>CM022080.1:2647060-7716565 GCA_011114355.1 Carex littledalei
CCGTAACCCTTAAAGGGTTTTCTCTCTCGTTTTGATTGAGGGAGAGGAAGCAAAAGTAAAAACCAAAAATGAAAAAGAAAAGAGAAAATCCAAAGAAAAATAAAGGAAATATTATGATAAATATATTGATATTTGATTTCATATCCGATTGGAATTCCGACTACATCACATTTATTCCGAACTGTTGATTGCAATCTGATTAGATTTCTGGATTGATCGCTATATCAGGTACGTAACCGGACTTCTCTATAATCTGTGTTTTCGTTTTGTTTGGTTGAATGAACCGTTAGTATGATATGGATGCATAAGTATTTGTTATAAATGCATGACGTGAATGCATAACTTTGCATGTGAGGCATATTCTATTTCCGGAAACTAAGAATGACTTGATTTGAAGTACTTGGTCTGAAACATAAGTTATAGTTGAATTATATTATGCATTGTATTTCTTAGTTCAGTCAAAAGGATGCATGAGCACATTTTTATGAACCAGCTTTTGAAACTGAAACATGACATGATTTGAAAAGAATGATTTGTAACATGGTACTGTGAACTGTGTTTAAAGAACTATAAGTATGAAACCTGACGGTCATGTAGGCACTGTCTGTTCGTGGTAGCGCATGACCGTGGTAATGTATTGATTGAATATTAAACTTGGAAATTTGATCGGTCATGTAGGCGCTGTCTTTTCGTGGTAGCGCATGACCGGGGTCATGTAGGCGTTGTATTCGTGGTAAGCGCGTAATTTCTGTTATGTGGGCGCCGTTAATTCGTGAAAGAGCATAACAGAAATTGCGTAGGCGCCGTATTCATGGTAGCGCGTGATCCAGTTATGTAGGCCCCGTTGATTCGTGGAAGCGCATAACTGAAGGCACGTAGGCGCCGTATTCGTGGTAAGCGCACAATTTCAGGTTCTGCACATAACAGAAATTGTGTAGGCGCTGTATTCGTGGTAGCGCATGACTCGTAGTCATAAAAGTGTCGGATCTGGATCGCAAGATAGAAATGTTAAAAGAATTTCTTTACAAGAACATTTGTGCATTAAACAATTAAGATTCATGAGCATTTGAGTTTTTTATATGATATGTTAGCATTTCATGCATGTTGAATGGTTGTTTAATTAAGCCAATAATAGAGAAGCGCATCGTTAAATAACCGGTTACTGAGCTTTGTAGCTTATTCCGTATTGTTTCTTTGTGTTTTTTTTGTTTGCGACGTAGGTTGACGGGACGAAGGATGGATGCGAGGGTGCCTCTCTTGTCACGAGCCCCGGCCCGACGACGGGTTGTGACAGAAACTCAGCCAGTGCCGAGTCGAGTCTTGCCCAATTTACACGGTTAGGCGAGTTTCAAGTAGAAAATCGATGGAATCGGACTTAAATCATAGAATCGGCCCGAGTTTTGTACGAAAAATTGGTGGAATCAGGTATTGCTGAAAATAAGCCGAGCCTTGTTCGATTTGGACGCAATATTTACAAAATACAATGAACGGAGAGACAGAGATTGGGGAAGAAGACTCTGTCGGGTGGGACGAATCTCTGAGATTCAATTGAATGGGCCTTTTCTTATTTTACATTTATTTGTTTTCATTTTAACTTGCTAATTGAAGGCCATATGTCATTTTCGTATTGGCCCAGGGGAGTTTCAAACGTAGTGCTTCCCTCTTTATTCTCCAATTTGACTGAAAATGATTAAATTTGCATTACATAGTATCAGCAGACAAAGATTTTATATTCTTATCCTAATTTTTGGAAAAGATAATTTTATAATTTTTTCCTAATTTTTTAAGAAGTGTAAGAAGTGACCACAATATCTTTTTTAAACTAATTATTTTTTTTACATTTTTTTCTATTTTTATTATACAAAACAAGCATTTTAATAATAAAAATCCGACTTTCCAAGTTGACTCAACCGATTTCGGCCGATTCCTCCAATTCTGCGTCAAGGGTCGACTACCCGATTCCGATTTTGATTCTGATTTTCAGAACCTATTAATACGTCAGTTATAAGTATGAATATTTTCTTCAGTACCTATCAATATGTTCAAGCACCAATTCACACTTCAATGCGTAAGTACGAATACTTAAAATTTTAGATATTAATATTTTTACTAAAACTACAGTGCTGGTGATTGTGCGGTGGTTACGCATATGCTTTTGCGCTTGTGGTCCTCGTAGTTGTCGCTTTCAAGGGACGTCTGCAGTCCCTCCCATGTAGGTAGTGGTCCCCCAGGTAGTTAATGCACGAAGCACATTTAGGAGTTTCTCAGGAATATTTTACAACATAAAAATGCACACCTCAATGCGTAAGTATGAATATTTGATATTTTAGAAATTAACATTTACAACAATTATAGCGCTGACACTTTCGATGGTCACTACACATCCGCTTATCCTTGGTTTTCTGCATGTGGTCCCTATCGTGGTTGATGTCTCGCTATATTGTCCATATTCCGACCGTACTTTGTATCAAAATATGTGCCTAAATCTCTAAAGTCGTGTTTATTTCATTAAATATCTATAGAATGTGATACTACTGCGCTTTTATTCTTATTCTTCAGGAAACGGGCGAAACAGAGGAAGAATATGAATTCTGAAGGATCATACATGGACCGTGCACCATCTGCATGCGGTCCGTACACTCTCTACCCGACCACAGACTGAAGACACACGACCGTGCACAATTCACCTCACCAGGACACAGGCACACGGTCCGTGCACCCTTGCATACGGACCCTGTACGGCATTTCTGGAAACATAAACCAAAGATGGAAATTGGTGCCAGCTGGGGATGGTCGTGAATTGGGGGCATTAAAGCGCCTCTCTGTCCAACAGAGAGGTCATTCTGGATCTAATAATCGAGAGCTAGGGTTTGGAGCTTACGGCTAAGCTTGGAGACGAAGTTGAGAAGCGAAAGACGCGGATTTTCGACGGATCTTTTTTGTTCTTCGGGTTTTATCATGGCTACTTCTTCTATCATCTCTGTTATCTGTTTTAGAACTATGTTTGAGTAGACTTCTTAGTTTCTAGGGTTGTGATGTAATCGAATGTTTTGTTTTGCATGTTAGTTATTGGATTCTTATGTTGAAATTTGTGTTTGCTTGGTTGTGTTTGATTTTAATTGCTTAGATTAAATTATTTGATTCTTATTGGTTTACCATTAGATGAATAGCCACATCTAGAAGGTACTTCAGCCCTTATAATCTCTCAACCAAACTAAGTACATGAGGTAGGATTACTGATCCGAAAGGTGAAACCAAGTAGTAGCCGACAGGTGAACATTTCCTCTATCGACGGATAGAGGTTACCTTTAGTATACCAAACAAGCAACTAGGTAATTCGGACCAATATACGACAGTTGAGGTCTAGAACCCGACAAGGGCAGATATTGCAACTCCATACCAAGTTAATGAACCAACAAACGACAGTTGAGGTTTAGGAACATTAGGTCTGGTCAGTAGAACCCTACACAAAGGAACAACACAAAGAAACAGCAACTGCTGCATTCACTTGGGGACTACACAGACCGTGTACGACAGTACCCGGCCCGTGTAGGACACTACACGGACTGGGTACCTCGAGGCATAACTGAGATAAAGTCATAACCCTGAAAACGCCTTTTTAGTATTGATTAAAACCACTTTACTGTTTTAAATCTTTTCATTGAACTGTTAGGATATTAAACAAACCAAAACCAACATTTGCAGAACTTCTAGGATTTTTATAAACTAAGTAGAGTCCGGAAATATTCAAACCGTCATGTGGATCGATACCTGAATATACTGCTCGATAGGATTGTACACTTGCAATTTGAATCAAAAGGTGTACCAAGGTTTAAAAGGTATATCATGCTATACTGAAACTTTGTGCATACACTTCTGTGTTGAACAGTGGTCGCTTTCAAGCGACATTTGCAGCCCCCTAGGTCAGTAGTGGCCCCCCAGGTAGTTAATGTCCAAGACACGTCTGTGGATTTCTCATAAATACTTTACAACATAAATATTCACACTTTATTATAGTAATTATTAATACTCGACATTTTAGAGAAGAATACTTGACATTTTAGATATGAACACTTGCTCGACGAGGTTTGATTACTTGCACATCGAGGTATGAATACTTGAATGACGAAGAACCCAAAAGTACTTCATCATGGATCTCATTTGAAAGAGAAATTACGTAGAAGACATTCGTGACTTTAGATTCACAAAATTACTCATAGATCGTCAGAAATATTGACGAGATTAAATGGAGAAAAAAAAACCACATACTTTACAACATAACAATTAATACTTCAGTTATAAGTATGAATACTTTATTGAGTACCTATCAATACGTTCAAGCACCAAACAAATTAACTGATTTAAGTTACTTTACACCATAACAATTCATACTTCAATGTGTAAGTATGAATACTTAAAATTTTAGATATTAATATTTTTACTAAAAGTACAGTGCGGGTGATTCTACGGTGCTTACGCATGCGCTTTTGCGCTTGTGGTCCCTGTAGCTATCGCTTTCAAGTAACGTCTGCGCCCCCCCCCCCCCCCCATATAGGTAGTGCCGCCCCAGGTAGTTAATGCACGAATCACATTTAGGAGTTTCTCTAGAATATTTTACAACATAAAAATTCACAGTTCAATGCGTAAGTATAAATACTTGATATTTTAGAAATGAACATTTACAACAATTACAGCGCTTACACTTGCGATGGTCGTTACGCATCCGCTTGTTCTTGGTTTTCTGCGTGTGGTCCCTATCATGGTTGCTTTCAAGCGACGTCTGCTGTCCCCCAAGGTCGGTAGTGGTCTCCCAGGTAGTTAATCCCCAAGACATGTCTATAGGTTTCTCATAAATACTTTACAACATAAATATTCACACTTTACTGAGTAAATATGAATACTCGACAATACTTGACAATTTAGAGATGAATACTTGATTGATGAAGAATCCGAAAGTACTTAATCATGGATCTCATTTGAAAGAGAAAATTACGTAGAAGACGTTTGTGGTTTTAGATTCACAAAATTTCTCACATATCGTCAGAAATATTGACGAAATTAAATGGAGAAAAAAAAAACTCACTTCTAAAATCGTGTAAAAAATGAGTGTGTAATTAAAGAGAAAAGAAAGTTGATGTTCATGTTCTTTTTTTAAATACTTGATGTTTAGGTATTAATACTTAATATATTATAGAGTAATACTTGCATGCATAAGTATCCATACATGCGCGTCAGTTGTAAATTTTTTTAAATATAAGTGGTCTCCTAAGTAATTTGTGGTCCCCAGATAGTTAGCGGTCACTATCGTACTTTATGCATCATAGCTAAAGCTACTCCGAATATCCTGAACTTCCTCAAAAATTAAAAAAGGAAATATAAAAATAATTGTCAACGGGCTTGTTTTTCAAAACAGAACTAACACCTGTATCTTAAATTAACTTTTTTAAACATTTCCAGGACTTAAAAACCACATGAAGATTGTGACATCTTTATTGTTTTTTCTTTTTCTTTTGAAAAAGTTGCTGCCATTCCACAACGTCAAGACTTCAACCAGCTGATCTAGCTTTTCAAAAATTTAGTTAAAACAGTACTTAAGGGTGATTTAATTTGGAATCCGATTTGAAAATAAACGACTGGATTAAAGTGATTACATCCACGTCTCTGGCAAAACCACAAGGAAAATAACTAGTGAGGATATCAAAGTGGTCTTTATACACAACGATTCAAGAACATAATTCAGAAAATAAAAGGCAAACAACAAAGCTGCCAATGAACATACCAAACAACCATAAGTACTTCAAGTAGATTAAACCAAAATTATTCCCAACGATCTAACAGCTCAGAGTTTACTGAGGATTTGGGGGCCTGCTATTTGCAGCTGACACGCGGGACCCCCACTCAAGCAGCTCTTTGCTGGTGTCATCCTTGTGCACAATCACCTCTATGAAGCACAAACAATCCTGCTTTGGCCCCAAAGCTGTCTTTATAGCATCCATCAGTTCTTCCTCGCATGTAACCTGCGTTAATTACCCCCAACAAATAATTATTTTTAGTTTAAAATTTGAAATGTTTTCATTTTGTTGAGCATCCGAATTTTAGTATGAAACAAGACAAACCTTTGTAGTCCAGCATTTGCCCTCGCCATTGTGGATGGCATCCACGAGGCCGGTGTAATTCCAGTTCTTGATCACATTGTATGGGCCGTCATGGATTTCCACTTCAATGGTGTAGCCACCATTGTTTATCAGGAAAATAATGGTTTTCTGGCCACAACGAATCATAGTTGACACATCCTGAGCAGTCACCTGAGATATTCCACAATTTTTGAATATCAGCTATATATTCAACATCTCGAACAACTAACATATTTAAAAATGAGGATTAGATCAATAAGTTAGTATACCTGAAAACTACCATCACCAATGCAAGCAATCACACGCTTATCAGTAGCTGCTTGTGCATAGCCAAGGGTCGCCCCCACAGACCATCCGATTGATCCATACTGCATTTGGAACTCGTACCTACAAAGTCAACAACAATCTCTAATTAAAATGAAAATTTCACATCCACATAATTTGCACCTATTATACTATTACCAAAATAAAAGTTAGGTGAGAGGATATCGTACCCACAGCCCTTGGGAAGCTTGAGTTTCTGGCAATTGAACCATGAGTCACCGGTCTCAGCAATCACTGCAGTATTACCAGAAAGCATTTGCTGTATATGCTTAAACATGACATTAACCCTCAGGGGCTCCTTGGGAATACACTTGAGTGGTCGTCCCTCTGGCACGAAGATCCTCTTGTAATTCTCAAAAGCAGTTGTGTTCTTTGTAACCCTCTTTGCAAGAGCATGAAGAAAATCTTTCATGAGGACACAACCAAAGGCCGGCCCATTGGCAACTATGACTCCCTCAGGTTGCACAATGACCGCCTTCTCTTTCTTCAAAAGGAGAGAGTAGCCAACCGAGCTATAGTCATTGAAAATGGGGCCCACAAAGATGTATGCATCGGCAGATTCCACAATTTCAGCACAGAAGGCGGTACTGACAGCACCCCAGTATGTACCGATAAAGTGTGGGTGGTGCTCTGGAACAAGACCCTTTGCTGATGGCATGACCGCCACCGGGAAACCCGAAGCATCAGCTAGCTCGACAAAAGCATCTCCAGCCTTTGCCACACGGATCTTGGGCCCACCTACCATAACCGGTTTAACAGCCCTATTTAGTACCTGCAGGGTCGCCTCAACTGCCGCTTCTAGGCCCATCTGATTGCTCACTCTGATTTATGCAATAAAAGTACAGGTGGTTAACAATCACCTATTTATTTTACTGGTACAAATCCAATAAAAGAATATATGAAAGAAAAGGCCAGAATCATTACTTGGGGTTGAGAAAAAAAGGGACTGGCTCGCGACTGAAGGTGGGATGAGAGACGGCAGGAAGGTTACAACTGATACTAATATACACCGGCTTGCTCTCTTTAAGAGCCGTTGAAATTGCCGTGTCGATCTGCTCGTGTGCATCTTCCAAGTTGTTCACCACCGCCTAATTGAAGAAAAAACACACAAGATACAAATTGAAACATTAAAAGAAAAATAGCAACGAATAGGCAAGGAGATTTTAACCTCTACAGTTATCTAATTAAATTACCAGGTAACAGGTGACGGTCTGGAAGCACCGCAGTTCCTGTGAGAAATCAGGCAACCCGATAGTGTGATGCAGAACCCGGCTCGTGCCATAATCATTCGAGTTGGGGCCACCTACGATGCAAATCAACGGTAGGTCCTCACTATACGCACCGGCGATGGCATTCAACACACTGAGCCCACCGACGGTGAAGGTGACCACACAGGCGCCGACACCGCGAGACCTCGCGTATCCATCAGCGGCATATCCAGCGTTCAGTTCGTTGCAACAGCCGATCAGGCGAAGCTCGGGCTCGGCAATGAGGTGATCGAGCAAGGTTAGGTTGAAGTCACCGGGAACGGAGAATACATCAGTGACACCAACCTGGACCAGTCGGCGAGCAAGGTGGCGTCCGAGGGTTGCCTCAGAGGCGGTGGTCGGTGGGGCGGGTGAGATCGTGTGGCAGGCGGTCGCCGGAGGACAGCCCACCGCACCGTTGGCTGTTGCCTCGGAAGAAGAGTCGATGGAGTTGATCGTAGTGTCCATGGAAAGTGAGTGGAGAAGGCAGCACTAAAAAAAGAAGTCAGAAGAGGAGAGCAATTTTGTACAACTTTTTGGTTTTTTAATGGAGTTGTTTGGAATCTTTGTAATAGCTTGGATTTGAGTTGGATGGAAAGGAGAAGAGCGGCGAGCTGATATATATAACGGACGCAAAAAGTCAAAGTGGGTCAAAGGAGGAAGGTTAACGAATCTCAATGAAAAAAGAATTTTTTTATACACGAATCTCAATAAATTTGATAATTGGAATCCGACAAGTAGAAGAACATGGAAAACTTGGCTGGCGGGAGCCAGCAGGCTGCAGCGTTTTTGTCTTAGGGAAAACTGGCTGCAGCGGTTTTTGGTAGATGAGAATTAATGTCTTAATGAAGAATATGCTCTACACCGAAGAATATGCTCTAATTATGTTTTAAAGAAATATTATCAAAATTTAATTATATCATTAAGTATTATTCTTCATTGGTTAGATGTGCCCGCGTAATTAAAGACTTATAAATCAAACTATTGAATATTTTAAACTGACGGTTGAATTTTATTAGTGCTTAATTACTTGTTTAATAATTTTAAATTACACCAAAATCAATACATAGTTTATTTGAACGATAAACACTACTAGAATTTTCTCTTTTTGCAACGGTAGCAATTGTTATTTCCAACCGGAGGAAGGATCGATGGAAATGAAATTACATTTTTTGACACCATTAACAATTTCTAACGGTATCCTCATGGAAATAGTAGCGGTTGGAAATCCCTGCTGTTTTCACATGAAAATGTTTCCTATCCGCCTTTGAAAATACTTTTGCATGACCCATGACCCGCCAAACCACTACAACAAAACGATGCTTCAGCGACCGTTGAAAACGCCGGTCGCTGAAGACCCAAAAAAAAATTAAAAAAAATGAAATTGAATTTTTTCGGCGACGAAACCTTCAGCGACCGCTTTGGCCCGGTCGCAGAACGTCTCAGTAAAAGTGTCCCGCGAATCCTTCTCTCCGATTTTTTAATTCGCGCGTTTTCGTTTTAGGTTAGCTTAAAAAAAAAAAACAGCGCCGATATATCCCGACTCCGCCGCATATGTGACCCAAACTCCGCCGCATCACCCCCGACCCCGACCCCGCCCCCGACCCCCCGACCCCGACCCCGACCGATCCCCGCTCACCGACTCCGACGTCGCTGAGACCGACTCCGACGTCGCTGAGAACACCGACTCCGTGACTGTCTGTGGCCAACTCCGACCCCGAACTCCAAGCGGCGAAGGCATTGATTAATTAGTTCTCGTAAGTATCTATTTGACTTTCGTTTTGCTCAATCTCAAAACAGTGACTTTCGTTTTTGCTCCAACAGTGGCGTTATTTTCTGTATATCTCTCATTTTTTTTTTTTTTTAAAGATTGGCAGCAGCTGCCAACAATTGTATTAAAAATAGAAATTGAAAATAGTACAAATCCTAAAAATAGTTCATCACTACTGTTCTCACTTAACAGCACAACTCGTACCCCTTTTTATCATACCAGTAAAAACTGACAAGGACCGGTACCCACTTATGTACCACTGGTATGCAGCGGCAATGTACCAGAACCCTTCCCTTGGCCCACTGTTTTGGGATTTAAACTAGGTGCTATAGCTATATCCATTTGGCTTAGTTGAATTAGTGACATGGTTTGGATTTAAACTAAGTGCTATATCCATTTGGCTTAGTTGGTGAGTTAGTAATTATAATAGTGAAAGAAGATACGAGATCTGTTATGTAGGGGTTGTAGAGAGATTTTGTTTAAATGGGCTTGTAGTTCTTGTATAATATTATTATAGGGACGTTGCTGTGTAATGTTATTAATTGAAAAAAATGAAAAAAACTGTTTATGTTAGTATAAATATGTTCTGTTCTGTTGTACATGCTTGGTTATAATTTTATAATTTTTATATCATGTTTTTTTTTTTTATATGATTACTGTTGCTTTTGCTCAGTGAATAAAAATAGGTATGATTGATTGATTAATTGGGTTGACTAATTGGGTTGATTAATTGATTGGTTAATTGGTTGATTAATTGATTAATTGATTAATTAATTGGGTTGTAGATGCCGCTTGTATGGCTGTATACAAGTCCTGTTGCATGAATGATGCAACTCTCGATTTGATTCTGTGTTTCTTCCATGACTTGCTTTAGAGGGTCCGTTATCAATTGATGATATCTGGAGAGTCTAAAGTATAGATCTGGATTTTTTGTTTTACTTGTTTACCTAAATTGAATTTGTCATTAAATTGGATGAACTAATGTCATGTTTATACGGTAACTTATAAATGTATATGTCATAATTAGGAGGAATGGAAGGTGATCGTAGTTGGATGTACGGTAAACAAACTTTATTGCAAGTGTGCCGAGCAGAAAGGGTAAGGAGAAGGAGGCATCCTCCAGTAGATCCAGGCACCCTCCGCTCGGTCGAAATGCATATATTCAGCCGCCGCAAAGGTCGGAGGACAGACCGGTGATTCGTCGGGTCGCTTATAGGTACGAGCTTTTTTTGTGCATTTCTGAGTTTGTAGCATTATCCATTTGTAGTTGTTTCAAAACTAATTTTATTTGCAGAGCTTTTGCTGGAGATGTGGTGGATGTGACAAAAAATATCAACAAAATCATCTCCCAATGTGCACGTATTCACTATCCTCCGGAAACTAAATTGACCACTATTTCCGTGTGCACGAAATTTGATGACTATCCAGAGAATGTACAAAGAAGGGTCAAGACCGAGTTTTTGGTGAGTAAAATATCCTTTTTAAAATTGACAACATACTATTTCTCTTTTTAAGCTAACCAACGACTTTTTCATTACGCATGCAGACGAAGGAATGGAAGGTGATCCTTTCACTCGCGAATGTATTCCATTACGAAGGAATACATTCGCGACTTTTTAATTACGGCATGGAATACATTCGCGAGTATAGCTAACAGAGCTCTCCAAAACCTGCTTCACAAGTGCAGAGACGAAGCAAAAACTAGGTATAGAGATGGCATCCTGGAGTGAAATGACTGAGGGGTGCCAAGCATGTATGATTGGATACAAGCGGGTACCTGGCCCAAATTGTGCGACTATTGGTGCACAGAAGAGTTCGCTAGGCGGAGCGAACAAAATCAACAAAATAGGGCCTCATCTGGAGAGGGTTCTTTTGCAACCACGGGCTCAGTGAACATGCTGGTTCACAAACAAAGATTAGTAAGATATTTTATTTTATCAAAACAATTAATTCCAATTTCAATTTACTCGAACTAAATTTGATAATTTTATTTGTGTTGAAATGTTTATTCATAATAGGAGCAAGAAAACCAGCGAGAGCCTAGGTGGTCTGACGAGCTGTTCACGCCGACGCATACCAGCAAGAAAACGGGGCAATTCATATCCGCGAGGGCAAAAAAGGCACAGGTAATATAACATAACAATCTTATATTAATATTCATTGTTTTTTGTACTTACTTTATTTTTGTTTTATTTTATAAATTTTGCAGGAAGACTACGATCGGGATATGAGCGCAAAATATGGGCCTGATCGAGCCATTTGGCCCGCTTTTGACCCAGATGTCTGGTACGCCAACACAGACAATAATGCTCACGGCGATAACTATGGTCTCGGTGCTCTAGGTAAAATACACATACTTAAAATTGTAAATTTGTATTTAAATTATATAACGTAATAATTAATTATCTTCGATTTAATATTTCAGGTAAGACGAGATCGATGTATCGCCCAGGTGGGTCGCAGACGTCTTCTTCGCAATCACAATCGCAAGCGCAATCATATTCTTCGGCGCCGCCTCCTCTCAGGCAAGAAGACATAAATGCGATTTCAAGTTAGGTGTTGGGCGTGCTTCAACCACAGCTCAACATAAATGCGATTTCAAGTCAGGTGTTGGGCGTGCTTCAACCACAGCTCAACCAATTCATGGAGGAGGTGAGGCATAGCGTGGGACGTTATTCGCCTCATCAGGTACGAAATTCAATTTTGGAGTATGTTTCAATCCAATAAGAACACCAAGTATGATAAACCAATTGACAGAACAGTAAACTCTTAAAAATTGTAAACCCTAAACAGTAAACCCTAAAAACTTTAGTTATATTCTCACAGGGAGGTTCTAGCTCACACCGTCCCGATGAGCAGGATGACAGCGGTGATGATTTAGGAGATGACTAGTTTTAGGATGCTTTGATCTGTATGTCGTACTTTAGATATTTTATTTTTATATCGTACTTTGATATTGGATGTTTATGTAGTATTTTACATATTTCTTGTTTATGTTAGATATTAGATACTTGCTTGGATATTTGATATTGGATGTCGTATCAGTATTTTATATTGTTCAATTGCTTGCATATGAATTGTTTGTGAATTATATATTTGTCGATCGAAAACGACGACGGTAAATTGTATATTTGCTTGTAAATTATGTTTTCATTGCTTGGTACGTTTCGTACCAATCGGGAAAAAGAAAAATAACAAAAAAAACATCAAAAAAAAAACCTTCTGCTACTGATTTTTTACCATCAGCGACCGGCCAATCGGTCTCTGATGATCTTGCGCCACGTCAGCACGCAGCATCAGCGACAGAACCAATCAGTCGCTAAAGGGGTCATCAGCGATCGGCGCCTGACCCTTCAGCGACCGGTGACGTCAGCGGGGTGGTCATCAGCGACGAAGCATCTGCGTCCGGGTCATCTGCGACCGATTTCGGTCATCAGTGACCGGTAGACCCATCAGCGACCGGCGAAAATCCCTTCTGCGACCGATTTGGCCGGTCGCAGAAGGGTATGAATGCTGTAGTGAACAGACCAAATATTATACTTTATTGAAAGTTCATGAAATACCTCTCCCCATGCCATTGGAAATAAGTTTGAAGTAGGGAGACATATTATTTCCATGGGCTACCGTTGGAAATGTTTTGTGTAATTTGTTTATATTATATATAGTGAAAGTTTATGGAAATACTCAAGCACTCTGCCCTTGGAAATGTTTTATTGATTCAGTTTATATTATTTTATAGATAGACTTATTATTTCCATGAGGCTACCGTTGGAAAAGTTAAGTTCCTGGAGACAGAAACGTTTATGTTTATTTGAGATATCTCTTTAAATGGTGCATAAAAATAAATCACAGTAACAAGCAATATTTAATTGAGATAAACTGAATTTTAGAATGAAAACATAAATTTTGGTCTTTAGAATAAGCCAATGTATTTAATTGAGATACAAAACATTGTGTCAAATAAAAACAATATATAAGATTTCCCTTTAAATGTCTCTTTTGTTCTCCTGCAATATATGTTTTTAAACATATTAGTGTTACTAAATTAGAAAAATTAGCATAAAAATCAAAGTAAACAATAAAACTTTACTTGAAACAAACAAAGAAGCCTAAAATATTCACAACTGAAACCCATGAGATGCTACTGAATTCTCCATTATTCAGTACTGACCCACTTAAAAAAACAAAAATTACTTGTTGCTCATCAATTTAACCAAAATATCCAATTTTCCTATTCTTAATTGAAGAAAAATCCATATACAAGATTTTCATCTCTATTTTGATATTTCAATCTATTAGATGTGTTAAAGTACTAGCATATTGATATGACATCTAAAAATTACTCAATTAGCACATTGATATCAGTTTCACACAAGCAAAACTAAATTAAACCAGCTCAAAAGCACAATAATTTCCCTGACAAAACTGATTCAACCACTGAGAAAGTTAAAAAAAAGCTAAATCTGAAAGTTAACATCAACTCAGGGGATGTGGCTTAGTATGGACTAGTTTGCCCTTTTCTGGCATGCTAATTTGTCCTTTTTATTACAATTAATTGGCTACACTATATTGGGTGTTTTTTATATGAAAATAACCATTGATGTACATGCTTTTCCGTGGACAAGTATCAAATTTTTATTATAACTAGAACTGTGATGAACAGGCATGATTTCGGTGACAGTTATACATGAAACAGTGCAGTTTTGACAATCCATCTTTAGAAAATTATTGTGAGCAAATGGCTACACTAAACTCTTATTTCTTTATATGGAAATGATGGTTAACTTGTGTAGTTTATACTCAAAAAGTTTCAAAAATTATGAAGGCTTGGAACTTTGTGAATTTCACTGTTTTGTGAGGGTCGGCTGGTGTGTCAGTACACTGTTTTTAACAGTATTTTCAGTTTTCAGGATATGAGATTCAAATGGCCACCAAAATTTGTAGAAAAATATTTTTTAGGAGATTCTTTTTTCAGTGTGCTTGTATATGTGTCTAGTGTGTGTATGTACAAGGATTTGATAAATTTCAGTTCAGAGTTCTCTGTACAAATGTTATACTGACAGTAGGTCAAATTGGGGCTGTTTAGGCAACTCACTATACCAGCATGTGTTTGGCTTAGTTTCACTTATGTATGGGGCTGGTACAAGCATGGTTATTACTTGATATGCATGTAGGTGAGTAAAATCACAAATAGGACACTAGATGAAAATGTTTGAAGTTAGTAACCATTTATACCTCTAAACTATGTGCATCCCACACGTCAGTGAGCTGTTGGCTACTAAACACCTCAAAGTAAACACCTATTACAAACCCAAAAAGAGAACTGAGTTAGAAAAGCTCGTTAATATTCTTCATCGGAATTGCTTTACCAATTAAAATGGAAAACCTAACATTGGAATTGCTTTACCAATTAATATTCTCCATCGGAATCATAGTAGGATAACCAATCTTCTTCATCACCTTGCCCCATGTGATACTCTTGCTCCCTGTCATACTCTTCCTCACCTTCATCTACGTGGTTTTCGTCCATCGCCATTGATTGCGGTGCAGCTAATGTTGTGGTACCGGATCGATTGCTAGAATTGTATTGGATCTAAAGGTGTATAGGCCATTCAAGACAACTTGATGATTGGCGGGCATATTATTAGAAGATAAATTTGTTGCTTCTTGTTCAAATTAAGAAGGTTTAAAAGATCTGCCCCTTCAATTATTGTTGTTAAGAATCAGATTAAGGTTGAAATGCAAATGAAATTAGCAAATAGTGGGTTGAAAATAAATTGCAACCACGAAGCATCACAAAGATGAGAAGCACAACTCTTAATTTGAAAGGATCAAACTTACTCATGATGTCTGACTTGTTATTGAATGTGAGTATTGAACTAAAACGGGCTTTTTCTGAGTCGGGCTGAGCATGGATTTGACGGGCTGAGTTCAACCTTACTCTTCTCCAATCAGGGCAGAATTGAAGGTGGGCTTTTAACACTTCATATATTGATCTGAGCCGAGTTTGGGCTTTTCACACCTTTCATTCAAAATATTGAAAAGAAAAAAAAAACTTCCCAAATAAATTAAAGACAAAATTAATTAATATAGGAATAACTGACCTATTTACAAACATAGAAGGAAAAATCAGAATCGGAATCGGGATAGGCACCGTCCGATCCCGATCTAGATCGGAAAAATCGGTTAGAATCGGATCGGAAAATCTGATTTTTTTGCCAGAAGCTTGTTTTACACTAAAAAAAAGAAAAATTGATAAAAAAATTTAGAAAATTTATTACAATCAAATAATCCACTAATACAATATAATACAAGCATTATAACTAAAAACACACTCTTTTCACTCCCAGAAACTATGTCGTGCTGGCTAGATCACTTCATCATTGTCTGTATTACGATAGAAATGAGGGTATTGTTGCCCCGAACCAAAAAAAAAAAGACATTGTAGACTCAAATGAAGGATTGTTAGCATCTTCATATCCATATGCATATAACTGTATTCTACTTTAGTCTAGTTAAACAAAAAAAAAGACAACAGTATATATAACTGTATTCTGCTTTAGTCCAGTCAAACAAAAAAAAGACAACAGTCCTCAATCCGTGATTGAATGGACTGGTACAAATTGAAATTCTCATATATATAAATGAGTTGTGTTTTTTTAACAACAAATGTTGTATGGTTTGGTGGTAGTTGGCTTGGTTGCTTAGCAAGACAACTTAGGTTCGATTCACATATAGGAAAAAAAAATTGGAGTGAGTTTAATTCACGTTTTGGCCGAAATTTGACTGGAATCGGTCAATTTCGGCCGAAATTTGACTGGAATCGGTCTATTTCGGCCGAAATTTGACTGGAATCGGTCTATTTCGGCTGAAATTTGACTGGATTCGCTTCGGAACGACCGAATTTCACTTGAATCGGGCCGGAATGGACGAAATTTGATGAAATCTACACTAACCGCGTAACTCGGCCTGAAATCGGATCGGTACAGTCCGATTCAACTCCAGATCAACCGATTCCGCTCCGGAACGGCCGATTTTACCTTCTATGTTTACAAACCCATCTCTTGTGTTTCATTTTTTCTTTAGTTTTTTTTCTCAAATACCTCTTCATCTCCATTCTTAAAAGGCACCAAAGAAAACAAAAAAGTTGGTGCAAAGCCCAACTCGATCCATAGATAAAACCAAGCTCCAAAGGAGCAACAGAGAAAAAAAATCTCCATAATACATAAGATTTGAATGAATAATTTGACTCCAATCAGCACAAACAAAAAAAATTCTTGAATTGATAAAACTTATTTGCACTAACATTCATACAGATTTCACCACTTAATATTAACATCATTGCGCACATGAATGAAAAAAAAGGCATATTGCCGAGCAGTCATCGACCGCTATCCCTCTTCTCTTGCGCTTCCATGCACGAACCGCACATTCTACCAACCGTTTTGCCGATTTGTGCTTCTCAGAAGTTGATGATACAATTTGTATTGCTTCTTCATTTGAAATCACATCCCACACCTTGTTTGAAATCATTAGGTGCTCAGGATAAATATGCATTGGACTTGCATCAACGATAAAATCGTGGTTCCAAGTATACCTTCTCAGTTTCACAAAAATTTACTGTCCAGATACTAGAAAAATAGGTAGGGCTTGATAATTATTCTGGTCACATTGTTATTTTCTGTATTACTATATTGGCACATTCAAGCCGGCATGTACATCCTTCGACAACCAAATACATGTTAATTTTGGTAGGTTCAACTTCTCATGACCCTTTATATAAAAAAAGAGAAAACTCACGTGTTATCCTAGGTGAAAAAAGAGGCAAAATAAAAAACAAGAGAAAAAATATGAGGATATAATTCATACCCCATCAGTTGCAAGAATAACGAAGCGATCTCGACTTGTGATCGTTCTCTGTGTGGCATCTGGCACTGAAATGAGGCCATGATGTTTCAAATAGAAGTCTCCAAAAGCCCTTGACATAGCCAACCCGGGAGATTCATCGTAGGTAGCCACAACCTGTGTAGAACTGGTTCTTCATCCAAGCAATACACCTGGCCATTGCACTCCTTTATTCTCTCCACCTCCTCTGTATGACACTCACACATCACATTAAACACTTTAGTAAAATTAAAATTTAAAAAGAAAAGAAACAATCATATCTATACAGACTGGCACCTTCATCTGTAACATACTGTTGGCTTGGAAGGATTCTTTTGCATCTGCCTCCTGCCAATGACAAAGAAGAGACCGAGAGAGGCCGGGATAGCTTCCCTTACATGCTTGGCTACGTAATGGCCCCATTGACCGTGGCCATCGAAAACCCCACAAAATATTGTGTCGTCTTGGCACCCAAATCCCTGTGCAGCACAGTGCTTTTGGTAAATATTTGTTTTATTTAGGGATGAAGATAGGTTATGGGATATAAAAATCTCAGGTGCCCTGACGAAATTTTCATTTTAGAGGAGGCGCATATTTTTTTTTTTTTGTTGGCTCTGTTTCATGATTATGTTTAAGCTCCGTCTCTGTAGATAGTGGAGGGGCTGTGATTGAAGCTGCGCTTAATGTTGGAATTCTGTCATTTGGTGGGCTTATTTGTAAATTTCCATGAACTGTAATTTGCTTTCAATAAGTATTAACTTGGCATGGTTCTGAAAATCGGTATTGGTAAGCTGATCATAGATCGAAATCGGATGAATCGGTTGGAAATTTTTTTTATCATTAATCTTATATTTTGTTTTGCCGGCTCTGTTTCATGAAAAAATTCCAGCTCCGTCTATCTAGATCAGGGCTGTGATTGAAGCAGGGCTGAATGTTGGAATTGTGTCATTTGGTGGGCTTTTCTGCAATTTTCCATGAAGTATAATTTGCTTTGAATAAGTATTAACATTGCTGTATTAATGTTATTGGCACTAGTGGACTGAATCAGAAATTGATCGCTTAATTTGTCAAGCTAATAATTTGACAGTCTCGTAGTTATTATCAATTTCAAATATTTTATTTTTATGTCTATCGTCACAACCCGTAATTTTAATAATTATTGTGAAAATTAAATTTTGAATTTGTTAACAATATTAGATATTTTTGAAAATTAAATTGTTAACCATCCCACTTAATTCCAACTACCCCTTTTGTTTTTACCCTTCTATTTTTAAACACTTTCTCACTTAATGAAGAAATGAAAACAGAAAACCAAACAAAATCGGAAAAAGGAAAAATAAGAGAGAACTGAATAAAAAAAAATTATTTAAAAATGCTATAAATAAAAAAAATCAGGAGATAAATTGTTTACAATATTGACTTGCTAATAAAATTAATTGACGAGCCAATATATTATTCTTAGTGTCGCGTATATCAGCTTTTTTTAAATTGGATATTTTGATTATGGAAATTAATTCTTGTTGTATATAATTTTATCTTTGCTTAGATTTGTAGATATTATGGAATTTTAGAGTGAATATGAGAATAATGAAAAATATTGTATTATTGATTGTTGTTTTTTACACTGTCTATACATGACTATTTATAGGCTAAAATTGTACTAGCCGTTAGGCTGTTTCCTAATTTACAGAGGCTGAAATCTATTTCCTAATTGTGTCTTAATTACAAGATTTGCTAGCTGTTGCTAATATCTAGCTAGATACCTAATTAGTGTGACAGCCACACATTTGGATGTTATATTATTTGTTGCCTAAGTTGCCAATGATGAGTAATATCTGAGGTAAAGATATTTATCCTTCAATACTCCCCCTCAAGTTGGGTTCAAATAAATTAATTGTACCCAACTTGCTAAGTATGTTTAGATGACTGGCTTTGTCGAGTGCTTTAGTAAAGACATCTGCCAGTTGCTCTTTGCTTCTGACAAACGGGGTTTCTATTTCTCCTGACTGTACTTTTTCTCTGACAAAGTGACAGTCGACCTCTATGTGTTTTGTTCTTTCATGGAACACTGGGTTGGATGCAATATGTCGTGCAGCTTGATTGTCACAGTACATTTTCATTGCTCCTGTGTGCTCCATCTTCATGTCACTAAGTAGATGCTTGATCCAGATGAGCTCACTTGCAGTGGATGCCATGGCTCGATATTCTGCTTCCGCACTTGACCTTGCCACCACATTCTGCTTCTTGCTCTTCCACGTGACCAAGTTGCCACCTACAAAGGTACAAAATCCTGTGGTTGATTTTCTGTCACAGCTACCGGCCCAATCTGCATCAGAAAAACCAACCACTTCATTAGTATTATTTTTTTTCATCCAAATTCCTTGACCTGGAGTGCTTTTAAGATATCTCAGTATTCTATCAATGGCACTCAAGTGACTGGTGCGTGGAGCATGCATAAATTGGCTAATAACACTAACTGCAAAGGCAATGTCAGGTCTAGTAACTGTAAGGTAAATTAACTTGCCTACCAACCTTTGATATTGTCCTATATCAGATAGTGGTTCATCATCCTCAATTCCAAGTTTAATATTTGTCTCAATTGGAGTATTGGCTGGTTTAGCTCCCAATTTACCAGTTTCTTTTAACAGGTCAATGACATATTTTCTTTGGCATAGAAATAAGCCTTTACTTGAGTTAGCTATTTCTATTCCTAGAAAATATGAAAGGTTCCCAAGGTCCTTGATATCAAATTCCTCCTTCAAATATTGTTTAACCTTTTTAATTTCCTCATTATTATTTCCAGTGATGATAATATCATCTACATAGACAAGAATAATGGTGGTGCAATTTTGTGAATGTTTAACAAACATAGAGGAATCTGCTGTTCTTTTATTAAAGTTAATTTTTAAAAGAGAAAAGCTTAGCTTGGCATACCATGCTCTTGGCGATTGCTTTAGGCCATAAATTGCTTTCTTTAACTTACACGCCAATGTCGGATTCGATGCATTCTTGTGACCTGGAGGAAGGGTCATGTAGACCTCTTCTTCCAATGTTCCTTGGAGGAATGCATTTTTTACATCCATTTGGAACAAATTCCATCCTAAGTTGGTGGCTACCGATAGTAGAATTCTAACAGTGTTCATTTTTGCTACTGGTGCAAAGGTTTCTTGGTAGTCAATACCATAAGTTTGAGTGAATCCTTTGGCTACTAACCTAGCTTTGTATCTTTCAATCGTACCGTCACTGTTGTATTTGATTTTATATACCCATTTGCAACCTACGGTTTTTTTGTTCTTTGGTAAATGAATAATATCCCATGTATCATTTTTTTCTAAAGCTTGAAGTTCTTCCTGCATAGCCTTACGCCAGATCGAACTTTGGTTTGCTTCATTAAAACTGGTTGGTTCAGTTTGATGGTTGATGTTACCCAAGTACGCCCTGTATGTAGGAGATACCTTATCATAAGAAATAAAATCTTGAATTGGATACATCACCTTATGAGATACATAATCTCTTAGTTTGATTGGAGGCCGAGTTTGTCTTACTGATCTTCTTAAGCCAATTCCTTCTTGAGTTGCTTCTTCGCCTGAGTCAATTTCAATCTCTTCTCGAGTTGCTTCTTCACTTGACTCAGTTTCTTCATTTTCTCCCCCTGAAGAAATTGCACTTGTTTCACCAGTGTGATCTCCTTCAACCTGTTCTTGATTCAGTTCTTCAGGAAATATAAAATTATTTGGAGACAATTGTATTGGTTGACCTTGTGCATTTCCTTGTTCATTTGTTTGATAATATGGTTCATTTTCAAAAAATGACACATCCCGTGAGATATACAGTTTATGATTTTTTGGATCATAACACTTATATCCTTTTTTTGTTGAGGAATATCCCAAAAATATGGCTTTAACTGAATTTTTATCTAACTTATCTTGTCTTTTTATATGGACAAAGCACGTACATCCAAATATTCTTATATGATCAAGGTCAATTTTTCTATCCGTGAGAATTTCTAATGGACTCATATTTTTAAGTCTAACACTTGGTAATCTATTTATAAGATAAGTTGCTGTTAGTACTGCATCTGACCAATAAGTTTTTGGAACATTAGATTGGAAAAGAAGTGATCTCGTAACTTCAAGTAAATGTCTATTTTTCCTTTCTGAGACTCCGTTTTGTTCAGGTGTATTGATGCATGTGGTTTGATGTAAAATTCCTTTTTGTTTAAAAAATTCTGAGAAGTTTTTGTTTACATATTTTGTCCCATTATCAGACCTAAAAATTTTAATTTTTACATTATATTGATTTTCAATGAAATTGTAGAATTCTTGAAAGTGTGAAAAAACTTCATGTTTTCCTTTCAAAAGGTAAACCCAAGTTGTACGAGAAAAATCATCGATAAATGTGACAAAGTATCTAAAATGATTATAGGAATTAATAGGGGCTGGTCCCCAAACATCAGAGTGAATTAAATCAAAACATTTTTCTGACATACTTGTTGATACAGGAAATGGCAACCTAGTTTGTTTTGCAAACTTACACACATCACAATTTTTCGAATCTAAATTATAACAAAAAAGTTTATTTAAAACTTGATCAGATGGGTGACCAAATCGCCTATGTAGCAATTTTTCACGATCTACTGAATTTAACGACACAAAGCATTTATTGTTGTTTTCTTCAAGATAATAAAGACCGTTTTTAAAACATCCCTCACCAATCGTCTTCCCTGATTCTTGATCCTGAAATTTTACTTTATTTTGTGAGAAAATTACATTGCAATTCAACTCTTTAGTTATTTTACTAACTGATAATAAGTTCGAGTTAAAATTTGGTAAATACAAAATATCACTCAGATTTTTTGTAAGAAATTTGGTTGTACCAACACCTTGAATTTGGACCTTATTTCCATTCGCAACAATCACATGTTGAGAGTTTTTATTTTGCGTAATATTTTCTAATTTGGTTGGATCCCATGTCATATGGTCAGTTGCACCCGAATCAATAATCCATTTACTAGTGTTATGGCACGTATTTGCATATTTAAAATTGTTATCCATTTTAAAAGAATTAAATGTAGATTTAAAGGGTACAAAACATGAAGTTTGTTGCTGCAACAAACTATTCAATTGAATCAGGAGTTGAGTCAGCTGCATAGACTGGGCCACAGAAGATCCATCAGATGGGTTATTAGATTGAGCCACTTTAGTTGCTGGTCCGATCCCTTCATTCCCGTCCGCTGTTTTGCTCACCCCGCCAAACCCTTTCTCCTTTCTTGCGCCGCCCCGATCTCCTTTCTCTCTGATCGGTCGGAGGTGGGGATGGAGAAACCAGCACCCATCGCGGTTGTGCCCTGCTTTCTTGCAGTGTTCACACCGCTCGGTGCTCGGAGCTCTCTTTCCTTTGGCCGCGTCTTGGAAAGTAGGGTTTGAAAACTATACCTTGAAAGCTTTGTTCTCTTGGTTTTCGGACTGTTGGGGATTCATGAGAGTCCGCCTAGACTGCTCTTGCTCGATTCTTGCCACTACGTCATCAAAGCTTGGCATCTCGGCCGAAGCCAAGACTTGAGATCTGATTGCCTCGTAGCTTTGATCAAGGGCCCCCAGATAGGTAAAGATCAAGTCTTGTTCTGCTCTTTTTTGGGTTTCAATCGGATCAGTGGTTGGTGGAAGATATATGTTAAGTTCTTCCCACTTTGACATGATTTCGGTTACTAATTCATTGTTGGTCAAATTACCCTGTTTGATTTGGGAAAGTTCTTGTTTGAGACTGAATATATGAGCAAAGTTTTTGTTTTGGCCATACCTTCGTCTTGCCTTATCCCATATTTCTTTTGATGATTTGGAGTACATGAGTACGTTTGAAATTTTTGAATCCATTGTACTGAGCAGCCATGACATGATCATTTGATCAGTGGTTTCCCATTCTTCTATTTTTGCGGTTTCTTCAGCAGTTGCCTCGTTAGGTTTTGCTGCTTTGGGTTTTTGTTTGGTGCCAGTGACAAAGTTTAACTTGCCTTTGCCACCAAGACCTATTGTGACTGATCTGGACCAAGGGATGTAGTTTTTGTTCCCATTGAGAATGATGTTTGTGAGTTTAGTGTTATCAGATTGGGACATATTGGGGTTCAGGTTGCTGATGAGGTTCTAAAGAAAAATTCTGGTTTTTGTTGATGAGAAAAAAAAAGAGGATTTTTTTCTGGTTTTCTACTATAACCTGGAAAAAACTGAAATTTCTGGTATTTGTTGATGAAAAGGGTATTTTGCTGGTAAGGTTCTAAGAAAATTTAAGAACCTGATAAAAGTTGATATTTGTGCGGTTCCTGTGTGTTGTGTGTGGATTTGCTCGATGATGAAGAATAAGAAAGCACGAGTGGCTCGTCGAGTAATCGGCTGAGGGTACCGTTGCTCAATTCTGAGAGCCTTCTTGTTTTGTGAGTTTTCTGATGTTGCTTGCAGTTCTTGTTATCTGCAGCTTGGTTTGATTTTGCTTTTCTTGAGTCAGGATTTATCCCGCTCTGATACCATATGGAATTTTAGAGTGAATATGAGAATAATGAAAAATACTGTATTATTGATTGTTGTTTTTTACACTGTCTATACATGACTATTTATAGGCTAAAATTGTACTAGCCGTTAGGCTGTTTCCTAATTTACAGAGGCTGAAATCTATTTCCTAATTGTGTCTTAATTACAAGATTTGCTAGCTGTTGCTAATATCTAGCTAGATACCTAATTAGTGTGACAGCCATACATTTGGATGTTATATTATTTGTTGCCTAAGTTGCCAATGATGAGTAATATTTGAGGTAAAGATATTTATCCTTCAATAGATATTCTATGAGATTATTTTTATATACATCATTAGTACGTGACGGTATATGCAACTGGGATACTTTTTTATTCACAGAAAATATACAGGAAAAAGAAAGTATTTTAGTTTTTTCATATATAGAAAGATTGGTAGATTTTTTACTCATTAAAACTTTGGATTGGAAAAAAATACTTTAGACCCAAAGTTTGTCCAGAGGATCCAAAATAACTGGACAAAAAAAATCGGGAAAATGTTTACATAACCAAAGTTTGGATCGAGAAAATTTGTACCAATCCTTCTATGCATCGGAAATCAAAAGTACTCTTTTTTTTTCTATATTATTTTAGAATATTTTGTATGAATAAAAGCATCCTCATCTAAGACAAGTGCGTATGATCCTCTGAGATATCTCATATTTTGCGTGATCGACGTGTCCGGCAGGGGCCAGTATTATTTGAGCTTTGAGATTTGAGCAGAATGTATTTGAACGGTTGAGATTTTCCAAAAAATCACGTAAAATATGAGATCCCAGAGGATGCGAATTCGCCTAAAGACCTAGTTGACGAACCACACAATAAAACATATAGGGATTGGGTTTTGTCCAAATGGATTTGAACAAGCCTCATCCAAAGTCAGACCTGAACCGTCCGATCTGCATTAAAATTCGGTAGACATCTAGATTCAGGGAGCCATCTAAATTTATTAAGTTTTAAATATGTTTGCACGAATCTCAATACAAATTAGACGTTTAATCTTGACTTTCGATGAAGCTTTGTCCAAGGATAAATCCAATCCCAAACATATATATTACATAAATCATTTGATTCTTTTTTAGCATATATTGTTTAATGCCATATTTCCCTGCACAAGTGTCGTATTCCTGATATTTTAATTAATATCCAAAGTTAATTACAAATTAATAAATATACTCAGAATTTCTTGGTTTTTCGAAAAATGTCCAATATTTTCACATAAATATTCCTCAATTTTTTTTTTTTACACACAAATATTTTCATCTTGTACATGATCTACTTTGCGATTATGTAGTGTAATTTTATTTTGTCATTGTATTATAATATTATTTTCTTAACTATTTTTCTGGGTATTTGCACTCACACCCACTCAATTTATTTTGAGATGCGCCAATTGGTGTGCCTTAATCTTTGTCTGACAAATTTATCTCTCTACCGTCGCATTGAAGTTGTAGAAGGTGGGTAGCTGGAAGTGGATGAAACATTGAAGCTTGTGTTGAAGTTTGTGGAATCTGTTCATCGGTGGAATCTGCCGTCAGACCTGGGCTGAAGTGCTCTCGTAAGTTAGTCATCCTCAAATAGAATTTGGGCTGCCCACGATCCCCAATGAGAGAGAGAGGATCAGCTCCCAACAACCGGTCGATATCAGCAGCAAATCTTCGGCTGTCAGATATGCCGCCAACGGGTGTGCCACTGATAGGCAAACTCCAAAGGGCACTCACATCCTGGAGTGTCACTGTCATCTCTCCGAATGGCATGTGGAACGTGTGCGTCTCGGGACGCCATCGCTCCATTAGTCATGCGATTAGAGATGCATTAATGATGTTTCTCTCAGTCCGCAAGATGTCCACAACCTGGTAGAGACCCATTGACTGGCTCTACTGGCTCTCATATGTGTATGTCATGTCTAATTTCGTTGGCAGTTGATTGACAACCCCCAAGATGATAGAAGCTGAAGAGATTTCTATTCACGACAACTTTGTTGGACTGTTCCTGGAGAGGCTGCATGGTGCGTTCTACCATGAGGCTGGAGAGGCAGTGGATCTGCTCGATGATTTCCGCTACAATTCTGCCATCTTGGAGAGCGTAGATGCTGCCATCAAACTCTCTCTGAAGGAAAGGGGTATGTTTTTAATTGTATATTTTGGTATATTGTGCCCCTTTTCTAATTGTATCTTTTGGTAATTTAATTATTGTCCACAAGATGTTCGATGAAATGTCTAGTTACTATTTCATTGGTGTAGAGGAACCTTGCAAAATTTAGCACACTTCTTTTGTCTTACTGGCTCTCATGTGTGTATGCTAACTCATGTGAGTTAAGAGTTGATTTACATTTATCTTTACCCAGCACAGTGCCTAAACTGGAAAGTGCTAAACGAGAAAGTGGTGAACAGGTTTGATCATTTGTTTTTTGAACTTATAATTCATGAGTTTGGTTATTTTGTAACTGCTGATTTGTAATGTATATTTTTTTGTTTTGCAACATCAAGTTGTAGGGCGCAGAAAGTTGCACAGCTGTTGGTATGGGAAGGTGTGTGCATGTGTATTTAAATGTCTCGTGGCTCAATGCTCTCTGTTGATTAAAGAACATCGAACTCGAAACATTCATTTCTTTCTTTCCGCTATTCCTTCTGGTTCACCCTCGACGGACCTACGATTCGTGATCGGTCCATCGAGAGAGTTTAATGATTGTGGGGACGTTTAACTCCCAGCGGGCGCAAGCCCCCGCTGTTAATTACATCAGATGACCCTCCCAAGCCATGCTGAATACCTCGTTCATTCCAGGATTTATGCCTATTTGTTGTGAATTGAATAAAAGGGCTAAAAGGGGAAACTCATGTACTTGATTTTCGTGTGTTTCTTTGATTTACCATTGTTTTAGGTATTTAATTAATGTGCATGCATGAGGTGTAATGATTATCGTTAAAATACCTTTATTACACATTTTTTTTTATTTATTTTTATAAACATATTTGCACTTGAGAAAATATATTTACGCTTTATTTACACCTTTTTATTTAAGAGAAAATGATTGAAATATGAAGAAAAGGGTATTTTCGTCATTTCAGGGCTTGGCTGATGTCTGGACATGCTCAATTTTGGTTTAGAAAGATGGAGGGTTCAATTTGGGTTTATTTGGAGGTGGTTTGAGTCAATTCGGACTTGAAATGAAGAAGTTATAGCCAAAAAGGACTTGTTTGTAAATATTTATGTTTTTCCAGGGGCTTATTTACAAAGCTGGAAGGATGTGGTTTTGTGATTTGGGTTTTAGACAAGGTTTCATGTGAAATTTGGGCCTCTAAGGGCTTATTTGTGAGAGTTTTGTGCTTTCAGGGGCCTTTTTGTAAATTCACAGGGGCTTCGCTGCAAATATTGGGAAATCAGAGGGGGTCTTCCATAAAAAGGGGTTGATTTATGATTTTATTTATTGTCTGGACTTTGAGATTCGGGTTTTTTGGGTCTCTTAGATTGGTGTGTTGGGCTTTGAGATGTGGGCAGAGCTTCAGGATTCGTACTGGCCGTTCGATGTGTATTCTGGACTTTAAAAACCCGTGCTGTCATTCAAATCCCATCATGGCGCCAGAATTGAAGGCCTCAGATTGCTTTAAGATCCGTGCAGCTGTTTTATTTGATTTCTACTTGTGTTCAACAATTAGACCTTTAAAAATCCATATCTATTTGAAACAAAGTCAGAAAAATATGATCTTTATGTCTATTTTGTGTGTTTTGAAATGTTCTATTTAATTATGATGTTTCTTTTAGGTTTCGATTTTTTCTGTCATTCGATACTGCCCATTTTCCAACAGCAGTCCCCTTTTTCTTTAAATGCTGTTTTTCTATTTTTTGGATCTGAACTTTGAAAATTCGTATAAAATCGAAATATAGTCAGAAAAGTGCAAACTTGGTGTCCATTTTGTGTGTTTTGAAGTCCCCTATCTAGTGGTGAAGTCCATTTTTTAGTTTGGTACCTGTACCGGTCCAGAAGGTACTGTTTACCAGAGAAGGTCATTTTGGCAATTTTGAGTGCTTTTATTGTGTCATTGGTGCATGCCTTGTAGTGTAATATTGGTCCATTGTTCCAGAGGGTATTAGGGAATGATTTAGAATATTTACAATTAATTCCATGAATTAAACATCATTTTTATGGACTTTCATAGCCTTGATTGCTATATCTTTGGTACCAATGAACAAAAGGGAAAGGAAAAAAAATCCATAAATTCCGAAAATGATGCCAAAAATCTGCCAAAATGTGTGGTTTTATGCAAGGAAGCCCCTGATTTTATTTAAAATCATGTTTTTTGATATTTTTTTTTTGAAGAGCATGTTATTAAGATTTCCTTAGGTTTAGAGATGCAAACATCCAACTTGTCATTTGTTTACATTTCAAACCTTCCATCTTTCATCATTTGCATATATTTGGAATATTTAATTTCCTTTAGCATATTGGCTTAGGAAATCAAGTATTCTTTCATACACAAATGGATCTAAAAAGGGAGGGTCATTGAAATATCACAAGTTTAAAGCACAAATGACATATCATAGCCAAAGCTAATATCATTTAATACTTTAGACTTCAATTTCTCCCCATTTGCACATAGTTTTTAATTGTTGCCAATATTCATGCATGTAAATGCACTAATTATTGACTAAATTAATCCCTTTGCACAAATAGGCCCTTTGATCATTTAGGTTGAGAGAATAATAGGGGAGACCTCATGGCTCAACCCTACTACCTCTTGTGTTTAATTTTCTTTTGTTGTCACTTTATTGTTCTTTTAACATCCTCACAAAATAATTAATATAGTTTTCATATGAAGGGAGACCTCATGGCTCAACCCTCATACTTCTACTATTTAATTATTTCTAGAAGAAATTAAAAGAGTTTAGGGAAGAAAATAAAATATCAAAGACTAAAACTTTATATTTTTTTATTTCATAAGCTCCAAATAAAAGAGATGATAAAATATTGAAATATATACATATTAATACTTATATATATATTTATATATATTTTTATGCAAAGTAAAGAAAAAGGTAAGAAGAATCACATTTTTATATTTTTTTTTTATTATTATTTCATGAAAGATGCAAAGAAAGGAACTAAAAAAAGGGAAATATATTTTTGTTTGATCCTCAAGTTACATATTTCATTTTGTTCATCCTATGATGAACTAGAAACTATGCAACTCTCACATTCATGATTTTTTTGAAGGTTTAGAAATAAAATAAAAGGAAAGGAGATGAGGGATAAAACTAAAATAATGAAGAACAAACAAGAAAAATCATCAAAAAACCTTCTTTATTTCGAATCAAAGCAGAATATTTACAGAACCTTGCTCATTTAGAGCCTTACATTGCATAGGTATTAATTACCTCTTAAACTTGCTTGAAAACTTCAAATTTCTAACCTAGCCTTGGTGTAAAAATGGGGTTTTCTCTCTTGTTTCTTGCTCAAAGCTTTCTGGAGAAGATGAAGTGTGTCTTGAATGTTCATTTGGGGTGCCTTATAATGGGCAAAATTAGGGTTTTCGAATTGGAAGCTGCTGATGTGTCTTCTGCAGTGCACACCAAGTGTTTGATGTGTGGTCTGGATCAATTGGTTCAACTTAGAATGCCTTGCTGGCAGTAGATCATTCAATGAGGTTTTAATATGTTATTAATCATTGGCTGGATGATTTACAACCTTCAGATTGATCTTTTGTTTGGTGTAATGCCTTGTAGCCCTTGATTGGCCGGCCAAAGAAGGCATGGTTCAATGTGAATGCCCCCTGAGCCTCTGGGAGGAATCTTCCTTTATTTGGCTGCATCCTAGCAATGAGAGACACGTGTGTGTGAGGTCCTTCCAGCTGGTAATAGCTCCAAGGGACCTGGTGAGTTGTACCCGTGCCGGTTTATGGCTAAACGGGTCCCTACCTTGGTTGCAATATCTCCAAGCATGATAGATTGACAGATGTCATCGTTTATATCTTCTTATCATGGGCTTGAGCTCAATTTACCGTTTAGACAGTTGGTTGTGCAGAGATGCCATTACTCAGCCTTGATGCATATCGGGTTCATGGTGCATTTAAAATTGAGCTCAATTTCATCAAATTAACACTTGTAAGACCATCGTGTAGTCATATAGTGTACTCTTACCAGGTCTCGAAGCTCGAATTGAGCTCCATTATCAATTTTTGCATTTCAATTTCTTCCCCTTTTCTCGGTTTCAAATAGGAGTTCATCTGAGGTATTCATGCTCATGACTCCGATTGAGAGGGAGGAGGTAGAAGTTTCTCCTTAATATCAGGTAACAGCTTACCCAAGCTTCAACCTTTATGCCCGAATTTAGACATTGGGATTTCGGTTGAAATCGGGAAGGAGAAGGGAGAAGAGAGGACTGACAGGGAGGGCCCCTTTGTCAGTCTCTCTTAAGTTTGGCCAATCGTGTTATTTTATTTTTCCTTTTCCTTGGCTGCACTCGGCTCTTAGTAGACCGTGTAGTAATCCCTATATGGTGCATAGAGCACCGAGTGTATGTAAAACGAAGGGGTCACTCCGCCAAAATTCAAAAAAAACGGCGACTCTTGCTCTAGTGCATTTGCTCTCAGTGCACCGTAGACCGTATAGCTGCTAGCTCGGTCTATATAGTCATCTTCCCGTACTCCGGGTGCATTCAGGCCAGGGGTCCAGCGAAAAACTTAGTGCCATTGACAGATGGGCCCAGGGTGTTATGATATGTGTTTGGTGTCTCCAAGTTGTACCCAGAGCGGTTTCAAAGCTCGGTTTGCTTAGGTGTCACCATATTTTTGCACCCAGAAAGCTATCCATGCATTGCTTAAGTTGTAGAAAATTAATTCCTTGATGTTTCTGAACATTCCACACATCAAAATTCATGGTTTTGCATGTAGAATGCTGCCTAGAATTTTAATATGCTACACTCAATTTATTTCAAAGGTTTCATACATGTCTTGGTATTTTATTTGCTCCCAAAATTGCCATTCATCATGTCAGGTCTAAATAGCAACTTTTCTGGGTCAAACAAATGCCCCCCACCTGGGTGAGGTGCGAAGACTTTAGGATTGAACAGCTTAGCCAGGTGCCCCCAGTGTTCTTCTAGAACTTTATGGAATTCTTTCTGAGTTGCTTTTCTTGTCTGAATCTCAGGTATTAGAACTCCACGTTGGGCATTGAGCTCGAAAGCAGGTCCGATCATCTTCTTCGATCATATCTACTTCAAAAGGTATGTTATCCTTATCTCATCTTGCTAATACTTGCATGGTTGGGTGAGGGCTGAATGGTGCGTTCTTCGGGGTTTGCCTGAGCAATTGGTCCCTTGCTTGTGCATTGGGGCTTCAGACAGTGACTGTACTCCAAACTCACATTCATTGGGGAAACTTCATCTTTAATCTAGTACAGGAACCATGCAGGTAGTTTGCAAAATTGAGGGTTTAGATAAAATGGCCTTTTGGTCGTAGGCATAATCTCGGGTTTTGATCTAGTTTGTCTTGTGCGCTTCTCTTTGGGGCCTTTGGCTAAAGAGGGTTGGTTTTTAGCTGCATCTCGGGGTCTTCTTGGCATATCAGGTTGGGATTTGATTTTGGTTGTAGTTTAAAGTCTCCTCGGACTGTTGGGGTAGTTTAAAGTCTTTTCGGACCATTGGTGTGGTTTAAGGTCTTTTCAGACCGTTGGTTTAGTTTAAAGTCGTTTCGGACCCTGATTTTTGTACTCACTTACAACTGTCTGAAGCTTAGGTTGGCATTACCGTTCAGAGACTGGTTTGACTGTCATCTCTAGTCATGTCTCGTGATCAAGGTATATGTCTCCTTATCTCTTCCACATTTGTATTTGCATGGTAATGTGATGGGATTTTAACAAGGTTTTTCTTTGTTGCAGGGGTTCCCTTCACTATACATGATCCCCTGCCGGTGGGACCCTTCCCTGTGAGAGGGAGGTTTCCTGGTGATCCTGCTGATTGGACACCAGAGACCACCTTGAGAGTGGGTGTTTCTCAGCGGGATGGACCCATCTTGCGGCAGCATGATTTCCACTCATTTCTAGGTGATAGTCTTTATCCTACTTCATCAGATCGGACGCCGCATTCTCTACATCTTTTGGGCTTGAGCATGGTGGGCACCGGGGCCCTTCCCTGGGTTCCCGGGTATCTCCCTCCGGGCACCTTGGGGACGGAGGCGGGTCTGGTTGACTGGGCGAGGTTTACATTGCAGAGGGAAAGAGTTGTTCTCGAGAGAGCGGGCATCTACCATGCGGTATTTCTTTCTCTCTTTGAGTATACCTGGGATTCATCGTTTTTTCAGGCTCTGGCTGAGAGGTGGAGGTATGCCTCTAACACAGTCGTTTTGGCTGATCGGGAGTTGACTATTTCTCCCATAGAGTTCCATAGATTGTCTGGTTTACCCATCTTTGGTGCCCCTTATGATGAGTACCTCCCTAGTGATACGGCATTGGCGCAGAGATCACCGGGGGGTGACTTTGTTTATGTGTGTTCACTTAGGCGATTATTTGACATTTATCACACGCTTGCCCTTGCTGGTGATGTGACCTTTCATACTTGGGTTCGCTATTTTACTGACCGAGTTAGGTACCCGTGTCAGTCTTTCGCTCATCCCCTGGACCCCTTCGGCACTGGGAAAGCGGAGATCTTTCACAGTGGTTCCATCCCGGAGGCATGTCACACCCGTTATCGATATTTAGGGCGAGAGCTCATATTGACTGCTTTCCTAGCTTTATGGCTTTGTCGTTTCGCCATCCCCAGTCAGCCAGTTGGCATCATCAGACCTGAGACTTTTGTTATGGCGAGTAGGCTGGCGTACGGGGAGCTAGTTTCTTTAGCTATCCCTGCTTTGGCTAACCTCTTCAAGGGTATGAGAGTGGTCTCTTCTTCATGTGATCCCTCTTTCTGTGACGAGGTTATCCCCTATCATTATTTGTTTGGTTGGGCCCACACGTATTGGGCAGGGTTGTACATTCCAGTGATGGATAGTACTTCGCGACATCACCTGCCCTTATTGGCTGAGATAGCTGGGGTTAGAGCCAGTCGTGTATCAGCATGGCGGGCGCGTGCTTTGCTTCGCGACAGTGCTGATTATCTCTGTTTTCATAGCGGGAGACAGTTTGCTAGTCGCGATGAGCGGCTTGAGGATCTTGTTTTGTTTGACGGGGGTCCTGGAGGAGACCATTGTGAGAGTTTGAGGTTGTGATCTGCGGAGGCTGGGTTCTTGGTTAGCCTTCGCCATGGGCTTCTTCCTTTGCGCTTAGGGGACAGGGTGATCCTAGAGCCCTATATGCCACATCGTTGCGCACATCAGTTTGGCTTAGACCAGTGCATCCCTGCTGATGTCCCACTGTCCGATGACATCCATGCTGATTTAGCAGGGGCAGCTAGGTGTTGGGTATCATTCTTTCGCATAGAGACACAGGCGCGTTTTGTCATGCCTCGGGCCTTTAGACCAGTGACCTTCACTGTCTTATACGCGCGGTGGTATAGAGACATGATACAGGTCTGCCATATTGAGACCCCAGGTGGGTGGATGAGGAGAGTTCTGCCTGGACCAGATGATCATATCGGCCCGAGGACTGTCCCCCCTTTCGAGAGAGTTCCCGGTATGTGCAGCCGGGATAGTCGTTTCTTCACTTCTAGGGTTATGGGTGGGGCCCCTCCCAGAGTTGGTATGTTTTCTTCATTGATATTTCTTCTCTGCGTATCCTGTTCAATTACACTAACCCTTATTTATTCGCTTGGTTAGCATTGCTTGTGCCGGAGGGTGAGGTGTTGACTTCTTTTGGGATCCCTAGCAGGGTTCTCCAGCGTTCTGACCCTCCTCCCCAGAGGGTTTCTCGCGTGAGGAAGAAGCGTAAGGCTAGCTCTTCTGCCCCAGTCACAGAGGCAGATGTTCGGCCAGGTATTACTAGCTCTATTTCCTTTTTTACCTCATCACTTTTGTTTCTTTTTGTGACCCGTATTTGTCTTTGCAGGGCCAGGTCAGGGTGTTACAGGTTCCTCCAATACTAGGGCAGGAGGGGTCGTCGACTGCCCCCAGGGTGTCTCTGAGACTGTGGAGCCTTGCTTGGATGTGGTACCTTACGGCACCTTCCTTTAGGTTCCATTTTGTGGGTTCGTTGTGAGAGTGCGCGCCTTCGAGCCCACTCTTTGTATGTGTACTTTGGTTTTGGTTGATTATGTTTGGATAAACATATTTGCGGTAGATGTTTGCTTTTGCAGCTTTCTCATTCTCCTTCTTGTTTCTCTTTTTGGTCGATTTATTCGAATCTTCTCTAACCGGGTTCTAAGCGATCAAATAGATTCGTCTAAATCGGTTTTCTCCCTTATTCTCCTTCTTTCTCTTTTTGTCTACGAGTTCTACAAGTCTTCTCCAATCAGGTTCTAAGTGATAGGATAAACTTGTCTAACTCGGTTTTTCTCCTGAACCTTTCAAGTCTTCTCCAATCGGGCTCTAAGCGACCAGATGTACTTGTAGAATCAGGGCTTAATCCTGAATCTTCTGAATCTTCCCCGTCGGGCTCTAAGCGACAAGGCATCTTCATTAAACTCAAGCTGCATCTCAGCCTTCTGCGTCTGTTCAATCGGGTTCTAAGCGATCAAACGTCTTCAGCCGGCTTAAGGTTTGGTCATGCGCCGTCCCACTTAGAGGGTAACAGCGGCGACATGGCTTTGTAAAACCGTACCACTTAAGGGTAACTTTGGTCGTACAGGGACCCGTTAAGGTCGAATTTTCACGCGTGCGGCCTTCGTTTAAAGGAGAACATCGGCACGCATGACTTCGTAAAAACCGTCCCACTTAAGGGTTACAGCGGTCATACGGGACCCGTTAAGGTCTGATCCCCACACACAATATCCCCACGAAAGGGATACCCCGGTATGTGTGACTATGTAAAACCGTTCGGCTCAGAGGCTTCATTGGTAATACGGAACCCGTTAAGGTCGGATCTTCACGCGTGCGGCCTTCGTTTAAAGGAGAACATCAGCACGCATGACTTCGTAAAAACCGTCCCACTTTACTTCGGTCATACGGGACCCGTTAAGGTCGAACCTTCACGCGTGCGGCCTTCGTTTAAAGGAGAACATCGGCACGCATGACTTCGTAAAAACCGTCCCACTTTACTTCGGTCATACGGGACCCGTTAAGGTCGAACCTTCACGCGTGCGGCCTTCGTTTAAAGGAGAACATCGGCACGCATGACTTCGTAAAAACCGTCCCACTTAAGGGTTACAGCGGTCATACGGGACCCGTTAAGGTCTGATCCCCACACACAATATCCCCACGAAAGGGATACCCCGGCATGTGTGACTATGTAAAACCGTTCGGCTCAGAGGCTTCATTGGCAATACGGAACCCGTTAAGGTCGGATCTTCACGCGTGCGGCCTTCGTTTAAAGGAGAACATCGGCACGCATGACTTCGTAAAAACCGTCCCATTTTACTTCGGTCATACGGGACCCGTTAAGGTCGAACCTTCACGCGTGCGGCCTTCGTTTAAAGGAGAACATCGACACGCATGACTTCGTAAAAACCGTCTCATTTTACTTCGGTCATTCGGGACCCGTTAAGGTCGAATTTTCACGTGTGCGGCCTTCGTTTAAAGGAAAACATCGGCACGCATGATTTATGTAAAACCCGTTCTGCTCAGAGGCTTCATTGGTCGTACGGAACCCGTTAAGGTTAAATGTTTTACGCTTCTCCATGAGGTTGATGCGACATAGCGAAGCGACGCTTCTTTTGCGAGTGAAGTTTAGCTTGCTTGTCATTGGTTTCATTCTAGTGTTTGAAGGGTATCCTCTGGTTTCGGGTTCGGCTGTCACCCGTGGGACACATGTCAACAGGGTATGCTGAATTTATACTTGGGTCTTAGGGTATTCGCTTGTCATTCATGAGATTTTGGGGGGTTTACTTGTCAAATCATGGGTTTTAGTCTTTGGAGTCAAAGATTTCTTGTTCTTGAATTCTAGTTTGGGTTGCAGCCTGTGGAGTATTGGTTCATAGGCGTATCATTCATGGGCGTTGACTTGGCGCGAGGCCTTCTTTTGTGGAGATCAATTAGGTGAGAACCCGATTAGGGTTACTGCCTTTGGGTTCTCAGTTTCTCTTATTTTGGGCCATGATAATTGTTTTAGTGCTCACGTGGCCTAGGCACAACATCAAAGCCTTATTTTGTTCGGCACAAATATATAAAGCCTGCTCGTCTCTTTAGATGACTGGTTAGACGAGCGTACCAGTGACAATTGTTTGAAGGGCACAATCTTGACAAAGCCCATTTTGTGCTTGAGGCTTTCTTAGTGGGCTTTACATCTCTCCACTCTCTTATATTGTGGTGTGATTTAGGTGCATGCATGCACTTTGTTTGAGGGTGGCGCCTTATTCACTCCTCTCGTGCCTTCTTGAATAGCCTATGTGGCATCAATCCTTAGGCAAGGGTATCGCGGGAAAGGCGAACACCATTGTTTTGAAAACTTTGTTTTAAAAGGGATTTTGTGCCTTCAGAATTTAAATAGTCTAAACGACCACTTTCTTTAATTTTTTGATTTTATTTGAGATATCATCATTAGGCACTCCATTGTTTAAAGGACAATGAAGAAACCTTGTCTCTCCTTTTTTCGAACTGGGAAGAAAGACAAAACCAGTGATAGTTGTTTCAAATGGGCACAACACCAAAGCCCATATCTTGTTCAAAGTACAAAATATAAAACTTGTTTGTCCATATTCAGAACTGGCTGGACAAACTTTGCCAGTGCTAATTGTTTAAGGGTACAAACTTAGCAAAACCCATTTTGTGGCGAGAGGCCTTTGTGGATTTTTGTGGATTGTTAGGGGACCTTACTTTTCGCTCGAGACAGTTTCGCTCATGTTGTAATTTGGCCCTTTTATTCGTAGAGGTTTTCGCTCGTGCATAATCGTTAGGATATTTTATTTATGGACATTGGAATTTAGGTTTTGTTGGACTTTTGGACATTTTGTGGAATTTTTATTTGAAATGTTTTATTGGCGGATCCTAGAACTTGGGTTTTATTGGAGACTTAGATATTTGTGGGGTTTTATTAGAGATCGTGAAGTAGAATTCGAGGAGGAGATCTCGTACCATGCAAACATACACTCAAACATTCAACATAAACATGTCATCACCAAGCAGATGTATACATCGTCCATGAGAAAGAGAAATAAATTCCTAAAAAAAAAACGTTTAATATGAAACGGCTTGTTGTCCTCATCTAGTAAGGAGCGGCCTTGGGTCCTACATGCTTGGCGGGTCTCCTGTCCTTGCCCGATGTGGCTGGTTCAAACGGTGGTGACAGGTTAGGTGACTCAGGAGATTTTGGTTTCTTTGGTGCTGGGGGTGGAAGAGGAGGTTTGCTGACGGAGCTTTCTGCATCATCAGGCGGAGGCATGTCTCCATCATTTTCATCCCAGCCTTCGACTTCCACGTCCACAATTTTGCGGATGGGATCAACGGTTAGTTGCAACTGATGCGGGATGGTGTTGGGTGGCCCGCAAGCGATCAAGAGCCTAAGCGTGCTATAGTTGTTGTTGGAAAAATGGGGGGCAATCCTGAGAGGATACCCGAATCCTGCCACCAAAGTATGAATATCAGCAGAATTCCATAAGTGTAGAGGTACCTTGCGGAGTCTTATGCGCGCACGGTAATTGAGGGGGTTGTCATAGCCTCCTTGGCTAGGAGTCCATCCTACCATTCGGATATCGGTGGGGATGACACCGGGGACGTCGGCCTCTAGGGTGAGTGAGCCCAATGAAAGAACACCCCTCTTTATGTCATCACTTGGGCATACGAGTATGTAATCGGCCTCGGTCTCGTCGACTTCTTCTATGATCAGGCTTGAGAACTCGCAGTTGAGTTGGTTTGAGAAATAGTGACCGAGGCGGTACTTTGTGTATTCAGTTTTCCTTCCTCCAGTGACATAGATGAAGATAGATCGCCATAACCATCGACTCCCTTGTGGCAGCGCATCCTTGTTGGGGAAGTTGACGGTGAGGGAACCCGGGCCTGGATATAGGCCATATCCCATTCCCACTGTCGGTGTGAGCGCCATGGTCTCCCAGTTGCTGGGAATTGTTCTTTGAGCAGCCATTAGCGTAGAGTCTGATTAAGGTAGAGAGAATTGGTGGTTCGAAGATATCGACCTCTTTCAAGGGTGGGGTATATATACCATTCCCCTCTCGGGCGCAGCGATATCCCACGCACCCCTTCATGCGCATTATTGTCTTCATCGTGGCTATAGTGGGGTGGTTTCTTAGAAGTGACAGTTTACGAGCCACTTTTATTTTCTTGGCAGAAGTCGCTTGAATCACCATCCTTAGGTTTCTTCGATGATCTGCGCTTTGAATCACCATCCTTAGTCTGTTTGCCCCAATCTAGATACGGTGTCCACCAGATCTTGATAACTGTTGGGGTTGGCAACAATTAACATTTCTTTCATTTTGCCGGATGTACTTCTTATGAGCAAATCAACTGCCTCCCTTTCGGGTATAGGATGGCTTGACTTATTGCTCATGTTTCTCCAGCGATTGATATATGTCAGAAGAGTTTCGTGTGGCTCTTGCTTGGCCCATGCTAAATCAGCAAGTCTGATTGGGCTGCTCGCAGTGGCGAACCTATTTATGAAGGCACGCGCCATTTGGTCCCAGGATCTTATACTCCCTGGCTTGAGAGAGCAATACCACTGGAACGCTGGTCCTGAAAGACTTCTAGCAAATTGGCGACAGAGGAATGCTTCTTCTCTCGAAGAGTCCCCACATTGGATCATGAAGTGGCTGACGTGTTGTTCTGGTCCTGTCTCATCCGTTCCGCTTCCTGAAAACTTGGAGAATAAAGGAACAGTGTATGTTGGGGGATATTTTGGTATATCGAATTCGGGAGGGTATGGTTTCCCTATTCGCAGTGCTGTATCTTTTGGGGCAATCCCCATTTCTTGTAATTGACGGCTGATCATTTCTTGAACATCGACCGCAGTAAAGATTGGGGAGGTCTCTCGCCTTTCGTCTTCCCAATGTACCCTGCGTCTTTCTTGGGGGTTTGGTCTTTCGGTCTTTTCAAGCCCGTTCACAGGGTTGGACCGACTTGACGTCTCTCCCCTTTCGAGTTCAGAGCCGACTAGCCCCTTTTCTCGGATTTCAACCATCAATCTTTGTTCCCTTTCGTGAGCTTGATGTACTTCAGCCTTAAGATTTTGTATCTCGGCCTGCATTTGGTTGAAGGCGGACAACATTTGTTCTTGCGTTTGCGCACCAGTATGGCTTTCACCAGCACATGGAGAGGTTGCCAAGACGGTATAGAAGTTACCTAGCGCGGGCCCATCCATTTGACCTAGGTCTGAGCCACTAGTGTTCTTGGGTTTGGCATTTATGGGAGGAGGGCATGCTGCATCAGACCCTTCCTCGTCATCACTTGGGTTTTCGATGATAGGGTCCTTCCCCTTTTTCACCATATACACGGTGGGGTTGGAGGGTTCGGCAGGATAGTCATCTTCCTCTTCGAGGTCTTCATTAGTGGTTATCATGAAGACCGCCACCTCTTTTTCTTGTTTTGGGTATGTCTTAGTGACCCTTCGTTTCTTTTGAGTGGCATTTGGTGCCACTATTGTCAAGCTTCCAGTGTCGGAGGGGCGCGGGTACATTTGTGCCCCCAGCCTATCATGTATGCTGGCTGGTTTTCTTGGAATCTGAGGGGTTTGACTTGATCCCTCGTTGTTTGAGCTTTGAGAGGTGCTTGCACGCATCTCTCGACGGAGTTTCGGTTTCAGCGAGGCATCGTGAGGTGCCCCCAGCCTTGGGGATGAGACTGTTGGTTTTGGTTTTGGGAGGAAGGCACTGTCATGTGCCTTAGGTTTCGAGGCTGAGAATGTCAGCCTTGATTTGATCGGGGGTTGGGCATCATTAGATGCCCCCAGCTTTTGAGCTGGAAACGTCAATCTAGACTTGACGGAAGTGAACGTAGGGGCTTCAAGTGCAGGGTGCACGTAGTATCGGCTCCTGCGTTGCTTCAGTACGCGGAGCTGCTTGTGGGCCCTATGAATGGCCATAGCGGTGTCGTCAACCATTTGGCGGTTGGTGTTCATTTCTTTTGGTTTATGGATGAATGAGATGGTTTGAGGGATTTCTCCCGCTGCACGTACGTGTGCAGTAGAAGAATTCCTTCTCAATATCCTCAGTGGGGAGAATGAGTTGCTGGTGGGAAGGGCTGGTTGAGCTACCAGCTCATTCTGATAAGCTTGAAGATTTCTTTTCTTGGTGACCGACAGAGGGGTCACGTAAGTTGGGTTGACTTTGGTTGTCTTCTTAGACGCGCGCCTCCTTGCACGTCTAGTTTTGGAGAGTGGAATGAACGTCTTGCCGTCCATTCCTTTGGGGGTGAGAAAGTAGCATACTTCCTCGTCATCCTCGATTTCCTCCTCGGTGATAGATCCGAGAGACAGCTGCTCATTCATCGGAGCAAGAACGGGGGCCTCGAACGCCCTGATTTCATCGACGGGGACCGCAAAAGTCCCAAAATAGACCACCTCCTCACCAGCAGGGAGGCTGGTAACTTGAGCGAACGAGCGTGCGTTGGTCACGGTGTAAGCCATTCCTGCAAACAAGCAAGCTCAAGATTTCATTAGTCAATTTTCATATGTAACTTCATACATGAGTGTTAGCCCAATTATTCAATCCATAGGCGTCGATATCGAATATAAAAGGAAATGACATAACTCAAGCGGTCCAATAACTCATTGTTTGAGTGTGGTGAAGTCATTGGCTACTTGAGTACGCTCCTTTTATCTTCGTATCGGATCCCGAACCTGTGAGGAGGAGAAGGTCCCACCGGGCGTGCCAAAACCTGTAGGGCGCAGAAAGTTGCACAGCTGTTGGTATGGGAAGGTGTGTGCATGTGTATTTAAATGTCTCGTGGCTCAATGCTCTCTGTTGATTAAAGAACATCGAACTCGAAACATTCATTTCTTTCTTTCCGCTATTCCTTCTGGTTCACCCTCGACGGACCTACGATTCGTGATCGGTCCATCGAGAGAGTTTAATGATTGTGGGGACGTTTAACTCCCAGCGGGCGCAAGCCCCCGCTGTTAATTACATCAGATGACCCTCCCAAGCCATGCTGAATACCTCGTTCATTCCAGGATTTATGCCTATTTGTTGTGAATTGAATAAAAGGGCTAAAAGGGGAAACTCATGTACTTGATTTTCGTGTGTTTCTTTGATTTACCATTGTTTTAGGTATTTAATTAATGTGCATGCATGAGGTGTAATGATTATCGTTAAAATACCTTTATTACACATTTTTTTTTATTTATTTTTATAAACATATTTGCACTTGAGAAAATATATTTACGCTTTATTTACACCTTTTTATTTAAGAGAAAATGATTGAAATATGAAGAAAAGGGTATTTTCGTCATTTCAGGGCTTGGCTGATGTCTGGACATGCTCAATTTTGGTTTAGAAAGATGGAGGGTTCAATTTGGGTTTATTTGGAGGTGGTTTGAGTCAATTCGGACTTGAAATGAAGAAGTTATAGCCAAAAAGGACTTGTTTGTAAATATTTATGTTTTTCCAGGGGCTTATTTACAAAGCTGGAAGGATGTGGTTTTGTGATTTGGGTTTTAGACAAGGTTTCATGTGAAATTTGGGCCTCTAAGGGCTTATTTGTGAGAGTTTTGTGCTTTCAGGGGCCTTTTTGTAAATTCACAGGGGCTTCGCTGCAAATATTGGGAAATCAGAGGGGGTCTTCCATAAAAAGGGGTTGATTTATGATTTTATTTATTGTCTGGACTTTGAGATTCGGGTTTTTTGGGTCTCTTAGATTGGTGTGTTGGGCTTTGAGATGTGGGCAGAGCTTCAGGATTCGTACTGGCCGTTCGATGTGTATTCTGGACTTTAAAAACCCGTGCTGTCATTCAAATCCCATCACGGCGCCAGAATTGAAGGCCTCAGATTGCTTTAAGATCCGTGCAGCTGTTTTATTTGATTTCTACTTGTGTTCAACAATTAGACCTTTAAAAATCCATATCTATTTGAAACAAAGTCAGAAAAATATGATCTTTATGTCTATTTTGTGTGTTTTGAAATGTTCTATTTAATTATGATGTTTCTTTTAGGTTTCGATTTTTTCTGTCATTCGATACTGCCCATTTTCCAACAGCAGTCCCCTTTTTCTTTAAATGCTGTTTTTCTATTTTTTGGATCTGAACTTTGAAAATTCGTATAAAATCGAAATATAGTCAGAAAAGTGCAAACTTGGTGTCCATTTTGTGTGTTTTGAAGTCCCCTATCTAGTGGTGAAGTCCATTTTTTATTTTGGTACCTGTACCGGTCCAGAAGGTACTGTTTACCAGAGAAGGTCATTTTGGCAATTTTGAGTGCTTTTATTGTGTCATTGGTGCATGCCTTGTAGTGTAATATTGGTCCATTGTTCCAGAGGGTATTAGGGACTGATTTAGAATATTTACAATTAATTCCATGAATTAAACATCATTTTTATGGACTTTCATAGCCTTGATTGCTATATCTTTGGTACCAATGAACAAAAGGGAAAGGAAAAAAATCCATAAATTCCGAAAATGATGCCAAAAATCTGCCAAAATGTGGTTTTATGCAAGGAAGCCCCTGATTTTATTTAAAATCATGTTTTTTGATATTTTTTTTGAAGAGCATGTTATTAAGATTTCCTTAGGTTTAGAGATGCAAACATCCAACTTGTCATTTGTTTACATTTCAAACCTTCCATCTTTCATCATTTGCATATATTTGGAATATTTAATTTCCTTTAGCATATTGGCTTAGGAAATCAAGTATTCTTTCATACACAAATGGATCTAAAAAGGGAGGGTCATTGAAATATCACAAGTTTAAAGCACAAATGACATATCATAGCCAAAGCTAATATCATTTAATACTTTAGACTTCAATTTCTCCCCATTTGCACATAGTTTTTAATTGTTGCCAATATTCATGCATGTAAATGCACTAATTATTGACTAAATTAATCCCTTTGCACAAATAGGCCCTTTGATCATTTAGGTTGAGAGAATAATAGGGGAGACCTCATGGCTCAACCCTACTACCTCTTGTGTTTAATTTTCTTTTGTTGTCACTTTATTGTTCTTTTAACATCCTCACAAAATAATTAATATAGTTTTCATATGAAGGGAGACCTCATGGCTCAACCCTCATACTTCTACTATTTAATTATTTCTAGAAGAAATTAAAAGAGTTTAGGGAAGAAAATAAAATATCAAAGACTAAAACTTTATATTTTTTTATTTCATAAGCTCCAAATAAAAGAGATGATAAAATATTGAAATATATACATATTAATACTTATATATATATTTATATATATTTTTATGCAAAGTAAAGAAAAAGGTAAGAAGAATCACATTTTTATATTTTTTTTTATTATTATTTCATGAAAGATGCAAAGAAAGGAACTAAAAAAAAGGGAAATATATTTTTGTTTGATCCTCAAGTTACATATTTCATTTTGTTCATCCTATGATGAACTAGAAACTATGCAACTCTCACATTCATGATTTTTGAAGGTTTAGAAATAAAATAAAAGGAAAGGAGATGAGGGATAAAACTAAAATAATGAAGAGCAAACAAGAAAAATCATCAAAAAACCTTCTTTATTTCGAATCAAAGCAGAATATTTACAGAACCTTGCTCATTTAGAGCCTTACATTGCATAGGTATTAATTACCTCTTAAGCTTGCTTGAAAACTTCAAATTTCTAACCTAGCCTTGGTGTAAAAATGGGGTTTTCTCTCTTGTTTCTTGCTCAAAGCTTTCTGGAGAAGATGAAGTGTGTCTTGAATGTTCATTTGGGGTGCCTTATAATGGGCAAAATTAGGGTTTTCGAATTGGAAGCTGCTGATGTGTCTTCTGCTATGCCCACCAGGTGTTTGATGTGTGGTCTGGATCAATTGGTTCAACTTAGAATGCCTTGCTGGCAGTAGATCATTCAATGAGGTTTTAATATGTTATTAATCATTGGCTGGATGATTTACAACCTTCAGATTGATCTTTTGTTTGGTGTAATGCCTTGTAGCCCTTGATTGGCCGGCCAAAGAAGGCATGGTTCAATGTGAATGCCCCCTGAGCCTCTGGAAGGAATCTTCCTTTATTTGGCTGCACCCTAGCAATGAGAGACACGTGTGTATGAGGTCCCTACAGCTGGTAATAACTCCAATGGACCTGGTGAGCTGTACCCGCGCCGGTTTATGGCTAAACGTGTCCCTACCTTGGTTGTAATATCCCAAAGCATGAGGGATTGACAAATAGCATCGTTTATATTTTCTTATCATGGGCCTGAGCTCAATTTACCGTTTAGACAGTTGGTTGTGCAGAGATGCCATTACTCAGCCCTGATGCATATCGGGTTCATGGTGCACTTAAAATTGAGCTCAATTTCATCAAATTAACACTTGTAAGACCATCGTGTAGTCATATAGTGTACTCTTACCAGGTCTCGAAGCTCGAATTGAGCTCCATTATCAATTTTTGCATTTCAATTTCTTCCCCTTTTCTCGGTTTCAAATAGGAGTTCATCCGAGGTATTCATGCTCATGACTCCGATTGAGAGGGAGGAGGTAGAAGTTTCTCCTTAATATCAGGTAACAGCTTACCCAAGCTTCAACCTTTATGCCCGAATTTAGACATTGGGATTTCGGTTGAAATCGGGAAGGAGAAGGGAGAAGAGAGGACTGACAGGGAGGGCCCCTTTGTCAGTCTCTCTTAAGTTTGGCCAATCGTGTTATTTTATTTTGCCTTTTCCTTGGCTGCACTCGGCTCTTAGTAGACCATGTAGTAATCCCTATATGGTGCATAGAGCACCGAGTGTATGTAAAACGAAGGGGTCACTCCGCCAAAATTCAAAAAAAACGGCGACTCTTGCTCTAGTGCATTTGCTCTCAGTGCACCGTAGACCGTATAGCTGCTAGCTCGGTCTATATAGTCATCTTCCCGTACTCCGGGTGCATTCAGGCCAGGGGTCCAGCGAAAAAACTTAGTGCCATTGACAGATGGGCCCAGGGTGTTATGATATGTGTTTGGTGTCTCCAAGTTGTACCCAGAGCGGTTTCAAAGCTCGGTTTGCTTAGGTGTCACCATATTTTTGCACCCAGAAAGCTATCCATGCATTGCTTAAGTTGTAGAAAATTAATTCCTTGATGTTTCTGAACATTCCGCACATCAAAATTCATGGTTTTGCATGTAGAATGCTGCCTAGAATTTTAATATGCTACACTCAATTTATTTCAAAGGTTTCATACACGTCTTGGTATTTTATTTGCTCCCAAAATTGCCATCATCATGTCAGGTCTAAATAGCAACTTTTCTGGGTCAAACACAAGTGCACCCTAATAACTGCTGTTATTGGGTCCGGCCTGCTATTGTTATAATGTGAAAACAAAATGAATGGGCCGCAGCTCATTTTGTTTGTGGTGGTAGAAATGAGAAAAACCGCTGCTGTTTTTCTCTTGATTAAAAGAGCCCATCTCTGAATCATTTGGTGGTGAGTTGCTCTCTTCTCTCTTAAACTAAGTTTTTTTTCCAAGTTTTTTTCTAAGATTTGCTCTCTAGTACGGACTTGATAATCTCGTAGATTAGCGTATGTAATTGTAAGAGTGTGAGAGGGAGTATCACTTTGTATTGTAAGACTCCTTGATATAGTGATTTTGCATTGTGCTCCCGTTGTTTTCTTCCGTAAGGGTTTCCACGTAAAATTTTGTCTCTCTTTTATTTTCTTGTACTTGATTGCTTCTTGTATTTCTTTTATTTTGAAACTTAAGATCTAACTGTTAAGTTATTAAATTTTTAAAAATAGAGACATAATGAAGACACAAAAAATAAAACTATTTGAACCCTCCTCTTTTTTTAAAAGATACATATTTTACTTTGGAGTATTTTTAGCATTAGATTTCATACTCATACGATATCATCTACCTATTATAACATGTACTCTTATACGGCCTCTATTTAATTAATTGATGGTTATGTATATTCGACAACCCCCAAGTTCGACGATGACCAACTCAAAACAAAATCAACAAGACCATAAAGCATTAATCGAACGCATTACCGGTGTTCGAGAGTACCTCAGTTCCAATGAAAACCACCAACAACATGACAATCCGACCCTCAACTGCAACAACCCACCCCCAAACCAAATGACAGCGGCTCCAATGGAAGAGCGCCTAGAACAACCGGATGAGCTTGTCGATAGGCTTGTCATGGTTGAAGAAAGTCACGAGCCCAATGAAGAAGACGACGTAAACACTTTGACAAAGAACTTCGAGACAAAATTGGAGGTCAAAGTTGATCTATTACTGCCATCTAAACTTTTGTGTTCGACCAACGATGATGTCGTAAGGTCCAACTACAATGATCCATTCTTGCAGTCGGGTTCCACAGCAAAGTCAGTGGGTTATGACGGTACCCGAAAATTCTTCGCGAAGTTCTTCCCGAGAAAGTTCTTCTCGAGAAAATCTGTAGGTTATGACGGTATCCGAAAATTCAACTATGACTATTTGGTAAGTTGGAAGAGTTGTTCACAGACCGCACAAATAGTAACAATACAAGTTTCCAACAGTACATGAATCCGAGTAGTGTTACTTGTTGTCACAAGGGTTGAACCCGAAAGTGTTTTTGTGTACAACTACAAAGAAGTCTATAAAGATAGAGGAAGAAAAGCCGAACTCAAGGCAAAAATACAAGCTTGAGGTCAAGCTTTCATCAACCCGAGGAGCCTGATGTGGTGCGTCTCGAAGATGTGTCTGACTCAGATTCGGACACACGCGAAGGCCACAGGAGATCAAAACCAATCAAGGATTTATTGGCATCGATGGTCTTCTAGGCAAATTAAATGGCATGGATGGTCTTCTAGGCAAATTAATATTATTCCTTTGTATTTTTTTTATTCAATAAAACTTTAATTTCTTCTACCTTGTTTGACCGACAGGACTAGAAAAGGCTTTAATTATTTTTGAATTTTGGGTTTTTTAATTAGCATTTATTTTTTCCCTTAAGGACTAAGAAAAGTTTAGGCTATAAATAGATTCGGATATGAAGGTTGTAACAAGAGTGAAGTTTATATATGAGTTTGAGTTGTGTTGTTTGAATTTTATCCCGAAATTCTATTTTATTTTCCTCTTTACTAATTAACCGACTACGTGAGCTTAAAGGGCAAGATCGTATCGGGACCGCTTTGCGTCACTTAGATTTGTAGATATTTTGTGAGATAGTTTTTAGAGTGAGGCTACGGTACTACGCGTAGTACAGCCTCTGGTGTGCTTCAATACAGGAAACGTCAGATCTGCGCTAACATTCGTGCCATCATCTGGCGCTGGATGAGGTTTAACGGAGAGCTTCCGTTAAGAGTTTAAATGAAAGAGCTCATTCCAATCCACTGTCCCAATCATTTCTGCCCCCTTCCTTTTCCGCCCCCTCCCTTTTTCTTCTAAACCCTAGCGAATTCGACAGTGAACAGGTATGGAGCTCGCTTTGTCGCCGACGCTCTCCGATACTTGACGAATTCATAAATTAATAGCAATACTAAGTAAAGCAAGCTCGAGGTATGTGCATATTTTTTTTTATTACGCAAGTACGATTCATGCACGTCGCTTTCTGTTCTTAATTTATTTACTCAACTTCATATTATATTACGTGTTCTACATTTAGGGCTATCTCTGACCTTGAATTGGTAGCTTAATTGAATTAATTCGCTTCTCCCATTTCATGTCCTTTTAAGTCACCTCAATATATTTATTAATTTCTTTTTCCCAAGTCAATTACGTATTAGCGCCCAAGAAATAAATTGAAGAGAGAAATGCATTTGATAATAGCAATCTTCCAAGCAGGTGTGTGAGCTACAAAGTCACTTGAGTAATATCATTTGCCACAAAAAATAAGTTGTTGACACCATTGATTTTAGAATCCCAGTACCAGTTATGGTTTTGTTCGTCGTTAGTTAAATTATTTTCTGATTGTGTTGTGAATTTTGAGCAGCTATGGATACAACCGAGGAAAAAGCAGCGAACCTTGGACCATCTTCTATCAGTTGGTAAGAATTATTATTTTTTTTTTTTAAAGTTGATCAAATTTTCCTGCTTATTTAGAATTTTGGTTATCTTTTCCTGATCAATTTTCCTGCTTATTTAGAATTTTGGTTATCTTTTCCAAAATATTTATATCGGTGTTAATATTATGGATTTATGGATCTGTATTAAGAGTACCAAACTTAGTATCTTATGTTATTGTTTTGGTACCTAGTTTTATTATTTTTTTACCAAGACCAGTACTGTAATTAGTGTAACTGCTTTGTCCCGATACCTAGTGGTATGGTTTGTGTACCAGTTCCAGCAGTAAAATTAGTGTCATGATTTGTTCTTCTACCGAGTTTTATAATAAAAGGAGGAAAAGATTGTTAAAAATAAAACTAAGAAGCTCAGAATTCAATCTGTCAAAACTTTGTATGATTGATTGATTCCTAATTATTCCTTTCTTGGTTATTTTAAGTATGAAATTTTGTCTCTATTTACATTGTAATTTTTAACCAGGAAATCTGGTTCTCTAACTCTTAGGAAACTATTAAAGCATTGTATCATGTTGCATCAATGAGGTAATTTTTAACCAGCCAAACTGTTGTCACGGCCACTTGATCCCTGTACCTTTTATGTTTCCTTTTGTTGAATTTGATATTACTTGGGGTTACTCAAGGTTATTTAAGATCTCATTTGGTACTTAAACATTTAGCAGTATAGTACCTATGAACGTAGGTATTAAGTTTTTCAATTGACTCATGCTTATTTAAGCGTATACCATCTTGGCTTGTATATTTCATCTCCATGCTGTATTTATTATTTTCTCAGTGTATCTGATTTCTGTCTTCTCTTATTTTTCTTTATTGCGCCATGACTTGGATACAGAACAGAGAAACCAGTCTGGAGATCAGTGAGGAACTATTTGTACTGTGTCAAGATAATTATTACCCAGCTTAAACTTAGAATCACAGTAGCAAACCATTTGTGTTCCATTCGTACTATTACCAGTATGAACTATGCACATCTCGGCATTTAAGGTAATATTTTATTCTGTTGAGATAATTTATTAAAACTGGCAATTACAGAACTGAATTATTCAGTTCTTTTGTACCTTTACTGGTATGAACTGAATTTTATTCTAACTAGTGTTTGTTGGGCATTTTTCTGGTTAAATTCGCATATATTTTTTCATTAATTCTTTGTAATTTAAGCAATTGGATATCGTTCTATTCTTTGTTCTGCACTTGCTTTTTGTTCTCAGACGAACAAATTTTCAAAGAGCATTCTAGTTGGATATTGCGAGCTAAATCTCACTGAAATACTTAGCCAGGTTAGCTTTGTTTCCTTTGTTGATTGGAACTAATACTTACCTCATTTTTTGCCTACTTCACCCTAGTTTCACCAGCTTCAACAAACATGGATGATATCCTTCAAAAATGCGAGTAACAAAGGTATGAGGAAGAATCAATGGAGCAGTATTTTCGCGGCAACATGCTGGAATTTATGGAAACAAAGAAATCGGAAAATTTTTGAAGGAAAGGAGATACCAGTATGGGTTTTGGGGGAGGTAGAGGTGCAGGATGCACTTCTGTGGTTGAAATTTTGTTAGTTAGAGACAAGTGAAGATCCTTGTGTAGTTAGTTTGTTGTAATTTTCCATTTTCTTTAGTTTGAGGCTTAAAGTTTTCTGTGTTTTCATTGGCATAATGTTAGATTTGATTGTGACATAAATAATTGTAAAACAACAGCATTGCTTGGTACAGTAATAATTGATGCGTATGTAATTGTAAGTAGCAAATGATTGATTAGTTTATACATAATTAGAATGTTAATTTCTTTTTCATCATTGAAATTATTGGAAGTATGCAACTTCTTGTTTGAGAAAAATTGTTTTTTCATTAATGAAACTCAGAGTTTATACATGAATACAGCAGGTTGTTCTTGTGTGCCCAAACTTATCAAAACACCAAGTTGTTTTTGTTCTTATATCAAAATATACAATCAATCTAATTTCAGCTTTCAAAATATCAAAACGACCTTTACACCAAGTTGTTTTTGTTCTTAGAATATACAATCAATCTAATTTCAGCTTTCAAAATATCACCAAAACGACGACCTTTACAATTTAGACCCTTAATTATCAAATACAAAATGAAGTTCACATAAATGAAGAAGATAAAACAGTGCTCAAAGCATATCATTTAATCCTCTCAGCTGACAACTTCATCTTCATCTCGCTATTTCTTTCCCTTAGCAAGATCTTCCTTCCTCTGAAATTAATCAAATTTTGTTAAAATAATGACATTATTAGTCTATTTTGTGATAAAAAAAATAGTAAATTGGAACAACTAATACCTTAGGGCAATTTCTAACATCATGAGCCTCTACTCTCTGACAATAGCTGCAAGTTCTTCGTTGTACCTTTATAGTTTCAACAATAGATTTAAATCGTGCTGGCCTCTTCTTTCTCCCTTTGCACTGTGACAAGGGAGGATCAAGATAGATTGATTCCTTAACTATGTCTTCTTCCTCTCTTTCCTCTTGTGGTACTGTCTCCCTTGCTTCAGGTAGTTCTAATTGCTTGCTGAAGGTGTCTGGTACCATAAGTCTTACCTCCCTTATTATATCACCAATCCTGGACTTTACAATCTTAAAGGCAGCACTAGAATCTGATGCTAAGTCTTCAAGTTCTTTAAACCCAAGGCGTAGAGTGGCCTTCCTAAATGCCTGCAGTGCCTCAGATTCTCCTACATCCATGCTTCGGTCGTAAATAGATCTCTTCGCATTAGCATTAGCTTCCTTGCACCATCTCTTTAGAATATATTGCGAGGGTAGGTGCTCCATACCAACATGATGCAACACCTTTATTGCATGCTGACATAGGAAACCTTCAAATTCAAACCCTTTACAATTACATGAGAACCTTTCGTTGGCTTTATCAACTTCAACAATGTAATTTTCTGGAACCTTCAAATTCCTTATAACAACCTCATATAGAACATCTCTTTCTCGCTCAACAACAACACCTACTGTACTCTTCATTAGTATCTCCTTGAACACGGAAAAGTTACTTCTTGTGTAAACTCGACGTGCCTCTTGTTCTATTTGGTACCGTGACCATAGTCGTGGCATCTCATTCATGGTTTTGATATCCTCATCGCTTTCTTTATGCCAGATTCCCTCAACCATACTTTCAATCTTCCTTACAAATTGATAAATGGAGGTATGATTGTTGATCCACAATTTCAATATAGCATTCATGCTCTCGCTTCGTTGGGTGGTGGACATCTCTGCAAAAAATGTACCACGAAAGTATGCCGGAACCCACTCTGCACGTTTTGCATACATTACCTTTAGATGGTTGTTGTCATTAACTTCATACATCTCCAACATGGCTGCCCAAGCTTTCTCAAAATCCGATACTGTCAAGCTATGGTTAATCACAGACCCTAATTGCTCTTGAAAACCAGGTTTTAATTTGTACAAGGTCAAAAACTTCTCCTTTGCTTTCCTCATCACATGCCACTGACAACACCTGTGTATAGTATTTGGAAACACCTTCCTAATAGCAACCCTCATCGCTGGATCTTGATCTGTGATGATAGTTGTTGGATGTTTCTCGTACATTGCCCTCAACCATGTTTCGAACAACCAAGTAAAATTATTTTCTTTCTCTGATCGGAGAAGCGCCATGCCAAAAAAAATAGAATGTCGATGATGGTTTACCCCAATAAATGGCGCCAATGGCATGCTATATCTGTTAGTGTTGTAAGTAGTGTCGAATGTGACAACATCTCCAAACTCTAAATATGCCCTTCTTGCCCTGCCATCTATCCAAAATATATGTTGTACGGCTCCGTTCTTATCCGCATCTATGGCATAGAAAAACTCAACATCTTCTTCTTGTTTTTTCCGAAAGTAAGCCAATGTAGTTTCAACATCCACCCCAATAATCTTTCTATTTTGTGTTGCTATTTGATTACTCACGTCCTTTTTCTTAAAGGTCAACTTTCTCTTTCCCCCCCGCTTATCAGCTATGTACTCCAAAATTTGTGAAGTGCCCACATTTTGAGCACTCAAATTGACAATTATTTTCTTTTCTTCTGCACCTAAGCATTTCTGGGATCGGAGATTTCGGTTCTTAGCTGGAGAAAGGATCAATTCATGGTTATGGTCATCGCTGAAAGTAGACACTTGCCACACTACTTCTTTTACTAGCTTTACTCTCATACTTGCCCTACATCCAGTTCTTGTACTCCCATGCTCTCTCTCAGGCGTCTTTAGATTAGTAGAACTTCCCACTCCCAACCCTTTTTGTTCAGCTCTCTGGCGCTTAGAAAACCCTTCCTTTGAGCAAACATATCTCACAGATGACACACCATACTTGGATTTCGTTTGTGTATTTTTACGAATGCTAAATCCAACGTGGCCGCCATAAGCATTGTAGAAATTGTATGCCTCATTGGTGGATCCAAATTCCATACCGACACAAGGTTTTAAGCATTGTGGCCGTTCCTCATCACCTTCTTCTTCTGCTTCTTCTTCCTCCTCCTCCTCCTCCTCTTCTTCTTCTTCTTCTTCTTCTTCTTCTTCTTCTTCCTCTTCTTCTTCTTCTTCTTCTTCTTCTTTTTCTCCTTCTTCTATTACCAAGTCTCCTCTTTTTCCTTGTTGTATGGGATACTCCAAAGCTGGAAAATCCTCAAACCCAATGTAAGGGTCATTGCAATCCATCTGTTTGATATAAAATATATGTGTATCACCAAATAAAATACAACATGAAAAAAAAATTATTACCCAGAGCTTTATGGGACCATGGCTGTCATTGATAGGCGATTCCAATGAGGGAGCTGAGCTAATTAAAGATGGCATGCTACTTGGAGCAGCTCCAAGTGACATCTCGCTGCTTGTGTTCATCTCCTAAATGTATACATAAATGAGTGAGGCTACGGTACTATGCATAGAACGGATTGAGCCGTAGCACGGACCAAACCGTGCTATGCATAGTACCGTAGCCTCACTCTATATCCTGAAAAGTTAGCTATTTTTTATAGATCCAATGACTTGACTCAACAATGACAGAAAGAGTTGTGCTTTCGCCTATCCCTAGCCAAAGAAAGGTTGTTGTCGTTGCCCTTCATAATGCATTCCATCTTCCCGGCGTGTCCTTATGATCTAAGATCCGTTTAGTTTTTATTTAGCACCGACATAAATATTTTGGAAAAGATAACCAAAATTCTAAATAAGCAGGAAAATTTGATCAACTTTAAAAAAAAATAATAATAATTCTTACCAACTGATAGAAGATGGTCCAAGGTTCGCTGCTTTTCCCTCGGTTGTATCCATAGCTGCTCAAAATTCACAACACAATCAGAAAATAATTTAACTAACGACGAACAAAACCATAACTGGTACTGGGATTCTAAAATCAATGGTGTCAACAACTTATTTTTTGTGGCAAATGATATTACTCAAGTGACTTTGTAGCTCACACACCTGCTTGGAAGATTGCTATTATCAAATGCATTTCTCTCTTCAATTTATTTCTTGGGCGCTAATACGTAATTGACTTGGGAAAAAGAAATTAATAAATATATTGAGGTGACTTAAAAGGACATGAAATGGGAGAAGCGAATTAATTCAATTAAGCTACCAATTCAAGGTCAGAGATAGCCCTAAATGTAGAACACGTAATATAATATGAAGTTGAGTAAATAAATTAAGAACAGAAAGCGACGTGCATGAATCGTACTTGCGTAATAAAAAAAAATATGCACATACCTCGAGCTTGCTTTACTTAGTATTGCTATTAATTTATGAATTCGTCAAGTATCGGAGAGCGTCGGCGACAAAGCGAGCTCCATACCTGTTCACTGTCGAATTCGCTAGGGTTTAGAAGAAAAAGGGAGGGGGCGGAAAAGGAAGGGGGCAGAAATGATTGGGACAGTGGATTGGAATGAGCTCTTTCATTTAAACTCTTAACGGAAGCTCTCCGTTAAACCTCATCCAGCGCCAGATGATGGCACGAATGTTAGCGCAGATCTGACGTTTCCTGTATTGAAGCACACCAGAGGCTGTACTACGCGTAGTACCGTAGCCTCACTCTAGTTTTTATTATATACATATAAAATTATTAATAATACGCAAAATGCATCTACCATAAACAATGGCAAAATGCATTTACCCATTACTAAATAAAAACGTGCAAGAGGCGAAATAAAATCATGCAAAACTACATTTTTTTAAAACTAAAACTACAATTTTGTAATAACATATAGTGCACAATATAACATGTACTTTGTATGTCTTTATTACTTTAAACAAAGGGTAAAACGCAAACCTAAGTTGCAATTTGCTAGATTTTGAGTTTTTTTCATCTGCGTGCGATCTTTTAAATTTTATTTTTAAAATGCTATAAATAAAAAAAATCAGGTTTATTATGACATTTAGTTCTTGGTGTATATAATTTTATTTTTGCTTAGATTTGTCGATATTCTATGAGATTGGAGTTTTATATACACGTAAAATCATTATTACGTGACAGAATATGTAACTGGGAGATTTTTTATTTAGAAAAACTATTATAAAATAATATAGAAAAGAGAAAGAGTATCTTCGTTTTCAATGTACAGAAGGATTGGTAGAATTTTTAATGATGTAAATTTTGAATCAGAAAAAATTCTACCGGTCTAAAGCTTTTTCCTAATAAAACTGTCTGGGATCTTCTGTGGCAAACAAGAAAAGAAATTTTTTTGAAAAATAGTGGATATTTCCACTGATTTCATATAAAAACCATATGAACCTGATTAGTACCTAAATTAGATACTAAAACCAGATACAAGAGTCATACATCGGAATTTACATAAGCATTAGAAACTATCTAAAGCAGTCATAATACCATATCTAAACAAACTAACAGCACCAAAATACCTTAACCAAATAACTACAGCAGCCAATAGACCAAAACCAAATATCCTAAAAGCACCAAAATAACACAGTACAAGACCAAAATAGAACTACTACAAGAGATTAAGCCAATTCATCCCAATTAACTTCATCATCATCATTCGATTCTTCGCCAGACATTCGATTTTGGAGGCTGCCAACTCCAAAATCCTGAATAGAGGTGTCCTCAAAAACCACCATGTTTATTGATAACAAAAGATCCACTACCTGAGATGTGTCCGGGCTGCTGGTTTCGTCCTCCAGAATGAGATCTGGGAAACAAGATAAGAAATTTGAAGTTATTTTTTTTGGAGGCCCAAAGTTTTTCCGATCCACAGAGGTTGTATGTTTAATGCCATATTGCCCTGCACTAGTGTCGTATTCTATGATGAATAATGATTTTGTTCCCCGCTATTTGGTCATCTAAACGTCCCCCTAACTAATTAGTCTCACTAACTGTCAAAGTTAACTGATTTTGAAAAAGAAATCAACTTTCTCTCTTATTGGATCTTCGAGTCGATCCCCTCTTAAAAATAAAAAGAAAAAAAAAACCTCAAGTCACCATCAATCTCAACGGCTTCCGCCACCCGAACCCACCCCCTACCTCGTGGCCTCCACCTGAGCACTCCATGCACGCTCGTAGAGTATTCCCTGAATCCCCTTTTGCTAACCCTGCTCACTTCTTCTCCAACCATTCTCTCTCGAATCGGCAACCTGGCACCGAAGGTGGATCCGAGTTCCAGACTCAGAAGCTCTAGTATACATGGTTCTGAAACTCAGCCGATTTCGAGTTGACTCGGTCGGTGCCGAGCCGAGTCTTGCCCAATTTACACAGTTAGGCGAGTTTCAAGTAGAAAATCGACAGAATCGGACTTAAATCGTAGAATCGGCCCGAGTTTTCTACAAAAAATCGGTGGAATGGGTGGTATTGCTGAAAATCGGTCAAGTCTTGTACGATTTGGACGCAGTATTTACAAAATACAATGAACGGAGAGACGGAGATTGGGAAGAAGACTCTGTCGGGTGGGACCAATCTCTGGGATTCAATTGAATGGGCCGAATTGAACGGGCCTTTTCTTATTTTACATTTATTTGTTTTCATTTTAACTTGCTAATTGAAGGCCATATGTCATTTTCGTATTGGCCCAGGGGATTTTCAAACATAGTGCTTCCCACTTTATTCTCCAATTTGACTGAAAATGATTAAATTTGCGTTAGATAGTATCAGCAGACAAAGATTTTATATTCTTATTCAAATTTTTGGACAACATAATTTTATAATTTTGTTCCTAATTTTTTGAGAAGTGTAAGAAGTGACCACAATATCTTTTTTGGACTAATTATTTTTTTACAATTTTTTCCTATTTTTATTATACAAAACAAGCATTTTAATAAAAAAATCCGACTTTCCAAGTTGACTCAGCCGATTCCGGCCGATTCCTCCGATTCCGAGTCAAGGGTCGACTACCCGATTCCGATTTTGATTCCGATTTTCAAAACCTATTAATACGTCAGTAATAAGTATGAATACTTTCTTCAGTACCTATCAATATGTTCAAGCACCAAACAGATTAACTGATTTAAGTTTCTTTACACCATAACAATTCACACTTCAATGCGTAAGTATAAATACTTAAAATTTTATATATAAATATTTTTACTAAAACTACAGTGCTGGTGATTGTGCGGTGGTTACGCACATGCTTTTGCGCTTGTGATCCCCGTAGTTGTCGCTTTCAAGTGACATATGCGGTCCCCCCATGTAGGTAGTGGTCCCCCAGGTAGTTAATGCCCGAAGCACATTTAGGAGTTTCTCAGGAATATTTTACAACATAAAAATTCACACCTCAATACGTAAGTATGAATATTTGATATTTTAGAAATTAACATTTACAACAATTACGGCGCTGACACTTTCGATGGTCGCTACGCATCCGCTTGTCCTTGGTTTTTTGCATGTGGTCCCTATCGTGGTCGCTTTCAAGCGACGTTTGCGGCCCCCTAGGTCGGTAGTGACCCCCCAGGTAGTTAATGCCCAAGACACGTCTGTGGATTTCTGATAAATACTTTACAACATAAATATTCACACTTTATTATAGTAATTATTAATACTCGACATTTTAGAGAAGAATACTTGACATTTTAGATATGAATATGACAATATATGAATACTTGCTCGACGAGATTTGATTACTTACACGTCGAGGTATGAATACTTGAACGACGAAGAACCCGAAAGTACTTCATCATGGATCTCATTTGAAAGATAAATTATATAGAAGACGTTCGTGGTTTAGATTCGCAAAATTCCTCACAGATCGTCAGAAATATTGACGAGATTAAACAGAGAAAAAAAACCACATACTTTACAACATAACAATTCATACTTCAGTTATAAGTATGAATACTTTCTTGAGTACCTATCAATACGTTCAAGCACCAAACAAATTAACTGATTTAAGTTACTTCACACCATAACAATTCACACTTCAATGTGTAAGTATGAATACATAAAATTTTAGATATTAATATTTTTACTAAAACTACAGTGCGGGTGATTGTACAGTGGTTATGCATGTGTAGGGCGCAGCAAGTTGCACAAAGGGGCAAGGTATGTGCACATGTGTTTAAATGCCTCAGGGCTCAATACTCTCTGTTTTCAAGACATGGAGAGAACATCGAACTTGAAACATTTATTTTCTTTCTACAATTCCTTCTGGTTCACCCCCGACAGACCTACTGTTCATGATCAGTCTATCGAGAGAGTTTATTGATTGTGGGGACGTTTAACTCCCAACGGACGCAAGCCCCCGCTGTTAATTACATCAGATGACCCTTCCAAGCCATACTGAACACCTCGTTCATTCCAGGATTTGTGCCTACTTTTATGTGAATTGAATAAAGGGGCTAATAGGGGAAAACTCATGTACTTGGTCTTTTGTATTCATTTGATTCTCATTATTTTGGGTATTGATAAATGCATTTAATTAATATGTATGCATGAGAATGCCATTTGATATTATTAAAATACACTTATTATACTCTTTTATTTATTTTAGAAAAATATTTGTATTTGAGAAAATATATTTGTGCTTTATTTACATTTTATTCAAGAGGAGATGGTTTGGATACGAAGGAAAGGGACATTTTGGTCATTTGGCAGGCTGTATGACATTTGGTTATATTTAATTTTGATTTAGAAACATGAAGCATTTGATTTGGGTTCATTTGGAAGTGGTTTGAGTTGATTTGGATTTGAAATGAAGAAGTTATGGCGAAAAGGGACTGAAAAGGGCTTGTTTGTAAAATTTTATACTTTTCAGGGACCTATGTAAGGTTGGAGGGATTAGAATTTGTGGTTTGGACTTTTGACAGGGTTTGAATTAGAAATTGGGCTCCCAGGGGCTTGTTTGAAGAAATTTTACACAGACAGGGGCTTATTTGTAAATCTTTAGGGGCTGCGCTATGAATAAACTTTGTCAAGGGGTCTCTTTATAAATATCCTTTTTTTCAACGTTTCTGGGCTGTAGGATTGAGGTTTTGGCTTTAAGATTTGCATTAGGCCTTTGAAATGTGTGTTGGAATTTTAAGATTTGAGTTTTACAATGAATTGGGATCATAGGCTTTGGGATTCTGTTGTAGACCTTTAAGGATAGTGTTTGGGCTTTGAGATGTGCACTGGCTTTGAGATTTGCTCAAAGAGGCCTTCATTTAATGCGACAGGCGGGCCCCAGACAGCCGCTATGTTGGGTTTCGGTTCTAGGCCGTTAGATTTCTTTATTGCGTCAAGATCCGGATTTGATTCAAACATATGTTTTGGCGCCGAGATCCAACAACTCTGATCGCTTTAAAATGCGTGTAACTAAGACATGGATCGGGTTTGGAACCCGATTTGGGGTTTGGCTGGGCTGTCACTCCGGCAGGGTTTCCGGTCACGGCAGTGTTAGGGGAAGGCATCATGGGGATCGCCTTGAGTTTCCAAGTCTATTGGACACACTGTCGGCGGCCGTCAGTCACTGGAGAAGGGTGGTACATGACTGGTTCTGGATTTCGGTACCGGTTGAAGCTCAAATTCAATTCCATTAGCTTCTCTGTCTCCATTTTCGATTATTAGCTTGTTTAACATCGTTTTAATATGGGAAATCTTCAGGTGTACTTAATTCCGAATTTTATCAACATTTGGGTGATCTCTAGATTTCAACTTCTCGGGTTGGTACCGTTTTGCCACTGGTACATGATATTTGACTTGGAGAATGCATTAAGAGGTGAAGTTTTGTGCTCTGGACATGTTTGGAAGGTCTTAGAGGGGTATTAAGCTTGAGGAGGATTGCTTTGGGCATGGGTTTGAATTTTGGATTTCGGGTTTGAGAGGAAGCATGATATTTGCATTATTGTAATCTCATTTTTCATAAAAATTTGCTAATAAACATGCACACTCTTTGTTCTATATCTGTAGTATAATGTATTAGTAGCAAGTATATGAAGTTTTATAATTTTTTCATTTTTATTTTTATTTTTAAAGAGACAGATAGTCAGAGGGGTACATATGTATATATGCAGCTGCAGTTTTTTTTTATTTTCTGAAATCTAACTTTGGAAATTGCTAGAAAATAGTAGAAAAATCAGAAAAATGTAACATTTGAGTCTAAATTGACTGTCTCTTTGTCCTCTATCTAACTGTTCAAACAGAGTTTTGATTTGATTTTTAGATCAGCCTGCACTGGCTGATCTGTACCAGCAGGTCATTTGGGGTATTTTTAGCATTGGTACTGTACCAGTGTTGATTTAACTTGACTTAGTTCATAGTTTGGTGTTGGTACCACCTGGTCTTTATTCATCTGGACTTCATATGAGCTTTGGTACCATACTTAGACTATTAAAGATAAAAAAGGGACTGGTATCACAATATGTCATTTACCAGCATTAGGTCAAAATATGAATATAGGTCCTTTATCATCTACATAATTATATGAAGGTCCTTGAGCATCATTTCATAGGGATTGAGTGTTTACCCTCTTCTCATTTTCTCTCTTCTTCATTAATTATGCATCTAGACCCTTAAAAGATTAATGAAGTTCATAATGTATATAAAGGGATGTAGTAAAACATCAACCTTTAATACACTATTTACTTTATTTTTCTTTTAATGCATTGAAGTCCTTCAAAAGTCCAAAAATAACATAAACAAGGAGATGTAGTTAAACATCAATCCCTATCATGCTACTCAATTATGTTTAAATCCTTTTTCATTTGTTTTGCACTTTTTAATTGATTTTATATTAAAGAATTATATAAGAATTGAATATTTAAAAGGATGTAGTTAAACATCAACTTTCAATATCTTTTTCCTTTATATTTCTTATATTTTTTATTATGTGTGTTTTGTCCTTCTTCTTGCAACAGAAAAGAGAAAAAGAAAAAGGAAGGAAAAAGAAAAGAAGAAAAAGAAGAGAAGGCAAAGAAGGAAGAGGAACAAGAAAATCACAAAAAAATGCACATTCATGTTATTTACTATTTTCTTGTTTTTTAAGAGTCATTGGCTTAAAAATCAGCTATAAAGCTTATTGCTTGCCTCTTCTATTTTATTTTTCATTTTTTACCCTTTTAATGTAATATTTAATTACTACACCAAAGGGATTATTTTATTTATATGATTTCATGCTTTTAAACTCATTTGTATGAGTTAGAAGCACTCAATCTTCATCAAACCCGAAAATAAAAATAAAGAAGAAGGAAGAGATTAGAAGAAAGAAAGAAAGAAGCTCCAATTGCATAAAAGGAAAATAATGAGGAAATTATGAACAAGAACACTTCTTTATTAATTCAAAACTAATTGATGTAATTTTGATAGCTTAACAATTTAATCCCTAATCCCAATACAATTCGGTCGCAAGCGCACGACCTTATCGTTTAGTAATTTGGGTATCGAACCACAGAGAGGTGTTGCAAGTACTGGTTTACCGGTTTTCAATAATCTAGACAATCAAATATTGAGTGGTTTTTTTATAAACTGAATTCTAAAAATACTGGATTAATTAACTAAATGCAGGATGAATTATAAACTAATGCAGACTAAATTTCAGAATGCAGATTGAATTCCAGAAACAGTAAATGATGAGAGAAATCAGAAGAAATGGATATCTAGGGTTATGGTTTCACTGTGATATTTTTAATTATGCATTTCTATTTGTTTTTCTAATATTTGGGTTGCAATTTGTTGAGGGGGTGTTATCCCAAGGTAAATGTTTATCCGCTTTCGCGGCTTCGCACCGTATCTAGATTAAATAGGTCTCCTACTTTCGTGGCTTACCAATTTTAATCTAAACCCATTAAGCTATTTGATAACCCATGTTTTTCCCCAAAAGCCTTTTGGACTACTTTCGTAGCTCCGAGTACTTAAGTTTGTTTACGTTGTTCAAGCAATTCAATTTCTCCTTTCGGTCCATCACCAAATTTACCTAGTGTTGTTTGCATAACCATCACTATTTTAAAAAGTACTTCTAATATAAATTTCTCCTTTCGGTCTCAATTTATTATTAGCGGATCCCTTAATAGAATAAGAAATAGCCAAACAAACCATTTAAGCATTCATAAACAAATCAACATCACAACCACAAATAAATTCAAACAACTAAATTAACATAACAAAAGTATCAAGTTACTCCCGTATCCCTAGATAAAGTGTTTAGCCAAGCATACTTTCAACACAAGCACAAGTCATATTTGATTCGATTAAAAACAGAAAAATAAAAGAAGGAAAATTAAAACCTCCCTTCACTTTCAGTTTGCCTCTGGCCGAATCTCCAACCTTTGATCGTTCTTCCGTCAGAAAAATCTCCCAATCCAATTGAAAAAATGTAAAATAAAAATAATCTCCAGTTCAGCCCCCCTTCAATTTCGTCCAGAGGCCCCTATATATCCAATTTCCCATCCAATGAAATTTTGGTAAGAATTTAGTGTCCACAATCAGCCATCAATCCCATTCCTTAATTTGCCATATTTTCAAATGTAGCAATTCATTGATTCGGCAGCCAAATAAAATGCATTAATTAGCAGCGAATGGCCAAGATATCATGGGTCAATTTGTTTCTCCATTCGGCTTGATATTCTTGATCTTTTGTGCACATGCAAGGCGCGCGGTTTCGTGCTCCAATTCTGTAATAATTAACAACTTGCGCAGTATCTCGTGTCTCGACTAATATTAATTAAAATTAAACGGAATGATAAATAAAATGCAACAAAACATGATAATTAAGATAAATTTTGGGGTTAACTGTGTGTCAAATAATGCGTCAAATTATGGTTCATCACTAATATACATCAAAACCAAACTCCATTGAGCTTCTACATTTTCATAAAAAGTTCTACCTAAATCTTTGGTATTTCGGCTAAAGAATTGAACTTTCTTTCTTTTTCTTCTTTTTAATCTATTTCTCTAGTACTCTCTTTTCTCTTCTATCTTTTGTATAGTTGAAGTAATGTGTGTGTAGTATAGCCTTCTTTCTTCAATTTGGATGCTCTTATATAGCCTTGAGCAAGAGGGTTTAGGGTTTAGGGTTTAGGCATAGGGCCGAGTTGGCTTAATCTTCACCTTCCCTTTCTTCACCTTATTTCAATGCTCTAGATTTAATCATGGGGTGTTAAACCATGTTTGCAAAGGCTTTGGCCATTGGATTTAAGCCATATTGGCAGCCTATGTCTTTCAATTCATCTTAGCCCTTGATTCAATTTATCTAAAGGCTTGAATTTCGGCCATCTTTAAGTCATGCTCTTCATGCATAGCTGAACAAAGATTCTTCTAATTTGGAAGTTTATCTGGAGCACCTAACAGCTGTGCATGAGGTTAATTTTGCACAGGGGTGTCAGCTGCACAGGGGTATAATACTCCAAAGCCGGTTTACGGCTTAACATGGTCTTTGGCCGTTTAGCACCCCTTAGCCTATGAGGGAGCAACACCTGGGTAGGCATAGCATAGGCTTAACATGCCCTGCATGGCATTGTACCCATTCCCTGTCAATTTCCATTTTCGGATTGATTATCACCTTTCTTTCGAAGTCTATCGGGTGCCACCTTCCTCTTTGAGCACAACTCTTTATTGTGCATTAAATTGGGATTTACAGTAACCACATGGGATCTTGGCGATGCTATTCAAAGTTTTGAAAAGGCATAGCTGCTCTTAACCTATCCCAATTTGGGTTAGACCCGGTTATAATCGGGCTTCTCCTCTCTCTTTGATTCGACTCCCTTTTCCTTTCATTGAATCTTTAAAGGGCATCGCCATAAGATGAGAAACGAGTATCCAGTGCTAATTTCATCTTTTGCGCTATACTTGTGCAAGTCCCAAAATCCAACCGCTATCCCTTTCTTCTAAATTCTTCTCTAATCTCTAAGAGGAATGTTAAATTAACTGTGTTGCTGTCCTCATCTCGTAGAGCATCACGGGAGACCTTGAAGCTTCGAAGCAATTTGATTTTTCATTTACAGATTGCCTCCCTTCTTCTTCAAGCTTTGATCTCGGGTTAGTGGTGAAGGAAGAAGACGGGGATGGGGGCCCACTTGTCATTCTCACTTGGGGTGAGTACTGTGCTTTGCCCTTAAATCCTTTATTTTGTGTGCGCTCGGCGGAGCATGAGCCGTGAACAGAGCTCACCTCGGTTCATGATGTTCGGGGTCTATGCAAAACGAAGGGGTCAAATGAGTTGGGCGCCGGGGCTTTAGTTTAATTTCTGGTTTGGCTGAACATGGTACACCGTGGACCTTACCACTGACGGCTTGGTCCCCGAGTTTAATTTTGATGAAACGAGTTTAACCATCTCACTGGCTCAGCGAATTTCGACTTATAACACTGACCAGTGGGTCCGAGTTGTAATATTTAGGCCTTATGTACCCCAATTTACACCCAGAGAAGCATGGTTAATGCTATAAGTCCCAGGGCCACGTGGCACCAATCAGGGGCTTCTGTTTTATAAAATTTAATATCTTTCTAACCATTTTGAATCAGGAAACGTGCTATATATCAAAATTCACGATTATTTGGATGTGATTTGATCATGGATTTTGTTCAACAAATTTTGTTTCCTATTTTGTGGCATTGTGTCGAATTAAAGTATGGTTAGACCTTTAATTGACCAATTTGTGTAGTTAAGTGGCATCTAGTCCCTATCGTAGTCGCTTTCAAGCGACGTCTGCTGTCCCCCAAGGTCGGTAGTGGTCCCCCAGGTAGTTAATGCCCAAAACATGTCTATAGGTTTCTCATAAATACTTTACAACATAAATATTCACATTTTACTGAGTAAATATGAATACTCAACATTTCAGAGAAGAATACTTGACAATTTAGAGATGAATACTTGATTAACGAAGAACCCGAAAGTACTTCATCATGGATCTCATTGAAAAATAAAATTATGTAGAAGGCGTTCGTGGTTTTAGATTCACAAAATTCCTCACAGATCGTCAAAAATTTGACGAGATTAAACGGAGAAAAAAAAATTCACTTCTAAAAACGTGTAAAAGATGGGTGTGTGACTAAAGAGAAAATAAAGTTGATGTACAGGTTCTTTTTTTAAATACTTGATTTTAAGTATGAATACTTAATATATTATATAGTAATACTTGCTGCACATAAGTATCCATACATGCGCATTAGTGGTAAATTTTTTCAAATATAAGTGGTCTCCCAAGTAATTACTGGTTCTCCCAGATAATTAGTGGTCCCTATCGTACTTTATGCATCAGTTAGTTAGGAGGACATTTAGGGGACATAATGGAGGAACTGTTAGTCGCTCCCTAGATAGTAAGCTATCCACGGCATCATAGCTAAAGCTACTCCGAATATCCTGAACTTCCTCAAAAATTAAAAAAGGAAATAAAAAAAAAAATTGTCAACAGGCTTGTTTTTCAAAACAGAACTAACACCTGTATCTTAAATTAACTTTTTAAAACATTTCCAGGACTTAAAAAGCACATGAAGATTGTGACATCTTAATTGTTTTTTTCTTTTTCTTTTGAAAAAGTTGCTGCCATTCCACAACGTCAAGACTTCAGCCAGCTGATCTAGCTTTTCAAAAATTTAGTTAAAACAGTAAGGGTGATTTGGAATGTCCGATTTGAAAATAAACGACTGGATTAAAGTGTACCTCTGGCAAAACCACTTGGAAATGTACCTCTCACAGTAAGCATTATTTATTAGCAATGATAAAAATATGATAAACAAGGAAAAAGGAAAATAACTAGTGAGGATATCAATGTGGTCTTACACAACGATTCAAGAACATAATTCAGAAAATAAAAGGCAAACAACAAATTAAGCTGCCAATGAACATACTAAACAACCATAAGTACTTCAAGTAGATTAAATTAACCAAAATTATTCCCAACGATCCAACAGCTCAGAGTTTACTGAGGATTTGGGGGCCTGCTATTTGCAGCTGACACGCGGGACCCCCACTCAAGCAGCTCTTTGCTGGTGTCATCCTTGTGCACAATCACCTCTATGAAGCACAAACAATCCTGCTTTGGCCCCAAAGCTGTCTCTATAGCATCCATCAGTTCTTCCTCGCATGTAACCTGCGTTAATTACCCCAATAAATAATTATTTTGAGTTTAAAATTTGAAATGTTTTCTTTTTGTTGAGCATCGGAATTTTAATATGAAACAAGACAAACCTTTGTAGTCCAGCATTTGCCCTCGCCATTGTGGATGGCATTCACGAGGCCGGTGTAATTCCAGTTCTTGATCACATTGTATGGGCCGTCATGGATTTCCACTTCAATGGTGTAGCCACCATTGTTTATCAGGAAAATAATGGTTTTCTGGCCACAACGAATCATAGTTGACACATCCTGAGCTGTCACCTGAGATATTCCACAATTTTTGAATATCAGCTATATATTCAACATCTCGAACAACTAACATATTTAAAAATGAGGATTAGATCAATAAGTTAGTATACCTGAAAACTACCATCACCAATGCAAGCAATCACACGCTTATCAGTAGCTGCTTGTGCATAGCCAAGGGTCGCCCCCACAGACCATCCGATTGATCCATACTGCATTTGGAACTCGTACCTACAAAGTCAACAACAATCTCTAATTAAAATGAAAAGTTCACATCCACATAATTTGCAACTATTATACTATTACCAAAATAAAAGTTTGGTGAGAGGATATCGTACCCACAGCCCTTGGGAAGCTTGAGTTTCTGGCAATTGAACCATGAGTCACCGGTCTCAGCAATCACTGCAGTATTACCAGAAAGCATTTTCTGTATATGCTTAAACATGACATTAACCCTCAGGGGCTCCTTGGGAATACACTTGAGTGGTTGTCCCTCTGGCACGAAGATCCTCTTGTAATTCTCAAAAGCAGTTGTGTTCTTCGTAACCCTCTTTGCAAGAGCATGAAGAAAATCTTTCATGAGGACACAACCAAAGGCCGGCCCATTGGCAACTATGACTCGCTCAGGTTGCACAATGATCGCCTTCTCTTTCTTCAAAAGGAGAGAGTAGCCAACCGAGCTATAGTCATTGAAAATGGGGCCCACAAAGATGTATGCATCGGCAGATTCCACAATTTCAGCACAGAAGGCGGTACTGACAGCACCCCAGTATGTACCGATAAAGTGTGGGTGGTGCTCTGGAACAAGACCCTTTGCTGATGGCATGACCGCCACCGGGAAACCCGAAGCATCAGCTAGCTCGACAAAAGCATCTCCAGCCTTTGCCACACGGATCTTGGGCCCACCTACCATAACTGGTTTAACAGCCCTATTTAGTACCTGCAGGGTCGCCTCAACTGCCGCCTCTAGGCCCATCTGATTGCTCACTCTGATTTATGCAATAAAAGTACAGGTGGTTAACAATCACCTATTTATTTTACTGGTACAAATCCAATAAAAGAATATATGAAAGAAAAGGCCAGAATCATTACTTGGGGTTGAGAAAAAAAGGGACTGGCTCGCGACTGAAGGTGGGATGAGAGATGGCAGGAAGGTTACAACTGATGCTAATATACACCGGCTTGCTCTCCTTAAGAGCCGTTGAAATTGCCGTGTCGATCTGCTCGTGTGCATCTTCCAAGTTGTTCACCACTGCCTAATTGAAGAACAAACACACAACATTCAAATAGAAACATTGAAAGAAAAATAGCAACGAATAGGCAAGGAGATTTTAACCTCTACAGTTATCTAATTAAATTACCTGGTAACAGGTGACGGTCTGGAAGCACCGCAGTTCCTGTGAGAAATCAGGCAACCCGATAGTGTGATGCAGAACCCGGCTCGTGCCATAATCGTTCGAGTTGGGGCCACCTACGATGCAAATCAACGGCAGGTTCTCACTATACGCACCGGCGATGGCATTCAACACACTGAGCCCACCGATGGTGAAGGTGACCACACAGCGTTCAGTTCGTTGCAACAGCCGATCAGGCGAAGCTCAGGCTCGGCAATGAGGTGATCGAGCAAGGTTAGGTTGAAGTCACCGGGAACGGAGAATACATCGGTGACACCAACCTGGACCAGTCGGCGAGCAAGGTGGTGTCCGAGGGTTGCCTCAGAGGCGGTGGTGGGTGGGGCGGGTGAGATCGTGTGGCAGGCGGTCGCCGGAGGACAGCCCACCGCACCGTTGGCTGTTGCCTCGGAAGAAGAGTCGATGGAGTTGATCATAGTGTCCATGGAAAGTGAGTGGAGAAAGCAGCACTAAAAAAAGAAGTCAGAAGAGGAGAGCAATTTTGTACAACTTTTTGGTTTTTTAATGGAGTTGTTTGGAATCTTTGTAATAGCTTGGATTTGAGTTGGATGGAAATTAAGGAGAAGAGCGGCGAGTTGATATATAACGGACGCAAAAAGTCAAAGTGGGTCAAAGGAGGAAGGTTAATGAATTTGATGGTTGGGATCGTAGAACCACGATTCTGCACGAATCTCAATGATTTTTTTTTATACACGAATCTCAATGGAATTTGATAATTGGAATCGGACAAGTAGAAAACCACGGAAAACTTGGCTGGCGGGAGGCAGCAGGCTGCAGCGGTTTTGTCTTGAGGAGAAAACCACGGGAAACTTGGCTGGCGGAGGCCAGCAGGCTGCAGCGGTTTTTGGTAAATGAGAATTTAATGTCTTAATGAATAGTATTTGGATGGACAGTCGGCACGTACACCAAAGAATATGATCTAATTATGTTTTAAAGAAATATTATCAAAATTTAATTATATCATTAAGCATTATTCTTCATTGGTTAGAATTGCCCGCGTAATTAAAGACTTATAAGAGCATCTACATTCTAGCAACTGAAATGAGTTTTTAAACAACTGTCAATCTCTTTTTAGAAACTAAGATGTCTAAAATTTCTAATTCTCACATCTTTGAATTAATTTAGAATTTCTATTAAATCACATCAGCAACAAATTAAAAAAGAGAAATAATTTGAACTAATCATTCGATCAGCATGGAGTTTATAAATAGTTTCTTAATAAGAAACTTTACTGCATAGTTTCTAAATAAGAAACTCTTCTACATTCCTGAAACTATATTAGAAATTGCCACGTCAGATTAGAAAATCTAATAGTACCAGGGATGTAGATGCTCTAAGTCAAACTATTGAATATTTAAACTAGCGGTTGAATTTTATTAGTGCTTAATTACTTGATTAACAATTTTAAATTACACCAAAATCAATACATAGTTAATTTGAACGATAAACACACGTTTATAAATTTTATTTACGAGTTCGACATAATTTCATATCGGTCGTTATGCAAATAAAAATAAATTTTATTATAATATAGGTAGTGCCGCCAGGGTAGTTAATGCACGAATCACATTTAGAAATTTTTCTCGAATATTTTATAACATAAAAATTCACACTTCAATGTGTAAGTATAAATACTTGATATTTTAGAAATAAACATTTACAACAATTATAGTGCTGACACTTGCGATGATCGTTACGCATCCGCTTGTTCTTGATTTTTGCGTGTGGTCCCTATCGTGGTCGCTTTCAAGCGACGTCTGCTGTCCTCCAAGATAGGTAGTACGTGGTCCCCAAGTAGTTAATGCTCAAAACATGTCTATAGATTTCTCATAATATTAAATATATTCATAATTCTTGAAAAATTTATAAAATGAAGAGTTCAGTGATTATGCAAATATGTAATAGTTAGGAGTTTTAAGAATTGCAAACTAATCAAGTAGAAAGCATAAGATGAATCAGCAGTTGTAATTGTTACTGGTCAAAGCCGATGCACTTTTAACATAATTACTTACAATCGAAGTGGATTCAGCAGACATCAACTATTTAAGATAATCTTTGAAAATTTATAAAACGAAGAGTTCAGTGATTATCCAAATTTACAATAATTAGGTGCTTTAAAAATCAGCAATCATAATTGTTACTGGTCAGGCTGTCAGCTTAACCTACTCTCTAACATAATTACTTGCATTCAAAGTGGATTCACCGGACATCTACTACGTAATTGAGATAATCTATGGTAGCATAACTATGTGATCACTTGAATTGAAATTAGACAAGGACTTTGTTAGTAATTTACAACAACTAATAGCACAGTAGAGCATGAAGTTGATATTTATTACTACAACTCTCTTCGTTTTGAGTTAATTGGATTAAACTAAGAGGGTAATTATTGTATATTTGAGTAATGGTTATTTCCTAAACCCCTATCAAATTAAATTATGGATTCAACCGATATTAACTTTATTGTGCGGACTAAGTGCTGTTCTCAACTAGACTATATAACATGCTTTCTTTTATCCAGGATCAAGCATTCTTTTGAAGCAATTGATCTGAGGTTGATTACACACACCTTCATTTGTAATAACCATTTTATTTCCTAACCAGGCATATCCCAACCAACTCTAAATGGGTTGGTCTTGGGGTTAGATCAGCATCAACCAACTCCTAACATTCTCTTTTGGTGTCTCATTATTGCTGTGTGCTGAAGGGCCCAGGTCAAAAATTGGCTTAAGTTCTGATTTGAGTTGATAAGATAGGAAAGTTAGAAAAGGATTTTTCCTTTTTTGTTCAATTCCTTGTGAGAGATTTAGCACGAGTCCCCAATGTTGCTATATGTACCAATATTATGTAGTTTCACCATACCTGGATCAGTACATTACCTTCTTCTTTTTTACCTTGAAGATTCATTAAATGTAGATTTATCTAATTTAATTATGGCTGATTTGTATGCTCATGAATGTCATATCAACAGAGAAATTTTGGTTTATAAGTTGGGTAAAATCAACAAGTACCGGTGCCTTTGTACCAAAGATTGATGCTTGTGCAAACTGTCTTGGGCTCTTAATTAGCAGCCCAAAGATGTCTCATTTAAGCCCAGATCCAAAATTGATGAATTTTGGGCCTGAGGCTCAATCTTTAATTAGATTATTAATGGGAAGAAATGGTCTTTTTAAGTTGCAATCAATTTGCACCATTTTATATAGGACTTTTTAAGTTGATCAATTTTTCATTTCCTGTAATGCATCATCCATCGTATATTAATTAAATAACAAATATATAATTTGTTTATAAGAAAAGTCAATAAATTTTGTAAATTTGTGAGTTTTTGAAATTTAGAAGGGTAAATATGATATTATAAATTTTAGAGGGGGGAATACGCGCGTATTTCCAAATTTTTGAGGGGTATACAAACCATTAATTTATGCATGACTTTTTAAGTTGATCAATTTTTCATTTCCTGTAATGATCATTAATGAGATTATGTTGTGATCACTGTGTATGTTTATTTAATCGAACAATTTTTAAGTCATGTTTCTTCTTAAGTTATTTAATTTCGTATTCAACATTATTCATTCAATTAACGTTCTCAACAATCGCAAACTGCATTTACCCATTACTAAATAAAAACGTGTAAAAGGCGAAATAAAATCTTGCAAAACTATATTTTTTTTAATAAAATAGTTAACAAAATAACATCTGCTTTGTACTTGTCTTACCTTAAATAAAAAGGTAAAACGCAGACCTAGGTTGCATTTCTGCATGGTTCGGAGTTTTTTTCATCTACGTGCCATAGTAACAAGATTCTTAAAATATTCGTGAATAATTCTAATTTGAATCTGAGCTGATTGAAATGGCGTATTATTCGGTTGACCGAATTTTTTTCAAATTATTCACGAATAATTTACGAATTTTATGAATTATTTGTACTCATTTTGTTCGGAAGCTACTGAGTTTATTCAAAACTAAAAGGCGCGGGGCAGCAGAGCCCAACCAAGGGAAATAAATCTGCTGCGATCCTCTAGGATCACAGGTCCCTGTGATTCTAATTCCAACCGTTCATATGTTTCGAGATTCGCGCACAAAAACTGACTTCTCAAAAGAATCCTGAGTTTCATCATTTGAATGGTTGGAATTAGAATCACAGGACCCTGCGATCTCTTAGAATCGCAGCAGATTCGCTTAAGCTGTGGCAGGAGTTGAAAGTCAATATATTAATATGTCATTATGTCACGCAGGAGGCAAAAGTCTCAGAAATTTCTGGCTTATAATGTTGTAACAATTCGTATAACGAATCTCTTCAAGTTAATAATTAATTTAGCATTAAGGAAATTGACTTTTTTTTTGCAATAGTATAAATTACATTTAGTTCGGACTCAATATATAATTTTGAATTATTTCTGAATTATATCTGAATTATTTCCGAATCACGAATTTTTAATCCGCCGAACCGAATCCGAATAATTCCTTTGTCACTGTGGCTACTTTTTGAATTTTATTTTATTTTTAAATTCTATACATAAAAAAATTGGGAGGTAAATTGTTTAAAATATTGACTTGTAAAAAAAATATTGTAAATAGTTATTAGTAACGAAAGTATATATATTAACTTTACTTTGTTAAAATTAAATATTTAATTTCTTATGAAAATTAGTTGTTGGGGTATATTTTTTTTTATTTTTTCTTAAATTGGTACATATTTTGTGAGATATCTTTTTATATAGACGTAAAATCATTAATACACGACGGGATATGCAACTCGTATCCTCGTCTAACATCCCGTTGACAGACCATATACCAAAACATATTTGCATAAATATTTTGATTCTTTTAAATATAAGTAAAAGTATATTGTAAAATTGCATGGAAATTTCATATGTGGCGCCTAGGAAATTTCTTATCCTCATACAGTGTGTTGGCCAAGGAAAATGTAATATGAGGCACCAAGGACCTTATAAGAGTACTAGTATCGTGCCCGTGCATTGCAACGGGATCATATTATAAGAGAACAAAAAATCTCATGCAAACTAACATATTATCAAACACTTGATCTTACCAAAATAAACTTTTATCTTAATTAGATGATAACATGGACATCTTCATAATCAATAAAAACGAAAAAATTACGCAATATCAATCATACAAATGCATACATTAAATTTATAGTAAATAATAATTCTGTGTACCAGTACGCACTGGTACATACCAAACTTTTAGTCTAAAATACTTGCCATGTTCTGTTGTTGTTATATCGAAATACAAACTACAAATTCCAGCTTTAATAAAATGTAATTGAAGTCCAATCAGTGTAAAAATGAATAGTGCAAAATGAATAGTATTTGTAAAAGTATATTGTAAAATTATATTGTAAAAGTATATTGTAAAATTGCATGGAAATTTCATATGTAGCGCCTAGGCAATTTCTTATCCTCATACACTGTGTTGGCCAAGGAAAATGTAATATAAGGCACCAAGGACCTTATAAGAGTATGTGGGCCGAAGATTACTTAATTAAATCCCTTTCCAGCTTATTACCTTCTTGTTTTTTTCTTTTTTCTTTTTTTGATGATTCCAGCTTATTATCTGAGAAGGAATTTAGCATCCTGTCCATACATTTCAAACAAATTTAAAATAGGTGAAGTTGTAGTGGTCTCTGACTTTGATTAGACCGTCGGGGGACCCACTTGTAAGACACGTGATTGACTAGGACGGTAAAAATTGTGGTTGTTTGATTCAAATCCGACGTCTCCAATTAAAAACCTCTCCTGCTATCCATGTGCAGCTATTAGTATAGATCCCTTTCACACGTTAAGCAATAGTCATATTTCTATATTTATAGCTAACAAAATCGGTAATCAAATCTTGTACATATATTTTTCATCTTTATATTTGTTAAATAATTTTTTATTCATAAACATGTAATTCCATTTTATTTGGTTATTTGCATGTGGATATTATTGTTACTATCATTATTCATATCAAAATAATTTGACAAATCAACATTTTATTGTGACTAGCTAGTCTATATATATACTCACGCGCGAAACTATAAAATTTAGATAGGAGGTGGCTAAAATTTAAAATGCATAATCCATGGTCAGAGATTTGAACCTAAGTCTTCACAATGACAAATTAGATTTCAAATCACTAAATTACAGGTACACATGTGATAATTTATGAGGGCTTACCTATATAATTCAACAAAAATAACTTATGAGAGGGACAACAACAACCAAATTTTCTAAAAAAAATCAATTAGTTTCAATTATGCATGATTAAAAAAAATTGAAATCATGAGATAGCTTAGCACCATCTAAACTATATATAGATCTACACCTGTCTATACTATGATAAATTTCCTTTCATATCTGAGCTCTATCGAAAGTTCGCCTGAGTCTATCAAAGATTGTTTGAGGTGAAAAGGTAAGTTTTTTTAAAGTATTTTGTTAAAAAAAAATATACTCACGTACCAAAATAGTTATTAACAACAACAATATATCAGATTTTTAAATTGGATATTTGAGCATGAAAATTAGTTGTTGGTGTTTATATTTCCTTTTTTTTTCTGTGTGAAATATTGATCATGCAACAAAAGCATATTACATTAATCAGTTGAATTTATTTTTTAGCATTGTTTTATGCCATCTTTTCACGCAGAAGTGCCGTATTCAATCAATACTTCTTTTTTTATTATTTCGATTGGGTTCAGTTCACCAAAATTAGAGAGAAGAAAAAATGACAATAGTCCGTTGTAATTAGAGACAAGCAAAAACAAAAATAAAAATAAAAGAAAAAGAACTATATTGAAGATATTTGGTGATGTTAATCTCAAAATTTAAAGAAATGACTTTAAATATCAAATTCAAATTGTTGAAATAAAATCAACCGGTAAAAAATTAATGAAAAATTAATGTATTAAAGCTAATTTTATAAACCTTCTTTTTTATACCGCTTGACTTTATACTAAATTAATATGAAAATTTATAAATTTTACATGTAAAGACATCACTAATGAACTCAATTGGTTTTAACAATTTAAATTTGTCGTTTAAAATTTTTTTTTTTTTTTGTTGGCTCTGTTTCTTGATAAAATTTCGGCTCTGTGATGGAAGCAAGGCTGAATGTTGGAATTCTGTCATTTGGTGGGCTTATTTACAATTTTCCATGAATTATAATTTGCTTTGAATAAGTATTAACTTGTTTGTCTTAATGTTATTGGCACTTAGTGCAGTACCATTGGCTAATTAATTGTTCTGTTCTTAGATTGGTTGTGGGAATGAATCAGAAAGTGCGGTTTCTTAGTTTCGTTTTGAGTATTTTTATGTTTGATAGTTGTACAAAATTATAAACTCTGGTTCGATTTCAATCCAGTTTTTATTGGATCATTTTGTAAATTTCAATGGAATTGTGCTAGTAAAGATAATTGAGCTTCCTGTAACATGATTTTACTTAATTTTATTGTATTCCAGGATAAATTACATTAATTATTTGAGTTCAATAGTAGTAACTTCTAATATAGGAAGTTTATTTTGATTATTTTACAATGATTGAGTGGACAGACCACTGAGCAAATTAAATACACTTATCAAACATAATTTTGTAAAGTGAGTGGGATTAGGAAACTGAGTGGACAGACCATTATTGAGCAAAATGATATGAGTAGAACTAGGGTGAGCTGTGCTCACCAACGGATTTGGTGAGCACACCTCCAAAAAACGCATTTCCAAAGTTCAAATAATCGATTCGAACCTTCCAACGTGTTCTTCATATTAATATGTGCTTGGAGACCAAATTTTACATTTTTTGGAAATTTTTTACTATTTTTTTAGAATTTTTCAAAATCAGTGTTTTTTCATTAAATAAAAAAAAAATTCAAAAAAATTCAAAAAACACTGATTTTGAAAAATTCTAAAAAAATAGTAAAAAATTTCCAAAAAATGTAAAATTTGGTCTCCAAGCACATATTAATATGAAGAACACGTTAGAAGGTTCGAATCGACTATTTGAACTTTGAAAATGCGTTTTTTGAAGGTGTGCTCACCAAATCCGTTGGTGAGCACAGCTCACCCTAGTTCTACTCAAATGATATTATATATAAGGGGTGCCCCACATAGATCTTTTGATTATTTTTGTATCATTGTTTAATGCCATGTTGCCATACTGCCACATGGGTGGGGACTGGGGACATTGGAGCTAGAGTGGAAAAATGGCACGGCGGAGCCGACTCCGTCACGGAATAGCACGGAACGGCACGTCATGCGTGTTAGTTACGTGCCGTGACTCGCATGTTTCGTGCCGTGACCATTCGCGTGCCGTGTCTATCTTTTGAAACTTAAGCACGGCACGGCATGGCACGACACGTAGTCACGTGAGTCACGTGTAATTAGGACCATTAGATATTGATTTAATGGTGAATCTTGAATAAACTAACCAAAATTATAATTAAATGGTCACGCGAGTCACGATAGTCACGGCACGTTTAGACACGGCGTGACTCATGTGGCGTGACCATTCGCGTGCCGTGACCACCCTTTGATATTTTTTTTTATCACGGCACGGCACGTGAAAAATTAACTTGGTCATGGCACGGCACGGCACGAGACAAAAGTCACGGCGTGTTAGTCACGGCACGTTTTTTCCACTCTAGCCATATGGGTGGGGACTGGAGACATTGGAGATTTTCATCCCACGTTGGTGTGGCAAGATAGCTACAACAATAGTCTGTTGTAAACTTGTAATTAAAAAGAAGCCAATAATAATAGCTGACCCGACCTGCATCATGGTTTCCTAGGCGGAGTGTGCCATACTGAATAAACCTATGGCTTGCTTACCTACTCCGCAACTCCAGTGCAAAAAAGAATGTGAAAAAGGAAATTCCAAGCCAGAGAGTATGGACTGAGATAGAGGCTGTAAATCATTTTCAGTTCAATTCAATTCAACTTGCAAATTTAATGTCGTCCGGAATGTTTTCTTCCATCCAATCCCTCTCCACCAAGCTCCTCCAAGCCATTAGAGGCACCCCTTCAACTTCGCACCACCACGATCCAGTCAAAAGTGTTAGAGAGGATTTGGAGAAGCTGAGTCGGATGCTTGCGAGGATCCAGGCCGTTCAACAGGATGCTGAAGAGAGAGAGATTCACGACAGATCTGTTCAGCTGTGGCTGGAGGAGCTGAGAGGTGTGGCCTACCAAGTAGAGGATGTGCTGGATGAGTTCTACTACGAGGTGCTCAGATCCATAGTCGAGAGCGGAGATGTTGCCATTGAGGCCTACCATAGTGTCGGTGGTATGCTTTTTCTAAATGTGTCTTTTGGTACATTAATTATTGCACACAAGATGCTCGATGAAATGTGTCTTTTTCTATTTCCTCAAACAAAAGAAGAAATGTATCTTTTCTTAATGCGTGCTAACTAGTGCTAGTTGAGTTATTTTACATTTATCTTTACTGCTATTGTGCCTAAGTGCTAAGATGATAACATACACCTGAATTGTCGCATTTTTTAATCCTCATTGCCTAAAAAAAAATATGTTATAGATATGAGACTTTAACCCTTACGCACTCCATCCAAAACAACACCAAGTAAAATAAATCCTTGGGGTAACCCTTGTGTTAATTGCTTTTTATTTCTCAAGGAATTTGTAAGAGACTAATAGATTAATTTTTTTTTTTTTTGAGATTAATTAAGATGGGGATCACTAAGACAAATTTTGATATTCAATTCTACAGGGACTAAGAGAGAGATGTATACATCATCTTCCCTTGTTTCTTATTCATTTACTATTACCATGGCCTCCATTCCAGATGGCATGGCTGAGAAGATCAAGGCTATAACAGAGAGATTTAAAGAGATTTCAAATGATCGTAGGGTTCTTCAATTGAGGGAGGAGGATGGGACCCGGCTGGTTATCGGTCCACAAATCCGACCACCAACCAGCTCACATGTGGATGCGAGGGCTATTTTTGGTAGGGAGGAGGAGAAGGAGGAGATCATTAGCCTCCTGAACCCTTCAAATGGTCCTGAATTTATGGTTCTGCCCATTGTTGGAATGGGCGGGTTCGGCAAGACCACACTTGCCCAACTTGTTTACAATGACTCCAGGATTCATGGGTTGTTCAACAAGAGATGTTGGGTATCAGTATCTGAAAATTTTGATGTAGTGCGGCTAACCAAAGCTATTGTTCAGTCGGTGAGTAATAGCCCTTGTGAGTTTTCTGAGCTAAGCATACTCCAAGATGTTCTCAAAGAAAAGATAAGAGGTCATGGCTTGTTTCTTGTGCTAGATGATGTGTGGAACGAAAAAAGAAACCTGTGGGAGTGCTTTCGAGTTGGTTTTTTTGGTGCAAAATTTGTAAGAATTTTAACAACGACTCGCAACACCTCAGTTGCTAAGATAATGCAGACAACATCATCTTTTCAATTGGGTTCCTTGCATGAGGAAAAATGTTGGTCGCTATTTAAGCATTTTGCTCTTGGCAATAGGGAGGCAAATGAAGATGCAAATCTACACAACATTGGTCGTGGTATTGTCAAAAAGTGCAATGGCTCCCCTTTGACTACCAAGGTGCTGGGAGGCATTCTCCGTTATGAAATGGAGGAAGAGAAATGGAGGGAAATTTTGGAGAGTGATATATCAGAAATAGATGAGACTGGAGAGATTATGCCACCATTACGGTTAAGTTACCAGAAATTGCCGCGACATCTTAAGCCATGTTTCCTTTATTTATCCATGTTTCCGAAAGGTACACCATTTGAAAAGGACATGGTGGTTAGGCTCTGGATGGCACAAGGCTATATTAATGGCAATACAAGAAGTTTGAAAACATTGGAAGAGATCGGAAACAAGTACTTCGATGAATTGGAAGGCAGATCACTTGTTGATTGTTTGTATTTCACTCGGTACTTCTTGCTACATGATTTAGTGCATGATCTAGCAAGATCCATTTCTCATGAAGCATACCGACCTGTTTTAGAAAATGACCAACAATGCAATGGTCTATGCAAAGTATACCATCTGTACTTAACCAAAGAAGATAAATTATTGGGTTCTTTTTTCTCACCCAGTGACTATTGCTCTATCAGAACATTTGTAAACAGATGGCCAGAACAAAACTTTGACTTTTCTTCTGCGAGAGCTCTTCAGTTGAGCTATTCCTTGTTGCCAAATACGCTCCACACCTTGAAGCATTTGCGCTACCTTTCTGTTCAAGATAGTCAGATGGAAGTGCTTCCTGAAACTTTATGTCTTCTTTACAACCTCCAAACTTTGGATCTGAATACCTTTTATCTTCGGGAGATACCTGAAAACATCAAAAACCTTATTAACCTTCGATACTTTCAGCTGAGCAGTGGCAATATCCAGCAGTTACCTGAATCTTTCTTCCTGCTCCTTAACCTGCATACATTATCATTAAGATATTGTACAGAACTCAAAGAGTTACCGAGGGGCATAGAGAAATTAACTAGACTGCGCATTCTAGATTTACCTTCATCTGTTAACTCTTGGTATACCAGAACAGTTGTAAATGAATGCCCAGAGATCTCTGAATTTGCAACCTTCTCTGGGATTGCTTGTGCAAGAGCACCTCAGTTGAGGTATTTCTCATTGCCAAATACTCTCCGCATGAAGCATTTGCGCGTCCTTCATGTTCAAGATATTCAGATGGAAACGCTTCCTGAAACTTTAGGTCTTCTTTACGACCTCCGATATTTGGCTCTACATTGTGATTTTCTTCGGGAGTTACCTGAATCTATCTGCCTGCTTCGTAACCTGGAAACATTATCATTAAAAAATTGTAAAGAACACAAATTACCATGGGGCTTAGAGCAGTTAACTAGGCGACGCATTCTAGAATCTAGTTCTCTTTCCAACATGCCATCTTGGATTGGAAAATTAACAACTCTTAGACATTTATTTTTGCAATGGTCTTATCCAAATGGCACCGAGTTTGGCATGCAACAAGTATGGGGTGAGACTGCGATTCTGTGTCAAGGGTTGTCTGAAACATATGAAGTAGGAGAGCAATCCGAGAACGGTCAACAGGGGGTTGAGGAAGTGACAAACGGATCAGCAGGCGATATGATGGACACTGGGGCTGACCATGTCTCCCCAGTCAGGGGCACTCCTACAACTTGTAGACTTGGCTCTGGAAAAGCACGCAAAAGAGATGATACTGATGATGGGTCCGCTGGTTCTGGTAAGAAGAATTCGGGATTGGGAGGAAAAATCGGTTCTGCTAACAAGACTGGGGGTTCCGGTAAACCTAGCGGGTCGGGTACTAAAACTGGTACTGTACCTCCTCTCCAGTTTCCACTCCAAACCGACCAAACACAACCCCTCTCAAACTCTTTCCATCCTCTCTCTGATATCCGTCTCTCCAACCCCTCTACTCCCATTACCAAGCCAAACAGTGAATCTGAAGATGAACCTATTTTCTCCAAATTCTTTAGTCTTCTACAACCTACCTCTGCCAAAGGTAAAAAAGAGAAAGGTCTACTTGGGGTCGGAAAAAAAGCCCCTTTTCTATGAAGAAGAAAGCAGTTTGGGTCGGGGCAACAAGGGTAGTCAAATCCGGCATAGCTGCTAGACTAAGAAGCTCTACCCCAAAACCAAAACCAGTTGAAGGGATTATTGTTATCTCAGATTCTTCTTAAAAAGAAAATCCACCTCTTCTCAACACTCCTGCGGTTACTGATACGGCTACCTCCAGCCGACCAATGGTTCTTAGGCAAAGCTTGAGGGTTCAAATGCAAGATGCTCCATCTTCCACTATGGGTAGGGCTTTGAAAAGACTTAGAGACAAAGATGAAGGTGCTTGCAGCTCGGCAGGTATCCCACTTATTCAGAACTTTCCTTATCTTAGGTTAACTGTAGATCAAATTAGTGAATTATTTTGGGTTTATCAAATTCAATTAGCGAATGACCAACAAGACCAAATTTGGATTATAGATGCTCTACAGCAACTAGATAGAGCACATTTTGAGATAGTCATTCAGAACATAATGTCAGAATCCAAAATTAGGTCTACTCCTTGTAGACTTACTCTAGAACAGATAGACTCTACTGCAATCATAGTTTCTAAGGGATATACCTATGATACATGAATATTTTAAATTGGAATTGTAGAGGTTTAAATTCAAGTAGGAAAAAACAGGTTTTACATGATTTAGTTAAGGAATCTGATAGATATACTTGCTTTACAGGAATCTAAGAAAGAAGATTTTACATTACGATTTTTGAAAAAAAAAATTCTCATCGATTGGATGAATGGCACTGGGTTTCATCTATAGGGTAATCTGGGGGCGATCTTATTTGGATGTGATAGTAATAAAGTTAACGTTTTATTTTACAACCAACATAGATATTATTTAGATGTGATCTTAGAAAATAAATTGGACTCCAATACATGGCAATTCACCATTGTATATGGGCCAGTTCTTAGACATCTTAAGTCAACATTTTTGTCGTTGTTAGATCAGATTAGACAGCCACATATCGACCTATGGGTCATATGTGGTGATTTTAATGTAGTAAGGCATAAAACTGAGAAATATGGATCTCATTTTGATGCTGCCATTAGTAGAGAATTCAATGAGCTTATTAATCGACACTCTTTGTTAGAACATCCACTATCCACCCGAAAATTTACTTGGTCCAGTGGGATCAAGTTTGCATTGTTAGATAGGATCTTCACCACTTTAGCATGGGAACATAACTATCCTCATAGTGCAATTAGTGATTTACATAAAAGTGGTTCTGACCATTGCTCTTTACTTTTTCGTACTGACGTATCCTTACCTTCCCCTAGTTTCCAATTCAAATTTGATCCTGAATGGATTAAACAGGAGGGATTTTCTGACTTGATACTCAAATGGTGGGATGAATTCAAGTTAAATGAATGTATTGTAGCTAAAAGTTGGAACAATAAATTGAAATTTATGAGGAGAAAAATTAAGAGGTGGGCTAGGAATTTTTATGGTGATAAAAAGAGAGTTAAAAAACAGTTGATTACTGAGTTACATTAGAGCATTTACAAGAAACCTCCAATTTAACTGTTGATGACTATTTACATTGGGCACACACCAAATCTCAATTAGATGACATTTATCTTGAGGAAGAATTATATTGGAAAAATAGGTCTAAACAACAGTGGTTAGAGACAGGAGATCACAACACTAAGTTCTTTCACATGACAGCTTCTCATAGATGTAAGAAAAATAGAATTAATTCATTAGACATAGATGGGGTCCCAAATACTTAGGAGAGATGCAACAACACGCTGTTGACTTTTACAATAAACTCCTTGGTGAATCTGGAACCAAATTTGCCCACTTAAAGGATGACTTTTGGGACTTAGCTGATAAGGTATTAGACATAGATAGAATTAATCTAGAAAAACCTATATTGGAATTAGAAATCAAAGAGGCTGTAGTTGCTTCTTCGGCTCAAGGAGCTCCAGGCCCCAATGGTTTTTCATTTTTGTTTTACCAACAATTTTGGGACTTAGTAAAACATGATCTAGTGACTTTATGCTCTCATTTCTACAATCATACTCTTGACTTACATAAAATAAATAAGTCCATTATTTGCCTAATACCTAAGGAAAAGGATGCTCATGTTATTAGCAAATTTAGACCTATTAGTTTAGTTAATTGTAGCTTTAAGATTAGAGTATATAATGACAAAAATCATTGATACTAGCCAATCTGCATTCATCAAAAATAGATATATCATATATAATGTCATTCTAAGTCAAGAATTAATTCATCATAGTAAAAAATAAATGTACACAAGAGGCTGGGGTAGTGCTTAAAATAGATTTTGAGAAGGCATACGACAAAATACACTGGGATTATATACTAGAAATACTTAACAGTAGAGATTTTGGTAGTAAATGGGGTAGATGGATTAAAAAATGGTTATATAGTTCCCAATCATGCCTTAACTTTAATGGGGACTTAACTCCCTATTTCTATTGTACGAGAGGGGTTAGACAAGGCGACTCTCCTTTCCTCTTTATATTAGTAGCAGATACTCTATGTAAGATTTTTCATAAAGATAGACAAGCCAATATAATTGTAGGTTTAGGTCCACCATGTTTAGAGGGTAAAACTATCACTAATTGTCATTATGCTGATAACACTATTTTATATCTCAAAGCTACTCATGAGAATGTGGCATCAGCATGGTAGGGGATGCTCAGTTTTGAAGCCCTTTCGGGTACCAAAATGAATCTTTTCAAAACTGAACTATACCCCATTAATATTGTCGGAGATAATTATGCTAGTACATTTCAATGCAAATTAGGATCATTTCCTTTACAGTACTTAGGATTGCCTTTAAAAGATAGTAAACTTAATGTTCTTGATTGGCAATTTTTGATTGATAAAATAGGCAGACGATTACCTAATTAGAAGAGTCAATTATTATCATTAGGAGGAAGGCTCACCTTAATCAATTATGTTTTATCTACAATTTCTTTGTACACTCTCTCCTTATTCAGAGCACCTAAAAAAGTACTTAGACAACTAAATTTCATTAGAAATAGATTCTTATGGCAAGGTACTACTTCTAGGAAAAAATATACATTAGTTAATTGGTCAATAACATATATGGCTAAATGTAATGGTGGATTAGGAGTTTTAAATTTACAAGAAATGAATATCTCCTTACTCTTAGAATGGTGGTGGAAATTTCATAACTCTCAATACTCAGCTTTATGGAAAACAGTAATTATGTATAAATATTACTTAGCTGCCCCTCTACCTTACTCTTCTTTTTGGCAAAGCATTATGAAATTAGATAACTTAGGAAAAATATGTGTAGAATATACTCCTGGCATCCATTCCCAATTAGAATTTTGGTATGGTAATTGCTCCTTATCCACTAGATACCCTCAATTATATAGAATTTGTTCTAATCAGCATATTACCATAGCAGCAGTGTCCCTTTCTCAAGGAAATGCTATTAGATTTAGAAGAAACCTTAATGGTTTTTTAGCTAAGGAATGGCAGGAAGTCCTTTACATTATTAGTTCATCTAGTTTTACGCAATGTATAGATAAGATAGCTTGGAGATGGGATAATTTAGGACAGTTTACAGTTAAATCCATATACCAAATACTGAACCTTAGGAGGGTTAAAGCCAATAAGTATGCCATTATCTGGGACTTACCAATTCCATCTAAAATCAGAATTTTTATTTGGTTGGTTCTTCATAATCGTATATTAACAAAACAAAACTTAAGAAAAAGAGGGTGGTCTGGAAGGTTGACTTGTCATTTTTGTACCAAAAAAGAGACTACCAATTATCTGTTTCTTAAGTGCAATCAAGCACAACAATTATAGTTTTGGTTAGGCAATAGTAACCTCTACTTAAATACTTGGTCTTCCTGTAATGATATTTTTCAGTTTGCTTGCAATCTTGAATCAGTGAACAAAATAGGGTTCTTAATTGTCTTTAGTGCCGTTTGTTGGACCATTTGGAAGCACAGAAACGACATCTGTTTCCAATCCAGTACAAGCAAAAGTGTTAGAACTCTTATACTTCTAATCATATCTGTTATTGAATATTGGACAGGAAATATGAATAAAAAAATCAAGGAGGCTGCAGTAGAGTGGCTGCCAGTGGACCTCAATGCCATCCTACTACGGGTTTGGGACCCAACTGACAACCAGCTGGTAGTGTACCAGGTTGCGGATGAAGTAGCAGGGCCCATGATGCAGCTGCAGGAGGCTGGAGATCAGTCAACATGAAGAAGTACAATGCTTTTTGTATAGGCCCAAACTTAGGGTCATTATCTTACCATAGCCCTATCAAATGTGGCTCAGTTTTAGTTTTTATTTTGCTATTACTGTATTTTGGTGGCTTGTGAAACGTTGAGCTTTCGTATTTGCTCAGTGTTAGAGCTTTATGGCGTTCCGTAATTTAGCTTTGAACTCTTTTTACTTGTAAGTTAACTCTGATTTCATGGCAATGAAATGGGCATCAGTATGCCTTTTATCAAAAAAAAAAAATCTTGGATAAATTTTCTAGAATTCCACGCTTAAGCCTTGATCAATTCATAAAGCATACAAAAATATACCCAATTTGCTGAAGAAGACAAAAAGAAATATAGAATTGGAAAAAACAGCTTTATTATACTGATATCCAGCATAAAATCCTCTAGAACAATCCTGGCTTACCTGCTCATCATGTCTAATTTTCAGTGGCAGTTGAATTCCATTGGTAATCCCCAAGATGATAGAGAAGCAGAACAGGAAAGTGCTGGAGCAACAACTAAAGATTAAATATGCTGGTAAGGCTCTGCAGAAGACTTTTTGAACTTAGGTTAAATATTTTCTATTTTAATTTATGCAAGGAATGAGTATAATATAGAAATATATTCATATTTCTTGAGATATTTATAAAATGAAGAGTTTAAACAATTGCAAACTTATTAAATAAAAAACATAAGATGAATCAGCAGTTATAATTGTTACTGGTTACACGGATTCAGCTTAACCTACACTTTAACATAATTATTTACAATCAAAGTGGATTCAGCAGACATCAACTATTTAAGGTAATCTTTGGTAGCAGAACTCAGTGATCACTTGAATTGAAATTAGACGTAATAATTTGGCTAGCAAGTTATAACAACTAATAGCGCAGCTGAGTATGAAGTCAGGTTATGTTGATATTTATTTTGACAGCTTCCTTCATTTTGAGTTAATTGGATTAAACTAAAAGGAGACATTATTGCACACCAGAGTGATGCTTATTTCCTAGACCCCTATCGAATTAATTATGGATTCAACCAATTAACATTCTCTTTTTCTAAGGGGTATATATCAGCAACATTCTGAACTAGAGTACATGACATTTTTACTTTTATGCAGGGTCAAGCATTCTCATCCTGGAAAAAATTTTGCCCTACCCTGCTCAACCCAAAAATTAATTTCATCAGCGCTCCCATCTTCCGAATTTTTTTCTCCTGCGCCATACCCTGCCAGTGATTTCCCTCTGTGCGTCCACCCCTCTCCTCGGCTCCGCCTTCACGCCTCCATGTGGCCGCGCCTCTCCTCTGCCGCTCCTTCGCACGATTTTTTTTGGTAGACTTAAAACCCTTATTATCAAATTGCCCTTTTTGATTGTAATTTGTTGTAATTATTTTTCTAGTAGAATCAAGATAAATAATTATCAAATTGCCCTTTTTTTTTAATTTCATGTAGAATTATGTATCTATAAATCACAATCACATATCTACTTTTGTTTGTTATTTCTGTAAGTAATTATGCGCTCGTGAATAATAGATCAATCTGTTGTTGCATTTAATTTATTTTATTTTCAACAGCCTCAGCGCCTCCTCGGCTCCACTTTTCCGCATCTCTCCTTTGTCGCTTCGCGCCTTCTAGGCTTTTCCTCTCCATGGCTGGAATTTGGTAAACTTAAAACCCAATTTTAGAGTTGAAAACTTGAAATTGAATGCTTGAATGTTGAAATTACATCTATGTAGAAGTATGTGCTCAAGTGTTGAATAATTGAATTTAGGGTTGAAATTTATGTAGATGTGCTCAAGTGTTGAATAATTGTCATGTACTCATGTTGAATACTTGAATTTTATCTTTTAGGGTTTAATTTCTTCCTTTTAGGTTTTAGGGTTGAAAACTGGTATTACTTTAGCAATCAAGCACACGAAAATAAATTATATTAGATAATTTAGAAGCTAGAGACCCTTGACTATATATATCTATTAATATCGGATCCAACCAGTACCAACATCTTGGGTAAATTTTCTGGAATTTCCATGCTTAAGCTTTAATTGATTCATAAAGCATAAAAAAATATAACTAAGTAGCAGTAGAAGACAAAAAATGAAATAAAGTATATGAAAAAGAGGTGATTTCCAGTGGTATAATATATTTGGTCGTTACAGGACCAAACTGCTCTATTATACTGATATCCAGCATAAAATGCTGAAGAACAATCCTAGCTTACCTGCATGTCATGTCTAATTTTTATTGGCAGTTGAATCTTATTCAGTGATATTCCGGACATACAAAAGTCATTGATTGCTCGTAGCAGTGGTACATGTGTTCTTCTATTAACACCTGAAATAAAAACTGATAACCTTTGCACGGTCAGAAAGAGGTACCATGCTTTTCAAATTCAAAATGTAAATTAATTCTCTCCCATCTCTTGAGTGAGAATGTGAAAAAGAATAAGTACAATGAGCATTTCAGAAAAGTTGGAAAAAAATGGGGTCCTTGGGGTATTTTCAGTTTTTGTCAGGGTAAAATTTTCCATTTCATTAAAGGCACAAGTTTTTTTTTTTTTTTTTTTTATGTTTGTATTTGATAGATTGATTTGCTGGTTGATGAGGTGGACACGTTGACATATCTTTTGGAGGAAGTATTTGGAGTTTTGAATCATTACTTCTATGTGTTTCAGCACTACCAGGTTGGTATATGCCAAACAGTACATGCTGGTAATATAAAACATTATTTAAAACTAGATTAATGATGAGTTGTTATTTCCCAACCAGGTTGCATAACTGCATTTGAAGACTTGGAATTGATTATGTTTTTTTTTCCCTGTTTTTAGTTAAGTAACTTGGAATTAAAAGAGTGAACCATTTGGTGGTGAGCTGCTCTCTTTCTCTCTTAGAACTAAGCCTCTTTTCCAAGTTTCTTTCTAAGGTTTGCTTTCTTTTGTACCAATTCACCGAATACACTTGATAATCTCGTAGATTAGTGTATGTAATTGTAAGAGAGTGTGAGAGAGAGTGTTAATAGTTTGATTATCACCTTGTATTGTAAAACTCCTTGATATAGTGATTTTGCATCGTGCTCCCGTGGTTTTCTCCCGTAAGGGTTTCCACGTAAAATCTTCTCTCTTTTATTTTCTTGTGCTTGATTACTTGTTGTATTGGTTTCTTGTGTATATTTCATATTACTCCAATTATTCCGGTATTGGAGTATGTTCGCAAGGTGTTCGACGAAATTACTCTTTGAACGCTTCTGTGACCGTTCCCAACAGCTATTGGGTACCGGAACTGTTGCTAGAATTGTATCGGATCTAAAGGTGTATAAGTACTTCAAGACAAACTTGATGATTTGCGGGCATATTATTAGAAGATAATGTTTTTGCTTCTTGTTCAAAGAAGGTTTAAAAGATCTGCCCTTCAATTATTGTTGTATATTAATATTGTATTATTGTTAAGAATCAGAACATTTGGTTGATTGGGTTTGTCCTAAAATTCAAAAATGAAAATTATGAGAAAAGTCTTTTTGAGAGAAACATTGAACGAGCATGTTTGCCCGTTGTGTTTGGATCCGTATCCTCCCAGGTACCTGACTCAACACAATTGAAACGGACGGCCCAGATTTACTCTCAGCCGGTGCCTACTCAGGATGGCGCAGAGGGCCAGTATTATTTATGCTTTGAGATTCATGCTAAGTTAAAAAGAACAATTTTGGACCATCCAATTCAATTGTACTCAGTCAGGTAACCTGAAGGGATGTGAATTCGTTGTGTTTCAGAAACAGAAGGGAGGAAAAATAAGCTTATGAAACATCTCAGTTTAGAATTAAATTTAACAGTATTAAGTACAAAATTAATATCCTAAAAGTTCATAAAGATTGGTTAAGTTCAATTTATCCGGAACTATGAATTTTCAGTACTAAAGATGACAAGGACAACTCTTAATTTAAAAGGATCAAATTTACTCCTGATGGCGACTTGTTATTGAACTGAAATGAGCTGAAACGGGTTTTTCTGAGTCGGGCTGAGAATGGATGGAACAGGCCGAGTTTAATATGGGCTTTAAACACTTCATAAATAGATCCGAGCCGAGTTTGGGCTCAAACCCACTCATTAGCAGGCCTATTCTAGCTTGCTAGTCCGAACTCCCTTAATAGATCTCCACGTTTCTTACTCTTACTCTTTTTCTTGCTTGTTTGTGAATTTATTTTTTGCATCTTGCTTGTTTATCTTGTCAGATTCCGGTTTTACTCAATTGAGGAGGGTTCAAATGCACTATAATTTTTGTGCTCCAGTATGCTCCACATCTTTTATCTCTGTTTCCAAAGTCCGAAGAGTCGATCCGAACCGCTCAACATAATATTCATAATAAAATATGCTTGGAGACCAAATTTTATATTTTTTAGAATTTATTTACTATTTTTTTAGATAGATATAAAATCACTGTTTTAAGGAGATTCTGGACCATCCGATAAAGTGATATTGTACCTATGTAAAAAAATAGTAAAAATATTTTAAAAAATATAAAATTTGGTCTCCAAGAATATTTTATTATGAAGATTATGTTGAGCAGTTCGGATCGACTGTTCGGACTTTTAAAACAGAGATAAAGGATGTGGAGCATATTGGAGCACAAAATCATGGTGCATTTGAACCCTCCTCTTGTAATATTTACTATGCTATGTATATTAGTTCTTTTCATTCTTAATTTCTAAAAGAAATGAAACACCAGCCAGTGATAAAATAATAGCTAAATTGAAGAAGAATTTAGTCTTAATGATCTAAAGTGCTCAAAAAGAAAAGAAAAAAAAGAAAAAATTTATTTACCCACACTGCTATTCATTCTTCTTTTTTTCTTCTCTGCTCCTCTGTTCTAATCACTCTGCTGCTGGCAAGAATTCTAATTCGCTTCCCTGTTTTGAGGCGTTCCGATGGAAAGTTGTTGTAGCAACATCCCAAATTGCCTCAGATTATAGTGTATCAGTGTTTTTGGTACCAATTTGAGTTTTCCAGTGTTTACTGTTCCTGTGAACAAACTTAAAAAGTTAGTTTTGAGTTTTGCTGGTTGCCTAGGCTGATATGCAAATTTGGGTAGCTGAGACCTTACTACTACCCCTAAAATTCAGTTGCTAGTCCATGAGTGTGTGGCTGATGCCAATAAAGGGCATTCTAATACCAGTAGGGTTTTAAGGAAAGTTTGTCAGTGGATTTTCTATCCTTGCAATGACATTTTTAGTAGTAATATAATTCTAGGCTATATAACCTTTCATTCAAAAAAAATATTTTAAAAAAACAACATAAAAAATGAATGACAAAATTAATTTAGGAATAACTGACCTATTTACAAACCCATCTCTTCTGTTTCATTTTTTCTTTAGTTTTTTTTTTTTTTTTCTCAAATTCCTCTCCATCTCCATTCTTGAAAGGCACCAAAGGAAAAACAAAACAAAAAAATTGGTGCAAGGCCCAACTCCAATGATAAAACCAAGCATTAAAGGACCAGCAGATTGAGAAACTTCTCCATGACTACAAGATTTGAATGAATGATTGCCTCCAACCAGCACAAACAAAATTTTTTCTTGAATTGATAAAACTTATTTCCACCAACATCCATACAGATTTGACCACAGAATATTAACATCATAGTGCACATGAATGAAAAAAAAGGCAGACTGCCGAGCAATCATCGACCGCTATTCCTCTCCTCTTGCGCTTCCATGCACGAACCGCACATTCTACCAACCGTTTTGCCGACTTGTGCTTCTCAGGAGTTGATGATACAATTTGTATTGCTTCTTCATTTGAAATCACATCCCACACCTTGTTTAAAAGATAAATTAATCAAACATCAGTAACAGCGATATTATTTCACAAGGTGCTCTGGATAATATCATGGTTCCAAATTTACTTCATAAGTCTTACAAAAATTTATTCTGTCCAGATGCTAGAAAAATAGGTAACATGTAAAATTATTCCTGTCCAGAAGCTAGAAAAATCGGAACTGTTTATTTGTAGAAACTATAATAAAATAATATAGACAATTAGACTGATTGTCTTGAAATTTTGATCACACAAAAGGAACTAAACAAATAACTTTGGTCCCTTTAGGGATCATAGATCACTTGCTGCCTACGCTGCCTTTTCCTCTCTAAGGGATGGCATTTCTGCGGCACAGGGAGCGTAGGCAGCAAGATGATCCCTAAAGGAACTGAAAAAAAAAAAAAAATTGATTCCTTCTACAGGATTGAAATTTCAAGCCAGTCAGTATAATAGCCTATATTATTTTAATATCTTTCCTATAATAAAAAAATCCGTAGAAAAATAGGTAGTGCCTTCAAATTTTTCGTGTTTCATCTGGTAACATTATTATTTTCTGTATAACCATTGGCGCATTCAAGCTGGCACCTGAGGTGAAAAAAAAACAAGAAGAAAAAACACAAGAGAGAAAATATGAGGATATAATTCATACTCCATCAGTTGCGAGAATAACAAAGCGATCTCGACTCGTGATCATTCTTTGTGTGACATCTGGCACTGAAATGAGACCATTGCGTTTCAAACAGAAGTCTCCAAAAGCCCTTGACATAGCCAACCCAGGAGAATCATCGTCAGGTAGCCACAGCCTGTGTAGCCCCGGTTCTTCATCCAAGCAGTACACCCGGCCATTGCACTCCTTTATTCTCTCCACCTCCTCTGTATGACATTCACACATGACACTTATTAGAATTTGAGATGCAATTTGAAGAAGAAAGATTTTACTAATAGATCATACTTTCTTACAAGGGTTTATCAGCCTATATATAATGATACAAAGGCTTATAGCCGTTAGAGAGAAGAAATAGAAATAGAAAGTAAAGTGCATAGCTGTTGGAAATATATTCATAAATGGGAAATTTCAGGAAAAGGAAAAGAGGAAAAAGTTAGAGGATATTTTTGTAAAATTACACTTTTTGAGTTTTGCTTAGTGCACCCAAGACAGCATGCATCTCCAATTCGTGTGTTTTGTTTGTTAATCTCAACAACACTAAACTCTTTAGTAAATTCAAAATTTAAAAAGAAAAGAAACAATCACATCTATACAGATCGGCACCTTGATACTATATGCTTGGAAGGACTGGCACAATTAGTAATTGCTAATAGAAAAAAATAGAAAATCATGATCAAAACATACGAGGTAAGTTAGGTTTGAAATCGACGGTGAGTTGTACCGGCACCAAGCGTCCATCGTCAGAGGTGGTGGCTAATACTGCTCGAGAATCACCCACATTTGATATCACGATCAAATCACCCTATTTAGCAAATGAAAAATTAATATGATTAAACTCCTAAAGTTTAAATTTGGCAGGACAGGTAGATGGAGACCGTAACAATTAATTAGTACAGGTATTTCATCACGTAGGTTGGGGTGTTCATTGGGTCGGTTCAGCTAAAACCGAATAAAAATAGTCAAACCAAAATTTTATTCGGTTTTCAAAAATACAACCAAACCAACCGAATAACAATCGAACCAAATAACCAAAGTAAATTTTGGTTAGTTTGGTTAAACCGAAATAAGAGAGATTAAAGTTTATTAGGTCATACTCAATACATACACAAATAAGCGAAAAACCAAAGTAATTCAAAAAATTAAACCAAGCCAATCCATTTATACCGAAAAACCGAACCATTTAATTCAAACTTTTTCGGTTCGGTTAAAAACCAAATAAACTGGATCCAATGAACACACCTACACATAGGTTGTTGGACAGTATCATACAGAAAATCACACTCATACATACATACAATAATACAAAGAATGGTTGTATGTAAAAAAAGGTGTCACAAGGAAAAGCGCCACTATACCTGTTTGACCAAAGTCAACGCAGTGGTACCGCTATAATAGGTGTCCATACTACGGGACCTCTCGAGCTCTTTATCAACAGTCTCACAAGCAGTGAGAGAAGACTGTCTCCACACATTGAATTGGTTTATAATTTCTTTTTTGGTAGGAGAAGAAGAGATGACAGAGGATTCTTTTGCAACTGCCTCTTGCCAATGACAAAGGAGAGAGGCCGGGATAGCATCCCTTACACGCTTGGCCACGTAGTGACCCCATTGACCGTGGCCATCGAAAACCCCACAAAATATTGTGTCATCTTGGCACCCAAATCCCTGTGCAAACACAGTGCCTTTGGTAAATATTTGTTTAATTTTGGTATGAAAACGGGTTATGGAATATAAAAATCTCAGGGACCCTGATGTAATTTTCATTTTAGAGGCGCGGCAAATATGTTTTATGGGAGAGGAATTTTTGCAAATTTACAATTTTCAGGGCCATGTATAATTTAATAGGAAGACTTATTTGATAAACTTTTTTAATTATGTAGGGAATAAAAAATTCAAATTATGCCCCACTCAAAAAGGAAAAACAAATAAATCAAAAAGAAGGGCCTTGTGAAATTTGAAAGGCAGAAATATAAAATGAAAGAAATGTCGAAAAGCATATATGATAGTATGACTTTGTGAAATTTGAAAGTTTTGGGGACCTTGAGGTAAATTTTATTAGAGACATCAGGACTTTTATGAATGGGTGCGCAAACTTCTATTTTCATGGACAAGCATGTAAATTTCCATCGTAGATACAAAACTTTGACCCACTCAAAAATGAAATTTAAATAGATACTATTTTAGTTGAGCAATTGGAGTTATTTTATCTCTTTAACCCCAATAAAAAATGCTCACAAATATATAATGTTTCAAGAAAAAATGCTCTGTATTCTGTACCTGGTCCTATATATATAAATTAAAAGAAACCATTAAGAATAAATAATGAAAAAAGGCAGCTGGCTTGGATCCTGCCTCATTTAATAGAACTTATCCTAAATAAAAAAAAAATAAAAACAACCACTAATATTTTTTTTTTTACTCAAGGATCCATTACAATTGGAGAGACCAAACTCATAAAAGATATAATTGGAACCTAGACATATCATTGATATTTAAGTAATATTCCATCTAATCTTAAAAAATCATGCTCTTGCCCAACCTGCCTGACTCTGAAATAATTCTTGGTAGATTCCATAATAATTAATAAATCTCTTTTTTTCACTTGAACATTTCAAATGGATAGTGTGAACTCCACATTTGAATAATATTCAACTCAATTACAGTACTTATATTGTGTACCTCTGAAATATTATGGTATTTCAAGAAAATTGCAAGGTGAAAAATCAATTTGTAGCATTTTGTTGTTAAAAAAGAAGGCTTTCTTTTTCAAACTAAAACATTAAAATAATATATATTATGTCAAAGATTTTAAATTCTTATATGAAATCTACTTTTTTATAGAAAAATAGGGATCATATTATTAATTCACAATCAGCAGTGTAGTTGCAACCTACACTAACAACAATGTACTAATTAAGTACCAACCCACCACATATTTTTCCTTTAATTAATCTTGTATTATATTTCAAATTAGAAGTATCACATATCTAACTTGTTGATATTGCAAAAAAAAATTGGCAGTTTATTGAAAATGGTAACCTTGATGCATATTATAAAAAAATGAAAAAAAAAAACAAACTAAGCCATCAGAAAAGTCAATATGGATTTTTTTTTTGTTGGTTTTTCTATGTCTTCTATAGATTAACCAAAAAAAAAAAAATCAATAAACATGAAGTATATGAACATAAACTGGATAAAACTGCAAATTTACAATTTTAACCTTCAACATTACCAAATTATTTCTCACAATAATATCCACACAGAATAGAGGTCCAAAAATTTGTGTAAGATTTTAGCAAAGCAACTTTTACTTCATGCAGTGCGCGGACTATAGAATCAAAACAGCACTGCATGAAGCCAACACTGCTCTGTTAAAAAATTTACCCAAAAATTTGCTGCTGACATGGTTAGAGAGAGAAAGAGAGAGTACCTCCCAAACAATGGAGCGATCTTGGTTGACCCCTTTCTGACCCGTTTGAGTATAAACCGATACAAAACAATTCGACCCGGTACCATCAACCCAACCTGAAGATTTCAACACAATCTCTTTTCTCAATTCTTCTTCTTGCTGCCCCTTCTTCTCTTTCCTTGGAGACATTGAATTCACCAACCCATTCAACAAGTTAGAAATTTGCCCCATCTTAGCAAACTTGTGCGTACAATTGAGGTAAAGATCTCAACTTTGGGTTAGAGATTCAAACTTTCTCTCTCTAGAAAGGATAATTCAGAACTCCTTGAGACATGGAGTTATGGGTTTCTCTCTCCCTCCTCTCTCTCTCTTCTCTGTGTGTATGTGTCTGTCTCTATTATGTAATTAATGTGAGATGAGACTTGTTGCTTGTGGTGTCAACTGTCAAGTCTTTGTTGCTGTTTATATCATGCCGTTGGTGTTGAAACCACGGAGAAATAATAAAAAAATAGCTCTTCATTTGCAGAGAGACCCCTCAAGAGTTAATAATTGCAATTTGGGCCTTGGAGAAAACACGTGAGAGAAATCTCTTGCATATAATATGTACAATTATTTATGTTGAACAGCTGGTTTATGATAATATTCTTGATCGAATCAGAAATAATAAACAAATTAGTTGAAAGTTCAATAGGTAGGTTGGAGAGTAGAGCGGGAAAAATGGCACGGCGTAGTCGGCTCCGTCACGGAACAGCACGCACGCATGTCGGTTATGTACTGTGATTCGTGAGTCTCGTGCCGTGATTATTTTTTGAAAATTTGACACGGCACATCACGCGAAAGATCTGGTCACGGAACGGCACGTGGTCACACGAGTCACGTGTAATTAGAACCGTTAGATCTTGATAAAATAGTGAATCATGAATAAACTAACCTAAATTATAATTAAATGGTCACGTGAGTCACGTTTGGTCACGACACGTTTGGGTACAGCGTGACCATTCGCGTGTCGTGACCACTCATTGATATTTTGATCATAACACGGCACGGTTTTTCCAGTCTATTGGAGAGTTTTCTTTTTTGGGTTTGAAATCAACTTGAAAAGAAAGGACAAAGATTTTATTTACATTTTTTTTTTAACAATTTAATTAGAGGCAATGTAATAAGAACCAAAAATGTGAATTAGTATACATATGCATAATAATATATTATGTATACACAAGTTGCAAATTTTCAATATGTATGCATATGCATATTCAACCATGATTTATTATTTTATTTTTTTGGACTAAGTACTCACAAACTTGTCAAGGTTGAAAAATGTGTGTTACCCAATTTCTAATTTGGTCAATATCTTAATTTTTATTGAATTGAGCTATGCTACTACATGGAGTAAAACGCGTTGGTGCTCCACGCCGCTATATTTTTATTTTGAAAGTCCAAACGACCGATCCGAACCGTTCAACATGATCTCCATATTGAAATGTGCTTGGAGACCAAATTTTACATTTTTTAGAATTTTTTTACTATTTATTAAGCCACTTTGAAAATCACTGATCCGGCAGTCCATAATTTTTTACTGTTTTCCACTGTTCACCCGGATTTTCATATTTTCAAAGTCGCTTAATAAATAGTAAAAAAATTCTAAAAAATGTAAAATTTGGTCTCCAAGCACATTTCAATATGGAGATCATGTTGAGCGGTTCGGATCGGTCGTTTGGACTTTCAAAATAAAAATACGGCGTGAAGTACAAACGCGTTTTACTCCACGTAGTAGCATAGCTCATCTCATTTTTATTTTCTATCCTGTATTTTAAAAGAATTACAATACTATTCTGAGTTCTTAATATTTGACAATATGGATGCATTCATCTGACTATTTAATTATTTATAGATGGGTTCAATCATCTCATACTTATTATTTTTTTTTTTTTTTGCTAAATTGAATGAATGCGTTTAATTTTAGACAGCATGTTGACAAATTTTTAAAATACAATATAATTAATGAGCTCATTTTCTTAAATGCGAGATAGACATAAAAAAGTTATATTTTTTTTTTTGTAAGGACTTTTGAAATTAAAAAAATTAAGCTCATCCGGTGACCATATCTAATACCGAAATTTTTTTAGTTACCACTCTGAAATTTCAAAATTATAATATTACCATCACTTTTCAAAAAAAAAATCAAAAGTTGACACAAACTCAGTCTGCGCTCCATTTTTGGCGCGTGCACAGACTAGGTATGCGCACCATTTTATTAAAGTAAAATTAAAACAGAAACTTTTTTATAAAAAAAATTAATAAAATAGTGCGCAGATCCTGTCTACGCACACGCAAAAATGATGCGTATACTGGGTTTGAGGGAGTTGGCTACGGTGCTACGCATAGCATAGAGGGCCTCTGTGCTATGGCTCAATATTTGAGTTTTCAAAATCCTAACGGTCGATCCGAACCGTTCAACATGATCTCCATATGAATATGTACTTGCAAACCAAATTTTACATTTTTTAGAATTTTTTTACTATTTGTTTAGATAGGTAGAAAAACACTTGATCTGAATGGTACAAAATTTTTAGATCAAGTGATTTTCTACCTATCTAATAAAATAGTAAAAAAATTATAAAAAATATAAAATTTGGTTTGCAAGTACATATTCATATAGAGATCATGTTGAACGGTTCGGATCGACCATTAGAATTTTGAAAACTCAAATATTAAGCCGTAACACGGAAGTTCTCTATGCTATGCATAACATATTAGCAATTTCCGGGTTTGAGTCTGCGTAAACGGCAACTTTTGAAATTTCTTTAAAGAAGTGGTAATATGAGAATTTTAAAATTTTAGAGTGGTAATTAAAAAAATTTCGGTATCTAATAGCACTAGAAGACTGTGTTATGACTCTAACAGTATTGGAAACAGTGCAAATAGGTAAAAAGTATTTGAGGAAATTATTCATTCATTGTTTTCCTTACACGTGTTAATCACACGGAATCTTTGTGGGGTATTAAAAACATCCTCCCTTGTCCTCATTAAGGACGAATCCATATCCTCGACGGTACCGTAAAAGATTCCCTTTTACAGTTAGCTATTTACGGTTTGAGATTAACTCTCAGCCGGTTTGGGATTCGGGCTAATGCAGGGGGCAGTATTATTGGGCTTTGAGATTCGTGCCAAGTTAAAAAGAACGGTCCAGATCAAGTAATTGTAAAAGATTCCCTTTTACGGTACCGTCGGTGATATGAATTCCATTAAGGACACCGTTCTCATCCTAATGTCCTAAATTCAAAGCTATCTTCGTAGAGTGAGGCTATGGTGCTATGCATAGCACGGATGGCTAGTGTACTACGGCTCAATATAGTACTTTTTAAAATCCTAACGGTCGATCCGAACCGTTCAATGTGATAACCATATGAATATGTACTTGCAAACTAAATTTTATATTTTTTCGAATTTTTTTACTATTTTTTTAGATAGGTAGAATTTTGATGGTCCAGAATTTTCAGAAAACACTGATTTTTCTACCTATCTAAAAAAATAGTAAAAAAATTCAAAAAAATATAAAATTTAGTTTGCAAGTACATATTCATATGGATATCACATTGAACGGTTCGGATCGACCGTTAGAATTTTAAAAAGTACCATATTGAGCCGTAGTACACTAGCCATTGGTGCTATGCATAGCACCATAGCCTCACTCATCTTCGTATATACCTAACATACCGAAATTTTTATTAATATTAAAAAAATTATAAAATTTAATATTCTGCACTCAAATTCAGGAAAATTCGAAATTTGTCCAATTTGGAGAATAATTTCCCAGATTTCTTTCCGAAGAATTATTCTCTGAATTTGTGTTTCCGGAAAATAATTCTCCGGATTTGTGTTTTTTTAATTAAACCGAAAATGTTATGATTTATTTATTTTTTTTATTGAAATATTTTATATATTTTTTTGAAAATAGATGGAATATTATATAATTTGATTTATTAAAAAGACTGCTACAAATAATCCGGATCAATATTTTTCAGGCCAGATTTTTTGCGACTGTAAGAAAAATTAAAATATTTCTTTGTGTGTTATTGAAAAAAATAAAAATATTTTGAATCTGAGTTATTGATCCCGATTTAAAAGTCACTTCTAGATAAATACAGAAAATATTGTGGTCCTTCTATTTTTGAAAAAAAAAAATTAATCTCACATCTTTCAGACGAAATGATTTGATATCATTTTTTTTCAAAATAGATACAATATTTTAGAATTTGAATGTACAAGAAAAACCACGATATTTTCTTTATTTACTCAGAAGTGACTTTTAAATCGGAATCAATAACTCAGATCCAAAATATTTTTATTTTTCTTACATCTGTAAAAATCCGGCCTGAAAAATATTGATTTGGATTATTTGTCGCAGTCTTTCTAATAAATTAAATTATATAGTATTCTATCTATTTTCAAAGAAATATAAAAATAAATATTTTAATAAAAAATAAAATAAATCATAACATTTTCTATTTTAATTAAAAAAACACAAATCCGGAGAATTATTCTCCGGAAATTCAAATCTCTTTCCGGAGAATAATTTTCCGGAAAGAAGGCCTGGATCTGGAGAATTATTCTCTAGATTGGGCAGATTTCGAATTTTCCCGAATTTGAGTGCAGAATGTTAAATTTTATATTTTTTTTAATATTAATAAAAATTTCAGTGTAACATAAATACATCATATTTTACGAGTAGGGTTCCAATACCTCCTGACATTCGTATCTCATATTTAATATATTTATTTCAAAGTCCAAACTATTGATCTGAATCACTCAACATATCCATACTAAAATATATTTGGGGATAAAATTTTATAATTTTTAGAAACTTTTTGCTATTTGTTAAGATAGGTACAAATTACAGTTTCTGGATCGTATAAAAACAGTTATTTTGTACCTATACAAGGTTATTTCTATAGAACCGTGTATGTATTTTTTTTTTTAATTTTGATATTCATGTTTGCTAGCCATTAAATACTCGTAAAAGAAATTACTTCATACAGATTTGAGAAGTTATCAATAAATCAGAATTGTACACATATACATAAAAAATTTAAAAAAAATTAAAGATGAGGACATACATATATAGATTTACACACATAGAGATTTACATGTAACATAATGAATCAAATAACATAAATACATGCTGATTTAACAAACAACAAGTATGCATTGCAAAAATAAGAAATTTTCTAATTATTAAATTGATGGGCAAAAACGAAGAGGAAGACAATCACACCTCTTTTGTAGTTGGCTTTTGTGGTTCTTTGGCTCCTTTAATTTCTAATTTGGTCAATATCTTAATTTTTATTTTCTATCATGTATTTTAAAAGAATTACAATACTATTCTGAGTTTTTAATATTTGACAAATACTCAAAATACTTAAACATTTATTTTGCTAAACTAAATGAATGTGTTCAATTTCGGACTTGATAAATACTCAAAATTCAAAATAATAATGTCCTTTTCAAAAATTAGATAGACATAAAAAAAATTTAAGTTCATCTGGTGACCATACCTAATATCACTAGAAGACTGTGTTAATTATGACCTTAATAGTATTGGAAACAGTGCAAATAGGTAAAAAGTATTTCAGGAAATTATTCATTCATTGCTTTCCTTACACGTGTTAATCACATCATCTTTGTGGGGTATTAAAAAAATCAAAACATCTAATCTCCTTCATTAATGGACACCTCACACCGTTCTCATGGAAATGTCCTCAAATGTTCCCAATTCAAAGCTATCTTAATTTCTTTTAGATAAGTAACATAATTACATCATATTTTATATGTAAATAAATCAATAAATTCAAGATATGAAAGTTTAAACCCACGGTGTTATTTGTAAATTTATATACACAATCAATCCTCCATAGTTTTTTTTTTTTTTAAATGGAAGTGAGGCTTAGGGGTGTTCAAATGGTTCGGTTTATTTGGTTTTCAACCGAATTGAAAAATTCAACCGAACTGAAAAATTCAGGTTTAAATAGAATCAGTTGTTCCGTTTAAATAGATCGGTTTAGTTGAAATTTAAAATTATTCATTTATTCGGTTTAAATGGATCGGTTCGGTTTAGGCTTTTCAAAATTGACTAAACCAAACCGACCAAATTATAATGATTCAAGTATAGTTTATCTTTGTTTGGTTTAATCATTGATTCTTTCCTTCCATTTGAGTTTGGATAATTTAGAACATCTACATTTTGTACGGAATTAAATAATAGTGTAATGTTATTTTAATATTTATATTATGAAAATTATTAATGTATTAGTGTATGTATTGAATTTTGACTTTTTAAAATTTAATTTCTCTTATTTGGTTTAACTAGACAAACCAAAATTTAATTCGATTTCAAACAATTTGGTTCTTATTCGGTTGGTCATTTTAATTCAGTTGGTTCGATACAGTTTTTAAAAACCGACTAAAGTTTGATTTGCATATTTTATTTCGGTTTCAACCGAACCCATCATTTGAAACCCCTTGTGAGGCCTTCAAGTTCTATTGATGTTACAAAAAATATTGTAACTAAACCAAAATTAAATGAAAAGAAAAAAAGAAATGAAAATTTCACATTTTTTTTTCTTTATTTGTCCTTATGTATTGTACCATGCAGCTGACAAACTCACTAGCTACCTCTATCATGTGATGAATTGTACAGTTTTGATTTTTCTCTAAAATTTGTTTGTATCTTTCTGACAAAGCAAATAATTGTCTATAGTTCTCAGATCTTTGTTGTGAACTCACGGGACAACTATCTCTCTAAATTTTGAAATTTTGTACAAAATATATAGACCCACAAACTTTTGCCACAATTGAAAATAATTTTGACTTCTCTGAAAAGCCCAGTCTTAATTTACCTAAATTCTTTATGATTGTATGTACAAGTTAATCTCTTTTTTTCTTCAAATTTATCAATCAGAATACTAATTAGAATTAGTTAATGAGTTTGAAACCGACTAGCTATTTAAACTCGATTTGTTATTTTTTTGCCCCTCGTCGTGACGAAAATTTTGAATATGCTCTCCTGTTGTGAAACAATACTCAGTAGTCACAAAATTTTGATTCTATCATTTCTTTTTTATTTTTCCTTTCCTTTAAACTTTTTTGTAATTTAATTTACAAGTGTTAAATTAATAAAATTTGGAGACTAGATTTGTATATTTTACATAATAAAAAGAAGCTAAAAACCAAAATTTCTATGTCCATGAACATTTCAATGGGGACTAGTGGGATCAAACAACTTTTGTTATTGACATGACATGGTCAATGGGGCCATTTTCAAGTCAAATATTGTGCAACAATAAATGAATCTGGTCCCATGCCACATCCAACGGTAGAGACTAGAAAGACCCTCCTCACCATCGGTTGACACCTGTCAAATCTGCCATTGGGTGGAGTGGAGATATTTTGTTCTACCTGTCAAACAGTGGTCAGTACTGGAGATGCTGGATTCACTTTGAAAATCTAAGATTGCTGAAATTCGAGATCATCAATGGTAATTTCGAAATCTCTGAAATTTCAAATCCAGTCATTGATTGTTTTTGAGATGCGTACATAGAAAAATTAGCTGTTTTGAAATACGTGCACAAAAAGAGTTGGACGGCTAGATCTTGGATTTGAGGAATTTAGAGGTACTGTTCACGAATTTCGGATTTCAGCTGATCTCGATCAAATAGTGGTCAGTACTGGAGATGCTGGATTCTCTTTGAAAATATAAGATCCCAATCTGCTGAAATCTGAGATCATCAACAGTAACTCTGAAATCTCTAAAATCTTGAATCTAGCCATTGAATTGTTTCAAGATGCGTACACAGAAAAATGAGCTGTTTTGAGATACATGCACAGAAAAAATTGGATGGCTGAACCTCGGATTTAAAGAATTTCAGAGATATTGTACATGAATCTCGGATTTTAGTTGATCTCAATTCGAAAATCTAAGCGGCACTAATCGTGGTTCACATTTCCACTGTCAAATTCATCACATGTTTTTGTCAATTATATATGTTTGAGTAGGGTTAAAATGAGTATGGGTACTTTGAGATAACAGAATATTTGAGTTTAGATTCGAACTATTTGATTAGAATTTGAGCCAATTCAGTCTAAGGTGAAATGTATGTAATCTCTTTAATATTTGTGTCAAAATATATCGACGGTCCATATCTAAACTCAAAAAATTTGTTATCTCAGGTAACATGAATTCAGTTAAAATGCTTATTGTTTTCATGCCTCAATCATTATCTTATATCTTTATTTCTATTTTGAAAGTTTAAACAATCGATCCAAACCGCAAAACATGATCATCATATTAAAATGTGCTTGGAGGTACGAATTCAATATTTTGGATAGTTCACAAACTTTTGAAAAACAATGATTTTGTACTTTTTGAAAAATAGTAAAAAGTTCTAAAAATATATAAAATTTGGTCTGCAAGCACATTTCAATATGGTGATCATATTGAGTGGTCCGGATCTATTTTTTTTTTCTTTTTTTTTTAAAACAATAATAAGAATGTTAAGTATAATTGGGACACAATAACAATAAAAGCATTTTAACCCTACTCAAAATGTTTATTTTGATGTCTTTCAAATTTATGTCAAAAATCATGTCTGATTATTATTTAAAATTAATAGGATTAAGTTGCTTATTCTAAATTAAAGTGACTTAAATTATTATTATTTGATTAGAGTTTATTACTTAAGTCATGACTTTAAGAAATGATTGAGAAAGAGTGATAAATTTTAAAAAAAAACTCTCAATAAGTCTCACATACAAAATAAGTTAATTCACCTTAAAAGAAGTAATTTTAACTTACTATGTAGTAACTCAGTACTTACTACATCTTAAACCAGAGATCAATTTGGGTCCGATGCCCATCAGACTCAAAGTGAGTTCGATGACCGTCCGATCTGCTTTAAGATTCTCACCCGCAATTTTCACATCTGCTTTAAAATTTGTGCGCACGAATCTTAAAGCAGATCGGACGGTCCCGAAACCCATCGGACCCAACCTGGTCTCCTCAAACCATAATAAGTTATTCTTGTTTGACAGCCTCTTATTCCTCTATTTAAGATGCAACTAAACATAAACATGAAAAATAAATTATTGGGGTGTTAGATAGAGTTTTTTAATATCCTCCTTTTTTGACCAAGTGTTATGTTGCACAAAACACCACATGACTAGTAGTTGTAAAAGATCTAGATAGTTAGTAAAGTTGTTACTATCATTATAGGTCAAATCTCAAATTTTCCATATTTACAATCTTATCTTTCATCAACTACTAAATTAAGTATAGTTTAGTGTTAGATTAGTGGCCTCTAATAATCATTAAGGGTTTGGTAATTGGATGATAAACCACAATTGGCATTATGATATTGTTCATGTCTCATCATTCATTGACTGTCATTATTTTCTTTGAACTATTATTTTGTTACTGCCGACTTATCTCAAAGCATGAGAAAAAAATATTATTATATTTTCACTATTTCTTTTTTGACACAAAGACACTCAAGCTTCTTTTCTATTTTTTATTATTTTATATTTGTCATCATTCTCATCATTATTTTATTTTTTCACGCAAGAGACCTTCAGTAATTTATATATTTTCAAACTATTAATAACAAATTTAAGCACGTAAGAATTATATGTTGCTATTGGTAAAATTATTTTGCGGATATAGATATGGATTGGATATTTGACGGATATGGATCGATATCTATAGATATAAACATAAATTTGTTTATAATATATATGAAATATAGTATATATTTACTATTCGGATATGGATAATTAAAATTTAAAACCATATATGTATTTAGGGACTGGCTAAATTGCTGCCGGCAGCATTCTGGCCAGCTGCTGCCGGGGGCAATTTGGTCATTTCCGGTGTTCAAACAACAAATCTGAACCGTTCAACGTGTTCTAAATATTAAAATCTACTTGGAGACCAAATTTTACATTTTTTGGAATGTTTTTACTATTTATTAAGCCACTTTGAAAATTCCAGATCACACGGTCCAGAATTTTGGTGCACTGTTCACCCGGATCAGCCAATTTCAAAGTGGCCTAATAAATAGCTAAAAAATTCCAAAAAATGTAAAATTTCGTCTCCAAGTAGATTTTAATATTTAGAACATATCTGTATAAAAAAATTTGTTGTTTGAACACCGGAAATGACCAAATTGCCCCCGGCAGCAGCTGGCCAGAATGCTGCCGGCAGCAATTTAGCCATACTCATGTATTTATATCTGCACAGATATTCGGATATCATATATCTGTAGCTAATTTTCGGATACAGATCCAGATACGGTCGGATAATATCCGATCCGTTTGTACCCCCAAGTTTACCCTAAGAATTTTTTGCTACATTAATTTTTGAAATGGAAGGTGGAGATCTAGCTTACCAACTTCCTTCAAACCCATAATTATATTACAGTGGATTTCCCTGCTTTTTGGGTTTCGAACCCATGACCTTCCACATGGAAATCATGTACTTTTGCCATTAATTATGGTTATTTATCATTGGAGGCTTTTGAAACATTTTATTTATCATCATATTTTTTTTTTCCTATTTTTGTGACTAACTTGTTGAGATCTTCTACAATAAATCAGAACATGTGTTTTCCATTATGATTTTTTAGATGGTAGAATTTGTCACTTTCCAAATAAAAAAAAGGACCACAAGAAGAATTTAAATTTATGATGAATTTAATTTTCTGATGCCATTTATCACAAAACCTAATCTCTGACTAGGTCAGGATATTTTTGTTTTCTCAAGTGACCTTGGGATGTCATTATTATATACTTCAATTATTATGGTTATTAAACAAGAATTTGTTTAGTTTTTACTCTTTTCACACAAAATTTTCACTTTTTTTACTGATGGAATCAACACTATTTTTTTATTTTGTTGCATGTGGAATTCTGCATTTCGGCTTTCATAAATTTTTTTAATTTAAATTTTTTATTTTAAGTAAATGATCTGTTATTTGTTTGCAAAATTCCCCCCCTTAAAAAATGTGATTTTTTTCTTCTATGTGCTGTAATGGGATCCGAATCTGCTGAATCCGAGATCGGTTACTGTTCACTTTTGAAATCTCTGTAATCTGAATCCAGTCGTCGAACTGTTCCGAGAGGCGTGCAAGGAAAACCAGCTGTTTCGATATGCGTTCTCAAAAAAAATTCGATGGCTAGATTAGAATTGCAGGGATTTTTGGGGTACTGTTCATTGGTTTCGGAATTTCAGGTGATTTATTTCCGCTGTAATGTGTCGTTTTTGAAAAGGAAAGAACATAAAATAAGAATTTGTGGGTTTCCTCCTTAATTTCAAGTAATGTTATAAAATAGTCAAGATTCAATCTAACGAGTAATTTCTGGATGAATTCCAATGGAAATTATTCATTTTTAAATAACCACTTGACTTTGATTTCTTTTACCAAAATCATATATTATTTTATTAATTCAATTTCTTGAAACTAAATTACAAACAAAAATTTAGTGTTATGCATTTTGATATTCTTATGGTTAATTTCAGTCGTATAATATGTTTTAGATGGTACCATTTTGTATAAACCATGCACATTTTTATTTTTTAATTGCTTATATTTTGGGTAAGAAAAATAGTGTTGTAGAACTGTCATGATTTTTTGTGATTTAAAGCAAAATGGTAAGATTGGAGTTTGTATTTGCAAAGCTGATAAAGGAAATCTTGTTGATGTGTGGCATCAAAATATTTATTAAATAAAGCTATTTTATTTGTTTTTATATTTTAAAATTTTGGAATAAAATTAAAATGGATAAATTTAAAGGGTGGACCAAAAATTTCTCATATCCAAAAAGAGAAAAAAAAAATTGGAAACAACTCATTGGTCCTTATAAAGAGGAAAAAAAAATAGAAAGGTCATGCATGCACTAAGCTACTAACTTATGGGGAGAATTTTAAACATACCCTTGAGATATCTTGAATTTACGAATTTCTTCTTTTAAAATTCATAATATATCATATTTACCCTTCTAAATTTTAAAAACTCACAAATTTACTAAATTTATTGCATTTTCTATTAAAATTCATTTTAAATTTATAAACTTTTAATTTTACCATTTATTAAAAATAAAAAATATGTAGAATGTGTATGAAAAATATTTAGGCTTCTAATTGGCTGATTTGTTAGGACAGATGACTGATTCTGAGACACATGCTTGTGTCTGCATCACAAGTAGGAAAATTAACTATTTACCCTCACAACTGGCAAATTATAATACTCAATATTTTTCTTACACATACTACATTTTTTTAATAAAGACTAAATGGAAACTTTATAAATTTAAAATGATGTAAATTGAAAAGACATACAATAAATTAGATAAAGTTGTAAGTTCTTAAAATTTAAAAAAATAAATATGATCTTCTGAATTTTAAAATGAAAAAATACATAATTTTAAAATTTTTGAAGGGTACACATGAAATTGCCCCAAAAGAACTCAGGCCACAACAAGTGATGTTGATTTGTTGTACCATTTGACTTGATAGTTACTTTTTAAGGGTGAAACTCCAATAATTTTTTTTATGGACCCATCAAAGATTTGTTACATGAACATGCCGACATTTTTATTAATATCCAAAGTTAATTACAAATTAATAAATATACCCAATCAGTGGGTATTTTCGAAAATGTCCAAATTGGTCAGATTCTGTCCGGTTTCCTCCTCTCCCAGAACCAGCCAGAATCTGGCCGGTTTTTTCCCTGTTTTTTTTAGACACTATGAAGAGCAAGAAAAGAAATATAACACTGAAAATTTGAATTTTTTGTTTAAATTATTTGTTAGATTACTTCTTTTGATGTATAAAAATTAGCATATTTATACTAAAATACGCTAAGTTACTTGAAATTATGTTGAATTACACTATATTACATTAAGTTACGCTAAATCATGTTAAATTATGTTGAATTACACTAAATTACATTAAATTACCCTAAATTACACTAATTTCGCTAATTATAATGAAATACGGTAAATTACGCTAAACTACGCAAAATTAAACCGATTTTGTGCCATCTTTCATAAATCATAAAAAATAGTAAAAATTGGTATTCTACAAGTTCATTATATAACTAATTTACTGAGCTACTTGGATTGAATAATAGAAATGAAAATCTTAATCGGAAACTTCAACTCAAGTTTTGAGGTTCTTCCCTTTGTTTTTTGACAATTCTGAATTTTGAAATCTAGCATCGCGGGCACTAACACATGCGTATTTTTTCAAGCTTTCCGAAAAGTGGTCATTTGCTGAAATCGGACACTCGAGCGCTGTTTTATGGCCGTTTGAAGTTTTGTCGTCATTTTTTGCCTTCTCAGTAAATATATCATCCATATTCATATGTAATTTACCGTAATTTACCGTAGTTTACGTAATTTAACATAATTTAGCGTAATTTAATGTAATATAGTGTAATTCAACATAATTTCAAGTAATTTAGCGTATTTTAGTATAAAGATGCTAATTATACATCAAAAGAAGTAATTTAACAAAAAATTTAAACAAAAAATTTGAATTTTCAGTGTTAAATTTATTTATCTTGCTCTTCATAGTGTCTAAAAAAAAAAGGGAAGAAACCGGCTAGATTCTAGCCAGTTTCTGGGAGAGGAGGAAACCGGCCAGAATCTGACCGATTTGGACATTTTTCGAAATACCCTCTGATTCTGGATATATTTATTAATTTGTAATTAACTTTGGATATAAATAAAAATGTCGGTGAACAAGTGAGTGTACATGTCCTTGTCAAATTTAGAGTTGTTGAACTTCAAACCTAATGACTAAGTTCACTAGAGGTACTTGCATAAAAAATGAAAAGTGAAAAAATGACCACACATAGAAAGACAAAGAAGAGGGGGGGGGGGGGGGGGGGGGGGTTAGTAGGTAGCCCCCACCACCATTTACCAAAATTATTACAAAGAACAAGGACAACAAAATATCATTGGTTGGGGTAACTTATGGCCAAGAATAAAAGGCCGGTATCTAACAATTAAATCAATTTTTTTTCCTAAGGAAGAAAATTCCAATGACATGTGGCTCTAATTTATTTTTAGTGATTGCCTAAACAAAACATCTTTATCAATGTGACTCATGATACACCACCATTCATGCTTAATTTCTCAATTTGAATTTACTTTGTTTGTAATTAGACTTCAAAGAACAATCAAAATATAGATATGATATTATTCACAGTGAAGTAATATTGTTAAAATATATATTTGATGTTTTTCAAAAATAAGTTCAACCAATAAATTTGATAGTCAATGGTGGGCTGACTCTTGAATACTTGATCAAATAGATCCGAAATTATTATTACTAATAATTTGTGAGTTATTTAATTTCAGTATGTATTTTACAAACAAATAGATGAAATAAAAGTAATGGGAAATTATTCGCGGATTATTCCGTGATTTTTTATTGAATTTTATAAATTATTTCAGAATTATAGTTGGCATAATTATGTATTAATATCCACAAGAGATTTTTTTTATCTGAATTTCGAACCCCTGCGACCTTTTACACAGTAATCATTAGCATAATTTATTATTTATCTAATAACTTCAAATTTTGCATATTTTTATGCATTAAATTTTGAATGTATTTACACGCTTTTTAAAGTAAATCAATTATTTGCGAATTATATCCGGATTATAGGTTAATAAAAAATTTAATCCTCGTTTAATTATTATAATATTTTGAACTTGCGACTATAGTAGTACCCCATCAGAATTTTTTTTTTTGGGTAAATGTTAGAAGTTAAGTCACTTAACTATTTAATATCTAAAAAGGAATCTCTCATCCGGGTTTCGAATCTACGACCTCCCACACTGAAAGTATTGTTTTTGCCACTAGATCAAAGGCTGGTTCTCAGAATAAATTTAATTTATAGGCTTCCAATCTTGTCTATTAATTATCATGAATTTAATTAGACCATCAACATATTTAATTTTTTTTTAAGATGGATCAAACCAAATCAAGCTTGATGAACAGGAACAAATAAACTACTAGAATTAATCTGAAATATCCGATAAAATAAATAAGCGATATACATATGATTGAAAAATGTCTAATAAAAGATAACCATGAGAAGTCATAAATTGAAAAAAAAAATTCTTATGATATCAGCTATTGGGAATCATATCAGCTGAAATTCCGAAACCAATGAACAGTAATCCTCAAATCTCTGCAATCCGAATCCAGCCATCGAATTTTTTCCGAGAACACATCTCGGAACAGTTCGACGGCTGGAATCGGATTGCAAGAATTTCAGGATTACTGTTACCGGTCTCGGATTTGAGCAGATGCGCTTCCCAGTTATTGTGATATCAATATATAACTAAGAATTCTTAAAAAAGATGTTCAATAAAATTCATAAAATTTTGGAGAGGGTGCACTTTAATTTGTAGTTGGGTTTCCACCAAACCCCATGATATATCCACCAATAATAGAAAAGAAATGGATCTGAATTAAAAGTTTAAAACATATCAGATACCACCAAAGAATATTTACTTTCCACATCAGAGATTGTCTTTGGCAAATAAAACCAGGAATCAAAACAATGTGCTAATTATCTGTGGCAATAGCCATACACCACACCATGTAACATATCAATAATAAGAAATAATTTAATGTAGGTGAAAAATTATACAATATGTCATAATTAATACATTGAAAGAAAAGGAGAAACATAGAATTAGTTTTTTATCTTGTAGTTAAGATAATATTTTTTGTATATAAAAAGTCGCATGTTTGAAATTTAGAAGATCCCTTGTAAATATTTAAAATTACAAAAATTTATTCCTATATTATTTAAGAAATAGAGATGGAGAGAATAAAGTGCAATAGTGTTTCTTTTCACAATATCCATTGCTTTAGCATTTCAGTATGATAATTTATTATAATAATTGTTTCGCTTTAAATATTTTTAGATATATTCTCACTTTTTTCTAAACGGAAAATATTTAGTATTTTGTATCTTAAGTTGTTTAAAATTGGCCTGATCCGTATTCTATCTTTACACATTAGGCATTAGTTTTATACGTACTCTATCCTTACACGTACCAAGAACTAGGGTGTTCTTAAGTTCACCAAGTTCTTTTGTAAACTCAACTCTAAAACCTATCAGATTGGTTTCAAATGATGAATCCGGACCATTGAAATCTATCTACCTTACGAGTGATGCAAAAAAAAAAACAACAAAAAAAACCTAAAAAAAATAATAAATTTTTTTCGTATTTTTATCGCGAATAAAACGTATTATACGTTTTTTTGCGTTTTATTCGGAGTTCGGTTCGGTAACGTCAAAAAAATGAATAATACGCGAATAAAACGCGAATTTGTCACGAGTCTTGTCACTATGCGAGATACAAAGTGTTGGTGACTCACTGCATAGAATAAACTCTACGGTCGGCCACAGAGGATCTGGGTTGGATATCTAGTACCGTAGTACGTAATGTAAAATCTAACGATTCAGTGCACTGCATCAACATCTATTGAAGAATTAATGTCTTTTAGAATACTTTAAACTTTTAAAGTACAAAAGTTATATCCAACTTGATAAATTGGTTGAATCCTAAATTTTCTTGAAAGCCACTAGACTTTGCTTTCACAATTCCACATGGTATGACATGGATCTTTTTGTAAAACAAAGGAATGGAAGGTGCATGCATGCTTCAACTATTTGTATACATTTAAAATGATTAATTGACTAATTATCATATTAATGCCATACTCTAATTAATATGATACTTTTTTAAAACAAAAAGTTTAGGCCAGCTAGAAATCCTTAGATAAATCTATAGCACAAGAGATCAAAATTCTGAGTAATTTGTAACAAAGCTTCTTATTTTGAAGGGAAATTTTTTATCAGCAGTAATTAATAGAAAAGAAGAGAGACAAACAGTAAGAGTACAATAATATTTATATTGGTAGTAAAATCGGTAGCAATTCTACTGATTTTAACTATTTTTTAATCTGATGTATAGATGGAGAGAATTCTTATATTTGATTTCTAGTAAAATATGAAAAGTTTTTCAAAAATTAGATGGAATGTTTTTGATATATCTAAATTTTAAGGTACTTTATCTATTTTTGTAAAAAATAATATATTTTACTAGAAAAAATTAAAAGGAAAAAAACAAACTGGTTTAGATCGGTAAAATTCCTACCGATCTTACTACCAATATAAATATTACTGTACTCTTACTGTTTGTCTCTCTTCTTTTCTATTAATTACTACCGATAAAAAAAATTTCCATTTTTAAGAATATGACCGTACAATTTGAAAAATTCTTAAGAATATAAAATTAGCAAAAAAGTTTAAAATGAAAATAATCAAATACATAGTTCAGGCACATCCATTCTAAAAAAATTAATTGATACAAGCCAAATTGGTTTCCAAGTGGAATATGTTACCAAAACATGCCACTTTTCCTATCAAGCTAACAATTTTTGTTTTGTTAATATCATATTTTCAACTCTTTAAATTATTTCTTATTAAACCCATGAAATAAAAATATCATATATTAATTATAGTTAAAATATATACATAATAAGTACTTATGGTATATAATTGATGTAAAAATAAATTGACATAATTAATCTACTTCAATAAAATTATTTTTCTCTAATTATTTTTAATTTCTCCAATAAACTTGATCCAATTTTATCATGCAAATATGGTGAACGGGTTCAATATTTCCTCCAATAAATGGTGATATAAACTCAAAATTAATTAGCTGTATCCACCAGGCCACCTGAATAAAGTAAAAATTAAATGGTGGGGATTCCACATTTCCACTTGATCCAATGATATATATAGGTCATATCATATCAGATAGCCACCAATCCTAGAAAAGAAGATACATCAACATCATGTCATGTCACACCTCTCATTCAGAATTTTTATTTGTAGTAATATAATATATATTTTATTAGAAAGGAGATTCATAGTAATTATTTTTATGTCACGGAAGGTTGCTTTATGGAATTCAGATTCATTGAAGTAACTCAATTTTTTGGTTTTAAATTGGGACCGTTTGATTCGAATCTGCGACAATTCAGTCTGAAGTGGAGCGCACACATCTCAAGCGACAAATTTGAATTCCGAGGCAATCTGGAGCAACGGATTCGAATCGGACGGTCCCGATCCAAAACCCAAAAATTGGGTTACTTTAGGGGATCCGGACCCTGCTTTATGTAGGGGTGCAGATGAAAATTTTTTAGAAACCATAAATAAAAAAAAATACCAAACCAACTTGATTGATTTGGTTTTACAAAAACCATAAGAACCGATATGCCATTTCGGTCTGAGCTGTTTTCACAGATTTAAAAAAAAATGATGTACCCAACTGAAAACACCTTGGACCGAAATGGCATCTCAGTTCTTTATGATTTTTGTAAAAACCAAAACAATCAAGTTGCTTTGGTAAATTTTTTATTTATTTATGGTTTCTAAAAAAAATTCGGTGCAAACGGATTCGATAGTGGTAAAACCATATCTGTTTTCACTTTTATTTTCTTGATATGGATATGAATTGGATATGGATAATTAAAAATTTAAAATTATATCTATATTTGTATCCGTATCCGTACAAATATTTGAATATCAGATATATATATCTATTTTTTTAATACGGACAAATAATATTCAATCCATTTTCACTCCTAACTTTAAATTTTGCCACAGACAATTAAAAATAGAAAGGAACCGAAATATTCTTTATGCATTATGCATTAATTTTAAAAGAAACTAAGTAACGCTTAAGTGCTAAGGTTCCTTTAAAAAGAATTGAATAAAGAAATCGAATTAATAATTCAGTTCTTTTGTGGGATCAAATTTTTTCTATATATCTTCTTTCTGAAAAAATATTGAATATATTTATAAAGAGAACAATTATGCCTCGCATCTCATTTGAACTTTCTACGTCAGCTTCATAAACCACCATATATAATTCCATAAAGAGAACAATTAATGAAAGGGGGAATTTCATGAACACTCTCAAAAAATTCAAAATTACGTATTCACCCCTCTAAACTTTAAAATTACGTATTTTCCCTTCTAAACTTCAAAAACTCACAAATTTATTCATTTTATTTTTTTTATTTATTTTAAAAACCATTTTAACCCTTTATTAAGAGCATATAAAAGCCCATCAGACTCAAATTTGAATATGAATGGTTCATTTACCGTCCGATCCGCGCGCATTGCATTAAAATCTGTGCACATCGCTTCAATATTCGTACTGATCTAGCACGCACGGATCTCAAAGCAATTCCGATCCGCACGCATCACATTAAGATCTGTGCATGTCGCTTCAATATGCGTGAAATTCCCCCTTACTGAAACTATGTGCCATGCTTTGTTCCGCTGCTCCGATAAGGAACGTAATCCATTTTGGAACCAATTTGGGTCCGATGCCCATCGGACTCAAAGTGAGTTCGATGGGTTCGATGACCGTCCAATCTGCTTTAAGATTCGTACCGCAACTTTCGCATCTGCTTTAAAATTTATGTGCACGAATCTTAAAGCGGATCGGACGGTCCCTAAACCCATCGGACCCAAGCTGTTCTCATCCATTTATGCTAATTATGTTAATTTGTCAGTTTGTCTGTGGCGGTAGCGATAGGACCCACAGTGTGTTTCCATATATCATTTCTGTGCCTTGTCATCGCTGCATGGATAATACATTAGCACAATAATCAAGTATATATAATGAGGAGGGTTCAAGTGCCTCTATTTTTTGTGCCTCCAATAATCAAGTATATATAATCATGTTATATGCAAATACATTTTGATATTAAAATCATGCTCAAGGGTTAATATTGAATATTTAAACATTGAAAACAAAGATAATATCCAATTTGTTTATTAATAAAAAAATAAAATATCAACAAAGAGTTAGATTTTTATAAAATCTCGATTTATAAGAAGAACGGGATAGAAATTCTCGTCTGCGGATTAATTCATAACAATTATTTAACCAATTATCCTGTCCAGACGCAGCAGTGAAAAAAAAATATCCTGGACGGGATAGACTGTCCTGTCCGCCCCTTTAGCGGAAAAAAATAAAAATTTTGGACGCTACAAATTTCTCATCCGTTTTTTGTGTGTGTGTGTGTTTAGTTAATCAACAAATTGATTAGATAATGATTATGGATTAACCCGCACGGGAATTTCTATCTCGTTTTTTCTATAAATTGAGATTTTATGAAAACCTATTCCTTTTTCAATATTTTTATTTTTATTTTTCTATTAATAAAAAAATCAGAAGATAATATTAATAAAAAAACAAATTTATAGTCATTTATGCCTTGCTACACAAATTTACAAGTTGCATACTTCTCTACAATGTTTCATTTCAGATCCGGCAAATACTTTTCTTTATTAACCCTTTTTTCCGAAATTTTTATTAATACCACTGTAAAAAAAACACAAATTACGGGGAATTCGAAAAATACCAGAGTCTCAACGTCAATTTGCGGTCTCATTTTTTTTCTTTTTTTGGGGGGGGGGGGGGGGGGCGCAAATTGACGTTGAGGCTCTAAAAAAACCCAAAAATGCACTGCAATATATTGATATTTAGATTTTTGAGGAGCCGCAATATCAAATTCAGCTCTCCCAAAATGAGATTTTTTGAATTCCCCAATTTCAATGGTGTTTTGGTTTATTTTTTTTTAAATGGTATTAATAAAAATTTCGGCCCTTTTTTCCAATCTAAAGTCTGTAAATTTGTGGGTAAATTAATTGTACTTTTTTTTTTTCTAATTCAAACAAGTAAAATGAGTGCAATATTAAATAGATTGTTTGTAGTCTTTTCCGTGATTGTTTTCACAGTTTTTTACTATTTTTTTAGATAGGTAGAAAATCACATTCATATAAAAAAAGTAGTAAAAGATTATAAAAAATGTAAAATTTATTCTTCAATTACATTTTTGTAGATCATGTTGAATGATTCAGATCGAATGTTTGGAGTTTGAAAACGAAACTATTAATTCATGGTACAGATAAATCTGCGCTATGCGTAGTACCATGTTTTATTTATATTAATAAATCAAAATTCAAATGTCGAATTCAAACTGCCAATCTTCTTCATATTTATGAGAGATGAATGCACATAAAATTGTATGATATTTGGAGTCCATTTAATACTAGATCAAGTAGTAAAAAAATAAATGCATTAAAATTAATGTAGTTAACTAAACCTGTTAAATTTACCACTTAAGTAATAATTTTTTTTTGTGATCTTTGCAAAATTCTTGTGGGACTAATAGTGTTATTTTTATAACACATAATTTCATCTTTAAAAAAAAAAATACATATCTGTGTTCAAAATTTGTTGAAATTAAGATTTTTTTTATGGAACTTGTCTTATTATAAATTTAACTGATTTTTCAAATAGATATTTCACTTTTTGGGGCTAAATCAAAAAAATAATCCAAGTGAAACATTAAGATGTAAAATAATGTTGAGTGAACTTAACCTTAACAAAGTAATTTGTGAGCTTAACTTTAAAATTTTATATAATTGATTTTTATAATTTACTTAATGAGTGATGTATTTACATACTAAATTTGTAATTATTTCTAGTTATGCTAATTTGTAAATTTTTTAGTAAAATCAGTATAGAATCAAATGATAAAAAAAAAGAAGTTTACAAGGTTTTCTTAATGTATTTTAAAGCACTTTAGAGCTGTATTGAATGCAAAAACAATTTTTTTTTTTTTAAAAGTAAAGCATAAAGTAATGTTAAACTTAACCTTACTAATTTGTAATATTTTTAGTTAAATTAGTATAGAATCAAGCGATTAAAAAATAGAAATTTACAAGTTTTTTTTAATGTATTTTAAAGTATTTTAGAGCTGTATTGAATGGAAAAACAAATTAAAAAAAGTAAAGCATAAAGATGCAAAAGTAGCCGACATTTTTATTAATATCCAAAATTAATTACAAATTAATAAATATACCCAGAACCCTGGGTTTTTCGAAAAATGCCCAAACCGGCCATAATCTGGCTGGTTTTCTCCTCTCCAGAAATTGACCAGAGTCTGGCCGGTTTCTTCCTTTTTTTATTTATTTAAGAGACACTATGAAGATTAAGATAATGAAATCTAATACTGAAAATTTAATTTTTTTGTTTACATTTTTTGTTAGATTACTTCTTTTGATGTATAATTAGCATATTTATACTAAAATACGCTAAATTACTTGAAATTATGTTGAATTACACTATATTACATTAAATTACTCTAAATTATGTTAAATTACGCTAAAATACGGTAAATTACATATGAATATGGATGATATCTTTACTGAGAAGGTGAAAAACGACGACGAAACTTCAAACGGCCATAAAACGGCACTCGAGTGTCCGATTTCAGCAAATGACCACTTTTTGGAAAACATCGCTTCAATATTCGTACTGATCTAGCATGCACGGATCTTAAAGAAATTCTGATCCGCGCGCATCACATTAAGATCTGTGCATGTCACTTCAATATGCGTGAAATTCCCCCAACTGAAACTATGTGTCATGCTTTGTTCCGCTGCTCCATACGACACTGTAAAAAAAAACATCGGTACTTCAATCCGAGTTTTCTACAACATTTTCTTCTAGCTAACTCTGCTATGCCCATCATAAAAAAAAAAAAAAAAAATTAGGTACCGGCCATTTTTCTAGCAAGTACTGAATCAAATTGAGTACCGGTCAGAAAATGACCAGTACGGATATTTTTATAACTTTCCAACGGATATGGGTATATTAATTAATTTCTATTAAACTTTGGATATTAATAAAAATGTTGGCATTATGATCTGTTTTCATATATCATTTCTGTGCCTTGTCATCGCAGCATGGATGAAATACATTAGCACAATAATCAAGTATATGTACAAGTGAGCTCACGTGTCTCTGTGATTTGGTTTCCCAGTTTTTTTCTTATCTAAAAAACCAATATTGTAATCATGTTATATGCAAGTACATTTTGATATTAAAATCATGCTCAAGGGTTAATATTGAATATTTGAACATTGAAAACAGATAATATCCGATTTGTTTATTAATAGAAAAATAAATAAAAAAAATATCAACAAAGAGTTAGATTTTTATAAAATCTCGATTTATAAGAAGAAGGGGATAAAAATTCTCGTCTGCGGAACGGGATAGACATTTGTGTTTGGATTAATTCATAACAATTATTTAACCAATTATCTTGTCCAGACGCAGCAGTGAAAAAAAAATATCCTGGACGGGATAGACTGTCCTGTCCGCCCCTTTAGCGGAAAAAAATAAAAATTTCGGACCGGTTTTTGTGTGTGTGTGTGTGTGTTTAGTTAATCAACAAATTGATTAGATAATGATTATGGATTAACCCACACGGGAATTTCTATCTCGTTTTTTCTATAAATTGAGATTTTGTGAAAACCTATTCCTTTTTCAATATTTTTATTTTTATTTTTCTATTAATAAAAAAATCAGAAGATAATATTAATTTATAGTATGAACCAGCAAACGGGATAGAAACAACGCGGCCTTCTCTACAATGTTTTTTCTGTAGAGAACTGTAGATATATAGTCATTTATGCCTTGCTACACAAATTTACAAGTTGCATACTTCTCTACAATGTTTCATTTCAGATCCGGCAAATACTTTTCTTTATTAACCCTTTTTTTTTTTTCTGAAATTTTTATTAATACCACTGTAAAAAAAACACAAATTACGGAGAATTCAAAAAATACCAGAGCCTCAACGTCAATCTGCGGTCTCATTTTTGGGGGGCCGCAAATTGACATTGAGGCCCTCAAAAAACCCAAAAATGCACTGTAATATATTGATATTTAGATTTTTGAGGGGCTGCAACGTCAAATTTGACCCCCCCCAAAAATGAGATTTTTTGAATTTTCCAATTTAGTGGTGTTTTGGTTTATTTTTTTTTAAATGGTATTAATAAAAATTTCGGCCCTTTTTTCCAATCTAAAGTCTGTAAATTTGTGGGTAAATTAATTGTACTTTTTTTTTTCTAATTCAAACAAGTAAAATGAGTGCAATATTAAATAGATTGTTTGTAGTCTTTTCCGTGATTGTTTTCACTGTTTCTTACTAATTTTTTAGATAAGTAGAAAATCACATTCATATAAAAAAAGTAGTAAAAGATTATAAAAAATGTAAAATTTATTCTTCAATTACATTTTTGTAGATCATGTTGAATGATTCAGATCGAATGTTTGCCATTGCCTCACTCAACCAAATTTACAAAGAAAATATTGATAATTAAATTCAAAAAGAAAATTTCCTCTTTCCAATAAGGTTTAAATGCCAGAAGTTACTATTGCCACAAAATGTCTCAAACCCATGTTTTATTTATATTAATAAATCAAAATTCAAATGTCGAATTCAAACTGCCAATCTTCTTCATATTTATGAGAGATGAATGCACATAAAATTGTATGATTTTTGGAGTCCATTTTATACTAGATCAAGTAGTAAAAAAATAAATGCATTAAAATTAATCAGTTGTAGTTAACTAAACCTGTTAAATTTACCACTTGATTTAGTACAAAATAAATTTCAAAAATTGTAAAATTTTAAATTTACCACTTAAGTAATAAATTTTTTTGTGATCTTTGCAAAATTCTTGTGGGACTAATAGTGTTATTTTTCATAACACATAATTTCATCTTTAAAAAAAAAAATACATATCTGTGTTCAAAATTTGTTGAAATTAAGATTTTTTTTATGGAACTTGTCTTATTATAAATTTAACTGATTTTTCAAATAGATATTTCACTTTTTGGGGCTAAATCAAAAAAATAATCCAAGTAAAACATTAAGATGTAAAATAATGTTTGAGTGAACTTAACCTTAACAAAGTAATTTGTGAGCTTAACTTTAAAATTTTATATAATTGATTTTTATGGAAAGTCTCAATTTGTAGGAACCAATTTACTTAATGAGTGATGTATTTACATACTAAATTTGTAATTATTTCTAGTTATGCTAATTTGTAAATTTTTTAGTAAAATTAGTATAGAATCAAATGATAAAAAAAATAGAAGTTTACAAGGTTTTCTTAATTATTTTAAAGCACTTTAGAGCTGTATTGAATGCAAAAACAATTTTTTTTTTTTAAAAGTAAAGCATAAAGTAATGTTAAACTTAACCTTACTAATTTGTAATATTTTTAGTTAAATTAGTATAGAATCAAGCGATTAAAAAATAGAAATTTACAAGTTTTTTTTAATGTATTTTAAAGTATTTTAGAGCTGTATTGAATGGAAAAACAAATTAAAAAAAGTAAAGCATAAAGATGCAAAAGTAGCCGACATTTTTATTAATATCCAAAGTTAATTACAAATTAATAAATATACCCAGAACCCTTGGGTTTTTCGAAAAATGCCCAAAACGACCAGAATCTGGCCAGTTTTTTTTTTTTCCTATGAAGATCAAGATAATGAAATCTAACACTGAAAATTCGAATTTTTTGTTTAAATTATTTGTTAGATTACTTCTTTTGATGTATAATTAGCATATTTATACTAAAATATGCTAAATTACTTGAAATTATGTTGAATTACACTATATTACATTAAATCACGCTAAATTATGTTAAATTACGCTAAAATACGGTAAATTACGGTAAATTACATATGAATATGGATGATATCTTTACTGAGAAGGTGAAAAACGACGACGAAACTTCAAATGGCCATAAAACGACGCTCGAGTGTCCGATTTCAGCAAATGACCACTTTTTGGAAAGCTTGCGAAAATACGAATGTGTCAGTGCCCACGATGCTCGAATTCAATATTCAGAATTGCCAAAAACAAAGGGAAGAGCCTCAAAACATAAGTTGAAGTTTCCGATTAAGATTATTTAATTTAAGTAGCTCAGTAAATTAGTTATATGATGAACTTGTAGAATACTAATTTTACTATTTTTGGAGTTTTTTTACTATTTTTTATGATTTATGAAAGATGGCACAAAATCGGTCTAATTTAGCATAATTTTGCGTAATTTACCATATTTCATTATAATTAGCGAAATTAGTGTAATTTAGCGCAATTCAACATAATTTAACATAATTTAGCGTAATTTATGTAATATAGTGTAATTCAACATAATTTCAAGTAATCTAGTGTATTTTAGTATAAATATGATAATTATAAATCAAAAGAAGTAATCTAACAAAAAATTTAAATAAAAAATTTGAATTTTTAGTGTTAGATTTTATTATCTTGCTCTTCATAGTGTCTCTTTAAAAAAAAAAGGAAGAAACCAGCTAGATTCTGACTGATTTGGACATTTTTCGAAAAACCTAGGGATGTGAGTATCTTTATCAATTTGTAATTAACTTTGGATATTAATAAAAATGTCGGCAAAAGTAGACGTGGGATGGCTAAAAATCTTTTTGTTAGAAAGGAAGAAAGAAAGGGACGGTGCACAGCTGCACGCGCCAAGTCACATGTGGATATTTAAAAGCATATTAATAATTGATTGATGATCAATTCACACGGTCGGCTAAAACACATGAAAATGAAAGTTGTGATATCAAATATCTCAACATGTATAACTAACTAATCTCATATTTTTTATAAAACAAAGTTTAGGCCAAGGATGAATCCTTAATAAATCTAACACAAGGTGATGTGATGTAGGGCTGGCAAAAAAGCTCGTAGCTTGTGGATTGTTCGGGATTAGTTCGTGACTAGCTTGGTAACAACTTGATCGTTACTGGCCCAAACTCAAACCGAGTTATTGTTTGGTCCAGAATTAACGAGTTCAAACTGGATCTAGCTCGCTCGTTAGTGAATTGTGTGAATTAATATGAACTTGTGTGAATTTTATGTTGTCCAGCTCGGTTCAACTCGGTCCTAATTATTTGTAGAATTTATATTCTTTTTAAAACTCGGTTTTAGCTCGGACCTCTAATTCTAGCTCGCTCGGTTTTTATTACAAGCTGATTACGAATTGGGCCTAGCTTGAGCCAGCTCGTTGCCACTGTGATGACATTACAACAATTTTTTGCCCAATTAAACGAAAAAGAATCTTATTTTTGCCAATTTTTATGCTTTTATTTTAACAAGCTGACCATTGTAAGAGTTCTTACACTTTTATGCATTTTGAAACTTTAGACAATCTTGACAAATCTCTATCTTTAAATCAATATAAATATGTTTGAAATTCGAAAACCAAAAAAATAAGCAATATGAGAATTGTTAGATATATAAACTATCTATCAAATTTCATGTAATTTTTGAGAATTTTATTACATAAAAAATATCATTAGATAACCCAACTTTTTTAAAAGTTCAAATTCTCTGGTATATACAACACATGCATTACATTTCATAACTTTTTTTAACTATGATAGATATGATGTCTAGAAAGTCTGATTTCTTATTTCAACTTGATGTTATTGCAATTTTCAATGACAGTAACATTAAACACACATAAACATATTTTTAAAATTATTGACAACAAATAGGAAAATGACACTTTTAACTAAATTAAGAAACTAGAATTCTAGTCTCAGTCTTGAGACTTGCAGCCAAAATAAATCCAGCTTGGTGTACTTTTCTACTACATGAAAAATACTTCTAGAGAGAAAATGACAGATTAATCAGATTATGACTCTACACTTGAACCCCAAAGAAAAAAACAAGCAAGAATTTGAATTGAATTTGTCATGTTTGGTATACGTGTTATACCAGTTAATATCTCCTGTATGGTGACAGTATAATATCTCTCACATGATTTGAATGCTTAGCTGGAAAAAAATCATCATAGTTTCTATATAAAAGCAAAATAATGTATATACAAAACTCAGGCACATTACATTCAAATCAGCTTTGTAATGGAATTACTGGTATTAACATGCCATTTTTGCTGTCAGGACAATAAACCACAAATTTAACCGTAACTCATTCGGGCTGTAATTTATCGGGTTTCATCACACATGATCACACAAAAAATCCGAGACCAGTAACAGTAATCCTGAAATCCAAATCCAGCCGTCGAACTGTTCCGAGATACGTGCAAAGAAAAAACCAGCTATTTCGAGATGCGTTCTCGAAAAAAATTCTTTGGCTGGATTCGGATTGCAGAGATTTCAGGAGCACTGTTCATTGGTTTCGGAATTTCAGTTGATCCGAATCCAAAAGTGTCAGACTTGCAGCCAAAAAAAATCCAGCTTGGTGTACTTTTCTACTATATGAAAAATACTTCTAGAGAGAGAAAATGACAGATTAAACAGATTATGACTCTACACGTGAACCTCAAAGAAAAAACAAGCAAGAATTTGAATTGAATTTGTCATGTTTGGTATACGTGTTATACCTGTTAATATCTCCTGTATGGTGACAGTATAATATCTCTCCCATGATTTGAATGCTTAGCTGGAAAACATAATTTATTAAACTGCATATACATACCAATGATTTATTAAATTGGATATACATATATATTTTGATGAACAATTTAACATTATGACATAATTAGTGACTATTATTTTGATAATATGATATATGTTTTGTAACCAACAAACTTATTATGAAAAATATTAGATATAATTTATAAATAAAAAATTATATATAGATGTTATTATTTATTAGAATGTACATTAGTATTTTATTTTTAATTATCCGAATAATATTTATATCCATATTCGTAACCGTCCAATATCCGATCCGTATCCGTATCCGAAAAATTATAATGAATAATGATAAGTTTGATCACTATCCGATCCGTATCCGACCGATTACACCCCTACTTTTCAATGACAGTACACAGTAGCATTAAACACTTAAACATATTTTTAAATCATTGACAACAAATAGGAATATGACACTTTTAACTAAAATTAGAAGTTATAATTCTTGTCTCGGTCTCAGACTAGCAGCCAAAAATAAGTCCAACTTGGTATACTTTTCTACTATATGAAAAACACTTCTTGAGAGAAAATGACATATTAAACAGAATATGACTCTAAACTTGAACCCAAAAGAAGACAAAAACAAGAAGAATTTGAATTGAATTTGTCATGTTTGGTATACGTGTTATACCAGTTAATATCTCCTGTAAGGTGACAGTATAATATCTCTCACATGATTTGAATGCTTAGCTGGAAAAAATCATCATAGTTTCTATATAAAAGCAAAATAATGTATATACAAAACATATTTTTAAAATTATTGACAACAAATAGGAAAATGACACTTTTAACTAAGAAACTAGAATTCTTGTCTCAGTCTCAGACTTGCAGCCAAAATAAATCCAGCTTGGTGTACTTTTCTACTATATGAAAAATACTTCTAGAGATAGAAAATGACAGATTAAACAGATTATGACTCTACACTTGAACCCCAAAGAAAAAAACAAGCAAGAATTTGAATTGAATTTGTCATGATTGGTATACGTGTTATACCAGTTAATATCTCCTGTACGGTGACAGTATAATATCTCTCACATGATTTGAATGCTTAGCTGGAAAAAATCATCATAGTTTCTATATAAAAGCAAAATAATGTATATACAAAACTCAGGCACATTACATTCAAATCAGCTTTGTAATGGAATTACTGGTATTAACATGCCATTTTTTCTGTCAGGATAATAAACCACAAATTGAACCGTAACTCATTTGGGTTGTAATTTCTCGGGTTTCATCACACACAAACACACAAAAAAGCTCGTTTGTTAGACAATTTTAATTTCTACCTTCAGCCTTTGCTTGTTAAAAATAAATCAAAATTAACTACAATTACCCTAAATTTTTTTAGATCTACTTGTACTTGATATATAGGATTCGAGTTTCCTACTGAGATGGAGTGATTGCTGGTATAGATTTAGATCTAGCCCGTCTACCATCCTCCCCACACGAGCTTGCAATAACACCTACAAAAATATTAAAATAAAATAGTAGTTTAGTAAATTAAAAAAAAAGAAAAGACTATGGTACTATGCATAGCGCAGATTGGTTTGCACTACGGCTCAATATTTTCTTTTTCAGAATAAAATTAATCGATCTGCACCGTTCAACATGATCTCCACAATAAAATGTACCTGCATATTAAATTTTACATTTTTTAGAATTTGTTTACTATATTTTTATATAGATAGAAAATCACTACTTTACAATGGTCTAGAATCTTTAGATGAAGAGATATTCTACCTATCTTAAAAATAGTAAAAAAATTGTAAACAAATGTAAAATTTGATCTACATGTACATTTTCATATGGAGATAATGTTGAACGGTTCAGTTTGATTGTTAGGACTTTGAAAATGGAGATACTGATCCATAGTACGGATTAATATGCGCTATGCATAATACTGTAGCCTCACTCAAGTTAATTAGAGGCTTAATTGATAAAAGATACATACATCGTTGGTATTGAAACCAATTTCCAGTTCACCAATGAACTGGTACAAAGATCCAGTACATAATACGAGGTCGGTTAAATGCCGTGTGTCGATTTTCAATCTGACACCTCCGTCACTGATCTCAGCAATTCCAGTCTCAGCTTGATAAGCTTCAAGCCTGTACAAAATAATAAAAACAATTATTAGTATTATTACCTTAATACACCAATACTGGTAAATCAGTGTCACATCGCCTGGTCAGTATGGTACCAACATACAGTACCAGTACTGGTACAAATTACCATAGGTAATTGTGTATTGTTCAGAAAAAGGAAATGAAATGAAGAAAGATTAAAGGGGATGAGTGTTCTAATTCACCTTCCTGTAACTCGAAGGGATTGACCATGCTTGAAAAATGGAGAAGAAGGTTCCAATTCTCGCAAAAGTACAGGAACACCAGGCTTTATTCCAGAAGCAGCCATCTAAACTTTATGTGAAAGAGCAAGAACAGATTTCGTTAATTTGGGGCAAATTTCACTGGAGTTGGTTTTTAAAATTGAAGTTGAATACTTCATCGTGCTAAATAAATATCATATGTAAGTGCGATTTGATATGAGGAAACTAACCTTTGATTGCAATTTTGCGAGAGAGGAGGCGATGGGGCGACAGTATACGAACTGGAGAGATCGAGAGAGAGGTCGCTCCTCTCCAGTATTCCAGGAATTCATGGAAAATCAAATTTTGAGTCTAGGTCCGCACCGTCCGATTTGTTTTGGCGCGAATATTAAAGTGGTCCTTGCATTCCATCTCCTCCGATTGATTCTTATCGAACGGTGCAGATCTAAATTTAAAATTCGAGTTGCCACAGGGGATCCCGACTCCATTCATTGTCGATCACCATCAAAATCCAGAACCGTCCGATCTGTAATGGACAGTTGAGATCAGTAAGAAAGTACCAAGTACCGGCAACTGGAGAGGTATCTTATTATTGGGCCGTCTACTCATGGACTCATTATTATGAATGCGAGATAAAATTGGGCCAATGGACTGAGAAAGTTGAAATTGGGCCTTTGACACTCTCCATCTATACTACATAATATAATAAAGCAAGCCCATGTCCGTTTTATCTTACTTTCCTCAGTATTCAATGATTTTTCATTTTTCTCCATGTTCTAGCGTCTGCTCGCCAATGGGCCCCATCAAGTTCAACGTTACATACGGAATGAGTATCCATCCCTACGGTACTTCCAGCCAAACCCATTTCAGTGCGTGCCTATCAATGTTGTTAAATGCGGTTTTGTTCATGCATGCGAAAGGCCACTACATATTGCATATGCGAGTTTTCATGCGGACTTATATATGCAGAATTTAAAATGAGAATTCAGATATATAATCATATGCGTGTATTTTATACTACATGTATATGTAGTATGAGAAACTTCACTTAAATATATATATATGTAGTATATATAGAGCTCCTCATATGTAGTATATATATTCATATGGAAGCCTAGCGCATGTTTACAAGTATAATAAATAAATGTCCAGCAGCTGTTTTAATTCGAAAATGACAAATGACAAATAGGCCATAGATGCAGCTGTTTTAATTCGAAATCCTTTGTAGCCAATAGACAACAATGGGACATAAATTCAGCTGCTCAAATCTTTCGGCCCAAATTAGTAATAAAATAATGTAAACACTGAATTCACGTGAATTTCACCCAGAGCATCCATCTGAAGTAACCGGTATAATAGCACTTCTTTAGTCCCAACTCTTAAAAACAAAAGAAAAAACTTTTTGAGAGCCTATAAAAGAAGCTGCATGGACTATGGAAAACTTCACTTAATTGGACTTGTGTCCGGATGAATATAAAGAATTGGATCCGGGTTTTACTGCATATCCGATCTTTTTTTATTAATAAATATTTGATCAAACTTGAATTTTTTTAATTAATTAAAATAAATATTTGTATGGACTGCATGGTATAATGCGGTATGTATGCAGTCTGTATGGACTGCATATGTGACTGTATATGCAAAACCGCATATATGAGACTGCATGAAGATCTTCATGCAGTTTCCGACTGCATAAGCATATACGGTCCATGCGGCCACATTTAACAACACTGGTGCCTATTTAGATTACAGGGATCCCACTTTTAGATTCGTGTCAGATTAAATTGGACATTGAAGATCTCATTCTACGCGGTATATTCTACTGCACAAATGAAGTTCTCTCTTCCGATAATCAATCAGTCAAACCGTTCAACATGATCTCTATATTAAAATGTGCTTGGAGATCAAATTGTACATTTTTTTTATTTTTTTACTATTTATTAAGTATTTTACAAAATTGTTGTTTTAAGATAATTCTAGACCACTGAAAAACAACAATTTTGTAAAATACTTAATAAATAGTAAAAAAATTCAAAAAAAATGTAAATTTGATCTCCAAGCACATTTTAATATAGATATTATGTTGAACGGTTTAGATCGACTATTTGGACTTTCAAAATCACAAAACCGAATTGTTGTAAGATGTTGTAACTTACACAAATGTTGTAAGTGGATCTCTCTCTACACATATACACACAAATGTTCAATCACAATATTTAATCGAATTTTAACTAATGAAATTTCAAATGAAACACAATAGAGATATTTCGTTGAGATTCAGATTGATAATATGAATTTCAGCTTAATATCTTTGTTGACCCATCAACTTGTCACACAGGTCTGATCACACAAATAGATGACTTACCAACTTGTTACACAAGTAGTCACGCTAAACCCACACCTACTAATACCTAGCTAGTACCTTCCACTGACCCTCATCTGGTGTGTTAAGGCTTATCTCATTTATTAAAATCTAGTTAACAATAAGATGTAGTTGTTCAGAGTTTGTATAAATACAACATAATAATCAAAGGTTGTCATTACTCCATATAGTGACCAGAGAGACGTTCAATAATAGTCTCCCACAATCACAGTCACCGTCATAATTATAATCATAATCATAATCAGATTTCCCTCCCAACTAGTATTGAAATTTGCAAGAGCTTATTCACTATATGCACATAAGGATTATGTAACTAGACTATAGTTCCTAAACTTTGCAGAGCTCAAAATATTTAAAAGACAATGAATATCTTCTCTATTTAAAATACAAATTGTTTGCTAAAATGTTTTAGATTATTTTTTTTTTTTGATAACCTGGCAGAAGCTGCCATATGTATTAATTGAAAGATCAATAGTTTACATCTACATCAAGGGACAATCCAATATTATTTGCTTTATTAAATAATTGTCATGATTTACAATCTCTAATCGAGTTCTATTTATACACAAGGGCTTCATAGCCGTTATAAAATGAACCAAATAATGATAACGGTAACTTGATTTAATCCTATTTTTGGTATACTACGGAATTGCTAAGAAAAGAAAAGTAACAGAAGCTGGGTCAAAATGCAACATTCCACTTGGGTTGTGCTATGTGTACCCAAGAGATTCATCTCCCAGAATGTGCACAACGCTATGTATCTCCAACAGTTATCATCTCCGTGTCACGACCTGATGCTAGCGATATCACGCAATAACCCTAGTCACTACGCCACAGGAAAAAAAAAAGTTAATTAGAGGCATAATTGATAAAAAGATACATACATCATTGGTATTGAAGCCAATAACCAGTTCACCAATGAACTGATACAATGAGTCAGTGCAAAAAAACAAGATCGGTCAAATGCCGGGTGTCGATTTTCAATCTGACATTTCCATCACTGATCTTAGCAATTCGAGTCTCAGCTTGATAAGCTTCAAGCCTGTACAAAATAATAAAAACAACCATTAGTATCATTATCTTAATATACCAATACTGGTACATCAGTGCCACATTGCCTGGTCACTATGGCACCAACATAGAGTACCAGTGCTGGTACAAATTACCAGAGAAAATTGTGTATTGTTTGAAAAAGGAAATGAAATGAAGAAAGATTAAAAGGGGATGAGTTTGTAACTCACCTTCCCCTAACTCTAATGGATTGACAATGCTTGAAGAATGGAGAAGAGGGTTCCAATTTTCGGAAAATTACAGGAACACCAGGCTTCATTCCAGAAGCAGCCATGGGATGCTTTGCTATGGTGTCAAAAGTAAGAACAGATTTCGTTAATGTGGGGGAAATTTCACAGGAATTGTTTTTTTAAAAATTGAAGTTCAATACTTGATTGTACTAAATAATATAATATTAAAGGGCGATTTGAAAGGAGAAGACTAACCTAAATTTTTCGAGTGCGAGAGTGTAGAGAGAGGTATACGAACTGGAGAAACCGAGAGAGACAGAAAGAAGGTTTCGGGTGGTTCCTTTCCAGTAGTTCCGTAATTCATATACCTAAGGTAACTCAAATTTTGAGTTTAGATCGGACCATCTGATCTGTTTTGGCGCGAATATTAAAGCAGAATTTGCATTCATATCACATGAATGAATTGGAGGAATTCATATCACCTGAGGTAACAGAATATTTCTGTTTAGATCCAAACTATTAGATCTGAATCTGCACGAATATTAAAGTACAACCTGCATTTAATTCGGGCCAAATTGGCTTGGATTCTGATCAGACAGTCTGGATATAAACAGAAATATTTTGTTACCTCAGAGGAGATGGATTGGTCAAAATCATTTCGGGTGAGTATCCTACTGTCAGATGTTGCATTAGTCCCCGCATCTACATTTATTAAAAAGAAAAATAAATTGTTATTGAAGAAAAATTTTCTGAAATTAATTGGCGTTGATTTAACTTGCTAATTTTTCTTACCAGCAGTTGAAACTTTGATTTTTTTTTTTTTTTTTTTCATTTTTTAATCCCAAACAGTTTTGATTTTGTACTGCCCTGCCGGCAACAATGAATTCGTATCCTCTGCATTAACTCAAAAAGATCTTTTGAGTTAATGAATTTCAACCATCCGATTTGTTTAAAAGTTCGTGCGAACTAGACCGCATTAATATTGAAAGACCTATGTATGTTATAGACAGGAACCGGATTGGCTCCGTTTAAAATTAAACGGTTGAGATTTATTAACTTGGATACGCATTCGGCAACAATGGTATATTGTTGAATCCGGCTAGTATAACATCGGTGTCATATGATACCAACTACAAAATTAATTGGATAGGCTTCAAACGACTAATATGAATCGTTCAAACCGATTTACTTTATGAGTGATGCGTTTAACATGCAATTTTTTTATATTTTCTAGTTATTTTAGTATCAAATCAAGCGGTAAAAAATGTTGAAAAATGAGTGCATTAAATCAACTTAAAAACTCACACATTTGACCGCTTGACTTGATACTAGTTAAATTCGAAAAATTATAAATTTTGCATGTAAACGCACAACTAATGAAATAGATCGGTTTGAACGGTTTGAATTCACCGTTTGAATTTGATTCGATAGGTTTTGGAGTTGGTGTTATATAAGCTGGAATGACGCTGATGTCATATTAGCCAGACTCTTTAATCCCAATATGTAATTATTTTGTTGGAACTTAATTTTTTGACAGAGAAAGCAGAGTTTTGTTTCTAAATAATATGTGGAATGAAAAGAAAACAGCATACATATTTTTCAGAAGCAAGTTTTCTAGGTTTCTTTTTTTGTTTGTTTTTTATTGTTGTTTTATGCCTGATTAGAAATAGAGTACTATTTTTTGAAATGGATATATATATAGATAGATGCAATTTAATTAGTAAAGCATTACTTTTCAACATTTTGTATTGTAATAGGGTACTATTCAGCAGGTGTTGTCAGCAGCTCCATTGATATTGTTTTTTTTTGTTGAGAATGGTATTGGTTGTTTTTCATGTACTTATTATATGTAATAAATTGAGCCTCTACATCAGATTCCAGAAAATAAATATACTAAGCATCTACATCAGATTTTGAAATATAGTTTGGTGAAATGAAAAAGGGTGAGAAGAATACCTCGAGATGTGTAGAAAGAGTAAGGCACAAAATCCAAAGAGTGAGCCTATGGTGCTATGCATAGCACGGATGGCTAGTGTACTACGGCTCAATATGGTACTTTTTAAAATCTTAACGGTCGATCCGACCGTTCAATGTGATAATCATATGAATATGTACTTGCAAACTAAATTTTATATTTTTGCGAATTTTTTTACTATTTTTTTAGATAGGTAGAAAAATCAGTGTTTTCTGAAAATTCTGGACCATCAAAATTCTACCTATCTAAAAAAATAGTAAAAAAATTTGAAAAAATATAAAATTTAGTTTGCAAGTACATATTCATATGGTTATCACATTGAATGGTCGGATCGACCGTTAGGATTTTAAAAAGTACCATCTTGAGCCGTAGTACACTAGCCATCTGTGCTATGCATAGCACCATAGGCTCACTCAAATCCAAATGTAGAGAACAAAAGAGCAGAAATCTTATCGTAGATTCCCCATGTTGAAAACAATCAAATAAAATAAATAAGATAATAATAATAAATGTTAAAAATAACGGTTAGTTACAAATTTGAATTGTAACGGCTAGTTGTAGGGAATAGTGTCATGTAATTAATAGGCTAGGAGTTAATGGTTAGTGGTTAGTGGTTAGTAGTTGCAATTAATAGTACAACGGCTAGTTTTTATTTTTCTTCTATAAATAGGGATACATGTAAAGCTGAAAATAAGATTGCAATAATAAGTTGTTTTCTTACATCTCTTCTCTCTTACAAAAATTAACATGGTATCAGAGTCATAGATCTGAAAATTCTGCACAAGTGCCATCAAACTAGCAAAGCTAGTCGGTACCAGCAAAAAAAAAAAAAAGAAAAAGTCAAGAGCCAAAGAGCCAAGAACTCAACAAGTGTCAAAAGATAGAAGGAAAAAAGCCAAAGAGCCAAAGAAGTCCTCTCTTTGCACGTACCAGAAAAACGGTAACAATAATTTAGCATTTAATTGATTTTAACATTTGTTCTTATCAGTAAAGAACCAAACAAAAAAAAAAGCATGCCATAAAAATATTAGCAAGTATGTGGGATTTAAGAAAATCTTTGTGAAAAATATATCTGCTATTTGTGTAATTTTTATTTGTTTTCTGGCGACTCAGCGTTCTATCTATTAATTTGTTGAATCTGTTATTGCTTCAAGCACATTTTGTTTTCAAAATCTGTTGAATTGTTCTATCAGCAAAAAAAAAAAAATATATCGAACAACCATGATACAAAGTTCAATCAACCATATAAACTTAAGAGTGAGGCTATGGTGCTATGCATAGCATGGATGGGGTCCGTGCTACGGCCAAAAATTTGACTTTTTAAAATCCTAATGGTCGATCCAACCGTTCAATGTGATAACCATATGAATATATACTTGCAAACTAAATTTTATATTTTTTCGAATTTTTTTACTATTTTTTTAGATAGGTAGAATTTTGATGGTCCAGAATTTTCAGAAAACACTGATTTTTCTACCTATCTAAAAATATAGTAAAAAAATTCGAAAAAATATAAAATTTAGTTTGCAAGTATATATTCATATGGTTATCACATTGAACGGTTAGATCGACCGTTAGAATTTTAAAAAGTCAAATTTTTGGCCGTAGCACGGACCTCATCCGTGCTATGCATAGCACCATAGGCTCACTCTAAACTTAAATTCAAATCACCAAAGTAATCCCAATAGATGCACAAATTGTAAAAAAGAGGGTCACATCCGAGATCGGTGTTGGTTCTTGTATTCTAATCTAGGACCGAAGGGGTGGAAAGTGACAGAGAAAGAAAGAGGAGATGGAATAGATGAATTGAATCGGATTGGAGGAGATGCATCTACATTCCATTCTAAGTACCACAAACATTCAAGGCTTGATCCGAGAGAGGCAAGAGGGAGAGGGAGAGAAGAGAACCAATGGGAATTGGATAGAAGAACCCTGCGCAAGGTGTAGCTATTCAAAACATCTCTTGCCATTGCCATGCCAGCATCATCAGAGACCTATCTTTTTCTACTTGAAATTGAAATTAGAACCTTCAATTCCATTGTTGCGATGCCACCAAGGTTTGGGAAATCAATCGATTCTTCCTCCGACTGATTGATTCTTCACAGGTTTCAGAGGTGGATGTGAGTCTGATTGATTGAATGGAGTTCATATCCAGTAAGGTACTATACCGTGTAGAATGAGATCTCTATTGTCCGATATAATATTACACGAATCTTGAAGCGGATCCCTGTGATCTAAATAGGTACCAAAATGAGTTTTGGCTGGAAGTACCGTAGGGATACTTTACCCGAAGTTCCGGATGTTTCGTTGAACTTGATGGGGCCCATTGGCAGTAGATTAGTAAGTTGATAGATGGATATACTTGACACATCAGATCGGACGATACAACATGGAGAAAAAAGAAAAATCATTGAATAATTAAAGGAAAGTTAGATAAAACGGACATGGGCTTGCTTTATTATATTATGTAGTATAGATGGACAGTGTTACAGGCCCAATATTAAGTTTCTCAGCCCATTGGCCCAATTTTATCTCGCATTGTTTAGACCATGAATTGACAAACAAAATATATTCTTCCTTGATTCATCTATCTCGGGATGTAGTTTCTTACAGATCTTAACTGTACATTACAGATTCTCTCCGATTGGATGGTAAAACGCAGGACTCTCCAGCCAAGTAATACTGGAGAGGAGCGACCCGAATCATTCTCTCTCTCTCGGTCTCTCCAGTTCGTATACTCTCTCTCTACACTCTCGCACTCGCAAAATTGCAATCACAAGGTTAGTTTCCTCATTTCAAATCGCACTTACATATGATATTTATTTAGCACGATCAAGTATTCAACTTCAATTGTTAAAAACCAACTCCAGTCAAATTTGCCCCAATTTAACGAAATCTGTTCTTGCTCTTTCACATAAAATTTAGATGGCTGGTTCTGGAATAAAGCCTGGTGTTCCTGTACTTTTGCGAGAATTGGAACCTTCTTCTCCATTTTTCAAGCATGGTCAATCCCTTCGAGTTACAGGAAGGTGAATTAGAACACTCATCCCCTTTAATCTTTCTTCATTTCATTCCTTCTCATTTTTTCAAACAATACACAATTATATCTGGTAATTTTTAGTTTCATGTATTAACATACCACCTTGTACCAGTACTGGTACTGTATATTAAGGTAATAATACTGATAGTTGTTTTATTATTTTGTCCAGGCTTGAAGCTTATCAAGCTGAGACTGGAATTGCTGAGATCAGTGATGGAAATGTCAGATTGAAAATCGACACACAGCATTTGACCGACCTAGTTTTCTGTGCTGGTTCTTTGTACCAGTTCATTGGTGAACTGGTAATTGGTTTCAATACCAACGATGTATGTATCTGTTATCAATTAAGCTTCTATTTAACTTGGGTTATTGCTTGTAATGTCATGCTTTAATTTTTTATTTACTAAATTGTTGTTTTATTTTATATTTTTGTAGGTGCTATTGCAAGCTCGTGTGGGGAGGATGGTAGAGGGGCTAGATCTAAATCTATATCAGCAATCTCTCCACCTCAGTAGGAAACTCGAATCCTATATATCAAATGCAAGTAGATCTAAAAGAAATTTATAGGGTAATTCTACTAAATTTTGATTGATTTTTAACATGCAAAAGAATGAGTTTTATTGTGTGTTTGTGTGATGGAACCTGAGAAATTACAACCCGAGTGAGTTACGGTTAAATTTGTGGTTTATCATGCTGTGGGCCCATGAAAACACGAAAATTGACTATCCTGACAGCAAAAAGGGCATGTTAATACCAGTAAATCCATTACAAAGCTGATTTGAATGCAATGTGCCTGAGTTTTGTATGTACATTATTTTGCTTTTATATAGATGTCTGTGTTTAGAGTTCAAACTATGATGATTTTTTCCAGCTAAGCAATCAAATCATGTGAGAGAGATTATACTGTCACCAAACAGGAGATATTAACCGGTACAACACGTGTACCAAACATGACAAATTCAATTCAAATTCTTGCTTGTTTTTTCTTTCAAACGTGACAAATTCAATTCAAAATTCTTGCTTGTTATTTTCTTTTGGGTTCAAGTGTAGAGTCATAATCTGTTTAATCTGTCATTTTCTCTCTCTAGAAGTATTTTTCATATAGTAGAAAAGTACACCAAGCTGGATTTATTTTGGCTGCAAGTCTCAGACTGAGACAAGAATTCTAGTTTTTTAATTAAGTTAAAAGTGTCAGTTTCCTATTTGTTGTCAATGATTTTAAAAATATTTTTATGTGTGTTTAATGTTGCTGTCATTGAAAAGTGCAATAACATAAAGTTGAAATAAGAATCGGGTTTTCTAGACATCATATCTATTATTGTTATAAAAAGTGATAAAATGTGATGCATGTGTTATGTCCATCAAAGAATTTGAACTTTTCAAAAAAGTTGGGTTATCTAATGATATTTGATGTATTAAAAAAAATTCAAATGACATGAAATGTGATAGTTTATATATCTAACGATGCGCAAGCATGTTTATATTGATTTAAAGATAGAGATTGTAATGGTTAAAGAGGCATTAGAATCGCCAAAAATAAAATTCTTTTTCGTTTTCATAATATCCTTGTGTTAGATTTATTGAGGATCCCTCCTTGGCCTTAAATTTTGTCTTATAAAAATGTGAGATTAGTTAGTTATAGACGTTGAGATATTTTATATCACAAATTTCATTTTCATGTTTTTAGCCGACCGTATTAATTGATAATCAATCATCATGCACCGTCCCTTTTTTTCTTCCATTCTAACAAAAATAATAATAAAATCTAAGCCATCCCAGGTGGAGTTCTGGATCAGCTCTGAAAAACCATCTACTTTTGCAGCATTTCTAGTTGCATAAATATTCTATACTAATTTAACTATAAAAATTTAGAGTAGGGTTACACTGTTAGTTTTGTGCTTCAATCATGCTTCACATCTTTAACCTTGTTTTTAAAACTGAACAGTAGATGCGAACCGCTTAACATGATCTTCATATTAAAATATGTTTGGAGGCCTTTTGAATTTTTTTTACTATGTTTTTAGATAGGTACAAAATCACTGTTTTGGATGGTCCAGAATCTTCTGAAAAAATAATTTTGTACCTATCTAAAAAATAGTAAAAAAAAATTAAAAAATTATAAAATTTGGTCTCCAAACACATTTTAATATGAAAATCATGTTGAGCGGTTCAAATCGACTGTTCTAACTTTAAAAACGGAGAAAAAATATGGAGCATAATTGGAGCACAAAACCAATGAAGCATATTAATTAACCTTACTAAAAAAAATTACAAATTAGTGTAACTAAAAAATTTACAAATTTAGTATGTAAATGTATCACTCGTAAAGGAGATTGGTTCCTACAAATTGAGATAAAGTGAATTCGATAATTTTTTTAAAGTTAAGCTCACAACCTACTTTGTATTAATAAGTACTTCTCTCTCGTAATGAAATCGGTGGGTTTTATCCACTTAAAAAAAAAAAAAAAGAAGTTAAGCTCACAACCTACTTTATATTACAAAGCAAGCAACTGATACTCCCGCCCTTAATTTGTTTGAAGATTGCTGAGTTGGTATTATTCAATCGATGTGTGTGATGGTCGGTTTCGATGCGCCGCATTTTAGGTGTTTTTCTCACCGAGAAGGTCGCTTTCTGGGCTCCCTCCTTCCATAATAAAGCTGGATATATAAAAACTACAAATTAGTATATGAAAAACATTGCCTGGTGAAATACAATAGCTTTACAGCTAGCTTTCCAAAGAGAAATAGATATGGAACTATGGAAGCGAGGTAAACATACTCACTTTTCCTAAAGAGGCACTCACTTCCTGCTCTTCTAATTTCTTGGAGAAGAAAGAACCAGTTGAAACCCTTGATAAACTGCGAAAGAGTAGTTGAGGTAAACATATCTTAATCTATGTTGGGTTTGTCAGCTTTCGAAATCTACTGAGACTATGTGGCAAGGCTCTGCCACATGTTCTAGACACGTCAGGTGTTCGTTACCATCATGGAAGTGACAAAAAAATACCAATTAAGTTCACAAAATAAAATACAAGGAATTGAACTCTGGAAAGATACGTAGTCCCTCTGTGGACGTGCACAGCTGCAATATACTTTTTTTCAATAGGCTAGCTACTTAAAGGGAACTAGTCATGAACTTTTGTACCTTAGAACTTAGGATTAGTACCTGGTGTGGTATGAAGAAGTATGTACTTATTTGAGGAATCTATTTAAGAAACAAGAAAAAGAAAAAAAAATAACAGTAAAATAATGATAAGTGGTACTGAAAATCATCATTAATTGGAACCTATCAAGTTTGAATACCTATAACTAGAAGCACCATCCAGCAGAGAGTAGTACTGATTAGCCTTGTCGGAAGCTTTCTGGTCAAGCCTGAAAATTCATTTTTCCAATATATCAACTCTTGTTAGTTATAAGAAGAATCAATAAAGGCTCAATTTTTTTTTTTTTTTGTAGAAAAGACATGATTCAATAAATATTTACAAATCGTCCTCTTACTCATTGTTCTCGTCCTCTTCGTCATCGCTCTCGTCCTCCTCGTCATCTTCCTCATTGCTCTCGTCCTCTTCGTCAACGCTTTTGTTGTCCTCCTCGTCCTCTTCCTCATTGCTCTCGTCCTCCACATCATCCTTTTTTCCAATTTGTGAGATTATAGAAGAGTAGGGTCCCTCTTTGCAGAATTTTTCAAGGTCAGGGCACTCTGAAATCTTAAGCTTTTTAAGAGAAGAGAGCCATTCACCTCCAGGTAGTTCCTTCACCATTGGGCATTCAGACACCCAAAGAGTTCCCAACTCTTTAATTTCTGGTAACCAACTCGGCAAAGAGGTCCAACTTATGCATGAGAGGTACAACATATCCACCCGCTGTATGCCTGAAATCGACTCAACTTGAGGACATTCGTCTAGTTCCAAAACATCGAGTTCACCTCCACATGCCGGAAATTGTTTTAAAGAACTGCATCCATAGAATTCTAGCTTTCTCAAACTAGGAATCCATATGTTATTTTCTTCCTGGGCAGGAAGTTTGCCAGTTAGGTTTGGGCACATTCGGATTGACAGCCTTATCAATAACTCCATGTGTATAAATTCAAGAGGCCAGGAAACAAGAGTGTTGCAATTAATAATTTCCAAATATTCAAGCCCTTCAAGTGATCTCCATAGACCTGAGACACCCAACAGTGAATGCGGTAATGAAGGCATGAAAAAACTGTTAGTTGAATCCATTCGCAATATTCTAAGATTAAACTCGCCCTGGTCCTCCACCTCTTCTTCTAATGCTGGAAATGGCTCATTATCAGAACTACTTGCTTTTGCAATGTTGGCTTCTTCAACTAAGCTCTTTGCTCGAGTAATTGCATTTGTGACAGACCGGAGCAACCTATAATTTTCTATACTTGCAGTTATGTGTTTAAGTCGAGGAACACGTGGCATGGTTTTCAGATTTGGACAGCTGGTGATTTCCAATTGATCAAGCACGGTGAATATTGTGACTTCTTCAAAAGTGGTTTCCTCTTCTTTTGTTTCTCCTCCTCCTATTATCGTATGAATTACTTCTTCATGCCACCTTTCCAACTTCTTCAGACCAACCAATACCAGCCTCTTGAGGCTTGGGAAAAATTGCTCCGAGCTATCTTTCTTATCAGTACGAGATATACAAGTCAAACTCGGCATGTGCTTCAAGCAGAGAACTCTAAGGGACGGCAACTTCCACAATGCAGGAAGGGTCTTGCATTGTGAGCAACCAATCAAATGAAGTTCAACAAAATTTATGAAACCCATTTCCACTGGATGGGCAAGCCAAGTTGCAAATTCACGGCCCCCGTATTGTTGTACTTTTAACACTTTCAACTGGGTGTGAGGTTGTAGAGCCTCCAATACTCCCAAATCATTATTATTTTTTGACATAACTAGTGATTCAGTACCCCAATTTAAAGTCAGTCTATCCAAATTTGTCTTTGAAACCAAATCAGCCTCTTTTGCAATTGTTACAGTTTTCACCTTATGCAAGTTATACAACTCAAGCAAACCACCGAGATGCAAGCCCTTTATTTGATCAATGCCGGTGCCGGTATTTTCTTCTCCAACAATGTAAGTTGTGAGGGTATGTAGGTCATTGAGCTGCCTAAAATTTGCTGGCATTTTCTTTAGCTTGGGGCATTTATGGATGTAGAGATGCCTTAGGCTCCTCATATATTTCATATTTTCCGGAAGCTGGTAAAGGAGCAAACATTTCGAGAGATTTAAAGTTTGTAGGAAGTATAATAAGCTTGTGGATTCCGGTAATATTTTGATTCTACTTCCGGATAGATCGAGATATCGCAAGTGTCTCATATATTTCAGTACCAAAAGATCCCGTTGAAATAAAGCAGAGTGCAAGTGCAACCCTCTCAAGGAGTTTGCTCTGGGCACTGTACTGCAATTAACATTTCTAATAAAGGGATCACCTGGGGACAACAAGGTACGCACAGCTGGATTGTTTTCTAACAAGATAGGAATATCTACTTGTGAATCACCAGAAATAGATAACAGGTAAGGGTTTTGCAGTGCAAATTCTCTTGCAGCAATTACTGCCTGCTTACGAATAAGGTCCAACAACTTGCATGTTACTCTACTACTATGGTATCCATGTTTGTTCTCGTATGAATAATTTCCATGGATGAGTTTAACATCTTCGAAGAAGTGCCTCGAGGCAAGCTCATTGAAAACAATGCTACCATTTTCTTCCGGAGGCATCGATCTTGATCCATCTGAAGGCAATAATAGACCATTGGCCATCCAGAGTTTGATCAAAACCTCCTTGTCCATGTAATATCCCTCAGGAAAGAGAGAACAAAACGCAAAGCATTGCTTAACTTGAGAACATAAGTTATCATAACACACCTTGATAATTTTCTCAACAGTTGGGACACCATCAACAGTATAATTTTCCAATTGGTTGATTACTCGTCGCCATTCTTCAGGCTGTTTCTTGAACCTCATCAGACCACCCATCATATTCAGTGCTAGGGGTGATCCCCCACATGTGACAACAATTTTCTTGCCCATCTCTTTTAATATCTCTGGACAAGTTTCATTAGCATCATCCCAAAATGCTTTCTTACAAAACAGATTCCATCCATCATTATCCATCAAAGGTTCTAGTACATAATTATAGTTACGCCCAGCTCCGAACATCTGCGCAACTTCTTGAAAACTGCTTGTAACTAATAATATTACCGGTGCCTTATATCGTATAATCAACTTTCTGAATTTCAATATCAGTTCCTTACAAACAGTCTGCACATCATCCAATACAACAAGGTACCTCCCATAACATAGTTCTTGAGAAAGGCGAAGCACTAGTAAATCTGTATCACCTTCGGATATGCAACAGTCTTTCCCTATTACTTGATCAATTATGGATTTTGTGATTTTACCAATGTTAAATTCAGATCCAACATCAACCCATACTACCCATCGGCTTTTGATAACATCGTTGTTGCATACAAATCGAGCAAAGGCAGTCTTGCCTATTCCTTGTGGACCCACAATGGAGATAAGGACCTTTGGTTTGAGCCCCCAGAGAAACATTTGGAATAAACCTTTTGGGAGATTCTTAATAATTTCTCTAATTTCGTTATCTCTTCCAACAATTTCTGTCAGACTTGAGAAATTCAGCTGTTGCGGCCTTTCTAGAGATGTTATATTTATCTCCTGACCTGGTCGAAAGTTGAAAGCTCTCATCCTTTCGTCGAGGTCATCAATTTTATTAACAATACTACTAATTCTATTTTCAATTCCTTGCAGCGCCCCACTCCGATTATTGCTACTACTCTTAAAACAAGATAAGAGGAAGAGACCAGCCCTTACTCTGTCACCATTCTGATTCCGGCAGCCGTCGGCCTCAGCCTCTGCCTGGAGCTTCGCATATCTGAAATCATCTACTATGTCATCAGCTTCATATGCCGCTGCGTTGAGATCATCAAGCCAGGTTCTGACATCGGGTTCAGCTTCAGCGCGTAATTCGGCATCAGCGAGCTTGGGAAGGGTATCAGTGAAAAAGTCGAGCAGCTTATGGCGCTCTTTCTCCATCTTGAGCATCGATCCGGACTGTTGCAGGAGAGGTATGAGGCCCGATATCAGCATGCTTGCCATTACTCGCTCTAGGTTGAATGAGAGAGGAAAACAGATCAAGAGAAAAAATGTTTGAAAGCAGTAGAGAACTAGAGATCTCGACAATTTGTGCTGCTATAGGTTTTCTTTAATTCTTTCTCTTGTTTGCTCGAGCAAATTCTGTGATGCTAAGCGTGTAACGAGTTATCTCAGGTGTCCCTATAGGTGTTTTTATCAATGTAGCAATGCTATATTACACGACAGGAAATAAAAATACTACAACAATGAATAAATCATAGGAGGTAATCAAGCTGCAACAAAATAAATTGTCAACGCTCGGGAAAGTGTGCACATTGCACATGCAAGCCCGTCTCGTTTTGCTCTACCAATTAAGTCTCCCTGTCCCAATGAACTGGACCTTTGACTTTGAAAAATCGCCTATGGGCAATGTGCATAGATGATAGAGGTTGGTTTACAAAAATAAGGAGAGAGAAAAAGAATCTAATCTTAGAGCAGATGGCCGCATCTGCTGCTATTCGTGTCTAGGTAGCAGACTTGTGCTCCTCACTTCCGGACCGTGTGATTTAAAACAGAAAAAAAATAATCCTGTTTGAGCTCGAGAATTCAATGCCCAAGATAGAGTGTTGCAGTTCCTTTCTATGCATGCAAAATAGCAGCCGAAAATTCTGGAGTACATGGAGCTAGTATTTCTTCTCTGAACTTCGAAATAAAAATTCAAAATTGCGTATTTCTCCTCTGAACTTCGAAATAACCTATTACTCCCTCTAAATTTCAAAAACTCACAAATTTACTCATTTATTGTCTTTTATATTAAAAATCATTTTAAATTTATAATTATTAAAAACATAAAAAATATATAAAGCATGTTTAAGAAAAATCTCAGTCTTATAATTGGTCGATTTCCGAGGACAATGTCACCGTGTATACGTCATAATTAAGAAAAATGAACCATTTGCCCTCGAAAACTGATCAAATATAAGACCGACATTTTTCTTAAACGTGCTACAAATTTTTTCATGCTTTTAATAAAGGATAAAATGAGTATTTTATAAATTTAAAATGAGTTTTAATATAAAAGACAATAAAATGGGTAAATTTGTGAGTTTTTTAAGTTTAGAGAGGGGAATACGTAATTTCAAAATTTAGAGGGGAAAATACGTAAATTTGAAGTTTTTGAGGGGTATATCTGAAATTCCCACTAACAAGAATTTGTCCGAACCTAGATGCTGCATGTGTAAAAATATTCAAAAGTCTCCAAGGCTACTAATATTACATAATAATCACAATAAACTTAATTCCGTATAGTGAAAGAGTTTAAGAATATTTATAGATAAATTCAAATTCAATAGCTATCGTGAAAGCCGTTTGATAATTTGGAATATAGAAAATTCTATATCACTGCAATGAATTTTATTATTGGTGGATTAATATCTACACATATATTTGTGCTATGGTACTTCCAAATTAAAAATGTGTCGGCACTTAATTAGAGGCTAATTTTTTAAAATGTAAACAGTTGATCTAAGTCAATTAATGTTATTTACGTATTGAAATTTTATTGAATTTATATTTGTTAGTCTTTATTATTTCTTTTATTTTCAAAATATTTACCTAAAAGATAATAAAATTTTATTTTTGTCAACTCTTTTCTTCAAAAGAATTAGTTAAAAGACAGCTAGCTGGGATGATTTCCAAAAAAATGAAAATTTTGATCTCCAAGCATATTTTAATATGGAGAACATGTTGAGCACTTCAGATCGACTATTTGAACTTTGAAATCGCAAAAATGAACACAAAAATAAACTGGTAGCACCACTATATGAGCTTAGCCAACCCCCTCTCTCTCTCTTTATATATATATATATATAGAGAGAGAGAGAGAGATAGAGAGAGAGAGAGAGAGTAAAACTAGGGTGTTCCTAAGTTCACAAAGTCCCTTTGTGAACTCAACTCTAAAACCTATTGGATTGGTTTCAAATGACGAATCCAAACCGTTGAAATCCTTCTACCTTACGGGTGATGAGTCTACATGTGAAAATTTTAAACTTTCGAATTAATTTAGTATAAAGTCAAGTGGTCAAAATTAGAAAGTTTATAAATTAATTTTAATACATTCATTTTTTGGATGCCTTTTGACCACTTGACTCTATACAAAACTAATTTAAAATTTTAAAATTTTCACATGTAGACGCATCACCCGTAAGGTAGAAGGATTTCAACGGTTTGGATTCGTCGTTTGAAGCCAATCCGATAGGTTTTAGAGTTGAGTTCACAAAGAGGCTTGGTGAACTTAGGAACACCCTAGTTCTACTCATATATATATAGAGAGAGAGAGAGAGAGAGAGAGTCAGGCTAATGTCGTGCAACAACAACAATGAAACCTTTAGTTCCAAACAAGTTGGGGAGTTTAGGGTTTCATTTCCGTAAAAAAACTTTTTTTTTTAACGTTGGCTCGCCACACCTTATCACGACCCTCCTTTTTTCTGGTTTGGGGCAGGCTGTGTAGAAACTACAAAGACGGTGTTAGTCCGACTAATGTCATAACCTGAAATATTTAAATTACAGTTAGAAGATATAAATAAGGTTGTATGGCAATTGTAGGATATAATTTTATTTATAATCGGTCAATTAATAAAATGAGGTATAAGAACCAGCCCTTGGAGCAAGTAGATGCACAATGGAGATACATGATGATGGGAGCAAGTTAAGAGCTAAAGAATTTGGAGAGGCAAGCTGTATCCCATGGTGATGCGTTGATAAAGACCTATTTAAGATGGCTTGATATATTTTTATTTTATTTTATTTTCTTCACTCTGTTTTTGTTTTTCTCTTAGCTCAATTCTTTGAGCTTCTTTTTAAAAACACTGTAGTTACAAATTCTTTTTTAACTTTTTAAACATAATATAATCAAATAAGAGTATGATCCTTATTTTTACTCAAAATATAATTAGCCCTTGGTCTAGTGGCAAAGGGTAACGCTCACCGTGTGGGAGACATGAATTCGAAATCAGAATGAGAGAATCATTTATTGTAATCACAAGGGGTTTGAAAAAGGTGTCTCTCATTCAAAAAAATAGTAATAATAATAAAATGAGGCATAGGTACGTTATCATTATTTTTTGTTCTTCGAGGAATATTATACTTGGCCCTTTGTTGACTTAAAATTTAACCTTAGAAGTTAGAAGCAGCTGGGGTGATCTATGACAACGAAGATGAAAAAAACAAACAAAAACAATTCTACATAAAGGAGCAATAACTAGCTAATTGATTGAATTGAAGCGCGGGTCATCGATCCTTTGTCAACAGTCACACATACTTGGCTGTGCCACCGCCGGCCGGCCCCCCATTGAGCTTCATTCTATGCACAAGGTACAGAGCAAATTAAATTAAGGACATTAGTGACTGTAGCTAGTTCACCGTATATAGCTAATTTTTCTGATAAAATTTGAAATACATTATTAAGCATATTAATTTATCCACTGCAAACTGAAACATGGATCTATCTCTTTGTGAAGTAGCTAGGGAGGATCTGATCCCAGACTGTGCTGGAAGAGAGAGGTGAAAAATTAAGCCAGCATGCAAATCGAAATCATAAAGGAGAGCTGGAAGAGGTTTTGGAATGCCGAAGAAATTAGATTCCTCGTGCTGGCAAGCCTGGGCTTGCAATTTGGCCTGGTTTTCTTGTCTCCCTGGAGAAAACGCACTGCTCGGAAACCCCTCGTTGTCCTTCTGTGGTGTTTCTACCAGGCAGCCGATTATATTGCCATCTTGGCACTCGGCCACATTATCAAGAAACAAAACGAACAAGGCAGTGGCGATGGCGACCTGACGACCTTTTGGGCTCCTTTTCTTCTCCTCCACCTCGGCGGACCCGACATGATCACATCGTATTCTATTGAGGACAACGAGCTCTGGTTGAGGCATCTCATCGGATTGGTAGTTCAGGCCACCATAGCTTTCATGGTGGTGCTGGGGTTATTGGCCATCCCTAGGTTGCGTCTAGCAGTGGCCCTTGTTTTCATCACTGGGTTGGTTAAGTATGCAGAGAGAACTTTGGCGCTTCGCTCTGCCAGCATGAATCAACTGAGAGATTCGCTGGTCAAGGATCCTGATCCTGGACCAAACTATGCTGAATTCATGCAGGAGTACATCTGGCGAAGGGAAGCCGGGCAAAGCGGATATGTCAAAAAAAAGAATGAGGCAGCACAGCCTTCCAACGACAAATTTTCCAGTAATAATAGTGATGTAAAACTGTTAGTTGAAGCCTATGAGTCCTTTAAGAGATTCAAGCCTATTGTGGTAGATCTCATGCTCACCTTCGAAGATCGGGAAATTAGCCAAACCTATTTCTGGGGAAGTACTGTATCTAATGCATTCAAAGTGGTAGAAATGGAGCTCTCGTTCCTGTATGATGTGTTTCACACCAAAGCAATTCATATCCGTTGTATATGTGGCGGAATTTCGCGATTTATCCATCTGGGCATGATCTCGGTTGCTTTTGTCATATTTCATAATTGTGACAAGCAAGGCTATGTAAATGCAGACATAGTAATATCATATATTTTATTGGGCAGTGCTCTTTTCATGGAACTGACTTCCCTTGTTCTAATCACAACATCTGATTGGATGATAGTCGCACTTGCAAGACATAGATGGCTAAACTTAAACAAACTGGCAGGTGGTATTACCTACGCAGTGTCATGTATCTTTCTTAAGGGCAAACCAAGGTGGTCAAACTCCATGAGACAGTACAATTTGCTCAGCCTTTCCCTTGGAGACAAAGAAGAATCCTTGATTAGAAGGATTTTGGGCACTGGTAAGGTGGAGGAGTTATCTTCGGTGAAAGTGGTGAAGGAGTCATCTTTGGAGAAAATGGTGAAGTTATCTTTGGAGAAACTGGTGAAGGAGTCATTTTTGAAGAAAATGGTGAAGGTATTATCTTTGAAGAAAATGGTGAAGGTGTTATATTTGGACAAGATTGTGAAGTTGTCTTCGGAGAAAATGGGGAAGGTACTGTTATCTTTGGAGAAAACGGTGAAGGAGTTATGGAATAACTTTATTTTTGTCCACACTGTTGGCGTACCGTGCGAGTTAAAAGCTCTTTTATTTGATGAGCTTAAGAAAAAATCAGAGAGTGCACACCACACAGCTGATTTCAAGGAGTTAAGATATTGCAAAGGAGAGAAAGCACTCAAGGAGGAGGGATGCAGCCATTTGATATGGACCTTTGAGAAGGAATTTGATGAGAGCATTCTCCTATGGCACATTGCCACAGACCTCTGCTTTCACATCCACGGCAATGCGAATGAAAACTATGAGACCGGTCAAGGAGTTGTAGAGTGCATCAAGCGCCTTGTCAATTTCTGTGGTAGGAATAACAACATCAGCTACTCTGACCGTGAAATTAGTTTGATAATGTCAAACTATATGGTGTACCTTCTAATCATGCAACCATCTATGATGCCAGCTGGGATTGGAAAGATAAGATTCCAGGATACCTGCGCTGAAGCCAAGCTTTTCTTTCGAGCAGAGAAGAAGGGGCTTACTAAAGCAGAGGCAAGACAAGAATTGATAGATGTGCAGACAGATGTCGATCCAATACAAGTAAAAGGAGACAGATGCAAGTCGGTGCTGTTTGATGCATGCCGGCTAGCAAAGGAGCTGAATCTGATGCTAGAGGACGACAGGTGGCGTCTTATTAGTAAAGTTTGGGTGGAAATGCTCAGCTACGCTGCGGTCAGCTGCAAGACAAACTACCACGTGAAGCAATTGAGCCAGGGAGGGGAACTTCTGACGCACGTCTGGCTGCTGATGGCTCACATGGGTATTGGAGAACAATACCGTGTCGAAACTGGACATGCTACTGCAAAACTAGCCTTCAACAATTAAGTGAAATCTAGGTAATTATATATTATTTTACCATCGGCTAGCCTTTTATTTTGTTTTATGTACTTCTGGTATGCTTGTGTGCTTTCTTAATTAATTAATCATGTACCGACTTTAATTATCTTTTAGACTGAACAAGATGATGATAATATATGTTTGTATTTTTCATTTCTGTTGTTAATTTGATTCTTAAATTAGTCCGACCATCCATCCATCATCCATTGTTAACCACTACGTACGTACCAAAAAAAAGGGCTACAAAAGAGGAGTATGTTCATTATTTCTTAAGATAAAGGCAAGGAAGGTTGTAGCAAAATTCCTTGTTTTATGTACAAGTATACGGCAAACCTTGTTGTTTTACAAGAATCACTATCTGGTAACCAAAAAAACTTTATATATATGCAATAGAGAGAGAATCTTACAATATCCAAGTATCAGATTCTGGAACAGAATTGTGTGATCTCACGGGTAAGAACAGCATAGCCTTTATAATTACAGAAGTAAAGGTAATTGCATATCAGATAGTTGAATATCCAGCTTAATGTAAGATAAAAGATCTATTGGGCTTGCCTCCAGATTCTTTAAATGTACAATTCCAGTAATCCTTGTTAAAATCAAGAATTCATACTGCAATCCATACAATTGAAATTAGCAGTTCAATGGTTACCTTGCTAATACCAGTACCCGACAATTTCTCTTCATTCTCCTCCAACATACACGAAATAGAAACAACATTCTCCAGCACAGCTACCTCTGTGCATTTTGGCACTCGTTTTGCTCAAATTTTGCTACTTGTCTACTTTCTCATAAACGAAGAGCTTTTTCACATGTTGTCTCATCTATTTCTACTAAATTCTTCAAGCTAACATTTTTTTTTTAATGATTAGGCAAACTTTTTGTTGACGAATTTGTGTGATTTTTGATGAAACAGATAAAAAAATTTGAATTGAAAATCTATATGAAATCCAGATTTCCAATTCAAAAAAATAAATTGGAATAAAAAAAAACAACTTGCCATTAATTCCATTAACTCATATTCGTTAATAAAGATTAATGTAGAGGCTAGCATAAGCATGTGAATTAGCCTAGCATATTGCTCAATTTGGTCTTCAAAATGAATATTTCGAAATTTGAACATTAGTTGTGTAGTTGTGCCTTCAGATAAATTTCCAACAGGACAAGATTTCGTGCATTTCAAATCCTTTCCATCCATTTGCATATCAGTAACTAGGTGCACTTTTACAAATCGTACCCTGTACCTTTCTTCCATTTTTCCCATTTTTTCTTTGTTACTCAAAATAGTAATAATTGTAACGTCTCTTGAGACAGAACAGGGTTTAGAGATAATTGTAAAATACTTCAGTGTGTATAAATATATAAATACTCGTCACTGTAGCTTTTAAAGACATAAGAAGTACCAATAAAGCTTTATTTGTAAGGAAATTCGGTGGCCCAAAATAAAACATTAGTCTGATGGGCTGGTTTAAATGGGCTGATTAAATGGCTTAATTAAAGGTGCGCATCCAGTGCATATTGTCAACAGATGCTTGATTTAAAAGGTGCATTAACCATTGCATAATAACAGATTCAATGCATTGCGCTAAAGGGTGCATTGATTTAATGCCATAATAACAGATGCGTTGATATTATGATTAAAGATGAGCTATTATCTTTTGGCTTAATTAAATAATGCATGATATGATAATAATAGATAGCATAGTAACAAGATTCGTGAATTATTCACGAATAATTTGGATTTGAGCTGTTGGCGAATCAATCTGTGTATTATTCAGTTTCCCAAATTTTTTACGAATTTTTCCCAATTTTACGAATTATTCACAATTTTTTTTTAGCTCTCTTGTGGGAAATTTTTTTTTTTTTTGCACTCAGTGCTTAATTCCGAATTATTTCCAATATACCCGAGTTACACGAATGACAAATATTTGACCCGCCGAACCTTTACCGAATCATTAAGTTCTCACTTGTCACTATGTTGGATAGAAAAACCCTGCCAGCATCACCAGGGACCTATCTTTTTATACTTGAAATTAAAATTAGGACCTTCTATCTATCGGAGCAAAATTAAATCAGCAATATGTATATATAGTCGTTTGTTACGCATCGCATGCCGCCTTCTCCGACTGATTGATTCTTCACAAGTTACAATTATCGGAAGAGAACTGATTAATTTTCTTTTGAGTTGCGTGTAGGGGTCCGATTCCCTGAAGTAACCCAAATTTTGTGTTTAGATTCGGACCGTCCGATCAGAATCAGATAGAATGAACAGGCCATATTCGTAGCAAAGAAGATCGGACGTGAAGTGCTGTGTTTCGTTGAAGGGCCCATTGGTAGTATCATCGAATAATTAGAGAAAGTAAGATAAAACGGACATGGGCTTGCTTTATTATATTATAGATCTATAGTATAGTATAGTTTAGATAGAGAGTGTGAAAGGCCTAAAGCTATATATCCAACTCATTTGTAAATTTCAAGTTTATCAGCCCATTGGCCCAATCTATTCTATATACTTAATCCTTGATCTCGCGCTACAGTAAAATGAACAGTGTCTATGACAGATGGGTCCCACTCATCAGTGACAAGTTTTTTTTGTTCTTCTTTCGTTTCCTCTCGAAAGTTAGCCCGCGATGTTCCCCTCCTCTCGAACCTTCTTCCTCCGCTCGGAGCAGAACCTTCTCCTCTCGAACCTTCCAATCCGCCTCGTCTCCTGTCCTACAGCCTCTCCTCTCCTTCAATCCCGACCCCCTCTCTCTCTCAAATAGGACCAAACCCCAACCTTTTTCTCCAACGATCCCTCCAAAGACCATGCTCTCCTCTCTCCGCGTTCTCTCTTCCTCCCTGTTGTTTCCCTCCTCTGCCTCCGCTCCACTGCCGCCTCCGAGCTCCCTTCACTCACTTCCTCCACAGCAGGTATCCTCTCTCTTTTTGAAAATGTTGGCAGGAGCTGATCTCTCTCTCTCTCTCCATCTCTGAGAAATTAGCTCAGCTGATATTAATGTAGAACCGTATAAATCGATCAAATGTTAAGCTGATCAAAATAGTAGTCACGGTGGTTACATTGTTGATATTGATATAAAAGCTTCCTATTAATTCCATGCTTATTTTTGTATTTATTCTCTCCTTTCCACTTGATGCTCTTATCATTTTTCTCACTATATCTCATTCAAAACTAGATAAAAACAGCTTCCTCATATGAAAATTCTAAATTGAAGAAGATTTCATTGATATACTGGCCTAAGCCCTACATAGTTGATAGAGAAAAGGAATTTTGACATGATTAACAAAATTCATAAAAGAAAGGTAACACAGAAGGTCGTGGAGAAAAGGAGGCCCAAGGATAAAGAACTTATCAGAACAGGATAAAGGAGTTCTGAGAGCTAATACCAGACAGGACTAAGGTATGTTACTTAATTTCACAGTAATATGCATCATTCCCAATTGGTTACGTTATCTTAATTTCTCTTAATATGTTTTTCTAAAATTTTTGGTGTAGCATAGATTCACTTCTAGAAAAAAAAAATGTAAAGCACATGTTGTTTCTTGAGAGCGTCACCAAACAAGCAGAATCTTCTTTAATTTGCCAAAATGTTAAATTTTATAAAATGAGAAAGCTAGAAATGTACAAATGGTGGCAGATAGCTACAATGTTTGTCAGGACCGGTTTGGTATAAGAATAATACACTTGGGGCTGCATCACTGTCTATATCAGGTCAGGGGTAAAAAGGTTTCCATTGTTTGAACAATTTAAAAAATCTCTCATGATCTGTGCCTTGACTGTGCAGGTGAAAAGAGCTGAAAGGGATGAAACAAGCACAACAACCAATTGAGCGGTGACATGTGGGCATCTCAGAAGGAGAACAAAGCCAATAGGGTTCCCATCATAGTAGAAGATCTTGGTCATCCTGGGAATCTATCTTATAGAGGTGAAAACATAATGCAAAATGTGCTGATTCCTTTATCTTATAACGACTTTTCTTGCTGATTAATTGTCTTATAACAATGTGATTGTGTAATAATAAAAGATGATGTTGTCGTTTGAAATGCAGATGCTGTGCAGGAGTACAGATAATTCTTCTTTTAGCAGATTCATTTATTGTTTTTGCAATTATGTTATGTGACTTTAATACTTTTTAGAATTAACCAAAAGAAAATCAGTGCCACTATTGGGGACCCAGAAGTTAATACCAATAACAATGTCCTTAAAGCTGAACAAGAGGCGTAGATCAAATATTTTTTATTCTATTTGTTATTTTTGTTGTCCTTTTTCTTTTATAATGGACGAAGTTATTTTTTATCTTTTATGCTTTCTTGAAAATGTCAGTTGAATTTAAATCTCTTAACCTTCAGGTAGGTACGAGATCAGGGTGATGTTACAATTTTGTTCGTGCTTATCATCAACAACAGACAGTACAGAGGTGTGATTTGCACTTCAATTATTTTCTTTGTATGATGTTTTCAGTTGTTACTCTACTGAATATTTTGTATGAGATAGTTACATTTATGTTGTTAGGCAAGCTTGACAAAAGTGCAGTGCTCAAATCAATCTTTTGGGATTTGAAGAGACTACCAAGCCTTCGGTTTTTCTTAGTGATTAGGGTGTGTTATTGCATGAATGCGGACCATTGCATTTAATTCAGGAATTCAGCCATTAATAAATGCTGAGTAGGCAACTTTAATTAATTTCTTTGAATAGGATGCGCTTTGAATCTGAAAATGCCTCCAGCATATAAAAGTAGTGCATCTTTCGTTGATCTTTCTAGCATAATTTATTTCAGCTCAATTGGACTTGGTATGGAGAACTTATGGCTCAAATACCGCCAAGTGTCAAGGCTGTCCAGCTCATGTAGATTCAGGGACATCCCTTTTCAATTAAAAGTTGTGCAGTTATGAGAATTCTAAAAGAAGTTATTTTATCTCAGTTAGATCTCTCGCAAACAAATTAGAAGAGAGAATCGACATAACTCTGATGGTTAGCCTCTTCTATATGAACAATATAGGATAGGTGGGGTCTGGTCCCTTGCTGGCAACTCCCTTGCTTTGTCTAAACTTCCTTTGTTGAGCTAAAAATGGAGGCATCCATTGCGCAATCAAGCAAAGTTTGATGATGAGAGCAATTTAAAAGGTAAGAGACTTTCTATTGAATTTATACAATTTGATAGAGTTAGTTATCTGGAGATCTGGTTGATAGGACCAAAATTTGATAATATCACTGTACCAATTTTATTGCATGATCTAATGTTATTATATTAGTTCAGATGCCTGCTATATGATGTTTCATACTGTGTTGGGCCTCTACCATGGATCCGTATCCTCCCAGGTACCTGACACAACACAATTGAAACAGACGACTCAGATTTACTCTCAACCGGTGCCTGCTCGGGATGACGCAGGGGCAGTATTATTTGTGCTTTGAGATTCGTGCCAAATTAAAAAAAACAATTTTAGGCCGTCCGATTCAATTGTACTCAGTCCGGTAACTTGAGGGGATGTGAATTCCTCTACCATTGGGGTAAATATCCAATCTTTTCTTTTTTGTTGCACCATGAATGTACTGTTTTTTGGTTATTCTGGTTCGAGCACCATAACAACTTATATAACCTTAAGCAATGAAAAGACACTGTCTAATTATCGATTTTTTAAGGACATGCATAGAAAAGTACCAATACATTTTTTTTTTCTGACATATCAATATCTTTATTATGTAACTCATCTTTCTTTGTTCATAGATAATACATGTGAAGATAATCCTCAAGAAGTTATATGGGGCGTTGATCAATTGAGATGAAAACTCAGCTTCTGGATCAGGCCTGAGCCGAGAATAGATTTGGAGGCACAACCACTACCACACGGTATTTTGTCCAGTTATTTTTATAGTTTTCTTTTTGTACTTTTAAAAGTTTAGAGTAGTTTTCCATGTAGATAGCAACAACTATTTTATATTTGTTTTTAGGTATTCAAATTATTGTCATATATAGCTCCTTATTTGACAATTGTTGTACTGGAAACAACACTATTATTGTCATGTTGACGCTGAACATTTTTTTGATTCTGTTTATTTGAAACCATTGGATTTCAATTATGCTCCTGGACATCTTCTTTGTTCAACTAAATTGTATTGGTCAATTGGATCTTCCCAGTAGTTAAATATTTTCTTTGTTCAACTACGTTTTATTTTTTATGTTCATCTACGTTGCAATTTCTATACTTTATTGTATGATACACACTATGTTTTTTTTTTGTTTTTTCTATGCTTTATCTTAATTATCCTTACCGTAGCAAAGCGAGGCATTCTGCTAGTTTTATTTAAAATTCGTAATATTAATTAGACCATGAGTAGACGGCCCAATATTAAGATACCACTCCAGTTGCCAGGATTCTTGATTATAAATCTGCCGTGATCGTCAATGAATGGAATCTGTTCCCCTGAAGTACCTCAAATTTTAGGTTTGGATCCAGACTGTCCGATAAGAATCCGAGCCAATCCAGCCCGAGGTGGAATGCAAGGGGAAGCTTTAATATTCGTGTTTAAACAGATCGGACGGTCCGGATCTTAATTCAAAATTTGAGTTACCTTTGTTTATAAAAATTCGGTGACTACTGGAGAGGAGCCACCTAAACCCTTCTCTCTGTCTCTCTCGGTCTCTCCAGTTCGTATACTGTGGCACCATCGCCTGCTCTCTCTACACACTCGCACTCGCAAATTGCAATCGCAGGTTAGTTTTCTCCTTTCAAATCGCACTTGCATATGATATTTATTTAGTACGATGAAGTATTGAACTTCAATTTTAAGAACCAACTCCAGTCAAATTTGCCCCAAATTAACGAAATCTGTTACTTTTGACACCATAGCATAGCATCCCATGGCTGCTTCTGGAATCAAGCCTGGTGTTCCTGTAATTTTGCGAGAATTGGAACCCTCTTCTCCATTTTTCAAGCATGGTCAATCCCTTCGAGTTACAGGAAGGTGAGTTACAACACTCATCCCCTTTAATCTTTCTTCATTTCATTTCCTTTTTCAAACAATACACAATTTTCTCTGGTAATTTGTACCAGTACTGGTACTGTATGTTGGTACCATACTGACCAGGTGATATGGCATTGATAAACCAGTATTGGTATATTAAGGTAACAATACTAATAGTTGTTTTATTATTTTAATTAGGCTTGAAGCTTATCAAGCTGAGACTGGAATTTCTGAGATCAGTGATGGAAATGTCAGATTGAAAATCGACACCCGGCATTTGACCGATCTTGTTTTTTGCACTGACTCTTTGTACCAGTTCATTGGTGAACTGGTTATTGGCTTCAATACCAATGATGTATGTATCTTTTTATCAATTATGCTTCTAATTAACTTTTTTTTTTGCTCTAGCATAATAACTAGGGTTATTCACTTCAATACCAACAATGTATGTATTTACTGGTTGTAATGTCATTCTTTAATTTTATTTGAGTAATGTTACGGTACTATGCATAGCGCATAGTGCTCTGTACTATGGATCAGTATGTCCATTTTCAAAGTCCTAACAATCGATCTGAACCGTTCAACATGATTTCCATATGAAAATGTAATTGTAGATCAAATTTTACATTTTTTAGAATTTCTTTTACTAATTTTTAGATAGGTAGAAAGTGACTTGGTCTATAAAGATTCTAGACCATTCAAAAGTAGGGATTTTCTACCTATCTAAAAAAATAGTAAACAAATTCTAAAAACTATAAAATTTAATATGCAGGTACATTTTAATATGGATATCATGTTGAACGGTTCAGATCGACTAATTGGACTTTGAAAACGAAAATATCTGTGCTATGCATAGTACCAACAGAAATAGAAAATGGGTCTAAAAATGAATTGTTATCTATTCCTTGTTCACTTTGAGCCTATATAGGCGTTACATCTTACATCCATAACCTCACGATTCTCTATAATTCCTATCTTACCAAAAGGACCCTATAGTTCTATATAATGCATAAACATACATAAATCTCAACACTCCCCCTCAAGATGGGCAAAAGATATCCATCAAGCCCATCTTGTCACATAACCTAACTAGATCTATTGAGCCAAGTCCTTTGGTGAGGCAGTCAGCTACTTGATCTCCAGTAGCTACATAACTCAGCTCCAATAGTCCACTTTCCAGCTTTTCCTTTATGAAGAACCTATCGATCTCCACATGCTTGGTTCTGTCATGCTGCACAGGATTGTTGGCAATGCTGATCGCTGACTTGCTATCGCACCACAACTTCATTTTAGCTCCGTGATTCACCTTGAGATCTTCCAGTAACCTCTTCAGCCACACCATCTCGGCAACTCCTAAGGCCATGGCCCTGTACTCTGCTTCGGCTGTGGACCTTGCAACCTGGGGTTGCTTCTTGCTCTTCCACGAGACCAAATTGCCCCCTACGAACATGCAGTATCCTGAGGTGGACTTCCTGTCATCAAGACAACTCGCCCAGTCAGCATCACAATAGCCCTCAATGTCTAAGTGCCCATTCTTCCTGAAGATCAACCCCTTTCCTGGTGCACTCTTCAGGTACCTCAGAATGCGGTACACAGCATCCATGTGACCCTTCCTAGGGTCATGCATATAGCGGCTCACCACGCTTACTGCAAATGAGATATCGGGACGAGTGTGACCCAAATAGATCAATCTGCCTACCAGTCTCTGGTACCTCTCACGATCAACCTGTTCTCCTGCCTCTGCACTCATCTTGGCCTTCACATCAATTGGAGAAACTGCAGGCTTGCACCCCAACATGCCTGTCTCAGTGAGCAAGTCTAGGACATACTTCCTTTGGGATAGAACAATCCCCTCTGCTCCACGAGCCACCTCAATCCCAAGAAAGTACCTAAGCTGTCCCAGGTCCTTTACCTCGAATTCCTTCCCCAATCTTGCCTTCAACTGTGCAATCTCCCCCTCATCATCCCCGGTAATGATCATATCATCGACATACACAGCCAGTATAGTAATGTGACCACCATGTTGTCGAGAAAACACCGTGTGGTCAGCATTGATTTGCTGATAGCCCATGCCTACCATAGCCTTCCTGAACCTATCAAACCAGGCCCGAGGGGATTGCTTCAACCCATAGAGCGACTTCTTGAGTCTGCACACCTTACCCACTGTCTGGTTTGTGCCAAACCCCGGTGGAACCTCCATGTACACCTCCTCCAACAAATCACCATGAAGAAATGCATTCTTCACATCGAGTTGGTGTAACTGCCATCCACCATTCACTGCCATGGAAACCAGTGTCCTTACTGTGCTCATCTTCGCCACGGGTGCAAAGGTCTCATCATAGTCAATGCCATAGGTCTGACTGTACCCCTTCGCTACCAACCGGGCCTTGTAGCGCTCAACCAGACCCTCTGGATTCTGCTTTACTGTGAAGACCCACTTGCATCCAACAGCCTTCTTGCCTGGTGGTAGTGACACAAGTTCCCAGGTTTTGTTCTTGCAGAGGGCACTGAGCTCTTCTAGTATGGCTGCTTTCCACTTCGGATCTCCTTTAGCAACCTGCCAGCACTTAGGGATAGAGACAGTGTCTAATGATGCAATGAATGCTCCATGTACAGGTGATATGTGTGAGTAAGAGACAAATTTGGCAATGTCATGTGAGAAACCATATCGGTCAGGAGGAATGCCTGCATTCTCGCGAGGAGTCCTCCTTACCGATAGGGGAGTGGGAGGAGTAGGGAGAGGAATCATATCACCTGTGTATTCCTCATCTGAGGTGGATGGTGTAGGTGTCTCAAGAGTCGGAGTAGGCAGGGACAAGGGACTTGGCACATGTGGCACTATAGGCATAGCTCCCTCATTCTGCTTCTTTCTCCTTACATACACTTCACCATATCTCGACTCCCCCTGAGCCTGAGTTCTACCATCTTCAGGCTCAAACCTCTCAACTTCCGGCTCCCTTTGAGCCCGAGTTCTACCACCTTCGGGCTCAACCCGCTCAACCCTAGCCGAATCTAACTCAAGTGTACCACCCACACTCACCGTCACCGTCCTCCTCTCACCATCACTACTATTCTCCCCCTCTCGCCTCATACCTCCTGTATCGAGCGAGTCTTCAAATGGTGATGTTGCTTCTGAGGAGTAGTATGGTTCGAGCTCGTGAAAAGTAACATCCATACTGACAAACATTCTCCTCTCAACCGGGCTCCAGCAAGCATACCCTTTTTGAGTAGCTGAGTACCCCACAAAGATACATCTCACAGCTCTTGGATCAAGTTTTCCCACATTTGGCCTATTGTCATGTACAAAGCACACACACCCAAAGGTTTTGAGAGGAAGAATATCTCCATTCTTACCTGTCAGCATCTCAATTGGAGACCTCCAGTCCAATACCCGCGAGGGCATCCTGTTGATCAAATAGGTTGCTGTCAGAACTGCTTGCCCCCACAAGTACTTTGGGACTTTCATCGAAATCATCATACTCCGAGTTACCTCAAGGAGATGCCTGTTCTTCCGTTCCGCTACCCCATTCTGCTCTGGTGTGTACGGACACGTGGTTTGATGCTGTATTCCCTGGGATGACAAGTATTCCCCAAATGCCTTATTAGTGTACTCTGTCCCATTGTCAGACCTCAATACCTTCACAACTGCACCGTATTGAGTCTGAACTATTTTGTGGAAATCTTTAAAGCAAGCAAGCACATCACTCTTGTTTTTCATCAAGTAAAGCCAAGTCAAACGAGAAAAACAATCAATAAAAGACACAAAATATCTAAATCCATTCAAGGTAGTTGTAGGACAAGGTCCCCATACATCTGAGTGAATCAAATCAAAACTACAAGACCTCCTACTCCCAGAACTAGCATAAGAGCTTCTGGTATGTTTGCCTAACTCACATGCATCACACACCAACTTTTCCTTATCGGCCTTTTCAAACAAAGGCTGATACAACCTACTCAAAACATGAAATGAAGAGTGACCCAAGCGCCTATGATGGAGCAGCAGTAAGTCCTCCACACTTCTCTCAGTTCCTCCAGCTCTCTCTACGATGGATGAGAGGGCCGAGCCCATACCCTCCTTATCCATGTACCACAAGCCTCTATGTAGTGTGCCAGTCCCAAGTACCTTGCCCGTCCCCTTCTCTCGGAAGATCACCTTGGGATTATCAAACAAAACAACACAATTTAGTTGTGAGATAATGGCACTTATAGATAGAAGATTCACGGGAAAAGGAGCATGCAAAACATTGACAGAGTCAGAATGTTGGTACATTTCACGGTACCCTTACCAACCACCGGCTGGGCCGTACCATCGACTGTCCGGATGCTCTCTGGAACCGCTAGGTGAGTATAGGAAGAAAACTCCCTAGCAGCGCCAGTCACATGGCGAGATGCACCAGAATCGATTATCTAATCTAGTGATCTAGTGGTGGATATAGAGGGAATAGCAAGTGTATCACAAGTACCTGTGGCTGTACCTGTGGTTGAGTAAGCAACAGAAGCAAAGTTACCCCTGGATGAAGATGAGGTGGATGCATCATCGACCACACTCTTCTCCTCACTTGCTCCTTTCTGCCTCCTCCTGACTATCTGTGAGGCCGCTTCCATGATCAGATCCTCCTCGGATAACCCCACAATAGCTTCTTCCTCTTCCTCTGCAACCATCAGATTTGCCCAGTTGCCTCCTCTTCCACCTTTTCGGCCCCCACGGCCGCGTTCTCGACTCCCAGACTGCCCTCTACCACCTGCATCTCTCTCCTTTGGTGGCTTAGGACAAGCCTTGATCAGATGACCTGTTTCCCCGCAGTTGTAACACCTACGAGTCTCCCCCTTGGCACCTGTCATTCCTGAGCTCGAGGCGGCCAAAGCTGATCGCGCACCTGGAGGTCCACTCGGCTCAGCATGTATCCTCATGCGACTCTCCTCCTGCATCATCGCAGCAATGACCTCATCCAATGAAGGGATCTTCGGCTGGGCTAGGAGAACTGATCTCCTCTGATCAAAGGCCGAGTTCAGATGAGACAGAAACTGCATAGTCCTCATCCGTGTAAGAAGCTCCCGACTCTTGCAGCTCGGATCAATACAGCACGACACTTGTGAGAAGTGATCAAGCTCTGCCCACAGCTTTTCCAGATCCAAGGAGTAATCCTGAATCGATCTATCTCCCTGCACCACAGCCTCTATCTCCTGCTGAATCTGGAACACCCTCATGTGGTTCTCAGTCCCACCATAGGTCCTCTTCAGCTTTGCCCAGATGTCCTTCACAAGTCGAATGCCATCTACTGAAGAGGCGATCGATTGTTTCATCGAGTTGAGCAACCAGGTGTAGATCAAGGCATGTGTGGTCCTCCACTCATCTGCCTGAGTAGTACCACTCGCTGGCTCATCCCCTGTCAGATACCCCTTGAGCTTCCTCCCTTCTAGAGCAGTCTCAATCCAACGCGACCAACTCAGATATGTGGCCTGTCCATCAAGCTTAAGCTCCACAGCTTGGAGATCTAGCTTCACCTGCGGTGGATCACGTGCCAAGGTATTGGTCGAGGCACTGGCTCCCTGTATAAATCCAACCAACACCTTTAGAACCTCTGGATCAACACCCGTCAATAGTTCTAGAGCCCCTTTATCTTCCGAGCTCTTTGTTGACATCTTTTCTCAAAGGATCCAAGTCTCGATCACACGTGACTTCCTTCCCTTTCTTGATCCGATCACTTGTATCTCTCGTAAAGACCCGATCTTGCACCCTCAAGATGGATCTAAACCATCTCCCCCTTTCTTCTTCTCCTTCTTGACCCGATCTTGATCTATCTCATCAAGATTCGAGCTCAAACCCGATTCTCGGGTATCGTGGGGTAAGGGCCCCCCACGCCTGCCTAATCGATCACAAGTAGTGCAACGAGCCTAAGTCTCAATTGCAGGTATGATTCAATCAAATAGAAAAGAACAATCAATTTGAAGAAATTTGGGTAAAAGAGAGAAATCTGACAAGATAACCAAAATCGAATGCTCAAAGCAATTCGCCAAGTTTACTAAGAAATTTCACGATACAACTCCACAGGAGCTTATGCCTTATATAGGCGATGCGAAATGTAAAAGAAAGTAGATACAATAGTGAAGGAAATTCGCAAAGTTATTAACGGAGTGCCAAGTCAGCGGAAAGCACTGACGTAGCCTAACAACTCCAACAGAAATGTAAATTGGCAGTAAACCGTTCGCTTACTCATTGTCTCCATTTGCTATGGACTGATGCCTTCCTTACTGACTATGCGGCTCGCGTAGTTAGGGACTCTCCCTTCCGCATTGAATTCTGCATTCACACTCGGCCCGCGTTCAATTACACTCGGCCCGCGTTCAACTAGACTCGGCCCGCTTTCAGTTATACGCGACCCGCGTTCAATTTGCTGACCCATTTGCTTGACCGCCTGACTCGGCCCGCTTTCAGTTATACGCGGCCCGCGTTCAATTTGCTGACCCATTTGCTTGACCGCCCTGACTCGATCCCCTTCTTCTCCATCTGAACCCCCATCTCCAACGGCCATTCCCAAATCAACAATTTCACATCGCAATACCCCCTCCTTAACCAAATTCGTGACCTCACGAATAAATTCAGGAAATTGCTGCACCATAAACTCGTAATCCTCCCAAGTCGCATCCTCTGGAGTTTGGTTAGCCCATTGAACTAACAATTGAGATTGTGCTGCATTTCTTCTCTTGATCATGCGCCTTCCCAGTATCAATTGAGGTACACGATCCATCTCAGCATTTGGGCCATCCAGTGGTAGTGTCGGAGAAGGAATTTGAGCATTGCCTAACTTAGCTTTTAGCTGGGATACATGAAAAACGGGGTGAATCCTGGAACTTGATGGTAGATTGAGCTCGTAGGCCACTGACCCCACACACTTTATTACTTCAAATGGACCATAATATCTTGAACTCAGTTTCTGATTGCGAATTCCTCCTACCGTTAATTGCCTATATGGTTGTAATTTGAGATAAACCCAATCACCTTCTGAAAATTTTCGTTCGGTGCGATGCTTGTCATCATTCTTCTTCATTCGGTTCTGAGCCTTTCTCAAATTGGCTTTTAGTTGAATCAAGGCTGCCTGCCTATCCCTTAGAAACACATTCACCGATTCTACCATACTTCTGGGAGCACTACCCATTGCTAACAAGGGAGGAGGATAACCATACAATGCCTCAAATGGTGAAATCTTAGTAGCACTGTGCCAAGTTTGTATTATACCACCATTCAGCCAATGATAGATAATTTCCCCATTTACCTTGTCTGTCATACACCATAGCTCTTAAATACTGTTCCAAACACTGGTTGACCTTCTCGGTTTGGCCATCTGACTGGGGATGATATGCTGTACTCATATTCAGCTGTACCTCCAATTTTGACATCAGTTCCCTCCAAAATTTACTGGTAAACACTGGGTCTCTGTCAGATATGATATTTAAAGGTAATCCATGGAGCTTATAAATGTTATCCATAAAGGCTTGTGCCACAGAAGCTGCACTAAAAGGATGACTGAGACCCATAAAGTGTGCATACTTAGTCAAACGATCTACTACCACAAATATTACTTCAAATCCCTTGGACTTAGGTAATCCAGTGATGAAATCCATCCCTATACTGGTCCATGCTTCTGTTGGTATGGGTAATGGTTGTAGTAGTCCAGGTGAGGCTGTATGTTCTCCTTTATTGAGTTGGCAGTTTGGGCAATTCTGTACAAATTGGTGCACACCTTCCTTCATTTGAGGCCAATAGAAATTTCTCTTTGCTCTTTGATAGGTTGCAGTGATGCCCGAGTGCCCTCCTAAAGCCGAATCATGCAATTCTTTCAACACTTGCTGCCTCCAACCTCCTTGAGTTCCTACACACACCCTTCCCTTATATCTCATTACTCCTTGATATTCGACAGAAACTGGTTAGAATGGTTCTCACTCTCTCTTCTCAGTTTTTCCTTCAAACCTTCAATCCACTTATCTCCTTCATAACTGGCCTTAATATCCTCTACCCATTGAGGTACTAACTCACTCACCATATTCATTGTACTTTCTGTTCCTTCTAATTTCCCATTTTGCCCTTTGTCACTTATCAATTCACTGACCTTTCCCATTTCAGCACCTTTGTCCCTTAGATTCTCAACTTGCCCTTTTTTCTTGATAGTGCATCAGTCACCTTGTTCTCAACCCCTTTCTTATATTCTATTTTATAGTTTAGGCCTAGTAATTTACTCAATCCTCTATGCTGTATAGGAGTGTTGACCTTTTGTTCTAACAGATACTTCAAACTCACTTGGTCAGCTTTTATGATAAATTCATTACCAAGAAGGTAATGTCTCCACTTTGTAACAGCAGTGTACAAAGCAAGCAACTCCTTCTCATAGGTGGACAGTGCTTGATTTTTAACGCCCAGCTTCTTACTCAGATAGGCTATAGGTCTCTTTTCTTGCATCAACACAGCTCCTATGCCTTCTTGACTAGCATCTGTTTCTACTACAAAGGTTTGTTGAAAATCAGGCAACTTGAGAACTGGTGCTGTCACCATGGCCTGCTTTAGTTGATCAAAGGCTTTTTGTGCATCACCCCTCCACCTAAAAGCATTCTTCTTCAACAAGTCTGTTAGAGGTTTAGAGATTAAGCCATACCCTCTTACAAACTTTCTATAGTAACCCGTTAATCCCAAAAATCCCCTTAATTCCTTTACATTCTTAGGACTTGGCCAACTAGTCATGGCCTCAATTTTCTTGGGATCTGTGGCTACCCCTTCTTTAGAAATTATATGTCCCAAGTATTCAACCTTATGCACCCCAAAATCACATTTAGACTTCTTTACAAACAATTGGTTTTCTAGTAAGGTTTGGAGTACAGTTTTTAAATGTACTTTGTGGGAATCCAAGTCCTTACTATAGACCAATATATCATCAAAAAAAACTAAAACAAACTTTCTCAAATAGGGCTTGAATACGGTGTTCATCAAAGCTTGAAAGGTGGCAGGAGCATTAGTGAGTCCAAAGGGCATGACTTGGAACTCAAATAGACCTTCATGAGTTTGAAATGCCGTTTTATACACATCAGCCTCATCCATTCTAATTTGGTGATAACCCGACCTTAAGTCCAGTTTTGAAAAATAGTGTACTCCATCTAACTCATCCAGTAGGTCATCAATCAAGGGTATGGGGTACTTGTTCTTAACAGTGTTTTCATTCAACCTTCTATAATCAATACACATTCTCCAAGTTTCATCCTTCTTCTTTACCAACAAAACTGGTGATGAATAGCAACTGGTACTAGGCTGAATTAAGCCTTTTTGCAGAAGTTCTTGTGTTATCTTCTCAACTTCCAATTTCTGAAAATGTGAAAACCGGTAAGGTCTGAGGTTTATTGGTTTAGAATCTGGTTTGAGTGGGATTTTGTGGTCAATGGCTCTCTTTGGAGGTAAAGTTTTTGGTTCTTCAAATATAGCAGAATATAATTCTAATAATTCCTGTATTTGATTTTCTGTCTTTGCAATTTGCCCTTGATTTTCCTCTTCTATTTTGAACAATTGTGCCACTTCTTCCAATGAGAATCATGACTCCTAATGCAATTTGCCCTTGATTCTTCCAACACTCTTCCAATGAGAATCATGACTCCAACACTCTTCCAACACTCTTCCAACACTCTTGATTCTTCCAACACTCTTCCAATGAGAATCATGACTCCAACACTCTTCCAACATTCTTCCAACACTCTTGATTCTTCCAACATTCTTCCAACATTCTTCCAACACTCTTCCAACACTCTTCCAACACCCTTGATTCTTCCAACACTCTTCCAACACTCTTCCAATGAGAATCATGACTCCTAATACAATTGTGCCACTTCTTCCAATGAGAATCATGACTCCTAATGCAATTGTGCCACTTCTTCCAATGCAATTTGCCCTTGATTCTTCCAACACTCTAATCTCAGCTTTGACCCTTTCAACATATAACTTGACCTCTTTTCCTTCTAACTCCAGAATCATGACTCCTTTCTTCAAGTTAATTACTACATCTTCCCTTTCAGCTACCCAATCGCATCCCAAAACAACATCATAACCAGGTACCTTCAAAATTCTTAAGTCAGCCTCCAGCTGATGCCCCTGTATACTAATTTTCACCTTCATACACATTTTGTCAGTAGTCAGTTTCTCACCCCCTGCACTTCTGAAAGTTTTAGGAGGTGTCGGCACATTAGGCAACTTCAACTCTTCAACTATCACTGGGTTAATAAAAGAATGAGTAGCTCCCGTATCTACCAACACACAAACAGGAATATTTCCAATTTTACCCTTGTACCTCAATGTTTTGCTAAAACCAGCGTTACCAGTAATGCTCAAGGTCACCAAATGTTCTTCCCCTACCTCTTCCTCTTCTGGTTCTTCAGGAATCTCAACTTCATATTGGTTCGTATCAACCTCTTCTTCTTCCCCTTCAATAGTATGCAAACCTTTAGCACACCTATGACCTTGACCCCATTTTTCATTACATTTATAGCACAGCCCTAGTGCTCTTTTTTGTTCAATGGTGAAGGTTTGAGGTGGTCTTTGGTATTGGTTATTGGATGGTTTAGGATTCAGGTTCAATTTCACTGGGGGTGCTGGTTCATACCCTTTCTTTACTCCTGTATCTGGGTATTTGATATCTTTGAAATTGGTAGTGTTTGGTGGTCTGAAATTGGATTGGTATTGAGGTTTTAGAAATCCAAATTTCTTTTCTGTTGGGTTCACTACCACTTCAATCTCTAAGGCTAGATTGAAAGCCTCATCCAAAGTTTTGGGTTTAAAAAGGTTAATAGAGTTTTGAATTTCTTCCTTCAGCCCACATATGAAACTCCAAACAAAGAAGAATTCATTCTTTATACCTGTTTCCATCATCAATCTGGCCTTGGCCCTTTGAAAGTCCCTCACAAACTCCTCCACTATGGAACCTTGCTGGACTCTCTTGAACTGTACTACTGGGTTCTGGTGAGTTCTCACTTTGAAACGCTCGAAAATAGCATTTACTAGCACAGGCCAAGGTGGATCCGGGTGTTCAACCCGATAACAGCTGAACCATTCTTCGGCATCACCACTAAAATTCATTGTGGCCATATTCACCTTGTATCTTTCAGGGGTTTGGTAATATTCAAAGTAGAACTTACAGTGCTCAAGCCAATCACCAGCTTTCGTGCCATCAAACACTGGTATTTCGATCCTGGGCATAAACACTCTCTGTGTGTGAGGTGACTCCTGATACCTGCTGATCTTTCTATTACCAGCCTGCTCTTCATACTCCAACTCAATCTGTCTTTCTTCTTCTCTATCTGAGGCTGTTGATCTATGGCCACTGTTGCTACTTTGACCAATCTCGAGACCCTTGCCAGTCATACTTGCCTTGATAGTTTTATTCATCGCCTCCATCATCGCCATCATCTGTTGGAATCGCTCCTCTTGTACTCGGTTCGAGATCTGAAACTGCTCATCACGCATGTGGAAGCCGTCATGAACTTCTTTTGCTAACAGATTGAGCTTGTCATTGATTGTTGCTAGATCCAGCTGGATAACAACATCCTCAGGAGGATCTGGTACTCTCTTTGGCGGCATCGGTTGATCGAACAATCACTCCCAGATGCAATCGAAGGGCTCTGATACCACAACTGCAACGAGCCTAAGTCTCGATTGCAGGTATGATTCAATCAAATAGAAAAGAACAATCAATTTGAAGAAATTTGGGTAAAAGAGAGAAATCTGACAAGATAACCAAAATCGAATGCTCAAGAAAGCAATTCGCCAGTTTTACAAGTAATTTCACGATACAACTCCACAGGAGCTTATGCCTTATATAGGCGATGCGAAATGTAAAAGAAAGTAGATACAATAGTGAAGGAAATTGGCAAAGTTATTAACGGAGTGCCAAGTCAGCGGAAAGCACTGACGTAGCCTAACAACTCCAACAGAAATGTAAATTGGCAGTAAACCGTTCGCTTACTCATTGTCTCCATTTGCTATGGACTGACGCCGTCCTTACTGACTACGCGGCCCGCGTAGTCAAGGACTCTCCCTTCCACGTTCAATTCCTCATTTAAACTCGGTCCGCATTCAACTAGACTCAGCCCGTGTTCAACTAGACTCGGCCCGCGTTCAATTACACTCGGCCCGCGTTCAACTTGCTGACCCATTTGCTTGACCGCCCTGACCCGATCCCCTTCTTCTCCATCTGAACCCCCATCTCCAACGGCCATTCCCAAATCAACAATTTCGCGTCGCAAGTAGTCTACCTTGTTGGTTGATCGGCCTAGAGAAGAAGAAGACCGGTCTTAGGAGAGGTTTCTGCCTTGGCTGTAGAAGAGGGCGGCCTTGGCTGTAGAGGAGGGCGGAGCTACAGTGTCGGCTGAGAGAGGAGAGAAGGGCGTGGCTGAGAGAGGCGGAACCGGCCGACGATGGGCGGAGCAGCGGCTAGGTCAGATCTGGGCTTGGGCAGAGCAGATCAGTCCCATGGCAGATCTGACCAGCGGACCTCCTAGGCGGCTGTGCTGGCCAGCGGCGGCCTAGGCGGAGGTAGGCGGGGCCAGGCGGAGGTCCGACGATGCTCAGGCGGCCCTGGCGGCGGTTCGCTGCTACAGTACTACGGGCTGCTACAGTGTCGCGTTTTTAGGTTTTTCAGCTCTGATACCAAATAGAAATAGAAAATGGGTCTAAAAATGAATTGTTTTCTATTCCTTGTTCACTTTGAGCCTATATAGGCGTTACATCTTACATCCATAACCTCACGATTCTCTATAATTCCTATCTTACCAAAAGGACCCTATAGTTCTATATATTGCATAAACATACATAAATCTCAACAGTACCATAGTCTCTTTTTTTTATTATTTACTAAACTATTTTTTAATTTTATATTTTCGTAGGTGCTATTGCAAGCTCGGCTGGGGAGGATGGTAGATGGGCTAGATCTAAATCTGTACCAGCAATCTCTCCACCTCAGTAGGAAACTTGAATCCTATATATCAAGTACAAGTAGATCTAAAAGAAATTTAGGGTAATTCTAGTTAATTTTGATTTATTTTTAACATGCAAATGCTGAACATAGAAATTAAAATTGTCTAACCAACGAGCTTTTTTGTGTGTTTGTGTGATGAAACCCGAGAAATTACAACCCGAATGAGTTACGGTTCAATGTGTGGTTTATTATGAGTAATCATGCTGTGGGCCAATGAAAACATGAAAATTTACTATCCTGACAGCAAAAAGGGCATGGTAGTACCAGTAATTTCATTACAAAGCTGATTTAATCAGCTTTAACGTATAGTTTGTAGAATGTAATGCGCCTGAGTTCTGTATGTACATTATTTTGCATTATGCATTTTACGATTCAGCCCCCAAATCTAAATTTTCTAAACATGACCGGTACAACACGTATGCCAAACATGACAAGTTCAATTCAAATTCTTCCTCTTTTTTCTTTTTCTTTTGGGTTCTAGTGTAGAGTCATATTCTGTTTTAATATGTCACTTTCTCTCTAGAATAATTTTTCATATAATAGAAAAAGTACACCAAGCTGGACTTACTATTTTGGCTGCAAGTCTGAGACAGAGACAAGAATTCTAGTTTCTAATTTTAATTAACAGTGTAATTTTCTTATTTTCTACTTTTCAAGCATTTCTAGTTGCAAAAGTATACTTTTTTTAATTTGCTTTTCCATCGAACAAAGAAAAACTTGTAAACTTCATTTTTATAGTTTGATTCTATACTAATTAACTATAAAAAAAAATTACAAATTAAAGTAACTAAAAAATTTACAAATTTAGTATGTAAATGTATCACTCGTTGAGGGATAGGTGCGATGCGATAGCATGTTATCCCTGTGTCGTGGTATTGACAAACATAGTTTTTTTGTACACTATTTTAACAAATTGATTCCAAGTGTTTTCTGCGTAGAGACACTGAACAAAATGTTATTTACAATTAACAAAATATTTCCAATTGTTCCTACGGCACCGTGTAATAACTCTCTTTTCTCTTGCTTTGCTGTCCTCATCGCTGCAGAAATGAGAAAATGTGTTAGTTTGTTTTGGAGTGTGTAAGTAATGTTTAGTATAGAATGTTTTGAATTTTGATTGCTTTTGACAAATTGCAACAGCTTTGATTGCTGTGATTCTATACTGAAATACAAAATTATGGATTGAAACTTCATTTGTTTGTAATTATTTTGTTGGAACTTCATTTGCTGATCCTTTTCTAAGCCAAATATTCATTTAATCCCGAATCCGGCTAGTATAACATTGGTGTCATACGAATAATTAACTTGGTCAAAGATAATAATGTTTACTTTGTCTTAAACTTGAAAAGGTGAATCTTCTCACATAACCAGATCGAAGTGTTAATAATTTGATCATGTCCAAGTTAAGGTTTAATGCTGAAAATAATTAAGGTACACGAATATGGATCAAACATTTTTTAAACGTTCGTTAGAGTATTTCTTCGATTTTCTCTATATCTTTAAAAAAAAATGAATAGTAAAAGAATCAAACAAATATAAATTGAACAAGATTTCAAAATGTAAATAACATTAATTAATCATTTAAATGTTAAAAATTAGTGTATTTATGAATAATAACTGTAGAAAATAATTAGGATTAAGGGACTAATAATAACCTCAAAGTTAATTCATCATAGGCTATTAATGGAATAAAAGGAGCAACTAAACTTAGTCAATAAAGTTAACTTTTTTTCTTTTTTAGAAAATATAGGCAACAGTACAACACTAGGCAAACGTTAGAATTTCTAACGGCTCTCTTCTTTCTTTTGCTATATAAACAACACTGTACAATCAGATGAGTAATGCAGAGTTTTTCAATTCATCAATTTACTTCTGCAAATTACTCTGAAATTCAATAATAACGTTTATAAATCATCCACATTAATTAGCTAGTGTGTATTAATTTTTGTAAGCTCTTAATATCAATTAAAAGAATCGAAATGTCATAATTATTTACATGTATATACATTTTAATCCCTTGATGAATTTGAAGGTTTAGGTATCAAGGAAGTTGCTTTGATGCTACAACTGAGCATCTAAGCTAACTCCAGATATAGTTTTCCTCCAGTACACTCCATGCATCAACTTTGTAGACATGCATGTGCTTGCACTCATTATCCTGTATTTGCTTTCCTTTTCCATATTCTTCCTTTAATTCATTGTTGTCTCCTGCATGCAACAGCCACCAATCTTTAAAACCTTTAATTAAAGTGTTGAGATCTATACTTCTCTACTGCTTTCAAACTTTAATTAATTTTCTCTTCATCTGATCTGTTGCCCTTTCTCATTCAACCTAGCTCGAATTAGCAATTAAGCAATGGCAAGAATGCTGATATCGGGTCTGATACCTCTCCTGCAACAGCCCGGATTGATGCTCGAGATGAAGGAACAGCCCGGATTCATGCGCCATAAGCTGCTTGACTTTTTCACTGATGCCCTTCCCAAGCTCGCTGATGCCGAATTACGCGCTGAAGCTGAACCCGATGTCAGAACCTGGCTTGATGATCTCAACGCAGTGGCATATGAAGCTGATGACATAGTAGATGATTTCAGATATGCGAAGCTCCAGGCAGAGGCTGAGGCCGACGGCTGCCGGAATCAGAATGGTGACAGAGTAAGGGCTGGTCTCTTCCTCTTATCTTGTTTTAAGAGTAGTAGCAATAATCGGAGTGGGGCGCTGCAAGGAATTGAAAATAGAATTAGTAGTATTGTTAATAAAATTGATGACCTCGACGAAAGGATGAGAGCTTTCAACTTTCGACCAGGTCAGGAGATAAATATAACATCTCTAGAAAGGCCGCAACAGCTGAATTTCTCAAGTCCGACAGAAATTGTTGGAAGAGATAACGAAATTAGAGGAATTATAGAGATAATTAAGCATCGCCCAAAAGGTTTTTTCCAATGGCTTTTCAGTTTCATATACCCAACCCTTATCTTCATTGTGGGTCCACAAGGAATAGGCAAGACTGCCTTGGCTCGATTTGTATGCAACCATGCCTATATGAAATCAGAGTTTGATTGTGTAGTATGGGTTGATGTTGGATCTGAATTTAACATTGGTAAAATCACAAAATCCATAATTGATCAAGTAATAGGGAAAGACTGTTGCATATCCGAAGGTGATACAGATTTACTAGAGCTTCGCCTTTCTCAAGAACTATATTGGAGTAAGTGCATTGTTGTATTGGATGATGTGCGGACTGTTCATAAGGAACTGATATTGAAATTCAATAAGTTGATACTAACTAGTGCAAGAAGGAAAATTAGGTTAATAGTTACGAGCACTTTTCAAGAAGTTGGGCAGATGTTCGATATTGGGAGTATGACTAATTGTGTACTAGAACCTTTGATGGATAATGATGATTGGAATCTGTTTTGTAAGAAAGCATTTTGGGATGATGCTAATGAAACTTGTCCAGAGATATTAAAAGAGATGGGCAAGAAAATTGTTGACACATGTGGGGGATCACCCCTAGCACTGAATATGATGGGTGGTCTGATGAGGTTCAAGAAACAGCCTGAAGAATGGCGACGAGTAATCAACCAATTGGAAAATTATACTGTTGATGGTGTCGCAACTGTTGAGAAAATTATCAAGGTGTGTTATGATAATTTATGTTCTCAAGTTAAGCAATGCTTTGCATTTTGTTCTCTCTTTCCTGAGGGCCATTACATGGACAAGGAGGTTTTGATCAAACTCTGGATGGCCAATGGTCTATTATTGCCTTCAGATGGATCAAGATCGATGCCTCCGGAAGAAAATGGTAGCATTGTTTTCAATGAGCTTGTCTCACGGCACTTCTTCGAAGAAGATGTTAAACTCATCCATGGAAATTATTCATACGAGAACAAACATGGATACCATAGAGTAACATGCAAGTTGCTGGACCTTGTTCGTAAGCAGGCAGTAATTGCTGCAAGAGAATTTGCACTGCGGTTATCTATTTCTGGTGATTCACAAGTAGATATTCCTATCTTGTTAGAAAACAATCCAGCTGTGCGTACCTTGTTGTCCCCAGGTGATCCCTTCATTAGAAAAGTTAATTGCAGTACAGTGCCCAGAGCAAACTCCTTGAGAGGGTTGCACTTGCACTCTGCTTTATTTCAACAGGATCTTTTCGTACTGAAATATATGAGACACTTGCGATATCTCGATCTATCCGGAAGTAGAATCAAAATGTTACCTGAATCCACAAGCTTATTATACTTCCTACAAACTTTAAATCTCTCGAACTGTTTGCTCCTTTACCAGCTTCCGGAAAATATGAAATATATGAGGAGCCTAAGGCATCTCTACATCCATAAATGCCCCAAGCTAAAGAAAATGCCAGCACATTTTAGGCAGCTCAATAACCTACAGACCCTCACAACTTACATTGTTGGAGAAGAAAATACCGGCACCGGCATTGATCAAATAAAGGGCTTGCATCTCGGTGGTTTGCTTGAGTTGTACAACTTGCATAAGGTGAAAACTGTAACAATTGCAAAAGAGGCTGATTTGGTTTCAAAGACAAATTTGGATAGACTGACTTTAAATTGGGGTACTGAATCAGTAGTTATGTCAACAGATAATAATGATTTGGGAGTATTGAAGGCTCTACAACCTCACACCCAGTTGAAAGTGTTAAAAGTACAACAATACGGGGGCCGTAAATTTGCAACTTGGCTTGCCCATCCAGTGGAAATGGGTTTCGTAAATTTTGTTGAACTTCATTTGATTGGTTGCTCACAATGCAAGACCCTTCCTGCATTGTGGAAGTTGCCGTCCCTTAGAGTTCTCTGCTTGAAGCACATGCCGAGTTTGACTTGTATATCTCGTACTGATAAGAAAGATAGCTCGGAGCAATTTTTCCCAAGCCTCAAGAGGCTGGTATTGGTTGGTCTGAAGAAGTTGGAAAGGTGGCATGAAGAAGTACTTCATACGAAAATAGGAGGAGGAGAAATAGAAGAAGAGGAGGAAGGAGGAGAAACAAAAGAAGAGGAGGAAGGAGAAACAGAAGAAGAGGAGGAAGGAGGAGAAACAAAAGAAGAGGAGGAAGGAGGAGAAACAAAAGAAGAGAAGGAACGAGGAGGAGGAGCCACGTGCTCAAACTTGGAAACCACTTTTGAAGAAGTCATAGAATTCACCATGCTTGATCAATTGGAAATCACCAGCTGTCCAAATCTGAAAACCATGCCACGTGTTCCTCAACTTAAACACATAACCGCAAGTATAGAAAATTATAGGTTGCTTTGGTCTGTCACAAATGTAATTACTCGAGCAAAGAGCTTAGTTGAAGAAGCCAACATTGCAAAAGCAAGTAGTGCTGATAATGAGCAATTTCCAGCATTAGAAGAAAAGGGGGAGAAGAGAGTACCGGTCTGGAGTGTTAAGCTTAGAATATTGCGAATGGATTCAACTAACAGTTTTTTCATGCCTACAACATTACCGCATTCACTGTTGGGCCTCTCAGGTCTATGGAGATCATTTGAAGCGCTTACATATTTGGAAATTATTAATTGCAACACTCTTGTTTCCTGGCCTCTTGAATTTATATACTTGGAAAGATTGATAAGGCTGTCAATCCGAATGTGCCCAAACCTAACTGGCAAACTTCCTGCCCATTCAGAAAATAATTACTGGTGGCTTTTTAGTTTGAAAAGGCTAGAATTCTATGGATGCAGTTCTTTAAAACAAGTTCCGAAATGTGGATGTCGTCATCTCAATGTTTTGGAACTAGACGAATGTCCTCAAGTCGAGTCGATTTCAGGCATAGAGCGGGTGGATATGTTGTACCTCTCATGCATAAGTTGGACCTCTTTGCCGAGTTGGTTACCAGAAATTAAAGAGTTGGGAACTCTTTGGGTGTCTGAATGCCCAATGGTGAAGGAACTACCTGGAGGTGAATGGCTCTCTTCTCTTAAAAAGCTTAAGATTTCAGAGTGCCCTGACCTTGAAAAATTCTGCAAAGAGGAACCCTACTCTTCTATAATCTCACAAATTGGAAAAAAGAATGATGAGGAGGACGACAGCGAGTTCGAGAGCTTTGAGGAAGAGAGCGATGAGGAGGATGCGAGCGATGAGGAAGAGGGACCCTACTCTTCTACAATCTCACAAATTGGCGAAAGTACAGATAATTAACCATCCGCTACAAGGTACATAGCGCTTCCTTTCTTGTCTATGTAAATATTTATTGAATCCTTTCCTTTCTACAAAAAAAATTGAGTCTTTATTGATTCATCTTATAACTAACAAGAGTATATATATTGGAAAAATGAATTTTCAGGCTTCTCCAGCTAACTTCCTACAAGGCTAATCAGTACTCTCTGCTGGATGGTGCTTCTAGTTATAAGGTATTCAATTAAACCTGGTAGGTCCCAATTAATGATGATTTCCAGTACCACTTATCATTATTTTACTGTTATTTTATTTTTATTTTTCTTGTTTCTTAATTAGATTCCTCAAATGAGTACATACTTCATCATACCACACCTATACTAATCCTAGGTCCTATGGTACAAAAGGTTATGACTAGTTCCCTTTGAGTAGCCTACAGAAAAAAGTATATATATTGCCGCTGTGCGCGACCAGAAAGGGACCACGTATCTGTTCAGAGTTCAGAGTTCATTCGCTAATTTTAAGTGATTTCAAGTCCTTGTATTTTTTTTTTTCTGTCACTTTCATGATGGGAACGAACACCTGATGTGTCTAGAACATGTGGCAGAGCCGCAGAGCCTTGCCACATAGTCTCAGTAGACGTCGAAAGCTGACAAACCCAACATAGATTAAGATATGTTTACCTCAACTACTCTTTCGCAGTTTATCAAGGGCGTCAGCTGGTTCTTTTTTTTTTTTTCTCCAAGATTTTAGAAGAGCAGGAAGTGATCAGTGCCTCTTTAGGAAAAGTGAGTATGTTTACCTCCCATAGTTCCATATCTATTTCTCTTTGGAAAGCTAGCTGTAAAGCTATTGTATTTCACCAGGCAATGTTTTATATATCCAGCTTTAGTATGGAAGGAGGGAGCCAGAAAGCGACCTTCTCGGGGCGAAAAACACCTAAAATGCGGCGCATCGAAACCGACCATCACACACATCGATTGAATAATACCAACTCAGCAATCTTCAAACAAATTAAGGGCGGGAGTATCAGTTGCTTGATTTGTAATATAAAGTAGGTTGTGAGCTTAACTTTTTTTTTTTTTTTTAAGAAAGTGGATAAAACCCACCGATTTCATTACGAGAGAGTACTTATTAATACAAAGTAGGTTGTGAGCTTAACTTTAAAAAAATTATCGAATTCACTTTATCTCAATTTGTAAGAACCGATCTCCTTTACGAGTGATACATTTACATACTAAATTTGTAAATTTTTTAGTTACACTACTTTGTAATTTTTTTAGTAAGGTTAATTAATATGCTTTATTGGTTTTGTACTCCAATCATGCTCCATATTTTTTTCTCCTTTTTCAAAGTTAGAACAGTCGATTTGAACCGCTCAACATGATTTTCATATTAAAATGTGTTTGGAGACTAAATTTTATTATTTTTGAATTTTTTTTTACATATATTTTTAGATAGGTACAAAATTATTTGTTTTCGGAGGATTCTGGACCATCTAAAATAGTGATTTTGTACCTATCTAAAAACATAGTAAAAAAGTTCCAAAAAAAATAAAATTTGGCCTCCAAACACATTTTAATATGAAGATCATGTAAGCAGTTCGCATCGACTGTTCGGATTTTAAAAACAGGGTTAAAGATGTGGAGCATGATTGAAGCACAAAACCAATAATGTAACCCTACTCTAAATTTTTATAGTTAAATTAGTATAGAATATTTATGCAACTAGAAATGCTGCAAAAGTAGATGGTTTTTCAGAGCTGATCCAGAACTCCAACTGGGATGGCTTAGATTTTATTATTATTTTTGTTAGAATGGAAGAAAAAGGGACGGTGCATGATGATTGATTATCAATTAATATGGTCAGCTAAAAACATGAAAATGAAATTTGTGATATAAAATATCTCAACGTCTATAACTAACTAATCTCACATTTTTATAAGACAAAATTTAAGGCCAAGAAGGGATCCTCAATAAATATAACACAAGGATATTATGAAAACGAAAAAGAATTTTATTTTTGGCGATTCTAATGCCTCTTAAACTTTACAATCTCTATCTTTAAATCAATATAAACATGCTTGCGCATCGTTAGATATATAAACTATCACATTTCATGTCATTTGAATTTTTTTTAATACATCAAATATCGTTAGATAGCCCAACTTTTTTGAAAAGTTCAAATTCTTTGATGGACACAAGTACATAACACATGCATCACATTTTATCACTTTTTATAACAATAATGGATATGATGTCTAGAAAACTCGATTCTTATTTCAACTTTATGTTATTGCACTTTTCAATGACAGCAACATTAAACACACATAAAAATATTTTTAAAATCATTGACAACAAATAGGAAACTGACACTTTTAACTTAATTAAAAAACTAGAATTCTTGTCTCAGTCTGAGACTTGCAGCCAAAATAAATTCAGCTTGGTGTACTTTTCTACTATATGAAAAATACTTCTAGAGAGAGAAAATGACAGATTAAACAGATTATGACTCAACCCTTGAACCCAAAAGAAAATAACAATCTAGAATTAGAATTGCATTTGTCACATTTGAAAGAAGAAAAACAAGCAAGAATTTGAATTAAATTTGTCATGTTTGGTACACGTGTTGTACCGGTTAATATCTCCTGTACGGTGACAATATAATCTCTCTCACATGATTTGATTGCTTAGCTGGAAAAAATCATCATAGTTTAAACTCTAAACACAGAAATCTATATAAAAGAAAAATAATGTACATACAAAACTCAGGCACATTGCATTCAAATCAGCTTTGTAATGGATTTACTGGTATTAACATGCCCTTTTTTCTGTCAGGATAGTCAATTTTCGTGTTTTCATGGGCCCACAGCATGATAAACCACAAATTTAACCGTAACTCATTCGGGTTGTAATTTCTCAGGTTCCATCACACAAACACACAATAAAACTCATTCTTTTGCATGTTAAAAATCAATCAAAATTTAGTAGAATTACCCTATAAATTTCTTTTAGATCTGCTTGCATTTGATATATAGGATTCGAGTTTCCTACTGAGGTGGAGAGATTGCTGATATAGATTTAGATCTAGCCCTTCTACCATCCTCCCCACACGAGCTTGCAATAGCACCTACAAAAATATAAAATAAAACAACAATTTAGTAAATAAAAAATTAAAGCATGACATTACAAGCAATAACCCAAGTTAAATAGAAGCTTAATTGATAACAGATACATACATCGTTGGTATTGAAACCAATAACCAGTTCACCAATGAACTGGTACAAAGAACCAGCACAGAAAACTAGGTCGGTCAAATGCTGTGTGTCGATTTTCAATCTGACATTTCCATCACTGAACTCAGCAATTCCAGTCTCAGCTTGATAAGCTTCAAGCCTGGACAAAATAATAAAACAACTATCAGTATTATTATCTTAATATACAGTACCAGTACTGGTACAAGGTGGTATGTTAATACATGAAACTAAAAATTACCAGAGGTAATTGTGTATTGTTTGAAACAATGAAAAGGAAATGAAATGAAGAAAGATTAAAGGGGATGAGTGTTCTAATTCACCTTCCTGTAACTCGAAGGGATTGACCATGCTTGAAAAATGGAGAAGAAGGTTCCAATTCTCGCAAAAGTACAGCAACACCAGGCTTTATTCCAGAACCAGCCATCAAAACTTTATGTGAAAGAGCAAGAACAGATTTCGTTAAATTGGGGCAAATTTGACTGGAATTGGTTTTTAACAATTGAAGTTGAATACTTGATCGTGCTAAATAAATATCATATGTAAGTGCGATTTGAAATGAGGAAACTAACCTTGTGATTGCAATTTTGCGAGTGCGCGAGTGTAGCGAGAGAGTATACGAACTGGAGAGACCGAGAGAGAGAATGATTCGGGTCGCTCCTCTCCAGTTTGTCAATTCATGGTCTAAACAATGCGAGATAAAATTGGGCCAATGGGCTGAGAAACTTAATATTGGGCCTTTCACACTCTCCATCTATACTAATATAATAAAGCAAGCCCATGTCCGTTTTATCTAACTTTCCTTTAATTATTCAATGATTTTTTTTTTTTCTCCATGTTGTATCGTCCGATCTGATGTGTCAAGTATATCCATCTATCAACTTACTAATCTACTGCCAATGGGCCCCACAAGTTCAACGAAACATCCGGAACTTCGGGTAAAGTATCCCTACGGTACTTCCAGCCAAAACTCATTTTGGTACCTATGTAGATCACAGGGATCTGCTTCAAGATTCGTGTAATATTATATCGGACAATAGAGATCTCATTCTACACGGTATAGTACTTTACTGTATATGAACTCCAATCAATCAATCAGACTCACATCCACCTCTGAAACCTGTGAAGAATCAAACAGTCGGAGGAAGAATCGATTGATTTCCCAAACCTTGGTGGCATCGCAACAATGGAATTGAAGGTTCTAATTTCAATTTCAAGTAGAAAAAGATAGGTCTCTGATGATGCTGGCATGGCAATGGCAAGAGATGTTTTGAATAGCTACACCTTGCGCAGGGTTCTTCTATCCAATTCCCATTGGTTCTCTTCTCTCCCTCTCCCTCTCGCCTCTCTCGGATCAAGCCTTGAATTGTTTGTGGTACTTGAATGGAATATAGATGCATCTCCTCCAATCCAATCCGATTCAATTCATCTATTCCGTCTCCTCTTTCTTTCTCTGCCACTTTCCACCCCTTCGGTCCTATATTAGGATACAAGAACCAACACCGATCTCGAGTGTGGCCCTCTTTTTTGTAATTTGTGCATCTATTGGGATTACTTTGGTGATTTGAATTTAAATTTATATGGTTGATTGAACTTTGTATCATGACGGTTTGATATTTTTTATTTTTTTATTTTTTTATTTTTTGCTTAGAGAACAATTCAACATATTTTGAAAACAAAATGTGCTTGAAGCAATAATAGATTCAACAAATCAATAGATAGAACGCTAAGTCGCCAAAAAAAAATAAAAATTACACAAATAGCAGATATATTCAGACAAAGATTTTCTTAAATCCCACGCAGTTGCTAAAATTTTTATGGTATGCCTTTCTTTTTTGTTTGGTTCTTTACTGATAAGAACAAAAGCTAAAATCGATTAAATGCTAGATTATTGTTACCATTTTTCTGATACGTGCAGAGAGAGGACTTCTTTGGCTCTTTGGCTTGTTTTCTTCTTTCTCTTAACACTTGTTGAGTTCTTGGCTCTTTAGCTCTTGACTTTTTTTTTTTTTTTTACTGGTACCAACTAGCTTTGCTAGTTTGATGGCACTTAGCTTGTGCAGAATTTTCAAATCTATGGCTCTGATACCATGTTAATTTTTGTAAGAGAGAAGAGAGGTAAGAAAACAACTTATTATTGCAATCTTATTTTCAGCTTTACATGTATCCCTATTTATAGAAGAAAAATAAAAACTAGCCGTTGTACTATTAATTGCAACTACTAACCACTAACCACTAACCACTAACTTCTAGCCTATTAATTATTGACACTATTCCCTACAACTAGCCATTACAATTCAAATTTGTAACTAGCCGTTATTTTTAACATTTATTATTATTATCTTATTTATTTTATTTGATTGTTTTCAACGTGGGTAATCTACGATAAGATTTCTGCTCAGATTTGTGCTATTATATATGTTCTCTACATTTGGAGTTTGTGCCTTACTCTTTCTACACATCTCGAGGTATTCTTCTCACCCTTTTTCATTTCACCAAACTATATTTCAAAATCTGAAGTAGATGCTTAGTATATTTATTTTCTGGAATCTGATGTAGAGGCTCAATTTATTACATATAATAAGTACATGAAAAACAACCAATACCATTCTCAGGAAAAAAAACAATATCAATGGAGCTGCTGACAACACCTGCTGAATAGTACCCTATTACAATACAAAATGTTGAGAAGTAATACTTTACTAATTAAATTGCATATATATATATATATATATAGAGTCCGGTTAATGTCATAACGTTATAATTCCAGTCTAAGTTATAACGAGTCGGTTTTTGCGATTTCAAAATCCGAACAGTCGATCCGAACCGTCCAACATAATCTCCTATTAAAATGTGCTTGGAGATCAAATTTTATATTTTTTGAAATTTTTTTACTATTCTTTTAGATAGGTACAAAATCACTATTATGGATGGTTCAGAATTATCTTAAAACAGTGATTTTGTACCTATCGAAAAAATAATAAAAAACTCCAAAAATTGTAAAATTTGGTCTCTAAGCACATTTTAATATGGAGAACATTTTGAGCCGTTTGGATCGACTGTTTGGATTTTAAAATTGCTAAAACTGACTCGTTATAACTTAAGCTGAAATTATAACGTTATGACATTAGCCGAACTCTCTCTCTCTCTCTCTCTATATATATATAGAGGGATGCTTCTATGGACATAAGGACCTATTTGTAAAATGAACATATTTTTATTTTCAAAGTTCAAACAGTTGATCCGACCGTTCAACATTATCTCCATATTAAAATGTACTTGGAGGTCAAATTTTACATTTTTTTGAATTTTTTTTACTATTTATTAAGTATTTTACAAAACTAGTCAAATTCAGACCATTAAATTTTGTACCCATCTTAATAAATAGTAAAAAAATTCAAAAAAAATGTAAAATTTGACCTCCAAGTACATTTTAATATGGAGATAATGTTGAACGGTCGGATCGACTGTTTGAACTTTGAAAATGAAAATATGCTCATTTTACAAATATGTCCTTATGTCCATAGAAGAATTTGCCATATATATATCCATTTCAAAAAATAGTACTCTATTCTAATCAGGCATAAAACAACAATAAAAAACAAACAAAAAAAGAAACCTAGAAAACTTGCTTCTGAAAAATATGTATGCTGTTTTCTTTTCATTCCACATATTATTTAGAAACAAAACTCTGCTTGCTCTGTCAAAAAATTAAGTTCCAACAAAATAATTACAAACAAATGAAGTTTCAATCCATAATTTTGTATTTCAGTATAGAATCACAGCAATCAAAGCTGTTGCAATTTGTCAAAAGCAATAAAAATTCAAAACATTCTATACTAAACATTACTTGCACACTCCAAAACAAACTAACACATTTTCTCATTTCTGCAGCGATGAGGACAGCAAAGCAAGAGAAAAGAGAGTTATTACACGGTGCCTTAGGAACAATTGGAAATATTTTGTTAATTGTAAATAACATTTTGTTCAGTGTCTCTACGCAGAAAACACTTGGAATCAATTTGTTAAAATAGTGTACAAAAAAACTATGTTTGTCAATACCACGACACAAGGATAACATGCTATCGCATCGCACCTATCCCTCAACGAGTGATACATTTACATACTAAATTTGTAAATTTTTAGTTACTTTAATTTGTAAATTTTTTTTTATAGTTAATTAGTACAGAATCAAAAACTATAAAAATGAAGCTTACAAGTTTTTCTTTGTTCGATGGAAAAGCAAATTAAAAGAAGTATACTTTTGCAACTAGAAATGCTTGAAAAGTAGAAAATAAGAAAATTACACTGTAATTAAAATTAGAAACTAGAATTCTCGTCTCTGTCTCAGACTTGCAGCCAAAATAATAACTCCAGCTTGGTGTACTTTTTCTATTATATGAAAAATTATTCTAGAGTTGAAAGTGACATATTAAACAGAATATGACTCTAAACTTGAACCCAAAAGAAGACAAAAAAGAGAAGAATTTGAATTGAATTTGTCATGTTTGGTAGACGTGTTGTACCGGTCATGTTTAGAAAATTTAGATTTGGGGGCTGAATCGTAAAATGCATAATGCAAAATAATGTACATACAAAACTCAGACACATTACTTTCTAAAGAGTATAGGTTAAAGCTGGTTAAATAAGCTTTGTAATGGAATTAGTGGGTACTAACATGCCCTTTTTGCTATCAGAATAGTAAATTTTCGTGTTTTCATGGGCCCACAGCATGATTACTCATAATAAACCACAAATTGAAGCAAAACTCATTAGGGTTATAATTTCTCAAGTTCCATCACACATGAACACACACAAAATCTCATTCTTTAGACAATTTTAATTTCTACGGTCAGCTTTTGCATGTTAAAAATAAACAAAATTAACTAGAATTACCCTAAATTTCTTTTAGATCTACTTGTACTTGATATATAGGATTCAAGTTTCCTACTGAGGTGGAGAGATTGCTGGTACAGATTTAGATCTAGCCCATCTACCATCCTCCCCACCCGAGCTTGCAATAGCACCTACGAAAATATAAAATGAAAAAATAGTTTAGTAAATAATAAAAAAAAGAGACTATGGTACTATGCATAGCACAGATATTTTCGTTTTCAAAGTCCAATTAGTCGATCTGAACCGTTCAACATGACCTCCATATTAAAATGTACCTGCATATTAAATTTTACATTTTTTAGAATTTGTTTACTATTTTTTTAGATAGGTAGAAAATCTCTACTTTTGAATGGTCTAGAATCTTTATAGACCAAGTCATTTTCTACCTATCTAAAAATTAGTAAAAGAAATTCTAAAAAATGTAAAATTTGATCTACAATTACATTTTCATATGGAAATCATGTTGAATGGTTCAGATCGATTGTTAGGACTTTGAAAATGGACATATTGATCCATAGTACAGAGCACTATGCGCTATGCATAGTACCCTAACATTACTCAAATAAAAATTAAAGAATGACATTACAACCAGTAAATACATACATTGTTGGTATTGAAGTGAATAACCCTAGTTATTATGCTAGAGCAAAAAAAAAAAGTTAATTAGAAGCATAATTGATAAAAAGATACATTCATCATTGGTATTGAAGCCAATAATCAGTTCACCAATGAACTGGTACAAAGAGTCAGTGCAAAAAACAAGATCGGTCAAATGCGATGTGTCGATTTTCAATCTGACATTTCCATCACTGATCTCAGAAATTCCAGTCTCAGCTTGATAAGCTTCAAGCATAATTAAAATAATAAAAACAACTATTAGTATTGTTACCTTAATATACCAATACTGGTTTATCAATGCCATATCACCTGGTCAGTATGGTACCAACATACAGTACCAGTACTGGTACAAATTACCAGAGAAAATTGTGTATTGTTTGAAAAAGGAAATGAAATGAAGAAAGATTAAAGGGGATGAGTGTTGTAACTCACCTTCCTGTAACTCGAAGGGATTGACCATGCTTGAAAAATGGAGAAGAGGGTTCCAATTCTCGCAAAATTACAGGAACACCAGGCTTGATTCCAGAAGCAGCCATGGGATGCTATGCTATGGTGTCAAAAGTAAGAACAGATTTCGTTAATTTGGGGCAAATTTGACTGGAGTTGGTTCTTAAAATTGAAGTTCAATACTTCATCGTACTTAATAAATATCATATGTAAGTGCGATTTGAAAGGAGAAAACTAACCTGCGATTACAATTTGCGAGTGCGAGTGTGTAGAGAGAGCAGGCGATGGTGCCACAGTATACGAACTGGAGAGACCGAGAGAGAGAGAGAAGGGTTTAGGTGGCTCCTCTCCAGTAGTCACCGAATTTTTATAAACAAAGGTAACTCAAATTTTGAATTAAGATCCGGACCGTCCGATCTGTTTAAACACGAATATTAAAGCTTCCCCTTGCATTCCACCTCGGGCCGGATTGGCTCGGATTCTTATCGGACAGTCTGGATCCAAACATAAAATTTGAGTTACTTCAGGGGAACAGATTCCATTCATTGACGATCACGGCAGATTTATAATCAAGAATCCTGGCAACTGGAGTGGTATCTTATTATTGGGCTGTCTACTCATGGTCTAATTAATATTACGAATTTGAAATAAAATTGGGCCAATGGGCTGATAAACTTGAAATTTACAAATGAGTTGGATATATAGCTTTAGGCCTTTCACACTCTCTATCTAAACTATACTATACTATAGATCTATAACATAATAAAGCAAGCCCATATCCGTTTTATCTTACTTTCTCTAATTATTCGATGATACTACCAATGGGCCCCTTCAACGAAACATACAGCACTTCACGCAGAAATCTGATCCCTAAAGGAACTCCAACATTGAGTTCGGATAAGGAGCGTCCGATCTTCTTTGCTACGAATATGGCCTGTTCATTCTATCTGATTCTAATCGGACGGTCCGAATCTAAACACAAAATTTGGGTTACTTCAGGGAATCGGACCCCTTCACGCAACTCAAAAGAAAATTAATCAGTTCTCTTCCGATAATTGTAAGAATCAATCAGTCGGAGAAGGCGGCATGCGATGCGTAACAAACGACTATATATACATATTGCTGATTTAATTCTGCTCCGATAGATAGAAGGTCCTAATTTTAATTACAAGTAGAAAAAGATAGGTCCCTAGTGATGCTGGCAGGGTTTTTCTATCCAACTCGGTGAGAACTTAATGATTCGGTAAAGGTTCGGCAGGTCAAATATTTGTCATTCGTGAATAACACGGGTATATTGGGAATAATTCGGAATTAAGCACTGAGTGCAAAAAAAAAATTCCCACAATAGAGCTAAAAAAAATCGTGAATAATTCGTAAAATTGGGAAAAATTCGTAAAAAAATTTGGGAAACTGAATAATACACAGATTGATTCGCCAACAGCTCAAATCCAAATTATTTGTGAATAATTCACGAATCTTGTTACTATGCTATCCAATTCCCATTGGTTCTCTTCTCTCTCAGCTCGATCCTTGAAGAGCCCAATTATGGGGTAGATACAATGATTCACGAGTCTAATAGGTCTATTGAGTTTACTGATCAAACGAGAAATTGCATCAGTTCTCACACTTGCAAGTAAGTATTACATATTTTTGCTTTCAAATCCAAATTATTTGTGAATAATTCACGAATCTTGTTACTATGCTATCCAATTCCCATTGGTTCTCTTCTCTCTCAGCTCGATCCTTGAAGAGCCCAATTATGGGGTAGATACAATGATTCACGAGTCTAATAGGTCTATTGAGTTTACTGATCAAACGAGAAATTGCATCAGTTCTCACACTTGCAAGTAAGTATTACATATTTTTGCTTTGAAATTGAAGGGGTATAAAGTATGATATTTTCTAAATTATTTTATTTATGGGTAGGGTTAAAATGTTCAATTGTTTTCGTGCTCCAATCATGCCTCACATTCTTATCTTCAGATTTTCAAAGACCAAACAGTCGATCTGAACCACTGAACATGATCTCCATATTAAATTATTAGCTCTGATTCTCTATGTGGCTGTCTCCTAGCTTTCCTATACTTCTCCAAAAGCAACCCAAAGCTGCTACATGCGTCATCGTAGACAGCACCTTTGCAAAAATTAGACTTAAACAGAGAAGATGCAGCCATTGCTTCTTCACTTTTGCCATTACAAGCCACAACTACAGAACTCTCTACATAGAAGATACTAATTATAATTTTTTTCTATTTTTATTTTATTTTATTGAATTGTCAAAAAATTTAAATTATTGCGCCAATTCATTAGATCCAGGTACTAAGTATTTATACCAGACGGGTTGTGTTCATCCTGAATTTTTAGTTACATTGTGTTTGTTTGTAGATGGCTTCTAATATAGAAATTTGATCAGAATTTCAAACAATATTGTACCAGTACTGGTACCATATCCGTACTAGACAGAGAGAGAAGGAAAGGGACTGAAGTCTCAAGTAATTAGAATAATTATAATATATATGGAAATACATAATTAAGCTGTATTTGCAACAAATAAAATAAGCACATCTAAGTTGAACTGAGAAGAATTAATTAGTCCCATATCAGCACAAAAGAAACAAAGATGCTGCCGTTACCCCTTTTTCTTTCCTATTATGACCTACATTAACTTATCAACAGAAACAAAAGCTTATCGGATCATATTCACAAATCTAAGCAAAACAAGTTCAAAAAAGAACAAGAAGGGAAAAGCTCTCTGAATTCAAATTATATTTACTGTTACCATTATTTTCTAATTATATTTGATTGAGAATAAAGCTTTATTGGTACTTTTCTTATGTCTTTAAAAGCTACAGTGACGAGTATTTATATATTTATACACACTGCAGTATTTTACAATTATCTCTAAACCCTGTTCTGTCTTAAGAGACGTTACAATTATTACTATTTTGAGTAACAAAGAAAAAATGGGAAAAATGGAAGAAAGGTACAGGGTACGATTTGTAAAAGTGCACCTAGTTACTGATATGCAAATGGATGGAAAGGATTTGAAATGCACGAAATCTTGTCCTGTTGGAAATTTATCTGAAGGCACAACTACACAGCTAATGTTCAAATTTCGAAATATTCATTTTGAAGACCAAATTGAGCAATATGCTAGGCTAATTCACATGCTTATGCTAGCCTCTACATTAATCTTTATTAACGAATATGAGTTAATGGAATTAATTGCAAGTTGTTTTTATTATTCCAATTTATTTTTTTGAATTGGAAATCTGGATTTCATATAGATTTTCAATTCAAATTTGTTTATCTGTTTCATCAAAAATCACACAAGTTCGTCAACAAAAAGTTTGCCTAATCATTAATAAAAATTGTTAGATTGAAGAATTTGGTAGAAATAGATGAGACAACATGTGAAAAAGCTCTTCGTTTATGAGAAAGTAGACAAGTAGCAAAATTTGAGCAAAATGAGTGCCAAAATGCACAGAGGTAGCTGTGCTGGAGAATGTTGTTTCTATTTCGTGTATGTTGGAGGAGAATGAAGAGAAATTGTCGGGTACTGGCATTAGCAAGGTAATTTATTGAACTGCTAATTTCAATTGTATGGATTGCAGTATGAATTCTTGATTTTAACAAGGATTACTGGAATTGTACATTTAAAGAATCTGGAGGCAAGCCCAATAGATCTTTTATCTTACATTAAGCTGGATATTCAACTATCTGATATGCAATTACCTTTACTTCTGTAATTATAAAGGCTATGCTGTTCTTACCCGTGAGATCACACAATTCTGTTCCAGAATCTGATACTTGGATATTGTAAGATTCTCTCTCTATTGCATATATATAAAGTTTTTTTTGTTTACCAGAAAGTGAATGTTCTAAACCAACAAGGTTTGCCGTATACTTGTACATAAAACAAGGAATTTTGCTACAACCTTCCTTGCCTTTATCTTAAGAAATAATGAACATACTCCTCTTTTGTAGCCCTTTTTTTTGGTACGTACGTAGTGGTTAACAATGGATGATGGATGGATGGTCGGACTAATTTAAGAATCAAATTAACAACAGAAATGAAAAATACAAACATTTATTATCATCATCTTGTTCAGTCTAAAAGATAATTAAAGTCGATACATGATTAATTAATTAAGAAAGCACACAAGCATACCAGAAGTGCATAAAACAAAATAAAAGGCTAGCCGATGGTAAAATAATATATAATTACCTAGATTTCACTTAATTGTTGAAGGCTAGTTATGCAGTTTCGACATGGTACATTTCTCCAATACCCATGTGAGCCATCAGCAGCCAGACATGCGTCAGAAGTTCCCCTCCCTGATTCAATTGCTTGAGGTGGTAGTTCGTTTTGCAGCTGATCGCAGAGTAGCGGAGCATCTCGACCCAAACTTTATTGATAAGATGCCACCTGTCGTCTTCTAGCATCAGATTCAGCTCCTTTGCTAGCCGGCATGCATCAAACAGCACTGACTTGCATCTGTCTCCTTTTATTTGTATTGGGTCAACCTTTGTCTCCCATTTTAACAATGCTTCCCTTGCCTCTGCTTCAGTAAGCCCCTTCCTCTCTGATCGAAAGAAACGCTTGGCTTCAGTGCAAGTATCCTGGAATCTTATCTTTCCAATCCCAGCTGGCATCATAGATGGTTGCATGATTAGAAGGTACACCATATAGTTTGACATTATCAAACTAATTTCACGGTCAGAGTAGCTGATGTTGATGCACTCTACAACCCCTTGTCCAGTCTCATAGTTTTCATTCGCATTGCCATGGATGTGGAAGCAGAGATCTGTCACAATGTGCCATAGGAGAATACTCTCGTCAAATTCCTTGTCGATGGTCCATCTCCAATGGCTGCATCCCTCCTCCTGGAGTGCTTTCTCTCCTTTGCAATATCTTAACTCCTTGAAATCAGCTGTGGTGTATGCCGACTCTGATAGTTTCTTAAGCTTACCAAATAAAAGAACTTTTAACTCACACGGTATGCCAACAGTGTGGACAAAAACAAAGTTATTCCATAACTCCACCTTATCAGCGCCCAAAATCCTTCTAATCAAGGATTCTTCTTTGTCTCCAAGGGAAAGGCTGAGCAAGCTGTATTGACTAATAGAGTTTGACCACCTTGGTTTGCCCTTAGAAAAGATACATGACACTGCGTAGGTAATACCACCTGCCAGTTTGTTTAAGTTTAGCCATCTATGTCTTGCAAGTGCGACTATCATCCAATCAGATGTTGTGATTAGAACAAAGGAAGTCAGTTCCATGAAAAGAGCACTGCCCAATAAAATATATGATATTACTATGTCTGCATTTACATAGCCTTGCTTGTTACAATTATGAAAGATGATGAAAGCAATGGAGATCATCACAAGGTATATAAATCGTGAAATTCCACTGCATATACCACGGATATGAATGGCTTTGCTGTGAAACACATCATAAAGGAACGACAGCTCAATTTCTAACACTTTAAATGCATTTTCTAATTTATTGTTCCAGAAATAGTTTTGGCTAATTTCCCGATCTTCAGAGGTAAGCATGAGGTCTACCACAAGAGGCTTGAATTTCTTAAAGAATTCATAGGCTTCAACTAACAGTTGTACATCACTATTATTACCGGAGCATTTGTGGTTGGAAGGCTGTGCTGCCTCAATCTTTTTTTCTACATATCCGCTTTGGCCGGCTTCCCTTTGCCAGACGTACTCCTCCATGAATTCTGCATAGTTTAGTCCAGGATTCTCATGGATCAGCGAATCTTTCATTTGATTCATGCTGGCAGAGCGAAGCGCCAAAGTTCTCTCTGCGTACTTGACAAACCCAGTTATGAAAACAATGGCCGCTGCTAGACGCAACCTAGGGATGGCCAATAACCCCAGCACCACCATGAAAGCTATGCTGGACTGAACTGCCAATCCGATAGTATGCCTCAACCAGAGTTCGTTGTCCTCGATAGAATAGGACGTGATAGTATCAGGCCCACCGAGGTGGAGGAGAAGAAAAGGAGCCCAAAATGCCATCAGATCGCTGCTGCCTTCTTCATTTTGTTTCTTGAGAATGTTGCTGAGTGCCAAGACAGCGATATAATTGGCTGCCTGGTAGAAAGACCATAGAAGAATAATGAGGGGTTTTCGAGCAGTGCGTTTCCTCCAGGGAGACAAGATAACCAGGCCAAATTGCAAGCATAGGCTTGCCAGCACAAGGATTCTAATTTCTTGGGCATTCCATAGCCTCTTCCAGCTCTCCTTTATGATTTTGATTTGCATGCTGGCTTAATTATTGATCTCTCTATTAATTCCAGCACAGTATGGGATCAGATCCTCCCTAGCTACTTCACAAAGAGATCAATCCATGTTTCAGTTTGCAGCGGATAAATTAATATGCTTAATAATGAATTTCAAATTTTATCAGAAAAATTAGCTATATATGGTGAACTACAATCACTAATGTCCTTAATTTAATTTGCTCTGTACCTTGTGCATAGAATGAAGCTCGATCGGGGCCGACCAGCGGTGGCACCGCCAAGTATGTGTGACTGTTGACAAAAGGATCGATGGCCGGCGATTCAATTCAACCAATTAGCTAGCTGTTGCTCCTTTACATATAGAATTGTTTTTGTTTTGTTTTATCATCTTCATTGTCATGGATTATATATCCCAGCTGCTTCTAACTTCTAAGGTTAAATTTTAAGTCAACAAAGGGCCAAGTATAATATTCCTCGAAGAACAAAAAATAATGATAACGTACCTATGCCTCATTTTATTACTATTACTAATTTTTTGAATGAGAGACACCTTTTTCAAACCCATTGTTATTATAATAAATGATTCTCTCATCCGGATTTCGAATCCACGTCTCCCACATGGCGAGCGTTACCCTTTGCCACTAGACCAAGGGCTAATTATTTTTTGAGTAAAAATAAGAGTCATGCCCTTATTTGATTATATTATGTTTAAAAAGTTAAAAAGGAATTTGTAACTACAGTGTTTTGAAAAAAGAAGCTCAAAAGAATTGAGCTAAGAGAAAAACAAAAACAGAGTGAAGGAAATAAAATAAAATAAAAATATATCAAGCCATCTTAAATAGGTCTTTATCAACGCATCACCATGGAAAGCCTAATTCTAATGTTATGACATTAGTCGGACTAACACCGTCTTTGTAGTTTCTACACAGCCTGTCCCAAACTAGAAAAAAGGAGGGTCGTGATAAGGTGTGGCGAGCCAACGTTAAAAAAAGCAAGTTTTTTTACGAAAATGAAACCCTTAACTCCCCAACTTGTTTGGAACTAAAGGTTTCATTGTTGTTGTTGCACGACATTAGCCATTTTACCCATTTTATTGTCTTTTATATTAAAACTCATTTTATCCTTTATTAAAAGCATGAAAAAATTTGTAGCACGTTTAAGAAAAATGTCGGTCTTATATTTGATCAGTTTTCGAGGGCAAATGGTTCATTTTTCTTAATTATGACGTATACACGGTGACATTGTCCTCGGAAATCGACCAATTATAAGACTGAGATTTTTCTTAAACATGCTTTACATATTTTTTATGTTTTTAATAATTATAAATTTAAAATGAGTTTTAATATAAAAGACAATAAATGAGTAAATTTGTGAGTTTTTGAAATTTAGAGGGAGAAATTAGTTTTTTCGAAGTTCAGAGGAGAAATACGTAATTTGGAATTCTTTTATTTGATTAATTTGATTAATTTTTTTTATTTGATTATTTTTTTATTTGATTAATTTGATGCTACAGCTGAGCTGTGCATCTACTCCAGAATTTTTGGCTGCTATTTTGCATGCATAGAAAGGAACTGCAACACTCTATCTTGGGCATTGAATTCAATATTAACTTTGTAGATTAAAAAATCCTCGAGCTCAAACAGGATTATTTTTTTTCTGTTTTAAATCACACGGTCCGGAAGTGAGGAGCACAAGTCTGCTACCTAGACACGAATAGCAGCAGATGCGGCCATCTGCTCTAAGATTAGATTCCTTTTCTCTCTCCTTATTTTTGTAAACCAACCTCTATCATCTATGCACATTGCCCATAGGCGATTTTTCAAAGTCAAAGGTCCAGTTCATTTGGACAGGGAGACTTAATTGGTAGAGCAAAACGAGACGTGCTTGCATGTGCAATGTGCACACTTTCCCGAGCGTTGACAATTTATTACTGTCATGTAATATAGCATTGCTACGTGGATAAAAACCATTGAAGGAAAAATCGGTATCGGGATCGGCCGGACCGGCCGATTCCAATCCACATTGGAAGAATTGGTCAGGATCGGTCGAATCGGATCGGAAAATCAGACTTTTTTGCTAGAAACTTGTTTTACACTAAAAAAAATAGGAAAATTAATAAAAAAATTTAGAAAAATTATTATAATCAAATAATCCACTAATACAATATAATACAAGCATTAATTACAACTAAAAACACACTCTTTCACTCTCAGAAATTCCCATGGGCTAATGGATTGGTACAAATTGAAATTCTCATATATATAAATGAGTTGTGTTTTTTAACAACAAATGGTGTATGGTGTGGTGGTAGTTGACTTTGGTTGCTTAGCTAGAGGGCATGAGTTCGATTCACGCAGAGAGCTCAAAAAAGTTTTGGAGTTTGTTTAATTTGCATTTCGGCCGGTCGGTGGAATCGGTCTATTCCGGTCCGGAACGGCCGAAATTTGACTGGATTCAGATTGGAACGGATGAAATTTAACTGGAATTAGGCCGGAACGTCCGAAATTTGACGAAATCTACACTAACTGCGTAACTCGATCTGAAATCGGATCGGTACCGTCTGATTCCGATCCGGAACGGCCGATTTTGCCTTCTATGATAAAAACACCTATAGGGACACCTGAGATAACTCGTTACACGCTTAGCATCACAGAATTTGCTCGAGCAAACAAGAGAAAGAATTAAAGAAGAAGAGGAGGAAAACCTATAGCAGCACAAATTGTCGAGATCTCTAGTTCTCTACTGCTTTCAAACATTTTTCTCTTGATCTGTTTTCCTTTCTCATTCAACCTAGAGCGAGTAATGGCAAGCATGCTGATATCGGGCCTCATACCTCTCCTGCAACAGCCCGGATCGATGCTCAAGATGGAGAAAGAGTGCCAGAAGCTGCTCAACTTTTTCACTGATACCCTTCCCAAGCTCGCTGATGCCCAATTACGCGCTGAAGCTGAACCCAATGTCAGAACCTGGCTTGATGAATTCAATGCAGCAGTGTATGAAGCTGACGACATGGTAGATGATTTCAGATATGCGAAGCTCCAGGCAGAGGCTGAGGCCGACGGCTGCCGGAATCAGAATGGTGACAGAGTAAGGGCTGGTCTCTTCCTCTTATCTTGTTTTAAGACTAGTAGAATTAATCAGAGTGGGGCGCTGCAAGGAATTGAAAATAGAATTGGTAGTATTGTTAAAATAATTGATGACCTTGACGAAAGGATGAGAGCTTTCAACTTTCAACCAGGTCAGGAGATAAATATAACATCTCTAGAAAGGCCGCAACAGCTGAATTTCTCAAGTCCGACAGAAATTGTTGGAAGAGATAACGAAATTAGAGGAATTAAGAATCTAGACCTAAAAATATTTGGCAAAAAATTTATTCCCAGATTTATGATCAGAACAATGGCTATCTCCATTGTGGGTCCACAAGGAATAGGCAAGAGTGCCTTGGCTCGATTTGTATGCAACATTGATGATATCAAAAGCCATTTTAATTGTGTAGTATGGGTTGATGTTGGATCTGAATTTAACATTGGTAAAATCACAAAATCCATAATTGATCAAGTAATAGGGAAAGACTGTTGCATATCCGAAGGTGATACAGATTTACTAGGGCTTCGCCTTTCTCAAGAAGTATGTCATGGGAGGTACCTTCTTGTATTGGATGATGTGCAAACTGTTCCTGAGGAACTGATATGGAAATTCAAAAAGTTAGTACTAACTGATGAATGGGGAATTGTTTTAATAGTTACAAGCAGTTTTCAAGAAGTTGGGCAAATGTTCGGAGTTGGGCGTAAAAATAAGTTTGTACTAGAACCTTTGATGAATAATGATGGATGGAATCTGTTTTGTACGAAAGCATTTTGGGATGATGCTAATGAAACTTGTCCAGAGATATTAAAAGAGATGGGCAAGAAAATTGTTGACACATGTGGGGGATCACCTCTAGCACTGAATATGATGGGTGGTCTGATGAGGTTCAAGAAACAGCCTGAAGAATGGCAACGAGTAATCAACCAATTGGAAAATTATACTGTTGATGGTGTCGCAACTGTTGAGAAAATTATCAAGGTGTGTTATGATAATTTATGTTCTCAAGTTAAGCAATGCTTTGCATTTTGTTCTCTCTTTCCTGAGGGCCATTACATGGACAAGGAGGTTTTGATCAAACTCTGGATGGCCAATGGTCTATTATTGCCTTCAGATGGATCAAGATCGATACCTCCGGAAGAAAATGGTAGCATTGTTTTCAATGAGCTTGCCTCGAGGCACTTCTTCGAAGATGTTAAACTCGTCCATGGAAATTATTCATACGAGAACAAACATGGATACCATAGTAGAGTAACATGCAAGTTGCTGGACCTTATTCGTAAGCAGGCAGTAATTGCTGCAAGAGAATTTGCACTGCAAAACCCTTACCTGTTATCTATTTCTGGTGATTCACAAGTAGATATTCCTATCTTGTTAGAAACTAATCCAGCCATGCGTACCTTGTTGTCCCCAAGTGATCCCTTTATTAGAAATGTTAATTGCAGTGCAGTGCCCAGAGCAAACTCCTTGAGAGGGTTGCACTTGCACTCTGCTTTATTTCAACGGGATCTTTTGGTACTGAAATATATGAGACACTTGCGATATCTCGATCTATCCGGAAGTAGAATCAAAATATTACCGGAATCCACAAGCTTATTATACTTCCTACAAACTTTAAATCTCTCGAAATGTTTGCTCCTTTACCAGCTTCCGGAAAATATGAAATATATGAGGAGCCTAAGGCATCTCTACATCCATAAATGCCCCCAGCTAAAGAAAATGCCAGCACATTTTAGGCAGCTCAGTAACCTACAGACCCTCACAACTTACATTGTTGGAGAAGAAAATACCGGCACCGGCATTGATCAAATAAAGGGCTTGCATCTCGGTGGTTTACTTGAGTTGTATAACTTGCACAAGGTGAAAACTGTAACAATTGCAAAAGAGGCTGATTTGGTTTCAAAGACAAATTTGGATAGACTGACTTTAAATTGGGGTACTGAATCACTAGTTATGTCAAAAAATAATAATGATTTGGGAGTATTGGAGGCTCTACAACCTCACACCCAGTTGAAAGTGTTAAAAGTACAACAATACGGCAGCCGTGAATTTGCAACTTGGCTTGCCAATCCAGTGGCAATGGGTTTCATAAATTTTGTTGAACTTCATTTGATTGGTTGCTCACAATGCGAGACCCTTCCTGCATTGTGGAAGTTGCCGTCCCTTAGAGTTCTCTGCTTGAAGCACATGCCGAGTTTGACTTGTATATCTCGTACTGATAAGAAAGATAGCTCGGAGCAATTTTTCCCAAGCCTCAAGAGGCTGGTATTGGTTGGTCTGAAGAAGTTGGAAAGGTGGAATGAAGAAGTACTTCATACAAAAATAGGAGGAGAAACAGAAGAAGAGGAGGAAGGAGGAGAAACTGAAGAAGAGGAGGAAGGAGGAGAAACAGAAGAAGAGGAGGAAGGAGGAGGAGGAGCCATGTGCTCAAACTTGGAAACCACTTTTGAAGAAGTCACAATATTCACCGTGCTTGATCAATTGGAAATCACCAGCTGTCCAAATCTGAAAACCATGCCACGTGTTCCTCAACTTAAACACATAACCGCAAGTATAGAAAATTATAGGTTGCTCTGGTCTGTCACAAATGTAATTACTCAGGAAGAGAGCTTAGTTGAAGAAGCCAACATTGCAAAAGCAAGTAGTGCTGATAATGAGCCATTTCCAGCATTAGAAGAAGAGGGGGAGAAGAGACTGGTCTGGAATAAGCTTAGAATATTGCGAATGGATTCAACTAACAGTTTTTTCATGCCTACAACATTACGGCATTCACTGTTGGGTGTCTCAGGTCTATGGAGACCATTTTGAGTGCTTGAATATTTGGATATTATTAATTGCAACACTCTTGTTTCCTGGCCTCTTGAATTTAGATACTTGAAAAGCTTGATAAGGCTGTCAATCCGAATGTGCCCAAACCTAACTGGCAAACTTCCTGCCCAGGCAGAAAATAACATATCGCTCTTTCCTAAGTTGAAAAAGCTAGAATTCTATGGATGCAGTTCTTTACAACAAGTTCCGGAATGTGGACTTGAACTCAATGTTTTGGAACTAGATGAATGTCCTCAAGTCGAGTCGATTTCAGGCATAAAGCGGCTGGATATGTTGTACCTCTCATGCATAAGTTGGACCTCTTTGCCGAGTTGGTTACCAGAAATTAAAGAGTTGGGAACTCTTTGGGTGTCTGAATGCCCAATGGTGAAGGAACTACCTGGAGGTGAATGGCTCTCTTCTCTTAAAAAGCTTAAGATTTCAGAGTGCCCTGACCTTGAAAAATTCTGCAAAGAGGGACCCTACTCTTCTACAATCTCACAAATTGGCAAAAGTACAGATAATTAACCATCCGCTACAAGGTACATAGAGCTTCCTTTCTTGTCTATGTAAATATTTATTGAATCCTTTCCTTTCTACAAAAAAAATTGAGCCTTTATTGATTCATCTTATAACTAACAAGAGTTTATATATTGGAAAAATGAATTTTCAGGCTTCACCAGCTAACTTCCTACAAGGCTAATCAGTACTCTCTGCTGGATGGTGCTTCTAGTTATAGGTATTTAATTAAACCTGATAGGTCCCAATTAATGATGATTTCCAGAACCACTTATCATTATTTTACTGTTATTTTATTTTTATTTTTCTTGTTTCTTAATTAGATTCCTCAAATGAGTACATACTTCATCATACCACACCTATACTAATCCTAGGTCCTATGGTACAAAAGGTTATGACTAGTTCCCTTTGAGTAGCCTACAGAAAAAGTATATATATTGCCGCTATGCGCTTCATTCGCTAATTTTAAGTGATTTCAAGTCCTTGTATTTTATTTTGTGAACTTAATTGATATTTTTTCTGTCACTTTCATGATGGGAACGAACACCTGACGTGTCTAGAACATGTGGCAGAGCCGCAGAGCCTTGCCACATAGTCTCAGTAGACGTCGAAAGCTGACAAACCCAACATAGATTAAGATATGTTTACCTCAACTACTCTTTCGCAGTTTATCAAGGGCGTCAGCTGGTTCTTTTTTTTTTTCTCCAAGATTTTAGAAGAGCAGGAAGTGATCAGTGCCTCTTTAGGAAAAGTGAGTATGTTTACCTCCCATTTTCTCTTTGGAAAGGTAGCTGTAAAGCTATTGTATTTCACCAGGCAATCTTTTTCATCTAATTTGTAGCTTTTTATATATCCAGCTTTAGTAAGCAAGGAGGGAGCCAGAAAGCGACCTTCTCGGTGAGAAAGACTCCTAAAATGCGGCACATTGAAACCGACCATCAAAGATTGAATAATACCAACTCAGCTATCTTCAAACAAATTAAGGGCGGGAGTATCAGTTGCTTGCTTTGTAATATAAAGTAGGTTGTGAGCTTAACTTTTTTTTTTTTTTTTAAGAAAGTGGATAAAACCCACCGATTTCATTACGAGAGAGAAGTACTTATTAATACAAAGTAGGTTGTGAGCTTAACTTTAAAAAAATTATCGAATTCACTTTATCTCAATTTGTAGGAACCGATCTCCTTTACGAGTGATACATTTACATACTAAATTTGTAAATTTTTTAGTTACACTAATTTGTAATTTTTTTTAGTAAGGTTAATTAATATGCATCATTGGTTTTGTGCTCCAATTATGCTCCATATTTTTTCTCCGTATTCAAAGTTAGAACAGTCGATTTGAACTGCTCAACATGATTTTCATATTAAATGTGCATTGAGACCAAATTTTATATATTTTTTTAGATAGGTACAAAATTATTATTTTCAAAAGATTCTAGACCATCCAAAACAGTGATTTTGTACCTATCTAAAAACATAGTAAAAAAGTTCCACAAAAAATAAAATTTGGCCTCCAAACACATTTTAATATGAAGATCATATTAAGCGGTTCGCATCGACTGTTCGGATTTTGAAAACAGAGTTAAAGATGTGGAGCATGATTGAAGCACAAAACCAATAGTGTAACCCTACTCTAAATTTTTATAGTTAAATTAGTATAGAATATTTATGCAACTAGAAATGCTGCAAAAGTAGATGGTTTTTCAGACCTGATCCAGAACTCCACCTGGGATGGCTTAGATTTTATTATTATTTTTGTTAGAATGGAAGAAAAAAAGGGACGGTGCATGATGATTGATTATCAATTAATACGGTCGGCTAAAAACATGAAAATGAAATTTGTGATATAAAATATCTCAACGTCTATAACTAACTAATCTCACATTTTAAAAGACAAAATTTAAGGCCAAGGAGAGATCCTCAATAAATCTAACACAAGGATTCTAATGCCTCTTAAACTTTACAATCTCTATCTTTAAATCAATATAAACATGCTTGCGCATCGTTTAAACTATCACATATATTTCATGTCATTTGAATTTTTTTTAATACATCAAATATCATTAGATAACCCAACTTTTTTGAAAAGTTCAAATTCTTTGATAGACATAACACATGCATCACATTTTATCACTTTTTATAACAATAATAGATATGATGTCTAGAAAACCCGATTCTTATTTCAACTTTATGTTATTGCACTTTTCAATGATAGCAACATTAAACACACATAAAAATATTTTTAAAATCATTGACAACAAATAGGGAGCTGACACTTCTAACTTAATTAAAAAACTAGAATTCTTGTCTCAGTCTGAGACTTGCAGCCAAAATAAATCCAGCTTGGTGTACTTTTCTACTATATGAAAAATACTTCTAGAGAGAGAAAATGACAGATTAAACAGATTATGACTCTACACTTGAACCCAAAAGAAAATAACAAGCAAGAATTTTGAATTGAATTTGTCACGTTTGAAAGAAAAAACAAGCAAGAATTTGAATTGAATTTGTCATGTTTGGTACACGTGTTGTACCTTAATATCTCCTGTACGGTGACAGTATAATCTCTCTCACATGATTTGATTGCTTAGCTGGAAAAAATCATCATAGTTTGAACTCTAAACACAGAAATCTATATAAAAGCAAAATAATGTACATACAAAACTCAGGCACATTGCATTCAAATCAGCTTTGTAATGGATTTACTGGTATTAACATGCCCTTTTTGCTGTCAGGATAGTCAATTTTCGTGTTTTCATGGGCCCACAGCATGATTACTCATAATAAACCACAAATTTAACCGTAACTCATTCGGGTTGTAATTTCTCAGGTTCCATCACACAAACACACAATAAAACTCATTCTTTTGCATGTTAAAAATCAATCAAAATTTAGTAGAATTACCCTATAAATTTCTTTTAGATCTACTTGCATTTGATATATAGGATTCGAGTTTCCTACTGAGGTGGAGAGATTGCTGGTATAGATTTAGATCTAGCCCCTCTACCATCCTCCCCACACGAGCTTGCAATAGCACCTACAAAAATATAAAATAAAACAACAATTTAGTAAATAAAAAATTAAAGCATGACATTACAAGCAATAACCCAAGTTAAATAGAAGCTTAATTGATAACAGATACATACATCGTTGGTATTGAAACCAATTACCAGTTCACCAATGAACTGGTACAAAGAACCAGCACAGAAAACTAGGTCGGTCAAATGCTGTGTGTCGATTTTCAATCTGACATTTCCATCACTGATCTCAGCAATTCCAGTCTCAGCTTGATAAGCTTCAAGCCTGGACAAAATAATAAAACAACTATCAGTATTATTACCTTAATATACAGTACCAGTACTGGTACAAGGTGGTATGTTAATACATGAAACTAAAAATTACCAGAGGTAATTGTGTATTGTTTGAAAAAATGAAAAGGAAATGAAATGAAGAAAGATTAAAGGGGATGAGTGTTCTAATTCACCTTCCTGTAACTCGAAGGGATTGACCATGCTTGAAAAATGGAGAAGAAGGTTCCAATTCTCGCAAAAGTACAGGAACACCAGGCTTTATTCCAGAACCAGCCATCTAAACTTTATGTGAAAGAGCAAGAACAGATTTCGTTAAATTGGGGCAAATTTGACTGGAGTTGGTTTTTAACAATTGAAGTTGAATACTTGATCGTGCTAAATAAATATCGTATGTAAGTGCGATTTGAAATGAGGAAACTAACCTTGTGATTGCAATTTTGCGAGTGCGAGAGTGTAGAGAGAGAGAGTATACGAACTGGAGAGACCGAGAAAGAGAGAATGATTCGGGTCGCTCCTCTCCAGTTTGTCAATTCATGGTCTAAACAATGCGAGGTAAAATTGGGCCAATGGGCTGCGAAACTTAATATTGGGCCTTTGACACTCTCCATCTGTACTACATAATATAATAAAGCAAGCCCATGTCCGTTTTATCTAACTTTCCTTTAATTATTCAATGATTTTTCTTTTTTCTCCATGTTGTATCGTCCGATCTGATGTGTCAAGTATATCCATCTATCAACTTACTAATCTACTGCCAATGGGCCCCATCAAGTTCAACGAAACATCCGGAACTTCGGGTAAAGTCCCTACGGTACTCCAGCCGAAACTCATTTTGGTACCTATTTAGATCACAGGGATCCGCTTCAATATTCGTGTAATATTATATCGGACAATAGAGATCTCATTCTACACGGATTAGTACCTTACTGGATATGAACTCCATTCAATCAATCAGACTCACATCCACCTCTGAAACATGTGAAGAATCGATTGATTTCCCAAACCTTGGTGGCATCGCAACAATGGAATTGAAGGTTCTAATTTCAAGTTCAAGTAGAAAAAGATAGGTCTCTGATGATGCTGGCATGGCAATGGCAAGAGATGTTTTGAATAGCTACACCTTGCGCAGGGTTCTTCTATCCAATTCCCATTGGTTCTCTTCTCTCCCTCTCCCTCTCGCCTCTCTCGGATCAAGCCTCGAAGAATCCAATCATGGGGTAGATACAATGATTCATGAGTCTAATAGATCTATTGAGTTTACTGATCAAAAGGGAGATTGCATCAGTTCTAACACTTGCATGTGAGCATTATTATTATGTTTATTTTCAATTTGGTATCTCAATTTTTAAGTCCAAACAATCGATCTGAACCGTTCAACATGATCTCTATATGAAATTGTACTTGTAGATCAAATTTTATATTTTTTACAATTTTTTTACTATTTTCTTGTGTAGGTTGAAAATCACTTCATATAAATATTCTACACCATTCAAAAGTAGTGATACCTATCTAAAAAATTTATAAAAAATGTAAAATTTAGTTTGCAAGTACACTTCCATATGAAAATTTAGTTTGCGCTATGCATATAGGCTCACTCATTTTCTAAATTATTTACTTATTTATGAACTAATTTGTTTCTTTTAATTTCTTTTCTGATGCTTGTTGTAGGGACAACTATCAATGGAGAAGACAGGAAACCCTACGCTCAAAGCAATTCTATAAAAACCTTTCCTTCGAAAGGAATCAAAGGATTGATTCTACGGGTGGTTTATCAGACACGCAAAGTCGTTCTTACACTACATCTAGCACCGATCAAGAAAAAATAAATTTTTCAAGACAGGTGCTAGGAGATACTTTTCTTTGCTCGATTATTTTTGCACTGTATTTATTTATCTCTAAAAGTATTATCTTTGACCAAGTTAACTATTCGGTACAATGGTAACAGCAATATACCATTGGTGTCGGGCACTTGCAAAATCAAAACTATTTCAGATTAAAAACCGAAAAAAATCAAAGTTTCAATTGCTGGTAAACGTCAATTTCAGTTGATTTTTTCTTCAAAAACTAATTTTTTTTAAATAATTGGAAGATGGTGGACTAAAATGCAACATTTGACAGTTTTATAGAGGGCTTCCCAAATATGTAAAGATAGTAGAAGTGGGACCAAGAGATGGGTTGCAAAATGAAAAAGGCATCGTACCGACATCTGTCAAGATCGAGCTAATTAAAAAATTGGTTTCTTCAGGATTGTCAGTTATAGAGGCTACAAGCTTCGTCTCTCCTAAGTGGGTCCCACAGGTAAGAACTTGGTAGAATCCTCTAATTGTTTGTCCTGTGTTTCATTGCAAATTCAACAAATTGAGGATGATATCACGTCGCTGTTGCATAATTAAAGTATTGGGATGCTGAAATTATTGTAAATTTTACAATGGTATCTGCGAAATTGGTAAATCCAGTGCGTAATTGATGTTTTTCTTTGTAATCATAGCTCGCTGATGCCAAGGATGTCATGGCAGCAATACAAAATGTGGATGGTGTCAAATTTCCCGTTTTGACTCCTAATCTCAAAGTAAATATTCGTAATAATAATCTCAGTATTTTATTTTGGTATTTTACAAACAGTGGCAGGGTGACATTCTAAGGTTGTGGGGTCAATTGACACCAATGAAAATTAGAAAACTCTATTCTAAGGGAAACTTAAATACTAGAATAATTACTTAATTGACCCTGTTAGAATAATTATTCTGTTTCTGTTTCTGTTTATTTTAATCAGTTTGCATACTGGCACGACCGATACAAAATACTGGCATTCTGAACTGCACTTTACAAAGTTTTTTTTTTTTTTAAATCTTTCTCAATGGTTATTAGTTTTGTTGCATTAGGGATTTGAGGCTGCATTGGCATCAGGTGCCAAAGAAGTTGCAGTCTTTGCTGCTGCTTCTGAGTCATTTTCTCGGTCAAACATAAACTGTACCATTGATGAGAGTCTTCAGCGGTACCGTGATGTCACACTTGCTGCCAAACAACATGCAATTCCTGTTCGTGGGTAAGCCACATCTCTCTCTCTCTCTCTCTCACTGACACACACACGTAAACTGTACCAATGATAGTCAACTTGACCATGTAATTTTCTTTTTGCACTTGGGTGTTTCTTGCAAATTACTTTAAAAAAAAGGAAAATGTTGGGTCTATTAGAGAAAACTAGTTTAACTAGACAGTTTTTTGTTAAATATGGCACAAAACAAGATATAATGGAACTAAGTTGTTATAATATGTTAGGTATGTATCTTGTGTTGTCGGTTGCCCGGTAGAGGGGCCCGTACCTCCTTCAAAGGTGGCTTATGTGGCAAAAGCGCTGCATGAGATGGGTTGCTTTGAGATTTCTCTTGGTGATACCATTGGGGTCGGTACTCCTGGTATGCATAATTCTTGTTTAATTTTCAGTTCCTTAACAGTTGACAGTATTATTAATTTTGCATCGAGAGTCATGCTTGCATGAATCTCAAAACTGACAAAAGACTGGTGTTTACAGTGTGTGAAGTTTTGACTATTTAAGAGGTCAAACTCGAAAACAGCACTGATCTATCACCTGAATCCTTTTTTACCCAAAAAAATGCATATGACTATGCAAAATCTCAATAGATGGTGTATTTTTATTAATATGCAGTTTACAATTATATAGCATACAAAATGCATTACATTATTTGTATAAAATTGTCTATTATAGAAATGGCATAGAGCATTAACAAGACTGCAAGATATCATTATATCAAAGCAAAAATGTATTATTTTATTTATACTGAAAATGTAGTCACTGATTTCATATATTTACTTGTGTGAAACAGGTACAGTGGTTCCGATGTTAGAGGCTGTGATGGCTGTCGTACCATTAGAGAAATTGGGAGTGCATTTCCATGACACCTACGGCCAATCTCTCTCTAATATTCTCGTCTCTCTCCAGGTGCTGTATAGTCTTTTAAATTTTTATCTTGTTGTCCTTATTGGAGTTTTGTTTTAGTGAGGCTATGGTACTATGCATAGCGCGGATTGGTCCATACTACGGAACAATATTTTTATTTTGAAAGTCTAAATAGTCGATCTGAACGTTTTAACATCATTTCCATATGAAAATGAGTAAATTTTACATTTTTCAGAATTTTTTACTATCTTTTAGATATGGAAAAAATCACTACTTCTGAATGGTTTAGAATTTTTAGATCAAGTGATTTTTTACCTATCTAAAAACATAGTAAAAAAATTCTAAAAAATGTCAAATTTGATCTTCAAGTATATGTTTTACGGAGTTCATGTTGAACGGTTCAGATCAATTGTTTGGACTTTGAAATTGGAGATATTGATCCGTTGTATGGACCATTATGCACTATGCATAGTGCCATAGCCTCACTTTTTTTTTTTTTTTACTAATTTAAATATTAACTGATAAAAGGGTACCATTAACACTCCTATTGTTAGAAGTTTTTTACTAATTTAAATATTAACTGTTTAAATAGATGGGAATAAGCATAGTAGACTCATCAGTAGCCGGTCTGGGTGGGTGCCCATACGCAAAAGGTGCGTCAGGAAACGTAGCGACTGAGGATGTAGTGTACATGCTCAACGGATTAGGGATCAAAACCAATGTCGATTTGGGGAAGCTGATGGCAGCTGGTGAATTTATTTGCCGGCATTTGGGACGACAGTCAGGATCAAAGGCAGCTGTTGCTTTGAGCAGATCAACTGCTAACGCTTCAAAATTATGATTAAATGGTGTAATTCTGATAGATTGTAATCTGGTTAATAAAATTAGTTCAAAGCATGAAAAATTTCTAGTTACACATGAAATAAGCCCCTTGTTGGAGGATTATGTTGCCAGTTTCAATTTAAATGAAATCTGTTTTGTTTACTTGAGGTTTTATTTTTGTAAATATAGTGGAATATATTTTTTGGTTTCTGTTGCTGGTATTCTTGGGTATCCTCTACGGTACCAGACCACGTAGAATACTCCAAGATGAGCCAGAATCACTTCGGAACCTATTTGGAATATAGGCGGGTTTGCTTCGAGATTCGTGCCAGAATAAAACAGACAACTCAGATCTCATCCGACACGGTCCGGGTTTGCTTTGAGATTCGTGCCAGAATAAAACAGACAACTCAGATCTCATCTGACACGGTCCGGTACCGTGTATATAATTTTTTTTTGCTGGTACTGCATGTTCATTTTCATGGCACCGAATACTTTTTACCAGCATATAGAATCAAGTAAATGATGAGTCTATTTTATTTCTATGCATTTGTTACTTTTCCAAATATAGCCGTTGCACATGCTATGCACATGGATGGCAAGAAATAGCAATGCTCTGTGAAATAACATGCATTGCAATTATTGAACTTGTTTTACTGTTATGTTGATGGTTGTAATTTTTTTTTTTAAATTGGACTCTCTAATTAGCATTTGTAAATTAAGTGCTTTATAAAAAAAATACAAATGTAATTTAAGGTTTAATTGTTTTATTTACTTTTTTATATTAAACTCTGTATTTGGTTTCAATATTCAAAAGATATCAGTGGCATTTAGCCGCTCTTTTAAAAAAAAAAAAACAAATTGTTAGGTTGTGTTTCGTTTTAATATGTTCACTATGTGAATTTCAGTTTAAAACTATTTTTGAGATGCTAGAATTCTTGAAATATATTGGGCCAGGATTGCATAACTAGGCAAAGCAGGATAAATAGTAAGGCGGACAAATATTTTTTGTAAAAAATTTTGAGAAAAATATAGAAATAGAAACATAATTTTAAGTTTAAGTAGATTTTTATAATTTTTTTTAAAAATAAAAACATAAACCACTGACTCCACTTGGCTTTGCCCCTTTGGGTGTAAATATTTTGGAGATCATTATCATTTTAGATGCAAAGTCCTTTTTGTAATAATTAATTTCTGACGCAAACTTATAAAATAAAGAGTTCACAATGAATCTGACACAAGCGCAATTGTTGACCTGTTATAACTGGATCCATCCATTTTTTTTAAATGGAGAGGATCCGAACTACCTCTTTATGAACCAAATGGTATCAAATGCATCAGAGAAATGGATTTTAGTACCACAAAAAGGATATTCTCAGAGATTATCTATTATCAGATTTGAATAAAAAACAAGGAACAAAGGTATTACTGAATTGACCATAATAACCTTATAGTTATGTTAGCGTATTAAATATGACAACTTCAAATCCATCACTAACTCATATTTCAAGAATGATTTAATAGTCAATTATATATGATTAGTTGAGTACGCAAATAATAAGCTGTACAACGTTGAAATAGCCTAATTTTTTTTAGTTACCACTCTAAATTTTCAAAAAATTCTGATCTTATCACCGCTTTAAGAAAAATTCAAAACTTAACATGTGCGCACACCTAGTCTGCGCACCATTTTAGTGGTTTTTTTTCTATTCTGTTCTCTTTCTGCACATAACAACAGAATTTGGTGTGCATACTTGGTTTGCGCACACTCGAAAAATGATTCGCAGACTGAGTCTATGTACGTGATAAGATCTGAATTTCCAAATAAGCGGTGGTAAGGTCAAAATTTGAAAGTTTAGGGTGGTAACTAAAAAAAATTTCGGATAGTTACAAAAAATTAAATATTAATCACACCAACAGTAAAATAAGTTAATATGAGAGACCGTACCTTTTATTTTTTTTTATAAAATTGGAAACAAGCTCACCGATTTCATTGAAATCAAACAAAAAATTTTGTTAGAAAAAGGAACCAAATATATTAACTACGTATAGAAGTTAAAAAAAAAAATTGAAAATGTATAAATTAGTTGTCTTAAACTCCACGGCAGGAAATTTCATGCTTGCAAGTAATAACCACCTCTTTTTAATCATATAAATATCATTTATGCCCATAAATACACCCTCATATCTCAAATGAAAGATACATCTCGTATAATATGGAGATTTGCAATCACTAATGATCAAATTTCTATTGGGTGGGTTAAGGGAAAGTGACCCGTTACAGAAATGTTACACCTTGGGTGAAACAACAGATCCCATATCATACACCACATATTTAAAGGATGTTTTAGTAACAAAACAATCAACTACCAATGAAACAGGAAAACAAAATTCATATTATTCAATTTATCCTTTTAATTTGAATACCATCTATGTGCAGACAGACCCACTTAAAATTTGAAATTTCAAATTCACCATGATGCATGTACTGGTTTGTACTGGTTATTTCTGATGTGCATGTCTCCCTGTCTGGTCGATCTTGCTTCATTAATTACCATTTTATGTTTTCCAATAAATGTTTTCTTATGTCTATCACTCTTATGTACTCTTTTCTTTTTTGATTTGTTCTTTGTGGGACATTGAAGAGGTACATGGGAGTTGGTATCTGCAAACACAGGTAGGGGTGTTTATCGGGTCCGGTTTAATAGATTTTAAACTGAACTGAGAGAGTTTAGATTAAACGGTTCAGTTTTTTTGGTTAAATGGATCAGTTCAATTCATTTTTAAAAAATCAATTTAATTGTTTGGTTCGGTTAGGTTTAGAAATTTGTAAAACTGGTTAATTAGATCGAATAGACTGAAATTTTTAAACTCGTCCCCTGTCCAAAACTAACATATAAAATATTCAAAAAATACGACACAATATATATTGCTTTGTTTGGTTTAAAACCGGTTAGATCAATCCAAACAAAATTTGTATATCCATCTTAAAAAAAAAAAAACAATAAATAACAAAAAATGTTTATTTTTATAATTATTTTCTTGTTTTGGTTTAACCGAACAAACCAAAATTTAGTTGGGTTTGTTCAATTCAGTTTTAATTCAGTTAATAAATTTATTTCAGTCGGTTTGATTGTATTTTTGAAAACCGAATACAATTTTAGTTTGCTTATTTTATTTTAACCGAACCGAACCTATGAACACCCCTACACACTGGTCCAGATCCTCTTCAAATTTGAGTTTGTATTTGGACTGTTTGATTAGAATCATATAAATACGGTGTAGTTTACGGATGTTATATTGAATTTTTTTATTTGTGGTTGATGGCAATAAAATGTACCCATTAATTTTGTTTAATTAGTAAGTGAAGTAAAATAAAACAAAGTATATATATAAAATGAGGAGAGTTCAAATACCTTCATTTTTTCTGTCTTTATCATGCATTTATTTTCAAATATTTTAATAACTCAAAATTTAAAACTTACGAATCAAAATAAAACTGTTAGATATGATCTATCATTTTATCTACGCACGTGTAAAAATTATGATATTTCAACTTTGTTGTACTTGTAAAAATGTAGTGATGTAGATAATTTCTAGACGTTCATTTCTTAACTTATTGATTCACATAAAAACAAAATCGAAATGTGATAATTTTTTATGAGCAAGTAGTGAAAATCATATATATCACATTTAACGGTTTTATTTTGATTTATTAATTTCTTAAAAATAGAGGCATGGTGGAGATACAAAAAATAGAGACATTTAAACCCCTCTCATACAAAATTACTTTAAGCAGTAATATTTGATAGTAGGTAAATGAGGAAGTAGTATTAAATAAAAGATTAATTTTTTTTTTCATTTCTTTAAAAAGCAGTAATATTTGATAGTAGTGACACGTCACCTACAAAAGTTAAATATAAGTTTTATATATTCAACACTTTTTTTAACTAACCATAAAAAGGTATGACAAGAATATTATATTTAAATTAAGCTAATTTTTTTTCTATTTCTCTAAAAATTGCATAGTTAATTTTGACTTTCCTAAAAATTGCATAGTCAAGTAAATAAAAATCTAAAATAGATAATTTAAGTTTTACAGAATAACTTCAACTCGTTTTAGTAAAAAAAAAATGACAATTAATTACTCATAAATTCTTTCACTCTCTACGGATAAATACAGTAATTAATAATTTATTTATTGCAGTGACTTTAATAAACCTCCATTACCACTTTAATAAGCAAAAGATGGGTAAAGATTTTAACAGAGCAATTTTGACTTCATGCAACCCACAAATCATATGCAATGCTCTTTTGATCTTATATCCCGTGCGTTGCATAAAGCTAAAACTGCTCTGTTAAAATCTTTACCCAAAAGATATTGAGTGGGGGCGGTCCGATGAGCGTTGAAGCCGTCCGATATGCATCAAGATTCATGTGAACTTTGATTAGCATAAACTTAAAGTTGTTTGCACTAATTTTGACGCAAATCAGATTACTCCGACCGGTCTTTTGGGGTGAAGATTTTAGCGAGCAGTTTTGCTTTCATGCAGAGCACAGACTATAGAATAAAAAATAATTTATGCGTTGCATGAAGTCAAAACTGCTTCTTAAAAATCTCTACCCAAAAATAATATGGTGTATTTACTGTACTAAGCATAATTTCTAACATTAGAAGGGTCAAATTTGCAAAAGATAATTCCAACGACTTCTCTCTTTCTCATTTTCTTTCCGTATAAAAAGGTTTAACTCATTCCTCAGAGATGCGCACACATTCGGATATTCCGATAACAACCCACCAAAATGAGCTATTATTTAAAATTCAACAATCACCCAAAATACCAAAAATGCCAAAAAGCTTCGAACTTTGAAATCCACAGATTCTCATTCTCTTTCTCAATCAAACTTTGATTGTTGGGTTATTTAATTAACACCCATGGCGTCGATTTTTGCTGACAATGAATTCAAGTATGTGAAGTTGCCATCTGAACCGGTTCCGGTTCGTTCGTCGTCGCACTCGTTCCGGCTCAACTCGACCGGTGCTGAAAGTATTTGGATTTTCGACGAGTTGCCAAAGGCTGTGATCATCTCCGTGTCGCGACCTGATGCTAGCGATATCACGCCAATGCTTCTATCCTACACTATTGAATTCCATTATAAAGAGGTAAACTTGAAGTAATTTTATTTTTTTTGGGAATTTTTTGGTTGGTTTTTCTAATTGTTTAGATAAGGTTGGAGATTTGTGAGGTGGGTCTGAAATGAGAAATCCCAAAGCGGTCAACTTTGCATTTATAGTTCTAAGAGTTTATAATTTCAGTGTAGTTAGTGGCGTTTGTTTTGTTTATTTCAAAAGGTAAAGAAAACTTTTCTGGGTTTTGTTTTGTTTTGTTTTGCTTCAATTTGGACCAGAATTAATTACTATTTTTTTTTTTGGATGAATGTGTTCTGACGTAGAATGTAAGATAACAGTTGTACAGTGAATTTATGACAACTCTTCTGACAAGTGGGACCAAAATCAATTATGAATGACATGCTTTACAGTTATTTATTCTAATAATTATTACTTGGTGCATTCAGTTCAAGTGGCGTTTGAAGAAGAAAGCCTCTCAAGTTCTCTACTTACATTTTGCACTGAAAAGACGCGCTTTTATAGAGGAAATTCATGAAAAACAAGAGCAGGTAATTTAGTTAAAATTATGGGGTCATGTGGGTTCAAATCCTAAATAAATGTGTGGTACCAGATTGCACAAGTGAGGTTAAAATTGAAACAAATTCAGGTCAATTTACAACAACTGAAGCTTATTTGAGGCTAAATTCTGTAAATTCAAGCCCATTTTGAGCCAAATTGGGTTAAATTAGCCGTTCAATTGGGTTGATTGTATGCAATCTGCGAAACTGAATATGAAATCCCTAAAACGTTTTTCTGGTATAACTATTTTGCTGATTTATGCGATGCATTTTGAAGGTAAAAGAATGGATACAAAACCTAGGGCTTGTGGATCACCCACCGGTTATACCTGACGATGACGAGGGTGATGACGTGGCAGAAGCTTCCCACCACAGCGAAAACTCGGTCAAGAATCGGTACAGTAAATTTTGTACTGTCAAATGTTGGTACAGTAAATTCTGTCTCTGTCAAATGTTTATCTACTATTTATTTATTTTTTTAAACAACTTTTAAGGAATGTGCCATCGAGGGCCGCACTGTCAGTGATAAAGCCGGCATTGGGGAAGCAGCAGTCGATATCGGACCGAGCTAAAGTTGCTATGCAAGACTACCTCAATCAATTTTTTAGCAACTTGGATATTGTCAATTCCCGTGAGGTGGACCTTTTATTGCCTTGTTAATATCTTCAACAATAAATTATTGAAAAATAAATATAATAATCAATACTGGTACTTGACTGAATAGTTAATTGTATTTTTTTTTATTTGGCAATACAAAATGCAATATATGTACCAAAAAATGGATAGCAGTTAGCAACAGGTGGATTCAAAATTACACAAGGAGCAGCTTGTATATTATTAAGTATTTTAACAAATGTACAGGGGGTTATTTGTTAAAATGCCAGGTTTGCCAGTTCTTGGGGGTATCATGGCTCTCTTTCTGCCCAGAATACGGACCTAAATTAAAGGAGGGTTATGTAACTGTGAAACACTTGCGTAAAATTCGCACGGATAAAGATGCAAGGTTTTGCTTGTGCAATCCTTTCAGCTGTTGTGGCAAGAGTAATTGGCAAAAGGTAAAAGATTTCTGAACTTTTTTGTTTTATGAGAAAAGGAATAATATAGCTTATATGCTTTCAACTGAAACAAAAATATTCATTCTAATATACCTCAGACTAGAAATGTTTACTTTTTTTTTTTTTTTACTTGTCAAAAGGTATATATATATTTTTTAAGAGTGAGGCTATGGTAATATGCATATTACACGGCCGCCCGCGCTATGAACTTGGATCTCAATTTTCAAAGTCTAAACAGTCAATCTGAACCGCTCAACATGATCTTCATTTGAAACTGTACTTGCAGGACAAATTTTATATTTTTGTAAATTTTTTTGCTATTTTTTTTAGATAGGTAGAAAATAACTTGATTTGAAAATTCTGGACCATCCAAATACAGTGGTATTCTATCTATCTAAAAAATTAATAAAAAAATTCTAAAAAATGTAAAATTTGGTCTGCAAGTACATTTTTATTTGGAGATCATGTTTAATGGTTCGGATTGACTGTTTAAACTTTCAAAATTGAGATATGGATCCATAGTACGGGTTGATCCGTAATATGCATATTACCATAGCCTAACTCCATTTTATATTGTAATTTTTAGGTCATTTTTGCCCCTTGTTTTGTACTGTAGGTATGGGCAGTGCTGAAGCCTGGATTCTTGGCCTTTTTACAAGATCCATTTGATACAAAGCTTTTGGATATCATTGTTTTTGACACATTGCCGACTTCTAATGGGAATGATCAAAGCGGGGTTTCATTAGCCAAAGAAATCAAGGAGCGTTATCCTTTGCATTTTGGGTTTCAGGTATAAATCTAAGGGAAACTGGCGCTCTCTTATTATATTATATTTTTTCTTTTCCTAATTTCCTATTGTTTATACTCAGTAGATAATGGGTATTTAACTCGAGAGCATTTTATTATGCATCTTACAATTTCATGACATACTGATCGTTCCTCAATAGAAGCAATATCTGAAAATGTGCCTCCTAAAATTAAAAAATTATCTGCAAAAGTGTCCTTGAATTTTTCAAAATTTTCAAAACTTTAGACCAGTTGCACTGTCAGTGAAATTGAGAACAAGGGACCCGTTACCTATAATATCAGGAGGAGAAAATATAAAGAAGGAACTGCTCTGCTAATAGTCTCACCATCTCTTTATTTGAAAAGGTTTCCAGTGGGACCCGCACAATAAATTTGAGAGTGAGAAACAGCGACAAGGTCAAAAACTGGGTTGGCATGATAAATGAAGCAGCTCTACGGCCGCCGGAGGGATGGTGTAACCCGCACCGGTACGGCTCCTTCGCACCGCCCCGCGGCCTCACTGACGACGGGTCCCATGTGCAGTGGTTCATTGATGGAGAGGCTTCGTTTGATGCAATAGCCACTTCCATTGAAGAAGCCAAATCGGAGGTTTGTATTTCAAACCTTCAATCAATGTCTTTTTTTTTTTTTCCTGTAATTTAGTATGGAGTCAGGCTATGGTACTATGCATAGCACATAACAGCCCATACTATGGATCAATATCTCCATTTTCAAAATTCAAACAATTGATCTGAACCATTCAACATGATCTCCATATAAAAATGTACTTCTAGATCAAATTTTACATTTTTTTAGAAAATTTTAATATTTATTTAGATAGGAAGAAAATCACTTGATCTAAAAATTCTAGACCATTCAAAAGTAGTGATTTTCTACGTATCTAAAAAAATTGTAAAATAAATTCTAAAAAAATGTAAAATTAAGTCTGCAAGTACATTTTCATACCGAGATCATGTTGAACGGTTCAGATCGATTATTTGGACTTTGGAAATGAAAATATTGATCCGTAGTACGGGCCAATCTGCACTATGCATAGTACCATAGCCTCATTCATTTAGTATGAATCAGTGTTTATAAAAATCAATTCTATAAAAAATAATAATATTACAGATGTGATGCTCAACCTTGAGCCAGGGTTATATCAGTATATGTTATATTATAATATTGAAATTGTAGATATTTATAACCGACTGGTGGTTGTGCCCTGAATTATATATGCGTCGTCCCTTCGACTCAAATGCTGCTTCTAGGCTTGATTCTCTTCTTGAGGCAAGAGCAAAGCAAGGTGTACAGGTCTGTTTTGCTAATTTTAAATTTTTTTTTTTTTATACTATTCCTTTTAAGATGTCGACTAACCAGTTTTGTGGGCCTATTTGCAGATTTATGTTCTCTTATACAAAGAGGTCGCGTTGGCATTGAAAATTAATAGCTTGTACAGCAAGAGACAGCTGTTGAACATACATGAAAATGTGAAAGTACTAAGATACCCAGATCATTTCTCGACCGGCGTATATTATTGGTATGATGAGTTATTGGTTTCTCTATAAACTATTGCAAATGTTACTGTTCCTAACTTGATCAATTGAGTTATGTTCTATTACAATACTTTGTTTGAAGGTCACATCATGAGAAAATAGTAATAGTTGACAATCAAGTGTGCTACATTGGTGGCCTCGATCTGTGCTTCGGCCGTTATGACAACCCTGAGCACAAAGTAGGTGACTTGCCGGCTCAGATTTGGCCAGGAAAGGACTACTATAATCCCAGGTATAAGTTTTCATATATGCCCGAAACAATTTCAAAATTACTCTTTTAAGTGAAATTTGGATTTCTAAATGTATGGTGATTTTAGGGAGTCTGAACCAAACTCGTGGGAGGATACAATGCGGGACGAACTTGACCGGTCAAAGTATCCACGCATGCCATGGCATGATGTACAGTGTGCCTTGTGGGGCCCACCTTGCCGTGATGTGGCCAGGCATTTTGTTCAGCGCTGGAATTTTGCAAAGGTAATTTTCATATTTTAGTTTCATACATGATTTTGTACTGGTGTTGGTGTTGGTACAGCGGCACCATATCCGTAAAATTGACCAGTAGGGGTTGTTAATTTTGTAGTGTATAAAAGATGGTTATTAAATCCGATTTTAATGGCATTTAGGTATTAGCACAAAGGAATTTCATAAAAGAATTGATTCTCAGTAATTAATATTGTTTACATACACTTTTTCTTTTATCTAACTTTTTTTTTTTTGAAAAAAAGAGGTGATCTCAAGGATCTATTGTTTCCTTTTGTCCAAACAATTCTTCACATCCCTTCACCTGCTTCAAAAATTAAACAACACTGAATTAGACCTAATTACTAGAAAACTATAATATTCACATTCTTTCTCTCTATTGGTCAGAGAAACAAAGCACCGAACGAACAGGGAATCCCTCTACTAATGCCACAGTACCACATGGTCATCCCTCATTACTTGGGAAGATCCGATAACTCAAAACCCGAATCTGCTAATGATGAAGAAACCATGCCTCAAGAAAACAGCAGCAATCCTGAAAACCACAAAGTTTTTAAAACCGTAAATTCCTTTTCTTCAAACTCCTCATGCCCCGACATCCCGTTGCTCTTACCACAAGAGCTGGTGGGACCTGCACCCGAAAACTCTGTCGATATTTCTGGGACCGATAAGAAGTCGCCACCTGTCTGTTTATCCCTTGGGAAAAAGAAACCTCAGGGTTTGCCACTGAAGACCTTTGTAGCTGAGTTTGGATCACCTGAGCTGGACAAAGGAGTGGTGTTTGGCGTGGGCCCACTGTCAGGGAGTGAGGTTAGAAATGGAGAGGAGGAATGGTGGGAGGAACAGGAGAGGGGGGACCAGGTGGCATCAGAAATTGAGTTGGGTCAGGTGGGCCCCAGGACCACATGCCATTGTCAGGTAATTTCTTTCACAGTGAAAGTTCCACTTAATTTTATGTACCGTTTTGTTTAGTTCAAGACAAATGAAGAACCATAACATGAATATAACACTACCATAAAAGATTTATCAAATATTATAGTCCCAAAATATCAATTTCCCCCTACATAACTCATTTGACCATTGTTTTCAATCATTGAATTATTACATGGATTGTACATGCCAAATAAATATCATGTATTAAATAATTCGTTCATACATTGATTTCTTTTATTGACTTAAATCGAAAGTCAGAAAACCTTAGAATAGGAAACTTTTAGTTGGTAATATAAAAAAATGTTTGGTTTAAATATTTGTTCATACATTGATTTCTTTTATTGATTTTTTTTACTTAGATTGTGAGGAGTGTGGGGCATTGGTCAGCTGGTACAAGTCAAACCGAAGAAAGCATTCACAATGCTTATATTTCACTGATTGAAAAGTCAGAGCACTTTGTATATATCGAGGTTCGTAAATTTCTCCTTTTTTTTAACTTTATGTAAAGTTTTAGTCATTAGTAGAGAAGTTACATTAATATTTTGCAGGGAGTTCCACAGAAAATATCAAATAACACCCACTAATCGACAATATTTGAGCTGTTTACAATTGTAACCAATTATTCATTGTTCTTTTGCACATATGTTCAAAATACTGCTACCCTAAAACCCTAAACTCCACCTACAGCTGTCAATTTAGTAACTCCGCTCTTAAATACTGCTACCCTTGTTTTACCGTGTTATTTTGTTTTCTTTCTTTTACCTTTTCTAGAACCAATTTTTCATATCTGGACTCCATGGAGATGAGATCATCAAAAACCGTGTACTAGAAGCTTTGTACCGGCGTATAATGCGGGCTTATAATGAAAGGAGGCGTTTCCGGGTCATCATAGTTCTACCCCTTCTACCCGGATTTCAGGTATTGATGCTTCATATTGGAAACTTACATTTAACACCCTGATTTTTGTCACTTTAATGAAATAAAGTTTTTTTTTGTGTATAAATAAAGGGTTTTGTGCTGCCAAATAGATAGTAATAGAGTAGAAGTAGTGTTCTTAAGCTCATGAAACTCCTTGGTGAGCTTAATTTTTAAAATCTATTGGATTGACTTCAAACGATGGATCCAAACCATTGAAACTGATCTACTGCACGAGTGATGCGTTTACACGTGAAATTTATAAATTTTCAATTTTATTTTGTATAAAATCAAGCGGTCAAAAAATAATGAAGAACAAATACATTAAAATTAACTTATAAACCTTTTTTTTTTTGTCCGCTTGACTTTATAAAAAATAAATTCGAAAATTTACAAATTTCGCATGTAAATGCATAACTCTTGCAGTAGAAAGAAATTTCAACTGTTTGGATTCATCTTTTGAAGCCAACCCGTTAAGCTCTAGAGTTAAGCTCACCAAGAAATTTGGTGAGCTTAAGAACACGCTAATTCTACTCCAGTAAATATCTATACAGATACACTTTTATGTAATTAAACAAATGCAAGGGTGTAATATAGAATTCCCTTTTTCTTTTCCCATTTTGTAATTTTTTTTTAATGTTAACATATTTTGGCAGGGAGGAATTGACGATGGTGGTGCGGCATCAGTGAGAGCAATAATGCACTGGCAATATAGAACTATTTGTAGAGGTTCAAGTTCAATTTTGCAAAATCTATACCACATAATGGGGGATAAAGCTGACGAATATATTTCCTTCTATGGCCTTAGAACCTATGGGAGTCTTTCTGACGGGGGCCCACTTGTGACCAATCAAGTAAAAACTCGACTCTGATTTATTTAATTACTAGTTTTTATTTAACACTGTCATTAATTTACTTAAGATGTTAGCATATGAAGAAATTATAATTTGAGTGAGGCTATGGAACTATGCATAGCGCGGATTGGTCTGTACTATGGATTAATATTTCCATACAAAATTGTACTTATAGATCAAATTTTACATATTTTACATTTTGTTTACTATTTGTTTAGATAGGTAGAAAATCTAAAAATTCTAGACCATTGAAAATAGTGATTTTCTACCTATCTAAAAAAATAGTAAAAAAAATTCTAAAAAATGTTAAATTTTGTCAGCAAGTGCATTTTCATATGAAGTTCACATTGAACGGTTGAGATCGACTATTTGGAATTTGAAAACAAGATATTGATCCATAGTACGGACCAATATGCACTATGCATAGTACCATAGCCTCACTCTAAGAGATGTTCGCATATATGAAAGAATGATAATTTTCATTCTTTTGAGTTTTCGTAAAGAAGTTAAAGAGGTTTGATATATGTCTACAGATATATGTTCACAGCAAATTGATGCTAGTGGATGATCGAATAGCACTCATTGGTTCGGCAAACATTAACGACCGGAGCTTACTTGGATCAAGGGATTCTGAGGTAATTATATAAAGAGAGTAACATTATTTGTTTCATTTTTTCCTTTTCAATGTTACATTTTTTTTCTTTAATTTAATGTGTAGATTGGTGTGATTATAGAAGATAAAGAGTTTATTGATTCACAAATGGATGGGAAGCCATGGAAAGCGGGGAAATTCACACTTAGTCTCCGTCTCTCTCTCTTGTCAGAACACCTTGGTCTCCGTGCTGGAGAGGTTTTTATTTGATTTTTTGAACTTTATATTTATATAGAGATTTTTTCTTGCTATACTATACCCCACCAAATCAGAATTAATTTTCTACCCTTCTTTTTTCCTTTCATGAATTTTTGACTTCAAGTAAATTTTATATACAATTTTTGCATAAGCTCTGTAAAATGCTTTATTTATAATTGAATAAATGCTATCTTTGTGGTCGCAGTCGAGCCAAATAATAGATATGGTAGAAGACGCAACTTACAAAGAGATTTGGATGGCCACTGCTAAGGTAATAACTCTACTTATGTTAACTTAGTTTTTTTTAGATATATTTATTTTCTTACAGCTTTTTGAATGGTACAAGGATGTCACCTTTTATACTAAATGCTTTTTCTTATACATTTTTCAGAGGAATACTTTGATTTATGACGACATATTCTGTTGTGTACCAAATGACCTCATCCATTCAAGGTATTGTTAACTTATCATGTAAAGTATATTTCTCACTTTTCATGACTATGTATTAAAAATCTGGTAAAAAATATGCAGATCTGCATTCCGACAGAGAATGAAGGAGAAAATTAGTCACGACACGATTGATTTAGGCGTTGCTCCTGAATCAATAGAGGCTACCAAGAATAGTGAAATTATTGATTCGAAGGATCCAATGAAGAGATTAGATTCAATCAAGGGTCACATTGTTTGTTTTTCCTTGGAATTCATGTGTCAAGAGGACTTGCGACCGTATTTTGCCGAAACGGAATTTTACGCGGCTCCTCATGTTTTTCATTAGATGTAGTACACAATGTTACTAAGTTAGAATGTACATATTTTGAGGTCACACATCCTTAGGTATTGAACCATTCAATTTGAATAGAAAAGAAAATGAATAAGAAAAGATGAATAAGCATATATAGTTCATCTGTGGGGAATAGTTTCACAAAATAAGTCGATTTATTCATTCATTTTGTTGTATATTTTATTGAAATCCAAACTAATTAATAGCATTTCATATGTATATATTGCTCTACAAGTTTCAAATCTTGTGTATATTTCTCTATTAGTTTTGACAAAGAAACTTTTTGATTAGTTGACAATAATATACAAAATGTTGAATGTCAACTCATCAAAAGTTGAATTTGTGTAAAGGATAGCTCTAATAATGGCAAATAATGGCAAGGCATCATCATCATCACCACCACCACCACCATCATCATCATCATCGATGCCCCGGGATGTCCCATTTCCCGTCAATGTTGCCTGTCTGAACAGGTCTTCAACAATCAACATCGATCCACTGGTCGCTGAAGACTTAGTGACATGACCGGGTAGTGAACATTTGATCGGAAAAAATCGATGAGATCTGATTACCAACCCAACCCGTTATGATCTTAGACATGCACAGCAAAGTGTGATCATATATAAATGACCGGGTAGTGCTAATATTAGACATCAAGGATTAATTAAAATTAAGAAGACTGTAAGAATTAATTAGACTCTTGTTGAGGATTTGGGTGCATTGAAAGTGTCTTAGTTGAGGGAGATTGCAACTTTGTGCAGCCTGAAGGGTTATTTGATGCTGAAGAAAGCTGAACTGGTCGAGCAGCTGAGCCTAAGTTCATCTAAAGGTGGGATCGTTGTAATATCTTACGAGCTATTCACTTATTTCCATGAATCACTGAAGTTTGTATGCATGAACTTTTGTTATTTTTATCTTTCATAGTCTTTGTTTTCGTACTAAATTGTTATCCTTCTGTGACTGACCAAGTTGATTATCTGCTATCAGATCCTTTTAGAGTTTTACTGAAGGTAATTGTTGCCAAGGGCAGATCTGTTGTTGTAGATCTTTTTCTTTATCCACAGTCAGGTAGGTGTTGTCTTGATGGTTAATGCAAGGCCTTGTTAACTTGTTGGTACTGGTTTGCAGCAAACAGAGGCTGACTGAAATCTCAACCAAAATAGAATGCACTTATTCATATCACCTAATGTAGCGGAAGATTTCTGTTTAGAGCCGGACCATCCGATCATAATCCTCATGAATATTAAAGGGGCCCATGCATTCTACTTCGGACCAGATTAACTGGGATTCTGATCGAACGGTCCGGATCTAAACAGAAATATTCTGTTACCTCAGAGGATATGGACTCCAAGCATGTTGGTTTGCCCAAGGCAATGGTCAGAGGATTTCTTAGTTCTACATGCTATTGTTTATTGTAATTAGACATTATGGTCAATTACCTGGAGAATTTATGTCCAATTTCTTGGAACCAACTAATTACCTCATAAGACGATATCATCATCCTTGTCTTCTTAATACAAATCTAAGCCCCCCTCAACAATTATTCAATCTTATTTCTTAGTTAATCAATCCCAAAAACTATTTTAAGCTGTCTCCTAGTCCTAGTTGAAAAATCAAATCTACTATAAGATAAACATGAATTAATTACATCACCGGCCTGACTCAATAGAAATGGATATAGTACCAGCACAGAGTGTAGCAACCTCCATATCCTGAGCTCGGTTAGAATTACCAGACTGTGTTTCTACATTGAGGAAGTCAACCACAAACATTGGGCTTTCTGGTGGCATTGGCACCAGCTTGCGTCCTTCGAGCATATCAACTATTTCAGTTGTGCTTGGTCTTACCTCAGGGTTTTGTTGGATGCACCAAAGAGCCACTCGAACTAAAACCATAACTTCTTCTTCCCTTATCTCTTCATGCGCTAAACATGGGTCGACAACTTCCATTATTTTTCCTTCCATCATTTTCTCCTTGACAATCTTAGGAAAGTATGACGTGTGTATTTGTGGCCTCTCTGAATCCACCCCAGTTATGAAGTTTTTTCGCCCACCAACAAGCTCGAAAAGCACCATACCATAACTGTATACATCAGACTTGGTTGAGATAGCATTCGGCACAAGCATCTCTGGAGGTAGATAACCAATCTGTCATCCCAAATACTTCTAATGTCAAAATTACTAATAATATTAATCAGCTTTCTTGAGATTAAATTTAAATTTATTTTCTACCTGTTGAGTTTAGAAGATTAAAGTTACAAAAACATTCTTAAAATGATATCAATTAACATTACCGTGCCTCTTGCTCTGGTCATCACTCTACTTTCGTCCCTCCCAATCAATTTAGAAATGCCAAAATCGGATACTAGAGCTCTAAAGTTGCTGTCTAGAAGAATGTTCGCTGGCTTGATATCTAAATGCAGTATCCGATGATGGCACTCATGGTGGAAATATGCAAGTGCCTTCGCCACATCAATAGCTATACGGTACCTATACATCCATGTAAGGTGCACCTTCTTTTCCTCACCTTTAAAAATCCATGCATCCAGAGAGCCGTTTTCGAAAAACGGATAAATGAGGTAGCGATCACCTCCTGTCGTGAGACAGTACCCCAGAAGACGCACTAGACTGACATGTTGCAGGCTTGCAATGATGGTGATCTCTGTTCTAAACTCTGCTTCCCCACTTGCATGGCCTTTAATCCGCTTCACTGCAACAATAGACCCATCCTCCATTGTCCCCTTGAAAACTGCACCGGAGCCACCTTCCCCTATTGGGGTTTGGAAGTTCCCGGTTGCTGTCTCGAGCTCTCTGATGGTGAACCTTGTGGGTAACCCAGCCATCTCAAGAAAATTGTGTTGATCATCTTGGAGTATTTCTTGAAGGCGGGCGTTTTGGGCATATATCCACAGAACAAGCAAAAGTGCTGAACAAGCATCAATGCCCGTGATAAAGAAACTTAGTACCTCAATCCCAGATAAGTGAGCCATCAGTATGCTACCAGAGGCAGATATTATTGTTATCACTGCTATCTTCCACCACTGGTTGAAAAGTTGCTTTACATAAATGAATAAGAGTACCAAATAGATTACAGGAGATAGAAGGCATACAATATAAAATTCGAATTGTTCGGCTTTTCGAAGGTTAATGTAAAGCAGAACGAGTGAACTGACAAACAATGCGTATAAACCTGCAATCTTCTGATTGCGAATAAATATCAGTAGGAGAAAGACCACGATGCCCACCGTGTCGATGCCGAAAATCATGTGAAATTCAGAATTCCAGTCAGAATTCCAGTCCAGATACCTCATTGAAAAGAACAAATAAAGTATTGCTCCTGCTGAGCCGAGGAACACACCTACAATCAGCATCTTCCATCTCAGGGTCGGTGCGTGTCTGAAGTGAAGACAGCATATGCCCAAGAAATTCAAGGCTGGCACCCATATTTGGAACACTGGATGATATCCAGTTTCTTCATCCACATCAGATCTATAGATAGGTGTTATGCAATCTATGATGAAAAGAATAACAAGAGAGAGGACTATAATAGCTGAGGCTATGATCTCTGTTTTTGTGATGGCCATTTGTTTCTTTGTTTTCTTTTAATCTTGCCTGTTAAATCTGACCAATATATATTATGACTGAACCGAGTGGAGCAGGTGGGTACAGAAGACTTTCTAAGTCTTCTCCAGAGAAGACTGATAGTCTTCTCCAGAGAAGACTGATAGGCTTCTCTAAATCTTCTTTAGCAACATGAACAGTACTGGGATGATATTGCAATAATATAATAGTCTAGATATAAATATTAATGGATGAATAAAATGATAATTAGGCCCACTTTTGCGCGTAAAGGAGTTGTACAGACTGACTTATGAAGTGACTACGACTATGAATAGTACGGGGAAAAGTTGTGCCAGAGATGAAATGAGTTAATACCTATGTTGCATGGATACGAGCATAGTGACAAATAAATAGTTTGGGTTCGGTTCGGCGGAGTTAAAAATTCGTGATTCAGATATAATTCAGATATAATTCGAAATGATTCAGTACATTAAGGAAGCAAAAAAAAAAAAAAACCAAAACAAAGCCCCCCCAAAAAATAAATAAAAAGTAACTTTGTATCTATTAGTGGAGCCCGTGCCTTTGATACAATGCACACATCAATGGATACAAAGTTAGTAACAATACAAGATATAAAGGAAACACCTGCTTTGGTATTACAAAAGTGTGAAGTGGCAGGCGAAACCATTTCCCTCCTCACATGCGGACGAATTGTTTCGGAAAAAACGCAAATAAAACGTAAAATTCGTGAAATTCGCGAATCACCATTTTATTTACTGTTTGATACGCTGGTGGTTTAAATCCATTTAATTCGCGAATTAAACGCGAACCATGTTACTATGGATATGAGTACGGATATTGTATCGGATACGACAATACGGCAATTTAAAAAAAATCTATGATACGATACACCTATTATATATATATATATATATAGAGCTGGGCTATGGTGAGTTCTGAAGTAAGATGTCATTTTTACTTCACGCTCATATTTTCATTTTGAAAATCCAAACAACCGATCCGAACTACTCAACATGTTCTCTATATTCAAATGTGCTTGGAGACTAAATTTTACATTTTTTGGAATTTTTTTACTATTTATTAAGCCACTTTGAAAATCACTGATCCGGTGGTCCAGAAAATTTTACTGTTTTTTACTGTTCACAGTGGATCAGCGATTTCAAAGTGGCTTAATAAATAGTAAAAAAATTTAAAAAAATGTAAAATTTAGTCTCCAAGCACATTTCAATATTTAGAAAAAGTTGAACTGTTCAGATCGGTTGTTTGGATTTTCAAAATGAAAATATGGCGTCACAACTCACCATAGCCTATATATATATATATATTGAGTTGGGCTACGGTACTTCGCGAAGTAAAACAAGTGTTTTACTTCACGTCTATATCTTCAATTTGAAACTTCAAAACGTCGATCCGAACCATTCAAATTAATCTCCATACTAAATTGTGCTTGGAGACCAAATTTTACATTTTTTGGAAATTATTTACTTTATTTTAGAATTTTTGTAAATCGCTGTTTTTCAAAAAATCCTGGACCATCAAAAACAACAATTTTCAAAAATTCTAAAGAAATAGTAAAACATTTCAAAAAATGTAAAATTTGGTCTCCAAGCACAATTTAATATGGAGATCAATTTGAACGGTTCGGATCGACGTTTTAAACTTTGAAATCGTAAAATATGAGTGTGAAGTAAAACACTCGCTTTACTTCGCGAAGCACCGTAGCCCAACTCTATATATATATTACTTATTATTTTAATTATGATATTTAGATTAATCATAATCATAACTTGTACAAAAAAACTAAAGACTTAATCTCAAGTATATCTTAAATATTATAGTTTTTATTTTATGCCACATAGGATAGTTTAGTACAGTGTCTAAGGCTTTTGGCATTTAACAAGGTGGCGTGAGTTCGAATCACGCTGGAGCAAAACATAATTCAATTATATTTCTAGAAGGAATTTCTTGGGCCGCCCTCCTAAATAGGAACGCGTATCCTCTGCATTAACGCAATCTTTGAGTTAAAAATCTCCACCGTTTAATTTCATCTGCGGTTCAGTTTTAATCAAGGCTTGCCCAAACACTCTACCCGTAATATTGACTCCGTTCAGTTTTAATCAAGGCTTGCCCAAACACTCTACCCGTAATATTGACTCCTTCGCTTCTCTGTATTCGATTGAATTGCTTTCAAATTTAATCAAATCGCTTTGCGATTTCACAAAGGTGCGAAGATCGAAATGTTCTCCCGCCAAGCAAAAAGCTTACCCGCCTAATCTCGCCTAATTCCGCCTACGTAGCAAGTTGGAGATGATAGTTCTGAAGATTGGATGAGTTTCGAGCGATGTATTTGGAAGATAGAGCACTTCTTTGAGGAGTTTGTCCATCTAATCTGAGAATTTCTTTCTAGTCTTGTCTTATTCCTCTTTCCTAGTTTATGAAGGCTGATAGCACGATATTCTCCTCTCTTCCCTAAGGTACAATGCCCTCATTTTGAGTTAAGAAATTATTTAAGTAGATGAGTCAGGTTCTAAGAGTGACTAAAACGCTAAAATGGAGTAAATTAAAGAAGGATAAAAAAGCGCTATTGAACTGTAATAGAAATTTGATTTCGTACCTGACACGTGATTACTTATCAGCTAATACATAATACCAGAAATATATTTCTATTATTATTCTTTAATTTCTATTACTCAATACCATTAATTTCTATTATCGTTCTTTAGGTAGATTTTGTAGCTCCACTCAAAATCTGTTTACAACCTTCATAGAAAAATTGACTACTATGTGAGAAGGGCTTTAGAGTTTATTAGTTGCTGGTGAGAAGCTAGCGCCTATAGAAAGCCAATTCAAGAAAGTGAATAGTTTTGTACCATATATTGGTGTAATACCCTATTTAATTATTGATGCCATTTTAATTATGCCTTCCTACACAATTTTTAGTTAGCATGGATCTAGATGGAGATATAGAGTGGATTCCTCGGATAGGAATCCAATTTGATACAACTGAAGAAGGATGGCTGTTTTGGAACAAATATACTGGAAAAATAGGTTTTAATGCTAGAAAGTACTACAATAATTGAAGACATTTAGATGGCAAAACAACTTCAACAAAATTTGTATGTTCAAATGAGGGTTTTCGTTCTATGGATAAGCGTGACAATCAAACCAAGTGTCCTCGATTTCAAACACGAACTGGTTGCTCGTGTAGTTTGATTTTGAAATTGGTTAGAGAATCGGACAAATACGAGGTTACATAATTCATTAGTGAGCATAACCATGTGCTGCAATTGCCACAAGCTTGTTGTCTCTTGCCGTGTTAGCGAAAAGTAAGTATATGTTTTTTTTTTTCAATTGTATTTTTTGGGTGTAAGAAATAATGATAACAATTTAGTAAAGCATATATAGCTGAAATGAACTTGTAGGTAACTGAAATTGTTGCTATTGATGACAAGTTGTAGGTAACTGAAATTGCTGCTATTGATATTGATGAGTCCAAATTGAACTACTAACTTTTAAAGATTTATAAACCCTGATTGTACTTACGTTCAGGTCACAAGCGCATGATCCTACCGTGTAGTATGATTGGGGTGTCGATCCACAGAGATAGTGTATTAGATTATAAACAATTTTCACTAGTCTAGGTGCTCCTGTAATTTTAAAAGGTTTTTAAAACAGGGTTCAATACCCTAAAGGTTTGATGCGGTGGCGCTAATTGTGCTAAGGTTCGTGTTAAACAGTAAAATAGAGGTTCTCTAGGGTTCATGTTCTGTCCTTCTTAATTATACAAAAATATAAGTTTTGACGTCTCCCTACCCCGCATACGGCCTGTCACCCCGCATACGGCCTAGATTGTCCCACAGCTACCCCGCATGCGGCATTGTCACTACCCCGCAGGACGTGCTGGGTTTCTGTGTACGTGATTTGAAAGGTTTTCTGATCTTGCGATCGGCTTTTGGGCTATCAATTCAAAGTATTATATGTATGCAATTATCCTTCTCACACAAACACAATTGATCATGTCCTATTCTACCCCACAATTAAATATCCCAAAGACCCTACCTAATCTAGGTGTTTCCTAATACGATCTAAATTATTAATTTACGCTATCCTGCCAAAGGAGCCCACTGGGTTCTAACTCTAGTCTTTGAACCGCTGCCAATCCTCGTTAGCCGAAGTGTTCGAAGTACTTACATGCATTATTCCACTCACACCGGGATGCAATGACTTTACACTTATTGGTATGTGGAGGATATTGGCATATAGTAGACAGGACTATGTATGCAAGGATTTAATAAAAATAATTCAAACAATAAAGCAAACTCAAATCAACATACACAAAACATAAACATATATTGAAACATAATTAAGAATTCGATTACAACCCTCACCCTAGAGATGAGAAGTTTAGTTTATCATAGCCATATCAAAATAAAAAGAATAAAATAAAGAGAACATAAATTACAACCCAATTGAAGATGGATGAACCTCTGCCTCCTTAGATGACGTCTTCTTCTCCTGCTTGGCTTTCGATGACTACCCTTCTCTCTCTAAGTAACTTTCTAACCTAACCTAGCAATCACATCCTTCTAGAAGAATTCTGCCGAAATTAGCATCACCGGTGGAGATTGATCAAGATCAAAACAGTCCATGGATTGAGTCCACGGATCGTGCGGCATAGGTGAACCCGCACGACTGCCTGACTTAGCAGATTTTGCTGTAATTTCACCATTTCGCATGTTGTGCACTTCGTGTGAGGTATTGCATGCTCCATGTGATGCCCTGATTTGGTGTTATCCCTATAAATCGCCTAAATACGACATATTTGCTCCGTTTTTGGCCTAAATACGCAACTTTCTCCAAACCTGCCAAAATAGCCTAAAAACACATTTGCGGTAAATAAATTGGAAAAATAACTACTTCGCATTCGCTTTTGGCCATTTTTCGCAAGGAAAAATAGTGATTTTCACTATATATTTTGGCTTCATCAAATATCAACCTTGCAGACGATTCTGAAATTCGACAAAAGGAAGCACATGAGTTGATGGGTCGCCAAGTTGGTGGTGTGCACACTAGTGGAAAAACACATATCAGGATTGGTTATATACGCACATCAGGATCAGACCTTGAGCCGATCCTGTTCCAGCCGATATAAATAGTCAATCTAAACTGTATCGGTTAAACAACCGATCCAGATAGAAACAATCTGGATCGGATAATTAAAAGAAAACCGATCCCAATTTGTAGGTATCGGGATCGGTCGACTTAAATAACTGATCCCAACAAGTTAGAATCTGCATCGGTTAAATTATCAACCGATCCCGACTTGTTAGTATTTGGATCGGTTTATGTAGCAATCGATCCTGCATTCTTAGTATAGGGATCGGTTCATTATTGAACCGATCCTATATTTATTATCTGGGCAAATTAATAAAAATATTTTTTTAATTACAATTAAACAATTGGATCGGTTCATGGTTACCCGATCCTATAATGTGTATCAGGATCGGTTAAATTACCAGATCCAATATTCTGGCGAAATATATAAAATATTTTTTAAAATTACAACAACACATCTGGATCGGTTAATAAACAACCGATTCAAATAACTAGCATGATTGGTTTTTAACTGGAACCGATCCAGATGGTTCTTATCAGGATCAATTTTGTTATAAAGAACCGATCCTGATAGTTATCAGGATCGGTGTTCAATAAATAACCGATCCCGATTTGTTACTGTGTTTTAAAAAAAATTAATTTATATTTGGCCAGCTTTCAGTATATTTTGCTGGCCTATATAGGATATCACATGCATCAGGAATTATCACAAAAGACCTATCATATATGCATCATGAATTATCACAAATCGATACACATCCTAAATTATTACAAAAGTATCACGTTCATGCAAAATTTACACCATATCTTAGAATTATTAAGCTTCTAAATTATTACAAATTATCACATCCTAAATTATTTTATTTTTTTGAATGAGTACCTCCTTTAAGAAAAAGTTACACCACGAGTTGCGAATCTCGTCCATTTTGTAATCCGGGTACTTAGTGGGAAAGTCCTACATTTTTTAAATGATATAAGAGCACAATTAAATATGTACTTAATTATATTTGAAGCAACTATGCTTACTTTTGAAAAATATATAAATGTATATATACCTTCATTTTCAGAAAATCACGGAGGAAGCGATGTATTATGTCTAGTGGATTGACAGTGCCCTTAACGGGTTGCCCGAACCCGGTCCGCCCGTGCCCGGGTATACCCGGGTAAACGGGTACGGGTCTCAAATGGGCAGGGTGGCTGTTTTTGGAAACAAACCCGGGTGTACCCGTACCCGCCGTACCCGTGCCCGCTGCCCGTCTGCCCGCACCCGCCACGGGTGTACCCGCACCCGGTAACCCGTGCCCGTACCCGTACCCGTGCCCATGCCCGCTGCCCGCCGAAACAACTTTATTTCAAATTTTTTTCCCCCCACTGGCGACTGTTAACAGAGCAGTTTTGGCTACAGGCAGCGCACTGAGTACAGCAATGCATATGAATATTGCGCTGCATGAAGCTAAACCTGCTCTGTTAATATACTGAGCCGTTCTACAGTTTTGGTTCAAATCACTCAAACCGGGTGGGTCCCACCTGTCATTTCTGTCCCGTACGGGTGGGTCCCACCCGTCAATTCTGTTTTTTTTTTCGAATTTATTAAATTTCAAATATTATTCTCCCTCTAATCAAAACTCTATATATCCACCCCTCTTCCTCTCAATATTTCACACCCTTTCATTCTCTTCAATCTCTCAATCTCTCATAATCTCATTCTCTCAATATCTCAATATTACTATTTTCAGTTTTTAAATTTATTGTTTGAAAAAAATATAGTTGTAAATTTAATTCATTCTACAAATACGCAAACGGAATTACGAAGGTATCGGAATTACGAAGTTCGTCACCTCCCGCAAGATTTTTCCTCAAGATTTAAAGGTTACATTTATTTCATGTTAGATTAATTTATTTTTGTAGAGTAAATTTAGTTTATGCTAGATTTATTTTTGTAGATTAAATTTAGTTTAATTTATTTTTGTAGAGTAAATTTATTTTTAATAGGTTAAAAAAATATGTTAGATTTGTTATTTTGAATATGTGAAGTAATTAGATTTGTTTTGAATAGGTTTGATTTTATTTTTGAAATTCGGATTTATTTTTAATAGGTTAAAAAAATATGTTAGATTTGTTATTTTGAATATGTGAAGTAATTAGATTTGTTTTGAATAGGTTTGATTTTATTTTTGAAATTCGGATTTATTTTTAATAGGTTAAAAAAATATGTTAGATTTGTTATTTTGAATATGTGAAGTAATTAGATTTGTTTTGAATAGGTTTGATTTTATTTTTGAAATTCGGATTTATTTTTAATAGGTTAAAAAAATATGTTGGATTTGTTATTTTGAATATGTGAAGTAATTAGATTTGTTTTGAATAGGTTTGATTTTATTTTTGAAATTCGGATTTATTTTTAATAGGTTAAAAAAATATGTTAGATTTGTTATTTTGAATATGTGAAGTAATTAGATTTGTTTTGAATAGGTTTGATTTTATTTTTGAAATTCGGATTTATTTTTAATAGGTTAAAAAAATATGTTAGATTTGTTATTTTGAATATGTGAAGTAATTAGATTTGTTTTGAATAGGTTTGATTTTATTTTTGAAATTCGGATTTATTTTTAATAGGTTAAAAAAATATGTTAGATTTGTTATTTTGAATATGTGAAGTAATTAGATTTGTTTTGAATAGGTTTGATTTTATTTTTGAAATTCGGATTTATTTTTAATAGGTTAAAAAAATATGTTAGATTTGTTATTTTGAATATGTGAAGTAATTAGATTTGTTTTGAATAGGTTTGATTTTATTTTTGAAATTCGGATTTATTTTTAATAGGTTAAAAAAATATGTTGGATTTGTTATTTTGAATATGTGAAGTAATTAGATTTGTTTTGAATAGGTTTGATTTTATTTTTGAAATTCGGATTTATTTTTAATAGGTTAAAAAAATATGTTGGATTTGTTATTTTGAATATGTGAAGTAATTAGATTTGTTTTGAATAGGTTTGATTTTATTTTTGAAATTCGGATTTATTTTTAATAGGTTAAAAAAATATGTTGGATTTGTTATTTTGAATATGTGAAGTAATTAGATTTGTTTTGAATAGGTTTGATTTTATTTTTGAAATTCGGATTTATTTTTAATAGGTTAAAAAATATGTTGGATTTGTTATTTTGAATATGTGAAGTAATTAGATTTGTTTTGAATAGGTTTGATTTTATTTTTGAAATTCGGATTTATTTTTAATAGGTTAAAAAAATATGTTGGATTTGTTATTTTGAATATGTGAAGTAATTAGATTTGTTTTGAATAGGTTTGATTTTATTTTTGAAATTCGGATTTATTTTTAATAGGTTAAAAAAATATGTTGGATTTGTTATATAAATAGGTTGGATTTTTTTAGTAGGTTAGATTTTTCAAATAGGTTATATTTGATTTTTTAAATTTGGATCTAAATTTAATAGGTTAGATTTTATTTTTTGAAGATGTTATATTTTATTTTTAAATAGGTTAGATTTTATTTTTTGAATATGTTATATTTTATTTTTTAAATTTTGAATATGTTATTTGATCATTTGAATATGTTAGATTTATTTTAAAATAGGCTTAGAATAATTTAGATTTGAATAATTTAGACTAAATTTAGATTTGAATAATTTAGATTTAATTTGATTTGCATCTAAATTTAGATTTGAATTTAGATTTAGGTTTTTTTTTTTTTTTCGGCAGAGGGCAGAGGGCAGAGGGCACTTTATTTTTTGGACATCTAAATTTAGATTTGAATAATTTAGATTTAATTTGATTTGCATCTAAATTTCGATTTGAATTTAGATTTAGGTTTTTTTTTTTTTTATTCGGCAGAGGGCAGAGGCTGAAACCAGAGGCTTGCTGCCTCAGTTTTTTTTTTTTTTTATTTACTTTAATTTAGATTTAATAGGTTTTTAAATATTTTCGGTTTTGAATTCTAAATAGGTTTCTAATAGGTTTTGAATAAATAGGTTTTGAACAAGTTGTATTTATTTTGAATTAGACTTAGAATTTTAAAATTTGAATTAGATTATTATGAATTAGACTTAGAGTTATTTTTTTAATTTAGATTTACATTTATATTCAATTTAGATTTAATTTAATTTAGATTTAGATTTATATTTTGAATAAGTTAGAACAAGTTGTATTTATTTTGAATTAGACTTAGAATTTTAAAATTTGAATTAGATTATTATGAATTAGACTTAGATTTATTTTTTCATATTGTTTTTTTTTTCTTTTGAAATTCGGCTGAGGCATATTTTTTTTTTTTTTTTGGGTTCGGATCCCTCTGTCACAGAGACAGAGGCTTGCTGCCTCAGTTTTTTTTTTTATTTACTTTAATTTAGATAGGTTTTGAATAAATAGGTTTTTAATTATAAATTAGACTTAGATTATTATGAATTAGATTATTATGAACAAGTTGTATTTATTTTGAATTAGATTATTATGAATTAGACTTAGAGTTATTTTTTTAATTTAGATTTACATTTATATTCAATTTAGATTTATATTTAATTTAGATTTGAATTTAGATTTAGATTTTTTTTTTTTTGAAATTCGGCAGAGGCACCTTTTTTTTTTTTTTTTTTTTATATAATTCGGCAGAGGGCAGAGGCAGAGGGCATAGGCACTTTTTTTTTTCTTTAATTTAATTTAGATTTATGTTAGATTTGAATTCAATTTAGATTTAATTTAGATTTACATTTATATTCAATTTAGATTTAATTTAATTTAGATTTAGATTTATATTTTGAATATGTGAAGTAATTTACATTTATTTTTTTGAATAGGTTTAAAAGATGACATCTCCTACTCGCGATGAGAATATGAGTTTTGAAGCGAGAATGTCACAAGAAATTTTTGGCCCACCTATGCCACCACCTAATAATCCACAAAATTATCCACAAAATTATCAAAGAATGGATCAAACGCTAGATTTAAATTATCAACAACCCCCCAAATGTATGGGTCGTATTATACTTCAAACGATCCAACATGTATATTCCACAAGAAACACATCAACCGACACCACCATATGCATATGGAGGCACTTCTTCTGTAGCATCGAGTCAAGTCACCCTCCCTATGGAAGGTACTCCGTCGAGAAGTGTCACTGAAATTGAAGAAGAACCAATCCTTCCTCCGACAAGTGTCCCCCCCGAACAGCCGGTGGTAAAGAAGACTAGAAGAATTCCTGAATATAATCAGCCGTGGGCCAAATGGTACAAGATTTCCACAGATGAGAACGGCAACATGCAAACCCTTGAATGTAAGGTACAAAATTGCAAGAAACCATTTTTTGTGTATAAACAAAGTAGTGGTATGACCAGCTTTAAAAGACATGTCGAAATGCACCAAAGGAAGGGTGAGGTTATATGTGAAAATGTTGGACCGAGACAAATCCAAACCCTTATGAACGCGGATGGTACTAAAACCAACCCAAAATACGATGAATCAAAAATGCTTAGTGAATTGGCCCGGTACATTACCCACAAAGAACAACCAATAAGCATGGGTGGTTGTATGAGTTTTGCCCGGTTAGTCATTCAGGGGTGTGCTCAACCAATGTACAAGAGGATCCATCATAGAAAGATGGTTGGTACCAGTTTACCAAAACAAAAGATGAGCTCCGAGCTATATTTGCGTACCAACAAAATAAGGTCTCAATTACCTCCGATATATGGACTGCCGGTAAACATGGCCTTGGGTACTCTTGTGTTACCGGCCATTGGATCGATGATCAGTGGGTATTACAAAAAAGAATATTAAGTTTTCGTGTGTTAGATTCCCCGCACTCAGCACATGTAATTTTCAAATCCATTATTGAGGTATTACAAGAGTATAACCTTAAGAGAGATAGGGAAAACAAGATTTTTTCTATTTCATTCGATAATGCTAGTAACAATGTAGCTTCCATTGAGATTTTTAAACAGTCACTAAACCCGATTATGAATGGTGCAATGTTTCACCAAAAGTGTGCTTGCCACATACTTAACCTCGTCGTGAATCCGGGCCTTAAAACAGAAGCCGTAAGAGATTTGATCAATAAATTTAAGGATTGTTTGTCCCATATTGTTTCAAACCAAGAAAGAAAACAACGGTTTGGTTTGATGTGCGTCAACTATGGATTGAGCAAGTTGAAAGTTCCTTGGGATATAGATACCCGTTGGAACTCTACCTATAGGTTTCTGAACCGATGCCTTCCTTACAAAGCCGTCATATCCGAGTTTTTGAGAGGCTCCACCCCCGAGGGAATGACATTGGAGCCCAACCTCGACGAATGGGACCAACTACAAAACCTTTCAAATTTCTTAGGAACCTTTTTTAATGCAACCGTCAAATTATCTTGCTCGTACTCACCGACGGCATTTGAGTTGATCAAACATCTCTATAGCATCTCCAAGGTGTACCGTGAATTGGAACAAGCTGAAAGCAATTACTCCACTCTCACACCGATCGTAGATGCCATGAAAGAAAATTTTCTAAAATATTGGGACGATGTACCCCTCCTGGCCATTATCGCAAGCTGCCTCAACCCGGCATACAAGAAGTTTTTCACGGTCAAAATAGTTGCAGCGTACAAAGAGAATCTACATTTAGACAAAACCGGGGTGGAGGCATTCGTGACTTCGAAGTTCGATGAGATGTTTAACATATACCACTCAAGAATGGGTGACAACCAAAACCCGTCTTCGTCCCGTGCCGGTCCTAGGTAACAATTTAAATATCTACATTATTTTAATCTTTATTATTTATAATATCTACACTATTTGTCTACTAATTTTTTTAATTTTTTAATAGCTCCACTTCCAGGAGCACTAGCAGCGGTGGATTGTTAGCAGATTTCCAATCGGAGATCGAACCGCACACATCCACAAATGAGTTACTGAGCTATTTTGCGGGGGTAAACGAAAAAGAAGATGGACTTGACATCATGACGTGGTGGAAGAGGAATCAAAGAAACTATCCAACACTGGCGATGATGGCCCGCGACGTATTTGCCGTACCCGTGTCAACCGTCCCTTCCGAAAGTTGTTTTAGTTCGGCGAACATGATCCTCTCCAACAAACGCAGTAAGTTGGGTGCACATGTTTTTGAGAGACTTGTGTGCTTGAAAGATTGGATTGATGCTGATGAGCGCAACCAACATCGAGATCATCAAGAATCATCATCCGGAGTCGACACTGAAGAAAGCGGTACCGATACGCGGCCCGCGGCTAATTCAGATTCAGACGGTGCGGAAGAGAGCGAACAATGGTATATGAATCCAAACTACTAGATAGGTAGTGTCGGTATACATTTCTAACCTCTTTTAATCTCTATGGTTATTTTTTAAATTATAATTTCTAAACGTTTCAATTAGTTCTTAAATTATTCATTTTAAAGAAGAATTACTAACAAAAAAAAAAGTTAGAACTCCGCCTATGTTATTTTACATAGCCGGTCCCAAGCCCGGAATAAAGGAGGGTAACTTTTATTTTTGAATTTAGATTTAATTTAGATTTAATTTAGATTTTAATTTAGATTTAATTTAGATTTAGATTTAATTTAGATTTGAATTTAGATTTAGATTTGTTTTTTTTTTCTTTTGAAATTCGGCAGAGGCTTCTTTTTTTCTTTTTTAGTTCGGCAGAATCCAGAGGGCTGAAATGCCTTGGTTTTTTTTTCCTTTTATTTAATTTAATTTAGATTTAAATTATATTTGGATTCAATTTTAATTTTAATTTAGATTTACATTTATATTCAATTTAGATTAATTTAATTTGCATCTAAATTTAGATTTGAATTTTTATTTAATTTAGATTTAGATTTATATTATCAATTTAAATTGAACGTTTACAAAATATATTATCAATTTAAAATGTTTATTGTTTTAAATTAATTGATTTAAGATATTTTTGATTTATATTTTATTTAACCTATGAATTTATATTTGAATTTATATTTAGATTGTTTTTTTTCTTTTGAAATTCGGCAGAGGCCTTTTTTTTTTGTTTTTTTTTTGTTTTTTCTGAAATTCGGCAGAATCCTGGACCTGGAGTAGGGCTGAAATGCCTTGTTTTATTTTTTTTCCTTTTATTTAATTTAATTTAGATTTAAATTAGATTTGGATTCAATTTAAATTTAATTTAGATTTACATTTATATTCAATTTAGATTTAATTTAATTTGCATCTAAATTTAGATTTGAATTTTTATTTATATTTAATTTATATTTAATTTAGATTTAGATGTATATTATCAATTTAAATTGAACGTTTACAAAATATATTATCAATTTAAAATGTAAACTACAAATTTCGAGATATAAATAAATTATGAAACTATATAATTAGAATGAGAGTTTGAAAATAAAATAAAATTACTCGTGTAAAGAAATAATATTTCGTACGACACGTAATAATATTCGTACGACACGGTAAAAAAAATATAACAAATCAGAACACAAAACAGAAAACAGCAAAAAAAAAAAAAAAAAAAATCTACCCGTGCCCGTCCTGCCCGTGCCCGCTGTACCCGTGCCCGTTGTACCCGTCTACCCGCAACGGGCACGGGTTTGAGACGGGCAGGGCGGAGTTTTAAAAAAAAAAACCCGCCTACCCGTGCCCGTTGTACCCGGGTACCCGCTGTACCCGTACCCGTCCTGCCCGCTGCCCGGGACGGGTACTGCCCTGCCCTGCCCGAGGTACCCGTTTGCAAATCACTAATTATGTCGTGCACGATCATCATGACATAATATCCACATTTCCAACTTCCGTTTTGTTGTGGGCACTACATTACATATCAAGAGAGTTAAAAAATTAAACAATTTTTGCACATATAGATTTTGACCAATTTTAATTTGCATCTAGGTCCCTATAATTTCACCATTGTTTACATCTAAGTCCCTCGTTTAACATCACCAACTTAGCAATTTACAAACAATATAGAGAAGTTAAAAAATAAGTACTTACCCTGCAATAATTAATCTTCAAATTAGAGTTTTTTCCAATTCCTCCAATCACCTGGTCCATTTGGTAGGAACTGTTGAAAAAAATACTTCAAATTCTAAGAAAAATATTAATGAAATCTATAGATTTGACAAATGAAAGTTTGAAAAGCATACATTTTGAGCGCATCGATGATCTTCGGGTTATGTGGAACCGATTTCTTACCAACGGTCTTACCGGAACAATGGACATTGGAAGAATTGAACACGTACACCTCACTCTCTCTTGGCATAAGCACGACCAAGAGCCAATGTTCTCTGCATGTTAGGTTTGTATCATCTCACATTCTATAATTTCTACGAAATGAAAGAAACTTAATAAAATTAGAATATATATATAGCACTAACATCTGATGATACGGTATGAATATCAATTTCTTGTCCTGGTTTCGTCTCAGTGCCTCCTTTATGATGCCTTGACGTATTGTTTTGATTGGGCATCACTGTCCAACAACAGGAAATTTGTTTTCAGGGGGTCCATGAAACCAACACGCTCATCTTTTCGATGTTCCTCCTTGTTGTATTTTTGCACATACCTGCAAAAAAAGGCATACAGGTGATCTCGATTTTTTCAACATCGAATTAAAAGTACTACATTCTACCATTATTACGAATGTTAACTCACATCATGAAGATCTGAATAATCAGTGAAGTGAGTCACTCCTTTGGTTTAACCAACGTCAAAAAATCATCTGCACTAACTACCAGGGGTTCTTCAGTGTGGAAAAGGTTAGGTGGCGGATTGACGTGAAATGCATTGTTAGGTTGGCACAAGAACCGATCACGCAGAAGGGTATAAAACGATGGAAAACTCCCAAAATCGATACCACCAAACATGTCTGTGCCAGTTTGTACCACATCCCCACCAGTACGAACTTTGCGTGGTTCCTGCAATTAAGATAATACCATCAACTAAAACTCTACCATATAGATACAAATTTATAAGTATAAGTTGTAATAATAATATGCAATTTTTACCTGATCAATGGATATCATATCCATCGGCCATGCGGTGAAACTGCCAACGGCTGAGATGATGGTTGGCATGTCTTCATGTGGTACAGGTAGAGGGGTGTCTTCCTCACCCGGGACCACTTCATCCACCATTACCCTTGCATGGTCGGGTGGTAGAGGCCTCGAGTGAACGGTCTCTTCATAATTTACTGGAACATTAATTGTCCCCGAAGCCACTTCAACCTTCTTCCCATCTCGATGCAAGAGAAGTCTGCATTCTCGTTGCGACGGCTGTACATGCTAAAAATATTCATTCGAATGACATAATAGGTATAAAACTAAGGCATGTACGTAATAGAATTTTTTTTTTATTCGAATGGAAAAATATGTATTTATTTGCATTACCTCAATCGGGAAAAACAGGGAAGACCGTGGTCCAACTGACTGGCAGCTGCTCTGAACGACTGTTGGGCTGTGAGCGGCTGTTGGGCTTTCCGCGAGTATGTGTCGGCCCATCAATGTTGCCATTTTCTCCTCTAACATTTGATTCATTCTCTCCTCTATTTCTTCCTTTAATCTCGCCTCTGCAACTTGTACTCTCGCCGCCACTTCTCTCTGTATCCTATCTTCAATGTCCGCGCCAGACTCCGAAGGCATGTGTCTCCTCCTTTTTCCGCACCCTTGATATGCCTTTTTAATACCCACCATAGCTCCAAGGCCTCTCACCCTCCCAGCATGTTCCGGATTTGGCAGAGATTTTCCTAGAACATCGTCGTATCGATCAACGGGCAACAAGCCTTTGTTGAAAGCCTCCTGTTGTTCTTCCTGAAATGACAATGCCAACATGTTACAACATAATAAATTAGAGTTTAATTTCAAGGGATGAAAATATCTAAATCCTCACAATAGTCTTGACGACTTCTTCTGTTTCCTTGTTAGGATAAAGACATCCCTGGCCATCGGCTGAGGGCTTCGTGTGTCCTAGTGTCCATGAGACATGCCTATACTGAACAGACATATCAAGAAACTGCTCCTGTGATAGTATAGTAGTTGACCCTTGGGTAGACGGATCACTACTTACTGCTTGATCGTTTGCAATGTGCTGGAAAACTTCTTTGAGCCTATTCTGGAATTTCTCACTGATGTACCCTCTGGATCCCAAGTAATGTTTATACTTGTTCTTGGACTGATTCGCCTTCCCCTTATTGCTTTTATTCTGCAATTTACCCAAAGAAACAATTGCGGGTTATGAAAATAGTTGAACAAATAAACAATTAGGTTCATTGAACGTTTATAGTTAAAAAAAAGATATCTTGAATTCATCCGACCGACGGGACTCAACAAAGGCATCCCAATCTTGTTGTGTGATCGAGAGCTTCTCAAGGTCGGGTGTCGTACCAGCGTTGACTGCTTAGTCAGAGCTACTCTGAACTTTCGGTGCATTTCTGCCATTTTTTGTATTATCTTCTTCTTTAAATGCGGATCATCGCCATCAATATTCCAGTCCATCTGCCAAACAAATAGAAATCAAGGTTTACGTGAGTTAAATTCAACTTTGCTAGCTTGTGAGCATAGGACCGTGTTATTTACCTAGATTTGGTTCCATATCTTTTCCTTCACGTCGTCTTCTACCTGAGACCACTCTAGGCACGTTATAGGAACGTTCCTTCTTACCAATATCCCAAGGTGCGAGGGATATTTAGTGGTTTGCCTATTAATAATAGGCCTCCCAATTGCATCAAATTCAACATGCTTGCCGGTCTGATTAACGACGGTAGCAAGTTGGGAAGGCCCTCTTACTCGTTTCTCACCCGAGGCGTGCTCGCTACCACCACCACCACCATCACCACCACTAGTCTCACCAGCACCACTAGACATGATAGGAGCAGTTCGATGACCCTCCTGGAAAAATTATACAAATTCAAACAAGCGTTATACAAATCAGTCAGTGGAGACTGATCAAAATTCCCAACCAAAAAGCCATCTGAACAGTTAGATAGAAAATAAAAAAAACAACCAATTTAGAGTGAAAATTTGATTTATTTGGATTTTTCTGCTATTTTTAGTGAATTTTCAAAACTGGAGCAACATGTGTATTTGTGCTGTTTTTTCATATCAAATCGAATATAAATGCTAAGAATATAAATTTTTAGCCAGAAATCAGCAAGGCAGCATATAACTTTGAACAATGTAAACCTTGAAAAATATAACTTTGAACAATATAAACTATGAAAAAATTTACATGCTAAAAAATATAAACTTTGAACAACCAAGTTCGGTACCAGCAACAGCAACACAGTAACTCAGCAACACCAAGGCCGGTACCAATTAAACGGTGAACTTTGAGCTCTCAAGGCCGGTACCAATTAAAAGGTGTTTGAGCATTTACCCGAAATTAGGGCGAAATTAGGCAGAGAGAGAAAGGGAAGCACCACAGAGAGCACCGGCACCAGAGGAGAGAGGAGAGAATGCGCGGCGAGAGAGGCGGCGGAGAGGCGGCGGCAGAGAGGCGGCGGCGTGAGCACCGTAAGACAACGAGAGTAGCGAGAGGCGGATTTTGGCAGAGAGGCGGCGGCGTAAGCCCGAGAGAGGTGGTGTTAGCACCGAGAGAGGCGGAGTGAGCCCGAGAGAGAGAGATTAGCGAGAGAGAGAGGGAGTGAGCTCAGATCGAGTTTTGAAAATGAATTGAGGAGACCAATTTTCGCTAAGTAGCGAGAGAGGCGCCAAATAAAATCACCGCGAAAATATATCATCATCAGGATCGGTTTTTTGTTAAATAACCGATCCTGTTTTTATTTTTGGTCATCAGGATCGGTTATCTTAGTAACCGATCCTGAGTACCAATTATCAAGTTCGGTTAACTAATAACCGATCCTGATGTGTACAATAATTAATCCGGTACTTTGAAAAACTAAATCACTGTTTACATAATTTCAATGGATTTAAAAATGCATCAAATTTACATTTACATAATTAGCATCACATTTGTATAATTCAAAATTTACTAAATAACACAATAAAAACATTATTAAAATGAAAGAAAAAAGTCTTAAATATTTATGACACCTTGCATGCAACCCGTAGTCAAGTAATTATAATGCCTCCTGAAAAAAAATTAATAAACCCATTAAGTCATGAATATTGAAGATTTTTTTCATTTTGGAAAAGATTAAAAAAGTCTAGATATGACATACCAATAAAACATTGAATATCAATTTTATTCAATCCATTCTCCTTCATTATGATCGTTGCGCATGTGACTTGTTTCATTATCCACAACAGTTGGTAAAGATGTCATGCCAATGGAAAAATGAGGTATATCATCAAAATGATCGTACGCTTCTTCGTCGTCCACATTATCAATCCCGACAATACGTCTTTTCCCGGAGAGGACAACATGTCTTGAACGATCGGCAGGATCAGTTATGTAGAACACTTGTGTGGCTTGTCTTGCAAGTATAAATGGATCATCCTTGTATCCAACCTTATTGAAATCAACCAAAATGAAACCATCATTATCAACTTTAACGCCCTTACGGTTGTCGACCCATTTACATTGAAATATCGGGATCTTAAATTTTTTGTAATCTAGTTCCCAAATTTCTTCAATAAAACCATAATACGACATCGATGCATGCGATGGTCCGGCACCTTTAGCTCCTGAAAAATCACTCAACACGACTACCACAGTCACTCCGCTGTTTTGCACGGTACTCTTTAAATCTTGACTTCTTGTGTAAAATGTATACCCATTAATGTCAAATCCTTGGAAGGTTTTCACAACATGGACTGGACCGAGAGCCAACATTTTGACAATTTCTTTAATGTTTTCCCCATCCGGAGCTTTCATGACTCTACGCGTAAACCATCCTTCGAATTTTTCATTGTGTTCTCCAATCAACCACTTCTCAGATTTCTTCGGATTATGTTGTCGCATGATAGTTATGTGCTCGTCCAAAAAAGGATGAACGTCGGTGAGGTGCTGCAAAACATGTAAATGTGCTAGTGCCATCGTTTTATGTACCGGCACGATTAATTTTGAACCAATTGTGCCTACCCCGTGAAGTCTTCCGTCGTGCTGAGGTTTAGGGATACCGATGGCCTTTAAATCATCCAGATAATTAGTACAATACTCAATCACCTCTTCGGCAGCATATGCTCTTACAATGCTGCCCTCAGGACAATATCGGTTCCTCACATATCCCTTTAACAATTCCATGAATCTCTCAAATGGATACATGTACCGTAAGAATACCGGCCCACAGATTTTAATTTCTCTTACGAGGTGAACAATTAAGTGAACCATGATATCAAAAAATGACGGAGGAAAATACATTTCAAGATGACAGAGAGTGACAACAACCTCCTTCTGCAAAGCATCTAATGTATCAAGATCATTTACTTTGCAACAAATGGCGTTGAAGAAAAAACAAAGCTTTGTGATGGTCTGCCTAACGCACGGTGGCAATATGCCCCGAATTGCAACCGGAAGAAGCTGTGTCATTAAAACATGACAGTCGTGGGACTTCATACCTGTCAATTTTAAACCCTCCAGTGAAACTAGGTTTTTAAAATTTGAAGAATATCCAGATGGTACATTTACACCATGAATGGTAAGTTAACTTATTTATATTATGGTTGTTTTTATTTATGATTGTGTGATGCTTGATTAAATTGTGATTTGTTTGGCATAATTGTTTTACTTGCATATTTGTATGTCATGTGTGAATAATGGGTGTGAATCACAAATGGGTTGCTTGAATAATTGGTGTGGATCACAAATTATATGTTTTTCAATATACATATATATCTATATCTGCCTGAATTGGAAAAAAATGACAGAAAGACCTTCATCAGGATCGGTTGTTTACTAAGTAACCGATCCTGAAAACCATCAAGATCGGTTATTAATGTTGAACCAATCTTGATGGTCATCAGGATCGGTTACACAGTAAACAACCGATCCTGATTGACTTTCTGCAATTTTTTGATTTTTTTAAAGCAACACATATGAAAAACGATTATTTTTTCAAATTTTTATTTTTTCTGCTTATTGTATGGCTTTATATTGAAAATGCCAATTCTGGACAAATTGACGCTCATTTAGGTTGCCACAAGTCTGTTTCATACTTAGGTCTGGAAGAGAGGACAAGTATCTTCTCTTTTGGTGCCATTAGGATTTACCGAGCCTAACATGAAGATACATGTTTTAATAAATTATATTTCATGCCGAGACGCCGAGTGCAGGAGAGAGTCGAGAAGAGTGAGTCAAAAGAGGGTGGTAGCTAGTGTGTTTAATGAAATTAACTCATTTACTAAAATTTGAAAGTCGTTTATTAAAATGCCGTTCTATGGAAGAGCCTAATATGAAGATACATGTTTTAATAATTATATTTCATGTTGAAGAGTTCGACAAATCATATGTTTCTTCCAAGGAATCGGAAAAATTTATATGTTATTCTATGGAATCAAAAAATTCATATGATGCTTAAGTTGATATGATATGAACATAGCCGATCTTGACTGTTAACTGTCAGGATCGGATACTAAAAAACCGCTCCTGATACTTAACAATCAAGATCGGTGTCGTGGTTAACCGATCGTGTTTATTATCCGGATCGGTTTAATAATAATCCGATCCTGATACTGATTATCTAGATCGGTTAATTAGGAAACCGATCTTGATACCTAACAATCAAGAGCGGTTATCATGTTTACCCGATCCCAAAGGTATTAGTGTCAGTTTTTTAATTTAACCGATCCTGATGAGGCGATACTGTTTGCACATTTTCCACTAGTGGCAACATCTTGGTCATACTCGCACGGATATAAACAATTATTTAAGGGATAAGCATAAAACAACTCTTATTCATGGTGATGCAATTGTTATTTTAAGTTATTTCTGCGACCAAGCTAGTCAGAACCCTTCTTTTCAGCATGCTGAGCAAGTAGACGATAAACAAGAGATTGGCAATATATTTTGGGTCGATGCACAATTGGTAATAGATTATGCAATTTGGAGATGTGGTTACTTTCGACACAACACATGGTACGAATAAGGAATCTAGACCATTTGGTGTTTTTGTTGGCCTTAACCATGTTAGAGAAACCGTGATATTTAGTGCAATACTGCATTGAGTCCTTTAAATAGGTATTTGACACATTTCTTAAAGCCCATAGTAGCAAACAACCCAAGAGTATCTTTACCGATTAAGATGCCGCAATGGGTGTAGCTATTGCTAATGTGATGCTGAATGTAACACACGGGTTATGTACATGGCACATAATGAAAAATGCAGCAACACACTTACTTTGTTACAACGATGGTATAACCGTTTATGTTGGCCTTTTTGGTGATTGTGTTTACAAGTATGAAGAGGAAGTAGAATTCGAGGAGAAGTTTAAAGCTTTAGAGAGCTGATCGGGCCAAAACATATAACGAAAATCACTATCTTTTCTTGCGAAAAATAGCCAAAAGCGAATTCAAAGTAGCAATTTTTCTAATTTATTTACCGCAAACGTGTTTTTTAGACTATTTTGGCAGATTTTGGAGAAAGTTGCATATTTAGGCGAAAAATGAAGCAAAAGTATCGAATTTAGGCGATTTTTGGAGTTAGCACAAAATCAGGGCACTGCCTGGAGCATGCAACACCAAATCAGGGCACTGCTTGAAATAGGTTGTTATACAAATTGCATCAAGTTCAAACCTTTCATATGTACAGTATCAAGTATACCTTTCATATTATGACTACAATACCTTATGCATACAGTACAAAGTATTCATAAAAAAAGAATTAACTATTTACATTGCACAAATCACACATGCACACAATATAACAAACTAAATTAACAGTCAGTCAATGTCATAAGTTATTTATCTCAATGACATAAAATATTCACACCTCAACAATCAAATATGTAAACATGTACACATTATAACACCTCAACAGTTTGTGTACCACATCAGGTATTCATCCCTAAATGCATAAAATATTGACACCTAAATAGTCAAACATGTAATATTGTGCCTACTGAATCAGGTATTCAACAAGAGTTATGAAATATTGATATATGTTAAAAAAACAATGTAAACATCAAAATCAGATATAAAAAAAAAATAATAATGTAAACATTAAAATCAGATATGTTCTATATTTAGGCATACACAGAAAAAAAATTAGATTTAACATTAAATTAGTTGCAATCAAAGAAAATATTTTCTATGATCGTGTCACGATATAATTATTTTGGCTTTACTTTTAGTGGGTTTTAATTTAGTTAAGTCTTACCATTAATGATTCACAATTTATTGATGCTTCTATTTCTTTAAAAAAGATAGATTACAGATAGAATTAATTAGAGGTGTAATCCTGAAAAATCAAAATATAATTGCTTTGGCTTCATTTGGACATAAGATTTTTGCAGTTCTTCAAACATAAATTATTTCTTGGGCTAGATAAGCACTTAGGTGAAACAATTTCATACATTAGCTATTATATTTGATCCTATATTTAGCTACATAAATTGTTTTTATTCATTTCCTTTTCTTACCATTGCTTCTAGCTAGGGGTGAAAATAGGTCGGATAATATCCGACCGAATTCGGATCTGTATTCAAAATTTAGATATGGATATCTAATATCCGAATATCCGTACAATTAGTGGTACGGATATGGTTTTGAATTTTAATTATCTATATCCGAATAGTAGATATATACCATATAGTTTAGAGGAGGGTTCCAAATTTCCAACACCTCATGCCTTTTATAGCTTATCATACATCATATTTTATATTTTCATTTTCAAAGTCTAAATTATCGATCTGAACTGCTCAATATAATATTCATACTAAAATATACTTGTGGATGAAATTTTATAATTTTTGAAAATATTTTTCTATTTATTAAGATAGGTACAAAATCACTGTTTCTGGACCGTTGAAAAACAGTGATTTTGTACCTATCTAAAAAAATAGTAAAAATATTCCAAAAATTATAAAATTTGATCTCCAAGCATATTTTAATATGGATATCATGTTAGCGGTTCGAATCGACAATTTGGACTTTGAAATTAAAGATATAAAATGTGAGACATAATAAGATATTGGAACCCTCCTCTATAATTTAATATATATTATACAAATATTTATGTATGTGTCTACGAATATCCGATATCCGATCTATATGTATCCGATCCAAAAAAAATGAATACATATGATTTTACCACTATCCGCTTTTTATTAAATTGCACGGTCAACAAACTAGCTATTATTAAAAGCTTCAAATGTCACGGGAAGTAATTATGAATGTTCTTCTCAAGTAATAAAAATAGAGCAAATTTTGATCTGATCTACTAACATCCATTTTTTGTTGGTAGCCATAATTATAGGCATAGCACTGTAAAAAGCTACCCCAATGGCTATGGCCTATGGACCAAGAAAAGTTCAAAAAAAAAAAAAATTTAAAAAGCCTAGCACGAGACAATGCTCCGGAAAAAAAGCAATTACTAATTAAAACCTAAGTCATCTCCAGTCTCCATTCCCAACTTCTAACACAGACTCATTTTCCAATTTAGAAGGAAAAAACCGCACATCTCCATTCCAAATTAACGGAGAGGAACTGACATCACCACGACTTCAAGTGACGAGGTATACAGGCATAGCACCGGCACCGCCACTGTTACTCTGGGCCCCACTTACCAGATTAAGTTCCCTCAGATTAAAATAAGGCCCTGCAAGCGGGCCCGACTTGGCACGACACGTCACCACCTCCGCCTGAGAATAGCTGTCTGTCACGTACAACGGACCCGATGCGGAATAAGAGCTGGAATAGCATGTGGGATAAGAGGTGGAATAAGGGTGGCGGGAATAAGAGCGGGAATAGCTATTCTCCTTCTTGTTTCGCTTCCAGAACAGCAGCGCGGATCCCGCGGAGCGCAACCACTTCCCGGCAGTGGTCCGGCGGTGGTGCTTGTCTTTAGAGATAGGCTTTTGAAGCTTCAGGTGAACCGAGTCCAGGCATGGTTTTGTGTCGTTACCTCTTTTCGCATGCTTTCTTGCTTCCTCTAAAACCTATGAAGAAAATATCAAGAAAAGAAACCAACTTTGAAAAGAAAGAAAATGAAAATATGAAGAAAAAAGTACCTGGAAATAGCTGATTTGGGGGTCGAATCCATAGTCACTGAAATGCTGTGGCTCAGAAATGGGGAAGATTGGTGCTTTACTCATTCTCTCCTTCTCTGTCTCTGTCTCTCTGTTTTCTTTTCGAAATTGACGACAAGAGAAACAACTTAGAAAGAAAGAAAGAAAGAAGCAAAGAATTGTGTTTTTATTTTGCAGAGTTCTTTTGAAAAGTTCCTTTTCACTTTTCAGAGGAAAAACAACTGGGTTCTGTCCAAAGGGCTTTGGACGAAACCTATCAAATTTATATGATACCATAAATCTTAACCATTCGTGCAATTTTAGTGCGGATCGGACGGTTGTAGGCCTGGATTTGGATAAGTTTTGTCCAAAGCACTTTGAATAAGATCCAACCACAATGGATAAATGCCAAAACTGGAGGTGTGTCTAATAAAAGGCAATTTTGAAGAGATAAAAAGTAAGCTGCTCCCGGCTCACTAGTTTGAGATAAATATTGGCTCACAGTAAGTGGGCCATATCATAGTGCTGTTAGGTTGTTTTATCTCTTGAGGGGCCTTGACGCAATTTGGTTGGTACTTGGTGCTGTTTGGTGGGACCCGTGCAAGGTGACCGTTGCCTTGCCTTGTTTTATTTTGTCTTAATGAAAATTATGAAATTTCTCATATAATATTTTCTAACTCAAATGTTAAAAAAGTAATAATTTATTATTAGTTTTGCCACTTATATCCTAAAACTAACTTTTTTCTTGCTAACATGAAAAGTTAATTCATCATTTATCCAACAAATAATTAAAAAAGGTAATCTCAGGGGAGCATGGCGTGGTGAATCTTCATTAAATGTCATCATTTAATTTCTAGCAAACTATATTTAGGAAAATGAAATTTGATTTGACTTGCTTAAAGTTGTCTCCTAATGAGAAGCTCAAGTACAATTTTTATTAATGGAGCTCACAATATAGATTATTAATCTGGGGTCAATTTTATATATTGTTTATACTTTGTGTTGAAAAATAAAAAAAAAAATAAAATTACTACACAAATTCGCGCCCGCAGCTTTCGCATCTGCTTTAAAATTCGTGTGCACGACTCTTAAAGTGAATCGGACGGTTCCGAAACCCATCGGACCCAAATTTGAGTTCGATGGGCATCGGATCCAAACCTTTCTCCTAGACAAGAGGAGGATAAAGGACGGTAGAGGAGGAATCTGTATCCTCCCAGGTACCGTATATAGTATAATGATCTCTGATAAGTTTCTAACTGACCAATTGGAATTTAGTGTCTATTTAGATATAGAAATTCATTTTGAGATTCGTGCCAGATTAAAACTAACGACTTAGATCTCAGTCTACTCAGTTAGATATTGTACTAGATCTAAATTCGAGAGGGGAAAGGAGCAAGATAAACAGTTTACCTGCTCTACACTAAAATTTGTGAGTTACAAAATTTAAATAGTTTAATTTTAGATAGGTAGAAAATCACTTGATCTGAAAATTCTAAACCATTCAAACAGTGATTTTCTACTTATCTAAAAAAATAGTAAGAAAATTCGAAAAAATGTAAAATTTGGTTTGCAAGTACATATTCATTTTTTAATCATGTTGAACGGTTCGGATCGACCATTAGAATTTTGAAAATTCAAATATTGAGCCGTAGCACGGCTCAATCCGTGCTATGCATAGCACCGTAGCCTCACTCTTGTGTATAAATTTCACATCATCTCTCCCCTCTTCCTCAAAATTTAATATTATGAAACAATTAATCATCTCCTCCCATCCTTACCTCCCTTGTGCTCTTTTTTCAGCACAGTGTGTAAATATGCTTCTCATACTACTCTCAAGCCAAAGCCAATAAACTCTACCACCTCATTGGTGCAATATGTCTAAACTTATGATCTTCTAAAAATTGAATTTTTTGGAGATTACAAACTTAATTTTGGATGGATTTATTGTTAGTGAGCAAAATTACTAATTATTTTGGTGACAGTTAACATCCTAATAAAAGATAACCCATTCTAATGTACATTTATAGTTTATGTAAAGCATTAGTCCAAGAAAGAAAAAGTTTATTCAAAGCATATGTGTATAGGGGTGTTCATTGGGTCCGGTTTAGTCGGTTTTGAACCGAACCAAATTAGTTTGGACTAAATGGTTCGGTTTTTTTCGGTTAAATGGTTCGGTTCGGTTTGCTTTTTAAAACCGAATTATAATTTCGGTTCGGTTTGGTTTGAAAATTTTCAAAACCGAAATAACCAAACCGACCGAACTTTTATATATTATGAATTTGGTCCGGACTGTCCCGGTAATTTATTTTTTAATACCCTGGTTTATTTCTTAATCAATTGCTTTAAATATTTCAGTTTATTTCTTAATATACTTCGGCTTATTATAAATCAATTGCTTTAAATAAAAAAATTAATATATTTTGGTTTGAACCGAATAAACCGAAATAAAACTTTGGTTCGGTTCGGTTCGGTTGCAATGCTAAATCGGTTAGGTTCGGTCTATTTTAGAACCGAATTATAACTTTGGTTTGCCTAGTTCTGTTCGGTTTCAACCGAACCGAACCGATGAACACCCCTATATGTGTATATTAACAAAAAGTTAGTCCCTCATAAAAATAGTAGCTTGAAAATTGGAAAAATAAAAAAAGATGGATATTATATTTGCATTCACCACTTGAATGGGGGACGATCAGATGCATCCTATCAAATTCGGTTCGATACTAGATCAGAGCCATTCAATTAGTAATAAGATTCGTACGTACTTAATAAGTACAAATTTTAAAATGAGGAGGGATCTATTTACAACATTATATAGTTATAATATTCAGTCGATTCAAACCCTTCAACATATCTCTATTTAGTCCAAAACCCCACTAATTCCCATCAAATTTTTACCAACCGATCTGCAAATATTACCAAAGACATATTTTGTGCTAGTGATAAATTTTCGAACTTGATGTCATGGATTTAATTTTTTTAATTCTATAGATTACATAAACTTGGTTTTACTTCAATTCATAAGGCCCAATGAAATGATTGTGTCAATTTCAAGAACTTGGCCCGGTGCAGAGATTGTTAGTCTAGAAGAATTAAGTGTTCCCAGCCTCATTATTGGGAGAACAGCTTGGGTCCGATGGGTTTCGGAACCGTCTGATCAACTTTAAAATTCGTGCGCATGAAATTTGCGGGCCAAATCTTAAAGCAGATTGAACGGTTATCGAACTCATCGAAATCACTTTGAGTCCGATGGGTATCGGACCCAAATTGACCTCAATTATTAGTGCTTTAATTAATATTTCTGGATGATATTGAGCAAGTCAGAACTATTACTCCATTATAAATTATACTCCAAGAAACTGAGAATCTTCTTTTTGTTTACAATGAATATGGGAAATATGATCTCAAGGGGTACAAATTAAGTTTTTTGTTCTTTCTTTATCCTCATAAAGTACTTAAAGATAAGGCGTGTTTTTTTTTTTTTCTCAACATACAGAAGTGATATTTCCTACAATATAAGTTTTGACAAACCAAAAAGGTTTGAAAGCTGGTTTCCACTAGGAAATTTTCATGAAATTATTTAATATGTAATAAAGAAACCTTTTGGAGACTTTTCTAATATTATCTTCATAGTTATTTATTAACTACCTAGTTGAACTGATTACAACAGCTACTAGAGTACTAGTACAGTAAATAAAATATTTTTTACTATTCTTTTCTTGATTTGCTTTTTTCATATGAGAGAGTGCATTAATTAGTGGTAGAAGAAATTTGCAAGTAAAATCTAAATTAATTCCCAGCTGCTATTCCTAAATGGACATCACACAAACACATGCTATTTCTTTCAAATTTTACTAGCCAAAAAATATCAAGTCATACATATTTTTCATGTTCTTTGTTCAAGGACTTTTGCCCACCATTGTCACACCTCAAAATTGAAAACCTCCAAAAAAAAAAAACAAAAAGAAAGAAAGAGATATAATTAAATTAATTAGATATCTAACTGTCCAAGGTTATCATGCCTTCATGGAAGCCGGTGACACTCTCGGCGGTCACGCATTGCGTGATCAACCGGGCACCTGGCTTACTGGCCCATGGCTTGACAAGTATGCATGTGGCGATGTAATCTAAGTTCGTTAGAGGGACCACATGCGCTGGCGGGCCCCAACCGTAATCCACCTCGGCAAACCCTAGCTTCGTCCAGTCGGAAACAAGTAACATGTTATAGTCCGACGTGATTTGATAAGGATCTACCATGAGGTCCCCCTTGGCCCATTTCGCGAACTCAAGGGGCAGCCTCTTCTTGCCATCTTTGATCATCTTCACAATCTCCACAATTGAGGAATTTACAACCCTCTCGCTATCGGCCGAAACCTTCATAATATAGTAACAATTCCCATAAAAACCTCCGCTCGCTGGGAGTCTGTGGTGCAACAAGGGCCGTGCATTCATGGCGAATGCAAGGTGCACAACCGAACCAGGTGCAAAATTGATTGCACGAGTCCTGCTTTGCCATGCCTTGGCCATCAACACCTCAAATGCAGAGCACCACTGGCCAGTTTGCTCCATGTACTGGCTCTTGAAATGGTTAATATAATCGATGGAGATGTCGATTGCTAGGTATTGGAGATGAGTGTTTGTTGGTTTTGGTAAATGACCAGATCGGTGAGTGTTTAGGGTCGGGTATGACCTCGCAGCACCACTCGGTTTCAATGGTTGGTTTGTCTTGGCCCCTTGCAATTTGTCCTATAGCAGTCATGAGCTGTGCTGCGCCTGGCCCATCAGCTACGGCATGGCAGCACCGGAACCCGACCACAAACCCACCACATGTAAATCGCGTAACCTGTCCAAAGAAAGATATGCCATATTAATATGATTATTAGTTTATTCACAATCTCTTTTCATGGTTCTGCAAAAATATTCCTATGCTAAACAAGAAGAGATTGCAATGAGAAAGAATTTATCAATTACCTGGACCAAAAGGATCAATTTATCTTCTTCAAATGCATCCAACTTAGGTTTTGGATGAGGCAACAGCTCATCTTTTGACATCAACAATGGATACTCTAAATAATCCACATCCTGCAAGGCACAACTTGCATTGGCCTCGATAAACCACACGCCTTGCCCTTCGCATGACACGTGCAATTCTCCATCTAGCGACTTAGCCAGACGACCTGCCAATGGATAGTAGTGCACTAAGGCCTTGGCTAGGGCGCTCTTTATTGTCTTCACCGGGTCTTGCTGCATCCCTTGAACCAACTTGAACACATGCAATGATTCGATCAATGCCATTTGGGTCGGGTACCGATCGAGCCAGGAGAGGTGCAATGGGCCGGTGGGTGTCGTCCCGGCTGGAGCGACTAGGGTTTGCGAGAACCTGTCCACGGTGGCTTTAGGTGCCATAGTGTGAGGCCTGGAAGTTGGAAGGGTTGGGGTTTAATTTGGTTAATTAGTTTTGTTAATGAAGAGAGAACTGTTTATAGTGTTGATTCTACACCAAATATTTCAACTTTTTTCAGAAAGAATGAACTTCTCTTCATTTAATATCCAAGAGAAAAGCTCTTTAATTAGTTTGTGTGCATTTAACACGAGCGAGAGCGTGTTGAAAAAGGAAAAGCTAGTCAATTCTGTCATGTGTTGCTTCAAAATTAAACAAGCTATATAGTCAATTCTTGGCATGCATGAAATAGGAATTAATAATTAATGGTGCCATAGTGATAGTGAGAGGAGAAAGAGAGAAAGAGAGCCGCAAGAAACACAATATAAAGATTGAATTGTGCTACCTATCGGATATCTATTGCCAGAATTTAAGTGCGCATTAAACAAAGAAAAAGCGAAGTAGCTAGCCAACCAATCCATTCCCAATTATTATATACTAGTGGAATGACCAGATTTGCTTTGGCCGACATTTTTATTGATATCCAACGTTAAATAGAAATTAATAAATATACGCAGCTGGGATTTAATAAAAATATCCTATGGGCTATTTAATGACCGGTTTTGAATTTCTTTGCCTACTGGCCATTAAATGGCCGGTACCCTTTATTTTTTCTTTTTAGAGACACTATGAAGAGCAAGATGCTGAAATCTAACACTAAAAATTCGAATTTTTTGTTTAAATTTTTTGTTAGATTACTTCTTTTGATGTATAATTAGCATATTTATACTAAAATACGCTAAATTACTTGAAATTATGTTAAATTACGCTGAATTACACTAAATTACTTTAAATTACTTCATAGTGTCTCTAAAAGAAAAAAAAATTAAGGGTACCAGCCATTTAATGGCCGGTAGGCAAAAAAATTCAAAACCGTAGAGATATTTTTATTGAATTCGAGCTGATCTGAGTATATTTATTAATTTCTATTTAACGTTGGATATTAATAAAAATGTCGGTGCTTTGGCAAATGATAACTGCAATGAATTATAAAAAGTACAAAGCAATTGGACAATAAATATAAAACCATAATATAACATTGTTAGATAAACTCACAAAAACATCCTAGCTACCACCAAATACTGAATTTGATATATGTAATATTTGGTAGCATTTCAAACCACAATATCAACTAAAAACAATCGAAAAATATTATTACATTTAGACAAGGAGGAATTTCAGAGCATGCGTCAATTTGAAAACTATAGAAATTTTTAAAATTTAGCAACCACAACAACAATTTATTAAACACTTGGGTGCGAAGAAATCATTATTCAAATACTAGTGCCTTTTAAGCTACTTTTATCGTCTTCTCCCTACACTTTTAAAAAAAAAAAAAATTTGGCATCTGCTCAAAAGAAATTGAAATATAATTATCGCAAATACAGTTTGGTAATACTTATTTTATAAGTAGTAGGGTTAAAATGTTTTATTGGTTTTGTGCTCCATCATGAACCAGCAATCCTTAACGCAAATATTATTTATTTCTAACCAAATGTAATAAAATATTGTAACTCTCAATAATTTCAATAAAAACCTGTTTTTTTAGTGGTACTAAGTCACCAATAAGCTAAAAAAGGTTAGTAACAGATTATGGTAAACCACAACAGGGCATGATCACTGTTTCGTTGACTTTTTAATCAAGTTATTTTTAGTTAGAAATTTGACTCTTTTTAAAAGCCACTTAAAAACTTTTAGTTTTAGTGGAAGTTTAATTAGATTCTCATATAGTATCATAATATGAATTTATTTCCACTAATAGAAACATTTTATTTTAATCTGCTCCTCATAAAAACTTTATATATCATTCATGAATAAATCCGTTCAAATATATAAGAGAGCAATAAAATTTGATCAAAACAAAAGAATGAAAAGAATCAGCACATTAGCATAAAATAAAATACGTCAATATAAAAATCAAGCATGTTAGTATAAAACTATAGTTTTTTAAATGAATTTATATTTTTTTTATATATTGATTATTCAAGAATGTTATATAGGCAAATTTCTTGTATGATTTTTTTTACTCAAGAATGAAAATAAATATTTTTCAGTTGAATACGTAGTCACAATTCGCTACACAAAAATTTCTGAATTTATAGTCACAGATGGAAAGCAAATTTTCTCAAAGTGATAGATAAACCGAGAGTACATAAAAAATGACGACAGTTACTCAATTTACATCTAAATTTAATCCAAACAGTGGGTTATGCATCAAGATTAGCGTTCAAGGGAATAACAAAATAATTATTATCTTGTTATATTAATAGTCTTTGAAATTTTACAAGTAAAAAATTATGCCATCCTTATTATTCATTTTCTTTGTTCATGGATTTGCCCACCATGCATTATCACACCTCAAAATTGAGCACCTCCAAAAGAAATAACAAAAAATGAAAAAAAAAATTAATTAAATATCTAACTCTCCAAGGCTATCATGCCTTCATGGAAGCCGGTGACACTCTCGGCGGTCACGCATTGTGTAATCAACCGGGCACCGGGCTTGTTCGCCCATGGCTTGACAAGTATGCATGTGGCGATGTAATCTAAGTTTGTTAGAGGGACCACGTGTGCCGGTGGGCCCCAGCCGTAATCCACCTCGGCAAACCCTAGCTTTGTCCAGTCGGAAACAAGTAACGTGTTATAGTCCGACGTGATTTGGTAAGGATCTACCATGAGGTCCCCCTTGGCCCATTTCGCGAACTCAAGGGGCAGTCTCTTCTTGCCATCTTTGATCATCTTCACAATCTCCACAATTGAGGAATTTACAACCCTCTTGCTATCGGCCGAAACCTTCATAATATAGTAACAATTCCCGTAAAAACCTCCGCTCGCTGGGAGTCTGCGGTGCAACAAGGGCCGTGCATTCATGGCGAATGCAAGGTGCACAACCGAACCAGGTGCAAAATTGATTGCACGAGTCCTGCTTTGCCATGCCTTGGCCATCAACACCTCAAATGCGGAGCACCACTGGCCAGTTTGCTCCATGTACTGGCTCTTGAAATGGTTAATATAATCGACGGAGATGTCGATTGCTAGGTATTGGAGATGAGTGTTTGTTGGTTTTGGTAAATGACCGATCGGTGCGTGTTTAGGGTTGGGTATGACCTCGCGGCACCACTCGGTCTCTATGGTTGGTTTGTCTTGGCCCCTTGCAATTTCTCCTATAGCGGTCATGAGCTGGGCTGCGCCTGGCCCATCAGCTACGGCATGGCAGAACCGGAACCCGACCACAAACCCGCCACATGTAAATCGCGTCACCTGTCCGAAGAAAAATATGGCAGATAAGTATGATTATTACACAATTGCTTTTCTTGGCTTTGCAAAAATATTCCTATACTAAACAAGAAGAGATAGCAATGAGAAAGAATTTATCAATTACCTGGACCAAAAGGATCAATTTATCTTCTTCAAATGGATCCAATTTAGGCCTTGGATGAGGCAACAGCTCATCTTTTGACATCAACAATGGATACTCTAAATAATCCACCTCCTGCAAGGTACAACTTGCGTTCGCCTCAATAAACCACACACCTTGCCCTTCGCATGACACGTGCAATTCTCCATCTACCGACTTAGCCAGACGACCGGCCAATGGATAGTAGTGCACCAAGGCCTCAGCTAGGGCGCTCTTTATGGTTCTCACCGGGTCTTGTTGCATGCCTTGAACAGACTTGAACACATGCAATGATTCGATCAATGCCATTTGGGTCGGGTACCGGTCGAGCCAGGAGAGGTGCAATGGGCCAGTGGGTGTCGGCCCGGCCGGAGCGACTAGGGTTTGCGAGAGCCTGTCGATGGTGGCTTTAGGTGCCATAGTTTCAGGGTAGGAAGAGTTAAGGTTTGGTTAGTTTGTTAATCAATGGAGAGGTGTGATGAGAGAGGAAGGGATGTCAATAGGGCTTTTATAGTGTTGATTACTCGACTCTACACCAAATATTTCAACTAATTCTTTTCTTTTATACATAAAGAATGAACTTTGTTTTATTTTAATATCCAAAAGAAAAGCTCTTTAGTGGGTGAGCATTTAAAACGAGCGAGTGTGTTGAAAAAGAGAAGCTACAGACCTACAGTCAATTCTGTCATGTGTTAATTGCTTCCAAACAAGCGAACTTAATTGGTGTGAAATAGGGATTAATGGGGCCATACCGAGAGGAAAAAGAGAGAATGACAGCCGATAGAAACACAATATAAAGATTGAATTGTGCTGCTGACTGCTGAGTACCAACTTCCTTCTGAGAAATGGGAATGTGAAACTTTGGATATGATATGATACTATATATGATATTTAATTCAATGTACCTGATCCCAGCTTGTTATTTTTTGGTGGCTACCTATCGGATATCTATTGTCAGAATTTAAATGGTGTATAAAAAGCGAAGTAGCAACCAACTCACTCCCAATTATGGATCCGACTCTTGCTGTTTTTTTTCTAAAAAAACAGGATTCTGATTTTCCAATTCCAACCAATAAAATTCGTTGAAATTTATGCATGAAAAAGTTTCTTTATCAAAATATTCGAATGGAAAAAATTGAATAGTTGAGAGCAGAATTTTGTTTTTCTTAAAGAAAAATAGCAGAGTCGAATCCGCCAATTATTACATACGGGTGAAAATGTGAAATGACTCGCTTTATTTCAACAATGTTAATTACAGTAAGTTTTATGAGTTGCTGATGATACAAAGTATAAAATATACAATGCAAATGAACAATTAAGAAAAAAAATAACATTATATCACATAGTTAGATAAACCCAAAGGCACCAATAAACTAATAAATAACAACAAAACATAGCAATCCCACTTTTTGCTTTTACGTGGCATACCACCAAACAATATATTGAATTTGATGTAACCTTTAGGGTATGTTTGGTTAAGAATAGGTTATTCTTGGGTTAAGCTATTCATAATAGGTTATTCGGTGTTTGGTTGGATTAGAATAGTTAGTATAGGGAATTTAAACTTTTTGTATTTATGGTGATATATATCTTGTAACATGATAGAATACAGAAATTAAAAGAACATATAGATATTTAGATTGAGCACACAATTTACAATATGTAATGTAAATACAAAGTATGAGCATATTATGTAACAAAATAAATGTCACAGAAATAATTAGAACATCTAAAAAAACAAAACTAACAATATATGTAAGACAAATAAGAAAGAAATAACAAAATTGCTAAAATGAAGAAAAAAAATTGTTTGAGATGGACAACAATGTCAGACTTGGACTATCTTTTTTCTTCTGCACATAATTTTTTTTTTACCTTTACAAAACATTGCACCACACAATCAATTATTGAAAGATATAAATAAATTGTGACCAAAGTAGATCATTTACCATCATAAGACGAGACAACTAAAAATTAATACCATCAGAATTGTATTTATAAACGTATATTTTCTAATATCTAGGTACAAAATTATGTATTTCTTTTATGTACAATTCATGCAAGATAATGTTATAAGTGCATTAAGCAAAAGAAGATTATTTGTCATACATATACAATGAAGAATCACTCATTTATTTTCCTACTTCATGCACTTTTTATTTTTTTTCATGATTATGATGTTTTCAAGGTAACTAGTTTTACTACTATATATATCATTTGAGAAAAAATAATCGCATATAAGTTTAAAAAATGTCATATAATATTTAGATTAGATATTAGAGAAAATCAATTATCCATAAAAAAGAAATATTTATATTATGAAGAATATATATATTTTTTATCTTAATTAACAATTTAATATTACATATTTAAATGTTGTAACAACTATAGTACAATATCAACTCTGTCTATAAAAAATTAATAATGCAAGCGAAAAATCATCAACTTTGTATAAACTATTCAGTTTTTTTAAATGATTTATCACAGTACGTAATTTTTTTGTAATAAGAACAAATTCATGATAATATGGGAAAAAAAATATTTTTTTCTTTCAATTCATGTAATTTTTATTTGCAAATTAAATATAGTAAATTGATTCTTGTTTTTACGAATTACTTGATTTTGTATTGGTCTACCCTTTCCCATTTTATTGAAAAAATTTTCCTCAATTAGTCATTTTTTATTTTATTTCTTGCAATATTGAGTCGGACTATATTAGAAACATATACTATGTGACTAATTAATCACGGATATATCATATCCACTTCTCTGATAATTAAGTACTACAATTGGAGAGTCCTAAATATCTCTATTTTTTATTTTACATCGAAAGTTTATATTAAATCTTACTTCTTAATTAGTTTTCATATCAAAATTTAAATAATCTTGAAAAATCAAATTCAATATTGCACCGTCAGATCTAAATATATTGTTCAGATACTCAGTTCAAAACTAGAGAATATAGAATTAGGATTTTGAATTGCTTTCTAGTTTGCAAAAAGGAGAGGTCAAGCCAGTATCACAGATGGAGAGGATTCTCCAGTTTAGGGGTTAGAAAACGGTCTGATCTGGCCCGGTCCGGTCCAAACTCATCCGGTCCACGGGTTGACACGGGCATGGGTCGGGTTCTACGGGTTGGGTTTGGTTCGGTCAACCCAAACCCGTTCTCAACCCCCGGTTCCACGGGTCCACGGTTCATTCCCTGGTCCGGTCCGGTCCTTTTTTCTGGAGGGGTGGGAATTTGGCCGTTTTTTAAAAAAAAAAATTGAATTTTCGGCGGTTCGATCGGGTTCAGACGGTTCGGGTACGGGTTAACCCGGGTTAGCACGGTTGGGTCCGGTCTGGGACGTCCCGGAGGTTCAAACGGGTCGGGTAATCACAGTTTTTCTCCAAAACACCGGTTCCCCACCTTGCTAAATTTGGCCCATCCGTTTTGGCGGTCCGGTCCACGGGTTGACACGGGCACGGACCGGTCTGGGTACGGACCACGGGTGGGCCGATCCGGTCCTGGACCGTCCAGTTTTTTTCAAAAGCCTACTCCAGTTGTATATATCCGAGTGGGAATATGGTACGACATGAGATAAATAATTATTTAAATTTAGTAGAGAAGAAAAGAGGAATAAGATAAAATTGCTTATTCCATGTGACAATTAATTGCTATTAATTGATAAAATCACATACAATTTTTATACTTACAATCTACATAAATTGGTAAAATATAATCAATGGTGATTAATAGGATTTTTGAATTCTGACTATTTATTGACAGAGACAATCTGATCTGCTTAAACACTAATATTAAAAGGGCCCCATTCATTTCATTTCGACCTAAATTGACTCACATTTTAAGTAGTACACTATATTTAGAAAATTGGTTCTCTTGTCTTGACATTTTCGATTTTGCTAGTCAATTTACCACCGTGCAATAGATTGGGTTTTTAATAATATTTAGTGCCGTTTGTTGGACTATTTGGAAACAAAGAAATGTCATTTGTTTTCAATTTCATACGGGGAAAAGTGTACGTACTCTCATATTGCTAATCATTTCGTTATTTGAATATTGGACAGGACACATGGACAAAAAAATTAAAGGGGCTGCCGAAGGATGGCTTCCAGTTGATCTCAATGCCATGACCATTGCGGGTTTGGGATCCGGCTGACTCTCAGGTGGTGGTGTACCAATGAGATGGAGGTTTGGCATTGCAGATGTTGAGGGGTGCTGGCTCTCCAGCTTCTTGACACAAATGAAGACTTTTAGTTGTTTCGATCCGAGTTTAGGATCATTACGTTACCTTAGCCCTTTTATAAGTGGCTTAGTTTTAGCTTGTCGGTTTTCATTAACTGTGATATGGTGGCTTCTCAAACGCCGAGCTTTTGTATTTTGCTCGGCATTAGAAATTTATATCTTACATTAGTCTTGCGGATATATTTTCTGTTTTTCTGATGTAAGTTAACTTGATTTCATCTATAATGAAATGGGCCTCAGTGCCTTTTCTCAAAAAAAAAAAACATTTTAAGTAGTACAGTTCGAAATTGACTAGCTTTTTGTGTTTTTTGCGGCTGTCATTCTCTCTCTTTTCCTCTCGGTATATCATGTCAAGTTTGGCTTGTTTGGAAGCAACACATGACAAAATTGACTAGCTTTTTCTTTTTAACAGGCTCGCTACCTCGTGTTAAATGCACACCCACTAAAGAGCTTTTCTTTTGGATATTTAATTATGACAAAGTTCATTCTTTACATATAAAAGTGAAAAGTATATATTAGTTGAAATATTTGGTGTAGAATCAAGTAATATATCAACACTATAAAAGCCCCATTCACACCCCTTCCTCTCTCATCACAAACTCTCATACCTCTCCCTTGATTAACAAACTAACCAAACCCCAACCCTTCCAAGGCTGACAATATGGCACCTAAAGCCACCGTCAGCAGGCTCTCGCAAACCCTAGTCTCTCCGGCCGGGCCGACACCCAGCGGCCCATTGCACCTCTCCTGGCTCGACCGGTACCCAACCCAAATGGCATTGATCGAATCATTGCACGTGTTCAAGTCGGTTCAAGGGATGCAGCAAGACCCGGTGAACACCATAAAGCGTGCCCTAGCAGAGGCCTTGGTGCACTACTACCCGTTGTCCGGTCGTCTGGCTAGGTCACTAGACGGGGAGTTGCACGTGTCATGCGAAGGACAAGGCGTGTGGTTTGTCGAGGCGAACGCAAGTTGTGCCTTGCAGGATGTGGATTATTTAGAGTATCCATTGCTGATATCAAAAGATGACCTGTTGCCTCATCCAAGCCCTATGTTGGATCCATTTGAAGAAGATAAATTGATCCTTTTGGTCCAGGTAATTGATAAATTCTTTCTCGTTGCTATCTCTTCTTGTTTAGCATAGGAATATTTTTGCAGAGCCAGTAAAAGCAATTGTGTGAAAAACTAATAATCATATTAATATGGCATATCTTTCTTTGGACAGGTTACGCGATTTACATGTGGCGGGTTTGTGGTTGGGTTCCGGTTCTGCCATGCCGTAGCAGATGGACCCGGCGCAGCACAGCTCATGACCGCTATAGGAGAAATTGCAAGGGGCCAAGACAAACCAACCATTGAGGCTGAGTGGTGCCGTGAGGTCATACCCGACCCTAAACACGCACCGATCGGTCATTTACCAAAACCAACAAACACTCATCTCCAATACCTAGCAATGGACATATCCACTGATTATATTAACCATTTCAAGAACCAATACATGGAGCAAACTGGCCAGTGGTGCTCTGCATTTGAGGTGTTGATTGCAAAGGCATGGCAAAGCAGGACTCGTGCCATCAATTTTGCACCTGGTTCGGTCGTGCACCTTGCATTCGCCATGAATGCACGGCCCTTGTTGCACCACAAACTCCCGGCCGGTGGAGGTTTTTACGGGAATTGTTACTATATCATGAAGGTTTCAGCCGATAGCGAGAGGGTTGTAAATTCCTCAATTGTGGAGATTGTGAAGATGATCAAAGATGGCAAGAAGAGGCTACCCCTTGAGTTCTGGAAATGGGCCAAGGGGGACCTCATGGTAGATCCTTATCAAATCACGTCGGACTATAACACGTTACTTGTTTCCGACTGGACGAAGCTAGGGTTTGCCGAGGTGGATTATGGTTGGGGCCCGCCAGCACACGTGGTCCCTCTAACGAACTTAGATTACATCGCCACATGCATACTTGTCAAGCCATGGGCCAGTAAGCCAGGTGCCCGGTTGATCACGCAATGCGTGACCGCCGAGAGTGTCACCGGCTTCCATGAAGGCATGATAGCCTTGGACAGTTAGATATCTAATTATTTTTTTCTTTCTTTTTTGTTATTTTTTTGGAGGAGTTCAATTTTGAGGTGTGATAGTAGGGGGCAAAGTCCTTGAATAAAGAAAATGAAACATATGATAACTTGTATTTTTTGGCTAAGTAAAATTTCAACGACTATTAATTCTAACTTTTCTTCCATTGGGATATTGGTCAGATTATAGAGATAAAACAATATTTTTTCATTATCGATATCATTATTTATTATAATAATGTTAATTTGTTATCATTGTCGCTGATATCATGATTAATATACTAAATATTATTATTATTATAATAGTAATAATAATAATAATAATTATTATTATAATAGTAATAATAATAATAATAATAATTATTATTATTGATTTTACTTTGCATCGTTGATGTATTTGTGATGTATGTAGCACCGAATTGAGTTCTCTATTTCCTCTTATTTTTGTAGGCCTGATTTGATGCTTTAAACACAAATTTAGGCCTTGAAAGCCTCATTTAATTGAACACTGTTATTGGGCCACCAACTCGGCCCATTATCTCCACATTTATAGAGAGCTTTTGCGGAGCTCTTCTCATGACAATTGTAAAGGTAAAAATATGAAAATTTTAAAAGACCATAAAAATTTTTAACAGAATTTTTATTTTACCATTTAAAAAAAATAAAACAATTAATCGTGAATTCTGATAAATTCAAATTTTGATAAGGCTGCAATATTAGATGGCAGACACAATATTTTTCTCTTTTTCCTTGGTCAAAGCAAATTTTGTGTTCCCCACATTTGTTTTGGCCAATCAAAGCCAAATCTTGGTCAAAATTTAAAAAAGAGAAATATATGTCCGCCATTTGTCGTTGTGTCTGTGTTAGAAATAAAATTTATCAGAATTCATAATTAATTGGTTTATCTTTTTTTTAATGGTAAAAATTAAATTTTCAGAAATTTTACACATATGGTCGTAAAAAATATTTGAATTAATACCCGAAAAGATATAATATATGATCAATGGAAAAAAAAAACCATATTACATTACCAAACAAGAATTACAAGAGAGCTAATTATATTTGCTACAAACTCTCTCCTTACTATCATATAACACAGCAAAAATTATATTAGCTACAACATAAAAAGCATTTTGGATTCTTAGAACGATTCTCAATATACATTAATCAAATTCACCATAGTTTTACTCTTGTTATGCCTATGTAAATAACCGAAATTTTTAAAGTTACCATCTTCTAAAAAAAAAATAAACCAAAAAACCACGAAATTTGAGTATTTCTGGATTTACCACGACTGCAGAGCACCAGTGCGGCCCCAAATGCTGGGGACCGCACAGGCGTTCTGCTGCCCCTATTTTTTTTTGTTCTTGAAATTCGTGCAATGTTGATTTCTGTAAAAAAATAATGTGGCAAAAGAACAAAAACACCCTTGACCCTTTGACTTTTTATTGTGCAGCGTTGATTTTCAATTAGTCCCGGTGACACAAAAACAAAAAACAAAATATTATTTCAAATCTACGCATGAATCCGTTTAAAATGGTCCCGTGCAGGAGGAGAGTTATTGAGAAAAATAGATAAATAATCCGTTCTAATATTTCCTTCTTCATAAAAAATAGTATATTTTATTTTACATCATTATCGTAATGCCTATGTTAATAGTATATTTTTATTTCCCTCTTAAAAAATAGTAGTTTTGAATATTATCATCATTATTATTATTATTATGACTATGTAAATTTTAATACAATTTCTTTACCGTGTGACCGACGTATTTGTCAAACATTAATAGTGTTTGAAATGTTTGTGTGTAATGTGGGGTAGCCTTAGCATAGGAGGCAAGCACTCGGAAACTTCCTAAAACACTAAAAAAGGGCTAAATTACAAACATCTCTTTCAAAAATTGAAATAAAATGGAGAAAGAAAATTAATTACAAGTTTACAACGCGTCTTCCATTGATGACTCAAGACTTAAAAGAGTCTAAGTCTTCCCCAGGAGACTTGTGTTTGAAATTGAATTTTGAGTTTGAATTCAAATCCTACAATCAGAATCTGAAGTAGTATTCAAAGAATTATTTTCGTATTCATGCATATTCGGTTCATACAAACCCAAATTTTGAGCTATTTAGAAAAAAAATTGGCTTTTGTTCAAAGAGCTTTCGACAAAATCCAATTCAATGCCGGGTCCAAACCGTCATATTTGTATTGAGATTTGTATGAATAAATTTTAATTGTCCTGTAAATGTAAATTGTTTGTGAGAATTTTAATACTGATCGCACGACTTATAACCTATTCGGGATAGCGCACGGAGCCTTTATTATTTGTGCTTTGAAATTTGTGTGAAGTTAAAAGCATAGAAGGAAAAATCAGCCATTTCAGACTGAAATCAGTCGATTCGGATAGGAATCGAGCTGTACCGATCCGATTTCTAGCCGAATTACACAGTAAGCGATTTTTTCATTGAATTTCGGCCAAAACGATCCGATTCGAGTCAAATTTCGGCCGACTCGATCTTATTCCAGAAAATTCCAACCATTTTAGCTCTAAATATTCTCTGCCAAAAACTAATCTAAAATTTGGGATCCAAATTTGCTGAAATCCAAGATCATCAACAGAAACTCCGAAATTCCTGAAATTCCGAATCCAGCCATTGAATTGTTTCGAGATGAGCACATAGAAAAATGAGTTGTTTCGAGATGCGTGCACAAAAAAAATTAGACAGCTGAATCTCGAATTACAGAAATTTCAAAATACTGTTCATGAATCTCGGATTTCAGCCGATCTCAATTCTAAAATTTATCCCCACAGAACTCGAACCCAAGACCCGCTATGTGTACACAGAGCAATTTACCACTACAGCAGCTTATTTTTGTTGCTAGATCATGTAACTATAATACTTAAATTATATTGGATTTGAGACTAACCCTATATTGGAACTATCTGGACACAATTTTTTTTAATTACAAATTTCTCTTAATACCCTTATTGATAATACTCATAGGACTCTAAATTGTACCAATTACTTTTTAGAGTTTATTTTAATTGTAATAATATTATATAAATAAACTATTTATGTTTGTGTGTATTTTTTGTTTTATTATATTTTAACATATTATTTTTTACAAACTATTTTACTATTTTTTAGTACAAAATAAGTTTCTGCTAAAAATATTCGAGTTTTCGATCCGATTCAACCGATTCTGACCGATTCATCCGATTCCTATTCCACAATCAAGTGAACAATCTTGATTCCCATTCTAACTTTTCTTCTCTGATTAAAAGAAACGATCGTGGACCGTCCGTTTCAATTGTACTGAGTCAGGTAACTTGAGGGGATCTGAATTCCTAGTTGTACACTTGTACTCCCTAGAACGGATCCGCTTCCATTTGAAGATGGTCCCTCCTTTTCTGTTTTGAACTAAATAAAGGAAGCTTCCTTTCTTCTTCCTTTCTTTCTTCTCCCGACACAACCCAATCGTCACTAGTACTTTCTCTCTCTCTCTCATGTTGACTCTTGACTTCTTCGTTGTCACTTGTCAGTCATTTCCTTTCCTTAGTGCCCCCTTTCATTCCTTGCTCCTCTCCTATAAACATAACACCAACACTTCCATCCATCCATCTTTTCACCTCAAACAAACCAATTCAATTCCAAATCCATACAAACCAAATAAATAAGCAAACTTTTTTAGCCTTGAAGCACACACAGAAATTCATGGGCAAGCCAGAGGACTCGCCGCCCCGTTTCGTTCCCATCGGTACTCCTAGACCCACCGGTACTGGTCCCGATACCGATCATGATGAATTGGTTCAAGCTCCACCCAGCTACGTTATCTCCGGACAAATCATCCTAATCAGCCTCCTCGTATGTTTTGCCATATCCCTTCTCCTTTTCATTATCTATAGTTACATACGTCACCGTCAAAGAAGACGTCGCCTTGCTCAATGGCGGCAAGCTCGATTATTCTTCTCCAATCGTACCGAACCTAGTCCCCGCCACCTCGACCAAAACATTATTGCCTCGATTCCGGTAATCAAACTTTCTCTACATGGAGACGACAAGGTTTCGGACTCGTGCGCAGTGTGTATCAGCGAGTTTACAGAAGGAGAGAAATTGAGAGCTTTGCCGCAATGCGGTCATCGGTTTCATTTGGAATGCATCGACATGTGGTTCGCCTCTCATTCTACTTGTCCCTTGTGTCGTGCCGATATCAATTCTTCATCTCCCAATTCAGATCAACCATTGCAATTGGGGGAGATTGAGAATAAGGAATTATGTAGTGTGCATCGGTCACCTTTGGATAGTATGGTTTGATTTTTTTGTTATTTTTGCAACTATATGTTTGCACTTATTATTATGTTATGGAGATCTTTTTTATTGCTTATTTTTTAGCTATTATCCAATGCAAAAGAAAGAAAGAATCTGATATCAGTTATCACTGTAAAATTCATGGTTTTTACTTTTTTACGAATTGCCCTTGATATATTTTTTCTTAGTTTAATTACCAAACTAGTGAAGGGTAATTATCTATTTAGTCAACAAGGATAATACCGCATTTATTGTATATTTATGGCCATTAGTACCAAATAAATGAAGGTTTCCCTAAGTGTCAACTTTGAATAAAATTGTATTCCTATGTGATTGACACTTCAAAATAAATTTGGGCAATTTCATGTATACCCCTCAAAAATCTCGAAATTACGTTCCCTCTAAAGTTCATAATATCATATTTATCCTTCTAAACTTCAAAAACTCAAAATTTTATCCAATTCATTGACTTTTCTAATAAAACTCAGTTTACATTTAAAGTACCCATTGACCCTTTATTAGAAACAAATATGTAAACTGTTTAATAGAAATATCTAGTATTTTAACTAGTCTATTTCGAGAGCAAATGATTCATTTTCTTACTTATGACGTACACATAAACATATGCATAAATGCCACTGTGTATGCATCACAAGTAGAAAAATAAACATATTATCCTCGGAACCCATAATGTAGAAGACAAAGCATTTTTTTCTTACACAGTTTACATTTTTTATTTTCTTAATAAAGAATAAAATAGGTACTTTATAAATTTAAAATGAGTTATAATAGAAAAGTCGATAAATTGGAAAAATTTGTGTTTTTCAAATTTAGAAGGATAAATATGATATTTTGAATTTTAGAGGGGAAAATACGTAATCGATATTTTGAGGGCCGGGGTATATACATAAATTTTTCCCAAAAAAATTTACATAATCGAGATTTGTAAATTGCACACTATACATACTTTTTGAAAGAACAAATTTATATATGTATATACGGTTCACGCTTCATCGAATAAATTTGCATGTATATATACACCCTTTAAAATTTATTATGTCAATTGTAAACATTGTATAAAGTTAATAGTACAAATTTGTTAATATGTAAACAAGTGCCAACCATGTATTAAATCAACATATATATAATGAAATTAAAATTTAAATTGGACAAAATGATTCTACTTGTCCCTTGTGTCGTGCTGATGTCAATTCTTCTTCATCTCCTGATTCAGACCAACAAATGCAATTGGGGGAGATTGAGAATAAGGAATTATGCAGTGTGCATCATTCACCTTTGGATCGCATGGTTTGATTTTGTAGTTAATTTTGCAGCTCTTATGTTTTTACTGTAACTATTTTTTTTTTTTTTGAAGGTTAGTGGAAGTTTTCCACTAAGATATATTGAGATATAAAAATTTTTACAGGGGAGCTACTCGGATCAACCAATCCTTGTAACTATTTAGTAAGTCTACCTATATGCGCTTAGATATTAAAGAGTTATGCTAATAAAATTAAGAAGACCCCTATTATGCCTAGGCCACCCTTTCACTATTGCATCTAACTAAATATAGTAACCAGTTATGTACATCAATTGATACTTCATTAATTAAGATATGCTCAGCTTTTCCCCTCTGGGTGAATATCCTTCTATTCCGTTCTTTCCATATAGCCCATGAGCCTGCCGCCCATGCTACATCCCATCGTTGTTTGCTTTGCCCTGTCAGTTGTTTTCGACCATCACCCCAGATCTCTGAGTAATCGTTTTTCCTCATTCTAGGAAGATTCAGCTGTGCACATAGCCCCATCCAAAAATTTCGTGTGTAGGGGCATGTTCGCATTAGGTGATCACAGGTCTTGTTTTTACTGTAATTATTGTCTGGTAAATATTGTTGCCGAATTTACCGTGATTTTTATTTTTACCCAAAAAAAAATATATTTTAATATAAATAACCAGGTTTTTAAAATATTTTTATTTTTACCTAAAACGCTAGGAATATCAGCGTTCCGAATTCTTAATTCGGAACGCTAGGAATATTAGCGTCCGGAATTTTTTTTTGGAGAGTAAACCCGACCCGTGAACTCTTCTTCTCTGTGTCGCCGATTCCGCCAGAAAAAAGGAGAAAAGAGAGAAGCAGCGCGCCGCGCCTCCGCCCCTCCGCCTCGCCGCCCCTGCGCCTAGCCCCTCCGCCTCGCCGCCCCTCCGCCTAGCCCCTCCGCCTAGCCCCTGCGCCTAGCCCCTGCGCCTCCGCCCCTGCGCCTCCAACCCTGCTCAGGTCAGAATCGATTAAACTCGGGTTTTGGAATTTCTGGAATTTCTGGAATCGATTAAACTCAATTTTCTGGAATTTCTGGAATCGATTAAACTCAATTAGAGAAATGTTTAAATTTGAAGGTAATTGGAATAACCACGTTTTTGAATAATTGCTAATCTGCAGAGAAAGATCTGATCGGTGAATTAGAACGGAATTTTGATTAATTGCTAATCGGTGAATTCTTTTAGTAAATTTTGAATAATTGCTATTACTTTGTATAATTGCTAATCGGTGAATACTTTTAGTAAATTTTGAATAATTGCTAATCGGTGAATACTTAGTGGATTTTGAATAATTAGAACGGAATTTTGAATAATTGCTAATCGGTGAATTAGCTCTCTGTGGATTTTGGACCTGATTTGATTATATTACTTTGTATCGGGTTTTGGATTAGACTCCAGATTCATAGAATAGAGAATGCAATGTTTTTTTTTTCTTTTCATGTATAGACCGGTATTCTTTTTTTAACTTGCAATGTTACAGTTATATTACATGCATTTAAAATACGAAGGGAGTCTCAATGTAACCATGACTACTAGTTTGTAAACCTAGATAAATCGCCTAACACCTGTCATTGTTGATTGGCATCTTCAATTTTAATATTTTAAAAGTGATAAGTTGATATTCCTTTAATTATCAGACTTTAACATGGTTTTGCAATAATTGTTGGTGCAAAACAAAGCTCATGATATTGTTTCTGCTGCTGGTCATAGTTCCTGCTCATTTGTTTGCTTCCTTTCTTTTTCCACCCATGATTATCTTGATGTACTACTATAGAAGAGTATATTTTTTTTTTGATGGTTATCGACAATTGTCGATAACGAATATATTATAAGAAAATTAAATATTTTTACAAACTAGGGGACATTTCTCGTTGTCCCAATTATTTAGTAAACAGTGCTGCTAGGAGTACACAGTATGCCCCCGCTAGATCTAGTATCCCTCTACCCCAGCTCATGTTATACAAACAGTTCCCAGTTGTGTAGATTGGTTGTGGTTTCATCGATTAATATTTCGAGAGTTTTGCTCGTCCCAGAGAAGGTTCTTCTATTCCTTTCTTTCCACATCGTCCAGCAACCTCCTGCCCAGGCTATGTCCCACCTCTGTCTTTGCCTTCCTTGCAGTCTCTCTCGCCCGCTCTGCCATGCATCTCTGATGTTCTGTGCCCTTGGGCACTGTAAATTTAATTGTGCACAGAGACCTTGCCAGAACCTTTTTACGAACAGACAAGTCCACATGATGTGACCAGATGTTTCGACTCCGGGGTCTGTGCACATCTTGCAGCCCGTTTCTACCTGACATCCGCGTTTGATGAGGTTTTCCTGAGTCAAAATCCTATCCAGCAGTAGTATCCATAGGAACACTCTGACTTTCATTGGGACTTTGAGTTTCCATAGTCCGGTGTGATATGTGGGCCTGGCCCCTGTATCATGGAGTGCCACGTATGCCGATGCAACTGTGAACAAACCATTAGTATTCCACCTCCACAAGCGCTCCGTGTGGCCCGGCCGCACCGTGACAGAGTCGGTGTAGAATGGTGAGAGAGCGGCAAGGTCTTTTAGGAAGAAGGATTCTGACGCTCGTTGTGCCAAACTTACCTCGTCTGAGATGCCATATAAGTGAGCGAGGGTCTGAGCCCATTGACCTTCCGGGTGTTGCTGCAGGCACCAGATCCATTTCACCAATAACGCTTCATTCTGGTGGCTGAGGTCTATTATTCCCATGCCTCCGTTGCTCTTCAGAGCGCACGTCGTTTCCCAGTTTGTCAAACAGTGGATACCTTTACATATCTGGTTTCCCCTCCATAAGAAGCTTCGTCTCATCCGATCAATGTGTTTTACCACACCTTTCGGCATCCTCAGTGCTTGCATGAAGTGGAGGGGTATGGCCGACAGAACAGACTTTACGAGTGTTATTCTGCCCCCATAGGACAGCAGGTTGGCCTTCCAGCCCTCGATCCTACTTCTGATTACCTGTAACATGGGTTGGAAGTGAATTTTCCTCAGTTTCCTGAGGGTGAGTGGTAATCCCAAGTATTTCACCGGCAGCTGTGTTGGCTGAGATCCCAGGATTGATATGACCACCTGCTCCATATGTGGGGGTAATGCTATTGGGATGAAGGCGCTTTTAGACTTATTAATCCTGAGCCCTGATAGCTCTGCGTATACTGTAAGGATCCGGCTGATGACTTTCAGTGAGGTTGGGTGAGCCTCTGCTATGATTACCGTGTCATCTGCAAACTGAATGGCTCGTGTTGCAAGGAACACATGGGGCCCCATTGCCGGTTGTGCATTGTGAAGGAACCTACTCAGGGAGTCCGCTACCAGGATAAATAGTAGTGGCGAGAGTGGGTCACCTTGTCGCAGCCCTCTCATGTGGTTGATGTGGCTAGTTTGGGTCCCGTTCACTCTGATTGAGGAGGTGGAGGTGCGGAGTATGGACAGTAGCGCAGATAGCCACCTTGGTGGAAAGCCTCTCTCTATCAGTAAGTTCACCATAAAACACCAATCCACCGTATCGAATGCCTTCTCGAAATCGACTTTGTACAGTATCGCTGGGAGTTTCTGTTTGGAGCAGACAGCAAGGATCATTTCAGTCCTTTATTATGGATGCCTCACGGGGAGCACCGAGTCTCAGATGCATCTAAAGAGGTACTTGATTACTTTTTTTTTTTTAAGTTTGGATTTTGTTGAATTTTTGTATTTTTAGGTTTTCATGTTGTTCACTTTTTTGAACGCAGAGTGAGGCAATTATAAATGCCAGGGGTCGGTATCCGGACATGCAGTACTACCCGGAGATGGAGGCGTATCTGCAAAATTTGGGGGTGCAGCATTTGGTCGATATTCTACAGTCGGAGGCTAAGTCCATCAACGCGTCCCTGATTGCAGGACTAGTGGAGCGATGGCGCCCCGAGACGCACACGTTCCACTTACCTTTTGGAGAGATGACAGTGACTCTCCAGGATGTTAGTGCTCTATGGGGTTTGCCTATCCAGGGCGTGCCCGTTGGTGGCATATCTGACCCCACAGATCCAGATGACACGACGATTAATTACATGCTCGCTGAGTTGTTGGGAGCGGAGCCAGATATACGCAGCAACGGGGGGAAGTCCAAGTACTGTCTGGAAAAGACGAAGCTGCGAGTTATGTTTGCGAGAGGTATAGGTAGCGATTCCACTCCGATCGAGATTCAGAGGTACTCATACAAACTATTTGTATTACATTTATTTTGTACTCTGTTTCATGCGGAAAAATGAGTTGCTCTATAATTTTGATATTACAGATACACACGGGGATTCGTGATGGACCTATTTGGTTCTGTCATGTTTGCTGATGCTAGTGGTAATACCATCCCGATGATGTATCTAGAGCTGCTGCGAGACCTTCAGCCGTCGAGCGGCAGGTACAACTTGGGTGGGGCTGTCCTAGCACATCTCTACTCCAACTTGTGCCACGGTTGCAAGGTCAGTATGCTATTTATGTCTTATTTTAATTACCTACCTTGTCATGCACTTGTTGTATTATTTTAATTATTTAACTTGTCACTGACGGCTGGTATTCTTCAAAAATATAGCGGAAAACTAAGCAAATCTTCGGGCCAATGCTTCTTCTGCAGCATTGGTCGTGGTCACGGCTACCGGTGGGGGTACCTGAGCCGAATGAGGATCCATGGGGAGAGCCCGAAAATGGAAATCGATGGGCATTCGGCATGAAATGGTACGGACATCACGTGTACAAGGACAACCCTCACGGAAAGACAGCAGGAATCAGGACGGTCCGATCTCAGATTCAGAGTCTGGGTGAGACGCAGGTGCGCTGGACTCCGTACCATGAGCTATACACTGAGGGGAGGCTGCCGCAGATTGTAGCGGATGATCAGGAGATGTGGCTCTACAGGGGACCGCTGGTGTGCTTCTGGATAGTGGAGCACCACTATCCAGACCGGGTGCTCCGTCAGTTTCATTTGCCTCCACTCATCCCCGCAGATCCAGATGTCCCGAGATATGTGATCATGAGGCTACACGGGTAAGTTATGTTCTTTTTAGCATTTTTGTACTTAACATTAGTTCTTGTCTTTAAATTGCAACTGACATATGAATTACAGGATAACACACGGTAATCACTGGGATAGAGATTGGAGTGAGCATCACTCGGAGTACTACAGCAAGGCGGGCGATATGAGTGCCAACTTATGGCAGATGCCGGAGATTGATACGATGCAGTTCCAGGGAGATCCCCTATTGAGATATCAGGCTTGGTACCTGCGGGTCGGCATGACTTCGGTGTATATAGAGGGAGATTACGGCGAGTTTCTTCGCTCACAGATATTCGAAGACGATGGTTATACCCCTACTGGCCGGAAAGGTGCTCGCCAGGTAATACATCTAAAACAACACATTTTTATGCGTTATGAACATTTTATCATAACCTTTATTTTTTCTAACGTTTTTTTTATAGCTGCTGTTAGCGCTTAAAGGTGCCGGGCGTTCAATCGTTTGTCTTGGAAAACGTGGCTACAGAGCGTTCGGGCACGCGATGTTGAACTTGGTTGCCCCATGCATTGCGGACCACGGCCAGGAGGCAAAGCTGGTCACCATGTTACGAGACGCCGGAGAGAATATTGATTGGCGCGCAGTACAGCCGGACGAGCCTGACGCGCCACCTGTTTGAACCTAGTTCCGTACCATTTGTCCTTCCCACACGCCTGGACCAGGTTATCTGCAACATGTTGGATACAATACCTGTGCACAAAATTATCCCTATCCCATCCGTATTCAGGTTTCAATGCAGCTTTGATACCCTTGTGTTGGTCCGATATAACACATACGAATCTATTCACACCAATCACATTAATCCTAAGCCAGTGTAAGAAAAAACCCCAGTTCTCTTCATTCTCCGTATGTACAATTGCAAATGCTAGAGGCAGCAATTGGTTATCGGCATCATATGCGCAAGCCATCAAAAGTCTGCCCTCATACCGCCCAGAAAGGAAGGCTGCATCTATACTGATCACCGGCCTTAAGTAATCAAATGCGGTAATGCATGGTCCGTAAGCCCATGCCACGGCCCTGAATTTCTGAACATCTTCTTTGACCAGTCCTGTATTTTTATCGATGCTCGAACTTGTCAGAAATTGGTATTTTGAGCCGGGATTCGTGTAACATATCCCGATAAGCAATAGTTTCATAAAATTGTACGACTCTTCCCAACTCCCAAATTGCCGGGCAACTGCAATCTCACGACCTCTCCAAAGTTTGTTGTACTTCGGGGTTATACTGCCAAACCTAACCCTCACGCAGTGTGCCACACTCCGGATGCTCATAGTGGGGTCTTCCTTAATGCCTCTCTCGATGAGGTCTGCGATAATTGATGCCGTGAGTTGTGCATGGTCCGACCTTTCAAACTCAGATTCGCATGTGTGAGGCGTGTCTTGCTCAGTTATCATCCATGTATCTCCGGCATTTGTTGCTCTTGCCTTCAGTTTGAAACGACAACCCGTAGTGCTGCATCTAATTTCCAGCCGGGATGTGTCACTTCTCTTCGTATACGTCTCCTTGTTCTTGTCAACATGGTACTCTCTGATCTTTTTCGTCAGTTGCTTTTTACTTACGAAGTATTGGCCTTTTGCGAGCTCACTCCTGTACTCAACCCGACGACCATAGTAAGAAATATCTGCTTCTCGGAAAGCAGATGTGTCATTGAAGTTTACAAAAGGGTGAGTCTCATAGCGGCCACCCAACGGCATATTCTCTCTATTCTGTCTCACAGTGGGCTGTGTGTATTCTTCTTCTTCATCTTCTTCATCTCCTTCATCATTAATGTCACATTCTTCTTCCCCCAATTCATCCCCAGTTTGCAGATTCTCCTCCGGTATCTCGTTTATAAATTCAAATTCCGACTCGTTTGGATCTTCCTGTACTGGTGGCGGTCTGGGGTGAGGATTTGGTTCAGGCCCAGGTAAGGATGAAGGACCGTCATACATGGATATAGGTGGGATAAAAGGTGGAGATTGTACTCGTTGTGGGACAAAAGGTGGAGATTGGGGTGAATTATTGTATATTTCTGGTTCCGGTTCTGGTACAGGCATTACGATAAAAGGAGTGTGTGGTTCATTATCTTCTTGATAATGTTGGGCAGCCGAATTTTGGCCTGAACTTTCGGCCCCTGGCTCTTCGCGAATTCTGCGTGCAAAAACTTCCAATAATGATTCGCCAGACCTCAAAACCTGCGCTATTAGACCTCTCAATGCCCCGTTATCTCCCAATGTGATTTTGACATACCTTCCTGCGTGGACCATTCGGGCCTGAATTTGTAATTGGCAACGATTCCTATTGTAGCCGCTCGCTTCATAAATAAGCGATTGCAACTGCTCAAATGAGAAATTTTCATCAACCCAATACGTATTTGCTGCAGGTTTGGAGTAACGTACTCCATACTGGTCAGTTATGAACTTTCCTCCAAAATGTATTGAAATTGCAATAGACATGGCCAATAAACTACATTCATAAATAACAAATATTTGGTCAGTTTACTGATTTCAATTGTGAACAGTTGTGAATAGTCGTATGTGAACAGTAGTGAACAGTAAATACGTATGTGAACAGTATTGTACAGTTAATACGTATGTGAACAGTAAATACGTATGTGAACAGTATTGTACGGTAAATACGTATGTGAACAGTGTTGTACAGTAAATACGTATGTGAACAGTAGTGTACAGTAAATACGTATGTATTAACAGTAAATACATATGTATTAACAGTAATTACGTATGTATTAACAGTAAATACGTCTGTAATTAACAGTAAATACGTATGTAAAAAAAATTACCTGACGACTTCTCCGTCTCCTCCTCCTCCTCCTCTTCTTTCAGCTCCCCTCCCTCTCCTCTTCCTCTCCTTCCTCTCCCTCTTCTCTTCCTTCCTCTCCCTCTTCCTTCTCCTCTTCAGCCCTCCTTCTCTTTTAAGTTTCACTCTCTCCACGCAGCTGGAGTTATATAAGTTTTCAAAAAAAAAACAGAGATTCGGAACGCTAATATTCCTAGCGTTCCGAATTAAGAATTCGGAACGCTGATATTCCTAGCGTTTTAGGTAAAAATAAAAATATTTTAAAAACCTGGTTATTTATATTAAAATATATTTTTTTTTGGGTAAAAATAAAAATCACGGCCGAATTTATGGTCACAGTTCGCTACATGAAAAATTGCTGATGAATTTATAGTATGAATAGCAACACAAAATTTAGGTCACGAAGGCCTCATTTAATTCAACACTGTTATTGGGCCACCAAACTCGACCCATTATTCCCACATTTATCAGGCAAATAGAGAGAGCTTTTGCGGAGCTCTCTACATTATTTCCACAATTGTAAATGTAATAAATAAATAAAATTTAGATGATCTAAGAACATCTCTATCTCTGGTATTATTAGTTTCTAATATGAGGTGGCAGTTTCTATTTTGATTTCATGAATATACGAGAGTTTCTCATTTAAAAATTATGCAAAAAAATTTCTTATTAAGAAATAGTTTATAAACTCCACGCTAGCGAAATCATTGACTGAATTTTCTTTTTTTCTGCAAGAAAGTTTCTTTAATTGCTGATGTGGCTTTTAATAGAAACTCTAATTTCAATATCAGAGATGTAAACGTTTATAATTAAGAGATATAATTTTTAATTAGATAATTAACAGTTATTTAGAAATAGTTAGAGTTGCTGGAATAAAGATGCGCTAATATAACTCGCAAACAACAAACATATCATCACTAAAAAGAGAAATCATATTATTTTTCCAAGTTGGTAAAAAATAGTGATATTATCAAAGAAGAATTACAAGAGAGCTCAACTATAATATCTTAAATAAAGTAACCACAGGACAAAAATAAGTTTATTAAAATTCTAGTGAATTATTTGACTACCATTATTATAAACTTCTTCCAGTGAGAAACCTCCTTACCATCATATAACACAACAACAATTATATTTTCCACAACATAAAGAAACATATTGGATTCTTAGAAAACGATTTTCAATAAATAATAATCAAACTCAGTAAAGTTAGCATAAGCTATATATGCTCATCATCAAGTCTCCTTAATGAAAAACATTGAATTTTAAAAATTCTAAAAAAATAGTAATTTTTTTTTCAGAAGAATGTGGAAAGATTATGTTGAAAGATTTTGATTGACTATTTAAACTTTACAAATGAAAATATAAGCCCACGTTAAAAGATGAGTTTTAATATGCATATTACAGTAGTCCATCTCTCTGGTTCTCTCTCTCTATAGATGTGTATATATATAGAGAGACTGACTAATGTTATAATATTATAATTTCAGTCTAGGTTATAACGAGTCAGTTTTGGCGATTTCAAAATCCAAACAATTGATCCAAACCGCTTAACGTGATCTTTATATTAACATGTGCTTGGAGACCAAATTTTATATTTTTTGAAATATTTTTACTATTTTTTAGATAAGTACAAAATCACTGTTTTGAATGGTCCAGAATAATCTCAAAACGATGATTTTGTACATATCTAAAAAAATAGTAAAAAAATTAAAAAATATATAAAATTTGTTCTCTAAGCACATTTTAATATGGAGATCATGTTGAGCGGTTTGGATCGACTGTTTTTGAAATCGCCAAAACTGACTCGTTATAACTTAAGCTGAAATTATAACGTTATGACATGAGGCGGACTCTATATATATATATGTATGTATGTATGTAAATAGCTTCTATTTGCAAGTCTCAGTCCTGATGAAGTTACTAATTAAACAAATAGAATTAAATTTGTCTCTAATGTCATTTGACCAAACTGATTATGAATAATATAATTGTAATATCAATTATTTCTAGTAGATGCATGTATTCGATAATTAAGATCACTGATCATAATTAAACTGATTAATCTAAGTGGTATATATTATCTTATATATGATTATCAAATTAATGTACTTGTTTTATTGAGTGTTAATATATATTATTATATTTCAGACATTGGCCTCGAGGAATTCGTATCTTCTGCATTAACTCAAAAGGGAATCTTTTGAGTTAATGAATTTTGACCATCCAATCTGTCTTAAGATTTGTACGGACTAGATCAGCACGAATATTGAAAATTTTCCTAAGTTATAGTCAAAAGCTGGATTGGCTCCATTTAAAATCAGACGGTTCAGATTCATTAACTCAAAAAATTCTTTTTTGAGTTAATGCAGAGGATACGCGTTTGGCCTCGAGTGCCCTCTGCCCTGCTATCTAATTACATGGGTCCCGCAAGCCTAGATTGCGGAGAGATACAGTTGGTCCCGCAAGCATAGATTGCGTACTTTACATTTTAAACATGGCAATTTTAAAAACGCTGCTCAATTATTTGATCTCTGTGTCCCTAGGCAAACATACACCGAATGTAAAACTTTACAGTTTAAGAATGGCAAATATATATGCAGCTTCTCAATGAGAAGGATTCAATTTGATTGCGACCAATTTTAATGGGATAAGATTAAGACTCAGTCGAAGATAAGATTAAGACTCAGTTTATGTGTTTTCATGAGAATAAATGAGTTTAGATCTAGAAAGGAGGATCATTTGACTTGTTGTAATTAAGTATGTTTTTTATCAATAAAATTGTTAATGTGCATTTAAAGTCGCTAACTTTAAAAAAAATTATTTGTTGTTGGTTTGTTTTTTTTCAGAAGGTAGGAAAGGCATCAACTGAAGATGTTGTATTATAAATATGTATACTTTCAAATGAAACATATTATATCAATTAGTCAGTAAATATTTTCAAATATTATTATTTGTAAATTATTAATTTAAAATTTATATATATAAGTAACAAAATAGATGCGTGTTTTACTTCATCTCTTCCTCCTTTCTCTGTTTAAGATACTGATTTTTGGTTATTTTAATTTAGGTCAACTGAAGATATTTATTAATTACCTGACTTTTCTTGTTAATGGCTTGTTTTGTTGGACTTCCACCTGCTTGAATTAGATAACATTAATTAGTACGTTCACTGTAGTGTTAATTATTTGCAAATTAATTGCAAATTGTTTTTTCTTTTAAAATATTTCTTGCGGGAATTAAACTTGCGTCTTAATTACAGGAAAGGTCTATCACCATTTGTTAGCTAGGCTTGTGGTTCACATTAGTGATTTTGTTTTTTTTTTTAATTAAAGGGTTCCGCTATTTCAGTATTTTTTTAGATGTTTTTTTCAAGAATTGAATCTGTGTCCTCTTAGGAGAGAGACGAGAACTCGTGCCTTAACACTAAGTCCGTTGTTCATTGTTTCATTTTAGTGTTAATTTGATGGAGCGATATGTTATTTTCAAATTAGCTAGCTGTGTTTAACCATTAATTGTTGTTGGAAACAAATTGCAGGAGGCCGGGGCCTAGGAACTCAACATTTTCAAAATAACAATATCTACACCATTATAAAAATATCCTTAATTTTTTTTTTTGGGTGCTTACATGGCCCGTAGGCCTATAATCCGACATTGTCATATTGAAAAAACATCAGCACTGTTTCCACTTCTATCCCATCCTCTCTCCCTACCTAAATTTGCTAACCTATGCGCCATGGGAAGCAACTCAGCTTCTCTGTCACAGTGTGAGACCCTCATCTTTGTGCCCGAATTAGATCGCAATTTTCATGCCTGGCAGATTTCCAGGAAGGACAGCCAGTCATGAATAGTTGGGTATTTTGCATCCACCGCTTGCACAGTTTCGTGAGAGTCGGATAGTACCCTGCCTTCACCATTCGCATAAGTTACCAGTGTGCGGAGACCCTCCAGTACTGCCATCGCTTCGGCCTAGGATGGGGTATATGCCAGTATTTCTCTGGAGATCATCCAGACCTTGGTTCCGTTGTGGGTTAGGCACACGCCAATTCCCGCCCGACCTGCTAGATCCTAGGATACATCAACAAAGCAGGTAAAGGGGTGTACCTGATTGTGATCCAGCGACACAGAGGAGGGCAGCCGGTTCTGAACGCCCGAAACACTTCCCAGGGCAGATGATTAGCACGATTCCTTTGCCGCGTTATAGAAAGCCGTGAAAGCCCCAATATCTGGGGATTTAGCACGAAACACCCCTTCATTTCGAACTCTCCAGATTGCCCATGCTGCACAAACCATATCACAGATTTGCTGATCCGGTACTCTACCTATGAGACCCGATAGGCAATCCTTAAAATTTCCAGATAGACCTTCTGTGCTGAGCCCAAACTCTGCAAACCAGATTCTTCTTGCAAATTGACACCCAAAGAGGCAGTGCATGATTGACTCAGATTCCGCATTGCATAATTGGCAAGTGGGGATAATGTGCCGTATTCGGATGGCCAGTACCGCCATAACAGGTAAAGGACCATGAATTGCCCGCCACACGAATATCTTGAGTTTCGGGATTAAGGGGATTTTGCCCATAACCAGTCGCACATCTTCCTATCTGAGTTGCCTCCCTGAGCCCTTCTGAGCAGCTGGTATGCTTTCTTGACCGTAAAAGTCCCGTTTTTTGCATAAGTGAAGAACATCGAGTCCTCAGCTGGATAAGGACCGGGTGCATTGTTGTCGTCAGTAGCCACTCTGAGAGCCATCTCAAAGCCGAGATGGTGTTGGAGGGCATTAAAGTCCCACTGTCTGGAACCCGGCTAGAGCACGGCCGAGACTGACATTTGCCGCTGCATCTGTGATGTAACTCGGTAGTTCTGCCAACCCGGAAACCAAGGCTGGGAGTAAAAAGGTATGCCGGTCCCATCTCCAATTCTCCACAGCACATGAGGAATTAATGTTGATCTTAACTCCATTAGATTCTTCCAAAACTTAGATGAGCACCCTCTTCTGTTTGTTGCCCAAAAGGCACCCCTTGGAAAGTACTTGGCCTGGATAGTTTCCACCCAAAGCGGGTTTGACCCCGCTGCCAGTTTCCACATTGCCTTTAAAACAAGAGCCTTATTCATATCCGAAAGACTCTGTAGACCCAAGCCGCCTATTCCCCACGGCATAATCAACGATTTCCAAGCCACATAAGCCAAATTGCATTTATCGTGCCTTCCATCCCAGAAGAAGTTCCGGGCAACAACCGTTAGTTTTGTGAGAATTCTTTTTGGAACCAGGACAGTACCCATAGCATAAATTGGTAGCGCATCTAGGACTGACTTGATGAGTATTAGGCGGCCGGCATGGGAAAGGCAATTAGACTTCCAAAGGTTGAGCCGTCTTTCAAATTTATCCACCAGGTAGTCAAAATCGCTATCACCATTAACAGCAATTGGGCATCCCAAATACCTTTCTTGTGGGGTTACCTCCTGTACCCGCATTAGGTTAGTGAACTCCCATTTCTGTTCATCAAATGAGTTAGATGAAAACCATACCTTGGATTTTTCATGGTTGATAGAGAGGTCCGATGCAGCAGAGAAGACGCGAAGGAGCCCAGCAATGGTATTGACTTCTTGCTACTCTAATCTTCCCATTAGAAGTAAGTCGTCAACAAAGAGAGAGCAAGTTATTGGAGCCGCAGTTCTTGCCACTTTAAGACCCCGTAAGTTGCCGGTCCTTGTATTTACCTCAAGCAGCCTAGCCAAAGGGTCCATTGTCAAAATAAACAGATAAGGGGATAGCACACACCCCTGTCGCAATCCCCTTGTCGGCAAAAAGAAGCCACTCCCTGCCCCATTGAGCTGTATAGTGTATTTTGCTGACTGCACGCATGACTGGATTAACTGACAGAACTTTGGGGGGAAACCGTATTTTGGGAGAAGGTTGAAGAGATATTGCCATGATACCTTATCAAAGGCTTTTGCCAAATCAGCCTTAAGGACAAACTAATACTCTCCCTTCAATAGCTTTTTGAAGCTGTGGATGATTTCCCTCAACAGAATAACATTGTCTGCAATATCCCTTCCTGGGACAAATACTGATTGGACTCTAGATATAAGGTCACTCATAATTGGCTGCATTCTTTTGGACAATAGCTTGGAAATCACTTTGTACAGGAAATTACAGACACTGATGGGGCAAAATTCGGTGACCTTAGTGGGACTGTCAATTTTTGGAATGAGTATCAGGTTGGAATGGGCAACAGCAGATTTCATCTTTCCTGTTCTAAAAAATTCGGTTACTTCCGCTATTACTATCGGGCCAAAGTGTTGCCACTGCTGTTGTATAAGACCAGCCGTCACCCCATCCGGCCCTGGTGCTTTAGTCGGGCCCAAAGCATGCACAGCCCAGTTAATTTCCTCTATTGTCGGATCACACTCCATACCCAAAAAGGAATTAAGCGGGACATTTGGAAGAACCCCCTCAATTTCTGCAAATAACTGCTCTGTGAACCCTGAAACATCCCGTGGTTCTGTCGTGAAGATTGCCTTAAAGTGTCTGACAAACTCAGCCAGAATCTCCCCTTCCCTTACCAACCAGTCCCCGACCCCATTCTATATTGCCTTAATGCGATTCCGACGCCTTCTAATTTGGACCGTTGTGTGGAAAAATCTAGTATTTCTGTCACCCATTAGATCCCAGTTCAGCCGGGACCGTTGCAACTAGTATGCCTCTTGGGCAGCAACATATGGCTGGTATCTCCTTTGGAGTAAACCAACTCTCTGCCTTACTGAATCGGTCTGGGGGGCTGTGATTAGGCCTGCCATTTCCTTCTTAATTCAAAGGAGCTCCAAGTTTGGATCCTTAGACTCGAACTCCCATTTTCGTACTTCTGTTTTAAGGGTCGCGCAGGCACCCTCCCAGTCCAGCGTCCGGTTTTGAGTCGCACGAGCACAAACATCACTAAAATCTGGCTGTAGGGACCACCACTGTTCAACCTTGAAGGAACGAACCTTTCTCGACGGTTTGGGATCCAGTCTTAGTAGGATAGGTAGATGGTCACTAGCATAGTTAGGTAAGTGGAAAATCTTTGAATGAGGGTATAGATTGATCCAATTCGCCGTTGCGACCCCTCGATCAAGTCTTTCCAAAATGAGCGAGCAGCCCGGCTGATTGTTTGCCTAAGTGTAGGCCGGACCACTGTGCCCCAGATCTACTAAACCCGTTCATTGCAGAAATTCTCAAAACTGCTTGTTTTTCTCTTGGAAACGATTACTTCCTCCCAATTTTTCATTCCTTCCAGTTATGCAATTGAAGTCCCTAATCTCACAAACCGGAAAGCCCGAGCTATTTACATATCCAGAAATCTTGTTCCAGATGTAGTCATTCTCCCTATGTACACAATCCCCATAAACATCAAACAGTAACCAAGGTGTAGCTGTAGGTCCAAACCGAACCTCTGCGACAATGTAAAAAAGGGAAGTCTCCAGTATTGTAACAGAGACTTCGTTAGCCCACAGTAACCACAAGCCCCCTACCCGGCCTTGGGAAGGGACAATTTTGGAATTCAACAAAGGTAATTTAACAATTCTCTTAGCCGCCATCTCACGAGAGCATTTCGTTTCGGAGATGAAAGCTACCACCGCACCAGTACTCCGGAGGTACCTCCAGAGTATTGGAATTGTCGAGGGCACACCACTGCCCTGACAATTCCAGGAAAGAATACTCATATTTGGATCAGCGGCGAACTCCTCGCCGCTTTTAGTTTTTTGGTGATCAGGATTTCTCCTTCTTCTTCATTGTCAGACATGGTATCTTCAAAAGTGTGGGTCTCTCTCCCCTGTTGAGCCCGCAAATCGGAGTCCTGCTCGCTGGTAAGAGCTGCGAGTGCTCGTTTGAGACCCGACTCATGGCTCATCCCCTTGTCCGAACCTGGACAACCGGAGGCAACCGTAGGCTTGCTATCCCTGGGCACCATGTGCTGATTGATTAACCAGGCACCCTTAGTCCGTTTGAGAATATTCTCCAGTTCCGGCCTGTTACTCCCCTTCAGCTTCCTTTTGATTTTTGCTAGCCAAGCCCTGTCACTACATGTGTTAATTTCATGGCCGAGTAAACCACATAAATGACACACTCTCCCTATTCGTTCATATACCAGATAAACAAGGAACTCGCCCAGCTTGGGGTTAGTGACCGTGATCCTATCTTGCAGCGGTTCGGTTAAGGCAACAATCATTTTGAGACGCACAACCTGGCGACCATTGTGATTGACCAGTATCGGGTCTGAGGCTGCTGTTCCCACCCGTTTAGCCACCAAGGCTATACCCTCCTCTGTTAGAGAGTCAGTTGGCAGGTTATGGTACTGCACCCATAACTCACCATGACTGAGAGCAGAGTCTTTAAGGTGGTCCGGGTCGGTGCATTCCGCCACAACCACCACATCTTGCCTATACGTCCAGGGGCCCCCATTTAGGATTTTAGTGCGCTCGAGCGAGTCGGTGCATTCTAGCAGGTAGAGCCCCTTGTCAACTAAGGTGAAAGTAGAGGTCGGGGGCATGTTCCAAGCTCTTCTCATTGCCTTTTCAAAATGTCCCTCAAACACGATCCTGTCCGTGTAGACTTTGGCCACCAGACAGTACTCCCAGCGCCGAACTCTTGTTGCTTGATCCGAAACAACAACCACCGCCCCCCGATGGTTGTCGGATGTGTGTAGTCCAGCGAATTTTCTAATAAGGTCCTCATCCGATTGATCCATTCTATTGAGAGGGGGAGGAAGAGCAGAGAGGTGAAGGTTATGGGTTTTTTGGAGGGAAGGGCGAGGGAGAAAAGTGAGAGGTTTGCCAAGGGTTTTTGGTTTAGATGTTGGGGGAGGGCCTAGAATAGAAGGGAGGGTGGGATTGGCGTTTAGCAGGTGACTGGGATATGTGTTGGGCTTTTTGGGCTTATGGTAGTTTGTATCTGGAGGCCTTTGCTGGGCTTGCAAGAAGTTAAAAACATGTGGTCTGGTGCCGATGGTTCTATTCTCTGGTATTTTCTGCCATGGGATCGGTGCGGCAGGGTACCCCTCTGCTAGGAGAGGCTAATTTGTCTTGTTCAGCAGACCGCCTATGCCTGATGTGAGGATTTTCTGTAGCCGCTGCCATAGTGACCACTTAGTCATCAATTGCCTTGCACCCTTGAATGGGCAGCACACACTTCCCCACAGAGGTATGGCCTTCTTTTGGTGAAACTTGAAGCCCAGTGAACATTGGGGACATGACATGAGCCTTTGCACGCCTCGGATAGTACTGGCCTGGAACAGGGGTCTTTGTTTGTTTCCCCAGGTTTTCGCCGGACCTGGTGTATGACCTGACCCTGTGGACCAATTCACCGTCTTCGGCACTGATGCCGTCCCGTGCAGTTGAGCCGGTAAGCCCTGATGAGGTTCGTCCCGTTGTACCTGGGCAGTGCGCGCAGTATGTAGGTTCCCCAGAGACTGCCGTAAGGTGAGGTCTTGGAGTCTGTTAACAGCTAGCCCCGCCCAACCTTCTTCCTCCAGGATGCCGTCAGACAGTGGACCGTGGAAGTGATCTGGGGCCGTTCCCCCATCAAAAGTCCACCCCAATAGTACCACCTGGCAGCGAGTCCACTAACCCTCATGGTTTATAACGACCGATTGCGGGATACGCAGTGGGTCGTGGCACTCGTAATGAGACGGAGTGCCGTGTGGTTATTAGTCCGAGCTGCATCGTCCACATACAGTGCTTGGCCGAAAGGGGCTGTAATGTATTTGAAATAGAGTGGGTGCCAGAAGAAGTGGGGGTAGTTTAGGATTTTGAGGTAGACTCGGTATGGAGGCGGCGACTTGCCCCACTTGTCGTCAATGTCCGGTATATCCAGATAGATGAGGCTTTCCATACTCCATAACTGTAGGTCATTGTAAACAGTGTTCGAGTTCAGATATTCCGGCAGGCGGAAAATAAATGCACGCGCGGAGCATCGAAGCCACGGGTAGTGTTCCAGAGCCCCTCCATACGTAGCACATAGTTTTTCCTGTACTATAGAGGGGTCTCTGGCAGGGGCATTTCTGGAGAAGATCCCCAGCAAAGTGTGATCAGCATCATGCCTTAAGAGGATGGAGTGAGGGGTTTGGGGGAAGTAAATATGGGTTTCATCAATGGAGAGTGGAGTGAAAGGGTAGTTGTCCCTTAGTGGGATGTGGGTGTTGAGTGAGTTTGGGGGGGATTTGAGGAGGAGAGAGTGGGGAGTGGGAGGTGAGCGAGGGAAGAGGATAGAGAGCGGGGAATAAGGGGAGGAAAAGAGAGCCGGGGAGTGGTGAAGAAGAGGATATCGGAGCTAGACCGCCGCCAAGGCGGAGCTAGGCTGCCGTCTAGGAAATCGCCATTTTAGAAACAGAGAAAAAAGGAGAACGATCCCCCCTGGCATTACATTTTTATCCTTAATTTTAATTTCCCTTAAAATGGAGAGGTTAAATTCGCTTTGATATTTAGTGTTGATGGGCTTGTGGATCAATACCTCTAGAAAATAATAAAATCATTCAAATACCAAATATATAATTCATTTATTAAACTTGTATTCCAGTCTAATTAAAGGTAATTTGAGTGAACTTCTTCAATATATGATAGACAAGGTAACAACAATAAAGGATATTATGTGAGAATATTAATTCTACGAACGGATACAATTGTTAATTACATGTAATTCGTTTGATCACTGTCAAATTGTTGGACATTATGGTGTCCAGCTAGCTCAGGCCATTTCAAATGACATCAAGTCTTACTGCAAAATAACAAACAAATAATAAAGGTTGTTGACATTTTCAATATTGATTAAAAAATTAGGTTTGATCATTCTTTGAAGCAAAAGAACTTGCGGACCATGCCTATCTCTGTGTGTGTGTCGCTAGGAGTTATACAGTTAATATAATTAGAGTAGAACTAGGGTGTCAATGATTTGGATAAGTTCAATGGTTTGGATACGTGAAATAGATTAGTTTCAATGGTTTGAATACGTGAAATAGATGAGTTTCAATAATTTGAATACGTATTTTTCGCTCACCACTCGTGAAATAGGTCGGTTTCAATAGTTTGAATACATTGTTTGAAGCCCATCCGCTGAGTTTTTGAATTAAGCTCACAAAAGAACTTGGTCAGCTTAAGAACACCCTAGTTCTACTCATATAATTATATATGTTTTTAATTTCAATTTTTGCATTTTTGTAAGTTCTAAACTTTTTTGAGTGTTTTACCACTGATAAAATAACATATTAAAATAATATGACAAGACATGTGCAAGCACGTGCACTGCACTCGCTGGCGGACAAGTATCCTCTCCATTACTGTAAAAGATTCCCTTCACTTTACGGTTTGAAATTAACTCAGCCTCTTTGAGATTCGAGCTAGGGCAGTATTATTGGGCATTGAGATTCGTTCCAGGTTAAAAAGAATGGTCTGATCCAGTAATTGTAAAAGATTCTCTATTACGGTACCGGGGAGGATGTGAATTCCTCATGCTAGCTAGAAGATAGGGGATCTATATTATTCCTACTTATCTGCATCTATACTTTGAATTTGTGAATGCGGATCGATATTCGAATAAGGAAATGAAGATGAACAAAAACTAAGCAGATAAATTAATACAAATAATTATTTGTATCTATATATTTTTTTCAAAAATCAGATATATATCCGGATGAGACAATTAATTCTTTAGGCCAGAATTTTGGGCCCCCAAGTCCCAATTCATTTTAGTTTTGGTATATTTTGATTTAAAGTATGATAATGGTTAGTTAATAATCTGTAATAGCAAGATTCTTCTAAATAAAAAATATTATTAGTATGTTACGTATATATTTAATTTGTAACAAACAAAATTATTATAAAAATAGTTATGTTGTTCACTGCTATAATTTGATACATGATTTGTTTATTCCAAATACGAATGATATTTGTGTTTTTATTTAATTTCTATCTGTCATAGTATCACTATACAAATCAATATCGATCCGTTTAATATCGAAAAAAATAACAATAGATTTGGATACAGTTTGATTACTATTCCACATATGTTCTCACCTCTACTATTCCTTTACCTTAAAATGAAGCAGGCTAATTAATTGAGTCTTTCTATAAAATCATTCAAATGTCATATATATTAAGTTATTCAATATATGATAGACAAGATGATAACAATTCATTTATCAAAAACTTCTATATATTCCTGTCTAAAAGTAAAAAAATTTAGTGAAGTTATTCAATATATGATAGACCAAGATGACAACAATTCATTTATCAATCTTCTATTCCTGTCTCTAAAGGTAAAAAATTTAGTGAAGTTATTCAATATATGATAGACAATATGATAAAAATACATTGATATTATGGAAGAACATCACACCAGCGGATACAATTGTCAACTACTTCTTATTCGTTTGATCGTTGCTGTCAAATTGTTGGCGTAATGCTGTCCCAGCTAGCTAGGTAAGGCCATTTCAAATGACAACAAAGTCTTACTGCAAAAAATATAAAATAAATAATAATAATAAAGGTGGTTGACATTTTAAAAAATGATTAAAAAACTAGGTTTGATCTTTCTTTGAAGCAATAGAACCTGCGGATCAACTATGCCTATCTATATAAGCATATAGACACTTGATCTAATAAAATCCACATACAGTACATACAATACCACACAACAAAAACATTATCACATGGCATGGCTGATATTTTTATTCCATATTATTCTATATATTCCAGCTGCAGAAGGCAAAATAATGGCGAAGCCTGGCTGCCAGGACAGATGTGGTTCGGTCGACATACCATACCCATTTGGTATCGGCATCGGTTGCTCCCTTGATGAAGATTTTGAACTAAGTTGTAATACTAGTGAGAGTGGTGACCAAATGGTCCCTTTTAGCGGGAATGTTGAGGTGCTTAACATCACGCTATCGACAGCTCAAGCTAGACTGTACAACCATATTTCCTGGCAATGTTACCAAGGTTCGACTCATGGTATAAACTCAAGTACTTGGTTGCTGAACTTAACTTCTACAATGTTTAGGTTATCAGAGTTCGACAATAGGTTTACAGTAATTGGATGTCAGACCCTTGCATTCAATGGAATGAATGGCTACAATGGTACCAAGTACCGCACAGGGTGTGTATCTACCTGCTACAATCCAGAGAGCTTAAGGAATGGCTCATGTTCTGGAAATGGTTGCTGCCAAACCTCAATTCCATCTGGTATTAACTATTACTACATATCCTTTGATCCAAACTACAATAATGGCAACTGTAGTTATGCAGTGATAATGGCGACTGACAGTTTCAACTTCAGTACTTCTTATATTTCTACAACTGGTTTCTTGGATAAGCACAATGGCGCTGTTCCAGTTGTGCTTGATTGGTCCATAGGGACAGAAAATTGTAAAGTTGCTCAAGCCAACAAGAACAACTATGCATGTGTCAGCAATAATAGTGATTGTGTTGACGCTCGAAATGGTCCAGGATACATCTGCAACTGCTCAAGTGGGTACCAAGGCAATCCTTATTTCCTTGACGGCTGCGAAGGTCTAATCCTTTCACCAAAATACAATCCCTTTCTTTTTATCTAGACTTACTGTCATTAATTTGTTATCTGTTGTTATTATTGTTTTGGTTGATGCAATACCCCATGGAGAAATGGACTTCTGAACTTAGTTTAACTCATTTTGTTCTTTAGCCTATTGTATTTTCATTTTTGAATTATCATTAATTAGCTAGGTTCTCTTACTCAGCTGACAATCTCTTTGCACTTCCAATTCCTGCTGGCCCATATGTAATTTTTCGTAGGTTGTAATTGTAGGAGTAAGGTTTAGTTCAGCTTACAATCTCTTTGCACTTCCAATTCCTGCTGGCCCATAAGTAATTTTTTGGTTGTAAGTGTAGGATTAAGGTTTAGTTCTACCAACAAGGTCTAGGAAACATTGGTTATCATGTAACATAAAAAACTTCTACAAGGCAAATTATCATTAGAATTGACTAAAAGGTTTAGATTTTGTTTTCTTTTCTTTGCAGATATTAATGAATGTAATGATAATTTAGCATGCTCTGGGATATGCACCAATACACAAGGAAGCTACCACTGCCGTTGTCCACCAGGCAAACAAGGCAATCCTGAAAGGAACGGAATGTGCTACTCGCAAGTTTACAGCCAAAGTGTATCTCGATGGGCTAAGCTGGCTATAGGTACACAAGTATTTACAACAATATATATTAGACATTCTAAAATTGAACCATGTTATCTAGTAGGCGTTTTCCCTTCTACTTCAAAAAACAAAAAAGAAAACCATGACAGCCATTGTTTTCTTGCCATCCTTAAAAAAGGAAAACCTATATGTGATATACTACTAAATATTAATTCCTCAAGGTGACTCCAAAATGAATTGAAATGATAATTAATTCAGTTTAGAAAGATGCAGTAGCCCTTTAAAATATAATTGATTATGACATAGTCTTTTAACTGATTATTCAATTTAGTATTAAGATGAAGCACATAAAAGGAAAACACCTAGCAATACATTTCAAGAACCGCAAGATCACAAAGTTGCTTATAGAAAATATGAATGTTCAAATAATTAGCCATGAAGATTTATGTAGCAATTTTCAATTGTTTACCCTTTCCTAATGATCCTTTTCTTATGAAAGTAATAATTCCCCAGTATCAATGATCCTTTTCTTATCCTTTGATTTAATATTTGGAGCTAGAAGGGCCATTCATTATTAAGTAATTAATTATATAAATAATATATTGAGCTAATTTCGGAGCCACTCGATTATTATATAACTGTTATTAAAGTATTAAAGTCACCATAGGGCCTTGATAATACAGATAATGCTTGTAGAAACTGCTAGTAACCCTCTATAAAACTTTTCCAGTTACTATATTAACCACTATAGTACAAGCCGTTAAATTGTTAAATGAAAAACTAACAGTGTCATAGCATTTATCATGCCAAATAGCTATACCATTGCTATGACTGGTATTCAAATCTCTGATTAGGAGCACGATTATTATTATGACGAAAATAGTTTGTCACTGTACCGCTTTTCTGATACTTTGTATCTACTTTTTTTTTTCAATAGGCGTTAGCATAGGTCTTCTATTGCTTCTATTTTTGTCCTTTTCGACTTATATCGTACTTGAAAGAAGAAGGTTCGCCAGCATTAGGGAGAAGCATTTTCAACAATATGGAGGCCGACTACTACTTGAAGAAATGAGATCCAATCATGGCAATGCATTTACCATATTCACAGAAGAAGAACTTAAAGAGGCTACAAATAATTTTGATGAAGCTAACATGCTTGGACAAGGAGGAAATGGCACTGTTTACAAAGGAACTTTCGAGAGCAGCGAAGATGTAGCAATAAAGAAATGCAAGATACTTAATGAGAGAAATAAGAAGGAATTCGGAAAAGAAATGTTAATTCTTTCTCAAATAAACCACAAAAATATTGTTAGGATCATTGGCTGTTGTTTAGAAGTAGAAATTCCAATCCTGGTTTATGAGTTTATTCCAAAGGGAACCCTTTTTGACCTGCTTCATTTCAACAGTGCTTCCGGTGTTTCATTTAGCATGCGCATCAGAATTGCTCAAGAGGCTGCCGAAGCCCTTGCGTACATGCATTCGTGGGCATTTCCTCCTATTGTTCACTGTGATGTTAAATCTGCTAATATTCTTTTAGATGAGAATTATGTGGCGAAGGTGTCTGATTTTGGAGCATCAGCCTTAGCACCAGCAGATGAAGATCAATTTCTCACAATGGTGCAAGGAACTCGTGGTTATTTAGACCCGCAGTGCATGCAAACAGGTCAATTAACAGTGAAAAGTGATGTCTATAGCTTTGGTGTGGTTCTTATAGAGCTCCTAACTCGTAAAAAGGCATTCTATTTGGAGGGAGCAGAAGAAAAGAGTCTCCCTTTAGCCTTTTTGAGTGCTATGAAGGAGAAAAAAATCAAGGAAATTTTAGATGACCAAATTCTGGATGAAGAGAACATGAATCTGATCACGGGCATTGCTGAGATCGCGAGAGAATGTTTGAATATGGAAGGAGAAAAGAGGCCTGAAATGAGAGATGTTGCTGAAGGGATTGACAAGTTAAGGAAAACCATAAAGCATCCTTGGGGACAGGATGATCCCAACGAGATGGGGAGCTTACTTACAAAACCTTCAAACAATCATGGATTGGAAATGATTTCAGACCGTAGTCTGGAGAAAAATGCAATGCTGGTTATGGAGACTGGACGATGATTATGCGTATATGTTGTCCTTATTATTATAACTCTTTTTACATTTCAAGTTTTATTGATTGTTCTGTTTTGGGAGAGAGATAGATAGAGAGAGGGTGCAACAATGCTTGTTGTTTACTATACACCATGTTCATTTTGTATATTTTGATGTTTTCTAGTGTGTGCATTTGTGTATAGGGATAGAAAGAAGCAATGTATCATAATTTGAACATCGTGATTATATGCACTGTCCTTGTTGTAAAATTTTTGCTGTGTGTACTTGTTATATGCACTGACCTTAAAAAAATCATTTTTCCTTTTCTTTGTTTCCTTTTGCAGGACCCATATGTTAAAGGTCAGTAGGACTTTACCTTTGTTTTATTAGTCATGAAACCATTACAAAAACAGATCAATGGTATCAAATTTCTGGTACTCAACACTTAGTACTTTAGGACAAAACAAACCAACATTTGAGAACTGGTCTTTGGTCTAGTGGGTATTAAATATTTGGGTGACTTTACCTCCAACCTACTAAAAAAACAAACAAACAAACATATAAAAAGCATTCAAAAGTAAAGCTAAGCTAGCAGATTTTACATAACCAATTAAGTACTTGAAAATCTGCCAAATCTTATTTCATTTCTATAGCTGGCAGAGACATTTTCATTCTGTCTCACTGGTTTCTCTCCCACACAAAAGGGTTGGCTCTCTTGTCAGTTCCTGTTCCTCCTGTATTAAACCTGTAAAGAGCTGAACATGTCGTACTGACATCACTACGTAGCATAAGTGACAATTTAAAGTATTACTAGATTGTTCTTTGCACCAAAAGGTTACTAATGCAATTATTTCAGGACCCATCTTTCTAGTTTCTAACAAACAGCAGTTTGATTGAAACATAATGCCTATTTAGCCAAACAGTTCATAAAACTGCTCCTCTAATAAGTTCTACTAATAGCTTATCTTTAAGAGGTATCATGGCATCATACCATAGATCTTATAGTTTGCTATTCATTCCTATAGTAAAGAGACCCAAGGACAAGTGACAAACAAATGATCAGTTGTCTCAGGTGCACCACAAAAACTACAAGCTACATTACCTGTCCAGCCTTTTTGGGCTAGGTTAACTTTCGTTTGAATTCTATTATACCTAACCAACCATTAAAAGGCTTTAAACTTAAGGAGTTTAGATTTACATATAGTATCAAAAGGATCTCCGTAATCAAGCCACTCATACAATGAGTGTATTGAGATTTTTTTTTATTTGTGGCCCATCTCCATTGGAACTGATGAGTTTTTAATGGATCAAGAGAAACTGAATTTATTTGCTGTATCAAATTTAACTATTTATGTCTATAAAATCCTGTCAATTGTCTGTAAAATAACATGATTAAAATTTAACAAAACAGATACATATCCTAGCTAATAAATTTTTTTTTTGAATTAATATACCTGGAAACAAAAAAATATGATCAATGAAAAGGAAAATCATATTATTCTCCCAAATTAGTAGGAAATAGCTGCATATCAAACAAGAATTACAAGAGAGGGATAATGTTGGTGTCTTTTTTATTCTTCCCTTCCCAAAAAGAGATAATTGGGGAAAAAGAAAGAGTATTTCAGATTCACCCTCATGAATCGTATTTGCAAAAGGATTTTTATTGATTGTGGGGACTTGGAACTTCTGGTAGGCACAAGCTCCTGCAGTTAAATACCTCGAGACGTTTGTACCTCGAAAACCTCTGCATTCCAAGATTTAGGGCCGGTGCAATATGTAAAAAGGGTCTTAAAAATACAATTTCATATATAATTCATGTGCAAACTAATATAACATGGCTTCCTAATTTATTTAGGCATGTAAGTTCTGAAAACCAGGAATATGACTTCCAAGTTTATCTTGACGTTCTAGCTTTGAAGACAGCATTTTGCCCTTCGTCTTGGTTACACAGTTTGAGTATAAGTTCGTATGACAACTCAGGTTATCAAAACATGTTGAATTTAGGTACTGTGCTGTCCGAGCCTGAATCTGAAGCGTTATGCCATCTCAGAATGTCGAGACGTGCAAAATTGGCTCATGAGCATGAAACTTTATGCCAGGTCAGGTTTCCCTCGAGATTTTATATGATTTAATTTTATTTAAGTTTGTCTTGGGTCATGTTTGGTTTGAATTTGAATTTTTTTTTGTTTGATTTGAGTTTATTATGATTTAGATTTCATTTGAATTTATTTATGGATTTTAGAATTTTAATTAGGTATATTAAGGATTTTAATTCGTTAAGAATTTAGTGTATTTTCTTTGATTTATTGATTGTTTTGGTTTTTTACTTATAGTCTGTTTGAATTTAATTAGTTAATTGGAATTTATTGTGGTTTTTTACTTATGTCATTTATTTAAGTTCATTTGTGTTTAATTTCAAATTTTGATTTATCAGAATTTTCTAATTTTATAGTATTAGTTTGGATATATTTGGCTTTTGGTTTGGTTTGAATTTAATTTAGGTTTATTTAGGTTTGTATTTTTGTTGGAAATTTGGTTTGCGATTTATTCGGATCATTACAACGCTAGCTAGAAAGGGTTATTTTATGATTTTCAGTATTTTCAGGCGACTTTTGCAAAGGTATTTTTTCCCCTCTCCGAAATCTCTGGGATTCGAATTGCTTCAAGATTTGCGCAGACGTCATTTTGATTCGTGCTGCACCATAAGGACTTCGGGGGTTCGGCAACCAATGACCGCTGCATTGATCGGCAACACCACTGCCTTGTTGCTGAGCTCGGACCCCACACCGTCGATTTTATTTTGTTACCGAGATTGAAGGGCTTCAAATAGTGCTTTACTTGTTCAACAATATCGTTTCACTATTTAGGTTCCATTTCCTATATATGTCAATCCTTGATCAGGCTGAATTTTCAAGAGACTTCTGATGAGTTCACCATCAGTCCAGTTCTGTTTCTCCACTTTGCTTCTGATTCGTTTATTTTATTTTTAATCTTCGTTTCACTGTTTTATTTAGATTTCTTGTTATACCGAGGTTGTAATATTTAGTTTTTGTATATAATACATGCACTAATTCAATGTACTTTAATTGAAAAGTTTAATTCATACTTTCAGCCAACTCTATTTTGACTTTCACATTATTTTCAAAAGATGAATTTTTCTTGTTTGTTCTAATTAATCTGTTGATGTAAAAATGGTAAATTAAACTCCATGTTATGCATGCCATATTGATCTCAGGGCTTAATTCAAGAGAAATCAGAAATTATTGGCTGTTAACCGAATTGGACCATGGTTTGGAAACTCGGCCGATTCCGAGTCAACTCGGACTCGGTCGTGCATGTCAGATCTGAGTTTCATCGAGTCTCGCGCCCGGGCGAGTTTTTCAGCAAAACTCGAACAGTGTTTGACTCGGCCGAGTTAACCAATTTCCAGGTCGAGTCAGACCGAGTCAGGCCAGTCTGACTGAGTTTTGACCGAGTTTGATTGAGTTAGCCATTAAAACTGTGATTAAAATTATTTTATGTAAAAAGATGTTTGCTGTTAGGGAGTCATATAGCTGGAGAGTTGCATACAAGCTTGTAAAATGTCTGTCGAAGTAGAAACTAGAAAACAAGCTTTTTATTTGAACAAAGGGAACAACCACGGGCCTACCTCAGATAGTAACAAATAGGAAGACGGTATAGAGATGTCAATGAACTAACAACAATGCGTCGAAATAATAATTTTTATGATGACATGTATGGGACCTTAGAGTTCAGTGGGGATATAATTCAAGCTCATCCGCATATGGAGTACAACCAAACTACAATTCAAGTAGTAATCGAGAATTTTCTAGAACATACAATCCATATGTTGGGTATGAGGATGTTAATAATTCTTCATTTGACACTACATTAATGTCTTCATTTTTTGGCTCTGTACAACAATATCTCCAATTGTATTTTATATAGAGGACGATGAGATGATCCAGCCAACTCGGCATAGCTTCTGGCAATAAAAAGTGTGTTCTATTTGTAATGCTTGTATTACATTATATAATTAGTGGATTATTTGAATGTAATATTTTATTAACATAGTTTTTCTACAAATTATTTTTTTATCAATTTTTTTTTTACTTTTTGGCTATAAAACAAGCTTCTGTCAAAAAAATTCTAGTTTTCGAGTTAACTCGGCCGATTCCGGCCGATTCATCTGATTCCGATTCCATGGTCAAGAATCCGATTCTGATTCTGATTCCGAGTATCAGAGCCATGCATAATACCAGTTTGGTTCAGATCTTAATTCCTTATTGGTCAGGGTCTGGTACAGTACTGATACCACATGGGTACACTGGTACAGTGGTTTTAGGAATGGCCACCTGTTCCAGTTAATTCTAACATAATTGTATTGTAAAGTTATACTCTATATTACTCCAGTACAAAACTATGTATTTTTTCCATCTACAATTCATGCAAGATAATTTTATGTAAAGAGCATATAGCAAGAGAAGATTATTTGTCATACATTTACAATGAAGAATCACTTGTTTATTTTTCTCTTTCACGCATTTTTTATTTTTTTGCTTGTTTCTCAATGCCTTTTATATAACTAGCTTAACTACTATAAATATCATTTGAGAAAAAATTAATTGCATGTGAATTTATAAAATCTTATATAATATTTGAATATTAGATATTAGAAAAAATCAATGTGTAAAAGAGAGATATTATGACTGCGATAGTTTTATTTTGTAGAATTTTATTTTTATCTCAGTGTTTGAGCTAAACTAGATGTTTTCACATGTTATATCATAACAACAACACGATCTCATATCTTGCTTTTCTAATTCAAATCACAAGAAAAAATTATAAGAACTACACGGATTCGTGAATTGTGTCTCCGAATCAAAAAGACAAGTACAGATTAAATGACATATCGGATGCTAATAGCAAAATTTGGAGGCTCGATAAAGCAAGATCTAGTTCGGTTGTAATATGAATATATGTTGATATAAATACTTTCTTTTCAAATGGCTCCTCATAAAATTATATATGTCATTATTGAAACAATATATGATAATTTGATCAAAACAAAATATAATTTAAAAATCAAGTAGGTTAATACAAAAATCAAGTATGTTAGTATAAAAAATATTGTTTTACATTTTTTTTTATATTTTATGAGTAAAGTTATGGTATGCTCATAAAATATATTCTCTATTTCTTAAGATTTTTAAAGCTGCGTTTGATACTTAAAACACAAAATTTAGGCCATGCATGCAGGCCTCATTTAGTTCAACACTGTTATTGGGCCACTAAACTAGGCCCATTTTTCCCACATTTATATGAATGTAGTGAGTTTTTGCGGAGCTCTTCCGATGGCAATTATAAAGGTGAAAGAGTGAGTTTATGGTAATATGCATAGCACGGATTAGTCCGTACTACGGAGTCATATTTTTATTTTGAAAACTCTCATGGTCGATCGGAACCGTTCAACGTGATTTCCACATGAATATGTACCTACAGACTAAATTTTATATTTTTTCGAATTTGTTTAGTATATTTTAGGATAGGTACAAAATCACTTGATCTGAAAATTCTGGACCATCCAAAAACAGTGATTTTCTACCTATCTAAAAAAATAGTAAAAAAATTCTAAAAAATAGAAAATTTAGCCCACAAGTATATTCTCATATGGAAATCATGTTGAACGGTTCGGATCGACCGTTAGGATTTTGAAAAAGAAAATATTAATCCGTAGTACGGACCAATCCGTGCTATGCATAGTACCATAGACTCACTCAAGGTGAAATATATAAAATTTTCAAAAGACTTAACAAAAATTTAACAAAACAGTTATACATATCGTAGTAAAAAAATATTTGAATTAATACCTGCAAACAAAAAATATATATGATCAATGAAAATAAAAATCATATAATTCTTTCAAAATTGATAGAAAATAGTTACATTATAAAACAAGAATTACAAGAGATCTCATATCCACTATTATCTATTTTTCCTGTTATTTTTTATTAAAGGACTCTGATACATTTCAGCATTTTTTTAGCTTAATTAATTCTCGAGAATTGAATATCTTGGAACACCATTATTTTAAACTATAATTGGAGAGTCCTAAATAACTCTAGATTATTTATTTTACATCGACAGTTCAAATTGAATCTGATCACTTAATTAATTTTCAAATCAAAATTTTAGTAATCTAGAAAAATAGTAATTGTTGCACCGTCAGATCTAATTATACTGTTCAGACACTCATCTCAAACCCAAAGAATATAGAATTAGGATTTTGAATTGCTTCCTAGTTTTAAAATGGAGAGGTCAAGCCAATATAACAAATGGAGAGGATACTCCAGTTGTATCCGATTATAAATTTGGTACAACAAGAGATATACTTTCGTTATTGTTATGCCTATCATCCGATATTTTTATTAATATCCAAAGTTAATTACAAATTAATAAATACCAGCCAGTGTTGGTGTGTCGACGTTAAACGACGGGTAAAAACCAGTCAGTGTAGGTGTGCCATATATTACTATTCAACGACGTTAAACAAAATATTATACAAATAATTTAGACAACATATATTCATTCACGAAAAACACACAAAATAATATATTCCTTTACCATAAACACACAATATAATATATTCATTCACCAAAACACAACATAATATATTCATTGACCAAAAATCAAACTATAACAAAAATTACATGACAAATATATACAAAATGTACACCATAATAGTCCACTCCTTCAGTTTCATATTTCAATGTAGAGAAAAGAAAAGATGTGGTACCTTCGCTTCCACTAATTAATTTCTTTCATATCGGCTTAGTAATTGTCCAAGAAAAATGTACACCATTGTTTTGTTATTGCATGAAGTTGTGTCGATGTATACTTTCTTGTCGGTAAATCACACTGAATAAGTACATATTAAGTTAATTTTATTCAAGTTATATGAAAATTGAATCAAGTTCTATAATAAAATACATACATTAGGAAAAACGTCAAATTGCATAGTGATTAGGTCTTGCATGTGTTTCATGACGTAAAATCCACACACCTTCCCACCTTCTTGCCTAAGGCTCTGAAATGTGCAATGTAAGTAAAAGCAATCAAAAAAAGTTACCAAAGTCTAAAATTATTAAACCAAGCTCAAGCTGATATATGCCTTTTCCATGCTTGACTTTGCCAAAGTAAACTCATAAAGTTATAATATATGTGCAGCCTATAAACAGAGACAACATACAGAGAAATTGAAGTGTACTAATGTATTGACAAATTACGAGGTATTAATTGTTTTCATATGTTTGGTAAAGTTGAGGTAGTATACACGGATAAGAGATAAAAATATTGTTCTTAATAAATTTCCTTTACATTCTTCTTGATTTTGGTTACACATATCACCTATTTAAATTTCCTTTACATTCTTCTTGAATTAAAGCTGAGGCCCTCCACTTCAGATTTTTTTTTTTTCATTGGCCCTTTGAAATTGCAACTACTATTATTTATTTGCAAGAAAATCAACTAAAATGCTATCTAAATTGAATAAAAAGAGCAACTAGATGTTGCTTTATTTTGTCTCAATAGGTCTTATATAAACATCAAATGTCCCATTGTTCAAGCAAAGGTCGTATCTAGAAGAAACTTCAAATTTTCCATTTGCAACTTAAATTATGGGGAAAATTTCTACTGTATATAACTATGTTGTTACTGTTACGGTACCAGTAAGGCCAACAAGCAACAGAGACAAGAAAGCCAGCGCCAAACCAGCAAACAACAAAGACAAGGAGAAAGGAATGAATCAGCACACCACAATTCACCGTACTAGTACTGGTAAGGTCAGCAAGCAGCAAAACAACAAATCAAACAAGCCCGGTACAAGGCTCACAAAGGTACCAGCAAAACAAGCAACCAGCAACCAGCACACACAGAACCGAAGGAAACCGCAAACCAGCAAAAGACACAAGGACAAAGGAAATCTCAAACCAGCAAACCAGCAACCAGCACACACAGAAACAAGAGGAAACCGCAAACCAGCAAAAGACACAAGGACAAAGGGAATCGCAAACCAGTCACTATCCAAATCGGGAAAATCAACATCCCGACATTCGGCACCAAAAATCCAATTTCTACGATCCATGTATATAACTATGTTGTGATCACTTTTTGGTTTCACATTTGAACATCCAACAAGTCAAAACATTTGAAAAAATAAAGTACCAAATTAAAATAGTGTACAAGTTGTTGAAAATAATCCAAGTCAGCAGCAAAGTGCATAAGAGATGCAGTTTTTTTTTGAAGTTTCGGTTTTAGTTGCAGTTTATTTTTGTTAAGAATTAATTATAATCTGGTTATTAAACTTAGGCAGCAAGTTTTCTGTTTAGACATGTGCAGGAAGTAGTGGGTAGTTTCTATATTTAGTTTGTCATGTAGTGGGTTGGTTATAGGTTAGTTATAGCAGCGTTAGTGGAGTTAGTGGGGTGCAAAATTAGTTATATGCACCATCTTAAATACCATGTATTTTTCTGTTAATGAATCAATGAAGTTGTGAGAAAAATCCAGCGGCTGTGTTCTGTTTTTTTCTCTCTTTTCCGAAAAACTCCCAACACAAGTCACACCTTAATGAATTTCCACTCACATTCCTTTGATCCCTCCTTGTGCACTCCTCCAGCCTCCATGTAAGATTCAAAAATGCTGAAATTATTTAATGTCCCCTACATTAATTAGTAATTACCGTAAATGTCCCCTACATTAATGTCCCCTAAACTCAAGTTAAGAAAAAAGAAAAAAGAAACTAAACTCAAGTTAAGAAAAAAGAAAAAAGAAACTAAACTCAAGTGCATGTTGTAGATAACTAAACTAAACTAAACTCAAGTTAAGAAAAAAGAAAAAAGAAACTAAAACAATTAATATCATATCCATATTGGAACAGGTCAGTACTTGTAAGTCATTGTTTTTTATTTCCTTCAATCAAGAAAAAATTCCATAAGGAACTGTTAAAAATCTTTCAAGTAAGAATAGGTATTGTACCAGTACCTACTGTACCAGTACCTATTTACCAACATCAAAATAAGTACCTATGAGTCTTTGATTCCTCCAATTAGTGATTGCCTCAGATTTTGCGCATCTGATTTTTAGCAAATAGTCGAATTTGTTTCAGCTCTGCGTGGAAATTGCGTCACACTAGTTCTGTCTTGAAAAATGAAGTATAAAAAACAAAGAATAAGATAAGGAAAAGAAAAAATTGACATATCGTTGGAGATTTACAGTGAATTGAGACTTATGCTGCTGTGTGGAGTTTAGCATTTGATACATTGTTTTATTCCTATATAGTAGCAAAATCAGATCTCCCCTAAATATATCAATCTTTTCCACAAACAATATTTAGAAAATATAAGTACAGCTCTATTGCACTAGCTTACATTCCAATTAAGTACTAAATCAAACAAAATTATCCAATATTAACATACTATACTAGAAAATTATTAGTTCAGTTAGTTCCCATAAAAATAAAATTATCCAATATCCATACTATACGATAAAATTTTAACATTTGATCATTCCAAGCTCTTAAAGTTTAACCAAATTTTAACTCCGAGAACACCATGTACATGCAGGCTAGTGTATTACCAGTAAAAGCTTAACCACACTTATGACAAAATCAAGACCAAATTTGGGTTCAGTGATGACAATGGTGTTAAATTAAGACTTAAGTGGAATTAGGACCGGAAAATTTTCAAGATTTACTCAAAATCTCAGAGTCACTGAGAAACAAGGGTTGGCCGTGATGCAATTTTCAGCACCGCAAATCTCAGAGTCACTATGTCAATTTGGGGTTGAATACTCACCCGTGAGTTCAGCACTTGAGAAAAGAGGGAACAGAGGTGGGACAGGAGGGAAGTGGTGGGGCTGGTACGGCAACGACGGCTCGTCGAAGATGGAAGAAGCTTCCCGCAGACTGCGGCGGACATCGTGGCGTGGTGGCCCCAACTCCTATTCGTGCCTTTCTACTTTCTACGCTGTAGCTCAGAATGACGCGGAGAGAGAGAATGAAAGAGAGGGTTTGGTTCTCCTTTCTTTGGTAGAAAGGGGAAAGAGGGGATTGGGGTGAAAAAAAAAATAGACAGAGCAAGGCCGCTGGAAGGGGTAGCGAGCGGGGTAGCGGAGGCAGGTCGGGGTAGTGAGCGAGGAGGCGGAGGCAGGTCGGGGTAGCGGAGGCTGAGCGGGGCGGAAGGAAAATTGAGAAATTGAGTCAGGTCGGAGAAGAGGGAAATGAAATTGGGGCAAGGCAGATTATAATATTTATCGTTTGAAATTGAGAAATGAAATTTAGAGTTTGGCGGCTTATCGAAAGAGAAACCCGGGAAATGAAAATTTCAGACAAACAAGAACACCGACGGCTCCGAATGCAGAAGTTAAAAACAGTAAGTGAATTAACCAACACTGACTGCTCCATAATAAACAACAGCCAGTAATGCCTTTCAACACTGACGGATAAGAAATAAACAAAACAGTCAGTAAAACCCGTCAGTAAATGAGGCAACACTGACGGCTCCGGAAAAATCCGTCAGTGAAGGCATGAACACTGACGGTTCTCCAAACAAAACCGTCAGTGATTCTAAGCTCTCAAATATATATAAATATAATATACTCTATTTTGAACTATTGGCAAAAACTTTTCTACCTTTCAAGAATCAACTACTATTATTCATAATGTATACTAATATATGTACATTAAAACTGAGACATACTTTAGAATTATTCTTATTACGTTGTCTATTTTAATATCATTATTTGTAAATATTGGACTCATGTTATTTATTTATGTATTTATTTATTATTTTGCATGGTATTGGATGATAAAGTTGTAAGCTTGGACAATAAGTATCAAAACCAAAAACTTTATTTAATTCTTCTATTATTTTTTTTTCATTTGTCAAATAGTAGGTAAGCAAGGTTGTCCCACAATTATCTGTAAAAAAACATCAATTTATTAATTTCTCATATATGCATTAACTCTCACATAAGCCGTAGCTATCTAAACATAAAGAATTAGAAATCTGTTTGACCTAAGATTGGAGAAAAATGTTTTATTAAGAAGAAAACCATGACTCTGTAATTAAGAAATTAAATCACAAAAAAAATTATTATTTGTATTGTATATGGTCGTTTGGATTCTGTGTAGATCTCCAACTTACAAACAGAACCTAATTATCAATAATAATTTCCTTTATCATTCTTGAACCTCTTGTATTTATACATAAAATTGAGATTACTTAAATAATTTGCTTAGAATCACTGACGGCTCCAGCAAAATCCGTCAGTATATGAGGCAACACTGACGGCTCCGGAAAAACCCGTTAGTGAAGGCATGAACACTGACGGTTCTCCAAACAAAACCGTCAGTGATTCTAAGCTTCACTGACGGTTCTAAAAACAAACCGTCAGTGTTGCCTCAAATACAATTAAATCCAAATACAATTAATTGTCTAAATTTCACTAATCTCGAGCTATCAATCATACTAATTAAATATGATATGTTCATTCTAATAAACAAGCATTGCAATTTTATTCTCAAATAGTTATAAATTTTTATTCCCGTGTGTGTTCATTAACTCATGAAACAAGAGTTTATGTTTCAAGTTCATACATATATATAAGATATGAGTCATATAAACAACATGCATGTAATGCTATATAATTTAATGTGTTAAAATCATTTAATTAAGCAATAAACATGCTATAAAAATAAATATTGCATAAATATCACTAATAAAACTTTCAATACAATTTGGTTGCTGAAATGCGAAAAACGCAAAAAAAACAAACAGATTAACAGCTGGAGTTGGGTACCTTCATTGACGGTTCAATTGAAAAATCAATCAGTGTAGAGAACCTACACTGATGGTTTTAAAAAACAGTCAGTGAAAAGCACCTACACTGACGGTTCTAAAAACCCGTCAGTGTAGCACACCTACATTGACGGTTGTCAAAACCATCAGTGTTGAGTAACTACACTGACGGTTTTCAAAACCGTCAGTGTTGGCTACCTACACTGACAGTTTCAAAAAACCGTCAGTGTAGGTAGCCAACACTGACGGTTTTGACCGTCAGTGTAGTTACTCAACACTGATGGTTTTGACAACCGTCAGTGTAGGTGTGCTACACTGACGGGTTTTTAGAACCGTCAGTGTTGAGTAACTACACTGACGGTTCGAATAAAACCGTCAGTGTAGAGTTACTACACTGACTGTTATTTAATTGAACCGTCAGTGAAGGATATGGGCAACACTGATGCTTCCTCTAATAAACCGTCAGTGTAGAGTTACTACACTGACTGTTATTTAATTGAACCGTCAGTGAAGGATATGGGCAACACTGATGCTTCCTCTAATAAAACGTCAGTGTTGGTAAGCTGCTCAACACCGACTGTTTAGATAACAGAACCGTCGGTGATTGAGGGTCAGTGAAGGGCTTTTTTGTACTAGTGATAGGAGTTTCCATCATAGAAAAATGGTTAACGAAATTAAAAAAAACAGTTTACCGAACAGAAAAATGACCTACTAGCTATATTTGCATATGCAAATTATAAGGTCTCAATTACCTCTGATATCTGGACTGCCGGTAAACATGGACTTGGGTACTCTTGTATTACCGGACATTATATCGATGATAGTTGGGTATTACAAAAATAGATTTTAAGTTTTCGAGTGTTGGATTCTCCGCACACTGCATAAATAATGTACCAATCAATTATTGAGGTTTTACAAGAATATAATCTCAAAAGGGATTTAGAGAACAAGATTTTTTCTATCTCATTCGATAATGCTAGCAACAACATAGCGTCCATCGATCATTTTATCCGATCCGTAACTCCAATCATGAGTGGTGCAATGTTTCACCAAAAGTGTGCTTGCCACATACTTAACCTTACCGTAAAGGTGGGCCTTAAAACAGAAGCTGTTAAGGCATTAATAATTAAATTTAAGGGAGGTCTTGCCCACATATATTCAAACGGAGAAAAAAAACAACGTTTCGTGGCTTTGTGTGAAAGGTTGGGTATGAACAAAATGAGAGTACATTGGGATATAGATACTCGTTGGAATTCTATCTATAGGATGCTGCACCGATGCATTCCTTACAAGAGGGTTATAGGGGAGATGTTGAGATCGACGGCCGACGGAACCAATTTGGAACTCACCGAACCCGAATGGCAGCAAATAACAATGCTTGCACAATTCCTTGGAACTTTTTTCACCGCAACCGTCAAACTATCCTGCTCGTACACACCGACGGTACATGAGTTGCTTCACCATTTCTACTATATTTCCAAGGTGTACCGTGAGATGGAAGATAGGGAAAGCCCCGATTCCCCTCTCCAACCGATCGTAGCAGCCATGAAAGAAAAATTTCTTAAATATTGGGAAGAGGTACCCCTCGTGACCGTTATCGCAATCTGCCTCCATTCGGCATACAAGAAAAGGTACACAGTAAAAATACTTCAAAGATACAAGAGAAATTTACATTTAGACCCAAGGAATGAGGAGCCACGCATAACAATAGCATTGGAGGACATGTTTGCCTTATACAATGAAAGAAAAAATGTCAACCAACCGCCTTCGACCCGTGGCGGCGTTAGGTATGAATATAAATATACATGTGTTTTTAATATTTATTATTTATAATATCTACATTATTTGTCCACTAATTTTTTCTATTGTTTTAATAGTTTAAGGAACGACAGCAGTAGTAGATTGTTAGGTGATTTCCAGGATGATGACGACCCGTACACATCCCAAAGTAACACAAACGAGTTAATGAGCTACTGTTTGGGGACCAACGAACATAAATCCATTAACTTCATGGATTGGTGGAGGAATGCAAGTGCCTATCCAACGCTGGCGATGATGGCCCACGACATATTTGCCGTGCCCGTGTCAACCGTCCCTTCCGAATGTTGTTTTAGTTCGGCGAACAGGATCCTCACTGATAAACACAGTAAGTTGGGTGCACATGTTTTCGAGAGACTTGTGTGCTTGAAAGATTGGATTGATGCTGAAACTCGCACGCAACATGCACTGGAAGCAACATCATCCGGTGTCGAAACTTAAGAAAGCGGTACCGAGCTTGAGCTTGACGAGGATTCAGACGGTGAGCAAAAGAGCGAACTATGGTATATGAACAACAACTACTAGATAAGTAGTGTCGATATAAATTTTTAACCTCTTTTAATCTTTATTGTTATTTTTTAAAATTATAAATTCCTAAACATTTCAATTGTTTTTTTATTTATTCATTTTAAAGAAGAATTACTAACAAAAAAAAAGTTAGAACTCCGCCTATGTCATTTTACATAGCCGGTGCCAAACCCGGAATAAAGGAGGGTAATTTTTGTTTTTAAATCTATTGTTTTAAAATAATTCGGTTTTAAAGATAAAAAATAATTCTGTTTTAAAATAATTCGGTTTTAGAATAATTCGGTTTTAAAATAATTCGGTTTTAGAATAATTTGGTTTTAACATAATTCGGTTTTATTATAATAAAATAATAAAATCATTCAAATACCAAATATATAAAAACTTGTATTCCAGTCTAAAGGTAATTTGAGTGAACTTATTCAATATATGATAGACAAGGTAACAACAATAAAGGATATTATGTGAGAATATTAATTCTACGAACGGATACAATTGTTAATTACATGTAATTCGTTTGATCACTGTCAAATTGTTGGACATTATGGTGTCCAGCTAGCTCAGGCCATTTCAAATGACATCAAGTCTTACTGCAAAATAACAAACAAATAATAAAGGTTGTTGACATTTTCAATATTCATTAAAAAATTAGGTTTGATCTCTGTGTGTGTGTATCGCTGGGAGTTATACAGATGATATAATTAGAGTAGAACTAGAGTGTATTAAGCTCACCAAACTTCTTTGTGAGCTTAATTTAAAAATCTATTGAATAAACTTCAAACGAATTATGCAAACCGTTGAAACCGATGTACTTCACAAGTGATGCATTTACATGTTAAATTTATAATTTTTTGAACTAATTTAGTATAAAGTCAAACGGTAAAAAAAAATTGTTTATAAGTTAATTTTAATGTGTTCATTTTTTATTATTTTTTATCACTTGACTTTATATTAAAATAGTTTGAAAATTTATAAATTTGACATGTAAACTCATCACTCGTGAAATAGATCGGTTTCAATAATTTGTATACGTTTCTTGAAGCGCATCCAATGAGTTTTGTTAAGCTCACAAAAGAACTTGGTCAGCTTAAGAACACCCTAGTTCTACTCATATAATTATATATGTTTTTAATTTCAATTTTTGCATTTTTGTAAGTTCTAAACTTTTTTGAGTGTTTTACCACTGATAAAATAAGATATTAAAATAATATGACAAGACATGTGCAAGCACGTGCACTGCACTCGCTGGCGGACAAGTATCCTCTCCATTACTGTAAAAGATTCTCTTCACTTTACGGTTTGAAATTAACTCTCAGTCGCTTTGAGATTCGAGCTAGCACATGGGGCAGTATTATTGAGCATTGAGATTCGTTCCAAGTTAAAAAAAATGGTCTGATCCAGTAATTGTAAAAGATTCTCTATTACGGTACCGGGGAGGATGTGAATTCCTCATGCTAGCTAGAAGATAGGGGATATATATTATTCCTACCTATCTGCATCTATACTTTGAATTTGTGAATGCGGATCGATATTCGAATAAGGAAATGAAGATGAACAAAAACTAAGCAGATGCGAATAAAAATACGGTTTTAATTTGAATGTGGATATGTATACGAGTATTAATTAATACAAATAATTATTTGTATCTATATATTTTTTATAAAAATCAGATATATATCCGGATGAGACAATTAATTCTTTAGGCAAGAATTTTGGGCCCCCAAGTCCCAATTCATTTTAGTTTTGGTATATTTTGATTTAAAGTATGATAATGGTTAGTTAATAATCTGTAATATAGCAAGATTCTTTTCAATAAAAAATATTATTAGTATGTTACGTATATATTTAATTTGTAACAAACAAAATTATTATAAAAATAGTTATGTTGTTCACTGCTATAATTTGATACATGATTTGTTTATTCCAAATACGAATGATATTTGTGTTTTTATTTAATTTCTATCTGTCATAGTATCACTATACAATTCAATATCCGTTTAATATCGAAAAAAATAACAATAGATTTGGATACAGTTTGATTACTATTCCACATATGTTCTCACCTCTACAATTAGAGATGCTGTGGTCGCCTCTTGAAACTGTCACGTTTTTGGCACAACACGTTGTCGTACTTTAAAGTTTAAAAAGTGACACGGTCCGGTCATGAAAATTTACAAGGACACTTGCTAGTTCAACTAATACGTCACTCAAAGAGGAGTAAAGTGCAACTCAACAGAGGACAAGAGAAGATAAACTCAACTCAAATGATAAAATTTGTAATAATTCAAAAGTTCCTTCCAATTTCAGATTAATTTGGCTTCTTTTATAGCCTTACAATACCATTCAAAAGGCACATAAATATTAATATTTCTTCAACTATTTTTCCTACTACCAAAATACTATTAATTACTATAGACACTCAAAAGACCCTACTAGAAACACAAAATATAAGATAATTCAAACACTCTTTGACCACATTAAAAACCCACTCAAACTAACACCTAACTAATTAATGACATAAATCTTCAAAAGTTGTCATTTGATTATCACGTCATTTGACCAGTTTTTGTTCTAGTTTTGTCATAATATTTCACATGATGTTGTAGAGCATGTTTCCAGCTTTCCGTAGAACTTTGAATCACATTAATTGGAGCTCGTATGAAGAATATATAGCCAAAACACTAACACCTTGTTTGGATGGAGAGTAGAGGAAGGGAAGGAATGGAAAGAAAAGAAAAAATTTCCTCGAATCTTGTTTGGTTGACAAAATTATGTCGGAGGTGAAAGGTACAAGAGGTGAAATGTTTAACCTTGTATGATTATAATCAACATAATCAATTTTCTCCCAATTTGGAGTGTAACGGATGGAAAGAAATTTTCATGCAAATATTTTCAGAAAAAATGAGACAAATGCCCAATCCTATATCTTACCTATATAATTTTCACTTAAGTTTATTTGTCACAAATCTGCAACATCCACTGAATTTCTCATTAACCTTGTAAATTTTAATCAACCAAGCAAGAAATAAGACGGAAATGAAAGTTAAATTTATTTCCCTTCATTAATCATCCAAACACAAAGAGGTTAAATATGTTAATCTTCCTTTCTATTTCATTCCATTCCCTTCTATTCTTCACCTCCCTTCCCTTCCTTTCCTCTACTCTCCATCCAAACAAGGTTTAAGGTGTGTCAATAGAGGCTAAAACACTAAGGCGTACTCAATAGCTAGTTTTGTCACTCAGTGACGTTAAACAACCACTGCTGGAGCCATTTCTATTTTGTTTAAGCTCTTGGATATTCTCTGTTGAATTGTCACATATGACATGTCACTGAACAGTGAGGCCTAACAGTTAAAAGAGTATTGGAACGGTGCAATCTGGGCGGTGTCAAAAAGGGTAATTTTAGGAACGCTGTTCAATTTGATTTATCCCCAGAAAAACTTGCACCGAATGCAAAATCTGAAGGACAAATTAATATGCAACTTAATGAGAAGGATTCAGTTTCACTTCTACAAGTATTTAATTGTCTGAGAGTAAGACAGTTGAAGTACTAACAACTTGCAAAGTGATCATGTACATATTGGCGAAACAAAATATGTTCGCCATGGCCTTGAATTTTTTTCCCCAGGAAAATATTAGACAGGATTGTCTCAAGAGAACTAAACATGCAATTAAATAACCAAAAACTCAATATCGAAGCCATTGAACTTATTAAGCCTTGTCTAGGTGGCCAGTGTTTCCTTTTGTCCAATTCCTGCCTGATAATTAACTTTGATATTGGACGACTTGAGAATTCCTGTCTAATTCCATGTCTAGAGACAAAATGATTACTGTTTGTTTGATGTTTTGTTTATTTTTTTTAGAAACGAATGCATCAAGTCTTTTCGAGAGAAAATTTTCCGTCTTCATACCAATTTATCCTTCTATAGAATTCTTTTAAATATGGTAGAAAGTTAATAAAAGTTTGTATCATATATGTAAAAGGAAACTGTTATTTGTTATTGAAGAAGAATGCAATTAGCTTATTATCTTTCTTATTTTATATTTTTTATAGTGACATTGCTATTTTGAGAGCTAAATGCGCAACTCAAATTTTTTTATATTTTTATATCAAATTTAGTTGTATGCATATTTAGCTCTACGTAAGACTAGAGATTTCTCTACGAACGTGACCTACACCAATAGGCAAATATCCTTTACCTTAAAATGGAGCAGGCTAATTAATTAAGTCTTTCTATAAAATCATTCAAATGTCATATATATTAAATTATTCAATATATGATAGACAAGATGATAACAATTCATTTATCAAAAACTTCTATATATTCCTGTCTAAAAGTAAAAATATTTAGTGAAGTTATTCAATATATGATAGACCAAGATGACAACAATTCATTTATCAATCTTCTATTCCTGTCTCTAAAGGTAAAAAATTTAGTGAAGTTATTCAATATATGATAGACAATATGATAAAAATACATTGATATTATGGAAGAACATCACACCAACGGATACAATTGTCAATTACTTCTTATTCGTTTGATCGTTGCTGTCAAATTGTTGGCGTAATGCGGCCATTTCAAATGACAAAAAAGTCTTACTGCAAAAAAATAAAATAATAAATAATAATAACAAAGGTGGTTGACATTTTAAAAAATGATTAAAAAATTAGGTTTGATCTTTTCTTAGAAGCAAAAGAACCTTCGGACCATGCCTCTGTATATAATCATATAGATACTTGATCTAATAAAATCCACATACAGTACATACAATACCACACAACAAAAACATTATCACATGGCATGGCTGATATTTTTATTGCATATTATTCTATATATTCCAGCTGCAGAAGGCAAAATAATGGCGAAGCCCGGCTGCCAGGACAGATGTGGTTCTGTTGACATACCATACCCATTTGGTATCGGCACCGATTGCTCCCGTGGAGGATTTACACTAAGCTGTAATACTAGTAAGAGTGGTGAAAAAATGGTCCCTTTTCATGGGAATGTTGAGGTGCTTAACATCACACTATCGACAGCTCAAGCTAGACTGTACAACTATATTGCCCGGCAATGTACAAGCTCAGGTCGTTCGTGGATGAACTTAACTTTTACAATATATAGGTTATCAGAGTTCGACAATAGGTTTACAGTAATTGGATGTGAGACCCTTGCATTCAATGAAATGAATGGCTACAATGGTACCAAGTACCGCACAGGGTGTGTATCTACCTGCTACAATCCAGAGAGCTTAAGGAATGGCTCATGTTCTGGAAATGGTTGCTGCCAAACCTCAATTCCATCTGGTATTAACTATTACAACATATCCTTTGATTCAAACTACAATAATGGCGACTGTAGTTATGCAGTGATAATGGCGACTGACAGTTTCAACTTCAGTACTTCTTATATTTCTACAAATGGTTTCTGGGATAAGCACAATGGCTCTGTTCCTGTTGTGCTTGATTGGTCCATAGGGACAAAAAAATGTGAAGTTGCGAAAGCCAACTTGAACAACTATGCATGTGTCAGCAATAATAGTGATTGTTTTGACGCTCGAAATGGTCCAGGATACATCTGCAAGTGCAAAAGTGGGTACCAAGGCAACCCTTATCTCCTTGACGGCTGCGAAGGTCGAATCCTTTCACCAAAATACAATCCATTTCTTTTTATCTAGACTTACTGTCTGTTTGACCCTAAAAAGTTGCTATTTGAACTCAACATAACAAATGGTAATTTATGGGGGAATTAAAATGCTAAAATCACACTCAGACCCTTCAAAAGATTTGAGTACAGCATGTTAGAATTCGTGGTAGTATTCTGCATGCAAAACCATGGATTTTAATATCTAGAATGGTCAAAATCACCAAGGAATTAATTTCCTATGAGTGAAACAATTGCTGGATAGCATGCTGGGTACAAATGATGGGATGTGTTTATCAAACTGCCTCACAAATGCTCCCTGGGTACAAATTGATGCTATCAAACAAATCTCAGCGGCCCTGGGCCCACCTGTCAATGGCATAAACCCATTTTTCGCTGGACCCCTGAACTGGATGAACCTGGAGCACGGTGAGTTGGCTAAGTAGACCGAGTCAACAGCCGCAAGGTTCACCATAGGCCGAGATCACACAAAAGCACCTAAGTGCCGCTGGTTTTAAAACTATGCCGTTTGACCTCTTCGTTTTGCCTAAACCCGGAGTGCGCAGAGCCAATGCAAAGTCTCAGGCTGTAGGCGAACGGGTGCATCACGAACCGCGTCTACCGGACCCTAGTGATATAACAATGAAACTCAAATGCAGCGCATCTCCAAAAATGATCCCTTTGTTTTGCCTAAACCCGGAGCATGCAGAACCCATGCAGTGCCTTTAGCCTGTCAATGATGCGGTTTATGGTAGACCGAGCTCATTCAGACACTAAGAACTTAAGTTGAAATTGCGCTGAGCACCTCTGATCCCTTCGATTTGGGTGCACCAGGTGTTAATACACCGCCAACAGAGCCCTTTGCGGACTATTGAACACCGGACGTAGCCAACTATCACCGAAAAATTAATAGCACTATGCTTCGGCTCAGTGAGGCTGATGAGTGGGACCCCCCTGTCAGGTCTTCTTCTTCCTCTCCTCTCATTAACTCGAACCATGGCCAAACACAGTAAATCGAACTCGGGCTATAGGCCAAATTGGACTTTGGGATTTGAAAGGGACGATAAATGGGCTTCTACAATACTATTAAAGGGCTTAATTGAATGAAAAAAACGCATTGAATCGGGTCTGCACATAAGCATGGTGCTCAATTCGGGTACAACCCAGAAATGGCAAAATTGGCCCTTAGCAAAATTTGATATGCCCTGGAACACGTTAGGGGGTGTATTACGATGCTATGTGTTACATCCCTGATGGTCAAAGGACACAAGATAAGAACAAACCATGTTTAGGCATAATAAACCGCCGGTATAATGGTAACTTGGCCCATACAGCTATTCATTAGCTAGCTGGCCCCAGGGACACGTGCCCCTCACTCCAAGCAACATGACAAAGAAGGAAATCACCTCCCCAGGGTGCTGGAGCATATGAATGGAAGGCTCTATTCAGAGATCGGTTAATCAAGGGCTACAAGCCAAGGCATGGTATCCAAGGCCAATCCAACGGTTGAGGTTGCTCCAGGAATGTATAGGTGGCATATTATACCCATATTGGATACCCTGGCCATGTAAGAAGACTTGAGAGTATGTTAATTGATCCAGGCCCTTGATCAAACACCTGGTGGGCACTGCAGAAGACACATCAGCAGGCAGCAAACCGAAAACCCTAATATTGCCCAATATAAGGCACCCCAATTAAACACTCAACACACACTTCATCTTCTCCAGAAAGCTTTGAGCAAGAAACAAGAGAGAAAACCCCATTTTTACACCAAGGCTAGGTTAGAAATTTGAAGTTTTTCAAGCAAGATTAAGAGGTAATTAATACCTATGCAATGTAAGGCTCTAAATGAGCAAGGTTCTGTAAATATTCTGTTTTTTATTCGAAATAAAGGAGGCTTTTTGATGATTTTTCTTGTTGGTTCTTCTTTATTTTAGTTTTATCCCTCATCTCTTCTTCTTTTATTTTATTTCTAAACCTTCAAAAATCATAAATGTGAGAGTTGCATAGTTTCTAGTTCATCCTAGGATGAACAAAAATGGAATATGTAACTTGAGGATCAAACAAAAATATATTTCCCTTTTTAGGTCCTTTCTTTGCATCTTTCATGAAACAATAATAAAAAAGAATATATAAAAGATGTGATTCTTCTTACCTTTTTCTTTACTTTGCATAAAAATATATATAAATATATATATAAGTATTAATATGTATATATGTTAATATTTTATCATCTCTTTTATTTGGAGTTTATGAAATAAAATAATAAAGTTTTGATCTTTGATATTTTCTTTCCTTTTCTAAATTCCTTTTAATTTCTTCTAGAAATAATTAAATAGTAGAAGTATGAGGGTTGAGCCATGAGGTCTCCCTTCATATGAAAACTATATTAATTATTTTGTGAGGATGTTAAAAGAACAATAAAGTGACAACAAAAGAAAATTAAACACAAGAGGTAGTAGGGTTGAGCCATGAGGTCTCCCCTATTATTCTCTCAACCTAAATGATCAAAGGGCCTATTTGTGCAAAGGGATTAATTTAGTCAATAATTAGTGCATTTACATGCATGAATATTGGCAACAATTAAAAACTATGTGCAAATGGGGAGAAATTGAAGTCTAAAGTATTAAATGATATTAGCTTTGGCTATGATATGTCATTTGTGCTTTAAACTTGTGATATTTCAATGACCCTCCCTTTTTAGATCCATTTGTGTATGGAAGAATACTTGATTTCCTAAGCCAATATGCTAAAGGAAATTAAACATTCCAAACATATGCAAATGATGGAAGATGGAAGGTTTGAAGTGTAAACAAATGACAAGTTGGATGTTTGCATCTCTAAACCTAATGACATGTTCTTCGAAAAACACCAAAAACATGATTTTAAACAAAAACAGGGGCTTCTTTGCATAAAACCACATTTTGGCAGATTTTGGCACCATTTTCGGAATTTTTTGGATTTTTTTCCTTTCCCTTTTGTTCATTGGTACCAAAGATATAGCAACAAAGGCCATGAAAAGTCCCTAAAAATGATGTTTAATTCATGGAATTAGTTGTAAATATTATAAATCAGTCTCTAGTACCCTCTGGAACAATGGACCAACATTACACTACAAGGCATACACCAATGACACAATAAAAGCACTCAAAATTGCCAAAATGACCTTCTCTGGTAAACAGTACCTTCTGGACCGGTACAGGTACCAAAATAAAAAATGGACTTCACCACTAGATAGGGGACTTCAAAACACACAAAATGGACACCAAGTTTGCACTTTTCTGACTACATTTCGATTTTATACGAATTTTCAAAGTTCAGATCCAAAAATAGAAAAAACAACATTTAAAGAAAAAGGGGACTGCTGTTGGAAAATGGGCAGTACCGAACGACAAGAAAGATCAAAACACAAAATAAACATCATAATTAGGTAGAACATTTAAAAACACACAAAATGGACATAAAGATCATATTTTTCTGATTTTTCTTCAAGGAGATATGAATTTTTAAAGGTTCAATTGTTGAACACAAGTAGAAAACAGCTGCACGGATCTTCAAGCAATCTGAGACCCTCAATTCTGGCGCCATACCAGGATTCGAATGACAGCACGGGTTTTAAAGTCCAAAATACACATCCAATGGCCAGCACGAATCCTGAAGCTCAGCCCACATCCTAAAGCCCAATACACGAATCTAAGAGACCCAAAAAACCCGAATCTTAAAGCCCAGAAAATAAATAAAATTACAAATTAATTCCCTTTTTACAAAAGACCCCCTCTGATTCTCCAATATTGGCAGCGAAGCCCCTGTAAATTTACAAAAAGGTCCCTGACAGCACAAAACTCTTCCAAATAAGCCCCTAGAGGCCCAAATTTCACATGAAACCTTGTCTAAAACCCGAATTACAAACCCACACCCCTCCAGCTTTGTAAATATGCCCCTAGAAAGACATAAACATTTACGAATAAGTCCTTTTTGGCTATAACTTCTTCATTTTAAGTCCGAATCGACTCAAACCACCTCCAAACGAACCCGAATTGAACCTTCCATCTTTCTAAGCCAGAATTGAACATGTCCAGACATCAGCCAAGCCCTGAAATGACGAAAATACCCTTTTCTTCATATTTCAATCATTTTCTCTTAAATAAAAAGGTGTAAATAAAGCATAAATATATTTTCTCAAGTACAAATATGTTTATAAATAAATAAAAATGTGTAATAAAGGTATTTTAACGATAATCATTACACCTCACACGTGCACATTAATTAAATACCTAAAACAATGGTAAATCAAAGAAACACACGAAAACCAAGTACATGAGTTTCCCCTTTTAGCCCTTTTATTCAATTCACAACAAATAGGCATAAATCCTGGAATGAACGAGGTATTCAGCATGGCTTGGGAGGGCCATCTGATGTAATTAACAGCGGGGGCTTGCGCCCGCTGGGAGTTAAACGTCCCCACAATCATTAAACTCTCTCGATGGACCGATCACGAATCGTAGGTCCGTCGAGGGTGAACCAGAAGGAATAGCAGAGAGAAAGAAAGTAAATGTTTCGAGTTCGATGTTCTTTAATCAACAGAGAGCATTGAGCCACGAGACATTTAAATACACATGCACACACCTTCCCATACCAACAGCTGTGCAACTTTCTGCGCCCTACACTGTCATTAATTTGTTATCTGTTGTTATTATTGTTTTGGTAGATGCAATACCCCATGGAGAAATGGACTTCTGAACTTAGTTTAACTCATTTTGTTCTTTAGCCTATTGTATTTTCATTTTTGAATTATCATTAATTAGCTAGGTTCTCTTACTCAGCTGACAATCTCTTTGCACTTCCAATTCCTGCTGGCCCATATGTAATTTTTCGTAGGTTGTAATTGTAGGAGTAAGGTTTAGTTCAGCTTACAATCTCTTTGCACTTCCAATTCCTGCTGGCCCATTAGTAATTTTTAGGTTGTAAGTGTAGGATTAAGGTTTAGTTCTACCAACAAGGTCTAGGAAACATTGGTTATCATGTGACATGAAAAACTTCTACAAGGCAAATTATCATTACAATTGACTAAAAGGTTTAGATTTTCTTTTCTTTTCTTTGCAGATATTAATGAATGTAATGATAATTTAGCATGCTCTGGGATATGCACAAATACACAAGGAAGCTACCACTGCCGTTGTCCACCAGGCAAACAAGGCAATCCTGAAAGGAACGGAATGTGCTACTCGCAAGTTTACAGCCAAAGTGTATCTCGATGGGCTAAGCTGGCTATAGGTACACAAGTATTTACAACAATATATATATTAGACATTCTAAAATTGAACCATGTTATCTAGTAGGCGTTTTCCCTTCTACTTCAAAAAAGAAAAAAGAAAACCATGACAGCCATTGTTTTCTTGCCATCCTTAAAAAAGGAAAACCTATATGTGATATACTACTAAATATTAATTCCTCCAGGTGACTCCAAAATGAATTGAAATGATAATTAATTCAGTTTAGAAACATGCAGTAGCCCTTTAATATGGCTTCAATATAATTGATTATGACATAGTCTTTTAACTGATTATTCAATTTAGTATTAAGATGAAGCACATGAAAGGAAAATACGTAGCAATACATTTCAAGAACCGCAAGATCACAAAGTTGCTTATAGAAAATATGAATGTTCAAATAATTAGCCATGAAGATTTATGTAGCAATTTTCAATTGTTTACCCTTTCCTAATGATCCTTTTCTTATGAAAGTAATAATTCCCCAGTATCAATGATCCTTTTCTTATCCTTTGATTTAATATTTGGAGCTAGAAGGGCCATTCATTATTAAGTTCATTATATAATCCTCTTCCTTCAGCAGAATAAAAAATGTTTTTGTTTGTGGACTGCCTTTCAATAAATAATATATTGAGCTAATTTCGGAGCCACTCGATTATTATATAACTGTTATTAAGCATTAAAGTCACCATAGGGCCTTGATAGTACAGATAATGCTTGTAGAAACTGCTAGTAACCCTCTATAAAACTTTTCCAGTTACTATATTAACCACTATAGTACAAGCCGTTAAATTGTTAAATGAAAAACTAACAGTGTCATAGCATTTATCATGCCAAATAGCTATACCATTGCTATGACTGGTATTCAAATCTCTGATTAGGAGCACGATTATTATTATGACGAAAATAGTTTGTCACTGTACCGCTTTTCTGATACTTTGTATCTACTTTTTTTTTTTCAATAGGCGTTAGCATAGGTCTTCTATTGCTTCTATTTTTGTCCTTTTCGACTTATATCGTATGTGAAAGAAGAAGGCTTGCCAGCATTAGGGAGAAGCATTTTCAACAATATGGAGGCCGACTACTACTTGAAGAAATGAGATCCAATCATGGCAATGCATTTACCATATTCACAGAAGAAGAACTTAATTTTGATGAAGCTAACATGCTTGGACAAGGAGGAAATGGCACTGTTTACAAAGGAACTGTCGAGAGCAGCGAAGATGTAGCAATAAAGAAATGCAAGATAATTAATGAGAGAAATAAGAAGGAATTCGGAAAAGAAATGTTAATTCTTTCTCAAATAAACCACAAAAATATTGTTAGGATCATTGGCTGTTGTTTAGAAGTAGAAATTCCAATCCTGGTTTATGAGTTTATTCCAAAGGGAACCCTTTTTGACCTGCTTCATTTCAACAGTGCTTCCGGTGTTTCATTTAGCATGCGCATCAGAATTGCTCAAGAGGCTGCCGAAGCCCTTGCGTACATGCATTCGTGGGCATTTCCTCCTATTGTTCACTGTGATGTTAAATCTGCTAATATTCTTTTAGATGAGAATTATGTGGCGAAGGTGTCTGATTTTGGAGCATCAGCCTTAGCACCAGCAGATGAAGATCAATTTCTCACAATGGTGCAAGGAACTCGTGGTTATTTAGACCCGCAATGCATGCAAACAGGTCAATTGACAGTGAAAAGTGATGTCTATAGCTTTGGTGTGGTTCTTATAGAGCTCCTAACTCGTAAAAAGGCATTCTATTTGGAGGGAGCAGAAGAAAAGAGTCTCTCTTTAGCCTTTTTGAGTGCAATGAAGGAGAAAAAAATCAAGGAAATTTTAGATGACCAAATTCTGGATGAAGAGAACATGAATCTGATCACGGGCATTGCTGAGATCGCAAGAGAATGTTTGAATATGGAAGGAGAAAGGAGGCCTGAAATGAGAGAAGTTGCTGAAGGGATTGACAAGTTAAGGAAAACCATGAAGCATCCTTGGGGACAGGACGATCCCAACGAGATGGAGAGCTTACTTAGAAAACCTTCAAACAATCATGAATTTGAAATGATTTCAAACCGTAGTCTGGAGCAAAAGGCAATGCTGGTTATGGAGACTGGACGATGATTATGCGTATATGTTGTCCTTATTATTATAACTCTTTTTACATTTCAAGTTTTATTGATTGTTCTGTTTTGGGAGAGAGATAGATAGAGAGAGAGAGTGCAACAATGCTTGTTGTTTACTATACACCATGTTCATTTTGTATATTTTGATGTTTTCTAGTGTGTGCATTTGTGTATAGGGATAGAAAGAAGCAATGTATCATAATTTGAACATCGTGATTATATGCACTGTCCTTGTTGTAAAATTTTTGCTGTGTGTACTTGTTATATGCACTGACCTTAAAAAAATGTTTCCTTTTCTTTGTTTCCTTTTGCAGGACCCATATGTTAAAGGTAAGTAGGACTTTACCTTTGTTTTATTAGTCATGAAACCATTACAAAAACAGATCAATGGTATCAAATTTCTGGTACTCAACACTTAGTACTTTAGGACAAAACAAACCAACATATGAGAACTGGTCTTTCGTCTAGTGGGTATTAAATAGTTGGGTGACTTTACCTCCAACCTACTAAAAAAACAAACAAACAAACATATAAAAAGCATTCAAAAGTAAAGCTAAGCTAGCAGATTTTACATAACCAATTAAGTACTTGAAAATCTGCCAAATCTTATTTCATTTCTCAAGCTGGCAGAGACATTTTCATTCTGTCTCACTGGTTTCTCTCCCACACAAAAGGGTTGGCTCTCTTGTCGGTTCCTGTTCCTCCTGTATTAAACCTGTAAAGAGCTGAACATGTCGTACTGACATCACTACGTAGCATAAGTGACAATTTAAAGTATTACTAGATCATTCTTTGCACCACAAGGTTACTAATGCAATTATTGGAGGGTCCATCTTTCTAACAAACAGCAGTTTGACTGAACTTAGTCAACTTAAGAACACCCTAGTTCTACTCATATAATTATATATGTTTTTAATTTCAATTTTTGCATTTTTGTAAGTTCTAAACTTTTTTGAGTGTTTTACCACTGATAAAATAACATATTAAAATAATATGACAAGACATGTGCAAGCACGTGGTCTCCATTACTGTAAAAGATTCCCTTCACTTTAATTACGGTTTGAAATTAACTCTCAGCCACTTTGAGATTTGAACTAGCACATGGGGCAGTATTAATTATTGAGCATTGAGATTCGTTCCAGTTAAAAAGAATTGTCTGATCCAGTAATTGTAAAAGATTCTCTGTTACGGTACCGAGGAGGAGGATGTGAATTCCTCATGCTAGCTAGAAGATAGGGGAAATATATTATTCCTACTTATCTGCATCTATACTTTGAATTTGTGAATGAGGATCGATATTCGAATAAGGAAATGAAGATGAACAAAAACTAAGCAGATGCGAATACAAATACGGTTTTAATTTGAAAGTGGATACGTATACGAGTATAAATTAATACATATAATTATTTGTATCTATATATTTTTTTCAAAAATCAGATATATATCCGGATGAGACAATTAATTCTTTAGGCCAGAATTTTGGGTCCCCAAGTCCCAATTCATTTTAGTTTTGGTATATTTTGATTTAAAGTATGATAATGGTTAGTTAATAATCTGTAATAAAAAGATTATTTTCAATAAAAAATATTATTAGTATGTTACGTATATATTTAATTTGTAAAAAACAAAATTATTATAAAAATAGTTATGTTGTTCACTGCTATAATTTGATACATTATTTGTTTATTCCAAATACGAATGATATTTGTGTTTTTATTTAATTTCTATCTGTCATAGTATCACTATACAAATCAATATCGATCCGTTTAATATCGAAAAAAATAACAATAGATTTGGATACAGTTTGATTACTATTCCACATATGTTCTCACCTCTACTATTCCTTTACCTTAAAATGAAGCAGGCTAATTAATTAAGTCTTTCTATAAAATCATTCAAATGTCATATATATATTAAGTTATTCAATATATGATAGACAAGATGATAACAATTCATTTACTTCTATTCCTGTCTAAAAGTAAAAAAAATTTAGTGAAGTTATTCAATATATGATAGACCAAAATGACAACAATTCATTTATCAATCTTCTATTCCTGTCTAAAGGTAAAAAATTTAGTGAAGTTATTCAATATATGATAGACAAGATGACAAAAATACATTGATATTATGGAAGAACATCACATGCACCAACGGATACAATAGTTAATTACCTCTTATTAATTTGTTTGATCGTTGCAGTCAAATTGTTGGACGTAGTGCTGCCAGCTAGCAAGGTAAGGCCATTTCAAATACAACAAAGTCTTACTGCAAAAAATATAAAATAAATAATAATAATAAAGGTGGTTGACATTTTCAAAAATGATTGAAAAACTAGGTTTGATCTTTCTTTGAAGCAATAGAACCTGCGGATCAACCATGCCTATCTATATAAGCATATAGACACTTGATCTAATAAAATCCACATACATTACATACAATACCAGATAACAAAAACATTATCACATGGCATGGCTGATATTTTTATTCCATATTATTCTATATATTCCAGCTGCAGAAGGCAAAATAATGGCGAAGCCCGGCTGCCAGGACAGATGTGGTTCTGTCGACATACCATACCCATTTGGTATCGGCATCGATTGCTCCCTTGATGAAGGATTTGAACTAAGTTGTGCTAAGATTGGTGACCAAATGGTCCCTTTTCACGGGAATGTTGAGGTGCTTAACATCACGCTATCGACAGCTCAAGCTAGACTGTACAACACAATTGCCTGGCGATGTACAAGCTCAGGTGTTTCGTGGCTGAACTTAACTTTTACAATATATAGATTATCAGAGTCCGACAATAGGTTTACAGTAATTGGATGTCAGACCCTTGCATTCAATGAAATGAATGGCTACAATGGTACCAAGTACCGCACAGGGTGTGTATCTACCTGCTACAATCCAGAGAGCTTAAGGGATGGCTCATGTTCTGGAAATGGTTGCTGCCAAACCTCAATTCCATCTGGTATTAACTATTACAACATATCCTTTGATTCAAACTACAATAATGGCAACTGTAGTTATGCAGTGATAATGGCGACTGACAGTTTCAACTTCAGTACTTCTTATATTTTTACAACTGGTTTCTGGGATAAGCACAATGGCACTGTTCCAGTTGTGCTTGATTGGTCCATAGGGACAGAAAAATGTGAAGTTGCTAAAGCCAACATGAACAACTATGCATGTGTCAGCAATAATAGTTATTGTGTTGACTCGCGAAATGGTCCAGGATACATCTGCAACTGCTCAAGTGGGTACCAAGGCAATCCTTATTTCCTTGACGGCTGCGAAGGTCTAATCCTTTCACCAAAATACAATCCCTTTCTTTTTATCTAGACTTACTATCATTAGTTTGTTATCTGTTGTTATTATTGTTTTGGTTGATGCAATACCCCATGGAGAAATGGACTTCTGAACTTAGTTTAACTCATTTTGTTCTTTAGCCTATTGTATTTTCATTTTTGGATTATCATTAATTAGGTTTTCTTCCTCAGCTGACAATCTTTTTGCACTTCCAATTCCTGCTGGCCCGTAAGTAATTTTTCTAAGGTTGTAATTGTAGGAGCAAGGTCTAGTTCTACCAGCAAGGTCTAGGAAACATTATTTATCATGTAACGCAAACAACTTCTATCAGTAACTCATTACAATTGGCTAAAAGGTTTAGTTTTTGTTTTCTTTTCTTTGCAGATACTAATGAATGTAATGATAATTTAGCATGCTCTGGGACGTGCATAAATACACAAGGAAGCTACAAGTGCATTTGTCCACAAGGCACACAAGGCGATGCTACAAAGAACGGAAGATGCTACCCGGTTGTTCACAGCCAAACTCTATCTCCATTGGCTAAGCTGGCTATAGGTACGTACACAAGTATTCCAAGAACATGATAGTTATTTTGAGGAAAATGGTGCAATTTCTTACACTAGAACCAGATTAGGCATTCTAAAGTTGAACCATGACATCTTGTAGGCGTAAAACAAAAGACAAAATAAAACCATGACAGCCATTGTTTTCTTTGCATCCCTAAAAAAGGTAAACCTATATGTGATATACTACTAAATATTAATTCCTCAAGGTGACTCCAAAATGAATTGAAATGATAATTAATTCAGTTTAGAAAGATGCAGTAGCCCTTTAATATGGCTTCAATATAATTGATCATGACATAGTCTTTTAACTGATTATTCAATTTAGTATTAAGATGAAGCACATAAAAGGAAAATACGTAGCAATACATTTCAAGAACCGCAAGATCACAAAGTTGCTTATAGAAAATATGAATGTTCAAATAATTAGCCATGAAGATTTATGTAGCAATTTTCAATTGTTTACCCTTTCCTAATGATCCTTTTCTTGTGAAAGTAATAATTCCCCAGTATCAATGATCCTTTTCTTATCCTTTGATTTAATATTTGGAGCAAGAAGGGCCATTCATTATTAAGTTCATTATATAATCCTCTTCCTTCAGCAGAATAAAAAATGTTTTCGTCTTTCAAGAAATAATTGAGCTAATTTCGGAGCCACTCGATTATTATATAACTGTTATTAAGTATTAAAGTCACCATAGGGCCTTGATAGCACAGATAATGCTTGTAGAAACTGCTAGTAACCCTCTATAAATCTATTCCAGTTACTATATTAACCACTATAGTACAAGACGCTAAATTGTTAAATAAAAAACTAACAGTGTCATAGCATTTATCATGCCAAATAGCTATAACATTGCTATGACTGGTATTTAAATCTCTGATTAGGAGCACGATTATTATTATGACGAAATTAGTTTGTCACTGTACCGATTTTCTGATACTTTGTATCTACTTTTTTTTCAATAGGCGTTAGCGTAGGTCTTCTATTGCTTCTATTTTTGTCCTTTTCGACTTATATCATACGTGAAAGAAGAAGGCTCGCCAGCATTAGGGAGAAGCATTTTCAACAATATGGAGGCCGACTACTACTTGAAGAAATGAGATCCAATCATGGCAATGCATTTACCATATTCACAGAAGAAGAACTTAAAGAGGCTACAAATAATTTTGATGAAGCTAACATGCTTGGACAAGGAGGAAATGGCACTGTTTACAAAGGAACTGTCGAGAGCAGCGAAGATGTAGCAATAAAGAAATGCAAGATAATTAATGAGAGAAATAAGAAGGAATTCGGAAAAGAAATGTTAATTCTTTCTCAAATAAACCACAAAAATATTGTTAGGATCATTGGCTGTTGTTTAGAAGTAGAAATTCCAATCCTGGTTTATGAGTTTATTCAAAAGGGAACACTTTTTGACCTCCTTCATTTCAACAGTGCTTCCCGTTTTTCATTTAGCATGCGCATCAGAATTGCTCAAGAGGCTGCCGAAGCCCTTGCGTACATGCATTCGTGGGCATTTCCTCCTATTGTTCACTGTGATGTTAAATCTGCTAATATTCTTTTAGATGAGAATTATGTGGCGAAGGTGTCTGATTTTGGAGCATCAGCCTTAGCACCAGCAGATGAAGATCAATTTCTCACAATGGTGCAAGGAACTCGTGGTTATTTAGACCCGCAGTGCATGCAAACAGGTCAATTAACAGTGAAAAGTGATGTCTATAGCTTTGGTGTGGTTCTTATAGAGCTCCTAACTCGTAAAAAGGCATTCTATTTGGAGGGAGTGGAAGAAAGAAGTCTCTCATTAGCCTTTTTGAGTGCTATGAAGGAGAAAAAAATCGAGGAAATTTTAGATGACCAAATTCTGGATGAAGAGAACATGAATCTGATCACGGGAGTTGCTGAGATCGCGAGAGAATGTTTGAATATGGAAGGAGAAAAGAGGCCTGAAATGAGAGATGTTGCTGAAGGGATTGACAAGTTAAGGAAAACCATGAAGCATCCTTGGGGACAGGACGATAGCAAAGAGATGGAGAGCTTACTTAGAAAACCTTCAAACAATCATGAACTGGAAATGATTTCAGACCATAGTCTGGAGAAAAAGGCCATGCTGGTTATGGAGACTGGACGATGATTATGTAGGATCCCAACCTCATTAGGACTTATTCACATATTATGTTATTTTTGTAATATTGTTCTTTTGTTTGGACCTCTTTATATTTGTGTAGGCTATTTAAGAATTCTGTAATTTAGTTTTGATGAGAGACAAATTTAGAAAACTGCCTCAAAAACAGTCTCCTACTTTTTTTTTTCTTTTTTCTTTTTTGTGTGTGTGTGGTTGTGTCTTGTGTTGGTGTTCAAAACCCTAACCCTTTACAATTGGTATCAGAGTCAATCTTCGCCATCGTCGTTCCTAATGGTAGTTCTAAGGTTCAGATAGCCATTTTTGCTGCTGTAAGGGCTTGCTCCATGTGCTGAAGATCAGATCCTCTCTGTGCGCACCAAGGTTTGTATATCGCGCCAAGATCCGGTGTCGCTCTCTCCATTTTCAATTTTTTGAGCGTTAAATTATTTTCAAAAGATGAATTTTTCTTGTTTGTTTTAATTAATCTGTTGATGAAAAAAAGGTAAATTAAACTCTATGTTATGCATGCCATATATATTGATCTCAGGGCTTAATTCAAGAGAAATCAGAAATTATGAGCTGTTAACCTAATTGGTTGTTTTTTGACATAATACGAGTTTGGTTCAGATCTTAATTCCTTATTGATCAGGGTCTGGTACAGTACTGGTACCACATCGGTACACTGGTACAGTGGTTTTAGGAATGGTCACCCATTCCAGTTAATTTTAACATAATTGTATTATAAATGTATACTTTCTATTATACGGTACAAAACTATGTATTTCTTTCATTCATGCAAGATAATGTTATTTGTAAGTGCATTAAGCCAGAAAAGATTATTTGTCATACATTTATAATGAAGAATCACTCATTTATTTTCCCCCTTCACGCACTTTTTATTTGTTTTTTCCTTGTTTCTCAATGCCTTTTATGCAAGTAGCTTAACTACTGTAAATATCATTTGAGAAATATTAATTGCATGTGAGTAAATATCATTTGAGAAATATTAATTGCATGTGAGTTTATAAAATATTATATAATATTTGAATATTAGATATTAGAAGAAATCAATTATGTGTTAAAGAAAAATATTATCACAGAGATATTTTTATTTTGTTTGATATTAGTTATATTATTATAAATTAATTATTCCTATGTTAGTGTTTGAAACTAGATGTTTCACAAAATATTCGGATTATACATATTCGTGAATTGTGTATCAGGATATAAGCACGGATGAAAAAGACAGATCGGATGTTTGTTTGTAATATCCGTGTATACGAATACATTTTTTTTTCAATTTTCTCCTCATAAAATTATATTTGTTATTATTGAAATAATATATGTTAATTTGATCAAAACAAAATATAACTTAAAAATTAAGTAGGTTAATACAAAAATCAAGTACGTTAGTATAAAAAATATTGTTGACTAAATTTATTTATTTATTTTATGAGTAAAGCTAAAATGTGGTATGCTCATAAAATATACTCTATTTTTTCAGATTTTTAAGGCTGTGTTTGATGCTTAAAACACAAAATTTAGGCTGTGCATACCTCATTTAGTTCAACACTGTTATTGGGCCACAAAACTTGGCCCATTTTTTTTTCCACATTTATGCGGAGCTCTTCCGATCACAATTATAAGGTCAAATATATAAAACTTTCAAAAGACTTATAAAAAAAATTAACAAAACAGTTATACATATCGTAGTAAAAAAAATATTTGAATTAATGCCTGCAAACAAAAAATATATATGATCAATGAAAAGAAAAACCATATTATTCTTGACTAGTGAAGAAGAGGTCAAGCTAGAGTGGAAAAAACGTGCCGTGCAGTGACTAACACGCCGTGACTTTGATCTCGTGCCGTGACCAAGTTAATTTTTCACGTGCCGTGCTGTGCCGTGACCAAAATGTCAATGGGTGGTCACGGCACGCGAATGGTCACGCCACGTGAATCACGCCGTGCCTAAACGTGTCGTAACCATACGTGACTCGCGTGACCCACGTGACCATTTAATCATAATTTAGGTTAGTTTATTCAAGATTTACCATTAAATCAATATCTAATTGTCCTAATTATACGTGACTCGCGTGACTACGTGTCGTGCCGTGCCGTGACTAAATTTTTCACGTACCGTGCCATGCCAAAGTTTCAAAAGATGAGCACGGCACGCGAATGGTCACGGCACGGAATATGCGAGTCACGGCACGTAAATGACACGCGTGCCGTGCCGTAACCGTGTTGTTCCGTGACGGAGCAGGCTCCACCGTGCCATTTTTCCCACTCTAGATCAAGCCATGGGATTTTGAATTGCTTTCTAGTTTGCAAAAAGGAGAGGTCAAGCCAATACAACAAATGGAGAGGATTCTCCAGTTGTATCCGAGTGGGAATTTGGTACAAGATATATACTTTTGTTATTTGTTATATGCCTATGTAATTAGTATATTTTTATTTCCTTCTTAAAAATAATAATATATATTTATTTTATGATCATTATTATTAGGGAGAATTTCACGTATACCTCTCAAAAACTTTAAAATTACGTATTTATCCCTTTAAACTTCAAAATTACGTATTTACCCCTCTCAACTTCCAAAACTCAAATTTACCCATTTTATTGTCTTTTATATTAAAACTCATTTTAAATTTGTAAAATACTCATTTTACCCTTTATTAAAAGTATAAAAATTTGTAGTTTGTTTATGGAAAATGTCGATCTGATAAGATAACCAGTATACCCTTTACTCTTTATAAAATACCCATTTTGTCCTCGAAAACTGGATACCCATTATACCCTTTACCCTTTATAAAATGCTCATTTTACCCTCGAATACAGATCAAATATAAGATCGAGATTTTTCGTAACAAGCTACAAACTTTTATGCTTATAATGAAGGGTAAAATAGGTGTTTTATAAATTAAAAATGAGTTTTAATATAAAAGATAATAAAATGGATAAATTTGTGAGTTTTGGAAATTTAGAGTGGGAAATATATAATTTCAAAGTTTCGAGGGCGGATATTCGTAATTTTGAAGTTTTTGAGGGGTATACATGAAATTCCCCTTATTATTATGGCTATGTAAATTTCGTTACAATTTCTTTACCGCGTGACCGACGCATTTGTCAAGCATTAATAATCTTTGAAATGTTATGTGTGTGTAAATTAATTAGGGTAGCTTGGGAGGCAAGCACTCGATCGGAAACTTCCTAACACACTAAAAAGGGATAAATTACAAACATCTCTTTCAAAAATTTATAAACAAAAACCAGAGAGAAAGATAATTAATTACAACTCGTCTTTCACTGACTCAAGACTCAGAAGAGTCTTAAGTCTTCCCCCGAAGCAGGGGCAGTATTATTTGTGCTTTGAGATTCGTGCAAAACGTATTTGAACAGTTGAGATTTTTTAGAAAGTCATACACGCGGTGAGATAATACAGAGGATGCGAATTCTGAAAGCTTGGGCCCGGATCCTCTCAAAATAACGCAAAATTTTGAATTTGAATTTGGACCGTTCGATCAGAATCTGTAGCCCTCCGATTTGATCTAGATTCATGAAATTTTTCTAATTTTTGTCGAGATTCGGAGTCGAACTATATGGTGTTCTTGTAACACCCGGTAATTTTAATATTATTTTTAATTTATTTTGGATCAATATATGATTTTATAACTTTGAAGGTTTATTATGTAAAATGACAAAATAAAAAAAATAAAAAAAGAGATAAGATGCCAACGTGGCACTAAGGCCACGCGGCCTATGTATGTTTTGACATGTTGAATTTTTACCACCGTCAAATTTCTCTTTATTATCTCTCTTTATTTGATTAGAAAAAAAAAAGGGATCAACGTGGCATTTTTTAGCCACGCGACTTGCATGCATTGCCCTCCCTAACCGACCTTTCTAATTCATGAAAATATTTAATCTCCCTATTAAACCTCTTAACTCTCTCTCTCCTTACCGATTCAAAACTGAAAAAAAAAATAGAGAAAAATGAAAGAGAAAGAAAGAGAGTTAATTATGTAAATAAATATTTTGATATTGATTATAATTTGATTGTTTGTTCGATTGGAATTCTGACTATGTTGCGTTGATTGCAATCAGGTAATCGGACTTCTCTATAATCTGTGTCTTCGTTTTGTTTGGTTGAATGAACCGTTAGCATGATATGGATGCATAAGTATTTGTTATAAATGCATGACATGAATGCATAACTTTGCATGTGAGTGCAAAGTTAGGCATATTCTATTTCCAGAAACTAAGAATGACTTGATTCGAAGTACTTGGTCTGAAACATAAGTTATAGTTGAATTATATTATGCATTGTATTTCTTAGTTCAGTCAAAAGGATGCATGAGCACATTTTTATGAACCAGCTTTTGAAACTGAAACATGACATGATTTGAAAAGAATGATTTGTAACATGGTACCGTGAACTGTGTTTAAAGAACTATAAGTATGAAACCTGACGGTCATGTAGGCGCTGTCTTTTCGTGGTAGCGCATGACCGGGGTCATGCATGTAGGCGCTGTATTCGTGGTAAGCGCGTAATTTTTGTTATGTTGGCACCGTTAATTTGTGGAAGCGCATAACAGAAATTGCGTAGGCGCCGTATTCGTGGTAGCGCGTGATCCAGTTATGTAGGCGCCGTTGATTCGTGGAAGCGCATAACTGAAGGCACGTAGGTGCCGTATTCGTGATAAGCGCACAATTTCAGGTTATGCGCATAACAGAAATTGTGTAGGCGCCGTATTCGTGGTAGCGCATGACCCGTAGTCAGAAAAGTGTCGGGTCTGGATCGCAAGATAGAAATGTTAAAAGAATTTCTTTACAAGAACATTTGTGCATTAAACAATTAAGATTCATGAGCATTTGAGTATTTTATATGATATGTTAGCATTTCATGCATGTTTGAATGGTTGTTTAATAAAGCCAATTATAGAGAAGTGCGTCGTTAAATAACTGGTTACTGAGCTTTGTAGCTTATTCCGTATTGTTTCTTTGTGTTTTTTTTTGTTTGCGACGTAGGTTGACGGGACGAGGATGGATGCGAGAGTGCTTCTCTTGTCGCGAGCCCCGGCCCGACGGCGGGTTGTGACAGTTCTTAATATCACATAGTATCTTTGTAAAATTAATTCTAAAATCTATAGGATTAAGTTCGAACGGCACATTCAAATTGTTGAAACCGAGCTATCTTAATTATGTGTGATGCATCTACATACAAAAATTTAAAATTTTAGAGTTAATTTAGTATAAAGTTAAGCGGTCAAAAATAAAAAAGTTTAGAAATTAATTTTAACACTTTTTTACTAATTAACTCTATATAAAATTAATTCAAAATTAAAATTTTTTTTGCATGTAGACGCATCACTTGTAAAGTTATATCAATTTCAACAGTTTAGATATGTCATTTGAAACTAATCCGATAAATTTTAGAATTAAGACTATAAAAAAACTCGGTGAACTTAAGAACACCTTACTTCTACTCCAAATTTGGAGACGGAGCCCCTGCTTTCCGGTTTTGAAAATAAAAATAAAAATAGGGGAAGTTTCCTTAATTTCTTCATATACATCACTAACATTAATTCTCTCTCTCATGCTGACTCTTGAGTCTTGACTTCCTCATTGTTAGTACTTAAAGTAATGCAATGCCCCTCAACCTCTCTAGTCTCTATATACATTTCTTCCCTTGCTCCTCTCCCATAAACATAACAACCAACACTTCAATCCATCCTTCCTTCCATCTTTTCACCTCAAATAAGCAACCAATTCTAAATACTAAACTTCGAATTCTTAGAGTCATCACCATCTTTCATAAACAAATCCCAAATCCATGGGCAAGCCAGATGACCTGCCGTACTATGCCGATGATGATGAATTTGTACAAGCTTCGCCACACTACTTTATCTCCGGAAAAATGATCCTAATGAGCCTCTTCATATGTTTTGTTGTATTCCTGCTCATTTTCATTATCTATAGTTACTTGAGTTACCGTCATGGAAGACGTCGCCTGGTTAACAGGCGACAACAACCTCGATTATTCTTCTCTAATTGTACCGAACCTAGCCCTCGCCGCCTCGACCAAAACATAATCAAAACGATTCCGGTAATCGAACTCTCTTTGCACGGAGATGACAAGGTTTCGGAATCGTGTGCAGTGTGTATCAGCGAGTTTACAGAAGGAGAGAAATTGAGAGCTTTGCCGCAATGCGGTCATCGGTTTCATTTGGAATGCATCGACATATGGTTCGCCTCTCATTCTACTTGTCCCTTGTGTCGTGCCGATGTCAATTTTACTTCATCTCCCAATTCAGACCAACAAGTGCAATTGGGGGAGACTGAGAATAAGGAATTATGCAGCGTGCATCACTCACCTTTGGATCGCATCGTTTGATTTTTTTTTTTGAGTGAGGCTGCGGTACTATGCATAGCACGGTTTGGTCCGTGCTACGGCTCAATATTTGAGTTTTTAAAATTCTAATGGTCGATACGAACCGTTCAACATGATTATAAAATGAATATGTACTTGCAAACCAAAATTTACATTTTTTCGAATTTTTTCACTATTTGTTTAGATAGGTAGAAAATCACTTGATCTGAAAATTCTGGACCATTCAAAAACAGTGATTTTCTACCTATCTAAAAAACAGTAAAAAAATTTGAAAAAATGTAAAATTTGGTTTGCAAGTACATATTCATTTTATAATCATGTTGAACCATTCGGATCGACCGTTAGGATTTTGAGAAATCAAATATTGAGCCGTAGCACGGCTCAATCCGTGCTATGCATAGCACCGTAGCCTCACTCTTTTTTTTTTTTGTTAATTATGTAGCTCAATGTTTTAGTGTAATTAATGTTTGCGTGTTATTATGTTATAGGGATCTTTGTTTATTGATTGTTTTTTAGATATTATGCACTATAGGACTTGGTCAATACAAAAAAAGGAAAGAATCTGATATCACTGTAAAATTCATGGATTTTACGAATTGCCCTTGATATTTTTTTTCTTACTTCACCGAACTAGTGAAGGGTAATTATGTATTTAGTCAACAAGGACAATTGCACATTTATTGTATATTTATGACAATTTGTACAAAATAAATAGGGTTAATTTCTTGTATTTATCTCTGAACACTTCAATATATCTAATTTGTCCCTTAACTCTTAAAAATCTTTCTTTTTTACCCTTTGAATTAATTACCCATTGTCAAAATTTACTTTTTCCCATTATACCCTTGTGTGGTGGGCCCTAATCAAACACTTATTTATTGAGGAGAACATAATCAGTTATAGTTCATATCATTCTCTAATGAATAGAGAGGAGAATGTTGGAATATTCTGAAATTAGAACTCGGTTATACCCTTTTATTCCCAATAAAAAGGAATGACCAGTGCACCTCAAAACAGGTACAGATCCATCATACCACAAATGGAGTTTTTAATGGCATGCCAATTAAGCAGAAGTTTAGAGAAGAATATATTGCAGCTGGGCACCAATTTAGATAGTACTGTCTTTGAGATACAGGGTGAATAACAAAAGAGGCTAGTCCATAAGCAAACAATCACTCCTGAACAAATTGATTAGGGATCAATAGTTATTTGATTCTAATAGGGTAGTTTGAATTTTTTCTGTTCTTGCTTTGAATTTAGATAGCTTTTACAAGTTGATGTTCATACCTGCATGGTTTTAGAGTAGTTAGTTTTGCTTACTGTTTTAAATTACTTGCAATGTGCTTTGGATTTCAGCAATTTAATGAATAGTCAATGGGTTTCCAATAAAATCTCTATATAATAAAATAAGTGTTTGATAAGAGGGCCCACACAAGGGTACAATGGGAAGAAATAAATTTTGACAATGGGTAATTAATTCAAAGGATAAAAAAGAAAGAATTCTAAGAGTTAAGGGACAAATTAGATATGTTGAAGTGTTTAGGGGTAAATAAGAAATTAAAGAATTTTTTTAGGGTACATGAGAAATTAACCCAAATAAATAAAGTTTGCCATAAGTGTCAACTTTGAATAAAATTGCATTCCTATAGCTAGGATTGACCTTGATAAAAATTAAATTTGGGTAATTTCATGTATACCCCTAAAAAATCTTGAAATTACATATTTCCCTCTCAAAAATTCATGGTTTCATATTTAGCCTGAATCTGAAGCGTTATGCCAACTCAGATTGTCAAGACGTGCAAAATTGGGTTATAACTTGTGAGCATGAAACGTTATGCCAGCTCAGGTTTCCCTTGAGATTTTATATGATTTAATTTTATTTAAGTTTGTCTTGACTCTTGAGTCATGTTTGGTTTGAATTTGAATTTTTTTTTGTTTGATTTGAGTTTATTATGATTTAGATTTCATTTGAATTTATTTACGGATTTTAGAATTTTAATTAGGTATATTAAGGATTTTAATTCGTTAAGAATTTAGTGTATTTTCTTTGATTTATTGATTGTTTTGGTTTTTTGCTTATAATCTGTTTGAATTTAATTAGTTATTTGGAATTTATTGTGGTTTTTTTACTTATGTCATTTATTTAAGTTCATTTGTGTTTAATTTCAAAATTTTGTATTTATCAGAAATTTCTAATTTTATAGTATTAGTTTGGATATATTTGGTTTGGTTTGAATTTAATTTAGGTTTATTTAGGTTTGTATTTTTGTTGGAAATTTAGTTTGGGATTTATTCGGATCATTACAACGCTAGCTATCTAGAAAGGGTATTTTTATGATTTTCAGTATATATTTTCAGGGGACTTTTGCAAAGGTATTTTTTCCCCTTTCCAAAATCTCTGGGATTCGATTTGCTTCAAGATTTGCACAAACGTCATTTCGATTCGTGCTGCACCATAAGGACTTCAGGCGTTCGGCGACCAATGACCGCCGCATTGATCGGAACACCACTGCCTTGTTGCTGAGCTTGGACCCCACGCCGTCGATTTTATTTTGTTACCGAGATTGAAGGGCTTCAATTAGTGCTTTACTTGTTCAACAATATCGTTTCATCATTTAGGTTCCATTTCCTATATATGTCAATCCTTGATCAGGCTGAATTTTCAAGAGACTTCTGATGAGTTCACCATCAGTCCAGTTCTGTTTCTCCACTTTGCTTCTGATTCGTTTATTTTATTTTTAATCTTGGTTTCACTGTTTTATTTAGATTTCTTGTTATACCGAGGTTGTAATATTTAGTTTTTGTATAGAATACATGCACTAATTCAATGTACTTTAATTGAAAAGTTTAATTCATACTTTCAGCCAACTCTATTTTGACTTTCACATTATTTTCAAAAGATGAATTTTTCTTGTTTGTTCTAATTAATCTGTTGATGTAAAAATGGTAAATTAAACTCCATGTTATGCATGCCATATTGATCTCAGGGCTTAATTCAAGAGAAATCAGAAATTATTGGCTGTTAACCGAATTGGACCATGGTTTGGAAACTCGGCCGATTCCGAGTCAACTCGGACTCGGTCGTGCATGTCAGATCTGAGTTTCATCGAGTCTCGCATCCGGGCGAGTTTTTCAGCAAAACTCGAACAGTGTTTGAGTCGGCCGAGTTAACCAATTTCCAGGTCGAGTCAGACCGAGTCAGGCCAGTCTGACTGAGTTTTGACCGAGTTTGACTGAGTTAGCCATTAAAACTGTGATTAAAACTATTTTATGTAAAAAGATGTTTGCTGTTAGGGAGTCATATAGCTGGAGAGTTGCATACAAGCTTGTAAAATGTCTGTCGAAGTAGAAACTAGAAAACAAGCTTTTTATTTGAACAAAGGGAACAACCACGGGCCTACCTCAGATAGTAACAAATAGGAAGACGGTATAGAGATGTCAATGAACTAACGACAATGCGTCGAAATAATAATTTTTATGATGACATGTATGGGACCTTAGAGTTCAGTGGGGATATAATTCAAGCTCATCCGCATATGGAGTACAACCAAACTACAATTCAAGTAGTAATCGAGAATTTTCTAGAACATACAATCCATATGTTGGGTATGAGGATGTTAATAATTGTTCATTTGACACTACATTAATGTCTTCATTTTTTGGCTCTGTACAACAATATCTCCATTTGTATTTTATATAGAGGACGATGAGATGATCCAGCCAACTCGGCATAGCTTCTGGAAAAAAAAAGTGTGTTATATTTGTAATGCTTGTATTACATTATATAATTAGTGGATTATTTGAGTGTAATATTTTATTAACATAGTTTTTCTACAAATTATTTTTTTATCAATTTTTTTTTACTTTTTGGCTATAAAACAAGCTTCTGTCAAAAAAATTCTAGTTTTCGAGTTAACTCGGCCGATTCCGGCCGATTCATCTGATTCCGATTTCACGGTCAAGAATCCGATTATGATTCCGATTATGATTCCGATTCTGAGTATCAGAGCCATGCATAATACCAGTTTGGTTCAGATCTTAATTCCTTATTGGTCAGGGTCTGGTACAGTACTGATACCACATGGGTACACTGGTACAGTGGTTTTAGGAATGGCCGCCCGTTCCAGTTAATTCTAACATAATTGTATTATAAAGGTATACTATATATTACTCCAGTACAAAACTATGTATTTTTTGCATCTACAATTCATGCAAGATAATTTTATGTAAATAGCATATAGCAAGAGAAGATTATTTGTCATACATTTACAATGAAGAATCACTAGTTTATTTTTCTCTTTCACGCACTTTTTATTTCTTTGCTTGTTTCTCAATGCCTTTTATATAACTAGCTTAACTACTATAAATATCATTTGAGAAAAATTAATTGCATGTGAATTTATAAAATCTTATATAATATTTGAATATTAGATATTAGAAAAAATCAATGTGTAAAAGAGAGATATTATGACTGCGATAGTTTTATTTTGTAGAATTTTATTTTTATCTCAGTGTTTGAGCTAAACTAGATGTTTTCACATTTTATATCATAACAACAACACGATCTCATATCTTGCTTTTCTAATTCAAATCACAAGAAAAAATTATAAGAACTACACGGATTCGTGAATTGTGTCTCCGAATCAAAAAGACAAGTACAGATTAAATGACATATCGGATGCTAATAGCAAAATTTGGAGGCTCGATAAAGCAAGATCTAGTTCGGTTATAATATGAATATATGTTGATATAAATACTTTCTTTTCAAATGGCTCCTCATAAAATTATATATGTCATTATTGAAACAATATATGTTTATTTGATCAAAACAAAATATAATTAAAAAATCAAGTATGTTAATATTGTTTTACATTTTTTTTATATTTTATAAGTAAAGTTATTATGTGGTATGCTCATAAAATATATTCTCTATTTCTTAAGATTTTTAAGGCTGTGTTTGATACTTAAAACACAAAATTTAGGCCATGCATGCAGGCCTCATTTAGTTCAACACTGTTATTGGGCCACTAAACTAGGCCCATTTTTCCCACATTTATATGAATGCAGTGAGTTTTTGCGGAGCTCTTCCAATGGCAATTATAAAGGTGAAATATATAAAATTTTCAAAAGACTTAACAAAAATTTAACAAAACAGTTATACATATGTTGTAAAAAAATATTTGAATTAATACCTGCAAACAAAAAATATATATGATCAATGAAAATAAAAATCATATAATTCTTTCAAAATTGATAGAAAATAGTTACATTATAAAACAAGAATTACAAGAGATCTCATATCAACTATTATCTCTTTTTGTGTTATTTTTTATTAAAGGACTCCGATACATTTCAGTATTTTTTTAACTTAATTAATTCTCGAGAATTGAATCTCTTGGAACACCATTATTTTAAACTATAATTGGAGAGTCCTAAATAACTCTAGATTATTTATTTTACATCGACAGTTCAAATTGAATATGACTTAATTAATTTTGACATCAAAATTTTAGTAATCTAGAAAAATAGTAATTGTTGCACCGTCAGATCTAATTATACTGTTCAGACACTCATCTCAAAACCAAAGAATATAGAATTAGGATTTTGAATTGCTTCCTAGTTTTAAAATGGAGAGGTCAAGCCAATATAACAAATGGAGAGGATACTCCAGTTGTATCCGATTATAAATTTGGTACAACAAGAGATACTTTCGTTATTGTTATGCCTATCATCCCATATTTTTATTAATATCCAAAGTTAATTACAAATTAATAAATATACCCAGAACCGCAAGGTATTTTGAAAAATACCCATATCGGCCAGAATCTAGCCAGTTTCTTTCATTTTTTTTACTTTTTTTAGAGACACTATGAAGACCAAATAATGAAATCTAACACTGAAATTCGAATTTTTTGTTTAAATTATTTGTTAGATTACTTCTTTTGATGTATAATTAGCATATTTATACTAAAATACGCTAAATTACTTAAAATTATGTTGAATTACATTAAATTACGCTAAATTACTTAAAATTAAATTGAATTACACCAAATTACATTAAATTACGCCAAATTTGTAAAATGTCGGCTCTGGGTATATTTATTAATTTGTAATTAACTTTAGATATTAATAAAAATGTCGGGCCTATCAGCCTATGTAAATATTATATTTATATTTCTTTCTTAAGAAAACTAGTATATTGTATTCTGTCATCATTATATGTGAATAGTATATTTTTATTACCTTCTGAAAAAAAAATAGTATATTCTTATTTATCATCATTATTGTTATGCCTATTTAAATATTATATTTTTATTTCCTTCTTAAAACAATAATATATTTTATTTTATCATAACTATTTTTTATGGCTATGTAAATTTCGTTACAATTTCTTTACCGCGTGACCGACGCATTTGTCAAGCATTAATAATCTTTGGAATGTTATGTGTGTGTAAAATAATTAGGGTAGCATGGGAGGCAAGCACTCGGAAACTTCCTCAAAGATTAAAAAGGGATAAATTACAAACATCTCTTTCAAAATTTATAAACAAAAACAAGAGAAAAAGATAATTAGTTACAACTCGTCTTTCACTGACTCAAGACTATCAGAAGAGTCAAAGTCTTCCCCCGAAGTGCAAGGGCCAGTATTATTTGTGCTTTGAGATTCGTGCAGAACGTATTTGAACGAATTTTTTTTATAAACTATAATTAAAAAAAAAAATTTTACGAAACTAACATGATTACTTTTTTTTTTTACAAAAACCATAAGAACCGAAATGACATTTCGGTTCTTATTGTTTTTGTAAACAAAAATTAATCATGTTGGTTTCGTAAAAAAAAAAAAATTATTATGGTTTATAAAAAAATTCCTATTTGAACAGTTGAGTTTTTTTAAAAAGTCATGCACGCGGTGAGATATCTCAGAGGATGCGAATTCTGAAAGTTTGGGCCTGGATCCTCTCAAAATAATGCAAAATTTTGAATTTGAATTTTGGACCGTCTGATCAGAATCTGTAACCCTCCGATCTGATGTAGATTCATGAAATTCTTCTAATATTTGTCCAGATTCAGAGTCGAACTAGGGTGTTCTTAATATCACTGAGTTTCTTTGTAAAATTAATTCTAAAATCTATAGGATTAAGTTCAAACACCACATTCAAATTGTTGAAACTGAGCTATCTTAATTATGTGTGATGGATCTATATACAAAAGTTTAAAATTTTAGAGTTAATTTAGTATAAAGTTAAGCTGTCAAAAATAAAAAAGTTTATAAATTAATTTTAACACTTTTTTACTAATTAACTCTATACAAAATTAATTCAAAATTTTAATTTTTTTTGCATGTAAACGCATCACTCGTAAAGTTATATCGATTTCAACAGTTTAGATATGTTATTTGAAACTAATCCAATAAATTTTAGAATTAAGTCCACAAAAAACTCGGTGAACTTAAGAACACCCTACTTCTACTCCAAATTTGGAGACGGAGCCCCTGCTTTCCGGTTTTGAAAATAAAAATAAAAATAGGGGAAGCTTCCTTAATTTCTTCCTCTACATCACTACACTTGAGAGTAGGTCCGATGGGCATCGGACCTACTCTGGTTCGATGGGTTTAATAACCGTCGATTTGCTTTAAGATTCATGCGGAACGCTTTAAACTTCGTGCGTATCTGTTTCAATTTTCGTGTGCGCAAATTTTAAATTAGATCGGACGATCATCATGCTCGTTGAACCTAAAAGTAGGTCCGATGGGCATTGGACCTACTCCGTTCTCACATCACTAACATTAATTTTCTCTCTCATGCTGACTCTTGACTTCCTCATTGTTAGTACTTAAAGTAATGCAATGCCCCTCAACCTCTCTAGTCTCTATATACATTTCTTCCCTTGCCTTCTCCTCTCCCATCCTTCCTTCCATCTTTTCACCTCAAATACAGCAACCAATTCTAAATAACTAAACTTCGAATTCTTAGAGTCATCACCATCTTTCATAAACAAATCCATGGGCAAGCTAGATGACCCGCCGCACCATGCCGATCATGATGAATTTGTACAAGCTTCGCCACACTACGTTATCTCCGGAAAAATGATCCTAATGAGCCTCTTCGTATGTTTTGTTGTATTCCTGCTCATTTTCTTTATCTATAGTTACTTGAGTCACCGTCATGGAAGACGTCGCCTGGTTAACAGGCGACAACCTCGATTATTGTTCTCTAATCGTACCGAACCTAGCCCTCGTCGCCTCGACCAAAATATAATCAAAACGATTCCGGTAATCGAACTCTCTTTGCACGGAGATGACAAGGTTTCGGAATCGTGTGCAGTGTGTATCAGCGAGTTTACAGAAGGAGAGAAATTGAGAGCTTTGCCGCAATGCGGTCATCGGTTTCATTTGGAATGCATCGACATGTGGTTCGCCTCTCATTCTACTTGTCCCTTGTGTCGTGCCGATATCAATTCTTCATCTCCCAATTCAGACCAACAAGTGCAATTGGGGGAGACTGAGAATAAGGAATTATGCAGCGTGCATCACTCACCTTTGGATCGCATCGTTTGATTTTTTTTTATTTTGTTAATTATGTAGCTCAATGTTTTATTGTAATTAATGTTTGCGTGTATTATTATGTTATAGGGATCTTTGTTTATTGATTATTTTTTAGATATTATGCAATATAGGACTTGGTCAATACAAAAAACAGGAAAGAATCTGATATCACTATAAAATTCATGGATTTGACGAATTGCCCTTGATATTTTTGTTCTTAGTTCACCAAACTAGTGAAGGGTAATTATGTATTTAGTCAACAAGGACAATTGCACATTTATTGTATAAATAAAGGTTGCCATAAGTGTCAACTTTGAATAAAATTGCATTCCTATAGCTAGGATTGACCTTGATAAAATTAAATTTGGGTAATTTCATGTATACCCCTAAGAAATCTTGAAATTACATATTTTTCTCTCAAAAATTCATGGTTTCATATTTGTCCTTCTAAACATCAGAAACTAAAATTTTACCTAATTTATTGAATTTTCTAATAAACTCATTTTAAATTTAAAAAGTACCAATTTTATCCACTATTAAAAAAATTAAAAATTTATGTAAAATTCTTTAGAGAAATATTTAGTGTTTTAACTAGTCAGTTTTAAGAGCAAATGGTTCATTATCTTACTTGTGACTCACACACAAGCATATGCATAAATACCACTGTATATATGTGTCACAAGTAGAGATTGTTCAACCCATCAAGTAGAAGACAAAGCATTTTTTTTTACACATATTAAACATTTTAATAAATGGCAGAATTAGTACTTTATTAATTTAAAATGAGTTATAACAAAAAAGTCGATAAATTGAGAAAATTTGAGAGTTTTTAAAATTTAGAAGGATAAATATGATATTTTTAACTTTAGAGGAGGGAATACATAATTTCGAGATTTTGGAGAGGTATACATAAAATTCCCTAAATAATTTTACATAAGAGTAATTCACGCTTGACAGTTTGTAATTTGCACACTATACATATTTTTATTTGAATGAACACATTTATATACGGTTCACGCTTCATCGAATAAATTTGGATATAGTATGTACCCTTCAAATTTATTATAAATTTATTATGTCAGTTGTAAACATTTTATAAAGTTACTAGTACAAATGTGATATGTAAACAAGTGCCAACCATGTATAAAATCAAGGTAATTTAATTAAATTAAATCGGATAAATATAAGGTAAATATTATGAAAATATAATTTTTCAAATAAGATGGACTAATTAGCATAAAAATTTATGTCATAACAAATTTTTACATTAGCATTAGTAATTTATTTGTAAGTGGGATGGAGGTGTCCTAATTTTTTAAACAAACTTTCAATTAATTAATTTCCTTACTTAAAATCATATATACAGTTTGGGATTAGAGTCTAGTTTATTAATTTAAACCTAATTCATATCAACTGCATATTGTTTGTTTTAATCTGACACGAATCTCAAAGCAGATCACTATAATCTAAATAATTTTGACTCGGCTGAAAGTTATTATATCTCTTGATCCCACAAGGGATAAGTAGAACGTGTGAATATATAATGTCTAATGGAAATGATGTTCATACCATTTCTATTTATCCAATCACTTTTGCATTGTTTGTTGAATAACTTGTGAAAAATCATGTGCTATGTATGAATCAATTTATGTTTTAACATATTAAATACCATGGTAAGCAATTAAAAATTCATTTATATAGTTTATGTTAGAATTGAGAACTATACACATGTGGACATTACAAATTGTTGGATACAATGAAATATAACTCATATTGTTTGAATTAGATATTGGAAAAAACAAATTGCCTATAGATGTTAAACAAATAAAAAAAATAACGAACTAGAAATTTATAACGTAGATCGGTTATTCTTGTTATCTGAATCTCTCCTTAAAATTGCAAACGATTTAGAGGGAAAGAGAAAGAGTTATCAATTAAAAATATTGAAAGAAAACAAAATTTGTACTACTATATTTATACGAAGTTTACGCTTGACAAAATAAATTACAAGCTGGAACTACTATATGTAAATTTATTTATTAAGTGTCAATCTTATAAAAATGCAACTTTATTCATATGGCCCCTTCACTTATTTTGCCATAAATGTACAATAAATGTGGAATCATTATTTTTGTTGACTAAATATATATAGTTAGCCTTCACTAGTTTGGTAAAATAAGAAGAACAAAATATCAAGGGAAATTCATAAAACCATGAATTTTATAGTGATATTAAAGTCTTTCCATTTATTGCGTTGACCAAGTCCTGGATAAAGATATAAACAACTCAGTTTTGGCTTCATGCAGTGTACTAGTCATATGTAACACAATTTTGACTACATTGTTTGTGCGATGCATGAAGCCTAAACTGCACTGTAAATATCCTTCATCACAAGCTCTTTAGTACATAATAGCTCAAAATAATCAATAACAAAGATCCCTATAATATAATAATATGTGCCATACATTAATTACAGTAAAAACATATATAGTAGCTGCAAAATTTAACAAAAAAATCAAACCAAGTGATCCAAAGGTGACTGAGGAACAGTGCATAATTCCCTGTTCTCTGTCTCACCAAATTGCACTTGTTGGTCTGAATTGGGAGATGAAGAATTGATATCGGCACGACACAAGGGACAAGTAGAATGAGAGGCGAACCACATGTCGATGCATTCCAAATGAAACCTATGCCCGCATTGCGGTAAAGCTCTCAATTTCTCTCCATTTGTAAACTCGCTGATACACACTGCGCACAACTCGGAAACCTTGTCATCTCCGTGCAAAGAGAGTTCGATTACCGGAATCAAGTTAATAATGTTTTGATTGAGGCGGCAGGGGCGAGGTTCGGTACGATTGGAGAATAATAATCGAGGTTGTCGCCAGTGAGCCAGTCGACGTCTTCCTTGGCGATGACGCAAGTAACTATAGAAAATGAAAAGAAGAAGCAATACAACACAACATATGAAGAGGCCGATTAAGATGACTTGTCCCGAGAGAACGTAGCTCGGTGGAGCTTGTACCAATTCATTACGGTGCAGCGAGTCATCTAGCTTGCCCATGGATTTGTTTATGAAAGATATATCGTGCTGGATTTTGTGCGTCCTTCGGACTGAAAAAAGTTAATTTATTTATCTGTTTTGTATGGATTTTGAATTGGGTTGTTGTTTTTGTGCTCAAAACATGGATGAATGGATGTCTTTGTGTTATATTTATAGAAGAGGAGTAAGAAAGAAATGCATATAGCACCTAATGCAATACGGAGGAAGTCAAGAGTCAGTATCAGAGATAGAGAAAGAGAGAGAGAGAGAGAGTGTTCGTAACGGTTGGGTTGTGTCCAAAAAAGAAAGGAAGAAGAAAGCTGAATTTTTTTACTCATATATCCACAATTGAAATAAATTACACATGTTCTTAAATTTTTTTTTTTTAAATACCCCTACTGCTGAGATACACAGTGGAGAAACTCAGCAAGTCAGCAGAAGTCTTCGGAAAGGGAACAGCTTGGGTCCGATGGGTTTAGGGACCATCCGATCCACTTTAAGATTCGTGCGCACGAATTTTCAAGTAGACGCGAAAGTTGCGGGTGCGAATCTTAAAACAGATCGGACGTTATCAAACCCATCGAACTCACTTTGAGTCTGATGGGCATTGGACCCAAGCTGCTCCCCTTCGGAAAAGTACCTTTGAGAATCTTAGCAGTAGGGTTATTTAAAAAAAAAAAAATCAAGATATTTTGTTATTTGATTTTACATATATAACATATTGCTTTCTGTTATTTATGTTCCTTTTATTATATGATTTTATTTGTGTATATTTTTTTCACATGTTTATATATTTTTATTTTACAAGTAATTGTATTTTGTCGTAAAAATTGAGACAAATTTATCCATAGCGGACTTTAAAATGATCGATTTGTGTAAAAATTCGTGCAAATGGATTTCAAATTTAATAAACTTAAATGATTTCGTGAATTTATACAGTCTCCAAATTCAGACCGTTGCTGAAATTTTAGGTTTTGATCGGAACCGTATGATCAAAATCTGCAAGAATATTAAAAGAATATTGTGTGTTCTACTTTGGATCAGATTCAGATTCGAAATAATTTTAGGGGATCCGAACCGCAAGTCTCCGGAGTTCGAATCTCCTAAAGTAATCTAATTTTTGAGTTTAGATCCGGACTGTCAGATTTGAATTGGACCGTCAGATTAAAAGAGCTCATGCCCTCCACCTCGGGCCGAATTGGAGTAGGTCTGATGCCAGAGTAGGTCCGATGCCCATCAGACCTACTCTCAAGTCTCCGGAGGGGGTAGACCCTTGACTCTTTAGTCTCTTCACTGGAAGAGTTGTTGTAATTATTTTTACTTTTCCTGTGTTTTTTGAAAGAGATGTTTGTAATTTAGTCCTTTTAGTCTTTTAAAAAGTTTCCGAGTGCGTGCCTCCCAGGCTACCATTAAATTCAACAAAGACTATTATAAATGCTTGACAAATACGTCGGCCACACGGTGGAGAAATTGCCGATATTTTTATTAATACCCCAAAAAAAAAACAAATTATCAAATCTGCTCCCACCTCAAACTTATTTTTATTTCTATTCCAACCACCCGTGGGCTGGGCGGTTCAATTTCCCCACCTAACCGCCCAGCCACTGGGCGGTCCACTACCCTGATCCGACCGCCCAGCAGCTGGGCGGTCCGCTATAAAACCCCTATAAAAGGGGTTTTTCTCTCTCCTGATGAGCACAGTATTCATTCTCCCAATCCAATAAATTTCCAGAACCGAAAGAGAGAGCTGTTAGGCGATTTTGAGGCGATGGTGAAGAGTAATTTCAGCACAGTAATTCCAGCACAGTATTTCCAGAACAGTAATTCCAGAACTCTCATATGTTGGTTGCACTGTATGTGGGCGGGAAGTTTACCCGGGGTGCGGAGGGAGCACAGTACACTAAGGAAGCAGCCTACGGCTTCGAGGTAAATGAAAATACCTCATTTGTTGAACTGAAGGGAATAGTGTATGAAAAGATCGGTGTGAACCCCAACCGGTGTGATATAGATTTAGTTACCCGGATTAACACAGTAAGTGGTGGTAGACCTTACTATACCAGGTATCCAATAACAGATGAGTCGTTATGGAGGAGTGTTTACAACACTTTTCAGTCACAGGGGGTAATGGTAATGGACTTATATTCCAGGAGAGTTCAGCGTGAACCCGGGGTTGGAACATCTAGGAAAAATAGAGGTTATGATCACTCGGGTTATGACAACCCGTGTCACTCGAGTTATGACAGCTCGAGTTATGAGCACTCGGGTTATGACAACTCGGGTCATGAGCACTCGAGGTATGACAACCCCTGCCACTCTAGTTATGACAACCCCCGCCACTATAGTTATGACAACCCCCGCCCCTCGAGGTATGACAACCCCCGGCACTCGAGTTATGAACCGCCCGTATCACCCGTTTATGAGAATTATGTACCTGATTTTACCACCGATCTACCACCACCACCACCTCCTCCTGAAACCCCAATCCAACCCAGATTTCCATCTGTACCACCATCAATACCTATAGTGTCACCCGTTGCTACCCGGAGAGACCTTGACCTTGATGCTGAGCTCGATGCCGTACCACAAAGAAATTTGGAAACAGGTGACGAATGGAAAGGGGATTGGAATTCTGATCACCTGTCAGAAGGTGATAGAGATTATTTACCTAAGGAAGACAGATTTCCGATTAGAGGTCGGACAGATAGGCATCCGTGCCCCACATTCAACGATACCACTGCTTTTGAAGAGGCAGACATCTCATTTTTTGGGCCGAATGTCAGGTACAGTCAAGAGCTTGCTCCGCAGCAGGTTTACACCAACATAGATGAACTTGTGAAGAAAATACATGAGGTTCATGTTCACGGTAACTGGGAGTGCATAACTGAAAAAAGGAACCGAAGAAGGTTAGTAATTGTTTGTGCCGACGAAGCGCATTGCCACTTCCGTCTCTATGCAACCCCTGTGGGTAAGGGCGAGGCATGGATTATTAAGAAGTGTGAACCACCTCACACATGCAAGGCTGCGTCATCAAGGAAAGACCATGCAAATCTTACGGCTTCACTTATTGCCGATGTAATTGAGAATGACGTTAAGGAGGACCCATCGATGAGCCTTAAGGAGGTCGCTAGACATGTCAGACGCGTTTACAAGCATGTCGTCCCAAAATACAACAGGTTGTGGAGAGGGCGTGAACTTGCGATTTGCCGAATGTTCGGTAGCTGGCATGGTTCATACAACTTGCTTGCACCATTGCTGCAGGCCATAGCAAGTACAAATCCCGGCACTGTCTTTGAATGTTGGAATATAAGCGTACCGACTGTCGACAACGCGTTGCAATTCAAGGCCATAGCATGGACGTTCGGTCCATGTATTCAAGATGTGCCATACATTAGACCGGTCATCAGTGTGGATGCATGCTTCCTGTCTGGCCGTTACGATGGGAGACTGCTGATCGCATGTGCATATGATGCTGAAAACCAGTTGTTGCCTTTGGCCTTTGCAATTGTTGAGCAGGAGGACGGGGAAAACTGGGGATTTTTCATGAGGTTCGTAAGAAGACAAGTGGTTGGTGACCGGTTCTTTTGTGTCATATCAGACCAGCACAAAGGAATCAAATATGTTTTTGATCACCCAGATTTTGGGTGGTCGACAACGAACAGCGATTGTGTGCACAGGCTGTGTATGCAACATGTTACAGACAACCTACACAAGAACTGCGGATCTGGAAAATGGGTTGCAGATACATTCAGAATTGGTTGCAAGAAGAAGAAGCCGAGAAGGGTGGAAGAGATGTTCAAAGATTTTGCCAAGGTATGTATATTTTTATTTGTTGACTTTTATTTTCTGAATTACTGTCCAGGAATCAAATATTTTCAACAAGGGTGGAGGGGAAACTAAGGAAACATAGGGAGAAAGGTGCCGTTATGAGAGTTTTCCCGTACGGGGATAACCAATTGGAATTCGAAGTGCACTGTCCAGATGAGTTTGCTCCAACCGGCCGTAGACCGGATGGGACTATGGAGTTTGTGAAAAGGATGTTCAAGTATGTTGTTATTTTTGCACCTGACAATACTGTAACATGCACTTGCCAAGGAATCCAGTTGGCCCACCTACCTTGTTCTCATGTTATGGCGGTGTGCCGGGAGAGAAACTTCTCTGAGGATGATTATGTCGCAGACATGTACCGTACCGAGTACCTTGCGAGTACTTGGGGTGCATCTTTCCATCCTTATCCCAACCAGTATCAGTGGCCGCCCTATGTTGGTGATAGAGTCTGTCCCGCAAGCGGGTGGATCAGAAAAGGAAGAAGACCCCACAAGCGTCAAGTAATGCCATGGACGAGATGGAAGGTAGGCGAATGGGACATCAGGCCCGCCGTTCAACAACTGACAGGCAGCGAGCAGGTACGGTTGATTCCTTTTATTTACTTATATTTTATTTGTTTACTTATATTTTGTTTTAATTTTATTTCAACTGGAATGCAATGCAGATGCCATTAACGAAGCCAACGAAAGAGAAAATGCTAGAGTTGTTGCTGAGGCTACCGGTAGTAGCCACTGCAGGGGTGAAAGTCCAGAAACCGGTAATAGCCACCGCACTCATGAAAGCCCAGGAACCGGTAGTAGCCATGGAGAGACATCCGGTAGTGCCGCAGAACCAGCTGCACCCAGACCCAGACGTCGTATTTTGAGTTTGTTCGGCCGTCGTCGCTGATTACCAAGTTTTGTTAAATTATGTTATGAACTATTTTAGATGTATATTGTGAACTATTCTAATTGGTAGTTTGTGAACTATGCAATTTTTTATTTGCCTCGATTATTTTATATGCTTCATTTTTGTTATTTTTATTACTTAATTACGTATACAAAAACTAACAACATAAAATATAAACAAACACAAAACTAATGAAATAAAGTCTGCGACATAAATTTCTAAAAATTCTACAACATAAATTCCTAAAAAATCTACTTCTTACAACGAGCCTTGAAAGTGCATGGAACAAAGTCATCATCAGAGTTTGTCTGATCTGGATCAGTCACAGCAGACGAAGTGGTAGCCTTACCAGTACACGGAACAAACTTATCGTCCGATGCTGGAGGCTCTGGATCAACTTTCTTCTTTTTCAAACCAAAGCCGTAGGGGTTTTCCACAAAGTCATCGTCTGAAATTTCATACTGAACATGTCGTCTCTTCCATTCCTCCAGCTTACATGTCTCACAATTAAAAAAATCACGACATATTTGACACTTGTACTTTTTTTCCTCATTTTTACCTCGATCACTAATTGACCCTCCTCTCGCTACGCCACGATCTCGGTTGCTCGCTTTCTTACCTCGTTTGTTACTGTCCATACCTCAACTCGCCTCAAAATCGCCTGACAGCTCTCTCTTTCAGTTCTGAAAATTTGTTGGATTGGGGGAATGAATAATGTGCTCATCAGGAGAGAGAAAAACCCCTTTTATAGGGGTTTTATAGCGGACCGCCCAGCTGCTGGGCGGTCGGATCAGGGTAGTGGACCGCCTAGTTGCTGGGCGGTTAGGTGGGGAAATTGAACCGCCCAGCCCACAGGCGGTTGGGGTAGAAATAAAAATAAGTTTGGGGTGGGAGCAGATTTGATAATTTGTTTTTTTTGGGGTATTAATAAAAATATCGGGAGAAATTGTAACGAAATTTACATAATCATAATAATAATAATAATAATAATAATAATAATAATAAAAACTTTAATACCAATTAAAGATTGAAATCAAATATGAGTGAGGCTATGGTGCTATGCATAGCACGGATTGGGTCCGTGCTACGGTTCAAAATTTGACTTTTGAAAATTCTAACGGTCGATCCGAACCGTTCAACATGATTATAAAGTGAATATGTACTTGCAAACCAAATTTTACATTTTTTCAATTTTTTCAATTTTTTTTACTATTTTTTTAGATAGGCTGTTTTTGGATGGTCCAGAATGTTCAGATCAAGTGATTTTCGAAAAAATAGTAAAAAAAATTTGAAAAAATGTAAAATTTGATTTGCAAGTACATATTCATTTTATAATCATGTTGAACGGTTCGAATCGACCGTTAGAATTTTAAAAAGTCAAATTTTGAGTCGTAGTACGGACCCAATTGGTGCTATGCATAGCACCGTAGACTCACTCATCAAATATTAACAAAGATTGAAATCAAATATAAGTATTAGTTTTTTTTTTATTAAATTATCTTTGCTTTCGAGCATTCCAACCTACCTTTCTCTGCATGGGATATATTTTCTAAATTTTATCTGATTTCTCGTTTTAATTAGTATCTGAGTATTTTTTTTGGGGGCTTTCTCGATTGCATAAAATAAATTCTTTAATAGAAAAATATAGAATATTATACTTATATATATATAGAGAGAGAGAGTGGCTAAGATCAAAGTGGTATGACCAAGGCCTTTGGTGCTACCAATTAGTTTTTACGATTTTAAAGTTCAAATAGTCGATCCAAACAGTTAGATGTTCAATCTATATTAAAATCTGCTTGGAGACCAAATTTTAGATTTTTTGGAATTTTTTTACTATTTATTAAGCCACTTTGAAAATTGCTGATCACATGGTCCAGAATTTGGTTGCACTGTTTTTACTGTTCATCCGGATCAGCAATTTTCAAAGTGGCTTAATAAATAGTAAAAAAATTCCAAAAAATGTAAAATTTGGTCTCCAAGCAGATTTTAATATAGATTGAACATCTAACGGTTTGGATCGAGTATTTGAACTTTAAAATTGTAAAAACTAATTTGTAGCACAAAGGCATTGGTATACCACTTTGACCTTAGCCCCTCTCTCTCTCTCTCTCTATATATATATATATAGTACCCACATTCATAATTCTCATGAAAGCAATATAACAATTTTTATATGAAAATGAATCTGGTAATTCATACATGTGTGTGCTGGTTTTCATCACCAATTTTATGTTGTTGTGTATATCTTGAATTGAAAATCTAGAGAAAAGCCTATTCAAAAAGGCCCAATTTTCTAATCTAATTCGAAAAGGGTCCAAAGAAGTATGCATAAAATCTGAAAGCTCTTGATCTGATAAATAGGCCCATATTGACCCAAAATCAAGAGACTATTAATACTACTGTTTTGATTAATTAATTCGATGTTAGTTATTTATTTATTTTGCTAAATGCATTTGTTTTGAATTACATGCCATCAGATCGTTGCTGATAAATATTAATTCACACTATTAAATGGAAACTTTTACACCAGTTTGACTACAATAAGCTATAAACAATATATAAATCTGGTAGCTCATATATTAATGGTAAAAAAATTGTTGCAGCTCACACCAATTCAATCTTTGAAGTCTCACTTTTTGTTCCCTAAGTTTAGATACAATAATTAATTCCCACCCTAAATTTGCGAGAGGGTTAATCTTTTTATATATCAGAAGTCAACAAAATATAAAAAGAATGATCAACATATTGCCACTTTCTACATATTGCTACCTTAGAAGTTGGATATTGCTAAGGAAAAATATGACGTGACTAATATATTGTGATTTGGTCATACATGTCAATCACGTAAGGTGATACAATTACACATGATCACTTTTTTTCTTTACGTAAGGTGACATAACGTGATTAAAATGGAGGTCAATCACGTCATGTGAATAATCACATCATGTGTGATCACGCCATGACTATATGCGACGTGATTGGTCACGTTTAATTATTTTTTTAGGCTTTAAATCAGTTCATAGGAAAAACTTAAAAAATATTAAAAATAAGAAACTATTGCAAAATAAATTAAAATATGAACTATTGCAAAAATGAGTCACGTGATGTGATGTGATTGGATCTGTTTATGTAATGTATTGTGAAGTGTTATTTTCGATAGAAAGAGACACGTCACGCGAATGAATACATCATGTAACGTAACAAGTTACGTCATATATATGACTCATATAACATAACGTACGGTAACACCACGAAACTAATAACAACGTTACTAATTTTCTTCACTAGTCAGATATTATAGCCCACAGCATGTCAAGTCAAAATCTAGACCAAACAATTATTTTGATTTTATTTATCACAAACAGTTTATTATAATAGAAAAATCATTTGTACCTTGAGACCTCCCATGATTTAAGGTTGTGATCTGTCGTAAAAAAACAAAAAGTGTCAAGCCAGATTTGAGATTTGTTTTTAGTATTACGAGGTTGATTGATTACATTAGGTCTTATACGAGAACCGTTAGCTTGAGGCTAAACCTTCTCTTTTTTTCTTCTAAGCCATGCATCCCCCTTGTAAGGTTTGTAGAATTCAATTTTTATAAGTGAGTAGCATTAAAATGTTTGTAGAATTCAATTTTTATAAATGAGTAGTATTAAAATGTCCTATTGTTTTCGTATCCCATCATGACTCGTATTCTTATTAATTTTGTTTTAAAAATTCAAACAGCTGATATGAACCACTCAACATGATCTCTATAATAAAATGTACTTGGAGACTAAATTTTATATTTTTTAAAACATTTTACTACTTTTTTAAAAAGATACAAAACATTGTTTTTTAGATGGTAAATAATAATAAAACGATTAGACTTCTAAACCTTACGCTTTGTAAATTACTTTTGGAACCGTAATAAAACAAATTAGACTTTTCTGTTTTGTCAATTTCAAACTTCAAACAACTTGTTTTCCTTTTTCTTTGTTATTTGCACACTTTGCAAAACTTCAAACAAACTAAACTGATTAATGAAATTGCAAGGACCATTGTCACATATCTCCATTTGCAATGAAGTACCGGACAGGTCCATTGCTAACCAAATAGAATATGTACAATTAATGAGGACTCAGGACCGATATTTTTATTAAAACCCCAAAAAAAAAACAAATTATCAACTGCTCCCACCCCAAACTTATTTTTATTTCTACCCTAACCGCCCGTGGGCTGGGCGGTCCACTTTTCTCACCTGACCGCCCAGCAGCTGGGCGGTCCACTATGCATATCTGACCGCCCAGTGGCTAGGCGGTCCAGTTTCCATAGCTGACCGCCCAGGAACTGGGCGTTCCGCTAGTGTTTTTTTTTTTTTTTAGAGAGACAATATGAATATCAAGATGTTGAATTCTTAACGCTAAAAATTTGATTTTTTTTTGTAAATATTAGTTAGATTACTTCTTTTAAGCATATTTATACTAAAATACGCTAAATTACTTGAAATTATGTTAAATTACGTTGAGTTACACTATATTAAGTTAAATTACACTAAATTACATTACATTACGCTAAAATACGGTAAATTACATATGAATAGGGACGATATATCTTCACTAAAAAGGCGAAAAACGACGACGAAACTTCAAACGGTCATAAAACGGCGCTCGAGTGTCCGATTTCAGCAAATGACCACTTTTCGGAAAGCTTGCGAAAATGCGCATGCGTCCGTGCCTACGATGCTGGATTCCAAAATTCAGAATCGCCAAAAAACAAAGGGAAGAGCCTCAAAACTTGAGTTGAAGTTTCCGATTAAGATTTTCATTTCTATTATTCAATCCAAGTAGCTCAGTAAATTAGTTACATAATGAACTTGTAGAATACCAGTTTTTACTATTTTCAGAATTTTTTTACTATTTTTTATGATTCATGAAAGATGGCACAGAATCAGTCTATTTTAGCGTAATTTTGTGTAGTTTAGCATAATTTACTGTATTTCAGCATAATTAGCGAAGTTATTGTTATTTAGTGTAATTTAAAGTAATTTAGTGTAACTCAACGTAATTTAACATAATTTCAAGTAATTTAGAATACCTTTCCTATGTTCCTATGTTCAAGTAATTTACACTAAATTTAACATAAATTACTCCGAAATACACTAAATTGTAAATTACTTGAACATAGGAACATAGGAAAGGTATTCTAAATTACTTGAAATTACTCGAGCGCCGTTTTATGACCGTTTGAAGTTTCGTCGTCGTTTTTTGCCTTTTTAGTGAAGATATATCGTCCCTATTCATATGTAATTTACCGTATTTTAGCGTAATGTAATGTAATTTAGTGTAATTTAACTTAATATAGTATAACTCAACGTAATTTAACATAATTCTAAGTAATTTAGCGTATTTAGTATAAATATGCTTAAAAGAAGTAATCTAACTAATATTTATAAAAAAAAATCGAATTTTTAGCGTTAAGAATTCAGCATCTTGATATTCATATTGTCTCTAAAAATAAAAAAAATAAAAAAAAAATAAAAAACACTAGCGAACCGCCCAGCTGCTGGGCGGTCAGCTATGGAAACTGGACCGCCCAGCCACTGGGCGGTCAGATATGCATAGTGGACCGCCCAGCTACTGGGCGGTCAGGTGGGAAAAGTGGACCGCCCAGCCCACGGGCGGTTAGGGTAGAAATAAAAATAAGTTTGGGGTGGGAGCAGATTTGATAATTTGTTTTTTTTTTGGGGTTTTAATAAAAATATTGGGACTCAGGAGGCAGTACCAGACATATAATATATGAGAAATTTCATGGATATCCTTCAAAAACTTTGAAATTACGTATATTCCTCCCTAAAATTCATAATATCACACGTACCCTTCTAAATTTGATAAACATACAAATTTGTCCAATTTATTGTCTTTTCTAATAAATTAAACTCATTTTAAATTTATAAATTTCTCATTTCATGACCCTATAGTTTATGCAATTTATAAAGTTTAAACTGTTCAATCTTCTAATTGATCGGTTTCTAAGATCAAATGGTTCATTTATTTTCTAGTGACACATGCACAATGACATTTAGAGCAGTGTTGTAAAAAACGTCCGTTTAGGCCGATTAATCGGCCGATTAGTCGTTGGCGGTGACCAAACCGTCATGGATTTTTCTGACTAATCGGCCGATTATTTCCGATTATGACCGATTATTTCCGATTAATCGCTTGGCAGTACCCTGTAGAGGGAGAAATATGTAACTTCGAAGTTTTTAAAGGATATACATAAAGTTGCCCCTATAATGTAAATATAATCCTGATAAATGAACTACATGCATGTTGCTCAAAAATCAATCCTGCTGCACAAACTGTTAATACAAGATTGGAGACGATGTTAACTAGAAGAAAGGTATTATATTTAAAAGGAGAGGCCTCTCCGATCCTCACAAATTCCCAAATGAAATGAAATAAAATCATGTACTTGAATTAAACGAGCAAGATGGCTAGAACCCTAAATCTAATTGTGTCTCTTCTCCTCTTCCTTTTGACAGCAAAAGTCTCTTTTGCTGATCCATCATCTCCTATACCTCCCTCCATTGCTTGCCGCTCGACTCCTGACCCGCAATTTTGCAAATCAGTCCTTCCAACAATGCAAAATACCTCAAATTCTCTCTACTACTACAGCCGTTTCTCCCTCTTGAAATCCCTTTCCAATGCTAAAAAGTGGTACACAAAATTACAAGATTACCTAAATGATCATACTAACAATGCACGTCTTTCGCCGGCCGCAACGTCAGCCATAAAAGACTGTCTTATGCTGTCAGGACTCAACATAGAGTACCTTAACTCCGCAATCAAAACCCTTAACAGTACCGATTCAAATACCCTATTAGACCCGAATGTAGATACTTTACAAACCCTACTTTCTGCGTTGCTTACAAATCATCAAACATGCGCCGATGGCCTTGTAGCAAACAGCATTACTATCCCTTCCATATATATCACCGACTGTTCCAAGTTCTATAGCCTCTCTCTCGCATTATACACCAATGCTTGGAATCCTAACGGCACGAGAAACCACTTCCACAATGGGTTCACCACTCGAAAGGTTCTAAAGAACCCAAATGTAAAGTCAATGAGACCTGGTGGTCGTCGGCTCCTACAAGCCATCTTAGTTTACGGCATAGCAGTGGTTAGCAAGAATGGGGGATCAAATTATAATACGATAGGTGCCGCAGTGGCAGCAGCACCTAAGTATTTAGACGGGACAAAGGGGTACTTTTTAATTTATGTGATGGCTGGTGTCTACAACGAGTATATCTCCATCGCTCGGAGTCAAAGTTATCTAATGATTGTAGGAGGCGGGATTGGCAGGACGGTGATCACTGGAAACCGAAATGCGGGTCCCATCTGGAGTACATTTAGCTCGGCTACTTTTGGTACGTTAATTCATACTTATATTATATTAAAAATATTTCTTCGATAAAGTAAAGATTGTTCGTCTTCGATTTGTTTAACTGAATATCATTTTTGAAGCTGTTGGTGGCCGAGGATTTGTTGGGATCGGCCTCACAATTCAGAACACGGCTGGAGCAATCAACGGGCAAGCGGTTGCCTTGAGGAACACTGCCGACCTCTCTTCCTTCTATGACTGCAGCATTGAGGGATACCAAGACACCTTATACGCTCACTCCATGCGACAATTTTACCGTGACTGCGACATCTACGGGACAGTCGATTTCATATTTGGAAATGCAGCTGCAGTGTTCCAGAATTGTAAAATTTATGCACGTGTGCCGTTGCCAGGCCAGGGTAACACCATTACAGCACAGTCTAGATCCGATCCCAACCAAAACACTGGGTTCAGTCTCCAAGGGTGTCAATTCAAGGCCGCACCCGACTTGGCCGCTATTAAAAATGTCATACCGACATTTCTCGGGCGACCATGGAGGCCATATTCTAGAGTGGTGGTTATGCAATCATTCTTGGATAGTTTGATTAGTCCTGCGGGATGGTCGATTTGGCCCGGAACTTACGGTTTGAGCACGTTACCGTTGTACTATGCCGAGTTCGGCAATTGGGGGCCGGGCTCATGGTCGGATAAGAGGGTGACTTGGCCTGGATATCATCTGATTGGTAGCAATGAGGCTAGTAATTTCACAGTTAGTGCATTTATTACTGGAGATAACTGGTTGGGTAAAACAGGGGTTCCATATAATAGTGGCTTCCTATAGTAGAGTTGGAAGAAAATCACTATTATTGAAATAATTTAATGGGTATAAGTTGTATTTATGAAACATTTGTTTTGTTGATATTATTTTGTTCTTTTCTTACACAATGAAAAGCTTGCTCTCATCAATTATAAAAACATGAGATATATATATATTGGTTTTAAATATTTTCACTAAATGAATAGTTAATATATACTATATAGGTTTCCACTTGTAATTAGAATTGAAGTGTTTCTTGAACAACACTAAAAGTGCATGAATATAAATAAGTACAGAATTTTTTTGAAATTTTTTTGTATTATATTTATATCTGTAAGGCATAAAACCCTAACAATAAACTTTTTTAATTACAAGTATATAAATTAAACTGCCATCTCTCTTATACATGACAAATCAAGTACTTGACTGTGCATCAATAAATTCCTGCAAAAAAGATTATCATCCCAACAAAAGAAACCACCCACCAATCCGGCTCGATCGTCGATTGACCAACTGATCTAGTGTTTTCTCGCGGCAAGCGACCTGAGAATGGAGGCCGAGATACTGCAGAGACGGCCCACATTCCCATTCTGTTTAGTGAGCATGTTCTTGTACTCCGGCACGGGCTTGCAACCGACCTGGCACAGTCTGACATCGCCTTGGGCCACGCTGACCCACTGAGCAGCCTCCCTGTATTTCTTCGCATCGAGTGCTGCAGTGGCATCGTCTAGTTGTTCCATAGCATCCTCATACTGGCGCAAGCATTCCTCGAGACACTGCTGGAGATCAGACATGTCCTCGGCTTTGTCGTGGAGTTCCACTAGCTCATTCGCCAACTTTGAGGCGTTCTTGTGCACGATCTGCAGCGCGATTTTTGCGAGGCCATAGGCATTGGCATTTCTGCTCTCACGCTATTCATCCGAGAAGAAAAGAAACCGGAAAATCAAGATGCCGAAAGTTAAAATATATATCTTTTCAGTTCAAAATTTTAATTAAATATTTCAATTCCCCCATATTGCCTGATTTAATGGATATCTGATTATTTGTGTTTATTTTTTTCCCACAAAAATCTAGGCATCATAGTAGTACCATATTATGGTTAACTCAAACAAATGAGAAAAGGAAAAGAATATTTTTTATCTAGACGGAAAAAAATATTGAAGCATTAATATTCAATGTTGAACAAATTATACTTATTTATACTTATACTTGCATCTGAATATCATAAAAGTTACCATGATCTCATATTACTTAATATAGTTTTCTAAATAAATGATACTTTCATTTATCGAAAATCATAATTGTTTTTGTCATTCTATTAATATAATTCATATACTTTACATTACTAACGAGAAAATTAAATTTATTATAATTATATAGTTTATATATGTTAATTATTAGACCTTATATTATTAGAATTGATCACAAAATATTAATACCTATTAATACAAAATTACTAATGATAACAAGTCTTTCAAAACAAAATATAATTTCTCACTACTCCCACGGTACAAACGGAACATTCATTTCAGCAATATTCTCATGATTATTCCCGTGCATATCCATGGACATGAGTTACCATATGCGAAAAATCTCATCCCGCATATATAATCCCATGACAACTGAACATGCCATTATTATAAGTTCTAAATCAAGTGCAAACCATTCATGACATAAACCTTATTTGCATACCTTGGATGCCAAGACTTGGAAGCACATATTACGATGCACATGCGCGAACTTGCACGTCTCCTTGATGAGCCCTGCTCCGGCCAAGGCGGTGGTAAAGAAAAGAGAGAGGCCTAGAGAGAGAAAGAGAACAGTACGGAGGGAGAAGGCCATCTTTCTTGTCTGGAGAGAGAGACAGCAAGTTTTGAGGCCTTGGAGGGTTTGATGACAACAGTATAAAATTTGTTTTATAGATGTTTTGGTTTGCTATTTTTAGCATGCATGCAAAGTTTGACAAAACTGAGTTGAGACAAACATGCATATGGTGGTCAACAAAAGTTTCAATTCTGTGGAGAGAATTGAGGAGTTGACTGTTTGTTTTTCATTTCCCCAATTTAATTAATTAGTTGTCTAGTTGTTGGATTCAGTTATAAGATGATTGTGAAGATAATAACCCAAGCACTATAAACAGACTAGAGGTGTAAATATGTGTTGTGTCATAACGTGATCAAATTAGAATGGAATTATGGCACGTTAGTGGGCATATGACTGATCATATTTGTCACATTTTATCACGTTTAATAATTTAAGTTAGTTTATTTAAAATTCACCATTAAATCAAGATCTAATGGTTGACGCGTGACTCGTGTGACCACATGCCGTGTTGTGACCAGGCCAATTTGCGTGCCATGCCATGCCAATATTCTAAAGAATGGTCACATCACGAGAATGATCATGACACGGAACATGTGAGTCACAATACATGATCGGCACGTGCACATGATGCACCATTCCATGCTGTGACACATTCAGTCGAGAATTTTTTTATCTATAGCAAATATTAAAAACAAAAAGAACTAAACATAAAGAGTACCAACATATTTTCTTAAGTGGAAAGATTGGTAGAAATTATACCGATCCAAAACAATTGTTATTTTTTTAACTCTCTATAAAAATATAAAAAGTTTATAAGAAAATAGATGGAGTCTTTCTATTACATCTAAATTCTAAGATACTTTATCTTTTTTCTTAAAAACTTTTAATATTTTAATAATTAAAATTATAAAGAAAAAACTGGTTTGGAGAATTCCTACTAGAAAATTCTTCCAATCTTTCTACAAATGAAAATTTATTGATACTTTTTCTATTTCTCTCTTCTTTTTTAATATTTTCTTCTTTTTAATATTTTCTTCTTTTTTAATATTTTTATAGACAAATAATTCTCAATTATATTCTATCACAGCGTCCCTAATCACTGACTTGCTCAGTAAATTCATAGAATACTGAAAACAAAACGGAATATTTCATTAACCAAATGTTTGACTCTATGCCTAACACACCATTGATTGGGCACCTATAATTAAAATATTGAACACATTTTCACAAAGCATTCTTTAATGAGTAGGGTTAAAATATCTCATTGTTTTTGTGCCCCACTCATACCCCTACATTTCTTATCTTCATTTTCAAAGCACAAAAATTGAAATAAATGTTCATAATTGTAACTTTGATTGGGCAACTAAGATTTAAATAACAACTTATTACTAAATATATGAAAATATGAATGCCCTAAAATGTATCATAAATATATTTAAGTTCAGATCTCTACTCAACACTTAAACGTTCTTTAATTTAAAAAAAAAAAAATGAGAAAAAACAGCTGTGGTTCACAGTAGAAAGGAAGTAGTCTGACCAGTGGGGCTGATACTTCCGGTACGTGAAATCCTGAGACCATCCATTGCCTTTTGAATCTCCACCTTCATCGCACTATCCACGGATCCCGATGAAAACCTCTTATGCGACTTCTGCAAATGCAGTTTCAATGAACTGGTGCTGAGTCCTACGTTTTTACTGCAAAACGGGCAAATTTTCATTTCCGGCCGCTTTTGCTGCCAGTCCATCGAGACCTTCCCGTGTACATGCTTATCTAGGTTTAGGAGAGCTTTAGCGAAACCATCGTTGGGTTGTGCCCTGCGGTGCGTCTTCTTTAGTATGGACCATGCCTTTGAAAGCGTATACCCCCTACAAATTTCGTTGAGATATTACTATAAATGATTTAGTTTTCTTTATGAGTGAAGCTATGGTACTATGCATAGCGCGGTATGGTCCGTACTATGGATCAATATCTAAAAAAATAATAAAAAAAATTCTAAAAAATGTAAATTTAGTTTGCTAGTACATTTTCATATGGAGAAAAAATTCTAATTTATAAAAGGAGAAAATTGAAATGGAATTTGGTCTTACTTTCTTAAAATTAAATATGCAAGCACTACAGTGGCGCTTCGGCTTTTTCCTTCAAAACAATGCACCAGAATCTTTCCACCGGAATTTTCAACATTTTCTATGTAGTCTGCTGCCTCCTCAAATAAGCCGCTGATGTCAGCATCCTCGTCATCAATTATCTACAGAAAACCCCATAAAAAATGGAAAAAAATTCATGTATCAGAGACCATTAAAGTCTAAGGAAAATATTTATACTAAGAAAAAGATGTACACTAGTCAAAGGTCTTTATACAGTACCGTATGCTTTTTAAATTCAATTTACCATGAGTTTGACCTAACTAAGTCCTTGATATACCTTTAACTGTTCAAACTTAGACACAGATGGAAACTAATCGGTTGAACATTGCAAATTAATCATGCAAAAAGAAAAAAAAAAAGAAAAAATTCAAGTTCGTACTGAAAAGTTTTTGTATTGAAATAGTTCAGGGAACTGAGAATCTGATTGCCCAATCTCATTAGAACACAAGCAGAGTATATGAGTAATGCCTAAGTGTTGGAGTGTGTAAGTTGACTTGGCAGCAAGTGCACCACCGATGAACAAGTTGCCTGTAACTGGAGATGGTCGCTCTGTGCTTGCAGCTTCGGAGATCAAGGTAATTCTCTCCAAAATATGTTCAAGGCGAACCTGAAAAATTGGAATAAAATTAAAATTATATAGTTTTTCCAATATGTTTTTACATGGTACTACGGATCAATATTTTTTTTTTTAAAGTCCAAATAGTCGATCTAAACCGTTCAACACGATTTCCATGTGAAAATGTACTTGCAGACTTAATTTTATTTTTTACTATTTTTTTATACAGGTAGAAACTCACAATTTTTGAGGTGTTATTCTACCTATCTAATAAAATAGAAAAAAAGTTCTAACAAAATATAATATTCGATCTCCAAGTACATTTTCATATGGAAATCATGTTGATCGATTGTTTGGATTTTAAACATGAAGATTTTGATTAATAGTACGGACCAATATGCGCTATGCATAGCATAGCCTCACTCATTTAACATTATGATAGAATACCTTAAGTTCATAGGCATCAACTGCAAGGTTACTGTCAAGCCCATCAAAAAATCCCGTGTTGAATTTATTTTCCTCACAAAATTTGACAACTTCAGTCTTGAGACGTTCATTCCAATTTTCTATCTCTTTTGCCACCTCAGCATCGCCCTACAGAAAAAATCAAAAAGGATTAACAAGCCTAGCTCAGAACATCAGTTCCCATGATAAGAAAATGTATACACAAACCTTCGGTGTCTTGTGAAAATCACGCAATTTCATAGTCAACCTAATACCACGAAACATCTCTTTCTCTCCACTTGCTTTTGAGAATCGACCAACTGGAGAGGATGAGTCGTGGGTCCCACGCGATCCAGAAGAAGAACTCTTGGGGGTACTTCTATTACTCTCACTATCCATTTGGGAACCTGATTCCTGCACTCCCAAATCACTCATCTCACTCTCACCTGAACTTTTACCAATTATTGACGAAAATACCCTTAGAAGCCCTTCCAGTTTCTGGTATAGTGCAAGGAGAAAAAGATGAAAACCCTCCATATCCCTCAAAGCCGCACGGAATCCGCCTCGGAATTCATGCACAGCCACTGCCATGTCAACATCATTACTCAATTCACCCATACCATTTTCAGGAAACCCTAACTTTCCACCTGAAATCTCGTACAAAATATTTCCCGAGAACTCTGAACTATTTAATATAAGCTCAACTACTTTCGGGTACCGCTCATAGTCCTTGGCTCTCTTTCCAGCTGGTGGCCGGCGGGGGACCCCCGAGTCAATCGCCACAACAGTGAAATTATCGAAACACCCCTCTCTTTCATCTTGAATTCTGAGCTGTGGTTGGTGCGAGTCAAGCCGGCCGTCTGCCGAGCTAGATCGCTGCTCCTTTTGGAGAACCGAGTTGACAAAAGGTTTCTTAGGTACTTTTGGAATTCTACTGAGAGTAGAGGATGTACTGGAGGCTGGCAAGTCAGATATCATGAGGTTTTCAGGGTTGCCGCGCCACCCAAGTTCATGGCAAGGAAGCCGATCTTCATTGCGTAATATGAGATCTAGCAATAGGACACAGCCGAGAGAAGCAGCGGTCATTTCTGCGGCTTCCTGTGTATTGAATGCTTTTGATGCTTCGAGTAGAGGCGATCCATGTACATAACTGACATAGAACAAGAAATAATTAGTGATCTTATACTGTGTACATGCAAATTGGATAATATATAAGGAGAGATCTCATTGGATAATACATAGAAATTAAGTTATTTTAATTTTTTTAATGGCCATTTCAGCAATTATTACTACGGGAGAGAGAACGAGAGCCAAAAGAAACAATTAGAAAGTGATTTCTTTCAAAGGTAACTTTATAAATTAGAAGCTATGTTACATCCCAAAAATTATAATAGGAAATTAGAAAGAAATTTTGATGTAGATGCTCTTAGTACTCGATTCAAATCATGAAAAAAAAAAAAACAAGAAGGCACCGAACATAGTATCTACAGGTGTTTCTACAAAACTGAAAATAATTGACAAAAGAGTTGATGGGAATACTTCATGAGGAAAAGACATCTGCTAAGTTGAAGAGCTTCTAGCAAATCTGAGCATGTAATTTCACCTACTTCGTCTCCATTTGCGGCAGCTAACTCACGTGCCATCTCAGCAGCTTCTGTTATCCTTTGCCACTCAGCATTTGAATTGTGTATAACCCTAGCCTGATTACCAGTTGAGGTACACAATGTCAAATTTAAAAACAACAACAACAACAACAAAGCCTTTAGTCCCAAACAACTGCAAATTTGAATTTTATTTCTGTGAAGCATATTGTAAACCGGCCATTACTTAAACTTATCTCGACCTTTGAACTCCTCAAGATACCCCTACTGCAAGTATATACCAAATGGTATCATTATTTATGTTACCTTATTCAAATATAATGCAACATATTTATTTTGAAGTAATAATACCTGAGGAGTGTGAACCCCAAGGTGCTTAGCAAACTCATAGCCAAGACGTTCAGATTGTGTCGCCATTCTAGAAGAAGACGAGAACTTTATCACTGCAGCTGCTTCGTTTTTTGTGGTGTCATCATTGCTAAGAGCACCAAACAAAGCAAAAAACACAACTCCACCTGAGTTCACTGTCAACTGCATATGCAATTAGTAAAGATCAGGCTATGCTGAGCTTACCTAAACAATTCTAGAGCCACTTCAGGTTGAGAGTACCAAAATTTGATTTGGTGGAAACTTCCAAACCATTATATGCTGGTACCATGTAACATGAAATACTGGCAGGGACGTATCGATACAAAATTACAAATGGCCGTCAGTACAAGACAGTTATCAGTAAATCAATTTGAAGAAATTGCCCCAAGATATTAAGCTACCAATAATTAATTATTTGATTGATTAGTCATATACCTCCAAAACCTTGTTGCATTCATCCTCAGATTGATCGCCACTGCTGGTGTGCTCTGAGTGGTGCAGAGACTGGAGGCGGTCCCACGAGAAGTCGCTCGAGTCAATGTCTAGCCTGGCTGCATTTCCCAACCTTTCCCATAAACTCGTCTCTTGAATCTGCTCTTCACAGACTTCTTTATCGACCACCACTGTTTTTTCTTTAACTGGAAGTATCCTCTCCGTTTCACCACTAATAGAGAAACAACAGCACATTAGCACAAATTGTACTATGCATAGCGCATATTGGTCCGTACTATGGATCAATATCTCGGTTTTCAAAGTTTAAACAATCGATCTGAACCGATCAACACGATCTACATATGAAATTGTACTGGTAGATCAAATTTTACATTTTTTAGAATTTTTTTACTGTTTTTTCAGATATGTAGAAAATCAATTGATCTAAAAATTCTAGACCATTCAAAAATAGTGATTTTCTACCTATCTAAAAAAATAGTAAAAATATTCTTAAAAATGTAAAATTTCGTTGCAATTACATTTTTCAAATGGAAATCGCGTTGAACAATTCAGATCAACTATTTGGACTCTGAAAATAAAAATATTAATTCATTGTCTCATTTTACGAAATATAACATGCAAAGAAGTGTACTGCTATCACATACCTGGTTTCCCGGCAAAGAAAAGAGGGAGTGCATCTACTAGGCATAGATTCAGTTCGTAACTGTCTCCCCGGAAAACCCGAAGGCTTAATTTTACTACTTCTTTTACGTACCAAAGTGACCCATTTCTCAAATGCATGTCCCGGGCTCAACTCTCCCAAAAGCAATGACACCACCTTCAAGCACAAAAAATAGTACCGGTATTTGTCCCTTTCAGTTAATTGTAGTTATTTTTTCTAAAAATATTGTTGGTACCAGTGGATACATGCCAGTTTAAATAAAAAAACCTGTTGGTACCAGTGGATACATGCCAGTTTAAAAATAATATATTGTTGGTACCAGTGGATACATGCCAGTTTCAATAAAAAATTTGTTGGTACCAGTAGATATATGCCAGTTTTAAAAAAAAATATTGGTACCAGTGGATACATGCCAGTTTAAAAAAAAATATTGTTGGTACCAGTGGATACATGCCAGTTTCAATAAAAAAATTGTTGGTACCAGTGGATACATGCCAGTTTTAAAAAAAAATTGTTGGTACCAGTGGATGCATGCCAGTTTAAATAAAAAATATTGTTGGTACCAGTGGATACATGCCAGTTTACAATGATACCAATGTTACGCCTGAAACTTACATGAGATGAGAGCCTGAATTCTCTCTCTTCCAAAGATTCCTAGAGTGAGACCAAATATAATTCCAATCAAAATTTACAAAAATTGAATTTGTCATTCGGACTTGTTGTTACAACAGCATTAATTGTGCTTCCTGCATTTAGTATATAAACTGAAATCGGTGATTTTTATGTACCTGAGAGGGTAAAGCAGAGGTGCGAAGTGGAGAGGAGTAGGCCTTCTTGGCTTCTCCTCCTCCTTTTTCTTCCATCAGAGAAATCAAGAGAAAAATCTCGCGATATTTGAATGAAAAGGAAAGTACGAAATGTATAATTATCAACTCCGATCCAACAGAAAACTATAATCGAAAGGCGCGAGAGGGAGAGAGAGAGGCCTAGAAAAGGGAATGATGATTGATGAGGCGTCGGCTCGAAATCATATCACCTGAAGTAACTCAAACTTTGTGGTTAGATACGGACCGTTCGATTAGGATCTGGGTCAAACTGGGTGCTTCAATATTCGTGCTAAATGGATCGGACAGTGTAGATCTAAAATTGAAATTTTAGTTACTTTAGGTTTTATTGTTGTTTCTACTTTTCCCGGGCTGCTCTAAAGCGGTGGTGAGGTAAAACCTTTAAAAGAACAGTTTTCGCTTCATGCAGCGCACAAACTGCAAAATGAAAATGATTTGTGCGCTGCATGAAGAGAAAGTACTCTGTTAATATCTTTACCGCGGAGGTCGTGATCCGATTCATGTGAGATATTCTGTGGCAGATAAATAGTCTATCCGTGTTGTTATGTACTGACAAAGGTCCCCGTAGTCTTTATTTGTCTCACCGACTAGGAATTTATTCTGGTCAGGTAACTACCTCGAAAGAGTCATATGGGTCGTGCCACAAAACTTTGGGGAGCGGAATAGGTAGCGTGCTTTGTTCTGGCCGCACTGACACTCCACTGTGGAAGCGGATTAATTAATTAATTCAGGTACAAAGAATTTCACATATGACCTTCAAAAATTTAAAAATCTCATCTATACATCAAATGTGGAGATCTCACACTGTTTTAATTAAAGTCAGTTGGTCAAACTTAAGAGAATCAGCATCCAAGTGGGATTTTTAATTAAACGAATCAAAACTCTATATATTTAAAATTCATAAAAAAAGATTAACGTTAAAAAATTTTGAGCATGTTACATCATCTTTTCTTTCAATCATTAAATTTGTTTTCTCCCTTGAATCATTCTAATCGGATAGCTTATATGTCATTATTTTATTTTTCTCATTTGAAAAATATGTGTTTGATAGATCAAGATACAATTTAAGTCATAAAGAGAGAACGGAGTGGGTCCCATGGGCTCTAAGATCGTCTGATCCGCTTTAAATTACGAGCGTATGAAAATTGACACGTGTACGAATATTAAAGCGGATACGACAGTAAAGCCCATCAAATCTAAAGTAGGTCTGATGCCCATCAGACTAACTCCGCAGTCTGTAAAGAAATCGAACATTTTTGTTTTATTATGCATAAATTACACGCAGCTAATTATATTGTTTATTATTATACATCGCATTTCTAAAAAAAATATTCGTGTACAAAATTTGTTGCATACAAAATTTATTTTGGGTGTTTAGTGTGACATAATTAAGAGATTGCTCATAAGTCATAAGTCTTAATTAAGAGGTATAATATTTTGAATTACTTGTAATTCTTTACTAATGCAATGCCTTAAAATTAACTACCATTTTAAGGCAATCAATTAGTTTGACAACAGGGTTTATTCACAACAAATTTATTTTGATAATATTAACAACCGTAAAAATTAACTTATATTAATTAAGAACTAGTATTTGATATAATGGCAAGTCAATGTTCTTCGTATGAAAGGTTGCATTTGAAATATGAATGAGAGATTTCTTTTAGATATCAAATGGTTGAGTGGCTTGATCTTAAAAAAAAATAAAGTTTTTTGAAATCCAGTAAATAAAATAATCTACACTTTATACATTATATACATGAAAAATGATAAAATTTTATGCAAGTTCACCGTTCATTAAATTAATGACATGAAATTTGCAATATTTAACGTTATTTGTTGGAGCATCAAATGATAGTTAAATGTATCAAAATTAATACACAACTAATTATCTATAAGGAAAACCAGGGTTCAAAAATAGCTATCTATAATTGCATAATAGGTACGCTATAGCTTTTTCGGATCTTAAAAGCTATAGCGTTATCAGTCGTTTTTTATACTATATAGTTAGCTATAGCTATATACGTTATAGCGTTTTTTTAGTAGAGGTATTCATCCGGATTTCTAACAATGGTGAAGAGACAAGGATGATTTTTCAACAAGTATATATATGGTAAAATGATTATATTTTTTTGTGACTGGAATAAAAAGAGACTATTTTTTTTTCTCAAATGAGTAAATTTTCAAGGCCAAGCTAGGCATCTATAGGAGTTCAAATTAGAAGTGAAATAATGAATAATTATGAAATAAAACGATAGCTTATATAATTTAACACAAAACTATGACACACCACTAAATATATAGAACACATTAATTATCTACTTAATATCATAAAATATAAAAATTATAATTTTTATCGCATTATTTTTAAAATATAAATTAGTAATTAAATATAATGTTAGAAAATTTTGTATAAATCAATTTTGCCTAAAATTATTAATTAAGGAACTATATAAAATGTTGGATTTTAATTTTTCCACAAGTTACTAAATAAAAAAATTATATAAAATGTTAAATAAATCATTAAATAATTATGCAATATTTATTAATTAATAAAGTCATGTATAATTTTATATTTATTAATTATCTTATAAGATAACGAGTACGAAATAGCTCCCTCCACAATTTTAATGTATTATTCATAAATTAATTACAAGGAAATGGTGAAAGTACTAATTCAAGCATAAGCACATCACATTGAAAGCAAAAAAAAATGAGAAGGAAAAAAATTAAAGATTCTACATTAATTATATATGTACATAGAAAAAGTGCTTTACAAATTAAATTTCTACTCTTTATGGAAACCCCCTTACTCTTCAATTCTCATCCAGCTGTAAAACATAAGCAATAATGTAGCAAATATGTGCCGTTACTATTAGTTGGTCCCTCAGTGACTCAGCAAATCTATCTTTTTCATGATAAAATCTCAAATTTATCCTTTAATTATAGTTAGCACATATTATCAGCAAAACCATATTAAATGACAAGCATGTCTCAATCAAAATTAAGATCCCAAATTCATCACCAAACTCAACAAAATCAATCTCTAATTTTTCTCTCTAACTATACCTATTGATGTATGAACAATTAATCAATATCATACCATGGACTCCGACTCGACACCGGCCTTTTCTTCGATCGGAGTACGGCACAACGGACAATTCGCATGAGATTGGAACCACGTGTCAACGCACTCAACATGGAACCGGTGATTGCATCGCGGCAAAACCCTCAATTTATCTCCATCCTTGAACTCGTTGAGACAAACCGCACACTCGGCCTTGTCTACACCGGTAATCTTGTACTCAACAATAGGTATAGAATTGATGATAGTCAAATCGATAGCACGGGTGTTACGGGGCGAAGAAGGAGGTGTTGAATCGGGTGTATCGGTGGTAGCGGTAGATGAAGGTTGTTTACGGACGAAGTATTTGTAGAAGCACAAGTAGAGGAGGAGGATGAGAAGGATGTTGAGTGCGATGAGGAGGCCGGTGAGAAACCGGTTGTGCGAATGCGGTGCCGTGCTATATTGGTTGTTTTCTATAGGTATATTGGTGTTGTTTTGCATCTTGTTCTCAAAATGTGGATCAATGGAGGTTTTGACTTTTGAGGAAGGAGAATTGGAGACAAGTTTTGGTGACTTTTTAAGTAGAGAGAGAGATAGAGAGGTGTGAGAGAGACCAACAAAGGGGTCAAACAAATAATTTCTTAACAAAGGAAATTTAATTAATCACAAGAGGTTAAACAAATATATTGGGTGCTTGTAGAATTGAGATGAGAGAGAGAGAGGAATTAGAAGACTTTTGGGGTAATCGAAATGACGAGTGGGTTTATTTTTGTTGTGAACTTGGCCAAGTGGCTTTGCTTGCAATTTTGCTAAGCTATTTTTTAACGGGTGGGATTTTTGTTAAAGGGTTTTGAATAGAAATTTATTTAAAGTCGGATCTAATTTATCTTATTAATTTGTAAATTTACATTGACGGTTTAGATTTATTGAGTCGTTTAAATTTATTAAGTTATAAATTTGTTTACGAAGAGGGTTCAAGGGCCTCATGTTTTTAATGTCTTATCATGTCTTATATTATATCATACATCGAACACTACAATAGTGGTATCCTTCTGCGACCGGCCAAATCGGTCACAGAAGGGTAAAGCGCCGGTGGCTGAAGGGTAGTACCGGTCGCAGAAGGGTAAAATCGGTCGCAGATGACCCGGTCGCAGTTGCTTCGTCGCTGATGCCCTCCCTGCTGACGTCACCGGTCGCTGAAAGGTAAGGCGCCGGTCGCAGATGACCCTTATAGCGACCGATTAAATCGGTCTCTGATGCTTTATGCTGACGTGACGGAAGACCATCAGAGACCGATTGGGCGGTCTCTGATGGGTCCAAAATCGGTCTCAGAAGGGATTTTTTTTTTTTGTATTTTTTTGTTATTTTTCTTTTTCCCAATTGGTTGTAGTCCATATATTTCACAAACTATCATTCATATGCAACACAAGCAACAAACTATCATATTGCAAATAATAAATTATCCCAAAATATGATCATATTCATTCAAAAATTCATATTCATCCAAAACATGACGCATTCTTTTTCAACTCATCATTTATACTGTTATGAACAAAATTATACACAAAAATTGCAAAAACTAGACAAACTTCATACAAATCATTCTCGCCTTTCTTAATTACAATTAAAAGGGAAAGTAACATAATAAAACCTTCTTATGTCATTCTCCAATCTCTTTGAACCAGCATATACCAGTGAATGAAGCATGCAAGGAGAACGATTGATGTCCCCCAAATGACACAATATAAGAAGGCTCCAGTGACCCCTAAAACAACATAACACATACCAAATAATATATTATTTTCAACTTAAGCCAGCAAAACAAGTTTAAATGTACCACTAATATATTATCTTTTACAAGAATTGTTCTAATCCTAAGCAATATATGGGTTGGGTTCGTATTTTGGTCAACAAACCTCTATCTTTTAAATTGGCAATAAAACATAGTACGAGGAGCCAATATGTAAGAATTCAATTAGTGGAGGTCATGCAAGAATCTAATTATAGATAATAAGTTTGCTTTTGGAATAGATTTGAAAAGGCAGAGTTACTTAGTGGAGAGCGAACCAGTTAACAAATAAGCTTACTTTTTGAATCAATTCAAAGGAGGTGGTTCGGCCATATGGCAAAAATCCAAGAATTCACAAAACAGAGGTCACTGGGCCAATTGTGTTTGAATTCTCGTACATATTGTTATCTAGAAATGAAACAGTTTTAAAATAATATATTACCTCATTAATTAGTTGACAAAAATGTGGGAGATGAAATATTCCATGCATGGTTAGCCAATTGTGAAGAGGGGTCATCATCCTGAAAATAAAAATAATTAACTACGATATTGACTAATTAGCAAACGAGACAAAACGGCAATAAACAAAATTTTAAAACAGTTAAGAGAAATCATCAAAAGGAATCTCCGACAGAAAGGATACCTTCATTGGAAGATTTCAAATATACAAAATAGTAAGGCCTTTCGAAACCAATTAAGTAAACAAACATTTCAACTCTTAGCTTTCCTTCTCATTGTTCAAACACATAATGACCAAGTGCGCAACTCAATGTTAAGATTCCAATTTTCATTGGAAAAATTTTCTTCTTTAAATGAAGTATACATGAACCCATATTAATCCCACTACAGTGAGACTTTGACAAGGAAACACCAAATCCTTGTATATCCAACAGATTTTTCAACTGAGAACCAATTAAGCAGGACTCCAAGTAACATAAAAAATAAGTTACTAATGTACAACTAGATTAACAAATTGAGAAATTGAGTAATTTTGAAATGGAAAAGCATACGCACTTTTTGCCGAGAAATTGACCCATACGAGCCTCCCAGCGGCCACACTTGTGGAGTGTAACTCCTTTGTACTTTGAGCTACCTCTTGAGAATCCTGTGCTCTTCCTTTGACAGATTCTTCATCTATTAAACACAAATTTTGAACTTCATATCAATCTACTTGTACCTGATTGATTCACTATGAGAAACATTAATTGAAACATTTTCATTAATTATGAGTATATGCAATCTCAATTGTACCTGTTTCATATCTTCCTCATAATCACTCAGATTGAAATTGATGTCAGCATCGACCCCACGAAATTTAATTGCCGCTCTATCATACGCTCTGCAATTAAATATTTCAGTATATTATGAGCCAATACACCTAGAACTGTAGCTGCTTGTGTAAACTATTCAATTTTTTCATGCTTGCTATAATTAATTCTAACAATTGCAAATGGTTGTACTATGATACAGAAAAATTAAGGGAGGTACTGGTAAGATCAGACCCGAAACCCAGCAAGAACACAAGAAGCCGGTACCGGTAACGGTACCAGTAGGCCAGCAAAGCCAACCCGCAAAGCAAACCGTCAATTCAAAATTGTCAAACAAGGAAAAGCAACAACCCGTGAGAGACGTCAATCCATCTTCGTAATCATCACAAAAATCGCACGATCAAATAAAAAGGGTGTGCACGAGTATTTACCCGAAAGCAAGAATCTCAAAGAGGCAAGATAGGCCGGTTCCAAGGCGATCGCCTTGCTTCCAACTTCGAAAATCAAAACCAGCAGGCAATCACAGAGAAGGGCTCCGCTAGGCACCAGAAATTGAAATTTGTGCTGAGCAGCGAAGAAATGGAGCAAAAACTGAAAACCTAGACTTTATGCGAAATTGAAATTTAGGCGGAGAGAGAGTTTTGATTCTTACGCGGGAGGGTTTTCGATCTGGCGCCCAAATTGCGATCTTTTTTTTTTACCAATACTTTCAGCGACCGGTGCTCTAGCGGTCGCTGAAAATTCGCTGAACAGGTCGCTGATAATATTGGTCTCCGAAGTGAATGATTTTATTTTTTTTTTTATGGAAAAAAAAAATACTTTCAGCGACCGGCGACAGCACCGGTCACTGTTACCGGTCGCAGATATCTTATTTTGCTGTAGTTTTATATACATCTTGGTTTTCAAAATTCAAAATGTCGATCCGAACCATGCAACATGATATCATATAAAAATATGCTTAGAACTCAAATTTTATATTTTTTAGAAATTTTTTACTATTTTTTTAAATAGGTACAAAATTATTGTTTTTGGATGGTCCAGAAATAGCGATTTTGTACCTAACTTAAAAAATAGAAAAAAATTCCAAAAAATCTAAAATTTGATATCCAAACATATTTTAATATGGAGATTATGTTGAGTGGTTCAGATCGACAGTTTGAACTTTGAAAACATAGATATATAATGTAAAGTACAATAACATATATCAAATGATTTAAGATCGGCTTTGGACAAAACCAATTTTTTTTTAACATGCCATTTCTCAATGAGACTATTATGCATTTTCATTTCTATTTTTGATAGGATGCTTCTTTTAACACTTCTAAATACAATTTATTGTGGGTAATAAATATTAGAGAAAATTGTTAGTATACCCATTGAAACATTATCAATTACTTACTTTTTATCAAAATACTCAAATTCTTTATATCTTCATTTTAAAGTAAAATATTTTTTTATTTGCTCATTAAAATACTTAAAAGATAAATTTCCTCATTTTAAATTAAAATAAGAGATTTCTGTCTTGACGGAAAACTAAAAAGTATTTTAATTTAAAATGAGAAAATTAAAAAATTGAGTATTTTGATGAGATTAATTAATTTATAATATTTCAACTTATACCAACAATTCTATCTAAATATTTTGCTTTGGAACAACAAATAATGGTTTTATTTTCCTTACCACAAAACTTCAACAATTTATTTGTACAAGTTGTTTAATTCCTATATACTTTTGGAAGTTCAAACAACTTATTGGTCTCTTTTGCAAATTATTTGAGTTTTAAAATATAAAAATTCATATAGTCTGGCACAGATAATGATGGATTCATTCTTTATGAAAGCATGCAGTCCATGATTTATTTTTTTATTTCAAAAAAGTAAGGTCTCTTTTGCAAAAGTATGTACCAACATTAAATTTTATAATTGAATTGGTTACAAGTGGATCAGGACAATGATCTCATTTAATGTAAGAGAGAAGCACGTTTTTAAAGCAATAATATATAAAGGTTAAAATTGTCTACTAATTATAAACTTTGGATAAAGTTTGTTAATATAAAAAAAATATATTTTAATATCAGTCCCAAGGTCATGACTGGAAATTTGTAAAAATTCATATTTTTAAATTCCAATGATATGTGTAACTTTTTGTAGTGGAAACCAGGTCAAAGATATTCCTTTCCAGCACTTTTAAAAAATATATATATTTTTTGTTCAGTGCTTTTTGTATAGGCATTGACCCAAATTTTAAAGCGGAGGATCGAATCAACAAATATTTGAATAAAATGAAGAGGGTTCAAATATTTTATGCTTTTTATATTTTATTATATCTCATATTTTATATTTTTATTGTTAAAGTTTAAATTGTCGATTCTAACAGCTTAATATAATATCCATAGTGACAAAATTGCTGTAACAGTGATTTGTATCTATCTTACAAAAAAAATTTAAGAAAAAAATTTCAAAAATTATAAAATTTCATTCCCAAACATAATTTAGTACGGATATCATGTTGAGCAGTTCGGATCGACAGTTTGGACTTTGTGTATGTATATTAATTGGTTAAACATATATATCCACTTTGTGTGTGTATATATATATGAGGAGGGTTTCACTTACAACATTTAAAAGTTACAATATCTTATAACAATTTAGTTTTGCGATTTTGAAAGTCCAAACAGTCGATCCAAACCGTTCAACATGTAATCTGTATTAAAATTGTTCTTGAAGATCAAATTTTACATTTTTTTTAATTTTTGTACTATTTATTAAGTATTTTACAAAACCGTTGTTTTTAGATAATTCTGGACCACTAAAAAAATAACAGTTTTGTAAAATACTTAATAAATAGTAAAAGAATTCATAAAATGTAAAATTTGGTCTCCAAGTACATTTTAGTACAAATTACATGTTGAACGGTTTAGATCGACTGTTTGGACTTTAAAAATCACAAAACTAAATTGTTGTAAGATGTTGTAACTTTCAAATGTTGTAAGTGGATCCCTCCTATATATATATAGAGTAAGGCTACGGTGCTTTGCAAATTAAAGAGGGTGTTTTACTTCGGGCCACTTTTTCAATTTGCAAAATCCAAACAACAGATCCGAACCGGTCAACATGTTCTAAATGTTGAAATGTGCTTGAGACCAAATTTTACATTTTTTGGAATTTTTTTACTATTTATTAAGCCACTTTGAAAATCGCTGATCCGACGGTAAACAGTAAAAAACAGTAAAATTTTCTGGACCACCGGATCAGTGACTGAAAAAGTGGCTTAATAAATAGTAAAAAAATTCCAAAAAATGTAAAATTTGGTCTCCAAGCACATTTCAACATTTAGAACATGTTGAACGGTTCGGATCAGTTGTTTGAGTTTTGTAAATTGAAAAAGTGGCCCGAAGTAAAACAACATCTTTAATTTGTGATAACGATAAATTATATATACATTTGATCTTGATTTTATCATAAAACAACCTCAAATATCTTGTGTTTAGAATATAAAATGATTAAAATACACCTGGAATCAAGTTACTGCGGTTATTTGGCTTTTCAATGCAGGAAATGATGCAAATTGGTGAAAATACCTCTCAGTGCGGATCATCCACACGCACTGCGGATAGGTTCGGACGCATTGGAGACTCAGCTCTGCGCAAGATTTTTCCCGAGCGTAGTGCGGACGCACTGAGAGCCGCACTGAGATCCGCACTCAATACTTAGCCAATTTCAGAAACTTCAAAACACAGAGTCCAACCGCAGTGCGGGTCATCCATACGCAGTTCCACCCGCACTCATGTGAATTCCCAGAAAATCCAGGAAAGTTAAAAAAGGAAATTTAGACCCAGTGCGGGTGATACCACCCGCAGTGCGGATGGACATGACCCGCAGTCAGCCAGAATTACCCAATTTCAACACGGATTCTATTTTTGGCACTCCAGGGACACGATTTAAGAAGACAAAAATAGACATACTTGCCAGGAAAGAAATGTAAAAAGAGCATCCACTAACTCCACCTTCTAGCCTCTAAATTGGGCATGATCTCTTGCTTTAAAAGGGGGGCTCATTTCCATTGAAGAACACACAACATATCTCATTCTCTCTCTCTATACACAAACTCTTAGCCATAATTTCTGAAGGAGGTAAAGCTTTCAAGCAAGGAGAAGAAGGATTTCCTGAGCAAGACTCGGCAAGATAGAGGTTTTAGATTCAAAGGGTGTAATTATTCTTTATTCCATTTCCTTTTATTATTTGCCAAACTTTGTGATGTTTTCCTCCAAGAGGGAGTAGTTCTCTCTCTAGGGGTTTAGGTCAATATGCATGAACTTGTTTAATTCTATTTTATTCGATTATTTGCTTTTATTATGATTGTTTTATCGGATTTGATTGTTAATTTCTGTGATTTGAATAATTTGTGTTAAATACATAATTAGTACTTGAATTGTAGCATCTCGTTTTGGTTTCAAAAGAACCAAAATTGACTAGGATCAATAGGATAGTACCAAATTATGAATGCAAATATCTTAGGTTTAGATTAAGATTCTAACCAATTTAATCTAAGCCGGAACTATAGAAATTAAGGTTAGGGATTTGGTGAAGAACCTAACCGTGAAGTCAAACCCTAATTAGGACATCTCAATTCGAGTCGGATATTGGTATCATGGACTTAATTGTGAAATACCAATATTTGAGGAGAGGAGAGACTAACAAGAGCTTATGGTCTAGGTAGCTAGGATGAAGGACTTAAACGTGAAGTCCGAATTACTTAGACACGTTATTAATTCATGAAAGTGACCCTTAATGACATATTAGGTTAGAAACCTCATCAAATCATACATGAATTTAAGCAAATACCGAATAAATAGAGTTAACAAGGGATTGTAGACCAAAGACCCCTAGATTCTCTTAACCTTGAAAACAAACCGACTTTTCTTTCTTTTACTTTTAATTGTTTAAAAACTCCTTCCTTCGGGTATTGAACCCAACCTTAGGATTTTTAGTACAAACCCCCCAAATTTACTTTATTGCACTTTACTTTCTTTCTTTTCTGAAATTTATCATCTAAAGTTGAAAATTAAGTATTTATCTTACTCCTTGTGGTTCGATACCCGATAATATACTACACGGTAGGATTGTATACTTGCAATCTAAATCGAAAGTGTATTTGAGGATAAAGCTTTTTATATATACCCTTTGGACGTATCAAGTTTTTGGCGCCGTTGCCGGGGAGTATAGTTTAAATATTAAGTTTTTACTTTAGCGATTTATTTCAGATTTTCTTTTACTTTTTGGAAACTAATCTAAGTTCTTTTTCAGCGGTCCATGAGCGCGGGAAATACTCCTTTTCCGACGATTTTCGACGACGAAGAAGAACATCTAAGCATGGAACCACCAGTCATCAACGAGGACGAGCAATCTGTCCATGAAGGACAAGGAAGCAATCCGAGCCGCGTACGAGGAATGACCCCACCTCGTAACGGGAACCACAACAACAATGGCCGAAACAATCAACACGGCCACCGCTTCGGCTTCATTCCTCATGGCCAAGAGCCACGAGACATTAAGCCCTCTCTCATCCATCTACTTGGCCAAAGTCAATTCGGGGGAGCCCTCAACGAAGATCCACACGCCCACTTGGCAGTTTTCGAAGAACACTGCGGCACTTTTGCCCGAGAAGGAGACGAGCTAGACAACCTCAAACTCAAATGCTTCCACTTGTCCCTCCGAGACAATGCAAGAACGTGGCTAAGGACCGTCAACCGGGACAACATCAACACATGGGACGACATGGAGAGGCTATTTTTAGGAAAATATTTTCCTCCATCCAAGACCCAACATTTCCGGACGAAGATCACAACGTTCAAGCAAGCCGAGGGGGAGTCTCTAACCGAGGCATGGGACCGATGGGCGGAGCTCCAACGCTTGTGCCCTAACCATGGCCTTGACATGTGGTTGCTCTTTCAATTTTTCTATGGAGGTTGTACAATAGCCACTAAAACTCACTTAAATTCTGCTGCAGGTGGAAACATGTCCAAAATGGATCCCGAGCAAGCCATGCTAATGATTGAAGATATGGCGATCAACCAAAGGGAGTGGACAGCCGAGAGAGGTGGACGAGTCTCCAACACCCCGGGAATCATGAAAGTCGATGAAGTCACCGCCTTGAGAGCGCAAATGGAGGCCTTGCAACATCAAATGGCACAAATACAAAACGTAAAAGCCGTGACAAAGAAGGCTCCATGTGGCATATGTGGAGAGGCGACTCATATCACCGCCGATTGCCAAGTCCTTTTGGAAGGAGAAGATGTGGAGCAAGTGAATGCCATGTTCTATAATCAAGGTGATAAGAGGAACGACCCGATCTACAATAAGGTTAGGCAAAATGACAATTTCAATTCCAATTCTTACAACCCTAACACAAGGTGGAACCATCCGAACTTCAAATGGAAGACCGAGAATGACAACTCCAACCAATACCAAGGTAATTCCAACCAATACCGATCCAACCAAAACTCTTACCAAGGTCCCTCTCAACTCTCCAAGTTGGAAAAGATGATGGAAGAAGTACATCGATTATCAAAGGAACACCAACATCGACTTCAACAAAAAGTTTGAGTTCTTAGAAACGAAGACAAAGATGCTAGAGACACAAATAGCACAACAAGCTTCTTCATCCTCTCGCCAACAAGGCACACTTCCGGGCAAGCCGGACATCAACCCTAGGGAGCAAGCAAAAGCTATAACTTTGAGGAGCGGCACGGGATACGAAGGCCCCAAGATGCCCACCATTGAAGAGCAGCAACAACCACCCAAGGAGACACAACCTCCAGCTTCTCTCAATGCGGATACACCGGCATCGAAAGAATCTCAAGAACCGGGTAATTCTATCCCGGCCAAGGTAAAACCGACTGAAACTCCTAAGTATGTCCCACCACATAGGTTTATACCCTTTCCTCAAAGGTTAGTAAAGCACAAACTTGACCAACAATATGCCAAATTCGTAGAACACCTCAAGAAATTGAACATTACCATCCCTTTTACCGAAGCAATTACTCACATGCCTTCTTACGCAAAATTTTTGAAAGACATTCTATCAAACAAAAGATCGATTGAGGAAGTAGGCACGGTATCCCTTAATGAGGAGTGTAGCGCTCTTCTCTTAAATAAGCTACCTCCGAAATTAAAGGACCCCGGGAGTTTTGCAATTCCATGTACAATAGGTAATACCAAATTCGAGAGGTGCCTATGCGATTTAGGTGCAAGTGTAAGCCTTATGCCAAAGACCGTCTATCAAAGGCTCAATCTTGTTGATTTGAAACCCACAAGAATGTCATTACAACTAGCCGATAAGACGGTACGCTATCCCGAGGGAATTGCGGAAGACGTGATAGTTATGATAGGTAAGTTCTTTGTCCCGGTAGATTTTGTGGTGGTTGAAATGGAGGAGGATACTCATACTCCTCTCCTATTGGGAAGGGACTTCCTAACCACGGCCGATGCAAACATTAATGTCAAAGAAGGAAAAATATCATTTGACATTGGAGGCGAGAAGGTAAATTTTCACATGTTTAATGCCATTAAATTCCCTTCAAATGATAATGATTCTATTTGTAGATTGGATGTATTAGATTCAATTTTAGCTACTCATGAGGAGGAAGAAATGGTGAATGCACAACTCGACCAGGATCTAGAAGAAACCAGGTCTGAAAATGATCAAATTGGTGAAATTTTTCCCGAGTGCGGATCATCCACCCGCACTGCGGATCAGCCCAGCCGCACTCAGCCTTCTGAAGCAGCAGACTCGAAAGACCGAGCCCAGTGCGTCCGCACTGAGTACCCAGTGCGGATGGCTAACCCGCACTCGCCTAAATCTGAGCAGATCTTCACCATTTCGAGCGATTCCGGCGCACCAAAGGTCGAGCTCAAACCTCTGCCACCTACCCTTCGCTATGAATACTTAGGGGAAGACGAGACATATCCGGTGATTATCAATTCAAAGCTCAACCAAGAACAAACCGAGAAGCTCCTACACGAGCTAAAGCTACATCGGAAGGCAATTGGTTACACAATCGATGATCTAACCGGAATCAGTCCGTCCCTTTGCATGCATAGAATTCTAATGGAGGATGATCACAAACCCACCGTTGAAGCCCAAAGAAGGCTCAATCCGAATCTAAAAGAAGTGGTGAAGAAAGAGATCCTCAAGCTACTTGATGCCGGCATCATCTACCCAATTTCCGATTCTAAGTGGGTAAGCCCGGTTCATGTAGTACCAAAGAAGGGAGGCACAACAGTGGTGAAGGGTGAAGATGACAAGATGATATCCACAAGGGTGGTCACCGGATGGCGGATGTGCATCGACTACCGAAAACTCAACAATGCAACAAGGAAGGATCACTTCCCTCTACCATTCGTGGACCAAATGCTTGAGAGGCTAGCTAATCACTCACATTTTTGCTACCTTGATGGGTATAGCGGATTCTTTCAAATCCCTATTCACCCCGATGACCAAGAAAAAACGACCTTTACATGCCCTTATGGTACGTTCGCGTACCGTAGGATGCCGTTTGGTCTATGCAATGCCCCGGCCACATTTCAAAGAGCCATGATGGCTATTTTCTCCGATTTATTAGAAAATTCTGTGGAAGTTTTCATGGATGACTTTTCAGTTTTTGGTACTTCTTTTGATGATTGCTTAACTAATTTGATTAAAGTTTTAGAAAGATGTGAGCAGGTCAATTTGGTACTAAATTGGGAGAAGTGCCACTTTATGGTGCAAACGGGAGTGGTTCTAGGCCACGTGGTGTCATCCGAAGGCTTGGAAGTCGACAAAGCAAAGGTGGAGGTGATAGAGAAGTTGCCATACCCGACTTGTGTGAAGGATGTGCGGAGTTTTTTAGGCCATGCGGGGTTCTATCGACGCTTTATTAAGGACTTTTCAAAGATTTGCAAACCTCTTACAAATCTAACTATGAAAGATGCAGAATTTAATTTTGATAAACCTTGCATTGATGCTTTTGACAGGATAAAGAAGGCGCTAATCTCAGCCCCCATTCTTCGCCCACCGAATTGGGATGCACCATTTGAGATTATGTGTGATGCAAGCGACTACGCCGTCGGAGCCGTACTAGGACAAAGGATCGACAACAAGCCACATGTGATCTATTATGCAAGCAAAGTCCTAGACGAGGCACAAATGAACTATACAACCACGGAAAAGGAATTCTTAGCTGTCATATTTGCTATCAACAAATTCCGGTCCTACTTGGTGGGATCCAAGGTGGTTGTATACTCCGATCATGCGGCTATCCGATATCTTCTCAACAAGAAAGATGCCAAACCACGTCTAATTCGGTGGATCCTCTTACTCCAAGAATTTGACTTGGAAATCAAGGACAAGAAGGGAACCGAAAATTCAGTGGCGGATCATTTGTCTCGCATTACCAATGAATCAAAAGATAACGACATGCCGATTGATGACTCATTCGTAGACGAACAACTATATGCAGTCAACAAACACGAGGCGCCATGGTATGCGGATTTGGTCAATTACCTTACATGCGGTATACTACCTCCCGATCTAACTTACCAACAACGGAAAAAATTCTTTTCTGATGCGAAAAAATATTTTTGGGATGAACCGTTGTTGTTTAAGTTGGGGGTAGATGGGATCCATAGAAGATGTGTACCCCAAGAAGAAACCGAACAAATCCTAAGATGTTGCCATTCATCCGCCTATGGAGGACACGCTTCCACCGACAAAACCGCCGCCAAAGTTCTTCAAGCCGGGTTCTTTTGGCCCACGCTCTTCCAAGACGCAAGGGAATATGTGCTTAGGTGCGATAAATGCCAAAGGACCGGGAACATATCTAGAAGACATGAAATGCCCCTAAACGGAATACTAGAAGTTGAATTATTTGATGTTTGGGGTATCGATTTTATGGGCCCCTTTCCGAGTTCTTGTAACAACAAATACATACTTGTGGCAGTCGATTACGTGTCAAAATGGGTTGAAGCCATCGCTACACCAACAGCCGATTCCGCCGTGGTAAGAAAACTTTTTAAGCAAATTATTTTTCCTAGGTTCGGAGTACCCCGAGTGGTGATAAGTGATGGCGGATCTCATTTCATCAACCGCCAATTTGACGCCCTACTACTCAAGTATGGAGTCAAGCACAAGGTGGCCACGCCATATCATCCACAAACGAGCGGCCAAGTCGAGGTGTCCAACCGTGAGATAAAGAGCATCCTCCAAAAGGTGGTGAATATATCAAGGAAGGATTGGTCACTCAAACTAGACGAATCTCTTTGGGCATACCGGACCGCATTCAAAACACCCATAGGTATGACTCCTTTCAAACTTGTGTATGGAAAAGCATGTCATTTGCCGGTCGAGCTTGAGCATAAGGCTTATTGGGCAATAAAGGCTCTAAACTTCGACATGAGGGCAGCCGGTGAAAAGAGAATCCTCAAGTTACACGAATTGGAGGAATTGCGCCTCAATGCGTATGAAAATGCCAAATTATACAAAGAAAAGACAAAAAGATGGCATGACAAACATATCATGAGGCGAGATTTTCAAGAAGGAGACACGGTTCTATTGTACAACTCAAGACTCCGACTTTTTCCCGGAAAGTTGAGATCACGATGGACCGGGCCATACAAGGTAAAGAAGGTGTTCAACCATGGCGCAATTGAGATTGAAGGCGATAAAAGTGGAGCATTTAAGGTAAATGGACATCGTCTCAAACATTTTAATTATGCAAGTCCCATAGGCGAGAAGGAAAGCTTTCGCCTAGATGATCCACAATCTCAATAGTGAGCACGAATCATGTCGAGCTCACGACGTAAAATTGAGCGCTTCTTGGGAGGCAACCCAAGGTTTTTGTTGTTTTTCTTTACTTTCTGCAATTTACTTTACTTAGTTTAATTTTAACTTTCCAAATTTACAATTAACTAACCTTGGGAGACATTTCCAATGAAAACAATAGTCAAACTTTCCCCAGTGCGGATGAAAAGCACCCGCACCACGGATCCATGAGCCGCACCCAAGGTAAGTTTTTAACAACAGTCAAATTTCACCAAGTGCGGGTGATAACTACCCGCACTGCGGATCAATGAGCCCACGAAGGTAGGTTTAAATTTTTTCGAAGTTCTGTTTTTTTGATCGGTGCGGATGAAAGAAGCCGCACTGCGGGTGGGTGCATCCGCACCAGGGGTTCTCTTTAAACCGACCCCTCACCATTTCTTCGCGCCTTTTCGTATCTCAACTCAAAAACTCGGTTTTTCTCTCTTCCAAACCCGAAAAACCTTCTCCTAAACCCATTTCTCCTTCTCCTCTCCCTTCTCCACTCTCCACATTTCTTCTTCCAATCTTTACTCCTCCAAAACCGAAGAACTCAACCTCTCAAGCCGTTCAAAGCACCGCTTCTCCAAAAACTCGAATTTCTTCGTATTTTCTCGAAATTTTTGCGATCTACAACGAGGTTTGATCTCTCCTTACTCTAAATTTCAATTATTTATAGTTAGATCTGTAAAAATGTACCAAAAATCGACCAAATCGACCAAAAATTTTGAAAACGGTTAAAATCCCAAGTCCGTGCGGATGGGTCCACCCGCACTCATTTCAGTGCGTCCGCACTCGGTCTGGCAAAACCCCAAAACCAGTCTGGAAACCAGTGCGGATGATAGCACACGCAGTGCGGATGAAAGGCACCCGCACTGAGCATTAGGTCAAAACCCTAAAAAGTCAGTGAACCAGTGCGGATGGAAGCACACGCAGTGCGGATGGAAGGTACCCGCACTGAGCCCAAAATACATCCAAATCTGCCTAATTTTTAACTCTTTCCAATTTTAAATTGCAGATAAGATGGCACCAAGGGGAGCTAAGCGTATCCGGACCAACAAGGGCAAAGGTCAATCAAGCAACCCTTCCCTTCCATATCCACCTGCCGAGCCGTTGAATGATAACCAACAATTCCGCAAGAACGCGCTCGAGACCCATAGAACTCTCCAACCATCTCGGTGGATCTGCCGTTACACTCTCGGGCAATTGGGCATCACCGACACGGTGCAAATGCTCACCGGACGCTTAGGATTGTGGGAATTCCTATGTGACGAGGTCGACACTTATCGAGCCATCACCATTGAGTTCCTCTCTTCATATGAGTTTGATCGGGCCTCAAGAACCATGAGCTTTAACCTTGGAGGCTATCATGTGTCGATGCACACCACCCAACTATTGGAGGCATTCGACCTAAGCCAGGAAAATGTGGAGCAGATGCGAGCCACTCTCGGGTTCTTCCCCGATATGAATGAGCACCAATTCCGCCTCCTAGCAATGCATGATGTCCTCAGCGATCAACGGGTCAAGAACATCTCTCACCCGGCAATTCGTTATCTCCAACGGGTACTTTCTCACACTCTCTTTGCCCGAGGGGAGACCGTATCGGTCTTCAACGAAGGAGATATGACCTATATTTGCAGTATGCTTCGACGGAACAATGGGGAGATGGAGTATATGCCACACATCACCTACAACCTTGCCAAGCACATAAAAACAGTGGCGAACAACATACAACCGGGCGGTGTCGTTCGCATTGGAGGAATAATCACCAAGATTGCTCGAGCACTACACATACCAACCGGAGATGATGTGGTGGAAGGTTACACTCGCGTGGACCTTGACGGGTTGGTGAGGGCGAGGCTTATTCGATACGATGATATCCAAGAGGCATGGATAAATTTGGGAGTGAACAATATCCGGCACCGTTTGCCTCTCCAAACTGAACTCGACCCGATGAACTATAACACATGGAAGATAGTGGATCCTCCACTTGAGCCACAAGAGCCACTACCTCCACCACCACCGGGTGTTCAAGCAGGGCCACAACAAATGCATCCCGATGCTGCTGCACAAGGAGGTATAACAATGCAACAAATGTGGGACTTTATGCAATCCATGAACCTCAACATAAACAACCGCATGGATGCTTTCGATCGGCGTATGGATGATGTGGAGACCCATGCCGCAGCAGCCCATTACTATGCCCACAGAGGTTTCATGAACAACAATCCTAACTACGAAGATAACCCACCAACACCGCCGCACCAACGAAGGGCTGCTCAAAGGATGGAGGCACAGTTAGCAAGGCAACGCGAAGCGGCAGCTGCAGCTCGAGCCGCACAAGAAGCCGAGGCCGCGAATCAAGAAGGTGATCAAGGTGAGAATGACGAGGAAGAAGAGGAGGCATCTGACAGGGATGAGGAGTGATCCCGCACAGCACCACCACCACCTTTAGCTTAGTCGAGTATATCATGTTTCTTCTCTCTTATTTAGTTTATTTTCAGCACTGAGGACACTGCTTTATTTAAGCTTGGGGGATGGGAAGAAATTGTATCTGCATGCATGTTTATTTTTCAGTATTTTTTCGAACTTTTTAGGAGTTATAACCTTGATTTTTACTTGACCATGAATAGGGTTAGTAATTTTGAACTTAAATGATTGAGATTGCAAACTTGTCAAGATGTTTTACGAGGTTATGAAAAATAGAGTCTTGCATAATTGGACTTAGTTGTCTAAGAATGCATAAAGTATAAAATCACGTTTAATTTTTGTGTTAAAAGTTGGCAAAAATAAAAGTTTTGATAAAATTTGAGTGATTTTCAAAAAATTAGATATTTTAATGCGAATTTTAACAAGTTTTTAGAAATACCCTTGGAATAGTTTTAAATAACCACATAATTTGGCGAAAAACTTTGTGGAAATAAAGGCTTACGAATTTGAAACATTAGGAGTTTAAATTTATTAAGGAAGCAATTTAGATGTGATATGAATAAATACCCTTGGATATGTGTATTTTTGCGAAAATTGTTCAAAACATTTAAAATTGAAAATTTGCGACTCCTCTTACCTATGATACGGCGACATGACGTACTTATGGTTATGAGTCATTGGCACTCCTGCTCCACTAGTCTCCCGATAAAATTGACATTCGTGTTGGTGGAAGGGTTAGGCAATGAGCATGCAAAGCACCCTTGAATTAGAACGGTTGGGTACAGTTAGCTACTTGTAACTAACCGGTGTTTAAATGAGGATTGGGAAAATAGTGCCATGAAAGAAAAATAGAAAAATCAAAATGAGGAACAAGAACAACAAAAATGTGAATTTTGCAATATGCCAAGCTTAGGGAAATTTTTTCTTCACAAATAAAAATGCATGTCTTTTAGTAAATTTGGATGAATAAAGTTTGCAAATTCTAAACCTTTAAGGAAATGAAAGTTAGAGTAATCGAATTGTGGGGTGAAGTATGATTAACCAAGGGTTGAACTTTAAATTTGTAGGAATTTACATTGAGATTTTAATTTTACCAAGATCATACAAAAATTTTCAAATTCTTGAAGGAAAATATGCTTGATATAGGGTTAAATTAAAAGATCGAATTATAGTCCAAGTTAGATATTGCTTGAGGACAAGCAAGGTTCAAGCTTGGGGGATTTTGATAACGATAAATTATATATACATTTGATCTTGATTTTATCATAAAACAACCTCAAATATCTTGTGTTTAGAATATAAAATGATTAAAATACACCTGGAATCAAGTTACTGCGGTTATTTGGCTTTTCAATGCAGGAAATGATGCAAATTGGTGAAAATACCTCTCAGTGCGGATCATCCACACGCACTGCGGATAGGTTCGGACGCATTGGAGACTCAGCTCTGCGCAAGATTTTTCCCGAGCGTAGTGCGGACGCACTGAGAGCCGCACTGAGATCCGCACTCAATACTTAGCCAATTTCAGAAACTTCAAAACACAGAGTCCAACCGCAGTGCGGGTCATCCATACGCAGTTCCACCCGCACTCATGTGAATTCGCAGAAAATCCAGGAAAGTTAAAAAAGGAAATTTAGACCCAGTGCGGGTGAGACCACCCGCAGTGCGGATGGACATGACCCGCAGTCAGCCAGAATTACCCAATTTCAACACGGATTCTATTTTTGGCACTCCAGGGACACGATTTAAGAAGTCAAAAATAGACATACTTGCCAGGAAAGAAATGTAAAAAGAGCATCCACTAACCCCACTTTCTAGCCTCTAAATTGGGCATGATCTCTTGCTTTAAAAGGGGGGCTCATTTCCATTGAAGGACACACACAACATATCTCATTCTCTCTCTCTATACAAAAACTCTTAGCCATAATTTCTGAAGGAGGTAAAGCTTTCAAGCAAGGAGAAGAAGGATTTCCTGAGCAAGATTCGGCAAGATAGAGGTTCTAGATTCAAAGGGTGTAATTATTCTTTATATCCATTTCCTTTTATTATTTGCCAAACTTTGTGATGTTTTCCTCCAAGAGGGAGTAGTTCTCTCTCTAGGGGTTTAGGTCAATATGCATGAACTTGTTTAATTCTATTTTATTCGATTATTTGCTTTTATTATGATTGTTTTATCGGATTTGATTGTTAATTTCTGTGATTTGAATAATTTGTGTTAAATACATAATTAGTACTTGAATTGTAGCATCTCGTTTTGGTTTCAAAAGAACCAAAATTGACTAGGATCAATAGGATAGTACCAAATTATGAATGCAAATATCTTAGGTTTAGATTAAGATTCTAACCAATTTAATCTAAGCCGGAACTATAGAAATTAAGGTTAGGGATTTGGTGAAGAACCTAACCGTGAAGTCAAACCCTAATTAGGACATCTCAATTCGAGTCGGATATTGGTATCATGGACTTAATTGTGAAATACCAATATTTGAGGAGAGGAGAGACTAACAAGAGCTTATGGTCTAGGTAGCTAGGATGAAGGACTTAAACGTGAAGTCCGAATTACTTAGACACGTTATTAATTCATGAAAGTGACCCTTAATGACATATTAGGTTAGAAACCTCATCAAATCATACATGAATTTAAGCAAATACCGAATAAATAGAGTTAACAAGGGATTGTAGACCAAAGACCCCTAGATTCTCTTAACCTTGAAAACAAACCGACTTTTCTTTCTTTTACTTTTACTTTTAATTGTTTAAAAATTCCTTTCTTCGGGTATTGAACCCAACCTTAGGATTTTAGTACAAACCCCCCAAATTTACTTTATTGCACTTTACTTTCTTTCTTTTCTAAAATTTATCATCTAAAGTTGAAAATTAAGTATTTATCTTACTCATTGTGGTTTGATACCCAATAATATACTACACGGTAGGATTGTATACTTGCAATCTAAATCGAAAGTGTATTTGAGGATAAAGCTTTTTACATATACCCTTTGGACGTATCAATTTGCAAAGCACAGTAGCCTTACTCTATAATATATATATATATATATAGAGTAAGGCTACGGTGCTTTGCAAAGCATAGAGGCCTCCGTGCTTCGGGGCTACTTTTTGGATTTTGAAAATCCAAACAACCCATCCGAACCGTTCAACATGTTCTAAATATTGAAATGTGCTTGGAGACCAAATTTTACATTTTTTGGAATTTTTTTACTATTTATTAAGCCACTTTGAAAATCCCAAATCCGGTGGTCCAAATTTTTGTACTGTTTACCGTTGGATTTTGGGATTTTCAAAGTGGCTTAATAAATAGTAAAAAAATTCCAAAAAATGTAAAATTTGGTCTCCAAGCACATTTCAATATTTAGAACATGTTGAACGGTTCGGATGGGTTGTTTGGATTTTCAAAATCCAAAAAGTAGCCCCGAAGCACGGAGGCCTCTATGCTTTGCAAAGCACCGTAGCCTTACTCTATATATATATATATATATATATATATATAATTATATTCATTAATCAACTTGCATGTCAAGGTACAGCTTTTTGTTGACTGTGTTTTACCGGATTGAAAGAAAACAATTTTATTAATTAAATTAAACTATAGAGACACAATTCTTATAAAATTAATGACAGAAGTCAAATATTTTGCAATATTATAAATAGAATAACATTTTTTTTCTATTGAAGAGCCAATAGAAATATGCCACCTTGGCATATGGACAAACAATTGTACAAATCTGTGTCTGGAGTTGACCACAAATTATTTATTTTATATATTAAAAACTTCTTGAAGACTGAGGCAAATGGAAATTATTTATTTTATACCTCAAAATTGGCTCATCTGGGAAACAAACTCTGTTTCCTTAAATGTTTTATCATCGGTACACTCATTATTTGTACATAAATACATATAAATATGCATATTACATAATATTACATAGCTGTATTATATATTCATATATCTATTTTAAAAGTCTAAATAGTCGACCTGAAAATAGTTAAAATTTTACTTTATTTATTAAAGTTTTTTATTATTTTTTGAGATAGAAAATAATTTGATTTAAAGATATCCGATCATCTGAAAGTAGCGATTTTCTACCTAGTTAAAGAAAAAGTAAAATAATTCAAAAAATATATAAAATTCGATTTCTAGATACATTTTCATATAAAGATCATGGTGAGTCATTGAGATTGATCATTTAAATTTTAAAAATGTAGTATGTATATCACCATATATAGCCTCACTCCATACACACATGTTCATTTACATCCACTTTTCACTTTGTTTAGGAATGTATAATTTTGCTATTTTTAAAAAATAAAAATCTCATTACTGCTTTTAATGAGATATTTTTAAAAAATAGTATGAACTTAACTGTACTTTTTGTTATAAATTTAATATCCAATTTTTCTTTAATAAGTTTTCAGTCATACCATACCAGAACATTCTCTTATCTTTTCATTAATTTGCTGTTATAGGTACTTTTGACTATTGATCATACAATTTCTCTTTTGAATTGCTTCTATCAGTATCCTGGGGCCCATGAAAGTATCTTCATTTGCATTACAAGTAATTTTACTATTAATTATACAATTTCTATTTAACTATTTTCAATTACTTCTGTCAGTATCCCTGGGCCCATTAAAGCATGGGAAACAGCTTACAATAATTTTATAATAATACATTATTTTATCACATGGCAAATATATACTCTTTGTTGTATTAATAATTCAATTTTAAATTTTGAAATGATAAAAGTGAATCATTGATTTTGTTTAATTTCACAACTCCCAATCAATGTATATTTATACAAATTATAACATTTTGAATTTGTTTAGTACAAATTAACACATCTTTGTATGGATTATAACTATGACACCATATATATTCTCCATATCTAATTTAAGATTAAATAGTCCAAATCACATGTGATCTTTGTATGCATGTCTCTTGGATATTTTTTTAACCCAACAAATAATTAGGCCCAATATAATACCAAAAGCCCAATATTTTATCAGATGGCATGGATCATAGGAGGAATCTATCCAATTAAATGTAAAAGAAAATAAGCTAATACAACAAGACCACAAGGGCATTATTTATCTAATTAATTTTTTCTATGTGAAGCATTAACCACATATAAATGTGTTCATTCAAATATAAATTAATTACAACCGTCAAACGTGAACCCTATGTAAATTTATTTTGTCAAGTTTCAATGTAATTTTATTCAAACTTCAATTGTTTCGTACTAATGGCTATAAATATACAATAATTGTGGAATTTTCCTTGTTGACAAGAAAATATGAAGGGCAATTTGTAAACACCATGAATTTTATAGTCATGATATCACACTCTTTCCATTTTTTAAGTTGACCAAAGTCCTTATTGCATATAATAGCTCAAAATAATCAATAACAAAGATCCCTATAATATAAATATATATGCCAGATATTAATTACAGCAAAAACTGCAAACACACTGCACAATTTCTTATTCTTGGTCTCCCCCAATTGCACCTGTTGATCTGAATTATTGGGAGATGAAGAATTGACATCCGAACGACACAAAGGGCAAGTAGAATGAGAGGCGAACCACATGTCGATGCATTCCAAATGAAACCTATGACCGCATTGCGGCAAAGCTCTCAATTTTTCTCCATCTGTAAACTCGCTGATACACACTGCGCATGACTCCGAAACCTTGTCATCTCTGTGCAAAGAGAGTTCGATTACCGGAATCGAATTAATAATGTTTTGGTTGAGGCGGCATGGGCTAGGTTTGGCACGATTGGAGAAATATAATTGAGGTTGCCGCCAGTGATCCAGTAGTCTTCTGTGACAATGATGCAAAAAACTATATATAATGAAAACGATAAAGAATATGACAGAACATATAAGGTGGCCGATAAGTACCAATTCATCTAGATTGCCCATTATGGATTTGTTTATGAAAGATCGTGTTGGCTTTTGTATGGATTTTTGTATTGAATTTGGTGTGTTTGAGGTACAAAGATGGATGGATGGAAGTGTTGGTGATATGTTTATAGGAGAGGAGTAAGTAAAGAAATGCATATAGAGTACATTGAGGAGAGGTTGAGGGGTATTTGCATTGCATTAGTACGGAGGAAACATGGAGGAGGGGGGGCTTAAGGCCAGAAATTAAGGAAACACAGGAAGACTTCAAAATAGAAAAGTAGGAACTAGTCTCAGGAATCCATATCCTCTCAGGTAAAAAAAAATTTGAGTTTGAATTCGGACTGTCCGATCAGAATCCAGCCCAAGATTAAAGCATGGAATTATTTAATATTCAAATTTTGGGGAAGACTCTTGCATGACTCTTCACAGGAAGATGAGTTGTAATTTAGCCCTTTTAGTCCTACAGGAAGTTACATTATAATTTAATGCTTGACAAATACTCGCCAATCACGGTGGAGAAATTGTAACGAATTTACATGCTCAAGGAACAGTGAGTTCATAATAATAATGATAATAAATATAAGGGGAAATTGTTGGTATATATACCCATTGAAAATTAAACCCTGATTAATATAAGTTAGTGAGTGCCATGACTCATGTTAATTAAACCTTGATTAAAATTTAAAATTAACAGGTGACTATGAGTAACTATGACATGTGATTAAGTCTATTTAATCTCAATCAGATATGGATACTACGTACATATGGTGTCATAGTTACTCATAGTCACCTGTTAATTTTAAATTTTATCAAGGTTTAATTAACATGAGTCATGGCACGCACTAACTTATATTAATCAGGGTTTAATTTTCAATGGGTATATATACCAACAATTTCCCCTTATATTTATTATCATTATTATTATGAACTCACTGTTCCTTGAGCATGTAAATTCTTTACAATTTCTCCATGCACCATGATTGGCGATCGAGTATTCGTTATTTTTATTACTATGAAGAGTGACAAACTTGAGTTCATACAATAATAACAAATTTTTCCTTCTTTCATAGTATGTTTGATTAATTTCAATTGTATATTAGTTGAATGATGTAATTAGGTTTGATTGGATTTCTTTCAAATGCTGCTTGATAGTTTGGTTTGTCAAGTTATATTTAGATAATGGAGCAGTAATGAGGTACCAATTCAAATATTAAATGATTTATGTTTGTTTGTCTGTCCTTTTATTTCTTCTTCCTTTTTAATTTGTTCAAGTTTGGTCATAGAATTTGGGTTTAATTACTTGCTTATGGTACAAAGCTTATGGTTTGACTTGGTCAAATATTTGGAAGACCATTGAGGTTTAAACCACTAACCTTAAAAAAAATTAACTTGGTCAAATATTTCAAAGACCAAACTCTTTCCAATCGAATGTCCGTGATTGAAATCTAAAATCTCCATCTGTTTCCGAATCGATGGCTATCGCCCCGATAGCGAAAGTGTTCACCTTTGCCATCTGCTCGGATCCAATAGTTTACTAATGCTTAATAATGCTCTAATTAAACGAGAAAACTCTAAACAAATTAATATCATCCCATAGTTTAATGAGAATTAGCTGAATGAAGAATTTATTTAGTGCAGGAAGTCATATTATTTATTCTATTATTTATAGTCCAGCAATATGTACTCTTCCCAGAGGAGAGGGACAAGGACAAAGTGGTAATTGTCTCTAGAGAGAGCATTTTGCTATAATTTCACACAAGACCGAAAATGCTCTCTGACTTAACTGGAGGACCCAACTTACCGAGTTAGCATTTGGCAAAAAAAAAATGTTCAATCAAATCTAATTACTGTATAAATGAAATCAATCAAACATACTTTGAAAGGAAGAAAAGGTTATTACTGTTCTATATATGCAATTAAGGAAAAAAGAAAAACAATGGAAAAGATGTAACACTGTTTCTCTAAGATCCAATATTTGACTAATTTTCTTTCAAACTCAACAAATTAAGTTGCAAGGAACTAGGTTGCATTTGACTGGGATTTGCTCCACTAACACTCAAATTCCATGCAGTACACTTACTAGATTTTCTCTGATATATCAACTGTTTAATATTGAAAAAAAAAAGAATAAAATGCATCTTTGATAAAAACAACTACAAAATATTGTACTTATATATAGATATGTTGTATGACCCACTCATAAATCGCATGAAGGCATGCAATATCACGCCTTTTGTATGAAAATAAATTTGGTAGTTCATAAATTTGTTTCGGTATTTTTCACTTTTTTCATGTACTTGTATATTTCGAATTAAATATTTGAGGGAAGTCTCCAGTAAAACTCCAATTTCTTTTTTTTAATAATATATACAATATTTTAGCTATTTTGTTTGGAAAGAGCTTGGTATTTAAAATATTTGACCAAGTCAAAATCATAAGTCTTTGTACAGTAAGCAAGAAAAATCCAAATTCTATGACCATTGACCAAACTTGAACAAAAAGGAAGAAAACAAAAATGGACAGACAAACAAACAAACAGAAATCATTGAATATTTGAATTGGTACCTCAATGCTGCTCCATTACCTAAATATAACTGGACAAACCAAACTATCAAGCAACATTTGAAGGAAGTCCAATCAAACCTAATTACATCATTCAACTAATATACAATTAAAATCAATCAAACATAGTATGAAAGAAAGAAAAAGTAGTTAATTATTCTATGAAGTGTGACTTCTTTAATTAGAGCAAACCGCTTAGATAAGGAACTCCCGTTTGAGGCAACCAATTGTCTCCCAAAACAAAGTTGGTCACTGTGTAATTACCCACATCTGTGCCATTGATCACATGGTACCCCGGCCAACTGACCCGTTTACTCGTACCCGACCCGGGTCCATTGTTACTCGACTCAGCATAATACAAGGTGCTCAGAGCAAAATTGCCGTCCCACGGCATCCATCCTGTCGGGTCGATCAGACTGTCCATAAACGACTGCATGATAACTGTTCTCGAGTAAGCTTTCCATGGCCGGCCTAGGTACGATATCGTCGAACCGGAACTACTAGCCAAGTCAGGGGAAGCCAAAATCTTGCAATTTTGAATCGAAGTTCCGGTGTTTTGGTTTGGATCAGTCCGACCCTGTGCCGTTATGGTGTTGCTTTGACCTCGCATTGGAAGTCGGGAGTAGATGTTGCAGTTCTGAAAGACTACAGCTGCATTGCCAAAGATGTAATCTACGGTACCGTAGATGTCACATTCGCGGTAGAATTGCCGCAAGGAGTGTGTGTAGAGGGTGTCTTGATAGCCTTCAAAGCTGCAGCTGTAGAATGCCGAGAGATCGGCCCCGTTTCGCACGGCCACTGCCTGGTGCTTGGCGGGACCTGCAGTGTTCTGGAAAGTCATGTTTACAGCCACAAACCCTGTCCCAACAACAGCTGCATTTGAAAACAATTTTGATGATTACTACAAAGTCTTTTTCTAACAAAATGTTTAATTAAAATCTATAATTAATAGATTTAGTTCACATTTACCTGTGTTTACTTTTCATAAATTAACATTATAAATTTACTCTCTGAAATGCAATATTAATATTATATTTCAATTCCTTATCTTGTGCACATACTATTTTGTTATCTAGTACCTATACAACTGTACATTCTTAGAATTTGGTCTCTCAGAGTACTCTGGTCCCATTTCATCCTTTGCACCACTAATATCTCGTTTTATATCCAACAATCAAGAATCAAAATGAAATTGAAATATCTACTTCTAGTTGCATGCATAGTTACATACCAAATGTAGCCGAGTTGAATGTGGTCCAGCCATCGACAACACTGTGATTTCCGGTGATAATCGTTTGATTAATCCCGTCTCCGATCATCATAAGATACCGCTTGTTCTTCGGGACATTGACATATTCTTCGTAAATACCTCCATACACATATATCAAATAGTAACCGGTCTTTCCGTCAAGGTTATCGGGTGCTGCATTTACTGCATCCGAGACTGTCGTGAAATTCCCGGTGCCATCTTTGCTAACCACGACAATGTCGTTGATCATCACAGCATCTGAGGCTTCTAGAAGGCCACGACGGCCATTAGGGATTATAGGTATCTTTGAAGGGGTGAATCCTTTTTTCGGTTTCACCTTTTTGGTCTTCGGTACCCAAGCCTTGTTAAATAGAGCAAGCGAGACACTATATAGCTTACTGCTATTTGATATCGGCACGGTTAGACCATTATTTACCGACCATGCCGAGGCGGCTCCTTGGATGCCATCTAGACATGTTTGTTGATTCGTCAAAAGCGCCGAGAGAAGGGTTTGAACCTTATCTGCCTGAGGGTCTAGAAGTGTGTTGGTCGAGCTGAGTGTGCCGGCAGCTGAGTTTAGAAAGTCGATATTTAGTGACGACAAAAGTTGGCAATCGTGCAAAGCCGACACGGCTGAGGGAGACAACTTAGAGGAGCGAGAGAGATACTTGTTTATGAGTGCAAGGAACTTGTTTGCATTTGACAGGGATTTCGTTATGGAGAAGCGGCCGTAGTTGTAGAGGTTTTGTGACCCGCTCGGGGGCAGAACGGAGCGGCAAAATGTCGGGTCGACGGTTGAGTTGCACGCAGTTGATGGCGACACCGGTGTTGCCGGGTCAGATAATGCAGGAGATGTCAAGGAGAGTAAAGAGAGGAGAATGAGGAATGGAATTGTAGAGGATAATGTGGCCATTCTTCTTTTTGTTTCTTCTATATAAAGTGAGGAAATGTAGTATGGAATTGTGAAGTGAAGAGAAGAGTGGTGAGGTTTCATTTATATAGGGGTGGCAAGGGTTTCATTACCTTTGACAGTAGTTGAATAATTTTTGGATTATTTAATTTAAGGAGGTTTAAATTTGGAGTCAACGGGAATTGGGCAAATTGGGATGAAAAGCGCGTATAAGGTAAATAAATGCAATTGCAAAGGTCAAGATTCACAGCTGTACTTGCTGGGTATTTTGAAGGTCTCTAGAAAGAAAGAAAGAATGAAATGTGGGATTTGGTAGCAATGCTTTTTGTTCTCTAGTTACTTAGTTATCTATTCAATTATTTCTATACCTACAACTGATAAAGTTGCATTTTATGAAAATTATAGGTTTAGTGGATATATGACTGTCTGGCATATTCTGACGTCTCATTTAAAAATAAGATGTTTCAAATTCAAAATATATAGATGAATCATGATCAATTTTGTGTTCTACCTTATGTCGTGATCTAATAATTTATGTACTACTACCACAAACAAATGTGGAATTTGACACAATTTAGTAGGTTATGATGATTTTATATTGATTATGTTGTTTTATTTGAATAATTTTGAATTGGGAAGGGATTAGTGGAGTGATGTCGGTGTTTGGTTGCTAGCAAAATGCTTGTTATAATAAAGTTTTGATGCATCTTTTATGATGACATGTGTCAACTATTGCTTGTTTCTTAATTTGTATAATCAATTAAGAGGCTGGTTTTGATGCTGACTCAAAGCTAAATCTTAACCACATGTTATAGTTCAAATTTAATTTGAAACTTTTGATCATTGAATTGATGTCATTTTGTTACCAGAACTACAACTAGTTTTTCTATGCACCGTCCCAAAACTTTGTCACTGTCAAAAAATAAACTTTCCAATTGAAAAAAATATATATAGGTCAAAGTGAGTCAAATATGCATTGACAATCAGGCAATTTATCTCACATTGTTTTGTTTCTTAATTGTAATTGTTTCTAGATATTGATAGAGATATGAAAGAATTAATGATAAAAGTAATTTATTATAACAAATCCTTTAACCAAAATAATATTTTAGCAAGAAATTCTTGATTTCTCAGATAAAAATAAATTATAATTCTATTAATTAAGCTGCCGAAATTTTTATTAATACCATTCCCAAAAAAAAAAATAAACCAAAAGAGCACTGAAATTGGGAAATTTCATATTTACCAAGGCTGCAATGACAAATGGCGGCCCCACTCTTGGGGGCCGCAATTTGTCGTTGCGGCCCCTCAAAAACCCAAAAAACTCAGCATATTATAGTGCATTTTTTTGGGTTTTTGAGGAACCGCAACGACAAATAGTGGCCCCCAAGAATGGCGCCACCATTTTTCGTTGCGGCATGGTATTTTTCGAATTCCCCATAATTTGTGGTTTTTTTTTTTTTACAGTGGTATTAATAAAAATTTCGGAATAAGCTGAATTCTAAAAATAGTTACAATTATAATAGTAACATTAAAAGTATAGTACAATAGCTCACTAAATGGGAAATGATGCCATGTGGGGGAAATATGTTGGAGATGTTTAATAGCCCGGGTCATGATAATTTAATGGCAATTTAGGATAGAGCTATTGTTCGGTGCGCCGAAAGTCCCACCGACGAGGCACACAGGACATTATACTAGTGACCAACAATCAAATATTTAGTCAAGCACTAATTTAATTTGTATAATTAAACTTACAATTAGTGGATGTTTGGATATATGCATGCATGCATACCCAAGTATAATTTAAAAATTAAAATGCTTTATCTAACTTGACTGACCACTATCCACAAATTTAATTAATTAGGCATTATGGATATGGTTAATTTTATTCCAAAATTAGTTCAATGTTTTTTTTGTTCATCATCTTTTTGACCGATTTACTTTGTACTAAATGAATTTCAAAATTTTAAAATTTTCCATGTACACGCATCACTCGTGAAATATATCGGTTTCAAGGGTTTGGATTCGTCATTTGAAGCCAATCCAATATACTTTTGAATTTGTCCACCAAATTCTCTTAGTGAGAACATCACACGCTAGCTTTACCCTAAATATAATTTATAAATGAAAATGCATTATCTAACTTGACTGACCACTATCCACAAATTTAATTAATTAGGTTATGGCTAATTTGCTTCCGGAAGCATTTCGGCGAGGTGCTTACGGGGGCATATCTTAGTATTTGATATTCAAACAACAAATCCAAACCGTTCGATGTTCAATCTATATTAAAATATACTTGGAGACTAAATTTTACATTTTTTGGAATTTTTTTACTATTTATTATGCTGGTTTGAAAACCGCTGTTTTTATTAAATTTCTGCACCATTGAAAACAGCGATTTTCAAACCAGCTTAATAAATAGTAAAAAAATTCCAAAAAATGTAAAATTTGGTCTCCAAGTACATTTTAATATAGATTAATTGAATATCTAACGGTTTGGATTTGTTGTTTGAACATCAAATACTAAGATATGCCCCCGTAAGCACTTCGGTCGAAATACTTCCGGAAACAAATTAGCCATACTCGTATTATGGATATGGTTAATTTTATTTCAAAATTAGTTCAATATCTTTTTTTCTGTTTGGGGATTTGGTTCAATTAGAAGTCAAAATCTACCAAACAAATGGAGCCATGGAGGAAATGGAATTGAAGGTGGCTGTTTGATTTGACTTGAACTGTTGGTTGATTGCTCACTGATTCAGTCTTTAATAGGATATCTTCTCCATTCCACTGGACCCAAAATATAAGAAAATATATTTCACCCATTTTTTTTTCCAGAAATATAAGAAAATATATATTTACTAATTTCTTGGAAAATGAGTGGACAGTAATTATTCTGAAAAGATATTATTTTCTAGTATATTGTAAAATTTATGGATGGTGTTTGCTTATATAATTCGAGTTAAAAAAAAAAGCAAGCAATGTTGATTCTTATATACAAAAAAAGTTATTTTTAATAAAAAGAGAAAAAAAGTTGGGATTTTTTATTTTTTCATTGAGAAACTTTTTCTATAATAAGGTATCACAATATTAATTTAGCTATCCTCCGTTATATATATATTTTTTATGAACTGGAGAGATGCAGTAGCTGAGGAACCGCAGTGATTCAAACACCGTCAAATTTTGACCAGGGACGCAGTTGTGAGATGATCTGTGTACTATGCTACTTTGCCAAACAACTAGTGCTACACTACTAGTTTCCAGCTCTAATTTTGAATTCCAATTTTAGTTTTCTGAAAAATACCAGCTCTTAAAATTTGAAAACTTGAGTCATAATTTAATTACAAATACAGCTGGAATTTCAAAATCTTGTCTTTCAATTTTTGAAAAAAAAAAAAATTAACTTCAACAAGAACTTGCTTATATATGTTAATTCAGTTATTTGTATTTTGAAAATAATATATGAGGGATCTAGTTACCACAATTTTTTTTTGATGGTTGTCGACAATTGTCGGCAACGATTATATTGATAACAAAATAAAAGGTTTAATTACAATATAATCAGATGTCAAGGTTACCACAACCATTTTTTGAGTTACCACAATTTTGATTTACAACAAAGTTACTATAATTATTTTCTACATTTTTAAATTTCAAATCGTCGATCCAAACTGTTCAACATAATCTCCATAATAAAATGGGCTTCCATATCAAATTTTACATTTTTTTACTATTTATTAAGTACTTTACAAAAACTACTCAAATTCAGACCATTGAATTTTGTACCCATCTTAATAAATAGTAAAAAAGTTTAAAAAAAATGTAAAATTTGATCTGGAAGCACATTTTATTGTGGAGATCATGTTGAACGGTTTGGATCGACGATTTGGAATTTGAAAATGTAGAAAATAGTTGTGGTAACTTTGTTGTAACTCAAAATTGTGGTAACTAGATCCCTCCTCATAATATATAGCATGTTAAGATTAAGAAAATTGTCAAACTTGTTTTGTTAATTTGGTTCAAACCGTTTAAACGCCATACTCTTATTTAAAAGTGACTTGGGTGAAGTTCACATTTCAAACCGGTAGATTCAAATCCACTTTCAATTTAAAGCTAATCATTCAAGATATTTTTGTCTTAGTTTGGTTCATTAACAATATATTGCAATGTCATCATCTTATTAAAAAACAATTAATTGGCCAGTATGATCAATAGTTAATTATTTTATTTTTGTACATGATTCATACTTTACTGTCAGCAATTGGCTAAACTTTTAATATATAATTCGCTCATAATACAAAAAAAAAGACTTAAAGAAATAATTAACCGCTATCATTGCTAGCATTTAATAAAAATTGGCAGCCTCTGCAAATATTAAAAATAAAATAAAAGCATTCCTAGCATTTTAATGATAGCAACCGGAACCAAAATTTCTTTAATTAACAAACGAAATTAATTTTCATGTATCAAGAGGATCACATTCAATTAAAAGTCTCTATAAATTTATTTTTTTGTAATTATTCTAGAGACATCAAATATATTAGTTATAATAATATTAATGGGCAATACCATTGGATAAAAAAATCAATGTGGAATTTCTAACAACTATTTGCTGAAATTATAAAAAATTCACAATGGAAAGGAAAAATTGAAATTGAAATCTCATCTGTAAAAAGGCTTAGCAAAAACAGGCCCAAAGGGAAAGTCTAAAGCCCACTGGGCCTGAAAAAAGTTTATAAGGAGGTTTCTTTTCAAATCTCATAAAGGAGCACGAATCTCAAAGAAAAGTTAGTGGTCCGATTTGTGTGTTGTTGATTGATACTTGTAATGAATTTGTTACACATGATGTTTTAAATGACTAATATTTTCCATTTTTTAGAATTTTATAAATGAACATTTTGATAAAATAAAGAACTCTGGTTTTGCTGTATCAGTATAGGTCAGGAATCGTATCCGCTGAATACTACAGAGGTACTATTTCGTGGAGTAATTGGATCTGGACCGTTCTTTTAACTTTGTACAAATCTCAAAGCACAAATAATGTTGGCTCCCTGCGCTATTACGAATAGGCACCATTTTTGAGTTAATCTGGACCGTAAAGTAGTGAGTCCCGCCTATGCAGTACTACAGAGGATACTTTGCCCGTATATGATCATGGATTGTGCTTCATCTGTGCAAAGTTGACTGCTATACTGAACCATGCATGTAGGTCTATAAGCAACACTGACGATTCAGTTGAACCAACCGTCAGTATTAGCATGCCATCAATTGGTTGCAAGTGAACCGCTTGTAGATGTTATGTTCTTCTCGTTTATCATTTTACCACGCAGTTTCTACACTGGTTGTGGCAAATTAGAACCATTGGTGTTTGAAGGTTGGTGTAGAGGTCCTTTGACTTTTGTAGTACTGTTTTCTTCTTTATATATCTTATGAAAAAAGTGGTAACATATATAATATATATACAACCAATCAATTTCATTACTATATATAGAAACACCTTGATTTTATCTACAAAATCAAAACTTACAAAGAATCAACAAAAACATAAATAACATTTCCCTGACAAATTCTGTACGATCACTTGTAGACCGTCTAATACTCTGTAAACCCACTATCCATATGCTCTTAACAGCTTCAAAGAAAGTAAAAAGAAACAGTTTTATCTTAACAGTTTTTTTCCAGAAATATAAGAAAATATATATTTACTAATTTCTTGGAAAATGAGTGGACAGTAATTATTCTGAAAAGATATTATTTTCTAGTATATTGTAAAATTTATGGATGGTGTTTGCTTATATAATTCGAGTTAAAAAAAAGCAAGCAATGTTGATTCTTATATACAAAAAAAGTTATTTTTAATAAAAAGAGAAAAAAAGTTGGGATTTTTTATTTTTTCATTGAGAAACTTTTTCTATAATAAGGTATCACAATATTAATTTAGCTATCCTCCGTTATATATATATTTTTTATGAACTGGAGAGATGCAGTAGCTGAGGAACCGCAGTGATTCAAACACCGTCAAATTTTGACCAGAGATGCCATTCTAAGATGATCTGTATTCTGCAACTTTGCCAAACAACTAGTGCTACACTGCTAGTTTCCAGCTCTAATTTTGAATTCCAATTATATTTTTCTGAAAAATACCGGCGCTTAAAATTTGAAAACTTTAGCCGTAATTTAATTACAACTACAGCTGGATTTTCAAAATCTTGTCTTTCAATTTTTGAAAAAAAAAAAATTAACTTCAACAAGAACTTGCTTATATATGTTAATTCAGTTATTTGTATTTTGAAAATAATATATAGCATGTTAAGATTAAGAAAATTGTCAAACTTGTTTTGTTAATTTGGTTCAAACCGTTTAAACGCCATACTCTTATTTAAAAGTGACTTGGGTGAAGTTCACATTTCAAACCGGTAGATTCAAATCCACTTTCAATTTAAACTAATCATTGCCAACATCTTGAATTTGAGCTAATCATTCAAGATATTTTTGTCTTAGTTTGGTTCATTAACAATATCTTATTAAAAAACAATTGGCTAGTATGAACAATGGTTAATTATTTTATTTTTGTACATGATTCATACTTTACTGTCAGCAATTGGCTAAACTTTTAATATATAATTCGCTCATAATACAACAAAAAAGACTTAAAGAAATAATTAACCGCTATCATTTTGCTAGCATTTAATAAAAATTGGCAGCCTCTGCAAATATTTAAAAAAAATAAAATAAAAGCATTCCTAGCATTTTAATGATAGCAACCGAAACCAAAAAATTTCTTTAACAAACGAAATTAATTAATTTCCATGTATAAAGAGGATCACATTCAATTAAAAGTCTCTATAAATTTATTTTTTTGTAATTATTCTAGAGACATCAAATATATTAGTTATAATAATATTGGGCAATACCATTGGATAAAAAAATAAATGTGGAATTTCTAACAACTATTTGTTGAAATTATAAAAAATTCACAATGGAAAGGAAAAATTGAAATGGAAATCTCATCTGTAAAAAGGCTTAGCAAAAACAGGCCCAGTGGGAAAGTCTAAAGCCCACTGGGCCTGAAAAAAGTTTATAAGGAGGTTTCTTTTCAAATCTCATAAAGGAGCACGAATCTCAAAGAAAAGTTAGTGGTCCGATTTGTGCTGCACTGTATCCAGCACATGCAACACTAAATATAGATCCATCATTTAGCTCGTACAAATATCATAATTACCCCCTCTTTATTCTCAATAATTATTTGGCAAAGAAACTTTGATTAGTGCTTGAAATTTATATTCGATTTGTAGGCCTGTGTCGTACAAAATTGACACTTTGATGTTTTGCAAATGAACATATGAGTATGACATCATGCTTTTTCATTTGAAACTTTTTAAATCCAGCTATATATGATATATATAGCATATTAATTTGTTCCTTTGCCACTAAGAAATGTTTGATTTTTATTTTCAATTTATATATTATGAAGGAAAAACAATTTGCTAGTAAAACCACTTTTTAAAAAACAATATTAGTAAATATTTCTCTATTGCTGTGCTGTACGTTGATTGATACTTGTAATGAATTTGTTACACATGATGTTTTAAATGACTAATATTTTCCATTTTTTAGAATTTTATAAATGAACATTTAAATAAAATAAAGAACTCTGGTTTTGCTGTATCTGACCTATAGGTCAGGAATCGTATCCGCTGAATACTACAGAGGTACTATTTCGTGAAGTAATTGGATCTGGGCAAATTTTTTAACTTTGTACAAATCTCAAAGCATAAATAATGCTGGCACCCTGTGCTATTCCGAATAGGCACCATTTTTGAGTTAATATGGACCGTAAAGTAGTGGGCTCCACCTATGCAGTACTACAGAGGATACTTGCCCGTATAAGATCATGGATTGTGCTTCATCTGTGCAATGTTGACTGCTATACTGAACCATGTAGGTTATAAGTAACACTAATGATTCAGTTGAACCAACCGTTAGTATTAGCATGCCATCAGTTTGTTACAAGTGAACCGCGCAGTTTCTACACTCGTTGTAGCAAATTAGAACCATATTGGGTACGTTTGGATGAACTCTAGAATAGCTACTATTTAGAATAGTAAATAAGAATAGCTACTGTTTAAGAACAGTGCTAACTCGAACTATTCGGAATAGTGAAAAAGGTTGTTTGAATTGCATATTTGGAATAGAGTTTGGAGGGAATGAATAAAGTAATAGTTTATGTGTTAGATTAAATATAATACAATATAATATTAATTTAAATATTAAATTTAATATAATATTATTTTAAATATTAGATTAGTATTACATAAAATATTATAGAGTCCGGCTACTATACCACTAGTGTCATTTCAAATTAAATAACACCACATCTTAAACCATTGGATCTGCTTTAATATTCGTGCAAGACACTAGTGTCATTCCAGGCTATCTTGTACACGAATATTAAAGCAGATCCAATGGTTTAAGATGTGGTGTTATTTAATTTGGAATGACACTAGTGGTATAGTAGCCGGACTCAATATTATATTAAATGTAATATAATATTAGTTTAAGGCAAATTCTTCTATGGACATAAGGACCTATTTGTAAAATGAGCATATTTTCATTTTCAAAGTTCAAACAGTCGATTCGACCGTTTAACATTATCTCCATATTTAAATGTACTTGGAGGTCAAATTTTACATTTTTTTGAATTTTTTTACTATATATTAAGATGGGTACAAAATTCAATGGTCTGAATTTGACTAGTTTTGTAAAATACTTAATAAATAGTAAAAAAATTCAAAAAAATGTAAAATTTAACCTCCAAGTACATTTTAATATGGAGATAATGTTGAACAGTCAGATCGACTGTTTGAACTTTGAAAATGAAAATATGTTCATTTTACAAATAGGTCCTTATGTCCATAGAAACATCCCTCTTAGTTTAATATTAAATGTAATATAATATTAGGTTAAATGTTAAACGTAATATAATATTAATTTAAATATTAGATTAGTATTAAATAAAATATTAGATTAAATGTAATATAATATTAGTTTAAATATTAAATGTAATATAATATTAGTTTAAATATTAAATGTAATATATTAGTTTAAATATTAAATGTAATATAATATTATTTTAAATATTAAATGTAATATAATACTATTTTAAATATTAAATTAGTACTAAATAAAATATTAGATTAAATGTAATATAATATTAGTTTAAATATTAAATGTAAGATAATATTATTTTAAATATTAGATTAGTATTAAATAAAATATTAGATTAAATGTAATATAATATTAGTTTAAATATAATACAATATAACAATGTTTTTAAATAGCGTTTATAGCGTCATAGCGGGAAGGCTACAAAAAAAGCTATAGCGAATAGCGTAGCTATAGCGGAAGCTATGCTACATAGCGTTTTTTTTTTTTTTACAAAAATTATATTATATATTTTTACTAAATATCAACATTATTTAAAGTCTCATAGAACAATAAATAACATCAAATTAATTAAGAAATTATAATATTCATATTGAACCAGTACAAAGTCCAAATTACAGTTCAAAATATCCATATTAATATCATAAACTATCGATCTTTTTCTATTCAAAATATCTTAAGCATCATGATTCATGACATAATCTATTTTTTTTCTATTCAAATTTCAAAATATCTTAAGCATCATGATTTCTATTTAAAATTTTCCCAATTTCAGCGACAAGGGTTTCCTTCTCGGTTTGGGCAAATTAAAAGATCTGTAGCAACAAAGCTTTTAATTGATTTCGGTTTGGGCTTTTATTTAATTTTTTTGGGTCTTTATTTAAAGCCCATATAAATTGCCTAAAAAAGTCCATTATGCATAGCGCGCGCTATTTGCGCTACACGCTACGCGCTATAGCGGACCGCTATTACCGCTATAGCGGCCGTAATTCAATTAGCACATTTTGATGCCATAGCTTAGCGTTTAGGTTCTAAAAACGCTATAGCGGAGCTATAGCGCGCTATTTAGAACACTGCAATATAATATTTAATTATTAAATGTAATATAATATTATTTTAAATATTAAATTAGTATTAAATAAAATATTAGATTAAATATAATATAATATTAGATTAAATATAATACAATATAATATTAATTTAAATATTAAATGTAATATAATATTAATTTAAATATTATATTAGTATTAAATAAAATATTATATTAAATGTAGTATAATATTAGTTTAAATGTTAAATGTAATATAATATTAGATTAAATGTTAAATGTTAGATTAGTATTAATATTGAAAGCAATAAATGCTATTTCATGTTTTTGTAAGAATAGAGAATATCTCTATTTTCTCTATTTCTATTTTCTCTATTTCGGATAGCTTTATTTCTCGTTTGGATTGTCTTTGTTCCGAATAGCAATGCTATTTTAAAAATAGTGCATCGAAACATAGCCAAACTGGTGTTTGGAGGTTGGTGTAGAGGTCCTTTGACTTTTGTAGTACTGTTTTCTTCTTTATATATCTTATGAAAAAAGTGGTAACATATATAATATATATACAACCAATCAATTTCATTACTATATATAGAAACACCTTGATTTTATCTACAAAATCAAAACTTACAAAGAATCAACAAAAACATAAATAACATTTCCCTGACAAATTCTGTACGATCACTTGTAGACCGTCTAATACTCTGTAAACCCACTATCCATATGCTCTTAACAGCTTCAAACAAAGTCAAAAAGAAAAAAAGAAACAGTTTTATCTTATCACACAGGGACTTATTTGTAAATTGACCTTTATAGTCAATAACTACTGTCTATCTTTATCATGAATTAATGTATGATCGATCGATTCAGCTTTTCTTTATCAAATAGTTGATGGTTGATAGACAAATTTTAAAACATAGACTTGTAAATTCGAATTCTTGATTTTTTTTAATTATTACCATTCAAAAGGGGACCATTAATTAATTGGTTCAATGTATTAGCTTTTTTTTTTTTTTTTGTGTGGTTGCAAGCCCTTACGCGATTTCATTAAATATCATAGCAAATTACAAGCATGTTCCAACGTAAGTATTCTTATTACACAAAGATAGTATCATATACATTGAACTACTTGTAAAATCTCTAACTGCTAAAATTAAAGAGAAGAGGAAAAGTAAAACTTAGTTGCGAAATGTTCAGTTCGCGCTAGATTAGCAAGTCAATGGGCCTGTTCATTCTCTTATCTTAATATGCAAACGTAGCAGTAGAGTGAGTGTGACTACAACATGTGAACACTGCATTGAAGAATGTGCACCCGAGAGGCACTGAATCAGACCAGACCAGAAACTGAAACAACCGAACCATGACAGTCACCACTTCTGCCAAGGAGGCACTGAATCAAACCGAACAGGAAACTAAATCAACCGGATCAGGACAGTCACCACTCAGCCGAAAAGACACTGAATCAAATCAGATCGAGAGCTGAGTCGACTAGACCAATGTATTAGTTTTCATATAAGCATGAACAAAATATTGAATGAATGCCTCCTAACTGTATTGTAACACTGTAATTTATTTTCATTATTTGAATCCTTAATATCCAACAGTATTAGCACATGCATTATGCACCGCCAACTCTACTAACTCAAAACCCATGTATATATCTTTCTCACTATAAATAAATCATCAACCCCTCTATCCATTACACCTCCTTCTCTCTTTACATACACATTCACTCACTATGCAACCTTTTCTAAGTTTGCTCCTATTCCTCTCCATTGCACAATGCATTAACATTTCTCTAGCCTCCTCACAACACACACATTGTGATGGCACACTATACCCTGAGCTATGTGCTTCTACACTCTCCACAATCCCTAACCTCTCCAAGAAATCGCTACCGCAAGTCATATGCTCGGTCGTCAATAAGACTGCTGATGAGGTAAGAGCATCGTCGGCTAATTGCTCCGCGTACCTCCGTTACCGCACTCTTAATTCGATCCAACAACTTGCTATCAATGACTGTCTCGAGTTGCTCGATGAGTCGTTAGATGAATTGTTACTTGCCGTGTCTGACCTCGAGTTGAAGCCAAATGCACATATTAATGATGTGCTCACAGTGCTGTCAGCTGCCATGACGAATCAACATACGTGCCTCGACGGCTTCTATAACATCAAAGGTACATTATATATATTTACATGACACATATATATCGTTACGTAAGCCGTAACTGATTGATTGAGCTCGACAAATAACAGGTGAAAACATTCGGAAATACATCGAGGGCCGGCTTCACCACGTATCACATCTAGTGAGCAACTCTTTGGCCATGGTGAAAAAGATTCCTTCAAAACAAAATGGAAGGCAAATGAGAGAGAAAAAAGAGCCATTTGAGGGGTATGGCACGATACACCGAGAATTTCCTCGGTGGGTTCGGCCTTCTGACAGACGATTGCTACAAGCACCATCCACCAATTCAACAGCAATTGTGCCCGATTTAACCGTGGCCAAGGATGGTAGCGGGAACTTCACAACGGTTAGTGCGGCGGTTGCAGCGGTGCCAACCAAGAACAAGAAGAGATTTGTTATTTACATAAAAGCGGGGGCGTATATGGAAAATGTCGAGGTGATGAAGAGTATGTTGAACGTGATGTTCATCGGAGACGGCATCGGCAAGACGGTGATCAAGGCCAGTCGAAATGTGGTGGATGGATGGACCACCTTCAGGTCTGCCACCTTAGGTCAGTGCCATTTTTTCTTCTTATAAATTGTATATATGTCATGATAATCCAACCGTCGGGTTAATTATATATGAATAGAGAACTTAAAAGAGGAACTAATTAATTTAAATATATATTATAAACATTTTCACAATTATATATATAATTCAAGAATTGATTGATTGAAATTAAGTACATATAGATTGGTATTATATATTAATTAAGTACATTGATTGTGTTTGACTAGCTAGGGGATATATATCGCGGTAATAGTGAAACAATTATATGTATTAATATAATTAGATAAATTACATGTTTGCCAAAGAGTGAGATTATGGTAATATGCATATTACACAACAGCCTACTACGCTATGGACTTTTTCTTCGTATTAAAATGTAATTGCAAATTAAATTTCACATTTTTTAAAATTATTTTACTATTTTTTATATAGGTAGAAAATCACTTGATTTGAAAATTCTGAACCATCCAAAATCAGTGATTTTCTACCTATCAAAAAAATTCTAAAAAATATAAATGTTGATCTATAAGTATATTTTTATATAAAGATCACATTTAACGGTTCAGATTGACTATTTAAATTTTTTAAATAAAAATAAAAATTCATAAATCCATAATATGCATATTACCATGGCCTCATTTTTATGCCAAATATATCATCTCTAATTTTATTGGTACAAGGAATTCTGCCACCAGACAAAAGCGATTGATTGATTGATTTGTCACGGACCAAAGCGAAGATGAACATATATAGATTATATATGATCGATTTATTCAGGGTATTATTTTGTTCAAATGTGAAAGCAAAGAAAGGATCAAAATGACACGTGCCATGATAGACAAACTATTACTGGATCCATTTATAGATAGCACCATAGTGCATGTGCGTGTGGGGCTATTGTGCCCCATTTATAGGCGTAATATAGCACCATATAGTGCAAGTGCATGTGGGGCTAAATGATCCAATCCAATCAAATATTGGCTGTACCGCCTATAGAAAGAAACATTATCGTTTCATTATTATTTCTCCTGTTCTCTACTTTCCTACATCTATTTAGATCAACTAGAAAACTACATATTTTATTTGATTATTCTTTTGAATATGAGGAAATTTACAATTTACAATACTTTAAAATTGGGATGACAAAAACATATTTATCTACTATATTCACATTGCTCCATTTCTCTTAAATGGGTCATAGTTTTGCGTGGTGACATCAATTACCAGTTTTGGTTCTCTGTTAACCATAAATATTAAGAAGAGAGAGAGAAAATCAAATAATATATGACCCATTATGTGTTGACTATAACTATGATCTATAAAAATTTGAAGTGTGATTTCTTTTTTTTTTCTTTTATAAATTAAAAATTAGCAGATTTGTCGTTTATATTTTATTTTTTTATAAATATTTATATTTTTTAACTTCTTTATAAAATAAAATTAGATGAGTTCGGCTACGCTACTTATATAAGCATATCATGACATATACTACTACTCATATATTTGTTTTAAAGTTTAAATAACAAATTCAAATCGTTCAAACCGATCTCCTTCTTGGTATCTTTGTTTATATATAAATTTTTTTTTTAATTTATTTAGTATCAACTGAAGAGGTAAAAAAATGATGATTTTTGTACGCATCTTAATGTATTATTTTTATAAAAAATCTTAATTTTAAAAAATTCTACAAAAATAGATAAAAGTTTCAAAAAAATGTAAAATTTGATCTCAAAGTACATTTTCATATGGATATCGTGTTAAATAATTCGGATCAATTCTTTGAATTTTAAAAACAGATATTTGACTTATAAACATATACTCAGATATGCTTATATAAATTGAGTACGTAGCTGGACTCAAATTCTATTACAATATAACTTGTTTAGCTCTAATTATATAAATATAACTTAGATTAAAATTATAATGTCAGACTCTCTCTCTCTCTCTCTCTATATATATATAGAGTAGAACTAGGGTGCTCTCGAGTTCACCAAGCCCTTGGTGAACTCAAGTCCAAAACTCATCGGATCGGCTTCAAATGACGAATCCGACTGTTGAAATCCGTCTATCTTACGAGTGATGCGTCTACATGCAAAAAATTTAAATTTTGAAATTAATTTTGCATAGAGTCAAGTGGTCAAAATTAGAAGGTTAATAAATTAATTTTAATGCATTCATTTTTTGACGTTTTTTGACCACTTGACTCTATGCAAAATTAATTTCAAAATTTAAAATTTTTGCATGTAGACGCATCACTCGTAAGGTAGACGGGTTTCAACGGCCGGATTCGTCGTTTGAAGCCGATCCGATGAGTTTTGGACTTGAGTTCACCAAGTGCTTGGTGAACTCGAGAGCACCCTAGTTCTACTCTATATATATATATATATATATATATATGCATGGTCCAAGAAGGATGAAGACAAGATAAAAAAAATGTGACTCTATATATATATATAATGTCAGACTCTAGTGCCATGCTTCTATTGGGTCCTGGCATGTGACTCTGTCCACAGAATAAATGTCTTCATATATATTTTATATACTGTCAAATGCGATACATTACTATATCCGTATATATATATATATATATATATATATATGTCATGAATAGTTTCTAGTCTCATTTTGCACCTTTGGTAATGCTAAGCTTTCCACCGTTAGATTAGATCCGTGTTTACCGGGAAAAGAAACAGCAACTTTATTTTGTCGCATTAAATGCGCCAGCTCATGATAATTAAAAAATATAATTATATCCACTATTGAAATCATCCCATGATTCTATTTCAGAAAGTTAAGTTCAATAAATATAATTTTAAACACCAAACAAGAAAGAAAATCATAACCATAACCTTAATTATTATGAAACTTTTTTAGTGTCATATGATATGCTTTTTATCACTTTCACATGTGTACAGTACATTAATTCTGAAAGGTGGAATTGGCTTTTAATCCACCGACAAGATATATATATATATCATCTCCCAAGAATTTTTTATTCAATAGAAATCAATAAAAAATAAGAGAAGAAAATAGAAAGAGTATAAACTTTTTTGCACCAATAGAAAGATCGGATCTATTGTTTCCGATCAAAAAATTTGGATCAGATTCAATGCTTCCTGTCCAAATTTCTCTCTTTTATTCTGTATTTTGCCTCAGCAACACAAATGATTGCACAGAAAATGGCACATAAATTTTTCTGTTTTGTTCAAGGAAAAAAAGAAGAGGAGGGATGGAGTACAAGCAGGAAAGATAACCTCCAAAAAGTTTAGATGTACTTCAGATCTTATGTGGTCCATGTCAATATGTTTAAATTGAAAAAAAAATTGAATCTGGACCATTGAATAATTTAAATTAAATCCGATCTTTCTACCAATCTAACAACTATAGTACTCTTTCTACTTCCCTCTCTCATATTTTATTAATTTCTATAAATAAAAAATTTCCTCATCTCACCCCCCAAAAAAAAAAAAAAAATTATTCCATTTGCATGCATTAAGATAAACTTAAATTGTTCCTCTTTTTTTATACTAACAAAAGTGAAATTATTAATGCGCTAATTAAAGAAACTTGTGCCCTATAATTAGTAAACAAGTCTCATGGTGCCAAAAAAATTTTGAGGAAAATTTGCAGTGAATATTGCATGGAATTAATCATTTGAACATGATATCCTTCTTTTATTAAACAAATAATACTTATAGAATAAAAAATAAGGAGAATATTTTGTTCAGAGACTCACGTGGTAAGAACAGAGATGTATCTAATGCAAGTGTGCATCACGCTTAAAAATGACAAATCAAATATTTATTTATTGGTCAATCTTGTGCATTGTACTTCCACAACTACAAATTTAGTACAATTTTGAGCAGAAAATTAATAAATAATCAAGGAAAATCTAGTACAATTTGCCTTGTCCTTTGATTCCTTAAGTTGTTAATTTATTGAATTCGGTTTATTTGATTTTCAAACTAACCGACAAATTTCGGGTTAAATGGTTCTTGAATTTTTGAATGGTTCAGTTAGGTTGAATTTTTGAATTACGGATTTTTTATACATTTGGTTTAATCTCTCTTATTTTAGTTCAACCAAACAAATAAAAAGTTACTCCATTTCTTTTTAATCGGTTGTTATTTGATTGACAAATTTAATTCGGTAAGATTTTTAAAAAACTAAATAAAAATTTAATTCAATTATTTTATTTCAGTTTTAACTGAACAATCATTTCAAGAACCCTAATGATTCCCATCTACAAGAAAAAATATTTAAGAATAAAACTGGATTTGTTTTATTTGGAATATTATTGGATGGTTCATGATATAAAAAGTAAAAAAAAATCAACTACAATGTAATTGTACGGTCCAGATTGAGTAAAATTTAATCGAATGATTTGGACTGAATAGTAACAACAAAGGGGAGAGTCAGTGGGGTTTTATTTGATATGAGCTCAGGTCTTCATTTAATATATTGAAATGAATAAAATGTGCATCTTATCTGTCAGATCTATATTCTGTGGATAAGACAGCGCATCTGATCAATTGTAACAGCTGTTGTTGTGGTGTGATTAAATTGGGATGAACGGTCACGGATGTTAATGGTCACAGCATGTTAATCATGCAATAATTATACATATCACGTTTGTTTATATTTAATTATTTTTTTTCGAAATTTAAGTTAGGTTATTCAAAATTCATTATTAGATCAAGATCTAATGGTTCAGATAATACGTAAATCGTGTGATCACGTCATCACGTGTTGTGTCGTACTGCGACCTAACCAATTTACATGCCGTGGCGTGTTAATTTTTCAAATAATCATGACAAGAAATATGTGAATCACGACACGTAACCGACACAGATACCGTATCATGTATCATGTTATATCAGAACCATAACATGACATACCGTGACGTATCCGTGTTATTTTTTTACATCTATATCCATACCTTTTTCTACATGTTTAGTTTAAACATCATATTTTTAAGGTCCATAAAAGTAAGTAAGTACATTTATTGAGGATAGGCATTCAAGTTGTATTTGTTGACCTATACGGTCCCCAGGTAGAGAGCATGCACATGCAATAAATAGTATATCATGGCATTGAGGTATTATTATATTTTGCCATGTATAACCATGTGGGGGCAATCTAATGCCTTGATTCCTATTCCAGACATAGGCTCACATGCTAAACTTTTTATTTGTCTGTCCTGCATTTTTTTCAATAAAAATATCAGTAATATTTTGGATTTTAGATACTAATATTCACTTAAAAAATTTCAAAAATTGATCAATTTTGTACTGCTCAATTGTAACAGCTGTAGTTGGCAACGGGTTCATAGCAAGAGACTTAACGGTCGAAAACTCGGCCGGTCCGAGCAAGCACCAAGCCGTAGCCGTAAGAGTCGGCTCTGATCTTTCGGTTTTCTACAGATGCAGCTTTGTCGGGTATCAAGACACTCTTTACACTCACACCCTCCGCCAGTTTTACCGGGAATGCGACATTTACGGAACAATCGACTTTATCTTTGGCAATGCAGCCGTCGTGTTCCAAAACTGCAACATGTACGCACGAAAACCCAACCCGAACCAAAGCAACGTCTTCACTGCTCAGGGTAGAGAGGACCCGAATCAAAACACCGGCATTTCAATCCAAAAGTGCAAAGTAACCGCCGCCTCCGACTTGGCGGGAACTGTATCAAGTGTCAAGACGTACCTAGGTCGGCCATGGAAAGAATATTCTCGTACTGTGTTCATGCAGTCTTATCTTGACAGTCTGATTGATCCTACGGGTTGGTTGCCATGGAACGGTACATTTGCACTTAGCACGTTATATTATGGGGAGTACTTGAACACGGGTCCTGGGTCGAGCACCGCGAAACGTGTCACGTGGCCGGGGTTTCGGGTGATTACCAGTGCAAAGGAGGCGGATCAGTTCAGTGTGTCTTCTTTCATTCAAGGGGACCAGTGGATCAGTATGACAAATGTTCCATTCATGACCGGATTGAACTGATTAATGGAATAATTGTCATTTTATTTATAATACTATTATTTTTAGATTTTTTTTAATATTAATGAGAGTACTGTAAACATTGGGATGTTTGAAATAAGATAAGATGCTTTCAATTTGAAATGTTGTTGAAATGTTGCCAATTCTAGATAAAAATATGAAGAATATGTATTAGAGATGAACTCAAAATAGTGCACAAACAACTACACTTTTTAAATTTGAGAAAAAAGAAAGAGACAATCCTGAGCATCTAAAATTAATAAATCACACTAACTAATGTGATATTTCATTCCCAAGTAATAACTAAAAGAGTAAAGGTGCTTTGTAAACCAATAAATTCAGCTAAAATCATTAAAAGAAATTCAAGATAAGTATGAAATTTTACTTATTTAGCAACAAATAAGCAAATTAGAAGAAAATAAAATTAAAATTAGTAAAATCCATCTAAAACATGAGGAGGGATCAACTTACAACAAAGTTACCACAACCATTTTCTACATTTTGAAATTCCAAATCGTCGATCCAAACCGTTCAACATGATCTTTACAATAAAATATGCTTCCAGATCAAATTTTACATTTTTTCGAATTTTTATACTATTTATTAAGTATTTTACAAAAGCTAGTCAAATTCAGACCATTGAATTTTGTACCCATCTTAATAAATAGTAAAAAAATTCAAATAAATGTAAAATTTGATCTAGAAGCACATTTTATTGTGGAGATCATGTTGAACGGTTTGGATCGACGATTTGGAATTTCAAAATGTAGAAAATGGTTGTGGTAACTTTGTTGTAACTTGATCCCTCCTCCTAAAATATATAAGATAAGTAAATTTTCCAATGTCCATAGTAATTATAAAGTAATTTATTTATGTAATATCAAACACGACTAATAGTAAATATATGTAAGTTATATTGCTAGAAACAGAAAATAGAGATTCAAGATAAAAGCAAAATAATAGCCCTATGAAAGATTAAAAGTAATAGCTGGACCAACACACTCAAAATCAACGGCCCAAAAAAGTTTTTCCTTATTTGTAGGGCTGTCAACCAGTTGGGCCGGGCCGATCTATGTATTGTGACATTTTTATTGGCCCATAATTTATGTAGGGGCACAACATCTCTTCAGATATACTTTTGTTTAGAAAGCTGATTGTTTAATATAAAAAATAAGGCTAAATCCAATTACGTACACTCAATTACACAGTAGAAATTCAAAAATTACATACACTCAATTACACAATACAAAATAAGGCTAAATCGACTGAAGACTAATCATTTCAAGATGTGACATGCAAAAATTCAATTTTACAGATCAAAATTTTTCCCTCCGATTAAATCAAATCAAGGCATGCTTAATAAAATAGCAATTTAGCAAGCAATTGAATCACAACCATGGAGCAAGGGTTCTTTAAGTGTAGTTAGGTTCAAACCCAATAAGATGGCACGATTGATGGCACAAAATAGGATAATCATGCTACACCACCTCTTTAATTCAAAGCGTCCATGTATCAAGTTGTACTGCTTTTTGCGCTTTGGGTTTTCATGTGGTTAGATTCTAGAATAGATGTAAATACCCCAGGTTAATTTTCATGTACTTCTTTAAGCCCATATATATTTTTAAATGAAAGCCTATGGGCTTCATAAATATCATGGCTTTTACCAGCATAGCTTGTTCTCTTACTGTCAGGTGGATTTCTCATGTTCCAAATCAAAGAATAAAGACTGTTTCAATACAGTTAAGTTAATTCAAATTCAAATTATTCATGGATCTACGGTGCCCTATTTTAAAGAATATCCAGATATTAATTTGAAATTTGTTGTGAATCGGCCTAAAACAAAACAAGAGTGGCGTGACAAAAAAAAATATGTATCCATAAGAAAATCAATTAGTTCTTTGAACTAAAGCCTCGACATAGCTGCATTTGTCCTTGTCATCAGGACCCAGTTGTACTAGTTGTACTAGTTGCTCTAGGTGTTGATAGTTGCCAACCTGAAATTGATTGAGATTTGCCACAAATCAGATAAGTTGTACAAAATGCACATTTGAGATCGATTTTGACTACCAGTGGAATTAAAGGAATTCTTACACAATTAATGGCCTATTTCAGTGCCATTTTGCTTTCTCAGAAGGAGAAAATTAGAGGAGGAAGAGAAAGAAAAAGAGAGGGAAAAGCAGAAAATTAATTTATATGTGCAGGAGGACTTCAATTCAATGCACACAGAACCAAGCAGGAGAGACATAGACAAAGAGTTTCTTTTTAAAAAAAAAATAGAGAAAGAGACACCTAGGTTACTGACACCAAAAACAAAGGAACTAAGTAACAGGAAAGATTTCGATATATTGGGACAAGAAAAAGGAGAAATCTTGTTCAGGAACAGAAACATATTATTATTTTCTCATGACCTAACTCTGATTTCAGAAAGCTCAATCAGTTCAATTTCAACTGAAAAATTACTTATTCCTTTATTTAAATTTACCTCTAACACCAATCATTATTGTTATATTAAACTTTGCGCCTCAATTTTTGTGGATTCCACTTTCTATGTATTCTTTTTTGAAGCAATCAATATTCCCTAGTATTTAGCATGAACAACAGTACAACACATGATGCACTGAACCAACCTGTAAGGACTGTCAACACAATAAAATCTGCTTTTGGAAATAAAATACAAGAAAAGGGAATTTATTAGCCGTACGGTCCACCAGGGCAGGGCTGTCCAAGCTATTCAGAGATGGCAAGTCGTCTTTCTGCATATGCTCTACCAGTAGCACATCACTCGCCTACATTTACCAGCATACAAACAATCATTAAAGACAATATGACAAATTTTATTATATCAAGAAAATGGTATTATCAATTATTACATACATTTTATTACCCTTGCTTCCTAGAGGAAATGGCGAATCAGTTATTTTGAAGATAAATGTTGAGCCTAAAAAGTCGTTAAAAATCTATATTATAACACGGCGTTCATTGCTTCCAGATCATGAGCTTCTTCCTTCTGCAGCGAAAAGAAATTAACATGATGATCCTTAAACATCCCTGATCCGCATCAATTTTCAGATTCAAGTCAAAAATCCAAGATACAAACACACAGGGGTGGAACTAAAAAATTTGAATTAGGAGGGCTAAACTATAAAATGCACACATTCATTTTATGAGTGGGGCTAAACAATTTAAAAGCCTTAAAAATTAAAAATTTAATTAAATTTTAATATACATCATTAAAAAATTTAAAATCATGGGGTGGATTAGCACCCCCTGGACTAAGTTTAGATCCGCACCTGCAAACACAAGCCCCTCTTTGCAAATTGTAGTTGAGGTTTTGCATCAAATATCTAATGGAAAGATATAAAATTGAAAAATAGAAAGTACCTTGTAGTTAATGCTGTATTGCAAGATCACCATTCCCTTAAACTAGGGCCAGTATTGTCGATCTTGGTTCTAGTCGTGAATTACATGCATAGAAGATCTGAATGTAGCAGCTGGATTGCAAAATTCCTAAAAATTATATATCATCACCGACGGGACGGTCTTCAGAGTACTGCAACAAATGAGACAATAATCACTAGTCCTTCTGATGAAGGTAAACTATATTTTACTATATTCTTTGTTGAAATTACAAAAATACAAAATAAAAACTGTAAAATTGAACTATATATTTAAATATGAATTTTGAAACGCTGATAGCGAGAGATGCAATCAGTATTTTTAGGGGTTTCTAAGAGTATTGAAAATTTAAATAAAAAAAATCTTAGTGAATAAAAACCCTTACAATATTGATGATAAACTTTACTGGGTTTGATTATTATTTTCAATACCTTACTGAGATTGAGGTCATTGAAGGCCATTTAAAATTCTTAATTATATTGCAACTTTTTATTTTTACTTTTTTAACAGATTTGGATAATTGTTATAGAATAACAGGAACTAGGACTTACATTGTAGTTCATTCCATGTTGCAAGCACCACAGCCTTAACCCGGGACAATCATAAACCTCAACTTTGCAAGGATCTACAGGATGCCACTCATCCGCAAGGTTAGTCAACCCCAACAATGAGCTCACATGTGAACCCTCCCGTGCACTCATTGACAATTCAAGAGAAGGTCCCAATGATGAGCTCACATGTGAACCCTCCCGTGCACTCAGGGCAGGTCCCAAAAATGAGCACAGCTTCCAACAATTATCAATGGAAACATTGACCAAGGATTTCAGCTTTTGCATTCCAGATATAGATACTAGCTCGCATGCAACAATATCCAACTCTTCAAGATCTAATGGCAGAGACTCTGCTTCTAAGAATTGCAAACTTTTACAGGTGGTAATATTAAAAAGCTTTAGTTTGCATAGGCTGCCAATCCATTCTGGAAATGCAATGCCATTGTAATTGTCTATGTCTAGCTTGCTAAGATTAGGATGAGGCTGGAGACTATCCATCACCGAAAAACAATTTTGATCTTCAAGAAATATGTTCTGACCACTTTTTATGATCAACTTAAATACATTACCTTCTTTGCCAAAATAATCACCCGAACTCCAGCATAGTATCAAGTACTCCAAGTTATGCATTCTCACAAGTTTAGCACATTGGACATCCATTAAATTGGGAATATTTTTCAATCCACATACACAAAGAGATCCTCCCAGATCTGGAAAATCCTTTAACCATCGTACTGTCTCACATTTGAGCTCCACCTTTAGTGCTTGATTTCCAACAAATTTGTTCAAGCTAGGTGGTAAATAACTGACACTAGTATCACAGATTTCAAGAGTTTGAAGATTTGTAAGGCTCCCCATGTCACTAGGAAGCTCTTCAAGTGATTGGCAATTAGAAATACAAAGTTTCCTCAAGGCCTTGAGTTGACAAAGGGACCCAGGCAACACAGCGAGATCATAACAACTATCAATTATTAGCTCTTCCAGGCTAATTAGATTTCCTATTTTTGTTGGCAATTGTTTGAAATTATAATTACTCTTAAGAGTTAGATATTGCAAGCTATAAAGGGAACATATGCATTCAGGTAGCGTATCAAGGAACAGATCTTTAAGTGAAAGATAACGAAGATGTTTCAAATTACCAACAGTGGAAAGAAAATCACAAATTGGTTTTGAGAAAATCACAAATTGAAAATTTCTTATTTCTAGAGCTCTTAATTGTGGGGCCATTGAAAGGTCTAAACTGAGAAGGATTTCGACAGAAGAGTATACAATGAGTGTTCGCAGAGCAGTGAACTTGTCCAAGGGAATAGGATCTATTAGATTCACAGAATCAGCTATATACAAATGGTATAGTAAATTAGGAAAAATCGGGAACTTACCAATGTGAATTGAATAGCAACTATTTTCCGAATTAAGTCGTGCTAAATCATGAACTATATCATGCAACTTAAATGTTACCATATTCCCCACATATCTCTCCGTTCTTTCAAAAAGGGACCTCCGACACAGCTGCACTGCATATTCAAAACCAATATTTTCTTCTGTGGTGTTACCTTCAGCCACAATAAAACCCTGGGATATCCATAATTTCACCAAATCTTCTACATCATAGCAGTAATCTTTAGGAAACATTGAACAATATATAAAACAAGACTTAAGGTATGAGGGAAGGTGATCATAGCTTATTTGAAGAGATGGAAATATTCCATTGCTAACTTCTGTAGACTCCCATAGCTCATTTTCTAAAATATCTCTCCAACTCTCTTCTTTCTCCTCAAGCCTTAAAAGGCTAGCAATCGACTTCACAGCTAGGGGCAACAATCCACACTTCTTCATGATTTGCTTCCCAATTTCTACCAACTTTGGGTTATTAGTATGTTTTACTCCACCAAATGCATAATGTTCGAACAATATCCAACACTGTTCGGCGGACAAATAGCCAAGGTTCAATGTTGTCTCTGTTTGCATTATTTGCCCGACATGATCATTCCTTGTAGTAACTAGGATTTTTGCAAATGTTGCTGACATAAAAGGAGCCCGAAATAAATCCCAAAGACTTTTCTTCTCATTCCAGACATCATCAAGGACCAAAAGTACCCTTTTCCCACTTATCTCCATCCGAATTTTCTCTTGCAAAGCACTCAAATTTGTTAGACCACACTCCTTTTTGGTAATGGACTCCACTGATTCTTTGGTGAGTCTTTCGACATTGAAATCCTCTGATACACATATCCACCCAACTTTATCAAACATTTGTCGGATTCTTGGATCATTATAAGCAAGTTGTGCAAGGGTTGTTTTGCCAATTCCTCCCATGCCAACAATTGTCACCACCGAAACATCATCACATTCAGAGGACAATAAATCAATCAAGTTCTCCTTTTCACACTCTCGTCCAAAGATATCCGACTGAAATACAAAGTGGCTAGTTGAAGCTATTTGCAATTCGTTGTTGCAACGCCTGGGCCCATCTCCTTCTGACAATTGAAGTGCTATCCGATCATTTGTAATCTCATCAAATCTGCTCCTTATTTGCTGAATTTGATCGAGCATGCCAGATGGAACCTGGAAAGTCATAATGACCTTGAGAGTGTATGACTGCCCATGGACAGGTAATAATAGTTATATTGTACAGGTCTATGCTACATATTTGTTGTTTCCAATGTGGTTTTTATGGAGCAATGATCTATCCTATGGCACGTCACCGAAATTTTTACTTATACCACAGTTAAAAAAAAAATAAACCAAATAACCATCGTTTCTGCGGATTTCAGAACTTACCATGGCCGCGCCGGCATTCTGCGGACCTATTTCCGCGGGGCCACATAATGCCGATGCGGACCCTTAAAAGGGTCCGGACAATGCCGACGCGGACCCAGGATCTGCATTTTGCCGGTGCGGACCCAGTGTCTCGCCGACAACCTCCATGAGCGGGTACTGAAGCCAAGGAATCAGAGAGGACGGATCCATGGTCTTATGCCCATCGGCGCACCGTTCGTAGCCACGGTATTATTAATTTGAAGTTTTAAATTAAAAACTAACAATATTTACATTTGTACAACTTTTTCATAATTTTTTTTCAATTTTCAGACATTATATCTTATCAAGAGCTGCGTCATAGGGGCTACGATGGCCGTGACCAAGGGCTGGAAGAGACTCGTGAAAGTCATCCTCAAGCACAACGTACCCACCGTGTGCCAGTGTGGGTACAGGGCGCGTCTCAACTCTCTACTGAGATGCGGTTGACGACATATCCGACGAGCCTGATGTCTACGTCCCGTATACTGGTGATGAGGAGGTCTTTGCAGCCGTCCATGACGCTGAGACTGTCGGTCAGGTGTTCGACCGAGGTGCCGAGTTGATGCGCCGAGCCGCACATGAGGCCATGGGATCCCAGGCTACGATGGATGCCGAGGTATAATTGTAATTAAAATACATAACTGTAATTTTTTTCAAATTCAAAACATTATCTAATTTGTAAGTTACTACAGGGTGAGGAGGAGGAGCCGCTGGGGTTCAATATCTCCACATATTTTGGCACAGAGGGAGATGGACTGTATTCTCAGGGTTACAGTCCGACTCAGACGGTACCTCCTGCCTATCAGCTAGGGTATGTTCAGACAGAGCCCATCCCGGAGTTTCCTGGGTCATCCTCATAGCATGCATCGTACCCTTCCCTCCATGATGACCCCATTGCCAGACAGACGTATTTATTCACGCAGGCTGAGTCTGGACAGACTATGTTTTTTGGTCTTGGAGTCCAACAGACATCCGACATTGAGGAGGTTCATGACAAACCGGTTCAGTCTTTGGATGTCCAGGCGGAGGACTCTACAGACTCAGCAGAGACTGACGAGACGCCACTCTCTAGGCGGGGTCGAGGGTTTAGGAAGAAGAAGGCGAGGACGGTATTTAGTCCTGATCCGTAGGCTTTGATTTGTAGTATTGTTAGATGTTTTGTCAGATACTTATTTATTTCGTTGATTAGTTTTTTGTTTTTTTGTTTTGTTGTTATTTATTTATTTTGTTCATTTCATTATCTCGTCGTACACAAAAAAATTCCAAACAAACGACATATCTAAAATATTCCAAACGAATGACATATCTAAAATATTTCAAACGAACGACATTTCTAAAATACGATACGACCAAAAATATATCAATTTAAACAACATTTGAAACTAAAACAAATAACAGATTTAACAACATAAAAATATTTCTATAACAAAAAAACAAATAACAAATTTCAATTTTTTTATTTAAAAAATAGGGGTCCGCACCGGCATTGTGCGGACCCTTTTAAGGGTCCGCATCGGCATTGTGCGGCCCCGCTGAAATGGGTCCGCAGAATGCCGGTGCGGCCATGGTAAGTTTCGAAATCCCCAGAAACGATGGTTATTTGGTTTTTTTTTTTTTTTTGAACTGTGGTATAAATAAAAATTTCGGGGCACGCCATATATCCAGTTGGTACCTTATTCTATATGGCTCTACCTGAACCTGATAGTAAAACTATTAGGCAAAAAGTATTTAAATAAGTTACCTGAATTAGCTTCCTCTTACGAGAATCTGGTGGAGAAGCATCTCTTGCCTCAACTTGCGCCCGTAAGAGTTCATAGTGGTATTCATCCAGTACGTCCTCTGCATCGTAAGCAACTCCCTTGAGCTCCTTCAACCAGTGCTTGACTGACTGGTCTATGATCTCCCTCTGCTCTGCATCGTACAGCGTGGCCTTGATCCGCTCCAGCATCCTCATCAATCTCATCAATTCAGCCTCAATTTGGTGGTTTTGATGATCTACTACAGAAGACGAGGAAGAAGATGGAGCTTGTGCAGTTGCGACCACAGCAGGTAGCAATTTGGCACCCAAAGAGAGAAGGTTGGAAATCACTCCGCCGAGACCCATCGATCTAAATTGCAAAGTCTCTTATCTTCTGTTGTGTTGATATGAAATGATGCAAAGAGAGAAGGTAGAAAAACTAATTTTTCTGAAGCAAGTGTCGAATAAAATGGATAGGAGTCGTGAAGAATGCCGTTCTTACTATTTATTAACATATAACTGTTATTTTTCAAGAGATTTAATCCTCAATTTAATTTTAATTGAGTAAAGAAGTTTTATACAAATAATAATATTTTGTAAATAATTCCAAAAGACATGTCACATGAGCAACGGAAATATCTTCTGAAGCGCCAAAGAAATTTCGTACTATCATTAAGTGTGTGGCCAAGGAAATATTGAGCATCCTAATAGATTGTGTGGGCCTAATAATTGGGAAGGAATACACAATCCTGTACCCAAGTTTACTGAACTTGAAGAGATTTGATCATGCTTTTGTAAAACTTTCTAATTTCTGTGGGTGTTGGTAATTGAAGTGGTGATCATAGCTTAGAGATCACATTATTTAAAAAAAAAATGATATTCTGCTTCGCTCACAGCTTAATTATCATTTTTATATTATCAAAACAAAACGAGAAAGTAGAAAATTATGTCAGACGTCTGAGATTGGCTGAATTATTTATAATTTGATGAATAATACAAAATATAATATTTTTGACATACTATTAATGCAAAATATAATATTTAAAAAAAATCTCAATAGACACATATAAATATCCTTTTAATGCAGAAAACTTCATAATTTTAACTTTATTATGTTTTAGACACAACAAGCACAATTTTGTTTTTTTTTTAAATAAGAAGAGAAGCAAATTAGCATACTAGCCAAACCCTCTTCCAATTAAATAAATAAGAAGACAAAAGTAGATTGGACAAATGACGTGGGGATTCATTTATAATGGATATATTGACAATATATTTTTAAATTAAATTTCAAAATTTTCAAAAAATATTAACAAGCTTCATAAAATAATTCACATTAAGTTAAAAGCGAGATTTGTGGGCATTCAGTGGAGCCATTTATTTTCAAATAAAAAAAACATTAATTTAGTGTGCATTTAAATAAAAAGAGAGATTATTTTTTCATATAAGAGTTGCATTCACTACAGCATTCATACCCTTCTGCGACTTGCCAAATCGGTCGCAGAAGGTATTTTTGCCGGTAGCAGAAGGGTGTGCCGGTCGCTGATGACCGAAATCGGTCGCAGAAGACCCGGACGCAGTTGCTCTGTCGCTGATGACCACCCTGCTGACGTCACCGATCGCTGAAGGGTAAGGCACCGGTCGCTGATGACCCCTTTAGAGACCGATTGAATCTGTCGCTGATGCTTTGTGCTGACGTGGCGGAAGACCATCAGAGACCGATTGGCCGGTCGCTGATGGTCCAAAATCGGTCGCATAAGGTTATTTTTTTTTTGATATTTTTTTGTTATTTTTCTTTTCCCCAATTGGTACGAAATGTATCAAACAAATATAAACCCATTCTGTTCATTTATTTTTCTCCAGCCCCAATTGATACGAAACGTACCAAACAATTCACAAGCAATTCAAATATACAATATAAAATACAATTCAAATTCACAAGCAATTCAATTCATATGCAATAGAAGTACAAAAGAGGCTTTCATTTGCTGATTGAGATAATTTTATTCAAGTCTTGATTAATTTCCACATTAAACACTATCTAGTTCTAAAGAGATAGAAAACTTGTACTATAATTCCTGGGTTAATTACACAAATGAGATAGAGAATTAAGCAAATAAAATACCATCTCCTTATAGGAAGACAATAATGCGCTTCGACCAAGCTCCTGAACAAGTAGACAATAATCAGAAAACTTTTTTATTAATTGATGTATGTCTGAAAGAAGCAATAAGGTGCATCAATTCAACTGGAATTAAACAATAATAAGAAAAATAATTACAAAAATAAGTCTTGCCCAAAAATTGTAATGTACCCTGCTAATGATAAATTTTTACTCTACCGGTACCAAGAGGAAGGATGGGAGCACTTAATCAAACCAGCACAAAATTATTGCTATTACTTCCAATTACCGGTACCAAAAATTATGTTCCCAGCATCAAAATCAATTACAGCTGTAACATGATATTGACATTAGATACTAATGTAAACTAAAAAAATTAAACAAGACTAAGAAATTGAACAGCCTTTATTTAGCAACTTAAAGTTTCGGTACGATAGATTGGTCTATAGCTAAAGTTAGAAGAACATCAAAATCAGAACAACAAAAAAATATATAATAACAAAATAATTACACAATAAAAAGCCAGAACTAACAATTCTGAGATGTACAAAAGAGAAGGTGAAATGGGAAATTCCAGAACTCTGAATTGCTCTACTAGCTATCCCTAGGAAATCAAAGTAGAAAGGCCATAAACTTTTACACAGCAACCCGTCAAATTAAACTATTTACGATTCTATCCCTGTCAGATTTAAAGGAGGTGTACCAGTAGGTATTTACAACTGGTATGGGCTGTACCTATAACCAGAAAACTGGTACAAGTGTTCGATACATACAAAACAGCCTCTCGCAAGTAAGAGAAGCAAGCAAATCTTTGATTGATTGATTTGGTCTTCCATGCCGAATCATTGTGTTAAGATACCAAATCAATCAACCAAATCAATCAATGATTCCTAAATCTCTCTCTAAAGCAAGTTGCTTTTCTTTTTTAGGCTTCAACAAAGAATATAGATTTCAGATTTCCATTCTTATACTCTTAATGCCATTTCAGACATCATTAGGCCATGAAGTTTGCAAAATTTACACAGTTGAACACAACATGTATGAAGAACTCATTTTTCGCAAAAAATCAAAAGAGCAAAGCTATACTTGCTAGATCATCTTCCCCCATTAAAAAAAAAATTTAATGGACACAGTTCAACACAGCTATACTTTACACAATTGCTAGCTATACTTTACACAGTTATACTCAGTGACGGAACCAGGAATGATCGGTAGGGGGGCTAACTAGTTTCTCTGGGCCAAGGGGGGGGCCTAACGAGTTTTAACTAGTTATCAGATTTGAAATTTTTTCGGTCCAATGCGTTTTGACGATATTGTTCTGTACAGATTGAATCTGATTACACTGTTGTAGTTGTTTTTAGATGATATATATATCTGTATTACTGTATATTTTCTGGGTCAAGGGGGGGCCAAGGCCTAGGCTGGCCCAGGCCTTGGTTCCGCCCCTGGTTATACTTGCTAGCTATATTTAAATCAAAAGAGCAAAGCTATACTTTACACAGTTGAACACAACATGTATCAAGAACTCAACATGTATCAGAGAGATACCCATTTAGATTAGATCATCTCCCCCATTAAATTTAAAAAAAAAAAAATGGAATACCGAGTCCCTGTCTACTTTTCTCCTCACTTGCCTGTTCAGTACTCTTCTAGCGAGATATACTTGCTAGATTTCATATAAACTCAATATTTGGTACAGACCCATATCTGATCCAAAGAAACCAAATTACAGTGGAAACCAATTTCAATAAAAGAATAAGCTAAGCCTAATTGATTTCGTTAATATTGACTTTATCCCAAAATCACTTAATAGGAAATAGGAAAAGGAGAAGTACGTACCAGATTCGGGGGGGGGGAGCGAGGGGCAGCAAGAAAATGCGGTCGGGTGGCAGTACGAAAACACGGTCAGGCGGCAGGGTCGGGCGAGAGAGAGAGAGGAGAGGTCGCTGAAGGTGGCCGAGGGTCGGGCGGAAGCAGGATCGGCCGGCAGCGGGGTTACCAATTTTTTTTTATTTTGGCTAAACCTAAAACAAAACAAAACGCGGGATAGAGAGGGAAGAAAGACGCGGGGATTTAGGGATACCCATCAGCGACCGGGAAAAATCGGTCGCTGAAGGCTATAAGCGCCGGTCGCTGAAGGGTTGGTCGCCAGAACATTTAACTTTTTTATTTTTTATTTTTTTTTTGGGGTCTTCAGAGACCGGCGACCTGACCGGTCGCTGATACCAGTCGCTGAAGACCGATTTTGTTGTAGTGATTTAATTCCGGTAAAAGATGAAGGAAAAAAAAAAGGTGGGAAAACCTTATTTTTACTATTTTCCTTCAAAGATTCATAAAACATTGGTAAATATTTTGGAAAAATAATATTTTTCGAAAATAATTATTTTTTCACCCTATTCAGACAAAAATAAGAATTTTTTGGGTTAAGAGTTTGTACAGTTATGCTAAGGAGTTTCAAATTTCGAATCCAAATGTTGTGAAATCAATCTAGTCATATAACTATTTTTACGTACGTACAACTATATAATAAAAATTAGGGGGGATTTCACGTATACCCCTCAAAAACTTCAAAATTACGTAATTTCTCCTCCAAAATTTTAAATTACGTATTCCCCCTCTAAACTTCAAAATCTCACAAATTTACCTATTTTATTGTCTTTTATATTAAAACTCATTCTAAATTTATAACATACCCATTTTACCCTTTATTAAAAGCATAAAATGCCCATCATACTCAAATTTGAATATGAAAGATTCCTCTACTGTCCGAACTGCTTTAAGATATGTGCACGCTAGATCAGCAAGAATCTTGAAGCAAACACACATAGATATTGAAGTAACATGCACAGATCTTAATGCGATGCACGTGGATCAGACGGTAGAGGAGCTCTTCATATTCAAATTTGAGTCTCATGGACTTTTTATGCTTTTAATAAACGGTAAAATGGGTATTCTATAAATCTAGGATGAGTTTTAATATCAAAAACAATAAAATAGGTAAATTTGTGAGTTTTTGAAGTTTAGAGGGGGAAATACGTAATTTCAATGTTTAGAGGGGGAAATACGTAATTTTGAAGTTATTGAGGGGTATACGTGAAATCCCCCTAAAAATTATATAATTGTACGTACGTATAAGTAAAAAAATTATTACATATAAATTTATATATATGAATTATTCTATTGAGTAACGGAAATAATTCGGTATTCTTTTCCGATTAATTAATAATAAGTTTTTATTTTCTTACTCATGACCATCCCCGTTAAGTTAATGAAAATAAATTCTTACACATACTCACTTTATTTATAATGCCTCTTTTTTGAAACAATTTTTCTTACTCATGCCCACACCCAATTGAATTGATTCATGGCATAATTGTAATTTTTTTTAATGCTTCTTTTTTGAGAAAAATATTTAATGTTAATGATCGTGTAAACATTGGGATTTTTTATAAGATAAGATGCTTTTCAGGCGATGTTTACCTCTGATTATTTGCAGATCGGGAAAATCCTTTAAGGCTTTAACCATCCTATTGTCTCACATTGGAGCTTCACCCTTAGTGATTGAATTCCTACAAATTTGCTCAAGCTAGGTGGTTAATTTGCAATCCTTTAACCATCCTATTTGTCTCACATGTGGGGCATCAGGGCATGTGATTTCTACATATAGATTTCACAAACAATATGAATATTTGATTACTAGCTGCAGGAATCTTTGTTATTTTACTGTGACTAACTAATCCTTCTGTATATCACATTTAATATCAGTTAACCAAATACACAATAAGAAAATAGAAAAGAACAACAAATGTGAACCACACAAAAATATGGTCAGATAGCAATGTAAAAATAATATGAAAAGTAACAGGGACCTTTTCGCGCTTAATAGGGTCTTTAAAAGCTGAGTCAATCACATCCTTTGTTGGAACAACCTTCTACTCTAAAAACTTCAACTTGTGTCATCAATGTATATAACTAGAGTGGGAAAAATGGCACAGCAGAGCCGGCTCCATTACGGATCGGCACGGGACGCGTGTCAATTACGTGCCGTGATTCGCGTGTTCTGTGCCGTGACCATTCGCGTACCGTGTTAATCTTTTGAAACTTTGACATGGCACGGCACGTGAAAAATTTAGCACATTTTTCCCGCTCTATATATAACCCACATCGGATGAAGCTTCACTCATAGAAGGGAAAATCGGCATCAGGATTGGGATCGGCACCGTCCGATTCCGATCCGGATCGGAAAAATCGGTCGGGATCGGCCGAATCGGATCGAAAAATCGGACTTTTTTGGCAGAAGCTTGTACAAATTGAAATTCTCATATATATAAATGAGTTGTATTTTTTTAACAACAAAGGTCGTATAGTGTGGTGGTAGTTGACTTTAGATGCTTAGTTATAGGCATGGGTTTGATTCACGGAGAGAGCTCAAAAAAGTTTTGGAGTTTGTTTAATTCGCGTTTCGGCTATTTCGGTGGAGTCGGTCTATTTCGGTCCGGAACGGATGAAATTGACTGAAATCATGCCGGAACAGATAAAATTTGACTGAAATCAGATCGGAACAGCCAAAATTGGATGAAATGTACACTAATCGCGTAACTCGGCCTGCAATCGGATCGGTACTATCCGATCCCGATCCGGAACAGCCAATTCCGCTCTGGAACGGCCGATTTTGCCTTCTATGGCTTCACTTTCCCTGGTATCAGCTATACCAAAAAATTGAAGATAAAACAAAAATGGGTAGTATAATTAATTGAAGATAAAACAAACCGAGATATCTGTTACACCAAACCTCTTTGACTTTGGCCCTCTCTCTAGAAAGCTCAATATTTTAAAAATATGAACTCCAATTCAATCTAATACAGAATTGGCATTGTAGCTAGGTTACAAATTGGGTTTCTGTCATGTGATCATTTCCAGTGAAACAACATGTGAGGACTGATAAATGTGTCAGGCACAAATTAAATTAATATATTGCAAGGTACAGCTGAGATATTTTAATGGTGCTGCTTATGTTTATTAAAGTATTCATCAATTTATGTTTATATTAATTACACTGTATATGTACCTAACACATGAGGCCACAACTACAAGCGAACAACACCATCACAGAAAGTGGTCCTTTCTGTGGAGAAGCCCTAGAGAATTGCAAATGTGCCGTGTCGTGTTTCGACGTGTCGTTTTTAGATGTGCTCGGAATACGTGCCGTGCTGTGTCAACACATTGAAATATCAAAACGTACCGTGTCGCACAGTTCTAGCAATGGGCACAACACGAGCATTGGCACGACACATCTTGGTAAGATGTGTTTAGACATACCGTGCTGGTGCTTAGGTATGCCGTGTCGTTTTTGTTTTCTGAAATTTTGCTAAAAAATGGTTAACAAAATGTAATAATGTATAAAAACGTATGAAAACATGTCTACAAAATAAGTAAAAAACATAAAAAAATAGTAAATTTAAAAAAAAAAAAATTCAACTTTGTATAACAGGCCTGGGTTTTTTTATTCATTTTTGTTTTGTTTTGGTGTACATAATTCGGGAAGATATCATGGGTGTAAAGTACATTTTCAGGTGCAGTTGGGGTGCAATTGAGGTGAATTAATCAAAAACTGGGTGAGTGTCAAGAGGTGTCATGCCTTAGTCGTGTCAAGACGTGTCGTGTTTATACATGCTAATTTCACAAAACGTATGAAAAAGATGTCGGACACCTCACATCGGTGGATATGACACTGGCACGTCTGGACACGACACATCTAACAGATCGTGTCGTGTTGTGTTGTATTATTATATAGCCATGTGTGTCCGCACGTTTGCCTGACATGCAGTGTTTTTGCAATACATTTAGTAACAATGCCATCACACCTCGAATTTAAATTGTAACTTTAATTTTGAGTTGTTAGAAATAATGAATAAAATTTGTATATATTTGATTGTAATGTATTCTGAATTTCTGATCCCTAATTACAAATAGCTAGCTAGCTCTATTTATGCACACCTGTATACAAGACTTGATACTTACCTTTTGTTATGGTATTCTATCTATGGCAATATTACAAGTTGTCCACTAATTACAGCTTAATTCCTAATTACTACTTAATAAATCTTGGCACTACTTGATCTTGATCTATGATGATTCTGAGATCATTTTATTTTTAATACTCCCCCACAAGTAATTAGAATTGTAGATGTAGATCAATTCTAACTTGATTGTAATTTCACCAATGTGATCCCAATTCTAGTCCTTTTGTGAAGAAATAAGCAAGTTCATCTTGGCTCTTCACAAATGGTGTCTCAATTTTTGTAACATTCCGGAAAATTGAGTCATTATTATTTTTTATGCTAACAACGCTTTTCGTAATAAATAAAAATAGAGATCTTTTGATAAAAGATTTAATTATAATAATAAAAATGATACCGTCTCTTAAAATAAAGCTTCATTACAAAAATATATTGTTTAAAAAAAGGAAATGAAATCTTAAAGTTTTCATTTTTGTTTTATTTCTAAGTTATGAATTTGATTGTATAAAAATATTATCATTAAGCCCGTACAGTTGTCACAAATGTGGTTAAAGGTTGGATATTTCTATTTCAAAATTCGAAAAGAAAAAATAAATAAAAGGAAACGACACCTAACAAAGCGGCTTATGCATGGCACCCCCAACCTCTTTTAACGCCACTTTGAGTCTCTCTCTCTTACTACTCATTTTCAGAAATGTAAAAGCATCAAATTAAAAGAGACAAAATCGAAGAAAAATGAAAAAATCCGGCCAATAAAAAGAGAGAGAAAGAAAATGAGAGAAAAATAAAAAAGATGTTTTCTAAAAATTCTGATTTCAATTATTCATGGATTGTTTGTCTGATTCGAATTCGGACTACGTTGCAATGATTTTGAGTTGTTGTTGCAATCCGATTTGAAATTCTAAATATCTCGCTATGAGGTAAGCAGACTTCTCTATAATTTATGTTTTCGATTTGTATGTTTATTTGGATATTGGTATTGGGTATTGGATTATGATTACATATTTAATAGGATAGCGAGTCTGAGGTTGGAGATGAGATTGTGTGTTATGAGAATGTGGGAATCGACTGTGACAGTTATTAAGATTGTGTGTTATGAGAATGAGGGAATCGCCTATGGCAGAAATTCCACATGTGTGAATATTGTGTAACTTGTTTTACGGATAATCTAGACCTAGGTGTTGTAGCTGGCTATATATATATCATAGAAGGAAAAATCAGAATCGGAATCGGGATCAGCACTGTCCGATCCCGATTCGGATCGAAAAAATCGGTCAGAATCGGCTGAATCGGATCGGAAAATCAGACTTCTTTGCCAGAAGCTTGTTTTACACTAAAAAAATAGAAAAAAATTGATAAAAAAATATAGAAAAATTATTACAATCAAATAATCCACTAATATAGTATAATACAAGCATTACAACTAAAAACACTCTGTCACTCCCAGAAACTATGTTGTGCTGGCTGGATCACTTCATCATCGTCTGTATTATGATAGAAATGAGGGTATTGTGGCCCCGAACCAAAAAAAGAAGACATTGTAGACCCAAATGAAGGATTGTTAACATCTTCATATCCATATGCATATGGTATGGATATAGTACAAATTACAATTCTTATGTATAAATGAGTTATATTTTCTAACTACAAAGGTTGTATGGTGTGGTGATAGTTGACTTTGGTTGCTTAGCTAGAGGGTATAGGTTCGATTCACGTAGAGCTCAAAAAAGTTTTGGAGTTTGTTTAATTCGCGTTTCAGCCGAACTTTAACTGGAATCGGCCGTTTCGGTGGAATCGGTCTATGTTGGTCCGGAACGTCTGAAATTTGACTGGAATCGGTGGAATTGGTCTATTTCGTTCTATTTCGGTCCATAACAGCCGAAATTTGACTGGAATCAGGCCGGAACACCCGAAATATGATCAAATCTACACTAACTGCGTAACTCGGCCTGAAATCAGATCGGTACCGTCCGATTCCGCTCCGGAACGGCCGATTTTTTCTTCTATGATATATATACATAATTTGATGTGTATTTGTGTGGATTAATCCGTTATATTTGAAAGGTTAATAAATTAAGCCAATTATAGAGTAGCGTATTGTTAAATAATCGGTTACTGGACTTTATAGCTAACTCCGTTTCATTATTTTTGTCTTATTTATGTTGGCAATATAGGTTGACGGGTGAAGAAAAATGTGACATGCTTATATTATCATGTTCCGGAACGTAAAAATTCAGGGGTGCGACAATTTTGTCAATTGTATTGGGTGCTGACATGAGGGTCCGGTCACCTGATTTCTTCAAGACATTTTTGTTATTGATCTGTTATCAAACTTAATGACACCGATGTTATTGACAAATATGATGTGTGGAGTTTTTCACTTTTTAACGTCTAATTAACAAGTTGATTTGTCAAGTAATTTTTCACTGATTCTTGACATTTTAGAGCAAATTCTCACTGTTGGAAGCGATTCTTCAGAAGAAGCAGAGGAATTTCATTGTGTGACGACCCGGCTTTGTGAAGGAAAGGGGCGAAATTGATTTTGACTCGGTCAAAGGTTGATTGGGAGAGATGAAGCTGAGGTCAGGGAGAAAGGACCTCGGGCAGGGTTATTTTATTTTAGAAAGTGAAACGCTGAGATGGGGACCTTCCTTTAATTAAATGAGCGCAATCACTGGAGCGGGACAGGAAAGCTGGAATGGAGAGGTTATTACAGAAGTGTTGTATTATGGTACAAAGATTTCATAAATATCGGTACTAGTCTCTCACTAATTATAGAACTGTTGAAAAAATATATAAATTATTCCTATTTTTTCTCCTCTTTCTTCCACTCCATTTCGATTGTTAATCGACACCTCCATTTTGGTATTTTTTATTTTCTGATATATTTTTTTCCTTTAACTGTTTTCTTTTTCATTTTTGGTTTCTTGTTTTTCTTTATTGGTTTTCTATTTTTCTTTTTTTTAGGGTCAACAAGTGGGTCTTAACATGTTTTGGACTAATTACTTGTTTATAATTTTATTCCTATATTTTTAGTACAAAATAAGTTTATGGTAAAAAAATTCTAGTTTCCGATCCGATTCGGCCAATTATGACCGATTCATCCGATTCTGATTCCACAGTCAAGTGACCAATTCCGATTCTAATTCTGATTTTTCCTTCTAGGATGTTGACTACAAGTGGAATTAAAGGAATTCTTACACAATCAAGGACCAATTTCAGTATCATTTTTCATTCTCAAAAGGAGAAATTAAAAGGAGGAAGAGAAAGAAAAAGAGAAGGGAGAAATGCAGAAAATTAATTTATGTGTGCAGGAGGACTTCAATTCAATTCACACAGAACCAGGCAGGAGAGACGCAGGCAAAGAGTTCTCTTAAAAAAAAAATCAAGAAAGAGAGACCTAGGGATTGACACCAAAAACAAAGGAATTAAGCAACAGGAATGATTTCAATATACTGGTACAAGAAAAAGGAGAAATCTGTTTCAGGAACAGAAACATAGTATTAATTTCTCATGACCCCTAATTCTGATTTCTGAAAGCTCCTATAGTAGCACATAACTTGCCTACATTTACCAGCATACAACCAACCATTAAAGACAATATGAGAAATTTTATTATATCAAGAAAAATGGAATTCTCAATTATTACTTACATTTTATTACAGTATTACCCTTGCTTCCAAGAGGAAATGGTGAATCAGTTCTCTTGTAGGTAAACATTGAGCCTTCAGTTTTGTAAGTTCACACTAGTCTAGACAAAACCTCAACTGTGCCTAACAGAACAACATGAATATAATCAATCTTTGAAACTGGTACATCCAGCTCAAACAAGTACCATGACTGAATAACACAAAAACCTATCTCATATACTCTTTTGCACAAGGAAATAAAATTAGTTACCTGCATTAGCTTCCTTTTATGAGAATCTGGTGGAGAAGCATTTCCTTCCTCAACTTGTGCCCGAAAGACCATAGAAGGAAAAATCAGAATCGGAATCGGGATCGGCAACGTCCGATCCCGATCCGGATCGGTCCAAAATCGGTCGGAATTGTTTTTTCCTCTCAAACTGGTTTTCCGAGTAAATCGGTCCAAAATCAGATCGGTCTTGTCCGATCCCGATCTGAATCGGCCGATTTTGCCTTCTATGCGAAAGACTTCATAGTGGTACTCATCCAATACATCCTCTGTACTGCACGCAACTGTCTTGATTCCTTCAACCAGTGCTTCTCCTTCAACATAGATAGTCAGTGAAGCACTGGTTCAAGGAGCTCAAGAGAGTTGCATGAAAATGTGATCCGGTTTGTGATCTCCCTCTGCTCCAGCATCCTCATCAATTTCTTCAATTCAGCCTCAATTTGGCGCCCAAAGAGAGAAGATTGGAAATCACTCCGCCTGACCCATTGATCTAAAATTGCAAAATCTCTTCTCTTCTGTTGCTGTTGGGTTGATATGAAATGATGCAAAGAGAGAAGGTAGAAAAACTAATTTTGGGGGAATGGGAGACTCGCAGTGAGTCAGAAGACTTTGGGTCTCATTTTTATGTATTTTTTTATAAGACACTAAGACAGGTGTCCGTCTTCAGCTTTTATTGGGAATTCGTATCCTCTACATTAACTCAAAAGGAATCTTTTGAGTTAATGTATCTGGACCATCCGATTCACTTTAAAATCCGTGTAAATTAGATCCGCACTAATATTAAAGAGCCTCTCTGTTAAAATCAGACAGCCAGATTGGCTCCGTTTAATATCAGACGGTCGAGAGGCATTAACTCAAAAGATTCCCTTTTGAGTTAATGCAGAGGATACGTGTTCGATTATTGGAGGAGCTCTACTTGGCCTAAACAAATTAGTAAGAATACTAGGAGGGTAAATTTGTAATTTATCTTATTTAACAGTCTTTAGGGTGTCAACAAGTACGATACTGGTCGGGTGGAGGTATTTTCATACTCGTACCCGTTATGATAACGACAAAAAATTTCACCCTTACCCGTCTTTTCGAACATGGTACGGGTCGGGTAAACGGATAAAAAAGTACCATTGACATCCGATATGTGCTTTCGATAAAATATTTTTCAAAACAAGAAAAAAAAGAGAAAAAGAATTATAATGAATACAACTAATTTGTATTATGAAAATTTAATAAAATACAAAATTTTATTGTATCATATATCATCTTTATACAAATATATATCTATGTATATAATTTTATTTGTAAAAATAATCTTATACGATAACAGATAAGATAATGAAAAAAATCGTTACCTTTACCTGTACCCGATAAGCTAAATGAAAAAAAAAAAAAAAATCTTATTCTTACCTGTGTTTTCAGATACGATATGGGTCGGGTAAACGGATAAAAGGGTTGCTGAAATGTGGGTCCGCGAAATAATTTCTTCAAGAGATATTTTTGTGGTTCATCTCTTAGAGAAAACTCAATGAGTCAATGGTACCGATGTTATTGTGAAATTACTTCAACATGAGTGTCACCCCTTCATTGACATACAAATTCATGACAAATTGACAAGCCATAGCATATCTCTTTTGCAACTAGAAGATATATATCAGTTCTCTCTTTTATTTATTTTTAATTAATTTTGATAAAATTATGGTTTTGAATATGTCATTAATGTATTTCCATTAAATTAATTTACTTGATAACTATGACAATCGACATTATAATTTGTCAAAAAAAATTGTAGATCATGTTTTTGTCACATAAATATACTATTAATTGATCAATTTTGGTGCAAATTAAAAAATAATATTGAACTGCATAAATTTTGTCAGTTAGAATATAGATTAACTCAATTGTGCTGCGGAAGAAGCTAAACTTGAATACTGCATGAAGCCATTATATTATATTGGTACAATTGAGGGGAAATTTTTTATCTATAGAAATTATTAAATACAGATGTACGGAAACAGAAAGAGTATCTCGTATCCAACAAATATAGAAAGATCTGACTCAATGAATCAGATCCAAATTTATGGATCGGTCTCAATGGTCCAGATCCATCAATATATATATATATATAGAGTAGAACTAGGGTGCTCTCGAGTTCACCAAGCCCTTGGTGAACTCAAGTCCAAAACTCATCGGATCAGCTTCAAACGACGAATCCGACCGTTGAAACCCGTTTACCTTACGAGTGATGCGTCTACATGCAAAAATTTTAAATTTTGAAATTAATTTTGCATAGAGTCGAGTGGTAAAAAAACGTCAAAAAATGAATGCATTAAAATTAATTTATTAACCTTCTAATTTTGACCACTTGACTCTATGCAAAATTAATTTCAAAATTTAAAATTTTTGCATGTAGACGCATCACTCGTAAGGTAAACGGGTTTCAACGGTCGGATTCGTCGTTTGAAGCTGATCCGATGAGTTTTGGACTTGAGTTCACCAAGGGCTTGGTGAACTCGATAGCACCCTAGTTCTACTCTATATATATATATAGAGGTTGGCTAATATCAAAACGTTTGTTCCTAGGCTGCGGAACAAACGTTTCGATTTTTACATTTTCAAAATCCAAATAGTTGATCCAAACCGTTCAACATTCAATTTGTATTAAAATGTGTTTGGAGACCAAATTTTACATTTTTTAGAATTTTTTTACTATTTATTAAGTTAGTTTTAAAATCGCTGATTTCAATGATTCAGAAGTTTTTCACTGTTTATTAAAATCAGTAATTTTAAAAAGGGATTAATAAATAGTAAAAAAATTCAAAAAAAATGTAAAATTTTGTCTCCAAGTACATTATAATATAGAGATCACATCTAACGGTTTGGATCGACCGTTTGCACTTTGAAAATCAGAAACCAATTGGTTGCACCACCGCTCCGGAACAAACGGTTTGATATTAGCTAACCTCTCTATATGGATCTGGACCATTGAGACCGATCCATAAATTTGGATCTGACTCATTGAGTCAGATCTTTCTATATTTGTTGAAAACGAGATACTATTTCTGTTTCCGTACATCTTTATTTAATAATTTCTATAGATAAAAAATTTCCCAATTGAAGGCCCAAACAAACCAGGCCAGGCCGTTTGTGTAAGAGACCGCCACTGAATGCATGTATCCATTGTATTGTGGAGGCATCATGTATCCATGTATAATGGACTGACTACACATGAGTACTACATTACAAAAAGATAATCAGAACTGAGACACACTTAAGTTTCTTCCCCTGATGGCCTGATCACAACAACCAAGATGTCTATACCGAGAGCAGGTTGGGTCTGATGTCCATCGGACTCAAATTTGGATCCGATGGATTTTGGGACCGTCCGATCTGCTTTAAGTTTCGTACGCACGAATTTTGAAACAGACGTGAAAATTGCGGATACGAATCTTAAAGCAAATCAGACGGTCATCGAACCCATCGAACTCATTTTGAGTCCGATGGACATCGGACCCAAATTGACCTCGTGTATACCACCACAAAAAAACCTCAATGTAGCAGTTAGAAAATAATCCATAAAGATGACTAATGTTAGTGATCTCTTTAATATTTAAAAAAATAAAGTGACATAAAGTGACATAAAGATATCACTTTATTACTTGGTAGTGGAAGCGGTGGTCATAGAGATCACTTTATTTCAAAAAAGTATATATATTGGGGAAATTAATCTGGGAATTCTGATGGGATCGAAATAACAGGTTCCTGTTATTTCCAAAGAATAACAACAGATTTATTTCCATATATTGGAGCGTGACATATGAAGTGACGACAAGATAATATCTATAGAGTAGAACTAGGGTGAGCTGTGCTCACCAACGGATTTGGTGAGCACACCTCCAAAAAACGCATTTCCAAAGTTCAAATAGTCGATTCGAACCTTCCAACATGTTCTTCATATTAATATGTGCTCGGAGACCAAATTTTACATTTTTTGGAAATTTTTTACTATTTTTTTAGAATTTTTCAAAATCAGTGTTTTTTGAATTTTTTTGAATTTTTTTTTTTTTTAATGTAAAGATGATGATTTTAAAAAATTCTAAAAAAATAGTAAAAAATTTCCAAAAAATGTAAAATTTGGTCTCCAAGTACATATTAATATGAAGAACACGTTGGAAGGTTCGAATCGACTATTTGAACTTTGGAAATGCGTTTTTTGGAGGTGTGCTCACCAAATCCGTTGGTGAGCACAGCTCACCCTAGTTCTACTCATATCTATATATATATATGTATGTGTGTGTGTATACCATGCATGCTTTTTCAAATTCAAACATATGAAAAAAAAATGGTCGGATCAAATCATTTTAATTTTTTCCAAATGCTAGGACTCTTCAATTGATTTTTTGGTGATATTGATGTCTCATATTTTGAACAGGGCATTTGTTATGTTGAAGCTCTTTGGCAGAGCCCAAGGCCCAAACTAAAGTGAAGACAGGCTTGCTTTTGTTCAATCACTTATAAAAGCAAACTATACTTATAAAACTATACTAAAGTGAAGACAGCCCAAGGCCTAAACTGTCGTTATCTGATTTAGAATTTGATTTTCCAAAGCCTTAGTTGTATTTCCCTTCACTATAGTATTAAATTAAGAGCACCTAAAGCCTTTAATTGTACCCCAACTTCTTATTAGTTTGCATAAAATCCTTTTTTGTAGAGAATTAGTTTGTTAGTTTTTGTGATATTGTAAATATAAATGTGGCATAAATTGATTAAATACATAAACAAACATACACAACGCACTGTAAAAATATAATTTAATTCTTACATAGAGCTACAGTAGCAACTTCATCCAATTTTATTTACAGCTTTTCTTCAACTTTTGGAATCTTTAATCTTCTTTCGGCCTGATTCTTTTTGCACAAAGTGTCGTGATGTATTGCTTGAGACATCAATATGGACTAATCAACCATCAATAAGAACAACATGGATATATAGAATCAAAGAAGGTGGATGAATTTCACTTGCAAATGAACCTTAATTTGTGAAACCAGGTATAACTAGGGGTGCAAACGGATCGGATAATGTCGGACCATATCGGGATCCATATCTGAAAATTTGATACGGATATCCGATATCTGAATATCCATGCGGATACGTATACAGATATGGTTTTGAATTTTAATTATCTGTATCCGAATAATAGATATATATCATGTAGTTTAATATATATTATAAAAATATTTATGTATATGTCTATGGATATCCGATATCCGATCTGTATCCATATGTATCCATCTAATATCCGATCCGTATCAGTATCTGAAAATTAAAAGCGGATATGAATATGGTTTAACCACTATCGGATCCGTATCTGATCCGTTTGCACCCCTAGGTATAAACCATGGAGGACACTTTATAATTATAGTTTCAAAATACATCACGACACTTTGTTTCCATTAAAAAGATTGAGTTTATCTCACTATTACATACATAAAACCTGAGTAACAATTAATTTATATCAAATCCAACAATTCTTCAAATATGACGAAAAATGGTCGATGGAAACTGTACTAGCAACAATATTATCAAATATTTCCATCGATTTCCAACAAATTCAATATATAACAATATGCAATTTCAAGGAAGCATCATTTTCGGCTTCTTAAACAACCTTCTCCTCTATTCTGTACGAATCCCAATGCGGCACTTTCTGACTGAAAAACTTCCCCAGGACCTTCTCATCTAACACAGAGACGGCATCACCCGAGTTGATGCAACGCGGGGTTTTGTACTGGTTGACAGACGAGCCTCTTGACAAACAAAAATCCATCAAAGCATCAAATGCCCCATTACCAACCACCCGTATTTCCAGCGGCCCAATCGATCTGTCTTGACTCCTGCCGCGCCGATATATCGAGTCCAAGCAGCTCTCAACTACATGACAACATTCCTCCAGCACTTTAGGATCGAGAAGGACCTCGAGTTCTTTGGAGGTACCAGTGCAGGTGGCAGGGATCAGTTCCCAAAAGAGTACGTAGTGTCCAGGGAGGGAGGAAGTGTCGGGAAAAGAGGTGAAGTCGGAAAGAAAGAGAGAGAGTTGTGAGAGGAGAGGTTTGGTAGCAGAGATGGCTTTGAGGAGGTCTTCTTCAGTGGTCTTGTCGGTGTCGATGCTCAGCACGACATCGCGACGACGGACAAATTTGAATTGTGGTGCAGCATTGTAGAACCCTGTCACCTTTAGGATGTCACCAACTCTGTACCGGTACAGACCTGAATATGGCCAAAACATGACTCTTGTCAGTAGATGTTTGACACTCCTTAATTATAATTAACAAGGAATGTCTATATGTTTGACACTCCATCTTACTTCTCATATTTTATATCCCGTTTGGTAGTTTAAGTCATGAATTAATTAAATAAATCCATAAGGATTGAGATGTTCGAAATTGAACCTATGTCTATGATAGTGGGTCCTATAGGTGGAGTAAGTATGGAGTAAATTAATCCACCTAAAGAGGTGGAGTAACTTACTCCAGATTAACTCACCTCTTAAGTGTGGAGTAAGGGGTTTAGTACTCCACAACCAAACATGGTCAATATGTGAATGTAGCTTATTGGTTAGAATTCTATTTTGATATATTGAAGACTCAAGTTAGAATTTCAAATGCCACACACTGTGCATTTTACGTATGCCCAATCTAAATTTCTAGTGTCGACCTGGTAGCACCATATCAATATTGGCTGCCATCTTAATATCCCTATTTAATAATTTTAAATGATCATAATTATAATTTTATTTTCTCTTACTCCTGAGTATATTCCTTTGCAACGAGATGTCAGTTAATTATTTTCATAAGTACATGATTGATCTTTCTGCAACAAATACCATTATAATGAAAGGCATGCTCTACGAATGGGTACATTATCAACTAAATAAATAAATAACTTGAGTCTAAGTGTATAAAATTATAAATTAAAGAATAATCTTGTATCAAGTGGTGGCTTATATATGATGACCTTCAGTCAAGTGTAAGTGGAAATCAATTGTAGTTATTAAATAATTTCTAAGACCTGGGGTTAGCATATGCAAGCTGCATTTATAAAAAAGGTCTTTTCCTTCTAAACAATGTAGTTGTCGACAATGTAGTTGCAGCTCAAGAAATCTTGAAATTTGTAAAAGTGGAAAAATAATAAAGTATTTGTCTCGAAATTGATTTTGAGAAAATTTATGATAGAATAAACTGGAAGTATATACATGAGTTACTACATTTTTTTTTCATTAAAGAGTTCCGGTACACTCAAACATCTTGTGGATGCTATTTTCGAGAATTGAACATGCATCTAACCAAAGAGAGATGAAGACTTGTGCCACTGCACTAAGCCCGCGATTTACATGAGTTACTACTTAGTCGAGGATTTCTTATCACTTGGGTTAAATGGTTTATGCCATTGTTTGGTTCTCAAAATAGCATCAATTTGAATGGCAAAAATGTAGTTATTTTAGATGTAATAGAGCATTAGACAAGGCGACCCTCTGTCTCTCTGTATCTTTAAAATAGTCCAAGGAATAGATGCTGATGTGATTTTGGGGCTTGATTCCTCTCTAGAGGATAAAAAAAACTAGTTAATTTTCATTATGCCGATGATATAATAGGGCAAACCAAACGTTTTTTAGCAACATCCTCATGTACGGTTTGGTTGAAACCAAAGTAAAATAGGGCAAACCAAACTTTTTTTTTTCAGTTTTTAAAAATTCAACCGAACCAACTGAATTAAAATAGCAAACCGGCTAAGATTCGAACCGTTTAAACCGAATTAAATTTTAGTTTGTTCGGTTGAACCGAATAAGAGTGATTGAGTTTCAAAAGTCAAAACTCAATACATACACTAATACATTAATAATTTCAAAAATAAAAATTTTAAAATAATTTTAGAAACGTTATTCAGATCCATACAAAATATGTAGAGTTCTAAAATATCCAGACCAAAATGGAAATTTGAACTACTATAATTAGTCAGTTTATAAAATTCTAAACAGAACGATCAACTCAAACAAAAAAAAAACCGATCCATTTGAACCGAAAATTTGATCTATTTAAAATAAAATATTCTAGTTCGGTTAAAAACCAAACAAACCGAACCATTGGTACAGCCCTATCCCCAAGTAATATTGAATCCATTGAATGAGCTCTCTTGGGTTTTGAGGCTTTATCTGGTATCAGGATAACTTCAATAAAACATTATTAATTCTCTTGAATTTGCCGGGGGAGAATTAAAGGACACATGTTGGTAGAGGCGCTCTTCTCAATAGGGAGGTATAGTTGATTTATGGTTGTTTTCTATAGGTATATAGTGGATAAAGTAGGATATAAATTGCAACATTGAAAAGTTGCGTTGGTTTCTATAGAAGGCATAGTAACTTTACTAATTTATGTCCTCTCTATTGTTGTTCTATACACACTTTCTCTATAAGATGCCTTGCAAGGTGGTTAAACAAATAGACAGGATTATATATAGATTTCTATAACAAGGAGTTCGAGGAGAAAAAAAATGTGCACCACTAATTGGAAGAAAGTGTATATGGAAGAGCAACATGGTTTTTTGGGTATTAAATTTGGTTCAGATTATTCAAACACTTTTTGTCAAATGGTAATATAAATTCAACGATCCTGCTAAGTAATTAGCTCTGAATCTTTATACACATGGCTGTAAATTAGAGGAATACGTATATCTGATGCAAATAGATTGTGGCAGGTTTGTAAATAAGTTCAATTATATTCTTTCGGTTGTGCCCTCAGGAATCAATAGACGAGGTAGCCCAATTTCTTCTAACGGTTCTAAATATCAAACCGATAGAAGAGAACTACCGATCGAAGATGGTTTGGAGCCGCTAGAAGACATTTCAGTGGCTTCTATCCTATTAATTGGTTACTAGCGGCAGGGAATCCTATAGTAAATTCATATATTATTTGTTAGAAGACTGCATTTTTGTACTAGTGAAATCAACATAAAAGTACATCGAGAGCACGATAATTGCCCCCCAAATAAATTTCCGAGCGCGCCCTCAAGTATTTAATATCTAACTTTCATTTCTAGCGCTCATATCTAAGCATTTAAAGTTCTATTTATAACATTTTATAATACTAATCGTAAGCACTTAAACCTCTATCTGCAAGTATTTAAATTCTAAATATAGATAGTTTTAACTCCTAACTACTTTTTTCTTCAAGCCAAAAAAGAAAAGATTCCTTTCACCCATTTTTTTTTTCCTCTGATCATTCTCGTCCATTTTTCCGACGATCCGTGATGAATTTTATGAATCTAAAAATACAAATGTTTTTTACTCAATTTTCTCTTTCAAATGAGATCCATGAATAAATACTTTTGAGTTTTCTTCAAGTCGTTATTTTTATTATTTTTTTCAAAGTAAAGCCCATGAGCAGTTTAAATTCTCAAGCTTTTAAACATCAGTCTACGACCTTTTAATGACATTGAAACTATTTAATAGTTTGACACAAGTACTTTTAACGGTTGTATACAGAAGTTTAAATGCGTGATACTATATGATCGACATTAGAGGTTTAAACGCTTGAACATAGTAGTTTAAATGATGAAATCAGAGGTTTAAATGGTTGTAGACTGATGTTTAAAAGTTTGAAAATTTAAAGTGCTCATGAGCTTTACTTTAAAAAAAAATGACTTCAAAATAACTCAAAAGTATTTCTTCATTGAACTCATTTGAAAGATAAAATAAAGTAGAAAACATTTGTATTTTTAGATTCGTAAAATTTATCATGGATCGTCGGGAAAATGGACGAAAATGCTCAGAGAAAAATAAAAAATGACTGGATAAAAGGAATCTTTCCTTTTTTGGCTTGAAGACAAAAGTAGTTAGGAGTTAAAACTACACAGATTTAGAATTTAAATGCTTGCAGATAGAGGTTTAAATGCTTGCGAGTAATATTGTTAATTGTTATAAACAAAACTTTAAATGTTGAATATAAGCGCTCAAATTGGAAGTTAGACAAAATTGGAAGGTTTTTTCTGTTAAACTAGTTGGAGGGCGCGATCGGGTATGATGGCTTGCGGGCCAGAACATTTCTCAATTTTATAATGAATATAATAAAACTGAATGTATCCGGGTGAACAGGCCGGCAACAACATCAGACACACTAAGGCGAGTATGGATGAATACGAGGGATGGGTTAATGGGTGGCAGAGACTTGGGCACTATGGTGGGAGAGGAACCAAAGAATATTCTCCCAGAAATACAGGACAATAATCATCCTGGTGAACTACAGATCCATTGAAATACATGATTGGCTACAATATGCATAACAACTATTTTAGGGAAATGATTGGCTACAATATGCATTACAACTATTTTAGGGAAAGAGCTCGGGATCATGCAAGGGACTAAAGCATCTTGCTGCATGCGACTTTTGATAGCTAGGCTAGATTCTAGAGAATAGGAGGGTCAGAGACCTTGTAAATCCTTTTGTACATAAACTTTGTTTTATTAATACAATTTATTAGGGACGTCAAGCCATCTAACCTTAAAAAAATGAATGTAATTTAGTTTCTAAGCAAAATCATTAGCATAACTAATAATTTTTACAATGTGAGTAAGAATCGACTAATTAAATCATACATTAGTCATGCAGATGTATAAATTTTGCCGTAATTAAATCATACATTAGTCATTTTTCCGTGATATAATTTCTACATGTGCTGTAATCAAGATACTCTTTTTATTTCCGTACATCTTATTATAATAATTTCTATGGATACAAAACCTCCTAGTTTTTGGGTTCTAACCAAGCTTGTCTCCTAGCCCTTTTATGGTACACATCATTAATTATGTTAGCGGGGGATTGAGCTGATAAAGATACTGACATCGGTGATTTTGACTGTATATAGAAAATGGACGTGTCCTTTAATTAGTCAGTCCACGCCGACAGAGTGCATATCCTTGTCATCACAGCGTACTGACATCGGTGATTTTGATGCATGTTACTTTCTCATTGGCAGGGGCTGATCTGAAAAAGTAACCTGCACTCTGTCGGCGTAACATGTATCTAATTAAATACTGATTTTGATGCATATCCTTGTCATCACTGCTACCAAGGGAGGAAATAAAATCGGAATATTTTAGATTTATATGTTTAGATTTATATTGTAACACATAGTTTCTATAAATATAGAAATGGATTGGTGGGGCCGCTCTTTTCAAAACAAAAAATAGTAATATAATGTATTGATCAATTAGACAATATTTTTTATATTTGTATTGGGTCTTCATTATATATACATATATATATATATATTAGTATTAAATATTAAGTGTGCATCTAGAATTTAAAATGAGTATTTAGTAAAAAAAATCATTCTCGTTTTAAAGAACACTAATAATCAAGAGGAGGGTTCCAATATTTCATGCCTTTCATATCTCATATTTAATATCTTTGTTTTCAAAGTCCAAACAATTTTCAAAGTACTAAAATATGTCTAGGAGTGAAATTTTATAATTTTTGGAAATGTTTTACTATTTTTTAAGATAAGAACAAAATCACTGTTTTGGACCATTAAAAACAGTGATATTGTACCTATCTAAAAATAGTAAAAAAAATTCAAAAAATTGATCTCCAAGCATATTTTGATACATGATTAGGTATGAAAAACATGAGGTATTGGAACCTCCTCAAAACTCAATTGCGTTATTTACAAATAATTTGTATTGTATGTCAATAACATATAAACTTATATTTTTCTTTATGCCTTTATAATTTATTTATATCAAAAATCACAATCGAACAGTGAATCAATTTGAGAATCACTGTTCAAATACTTTATTAAATATAGGAATGAAACAAGAAGTTGAATGCTTTATTTTATCTTTTTTTGAGAAAAAAATTAAATTCAACTAAAAATTAAACTCCCTGTTGATATTAAAAGTTGAATGCTTTATTTTCTATTTACTTAAAAAAATTAAAAAAAAAATGACTTAACCTTGGGAGGCATACCAAATGATGTTGAACTAACCTGTGAAAGTAGTAACTATTAGCTCGTAGTAACACCCCAATTCCACATCCACCAATGGAACCACCTCCTCCGCAGAAGCACCAGCAATGGTGTTGCCATCTCTTCCACTGGCACCATCTTCTTCATCCTTTACCCTTATAAACTCATAGTAACACATATTAGGCAATAGTGTGTATGCTACGTCACACGGCTTGTCCAACGGCCTCAAATTGATCCCAAAAAAACACTCTGATGATGCGTACATAGTCGAAACAAGAGGTAAACCACCGCCATAGAAATATAGGAGTGGTACGTATTGCATCATTGATCCCGTCACAATCACTTCGATGAACTTGGTCTTTGGCCATAGCCTCTTGACTATTCCGTCCCAGGGTTGTTTCTTGCACTCCGACTCTATTGTATCCGCCAGTTCTGCGTTTGGTCCCTTCAATATTTTCCCTAGTACCTGATACACGTTTGAGTGCAAAAATTACAAGTTAATTAGAGATATTCATCTAGTTTAAAGACTGCTATAAATCATTCGAAATTACCGAGTCTATACAGCTTGTGTCTGTAACACAACAGCTAACATCACCGGTTCTAATATCATAGCATAGCTCTTGCCAGTGATCTTCTAAGAACTTTATGGCACGAAGGAAAGCCGACGCAAAGATGGCACCAACACGAAGTACTTCATCCCGTTGTATCAGACCGCAGAGAAGCTGAGTGTACAAGCTCTGACAGTTGTCAGAGCAAAGGATGGCTGCATGAGGACTTGTATACTTGTTGTAGAGGTTGGAGCGCTCACGAAAATGCCGGCTTTTATAGTAACTTGTGAGGACAGGTCTACAAGTGAGGCCAGATGGGGTGGTGATCTCTGGCTTAATGAAGAGAAAATACATGCCTTTTCCTTCTTCTAGTCCTTTCACATATCTGCATCAAAGAAATTATATAGCTCATGAGTTGCCGAACTTTTTTTTGTTTTTTACCATCTTACCATCTTTCAAAAAAGAAAAACCCAACAACCACTGTTTTGGAAAAAAAATTCAGAATCACCAGATTTGCAGCTATTAGCTGCGCAGGTTTGAGCAACCCTTTGTTTATTTTTTTTTTGAAAACAAATATCTATTTAATATCCACAATGGATTCCCCCATCTGAGTTTCAAACCCGCGACCTCCCACTTGGAGGGCATTGCCTTTGCCACTAGACTGAAAGCTGGTTATCTATTTTAAAGGATTTTTGGATAAAATGATAATACATGGTATGGTTTACAATTTATTAGATTTCGCGTTAGAGAATTTTATGATGAAAATAACAAAGCACACATATAGAACGCATATAGTTGAACACAAACAAAAAAATTTCACAATGATATATCATTATTAACAATACAACACAAACATGACTGCGCAGGCTGATGAGAGACGAATCAAGCGAGTAAAATGATTAATTTACACTCTGTGGTAGTCCATATAATGACAGGTTGCGCAGGTTTGAGCCTGTTTGCATATCTAATTCGAGTTGAGTTTTTTCTTTATTTTGAAAGATGGTAGGAAACAAAATTCCACATGAGTTGCTTGCTATCAAATTTATTTTTCTTTAAGATTCGAAAAAACGGAAATTGCATGACTTGTGCTTTTAGTAAATAACGGAACATTGATGATAATTTTCTTCTAGGATAATTTTACCCAGTTAATATATATCTTGAAACAAAACAATTTCTTATATCACAAAATTGCCAAAGCTCAGAGGGTTTTGGTACTACTATTTTGTTTTTTGCGTTCATATTTGCGATTTCAAAGTTCAAATAGTCGATCTGAACTTGTCAACATGTTCTCCATATATATTAAAATGTACTTAGAGACAAAATTTTACATTTTTGTAATCTTTTTTCAGAATTTTTTAAAATTACTGTTTTAATAATTAAAATAATAAAAAATAAAAAATTTGGTCTCCAAGGACATTTTAATATGATAAACATGTTGAAATCATAAAAACAAAATGGTAGTACTAAGACCTTTGGCATACAACTATGAGCTTGGCCATCCTCTCTCTCTCTCTATCTCTCTCTCTCTAATATAGACACACGACGAGTATATTAAAAATCAGTAACTCACTTGTTGATTATAGGAATCAAAATATTGTACATAAATGTTTTTCTATCCAACTCTTCTTCGGTTGATGGCATCAGCTTAGGCTGCCCTCCAGATGTAGATGTACCTGAGCTGCAAAAAGATACAATAATAATATATTGTTATAACAAAACTGATATAATTTGTTAAAAACAACAAAAGCGACTTTCGTGTGTGGTATATGTATCTAATTCTCCACTTCAAAATAAGTGCTCTTCAAATAAATAAATCATACAAAAATGAAAATAAAAAATGCTAACATAAGGAACAAAATATAGTCTAAACTCTGTAATATTATATTACCAGCTCCATTAATTATAAAAATACCTTGTAAGAAGCTCTACAATTGGCTTTGCAGAGATAACATTAGAAGTTTCTCCATTTGCTATTCTGACTATGTAAGGCTTCACCTTGTCGTAGTCTACTATTGGCACTTGCTCCCGGAACAAATATTTATCTCTCTCTCCTTTCATAAAATCATGCAAATATTCGGTTTCTGAATTTCTTGCTAGTATCTCATCCAAAACCATCTCTTGGATTAGGTGGGCATTTTTTGTTAACTGTTCGATAAGTTCAATGCCCCCAAGCTGGTCGTGCGGATCACAACTTGGTATCATAGCTGAGCTTATGAACATATGATCTAATGTAGAAGAGTAGGTTTTCATGGTTTCAACTTTCAAGAGCAAAACGGGGCCAAGAGAGAGGAAGTGCGCGCTATTATATCCTAGAAGATGTAGCATGCACCTGAACTTTGGCACAAACATTCCAATGGAAATAAAAAACAAAGTAATTAACTGTTGTCGTTCATATATCATGCTCAATTATACGCACAAGTCTCTCTCAGTCTTGTCTATATAGCATGCTACTGTCCTCTCCATATATATATATTGTCTTAAAGCGCCTGGATAACAAACGACTTCTTAATTTGTCTTTTTAGTACCAGGCGAATAGCCCGCTTAATTTTATTATATCAAAAGAGATGCTAGTTTACAAGGTGTGGCAGACCCATCTACATGGAGGGTTACAAGGATTATGGTCCAGACCAACCGAGGACCCCTCATTATGATTATTATTAATTTATGTTGTTAGTTTCTAGTGTTGTGAACTATTTATGTTGCTTGGTTTTGAACATAGGCATCTCCCTATTGTATGTTTTTTGACAACAAAGGAATATTTAAGTAATTAGATAGTACATTGATCTCTTGCTTATGTTTATGATGATGCTGTATATATTTTTTTATGTTGTATGTTATTTAATTTATGTTGTTTGTATGTTGGATGAAAAAAATACTATATGTTATTTTCCAAATGCATGTTTTAGGTTATTATGGCTAGTAAATTATATAAATGAATTTTTCTATATAAATTAAAACCTTCTTCTATCGGTAAAAATCATCTTACCGAGAAAAGAAGGGTTTTCTTTTTTCTCTTGGTAATACATAACCGATAGAAGAACAACCCTTCTTCTATTGGTAATGGGTTCCATACCGATAGAACATTGACCAGTTCTTCTATCATGTTGGTCTTTAGCAGTAGGAAATTAGTTAATAGAGTCATTTATATCTGTTAGAAGTGTATTTGTGTAGTAGTTCCGTATGTAGAAGTTATGGGCAAAATACAGAAGCATGTCAAACTGATGGTTCATGATAGTCATTGACGGTCCTGGACAATATAACTCGTACAGCTATAGCCTGCTTCTTGGGAGGTGTTTTTTTGAGTTGCTATGAATTAATTGTTACTGCTAATGCCCAAATTTCAAACTTATTTAAAATGATTATATAAGTTTTGCTATTAGAACTTGTAAATATTCTTACTAGTTAATGATAAACATAAAAAAGATAGTGCATTGATGATCATCGAAACCGAGATATGGCCCATACCACAAGATCCAAGAAGTGGTCCTAAATGTCAATTATTCGAAAGAAAACCAAGAGACATCGATCCATTTATAAATATTCTTATTAGTTAATTAGAAACCTAAAAAATATAGTGCTTTGATAATCAGAATAAGATGTGGCCCATATCATAAGATCCAAGATGTGGTCCTAAATGTCAATTATTCGAAAGAAAACCAAGAGACAACGATCCCACCTGAATAAATCATTACGTTATGATATTACCTTGGGTACAATTAATAAATAATTATTTGATATTTATGTTACAGAGCACACCTATTCGGCAATATTTGAAAGACTAGATAGAGTGCTAGGCACGGTGCAAGATGGACTCAGATGTGCACACATGCTGACGCAGTGCGTCCCGGGATGGTATTGCGTCCCGAGTTGATAACTGATTCGGACTCGGATATGGACGAAGGTCACACAAAATTCAAGCCGGTCAAGAATTTATTTGTGCAACTTGAAATCTGAACCATACATTCAAAGAATCTCGTTTGCTGCATGGGTGGTCTTCTAAATGGCTTGGTCTCCTAAATAATTAAAATGACATGGTCTCCAAGAGTCTTAGTCAATTTCAATTAGTTTGAACGCATGGGAAATTCAACTTTTGTTGGTTTACTAAAATTAGCATTTATAGTATTTATAAGTTTACAATTCCTATGTTAGCTTTTAACTTTGTTTTCCTTTAAATATGTATCAATACCCCTGTAAGAGGATAGTTGATTATTGAATAGAAAGTTGTGTTTATGTGTTAGAGTTCTTTGTGTTACTTTTACTCTTCTCTATTATCATAAAACTGAGTACTTGAGCTTATCGGGCAAGACAGTTTCGGGACTGCCTTGTGTCACATGCATAGTAAACCACCTGCAGAGAATATATAGCGATCATGATAATAGAAAAGATATTTGAATTCAACAAGGTTAAGTTAGGTTAATTTAGGAAATTAAGTTCTTTAATCGGAAACTCTTTTCAACTTGAATTCATCTCGATAATCGAATAGAATAAAGTTGGTACTCAAATATGGCCCATATATTCATAAATTTGATGATCATAAAAACTAAGATATGGCCCATATATTCATAAATTTGATGATCATAAAAACTAAGATATGGCCCATATATTCATAAAATCCAAGAAGTGGTCCTAAATGTCAATTATTAAAGAGAAAGCCAAGACACATTGATTTCACTTGAACAAACCATGCAAAGACTTGGCATTAATTACGTTATGATCTTATCTTCGGTACAATAAGTAATTATTTGATATATATGTTACAGAACACACCTATTCGGCAATATTTGAAATATTAGATAGAGTGCTAGCCACAGTGCAAGTTGGAGTCAGATGGATACACAAGTATACGTAAACCACCTGCCGAGAATATGTAGTGATCATGATAAGTGAATAGATAATTGAATAGATGATCGAATAGAATAAATCTGGTAACCAAAACTCTCCTAGAACAATAGAGTTGTGCCTTTGCAACTTTTCTTTTATAACCACGTGATTTCACATCACATTTTTACAAGAGTTTTTACTGCCTGAACCAAGGGACAACAGGTGTGAATCCGGCTCAATATATCCAACAATGTGCACACACTGCCAACCCAACTATTAGACCAGAGGACAAGATATATTGATGGCAGTCCCAAGAGAGGAAGAAATAATGAAAATTATTCCGCATAGGCCCGGATAAACCGCTTGGCACTGATGGTATGATGGCAAGGTTTCTCCAAATTACCTATTGGAACCTTTATAGCATTAACATATACGGGCCAATTCAACAAGTTTTTACCATGGGGTTAATTAACACAAACTGTCAAGTTATATTATTCTCATTCCAAAATTTCTTAGCCCACAACGCCAAAAGACTATCGATCAATCACAGTCAGCAACGTGACCACAACCCTACAAGGAAAAAATTATTTTTGACAAACCAGACAGTCTTTTGAAGGGGAGGAATATTGCAAACAGCACAATTATAATGAGGGAGGTTATATACTCATTTAACGCCCCAACATATGGAGATAAAACCTTCTTACTGATGCCAATATCAGTGAGGCCTTTGATTCAATACAATGGCAATTTGTTTCAGTGTCAATGCATGTGGTCAATACTCCAACCAAACTGATACACCTCGTTATGTCTTCTATGGCATCGACCTGAATTACAATTTTAGTAAATAAAAGTGGAGATGAATTTATAACCCCAAAAAGAAGACTCCGACATGGTTGTCATCATCCCCCTATCTGTTTATATTACCAATGGAATTCACCAACAAACATATTCAAATTTCCCTAAATAGAGGCCCAATTACTAGAGTTCAGCTTGCAAATGTATGCCGATGACCATGTGATTTTGCAAGTAAATTCTGGTTGTTTTGCAAGAAACTCGGGTTTGTTATAAACTTGAAAAATCAATAATTTGGTTTAGTCTGGATTGCGACATACTTTGTAAGCAACACATTGTGGCAGAGCTACGAGTTAAAGAGATAGGGACAATGAGCGCATTGTGGGGTGTTCACAACACAGAAACTGGTCAAACAAGACCTGACATATAACAATTTAGTTAGTAAAATCAATAGCAAGCTAGCAGGATGGCAAATTAATATATAATTGCATGCGGAGAAGCTTTCTTTGATCAAATAGTTAATAATGTCGGCACTAGTTTACTATATGTCTAGGCGATGCTACCAACAAGAACAGTGAATGGTATAAACTCCATCATGAGATGTTGCAAATCACAATAAATTATGGGTACATGTTATAAAGGCTAAATACTACACTAGGAGAGGGTTTTCATGGGGTTAAAAAATTTCTTGACCCATGAAACTCGTAGGCAGGGAGGGGAGGAGAAAGCTATTTGGGCCGATTTATTTGATCACCGTCTACAACGGTGGAAAAATGAATACATACCATGACTAATAGCCTCTCACGTGATGCAATCCATTCTGGATAAGGATCAAACGCCAACGACCTGCCCTGTATATAGTTAATGACAAGGTAATATGGATGCAAATTAGAATAGGTGCCTACATGACAAAAGATGGGTATGAGAGGTTTAGGAGAACAATTATGACTACACTGCTTATGAAGAGGCGAAGAATACGATGAGGAAGAAAATATGGACAAGAAAAGGGATTTTACCACGAGTTAGAACTTTCCTATGGATAATGGTGAATAGAAGAATACCAACAATAAATAGCCCATGGTAGGGTACCGAAAATGAATTCACCATGCATATGTTATTATTCTACCCAGTATCACGAGCCACATGGTACACCTTGCAATTTATGGGCTTGATGACGCGGTGCGTATCGAAGACGTGTCCGACTCTGATTCGGACACATGCGAAGGCCACAGTAAATCCAAACCAATCAAGGATTTATTTATTCAACTTGAAATTTAATGGCATGGATAATCTTCTAGGCATGGATGGTCTTCTAGGAAATTTACTAATTTTCCTTGGAATTTGTTTTGTTCAACAAACTTTATTTACTTCTTTTGACCAGCGGGATATAATCTTGCATGGCAAAATTTATTGCTTTGGGTTGTGGGTTTTAGTTAATTAGCATTTAATATTTTATCTTAAGGGTTAAGTAATGTTTGGTTAAAAAAGGGTACGGGTGTTATTGTTGTAAGACAGACAAGTTTTATATGAAATTGAGTTGAGTTAGTTTGAGTTATTTTTGTATCCTAAACTTTCATTATTATTCTCGTCTTTGTTACTAAACCGGTACGTGAGCTTAACGGGCAAGATCGTATCGGGACCACTTTGCGTCACTTGAGATTACGGATGAGCTGGACCCACACCATATTACCCCATTTGCAACGTCTTCTGGGGTTTGTTGAATGCTAGGAACAAAGAGTTTTTCTCAGCAAAAAAAATGGTGCCCGGTTCAATCTAGCACAAGCCAAGATGGTAGAAAAGGCTTGACTTTACACGGTTCAAAAATGTGTTTGTTCCAGGTCCCACAACCGTGTCCGCACCGACATTTTTATTAATATCCAAAGTTAATTACAAATTAATAAATATACCCAGAACCGTTTGGATTTTCGAAAAATGTCCAAACCGGCCACAAAATGACCGGTTTCTGATTTTTTTTTTTTAGAGACACTATGAAGAGCAAGATAATCAAATCTAACACTGAAAATTTGAATTTTTTGTTTAATTTTTTTGTTAGATTACTTCTTTTGATTTATAATTGGCATATTTATACTAAAATAGACTATATTACTTGAAATTTTGTTGAATTACACTAAATTACTTGAAATTATGTTAAATTACGCTAAAATACGGTAAATTACGGTAAATTACACTAATTTCGCTAATTATAATGAAATACGGTAAATTACACTAAATTAGGCCGATTTTGTGCCATCTTTCATAAATCATAAAAAATAGTAAAAAAATTTCAAAAATAGTAAAAATTGGTATTCTACAAATTCATTATATAACTAATTTACTGAGCTACTTAGATTGAATAATAGAAATGAAAATCTTATTCGGAAACTTCAACTCAAGTTTTGAGGCTCTTTTCTTTGTTTTTTGGTAATTCTGAATTTTGGAGTCCGGCATTGCAAGCACTGGAACATGCGTATTTTTGCAAGCTTTCCAAAAAGTGGTCATTTGCTAAAATCGGACACTTGAGCGTCATTTTATGGCCGTTTGAAGATTCATCGTCGTTTTTCACCTTCTCAGTAAAGATATCATCCATATTCATATGTAATTTACCGTATTTTAGCGTAATTTAACATATTTAGTGTAATTTAATGTAATATAGTGTAATTCAACATAATTTCAAGTAATTTAGCGTATTTTAGTATAAATATGCTAATTATAAATCAAAAGAAGTAATCTAACAAATAATTTAAACAAAAAATTCGAATTTTCAGTGTTAGATTTCATTATCTTGCTCTTCATAGTCTCTTTAAAAAAAAATCAGAAATTCTGGAGAGGAGGAAACCGGCCATTTTGTAGCTGGTTTGGACATTTTTCGAAAATCCTAACGGTTCTGGATATATTTATTAATTTGTAATTAACTTTGGATATTAATAAAAATGTCGGGTGTCCGCATGCATCTTTTATGAAAATAAAGGTAATTTGTATACGGTTGTAGATCCACATATGTTTTTTCATGAACAACGCTAATTATTATCGCAAAATCATTCATACGTGACTTTTTATGTTAAAATTATGTATGAAAATACCAATCATACATTGTTTTAATTAAAAAAACCATGTCTAATTCATATTTTTTTGGAAAAAAATACCAATCAATCCCTAGTTTTGGATTCAGACTAAAAAACACAGTTACCAATATACCAAAAACACTAAATTTAAAATAAACTATAATTTAAATATGACATACACCGAAAACACTACATTTACCAATATAAACAACATTTACAATTACATCATACATGGATCATAAAATAAAACTGTGTGATTACAAGCATGAATTTTTTCTGAAAATCCTACAGAATATTCATACCCGGTTGGTAGAAAGAAAACCGTGTAAGATTACAGGTAAGATTTTTTCCAAAAAATCCTGCAGAGCATTTCAAACACAGTTGGTATAAAGAAATCTTGTACAATTGTTGGAGCACAATCATACACAGTTAATTGAAATATATTCTTCAATAATTATTTCTAATCGTACACGGATTTTTTATGAATAACCATGTATAAATGTGAAGTATATTTTCAGACGCGCCTTCCCGATATAAACACGGAATCATAAAACTTTCTATTCTTATATGTTGTACTGTGTATAATTAGCATATTTGTACAAATGACACTACAAAACAAAAAAAGGAAAAACATGGAGCCCACTATTCACGTGAGTCTATATCACATTTCATGATCAAACAGTATCCTAGATACCATACAAATTGGGAAAAAAACAAAATACAATATACTGACTGTACAGAGAAAACGAAAGTAAGGTACATACTGCCAAACGTGCACATCTCCCATTTAATAGTACCAACATACACACACGCACGAACAATTAAAAAAGAAAAAAGAAGGACACCGCACGAATTTAATAGTACCAACATACACACACGCACGAACAATTAAAAAAGAAAAAAGAAGGACACCGCACGAATTTAATAGTACCAACATACACACACCGCACTACCATATTGAAACTCTGAATTAAATACAATGTTTCCAGCCCCGCTGAAAGTTGTACGGACTAGATTTTTTTTATTCTTCATTTTTGCACGTGTACCCTGCAATATTCCTAATATGTGAACAGATATCAACAGATGATAATTTTAGCTGAGTGCCCGTATAAAAAAAAAATTATACTAGAGTTGCGTAGGGGTGTCAATGGCACCCTTTTATCTGTTTGTCCGACCCATACCGTATCCAATAAGACGGATATGGGTAAGATTTTTTTTCCATAAATTTATCAGGTATGAGTATGGGTAAATATTTTTTTCGTTATCTAAACGGGTAAGGGTATGGGTAAATCTTATTTTGTACCCATTACCCGATCGGATAATTGTAAGAAAAAATTATATATACTATATATATTTATAAGCATTGAATTGAAAGGAGTAATGTAAAAATAATATATACTATACATATTATAAGCATTGAAAAAATTATATATACTATATATATTTTTGCGCTTAGTATGATCATAATTTTTTTTCAATAAAATACTATACACGTGTGAAATGAATGTATATGTTTTAATATTTTATTTAATAAATAATAAAAATAATTATTATATTAGTATTACACGTTATTTACCCGCTACCGTTTCGTTATCCGACAACCATAACGGGTAAGGGTAAGGTACATGTAAGATAATTTATAGCAGGTAAGGATAGGGTATGAGTAAGGACAATTTGTAACGGGTATGGGTATGAAAATGCTTCCACCCGACCCTTACCGTACCCGTTGACACCCCTAGAGTTTAGTTATAGTACAGAGCCTACATATATTTATTCACTGCTACAGGTGTGCTCACTTTCGAGTATGTCAAAAATGAGATTTACAGTCAGACTGAAATACAACGAGAGTACAGTCTAAATATGTGATTACAAAATTAATTTGTTCCTTCCACTCCTGAAAGGGCGGCAGCTCCGGAATTATTGCATGGAAAATATATGTGGACCTTGTCTGCTCATTTTTATAGATAAATATCCCATACAGTATATTTTATTGTACTTTCTTGACTTGCACCTAAAACAGAGATATTTTTCTCCACAGCGCGGTCTGTAGCCTGCAGGACAGTGTACCCATCACCATAAGTCACAATCATACTATTCACTGGTGTCCCCAAGCTAACCCTGGCCAGGACCATTCGACTTTCACCTTACTAAAGGACAATGTAGCTAATTGATGATATTGTCGTTGTGACAGATTAATTATTGCCATCCATTAAACTATTCAATATTTTCATTTTCCAGTACTAGAATGTGTTTTATGCGTCCATATATGCTGGTATCGCCATGGTTCGTTAACCACGTATCGTAGATGATTCATTTTGTCGTGGTTACTGAGATTATTAACTACGTCGTTAGTGTGACACATTTCTTTTATGCACGGAAATTGTTCAAATGAGGACGAAAATGGACTAAACCACACATACGGATTTAGGTATCCGACATGATGCGACTTTTTTGCAGTTATTATTATTTATTTTCCCTGAACGCCGATGGAAATAAATGTTTCCATACCTATGGGTCATGTTTTGTTATGGAATAAAGTTAATGAGGATTAAATTGCTTACTCCATCTTACTCCTCATATTTGACATTTTGTTTTGTAGTTTAAGTCATGGATTAAATTAATTCATGTGAAGGAGTAAAATGTTGGGAGATGAACATGTCTATGATAGTGTGCCCTACAAGTGGAGTATGTTAATCCACCTGAAGAGGTGGAGTAACTTACTCCGGATTAACTCACCTCTTACACAATCTTACTCCTATTTTACTCTTCGTTTGGCTCCTAATTAATCGTGGTGTAAGGGATTTACTCCACCTTTTACTCTACAACCAAACATGGCCTGAAGATGAATTTAAAACACGAGTTGTTGGTAATAATATTTCATACTGACTATAACGTTTAAATTTATCTCTTGAGAAAGTTCCCAAAATGTTTAGATATTTTGGCAGTTATTGTTGGAAATTTCGGAAGGATACAACAAAATAGAGAGAAGAAATTTGCTACTGAAATTAACTTCTATTGCCTTATTCATTCGGATACAAAGTACATCTGAATTTATAGTTAAACATTAATCTAAATAAGGAATCCACTAACCCTACTACATGCTATTTCTTCCTAGTGTAAATAAGCAAACCATATTCTCCACTAACTCAACTAAATATAGAAATACTAACTCTAGAACACATGACAAATACAGACTTCTAATTTTGGAGAAATTCTAACCCACTAACTTCGGCAGCCATCTTAATTAGTTGTGTTAATTTTGAATCAACTTCCAACAGTTCTTTCATGTAAGACCGCCGCTGACATATTTAACTCACTGGTTGTTCTTCCATTAAAACCGCTAATATGATTATAAAGGCAAGTTCAAATTTTCTGAGTGCATTCTATTGGAACCAAGACCCCTCAGGAGTCATAAATCCTAATTACTACACACACTATTTCAAATTTTAATCTATTATATCAGACAAGTCTATAAAAGACAGATATTGTATCAGCATACAAAGCCACACATCTGAAACAAACCCTCTTGATGCCAAACGAAAAACTGAAGTTAGATGATGGAGCAAAGAAGGCAGACCCCACAATCTATAGAAGTTTAGTCGGAAGCTTGCTATATCTCACCGCCACGCCGACATTATGTTTGCTGCGAGTCTGCTATCGAGATACATGAGTAGCCCAAGCCAAATAGACCTAGCTGCTGCAAGAAGAGTCTTACGATATGTTAAATGCACAAAAGACTATGGAATATGGTACAAGCCCATTGAATACACTAGACTAATTGGCTACACTCATGGTGTTGCATAGAAGAATACCTACAATAAATACGACATGCCCATGGTATGGTCCCGAAAATGAATTCACCATGCATATGTTATTCTTCTACCCGGTTTCACGAGCTGCATGGCAGGCCTCGCAATTTATGCTTCAAGTTAACAGATCCTACTAGTATTTACTAACAGTATGCTGGAGATTATGGATGAACTGGACCCAGACCATATTACCTCATTTGCAACATCTTGTGGTGTTTGTCGAATGCTAGGAACAAGGAGTTTTTCTCAGAAAAGAAAATGGTGCCCGCTTCAATCATTGCACAATCCAGCATGGTAGAACAGAAATCCTAAACCCTAATCCTAAATTACCAAAAACAAATTTTTAAGAAAAATTACGAAATTTTTTGAAGTTAAATCATAAATACTAAACTCTAACCCTAAACCATAAACCCAAAAAATTCACAAAAAAATTGAAACTTAAACTAAATTACACAATTTGTCTATAATTACACTAAATTATATTAAACTAAACACTCCTCTACAATTACAGTAAATTACATTGTGATAAAATTATCAACATATGTAAGAACACACTACTACAAGAAGCTAGATTGTACACGGTTAAAAGATGGGTTTGTTCACGGTTCCCCAACTGTGCCCACACACATCGTGTATGAAAGTGTCAGTATATTGTATACAATTGTAGAGACGTGTAGATTTTTTTCAAAAACAGCATGATTTTTTTTGGAAAAACATTCATACATAGTTTTTTAAGTGAAAATTCTTTATGTAAACACCAATCATACACAGTTTTAATTAATAAAAACCGTGTATAATTCATATGTTTAAAAACAAAAATAACAATCAAACCTTAGATCTGAATTCAAATAAAAAACTACATTTACTAATATACCTAGAACACTAAATTTCAGAAAAAAAACTATAATTTAACACTACACATACTTAAAACACTACATTTACTGATATAAACAAAATTTACAATTACATCACACAAATTGTTACTTGAACAATTTTCTAAGACCCTAGATCTAACACTTTAGACATTTACATGAATAATGCCTAAGAAAAATTATGATACAAAAGTCCAAAATCCTACATTTACATTTACATGAACAATGTTGAAATCGGACACTTGAGAGAAAAGTTACGTCCATTTGAAGCTTCTTCATCTCCAATCACCATACCCTCTCCTTAGCCTTGCCTATTTAGAAGTGATTCCTTAGAGAACTACATGTATAGGGAAGAAAAACTTTATAAATGATAGAAATGCCTTATAAAAGCTAGATACAAATGCATTATAACAGAAAGGGATAGATTGATGACATGAAAATTTTTGTGTTCCTTGCATCACACACATATCATACAATAAAACTGCATGTGATGACAAGCATGATTTTTTTTTCGAAAAATCATATGGAACATACGTACATACATGTTTGGTAGAAAGAAAACCATATATGATTACATGCAGGATTTTTTTCCAAAAAATCCTACGGAGCATTTCATACAAGGTTGGTACAAAGAAATAGCGTACAATTGTTGGAGCACATTCATGCACGGTTAATTAATATAAAACCGTGTACAATTACTTTCCAATTGTACACAGTTTTTTTATAAAGAATCATGTCTGAACGTTGAAAGTTGAAACACACATATACACGTTCTATTTTAAATAACTGGATTTATATGTTGAAACTCATTTTCAAACGAACTCCCTTTTCCTTGACACACGGATTTACTGGAAATATGTCACACGGATTTACTTGACACGTTTTTGCACTACTGACACGACAAAACAAAAAGGAAAATCATGGAGCCCAGTGATCACGTGGCTCTTTTTTCATATTTCATGATCAAACAGTATCTCGTACAAATTGGCAAAAAAAAAAAAAAAAAATACAATTTACTGACTGTCAAACGTCCACATCTCCCGAGAATTTAATCTACAACCTGCGCCGACTGTCTCCGTGCACAACCAACAATCACACCGCACGAACAACACAAACATGTTCTTCTTTGGCTATGCTCCTGTGACAAACATATTGAAACTCTGAATTAAATACAATGTTTAAGAAGTACCATGGGATCAATGGATGAAGTACCATTAAAATTGTAAGTAATTTACTATACGGTGAAACATACATCAAGTCTAATCATATTTTATAATATATGATATGAATGATATCAATCATGCCTATAATATTGAATTTTAAATTTAACCTTTATTCATTTTTAAAAATGGTCAAGGTTCTCAAATATTATCAAATGACAGTAAACAACCCATAATTATATTACATATATACGCAATGTTGGCATTAAATTCAATGAAATTGGCAATAAATCCAACAATTTACAATATTAAAATTGTAAGTAATTTACTATACGGTGAAACATACATCAAGTCTAATCATATTTTATAATATATGATATGAATGATATCAATCATGCCTATAATATTGAATTCTAAATTTAACCTTTATTCATTTTTAAAAATTGTCAAGGTTCTCAAATATAATCAAATGATCCCCGTTTATAATTAGGGGATCGACTAACAGTCCCCCCCATTCAGTCCCCTAAACGTCCCCCTAACGGTCAAAGTACAACTGTCAGTCCCCCATTCAACTAACAGTAATTCACGCCAAAAATGGAAAGTATGAATACCTAAGATATCAAGTATTCATATATAATTCATCAAGTATTCATACCTAAGATATGAAGTATTAATTCACATACAAACTGGGGACCATTACTTTTCGGGGGCAGTAACTGTCAGACTGCATTGGGGACCACAACCAAAAAGTCACGTGGATCACACCACCAGTCCCCCATTCATTGATTAAATTAATTTACAAACAAAATGGAAAGCATGAATACCTAAGATATCAAGTATTCATACCTAAGACCTCAAGTATTCATACCTAAGATATCAAGTATTTAAACAAAAACTGGACACAATACCTACCCATCTTTTACACATTTTTCAAGGTGGTTTTTTTTTCTCCGTTCAATCTAACCAATTTTTGGGATGATCTATGAGGAATTTTGCAAATCTAAAACCACGAACGTGTTCTACACAATTTTCTCTTTCAAATGAGATCCATGATGACATACTTTTACACATTTTTCAAGGTATCAAATATTCAAATATGGAAAGTATTCATACAAAATGGAAAGTATTCATACCTAAGATATCAAATATTTATATATAATTCATCAAGTATTCATACTTAAGATATCAAGTATTTAAAGAAAAAAACTGGACTCAAATATGGAAAGTATTCATACAAAATGGAAAGTATTCATACCTAATTTATCAAATATTCATATATAATTCATCAAGTATTCATACTTATGATATCAAGTATTTAAAGAAAAAAACTGGACTCATGTTTTACACGTTTTACACGTTTTTCAAGGTGGTTTAATGATTGACAAAGTTAGTTAGAATTGGAGGGGACGTTTAGGGGACTGGAGTTGGGGGACAACATCTTTACTCTATAATTAGTTCTCACAAGTGATGATTCTGATTGCTTCACTCCAAACATTATTAAGTACAAACATATCTTGCCAGGATCTTTCTTAGTAATAACAACTCTGATTACAAAATTGACTAATTTACAAACAAAACCTTGCTTTCTAGGTCCCACTTGTCACAATGTTAATTTGGTTATTCCACCCGTGATAGGGCGCAAGCTCCGGAATTATTGGATGGAAAATATGTGGACCTTGCTTGGTCATTTTTAGATAAATATCCGATACAGTATCTTTTTACTTTCTTTACTTGCACCAAAAACATATATATTTTTCTCCACAGCGTGGTCTGCAGCCTGCAGGTGTACCTTGCTCCACAAGTCTCACTTTTACTAATCACTGATACATGTCCCCAAGCAAACCCTGGTCAGGACCATTCTACTTTAACCTGTTTATTAAAGGACAATATTGTAGCACATTGATGCATGATATTGTCGTTGTGTCAGATTAATTATTGCCATCCATTTGACTATCATATATTTTCATTTTCCACTACTAGAATATGTGTTTTATGCAGGGGGCAAATCCAATTCACTACACGGTACATCAATTGCGTGTTGGATTTATTGCCAACCTCGTTGTTTCTAATGCCAACATTGAGCATATATGTGATATAATTATGGATTGTTTACTGTCATATATGGTTGTCAATTAAAGTGATCAAATAAGGTAATAGACAATCAATATATTCATTAGGATGTGGTCCATAAATGTGTAGAACAATTTAAGCAAAGATAAAATCATTGATGGACTGATTCTGAAGATTTGCAATTTAGAAAACTGCCATTTAAGATGATTGTTAGGGCCACACGGATATCAATGCAGCTGCACGGATTTTAATGTGACAGCACGGTTTTTGATGCATTCGCACAAAATACGTTTTTCAAGTTGGCAGATAACTAGATAGGTTACTGTATATAAGGATTGGTCCCCAAGGCATAAGATAACATAGAAAAACACAGAAACTGAAAATACATTTTTCTCTTTAGAAAAATACAGCTATGTGTGTGCTATGTGTGTGCCTTCTCTTCTTCTTCCACCATCAAAGAATAGAGAAGAGAAATACGTTAGAAAATTTGGAGATGAAGGCCTTGCAAGACTTGATCCACGACCATACGACGAAAAGGCGAGAAGGGCTTTTTGCCATTGAAGACTTGTCACGTGCTCACGGAGACAGTTGTTTCTCTACCAAGGCTTTAGATATTCCATGACAAATGGAATGGAATCAGGTATTATGTTTCGCACTTCTGATTTATGTTCTTGGGTCTCTTTGGCATAGAACGGACCTTAGGTTAAGGTGGGGAACTGTTTCTCCTTCCCCGGGGTGTAAGTGTTTGACCCCTAGATGAGATGTATTTGTTTGATCTCTAGATAAGGCGTAATTATTTGGCTTTTATCCAACAAGTGATATCAGAGCCTTCATATGCCGAAGGATTAAGTCTTTTAGGATCTAGAGAGAATTAGGAATTATTAATGATTTTTTCGTTGATTTTTGTTGAATTTTTTTTTATTGTTTTAGATATGAAAATTTTAGTTTGGAGAACACAAAACTTGTAAAAGTTTACAGTCATAATTGTCCATTTTTCAGTTATTAAGTTGGTTAGAATTTGCTAGAAGATTTCCAATAGAAATCGCAAAGTTCTAATCAAGATTCGGTCCTGGCAGAGTTTGTGTAACCCTCTGTGCGAACGCACAAAGGCCACACAGAATTTCGCACAAATTTTAATAGGCAGTTATGAAATTTTGGGTTTTGGTGAAATTTATTTTTTGATAAATTTCGTAAAACAAAATATATAGATTTGGAATTAAATTTCTAAATTTGAAAGGTTATTTAAGGTACTTCCAAAATTAAGAAATCTCTCTAGATCATGGGTCAATTTCAGCATAATAAATGTTTTACAGTTACTTAGACAAAGCTGCAGCCACACGGATTTGATGCAATCGCATGGTTTTTTATGCGTATGCACAAAATACTTTTCTTAATTTGGCAGACCACACAAAATTTTGTGGGGGCTGCACAGCTCTCTGGAAAATTACAGAATATTTGCTGAGATTAAAATTGCAGTTATTATGATGCAATTATATATATTTATTTAATTGCACTTTTGTTTTATGGCTATGTTATAAATTATCGTTCTTTTAAAGGCAAAGGGATATGTAATTTGGATTTGAATTAATTGATTCCTAATTGTGCCCAAAGGTACCACTTTTGAGTAGGTTAATTCAAATGCATTTTATGAAGGAAGTTAAGGTGCAATTAATTGATGTAATCATTATCGGCCCAAAGGAAGGTAATGGTTACAAAATTATTTGTGGAAGTGAGTGATAATAAAGTATAGTGATGACAAAAATTTACACATATGTCAACATTGTCGGCCCAAATGAAGGCATGTTGTTCGGTATGTTCTAGGTTATCAGTAATTTATTATTGCTCCAAAGTATCATAAGAAATTGACCCGTTACCCAAAGGTAGCCGCTTAATGGAAACCGATAATTTGGTTTTATGATGGAATTAAGACTCATAAAATATGTGGTGATTTATTAAGACAAGTTGCAACAATATGAACGTAACAATGTCAAGGCAAGTTCTGTCTAGGCAAGTCGGAATTTAAAGCAGATCCTTGTGATCACTGACTTACCTGGGAACTTACCTGGTTGTGAAATTCGGATGTGTTGTGACAATAAGGAAAAATCATCAAATATATTGTTTTAGCATTATGGCCTTTACTAGAATTTATAATTTATAATTTATAATTTCTGAATTAAAACTAAATCGTGTTTATGGTGTGTTTCTTCGTGAATCAGCTAGCATTACTACAGGTCTTAAGGATATGCCTATGTTGAATGGGGCCAATTTCAAGTATTGGCAGGAGAGCTTAATGATTGTTCTCGGTGTTGTGGATCTAGACCTTGCGTTTAGATAAACTTGTTCCACTATTACGGCTACAAGTACTTTTGATCAAAAGAAGGAAAAGGAAAAGTGGGACAGGTCTAATCGCATGAGTCTCATGATAATGAAATGGTCCATTCTAGAGGTATTTTGAGGCGCTATTTCAGAGTCTATTTTGAGCGCTAAACTCTACCCTATGAACATTGAGGATAGATTTGTCAAGAAGGATAAATGGAAAATAAATGAGCTAAAGGAGGGTATTGAGTCAAATTTCCGGTACACCCTTGCTATATTTGGAAGAAAAAACTATTCCGGTACAGCCTTACAATTAAAAAGCTACTTTTTAATTGCTTAAAAAAATATTTTAAATGACGAATCTCGATGCATTGCTTTAGTGTAGTTTGTACTGGTTCAGTATAATCCAGGTACCTAAAACCAACCTAAGTTAGTGATGGTGATTTATATGAACTGGAGGCAACTTTAACCCGGTTGTAATTTCACTAGATGTGAATGTGAATGGTGCCTTATTTTAAGTTAATAGGTTATTATTATTTTCTTCGATGAATTTGCAAATGGTATGACAAAGAACTCACTTTGATATGCAATACAATTAAGTATCATGGGTTTTACTAGCATGTATGTTTCCAGCATAGCTTGTTCTCATACATTCATGGGGGTAAAATCAAAGAATCAATTCCCTTTCAATACAATTTCATTAATTCAAATTCAAACTATTCTTGGATCTATGGAGCCCTATTTTATAGAAAATCCATATATTAAATGTAAGATTGAAATTGGTTATCAATCCGCCAGAAATAACACAAGAGTAGCGGGGACAAAAAGAATTTGTATCTTTCAACTAAAGCCTCGACATAGCTGCTTTCTACCTTGTAATCAGGACCCAGTTTCTGTACAGGGTGTCGATAGTTGCCTACCTGAAATTATTTGAGATGTGCCAAAAATCAGATATAATGTACAAAATGCACATAGATGGACAAAAACCGAAAAGAAAAGTAAAATCTGATATATCATTTGAAGCTAATTCATTTGAGGTTTTGACTACCAGTGGAATTAAAGGAATTTTAACATAATCCATGCCATTGTTTATACTTACTATTTAATTTTATTTGTTTATTGTTGGATATTGAAACAGCAAGGGAGAAACATAGACACGAGCACAATTCCCTTCCAACTTTTTAAATGCTAGTAACAGAGAGAGTTTTCACCAAAAGAAAAACCAGAGCACAAACAGAGCACAACAAGAAAGTAAGAAACTCCTGTCAAGAGATAGAGAAAATGGAACTGGGAGTATTCTTTACACGGCCATACTTTAGCCAAAAGAGAGCATTTATGAGGAAGAATAAAAGTAAGAAAAAATGGAAAGTCTATTTCAGTACCAATTTTTCATTCTCAGAAGGAGAAAAGAAAAAGAGAGGAAGAGAGAGAGAAGGGAGAAAAGCAGGAAATAAAATTATGTGTGCACAACCAGTCACGAGAGACAGACAAAGAGTTCCTCTTTTTTTAGAGAGAGAGAAAAGCAGGAAATAAATGGATTGACACCAAAAACACAGGAATTAAGCAACAAAAAAGATTTTAATATACTGGTACAAGAAAAAGAAGAAGTCTGGTCCAGGAACAGAGTGATAGTATTAGTTTCTCATGACCACTAATTCTTATTTCCGAAAGCTCAATCCCTTTATTTCCAACAGCAAAATTTTCAAATTTATTCCTTTATTTAGATTTACTTCTAATACCAATCAGGAATAATTGCACAGCAACTCTTTCTTCTTTTTTTCTTCCAAAAAAAAGAAAACTACTATGTACAGTCCACCTACAAGACCACAATGCTAATAGTTGTTTGAAAAGTGTTCAAACAAAAAGAAAATTACAACATTACGTTAATTCAATTGACGGTTTAGAAACTTTTGTCATGTTACTAGAAATAATTGCAGAGATTAACTCCAGTATTAAAGCCTGCTGGATTTTAACCTTATTGAACTTTGAAGGGGTTTTATTATTGTTATTTGTACTCGAGATTAATTGCATGAGGCAGCAATATGTACAAATCAACCTGTACATAAGAACAACATGGATATGTAGAATCAAAGAACGTGGGTGAAGTAATTTCACTTGCAAAAGAACCTTGTGAAACAGGTATAGACCATGCATGATACATTATAATTATAGTATGAAATTACATCACGACACTTTGTTTCCAATAAGAACAATGAGTTTATGTTACTATTAAGTACAACAAATCTTGGGTAACAATTAATTTATATCAAATCCAACAGTTCATCAAATATGACGAAAAATGGTCAATGGAAACTGTACTAGCAACAATATTATCAAACAAATTCAATATTTAACAATATGCAATTTGAAGGAAGCATCATTTTTGGTTCTTAAAAAACCTTCTCCTCGACTCTGTATGAATCCCAATGCGGCACTTTCTGACTGAAAAACTTCCCGATGACCTTCTTATCTAACACAGAGACGGCATCACCCGAGTTGATGCAGCGCGGGGTTTTGTACTGGTTGACAGATGAGCCTCTTGATAAACAAAAATCCATCAAAGCATCAAATGCCCCATTACCAACCACCCGTATTTCCAGCGGTCCAATAGATCTGTCTCGACTCCTGCCGCGCCGATATATTGAGTCCAAGCCGCTCTCGACTAGAGCACAACATTCCTCCAGCACTTTAGGATCGAGAAGGACCTCGAGTTCTTTGGAGGTACCAGTGCAGGTGGCAGGGATCAGTTCCCAAAAGAGGACGTAGTGTCCGGGGAGGGAGGAAGTGTCGGGAAAAGAGGTGAAGTCAGAAAGAAAGAGAGACAGTTGTGAGAGGAGAGGTTTGGTAGCAGAGATGGCTTTGAGGAGGTCCTCTTCAGTGGTCTTGTCGGTGTCGATGCTCAGCACGACATCACGACGACGGACAAATTTGAATTGTGGTGCAGCATTGTAGAAAGCTGTCACCTTTAGGATGTCACCGACTCGGTACCGGTACAGACCTGAATATGGCCAAAACATGACACTTGTCAGTAGATGTCTGACACTCCTTAATTTACAATTAACAAGCAATGGCAATATGTCACTGAAGGTATATTTCTTTTTTAAAAAGGAAATAAATTGACACTATGTACTCTTCTCTACTATTTTTTTTAAGTAAAATTCGGAGGCAAGTTATCCAACTATTTTACCTCCGGGTTTCGAACATGCGACCTTCCACGCAGAGAACATTGTCTTTGACACTAGACCTTTGGCTGGTTATTTATTCTCCTCTATTTTTAGTACTATATTATTTGCTTTTAAGAATTAACACTCGTGTACTACATATATGTTGAAAATAATCCAAGTCAGAAATGAATACGGACCGTATCAGCCAATACGGACCGTATCAGATGCAGTTTTTAGAAGTTTCGGTTTAGAGCAGTTTTTATTTTCTGTTTAGAGTTAATTGTAAACTTGGACAGCAAGTTATCTATTTAGACATGTGCAGAAAAGTAGTCAAGTAGTGGGTTGGTTATAGGTTAGTTATAGCAAAGTTAGTGGGGTTAGTGGGGTGCGAAAGGATGGATATGCACCACTATAAATTCGGACCTGTTTATGTTAATTAATCAATAAAATGAAAAAAATGGAGTTGTAAGAAAATTTCGGCTGCTGCCCTGTTTTCTGTTTTTTTCCTCTTTTCCGAAAAACTCCCAACAATATATATATAGGAATAAACTCATTAAGGAATCAACTCATTAATTAGTTGCTCAACAAAACCATACTAAGCTTGTCAGGTAGCACACAAGGGTGAATTTTGTGCCAAACGAGGAATGCTTAGGCACGCTCATGATTTTAAAAACTTTTAATCATGAATATTGGAACTTAATTGATTTTCTTTAAAAGTATATATATGGCCAGGTTTAGTCTCCCCCTCATAGATAGCTCAAAATATGTGTATGTAGCCTAGTGGTTAGAATTCTATTTTGATATATTGAAGACTCAAGTTTGAATTTCAAATGCCACACACTATGCATTTTATGTATGCCCAATCTAAATTTCTAGTGCCGACCTGGTAGCACCATATAAAAATTGGGTGTCGGCTTAGTATCCTGTTTTAATAATTTGAAATGATCATAATTATAATTTTATTGTCTATTATATACTCCAGAGTAAATTCTTTTGCACCGAGATGTCTGTTAATTATTTTCATAAGAAGTGTCCAATTAAACATAGATTTTTTTTAAGTAAGAATAGGAGTCATGCTTCTATTTTATTAACCGCATTTGGTTACATTGTTTGTTGGGGAATTAAACATAGATTTGACATTGTAAGTACATGATTGATCTTTCTTCAACATGTGGGAACATGATCAACTATTAAATAACTACCTTGAGTCTAGGTGTATCAAATTTAGAAATTAATGAATAAGCTGGTATCAAGTGGTGGCTTAGATATGAACCTTCAGTCAAGGGTAAGTGGAAATCAATTGTAGTTATTATTTCTAAGATCTTGGGTTAGCGTATGCAAGCTGCATTTATAAACATTGTAGTTCTCGACAATGTAGTTGATGATCATGAAATCTTGCATTATGCAAAAGTGCAAAAATAATAAAGTACTTCTCTCAAAATTGATTTTGATAAATTTTATGATAGAATAAACTGGCTGTATATACATGAGTTACTACATTTTTTTTTTCATTAAAGAGTTCTAGTACACTCCAACATCTTGTATATGCTAGTTTTGAGAATTGAACATGCATCTCTCCGAAGAGAGATGAAGACTTGTGCCACTGCACTAAGCCCGCTGTTCACATGAGTTACTAAGTAGAGGATTTCATATCACTTGGGTTAAATGGTTTATGCAATTGTTACATGGTTCTCAAAATAGCATCAATTTGAATGGTAAATTATCTAGTTAATTTAGATGTAATAGAGGCATTAGACAAGGCGACCATTTGTCTCTCTGTATCTTTAAAATAATATAACGAGGAGTAAATGCTTTATTTTCTATTTACTTAAAAAATTTAGAGAAAAAAAAATGGCTTAACCTTGGGAGGCAAAAATAGAGAGGATGGCAACCGCAAACCAAATGATGTTGAACTAACCTGTGAAAGTTGTCACTATTAGCTCGTAGTAACACCCCAATTGCACATCCACCAATGGGACCACCTCCTCCGCCGGAGCACCAGCAATGGTGTTTCCATCTCTGCCAATGGCACCATCTTCTTCATCCTTTACCCTTATAAACTCATAGTAACACATATTAGGCAATAGTGTGTATGCTACGTCACACGGCTTGTCCAACGGCCTCAAATTGATCCCAAAAAAACACTCCGAGGATGCGTACATGGTAGAAACAAGAGGTAAACCACCACCATAGAACTCTAGGAGTCGTACGTATTGCATCATTGATCCCGTCACAATCACTTCGATGAACTTGGTCTTTGGCCATAGCCTCTTGACTATTCCTTCCCAGGGTTGTTTCTTGCACTCCGACTCTATCGTATCCGCCAGCTCTGCGTTTGGTCCCGTTAAGATTTTCCCTAGTACCTGATACATGTTTGAGTGCAATAATTACAAGTTAAATAGGCTAGCTGATGACTATTTAACTAAATTATTTTATTTGATCTACATCAAGTTTAAAGTTTAAAGGCTGCTATAAATCATTTGAAATTACCGACTCTATACAGCTTGGGTCTGTAACACAACTGCTAACGTCACCGGTTCTAATATCGTAGCATAGCTCTTTCCAGTGATCTTCTAAGAACTTTATGGCACGAAGAAAAGCCGACGCAAAGATGGCACCAACACGAAGGACTTCATCCCGTTGTATCAGACCACAAAGAAGCTGAGTGTACAAACTCTGACAGTTGTCAGAGCAGAGGATGGCTGCATCAGGGCTTGTATACTTGTTGTAGAGGTTGAAAGGGCGCTCGCGAAAATGCTGGCTTTTATAGTAACTTGTGAGCACGGGTCTACAAGTGAGGCCAGATGTGGTGGTGATCTCTGGCTTAATGAAGAGAAGATACATGCCTTTTCCTTCTCCTAATCCTTTCACATATCTGCATCAAAGAAATTATATAGCTAATGAGTTGCCGAATTTTTTTTTCTTGTCATCTTTCAAAAAATAATAAGCCCAACAGCTACTGTTTTGGAAAAATTTTATAACCACAAGATTCGCAACCCTTTGTTTATTTATTTTAAAGGATTTTTGGATGAAATGATAATATATCGTATGATTTACAATTTATTAGATTTCTAGTTTGAGACTTTTACGTTGAACAAAACACTGTACTCATATAGAAAGCAAATAGTTGAACAAATATAGAATTAATTATACAACCAAATATCATTCTTAACAATACAACAGAAATATGACTGCGCAGGCCGATGATAGAGGAATCAAGAGAGTAAAATGGTTACTTTACAACCTTCAGTAACCCAAATACGCACAGATTTGCGCAGCTATTAGCTGCGCACCTTATAGTGGCAGGACCAAATAGGTTGCGCAGCCATTAGTTGTGAACCCAGCCTCAAACTTGTGTATCTATTAGCTGTGAACCTCGTGATTCTGAAATTTTTTCCATAACAGGTTGAGTTTTTTCTTTTTTGGAACATGGTAGGAAAGAAAATTTGACATGAGTTGCTTGCTATCAATTTTATTTTTCTTTATGATCGAAACAAACGGAAATTGCATGATTTGTGCTTTTGAGTAAATAACATAACCTTGATGACAATTTTTTTCTAGGATAAATTTTACCCAGTTAATATATATCTTGAAACAAAACAATTTCTTATATTACAAAATTGCCAAAGCTTAGAGGGCCGTACGAATATTAGTGAAACCATGTACATAATATATGAGTATATAAAAAAATTGTGTATGATCAAGGGTTTAGTACTACCAATTTGTTTTTGCGTTCATTTTTGTTATTTCGAACTTCACATAGTCAATCTGAACTTCTTAGCATGTTTTACATATGTATATATACACACGCGCACGCGCACGAGTATATGAAAAATTAATAACTCACTTGTTGATTATAGGAACCAAAATATTGTACATAAATGTTTTTCTATTCAACTCTTCTTCAGTTGATGGCATCAGCTTAGGCTGCCCTCCAGATGTACCTGAGCTGCAAAAAGAAACAATAATAAAATATTGTTATAACAAAACTGATATAATTTTTTAAGAACAACAAAAACGAAGTCGTGTGTGGACATATATATAATTCTGCAGTTCAAAATAAGTGCTCTTCAAACAAATAAAGCATACAAAAATGAAAATAAAAAATGCTAAAATAATGAACAAAATAATTACTAGTCTAAATTAAACTCTTCATCGATATCATATTATCAGCTCTATCAATTATCAAAATACCTTGTAAGAAGCTCTACAATTGGCTTTGCAGAGATAATATTAGAATTTTCTCCATTTGCTATTCTGACTATGTAAGGCTTCACCTTGTCGTAGTCTACTATTGGCACTTGCTCCCGGAACAAATATTTATCTCTCTCTCCTTTCATAAAACCATGCAAATATTCAGTTTCTGAATTTCTTTTTAGTATTTCATCCAAAACCATCTCTTGGATTAGGTGGGCATTTTTTGTTAACTGTTCGACAAGTTGAATGCCTCCAAGCTGGTCGTGCGGATCGCAACTTGGTATCATAGCTGAGCTTGTGAACAAATGATCTAATGTAGAAAAATAGGTTTTCATGGTTTCAACTTTCAAGAGCAAATGATCTAATGTAGAAGAGTAGGTTTTTATGGATTCAACTGTCAAGCACAAATGATCTAATGATGAAGAGTAGGAAGTGCTATTATAAGCCAGAAGATGTAGCATGCACCTGAAAGCGCCTGCATAACGTACTGAATTATATGCACAAGTCTCTCTCACTCTCTCTATCATAGCATTGTCCACTTTCACTGTTGTGTAAAAGCTTCTGGATAACGTACAACTTCTTCGTCTTTTAGTACCAGGCGAATAGCCCGCTTAATTTTATTAATCAAAAGAGATGCTAGTTTACAAGGTGGAAATAAATCTGTGGGAATAGCAGGAAGCTGTTATTCCGATCTCAACCGTTGATCTTTGTACTCATATTTAAAATTGATAGCAAGTTTGCAATAATGCATAAATCGTCTGGGGCCACAAAATATTAAATATCTTATTTTGTACTCATATTTAAAATTTTGAAATAAAAAATAGTGAATATAAACAATTGATCTACTTTATTTTATAAGTGAAGAGAGTAATTTTAATGAGCGTTAATTAAATTTTTGACCACTTAATATTTCTAAAATTTCTAAAACATCATAAAAGCGAACATGTGATTTGTTTTCTTATAGAATACAAACAAAATGGTTAATTTTTTTTACCACTTTTGGGGCTAAATTCAAGGGTTTGTTCATCAAATTTTCAATGTTTGGACAGTTCTGGGTTATTTGTGCTATATTTCAATATTTGTTTAGTAAATATTTTTTAGGTTTTGAATAGTTTTGGGCCGGGGTTAATTCTGCCAAAAAAATTATTAATTGTGTGATTAATTATATATAGTTTTGGAATATTACAATTGATTAACCTAAGTTTAAAACTGAAGGCTATGATTCTGAGATAGGACTATTTGTTGAAGCCATGAGAACGGTGAAAGCTTTCACAAATCAACTGGTCCTTCCATATGTCCCTCCCCCAATAGAAGAAAAACCAGACATCCCTCTGCAAATCTCTAGTAAAGCAGTCAAACAGCGATACAAGAAGAAAGCCATTCCACCGGCGAGTGAGTGATGCCGCAGCAAATGGGTCAAGATGACAACCTCTGATAGAGAGAGCCATGCTACTGGTGCCGAGGATCGAGAACAAAGAGACTGGCATGACGGGCACCTCTGGTATAACCTTCTCTCTAATACTCTCTTGTTTCACTGTCGGTTAGGATCTATGAAAGAGTATGGGACAGAGGCATATTGGTTTCGGTTTTATGTTCCTGACCAACCGGGGACCCCTGATTATGATTATTATTAATTTATGCTGTTAGTTTCTAGTGTTGTAGCAAGAGAACTATTTATGTTGCTTGGTTTTGAATATAGGCATCTCTCTCTTGTATGTTTGTTTTTTTTTATGTTGAAGAGAGACAACAGAGGAATATACAAGTAATTAAATGGTACATTGTTCTCTTGCTTCAATTTATGATGATGTTGTATATATTATATGTGGTTGTATGTTATTTAATTTAAGATGCTTGTATGTTGTTTGGAAAAAGTATTGTATGTTATTTTATGTACGCAATTTTGTGGTTATTATGGCTAGCAAATTGGCGCACTAGTCAATTATATAAATGAAATTTTGCGATATAATTAAAAAACTTTCTTCTATCAGTACTTATCATATAACTGATAGAAGAAGGGCTTTCTTTTATCGGATGATAATACATAACCGATAGAAGAACAACCCTTCTTCTATCGGTAATGGATCCCATACCGATAAAACAATGTAAATCTTCTATCAGCACAGTGCCGATAGAAGCCATTTAAGTTCTTCTATCGTGTTGGTCTCTAGCAGTAGGGAATCATTAGTAGAGACATTTTTTTTAGAAGACTGCATTTGTGTAGCAGTATCGTTTTCAGTTGGGCAGTGTCATTTTCAGTTGCTTAAAAAAAAATATTAAGAACAAATGTTCTCAATATTCTTTGCAATGAATTAATTGTTACTGCTAATTAATGGCCTTCTTTTAAACTTATTTCAAATGATTATGACAGTTTTGATACTAAAACTTGTAAATAACCTTATTAGTTAATTATTAACCTGAAAAATATAGTGCTTTAGTGATCATAGAAACCAAGATATGGCCCATCTTCATAAGATCCAAGAAGTGGTCCTAAATGTCAATTAATTGAAAAAACGAAGGAGACATCGATCCCACGTGAACAAACAAACCAAAGACTTGGCATTCTCGTGTAAATGTTAGATCTAGTTTGTAAATTATTGGTCTAAAATTACGTTATGATCGGATCTTGGGTACAATAAATAACTATTTGATATGTATGCTTCAGAACACACCTATTCGGCAATATTTGAAAGATTAGATAGAGTGCTAGCCATGGTGCATATGTAAACCACCTGCTGAAAATATATATTGATCATGATAATCAAATAAATAATTGAATAGAATAAGGTTAATTTAGGTTAATTTAGGAAAGTAGTTTAATTGAAAACTCTTTTCAACATGAATTCATCTAGATAATCAAATAGAATAAAGTTTAATTGGAAACTCGAACGATTGGGTTGTGAGCTTTCAACCTTTCTATTGGTTTGTATTAGAGTATATTTTATGATCACCTGATTGATTTTACATCACAGTATTACAAGAGATTGTATACTACTAGACCCAAGGGACAACAGGTGAGAATCCGGGTTAATACATCAAACAATGTGAACACACTGCCTACCAATTGATGGCAGTCCCAACAGAGGAGGAATAATGAAAATTATTTCGCATAGACCCGGCTAAATCTACAAATTACCTATTGGAACCTTTTTAGGATAAACTTATCCGGAGCAATTCAACATATTTTTACCATACAGTTAACACCAACTGACCAGTCGTCAAGTTATATTATTCTCATTCCCAACACTGATGAGCCCACAACGCCAAAGATTATCTATCGATCACAGTCAGTAACGTGATTTACATATTGCTATTGAAGATAGTGGTAACAAGACTCTAACCTTACATGGAAAAAATTATTTTCAACAAACCAGGCGTTCTTTTTGAAGGAGAGGAATATTGCAAACAACACAATTATAATGAGGGAGGTTATATACTCATTTAACTATCCAACATACGCAGATAAAACATTCCTACTGAAATCCAATATCAGTAAGGCCTTTGATACATTGCGATGGCAATTTGGTTCAGTGCTAATTTACAATTCATGTGGTGAATGCTAAAACCAAACTGATACACCTCATGTTTTCTTCTATGGCATCGAGCCAAATTACAATTTTTGTAAATAAAAGTGGAGATGAATTTATAACCCCGAATAGAAGACTCAGACATGGATATCCATCATCCCCCTATCTATTTATATTACCAATGGAATTTGCCAACAAACATATTCAAATTTCCCTAAATAGAAGCCCAATTACTAGAGTTCAGCTTGCACAACAACAAAGTAGGCACTTATCGCGAGGGAAAAAGCGCATTTATGATGGTTGTCCGTCGCGAAAAGTACCGTTGCGAATAGAAAAAGCACAGTTATGACGGTACTCCGTCGCGAAAAGTCACTTTTTACCCTCACAAAAAGTCACTTATTCTTGTTGTGTTGCAAGAACGGCACCAAAATTGATCAATGTTATGCATGCCGATGACCTCATGATTATGGGACAAGTCACACTACAAGGGGTATGTGAGTACAAGTAAATACTGGTTGTTTTTGCAAGAAACTCGGGTTCGTTATGAACTCGAAAAATCAATAGCATTTTAGTTAATAAAATCAATAGCAAGATAGCGGGATGGAAAATTAATATATAACATTTTAGTTAATAAAATCAAGACCTGACAGATAACATTTTAGTTAATAAACAAGACCTGACATATAACATTTTAGTTAATAAAATCAATAGCACGATAGCGGGATGGAAAATTAATATATTATTGCATGCGCAGAAGCTTTCTTTGATCAAATAGTTCATAATGTCCATACTAGTTTAATATATATGTCTATGGCGATGCTACCAACAAGAACAGTGAATGACATAAACTCCATAATGAGAAAGTTGCACATTATGACGATAAATTGTGGGTACATGTTATTAGGGTTTTCATGAGAACAGTGAACAGTGAATGACTAAATACTACCCTAGGAGACGGTTTTCATGGGGTTAAAACAAAAGGGAGAATTAGAAAATTATGGAGAACTGTACAAGACCTGATAAAAAATTTCTTCAGCGATGAAACTCATTGGCAGGGAGGGGATGAGAAAGCTATTAGGGCCTATTTATTTTATCACAGCCTACAACAGTGGAAAAATGAATACATACCATGACTAATAGCCTCTCAGGTGATACAATCCATTCAGGACAAGGCTCAAAGGCCAACAACCTGCCCTGTAGTTAATGACAAGCTAATATGGTTGCAAAGTAGAACAGGGGCCTACACGACAAAAGAAGGGGATGAGAGGTTTAGGCAAACAATTCTGACTACACTTGTGTATGAAGAGGCGCAGAATATGACGAGGGAAAAATTATGGACATGAAAAGGGATTTTACCACGAGTTAAAACTTTCGTATGGATAGCGCTGCATGAGGGGCTGCCGACACTCATGGTGTTGGATAGACAAATTCCTACAATAAATACGACATGCCCATGGTATGGTCCCCAAAATGAATTCACCATGCATATGTTATTCTTCTACCCGGTTTCACGAGCCACAGGGTAGGCCTCGCAATTTATGCTTCAAGTTAACGGACTCCTACATGTATTTACTACCAGTATGCTGACGATTATGGATGAACTGGACCCAGACCATATTACCTCATTTGCAACATCTTGTGGTGTTTGTCGAATGCTAGGAACAAGGAGTTTTTATAAGAAAAAAATGGTGCCCGCTTCAATCATTGCACAATCCAGCATGGTAGAACAGAAGTCCTAAACCCTAATCCTAAATTACCAAAAACAACTTTTTAAGAAAAATTACGAAATTTTTAAAGTTAAATCATAAATACTAAACTCTAACCCTAAACCATAAACCCAAAAAATTCAGAAAAAAATTGAAACTTAAACTAAATTACACAATTTGTCTATAATTAGACTAAATTATATTAAACTAAACACTCCTCTACAATTACAGTAAATTACATTGTGATAAAATTATCAACATACGTAAGAACACACTACAAGAGAAGCTAGATTGTACACGGTTAAAAGATGGGTTTGTGCACGGTTCCGCAACTGTGCCCACACGCATCGTGTATGAAAGTGTGTCAGTATATTGTATACAATTGTAGAGACGTGTAGATTTTTTTCAAAAACAGCATGATTTTTTTCGCAAAAACATTCATACTTCAAGCGAAAATTGTTTATGTAAACACCAATCATACACAGTTTTAATTAAAAAAAAACCATCTATAATTCATATTTTATTCTAAAAAAAATAACAATCAAACCTTAGATCTGAATTCAAATAAAAAACTACATTTACCAATATACCAAGAACACTAAATTTCAGAAAAAACTATAATTTTAACACACACATACTGAAAACACTACATTTACTAATATAAACAAAATTTACAATTACATTACACAAATTGTTACATGAACAATTTTCTAAGACCCTAGATCTAAGACTTTAGACATTTACATGATTAATGCCTAAGAAAAATTATGATACAAAAGTCCAAAATCCTACATTTACATTTATATGAACAATGTTGAAATCGGACACTTGAGCGAAAAGTTACGTCCATTTGAAGCTTCTTCATCTCCAATCACCATACCCTCTCCTTAGCCTTGCCTATTTAGAAGTGATTCCTTAGAGAACTACATGTATAGGGAAGAAAAACTTTATAAATGATAGAAATGCCTTATAAAAGCTAGATACAAATGCATTATAACAGAAAGGGATAGATCGATGACATGAAAAATTTTGTGTTCCTTGCATCACACACATATCATACAATAAAACTGCGTGTGATGACCAGCATGATTTTTTTTTTGAAAAATCATAGGGAACATACATACATGGTTGGTAGAAAGAAAACCATATATGATTACATGCAGGATTTTTTTTCCAAAAAATCATACGGAGCATTTCATACACGGTTGGTACAAAGAAATAGCGTACAATTGTTGGAGCACATTCATACACGGATAATTAGTATAAAACCGTGTACAATTACTTTCCAATTGTACACAGTTTTTTTATAAAGAATCGTATCTGAATGTTGAAACACACATATACACGTTGTATTTTAAATAACTGGATTTAATTGTTGAAACTCATTTACAAACGAACTCCCTTTTCGTTGACACACGGATTTACTGGAAATATGTCACACGGATTTACTTGACACGTTTTTGCACTACTGACACTACAAAACAAAAAGGAAAATCATGGAGCCCAGTGATCACGTGGCTCTTATCTCATATTTCATGATCAAACAGTATCTCGTACAAATTGGCAAAAAAACAAAAAAGAAAAATACAATTTACTGACTGTCAAACGTGCACATCTCCCCCGAATTTATCTACAACCTGCGCCGACTGTCTCCGTGCACATCAAGTCTAATCATATTTTATAATATATGATATGAATGATATCAATCATGCCTATAATATTGAATTTTAAATTTAACCTTTATTCATTTTTAAAAATGGTCAAGGTTCTCAAATATTATCAAATGATCCCCGTTTATAATTAGTTCTCACAAGTGATGATTCAGATTGCTCTACTCCAAACATTATTAAGTACAAACATATCTTGCCAGGATCTTTCTTAGTAATAACAACTCTGTGATTACAAAATTAACTAAGTTACAAACAAAACCTTGCTTTCAAGGTTCCACTTAATTGTCACAATATTAATTTGGCTCTTCCACTTGTCACAATGTTAATTATGCTGAAATTGACTCATGATCTAGAGAGTTGTCTTAATTTTGGAAGCACCTTAAATATCCTTTCAAATTTAAAAATTTAATTCCAACTCTGTATATATTTTTTTAGAAAGTTTCTCAAAAAAATAAATTTCCTCAAAACGCAAAATTCCATAACTGCCTATTAAAATTTGTGTGGAATTTTGTGTGGCCTCTCTGCTTCCGCACAGAGAGTCGCACAAACTCTGCCATGACCGAATTTTGATTAGAATTTTGCGATTTCAATTGGAAATCTTCTAGCAAATTCTAGTCAACTTAATAACTGAAAAATAGGCAATTATGGTTGTAAACTTTTACAAGTTTTGTGCTCTCCAAACCAAAATTTTCAGATCTAAAACAATCAAGAAAAATCCAACAAAAATCAACGGAAAGATCATCAATAATTCCTAATTCTCTCTAGATTCTAAAAGCCTTAATCCTTTGGCATAGGAAGGCTCTTATACCACTTGTTGTGGAATCATAAAGGCCAAACAATTACATCTCATCTAGGAGTCAAACACTTACACCCCGGGAAAGGAGAAACAGTTCCCCACCTTAACCTAAGAACCGTCCTACGCCAAAGAGACCCAAAACATAAATCAGAAGTGCAGAACATAATACCTGATTCTATGTCGTTTGTCATGGAATATCCAAAGCCTTGGTAGAGCAACAGGCGTCTCCGTGAGCACGAAACAAGTCTTCAATTGCAAGAAGCCCTTCTCGCCTTTTCGTCGTATGGTCGTGGATCAAGTCTTGCAAGATAGCAAGATATGGCCCTTGAGAAATCATTTCCAAATTTTCTAATGGATTTCTCTTTTCTATTATTTTATGGTGGAAGAAGAAGAGAAGACACACATAGCTGTATTTTTCTAAAGAGAATAATGTATTTTTAGTTTATGTGCTTTTATGTGTTATCTTGTGCCTTGGGGACAAATTCTTATATATAGTAACCTATCTGCACTACTACAGAAATGGTCATTGTACACTGCACATTGTATACGGATTTGACAATTTTATATAAAAACCGTGTGATATTGTAATTTTTTGGAAGCCCGAAATATCTGTGGGATATATTACACGGATATTTATTAAAGAATCAGTGTAGAAAGCCTTGAGAGAGCTACACGAACGTTTATTAGGAATTGTAAATGGATTATTGTTTAACTAACAGTGTAGATAGCCATGAGAGAGCCACACGGATATTTATGGTGAGAACCGTGCAGAAATATGCGAAATGCACACGGATGTTTGTTTAAAATAGCAGTGTAGAAATCTTTGACAGAGCTACACGGCTGTTTACATAATAATCCGTGGAGAAAGGTTATTGTAGGGTTTTGATTATCGATAAAGGCCTTCTCCTTCCAGCGCCGTTTTGATCAATTAATACTCTATCTCTCTATATACGAATTGGTCTGATTTCTACGCACAAGGAGGCCGGATCTGAGATCTTTGAAGTTAATTTGTATTTCTCCTCTCTATCTTGCTAAGGTTAGTCGTGTATATATTTCTCTTTTCTTCCTCTAATTTTCTGTTACTTGTTATTTCTTATTTAGGTCAATTAGTAATTAATGCATGCATGCTTGATTTGTTGAGATAATGTAAATAATTAGTATATTAAATAGTGTGATGCATGTATAATTGTGCTTTTTTCTAATAATAGAGTAATGCATGTATAACTGTTATTTTAGTGATGATTAGCTTGATAATTGTGCTTGTTTAGTAATGCATGTATAATAGAGTGATGCATATATAATTGTGCTTGTTTCTAATAACAGAGTAATGCATGTATAATTGTTATTTTAGTGATTATTTTACTAATGCATGTATAATTGTGTTTGTTTCTAATAATGTTGTTTTTTGTAGAACCATGTCACATTCAAGTGAGCAACGATGGCTCTTCGCTTTTGGTGCCAATAGCTAGGGTTTACAGAGGGTAATATGAAGATATACATGTTTTAATAAAGAAAGAGTTGAGTAAAAAGTTAGATGAAGGACCTTTAAAAAAAAGGGAAGAGGTAGGATGAAGGACCTTCAGAGCCGAATGAAGAGCCGAATGAAGAGTCGGACATAACCTCTGAGTTACACCAGCTTCAGCTAACAAGGAAGATTCTGACATGAGTTACATACATACATAGAACCGACCTTCTTCAGTACAAGATTGTGTCCGACTCTTCATTCGACTCTTCATCCGGCTCTGAAGGTCCTTCATCCACCTCTTCTCTTTTTTTTTAAGGTCCTTCATCCAACTTTTTACTCGACTCTTTCTTTATTAAAATGTATCTTCATATTACCCTCTGTAAACCCTAGCTACTGGCACCAAATGTAAACCTTAAGTTTATATTTGAAATCATTATGGGATCGAGGCTCAGGAAGAAGGATATGTCTACCCAGTATGGATTTGTATAATATATGCTCAATATGGATTTGTAATGCTCAATATGGATTTGTATAATGTTTCAATTTAAATTTTGTAATACTCAATATGGATTTGTATAATTTTGTATAATTTAGTGTACATAAATTTTTAGTTTACCCTTATTAATTGACCGGTTTGTATGCCATCCACCGATTTTGTGTTTCAAATATAAAGCATGTTCTTGTAATTAAATAAAATATAGTGAATTTAGTAATTTTTTGTGCTGTAATTGTAAATAAGGAGATGAATTTATGAATTTTGTAATTGCTGAACATGGATTTGTAATGCTAAATATGAATTTTGTAATGCTAAGTATAATTTTTGTGCTGTAATTGGAAAACTGGATGTCAAATTATCTGAAAAACTAGGGGTAAACTCAATATTGAATTTTGTAGCAAACTGGCTAGCAAAACTGGAGGCTAGCCCAGAAAAAAATTGTTAATAAAAAAATATGTAGGATACCATACACGGATATTTAACTTAAAACCGTGTCAAAATAGTAATTGTACACGGATATTTGTTGAATAGCCGTGTACGAAATAGCTACACGGATTTTTTTTTTAAATCCGTGTAGGAAAGACTAGTCCAGAAAAAAAAAACCCAAAAAATATATAGGACACGAAAACTTTAATTCTATTCATCAATGAACTATAAATTTCCATAATAATTTTTAGCATCCCTAAACAATGAGATTTGCTGCCCGAATTTGCAAAATTAAAAGATAACCTAAACATTTGATATAACTGAAAATGACCAAACTATACTAAAGTTGACGCCCACCTGGCCCGAACCTGCGACTGTCACGCCCACCTGGCCCGAACCTGCGACTGTCATGGGGTGCTTGACGGCGGTTAATGCGACGATCATCGGAGTTATTGCCTTGAGAATACGAGGGTGGTGGAGGTGCATGTGGAGGTGGATTTCCCCTATATGGAGGGGGGCCCGGGGGCGGAGGAGGTGGCATGTAATTTCCACCTCTGAGGAAGTATCCTTCTAATTCCACTTGCACAATTGTTGAGTTTGGTTGTCAATGAGAGGATATTTTTTGAGATTTTTGCCGGATCATGAAAAGCCACAAAAACACGAAGCACCTCATAATTACCATAGGGAAAGAAAGGAGCCACTCTTACCAAATAGCCAAAACCTGATACGAGATCAGAGAGGTCTTCCTTGTTCCAATATTGGAGAGGAACACCGTGCAGCCTAATTCTAGCACGGTGGGTTGTGGGCTCGTGGAGCATGCCTAATTCTTTCATCCATTCCACCAGTTGGACTTCAACATCCCGGTCAAGAACAAAAATGTCCACCCCGACCGCAGCATCTCTCATAATTGAATTTGGGAAAGTGGCAACAAAGTCCCCAATTGATGGGTCAATTTCCGAAATTCTGAAATAATGTGGTGGAATTCCAAAAAATCTACCCAATGCACTTGCCAAACGTGTTGTTGTGCGGTGGTCATTGTAGTGTGGCCCGTAAAATACAATTGCAGAGTGAAGAAGGAACTGATTTTCTTCCGCCATTTCTTGATCCCATCGAGGCAAATAGACCCTGAGCTCTTCAATGCGATTTTGGATATTAGCCGGATCTTGCATTTGCATAGTTTGCCAATTTGGTGGTGTTGCCATGGTTTTCAGTTTATGAATTGTGATGTCAAGAGCGATGGTGCATGGTTCTGTGCAAATGTGTTCCTTCCTTTTATAGATCCTTGTGGCTATTCAATAGTTTTCTCATGAGTCTCCTTAGTCTGTTTACCTTCTTCTTTATTGCCATGCATGTACTTACTCCCTTTGATAACTGAAGAATTGAATGTATATATTACTAGAAGAAAGTGGATTGCCGAATAGAGGTGATTTGTGCCTTGGCAATTACAGAAACGTCTTTTGGTTCTTACAATTCATGCTCTTATGCCCCTTTTTTAAGAATCTGAAGCATTTTCCCAGTATGAACAAATCATGGTGCCCTTTCAGCTTTGACTTGAATTTATTGCCGATATTAATTAAGTTTGGCTTGAATTGCAGCTTCTGCAAGACTGGAGGCTAGCTCAAAAAAAAAAAATTACCCAAAAAATACATTAGACTACACGGATATTTAACTAAAAACCGTGTACATTAGTATTTGTACACAGATATTTTTTGAATATCCGTGTCGAATAGCTACACGGATTTCTTTTATAAATCCTAGAAAAGACTAGCGTTATACACGGTTCTTAAGTACCAATAGCCGTGTATGATTTTTTAGAGAGCTACACGGATTTCTTCACGAAAGATCCGTGTAGAAAGTAAATGTATATGGTTGTTTGTTGAAAATCTGTGTAGAAACGCATTCTCCTATCTTAAATAACCTGGATTTTTTTTATAAATTTCATAGAAAAGGCTAGCATTATAAACACGGTTCTTAAATACAAATAGCCATGTATGATTTGTGAGAGAGCTACACGGATTTCTTAACGTAATATCCGTGTAGAAAAATCTTTGTAGGGTTTTGGTATAAAAGGCATTCTCCTTCCAGCGTCATTTTTTTTTATCAAGTAATTAATACTGTCTCTCTCTCTGTATTGAATGCGCTGATCCGATTTCTGCAAAGGCCAGCAGCTGGTATTATCTGAAATCTTTGAAGTTTGTATTTTCTCCTCTCTATCTTTCTAAAGTTAGTGTATATATATATATTTTCCTTTTCTTCCTCTAATTTTATGTTACTTATTTTTACTTATTTAGATCATGTGTAAGTAGTGTATTGTTGTCCAATAACCGACGTACTTATGCTTTTGGGTCCTTTCCGTTCAAAATTAATCCAATAGGGATTAATTTTGGATAGTCCCCATTTTGGGACTGCTCTTTGAATATTGGGTCTCATTTAGGATGTGAACACATATTAGCAGGATTTAATTAGTAATTGAGGAAAGTTCAGCGGTATTTTCCCTTAATGCTCCTACGAGTATGTGGTTTTTACGCATACTTGGGGAGTTAAGGGGAAATGCTGCCAAATTTTTTTCAAATACTAATTAAATATCGCTAATATATGTTCACATATGGGACCTAATATTCAAAAAGTGGGTTAGGATTGTAAACCGGCCATTTGTAAGCCTAGAATTTGGTACCAATTTACATGTTGACCATTATTAATTGAAATTATTTTTTTAATTTAATTTACAGATGGATCGAAGTTGGATGTATGAATTGCGACGTGATAGTGAAGAATATTTGGGTCGCGTTGATGAGTTCATAAAATTCGCAAAGAGGTATAGAGTGAAGACGAAAGAAGCCGACATTTTGTGTCCGTATAGAGATTGTAAAAAAAATTTAAGATTTGGGGACTCCGAAGAAATTAGAGCTCATTTGATTTGTCATGGATTTAAGGAAAGATATACATGTTGGTTCATGCATGGTGAGGAATTTGGGAAAAGTAGTTGTACCAATAAGAATTCTAACCGTTGTGAAGAGAGCGATGAGAATGTAGAAATTTTGGATAATTTTGAACTTGATTTCAGCGATGATGATGTGAATGTCAAAAATTTTGATAATGTTGAACTTGATCGCAACGACGATGATGAGCTGCAGACGGAAATCGATGAAAATGTAGTACACGAGTGTATTGATAATCTGGAGGACATGTTACATGATGTGGAAGATGAAATTAGTGATAAAAATTATGATAAATTTCAATATTTGTCTAATGAATCCAAAAAGGTGTTGTATCCCGGGTGTACCAAATTACGAAACTGTCAGCTGTGTTGAAGTTATTTAACTTGAAAGCAGAAAATGGTTGGAACGATAAGAGTTTCACGTCCTTATTAAAGCTTTTAGGAGAAATGCTCCCAGATAACAACGAGTTACCCCGTATATATATCAGGCGAAGAAGTTGATATGTCTAGTGGGTTTGAAGATTGAAAGAATACATGCATGTCCGAATGACTGTGTATTGTATCGTAATGAGTACGAGGCCATGCATGTTTGTCCTAAGTGCGGTGTTTCTCGGTATAAACGTAAGGACCAGGGCACTACTGATTGTGACGACGGCAAAAAGGGCCGGCCTCCGGCCAAGTGTTGTGGTATTTGCCGATAATACCGAGATTCAAACGGTTATTTGCACATCCCAAAGATGCGAAGTTATTGCGTTGGCATGAAGAAGGGCGCAAAAAAGACGGTAAACTAAGACACCCGGCTGATTCTCCTCAGTGGAGAAATTTTGATAGACATTTCAAAGATTTTAGTTCCGAGATAAGAAACCTCAAGATTGTGGTGAGCACAGATGGAATGAGTCCGTTTGGAAGCATGAGCAGTCGGCACAGTACTTGGCCAGTTCTGTTAGCCATCTACAATCTTCCTCCTTGGTTGTGCATGAAACGCAGGTATATAATGATGTCATTACTAATCCAAGGACCCAGACAACCCGGAAATGATATAGATGTATATCTCGCACCATTAATTGAGGACCTCCAAAAATTGTGGCGTGATGGCGTCCCGGTGTGGTATGCGTACATGAAAGAGACCTTTAACTTGCGGGCCATGGTGTTTTGCACCGTAAATGATTTCCCCGCGTACGGGAATTTATCGGGTTATACTTGTAAAGGAGCAAAAGCGTGCCCTATTTGTGAAGATGATACGCAGGTGCTGAGGTTGAAGAATTGTCAAAAGAATGTATTTATGGGGCACCATAGGTTTCTTCCAATTAATCACCCATATCGTAAGAAGAAGAAGGCATTCAACGGGAAAGTTGAGCTTGGAGTGGCCCGTCGTCCATTAGATGGGAAGGGTGTCTTCGAGCGTGTTAAAAACCTTGATGTTGTGTTTGGAAAGTGTGCCATAGAAATGCCGAAGAATATTTGGAAAAAGAGGTTCATATTTTGGAACCTACCTTACTGGGAATATTTAGAAGTGAGACATTGCATAGATGTCATGCATGTTGAAAAAAATGTCTGCGACAGTTTGACTGGTTTATTATTGAACATTCCGGGGAAGACTAAAGATGGTATCAAAGTTCGAAAAGACATGGTAGAAATGGGAATACGACCCAAGCTTGCACCGCAGGAGAAAGGGAAGCGCACATACCTACCCCCCGCAATGTGCACAATGTCGAAGAAAGAGAAAACAAGCTTTTGTCAATGCCTCCGTAGTATTAAGGTCCCATCAGGGTATTCTTCGAATATTAAGAAGCTGGTGTTGATGAAGGACCTGAAACTGGTCGGTCTGAAATCTCACGACTGTCATGTTTTATTGACACATATGATTCCTGTTGCAATTCGGGGGGTTTTACCAAAGCCCGTTCGTCAAACCATTATGAAGCTTTGTTTTTTCTTCAATACAATAAATTCCAAAGTGATAGACCCTCTAGTACTGGACTCTTTGGAGGTGGAAGTTGTCGCTACTCTTTGCCAACTTGAGATGTAATTTCCGCCATCTTTTTTCGATGTTATGGTTCACCTTGTTGTTCATCTAGTGAGAGAAATCAAGATCTGTGGTCCTGTGTTCCTGTGGTATATGTATCCATTCTAGAGATATATGGGAATTTTGAAAAAATTCCTAAGGAACCGACATCGACCCGAAGGTAGCATTGTAAAAGGATATTCCACATAAGAGGTGATTGATTTTTGCACCAACTACATGACCGGTGTCTGTCCTATTGGCGTTCCAAAGTCTCAATATGAGGGAAGGCTCCAAGGAGTTGGGACAATTGGGTTGAAAGCCGTAGTTGCTGATAGAGATGAACTACAGAAGGCACATTTTTTGGTACTACAGCACATGACAGATGTTGCTCCCTATATAGCTGAGCACATGACAATCCTTCAACAAGAGTACTACACGAGAAGTCAGAAGTGGCTTACTAACGAGCATAATCGTTCATTTGTAGGATGGCTGAGAGAAAGGGTGCAGTCACACCCTGATATGAGGCCCGTAAATGAAATTGTTCGACTGCTGGGCGAAGGACCCTGAATTGTTGTTAGAACATTCCAAGGATACGAAATTAACGGATATACATTTTACACTAAATCCCAAAGTGATAAGAGCACGATGCAAAATAGTGGGGTGATGTTGGTGGCGACGTCTCAAGAATTCAGTAGATCCGGAGATTCCCAGCCGGTAATAGCATCAAAGTCGTATTATGGCGTTATTGAGAAAATTTGGGAGCTCATTTACAGTCCTGACCTTAGCATTCCCTTGTTTCGGTGTCAATGGGTCGAAGACCGGGGTGTTAAAGTTGATAACGACGGGTTCACACTCGTTGATTTTAATAAAGTTGGGTATGTTGATGATCCGTTTATACTCGCCAAGCAAGCAACCCGAGTGATAATAGGTGGAGCATCGTCCTATCTGGGAAAAGAAGAATTGTTGGGGTAGAAAACGTCATCGACGAAGAAGAGTACGACCAGTTCGACGAAATACCTCTATTTTGTACCGACGTGCAAACTGAGGTGGCCTCAATTGAAGAACAAGACGAAGCAAACTATTTGCGATCCGACCACAATGAAGGAATATGTGCCGAATGTAATGTGAAATTAGTGAAAAAAAAGAGAAAAAGAATGAAAAAGGGAGATGTATAATATTTATTTTGTTTAGAAAATAACTTTTTAATTATCTTGTTTGGAAATAATTTTTAAATAATATTCTAGTTAAAATATTTCTATTTCAAAACAACATAAAGGTTTTTACATATTAGTTCACATATTAAATATTAGTAAAATAATATTTCCAGTTAATATAGTTCTATTAGGATTTGAAAATTAGTTGAAATATTAAATTTCAGTAAAAAAATATTGGCGTTTCACACATTTCGAGTTCAAATAATACGTATACTTATTTATTATCACTTTCAAATAATATAAAAAATAACAAGTTAAACCACGCAATGTTGTCAATTACTTCACACACGGCCTTTTATTTAATAATACGTGAGGAGAATAGTAACGTACACGGATTATTTCACTAAAATCCACACAAAATGAGGAGAGCTACACGGCTTTTTAATAAAGGTCCGTGTAAAAGGGTAATCAAACAAGGATGTTAGAGTAAACGTCCGTGGGTATAGGGTTTAGGGTTTAATGGGGAAGGGGAGCTACACGGATTGTTAAAGGTAAAATCCGTGTAGAAAAATGGAAAAATTTGGTATAAAAGGCAATCTCCTCCCGGCGCCGTTTTGATCAAGTAGAAAGAGGGTAACAATATAATAAATGACTTGGCTCGCGCCGCTTCGAGTCCTTTGCCAATCTCACCTATCTATTTCTCGAAGGCCGAGTACCCTCGTTGCGATTTCTCCAAATGCTCGACCTTCCTCTCCAACTCAGATTGAAGAACTTCTCCCGGGAGGCTGCATGTGCCTGTTATGCCTTCAGAGGAGGGAGAAATCTGAGTTGGGAGAGGTTGGTCGAGCATTTGGAGAAATCGCTTGCTGTGGAGTTGTATTTCTAAAAAGAAAATGATCGCTATGACTGTTTGGTACAGGAACTCAATGCTCAATTGCAGGTTTTCAAATATCTCGGATGCAAGTTGCAAAGGCAGAGAGGGAACAAAGTTGAAGGGGAAAAAAGGTTGAGGAAAAGCTGAAGGGAAAAAGATATGTCCATTAATCACACACGGATATTAAACTAAAAGTCCGTGTACAAAGGGTTTAGGGTTTAGATCTCTAGAAGGGTGAGCTACACGGTCTTTTAAATAAAAGTCCGTGTAGAAAGGGTAAGAGACACGGATGTTAAAATTAAAAAGGGGAGGCAATTAGTGAGAAAGAATAGTTTTTTAATTAGGGATAGATACTTATGTTTGTTATATATTTTATGTTTTTGTTTTGTATTAAGTGATGATGTATCCAGTAACTATCCCTATGTTGAAATTAATATATGAAGTATTTTAATTTTTTGTGCTCTTGAACTCTATATTATTTAATTTCCAGTTACAAATTAAGACTTGAGAGTAGGTCCGATGGGCATCGGACCTACTCTGCTTACGATGGGTTTAATCACCGTCTATTTGCTTTAAAAGTCGTGCATAATAGTTTAAAATTCGTTCGTATCTGTTTCAGTTTCCGTGCACACATATCTTAAATTAGATCGGACGGTCATCATCGTTGAACATAAAAGTAGGTCCGATGGGCATCGGACCTACTCCGTTCTCTTTAATTGAACATCCGTGTAGAAATGCAAAGCGAGCTACACGGACGTTTAATTAAAAGTCTGTGTAGAAAGGTATCGTACACGGACATTAAATTAAACATCCGTGTAAAAGGGGAGGGAAAGTGAGGCGGGGAAAAGCCAACCTAGGTGAAAATTTTCGTGAAATTTGTTTTGAATTTTTGGGAGGGAGACAGGAAGCTAAAGGAGGGAAATTCGAAAAAATTTATCCACAGAGAGGAGGGATAGAAGGGGCTTTCATAAACTCAAAGGTAACATAATATCTGTGGTTATATCCGACCGTCTAATCATTATTATGCACAAATATTAAAGGATCTTGTGCATCATCTAGAACCAGATCTAAACAGAATATTATGTTACCTCAGAGAGTGTGGAAAATCTACCCACCACCTCTTAAATGAAGACATCAGGACCGTTCTTCGTTTATCGAACGGTCAACAAAGCATGATATTTACTAATCACCTAATACATGTACAACAGTACATACGAATATAATTCAAAAATATATTTTTATTTTTGTTACATCTTATATGGCCAAATAATACTTATACATATTATTTTTATAAACTTTCATCATTGTATGTCCCTTCAAATTGTAAAAATATTTTTGGACCGTTCATTTTCAAGCGGAAAATCAACGGTCGATCTGCAATGAAATCATTCCATATATGTTTTAAAATGATCAAGGGAGAACATTGAATGTAACCAACATAAAAGTTTGGAAAATTTATTATGTATGAGGTTTGATCCAGCACGAAGTGTTTGTGGCCATACGATACTTCAATCTTCAATGAACTAGATAGATGGGTAAATAAAAATATTTTTTGATCAAACTTTCATGGAAGACAATAAATGCAATGCTCTTTGATTTGAACGGTCCCGATCAATCAACGGACTAACTATTTTTGTGCGTCTTCACAATCTCACAAGGCAAGAGTTTATGTTTCATGAAACATAAACTATTGCCTTGTGAGATTGTGAAGACGCACAAAAATAGTTAAGTAATTGATTGATCGGGACCGTTCAAATCAAAGATTACAGCCTTTAATCAAGTGCAGCAAATTTTGATGGAATTTTAACTTTATTTACCCATCCATCAAGCTGTATTATCTGAGATCTTTGAATTTTAACTTGCATTATCACAAAAATCACTCTAAAAAATACGTACATAACGAGAGCAGCTTGGGTCCGATGCCCATTGGACCCAAAGTGAGTTCGATGGGCTCGATGACCGTCCGATCTATTTCGAGATTCGTGCACACGTAATTAAAGCAGACGCGAAAGTCCTGGCGTGATCTTAAAGCAGATCGGACGGTCATCGAGCCCATCGAACTCACTTTGGGTCCAATGGGCATCGGACCCAAGCTGCTCTCGTACATAACATATTAAATGTAGCTCATCATCGGTGAACATAAAAGTAGGTCATCATCGTTGAAAAAAAGGTTTTATAATTCGTTTGTATTTGCTTACGATGGGTTTAATCACCGTCTATTTGCTTTAAAAGTCGTGCAGAATAGTTTAAAATTTGTTCGTATCTGTTTCAGTTTCCGTGCGCACATATCTTAAATTAGATCGGACGGTCATCATCGTTGAACATAAAAGTAGGTCCGATGGGCATCGGACCTACTCCGTTCTCTTTAATTGAACATCCGTGTAGAAATGCAAAGCGAGCTACACGGACGTTTAATTAAAAGTCCGTGTAGAAAGGTATCGTACACGGACATTTAATTAAACATCCGTGTAAAAAGGTTTTTAATTTGCAAATTCCCGGAAATTATTCTATGTTAAAGCTTTTGTAATTATTTTGTAAACCCATAAATTATTCTTCATATCAGGTAATTATAAGTGTTAATTTATGTTTTCAAATCAGATTATTTAGACAGCATTAAGTATTTTACTTAGAAGAAACAATTTAAATATTAAAGGTTTTTAAGTAATAACCTTTATAGTGTTTATATATTGTTATTTGTTGTTGTTTTGTACTGCTAATTCATATCTATAAAAGTATTTATTTAGATAGCATGAAGTATTTAACAAAAAAGAAACTGTGTAGAAAAAAAAATGTTGATTAAAGAACAAAATATATATATTACATAAAAAAGGATCCTAATACATCATACCAAAAAAAGGGATCCTCATACATATACCACAAATTTAAAGAAAAACTACAAAATAACTACAAACTAACCAAAAAAAATAACTTAATTAAACTAGTTAGATGGTGGTGGCTGCCTTGGCCTTTTAAACTAGGGGCGCTCGAGTCTGGCTGGATTGCCCCTACTTATGTAGGGCTTTGGTGGTGGGTGCCCCCTTGGGCTTCGCCGTGGCACACTTGAGGGGGGCCATGGCCATGTCCTCTTCACATTGGGAGGAGGCATTTCGAAGCCGGGAGGGACTGCGGGAACTTCGGCAGGGACTTCGGGAGGGTTTGAGGGGGGCCATGGCCATGGCATATTTGACCCGGGTTGAGGCCATGGCCATGGCACATTTGAGGGGGGCGGTGGCACGGCCATTTGAACATTCCAAATAGAAAGGCAGGGGGTTTCTCAGATTATATAGAATTTTGAAGAGTCATTTCGTCTTCTCCTTAGAAATAATAGAAAGGCAACTTTTCGAATTCCGTTGTGAAACTGTTCAAATTAAACAAAACTTAAATAAATAATCTGATTTTTATATCTTTGTCACGGACATTTAATTACACGTCCGTGTACAATTGTAAAAAGACACAGACGTTTAATTAAACGGCCGTGTCGAAAGGTTGAGGCAAAGCTGAATGGGAAATGGTAAAAGGTAATCACACACGGATATTAAACTAAAAGTCCGTGTACAAAGGGTTTAGGGTTTAGATCTCTAGTATAGGTGAGCGACACGGTCTATTAACTAAAAGTCCGTGTAGAAAGGGTAACAGACGCGGATTTTAGATTAAAGTCCGTGTCGAAAAGGGTCTTTCTACACGGATATTTCACTAAAAGTCCGTGTAGCTCTTTTTCCTTTTACACGGATTTTAAATTAAATGTCCGTGTATAAAGGTGTTCAACACGAATGAATTAAGTGAAATATCCGTGTAGAACTAGGGTTACAATACATATTTCGCGCCTGCTCTTCCAATTTTTTCATAACTTAGCTCGCGCCTTCATTTCCGAATTTTTCGAAACTTAGCTCGCGCCGCATCGAGTACTTCTTCCCCACCCCACCTCGATTTCGTCGCCTCTCCTGTCTAACCACCTCTCCGGTCCGACAACCTACCTCTTCTTTCTCGGGTAAACACTCAACACCTCCATTGCGAAGAAATTTTGGTATTTACTGCATGTATTTACTGTATTTACTTTGGTATTTACTGAAAAAGTTCTATTTTTTTTTATAGAACCATGTCGATTGAGGATGAGCGCGTAGATACGATGGAAGAAGGCGAGCACCAAGCTGCTGCCCAATCAGGTAAGGCAAAAAGGAAAAGAGGTCTGACAATGTGCACGTCCACGTCCGAGGCAAAGCAACTGGACATCGAGTTCAGTAAAAATGGGTGTGCGAAGGGTGAAAGACGGGGTGGGTACTCAAATTATGTGAGCAATTTGGCGAAGCAAAAGGCAGACATCTTGGTAGAGAGATGGGATAAGTTTTCAGAAAAACAAAAGAACGAATGGTGGAACATTGTGAAGGTGAAGTACCTAACCAGTTAATATCTTTTTTTTTAATTGTACATGAAATTAAATGCAGTAATTTGGGTGTCAATGCAGGCTCAGTGGAACATCCCGGATGACATCCCGGAGGTGGTAAAGGATAAGACTTTGAGGATAATGAATGAAGGTTGGAAGCAATTCAAAAGCACGCTGAGTATGGATTGGATGGATAAAGGTAAAAGCCCGGTAGGATACTATCCTTGGGTGACTCAAGAGAAGTGGGAGAAGTTTGTGGAGATGAAGAGCACGGACGAGTTCAAGGTATGTAAATTCAGCAAAAATACCTTTTTTCCTTTATCGATTTGAATTATGTTGGTAAATGGTGTCCGAAATAGACACCCTGTTGCTTTTGTTGTTCCAATCATATATAAAGTTGAAATGGTGTTTATTTTGAATAACTGAATTAATATAAAGTTGAAATGGTGTTCCACTCACAACTTGTAATTTTTTGTTTGCTTTTTTAATTGGTTTGTTTACTTTTTAATAAATGGAAAATAGTAGGCTAATTTTTTTACTTTGATGTGTGAAGAAAAAAAGGGAGGAGGGCAGGAGGATCGTTGCAATGAACAAGTATCCGCACAAGTTGGGTTCGGGTGGTTACCAGGGTAAGTCGGAAGAATGGGCGAAAATACTGGAGTTGAACAAAGACTCTGACTCACCCGTGGTTAGGATCAAAAATCCTAGGGCCCAAGATTAGACGTTGGCAAGGTCTGAGTTAACCGCTGACGGGAGGATCGTACTACATCCCACGTTGCAACCCGTGGCTCAGAGAATGGTAAGAGTCGTTCATTAGAACTATGTGTAATTCAAGCGTATTAAAAACTTTGTGTACATCACTAATTCTTTTGCTATAACTAATTTTTCTATTCACAGTTGGAGGTGGAGGAGGAGGTCAATTCCGGTCCCGGTCGGTCGAAAGGCAAGATAACTCCTTGTCCATAGCGCTCGGGAATCCAGAACACTCTGGTCGGGTAAGGGGCGTAGGTTCCTATAGGGGCTAGAAGGACATATTTAATGGACCAAAACCTCGAAGGAAATCTCGTGCGAAAGTGAACAAAGACGAGATAGTTGCGCAATTGCGCAAGGAGGTGAGCGCCGAGTACGATGCAAAGATGAAGGAGATGGAATCAAGGTTGCGTGCTGAAATTATAGCTATGGCGCAGCCAGCCGAGCAAGCACCTCCCACCCCCGACGGGAGTTTGGCGAAGTAGTCAGGCATCCGGGACGTTCGGAGACGATTTGGATCATCTAAAGGTAATCACTACTTGTTCGTATTCTAAAGGCAATTACTACTTGTTGGACAATATTTCAATTTAAAAATAACTACTTGCATGGGTTTGCAGGACGCCATAGCATGCGAACTCGTGCTGTGGCTCGGGAGTAAGCCTCTGATTGTTGCTAAGGGCATGGTACATCTAGCAGCCGACAAAGTGCACAATGAGCAACTACTTCCCGGCCATGCCACCGTATAGATTGACAATGTCTTGAAGGGATGGGAGCGCGTACCTCTTCCTGTCCCAATTGAGGGGAGTGGCATGCTCTATGTCGATGATGCTCGGCTGTCATTCCTGCAATGGCCCAGGAGTCAGATTATTTTGGATTAGGTAATGCATAAATAGTCAAGTTATTTTGTTACATTCAAAGCACTTCCTTTTCAAATACTTGAAAAAGGTAAAAAATTTCGATACAGACACGAGGAGATGATGGTAGTCGCACGGAGGGCGTGATGTCACCGGTACGGAGGGACGAAGCAGAAGGACCTTCCCAAACAGCAGAACCTGGCTCTCCTGCCGGACCAGCAGTTGCTGACCCTACTGCCGGACCAGCAGTTGCTGACCCTACTGCCGGACCAGCAGTTGCTGACCCTACTGCCGGACCAGCAGTTGCTGACCCTACTTCCGGACCAGCAGTTGCTGACCCTGATGCCCAACCAGCAGTTGCTGACCCTACTGCCCAACCAGCAGGCCATGACCCTCCTGCCCAAACAACAGAACCTGACCCTACTGCCGGACCAGTACCTGCTGACCCTACTGCCGGAACAGCAGGCCATGACCCTCCTGTCCAACCAGCAGGACATCCACCTCGTCTGCTCACCGAGGAAGAATACAAGCTCCTTCCCGAAAAGGATTTGCGGGATCTCCACGACCGCTTGATGGCGGCACCCGAGGACCTGACGGATATCTTCATACATGTCCCTCCGGGGATATTTCTACACGATGGCTCGACTGTAATGCTGTCGTTCAACGACTTCAAGGACTTTCTACATGCCTCGGGGTCCGATAAATGGCTCGATGTGGGGCACATCACCATTTTCCTGATGTTAGTGACCAAAAATTGTTTATATCATGTGTATAGCACTGAAGAATATATTCTAATGTCATATGATAATTTTTTTTCTGGACCCCAGCGTACTTAGTGCGACAACAGCAGAAACTGCTCCAAAGGAGTCTATGCAGTACCTGTGTGGCACGATGCTCCAAGCTACTAAGGCAAAGAAGAGATTTATTCTCTTGCCATACCACCAGAAGTACGTTACTTCTAACCTTGTGATTAAATATATAAATAATTGAAATCACACCATCAAGTCAAGCAAACACGTGTGTCACTATTATATATGCCAAAATATCTGGGTATTGTATGTTAAGATCCTATAATTCTTCTCCTCCCACAGAGGACACTGGTGTTTGATCATCATTGTGCCTTGCATGAATGCAGTTTACGTCGTGGATTCTTCACAGCCCATAGAAAGGATCGGATTTGGCAAGTGCAAAGCAATCTACCCGTATGTGCAAAAGTAAGCAATAATCTTTCACTATGTTTGATTTTTTCCCAATTATAACAAATTGTGGAATTGCTAATTAGAGTCACTCCATTTTGTAAGGGCTTTTGCTGCATACGTTAAAAAAGGAGGATTGCACAGCACGGACAAGAAATTGGGAAATAAGTTGATTTGGAGGTGGTGGCCGGTGAGCACAACACAATTCTATAATTTCATATTTTGTTCAAAAAATTATTGTCATTCTAACATAGGCAGCTAAATGTAAATTGTAGGGCCCGCAACAGGAGGACCGTTGGGAATGCGGATATTACATGATGATTTCCATTATGGACTTTGTCGAAAGAATGCAATTCAAATTTCTAGATGTGGTATGTAATTCATATTAATTGTGCCTATATCATAGCAATTGATATTTTCATATTATGCTTACTTATAATTCTCATTTCATTAAATTAGCAATTGATATTTGCGACTGTCTTGCATCTACCTTTTCTTGTTACTAACTAATACCAAATTATAATTGTAGCAACCATCAAAGCAAGCTGTGTACTCCAAGGAGCAGATCGACTATATAAGATGTAGCTGGGCAAGATGGTTTCTATCTGAATTTTGTAATGCTAAACATGGATTTGTATAATTTTGTATAACAATTTAGTGTATATATGAATTTAGCAAGCATAATTTAATGTCAAATTATCTGGAAAACTGGCTAGGAAAACAAAATGGTATATGAATTTTGTACGAAAACTGGCTAGCAAATTAACCTGGAGGCTAGTCCAGAAATGAAAAAAATCAAGAAAAAAAAATGGGACAATTCTACACGGATGTAGGGCGCAGAAAGTTGCACAGCGGTTTGGAAGGTGTGTGCGTATGTATTTAAATGTCTCATGGTTCAATGCTCTCGGTTGGTTAAAGAACATCGAACTTGAAACATTCATTTCTTTCTTTCTGCTATTCCTTCCGGTTCACCCTCGGCAGACCTACGATTCATAATCAATCCATCGAGAGAGTTTAATGATTGTGGGGACGTTTAACTCCCAGCGGGCGCAAGCCCCCGCTGTTAATTACATCAGATGGCCCTTCCAAGCCATACTGAATACCTCGTTCATTCCGGGATTTGAAGCCTATTTGTTATGAATTGAATAAAGGGGCTAAAAGGGAAAAGGCAAACTCATGTACTTGGTCTTTTTGTTTGATCATCACTATTCTCGAGTATTTTTAATTAAACATGTGTGCATGAGATGCAATGAGTATTAAAATACATTTATTATGCTTTTTTATTCATTTTTGAAATCTATTTGTATTTGAGAAAGTGTATTTGTACTCCATTTATATTTCATTTAAAAGGAAATAATTTAAACATGAAGAAAAGTAGAGAAAAGGACATTTTGGTCATTTGACATATCATGTGATATCTAATTATGCTTGGTTTTAATTTAGAAACATGAAGGACTTGATGTGGGTTCATTTGGAATTGGTTTGAGTTGATTTGGGTTTGAAATGAAGAAGTTATGGTCAAAAAGGACTAGGAAGGGCTTATTTGTGAAATTTCAAGTTTCCTAGGGACTTGTTTGTAAAGCTGGAAGGGCTAAGATTTGTAATTTGGGATTCTAGCAAGGTCTGAAATGGAAATTGGGCTTTCAGGGAGTTATTTGGAGAGATTTTAAGCAGTCAGGGGCTTATTTGCGAATTTTTAGGGACTGTTTCATGAATGAATTATTTTCAGAGGGACCTCCTTGTGAAACAATCCCTTTTTAACATTTTTTGGGCTTTAAGATTGCAGTTTGTGCCATTGAGATGTATCTAGTGCCTTTAAGATGTGCACAGTGCTTCAGGATCCGTGTAGGGTAGTGGATTTAGGTGATAAACTTTGGGATTCGACTGTTGTGCTTTGATAACCGTGCTGGGCCTCGGATCATGCGTTAAGATTCGCTGAGGGGTATCAATGGCTTTAACCGACATGCGGGCCCCGAGTGGTGGCGGCTTGTCGACCCAAGGATTTGGTTTTCTCCTCAAGATTCGAACTCCATTCAAATTCTCCCTTTGGCGCCTGAATCTATCGGCTTCTGTTGGCTTTAAAATTCGCGCTTGGGATATGGACTGGGGTTTCGCCGAGGGTAGGGTTTTCAACTCCGGTGAGGTTTCCGGTCACGGCAGTGTTGGGGAGAGTCATCGTTAGAATCGTCTCTGGCTTATGAATTGGTTGGGTGTCTCGTCGGCATTGGCTGATTACTGGAGGTGGTGGTACCGGGTATGCCATGAGTCATCGGTACCGGTTATAATCTTAAACCCGATTTGGATCTCCTCTTGCGATTTCTCTTCGATTAATCCTTCGTTTAACATCGATTGAACATCAGGAAGCTTGGTATGAACTTAATTTCTCCTATCTCGGAGTTCGAGATTCATTCATTGAAGTCTCGGTTTGGTCCCGATTAGCACCTGGTATTCGGCTTGAAGGGTGTATTTGAAGTGAGTATTTTAGTGATTCGACATGTGTATAGGGCACCAGAGAAGCATTGGGAGATATAAAGGGTGAGGGAGATGAATATCGGGTATGAATGGTGTTATTGGGTTTTGGGTTTGGTTTAAGCATAAAGTCCATGTCTCTTTATTTCTTTTTCTCATGAATTTCTTCAAATAACATATGTGCATTTCATGTTATTTTTGCAGTGTAATCTATCAGGAATGGATGCATGAAGTTTGAAGATTTTATGCTTTTTATTTCTATTTTTAAGAGAAGCAGAAAAACAGAGGGGTGCAAATGCAAAATGTGCATGTTGCAGTTTTCCCATTTCTGACATCCAACTTTGAAAATGGCTAGAAAATAGTAGAAAAATCAGAAAGATGCAAAATTTGAGTCTAAATTGATTGTTTTTATGTCCTCTATCTTCCTATTCAAACAGATTTTTGATTTGGTTTTTTGATCGGCCTGCACTGGCTGATCTGTACCAACAGGTCATTTGGGCAATTTTCTGTGCTTGTGCTATTTTATTGGTCATGGTATTTTATCCTTAAATGCTATGAATGAAAGATTGCATCAAGGAAAAAAGGGTACTAGCATCACATATGTCATTTGCTAGCAATCATAAAAATTATGCATATAAGTCCTTGGTCATTTGCATATTCATGTAAAAGGATCTTTGAGCATCATATCATAGGGATTGAATTTTTCCCTCTTCTCATTTGCCCTCTCCCTTTAGTAATTATGCATCTAGGTCCTTTGAGAAGTAATAAAATTCATAATATGGAAAAAGATGTAGCAAAACATCAATTCTTCACATATTACTCCTTTTATTCCTCTTTCATGCATTGAAGTCCTTTAAAAAGTTCAAAATGACACAATTAGGGAGATGTAGTTAAACATCAATCCCCATCATGTCAATTAATTTTAAATTCCCTTTTTTTTATTTTGTTATGCACTTTTAATTTGATTTTCATATTAAAAGAATTATATAAGAAATTAATATTCAAAGGATGTAGCTAAACATCAACTTTGATATCTCTCCCTTTTATACTTCTTAGAATATGAAAATGTCACTTTTATTATTTATATTTATGTGATTATGTGTTTTGTTATTTTCCTTTGCAATATAAAATAAAGAAAAGGGGAAACAAAAGAAAAAAGAAGAAATAAAGGGAAAGAGGAGGTAGAAAATAAAAGCAAAGAAGAAAAATGATAAATTTCGATATTTTTTTGTATTTTATTTTTATAAAGATCACCAATAAGATAAGAAAGATGCAAATAACACATTTTTATTATGTACATTTATATATATATTTCTTTAAAAGGAAAGAAGATGCAAAAGAAGAAATGAAACATTTTTATTGATCATCAAGCTATATATATTTCTTTTGTTTTTCCTCATCCTAAGATGAACTAGAAATTATATAGCTCTCACATCCATGGTTTTGAGAGTAAAAGAAAAAGGAAGTAGAAGATGAGAACAAGATCAAGCAAAGAACAAACAAGAAAATCATCAAACAAAAACCCTTTATTTCGATTAAAATGACATATATACAGATCATGGCTCCTCTTGAGCTTACATTTTCTTCAGGTATTAATTACCTTTCTAAAAACTTGAAATCTTGAAGCTCTAAACCTAAGTCTCTTTTAAAATGGAGGTTTCTCTTTGGTTTGATTCTAGCACAGAAGTTTTTTGGAGAAGAAGATGTATATCTAGCATTCATTTTGGGTGCCTTATATAAGGCAAGCATGGGTTTAGGGTTTAGGGTTCAGCTGATGTGGCTTTCATCATGCCCATCAGCTGCTTCATCAAGGGCCTGTATGACTTGCTTCATTTACAGATGCATATGTGGCTTGGGCTATCCAATAGCACTTTTACATGTCATGAATCATTAGCTGTATTATTCTCAGCCTTCAGATTGTTCTCATGTGTGCACAGCATCATCTTAGCCCTTGATAAACCGGCTATAGAAGGAGAAACTTGATGGGCGTGCTCCTGACTCTCTGGAGAGGATATTCCCATATTTGTCTTCATGTGCAAAGAGCTTGACACGTATTAGAAGGGACCAACAGCCGAATAACAGCTGTATTAAACGTGTTACCTTGTTCCCGCGCCTTACCGGGCCTTATCATGAGCCCAAACTGGTTCTGGTGTTAAGACTCATGAGAAATGAACACAGAGCATCGCCCTCACCCCCTTACCATGTGCCTGAGAGCATTGCATCAAATTAATGACGAATTATGTCCTTCCCAATGATGTCGTATTCGGGTGCATGCCTTGTTCACGGGCCGACTCAATTATACCCTTTTGCATTAAATTGGCAAGTCCACTAGCGTCGCCTATACCACCTTTGGCTTAAAGCCAAGCCTCGGAGCCCAATTTTGCAGGGAGCTCGGGTTTCACTTTCTCTTCTTTCTTCTTGCTCGGCCTAATTGAAGCTTCGCTGATAGCAGCTGAACTCAGGGTTTCGGTCAAGGGAAAAAAAGATAAAGGTGTCCTCTAGTCCCAGGTAAAGGCTTATACAATGCTCCAATCTTCACAACCCGAGTTTAAGCTTCATTTTTGTTGAAATCGGGAGGGAGAAGGAGGAAGAGAGAGCTGACAATAGGGGCCCACTGTCGGTCTCTCTTAGGCTAGGCCAATCATGTTTTAATTTTTCATAGCCGCCTTCTCTAGACTCGGTCTCTGGTGAGCCGCGCAACGGGGTGAGTAACGGTGTACATGCACCTAGTCTATTGTAATCGAAGGGGTCAAAGCCCGAATTTAAGTTTTCCAGCGACATCTAGTCGCCTATGCATGGTCTCGGTGCACTGTAGGCTGCCTCACTGGCGACTCGGTGTACGGGTTTAGGTTTAGAGCACCATGTCCTTTCACCTTTAGGTGGTAGCGAAAAAAAACTCTAGTGGCTGACAAGTGGGCCCTCCCCCCTTTAGGACTCATTTGCACACCCAATTTGTACCCAAAGCACTTAGATCAAATGCTATAGGTACCCCGTGCCATGTGGCATCATCCAGAATTTCTGTTTTGTAAATTCAATATTTTTGCGACCATTTTGAGTTAGGAACTGTGTGAGATATCAAAATTCATGATTATTCGAGTAGAATCTAATCATAAATTTGATTCAATGAACTTCAATTCCTATTTATGGTAATGGGTCAAATTAAAGCATGGTTGACCTTTTTAATTGACCATTTGCATAGTTAAATGACACTTTATCCAAATAACTAGAGTCTTGACTTTTTAGGGTCAAACAACAGATATTAAACGAAAGCCCGTGTATAACGAGTTGAGTGAGCATAGATTATTTTATATTTGTCCGTGTATGATAGTTACGAAAGCTTCACGGATATGAAATTAAATGTCCGTGTAGAAAACAGTAATTTAACACGGTTGTTTAACCAAAACCCATGTACATCGTTTTCAGAGAGCTACACCGATTATTTTATATGTGTCCGTGTACGATAGTTATGAAAGGACACGGATACGAAATTAAACATCCGTGTAGATAGAGTAATTCGACACGGTTGTTTTCACCAAAGCCCGTGTAGAACGAGTTCGGAGATACAAGGATTATTTTATTTTTTATTGATTTGTAAAGAGAGGGACACGGATATGAAACTAAACGTCCATGTAGGTAAACTAACCTACACGGACGTTTAGTTGCAATGTCCGTGTTAAAGAGTAGTCGTACATGGTCGTTTACGTAATATGAAAGTGAACGTCCGTGTAGATAGAGTTATTCGACACGGTTGTTTTGACCAAAGCCCGTGTAGAACGATTTCGGAGATTACAAGGATTATTTTATTTTTTTATTGATTTGTTAAGAGAGGGACACGGATATGACACTAAACGTCCGTGTAGGTAAACTAACCTACACGGACGTTTAGTTGCAACGTCCGTGAATAAAGAGTAGTCGTACACGGTTCTTTACGTAATATGAAAGTGAACGTCCGTGTAGATAGAGTAATTCGATACGGTTGTTTTGACCAAAGTCCGTGTAGAACGAGTTCAGAGATACAAGGATTATTTTATTTTTTATTGATTTGTTAAGAGAGGGACACGGATATGCAACGAAACGTCCGTGTAGGTAACGTAACCTACACGGACGTTTAGTTGTAATGTCCGTGAATAAAGAGTAGTCGTACACGGTCGTTTACGTAATATCCGTTTTGCTCGGTTATATGGAGAGCGCCACAGTTTGGTGTATGGTCACGGCTGTTTATTTGGTAATCCGTGTAGAAAGCGTTAGATATACACGGGTAAATATCCGTGTCGATAGAGGGTACCTATTATACACCCTCAACTCATACACGGCAGGAAATCCGTGTAGCTCCTCCGGTAATGTCCGTCTGCAATCTCTTTTTCTGTAGTAGTGCTGGTTATCTGCAACCTTGAAAAAGATTTTTGGGATTACATCAAAAACCGTGTTGTTGCATCAAAATTCGTGCAGCTGCATTGATATCCGTGTGGCCTACACAATCCTCTTAAATGACAGTTTTCTAAATTGCAAATCTCAGAATCAGTCCATCAATGATTTGATATTTGCCTAAATTATTCTACATATTTATAGACCACATCCTAATGAATATATATATTGATTGTTTCTTACCTTATTTGATCACTTTAATTGACAATTATATATGACAGTAAACAACCCATAATTGGATTACATATATACTCAATGTTGACATTAAATTCAACGAGATTGGCAATAAATCCAACAATTTACAATATTAAAATTGTAAGTAATTTACTATACGGTGAAACATACATCAAAGTCTAATCATATTTTATAATATATGATATGAATGATATCATGCCTATAATATTGAATTCTAAATTTAACCTTTATTCATTTTTAAAAATGGTCAAGGTTCTCAAATATAATCAAATGATCCCCGTTTATAATTAGTTCTCACAAGTGATGATTCTGATTGCTCTACTCCAAACATTATTAAGTACAAACATATCTTGCCAGGATCTTTCTTAGTAATAACAACTCTGATTACAAAATTGACTAATTCACAAACAAAACCTTGCTTTCTAGGTCCCACTTGTCACAATGTTAATTTGGTTATTCCACCCGTGATAGGGCGGAAGCTCTGGAATTATTGGATGGAAAATATATGTGGACCTTGCTTGGTCATTTTTAGATAAATATCCGATACAGTATCTTTTACTTTCTTTACTTGCACCAAAAACATATATATTTTTCTCCACAGCGTGGTCTGCAGCCTGCAGGTGTACCTTGCTCCACAAGTCTCACTTTTACTAATCACTGATACATGTCCCCAAGCAAACCCTGGTCAGGATCATTCTACTTTAACCTGTTTATTAAAGGACAATATTGTAGCACATTGATGCATGATATTGTCGTTGTGTCAGATTAATTATTGCCATCCATTTGACTATCATATATTTTCATTTTCCACTACTAGAATATTTGTTTTATGCAGGGGGCAAATCCAATTCACTGCACGGTACATCAATTGCGTTTTGGATTTATTAAATTAAACTATTTAAATACGGAAGGAAGAAAGGTTGCTAAATAAATTTTCAATGTACCTTAATTAATATAGTATTTTCAGTACGTGGTATTACGTACACATATAGATATATAGCCTAACAAGTATATTACATGTAAATAATTTAAGTATTGTTTAATGATATGTATCAAGAACCATTAAAATTGTAAGTAATTTACAATATTAAAATTGTAAGTAATTTACTATACGGTGAAACATACATCAAGTCTAATCATATTTTATAATATATGATATGAATGATATCAATCATGCCTATAATATTGAATTTTAAATTTAACCTTTATTCATTTTTAAAAATGGTCAAGGTTCTAAAATATTATCAAATGATCCCCGTTTATAATTAGTTCTCACAAGTGATGATTCAGATTGCTCTACTCCAAACATTATTAAGTACAAACATATCTTGCCAGGATCTTTCTTAGTAATAACAACTCTGATTACAAAATTGACTAATTTACAAACAAAACCTTGCTTTCTAGGTCCCACTTGTCACAATGTTAATTTGGTTATTCCACCCGTGATAGGGCGGAAGCTCTGGAATTATTGGATGGAAAATATATGTGGACCTTGCTTGGTCATTTTTAGATAAATATCCGATACAGTATCTTTTACTTTCTTTACTTGCACCAAAAAACATATATATTTTTCTCCACAGCGTGGTCTGCAGCCCTGCAGGTGTACCTTGCTCCACAAGTCTCACTTTTACTAATCACTGATGCATGTCCCCAAGCAAACCCTGGTCAGGACCATTCTACTTTAACCTGTTTATTAAAGGACAATATTGTAGCACATTGATGCATGATATTGTCGTTGTGTCAGATTAATTATTGCCATCCATTTGACTATCATATATTTTCATTTTCCACTACTAGAATATGTGTTTTATGCAGGGGGCAAATCCAATTCACTACACGGTACATCAATTGCGTGTTGGATTTATTGCCAACCTCGTTGTTTCTAATGCCAACATTGAGCATATATGTGATATAATTATGGATTGTTTACTGTCATATATGGTTGTCAATTAAAGTGATCAAATAAGGTAATAGACAATCAATATATTCATTAGGATGTGGTTCATAAATGTGTAGAACAATTTAAGCAAAGATAAAATCATTGATAGACTGATTCTGAAGATTTGTAATTTAGAAAACTGCCATTTAAGATGATTGTTAGGGCCACACGGATATCAATGCAGCTGCACGGATTTTAATGTGACAGCACGGTTTTTGATGCATTCGCACAAAATACGTTTTTCAAGTTGGCGGATAACTAGATAGGTTACTGTATATAAGGATTGGTCCCCAAGACATAAGATAACATAGAAAAACACAGATACTGAAAATACATTTTTCTCTTTAGAAAAATACAGCTATGTGTGTGCCTTCTCTTCTTCTTCCTCCATCAAAGAATAGAGAAGAGAAATACGTTAGAAAATTTGGAGATAATTTCTCAAGGGCCATATCTTGTTGTCTTGCAAGACTTGATCAACGACTATACGACGAAAAGGCGAGAAGGGCTTTTTGCCATTAAAGACTTGTCACGTGCTCACGGAGACAGTTGTTTCTCTACCAAGACTTTGGATATTATGTTTCGCACTTCTGATTTATGTTCTTGGGTCTCTTTGGCATAGAACGGACCTTAGGTTAAGATGAGAAACTGTTTCTCCTTCCCTGAGGTGTAAGTGTTTGACCCCTAGATGAGATGTAATTGTTTGATCTCTAGATAAGGCGTAATTATTTGGCTTTTATGTTTCTTCCAACAAGTGATATCCGAGCGTTCATATGCCGAAGGATTAAGTCTTTTAGGATCTAGAGAGAATTAGGAATTATTGATGATTGTTTCGTTGATTTTTGTTGAATTTTTCTTGATTGTTTTAGATATGAAAATTTTGGTTTGGAGAGCACAAAACTTGTAAAAGTTTACAGCCATAATTGTCCATTTTTTAGTTATTAAGTTGGTTAGAATTTGCTAGAAGATTTCCAATAGAAATCACAAAATTCTAATCAAGATTCGGTCCTGGCAGAGTTTGTTCAACCCTCTGTGGGGACACACTGTCACGACCCCGCCGCCGGGCCGGGGCTCGCGACAAGAGAGGCACCCTCGCATCCATCCTTCGTCCCGTCAACCTACGTCGCAAACAAAAACACAAAGAAACAATACGGAATAAGCTACAAAGCTCAGTAACCGGTTATTTAACGACGCAGCTTCTCTATAATTGGCTTAATTAAACAACCATTCAAACATACTTGATTAATCCACACAAATTCAAATCAAATTATGCCTGCATATTTAACGACGATAGCACGTCGGTCTAGGTTATCAGTAAAACAAGTCACACAGTATTTGGAATGTCTCTCACAGACCATTCTCACATTCACAGTACACACAATCTCATCAGTTCACAATCAAATTCGAACCTCAGACCCGCTATCCCGTTAAATATGCCTCATAATTCAATATCCAATTCAAATATCCAATTCAACCAAACAAAACGAAAACACAGATTATAGAGAAGTCCGGTTACCTGTTAGCGATCAATCCAGATATCCAATTCAATTCGAGTTATAATAACTGTTCAGAACCAATGCGACGTAGTCAGAATTCCAATCAGACGTATAATCAAATGATAATCAATACCGAAATATCTCTTCTTCTTTTTCATTTCCTCAAATTTTCTCTCTTTCACTGAGATTGATCATGAGTAACAATGATCCCATGTATATCAAGAGATTTTCACGGTGGTAAAAAAATGAGAGGTGGTATTCATGCAACAAGCCGCGTGGCAAGAGAGGCCACGTTGGCTGTTTTATTTTTATAAAGTTTGCATTTTTGCTATTTAAACCTTATAATTTTGTAATATTATAATAAAGTCCAATATAAATTTCAAAATTAATATAAAAATTTACCGGGTGTTACATGCACAAAGGCCACACAGAATTTCGCACAAATTTTAATAGGCAGCTATGAAATTTTGGGTTTTGGTGAAATTTATTTTTTGATAAATTTCGTAAAACAAAATATATAGATTTGGAATTAAATTTCTAAATTTGAAAAGTTATTTAAGGTACTTCCAAAATTAAGAAATCTCTTTAGATCATGGGTCAATTTCAGCATAATAAATGTGTTACAGTTACTCAGACAAAGATGGAGCCACACGAATTTGATGCAATCGCATGGTTTATTATGCGTATGCACAAAATACTTTTCTTAATTTGGCAGACCGCACAAAATTTTGTGGGGGCTGCACAGCTCTCTGGAAAATTACAGAATATTTGCTGAGATTAAAATTGCAGTTATTATGATGCAATTATATATATTTATTTAATTGCACTTTTGTTTTATGGCTATGGTATGAATTATCGTTCTTTTAAAGGCAAAGGGATATGTAATTTGGATTTGAATTAATTGATTCCTAATTGTGCCCAAAGGTACCTCATTTGATTAGGTTAATTCAAATGCATTTTATGAAGGAAGTTAAGGTGCAATTAATTGATGTAATCATTATCGGCCCAAAGGAAGGTAATGGTTACAAAATTATTTGTGGAAGTGAGTGATAACAAAAAAATTTACACATATGTCAACATTGTCGGCCCAAATGAAGGCATGTTGTTCGGTATGTTCTAGGTTATCAGCAATTTATTATTGCGCCAAAGTATCATAAGAAATTGACCCGTTACCCAAAGGTAGCCGTTTAATGGAAACCGATAATTTGGTTTTATGATGGAATTAAGACTCATAAAATATGTGGTGATTTATTAAGACAAGTTGCAACAATATGAACGTAACAATGTCAAGGCAAGTTCTGTCTAGGCAAGTCGGAATTTAAAGCAGATCCTTGTGATCCCTGACTTACCTAGGAACTTACCTGGTTGTGAAATTCGGATGTGTTGTGACAATAAGGAAAAATCATCAAATATATTTTTTTAGCATTATGGCCTTTAGTAGAATTTATAATTTATAATTTTTGAATTAAGACTAAATCGTGTTTATGGTGTGTTTTTTCGTGAATCAGCTAGCATTACTACAGGTCTTAAGGATATGCCTATGTTGAATGGGACCAATTTCAAGTATTGGTAGGAGAGCTTAATGATAGTTCTCGGTGTCGTGGATCTGGACCTTGCGTTTAGATAAACTTGTCCCACTATTACGGCTACAAGTACTTTTGATCAAAAGAAGGAAAAGGAAAAGTGGGACAGGTCTAATCGCATGAGTCTCATGATAATGAAATGGTCCATTCTAGAGGTATTTTGGGGCGCTATTTCAGAGTCCATTTTGAGCGCTAAACTCTACCCTAAGGACATTGAGGATAGATTTGTCAAGAAGGATAAATGGAAAATAAATGAGCTAAAGGAGGGTATTGAGTCAAATTTCCGGTACACCCTTGCTATATTTGGAAGAAAAAACTATTCCGGTACAGCCTTACAATTAAAAAGCTACTTTTTAATTGCTTAAAAAAATATTTTAAATGACGAATCTCGATGCATTGCTTTAGTGTAGTTTGTACTGGTTCAGTATAATCCAGGTACCTAAAACCAACCTAAGTTAGTGATGGTGATTTATATGAACTGGAGGCAACTTTAATCCGGTTGTAATTTCACTAGATGTGAATGTGAATGGTGCCTTATTTTAAGTTAATAGGTTATTATTATTTTCTTCGATGAAATTGCAAATGGTATGACAAAGAACTCACTTTGACATGCAATACAATTAAGTATCATGGGTTTTACTAGCATGTATCTTTCCAGCATAGCTTGTTCTCATACATTCATGGGGGTAAAATCAAAGAATCAATTCCCTTTCAATACAATTTCATTAATTCAAATTCAAACTATTCTTGGATCTATTGAGCCCTATTTTATAGAAAATCCATATATTAAATGTTAGATTGAAATTGGTTATCAATCCGCCAGAAATAACACAAGAGTAGCAACGACAAAAAGAATTTGTATCTTTCAACTAAAGCCTCGACATAGCTGCTTTCTACCTTGTAATCAGGACCCAGTTTCTGTACAGGGTGTCGATAATTGCCAACCTGAAATTATTTGAGATGTCCCAAAAATCAGATAAGATGTACAAAATGCACATAGATGGACAAAAAACGAAAAGAAAAATAAAATGTGATATATCATTTGAACCTAATTCATTTGAGGTTTTGACTACCAGTGGAATTAAAGGAATTCTAACATAATCCATGCCATTGTTTATACTTACTATTTTATTTTATTTGTTTATTGTTGGATATTGAAACAGCAAGGGAGAAACATAGACACGAGCACAATTCCCTTCCCACTTTTTAAATGCTAGTAACAGAGAGTTTTCACCAAAAGAAAAAACAGAGCACAACAAGAAACTCCTGTCAAGAGATAGAGAAAATGGAAGACTGGGAGTATTCTTCACACGGCCATACTTTAGCCAAAAGAGAGCATTTATGAGGAAGAATAAAAGTAAGAAAAAATGGAAAGTCTATTTCAGTGCCATTTTTTCATTCTCAGAAGGAGAAAAGAAAAAGAGAGGAAGAGAGAGAGAAGGGAGAAAAGCAGGAAATAAAATTATGTGTGCACAACCAGTCACGAGAGACAGACAAAGAGTTCCTCTTTTTTTTAGAGAGAAAGCAAAAAGCAGGAAATAAATGGATTGACACCAAAAACACAGGAATTAAGCAACAAAAAAATTTTAATATACTGGTACAAGAAAAAGAAGAAGTCTGGTCCAGGAACAGAGTGATAGTATTAGTTTCTCCTGACCACTAATTCTTATTTCTAAAAGCTCAATCCCTTTATTTCCAAATGCAAAAATTATAAATTTATTCCCTTATTTAGATTTACTTCTAATACCAATCAGGATTGTTATAATTTAAACTTTGAGCCTCCATTTTTGTGAATTCAATTTCTATGTTTTGAAGCAATCAATATTCCCTAATATCTAGTATGAACAACACATGAGAAACCAGCCTGTAAGGACTGTCAACACAATGAAAGCTGGTTTTGGAAATAAAAAAAGGGAATTTATTGGTCGTACGGTCCACAAGGGCAGGGCTGTCCAAGCTATTCAGATATGGCAAGTCGTCTTTCTGTAGAAGCTCTACCAGTAGCACATCACTTGCCTACATTTACCAGCATACAACCAATTATTAAGGATAATATGACAAATTTATCAAGCAAATGGAATTCTCAATTATTACATACAGTTTATTACCCTTGCTTCCTAGAGGAAATGTTGAGGCTAAGAAGTCATTAAAAATCTATATAATATCACCGTGTTCAGTTCTTCTTCCTTGATTGGCAAAAACTGTATTCCGCATACATTTTCAGATGCAAGTCAAAAATGCAAGAGACAAATGAACACAAGCATAGAAGATCTGCAAATAGTTGAGGTTTTGCATCAAATATCTAATAATGGCAAGATAGCAAATTACATAATAGAAAGTACCTTGTAGTTAATGCTATATTGCAGGAGCACCATTCCCTTAACTAGGGCCAATATTGTCAACCTTGATTCTATTCGTGAATTACATGCATAGAAGGTCTGCATGTAGCAGCTGGATTGCAAAATCATAAAAATTATATTCTATCGCTGACAGGACAGAATCCAGAGTACTACAACCAATGAGACAATAATCACTAGTCCTGATGATGAATATATAATAACTAAATCTTACTATATTATTTGTTGAAATTACAGAAATACAACATAAAAACTGTAAAATTGAACTATATATTAAATATGCATTTTAAAACACTGATAGTGAGAGATGCAATCAGTATTCTGATGGAAATTAAATGGTCGGATCAAATCATTTTAATTTGTTCCAGACGCTAGGACTCTTCAATTGATTTTTTTCTCTATTTTAAATAATGTTAGAGCCAAATTGATTCAGCGTTATTTAACCAATACATGAAAGAAATGTTCTATTTTGTGATGGCATCAAGAAATTTTGTTTAGGAATTAGGATTACAGAACACTGCACTGATAAACCGATAATCCTCATTCTGTAAGTGATATTCTATTTGGAACCTTGTGCGTTAGAATAGTCATGTCTCAAATTTGGAAATTACATTACTCATATGCAATATTTCAGTCTCAATTCACTTGCACAGTTATTGAATAACAATTAGGCTCAAACCTCAATCTACCCTTACTTGCATTGTTATTACGACTTAAAATTGTCACGCAAAAGGTTAGCAAACGGTCCATATATACATCCTTCTTAAGTTCTCCTGAATTTCGCCAGTGTCACGCATGTGCTATTGATTTTTGTATGGCTACTTGATCATTTATCATGTACTCTGTTCTTTCCATTTATGTTCTCTGTTCTTTCCATTTATCATGTATATGTTGTAATGGTTATTTTTTTAACCCCTCATAAAAGTAAACATATTGTGTAACAATACATGTTATCTGATTGAGAATTAAATTTTCTGAAAGCCCAAGGCCCAAGGCCCAAGGCCCAAACTAAAGATAAAGATATAGAGTTTGGTGATATTGATATCTCATATTTTGAACAGGGCATTTGTTATGTTGAAGCTGGCTGGAAGAGCCCAAGGCCCAAACTAAAGTGAAGACAGCCTTGCTTTTGTACAATCACTTATAGAAGTAAACAATACATGTTATCTGATTTAGAATTTGATTTTCCAAAACCTTATTTGTATTTCCCTTTAGTATAGTATTAAATTAAGAGCACCTAAACCCTTCAATGCTACCCCAAATTCTTATTATTTGCATGAAGTCCTTCCTTGTAGAGAATTTTTTAGTTAGTTTTCGTGATATTAGAAATATAAATGTGGCATTAATTGATAAAATACATAAACAAACATACACAACGCACCGTAAAATTATATTTTAGTTCTTACATAGAGCTACAGTAGCTAGTTGATCCAATTTTTTTACAGCTTTTCTTTAAGTTTTGGAATCTTTAATCTTCTTTCGGACTGATTCTTTTTGCACAAAATTTATTCAGTTGAGTGTATGGACCGGGACCATTACACACTTTCTAAGCAACTCTTTCTTCTTTTTTTCTTCCAAAAAAAAAGAAAACTACTATGTACAGTCCACCTACAAGACCACAATGCTAAAAGTTGTTTGAAAAGTGTTCAAACAAAAAGAAAATTACAACATTACGTTAATTCAATTGACGGTTTAGAAACTTTTGTCATGTTACTAGAAATAATTGCAGAGATTAACTCCAGTATTAAAGCCTGCTGGATTTTAACCTTATTGAACTTTGAAGGGGTTTTATTATTGTTATTTGTACTCGAGATTAATTGCATGAGGCAGCAATATGTACAAATCAACCTGTACATAAGAACAACATGGATATGTAGATCAAAGAACGTGGGTGAAGTAATTTCACTTGCAAAATAACCTTGTGAAACAGGTATAGACCATGCATGATACATTATAATTATAGTATGAAATTACATCACGACACTTTGTTTCCAATAAGAACAATGAGTTTATGTTACTATTAAGTACAACAAATCTTGGGTAACAATTAATTTATATCAAATCCAACAGTTCATCAAATATGACGAAAAATGGTCAATGGAAACTGTACTAGCAACAATATTATCAAACAAATTCAATATTTAACAATATGCAATTTGAAGGAAGCATCATTTTTGGTTCTTAAAAAACCTTCTCCTCGACTCTGAACGGCTCCCAATGCGGCACATTCTGACTGAAAAACCTTCAGACGACCTTCTCATCCAACACAGCTACAGCATCGCCCGAGTTGATGCGGTGCGGGGTTTTGTACTGGTTGACAGTTTGGCCTCTTGACAAACAAAAATCCATCAGATCATCAAATGCCCCATTACCAACCACCCGTATTTCCAGCGGTCCAATAGATCTGTCTCGACTCCTGCCGCGCCGATATATTGAGTCCAAGCCGCTCTCGACTAGAGCACAACATTCCTCCAGCACTTTAGGATCGAGAAGGACCTCGAGTTCTTTGGAGGTACCAGTGCAGGTGGCAGGGATCAGTTCCCAAAAGAGGACGTAGTGTCCGGGGAGGGAGGAAGTGTCGGGAAAAGAGGTGAAGTCAGAAAGAAAGAGAGACAGTTGTGAGAGGAGAGGTTTGGTAGCAGAGATGGCTTTGAGGAGGTCCTCTTCAGTGGTCTTGTCCGTGTCGATGCTCAGCACGACATCGCGACGACGGACAAATTTGAATTGTGGTGCAGCATTGTAGAAAGCTGTCACCTTTAGGATGTCACCGACTCGGTACCGGTACAGACCTGAATATGGCCAAAACATGACACTTGTCAGTAGATGTCTGACACTCCTTAATTTACAATTAACAAGCAATGGCAATATGTCACTGAAGGTATATTTCTTTTTTAAAAAGGAAATAAATTGACACTATGTACTCTTCTCTACTATTTTTTTTAAGTAAAATTCGGAGGCAAGTTATCCAACTATTTTACCTCCGGGTTTCGAACATGCGACCTTCCACGCAGAGAACATTGTCTTTGACACTAGACCTTTGGCTGGTTATTTATTCTCCTCTATTTTTAGTACTATATTATTTGCTTTTAAGAATTAACACTCGTGTACTACATCTATATATAGGAATAAACTCATTAAGGAATCAACTCATTAATTAGTTGCTCAACAAAACCATACTAAGCTTGTCAGGTAGCACACAAGGGTGAATTTTGTGCCAAACGAGGAATGCTTAGGCACGCTCATGATTTTAAAAACTTTTAATCATGAATATTGGAACTTAATTGATTTTCTTTAAAAGTATATATATGGCCAGGTTTAGTCTCCCCCTCATAGATAGCTCAAAATATGTGTATGTAGCTTAGTGGTTAGAATTCTATTTTGATATATTGAAGACTCAAGTTTGAATTTCAAATGCCACACACTATGCATTTTACGTATGCCCAATCTAAATTTCTAGTGCCGACCTGGTAGCACCATATAAAAATTGGGTGTCGGCTTAGTATCCTGTTTTAATAATTTGAAATGATCATAATTATAATTTTATTGTCTATTATATACTCCAGAGTAAATTCTTTTGCACCGAGATGTCTGTTAATTATTTTCATAAGAAGTGTCCAATTAAACATAGATTTTTTTTAAGTAAGAATAGGAGTCATGCTTCTATTTTATTAACCGCATTTGGTTACATTGTTTGTTGGGGAATTAAACATAGATTTGACATTGTAAGTACATGATTGATCTTTCTTCAACATGTGGGAACATGATCAACTATTAAATAACTACCTTGAGTCTAGGTGTATCAAATTTAGAAATTAATGAATAAGCTGGTATCAAGTGGTGGCTTAGATATGAACCTTCAGTCAAGGGTAAGTGGAAATCAATTGTAGTTATTATTTCTAAGATCTTGGGTTAGCGTATGCAAGCTGCATTTATAAACATTGTAGTTCTCGACAATGTAGTTGATGATCATGAAATCTTGCATTATGCAAAAGTGCAAAAATAATAAAGTACTTCTCTCAAAATTGATTTTGATAAATTTTATGATAGAATAAACTGGCTGTATATACATGAGTTACTACATTTTTTTTTTCGTTAAAGAGTTCTAGTACACTCCAAGATCTTGTATATGCTAGTTTTAAGAATTGAACATGCATCTCTCCAAAGAGAGATGAAGACTTGTGCCACTGCACTAAGCCCGCTGTTCACATGAGTTACTAAGTAGAGGATTTCATATCACTTGGGTTAAATGGTTTATGCAATTGTTACATGGTTCTCAAAATAGCATCAATTTGAATGGTAAATTATCTAGTTAATTTAGATGTAATAGAGGCATTAGACAAGGCGACCATTTGTCTCTCTGTATCTTTAAAATAATATAACGAGGAGTAAATGCTTTATTTTCTATTTACTTAAAAAATTTAGAGAAAAAAAAATGGCTTAACCTTGGGAGGCAAAAATAGAGAGGATGGCAACCGCAAACCAAATGATGTTGAACTAACCTGTGAAAGTTGTCACTATTAGCTCGTAGTAACACCCCAATTGCACATCCACCAATGGGACCACCTCCTCCGCCGGAGCACCAGCAATGGTGTTTCCATCTCTGCCAATGGCACCATCTTCTTCATCCTTTACCCTTATAAACTCATAGTAACACATATTAGGCAATAGTGTGTATGCTACGTCACACGGCTTGTCCAACGGCCTCAAATTGATCCCAAAAAAACACTCCGAGGATGCGTACATGGTAGAAACAAGAGGTAAACCACCACCATAGAACTCTAGGAGTGGTACGTATTGCATCATTGATCCCGTCACAATCACTTCGATGAACTTGGTCTTTGGCCATAGCCTCTTGACTATTCCTTCCCAGGGTTGTTTCTTGCACTCCGACTCTATCGTATCCGCCAGCTCTGCGTTTGGTCCCGTTAAGATTTTCCCTAGTACCTGATACATGTTTGAGTGCAATAATTACAAGTTAAATAGGCTAGCTGATGACTATTTAACTAAATTATTTTATTTGATCTACATCAAGTTTAAAGTTTAAAGGCTGCTATAAATCATTTGAAATTACCGACTCTATACAGCTTGGGTCTGTAACACAACTGCTAACGTCACCGGTTCTAATATCGTAGCATAGCTCTTTCCAGTGATCTTCTAAGAACTTTATGGCACGAAGAAAAGCCGACGCAAAGATGGCACCAACACGAAGGACTTCATCCCGTTGTATCAGACCACAAAGAAGCTGAGTGTACAAACTCTGACAGTTGTCAGAGCAGAGGATGGCTGCATCAGGGCTTGTATACTTGTTGTAGAGGTTGAAAGGGCGCTCGCGAAAATGCTGGCTTTTATAGTAACTTGTGAGCACGGGTCTACAAGTGAGGCCAGATGTGGTGGTGATCTCTGGCTTAATGAAGAGAAGATACATGCCTTTTCCTTCTCCTAATCCTTTCACATATCTGCATCAAAGAAATTATATAGCTAATGAGTTGCCGAATTTTTTTTTCTTGTCATCTTTCAAAAAAGAATAAGCCCAACAGGTACTGTTTTGGAAAAATTTTATAACCACAAGATTCGCAACCCTTTGTTTATTTATTTTAAAGGATTTTTGGATGAAATGATAATATATCGTATGATTTACAATTTATTAGATTTCTAGTTTGAGACTTTTACGTTGAACAAAACACTGTACTCATATAGAAAGCAAATAGTTGAACAAATATAGAATTAATTATACAACCAAATATCATTCTTAACAATACAACACAAATATGACTGCGCAGGCCGATGATAGAGGAATCAAGAGAGTAAAATGGTTACTTTACAACCTTCAGTAACCCAAATACGCACAGATTTGCGCAGCTATTAGCTGCGCACCTTATAGTGGCAGGACCAAATAGGTTGCTCAGCCATTAGTTGTGAACCCAGCCTCAAACTTGTGTATCTATTAGCTGTGAACCTCGTGATTCTGAAATTTTTTCCATAACAGGTTGAGTTTTTTCTTTTTTGGAACATGGTAGGAAAGAAAATTTGACATGAGTTGCTTGCTATCAATTTTATTTTTCTTTATGATCGAAACAAACGGAAATTGCATGATTTGTGCTTTTGAGTAAATAACATAACCTTGATGACAATTTTTTTCTAGGATAAATTTTACCCAGTTAATATATATCTTGAAACAAAACAATTTCTTATATTACAAAATTGCCAAAGCTTAGAGGGCCGTACGAATATTAGTGAAACCATGTACATAATATATGAGTATATAAAAAAATTGTGTATGATCAAGGCTTTAGTACTACCAATTTGTTTTTGCGTTCATTTTTGTTATTTCGAACTTCACATAGTCAATCTGAACTTCTCAGCATGTTTTACATATGTATATATACACACGCGCACGCGCACGAGTATATGAAAAATTAATAACTCACTTGTTGATTATAGGAACCAAAATATTGTACATAAATGTTTTTCTATTCAACTCTTCTTCAGTTGATGGCATCAGCTTAGGCTGCCCTCCAGATGTACCTGAGCTGCAAAAAGAAACAATAATAAAATATTGTTATAACAAAACTGATATAATTTTTTAAGAACAACAAAAACGAAGTCGTGTGTGGACATATATATAATTCTGCAGTTCAAAATAAGTGCTCTTCAAACAAATAAAGCATACAAAAATGAAAATAAAAAATGCTAAAATAATGAACAAAATAATTACTAGTCTAAATTAAACTCTTCATCGATATCATATTATCAGCTCTATCAATTATCAAAATACCTTGTAAGAAGCTCTACAATTGGCTTTGCAGAGATAATATTAGAATTTTCTCCATTTGCTATTCTGACTATGTAAGGCTTCACCTTGTCGTAGTCTACTATTGGCACTTGCTCCCGGAACAAATATTTATCTCTCTCTCCTTTCATAAAACCATGCAAATATTCAGTTTCTGAATTTCTTTTTAGTATTTCATCCAAAACCATCTCTTGGATTAGGTGGGCATTTTTTGTTAACTGTTCGACAAGTTGAATGCCTCCAAGCTGGTCGTGCGGATCGCAACTTGGTATCATAGCTGAGCTTGTGAACAAATGATCTAATGTAGAAAAATAGGTTTTCATGGTTTCAACTTTCAAGAGCAAATGATCTAATGTAGAAGAGTAGGTTTTTATGGATTCAACTGTCAAGCACAAATGATCTAATGATGAAGAGTAGGAAGTGCTATTATAAGCCAGAAGATGTAGCATGCACCTGAAAGCGCCTGCATAACGTACTGAATTATATGCACAAGTCTCTCTCACTCTCTCTATCATAGCATTGTCCTCTTTCACTGTTGTGTAAAAGCTTCTGGATAACGTACAACTTCTTCGTCTTTTAGTACCAGGCGAATAGCCCGCTTAATTTTATTAATCAAAAGAGATGCTAGTTTACAAGGTGGAAATAAATCTGTGGGAATAGCAGGAAGCTGTTATTCCGATCTCAACCGTTGATCTTTGTACTCATATTTAAAATTGATAGCAAGTTTGCAATAATGCATAAATCGTCTGGGGCCACAAAATATTAAATATCTTATTTTGTACTCATATTTAAAATTTTGAAATAAAAAATTGTGAATATAAACAATTGATCTACTTTATTTTATAAGTGAAGAGAGTAATTTTAATGAGCGTTAATTAAATTTTTGACCACTTAATATTTCTAAAATTTCTAAAACATCATAAAAGCGAACATGTGATTTGTTTTCTTATAGAATACAAACAAAATGGTTAATTTTTTTTACCACTTTGGGGGCTAAATTCTAGGGTTTGTTCATCAAATTTTCAATGTTTGGTTCTGGGTTATTTGTGCTATATTTCAATATTTGTTTAGTAAATATTTTTTAGGTTTTGAATAGTTTTGGGCCGGGGTTAATTCTGCAAAAAAAAATTATTAATTGTGTGATTAATTATATATAGTTTTGGAATATTACAATTGATTAACCTAAGTTTAAAACTGAAGGCTATGATTCTGAGATAGGACTATTTGTTGAAGCCATGAGAACGGTGCAAGCTTTCACAAATCAACTGGTCCTTCCATATGTCCCTCCCCCAATAAAAGAAAAACCAGACATCCCTCTGCAAATCTCTAGTAAAGCAGTCAAACAGCGATACAAGAAGAAAGCCATTCCACCGGCGAGTGAGTGATGCCGCAGCAAATGGGTCAAGATGACAACCTCTGATAGAGAGAGCCATGCTACTGGTGCCGAGGATCGAGAACAAAGAGACTGGCATGACGGGCACCTCTGGTATAACCTTACTTATAAAGTTTTATTTTAGTACATTAAGTTTAAATAGTACACTGAATCTCTTTTTTTTTTCTCTAATACTCTCTTGTTTCACTGTCGGTTAGGATCTATGAAAGAGTATGGGACAGAGGCATATTGGTTTCGGTTTTATGTTCCTGACCAACCGGGGACCCCTGATTATGATTATTATTAATTTATGCTGTTAGTTTCTAGTGTTGTAGCAAGAGAACTATTTATGTTGCTTGGTTTTGAATATAGGCATCTCTCTCTTGTATGTTTGTTTTTTTTTATGTTGAAGAGAGACAAGAGAGGAATATACAAGTAATTAAATGGTACATTGTTCTCTTGCTTCAATTTATGATGATGTTGTATATATTATATGTGGTTGTATGTTATTTAATTTAAGATGCTTGTATGTTGTTTGGAAAAAGTATTGTATGTTATTTTATGTATGCAGTTTTTTTATTATGGCTAGTAAATTGGCGCACTAGTCAATTATATAAATGAAATTTTGCGATATAATTAAAAAACTTTCTTCTATCAGTACTTAACATATAACTGATAGAAGAAGGGCTTTCTTCTATCGGATGATAATACATAACCGATAGAAGAACAACCCTTCTTCTATCGGTAATGGATTCCATACCGATAAAACAATGTAAATCTTCTATCAGCACAGGGCCGATAGAAGCCATTTAAGTTCTTCTATCGTGTTGGTCTCTAGCAGTAGGGAATCCATTAGTAGAGACATTTTTTTTAGAAGACTGCATTTGTGTAGCAGTATCGTTTTCAGTTGGGCGGTGTCATTTTCAGTTGCTTCAAAAAAAATATTAAGAACAAATGTTCTCAATATTCTTTGCTATGAATTAATTGTTGGAATTAATTTTAATTAATTACAACATATATGGGCTTATATGTGATATAAATATATATTGAATATTAGACTATCATATATCTAATTAGACCCGTTATGAAGTGATCAAATTAAGTATTATTTATCAGGTTCAATATGTGTCATGAGAAGTGGGGCCTTTAATGTGTAGAATGCGTATTAATAACTTTATGATTTAGTGATGGTCTAAATTATATGAAGTTTATAAATAATACAATTATGCTATTGGTCCCTGGAGAACACAATTAAATATGACAATGTTCTGTAAATAAGAAAATACCCAATAAGACAAGTTCTGAATTCAGACCCGCCAATGATCCAATAAGAAAATATGCTACAGTAATTAATTAATAAATGACAGCCAGCGCCTATTCATGCCTATTCAATTTTTGGCATTTTAAAAAGCTATTTGCTATCTTCTTGTTTTTCGGACCTTTGGCATTTTTCTCCAATTCTCCCTAAAAAACAAAATAACAGAGATTAAGGAAAAGGCTTTGAGAAATTTAGAAAAAGGGTTTGTTGGAAAAGAACTTGTGATTCATGTATTCTTCTTGTGTAGAACAAAGTGTTGCCGCTGCCGTCTCTCTTGCTCTCTCCATCGGACTCGAGAGGGATTACTTGGAGATCTAAAGGCTTCCGGTGATCAATGGTGATTGTGTCTCTCTGGAAGATCATGGCTATAGACCAAGGTAATTTAGAATTTCAGATTTTAGGTTCACTAGAGGATCACGGCAAATCTAGAATTTATGAATTGCGGTATAGTTTTGCATGAAATAAATCTATCAATTGGTATCAGAGCCTACTCTAGTTGAATCGTTAAATTCTGATTATGGTTCGGAAATCATTTCTAGTTCAGATTTTTATATTCTGATTATCTGTTAATTGCGCTAAATATTCTACTTTGATTCTCCAGATATTCGTTAATTTGATTTGTGCGCACATTTTGGAAATCAAATAATATTCGTTAAATGTCTGGAGACTCATTGATTTTCGTTAATCTGATTTTGGAAATTTGATTTGCGCTAATTAATCTGTTAAAACAAAATTTATGTTCGGCAATTTGTATATTATGAATAAATAATTGCCCAAATATCTGAGCCAAATTGAACGATTGTTGAATAAGTCAACCGCTGTTATTTGCAAATAAAAATTTAGATATGAATCCAAATTTAGATACTGCGGACCATTATTTTGGAAGTACTATTCACATTTGGATTTATATTAGGTAATGTGAATAGTATATCATATATTATTTCAGATATGCCCAACAGATTCATATTTGGATTCATATGCTCAAACGGTTCAGATATTCTAATAACGTAAATTGCCGTATATTTAGGAAATTTTGATATGCCATTAACTTGCTTCAAATGCGCCTCTGATTTCCTTAATGGATTCTGATTTGTATAATTAATTGCCTTAATGGACTGTTATTTATGATAATAAATTGCGGACCATTTCAGATTCAAATTAAAAGTGCAATTAATTTTCTATTCAAGGCAATTAATTATATGGCAAAAATTTATGGTGCAAATTTCTGATCTGTATTCCGCTGCAATTATTTCCGAACCATAACAGATCAGTAATTTAATTATTTGGTCAAGTAAACTTTTGTTTACTATATTTGGTTATAAGGGACCGCCGCTGTTAGGAAGCCTATTTTGGTTTCTATTCCTAACTCTTTTTTGCAGTTATGAAATATGTGAATAGTATGATCCTGTTGCCTTGTGTGATATTTTGTAATGAATGAATGAATGATGTGTGTAAAAGCGGCCTAAGGTGCCCTGTGCATTAATTAATTTTATAATTAAAAGTGACTTGCATGTCGCTTATATGTATCATTTATATGGTCTGCAAGCCGTTATCCTTAGGACTTTAATGTAATTTCTTTATTGCTATTAGAGTAGTAATTTGGTTAGAATAAAGAAGATTACATGAAGGATGGATAATGGCTATTGTCAAGTGGATTCTTAACAATGGAGACCATCGTGCCTTGGATCATACTATCTCACTTATGATTTGGGCTCATGTTATTTACTATCTTGTATAGTTTTATGCCATTAAATGAGCCCATTATGATTAATTCGGTTAAGCCAAATTTTGTTTAAAAAAAAAAATATTTGTTTTTTGGATAATATTAAATCAATATGAAGGCTTAAGATTAAGATATATTTTGGAAAATGATTTATCAAGGTATCATCTTGCCAAAGTAAGCTCTCATACTGGCGTTGATCATTTGTCAATTTATACACAGTAAATATGCATATGATGTTTGGTTATTGGACTGGCCCAAAGGAAAGACAATAATCAAATATTGTATGTGTATGCTTGTGGTAATGAATGGGGAATAGTCATTAAGTTTTAGATGTAATTAGTTAATCGGCCCAAAGGAAGGTTGACTTATTGACATCAAATGGACTATTATATTCAATTGCTACACCTATTTATCTTAGAATAATAATTGACTCCAAAGAACACTTATTGTTCGAAGATATTTAGTTGATGGAATATGCCTTATTTTGATTTTTTTATTATAATTCGGTAATTTGATTCGTTCTTTGTGAATATTTTTCAGCAAAAATTACTGATCTTACAGCCGGCATCAATAGCATTCCGATGCTGACGGGTTCTAATTACAAGGATTGGAAAGATAATCTTGAGATTATCCTTGGGTGCCTTGACCTGGACATAGCGTTACAGGAGGCCAAACCTACTGTGCCTGTTGAAACTAGTTCTGAAAAGGAACAAACTGCACATGCACGGTGGATGAGGTCAAATCGCTTGTGTCTCCGGGTCATGCAAAAGACCATTCCTGAAAGTTTTAGGGGACCAGTTTCTGATTAGACTATCTTAAGGAACTTGAGCAGAGGTTTGTCAGGAATGAGAAGGCTGAAATAGGCATTCTATTAAACAAACTCTGCACAATGAAGTACCATGGTAAGAGCAATGTCAGGGAGCACATTCTTGAAATGATGCATACCGCTTCAAAACTGAAGGGACATAAGCTAGATATATCGGATGATATGCTAGTATATTTGGCCCTTAACTCTCTTCCTACCTCATTTGGACAGTTTAAGGTGAGTTACAACTGTCAGAAGGACTCATGGACAGTTAATGAACTCATCTCGCATTGTGTTCAGGAGGAAGAGAGGTTGAAATCGGACCAGAGCGAAAGCGCAAACATTGCTTTTACCTCTAAAGGAAAAGGGAAACAGAAACATAAGGCCAATTCAGATGCTGCAACTACAAGCTTGCAGAAGAAGCCCATGAAGGATAAAAAATTGGTTACCGGATCGGAGCCAAATAAAGAAAAGAAGAAGGGTTGTTTCTTCTATGGATCTGAAGGGCATGTAAAGAAGAATTGTACCAACTATCACGCATGGCGTGCCAAGAAAGGTATTAATTTTTCTTTTGTTTGTGAAGAAGTTAATACAGTTTCAGTTTCAATAGACACATGGCGGATAGATTCGGGTGCAACTACTCACATCTCTGTGTCTATGCAGGTTGCCGAAGTTACCGGAAGCCAAGTGATGATGAAAGATACATCTATGTGGGCGATGGAAACAAGGCAGAAGTTGAAGCTATAGGGCATTTTAGATTACTTTTGAAAGTTGGCTTGTATTTGGATTTGTTCGATACTTTTGTTGTACCGTCTTTTAGGCGGAACTTAATTTCTATTTCTGCATTGGACAACTTAGGTTTTACTTGTTCATTTGGAGATAGAAAGTTTGGTTTGTATCAAAACTCCAATCTGGTTGCTTCTGGTTTTCTATCTGTTTTGGATAATCTTTATGCTTTAGATACTGTTGCTTCCTATAATGAGACCTTGAACAATGAAACTCAAAACGTTAGACAGAAATTAACACATCAGGATTCAGCTGCACTTTGGCATAAGCGTTTAGGTCATATTTCTCAACAGAGAATAACACGTCTCATTCAAAGTGATATTCTGTGGCCCTTAGACATGTCGGATCTCGGTCCGTGTATTGAGTGTGCTAAGGGAAAACAAACAAGCATGCGCAAATATACAGCCAATCGTATGACAGACGTCCTTGAACTGATACATACGGATATATGTGGGCCATTCCCTACAGCTACTAGGAATGGACATGTATATTTTATCAGTTCCATTGACGATTATTCTAGATATGGTTATATATTTTTAATTAAAGAAAAGGCTCAAGCTTTGGACACATTTAAATCCTTCAAGACTGAAGTTGAGTTACAGCTCAACAAAAGGATTAAAGGCGTCAGATCGGATCGTGGTGGTGAATACTATGGTCGGTATGACGGCTCAGGAGAACAACGTCCAGGGCCTTTTGCTAGATTTCTAGAGGAAAATGGAATTGTGCCACAGTATACAATGCCGGGTTCGCCCGCAATGAACGGTGTGGCTGAAAGGCGCAATCGAACATTAATGGAGATGGTGCGGAGTATGATTTCTCATACCTCGCTTCCATTAAACCTCTGGGGAGAAGCACTTAAGACAGTAGCATATATTCTGAATCGGGTACCGACTAAGGCGGCTAACAAAACTCCATATGAATTGTGGACCGGACGGAAGCCTAGTCTCAAGCACTTGAGAATCTGGGGTTGTCCGGCTGAAGCTCGGCCTGGCCACAAGAGAAAAGCTAGACGAAAGGATAGTTAGCTGCTATTTTGTCGGATATGCAAAAAGGTCCCGGGTGTATAAATTTTATAATCCCATTAATAGAACAATTTTCGAGACAAATACAGTTAAGTTCTTTGAGGATGTTATGGTTCAAGGGGGAAATACAAATCAAATTGTCTTTGAAGAGAAACAAGATTCTCCTATACAAGAGGCGCCAGCAACGGTACCAATTGTAATAAGAATATCTGAAGACTCATTGGTTCAGGATCGTATAGTGAATGAACATACAGTAAATGAACCTTTAGAAATGGAAGAGAATCCAATACAAGACAATGTTGATGTTGAAGAGGAACCTATACCACCTCAAGAACTTCAAGAAACAGTGCCTTTAAGGCGGTCCACCAGAGAGAGAAGAGGCGCAATATCTAAGGATTATGTTGTGTTCCTTCAAGAACATGAATTTGACATTGGCATGATGGAGGATGACCCTCTCAGTCTCCGTCAGGCTTTGGAAAGTGCGAATTCTCAGAAATGGATCGAGGCCATGAATGATGAAATAAAGTCAATGTATGACAACAAAGTCTGGGATATCGTCCCATTACCTAAAGGTGTGAAGCCTGTTGGTTGCAAATGGATATTTAAGACCAAGAGAGATTCAGAAGGTAATGTGGAAAGACACAAAGCGCGGCTTGTTGCTAAGGGATTTACACAGAAAGAAGGCATTGACTTTACGGAAACTTTCTCACCTGTGTCTATGAAAGATTCCTTCAGAATTATTATGGCTTTAGTGGCACATTTTGATCTTGAGTTACACCAGATGGATGTTAAGACTGCGTTTCTCAATGGTGACATTGATGAAACCATTTATATGGTGCAACCACCTAACTTTGAGACTGATGACAATAACTCAAAGCAGATGGTTTGCAAATTAAATAAATCCATCTATGGACTCAAGCAAGCGTCTCGACAGTGGTATTTCAAATTTCATCAAGTAATTGTCTCATTTGGATTTGAGCCTAACTTGGTGGATGAATGCATATATCACAAGTTCAGTGGGAGTAAGTTTATGTTTCTGGTTTTATATGTTGATGACATATTGCTTGTCAGTAACGATATAAACATGATGCGTGAAACTAAGAGATTTCTTTTCAGGCATTTTGATATGAAAGATCTTGGTGAAGCATCATATGTGTTAGGCCTTAAAATACATAGAGATCGAAACAAGGGTATTTTGGGGCTTTCACAACAAGCATATATCGATAAAATTCTTAAGCGATATGGTATGGAACATTGCAAACCAGGAAATACCCCTGTTGCAAAAGGAGACAAATTTAGTCTCAATCAGTGTCCAAAGACAGAACTCGAGAAATCAGAAATGCGTCAGATTCCATATGCTTCGGTAGTAGGAAGTCTGATGTATGCTCAAGTGTGTACGCGTCCGGATATTGCGTACATCACAGGAATGTTAGGCCGGTATCTCAGTAATCCTGGTATGGATCACTGGAGAGCAGCCAAGAGGGTACTTAGGTACTTGCAAAGAACGAAGGATCATATGCTGACATATCGGAGATCAGATAAGCTCGAGGTCATTGGATATACTGATTCTGATTTTGCGGGCTGTGTGGATAGCATGAAGTCAACATCTGGTTATATTTTTATGTTGGCTGGAGGAGCTATTTCTTGGAGGAGTGCAAAGCAGTCTATGATTGCTTCTTCCACCATGGCAGCCGAATTCATTGCGTGTTTCGAGGCATCGAACCATGGAATATGGCTAAGGAATTTTGTCACTGGGCTGCGTATTGTGGATGCTATTAAGTTGCCACTCAAGATATATTGTGACAATAATTCAGCAGTACTGTATTCCAACAACAACAGGAGCTCATCGAAATCCAAACATATCCAAACATATTGAGCATATTGGTACAACATCCATGCTGGCAGATCCACTGACTAAGGGATTGGTACCCAAACAGTTTCACGAGCATGTTACTCACATGGGTATCTGTGTTAAAGAGGATTGTCAGATTTAGTGGGAGTCTGTATTTTATGTATCATGTTTTATGTTTTATATGATATACTTTTACAGATATCATGCAGTTAACTTTTATATGATATTCTGTTATTTGTATGTATCATGCAGTTATTCAGACTTCAGTTATTCAGATTTCAATTATTCAGCTTTCAGTTTATTATGCACTCTGAATTTATGATTGACCTCAAAATCAAATTAAGATAAAGTGACCAAATTGGAGATAGACATGTAGATCACATTGCATGTAATTCCCAAACTACACATCCCCTTCATGATTCATGTCATTTAATTATGTTTACACAGTGATTTATGTTGGTTTATTTTCAATTTATGAGACGAATACTGCTTGAGTTCTTATGAATATGATTGATGGACAGAATTGGTTGATGACGCAAAAGACTATAACAGCACAGCTTGAGTACTCAGTTCGGTTTTATCAATATATATATTATCTGGATATACATATAGTCCAAGTGGGAGATTGTTGGAATTAATTTTAATTAATTACAACATATATGGGCTTATATGTGATATAAATATATATTGAATATTAGACTATCATATATCTAATTAGACCCGTTATGAAGTGATCAAATTAAGTATTATTTATCGGGTTCAATATGTGTCATGAGAAGTGGGGCCTTTAATGTGTAGAATGCGTATTAATAACTTTATGATTTAGTGATGGTCTAAATTATATGAAGTTTATAAATAATACAATTATGCTATTGGTCCCTGGGGAACACAATTAAATACGGCAATGTTCGGTAAATAAGAAAATACCCAATAAGACAAGTTCTGAATTCAGACCCGCTAAGGATCCAATAAGAAAATATGCTACAGTAATTAATTAATTAATTAATTAATAAATGACAGCCAGCACCTATTCAAGCCTATTCAATTTTTGGCATTTTAAAAAGCTATTTGCTATCTTCTTGTTTTTCGGACCTTTGGCATTTTTCTCCAATTCTCCCTAAAAACAAAATAACAGAGGTTAAGGAAAAGGCTTTGAGAAATTTAGAAAAAGGGTTTGTTGGAAAAGAACTTGTGATTCGGGTATTCTTCTTGTGTAGAACAAAGTGTTGCCGCTGCCGTCTCTCTTGCTCTCTCCATCGGACTCGAGAGGGATTACTTGGAGATCTAAAGGCTTCCGGTGATCAACGGTGATTGTGTATCTCTGGAAGATCATGGCTATAGACCAAGGTAATTTAGAATTTCAGATTTTAGGTTCACTAGAGCTAGGATCACGGCAAATCTAGGATTTATGAATTGCGGTATAGTTTTGCATGAAATAAATCTATCATTAATTGTTACTGCTAATTAATGGCCTTCTTTTAAACTTATTTGAAATGATTATGACAGTTTTGATACTAAAACTTGTAAATAACCTTATTAGTTAATTATAAACCTAAAAAATATAGTGCTTTAATGATCATCGAAACCAAGATATGGCCCATATTCATAAGATCCAAGAAGTGGTCCTAAATGTCCATTATTCGAAAGAAATCCAGGAGATATCGATCCCACGTTAACAAACCATGCAAAGACTTGGCATTCTCGTATATATGTTAGATCGAGTTTGTAAAATTATTGATCTCAAATTACATTATGATCGGATCTTGGGTACAGTAAATAATTAATTGATATATATGTTATTGAATACACCTATTCGCAATATTTGAAAGATGAGAGTGCTAGCCACAGTGCCAGATGGACTCAAAGGTACACATGCCTACGTAAATCAACTGCCGAGAATATGTAGCGATCATGTAATTAAATAGATGATTGAATTGAATAAGGTTAATTTAGGTTAATTTAGGAACGTAGTTTAATTGGAAACTCTTTTCAACTTGAATTGATTTTGATAATCGAATATAATAAGTTGCTACTCAAATCTGTGTTTTGATGTTCATAGGAACCAAGATATGGCCCATCTTCATAAGATCCAAGAAGTGGTCCTAAATGTCAATTAATTGAAAAAACGAAGGAGACATCGATCCCACGTGAACAAACTAACCAAAGACTTGGCATTCTCGTGTAAATGTTAGATCTAGTTTGTAAAATTATTGGTCTAAAATTACGTTATGATCGGATCTTGGGTACAATTAATAAATAACTATTTGATATTTATGCTTCAGAACACACCTATTTGGCAATATTTGAAAGATTAGATAGAGTGCTAGCCATGGTGCAAGATGGACTCACATGTACACACACGCATATGTAAACCACCTGCTGAAAATATATGGTGATCATGATAATCGAATAAATAATTGAATAGAATAAGGTTAATTCAGGTTAATTTAGGAAAGTAGTTTAATTGAAAACTCTTTTCAACATGAATTCATCTAGATAGTCAAATAGAATAAAGTTTAATTGGATACTCGAACGATTGGGTTGTGAGCTTACAACCTTTCTATTGGTTTGTATTAGAGTATATTTTATGATCACCTGATTGATTTTACATCACAGTATTACAAGAGATTGTATACTACTCGACAAAAGGGACAACAGGTGAGAATCCGGGTTAATACATCAAACAATGTGAACACACTGCCTACCAATTGATGGCAGTCCCAACAAAGGAGGAATAATGAAAATTATTTCGCATAGACCCGGCTAAATCTACAAATTACCTATTGGAACCTTTTTAGGATAAACTTATCCGGAGCAATTCAACATATTTTTACCATATGGTTAACACCAACTGACCAGTCGTCAAGTTATATTATTCTCATTCCCAAAACTGATGAGCCCACAACGCCAAAGATTATCTATCGATCACAGTCAGTAACGTGATTTACATATTGCTATTGAAGATAGTGGTAACAAGACTCTAACCTTACATGGAAAAAATTATTTTCAACAAACCAGGCGTTCTTTTTGAAGGAGAGGAATATTGCAAACAACACAATTATAATGAGGGAGGTTATATACTCATTTAACGCCCCAACATACGCAGATAAAACATTCCTACTGAAATCCAATATCAGTAAGGCCTTTGATACAATGCGATGGCAATTTGGTTCAGTGCTAATTTACAATTCATGTGGTGAATGCTAAAACCAAACTGATACACCTCATTTTTTCTTCTATGGCATCGAGCCAAATTACAATTTTTGTAAATAAAAGTGGAGATGAATTTATAGCCCCGAATAGAAGACTCAGACATGGATATCCATCATCCCCCTATCTATTTATATTACCAATGGAATTCGCCAACAAACATATTCAAATTTCCCTAAATAGAAGCCCAATTACTAGAGTTCAGCTTGCAAGAACGGCACCAAAATTGATCAATGTTATGCATGCCGATGACCTCATGATTATGGGACAAGTCACACTACAAGAGGTATGTGAGTACAAGCAAATACTGGTTGTTTTTGCAAGAAACTCGGGTTCGTTATGAACTCGAAAAATCAATAGCATTTTAGTTAATAAAATCAATAGCAAGATAGCGGGATGGAAAATTAATATATTATCGCATGCGCAGAAGCTTTCTTTGATCAAATAGTTCATAATGTCCATACTAGTTTAATATATATGTCTATGGCGATGCTACCAACAAGAACAGTGAATGACATAAACTCCATAATGAGAAAGTTGCAAATTATGACGATAAATTATGGGTACATGTTATTAGGGTTTTCATGAGAACAGTGAACAGTGAATGACTAGATACTACCCTAGGAGAGGGTTTTCATGGGGTTAAAACAAAAGGGAGAATTAGAAAATTATGGAGAACTGTACAAGACCTGATAAAAAATTTCTTCAGCGATGAAACTCATTGCCAGGGAGGGGATGAGAAAGCTATTAGGGCCTATTTATGTGATCACCGTCTACAACAGTGGAAAAATGAATACATACCATGTCGACTAATAGCCTCTCAGGTGATACAATCCATTCAGGACAAGGCTCAAAGGCCAACAACTGCCCTGTAGCTAATGACAAACTAATATGGCTGCAAAGTAGAACAGGGGCCTACATGACAAAAGAAGGGGATGAGAGGTTTAGGCGAACAATTCTGACTACACTTGTGTATGAAGAGGCGCAGAATATGACGAGGAAAAAATTATGGACATGAAAAGGGATTTTACCACGAGTTAAAACTTTCCTATGGATAGCGCTGCATGAGGGGCTGCCGACACTCATGGTGTTGAATAGAAGAATACCTACAATAAATACAACATGCCCATGGTGTGGTCCCGAAAATGAATTCACCATGCATATGTTATTCTTCTACCCGGTTTCACGAGCCGCATGGCAGGCCTCGCAATTTATGCTTCAAGTTAACAGACTCCTACTAGTATTTACTACCAATATGCTGGAGATTATGGATGAACTGGACCCAGACCATATTACCTCATTTGCAAACATCTTGTGGTGTTTGTCCAATGCTAGGAACAAGGAGTTTTTCTCAGAAAAAAAAATGGTGCCCGCTTCAATCATTGCACAATCCAGCATGGTAGAACAGAAATCCTAAACCCTAATCCTAAATTACCAAAAACAACTTTTTAAGAAAACTTACGAAATTTTTTAAAGTTAAATCATAAATACTAAACTCTAACCCTAAACCAGAAACCCAAAAAATTCAGAAAAAAAATTGAAACTTAAACTAAATTACACAATTTGTCTATAATTACACTAAATTATATTAAACTAAACACTCCTTTACAATTACAGTAAATTACATTGTGATAAAATTATCAACATATGTAAGAACACTACTACAAGAAGCTAGATTGTACATGGTTAAAAGATGGGTTTGTGCACTGTTGTGTAACTGTGCCCACACGCATCGTGTATGAAAGTGTCAGTATATTGTATACAATTGTAGATGTGTAGATTTTTTTTTCAAAAACAGCATGATTTTTTGGGCAAAAACATTCATACATAGTTTTTTAAGTAAAAATTGTTTATGTAAACACCAATTCATATTTAAAAAAAAAATAACAATCAAACCTTAGATCTGAATTCAAATAAAAAACTACATTTACCAATATACCAAGAACACTAAATTTCAGAAAAAACTATAATTTTAAAACTACATATACTGAAAACACTACATTTACTGATATAAACAACATGTACAATTACATTACACAAATTATTACTTGAACAATTTTCTAAGACCCTAGATCTAAGACTTTAGACATTTACATGAATAATGCCTAAGAAAAAATATGGTACAAAAGTCCAAAATCCTACATTTACATTTATATGAACAATGTTGAAATCGGACACTTGAGCGAAAAGTTACGTCCATTTGAAGCTTCTTCATCTCCAATCACCATACCCTCGCCTTAGCCTTGCCTATTTAGAAGTGATTCCTCAGAGAACTACATGTATAGGGAAGAAAAACTTTATAAATGATAGAAATGCCTTATAAAAGCTAGATACAAATGCATTATAACAGAAAGGGATAGATCGATGACATGAAATTTTTTGTGTTTCTTGCATCACACACATATCATACAATAAAATTGCGTGTGATGACAAGCATGATTTTTTTCCGAAAAATCATACGGAACATATATACATGGTTGGTAGCAAGAAAACCATATATGATTACATGTAGGATTTTTTTCCAAAAAATCCTACGGAGCATTTCATACACGGTTGGTACAAAGAAATAGCGTACAATTGTTGGAGCACATTCATACACGGTTAATTAATATAAAATCGTGTACAATTACTTTCCAATTGTACACAGTTTTTTTATAAAGAATCATGTCTGAATGCTAAAACACATATATACACGTTATATTTTAAATAACTGGATTTAAATGTTGAAACCCATTTTCAAACGAACTCCCTTTTCCTTGACACACGGATTTACTGGAAATATGTCACATTCGTGTATTATTAACGTTTTTGCACTACTGACAAAACAAAAAGGAAAATCATGGAGCCCAGTGATCACGTGGCTCTTACTTCATATTTCATGATCAAACAGTATTTCGTACAAATTGGCAAAAAAACAAAAAAGAAAAATACAATTTACTGACTGTCAAACGTGCACACATCTCCCCAGAATTTAATCTACAACCTGCGCCGACTGTCTACACCGCACGAACAACACAAACATGTTCTTCTTTGGCTATGCTCCTGTGACAAACATATTGAAACTCTGAATTAAATACAATGTTTCCCGCTCCGCTGAAAGTTGTATGGAGACTAGTTAAGGACGGTTCTTTTATTTTTAATTTTTGCACGTTTGCCTTGCAATATTCATATATAATATGTGAACATATGTCAACAGATGATGATTTTAATTATTTATGTTTATATATCCTCGATCTATTGCAAAAAAAAATCGAGTATAATTATACTGTGCTCTCATGTCAAATCATCTACCGACTAAGGAACTTTGATGACAATGTGTTCTTCAGCTCTGTCAACTACCTACATACTGTGGCACAATGCACAAATATGGGGTATCACATTCCATCCTAAAGATTAATTAGGATTGAAAAACAAAACACAATCGCATACCAATAACAATGAACGATATGTAAGATAGACGACTCGGACATCAAACAAAAATATGCATCACTGTCAACTTGTAGCAGGTACACATCATTTATTAAAACTTCTATTTCAATTACAACTTTACTAAATGAATAACTAAATTTTTATTTGGATTGCAGAAAATGCTGGAGCTTATTCTAGTAGGATAAAACATTGATGCACGTAATTAAGGTGTTGAGTTTTGCAACTCGGATAAAACATTGATGCACGTAATTAAGGTGTTGAGTTTTGTAACTCGGATAAAACATTGATGCACATATTAGTAGGACATTTTGTCACACTCTGAGACACCCACCACGTATTTACACATAAGGCGTGTGCATATCACATACATTATCAATAATAAATACTCATGCAACATTTTAAAATCAAACAAAGTCTTCTAACACCACAAATAGTTCAAGTACATAGCATACATTCAACGTGAGATCAAGACAAACATGGCAAACAAACCGACAATTGCCATGTTAGTCAATGTATCCACTTTCAAAGAGAGAATTAAAGTTTAACTAAAAGAAAATAAAAAGGTACTTGAGCAATCTGCTCATTGAATTCCTGATCCACATCCCTCCTATTCGTGCTCCTCGTCGGCTTCATCATTTCCTGGAACCCACATAAAAGTGGAACGGGTGAGAGATCGAACAGTCTCTCAGTACGGGATTTAGTTTCAGTCTCGGAGTTTGTCAAATTGACTTATTAACACAAACATAATATTATATACTCACATGAAATCTTACTAATGCATATTTAAATCACACACACACACACTTCTTTAGTTATCTTTCAAGTTTTCCGTTAAACCATTTATTTGCCAATCCAATGGGAAATCCATCCAACATTGGAAGACCGCTAACTTGCTGGAAAATCCAACCAACAACGAGAGACTTTCTCACTAGAGGGGGAATCCACCCTACGCTAGATCTTGACCCATGATGGGAAATCCAACCAACGCCACGTTATCGAGGGGTCTAGTCGAACCCAGACCCAATGTATACATTCCAACGTATGTTCAATTAACACACGTTGGCCCCTTTTCTTTAACTTATCCGTTATCTTCCATGTTCATTTCATTTAACACTACACAAAGTCATGCTCAACACATCCTACTTACATGTCTCATGATCGATATGAATAATCCTATTATTTTTCTAAACAAGCCAAAGGGATCATTCATTCAATATGCACAATTTCAAAAATAAATAAATAAAATGCACACAAATGGTAAGTAGCAATTTGACAATGTCCAGGAAATCCGTACCTGTTGTCATGGGTAGCTTACTGTTGTCTCTACTTCTCTCCTTATTTCGTCACTCGGATCTAGACCATGAAACATGATTTCTAAATTAATATTTATACATATTTCTATTTAGATAAATCTGTTACTAAACTAATTTTTGTTTAGTACCTAATCCGAGTGTCATTTATAAGATCTAAAATGAAATATAGTTGTTACTAAAGCTTTTAGAATAGATTTATTTGTAATAAAAATAATTAGGGTTATTAATTGGTGAATAAACTTTCAGGATCTTCGGTGAAAAATTACCATTTAATAAACTAATGGATACTATTCAAAAAAAATCTGACAATTGAAATAATTATTCTCACCGAACATCTAAATTTTCATGAGTTTTGCAAATGATACATGTATAAATTTCATAGTGTTCATAAAATTGTATAATCAACGTATTATGACACTAGATGAATTATTTGGGAATAATTTGCTTAATTCATAATTTTCTTTAGAACATGTGCTAAAAATATATAACAAATACACGTAGGAGATGTTAATAAAAATACTTATAAATATAATACAAATATAATGCAGAAATTCTATAATGAATAAACATAATCTTTTACAATAAAATTAGAAGAATTGATCTTCATGAAATAAATCAATTTTCTTGAAATTGAATCTGAGCGTTTTTTACAAACGTAAATTCAGATTATATAATACTAAAGAACTATTTGATAATCAATTAATTTTTTATTCAAGAAATAGTTTAACTAATTGAACAAGCTTATAAATTTTAAGAAATCCGATCATAAGTCAATATCAACAATAAGTAATTTTCAAAGAAACTTATCAAATAAATCAATACAATAAATTATTTATTTACTTACTAGCCACAAATTAAATGTAAAATTGGAATACCTTAATCTCAGAATTTGATTTTGGCAAGGGATGCGGCTTGGGTCTTATATGGGTGCTACGAAGGAAAAAGGAATTAAATATGGGCTCCTTTCTAATTTCTGTGAAGAAAGCGAATAGATAGAGAGAGTCGGCAGAGGGCGTTAGTTAAATAATATTTACAAGGGAAGAGGCGCTATTTGATTGAGGCGGATATGCTAATTACAGGTGGTTATATTTGAGAGTTATTATTTCAATTTAAATAATTATTATTTGTATGATTTTTGACTGCCTAATCATATGCTTAATCGGTCACTTTACAAATACATACTAACTTATATATTGTTATAGTATACGGATGTCGGTCAGTAATTTTATACTTATATACTAATATATATATATGTTATATGAGGAGGGATCAAGTTACAACAAAGTTACAACAATCATTTTTTTCATTTTCAAAGTCCAAATCGTCGATCCAAACCGTTAAACATGATCTCCACAATAAAATGTGCTTGCAGATCAAATTTTATATTTTTTCTGAATTTTGTTACTATTTATTAAATATTTTACAAAAAATAGTCATATTCAGACCATTGAATTTTGTACCCATCTAAATAAATAGTAAAAAAAATTCAAAAATATGTAAAATTTGATCTGCAAGCACATTTTATTTAGATAATCATGTTGAACGGTTTGGATCAACGATTTGGACTTTGAAAATGAAAAAAATGGTTGTTGTAACTTTGTTGTAACTTGATCCCTCCTCATGTTTTATATATTATACAGATATTAGTCGGACCACAGAATTTCTATTCGGGGGGTTATTTTAAGTTACTTGTTCTTATTAAATTAAACTATTTAAATACGGAAGGAAGAAAGGTTGCTAAATAAATTTTCAATGTACCTTAATTAATATAGTATTTTCAGTACGTGGTATTACGTACACATATAGATATATAGCCTAACAAGTATATTACATGTAAATAATTTAAGTATTGTTTAATGATATGTATCAAGAACCATTAAAATTGTAAGTAATTTACAATGTTAAAATTGTAAGTAATTTACAATATTAAAATTGTAAGTAATTACTATACGGTGAAACATACATCAAGTCTAATCATATTTTATAATATATGATATGAATGATATCAATCATGCCTATAATATTGAATTTTAAATTTAACCTTTATTCATTTTTAAAAATGGTCAAGGTTCTAAAATATTATCAAATGATCCCCGTTTATAATTAGTTCTCACAAGTGATGATTCAGATTGCTCTACTCCAAACATTATTAAGTACAAACATATCTTGCCAGGATCTTTCTTAGTAATAACAACTCTGATTACAAAATTGACTAATTTACAAACAAAACCTTGCTTTCTAGGTCCCACTTGTCCCAATGTTAATTTGGTTATTCCACCCGTGATAGGGCGGAAGCTCTGGAATTATTGGATGGAAAATATATGTGGACCTTGCTTGGTCATTTTTAGATAAATATCCGATACAGTATCTTTTTACTTTCTTTACTTGCACCAAAAACATATATATTTTTCTCCACAGCGTGGTCTGCAGCCTGCAGGTGTACCTTGCTCCACAAGTCTCACTTTTACTAATCACTGATACATGTCCCCAAGCAAACCCTGGTCAGGACCATTCTACTTTAACCTGTTTATTAAAGGACAATATTGTAGCACATTGATGCATGATATTGTCGTTGTGTCAGATTAATTATTGCCATCCATTTGACTATCATATATTTTCATTTTCCACTACTAGAATATGTGTTTTATGCAGGGGGCAAATCCAATCCACTACACGGTACATCAATTGCGTTTTGGATTTATTGCCAACCTCGTTGTTTCTAATGCCAACATTGAGCATATATGTGATATAATTATGGATTGTTTACTGTCATATATGGTTGTCAATTAAAGTGATCAAATAAGGTAATAGACAATCAATATATTCATTAGGATGTGGTTCACAAATGTGTAGAACAATTTAAGGAAAGATAAAATCATTGATGGACTGATTCTGAAGATTTGCAATTTAGAAAACTGCCATTTAAGATGATTGTTAGGGCCACACGGATATCAATGCAGCTGCACGGATTTTAATGTGACAGCACGGTTTTTGATGCACTCGCACAAAATACGTTTTTCATGTTGGCAGATAACTAGATAGGTTACTGTATATAAGGATTAGTCCCCAAGACATAAGATAACATAGAAAAACACAGAAACTGAAAATACGTTTTTCTCTTTAGAAAAATACAGCTATGTGTGTGACTTCTCTTCTTCTTCCACCATCAAAGAATAGAGAAGAGAAATACGTTAGAAAATTTGGAGATGATTTCTCAAGGGCCATATCTTGTTGTCTTGCAAGACTTGATCCACGACCATACGACGAAAATGCGAGAAAGGCTTTTTGCCATTGAAGACTTGTCACGTGCTCACGGAGATAGTTGTTTCTCTACCAAGACTTTGGATATTATGTTTCGCACTTCTGATTTATGTTCTTGGGTCTCTTTGGCATAGAACGGACCTTAGGTTAAGATGAGAAACTGTTTCTCCTTCCCTGGGGTGTAAGTGTTTGACCCCTAGATGAGATGTAATTGTTTGATCTCTAGATAAGGCGTAATTATTTGGCTTTTATGTTTCTCCAACAAGTGATATCCGAGCGTTCATATGCCGAAGGATTAAGTCTTTTAGGATCTAGAGAGAATTAGGAATTATTGATGATTGTTTCGTTGATTTTTGTTGAATTTTTCTTGATTGTTTTAGATATGAAAATTTTGGTTTGGAGAGCACAAAACTTGTAAAAGTTTACAGCCATAATTGTCCATTTTTCAGTTATTAAGTTGGTTAGAATTTGCTAGAAGATTTCCAATAGAAATCGCAAAATTCTAATCAAGATTCGGTCCTGGCAGAGTTTGTGCAACCCTCTGTGCGGACGAACAAAGGCCGCACAGAATTTCGCACAAATTTTGATAGGCAGTTATGAAATTTTGGGTTTTGGTGAAACTTATTTTTTGATAATTTCGTAAAACAAAATATACAGATTTGGAATTAAATTTCTAAATTTGAAAGATTATTTAAGGTACTTCCAAAATTAAGAAATCTCTCTAGATCATGGGTCAATTTCAGCATAATAAATGTTTTACAGTTACTTAGACAAAGATGCAGCCACACGGATTTGATGCAATCGCATGGTTTTTTATGCGTATGCACAAAATACTTTTCTTAATTTGGCAGACCGAACAAAATTTTGTGGGGGCTGCATAGCTCTCTGGAAAATTACAGAATATTTGCTGAGATTAAAATTGCAGTTATTATGATGCAATTATATATATTTATTTAATTGCACTTTTGTTTTATGGCTATGGTATAAATTATCGTTCTTTTAAAGGCAAAGGGATATGTAATTTGGATTTGAATTAATTGATTCCTAATTGTGCCCAAAGGTACCTCTTTTGATTAGGTTAATTCAAATGCATTTTATGAAGGAAGTTAAGGTGCAATTAATTGATGTAATCATTATCGGCCCAAAGGAAGGTAATGGTTACAAAATTATTTGTGGAAGTGAGTGATAATAAAGTATAGTGATGACAAAAAAATTTACACATATGTCAACATTGTCGGCCCAAATGAAGGCATGTTGTTCGGTATGTTCTAGGTTATCAGTAATTTATTATTGCGCCAAAGTATCATAAGAAATTGACCCGTTACCCAAAGGTAGCCGCTTAATGGAAACCGATAATTTGGTTTTATGATGGAATTAAGACTCATAAAATATGTGGTGATTTATTAAGACAAGTTGCAACAATATGAACGTAACAATGTCAAGGCAAGTCGGAATTTAATACAGATCATTGTGATCCCTGACTTACCTGGGAACTTACCTGGTTGTGAAATTCGGATGTGTTGTGACAATAAGGAAAAATCATCAAATATATTTTTTTAGCATTATGGCCTTTACTAGAATTTATAATTTATAATTTATAATTTCTGAATTAAGACTAAATCGTGTTTATGGTGTGTTTTTTCGTGAATCAGCTAGCATTACTACAGGTCTTAAGGATATGCCTATGTTGAATGGGACCAATTTCAAGTATTGGTAGGAGAGCTTAATGATAGTTCTCGGTGTCGTGGATCTGGACCTTGCGTTTAGATAAACTTGTCCCACTATTACGGCTACAAGTACTTTTGATCAAAAGAAGGAAAAGGAAAAGTGGGACAGGTCTAATCGCATGAGTCTCATGATAATGAAATGGTCCATTCTATAGGTATTTTGGGGCGCTATTTCAGAGTCCATTTTGAGCGCTAAACTCTACCCTAAGGACATTGAGGATAGATTTGTCAAGAAGGATAAATGGAAAATAAATGAGCTAAAGGAGGGTATTGAGTCAAATTTCCGGTACACCCTTGCTATATTTGGAAGAAAAAACTATTCCGGTACAGCCTTACAATTAAAAAGCTACTTTTTAATTGCTTAAAAAAATATTTTAAATGACGAATCTCGATGCATTGCTTTAGTGTAGTTTGTACTGGTTCAGTATAATCCAGGTACCTAAAACCAACCTAAGTTAGTGATGGTGATTTATATGAACTGGAGGCAACTTTAATCCGGTTGTAATTTCACTAGATGTGAATGTGAATGGTGCCTTATCTTAAGGTAATAAGTTATTATTATTTTCTTCGATGAAATTGCAAATGGTATGACAAAGAACTCACTTTGACATGCAATACAATTAAGTATCATGGGTTTTACTAGCATGTATCTTTCCAGCATAGCTTGTTCTCATACATTCATGGGGGTAAAATCAAAGAATCAATTCCCTTTCAATACAATTTCATTAATTCAAATTCAAACTATTCTTGGATCTATGGAGCCCTATTTTATAGAAAATCCATATATTAAATGTAAGATTGAAATTGGTTATCAATCCGCCAGAAATAACACAAGAGTAGCAACGACAAAAAGAATTTGTTTCTTTCAACTAAAGCCTCGACATAGCTGCTTTCTACCTTGTAATCAGGACCCAGTTTCTGTACAGGGTGTCGATAGCTGCCAACATGAATTTGATTGAGATTTGGCAAAAATCAGATAAGATGTTCAAAATGCACATAGATGGACAAAAAACGAAAAGAAAAGTAAAATCTGATATATCATTTGAAGCTAATTCATTTGAGGTTTTGACTACCAGTGGAATTAAAGGAATTCTAACATAATCCATGCCATTGTTTATACTTACTATTTAATTTTATTTGTTTATTGTTGGATATTGAAACAGCAAGGGAGAAACATAGACACGAGCACAATTCCCTTCCCACTTTTTAAATGCTAGTAACAGAGAGTTTTCACCAAAAGAAAAAACAGAGCACAACAAGAAACTCCTGTCAAGAGATAGAGAAAATGGAAGACTGGGAGTATTCTTTACACGGCCATACTTTAGCCAAAAGAGAGCATTTATGAGGAAGAATAGAAGTAAGAAAAAATGGAAAGTCCATTTCAGTACCATTTTTTCATTCTCTGAAGGAGAAAAGAAAAAGAGAGGAAGAGAGAGAGAAGGGAGAAAAGCAGGAAAACCAGTCACGAGAGACAGACAAAGAGTTCCTCTTTTTTTTAGAGAGAAAGAGAAAAGCAGGAAATAAATGGATTGACACCAAAAACACAGGAATTAAGCAACAAAAAAGATTTTAATATACTGGTACAAGAAAAAGAAAAAGTCTGGTCCAGGAACAGAGTGATAGTATTAGTTTCTCATGACCACTAATTCTTATTTCCGAAAGCTCAATCCCTTTATTTCCAACAGCAAAATTTTCAAATTTATTCCTTTATTTAGATTTACTTCTAATACCAATCAGGATTGTTATAATTTAAACTTTGAGCCTCCATTTTTGTGAATTCAATTTCTATGTTTTGAAGCAATCAATATTCCCTAGTATCTAGTATGAACAACAGCTGAGGTACTAAACCAGCCTGTAAGGACTGTCAACACAATGAAAGCTACTTTTGGAAATAAAATAAAAGAAAAAGGAATTTATTAGTCTTACAGCCCACCAGGGCAGGTCCTGCCAAGCTCTTCAGATACGGCCAGTCGTCTTTCTGTAGAAGCTCTACCAGTAGCACATCACTTGCCTACATTTACCAGCATACAACCAATTATTAAAGACAATATGACAAATTTGATTTATATCAAGCAAATGGTATTATCAATTATTACATACAGTTTATTACCCTTGCTTCCTAGAGGAAATGTTGAGGCTAAAAAGTCATTAAAAATCTATATAATATCACCGTGTTCAGTTCTTCTTCCTTGATTGGCAAAAACTGTATTCCGCATACATTTTCAGATGCAAGTCAAAAATGCAAGAGACAAATGAACACAAGCATAGAAGATCTGCAAATAGTTGAGGTTTTGCATCAAATATCTAATAATGGCAAGATAGCAAATTACATAATAGAAAGTACCTTGTAGTTAATGCTATATTGCAGGAGCACCATTCCCTTAAACTAGGGCCAATATTGTCAATTTTGATTCTATTTGTGAATTACATGCATAGAAGGTCTGCATGTAGCAGCTGGATTGCAAAATCATAAAAATTATATTCTATCGCCGACAGGATGGAGTCCAGAGTACTACAACCAATGAGACAATAATCACTAGTCCTTCTGATGAATATATAATAACTAAATCTTACTATATTATTTGTTGAAATTACAAAAATACAACATAAAAACTGTAAAATTGAACTATATATTAAATATGCATTTTAAAACACTGATAGCGAGAGATGCAATCAGTATTCTGATGGAAATTAAATGGTCGGATCAAATCATTTTAATTTGTTCCAGACGCTAGGACTCTTCAATTGATTTTTTTCTCCATTTTATAGACATCAGATATAATTTAATTACCACTGCGAAACCACCCATATAAGTAAATAATGTTAGACCCAAATTGATTCAGCGTTATTTAACCAATACATGAAAGAAATGTTCTATTTTGTGATGGCATCAAGAAATTTTGTTTAGGAATTAGGATTACAGAACACTGCACCGATAAACCCATAATCCTCATTCTGTAAGTGATATTCTATTTGGAACCTTGTGCATTGGAATAGTCATGTCTCAAATTTGGAAATTACATCACTCATATGCAATATTTCAGTCTCAATTCACTTGCACAGTTATTGAACATCAATTACTTGGATTGTTATTACGACTTAAAATTTCTTATATGTGTGTATGCAGCCGCATAAGCATATTAGAAAAGGGCAAAACCTCTTGCGGTTGCATTTCCAATCTGATTTGCTTGATTAAAGTATAAAAATTCAGAAATATAAAGGACAGGGTTATCAGTTTTATGAGCCTAAGTTATGCCTAACTGTATATGTTTTAAAACATCATTTCAAGCACTGATTATTTGTAATAGAAAACTGTGTGTTTCTGTAATGTGCTATTGATTTTTGTATGGCTACTTGATCATTTATCATGTACTCTGTTCTTTCAATTTATGTTCTCTGTTCTTTCCATTTATCATGTATATGTTGTAATGGTTATTTTTTTAACCCCTCAAAAAAGTAAACATATTGTGTAACAATACATGTTATCTGATTGAGAATTAGATTTTCTGAAAGCCCAAGGCCCAAGGCCCAAACTAAAGATAAAGATATAGAGTTTGGTGATATTGATATCTCATATTTTGAACAGGGCATTTGTTATGTTGAAGGTCTCTGGCAGAGCCCAAGGCCCAAACTAAAGTGAAGACAGGCTTGCTTTTGTTCAATCACTTATAAAAGTAAACAATACATGTTATCTGATTTAGAATTTGATTTTCCAAAACCTTATTTGTATTTCCCTTTAGTATAGTATTAAATTAAGAGCACCTAAACCCTTTAATGCTACCCCAAATTCTTACTATTTTGCATCAAATCCTTCTTTGTAGAGAATTTTTTAGTTAGTTTTCGTGATATTAGAAATATAAATGTGGCATTAATTGATAAAATACATAAACAAACATACACAACGCACTGTAAAAATATAATTTAATTCTTACATAGAGCTACAGTGGCTAGTTGATCCAATTTTTTTACAGCTTTTCTTTAAGTTTTGGAATCTTTAATCTTCTTTCGAACTGATTCTTTTTGCACAAAATTTATTCAGTTGAGTGTATGGACCGGGACCATTACACACTTTCTAAGCAACTCTTTCTATGTACAGTCCACCTACAAGACTACAATGCTAAAAGCTGTTTGAAAAGTGTTCAAACAAAAAGAAAATTACAACATTACTTTAATTCAATTGACGGTTTAGAAATTTTTGTCATGTTACTAGAAATAATTGCAGAGATGAACTCCAGTATTAAAGCCTGCTGGATTTTAACCCTATTGAACTTTCAAGGGGTTTTATTATTGTTATTTGTACTCGAGATTAATTGCATGAGGCAGCAATATGTACAAATCAACCTGTACATAAGAACAACATGGATATGTAGAATCAAAGAACGTGGGTGAAGTAATTTCACTTGCAAATGAACCTTGTGAAAACAGGTATAGACCATGCATGATTCATTATCATTATAGTATGAAATTACATCACGACACTTTGTTTCCAATAAGAACATTGAGTTTATGTTACTATTAAGTACATACAAATCTTGGGTAACAATTAATTTATATCAAATCCAACAGTTCGTCAAAATATGACGAAAAATGGTCGATGGAAACTGTACTAGCAACAATATTATCAAACAAATTCAATATATAACAATATGCAATTTGAAGGAAGCATCATTTTTGGCTTGTTAAAAAACCTTCTCCTCGACTCTGTACGAATCCCAATGCGGCACTTTCTGACTGAAAAACTTCCGACGACCTTCTTATCTAACACAGAGACGGCATCACCCGAGTTGATGCAGCGCGGGGTTTTGTACTGGTTGACAGACGAGCCTCTCGATAAACAAAAATCCATCAAAGCATCAAATGCCCCATTACCAACCACCCGTATTTCCAGCGGCTCAATCGATCTGTCTCGACTCCTGCCACGCCGATATATTAAGTCCAAGCCGCTCTCGACTAGAGCACAACATTCCTCCAGCACTTTAGGATCGAGAAGGACCTCGAGTTCTTTGGAGGTACCAGTGCAGGGATCAGTTCCCAAAAGAGGACGTAGTGTCCGGGGAGGGAGGAAGTGTCGGGAAAAGAGGTGAAGTCAGAAAGAAAGAGATACAGTTGCGAGAGGAGAGGTTTGGTAGCAGAGATTGCTTTGAGGAGGTTCTCTTCAGTGGTCTTGTCCGTGTCGATGCTCAGCACGACATCGCGACGACGAACGAATTTGAATTGTGGTGCAGCATTGTAAAATCCTGTCACCTTCAGGATGTCAACAACTCGATACCGGTATAGACCTGAATATGGCGAAAACATGACTCTTGTCAGTAGAGGTTTGACACTTCTTAATTTATAATTAACAAGCAATGTCAATATGTCATTGAAGGTATATTTGTTTTTTAAAAAGGAAATAAATTAACTCTTTGCACTCTCCTCTACTTCTATTTTTCTTTAGTAAAGTTGGGCGTACCCAACTATTTTAATATCCGGCCATCTGAATTTCAATCATGCGACCTTTCACACAGAGATCATTGCCTTTGCCACTAGACCATTGGTTGATTCTTTACTCTTAATAAATTATTTTCTAGTACTAAATTATTTACTTTTAATAATTAACACTCTTGTATTACATATATCACGCAATATTTTAACCAAATTATGGAATCAACTCATAAATTAGTTGCTTAACAAAACCATACTATGCTTGTCGGTTAGCACAAAAGGGTGAATCTAGTGCATGCCAAACAAGGAATGCTTAGCCACGCTTATGATTTTAAAAACTTTTAATCATGAATATTGAAACTTAATTAATTTTTTTTAAAGTGTTCATATGGTTCTGTTTCCTTCATAGATAGCTCAATATGTGGAGGTAGTTTAGTGGTTAGAATTCTATTTTGAGATCGTGAAGACTTAAGTTCGAATTTCAAATGCCAAACACTTGGCATTTTACGTACGCCCAATCTAAATTTCTAGTACCGTCCTGATAGCACCAATGCACCATATAAGCTTTGGATGCCAGCTTAATATCCTTTTTTAATAATTTTAAATGATTATAATTATAATTTTATGTTCTCTTACGTACCCCAGAGTTAATTCTTTTGCACCGAGATGCATGTCAGTTAATTATTTTCATAAAAATGTACAATTAAACAGATATTTGACTTTCTAAGTACATGATTGATCTTTCTGCAAAAAAGACCATTATAATAAAAGGAATGCTCTACGAATGGGTGCATGATCAACTAAATAAATAAATACCTTGAGTCTAAGTGTATTAAATTAGAAATTAATGAATAAGCTTGTATCAAGTGGTGGCTTATATATGATGACTTTCAGTCAAGTGTAAGTGGATATCAATTGTAGTTATTAAATAATTTCTAAAATCTGGGGTTAGCATATGCATGCTGCATTTATAAAAAGGTCGTTTCCTTCTAAACAATGCAGTTGTCGACAATGCTCATGAAATCTTGCATTATGTAAATTGCAAAAAAATAAAGTTTTTTGCTCAAAATTGATTTAGAGAAAACTTATGATAGAATAAAATGGTAGTTTATAGATAAATTACTACATTTTTTTATTAACGAGTTCCAGTACACTCCAACATCTTTTTGATATTTTTCTCGAGAATTGAACATGCATCTCTTTAAAGAGAGACGAGAGCTTGTGTATCTGCACTAAACCCGCGGTTCACATGAGTCACTACTAATTAGTAGAAGATTTCATATCACTTGGGTTAAATGGATTATGCAATTGTTTCATGGTTATCAAAATGGCATCAATTTGAATGGTAAATTATCTAATTATTTTTTATGTAAAAGACGCCTTTGACAAGGAGACCTCCCTCTATCTCCCTATATCTTCAAAATAGTCTAACGAGGAGTTGTTGTTGTAATTCAGGGGCTTGATTCTTCTCTAGAGGATAATAAAAGACTAGATAGTCAATTTTCATTATGCCGATGATACAATCATGTTTTTAGCAACATCCTCATGTATAGTTAGGATGAAACCAAAATAAAATAGGCAAATCAAACTTTTTTTCCAATTTTTAAAAATACAACCGAACCAACCGAATTAAAACATGTTTTCAGGCTTTATCTAGTATCAAACAAATTTTAATAAAACATTATTATTTCCCTTGAATTTGCCGGAGGATAATTAAAGGACACATGTTGGTAGGAATTCTCAATTGCAAAGTCTCTTCTTACAATTCAAATATATATATATAAAGTTCCTTTACATTATAGAGACGCTGTTCTCACTTGGGAGGTATACTGGATTTATATATGGTTTAGGGTTTAGGTATAGTGGATAAAGTTGGATCTAAATTGCAAAATTGGAAATGAGTTATTTTCTATATATAGGAGGCCGAGTCACTTTACTAAATTATGTCCTCTATGTTGTTCTTTTATACACACTTCCTCTCTATAAGATGCATGCCTGGAGGTTAAACAGAAAGATAAGATTAGATATAGATTTCTACAGCGAGTTTAAAAAAAGAAAAAAAAAATGTGCACTATCAATTTTAAGAAAGTGTATATGAAAGAGCAACATGGTTTTTTGGGTATTCAATTTGGTTCAGATAATTCAAACACTGTTTGTCCCATGGTTATAAAAATTCAAACACTTTGTTGAAATTCTGGACAGGTATGTAGTTGGACTCATGAGATTAAAGAAGCTGTGCAATTTTGGCTGCCGCCAGATATGGATTTTGATGCTCTACATATAAAAGAAGGAAGATATTACCATGAGATAATTTAATTTATTAAAAAAGTGGGTGGCCTAAGAATTTTATTTTTGTGTTTTGTGAGTTCGGTGATCACCTTTTGTTATCTTTCTATTGTTTTAACTATCTGGAAGTGGATTGTTGTTCCAATTACAATTGACTCTTTTAGAACTAGACTAAAGATTATTGTATACCTCTGAAGGTAAATGGAAAAAAAAAACTAGAGGTTTTTTCATGTGGATATCATTTGATGATTTTTTTAATCAATGGTGGTATTTGAAAGCCTAAAGCGAATTAGGTGCTAAAATTATAGATCTAGCAATATTTGTTGTGAAGCTAAGGCAAGGTAATATTAGTTTTTTTCTTAATTTCTCTTATATTGTCTTGTGATATGAAATGCCTACAACAGATACTGTCGGATATAAAAGTTATAGGCTATGAGCAGTCTCGACCAAACATAACTGAAGTTGGGAGTCTTTTGGACGACCAAATTTTACATTTTTAGAAAATCATAAATACTTTTTTAAGAATTGTAAATATGGTGAATTTTTTTTTTATATTTTCATAGAAAAAACCACACCAAATATGTGAATTTTATTATATTTTTATATCGGTGATGGTTTTGAAATGATAGAAGAAATTAAAATTTGAGTGCCATTTCAAATAATCTCTCAATCTCCCTGATCACTTTGTGGATCGTGAGACTGATCGACCTATAGGTAGGGTTCGTCATTGGTTTGGTTATCCATGTGGCCGACCACCATTATGGAGAAGGTGACACACTTAATTATATATATATGAGGAGGGATCAAGTTACAACAAAGTTACAACAACTAATTTTTTCATTTTCAAAGTCCAAATCGTCAATCCAAACCGTTCAACAAGATTATCTAAATAAAATGTGCTTGCAGATCAAATTTTACATTTTTTTGAATTTTTTTTTACTATTTATTAAGATGGGTACAAAATTCAATGGTCTGAATATGACTATTTTTTGTAAAATACTTAATAAATAGTAAACAAATTCAAAAAAATGTAAAATTTGATCTGCAAGCACATTTTATTGTGGAGATCATGTTGAACGGTTTGGATCGACGATTTGGACTTTGAAAATGAAAAAAATAGTTGTTGTAACTTTGTTGTAACTTGATCCCTCCTCTATATATATATATATATATATATTAAGTGTATGCATGTTGATTAATTAAATATAAAAAATTGTAAGTAAAAGTCACTCATGGAGAAAGTGAATAAATGAATTTAACATAAAACATGCATGTTATTTAAAATAGAAGTGTTCAAGATAAATTTGAAACGTAATTCATTTAATATTTAAAAATCAGATAACAAACAAGTAATATTTCCATCTTCTATCGGTTTGGGTCAATATTCCGCTATAAGATCAATACCCCTTATGAAATTTGGCTAAGTACTTGAAACTTTCAATATCAGTAACTTAGGTAGAACCGCTAGAAGGGAAGGTACATAGCTAACTTGGTCAGATCATTCTTCTAGCGGTTCATACACATTTTTATTACTCTATATATGGCATTATATTTTAGTTTCACTTATCAGCGCACTGTTGAATCTTTATGTACAATATAATGCTAAATAAACCAATATAAACCTCGACCTCATTTTCTGCATTGTTTTGTTTCACCTTCTCTTTTTTTTTGTTTTTGTTTTGTCATTGAAGTACTTGTGCATGTATGATATTTTTTCAAATGCGTTTCTATTCAAGTCAAAGAATGCCAAACACTAGCTAGCTATTTTCGAGCAACCTGCGCAAAAGTTAATAGTACGTACGTCATTATTGCAAAAGTGGATGGTTAAAGCTTGAACGATAGAGTATTTATCTGGTGCGGAGATATATTCTTTTGTGAAGATAGAAATGCAAAAGAGGAAAACCTTTAAGAGGATATCGCGGTATAATGAAGCACAATAAGAGGATATATATGGGGTTTTTTTTTTATCTCTAATATCCTTGTTTCCAAGTTTTTGGGTTCTGACCAAGCTTGTCTCCTTGCCCTTCTGATGGTACACATCATTAATTAAGCTAGCGGGGGATTGAGGTGATAAAGATATTGACATCGCTGATTTTGACTGTATAACTGTAGAAATCAATCGGTAGTTTAGATGTATGTTTAGATTTCTATTGTAACATTTAGTTTCTATAACTGTAGAAATCAATCGGTATTTTTTTATTTCTATTATCCTTATTTACTAGTTTTTGGGAATTTTTTATCCATAAAAATTATTAAAATAAGATGTACATAAACAAAAAGAGTACTTTGATTGCAATATATTTAGAAAGACGGGGACCAATAGTCCCGATCCATTAATTTGTTGGGATGGAATCGGGATCATTGGTCTCGATCTTTCTAAATATGTTGTAATTAAGATACTCTTTCCATTTCCGTACATCTCATTTTAATAATTTCTATGGATACAAAAACCTCATAGTTTTTGGGTTCTGACCAAGCTTGTCTCCTTGCCCTTTTCATGGTACACATCATTAATTAAGCTAGAGGGGGATTGAGGTGATAAAGATACTGACATTGCTTATTTTGTATATAGAAAAAGGACATGTTCTTTAATTAGTCAGTCCATGCCCACAGAGTGTACATCCTTGTCATCACAGCATAATTGGAATAAGTAAAAATAAAAATGAGATTTTTTTCAAAGTACGTACTGCTACCAAGGGTAGGAAATATATAGAATCAGAACAGTTTAGATGTATGTTTAGATTTATATTGTAAGATTCAGTTTCTATACCTATAGAAATCGATCTGTGGCTGGGGCCGCTCTTTCAAAATAAAAAAATAGTAAGATAATTTATTGATCAATTAGACTATTTCTTTGATATTTGTATTGGGTCTTCAATTCATTATATATATATGAGTATTAAATATTACAAATAAAATGAGTATTTAGTCAAAATTTCTTTCTGGTTTTAAAGAGCACTAAAAATCAATTTGTTTCTAGGAGTATTTAGCTTCCCAATAACATGAGTATTTAGCTAATATATATTATTTAGCTTGCCAATAACAGAACCTTGATGATAATTTTTTTCTAGGATAATTTTGACCTAGCTAATATATATCTTGAAACAAAACAATTTCTTATATCACAAAATTGCCATAGCTCAGAGGGTTTTGGTACTACTAGTCTTTTTTTTTGCATTCATATTTGTAATTTCATAGTTCAAATAGTCGATTTGAACTTCTCAACATGTTCTCCATATATATTAAAATGTACTTGGTGACAAAATTTTACATTTTTGTAATATTTTTTTAGAATTTTTGAAAATTACCTTTTTAATAATTAAAATAATAAAAAATAAAAATTTTGGTCTCTAATAACATTTTAATATGGTGTACATGTTGAAATCATAAAAACAAACGAAGACCTTTGGCATACAACTATGAGCTTAGCCATCCTCTCTCTCTCTCTCTCTCCCTCTCTCTCTCTCTCTCTCTCTCTAATATAGACACATGACGAGTAGGTATATGAAAAATCAGTAACTCACTTGTTGATTATAGGAATCAAAATATTGTACATAAATGTTTTTCTATCCAACTCTTCTTCAGTTGATGGCATCAGCTTAGGCTGCCCTCCAGATGTACCTGAGCTGCAAAAAGAAACAATAATAAAATATTGTTATAATAAACTGATATATTTTTTTAAAAACAACAAAAGCCATGTCAGTGAGTGGATATATATCTAATTCTCCAGTTCAAAATAAGTGCACTTCAAAGAAATAAATCATACAAAAATGAAAAAAAAATGCTAAGAGAAAGATGAAAATAATGGTCTAAACTCTTTAATATCAGATTATCAGCTCTATGATCAATTTAACTAAATACCTTGTAAGAAGCTCTACAATTGGCTTTGCAGAGATAATATTAGAATTTTCTCCATTTGCTATTCTGACTATGTAAGGCTTCACCTTGTCGCAGTCTACTATTGGCACTTGTTCCCGGAACAAATCTTTATCTCTCTCTCCTTTCATAAAACCATGCAAATATTCAGTTTCTGAATTTCTTTTTAGTATCTCATCCAAAACCATCTCTCGGATTAGGTGGGCATTTTTTGTTAATTGTTCGACAAGTTGAATGCCTCCAAGATGTTGTGTGGATCGCAACTTGGTATCATAGCTGAGCTTGTGAACAAATGATCTAATGTAGAAGAGTAGGTTTTCATCGTTTCAAGTTTCAAAAGCAAGATCTAATGTAGAAGAGTAGGTTTTCATGGTTTAAACATTCAATAAAAATGATCTAATGTAGAAGAGTAGGAAGTGTTATTATAAGCCAGAAGATGTAGTATGCACCTGAAAGCGCCTGGATAATGTACTGCATTATACGCACAAGTCTCTCTATCAATCTCTCTATCATGGCACTGTCCTCTTTCACTGTTGTGTAAAAGCTCCTGGATAATGTTTGACTTCTTTGTCTTTTAGTACCAGGTGAATAGCCCGCTTAAATTTTATTAATCAGAAGAGATGCTAGTTTACAAGGTGGAAATAAATCTGCGGGAATAACTGGAACCTGTTATTCCGATCTCAACCGTTTAACTTCATTGAGGTTCGCGCATGAAAAAATTTGACCGGTTGAGATCGGAATAACACGTTCTGTTATTCCCAAGGAATAACGGAAGATTAATTTCCTTACAATGTGAGGCAGATCCATGTACATGAAAGGTTACAATAATGCATAAATCGTCTGGGGCCACAAAATATTAAATATCGTATTTTTGTACTCATATTTAAAATTTTGAAATAAAAAATCACAAATATAAACAATTGATCTACTTTATTTTATAAGTGAAGAGAGCAATTTTAATGAGCGTTAATTTAATTTTCGACCACTTAATCTTGTATAAAAGAATTCTAAAACATCATAAAAGCGAAAATGTAATTTGTTTTTTTAGGGAATACAAACAAATGGTTAATTTTTTTACCACTTTTGGGGCAAAATTCAAGGGTTTGTTCAGTAAATTTTCAATGTTTTGCACAGTTCTGGGTTATTTATGCTATATTTCATGATTTGTTTTGGTAAATATTTGTTTAGGTTTTGCATAGTTTGGGCCGGGGTTAATTCTGCTAACATTGTTATTAATTGTGTGATTAATTATGTATAGTTTTGGAATATTACAATTGATTAACCTAAGTTTAAAACTTAGTATATTTAATTTATATTTAATTGCATAAACATGTCAGTTATTTTAATTTTGGAGTACAAATATGTTATAGGAGTTTTGGAATAAAAATTACGTATGTTTAGTCCATTTGTTCAGCTACCCACTGGTTCATCAACTGATGCTAAGTTAAAGCTAGTCAAACTGAAGGCAATATTGATTATGAGATAGGACTATTTGTTGAAGCCATGAGAGTGGTGCAAGCCTTCCATATGGCCCTCCCCCAATAAAAGAAGAACCAGACATCCCTCTGCAAACCTCTAGTAAAGCTAGAAAACGGCGATACAAGAAGAGAGCCATTCCACCGGTGGTGAGTGATGCCACAGCGAATGGTTCAAAATGACAACCTCCGGTAGAGAGAGCCATGCCACAGGTGCCGAGGATCGAGAACAAAGAGTGGAAAGACAGGCACCTCCGGTATAACCTTACTCATAAAGTTTTATTTTAGTACATTAAGTTTAGATAGTACACTGAATCTCTTCTTTTTCACTAATACTCTGTCTTGTTTCACTGTCGGTTAGGATCCGGGGACCCCTGATTATGATTATTATTAATTTATGCTGTTAGTTTCTAGTGTTGTGAATTATTTATGTTGCTTGGTTTTAAACAGAGGCATCTCTCTCTTGTTTGCTTTTTTATGTTGAAGATGAAGAGAGACAACGGAGGAATATATAAGTAATTAGATGGTACATTGATCTCTTGCTTCAATTCATGATGACGTTGTATATATTATGTGTGGTTGTATGTTATTTAATATAAGTTGCTTGTATTTTGTTTGGAAAAAGTACTTTTTATTTTTTGTATGCATTTTTTTTGTTATTATGGCTAGCAAATTGGAGCACTAGCTAGCCAATTATATAAATGAAATTTTGCTATATAATTAAAAAACTTTCTTCTATCAGTACATAACATATAACAAATAGAAGAACGGCTTTTCTTCTATTGGTTGATAATACATAACCGATAGAAGAACAAATCTTCTTTTATCGGTAATGGATTCCATACCGATAAAACAATGTAAATCTTCTATCAGCACGGTGTCGATAGAAGACATTTAAGTTCTTCTATCGTGTTGGTCTCTAGCGGTAGGGAATTCGTTAGTAGAGACCTTTTTTTAGAAGACGGCATTTGTGTAGCAGTATTGTTTTCAGTTGGGCGGTGTCATTTTCAGTTGTCTCAATATTCTTTGCTATGAATTAATTGTTACTGCTAACTAATGCCCAAATTTTAAACTTATTTAAAATGATTTTGACAGTTTTGACACAAAAACTTGTAAATATTTTTATTAGTTAATGATAAACCTAAAAAATATAGTGCTTTGATGATCACGGAAACCAAGATATGGCCCATATTCATAAGATCCAAGAAGTGGTCCTAAATGTCAATTATTTCAAAAGAAAAGCAGGAGACAACGATCCCACGTGAACAGACCATGCAAAGAATTGGCATTCTCGTATATATGTAAGATCCAGTTTGTAAAATTATTGATCTCAAATTACGTTATGATCGGATCTTAGGTACAATACATAATTGTTTGATATATATATGTTACAGAACACACCTATTCGGCAATATTTGAAAGATTAAAGTGCTAGCGACGGTGCAAGATGGACTCAAAGGTACGCACATGCATATGTAAATCACCTGCCGAGAATATAATTTAAAAAAAAAATTAATTTTGATGCAAAAAAAATATTTTGTATAATTTTAGGTGTTATTTAAAAATAACTGCAAGTTTGAGAAGTGGTTCGGTTTTGAAATCTTCTAGAAGCTGTCACTCTAAAAGTACATCATGTGGTCCCCGCAGAAAGTACATGTAGTTTGGCAAGTTGTGGAAGTTGCAAACGGTTAGCAACAAACTTGGGACCACTTGCAAGAGTCGTTGGTTGTTAGAATTTTGAATTATGTATCATATATGATTTGTCATTGAAGATACAATATGGAGTATAGAGTTTTACAGTATTCGCGCAAGTCAAATGACAGTTGGTTTGAGTAAAAACTGGGTACAACTCGCTGGGTACAATTAGTCGCTTCCATTTTTTTAACCTCTCATACAAGTAAACATATTTTGTAACAAATTAACAATATATGCCATTTTTAACAGGTATATTAGATTATTACGCAAGGATCAAGTAAATGACGATGTTGATAATTAATTATTGATGTTTTCATGGCATATTTGTTATGTTGAAGGTTGCTGGAAGAGCCCAAGGCCCAAACTAAAGGGAAGACCGTCTTGCTTGGTTCAATCACTTGTAAAAGTAAACATATTGGGTAACAATACATGTTATCTGAATTAGAATTTGATTTTCCAAAGTGTATTTCCCTTTAGTATATATAGTAATAAATTAAGAGCATCTAAAGCTTTCAGTGCTACCCCAAATTCTGCTTATTTTGCATTATAAGATACGTCTTTACAGAGGACATATATAGATGTTATTAGTTAGTTTTTGTGATATTAGGAATATAAATGTGGCCTAAATTGATTACATACAAAAAAGACACATACAACGTACTACAAAAATATTTTGGAAGATTTTTATGTGTAATATTCGATCTTTCTGCTTGAGTATGGAACAAATAAATTGATGAAGTTTTACATGACTTATGTTTGTGGTTATTCATTAGTTTATAGGTGCTGCTAGGAACATTAAAGTGAGTTAAATTTGATGATATACATACTGTAAATACTATTTAGAAGAATTTGTGTGTAATATTTGATCTATCTGTTTGATATTTGGGCAAATGAGGACTTATATTTGGGGTTATCCGTGTTGAAAATAATCCAAGTCCGCAATGAATACGGACCGTATCCCAATACGGACCGTATCAGATGCAGTTTTTTATATTTCGGTTATTTAGAGCAGTTTTTATTTTTCTGTTTAGAGTTAATTAGAGTTAATTGTAAACTTGGACAGCAAGTTGTCTATTTAGACATGTGCAGAAAAGTAGTCAAGTAGTGGGTTGGTTATAGGTTAGTTATAGCAAAGTTAGTGGAGTTAGTGGGGTGCGAAATGAGGGATATGCACCACTATAAATAGTAGATCTGTTTATGTTAATTAATCAATGAAAAAAATGGAGTTGTGAGAAAGTTTCGGCTGCTGCCCTGTTTTCTGTTTTTTTCCTCTTTTCCGAAAAACTCCCAACAAAATTGGTATCAGAGCAAGGTGAGAGATCAAGGCAGCAAGGTGAGAGATCAAGGCAGATCCGACCAAGCCAAAGGTGAGAGGGTGAGAGATCAAGGCAGATCCGACCAAGGCCGACGCAGGCAACAACACCACCATTAGCATGTCAAATCAGATGGTACCTTTGTTCAAGGGTGAGAATTACGAATTCTGGAGCATCAAGGTACGAACTATGCTGAAATCTCATGGCTTGTGGGAACTAGCAGACAAGGGAATACCGAATCCTGATCCGACACCAATCGACACAGCCAAGCGAGATGCAAAGGCGCTCTTCTTCATTCAGCAAGCCGTACACGAATCGGTGTTTGCGAAGATTGCAGCAGCAGAAACAGCAAACCAGGCGTGGACAACTCTGAAAACCGCATTTCAAGGAAGTTCCAAGGTGGTAGCCATCAAGTTGCAGGGCTTGAGACGGGAGTTTGAGACGTTGAACATGAATCAAGGCGAATCTGTTCAAGCGTTTCTCACAAGAGTCACATCCACCGTCAACCAAATCCGAAGTTGTGGAGAAGATCTTCCAGAAAAGACGGTTGTGATGAAGGTGTTGCGCAGCCTGACAACCAAGTTTGATCATGTGGTAGCGGCGATCGAAGAATCCAAAGATCTGTCCACCTACACGTTTGATGAGTTGATGGGATCACTGCAGGTCCATGAAGTTCGTCTCAACAGATCAGAAGTGAAGGATGACACCAAAGCTTTCTATACCAATGGCAATTCCTCAAGAAGCCAACAGCAAGGCAGAGGTAGAGGCCAAGGTTACAGCAGAGGTCGAGGCAGTCAAGGCGGCAGAGGCAGAGGCAAGCCGAGTTACAATCAACCGCATTCTAATCAACCGAAGAAAGATGTAGAATGCTACTACTGTCACAAGAAAGGGCATATGCAAGCCGATTGTTACAAGAAACAGAGAGAAGAAGGTCAAGATGTGGAGTGCTATTACTGCCACAAGCCCGGTCATGTGCAGGCCGACTGCTACAAGAAGAAAAGAGAAGAAGGACAAGCAAGTTTTGTTGAAGAGAAGAACAATCAGTCACAGTTGTTCATGGCCAAAACCTATGAAGAATCAGATGCGAGTCAAATATGGTTCTTGGACAGCGGGTGCTCAAACCATATGACGGGTTTCAAACATCTATTTGTTGAATTAGATGAGTCATACAAGAAGGCAGTAAAGCTTGGTGACGATAAAGAGATTCATGTTGAAGGAAAAGGAAGAGTAGCCGTGCAGACCAGCAGTCACAATACACGGATGCTACATGATGTGTACTATATTCCTCAACTGTCCCAAAACCTACTCAGCATTGGTCAGATGATGGGCAGCGGGTGTACCATCAAGTTTGAAGGCGACAATTGCAGAATTGTAGATGCAGCCACGAATCAGACAATGGCAACAATCAAGAAGACACAAAACAACTTGTTCCCTCTGGAGATAACCAAGGTGAAAGACAAGGCACTTGCAGCCAAGGAGATTAGTTCCAGCGAGTTATGGCATTTGAGGTATGGTCATCTAAACATGAATGGTTTGAGATTGTTGAATCAAAAGAAAATGGTGAATGGGTTACCCGAAATTGGTGAAATCGGGTTATGTGAAGGATGTGTGTTTGGCAAGCAATCGAAGCTGCCATTTCCAAAAGATCAGTCGATGCGTGCAACCAAGGTACTCGAGTTGGTGCATACTGATTTGTGCGGACCCATGGAGGTTGAATCAATGGGAGGAAGCAAGTATTTTATGCTGTTTATTGATGATTACAGCAGGATGACTTGGGTATATTTTCTTAGCTATAAAAGTGAAGCGTTTGGGCTGTTCAAAAAGTTCAAAGCATGGCAGAGACGCAAACAGGGGCTAGGCTGAAAGCTCTAAGATCAGACCGTGGTGGTGAGTTTCAATCAAAAGAATTCAAGCAGTTTTGTGAGAAAGAAGGGGTGCTACAGCAGCTGACCACTCCATACACACCTGAGCAAAACGGTGTAGCTGAACGCAAGAACCGCACGGTAGTAGAACTAGCAAGAAGTATGATGAAATCTAAAGGTATGCCGAATAGTTTTTGGGCTGAAGCAGTAGCAACAGCGGTATATGTTCTAAATCTGTCACCGACCAAGGCAGTGATGAACAAAACACCATTTGAAGCGTGGTTTGAAAGGAAGCCTAGTGTGGGGCATTTGCGTGTTTTTGGGTGCATTGCTTACACTCTCATAAGCACACAAAATCGAAAGAAACTAGACTCAAAATCTGAAAAGTGTGTGTTCATTGGGTATTGCATACAATCTAAAGGTTATAGGTTGTTTAATCCGGTGACAAAGAAGATTATAGTCAGTAGAAATATCATGTTCGATGAGAATGCTAGTTGGAATTGGTCTATGGAGGAAGACAACACACCAATAGCAGAAATAGAAGATGAAGAAGAAGAAGGCAGCAGTGAGCAGCCGCAAAGCAATCCAAGCTCGAGTAGCACATCACATCGGATGGTTGATCCGGATACACAAGGAAGAAAGGTACGATCCTTACAAGAATTGTATGAAGCAACTCAGGTTATGTATGTAGCAGATCCATTGTCCTATGAAGAAGCCGTAGAAAGAAAGGAATGGGTGCAAGCAATGAAAGAAGAAATGAGTTCAATCGAGCAAAACCAAACCTGGAAGTTGGTGGAATTACCAAAAGATCGCAATGCAATTGGAGTTAAATGGGTTTACAAGACTAAATTTGGTCCAGATGGCAGTGTATTAAAATACAAAGCGAGGTTAGTGGCAAAAGGATATGCACAAAAGCAAGGCATAGACTATGAAGAGACGTTGCCAAAGAAGGATCAACAGTTGCATAACCTTGGGATCAGCAACAGCGTAATAAGTTGGAATTCGAAGAAACAGTCAACAGTTGCACTATCAACCGCAGAAGCTGAGTACAATGCAGTAACATCAGCAGCATGCCAAGGTGTATGGTTAAGGCGCTTATTGGAAGAGTTAGATTGTGAGCAGAAAGGTGCAACAATACTGTATTGTGATAATCAGTCGACAATTGCAATTAGTAACAACCCGGTGCATCACAACAGAACAAAGCACATAGACACTCAGCTCCATTTCATACGAGATATGATTGAGCAAAAGATGATAGAGTTGCAGTATGTGAACACGAACCAACAAGTGGCAGATGTGCTGACCAAATCACTCCCACGTGAGAAGTTCAACTGGTGTCGAGACATGATGAATGTGCTGGACTTTGGATTAAGGGGGGGTGTTGAAAATAATCCAAGTCCGAAATGAATACGGACCGTATCCCAATACGGACCGTATCAGATGCAGTTTTTATATTTCGGTTATTTAAAGCAGTTTTTATTTTTCTGTTTAGAGCTAATTAGAGTTAATTGTAAACTTGGACAGCAAGTTGTCTATTTAGACATGTGCAGAAAAGTAGTCAAGTAGTGGGTTGGTTATAGGTTAGTTATAGCAAAGTTAGTGGAGTTAGTGGGGTGCGAAATGAGGGATAAGCACCACTATAAATAGTAGATCTGTTTATGTTAATTAATCAATGAAAAAAATGGAGTTGTGAGAAAATTTCGGCTGCTGCCCTGTTTTCTGTTTTTTCTCTCTTTTCCGAAAAACTCCCAACAATCCGTTAGTTTAGGTGATATTATGCCTTGCATAATGAGACCCGCCATAATTTAATAAAAGGTCATTTCGATTTATGTATCTTACTTTTATACTAGACGGAGGGGAGAAAATAAAAGGAATTTTAATTCTTACATTGAGGCATAGAGCTACGCAACGTTGTAAAATGCGGTTTTGTTCATGCATGCAGAAGGTCACTGATACTGTATAAGCGGATTTTAATGCGGACTTATATATGCGGATTTTAAATACAATTAAATTATCAAATTAACCAACTGCAACCAAATTAATTAATTAACCAACTTATACAACCAGATTATACAACCAATTAATGAAACCTGCGGCTGTCACTGGCCAGCCTTTAATGAAACCTGCTGGTTCGGTTCATGCCATATGGGAAACATCATGGGCAATGGTAAGGGTGGGAGGCTACTTATCAAAAAGAGATTGGACTACAGGGTTCATATGCACAGCCTGGTGCATTTGGAAACAACGAAATGCAGTCATATTCAGGGAAGAACGCCTTCAACCAAGTATCTTGGCAATGAGATGCTTGCACGAGATGAAGCTTTGGAGAATGTTTGGCTAGGTCACTTGTCTGGTTTGAATCCGGTATTGATTGGGTTTGGTTAGTCTTTGTTTTTAGTTAATATCAAATGCTGTTTTGGCTTTACAGAGATCTGGTGAAAGCGTGGGGTGCGATGAGTGGTTTAGAAAATTCAATTATAAGAAAGGGTGAACAATGTATTTGTTTTTTTCCTTTTTATGAATGCATATACTCAAGGCAGCTTCTGCCTGGTTTTCAAAAAAAAAAAAGTGTTCAAACAAAAAAAAGAAATTCAACATTACTTTATTTCAATTAACGGTTTAGAAATTTTTGTCATATGTAAATTTCAGAGATGAACTTCACTATCAAAGCCTGGTGGATTTTAACCCTATTGAACTTTGAAGGGATTTTATTGTTGTTATTTGTACTCGAGATGTATTGCATGAGGCAGCAATATTGACTAATCAACCTGTACAAAAGAACAACATGAATATATAGAATCAAAGAAGGTGGATGAAGTAAAATGCATGACACTTTATAATTATGGTATCAAATTACATCACGACACTTTGTTTCCAATAAGAACATTGAGTTTATGCTACTATTAAGTACATACAAATCTTGAGTAATAATTAATTTATATCAAATCCAACAGTTCATCAAACATGACGAAATATGGTCGATGGAAGCTGTACTAGCAACAATACAAATATTTCCATCGATTTCCAACAAATTCAATATATAACAATATGCAATTTCAAGGAAGCATCATTTTCGGCTTCTTAAACAACCTTCTCCTCTACTCTGTACGAATCCCAATGCGGCACTTTCTGACTGAAAAACTTCCCCATGACCTTCTCATCTAACACAGAGACAGCATCACCCGAGTTGATGCAACGCGGGGTTTTGTACTGGTTGATAGACGAGCCTCTTGACAAACAAAAATCCATCAAAGAATCAAATGCCCCATTACCAACCACCCTTATTTCCAGTGGCCCAATCGATCTGTCTTGACTCCTGCCGCGCCGATATATCGAGTCCAAGCCGCTCTCGACTAGAGCACAACATTCCTCCAGCACTTTAGGATCGAGAAGGACCTCGAGTTCTTTGGAGCTACCAGTGCAGGTGGCAGGGATCAGTTCCCAAAAGAGGACGTAGTGTCCGGGGAGGGAGGAAGTGTCCGGAAAAGAGGTGAAGTCAGAAAGAAAGAGAGAGAGTTGCGAGAGGAGAGGTTTGGTAGCAGAGATGGCTTTGAGGAGGTCCTCTTCAGTGGTCTTGTCCGTGTCGATGCTCAGCACGACATCGCGACGACGGATGAATTTGAATTGTGGTGCAGCATTGTAGAAACCCGTCACCTTTAGGATGTCACCGACTCGGTACCGGTACAGACCTGAATATGGCCAAAACATGACACTTGTCAGTAGATGTCTGACACTCCTTAATTTATAATTAACAAGCAATGGCAATATGTCACTGAAGGTAAATTTCTTTTTAAAAAAGTTCGGAGGCAAGTTATCCAACTATTTTACCTCCGGGTTTCGAACATGCGACCTTCCACACAGAGAACATTGTCTTTGCCACTAGACCTTTGGCTGGTTATTTATTCTCCTCTATTTTTAGTACTATATTATTTTCTTTTAAGAATTAATACTAGTGTACTACATCTATATATAGGAATCAACTCATTAATTAGTTGCTTAACAAAACCATACTAAGCTTGTCAGGTAGCACACAAGGGTGAGTCTCGTGCCAAACGAGGAATGCTTAGGCACGCTCATGATTTTAAAAACTTCTAATCATGAATATTGGAACTTAATTGATTTTCTTTAAAAGTATATATATGGCCAGGTTTAGTCTCCCCCTCATAGATAGCTCAAAATATGTGTATGTAGCTTAGTAGTTAGAATTCTATTTGATATATTGAAGACTCAAGTTTGAATTTCAAATGCCACACACTATGCATTTTATGTATGCCCAATCTAAATTTCTAGTGCCGAGCTGGTAGCACTGTATAAAAATTGGGTGCCGCTTAATATCCTTTTTTAATAGTTTGAAATGATCTTAATTATAATTTTATTGTCTCTTATTATACTCCAGAGTAAATTCTTTTGCACCGAGATGTCAGTTAATTATTTTCATAAGAAGTGTCCAATTAAACACAGTTTTTTTTAGTAAGAATAAGAGTCGTGCTTCTATTTTATTAACCGCATTTGGTTACATTGTTTGTTGGGGAATTAAACATAGATTTGACATTGTAAGTACATGATTGATCTTTCTGCAACATGTGGGAACATGATCAACTATTAAATAACTACCTTGAGTCTAGGTGTATCAAATTTAGAAATTAATGAATAAGCTGGTATCAAGTGGTGGCTTAGATATGAACCTTCAGTCAAGGGTAAGTGGAAATCAATTGGGTTAGCATATGCAAGCTGCATTTATAAACATTGTAGTTCTCGACAATGTAGTTGAAGATCATGAAATCTTGCATTATGCAAAAGTGCAAAAATAATAAAGTACTTCTCTCAAAATTGATTTTGATAAAATTTATGATAGAATAAACTGGCAGTATATACATGAGTTACTACAATTTATTTTTCATTAAAGACTTCTAGTACACTCCAACATCTTGTAGATGCTATTTTTGAGAATTGAACATGCATCTCTCCGAAGAGAGATGAAGACTTGTGCCACTGCACTAAGCCCGCGGTTCACATGAGTTACTAAGTAGAGGATTTCATATCACTTGGGTTAAATGGTTTATGCAATTGTTACATGGTTCTCAAAATAGCATCAATTTGAATGGTAAATTATCTAGTTAATTTAGATGTAATAAGGCATTAGACAAGGCGACCCTATGTCTCTCTGTATCTTTAAAATAATCTAACGAGGAGTAGATGCTTTACTTTCTATTTACTTAAAAAAACTTAGAGAAAAAAAAATGGCTTAACCTTGGGAGGCAAAAATAGAGAGGATGGCAACCGCAAACCTAATGATGTTGAACTAACCTGTGAAAGTTGTCACTATTAGCTCGTAGTAACACCCCAATTGCACATCCACCAAGGGGACCACCTCCTCCGCCGGAGCACCAGCAATGGCATTTCCATCTCTGCCAATGGCACCATCTTCTTCATCTTTTACCCTTACAAACTCATAGTAACACATATTAGGCAATAGTGTGTATGCTACGTCACACGGCTTGTCCAACGGCCTCAAATTGATCCCAAAAAAACACTCCGATGATGCGTACATGGTCGAAACAAGAGGTAAACCACCGCCGTAGAACTCTAGGAGTGGTACGTATTGCATCATTGATCCCGTCACAATCACTTCGATGAACTTGGTCTTTGGCCATAGCCTCTTGACTATTCCTTCCCAGGGTTGTTTCTTGCACTCGGACTCTATCGTATCCGCCAGCTCTGCGTTTGGTCCCGTTAAGATTTTCCCTAGTACCTGATACATGTTTGAGTGCAAAAATTACAAGTTAAATAGGCTAGCTGATGACTATTTAACTAAATTTATTTTATTTGATCTACATCAAGTTTAAAGTTTAGAGGCTGCTATAAATCATTTGAAATTACCGACTCTATACAGCTTGGATCTGTAACACAACTGCTAACGTCACCGGTTCTAATATCATAGCATAGCTCTTTCCAGTGATCTTCTAAGAACTTCATGGCACGAAGAAAAGCCGACGCAAAGATGGCACCAACACGAAGGACTTCATCCCGTTGTATCAGTCCACAAAGAAGCTGAGTGTACAAACTCTGACAGTTGTCAGAGCAGAGGATGACTGCATCAGGGCTTGTATACTTGTTGTAGAGGTTGAAGGGGCGCTCGCGAAAATGCTGGCTTTTATAGTAACTTGTGAGCACGGGTCTACAACTGAGGCCAGATGGGGTGGTGATCTCTGGCTTAATGAAGAGAAGATACATGCCTTTTCCTTCTCCTAATCCTTTCACATATCTGCATCAAAGAAATTATATAGCTCATTAGTTGCTGAATTTTTCTTTCTTGTCATCTTTCAAAAAAGAATAAGCCCAACAGCTACTGTTTTGGAAAAAATTTATAACCACAAGATTCACAACCCTTTGTTTATTTATTTTAAAGGATTTTTGGATGAAATGATAATATATCGTATGGTTTACAATTTATTAGTTTTCTAGTATGAGACTTTTACGTTGAACAAAACACTGTACTCATATAGAAAGCACATAGTTGAACAAATATAGAATTAATTATACAACCAAATATCATTCTTAACAATACAACACAAACATGACTGCGCGGGCCGATGATAGAGGAATCAAGAGAGTAAAATGGTTACTTTACAATCTTCAGTAGCCCAAATACGCACAGATTTGCACAGCTATTTGCTGCGCACCTTATAGTGGCAGGACCAAATAGGTTGCGCAGCCATTAGTTGTGAACCCAGCCTCAAACTTGTGTATCTATTAGCTGCGAACCTCATGATTCTGAAATTTTTTCCTTAACAGGTTGATTTTTTTCTTTTTTGGAACATGGTAGGAAAGAAATTCGACAAGAGTTGCTTGCTATCAATTTTATTTTTCTTTATGATCGAAACAAACGGAAATTGCATGATTTGTGCTTTTGAGTAAATAACATAACCTTCATGACAATTTTTTTCTTGGATAAATTTTACCCAGTTAATATATATCTTGAAACAAAACAATTTCTTATATTACAAAATTGGCAAGCTTAGAGGGCCGTACGAATATTAGTGAAACCATGTACATAATATATGAGTATATAAAAAAATTGTGTATGATCAAGGGTTTAGTACTACCAATTGGTTTTTGCGTTCATTTTTGTTATTTCGAACATCATATAGTCGATCTGAACTTCTCAGCATGTTTTACATATGTATATATACACACGCGCACGCTCACGAGTGTATGAAAAATTAGCTAGTAACTCACTTGTTGATTATAGGAACCAAAATATTGTACATAAATGTTTTTCTAATCAACTCTTCTTCAGTTGATGGCATCAGCTTAGGCTGCCCTCCAGATGTACCTGAGCTGCAAAAAGAAACAATAATAAAATATTGTTATAACAAAACTGATATAATTTTTTAAGAACAACAAAGCGACGTCATGTGGACATATATATAATTCTGCAGTTCAAAATAAGTGCTCTTCAAACAAATAAATCATACCAAAATGAAAATAAAAAATGCTAACATAATGAACAAAATAATAGTCTAAATTAAACTCTTCATCGATATCATATTATTAGCTCTATCAATTATCAAAATACCTTGTAAGAAGCTCTACAATTGGCTTTGCAGAGATAATATTAGAATTTTCTCCATTTGCTATTCTGACTATGTATGGCTTCACCTTGTCGTAGTCTACTATTGGCACTTGCTCCCGGAACAAATCTTTATCTCTCTCTCCTTTCATAAAACCATGCAAATATTCAGTTTCTGAATTTCTTTTTAGTATCTCATCCAAAACCATCTCTTGGATTAGGTGGGCATTTTTTGTTAACAGTTCAACAAGTTGAATGCCTCCAAGCTGGTCGTGCGGATCGCAACTTGGTATCATAGCTGAGCTTGTGAACAAATGATCTAATGTAGAAAAGTAGGTTTTCATGGTTTCAACTTTCAAGAGCAAATGATCTAATGTAGAAGAGTAGGTTTTTATGGATTCAACTATCAAGCACAAATGATCTAATGTAGAAGAGTAGGAAGTGCTATTATAAGCCAGAAGATGTAGCATGCACCTGAAAGCGCCTGCATAACGTACTGAATTATACAGACAAGTCTCTCTCACTCTCTCTATCATAGCATTGTCCTCTTTCACTGTTGTGTAAAAGCTTCTGAATAACGTACAACTTCTTCGTCTTTTAGTACCAGGCGAATAGCCCGCTTAATTTTATTAATCAAAAGAGATGCTAGTTTACAAGGTGGAAATAAATCTGTGGGAATAGCAGGAAGCTGTTATTCCGATCTCAACCGTTGATCTTTGTACTCATATTTAAAATTGATAGCAAGTTTGCAATAATGCATAAATCGTCTGGGGCCACAAAATATTAAATATCTTATTTTGTACTCATATTTAAAATTTTGAAATAAAAAATTGTGAATATAAACAATTGATCTACTTTATTTTATAAGTGAAGAGAGTAATTTTAATGAGCATTAATTAAATTTTTGACCACTTAATATTTATAAAATTTCTAAAACATCATAAAAGCGAACATGTGATTTGTTTTCTTATAGAATACAAGCAAAATGGTTAATTTTTTTTTACCACTTTTGGGGCTAAATTCAAGGGTTTGTTCATCAAATTTTCAATGTTTTGGACAGTTCTGGGTTATTTGTGCTATATTTCAATATTAGTTTAGTAAATATTTTTTAGGTTTTGAATAGTTTTGGGCCGGGGTTAATTCTGCTAAATTTTTTATTAATTGTGTGATTAATTATATATAGTTTTGGAATATTACAATTGATTAACGTAAGTTTAAAACTGAAGGCAGTGATTCTGAGATAGGACTATTTGTTGAAGCCATGAGAACGGTGCAAGCTTTCACGAATCAACTGGTCCTTCCATATGTCCCTCCCCCAATAAAAGAAAAACCAGACATCCCTCTGCAAACCTCTAGTAAAGCAGTCAAACAGCGATACAAGAAGAAAGCCATTCCACCGGTGAGTGAGTGATGCCGCAGCAAATGGGTCAAGATGACAACCTCTGATAGAGAGAGCCATGCTACTGGTGCCGAGGATCGAGAACAAAGAGACTGGCATGACGGGCACCTCTGGTATAACCTTACTTATAAAGTTTCATTTTAGTACATTAAGTTTAAATAGTACACTGAATCTCTTTTTTTTTTCTCTAATACTCTCTTGTTTCACTGTCGGTTACTATGAAAGAGTATGGGACAAAGGCATATTGGTATGTGTTTTACGGCCCAGACCAACCGGGGACCCCTGATTACGATTATTATTATTTTGTGTTGTTTGTTTCTAGTGTTGTGAACTGTTTATGTTGCTTGTTTTTGAACATAGGCATCTCTCTCTTGTATGTTTGTTTTTTTTTTATGTTGAAGAGAGACAACAGAGGATTATACAAGTAATTAAATGGTACATTGTTTTCTTGCTTAAATTTATGATGATGTTGTATATATTATATGTGGTTGTATGTTATTTAATTTAAGATGCTTGTATGTTGTTTGGAAAAAGTATTGTATGTTATTTTATATATGTACGCAATTTTGTGGTTATTATGGCTAGCAAATTGGCGCACTAGTCAATTATATAAATGAAATTTTGCGATATAATTAAAAAACTTTCTTCTATCAGTACTTAACATATAACTGATAGAAGAAGGGCTTTTCTTCTATCGGTTGATAATACATCGGTAGAAGAACAACCCTTCTTCTATTGGTAATGGATTCCATACTGATATAACAATGTAAATCTTCTATCAGCACAGTGCCGATAGAAGCCATTTAAGTTCTTCTATCGTGTTGGTCTCTACCAGTAGGGAATCCATTAGTAGAGACATTTTTTTTAGAAGACTGCATTTGTGTAGCAGTATCGTTTTCAGTTGGACGGTGTAATTTTCAGTTGCTTCAAAAAAATATTAAGAACAAATGTTCTCAATATTCTTTGCTATGAATTAATTGTTACTGCTAATTAATGGCCTTCTTTTAAACTTATTTGAAATGATTATGACAGTTTTGATACTAAAACTTGTAAATAACCTTATTAGTTAATTACAAACCTAAAAAATATAGTGCTTTAATGATCATCGAAACCAAGATATGGCCCATATTCATAAGATCCAAGAAGTGGTCCTAAATGTCCATTACTCTAAAGAAAACCAGGAGATATCGATCCGACGTGAACAAACCATGCAAAGACTTGGCATTCTCGTACATATGTTAGATCGAATTTGTAAAATTATTGATCTCAAATTACGTTATGATCGGATCTTGGGTACAGTAAATAATTATTTGATATATATGTTATTGAATACACCTATTCGCAATATTTGAATGAATAGAGTGCTAGCCACGGTGCAAGATGGACTCAAAGGTACACATGCCTACGTAAATCAACTGCCGAGAATATGTAGCGATCATGTAATTAAATAGATAATTGAATTGAATATGGGTAATTTAGGAACGTAGTTTACTTGGAAACTCTTTTCAACTTGAATTGATTTTGATAATCGAATATAATAAGTTGGTACTCAAATCTGTGTTTTGATGACCATAGAAACCAAGATATGGCCCATCTCCATAAGATCCAAGAAGTGGTCCTAAATGTCAATTAATTGAAAAAACGAAGGAGACATCGACCCCACGTGAACAAACTAACCAAAGACTTGGCATTCTCGTATAAATGTTAGATCTAGTTTGTAAAATTATTGGTCTAAAATTACGTTATGATTGGATCTTGGGTACAATAAATAACTATTTGATATGTATGCTTCAGCACACACCTATTCGGCAATATTTGAAAGATTAGATAGAGTGCTAGCCATGGTGCAAGATGGACTCACATGTATACACACGCATATGTAAACCACCTGCTGAAAATATATATTGATCATGATAATCAAATAAATAATTGAATAGAATAAGGTTAATTTAGGTTAATTTAGGAAAGTAGTTTAATTGAAAACTCTTTTCAACATGAATTCATCTAGATAATCAAATAGAATAAAGTTTAATTGGAAACTCGAACGATTGGGTTGTGAGCTTTCAACCTTTCTATGGTTTGTATTAGAGTATATTTTATGATCACCTGATTGATTTTACATCACAGTATTACAAGAGATTGTATACTACTCGACAAAAGGGACAACAGGTGAGAATCCGGGTTAATACATCAAACAATGTGAACACACTGCCTACCAATTGATGGCAGTCCCAACAAAGGAGGAATAATGAAAATTATTTCGCATAGACCCGGCTAAATCTACAAAGTACCAATTGGAACCTTTTTAGGATAAACTTATCCGGAGCAATTCAACATGTTTTTACCATACGGTTAACACCAACTGACCAGTCGTCAAGTTATATTATTCTCATTCCAAAAACTGATGAGCCCACGACGCCAAAGATTATCTATCGATCACAGTCAGTAATGTGATTTACATATTGCTATTGAAGATAGTGGTAACAAGACTCTAACCTTACATGGAAAAAATTATTTTCAACAAACCAGGCAGTCTTTTTGAAGGGGAGGAATATTGCAAACAACACAATTATAATGAGGGAGGTTATATACTCATTTAATGCCCCAACATACGCAGATAAAACATTCCTACTGAAATCCAATATCAGTAAGGCCTTTGATACATGCGATGGTAATTTGTTTCAGTGTTAATTCATGTGGTGAATGATAAAACCAAACTGATACACCTCATTATTTCTTCTATGGCATCGAGCCGAATTACAATTTTTCTAAATAAAAGTGGAGATGAATTTATAACCCCGAATAGAAGACTCAGACATGGATATCCATCATCCCCCTATCTATTTATATTACCAATGGAATTCGCCAACAAACATATTCAAATTTCCCTAAATAGAAGCCCAATTACTAGAGTTCAGCTTGCAAGAACGGCACCAAAATTGATCAATGTTATGTATGCCGATGACCTCATGATTATGGGACAAGTCACACTACAAGAGGTATGTGAGTACAAGCAAATACTAGTTGTTTTTGCAAGAAACTCGGGTTTGTTATGAACTCGAAAAATCAATAGCATTTTAGTTAATAAAATCAATAGCAAGATAGCGGGATGGAAAATTAATATATAACATTTTAGTTAATAAAATCAAGACCTGACATATAACATTTTAGTTAATAAACAAGACCTGACATAAACAGTTTAGTTAATAAAATCAATAGCAAGATAGCGGGATGGAAAATTAATATATTATCGCATGCGCAGAAGCTTTCTTTGATCAAATAGTTCATAATGTCCATACTAGTTTAATATATATGTCTATGGCGATGCTACCAACAAGAACAGTGAATGACATAAACTCCATAATGAGAAAGTTGCAAATTATGACGATAAATTATGGGTACATGTTATTAGGGTTTTCATGAGAACAGTGAACAGTGAATGACTAGATACTACCCTAGGAGAGGGTTTTCATGGGGTTAAAACAAAAGGGAGAATTAGAAAATTATGGAGAACTGTACAAGACCTGATAAAAAATTTCTTCAGCGATGAAACTCAATGGCAGGGAAGGGATGAGAAAGCTATTAGGGCTTATTTATGTGATCACCGTCTACAACAGTGGAAAAATGAATACATACCATGACTAATAGCATCTCAGGTGATACAATCCATTCAGGACAAGGCTCAAAGGCCAACAACTGCCCTGTAGTTAATGACAAGCTAATATGGTTGCAAAGTAGAACAGGGGCCTACATGACAAAAGAAGGGGATGAGAGGTTTAGGCGAACAATTCTGACTACACTTGTGTATGAAGAGGCGCAGAATATGACGAGGAAAAAATTATGGACATGAAAAGGGATTTTACCACGAGTTAAAACTTTCCTATGGATAGCACTGCATGAGGGGCTGCCGACACTCATGGTGTTGCATAGAAGAATACCTACAATAAATACGACATGCCCATGGTATGGTCCCGAAAATGAATTCACCATCCATATGTTATTCTTCTACCCGGTTTCACGAGCCGCATGGCAGGCCTCGCAATTTATGCTTCAATTTAACAGACTCCTACTAGTATTTACTACCAGTATGCTGGAGATTATGGATGAACTGGACCCAGACCATATTACCTCATTTCCAACATCTTTGTGGTGTTTGTCGAATGCTAGGAACAAGGAGTTTTTCTCAGAAAAAGAAATGGTGCCCGCTTCAATCATTGCACAATCCAGCATGGTAGAACAGAAATCCTAAACCCTAATCCTAAATTACCAAAAACAACTTTTCAAGAAAAATTACGAAATTTTTTAAAGTTAAATCATAAATACTAAACTCTAACCCTAAACCATAAACCCAAAAAATTCAGAAAAAAATTGAAATTTAAACTAAATTACACAATTTGTCTATAATTACACTAAATTATATTAACTAAACACTCCTCTACAATTACAGTAAAAAACATTGTGATAAAATTATCAACATATGTAAGAACACTACTACAAGAAGCTAGATTGTACATGGTTAAAAGATGGGTTTGTGCACGGTTGTGTAACTGTGCCCACACGCATCGTGTATGAAAGTGTCAGTATATTGTATACAATTGTAGACGTGTAGATTTTTTTTTCAAAAACAGCATGATTTTTTGGGCAAAAACATTCATACATAGTTTTTTAAGTAAAAATTGTTTATGTAAACACCAATCATACACATATTTAATTAAAAAAAAAACCGTGTATAATTCATATTTAAAAAAAAAATAACAATCAAACCTTAGATCTGAATTCAAATAAAAAACTACATTTACCAATATACCAAGAACACTAAATTCAGAAAAAACTATAATTTTAAAACTACATATACTGAAAACACTACATTTACTGATATAAACAACATGTACAATTACATTACACAAATTATTACTTGAACAATTTTCTAAGACCCTAGATCTAAGACTTTAGACATTTACATGAATAATGCCTAAGAAAAAATATGGTACAAAAGTCCAAAATCCTACATTTACATTTATATGAACAATGTTGAAATCGGACACTTGAGCGAAAAGTTACATCCATTTGAAGCTTCTTCATCTCCAATCACCATACCCTCGCCTTAGCCTTGCCTATTTAGAAGTGATTCCTCAGAGAACTACATGTATAGGGAAGAAAAACTTTATAAATGATAGAAATGCCTTATAAAAGCTAGATACAAATGCATTATAACAGAAAGGGATAGATCGATGACATGAAATTTTTTGTGTTTCTTGCATCACACACATATCATACAATAAAATTGCGTGTGATGACAAGCATGATTTTTTTCCGAAAAATCATACGGAACATATATACATGGTTGGTAGCAAGAAAACCATATATGATTACATGTAGGATTTTTTTCCAAAAAATCCTACGGAGCATTTCATACACGGTTGGTACAAAGAAATAGCATACAATTGTTGGAGCACATTCATACACGGTTAATTAATATAAAATCGTGTACAATTACTTTCCAATTGTACACAGTTTTTTTTTAAGAATCATGTCTTGTTAAAACACATATACACGTTATATTTTAAATAACTGGATTTAAATGTTGAAACCCATTTTCAAACGAACTCCCTTTTCCTTGACACACGGATTTACTGGAAATATGTCACATTCGTGTATTATTAACGTTTTTGCACTACTGACAAAACAAAAAGGAAAATCATGGAGCCCAGTGATCACGTGGCTCTTATTTCATATTTCATTATCAAACAGTATCCCGTACAAATTGGCAAAAAACCAAAAAAGAAAAATACAATTTACTGACTGTCAAACGTCCACATCTCCCCAGAATTTAATCTACAACCTGCGCCGACTGTCTACACCGCACGAACAACACAAACATGTTCTTCTTTGGCTATGCTCCTGTGACAAACATATTGAAACTCTGAATTAAATACAATGTTTCCCGCTCCGCTGAAAGTTGTATGGAGACTAGTTAAGGACGGTTCTTTTATTTTTAATTTTTGCACGTTTGCCTTGCAATATTCATATATAATATGTGAACATATGTCAACTGATGATGATTTCAATTATTTATGTTTATATATCCTCGATCTATTGCAAAAAAAAATCGAGTATAATTATACTGTGCTCTCATGTCATAATCATCTACCGACTAAGGAACTTTGATGACAATGTGTTCTTCAACTCGGTCAACTACCTACATACTGTGGCACAATGCACAAATATGGCTTATCACATTCCATCCTAAAGATTAATTAGGATTGAAAAACATAACACAATCGCATACCAATAACAATGAACGATATGTAAGATAGACGACTCGGACATCAAACAAAAATATGCATCACTGTCAACTTGTAGCAGGTACATATCATTTATTAAAACTTCTATTTCAGTTACAACTTTACTAAATGAATAACTAAATTTTTATTTGGATTGCAGAAAATGCTGGAGCTTATTCTAGTAGGATAAAACATTGATGCACGTAATTAAGGTGTTGAGTTTTGCAACTACGATAAAACATTGATGCACATATTAGTAGGACATATTTTCACACCCCGAGACAACCCGCCACGTAATTACACATAAGGCGTGTGCACATCACATACATTATCAATAATAAATACTCATGCAACATTTTAAAATCAAACAAAGTCTTCTAACACATTCAACGTGAGATCAAGACAAAAATGGCAAACAAACCGATAATTGCCATGTTAGTCGATGTATCCACTTTCAAAGAGAGAATTAAAGTTTAACTAAAAGAAAATAAAAAGATACTTGAGTCGTCTGTTCATTGACTTCCTGATCCGCATCCCTCCTATTCGTGCTCCTCGTCGGCTTCATCATTTCCTTGAACCCACATAAAAGTGGAACGGGTGAGAGATCGAATAGTCTCTCAGTACGGGATTTAGTTCCAGTCCCGGAGTTTGTCAAATTGACTTATTAACACAAACATGATATTATATACTCACATGAAATCTTACTAATGCATATTTAAATCACACACACACACACACTTCTTTAGTTATCTTTCAAGTTTTCCGTTAAACCATTTATTTTCCAATCCAATGGGAAATCCATCCAACATTGGAAGACCGCCAACTCGTTGGGAAATCCAACCAACAACGAGAGACTTTCTCACTAGACGGGGAATCCACCCTACGCTAGATCTTGACCCGTGACGGGAAATCCAACCAACGCCACGTTATCGAGGGGTCTAGTCGAACCCAGACCCAATGTATACATTCCAACGTATGTTCAACACACGTTGGCCCCTTTCCTTTAACTTATCCGTTACCTTCCATGTTCATTTCATTTAACACTACACAAAGTCATGCTCAACACATCCTACTTACAAGTCTCATGATCGATATGAATAATCCTATTATTTTTCTAAACAAGCCAAAGGGATCATTCGTTCAATATGCACAATTTCAAAAATAAATAAATAAAATGCACACAAAATGGTAAGTAGCAATTTGACAATGTCCAGGAAACCCGTAACTGTTGTCGTGGGGTAGTTTACTGTTGTCTCTACTTCTCTCCTTATTTCGTCACTCGGATCTAGACCATGAATCATGATTTCTAAATTAATATTTATACATATTTCTATTTAGATAAATCTGTTACTAAACTAATTTTTGTTTAGTACCTAATCCGAATGTCATTTATAAGATCTAAAATGAAATATAGTTGTTACTAAAGCTTTTAGAATAGATTTATTTGTAATAAAAATAATTTTAGGGTCATTGGTGAATAAACTTCCAGAGTCTTGGGTGAAAAAAATACCATTTAATAAACTAATGGATATTATCAAAGAAAATTTGACAATTGAGATAATTATTCTCACCGAACATATAAAGTTTCATGAGTTTTGCAAATGATACATGTATAAACCTCATAGTGTTCATAAAATTGTATAATCAACGTATTACGACACTAGATGAATTATTTGGGAATATGTGCTAAAAATATATAACAAATACACGTAGGAGATGTTAATAAAAATACTTACAAATATAATACAAATATAATACAAATATAATGCAGAAATTCTATAATGAATAAACATATCTTTTACAATAAAATTAGAAGAATTGATCTTCATGAAATAAATCAATTTTCTTGAAATTGAATCTGAGGGTTTTTTACAAACGTAAATTCAGATTATATAGTACTAAAGAACTATTTGATAATCAATTAATTTTTTATTCAAGAAATAGTTTAACTAATTGAACAAGTTTATAAAGTTTAAGAAATCCGATCATAAGTCAATATAAACAATAAGTAATTTTGAAAGAAACTTATCAAATAAATCAATACAATAAATTATTTATTTTCTTACTAACCACAAATTAAATGTAAAATTGGAATACCTTAATCTCAAAATTTGATTTTGCAAGGGATGCGGCTTGGGTCTTGTATGGGTGCTACGAAGGAAAAGGAATTAAATATGGGCTCCTTTCTAATTTCTGTGAAGAAAGCGAATAGATAGAGAGAGTCGGCAGAGGGGGTTAGTTAAATAATATTTACATGGGAAGATGCGCTATTTGATTGAGGCAGTTATGCTAATTACAGATGGTTATATGTGAGAGTTATTATTTCAATTTAAGTAATTATTATTTGTATGATTTTTGACTGCCGAACTATATGCTTAATCGGTCAGTTTATAAATACATACTAACTTATATATTGTTATAGTATACGGATGTCGGTCAGTAATATATATATGTTGTATATATATTATACGGATATTAGTCGGACCACAGAATTTCTATTCGGAGGTTATTTTAAGTTACTTGTTCTTATTAAATTAAGCTATTTAAATACGAGAGGAAGAAATGTTGCTAAGTGAATTTTCATTGTACCTTAATTAATATAGTATTTTCAGTACGTGGTATTACACATATAGATATATAGCCTAACAAGTATATTACATGTAAATAATTTAAGTATTGTTTAATGATATGTATCAAGAACCATTAAAATTGTAAGTAATTTACAATGTTAAAATTGTAAGTAATTTACAATATTAAAATTGTAAGTAATTTACTATACCGTGAAACATACATCAAGTCTAATCATATTTTATAATATATGATATGAATGATATCAATCATGCCTATAATATTGAATTTTAAATTTAACCTTTATTCATTTTTAAAAATGGTCAAGGTTCTAAAATATTATCAAATAATCCCCGTTTATAATTAGTTCTCACAAGTGATGATTCAGATTGCTCTACTCCAAACATTATGAAGTACAAACATATCTTGCCAGGATCTTTCTTAGTAATAACAACTCTGTGATTACAAAATTAACTGAAGTTACAAACAAAACCTTGCTTTCAAGGTCCCACTTGTCACAATGTTAATTTGGTTCTTCCACTCGTGAAAGGGCGGCAGCTCCGGAATTATTGGATGGAAAATATATGTCGACCTTGCCTGGTCATTTTTATAGATAAATATCCGATACAGTATCTTTTTACTTTCTTTACTTGCACCACCACAGCGTGGTCTGTTGTACCTTGCACCACAAGTCTCACTCGTACTATTCACTGATACATGTCCCCAAGCAAACCCTGGCCAGGACCATTCTACTTTAACCTGTTTATTAAAGGACAATATTGTAGCACATTGATGCATGATATTGTCGTTGTGTCAGATTAATTATTGCCATCCATTTGACTATTATATATTTTCATTTTCCACTACTAGAATATGTGTTTTAAGCAGGGGCGAATCCAATTCACTACACGGTACATCAATCGCGTGTTGGATTTATTGCCAACCTCGTTGAATTTAATGTCAACATTGAGCATATATGTAATATAATTATAGATTGTTTACTGTCATATATAGTTGTTAATTAAAGTAATCAAATAAGCTAGGTAATAGACAATTAATATATTCATTAGGATGTGGTCCATAAATGTGTAGAACAATTTAAGCAAATATCAAATCATTATTGGACTGATTATGAGATTTACAATTTAGAAAACTGTCATTTAAGAGGATTGTGTGGGCCACGCGGATATCATTGTGGCCGCACAGATTTTTGATGTGACAGCACGGTTTGATGCAGTTGCACAAAATATCTTTTTCAAGTTGGCAGATAACCAGATAGGTTACTGTATATAAGGATTGGTCCCCAAGGCGCAAGATAACATAGAAAAATACAAAAACTGAAAATATATTTTCCTCTTTAGAAAAATACAGCTATGTGTGTTTTCTCTTCTTCTTTCACCATTAAAGAATAGAGAAGAGAAATTCATTAGAAAATCTGTAGAGGATTTCTCAAGGGTCATATCTTGGTTAATATAAGGCTAGATGATATATTCTGTATAGGCAATATTTGGGTGGTATAATAGTGGTTTCCATAGTTGGTCTATCTGGTGATTTATTACTTCTAAAATTGATATATTTCCTTTTCTGTTGAATATGGTTGTGCGGCTCTATGAAGTAGATAAATAGAGGCACAGAGGTCAAGTAGAATTATGTAAGAAAAAATAATTCTATGATATAAAAGAAAGGGAGGGAGGTTTGAGGGAATGTGGTGTTATTTGTGTCTTTGATTATCTGAAAGTTGACAAATACCCATCGAACTCCTTAGCTTGATTCCTCATAATATCACTACTCCTGGCAATAAAGCAGTCCTTTTGTCAGCCCGTAACATACAGAGTTTGAGCCGAGCTGGCTACTGGGCTCCAAATCTGGTTACTGTGGGCCTTCTAGCGACCAAATACAATATAATGAAGGGCTTGAGATAGTAGTCATAGTTGGTCACTCGTCGAGTCAAATGGCTATATCTTCCCGAAATCTAAATGCCTTCAAATAATTGAAACTTTCAAGATCATTATGCACCAAGATAGTCTAAGCCAGGGGATACTTTTTTTTTTTTTTTAATAAAGATTGGAGGTCAAGCTACCTAACTATTTAATACTCTTGTTATTACAACAAAAAATTTCTCTTATTCGGGTTTCGAACCCATGACCTCTCACATAGAGACCATGTGTCTTTGCCACTAGACCAAAGACTAGTTCTTAGCCAGGGGATACTTTCAAGATCATTAATTCATTATTCCTTGATATTAATAATATTAGCTAGCTAGCAGATAAACTGGTAATGGAATGGACAAAACACATTTAGCTTTATGTAACACACAAATCATATATAGTACAGTGTTGTCTCTACTGCTTGTGCGTTGCATGATGTCAAAATAATGTCTATCAATATCTTTAACCACATACTGAGACGTCTGAAACTAAGATCGTACTGATGCGGTAACTTATGCCAATTTTTATTGCAAACACATTCATACATAGTTTTTTAAGTTAAAACCGTGTATGTAAAGACCAATTAATCATACACGGTTTTAATTAAAAAAACGTGTATAATTCATATTTTTTTACGAAAAAAATAACAATCAAACCATAGATTTGAATTCAAACCAAAAACACTACATTTACCAATATACCAAAAATACTAAATTAAAAAAAGCTATAATTTAAACACTACACATACTGAAAACACAACATTTATCAATATGAACAACATTTGCAATTATATTACACAAATTGTTACATGAACAATATTCTAAGACCCTAGATCTAAGACTTCATATATTTACATGAACAATGCCTAAGAAAAAGTATGGTACAAGAGTCCAAAATCGGACATTTACATTTACATGAAAATGTTGAAATCGGACACTCGAACGAAAAGTGATGTCCATTTGATGCTTCCTCGTCACCAATCGCCTTATCCCTCGCCTTAGCCTTGTCTGTTTAGAAGAGATGCCTTGGAGAACTGCATGTATAGGGAAGAAATACTTTAGAAATGCTAGAAATGCCTTAGAAAAGCTAGATACAAATGCATTATATCATAAAGGCATAGGTTGATGACGTGGAAAATTTTGTGTTTTTTTTATCACACACAGATCATACAATAAAACTGCTTGTGATTACAAGCATGATTTTTTTTCCAAAAAATCCTACAGAACATTCATGCACGGTTGGTAGAAAGAAAACCGAATATGATTACAAGCCGGATATTTTCCAAAAAATCCTGTGAAGCATTTCATACACAGTTGGCATAAAGAAATCGCATACAATTGTTAGGGCACTTCCATACACGTTTAATTAACATAAAACCGTGTACAGTTATTTCAATTATACACGAGTTTTTAATAAAGAACTGTGTATGAATGTTAAAGCACATTTATACACGTTCTATTTTAATTAACTGAGTGATCTATATGTTGGAGTTATTTTTTGAACGTGCATCCATTCACACAGTTTTATTGGAAATATCTTACATCCGTGTAAGATCAACGTTTTTATACTACTGACACGATAAAACAAAAAGAAAAAAATTGGAGCCCAGAGATCACGTGACTCTATCTCACATTTGGGAAAAAAAACAAAAAACAAAAATACAATATACTGACTGCATGTACAGAAAAAAAAAAAAGTAAGAAAGGCTACATACTGCCAAACGTGCACATCTCCCCTGAATTTTATCTACATACTTGTCTCCGTGCAGAACCGACAACCACACCGCACGAACAACGCAAATTAACATGATCTTCTTTGGGATTTGCTCGTGTACCCTGCAATATTCATAATATGTGAACAGATATCAACAGATGATGATTTTAATTATTTATGTTTATATTTTCTCTATTGCAAAAAAATATCGAGTATAATTATACTACGGCTGAGTATAGTACAGGGCCTACTAAGTTCATTCAGTGCACAGCTGAACATACTTTATTGTATGTCAAAAATGAGATTTACAGTCGGATTGAATACAACGATAGTCAGTACGGTCTAAATATCCAAGCCCGGTTCAATTTTGATATATACAAACACCAAACGGTATACATCTCTACAAGAATGGTTATAAGGTAATCATCAAAGATGACAATACGGTTGAATGTGCATATGAGAAGCGTCGAATCACTAATATATTGTGCTCTCACGTCATGGTGGTACCATATTTCCATACTCTAGCACAAATATGGGGTACGATATTCCATCCTAAAAATAACTAGTGTGATTAGCCTCCTAACAATGATCTGACTATAGTCTCGGAACGATGATTTATTAGAATTGAAAAAAAAACGATACCATCGCATATAGGAGTGTTCATCGGTTCGGTTCAGTTGAAACCGAACCGAACTAGGCAAACCAAAGTTATAATTCGGTTTCAAAAATAAAACCGAACCGAACCGATTTAACATTGCAACCGAACCGAACCGAACCAAAGTTTTATTTCGGTTTGTTTGGTTTGTTCGGTTCAAACCGAAATATATTAATTTTTTATTTAAAGCAATTGATTTATAATAAACCGAAGTATATTAAGAAATAAACCGAGGTATTAAGAAATAAACTGGGATATTAAGAAATAAACCGAAGCATTTAAAGCAATTGATTAAGAAATAAACCGGAGTATTAAGAAATAAACCGGGACGGTCCGGACCAAATTCATAATATATAAAATTTCGGTCTGTTCAGTTATTTCGGTTTTCAAAATTTTCAAACCGAACCGAACCGAAATTCTAATTCGGTTTTAAAAAGCAAACCGAACTGAACCATTAAACCGAAGAAACCGAACCGTTTTGTCCAAACTAATTCGGTTCAGTTCAAAACCGACTAAACCGGACCCAATGAACACCCCTAATCGCATACCAATAACAATGAATGATATGTAAGATAAACGACTCGGACCAATAAAATACATCACTGTCAACTTAGCAGGTACATACATTCATTAAAACTTCCATTTCAATTACAACTCAAGTAAATGACTAACTAAATTTTTATTTGGAATGTAGAAAATGATGCAGCTTATTCTAGTAGGATAAGACATTGATGCAGAAAATGATGGAGCTTGCTTACTAAGACATTGATGTACGTAATTAAGGTGTTGTCCTTTGCAGGAACTTATATTTCCGTTTCGAACCCACGACCTTCCACACAGTGAGTGTTGTTTTTTGTCACTAGATCAAAGGTTGGTTTTAAAATTTATACATATGTTATAGAACATATAGATCTATAACCTAATAATTTATACATATGTTATAGAACATATAGATCTATAACCTAATAATTGCATTTCATGTAAGCAATTATATTTAAGTAATTTAAGTAATTATATTGTTTAAACTTCATTCATTTTTAAAAATGGTCAAGGTTGTCACAATCTGTGATTAGAAAATAACAAATTTACAAACAAAACCTTGCTTCCACTTGTCACAATCTTTGGTCCTCCACTTGTGAAAGGGCAGCAGCTCCGGAATTATTCCATAAAAATATATATCGATCCTGTCTTGTCATTTTTTTTAAATCTTCACAGAGGCAGCGATTATGAGCGGGACTCAAACTCTCGACTTTCGAATAACCACAGTTTTAGAATATTTTCTTCTAACCAACTGTGCTATCGCTCCATTATTATTGAGAAATATCCATACAGTATCTCCTATGTTCTACTTTCTTTACTTGCACCCAAAAAATATATATTTTTCTATAAAGCGCGGTCTCTACCAGCAGGTGTCCGTGCAATGTAAAGGACAATGTAGCAAATTGAAGATATTGTCCCCATGCTAACCCTCCAGGACCATTATACTTTAACCTGTTTAGTAAAGGACAATGTAGCAAATTGAAGATATTGTCGTTGTGTGTGATTAATATATTATTGTCATCCATTTGACTATTATATATTTTTATATTCCACTGTTAGAATCTGCGTTTTATGCGTGGGTATTTGCTCGCATCGCCGTGATTTGTTAACCAATGACGATGATTTATTTTTTCGTGGTTATTGAGATTGTTAACTATGTCGTTACTATGACGCATTTGTTTTATGCACGGAAAATGTTCAAATAATGATGCAAATGGACTAAAGCACATTCACGCATTTAGGTATCTGACATGATGCGACTTTTTTAGGTTATTTATATTTATTTTTCTTGAATGCCGATGAAACACTAGTACAAAAAACCCCTTCACCGACTCTCAATCACTGACTGTTTTAATATGTAACAGTAGGTATAGAGACTGCGTGGTAAAATCGTAAATAACAAGTTCTCAACACTGGCTGTTCATTTACAAAAAACCGTCAGTGAACCAACACTGACTGTTTTTTAAAAAAACAGTCGGTGTTGCTCACACCCTACACCGACAGTTTTTTTTTTAAAACAGTCGGTGTTGCTCACACCCTACACCGACTGTTTTTTTTTTAAAACAGTCGGTGTTGAGCAGTCACCAACACTGACTGTTTTTTTTAAAAACAGTCGGTGTTGCTGAAGAATTGAGAGTTACATAAATGAATTTCAGTCTGTGCTACTTAGACAATTGGGAGAATTTCAGAAACATTTGCAAATAATTTATAATGTGATAAAGTTCTCAAACCATGACATTTGACCAAATAACACCTGGAATAAAAGACTATAGCAAAAGCCATAACGACAGGAGAATTTCATCTATGTTCTATGCTTTGTGGGTAATTTGGCTCCCACAGAAAAGCAACAACCAAAAAATTGCCATCCATGATTTTTTTATTAGATTTGAATTAAAAGACAAATACATTACATACTGTAGTGTTATAAACAGTATCTTGCTGCTTGTTGAAACCTTCAATCTCTCGTCCGTCTGGCAGCGACAGCGGCAACAGCAACAGAGAGTTGAGTCTTGAGGGGAGAGGTCAGATGGCTACACCGACTGTTTTTTTTTTAAAACAGTCAGTGTTGAGCAAGAATTAAGTTTATTTGAGAATAAAAATGTTAACTATTTGAGAATAAAAATTTATGCATTGTGTATATTTTGTAAGATATTTAATAATTAAGTTTATTTGTTTAAATTGAATTTATAGATGCAATAAGTATTTTATCATTGTTATTCATAAAATAGGATTGAAATTATATATGTAAGACGTTCATTGTATAGTGTTTAAAAGTTTGTTAACGATGGAATGGAAAACCTAAAACAATAAATTACTAATTAATTGTTTCATCGACAAATTGCAATGCTTGTTTATTAGAATGAACATATTTTATTTAATAAGTATGATTAGTAATTTACGTGATTAGTGAAATTTTGGCAATTAACATGAAATTTTGACTTAAATTTTAGAAAATATTTTGTAATGAAAATTACATTAGTCATATTTATACAATAATTAATGTTATAACATGTTTATTGTTTAATTAAATGATTTTAACACATTAAAATATATAACATTACATGCATGTTGCATATATGACTCACATCTTCTATGCATGAACATAAAACATAAACTCTTGTTTCGTGAGTTAATGAAGACGCACGGGAATATGTCGTCCGTGGGTCGATCGGAACCGTTTAAATTAAAGAGCACTGTATTTATTGTCTTGCATCCAAGTTTTATCAAAAATTTGTTTTTAATTACCCATCCATCTAGTTAACTGAAAATTGAAGCATCGTATGGCCATAAACACTTCGTGTTGGATCGATGCTCATACATAATAAAACCTCCGTACTTTTATGTTGGTTACATTTTAGTGTTCTCCCTTGATCATTTTAAAAAAGATCTGGAATGATTTCACTGAAGATCGACCGTTGATTTCCCGCGTGAAAATGAACGGTCTGATTCCAAACTTCCTTTTATGTTGATTTTATTGTCAATTTTTTTGTAATTTTTTATTCACCGACTGTTTTTTGGTTTAACCGTCAGTGATTTTTCAATTACTGACTGTTTTTTTTGGTTTAACCGTCAGTGATTTTTTTAATTACTGACTGGTTTTTAGTTTAACCGTCGGTGATTTTTTCAATCGCTGTCTTTCTTTTTTTTTAAGCGAGCCGTTGGTGATTTCCTTCCGAAAATTTCCGTTCCCGGTTTATAACTTTCGATCTGCCGCGAAATATTTCATTTCCCTCTTCTCAATTTCAATTTACTCTCCGCCAAACCTCTTCTCCGCCAAACCCTTCTCTTGACCCGGTACTCCTCTCAGTTCTAGCCCTGAGCGGAGCTCCACCCCTGACTTCCCACCCGCTAGCCAAACCTGTACCCGCTAGCCCTGAGCGGAGCCCCACACTAAAATCCCACGCTGAGGAGTGCGTTGTGCGCGGAGGAGTGCGTAGCCTCATCGGAGACCGCCTGAGGAGATCGCAGAGGAGAAGGTGTGCGCGGCGGCCTGAGGAGCTCACTGCTGCCACTGGTACGGTACCAAAAGCAAAACCTAATTTTTTTTAATTGTGAATTTGTGTGATTTGCGATTTGCGACATATAAACTAATTTCTTTCGAGATTTGTTATTGGGTATTTGTGCTGCTTAGGAAATTATTTTGAATTTGGTTAGATTTATTGCTTAGGAAATGATTTTCAATGTTCTCCATATCATCTGGTTAGATTGATTTTCAAATTATTTTGAATTTGGTTAGATTGATTGGTTAGATTGATTGCTTAGGAAATTATTTTGAATTCGGTTAGATTGATTGCTGATCAGAGTCAAAATAATGATGATTTACGTAGGGTTTTGGCTTAGGTTTTACATATTTTCTCACATTTATGTTTAATTAATTAGAGAAAAAAGCTATTGTCACCCTTCTTTATGTTTTATTACAGAAAACAGGTTTTGGGACTATTTTACATCAAATGGAGCAAGAATCGGGTCAATCGGATCAGCGACGCTCATCGACTAAGTCCCTGTTACGGCCAGTATTGACCAATACGGACCAGGCCTAGCACAGACCAGAAGATAGCGCTGGAAGCATTAAACCCTAACTGCCAAGGTCCTAATACGGACCGTATCACCTGATACGGCCCGTATCCGAAGGCATCTCTTGGGGAATAACTGCCGACAGCTGTTTCCAGATCAATTTCTTAGCCCCTACTCAACCTCTACACGTCCCTACACTCCTATATAAGGCCCCTGGGCAGAAGGAATAATCATCTTTGTAATTAGGGTTAGATTTGATTAAAGTGAGAAGAGAGGAGTGCTTGTAACCATGCCGTTCCGCGGCTAAGTTTCTTTTCTTAGGGCTAGGCAGTAAACCTTGTTACTCTTGATGTTTTGATATATATATTTCTGTTGATTATGATTTCTTGTTGTTGTGCTAAAATGCTTTTGTGATTTACTATCTCTTCATCTAATTTCAATGATCTAGTTTGAGTCCGTTAGGGTAGTGATAGTACTTTAATGGCAAGAGAAACTATTTGTATGAATTAGCCTCGTTGAGATCTATTAGGTTTATGTGAAGAAAACCTTAGCGGGGAAACCATGAACCAGACCAACAAAGCGCGTACCAAATTCCATCACATGCGTAAAGAAATTCGCAGTGATCTATGTAGTAATTTGGGGTATTTGAGAGATCAGACATTTGCGTAAGGTAAATCGCAGTGACCTATGTGGTGTCTTTCATTAAAACAACAACAGGAAATCAGACGCAACAGGAATATATTATCAAGGCGGATTGAGTGGCAATGGTGTGCCGAAACCCTAGGAATCCTCATCTCTATCTTTATTTTAATTACTTTTAATTGCTTCCTAATTTACATTGATCAAAACAACATCTCTCAATTTTCAGATTTCGTCTAGCCTTTCGAAAGATTGTGATTCGATCGCTCAAAGCATTGAACCAATATTCCCTGTGGATCGACCTCGAACATACTACTCGATAGGATTGTGCGCTTGCAGTCCGAACCGATAGCATTTCTGAGTTTATAAATATTAAAAGAAACATTGCTCTCTTTTGAGTGATCAAGCTTTTTGGCGCCGTTGCCGGGGAATAACGGTTCATTGTGCAAGGCCTCGCGAGACGCCCTTGCTTTGACCATTGAATCCAATTAATTAGAAACGCCTAGATTTCTTTTTATTTTCTACATTTTTATTTTTCTATTATTTTCAATTTCGTTTTTATTTTATTTTCTTTTTATTTTCAGTTTTTAGTTTAATTTTTCAGATTTTCTTTTCTTTGTAGGAAACTGCACGCTGGCCGAATCATCCGTACGAAGATCCGAGAGGATTGCTAGTAGGAGAGGACAATTCGCTTCCACATCACCGATAAGAACCAATCATAGTTCTTCATCAAGTAATTCTGAAAGCGAAGAAGACTCAGATTCGATCAACATGAATATCCCACCGAACGAACCGATTAACAATGGAAGACAAGACAATGGTGATAATAGAGTTCACGATGCAGCAAGACCCAAACTTCTACGAGACTATTACGTACCGCGCGCGAATGATCCAAATTCTAGTATAAACCCGCCAACTGTTATAAACCGTAATTTTGAGATCAAACCTGCTCTCAGAAATATGGTTTCGCAACAGCAATTTGGAGGATTTCCACATGAAGATCCACATCTTCATCTGTCAATTTTCCTAGGGATATGCGAGACGATAAAGATCAACGGAGTTACCGATGAAGCAATCAGGCTAAGGCTATTTCAATTTTCATTAAAAGATAAAGCAAGAGCATGGTTGTTTTCCTTACCGGCCAATTCCATTCAAACTTGGGACCAATTGTTTAATGTGTTTATTGCAAAATATTTTCCACCATCCAAAACTTCGAGGTTTAGAAATGCAATTACTAATTTTGAACAAAGGGATGGTGAAACATTGTGTGAGGCATGGGATAGATATAAGGATATGCTAAGGTGTTGTCCACATCATGGTCTAGAAAGATGGCTGACTGTCCAAACTTTTTATAATGGTCTAAACCCTACCGATAGGTTGTCTATTGATGCTTCCGCAGGAGGAGCAATCATGAACAAGGAACCTGACGAGGCTTACAATCTAATTGAAGAGATTGCAATCAACCAACACTACTGGATCCCTAAGCGAAAGAAGCCAAGTCCAACACCTGGCATGCACCGAGTAGATGATATATCCATGCTGAGCGCAAAGATTGATGCTTTGCAAATGGCACTCAACAAGCAAACCAAGCAGCGAACGGTAGCAGCAGTCAATGCCGCAACAGCATGTGGTTATTGCGAAGGAGCGCATGAGATGACCGAATGTGTGAATGTGACGCAAACTGAGGAAGAAATAGAGCAAGCAAACGCAATCGACAACAGCTTTCGACCTCAGCCCGCTTACAATACATACCATCCGAACAACCGAAACCATCCAAATCTCTCATACGCAAACAATCAAAGGCCTGCTGCACCTCAACAGAACTACCAACCACAGCCCAATTATCAATCGAGATACAACAATCCTCAACAGAATTATCAACCAAGGCAATACAACCAACCACAGCAACCTGACATCACATCCTTAATGGAGAGATTCCTAGAGAAGCAAGATAAGGCTAACGCCGAAATCGCGCAAAAGATCGAATCCTTAACAAACCGCAACAAAGACTTAGAAGACAATGTCTCTAAGATGGCTAAAGAACTCTCGAGTATTACACGCGGAAAAGGCAAATTTCTGGGCCAACCGGAAGAAAACCCGAGAGAGACTTGCAAGAGCATAACATTAAGGAGCGGTACAGCTTATCAGGGACCTCCCATGCCCGATCAAACTTCCGATGAGATGCATGCAGAACCATCGCATTCCGAAGAGTACGAGCCGCAACCACCGGAGCCGCCCGTATTCGAACTGCAGACAGACCTTACTAAGGAGCAGAATGACACCGTAGGTGGAGACGAGCGACAACCCGAACCTGAATACATTTCACCACCACCCTACAAGCCACCTCTGCCATTCCCTCCAAGGCCTGCCAAACACAAGGTAGAGCAGCAATTTGCGAGATTCATGGAGACACTCAAGCAATTACATGTCACAATCCCCTTCACAGAAGCAATTGCAATCATACCCTCATATGCTAAATTTCTGAAGGAGATTCTTTCAAACCGCAGTAGACTCCAAGAATTCTCAACAGTTCCTCTCAATTTGGAATGCAGTGCGCTCGTGCAAAGCAAATTACCGACAAAGTTGAAAGATCCGGGAAGCTTCTCGATACCATGTACCATTGGCACAACCGATTTTAAGAGAGCTTTATGTGATCTGGGGGCAAGTGTGAGTCTGATGCCTAAGGTAGTATTTGATAAATTGGAATGTGGAGACCTATCACCAACAAGGATCTCATTGCAACTAGCTGACCGATCAATTCGATATCCTGAAGGAATGTTGCTTGATATCCCAATCAAAGTCGGTAAATTCTGGATACCAGCAGATTTTGTGGTAGTCGATATGAAAGAAGATGAGCAGATTCCGATCATCCTTGGAAGGCCATTCCTCGCCACATGTGGGGCAATGATTGATGTTAGGAATGGAAAGATTTCACTCAATGTTGGCGAGAACAAAATGATCTTCAACATGAATGAAACCAAAGTCCCACCTGACATAAATCTTGTCTACAATTTGGAAACAGCAGATGAGTATGGCAATGATGAATTGCGAATGGATGAATTTGAAGATATCGAGGAAATGATGCACGAAGCAGAAATGGAGAGGCTGTTCATTGTACAAGATGACGGTCAGGTCCATCCAACCTCCGTGACACAACAAACCGATGATCTGAACAAGAGCCCTAATATCGCAAACAACAGGAATTATTCTCTCTTAGCCCTTGCATTAATCAAAAACCTACGCGAAGAACTCGATGCAATTTCTCAAAGACTGGACGAGGTTGAAGCAGTACTCGGTGTGAGTCTGGCATTCGACCCTGGACCTCAAACACCAACAGACTTTTTCGAGAAAGGCAGTGATGATGAAACCACAGAAGAAGCTGAAGGCGAACCACCCGACAAGCAACCCGCTTGCATTGACGGGAGGATATCTGGAAGAAACTGATGCAACACAAAGTCAAGCTAACGACTTAAAACAAGCGCTTCTTGGGAGGCAACCCAAGGCCACTTTTATATTTGCGTACAAATTTTTATTTTTTTTTAGTTTAATTAGGACTTAAAGAAAGAAACAACTCATACCCACCTTTTTCCCATGATCAGGTAAGCATGCTGGAGGAAAGGCTTGATTAAAGACATCTCGGAAGATGGAAAAATACTCTTTGGTACGGTCTGTATTGGCTGATACAGACCATACTAATGGACACGAGGGTAATAGAGTAGGAAGCCAGGAAACAAGTGGTGAATACGGTCCGTATTGGCTGATACGGCCCATATTCACAGGATTGAAACTTAGCAGTTATTGGGTTTGAGCATAGCGGATTGGATACGGACCGTATTGGCTGATACGGTCCGTAATAAAGGTTAATCCGGGAGATGCGAACCTGTTAAGAGAGACGTTTGAAATCCCGCGCGAATCACGTCTCATAACCGTTAACCATTTTCGTTTTAACCCCTAAACCCCTTCTCTTCCTCTCTTTCCCTATTCTCTTCCCCTCAATCTCTTCTTCTTCTTCTCTTCTCCTTTTGACCGAAATCAAGTTCCTCTACGTTGCCGCCGACCGCCATCACCGCTGCACCTACGTCTCCGCCCATTGAAGCCGCCGCCTCACTCCCTCTCCGTGCCTCCGCTCTAATACGGACCGTACCGGGTCCGTATCCGACGGCCCCTCGGATCCACCTTCTCCAATTTCGGTTTTTCTAAACCCTATTTCGATTTCAAAATTTAAAAATCATTTTTGCATTTGTTTTGACTTAATCTCTGTTGCATTAATTTAGGTAATTAGGTTTTATTACGCAAAAATCACAAAAATCACAAAAAAAATTAGGTTTCTGTCAGTTTTCCCAATTTTTACCAGTATAATACGGTCCGTATTGACCCAATACGGTCCGTAATAGTTTACCAGAACCAGCACTTAGTCTTTCCAGAAATACCTTTTGATACGGTCCGTATTGGCAATACGGTCCGTATTCAGTCTTGTACTTGGTCAATTTTCACCAACCAACCAGTCCGTAACAAGACCGTATTGCCCAATACGGTCCGTAACAGAGATATAAAAATTGAGCAAATGGCCCCAAAAATGAAAAATATTTTAGGGGCAGTTACAAGGAGTGCCAAGAAAGCCCTCGGGGGTGCCGGCCCGAGCAATTCACTGCAGAGCTCCTCTAGCCGATCCTCCCGGTCCTCTGGTTCGCAACCACAATCCTCCAACCATTCATCTTCTCAATCCGACACTCAACACTCAAACAGAGGCACATCAGTCTCCAATGAGGAGTATGCCTCAGAGGAGTTCAACCCTCGGGATTTTGGTCTCGAGGAAGAAGACTCCGATGAGTCAATGGAGGAAGTCCAGCCAACCGAATACCAACCTGTCTTCTCGCACACACAATTCAAAAGCAGTTACGCGAAGATGCAAACAAGGGAGGTCATATACCACAAATCCATCAATACGGAGACACTCGAGCGACTAGGCCTCCTTGCACAAACCGAGCAGCTCGCAAACCGCATCCACCTCTGGCAATTCCTTCAACTGATCGAAGGAGTCAAAATTTACAAGGTGCTCACGAAGGAGTTCCTTACGACTTTCAGATACAATGAAGACTCCATCACTTTCCAGATGATTGGCGAGCAATACGCAGTCACCATGGATGATTTCTGCGCCATCTTCAACCTCACCAACGATGGCACTTCTGGTTCTCCTGACTGCCGAGAGTTCTGGTACAGCATCACTGAAGACAACCAAAACTCAACTCGACCGGCAAGCAGAATCATCCATCCCCAAGTCCGCCTCTTGCAAGTAATCCTTGCCAATTCCATTTTCGCGAGAGGCGAGAGTTCATCCAAGGTGACATTACCCGAACTCTATCTTCTCAAGTGCATGATCGAGCCAACACCAGTGCGACCTCACCTCAGCCATCTCCTTTGCAATCAAATCCGTGAGGTCGCCCGTGCTAAGAAAGGTAATGGAAAGATTTCCATTGGATTCGTGGCAACGATCTTGGCCAACCATCTCGCCCTGCAGATCGATCATCTCAAGGAGGCAAGCGGGCTCACACAAATTGACATGTCATGCCTTCAAGCCATGAAATTCGTCACCGGCCACTATCCAGGCCCCTACTTCTACAATTCACCGAAGGGAATTCTCCAATTCCCCTTCCGACACCTCAATCTCCGCAGTAGGGCCTCCTGGAAGATGGCACGACCCGCGAGCCCGACTTATGAGCCTCCTCAAGATTACATGGATGTAATCGAAAGCCAAGCCGCAATGAGAAATCAGGCTAACATCGATCGGCAGCAAAGAGAAGAGGAGGAGCCCCCTTTTGATGCATATAGGGAGGCAGGCACATCGGCAGCTAGAGCCGGATCTTCAGGGGCAGCACCATCTGATGCCCCTACAGCTGAGCTTGATCAGTTCATTCAAATGGTAGATTGGATGAACTCGAACCTCAATGAGCTCACCTTGACAACGGGAGAGACTACCCAACAAATGCAACAGAATGGCTCATCACTTCGCCAAGAGGTTGGCGAAATCCGAAACAGCATGGAGGAGGTCCGGAGGAGTGTTGACGAGAGCAGGCGCGAGATCCAGCAGACGCGCTACATGGCACAGCAGTATTATCAGTACGCTCTCGGCTCCGGATTCGAGTACCAGCCGCCACCATATGGACTCTTCGACCCGTTATTCTACGAGGAGATCCAGCGACCACCACCACCTCAGGATTGAGGTGCAGTGAGTTGTATCTTTTCCCGGTCTTTTTACTTTATTACTTCCTTTATTTTTATCTCTCGAGCATTGAGGACAATGCTCAATTTTATTCGGGGGGTAGGAAAGTAAATTGACCATGTATCTTTAAAAAAAAAATTCGCAATTTAAATTCTTAGGTGCTAGTAGTTTTACTCAATTTTTGACTAGGGTTAGAGGCTTTACCGAAAATCCTAGAATGATTAGATTGAGCTTTTTAGCTAGCTTGCATTTTTATTTTAATCATAGGAGTAGGTTAATTAAATTGAATTAGACTAAGGTTTAGACAATTGGCCATGATACCAAAAATTCAGAATTTTTAAAATTATTTGTAATCTCAAAGTGAACAATTAATTGCTAACCATGAGAGTTGATCAAAAATTGCAAACCCTAGAATTTTTATTTATTGAGTAATTTATTTTTGCAAAGTCTTTTAAATTTGATAGTGTTTTAGAATACCCATTTATTATAGATAGACCCCTAGCGAAACTATGCAATAATTTCTTGTATGAATGAATACTTGAAATTGTGTGTAATCATGGTGCTTGTGACACAAAAATATTTTATTTTATTTTCAGAAAAATAGAAAAACACAAAAAAATCAGAAATGAGAAAAATCCAAAAAAATAGAAAAATCAGAAAAAAAAAAAAAATAGAATAAAAGATGGAGGATAAAAAGAGTACGGGTGCCTACGCAAGACTGGTTACCAATAGGCTCGAGAAAACCTCCCAAATTTTAAATTTTGTACATATTTAATTTTTCAAAAATAGTCACAAGTACCAACACACTTAGTTGTCATACTTTGCTCCAATCAATTGGGAAGGAAAATCAAAATTTATATCATTAGAATTCCTATTGATTGGAAAGGATCCATTTATAATCGAAGGGGAAATTAATACTCTCAATTTTAAGGATATTTGTGAAGTAAATTGCTCGATAATAATTTTTCTAGGGTAAAGCACAATGAGGTCAATCATGGGGTGAATAAATTGTTTAAGGGAGAGATTATGAATATTTTTAAAGTTCTAGATTTTTATTGTCATGCCAATTGTACCAAACCTAAGCTCTAATTTAATTTTTAAACAAGACCTTGAGATTGTATGGTTTAACCTAGACCGGATCTTTGACTAGCTGGGATGTCGTTGCTTGAGGACAAGCAACAATTCAAGTTGGGAGGCGTGATCAGAGTCAAAATAATGATGATTTACGTAGGGTTTTGGCTTAGGTTTTACATATTTTCTCACACTTATGTTTAATTAATTAGAGAAAAAGGCTATTGTCACCCTTCTTTATGTTTTATTGCAGAAAACAGGTTTTGGGACTATTTTACACCAAATGGAGCTAGAATCGGGTCAATCGGATCAGCGACGCTCATCGACTAAGTCCCTGTTACCGCCAGTATTGACCAATACGGACCAGGCCTAGCATAGACCAGAAGATAGCGCTAGAAGCATTAAACCCTAACTGCCAAGGTCCTAATACGGACCGTATCACCTAACCCGCGAGCCCGACTTATGAGCCTCCTCAAGATTACATGGATGTAATCGAAAGCCAAGCCGCAATGAGAAATCAGGCTAACATCGATCGGCAGCAAAGAGAAGAGGAGGAGCCCCTTTTTGATGCATATAGGGAGGCAGGCACATCGGCAGCTAGAGCCGGATCTTCAGGGGCAGCACCATCTGATGCCCCTACAGCTGAGCTTGATCAGTTCATTCAAATGGTAGATTGGATGAACTCGAACCTCAATGAGCTCACCTTGACAACGGGAGAGACTACCCAACAAATGCAACAGAATGGCTCATCACTTCGCCAAGGGGTTGGCGAAATCCGAAACAGCATGGAGGAGGTCCGGAGGAGTGTTGACGAGAGCAGGCGCGAGATCCAACAGACGCGCTACATGGCACAGCAGTATTATCAGTACGCTCTCGGCTTCGGATTCGAGTACCAGCCGCCACCATATGGACTCTTCGACCCGTCATTCTACGAGGAGATCCAGCGACCACCTCCACCACCTCAGGATTGAGGTGCAGTGAGTTGTATCTTTTCCCGGTCTTTTTACTTTACTATTTCCTTTATTTTTATCTCTCGAGCATTGGGGACAATGCTCAATTTTATTCCGGGGGTAGGGAAAGTAAATTGACCATGTATCTCTTTAAAAAAAAAAAATTCGCAATTTAAATTCTTAGGTGCTAGTAGTTTTACTCAATTTTTGACTAGGGTTAGAGGCTTTACCGAAAATCCTAGAATGATTAGATTGAGCTTTTTAGCTAGCTTGCATTTTTATTTTAATCATAGGAGTAGGTTAATTAAATTGAATTAGGCTAAGGTTTAGACAATTGGCCATGATACCAAAAATTCAGAATTTTTAAAATTATTTGTGATTTCAAAGTGAACAATTAATTGCTAACCATGAGAGTTGACCAAAATCGCAAACCCTAGAATTTTTATTTATTGAGTAATTTATTTTTGCAAAGTCTTTTAAATTTGATAGTGTTTTAGATTACCCATTTATTATAGATAGACCCCTAGCGAAACTATGCAATAATTTCTTGTATGAATGAATACTTGAAATTGTGTGTAATCATGGTGCTTGTGACACAAAAATATTTTATTTTATTTTCAGAAAAATAGAAAAAAAAAAAATCAGAAATGAGAAAAATCCAAAAAAATAGAAAAATCAGAAAAAGAAAAAAAAATATAGAATAAAAGATGGAGGATAAAAAGAGTACGGGTGCCTACGCAAGACTGGTTACCAATAGGCTCGAGAAAACCTCCCAAATTTTAAAATTTTGTACATATTTAATTTTTCAAAAATAGTCACAAGTACCAACACACTTAGTTGTCATACTTTGCTCCAATCAATTGGGAAGGAAAATCAAAATTTATATCATTAGAATTCCTATTGATTGGAAAGGATCCATTTATAATCGAAGGGGAAATTAATACTCTCAATTTTAAGGATATTTGTGAAGTAAATTGCTCGATAATAATTTTTCTAGGGTAAAGCACAATGAGGTCAATCATGGGGTGAATAAATTGTTTAAGGGAGAGATTATGAATATTTTTAAAGTTCTAGATTTTTATTGTCATGCCTATTGTACCAAACCTAAGCCCTAATTTAATTTTTAAACAAGACCTTGAGATTGTATGGTTTAACCTAAACCGAATCTTTGACCAGCTGGGATGTCGTTGCTTGAGGACAAGCAACAATTCAAGTTGGGAGGCGTGATCAGAGTCAAAATAATGATGATTTACGTAGGGTTTTGGCTTAGGTTTTACATATTTTCTCACATTTATATTTAATTAATTAGAGAAAAAAGCTACTGTCACCCTTCTTTATGTTTTATTACAGAAAACAGGTTTTGAGACTATTTTACATCAAATGGAGCAAGAATCGGGTCAATCGGATCAGCGACGCTCATTGACTAAGTCCCTGTTACGGCCAGTATTGACCAATACAGACCAGGCCTAGCATAGACCAGAAGATAGCGCTGGAAGCATTAAACCCTAACTGCCAAGGTCCTAATACGGACCGTATCACCTGATACGGCCCGTATCCGAAGGCATCTCTTGGGGAATAACTACCGACAGCTGTTTCCAGATCAATTTCTTAGCCCATACTCAACCTCTACACGTCCCTACACTCCTATATAAGGCCCCTGGGCAGAAGGAATAATCATCTTTGTAATTAGGGTTAGATTTGATTAAAGTGAGAAGAGAGGAGTGCTTGTAACCATGCCGTTCCGCGGCTAAGTTTCTTTTCTTAGGGCTAGGCAGTAAACCTTGTTAATCTTGATGTTTTGATATATATATTTCTGTTGATTATGATTTCTTGTTGTTGTGATAAAATGCTTTTGTGATTTACTATCTCTTCATCTAATTTCAATGATCTAGTTTGAGTCCGTTAGGGTAGTGACAGTACTTTAATGGTAAGAGAAACTATTTGTATGAATTAGCCTCGTTGAGATCTATTAGGTTTATGTGAAGAAAACCTTAGCGGGAAAACCATAAACCAGACCAACAAAACGCGTACCAAATTCTATCACATGCGTAAAGAAATTCGCAGTGATCTATGTAGTAATTTGGGGTATTTGAGAGATCAGACATTTGCGTAAGGTAAATTGCAGTGTCCTATGTAGAATCTCGGTGAAAGATCTGTCATTCTTGCGTAACATAAATCACAGTGACCTATGTGGTGTCTTTCATTAAAACAACAACAGGAAATCAGACGCAACATGAATATATTATTAAGGCGGATTGAGTGGCAATGGTGTGCCGAAATCCTAGGAATCCTCATCTCTATCTTTATTTTAATTACTTTTAATTGCTTCCTAATTTACATTGATCAAAACAACATCTCTCAATTTACAGATTTCGTCTGGCCTTTCGAAAGATTGTGATTCGATCGCTCAAAGCATTGAACCAATATTCCCTGTGGATCGACCTCGAACATACTACTCGATAGGATTGTGCGCTTGCAGTCCGAACCGATAGCATTTCCGAGTTTATAAATATTAAAAGAAACATTGCTCTCTTTTGAGTGATCAATTGCGGGATGATTTTTTGGGATTTGATGGCCGAGCGCGGGTTGTTGATTTTCCCGGCTTGGCCGCTCTTTGCTGCCTTGTACCGGGCTGCCCTTGTTCCCTTGTTTTCTTGTTCCCTTGTTTGCTTGTTTTCTTGTTTTCTTGTTTTCTTGTTTTCTTGTTTTCTGGTTCCCGGCTTGGCCGATCTTTGCTTGTTTTCATGTATTTCCGTTGCTGCCTTTCTGGTTTGCTGTTCTGTTACTGGTATAACCAGAAAACAAGAAAAACCTCGGACACAATAGCACCTAGTATACTAACCAGAAAACAAGAAAAACATCACCTAGTATAACCTGCCATTCTGTTGCTGCCTTGCTGGTTTGCTCAACTCTGGAATTAACTTTAGTGAATTCAAGACCAAAGATTTTAATTCCCAGGGATTGTAAATTTAGGATTCTTATACAGTGTTATAGTTTGCTTAAAGAAATTATATATAATAGTTATGTTTATTTTGCTGTGGGAATATACAGATGGTAGGTTTGGAGCAAAGCATCGGTGAACTTAAAATCATACATGTTGCAGGAACTAAAGGCAAGGTAAAAGAACTATGTACATCTTTGACCTAGATCGGATTGCATTAATGTTTCATCTATAGTTTGATCTAGTTTGATGTCTTCTTATATACTTATAAATTAGGTGCCAATGTTGCTATGTAATTGATAATTCCAGGGTTCAACTTGCACATTTTCTGAAGCAATTTTACGTGAATGTGGTCTAAGGACTGGATTGTTTACATCCCCCACTTCATGTAAGAGAAAGGATTCGAATCAACAGGTATGTAATAAATGATTATTGGGGAATATAAAAATACAACAGGTCTCTCTTCTGGTATTTAGTTTCTTAATAAAAAAATACAACTGTGATATTCTTTTCATTTTGCTTTGCAGATCAAATTGTCTGAGGAATTGTTGATGCCTGGTCTATTCCAGTTTCTTACTCTCTTGGTGTTTGACCCTAAAAAGTTGATATTTAAACTCAACATGATAAATGGTAATTTCTGGGGGAATTAAAAATGCCAAAGTTGTACTCAGACCCTTCACAGCAAATGGAGTACAGCATATTAAGATTCCTGGAGGTATTCTACATGCAAAACCATGAATTTTAATGTGTAAAATGGTCAGAAACATTAAGGAATTAATTTCCTATGACTAAACAATTGCTGGATAGCATGCTGGGTGCAAATAATGGGGCATACCTAGCAAAGTCATCTCCTAAAACACCCTATAGGTACGATTTGGAGATGTATAACAGTTCCCTGACAGCAAGGGCCCACATGTCAATGACTCAATAGTATTTTCGCTAATTGGTCAAGATAGATGAACACGGTCTACCAAATAACCACATATGAACCAAACTGTCAATGGCTCGGCACATGGGAAACCAAGTTCATCCAGACATTCGAAATCGGATTAAAAACTTTGCGCTCAGCGACTAATCCCTTCAATTTGAATACACGCGGCACACGATGAACCGATTCAAAGCAGTCACACGGTGTACAATGCAACAGGTGCATCCTAGCCCAACCATTGAAGTTAAATGTTGCGCTGAGGCGCTTTGACCCTTTCGTGCGGTATGCACCCGGTGCTGTATACACCATGCTTTACTTTCTGCGTGATGCATAGACACCGAGCACAGCCAAGCCAAAAGAGGGATCTTAAAACATGAATGGCTAAGTCGAATAGAGGCTGACAGTGGACCCATCCCTGTCAGTCCTCTCTTCTCCAACTCTCTTCCCCAAACTCAACAGAAAATGAAATTAAAAATTCAAGTGAAAGGCTAAAACTATTGGCAAGACAGTACCTAAAGGTTAAAAGGATTCCCTTCCTCTTCTCCCAACCCGAGAGCTTGACAAGCTAAGTGCTTCCGTTATCCCCGATTACAGTAAAGCCGGGAATGATTTTGAAAAAGGAAACTCGAGCACCAGGGAAAATTGAGCTCTAGAAAATATGAAGGGACACCTAATAGGCCAATGTAACCCTTCCTGGGCTATTAATTCGAGCCCTAAATGGTCATGAAGTGAATGCGGCCACGGTGAGCTCTGAACCGAATCACCACAGGTTAAATGCATTTGATACTCTGTCTAAATGGTAAAATATGCCTTGGACCATGATAAGCGATACATTACGATGCAAGGTGGCTTGGTTTCAATAACTGAAGAGCAGTAATCAAGGAGAAGCGTATTATAACCGAGTGTACTGCCAGCACAATGCATATCGGCTGCTACAGCTGTTTATTTAATGATTGGTCCCCGAGACACGTGTCTTACACTCCCACAAATGACCAAAATAGAAGGATATTTCCCCCAGCCGCTCGGAACACGTGATTCAAACGTTCCCATTTTTGGCCGGTTCACCTAGGGCTAAGATGAGATTACTCAAACCCGAGTATGATCCAAGGGCTGAGAATACTCTAATCATGAAATTGCACCTTATATGAGTATAGCCTATTGATCCCTGACGAAAGAAACAAAAAATCAAGATGAAGCAAGCATAGACCATTAATCAAACATCTGATGGTCATGATGAAAAATCAATATAGAGGCAGCAATCCGAAAACCCTAATTCTGCCTTATATAAGGCACCCCAAATGCAAATGAATGATATACTCCTTCTCCTCCAGAAATCCCTGTAAAAAAGAGCAAGTTAGAATCTCAAGAGAGTTTAAGTTAGAAATTCCAAAGTTTCAAGCTTTTAGCAAAATTAGAAAGGTAATTAATGCCCGAATGATGTAAGCTCAAGAGGAGCAATGATCTGTACATATGTTCATTTTAGTCGAAATAAAGAATCTTTTGATGAATTTCTTCTCTTTTCTTTACTGCCTTGGTCTTGCTCTCTTCTCTTCATCTCCTTTTTATTTCAAACCTTCAAAAATCATGAATGTGAGGGTTATATAGTTTCTAGTTCATCATAGGATGAACAAAATGAAATATGTAGCTTGATGATCAAATAAAAATATTTTTACTTCCTTTTCTTGCATCTTTCATGAAATAATAACAAAAAAAATATCAAAAATATAATTTTTCTCTTGCCTTTTCTGCCTCACCTTCTAAAGAAAAATGTATATACATAAATATTAATATATATATGCACATGCTAATATTTTATCACCTCTTTCTTGGAGCTTATGAAATAAAAAAAAACGATGATAAAGCTTTAATCTTTGATGCATTTTCCTTTCCTTTTTACCCTTTAAAATGGTATTAGTGAAGATATGTGTAGTAGAGCCGGCTGGCATCCTTGCATATCCAATCTCTTATCCATTTTAATTAAAAGATCTTATTTAAAGGGATAAAGTGACAAATAAAAAATTAATGCACAAAGGAGTATGAAGTTGAGGCCGGCTGGCATCCTTCATATTTCTTCAACCAAAAGGACCTTTTTGCAAAAAGGAATAGAAAAGGAATTCAAGGTGCAATGTTATGAAGCTAAAATTTTGCTAAATAACAACACTTTGAAGGACCTATTTGCAAAAAGTGAGAGATAGAGGGCTGAGATATATAGGCAGCAACTATAATTGCATTGTGCCATTTATATTCTTAGTCCAATGACATCTTGATGATTTGTCCTCTCAAAACATGAAAAATACATAGCAAACATGATTTTCAAAAAGGACAGGGACCTCCCTGCATAAAACCAGATTTTGATGACAGTTTCTTAATATTTAAAAATGAAATAATGATCTTTTGGAGCTTTTTGATTTCTTCTTTTCTGTTGCTGATGCAAAAACAGTGACTTTCGTGCTCATAAAATATGTTCTGACCTCAACCAGCCCCTCTACCATGCTTTAATACCCCTGTACCAGTTCTTGGTACACAACCAAACAAAGGACTAGTGGTTTGACACTGCCCGCCTGGGGCTGCCCGTGCCCGGTCAGCCCGTGCCCGGTGCCCGGGGTACCCGTACCCGTGCCCGGGTATAGACGGGTAAACGGGTACGTGGGTACGGGCTTGAAATGGGCAGGGTGGCCTGTTTTGGTGCCAAACCCGGGTGTACCCGTACCCGCCAAACCCGTGCCCGCTGCCCGTCTGCCCGCACCCGCGTACCCGTGCCCGTACCCGTACCCGCACCCGCTGCCCGCCGAAACTTTAATTCAAAAATTTTCCCCCCACTGGCCAATATTAACAGAGCATTTTTGGCTACGGACAGCGCACTGAGTACAGATTTTCATGTGAATATTGCGCTGCATGAAGCTAAAACTGCTCTGTTAATTTGCGCTGGATGTGAAATTGTGAATTTTGCCTAAGTTGTACAGTTTTTACAATTACTTAATCTGGACCGTTCTTTTTAACTTGGCACGAATCGCAAAGCCCAATAATACTGCCCCCTCAGTCAGCCCGAATCCCAAACCGGCTGAGATTTAATCTCAACCGTAAATAACTAATTGTTAAGGGAATCTTTTACGATAGCCGGGTAGCGTCGAGATATGGATCCGCCAGCGCCAGGCCCCCCCACTGGCTAATGAAATTTCCGCCGTACTACTATGTGGACCCCACTGCATTAATGTCCTCTGCATTGATTCCCTTCACTTTACGAGGCAATGCCAACTATGCTAACCAAGGTACAAGGATCCTCTCCATTAGTGTAAAAGATTCCCTTCACTTTACGGTTTGGGATTAACTCTCACTGCTTTGAGATTCGGCCTAACGCAGAGAGTGAGATAATTGGTACACTGCCCCACAGTGCCCCCCACTGTTCCGAATTTTGACAGAAATCACCCAATTTCACACCCAGCCAGGCCCCCACAGTTCCGAATTTCCCCATAAATTAACCCCCAAACCCACTCTCCCTCACTCACTAAATTTCTCACTCTCCCTCACTCACTAAATTTCTGATTTTCTCTTCTCATACTCTCTCTCACTCATACTCTCTAATTCTCTATCATTTTTTTTTATTTTTCAGAAATTAATTTAATTATTAGAAAAAAAAATATAGTTGGAAATTTATTTTATTCCGCAAAGGCGCGAGATACGGTTGAGCAAGATTATTTCATCCCGCAAAGGCGCAAGTTTTCATCTCGCAAAGGTTAGATTAATTTTTTTGCATTTATTAAATAAGTTAGATTTATTGTTAATTTTATGATAAATAGGTTAGATAAATTTTTAAATAGCTTAAACATGTTAGATTTTTTGTTAGTTTTATTATAAATAGGTTAGATTAATTTTTAAAGTAGCTTACATATGTTAGATTTATTGTTAGTTTTATTATAAATATGTTGGATCTATAAATATGTTGGATCTATACATATGTTGGATTTCTTTTTTAATATGTTATATTTTATTTTTTAAATTTTGAATATGTTAGATTTATTTTAATATAGGTTAGATTTTATTTTTTAATTTCGGATTAATTTTTAAATATGTTAGATAAATAAGTTAGATTTTAATATGTTAGATTTATATTTTTTGAATCTATAAATATGTTAGATTTTTGAATATGTTAGATTTATTTTTTTTAAAAGTGTGCTTGCCACATACTTAACCTCGTCGTGAAGGCGGGCCTTAAAACAGAAGCAGTAAAAGATTTGATCATTAAATTAAAGGATTGTCTGTCCCACATTGTTTCAAACCAAGAAAGAAAACAACGGTTTGGTTTGATGTGTGTCAACTATGGATTGAGCAAGTTGAAAGTTCCTTGGGATATAGATACCCGTTGGAACTCTACCTATAGGTTTCTGAACCGGTGCCTTCCATACAAAGCCGTCATAGGAGAGTTTTTGAGAGGCTCCACCCCCGAGGGAATGGCATTGGAGCCCAGCCTCGAAGAATGGGAGCAACTACTAACCCTGAGTAATTTCTTACGAACCTTTTTTAATGCAACCGTCCAATTATCCTGCTCGTACTCACCGACGGCATTTGAGTTGATCAAACATCTCTATAGCATCTCCAAGGTGTACCGTGAATTGGAAGAAGCTGAAAGCAAGTACACCACTCTCACACCGATCGTACATGCCATGAAAGAAAAATTTCTAAAATATTGGGACGATGTACCCCTCCTGGCCATTATCGCAAGCTGCCTCAACCCGGCATACAAGAAGTTTTACACAATCAAAATAGTTATAGCGTACAAAGATAATCTACATTTAGACAACACCGGGGTGGAGGCATTCGTGACTTCGAAGTTCGATGAGATGTTTAGCATATACCACTCAAGAATGGGTGACAACCAAAACCCGTCTTCGTCCCGTGCCGGTCCTAGGTAACAATTTAAATATCTACATTATTTTAATCTTTATTATTTATAATATCTACACTTCTACTAATTTTTTTATTTTTTTTAATAGTTCCACTTCCAGGAGCACTAGCAGCGGTGGATTGTTAGCAGATTTCCAATCGGAAGATCCAACCGCACACATCCACAAATGAGTTACTGAGCTATTTTGCGGGAGTAAACGAAAGAGAAGATGGACTTGACATCATGACGTGGTGGAAGAGGAATCAAAGAAACTATCCAACACTGGCGATGATGGCCCGCGACGTATTTGCCGTACCCGTGTCAACCGTCCCTTCCGAAAGTTGTTTTAGTTCGGCGAACAGGATCCTCTCCGACAAACACAGTAAGTTGGGTGCACATGTTTTTGAGAGACTTGTGTGCTTGAAAGATTGGATTGATGCTGATGAGCGCAACCAACATCGAGATCATCAAGAATCATCATCCGGAGTCGACACTGAAGAAAGCGGTACCGATACGCGGCCCGCGGCTAATTCGGATTCAGACGGTGCGGAAGAGAGCGAACAATGGTATATGAATCCAAACTACTAGATAGGTAGTGTCGGTATACATTTCTAACCTCTTTTAATCTCTATGGTTATTTTTTAAATTATAATTTCTAAACGTTTCAATTAGTTCTTAAATTATTCATTTTAAAGAAAAATTACTAACAAAAAAAAAGTTAGAACTCCGCCTATGTTATTTTACATAGCCGGTCCCAAGCCCGGAATAAAGGAGGAGGGTAACTTTTATTTTTGAATTTAGATTTAATTTAGATTTAGATTTAAATTTAGATTTAGATTTTTTTTTTCTTTTGAAATTCGGCAGAGGCTATTTTTTTTTTTTTTTTTTTTTTTCGGCAGAATCCAGATTCCAGAGGCATATTTTGAGTTTTTTTTTTTTTTTTTTCCTATTATTTAATTTAGTTTAGATTTAAATTAGATTTCGATTCAATTTAAATTTTAATTTAGATTTACATTTATATTCAATTTAGATTTAATTTTATTTGCATCTAAATTTAGATTTGAATTTTTATTTAATTTAATTTAGATTTATATTATCAATTTAAATTGAACGTTTACAAAATATATTATCAATTTAAAATGTTTATTGTTTTAAATTAATTGATTTAAGATATTTTTGATTTATATTTTATTTAACCTATTAATTTATATTTGAATTTATATTTAGATTGTTTTTTTTCTTTTGAAATTCGGTAGAAGTTTTTTTTTTTCCTTTTATTTAATTTATTTAGATTTAAATTAGATTTGGATTCAATTTTAATTTTAATTTAGATTTACATTTATATTCAATTTAGATTTAATTTAATTTGCATCTAAATTTAGATTTGAATTTTTATTTAATTTAGATTTATATTATCAATTTAAATTGAACGTTTACAAAATATATTATCAATTTAAAATGTAAACTACAAATTTCGAGATATAAATAAATTATGAAACTATATAATTAGAATGAGAGTTTGAAAATAAAATAAAATTACTCGTGTAAAGAAATAATTTTTCGTACGACACGTAATAATATTCGTACGACACGATAAAAAAATAAGAAAACAAATCAAAATACAAAACAAAAAACAGCAAAAAAAAAAAAAAAAAAAAAAAAAAAAATACCCCTGCCCGTCCTGCCCGTGCCCGCTGTACCCGTGCCCGTTGTACCCGTCTACCCGCAACGGGCACGGGTTTGAGACGGGCAGGGCGGAGTTTTAAAAAAAAAAAACCCGCCTACCCGTGCCCGTTGTACCCGCCTACCCCTGTACCCGCCTACCCGCTGCCCGCCTCGGGCACTACCCTGCCCTGCCCGAGGTACCCCTTAGCAGACCACTACAAAGGACCAGTGATGAAATGCATAGTAAAGGCTACTGGTACATGAGTACCTTTCAAAATGCCAGAATTGACCCCTGTCTGCAAACTGGACAGCACAAGTCACCCAAAAATTCAAAGTGAAAAATAAATTGCACAGCCAAATAAAGGACTTCAAAATACATAAGATAGACACAAATTTCACATTTTTCTGATTTAATTTCAATTTTCTATGAATTTCCAAAGTTCAGCATTAAAAACAGAAAATTCAGCATTGAAAAGATAAAAAGGACCTGCTGGTAAATTGCACATAAAAATCTGGTTCAGGGACCAAATTAGAAAATAAACATCATAGTCAGGTAGAGAATTCCAAAATACACAAAATGGACATAAATTTTATATTATTTGGATTTTATTTCTATTTTCTATGAATTTCCAAAGTTTCAGCTTTTGACAAAATAAAATCCAGCAAATTAAATGGGTAAAATGACCTTCACTGCCCCTCATCCGAAATAAATGGTTTAAAAATAGAAACACAATTCTAAAAATCATGAAATTCATCTTGAACATAATGCCAACCCTCTTCCAAGAATTAATGGCAACAAAACACATAATTCCGAATGAAACCAATGAATTCGGATCAATTCAGTTTTTTTGTAAAAATATAAAACTTCCCAAAATCTATATTCATTAATGGTCTAAAATCAAAATTCAAGTTGGATAACAAATTCAGTTTACATTAAGGAGTTTAAAGGGTTCAATCAGCACCTCCTACATCTCATTTATGATTTGCAAGCATCCAAAGTCCGAATTAACATTAAATCGGTACTGAACCGAAGAACCCGAGACCCAAACATGACGAATACTCATTTAAATTCAAAATTAAAGTGTTAATCAGATCCCAAATGAAAATACGATGTTGTCTGATCATTGAATTGAAGAAATTACAATTTGACTTGAAAGAAACAAAATTAAAATCAAGAATGGCGGCCTCGGCGGAGCCCCATGATGAACCGCCACTTCCGATGACTGGAGGCGACCGACGATGGGTGCAATGCAATCCTGAGCCTCGGGCGATGCTAACCATGTCCTCTCCTTGCCTTGCCGTGACCGGAGTTGGCCGGAGGCCCGAACCCTTAAGATCGAGAATAAACCCTTGTTCATATCCCAGCTGCACGAATATCAAAGCAGTATGAACCATTTGATGAAGGCGCCAAAACAAATGTTTAAATGGAAGTGCGAATCTCAAAGCAGGCTTGATCCGAAACTGATGTCTGAAGTCAATAGCCCAAGTTTTAACATGCACCCCTTTGTCCAAATCTCAAAGTCAAATCCAATGTCCAGCCCCAATTTCAAAGCTCTGGGCCCGGATCTAAAAACCCAATATCACAATTCGATATCCAACATCTATCCTAAAACCCAAAACACATCTTAAAGTCCTTAGCACTAATCTAAAAGCCCAAAATGACAATCTCAGAGCCCAAATAACAAATAAAAACATTAAGTTAAAAGTCATTTTACAAACAAACCCCTCTAGTGAAGTCTAATTACAGCTTAGTCCTTATAAATTCACAAACAGGTCCCTGACAGCCCAAAAATCTCTCAAACAAGTCCTTAAAAGCCCAATTTATCACATAAACCCTGCCTAAAATTCACATTACATTTCTATTCCCTCTCAGTTTTATAAATGAGTCCCTGAAGAAAGATAAATATTTACAAATAAGTCCTTCTTAGTCCTTTTCAAGCATAACTTTTTCGTCTTAAGTCCAAATCGACTCAAACCACTTCCAATGAACCCAAATTGAATTCTTCATGTTTCTAAATCAAAATTGAACATGTCCAAATATCAGCCAAATCCTGACCAAAGTACCCTCTTTTCAAAATCAAATGATTTCATTTCTTAATGTGATGTAAATAATTAACAAAACATAGATAAATATGTCATAAATCAAATATAAACGAATAATGCATATGAACTTCTCAAATACCCAAATTCTTATTTCAAAAATATAATTTTAATATGAAATCACACACAGACACATATCCAAACAAAGAAAACCAAAGTCAATACATGAGTCCCCTTTTTAGCCCCTTTATTCAATTCACAACAAATAGGCACAAATCCCGGAATGGACGAGGTGTTCAGTATGGCTTGGAAGGGTCATCTGATGTAATTAACAGCGGGGGCTTGCGCCCGCTGGGAGTTAAACGTCCCCACAATCAATAAACTCTCTCGATAGACTGATTATGAACAGTAGGTCTGTCGAGGGTGAACCGAAGGAATTGTAGAAAGAAAATGAATGTTTCAAGTTCGATGTTCTCTTCCATGTCTTGAAGACCGAGAGCATTGAACCCTGAGGCATTTAACATATGCACACACCTTCCATCCCGTTGTGCAACTTTCTGCGCCTTACAGGTTTTGGCACGCCCGGTGGGACCTTCTCCTCCTCACAGGTTCGGGATCCGATACGAAGATAAAAGGAACATACTCAAGTAGCCAATGACTTCAAAACACTCAAACAACGAGTCATTGGACCGCTTGAGTTATGTCATCTCCTTTTATATTCGATATCGACGCCTATGGATTGAATAATTGGGCTAACACTCGTGTATGAATTTACATATGAAAATTGACTAATGAAATTTTGAGTTTTGCTTGTTTGCAGGAATGGCTTACACTGCAATCAATGAACGCTCTTTTGCCCAAGTTGCCAGCCTCCCAGCTGGAGAAGAAGTTGTTTATTTCGGAACTTTCGCAGTCTCTGTTGATTAAGTCAGGGCATTTGAAGCCCCTGTCCCTACTCCAATGAATGAACAGCTGTCCCTCGGGTCTGTCACCGAGGAAGAAGTTGAAGATGATGAGGAACCATGCTATTTTCTCACCCCTAAGGGAATGGACGGCAGAACGTTCATTCCACTTTCCAAAACTAGGCGCGCAAGAAGACGCGCGTCTAAGAAAATCAGCCAAACTCCTGTGACCCCTCTGTCGGTCACCAAGAAAAGAAATCTCCAAGCCTACCAGGATGAGTTGGTGGCTCAACCAGCCCTCCCTGTCTGCAACTCATTCTCCCCACTAAGGATAGTGAGGAGAAGTCCCTCAAACCATCTCGTTCATCCATAAACCAAAAAGGATAGACACCAGCCGCAAAATGGTTGATGACACTGCTATGGCCATTCATAGGGCCCACAAACAGCTTCGCATGTTGAAGCAGCGTAGGAACCGATACTATGTACATCCTGCGCAAGAAACCTCTACACCCCTTTCCGTCAAATCAAGATTGACGTTTCCAGCCCAAACGCTGGGGGCATCCAATGATGCCCAACCCTCAATCAAGTCGAGGCTGACGTTCCCAGCCTCAAAACCTAAGGCACACAACAATGCCTTCTCTCCAACACCAAAACCAAAGTTTTCAGCCCCAAGGCTGGGGGCACCTGACGGTGCCTCGTTAAAACCAAAACTCCGTCGAGAGATGCGCGCGAGCACCTCTCAAAGCTCAAGCAACGAGGGATCAAATCAAACCCCTCAAATTCTGAGAAGACCAGCCAGTGTACATGATAGGCTGGGGGCACGAATAAATCCGCACCCCTCCAACACTGGAAGTTTAACAATAGTGGCGCCAAATGCCACTCAAAAGAAACGAAGGGTCACTAAAACACACCCTAAGCAAGAAGAAGAAGCGATGGTCTTCATGATAACAATTAATGAAGACCTCGAAGAAGAAGATGACCATCCTGTCGAACCTACCAATCCCACTGTATGTATGGTGAGGAAGGGAAAAGATCCCGTCGACGAAGATCCAAGGGACGATGAGGAGGAGTCTGATGCAGCATGCCTTCCTCCCATAAATGCCAAACCCAAAACCATTATTGGCTCAGATGTAGGCCATATGGATGGACCCGCACTGGGTAACTTCCATACCGTCTTGGCAACTTCTCCATGTGCTGGTGAAAGTCAAGCCGGTACACAAACGCAAGAACAAATGTTATCCGCCTTCAACCAAATGCAAGCTGAGATACAAAATCTTAGAGCTGAAGTACATCAAGCCCATGAAAGGGAGCAAAGGTTGGTAGCTGAAATCCGAGGGAAAGGCCTCGTTGGCTCCGAACTCGAAAGAGGAGAAGCATCAAATCGGTCCAGCCCCGTGAGCGGGATTGAAAGAATAGAAAGACCAAACCCTCAAGAAAGACGTAGGGTACATTGGGAAGATGAAAGGCGAGAAGCCTCCCCAACCTTTACTGCGGTTGATGTTCAAGAAATGATCAGCCGTCAGTTATGAGAAATGGGGATCGCCCCAAAACAAACAACATTGCGAATAGAGAAGCCATACCCTCCCGAATTCGATATACCAAAGTATCCCCCAACATACACTGTTCCTTTGTTCTCCAAATTCTCAGGAAATGGGACAGATGAGATGGGACCCGAACAACATATCAGCCACTTCATGATTCAATGCGGAGATTCTTCAAGAGAAGAAGCATTCCTTTGTCGCCAATTCGCTAGAAGTCTTTCAGGACCAGCGTTTCAATGGTATTGCTCTCTAAAACCAGAAAGTATAAGTTTCTGGGACCAAATGGCCCGTGCCTTCATAGATAGGTTCGCCACTGCGAGCAGTCCAATAAGACTTGCTGATTTAGCATGGGCTAAACAAGGGCCAAACGAAACTCTCCTGGCATATATTAACCGCTGGAGGAATATGAGCAACAAGTCGAGCCATCCTATACCCGAAAGGGAGGCAGTTGATTTGCTCATAAGAAGTACATCCGGCAAAATGAGAGAAATGTTAATCGTTGCCAACCCTAACAGTTATCAAGATCTGGCAGACACCGTATCCAGATTGGGGCAAACGGATATAGAAGAGAAGTCATCGACTTCTTTCAAACCAAGAAGAGATTTTCCAAAGAAGAAGGAATCAAAGACGGTATACGCCATCAAAACCAACAAGGCCAATAAAACCGAAAACATAGATTCTGACTCTTCTGACGAGGAAGCGATACAAGTTGATAGCCAACCCACTCAGCCAGTTCCTCGCGATAACCAAAATAGTCGTTACTCCAAATCATTGGAAGAGCAAAAGAATAAGAAATACTCCTTCAAAAAAGAGAAAACAGCGAAAATATTTAGACAAGCTTTGGAAGATGGCCTGGAGTTACCTCCGAGCAAACGCCCGGATCAGGCAAATAAAATCGATCATCCCAACTACTGCCCGTATCATAGGGTAATAGGCCATAAAATAGAAGACTGTTGGGTCTTTAAAGACTTGATAGAAAGAAGAATTCAAGAGGGTCGCTTGCAGTTAGCGCCAAGCGCCGTGCAACAACCCGCATCTTATGAACAAGTTAATGTTATCTCTCATGATGAGATGATTGAAGAAAAGAGGGTTGAAAGTCCCGCAAATGAAACATGGGAATTTCACCTCTCCAAGAAGACTAAAAAGTTGCTGAGACAGCTTCTGAAAGAGCCTCAAGTCAAATGGGACAGCAACTTAAACCCCATAGTGCCAAGGCCCCCAAAACGGGTCATCCATCGCAAGCCAAACAAGAATGGCAGCCAAAAGGGCAAGAAGTCGCCCAAACCAGCAGAGTTGCCTACACCTTCTGAAATTCAAAAGCACATACAAGCTCTAGAAAATCATAAGCAAGGCACTCCGCTACCGTTGACCCTCTTAGACTTCTTAACGGAAGATGTATTGGCCTTAATGTTGGGCCTCAAAACTGAAAAAGGAGAGACAAGTAAAGCTCCCCGAAATAGAGAAGACAATGATGATAACCACAAAATGTGTAATGTGGTTGTCTATGGAGGAAGTTCCTCGAGTGACTCAGATGACGGTGAGGTTATCTTTGTCAAAACCGAGAAACCTGATTGCCAAGCGGTGCTTCGCTCGGGTACGAATATCCCTGAGCGCCAACCACCACAAGAAGATGAAATTGGGAGATCGCTGCGGTCAGCGTGTTTGACATCTTGATGATGTCCGCTAAAGTGAGAGAAGTACTCATCTATGCACTCCAAAACCCTGAAGAGTTTCAAGCGCATTTCGCCGAAAAGAAGATACAAGAAATAGCGCTAGTAGACAACAAAAACCCAACTATCACCTTCGATGACGATGATTTGCTCATAGGCACGTCTGATCACAATAGACCACTCTTTCTCACTAGTGAGTGTGATGGCCAAAAGGTAACCTGTATGTTAATCGATCCGGGCTCTTCCATTAATCTGATGCCTAAGCGAACATTGGACCGTCTCACGTTGAGCGCTAAATTCCACATGAAGGACAAAATCACCATACATGGGTTCAACCACAAAACGGAGCAATCCATGGGGGCAGTTAGCCTGCCTTTTGATATTGGTGGTATTCAAGAATGGATGAAATTCTACATCATCGATGCGAAAACCACATACAACGCATTGATAGGTCGACCATGGCTACATGATAACAATGCCGTCCCGTCAACCCTACATCAATGTTTGAAATATATAAAAGATGGCGAAGTCAAACAAATCAATGGAGAAGTTAAGCCGTTTGAAGTGCATGAAATAGGGCTGAAAGATGCCAAATACTTCTTCGATAAACCTGTTCTAAAAGGAGAATGTTCGAAGAAACAACGAGATGAGAAAATAAGGCTATATGGAGCCGATACTGACTCGTCATCAGGGGAGGAAGCCGATGAAGCTAGGATACTCCCGTCATACATAATACCCTCAGAAGACGAGGAAGAAGCAGGTCAATCCTCGTTGATGATTGAGAGGATACCTGAAAACCATCACAAGGAGCTCACACCAAGGGAAGTGAACCAAATCCAAGAAATGGTAATGTTCATAATACCGCCTAAAGAAGAAATCACCGAAGAAGGAATCTTTAGGCACAAGCCTATTGTATTCTATAGAGCCTCTGATGGTAAAAATCAGTCTTTGGTGCTAAACAATGATGAATGGTCTCTAGAAGATGAAACCGTGTCCGATAAAATGGGCGTACCTCTTCTACCATATTGCTCCGAAGGCCTAATTAGGATTCTCGCAAATATGAGCCCCATGTCCACAACCCACGCTATAGCAAAGCGATTCGATAGAATATTGGCTCACCGTAATCCTACAATCATAGGACCAGATGGAAAGCCAAGAAATACTCGAGGGCTCGGGTATGAAGAATCTGATGATGAATATGAGGACTCTAAATGTCGTCCTATGCAATACCTCAGCGACAGCGACAGCGATGATGAGTCACCGACTTGTAATCTAAGAATGATTCAAGGGAGAGCTGCCCACGCAAATTTAGAAATGGCTTTAAGAGGCGGTCGTGGTAGAGGCCGTGGAAGAGGTCGAGGGAGAAATCCCTTCGCTAATGCCTTGCCAAGACAACCCAAACCAAATCCGACTGAAAACTCGCTCCTTCCAAGACATGTTGAGACAAATGAAAGGTCTGGATATACATTCCGGGCATAGACAACAACAACCAAACAATAACCGAAGAACTTCCCAAGCTTCATGTCATGCAATAGAAGCTGAAGACGATCAATCGTCGTTTGTCGCATGCAGTGTATGCGATAGACCGGGAGAGGTCACAGAAATGACTTCATGTGTCGAATGTGGAGCCATATGCCATCCCCCTTGCACAAGGTTTAGGGAACATCCCCAAAGTAGTGATGAAACCCCAAGATGGAGCTGCCTGCGTTGCTTCAAAGGTAAATGGGTACTAGAACCGAAGAAAGGCGAAGGAAAAGCAGAATCACTGCTCCCAGCACCAGCACCTGAGTCTTTTCCACTTGAAGGCATGCTGGCTCAACTCCTAAAGGATTATTTGAAATTCCAGTCCGCAAAGAGACAAGCCCATACAGATTCAACGAACACGATCTCTGAATCGAAGAAACCTGTTCTGGTGATGCCAAAAGAAAAGAATACTCTGGCAGAACTTAAGAACAAAACATATTCATTTGGGCGAGATAAAGTTGCTAAGGCATTCGACCTAATGATGCAAAAAGGTCTCAACTTGCCAGTATGCAAACGCCCAGAACAAGCGAGTAAGGTCAACGAACCTAATTACTGCCCATATCACCGTATCCTTGGTCACGCCATCGATGACTGTTGGGTCTTCAAGGATTTTCTAGAAAAGAAAAGGCAAGAGGGAACCCTACCACTCACTGTGGTAGCCCATCTAGAAGGGACGCATACGACGATTCCCAACAAAGATAAGGGGAAACAAAAGATGAAGTTTATCCCTAAAGACGAAGTGCCTTCGCGATTCGAAGAAGGGGACATGGTATCCATGCTCAGCCAGTCTCAACCATCCAAAGACGGTCACACTAAAATTGAGTGGAAAGGACCATATATCGTCGAGCAAGCTTTAGGGCGAGACACCTATAGGTTGCGAGAAAGCAATGGAAACAAATTCGCACCACCTATTAAAGGGAGGTATCTCCAAGAATACCAAGCACCTGGAAGGCAGAGTCGAGCCCGAAATTTGAAAACTCGAGGCTACAACTCGGAAAATTCAGAAGAAGAACAAGAAGCTGAGTGCTACATGGCATCTCAAAGGTCCACCGACTCAGAATATGATTCACCTAAAGAAGAAGAGGATCATAGTAGCGGTAGCCACACAAAGAAAGGCAAATGCATGAGTTGTGATGAAGTAGATGATTATCACGTCATGTTCAATTGTGACCGATGCCATAGATACTCATGCACTGAATGCGCCACCGGAAGAAGGATAAGTTCTAGCTATGACAAAAGGTTCTTCAACTGGTTTTGCATGACCTGCAAGTGTATCATAGAGGATGAAAAACAAAAGAAGGAAGAAAAAGCCAAACAAACTTTCAAGAAGAAAAAAGGTGAAAGTTCCAAATCTCGCTCAAAACATGGATCATCAAAGAAACTTAAGGATGATGATTCAAGCGACTCTAGCACGGATGCTGCATGTTATATGGTAGAGGTTGAATCCGAACAAGAAGAGTTTGAGTTTGGATATATAACCCATTGCGGTGTCTGTGACCAAAAGGGAAATTCATGGGACATGTTCGAATGCAAAGAGTGTGGCAATAGTCACCACCCTTCGTGCGCAAGCCCAAAGGCAGCCATAGCCGATTACAATGATTCTCGATTCGATATCTATGAGTGCCCGAAGTGCATTTATCAACAAGTGCAAAAGGAGATAAGGGCGATAAAGGAATTCAAGGATCAAGCTGTAAAGCCCAATCGGGTTGCAAAGGATATCGAAAGCGCTTCAAAGCAGAAATGGGACGAAACCCGTTTGCCACAAAAGGCGAGAACCAATGTCGAAGCAAGACATGAAACGGTTCATATGCTCGGCCCATTCGATGAATATAAGAAGGGACAACTTGTGTGGGTTGTAAAAGAAACACCAAGGTCGCAATCGATCAGATTCTGGGGCCCATATTTAGTGGATCAAGTATTGGAAGGGTACCGATACAAGCTGATAGACAACGAAAGCGGAGAGCCCGTTAAATCAATCAGCGGTCGTTATCTAAAGCTCCACCAGGAGGGTGATATACCAAGCGACTTCTGTCAAGAGTACGAAAGTGACTCGTAAACCGTCACCTAAAAGACCATCCCCACTACAGCCATGATAGGGGCGATAATGCGCATGAAGGGGTACGTCGGGCATCAACGCGCCCAAAAGGGAAATGGTATATATACCTCACCCTTGAAGGAAGTTGACATCTCTAAGTCACAAACTTTCCCCACCTCAATCAAACTCTGCACTAATGGCCGCTCAAAGGACAATCCCCCACAACTGGGAGACCATGGCGCTCACACCGACAGTAAGGATGGGATACGGCCGATATCCAGGCCCAGGTTCTCTTACCGTCGACTTCCCCAACAGAGACGCACTGCCGCAAGAGAGCCGATAGTTATGGCGATCCATCTTCATCTATGTCACTGGAGGAAGGAAAACCGGGTACACCAAATACCGCCTCGGTCATTACTTCTCAATCCAACTCAACTGTGAGTTCTCAAGCCTAATTATTGAGGAAGTCGACGAAATCGAGGCTGACTACATACTCATATGCCCAAACGATGACATTAAAAGGGGCATCCTTTCATTGGGCTCGCTCACCTTAGAAGCTGATGTCCCCGGTGTCATTCCCACCGATATCCGAATGATATGATGGACTTCTAGCCAAGGAGGCTATGACAACCCTCTCAACTACCGTGCGCGCATAAGACTCCGCAAGGTACCTTTACACTTATGGAATTCTGCTGATATTCATACTTTGGTGGCAGGATTCGGGTATCCTCTCAGGATCGCTCCATACTTCTCCAACAACAACTATGACACGCTCAGGCTCTTGATCGCTTGCGGGCCACCAAATACCATCCCGCATCAGTTGTGGCTGACCGTCGATCCCATCCGCAAAATTGTGGATGTGGAAGTCGAAGGATGGGATGAAAATGATGGAGACATGCCTCCGCCTGATGATGCAGAAAGCTCCGTCAGCAAGCCTCCTCCTCCACCACCAGCACCAGAGAATCCAAAATCCTCTGAGTCACCTAATCTGTCACTGCCCTCTGAACCAACCACATCGGGCAAAGACAGGAGGCCCGCCAAACATGTGGGGCCCAAGGCCGCTCCTTACTAACAGGGGGCAACAAGCCGTTTATGTTAAATGCTTTTAGGAGTTGATTTCCCTTTCTCATGGACAATGCTTATATTTGCTTGATGATGGTGTGTTTATGTTTAAATGCTTGTATGTATGTTTGCATGAAATGAGAATCCTACGAGATCTCCTCCTCAAACTCTACTCCACGATCTCCAAATTTTAAGATCGAAAACTCCACAAATATCCAAAATTTCAATAAACCTAAAGTCTAATGTCCACGAATAAAATGTTCCAAACAAAATTCCACAAATATCCAAAATTCCAATAAAGCCTACATTTTAATATCCATAAATAAAATATCCCAATGAATATGCATAAACGAAAACCTCTACAAACAAAAGGACCAAATCACCGCATGAGTGAAATTGTCTCGAGCGAAAAGTGAGGTCCCCCAACTACCCACAAAATCCATAAAGGCCTCTCGCCACAAAATGGGTTTTGTTAAGTTTGTACCCTTAAACAATTAACACTGGCAAAGTTTGTCCAGCCAGTTCTGAATATGGACAAACAAGTTTTATATTTTGTACTTTAAACAAAATATGGGCTTTGGTGTTGTGCCCATTTGAAACAACTATCACTGGTTTTGTCTTTCCTCCCAGTTTGAAAAAAGGAGAGACAAGGTTTCTTCATTGTCCTTTAAACAATGGAGTGCCTAATGATGATATCTCAAATAAAAAATCAAAAGATTAAAGAAAGCGGTCGTTTAGACTATTTAAATTCTGAAGGCACAAAATCCCTTTTAAAACAAAGTTTTCAAAACAATGGTGTTCGCATTTCCCGCGATACCCTCGCCTAATGATTGATGCCATATAGGCTATTCAAGAAGGCACGAGAGGAGTGAGTAAGGTTTCACCTCCAAACAAGTGCATATACACAACTAAGCTTCACCATAATATAAAAAAGAGTGGAGAGATGTAAGGCCCACAAAGAAAGCCTCACGCACAAAATAGGCGTTGTCAAGTTTGTGCCCTTTAAACAATTGTCACTGGTACGCTCGTCTAACCAGTCATCTAAAATGATGAGCAGGCTTTATATATTTGTGCCGAACAAAATAAGGCTTTGATGTTGTGCCTAGGCCTCGTGAGCACTGAAACAATTATCATGGCCCAGAATAAGAGAAACTGAGAGCCCGAAAGCAAAAACCATAATCGGGTTCTCACCAAACCAATCTCTCCAGAAGCAAGCCTTGAGCCAGGTCGATACCCATAAATAGTGGACCTATAAATCAATGCCCCACGAGCCACGATCCAAACTAAAGCTTAAGAATAAGAACCCTTAGCTCTAAGACACACCGAAGTCCCGCCGAAGGCGAAACCCAAGACTCGATGCGCCTTAACAGCCGTCCCCCGGGCCATAATCAAGCCAGAAGCTCGAGAAAAAGAACCCTTGGCTCTAAACACTGAAATCCTATATAAGACTGGTTAGACGAGCGTACAATTTGGCTCTAAACCCTTGGCTCTAAACCCTTGGCTCTAAACACTGAAAGCCCACAATTTGGCATCCCTCTCTATAATAGTCCCACCGATAACAATTGGGGACTTTTCAAGCTGGAGTTAAAAGGATTAACCAGCCGTTCAACACAAGTCCCACGGGTGACAAGTGAATACCCTAAAGCCCAAGCATAATTTGGCATACCCTTTCGATACGTCCCACGGGTGACGCCTAGACCCAAGCCACATGAAGATTCTCTTGGCTTCAAAAACACTATACAAAGACCAAAGAACCCTGTTTAAGCCCTATATAGGCCAGAGTCCATGATAGACTCTTAATTGAAACCATGTCCCACCAAGGCCCAGTACACAAAATAGGCCTACGATCAGATTGTAACCAAGAATGAAACTTATAATAATACCCTACTCAAACCTGCGTCCCACCAAACTCAAACCCATACAGCACATAGGCGGGTCGGCTATCGAGATGCATAATAAGACCGTGAGAGGCCGCACAACACTGCAAATGTTCCTTCACACAAGTCCCATAGGCGAGCCCTTAAACAGTTTTCACGAACGATGCAACGTATATACAGCATATGGGCCAGTCAGTTACCGAGAAGTGAATTGAAACTATGAAAGACCACAAACAAGTCCCAACGGGCAAACCCTCGAATAGTTCTCGCGTTTGGCACGACGTATATATAGCATATGGGCTAGTCAGTTGCCGAAAAGCGAAGCGAGGCTGTGGAAGATCACAAGAGCATATAAGGCCGATCCTTCACCAAAGTCTCACAACCCCTTACCCTTTTACTTTCAAGGTGCGACGAAAGTACAGCATATAGGTTAGTCAGCTACCAAGAAGTGAATTGAGACCGTGAAAGATGACAAGCAAAACCCCCAAGCTAGAGCCTAATACCAAGAATCTTTGGCTCTAAATACGCTAGAAGTCCCACCCAAAGCGAAAACCTACAATTTGGCATGACTCTAAATCTACCTTTCGATGATACCCAGACTGGGGTCAAATAGTCGAATTCCCTGACTCCATAAAAGCCCAAGCCCACAAGTTGGCAGGCTCTTCAATGTATGTCCCGCGGGTGACAAGCAGAACCCTCAGGCTGTAGCCCAATTTGGCGCGCCCTTTAAACACTAACCCTATCGATAACTAGAAATTCCTATGCAGGTCCCACGGGTGACATCTAAACCCAGAACCAGATAATACTTTCCTAACACTAGAATGAAACCTACAACAAGCAAACCAAGCTCCACTCATAAGAGAAACATTGTTTCACTAAGCCGCATCAATCTCATGGAGATGCGTGAAAACATCCAACCTTAACGGGTTCCGTATGACCGATGTAACCCTTAAGTGAGACGGTCTTACGCAGTCATACATGCTGATGTAGCCTTTATGCAGGACAGCGTGCGTGAATATCCAACCTTAACGGGTTCCATATGACCGATGTAACCCTTAAGTGGGACGGTCTTGCGCAGTCATACATGCTGATGTAGCCTTTATGCGGGACAGCGTGCGTGAATATCCAACCTTAATGGGTTCCGTATGACCGATGTAACCCTTAAGTGGGACGGTCTTACGCAGTCATACATGCTGATGTAGCCTTTATGCGGGACAGCGTGCGTGAATATTCAACCTTAACGGGTTTTTCGTATAACCGATGTAGCCTTTAAACGGGACGGTTTTACGAGGTCATGTCGCCGATGTAACCTTTAAGCGGGACGGTGCATGAACCAGGGAGATAGAAGACAACAAACCTACTAACTGGAGACGTTTGATCGCTTAGAACCCGATTGAATGGATGCAGGTTTGAGGTACAGATTGAGTCCAATGAAGATGCCTTGTCACTTAGAACCCGATGGGGGGGATTCAGAAGATTCAGGATTAAAGCCTGACTCTGACAAGCATATCTGGTCACTTAGAACCCGATTGGAGAAAACTTGAAAGATTCAGGAGAAAAACCGAGCTAAGCAAGTTTATCCGATCGCTTAGAACCCGATTGGAGAAGGCTTGGAGAGTTCGTCGACAAAAAGAGAAAGAAGGAGAATGAGGAAGAAAACCGATTTAGACGAATTTATTTAATCGCTTAGAACCCGATTAGAGAAGATTCGAATAAATCAACCAAAAAGAGAAAGGAGAAGGAGAATGAGAAAACTACAAAAGCAAACATCAACCACAAATACGTATATCCAAACATAATCAACCAAAACCAAAACACATATACAAAGAGTGGGCTCGAAGGCACGCACTCTCACAACAAGTCCACAAAATGGGACCTAAAGGAAGGTGCCATGAGGCACCATAGCCAAACAAGGCTCCACAGTCGCAGGAACGTCTTGGGGGCAGCCGGTAACCTCTCCTGCCCTAACATCAGATGAACCTGTAGCACCTGAACCTGACCCTGCAAAGACAAATACGGGTCACGAAAAGGAAGCAAAAATGATGAAGTAAGAAGAGATAAAGCTAGTACTACCTGGCTGAACAACTGCCCCTGTGGTGGGAATAGAAATGCTAGTCTTGCGCATTTTTCTCTTGCAAGAAGCCTTCTCTAGAGGAGGGTCAGAACGCTGAAGAATCCTACTAGGGATCCCAAAGGAAGTCAGCACCTCACCCCCTGACTCGTGAAGTGCTAACAATAAATAAACAAGAGGTTAGTGCAATCGGGCAAAATATGCAGAAAGAAAATCTCAATGAAGGAAACATACCAACTCTGGGGGGAGCCCTACTCATAACTCTGGGATTAGAGAAACGACTGTCCTGACTGCACATGTCAGGAATCCTCTCGAGGGGAGGTACAGTCCTCGGGCCGACATGATCATCTGGCCCGGGCAAGACCCTCTCCATCCATTTACCTAAAGGCTCGACATAGCAGACCTGCACCATGTCTCTATACCATCTCTCATACAAGACAGTGAAGGTCACTAACCTGAAGGCTCGAGGCATAACGAACCGCACCTGTGTCTCTATGCGGAAAAATGATGTCCAACATCTAACCACCCCTGCCAAGTCAGCGTGAATATCGCTAGAAAGGGGGACATCAGCGGAATGCACTGGTCTAAACCAAACTGATGCGCACAGCGGTGAGGCATGTACGACTCTAAGACCACCCTGTCTCCCAAGCGCAAAGGAAGAAGCCCATGGAGAAGGCTAACCAAGAATCCAGCCTCCACAGAACCCAACCTCAAACTCTCGCGATGGTCTCCTCCAGGACCCCCGTCAAACAAAACCAAATCCTCAAGTCGCTCATCGCGACAAGCAAACTGTCTCCCACCATGAAACCGGAGATAGTCACCACTATCGCAGAGGAAAGCACGCGCTCGCTGGGCTGAAATACGACTGGCTCTCGCTCCAGCTATCTCAGCCAATACCGGCAAATCATATCGTAAACCATGATCCATGACAGGAGTATACAACCCTGCCCAATACATATGGGCCTAGCCAAACAAGTAATGGTAAGGCATGACCTCATCACAAAAAGAGGGGTCGCATGATGAAGAAATCACTCTCATGCCTTTGAAGAGGTTAGCTAATGCAGGGATCGCCAAAGAAACCAACTCTCCTCTAGCCAGTCTACTCGCCATAACAAAGGTCTCAGGTCTAATGACTCCAACTGGCTGACTAGGAATAACAAAGTAACAAAGCCACCAGGCTAGAAAAGCTGTCAATGTGGTCTCCCTCCCTAAAGCCTATAAGAAGTGTGACATGCCTCGACACCAGAGCTCTTATAAAAAATCTTCGCCTCTCCTATGCCAAAAGGGTCCAAAGGATGAGCGAAGGACTGACGCGGATACCTGACTCGGTCAGTAAAATAGCGAATCCAAGCAGAGAAAGTCACATCACCCCCACAAGAAAGCGTGCGATACACGTCGAATAACCGCCTGAGTGAGCCAGGAAATGTGTAAATACCCTCAGGAGATCTCTGCTCTAACGCCACGACACTGGGGACATACTCATCGTAAGGATCACCAAAATGGGTAAACCAGACAACCTGTGAAACTCTATGGGTGAAATGGTCAATTCTCGGTCCGATAAGATGATCGTGTTAGAGCTGTACCTCCACCTCTCAGCCAAGGCCTGAAAAAATGACGGGTCCCAGGTATACTCGAAAAGGGATAAAAATACCGCATGATAAATGCCAACCTTTTCGAGAGCGACTCTCTCTCGCCGTAAAATAAATCTCACCCAATCAACCAAGCCTGCCTCTCTTCTTAAAGTACCTGGAGGAAGATATCCGGGAACCCAAGGAAGAGCCCCGGTGCCCACCATGTTGAGGCCCAAGAGATGTAAAGAATGTGGCGTCCGATCCGATGTAATGGGATGAAGACTGTCACCTAGAAACGAGTGATAATCCTGCTGTCGCAGTGCAGGTCCAACTCGATAAGTAACCCCCGTCCTCAAACGGTCTCTGGTGTCCAGTCAATGGGATCACCAGGGAATCTTCCTCTCACAGGAAAAGGTCACACCGGCAAGGGGTTATGTCTAGTAAAAGGAACTCCTGCACAAACAAAGAAATACTGTGAGAACCACGACCATGGTCCGGAAAGACCCTAAACTAAAACCCGTAAGGGAGAATAGTCCGAAACGACTTTAAAACTACAACCATAGTCCGGAAAGACTTTAAACCACCGCTAAAACCAAGTCCCAACCAGGCGAAGTCCGAGAAGACTGTAGACTACAGCCATGATCCGAAAGGCTCCAAAACATAGCCAAAACCACAGGTATAGTCAATGTCCTACAAATTCCCTACTCAAAAACAACATGTAAGTGCAAGTGTATGCGAGGCAAGGAAGAGCGTACCTTGGTTACGAGACATAACTGAAGATGACGACCAAACCAGCTTCCAAGCCTCGGCGATAACCTAGACTCTGAACAATTACGAGAAAACATAGAAATATGTTAGTTCGGAGTTTGGAATAAATTGAAGGAAGAGTCCGAGAAGACTCTAAACTACAGCAATAGTCTGAAAAGACTTAAAACTAAAGCATAGTCTGAAAGGACTTAAAACTAAAACATGGTCCGAAAAGACTTAAACTAAAGCATGGTCCGAAAAGACTTTAAACTAAAGCATGGTCCGCAATGACCTTTAAACTAGAGCATAGTCTGAATAGACTCTAAACTACAACTAAAACCAAGTCCCAACCTGACATGACCTAGAAGACCCCGAGATACAGCCAAAACCAACACTGGTTAATCAAAGACCCCAAAGAGAAGCACACGAGACAAACTGGATCAAAACCCAAGATTATGCCTACAACCAGAAGGCCATTTTATCTAAACCCTCGATTTTGCAAGCTACCCGCATGGTTCCCGTACTAGACCAGAGATAAAATTCCCCTGTCTGTAATCCCTCCTCGGTTAGATAGGTTTTCCCATGAGTATGTTTGCCTATGGTCGTTGCCCGGGTCCCCTAATATAAAGACAAGGGATTAAGTACTTAGGCAAGCTCTAAAGGATGCACACTCAGCCACTCACCCAACCATGCAAGTATTAGCAAGATGAGATAAAGATAACATACCTTTTTGAAGTAGATGTGATCGAAGAAGATGATCAGACCCGCTTCCGAGCTCAATGCCCAATGTGGAGTTCCAACACCTGAGATTCAGACAAGAAAAACAACTCAGAAAGGATTCCATAAAGTTCAAGAGGAACACTGGGGGCACCTGGCTAAGCTGTTCAATCCTAAGGTCTTCACACCTCACCCAGGTGGGGGGCATTTGTTTGACCCTAAAAAGTTGCTATTTAAACTCAACATGATAAATGGCAATTTCTGGGGGAATTAAAATGCCAAAGTTGTACTCAGACCCTTCACAGCAAATGGAGTACAGCATATTAAGATTTCTGGAGGTATTCTACATGCAAAACCTTGAATTTTGATGTGTGAAATGGTTAGAAACATTAAGGAATTAATTTTCTACAAATAAAGAATTGCTGGATAGCATGTTGGGTGCAAATAATGGGGCATACCTAGCAAAGTCATCTCCTAAAACACCCTATAAGTACGATTTAGAGATGTATAACAGTTCCCTGACAGCAAGGGCCCACATGTCAATGACTCAATAGTATTTTCGCTAATTGGTCAAGATAGATGAACACGGTCTACCAAATAACCACATATGAACCAAGCTGTCAATGGCTCGGCACATGGGAAACCAAGTTCATCCAGACATTCAAAATCGGATTAAAAACTTTGCGCTCAGCGACTAATCCCTTCAATTTGAACTACACGCGGCACACGATGAACCGATTCAAAGCAGTCACACGGTGTACAATGCAACAGGTGCATCCTAGCCCAACCATTGAAGTTAAATGTTGCGCTGAGGCGCTCTGACCCTTTCGTGCGGTATGCACCCGGTGCTGTATACACCATGCTTTACTTTCTGCGTGATGCATAGACACCGAGCACAGCCAAGACAAAAGAGGGATTTTAAAACACGAATGGCTAAGCCAAATAGAGGCTGACAGTGGACCCATCCCTGTCAGTCCTCTCTTCCCCAAAACTCAACAGAAAATGAAATTAAAAATTCAAGTGAAAGGCTAAAACTATTGGCAGGACAGTACCCAAAGGTCAAAAGGATTCCTTTCCTCTTCTCCCAACCCGAGAGCTTGATAAGCTAAGTGCTTTTGTTATCCCCGATTACAGTAAAGCCGAGAATGATTTTGAAAAAAGGAAACTCGAGCACCAGGTAAAATTGAGCTCTAGAAAATATGAAGGGACACCTAATAGGCCAATGCAACCCTTCCTGGGCTATTAATTCGAGCCCTAAATGGTCATGGAGTGAATGCGGCCATGAAGAGCTCTGAGCCGAATCACCATGGGTTAAATGCATTTGATACTCTGTCCAAATGGTAAAATATGCCTTGGACCATGATAAGCGATACATTACGACGCAAGGTGGCTTGGTTTCAATAACTGAAGAGCAGTAATCAAGGAGAAGCGTATTATACCGAGTGTACTGCCGGCACAATGCATATCGGCTGCTACAGCTGTTTATTTAATGATTGGTCCCCGGAACACGTGTCTTACACTCCCACAAACGACCAAAATAGAAGGATATTTCCCCCAGCCGCTCGGAACACGTGATTCAAACGTTCCCATTTTTGGCCGGTTCACCTAGGGCTAAGATGAGATTACTCAAACCCGAGTATGATCCAAGGGCTGAGAATACTCTAATCATGAAATTGCACCTTATATGAGTATAGCCTATTGATCCCTGACGAAAGAAACAAAAAATCAATATGAAGCAAGCATAGACCATTAATCAAACATCTTATGGTCATGATGAAAAAGCAATATAGAGGCAGCAATCCGAAAACCCTAATTATGCCTTATATAAGGCACCCTAAATGCAAATGAATGATATACTCCTCCTCCAGAAATCCCTGTAAAAAAGAGCAAGTTAGAATCTCAAGAGAGTTTAAGTTAGAAATTCCAAAGTTTCAAGCTTTTAGCAAAATTAGAAGGTAATTAATGCCCGAATGATGTAAGCTCAAGAGGAGCAATGATCTGTACATATGTTCATTTTAGTCGAAATAAAGAATCTTATGATGAATTTCTTCTCTTTTCTTTACTGCCTTGGTCTTGCTCTCTTCTCTTCATCTCCTTTTTATTTCAAACCTTCAAAAATCATGAATGTGAGGGTTATATAGTTTCTAGTTCATCATAGGATGAACAAAATGAAATATGTAGCTTGATGATCAAATAAAAATATTTTTACTTCCCTTTCTTGCATCTTCCATGAAATAATAATAAAAAAATATTAAAAATATAATTTTCTCTTGCCTTTTCTGCCTCACCTTCTTAAGAAAAATGTATATACATAAATATTAATATATATATGCACATGCTAATATTTTATCACCTCTTTCTTGGAGCTTATGAAATAAAAAAAAAACGATGATAAAGCTTTAATCTTTGATGCATTTTCCTTCCTTTTACCCTTTTAGAACTTTTAATAAAATGGTATTAGTGAAGATATGTGTAGTAGAGCCGGCTGGCATCCTTGCATATCCAATCTCTTATTCATTTTAATTAAAAGATCTTATTTAAAGGGATAAAGTGACAAATAAAAAATTAATGCACAAAGGAGTATGAAGTTGAGGCCGGCTGGCATCCTTCATATTTCTTCAACCAAAATGACCTTTTTGCAAAAAGGAATAGAAAAGGAATTCAAGGTGCAATGTTATGAAGCTAAAATTTTGCTAAATAACAACACTTTGAAGGATCTATTTGCAAAAAGTGAGAGATAGAGGGCTGAGATATATAGGCAGCAACTATAATTGCATTGTGCCATTTATATTCTTAGTCCAATGACATCTTGATGATTTGTCCTCTCAAAACATGAAAAATACATAGCAAACATGATTTTCAAAAAGGACAGGGACCTCCCTGCATAAAACCAGATTTTGATGACAGTTTCTTAATATTTAAAAATGAAATAATGATCTTTTGGAGCTTTGTGATTTCTTCTCTTCTGTTGCTGATGCAAAAACAGTGACTTTCATGCTCATAAAATGTGTTCTGACCTCAACCAGCCCCTCTACCATGTTTTAATACCCCTGTACCAGTTCTTGGTACACAACCAAACAAAGGACCAGTGATGAAATGCATAGTAAAGGCTACTGGTACATGAGTACCTTTCAAAATGCCAGAATTGACCCCTGTCTGCAAACTGGACAGCACAAGTCACCCAAAAATTCAAAGTGAAAAATAAATTGCACAGCCAAATAAAGGACTTCAAAATACATAAGATAGACACAAATTTCACATTTTTCTGATTTAATTTCAATTTTCTATGAATTTCCAAAGTTCAGCATTAAAAACAGAAAAATCAGCATTGAAAAGATAAAAGGACCTGCTGGTAAATTGCACATAAAATCTGGTTCAGGGACCAAATTAGAAAATAAACATCATAGTCAGGTAGAGAATTCCAAAATACACAAAATGGACATAAATTTTATATTATTTGGATTTTATTTCTATTTTCTATGAATTTCCAAAGTTTCAGCTTTTGACAAAATAAAATCCAGCAAATTAAATGGGTAAAATGACCTTCACTGCCCCTCATCCGAAATAAATGGTTTAAAAATAGAAATACAATTCTAAAAATCATGAAATTCATCTTGAACATAATGCCAACCCTCTTCCAAGAATTAATGGCAACAAAACACATAATTCCCAATGAAACCAATGAATTCGGATCAATTCAGTTTTTTTGTAAAATATAAAACTTCCCAAATCTATATTCATTAATGGTCTAAAATCAAAATTCAAGTTGGATAACAAATTCAGTTTACATTAAGGAGTTTAAAGGGTTCAATCAGCACCTCCTACATCTCATTTATGATTGCAAGCATCCAAAGTCCGAATTAACATTAAATCGGTACTGAACCGAATAACCCGAGATCCAAACATGATGAATGCTCGATTAAACTCAAAATTAAAGCATTAATCAGATTCTAAATGCAAATACGATGTTGTCTGATCATTTAACTGAAGAAATTACGACTTAACTTGAAAGAAACAAAATTAAAATCAAGAATGGTGGCCTCGGCGGAACCCCATGATGAACCGCCACTTCCGATGACTGGAGGCGACTGACGATGGGTGCAATGCAATCCTGAGCCTCGGGCGATGCTAACCATGTCCTCTCCTTCCCTTGCCGTGGCCGGAGTTGGCGGAGGCTCGAACCCTTAAGATCGAGAATAAACCCTTGTTCATATCCCAGCTGCACGAATATCAAAGCAGTATGAACCATTTGATGAAGGCGCCAAAACAAATGTTTAAATGGAAGTGCGAATCTCAAAGCAGGCTTGATCCGAAACTGATGTCTGAAGTCAATAGCCCAAGTTTTAACATGCACCCATTTGTCCAAATCTCAAAGTCAAATCCAATGTCCAGCCCCAATTTCAAAGCTCTGGGCCCGATCTAAAACCCAATATCACAATTCGATATCCAACATCTATCCTAAAACCCAAAACACATCTTAAAGTCCTTAGCACTAATCTAAAAGCCCAAAATGACAATCTCAGAGCCCAAATAACAAATAAAAACATTAAGTTAAAAGTCATTTTACAAACAAACCCCTCTAGTGAAGTCTAATTACAGCTTAGTCCTTATAAATTCACAAACAGGTCCCTGACAGCCCAAAAATCTCTCAAACAAGTCCTTAAAAGCCCAATTTATCACATAAACCCTGCCTAAAATTCACATTACATTTCTATTCCCTCTCAGTTTTATAAATGAGTCCCTGAAGAAAGATAAATATTTACAAATAAGTCCTTCTTAGTCCTTTTCAAGCATAACTTTTTCGTCTTAAGTCCAAATCGACTCAAACCACTTCCAATGAACCCAAATTGAATTCTTCATGTTTCTAAATCAAAATTGAACATGTCCAAATATCAGCCAAATCCTGACCAAAGTACCCTCTTTTCAAAATCAAATGATTTCATTTCTTAATGTGATGTAAATAATTAACAAAACATAGATAAATATGTCATAAATCAAATATAAACGAATAATGCATATGAACTTCTCAAATACCCAAATTCTTATTTCAAAAATATAATTTTAATATGAAATCACACACAGACACATATCCAAACAAAGAAAACCAAAGTCAATACATGAGTCCCCTTTTTAGCCCCTTTATTCAATTCACAACAAATAGGCACAAATCCCGGAATGGACGAGGTGTTCAGTATGGCTTGGAAGGGTCATCTGATGTAATTAACAGCGGGGGCTTGCGCCCGCTGGGAGTTAAACGTCCCCACAATCAATAAACTCTCTCGATAGACTGATTATGAACAGTAGGTCTGTCGAGGGTGAACCGAAGGAATTGTAGAAAGAAAATGAATGTTTCAAGTTCGATGTTCTCTTCCATGTCTTGAAGACCGAGAGCATTGAACCCTGAGGCATTTAACATATGCACACACCTTCCATCCCGTTGTGCAACTTTCTGCGCCTTACAGGTTTTGGCACGCCCGGTGGGACCTTCTCCTCCTCACAGGTTCGGGATCCGATACGAAGATAAAAGGATATACTCAAGTAGCCAATGACTTCAAAACACTCAAACAACGAGTCATTGGACCGCTTGAGTTATGTCATCTCCTTTTATATTCGATATCGACGCCTATGGATTGAATAATTGGGCTAACACTCGTGTATGAATTTACATATGAAAATTGACTAATGAAATTTTGAGTTTTGCTTGTTTGCAGGAATGGCTTACACTGCAATCAATGAACGCTCTTTTGCCCAAGTTGCCAGCCTCCCAGCTGGAGAAGAAGTTGTTTATTTCGGAACTTTCGCAGTCTCTGTTGATTAAGTCAGGGCATTTGAAGCCCCTGTCCCTACTCCAATGAATGAACAGCTGTCCCTCGGGTCTGTCACCGAGGAAGAAGTTGAAGATAATGAGGAACCATGCTATTTTCTCACCCCTAAGGGAATGGACGGCAGAACGTTCATTCCACTTTCCAAAACTAGGCGCGCAAGAAGACGCGCGTCTAAGAAAATAACCAAGATCAACCAAATTCCCGTGACCCCTCTGTCGGTCACCAAGAAAAGAAATCTCCAAGCCTACCAGGATGAGTTGGTGGCTCAACCAGCCCTTCCTGTCTGCAACTCATTCTCCCCTCTCAGGATAGTGAGGAGAAGTCCCTCAAACTGTCTCGTTCATCCATAAATCAAAAGGAATGAACACCAACCGCAAAATGGTTGATGATACTGCTATGGCCATTCATAGGGCCCACAAACAGCTTCGCATATTGAAGCAGCGTAGGAACCGATACTATGTACATCCTGCGCAAGAAACCTCTACACCCCTTTCCGTCAAATCAAGATTGACGTTTCCAGCCCAAACGCTGGGGGCATCCAATGATGCCCAACCCTCAATCAAGTTGAGGCTGACGTTCCTAGCCTCAAAACCTAAGGCACACAACAATGCCTTCTCTCCAACACTAAAACCAAAGTTTCCAACCCCAAGGCTGGGGGCACCTGATGGTGCCTCGCTGAAACTAAAACTCCATCGAGAGATGCGTGCAAGCACCTCTCAAAGCTCAAGCAAAGAGGGATCAAATCAAACCCCTCAAATTCTGAGAAGACCAGCCAGTGTACATGATAGGCTGGGGGCACGAATAAATCCGCACCCCTCCAACACTGGAAGTTTAACAATAGTGGCGCCAAATGCCACTCATAAGAAGCGAAGGGTCACTAAAACACACCCTAAGCAAGAAGAAGAAGCGACGGTCTTCATGATAACCACTAACGAAGACCTTGAAGAGGAAGACGACCATCCTGTCGAACCCTCCAAACCCACCGTATGCATGGTGAGAAAGGGGAAAGACCCCATTGTCGAAAATCCGAGTGACGATGAGGAGGAGTCTGATGCAGCATGCCTTCCTCCCATAAATGCCAAACCCAAAACCGTAAGTGGCTCAGATGTAGGCCATATGGATGGACCCGCATTGGGTAACTTCCATACCGTCTTGGCAACTTCTCCATGTGCTGGTGAAAGTCAAACCGGTACACAAACACAAGAACAAATGTTATCCGCCTTCAACCAAATGCAAGCTGAGATACAAAATCTTAGAGCTGAAGTACATCAAGCCCATGAAAGGGAACAAAGGTTGATAGCTGAAATCCGAGGGAAAGGCCTCGCTGGCTCCGAACTTGAAAGAGGAGAAACGTCAAATCGGTCTAGCCCTGTAAGTGGGCTTGAAAGACTAGAAAGACCAAACCCTCAAGAAAGACGTAGAGTACATTGGGAGGATGAAAGGCGAGAAGCCTCCCCAACCTTTACTGCGGTTGATGTTCAAGAAATGATCAGCCGTCAGTTACGAGAAATGGGGATTGCCCCAAAACCAACAACATACCGAGTGGGGAAGCCATACCCCCCTGAATTCGACCTACCAAAGTATCCCCCAACATACACTGTTCCCTTGTTCTCCAAGTTCTCAGGAAACGGGACAGATGAGACGGGACCCGAACAACACATCAGTCACTTCATGATTCAATGCGGAGATTCTTCAAGAGAGGAAGCATTCCTTTGTCGCCAATTCGCTAGAAGTCTTTCAGGACCAGCGTTTCAATGGTATTGCTCTCTAAAACCAGGAAGTATAAGATCCTAGGACCAAATGGCGCGTGCCTTCATAGATAGGTTCGCCACTGCGAGCAGTCCGATAAGACTTGCTGATCTAGCATGGGCCAAGCAAGAGCCAAACGAAACTCTTCTGGCATATATCAATCGCTGGAGAAATATGAGCAACAAGTCGAGCCATCCTATACCCGAAAGGGAGGCAGTTGATTTGCTCATAAGAAGTACGTCCGGCAAAATGAGAGAGATGTTAATCGTCGCCAACCCCAACAGTTATCAAGATCTGGTAGACACCGTATCTAGATTGGGGCAAACGGATATAGAAGAGAAGTCATCGACTTCTTTCAAACCAAGAAGAGATTTTCCAAAGAAGAAGGAATCAAAGACAGTATACTCCGTCAAAACCAACAAAGCCAATAAAACCGAAAACATAGATTCTGACTCTTCTGACGAGGAAGCGATACAAGTTGACAGCCAACCCACTCAGCCAGTTCCTCGCGATAACCAAAATAGTCGTTACTCCAAATCATTGGAAGAGCAAAAGAGTAAGAAATACTCCTTCAAAAGGGAGAAAACAGCAAAAATATTTAGACAAGCTTTGGAAGATGGCCTGGAGTTACCCCCGAGCAAACGCCCGGATCAGGCAAATAAAGTCGATCATCCCAACTACTGCCCATATCATAGGGTAATAGGCCATAAAATAGAAGACTGTTGGGTCTTTAAAGACTTGATAGAAAGAAGAATTCAAGAGGGTCGGTTGCAGTTAGCGCCAAGCGCCGTGCAACAACCCGCATCTTATGAACAAGTTAATGTTATCTCTCATGCTGAGATGATTGAAGAAAAGAGGGTTGAAAGTCCCGCAAATGAAACATGGGAATTTCACCTCTCCAAGAAAACTAAAAAGTTGCTGAGACAGCTTCTGAAAGAGCCTCAAGTCAAATGGGATAGCAACTTAAACCCCATAGTGCCAAGGCCCCCAAAACGGGTCATCCATCGCAAGCCAAACAAGAATGGCAGCCAAAAGGGCAAGAAGTCGCCCAAACCAGCAGAGTTGCCTACACCTTCTGAAATTCAAAAGCACATACAAGCTCTAGAAAATCATAAGCAAGGTACTCCGCTACCGTTGACCCTCTTAGACTTCTTAACGGAAGATGTATTGGCCTTAATGTTGGGCCTCAAAACTGAAAAAGGAGAGACAAGTAAAGCTCCCCGAAATAGAGAAGACAATGATGATAACCACAAAATGTGTAATGTGGTTGTCTATGGAGGAAGTTCCTCGAGTGACTCAGATGACGGTGAGGTTATCTTTGTCAAAACCGAGAAACCTGATTGCCAAGCGGTGCTTCGCTCGGGTACGAATATCCCTGAGCGCCAACCACCACAAGAAGATGAAATTGGGAGATCGCTGCGGTCAGCGTGTTTGACATCTTGATGATGTCCGCTAAAGTGAGAGAAGTACTCATCTATGCACTCCAAAACCCTGAAGAGTTTCAAGCGCATTTCGCCGAAAAGAAGATACAAGAAATAGCGCTAGTAGACAACAAAAACCCAACTATCACCTTCGATGACGATGATTTGCTCATAGGCACGTCTGATCACAATAGACCACTCTTTCTCACTAGTGAGTGTGATGGCCAAAAGGTAACCTGTATGTTAATCGATCCGGGCTCTTCCATTAATCTGATGCCTAAGCGAACATTGGACCGTCTCACGTTGAGCGCTAAATTCCACATGAAGGACAAAATCACCAAACATGGGTTCAACCACAAAACGGAGCAATCCATGGGGGCAGTTAGCCTGCCTTTCGATATCGGTGGTATTCAAGAATGGATGAAATTCTACATCATCGATGCGAAAACCACGTACAACGCATTGATAGGTCGACCATGGCTACATAATAACAATGCCGTCCCGTCAACCCTACATCAATGTTTGAAATATATAAAAGATGGCAAAGTCAAACAAATCAATGGAGAAGTCAAGCCGTTTGAAGTGCATGAAATAGGGCTAAAAGATGCCAAATACTTCTTCGATAAACCTGTTCTAAAAGGAGAATGTTCGAAGAAACAGCGAGATGAGAAAATAAGGCTGTATGGAGCCGATACTGACTCTTCGTCAGGGGAGGAAGCCGATGAAGCTAGGATACTCCCGTCATACATAATACCCTCAAGAGACGAGAAAGGAGCGAGTCAATCCTCGCTGATGATTGAGAGGATACCTGAGAACCATCACAAGGAGCTCACACCAAGGGAAGTGAACCAAATCCAAGAGATGATAATGTTCATAATACCGCCTAAGGAAGAGGTTACCGAAGAAGGAATCTTTAGGCACAAGCCTATTGTATTCTATAGAGCCTCTGATGGTAAAAATCGGTCATTGGTGCTAAACAATGATGAATGGTCTCTGGATGATGAAACCGCGTCCGATAAAATGGGCGTGCCCCTCTTGCCATATTGTTCCGAAGGCCTAATCAGGATTCTTGCAAACATGAGCCCTATGACCACAACCCACGCTATGACAAAGCGATTTGATAAAATATTGACTCACCGTAACCCTACAATCATAGGACCGGATGGAAAGCCGAGAAATACTCGAGGGCTCGGGTATGATGAATCTGATGATGAAAATGATGACTCCAAATGTCGTCCTATGCAATACCCCAGCGACAGTGGCAGCGATGACGAGTCACCGACTTGTGATCTAAGAAGGATCCAAGGGAAAGCTACCCATGCCAATTTAGAAATGGCTTTAAGAGGCGGTCGTGGTAGAGGCCGTGGAAGAGGTCGAGGTGGAAATTCCTTCGCTAATGCCTTGCCAAGACAACCCAAACCAAATCCAACCGAAACTCGCTCTTTTCAAGACCTGTTGAGACAAATGGAGGGTCTGGATGTGCATTCTGAGCATAGACAACAACAACCAAACAACAACCGAAGAACTTCCAAAGCTTCATGTCATGCAATAGAAGTTGAAGACAATCAATTGTCGTTTGTCGCATGCAGTGTATGCGATAGACCAGGAGAGGTCACAGAAATGACTTCATGTGTCGAATGTGGAGCCATATGCCATCCCCCTTGCACGAGGTTTAGGGAACACCCTCAAAGTAGTAATGAAACCCCAAGATGGAGCTGCCTGCATTGCTTCAAAGGTAAATGGGTACCAGAACCGAAGAAGGGCGAAGGAAAAGCAGAATCACTGCTCCCAACACCAGCACCTGAGTCTTTTCCACTTGAAGGCATGCTGGCTCAACTCCTAAAGGATTATTTGAAATTCCAGTCCGCAAAGAGATAAGCCCATACAGATTCAGCGAACACGATCTCTGAATCGAAGAAACCTGTTCTGGTAATGCCAAAAGAAAAGAATACTCTGGCAGAACTTAAGAACAAAACATATTCATTTGGGAGAGATAAAGTTGCTAGGGCATTCGACCTAATGATGCAAAAAGGTCTCAACTTGCCAGTATGCAAACACCCAGAACAAGCGAATAAGGTCAACGAACCTAATTACTGCCCATATCACCATATCCTTGGTCACACCATCGATGACTGTCTTCAAGGATTTTCTAGAAAAGAAAAGGCAAGAGGGAACTTTACCACCCACTGTGGCAGCCTATCTAGAAGGGACTCATACGCCGATTCCTAACAAAGATAAGGGAAAACAAAAGATGAAGTTTATCCCTAAAGATGAAGTGCCTTCGCAATTCGAAGAAGGGGACATGGTATCCATGCTCAGCCAGTCTCAACCATCCAAAGACGGTCACACTAAAATTGAGTGGAAAGGACCATATATCGTCGAGCAAGCTTTGGGGCGAGACACATAGGTTGCGAGAAAGCAATGGAAACAAGTTCGCACCACCTATTAAAGGGAGGTATCTCCAAGAATACCAAGCACCTGGGATGCAAAGTCAAGTCCGAAATTTGAGAACTCGAGGCGACGGCTCAGAAAATTCGGAAGAAGAACAAGAAGCTGAGTGCTACATGGCATCTCAAAGGTCCACCGACTCGGAATATGATTCACCTAAAGAAGAAGAGGATCATAGTAGTGGTAGCCACACAAAGAAAGGCAAATGCATGAGTTGTGATGAAGTAGATGATTATCACGTCATGTTCAATTGTGACTGATGCCATAGATACTCATGCACTGAATGCGCCACCGGAAGAAGGATAAGTTCTAGCTATGACAAAAGGTTCTTTAACTGGTTTTGCGTGACCTGCAAGTGTATCATAGAGGATGAAAAGCAAAAGAAGAAAGAAAAAGCCAAACAAACTTCTAAGAAGAAGAAAGGTGAAAGTTCCAAATCCCGCTCAAAGCATGGATCATCAAAGAAACCTAAGGATGATGATTCAAGCGACTCTAGCACGGATGCTGCATGTTATATGGTAGAGGTCGAATCCGAACAAGAAGAGTTTGAGTTTGGATATACAACCCATTGCGGTGTCTGTGACCAAAAGGGAAATTCATGGGACATGTTTGAATGCAAAGAGTGTGGCAATAGTCACCATCCCTCGTGCGCAAGCCCAAGGACAACCATAACCGATTACAATGATTCTCGGTTCGACATCTATGAGTGCCCGAAGTGCATTTATCAACAAGTGCAAAAGGAGATAAGGGCGATAAAGGAATTCAAGGATCGAACTGTAAACCCCAATCAGGTTGCAAAGGATGTTGAAAGCGCTTCAAAGCAGAAATGGGACGAAACCCGTTCGCCACAAAATGCGAGAACCAATGTCGAAGCAAGACAGGAAACGGTTCACATGCTCGGCCCATTTGATGAATATAAGAAGGGACAGCTTGTGTGGGTCGTCAAAGAAACACCAAGGTCGCAATCGATCAGATTCTGGGGCCCATATTTAGTGGATCAAGTCTTGGAAGAGTACCGATACAGGCTGATAGACAATGAAAGCGGAGAGCCCGTTAAATCAATCAGCGGTCGTTATCTAAAGCTCCACCAGGAGGGTGATACACCAAGCGACTTCTGTCAAGAGTACGAAAGTGACTCGTAAACCGTCACCTAAAAGACCATCCCCACTACAGCCACGATGGGGGTGATAATGCGCATGAAGGGGCACGTCGGGCATCAATGCGCCCAAAAGGGAAATGGTATATATACCTCACCCTTGAAGGAAGTCGACATCTCTAAGTCACAAACTTCCTCAACCTCAATCAAATTCTGCGCTAATGGCTGCTCAAAGAACAATTCCCCACAACTGGGAAACCATGGCGCTCACGCCGACGGTAAGAATGGGATATGGCCGATATCCAGGCCCAGGTTCTCTCACCGTCGACTTCCCCAACAAGGACGCACTGCCTCAAGAGAGTCGATGGTTATGGCGATCCATCTTCATCTATGTCACTGGAGGAAGGAAAACCGGGTACACCAAATACCGCCTCGGTCACTACTTCTCAAACCAATTGCAACTCAACTGTGAGTTCTCAAGCCTAATCATCGAGGAAGTTGACAAAATCGAGGCCGACTACATACTCATATGCCCAAGCGATGACATAAAAAGGGGCATCCTTTCATTGGGCTCACTCACTTTAGAAGCTGATGTTCCTGGTGTCATGCCCACCGATATCCGAATGATAGGATGGACTTCTAGCCAAGGAGGCTATGACAACCCCCTCAATTATCGTGCGCGCATAAGACTCCGCAAGGTACCTTTACATTTATGGAATTCTGCTGATATTCATACTTTGGTGGCAGGATTCGGGTATCCTCTCAGGATTGCCCCATACTTCTCCAACAACAACTATGACACGCTCAGGCTCTTGATCGCTTGCGGGCCACCCAATACCATCCCGCATCAGTTGTGGCTGACCGTTGATCCCATCCGCAAAATTGTGGATGTGGAAGTCGAAGGATGGGATGAAAATGATGGAGACATGCCTCCGCCTGATGATGCAGAAAGCTCCGTCAGCAAACCTCCTCCACCACCAGCACCAGAGAATCCAAAATCCTCTGAGTCACCTAATCTGTCACTGCCCTCTGAACCAACCACATCGGGCAAAGACAGGAGGCCCGCCAAACATGTGGGGCCCAAGACCGCTCCTTACTAACAGGGGGGCAACAAGCCGTTTATGTTAAATGCTTTTAGGAGTTGATTTCCCTTTCTCATGGACAATGTTTATGTTTGCTCGATGATGGTGTGTTTATGTCTAAATGTTTGTGTGTATGTCTGCATGAAACGAGAATCCTACGAGATCTCCTCCTCAAACTCTACTCCACGATCTCCAAATTTTAAGATAAAAAACTCCACAAATGTCCAAAATTCCAATAAAACCCAAATTCTAATGTCCACAAATAAAGTGTTCCACACAAAATTCCACAAATATCCAAAAGTCCAATAAAGCCTACATTTTAATATCCATAAATAAAATAGCCCAATAAATATGCATAAGCGAAAACCTCTACGAAACAAAAGGACCAAATCTCAGCATGAGTGAAATTGTCTCGAGCGAAAAGTGAGGTCCCCAACTACCCACAAAATCCATAAAGGCCTCTCGCCACAAAATGGGTTTTGTTAAGTTTGTACCCTTAAACAATTAACACTGGCAAAGTTTGTCCAGCCAGTTCTGAATATGGACAAACAAGTTTTATATTTTGTACTTTAAACAAAATATGGGCTTTGGTGTTGTGCCCATTTGAAACAACTATCACTGGTTTTGTCTTTCCTCCCAGTTTGAAAAAAGGAGAGACAAGGTTTCTTCATTGTCCTTTAAACAATGGAGTGCCTAATGATGATATCTCAAATAAAAAATCAAAAGATTAAAGAAAGCGGTCGTTTAGACTATTTAAATTCTGAAGGCACAAAATCCCTTTTAAAACAAAGTTTTCAAAACAATGGTGTTCGCATTTCCCGCGATACCCTCGCCTAAGGATTGATGCCATATAGGCTATTCAAGAAGGCACGAGAGGAGTGAGTAAGGTTCCACCTCCAAACAAGTGCATATACACAACTAAGCTTCACCATAATATAAAAAAGAGTGGAGAGATGTAAGGCCCACAAAGAAAGCCTCACGCACAAAATAGGCGTTGTCAAGTTTGTGCCCTTTAAACAATTGTCACTGGTACGCTCGTCTAACCAGTCATCTAAAATGATGAGCAGGCTTTATATATTTGTGCCGAACAAAATAAGGCTTTGATGTTGTGCCTAGGCCTCGTGAGCACTGAAACAATTATCATGGCCCAGAATAAGAGAAACTGAGAGCCCGAAAGCAAAAACCATAATCGGGTTCTCACCAAACCAATCTCTCCAGAAGCAAGCCTTGAGCCAGGTCGATACCCATAAATAGTGGACCTATAAATCAATGCCCCACGAGCCACGATCCAAACTAAAGCTTAAGAATAAGAACCCTTAGCTCTAAGACACACCGAAGTCCCGCCGAAGGCGAAACCCAAGACTCGATGCGCCTTAACAGCCGTCCCCCGGGCCATAATCAAGCCAGAAGCTCGAGAAAAAGAACCCTTGGCTCTAAACACTGAAATCCTATATAAGACTGGTTAGACGAGCGTACAATTTGGCTCTAAACCCTTGGCTCTAAACCCTTGGCTCTAAACACTGAAAGCCCACAATTTGGCATCCCTCTCTATAATAGTCCCACCGATAACAATTGGGGACTTTTCAAGCTGGAGTTAAAAGGATTAACCAGCCGTTCAACACAAGTCCCACGGGTGACAAGTGAATACCCTAAAGCCCAAGCATAATTTGGCATACCCTTTCGATACGTCCCACGGGTGACGCCTAGACCCAAGCCACATGAAGATTCTCTTGGCTTCAAAAACACTATACAAAGACCAAAGAACCCTGTTTAAGCCCTATATAGGCCAGAGTCCATGATAGACTCTTGATTGAAACCATGTCCCACCAAGGCCCAGTACACAAAATAGGCCTACGATCAGATTGTAACCAAGAATGAAACTTATAATAATACCCTACTCAAACCTGCGTCCCACCAACCTCAAACCCACACAGCACATAGGCGGGTCGGCTATCGAGATGCACAATAAGACCGTGAGAGGCCGCACAATACTGCAAGTGTTCCTTCACACAAGTCCCACAGGCGAGTCCTTAAACATTTTTCACGAACGATGCAACGTATGTACAGCATATGGGCTGGTCAATTACCGAGAAATGAATCGAAACTTTGGAAGATCACGAACAAGTCCCACGGGCAAACCCTTGAACAGTTCTCGCGTTTGGCACGACGTATATACAGCATATGGGCTAGTCAGTTGCCGAAAAGCGAGACAAGGCTATGAAAGATCACAAGAGCATATAAGGCCGATCCTTCACCAAAGTCTCACAACCCCTTACCCTTTTACTTTCAAGGTGCGACGAAAGTACAGCATATAGGTTAGTCAGCTACCAAGAAGTGAATTGAGACTATGAAAAATGGCAAGCAAAACCCCCAAGCTAGAGCCTAATACCAAGAATCTTCAGCTCTAAATACACTAGAAGTCCCACACAAAGCGAAAACCTACAATTTATCATGACTCTAAATCTACCTTTCGATGATACCCAGACTGGAGTCAAATAGTCGAATTCCCTGACTCCGTAAAAGCCCAAGCCCACAAGTTGGCAGGCTCTTCAATGTATGTCCCGTGGGTGACAAGCGGAACCCTCAGGCTGTAGCCCAATTTGGCGCGCCCTTTGAACACTAACCCTACCGATGACTAGAAATTCTTATGCATGTCCCGCGGGTGACATCTAAACCCAAAACCAGATAATATTTTCCTAACACTAGAATGAAACCTATAACAAGCAAACCAAGCTCCACTCATAAGAGAAGCATTGTTTCACTAAGTCGCATCAATCTCATGGAGATGCGTAAAAACATCAAACCTTAACGGGTTCCGTATGACCGATGTAACCCTTAAGTGAGACGGTCTTACGCAGTCATACATGCTGATGTAGCCTTTATGCGGGACAGCGTGCGTGAACATCCAACCTTAACGGGTTCCGTATGACCGATGTAACCCTTAAGTGGGACGGTCTTACGTAGTCATACATGCTGATGTAGCCTTTATGCGGGACAGCGTGCGTGAACATCCAACCTTAACGGGTTCCGTATGACCGATGTAACCTTTAAGCGGGACGGTCTTACGTAGTCATACATGCTGATGTAGCCTTTATGCGGGACAGCGTGCGTGAATATTCAACCTTAACGGGTTTTCGTATAACCGATGTAGCCTTTAAACGGGACGGTTTTACGAGGTCATGTCGCCGATGTAACCTTTAAGCGGGACGGTGCATGAACCAGGAAGATAGAAGACAACAAACCTACTAACTGGAGACGTTTGATCGCTTAGAACCCGATTGAATGGATGCAGAAGGTTTGAGGTACAGCTTGAGTCCAATGAAGATGCCTTGTCACTTAGAACCCGATGGGGGAGATTCAGGATTAAAGCCTGACTCTGACAAGTATATCTGGTCGCTTAGAACCCGATTGGAGAAAACTTGAAAGGTTCAGGAGAAAAACCGAGCTAAGCAGGTTTATCCGATCGCTTAGAACCCGATTGGAGAAGGCTTGAAGAGTTCGTCGACAAAAAGAGAAAGAAGGAGAATGAGGAATAAAACTGATTTAGACGAATTTATTTAATCGCTTAGAACTCGATTAGAGAAGATTCGAATAAATCAACCAAAAAGAGAAAGGAGAAAGAGAATGAGAAAACTACAAAAGCAAACATCAACCACGAATACATATATCCAAGCGTGATCAACCAAAACCAAAATACATATGCAAAGAGTGGGCTCGAAGGCACGCACTCTCACAACGAGTCCACAAAATGAGACCTAAAGGAAGGTGCCATAAGGCACCATAGCCAAGCAAGGCTCCACAGTCGCAGGAACATCCTGGGGGCAGCCGATAATCTCTCCTGCCCTAGCATCAGATGAACCTGTAGTACCTGAACCTGATCCTGCAAAGACAAATGCGGATCACGAAAAAAAAACCAAAAATGATGAAGTAAGAAGAGATAAAGTTAGTAATACCTGGCTGAGCAACTGCCCCAGTGGTGGGAATAGAAGTGCTAGCCTTGCGCATTTTTCTCTTGCGAGAAACCTTCTCCAGAGGAGGGTCAGAATGCTGAAGAATCCTACTAGGGATCCCAAAGGAAGTCAGCACCTCACCCCCTGACTCGTGAAGTGCTAACAATAAATAAACAAGAGGTTAGTGCAATCGGGCAAAATATGCAGAAAAGAAATCTCAATGAAGGAAACATACCAACTCTGGAGGGAGCCCTACTCATAACTCTGGGAGTAGAGAAACGACTATCCCGACTGCACATGCCAGGAACCCTCTCGAGGGGAGGTACAGTCCTCGGGCCGACATGATCATCTGGCCCAGGCAAAACCCTCTCCATCCATTTACCTAAAGGCTCGACATAGCAGACCTGCACCATGTCTCTGTACCATCTCTCATACAAGACAGTGAAGGTCACTAACCTGAAGGCTCGAGGCATAACGAACCGCACCTGTGTCTCTATGCGGAAAAATGATGTCCAACATCTAACCGCCCCTGCCAAGTCAGCGTGAATATCGCTAGAAAGGGGAACATCAGCGGGAATGCACTGGTCTAAACCAAACTGATGCGCACAGCGGTGAGGCATGTACGGCTCTAAGACCACCCTGTCTCCCAAGCGCAAAGGAAGAAGCCCATGGCGAAGGCTAACCAAGAATCCAGCCTCCGCAGAACCCAACCTCAAACTCTCGCGATGGTCTCCTCCAGGACCCCCGTCAAACAAAACCAAATCCTCAAGTCGCTCATCGCGACAAGCAAACTGTCTCCCACCATGAAACCGGAGATAATCATCACTATCGCGGAGGAAAGCACGCGCTCGCTGGGCTGAAATACGACTGGCTCTCGCTCCAGCTATCTCAGCCAATACCGGCAAATCATGTCGTAAACCATGATCCATGACAGGAGTATACAACCCTGCCCAATACATATGGACCCAGCCAAACAAGTAATGGTAAGGTATGACCTCATCACAAAAAGAGGGGTCGCATGATGAAGAAATCACTCTCATGCCTTTGAAGAGATTAGCTAATGCAGGGATCGCCAAAGAAACCAACTCTCCTCGAGCCAGTCTACTCGCCATAACAAAGGTCTCAGGTCTAATGACTCCAACTGGCTGACTAGGAATAACAAAGTAACAAAGCCACCAGGCTAGAAAAGCCGTCAATGTGGTCTCCCTCCCTAAAGCCTATAAGAAGTGTGACATGCCTCGACACCAGAGCTCTTATGAAAAATCTTCGCCTCTCCTATGCCGAAAGGGTCCGAAGGATGAGCGAAGGACTGACGCGGATACCTGACTCGGTCAGTAAAATAGTGAATCCAAGCAGAGAAAGTCACATCACCCCCACGAGAAAGTGTGCGGTGTACGTCGAATAACCGCTTGAGTGAGCCAGGAAATGTGTAAATACCCCCAGGAGATCTCTGCTCTAACGCCACGACACTGGGGACATACTCATCTTAAGGATCACCAAAAATGGGTAAACCAGACAACCTGTGAAACTCTATGGGTGAAATGGTCAATTCTCGGTCCGATAAGATGATCGTGTTAGAGCTGTACCTCCACCTCTCAGCCAAGGCCTGAAAAAATGACGGGTCCCAGGTATACTCGAAAAGGGATAAAAATACCGCATGATAAATGCCAACCTTTTCGAGAGCGACTCTCTCTCGCCGTAAAATAAATCTCACCCAATCAACCAAGCCTGCCTCTCTTCTTAAAGTACCTGGAGGAAGATATCCGGGAACCCAAGGAAGAGCCCCGGTGCCCACCATGTTGAGGCCCAAGAGATGTAAAGAATGTGGCGTCCGATCCGATGTAATGGGATGAAGACTGTCACCTAGAAACGAGTGATAGTCCTGCTGTCGCAGTGCAGGTCCAACTCGATAAGTAACTCCCGTCCTCAAAACGGTCGCTGGTGTCCAGTCAATGGGATCACCAGGGAATCTTCCTCTCACAGGAAAAGGCCCCATCGGCAAGGGGTCATGTCTAGTAAAAGGAACTCCTGCACAAACAGAGAAATACTATGAGAACCACAATCATGGTCCGGAAAGACCCTAAACTAAAACCCATAAGGGAGAATAGTCTGAAAAGACTTTAAACTACAGCCAAAACCAAGTCCCAACCAGGCGAAGTCCGAGAAGACTGTAGACTACAGCCATGATCCGAAAGGCTCCAAAACATAGCCAAAACCACAGGTATAGTCAATGTCCTACAAATTCCCTACTCAAAAACAACACGTAAGTACAAGTGTATGAGAGGTAAGGAAGAGCGTACCTTGGTTACGAGACATAACTAAAGATGACGATCAAACCAGCTTCCAAACTTCAGCGATGGCCTAGACTCTGAACAATTACAAGAAAATATAGAAATATGTTAGCTCAGAGTTTAGAATAAATTGAAGGAAGAGTCCGAGAAGACTCTAAACTACAGCAATAGTCTGAAAAGACTTAAAACTAAAGCATAGTCTGAAAGGACTTAAAACTAAAACATGGTCCGAAAAGACTTAAAACTAAAGCATGGTCCGAAAAGACTTTAAACTAAAGCATGGTCCGAAATGACTTTAAACTAAAGCATAGTCTGAATAGACTCTAAACTACAACTAAAACCAAGTCCCAACCTGACATGACCTAGAAGACCCCGAGATACAGCCAAAACCAACACTGGTTAATCAAAGACCCCAAAGAGAAGCACACGAGACAAACTGGATCAAAACCCAAGATTATGCCTACAACCAGAAGGCCATTTTATCTAAACCCTCGATTTTGCAAGCTACCCGCATGGTTCCCGTACTAGACCAGAGATAAAATTCCCCTGTCTGTAATCCCTCCTCGGTTAGATAGGTTTTCCCATGAGTATGTTTGCCTATGGTCGTTGCCCGGGTCCCCTAATATAAAGACAAGGGATTAAGTACTTAGGCAAGCTCTAAAGGATGCACACTCAGCCACTCACCCAACCATGCAAGTATTAGCAAGATGAGATAAAGATAACATACATTTTTGAAGTAGATGTGATCGAAGAAGATGATCAGACCCGCTTCCGAGCTCAATGCCCAATGTGGAGTTCCAACACCTGAGATTCAGACAAGGAAAACAACTCAGAAAAGATTCCATAAAGTTCGAGGAGAACACTGGGGGTACCTGGCTAAGCTGTTCAATCCTAAGGTCTTCACACCTCACCCAGGTGGGGGGCATTTGTTTGACCCTAAAAAGTTGCTATTTAAACTCAACATGACAAATGACAATTTCTGGGGGAATCAAAATACCAAAGTTGTACTCAGACCCTTCACAGCAAATGGAGTACAGCATATTAAAATTCCTGGAGGTATTCTGCATGCAAAACCATGAATTTTAATGTGTAAAATGGTCAGGAACATTAAGGAATTAATTTCCTATAAATAAACAATTGCTGGATAGCATGCGGGGTGCAAATAATGGGGCATACCTAGCAAAGTCATCTCCTAAAACACCCTATAGGTACGATTTGGAGATGTATAACAGTTCCCTGACAGCAAGGGCCCACATGTCAATGACTCAATAGTATTTTCGCTAATTGGTCAAGATAGATGAACACGGTCTACCAAATAACCACATATGAACCAAGCTGTCAATGGCTCGGCACATGGGAAACCAAGTTCATCCAGACATTCGAAATCGGATTAAAAACTTTGCGCTCAGCGACTAATCCCTTCAATTTGAATACACGCGGCACACGATGAACCGATTCAAAGCAGTCACACGGTGTACAATGCAACAGGTGCATCCTAGCCCAACCATTGAAGTTAAATGTTGCGCTGAGGCGCTTTGACCCTTTCGTGCGGTATGCACCCGGTGCTGTATACACCATGCTTTACTTTCTGCGTGATGCATAGACACCGAGCACAGCCAAGCCAAAAGAGGGATCTTAAAACATGAATGGCTAAGTCGAATAGAGGCTGACAGTGGACCCATCCCTGTCAGTCCTCTCTTCTTCACCTCTCTTCCCCAAATTCAACAGAATATGAAATTAAAAATTCGAGTGAAAGGCTAAAACTATTGGCAAGACAATACCTAAAGATCAAAGGGATTCCCTTCCTCTTCTCCCAACCCGAGAGCTTGACAAGCTAAGTGCTTCCGTTATCCCCGATTACAATAAAGCCGGGAACGATTTTGAAAAAAAAAGAAACTCGAGCACCAGAACAAATTGAGCTCTAGAAAATATAAAGGGGCACCTAATAGGCCAATGCAACCCTTCCTGGGCTATTAATTCGAGCCCTAAATGATCATGAAGTGAATGCGGCCATAATAAGCTCTGAACCGGATCACAACAGGTTGAACGCATTTGATACTCTGTCTAAATGGTAAAATATGCCCTGGACCATGATAAACGATACATTACGATGCAAGGTGGCTTGGTTTCAATAACTGAAGAGCAATAACCAAGGAGAGGCGTATTATAACCGAGTGTACTGCCGGCACAATACATATCGGCTGCTACAGCTGTTTATTTAATGATTGGTCCCCGGGACACGTGTCTTACACTCCCACAAACGACCAAAATAGAAGAATCTTTCTCCCAGCTGCTTGGAACACGTAATTCAAACGTTTCCATTTTTGGCCGGTTCACCTAGGGCTGAGATGAGGTTACTCAAGCACAAACATGATCCAAGGGATGAGAATATTCCAATCATGAAATTGCACCCTATATGAGCATAGCCTATTGATCCCTGACGAAAGAAACAAAAAATCAAGATGAAGCAAGGATAGACCATTAATCAAACATCTGATGGTCATGATGAAAAAGCAATATAGAGGCAGCAATCCGAAAACCCTAATTATGCCTTATATAAGGCACCCCAAATGCAAATGAATGATATACTCCTTCTCCTCCATAAATCCCTGTAAAAAAGAGCAAGTTAGAATCTCAAGAGAGTTTAAGTTAGAAATTCCAAAGTTTCAAGCTTTTAGCAAAATTAGAAAGGTAATTAATGCCCGAATGATGTAAGCTCAAGAGGAGCAATGATCTGTACATATGTTCATTTTAGTCGAAATAAAGAATCTTTTGATGAATTTCTTCTCTTTTCTTTACTGCCTTGGTCTTGCTCTCTTCTCTTCATCTCCTTTTTATTTCAAACCTTCAAAAATCATGAATGTGAGGGTTATATAGTTTCTAGTTCATCATAGGATGAACAAAATGAAATATGTAGCTTGATGATCAAATAAAAATATTTTTACTTCCTTTTCTTGCATCTTTCATGAAATAATAACAAAAAAAATATTAAAAATATAATTTTTCTCTTGCCTTTTCTGCCTCACCTTCTAAAGAAAAATGTATATACATAAATATTAATATATATATGCACATGCTAATATTTTATCACCTCTTTCTTGGAGCTTATGAAATAAAAAAAAAACGATGATAAAGCTTTAATCTTTGATGCATTTTCCTTTCCTTTTTACCCTTTTAGAACTTTTAATAAAATGGTATTAGTGAAGATATGTGTAGTAGAGCCGGCTGGCATCCTTGCATATCCAATCTCTTATCCATTTTAATTAAAAGATCTTATTTAAAGGGATAAAGTGACAAATAAAAAAATTAATGCACAAAGGAATATGAAGTTGAGGCCGGCTGGCATCCTTCATATTTCTTCAACCAAAATGACCTTTTTGCAAAAAGGAATAGAAAAGGAATTCAAGGTGCAATGTTATGAAGCTAAAATTTTGCTAAATAACAACACTTTGAAGGACCTATTTGCAAAAAGTGAGAGATAGAGGGCTGAGATATATAGGCAGCAACTATAATTGCATTGTGCCATTTATATTCTTAGTCCAATGACATCTTGATGATTTGTCCTCTCAAAACATGAAAAATACATAGCAAACATGATTTTCAAAAAGGACAGGGACCTCCCTGCATAAAACCATATTTTGATGACAGTTTCTTAATATTTAAAAATGAAATAATGATCTTTTGGAGCTTTTTTATTTCTTCTTTTCTGTTGCTGATGCAAAAACAGTGACTTTCATGCTCATAAAATATGTTCTGACCTCAACCAGCCCCTATACCATGCTTTAATACCTCTGTACCAGTTCTTGGTACATAGCCAAATAAAGGACCAGTGATGAAATGCATAGTAAAGGCTACTGGTACATGAGTACCTTTCAAGATGCTAAAACTGACCCCTGTCTGCAAATCGGACAGCACAAGTCACCCAAAATTTCAAAATGGAAAGAAAATTGCACAGTTAAATAAAGGACTTCAAAACATACAAAATTGACACAAATTTCTCATTTTTCTGATTTAATTTCAATTTTCTATGAATTTCCAAAGTTCAGCATTAAAAACAGAAAATTCAGCATTGAAAAGATAAAAAGGACCTGCTGGTAAATTGCACATAAAAATCTGGTTCAGGGACCAAATTAGAAAATAAACATCATAGCCAGGTAGAGAATTCCAAAATACACAAAATGGACATAAATTTTATATTATTTGGATTTTATTTCTATTTTCTATGAATTTCCAAAGTTTCAGCTTTTGACAAAATAAAATCCAGCAAATTAAATGGGTAAAATGACCTTCACTGCCCCTCATCCGAAATAAATGGTTTAAAAATAGAAATACAATTCTAAAAATCATGAAATTCATCTTGAACATAATGCCAACCCTCTTCCAAGAATTAATGGCAACAAAACACATAATTCCCAATGAAACCAATGAATTCGGATCAATTCAGTTTTTTTGTAAAAATATAAAACTTCCCAAAATCTATATTCATTAATGGTCTAAAATCAAAATTCAAGTTGGATAACAAATTCAGTTTACATTAAGGAGTTTAAAGGGTTCAATCAGCACCTCCTACATCTCATTTATGATTTGCAAGCATCCAAAGTCCGAATTAACATTAAATCGGTACTGAACCGAAGAACCCGAGACCCAAACATAACGAATACTCATTTAAATTCAAAATTAAAGTGTTAATCAGATCCCAAATGAAAATACGATGTTGTCTGATCATTGAATTGAAGAAATTACAATTTGACTTGAAAGAAACAAAATTAAAATCAAGAATGGCAGCCTCGGCGGAGCCCCATGATGAACCGCACTTCCGATGACTGGAGGCGACCGACGATGGGTGCAATGCAATCCTGAGCCTCGGGCGATGCTAACCATGTCCTCTCCTTGCCTTGCCGTGACCGGAGTTGGCCGGAGGCCCGAACCCTTAAGATCGAGAATAAACCCTTGTTCATATCCCAGCTGCACGAATATCAAAGCAGTATGAACCATTTGATGAAGGCGCCAAAACAAATGTTTAAATGGAAGTGCGAATCTCAAAGCAGGCTTGATCCGAAACTGATGTCTGAAGTCAATAGCCCAAGTTTTAACATGCACCCCTTTGTCCAAATCTCAAAGTCAAATCCAATGTCCAGCCCCAATTTCAAAGCTCTGGGCCCGAATCTAAAAGCCCAATATCACAATTCGATATCCAACATCTATCCTAAAACCCAAAACACATCTTAAAGTCCTTAGCACTAATCTAAAAGCCCAAAATGACAATCTCAGAGCCCAAATAACAAATAAAAACATTAAGTTAAAAGTCCTTTTACAAACAAACCCCTCTAGTGAAGTCTAATTACAGCTTAGTCCTTATAAATTCACAAACAGGTCCCTGACAGCCCAAAAATCTCTCAAACAAGTCCTTAAAAGCCCAATTTATCACATAAACCCTGCCTAAAATTCACATTACATTTCTATGCCCTCTCAGTTTTATAAATGAGTCCCTGAAGAAAGATAAATATTTACAAATAAGTCCTTCTTAGTCCTTTTCAAGCATAACTTTTTCGTCTTAAGTCCAAATCGACTCAAACCACTTCCAAATGAACCCAAATTGAATTCTTCATGTTTCTAAATCAAAATTGAACATGTCCAAATATCAGCCAAATCCTGAAATGACCAAAGTACCCTCTTTTCAAAATCAAATGATTTCATTTCTTAATGTGATGTAAATAATTAACAAAACATAGATAAATATGTCATAAATCAAATATAAACGAATAATGCATATGAACTTCTCAAATACCCAAATTCTTATTTCAAAAATATAATTTTAATATGAAATCACACACAGACACATATCCAAACAAAGAAAACCAAAGTCAATACATGAGTCCCCTTTTTAGCCCCTTTATTCAATTCACAACAAATATGCACAAATCTCGGAATGGACGAGGTGTTCAGTATGGCTTGGAAGGGTCATCTGATGTAATTAACAGCGGGGGCTTGCGCCCGCTGGGAGTTAAACGTCCCCACAATCAATAAACTCTCTCGATAGACTGATTATGAACAGTAGGTCTGTCGAGGGTGAACCGAAGGAATTGTAGAAAGAAAATGAATGTTTCAAGTTCGATGTTCTCTTCCATGTCTTGAAGACCGAGAGCATTGAACCCTGAGGCATTTAACATATGCACACACCTTCCATCCCGTTGTGCAACTTTCTGCGCCCTACACTTGACCTTTAAGATATTCTTGTGTGAAAAGGTATGAATCAATCTTTTTTGTATGAATCAATATTTTTTCTGTGCAGATCAAATTTTCATAGTTATACCTGATTAACATGCTTCTTTCCTGTGCTTCTTGTTTCAGAGACGAATGATATTTTCATAGTTGCTGCTAAGGTATGCTTGAAAAGATTCAGATGCCTTTTTTTTGTCTCACTTTTCAAGCTTAATTAATCTTATATTATCCTTTTGATTCATTACTGCTCAGTGCTCACACATAAGTGATAGCAATGATCACCATTATCTGTAGGATGCATAGAGTAATTGCAAAAGAATGCAGGGAAATAAACTGAATATTTATAGTAACTGGTAAAATTTCACTTCTCAGGCTATTGCTTTTACTGTGTTGAGGTACAAGAAGCTGAAAAAATCACAAGCGAAAGACAAAGGAAAGGGGTTGCTTGGTAAAATGGACAATACCAGTTTTTCTTTGCTTCTGGAAGCATGGAAGCCTATTTTAATGGGTTTCAAGAGGAGGTAATAGTTGGTGAATCTGCTATCGTTTTGTTAATGATCGACCGAAATCAGAGATCTTGCTTCTACTGTGAAGTGATCCAGAGAATAAAAAATAGCTACAATGCATGAAATACAATGGTTGTTGTGTAATTCAGTTGCATATTTTGTTTATTTGTGTTATGTAAATATTGTTATATTGTGTGGTCTTTTGTGAATAAATATGTTATGTTGTATATTCTTTATATTGTCTAAATTATTTGCTTGATATTTTGTTTAATGTTAATGAATGTCGAATGGTAATATATGACTAGCAAAAATATGGAGGCTAGCCCCAATACAAATAGAATTATGCAAAAATTTGTATACCAACACTTACTGTTTTTAGAAACTATACTGACTGTTTTTTAACAAAAACAGCCGGTGTTGGTGACCTACACCGACTGTTTTTTAACAAAACCGTCGGTATTGGGTACCTACACAGACTGTTTTTAATCCATCAGTGTTGATGACCTACACTGACTGTTTTTTACCCGACAGTAAAGGTATACCTATACTGCCGGCGCCATCACCAACGCCTCTATAACAGTCGGTGTAGGGGTATTTGAACAGTCGGTGAAAGGGTTTTTTGTACTAGTGGAAATAAATGTTTCAGTACCGACAGTAACGTTTGAATATTTTATACCAACAGTAACGTTTGAATTTATCCTTCGAGAAAGTTCTCAAAATGTATAGGTTATTTTGGTGGTTCTTCCCTGTAAGACCGCCGCTGACATATTTACCTGAGTGGTTATTCTTCCTTTAAAACAGCCACTATGAGTATAAAGGCAAGTAAAAATATTCTGACTCACGTAAAATATATATATATTTTGAGTGCATGGTATTCGAACCCAAGATCCCTCAGGATTCATAATTCCTAATTCCTACATGCTCTATTCCAAATTTTAGTCTATTAAAACATACAAGTCTAGAAAAGGTAGACATTGTACTATCAGCATACTAAGTCACTCATCTGAAACAGATTAGTTAAGGTAACAATCACTACTAGAATCCCCAGTAAAGGCAACGGGAGCAAGTGCTTGTTGCAAGCGTAGGAAGGGTCGTTGCAAAAGATTTTGGTTTTCTGATTAAATTAATACAACTGCAACGGCAGGCCCTTGCAAATAATCACGCTTGCAAATATGTGATGGATCCCCTTGCTAATGTCTCTTGTCGGCCCTTGCAAATAATAATACCCACCCCAAACACGACAGATATTATATTATTGTGAATTGTGTTACTATTTGCAAGCGGCACCGTTGCAATTGTTTTTGGATTTCTTTTTTATATTATTATATTCTAAAAGACATCATTATTTGCAAGAGGTACCGTTGCAATTGTTTTTGGATTTATTTTTTTTATTATTATATTCACCAAGACATTACTATTTGCAAGGGTCCCCGTTGCAAATGATTTTAAGTTTATTTCTTATATTATTATATTCCAAACGCCCTAACTATTTGCAAGCGACACCGTTGCAATTGTTTTTAAAATCAAGTTTATATTAATTTAATGTGAAATGACTAATTATTAGCAAGAGGAACCGTTGCTAATGTTTTTAAGTTGTAGTTTATATTTTTTAATTGTAAAGGTGATAACTATTTGCATGAGCCACCGTTGCTAATGCTGTTATAGGTTTGGTTTATTTTATTTTTATTGTAACAGTCCTAACTATTTGCAAGCGACACCGTTGCAAATGTTGTTCAGTTTCAGTTTATAGTTTTTTATTGTGGAACTGCTAACCATTTGCATGAGGCACCGTTGCTAATGTTTTTTAAGTTTCGGATTATATTTTTTTGTTATATTATGGGCCAATATCTGTAGAATTGTTCAAGAGGGTCCATATTTCAGTGGTCACTGGTTCAAAACCGCCCTTTGGCTGAATTTTGTTATTTTTTTAACACTTGCTCAAAAATTATGTACCATGTATAACAATAAGATTATAGCGCCTTATATTATATTTGATATTCCCTTGGATGCGAAACAGTAATATAAATGACAACAGTCAAATAGTTTTAATATCGTTGTTAAGGAGAAGGGAAATTATATTACATAAATGAAACCAATTCAACAAATGAAATTAACTAGAAATTTAATGTGTCATAAATAACAGCATAATTAACCATTAATTCTGTTCACTTTGGTTGCCTTAACACAAAAGAGTCCATGCCAACGAAAGGGTGCCAAGGGCATATGAAGGGGTGGCTGTGCAATTGATAGGGCAATGAAGGGGTGGCTGTTCATCCTTCAAACACTATTTAATTGCTGCACAATTGCCCCCCACAATCTTCTATTCTGCAACAAACACAATATTAATTTTGTGATCAGAAAAAAAAACGATTAATAGAATGGAAAATGGTAATCCTAATACTAATCCTTCAAACACTATTCCTAATCCTCGAAATCCCAATCTGCCAAATCCTATTCCGGTAAATCCTAATCATGCGCAAAGGGATGAAGAGGAAGAGGAAGAGGAAGAGGAAGAGGTCATAATCTATAATAGGCCAGTGGTGAAGGAGCCTGGAGATGGCTCCGAATGGCGAGTACCAGATCCTCCAGTGCATGAAATTTACTCTTCGGACGAAGAAGTCAATTGGTTACAACAGAGCCCTCCCGGTTACCCTTATGGCCCACCAGGAGAGCCTATGAGTTTGGCACTGAGGAGAAGCAAGAGGGTTTGGAAAAATGTTGACAAGAACAATAACGGACACCGGGTCAGATACTTCCCTAATAAGAAGAAGAGACACCCACGAGGGGGTCAAGAGGACTAGTTTGGATTGAAATTAACCTTTTTTACTATTATAACCCTAGGGATGGGGTAATTTCTTTGTTAGTATTCGATGTTGTTGGTTTTCATAACTGTGACTGTTTGTGTTCCATTATTTTTTTATGTTGTTACTCTATGTTGTATGCCGTATTATCTATGTAACCGTTCCATAATTGTTGAATTCATGTTTGTGAGGTTTTTGTTTGTTGGTTTGTTAAATCTACAATTGTTTTTAAATGTACCTGGTTCCCTATTGCAAGCCCACTGCTATGAGCAAATTAAACTCAATTGTAAAAATGTTAATTTTGACATAATAAGGACTAAAAGGCATAATTACATTCATGGGACTGACAAGATATATGTCGGAACTGAGCACATAAGGGAGAATCTTACCAGTATAATTAGCTAATAATGACAGCTAAGTAAAAAAAAAAAAGAACAGCAAACTAAGAAAATGCACTGACCTCTTACAAGGTAGAAAGCCGAAACCTAATAACTTTGGTTGCCTTAACACAAAAGAGCATAATCTTCTCCTCTGCAACAAACACAAACACAATCACAATATAATTAGTCCTATGATCCGAATTTTAAAAAAAAAATTGAATAGAATGGAAACTGTAAACCAACAAACCTGTTTTTTTGTGAGAGGCAGTCCATGTACAAAAATGCCTGGTACAGTACCAGTTTTTTTTTTAGAATCAGAATTTTAAAATGCTCTCAGAAATTGTACAAAAATCAGAAAAATATGAAATTTGTTTCTTTTTGTCCATGAAAATGTCCTTTATTAGCTCATAAAACAGTTTGATCATATTCAAAGTGTAGATATGGTTCTAATTTTGGTTTGTATAGACTATAGAGTGATGTTTTGGGGTTGTTTGGTACCAACAGTTTGCCAATTTGTTTTCTCTTATTTGGTTGCCTGGTACATCACTTCTGGGTGTACTTGGGGATTGGCCTAGGGTATTTTAACACTGACATACACACAATTACTAACTTCAAATACGTTTTGGGGGTTTTAATCTTGGATTATATGCATGAGAAGAGTACATGAGAAGAGTACACAATTACTAACTTCAAATACGTTTTGGGGGTTTCAACAATCAAGAGATCAAATATTCAGTTCCTCCTTTTTTTTTATCAAAGTCATTTTTTATGGTTTACATGGGCCTTGTCAGAACAGTACATGAGATTTTTATATTGAGGTCCCTAACTTGTTTCTATTTGTATTTTTCTAATTTAAAAAAAGGCAACATGAAAGTAAATTGATAAGTCCCAAAGTAAGCATGTATTGAAGAAATTGTAAATATGTGACTTCTTACCAACTAGAAACCATCCTCCTCAGATTCATAAAAGGCCCCCCAATGAGCTTCTTGCCCAGCTGGCTCCATGTCATTCTCTGCCTCATCTTGCTCTATCGGGTTACCGTCGTTCGACCTAATTGGTTGTGTGACCTCCATGATATCGTCCACTAGGTCGAACTCGTCTTCTTGAATGACCGTATTATCCCAATCAAAACCTGGTCCGTCCGAGACCTCGATGTGATTGTCCATCATTTCCTCTTGGTAAAATTCGAGGTTTGCATCGTCTTCCTCGTCACGAAACTGGCCTTTCGGGGTTGTTTTGAAAGCAACCCACCATTTTTGTCTTTCACGGTCCGGAGAGGCATAAGGAAGGTAGCTCACTTGGACCGCTTGACATGCCAATACAAATGGCTCATAAGTTTTTAGCCGAGAAGCATGTTTAACCTCCACAATCCCATGTTGGCGGTCGACCTTCACACCATTTGTTATGTCAAACCAATAACACCTAAAGAGAACCACCTTGTTGCCTCCTTCGTATGAGAGCTCAATGACCTCTTCAAGAACTCCATAGTAGTCGTGAGGAGTGCCACCTAATTCCGTCTCTCCTTTGATGCAGACACCGCTATTTCTTGACGACTTGTTCTGCCCATGCGTTTCCGTGTGATATCGGTACCCGTTGATTTCGAACCCTTCATAACAGCTAGCTCTTTTGAGTGGTTTGATTGCTGCCTTTCGAACGCATGGGTCGCATTCATGGTCGGTTATTACCTTATGTCGTAACTACTCTGCGAACAGATCTTGACGGGCTTTCCAAAGAAGTTGTGGGGTAGTGCCACGGTTGAGCATGACAGTATCAAACTCCCTACATTTTCGAAGATAGTCATTAAAATATATTTTGCGAGATTCAGCCCTTCTATTTTATACTTTTGTATAGTGTGAAATAATATAAGTGATAAATAAGAATATTGTACCCTAAGAATTTGTCACGTATCTCTGGACAGTTGAGGACGACATAAGTGTGTGCTGCTTTAAATTCATCATCAGTGAGTGTCCTTCGATTCTCCCTACCAATGGGACGGCCAGTTCTGTCAAATATTGAAAGGTTTCCCCTCGAAGTGTTACCCTTTTCAGCTCCTTTCGGGTCATTTAGTGATAAATCTTCGAAATAAAATCTGGAAGTGGTGGAAATCTCTTTGACTATCGTAGCCTCGACGATTGAACCCTCAACACGTGCTTTGTTGGTAACTCTCAGCCGCTGTTCTTTGTTACGCCTTTAAAATGCAAGTTGATTTGAGTTAGGTTATATAGTACTATATGTTAAGAAGTAAATTAATTAAAGGGACAATTGAGAAAAAACTGCACCTTTCACATGGATACATCCATCGGGACCCTACTGGCCCACCCATCCTAGCCTCATGTGTCAAATGTACGACAAGATGCTGCATTGAATTGAAGAAACCCGGGGGGAAGATTTTTTCCATTTTGCAAATTGTGACAATAATATCCCTTTCTAATTGGTCGATACGGGATGGATCAAGTTCCTTGGCACAAATCTCTCTAAAGAAGCTTGAAATCTCACAAAGAACCTCCCATACGGGATCAGGCACAAAATCTCGAAATGCAACGGGGAGTAAGCGCTCCATGAACACATGATAGTCATGACTCTTCATCCCAATTAGGGTGTTAGTTGTTAGGTTAACACACCTTGACCAATTTGATCCGTGGCCATCGGGAAACTTGACTTTATCTTTGATCCAAGTTAGAACCAGCTTCTTATCATCTTGTGATAGTGCGAATGGTGCCTTTGGTTTTTTCATTTTTCCAGGGTTTTTGGTGCATGGGGTTAGGTTCTGTTTCGGTCGATTGCAAAGGAGAGCCAAATCTTTCCGAGCTTTTTCATTATCCTTGGTCTTGCTTCCCATGTTTAAAAGTGTGTTAACCAAAGCTTCCGTGAAATTCTTCTCTGTATGCATCATATCAATATTGTGCGGCAGGAGATTATCTTTCCAATAGGGCAAACTCCAAAAGATACTCCTCTTTTGCCAATGGTGAGTCACACCATAACCCTCAAACTGTGATAATTTCTTAGTTTTACCCCATTCCATATGACCTAGACGGTTCACTGCCTCGAGTATTTGATCTCCCGTCAATCTTGGTGGTGGCCCATCCCTCTCTTCTTTGCCTTTAATGAAATTTTTTTTGTCTCGACGAAACGGATGATCCGGAGGCAGGAAGCATCTGTGAGCATCGAACCAGCATGCTTTCCCACCATGTTCCAGTTGGAAGGCCTTTGTTGCACCTTGGCAATAATAACAACCCAATTTACCTTTTGTTCCCCACCCGCATAGCATCTCATAAGCCGGGTAGTCGCTCACCGTCCAAATAAGTGTTGCTTTCATGTTGAAATTTTCTCCCCTAGATGCATCCCATGTCACTTCACCTTCGTCCCACAACTTGTTCAATTCGTCAATTAAAGGTTCTAGTAGAATGTCAATGTCCCGACCAGGATGCTTCGGTCCCGGTATGACAAGCGCGAGAAACATGCTTTCCTCTTTCATTATCATCCCAGGTGGTAAGTTATAAGGAAAGACAAATACCGGCCAACACGAATATGGAGCTGCACTCGAGTTAAATGGCATGAACCCATCCGTCGTTAACCCTAATACAACATTTCTAACCTCTTTAGCGAACTCCGGATACTTTGATGCGAAATGCTTCCAAGCCTCACCATCAGCTGGGTGCACCATAATCCCGGGTTTGTCACGCTTACCGTTCTTATGCCACGTCATATTAACCGCATTTGATTTGGTCATGTAAAGCCTTTGCAACCTTGGCGTGATAGGTAGATAACGAAGTTGCTTTTGTGGGACTGGTTTTGCGTTAGGATGAGGTCCCGGTGGCTTGTACCTTGGTTCGTCGCAAACATCACATTTTGTCTTATTCTTCCTCTCCTTGTAATAGAGCATGCAAAAGTTTGGGCATACGTCTATTTTCTCATGTTCCATGCCCATTCCCTCAATCAACCGCTTTGCTTGGTAGAAATTCTCCGGCATATTCTCACTAGAAGGCAGCGTGCTCTTAATGAGGGCCAACATCCCATTGAAGCATTTCTGGCTTAGTTGGTGTTCCGACTTCAATGCCAAGGCTTGTGTCACACAAGACAATACGGTTTGTGATTCGCATTTGAGTTCACCTGTCGCGTTGACTTTCCAAAGCGGTGTTCTATTAGCCTCGATCATGTCGAAGAACTTCTTAGCCGCTCCAGTCGGTGACTGGTCATCCCAATTGAATTCTGGGCCAGCTACTGCCCTTACCATCTCTTCCCCTGGATCAATGCTTTGATTGTTTAAATCTGGTTGAACGGATGCATACCCCTCCCCGTGCTTGTGCCAAACACTATATAGGGCGCAAAAGCCCGACTTATAAAGATGTACAGCGACGGTATCCACATCGTGCCGCTGCCCGTTTCCACATTTTTTACACGGACACGGGATACATTTCTTTCCATCATCGTCGAGGGTCACAACGTCTGGTTTGGACAGAGCTGCCTCAAGGAACACTTCAACTCCATCAACAAAGTCTTTGTGCAGACCCCCACCGGGAACCTGTCTACTGCTGTACATCCATGAACGTTGATGCGACATTTTCTGGTGTTAACAATTCAATTACAAGGTGTGAGTTTACTCGAGTAAAATTTGGCAGAGAGCAGTTTTTCGACAATGCTGCCTCAAGAATAAATTGGGCAAGTTGGTTGGTTATCTTAAATTGTTGCTATCTTAAAATGATGCAACCTTAAATTGAGAAGCATCTCCTTGAGTTTTAGGGTTATAGTAAGTTACATTGAGATGGTCACCTTCTTACAGACTATTTATTAAGGGTTTGAGAAAATCAACAGTGGAGGTAACAGTAGACCTTTGTGGTTGGAGTAAATGCAATTAGAAATTAAAGGAAATCAGAAATTAGAAACTTAGGCCAACCACAAAGAACAACTACAAAAGAGGTGCATTTAGGCCAACCACAAATTAGAAATTAAAGGAGCCTAAATCAACAGTGGGTTTAAGAAATTAATGTAGGGTCAATTTAGCAATTGATAACCAATAGTGCAGATAAAATTTGTGGATTTCTCCATTAAATCTCAACTGAAACAATAAATCGATAAAACTCAAGGATTGAGGTAGAGCTACGAACCTCGGCCTCAAAACACCTTCTGTCCTAAGTCACGCTTCCGATGAGAGTGAGAGAGAGGCGGCGGAGAGAGGGAGGGAGAGAGAGATAGGCGGAGGAGGGAGGGAGTGGATTTCATCTCCGTGCGGCGGAAAGAGGGAGGGAGTGGATTTCATCTCCGTGCGGCGGAAAGAGGAAGGGAGTGGATTTCATTTCAGTGCGGCGGGGTTGTAGGGAACAGGTTTTAAAAAACGAAAGGTATTAGTTTCGTTTAGAAATTATTTTGACTATAGCACAGAGGGTGATGTGAAAGAGAGGGTGCGGTATTTACATCGGAATTCCATAACAAACAATGTGGTTCCCTGTGTATAATTTTTTAAGTTTTGTTGCGTACCCAATTTGTACGCTTCAAATTTAAGATCACCTTCAGTCTACACTAAGTCTAAAGAAAGTTACTTGGACTTAACCACCTTCTTCATGTTCAGTCTTAATAAGCAATATTTAAATCACATGTTCATTGTATCACCTCCTACTGTTTAAATAACGTTTCACATCCTACATACCGATTACTGTTTAAATCACATACTACAGTGTTGCGGGTTAATTAGTCACTGTCCAGATTATATACTACATAAAAAAAAAGCATTTCAGCCAACGTCGGACGCATCACCACCACCACCATTGTCTCCTCCACCATCTTGGCGCGTTAACTCCTCCTAAAAAACAAATTAACTCAGTCAGGTTTTTAAAATTTATAAATTTGTAATTAGAACTTTCTTAGATCAATTGATGAAATACCCTAACTTACATCAATTGGGGGAGGCCTTGTTCCCGTAGCCTTGAATAGCGCATCGATACAAATGTTGCTCCATTTATTCTGTTTCCTGACATCTGCCATTTCGGCTCTGTGTCGTTCCTCCTGGGCAGCTATCTCCTGAGCAAATGCACGACGTTCAGCCGATATCTTCTCAGTAACTAACCTGGCCACCTCTGAGTCTGTGAAGGTTTTCTTCGCATCCTCAGCAGAGGTGGCCGTGCTCTTCGTTGGATCCGTTCCGGATGCCTCCATGGCCTGCAGCTCTCTGTTGGCTTTGCTTGTCCTGGCCTTGTTGCCAAAGCCGAACACCCTTCCACGCCGGTCCTCCCCGTCAGCAGCAAGCACCCACAACGCTTCATCACTGTAGTCCCGACCAAGAAATTTTTTGGCTTGTTGATACCTCTCCTACATCGGTCATAAAAACATGTAAACTCATAAGTAAATCACAATTACAGTGAGGCGAGACAACAAATTAAGTTAAGCAAGATAAACAATATGAGACAGGTAATTGATACCATTAATTAGTGGGGAGTGCTATATTGAGGGCATGAATTGTAAACCCAATTGTTCTCATAGTAATCCTTAATTATCTTCTCATTTGATTACAACTTGAAAAAAAAAATATAACGGGTCAAATTTTGCCTCACTAGGTATTTAATTACTTATTTAGCTGTTATACAGAAGGTTAGGACTATGCCTATTCCAGGTCAGAAGTCAGAACAAAAGGAGCATATGAAGGTAGTTCTTTAATAGGAGATATAATATTACATTAAATTTCAAAGTTCAACTCAGTATATCCATTCTTATCTCAAATATTCAGCCTACCCAAATTTGCCAGTAATGAATCGCATTCATGATAAAATAAAAATATGAACTACTTAACCAATAAATAGTTCATGCAGATAGACAAAGATACAGAAATTGATTCAAATTTTAGAAATTAGATATAAGACATCACTTTAGAGACAAAAATATGAAAAACGACATGGGAATGAATAAAGGGATTTTTCTCTATGAGGAAGACGTGATTCCTTTCCTTTATTAGCTTTGTTATTAATTAGATAGAAGAGAGAGAATGAAAGGGTATAACGGGTATTTAGAAATAAAATTCATCTGAACTCTCAAAATTAGAATAATAGCCCTGAATATAGCGCTCCCCTTAATTAGTAGCACTTAACAGAAAATAACTTAACAACACTTAAGGATGACATTAGAAATGACTGTTATACCCTTCATCATTAGTAGCACTTAACAGAATTTGATATTAATAAAACATTAGCCGTGACAGTTATACCCTTCATCATTAGTAGCACTTAACAGAAAATAAAAGCAAAATCCGCTTCCAATTCGTATCACTGATATTTCAGACTGAGCTAGAACTCGCTCTCTCCTCTCTCAACCCCAGACCCCAAATTACTTTTCCTTCTCAGAAAATTGTTGATTTTTTTATGGGGAAATAACTAAGTTTAGATGGGAAATTAACTAATTTAGATGGGGAAATAACTAATAAATTAATAGCCTTGAATATTGTACAGCCTATAGATTTCGGTTCTATTTCAACATTTTGCTATATGAGTGTGCAAAATTACGGTGTTGAATTCTCATATGGACTCAAAAACAAGAAAATCAATAATAACCAATGGTTCCGACAAACTTTTTTTATTAATAAATTGGGCAGGGATAAAATGATTCTCTTACCTCGACATCTTTCGCCCTAGCATTAACGTACACCTTGCCTTCGTCTGTACTGCGTGTATGAAGTCGATCGAATACATCCACCAGTCCAACTGAAGGTCCCTTTTCAGCGGTCTGACAAGAGAAGTACATAATAATTCAATTGATGTAACCCAAAATCACAACTTAATGAAAACATCATGCATAAAAGGAAAAAGCATATTTTAGCCAAAAAACTTGGTGCTTATAATAAACAGGGTTGAGAAAATACCATGGCCTCCTTGTGCTTGTACGTGCTCCTCGAACCACCCACATGATGGACCACCCGACCTTTTTTTATCTTGTTATCTCGATTGGTGCACGACAGTTGGTCCCACTTCGGGTGGTTCCAAATGTCACATAGGCCCTTCCAGTGAGATAACTCCTTGCACCATGGGGGACAAGACTCTTTCCACAACTCCTTCACCGGTCCGTACTTAATTTTGCACGCGCTCCTTGCTTTATTCAGCATACGAGTGTATGTCTCAGCAGCAATGTTTTCGAATACATCGAGACACCGAGCCTCGTCTTCTTCAGCCCCCCATGAGTACCTCTCCAGGAACCGTCGCAGGATTACTAACCTGGCACTCGATGGGAACATGTTGTACGTCCTGCAAGGCCCCGGCATTTCGGCCGTGGTCAGCAGCCTTATGGTACTTACCAGCTTAGTGCACTTGGGTGACGATGTGAACTCACCGTCACCCACGACAAACACTTCAGGTCTGTCCTCTGGCTTAGCCGGGTCACGGATCTTGGCCAGACCTCTTCCACGTGGCTTGGCATCCTTCTTCTCTTTCTTAGGTCTGCCCCTTTTCTTTCCAGATGGCACTTTCGCCCCCGCTTCATCAAGTTCTCTCCCCGATAACCCAAAAGCTTCCGGACATGCACACAGGGGTCGACGCATACGGAACCTCCTACCACCATCATCCTCCACGGCCGGTTGCTGTCTCATCGATCGGTCGGAGAGTTCCGGACCATGCGAATTTTCCAGAACCGTTCCCTGAGGAGCTGTCTTGGGAGCAGCAGATTATGGAGTAGGCTGCGACTCTGAGGAGCTGTCCTGCTCCCAGTCTGACCATGCACTAACCTGATCAGATGCCGAAGATGGCGCAGCCCCGGCCTCTTCAAGGTTCGACCGCTGAGGGGAGGATTGGGATACGAATCCCTCTGGCCTCGGCGGTGATTCCGAGTCGCCTTCATCTGCCGGGTTGCTAGTCTGGCCTTCATCCGACCTTTTCTTAGGTTTAAATCTTGGATTGGTGGGGTTGGGTCCAAAGAATAATTTCGCCGACGAGACCGACTCTGACCTGGTCTGGGAGGAGAGGGTAGCAGAAAATGGAGTTGTAGGTTGTGGCTCAGGTGGGGGCTGAGGAGTTGAAGCCACCTTTTCGGGGGCAGTATATGTCAGGGAATCGCCATCCTCATCACCCGGATTGAGCCTCTTCGATCTTCTTCGCACTGCCGGGTCGCATTCTCTGTGTTGGCCTCTTATTGCCTTCCTCGGCTGAACTGGCACCGCCGTTTGGAGAACAACTGGTTGAGGGGTCTGAGTGTATCTTTTTTCCGGTTCCGGCGGAGGTTGCGGAGGAGGCGTCGCTGCCTGGGTCGTCTGGGGTTGTGGAGACAGAGTCTGTGCCTGGATCGGCGGCGGTTGCGGAGCAGGCGTCGCTGCCTGGGTAGGCGGTTGCGGAGCAGGCGTCGCTGCCTGGGTCGGCGGCGGCGAAGGATCAACAGTAACTCCCTTCCTCGGCGGCAGCGGGGGCCTTGACCGTAACTTGGGTGTCCACTCAGGGTGGGAAGGGCAAGGCTCAGTACTGGGATTGAGACGAGCAGATTTCCGGCGCTGGACAGTGTCAGTCTCGTCCATGCTAATCTGTGACAGATAATTTTGTTCAAGTACAGAACTTTTGAGACCTCTTTATACAAATGTAATACGAATACTTATAAAGAAGGGGAATGCTATATTGAGGGCATCAATTGTGATTTTGAGAGCTGAGATACCCTTTTCTCTCTAAATACCTATTTTACCCTTCTATTCTCTCTTCCTTATTTGTTTCAATCAATTTTGTCATAATTAATTCACAAGCTAATAAAGGAAAAAATTTATACACAAGCTATAATTGGAATGATGAAACAAATAAGTTGAAAATCCAAGTCACAAATAGGCCCTTCTAAATGCAATACATTACTGATAAATATTTTAAATATACCCCTCTAAATCCAATACGTCTCACATTTTCTTGCATAACAATGAGAATTTTCATTTGTTTATTTCTGCCTAGACATAGCCAAAATAAATGAGTATTGGGCAGAAAATATGGTATTAAGACAGCCGGATATATTCTTTACCAAATAATTTCTGAGTAGAAGATATTGCAACCAGTTGACTCTATTAACAATGAGAATTCCCATTTGTTTATTTGCATCTTATTTGTTTCATCATTCCAATTGCAACTTGTATATAATTATTTTTCCTTTATTAACTTGTGAATTAACTATGACATAATTAATAGGAACAAATAAGGAAGATATAAGATAAGAGTAAAATTGGTATTTAGAGAGAAAAGTTTCTCTCAGCTCTCAACATATTTAGTCACTTGGATTAAAAGGACTACTTAGTAAATTTGTTGCCAGATTTCATATCAACATATTTAGTCACTTGGATTAAGTACTCTTAAGTATGAAATATGTTATGCTGGACTGAAAATAACACTTTATCAGTTTCTTCTTCTACCAGGATATAATTGCAATCTATCCCAATAATTTACACAGTTCAATTTAGCCCAATAAACAACACCCAATAATTTACACAAATTTTATTTCACAGTTCAATTTCAATCAACCGTACTTGACAGTTCAATTTCACAGTTCAATATCAATCACCCATATTTCACGGTTCAATTTCAATCAACCGTATTTCAAAGATAAACATATGAAATTTAACGGGTGAAACCCTAGATCAATGAAAACTTACAATGTTGTCTGTCAAATCAGGTGGTAGCACATCAGACAATGGCGTAAAGCCTGTTGCTGGATTGGTAACACGAGCCCCTGGTATTGGGAGAGATTGCACAGCTGTGGCAATAGGCCCTGATAGGTCGCTATCCCTCGTCAGATTTCGTGTGGATCTCCGCCACAAGATGTTTGGTTTCCCACTTGGTTTTCGTGAACTGGGATCAGAAGGGGAAGTCGCTGCATGGGTTGGCGGCGGCGGTTGCGGAGCAGGCATCGCTGCCTGGGTAGGCGGTTGCGGAGCAGGCGTCGCTGCCTGGGTTGGCAGCGGCGCAGGCTCAGTACTGGGATTGAGCCGCTTGGATTTCCGGCGCTGGACATTGTCAGTCCCGGCCATGCTAATCTGTGACAGTAAATTTGTTTAGGTAGAGTGATAGAATTAAGATTGAAGACTTACCATGATTAAATTAATGTTGCAGTATGCAAAGACTGAAATACTCTTTATCAAATATTTTTCTTATCATTTAATGTAGTCATCCTCTCCAACAAAGTACAAATAATTTGATTTACTGGTAAATTACAAGAACAAGTTAGAAGCAGAGGCAGTGGTACAAATAATTGAGTACTCGCGTACTAGCAATTTAACTCTCACAATATAATTTAAGAAGTGTTTCCTGGATATAACTAGATTAGGTTCATCCTAAAGAAAAAAAAAGAATGTGTACTACGATGTAATTGTCCACCGGAAATTAAAAACAATTGGGGTTAACATATTGACTAGAACCATATTAACCTTGGCGTGAAAAGAAGTTAAGCAAATTTTAAGGTGGACATGAAGAAAGTGTGCTTCCACCGGACAAAATTTAAAAATTATTCGAACGAAAAATTTGCTTAGGTACAGACCTTTTGAGAAATTCTATACAAATATAATACGAATACTTATAAATTAATAAATGTAATAAAAATTTATGATTCATACCCCATATAGTATAGACATAGTATATATGAACAATTTGAATTGGTCTAGTCTGTTACTTTTTAGTACTATTACTACGAAGCAATTACCACAATTCACATACATTTGTATTTCTTAGTCCTGTGTTCAGTTAAGCTATAAGAGAGAAATTAGGATTATCTAAAGCAAGGTAGTGTAAATTTGTAAATTTGCCAGCTTTCACAACTGTGGAAATTGATGCACACTATACAAAATGTTCCAGAACAAATGTCATCATCAGTAGATGCCCTTCAGCCTAAATGTTAAATGTTACAACTTCTTACAGTAAATGTTAATATCAGTAAATGTTATAGATTCTGTAAATGTAACAAAATTCGATACTAGCTATAGATTCTGTTCAGCCTAAAAGTTAATATCAATAGCCTAAATTAACAGTTAATATCAGTAGCCTAACTTAAAATTAACAAACTAAGGTAACCAAAATTTCCTGGCTCGCCAGATAAGGTAACTTTTCAAGGCGAGCGAGGGTCGAGACTAATCCAGTGTTCAAAAGAGCCGCTAACCCAACATTTCAAACCCTTGATCAATTGGATTACGTTGTAACAGCAAGGCCCTACTATTGAAATACAAAAACGGCCCTACTATTGAAATACAAAAACCCTAGATCGATGAAAACTTACGATTTTTCCTGTTTGAGGCAGTCTCCTCTCGATTGAGCGCGGTCTTGGTCCAAATCAACAGATCTCCGATCGGCGGAGTAGCCACCGGCCTAGGTTGAGGTGTGAGAGATCGGGGAAGGCAAGGTGGTAGAGAGAACGGCCGGGTTTCCTAGTTACAGCCTTCGAGAGAGGGGAGAGGAGAGGAGAGGGGGCTGGCGGTGCGTCTTCGAGAGTAGTGAGAGGGAGTAGAGACTAGAGAGGAAAATGGTGCGAGTAGAGAGGGAGGGAAATTGTCACAGGTGCGACTAAAGAAAGGGAGTATGAGGGTTTTGAAAAACGCTTAAGTCCGGGGTATTGAAAGTGAAACCCCTCTGCCTCGCATTTACTTGGACACACCTACTCGGATCGGGTCAAAAAATGCGGTAAGGTTACGTTTATGTTAAAATCCAAACCGTTTAATGTTGATCCGCACGAATCTTGAAGAGTAAAGAAGCATCACAAGACAGCGGATCTGAATATATGTATTATGTTACCTTAGAGACAAAGAGGCGCTATCCCAGGACTACTAAATGGAGACATCCATTGCAAATCAAGTGATATTGATTGACTATCGGACGGCTCAGGGTTACAGCCAACCTATTTTGATGATGCATGTAAAGAAATTAATTTCAATAAATCGAAAAAAAACATATTTACTTTTTTTAAATATTATGTAGACAAATAATGCATATAATTGTAATTTTTATTAAATTCCCTTAATATTTGCATTTGAAAACATCTTGATTACTTGTGGACCGTTCGTTTTCGCATTAAATCTCAACGGTCGATTTGCGATAAAATCATCCTAATTTGGTTTTGAAATGATCAAAGTAAATAATTTAACTTAATGAAAAAGAGAAAATTTACGTTTCGACTCGAACAGACTTCGATCTAACGATAAGTATTTATAGCCCTACGATGTTAAGGTATTTCGTCGGTTGGATGGATAGGTAAATTAGCATAAAATGTAATCAAACTTTCCGAGAATCAATTAAATTCGATAAATTTTTATTTGAACGGTTCCGATCGATCAACGTTGCACATATATATACACGAGCCTTCATTGACTCATACAACCATAGTTCATGTTACATGTTCATGTATAAAAGATGTAATTGTTTTAATGAAGACCATGCATTCCTATATATATATCAACATTATGGGTCAAAATCATTTACTAATGCAATATACATACTTAATCATCAATTATTTTGTATATATTCTGTTAATTTAATTTTCAATGTATGTAATTCCTAAAATATGAGAAAAATTCGATAAATTACGTACGTATTATTTAAGTATCAACTAAATTCACGGTTACTCATAATCAATACATCCTACTGTTTATTCGATATTTTTTACCATAAACTCCCAATTAACGACACGATTCATTAGTAATTGCTTTTATACATTTCATTTTTCTTACCTTTATCAAACCAAAAATCTAAACACGTGAACGTGTCGCCATACATGTATAAATTCAACATCCCGACCTTGAAATGAATATACACTAAAATTGGAATCAAAACAATACAACTTTATTTTTTATTAAAGAAAACAAATAAACATTAATATCAAATATATTTCGAAATTACCCAAGTGAATAAATTAATTTCTCATTGTATAAAATAAAATGTGACAAAAGAAATTTAAAAATTAAGTAACTCACCATACATTAATAAATTTGTACTATTTTGCTTAGTGCAGTGGCAATGGGTGATATTTGGTACAAATGAAGGCGTTTTGTTAACAGAGCATTAATGGCTTTGCGCAGTGCACATATTATTCTCTTAGAGCAAGCTCCCACACTACAAGTGCCGAACATTAAGTAAAAACAGCTCTCCATTCAGCACAAAGGAATTAGGATTTCCCCCCAAATGGCCCCTGGGAAATTTCATTTTCCCCCCAAATATCTCGAATTCGCCTATAAGGTACCTCATACTATACGTTGCCGACGTGTCCGTTGTTATACTCGGGAGGGCGCACGTGTCCCGATCATGTTTGCTCTAAGATTTGTAGAGAACGCATCATATCGGTTGAGATTTGTCAAACAACTTGGCAAAATTGCGAGGTAACTCCGAGCCTGTGAAGTCCAGACAGATGAAACCCCCCTTTATGCATGCCATTTCTATCGCACCCACATTTCATTTCCACTGAAACTAAGTTCACCTGTCGCGCCTCCCTTGGAGATGGTTTGTGAGCGTTTTGGCGCTTACGACCTTGACGGCCTTTGAGGCCGTATCAGATCTGAACCCAGGATCATCACACTTTTAGCTCTATTTGTAAGTACATTGTTACTCTTTGACATTTCAGCAAAATTACTTTCGTCGAACTAGTTTCCTTAAATTCTGGCTTTGGGTTCAGAACTAGAGGTAAGGCCTTGAGATAAGAAAAGTATTTCGGGTGATTCTTTCCAAAATTTACCTCAAATTGGAACCCTTAACTAGAATTTCTTGGAATTCTTTTTATTCTGGTCTTGATTTCCTTTTGGATTTATCTATCTTTCTTAAAGTAACAAAAAGTAACAAATCCATGCTCAAGTAGTTGTCACTTATTGGACTGTAATTAAATACTAATTTAGCAATTACAGGATATTAGTAGTAATAGACTATTACGACTAACAAAGGAGTCCTATTACAAGACAAAAAGATGTTCTTAATTTTTTTTGAACATAAAGTGTAAATCAATTTTTAAAGTTTGCTTGACTGTACTAGCTTTGAGTTCAGGTACTATTCGAATTTATTTGTCTATATATATATGGCTGACCAATGTATGGCATTATGTTATAACCTGGAATTTGTGCATTTAGTTAATTGTTTTCCCGATTAATACCTCTCTGTTGTTGACCAAAACTAATAATTTTTAAATTATCAAAGTTTTTTTCAATGATTGCCTGTGCTAGAGTTTATACACTGTCTCCATAGGTTTTATATGTAAAAGACATGTAGTTGTAAACTTGCATGAATGTTGGTGTAGATGCCATCCATGTCAGTCCTTATGTCCATTCAGTCAATCAAATGCTGCACTTGATGTTGGCTTAAGAAACTATAAGATTACTATTTCATGCAGCTGTAAACTTGCATGAATGTTGGTGAAAATTTCCTTTGATGCCGAATTTATGCAGCTGCCCAAAACTAACATGAATTTTTGTTGTTTTTTTTTTGCAAGAGGTGGACAAAATTAAACATATGGCTCCCAGAAAATCTGCTCTGAAAAGAGCAAAAGCAGCAACATACAAAAAGAAAAAGCGCACGATAGATGAACGTAATGAAATCGGGGAGAGTTCTATGGGTCCAATAGAAGGTGAAGTACAACCACCAACGAAAAAGGGCAGAGGCCCTGGAATTGTGCGAGACGCGACCGAGGATGTCGAACAACGTCCAGAAATTTGGGTGGTTGGGAAAAAGGAGTTCACCTGTGCAATCAAACCAAAAATCAAACCAAAGGATATCACCGCATCGATCACTAGGCTAGCTCTCAACTTCATGCCAGGACCAATAAGAAGTTATCACAACTGGGACAAATCGTGGAAGGACATTTTCGAGAATGCGTTCTTGGTAACCAAACACTTTTTATTGCAAATTGAAAATAGCGGGTGTAATTCCTTTCTATTATGTGCTCTATTATGTGCTTTTTAGAACAAAACATACTGCATCTAGGTAGCTATGAGGTACTGACCAATATATAAAATGATAGAACTGTGGCTACAACTCGAGTTGACCACATCGTACCATGCATCACACTTTTAGCCTCTTCTGGTAATGCATTTTTACCAACTGTTGTGTGGACTATATATTATGAAAAGGAATGCTTACAGCATAACAAGTGACTATGCTGGGGTTATTTTGGTGCCGATTTGGGTGAACATGTTGATTCTGGTACATTAGTACCCCCGTACCAGCACCTTGATAGATGCTGTTGTCTTCTTTGTTCTTTGCCTCTGGTACCGATTTAGTCGAATTAGTCACTAAATTTTGTTGATTTAGTCACTACCCTAATTAGTCACAGCCACCATTGGCCAATCTAATTAGTCACAACCACCATTGCACAGCCATCACAGCCTCCATGTGTTGGCGTATTGCACAGCCTTATCCTACACCGCATGATTTAAATTATTCAACAAAAGTTCAACTTACCGACTAATATGCATGTTGGGTGTCGCTCCATAATTTCCAAATTTTACAGGAAAGATTCAGGTACCGGGCAGATCAAGATGTCAGCCTTTGTCGGGCCGTTCTAGATGCCATTGCAGCCAAACGATACACTGAGGAGCTGAACAAAGCTAGAACTAAATGCATAAAGAAATTTGGAGATGATATAGATTCATGGAAGAGCATGGTTCCTCACTGGTGTCTTCAACCCTCCCATTGGGCTGGTCTCTGTGATATCTTTAACACCGAGGATTGGAAAGGCCTGAGCAAACAAAACAAAGAAAACCGCCTTGCATCTGGCTTTGCGGTCCCCCACTACGGTGGTTGTTCAAGCGCACACCAGCATCTTAACAAACTGGTAATTAGATGAACTGCACTTGTGTTAAAAATATAAAACACTGTAAAATGTAGTCACTACTCTATTCGTGTTGACTAATTTATTACTGTTTTTCCTTGTGGAGAAAACTCTGAAAAAGGGAGAGGCACCAACTATGAGGGAGCTCTACGTCCATCTTCACAGTAGAACTGCAGACGGGAAATCACCGGTGCTGGCCAAATACAACGAATCCGTGGAGAGTGCATCTGAACTCAATGATAACGATGAGGGTACTGTGTCGCTGCAACCCATAGACTTTGACATCACCTCCTTGAAATTCACCACGGAGAAAGCAGAAAAAGTATTTGTAAGTTTTTTTCCGACATCACCTCCATGATAAGCATAATATTTCTAATCTCCCCTTCTATCTATTTAAGTTGTCCTTTAATTATTTTAACTAGTATTTTGACAAATATATCCTTGTTCCTCTGACTTGACCTGGTCCATTGTTACACCTCTGAAACTATGGTCAAATTGAAGACTGGATGATCACCTTAGAAAATTTCATACAAATATTAAAAATCTAATGTGATTATCAGAAGTACAAGCTTGCATGGCAGAGGTCTCAATCGACCAGGTCAATTGGGCAAACACCATCCAATTGAAGCCTTTCTAACAACTCCTAAAGAAAAATAATCATATTGCCGGAAGCCTTTTATTTTTCCATATACCTAAACGTAACTGAATAAATTTTTCCATAATATATGCTTCAATTGAAATTACTATTCCATACTATTACACATGCCATTGGTTATGAGTTTAGTTTGTACGTGCTAGGTTTGTGCTTGGAACTGTTGCCGGTCCTTTTTTCCGACTATACTTCAAATTATATTTAAAATGACTTTTTTTAACATTTTCAAAAATCTGATACAAAAATGTACCTGCCCAAGCACCATATCTCTAGATGAACTTATTATCTATCACAGCTAAGTCCCCTAATCCTGTCAGAACAGAAATTTTGCATTGTAGCCCCTACATTTAACATAATTCATTCAAAGTAGTATAGGAAGTTGGGAATTTATAGAAACGACCCTCAAAATGATGCCGTTGACTGTTTTCACCAACTGTCAAGTGAGTACCAATAAATGTACAATACCAGTTTGGCAAAAACAAACATTACAATTTTGGAAACAAATATTTAGCAATAATATATATTTCTCGACTATTGCATATAATAGACAGATGTTACGGGTATGACTGCTCACGAGGACCATGCTGACGTGGATGAGGCTGACCTGTTTATGTCAGCGGTTGGCGGTAGCTACCATGGCCGGGTCAGAGGCTTTGGATGCGTCCTCGACCCGAAGTTGCCCAAAACAGCTGGACGAGGACGGGCCACCCCTACACAGTCCGACCTTTCTGATGTCACAAATATTGGAAGCAAAAGGATCTTCACGGATGATGTCCTAGTTGGAATGTTAAACGAACGTGATATGCGACTGGCCGAGGAAAGGCAAGAGAGGAAAAGAGAGCAAGAAAGATACAACATGCTCTTCACCAAATTATTCAGTCTGGTTGGACAGCAAAACCCAGCTGTACAGGTTAGTCCGACTATGCAAGAGTCTTCAATGTTATACTTCCACTCACTGCCTTTACTACAACTTGTATTTCTTTGTTCTTTTCGACATGCCTGTTTGTCCTTCATCTGTTATAGTTCCATTCATATGCTTAGAATGCAAAAAGAGAATCAATTGATAGTTTGCTTTTATTTCCTTTTAACTATTCTTCAAATATCCATTTTTCAGCTTATCACTTTACCACAACTTGTTCAATAGAGGACTGTGCAAGCATGATAAAAATATAGACTGTGTAAGCCTAAGGGTTAACTTGATAGAAAAAGGTTTTACCTCTAGACCTAATAGAAAAAGGTAAATCTATCCTATCGGTTACGTATTTCACACCGATGGAACAAAGCCGGCAACATTTTCAATAGGTTCTTGAGAGCCCAACCAATTGCCTGCTGTTTTAACTTATTTGCAAACTTACCACAAACATGTTTAGTCTATCCGTTTAACAATAGGAATAATTTGAACCGTTACAAGATGGGCGTCAGAAAACATCAATCTTGTAGAATTAAAAGGTGGGGACTACAATTGGTTAAATCATATAATTTGTACATACCCAAATATGTTGACTGTTGCATAGTACTATATTGTTTCAAGATTACGAGTTTATATACACTAAGTTTAGTTAACTGTTTCACTTTGGTAGTTCTCTCTTATTGGCATTGCACGATGTAAGGCCATCCCTTCTTTATCCTGCTTATTACTGAACTCATACCATGCTACATCCTAGTACTAACCTTTCTTGTGCATATTTAACACAGGCACAGGTTAACAGTGCTCATGAGGGGGTAATGGGGAATATGCAAACTCTCCAGGTGAAATCTTTGAACTTAACAACTCAATCCTTTTAATTATTTCTCTACGATCAGATGTTGTGCTATCCAAATGATAACAGTGCGCTTGAATATTGACTAGTGTCAGGATCCTACCTCTCTACCTCAATCTCAGGAAGGAGCCCCACTAATGCAGTTTGCCCACTCTCAAGTAAGGAGATTTATTAGTACTTATTTATATACGCAATGTATAAACATAATTAGGTAAGACAGAACCATCGAGTTCAAATATTTCAGCAACGACAAGAACTGATATATAGTACTGTGCAAACTCTCTTTTATTCCTTTATTTTTAGTGATTTGAGTGAATACAATGAGTATGGTGCAAAATCAATTTCATCGAGGGTGGATTCTGGCCAAAATCACTTTTTAGTTATTTTTAGTGATTTTTGCCATAATTAATTTTTGCGGGAGTTTCAACATAGTGGTGCTGGTTTATTTTCTCTGGATTTGGTGAAAAAAATACATTGCTAATGAAGATCTCAAAATCAGTTTAATGAAAGCTACATTATTATCTTTTCGATTGAAACGTGTCTAATAACTGGATGGGGACTGCTCATACCTTGTTTATCACTTATGATGCCTTGTTTATCATTATTAGATTTTTAGATTTTTTATGCATTTTTATCTTTCAATGGAAATTAACTTGAGAAACCTTAAAACTGGTACTGCCCTAAATCTGAACTTGGGAAGCTTACAACTGGTACTGCCCCTAACTCCAACTTGGGAAGCCTTAAAACTTGTATTGCCCTAGTACCAAATTCAAACCCCATCAAAACATACTAGTACCATATTCATATTGTACCAACAAACAAACTTGTACAACTTTTAATTGAGTAATAAGTTAAACTGGTACCGTAAGCCAAACTTGTACCAAATTCATATTGATACTGCCCTTGAGCAGCCATTCTGTCTTCCAATACCGGTACTAACTTGCTCGCTTCGGGAATGTGGTATATGTAGGGTCCACCATATGTGCTGCCATCATCAAATCAAGAGGGGGGATTCCAAGCACTACTGAAGGCAAATTCTGGACAAGAGGTGGCCAACCTTTTAGGGGCCGAAGCGTCAACGACCGATTGGTTTGCAGATGACATCTCGAACAACAACCGGCATTAATGGTCTGGGGTATTGCCAACCTTTAATGGATAATTATAGATTTTTGGATTTATACATTAACACCACAGGTTATGTTTCTTTTTTGTAAATTTTTGTTGATGGGTGGTGCTTATATTTTGAGCTAGGGTAATGTTTCTTTTTTGTAAATTATTGTTGCATATTATAGTGTGGCTGTAATGTTATAATACAGTTGGTCTTCTGATATTATAGTGTGGCTGTAATATTATAATGCTAATTTCAAGCTTTCTTATTAAATTTCAAGGTGTCATGTTATTGTTATTTCTTTCATTGAGAAATGTATCATATTACCGGGTTGGTACCCGATAGGTAATGAGAAGATTTTAGAAATGGGGTTGCTGATATGCTGGTATTAAATGTAATTATTTTTGTCGGATTATCAAGAGGAATATGATGAAATTCTAGAGCATGCAAATAATCTGGTGGGACCCACAGCACCTACCCTTGCAAAAAAATGATGGGACCCACTATCACTATCCTTGCAAAAAATAAGGTGGGCTATCCTTGCAAATACCCTGTGGGACAACCTTGCAAATAGTAAGTGGGTCCCACAACTGATATCCTTGCTAATACTCAGTGGGGCCTACACTACCACTCCTTGCTAATACTCAGTGGGGCCTACACTACCTCTCCTTGCTAATACTCAGTGGGGCCTACACTACATCTCCTTGCTAATACTCAGTGGGGCCTACACTACATCTCCTTGCTAATACTCAGTGGGGCCTACACTACCACTCCTTGCTAATACTCAGTGGGGCCTACACTACATCTCCTTGCTAATACTCAGTGGGGCCTACACTACATCTCCTTGCTAATACCCAGTGGGGCGCCAAAAACCAAAGTATTAGCAAGCGTACTTTTTGCAACGGCGGCCCTTGCGAATAGTATAGAAAAATGTATTAGCAAGCGTAAGCCCTTGCAAAAAGTCTGAAAATGAGTATTTGCATTGGGGCTTAAAGCAACGGGAGGATTTGCAAGCGTAGCGCTTGCTAATGGGGTTTTTCGGGCTTTTAGCAAGCGTAAGCCGTTGCAATAAGCCAATTTCTGCCGTTGCCTTTACTGGGGATTCTAGTAGTGAATACTCTATCTAAACCAAACATATATAAACAGTATCTGACGCAAGGCGGTCCCGATACTGTCTTGCCCGATAAGCTCAAGTACTCGGTTTTATGATAATAGAGAAGAGTAAAGAGTCACAAAGAACACAAACAATCAAACAACAACTTTTCTATTCAAATAACGCTACCTCTTACCGGATTGTCTTACATATTTAAGGAAATTTGAAATTTAATGCTAACTTAGGAAAATTAAACAATTAAATACTAATTTAGTAAAACAACAAAAAGTTTGACTATGGTTTAAAGAGCATGAAATTTTCCGTGCAGTCAAGCCTCCAATTTAATTGAAAACTCCTTGATATTATCGGCCATGCAGTCAAAGGGATCAAAAACGAAGCATGTTTCCAGGACTTATGTTTACGACTTCGGTTTGACCGTCTGTTTGAGAGTGGAAAGTGGAAGTAAACTTCAGTTTGGTCTTTCTTCCAAAGTTCTATCCAGAATTTGCTCAAAAATTTCACATCTCAGTCAGAAACGATGGTACTCGGCAAACCATGATGTCGGACAACTTCATGAAAATAAAGTTCGGCAACCTCGGGAGCATCCACAATGGTTTTGCATGCAATGAAGACTCATTTTGCTAAAACGATCAACAACCACCATTATGCTATCATTCTTTCTTCTCGTCATTGGTAATCCAGTCACGAAGTCCATTGAAATGTTGCGCCAAATTTCAAATGGAAGAGGCAACGGACTGTAGAGACCCTGATTTGTGTTGGTTCCTTTAGAAGTTTGACACAGTTGGCAAGCTCGAACAAAGTGCTTAACATCCCGCCATAGACTTGGCCAAAAGAACCTCTCTCGCACCAAATGCAAAGTCTTTTCCAACCCAAAATGGCCTTGGCTATGCATTTCCTTGATGACGAGATAACGTAGAGAAGTTGTCGGGATACAAAGTGCGAGACCCCGAAACAAGTACCCGTTATGTAACGAATAGTCATCCCATAACTTTTTCTTCACATCTTCCAGTATTTGTCCGAAGTCAGGATCCTCTTTAAGGGTCTCAGGAACGTGTTCAAACCCGAGAGTGTAGGTTGACATTGCCAAAAGCAGTCCATGTCGACGGCTTAGGGCATCAGTGACTTTGTTGCTCGATCCCGCTTTGTGCACAATAGAGAAAGTGTACTTTTGGAGCGAAGTAACCCACTTGGCATGTCGGGAGCTTAATTTGTTTTGATCTTGCACAAATTTCAGCACTTGGTGGTCTGTGTATAGCACAAAATCGCGAGATAAAAGGTAATGTCATCAATGTTGTAAAGCTTTTACTATGGCGTACAACTCGAGGTCATACACCGAATAATTGATTTTAGCTCAACCCAATTTCTCACTGAAAATGCCACAGGTTTCTTCTCTTGCGAAAGTACGGCACCAATACTGACCTTTGAAGCATCGCATTCTGCCTCGAAAGCTTTATCGAAGTCCGGCAGAGCTAGCACGGATGCGTGAGTTAAGCAATGCTTGAGTGTCTCAAAAGCTTGTTGTGCACTGTCACTCCATTCAAAATTCTTTTGCTTTAGTAACTCGATGATAGGTGCTGAGATACTGCTAAAGCCTTTGATGAAATGCCGATAGAACCCCGCTAACCCGAGAAATGATCGTATATCAGTAAACAAAGATGGTTGAGGCCAGTCTCGGATTGCTAGAATTTTGTCCTTTTCGGGTAAGATACCACTCGTGGAAGATTTTAAATCCCAAGAATATTAATGTCGGCGTCATCCAAACACATTTTTTTGAGTTCGCAAAAAGATTACTATCGTGTAGTACTTCCAGAGTTTCGCACAAGTGTAAAAAATGCTCATCTCGGCTTCGGCTACACTAGTCTCCCGGTTTGATATGAATTTGGTGATACCCACTTTTTAGATCAATTTGAGAAAATACCTCGGCTCCACTAAGTTGATCGATCATATCCTCCAGTCGCGGAATCAGAAATTGGTATCGTATTGTGATATGATTTATTGCACAGCTATCCACACACATGCGAAAACTTCCGTCTTTCTTTGGAACCAACAGAGCTGGCATGGCACACGGACTTATGCTCTCTCGCACAAAGCCCTTGTCTAAAAGCTCTTGCACTTGCCCTTTAACTCTTGGTGTTGTTGTGCGATCATGCGGTAGTGAGCTTTGTTGGAAAGACTAGCCCCGGGCACCAAATCGATTTGGTGTTGAATGTCACGAAGTGAGGGCAATCCATCGGGAAGTTCATCATGTAGTACATGCATGAATTCGGCCAACAGGGGCTGCACTATCTCGGGTATACTTTGCTCAATCTCAGTGTTGGTGTAGTCGCATGCTGTGAGTGCGAAACAGATTTTAGCATCTCGCAATTCCTTCTCAAATTCTTCCCGCGGCACACAGAACACCGTATTTGATTCTTTTGCCTTTTCTTGAACTGGATTTATGCATACCTTTTTCGGACCAATTTGAATGGTATACGTGTGCTTCCTTCTGTCATAGACGGCTTGATTGTCGTATTGCCAAAGACGCCCAAGAATCAGATGCGAGGCATCCATTGGAACCACATCGGCATAAATAGTGACGGTGTAAAGTGACCCGAGTGTGAGTTGAAAGTGGCACCATTTGTTGACTTGGATTCGTATGGGTGGTGGTGCTAAGATGAAGTTTTCTTACCAACTTCCCGAATAGATTATCACCAAACAATTCTTGTTCTCAATAACGCACATTTTAAAAATGGCATGCCGCTTCTAATCTTCTGTTGATTTCGGCCACAAGCAAAGCCTTCTCATAACTAAGCTTTTGGCCTTAAGATCTTCTTCTTCTACTAATTGCCTTTAATCTTGTACTGGTTGTCTTTCATCTTGTATTGGTTGTCTTTCATGTTCTACTGGTTGTCTTTCATCAACTACTGGTTTTGTTTCATCTTCTGCTAGTTGTATTTCATGTTGTACTAGTTGTCTTTCATATTGTGCCGGTCGTCTTTTATGTTCTACTGGTTCTATTTCATCTACTACTGGTTGAATTTCTTCTTCTTCTAGTTGTCTTCTTCTTCTACTAGTTTTCTTTCATCTTTTACAGGTTGTCTTTCATGTGGTTCTAGTTGTCTTTTATCTTTTATTGGTTGTATTTTATCTTCTTCTAGTTCTCTTTCATCATCTTATAGTTGTCTTTCACCATGTACTGGTTGTCTTTCATGTTTAACTGGTTGTCTTTCATCTTCTACTAAGTGCTTTTTATTTCCATCTAGTTGTCTTTCCTCTTGTACTGTTTGTCTCTCATATTCTACTGGTTGTCTTTAATCTAGTATTGGTTATATTTCTTCTTCTTCTACTAGTTGCCTTTAGTCTTGTACTGGTTGTCTTTCATCTTGTATTAGTTGTCTTTCATGTTCTACTGGTTATCTTTCATCAACTACTGGTTTTGTTTCATCTTCTGCTTGTTGTCTTTAATTTTGCACTAGTTGTTTTTCATCTTGTACTAGTTGTCTTTCATGATCTACTGGTTCTCTTTCATCCACTACTGGTTGAATTTCATCTTCTTCTAGTTGTCTTTCTTCTTCTAATAGTTCTCTTTCATATTGTACAGGTTGTCTTTCATGTTGTACTAGTTGTCTTTCATCTTTTATTGGTTGTATTTCATCTTCTTCTAGTTGTCTTTCATCTTGTACTGGTTGTCTTCCATGTTTAACTGGTTGTCTTTCATCTTCTACTAGGTCCTTTTTATTTTCATCTAGTTGTCTTTCATCTTGTACTGGTAATCTATCATCTTGTAATGTTTGTCTCTCATATTCTACTGGTTGTCTTTCATCTACTATTGGTTATATTTCTTTTTCTTCTACTAGTTGCCTTTAGTCTTGTACTGGTTGTTTTTTATCTTTATTGGGTTGTCTTTCATGTTCTACTGGTTGTCTTTCATCAAATACTGGTTTTGTTTCATCTTCTGGTTATTGTCTTTAGTCTTGTACTAGTTGTTTTTCATCTTGTACTAGTTGTCTTTCTTGATCTACTGGTTCTCTTTCATCCATCCACTACTGGTTGAATTTCATCTTCTTCTAGTTGTCTTTCTTGTTCTAGTAGTTCTCTTTCATATTGTACAGGTTGTCTTTCATGTTGTACTAGTTGTGTTTCATCTTTTATTGGTTGTATTTCATCTTCATCTTGTTGTCTTTCATCATCTTCTAGTTGTCTTTCATCTTATAATGGTTGTCTTTCATGTTTAACCGGTTGTATTTCATCTTCTACTAGGTCCTTTTTATTTTCATCTAGTTGTCTTTCACCTTGCACTGGAAATCTATCATCTTGTACTGTTTGTCGCTCCTATTCGACTGGTTGTCTTTCATCTACTATTGGTTATATTTCTTCTTCTTCTGGTTGTCTTTCTCCTAGTTGTCACATATTCCACTGGTTTGCCCCTCGTATTCCACATGTTCTACTGATTGTCTTTCATCAACTACTGGTTTTGTTTCATCTTCGGCTTGTTGTCTTTAGCCTTGTACTAGTTCTTTTACATCTTGTACTAGTTGTCTTTCATGATCTACTGGTTCTCTTCCATCCACTACCGGTTGAATTTCATCTTCTTCTAGTTGTCTTTCGTGTTCTACTAGTGGTCTTTCATCTTTTATTGGTTGTATTTCATCTTCTAATAGTTGTCTTTCATCATCTTCTAGTTCTTTCACCTTGTACTGGTTGTTGTTTTTCATCTTCTACTAGGTCCTTTTTATTTTCATCTAGTTGTCTTTCATCTTGTATTGGTAATCTATCATCTTGTACGGTTTATCTCTCACATTTTACTGGTTGTCTTTCGTCTATATTGGTTATATTTCTTCTTCCTCTACTAGTTGACTTTAATCTTCTACTAGTTGACTTTAATCTTGTACTAGTTGTCTTTCATCTTGTATTGGTTGTCTTTCATGTTCTACTGGTTGTCTGTCAACAACTACTGGTTTTGTTTCATCTTCTGCTTGTTGTCTTTAATCTTGTACTAGTTGTCTTTCATGATCTACTGGTTCTCTTTCTTCCACAACTGGTTGAATTTCATCTTCTTCTAGTTGTGATACTTCTTCTACTAGTTCTCTTTCATATTGTGCAAGTTGTCTTTCGTGTTCTACTAGTTGTCTTTCATCTTTTATTGGTTGTATTTCATCTTCTTCTAGTTGACTTTCATCTTCTTCTAGTTGTCTCTCACCTTGTACTGGTTGTCTTTCATGTTTAACTGGTTGTCTTTCATCTTCTACTAGGTCCTTTTTATTTTCATCTAGTTGTCTTTCATCTTGTACTGGTAATCTATCATCTTGTACTGTTTGTCTCTCATATTGTACTGGTTGTCTTTCATCTAGTATTGGTTATATTTCTACTTCTTCTACTAGTTGCCTTTAGTCTTGTATTGGTTGTCTTCCATGTTCTACTGGGTATCTTTCATCAACAACTGGTTTTGTTTAATCTTCTGCTTGTTGTCTTTAGTCTTGTACTAGTTGTTTTTCATCTTGTACTAGTTGTCTTTCCTGATCTACTGGTTCTCTTTCATCCACTACTGGTTGAATTTCATCTTCTTCTAGTTGTCTTTTATCTTCTACTAGTTCTCTTTCATACTGTACAAGTTTTCGTTCGTGTTCTACTAGTTGTTTTTCATCTTTTATTGGTTGTATTAATCTTCTTCTAGTTGTCTTTCATCATCTTCTAGTTGTCTTTCACCTTGTACTGGTTGTCTTTCATGTTTAACTAGTTGTGTTTCACCTTGTACTGGTAATCTATCATCTTGTACTGTTTGTCTCTCATTAATTCTACTGGTTGTCTTTCATCTAGTATTGGTTATATTTCTTCATCTTCTACTAGTTGCCTTTAATCTTTGTACTGGTTCTCTCTCATCATGTATTGGTTGTTTTTCGTGTTCTACTCGTTGTCTTTCATCAACTACTGGTTTTGTTTCATCTTCGGCTAGTTGTCTTTCATGTTGTACTAGTTGTCTTTCATATTGTTCCGGTTGTCTTTCATGTACTGGTTCTCTTTCGTATACTACTGGTTGAATTTCTTCTTCTTCTAGTTGTCTTTCTTCTTCTACAAGTTCTCTTTCGTCTTGTACATGTTGTCTTTCATGTTGTACTAGTTGTCTTTCATCTTTTATTAGTTGTACTTCGTCTTCTTCTAGTTGTCTTTCATCATTTTCTAGTTGTCTTTCATGTTTGACTGGTTGTCTTTCATCATCTAGTATTGGTTATATTTCTTCTTCTTCTACGAGTTGCCTTTAGTCTTGTACTGGTTGTCTTTCATCTTGTATTGGTTGTCATTCATGTTCTACTGGTTGTTTTTCATCAACTACTAGTTTTGTTTCATCTTCTGCTTGTTGCCTTAATTTTCTTCTTGTACTAGTTGTTTTTCGTGATCTACTGGTTCTCTTTCATCCACTACTGGTTGAATTTCATCTTTTTCTAGTTGTCTTTTATCTTTTATTTGTTGTATTTCATCTTCTTCTAGTTGTCTTTCATCATCTTCTAGTTGTCTTTCACCTTGTAAAGGTTGTCTTTTTAGTGTTTAACTCGTTGTCCTTCATCTTCTACTAGGTCCTTTTTATTTTCATCTAGTTCTCTTTCATCTTGTACTGGTAATCTATTATCTTGTACTGTTTGTCTCTCGTATTCTATTGGTTGTCTTTCATCTAGTATTGGTTATATTTCTTCTTCTTCTACAAGTTGCCTTTAGTCTTGTACTGGTTGTCTATCATCTTGTATTGGTTGTCTTTCATGTTTTATTGGTTGTCTTTCATCAACTACTGGTTTTGTTTCATCTTCTACATGTTGTCTTTAGTCTTGTACTAGTTGTTTTTCATCTTGTACTAGTTGTCTTTAGTGATCAACTGGTTCTCTTTCATCCACTACTGGTTGAATTTCATCTTCTTCTACTTGTCTTTGTTCTTCTACTAGTTCTCATTCATATTGTACAAGTTGTCTTTGGTGTTCTACAAGTTGTCTTTCATCTTTTATTGGTTGTATTTCATCTTCTTCTAGTTGTCTTTCATCATCTTCAAGTTGTCTTTCACCTTGTACTGATTGTCTTTCATGCTTAACTGGTTGTCTTTCTTGTTTAACTGGTTGTCTTTCATCTTTTACTACGTCCCTTTTATTTTCATCTAGTTGTCTTTCATCTTGTACTGGTAATCTATCATCTTGTACTGTTTGTCTCTCATATTCTACTGGTTGTCTTTCATCTAGTATTGGTTATATTTCTTCTTCTTCTACTAGTTCCCTTTAGTCTTGTACTGGTTGTCTTTCATCTTGTATGGGTTGTCTTTCATGTTCGACTGGTTGTCTTTCATCAACTACTGGTTTTGTTTAATATTCTGCTAGTTGTCTTTCATGTTGTACTAGTTGTCTTTCGTATTGTACCGGATGTCTTTCATGTTCTTCTGCTTCCCTTTCATCTACTACTGATTGAATTTCTTCTTCTTCTAGTTGTCTTTCTTCTTCTAATAGTTCTCTTTCGTCTTGTACCTGTTGTCTTTCATGTTGTACTAGTTGTCTTTCATCATTTATTAGTTGTATTTCATCTTTTTCTAGTTGTCTTTCATCATCTTCTTGTTGTCTTTCACCTAGTACTAGTTGTCTTTCTTCTTCTACATGGTGCTTTTTATTTTCAACTAGTTGTCTTTCATGTTGTACTGGTAATCTATAATCTTGTACTGTTTGTCTCTCGTATTCTATTAGTTGTCTTTCATCTAGTATTGGTTATATTTCTTCATCTTCTACTAGTTGCCTTTAGTCTTGTACTGGTTGTCTATTATCTCGTGTTGGTTGTCTTTCATGTTCTACTGGTTGTCTTTCATAAACTACTGATTTTGTTTCATATTCTGCTTGTTGTCTTTAGTCTTGTACTTGTTGTTTTTAATCTTGTACTAGTTATATTTCTTGATCTACTGGTTCTCTTTCATCCACTACTTTTTGAATTTCATATTCTTCTAATTGTCTTTCTTCTTCTACTAGTTATCTTTCATATTGTTAAGGTTGTCTTACATGTTCTACTAGTTGTCTTTCATCTTTTATTGGCTGTATTTCATCTTCTTCGAGTTGTCTTTCATCATCTTCTAGTTGTCTTTCACCTTGTACTGGTTGTCTTTCATGTTTAACTGGTTGTTTTTCATCTTCTTCTTGGTCCTTTTTATTTTTATCTAGTTGTCTTTCAACTTGTACTGGTAATCTATCATCTTGTACTGTTTATCTCTCACATTCTACTGGTTGTCTTTCATCTATATTGCTTATATTTCTTCTTCTTCTACTAGTTGCCTTTAATCTTGTACTGGTTGTCTTTCATCTTGCATTGGTTGTCTTTCATGTTCTACCGGTTGTCTTTCATCAACTACTGGTTTTGTTTTATCTTCTGCTTGTTGTCTTTAGTCTTATACTAGTTGTTTTTCATCTTGTACTAGTTGTCTTTCATGATCTACTGGTTCTCTTTCATCCACTACTGATTGAATTTCATCTTCTTCTAGTTGTCTTTCATCTTCTACTAGTTCTCATTCATATTGTACAAGTTTTCTTTCGTGTTCTACTAGTTGTCTTTCATCTTTTATTGGTTGCATTCATCTTCTTCTAGTTGTCTTTCACCTTGTACTCATTGTCTTTCCTGTTTAACTGGTTGTCTTTCATCTTCTACTAGGTCCTTTTTATTTTCATCTAGTTGTCTTTCATCTTGTACTGGTAATCTATCATATTGTACTGTTTGTCTCTCATTAATTCTACTGGTTGTCTTTTATCTAGTATTGGTTATATTTCTTCTTCTTCTACTAGTTGCCTTTAATCTTGTACTGGTTCTCTTTCATCTTGTTTTGGTTGTTTTCCATGTTCTACTCGTTGTCTTTCATCAACTACTGGTTTTGTTTCATCTTCTGCTAGTTGTCTTTAATGTTGTACTAGTTGTCTTTCATCTCGACTAGTTGTCTTTCATGTTTAACTGGTTCTCTTTCATCCACTACTGTTGAATTTCATCTTCTTCTGGTTGTCTTTTTTCTTCTACTAGTTCTCTTTCATATTGTACAAGTTGTCTTTCGTGTTCTTGTCTTTCATCTTTTATTGGTTGCATTCATCTTCTTCTAGTTGTCTTTCATCATCTTCTAGTTGTCTTTCACCCTGTAAAAAAACTGCTTGTCTTTCATGTTTAACTGGTAATCTTTCATCTTCTACAAGGTCCTTTTTATTTTCATCTAGTTGTCTTTCATCTTGTACTGGTAATCTATCATCTTGTACTGTTTCACTCATATTCTAATGGTTGTCTTTCATCTTGTACTGGTAATCTATCATCTTGTACTGTTTCACTCATATTCTAATGGTTGTCTTTCATCTAGTACTTGTTATATTTCTTCTTCTTCTACTAGTTGCCTTTAATCTTGTTCTCTTTCATCTTGTATTGGTTGTCTTTCATGTTCAACTCGTTGTCTTTCATCAACTACTGGTTTTGTTTCAACTTCTGCTAGTTGTCCTTCATGTTGTACTAGTTGTCTTTCATATTGTACCGGTTGTCTTTCATGTACTGGTTCTCTTTCATATACTACTCGTTGAATTTCTTCTTCTTCTAATTGTCTTTCTTCTTCTACTAGTTATCTTTCATATTGTACAGGTTGTCATACATGTTCTACTAGTTGTCTTTCATCTTTTATTGGTTGTATTTCATCTTCTTCTAGTTGTCTTTCATCATCTTCTATTTGTCTTTCACCATGTACTAGTTGTCTTTCATGTTTAACTGGTCGTTTTTCATCTTCTACTAGGTCCTTTTTATTTTCATCTAGTTGTCTTTCATCTTGTACTAGTAATCCATTATCTTGTACTGTTTATCTCTCATTAATTCTACTGGTTGTCTTTCATCTAGTATTGGTTAAATTTCTTCTTCTTCTACTAGTTGCCTTTAATCTTGTACTGGTTCTCTTTCATCTTGTATTGGTTGTTTTTCAAGTTCTACTCGTTGTCTTTCATCAACTACTGGTTTTGTTTCATCTTCTGCTAGTTGTCTTTCATGTTGTACTAGTTGTCTTTCATGATCTACTGTTCTCTTTCATTCACTAATGGTTGAATTTCATCTTCTTCTAGTTGTGTTTCTTCTTCTACTAGTTCTCTTTCATATTGTACAAGTTGTCTTTCAACTTTTATTGGTTGCATTCATCTTCTTCTAGTTGTGTTTCATCATCTTCTAGTTGTCTTTCACCTTGTACTGGTTGTCTTTCATGTTTAACTGGTTGTCTTTCATCTTCTACTAGGTCCTTTTTATTTTCATCCAGTTGTCTTTCATTTTGTACTGGTAATCTATCATCTTGTACTGTTTGTCTCTCATATTCTACTGGTTGTCTTTCATCTAGTATTTGTTATATTTCTTCTTCTTCTACTAGTTGACTTTAATCTTGTACTGGTTCTCTTTCATCTTGTATTAGTTGTCTTTCATGTTCTACTCGTTGTCTTTCATCAACTACTGGTTTTGTTTCATCTTCTGCTAGTTGTCTTTCATGTTGTACTAGTTGTCTTTCTTATTGTTCTGGTTGTCTTTTATATTGTACCGGTTGTCTTTCATGTACTGGTTCTCTTTCATATACTACTGGTTGAATTTCTTCTTCTTCTAGTTGTCTTTCTTCTTCTACTATTTCTCTTTCGTCTTGTTCATGTTGTCTTTCATGTTGTACTAGTTGTCTTTCATCTTTTATTAGTTGTATTTCATCTTATTCTAGTTGTCTTTCACCATCTTCTAATGGTCTTTCACCTTGTACTGGTTGTCTTTCATGTTTAACTGGTTGTCTTTCATCTTCTACTAGGTGCTTTTTATTTTCATCTAGTTGTCTTTCATATTGTACTGATAATCTATCATCTTGTACTGTTTGTCTCTCGTACTCTACTAGTTGTTTTTCATCTAGTATTGGTTATATTTCTTCTTCTACTATGAGTTGCCTTTAGTCTGGTACTGGTTGTCTTTCATCTTGTATTGGTTGTCTTTCATGTTCTACTGGTTGTCTTTCATCAACTACTGGTTTTGTTTCATCCTCTGCTTGTTGTCTTTGTTCTTCTACTAGTTCTCATTCATATTGTACAAGTTGTCTTTCGTGTTCTACTAGTTGTCTTTTATCTTTTATTGGTTGTATTTCATCTTCTTCTAGTTGTCTTTCATCATCTTCTAGTTGTCTTTCACCTTGTACTGGTTGTCTTTCATCTTCTACTATGTCATTTTTATTTTCATCTAGTTGTCTTTCATCTTGTACTGGTAATCTATCATCTTGTACTGTTTGTCTCTCATTAATTCTACTGGTTGTCTTTCATCTAGTATTTGTTATAATTCTTCTTCTTCTGCTAGTTGCCTTTTAATCTTGTACTGGTTCTCTTTCATCTTGTATTGGTTGTTTTTCTTCTTCTGCTAGTTTTCTTTCATGTTGTACTAGTTGTCTTTCATATTGTCCCGGTTGTCTTTTATGTACTGGTTCCCTTTCATATACTACTGGTTGAATTTCTTCTTCTAGTTGTCTTTCTTCTTCTACTAGTTCTCTTTCATATTGTACATGTTGTCTTTCATGTTGTACTAGTTGTCTTTCATCTTTTATTAGTTGTATTTCATCTTCTTCTAGTTGTCTTTCATCATCTTCTAATTGTCTTTCACCTTGTACTGGTTGTCTTTCATGTTTGACTGGTTGTCTTTCATCTTCTACTGATCAGAGTCAAAATAATGATGATTTACGTAGGGTTTTGGCTTAGGTTTTACATATTTTCTCACACTTATGTCTAATTATTTACAGAAAAGGCTACTGTCACCCTTCTTTATGTTTTATTACAGAAAACAGGTTTTGGAACTATTTTACACCAAATGGAGCTAGAATCGGGTCAATCGGATCAGCGACGCTCATCGACTAAGTCCCTGTTATGGCCAGTATTGCCTAATACGGACCAGGCCTAGCATAGACCGGGAGATAGCGCTGGAAGCATTAAACCCTAACTGCCAAGGTCCTAATACGGACCGTATCACCTGATACGGCCCGTATCCGAGGGCATCTCTTGGGGAATAACTGCCGACAGCTGTTTCCAGATCAGTTTCTTAGCCCCTACTCAACCTCCAGACGTCCCTCCACTCCTATATAAAGCCCCTGGGCAGAAGGAATAGTTATCTTTGTAATTAGGGTTAGATTTGATTAAAGTGAGAAGAGAGGAGTGCTTGTAACAATGCCGTTCCGCGGCTAAGTTCCTTTTCTTAGGGCTAGGCAGTAAACCTTGTTACTCTTGATGTTTTGATATATATATTTCTGTTGATTATGATTTCTTGTTGTTGTACTAAAATGCTTTTGTGATTTATTATCTCTTCATCTAATTTCAATGATCTAGTTTGAGTCCGTTAGGGTAGTGACAGTACTTTAATGGTAAGAGAAACTATTTGTATGAATTAGCCTCGTTGAGATTTATTAGGTTTATGTGAAGAAAACCTTAGTGGGGAAACCATAAACAAGACCAACAAAACGCGTACCAAATTCCATCACATGCGTAAAGCAAATCGCAGTGATCTGTGTAGTAATTTGGGGTATTTGAGAGATCAGACATTTGCGTAAGGTAAATTGCAGTGTCCTATGTAGAATCTCGGTGAAAGATCTGTCATTCTTGCGTAACATAAATCGCAGTGACCTATGTGGTGTCTTTCATTAAAACAACAACAGGAAATCAGACGCAACAGGAATATATTGTCAAGGCGGATTGAGTGGCAATGGTGTGCCGAAACCCTAGGAATTCTCATCTCTATCTTTATTTTAATTACTTTTAATTGCTTCCTAATTTACATTGATCACAACAACATCTCTCAATTTTCAGATTTTGTCTAGCCTTTCGAAAGATTGTGATTCGATCGCTCAAAGCATTGAACCAATATTCCCTGTGGATCGACCTCGAACATACTACTCGATAGGATTGTGCGCTTGCAGTCCGAACCGATAGCATTTACGAGTTTATAAATATTAAAAGAAACATTGCTCTCTTTTGAGTGATCAAGCTTTTTGGCGCCGTTACCGGGGAATAACGGTTCGTTGTGCAAGGCCTCGCGAGACGCCCTTGCTTTGACCATTGAATCCAATTAATTAGAAACGCCTAGATTTCTTTTTATTTTCTGCATTTTTATTTTTCTTTTATTTCCAATTTCGTTTTTAGTTTTATTTTCTTTTTATTTTCAGTTTTTAGTTTAATTTTCAGATTTTATTTTCTGCACGCTGGCCGAATCATCCGTACGAAGATCCGAGAGGATTGCTAGTAGGAGAGGACAATTCGCTTCCACATCACCGATAAGAACCAATCATAGTTCTTCATCAAGTAATTCTGAAAGCGAAGAAGACTCAGATTCGATTAACATGAATATCCCACCGAACGAACCAATCAACAATGGAAGACAACACAATGGTGATAATGGACTTCACGATGGTGATAATTCTGAAAGCGTACCGCGCGCGAATGATCCTAATTCTAGTATAAACCTGCCAACTGTTACGAATCGTAATTTTGAGATCAAACCTGCTCTCATAAATATGGTTTCGCAACAGTAATTTGGAGGATTTCCACATGAAGATCCACATCTTCATTTGTCAATTTTCCTAGGGATATGCGAGACGATAAAGATTAACAGAGTTACCGATGAAGCAATCAGGCTAAGGCTATTTCAATTTTCATTAAAAGATAAAGCAAGAGCATGGTTGTTTTCCTTACCGGCCAATTCCATTCAAACTTGGGACCAATTGTTTAATGTCTTTATTGCAAAATATTTTCCACCGTCCAAAACTTCGAGGTTTAGAAATGCAATTACTAATTTTGAACAAAGGGACGGTGAAACATTGTGTGAGGCATGGGATAGATATAAGGATATGTTAAGGTGTTGTCCACATCATGGTCTAGAAAGATGGCTGATTGTCCAAACTTTTTATAATGGTCTAAACCCTACCGATAGGTTGTCTATTGATGCTTCCGCAGGAGGAGCAATCATGAACAAGGAACCTGACGAGGCTTACAACCTAATTGAAGAGATTGCAATCAACCAACACTACTGGATCCCTGAGCGAAAGAAGCCAACTCCAACACCTAGCATGCACCGAGTAGATGATATATCCATGCTGAGCGCAAAGATTGATGCTTTGCAAATGGCTCTCAACAAACAAACCAAGCAGCGAACGGTAGCAGCAGTCAATGCCGCAACAGCCTGTGGCTATTGTGGAGGAGCGCATGAGATGACCGAATGTGTGAATGTGACGGAAACTGAGGAAGAAATGAAGCAAGCAAACGCAATTGATAACAGCTTTCGACCTCAGCCCGCCTACAATACATACCATCCGAACAACCGAAACCATCCAAATCTCTCATACGCAAACAATCAAAGGCCCGCTGCACCCCAACAGAACTACCAACCACAACCCAATTATCAACCAAGATACAACAATCCCCAACAGAATTATCAACCAAGGCAATACAATCAACCACAGCAACCTGACATCACATCTTTAATGGAGAGATTCCTAGAGAAGCAAGATAAGGCTAACGCCGAAATCGTACAAAAGATCGAATCCTTAACAAACCGCAACAAAGACTTAGAAGACAATGTCTCTAAGATGGCTAAAGAACTCTCGAGTATTACATGCGGAAATGGCAAATTTCCAGGCCAACCGAAAGAAAACCCGAGAGAGACTTGCAAGAGCATAACATTAAGGAGCGGTACAGCTTATCAGGGACCTCCCATGCCCGATCAAACTTCCGATGAGATGCATGCAGAACCATCACATTCCGAAGAGTACGAGCCGCAACCACCGGAGCCGCCCGTATTCGAAACACAGGCAGACCCTATTGAGGAGCAGAATGACACCGTAGGTGGAGACGAACGACAACCCGAACCTGAATATATTGCACCACCACCCTACAAGCCACCTCTGCCATTCCCTCCAAGGCCGGCCAAGCAAAAGATAGAGCCGCAATTCGCGAGATTCATGGAGACACTCAAGCAATTACAAGTCACAATCCCCTTCACTGAGGCAATTGCAAGCATACCCTCGTATGCTAAATTTCTGAAGGAGATTCTTTCGAACCGCAGTAGACTCCAAGAACTCTGAACAATTCCGCTCAATCTGGAATGTAGTGCGCTCGTGCAAAGCAAATTACCGATAAAGTTGAAAGATCCGGGAAGCTTTTCGATACCATGTACAATTGGCACAACAGATTTTAAGAAAGCTTTATGTGATCTGGGGGCAAGTGTAAGTTTGATGCCAAAGGTGGTATTTGATAGATTGAATTGTGGAGACCTATCACCAACTCGAATGGCATTACAATTGGCTGATCGGTCAATTCGGTATCCTGAGGGAGTATTGCTAGATGTACCGATCAAAGTCGGAGATTTTTGGATACCTGGAGATTTTGTGGTAGTTGATATGGAAGAAGATGAGCAGATTCCAATCATCCTTGGAAGGCCATTCCTCACCACATGTGGAGCAATGATTGATGTCAAGAACGGGAAAATTTCACTGAATGTCGGAAAGGACAAGGTTACTTACGACATAAACAGGGCTCTAAAATACCCTTCTGACATTGATCGTGTCTTCAATTTGGGCATCACTGACGAATTTGAAGAGGAAGAATACCCATTCAATGAATTTGAAGAGTTCATGGGTTTAGAGGATTTGGATAGCCTTCTCGAAGGGGAAGATGACGAAGCGCAACCTGAACAAGATTTTTCCACTAAACCTAACGAGGTTTATAATGAAACATGCGCAAGTTGCATCACTGTCACAGAAAAATGAGAAGAAATTCCCGCATCCAAAATCCTACAACCTGTATTTCCCAATACAGTTAGTAGCGAAGAGAAGAAAAAGGAAAGGGCAACCTCTCCTCCACAACTCGAGCTTAAACCTCTTCCACCCAACCTACAATACGAATTTCTAGGCCCAAACTGAACCTATCCGGTAATTGTCGGCTCTCAGCTTGACAAGACCCAAATCAGCAAACTCGTCAATACACTCAGGAAACACAAGAAAGCCATTGGTTACACGATCGATGACATCAAAGGCCTCAGTCCTACCATTTGCATGCACCGAATTCTGCTAGAGGAAGATCACAAACCTTCACGAGAACCGCAAAGAAGGCTCAATCCGAACTTGAAGGAAGTGGTCAAGAAGGAAGTCCTGAAGTTGCTAGATGCAGGCATCATTTACCCAATCTCTGATAGCAATTGGGTGAGTCCCGTCCAGGTCGTTCTGAAAAAGGGAGGCACCACAGTTGTGAAAGGAGATAACGATGAAATGCTTCAAACAAGAATCGTTACAGGGTGGCGAATGTGCATTGATTATCGGTGTCTAAATGTGGCGACAAGAAAGGACCACTACCCCCTTCCGTTCATCGATCAACTGTTGGAGCGACTAGCGAAGCATTCATATTTCTGCTACCTTGATGAATACTCCGGCTTCTTCCAAATTCCAATTCATCCTCAAGATCAAGAAAAGACCACATTCACATGCCCCTACGAAACTTTCGCATACCGACGCATGCCCTTCGGGTTATGCAATGCCCCAGCGACCTTCCAAAGAGCCATGGTGTTATCTTTTCAGATTTTGTTGAAGAAATAATGGAAGTATTCATGGATGATTTTTCAGTTTATGGGGATACCTTCGACTCATGTTTGAAGAACTTGTCTAAAGTTCTAAAAAGATGTGAAGAAGTAAACCTCGTATTAAATTGGGAAAAATGTCATTTTATGGTACATGAGGGAGTTGTGCTTGGTCACACCATTTCCTCTAAGGGATTGGAGGTTGACAAAGCAAAAGTCGAGGTAATTGAAAAATTAACTCAGCCAACATGTGTTCATGACATTCGCAGTTTTCTTGGTCATGCAGGTTTTTATCGAAGATTTATCAAGGACTTCTCAAAAATCGCGAAGCCACTCTCAAACTTGACCATGAAGGATGCCGAGTTCATCTTCGATGGGAAATGTATCGAAGCATTCAACACACTCAGGAATGCTTTGATTTCAGCCCCAATTCTCCAACCACCCGACTGGGACCATCCTTTTGAGATCATGTGCGATGCAAGTGATTACGCAGTAGGAGCAGTCCTGGGACAGCGGAAGGATAAGAAGCCCTATGCAATCTATTACGCAAGCAAAGTTCTAAATGAAGCCCAATGCAATTACACAACAACTGAAAAAGAACTACTCGTAGTAATCTTTGCAATTAACAAATTTCGATCTTACCTTGTAGGTTCAAAAGTCATCATCTATACAGATCATGCAGCAATCAAGTATCTCATCAACAAGATGGACGCAAAACCTAGACTCATCCGATGGGTACTTCTCCTACAAGAGTTCGATATTGAAATTAGGGACAAAAAGGGCACAGAGAATTCGGTAGCCGACCACCTGTCAAGACTAAGACAACCAAGCGAGAATGATCAACCGATCGATGATTTTTTTGCTGACGAACATCTCTACTCTGTAGAGATAAGCAAACGGCCATGGTACGCAGATCTGGCCAACTACATCGCATGCGGGGCCATCCCACCTGACATGACATTTCAGCAAAAGAAGAGATTCTTGGCAAATGCTAAACATTTCTACTGGGATGATCATTACCTCTTCCGCCTTTGTGTAGACGGGATACACAGAAGATGCGTCACACACGAAGAATCGAAAGGCATCATCCATGAATGCCACTCCTCGCCATATGGTGGCCATGCATCATTCCAAAAGACAGCATTGAAAATCCTTCAAGCAGGTTTTTATTGGCCTGACATCTTCAGAGACGTTAAAGATTATGTCTCCCGCTGTGACGCATGTCAACGGACGGGAAACATATCTAAACGTGATGAAATGCCACAAAATTCGATCCTAGAAGTAGAGATTTTTAATGTTTGGGGAATTGATTTCATGGGACCATTCCCAAGCTCAGGTAACAACAAGTATATCCTCGTAGCAGTCGACTATGTCTCAAAATGGGTGGAAGCAATTCCAGCACCCTCAGCAGATGCAAATGTAGTCAAGCGACTGTTCCAGAAGATCATATTTCCAAGGTTTGGTATCCCTCGAGTAGTGATAAGTGATGGAGGATCGCATTTCATCAACAATCAATTCAACAATCTTCTGAAGAAATATGGCGTCACACACAAGGTGGCAACTCCTTACCATCCACAAACCAGTGGACAAGTAGAAATTTCAAACAGAGAAATCAAGAACATCTTGCAAAAGACGGTGTCTTGGTCCAGGAAAAATTGGGCACTCAAACTAGACGAAGCACTTTGGGCCTACAGAACCTCGTTCAAAACTCCAATCGGAATGACACCCTACAAGCTGATCTACGGAAAGGCTTGTCATCTGCCGGTGGAATTAGAACACAAGGCATACTGGGCAATCAAAACGTTCAATTATGATCTTCGGGATGCTGGCAAAAAGAGGCTACTAGATCTGAATGCACTAGATGAACTGAGACTCCATGCATACGACAATGCAAAGATGTATAAAGAACGAGCGAAATTCTACCATGACAAAAAGATAAGAAAAAGGGAGTTCAAGGAAGGCGACATGGTGCTTCTCTTCAATTCATGACTCAAACTCTTCCCCGGAAAATTGAGATCCAGATGGACAGGACCATACAAGGTCACTTACATGTACCCTTATGGAGTAGTCCAAATCTGGAGTCAAGAAACCGGATATTTCAAGGTGAATGGTCAGAGGTTGAAGCACTACATCGCAGGAACAAATGATGAGCATAAGGAGACATATTCCTTCGGGAATCAGCCAAATGATGGATGAAATCAAAAAGTCAAGCTAATGACTTTAAACAAGCGCTTCTTGGGAGGCAACCCAAGGCCACTTTTGCTTTCTTTTTTATATAAAAATTCAAAAATCAAAAAAATATTTCATTGGATCCTAAACTATTATAATGATCACAGGGTTACTAATCTCACCTACAGGAGGATATGCTGGAAGAATTTGGTCGAAAAATTCGAAGCCCGTCACGAAGATTTACTCTCTGTTACAGACTGTATCAGTCCAATACGGGGTAGCTCTCCAATACGGACCCATCTCAGACTTGGCGCAGGAAAAGCAAAATTCAACACAAAACCGCACAACGGCTACAGACCGTATCAGTTGATACGGACCGTATTCAATGTGCAGAAATAACCAACTCTCTAATTCTGGCGCTCCAAGAAACAAGAAGTTTGAAATTTAAACTAAATTTAACTTCCCACTACTATCACCTCCTGCACATTCATCACACCCTTTCGCTGCCATATAAACCTTTCATCCACTTTCATTTTCCCTGCACCATTTCATAGAATTTTTAGATCAAAATTCGCATCCTGTCCACAGAAATTGGATACGGCCCGTAACAGAGACCGAAACCTGAGAAAAATGGCGCACAACAGCCCTCGTTCCTCCGACTCTCAATCCAACAATGAAAATACCTTCGCGACAGCCATGGAGATCAAATTCCGCGACAAACAAGAATTTGACCGTGCTCAAACAATGCTTTATCGCACCATCGCGAACAACAAAGCAATGTGTGTCAATACCATGAGGGTCCTTGGCTGCTATGACTATGTGCGAGTATCCCTTAACAATATCAATTTATGGGATTTGGCGGACCGCCTACGAACCACAAGAGTCTATTTGAGGCCCACCATCGAGTTTCTATCAACATTACAATGGGATGGCGACATGATCAAATACTAATTGTTCAACCGCCCATTTGCCATAACAATGGAGGAATTTTGCAAGGTGCTGTCCATCCCCACAAATGGCGAAACTGAATTGTGCACAAGGGAGAAACGCATGAAGTACTGGGAAATGATCGCAATTGATGAGCGCAAAATATACCGCAAAGACTCACGCCTCATCTCTTCGATAGAATTAAGGTATATTCATATTATTTTAACTAATTCTATATTCCCAACAGGAGAGGACACAACGGAAGTGCGAGAGAAGGACATTTACCTCATGCGCTGCATGAAGAGCCACAAGCATCAACCGCACCTTGGATACCACATCTTGCACCACCTCAAATCGGTGGCCGCCGACACAAAGAACAATCACGTGGTTTTCGTGGGTGTTTATGCGACCCTCCTTGCGCACCACCACAACATAAAACTCGTCGGCGAAACTGAAGTATTCGGCAACAACTGCCTTAACATGAACTACCTGGTGAACAACAATCACGTGCAAGCAGTATTCAATGCACACACAGGTGACATAAAATACATGCTGAAAATAGGCGAGGGAATGACCCTCCATATCAGAACGGATAAGGGGTCATTCCAGTTTGGATACGAATCTGAACATGGAGATGATGCTCGAAGCGACGAGGAAGAACCAATAGAGGAAGAACCAATCGAGGAAGAACCGACCAAAGATGAACCAACCGAAGAGCCCATGGAGGAAACACATAGCGCATCACACCACTCATCCATCCACCATCATGACATGGCTTTCGTACGCCACCTTATTCCGCCGCACGATAACACCAACGAAGCAAACTCCATGCCCGCACCAACCGGATGGGAACAAGAGACAACCATATCTCAACCTCGCGAACCTGGTCCAACCGCGCGTTACGCTAACAACACACTCGAGAATTTGAAGAAACGCACACGCTACTTGGAGGAATACTTGGACAAGGTAAACAAAGCCCACGAGAATTTCTATGAATATTGCCTTTCCAAGGGAATACCATTCACACCACCGATTCCATTCACCCCACCACCACCCCTTCGCGACGAGTAATCTGTGAGATCTTTCTTATCCCTCTCTTATTGTTTATTTCCTTGCATTGAGGACAATACAAAATTTAAGCATGGGGGTAGGGGTAAGAAATTAGTTTAGGAATTGTATTGTATCTAGGATCATGGCATGTATGACCCCTATTTTTCATTTTTTTGCTAGCAGTTTTACTCAATCGGGACCACTTTTCAAGGCTTAACTAAGATAAGTTGGGAGGAACGATTGAGGTTTTTATCTAGCGCGCATATAGGCATTTGCATTGATAGGAGCATGTAATTTAGGAGTAATTTGCATGTAGGATAATCAAATAGGAATTGTTTTTAAATTGAATTAGACTAAGGTTTAGACAATTGGCCATGATACAAAAAAATCAGAATTTTTAAATTATTTGTAATCTCAAAGTGAACAATTAATTGCTAACCATGAGTGTTGACCAAAATCGCAAACCCTAGAATCTTTATTTATTGAGTAATTTATTTTTGCAAAGTCTTTTAAATTTGATAGTGTTTTAGAATACCCATTTATTATAGATAGACCCCTAGCGAAACTATGCAATAATTTCTTGTATGAATGAATACTTGAAATTGTGTGTAATCATGGTGCTTGTGACACAAAAATATTTTATTTTTATTTTCAGAAAAATAGAAAAAAAAATCAGAAATGAGAAAAATCCAAAAAAAATAGAAAAATTCAGAAAAAGAAAAAATAGAATAAAAGATGGAGGATAAAAAGAGTACGGGTGCCTACGCAAGACTGGTTACCAATAGGCTCGAGAAAACCTCCCAAACTTTAAATTCTTGTATATATTTAATTTTTCAAAAATAGTCACAAGTACCAACACACTTAGTTGTCATACTTTGCTCCAAGCAATTGGAAAGGAAAATCAAAATTTATATCATTATAATTCCTATTGATTGGAAGGGATCCATTTATAATCAAAGGGGAAATTAATACTCTCAATTTTAAAGATATTTGTGAAGTAGATCGTTCGATAATAATTTTTCTAGGGTAAGCATAATGAGGTCAATCATGGGGTGAATAAATTGTTCAAGGGAGAGGTCATGAATATTTTTAAAGTTCTAGATTTTTATTGTCATGCGAATTGTACCTAACCTAAGCCCTAATTTAATTTTTAAACAAGACCTTGAGATTGTATGGTTTAACCTAGACCGAATCTTTGACTAGCTGGGATGTCGTTGCTTGAGGACAAGTAACAATTCAAGTTGGGAGGCGTGATCAGACTCAAAATAATGATGATTTACGTAGGGTTTTGGCTTAGGTTTTACATATTTTCTCACACTTATGTCTAATTATTTAGAGAAAAAGGCTACTGTCACCCTTCTTTATGTTTTATTACAGAAAACAGGTTTTGGGACTATTTTACACCAAATGGAGCTAGAATCGGGTCAATCAGATCAGCGACGCTCATCGACTAAGTCCCTGTTACGGCCAGTATTGCCTAATACGGATCAGGCCTAGCACAGACCGGAGATAGCGTTGGAAGCATTAAACCCTAACTGCCAAGGTCCTAATACGGACTGTATCCGAAGGCATCTCTTGGGGAATAACTGCCAACAGCTGTTTCCAGATCAGTTTCTTAGCCCCTACTCAACCTCCAGACGTCCCTCCACTCCTATATAAAGCCCCTAGGCAAAAGGAATAGTTATCTTTGTAATTAGGGTTAGATTTGATTAAAGTGAGAAGAAAGGAGTGCTTGTAACAATGCCGTTCCACGGCTAAGTTCCTTTTCTTAGGGCTAGGCAGTAAACCTTGTTACTCTTGATGTTTTGATATATATATTTCTGTTGATTATGATTTCTTGTTGTTGTACTAAAATGCTTTTGTGATTTATTATCTCTTCATCTAATTTCAATGATCTAGTTTGAGTCCGTTAGGGTAGTGACAGTACTTTAATGGTAAGAGAAACTATTTGTATGAATTAGCCTCGTTGAGATTTATTAGGTTTATATGAAGAAAACCTTAGCGGGGAAACCATAAACCAGACCAACAAAACGCGTACCAAATTCCATCACATGCATAAAGCAAATCGCAGTGATATGTGTAGTAATTTGGGGTATTTGAGAGATCAGACATTTGCGTAAGGTAAATCGCAGTGTCCTATGTAGAATCTCGGTGAAAGATCTGTCATTCTTGCGTAACATAAATCGCAGTGACCTATGTGGTGTCTTTCATTAAAACAACAACAGGAAATCAGACGCAACAGGAATATATTGTCAAGGCGGATTGAGTGGCAATGGTGTGCCGAAACCCTAGGAATTCTCATCTCTATCTTTATTTTAATTACTTTTAATTGCTTCCTAATTTACATTGATCAAAACAACATCTCTCAATTTTCAGATTTCGTCTAGCCTTTCGAAAGATTGTGATTCAATCGCTCAAAGCATTGAACCAATATTCCCTGTGGATCGACCTCGAACATACTACTCGATAGGATTGTGCGCTTGTTGTCTTTCATCTTGTACTAGTTGTCTTTCATCTTGTACATGCTGTCTTTCATGTTCTACTAGTTCTCTTTCATCTACTGCTGGTTGAATTTCATCTTCTTCTAGTTATCTTTCTTCTTTAACTAGTTTTCTTTCATCTTGTACTGGTTGTCTTTCATGCTCTACTAGTTGTGGTTCATCTGCTATTGGTTCTATTACATCTTCTTCTACTTGTCTTTGATCATCTTCTAGCTGTCTTTGATCTTGTACTGGTTGTCTTTGATGTTCTACTGGTTGTATTTCATGTAATATTCGCTGTATTTCATCTGCTTCTACTAGTTATCTTTCATCTTCTTATAGTTGTCTTTCATCTTGTACTGGTTGTCGTTCATGTTTTACTAGTTGTCTTTAATCTATTACTGGTTGTATTTCACCTTTTTCTAGTTGTATTACTGTACTAATTGTTTTTCATCTTCTTCTAGTGTATTTCATCTTATATTGGTTGTTTTTCATGTTCTATTAATTGTATTTCATCTTCTTCTAGTTGTCTTCCCACATCTACATGTTTTTCATCTTCTACTAGTTGTTTTCATTTTCTTCTGGTTGTATGTCATCTCGAACTTGTTGTCTTTCGTGTTCTACAAGTTGTCTTTCATAGTCTACTGGTTGTCTTTCATCTACTACGGGTTGTATTTCATCTTATTCTAGTTGTCTTTCATCTTCTAGTAGTTCTCCTTCATCATGTACTGGTTGTCTTTTATGTTTTACTAGTTTTCTTTCATCTACTATTGTTTTTATTTCATCTTCTTCTAGTTGTCTGTCATCATCTTCTTATTGTCTTTCATCTTGTATTGGTTGTCTTTCAAGTTCTACAGGTTGTCTTTCATCTTCTACTAGGTGTCTTTCATCTTCTACTAGGTGTTTTTCATCTTCTACTAGTTGTTTTTCAACTTGTATAGTCTTTCAACTAGTATTAGTTTCCTATGATGTTCTACTGATTTTTTTTCATCTTCTGCTAATTTTCTTTCATCTTGTACTATTGTCTTTCTGGTTCTACTTGTTGTCTTTCATCTACTACTGTTTGAATTTCATCTTCTTCTAGTTCTCTTTCTTCTTCTACTAGCTGTCATTCATCTTGTACTGGTTGTCTTTCATATTTAACTGGTTGTATTTAATCTTATTCTAGTTGTATTACACTACTAATTGTTTTTCATGTTCTAATAATTTTCTTTTTAATCCTCTTCTAGTTGTCTTCCCACTTTTACATGTTTTTAATCTTGTACTAGTTGTTTTCATCTTCTTCTAGTTGTCTTTCATCTTGTACTGGTTTCCTTTCATGTACAACTGGTTGTCTTTCACCTTGTACTTGTTGTCTATCATGTTTGACTGGTTGTTTTTCATCTACAACTAATAGTATTTCAACTTTTACTAGTTGTCTTTCATATTCTACTAGTTGTTTTTCATCATCATCTAGCTGTCTTTCAACTTATACTGGTTGTCTTTCATGTTCTACTGGTTGTCTTTCATCAACTACTGGTTTTGTTTCATCTTATGCTTGTTGTCTTTCAACTTGTACTAGTTGTCTTTCATCTTGTACTTGTTGTTTTTCATGTTCTACTAGTTCTCTTTCATCTACTACTGGTTGAATTTCATCTTCTTCTAGTTGTCTTTCTTCTTCTACTAGTTTTATTTCATCTTGTACAGGTTGTTTTTCATGCTCTACTAGTTGTGTTTCATCTGCTATTGGTTCTATTACATCTGCTTCTACTTGTCTTTGATCATCTTCTAGCTGTCTTTTATCTTGTACTGGTTGTCTTTGATGTTCTACTGGTTGTATTTCATCTAATATTCGTTGTATTTCATCAGATTCTACGAGTTGTCTTTCATGTTCTACTAATTGTCTTTCATCTTTACCAGGTGTTTTTTATTTCTTCTAGTTGTCTTTCATCTTGTATTGGTTATCATCTCGTACTGGTTGTCTCTCATATTCTACTGGTTGTCTTTCATCTAGTATAGGTTGTATTTCTTCTTCTCCTACTAGTTGTCTTTCATCTTGTACTGGTTATATTTCATGTTCTACTTGTTGTCTTTCATCAACTACTACTTGAATTCAATCTTCTTCTACTAGTTGTTTTTCATCTTCTTCTAGTTGTCTTTCATCTTGTGCTGGTTGTGTTTCATCTTGTACAAGATGCTTTCATCTACTACTAGTTGAATTTCATCTTCTTCTACTTGTTTTTCATCGTCTTCTAGTTTTATTTCATCTTGTCCTAGTTGTCTTTCATCTTATACTGGTTGTCTTTCAACGTATTCCGGTTGCCTTTCATGTATAACTTGTTTTGTTTCATCTTGTACTGGTTGTCTTTCAAGTTTTACAGGTTCTCTTTCATCTACAACTAGTTGTATTTCATATTCTTATAGTTATCTTTCATCTTCTATTTGTTGCTTTTCATCTCATTCTAGTTGTTTTTCATCTTGTACAAGTTGTATGTTGTGTTTTAATTAGTTGTCTTTCATGTTCTACAGGTTGTCTTTCATTTACTACCGGTTGAATTTCATTTTTTTCTACTAGTTGTTTTTCATCAATTACTGGTTTAGTTTCATCTTCTGCTAGTTGTCTTTCATCTTGTATTAGTTATCATTCATCTTGTACTGGTTGTCTTTCATGTTCTATTGGTTGTCTTTCATCTAGTATTGGTTGTTTTTTTATTTTTTTTTCTAGTTGTCTTTCATCTTGTGCTGGTTGTATTTTATCTTGTATATATTGTCTTTGATGTTCTATTGTTGTGTTTGATGTACTACTGGTTGAATTTCATCTTCTTCTACTAGTTGTTTTTCATCTTCCTCTAGTTGTTTTTCATCTTGTGCGGGTTGTATTTTATCTTTTACAGGTTGTCTTTCATTTTCTACTGGTTGCATTTTATCTTCTACTGGTTGTCTTTCATCCACTATTGGTTGTATTTCATCTTCTTCTACTTGTTGTTTTTCATCTTCTTCTAGTTGTCTTTCATCTTGTACTGGTTGTCTTACATGTTGTACTAATTGTCCTACACCTTCTACTTGTTGTATTTCATCTTCTTCTGATTGTCTTACACAATCTACAAGTTATTTTTCATCTTCTTCTAGTTGTATTTCATCTTGTATTGGTTGTCTTTCATCTTTTTCTAGTTCTTTTCCCACTTCTACTTATTTTTCATCTTTTACTAGCTGTTTTTCATCTTCTTCTGGTTCTCTTTCATCTTGAACTTGTTGTCTTTCATGTTCGACTGGTTTTCTTTTTATTGTACTTGTTGTCTTTAATGTTCTACTTGTTGTCTTTCATCTTGTACATGTTGTATTTCTTGTTCTATTGGTTATCTGTCATGTTCTACTGGTTATTTTTCATCTGCTATCGGTTGTATTTAATCTTCTTCTAGTTGTCTTTCATCTTCAACTAGTTTTTTTTCATCGTTTTCTAGTTGTCTTTCATTTTGTACTAGTTGTCTTTCGTGTTCTGCTGGTTGTTGTTCATGTTCTACTGGTTGTCTTTCATCTACTACTGATTGTATTTCATCTGTTATGGTTGTATTTCATCTTTTTCTAGTTGTCTTTTATCTTCTACTAGTTCTCTTTTATGTTCTACTGGTTGCCTTTCGTCTAGTACTGATTGGATTTCATATTTTACTAGTTGTCTTTCACCTTCTATTGGTTATATTTAGGGTTTAACTACTTTGTCTTTCATGTTCTACAGGTTGTCTTTCATCTACTATTAGTTGTATGTAATCTTATTCTAGTTCTTTTTCATCTTGTACTTGTTGTGTCTTTCATGTTCTACTGGTGATATTGCATCTACTATTAGTTGTATTTCATCTACTATGATTGTATTTCATCTTCTTCTAGTTATTTTTCATATTCTACTAATTGTTTTTCACCTTGTACAAGATGTTATTCAACGTGTACAGGTTCCCTATAATGTTCTACTAGTTGTCTTTCATCAAATACTGGCTTATTATTCATTTTCTTCTAGTTGTCTTTCATCTTGTGCTGGTTGTGTTTCATCTTGTACAAGTTTTCATGTTCTATTGGTTGTGTTTCATTTACTACTGGTCGAATTTCATCTTCTTCTACAAGTTGCTTTTCATCTTTTTTTACTTGTCATTCATCTTGTGCTGGTTGTCTTTCATGTTAAACTGGTTGTCTTTCATCTAATACTGATTGAATTTCATCTACTACTGATTGAATTTCATCTTCTTCTAGTTGTTTTCGATTTCTACTAGTTGTCTTTCATCTTGTACAGGTAGTCTTTCTTGTTCTATTGGTTATGTTTCATCTACTACTGGTTGAATTTCATCTTCTTCTACTAGTTGTTTTTCGTTTTCTTCTAATTTTCTTTCATTTTGTGTTAATTGTCATTCATGTCCAGCTGGTTATCTTTCATCTACTACTGGTTGAATTTTGTCTTCTTCTAGTTGTTTTTCGTCTTCTACTAGTTGTCTTTCATCTTGTAAATGTTGTCTTTCATTTTGAACTGGTTGTCTATCACATTCTACTAGTTGGCTTCCACCTTCTTCTAGTTGTTTTTCAACTTGTACTAGTTATGTTTCATCTTGTACTTGTTGTCTTTTATTCTACTGGTTGTCTTATATCTACTAGTGAATGTATTTCATCTTCTTCTAGTTGTCTCTCAAGTTATACTAGTTTTCTTTTAGCTATTAATGGTTGTATTTCATCTTCTTCTAATTGTCTTTCATGTTCTATTGGTCGCCTTTAATCTACTACTGGTTGAATTTCCTAGTTGTCTTTCACCTTCTACTAGTTATTTTTCATCTTCTTGTAGTTGTCTTTCATCTTGTAATGGTTGTCTTTCAACATGTGTCGGTTGCCTTTCATGTATAACTGCTTTTGTTTTTGTTTCACCTTGTACTAGTTATCTTTCATGTTTTACTGGTTCTCTTTCATCTGCAACTAGTTGTCTTTCATCTTCTACTGGTTATTTTTCATCTCATTCTAGTTGTCTTTCATCTTGTACTAGTTGTATGTCATGTTCTACAGGTTGTCTTTCATCTACTACTGGTTGTATTTAATCTTCTACTTGTTCTCTTTCATCTTGTACTTGTTGTCTATCATGTTCGACCGGTTGTCTTTCATCTACTACTTGTTGTATTTCATCTATTATGGTTGTATTTCTTCATCTTCTACTAGTTGTTTTTCAACTTTTACTAGTATTTTTTAAACTTGTATTGGTTGTCTATAATGTTCTACTGGTTGTCTTTCAACAACTACTGGTTTTGTTTTATTTTCTTTTAGTTGTCTTTCATCTTGTACTAGTTCTCTTTCATATTGTACTGGTTGTTTTTCATGTTCTACTAGTTCTCTTTCATCTACTACTGGTTGAATTCGTCTTGTACTTGTTGTATGTCATGTTTTAACTAGTTCTCTTTCTCTTTCATCGTCCTCTAGTTGTCTTTCATCTTGTACTTGTTGTCTTTCAAGTTTTTCTACTGGTTGTCTTTAATCTTATACTGGTTGTATTTCATATTCTTCTAGTTGTCTTTCATCTACTATTGGTTGCATTTTATTTTCTTATACTAGTTGTTTTTCATCTTCTGCTAGTTGTCTTTCATCTTGTACTAGTTTTCTTTCATTCTCTACTAGTTGTCTTTCAACTATTAGGGGGCGTTTGGTTCGCGCTAAAGATCATTCCACGGAATAAAAGGATTTCAGGAAATGTAATGCCAGGGAATGTCATTCCAGGAAATGTGTCATTACCATATTTTGTTCGCGCATGGCTATTACTTCAGCATTCCAGGAAATATGTCATTACCATGTTTGGTTCGCGCATAGCTATTGCAATGTCTATCAAGACATGTCTTCATTATTTTTAAATTATTAATTAAATAATGTTGCGTTAGTATACTTTTATGTATTATTTAAAGATAAATTGTAAATCAGAAATCAAATTAATGCAAAAAAAATAACATAACGTGAAAAAAGTGTTTTAAACACTAAGCATTGAAAACTACTTGTGCAACAAAAAAACAGTTATAATATAAAATAACATTCCTTTGTCCTAAATTAAAAAAAATGCAAGCTAACTTAATTAATGCATATTGCGTCATTTAATTTAGAAGGTAATAACTATGCCTAGTAATTTTCGACGCTTAGCAATAATTGTATTTAGAAAAAATACAAACCGATTTAAATTATGTACATTAAGTTATTTTAATTTAGTAGTTATTTTAATTTTGGAAGATTATGTATAGCAAGTTTATAAATGTGCTTACATACGCGGGTCAAAATTGTAACATCCCGAAAAATTAAGTTATAATTATCTATGTTTACAATTTTTTTTCATAATATAATAAAGATTATAAATATTTTGGTAACATATTTTATTAGAAATTATATTGCTTTAAAAAAAAATATAGAGAAATAAAATCATAAAATTGTTTTTATTTACTAAATTATTGATTTGGCCAACTTTATTTCTATTTTATTTAATTCTCTGAATCATTAAATTATTGCATTTAATTCCATTTAGAAAGAAATGCCAACGTTGAAACTCCATTTCCTTAATTATTCCTCTGATTTCTTCGCACGGCACACATGCCATTTACCATAAGTTCTTATAAAAATATTTTTTCTATTCATATCCATTTCAAATTTTAATATTAAAAAAAAAAGAAATCTTTTGATGAGGCGCGTCGCTCATGCACCCCAAATTCCCGCCCCCTCACCCCTTTATATCCGCTCACCTTTTTATTAAGTCATTTAATTAATCTGTATCCCTCTCTCATTATCTCTTCGGAGACAGAAACCAAACAAAAAGAAGAAGAAAAAAATAAAAAGAAAGAAAACTTATTCTTGTAAGGAAGATTGAAGTATCGATTATTATCGGACTGCTTGTCCGATTCGAATTCCAACTACGTCGCAGTGATTTTGAGTTGTTATTATAATCCGATTTGAAGTTCTGAATATCTCGCTATTAGGTAACCGGACTTCTCTATAATCTGTGTTTTCGTTTTGTATGGTTGTTTTGAATATTGGTATTGCGTATTGGATTATGATGGCATATTTAATGGGATAGTGGGTCTAAGGTTGGCCTTTGATTTGTGATTGTAGCCTCCCACTGTTGGTTGGATTTCCCAGTGGGTTGGCGGCCTTCTAATGTTGGATGGATTTTCCATTGGATTGGCAGTTTAAGGAATTGTGTGTTGTGGAAGTTGGGAATCGCCTCTGTGATGGGATTCCAACTATGTAAATATGATGTGACCTGTTTTACGGATAACCTAGACCGACGTGCTATTGCCGGTTAAATATGCATACGTAATTTCATATGTATTTGTGTGGATTAATCCGGCCTATTTGAATGGTTGTTAAATTAAGCCAATTATAGAGAAGCGCGTCGTTAAATAACCGGTTACTGAGCTTTGTAGCTGACTCTGTTTTGTATTTTGTTTTCCTTTCTATTGGCGACGTAGGTTGACGGACCAAGGAAATGTGCAATGATGATGTTATAATCATGCTCCGGATAGTCAAAATCTGAGGTGTGCCAAAAATTTAGACCATATTGGTAAATTAAAATCATACAGTAATATCAGATCTAGATAGTATTCGTATCGAAATCTAATTTGTTAATTATATAACATAAAGCCGATAATACATAACTATTCGAACTGAGACGCAAAACGATCAAAGATTCAAAGGAGATTATACTAAAAAACACAGAATAACAAGAAACTTGTTAATACGTAAACCATATACTTCATACTCAATAAAACTTCTTAAATGACAAAATAGAAAAATGACTATATCATTCAACTATTAACATATCGACTCAGTGTGATTATTTCAGAAGCTTCTCAACATGGTAAACATTTCATGAGCCAAAGTGTCTCTCCAATTGGTCCATTCATCTGTTGATTCAATATGTGTAATGGGTTGGCCTCTTGCATTTTGACATTCAAAGGATCAATAGGCATTTCCCTTCGAATATGATTATGAATAGACGCACATGCTGCAATTATTCGACATTGAATCTTCTACCGGATAAAATTATTTTTCCCTAAGAATTGCCCATCTCCTCTTGAGAAGACCAAAACATCATTCTATAACATTGCGTGGCGAGGAATGTTTAGAAATGTTTGTAGCTTTAAAACTCCCGTGCTAACCCTTTCCAGGACATTCTACTTTAACCTCAGTAAAGGACAATGTAGCAAATTGAGGATATTGTCGTTGTGTCAGATTAACTATTGCCATACATTTGACTATTATATATTTTTATAATCCATTAATTAGAATGTGTTTAATGCAAAATCTGTGTTTAATGCGTGGGTATTTGCTCACATCGCCGTGATTTGTTAATCAATGATGATGATTCACTTTTTCTAATAATATAAGGGGTTTAGTGTAAATTAGCTACTCATTAAATAAGAAATAAAATTAAATGAATATATTTATAAAATTATGCATTAGGACACATGTCATCACTTTTTATTTCAATTACCTAACTTCACCACTGATATATTCTTCTCCAAATTTTTGGATTGGGGATTCTGCCCATTAAAAAGAAAGGAATGGAAAAAATGAAAAGAGGGAAAATAGAGAGGAGAAAAGTGAGGAGGTAGAAGATACGTCTCAACGTGGTCGGAAAACGAGGAAGAAGAAGAAGGAAACTTGCTGGTTTGCTTGATTGGTTGCTTGCGTTCTTGGGACTACTCTTGAGCGACCCGATATGCTTGACTCTGAATAACGAACCGACTTCGAGCTCTATTGTGCCCAACGTTAACAGGTGCAGACTTCAACGTTAACAATGTTCTTTGTTTATTTGTTGCATGTTGTTTTCTTGATGACTGTGGTTTTGCTTGCGGGTTGTCTTGCTTGCTGGTTGCATGTTTATTGTGACTGATTTGTTTGATCGTTGGTAGTTAATTATAGCTTAATTAGTTGATTGCGGTTTAGGTTTAAATGGCATACATATTTGGCATAACATAAAAAGTAATGACCACATCTTCTCGCAATGGCTTCTGGAATCAGTACATGCTTAATGCATGAGCTAATCTGAACCATAAAATCGATACAAACAACTACTTTCATGACCTAATTTATAGAGTTGATATATATGGACTGCACTGAAAACTGGTAGACATTGGAATAATATAGCCCTGCTGAATTGTTAACCAAATCGGTATGTATAATGACAAACTTTAGACAGTGTGTTATTATTTGGACAAGCATGCATAAACCTCAAGTCTGGTATTTAATGTTTTTTTGTATTAATTCATGAGATTAGAGCATGGTATGATTTCAATCATTTGGTTTAACATTATTATATCATCATTCAGTTTGCTTGATTGCTATTTTCTTGATTAGTGCTTGTTGATTCCTTGTTTGTTTGTTGAGCTATAGTTACCTGTTATTATTTTGAATAGTTTGATATGAATGCATGATTATATTTTCCAAAAACATTAATGCATAACGTTGCATATAAGGCCTGACCATATTTTCTAAACATGAAATATGATATGATTTGAAGTAAATGGTTGAAATAATATGAGTTCATTGTATATCAATTAAGCTAAAGAACCATATGTCTGAAACTTGAGGGTCATATAGGCGCCAATTTTCAATAGGGCAGATCGAAGTCTTGTATATGCTTGATTGAACCTTGTGCTTGAAATCTAATGGTCATGTAGGCACCATATTTGTGTAGCGCATAGCATATCTATGTTGGCGCCATATTTAGGTAGCGCATAGCTGGGCTATGTAGGCGCCTTATTCGAGTAGCTCATAGCTGGGCTATGTAGGCGCCATATTCGGGTAGCTCATAGCGGCAGCTATTTAGGCGTCATATTTGGGTAGCGCATAGAGGCAGCTATGTAGGCGCCATATTCGGGTCGCGCATTGAGGTGGCTATGTAAGCTCCATATTCGGGTAGCGCATACTAGGGCTATGTAGGCGCCATATGAGGGTAGCGCATTGCGGCAACTATGTAGACGCCATATTCAGGTAGTGCATAGAGACAATTATGTAGGGGCCATATTTGGATAGCGCTTAGTGGCATCTATGTAGGCGCCATATTCGGGTAGCGCATGACCGGATTTATGTTTGGTGCAATAACAATTGTAATGCATGGTAAACAATGGAAAATATTTGAGAATTTGTCTACTTGAACATTTGTGCGGATGTTGAACTAATTTAGTTTTTCCTCTTGACTTGATTGTTGTTTTACTTTTTATAATTGTATCCAATTGCTATTTGTTCCCTGAGCTTTTAGATTGCTTAATTGAATTCTTTCATTAAACTAATTTGTATCACATTCAAGTATAATAGAAGATATGAATGGAACCATGCAGCTAATTAATTTACATGGCACACATATATAAATGTTTCGTTTGAATAGCATATTTTTATCTTAACTAATTTGTTTCGGATGTGTGTAGCTTTGTATGCTGATACAATATCTGTCTTTTATAGACTGGTATGATATAATAGATTAAAATTTGAAATAGAGTGTGTAGTAATTACGATTTATGACTGCTGAGGGGTCTTGGGTTCGAATAGAATGCACTCAGAAATTTTTTACCTGCCTTTATAATCATAGTAGCGGTTTTAAAGGAAGAACAACCAGTGAGTTTAAATATGTCAGCGGCGGTCTTACATGAAAGAACTGCCAAAATATCTATACATTTTGGGAACTTTCTCAAGAGATAAATTTAAACGTTATAGTCAGTATGAAATATTATTACCAACAACTCGTGTTTTAAATTCATCCTCAGGCCATGTTTGGTTGTAGAGTAAGAGGTGGAGTAAACCCCTTACTCCACGATGAAGGAGCCAAACGAAGAGTAAAATAGGAGTAAAATTGAGTAAGAGGTGAGTTAATCCGGAGTAAGTTACTCCACCTCTCCAGGTGGATTAACATACTCCACTTGTAGGGCACACTATCATAGACAAGTTCATCTCCCAACATTTTACTCCTTCATATGAATTAATTTAATCCATGACTTAAACTACCAAACAAAATGTAAAATATGAGGAGTAAGATAGATAAGCAATTTAATGCCCATTAACTTTACTCTATTACCAAACATGACCCATAAGTATTGAAACATTTATTTCCATCGGCGTTCAGGGAAAATAAATAATAATAACTGCAAAAAAGTCGCCTCATGTCGGATACCTAAATCCGTAAGTGTGTTTTAGTCCATTTGCATAAAAGAAATGTGTCACACTAACGAACCATGGCGATACCAGCATATATGGACGCATGCATAAAACACATTCTAGTACTGGAAAATGAAAATATTGAATAGTTTAATGGATGGCAATAATTAATCTGACACAACGACAATATCATCAATTAGCTACATTGTCCTTTAGTAAGGTTAAAGTAGAATGGTCCTGGCCAGGTTTAATTAGCTTGGGGACACCAGTGAATAGTATGAGTGAGACTTATGGTGATGGGTACACTGTCCTGCAGGCTACAGACCGCGCTGTGGAGAAAAATATATTTGTTTTATGTGCAAGTGAAGAAAGTACAATAAAAGATAATGTATGGGATATTTTATCTATAAAAATGAGCAGACAAGGTCCACATATATTTTCCAGGCAATAATTCCGGAGCTGCCGCCCTTTCAGAAGTGGAAGGAACAAATTAAGATTATGACAAGTAAAAGCAAGGTTTTGTTTGTAAATTAGTTAATTTTGTAATCACATATTTAGACTGTACTCTCGTTGTATTTCAGTCTGACTGTAAATCTCATTTTTGACATACTCGAAAGCGAGCACACCTGTAGCAGTGAATAAATATATGTAGGCTCTGTACTATATACACTCAACTCTAGGGGTGTCAACGGGTACGGTAAGGGTCGGGTGGAAGCATTTTCATACCCATACCCTATTCTTACCCGCTATAAATTATCTTACCTGTATCCTACCCTTACTCGTTATGGTTGTCGGATAACGAAACGGTAGCGGGTAAATAACGGGTAAACATTAAAACATATACATTCATTTCACACGTGTATAGTACTTTATTGAAAATAAATTATGATCATACTAAGCGCAAATAAACCAATTACATTACTCCTTTCAATGCTTATAACTATATATATAATATAATTTTTTCTTACAATTACCCGATTGGGTAACGGGTACGAAATAGGCTTTACCCGTACCCTTACCCATTTAGATAACGAAATTTTTTTTTTACCCATACCCATACCCGATAAATTTATGGAAAAAATCTTACCCATACCCATCTTATCGGATACGGTACGGGTCAGACAAACGGATAAAAGGGTGCCATTGACACCCCTACTCAACTCTAGTATAATTTTTTTTTTTAAAACGGGCACTCAGCTAAAATTATCATCTGTTGATATCTGTTCACATATTAGGAATATTGCAGGGTACACGTGCAAAAATGAAGAATAAAAAAATCTAGTCCGTACAACTTTCAGCGGGGCGGGAAACATTGTATTTAATTCAGAGTTTCAATATGTTAGTGCGGTGTGTGTAAATGGGAGATGTGCACGTTTGGCAGTATGTACCTTACTTTCGTTTTCTCTGTACAGTCAGTATATTGTATTTTGTTTTTTTTGTTATTTCCCAATTTGTATAATATCTAGGATACTGTTTGATCATGAAATGTGATACGGACTCACGTGAATACTGGGCTCCATGTTTTTCCTTTTTTGTTTTGTCGTTTCATTTGTACAAATATGCTAATTATAGACAGTACATCATATAAGAATAGAAAGTTTTATGATTCCGTGTGTATATCAGGAAGGCGCGTCTGAAAATATACTTCACATTTATACATGGTTATTCATAAACAATCCGTGTACGATTAGAAATAATTATTCAAGAATATATTTCAATTAACAGTGTATGATTGTGCTCCAACAATTGTACAAGGTTTCTTTATACCAACCGTGTTTGAAATGCTCTGCAGGATTTTTCGAAAAAAATCTTACATGTAATCTTACACGGTTTTCTTTCTACCAACCGGGTATGAATATTCCGTAGGATTTTTTGGAAAAAATTAATGCTTGTAATCACACAGTTTTATTTTATGATCCATGTATGAGGAAAGAAACACAATTTTTCACGTCATCGATTCATGCCTTCAAGTTATAATGCATATCTATCTAGCTTTTCTAAGTCTTTCTATCATTTCTACAGCATCTCTTCCATGTACAAGTATTTCTCTGAGACGTCTCTATATAGGCGAGGCTAGGGCTAGGGGTAAGGCAAAGGAGACGATATATTCACCGAGAAGACGATTGGTAATGAAGAAACTAAAAATGGGTGTAACTTTTCTCTCGAGTGTCTGATTTCAGTGTCAAAATTTCATTTTTAGGGCCCTATAGGCAAACTGCATATTTAGGGCCACCAAAATAAATGGAAGAGCGTCAAAACTTGAGTTTAAGTTTCTCATTAAGTTTTTTTCTTAATATTTTTTTTGTACTCTTTCACATACGTTTTCTTAGCCATTGTTCATGTAAGTGTATAAAGTCTCAATTTTAGGTTCATAGAATGTTGTTCGTGTAATAATTTCTATAATGTAATTGTAAATGTTGTTTATATTGGTAAATGTAGTGTTTTCGGTGTATGTCATATTTAAATTATAGTTTATTCTAAATTTAGTCTTTTTGGTATATTGGTAAATGTGTTTTTTTAGTTTGAATTCAAAACTAGGGATTGATTGGTATTTTTTTCAAAAAAAATATGAATTAGATATGGTTTTGTAATTAAAACAATGTATGATTGGTATTTTCATACACAATTTTCACTTAAAAAATCACGTATGAATGATTTTGCGAAAATAATTAGCGTTGTTCATGAAAAAACATACGTGGATCTACAATCGTATACAAATTACCTTTATTTTCATAAAAGATGCATGCGGACATGGTTGTGGGACCTGGAACAAACACATTTTTCAACCGTGTAAAGTCAAGCCTTTTCTAGTAGTGTATTGTCACATATGTTCATAATTTTTTCTCAATGTAATTTAGTGTAATTGTAGAGGATTGTTTAGTTTAGTATAATTTAATGTAATTATGTACAAATTGTGCAATTTAGATAGATTTTCAATTTTATTTCGTTATTTTTTGGGTTTATGATTCAGGGTTAGAGTTTAGGATTTATGCTTTAATTTAAATAAATTTCGTAATTTTTGTTAAATAGTTTTTTGTTGGTAATTTAGGGTTAGGGTTTAGGATTTCTGTTCTACCATCTTGGCTTGTGCTAGATTAAACCGGGCACCATTTTTTTTGCTGAGAAAAACTCTTTGCTCCTAGCATTCGACAAATCCCAGAAGATGTTGCAAATGAGGTAATATGGTGTGGGTCCAGCTCATCAGTAATCTCAAGTGACGCAAAGCGGTCCTGATACGGTCTTGCCCGTTAAGCTCACGTACCGGTTTAGTAGCAAAGAGGAGAATAATAATGAAAGTTTGGGATACAAAAATAACACCCGTACCCTTTTTTAACCAAACATTACATAACCCTTAAGATAAAATATTAAATGCTAATTAACTAAAATGCACAACCCAAAGCAATAAATTTTGCCATGCCAGATTATATCCCGCTGGTCAAAAGAAGTAAGTAAAGTTTGTTGAACAAAACAAATTCCAAGAAAAATTAGTAAATTTCCTAGAAGACCATCCATGCCTAGAAGATTATCCATGCCATTAAATTTCAAGTTGAATAAATAAATTCTTGATTGGTTTGGATTTACTGTGGCCTTCGCGTGTATCCGAATCAGAGTCGGACACGTCTTCGATATGCACCGCGTCATCAAGCCCATAAATTGCAAGGTGTACCATGTGGCTCGTGATACCGGGTAGAATAATAACATATGCATGGTGAATTCATTTTCGGTACCCTACCATGGGCTATTTATTGTTGGTATTCTTCTATTCACCATTATCCATAGGAAAGTTCTAACTCGTGGGAAAATCCCTTTTCTTGTCCATATTTTCTTCCTCATCGTATTCTTCGCCTCTTCATAAGCAAGTGTAGTCAGAATTGTTCCCCTAAACCTCTCATACCCATCTTTTGTCATGTAGGCACCTATTCTAATTTGCATCCATATTACCTTGTCATTAACTATATACAGGGCAGGTCGTTGGCGTTGGATCCTTATCCAGAATGGATTGCATCACGTGAGAGGCTATTAGTCATGGTATGTATTCATTTTTCCACTGTTGTAGATGGTGATCAAATAAATGGGCCCTAATAGCTTTCTCCTCCCCTCCCTGCCAACGAGTTTCATGGGTCAAGAAATTTTTTAACCCCATGAAAACCCTCTCCTAGAGTAGTATTTAGCCTTTATAACATGTACCCATAATTTATTGTGATAAATGATTTGCAACATCTCATGATGGAGTTTATACCATTCACTGTTCTTGTTGGTAGCATTGCCATAGACATATAGTAAACTAGTGTCGACATTATTAACTATTTGATCAAAGAAAGCTTCTCCGCATGCAATTATATATTAATTTGCCATCCTGCTAGCTTGCTATTGATTTTACTAACTAAAATGTTATATGTCAGGTCTTGTTTGACCAGTTTCTGTGTCGTGAACACCCCACAATGCGCTCATTGTCCCTGCCTCTTTAACTCATAGCTCTGCCACAATGCGTTGCTTACAAAGTATGTCGCAATCCAGACTAAACAAAATTATTGATTTTTCAAGGTTATAACAAACCCGAGTTTCTTGCAAAAACAACCAGAATTTGCTTGTACTCGCATACCTCTTGAAGTGTGGCTTGTCTCATAATCACGAGGTCATCGGCATACATTTGCAAGCTGAACTCTAGTAATTGGGCCTCTATTTAGGGAAATTTGAATATGTTTGTTGGTAAATTCCAATGGTAATATAAACAGATAGGGGGATGATGACAACCATGTCTTCATCTCCACTTTTATTTACTAAAATTGTAATTCGGGTCGATGCCATAGAAGACATAATGAGGTGTATCAGTTTGGTTGGAGTATTGACCACATGCATTGACACTGAAACAAATTGCCATCGTATTGAATCAAAGGCCTCACTGATATTGGCTTTCAGTAAGAAGGTTTTATCTGCGTTTGTTGGGGCGTTAAATGAGTATATAACCTCCCTCATTATAATTGTGTTGTTTGCAATATTCCTCCCCTTCGAAAGACTCTGGTTTGTTGAAACTAATTTTTTCCATGTAGGGTTATGGTCACGTTACTGACTGTGATTGATCGATAGTCTTTTGGCGTTGTGGGCTCATAAATTTTGGAATGAGAATGATATAACTTGACAGTTTGTGCTAATTAACCCCATGGTAAAAACTTGTTGAATTGGCCCGGATATGTTAGTGCTATAAAGGTTCCAATAGGTAATTTGGAGAAACCTTGCCATCATACCATCAGTGCCAAGCGGTTTATCCGGCCTATGCGGAATAATTTTCATTATTTCCTCCTCTGTTGGGACTGCCATCAATATATCTTGTCCTCCGGTCTAATAGTTGGGTTGGCAGTGTGTGCACATTGTTGGATATATTGAGCCGGATTCACACCTGTTGTCCCTTGGTTTAGGCAGTACAATCTCTTGTAAAACTGTGATGTGAAATCACGTGGTTATAAAAGAAAAGTTGCAAGGGCACAACTCTATTGTTCTAGGAGAGTTTTGGTTACCAGATTTATTCTATTCGATTATCTATTCAATTATCTATTCACTTATCATGACCACTACATATTCTCGGCAGGTGGTACGTTTACGTATCCTTGTGTATCCATCTGACTCCAACTTGCACTGTGGCTAGCACTCTATCTAATATTTCAAATATTACCGAATAGGTGTGTTCTGTAACATATATATCAAATAATTACTTATTGTACCGAAGATAAGATCATAACGTAATTAATGCCAAGTCTTTGCATGGTTTGTTCACGTGGGATCAATGTGTCTTGGCTTTCTCTTTAATAATTGACATTTAGGACCACTTCTTGGATTTTATGAATATATGGGCCATATCTTAGTTTCTATGATCATCAAATTTATGAATATATGGGCCATATTTGAGTACCAACTTTATTCTATTCGATTATCGAGATGAATTCAAGTTGAAAAGAGTTTCCAATTAAAGAACTTAATTTCCTAAATTAACCTAACTTAACCTTGTTGAATTCAATTATCTATTCTATTATCATGATCGCTATATATTCTCTGCAGGTGGTTTACTAAGCATGTGACGCAAGGCGGTCCCGAAACTGTCTTGCCCGATAAGCTCAAGTACTCGGTTTTATGGTAATAGAGAAGGGTAAAAGTAACACAAAGAACTCAAACACACAAACGCAACTTTCGATTCAATAATCAACTATCCTTTAACACGGGTATTGATACATATTTAAAGGAAAACAAAGAAAAAAGCTAACATTGGAATTGTAAACTAATAAATACTATAAATGCTAATTTTAGTAAACCAACAAAAGTTGAATTTCCCATGCGTTCAAACTAATTGAAATTGACTAAGACTCTTGGAGACCATGTCATTTTAATTATTTAGGAGACCAAGCCATTTAGAAGACCACCCATGCAGCCAACGAGATTCATCGAATGTATGGTTCATATTTCAAGTTGCACAAATAAATTCTTGATCGGCTTGAATTTGGTGTGACCTTCGTCCGTATCCAAGTCTGAATTGGTTATCACCTCGGGACGCAATACCATCCCGGGATGCACTGTGTCAGCATGTGTGCACATCTGAGTCCATCTTGCACCGTGCCTAGCACTCTATCTAGTCTTTCAAATATTGCCGAATAGGTGTGTTCTGTAACATAAATATCAAATAATTATTTATTAATTGTACCCAAGGTAATATCATAACGTAATTTCAGATCAATAATTTTACAAACTAGATCTAACATATATACTAGAATGCCAAGTCTTTGCATGGTTTATTCAGGTGGGATCGTTGTCTCTTGGTTTTCTTTCGAATAATTGACATTTAGGACCACATCTTGGATCTTATGAATATGGGCCACATCTTAGTTTCTGATTATCAAAGCACTATATTTTTTAGGTTTCTAATTAACTAATAAGAATATTTAGAACTGGATCGATGCCTCTTGGTTTTCTTTCGAATAATTGACATTTAGGACCACTTCTTGGATCTTATGGTATGGGCCATATCTCGGTTTCGATGATCATCAATGCACTATCTTTTTTAGGTTTATAATTAACTAGTAAGAATATTTACAAGTTCTAATAGCAAAACTTATATAATCATTTTAAATAAGTTTGAAATTTGGGCATTAGCAGTAACAATTAATTCATAGCAACTCAAAAACTCACCTCCCAAGAAGCAGGCTATAGCTGTACGAGTTATATTGTCCAGGACCGTCACTGACTGTCATGAACCATCAGTTTGACATGCTTCTGTATTTTGGCCTTAACTTCTACATACGGAACTACTAAACAAATACAGTCTTCTAACAGATATAAATGACTCTATTAACAAATTTCCTACTGCTAAAGACCAGCATGATAGAAGAACTGGTCAATGTTCTATCGGTATGGAACCCATTACCAATAGAAGAAGGGTTGTTCTTCTATCGGTTATGTATTACCAAGAGAAAAAAGAAAACCCTTCTTTTCTCGGTAAGATGATTTTTACCGATAGAAGAAGGTTTTACTTTATATGGAAAAATTCATTTATATAATTTGCTATGCCCCAATTTGCTAGCCATAATAACCTAAAACATGCATTTGGAAAATAACATATAGTATTTTTTTCATCCAACATACAAACAACATAAATTAAATAACATACAACATAAAAAAATATATACAACATCATCATAAACATAAACAAGAGATCAATGTACTATCTAATTACTTAAATATTCCTTTGTTGTCAAAAAAACATACAATAGGGAGATGCCTATGTTCAAAACCAAGCAACATAAATAGTTCACAACACTAGAAACTAACAACATAAATTAATAATAATCATAATGAGGGGTCCTCGGTTGGTCTGGACCGTAATCCTTGTAACCCAAAATGTAGATGGGTCTGCCACACCTTGTAAACTAGCATCTCTTTTGATATAATAAAATTAAGCGGGCTATTCGCCTGGTACTAAAAAGACAAAGAAGTCGTTTGTTATCCAGGCGCTTTAAGACAATATATATATATATATATATATATATATATGGAGAGGACAGTACCATGATAGACAGACTGAGAGAGACTTGTGCGTATAATTGAGCATGATATATGAATTAGTATGAATTAGCCTCGTTGAGATTTATTAGGTTTATGTGAAGAAAACCTTAGCGGAGAAACCATAAACCAGACCAACAAAACGCGTATCAAATTCCATCACATGCGTAAAGCAAATCGCAGTGATCTGTGTAGTAATTTGGGGTATTTGAGAGATTAGACATTTGCGTAAGGTAAATCACAGTGTCCTATGTAGAATCTCGGTGAAAGATCTGTCATTCTTGCGTAACAACAACAGGAAATCAGACGCAACAAGAATATATTGTCAAGGCGGATTGAGTGGCAACGGTGTGCCGAAACCCTAGAAATCCTCATCTCTATCTTTATTTTAATTACTTTTAATTGCCTCCTAATTTACATTGATCACAACAACATCTCTCAATTTCCAGATTTCGTCTAGCCTTTCGAAAGATTGCGATTCGATCGCTCAAAGCATTGAACAAATATTCCCTGTGGATCGACCTCAAACATACTACTCGATAGAATTGTGCGCTTGTTGTCTTTCATCTTGTACTAGTTGTCTTTCATCTTGTACATGCTGTCTTTCATGTTCTACTAGTTCTCTTTCATCTACTGCTGGTTGAATTTCATCTTCTTCTAGTTGTCTTTCTTCTTTAACTAGTTTTCTTTCTTCTTGTACTGGTTGTCTTTCATGCTCTACTAGTTGTGGTTCATCTGCTATTGGTTCTATTACATCTTCTTCTACTTGTCTTTGATCATCTTCTAGCTGTCTTTGATCTTGTACTGGTTGTCTTTGATGTTCTACTGGTTGTATTTCATGTAATATTCGCTGTATTTCTTCTGCTTCTACTAGTTATCTTTCATCTTCTTATAGTTGTCTTTCATCTTGTACTGGTTGTCGTTCATGTTTTACTAGTTGTCTTTAATCTATTACTGGTTGTATTTCACATTTTTCTAGTTGTATTACTGTACTAATTGTTTTTCATCTTCTTCTAGTGTATTTCATCTTGTATTGGTTGTTTTTCATGTTCTATTAATTGTATTTCATCTTCTTCTAGTTGTCTTCCCACATCTACATGTTTTTCATCTTCTACTAGTTGTTTTCATTTTCTTCTGGTTGTCTGTCATCTCGAACTTGTTGTCTTTCGTGTTCTACAGGTTGTCTTTCATAGTCTACTGGTTGTCTTTCATCTACTACGGGTTGTATTTCATCTTATTCTAGTTGTCTTTCATCTTCTAGTAGTTCTCCTTCATCATGTACTGGTTGTCTTTTATGTTTTACTAGTTTTCTTTCATCTACTATTGTTTTTATTTCATCTTCTTCTAGTTAACTGTCATCATCTTCTTATTGTCTTTCATCTTGTATTGGTTGTCTTTCAAGTTCTACATGTTGTCTTTCATCTTCTACTAGGTGTCTTTCATCTTCTACTAGGTGTTTTTCATCTTCTACTAGTTGTTTTTCAACTTGTATAGTCTTTCAACTAGTATTAGTTTCCTATGATGTTCTACTGATTTTTTTTCATCTTCTGCTAATTTTCTTTCATCTTGTACTATTGTCTTTCTGGTTCTACTTGTTGTCTTTCATCTACTACTGTTTGAATTTCATCTTCTTCTAGTTCTCTTTCTTCTTCTACTAGCTGTCATTCATCTTGTACTGGTTGTCTTTCATATTTAACTGGTTGTATTTAATCTTATTCTAGTTGTATTACACTACTAATTGTTTTTCATGTTCTAATAATTTTCTTTTTAATCCTCTTCTAGTTGTCTTCCCACTTTTACATGTTTTTAATCTTGTACTAGTTGTTTTCATCTTCTTCTAGTTGTCTTTCATCTTGTACTGGTTTCCTTTCATGTACAACTGGTTGTCTTTCACCTTGTACTTGTTGTCGATCATGTTTGACTGGTTGTTTTTCATCTACAACTAATAGTATTTCAACTTTTACTAGTTGTCTTTCATATTCTACTAGTTGTTTTTCATCATCATCTAGCTGTCTTTCAACTTATACTGGTTGTCTTTCATGTTCTACTGGTTGTCTTTCATCAACTACTGGTTTTGTTTCATCTTATGCTCGTTGTCTTTCATCTTGTACTAGTTGTCTTTCATCTTGTACTTGTTGTCTTTTATGTTCTACTAGTTCTCTTTCATCTACTACTGGTTGAATTTCATCTTTTTCTAGTTGTCTTTCTTCTTCTACTAGTTTTATTTCATCTTGTACTGGCTGTTTTTCATGCTCTACTAGTTGTGTTTCATCTGCTATTGGTTCTATTACATCTGCTTCTACTTGTCTTTGATCATCCTCTAGCTGTCTTTTATCTTGTACTGGTTGTCTTTGATGTTCTACTGGTTGTATTTCATCTAATATTCGTTGTATTTCATCAGCTTCTACGAGTTGTCTTTCATGTTCTACTAGTTGTCTTTCATCTTTACCAGGTGTTTTTTATTTCTTCTAGTTGTCTTTCATCTTGTATTGGTTATCATCTCGTACTGGTTGTCTCTCATATTCTACTGGTTGTCTTTCATCTAGTATAGGTTGTATTTCTTCTTCTCCTACTAGTTGTCTTTCATCTTGTACTGGTTATATTTCATGTTCTACTTGTTGTCTTTCATCAACTACTACTTGAATTCAATCTTCTTCTACTAGTTGTTTTTCATCTTCTTCTAGTTGTCTTTCATCTTATGCTGGTTGTGTTTCATCTTGTACAAGATGCTTTCATCTACTACTAGTTGAATTTCATCTTCTTCTACTTGTTGTTTTTCATCGTCTTCTAGTTTTATTTCATCTTGTCCTAGTTGTCGTTCATCTTATACTGGTTGTCTTTCAACGTATTCCGGTTGCCTTTCATGTATAACTTGTTTTGTTTCATCTTGTACTGGTTGTCTTTCAAGTTTTACAGGTTCTCTTTCATCTACAACTAGTTGTATTTCATATTCTTATAGTTATCTTTCATCTTCTATTTGTTGCTTTTCATCTCATTCTAGTTGTTTTTCATCTTGTACAAGTTGTATGTTGTGTTTTAATTAGTTGCCTTTCATAATCTACAGTATGTCTTTCATTTACTACCGGTTGAATTTCATTTTTTTCTACTAGTTGTTTTTCATCAATTACTGGTTTAGTTTCATCTTCTGCTAGTTGTCTTTCATCTTGTATTAGTTATCATTCATCTTGTACTGGTTGTCTTTCATGTTCTATTGGTTGTCTTTCATCTAGTATTGGTTGTTTTTTTATTTTTTTTTCTAGTTGTCTTTCATCTTGTGCTGGTTGTATTTTATCTTGTATATATTGTCTTTGATGTTCTATTGTTGTGTTTGATGTACTACTGGTTGAATTTCATCTTCTTCTACTAGTTGTTTTTCATCTTCCTCTAGTTGTTTTTCATCTTGTGCGGGTTGTATTTTATCTTTTACAGGTTGTCTTTCATTTTCTACTGGTTGCATTTTATCTTCTACTGGTTGTCTTTCATCCACTATTGGTTGTATTTCATCTTCTTCTACTTGTTGTTTTTCATCTTCTTCTAGTTGTCTTTCATCTTGTACTGGTTGTCTTACATGTTGTACTAATTGTCCTACACCTTCTACTTGTTGTATTTCATCTTCTTCTGGTTGTCTTATACAATCTACAAGTTATTTTTCATCTTCTTCTAGTTGTATTTCATCTTGTATTGGTTGTCTTTCATCTTTTTCTAGTTCTTTTCCCACTTCTACTTATTTTTCATCTTTTACTAGCTGTTTTTCATCTTCTTCTGGTTCTCTTTCATCTTGAACTTGTTGTCTTTCATGTTCGACTTGTTTTCTTTTTATTGTACTTGTTGTCTTTAATGTTCTACTTGTTGTCTTTCATCTTGTACATGTTGTATTTCTTGTTCTATTGGTTATCTGTCATGTTCTACTGGTTATTTTTCATCCGCTATCGGTTGTATTTAATCTTCTTCTAGTTGTCTTTCATCTTCAACTAGTTTTTTTTCATCTTTTTCTAGTTGTCTTTCATTTTGTACTAGTTGTCTTTCGTGTTCTGCTGGTTGTTGTTCATGTTCTACTGGTTGTCTTTCATCTACTACTGATTGTATTTCATCTGTTATGGTTGTATTTCATCTTTTTCTAGTTGTCTTTTATCTTCTACTAGTTCTCTTTTATGTTCTACTGGTTGCTTTTCGTCTAGTACTGATTGGATTTCATATTTTACTAGTTGTCTTTCACCTTTTATTGGTTATATTTAGGGTTTAACTACTTTGTCTTTCATGTTCTACAGGTTGTCTTTCATCTACTATTAGTTGTATGTAATCTTATTCTAGTTCTTTTTCATCTTGTACTTGTTGTGTCTTTCATGTTCTACTGGTGATATTGCATCTACTATTAGTTGTATTTCATCTACTATGATTGTATTTCATCTTCTTCTAGTTATTTTTCATATTCTACTAATTGTTTTTCACCTTGTACAAGATGTCATTCAACGTGTACAGGTTCCCTATAATGTTCTACTTGTTGTCTTTCATCAAATACTGGCTTATTATTCATTTTCTTCTAGTTGTCTTTCATCTTGTGCTGGTTGTGTTTCATCTTGTACAAGTTTTCATGTTCTATTGGTTGTGTTTCATTTACTACTGGTCGAATTTCATCTTCTTCTACAAGTTGCTTTTCATCTTTTTTTTACTTGTCATTCATCTTGTGCTGGTTGTCTTTCATGTTAAACTGGTTGTCTTTCATCTACTACTGATTGAATTTCATCTTCTTCTAGTTGTTTTCGCCTTCTACTAGTTGTCTTTCATCTTGTACAGGTAGTCTTTCTTGTTCTATTGGTTATGTTTCATCTACTACTGGTTGAATTTCATCTTCTTCTACTAGTTGTTTTTCGTTTTCTTCTAATTTACTTTCATTTTGTGTTAATTGTCATTCATGTCCAGCTGGTTATCTTTCATCTACTACTGGTTGAATTTTGTCTTCTTCTAGTTGTTTTTCGTCTTCTACTAGTTGTCTTTCATCTTGTAAATGTTGTCTTTCATTTTGAACTGGTTGTCTATCACATTCTACTAGTTGGCTTCCACCTACTTCTAGTTGTTTTTCAACTTGTACTGGTTATGTTTCATCTTGTACTTGTTGTCTTTTATTCTACTGGTTGTCTTATATCTACTAGTGAATGTATTTCATCTTCTTCTAGTTGTCTCTCAAGTTATACTAGTTTTCTTTTAGCTATTAATGGTTGTATTTCATCTTCTTCTAATTGTCTTTCATGTTCTATTGGTCGCCTTTAATCTACTACTGGTTGAATTTCCTAGTTGTCTTTCACCTTCTACTAGTTATTTTTCATCTTCTTATAGTTGTCTTTCATCTTGTAATGGTTGTCTTTCAACATGTGTCGGTTGCCTTTCATGTATAACTGCTTTTGTTTTTGTTTCACCTTGTACTAGTTATCTTTCATGTTTTACTGGTTCTCTTTCATCTGCAACTAGTTGTCTTTCATCTTCTACTGGTTATTTTTCATCTCATTCTAGTTGTCTTTCATCTTGTACTAGTTGTATGTCATGTTCTACAGGTTGTCTTTCATCTACTACTGGTTGTATTTAATCTTCTACTTGTTCTCTTTCATCTTGTACTTGTTGTCTATCATGTTCGACCGGTTGTCTTTCATCTACTACTTGTTGTATTTCATCTATTATGGTTGTATTTCTTCATCTTCTACTAGTTGTTTTTCAACTTTTACTAGTATTTTTTAAACTTGTATTGGTTGTCTATAATGTTCTACTGGTTGTCTTTCAACAACTACTGGTTTTGTTTTATTTTCTTTTAGTTGTCTTTCATCTTGTACTAGTTCTCTTTCATATTGTACTGGTTGTTTTTCATGTTCTACTAGTTCTCTTTCATCTACTACTGGTTGAATTCGTCTTGTACTTGTTGTATGTCATGTTTTAACTAGTTCTCTTTCTCTTTCATCGTCCTCTAGTTGTCTTTCATCTTGTACTTGTTGTCTTTCAAGTTTTTCTACTGGTTGTCTTTAATCTTATACTGGTTGTATTTCATATTCTTCTAGTTGTCTTTCATCTACTATTGGTTGCATTTTATTTTCTTATACTAGTTGTTTTTCATCTTCTGCTAGTTGTCTTTCATCTTGTACTAGTTTTCTTTCATTCTCTACTAGTTGTCTTTCAACTATTAGGGGGCGTTTGGTTCGCGCTAAAGATCATTCCACGGAATAAAAGGATTTCAGGAAATGTAATGCCAGGGAATGTCATTCCAGGAAATGTGTCATTACCATATTTTGTTCGCGCATGGCTATTACTTCAGCATTCCAGGAAATATGTCATTACCATGTTTGGTTCGCGCATAGCTATTGCAATGTCTATCAAGACATGTCTTCATTATTTTTAAATTATTAATTAAATAATGTTGCGTTAGTATACTTTTATGTATTATTTAAAGATAAATTGTAAATCAGAAATCAAATTAATGCAAAAAAAATAACATAACGTGAAAAAAGTGTTTTAAACACTAAGCATTGAAAACTACTTGTGCAACAAAAAAACAGTTATAATATAAAATAACATTCCTTTGTCCTAAATTAAAAAAAATGCAAGCTAACTTAATTAATGCATATTGCGTCATTTAATTTAGAAGGTAATAACTATGCTTAGTAATTTTCGACGCTTAGCAATAATTGTATTTAGAAAAAATACAAACCGATTTAAATTATGTACATTAAGTTATTTTAATTTAGTAGTTATTTTAATTTTGGAAGATTATGTATAGCAAGTTTATAAATGTGCTTACATACGCGGGTCAAAATTGTAACATCCCGAAAAATTAAGTTATAATTATCTATGTTTACAATTTTTTTTCATAATATAATAAAGATTATAAATATTTTGGTAACATATTTTATTAGAAATTATATAGCTTAAAAAATATAGAGAAATAAAATCATAAAATTGTTTTTATTTACTAAATTATTGATTTGGCCAACTTTATTTCTATTTTATTTAATTCTCTGAATCATTAAATTATTGCATTTAATTCCATTTAGAAAGAAATGCCAACGTTGAAACTCCATTTCCTTAATTATTCCTCTGATCTCTTCGCACGGCACACATGCCATTTACCAGAAGTTCTTATAAAATATTGTGATAAATGGTAACCGCCGGATTTATTTCTATTCATATCCATTTCAAATTTTAATATTAAAAAAAAAGAAATCTTTTGATGAGGCGCGTCTCTCATGCACCCCAAATTCCCGCCCCCTCACCCCTTTATATCCGCTCACCTTTTTATTAAGTCATTTAATTAATCTGTATCCCTCTCTCATTATCTCTTCGGAGACAGAAACCAAACAAAAAGAAGAAGAAAAAAATAAAAAGAAAGAAAACTTATTCTTGTAAGGAAGATTGAAGTATCGATTATTATCGGACTGCTTGTCCGATTCGAATTCCAACTACGTCGCAGTGATTCTGAGTTGTTATTATAATCCGATTTGAAGTTCTGAATATCTCGCTATCAGGTAACCGGACTTCTCTATAATCTGTGTTTTCGTTTTGTATGGTTGTTTTGAATATTGGTATTGCATATTGGATTATGATGGCATATTTAACTGGATAGCGGGTCTGAGGTTGGAATTTGATTTGTGATTGTAGCCTCCCACTGTTGGTTGGATTTCCCAGTGGGTTGGCGGCCTTCTAATGTTGGATGGATTTTCCATTGGATTGGCAGTTTAAGGAATTGTGTGTTGTGGAAGTTGGGAATCGCCTCTGTGATGGGATTCCAACTATGTAAATATGATGTGACCTGTTTTACGGATAACCTAGACCGACGTGCTATTGCCGGTTAAATATGCATACGTAATTTCATATGTATTTGTGTGGATTAATCCGGCCTATTTGAATGGTTGTTAAATTAAGCCAATTATAGAGAAGCGCGTCGTTAAATAACCGGTTACTGAGCTTTGTAGCTGACTCCGTTTTGTATTTTGTTTTCCTTTCTATTGGCGACGTAGGTTGACGGACCAAGGAAAGGTGCAATGATGATGTTATAATCATGCTCCGGATAGTCAAAATCTGAGGTGTGACAAAAATTTAGACCATATTGGTAAATTAAAATCATACAGTAATATCAGATCTAGATAGTATTCGTATCGAAATCTAATTTGTTAATTATATAACATAAAGCCGATAATACATAACTATTCGAACTGAGACGCAAAACGATCAAAGATTCAAAGGAGATTATACTAAAAAACACAGAATAACAAGAAACTTGTTAATACGTAAACCATATACTTCATACTCAATAAAACTTCTTAAATGACAAAATAGAAAAATGACTATATCATTCAATTATTAACATATCGACTCAGTGTGATTATTTCAGAAGCTTCTCAACATGGTAAACATTTCATGAGCTAAAGTGTCCCTCTAATTGGTCCATTCATCTGTTGATTCAATATGTGTAGTGGGTTGGCCTCTTGCATTTTGACATTCAAAGGATCAATAGGCATTTCCCTTCGAATATGATTATGAATAGACGCACATGCTGCAATTATTCGACATTGAATCTTTACCGGATAAAATGATTTTCCCCTAAGAATTGCCCATCTCCTCTTGAGAAGACCAAAACATCATTCTATAACATTGCGTGGCGAGGAATGTTTAGAAATGTTTGTAGCTTTAAAACTCCCGTGCTAACCCTTTCCAGGACATTCTACTTTAACCTCAGTAAAGGACAATGTAGCAAATTGAGGATATTGTCGTTGTGTCAGATTAACTATTGCCATACATTTGACTATTATATATTTTTATAATCCATTAATTAGAATGTGTTTAATGCGTGGGTATTTGCTCACATCGCCGTGATTTGTTAATCAATGATGATGATTCACTTTTTCTAATAATATAAGGGGTTTAGTGTAAATTAGCTACTCATTAAATAAGAAATAAAATTAAATGAATATATTTATAAAATTATGCATTAGGACACATGTCATCACTTTTTATTTCAATTACCTAACTTCACCACTGATATATTCTTCTCCAAATTTTTGGATTGGGGATTCCGCCCATTAAAAAGAAAGGAATGGAAAAAATGAAAAGAGGGAAAATAGAGAGGAGAAAAGTGAGGAGGTAGAAGATATGTCTCAACGTGGTCGGAAAACGAGGAAGACGAAGAAGGAAACTTGCTGGTTTGCTTGATTGGTTGCTTGCGTTCTTGGGACTACTCTTGAGCGACCCGATATGCTTGACTCTGAATAACGAACCGACTTCGAGCTCTATCGTGCCCAACGTTAACAGGTGCAGACTTCAACGTTAACAATGTTCTTTGTTTATTTGTTGCATGTTGTTTTCTTGATGACTGTGGTTTTGCTTGCGGGTTGTCTTGCTTGCTGGTTGCATGTTTATTGTGACTGATTTGTTTGATCAGTTGGTAGTTAATTATAGCTTAATTAGTTGATTGCGGTTTAGGTTTAAATGGCATACATATTTGGCATAACATAAAAAGTAATGACCACATCTTCTCGCAATGGCTTCTGGAATCAGTACATGCTTAATGCATGAGCTAATCTGAACCATAAAATCGATACAAACAACTACTTTCAAGACTTATTTATAGAGTTGGTATAGATGGACTGCACCCAAAACTGGTAGACATTGTAATAATATAGCCCTGCTGAATTGTTAACCAAATTGGTATGTATAATGACAAACTTTAGACAATGTGTTATTATTTGGACAAGCATGCATAAACCTCAAGTCTGGTATTTAATGTTTTTCGTATTAATTCATGAGATTAGAGCATGGTATGATTTCAATCATTTGGTTTAACATTATTGAATGATAATTCAGTTTGCTTGATTGCTATTTTCTTGATTAGTGCTTTTTGCTTGTCGAACTATAGTTACCTGTTATTATTTTGAATAGTTTGATATGAATGCATGATTATATTTTCCAAAAACATTAATGCATAACGTTGCATATAAGGCCTGACCATATTTTCTGAACATGAAATATGATATAATTTGAAGTAAATGGTTGAAATAATATGAGTTCATTGTATATCAACTAAGCTAAAGAACCATATGTCTGAAACTTGAGGGTCATATAGGCGCCAATTTTCGACAGGGAAGATCGAAGTCTTGTATATGCTTGATTGAACCTTGTGCTTGAAATCTAATGGTCATGTAGGCACCATATTTGTGTAGCACATAGCATGTCTATCTTGGAGCCATATTCAGGTAGCGCATAGCTGTGCTATGTAGGCGCCTTATTCGAGTAGCTCATAGCTGGGCTATGTAGGCGCCATATTCGGGTAGCTCATAGCGGAAGCTATGTAGGCGTCATATTCGGGTAGCGCATAGAGGCAGCTATGTAGGCGCCATATTCGGGTCGCACATTGAGGTAGCTATGTAAGCTCCATATTTGAGTAGCGCATACTAAGGTTATGTAGGCGCCATATTAGGGTAGCGCATTGCGGCAACTATGTAGACACCATATTTGGGTAGTGCATACGACAATTATGTAGGCGCCACATTTGGATAGCGCTTAGTGGCATCTATGTAGGAGCCATATTCGGGTAGCGATGACCAGATTTATGTTTGGTGCTATAACAATTATAATGCATGGTAAACAATGGAAAATATTTCAGAATTTGTCTACTTGAACATTTGTGCGGATGTTGAAGTAATTTAGTGTTTCCTCTTGACTTGATTGTTGTTTTACTTTTTATAATTGTATCCATTTGCTATTTGTTCCCTGAGCTTTTTATAATTGTATCCATTTGCTAATTGTATTCATTAAACTAATTTGTATCACATTCAAGTATAATAGAAGACATGAATGGAACCATGCAGGTAATTAATTTACATGGCACACATAAATGTTTGGTTTGAATAGCATATTGTTATCTTAACTAATTTGTTTCAGATGTGTGTGGCTTTGTATGCTGATACAATATCTGTCTTTTATAGACTTGTCTGATATAATAGATTAAAATTTGAAATAGAGTGTGTAGTAATTAGGATTTATGACTCCTGAGGGGTCTTGGGTTCCAATATCATGTTTTCTTGATGACTGTGGTTTTGCTTGCTGGTTGCATGTTTATTGTGACTGATTTGTTTGGTTGGTTGGTAGTTAATTATAGCTTAATTAGTTGATTGCGGTTTAGGTTTAAATGGCATACACATTTGGCATAACATAAAAAGTAATGACTACATCTTCTTGCAATGGCTTCTGAAATTAGTACATACGTAATGCATGAGCTAATCTTAACCATAATGTCCATACAAACAACTACTTTCATGACCTAATCTATAGAGTTGGTATAGATGGACTGCACCGAAAACTGTTAGACATTGTAATAATAATATAGCCCTGCTGAATTGTTAACCAAATCGATATGTATAATGACAAACTTTAGACAATGTATTATTTTTTGGACGAGCATGCATAAACCTCAAGTCTGGTATTTAATGTTTTTCGTATTAGTTCATGAGATTAGAGCATGGTATGATTTCAATCATTTGGTTTAACAATATTGAATCATAATTCAGTTTGCTTGATTGCTATTTTCTTGATTAGTGCTTGTTGATTCCTTGTTTGTTTGTCGAACTATAGTTACCTGTTATTATTTTGAATGCATAACGTTGCATATAAGGCCTGACTATAATTTCTAAACATGAAATATGATATGGTTCGAAGTAAATGGTTGAAATAATATGAGTTCATTGTATATCAACTAAGCTAAAGAACAATATGTCTGAAACTTGAGGGTCATATAGGTGCCAATTTTCGATAGGGCAGATCGAAGTCTTGTATATGCTTGATTGAACCTTGTGCTTGAAATCTAATGGTCATGTAGGCACCATTTTGGGTAGCGCATAGCATGTTTATGTTGGCGCCATATTCGGGTAGCGCATAGTTGTGCTATGTAGGCGCCTTATGCGGGTAGCTCATAGCTGGGTTATGTTGGCGCCATATTCGGGTAGCGCATAGCGGCAACTATGTAGGTGCCATATTCGGGTAGCGCATGACCGGATTTATGTTTGGTGCAATAAAAAATGTAATGCATGATAAACAATGGAAAATATTTGACAATTTGTCTACTTGAACATTTGTGCGGATGTCGAAGTTATTTAGTTTTTCCTCTTGACTTGATTGTTACTTTTTATAATTGTATCCATTTGCTATTTGTTCCCTGAGCTTTTAGATTGCTTAATTGAATTCTTTCATTAAACTAATTTGTATCACATTCAAGTATAATAGAAGATATGAATGGAACCATGCAGCTAATTAATTTACATGGCACACATAAATGTTTCGTTTGAATAGCATATTGTTATCTTAACTAATTTGTTTCAGATGTGTGTAGCTTTGTATATATGCTGATACAATATCTGTCTTTTATTGACTGGTCTGATGTAAATCCTGAGGATTTATGACTCCTGAGGGGTCTTGGGTTCGAATAGAATGCACTCAGAAATTTTTTACTGGCTTTTATAATCATAGTAGTGGTTTTAATGGAAGGTTTTAAAGGAAGAACAACCATTGAGGTTAATATGTGAACGATGGTCTTACATGGATGGACCGCCAAAATATCCTATACATTTCGGGAACTTTCTCAAGAGATAAATTTAAACGTTATAGTCAGTATGAAATATTATTCCCAACAACTCGTGTTTTTGGAGTAAACCTCTTACTCCACGCTGAAGGAGCCAAACGAAGAGTAAAATAGGAGTACGATGGAATAAGAGATGAGTTAATCCGGAGTAAGATATGAATTAAATCCATGACTTAAACTACCAAACAAAATGTAAAATATGAGGAGTAAGATGGAGTAAGCAATTTAATCCTCATTAACTTTACTCCATAACCAAACATGACCCATAGGTATCGAAACATATATTTCCATTGGCGTTCAGGGAAAATAAATAATAATAACTGCAAAAAAGTCGCATCATGTCGGATACCTAAATCCGTAAGTGTGGTTTAGTCCATTTGCGTCCTCATTTGAACATTTTCCGTGCATAAAAGAAATGTGTCACACTAACGACGTAGTTAATAATTTCAGTAACCACGACAAAATGAATCATCATCGGTACGTGGTTAACGAACCATGGCGATACCAGCATATATGGACGCATAAAACACATTGTATTACTGGAAAATGAAAATATTGAATAGTTTAATGGATGGCAATAATTAATCTGACACAACGACAATATCATCAATTAGCTACATTGTCCTTTAGTAAGGTTAAAGTAGAATGGTCCTGGCCAGGGTTAATTAGCTTGGGGACACCAGTGAATAGTATGAGTGAGACTTATGGTGATGGGTACACTGGCCTGCAGGCTAAAGACAGCGCTGTGGAGAAAAATATATATGTTTTAGGTCCAAGTCAAGAAAGTACAATAAAAGATATTTTCCATGCAATAATTCCGGATCTGCCGCCCTTTCAGGAGTGGAAGGAACAAATTAAGATTATGACAAGTAAAAGCAAGGTTTTATTTGTAAATTAGTTAATTTTCTAATCACATATTTAGACTGTACTATGGTTGTATTTCAGTCTGACTGTAAATCTCATTTTTGACATACTCGAAAGCGAGCACACCTATAGCAGTGAATAAATATATGTAGGCTTTACCCGTACCTTTACCCATTTCAATGCTTATAAATATATATAATATATAAAATATATATAAAGCGAGCACACCTACACCTTTCAATGCTTATAAATATATATAATATATATAATTTTTTCTTACAATTACCCGATCGGGTAACGGGTACGAAATAGGCTTTACCCGTACTTTTACCCATTTAGATAACGAAAAAAAATCTTTACCCATACCCATACCCGATAAATTTATGAAATTTTTTTTTACCCATACTCGTCTTATCAGATAAGGTACGGGTCGGATAAACGGGCACTCAGCTAAAATTATCATCTGTTGATATCTGTTTAGATATTAGGAATATTGCAGGGTACACATGCAAAAATGAAGAATAAAATAATCAAGTCCGTACAACTTTCAGTGGGGCGGGAAACAGTGTATTTAATTCAGAGTTTCAATATGGTAGTGCGGTGTGTGTATGTTGGTACTATTAAATTCGTGTGGTGTCGTTTTTTTGTTTTTTTTAATTGTTCGTGCGTGTGTGTATGTTGGTATTATTAAATGGGAGATGTGCACGTTTGGCAGTATGTACCTTACTTTCGTTTTCTCTGTACAGTCAGCATATTTTATTTTATTTTTTTTGTTTTTTCCCCATTTGTACAGTATCTAGGATACTGTTTGATCATGACATGTGATATAGTCTCACGTCAATACTGGGCTCCATGTTTTTCCTTTTTTGTTTTGTCGTGTCATTTGTACAAATATGCTAATTATAGACAGTACAACATATAAGAATAGAAAGTTTTATAATTCTGTGCCGACATTTTTATTAATATCCAAAGTTAATTAGAAATTAAAAATTATACTCAGAATCGCTGGGTTTCGCCAAAAATGCCCAAACCGGCCACAAAATGGCCGGTTTCCTCTTCCCCAGAAGTCGGCCATTTTGTGGCTAGTTTCCTATTTTTTATTTTTTTTACCGTAATTAACCCTATAAAACACCCCTAACCCTTCCCAAATGATACACATCGAAGTTGAGAGCCTCCTCAGCGAAGGAATAAGGTTAAATCTTATTTTATTTTATTTTTTTATTATATTTTTATTTTCGTACAATAAATAATTTAATTATTAAATAAAAATTAATTATTAAAAAAATTAAATTAAATTATTAAAAATCCCACAACCCAAAACTCAAAACCCAAAACCCTAAACCCAAAACCCAAAACCCAAAACCCAAAACCCAAAACCCAAAACCCTAAACCCTAAACCCAAAACTCTAAATTCTAAAATTGTTTACCTGACAATTGTTTACCATTTTCTAAAATTATTTACTTGACAATTGTTTACCATGGCCATTTTCTAAAATTGTTTACCATTTTCTAAAATTATTTACTTGACAATTGTTTACCATGGCCATTTTCTAAAATTGTTTACCATTTTTTAAAATGTAGTTTGTTTACCATGGCCATTATTTCATTACACTATGGTGGGAAGATGCTTAGTAATGCACACGGGACTTATTAAAAACAAAGATGCAGTTCATTCATTTATGGTTCCAGATGATATCTCACTTTTGGACCTGAAATCCATGGTTTACACACACACATTGGTTACAACCCAGAAAGGTGGAACATAGAATTGGCAACCCGACATAGCCCTCCCCCAATGAGAAATGGGTTGTTCTGAAACTTGTAGATGAGAGTATGTGGAGAGGCATGTTCGGTTATTTGAGGTCCCAAGGGTATTATATAATAGAAATCTTTGCCAGAAGAATTCCGGATAGAGCCCGGGGTTAGAATTTCTGGCTCTGGATCAGTGGCACCACATTATACAACACAACCAGAAACATACAAACCCCTCATTCATTTAATCGATCTTGACCCAGAAACATACAATTACGTCACTCCACCAGCACTCCAACGAAGACACTCAGTTTCATCCCCACCTAGACCCGTAAATTTGGCGCCTTTACCATTACCTCCAGTATCACCTTACCCAGATCGGCACCAGTAGATGATGCAACCTGGCCGGACATTTGTTCTTGTTTTTCTCATTTTTATCTCGATCACTAATTGACCATCCTCTCGCTAGGCCATGATTGGACGACCTACCTTGGTTGCTATTGTTCCTCCTTTTGGCCCCTTCAAATATCAGCCTTTTCGCCTCAAAAATCGCCTTCTATTTCTCTCTTTTCCTTCCTCCCTTTCTCTTTTGTGAGTTGAGTGAATTGTGTGGAGGAGAGAGAAAAAGGACATTTTATAGGGTTAATTATGTAAAAAAAAAATAGGTAACCGGCCACAAAATGGCTGGCTTCTGGGGAAGAGAAAACCAGCCATTTTGTGGCCGATTTGGGCATTTTTGGTGAAACCCAGCGATTCTGGGCATAATTATTAATTTCTAATTAACTTTGGATATTAATAAAAATGTCGGAATTATGTGTGTATATCAGGAAGTCGAGTCTGAAAATATACTTCAACATTTATACATGGTTATTCATAAAAAATCCGTGTACGATTAGAAATAATTATTCAAGAATATATTTCAATTAACCATGTATGATTGTGCTCCAACAATTGTACAAGGTTTCTTTATACCAACCGTATTTGAAATGCTCCGCAGGATTTTTTGGAAAAAATCTTACATGTAATCTTACACGGTTTTCTTTCTACCCACCGGGTTTGAATATTCTGTAGGATTTTTTGGAAAAAAATCATGTTTGTAATCGCACAGTTTTATTTTATGATCCATGTATGATGAAAGAAACACATAATTTTTCACGTCATCGATTCATGCCTTCAGGTTATAATGCATATCTATCTAGCTTTTCTAAGTCTTTCTATCATTTCTACAGCATATCTTCCATGTACATGTATTTCTCTAAGACGTCTCTATATAGGCGAGGCTAGGGCTAGGGGTAAGCCAAAGGAGACGATATATTCACCGAGAAGACGATTGGTAACGAAGAAACTAAAAATGGGTGTAACTTTTCTCTCGAGTGTCTCATTTCAGCGTCAAAACTTCATTTTTAGGGCCCTAAAGACAAAACTGCATATTTAGGGCCACCAAAATAAATGGAAGAGCGTCAAAACTTGAGTTTAAGTTTCTCATTAAGTTTTTTTCTTAATATTTTTTTTGTACTATTTCACATACGTTTTCTTAGCCATTGTTCACGTAAGTGTATAAAGTCTCAGCTTTAGGTTCATAGAATGTTGTTCATGTAACAATTTCTATAATGTGATTGTAAATGTTGTTTATATTGGTAAATGTAGTGTTTTCGGTGTATGTCATATTTAAATTATAGTTTATTTTAAATTTAGTGTTTTTTGGTATATTGGTAACTGTGTTTTTTAGTCTGAATTCAAAACTAGGGATTGATTGGTATTTTTTTCCAAAATAATATGAATTAGACATGGTTTTTTAATTAAAACAATGTATGATTGGTATTTTCATACACAATTTTAACTTAAAAAATCACATATTAATGACTTTTTTGGGAAAATAATTAGCGTTGTTTATGAAAAAACATATGTGGATCTACAACCGTATACAAATTACCTTTATTTTCATATAAGATGCATGCTGACACGGTTGTGGGACCTGGAACAAACACATTTTTCAACCGTGTAAAGTCAAGCCTTTTCTAGTAGTGTATTGTCACATATGTTCGTAATTTTTTCTCAATGTAATTTAGTGTAATTGTAGAGGATTGTTTAGTTTAGTATAATTTAATGTAATTATGGACAAATTGTGTAATTTAGATTAATTTTCAATTTTATTTCTTTAATTTTTTGGGATTATGATTTAGAGTTAGAGTTTACGATTTAAGCTTTAATTTAAATAAATTTCGTAATTTTTGTTAAATAGTTATTTTTTTTTGGTAATTTAGGGTTAGGGTTTAGGATTTCTGTTCTACCATCTTGGCTTGTGCTAGATTAAACCGGGCACCATTTTTTTTGCTGAGAATAACTCTTTGTTCCTAGCATTCGACAAACCCCAGAAGTTGTTGCAAATGGGGTAATATGGTGTGGGTCCAGCTCATCCGTAACCTCAAGTGACGCAAAGCAGTCCCGATACGATCTTGCCCGTTAAGCTCACGTACCGGTTTAGTAGCAAAGAGGAGAATAATAATGAAAGTTTGGGATACAAAAATAACTCAAACTAACTCAACTCAATTTCATATAAAACTTGTATGCTTACAACAATAACACCCGTACCTTTTTTTAACCAAACATTACTTAACCCTTAAGATAAAATAGCTAATTAACTAAAACCTACAACCCAAAGCAATAAATTTTGCCATGCCAGATTATATCCCCTGGTCAAAAGAAGTAAATAAAGTTTGTTGAACAAAACAAATTCCAAGGAAAATTAGTAAATTCCCTAGAAAACCATCCCTGCCTAGAATATTATCCATGCCATTAAATTTCAAGTTAAATAAATAAATCCTTGATTGGTTTTGATTTACTGTGGCCTTCGCGTGTGTCCGAATCAGAGTCGGACACGTCTTCAATACGCACAGCGTCATCAAGCCCATAAATTTCAAGGTGTACCATGTGGCTCGTGATACTAGGTAGAATAATAACATATGCATGGTGAATTCATTTTCGGTACCCTACCATGGGCTATTACCATTATCCATAGGAAAGTTCTAACTCGTGGTAAAATCCCTTTTCTAGTCAATATTTTCTTCCTCATCGTATTTTCGCCTCTTCATAAGCAAGTGTAGTCAGACTTGTTCTCCTAAAACTCTCATACCCATCTTTTGTCATGTAGGCACCATTCTAATTTGCATCCATATTACCTTGTCATTAACTATATACAGGGCAGGTCGTTGGCGTTTGATCCTTATCCAGAATGGATTGCATCACTTGAGAGGCTATTAGTCATGGTATGTATTCATTTTTCCACTGTTGTAGATGGTGATCAAATAAATCGGCCCTAATAGCTTTCTCCTCCCCTCCCTGCCAACGAGTTTCATGGGTCAAGAAATTTTTTAACCCCATTAAAACCCTCTCCTAGAGTAGTATTAAGCCTTTATAACATGTACCCATAATTTATTGTGATAAATGATTTGCACCATCTCATGATGGAGTTTATGCCATTCACTGTTCTTGTTGGTAGCATCGCCATAGACATATAGTAAACTAGTGTCGACCTTATTAACTATTTGATCAAAGAAAGCTTCTCCGCATGCAATTATATTAATTTTCCATCCTGCTAGCTTGCTATTGATTTTACTAACTAAAATGTTATATGTCAGGTCTTGTTTGACCAGTTTCTGTGTCGTGAACACCCCACAATTGTCCCTGCCTCTTTAACTCATAGCTCCGCCACAATGCGTTGCTTACAAAGTATGTCGCAATCCAGACTAAACCAAATTATTGATTTTTCAAGTTTATAACAAACCCGAGTTTCTTGCAAAAACAACCAGAATTTGCTTGTACTCGCATACCTCTTGAAGTGTGGCTTGTCTCATAATCACGAGGTCATCGGCATACATTTGCAAGCTGAACTCTAGTAATTGGGCCTCTATTTAGGGAAATTTGAATATGTTTGTTGGTGAATTCCATTGGTAATATAAACAGATAGGGGGATGATGACAACCATGTCTGAGTCTTCTTTTCAGGGTTATAAATTCATCTCCACTTTTATTTACTAAAATTGTAATTCGCGTCGATGCCATAGAAGACATAATGAGGTGTATCAGTTTGGTTGGAGTTTTGACCACATGCATTGACACTGAAACAAATTGCCATCGTATTGAATCAAAGGCCTCACTGATATTGGCTTCGGTAAGAAGGTTTTATCTGCGTATGTTAGGGCATTAAATGAGTATATAACCTCCCTCATTATAATTGTGCTGTTTGCAATATTCCTCCCCTTCAAAAGACTGTCTGGTTTGTCGAAAATAATTTTTTCCATGTACGGTTGGGTTGGCAGTGTGTGCACATTGTTGGATATATTGAGCCGGATTCACACCTGTTGTCCCTTGGTTTAGGCAGTACAATCTCTTGTAAAACTGTGATGTGAAATCACGTGGTTATAAAAGAAAAGTGCAAGGGCACAACTCTATTGTTCTAGGAGAGTTTTGGTTACCTGATTTATTCTATTAGATTATCTATTCAATTATCTATTCACTTATCATGATCACTACATATTCTCGGCAGGTAGTTTACGTATACTTGTGTATCCATCTGACTCCAACTTGCACTGTGGCTAGCACTCTATCTAATATTTTAAATATTGCCGAATAGGTGTGTTCTGTAATATATATATCAAATAATCACATATTGTACCGAAGATAAGATCAAAACGTAATGCCAAGTCTTTGCATGGTATGTTCACGTGGGATCAATGTGTCTTGGTTTTCTCTTTAATAATTGACATTTAGGACCACTTCTTGGATTTTATGAATATATGGGCCATATCTTAGTTTCTATGATGATCAAATTTTTTAATATATGGGCCATATTTGAGTACCAACGTTATTCTATTCGATTATCGGGATGAATTCAAGTTGAAAAGAGCTTCCAATTAAAGAACTTAATTTCCTAAATTAACCTAACCTAACCTTGTTGAATTCAATTATCTATTCTATTATCATGATCGCTATATATTCTCTGCAGGTGGTTTACTATGCATGTGACGCAAGGCGGTCCCGAAACTGTCTTGCCCGATAAGCTCAAGTACTCGGTTTTATGGTAATAGAGAAGAGTAAAAGTAACACACAAACACAACTTTCTATTCAATAATCAACTATCCTCTTACTGGGGTATTGATACATATTTAAAGGGAAACAAAGTTAAAAGCTAACACAGAAATTGTAAACTAATAAATACTATAAATGCTAATTTTAGTAAACCAACAAAAGTTGAATTTCCCATGCGTTCAAACTAATTGAAATTGACTAAGACTCTTGGAGACCATGTCATCTTAATTATTTAGGAGACCAAGCCATTTAGAAGACCACCCATTCAGCCAACGAGATTCATTGAATGTATGGTTCATATTTCAAGTTGTACAAATAAATTCTTGATCGGCTTGAATTTGGTGTGACCTTCGTCCGTATCCAAGTCTGAATTGGTTATCACCTCGGGACGCAATACCATCCCGGGATGCACTGTGTCAGCATGTGTGCACATCTGAGTCCATCTTGCACCGTGCCTAGCACTCTATCTAGTCTTTCAAATATTGCCGAATAGGTGTGTTCTGTAACATAAATATCAAATAATTATTTATTAATTGTACCCAAGGTAATATCATAACGTAATTTCAGATCAATAATTTTACAAACTAGATCTAACATATATACTAGAATGCCAAGTCTTTGCATGGTTTATTCAGGTGGGATCGTTGTCTCTTGGTTTTCTTTCGAATAATTGACATTTAGGACCACATCTTGGATCTTATGAATATGGGCCACATCTTAGTTTCTGATTATCAAAGCACTATATTTTTTAGGTTTCTAATTAACTAATAAGAATATTTAGAAATGGATCGATGTCTCTTGGTTTTCTTTCGAATAATTGACATTTAGGACCACTTCTTGGATCTTATGATATGGGCCATATCTTGGTTTCGATGATCATCAATGCACTATCTTTTTTAGGTTTATAATTAACTAGTAAGAATATTTACAAGTTCTAGTAGCAAAACTTATATAATCATTTTAAATGAGTTTAAAATTTGGGCATTAGCAGTAACAATTAATTCATAGCAACTCAAAATAACACCTCCCAAGAAGCAGGCTATAGCTGTACGAGTTATATTGTCCAGGACCGTTACTGACTGTCATGAACCATCAGTTTGACATGCCTCTGTATTTTGGACATAACTTCTACATACGGCACTACTACACAAATACAGTCTTCTAACAGATATAAATGATTCTATTAACGAATTTCCTACCGCTGAAGACCAACATGATAGAAGAACTGGTCAATGTTCTATCGGTATGGAACCCATTACCAATAGAAGAAGGGTTGTTCTTCTATAGGTTATGTATTACCAAGAGAAAAAAGAAAACCCTTCTTTTCTCGGTAAGATGATTTTTACCGATAGAAGAAGGTTTTACTTTATATAGAAGAATTCATTTATATAATTTGCTAGCCCCCAATTTGCTAGCCATAATAACCTAAAACATGCATTTGGAAAATAACATATAGTATTTTTTTTCCACCAACATACAAACAACATAAATTAAATAACATACAACATAAACAAATATATACAACATCATCATAAACATAAGCAAGAGATCAATGTACTATCTAATTACTTAAATATTCCTTTGTTGTCTGTGTTCAACATAAAAAAACATACAATAGGGAGATGCCTATGTTCAAAACCAAGCAACATAAATAGATCACAACACTAGAAACTAACAACATAAATTAATAATAATCATAATGAGGGGTCCTCGGTTGGTCTGGACCGTAATCCTTGTAACCCAAAATGTAGATGGGTCTGCCACACCTTGTAAACTAGCATCTCTTTTGATATAATAAAATTAAGCGGGCTATTCGCCTGGTACTAAAAAGACAAAGAAGTCGTTTGTTATCCAGGCGCTTTAAGACAATATATATATATATGGAGAGGACAGTACCATGATAGACAGACTGAGAGAGACTTGTGCGTATAATTGAGCATGATATATGAACCACAACAGTTAATTACTTTGTTTTTTATTTCCCTTGGAATGTTTGTGCCAATGTTCAGGTGCATGCTACATCTTCTAGCTTATCATAGCGCGCACTTCCCCTCTCTTGGCCCCGTTTTGCTCTTGAAAGTTGAAACCATGAAAATCTACTCTTCTACATTATATCATATGTTCACAAGCTCAGCTATGATACCAAGTTGCGATCCACACGACCAGCTTGGGGGCATTGAACTTATCGAACAGTTAACAAAAAATGCCCACCTAATCCAAGAGATGGTTTTGGATGAGATACTAAAAAGAAATTCAGAAACTGAATATTTGCATGATTTTATGAAAGGAGAGAGAGATAAATATTTGTTCCGGGAGCAAGTGCCAATAGTAGACTACGACAAGGTGAAGCCTTACATAGTGAGAATAGCAAATGGAGAAAATTCTAATGTTATCTCTGCAAAGCCAATTGTAGAGCTTCTTACAAGGTATTTTTATAATTAATAGAGCTGGTAATATAATATTACAGAGTTTAGACTATATTTTGTTCCTTATGTTAGCATTTTTTATTTTCATTTTTGTATGATTTATTTATTTGAAGAGCACTTATTTTGAAGTGGAGAATTAGATATATATACCACACACGAACGTCGCTTTTGTTGTTTTCAACAAATTATATCAGTTTTGTTATAACAATATATTATTATTGTATCTTTTTGCAGCTCAGGTACATCTGGAGGGCAGCCTAAGCTGATGCCATCAACCGAAGAAGAGTTGGATAGAAAAACATTTATGTACAATATTTTGATTCCTATAATCAACAAGTGAGTTACTGATTTTTAATATACTCGTCGTGTGTCTATATTAGAGGGAGAGAGAAATAGAGAGAGAGAGAGAGGATGGCCAAGCTCATAGTTGTATGCCAAAGGTCTTAGTACTACCATTTTGTTTTTATGATTTCAACATGTTCATCATATTAAAATGTCCTTGGAGACCAAATTTTTTATTTTTTATTATTTTAGTTATTAAAATGGTAATTTTAAAAAATTCTAAAAAAAGATTACAAAAATGTAAAATTTTGTCGCTAAGTACATTTTAATATATATGGAGAACATGTTGACAAGTTCAGATTGACTATTTGAACTTTGAAATCGCAAATATGAACGAAAAAAACAAACTAGTAGTACAAAAACCCTCTGAGCTTTGGCAATTTTGTGATATAAGAAATTGTCTTGTTTCAAGATATATATTAACTGGGTAAAATTATCCTAGAAGAAAATTATCATCAATGTTCCGTTATTTGCTAAAAGCACAAGTCATGCAATTTCCGTTTTTTTGGAACTTAAAGAAAAATAAATTTGATAGCAAGCAACTCATGTCGAATTTTGTTTCCTACCATCTTTCAAAATAAAGAAAAAACTCAACTCGAATTAGATATGCAACCAGGCTCAAACCTGCGCAACCTGTGCTTATATGGACAACCACAGAGTGTAAATAAATTAATCATTTTACTCGCTTGATTCGTCTCTCATCAGTCTGAGCAGTCATGTTTGTGTTGTATTGTTAATATTGATGTATGATTGTGAACTTTTTTTGTTTGTGTTCAACTATATGCGTTCTATATGTGTACTGTGTTATTTTCATCTTAAAATTCTCTAACGCGAAATCTAATAAATTGTAAACCATACCATGTATTATCATTTTATCCAAAAATCCGTTAAAATAGATAACCAGCTTTCGGTCTAGTGGCAAAGGCAAGCCCTCTGAGTGGGAGGTCGCGGGTTTGAAACCCAGATGGGGGAATCCATTGTGGATATTAAATAGATATTTGTTCTGAAAAAAAAATAAACAAAGGGTTGCTCAAACCTGCGCACCTAATAGCTGCAAATCTGGTGATTCTGAATTTTTTTTCCAAAACAGTGGTTGTTGGGTTTATTCTTTTTTGAAAGATGGTACGATGGTAAAAAACAAAAAAAAGTTCGGCAACTCATGAGCTATATAATTTCTTTGATGCAGATATGTGAAAGGATTAGAAGAAGGAAAAGGCATGTATCTTCTCTTCATTAAGCCAGAGATCACCACCCCATCTGGCCTCACTTTTAGACCTGTCCTCACAAGTTACTATAAAAGCCGGCATTTTCGTGAGCGCTCCAACCTCTACAACAAGTATACAAGTCCTCATGCAGCCATCCTCTGCTCTGACAACCGTCAGAGTTTGTACACTCAGCTTCTCTGCGGTCTGATACAACGGGATGAAGTACTTCGTGTTGGTGCCATCTTTGCGTCGGCTTTCCTTTGTGCCATAAAGTTCTTAGAAGATCACTGGCAAAAGCTATGCTATAATATTAGAACCGGTGATGTTAGCTTTTGTGTTACAGACACAAGCTGTATAGAGTCGGTAATTTCGAATGATTTATAGCAGTCTTTAAACTAGATGAATATCTCCAATTAAATTGTAATTTTTGCACTCAAACGTGTATCAGGTACTAGGGAAAATATTGAAGGGACCAAATGCAGAACTGGCGGATACGATAGAGTCGGAGTGCAAGAAACAACCCTGGGAAGGAATAGTCAAGAGGCTGTGGCCAAAGACCAAGTTCATCGAAGTGATTGTTACGGGATCAATGATGCAATACGTACCACTCCTAGAGTTCTATGGCGGTGGTTTACCTCTTGTTTCGACTATGTACGCATCATCGGAGTGTTTTTTTGGGATCAATTTGAGGCCGTTGGACAACCCGTGTGACGTAGCATACACACTATTGCCTAATATGTGTTACTATGAGTTTATAAGGGTAAAGGATGAAGAAGATGGTGCCATTGGAAGAGATGGAAACGCCATTGCTGGTGCTCCGGCAGAGGAGGTTGTCCCATTGGTGGATGTGCAATTGGGGTGTTACTACGAGCTAATAGTTCAACATCATTTGGTATGCGGTTGGCCGGTTGCCTTCCTCTCTATTTTTGCCTCCCAAGGTTAAGTCATTTTTTTTTCTAAGTTTTTTAAAGTAAATAGAAAACAAAGCATTCAACTTTTAATATCAACAGGGAGTTTAATTTTTAGTTGAATTTAATTTTTTTTCTCAAAAAAAGATAAAATAAAGCATTCAACTTCTTGTTTCATTCTTATATTTAATAAAGTATTTGAACAGTGATTCTCAAAATTGATTCACTGTTCGATTGTGATTTTTGATATAAATAAATTATAAAGGCATAAAGAAAAATATAAGTTTATATGTTATTGACATACAATACAAATTAATTGTAAATAACGCAATTGATTTTTGAGGAGGTTCGAATACCTCATGTTTTTCATACCTCATAATGTATCAAAATATGCTTGGAGACCAAATTTTATAATTTTTGAAATTTTTTTACTATTTTTTAGATAGGTACAATATCACTGTTTTTAATGGTCCAAAACAGTGATTTTGTACCTATCTTAAAAAATAGTAAAAAATTTTCAAAAATTATAAAATTTCACTCCTAGACATATTTTAGTACTTTGAAAATGGTTTGGACTTTGAAAACAAAGATATTAAATATGAGATATGAAAGGCATGAAATATTGGAACCCTCCTCTTGATTTTTAGTGCTCTTTAAAACGAGAATGATTTTTTTTACTAAATACTCATTTTAAATTCTAGATGCACACTTAATATTTAATACTAATATATATATATATATATATATGTATATATAATGAAGACCCAATACAAATATAAAAAATATTGTCTAATTGATCAATACATTATATTACTATTTTTTGTTTTGAAAAGAGCGGCCCCACCAATCCATTTCTATATTTATAGAAACTATGTGTTACAATATAAATCTAAACATATAAATCTAAAATATTCCGATTTTATTTCCTACCCTTGGTAGCAGTGATGACAAGGATATGCATCAAAATCAGTATTTAATTAGATACATGTTACGCCGACAGAGTGCAGGTTACTTTTTCAGATCAGCCCCTGCCAATGAGAAAGTAACATGCATCAAAATCACCGATGTCAGTACGCTGTGATGACAAGGATATGCACTCTGTCGGCGTGGACTGACTAATTAAAGGACACGTCCATTTTCTATATACAGTCAAAATCACCGATGTCAGTATCTTTATCAGCTCAATCCCCCGCTAACATAATTAATGATGTGTACCATAAAAGGGCTAGGAGACAAGCTTGGTTAGAACCCAAAAACTAGGAGGCTTTTGTATCCAGAAATTATTATAATAAGATGTACGCAAATAAAAAGAGTATCTTGATTACAGCACATGTAGAAACTAAATTACGGAAAAATGACTCTAATGTATGATTTAATTACGGCAAAATTTATACATCTGCATGACTAATGTATGATTTAATTAGTCGATTCTTACTCAGCATGTAAGAATTATTATTTATGCTAATGATTTCGCTTAGAAACTAAATTACATTCATTTTTTTAAGATTATATGGCTTGACGTCCCTAATAAATTGTATTAATAAAAAAAAGTTTATGTACAAAAGGATTTACAAGGTCGCATGCAGCAAGATGCTTTAGTCGCTTGCATGACCCAATTAAGCTCTTTATCTAAAATAGTTGTTATGCATATTGTAGCCAATCATGTATTTCAATGGATGTGTGGTTCACCAGGATGATTATTGTCCTGTATTTCAGGGAGAATATTCTTTGGTTCCGCTCCCGCCATAGTGCCCAAGTCTCTGCCACCCATTAGCCCATCCCTCGTATTCATCCATACTCGCCTTAGTGTGCCTGATGTTGTTGCCGGCCTGTTCACCCGGATACATTCAGTTTTATTATATTCATTATGAAATTGAGAAATGTTCTGGCCTCCCAAGCTATCATACCCGATCGCACCCCCAACTAGTTTAACAGAAAAAGCCTTTCAATTTTGTCTAACTTCCATTTTCAGCGCTCATATTCAAGCTTTTAAAGTTTTGTTTATAACAATTTACAATTTTACTCGCAAGCATTTAAACCTCTATCTGCAAACATTTAAATTCTAAATATGTGTAGTTTTAACTCCTAACTACTTTTGTCTTCAATCCAAAAAATGAAAGATTTTTTTACCTACTCTTTTTTTTTTTTCTTTGAGCATTTTCGTCTATTTTTCCGACGATCCGTGATGAATTTTATGATCTAAAAATACGAATGTTTTCTACTTGATTTTCTCTTTCAAATGAGTTCAATGAAGAAATACTTTTGAGTTATTTTGAAGTCATTTTTTTTAAAGTAAAGCTCATTAGCACTTTAAATTTTCAAACTTTTAAACATCAGTCTACAACCATTTAAGCCTCTGATTTCATCATTTAAACTACTAACTTTAAGTGTTTAAACCTCTGATGTCGATCATATAGTATCACGCATTTAAATCTCCGTATACAACCGTTAAAAGTAGTTGTGTCAAACTATTAAATAGTTTTAATATCAAGTTTAAAAGGTCGTAGACTGAGGTTTAAAAGCTTGAAAATTTAAAGTGCTCATGGATTTACTTTAAAAAAAATAATAAAAATAATGACTTGAAAAAAACTCAAAAATATTTCTTCATGGATCTAATTTGAAAGAGAAAATCGAGTAAAAAATATTTGTATTTTTAGATTCGCAAAATTAATCACGGATCGTCAAGAAAATGGACGAGAATGATCAAAGGAAAAAAAATGGGTGAAACAAATCTTTCCTTTTTTTGCTTGAAGACAAAAGTAGTTAAGAGTTAAAACTCTCCAGATTTAGAATTTAAATGCTTGCAAATAGAGGTTTAAGTGCTTACGAGTAATATTGTAAAAGGTTATAAATAGAGCTTCTTAGATATGAGTCCTAGAAATGAAAGTTAGATATTAAATACTTGGGGTCGTGCTCGGAGATTTATTTGGGGGGCAATTATCAGGCTCTCGATGTACTTTTATGTTGATTTCAATAGTACAAAAATGCAGTCTTCTAACAAATAATATATGAATTTACTATAGGATTCCCTGCCGCTAGTAACCAATAGGATAGAAGCCCCTGAAATGTCTTCTAGCGGCTCCAAACCATCTTCGATCGGTAGTTCTCTTCTATCGGTTTGATATTTAGAACCGTTAGAAGAAATTGGGCTACCTCGTCTATTGATTTAGCTTATTTACAAACCTGCCACAATCTATTTGCATCAGATATACGTATTCCTCTAATATACAGCCATGCATGTGTATAAAGATTCAGAACTAATTATTTAGCTTTTGGGTCTCATCTCCAAATGATTATGTCCTCCAACTGGTCACTAAGCAGGATCGTTGAATTTATATTACCATTTGACAAAAAGTGTTTGAATAATCTGAACCAAATTTAATACCCAAAAAACCATGTTGCTCTTCCATATACACTTTCTTCCAATTAGTGGTGCACATTTTTTTTCTCCTCGAGCTCCTTGTTATAGAAATCTATATATAATCCTGTCTATTTGTTTAACCACCTTGCAAGGCATCTTTTAGAGTGAAAGTGTGTATAGAAGAACAATAGAGAGGACATAAATTAGTAAAGTTACTGTGCCTTCTATAGAAACCAACGCAACTTTTCAATGTTGCAATTTAGATCCTACTTTATCCACTATATACCTATAGAAAACAACCATAAATCAACTATACCTCTCTATTGAGAAGAGCGCCTCTACCAACATGTGTCCTTTAATTCTCCTCCGGCAAATTCAAGGGAATTAATAATGTTTTATTAAAGTTATCCTGAGACCAGATAAAGCCTCAAAACCCAAGAGAGCTCATTTAATGGATTCAATATTACTTGGGGATAGGGCTGTACAAATGGTTCGGTTTGTTTGGTCTTTAACCAAACTAGAATATTTTATTTTAAATAGACCAAATTTTCGGTTCAAATGGATCGGTTTTTTGTTTTGTTTGAGTTGATCGTTCTGTTTAGAATTTTATAAACTGACTAATTATAGTAGTCAAATTTCCTTGCTTCCATTTTGGTCTGGATATTTTAGAACTCTACATATTTTGTATGGATCTGAATAACGTTTCTAAAATTATTTAAATTTTTTTATATTTTGAAATTATTAATGTATTAGTGTATGTATTGAGTTTTGACTTTTTGAAACTCAATCACTCTTATTCGGTTCAACCGAACAAACTGAAATTTAATTCGGTTTAAACGGTTCGAATCTTATCCGGTTTGGCATTTTAATTCAGTTGGTTCGGTTGTATTTTTAACTAAAAAAAAAAAAATTTGGTTTGCCCTATTTTTCTTCGGTTAATTTCAACCAAACCGTACATGAGGATGTAATGAAAATTAACTAGTTTGGTTTGCCCTATTATATCATCGGCATAATGAAAATTAACTAGTTTTTATTATCCTCTAGAGAGGAATCAACGCCCAAAATCACATCAGCATCTACTCCTTGGACTATTTTAAAGATACAGAGGTCGCCTTGTCTAATGCTCTATTACATCTAAAATAACAAGATAATTTACCATTCAAATCGATGCTATTTTGAGAACCAAACAATGGCATAAACCATTTAACCCAAGTGATATGAAATCCTCTACTAAGTAGTAACTCATGTAAATTGCGGGCTTAGTGCAGTGGCACAAGTCTTCATCTCTCTTCGGGACTCTTTAATGAAAAAAAAATGTAGCAACTCATGTATATACTGCCTGTTTATTCTATCATAAATTTTCTCAAAATCAATTTTGAGAAAAATACTTTATTATTTTTGCACTTTTACAAAATTCAAGATTTCATGAGCTGCAACTACATTGTCGACAACTACATTGTTTAGAAGGAAAATACCTTTTTTATAAATGCAGCTTGCATATGCTAACCCCAGATCTTAGAAATTATTTAATAACTACAATTGATCATTTCCACTTACACTTGACTGAAGGTCATCATATATAAGCCACCACTTGATACAAGATTAAATATTATTCTTTAATTTATAATTTTATACACTTAGACTCAAGTTATTTATTTATTTAGTTGATAATGTACCCATTCGTAGAGCATGCCTTTCATTATAATGGTATTTGTTGCAGAAAGATCAATCATGTACTTATGAAAATAATTAACTGACATCTCGGTGCAAAGGAATATACTCAGGAGTAAGAGAAAATAAAATTATAATTATGATCATTTAAAATTATTAAAAAGGGATATTAAGATGGCAGCCAATATTGATATGGTGCTACCAGGTCGGAACTAGAAATTTAGATTGGGCATACGTAAAATGCACAGTGTGTGGCATTTGAAATTCGAACTTGAGTCTTCAATATATCAAAATAGAATTCTAACCAATAAGCTACATTCACATATTGACCATGTTTGGTTGTGGAGTACTAAACCCCTTACTCCACACTTACGAGGTGAGTTAATCTGAAGTAAGTTACTCCACCTCTTTAGGTGGATTAATTTACTCCATACTTACTCCATACTTAATTTACTATCATAGACATAGGTTCAATTTCGAACATCTCACTCCTTATGGATTTATTTAATTAATTCATGAGTTAAACTACCAAACGAGATATAAAATATGAGAAGTAAGATGGAGTGTCAAACATATAGACATTCCTTGTTAATTATAATTAAGGAGTGTCAAACATCTACTGACAAGAGTCATGTTTTGGCCATATTCAGGTCTGTACCGGTACAGAGTTGGTGACATCCTAAAGGTGACAGGGTTCTACAATGCTGCACCACAATTCAAATTTGTCCGTCGTCGCGATATCGTGCTGAGCATCGACACCGACAAGACCACTGAAGAAGACCTCCTCAAAGCCATCTCTGCTACCAAACCTCTCCTCTCACAACTCTCTCTCTTTCTTTCCGACTTCACCTCTTTTCCCGACACTTCCTCCCTCCCTGGACACTATGTACTCTTTTGGGAACTGATCCCTGCCACCTGCACTGGTACCTCCAAAGAACTCGAGGTCCTTCTCGATCCTAATGTGCTGGAGGAATGTTGTCATGTAGTTGAGAGCTGCTTGGACTCAATATATCGGCGCGGCAGGCGTCAAGACAGATCAATTGGGCCGCTGGAAATACGGGTGGTTGGTAATGGGGCATTTGATGCTTTGATGGATTTTTGTTTGTCAAGAGGCTCATCTGTCAACCAGTACAAAACCCCGCGTTGCATCAACTCGGGTGATGCCGTCTCTGTGTTAGATGAGAAGGTGCTGGGGAAGTTTTTCAGTCAGAAAGTGCCGCATTGGGATTCATACAGAGTAGACGAGAAGGTTGTTTAAGAAGCCGAAAATGATGCTTCCTTGAAATTGCATATTGTTATATATTGAATTTGTTGGAAATCGATGGAAATATTTGATAATATTGTTGCTAGTACAGTTTCCATCGACCATTTTTCGTCATATTTGAAGAATTGTTGGATTTGATATAAATTAATTGTTACTCAGATCTTATGTATGTAATAGTGAGATAAACTCAATCTTTTTAATGGAAACAAAGTGTCGTGATGTATTTTGAAACTATAATTATAAAGTGTCCTCCATGGTTTATACCTAGGGGTGCAAACGGATTGGATACGGATCCGATAGTGGTTAAACCATATTCATATCTGCTTTTAATTTTCAGATACTGATACGGATCGGATATTAGATGGATACATATGGATACGGATCGGATATCGGATATCCATAGACATATACATAAATATTTTTATAATATATATTAAACTACATGATATATATCTATTATTTAGATACGAATAATTAAAATTCAAAACCATATCCGTATACGCCGCATGGATATTCAGATATCGGATATCCGTATCAAATTTTCAGATACAGATCCAGATATGGTCTGATATTATCCGATCCGTTTGCACCCCTAGTTATACCTGGTTTCACAAATTAAGGTTCATTTGCAAGTGAAATTCATCCACCTTCTTTGATTCTATATATCCATGTTGTTCTTATTGATGGTTGATTAGTCCATATTGATGTCTCAATCAATACACTCTCGAGTACAAATAACAAAATAAAATCCCTTGAAAGTTCAAAATGTCCTTACACTCAACAGGAAAAAAATTTGTGCAAAAAGAATCAGGCCGAAAAAAGATTAAAGGTTCCAAAAGTTGAAGAAAAGCTGTAAATAAAATTGGATGAAGTTGCTACTGTAGCTCTATGTAAGAATTAAATTATATTTTTACAGTGCGTTGTGTATGTTTGTTTATGTATTTAATCAATTTATGCCACATTTATATTTATAATATCACGAAAACTAACAAACTAATTCTCTACAAAAAAGGATATTATGCAAAATAATAAGAATTTGGGGTACAATTAAAGGCTTTAGGTGCTCTTAATTTAATACTGTACTGAAGGGAAATACAACTAAGGCTTTGGAAAATCAAATTTTAAATTAGATAACGACAGTTTAGGCCTTGGGCTTTGCCACTTTTACAAGTATAGTTTGGGCCTTGGGCTCTGTCTTCACTTTAGGATAGTTTTATAAGTATTGGGCCTTGGGCTCTGCCAAAGAGCTTTAACATAACAAATGCCCTGTTCAAAATATGAGACATCAATATCACCAAAAAATCAATTGAAGAGTCCTAGCATTTGGAAAATATTAAAATGATTTGATCCGACCATTTTTTTTCATATGTTTGAATTTGAAAAAGCATGCATGGTATACACACACATATATATATATAGATATTATCTTGTCGTCACTTCATATGTCACGCTCCAATATATGGAAATAAATCTGTTGTTATTCTTTAGAAATAACAGGAACCTGTTATTTCCATCCCATCAGAATTCCCAGATTAATTTCCCCAATATATATACTTTTTTTGAAATAAAGTTATCTCTATGACCACCGCTTCCACTACCAAGTAATAAAGTGATATCTTTATGTCACTTTATGTCACTTTATTTTTTTAAATATTAAAGAGATCACTAACATTAGTCATCTTTATGGATTCTTTTCTAACTGCTACATTGAGGTTTCTCTGTGGTGGTATAGACGAGGTCAATTTCAGTCTGATGTCCATCGGACTCAAAGTGAGTTCGATGGGTTCGATGTCCGTCCAATCTGCTTTAAGATTCGCGTCCACAATTTTTACGTCTGCTTCAAAATTCGTGCGCACGAATCTTAAAGCAGATCGGACGGTCCCAAAATCCATCGGACCCAACCTGCTTAATAAATAGTAAAAAAATTCAAAAAAATGAATAGTAAAAAAATAAGATGGGTACAAAATCCCAAAATCCATCGCACGAATTTTAAGATGGGTACAAAATTCAATGGTCTAAGTATGGCTATTTTTTGTAAACTACTTAATAAATAGTAAAAAAATTCAAAAAAATATAAAATTTGATCTGCAAGTACATTTTATTTAGATAATCATGTTGAACGGTTTGGATCGACGATTTGGACTTTGAAAATGAAAAAAATGAATGTTGTAACTTTGTTGTAACTCAAATTTGTTGTAAGTGTATCCCTCCTCATATATATATATATGTATATATAATGAAGACCCAATACAAATATAAAAATTATTGTCTAATTGATCAATACATTATATTACTATTTTTTGTTTTGAAAAGAGCGTCCCCACCAATCCATTTCTATATTTATAGAAACTATGTGTTACAATATAAATCTAAACATATAAATCTAAAATATTCCGATTTTATTTCCTACCCTTGGTAGCAGTGATGACAAGGATATGCATCGAAATCAGTATTTAATTAGATACATGTTACGCCGACAGAGTGCAGGTTACTCTTTCAGATCAGCCCCTGCCAATGAGAAAGTAACATGCATCAAAATCACCGATGTCAGTACGCTGTGATGACAAGGATATGCACTCTGTCGGTGTGGACTGACTAATTAAAGAACACGTCCATTTTCTATATACAGTCAAAATCACCGATGTCAGTATCTTTATCAGCTCAATCCCCCGCTAACATAATTAATGATGTGTACCATAAAAGGGCTAGGAGACAAGCTTGGTTAAACCCAAAAACTAGGAGGTTTTTGTATCCATAGATATTATTATAATAAGATGTACGAAAATAAAAAGAGTATCTTGATTACAGCACATGTAGAAACTAAATTACGGAAAAATGACTCTAATGTATGATTTAATTACGGAAAAATTTATACATCTGCATGACTAATGTATGATTTAATTAGTCAATTCTTACTCAGATTGTAAAAATTATTAGTTATGCTAATGATTTTGCTTATAAACTAAATTACATTCATTTTTTTAAGATTTGACGTCCCTATAATAAATTGTATTAATTAAAAAAAAATTATGTACAAAAGGATTTACAAGGTCCTCTGACCCTCCTACTCTCTAGAATCTAGCCTAGCTATCAAAAGTCGCATGCAGCAAGATGCTTTAGTCGCTTGCATGATCCCAAGCTCTTTCCCTAAAATAGTTGTAATGCATATTGTAGCCAATCATGTATTTCAATGGATGTGTAGTTCACCAAGATGATTATTATCCTGTATTTCTAGGAAAATATTTTTTGGTTCCGCTCCCGTCATAGTGCCCAAGTCTCTGCCACCCATTAGCCCATCCCTCGTATTCATCCATACTCTCCTTAGTGTGTCTCATGTTGTTGCCGGCCTGTTCACCCGGATACATTCAGTTTTATTATATTCATTATAAAATTGAGAAATGTTCTGGCCCCCGAAGCCATTATATCCAATCGCGCCCCCCAACTAGTTTAACAGAAAAAACCTTCCAATTTTGTCTAACTTCCATTTTCAGCGCTCATATTCAAGCTTTTGAAGTTTTGTTTATAACAATTAACAATGTTACTCGCAAGCATTTAAATACTAAATCTGTGTAGTTTTAACTCCTAATCCATGATAAATTTTTTTATTTTTCTCTGAGCATTTTCGTCCATTTTCCCGACGATCCATGATAAATTTTACGAATCTAAAAATACGAATGTTTTCCACTTTTTTTAAAGTAAAGCTCATGAGCACTTTAAATTTTCAAACTTTTAAACATCAGTCTACTACCATTTAAACCTCTGATATCATCATTTAAACTACTATGTTCAAGCGTTTAAACCTCTTATGTCGATCATATAGTATCACGCATTTAAACTTCTGTATACAACCGTTAAAAGTAGTTGTGTCCAACTATTAAATAGTTTCAATGTCAGGTTTAAAAGGTCATAGACTGAGGTATAAAAGCTTGAGAATTTAAAGTGCTCATGGACTTTACTTTAAAAAAAAATACTAAAAATAATGACTTGAAAAAATTCAAAAGTATGTTTTTCATGGATCTCATTTAAAAAAGAAAATTGAGTACAAAACCTTTGTATTTTTAGATTCACAAAATTTATTACCCGTCGTCGGAAAAATGGACGAGAATGATCAGAGAAAAAAAGAATGGGTGAAAGATATATTTTTTTTTTTAGATTGAAGACAAAAGTAGTTAGAAGTTAAAACTATCCAGATTTAGGATTTAAATGCTTGCATATAGAGGTTTAAGTGCTTAGGAGTAGTATTGTAAAAGGTTATAAATAGAGTTTTAAATGCTTAGATATAAGCGCTAGAAATGAAAGCTAGATATTAAATACTTGGGGGGGCGCTCGGAGATTTATTTGGGGGCAATTATCTGGCTCTCAATGTACTTTTATGTTGATTTCACTTAGTACAAAAATGCAGTCTTCTAACAAATAATGTATGAATTTACTATAGGATTCCTAAGGGCACAACCGATAATGCAGTCTTCTAACAAATAATCGGTTTGATATTTAGAACCGTTAGAAGAAATTGGGCTACCTCGTGTATTGATTCCTAAGGGCACAGCCGAAAAAAGATAATTGAACTTATTTACAAACCTGCCACAATCTATTTGCATCAAATATACGTATTCCTCTAATATCCAGCCATGTGTATAAAGATTAAGAGCTAATTACTTAGCTTTTGGGTCTCATCTCCAAATGATTATGTCCTCCAACTGGTCACTAAGCAGGATCGTTAATTGAATTCATATTACCATTTGACAAAAAGTGTTTGAATAATCTGAACCTAATTTAATACCCAAAAAAACATGTTGCTCTTTCATATACACTTTCTTCCAATTAATGGTGCACATTTTTTTTTTCTCCTCGAACTCCTTGTTATAGAAATCTATATCTAAGCCTGTCTATTTGTTTAACCACCTTGTAAGGCATCTTATAGAGTGAAAGTGTGTATAGAAGAACAATAGAGAGGACACAAATTAGTAAAGTTACTATGCCTTCTATAGAAACCAACGCAACTTATCAACTAGAATATTTTATTTTAAATAGATCAAATTTTCGGTTCAAATGGATCGGTGTTTTTTTTGTTTGAGTTGATCGTTCTGTTTAGAATTTTATAAACTGACTAACTATAGTTGTTCAAATTTCCTTGCTTCCATTTTGGTCTGGATATTTTAGAACTCTACATAGTTTGTATGGATCTGAGTAACATTTGTAAAGTTATCTTGAAATTTTTTTTTTGAAATTATTAATGTATTAGTGTATGTATTGAGTTTTGACTTTTTGAAACTTAATCACTCTTATTCAGTTCAACCGAACAAACTTAAATTTAATTTGGTTTAAACTGTTCGAATCTTAGCCAGTTTGCCATTGTAATTCAGTTTGTTCGGTTGTATTTTTAAAAACTGAAAAAAAAAGTTTGGTTTGCCCTAATTTACTTTGGTTTCAACCAAACCGTTCATGAGGATGTAATGAAAATTAACTAGTTTGGTTTGCCCTATTATATCATCGGCATAATGAACATTAACTAGTTTTTATTATCCTCTAGAGAGGAATCAAGCCCCAAAATCACATCAGCATCTACTACTTGGACTATTTTAAAGATACAGAGAGACAGAGGGTCGCCTTGTCTAATGCTCTATTACATCTAAAATAACTAGATAATTTACCATTCAAATTGATGCTATTTTGAGAACCAAACAATGGCATAAACCATTTAACCCAAGTGATATGAAATCCTCTACTAAGTAGTAACTCATGTAAATTGCAGGCTTAGTGTAGTGGCACAAGTCTTCATCTCTCTTCAGTTAGATGCAAGTTCAATTCTCGAAAATAGCATCTACAAGATGTTGGAGTGTACCGGAACTCATTAATAAAAAAGAAATGTAGTAACTCATGTATATACTGCCAGTTTATTCTATCATAAATTTTCTCAAAATCAATTTTGAGAAAAATACTTTATTATTTTTGCACTTTTACAAAATTCAAGATTTCATGAGCTGCAACAACATTGTCGACAACTACATTGTTTAGAAGGAAAAGACCTTTTTCATAAATGCAGCTTGCATATGCTAACCCCAGATCTTAGAAATTATTTAATAACTACAATTGAATTATTTTTACACTTGACTGAAGGTCATCATATATAAGCCACCACTTGATACAATATTATTCTGTAATTTATAAATTTTATACACTTAGACTCAAGGTATTTATTTATTTAGTTGATAATTTACCCATTCGTAGAGCATGCCTTTCATTATAATGGTATTTGTTGCAGAAAGATCAATCATGTACTTGCGAAAATAATTAACTGACATCTCGGTGCAAAGGAATATACTCAGGAGTAAGAGAAAATAAAATTATAATTATGATCATCTAAAATTATTAAAAAGGGATATTAAGATGGCAGCCAATGTTGATATGGTGCTACCAGGTCGGCACTAGAAATTTAGATTGGGCATACGTAAAATGCACAGTGTGTGGCATTTGAAATTCGAACTTGAGTCTTCAATATATCAAAATAGAATTCTAACCAATAAGCTACATTCACATATTGGCCATGTTTGGTTGTGGAGTACTAAACCCCTTACTCCACACTTAAGAGGTGAGTTAGAGTAAGTTACTCCATCTGTTTAGGTGGATTAATTTACTCCATACTTACTCCACCTATAGGACCCACTATCATAGACATAGGTTCAATTTTGAACATCTCAATCCTTATGGATTTATTTAATTAATCCATGACTTAAACTACCAAACGAGATGTAAAATATGAAAGTAAGATGGAGTGTCAAACATATAGACATTCCTTGTTAATTATAATTAAGGAGTGTCAAACATCTACTGACAAGAGTCATGTTTTGGCCATATTCAGGTCTGTACCGGTACAGAGTTGGTGACATCCTAAAGGTGACAGGGTTCTACAATGCTGCACCACAATTCAAATTTGTCCGTCGTCACGATGTCATGCTGAGCATCGACACAGACAAGACCACTGAAGAAGACCTCCTCAAAGCCATCTCTGCTACCAAACCTCTCCTCTCACAACTCTCTCTCTTTCTTTCCGACTTCACCTCTTTTCCAGAAACTTCCTCCCTCCCTGGACACTACGTCCTCTTTTGGGAACTGATCCCTGCCATCTGCACTGGTACCTCCAAAGAACTCGAGGTCCTTCTCGATCCTAAAGTGCTGGAGGAATGTTGTCATGTAGTTGAGAGCTCCTTGGACTCGATATATCGGCGCGGCAGGAGTCGAGACAGATCGATTGGGCCGCTGGAAATACGGGTGGTTGGTAATGGGGCATTTGATGCTTTGATGGATTTTTGTTTATCAGGAGGCTCGTCTGTCAACCAGTACAAAACCCCGCACCGCATCAACTCGGGCGATGCTGTAGCTGTGTTGGATGAGAAGGTCGTCTGAAGGTTTTTCAGTCAGAATGTGCCGCATTGGGAGCCGTTCAGAGTCGAGGAGAAGGTTGTATAAGAAGCCGAAAATGATGCTTCCTTGAAATTGCATATTGTTATATATTGAATTTGTTGGAAATCGATGGAAATATTTGATAATATTGTTGCTAGTACAGCTTCCATGGACCATCTTTCGTCATATTTGACGAATTGTTGGATTTGATATAAATTTAATTGTTATTCTAGATTTGATGTACTTAATTGTAACATAATTAAACTCGATATTTTTATTGGAAACGAAGTGTGGTGATGTAATTTAATACCATAATTATAAAGTGTCATGCATTTTACTTCATCCACCTTCCTTGATTCTATTTATCCATGTTTTTCTTATGTACAGGTTGATTAGTTCATATTGCTGCCTCATGCAATACATGTCGAGTACAAATAACAACAATAAAATCCCTTGAAAGTTCAATAGGGTTAAAATCCACCAGGCTTTGATAGTAAAGTTCATCTCTGCAATTTACATATGACAAAAATTTCTAAACCGTCAATTGACTTGTAGGTGGACACTTTTCAAACAACTTTTAGCATTATAGACTTGTAGGTGGACTATACTTAATATTTTTTCTTTTTTACCAATATATATATATAGAGAGAGAGAGAGTGGCTAATATAAAAACGTTTGCACCAAGGCCCTCGTGCAACCAAGTCATTTTCGGATTTTCAAAGTCCAAATGGTCGATCCAAACCATTAGATGTTCAATCTATATTAAAATATGCTTGAAGACCAAATTTTACATTTTTTGGAATTTTTTTACTATTTACTAAGCCACTTTGAAAATTGCTGATCACATAGTCCAGAATTTGGTTGCACTGTTTTTATTGTTCACCCGGATCATCAATTTTCAAAGTGGCTTAATAAATAGTAAAAAAATTCAAAAAAATGTAAAATTTGGTCTCCAAGCAGATTTTAATATAGATTGAACATCTAACGGTTTGGATCGACCGTTTGGACTTCGAAAATCCGAAAACGACTTGGTTGCACGAGGGCCTTGGTGCAAATGTTTTGATATTAGCCACTCTCTATATATAAATATACATGTATATATATATTTGTTTAGAACTTTGTAATGGGCCCGGTCCATACCCTCAGCAGAATAATTTTTGTGCAAAAAGAATCAGTCCGAAAGAAGCTTAAAGATTCCAAAAGTTGAAGAAGAGCTGTAAATAAAATTGGATGAAGTTGCTAGGTACCGTAGCTCTATGCCTCAATGTAAGAATTAAGAAGAGCTGTAAATAAAAGTAAGATATATAAATCTAAATGACCTTTTATTAAATTATGACGGCTCATTATGCAAGGCATAATATGACCTAAAGTAACAGATAACCCCAAATGTAAGTCCTCATTTGCCCAAATATCAAACAGATAGATCAAATATTACACATAAATTCTTCTAAATAGAATTTACAGTATGTATATAATCAAATTTATTTCACATTAATGTTCCTAGCAGCACCTATGAACTAATGAATAACCATAAACATAAGTCATGTAAAACTTCATCAATTTATTTGTTCCATACTTGAGCAGAAAGATCGAATATTACACATAAAAATCTTCCAAAATATTTTTTTAGTACGTTGTATGTGTCTTTTATGTATGTAATCAATTTAGGCCACATTTATATTCCTAATATCACAAAAACTAACTACTTACATCTATATATGTCCTCTGTAAAGAAGTATCTTATAATGCAAAATAAGCAGAATTTGGGGTAGCACTGAAAGCTTTAGATGCTCTTAATTTATTACTGTATATACTAAAGGGAAATACACTTTGGAAAATCAAATTCTAATTCAGATAATATGTATTGTTACCCAATATGTTTACTTTTACAAGTGATTGAATCAAGCAAGACGGTCTTCCCTTTAGTTTGGGCCTTGGGCTCTTCCAGCAAGCTTCAACATAACAAATATGCCATGAAAACATCAATAATTAATTATCAGCATCGTCATTTACTTGATCCTTGCGTAATAATAAATATACCTGTTCAAAATGGCATATATTGTTAATTTGTTACAAAATATGTTTACTTTTATGGAAGGTTAAAAAAATGGAAGCAACTAATTGTATCCAGCGAGTTGTACTCAGTTTTTACTCAAATCAACTGTCATTTGACTTGCGCGAATACTATAAAACTCTACACTCAATACTGTACCTTCAATGACAAATCATATATATTACATAATTCAAAATTCTAACAACCAGCGACTCTTGCAAGTGGTCCCAAGTTTGTTGCTAACAATTTGCAACTTTCACGACTTGCCAAACTACCTGTACTTTCTGCAGGGACCACTTGATGTACTTTCAGAGTGACAGCTTCTAGAAAATTTCAAAACCGAACCACTTCTCAAACTTGCAGTTATTTTCAAATAACACCTAAAATTATGCAAAATATTTTTTTTTGCATCAAAATTTTTTTTTTTCAAAATTATATTCTCGGCAGGTGATTTACGTATGCATGTGTGTACCTTTGAGTCCATCTTGCACCGTGGCTAGCACTTTAATCTTTCAAATATTGCCGAATAGGTGTGTTCTGTAACATATATATATATCAAACAATTATGTATTGTACCTAAGATCCGATCATAACGTAATTTGAGATCAATAATTTTACAAACTGGATCTTACATATATACGAGAATGCCAATTCTTTGCATGGTTTGTTCACATGGGATCGTTGTCTCCTGGTTTTCTTTTGAAATAATTGACATTTAGGACCACTTCTTGGATCTTATGAATATGGGCCATATCTTGGTTTCCGTGATCATCAAAGCACTATATTTTTTAGGTTTATAATTAACTAATAAGAATATTTACAAGTTTTTGTATCAAAACTGTCATAATCATTTTAAATAAGTTTAAAATTTGGACATTAATTAGCAGTAACAATTAATGCATAGCAAAGAATATTGAGACAACTGAAAATGACACCGCCCAACTGAAAATGATACTGCTACACAAATGCAGTCTTCTTAAAAAAGGTCTCTACTAACGGATTCCCTACCGCTAGAGATCAACACGATAGAAGAACTTAAATGTCTTCTATCGACACCGTGCTGATAGAAGATTTACATTGTTTTATCGGTATGGAATCCATTACCGATAAAAGAAGATTTATTCTTCTATCGGTTATGTATTATCAACTGATAGAAGAAAAGCCCTTGTTCTATCTGTTATATGTTATGTACTGATAGAAGAAAGTTTTTTAATTATATAGCAAAATTTCATTTTTATAATTGGCTAGCTAGTGCTCCAATTTGCTAGCCATAATAACAAAAAAAATGCATACAAAAAATAAAAAGTACTTTTTCCAAACAAAATACAAGCAACTTATATTAAATAACATACAACCACACATAATATATACAACGTCATCATGAATTGAAGCAAGAGATCAATGTACCATCTAATTACTTACTTCATTGAAGTAAGTTTTCATGCGCGAACCTCAATGAAGATCAACGGTTGAGATGGAATAACAGGTTCCTGTTATTCCCACAGATTTATTTCCACCTTGTAAACTAGCATCTCTTCTGATTAATAAAATTTAAGTGGGCTATTCGCCTGGTACAAAAAGACAAAGAAATCGTACATTATCCATGAGCTTTTACACAACAGTGAAAGAGGACAGTGCCATGATAGAGAGACTTGTGCGTATAATGCAGTACATTATCCAGGCGCTTTCAGGTGCATGCTACATCTTCTGGCTTATAATAACACTTCCTACTCTTCTACATTAGATCATTTTTCTTGAATGTTTAAACCATGAAAACCTACTCTTCTACATTAGATCATTTGTTCACAAGCTCAGCTATGATACCAAGTTGCGATCCACACGACCATCTTGGAGGCATTCAACTTGTCAAACAATTAACAAAAAATGCCCACCTAATCCAAGAGATGGTTTTGGACGAGATACTAAAAAGAAATTCAGAAACTGAATATTTGCATGGTTTTATGAAAGGAGAGAGAGATAAAGATTTGTTCCGGGAGCAAGTGCCAATTGTAGACCACGACAAGGTGAAGCCTTACATAGTCAGAATAGCAAATGGAGAAAATTCTAATATTATCTCTGGAAAGCCAATTGTAGAGCTTTGTTGAAGAATAAAAGTAATTAGAGGGGTAATAGTGTAAAATGGAATAAGGGCCAAATTGTAAATATCATAAGATATAGGTGCATAGGGTGTTACCGTTAGTGATAACGGTAAAATAAGGTATCAAGAGAGTATATATACTTGTAACTTGAAAAAAGAAAAAATATATATCAAATACAATACAAAATCCATAACTCTTTGTGTCTCATACTTCTGCTAAAACTAACATGGTATCAGAGCGATTCTGAAAAATCCAATAACAATACCCGATAACCCGATAAAGCTCCAAGCTTCCGTGATTTACCAGAAAATACAAATACAATAGAAATACAAAAATCTCATTCTCAGGAATAGAAACCTTGATTCTATTAGAGCATCTGTTTTACCAGCAAAAAGCCAGATTAGAAACCCAAAAAAAAAAAAAAAAAAAAAAAACAGGAAAACAGACCAGAAACCAGAAAGACCAGCAAATCAAATATCAGAAAAATACGAAATAAAACAAACCTTTTTTTTTCTCCTCTCGAATATCTGATTCAATACCTAAGTCTCCTCCTCAACTATGGTGACAGTGAAGTTTCCTGACCCTAATTCGGGCTACCAAACTCAAAAACCTAGCAATAAAGAGGAAGGAGATAGATGCACGAACTGCAAGAAAGTTAACCACCATAGTGACCGTTGTTGGTTCTTTCATCCTCATCTCCGGCTGAAATGGTGGAAGAAGAACGGTGGAGGTGATCGGCCGAGTAACTCTAAGGGGGAGAAGAAAGGATTCGCTGCTGCTGAAGCGGCGCGTTTTCTCGGATCGAACAAAGAGACTCGATTTGATGAACCGGGCGAAGAGAAGAGAGAACCAGTTCAATAAATAACGGGTCCGCTGCTATAAACGAGTTGGGAGAAACAAAACCAATAACCCGTGCGGAGCTGAGTTTGATTTTAGAAATGCTAAGCAAGCTGTTGAACGGGGCCGTCTTCAGGTTTTTCTAAAACTCATTCAATTGTGCCTTGGCCCAGCGCTGAATATTATATGAAAAACAAATTTTCCAGAGAACTCTGTCTAAACCAAACCCCAAATGAGGAAAAATATATAATACCAAACAAAAGAGTTGGTACAAGTCCAAACAATGATAAAATAAAAAATAGTGAAATTAGTCAACTAAAATGTACAAATTTAGGTAGTTTAGATCTTGACCATTCTCAAAATAATTTGATTTGGATTTTAGATTCCGGTGCAACCGATCACATGACCAGAAACAAAAATTTAATGTATAATTACCAAAAGGGCAAAGGTCAAGAATATGTATATGTTGCAAATGGTGAAAAAATGAAAATTTATGGTTATGGCTCAATCAAGTTCTTTTCCAAAGAAATTAAACATGTTTTACATGTAAAAAATTGCACCTCTAATTTATTATCTATAGGAAAATTTTCAAAAGAAATAAATTGTGAGATTATATTTTCATCTAGAAATGTATTTTTTTCAAGATGTGACATCCAAGAAAATAATTGGTGAAGGTTTTTATCAAAATGGACTTTATTTTTTGAATAGCCAAAAATTCAATTTCAACACAAAAATACAAGATATGAAAAGTTTATGGCATAAAAGAATTGGACATCCTTCCGATAAAATTTTAAAATGTATTTTTAATTTTCCAAATCTAGATTGTAGTAATTGTGAAGTATGTAAATTTGCAAAGCATACGAGACTTCCTTTTGTAATATCAAATTCCAAAAGTAACAAAATATTTGAACTTGTTCATTCCGATGTTTGGGGACCCGCCCCGGTAGACTCTTACAATGGTTTTAAATATTTTGTTACATTTATTGATGATTTCTCACGATTAACATGTTTATATTTATTAAAAAACAAAAGTGAAGTTCCTTCCATATTTCAAGATTTTTCAAATTTAGTTGAAAATCAATACAAAGCAAAAATTAAAATTCTTAGAACCGATAATGGAACAGAATTTGTAAATCAAAATCTTTCAAATTTTTTGAAACAAAAAGGAATTATACACCAAACCACTTGTGTTTATACTCCACAACAAAACGGCGTTTCCGAAAGAAAAAATCGCCATATACTTGAAATAACAAGAGCCCTTATGTTTCAAAATAACGTTCCAAAAATTTATTGGTCGGATGCCGTACTCACGGCAATCTATTTGATAAATAGATTACCAAGTGTCATTTTAGACAATAAAAGCCCTATAGAAATTATTTATCTAAATAAATCAAATATAAATCATTTAAAAGTATTTGGATGTACATGTTATGTACATCAAACTAAAAGAGATAAACTAGATCATACCTCTATTAAAACTATTTTTGTAGGATATTCATCTAAAAAAAAAGGTTACAAATGTTATGATCCTATAAATAACAAATTATATATTTCTAGGGATGTAACTTTTTTTGAAGATGAACCATATTATAAAGAAATTAATAATGAGCTTGATAACCATATTACCAAAAATGATTTTGTCATTCCAATAACTACTAATCAAATTGAGGAGCAAGAAATTTTAGGAAATGAAGAAGAAGAAGAAGAAAATGAAGGTGAAAATAATAACACTTCTCAAAGAGAGGCCGAGGAAGAAGAAAACGACAATATTGAAGAAAATAAAAATATTGAAGAAGAAGTCTCACTAAGGAGATCAACTCGCCCTACTCAACTACCAACAAGATTACGAGATTTCGTAACCTATGAGGTTAAATATCCTATTCAAAATTATATTTCACATAAAAATATTTCAAAATACCATCGTGCTTTTCTCAATTCAATTTCTAAAATAGAAGAACCAAGAAATTTTGAGGAAGTCATAAACCAACCGGTATGGTGCAAGGCTATGAAGGAAGAACTTCAAGCCTTAGAAAAAAATAATACATGGACTATTATACCATTATCAAAAAATAAAAAACCCGTTGGATGCAAATGGGTTTATAAAATAAAATACCAAAGTGATGGATCCATAGAAAGGTATAAGGCTCGGCTAGTTGCCAAAGGATATACCCAAACATACGGTATTGATTACCAAGAAACCTTTGCTCCGGTAGCAAAAATGAATACCGTAAGAATTCTACTTTCGGTAGCCGTAAATAATGGTTGGAATTTATACCAAATGGATGTAAAAAATGTATTTCTTCAAGGAACACTTGAAGAAGAGGTTTATATGACCCTACCACCGGGTCATGTAAAAGAAAAAAATACTAATATTGTTTGTAGGTTAAAAAAATCAATCTACGGATTTAAACAATCGCCAAGGACATGGTATGAAAAATTATCTCATTTTTTAATTTCTTGTGATTTTAAAGTAAGTCAATCCGATACATACTTGTTTTCAAAACATGAAAATAATGATATTACTGTTGTTCTTGTTTATGTTGATGACATAATTATTACCAGAAATAATTGTGAGAGAATTAACAATGTTAAAAAATATTTAAAAGAAAAATTTGAAATAAAAGACTTAAGTAGACTTAAATATATTTTAGGCATAGAAATTGCTCACTTAACCAATGGACTATTTGTTTCACAAAGAAAATGCACTTTGGACAATTTCAAAGAAACGTGAAAATTAGGGTCCAAACTGGCATCAACACCCATAGATAATAATTATAAATTAAATTTCGAAGATGGTGAATCTTTGGAAAATATTACCCAATTCCAGCGGCTTGTAGGAAAATTAATTTACTTAACGGTAACTAGACCAAATATTTCATATGCCATGAGTCAAATTAGTAAATTTATGCACTCACCAAGAAAGCCACATTTATATGCAATTGATAGAATTTTAAGATATTTAAATAAATCACCCGAAAAGAGTATATGGATGAAAAATAATAAATCTAATGATGTGTGTGGCTATTTCGATGCAGATTGGGCCGGGAGTTTTGATAGAAAATCAACAACCGGCTATTGCAAATTTGTAGGCGGAAATTTAGTCACATGAAAAAACAAGAAGCAAAATGTCGTGGCGCGATCAAGTGCAGAAGCGGAATATCGTGCCATGGCATCCACGGCAAGTGAGCTCACTTGGATCAAACAATTATTTGAAGAATTGAATTTCAAAATTCAAGAACCTATGAAAATGTTTTGTGATAACAATGCGGCAAGACATATTGCTTCAAATGCGGTGTTTCACGAGAGAACAAAACATATTGAAGTCGATTGTCATTTTATAAGAGAGAAAGTACAAGCTAAGAAAATCGAAACTCCTTATGTGAAGAGCCAAGAGCAATTAGCCGATATCTTCACTAAAGGTCTCATTCCAAGGGTGTTTGAAGAAATAACAAGCAAGCTAGGATTAATTGATATTTATAATCCTAGCTTGAGGGGGAGTGTTGAAGAATAAAAGTAATTAGAGGGGTAATATTGTAAAATGGAATAAGGGTCAAATTGTAAATATCATAAGTTATAGGTGCATAGGGTGTTACCGTTAGTGATAACGGTAAAATAAGATATCAAGAGAGTATATATACTTGTAACTTGAAAAAAGAAATCCAAAATATATCAAATACAATACAAAATCTATAACTCTCTGTCTCATACTTCTGCTAAAATTAACAAGCTTCTTACAAGGTATTTAGATAAATTGATCATAGAGCTGATAATCTGATATTAAAGAGTTTAGACCATTATTTTCTTCTTTCTCTTAGCATTTTTTTTTCATTTTTGTATGATTTATTTCTTTGAAGTGCACTTATTTTGAACTAGAGAATTAGATATATATCCACTCGCTGACATGGCTTTTGTTGTTTTCAAAAAAATATATCAGTTTATTATAACAATATTTTATTATTGTTTCTTTTTGCAGCTCAGGTACATCTGGAGGGCAGCCTAAGCTGATGCCATCAACTGAAGAAGAGTTGGATAGAAAAATATTTATGTACAATATTTTGAATCCTACAATCAACAAGTGAGTTACTGATTTTTCATATACTCGTCATGTGTCTATATTAGAGAGAGAGAGAGAGAGAGGATGGCTAAGCTCATAGTTGTATGCCAAAGGTCTTCGTTTGTTTTTATGATTCAACATGTATACCATATTAAAATGTTATTGGAGACCAAATTTTTTATTTTTTATTATTTTAATTATTGAAACAGTAATTTAAAAAAATTATAAAAAAATATTACAAAAATGTAAAATTTTGTCTCCAAGTACATTTTAATATATATGGAGAACATGTTGAGAAGTTCAAATCGACTATTTGAACTATGAAATCACAAATATGAATGCAAAAAACAAACTAGTAGTACCAAAACCCTCTGAGCTATGGCAATTTTGTGATATAAGAAATTTTTTTGTTTCAAGATATATATTAGCTAGGCCAAAATTATTCTAGAAAAAAATTATCATCAAGGTTCTGTTATTTACTAACAAGCGCAAGTCATGTAATTTCCGTTTGTTTCGATCATAAAGAAAAATAAATTTGATAGCAAGCAACTCATGTCGAACTTTTTTTCCTACCTTCTTTCAAAAGAATAAAAAAACCGAATAGCTGCGCAACCTATGCTTATATGATCTACCACAGAGTGTAAATTAATCATTTTACTCTCTTGATTCCTCTCCCATCGACCTGCGCAGCCATGTTTGTGTTGTATTGTTAAGCATGATATTTGTTTGTGAAATTCTATAATTGTTTAACTATATGCTTTCTTTATGAGTACTGTGTTTTGTTCAACTTAAAATTGACAAACTAGAAATCATGATAAATTGAAAATCATACGATATATTATCATTTCATCCAAAAATCCTTAAAAATAAATAACCAAAGGGTAGTGAATCTGGTGATTTTAAATAAATAAACATTGACCGTTTGGCTTATTCTTTTTCGAAAGCTGACAAGAAAAAAAAAATGGGAACTCATGAGTTATATAATTTCTTTGATGCAGATATGTTAAAGGATTAGAAGAAGGAAAAAGCATGTATCTTCTCTTCATTAAGCCAGAGATCACCACCCCATCTGGCCTCACTTGTAGACCTGTCCTCAGAAGTTACTATAAAAGCCGGCATTTTCGTGAGCGTCCCTTCAACCTCTACAACAAGTATACAAGCCCTGATGCAGCCATCCTCTGCTCTGACAACTGTCAGAGTTTGTACACTCAGCTTCTCTGCGGTCTGATACAATGGGAAGAAGTCCTTCGTGTTGGTGCCATCTTTGCGTCAGCTTTCCATTGTGCCATAAAGTTCTTAGAAGATCACTGGCAAGAGCTACTACAATATTCGTACCGGTGACATTATCTGTCGTGTTACAGACACAAGCTGTATAGAGTCGGTAATTTCGAATAATTTATAGCAGCCTTTAAACTAGATTTGGATCTAATAAATTAATTTAGTTAAATAGTCATCAGCTAGCTAGTTTATTTAACTTGTAATTTTTGCACTCCAACATGTATCAGGTACTAGGGAAAATCTTGACGGGACCAAACGCAGTGCTGGTGGATACGATAGAGTCGGAATGCAAGAAACATCCCTGGGAAGGTATAGTAAAGAGGCTATGGCCCAGACCAAGTTCATCGAAGTTATTGTGACGGGATCAATGATGCAGTACGTACCACTCCTAGAGTTCTACGGCGGTGGTTTACCTCTTGTATCGACCATGTACGCATCATCGGAGTGTTTTTTTGGGATCAATTTGAGGCCATTGGACGAGCAGTGTGACGTAGCATACACGCTATTGCCTAATATGTGTTACTATGAGTTTATAAGGGTAAAAGATGAAGAAGATGGTGCCAGTGGTAGAGATGGCAACACCATTGCTAGCGCTCCGGGGGAGGAGGTGGTCCCTTTGGTGGATGTAGAATTGGGGTGTTACTAGGAGCTAATAGTGACTACTTTCACATGTTAATTAGTTCAACATCATTTGGTTTGCGATTGGCCGGTTGCCTTCCTCTCTATTTTTGCCTCCAAAGGTTAAGCTATTTTTTACTCTTTAAGTTTTTAAGTAAATAGAAAATAATCCATTCAACTTTTAATATCCACAGGAAGTTTATTTTTAGTTGAATTTAATTTCTTTTTCTCAAAAAAAAGATAAAATAAAGCATTCAAAATTTGAACAGTGATTCTCAAAATTGATATTACACTGTTCGATTGTGGTTCTAATATAAAAAAAATTAGAAAGGCATAAAAAATATATAATTTTATATGTTATTGACATATATATGTCAATACAAATTATTTGTAAATAACGCAATTGATTTTTAGTGCTCTTTAAAACGAGAAAGAAATTTTGACTAAATACTCATTTTATTTGTAATATTTAATACTCATATATATAATGAATTGAAGACCCAATACAAATATCAAAGAAATAGTCTAATTGATCAATAAATTATCTTACTATTTTTTTATTTTGAAAGAGCGGCCCCAGCCACAGATCAATTTCTATAGGTATAGAAACTGAATCTTACAATATAAATCTAAACATACATTCAAAGCTTATCCAATATGGCTATATCTATTTCCTACCCTTGGTAGCAGTATGTACTCTGAACAAAATCTCATTTTTTTTTTACTTATTACAATTATGCTGTGATGACAAGGATATACAGTCTGTCGGCATGGACTGACTAATTAAAGGACATGTCCTTTTTCTATATACAAAATAAGCAATGTCAGTGTCTTTATCAGCTCAATCCCCCGCTAGCTTAATTAATGATGTGTACCATGAAAAGGGCAAGGAGACAAGCTTGGTCAGAACCCAAAAACTATGAGGTTTTTGTATCCATAGAAATTATTAAAATGAGATGTACAGAAATGGAAAGAGTATCTTAATTACAACATATTTAGAAAGATTGAGACCAGTGATCCCGATTCCATCCCAACAAGTTAATGGATCAGGACTATTGGTCCCTGTCTTTCTAAAGAGAAATTTTATAAAATACCCTTATCAAATCATCTAAAATATTTAACAAAATGCTCTCGTGGACTCTACTTTTCTCTTCCTTCTCCCTCCCTCTTCCTTTTTACTCATCCCTGGGATTCTTAATTAATGCATATTTCTATTTTAAGTTAGCATGTTTAAAGAAACCATTCATAAATATTATATATTGTCCATTCCTTAACTGTACGTATAATTTTTTTTTTGCATAATTATATACAAAAATTTTATGCAACTTAGTACATAAGCTATTTTTTTTTATACATGATCCATAACTACGTACAATCCTTATTATTATAAGAATGTTATATATTTTGAAATTACATGATTTTTCAAATTGTAAATGATATTTGATGTGAACTTTAGCATGCTATAACCCTGTCCCTTAAACTTCTGCCTTTAATTTCCAAATTAATTTTCGAACTTAATTTTGCATTAACTTAATTTTGAAACTTAATTTTCAAACTATGTTCGAATTAATTTTCGAATTTAATTTCCAAACTAATTAAAAGTATCACATGCTTGTAACCAATAATTATATATAGTCAAAGTTGTAAAATTAAATACAACTAAAATGACGAAAACAGAAATGTACGTTATTCAGTTTATTAAATTTTAGAGGTACCAAAAAAATTATCTTTTATAATTTGAAAAATATGTAATTTCAAAATATTTTACATTCTTATAATAATAATAAGGATTGCAGTTAGATCATGTATAAAAGTAATTTCTATTGAAAGTTGTGTAAAATTTTTGTATGTAATTATGCAAAAAAAAATCATACATAACAATTAGGAAACTGATATGTAGGAACAGTTTCTTTAAATATTGTAACTTAAAATAGAAACGTGCTTTAATCAAGGACGCTGGGACGAGTATGACGGAGGTGGGAGGGGAAGGTAGGGAGAAGTGAGGTCCATAAGGGCATTTTGTCAAAGATTTTAGAAGAGGGGTATTTTGTCAAAGATTTTAAGAAAGGCTATTTTATAAAATTTCCCCTTTCTAGATATATTGCAATAAAATTACTCTTTTTATTTCTGTACATCTTATTTTAATAATTTCTTTGGATAAAATTAAAATTCCCAAAAACTAGTAAACAAGATAATAGAGATAAAAAAATACCGATAGATTTCTACAGTTATAGAAACTAAATGTTACAATAGAAATCTAAATATACATCTAAACTATTCCGATTCTAAATATGGAAAGCTTATCCATGCAAATATCTATTGGTCATGTACTCTGTCAGCATGAACTGACTAATTAATGGACACGTCCATTTTCTATATACAGTCAAAAACAGCGATGTCAGTAGCTTTATCACCTCAATCCCCCGCTAGCTTAATTAATGATGTGTACCATCAGAAGGGCAAAGAGACAAGCTTGGTCAGAACCCAAAAACTTGGAAACAAGGAGATTAGAGATAAAAAAAAAACCCATATATATCCTCTTATTGTGCTTCATTATACCGCGATATCCTCTTAAAGGTTTTTCTCTTTTGCGTTTCTATCTTAACAAAAGAATATATATATACTCTATCGTTCAAGCTTTAACCATCCACCAGATAATGCACGCGCGTACTATTAACTTTTGCGTAGGTTCCTCGAAAATAGCTAGCTAGCTTTGGCATTCTTTGACTTGAATAATAACGCATTTGAAAAAATATCATACATGCATAAATACTTAATGACAAAACAAAACAAAACAAAAGAGAAAGTGAAACAAAACATTGTAGAAAATGAGGTTGAGGTTTATATTAGTTTATTTAGCATTATATTGTACATAAAGATTCAACAGTGCGCTGATAAGTGAAACTAAAATATAATGCCATATATAGAGTAAGAAAAATGTGTATGAACCGCTAGAAGAATGATCTGACCAAGTTAGCTATGTACCTTCATTTCTTCTAGCGGTTCTACCTAAGTTACTGATATTAAAAGTTTCAAGTACTTAGCCAAATTTCATAAGGGGTATTGATTTTATAGCGGAATATTGACCCAAACCGATAGAAGATGGAAATATTACTTGTTTGTTATCTGATTTTTAAATATTAAATGAATTACGTTTCAAATTTATCTTGAGCACTTCTATTTTAAATAACGTGCATGTTTTATGTTAAATTCATTTATTCACTTTCTCCATGAGTGACTTTTACTTACAATTTTTTATATTTAATTAATCAACATGCATACACTTAATATATATATATATATATATATATAGAATTGAGCTATGGTGAGACGTGGAGTAAAACAAGTTTGTACTCCATGACACTATATTTTCATTTTGAAAATCCAAACAACCGATCCGAACCGTTCAACATGTTCTCTATATTGAAATGTGCTTGGAGACCAAATTTTACATTTTTTGGATTTTTTTTTACTATTTATTAAGCCACTTTGAAAATCGCTGATCCGGTGGTCCAGAAAATTTTACTGTTTTTTACTGTTCACAGTGGATCAGCGATTTTCAAAGTGGCTTAATAAATAGTAAAAAAATTCCAAAAAATGTAAAATTTGGTTTCCAAGCACATTTCAATATAGAGAACATGTTGAACGGTTCGGATCGGTTGTTTGGATTTTCAAAATGAAAATATGGCGTGGAGTACAAACTTGTTTTACTCCACGTCTCACCATAGCTCATCTATATATATATATATAATTAAGTGTGTCACCTTCTCCATAATGGTGGTCGGCCACATGGATAACCAAACCAATGACGAACCCTACCTATAGGTCGATCGGTCTCACGATCCACAAAGTGATCAGGGAGATTGAGAGATTATTTGAAAAGGCACTCAAATTTTAATTTCTTCTATCATTTCAAAACCATCACCGATATAAAAATATAATAAAATTCACATATTTGGTGTGGTTTTTTCTATGAAAAATATAAAAAAAATTCACCGTATTTACAATTCTTAAAAAAGTATTTATGATTTTCTAAAAATGTAAAATTTGGTTCAAAAGACTCCCAACTTCAGTTATGGTTGGTCGAGACTGCTCATAGCCTATAACTTTTATATCCGACCGTATCTGTTGTAGGCATTTCATATCACAAGACAATATAAGAGAAATTAAGAAAAAACTAATATTACCTTGCCTTAGCTTCACAACAAATATTGCTAGATCTATAATTTTAGCACCTAATTCGCTTTAGGCTTTCAAATACCACCATTGAAATATAGTAGCTTAAAAAAATCAAATGATATCCACATGAAAAAACCTCTAGTTTTTTTTTTTTTTCCTTTTACCTTCAGAGGTATACAACAATCTTTAGTCTAGTTCTAAAAAAGTCAATTGTAATTGGAACAACAATCCACTTCCAGATAATTAAAACACTAGAAAGATAACGAAAGGTGATCACCGAACTCATAAAACACAAAAATAAAATTCTTAGGCCACCCACTTTTTTAATAGATTAAATTGTCTCATGGTAATATCTTCCTTCTTTTATATGTAGAGCATCAAAATCCATATCTGGCGGCAGCCAAAATTGCACAGCTTCTTTAATGTCATGAGTCCAACACTACATACCTGTCCAGAATTTCAACAAAGTGTTTGAATTTTAATAACCATGAGACAAACAGTGTTTGAATTATCTGAACCAAATTTTAATACCCAAAAAACCATGTTGCTCTTTCATATACACGTTCTTAAATTTGATAGCTAGTGCACATTTTTTTTTCTTTTTTTAAACTCGCTATAGAAATCTACATCTAATCTTATCTTTCTGTTTAACCTCCAGGCATGCATCTTATAAAGAGGAAGTCTGTATAAAAGAACAACATAGAGGACATAATTTAGTAAAGTGACTCGGCCTCCTATATATAGAAAATAACTCATTTCCAATTTTGCAATTTAGATCCAACTTTATCCACAATACCAAAACCCTAAACCATATATAAATCCAGTATACCTCCCAAGTGAGAACAGCGCCTCTATAATGTAAAGGAACTTTATATATATATATATTTGAATTGTAAGAAGAGACTTTGCAATTGAGAATTCATACCAACATGTGTCCTTTAATTATCCTCCGGCAAATTCAAGGGAAATAATAATGTTTTATTAAAATTTGTTTGATACTAGATAAAGCCTCAAAACATGTTTTAATTCGGTTGGTTCGGTTGTAATTTTAGAAATCGGAAAAAAAGTTTGATTTGCCTATTTTATTTTGGTTTCATCCTAACTATACATGAGAATGTTGCTAAAAACATGATTGTATCATCGGCATAATGAAAATTGACTATCTATTCTTTTATTATCCTCTAGAGAGGAATCATGCCCCTGAATTGCAACAACATCTACTCCTCGTTAGACTATTTTGAAGATATAGGGAGATAGAGGGAGGTCTCCTTGTCAAAGGCGTCTTTTACATAAAAAATAATTAGATAATTTACCATTCAAATTGATGCCATTTTGAGAACCATGAAACAATTGCATAATCCATTTAACTCAAGTGATATGAAATCTTCTACTAATTAGTAGTGACTCATGTGAACCACGGGTTTAGTGTAGAGGTACAAGCTCTAGTCTCTCTTTAAAGAGATGCATGTTCAATTCTTGAGAAAAATATCAAAAAGATGTTGGAGTGTACAGGAACGCGTTAATAAAAAAATTTTAGTAATTCATCTATAAACTACCAGTTTATTCTATCATAAGTTTTCTCTAAATCAATTTTGAGCAAAAAACTTTATTTTTTTGCAATTTTACATAATGCAAGATTTCATGAGCATTGTCGACAACTGCATTATTTAGAAGGAAACGACCTTTTTATAAATGCAGCATGCATATGCTAACCCCAGATCTTAGAAATTATTTAATAACTACAATTGATTTCCACTTACACTTGACTGAACGTCATCATATATAAGCCACCACTTGATACAAGCTTATTCATTAATTTCTAATTTAATACACTTAGACTCAAGGTATTTATTTATTTAGTTGATCATGTACCCATTCGTAGAGCATTCCTTTTATATTATAATGGTCCTTTTTGCAGAAAGATCAATCATGTACTTAGAAGGTCAAATATCTGTTTAATTGGACATTTTTATGAAAATAATTAACTGACATGCATCTCGGTGTAAAAGAATTAACTCTGGGGTACGTAAGAGAAAATAAAATTATAATTATAATCATTTAAAATTATTAAAAAAAAGGATATTAAGCTGGCATCCAAAGCTTATATGGTGCATTGGTGCTATCAGGACGGTACTAGTAATTTAGATTGGGGGTACGTAAAATGCCAAGTGTTTGGCATTTGAAATTCAAACTTAAGTCTTCACGATCTCAAAATAGAATTCTAACCACTAAACTACATCCACATATTGAGCTATCTATAAGGAGACAGAACCATATGAACACATTAAAAAAAAATCAATTAAGTTTCAATATTCATGATTAAAAGTTTTTGAAATCATAAGCGTGGCTAAGCATTCCTTGTTTGGCATGCACTAGATTCACCCTTTTGTGCTAACCGACAAGCACAGTATGGTTTTGTTAAGCAACTAGTTTATGAGTTGATTCCATAATTTGGTTAAAATATTGCGTGATATATGTAATACAAGAGTGTTAATTATTAAAAGTAAATAATTTAGTACTAGAAAATAGAGGAGAGTAAAGAATCAGCCAATGGTCTAGCAATGATCTCTGTGTGAAAGGTCGCGCGATTGAAATCCAGATGGCCGGATATTAAAATAGTTGGATATGCCCAACTTTACTAAAAAAAATAGAAGTAGAGGAGAGTGCAAATAGTTAATTTATTTCTTTTTTAAAAACCAAACATATCTTCAATGACATATTGACATTGCTTGTTAATTATAAATTAAGGTGGGTCAAACATCAACTGACAAGAGTCATGTTTTGGGTATGTTCAGGTCTGTACCGGTACCGAGTTGGTGACATCCTAAAGGTGACAGGATTTTACAATGCTGCACCACAATTCAAATTTGTTCGTCGTCGCGATGTCGTGTTGAGCATCGACATGGACAAGACCACTGAAGAAGACCTCCTCAAAGCCATCTCTGCTACCAAACCTCTCGTCTCACAACTCTCTCTCTTTCTTTCCGACTTCACCTCCTTTCCCGACACTTCCTCCCTCCCTGGACACTACGTCCTCTTTTGGGAACTGGTACCTCCAAAGAACTCGAGGTCCTTCTCGATCCTAAAGTGCTGGAGGAATGTTGTCATGTAGTTGAGAGCTCCTTGGACTCGATATATCGGCGCGGCAGGAGTCGAGACAGATCGATTGCGCCGCTGGAAATACGGGTGGTTGGTAATGGGGCATTTGATGCTTTGATGGATTTTTGTTTATCAAGAGGCTTGTCTGTCAACCAGTACAAAACCCCGCGCTGCATCAACTCGGGTGATGCCGTCTCTGTGTTAGATAAGAAGGCCGTCGGGAAGTTTTTCAGTCAGAAAGTGCCGCATTGGGATTCGTACAGTGTAGAGGAGAAGGTTTTTTAAGAAGCCAAAAATGATGCTTCCTTCAAATTGCATATTGTTACATACACTAGTACAAAAAACCCCTTCACCGACCCTCAATCACCGACTGTTTTAATATGTAACAGTCGGTGTAGAGACTGCTGGTAAAATCGTAAATAAGAACAATCTCAACACTGACTGTTCTCTTACAAAAAACCGTCAGTAAACCAGCACCGACTGTTTTTTTTAAAAAACAGTCGGTGTTGCTCATACCCTACACCGACTGTTTTTTACAAAAAACAGTCGGTGTTGGTGATACCTACACCGACTGTTTTTTACAAAAAACAGTCGGTGTTGGTGATACCTACACCGACTGTTTTTTAGAAAAACAGTCGGTATTGAGCTAACCAAATTTAGTTCCCAGTTTATAACTTATCAGCCGCGAAATATTCATTTCCCTCTTCTTTTGCCGAAAACCCTCTCAAAAAAGTTGAGTTTCTCTCTTTCGATCTGCCTCGCGATCTCCCAAACACCCCGCACCAGCACCCGAGCACCCGAGCACCGCTGCGATCGCCTTGCTGCCTCGCCCCGCACCAGCACCCGAGCACCGCTGGAGCGCGGAGGAGGAGTGCGTTGTGCGCCCGAGCACCCAAGCACCCGAATTCTGTCCGATAGCGCGGAGGTTAGACTAAGCTAATTTCTCAACTCTAACTCTAGAGAAGAGAAGAGAAGAGAAGATAAGAGAGGCGATCAGATCAGATCAGAGATGTCAGTAGAGACGGAGCGAAGCTCGACGGAGTCTGATGCGTCGGGGTTGGATTATGAGGAGACGGCGCTGACGCTGGGACTGCCTGGTGGTGCCCGTGAGTTGGAGAGGAAACGTGACTTCTCCAAGACCGTTGATCTCTCCTCGAGAATCGGCATCGGCGCTTGTGGAGATGAGTCTGACGAGTCGCCTGATACTGATAGTAAAGTTAAGGCTCCAGCTCCAGCTCCCGAGTGAGTTAGTTGTTAAGTCCCAAATTGTATCTTTCAACTTAATTTTTAAGTTTGGGATTGCTGAATTTGAACAGACCTTGGTCAAATATTTCATTCTCGGATGTGCCTGTACCATTACTTATTTACTTTCCAAAACCTTAGATACATTTTTTTCTTAATTGAATATGAATCAGATAAGTTAAGCTCTTTCTTCTCTTCAACCCTAGACTAGTTACCTACCTAAAAAAATTAATGAATGGGGGTTTCTGTTGCTAATTCAATTCAATTCAATTGTTTGTTCCTGGTGCAGGGCTAGGGTCGTGGGACTAGAATGGAAGGTACATATACTTGTGCACTAGAATGTTTATTTCTGTTCCTCTTAGTCTGATATTTTTGTTCGTAATAATTTTCAAGGTATTTGTGGAGAGTCTCGAAACTTCTCGCTGATGATTATCTGCTAATTGATTACATGAATTCCTTGCTGAAAGATACGGTGAGGGTTTGAAACTTAGATATGATTGTTGATTATCATATATACTGTCTTATTAATTAGTCTATATATACTGGAATTTCTTTTTCTTGAATTCCTTGCTTCCCTATGCTCTTTTTCATTCAGGTATTAATGAATATAATAAATAATTATGTTTCATTTCTGCTCTACCATCACAAAACCTTCTCTCTTGCATTTTTATTTGTAAGAATAAATGTTGCCTACCTATCCTATACTATACATAATTTAATGGCCTATATGAGAAATTTTCTCAAAAGGAAAAACTAAAAATTGCATAACGAAGGTCAAGTATACAAAAGCTAATCTGCTATCTATCACATTGCTATGCATTTAGGTTTCATTAGTTGCGCTTTCATCAGCTATGGTATGGATATCAACTTCACATAGAGCGAAGAAAAGGCAACTTCTCCCTATGCACCAACTCATTAACTGGGCTCTTGCCGGTATTTCTTACCTCTTTAGCCAATTATTCCAATTATTTTCATCTTATTTCGCTCCGCTCCCTTTTCACAAAAGTTTTGGCCAGAATTTAGTCTTAAGACCTCACCCGAGATTATTTATTATACTCTATAATAAATAAGTAATACAAGTGACAAGCACTACTCGCTGCTAAAAATAAAATAAAGGAAAGAAGTAAAGAAAAATGACATTGCTTGAATGAAACCCTAACACAATTTTTATTTTGCAAATATATTTGGCAGGAATTTCTATTGTTTTACCGCTATTCTCTCAAAACAATTCCAAATAACTAACAGCTCTTCTATTTTAGCTACTGCTACAAATAAGTAATGCTAACTATAGCCCCCACTAACATTAAATAACTACCCACTTATATTTCTGCTGCAACAATTCCAAATATAGCCGAAACACGTCTAAAATACATCTGATCTAATTTTGACCTTCAACAGTTTGTGTTTCAACAGTTTTATCACGTCTGACTTCCATTTTCTTGGGTTTTGCTCCACCTTTCCTCTTGCTGTCAATAGGGTAATTTCTGAACTTGCTTTCGCTTTCTTGGGTTTTACTAAGCGAATTCTCTATTCTATTTTATTTTGTTTTCAGATGGTGTTATTTAATGTAGCCTTTTTTGGTACCGGTAACTTTGCCAGTATTGCAAGTTTTGAGATATCTTCGGTGTACCGCTTCATCACAATCTTTAGTGTACGTCCCTCTCGCTATTTCAGACTATTCTCTTTCTATCTCAATGTATTAAGCAAATCTCTCTGGTTATTTTTAATGCAGCCTTTTCTGATGTCAGCGTTGCTAATTTTTTATGCTCTTTATTCCATTCATACTTGTCATGTAAGTTTTCTTGTTCTTTCCTTTTTTTGAGAAAAGAAAGGCCTAAATCACGGGTTTCATTGAACATGTAAACCAAAATTGAGTACTTACACTACATTTTTCACAAATTATGAAGATTAAAAAAAAAAAATTCTCAATCAATACCAGTATGGTACTGTACCAAAATTCTGAAATTCCAACCTGAGAACCTGCCTTTTGGTTTTATGCATTACCTTTTGAGTTACTCTATATCATGTATTGTTTCTATCAAATTATATGCAGATGTGCATTTAGTGCCATAACGAAGATCATGCGGGTCCCACGACTCGGTCTGTACTTCATTGTGATTTTATTTTCTGATGTCATGACCATCCATTTCTTTTTTCTGGTGTGTCATCTTCCTCCATCTCTTTTAACTACAATTAAATTCTTCAATATTTTTTATTAAATTTTTAAGAAGTTGTGTGCACCTGTAAATAACTTATCTATAGATTTCTTTGTAAATGCCTAAAGGTAGGAGTGTTCATTGGATCCGGTTTATTTGATTTTGAGTGAAACCAATAAATTTTGGATTAAATGATTTAGTTTTTCAGTTTAAATGGATCAGTTCAGTTGAATTTTTGAATTACTTTGGTTTTTTGTTTTCGGTTCGGTTTAATCTCTCTTATTTCGGTTCAACTGATGTATATATCTTGATGTTATTTCTATGATTATTAAATGTATTTGTGTATGTATTGAGTTTTGACTTTTTGAAATTTAATCGCTCTTATTTTGGTTCAACCAAACAAGCCGAAATTCAGTTGAGAAGTTTAATTCGGTTGGTTCGGTTAGATTTTCAGAAACCGAATAAAATTTCAGTTTGACTATTTAAATTCAAATTCGGTTTTAACCAAACCGATCGTTTGAACATCTCTAAATACAGGATTGAAATTTGGTTTTTGTTGTGGAAATTCAAGAATTTATTGTTTATTTTTTTCAAATACTTCTATCAGTTCTCTGACTTGTACGTATTGACAGGTGAGAAATACGGGAAGCTGGATGGAGATAGGAAACAGCATCAGCCATTTCGGGATAGTGAGTGCTCAGGTGGTTTTTGTTTTGATGCTTTTTGCAATTACAAATATTTACACAAAAGATATCCAAATTTCCACCCGCCGTTTTTCAATAAAGGCCTTGTAAGTTATATTTCATTAGATAGGTGCAGAGTGTAGTAGTTTCTTAGGAGATTCATTTGGAGAGGCTTCCCTCCTTTTTCTTAGGCACTAATTTTGTACATTTTTATATTTAGTGAAATGAATCGTTAAATTTTAATCTGGTTAACATTTAGCAGATGCTTTATAATGTGCCTTCTTTTATGCTGCCAACATTTATTCCAGTATCTAAAATTTACTATAACGATAGGTGTATATTGTTTTAGAAGAGTTTTATGCATAATATTTGATATATCTGTTTGTTTTTGCATGAACAAAATCATACACACGTAATAGGTGTATTTTTTAGATTATCTATAAGTTTTGGTGATTTTTTTCTTTCTTAAATGTAGTTGAAATTGATTAAAATATGAACAAACGCAATGATAGAACACTAGATGCATTCTAGTAGAACTTTATGTGTAATATTTAATGTATTTGTGAGATTTAAAAAAAAAAAAAAAAAAAAAAAAAATTCGGTACTGGGCACCTATACCGACGGTTTTTTCAAAAAAACAGTCGGTGTTGGGCGCCTACACCGACTGTTTTTTTGAAAAAACCGTCGGTGTTGGGCGCCTACACCGACTGTTATTCACCCGTCAGTAAAGATTTATCTATACCGTCGCCGCCATCACCGACGCCTCAATAACAGTCGGTAAAAGGGTTTTTTAACAGTCGGTGAAGGGGTTTTTTGTACTAGTGATATTGAATTTGTTTGATAATATTGTTGCTAGTACAGTTTCCATCGACCATTTTTCGTCATATTTTGACGAACTGTTGGATTTGATATAAATTAATTGTTACCCAAGATTTGTATGTACTTAATAGTAACATAAACTCAATGTTCTTATTGGAAACAAAGTGTGGTGATGTAATTTTATACTATAATTAATTATAATGTATCATGCACGGTCTATACCTGTTTTCACAAGGTTCATTTGCAAGTGAAATTACTTCACCCACGTTCTTTGATTCTACATATCCATGTTGTTCTTATGTACAGGTTGATTTGTACATATTGCTGCCTCATGCAATTAATCTCGAGTGCAAATAACAATAATAAAACCCCTTGAAAGTTCAATAGGGTTAAAATCCAGCAGGCTTTAATACTGGAGTTCATCTCTGCAATTATTTCTAGTAACATGACAAAAATTTCTAAACCGTCAATTGAATTAACGTAATGTTGTAATTTTCTTTTTGTTTGAACACTTTTCAAACAACTTTTAGCATTGTAGTCTTGTAGGTGGACTGTACAAAGTATTTTTCTTTTTTTTGGAAGAAAAAAAGAAGAAAGAGTTGCTTAGAAAGTGTGTAATTGTCCCGGTCCATACACTCTACTGAATAAATTTTGTCCAAAAAGAATCAGTCCGAAAGAAGATTAAAGATTCCAAAACTTAAAGAAAAGCTGTAAAAAAATTGGATCAACTAGCTACTGTAGCTCTATGTAAGAATTAAATTATATTTTTACAGTGCGTTGTGTATGTTTGTTTATGTATTTTATCAATTAATGCCACATTTATATTTCTAATATCACGAAAACTAACTAAAAAATTCTCTACAAAGAAGGATTTGATGCAAAATAATAAGAATTTGGGGTAGCATTAAAGGGTTTAGGTGCTCTTAATTTAATACTGTACTAAAGGGAAATACAAATAAGGTTTTGGAAAATCAAATTCTAAATCAGATAACATGTATTGTTTACTTCTATAAGTGATTGTACAAAAGCAAGGCTGTCTTCACTTTAGTTTGGGCCTTCGGGTCTTCCAGCCAGCTTCAACATAACAAATGCCCTGTTCAAAATATGAGATATCAATATCACCAAAGTCTATATCTTTATCTTTAGTTTGGGCCTTGGGCTTTCAGAAAATTTAATTCTCAATCAGATAACATGTATTGTTACACAATATGTTTACTTTTGTGAGGGGTTAAAAAAATAACCATTACAACATATACATGGTAAATGGAAAGAACAGAGTACATTGTGATTATTACTAACTTAAAAATTATCAAGTAGCCATCCAAAAATCAATAGCACATTATAGAAACACATACCTTGAAAAAGCATGCAAGGTATATATATACACATATATATACCCACATATATATATACACATATAATCTTGTCGTCACTTCATATGTCACGCTCCAATATATGGAAATAAATCTGTTGTTATTCATTGGAAATAACAGGAACCTGTTATTCCGATCCTAACCGTTAATCTTTGTTGAGATTTCGTATATAAGAAAGTTACTTCGTTAAAATTTGTGCATGAAAAAAATTTGAACGGTTGGGATAAGAATTCCCAGATTTATTTCCCCAATATATATACTTTTTTGAAATAAAGTGATTTCTATGACCACAGCTTCCACTACCAACAAGTAATATATAAAGTGATCTCTATGACCACCGCTTCCACTACTAAGTAATAAAGTGATCACTTTATGTCACTTTATTTTTTTAAGTATTAAAGAGATCACTAACATTAGTCACCTTTGGCCCACGCATGATATTTTGTCGGCACCTCACATGATATATTCCTTACCCATACCTTTTAGAATGATACGCAACTCTACAATAAACTTTTACTTAAATTAATTTTGTAATTAATTAAAACTAAAATGAGAATTAAATCTATAGAAAAATAACAGTCTTCTCCGAGTCTCCCACTCACCCAATAATTAATTTTTCTACCTTCTCTTTGGACCGTTTCATATCAGCACAATAGAAGAGCAGAGAAGACTTCACAATTTTAGAAGAGCAATTTCCAACCTTCTCTCTTTGGGCGCTAAAAATAGTTAAAAAGGTAAAAAATATATAAAAATGCATTTATTTATTGAGTTGACTTCCAGTCTTCTCCGAGTCTCCCACTCACTCACCCAATTTTGCCGCGTCAGAAGATATGTCCATTGTCCATGTTTGACACTTAATGGAATTTTCTAGGCTCCTTCACAGAAATTTTCATATCTCCTTCACAGGTATTAAATTTTTTTTCCGCGTCAGAAGATATTTTCATTGCTCATGTGACATGTTTTTCGGAATGATATGCAAAATTTTACACTATATTAATTATTATTTATATGAAATGTTTTTACTTAGTTAATATTAAATTGAGAATTATATATCTCGAAAAATAACAGTTATATGTTAAAAAAAATATAAAGAACGAAATTCTTCACGACTCCTAGCCATTTTATTAGATACCTGCCTTATAAAAAATAAAAAATAAAAAAGAAGAAGCTGAAGACGGACAGCTGTCTTATAAAAAATATATATAAAAATGTATTTATTTAATGGAGTTGACTGCAAGTCCTCTCCCAATAATTAGTTTTTCTCTCTTCTCCGTCTCCTCAACTTTCTTCGTTCGTCCAGCACACAACTTTCTTCTCCGTTGTTCGTGCGCTTCGCTCTTTCTCCGTCTCCTCAACTTTCACGGTATGAAAAATAAGAATTCTCTCAACTGAAATGAAAATTTGAGATTCGTAATTCAACTTCTCCTAATTGAGATTCTTGATGTAGTAATTAAACTATGCTTTCTTTATTTCTGAATTGAGCAATTTCGTGACTTTATACCAAAAAAATTGAGGTGAATTTTGTACAATTTTGTACCAATTTCGTGACTTTGCTTTCCTTCAGTTCTGTTAAGCCGATTTGTTATTGATTAACAATTTTGAGACTTAATCTAGCACAGTTCCACATTTTCACATTTCCCTTTGCATGCAAGCAGTAAAGCATAGGTCACATTGCATGTGTTTAATTAATTTTGGGCTTACTTTCAGATCTCTATGCTGTCTAACTATCATATATATAATTATTTTAATCAATTGTATTCTAATTGTTTTCATCAAAAATTGTATTCTAATAGTAGGGACAGAGATTCGTTTGGGAGCTTTCTCTGATAGTTCCAACAATGTAAGTCTTCACTATAACATCTCAATAATTGCTATTCTTATTTGATGCAATATTTAGGTCCATCTCTAATTGAATGTACTGCTACTTAATTGTAATATATCTTTCGAAAATAAAATTGGATGTTGCTGCAATTTAGGTTTTTATAGGGTGGATGAATTTATAAGCCAAGTCTACTTAGGATTAGTAGTAAGAGTCAAAGGTATTCTTTAAGTGCTTTCTAATACATTAACTACAGTTTTAGATATTAAGTGTACACTTTATGATAGCACTAAATTTCTCTGCCGCGTCAGAAGATATTTCCGTTGCCCATGTGACATGTTTTTCGGAATGATATGCAAAATATTACACTATATTATCATTTATATGAAATGTTTTTACTTAATTAATATTTAATTGAGAATTATATATCTTGAAAAATAACAATTATATGTTAAAAAAAATAGAAAGAACGAAATTCTTCACGACTCCCAGTCTGCCTTATAAAAAAAAAAAAAAAAAAGAAACTGAAGACGGACACCTGTCTTATAAAAAATATATAAAAATGCATTTATTTATTGAGTTGACTCCCAGTCTTCTCCGAGTCTCCCACTCACTAAACTAATAAAAGTTTTTCTACCTTCTCTATTTGCATCGTTTCATATCAACACAAAAAAGAAAAGCCAACAGACAGCAATTTTAGATCGATGGGTCTAGGCGGGGTGATTTCCAACATTCTCTCTTTGGGCGCCAAACTGCTACCCGCTGTCGTCGCATCTGCGCAAGCTCCGTCTTCTTCCTCCAGTCCTCCAGTAGATCAAAACCACCAAATTGAGGCTGAGTTGAAGAAATTGATGAGGATGTTGGAGCGGATAAAGGCCACATTGTACGATGCCGAGCAGAGGGAGATCACAGACTTGTCAGTCAAGCTCTGGTTGAAGGAGCTCAAGGGTGTTGCGTACGATGCAGAGGATGTACTGGGTGAGTACCACTATGAAGTCTTACGAGCACAAGTTGAGGCAAGAGATGCTTCTCCACCAGATTCTCGTAAAAGGAAGCTAATTCAGGTAACTTATTTAAATACTCTTTACTCAATAGTCTTACTATCAGGTTCACGTAGAGCCATATAGTACAAGGTACCAGCTGGACATATGGCACACCATGGGAAATATGATGAGCCCATATATAACTAGTATTGCAAACAGTGAATATGTAGCAAACACCTGTAATATATAGCCAGTTTTATCTTTGTACATGGAACATTATAGTAGGTCATACACTCTCAAGGTAATTATAATAACTTATCAGGTTCCACACGGCATGCTCCATCAAATTAAGCAAATAAGGAGCAGATTTGATGAGATCGCCAATGATCGGATAGCACTGCGACTGTCAGAGGGAGATGGGCCCAGCCGTTGCAACAACGAATTGCAAATAGCTCCTACAAGCCACTTCGTAGTACAATCAAATATCTTTGGTCGAGAGAGGGAAAAGAAAGAGCTTATTGATTTATTGTCCTCTAACTGTGATGGTGTTTCAGTGGTGACAATTGTTGGCATGGGGGGCATCGGCAAAACAACCATTGCACGACTTGCCTATAATGATCAAAGAATCCGACAAAGGTTTGATAAATTTGGGTGGATATGTGTGTCAGACGATTTCAATGTTGAAAGGCTCACTAAAGAATCAATGGTGTCCATTACAGGAAATGAATGTGGTTTTACAAATTTGAGTGATTTGCAAGAGAAAATTGGAAAGGAGATAAGTGAGAAAAGGGTATTGTTAGTCCTTGATGATGTGTGGAATGACAATGAAAGTTTTTGGGATTCATTTCAGGCTCCTTTTAAGTCAGCAAAATCTGCAAAAGTCCTAGTTCTAGTTACTACAAGGAACGATTATGTAGCACAAATGATGCAAATAGAGCCAACATTCAACCTTTGCTCTTTGTCACCTGAGCAGTGTTGGCGATTGTTCGAACATTATGCATTTGGTAGAGTAAAACAAAATAAGGACCCAAAGTTGGTAGAAATTGGGAAAAAAATAATGAACAAGTGTAAAATGTTGCCCCTGGCTGTGAAGTCAATTGCTAGCCTTTTAAGGCATGAGGCCGAAGAAGAGAGTTGGACAGATATCTTAGAAAGTGAGCTATGGCAGTCTGATGCTAGCAATAAGATATTTCCACCTCTTCAAATAAGCTATGCACGCCTTCCCACACATCTGAAGTCTTGTTTTCTATATTGTTCCATGTTTCCTAAAGACTACAAGTATAATGTAGGAGATTTGGTGAAATTATGGATATACCAGGGTTTTATTGAGTCTAAAGGAAACAAGACTGCAGAAAAGATTGGTTTTGAATATGCACAACAGTTGTGCCAAAGGTCCTTGTTTGAAAGAGAAGGCAAATATCAGGAGAATAATTTTGTTTGCCGAGGTTTTAAGTTGCATGATATAGTTCATGATTTAGCCCGACTTAATTCGGAAAATGGTTGCTATTCTATTGAGGTTAGTAAGCTCCCAAGTTTTTCTAATGTACTGTACCATTTGTACATAGATCAGTATGTGAACCTAATAGATCCTATTCCGTTAGACAAATTCACCGCTCTGCGCACACTCATTACAGGCATTCTTGACAAAAACATTTTCAGTTCTTTTGACTTTTCAATGCCACCAAAATTAAGAGCTCTCGAAATATCGGGAAACTTTTTTCCTGCAATTGAATTACTTTCCTTCATTAGTAATTTGAAATTTCTTCATTATCTTTCACTTAATAATCTGTCCTTTGAAATGCTACCCGAATGCATATGCTCCCTTTACAGCTTGCAACATCTAACTCTTAAGATTAATCCAAATCTCAAAGAGTTGCCAACAAAAATAGGAAATCTAATTAGCCTAGAAGAGCTGATAATTGCTCATTGTTCAAACCTCGAGGTGTTGCCTGAGTCCCTTTGTCAACTCAAGGCCTTGAGGAAACTCTTTATTGATAGTTGTAGCCTCCAGGTGTTACCAAACAACGTAGAAAATCTAGTTTGCTTAGAAGAGCTTCAAATTTATGGTTGTTGCAGCCTCCAGGTGTTGCCTGAGTCCCTTTGTCAACTCAAGGCCTTGAGGAAACTCTTTATTATATTTTGCGATAAAATTAAGGAGTTACCAAACAACGTAGAAAATCTAGTTAGCTTAGAAGAGCTTCAAATTGAAGGTTGTTGTAGCCTCGAGGTGTTGCCTGAGTCCTTTGGTCAACTCAAGGCCTTGAGCAAATTGGTAGGAATTCAAGCATGGGACGTGGAGCTCAAATGCCAGACAATAGGATGGTTAAAGGGTTTTCCTGATTTAGGAGGTACTCTTTGGCTGTGCGGATTGAAAAATATTTCCAATTTAGTGGATGTCCAATGTGCTAACCTTGTGAGTATGTGTAACTTGGAGCACTTGACACTAAACTGGGATGAGGTTTATTATGCGGATATAGATGGTAGTGTACTTAAGTTGCTCATAAAAGAAGGTCAGAACATATTGCATGAAGATCAAAGTTGTTTTTCGGTGATGGATAGTCTCCAGCCTCACCCTAATCTTAGCCAGCTAGATATAGGGGGTTACAGGGGGATAACATTTCCGGAATGGATTGGAAGCCTATGCAAACTAAAGTATTTGAATATTACCAATTGTAATGGTTTGCAATTCTTAAAAGCAGAGTCTCTGCCAATAGAACTTCAAGAGTTGGAAATTGAGGGATGCGACCAGCTAGTATCTATGCCTGGGATAAAAAAGCTGAAATCCCTGGTCAAACTTACCATCTATCGTTGTGCGAACCTGTGCTCGTTTATGGGACCTTCTCTTGAATTGACAATGTGTACAGGGGAGGGTTCAGGGGAGGGTTCATATGGGAGCTCATTGTTGGGGTTGACAAACCTTGCTTCACTCAGAAGTTTGAAGATTTCATACTGTGTCAAATTGCAAGTATTGGCGGATGAGGTTCTTCCTGTAGAACCTTGTAACATTGAAGTTGCTGGATGCCCTGGGTTAAGGGAGTGGTGCTTGCAACATGGAATAAACTATGAGAGGTACTCCCTAATTCCTATTATTCTATAATATTGTTGCTATATTATTGAAGAGAGTGCCATTATCTAGTTTCTAAGCTTTATTTCTTTAAATACAAAATTAAAATTACATTATATTTCTTTCCACGCATACCATTCAACTCAAGAATTATATGAAATTGAGTAGGAAATCGTCCAATGCAAAACCTCAACTAGATGCAAAGAGGGGCTTGCGTTTGTCTCTTGAATTTTTTACTTGGATATGAAATTGAGTTCGACTATAGATTTTACCCATTCAATATATTTAAGGAAAGAGAATCTTTAACCTGTTTTGAACCTGCGACCTCGACCTCGACCTCGAACAAAGTTCTTACATAGTGGTATTAATTGAACAGGGACAACCTCGGTCTCTACCTCGACTTTGACTCCGACCCCGACCCCGACCTCGACCTCGGCCCCGACCTTGACTTCGACCTTGACTTCGACCTCGGCCCCGACCTTGACTTCGACCTCGGCCCTGACCTTGACTTCGACCTTGACTTCGACCTCGGCCCCGACCTTGACTTCGACCTCGGCCCCGACCTTGACCTCGACCTCGGCCCCGACCTCGACCTCGACCTCGACCTTGACCCCGACCTCGACCTCGACCTTGACTTCGACTCCGACCTCGACCTTGACCTCGGCCTCGACCTCGACCTCGACCTCTAACCCGACCTCGACCTTGACCTCGACCCTGACCCCAACCTCGGCCTCGGCCTCGACCTCGACCTCTACCCCGACCTCGGCCTTGACCCCGACTCCGAACTTGACCTCGGCCTCGGCCACAGCCCCGACGTCGACCTCGACCGCGACCTCGGCCCTGACCTCGGCCCCGACCTCGGCCTTGACCTCGACCTGTTTTGAACCTGCGACCTCGACCTCTTACATAGTTCTTAAATAGTGCTATTAATTGAACAGGGACCCCAACCTCGACCTCGGCCTCGGCTTCGGCCTTGACCTCGACCTGTCCCACGTTTGGTTCCACCCTAACAGCACCAATAATTTTCACCCCTCCTACATCTCTTAGCTCTTTCGCAAGGCTCGCGCCAGCTCCTCTAGGTAAACTTGTATCTCATTTTTCTTAACTTGAAACTTTGTTTCTGAAAGAACTTTGTCTATGTAAACATTGCTTTTGAGAAGGACCAAATATGTCTCTATTGTGCATAACCTCACCTCTATCAATTTAAGGTTTTATATTTCAGTGTATCTTGTTCTTTTCACGTTTTACGGTTTTACCTTTTAATTGAACTTGAAAAATCATTGGGTGGATGTTGTTACCAGAATTAGCCTCTTGCTTGTTTGTCTTTTTGCATCCTTTAATTCATGTATTTGTTTTATCTAGATGTACCAGCTTCAAAGATTGATTAGATTCATGTTGCTCTGTTAGGCACAGTTTTAGTTTGGCTTTAGACTATAGTGTGAACTGATTGAGAATTCCATTTTATATAATAGAAGTTTGTCATTAATATATTCTGGTAAATGTAGGCAAGTGATGTGCTACTCGTTCGTAGAGCTTGTGCAGACAGGCAACTTGTTGTCTGAAATTGGAATAAACTACCCTGTTGGACTGTATGGCTAATAAATTCCATTTTATTTCTTTTATTTCCAAAAGCAGCTTTTATTGTTTTAACAATACTTAAAGGTTGGTTCAGTACATGATATGTTGTTCATACTAGATACTAGGGAATATTCATTGCTTCAAAACATAGAAACTGAAATGGACAAAATGGAGGCTCAAAGTTTGAATTATAAGTTTATAACATTGCTGATTGGTATTAGAGGTATATTTAAATAAAGGAATAATTTTTTTAATTTTTGAAGTTGGAATTAAAGGGATTTTGCTTTCAGAAATCAGAATTAGTGGTCATGAGAAATTAATTATGTAAGAATTTATTTAATTTCAAATAAAATATCCGCGGGTAGTCAAATATCAAATGATATATTACATTTTCTTTTCTGTCCACATATCTATGTGCATTTTGTACATCTTATCTGATTTTTGGCAAATCTCAATCAATTTCAGGATGACTTTCTGCCTGGCATTTATCAAAAGCCTGTACAACTGGGTCATTGTCCTGTTGACAAGGAAGAATGCAGCTATGTTGAGCTAGGCTTTAGCCGAATTTACTAATATTAGCATTTAAAAAAATAAAAATTCAAAGGTAACCAGCCTTCTGGAAAATCTCGAAACATAGCATACACACAGACTTGATCTGCGTGTCTGTCTGGGCAGAAACGCAGACTAGATTGAGCTTGAGCTCAGTGATAGATTGAATTTTTGATGGTATTCATCCCAATCATTGTTTTTACACACAAATTTGTAGTTGGCTTATACATACAATAATGTATTTAACAATATTGATTGCATAACATGCAATATTTTGATAGAATTAATCAAATAAGTAATCTTTACAATAAATCATATTGGATGGTACCAGTTTCGAAAATTTATTACATTCATGTTGCTTAGATAACTAGAGAGTCGCCTTTTACCTACAGCAGTACTGATTCACCATATATTTCCTCTAGGAAGCAAGGGTAATAAAATATAAGTAGTAATTGAAAATTCCATTTTCTTGATCTAAATTTGTTGTCGTATTGTATCTTTAATGATTGGTTGTATGCTGGTAAATGTAGGCAATTGATGTACTACTGCATGTAGAGCTTCTACAGAAAACATGACTTGCCATATCGGAAGACCTTCTACATAGCCTTACAGGTTGTGTTAACAGTCCTTAAAGGTTGGTTCAATACATCATGTGTTGTAAATACTGCCATTAGAACTTGAAGTGTTGGAAATTTATGAAGGCGATCAGCTAGTATCTATTCCTGGAATCAAACTTTCCATCGATTATTGTGTTATCTTCCATTAGAACTGGGACAACTGGTACCAATTTCAGGTTGGCAATTATCGTGTTAACTGTTACAACTTCGGAAGAACTGGTACAACTGTTAACTTTCCTTCTATTATTGTGTTAACTGCCATTAAATTATTTCAGGGTGGCAATTATCGACACTGTCAGATCCTTGACCTCGATACTATTTGAAATCGCAATTGAGCCGGAAAGTCAGCTTCTTGAACGAATTTCAGAGATTTAGCTTGAGCTCAGTGATAATGGTGAAAAGAGATGAGAAAGAGAAATAGGTAAAATTGTTATTTCATTTCATAATCCGAATGGTTACAACTATAGCCTATTTATAGGCGATGCAATATACTGAAAATTACAATTTTCTATGCAGCAGATTCGTCAAACAAATGAAGGGCTGCCACCTAAGCACCACTGTGGAGCTTTACTGCTTATTTGGCTAACGATCTACCTAACCTCCAGTATTAATTATTAATCCTAACGGCTCTCTTCCTTTAAACTAAGCGTGGAGCCCAACTGTCAGCGTCTGTTTCTTTCAAAGACTGCTGCCCGGTTCGCTGACCTTCATGACCATCACCTCTCCCTCTTCTTCCAATTCTTTGACTGGGTCAAAATCAACCCAAATCACCCCCGAATTAGCTCCGATACCTGACAGACACCCTGTACAGAAACTGGTACAACTGGGTCCTGACAACAAGGAATAAGCGCTGCTATGTTGAGGCTTTAGTTCAAAGAGTTAATTGATTTTTTCGTGGATACATATTTTTTTTCCCCTGCTACTCTTGTGTTCCTTTTGACGGATTCACAACCATTTTTTTATTTTTATATATGCATGTTCTTTAAAATAGTGCACCATAGATCCAAGAATAGTTTGAATTTGAATTAACTGAATTGTATTCCGTTACTCTTGTGTTGCTTTTGACGAATTCACAACCAATATTTTATTTTTATATATGGATGTTGTTTAACATAGTGGAGTTGAACTAGGGTGTTCTTAAGCTCACCAAGCTCCTTTGTGAGCTTAATTTAAAAATTTATTAAATTGGCTTCAGACGATGTATCTAAACCTTTGAAACCGATCTAGTACTTCACGAGTGATATGTTTACATGTCAAACTTATAATTTTTCGAACTAATTTAGTATAAACTATAAAGTCAAGCGGTAAAAAAAAAATGGTTTATAAGTTATTTTAATGTGTTCATTTATAAATTTGACATGTAAATTCATCGTTTGTGAAGTAGATCGGTTTCAATAGTTCGGATACGTCGCTTGAAGCCAATTCGATAGATTTTTTAGTTAAGCTCACAAAGGAGCTTGGTGAGCTTAAAAACACCTAGTTCTACTTAAAATAGGGCACCATAGTCCATAGATCGAAATAGTTTAAAAGATGAATTAACTGAATTGTATTGAAAAAGACTTTAGGCCTTCAAATTGGGTTATTTTGGACCGGGCTTGCTACTGGGCTCCAAATCTAGATACTTTGGGCCTTCAGCGTACTAATATAAATGCTTTGAAATAATTGGTATTTCAAGATAATTAATTATGTACCTCATATTACCTAGGCTAGTAAGTAGGGGTGTTAATCGGTTTTAAACCGAACCAACAGAGATCAGTTTAATCAGTTTGATTTTCCAGTTAAATGGATCAGTTAGATTCATTTTAAACCCGGTTAAATCAAACCGACCGAAATTTTTAAACTTATTCCCTATCAAAACCAAATATTTTTAAAAAATTCTAAAATTATGTATATTGCTTCGTTCGGTTTAAAACCAACAGGGGTGCCCGCATAATGGGCTGTAATACTCGCATAATTGGCGGTGACGCGAAATCGAGATTGGATTGGGCCTTATCGAATGAGGCCCAGCTCGACTCCGCGGGCCAAATTGTTTTGGGCTGATTGGGCGAGGCCCAGCTTTGGACCCTGTTAGGCCATCCGGCATCTAGACTACGGGCCTTATTATGTTTGATCTCGGGCTGGCCCTAAGAGGGGGTCCGAGTCCCGATTTAGCTTTTAGGCCTGTCATGCGACGACTTGATTAGGCCTCGTCGGATAGGCTCACTAACGGGCTGCGAGCCTGGTCGCCTTCGGTCTCGGGCTGGCCCCGGGAAGGGGTCCGAGTCCCGAGTCCCGACCTGTGGGGTCCTTTGCGAGGTCTGAATCCCGAGTCTTTTATGGGCCAAGTTCGAGTTTATTGAGGGTCATTGGCACATGGACCTATCATAAATATATAGCTCGAGTCGATCCGTAAAATACATATTACCATAGCCTCACTAAAAAAGTGAGTTCTTTTTCAGACCATTTGCTATTTCAACGAGGAAATGACGAAAAAAATAAAATTAGATCAGTCAATAAATATAATATAATTTTCATTTTATGAAGAACATTAAAATGTATTTGTATTTTCAAAAATACATGATGTAAATGAAAAATAATTTGGGACTGATATATATAGTAACCAGATTCATGTTTTGAGTGGTGGTGACAGTCTCAGACCTTAATCGGAGCAGTTAGAAAGAAATAAAAAGGAACACAAAATTGCCATGCCAACCTACAAATGATTATTTTGAAGCCAATGGGTTTTCATTTGAAATGTAGTCCTAAGTTTACTTATGAAAATCAACCCAGGGGTATTAACACCAGAGTAGCCTCTAATTCTAGAATCTTAATTACACGAGAAAACCCAAAGCGGTAAATACAGTACAACTTGATACATGGGCTTTGATTTAGTGATTAATTAAAGAGGTGGTGCACCATTTCTTCCATTAAACACATTTGACAAATTATATGTTGTTGACAAGCTGCCAGCGTCTCTTTTTAAGATATTCAAGTTTGTGCAATCAATCAAGCAAAAAAATGAGGATTCAAGGTGGTACATCGTAATTGCCAATAACATGGGTACCATTGAGTCTGCTAACAGCAAAATAAATCACAAAAATCTCTCTTGAATAAATCATTTCGCCGGACCCTCATGTCAGCAACTCAATTGCATCCATTGTAATTGACAAATTATTGCAACAGATTGGGACCCAAAATCTCAGAGTTCTCTGCAACAGAAGATCAAGAATTGAGGGGTCAACTTGACCATAAAATCCGATCGAGTATGTAAACTGGGCCCACAACTTTACTCTCGAGATTTACTTCTAGCCGGGCCAAACTCAATTTGATGCCTATTTAGATGAAGGGATCCCCTTTAAGATTCGTGCCAAATTAAAAGAACGGTCCAAATCCACTAATTATACTGAACAGTATCCATCAGGTACCTGTGAGGATCCGAATTAATAAAATCATAGAGTTCTTGATCTATGTGTGTCCCAACTCCCAAGTAATAATTTATTAGTGGTCCACTAATTCGAAATGGGTTCAGAGTAGAGGCAAACAAAAAGGAACAAAATTAAGCTGATTTTACGCTGAAGAGAGACAGTTTTTTTTTTTTTTAATTATAACGAGTGTGGTATAATTTTAAAAAAAAAAAAAAGATGATTTATGTTTAACTTTTTTATTTAATGTTATGGATAAAAAAAATGGGGCAGAATTGACTACTAACTCTCTCCATCATTGTGTTGTGCTACCACAAATGGAAAAAACTCAGCAGTTTGTTTTCGAAAATTTGCAATTTGCAAATTGTACAATTAATGCTGCTTTTTAATCCAAGCCGCAAAAATTAGTTCCATCTTCTTGTCTGATGAGCGTAAATAAAGACCTTATATACGCTACTAATGTTAAATAAGGACATTATTGTTTTCATGATTTTTCCTGCCGGAAAATTAATTCATTTTGATTAAAATAAATTAGTTGTAAATAAATTTATCATCAAAACATTAATTAATATGTGATCTAAAAAATAATCTGTTTCTGTTTTTATTTTGATTTAGTATATTACTTCTTGTGGGATGTTTAGCATATTCTCTCGGAGTAAAACACAACATGGGCTTGTGTTTCTCTATCTTGATCATTTTGACAATCATAATAATAAAAATAAACTTGTTAAATTTGATTCTAAATTTTCAATATTATTAAATGTGGTACGACATATAATAGTTTTTCATTTTCAACATTCCTAAGTTTGATTATGAAAAATATTGCTTTTTAGTAAAATTTTAAAAATATGGTTAAGATTGTCAAAAGAATATTATTGACAAATAATTTCAATTTTAATATATTCTCAAAATAAATTTATTGACAAATTATTTTTGTACAACCAAAAAAAACGAACCACACTGAATGATAACGACCGAGTACAATTAAAAGAATACCGACCGTAAAACAAAAACTCTAGCTGGTATGATTTATATTGGCCTTCTTAAGAAAAAATATATATGAACGGTACGATTCAGGCCATAAACAAAAAAAGCTGGTTGGCCGGGATGGTTATTTTTGTAAAAATTTCAGGTTCCATGCCGTATATTGCACTTAATTTGTATTTTTTTGAATTCACTTAATAAAAAAAATCGGTATTTTTCGAAAAATCGTTATACTGCATTGGCGATCATATATAGTAATATAATTTTCAATAATTGATGCTTGTGATATTATATTTTACTAATATTTAGGTGGTGGGATGTCGGCTTGAGCTTTGTCAGTTTTCTCTGATCAGAATCTTTTCATCTCAAATTAATTAAACATTGATTAGTTCAAGGTTTAATCATTTATTATTGAATGTGCCCGTTCGTCTTGGTCTTTGGTCAACACTGGAGACTGCAGTGTGTTACTGTGTATTAAATGAATAATTATCCTTTCTGTTAAGCTGCATAAAGTATGAAAGATGAAAAGCAGGGAAGTATTTTTCTTCGGTTGTTATCTTTTAGGAATCTTTCTAAGTAAATTAATCATAACAAAATTAGTTTGGGTTTCTTCCTAGCTTCTTCTCTAGCAGACAAAAACCTAACACCCACATATTGTGTTCTTAAGCTCACCAATCTCCTTTGTGAGCTTAATTTAAAAATCTATTGAATTGGCTTCAAACGATGTATCCAAACCATTGAAACCGATATACTTCACGAGTGATGCGTTTATATGTCAAATTCATAATTTTTCAAACTAATTTAGTATAAACTATAAAGTCAAGTGGTCAAAAAAAAATAGTTTATTAGTTAATTTTAATGTGTTCACCCTAGCTAGCATAGCAGTTACTACTGGAGTCCATGGCTATATATCTTCACTTTAATCTAAATGCCATGAAATATGTGATACTTCCAAGTTCATATTAATTATGTACATCAATAGTACTGATGCAGTAACTTATTTTCCAAATAAGGCACAAGACTTTTGAAATACAGTTAAGGTTTCGAAAAAGACATTATGCAAGTAATTCAATATTTATCAATATAGTTTTAGTATTTATATAGGCAGTTCAATATATATTTTCAATTTGCACCGAACGTGATCAATAGTATATTTATCCGACAAGAAAAATATATACAATTTTGTTTGTTTTTTTTTTATTGTAGCAAATTCTAATGTCAGTTGTTAAAGTTGTCAAGTAAATCCAATATTACAAATACATTCCTTTCCATATTCAAAACAATAATTTTATATAATTATTAATCAATTAAAAAATAAGATAACTGAGATAGATCCTCTAGTTGCATGGTTTGTCCTGAATTATTTGGCTGTCAACAGGGGCGGAACTAAGAAATAGAGATTGAGGGGGCCGAAAATCACATATAGTACAATTTCATTTTATAAGGGGTGCTAAAAGGTATTAATAGAATTACAAAATTTAATGGACTAAAGTATAAAATTTCAATTTATAGGGGTGGCTTAGCACCCTTTGCTCTCTATTATGTTCCGCCACTGGCTGTCAATGAAGACGTGACATTCATATAGATGTAGTTTGAATTTTATACTATGATTCAAACTTCAAAAACGGCCAAGTCTGTTAACAAAAAGTTATACATTTAGAAATGTAAAATTTGAAACTTCAAAAAGAAGCAACCAAATTATTTATTTTTTTTATTTTGTTTTTTGGGGGTAAAAAGATGTCCATTCCTTATCTTAATTTTATCTAAAATTAGCCAAGTCTGTTAACATAAAGTCATAACGAAAAGCTATATTTAAGAATTTAAAATGTCCAAAAATGATCTTAATCTCCTTGACCTTATCAAACCCATAATTCGGATTCAAATATAAGTACATAAGATGACTGCATACTCATATGCAATCCCATTTTGCAGTTTTTTGTTTTTAGTTTTGTAATTTCAGCAACAAAAAAAAAATAGGAAACCGAAGTATATATTCATCAAAACTAAGTAGGAAACCGAATTAGCACACTTAATTTTAGGAATTTTGCTATCCAAATGCTACAAGCGGATCTTCTATGCACGCTGCTTAAATGCATCCGTGTAGTCATATATGTGGTTTGTATAATATCTACTTTAATTATTTTTGGTGCGAATTATTCACCATATATATGAATATATGGTCGTATTTTAAAATACTTATTTATACCATACATACAAGAAATACAGTTATAAATAAAAAAATTTGTTACATGCTCTTCTTTTGTTATAGATTCAATCAGCAATGAGATTGAATATGTAACTCGCAGATAACCAGCTTCTTGGAGAATTGTCTATGGGATATTACTGAGGGTGGCCTCTATGTCAGAATCTGAACACATGAAAAGCAGTGCATACATGGACATTCAAATAAAAAAAAACATGACTATTCTATTTTGTACCATCTATCATGCAAAATGAGGATTCAAGTAAGCGCACATTACTCCGAGAAAATTAAATTGTTAATCTTTTTTTTTAGGGTAAGGTGACAACTAGGGCTGCAAACGAACCGAACCGAATCGAGCTTACCTCAAGTTTGAGTTTGGTTTGAATTAATTTCGAACTAAGTTTGGTTTGAATTAATTTCAAACGAACTTAATTTCGAACAAACTCAATTTCGAATCGAATTTTTTACTAACTCAATTTCGAACTTTTACGAACTTTGTTACGACTTATGAGTTATGACTTATAGCTGGGCCATAGTTCGAAAATTACATCACTTCAATAAAAACTCAAGCATTTTTAAATTCTAATTACACAGTACACCAAAGTTTATATCAAAGTTCATTACAAATACCAAAATTTATATCAAACACCAAAGTTTAGTACAATCAATCAAAGTTCAGTACAATTACACAATCCAAAGTTTTTCAAATATCCAACAGGAGCAACACCACCAAAGTTTTCAAATATCCAAAGTATTTAAAGTACAATTTAAATATCAAAGAAGTACAGAACAATCACCAAAGTCTTAGAATTATTACAAACCCAAATATTATCCTAAATAAATATTAAAGTTCATTATCAGCGGAAATTAACGGTTCACATTTGAGTTAATTTCGAACTAAGTTTGGTTTGCGAACCTATTTCGAACGAACTAGGTCCAGTTTGAGTTTGGTTTGAATTAATTTCGAACTAAGTTTGATTTGAATTAATTTCGAACGAACACAATTTCAAATCGAACTTTTTACAAACTTTTTCGAATCAAACTCAACTCGAATTACGAACTACGAATTTTTTGTGCAGCCCTAGACTGACAACTTTCCATCTTACGATTTTCATTAATAAGAAAAATATTTACATTAATCTTAAAAAGCGAAATTTCTGTTGGAAATTTCTGAAGGATACAACAATAGAGAGAATAAATTTGCTGCTGAAATTAACTTCTATTGCTTCCTTAATTCGGATACAAAGTACATCTGAATTTATAGCTAAACAAAAACACTAAATCTGAAACATCTAAATTTAGTACCCCACTAACTATCCTCCTATTACAAACAGGACCTACATTACTAATTATAGAACCCACTAACTCAATAACACACATTCATGCTTCTAAAAACAACTACAGCAGAATTCTAAATAGAGAGAGCTAATTTTGGATCAACTTTCAACACTCCCCCTTGATTCAAAATTGGTTACTCCAAGCTTCTTCATATGTTGTGGGATTTGCAACAAAGAGAACTTGTGTAGTGTCATACAGTTCTTGCAAGGTCTTGGTTTTTCTGCTTGTTATTTCTGGACTTCGATCACGCCTCCTATAAACTCTTATAGATGGATCAGTACTTGAAGTTTCATTCGAGCTCTCTTCACCACTCAAAAAGGATTGGCTTGTGCTGCTGTTTGAGGGTTGTTCACTAGCGTTTGGATTAGGTTGTTGATGTACTTCATCTTCCACATCATAAAATTCTGCACATTCAACAATTTCTACTCCTTGTTTTTCTTCATTCCATTTCCAATTTGCCTTTTCATTAAACAAAACATTTCTGCTTACCATGATTTTTCCACTTTCTGGATTATACAACCGATAACCTTTGGATTGTGTACAATACCCGATGAAAATACATTTTTCAGATTTTTCATCAAGTTTGGTTCTCTTTTGTGGATTGACAAATGCATAGGCTATACATCCAAATACTCTTAGATGACTTACCCCTGGTTTCCTCTCAAACCATGCCTCAAATGGAGTTTTATTCATCACAGCTTTTGTTGGTGAAATGTTCAACACATACACCGCAGTTGCAACTGCCTCAGCCCAGAATTTGTTTGGTAGGTTCTTGCATTTGAGCATGCTTCTACCCATCTCAACAACTGTTCTATTTTTTCTCTCTGCCACCCCATTTTGCTCAGGTGTATAGGGTGTGGTTAGCTCACGGTGTATCCCTTCATTTTCACAGAAATTAATGAATTCTTTTGAGAGGAACTCACCACCTCGGTCCGTTCTTAACACCTTCAACTTCTTTTCAGATTGCTTCTCTACAAAAGCTTTAAACACCTTGAAACTATTGAATGCATCTCCTTTGCTATGTAGGAAATACACCCAACTCATTCTACTATAATCATCTGTGAAAAGGAGGAAATATTTGCTGCCTCCAAGAGATTCGGTTTGCATTGGACCACACAAATCCGCATGAACCAACTCAAGCACTTGAGTTGCTCTCTTGGCTTGGCCTTTTGGGAATGGAAACTTGGCTTGTTTACCAAATATACACCCTTCACAAACACCTATTTGGTTGATTTCGGGTAGGCCATAAACCATTTGCTTTTGGTTCAACAATTTCAGACCATTGATATTCAAATGACCATATCTAAGATGCCATAACTCAGATTGGTTCAAATCTTTTGCAACCATTGATTTTTCCTTTACATTTGAAACCTCCAAGGGAAACAATTTATTGGTTGCCATGTTCACTTCTACCAATACTTGGTTTTTAGATTTTATTACACAAGTTTTCCCTTCAAACACAATTGAATAACCACAATCCATCAATTGCCCGATACTTAGCAGATTTTGAGACAAATCTGGAATATAATACACATTATGCAAGTATTTCATACCATTTTCTTTAGTGTGTACTGCAACTGTGCCCTTGCCTTCTACTGGAATTAGCTTGTCATCACCAAGTTTAACTTCCAACTTGCATGTTTCATCCAAGTCTTCAAACAACTGCTTGAATCCGGACATGTGATTTGAACACCCGCTATCGAGAAACCAGATGCTGCTTGCATCAACTTTGTCAACCGCGCTGCTGGCCATGAAGAGAGTTGGTTGCGTATCCTCCTCTTCTATATAATTTGCTTGACTCTCTTCTCTTTGCTTCTTGTAGCATTCTGCTTGGTAGTGCCCATACTTGTTGCAATAATAGCATTGAACATCCCTCTTGGAATCGTCGTATGAATTTGCTTGATTGCTTCTACCTCCTCTGCTGGAATTAGCCCGTCCTCTGCTGGGATTGTGGCTGCCTCTGCTGGAATTGTTTCTTCCTCTGCCTCGGCCTCTTGGGTAGCCATTAGATATGCCTCTTGCTGACTCCCCCTTCATGTAAAATGCCTTGTCGTCGCCTTTATCTTCAGCCTTTGACATCCTTGCTTCATGAGTCTGCAGTGACCCCATGAGTTCATCAAAGGTGTAGGTTGCTAGATCTTTGGACTCTTCGATTGCTGCTACCACATGATCAAACTTGGGTGTTAGGCTTCTCAACACCTTTGCCACCACCGTCTTCTCCTCCATGGTGTCTCCAAATGCTCGGATTTGATTGACCATCTCTTGGACTCTTGAAAGGAAAATTTGGACTGATTCTTCCTTGTTCATCTGCAATGTTTCAAAGTCCCTGCGTAGGCCTTGAAGTTTGATTGCCATGACTCGAGTACTCCCTTGAAATGCTGTTTTCAGGGTTGTCCATGCCTCCTTTGCGTTGGTGGCTGCTGCGATTTTCGAGAAGATGGTGTCATGCACTGCTTGTTGGATGAAAAACAGCGCTCGTGCATCTTTCTTCTGATTCTCTTGCGGATTAGGATCTGGATTAGGAACTCCATTTGCTATCAAGTCCCATAGACCATGTGACTTGAACAAGGTCGACATCTTGATACTCCAAAACTCATAATTCTCGCCTTTGAAGAGAGGAATTGCTGGTTGCGTCACATTCACCAAGCTGCTGCTGTTTTCTGCCATTGAAAACGCCCCAATTCTTCAAGGTTGCACAACAATCAACTCTACCACCAATTGCAACTTGACTCTACCTTCAATTGCTTGCCCACCGAACCTTCGGCTCTGATACCAATTTGTTGGAAATTTCTGAAGGATACAACAATAGAGAGAATAAATTTGCTGCTGAAATTAACTTCTATTGCTTCCTTAATTCGGATACAAAGTACATCTGAATTTATAGCTAAACAAAAACACTAAATCTGAAACATCTAAATTTAGTACCCCACTAACTATCCTCCTATTACAAACAGGACCTACATTACTAATTATAGAACCCACTAACTCCACTACACGCTCATTGATAGAACTGCAAATATAACGGACTAGTTTTTGGAACAACTCTCAACTGAACTCTAATTATGGAAAGTTAATTTTGGATCAACTTTCAACAATTTCTACACATAAATTGCGACCCTTTTCTGAGTGTGTATCCTCGGAGATATCTCATATTTTGCGTGACCAACGTGTCCAGTGTCTATTCGGGGATAGTGCAGGGGCTAGTATTATTTGAGCTTTGAGATTCGTGGAGAACGACTTTGAACGGTTGAGATTTTTCACAAAATCAAGAAAATATGAGATATCTCAAGATGCGAATTCCCTTTCTATGTGGTAAACAAAAATGGTAATAATTATATTATTATTAGTACTATATTTTAATTAAAAGTAAAAACTTTGGTTAATTTTTGACAATCTGGAAATTTTATTTTATCAATATAAATTAATTTGGTCAATTATTTCGTCAGTAGCTAGAATAAATATAATTTACATATGGAGAGGTGCAGTAAAATGCGGATCTGTGTCTTTACTCTTCTTTGGGTGCTTCCTCGCAAAGTCACATGCATACCTCGGACTTCTCAAAAGAGATAATATTATATTATAAGCAATTTGATGCATTGAATGATAATACTAGCTACAGACAAAAGATAAGAGCTCCATAACATTGAAACCAACACAAAAAGGTCAAAATACTCCAATCTCCATGCACCGACACCCCATCAAACCATCTAGCAAGCATTTGTTCGTTTCATATCAACAAAAGAAAAGAGAAGAGACTTAGCAATTTTAGATCGATGGGTCTAGGCGGAGTGATTTCCAACCTTCTCTCTTTGGGCACCAAATTGCTATCCGCTCCGTCTTCTTCCTCCAATCCTCCAGTAGCTCAAAACCACCAAATTGAGGCTGAGTTGAAGAAATTGATGAGAATGTTGGAGCGGATCAAGGCCACACTGTATGATGCGGAGCAGAGGGAGATCACAGACTTGTCAGTCAAGCTGTGGTTGAAGGAGCTCAAGGGTGTTGCGTACGATGCAGAGGATGTACTGGGTGAGTACCACTATGAAGTCTTACGAGCACAAGTTGAGGCAAGAGATGCTTCTCCACCAGATTCTCGTAAAAGGAAGCTAATTCAGGTAACTAATTTTATTTTATGAGCAAAGTGTATATCTGTATAAGTGATAGGTTTTGTGTTCATGAGTTAGGGTCACTGACATAAATCACAGACTGTGCTTCAAATAGTATTATTTGTGTACATGAACATTAAAGTAGGTCTTACCCTCTCAAGGTAATTATAACTTTCCAGGTTCCATGCGGCATGCTGGACGAAATTCAGCAAATAAGGAGTAGATTTGATGAGATTGCGAATGATCGGATAGCACTTCAATTGTCAGAGGGAGATGGACCCAAACGTTGCAAGAACGACTTGCAAATAGCTCCAACTAGCCACTTTGTAGTTGAGTCGAATATCTTTGGTCGAGAGAGGGAAAAGGAGGAACTAATTGATTTGTTGTCCTTAGAACGTGATATTGTTTCGGTGGTGACAATTGTGGGCATGGGGGGCATTGGCAAAACAACCCTTGCACAACTTGCCTATAATGATCAAAGAATCCGACAAAGGTTTGATAAATTTGGGTGGATATGTGTATCAGAGGATTTCAATGTTCAAAGGCTCACCAAAGAATCACTGGAGTCTATTACAGGAAATGAGTGCGGTCTTACAAATTTGAGTGCTTTGCAAGACAAAATTCGGAATGAGATAAGTGGGAAAAGGGTACTTTTGGTCCTGGATGATGTATGGAATGAGAAGAAGAGTCTGTGGGACTCATTTCAAGCTATTTTTATGTCAGCTGCATTTGCCAAAATCCTAGTTACTACAAGGAATGATCCAGTCGCACGAATCATGCAAACAGAGCCAACATTCAACCTTGGCCATTTGTCAGCTGAACAGTGTTGGCAATTGTTCAAACATTATGCATTTGGGGGAGTAGAGCAGAAAAAAAGCCCAAAGTTGGTAGAAATTGGGAAGCAAATCATGAACAAGTGTGGAATGTTGCCCCTGGCAGTGAAGTCAATTGCTAGCCTTTTGAAGCATGAGAGTGGAGAAGAGAGATGGAGAGATATTTTAGAAAGTGAGCTATGGGAGTCTAAAGATGTTCGCAGTGAGATATTTCCACCTCTTCAAATAAGCTATGCACGCCTTCCCACAAACCTAAAGCCTTGTTTTCTATATTGTTCCATATTTCCTAAAGATTACGACTACTTTGTTGGAGATTTGGTGAAATTATGGATGTACCAGGGTTTTATTGAGCCTAAGGGAAACAAGACTGCAGAACAAATTGGTTTTGAATATGCTGAGCAATTGTGCCAGAGGTCCTTGTTTGAAAGAAAAGGCAGACATAAGTTGTTTAAGTTGCATGATATAGTTCATGATTTAGCACGACTTAATTCGGAAAATAGTTGCTATTCAATTGAGGTTGGTAAGCTCCCAATTTTACCTAATATACTGTACCATATGTATATAGATGATTACGTGAATCTAAGAGATCCTATTCCCTCTGACAAGTTCACTTCCCTGCGCACACTCTTGACAGGCCGCCATGTCAAAAACTTCTTCGATACTTTTGAATTTTCAATGGCACCAAAATTAAGAGCTCTAGATATATGGGTATTCCGTGATTTAGAATCGCTTTCCTCCATTGGTAATTTGAAACTTCTTCGTTATCTTTCACTTAGTAGGATGTTGTTTGAAATGCTACCTGAATGCATATGCTCCCTTTACAGCTTGCAACATCTAACTCTTAGGAGTAATGATAATCTCAAAGAGTTGCCAACAAAAATAGGAAATCTAATTAGCCTAGAAGAGCTGATAATTGATAATTGTTCAAACCTCGAGGTGTTGCCTGAGTCCCTTTGTCTATTAAAGGCCTTGAGGAATCTCAATCTTTTTTATTGCTGGCAACTTGAGGAGCTTCCTAGTGACATGGGGAGCCTTACAAATCTTCAAACTCTGAGAATTATTCGTACTAGTGTGAGTTATTTACCACCTAGCTTGAGCAAATTTGTAGGAATTCAAGCACTGAAGGTGGAGCTCAGATGCCAGACAATAGGATGGTTAAAGGGTTTTCCTGATTTAGGAGGTACTCTTTGTCTGTGCGGATTGAAAAATATTTCCAATTTAGTGGATGTCCAATGTGCTAACCTTGTGAGTATGTGTAACTTGGAGCACTTGATACTAAACTGGGATGAGGATGATTATCAGAATATAGACGGCGGTGTACTTAAGTTGCTCTTACAAAAAGTTCAGCACATATTTCTTGAAGATCAATCGGCGGTGATGGATAGTCTTCAGCCTCCCCCTAATCTTAGCAAGCTACAAATATTGGGTTACAGGGGGATAACATTTCCGGAATGGATTGGAAGCCTATGCAAACTAAAGTATTTGAATATTACCAATTGTAATGGTTTGCAATTCTTAAAAGCAGAGTCTCTGCCAATAGAACTTCAAGAGTTGGAAATTGAGGGATGCATTCAGTTAGTATCTATGCCTGGAATACAAAAGCTGAAATCCTTGGTCAAACTTACCATCAGTCATTGTGAGAACCTGTGCTCGTTTATGGGTCCTTCTCTTGAATTGACAATGTGTACAGGGGAGGGTTCATATGGGAGCTCATTGTTGGGGTTGACAAACCTTGTTTCACTCAAAAGTTTGAAGATTTCACACTGTTTAAAATTGCAAGTATTGGCCGATGAGTTGCTTCCTGTAGGACCTTGCAACGTTGAGGTTTATAATTGCCCCGGGTTAAGGGAGTGGTGCTTGCAACATGGAATAAACTACAGGTACTTCCTAATTCCTATTATTCTATAATATTGTTGCTATATTATTGAAGAGAGTGCCATTATCTAGTTTCTAAGCTTTATTTCTTTAAATACAAAATTAAAATTACATTATACTTCTTTCCTCTTTTTTCTTTCCACGCATACCATTCAACTCAAGAATTATATTTTTTTCAAACGTGATTCAAATCTAGAGTGGAAATGAATAGTGCCCCAGGACTGAGGTTTTGGTAACAAGTAGCAAGTCAAAGGCAATTGAATGGTAGAGAGTACGGTAGCAATGTAGCGATTATAAATTTATTACATGAGTAATAGTTGTTAGAATAGAATAAATAATTGGTTCCTCGCTGAGAATCCAACTTAATTTTTTTTTATAAAAATGCATTTATTTATTGAGTTGACTCACAGTCTTCTCCGAGTCTCCCACTCACTCAACTAATAATAAGTTTTTCTACCTTCTCTCTTTGCATCGTTTCATTTCAACACAACAAAGACAAGAGAACAGACTTAGCAATTTTAGATCGATGGGTCTAGGCGGGGTGATTTCCAGCCTTCTCTCTTTGGGCGCCAAACTGCTGCCTTCTGTCGTCGCATCTGTGCAAGCTCCGTCTTCTTCCTCCAATCCTCCAGTAGATGAAAACCACCAAATTGAGGCTGAGTTGAAGAAATTGATAAGGATATTGGAGCGGATCAAGGCCACACTGTATGATGCGCAGCAGAGGGAGATCTCAGACTCATTGGTGAAGCTCTGGTGGAAGGAGCTCCATGGTGTTGCGTACGATGCAGAAGATGTACTGGATGAGTACTACTATGAAGTATTACGGGCACAAGTTGAGGCAAGAGATGCTTCTCCACCAGATTCTCGTAAAAGGAAGCTAATTCAGGTAACTAATTTAATTTTATTTCTTTGAGCAAAGAGTACATCTGTATAAGTGATAGGTTTTGTGTTCATGAGTTAGGGTCACTAACATAAACGTCTTTTTAGTGTTTAGATTAAATGGAATTGCTAATGAAGTTCAAGAAATAAAAACAGTAATTTCAGATTCCCTTGTTGATGTGAAATGCCGATATCTGTCAACCTGGTCAACCTCATTTGTTAGCAGCATAAATTCCATTGACTACAAAGAAGTTGTAAGCTCTTAGAAATATAACACAGAATATGAAATGTACTTTTACCCATAGTCTACCATCAGATCCAGGTAGAGCCATATATACAAGTATAACTTTGTGTACATGAACATTATAGTAAGTCTTACACACTCAAGGTAATTATAAGTTTCCAGGTTCCATGCGGCATGCTGGATAAAATTCAGCAAATAAGGAGCAGATTTGATGAGATTGCGAATGATCGGATGGCACTTCAATTGGAAAGAATTTCTGACCAGTCACGATAAAAAACTCGGTATTAGCCTATCTGACCCCGCAAAAAGAGACGAAAAAACTCTTACAGCTTTTCTCAGTACTTTTTCTTCCCATCTGCAGAAGGTATTTTTCATCTATAATTCCGATAATTTAATACATGCTGTTTTAAGGTTTAACTATGTTCTTTTAGTAATAATCGGATGCTATTTCTATGAGGAGTTTTTTCTCTGTTTCATAGGACCTTTTTAGTTATTTTGTACTGGTTTTTAACATATTACCTTGTCAGTTGCTTTTATAGTATTTTGATAATATGAGGAAAAGACACTCAGCTTGTGGCTTTAGAGGAGCATATCAGCAAATTTCTGGAATCAGAGTCCTCTGAACTGGTAAGTAAATTGAATCTTAGTACCAGAACCGATTGGTACGTATGACCAGTACTGCTATGCTCCCTCTTTCCAGAATTTTTTTATCTAACCCCAATTGATTCCCAAGTTTCATTTAGAATTTCTACATAGTTTGATAAATAGGAGGGACAGGAACAATGTTCCCTATTTTTTTTTCTTTTGACATCAGCAATCTTACAAAAAAGTAGGGGGAAGTTCATGTATACCCTTCAAAACTTTCGAAATTACGTATTTCCCCATCTAAAATTCATAATATCATATTTCGAAATATCATAATAAAAATATGATATTATGATTTTAGAGGGCGAAATACGTAATGTTGGAAGTTTTAGAGGCACATCTGGTGAATGTAGGTATTAGATCAGTAAAATTTTGCTCTTTTTTTTATCTGGTCTATGCTGGCATCAGAGAAAATAAGAGGAATAGCAATGTTATGGTCCTTCCTAATTTCTAATGTACGTTGATTATTCCATAATTTCTAATAGCAATTTTATCTGGGCTTGCTGGGTTCTTCCTAATGAAATTGTGAAATGAAAATTTATGTTCGGTCAAAATTATCACAAATTAAAGAAATGAAAAATAACACAGACAAACCAATTTATAGAGGTTCGGCAAATCAATCGGCCTACTTCCTCTCATCTCATTCTATTCTTTTCTCTCATAATTCTTTGTTTTACACAATTTCTGGATAATCTGTACAGAGGGGAGATTAGTACATATAGAGAGATTCAGAGAGAAGATTTACAAATCTTCCTTTCCAAATATAGCTATCTATTACATGGAATAATATTAAATAGAATGAGGTAGCTGTCCCTTGGTTATATTTAGCATGAGATCCGGCTTGATGCACAAACCATATCAGATTATTGGCCTAATAATCTTCTGGCCTTCAATCTATTGTGTAGCCGGTTATTCTGATTGGACCTGGTGTAGTCGCCCTTCTTCAACACTCCCCCTCAAGTGAGGCATGTATATGTCAGTCATGCCAAGCTTGTCTAGTGCGCGATTGAATGCAGGTCCTGGGACAGCTTTGGTCAAGATATCGGCGAGCTGTTCTTTTGTGCCCACATGAAGAAGCCGAATGTTCCCTTTTTCAATGTGATCCTTTATGTAATGTCTATTAATTGCAATGTGCTTCGTTCTGTCATGTTGTATCGGATTATGACACATGTCCATCGCTGATTTGTTGTCGCATAATAGGATCATCTCTTCATTTAGTTCAAAACCGATCTCTTCCATGAGTTTCTTAAGCCACAGTAGTTCACTTATTCCTTTTACCATGGCCACTAACTCGGCCTCTGCACTAGATAGTGCAACACTTCCTTGCTTCTTGCTTCTCCACGTAACAAGGTTCCCCCTTACAAAGGTGAAATACCCGGAGGTTGACTTACGGTTTACAATGCTTCCGGCCCAGTCTGCATCGGTGTATCCCATTATATCAGACCTTCCATTTTTCCTGAATTGAATCCCTTTTCCTGGAGACCCTTTCAGATATCTAATTATCCTCATCACAGCATCCATGTGATCTTCACTGGGATTATGCATGAATTGGCTCACCAAGCTTACTGCATAGGCAATGTCCGGTCTAGTATGCGATAGATAAATTAATTTACCTACCAATCTCTGGTACCTCTCTTTATTTGTAGGCACCTGGTCTTCAAATTCTCCCAGCTTCTCATTTACAGCTACCGGAGTTTCTACCGGTTTACATTCTAGCATCCCAACTTCTGTTAGTAGGTCTAGAATATATTTCCTTTGAGATAAAATAATACCCTGTTTTGATCTAGTTACCTCTATGCCGAGAAAAAATTTCAGGCCCCCCAAATTCTTCATCTCAAATTCTCCAGCCAGCCTTTCTTCTAACCTCTTGATCTCATCTAGATCATTTCCTGTGATAATCATATCATCAACATATATAATCAAAAGGGTTAGTTTTCCTTGTTTCCTTTTAAAGAATAAAGTATGATCCGAGTCGCTTTGATTAAACCCATAACTCTTCATAGCTAGACAGAAACGACCAAACCACGCACGTGGAGACTGTTTAAGCCCATATAATGCTTTCTTCAATTTACACACTACTTCCTCTGAACCCGAGTTATCACACCCGGGAGGAAGTTCCATGTAAATCTCTTCTTCTAAATCTCCGTGTAGAAATGCATTCTTTACATCAAACTGATGTAGTGGCCAGTCCAAATTTGCTGCAAGAGATAACAAAACTCGAATGGTAGTTAGTTTAGCAACAGGAGAAAAAGTTTCTTGAAAATCAATGCCATATGTCTGAGTAAAGCCTTTAGCTACTAGTCTCGCCTTGTACCGTTCAACATTGCCCTGAGCATCAAATTTGATTGTAAACACCCACTTGCATCCTACGGGTTTTTTTCCCTCTGGTAATTTTACCAATGTCCAAGTTTCATTTTTATACAATGCATTCAGCTCTTCTTCCATTGCCTGTACCCATTTTGGATCTTTCATTGCTTCTTCTACACTATCTGGTACAGCTATGGACAACATTTTGTCATTAAATTCCTTGAGTTGGTTTGGTAATTCATTCGTGGTTGTATAGTTGGCTATTGGATATTTGATTTCTTTACTAGTTCCGTTTTCCGGAACATACCTTTTTGGTGGTATTCCCCTATTTTTTCTGGGTGGTAAGATGTAATTTGAGTCAGGAAGACTTACCGTAGGATCATCCTCTGAAGCCATTGGTGGTACTTGAGGTGTCTGTATCACTGCTCCACTTTCTGGTTCAACCCAAATCTCCTCAACTTGATCATTTCCGAAAATAGGGGCTTGCTCGGACCTTACTTCTTCTTGGGCTGATCTGTTTCTTCTGGAATAAACCCGATATGGGCCAGGGCTAGTATGCTCGGTTACCCGAGTTGGGCTATGAGCCTCAACCCGAGCTGGATGGCTGATGGACTCGGTTACCCGAGTTGGGCTCTGGGCCTCAACCCGAGTTGGATCTGCTGCCTCATGGTTCGGCTCAAGAGAATTTTCACATGGGTCAAGATTTGGCTGCGACACAGTTTCAGGAGGGCTGTGATGTGGGCTTGGATTTATATTCAGAAAATCTGGAAAAACATTTTCGTACCAATTTTCAGTCTCATTTAAATTCTCCCCCTGAGATGAATAATTGGTATTTTTTTTAAATGACTCATTTTCGACAAATGTTACATCCATGGTGACAAACCATTTCCTTGTACCGGGATCATAGCATTTATATCCTTTCTGATTGAACCCTACGCCCAAATAGACACACTTAACTGCACAAGGATAAATTTTGGAACGTTGTGTTTTCGGAACATGGACATATGCCACGCATCCAAATATCTTTGGAGGTAAACTCAAGACTGAGGGAATCGGGCAATGTATTGCAAGGGTTCTGAGGGGAGTTTGATAATTGTTTGCTTTTGTAGGTAATCTATTGATAACATACACGGCAGCCACTACTGCTGTGTCCCAAAAAATTTTAGGTACGTGATTTTCAAATAGGAGGGACCGTGCAGTTTCTAAGATGTGCCTATTTTTTGTTGGAAATTTCGGAAGGATAAACAAAAACAGAGACAAAGAATTTCTGCAGAAATTCACTTCTTCATTACTTACTCCTTGCAAACTATTACATAACATTCTTACAGATTTATAACAAGTATATCTATCTAATTTTAGAACCCACTACTTTCTATAACTGCACTACAATCTAGATTTAGCATCCATTACCATAAATAACTCTGCTGACCGAAACTGCAATTCATACTATTTCAGGCACATAATGCCTCTAATTACTAAATTTACTAAAATAGAAATTCCTAATTATAGTACCCACGCCTCTGATGCTAATTGCAACTTTTAATCAATTTTTAACACTCCCCCTTGATTCAAAGTTGCCAACTCCAATTGCAGATCTGAATTTGTTGAACTTGCCTCGTGCCATTGCCTTTGTAAATATGCATGCGTTTTGTTCTTCATAATTTTTCCGCTTGAGCTTCACTGTTCTTGCTGCAATCAATTCTTCTAACTTTGCTTGATGCCATTCTTCATTTCCTGCTGCTTCACTGTTGGTTGCTACGTCTACAGCAAATAATGCTTGTGTTGTTTCATACAATTCCTGCAAATATTTCATCTTTCTTACAGGTGTTTTAGGAACAATATGACGCCTGCTGTAAACTCTTATTGTTGGTGTATTTGGGTCAGGGTTTTGGCTTCTGTCAGGATCGTCTGGAGGTAAATCAACATCAGAACTGCTGCTGTTTAGATCTGAACTAATTGAGTTGCTTGGCTGTTGATGTACTTCATCTTCCATATCATCTAAATCAGCATATTCAACAATCTCCACTCCTTGTTTTTCTTCATTCCATTTCCAATTTGAATTTTCATCAAACATTACATTTCTGCTCACAATGATTTTACCACTTTCTGGACTATACAACCGATAACCTTTGGATTGTGCACAATACCCGATGAAAATACATTTTTCAGATTTTTCATCAAGCTTGGTTCTCTTCTGTGGATTGACAAATGCATAAGCTATACATCCAAATACTCTAAGATGACTTACCCCTGGTTTCCTCTCAAACCATGCCTCAAATGGAGTTTTATTCCATACAGATTTTGTTGGTGAAATATTCAACACATACACCGCAGTTGCAACTGCCTCAGCCCAGAATTTGTTTGGTAGGTTCTTGCATTTGAGCATGCTTCTACCCATCTCAACAACTGTTCTATTTTTTCTCTCTGCCACCCCATTTTGCTCAGGTGTATAGGGTGTGGTTAACTCATGGTGTATCCCTTCAATTTCACAGAAATTTATAAATTCTTTTGAGAGGAACTCACCTCCTCGGTCCGTTCTTAACACCTTCAACTTCTTTTCAGATTGCTTCTCTACAAAAGCTTTAAACACCTTGAAACTTCTGAATGCCTCTCCTTTGTTTTGTAGGAAATACACCCAACTCATCCTACTATAATCATCTGTGAAAAGAAGGAAATATTTGCTGCCTCCAAGAGATTCGGTTTGCATTGGACCACACAAATCCGCATGAACTAATTCAAGTACTTGGGTTGCTCTCTTGGCTTGGCCTTTTGGGAATGGAAACTTGGCTTGTTTACCAAATATACACCCTTCACAAATACCTATTTGGTTGATTTCGGGTAGGCCATAAACCATTTGTTTTTGGTTCAACAATTTCAGACCATTGATATTCAAATGACCATATCTAAGATGCCATAACTCAGATTGGTTCAAATCTTTTGCAACCATTGCTTTTTCCTTTACATTTGAAACCTCCAAGGGAAACAATTTATTGGTTGCCATGTTCACTTCTACCAATACTTGGTTTTTGGATTTTATTACACAAGTTTTCCCTTCAAACACAATTGAATAACCACAATCCATCAACTGCCCGATACTTAGCAGATTTTGAGACAAATCTGGAATATAATACACATTATGCAAGTATTTCATACCGTTTTCTTTGGTGTGCACTGCAACCGTGCCCTTGCCTTCTACTTGAATTAGCTTGTCATCACCAAGTTTAACTTCCAACTTGCATGTTTCATCCAAGTCTTCAAACAACTGCTTGAATCCGGACATGTGATTTGAACACCCGCTATCGAGAAACCAGATGCTGCTTGCATCAACTTTGTCAACCACGCTGCTGGCCATGAAGAGAGTTGGTTGCGTATCCTCCTCTTCTATATAATTTTCTTGACTCTCTTCTCTTTGCTTCTTGTAGCATTCTGCTTGGTAGTGCCCATACTTGTTGCAATAATAGCATTGAACATCCCTCTTGGAATCGTCGTATGAATTTGCTTGATTGCTTCTACCTCCTCTGCTGGAATTAGCCCATCCTCTGCTGGGACTGTGGCTGCCTCTGCTGGAATTGTTTCTTCCTCTGCCTCGGCCTCTTGGGTAGCCATTAGATCTGCCTCTTGATGACTCCCCCTTCATGTAAAATGCCTTGTCGTCGCCTTTATCTTCAGCCTTTGACATCCTTGCTTCATGAGTCTGCAGTGACCCCATGAGTTCATCAAAGGTGTAGGTTGCTAGATCTTTGGACTCTTCGATTGCTGCTACCACATGATCAAACTTGGGTGTTAGGCTTCTCAACACCTTTGCCACCACCGTCTTCTCCTCCATGGTGTCTCCAAATGCTCGGATTTGATTGACCACCTCTTGTACTCTTGAAAGGAAAATTTGGACTGATTTTTCCTTGTTCATCTGCAATGTTTCAAAGTCCCTGCGTAGGCCTTGAAGTTTGATTGCCATGACTCGAGTACTCCCTTGAAATGCTATTTTCAGGGTTGTCCATGCCTCCTTTGCATTGGTGGCTGCTGCAATTTTCGAGAAGATGGTATCATGCACTGCTTGTTGGATGAAAAACAACGCTCGTGCATCTTTCTTCTGATTCTCTTGCGGATTAGGATCTGGATTAGGAACTCCATTTGCTATCAAGTCCCATAGGCCATGAGACTTGAACAAGGTCGTCATCTTGATGCTCCAAAAAGCATAGTTTTCGCCTTTGAAGAGAGGTATTGCTGGTTGTGTGACATTCACCATGGTGCTGCCGTTTTCTGCCATGAAAACGCCCCAAGGTTGATCGACTCGGCTCTGATACCAATTTGTTGGAAATTTCGGAAGGATAAACAAAAACAGAGACAAAGAATTTCTGCAGAAATTCACTTCTTCATTACTTACTCCTTGCAAACTATTACATAACATTCTTACAGATTTATAACAAGTATATCTATCTAATTTTAGAACCCACTACTTTCTATAACTGCACTACAATCTAAATTTAGCATCCATTACCATAAATAACTCTGCTGACCGAAACTGCAATTCATACTATTTCAGGCACATTATGCCTCTAATTACTAAATTTACTAAAATAGAAATTCCTAATTATAGTACCCACGCCTCTGATGCTAATTGCAACTTTTAATCAATTTTTAACATTTTTTCGTTCAGCTACCCCATTTTGTTGAGGGGTACCCACACAGGTAGTTTCGTGAATAATTCCTTTTGTATTGAAAAAATCCCTCAAGGTTCTATTGATAAACTCTCCCCCATTGTCACTACGGAAATATTTAATACTTTTACTAAACTGATTTTGAATCATATTGAAAAAGAGTTGAAAAACCTCTGTTACTTCATCTTTTCCTTTCAAAAGGTAAATCCAAGTCATTCTGGTGCAATCATCAATAAACAAAACAAACCATCTAAACCCAGCAATTGAAGTAATCGGGGCCGGACCCCAAACATCAGAATGAATTAAATCAAATGGTTTACTACATTTATTCAAGCTCGGTTTATAAGACACACGATGGCTCTTAGCCTTGACACATGTTTCACATTGAAAATCTGAAGTCTTTAAATCAACAAATAAAGAGGGTAAAAGTTTATTCAGATAGCTAAAGGAGGGATGCCCTAACCGCCGATGCCATGTCCAAATTTCAGTTTCAGCTTTAGAGCTTTTCTTTGCTAGGTTTGTTTCTCCAATCCTCAAGTCTTCAAGGTGATACAGACGACCTTGCTTAATACCACGCCCAATGACTTCCTTCGTGAGGATGTCCTGAAAAATACAACAGTTTGGATACATCATTACTACGCAATTTAAATCTTCTGCAAGTTGCCCCACTGAAATGAGTTTAGTAGATAATGATGGCACTAGTAAGGTATTTTGTAATGTTAAGGAAGGGGTTATATTTACATTTCCAGTTCCTGTTACCGGAGATGACACACCATTGGCATTTAGGATTTCTATTTTTTTGGATTTAGAGCACTTGAATATATCATTCTTACAAAAGGTCATGTGGTCGGTTGCTCCAGAATCCATTATCCAAGAATTATTTTTTCTTGTATGATAGTTACCTTGAGATAAATAAACATTACCTTCGCCTTCAGTTGCTTTTTCTGTCTTACCAGTAACTGCCAAAGTCGCTTTTCCTTTCTCAGCTGCTGCAGCAGCTTCTGTCGCCTTTTTCTTCTTGAACTCGGGATACCAGTCAGGGAAACCAATTAACTTATAACAGCCTTCTTTAGTGTGGTTCTTTTTCCCACAGTTCGTGCAGTACATATTCTTCTTATTTGGACCTGGTTTGTTCTTCCATGTAAATAAACCCGTACCTGGAGGATAGTCAGTCGGTTTACCGTTTTGAGTCTCCTCCGTATTGTCCCTGCTTGTGAAGATCTGGTGGCCCATGCTTACCCCGGAATTAGACTCACCAAGCTGGACGGAATTTAACACACCTGGGTGACCCGTATAAGAGTATGAGGGCCTGTTCTGAGATACCTGATTAAAGGAGAAATTGCCATCTTGAACTACCATAGCCATAGGATTATATGAAGACCCATTTCGGTCACCTAGCATCACACCTTGCCTTTCTTCTTCTCTACGCACTCTTCCATATGCTTCATCAACTGTCAGTGGAGGATTTGTGCGAATAATCTCTGCCCGTACACCATCTAACCTTTCATCAAGGCCACCTAAGAAAATGACCAACCTGTCTTCCTGCAATTCTTTGTTACGTTTCTCAATATCTACTAAACACACCATGGAATTTGGTCGCCTTGAATCAATTTCTCTCCATAAGCCTTGCAACACGCTATAGAAATTTTCTACTGACCCCCCTCCCTGTTTGATTTGGTATTCCCTTTTCTTTAGGGAATAGAAATGAGACAAATCACCCCCATCGAAATAGGTAACCTTTAGGGCATTCCAAATGTCTTTGGCTGATGTATGGTGGACATAGTTACCTATAAGATTAGGTTCTATGGAATTGAGAAGCCAGTTCTTTACCTGGGCGTTTTCAGCCTTCCACCTCGGATATCCGACATCTGAAGATGCCGGTTCTTCTCGTTCTCCATTTACAAACCCAAACTTTTCCTTCATAGAGAGACACCCTTCAGCCAGGTTAGACCAGATGCCATAGTTTTTACCGTCAAATTTGACTGCGACAGGTTGAATAGTCTGGTCAATTTGTGGGGTTGGGATAATCTGTTGATTTTGATTCTGGATGAAGGCTTGGGCGATTTGTGTGGTAAGTTCTTTGATGAAATCTGAGGTTAACGGTACCTCGGGTGTGTTTTTCTTTGGTGAATCAGCCATAGCCACCGAACAATCGGTTCTGGTATGAGTTTAGAGTTCTGGTAAATTATGGTGTGGAGCCGTAAGGAGAAAAACTGATGAACCCTATTTTTCCGGAGATAGAGTTATTTCTGCAGGATCAACTAAATGCTCTGATACCATAACATAATTTAAAGAAATGGAAAAATAACACAGACACACAAATTTATAGAGGTTCGGCAAACAATCGGCCTACTTCCTCTCTTCTCATTCTATTCTTTACTCTCATAATTCTTTGTTTTACACAATTTCTGGATAATCTGTACAGAGGGGAGATTAGTACATATAGAGAGATTCAGAGAGAAGATTTACAAATCTTCCTTTCCAAATATAACTATCTATTACATGGAATAATATTAAATAGAATGAGGTAGCTGTCCCTTGGTAATATTTAGCATGAGATCCGGCTTGAGGCACAAACCATATCAGATTATTGGCCTAATAATCTTCTGGCCTTCAATCTATTGTGTAGCCGGTTATTCTGATTGGACCTGGTGTAGTCGCCCTTCTTCAACAAAAATAAGAATCTGTTCAAATAATATATGGCATGATTTAGATTTTTATTGAAAAAAATGTCTTTTATATAAGCAGAGGTTAGCCCGTTTGACAGCAGAGTACCCAGATTATAGAAGAAATTATGACTTCCCGTCTTATAATGAGGTTTCTTCTGCTGCTCTCTCATTTTATATCTTTTCCTTCCCAAAAAATGTGCTATTTATTAATTCATAAATTCTTATCATCTAATACCAGCAATTCTTATTTCCTTAGGATTGGACGGTGTTGAAAGTAGGTTCAGTATCTAATATAATAGAATCAAAATCCATTGTTGCTATTGATTGTGAGATGGTTCTTTGTGAAGATGGTACTGAAGCACCGGTACGAGTTTGTGCTGTAGACCAAAATTTGATGGTATGAACCTCTTTCTCTCTGTCTCTCTCTCTCTCTCTCAATACGTTGGTCATTTATCTATCTGTGGTTAAATAAGTTAGAAGGAGATTTTGTTCTTTTATAGGTACTGATAGATAAACTTATATGCCCTTGTAAGCCGGTTAAAGACTACCGAACACACATAACAGGTATGTCAGCTGAAGATTTCGATGGAGTAACATGCACATTAGCTAAAATACAGGTATTAATTTTCCATTGTTTACATTTTATAGAGTTATCCTAAGCATTTAACATTACTGTATATTTTGTGGATCATAATTGGAATTTATTTTTTTTATTTACGAGGTAAAAATGAACAAAGAAATTGCTTTAACTCTTACATATCTATTATATTTCAATTAAGTAGTGTTGGTTCTGACGGTTCTTTATTGGGTGGGTCCCTTCATGGAGCTCTGAAAATTGATTACCCATTGGTAATTGACACATGTATTTTTAAACATGCTGATTTACCACCTGGAGTATCTCCTTCTTTGAATAATTTGTGCAAGGTGCATATCTCAAACACCCCCCACCCAACATGAGGGCATTTTGGGAATTTGGAAAGCATATTTATCAGTTTTTCATTCCGTTTGTTTTGGTATTGTTATAATTTGGCAGGCTGAGTTGAGTAGAGCAGTGAGAGAAGAAGGTGAAACACATGACTGCTTAAATGATGCAAAAGCAGCAATGGAAATTGTTCTTGCAAAACTCAAACACGGTTTCAGCCAACCAATTAAAGTTGCCTATGTAAGTTACAGTAGTTTTACTACAAGGGAATTTCTATACCCCTCAGAAACCCTGAAATTACGTATTTCCCCTCTAAAATTTCATAATATATATTTACCCTTCTAAATTTAAAAAACTCACAAATTTACTCAATTATTGACTTTTGTATTAAAACTCATTTTAAATTTACAAAGTACCCATTTTACCCTTTATTAAAAGAATAAAAAATATGTAAGCATGTTTAAGAGAAATGTTTCATTCTTTTGAGGGGTATACATAAAATTCTCCCTTTTTACTATTATAGTTCTATTATGTTAGATTTATTTCTTCTGATCGATTTACTATAGTGAGATAAAACATAGGACATGATATAATACCTGATATCTGACGAAACAATTTTATACCTGATATGATGTGATAATCAGGTATCAGAATCTGACTTGGCGAAGCTTAAGGTGCATAAGGTACCAGTCAAGGTGTCTTGTGAAGAATTGAGTAGATTGCTACCCGGGAAACCAAATGTTGATGTAAGTGATTCACTTCCCTTTGTCGTAATTAATATCTCTAACATTTTGTTTGAAATGAAATTGTGTAAAATTCATTTCTTTATTTGATTTCTTTCCTTTTCTTGCTAATTAAATCAACAGAAGGATATACGAGTAAGTGGTAGTGGTAATGTATATGCTACATTAGTAGAATTTAGAAATGCAAAGGAAGCAGAGAAGGCTTTTGAAGATTTAGATGGAGATTTAAACCAGGTAATATATTAATTTGCACCCAAATTTGATAATAACAAAACTAAAATCATGGACTCACCTATATTATTAGGGTTTATTAGGGGTGTCAATAGTACCCTTTATCCATTTACCCGACCCGTATCATATTGGATTAGACGGGTAAGGGTACAGGTACAGACTATTTTGTACCAGTTACCGTATACGGTAATTATTAAAAATGAAATTATATATTGTTGGTCTATTCAAGGTCTTTGTTATTTTGTTTAATATTTTAGTGGAAGAGAAAAAGAGAAAGGAGAATCTTATGCATAAATTTTTCTATTATATTGAGTTGCTCTTACAAATGACATATCTATTTATAAGTTATATGGTGATTTTTTACAAACTCAAAAACATAAATATAATTAAACACAACACAATTATCAAGTGCATGAATTGCACAATCCAAGATGTCTTTTGAAAACATAAACATTTAATCTATCTAGAAAATTCAAATTCATCTATCTAACCATTTGACTAATTGACCAAATTATTTTCCCAACACAAACATTAATTTTAACACTCCCCCTTAATGTTTTAGTTTGTCATCCCCAATATCTTCAATAATCTTCCTCAACACAATTTTTTTTAGTTTCTTCATTTGCCTTGTACTTTTGCACCAAACTATCCAAATTCGTCTTTGTCTTGAAAATCTACTTCAATCCGACTACATCATTTTCTTTTAGTTTTTCAATCAATTCCCAAGTTTCATTTTTAATCATTTTTATCTCTTCTTCCATTGCATTTACCCACACCTCCTCTTTGACCGCTTGCTCAAAGCATTCCGGTTTAACAACACAAAAATTACATGAAGCATAAATATCACGTAATCTTCTAAATCTTACCGGTGTTGAGCTTGGAGAAGATGAACTCGACTCGGCATTTGTCGTAGGAGATTGTAGTTGTTTTTCTTCTTCTTTTTCTTCTTCTTCATGGCTACTTTCGTGTTGATCACTTGACTCCTTTTGTGGTTCATCTTGGATCGGAAAAAATACATTCTCCACATTTTTTTCTTTCCAATCTCACTTATCTTTTTCATGAAAAATTACATCTCGACTTATGATCACCTTATTTCTTTTCAAACTAAAGAGCCTATAGCCCTTTGATTTTGTGCTATAACCAACAAATACATATTTCTCACCTTTATCTTCGAGTTTGTGCCTCATTTCTTTCGGGACATGTGCATAGCAAAGAGAGCCAAAAACTTTCAAGTGATTCACTGATGGCTTTTTACCACCGGACCACACCTCAAATGGTGTTTTGTTTCTCAACCGCCTTTGTTGGACACCGGTTTAGCAAGTAAACCGTCATGTATGTCGCCTCGGCCCAAAATTTCATCGGCAAGCCCTTCTCATTCATCATAGTCCTCGCCATTTCAACAATCGTTCTATTCTTCCTTTCGGCAACTCCATTTTGCTCCGGTGTAAAACAGACCGTCAACTGTCTTTCTAGGCCGATATCCTCACAAAATTTCTCAAACTCCTTAGAGTTGTATTCACCACCTCTATCACTTCTCAATTTTTTAATCAACCGGCCACTTTGTCTTTCAACCATGCTTTGAAACTTCTTAAAAACTGAAAATGCCTCAGATTTTTGTCTCAAAAAATAAACCCAACACATTCTTGAATAATCATCAATGAAAGTGATAAAGTACCTATTTCCACCATGAGAGGTTGTCTTCATAGGCCCACACACATCGGTATGAACAAGCTCCAACGGTTCTTTCGCCCTCCATGCCTTCTCTTTTGGAAATGACTCCCGGTGAATTTTACCGAGAGCACATGCTTCACATATATCGTCATTCTCTTCTATGTGTGGCAACCCATACACCATATTATTTTTGCTCAATAATTTTAGGCTCTCAAAATTCACATGCCCAAACCTCTTGTGCCACAACCAAGACAAGTCTTCTACACCAACCTTCAAAGCAACACTTTTTGCGGGTTTGAGTATGAGTGAAAAGTTTCTATTTCTCTCCATTTTCACTAATACCATTAATTCTCTCTTTTTCTCCACTTTGTCATAAATTTTGCACGATTCACCCTCAAAGTGAACCACATGCACATGCTCAATCAATTGCCCAACACTTAGTAAATTTTGTGCTAAATCTGGGACAAGCAACACATCATGAATTAACGTTTTATCTTTCTTTGAAACAACGGCAATCGTGCCCTTTCCCTTCGACTTCACAACCGCACCATTATCCATTATAATTTGAGTAGTGGAGGCCGTATCAAGCTTGCAAAACATCGACTCATCTCTGATCATGTGATTGCTACATCCGCTATCAACATACCACACATCTTCTCTTTTTTCAACCGCTGATTTGCATGCATAAAATGTGCTTTCAACACCTTTTTTATCACTGTTTTCCTCCTTCGTATAATTTGCATTCTCTTTATTTTTCAACCTACAATTCTTCTCAACATGGCCAAATTTCTTGCAATGGTAACATTGAGGCTTTCCCTTATTTCAACAATTCTTTTCTATATGACCCGGTTTCTTACAAAAATTGCAAGTTCGAGTTTCTCCACTTCTACCACCATGGAACGTATCATCTTTGGTCACATTTTGGTTAGATGACTCTTTTAAATTAACTTTTGATTGAAACACACTTTCTAGAGAAGAGTCACTAGGTCTATTTAACATTTGCTCATGTATTTCAAGAGAACCCATTAGGTCTTGTACACTAAGAGTAGACAGATCTTTGGTTTCTTCAATAATGGCCACAATATAATTATACTTGGGAGAGAGACTAATTAGAATTTTCTCACAAACCGATTTATTGGTCAAATTTTCACCTAACTTTTTAATTTGATTTACCAACTCAATCACCTTAGAAAAATATTCTTTTAAAGTTTCTTTCTTCTTCATTTGCAAATTTTAAAAAATCTCTCTTAAGAGTTAAGAATTTTTATGGCTCTAATTTTTTCGGTACCTTGAAACTCATTTTGCAAAATCTTCCATGCTTGTTTCAAACTTGTCGCCACGATTATTCTTGGAAAAATATTGTCGGTAATGGCTTGTTGAATCAAATAGATAGGCTTCGCATCTTCCTTTTTATTCTCTTTCTTATCACCCGACGCCTCAATCTTGTCTTTACCCTTCTCATCTTTCTCTATTAAACATTTTTTCACTATCTCCCATAAATCTTGTGAGATTAAGAGAGTCTTCATTTTAATACTCCAATAGTCATAATTCTCGCCATCAAATAAAAGTTGCGCACCTTGCGGCCCCCATGCACCACTTTGCATAGCCATTCGCGCTCTCAACTTTTTTTTTATTTTTTTTTATCACACGTCTATTAGAGAAACCTCACTTAAATACTCACACAACCTTGCTCTGATACCACTTATGTTGGCCTATTCAAGGCCTATGTTATTTTATTTAATATTTTAGTGGAAGAGAGAAAGAGGAAGGAGAAAAACTCTTATGCAGAAATTTCTATTCTATTATGTTGTTGGACTCTTACAAATGACATACCTTCTATTTATAAGTCATATGGTGATTTTTAAAAATTCAAAAACATAAATATAATTAAACACAACACAAATACCAAGTGCATAAATTACACAACCCAATATGATCCTAGAAAACATAAACATTTAATCTATCTAAAAAATCTCAAATACATTCATCCTAACCATTTGACTAATTAACCAATTTAATTATTTTACTATTTCCCAAACTAAAACATTAATTTCAACATATATATAGATATATATATTTATAGGGGGATGATGCATGATATGATATAGTTTTATTCATGACCCATATATATCTATTTAGAGGCACCCTTTTGTCCGTTTACTCGACCCAATACCCCTTTTATCGGGTACAGGTAAGGGTAAAGTTTTTTTTTTCGTTAACTTAATGGATAAGGGTATGAAAATGCTTCCACCTGACCCGTTTTGTACCCATTAACATACCTAGGTTAAACTTGTATGGATTTCTGGTATGGCATCAGTCAAGTAGAAAACATAATTTCTCCCTTTCATTTTTGTCAGTGAAGAAATTTACTCTACATATTTCAAATAGGATTTATGTGGAAGATTGCAAAAACGAGTTTCATTGAGGCTTGGAAATGGCGAGATCGTGACCTTTAATATACGCAAAATGTCACATAACTCATCGAGTTAAAGGTGAAAAACACAAAATCCAGGAGAGGATGAAATCTTTAATTTGCAAAAGAAACACAGGTTACTCATGGAATGGTTAGTGTTTTGGATTTGAAAGCAGTAGTTTTGTGAAGAAATTTTGTTAGGAATCATTGTTGTATTCTTATTTGTTTAATGCTGAATCTGTAAAGGACGAGATTATTTATTTTTTTATATATTATTTTGAAAGAAACCCAATATTGTTTTTTTATATATCCTCCATAAATTAAAAAATTCCAAACATGCCCTTGATTTTTTTTTTTGAATTCCTGGCGGTTGTTATCCCTTCAGAACCGCTAGGAATTCTGGTGGTTCTAGGTTTACTAAACTGTCAGGAATCCTAGCGGTTTTCTCTCTCCTCTCACTCACAACTCATTCAAATCCAACAGTAGAGAAAAGAGTGAGTGGAAGCATTTTCCTAGCAAAGAATTTCTGGAATTTTTTAATTTATGGAGGATATAAAAAAAAATTGGTGCTCTGCTCATTTGATCTGTTTTAGTAAAGGTAAACATATGGTACAAGCAATCAATATTCTTTGAATAATTATTAGTTTTACTTTATTAGATGGAATCTTGAGTCAAATATTTCTTGGCCAATTATTAGAAAGTAGAACTAGTTGTTGTTGGGTCTAATTATTAAAGAAAAAGTAATGTACTTGTTGAAACTTCCTAGTTTTACTTATTAGTCAAAAAAATTCTTTATTAGTACTTAAATTGGAAAGATGAACTATCTAATTAGTACAGTCAAATTCTTTCTTAACTTATTATTATTTTTTTGTTTAAGTACATGAGTTCAACTTACAAGGAGACCCTTAATCATAAATTAATGACACATTAGAGAAAATTGTAGTTCTTCAATTTACAAGGAGAAAGCAATTTTATTAGATTTAAAATATATATATATATATATATATATATATATATTTAATCCAATATGGTAAATTGAAAATGACATTACAGAAAATTCAAAGAAAGCTTCCATCTTCCAAAATTAGAGCGAACTTGCGCATGGATATATATTTTCAATCTAATCCCCTATATGGTGTAAGAAATTTCCAATATAATATTACTTATATTATAATGATATTTTCCTTGCCCAAGCCTTTTAGAATGAGATGCAATTATACAATATAATATTGTATATATAAAAAAATTTCATTAATTAAAATAAAATTCAGAATTAAATATTTTCTCAAAAAAAATTCAGAATTAAATCTCTAGAAAAATATATAACAGTTATATTTAAAAAAAAAAAGGAAGAAATTCTTTATCACGTCTCTTATCCATTTTATCGTTTGTTCAACCCTACAAATGGAACAAATAAAAATAAAAATTTATTATCAACGCAAGGATAACAATGATCCTACAACCACATATTTATGGAGTTGACTCCCAATTTTTCTCCGATTCCCCAATAATTCATTTTTCCTACATAATAGTGTATCCTTTCATTTCGTATCAACAGAAGAGACTATTACAAATTCAGATAGATGGGTCTAGGCGGAGCGATCACCAACCTTCTCTCTTTGGGCGCCAAATTGCTGCCTGCTGTTGTCGCATCTGCGCAAGCTCCGTCTTCTTCCTCCTTTCCTCCAGTAGATATAAACCACCAAATTGAGGATGAATTGAAGAAATTGATGAGGATGCTGGAGCGGATCAAGGCCACGTTGTACGATGCAGAGCAGAGGGAAATCACAGACTCGTCTGTCAAGCTCTGGTTGAAGGAGCTCAAGGGTGTGGCGTACGATGCAGAGGATGTACTGGATGAGTACCACTATGAAGTCTTACGAGCACAAGTTGAGGCAAGAGATGCTTCTCCACCAGATTCTCGTAAAACGAAGCTAATTCAGGTAACTAATTTTATTTTATTTCTTTGAGCAAAGAGTATATGTGTATAAGTGATAGGTTTTGTGTTCATGAGTTAGGGTCATCACTAACATAAATGTCTCATTAGTGTTTAGATTAAATGTAATTGCTAATGAAGTTCAAGAAAAAAAAAGTAATTTCAGATTCCCTTGTTGATGTGAAATGCGGAGCTTGTATCTGTCAACCTGGTCAAGCTCATTTGTTAGCAGCATAAATTCTATTGACTGCCAAGAAGTTGTAAGCTCTTAGAACTATAACACAGAATATGAAATGTACTTTTACCCAAAGTCTACCCTCAGATCCAGTTAGAGCCATATATACAAGTACAAGGTACTAGCTGGGCATATGATGTGCCATAGGAAATATGATAAGTCCATATAAAACACATTGCAAAACACCAAAATGTAGCAAAGACCCGTACTATATAACTAGTATTAACGGGGTGGAAAAGAGAGAAACTGTGCTTCAAATAGTATTATTTGTGTACATGAACATTATAGTGGGTCTTATACTCTCAAGGTAATTATGAAACTTTCCAGGTTCCATGTGGCATGCTGAATCAAATTCAGCAAATAAGGAGCAAATTTGATGAGATTACGAATGATCGCATAGCACTTCAATTGTCAGAGGGAGATGGACCCAAACGTTGCAACAACGAATTGCAAATAGCTCCAACTAGCCACTTCATAATTGAGTCGAATATCTTTATAACAATCTTTTTGTATGGGACATGTATTTCGTCTCTCTACAGATAGATAAATTTGAGGGAGTCCAATGGTTTTCCAGTGCTAAAGATATAACATGATCGAAATTAGTAAATTTTATTCCAGTCTTTTTTTTCTATCTACTACAATGATGATATGCTCCTTAATTATTTTATCTGTAAAAGGAATCGGAAGCCCTTTAATATCTACTACAATGACGGCCAACAGCAGAACTGATTCACCATTTCCTCTTGGAAGCAAGGGTAATAAAATTTATGTAATAATTGAGAATTCCATTTTCTTGATATAATAAAATTTCGACATATTATCTTTAATGATTGGTTGTATGCTGGTAAATGTAGGCGAGTGATGTGCTACTGGTAGAGCTTCTACAGAAAGAGGACTTGCTGTATCTGAAGAGCGACAGCCTGCTCTGGTGGAATTAAAGGGATTGATCTTTGAGAAATCAGAATTAGTGGACATGAGGAATTAATACTATGTTTCTGTCAGTGAACCAGATTTCTCCATTTTCTTGTACCAGTATATTGAAATCGTTCCTGTTAATATCATTGATTTTGCTTAATTTCCTTGTACCAGTATATTGAATTCCTTTATTTCCACTGGTAGTCAAAATCTCAAAAGAAGGAGCTTCAATTGATATATCATATTTTATTTGTATTTTCTCCATCTATGTCGTTTTTGTACATCGATCATATCTGATTTTTTGGAAAATTCCAATAAATTTCAGGTGACCAACTGTTGATACCCTGTACAGCAAATGGTGCAACTAGGTCTTGATGACAAAGAAGAATGTAGCTCTGTTGAGGATTTACTTCAGAAAATTAATTGATTTGTAATAGATACATATATTTTTTTTTTTCCCGGCTACTCGTTGCTTTTGGCGGATTTGTCACCAATTTCAAGTTTATCTTTAATATATGGATTTTCTTAAAAATAGTGCACCATAGATCCAAGAATAGTTTGAATTTTAACTAACTGAATTTTGTTGAAACAGACTTTATTATTTTTGTACATGAGAAATCCAGCTGACTTTATTATTTTTGTACATGAGAACAAGCTATGCTGGAGAGATGATATCTTGAGCTCCAAATCTGGTTATTTTGAGCCTTCAAGCATACCATTATAATACAATGAACAGCTTGAGATATAGTAGACATAGTAGTACCATTAGCGTTGGCAACACCAAAAGTAACCGCATATGTGGTTATTTTGTGGTCTGCATAGGTACTCTGTATTGTTTTTTGTTGCGGATTAGTCATCGCATATGTATATATTCGACAGTGTTTTAGTCACCGAATTTTTTTTATTCATGTTTTCGTTACTATTTTTTAGAAAAACTGGAAAATAGTAATACTGAACTAGTAATAATTTTAAGAATCAATATTTTTTCTTTGTTAAAAATATACAAAATGATTTGTTATGAGATTTTGGCGTGTGATTTTTTCAAGTGACTTTGATCATCAGCAAGGTAGCGATGATATTAATATCAGAGTCCATATCCTCTAAGGTAAAATAATATTTCAATTTAGATCTGGAGCTTATAATATTCTGTTACATCGTAGATATCATCATTAAATAGTCGGAGAAGTTATTGTATTCCCCTTAATTACACAAGTTACGGACACAATTAAGCTTCTCCTTTTGATGTTGACAACTCCTTTGGTGCATCATAATTTTAACAACTTGACAATTTTTTATCAAAAATAAATTAATTTTGTAATTAATATTAATTTTTTACAATTAATTAATTTTAATAAAAAATAATAATTTACAGGTAGAAAGAATCAAGCAAAAATGAAAATTTGATTATAAACAGGCATAATTTTAATAAATAAAGTTTATTTAATATTACGAGTCCATTTGAAAAAGCTTGTAAAGAGATTTACAATCACTTGGAGTAAAATGTGCAAGTTGCCTTCAAAATGTGTATAGATGCTATATCCAAATTACATGAGATATGTATTTTCACTGAAATGTAATTTCCAAATTGAGACTGAAATATTGCCAATGCACTAGGTTCCAAAAACAAGTGGCGTTCTCTGTTTGTATTCTATCATTATCTGATGTACACTTAAAACTAGGATTTTCAATTAGGATTTTCATACTGATATCCACTTAAAATTAGTTTTACTCATATTCTATCATTATCCATTAAATATTAGCTTACTTATATTCCACCCTTATTAAGATAACGGAAAGACGACTCGCCGTATCTGAAGAGCTTGGCAGGCCCTGGTGGACTGTAAGACTAATAAAGTAGCTTTTATTTTGTTGACAGTCCTTACAGGTTGGTTCAATACATCATGTGTAGTTCATACTATATACTAAGGAATATTGATTGCTTCTGAATGCTTCAGAAATCAAAGCATAGAAACTGGAATCCATAAAAATTGAGGCGCAGAGTTTAAATTATAACAATACTGATTGGTGTTAGAGGTAAATTCAATTAAAGGAATAAGTATTTTTTTCAGTTGAAATTGAACCGATTGAGCTCTCTGAAATCAGAGTTAGATCATGAGAAAATAATACTATGTTTCTGTTCCTGAACCAGATTTCTCCTTTTTCTTGTACCAATATATCGAAATCTTTCCTGTTGCTTAATTCCTTTGTTTTTGGTGTCAATACCTAGGTCTCTCTTTCTCTATATGTTTTTTTTTAAAACCCTTTGTCTGTCTCCTGCCTGGTTCTGTGCATTGAATTGAAGTCCTGCACACATAAATTAATTTTCTGTTTTTCCATCTCTTTTTCTCTCTCTTCCTCCTCTAAAAGTCTCCTTCTGAGAATGAAAAATAGTACTGAAATAGGCCATTATTTTCTTTTGACAAAGTAAATAGGCCATTATTGTGTAAGAATTTGTTTAATTGCACTGGTAGTCAAAATCGATCTCAAATGAATCAGCTTCAATTGATAATATCAGATTTCCTTTTTTTTTGTCCATATATCTATGTGCATTTTGTATAACTTATCTCATTTGTGGCAAATCTCAATCAATTTCAGGTTGGCAACTATCGACACTCTGTACAGCAACTGGTACAACTGGGTCCTGATGACAAGGACGAATGTGGCTATATATGTTAAGGCTTGAGTTCAAAGATTTAATTGATTTTGTCATGGATACATTTAGTTTTTTCCCCCATCAATCTTGCGCTGCTTTTGGCGGATTCACAACCAATTTAACGTTTATCTTTAATGTTTGGGTGTTTTTTAAAATAGTGCTCATAGATCCAAGAATAGTTTTGTATTTGAAGTAGCTGAATTGTATTGAACCAAACTTTAGGCCTTCAAATTTGGTTCCTTTGGGCCGGGCTTGTTACTGGGCTCCAAATCTGGTTACTTAGTCTTCAAGCGTACCATCTATATCTTCACTAAACACAATTGAGTCCATGATTATTGTATTGTGTACCATCTATCATGCAAATATGAGGATTCAAGGTGGTGCCTCAAGAGCCCAAAGAAAGCGCACATTACTCTGAGAAAATCAAATTGTTAATCTTAAACAGAAAAATTTCCACACGTTAATTGCTAGCCTTTTCTATACTGCAAAAATAAATTTACAAATAATTATATTTAAATTAAAAATATATTTTAAATTAAACGTGAAATTATTGGTGGTCAATCTTTGACAACCTCGCAATTCTTGTTTATAAAAATAAATTAATTTTGTCAATAATATATTTGAATTAGTTTGTCAGTAAAAATAAATATAATTTTGTCGATAATATAGTTTTGTCAATAATATTGTAGTCACTACTCGAGTCAAAGGCTATATATCTTCACTTAATTAATCTAAAGGCTTTCAAATATGTGATATATTCAAGATCATTAATTACATACCTTGACATCAACTAGGTTAGCACACAGATAAACTAAGACTAGGGGTGTCAATGATACACTTTTAACTGTTTATCTGACCCATACCGTATTCGATAAGGTGGGTATGGATAAGATCTTTTTTTTCTCGTTAGTTTATCGGGTATGGGTATGGGTAAGGATATTTTTCTTTTTAGCTAAATAGGTAAGGACATGTGTAAAGACTATTTCATACTCGTTATCTTGTAGAGCAATTATATAAAATAAAATTATATGATAATGTTTGAGCAATAATTAGTGAGAGTAGAATTTATTTGCGTAATATTTCATATGATAATGTTTGAGTAATAATTAACGATGTATTTTTGTTATTTAGTTTATGTTTTTTGTTATAAGAAAAATTTTAAACTTATAACTTTTATTTGCATGCCTTGTTATTTAGTTATATAATTGAATTAGTCCGAAAATATATTCATGTTTTTTAATTATCTTTCTTCATAAAAAAATAATTTATTTAGAATTGATTGCACATTATTTTTTATTAGTAATGTGATTGCATATGTGTGACATGAATAAGTTTTAATGTTCAATTTGTGAAATATAAAAAAAATTCTTGTAAAGTATTAATTGTTATTCACCCGCTACCGTTTCGTTATCCGATAATCTTAACGAATAAGGGTAGGATAGGGTAAGGTCAATTCTTAATGGATAAGGGTAGGGTATGGGTAAAATCAATTTGTAATGAGTATGAGAATGAAAATATTTTCACCATATCCGTATCATACCCATTGACACCCCTAACTAAGACATCTGAGATCAAGATAGTACTAATGCATGCAGTATCTTAATTATTTTCCAAATAAGGCGCATAATTATTGTCTATGGGATCACTACAACAAAAAGGACTATCAGCGACCGGAATTCCGGTCGCTGATAGTATTGGCGCCGGTCGCTGATACTTAATCCGGTCGCTGAAAATCAAATTTGGTCGCTGAAAGCCCGGTCGCTGTAAGCCTTGTCGCTGATACTCTTCTGATGACGTCACCGGTCGCTGAATGACGTCACCCGGTCGCTGATACTGTTTTTGCGACCACTTTTTTTTTATCGCTGTTGTTTTTTTCTGACGTCAAGAAAAGGTATCTGCGACCAAATATGGCGGTCGCTGATACGTAAGACCGGTCGCTGAAAGTCTTCTATCAGGTTTTTAACATTTTTTTATTATTTAAATTTGCACCATTTATTTTATGATTAATCTGAGAAATATAAATATTTGTTTTGATTCGTATTAAGACTTATTTTAATAAATCAAGAGAGATCAAAATTCTAAATTATGAACAACATCCACATTCTAAACTTAACCATTATCTACAACATCCACTATTTGGTTTCTATTATATCAAACACCATAAAACACATTTTAAGTATTTAAATTCTCACACATCAAACATCTCTATATGGAATTCAGGAACTTAATTAAGGGAATTAGGAAATACATATAGCACAAATTCGATCGTATTAATAACACATAAATATAACATAAATCAATACATAAATTAATTAATAAGCAAACCCAAATCTCAAGAACTTTCTCTATCAGCGTCTAAAATGGAAGTCATAGCAACTTTCTCTATCAGCGTATAAATCGTCAAGCCATATGCATCCTGCTCAAGTATTCTGGTCATCTGAACCATACAAATTAATCACATTCAAAATCAGATGAATTTTGTTTTCGAGAAAAAAAAATATGATATTGCCAATGCAGCCCCTACTGGACTTGTATCAACTGCAGCATCCAACTGTTGCTATGTTACTCGCTAACTGTTATTTTGGATTTCCTGTGAGCTATTTTATTGGATTTTATATTAGCTATTATTATTATCAAAAATTGATGTTAGATAGCATCAAGTCTCTAAGGTACATTGGTAACGGCACGAACCAAATACCAGTACAGGTACAGGTAACCTATGATTTGAATTTGATTATCAATTGATAAGAAAAATACCCGAGAACATAAATATCGGCCGGAGACGAAGAAAGCAACCAATCTTCGACATTTAAATAATCGGGTGGAGATTTACCGCCTACATTCCATGTCGCAACGAAAATCCTACAAAGAAATAAATTCAATTAATTTGAGGGGTCAAATTGCAAAAAAAAGGTAACATGCTTATGAGTTATGATACCAGAAACTTTACCTGTGATCCTGTTTATCTGTCACATAAGCACTACTCTCAAACCTGTTTCTATCTAAGTTTCTCTTAGGTAATCTCTCTGATAACAAAAAGGAAGTATAACAGTCAGAAATTTTGAAATGAGAAAAAGTGAGGGACAAAAAGCAAAAAAGACTGCGGAGGTACTGGTACAGTACCAGTTCTACTTTTTTTTACTGTACATCCTGCCTCTCTCCATTCAGCTTCACCTGGTAATAAAACCAACAAATCTTTAAATCCGGCATAACTGCAGTTGGGGCAAAATATGATAAATCCGGCATAACAGCAGTTGGGGCAATTTAGTAATATGTTAATTTAAGGGACACAAGGTAGCAGAAGCTCACTGTACCGGTACTGGTTAAATGGACATGATACTATTTTCGATGTATGTAAGAAATTGCTTTTTCGCTTGTCTAAATATGATTGGCTATCATTTTCTTCTCTTTTTATCCAATCAGACCACATTTAGACCATTATCTTCTTTCATTGACACACTTTTCTTTGCTTATTGTAAATCAACTAAACTCTAAGCATAAACAAACAAATCCAAAAAGAGAAAGGGGCTTTAAGCTACTAAACCAGGACATTCTGGTACAGTTCGTTACACCTTGGTACCACACTTGAAAGTAAATTATGATAAATAAAACCTTTTCGTTTACAGCATTGGATGAAAAAAGGTTTATCATAATTGAATACAACCAAAAATGTGTACCTTGAATGTGGTAATAAGGCGTGGCTGGGAATTACTAATGATCCCCAATTCTGATGACCAAGTGTCCCCATTAGAGCATGCATAGTGGCCGACAAGACCTCCTATAAGCCCAGTTATTAGTTTTGAATTGCTTGCATCTAAACACCTATCTTCTCCTCCAGTAATAGATGCAATAATTATCGCTAAAACTGTTGCAATGCCACTATTTGCTAATACCTGTTTCCTGTCAGTATTTTTTTTTTATCTATGCATTAAATTCTGTAGAAGTAATCCATACAAAATGGATTCAACAGACTATTATATTCTTTCTTTTTTATTCAGAAAATTACCGAAAAGAGCCTATTACAGAAGCATTGTAGTTTCAAGACAAAAAAATGTTGAGATTTATTGTATGTTTATGTGTTGTTGGGTGTTTATGAGCCTAATTAGGATTAGGCCCGTGTCATTATGAGATAATCTAGGGTGAATCTAGGGTGAATCTAGGATATTAATTGTAAGATTGCGTTGTAAGGCTATATAAGCCCAAGTCATTAGTCAATAAGAGATAACTTTTGCTCATTAAACTTTATGGTATCAGAGCCTAATTAGGGTTAGGGTTAGCTACAGAAAAAAAAAAATCCGTTACTGTAGCATTTCGCTACTGTAGCGCCATCTCAGCCGCTGCTACTACCTGGGTCAGCAAGGCCGCCGCCAGGGCCGAGCTCCGTCGCCAGGCCTTCGTCAGGCCGCCGCCAGAGCAGAGCCGCCTCTGCTAGGGTTTGGCAGCCGCCAGATCCGCCTCTGCTAGGGTTCGGGCCGGCAATCCTGGGGGCCTCTCCGCCTAGCCACGGCGCCGCCTACCTTCGCCTCAGAGCCGCCGTTGCTCAGGTCGCCTAGTCCGCCTACCTCAACTACCTTCGCCTCGGCGCAATCGGTCCTCTCTCTCTTTTTCTTTTTTCTGTGTGTTGTGGTTTTCTTTTTTCTGTGTGTTGTGGTCCGATAATTTGGTCCGATTATGGTTCTGTGATTTAATCTGATCTGTTGATTTGAAATAAAAAGAAAAAGAAAAGCAACCTCTCTTGATGAGATAGATCTGGAGGGGTTTTGTGATTTAATTGGGTTCGACTCGAATCTTGATGAGATAGATCAAGATCGGGTCAAGAAGACGAGGTAGGAGGGATTCGAACTTAGAACGGTGTGCGACAAGGGGATCTGAGTCGGATTAATGGCCGAAGGAGGCAAGAATCCGATGGAGGAGATTATGGCGAAACTGAGTGTCACCGAGCTTCAGACACTGATGCGAGCGTTCAGTGTGGCTGCGAGTGAGAGCACACCGAGGCCAGCGCCGAATGTAGTCCTTCCACCACTCGACAGGAAGCTCGATGGGCCAACTACATATCTGAGCTGGTCGCATCGGGTAAGGTACACTTTGGAGGGGAAAGATCTGGAGGGGTACTTGACTGGTGAAAAGAAGAAGCCACCTGCGGGATCTCCAGAGAGGGTCGAGTGAAAGTCCACTCATATGACAGTATACATGTGGCTTCTGAGTTCATTGACTCCTTCTATTGCCTCCACAGTGGAGGGCATAGATAGAGTCAAGGATGTCTGGGAGAAGCTGAAGAAGACTTATGATGGAGTAGGGAACAGTCTGAAGGTGTTTCAGATTGAGAGGGAGATCGAGACAGTAGTACAGGGAGATCGATCGATCCAGGAGTATGCCGCAGATCTGGAGCGACTGTGGATTGATTTTGATCATTTCTCACCAGCTTTGTCATGCAGCGATCCCGCGTGTAGGTGTGGGGAGCGAGATGCTCAGAGGAGGACTATGCACTTTATGAGAGGGTTGGACCCAGTTTTTGAGCAGAGGTGTGCAGTGTTGCTAGCACAGCCGAAGATTCCGTCACTGGATGAGACGATCTCGGCCATGGTACAGGAGGAGAGCAGGATTAGGCTCCAGTCTAGTGCAGCTGGACTTACAGGAGGGAAGTCAGCACTAGCAGCCTCCCGGTCAGGTAGCACAGGACACAGGGGCGAGACTCGGCAGTGCTACAACTGCAGGGAGGTAGGTCACTTGAGGCAGACTTGTCCTAAGCCACCAAAGGAGAGAGATGCAGGTGGGCGGGGATAGTTTGGGAGTCGTGGTTGCGGCCGTGGGGGTCGCAGAGGTGGTGGAAGAGGGGGTTACCGGGCAAATCTGATGGTAGCAGATGAAGAGGAAGAAGGCGGTATGGCTGAGGTGGGTCACTCTGAGGAGGAGCAGGCAGTTGTGGATGCTTATACTGCCTTGATGAAGAAAAAGCAGAAGGGTGTGCTCGATGATGCGTCCACCTCATCTTCATCCAGGGGTAACATTGCTTCCTTTGCTCACTCAGCCACAGGTACTTGTGATACACTTGCTCTAGCCTCTATATCCACCACTAGATCATCAGATTGGATAGTCGACTCTGGTGCATCTCGACATGTGACTGGTGCTGCTAGGGAGTTTTCTTCCTATACTCACCTAGCAGTCCCAGAGAGCATTCAGATTGCTGATGGCACGGCTCAGCCCGTGGTTGGTAAGGGTACCGTGCAATGTACCAACACTTTGACTTTGTCTAATGTTTTGCATGCTCCTTCCTTTCATGTAAACCTTTTGTCCATTAGTGCCATTATATCACAACTAAAATGTGTTGTTTTGTTTGATATTCCAAATGTGATCTTTCAGGAGAAGGAGACCGGCCGGCGACTTGGGACTGGCACATGGCGTAGCGGACTGTGGTACATAGATAAGGGGAGTATGGATTCGGCTCTCTCATCTATTGTAGAGGATGCAGGAGGAGTTGGGAGGAGTGTGGAGGATCTACTGTTGCTCCATCATAGGCGCTTAGGTCACCCATCTTTTTCTGTTTTGAGTAGGTTGTATCCGCCTTTGTTTGAAAAGGCTAATAAAGAAAAATTGGTATGTGATGCATGTGAGTTAGGAAAACACACCAGAAGCTCTTATTCAAGCTCTGGTAGTAGGAGTACTTTGCCTTTTGAGTTGGTACATTCAGATGTATGGGGGCCTTGTCCCACAACTACTATGAATGGATTTCGATATTTTGTTTCTTTCATTGATTGCTTTTCTCGTGTGACCTGGCTTTATTTGATGAAAAACAAGGGTGATGTGTTTGCCTGCTTCAAAGATTTTCACAAAGGGGTTCAGACTCAATACGGTGCAGTTGTGAAGGTATTGAGGTCTGACAATGGGACAGAGTATATCAACAGGGCATTTGGAGATTACTTGTCATCCCAGGGAATACAACATCAAACCACCTGTCCTTACACACCAGAGCAGAATGGGGTAGCTGAGCGAAAGAACAGGCATCTCCTTGAGGTGACCCGGAGTATGATGATGTCAATGAAGGTACCAAAATATTTGTGGGGGCAAGCAGTCCTAACAGCGGCCTACCTAATCAATAGGATGCCATCACGGGTATTGGATTGGAAGTCTCCGATTGAGATGCTGAGAGGTAAGAATGGAAATGTTCTCCCTCTCAAAACTTTTGGCTGTGTGTGCTTCGTGCAGGACAACAGACCAAATGTGGGAAAACTTGATCCAAGGGCTGTGAAGTGTGTGTTTGTTGGATACTCGGCTACTCAGAAGGGGTATGTTTGCTGGAGTCCGGTGGAGAGGAGGTTGTTTGTTAGTATGGATGTCACATTTAGTGAGTTTGAGCCATACTACTCCTCTCAGGTTGCATCGCCTTTTGAGGATTCGCTCGATACAAGAGGTACGAGGTGAGAGGGGGAGGATAGTAGTGATATTGAGAGGATGATGGTGAGTGTGGGGGATATTCCTTGTCCGATTGCGCCGGTTGGACCGATTATGGAGTCGGCTGTGGTGCCGGGCGGTGAGAGGACCGAACCCGAGAATGGTGGAACTCAGACTCAGGGGGAGCTGAGAGTATACACGAGGAGAAGAAAGGAGGCTGAGGGAGCTATGCCGACTATGCCACCTGTGCCAAGTCCCTTGTCCCTGCCTTCTCCGACTCCTGAGACACCTACACCATCTACCTCAGATTCAGAGTACACAGGTGATATGATTCCTCTCTCTACTCCTCCCACTCCCCTATCGATAAGGAGGACCTCTCGCAGCAATGCGGGAGTTCCACCTGATCGATATGGCTTTCCACATGATATTGCCCATTTTGTCTCTTACTCTCACATATCACCTGTACATGGAGCATTCATTGCATCTTTGGACATTGTCTCTATCCCTAAGTGTTGGCAGGTTGCTAAGGAGGATCCGAAGTGGAAAGCTGCCATGCTAGAGGAACTTGGGGCTCTGGACAAGAATAAAACCTGGGAGCTCGTGTCACTACCACCAGGCAAGAAGGCAGTGGGTTGCAAGTGGGTCTTCACAGTGAAGCAAAACCCAGAGGGTCGGGTTGAGCGCTACAAGGCCCGATTGGTAGCAAAGGGGTACAGTCAGACTTATGGCATCGACTATGATGAGACCTTTGCGCCCGTGGCGAAGATGAGCACAGTGCGAACACTCATTTCCTTGGCAGCGAATGAGGGGTGGAAGTTACACCAGCTTGATGTGAAAAATGCTTTTCTCCATGGTGATTTGTTGGAGGAGGTATACATGGAGGTACTACCAGGTTTTGGCACGAAACAGACGACTGGTAAGGTGTGCAGACTCAAGAAGTCTCTTTATGGGCTGAAGCAGTCTCCTCGGGCCTGCTTTGACAGGTTTAGGAGAGCTATGGTAGGCATGGGGTATCGACAGACCAATGCAGACCATACAGTGTTCTTTAGGCGACATGGAGTTCACACTACAATGCTTGCTGTGTATGTGGACGACATGATTATCACTGGTGATGATGAGGGTGAGATTGCTCAGCTGAAGGCCAAATTGGGCAAGGAGTTTGAGGTAAAAGACTTGGGGCAGCTGAGGTACTTCCTTGGGATCGAGATAGCTCGTGGTGAAGAAGGGATTGTTTTATCTCAAAGGAAGTATGTGCTAGATTTGCTTACAGAGACAGGTATGCTAGGGTGCAAGCCTGCGGCTGCTCCCATTGACCAGAAGTCCAAGCTGAGTGCTGAGGCAGGAGAGCCAGTTGATAGAGAGAGGTACCAGAGGTTGGTGGGCCGCTTGATCTATTTGAGCCACACTCGTCCCGACATATCCTTTGCTGTGAGTGTGGTGAGTCGCTATATGCATGACCCTAGAGAGGGTCACATGGATGCTGTGTACCAGATTCTGAGGTACCTGAAGAGTGCACCAGGGAAGGGGTTGATCTTCAGGAAGAATGGGCACTTGAACATTGAGGGCTATTGTGATTCAGACTGGACTAGTTGTGCCGATGACAGGAAGTCCACGTCTGGATATTGTATGTTTGTAGGGGGCAATTTGGTCTCCTGGAAGAGCAAGAAGCAAACAGTGGTTGCGAGATTCACAGCCGAGGCAGAGTACAGGGCCATGGCCTTAGGCGTGGCAGAGATGTTGTGGTTGAGAGACCTGCTGGTAGAGCTCGAGGTGGACCGAGGGGCCCAAATGAAGTTATGGTGCGATAACAAGTCAGCCATCAGTATCGCTAACAATCCAGTGCAGCATGATAGGACCAAGCATATCGAGATCGATAGGTTCTTCATCAAGGAGAAGTTGAACAGTGGACTCCTGGAGTTAGGCATGTTGAAACTAAAGACCAAACAGCAGATTGTCTGACGAAAGGACTAAATTCTTTGGACTTAGCGAGAGGATGTGACAAGATGGGCTTAGTGGATATCTTTCGCCCATCTTGAGGGGGAGTGTTGAGATTTATTGTATGTTTATGTATTGTTGGGTTTTTATGGGCCTAATTAGGATTAGGCCCGTGTCATTATGAGATAATCTAGGGTGAATCTAGGGTATTAATTGTAAGATTGCGTTGTAAGGCTATATAAGCCCAAGTCATTAGTCAATAAGAGATAACTTTTGCTCATTAAACTTTAAAAAAAAATCCAGTTCACCAAAATCCCACGGGAAAATAAGAAATTAGCTTGTTTGCCCCAATTTTTGTTCAAAAGGGTTATGTTGGAGCCACAGATAGAGTGGAATTTGTTGATTAATTGACCCCATAAAATTTTTGCAAAATTGCTTGGAACTATATGAAATTAGTAAACCAACACCCCTGAACTAGATACTATCGAGTATCGACCCCACTGAAAATGGGATCCGACTCCGCTGCTCTCCAAATAGGCGAGCAGGACCCTGCTCTTCCAAATCAGACGGTTGAATTTTTTTCATGCACGGATCTCAACACAGATGAACGGTCTGATTTGAAGAGCAGGGTCCTGCTCGCCTATTTGGAGAGCAGCGGAGTTGGTTCCCTGAAAATGACCTTAATTATGAAGAAATAAAGGAGAAAAACTCACCAGTTGCGCTGTCCACCTTTCTTGAAGTCTGCTTCTATGCTCCTCTTCTTCTCCTCTCCTACTCTAGTAACCTTGGATGAGGTAAAGAAAAACACTAGCACCAGAATGGCAAACCTTACATTATACACAATAAAATCACGCTCATGAAAAAGAGAAACCACTAGAAATCCAAATGAAAGCAAGAAAAAACAGTAAGAAAAACCTGTATTACAGCTGTATCTAACATTTATCTAACCTTTATCTAATCAGCCAAATAGAAGGAGGAGGCGAATCCTTTGATCAGCGGGTCAGAGAGATCAGAGAGATCAGCGGGTCGGACAGCAGGTCAGACAGCGGGTCAGACAGTGGGTCGGGGTCAGAGAGATCAGCGGTCGGGGTTAGAGAGAGAGGTCAGGGTCAGAGCGCGGGTCGGGGTCTGAGACTTCCAGCTTCAGGTGGGGTATGTGAGATGATCGAGGCCGAGCGGCGGGGCTTCGATCGGGAGGCGGGGGCTTCAATCGCTGCTTCGATCGGGAGGCGGGGGCTTCGATCGGGCGGCAGAGCCGCGAACTTCTTTTGTTTTATTTTTAGTAGCTAACCTAACGTGGGAGATGAGACAGAGAGAAAAGGAATCGCGCGTTTTTTACAGAAACTTTTCTGCGACTGGGACAATTTGGTCGCTGAAAGGTATTTGCGCCGGCCGCAGAAAGTCTCGTCGCCAAAACCATTCATTTTTTTATTTTTTTTGGGAGGAAAATACTATCAGCGACCGGCGATTTCATTGGTCGCTACTGCCGGTCGCTGATAAGATAGTTTGCTGTAGTGGATATTAACATGAGGGTAGTGAGGGTATCCTCTAATTTCAATAACTGTGCAAGTCAATTGAGAACATAGTCATTTGAAGAGCCCAGAATCAGGAAGAAAAAAATTATTTTTATCCTACCAAAATTTTTACTTTTTCATATTTTCAAAATTGGTAAAGAAAGGCACAATAATTACCTTGTCGTCACTTCAATATTTCACTATCAATTTTTTTTTTAAATAGAGTGATCAATCTCTTCAAGATCAGAAAACTTATGTACAGATTGGTAAATTCCTTCCCAAGTAATTAGCAGCAAAGGATTTTTTAGTAATATTAGACCCACAAACCTTAGGATGCTTAATATTTTCTAGGCGCCTTAACAAGATATTTTCCTTGGCCCACACACTTTATGATAGCACTAAATTTCTCTGCCGCGTCAGAAGATATGTCCGTTGCCCATGTGACATGTTTTTCGGAATGATATGCAAAATTTTACACTATATTATTATTTATATGAGATGCTTTTACTTAATTAATATTAAATTGAGAATTATATGTCTTGAAAAATAACAGTTATATGTTAAAAAAATAGAAAGAACGAAATTCTTCACGACTCCTATCCATTTTATTAGAAACCTGCCTTATAAAAAAGTAAAAAAAAAAAAAAAAGATGAAGACGGACAGCTGTCTTATAAAAAATATATAAAAATGTATTTATTTAATGGAGTTGACTGCAAGTCGTCTCCCAATAATTAGTTTTTCTCTCTTCTCCATCTCCTCAACTTTCTTCGTTCGTCCAGCACCCAACTTTCTTCTCCGTTGTTCGTGCGCTTCGCTCTTTCTCCGTCTCAATTTTCTTCGTTTCTCCGTCTCCTCAACTTTCACGGTATGAAAAATAAGAATTCTCTCAACTGAAATGAAAATTTGAGATTCGTAATCCCACTTCTCCTAATTGAGATTCTTGATGTACTAATTAAACTATTCTTTCTTTATTTCTTAATTGAGCAATTTCGTGAGTTTATACCAAAAAAATTGTGGTGAATTTTGTACAGTTTTGTACCAATTTCGTGACATTGATTTCCTTCTGTTCTGTTAGGCCGATCAAATTTCTAGTTATGGAGATATATTGCCTCACTACAGTTTCACATAGCCTTTGGAAAGGCTTGTTATTGATTAACAATTTTGAGACTTAATCTGGCACAGTTCCACATTTTCACATTTCCCAACAATATGAAAGGCTTGTCATGATAGCACTAAATTTCTCTGCCGCGTCAGAAGATATTTCCGTTGCCTTGATTTTTATTTTTACCCAAAAAAAAAAAAATATTTTAATATAAATAATCACGTTTTTAAAAGAATTTTATTTTTACCCAAACTGCATATATTATTTGCGGTTTGAATTAACAATTCAGACCGCACAGAATATATGCGGCTTGAATTTATAATTCAAACCGCACAGAATATATGCGGTTTGAATTTGTTAATTCAAACCGCAAATAATATATGCGGCTTGAATCTTTTTTTTTTTTTTTAAACTATAACTACGGGGGAGAACAAGACTGTGAAGTCTTGACGACATGCAGTCTTGACTTCGTAGAACAAGACTGAAGTTTCACACAAAATCTATTGAAACCTAGAATTTGTTATGTGAATTAAGCAAAGTTTTTTTGTATTTTGTATTATTTTTCATTTTTGGATGTTATTTCTTTTTGTTGTATGACATAATAAATACTACCATAAAATGATAAAAATATATAACATACCTCCAACCATACCATAATAAACTACAAAACTAAAGTAAAACATAATAAAGTATAACATAGCACAACTAAACTAAAACTACCAAAAAAACCCTCTATCCATTGTACTGCGAAGGGGAGAATCGGTGAGGTGGTCTACCCCTGTTTTCTCTACTGAATATGCGCTCATGCCAATCATCCCACTGAGGTTGTCCTGCCTGCGTGACGCGAGCTGGTGTAATATGATCCTCGAGCTCGGCCTCTATGCTCATCGTAAGTGTTGTATCCCATGGATCCGATGCCACGTGGGTAGCTGGCGGTGGCGGGGGAGTATGGAATATGGATGCCACAAACTGGGACCCATACTCAGGCTGAGTCCGGCTACCAAAGGCCTCCCAATCGTGAGCCATCTCTGAATACGGCGGACGCGGTAGCGGGGAGGCGGCTGTATCCCACTGATCAGCTGGAAGAAAGTCTGCAAGGCTAAAAGTCAAGCTCTCATCCTGCACAGACTGGATCTCTTGAGACTCATGATGCTCATGCGGCTCAGGCTGTGTCGGCATGTATGCAGGACCCTGCAAGGATACCAAAAATTTAGTAAAGTTTAACTATCTTTACTTACAATAAAAGAATAAATAAGATAAAGAATCACATACCGGGGAAAGAACTGGACGCCCGTGCTCGTCACGGTAGGCGTGCCAACCGGCCATGCGCAGTACCCAACGATGATAATCCCACTCTGGCTGCTCTGATGGCTCCGGTGGCATCTCACTGTTCAGAACAGGTGGCGCGTCAGGCTCGTCCGGTTGTACTGAGCGCCAATCAATATTCTCTCCGGCGTCTCGTAGCATGGTGACAAGCTTTGCCTCATGGCCGTGGTCCGCAATGCATGGGGCAACCAAGTTCAACATCGCGTGCCCGACCACTCTATAGCCACGTTTTCCAAGACAAATGATTGAACGCCCGGCACCTTTAAGCGCTAACAGCAGCTATAAAAAAAACGTTAGAAAAAAGAAAGGTTATGATAAAAGGTTCATAACGCATAAAAATGTGTTGTTTTAGATGCATTACCTGGCGAGCACCTTTCCGGCCAGTAGGGGTATAACCATCATCTTCGAATATCTGTGCGTGAAGAAAATCGCCGTAATCTCCCTCTATATACACCGAAGCCATGCCGACCCGCAGGTACCAAGCCTGATATCTCAATAGGGGATCTTCCTGGAACTGCATCGCATCAATCTCCGGCATCTGCCATAAGTTGGCACTCATATTGCGTGCCTTGATGTAGTACTCCAAGTGATGCTCACTCCAATCTCTATCCCAGTGATTACCGTGTCTTATCCTGTAATTCATATGTTAGTTGCAATTTAAAGCCAAGAACTAATGTTAAGTACAAAAATGCTAAAAAGAACATAACTTACCTATGTAGCCTCATGATCACAGATCTCGGGACGTCTGGATCTGCGGGGATGAGTGGAGGAAAATCAAACTGACGGAGCACCCGGTCTGGATAGTGGTGCTCCACTATCCAGAAGCACACCAGCGGTCCCCTGTAGCGCCACATCTCATGATCATCCGCTACAATCTGCGGCAGCCTCCCCTCAGTGTATAGCTCATGGTACGGAGTCCAAATCACCTACGTCTCACCCAGACTCTGAATCTGAGATCGGACCAACCTGATACCTATTGGCTTTCCGTGAGGGTTGTCCTTGTACAAGTGATGTCCGTACCATTTCATGCCAAATACCGGTCGATTTTCATTATCAGGCTCTCCCCATGGATCCTCGTTCGGCTGAGGTACCCCCACCGGTAGCCGTGACCACGACCAATGCTGCAGAAGCAGTATTGGCCCGTAAATTTGCTTAGTTTTCCGCTATATTTTGAAGAATACTAGCCGTCAGGGATAAGTTAAATAATTAAAATAAGACAACAAGTGCATGACAAGGTAGGTAATTAAAATAAGACATAAATAACATACTGACCTTGCAACCGTGGCACAAGTTGGAGTAGAGATGTGCTAGGACAGCCCCACCCAAGTTGTACCTGCCGCTCGACGGCTGAAGGTCTCACAGCAGCTCTAGATACATCATCGGGATGGTATCACCATTTGAATCAGCAAACATGACAGAAACAAATAGGTCCATCACAAATCCCCGTGTGTATCTGTAATATCAAAATTATAGAGCAACTCATTTTTCCGCATGAAACAGAGTACAAAATAAGTGTAATACAAATAGTTTGTATGAGTACCTCTGAATCTCGAGCTGAGTGGAATTACTACCTAGACCTCTCGCAAACATAGCTCGCAGCTTCGTCTTGTCCAGACAGTACTTGGACTTCCCCCCATTGCTGCGTATATTTGGCTCCGCTCCCAACAACTCTGCGAGCATGTAATTAATCGTGATGTCATCTAGATCTGTTGGGTCAGATATGCCACCAACGGGCACGCCCTGGATAGACAGACCCCATAGAGCACTAACGTCCTGGAGAGTCACTGTCATCTCTCCAAAAGGTAAGTGGAACGTGTGCGTCTCGGGGCGCCATCGCTCCACTAGTCCTGCAATGAGGGACGCGTTAATGGACTTAGTCTCCGACTGTAGAATATCGACCAAATGTTGCACCCCCAAATTTTGCAGATACGACTCCATGAGCGAGTAGTACTGCATGTCAGAATACCGACTCCTGGCAGTTATAATTGCCTCACTCTGCGTTCAAAAAAGTAAACAACATGAAAACCTAAAAATACAAAAATTCAACAAAATACAAACTTAAAAAAAAAAAAGTAATCAAGTACCTCTTTAGATGCCTCTGAGCTCATCGTGAGGCATCAATAATAAAGGACTGAAATGATCATTGCTGTCAGTGGGAATGGGCTCATCAACCGGGTCGGCTGCGGGTGGTCTCCTAGGCCGTCCCCTAGCCATCCTACGTTAAAAAAAATTCATGCCCTAATTAGTTCAACCAAAATAAAGAATATATAAAGCTATATATCAAGCAATTTCCATCAATTTTCAAGTCTATATATCATTCTATCAATTTTATTATAAAAAAAAAATCTAACCAAAACTGTGGGGTTTGAATTATTAATGAAAATGATAATATATTCAATCAACAAAAATTTTACATGCATGGCCGGCCACCTAATTTTACATGCATGGCCCAAGCCCAACTAATTTTACATGCATGGCCGGCCACCATCTCAACAAAAATTCATCTCTTACAATTTGGCCCTTTACATATATACAATTCACACATATATACAATTCATATCTTACATTTCAGACCCTTAATAAAATTATTTTGTAATATGGTCCCTGCCAGTTCAACATTCTGGTTATCATACAAAACCATACACGATACAATATCAATCAATCACAACATTTGGGGTAATCGTACAACAACTAGAAACAAGGTGGATTAGACAATTACCCGTGATAGCAAGCAATAGAGAGGGAGGTGGAAAATGGCCGGCACCAAAGAAGCACCTTGCTTCTCACCCGTTACACCAAAATTCAGCAAGCACCGAGAAATCAGAAGCACCAATAGAGTCAGCACCGAAATGCACCAGCGAATCCTTAACGGGTCGGGTAATTTGCAATAATCAAAGGAAAACGGAAAAGAGGGGCAATGGCAGAATTTCTCAACACATGAGAGAAATCAAACAAACTAGGCGGTGAAGAGGCGAAGGGGTGAATTTCTTCTCTGTTTTTCTTTTTTTATTTTCCATTTTTGCTGGCGGATCTTGGATCTGGCGGAGAGGCGAAGCAAACAGAGGGAGAAGAAGGGGTCGCGAGCTCGCTGGGATATAGGCGTTTTAAGCCGCATATATTATTTGCGGTTTGAATTAACAATTCAAACCGCATATATTCTGTGCGGTTTGAATTAAAAATTCAAGCTGCATATAAAAATATATTTTCTGTGCGGTCTGAATTGTTAATTCAAACCGCAAATAATATATGCGGTTTGGGTAGAAATAAAATTCTTTTAAAAACGTGGTTATTTATATTAAAATATATTTTTTTGGTAAAAATAAAAATCACGGTTTCCGTTGCCCATGTGACATGTTTTTCGGAATGATATGCAAAATATTACACTGTATGATTATTTATATGGCATGTTTTTACTTAATTAATATTAAATTGAGAATTATATATCTGGAAAAATAACAGTTATATATTAAAAAAAAAATAGAAAGAACGAAATTCTTCACGACTCCCAGTCTGCCTTATAAAAAATTAAAAAAAAAAAAGAAACTGAAGACGGACACCTGTCTTATAAAAAATATATAAAAATGCATTTATTTATTGAGTTGACTCCCAGTCTTCTCCGAGTCTCCCACTCAACTAATAATTAGTTTTTCTACCTTCTCTCTTTGCATCGTTTCATATCAACACAAGAAAAGAAAAGAGAACAGATTTAGCAATTTTAGATCGATGGGTCTAGGCGGGGTGATTTCCAACCTTCTCTCTTTGGGCGCCAAACTGCTGCCTGCTGTTGTCGCATCTACGCAAGCTCCGTCTTCTTCCTCCAATCCTCCAGTAGATCAAAACCACCAAATTGAGGCTGAGTTGAAGAAATTGATGAGGATGTTGGAGCGGATCAAGGCCACGCTGTACGATGCAGAGCAGAGGGAGATCACAGACTCGTCAGTCAAGCTCTGGTTGAAGGAGCTCAAGGGTGTTGCGTACGATGCAGAGGATGTACTGGGTGAGTACCACTATGAAGTCTTACGAGCACAAGTTGAGGCAAGAGATGCTTCTCCACCAGATTCTCGTAAAAGGAAGCTAATTCAGGTAGCTAATTTAATTTTATTTCTTTGAGCAAAGACTATATCTGTATAAGTGATATGTTTTGTGTTCACGAGTTAGGGTCACTAACATAAATGTCTTATTAGTGTTTAGATTAAATGGAATTGCTAATGAAGTTCAAGAAAAAAAAATAAGTAATTTCAGATTCCCTTGTTGATGTGAAATGCCGAGCCTGTATCTGTCAACCTGGTCAAGCTCATTTGTTAGCAGCATAAATTCCATTGACTACCAAGAAGTTGTAAGCTCTTAGAACTATAACACAGAATATGAAATGTACTTTTACCCATAGTCTACCATCAGATCCAGGTAGAGCCATATATACAAGTATAACTTTGTGTACATGAACATTATAGTAGGTCTTACACTCTCAAGGTAATTATAACTTTCCAGGTTCCATGAGGCATGCTGGATCAAATTCAGCAAATAACGAGCAGATTTGATGAGATTGCGAAAGATCGGAGAGCACTTCAATTGTCAGAGGGAGATGGACCCAAACGTTGCAACAATGAATTGCAAATAGCTCCAACTAGCCACTTCGTAGTTGAGTCGAATATCTTTGGTCGACAGAGGGAAAAGGAGAAACTAATTGATTTGTTGTCCTTAGAACGTGATATTGTTTCAGTGGTGACAATTGTGGGCATGGGGGGCATTGGCAAAACAACCCTTGCACAACTTGCCTATAATGATCAAAGAATCAAACAAAGGTTTGATAAATTTGGGTGGGTATGTGTGTCAGAGGATTTCAATGTTCAAAGGCTCACCAAAGAATCAGTGGAGTCCATTACAGGAAAAAAGTGCGGTCTTACAAATTTGAGTGCTTTGCAAGACAAAATTCGGAATGTGATAAGTGGGAAAAGGGTACTTTTGGTCCTCGATGATGTATGGAATGAGAAGAAGAGTCTGTGGGACTCATTTCAGGCTATTTTTATGTCAGCTGCATTTGCAAAAATCCTAGTTACTACTAGGAATGATTCAGTCGCACGAATCATGCAAACAGAGCCAACATTCAACCTTGGCCATTTGTTAGCTAAACAGTGTTGGCGATTGTTCGAACATTATGCATTTGGGGGAGTAGAACAAAATAATGACCCGAAGTTGGTAGAAATTGGGAAGCTTGTCATGAACAAGTGTGGAATGTTGCCCTTGGCTGTGAAGTCAATTGCTAGCCTTTTGAGGCATGAGGTGGAAGAAGAGAGTTGGAGAGATATTTTAGAAAGTGAGCTATGGGAGTCTGTAGATGTTCACAATGAGATATTTCCACCTCTTCAAATAAGCTATGCACGTCTTCCCACATACCTAAAGTCTTGTTTTCTATATTGTTCCATGTTTCCTAAAGATTACTTCTACAATGATGGAGATTTGGTGAAATTATGGATATCCCAGGGTTTTATTGAGCCTAAGGGAAACAAGACTGCAGAACAAATTGGTTTTGAATATGCTGAGCAATTGTGCCAGAGGTCCTTGTTTGAAAGAAAGGCAGACATGAGTACAATGTGTTTAAGTTGCATGATATAGTTCATGATTTAGCACGACTTAATTCGGAAAATGGTTGCTATTCAATCGAGGTTGATAAGCTCCCAATTTTTCCTAATATACTGTACCATATGTATATAGCAGATAATGTGAATCTAAGAGATCCTATTCCCTCTGACAAGTTCACTACTCTGCGCACACTCCTTATAGGCGACCAAGTCAAAAACTTCAATACTTTTGAATTTTCAATGGCACTAAAATTAAGAGCTCTACGGGGATTCCATAATTTAGAATCTCTTTCCTCCATTGGCAATTTGAAGCATCTTCGTTATCTTTCACTTTGTGATATGTTCTTTGAAATGCTACCTGAATGCATATGCTCCCTTTACAGCTTGCAACATCTAACTCTTAAGGATTGTAATCTCAAAGAGTTGCCAAGAAATATAGGAAATCTGATTAGCCTAGAAGAGCTAATAATTAATGATTGTTCAAATCTCAAGGTGTTGCCCGAGTCCCTTTGTCTATTAAAGGCCTTGAGGAAACTTCATCTTTATGGTTGCCGGCAACTTGAAGAGCTTCCTAGTGACATGGGGAGCCTTACAAATCTTCAAACTCTGGAAATAAGGGGTACTAGTGTGAGTTATTTACCACCTAGCTTGATCAAAATTCTAGGAATTCAAGCACTGAATTACGTGGAGATCATCTGCCAGACAATAGGATGGTTAAAGGGTTTTCCTGATTTAGGAGGTACTCTTTATCTGTGCGGAATGAAAAATATTTCCAATTTAGTGGATGTCCAATGTGCTAACCTTGTGAGTATGTGTAACTTGGAGCACTTGATACTAAACTGGGATGACGATTATAATCGGGATATAGATTTTACTCAAAAAAAAAATAATCGGGATATAGATGGCAGTGTACTTAAGTTGCAAATAAAAAAAGGTCAGAACATATTTCTTGAAGATCGAAAATGTTTTTCGGTGATGGATAGTCTCCAGCCTCGCCCTAATCTTAGCGACCTAGAAATATTGGGTTACAATGGGATAACATTTCCGGAATGGATTGGAAGCCTATGCAAACTAAAGTATTTGAATATTACCCATTGTAATGGTTTGCAATTCAAAGCAGAGTCGCTGCCATTAGAACTTAAAGAGATGGAAATTTCTCGGTGCCATCAGTTAGTATCTTTCCCTGGAATACAAAAGCTGAAATCCTTGGTCAAACTTACCATCAATGATTGTGAGAACCTGTGCAGCTTTATGGAACCTTCTCTTGAATTGACAATGAGAGCAGGGGTGGGTTCATATGGGACCTCACTGTTGGGGTTGACAAACCTTGTTTCACTCAAAAGTTTGAAGATTTCACACTGTTTCAAATTGCAAGTATTGGCCGATGAGTTGCTTCCTGTAGAACCTTGCAACGTTGAGGTTTATAATTGCCTCGGGTTAAGGGACTGGTGCTTGCAACATGGAATAAACTATTATTATTGTGAGAGGTACTTCCTAATTCCTATTATTCTATAATATTGTTGCTATATTATTGAAGAGAGTGCCATTATCTAGTTTCGAAGCTTTATTTCTTTAAATACAAAATTAAAATTACATTATATTTCTTTCCTCTTTTTTCTTTCCGCGCATACCATTTAACTCAAGAATTATATTTTTTTCAAACGTGATTCAAATCTGGAGTGGAAATGAATAGTGCCCCAAGACTGAGTTTTTGGTAGCAAGTAGCAAGTCAAAGGCAGTTGAATGGTAGAGTAGAATAAATAATTGGTCCCTCTAGCAAAGCTGACATGCACATAGGTCCTCGCTGAGAATCCAACATGATTTTTTTTTTTTTTTAAGGTTAGTGGTTTTTATGCCAACTAACAAATCAATTGATTAAAACTGTATTTATAACGAGTCAAGTGACTCTAATTCCTAAATTTACTTCTTTATTCTCACAAAATTTGTCATATTGTGTCTTTAATGATTGGTTGTATGCTGGTAAATGTAGGTAAGTGATTGGCTACTGCATGAGAGCTTCTACAGTGTTGATTTTGAAGACAACTAATTGGGCCCGGCCCATTAGCTTTTTCCATCGGCAAAAAAGCCAACCGAATAAATTAAAAGGTTTCAGCGTAACTTTTAGAATAGAGCCATTTCGTTGTATTTCTGTGAGCCGCTGCTCTCTGTCTTTGTTACCTCTTCACCAAGTTCTTCTAGGGATTTGTTTTCTTCTTCTTGAAATTTGTAAGGGAGTGTGTGAGAGAGTGCTATTGAGCTTAATAATTTCTTGTACTTGTAAGACTCTTTGATCTAGTGGATTTGTGCCGTGTGCTTCCGTGGTTTTCTCCCGAAAGGGTTTCCACGTAAAATCTTGTGTCTTCTCATATTTCTTATCCTTGCTGAGCTGTTTGGTATCTTGTGTGATTCCTCTATTTCTCAATTTATTTATGATTTGGTGTATGCACACAAGATATTTGAAGAAAATACTCTTAAAAGTAATTGTGTGGTACAGCTTTGCTAATTTATCTCCCAACATACAGAAAGATGACTTGCCGTATTGGAAGAGCCTTACAGGTTGTGTTAGCAGTCCTTACAGGTTGGTTCGTTGTAAAAACAGCCATTAGAACTTCAAGAGTTGGAAATTTATGAATCCGATCACCTAGTATCTATGCCTGGAATACAAATGCTGAAATCCTTGGTCAAACTTTCCATCGGTTATTGTGTTAACTGTCATTTGAACTGGTACAACTGGTACCAATTTCAGGTTGGCAATTATCGTGTTAACTGTTACAACTTCGGAAGAACTGGTACAACTGTTAACTTTCCATCTATTATTGTGTTACTGCCATTAAATCAATTTCAGATTGGCAATTATCGACACTGTCAGATCCTTGACCTGACGATGCTATTTGAAATCGCAATTGAGCCGGAAAGTCAGCTTCTTGAACAAATTTCAGAGATTGAGCTTGAGCTCAGTGATAATGGTGAAAAGAGATGACTAAGAGAAATAGGTAAAATTGTTATTTCATTTCATAATCCGAATGGTTACAAATATAGCCTATTTATAGGCGATGCAATATACTGAAAATTACAATTTTCTATGCAGCAGATTCGTCAAACAAACGACAAGCGGCCACCTAAGCTCCACGGTGGAGCTTTACTGCTTATTTGGCTAACGATCTAACTAACCTCACTGTAGCCTGATCCCGGGGACCCAATCTCCAGTATTAATTATTAATCCTAACAGCTCTCTTCCTTTAAACTAAGCATGGAGCCCAACTTTCAGCGTCTGTTTCTTTTAAAGACTGCTGCCCGGTTCGCTGACCTTCATGACCGTCACCTCTCCCTCTTCTTCCAATTCTTTGACTGGGTCAAAATCAACCCAAATCACCCCCAAATTAGCTCCGAAACCTGACAGACACCCTGTACAGAAACTGGTACAACTGGGTCCTGACAACAAGGAATAAGCGCTGCTATGTTGAGGCTTTAGTTCAAAGAGTTAATTGATTTTTTCGTGGATACATATTTTTTTTCCCCTGCTCCTCGTGTTCCTTTTGACGGATTCACAACCATTTTTTTATTTTTATATATGCATGTTCTTTAAAATAGTGCACCATAGATCCAAGAATAGTTTGAATTTGAATTAACTGAATTGTATTCCGTTACTCTTGTGTTGCTTTTGACGAATTCACAACCAATATTTTATTTTTTATATATGGATGTTGTTTAAATAGTGGAGTAGAACTAGGGTGTTCTCAAGCTCATCAAGCTCTTTCGTGAGCTTAATTTAAAAATCTATTGAATTGGCTTCATACGATGTATCCAAACCGTTGGAACCGATCTACTTCACAAGTGATCCGTTTACATGAAACTTATAATTTTTCGAACTAATTTAGTATAAACTATAAAGTCAAGCGGTCAAAAATAGATGGTTTATAAGTTATTTTAATGTGTCCATTTTTCATTATTTTTTTATCTTGACTTAATATTAAATTAGTTTGAAATTTTATAAATTTGACATGTAAACTCATCATTCGTGAAGTAGATAGGTTTCAACAGTTTAAATACGTCGCTTGAAGCCAATTCGATATATTTTTGAGTTAAGCTCACAAAGGAGCTTGGTGAGCTTAAAACACCTGGTTCTACTCAAAATAGTGCACCATAATCCATAGATCGAAGAATAGTTTAAAAGATATGAATTAATTGAATTGTATTGAAAAAGACTTTAGGCCTTCAAATTTGATTATTTTGGGCCGGGCTTGCTACTGGGCTTCAAATCTAGTTACTTTGGGCCTTCAAGCGTACCCATATAAATGCTTTGAAATAATTGGTATTTCAAGATAATTAATTATGTACCTCATATTACCTAGGCTAGTAAGTAGGGGTGTTAATTGGTTTTAAATTGAACCGACAGAGATCAGTTTAATCAGTTTGATTTTCCAGTTAAATGGATCGATTAGGTTCATTTTTTAAAACCGGTTAAACCAAACCGATCGAAATTTTTAAACTTATTCCCTATCAAAAACCAAACATTTTTAAAAAATTCTAAAATTATGTATATTGCTTGGTTCCGTTTAAAACCGGTTAGCAACCAGGGTGCCCGCATAATGGGCGGTAATACTCGCATAATTGGCGGTGACGCGAAGTCGAGGTTGGACTGGGCCTTACCGAATGAGACCCAGCTCAACTCTGCAGGCCAAATTGTTTAGGGTTGATTGGGTGAGGCCCAGCTTTGGTCTTTGCCAGGCCGTTCGGCATCTGGACTACGGGCCTTATTATGTTTGATCTCGGGTTGGCCCTAAGAGAGGGTCCGAGTCCGGAGTTACCTTTTAGGCCTGTCATGCGACGACTTGATTAGGCCTCGTCGGACAGGCTCACTGACGGGCCGCGAGCCTGGTCGCCTTCGGTCTCGGGCTGGCCCCGGGAAGGGGTCCGAGTCCCGAGCTGCTCTTGGGCCGCGACCGTATTAAGGGCCTTGTTTTATTTGACCTCGGGTTGGCCCTTTGCGGGGTCCGAATCCCATGTCATTTATGGACCGAGTTCGAGTTTACTGAGGGTCATTGGCACATGGATCTATCATAAATATATAGCTCGAGTCGATCCGTAAAATACATTTACCATAGCCTCACTAAAAGAAGGGTCCCGATCCTATATATATAGTAACTCAATTTTTGAGTTTAGACGTGTCCGGTGCCTATAAGGGGATATCACAGGGGCCAGTATTATTTGAAGGGTCTGGGTCCTTTAAAATGTGTTAGAGCATCTTGGACAGGCTGGATCAAAACAAAAAAATTGAGTTACTTTATGGAATCCGAATTCCAGAAGGAATATAAAAAATGATTCATAATTTTAATAGAAATAGAATATTAAAGACATTGGAAATTTATAATTTTGATAGATGCACATAGTCATAGGACGAACTCTAATTTTTAGACAGCGAAGAAATCACCTGACAATTGGGGCCCACCGTCAGTATCCAGCTTGCACATATAAAAATGAATTCCGGAGGATCCAACTTCTCAAGTACCTCAAATTTTGAGATTAGATCCGGACCGTCGGATAAGAATCCGGGCCCTTTAAAATTCGTGCAGAAACAGATCTGACCGTCTTTGTCCTTCAATATTCGTGCAGAAACGATCTGATCGTCTGGATCCTTTAATATTAGTGTAGAAACAGATCTGACCGTCCGGGTCCTTTAATATTCATGTAGAAACAAATATGACTGTCTGGTTCCTTTAATATTCGTGCAGAAACCGATCTGACCTTCCGGGACTTTTTATATTCGTGCAAAAACAGATCTGACCATCCGGTTCCTTAAATAAGAATTCGATTTCTTTAATATTCGTGCAGAAACAGATCTAACCATCTGATAAGAATCCGGTTCCTTTAATATTCTGTAGAAACAGATCTGGCTTCCGGGTCCTTTAATTTTCATGCATAAATAGATCGGACTGTCTTGTTCCTTAAATATTCGTGCAAAAACAGATCTGACTGTCTGATAATAATTCGGGTCCTATAATATTCGTGCAGGAACAGATTTGACCATCTGGTTCCTTTAATATTCGTGCAGAAACATATCTGATCGTCTGATAAAAATTCGGTTCCTTTAATATTCGTGCAGAAACAGATCTAATGTCCGGGTCCTGTAATATTTGTGCAAAAACAGATCTGACTGTCCGGTTCCTTAAATATTCGGGCAGAAACAAATCTGTCTAATAAGAATTCGGGTCCTATAATATTCGTGCAAATTCGTGCAGAAATAGATCTGACGTCCGGGTCCTTTAAAATTCGTGCAGAAACAGATTTGACCATCCGGTTCCTTAAATATTTGTGCAGAAAACATATCTGATCGTATGATAAGAATTTGGGTCCTATAATATTCGTGTAGAAACATATCTGATCGTCCGGGTCCTTTAATATTCGTGCAGAAACATATATGACTGTCTGATAAGAATTCGGGTCCTATAATATTCATGCAGAAACAGATCGACAGTCCGGGTCCTTTAATATCCGTGCAGAAACATATCTGACCAATCGGGTCCTTTAATATTCGTGCAGAAACAGATCTGACCATCCGGGTCCTTTAATATTCGTGCAGTAACAGATCTGATCCGTCTCGTCTTCTCTCCAGTTATATATGCACTAAAGTAACTCAAATTTTGAGTTTGCATCCCGACCGTCTCATCAGAAATTGGAAAGCAGGGGTTCTTTAACATTGGTGCTGAAACAGATCAGACGGTTTAAATCTAAACACAAATATTGGGTTATTTTGAGTAAATATATTAACAGAGCATTTTTCGCTTCAAGCAGCGCACGAACCATATGTAGCGTTCTTTGATTCTCTAGTCCGTGCGCTGCGTGAAGGCAAAACTCCTCTGTTAAATTATTTACCCGTTATTTTAGGGAATCGAACACTTCTCTTCTAAACCCTTCCACCTCCGCCTCCGCCACCAACAACCCAAAACCGGATCGGACACCTCCAGTCGGAATGTGGAAGCTCCTAAACGGTGCCGACAAAGAGGTTCTAGTAGACATTGTGAGGTTCTCTCAAAAGCAAAATTTGAAAGGCGTCGAAGGAGGTTGGAAAGAGTATTTGGCGCAACATGACAAGAAATTGGGAAATACCATAGGTGACCCTGCTAGAAAACCCAAGGATTTCTTACTTGCCTTTCTCCATACCTTCCCTTCAAATTTGAGAAAGGTAGTTTTTCAGGTAATTTTTGAAGTTGGGTTTATGGTTTAATGCTTATATTAAGCTAAGTTTTAGGTTATGTTCATAACTAGGTGTTTTTTCAGGTAATTTTTGGTTTGCTGGTAATTTCTGGTATTTCTGTGTATCTATGTAATTTTCTGTTTTGTTTCCTGAACTATGTACTATTGACTTTTAATTTAATGAATTACCTACGGGTTTGAAATAAAAAAAAAGTTGGGTTTAGGGTCTAATGCTTAGATTAAGCTTAGTTTTTAGGTTATTTTCATAACTAGGTGTTTTTCTGGTAATTTGTGGTATTTACTGGTATTTCCGGGTATTATGTAATTTTCTGTTTTGTTTCCTGAACAATGTGCTATTGACTTTTAGTTTAATGAATTACCCATGGGTTTGAAATAAAAAATAGTTGGGTTTTCTTAAATAAGTAGCCCCCAAGAAGTTGTTTGTCATGATTCCAAATTTGTAGGAAAATTTGTAGTCTTTTGTAAGATGGTTTCCTTCAATTTGTGAAAAGAAATCTTTATTGGGTGTCTGATTTTTTTTTTGTAGTATTTTGAGAAGATGATAAAAAGATATAATGACTGTAAAAAGTTTCTGCACTTTAACAATTTGCCCAATTTGGAGCCTCCCCAGATGGTAACAATTAATATTTTGATAATTATTTGTATTTCCTTGATCAGCTTCTAGCTTAGGTTCACCAAAAAACCCAGTATTGCATAGCCTGGTACTGGTACTGGTACTGGTACTGGTACTGGTACATATTAAAAGTGGTACGTATCAAACCAAACAATTAGGTGACCTATGGGTTTATAGAAAAACTGGTAGTGGTACATATAGGACCAAACATTGAGGTGGCATATGGGCTATAGCAAAACTATGAGGACAATTTCTCTTTGTAGCTAAAAGTGTCAGGTCTAAGTCGGTTTTTATTTTTTCTATTTAGATTTAGCTAAAAGTGCTATTTTTACACTTATATTTTTCAATGAAAATTTACTTTGTAAATGTAGAGGTTAGTCCATTTAACAGCAGAGCACCAAGAGTACACAAGGAATTATGTTTTTCCATCCTATAAGGAGGTTCCTCTCTCGCTCTCTCTCTATATTGATTGTTCGCTGGCTTATGATTTCAATTTTCATTTTGTATTCTATACTTCAGAAAAAATGTTAATTTTGTTGCTAATAAATGTACTTCCTTTGTGTGTTATGTGTAGGGGTGGGAATTCATAACACTAGGAAAAGTACCTGAAAAAATGGACTCAAAATCCATGATTGCTATTCGTTGTGAAACAGTACATTGTACAGATGGCACCGAAGCACTGGTACGGGTTTGTGCTGTTGATCAAAAGTTGGAGGTCTGTAGTTTTATTTAACTATAAAATTATTTTCATATATTGTTTATACATGGTTCAAAACTCTTAATCTGACTGTTATTTTTGTAGGTCATAATGGATAGACTATTAAACCCTAGTAAATCAGTTAAAAACTACAGAACTGCCATTACTGGTATTTCTGCTGAAGACTTGGATGGAGTTACATGCTCATTAACTAATGTACAGGTATACAATATTTGTTTTTTTTTCAATAAAACTTTTGTTGGAACCGACAGTACCAAATCTTCCTATCCAAACCAGAAGATAAAACTATCCGTTGACCATAAAGTACCCATTTTACCCTTTTTAAAAAAAATTAGAAATATGTAGGCTCTTTAAGAAAAATTTCAATCTTGTAATTAGTCGGTTTCCGAGGGCAAATGTTTAATTTCTCTACTTTTGTGAGTTTTTGAAATTTACAAGGGTAAATATGATATTATGAAGTTTAGAGGGGGAAATATGTAATTTCGAAGTTTTTCAGGGGTATACATGAAATTTCCCCACACTATTTAATAAAGTCTAGAACAAAAGGAAGATACAGTGATCAAGTTGAGCTTCTTATTCAATTAGAAGTGATGTTCTTTTGTTTTTGTTCATCACAAGGTAAATATACCTTGTATTTTTTTTTTTTTTTAAATTTGTTGTTACTCCTGCACAGAAATCCTTGAAAAAGATTTTGAAGAAGGGCCCCGTTTTAATCGGGCATGGACTATTCAATGATTTGCAAGGTATATAATAATTTCAACAATTTATGAAGTAATCCAATTGGTTAATATTAAAATTCAAGGTGAATTTAGCTTATTTTTTCTTGATTAAAATCTCTTTGTTTCCTATTAAATCTCTTTTTATTGATTTGATGCAGCTTTGAATTGATTATTGTTGGTAGTTGACACAGCTAGCATATTTAGTTATGCTAATTTAGCAACTGGACTTGCGCCTTTGTTGAACAACTTAGGCTCGGTATATATCAGTTCTCATCCTTCTTTCTTTTGCAAGATTGCAAAATAACCCTTCTATTATCTTAATTCTCAATACCAGACTTCGTTTGCCTATTTTTATTATATTCTCTGGTTCTGGATGGATCAAAAACAGTGTTTTTGTATCTATCTAAAAAAATAATAAGAAATTCCGAAAAAATATAAATTTGGTCTCCAAGCACATTTTAATATGGAGATCTCTTAATACCAGACTTCTTTTGCTCTTCTTTTTTATATATATATTCTCTGGTAGGTGGTAGCGCGCAACTGTTTAGAAGAAGCAAAAGCCGTAATGAGACTTGTTCATGCTAAACTAGAACGTGGTTTTGATCATCCCATTAATCTTTCATCTGATTCTACAAGTGACCACTCAAAAGTCTCGGTACCGTTCTCTTATAACTGTGATACAACTTGTTCATGCTCTTACCAACTGGTAAAAAAAGTATTCATGCATGAGTGAGGCTATGGTACTATGCATAGCGCGGATTTTTACATACTGTGGATCAATATCTCCATTTTTGAAATCCAAACAATCGATCTGAACCATTCAACATAATCAACATATAAAAATGTACTTGTAAATCAAAGTTCACAATTTTTAGAATTTTCATAATATATTTTTAGATAGGTAGAAAATCACTTGATCTAAAGATTTTAGACCATTCAAAAGTAATGATTTTCTACATATCTAAAAAAATAGTAAAGAAATTCTAAAAAATATAAAGTTTAGTCTGCAAGTACATTTTCATATGGAGATCTTGTTGAACGGTTCAGATCGACTCTTTGGATTTTGAAAACAGAGATATTGATTTATAGTACGGAGCAATCTGCATTTGAATTTTTCTTTTCCTTTTTGAGAATCTTCACCAATGCTCTTAATAAATACTCAGGCATTGCCTGACTTGGGCTCTAAGGACCTACTGGTACATTGTGTACCAGTTGCTGTGCCTTACCTAGAGTTAACTCGCATATTTCCAGGAACTCCTGAAATTCATGTAAGTTTTTATTCCTATTATCATAACTACTCTCTTCCAACAAACCAAGTAGTTGATCGTTTTTTACCTTGTTTTTAACTCTAGTCTTTTACTTTTGTCAGGACCATATAAAAGTAAAAGGTGATTTGTCTTCTACATTTGTGAAATTTAAAAATTCAAAAGAAGCAGAAGGTGCATATGAAGCATTAAATGGCATGATCTCCCAGGTAGGGAAATATATTATTTCCGTTATGGTTTATGCTATATATATATATATATATACTTATTCATCACAACTGATTTTTTTTTTTTTTTGAATAAAAAGGATAATTTTGGGAGGCAGCAAAAGGTAGTTGTATTCAGACAGGAGAATGGAGAGGTTGTGAAAGTCTCAGTAGGTAAATTGGTGACAAAAAGGCTACGGGAGGATGCAAATGGAGTCGAAGAAGAGATAAAAGATAATTCAAAGAAGTTTAAAATTTCTCATAATCACTGCTTACCTGAAAAGGAGGTTAAAAGAATTTTCTTTTCGATTGTAATTACATCTTATATTCACCATTATTGCAAATAATACCTCCTGTTTCTAATAGCAAAGCAAGTTTGAACTATTTGATATCCAACTGTTAGAATAAATTAGGGTTATAGGGTTTCATTTGTTTAATTTAGCGATGTTTACCTCTGGGTGTTCTATGCAAACATCCCAAAATATATATTTGGTGAAATTTTCTGAACTTACATTGCTAAGGGAGAATTATATCTATTTTATATTGAAAATACTGCATATGTCAATTGACTTCTATTTAAATATATATTTTTTTAATATATTTTATCAATATCAGGCCCTGGCCGAGATTGTAAGGAAGACCCAATGGCGGGGTCTAAAGGGTAGTAAAGGAAATTGGAAAGAATTTCTGACAAGTCATGATAAAAAACTCGGTAGTAGCCTATCTGACCCCGCAAAAAGAGACGAGAAAACTCTTACAGCTTTTCTCAGTACCTTTTCTTCCCATCTGCAGAAGGTATGTTTCATCTATAATTCTGATAATTTAATACATGATGTTCTAAGGTTAGACTATGTTCTTTTAGTAATAATCGGATGCTATTTCTATGACGAGTTTTTTTTCTGTTCCATAGGACCTTTTTAGTTATTTTGTACTGGTTTTTAACAGATTTCCTTGTCATGTGCTTTTATAGTATTTTGATAATATGAGGAAAAGACACACTCAGCTTGTGGCTTTAGAGGAGCATATAAAAAAATTTCCGGAATCAGAGTCTTCTGAACTGGTAAGTAAATTGCATCTTAGTACCAGAACGGATTGGTACGTATGACCAGTACTGCTATGCTCCCTCTTTCCAGAATTTTTTTATCTAACCCCAATTTATTCCCAAGTTTCATTTAGAATTTCTACATATTTTGATAAATAGGAGGGACATGAACAATGTTCCCTATTTTTTTTTCTTTTGACATCAGCAATCTTACAAAGAAATAGGGGGAATTTCATGTATACCCTTCAAAACTTTCGAATTATTTCCCCATCTAAAATTCATAATATCATAGTTCGAAATATCATAATAAAAATATGATATTATGATTTTAGAGGGCCAAATACGTAATGTTGAAAGTTTTGAGTATACATAGGCACATCTGGTGAATGTAGGTATTAGATCAGTAAAATTTTGCTCTTTTTTTTATCTGGTCTATGCTGGCATCAGAGAAAATAAGAGGAATAGCAATGTTATGGTCCTTCCTAATTTCTAATGTTGGTTGATTATTCCATAATTTCTAATAGCAATGTTATCTGGGTTTGCTGGGTTCTTCCTAATGAAATTGTGAAATGAAAATTTATGTTCGGTCAAAATAAGAATCTGTTCAAATAAAATATGGCATGATTTAGATTTTTATTGAAAAAAAATCTCTTTTATATAAGCAGAGGTTAGCCCGTTTGACAGCAGAGTACCCAGATTATAGAAGAAATTATGACTTCCCGTCTTATAATGAGGTTTCTTTTGTTGCTCTCTCATTTTATATCTTTTCCTTCCCAAAAAATGTGCTATTTATTAATTCATAAATTCTTATTATCTAATACCACCAATTCTTATTCCTTAGGATTGGAAGGTGATGAAAGTAGGTTCAGTATCTAATATAATAGAATCAAAATCCATTGTTGCTATTGATTGTGAGATGGTTCTTTGTGAAGATGCTACTGAAGCACTGGTACGAGTTTGTGCTGTAGACCGAAATTTGATGGTATGAACCTCTCTCTCTCTCTCTCTCTCTCAATACATTGATCATTTATCTATCTGTGGTTAAATAATTTAGAAGGAGATTTTGTTTTTTTATAGGTACTGATAGATAAACTTATATGCCCTGGTAAGCCGGTTAAAGACAACCGAACACACATGACAGGTATGTCAGCTGAAGATTTGGATGGAGTACCATGCACATTAGCTAAAATACAGGTATTAATTTGCCATTGTTTACATTTTATATAGTTATCCTAAGCATTTAACATTACTGTATATTTGTGGATCATAATTGGAATTTGTTTTTTTGCTCAGAAATCATTGAGAAAGATCTTGAAGAAGGGGACTATATTAATAGGCCATAGTTTGTTTTTTGATTTACGAGGTAAAAATGAACAAACAAATTGCTTTAACTCTTACATATCTATTATATTTCAATTAAGTAGTGTTGGTTCTGACAGTTCTTTATTGGGTGGGTCCCTTCATGCAGCTCTGAAAATCGATTACCCATTGGTAATTGACACGACATGTATTTTTAAACATGCTGATTTACCACCTGGAGTATCTCCTTCTTTGAATAATTTGTGCAAGGTACATATTTCAACCCCCCCCCCCCCCCCCCCCCCCCCCCCCCCCCCAACATGAGGGCATTTTGGGAATTTGGAAAGCATATTCATCAGTTTTTCATTCCGTTTGTTTTGGTATTGTTATAATTTGGCAGGCTGTGTTGAGTAGAGCAGTGAGAGAAGGGGAAACACATGACTGCTTAAATGATGCAAAAGCAGCAATGGAAATTGTTCATGCAAAACTCAAACACGGTTTCAGCCAACCAATTAAAGTTGCCTATGTAAGTTACAGTATTTTTACTACAAGGGAATTTCATTTATACCCCTCAAAAACCCTTAAATTACGTATTTCCCCTCTAAAATTTCATAATATATATTTACCCTTCTAAATTTAAAAAACTCACAAATTTACCCAATTTATTGACTTTTCTATTAAAACTCATTTTAAATTTACAAAGTACCCATTTTACCCTTTATTAAAAGAATAAAAAATATGTAAGCATGTTTAAGAGAAATTTTCATCCTTTTGAGGGGTATGCATAAAATTCTCCCTTTTTACTATTATAGTTCTATTATGTTAGATTTATTTCTTCTGATCGATTTACTAAAGTGAGATCAAACATAGGACATGATATAATACCTGATATCTGACAAAACAATTTTATACTTGATATGATGTGATAATCAGGTATCAGAATCTGACTTGGCGAATCTCAAGGTGCATAAGGTACCAGTCAAGGTGTCTTGTGAAGAATTGAGTAGATTTCTGCCCGGGAAACCAAATGTTGATGTAACTGATTCACTTCCCTTTGTCTTAATTAATATCTCTAACATTTTGTTTGAAATGCAATTGTGTAAAATTCATTTCTTTATTTGATTTCTTTCCTTTTCTTGCTAATTAAATAAACAGAAGGATATACGAGTAAGTGGTAGTGGTAATGTATCTGCTACATTAGTAGAATTTAGAAATGCAAAGGAAGCAGAGATGGCTTTTGAAGATTTAGATGGAGATTTAAACCAGGTAATATATTAATTTGCACCAAATTTGATAATAACAAAACTAAAATCATGGACTCACCTATATTATTAGGGTTTATTAGGGGTGTCAATAGTACCCTTTTATACATTTACTCGACCCGTATCATATTCGATTAGACAGGTAAGGGTACATGTACAGACTATTTTGTACCAGTTACCCTATACGGTAATTATTAAAAGTGAAATTATATATATATATATAGAGATGAGCTATGCTACTCCATGGAGTAAAACGCGTTTGTACTTCACGCCGTATTTTTATTTTGAAAGTCCAAACGACCGATCCGAACCGCTCAACATGATCTCCATATTGAAATGTGCTTGGAGACCAAATTTTACATTTTTTAGAATTTTTTTACTATTTATTAAGCCACTTTGAAAATCTGAAAATCCGGGTGAACAGTAAAAAACAGTAAAAAATTCTGGACTGCCGGATCAGTGATTTTCAAAGTGGCTTAATAAATAGTAAAAAAATTCTAAAAAATGTAAAATTTGGTCTCCAAGCACATTTCAATATGGAGATCATGTTGAGCGGTTCGGATCGGTCGTTTGGATTTTCAAAATAAAAATATAGCGGCGTGGAGCACCAACGCGTTTTACTCCATGGAGTAGCATAGCTCATCCCGAAATTTTTATTTATACCATTTTAAGAAAATAAATTAATAAAATAACCATCGTTTTCGGTCAATTCTAATTCTAGCACGGCCGCACCGGCATTCTGCGGACCCATTTGAGCGGGACCGCAGAATACCGGAGCGGACCCCCATATGGGGCCGCAGAATGGTTCTGCGGACCCCCTTTTTTTCTTTTTTTTCCTGTTGTTTTACCGAGGGATGCGTGCATATGGGGGTCGAATGGTTCTGCGTGGTCAAAATTTAGGGATGCGTGCAATGAGAGAATGGTTCTGCCCCACCGCTCAAAATTAAAAAATATTTTTCTAAATTTGGTTTTAGGGATGCGTGCAGTGAGGTTATCAAACCGAATTAAAAAAAAAAAAAAAAGGGTCCGCAGAACCATTCTGCGGTCCCATATGGGGGTCCGCTCCGGTATTCTGCGGCCCCGCTCAAAAGGGTCCGCAGAATGCCGGTGCGGCCGTGCTAGAATTAGAATTGACCAAAAACGATGGTTATTTTATTAATTTATTTTCTTAAAATGGTATAAATAAAAATAACGGTAGCTCATCTCTATATATATATATATATATTTCTAGGGGATGATACATGATATAATATAGTTTTATTCATGCCCCATATATATCTATTTAAAGGCACCCTTTTGTCCGTTTACTCGACCCAATACCCCTTTTATCGGGTACAGGTAAGGGTAAAGTTTTTTTTTTCGTTAACTTAATGGATAAGGGTATGAAAATGCTTCCACCTGACCCGTTTTGTACCCATTAACATCCCTAGGTTAAACTTGTACGGATTTCTGGTATGGCATCAGTCAAGTAGAAAACCTATTTATCTCCCTTTCATTTATGTCAGTGAAGAAATTTAACTCTACATATTTAAAATAGGGTTTATGTGGAAGATTGCAAAAACGAGTTTCATTGAGGCTTGGAAATGGCGAGATTGTGACCTTTAATATACGCAAAATGTCACATACCTCATCGAGTTGAAGGTGAAAAACACAAAATCCAGGAGAGGATGGAATCTTTAATCTGCAAAAGAAACACAGGTTACTCATGGAATTTTGTGAAGAAATTTTGTTAGGAATCATTGTTGTATTCTTATTTGTTTAATGCTGAACCTGTAAAGGACGAGATTATTTATTTTGAAAAAAATCCAATATTGTTTTTTTATATATCGTCCAGAAATAAAAAAATTCTAAACATGCCCTTGATTTTTTTTTTTAATTCCTGGCGGTTGTTATCCCTTCAGAACCGCTAGGAATTCTGGTGGTTCTAGGTTTACTAAACTGCTAAGAATCTTAGCGGTTTGCTAGGAAAATGGCCCACACACTATATAGACCTGTTTTCTCTCTCCTCTCACTGACAACTCATTCAAATCCAACAGTAGAGAAAAAAAAGTAGAGAAAAGAGTGAGTGGAAGCATTTTCCTAGCAAAGAATTTCTGGAATTTTTTAATTTATGGAGGATATAAAAAAAAAATTGGTGCTCAGCTCAGTTGATCTTTTTTGGTATTAAACAAATTGACAAGTGAGGTAAATTTATGGTACAACCAATCAATATTCTTTGAATAATTATTAGTTGAGGAGGGTTCAAATGCCTTCGTTTTTTGTGTCTCCACCATACCTCTATTTTTAAAAATTTTAATAACTCAAAATTTAAAACTTAAAAGTCAAAATAAAACCGTTGGATATGATCTACATCATTTTATCTATGTGCTCATAAAAAATTATCACATTTCGATTTTGTTTTTATGTGAATCAATAAGTTGAAAAATCAATGGCTATAAATTATCCACATTAGTACGTTTTTTACAAGCTTTTGATGACAAAAAAAAAAAAATTGAAATGTCATAATTTTTTACACGTGCATAGCTAAAATGATGTAGATTATACCCAATAGTTTTATTTTGACTTTTAAGTTTTGAGTTATTAAAGTTTTTAAAAATGGAAGCATGATGGAGGCATGAAAAATGGAGGCATTTGAACCCTTCTCTTATTAGTTTTACTTTATTAGATTCTTGAGTCAAATATTTCTTGGCCAATTATTAGAAAGTAGAACTAGTTGTTGTTGGGTCTAATTATTAAAGGAAAAGTAATGTACTTGTTCAAACTTCCTAGTTTTACTTATTAGTAAAAAAAATTCTTTATTAGTACTTAAATTGGAAAGATGAACTATGTACTAAGAGCATCTACATCCCTGAAACTATCAGAGTTTCTAATATGATGTGGCAGTTTCTAGACTAGTTTCAGGGATGTAGATCAGTTTCTTATTTAGCAACTGTGCTCAATAATTTCTTAATAAGAAATCGTTTACAAACGTGAGTTGGCAAAATGATTGGCTGATGTTCGCTGAAATTTTTATTTTATTTTATTTTATTGCTGATGTGGCATTTTAGAAACTCTAAGATTAGTTTCAGGGATGTGAACCCTTAGAAACTCCATAGCCTATAATTTCTAAAAATTAGTTAATAGTTACTTAGAAACTCTAAGAGTTTTAGGGATGTAGATGCTCTAAGTCAAATTCTTTCTTAACTTATTATTATTTTTTTGTTTAAGTACTTGAGTTCAACTTACAAGGAGACCCTTAATCATAAATTAATGACGCATTAGAGAAAATTGTAGTTCTTCAATTTACAAGGAGAAAGCAATTTTATTATATTTAATTTATATACACACACACATATATACACATATATACATAGATACATTTATACATATATACATTTATATATATATATATATATACACACACACACATATAGAGATAGACTATGGTGAGTTGTGCGTTTTACTTCACGCCATATTTTTATTTTGAAAATCCAAACAACCGATCCGAACAACCCAACATGTTCTAAATATTAAAATCTGCTTGGAGACTAAATTTTATATTTTTTGGAATTTTTTTACTATTTATTAAGCCACTTTGAAATCGCTGATCCACTGTGAACAGTAAAAAACAGTAAAATTTTCTGGACCACCGGATCAGTGATTTTCAAAGTGGCTTAATAAATAGTAAAAAAATTCCAAAAAATGTAAAATTTAGTCTCCAAGCACATTTCAATATTTAGAACATGTTAAGCGGTTTGGATCGGTTGTTTGGATTTTCAAAATGAAAATATGAGCGTGAAGCAAAATTGACCTCTTACTTCACAACTCACCATAGTGTGGCTCTATACATATATACATATCTATACACACACACACACACACACACATATATATATAGAGCTGGGCTATGGTGAGTTGTGAAGTAAGAGGTCATTTTTACTTTATTCTCATATTTTTATTTTGAAAATCCAAACAACCGATCCGAACAGCTCAACATGTTCTAAATATTGAAATGTGCTTGGAGACTAAATTTTACATTTTTTGGAATTTTTTTACTATTTATTAAGCCACTTTGAAAATCGCTGATCCGGTGGTCCAGAAATTTTTACTGTTTTTTACTGTTCACAGTGGATCAGCGATTTCAATGTGGCTTAATAAATAGTAAACAAATTCCAAAAAATGTAAAATTTAGTCTCCAAGCACATTTCAATATTTAGAACATGTTGAGCTGTTCGGATCGGTTGTTTGAATTTTCAAAATGAAAATATGGCGTGAAGTAAAACGTTGTTTTACTTCACAACTCACCATAGTCTATCTCTCTCTCTCTCTCTCTCTCTATATATATATATATATAGAGCTGGGCTATAGTGAGTTGTGAAGTAAGAGGTCATTTTTACTTTACGCTCATATTTTCATTTTGAAAATCCAAACAACTGATCCGAACTGCTCAACATGTTCTAAATATTGAAATGTGCGAGACTAAATTTTACATTTTTTGGAATTTGTTTACTATTTATTAAGCCACTTTGAAAATCGCTGATCCGGTGGTCCAGAAATTTTTACTGTTTTTTACTGTTCACAGTGAATCAGCGATTTCAAAGTGGCTTAATAAATAGTAAAAAAATTCCAAAAAAATGTAAAATTTAGTCTCCAAGCACATTTCAATATTTAGAACATATTGAGCGGTTCGGATCGGTTGTTTGGATTTTCAAAACGAAAATATGACGTGAAGTAAAACGTTATTTTACTTCACAACTCACCATAGTCTATCTCTATATGAGCTGGGCTATGGTGAGTTGTGAAGTAAGAGGTCATTTTTACTTCACGCTATATATATATATATATATATTTAATCCAATATGGTAAATTGAAAATGACATTACAGAAAATTCAAAGAAAGCTTCCATCTTCCAAAATTAATTAGAGCGAACTTGCGCATGGATATATATTTTCAATCTAATCCCCTATATGGTGTAAGGAAATTTCCAATATAATATTACTTATATTATAATGATATTTTCCTTGCCCAAGCCTTTTAGAATGAGATGCAATTATAAAATATAATATTGTATATATTCAAAAAAATTCATTAATTAAAATAAAATTCAGAATTAAATCTTTTCTCAAAAAAAATTCAGAATTAAATCTCTAGAAAAATATATAACAGTTATATTTAAAAAAAAAAAGGAAGAAATTCTTTATCACGTCTCTTATCCATTTTATCGTTTGCTCAACCATACAAATGGAACAAATAAATAAACAAACAAAAATAAAAATTTATTATCAACGTAATAAGGATAACAATGATCCTACAACCACATATTTATGGAGTTGACTCCCAATTCTTCGATTCCCCAATAATTCATTTTTCCTGCATAATAGTGTATCCTTTCATTTCGTATCAACAGAAGAGACTATTACAAATTCAGATAGATGGGTCTAGGCGGAGCGATCACCAACCTTCTCTCTTTGGGCGCCAAATTGCTGCCTGCTGTCGTCGCATCTGCACAAGCTCCGTCTTCTTCCTCCTTTCCTCCAGTAGATAAAAACAACCAAATTGAGGATGAATTGAAGAAATTGATGAGGATGCTGGAGCGGATCAAGGCCACGTTGTACGATGCAGAGCAGAGGGAAATCACAGACTTGTCTGTCAAGCTCTGGTTGAAGGAGCTCAAGGGTGTTGCATACGATGCAGAGGATGTGCTGGGTGAGTATCACTATGAAGTTTTACGGGCACAAGTTGAGGCAAGAGATGTTTCTCCACCAGATTCTCGTAAAAGGAAGCTAATTCAGGTAACTAATTTAATTTTATTTCTTTGAGCAAAGAGTATATGTGTATAAGTGATAGGTTTTGTGTTCATGAGTTAGGGTCACTAACATAAACGTCTTATTAGTGTTTAGATTAAATGGAATTGCTAATGAAGTTCAAGAAAAAAAAAGTAATTTCAGATTCCCTTGTTGATGTAAAATGCCGAGCTTGTATCTGTCAACCTGGTCAAGCTCATTTGTTAGCAGCATAAATTCCGTTGACTGCCAAGAAGCTGTAAGCTCTTAGAACTATAACACAGAACATGAAATGTACTTTTACCCATAGTCTACCATCAGATCCAGGTAGAGCCATATATACAAGTACAAGGTACTAGCTGGACATATGATGTGCCACAGGAAATATGATAAGTCCATATAAAACACATTGCAAAACACAAAAATGTAGCAAAGGCCCATACTATATAACTAGTATTAACGGGGTGGAAAAAAGACAGACTCTGCTTGAAATAGTATTATTTGTGTACATGAACAGTATAGTGTGTCTTACACTCTCAAGGTAATTATAACTTTTCAGTTTCCATGCGGCATGCTGGATCAAATTCAGCAAATAAGGAGCAGATTTGATGAGATTGTGAATGATCGCATAACACTTCAATTGTCAGAGGGAGATGGACCTAAACGTTGCAACAACGAATTACAAATAGCTCCAACTAGCCATTTCATAGTTGAGTTGAATATCTTCGGTCGAGAGAGGGAAAAGGAGAAACTAATTGATTTGTTGTCCTTAGAACGTGATAATTTTTCCGTGGTGACAATTGTGGGCATGGGGGGCGTTGGCAAAACAACCCTTGCACAACTTGCTTATAATGATCAAAGAATCAAACAAAGGTTTGATAAATATGGGTGGATATGTGTATCAGAGGATTTTAATGTTCAAAGGCTCACCAAAGAATCACTGGAGTCTATTACAGGAAATGGGTGTGATCTTACAAATTTGAGTGCTTTGCAAGAGAAAATTCGGATGGAGATAAGTGGGAAAAGGGTACTTTTGGTCCTTGATGATATCTGGAATGAAAAGAAGAGTCTGTGGGACTCATTTCAGGCTCCTTTTAGGTCAGCTGCATTTGCCAAAATCCTAGTTACTACAAGGAATGATCCAGTCGCACGAATCATGCAAACAGAGCCAACATTCAACCTTGGCCATTTGTCAGCTGAACAGTGTTGGCGATTGTTCGAACATTATGCATTTGGGGGAGTAGAACAAAATAATGACCCGAAGTTGGTAGAAATTGGGAAGCTTGTCATGAACAAGTGTGGAATGTTGCCCCTGGCTGTGAAATCAATTGCTAGCCTTTTGAGTTACGAGGCGGAAGAAGAGAGTTGGAGAGAGATTTTAGAGAGTGAGCTATGGGAGTTTGCAGATGTTCGCAAGGAGATATTTCCACCTCTTCAAATAAGCTATGCACGCCTTCCCACATACCTAAAGTCTTGTTTTCTGTATTGTTCCATGTTTCCTAAAGATTACTGCTACGATGTAGAATATTTGGTGAAATTATGGATATATCAGGGTTTTATTGAGTCTAAAGGAAACAAGACTGCAGAAAATATTGGTTTTGAATATGCTGAGCAATTGTGCCAGAGGTCCTTGTTTGAAAGAAAGTCTGAGTTGTATAGGTTTAAGTTGCATGATATAGTTCATGATTTAGCACGACTTAATTCGGAAAATGGTTGCTATTCAATTGAGGTTGGTAAGCTCCCAATTTTTCCTAATATACTGTACCATATGTATATAGATGATAATGTGAATCTAAGAGATCCTATTCCCTCTGACAAGTTCACTACTCTGCGCACACTCTTTATAGGCTTGCGTGTCAAAAACTTCTTCAATACTTTTGAATTTTCCTTGGCACCAAAATTAAGAGCTCTAAATATACCGGTATTCTGTGATTTAGAATCTCTTTCCTCTATTGGTAATTTGAAACATCTTCGTTATCTTTCACTTAGTAATATGTTCTTTGAAATGCTACCTGAATGCATATGCTCCCTTTACAGCTTGCAACATCTAACTCTTTAGAGTAATGATAATCTCAAAGAGTTGCCAACAAAAATAGGAAATCTAATTAGCCTAGAAGAGCTGATAATTGAGGGTTGTTCAAACCTCGAGGTGTTGCCTGAGTCCTTTGGTCAACTCAAGGCCTTGAGGAAACTTTGTATTTCTAATTGCAATAAAATTAAGGAGTTACCAAACAACGTAGAAAATCTAGTTAGCTTAGAAGAGCTTCGAATTGATGGTTGTTGCAGCCTCCAGGTGTTGCCTGAGTCCCTTTGTCAACTCAAGGCCTTGAGGAAACTCTTTATTAGATTTTGCCATGAAATTAAGGAGTTGCCAACAAAAATAGGAAATCTAGTTAGCCTAGAAGAGTTGATAATTGGGAGTTGTTCAAACCTCGAGGTGTTGCCTGAGTCCTTTGGTCAACTCAAGGCCTTGAGGAAACTTTGTATTTCTAATTGCAATAAAATTAAGGAGTTACCAAACAACGTAGAAAATCTAGTTAGCTTAGAAGAGCTTCGAATTGATGATTGTTGCAGCCTCCAGGTGTTGCCTGAGTCCTTTGGTCAACTCAAGGCCTTGAGGAAACTTTGTATTTCTGATTGCAATAAAATTAAGGAGTTACCAAACAACGTAGAAAATCTAGTTAGCTTAGAAGAGCTTCGAATTAAATTTTGTGGCAGCCTCCAGGTGTTGCCTGAGTCCTTTGGTCAACTCAAGCCCTTCAGCAAATTGGTAGGAATTCAAGCACGGGAGGTGGAGCTCAGATGCCAGACAATAGGATGGTTAAAGGGTTTTCCTGAATTAGGAGGTACTCTTTGTCTGTGCAGATTGGAAAATATTTCCAATTTAGTGGATGTCCAATGTGCTAACCTTGTGAGTATGTGTAACTTGGAGCACTTAATACTAGACTGGTATGTGAATGATTATCGGGATATAGATGGCAGTGTACTTACGTTGCTCTTAGGAGAAGGTCCGATCATATTTCTTGAAGATCAAAAATGTTTTTCGGTGATGGATAGTATCCAACCTCACCCTAATCTTAGCAAGCTAGGAATATTGTGTTACAGTGGGATAACATTTCCGGAATGGATTGGAAGCCTATGCAAACTAAAGTATTTGTATATTTTCAACTGTAAGGGTTTGCAATTCTTGAAAGCAGAGTCGTTGCCATTAGAACTTGAAGAGTTGGAAATTGAGGAATGCAATCAGTTAGTATCTTTTTCTGGAATACAAAAGCTGAAATCCTTGGTCAAACTTACCATCACGTATTGTGACAACCTGTGCTCGTTTATGGAGCCTTCTCTGAAATTGACAATGTGTTCATATGGGAGCTCATGGTTGGGGTTGACAAACCTTGCTTCACTCAGAAGTTTGAAGATTTCTCACTGTAAAAAGTTGCATGTATCGGCGGATGAGGTGCTTCCTGTAGAACCTTGGAACATTGAAGTTTGTGAATGCCCTGGGTTAAGGGAGTGGTGCTTGCAACATGGAATAAACTATCAGAGGTACTTCCTAATTCCTATTATTCTATAATATTGTTGCTATATTATTAAAGAGAGTGCCATTATCTAGTTTCCAAGCTTTATTTCTTTAAATACAAAATTAAAATTACATTATATTTCTTTCCTCTTTTTTTCTTTCCATGCATACCATTCAACTCAAGAATTATATTTTTTTCAAACGTGATTCAAATCTGGAGTGGAAATGAATAGTGCCCCAGGACTGAGTTTTTGCTGGCATGTAGCAAGTCAAAGGCAGTTGAATGGTAGAGTAGGCTATGAGATGGCTGTGCAGATCAACTAATTCACATGCCTAATAGTTGTTAGAATAGAATAAATAATTGGTCCTCGCTGAGAATCCAACTTCATTTTTTATTTTTTTATTCTCCGGACTCCGACGTTACCGCACTCTCAGCTCGGTTCGGTTCCCTCCCCTCTCACTCATTCTTCTCTCCGCTCAAGGAGGTAGAGACGCGAGAGAGGGGAGGATATCATTGTGTCGGAGGTGAAAACTTGAAGAGGAGAAGTGTGGAATGAGAGGCGGAGGCTAAGTAGATCTAGGGTTTGAGATTTTTTTTTTTCCTCCTTTGAATCCAACTTAATTTTAATGTTCAGTAGTTGAGGTAACTAATCAATGCTCCATAAAATTAGGTTATAAATTAGGAAATCGTCCTTCTTGCTCACTGCTAGGCTGAAAGATTCAACATAATGACCTTTTTGCTCGGCTCTAAATAATAGCCTTGGAATTCTAATTCAACAAGAAACATAAAAAGAGAAAAAAAGTAGGAAATCGTCCAATGCAAAACCTCAACTAGATGCAAAGAGGGGCTTGCGTTTGTCTCTTGAATTTTTTACTTGGATATGAAATTGAGTTCGACTACAGATTTTACCCATTCAATATATTTAAGGAAAGAGAATTTTTAACCTGTTTTGAGCCTGCGACCTCGACCTCTTACATAGTTCTTACATAGTGCTATTAATTGAACAGGGACCCCGACCTCGACCGCCTCAACCCCGATCTCGGCCTCGACCTCAACCCCGACCGCGGCCTCGGCCTCTACCTCGACCTCGGCCGCGACCCCGGCCCTGGCGTCGGCCCCGGCCCCGGCCCCGGCCTCGTCGGCCCCGGCCCCAGCCGCGACCCCGGTCTCGCCCACGGCCCCGGCCCCGGCCCCGACCCCGGCCTCGCCCGCGGCCCCGGCCTCGCCCGCGGCCCCGATCTCGGCCTCGTTCTCGGCCTCGACCTCGACCCCGACCTCGGCCTCGACCTCGACCCCGACCTCGGCCTCGACCTCGACCCCGACCTCGGCCTCGACCGCGACCCCGACCTCGACCTTGGCCTCGACCGCGACCTCGGCCCCAACCTCGGCCTCTTCCGCGACCTCAACCTTGACCTCGGCCTCGACCTCGACCTGGACCTAGACCTGTTTTGAACCTGCGACCTCGACCTCTTACATAGTTCTTACATAGTGCTATTAATTGAACAGGGACCCCAACCTCGAGCTCGGCTTCGGCCTCAACCTCGACCTGTACCTCGTTTGGTTCCACCCTAACAGCACCAATAATTTTCACCCCTCCTACATCTCTTAGCTCTTTCGCAAGGCTCGCGCCAGCTCCTCTAGGTAAACTTGTATCTCATTTTTCTTAGCTTGAAACTTTGTCTCTGAAAGAACTTTGTCTATGTAAACATTGCTTTTGAGAAGGACCAAATATGTCTCTATTGTGCATAACCTCACCTCTATCAATTTAAGGTTTTATATTTCAGTGTATCTTGTTCTTTTTACGTTTTACCTTTTAATTGAACTTGAAAAATCATTGGGTGGATGTTGTTACCAGAATTAGCCTTTTGCTTGTTTGTCTTTTTGCATCCAAAATTCATGTTATTTGTTTTATCCAGATGTACCAGCTTCAAAGATTGATTAGATTCATGTTGCTCTGTTAGGCACAGTTTTAGTTTGGCATTAGACTATAGTGTGAACTGATTGAGAATTCCATTTTCTGGATATAATAGAAGTTTGTCAATAATATATTCTGGTAAATGTAGGCGAGTGATGTGCTACTCGTTCGTAGAGCTTGTGCAGACAGGCGACTTGCTGTCTGAAATTGGAATACCCTACCCTGTTGGACTGTATGGCTAATAAATTCCATTTTATTTTTTTTATTTCCAAAAGCAGCTTTTATTGTTTTAACAATACTTAAAGGTTGGTTCAGTACATGATATGTTGTTCATACTAGATACTAGGGAATATTCATTGCTTCAAAACATAGAAACTGAAATTGACAAAATGGAGGCTCAAAGTTTGAATTATAAGTTTATAACATTGCTGATTGGTATTAGAGGTATATTTAAATAAAGGAATAATTTTTTTAATTTTTGAAGTTGGAATTAAAGGGATTTTGCTTTCAGAAATCAGAATTAGTGGTCATGAGAAATTAATTATGTAAGAATTTATTTAATTTCAAATAAAATATCCGCGGGTAGTCAAAATATCAAATGATATATTACATTTTCTTTTCTGTCCACATATCTATGTGCATTTTGTACATCTTATCTGATTTTTGGCAAATCTCAATCAATTTCCGGATGACTTTCTACCTTTCATTTATCAAAAGCCTGTACAACTGGGTCATTGTCCTGTTGACAAGGAAGAATGCAGCTATGTTGAGCTAGGGTTTAGGCGAATTTACTAATATTAGCACTTAAAAAAATCAAAATTCAAAGGTAACCGGCCTTCTGGAAAATCTCGAAACATAGCATACACACAGACTTGATCTGCATGTCTGTCTGGGCAGAAACATAGACTAGATCTGCATGCCACAGGACAGATGCACAGACTAGATTGAGCTTGAGCTCAGTGATAGATTGAATTTTTTAATGGTATGCATCCCAATCATTGTTTTTACGCACAAATTTGTAGTTGGCTTATACATACAATAATGTATTTTACAATATTGATTGCATAACATGCAATATTTTGATAGAATTAATCAAATAAGTAATCTTTACAATAAATCATATTGGATGGTACCAGTTTCGAAAATTTATTACATTCATGTTGCTTACATAACTGGAGGGTCACCTTTTACCTACAGAAGAACTGATTCACCATATATTTCCTCTAGGAAGCAAGGGTAATAAAATATAAGTAATAATTGAAAATTCCATTTTCTTGATCTAAATTTTTTGTCATATTGTATCTTTAATGATTGGTTGTATATATGCTGGTAAATGTAGGCATTTGATGTACTACTGCATGTAGAGCTTCTACAGAAACATGTTGTAAATACCTTCTACATAGCCTTACAGGTTGGTTCAATACCTCATGTGTTGTAAATACCATAGAAGGCAAAATCGGCCGTTCCGGATCAGGATGGGCCGGTACCGATCCGATTTCAGGCCGAGTTACACGGTTAGTGTAGATTTCGTCAAATTTTGGCCTTTCCGGTCTTATTTCAGTCAAATTTCAACTGTTCCGGCTTGATTTCAGTTGAATTTCGGCCATTCCGGACAGGAATAGACCGATTCTACCGAAATGGCCGAAACGCGAATTAAACAAATTCCAAAATTTTTTGAGCTAAGCAACCAAAGTCCATTACCACCACACCATACAATTTTTGATGTTAAAATAATACAACTCATTTATATATACAAAATTTCACTTTGTACCATTTTGGGAGTAAAATAGTGTGTTTTTAGTTGTAATGCTTGTATTATATTGTATTAGTGGATTATTTGATTGAAATAATTTTTCTAAATTTTTTTATTAATTTTTTTCTATTTTTTAGTTCAAAACAAGTTTCTGGTAAAAAAGTCCGATTTTCCGATCCGATTCGGCCGATCCCGACCGATTTTTCCGATCCGGAACGGAATCGGCTGGTGCCGATCCCGATCCCGATACCGATTTTTCCTTCTATGGTAAATACTGCCATTAGAACTTGAAGAGTTGGAAATTTATGAATGCGATCAGCTAGTATCTATGCCTGGAATACAAAAGCTGAAATCCTTGGTCAAACTTTCCATCGATTATTGTGTTAACTGCCATTAGAACTGGGACAACTGGTACCAATTTCAGGTTGGCAATTATCGTGTTAACTGTAACAACTTCGGAAGAACTGGTACAACTGTTAACTTTCCATCTTTTATTGTGTTAACTGCCATTAAATCAATTTCAGGTTGGCAATTATCGATACTGTCAGATCCTTGACCTGATGATGCTATTTGAAATCGCAATTGAGCCGGAAAGTCAGCTTCTTGAACAAATTTCAGAGATTGAGCTTGAGCTCAGTGATAATGGTGAAAAGAGATGACAAAGAGAAATAGGTAAAATTGTTATTTCATTTCATAATCCGAATGGTTACAAATATAGCCTATTTATAGGCGATGCAATATACTGAAAATTACAATTTTCTATGCAGCAGATTCGTCAAACAAACGACAAGCGGCCACCTAAGCGCCACGGTGGAGCTTTACTGCTTATTTGGCTAACGATCTAACTAACCTCACTGTAGCCTGATCCCGGGGACCCAATCTCCAGTATTAATTATTAATCCTAACGGCTCTCTTCCTTTAAACTAAGCGTGGAGACCAACTGTCAGCGTCTGTTTCTTTTAAAGACTGCTGCCCGGTTCGCTGACTTTCATGACCATCACCTCTCCCTCTTCTTCCAATTCTTTGACTGGGTCAAAATGGACCCAAATCACCCCCAAATTAGCTCCGATACCTGACAGACACCCTGTACAGAAACTGGTACAACTGGGTCCTGACAACAAGGAATAAGGGCTGCTTTCTTCAGGCTTTAGTTCAAAGAGTTAATTGATTTTTTCGTGGATACATATTTTTTTTCCCCTGCTCCTCGTGTTCCTTTTGACGGATTCACAACCATTTTTTTATTTTTATATATGGATGTTCTTTAAAATAGTGCACCATAGATCCAAGAATAGTTTGAATTTGAATTAACTGAATTGTATTCCGTTACTCTTGTGTTGCTTTTGACGAATTCACAACCAATATTTTATTTTTTATATATGGATGTTGTTTAAAATAGTGGAGTTGAACTAGGGTGTTCTTAAGCTCACCAAGCTCCTTTGTGAGCTTAATTTAAAAATTTATTGAATTGACTTCAAACGATGTATCCAAACCGTTGAAACCGATCTAGTACTTCACGAGTGATCCGTTTACATGTCAAACTTATAATTTTTCGAACTAATTTAGTATAAACTATAAAGTCAAGCGGTCAAAAAAAGATGGTTTATAAGTTATTTTAATGTGTTCATTTTTCATTATTTTTTTACGCTTGACTTTATATTAAATTAGTTTGAAAATTTATAAATTTGACATGTAAACTCATCATTTGTGAAGTAGATCGGTTTCAACAGTTTGGATACGTCGCTTGAAGCCAATTCGATAGATTTTTGAGTTAAGCTCACAAAGGAGCTTGGTGAGCTTAAAAACACCTAGTTCTACTCAAAATAGTGCACCATAGTCCATAGATCGAAGAATAGTTTAAAAGATATGAATTAACTGAATTGTATTGAAAAAGACTTTAGGCCTTCAAATTTGGTTATTTTGGGCCGGGCTTGCTACTGGGCTCCAAATCTAGTTACTTTGGGCCTTCAAGAGTACCAATATAAATGCTTTGAAATAATTGGTATTTCAAGATAATTAATTATGTACCTCATATTACCTAGGCTAGCAAGTAGGGGTGTTAATCGGTTTTAAACCGAACCGACAGAGTTCAGTTTAAACGATTTGATTTTCCAGTTAAATGGATCGGTTAGGTTCATTTTTTAAAACAGGTTAAATCAAACCGACCGAAATTTTTAAACTTATTCCCCATTAAAACCAAACATTTTTAAAAAATTCTAAAATTACGACATAATGTATATTTCTTGGTTCGGTTTAAAATCGGTTAAACCGAAGCAAACAAAATTTTTAAATCCATCTTTAAAAAAAATTCAAAAAATTAACAAAAAAATATTTATTTTATGATTAATATCCTATTTAGGTTCAACCGAACAGACCAAAAATTACTTCGGTTTGTTTTATTCAATTTTTTCAGTTGTTCGGTTCGGTTCGGTTTCATTTTTTAAAACCGAATAAAACTTTGGTTTGCCTATTTTATTTTGGTTTGAACCGAACCCATGAACATACTACTAGCAAGTATAGTAACAAGATTCGTGAATAATTCGCAAAAAATATTCGAATTTGAGCTGTTAGCGAATCAATCCGCCTATTATTCGGTATTATACCTGAATTATTCCCGTATTATTCTCAAATTTTAAGAATTATACATGAATTATTCCCTAGGCAAAAAAACTTCCTAGTATATATTTTTTTGGCTCTCTTGTGGGACTAAGATCTCCGGTGCGGACTCAATGTATAAATCCAAATTATTCTCAAATTATACCCGAATTATTTCGGATCACAAATTTTTGACTCAGTTGAATCTTTTCTAAATCATTAAGTTTTCACTATGCTAACAAGTACATAAACTAAGACCCGACATTTTTATTAATAACCAAAGTTAAATAGAACTTAATAAATATACCTAGCTTCTCTGGGTTTTGATAAAAATATCCCTATAGCCATTAAATGGCCGGTTTTGTATTTTTTTTTTCCTACCGGCCATTTAATGGTCGGTACCCTCAATTTCTTTTGTTTTTTTAGAGACACTATGAAGAGCAAGATGCTGAAATCTAACACTAAAAATTTGAATTTTTATTTAAATTATTTGTTAGATTACTTCTTTTGATGTATAATTAGCATATTTATACTAAAGTACACTAAAGTACACTAAATTACTTGAAATTATGTTAAATTATGCTGAATAACACTAAATTACATTAAATTACATTAAATTACGCTAAATATACAATTATTTCGCTAATTATACTGAAATATGCAAAATTATGCTAAATTAGACTGATTTTGTGCCATCTTTCATGAATCATAAAAAATAGTAAAAAAATTTCAAAAATAGTAAAAAAAAGGTATTCTACAAGTTCATTATGTAACTAATTTACTGAGCTACTTACATTGAATAATAGAAATGAAAATCTAATCGAAAAGTTCAACTCAAGTTTTGAGGCTCTTCCCTTTCTTTTTTAGCAATTCTAAAATTTGAAAAACAGCTTAGGTGTCACTGACGCATGCTTATTTTCGCAAGCTTTCCGAAAAGTGGTCATTTGCTGAAATCGAACACTCAAGCACCATTTTATGGCCGTTTGAAGTTTTATCGTCGTTTTTTGCCTTCTTAGTAAAGATATTGTCCTTATTCATATGTAATTTAGCGTAATTTACAGTACTTTAGCATAATTTAACATAAGTTAGAGTAATTAATTGTAATTTAGTGTAATTCAGTGTAATTTAACATAATTTCAAGTAATTTAGCTTATTTTAGTATAAATATGCTAATTATACATCAAAAGAAGTAATCTAACAAAAAATTTAAACAAAAAATTCGAATTTTTAGTGTTAGATTTCAGCATCTTGCTCTTCATAATATCTCAAAAAAAAATTGAGAGTACCGGCTATTTAATGGCCGGTAGGCAAAAAAAATACAAAACCGGCTATTTAATGGCCAGTAGGGATATTTTTATCGAAATCCGGAGAAGCTGGGTATATTTATTAATTCATATTTAACTTTGGATATTAATAAAAATGTCGGAACTAAGACATCTGAGACCAAGATAGTACGGATGCATTAACTTATTTTCCAAATAAGGCCGGTGACTTTTCAAATGCAGCAAGGCATTATGCATTTAGAAACCGGTTTATCATAAAATATAAACTCTTTTCTGTACTTTTTTTATTTTTTATTTCGTGTAAATCTTTGGCATCTCTCTGTATCAATGAAATTTGAAGACCTGACCTCCATATTTTTCTTTTCAATAAAAAAAAAAAAAAGGTGGGGCACCCTCTTCTTAGAACCTTTATACACAATTGAGTATTGACACATTTTTTTTACAAGCTCCCTGCATCTCTTTTTAAGATTGTCCCCCATGATTATTCAAATTTGTGCCATTAATCACGAAAAAAAATAAGGATTCAATGTGGGCCCAAATTGGGCGCACATTACTCCGACGAGTCCAATTATTGGGCCGGACCCAATTGCACTCATTGCCTTTGACAAATTAATGGAGCAGATTGGGACTTAAGTGGATACTAATTAATAAACAGGAGAGATCCACTTATAATATTATGGTAATTACAACATTTTACAACACTATTTTTTAAAATCCAAACAGTCGATTCAAACCTTAGTAAATCCCTCCTCTAAATAGTATGAGTCGTTTGCTTTATGAAAGACTAAGCACCATTCGCGATTATTCTGTCAATAGTTTAATCCATTAATATGGATGATTAAATTGTTAATGTTGGGTAAGTTATTCAAAACTTAGCATATTAAAGCTAAAACATCAAGTTAACAATTAAATTAACAACTCAATTTGTCAAATGGACTTGAATAAATAGAGAGGGCAAATGTGTATCGTTTCTATATATAGACGGAAAAATCTGAGCGAATCAAACTGTTTTCCAATGTGATCGAAAATTAGTAAATTTATTTCAGTGTTTTTTTTTCCTATTATAATGACGATATTTTTTTTATCCAAAATTCGGATCTAGTGAGGTATCGGTGGGTGTAAAGTGAGATCCTAACCGTCGTTTTAATTTGAGACAAATCTTAAAGGAACCCCATAAATCTAAGACATACCAAAATAAAATTTGATTTGTCTGGAACTCACTCTAACGAAAACCAAAAAAGCTGACATGGACTCAGATTCGGACTCGTACTCGGTACGGGTTAAATGTCTTCAATCTTCTTAAATAGCTAGGCACAAGCTAGTCCCAAGAAGAGATTCCACGCGTCCCACTAGTTCATCATTTCCTATGATGATTAATTACAACATTAAATTATGTTGTATTATTTTCTATAAAACTTTATTATATATGTTACTATTTTTTAAGTTTGACTATTTAGATTGCCTAAGTTTTTTTTAATTATGATAGAATTTCCAAGAGTAATTTAGAACTTCTAAGTTCATTATGAGTTGTTAGTTCCTAAGTTGGACTTCTAGTTTTTCTAGTTATTTATTATGTTATTGATATAATTATAAGAAGAGATGGCATGTCATTTTTTTCTTGAGACTAAGCTTTTGATAATATATGATATGTTTCTTATCTTCTCTCTTGTGATTTTTTTTTTTTTGTTTTAATTATCTTCTTAAATTGTTCAATATCTCATTAAACCAAACAAAATATGTACACGCAGAGTAGAGTATGAGACGTATTGTCGTCACACTCTATCATGTGCAGTACCACAAGGGATACACTCTCTTACTCTTGAGAAGAATTGATGAGTTATTTTATTTCTCAATACTGTTTGTTCAGGATTTGGCCTTAAGAAATTCTTCAGCTTGAATTGTTGAAAAAATTATATACGCAGGGGTACTTAATTTCCTATCATCAAATTTGTGTTATTTTTTCAAAAAATTATATATGTCGGGGGTGAGGGAGAGGATGACGACGACAATACCGACTCAGATGACGGTGTTTGATGTTATTTGTTATTTGGTAGGATGTTTCATGTTATTTGGTACAATGTTTACATTTAGATGTTGGATGTTATTTGGTACGTGATGACCAAAATTGGTACTATAACTTTTAAATTATTTCTAAACCCTAATTTTACTTACGTTCAGATCACAAGCGCATGATCCTACCGTGTAGTACGATTGGGATGTCGATCCACAGGGATATTGTACTAGATTATTAACAATTTTCACTAGTCCAAGTTATCAGGTTATTGGTTTGGTTTTTTTAAAGTAGGGTACAATACCCTCAAGGTTTTATGCGCTGGCGCTAATTGTGCTAAAGTTCGAATTAAACAGTAAAATAGAGATTCTCTAGTGTTCAGGTTCTCTCCTCCTTAATTATGCAAAATATATATTTCTGATGTCTTTCTACCCCGCATGTGGCATGTCACCCCGTATGCAGCATAGATTGTCCCACAGCTACCCCGCATGCGGCACTGTGACTACCCCGCAAGGCGAGCTGGGTTTCTGTGTACGTGATTTGAAAGGTTTTCCGATCTCGCGATCGGCTTTTGGTATTCAAAGTATTATAAGTATGCAATTATCTTTCTCACACAAACACAATTGATCATATCATATTCTACTCCTCAATTAAATATCCCAAAGACCCTACCTAAACTAGGTATCTCCTAATATAATCTAAATTACCAATCTACAGTATCCTACCAAGGGAGCCCCCTGGGTTCTCACCCTAGTTTTTGAACCGCTGCCAAGTCTCGTTAGCCGAAGTGTTAGAACTACTTACATGCATTATTCTTCTCACACAAGGATGCAATGACTTTACACTTATTAGTATGTGGAGAGATTTGATATAGTAGACGGAACTATGTATGCATGGACTTCATAAAAAGGATTCAAATAATAAAAGTAAACTCAAATCAACATACACAAAACATAAAAATATATTAAAATATAATTAAGAATTTGATTACAACCCTCACTCTAGAGATGAGAAGTTTAGTTCATCATGGCCATGGCAAAAAAAAAGAATAAAATAAAGAGAACATAAATTACAACCTAATTGAAGATGGATGAACCTCTCTAATCTCTATTCTATGGACTTAACATAATTAAACACGCATACCAAAATCGGGATACAATAGGGGTATTTATAGCCTTCCTAAAAGAGAGGGGAAGTAGTGAGAGTAGTGGAGAAGGTGAAAACTTGGAGTGCACTCCAAGTTTGCATCGATGCAGCAAAAAATAGAGAAGTAAACTTGGCTTTGAAGCAAACGCATCCTTCTGGAAGGATTCTGCCGAAAATAGCATCAACGGTGGAGATTTGATCAAGATTTGAACAATTCACGGATTGAGTCCACGGATCGTGCGGCATAGGTTGAACCCGCACGACTCCCTGACTTGGTGGATTTTGCTGTGATTTCGCCATTTCGCATGTTGTGCACTTCGTGTGAGGTGTTGCATGCTCCAGGCGGTGCCCTATAAATGTGCTATCTCCAGAAATTGCTTAAATATGACACTTTTGCTCCGTTTTTAGCCTAAATACGCAATTTTCTCCAAAACCTGCCAAAATAGCCTAAAAACACGTTTGCGGTAAAATAAATTGAAAAAATAGCTACTTTGCATTCGCTTTTGGCCATTTTCCGCAAGAAAAGATAGTGATTTTTGTTATATGTTTTGGCTTCATAAGTACAATTTTTTATTTTTTATGTTGTTTGGTATGATATTTGATGTTTAGATGTTTTATGTTTTATGTTTTATGTTTTATGTTTAGATGTTTATGTTTGATTGTTAGATGTTTTATTTTGATGATATTTGATGTTTAGATGTTTTTGTTATTTGATATCTTGTTGTATGTCGATATTGAAAGGTTATGAATTGACTTGAAAAAACACGATATTAGATATTGAATCGACTAATTAGAAAAATAAATGACAAAAAAATAATGCTGATAGGTGCATCAATGACCAGTTTTTTACCATCAGTGTCCAATAGATGATCGCTGAAAACGGATATCAGTGACCGTATTTTAAACATTAGCGACCAATATTTTAGTCGCTGAAAATATGTATCAGCGACCGGATTTTAAACATCAGCCACCGAAAGTTGACCGCTGAGAAAAGTATCAACGATCAAATTTTAAACATCAACGACCAAAATCGGACGTTGAAAATATCTAGATGACGTGAGCAAACACTATCAGCGACCAAAAAAATCGGTCGCTGAAAAGGCATCAGCGACCGGAATGACGTCAATCAGCGACTGGTGACACCATCACGCGAGTATCAGTAACCATACTTTTTGCGACCGGCCATTTGCGACCAAATCCGTTCACTGATACCCATCTGCGACCGGCGTAGTTATTATCAGCAACCGAAACTTCGGTCACTGATACTATTTTTTGCTGCAGCTAGTGAAGCAGGGGTACTTAATTAATTTCCTATCATCAAAATCTGTGTTATTTTTTTAATTGCAAACTAAGAAACGCTTGGAACCATATTAATTAATTATCATGTAACGCTTTGTAATAATTGTTTCTTATTATCAGCATAGAGATTTAATGTGTTATGTTTCTGTCATATCAATAAATGTGACAGTGTACTGTGTAGCAATGCTCTTATTTATTCATTAATTATTATATTATTTGTTTTGGAGAATGATGTAATGCCATGTGGGATAGGAATTAGTGTGCGGTGTGCATGACACAACCCATGTTCTTCCCTGTTTATTCCACATGGGAGAGAAAAACATATAATGTGACTTCATTTCTGATCCTCTTTTTTTTGTTAATAAGACAAATAAACATTCATGATTGTTATTATTGTATAATTAATAGTTTTATAAAAATAAATATCATTTTTTTTCTCAATACTCATTGAGCAATTTCATACTTTTAAAAATATTTAGTATTAATTCTTAATTGAGGGAGGCAACAGTACTATGCATACCGTATTTTGGTCGATACAGTGGATATATTATTTATCTTCAAAGTCTAAATAGTCGATTCATCGGTATGCGGCCGATTAATCGGGATTTTATGGATAATTTTGCGTTTTTATTAAAGTTTTGTGATATACTTATAATTATTAAAAATGATTAATTTAATTCATCAAACTTATCAAATAAACTTATTTTAATTTAGTTTCATTGTTAATTAATAAAGTTTTATGAAATTGTCATTTAGAAAAACTTATATAAGATCAGACAAAGTATAATACATATAACGGATAAATGCAGAAAAATAATAATAGAATTGACTAACTATTGGTCGTATAAATAAAAACGGACGATCCGTAACGGTTTAGTCACCGCCAACGACTAATGGGCCAATTAGTCGGACTAATCAGCTGTTTTTTTCAAAGCTGATAACAATTAACAACAACAATAATTCTACTACTAATTAATAATATTGATAATAATGTTAAGGAAAAATGAAAAGGTGATGACAAAGGGCCAGAGCTGAGGGTGATGCATGCATGGCAATGGCATGCTTATCAAGTCCCACACATATGACTTTGATAGCCTCAATCATGACTTTGTCTAATTGGCTACTGGATAGGTGGGGTCCATTTTTCATAGGCACCCTCTTCATTATTTGGAACTTATTTTTCCTTAAAGTCTCCAAATTGTAATTACAAAGGACAATCTTCCTGATGAATTAGATGGTTTTTAACATAACTTATTTATACCAATATTTTTTTCCTGATTTATAATTTTAATTTACAATATTCTTTGATCTTCTATATAGAACTCAATTCTTATTTCACCATGTGCAATATTTATATAGTGCCAGAAACAGTGTCAAACTTTCAAATTATGAGAATCAAATGTAAATGAGTCAATCATATTAACTATTCATGTTGTGAATAGAGATTAATTTCATAATATTTATAATATTTTATTCTACATTATTTAAAAAATCTTGTGTAAATACATAAATATTAAAAAAACAAAGATAGGGGGTCAATTGAAACAACCGCAATTCAATACTAATGAATCCACCTCTATATATTGCGCATACAACAATATAAGTGGGAGGTTCAATCTCATGACAGATTAAAATGGAGTGACACCAGAAAATATTATCCTATAACATATATATTTGACAAATTAATGATTGTTTGCATATCAAATAATGATGAGCTCCATCTCATTATTGTTTTTTACTGCTTGATTTTATACTAAATAAAATTAAAATTTTATAAATTGAAAATTACTTGTCAAAAAAATCGGTGGGACAACTTCAGTTTGTCATTTGAAATCAATTTAATAAATTTTAGTTAGAGTTAAACTCACAAAACCACCTTAATGAGTTTGAGCTCAAAATACAATGATGCATTTGGTTTAGTGAACTCTGGTGGTTTAATTATCATTTGTACGTATATATATTATATATTTCTTTTTCTTATATTTATACTGTCTTTATATCAAATTAATTTGTTGTAGATTGAAAAATATTTATGTCGTTAACATTAAATTGTGATTCTACTCTTAAATTGTTATATATAATTTAAAAGTAGGGTTCAATGATTTATGCCTTTCATGTCTCACTTGTATCTTAAATCCTTATCTCTGTTTTCAGAATCTAAATAATGAACCTGCACTGTTCAATATGATCTCCATATTAAAAAATGTGCCTGGAGACAAAATTTTAAATTTTTTCGGAAATTTTACTATTATTTTTTATAGGTATAAAGTCAATGTTTTTCAAAGTAAGAATTTTCTGAAAAAAAACAGTTATTATGTATGTATCTAAAAATAATAGTAAAAAAATTTCCCAAAATATAAAATTTGAAACACATTTCGATATAGAGATTATGTTGAGTAGTTTAAATCGACTGTTTAGATTTAAAAAAACAAAAAATAAGACACGAACATTTAAACCCTGCTCATAAAAGATGATCGAATTTCTTACCTGCACCAAATTCAATGTATAATCTATGCAAATAATGGCAAAACATTTACAATTTTAATATTTTGTCTTAAAAGTTGTTACCATTACTATATAATTTTATTGTCACCTGTTCTGATTCTTCTGCACCCATCAATAATTTCCAGCAATCATTTTACTTCTTGGTTTCATATTATAAAACCCCAAATATTGTTACATGAGATGCTACAAATTAAAACATAACATGATGCTGTCAGTGCTGCATGCGAGGTCCTGAAAAAGCTGACAAATAATTGGTATATATCACATGCCAGGACCATATAATTTTGCCAAAATTCAGATTCAGTTAATTGGTTATTTTGTGTTTCAGGCACATCATTTGCTCAGATTCAGATTCAGTTAGTAATGTCATTTATATATGGTACTTTTGGCCCATCCTAAAACTATAGCCTAGAGATATCATACAATATGTCTTGTTTGAAGAAACCAAAAAGATATTGTTACAAAATCTTTAAAGTAGGATGTATTTGATATATACATGTCTATGTAAATAGGCTGAAAATTTTATGTCTACAATTTGATTTTTTTTTTTTTATGTCTAATTTGGAAATTTCATTTGGCCCATTTTTGTGAAGATTGTCAAAATTTTACAACTATATATCTAGATGTACTCTGCCATTATTTTTTATACTTCTAAAATTTACTTTTACACGATTTCATTAAGAGCAATGATTTTGCAAACTGTTACAAAAAGGAAAACCAAACAAAGAGATGATGAATTGACAAGATGTTCATCATGAATTTAGACTTTTTAAGATGGTATATTAGTACTTGTTTTCTTTGAGAGAACACTCACTGTAGGCCCTCATTTTTTAATTATTATTTTGGACTAATTTCTATATGGAGAGGTGCAGTAAAAAGCTGATCTATGTCTTTTACCAAAGCATACCTCTGATTTCTCAAAAGAGATCAATATTATATTATAGGCAACTTGATGCATTGGATAATAATAATACTAGTTAGAGAGAGACAAAAGATTACAGCTTGATAACATTGAAACCAACACAAAGGGTCAAAATACCCCAATCTCCATACACACTTGACAGCACACACCACACACCACACACCATCTAAATCATAAATCATAATTAACTACCTCACTAGAGTTGCTAAGTAACACCCACATGTGCTCTCCTTAGTAGCACCGGGGATCCTTCAACACAACTCTCTTCATATAATAAACCCTAAATTAAACACTAATCAACCAGCCAGTTAAATTTGGCCATAGGAGTGTGCCAAGTAGGCAAGTGCACCAACAAGCGGTGCGTTGATGTATGTAGCGGGTTCAGAGTGTGCATAGTCGTTTCTCTGGTCAGTGAACCTGTCTTGTGCATCGGGTCCACCGATAACAGCCCCGGTTAACAAATTAGGGTTTGGTGCACCCGAATAGAGTGCAGAGAACCCGGTTGAGCAGCTGATTCTTACCGGGTGGGATGCCTTAGAAGGAAGAGACGACCCACGATGGTGGATCCGCTCCGGAAATTTCAACCCGTACCCGACCATGTATGACATGCCCTCTGGGTTGTCTCCTAACAAGTAGTCAACCTAAATATGGAAGGAGTTACATTTATAACTGTAATTAGTTTTGTTGGGGTATGCTTGTCTATGCTTTGATTAGTTACTAAGGATTAAAATAGATACAAACTAAACAGTCAATAAAATGTTTTTCTAGTCTGATACATTTCCTTATAAATCCATGTGCAGAGTACCAATCCAGCTCCTACATTTGTCTTATTCATCAAATTATTTCTATATACATATAGTTATTGTAGTTATACAGGGGAGCAGATTCTATGAGATATATATCTATCAGATTTTTCAATTTATCTAAACCCAGGCCAAATTTTATTCGGTGTCTATTTAGAATGCACACGTCAGTTATTGTGCTTTTAGATTCGTCAAAAAGATTTGAACGGTCCGGATGTTTCACATATCAACTCAAAGTTTGAGGTATCTCAGAGGGTGCAAATTCGTTATACAGTAGGTCACTAGTTTAATGACATACTGTAACTCTAGTTACATGCCATGTCAAGTATTGAGTACCAGTATTATATAGGTACCTGTTTCTTGGCAACAGCACGAAGCTTCTGAGGCGTGACGGTAACACCGCCACATGTCACGACCTGCTTGGAGAACGTCAGATACTTCGCATAGGTGAGCAGCAGAAATGTAGTAGAGGTTACATACTGCATGTTGCTGTCACTCATCTTAAACAACAATCCTCCTAAAGAAGCAAAATAACAAAAAAATTTAAAAAAATCAACAATCAGTGGTTTATAAATAGGCATTTATTGGTGTTAAATTGATGTAATTAAGTAGATTAATTAGGACCTGGTGTGTATTGGGTCTGAGAAGAAGGGGTTCCAGGTATCAACGAGCACATGAAGTTGTCGGCGTGGCCTTTGTACTCGTGCAAAGAACCCAATTTTTGCACCAAAAATGCCTACAAAAAAATAAAATTAGTAAATTGTTAACCACTAATTTAGGTTGTTAATAAAAATATATGACAGTAAAAATGCAAACAACAGTAATGAATGAATTGGATGTCTTAGTTTTAATAAAGTGCTCCTATCTCTGTGCTAACAAAGCTTTAGTAGCAGTCTTTAGTAACACAAGTTGTAGTAAATAAATAAATAAAAGCTGAAGCAAGTACATGTAAAAAAAACAAAGAATCATCCTACTTTGAGCACAAGCACTGAACCAATGAAAAAGTGTCCAATGAACAAGGGAAGGATAAGGCAAATAAAATAAAATAAAGAGAGAATTTCATGTATACCTCTCAAAAACATAAAATTACTTACTTACCCCTAAAAGTTCATAATATCATATTTACCCAAATTTCTAAAACTCACATTTTATAAAGTTTCCATTTATCTTTTCTTAAAAATAAAAATATATAATCATTGTAAGAAAAATGTTCAGTCTTCTAATCCATCATTTCCTCTTTTTTTTACATTTAGATAGGTAAATATGATATTATGAAATTCCCATAAAATAAAATAAAATAGAGATAAAAAAATAAGAGGAATTAAGGTGGGGCCCACAGGACAGATACCTTGGAGAGGAGAACTCTGGCACCAACATGCTTGTTGTCCCAGCTAAAAGTGTTGTCTGACTCATCAGCCCCAAGGGTTTGACCGTTGACTGTGATGTAATTGAGGTAGGTAGGGTTTTTGGTGGCTTTGTGTAGCCATGCTGCGGCCCATAGCAATTCATCCTGCAAAAAGCGCAAAAGGAAAAGGGTGCAACATTAGATGAGAAGAGAATAAAGTGGTGAGATGCTAGGAGGACCAATGGGAGAAGAGGGGGTAAAGGTGGGACCTGGTAGCCAGAGTAAGAGCAGTAGAAGGGGCACACAAAGTTTTTGAGACCATTGCTGTATGATCCTCTGTGCTTGTCAGCAAACCCAAACACCTGTTGAATGTACATGTAATTATTAATGAATACACAAAAAAATAATATAATAATAATAATATAAACTTCAAGGCATTCATTCAATAACATCTTTATAACAAAAAGTTCCCAAGAATTAAAATACAATTTTTTCAAGGTATTAAAGAGAGAATTTCATACATACCCCTTGAAAACTTAAAAATATCATATTTCTCCCCCTCCAAAATCCATAATATCATATTTCCCCTTCTAAATTTCAAAAACACACTAATTTAGCCATTTTATTGTATTTTCTTTTAAAATTCATTTTAAAAAATATAAAAAATATGTAACATGTTTAAAAAAATTTCAATATTATGATTGGTCAGTTTTCGAGAGCAAAAGGTTGCAATCAATTTATTAATTGAAGAGAAAATGAATTAATTAAATTAGTACCCTAATGGCGGAATTAAGGAGTCGCTTGGAGTAATCAGGGTCACAAGTTCTAAACAAGAGGGAGGCGGCTGCAAGTGCCGCAGCCGTCTCAGCTGCCACATCCGTGCCTGGATTCCCTGCGTCTATTTTGAATACACTCCTCGGTGTGTCCATGTCTTCTGGTCTCTCCCAACACGCGTGGTCTTTGCTCGGATCCCCTACCTTTATATCATCAAAATTACCATTCATAAATCATATAAATATTTCATTGTAATGTTGTTCATTTTTTCCAATAAATATCAAATATTGGGTATTTTTGCACTTTGTAAATTAAAAAATAACAAAATACTGAACATAAAATTTATCTGAAAAAATAAAAATGTATACAAAATAGGGACCTGAACATAAATAGTGTCAGGATGAGAAGTGGCTTTGAGCAAATAATCAGTGCCCCATCTAATGGCTTCCTTTGCATTCTCCAATTCTCCTTTCATCAATCCACCAAATTCAATCACACTCCATGAAAGCATAGTTGTAGAGAAAGCCATGGGAAACCCAAATTTCACATTGTCTCCTGCGTCATAGTATCCTCCCACTAAATCCACCTACATTGTCAAATAAATTTCAACAAAAAATAAAACCCAAATTCATTATATTTAAAAAAAATTATTTAGAAATACAATATTATTTTCTACTAGAAAGGAAAACAGTCGGGAGGTTTTCGACAAACAGGAAACACCAGAAATATGTTTGCACCGAATTTTTTTTAAGGTGCAAACAATATGCTCATTTTTACACGGTATAATTTTTCAGTGTTATTTATTTTTTGAAATCTAGCCAACCCCTTTTCTTTCCAGGAGAAAATAATATTTTATTTTTAAATAAAAGATCCTATTTTAAGGGCACGTGTAAAGGCTATTTCATACTCATTATCCTGTAGAGTAATTATATAAAATAAAATCATATGATAATGTTTGAGAAATAATTAGTGAATGTAGAATTTATTTGCGTAATATTTCATATGATAATGTTTGAGTAATAATTAGTGATGTACTTTTGTTATTTAGTTTACATTTTTTGTTATAAGAAAAATTTTAAACTTATAACTTTTATTGCATGCCTTGTTATTTAGTTATATAATTGAATTTGTCCGAAAAGATATTCATGCTTTTTAATTCTCTTGCTTCATAAAAAAATAATTTATTTGGAATTGATTGCACATTTGTTTTTTTTCATTATTTTTATTAGTAATGTGATTGCATATGTGTGACATGAATAAGTTTTGATGTCGGTTTGTGAAATATAAAAAAAAATATTATACAAGTATTATTTGTTATTCACCCGCTACTATTTCGTTACCCGATAATTTTTACGGATAAATGTAGGATAGGGTAAGCTTAATTCTTAATGGATAAGGATAGGATATGGGTAAGATCAATTCGTAGTGAGTATGAGTATGAAAATATTTTCACCATATCCGTATCGTACCCATTGACACCCCAAACTAAGACGTCTGAGACCAAGATAGTACTAATGAAGTATCTTAATTATTTTCCAAATAAGGCACATAATTATTGTCTATGGGATATTAACATGAGGTTAGTGAGGGTATCCTCTAATTTCAATAACTGTGCAAGTCAATTGAGAACATAGCCATTTGAGGAGCCCAGCATCTGGAAGAAAAAATTATTTTGATCCTACCAAAATTTTTACTTTTTCATATTTTTAAAATTGGTAAAACAAGGCACAATAATTATCTTGTCGTCACTTCAATATTTCACTATCAATCTTTTTTTTAAATAAAGTGATCAATCACTCATGTACAGATGATATTTCCAGCAAATTTACTTAGCGCCTTGATAGCACTAAATTTCTCTGCCGCGTCACTATACAGGAATCAATCTTAGGCCCACACACTTTATGATAGCACTAAAATTTCTCTGCCGCGTCAGATGATATTTCCGTTGCCCATGTGACATGTTTTTCGGAATGATATGCAAAATATTACACTATATTATTATTTATATGAAATGTTTTTACTTAATTAATATTAAATTGAGAATTATATATCTTGAAAAATAACAGTTATATGTTAAAAAAAATATAAAGAACGAAATTATTCACGACTCCTAGCCATTTTATTAGATACCTGCCTTATAAAAAAAAAGAAACTGAAGACGGACAGCTGTCTTATAAAAAATATATGAAAATGTATTTATTTAATGGAGTTGACTGCAAGTCCTCTCCCAATAATTAGTTTTTCTACCTTCTCTCTTTTCATCGTTTCATATCAACACAAGAGAAGAAAAGAGAACAGACTTAGCAATTTTAGATCGATGGGTCTAGGCGGAGTGATTTCCAATCTTCTCTCGTTGGGTGCCAAATTGTTGCCTGCTGTCGTCGCATCTGCGCAAGTTCCGTCTTCTTCCTCCAACCCTCCAGTAGATCAAAACCACCAAATTGAGGCTGAGTTGAAGAAATTGATGAGGATGTTGGAGCGGATCAAGGCCACGCTGTACGATGCAGAGCAGAGGGAGATCACAGACTCAGCAGTCAAGCTCTGGTTGAAGGAGCTCAAGGGTGTTGCGTACGATGCAGAGGATGTACTGGATGAATATCACTATGAAGTCTTACGAGCACAAGTTGAGGCAAGAGATGCTTCTCCACCAGATTCTCGTAAAAGGAAGCTAATTCAGGTAACTAATTTAATTTTATTTCTTTGAGCAAAGAGTATATCTGTATAAGTGATAGGTTTTGAGTTCATGAGTTAGGGTCACTAACATAAACGTCTTATTAGTGTTTAGATTAAATTGAATTGCTAATCAAGTTCAAGAAAAAAAAAAAGTAATTTCAGATTCCCTTGTTGATGTGAAATGCCGAGCCTGTATCTGTCAACCTGGTCAAGCTCATTTGTTAGCAGCATAAATTCCATTGACTACCAAGAAGTTGTAAGCTCTTAGAACTATAACACAGAATATGAAATGTACTTTTACCCATAGTCTATCATCAGATCCAGGTAGAGCCATATATATATATACAAGGTACTAGCTGGACATATGATGTGCCATAGGAAATATGATAAGTCCATATAAAACACATTGCAAAACACAATGTAGCAAAGACCCGTACTATATTACTAATATTATAACAGGATGGAAAAGAGAGAGATTGTGCTTCAAATGGTATTATTTGTGTACATGAACATTATAGTAGGTCTTACACTCTCAAGGTAATTATAACTTTCCAGGTTCCTTGCGGCATGCTGGATGAAATTCGGCAAATAAGGAGCAGATTTCATGAGATTGCGAATGATCGGATAGCACTTCAATTGTCAGAGGGAGATGGACCCAAACGTTGCAACAACGAATTTCAAATAGCTCCAACTAGCAACTTCGTAGTTGAGTCAAATATCTTTGGTCGAGAGTGGGAAAAGGAGAAACTAATTGATTTGTTGTCCTTAGAACGTGATATTGTTTCGGTGGTGACAATTGTGGGCATGGGGGGCATTGGCAAAACAACCCTTGCACAACTTGCCTATAATGATCAAAGAATCAAACAAAGGTTTGATAAATATGGGTGGATATGTGTATCAGAGGATTTTAATGTTGAAAGGATCACCAAAGAATCACTGGAGTCTATTACAGGAAATGGGTGTGATCTTACAAATTTGAGTGCTTTGCAAGAGAAAATTCGGAATGAGATAAGTGGGAAAAGGGTACTTTTGGTCCTTGATGATATCTGGAATGAGAAGAAGAGTCTGTGGGACTCATTTCAGGCTCCTTTTATGTCAGCTGCATTTGCCAAAATCCTAGTTACTACAAGGAATGATCCAGTCGCACGAATCATGCAAACAGAGCCAACATTCAACCTTGGCCATTTGTCAGCTGAACAGTGTTGGCGATTGTTCGAACATTATGCATTTGGGGGAGTAGAACAAAATAATGACCCGAAGTTGGTAGAAATTGGGAAGCTTGTCATGAACAAGTGTGGAATGTTGCCCTTGGCTGTGAAGTCAATTGCTAGCCTTTTGAGGCAAGAGGCGGAAGAAAAGGGCTGGACAAATATTTTAGAAAGTGAGCTATGGGAGTCTGAAGATGTTCACAATGAGATATTTCCACCTCTTCAAATAAGCTATGCACGTCTTCCCACTTACCTAAAGTCTTGTTTTCTATATTGTTCCATGTTTCCTAAAGATTACAGCTACGATGTTGAATATTTGGTGAAATTATGGATATCCCAGGGTTTTATTGAGCCTAAGGGAAACAAGACTGCAGAACAAATTGGTTTTGAATATGCTGAACAATTGTGCCAGAGGTCCTTGTTTGAAAGAAAAGGCAGACATGAGTTGTATGCGTTTAAGTTGCATGCTAAGCAATTGTACCGGAGGTCCTTTTTTGAAAGAGAACGCAGACATGAGTTGTATGCGTTTAAGTTGCATGATATAGTTCATGATTTAGCACGACTTAATTCAGAAAATGGTTGCTATTCAATTGAGGTTGGTAAGCCCCCAATTTTTACTAATATACTGTACGATATGTATATAGATAATTATGTGAATCTAAGAGATCGTATTCCCTCTGACAAGTTCACTACTCTGCGCACACTCTTTACAGGCTTCCATGTCAGAAACTTCTTCAATACTTTTGAATTTTCAATGGCACCAAAATTAAGAGCTCTAATTATATTGTCATTCCATGATTTAGAATCTCTTTCCTCCATTGGTAATTTGAAACATCTTCGTTATCTTTCACTTAGTGAAATGTTCTTCGAAATGCTACCAGAATGCATATGCTCCCTTTACAGCTTGCAAAATCTAACTCTTGAGTGTAATTATGATCTCAAAGAGTTGCCAACAAAAATAGGAAATCTAATTAGCTTAGAAGAGCTACAAATTAATAATTGTCATAGACTGAAGGTGTTGCCTGTGTCCCTTTGTCAATTAAAAGCCTTGAGGAAAGTCTATCTTTTTAGTTGCTCCCTACTTGAAGAGCTTCCTACTGACATGGGGAGCCTTACAAATCTTCAAACTCTGGAAATAAGGGATACTAGTGTGAGTTATTTACCACCTAGGTTGAGCAAATTTGTAGGAATTCAAGGACTGAACGTGAAGCTCAGATGCCAGACAATAGGATGGTTAAAGGGTTTTCCTGATTTAGGAGGTACTCTTTGTCTGTGCGGATTGAAAAATATTTCCAATTTAGTGGATGTACAATGTGCTAACCTTGTGAGTATGTGTAACTTGGAGCACTTGATACTAAACTGGAATGAGGTAAGACCTACAAACTTGTCCAATGATTATCCGGATATAGATGGCAGTGTACTTAAGTTGCTCATAAAAAAAGGTCAGCACATATTTCTTGAAGATCAAAAATGTTTTTCGGTGATGGATAGTCTCCAGCCTCACCCTAATCTTAGCAAGCTACAAATAATGGATTACAGTGGGATAATATTTCCGGAATGGATTGGAAGCCTATGCAAACTAAAGTATTTGAATATTATCAATTGTAATGGTTTGCAATTCTTAAAAGCAGAGTCGCTGCCATTAGAACTTCAAGAGTTGAAAATTCTTGGATGCAATCAGTTAGTATCTATGCCTGGAATACAAAAGCTGAAATCCTTGGTCAAACTTACCATCAATTATTGTGAGAATCTGTGCTCGTTTATGGAACCTTCTCTTGAATTGACAATGAGAGCAGGGGTGGGTTCATATGGGACCTCTTTGTTGGGGTTGACAAACCTTGTTTCACTCAAACGTTTGACGATTACAAACTGTTCCAAATTGCAAGTATTGGCCGATGAGTTGATTCCTGTAGAACCTTGCATCGTTGAGGTTTATAATTGCCCCGGGTTAAGGGAGTGGTGCTTGCAACATGGAATAAACTATGGGAGGTACTTCCTCATTCCTATTATTCTATAATATTGTTGCTATATTATTGAAGAGAGTGCCATTATCTAGTTTCTAAGCTTTATTTCTTTAAATACAAAATTAAAATTACATTATACTTCTTTCCTCTTTTTTCTTTCCACTCATACCATTCAACTCAAGAATTATATTTTTTTCAAACGTGATTCAAATCTGGAGTGGAAATGAATAGTGCCCCAGGACTGAGTTTTTGGTAGCAAGTAGGGATTATAAATTTATTACATGAGTAATAGTTGTTAGAATAGAATAAATAATTGGTCCCTCTAGCAAAGCTGACTTGCACATAGGTCCTCGCTGAGAATTCAACTTAATATTTTTTTTTTAGGAGGGTTCAAATGCACCATTATTTTTGTGCTCCAATATGCTCCACATCTTTTTATCTTCATTTTCAAAGTCCGAACAGTCGATCTGAACCGCTCAACATGATCTTCATAATAAAATATGCTTGGGTACCAAATCTTATATTTTTTAAAAAAAATTTACTATTTTTTTAGATAGGTACAAAATCACTTTTTTAAGGCGATTCTGGACCATCCGATAAAGTGATATTGTACCTATCTAAAAAATAGTAAAAAAAAATTCTGAAAAATATAAAATTTGGTCTCTGTTGTAAAATAAAGCAAAAGAATAATAAACAAGATATTGAGAATGTATAAAGATGGCTATCTTTTATTCATATGTTTTTCTTGTGTCTAATACAAACTTACAATCCTCTATTTATAGATAGAAAATGTAAATAACAAGCCATCTAATTTAATTCAATTGATAAATGAGGGAAATAAAACATACTTCTTTAATGAGAAGTTTTGATGCAATTAAATGAATATCCATAACTTAATATATTTATAACACTTCCCCTTGGATGTTCATTATTCATTATACGCTATTAATATGATACTTCAGGATCAATATTAACACGGTACTTCAGGACCATGTACTGCCTCATTAAAAACCTTATCAAGAAAAACCCATTGGGATAAAAACTTGATTAAGGAAAAAAGAGTACAATGCGTATAACGCTTCCCCTCATTTAGATATCATTGAATATTCTTCAATCAATGTAGACCTATCTTCTTTGTCAGTTGTTCAAAAACCTTTGTCGGCAAAGATTTTGTGAATAGGTCTGCCAAATTGTCTATTGATCGGACTTGGCAAACATTGATTATGCCTTCTTTTTGTAGGTCATGTGTTGAAAAGAACTTTGGCGCAATATGTTTAGTCCGGTCTCCTTTGATATATCCTTCTTTGATTTGTGTAATGCATGCTGCATTATCTTCATGCAGCGGAGTAGGGTTTTCCTTGATGTTTTCAAGCCCGCATTCTTCTTGAATATTTTGAATCATTGACCTAACCAAACGCATTCTCGACCTGCCTCGTATAAGGCGATCAGCTCGGCATGATTTGATGATGTTGCCGTAAGAGTTTGTTTTGTTGATCGCCATGAAATTGCAGCTCCACAATAAGTGAATACATATCCCATTTGGGATCGTGCTTTATGTGGATCTGATAAATATCCCGCATCTGCATATCCAATTAATTTGGATTTTGTATCCTTTTGATAATATAACCCCATATCTCTAGTTCCGCAGAGATATCGAAATATGTGTTTAATTCCATTCCAATGTCTTCTGGTTGGTTTGGAACTATACCTCGCTAACACATTTACTGCAAATGCGATATCGGGTCTTGTATTATTTGCAAGATATAATAATGCCCCAATTGCACTTAAGTATGGTACTTCAGGACCAACCACTTTTTCATTATTTTCGTGCGGGCGAAAAGGATCATTTTCTGCATTTAGCGATCGTACGACCATTGGTGTGCTCAAAGGATGAGCTTTATCCATATTGAATCTCTTTAGTACCTTTTCAACATAATTTGATTGATGGATAAATATTCCATTATTTAGATGCTCGATCTGCAGGCCGAGACAAAATTTAGTTACACCAAGGTCTTTCATTTCAAACTCATTTCTCAACAATTTTGCAGTATTCTCAATCTCTTCAGGAGATCCAATAATGTTTAAATCATCAACATACACTGCAATGATTGTAAAACCTAGATTTGATCTTTTAATGAAAACACACGGACTAATTATATTATTTTTATATCCTTCTTTTAGAAGGTACTCACTCAGTCGATTGTACCACATTCGACCTGATTGTTTTAGTCCATATAAAGATCTTCTTAATTTTATAGAGTACATATCTCTAGGTTTTGACTTATATGCTTCAGGCATTTTCAATCCTTCGGGGATTTTCATGTATATGTCAGTGTCAAGTGAACCATATAAATATGCTGTTACAACATCTATAAGTCGCATTTTTAGATTTTCTGTGACTATGAGCCTTATTAGAAACCTGAGAGTTATCGCATCCACTACAGGTGAATATGTTTCTTCATAATCGACTCCAGTTATTTATGTAAAACCTTGCGCCACTAGTCTTGTTTTGTATCTCACAATCTCATTTTTTCTCATTTCTTTTGATAACAAATACTTATTTGTAACCTACAGGATTAACATATTTGGGCGTTTGGACTACAGGTCCAAATACTTAACGTTTGTCAAGCAAACTCAATTCTGTTTGTATAGCATATTTCTATTTAGGTCAATCATTTCTATGTCTACACTCTTTCAGAGTTTTTGGCACATTATCTTCTTCGTTTATAACATCACTTGCTATAGCGAATGCAAAGATTTCATTAATATATGTTTCTTCTGGAACTTGATCAACCTCTTCTAGGGTTTTATCAACTTCTTCAGGAGTTTTACCATTAATCTCTTCTGGAATTTTATTTACTTCTTCAAGAGTTCTACTACCAATCTCTTCTGGGATTTTATTGACTTCTTCAGGAGTTTTACCATCAACCTCTTCTGGGGTTGGACCAACTGTTTTATTCTGCTCTTTCCTTTTATGTGGATTTACATCATTAGAACCAAGTAGTCTTCCACGTTTTCTACGCACATTAGATTCATTATATATTTTTGTAATGTCAATTCGAGCAGGTGCGTTTATAGCTGGAATATGCGATTTAGTAACTCTATTTGTATCTGTAAATGCATCAGGCAATTCATTTGCAATTCTTTGCAAATTTATAATCTTTTGAACTTCAAGTTCACATTGACCACTTCGGGGGTCAAGATAAGATAACGATGAATTTCAAGTTACTTGTTTATCCAGCTTTGGTTTTTCTTCCCCTAAGTTTGGGAATATTGATTCATTAAAATGACAATCAGCAAATCTTGCTGTAAAAACATCTCCTGTTAATGGTTCTAAATATTTAATAATAGAAGGAGAGTTAAAACCAATATAAATTCCCAACCTTCTTTGAGGTCCCATTTTTGTACGTTGTGGAGGAGAAATTGGAACATATACTGCACAACCAAATACCTTTAGATGGGACAAATTTGGTTCTCTTCCGGAGACCAATTGTAACGGGGAATACTTATGATCTGCAGTTGGCCTTAACCTAATTAGTGCGGCAGCATGTAATATGGCATGTCCCCATGCAGAAGACGGTAAACTAGATTTCATAAGTAAAGGTCTAGCAATTAATTGCAACCTTTTAATCAACGATTCTGCTAGACCGTTTTGTGTATGAACATGGGCCACTGGATGTTTTACCGTAATTCCAATAGACATGCAATAATTATTAAAAGTTTGAGAAGTAAACTCTCCTGCATTATCAAGCCGGATTCTTTTAATTTGATAATCCGGAAAATGAGCTCTCAATTGGATAATTTGTGCTAATAGTCTAGCAAATGCAACATTTCTTGTTGCTAACAAACTCACATGTGACCAGCGTGTTGATGCATCAATTAACACCATAAAATATCTAAATGGTCCACACGAAGGTGTAATATGCCCACATATATCTCCTTGAATTCTTTCTAAAAATGAAGGAGCTTCAGGTCCAATTTTATTTGGAGATGGCCTAGTAATTAGTTTTCCAAGAGAGCATGCTTCGCATGTCAATTCTTTTGATAATAGGATCTTCAGGTCCCTCCCCATTTGCACTTTCAATTATTCTCCTCATCATTATATTTCCTGGATGACCCAATCTGTCATGCCACAAAGTAAATAACTTTGGATCAACTAACTTCTGGTTAGTAACAACTAACTTCTGGTTAGTATCAACTAACTTCGGGTTAGTAACCATATTTGATTCTATTGTACTTACATAAGTACCATATAGTCCAGAGGACATTGCTTGCATCTTTTCTATTATAATTTTCTGGCCATTCTTAATAGATGTGATATGAAGATATTCACAATTTTTCTCATTCATAGTTTCAATATGAAAACCATTCTTTCGAATATCTTTAAAACTTAGTAGATTTCTTCTGGATCTACTCGAATATAATGCATCATCTATTATTAATTTTGTTCCTTCAGGTAACAAAATACAAGCTCTTCCGGAGCCTTCAATTAAATTAGTTATGCCAGATATAGTGTGGATATTAGTCTCACCAAGATGCAATTGTGAAAAGTATTTCTTACCTTTCAATATGGTATTAGTTGTTCCACTATCTACCAGACATAGATCTTCTTTACTTATCATTGCGTTAGCCATTTATCTTTAAATTAAAAGAATGCAAGAATAAATTAAAATAAACTACTTTTATTCATTTGTTTGCATCTAAAAATATAAAAGTAATCTAAACTTTTATTAAACATAAACATAAACTTCTATATTATATTTTCTCCCTAAGTAATAATATTTATTTTTTCATCCATATTCTGGAAGAAATCTGATACATCAAGATGTGTATCCATATGACATTCATATTAGGGGTCATTTTCATTAAAATTAGTTTCCACATTTTTCCCCCCTTTTCTTGAGTGAGGCTTGATAAAGCTCCACTAGGTGCTTGGGCGTACGACAGGTACGTGACCAATAATTTGTCATCCCACATCTGTAACAAACATCTTCAGGATGTTTTCCTATCTCCTCTTTCATTAATACGTATTTATAACAAAATACAACTTCAGGTTATTAATACCATAACTTCGAGTTATGATAAATGAAAAAGGAGATAAATTCAAGCTTTGTGAGATTTGTCATATGTACTACAAAATGGATACGTATTAATAATTTCAGATTATTAATGTCATAACTTCAGGTTATAAATGCCATAACTTCAGGTTATCAATGCCATAACTTCAGGTTATGAAAATGGAGATAAATAAATATAAATAAAAGAATATGTAAATTGCATAAATAAATAAATAAATAAATTTAAATGTATTAATAACTTCAGGTTAATATTATATAACTTCAGGTTATAATAAATATTTATTTAATAACTTCTGGTTATTAAATTACTTGGCTGCGCAATTGTAAAATTTAATTTGAAATAACTTCGGGTTATATTTTCATCTAGTGATTTATAATAACTTCTGGTTATTATATTGATTTTATATGTTTAAAATAAAACTTCAGGTTTTAATTGGGAATAACTTCAGGTTATTATTCATCCAGTGGCCTATAATAACTGCTGGTTATTATATTAATTTTATATTAAAATTTCAAATAGAACTTCAGGTTCTAAACAATAATAATAATAACTTCATGTTATTATTCTTATTATTATATTCGAGTAATACGAACTTCAGGTTCTTGATAAACAATAAGTTTTGATAATAACTTCAGGTTATTATTTCATCATTCACTTCAAGGAATGATTCTTATAAACTAAAACAAACATAATAAAATAATTCAAATGAAATTTAAATTAATGAAAGATATAATAATCAATCATATAAATTACTTACAGAATAACTTTGCAACTTCTTCCGAGCAATTCGTGCTGATAACGTGTTGTAAAATAAAGCAAAAGAATAATAAACAAGATATTGAGAATGTATAAAGATGGCTATCTTTTATTCATATGTTTTTCTTGTGTCTAATACAAACTTACAATCCTCTATTTATAGATAGAAAATGTAAATAACAAGCCATCTAATTTAATTCAATTGATAAATGAGGGAGATAAAACATACTTCTTTAATGAGAAGTTTTGATGCAATTAAATGAATATCCATAACTTAATATATTTATAACAGTCTCCGAATATATTTTACTATGAAGATCATGTCGAACGGCTCAGATCGACTGTTCGGACTTTGAAAGTAGAGATAAAGGATGTGGAGCATGTTGGAGCACAAAAATTATGGTGCATTTGAACCCTCCTCTTTTTTTTAAGGTTAGTAGTTTTTTGCCAACTAACAAATCAATTGATAAAAACCGTATTTATAACAAGTGACTCTAATTCCTAAATCTACTCATTTATTCTCACAAAATCCTCTAAATTACTCTAATCATTATCACCCTCTAAATTCCTAGATTTACTCTTCTAATCCTATTTATATATACTCATATTCACCCAGTACCTTAATCCTCATCTCGCTCCATGACCAAATCCGCTATTTTGACCACCGCCGATTTCCGATACCCGGATCTACTTACCATCATGCTCCGATTGAAATGAGAACTCTACTCTCCAAGCTCCGACGATACCGCACTCTCGGCTCAGTTCAGCTCCCTTCCCTCTCACACATTCTCCTCTCCGCTCAAGAAGGTAGAGACGAGAGAGAGGGGAGGACATCATTGTGTCAGAGGTGAAAACTTGAAGAGGAGAAGTGTGGAATCAGAGGCGACAGCTAAGTAGATATAGGGTTTGAGATTTTTTTTTTTTTGCTCCTTTGGATCCAACTTAATTTTAATGTTCAGTAGTTTTCACCTCTGATTCAACATAATGACCATAAAATTAAGTTATAAATTAGGAAATCGTCCTTTTTGCTCACTGCTAGACTGAAAGATTCAACATAATGACCTTTTTGCTCGGCTCTAAATAATAGCCTTTGAATTCTAAATCAACAAGAAACATAAACAGAGAAAAAAAGTAGGAAATCGTCCAATGCAAAACCTCAACTAGATGCAAAGAGGGGCTTGCGTTTGTCTCTTGAACTTTTCACTTGGATATGAAATTGAGTTCGACTACAGATTTTGCCCATTCAATATATTTAAGGATCATTAAGTGCGTTTCTTTTAGGTGGAGAAGAAGCTCATGATCTGGAAGCAGTGGACATGGTGACATTATACAATTCTGAACGATTTTTTTTTCTTTTCTTTCAGATAAAAGTGAGAAACAACCTGTTAAACTTTTAAGTATTCACAAGAGAATTTTTAACCTGTTTTGAACCTGCGACCTCGACCTCTTAGATAGTGCTATTAATTGAACAGGGACATGTGGGATTATATTAGGGCGTCTCTTGCAGCAGCTCGTTTGGTTCCACCCTAACAGCACCAATAATTTTCACCCCTCCTCCATCACTTGGCTCTTTCGCAAGGCTCGCGCCGGCTCCTTTAGGTAAACTTGTATCTCATTTTTCTTAACTTGAAACTTGGTCTCTGAAAGAACTTTGTCTATGTAAACATTGCTTTTGAGAAGGACCAAATATGTCTCTATTGTGCATAACCTCACCTCTATCAATTTAAGGTTTTATATTTCAGTGTATCTTGTTCTTTTTACGTTTTACCTTTTAATTGAACTTGAAAAATCATAGGGTGGATGTTGTTACCAGAATTAGCCTCTTGCTTGTTTGTCTTTTTGGATCCTTTAACTCATGCTATTTGTTTTATCTAGATGTACCAGCTTCAAAGATTGATTAGATTCATGTTGCTCTGTTAGGCACAATTTTAGTTTGGCCTTAGACTATAGTGTGAACTGATTGAGAATTCCATTTTCTTGATATAATAGAAGTTTGTCATTAATATATTATGGTAAATGTAGGCGAGTGATGTGCTACTCGTTCGTGGTGCTTGTGCAGACTGGCAACTTGCTGTCTTAAATTGGAATACCCTACCCTGTTGGACTGTATGGCTAATAAATTCCATTTTATTTTTTTTATTTCCAAAAGCAGCTTTTATTGTTTTAACAGTACTTATGGTTGGTTCAGTACATGATATGTTGTTCATGCTAGATACTAGGGAATATTCATTGCTTCAAAACATAGAAACTGAAACTGAAATGGAGGCTCAAAGTTTGAATTATAAGTTTATAACATTGCTGATTGGTATTAGAGGTATATTTAGATAAAGGAATATTTTTTTTTTTTTTTTGAAGTTGGAATTAAAGGGATTTTGCTTTTAGAAATCAGAATTAGTGGTCATGAGAAATTAATTATGTAAGAATTTATTTAATTTCAAATAAAATATCCGCGGGTAGTCAAAATATCGAATGATATATTACATTTTCTTTTCTGTCCACATATCTATGTGCATTTTGTACATCTTATCTGATTTTTGGCAAATCTCAATCAATTTCAGGATGACTTTCTGCTTGGCATTTATCAAAAGCCTGTACAACTGGGTCATTGTCCTGTTGACAAGGAAGAATGCAGCTATGTTGAGCTAGGCTTTAGCCAAATTTACTAAAAAATCAAAATTCAAAGGTAACCAGCCTTCTGGAAAATCTCGAAACATAGCATACACACAGACTTGATCCGCATGTCTCTCTGGGCAGAAATATGCATATTAGATCTGCATGCCACAAGAGAGATGCACAGACTAGATTGAGCTTGAGCTCAGTGATAGATTGAATTTTTTATGGTATTCATCCCAATCATCGTTTTTACAAACAAATTTGTAGTTGGCTTACACATACAATAATGTATTTTACAATATTGATTGCATAACATGCAATATTTTGATACAATTAATCAAATAAGAATTATTTACAATAAATCATATTGGATGGTACCAGTTTCGAAAAATTTATTACATTCATGTTGCTTTGTCAGGAACATATTAAGTTAGGCTTAGACTAGTGTGAACTTGCAAAACTGGAGGGTCACCTTTTACCTACAGGAGAACTGATTCACCATATATTTCTAGGGATCATGGGTAGTAAAATATAAGTAATAATTAAAAATTTCATTTTCTTGATCGAAATTTTTTTGTCATATTGTGTCTTTAATGATTGGTTGTATGCTGGTAAATGTAGGCAATTGATGTACTGCTTGATACCTCGCATATTTAGTCTATTTTAGGCCTATTTTAGTACCAGATTCGTGCCATAATTCACCAGAATTATGTGCATTCCATTGTTATATCTTTAGAATTTGGTACTGCTGAGTGTTTGTTTGTTTTCTGCAGGTTTGGAGCAAAACACACGAAGAAATGGCGATTCACATGATGAGGTACGACCCTTACCAGGCTTGGTACGGGTCGGACCATACTTAGCCGTTTTCAGCTCTTCACGCCTGGTACGGCCAGGCCGTACCAAATTGGTACGGGCCGTACATGAAGGCGTCCTGACAGATTCAAATTTGGGCAGAGGCTATTTAAGGCGGGGAACTCTCCAGATTTCGGATCGAATTCATTCCAGATAGATCTGAGAGCTCAGTAGGAGAGAGAAAGAAGGCTAAGGAGCTGAAAGCAAGAAGGAAAGAAGAGGAAGAGGCGAAACTCGACGGATCTAGCTTCCTCCTCCATCTCCCTTCAATCCATGGCTATCTCTCTTCCTCTTATTGTATTTTTAGACATTGCTATGTGCTGTGAGTAGATCATTTTAGTTTCTAGGGTTAGAGATCGAATCTTGATTTGTTTTGACTTTCTTTGACTTTTACTTTGTATGAACTCTTTAGTTTGATTGATTGTGATTTTCATTGTTATATCTTGCTTTGCTTGCTGTGATTGTTGTATGATGTCCCTTTAGGTTTAGATCGAACCTATCAAGGTCATGTGATCATCTCAATCTCTCATCCAATTCAAGTACATAGGGTAGAATAGTTCGAATTGAAGCCGAAAGGTTGAATTCTCCTCTAATCGACAGATTAGAGGGTGCCTTAGACATCTAATCAATCAGCTAGGGTAGATCTGTACCAACATACGATGGTTGAGGTGTAGAAACCCTAAAAGGCTCTCAATTGCATTCCAACCTAGATCTTGATCCAACAAACGACGGTTGAGGGTTAGGAACCTTAGGTATGGTCTATTGAACCTTTCTAAAGAGTTTAGCACAAGGTACCAGCAAGGAAATGCATTTACTCGAACTGGTAGGTTCTGTTCTGGGAAGCCGGTACGGGTCTTACCAGGGTGGTACGGCCTAGCCTTACCAAGTGAGGTGCGGCCTGGCCGTACCTACTTAGTACGGGCCGTACCACTAGAGGCAGATCAGAGATGAAGTCTTAAACCCTGGAAACACCTTTTATCCATAATCAAAACACAATTTACATTTGTTCTAAACATTTTGTTACATCTTCTTCAATTGTCTGAACAGTTTGATTTGATACCTTAGGAAATTAAATACCAAACAAAACCCTTTCAACTTCTAGTTTTCAATCAAGTTTAGATAGAACTTAACCGAGTGATTAGCCGTCTCTGAGGATCGATACCCGATTATACTACACGGCAGAGGTTGTGCACTTGCATCCTTTACTCGTGGAGTGTTAACGAGGTTTAAAAGGTACGCTTTCAAGCGTGCCGAAACTTCGTTGCGCTTTGCTGCGCATCAAGTTTTTGGCGCCGTTGCCGGGGACGGTAACCAATTGCTTAGTTAGGTTTTATCTTACTTAGTTGATCTAGATTTTATCTTGTATCTTTATTGCTTTTCTTATTCAAAAATACTAAAAACTGGCTTTTGAACCCCCCCCTGCAGGCAAATACAGGCTGACATACAATCTGAGAAGCAAGGGGCCCCTGTTCGACCAAACTCCTCCAGACTCAGCTGACACTGCTCAGCCACTCTCTGGTACGGTCCGCACAGACTCAGGTACGACCAGGCCGCACCAACCAGGTCCGACCCGTACCAAGACTGGTCCGACCCGTACCAACACACCAGAACCCGAAAAGATGGCTGAGGCAGACAACGAAGCCCGATTGAGAATGGAGGCAGAGGCCAGGGAAAGAGAAAGACAGAGGCGAGAAGAAGAAGAAGGCCGCATGACTGATGACGAAGCTGATGTCTTCATGCCTCGGACGCTGCGAGAGTACAACGTGCCGAGAGCTGGAGATGCAAGAGGTGCGATCCGGCTGCCACACATTCCAGGACAGCAACCAAACTTCAACCCGGGTGTTGTCAATATGGTGCAGCAGAACAGCTTTCACGGACTCGACCACGAGGACCCGCACGCTCATCTCCAGACATTCCTCGAGTGCATCACTACGATCAAGACCAACGGTGAGAATGCTGATTACACAAAGCTTGCTTTATTTCCTTTCACGCTTAGGGATAAGGCCAAAAAGTGGTTAGGATCTTTGCCTAGGGACTCTGTTAGGACTTGGAGGGATTTGTCCAAATTGTTTTTGACCAGATTTTTCCCTCACAAGAGGACAGCCAAGGTGAGACAAGACCTGACCAGCTTTAGGCAGATTTTTGATGAACCCCTGAATGAAGCGTGGGAGAGATTTAGAGAGTTGCAGTACTCTTGTCCCCACCACGGTTTACCCGATTGGCTTTTAATTCAAACGTTTTACGACGGCCTGAATGAGAGCACTCGTGCTTACGTGGACGCTGTTGCGGGAGGCGCGTTGATGTCAAGGGAGCCTTTAGAGGCTATGAGCTTGATAGATGATATGGCGCAGAACCAGCAGTGGTCCGGCCGCGACACGTCACGCCCACGAGGAGGCCAAGGAGGTAGCCAAGGAGGAGGCAAGTACGAGCTAGACCACATCACGGCTCTCACCGCCAAGATGGACGCCATGCAGAGGGCAATGGACAAGCTTAGTGTCAAGGCTGTCGAACAGCAACCTCAAGTCTGCGTCATGTGCGGAGACGAGAGGCACGCATACGAGCAATGCCCGCTGGTGCAGCAAGACGAGGAGAACGAGCAAGTCCACTCTCTCAACAACGAACCTTCTTTCTTCCCACGACCTCCCTTCAGTCGATCCTATTCCAAGGACCATGTTGAGCAGCAACACTGGAGGTCGAACCAAAACAACCCTGCGCCTTTCAACAACTCTTCGTTCAGACCCCCCTTCCAAAACAACAGCTTCCAAAGGCCGCAGTACAACAACAACAACAACTGGAACAATCGGACGAACAACAATGGAAACTACCCTCCTCAAAGCAACAACGATTGGAGACCCCAAGCTTCGAGCAGCAACAGCAACAATGGCAACAGGAGCTTCTACCAGAACGCTTCCTTTCCCAACCAAGGCAACCGAGCAGCTCCCTCTGACCCCTCAAAGTCGAATGCGCCTGCCGGAGTGGACGACTTCACTCACGAGCAGGGCAAGATGAATCAGATGATGTGGGAGCAGATGCAGAGCATGAGCACTCAAATGGCTGCCCAAAGCAAGTTGCTGGAGCAGCTGAGCCAGATGGTCACCTCAAGCCACTCTCGACCAGGGAAGCTTCCGGCTCAACCCGAACCAAATCCAAGAGAAGAGGCTAAGGCGATCACTCTGAGGAGTGGGACCCAATACGACGAGCCACCAATGCCAAGTGAGGGCACAGTTGATCCGATTCTCGACGCGACACCTGACACGACCCCGACCCCTGAGTCAATTCCATTGACGGAGGTTGATCAAGAACGAGCTGAGGTCACCCAACCTCGAGCGAGTGCAGATTGCACCAGCTCGGCAAGACATGCACAACCTCCACCCAAAGCGTCAGGTGATCAGAAGAAGAAAGGGGCCGAGAAACCACCTCCATACCGGCCACCTGTTCCATTCCCCCAACGATTGGCTGAGACCAGACTGAACGAGCAATTTGCCAACTTCGCAAACGTCATCAAGCAGCTGCAGATCACCATTCCTTTCACCGACGCTTTGACCCAAATGCCCACCTATGCCAAGTTTCTGAAGGACATCCTTTCCAACAAGAGAAGCTTAGAGGGGCACGCGACAGTCAAGCTGACGGAGCAGTGCAGCGCAATCCTGAAGAGTGAGCTACCTCCCAAACTGGACGACCCTGGAAAGTTTTCCATCCCGTGCACCATTGGGAAGGCGACGATCAAGAAGGCCCTGTGTGATCTAGGAGCGAGCGTGAGTCTCATGCCACGCACCATCTATGATCGCATAGGAGTGGGGGAGCTCAAGCCCACGAGGATGACATTGCAGTTGGCGGATTCTTCAGTCCGACTTCCACTTGGTGTGGTGGAGGATCTGCCAGTTCAAGTCGGGAAGTTCTTCGTGCCCGTCGATTTCGTCGTCATGGAGATGGAAGAAGACAAGGAAGTCCCAATCATCTTGGGACGACCTTTTCTGAGTACAGCCGGCGCGATTATTGACGTGAAGCAGGGCATCCTGACTCTGAATTTCGGGGGAGAGAAGGTGAAGTTCCAGATCGACCGTGCCATGAGATATCCGTCGCGATCTGAGACATGTTTCCGAGTTGACAGGACCGAGGAGTACCTGGCTGATCTAGTCAAGGACTACTTTCTCGACCAAGTCAACAGCTCGCTGCGCCAAGACGCTGAATTCCTCTCAAAGTTGCCAAGCGAGGCGAGCGAGTCGATTTGTGCAGCAGATGCGATTCCTGAGGATCTGGAGGATCGTACATCACACTCTGAGACGATGAGTGAAGCGGAGACTGCCAAGGCCGACACCTCGACAGCACACGAGTCTGATCACCCAGATGCGACTCGTGTCAATGATCAGCCTGAGCGTCCGACTCCCGAACTCAAGCCTCTCCCAACCAATCTCCGATACGAGTTCCTCGATCCAGAAAAGTCTTGTCCCGTGATCGTCAATGCGAGTCTGAACCCCGATCAAACCGCCAAACTGCTTGAGAAGCTGCGATTTCACAAGGGCGCGATTGGGTACTCGATCAAGGACTTGAAAGGGATCAACCCAGCCATCTGCTCACACCGGATTCTTCTCGAGGATGATCACAAGCCGTCTGTGGAGCACCAGCGGCGACTCAACCCCAACCTGAAAGAGGTGGTGAAAAAGGAGATTCTCAAACTCCTAGACGCAGGCATCATCTATCCCATCTCTGACAGCAAGTGGGTGAGTCCCGTTCACGTGGTGCCCAAGAAGGGAGGCACGACAGTGGTGCGCAATGAAAAGGATGAGCTAGTCCCTACTCGTGTGGTGTCTGGGTACCGCATGTGTATCGACTACAGGAAGCTCAACAATGCCACGCGCAAGGATCACTTCCCACTGCCGTTTGTCGACCAACTCCTTGAAAGGCTGGCGACTCATTCTCATTTTTGCTACCTTGACGGGTACTCAGGATTCTTTCAGATCCCCATTCACCCGAACGACCAAGACAAGACCACCTTCACATGTCCCTACGGTACATTCGCATACCGTAGGATGCCATTCGGTCTCTGCAATGCACCTGCCACCTTCCAAAGAGCCATGATGGCTATCTTCTCAGATTTCATTGAGAAAGAGGTTGAGGTCTTCATGGACGACTTCTCTGTCTATGGGACCAGCTTTGACTCATGTCTAGCCAACCTCTGCAAAATTCTGGAGAAGTGCGAAGAAGTCAACCTAATCCTCAACTGGGAGAAGTGTCACTTCATGGTCCAAGAGGGAGTCGTCCTTGGACATGTGGTGACCTCAAAAGGGATTGAGGTTGACAAAGCAAAGGTGGAGGTGATCGAGAAGCTGGAGATCCCAACGAACGTCAAAGCTGTGCGAAGCTTTCTGGGACACGCTGGCTTCTACCGCCGTTTCATCAAGGACTTCTCGAAAATCGCAAAACCATTGACCAACCTGCTCATCAAGGATTCTGATTTCATCTTCACGCAGGAGTGTGTCGATTCGTTTTGCCGATTGAAGGAAGCCCTTGTCTCAGCACCCATCCTGCAGCCTCCAGACTGGACCTTGCCATTTGAGCTGATGTGCGATGCGAGTGATTACGCTGTGGGAGCCGTTCTTGGGCAGCGGAAGGAGAACAAGCCATGTGCTATCTACTACGCTAGCAAGGTGCTAGACCCTGCCCAGATGAACTACACAACAACCGAAAAGGAGCTTTTGGCTGTTGTGTTCGCTCTCGACAAGTTTAGATCCTATCTGGTTGGCTCCAAGATAGTGATCTACACTGACCACGCCGCACTCAAGTATCTGTTGAGCAAGCAGGATGCCAAACCTCGCCTGATTAGGTGGATTCTCCTCATGCAGGAGTTCGATATCGAAATCAGGGACAAGAAAGGAGTCGAAAACACTGTGGCTGACCATCTGTCCCGGCTTCGCTGGGAAGATGAGGGCTCTTGTAGCCTGCCAATTGATGACTCGTTCCCTGATGACCAATTCTATTCGATTTCTGCCATGGAGGAGATCCACTCGGTCGATACACCGATGCACGCGACTCATGCGTTGCAAGATCGGACGTTCCATGCCACTGACCGAGTGAACACCAAGTCGGCGCCCTGGTATGCAGACATTGCGAACTTTCTCGCCTCAGGAGTACTTCCTCCTGACATGTCATACCAGCAGAAGAAGAAGTTGCGATCGGATTCCAAGTTCTACTTCTGGGACGACCCGTACCTCTTCAAGATTGGCGTTGATGGCGTCTACCGTCGATGTGTGCCATACGACGAGACGCGCTCCATTCTTGAGCACTGCCACTCCTCGGCCTACGGAGGACACGCTTCATTCTCCAAGACTGCTTCAAAGGTCCTGCAATCCGGCTTCTTCTGGCCTTCACTCTTCAGAGATGCTAGGACCTTCGTTGCAGCTTGTGACAAGTGTCAGCGCACCGGGAACATCTCCAAGAGGAATGAAATGCCTCTCCACTCTATTCTAGAGGTAGACATCTTTGATGTCTGGGGCATCGACTTCATGGGACCGTTTCCACCCTCTTGTGGGAACGAGTACATCCTGGTGGCTGTTGACTACGTCTCCAAGTGGGTGGAGGCAGTGGCGTGCAAGAATGCGGACTCCAATGCAGTGAAAAGACTGTTCACTGACATCATCTTCCCTCGCTTTGGAGTCCCGAGAGCCGTCATCAGTGACGGTGGCAAGCACTTCATCAATCGCCAATTTGACAATCTCCTCAGTCGCCATGGAGTCACTCACAAGGTGACCACATCCTACCATCCTCAAGCCAACGGTCAAGCCGAGATTTCCAACAGAGAGATCAAGTCTATCCTGGAGAAGACCGTGGCTCGCACGAGGAAGGATTGGTCACTCAAGCTGAGTGACGCACTTTGGGCCTACCGTACAGCCTTCAAAACTCCGATTGGGATGAGCCCTTTCAAATTGGTGTACGGAAAGTCCTGCCACTTGCCCGTGGAAATTGAGCACAAGGCATACTGGGCCACACGGGCCATCAACATGGACTTGCTCTCAGCTGGAGAGAAACGCATCCTTGACTTGCATGAGTTAGAGGAGATGCGTCTCAATGCCTACGAGAACGCGAGAATGTACAAGGAAAAGACCAAACAAGTTCACGACAAGCGCATCATGCCTCGTGAGTTCCATGAGGGAGACTTGGTCCTCTTGTTCAATTCTCGACTTAGGCTCTTTCCAGGGAAGCTGAAGTCCAGGTGGTCCGGTCCATTCCGGGTGAGGGCAGTGTTCCCATTTGGCGCTGTGGAATTGGAAAACAAGGAGGGGCAGACTTTCAAAGTCAATGGTCAGCGTCTCAAGCACTACATCGCTGACCATCCCCAAGAATTGCGAGAGAGCTTGGATCTCTCCGATCCATCTCCACTCAAAGCCTGAAGAGAGAAGGTCGAGCTCGAGACCTAAAACGAGCGCTCCTTGGGAGGCAGCCCAAGCCATTTTTACCTGTTTTGCATCTTAGGAACAGTTAGACATGCATTCATTCTTCTTCATTGCATCACGAGCGGCTTGAGAAGTCACGAGAACGAGAAACGAAGATTTTTGAGGTTGGTACGGCTAGGCCATACCACATTGGTACGGCCTGGAAATTGAAGGGTTGGTACGGCCCGTACCAATTTGGTACGGCCAGGCCGTACCTAGGTCAGAGACGCGAACCGACGCCATAACTGCCGCCTTTTTCTTTTTAAACCCACGATTCCGCACCCCTTCCTTTTCCCCTTCCTTCCCAGCCGCGCTTCCCTCTCTCTCTCTCTCTCTCTCTTCTCTCTCTTCTCTCCCTCTCCATTCTCCACTCTATCTTCCTCTCATTCTCTCCTAAACCGAGCACAAGGAACCCTACACCGAGCACAAGGCCGGAGCACCAGCACCTAGCCGGTCCGACCCGCACTATCTAACCGGTCCGACCCGCACACCTCTTCGGTCCGACCCTCTTCTCTCCCTCTGCTCTTGGTTAGTATCTCTTCTTCCTTTTTCTTTGTTTTTCTCCATTTTCTTCCATTCTCTTCCTTGCTCGGTTCTGCCCATTTTTCTGTCAAAACCCTAACTTGGTACGGCCCACCCGTACCAAGTAGGTACGGCCCGCACCAACCTCTGACCTGACACCAGCCTTGTACCAGTTGTACCAATTAACTCTTACCAGCCAAGTTCTGTGTTGTGTCATATCCTTCTACTGGTTTAGGAGTTAATTGGTTGCAAAAATCTCCATTTCTGTCACTGGTACCAGTTGGTGCGGCCCTTACCAGCCAACTCCAAAACCCTAAGTTAGGTACGGCCCGTACCAGCCTGTGCGACTAGGCCGTACCTACCTAGGTCAGGCCAGGCCGTACCAACTAGGTCAGACCAGGCCGTACCTACCCAGTCAGACCCTTACCACCCAACGCCACAAACGTCTGAGAGATGCGTCGGCAATCCTCTCGCTCCTCCACATCCTCTGGCGACACCATCCCTTCCGCCACTGGCCCGATGGCCAACGTCCCTCCTGCTGATTCCCCCACGTCATCTCATCACTCCCACCGGAGTGCGTCTCGGGGTGACTCCCGCGCATCTCGCCACTCCCGGGAGAGCGCAGCCCGGACTGGGTCCCGCCATAGTCCTTCCCTTCAGGACGCCGTCACGCCCACTTACTATGAGGGAGAGACCACATCCAGTGGCCATCAGTCCGTCTATCGGAGCCCACAGGAGAGCCCCTCCTACCGTCCATCTGGAGATCAGGACCAGGGCTCTGACGAGGCCTCCGACCACGCCTCTGACTCCATGGGCACCGATTCGGCCACCTCTGATGCCACCCAGCGTGCCGACGCATACACCGCGGAGTACTTCCTCATTTCGACCCGACAGCAGCTCAAGAATTTTGAAATCCTTCTGACGAAGACGGTCAACAACACGAGGATTGTCGATTTCTCTGCTCTTCAGGCGATGGGCCTAGAGGACGAGTTCCGCCGCATCACCACCCGGGTCGGGATCACTCCAGCTTTCTGGGAGATCGCCCAGAGGGGTTACAAGAAGCTCACCTTGGAGTTTCTTTCCTCTCTGGAGCTCAAGTTTTCGCGGAACCACCACCCGTTCATCAGGTTCCGCATGCTGAGTGAGACCCGCCGCGTCTGGCTACATGACTTGAGGGAGTGGTTTGGCTTTGAGCCGAACCCGACTACTGATTCCCTCTCTTTCTCTGGGGAGTTGACGCGCGACACCTTCTGGGAGCTGCTCTCTGGCGCACCAGCCGGGTCAGCTTTCAACAAAGAGTACAAGCAGCTCAACGTCCCACATCCTGTCATCCGGGTCCTGCTGCGTATCCTCGGTTGCACAGTTTTTGCACGTGGCGAGACATTCGCCCGTGCTAATGTTGAGGATCTGCAGCTGGTGGATCATATGCTGCGCCCCGACAGCACTCTCGAGCGGCCCGATCTGATGCTCGCCATGATCCGCCACTGGATCGACATCCAGAGGCAGCCCAAGCCGGGTGGCACTCTCTACATCTCGGCCTATGTCACTCTGATCGCTGAGCGCTTACACATCCAGATCATCAGCGACGAGGAGTGCCGTAGCTCCCGGTCTCTCTCTCTCTCTCAGTTCACCACCTATAAGTTCATCGAGTCAGCAGCAGGACGCGATGGGCGAGGTGCTTGGGCTTGGCGCATGCCTGACCAGCATACCCGATACATCATGCCATTCCCGGTCACTCTCTCCTTCACTGACCGGAGCACTTGGTTTTTCCGCCGTCCGCCCCGCGTGCAGCCTGCCCCTGAGGTCCCACCCCCACCTCCACCTCCTCCACCACCACCGCATGGCGATGAGGACATGCTCGATGCCACCACCTCTCCAGTCCAGGCTCCGTTTGAGCCGATGCATCCTCTCTCTCCTCATGTGCCACCTTTCCCCAGCCAGGCTCCCCCATTCTCCGAGCAGGTACATCCTTCACCCTTTGGTGCAGGTACCTCTTTCTATGGAGCTGGCCCTTCCACGTACCAGACTGGCCCATCCACCTCCGCCTACACTGCCGGCCCATCCACCTCTGCCTACGCAGCCGGACCCTCGACCTCCTACAGTCGACCCGTGTATCCCCCTCCAGTCGATGAGCCCACCATCCAGGATGTCTACCACCTGATGTACGGCATGCGTCAGGAGCAGGGTGTTGCACTCTATGAGCAGGGTGCTGCCATTCGTGAGCAGGGCGCCATACTCCAGGATCTCACGCGGCGGGTGACTGGGATAGAGCAGCGGTTTAGCGACTGGCTCTGGTACGACCACCCTGAGGACTGATCAGGTTCGCTCTCTTTTCCCCGAGCTTCTTTTATCTCTTTTATCTTATAGTCTTGAAGCATTGAGGACAATGCTCAGGCTAAGCTTGGGGGGATTGCATTTGCATTTAGGTCATATTTACTTTATCGTTATTTTTCTGGCATTTTTTCGTATTTTCGTGCATTGTTAGGTGAAGATTTGCGTGAATTGCTAGAATTGAGAATAACTTTGAAACGATTTAGTTGTGATTAGGATAGACCTGAGTGAATTGGAACTAACCCATGATTGGTTATTGAACTACTTAGGTTGAGATGTTTTTAATAATGGAAACGATGAAACAAACTTAGAATTGAATCGAACGAGATTATTCGAAAAAACTGAACTGTGCCTTTAGGAATTGGGATTTTCAAATTAAGAAAGTTTGGAATATCCATTGGTATGAATGAATACCAATAGATGTGTGTATTCATGGTATGAGCAAACCAAAAAGAAATGAAAAAGAATAAAAAGAAAAAGAAAAAGAAAAGAGAAATGAAAAAAAAAAAAAAGATGGAGAACATAAGAGTACTGGCAATAAGCCTCGAATGGGCGCCTTTGAGCTCGTCTCCCAATTAGAAATAAAGAAAGAAAATTTTGCTCATACCAACACACTTCGTTCGCAACTTTCTTACCCTTAAGCTTGATTCAAGCTTGAGGGAGGGCAAATGAAAAGAAAAATCACCTTGAATAAAAGCAATGATTCGGAAAAAAGAATGAAATTGTTTCGATCAAACCTAGGTAATTAGTCTTTCCATTGTTAGAAGCATCTCAAAATAAGAAGTTCAATTGACCAATTGGTGGAGTGAATCAAGGTTTATAAAGGGATATTTGAATTACAACCGAATTGATTCTAGAAATTCTTGACTATAGCAAATTCACGTAGGTTTTCACATTTAGACTTGTATCTGCATTTAGATTTAGTTGACCAGCACTTTTACCCGAGTTTGAAACTTTTTGCTTGAGGACAAGCAAAGGTTCAGCTTGGGGGAATTTGATACCTCGCATATTTAGTCTATTTTAGGCCTATTTTAGTACCAGATTCGTGCCATAATTCACCAGAATTATGTGCATTCCATTGTTATATCTTTAGAATTTGGTACTGCTGAGTGTTTGTTTGTTTTCTGCAGGTTTGGAGCAAAACACACGAAGAAATGGCGATTCACATGATGAGGTACGACCCTTACCAGGCTTGGTACGGGTCGGACCATACTTAGCCGTTTTCAGCTCTTCACGCCTGGTACGGCCAGGCCGTACCAAATTGGTACGGGCCGTACATGAAGGCGTCCTGACAGATTCAAATTTGGGCAGAGGCTATTTAAGGCGGGGAACTCTCCAGATTTCGGATCGAATTCATTCCAGATAGATCTGAGAGCTCAGTAGGAGAGAGAAAGAAGGCTAAGGAGCTGAAAGCAAGAAGGAAAGAAGAGGAAGAGGCGAAACTCGACGGATCTAGCTTCCTCCTCCATCTCCCTTCAATCCATGGCTATCTCTCTTCCTCTTATTGTATTTTTAGACATTGCTATGTGCTGTGAGTAGATCATTTTAGTTTCTAGGGTTAGAGATCGAATCTTGATTTGTTTTGACTTTCTTTGACTTTTACTTTGTATGAACTCTTTAGTTTGATTGATTGTGATTTTCATTGTTATATCTTGCTTTGCTTGCTGTGATTGTTGTATGATGTCCCTTTAGGTTTAGATCGAACCTATCAAGGTCATGTGATCATCTCAATCTCTCATCCAATTCAAGTACATAGGGTAGAATAGTTCGAATTGAAGCCGAAAGGTTGAATTCTCCTCTAATCGACAGATTAGAGGGTGCCTTAGACATCTAATCAATCAGCTAGGGTAGATCTGTACCAACATACGATGGTTGAGGTGTAGAAACCCTAAAAGGCTCTCAATTGCATTCCAACCTAGATCTTGATCCAACAAACGACGGTTGAGGGTTAGGAACCTTAGGTATGGTCTATTGAACCTTTCTAAAGAGTTTAGCACAAGGTACCAGCAAGGAAATGCATTTACTCGAACTGGTAGGTTCTGTTCTGGGAAGCCGGTACGGGTCTTACCAGGGTGGTACGGCCTAGCCTTACCAAGTGAGGTGCGGCCTGGCCGTACCTACTTAGTACGGGCCGTACCACTAGAGGCAGATCAGAGATGAAGTCTTAAACCCTGGAAACACCTTTTATCCATAATCAAAACACAATTTACATTTGTTCTAAACATTTTGTTACATCTTCTTCAATTGTCTGAACAGTTTGATTTGATACCTTAGGAAATTAAATACCAAACAAAACCCTTTCAACTTCTAGTTTTCAATCAAGTTTAGATAGAACTTAACCGAGTGATTAGCCGTCTCTGAGGATCGATACCCGATTATACTACACGGCAGAGGTTGTGCACTTGCATCCTTTACTCGTGGAGTGTTAACGAGGTTTAAAAGGTACGCTTTCAAGCGTGCCGAAACTTCGTTGCGCTTTGCTGCGCATCACTGCTGCATGTCGAGCTTCTACAGAAACATGACTTGCCATATCGGAAGACCTTCTACATAGCCTTACAGGTTGTGTGAACAGTCCTTAAAGGTTGGTTCAATACGTCATGTGTTGTAAATACTGCCATTAGAACTTGAAGAGTTGGAAATTTATGAATGCGATCAGCTAGTATCTATGCCTGAAACTTTCCATCGATTATTGTGTTAACTGCCATTAGAACTGGTACAACTGGTACCAATTTCAGGTTGGCAATTATTGTGTTAACTGTTACAATTTCGGAGGAACTGGTACAACTGTTAGCTTTCCATCTATTATTGTGCTAACTGCCATTAAATCAATTTCAGGTTGGCAATATCTACACTGCTTGACCTGACAATCCTATTTGAAATTGCAATTGAGCCGAAAAGTCAGCTTCTTGAATGAATTTCAGAGATTGAGCTTGAGCTCAGTGATAATGGTGAAAAGAGATGACAAAGAGAAATAGGTAAAATTGTTATTTCATTTCATAATCCGAATGGTTACCAAGAGAAACAGGTTGGCATATACTGAAAATTACAATTTTCTATGCAGGAGATTCGTCAAACAAACGACGAGCTGCCACCTAAGCGCCATGGTGGAGCTTTACTGCTTTTTTGGCTAACGATCTAACTAACCTCACTGTAGCCTGATCCCGGGGACCCAATCTCCAGTATTAATTATTAATCCTAACGGCTCTCTTCCTTTAAACTAAGCGTGGAGCCCAACTGTCAATGTTTGTTTCTTTTAAAGACTGCTGCCCGACTCGCTGACCTTCATGACCGTCACCTCTCCCTCTTCTTCCAATTCTTTGACTGGGCAAAATCAATCCAAATCACCCCCAAATTAGCTCCGATATCTGACAGACACCCTATACAGAAACTGGTACAACTGGGTCCTGACAACAAGGAATAAGCGCTGCTATGTTGAGGCTTTAGTTCAAAGAGTTAATTGATTTTTTCGTGGATACATATTTTTTTTCGTGAATTACGTATTAGTATGCTTTAACGTAGAGAGTTGTTTGTTGGTCTGAGTACACAACTTGATGCAGATCTTGTCATCTCTTCAATAGGATAATTGCTAGAGCATGCTATAAAATGAAAAACATTATCAGCTGCTCACCAGACGGCTCAAATGAGCACTCGCAGTACAACAAAAGGGGGTGAGATTTTTGTCTTACTAATATAATGTAAACAGATCTAAGATGCAAATTAAACTTAGTGACAGCAATTAATATTATTACTGCAATAGTTGCAGAGAAGTAGGCATTGATTGCCATTATTGTCTCGAGCTGGGCTATGGTGAGTTGTGAAGTAAGATGTCATTTTTACTTCACGCTCATATTTTCATTTTGGAAATCCAAACAACCGATCCGAATCGCTCAACATGTTCTCTATATTGAAATGTGCTTGGAGACCAAATTTTACATTTTTTGAAATTTTTTTTACTATTTATTAAGCCACTTTGAAAATCGCTGATCCGGTGGTCCAGAAAATTTTACTGTTTTTTACTGTTCACAGTGGATCAGCGATTTCAAAGTGGCTTAATAAATAGTAAAAAAAATTCAAAAAATGTAAAATTTAGTCTCCAAGCACATTTCAATATTTAGAAAAAATTGAACTGTTCGGATCGGTTATTTAGATTTTCAAAATGAAAATATAGTGTGAAGTAAAACGACATTTTACTTCACAACTCACCATAGCCTATCTCTTATTGTCTCTATCAAAAATAGAGAAATCAAATAATAAAGCTAAAGGGCTGTCTCTGTTAGGTATAATACAATACAACCACAGCTGGAAAGATATTAAAAATGCATTTATGGTGCTGTACCGGTGGGGCTTAAAAATAGCTCCATATGGATCAGGCAAATTTGAACCACACGAGACAAGTTGGGTTGTACGCAACTTCTAATCTTGAAGGGAGTATGGCAATTTTAGATGTCCCACAAGGATTGTAATTCAATTTGGGGACCTCTAATATATAATTATCAAATCACAGGAAACGTTTATATACAATTCGGTGAAATCATTTCCCATTCAATTTTGTAATGGGGTCAAATCACAGGAGACGTGTATATACATTAACATTTCATTCGTATTCGATTCAAATCTATCTTGAATTGACTTGTTTAACCTATGATCGGAAATGAGGCGTTTCTCCCTCAAATGAGAAATGCAAATGGAATTCTCGCTCGCTTTCTAACTGGAATGAAAGTTTAGAAGAGATGATTTCATTTGACGGAATTTGAAAGAGGATATTTTCTATAACAAAATCACAAGAAAAATAAAGGTATTTGGTGAGAAATGATTTCACCGAACTGAAATTACGCAACTGTCCTCTTGTGTTCCTTTTGACGGATTCACAACCATTTTTTTATTTTTATAAATGCATGTTCTTTAAAATAGTGCACCATAGATCCAAGAATAGTATTCCTTTTGAATTAACTGAATTGTATTCCGTTACTCTTGTGTTGCTTTTGACGAATTCACAACCAATATTTTATTTTTTATATATGGATGTTGTTTAAAATAATGGAGTTGAACTAGGGTGTTTCTAAGCTCACCAAGCTCCTTTGTGAGCTTAATTTAAAAATCTGTTGAATTGACTTCAAACGATGTATTCAAACTATTGAAACCGATTTACTTCACGAGTGATCCGTTTACATGTCGAACTTATAATTTTTCAAACTAATTTAGTATAAACACGTCAAGCGGCCAAAAAAAGATAGTTTATAAGTTATTTTAATGTGTTCATTTTTCATTATTTTTTTATGTTTGACTTTATATTAAATTAGTTTGAAAATTTATAAATTTGACATGTAAACTCATCATTCGTGAAGTAAATCGGTTTCAACAGTTTGAATACGTCGCTTGAAGCCAATTCGATAGATTTTTGAGTTAAGCTCACAAAGGAGCTTGGTGAGCTTAAAAACACCTAGTTCTACTCAAAATAGTGCACCATAGTCCATAGATCAAAGAATAGTTTAAAATGTATGAATTAACTGAATTGTATTGAAAAAGACTTTAGGCCTTCAAATTTGGTTATTTTGGGCCGGGCTTGTTACTGGGCTCCAAATCTAGATACTTTGGGCCTTTAGCGTACCAATATAAATACTTTGAAATAATTGGTATTTCAGGATAATTAATTATGTACCTCATATTACCTAGGTCAGTAAGTAGGGTATTAATCGGTTTTAAACCGAACCGACAGAGATCAGTTTAATCAATTTGATTTTCCAGTTAAATGGATTGGTTAGGTTCATTTTTAAATACGGTTAAATCAAACCAACCGAAATTTTTAAACTTATTCCCTATCAAAACCAAACATTTTTAAAAAATTCTAAAATTATGTATATTGCTTCGTTCGGTTTATTGCTTGGTTCCGTTTAAAACCGGTTAGCAACAGGGGTGCCCGCATAATGGGCTGTAATACTCGCATAATTGGCGGTGACGCGAAATCGAGATTGGATTGGGCCTTATCGAATGAGGCCCAGCTCGACTCCGCGGGCCAAATTGTTTTAGGCTGATTGGGCGAGGCTCAGCTTTGGTCCTTGTCAGGCCGTCCGGCATCAGGACTACGGGCCTAATTATGTTGATCTCAGGCTGGCCCCAAAAGGGGGTCCGAGTCCCGAGTACCTTTTAGGCCTGTCATGCGACGACTTGATTAGGTCTCGTCAGACAGGCTCACTGACAGGCCGCGAGCCTGGTCGCCTTCGGTCTCGGGTTGGCCCCGAGAAGGGGTCCGAGTCCCGACATGTGGGGTTCTTTGCGAGGTCTGAAGCCCGAGTATTTCATGGGCCGAGTTCGAGTTTATTAAGAGCCATTGTCACATGGACCTATTATAAATAGCTCGAGTCCATTCATAAAATACATATTACCATAACCTCACTAAAAGAAGGGTCTGGATCCTATATAGTAACTCAATTTTGAGTTTAGACGTGTCCGGTGCCTATAAGGGATAGCACTGGGGCCAGTATTATTTGAAGGGTCCGGGTCCTCCGAATTCAAGAAGGAATATAAAAAATTATTCATAATTTTAATAGAAATAGAATATTAAAGACATTGGAAATTTATAATTTGATAGATGCACATAGTCTACGATGAACTCTAATTTTTGTACGTACAAAGCGAAGAAGTCACCTGACAATCGGGGCCCACCCGTCAGTATCCAGCTTACACATATAAAAATGAATTTCGGAGGATCCATCTTCTCAAGTACCTCAAATTTTGAGATTAGATCTGGACCGTCTGATAAGAATCCAGGTCCTTTAATATCGTGCAGAAACAGATCTGACCGTCCGTGTCCATTAATATTCATGCAGAAACAGATCAAATCGTCCGTATCCTTTAATATTCGTGTAGAAATAGATGTGACCGTCCGAATCCTTTAATATTTGTGTAGAAACAGATCTGACTGTCCGGGTCCTTTAATTTTCATGTAGAAACGATCTGACTGTCTACTTCCTTTAATATTCGTGCAGAAACAGATCCGACCTTCCAAGTCCTTTAATATTCGTGCAGAAACAGATCTGACCGTCTGGTTCCTTTAATAAGGATCTAGTTCCTTTAATATTCGTGCAGAAACAGATCTGACCGTCTGATAAGAATTCGGTTCCTTTAATATTCGTGTAGAAATGATCTGACTTCCGGGTCCTTTAATTTTCATGTAGAAACGATCTGACTGTCTACTTCCTTTAATATTCGTGCAGAAACAGATCCGACCTTCCAAGTCCTTTAATATTCATGCAGAAATAGATCTGACCGTCCGGTTCCTTAAATATATGTGCAGAAACAGATCTGACCGTCTGATAAAAAATCGGGTCCTATAATAGTAGTGCAGAAACAGATTTGACTGCCTGGTTCCTTTAATATTCATGCAGAAATATATCTGACTGTCCGATTCCTTTAATATTCCTGAAGAAACATATCTGACCGTCTGATAAGAATCCGGTTCCTTTAATATTCGTGCAGAAACAGAACCAACGTCCGGGTCCTTTAATATTCGTGCAAAAACATATCTGACTGTCCAGTTCCTTAATATTCGTGCAGAAACAAATCTGACTGTCCAATAAGAATTCGGGTCCTATAATATTCGTACAGAAATAGATTTGGCCATCCGGTTTCTTTAATATTCGTGCAGAAATAGATCTGACGTCCGGGTCCTTTAATATTCGTGCAAAAACAGATCTGACCATCCGGTTCCTTAAATATTCGTGCAGAAAACATATCTGATCGTATAATAAGAATTTGGGTCCTCATATAATATTCATGTAGAAACGATCTGATCGTCCGGGTTCTTTAATATTCGTGCAGAAACATATATGACCGTCTGATAAGAATTCAGGTCCTATAATATTCATGCAGAAACAGATCTGACAGTCCGGGTCCTTTAATATTCGTGCAGAAACAGATCTGACCGTCCGGGTCCTTTAATATTCGTGCAGTAACTCAAATTTTGAGTTTGCATCCCGACCGTCTCATCAGAAATATTGGTGCTGAAACAGATCAGACGGTTTAATCTAAACACAAATTTTGGGTTATTTTGAGTAAACTATTAACAGAGTATTTTCCGCTTCAAGCAGCGCACGAACCATATGTAGCGTTGTTTGATTCTCTAGTCCGTGCGCTGCGTGAAGGCAAAACTCCTCTGTTAAATTATTTACCCGTTATTTTAGGCAATCGAACACTCTCAGCCGCCTTCTCTTCTAAACCCTTCCACCTCCGCCTCCGCCTCCGCCACCAACAACCCAAAACCGGATCGGACACCTCCAGTCGGAATGTGAAGCTCCTAAATGGTGCCGACAAAGAGGTTCTAGTAGACATTGTGAGGTTCTCTCAAAAGAAAAATTTGAAAGGCGTCGAAGGAGGTTTGCAGCGAGGGCCTGTGGAATTGGGAGTTACCGTTGGGGTCAACTCAATTGAAATTAGAGATGAAAGGGAGGAAGGGCAGGCCGCACCACTCAGCTTGAAGTCCGACAAGAAGGCCCAGTCCATTAAAGAAAATCTGAAGGGGGCAGTCCTATCTCTAGCTGACAAAGGGGTCCAGATGATCAGAACTGGAGGTGTGCAGCTGTTGCAACTATAGAGATTGGAAGCGACAAGCTGAACAGACGGTTAGTGAATTAGTTGCGATATGTCAGCGAGCCCTTTTGCCACCTGTGAGCTGATGTGTCACCTCAGTATTCATTAGGATTGAATAAATAGTGATATTAATTTTTTCTGTTGTTTTGGTATCGCCTATATAAGGCTGAGGGATCAGTAGATCCAATTTTATATCAAGAAATTAGACAATCTGAGATTAATTCTCTTTTAGCTCCTTTGTATCTTTTGCGACTGAGTCGCTGTTACCAGTAAAAGTTGATCTCTTTTTGTTTTGCAATCTTGTTTCTTTTGATTGTATTGCGATTTGGATTCAAGAACGTTGCAAGGTTGGAAAGAGTATTTGGCGCAACATGACAAGAAATTGGGAAATACCATAGGTGACCCTGCTAGAAAACCCAAAGATTTCTTACTTTCCTTTCTCCATACCTTCCCTTCAAATTTGAGAAAGGTAGTTACTTTTATAAACTAGTGTTTTTCAGGTAATTTTTGAAGTTAGGTTTATGGTTTAATGCTTATATTAAGCTAAGTTTTAGGTTATTTTCATAAACTAGGTGTTATTCAGGTAATTTTTGGTTTGCTGGTAGTTTCTGGTATTTCTGGGTATCTATGTAATTTTCTATTTTGTTTCCTGAACTATGTACTATTGACTTTTAATTTAATGAATTACATACGGGTTTGATATATAAAAAAAAAGTTGGGTTTAGGGTTTAATGCTTAGATTAAGCTTAGTTTTTAGGTTATTTTCATAACTAGGTGTTTTTCTGGTAATTTGTGGTATTTACTGGTATTTCCGGGTATCTATGTAATTTTCTGTTTTGTTTCCTGAACTATGTACTATTGACTTTTAGTTTAATGAATTACCCATGGGTTTGAAATAAAAAAAAGTTGGGTTTTCTTAAATAAGTAGCCCCCAAGAAGTTGTTTGTCATGATTCCAAATTTGTAGGAAAATTTATAGTCTTTTGTAAGATGGTTTCCTTCAATTTGTGAAAAGAAATCTTTATTGGGTGTCTGATGAATCTTTTTTCTATGTGTTTTTTTTTGTAGTAGTATTTTGAGAAGATGATAAAAAGATATAATGACTGTAAAAAGTTTCTGCACTTTAACAATTTGCCCAATTTGGAGCCTCCCCAGATGGTAACAATTAATATTGTGATAATTATTTGTATTTCCTTGATCAGCTTCTACCTTAGGTTCAGCCCAAAAACCCAGTATTGCATAGCCTGGTACTGGTACTGGTACGTATTAAAAGTGGAACGTATCAAACCAAACAATTAGGTGACGTATGGGTTTATAGAAAAACTGGTACTGGTACATATAGGACCAAAATTTGTGGTGACATATGGGTTTATAGCAAAACTATGAGGACAATTTCTATTTGTAACTAGAAGTGTCAGGTCTAAGTCGGTTTTCATTTTTTCTATTTAGATTTAGCTAAAAGTGCTATTTTTTACACACATATTTTTCAGCAGCGCACCGAGAGTAAATGTAGAGGTTAGTCCGTTTAACAGCAGCGCACCGAGAGTACACAAGGAATTATGTTTTTCCATCCTATAAGGAGGTTCCTCTCTCTCTCTCTCTCTATTGATTGTTCGCTGGCTTATTTGATTTCAATTTTAATTTTTTGTATTCTATACTTCAGAAAAAATGTTAATTTTGTTGCTAATAAATGTACTTCTTTGTATGTTATGTGTAGGGGTGGGAATTCATAACACTACGAAAAGTACCTGAAAAAATCAACTCAAAATCCATGATTGCTATTCATTGTGAAACAGTACTTTGTACAGATGGCACCGAAGCACTAGTATGGGTTTGTGCTGTTGATCAAAAGTTGGAGGTCTGTAGTTTTATTTAACTATAAAATTATTTTCATATATTGTTTATACATGGTTCAAAACTCTTAATCTGACTGTTATTTTTGTAGGTCATAATGGATAGACTATTAAACCCTAGTAAATCAGTTAAAAACTACAGAACTGCCATTACTGGTATTTCTGCTGAAGACTTGGATGGAGTTACATGCTCATTAACTAATGTACAGGTATACAATATTTGTTTTTTTTTAGTAAAATTTTTGTTGGAACCGACAGTACCAGATCTTCCTCTCCAAACCAGAAGATAAAACTATCCATTGACCATAAAGTACCCATTTTACCCTTTTTAAAAAAAAAATTAAAAATATGTAGGCTGTTTAAGAAAAATTTCAATCTTGTAATTAGTCGGTTTCCGAGGGCAAATGTTTCATTTCTCTACTTTTGTGAGTTTTTGAAATTTACAAGGGTAAATATGATATTATGAAGTTTAGAGGGGGAAATATGTAATTTCGAAGTTTTTCAGGGGTATACATGAAATTCCCCCAAACTATTTAATAAAGTCTAGAACAAAAGGAAGATACAGTGATCAAGTTGAGCTTCTGAATTCAATTAGAAGTGATGTTCTTTTGTTTTTGTTCATCACAAGGTAAATATACCTTGTATTTTTTTTTTTTTAATTTGTTGTTACTCCTGCACAGAAATCCTTGAAAAAGATTTTGAAGAAGGGCCCCGTTTTAATCGGGCATGGACTATTCAATGATTTGCAAGGTATATAATAATTTCAACAATTTATGAAGTAATCCAATTGGTTAATATTAAAATTCAAGGTGAATTTAGCTTATTTTTTCTTGATTAAAATCTCTTTGTTTCCTATTAAAATCTCTTTTTATTGATTTGATGCAGCTTTGAAAATCGATTATTCGTTGGTAGTTGACACAGCTAGCATATTTAGTTATGCTAATTTAGCAACTGGACTTGCGCCTTCGTTGAACAACTTAGGCTCGGTATATATCAGTTCCCATCCTTCTCTCTTTTGCAAAATTGCAAAATAACCCTTCTATTATCTTAATTCTCAATACCAGACTTCTTTTGCCTATTTTTGCTTCTATGGACATAAGGACCTATTTGTAAAATGAACATATTTTCATTTTCAAAGTTCAAACAGTCGATCCGACCGTTCAACATTATCTCCATATTAAAATGTACTTGGAGGTCAAATTTTACATTTTTTTTAATTTTTTTACTATTTATTAAGTATTTTACAAAACTAGTCAAATTCAGACCTTTGAATTTTGTACCCATCTTAATAAATAGTAAAAAAATTCAAAAAAATGTAAAATTTGACCTCCAAGTACATTTTAATATGGAGATAATGTTGAACGGTCGGATCGACTGTTTGAACTTTGAAAATGAAAATATGCTCATTTTACAAATAGGTCCTTATGTCCATAGAAGAATTTGCCTTTATTATATTCTCTAGGTAGATGGTTATGGATGGATCAAAAACAGTGATTTTGTATCTATCTAAAAAAATAATAAAAAATTCCCAAAAAATATAAAATTTGGTCTCCAAGCACATTTTAATATGGAGATCTCTTAATACCAGACTTCTTTTGCTCTTCTTTTTTATATCTATATTCTCTGGTAGGTGGTTTTCGATGCAGTGGTAGCACACAACTGTTTAGAAGAAGCAAAAGCCGTAATGAGACTTGTTCATGCTAAACTAGAACGTGGTTTTGATCATCCCATTAATCTTTCATCTGATTCTACAAGTGACCACTCAAAAGTCTCGGTACCATTCTCTTATATACCGTTCTCTTATCACTGTGATACAACTTGTTCATGCTCTTACCAACTGGTAAAAAAAGTATTCATGCATGAGTGAGGCTATGGTACTATGCATAGTGCGGATTTTTACATATTGTCAATCAATATCTCCATTTTTGAAGTCCAAACAATCGATCTGAACCGTTCAACATAATCAACATATAAAAATGTACTTGTAAATCAAAGTTCTCAATTTTTAGAATTTTCATAATATATCTTTAGATAGGTAGAAAATCACTTGATCTAAAGATTTTAGGACATTCAAAAGTAATGATTTTATACATATCTAAAAAAATAGTAAAGAAATTCTAAAAAATATAAAGTTTAGTCTGCAAGTACATTTTCATATGGAGATCTTGTTGAATGGTTCAGATCGACTCTTTGGATTTTGAAAACAGAGATATTGATTTATAGTACGGAGCAATCTGCATTTGAATTTTTCTTTTCCTTTTTGAGAATCTTCACCAATGCTCTTAATAAATACTCAGGCATTGCCTGACTTGGGCTCTAAGGACCTACTGGTACATCGTGTACCAGTTGCTGTGCCTTACCTAGAGTTAACTCGCATATTTCCAGGAACTCCTGAAATTCATGCAAGTTTTTATTCCTATTATCATAACTACTCTCTTCCAACAAACCAAGTAGTTGATCGTTTTTTACCTTGTTTTTAACTCTAGCCTTTTACTTTTGTCCGGACCGTATAAAAGTAAAAGGTGATTTGTATTCTACATTTGCGAAACTTAAAAATTCAAAAGAAGCAGAAGGTGCATATGAAGCATTAAATGGCATGATCTCCCAAGTAGGGAAATATATTATTTCCGTTATGGTTTATGCTATATATATATATGTACACACACTTATTCATCACAACTGATTTTTTTTTTTCTTTGAATAAAAAGGATTCTTTTGGGAGGCAGCAAAAGGTAGTTGTATTCAGACGGGAGAATGGAGAGATTGTGAAAGTCACGGTACGTAAATTGGTGACAAAAAGGCTACTGGAGGATGAAAATGGAGTTGAACAAGAGAAAAAAGATAATTCAAAGAAGCTTAAAATGTCTCATGACAGCTGCACACCTGAAAAGGAGGTTAAAAGAATTTTTCCTTTTGATTGTAATTACATCTTATATTCACATTATGGCAGATAACACCTCATGTTTCTAATATCAAAGCAAATTTGAACTATTTGATATCCAACTGTTAGAATAAATTAGGGTTATAGGGTTTCATTTGTTTAATTTAGCGATGTTTACCTCTGGATGTTTACCTCTGGGTGTTCTAGCCTATCTGACCCCGCAAAAAGAGACGAGAAAACTCTTACAGCTTTTCTCAGTACCTTTTCTTCCCATCTGCAGAAGGTATTTTTCATCTATAATTCTGATAATTTAATACATGCTGTTTTAAGGTTTAACTATGTTCTTTTAGTAATAATCGGATGCTATTTCTATGATGAGTTTTTTCTCTGTTCCATAGGACCTTTTTAGTTATTTTGTGCTGGTTTTTAACATATTTCCTTGTCATGTGCTTTTATAGTATTTTGATAATATGAGGAAAAGACACACTCAGCTTGTGGCTTTAGAGGAGCATATCAGCAAATTTCGGGAATCAGAGTCCTCTGAACTGGTAAGTAAATTGCATCTTAGTACCAGAACCGATTGGTACGTATGACCAGTACTGCTATGCTCCCTCTTTCCAGAATTTTTTTATCTAACCCCAATTGATTCCCAAGTTTCATTTAGAATTTCTACATATTTTGATAAATAGGAGGGACAGGAACAATGTTCCCTATTTTTTTTCTTTTGACATCAGCAATCTTACAAAAAAAATAGGGGGAATTTCATGTATACCCTTCAAAACTTTCGAAATTACGTATTTCCCCATCTAAAATTCAAAATATGATATTTCGAAATATCATAATAAAAATATGATATTATGATTTTAGAGGGCCAAATACGTAATGTTGAAAGTTTTGAGTATACATAGGCACATCTGGTGAATGTAGGTATTAGATCAGTAAAATTTTGCTCTTTTTTTTATCTGGTCTATGCTGGCGTCAGAGAAAATAAGAGGAATAGCAATGTTATGGTCCTTCCTAGCTAATTTCTAATGTAGGTTGATTATTCCATAATTTCTAATAGCAATTTTATCTGGGCTTGCTGGGTTCTTCCTAATGAAATTGTGAAATGAAAATTTATGTTCGGTCAAAATAAGAATCTGTTCAAATAAAATATGGCATGATTTAGATTTTTATTGAAAAAAATCTCTTTTATATAAGCAGAGGTTAGCCCGATTGACAGCAGAGTACTCAGATTATAGAAGAAATTATGACTTCCCGTCTTATAATGAGGTTTCTTCTGTTTCTCTCTCATTTTATATCTTTTCCTTCCCAAAAAATGTGCTATTTATTAATTCATAAATTCTTATTATCTAATACCAGCAGTTCTTATTTCCTTAGGAATGGAGGTGATGAAAGTAGGTTCAGTATCTAATATAATAGAATCAAAATCCATTGTTGCTATTGATTGTGAGATGGTTCTTTGTGAAGATGGTACTGAAGCACCGGTACGAGTTTGTGCTGGAGACCGAAATTTGATGGTATGAACCTCTCTCTTTTTTTTGAAAAACCTGGCAGAGGCTGCCTAGGAAGATTTATTAAAAGTAAATATTGTTTTCCGTACATCTAGATTTCATGAAAATAAATTACAAAACAACATCAAGCCAGCAAACTAAGGAAAACAAATAACAGAAAGAACCTCCTAAAAGAACAACCAGTGGAAATAACCGGGCACCACTAATCTACTGTCATGCATCCGGCTTCTAGTCCGGTTCTTCAGTCAGAGTATGATCACTGTGCCTCCTTCCTGGGGCACAACATTTCATCCACAACTTTGATTCATCAATGATTCTGTTGACAATGATCTCCGGCGGTGTGAAAATTCCAGTGAAGACTTTATTATTGCGCTGTTTCCAGATCATCCAACATGTACACATAAAGAGAGAATTCCACACTTTGGCACTATCCCCTCCTTCCATCACAGCCTGTTGTCTGGAGGCCCTCATGATTTCCTGAATTGTAGGACGGGGTATCATAGCTCTGAAACCGAAATACCCCGAAACTCCAAACCATATCCTGACAGCATTGGGGCACAGGAAAAGCAAATGAATTGTCGATTCTGAAGGGCAATTTTGGCACATCATACAGTTTTTCCTATGCCCCATATGCCTCCGGAGCATTACCTCCCCAGTTAGTATTCGATCCTGTAGCATCAGGTACGAGAAAATTCGCACTGTTGGCGGTACGGGCAACCGCCATAAGAAGGCATGCTCATAGCCAATTCTGCCCCCCGTCTTTAGTAGCCTGTAAACTGACCCCGCGGTGTAACATCCAGTAGCTGTCCATTTCCAAAATATGGTGTCACGGCCAGTGCTGAAGCTTACCTGGAGATTGGTATCCGGTAACAAGACCCGAAACAATGGCTCGGCATCTCGTAACGAGATTTTCGGTTGGGGGGGTCTCTGTCCCAGTTCTAGCATTGTTGTTAGGGGTTGTCCGTGCCATGCATCAAGCCAGAAAGAAATTGCCTGACCTGTACCGATCTTCCAAGCTGTAGACCATCTGAATCTGGGCAGCAGCCGCAATAAAGATTTCCAAAAGAAGGACCCATTCACCAGCCAATAGTTTGGGCCCGCTTCGTACAAGCCACTCCATTTAAGCACTGTTACAGTCGTTGTCCAGAGACAGTTAGGATTCGTGTACGCCCGCCACCACCACCGCAATAAAAGAGCCTCGTTGTGTACCGCCAAATCATGTATGCCCATTCCACCAACTGTAATCGGCAAACAAGCCGTTGGCCAATTTAACAAGGATATGGCTCTCCCCTCCTTGTCATTTCTTCCCCACAAAAACATCCTTCTAATGGTGTCAATTCGATTTATAACCCACATTGGCAATTTGAAACACATCATAAAATAGATAGGTATCGCCGATAGAACCGACTTGACTAGTTGTAACCGGCCACCTCTCGAAATAAGTTTGCCCTTCCACCCGGCCATTCGCTTCTCCAATTTCTCTATCAAGGGTATAAATTCTGCCCTATTTGGTCGGTTTACGGAGAGCGGCATGCCTAGGTATTCTATTGGCAAAGTTGCTCTATTGAAAAGTAGTATCAGCTTTGTCTGCCAAATTGCTCTTCTATCCAAAGAGATTTTATAGGATCAGCTTTGTTGCCTAGGTAAACCTCTCTCTCTCTCTCTCTCTCTCTCTCTCTCTCTCTCTCAATACATTGATCATTTATCTATCTGTGGTTAAATAATTTAGAAGGAGATTTTGTTTTTTTATAGGTACTGATAGATAAACTTATATGCCCTTGTAAGCCGGTTAAAGACTACCGAACACACATAACAGGTATGTCAGCTGAAGATTTGGATGGAGTAACATGCACATTAGCTAAAATACAGGTATTAATTTTCCATTGTTTACATTTTATAGAGTTATCCTAAGCATTTAACATTACTGTATATTTTGTGGATCATAATTGGAATTTGTTTTTTTGCTCAGAAATCATTGAGAAAGATCTTGAAGAAGGGGACTATATTAATAGGCCATAGTTTGTTTTTTGATTTACGAGGTAAAAATGAACAAACAAATTGCTTTAACTCTTACATATCTATTATATTTCAATTAAGTAGTGTTGGTTCTGACGGTTCTTTATTGGGTGGTTCCCTTCATGCAGCTCTGAAAATCGATTACCCATTGGTAATTGACACTACATGTATTTTTAAACATGCTGATTTACCACCTCCTTCTTTGAATAATTTGTGCAAGGTACATATTCAACACCCCCCCCCAACATGAGGGCATTTTGGGAATTTGGAAAGCATATTCATCAGTTTTTCATTCCGTTTGTTTTGGTATTGTTATAATTTGGCAGGCTGTGTTGAGTAGAGCAGTGAGAGAAGAAGGTGAAACACATGACTGCTTAAATGATGCAAAAGCAGCAATGGAAATTGTTCATGCAAAACTCAAACACGGTTTCAGCCAACCAATTAAAGTTGCCTATGTAAGTTACAGTATTTTTACTACAAGGGAATTTCATTTATACCCCTCAAAAACCCTTAAATTACGTATTTCCCCTCTAAAATTTCATAATATATATTTACCCTTCTAAATTTAAAAAACTCACAAATTTACCCAATTTATTGACTTTTCTATTAAAACTCATTTTAAATTTACAAAGTACCCATTTTACCCTTTATTAAAAGAATAAAAATATGTAAGCATGTTTAAGAGAAATGTTTCATCCTTTTGAGGGGTATACATAAAATTCTCCCTTTTTACTATTATAGTTCTATTATGTTAGATGTATTTCTTCTGATTGATTTACTATAGTGAGATAAAACATAGGACATAATGCAATACCTGATATCTGACAAAACAATTTTATACCTGATATGATGTGATAATCAGGTATCAGAATCTGACTTGGCGAAGCTTAAGGTGCATAAGCTACATTAGTAGAATTTAGAAATGCAAATGAAGCAGAGAAGGCTTTTGAAGATTTAGATGGAGATTTAAACCAGGTAATATATTAATTTGCACCCAAATTTGATAATAACAAAACTAAAATCATGGACTCACCTATATTATTAGGGTTTATTAGGGGTGTCAATAGTACCCTTTTATCCATTTACCCTACCCGTATCATATTCGATTAGACGGGTAAGGGTACAGGTACTGACTATTTTGTAAAGTTACCCTATACGGTAATTATTAAAACTGAAATTATATATATAGATATATATATTTATAGGGGGATGATGCCTGATATGATATAGTTTTATTCATGACCCATATATATCTATTTAAAAGCACCCTTTGTCCGTTTGCTCGACCCAATACCCCTTTTATCGGGTACGGGTAAGGGTAAAGTTTTTTTTTTCGTTAACTTAATGGATAAGGGTTTGAAAATGCTTCCACCCGATCCGTTTTGTACCCATTAACATCCCTAGGTTAAACTTGTACGGATTTCTGGTATGGCATCAGTCAAGTAGAAAACCTATTTATCTTCCTTTCATTTTTGTCAGTGAAGAAATTTACTCTACATATTTAAAATAGGATTTATGTGGAAGATTGCAAAAACGAGTTTCATTGAGGCTTGGAAATGGCGAGATCGTGACCTTTAATATACGCAAAATGTCACATAACTCATCGAGTTAAAAGGTGAAAAACACAAAATCCAGGAGAGGATGAAATCTTTAATTTGCAAAAGAAGCACAGGTTACTCATGGAATGTTTAGTGTTTTGGATTTGAAAGCAGTAGTTTTGTGAAGAAATTTTGTTAGGAATCATTGTTGTATTCTTATTTGTTTAATGCTGAATCTGTAAAGGACGAGATTATTTATTTTTTTATATATTTATTTTGAAAGAAACCCAATATTGTTTTTTTTATATATACTCCATAAATTAAAAAATTCCAAACATGCCCTTGATTTTTTTTTTTTAATTCCTGGCGGTTGTTATCCCTTCAGAACCGCTAGGAATTATGTTGGTTCTAGGTTTACTAAACTGTCAGGAATCCTAGCGGTTTGCTAGGAAAATGGCCAACACACTATATAGACCTGTTTCCTCTCTCCTCTGACTCACAACTCATTCAAATCCAACAGTAGAGAAAAGAGTGAGTGGAAGCATTTTCCTAGCAAAGAATTTCTGGAATTTTTTAATTTATGGAGGATATAAAAAAAAAAATTGGTCCTCTGCTCACTTGATCTTAAACAAAATGACAAGTCAGATAAAAATATTCTTTGAATAATTATTAGTTTTACTTTATTAGATGGAATCTTGAGTCCAATATTTCTTGGCCAATTATTAGAGTAGAACTAGTTGTTGTTGGGTCTAACTATTAAAGAAAAAGTAATGTACTTGTTGAAACTTTCTAGTTTTCCTTGTTAGTCAAAAAAATTCTTTATTAGTACTTAAATTGGAAAGATGAACTATCTAATTTTGGTACAGTCAAATTATTTCTTAACTTATTATTATTTTTTTGTTTAAGTACATGAGTTCAACTTACAAGGAGACCCTTAATCATAAATTAATGACACATTAGAGAAAATTGTAGTTCTTTACAAGGAGAAAGCAATTTTATTAGATTTAAAAAATATAGATATATATTTTTAATCCATATTAGATTACTTTAAAATGCATGTGGGATCAATATAAAAAATTCTTCCTAAATTCCTACACATCTGTATATAAATCTAAATATGATAAGACAACTGTAATGTCATGTTAGGTATGACATGATAGACAAAAAATGACAAACGCAAATAAAAAACACAAATGAGCGCATCTAATGGCCACAGAGAATCCGGAGTCAACGGTTGCATGGATCCTAAGCTAAGGTTTAAATTATAAATGATAGCTGTCTCAAAAATTGCATGAGAGGTGAGCTGTGGAATTATAAAATTAATATATATGGATTGATGGTGTCATGCATTGACTAATAACCACGTTTTCACTCACTTGCCAGCTGTTGTTGCATATTTTGTGTACACTTCCAACGCGTAGCATCGACGTTTTTTTTTTTTGTTCTCATTTTTCGTTTTAAATATCAGAATGAAACTTATCAAAAGAAAAATATCCGAAATTTTAATTTATACCAACTTGAAAAAAATAATAAATCAAATAATAACAATTTCTGAGTATTTTCTTTTTCTGCATGTCCTCCTCAGTTAGAAACTGTGGACAAAAATTGAGTGTATGCAGTTTAGCAGAAAAAAAAAATATATATATATATAATTTCAGTTTGAAACCACGTACATCCAATTTCTATCTGCAATTTGAAACTGAGAACGTGGTGAAAATGGAAATACTCAGAAATTGTGGTTATTTGATTTCATTTTTTGTAATGGTATTAATATAAATTTCGGGAAAAATATATATATAATTTGCAACCACATGCTACCACCTCCCATTATTTTCGACATTTTTATTAATATCCAAAGTTAATTACAAATTAATAAATATACACAGAACTACTGGGTATTTCGAAAAATGTCCATATCGGCCAGAATCTGGCGGTTTCTTCACTTTTTTTTTTTAGAGACACTATGAATAGCAAAATAATTAAATCTAACACTGAAAATTTGATCACTCAGAAGAGAGCAATGTTTCTTTTAATATTTATAAACTCGAAAATGCTATCAGTTCGGACTGCAAGCGCACAATCCTTATCGAGTAGTATATACGAGGTCGATCCACAGGGAATATTGGTTCAGTGCTTCGAGCGATCGAATCACAACCTTTCGAAAGGCTAGACGAAATCTGAAATTTGAGAGATGTTTGTTGATCAATGTAAATTAGGAAACAATTAAAAGTAATTAAAATAAAGATAGAGATGAGAATTCCTAGGGTTTCGGCACACCATTGTCACTCAATCCCCTTTGACAATACATTCCTGTTGCGTCTGATTTCCTATTGTTGTTTTATGAAAGATAACCACATAGGTCACTGCGATTTATGTTACGCAAGAATGACAGATCTTTCATCGAGACTCTACAGAGGACACTGCGATTTTCCTTACGCATATGACTGGTCTCTAAATACCCCAAATTACTACACAGATCACTGTGAGTTTCCTTACGCAAGTGATAGAATTTGGTACGCATTTTGTTGGTCTGGTTTATGGTTTCTGATGTCTCATTATTAGATCTATAAATCCGACCAATTTCTGTACCACAATCTGTGTTTCAAACCACCAAATCATGTCTTTTACATTGAATATACATTGAATATCTATAGAATGTGGTACTGCTGCATTTTCATTATTACTTTGCAGAAAATGAGCCAAATCAGGGAAAATTGCGAGTTCTGGAACCCCCCACGCGGGTAGCGTGAGATCCCACGCGGGTAGCGTCATATCCCACGCGGGTAGCGTCAGATTCCACGCGGGTCGCGTCAGATCCTGAGATTTCAGCACCGAACTTAAAACAGTCATAACTTTTGACTCGTAACTCCGTTTTGAGCGTATGACCACTTTTCGGAAAGCTGGACGCGACCCGCATGAGTTGGCATGTGACCCGCGTCGAGTTAATTGCGCCAGAACCCAATTAAAGCCCGTTAAGATGCCTATGTAAGGCCTGCGCGAATTGAGAAAAGGGGATCCCGATATTTATCCACGATTTTCACCAGAAACAGATCAGATCCGATTGTGAAGTGAAGGAGGCGATCAGAAGAGGGGAGGAGCCGATCTGGAGCTGAAGAGGAGTCGATTCGGAGAAGAAGACTCAACCTGAAGCTTCAATCCTCTTCCCTACTCCTTCTCTCACTATGATTTGCTTTCTCTCTCTTTCTTTTACTTTGATTTCACTCATGTCTGAGTAGATTTGTAGTTTCGAGGGTTTGGATTTGTAGTCTGATACTTTGTTTGATTATGCACATGGATTGATTCTTATTGTTATTTCGTGTTTCTTTGATTCTCGTATTATTTGAGATTGCTTGATCTGAATTGTTTGATTCTTGATTGTCTACTGTTGAATGCCTTTGGCATTTCTTCTTGTACCAAGGCTTGATGTTTCTTGCAAATTAGGTTAAGTACTTGAGGTAGGTCTGAGAACCGAAAGGTGAGGTCAATAAGTAGCCGAGAGGTGAAAGTTTCCACTTGCTCTTGCTCAGCTTGTGGATACCTTTAGTAAACAGAATTGAGAACTTAGGTTTAGATCAAACAGCTTGATTAAACCTGAGAAGGTGAAATTGCATTTCCAAACCAGGTCTGCTAAGCCAACACACGAAAGTTGAGGTTCAGTGACACTAGGTACGGTCAATCTAGCCTTACACGACTTAAACAACAAGTTTCTGACATGTGCAGACTCAGCTCAAGGGGCCATGCGGGTCGCGTGACATAGCACGCGGGTCGCATCACGAGGGTCGCAAGCCACAGCTTGCGGGTCGCGTGCCAGGTCCAGGGCGCTTAAGGCCAAGCGGGTCGCATGCGAAAGCATGCGGGTCACGTCACAGGGTCGCATGCGAGAGCATGCGGGTCGCGTGGCAGGTCCTGAGCAGCAAAGTTGAAGATGAAGTCTGAAACCCTTGAAACACCCTTTTATACCATAATACAAAATACAAACATTTAGTTGATTCATTACTTGTTCATACATTGTTCATACGATTGTTCATTCATTCTTTCGTTTTATTTGATTTGTTCATACACCTTAGGATTAGACAAACAAACCCCAAACATTCAAACTTCTAGTACCTAATTAGGAATAGTTTAGATTCAGAAAGTAAACCGTCCCTGTGGATCGACACCCGATTAAACTACACGACAGGATCGTACACTTGCGATCTTCGTCAAGAGTTGAATAGGGTTTAAACTCTACAGCTTAGGCTGTAGTGAAACTCTGTACCTCTCATCTGGGAGCGAACAGTTTTCTTCACATAAACCTAATAAATCTCAACGAGGCTAATTCATACAAATAGTTTCTCTAGCCATTAAAGCACTGTCACTACCCTAATGAACTCAAACTATATCATTGAAATTAGATGAAGAGATAATAAATTACAAAAGCATTTTGCTACAACAACAAGAAACCATAATCAACAGAAATATATTAATCAAAACATCAAGAGTAACAAGGTTTACTGCCTAGCCCTAAGAAAAAGAACTTAGCCGCGGAACGGCATGGTTACAAGCACTCATCTCTTCTCTCTTTAATCAAATCTAACCCTAATTACAAAGATAACTATTCCTTCTGCCCAGGGGCCTTATATAGGAGTGGAGGGACGTGTAGAGGTTGAGTAGAGGCTAAGAAACTGATCTGGAAACAGCTATCGGCAGTTATTCCCCAAGAGGCGCCTACTGATACGGACCGTATTAAGGTGATACGGTCCGTATTGAGACCTTGATGGTTAGGACTTAATGCTTCCAGCGCTATCTTCTGGTCTGTGCTATGCCTGGTCCGTATTAGGCAATACGGACCGTAACCAAGACTTAGTCGATAAGCGTCGCTGATCCGATTGATCTGATTCTAGCTTCATTTGGTGTAAAATAGTCCCAAAACCTATTTTCTGCAATAAAACATAAAGAAGGGTGACAGTAGCCTTTTTCTCTAATTAATTAAACATAAGTGTGAGAAAATATGAAAAACCTAAGCCAAAACCCTACGTAAATCATCATTATTTTGACTTTGATCAAAATTCGAATTTTTGTTTAAATTATTTGTTAAATTACTTCTTTTGATGTATAATTAGCGTATTTATACTAAAATACGCTAAATTACTTGAATTATATTGAATTATACTAAATTACATTAAATTACGCTAAATTACACTAATTTCGCTAATTATAATGAAATACGGTAAATTACTCTAAACTACGCAAAATTACGCTAAATTAGGTCGATTTTGTGCCATCTTTCATAAATCATAAAAAATAGTAAAAAAATTCCAAAAATAGTAAAAATTGGTATTCTACAAGTTCATTATATAACTAATTTGCTGAGGTACTTAATTGAATAATAGAAATGAAAATCTTAATCAGAAACTTCAACTCAACTTTTGAGGCTCTTTCCTTAGTTCATTAATTATGTACATCAATAGTACGTACACTGATGCAGTAAACTGAGATGTCCGAGACTAAGATAGTACTGATGCAGTAACTTATTTTCCAAATAAGGCACAAGACTTTTGAAATACAGTTAAGGTTTCGAAAAATACATTATGCAAGTAATTCAATAGTTATCAATATAGTTTTAGTATTTATCCCACAAGAAAATTATCTACAATTTGTTTTTTGTTTTTTTATTTTAGCAAATTCTAATGTCAGTTGTTAAAGTTGTCAAGTAAATCCAATATTACAAATACATTCCTTTCCATATTCAAAACAATAATTTTATATAATTATTAATCAATTAAAAAATAAGATAACTGAGATAGATCCTCTAGTTGCATGGTTTGTCCTGAATTATTTGGCTGTCAATGAAGACGTGACATTCATATAGATGTAGTTTGAATTTTATACATGATTCAAACTTCAAAAACGGCCAAGTCTGTTAACAAAAAGTTATACATTTAGAAATGTAAAATTTGAAACTTCAAAAAGAAGCAACCAAATTATTTTTTTTTTTATTTTGTTTTTTGGGGGTAAAAAGATGTCCATTCCTTATCTTAATTTTATCTAAAATTAGCCAAGTCTGTTAACATAAAGTGAGAACGAAAAGTTAGATTTAAGAATTTCAAATGGCCAAAAATGACCTTAATCTCCTTGACCTTATCAAACCCATAATTCGGATTCAAATATAAGTACATAAGATGACTGCATACTGCATATGCAATCCCATTTTGCAGTTTTTTGTTTTTAGTTTTGTAATTTCAGCAACAACAAAAAAATAGGAAACCGAAGTATATATTCATCAAAACTAAGTAGGAAACCGAAGCACACTTAATTTTAGGAATTTTGCAATCCAAATGCTACAAGCGGATCTTCTATGCACGCTGCTTAAATGCATCCATGTAGTCATATATGTGGTTTGCATAATATCTACTGTATATTATTTTTGGTGCAAATTATTCACCACATATGCATATACGGTCGTATTTTAAAATACTTATTTATACCATACATACAAAAAATGCAGTTATAAATAAAAAAAATTTGTTGCTTGCTCTTCTTTTGTTACAGATTCAATGAGCAATAAGATTGAATCTGTAACTCACAGATAACCAGCTTCTTGGAGAATTATCTATGGGATATTACTGAGGGTAGCCTCTATGTCAGAATCTGAACACATGAAAAGCAGTGCATACGTGGACTTTGAAATAAAAAATTGTCATTAATTAAAAAGGTAGGTGGATTGTTTCTTCCAAGGACAGTTCGGATGTCACGGGATTATACGGGATGAGATTTGACGGGAATAAGAATTCACTTTTGAAAAAGCAGGAACCTAGGGTACGGGTACGCATAGAATTAATTATGTGAATGTGTTGAAATGAGTGTTCGGTTGAACAGTGGGATTAATTGTGTGAAATTATATTTCTTCTTTCTAAAATGTTTTGATATTACACAATTTTCTTTATTAATAAAATATCAATAATGCAATTAATAAATAAATTAAATAATAACATAACATCACATTACTTATTTATTATTATTTTATAACATAACATTACTAATTAACTAGATTAAATAATGCAATTAAATAAGTAGATAAATAATACAATTTTCTTTATTATTATTATTTTATAAATTAAATAATAACATCATATCACATTACTTATAATTATTATTTTATAAAATATAAATATTGATAAACATTTATAACAAATATAAATATTTATAAACAAATAAACATTTAAAATATGTGATAAAATGATATCTCTAGATCCTCGGTCCTACCTTGAGATCAGTTGTGAAAAATCTAAATTTATTTAAAAATAAATATTTCTATATATTTAAATTTATCACATATTTAAAATTCAAAAATTGTACAAAATAATTAAACGTTGTACAAAAAAAATGTACAAAAAATAATTGAATGTTGTACAAAACAAATTATACCAAAAATAATTAAATGTTCTACAAAAAAGATTGTAAAAAAATTAAATGTTGTACACAAAAATTTGTAGAAATTTTTTTTCACCTATATATTAGACTAATATGCTGTAATATATATATATATATATATATATATATATATATAGAGATTGGCTAATGTAATAACGTTAGAACTTCGGCCCGAAGTTCTAACGGATCGTTTTTGCAATTTCAAAATCCAAACAACCCATCCGAACCGTTCAACATGTTCTCTATATTGAAATGTGCTTGGAGACCAAATTTTACATTTTTTGGAATTTTTTGCTATTTATTAAGCCACTTTGAAAATTCTGATCCGGTGGTCCAGAAAATTTGGCTGTTTTTTACTGTTCACCGTTGGATCAGAAACTTTCAAAGTGGCTTAATAAATAGCAAAAAAATTCCAAAAAATGTAAAATTTGGTCTCCAAGCACATTTCAATATAGAGAACATGTTGAACGGTTCGGATGGGTTGTTTGGATTTTGAAATTGCAAAAACGACCCGTTAAAACTTCGGCCGAAGTTCTAACGTTATTACATTAGCCAATCTCTATATATATATATATATATATATATATATATATATATATGTATTTCGGTCTGAATCTTTGGATAAGTAACATTAGTCCCACAACGAGAAGTTATATAAAGTGTAGCTCTTTATATATAGAATGTGCCACATGTTTGCGTTTGAGGAAAAAGAGAGAGAGAAGATGGGACCCACTCACGTGGAAGAAGAAAGTGGGAGTGGGGAAAAAATTATTCACTTGGACATCTTTTTTTTCCCCATGAATTTGGCTATTGGTGGGTGCACAGCTATGTTACTCGGATACTCCAGATTGGGCTTCGTACCCGTATCGGACACGTATCGGATACCGATACGCGCCCGATACGGCACCGATACATATCCGATACGCAAGCTGGCGTATCGGCTTACGTGGCGTATCCTTAATCAGTTGATACGGTCATCGATACGGCTTTGAAACTCACAGATACGTCTGTCTTAGCGAGATACGGGCGGGATACGCTTGAATTTAGGTTTCCCGTTTCTTCTCCTCTGCTCCGCTTTGAAGTGAAATAATAAAAAAAAACTAGCGACGGCTCTCTCTGGACACGACACGACAGCAGTCTCCGCTCGCCTCTCCGCCCCGCTGTCTCCTCCGCTCCGCTCGTCTCTCAGCCCACCATCTCCTCCGCTCCGCCGTCTCCTCTCGCCTCTCCGCCGTCTCTCCTCTGCTGTCTGTCTCCTCTTCCAGGTAAATGCTTTTTCAATCCGATATCTCCTCTCTCCGACCTGATAAGCTTTTCTCTAACCCAAATAAACCCAGTATGATTGAACAACAATGACATCATTTATTGAAGCTGGTTCCTGGTATGCTTGGGGAAACTTCCACTTCAATTGAATCGCAAACTATAGATGTAATTTGAGCACAAAGAGATCCAGGGGAACTAAAACATACTCTGAGCTTGTACAAATCTATTTCTCCCATGCAGCTGATTTAGTTAGAGACCTCAAACTTTGGCAAATTGGATATCCCAGTGGAAGGGCACCGCAATTTGTAATAGGTTTGTAATTTATGTGTGCTACTTGGATTATAATAGCTAGGTTGTATGCTGGTACGGTACCAGTAGTAACTGGTTTTATATATTTTGGTAGAAGGGTACTCGTGGGCATATAGTGATGAATACTGGTACGATATTAGCTGGTAGAAGGGCAGCATTTTTTAACTAAATAGAGAACTTGAATTAAGCAATGCTTTGGTGCAGAGAGCATGCAAAGATTGTACAAATTGTAACTACAAATTGTAACTAGTCATTCATTAACTAATTTTGTGTCATTGTCATTATATTACTTCTTTATTTGATAATTGATTTGCTTCACAGAGTGGATGCGATTGATCCGGCTCTAAGAAGGTCAGGTCGGTTTGATTCAGAAGTTGAAGTCTCTATTTCTAATTCTGTTGAAAGATTTCAAATTCTCTAAGTCCGATTTGCTACTTATTTTTTCACAATTGTAGCTTTTGGATTATACTTGGGATGTATAAAAAATGGTGTTTAATTAATTTTTAAACTGTCGTATAATAAAAATGTTGAATTAATAATATAATTAAAATAATAAAAATAATATATATAATAGCCGTATCGTATCCTAAATTTTTGAAAATTACCGTATCGCCGTATCCGTATCGTATCCGATACGATACCCGTACCCGTATCCATGCAACATAGGTGCACAGGGGTGTAAACGGAGCGAATTCAGAGTGGATAATGCTAATACCAAATCTGTATCTGTCTTTCAATGAGCGGATACGAATACGGATACGGATAGTAAACGGATGTCAAAATTTAAAACCAAATCCGCCTTAAACGGATACGGATACGGAGCGGATAATATATGAATACAAATTCGAATACGAATATAGAATGGATAATTGTCGGATATTGAGTTATATGAACTTTAAGATATAATTAATAATTAATAAAATTTAAATATGAAAATAAATGAATAATTGTAAGTTGATGGAGATATTGATATTAGAAAGATGAGAGATATAAGATATTCATTCCATTGATATAATATATATAAACAAAATAAACAAGTAGTAACAAAAGATAGTGTGGTGTAGTGGTTTGTAACTTGGTTACTTAGACTCTCACTTCACATGACATGGGTTCAAATCCCTTTGAAGGCAAAAAATAATAAATAATTTCTTTTAATTAACGGGTCTGAAAAAATTTATTGGGTTTCGGATGATCCGGATATCCGCTCCATCTATGTATTACTATCTGTATCCGTATCTAAATCTGGATCTTATGTGGGTAGTTGATACATTATCCGAATCCGTATCCGGGATATCCGTATCCGTTTAAATTTGGATTCGGATTATATGCGGATTCGGATCGGATATCCGCCCGGATATCTATATCCGTTTACAGCCCTATGGGTGCATCATAGGAATAAAGTTGGGAATAAATTGGGAAATTACTGGGCCTCCGAACAGCTCTAGGAAAACAGCCCCCATTGAGTATGAATTCCTACGTAAAACCATACATCCAAACAGGGCCCCAGTGTTTTAATATTCGGTTCTCATACGGTATGCAGAAGGTCATCGTATACCGCATATGCGGATTTATATGCAGATTTATATATGTGGATTTGAAAATAAAAATTCATATTAATTTGTATGCAAGGGAAGTATCTAATAAATGGTTCACTTATATCAGTGGCACATCAGAGGCAAAGCTATAATTTGCATCAGAGCCATTAATCATATTATATGAAATTACAATTTATACAAAATTATACAGAGGCATTAACTCTAATAGGCCGCATTTGAGTTGGGTTATTACTTATGAGGATTCTTTTTCGGCCGAATAGATCATATACGGAAAAAATTATGCAGCCGAATATACGGAATCGAATATTTGACCGAATATCAATTTTCTATGCGGATTACAACCGAATAAGAATATTGGCCGAATATTCAGCCGAATAGACCGAATTTTAATACACTGGTTTCTTCCATTCAAAACACAATTGAAACATTACAATATGTTGTTGACAAGCTGCCAGCGTCTCTGTTTAAGAACCATAAGGCCGTGATTATTCTATTATTCTATTTTGGTAAGCGCACATTACTCCGAGAAAATCAAATTGCTAATCTTAAAAAGCGTAAATTTCTCAAAAATTGCGATCCTTTTGTGAGTGTGTATCCTCTGAGATATCTCATATTTTGCGTGACCGACGTGTCCAGTGCCTATTCGAGAATAGTACAGGGGCCAATATTATTTGATCTTTGAGATTCATGCAGAACGACTTTGAATGGTTGAGATTTTCCAAAAAGTCACGCAAATATGAGATATCTCACAAGATGCGAATTCCCTTTCTATGCTGTTAAAAAGAAATTGTAAATAATTATATTATTATTAGTACTATATTTTAATTAAAAGTAAAAACTTTGGTTAATTTTTTACATTCTGGAAATTTTATTTTATCAATATAAATTAATTTGGTCAATTATTTTGTCAGTAGAATAAATAAAATTCAATATTGAGAAGTACAGTAAAAAACGGATCTGTCTCTTTACTCTTCTTTAGGTGCTTCCTCGCAAAGTCACATGCATACCTCGGACTTCTCATAAGAGATAATATTATATTATAAGCAATTTGATGCATTGAATGATAATACTAGCTAGAGACAAAAGATAAGAGCTGAAATTTGGGTCCGATGGGCATCCGACCGAAAGTGAGTTCGATGGGTTCGCTCATCACCGTCTGATCTGCTTTAGGATTCGCACCCGCGACTTCGCATCTGCTTTAAAATTCGTGCGCACAAATCTTAAAGTGAATTGGATGGTCCCGAAACCCATCGGACCCAAGCCTTTCTCAGCTCCATAACATTGAAACCAACACAAAAGGGTCAAAATACTCCAATCTCCATGCACCGTCGACACCCCATCAAACCATTAATTAATTTCAGGACTTGATTCCCGGTTTTCTAGCTAGCATTTGTATCGTTTCATATCAACAAAAGAAAAGAGAACAGACTTAGCAATTTTAGATCGATGGGTCTAGGCGGAGTGATTTAATTTTCAACCTTCTCTCTTTGGGCGCCAAATTGCTACCGCTGTCGTCGCATCTGCGCAAGCTCCTCTTCTTCCTCCAATGCTCCCGTAGATCAAAACCACCAAATTAGTGGGGATCATAGTACAACCTTCCTATAATTAGTGGCGATCTTCCTCTATTGTTGCTGCGGGTACTGAATTGGGGAGATTGAAATAATTATTCTTCCTTCTGATGACAGTAGATGAATCAAATATTTAAATGTGTTATTTATTTCTCAATATGTGTTTAAAGTTTGAACCTATTTTAATTGCTTTATGATAAATGACTGATCAAATCAAATTGACTTAAATTTAATATGTACTTTTATTTAAATAATCGATAACATATCTGTTATGATTTCTAAGGAGAAGGCAGAAACAAAAGAGAAACAAGAGATATAATTTTATGAGAGGGTTATTAATTGTATTTCTTGATTTCATATTACATAGAGTACAAATGATTTATTTATAACAATATAAAATTTCTCAAAAGAGAAACTTATACATAAAATCTTTCCGAAAATACCCTACATACTAAATACTAAAAACTCTGATATCCTGCTAAATCAAGTTTGATGTAAATAGATGATGAGATGAGAGACATACACAACAAAATCTATAAACTTGAAAAGTATTTTTGAAGATATTGAACAAATATATCATGAATATTGTATATATGCTAAATTTATCTTATTTTTAATCCCATTATGTGAAGAAAATATCCCCGGAATTTCTTTTGAAAGTTTGTTTTAAAACTTGCACTTTTCTGTGCTTAAAAAAACATCATTAAATGCTTTTGTAAGTGAATTTAACGTGGCTTCAACTTGGTTTAGAGTATGAATTCTTGAACCAACTCTTAAACCATCCATCACCTCCAACTCAAGAAAACGATAGAAACAACAAAAGAATAATTCTTTTCTTGTCTTCTAGCGTTGCTTCAATTCGGAATCGGTTTGCCTTCAAATCCAGTTGCAAATATTAATCTGTCAAAAATTAAAATCATCTTATGAACAGTAATACATTCAATAAATGATATTTTTACAGAGTTGAGTATTCTGAGGGGAGAAAATATTTTGTATATTTTTTCATTACATTAAATCTGTTACATACAGTCCCTATTTATCATAAAGGCTTAAATATAGCCGTTTGTACTATTTTGCTATTTTGGGTAACAACGGTACACGTTACCGTTTTATTTCTTTCTATATTTGGTATTTAATCTACACACTTAGATCTTGATCTAACGGTTGATGATGAATATTCTGAGATCAATCTTCAACACTCCCCCTCAAGCTAGGCTTGTAGATGTCGAATAAGCCTAGCTTGCTTGCAATGTTCTCGAATGGTTTCGGATCTAATCCCTTAGTGAAGATATCGGCTAATTGATCCTCGCTTCGAACAAAGGGTGTCTCGATTTCTTTCGCTTGCACCTTTTCTCTAATGAAATGGCAATCGACTTCTATATGTTTAGTTCGCTCATGAAATACGGGGTTCGATGCAATGTGTCGTGCCGAGTTGTTATCACAATACATCTTCATGGGTTGATCATATACGATACCCATGTCTTTGAGTAGTTGCTTGAGCCAAATTAATTCACTCGCGGTTGATGCCATGGCTCGATACTCCGCTTCCGCGCTTGATCTTGCCACAACATTTTGCTTTTTGCTCTTCCATGTGACTAGATTTCCGCCTACAAACGTGCAAAAGCCGGTAGTGGATTTTCTATCGAAACTTCCGGCCCAGTCTGCATCAGAATAGCCACATATGTTGTTAGAGTTGTTGTTTCTCATCCAAATACCTTTACCGGGGTTTCCTTTTAAATACCTTAGAATTCTATTCACGGCTTCTAAGTGAGGAGTTCTAGGTGAATGCATAAATTTGCTTATTTGGCTTACGAAAAAATAAATATCCGGACGAGTTACCGTTAAGTATATTAATTTTCCAACAAGTCTTTGAAATTGGTTTATATCTTCTAATGGTTCACCATTCTCAATATTCAATTTAGACTTGTTGTCTATTGGTGTTGAGCTCGGTTTACAACATATTTTACCGGTTTCTTTTAACAAGTCAATTGTGTATTTTCTTTGTGAAATAAAAAGGCCTTTCTTTGAGTAAGCTACTTCGATTCCTAAAAAATATTTTAGATATCCTAAATCTTCAATGTCAAATTTTTCTTTTAATTGCATTTTGAATTTTTTAATTTCTTCTAAATTATTTCCGGTGATTATGATATCATCTACATATACCAAGATTAGGGTAGTGTTTTTTCCATTATGGTTTGTAAACAATGAATGGTCGGCACTACTAATTTTAAAACCACAAGAAATTAAATAAGAGCTAAGTTTGCCATACCATGCCCGTGGAGATTGCTTCAATCCGTAAATTGATTTATTTAGCCTACAAACCATGTTAGAATCGGTTTACAATTTATAACCGGGTGGTAGTGTCATATACACCTCCTCTTCAAGTGTTCCTTGAAGGAAAACATTTTTAACATCCATTTGATAGAGGTCCCAACCATTGTTAACGGCAATAGAAAATAAAATTCTAACGGTATTCATTTTGGCTACCGGTGCAAAAGTCTCATTATAATCAATACCATAGGTTTGAGTGAATCCTTTTGCTATAAGTCTTGCCTTTTACCGTTCTATTTTACCATCGCTTTTATACTTGGTTTTATATACCCATTTACAACCAACGGGTTTTTTGTTTTTTGGTAATGAAACAATTTTCCAAGTTTTATTTTTTTCTAAGGCATTTAGTTCTTCCTTCATGGCTTTACACCAAATTGGATTTTCAATGGCTTCTTGGTAACTCTTAGGTTCTAATTCATTTTCAATACTCGTGAGAAATGCATGGTATTCGGGTGAAACTTTATCATATGAGATGAATTGCTCTATTGAATATTGTACCGTATAGGTTACATAATCTCTAAGCCTAGTGGATGGTTGTGGTATTCTAAGGGACCTTCTAACCACTTGGTCATTTTCCATCTCAATCTCATTCTCATTTGTATTGTTATTGATGTCATGAATTACTTCATGAATGTTTGTTTCAACTTCATGATTTTGAGTTGATTCAAAATATTGGTCACCTATGTAAGGAACTACCATATTAAATTGGTCATTTATACATGTTTGGTCAATTTTTTCTTTTTCTTTGAAATAGGGTTCACCCTCCCAAAATATGACATTCCTAGAAATATGCAATTTTTTATTAATTGGATCATAACATTTATAACCCTTTTTGTAATGTGAATATCCTAAAAAAATAGTTTTTTGAGATACAAAGTCAAGTTTATCCTTTCTTTTAATATGCACAAAACTTGTGCACCCAAATACTTTTATATGATCATATGCAATTTTTTCTTGATAAAGGATTTCTAATGGGCTTTTGTTTTTCAAATTTACACTTGGCAATCTATTAATTAAATGTGTGGCACAAAGAATGGCATCCGACCAATAAATTTTAGGAACATTATTTTGAAATAATAATGAACGTGTCATTTCTAATAAATGTCTATTTTTTCTTTCCAATACTTCATTTTGCTCAGGGGTATTTATGAAAGTGGTTTGATGTATGATTTCTTGTTCTTTAATTTTTTTTGTGAAATTATTATTTATAAATCCTGTTCCATTATCTGATCTAAAAATTTTTAGTTTAGCATTGAATTGATTTTCTATAAGACATAGAAATTCTTTGAAATAATTAAAGACTTCATCTTTAGATCTAAGCAAATATAGCCATGTAGTTTTTGAGAAATCATCAATAAATATAACAAAATATTTGAATCCATTATACGAAATAATTGGGGCCGGTCCCCATACATCGGAGTGGATCAAATCAAACATAGCTTCGCTTTTGCTAGTTGAAAGAGAGAAAGGAAGCTTTGTTTGTTTTGACAACTTACATGTTTCACAATTAATACAATTAGAGTTTTTAAATTCTAGAATACTATTCAAAACTTTGTCGGATGGATGCCCAAGTCTCTTATGCCATAAATCAAAATCAACGGATTTAGCGGAAGCACAAAGAAATTGTTTTGATTGCAAAATATAGTGTCCATTTTCAAGAATTCCTTCACCAATCTTCTCGCCGGTTTCCCGGTCCTGAAATACGACATTTTCACAAGAGAAAATTGCATTACAATTTAATTCTTGTGTTAACTTATTTATAGAAATTAGATTTATGGGAAATGTGTCTAAATATAGGACATTTTTAATTTTTTTATTATATAGATTAATTTCCCCTACCCCATTTATAAAGGCTTTCGTACCATTCGCAACAATAACAAATTGATTATTATTGCTCTTATTTAAATTTGCTAAAAAATGTTTGTTTCCAAACATATGATTTGTGGCACCACTATCTAAAATAATTTGAGTAAATAAACTAGAATTATTTGAGTTAGAGACAATACCACATGTTGGAGTATTTTTTCCAAGCAACATACTTAGCTGCTGGAGGGAAATGGTAACTTGATCCTCTGACCCGCCAGTGCCTCTGTGGTTGTATGACCCACCAGACCATTGCTCTGACCCGCCAGCGCCTCTATATGAATCGGATCCAGCAGAGAAGCCAAGCAGACCCGATAGGTTTAGAGTCGGACCCGAAGCCTTAGACGCTGAGTAGCCAGTCGGACCCGATAGAGTTATAGGCGGACCCGTTGAGTAACCAGTCGGACCCGATAAACTTAGAGGCGGACCCGCTAAGTTAAGAGGCCCCCTTTCCTGGTTCGGACCCGAAACAGAATAGCCCCTCTTCTCTCCTTCTCTTCGCCGCTCATCTTCTCTGTCGCCTCCTCTCCCTTCCCCTCTCTCGGCTGTTTTGAATTTTTTCGGTTTGAGATGTGGGTAGAGAAACCAGCACCGATCTTGAGTGTGGCCCTCTTTCTTGCAATGGGTACATCTTTCGGTCGAATTTGGATGATTTTGAAATTTAGGGTTTTGGGAGAAGTTCGGATTTTTTACTGCAAAGGCATGGGTCTCGTGTCCCTCGCCTTTACTGGCTTGAGGACCACCCATGGCTAGCCTGCGGCTTTCTTCCTGTTGAATCATTTGAGTGATTGAGGCAAAGGAGGGTACAACGGTTGTGAGCAAGAGCTGTGATCTCACGGCTTCATAACTGGGGTTTAGCCCCGAAAGGTAATCGAAAATATCATCTTCTTCGATTCTTTTTTGAATTGTTTGCGGATCAGTGGTTGGCGGTCGGTAGCACCGAAGTTCATCTTTTTTCTTTTTTAGGGCGCCGATATATTCGGTGTTGCTCATTGTTCCTTGCTGTATTTTTTGGATTTCTTGTTTTAAGTGGTAGATGTGTGAAAAATTGTTTTGTTGCCCGAAGTAAGCTTGGACTGCATCCCATAGCTCCTTGGCTGTTTCGGTTGTCATGAACAATTCTGCGACAGCCGGCTCCATTGATCCAAAAAGCCAAGTCATAACTCGATCATTTTTGGATTGCCATTGTCTCATTGCTTTTGTTTCTAAGTCGGTTGCCTCTGTTGGTTTTGCTGGTTCGGGTTTTTTAATTTCCCCTGTGATGAACTCTAACAATTCTCTGCCACTAAGAGCTCGTTTTGCTGATCGTGACCATGACAGATAATTTCTGTCATTGAGTAGAACATTGGTGATCTTAGAAGAGTTAGTAGCTTCCATTGGTAGCTGCCCTTCTAATGACATTTTGTTGATGGTTGTTGTTGTTTGTGTTTTGCTGGTTTTTGCTGGTACCGACTAGCTTTGCTAGTTTGGTTGGCACTTGTGCGAAATTTTGAACCTATGGCTCTGATACCATGATATTTTTACAGAGTTGAGTATTCTGAGGGGAGAAAATATTTTGTATATTTTTTCATTACATTAAATCTGTTACATACAGTCCCTATTTATCATAAAGGCTTAAATATAGCCGTTTGTACTATTTTGCTATTTTGGGTAACAACGGTACACGTTACCGTTTTATTTCTTTCTATATTTGGTATTTAATCTACACACTTAGATCTTGATCTAACGGTCGATGATGAATATTCTGAGATCAATCTTCAACAATAAATATCATTCTTTTTTCAAGACATGAGATCTTAAATGTTAAACACAAAGTTTAATTCTATTATTGTAAATTAGTCATGATTATAGTCAACATAAATAATTTCACCTATCATCAAGCATTATGCGCAGACTGCGAAGTAGGTCTGATGGGCTCCAAAACAGTCTGATATGTTTTAAGATCCGTGCATTCTGCTTTAATATCCGTGTGTACACGCGTCAATTTTCATGCGCACAAATCTTAAAGCAGAGATCAGACGGTCCTGGAGTCCATCGGACTTACTCCGTTCTCTTTGACACAATGTGAATAGGTAAATCTAAATACATAAATAGGATTTGAAAGAAAATAATTTTTCAGAATCTAATAAATTTTTTTCAGAATCAAATAATTATTTGTCAATATGTGATATAAACACAAAGAACCAAAAACAAAAATGTTTGAATGGTGGGTTGTTAAAGTTGGTAAAGTTGTCAAGTAATTATTTATTTAGCAAATTCTAATGTCAGTTGTTAAAGTTGTCAAGTAAATCCAATATTACAAATACATTCCTTTCCATACTCAAAACAATAATTTCTGATAATTATTAATCAATTAAAAAATAAGATAACTGAGATAGATCCTCTAGTTGCATGGTTTGTCCTGAATTATTTGTCTGTCAATGAAGACGTGACATTCATATAGATGTAGTTTGAATTTTATATATACATGATTCAAACTTCAAAAACGGCCAAGTCTGTTAACAAAAACTTGTACATTTTGCAATCCAAATGCTACATGCGGATCTTCTATATATGCACGCTGCTTAAATGCATCCGTGTAGTCATATATGTGGTTTGCATAATATCTACTGTATATTATTTTAGGTGCGAATTATTCACCACATATGCATATATGGTCGTATTTTAAAATACTTATTTATACCATACATACAAAAAATGCAGTTATAAATAAAAAAAAATTGTTACTTGCTCTTCTTTTGTTACAGATTCAATGAGCAATAAGATTGAATCTGTAACTCACAGATAACCAGCTTCTTGGAGAATTGTCTATGGGATATTACTGAGGGTAGCCTCTATGTCAGAATCTGAACACATGAAAAGCAGTGCATAAATTGCGACCCTTTTCTGAGTGAGTATCCTCTGAGTTTTTGCATGACCGATGTGTCCAGTGCCTATTCGGGAATAATGTAGGGACTAGTATTATTTGATCTTTGAGATTCGTGCAGAACGACTTTGAACGGTTGAGATTTTGCAAAAAGTCACACAAAATATGAGATATCTCATTCCCTTTCTATGCTGTAAAATTTTTTTTGTAAATAATTATATTATAATTAGGACTATATTTTAATTAAAAGTAAAAACTTTGGTTAATTTTTTACAATCTGGAAATTTTATTTTATCAATATAAATCAATGTTTTAAATAGCGTTTATAGCGTCATAGCGGGAAAGCTACAAAAAAAGCTATAGCGAATAGCGTAGCTATAGCGGAAGCTATTCCAAATAGCGTTTTTTTTTTTACAAAAATTATATTATATATTTGTACTATATATTAACATTATCTAAAGTTTCATAGAACAATAAATAACACCAAATTAATTAAGAAATTATAATATTCATATTGAACTAGTGCAAAAGTCCATGGTTCAAAATATCTATAATAATATCATAAACTATCGATCTTTTTCTATCCAAAAATATCTTAAGCATCATGATTCATTCTATTTTTTTTTTCTATACAAAATAAATTTTATGGATCTTTATTTAAGCCCATATAAATTGTCTAAAAAAACCCAATATGCATAGCGCGCAAATAGCACGCTACACACTATGCGCTATATCGGACCGCTATTACCGCTATAGTGGACCGCTATTACTGCTATAGCGGCCGTAGCGCAATTAGCGTATTTTCATGCCATAGCTTAGCATTTAGGGTCCAAAAACTATAGCGCGCTATTTAGAACACTGATATAAATTAATTTGGTCAATTATTTTGTCAGTAGAATAAATATAATTTCAATATGGAGAGGTACAGTAAAAAGCGGATCTGTGTCTATACTCTTCTTCAGATGCTTCCTCGCAAAGTCATATGCTTGCCTCGGACTTCTCAAAAGAGATAATATTATATTATAAGCAATTTGATGCATTGAATGATAATACTAGCTAGAGAGTAGAGACAAAAGATCAGAGCTCCATAACATTGAAACCAACACAAAAAGGTCAAACCATTAATTAATTTCAGGACTTGATTCCCAGTTTTCTAGCTAGCATTTGTATCGTTTCATATCAACAAAAGAAAAGAGAACAGACTTAGCAATTTTAGATCGATGGGTCTAGGCGGAGTGATTTCCAACCTTCTCTCTTTGGGCACCAAATTGCTATCCGCTCCGTCTTCTTCCTCCAATCCTCCAGTAGATCAAAACCACCAAATTGAGGCTGAGTTGAAGAAATTGATGAGGATGTTGGAGCGGATCAAGGCCACACTGTACGATGCAGAGCAGAGGGAGATCACAGACTTGTCAGTCAAGCTGTGGTTGAAGGAGCTCAAGGGTGTTGCGTACGATGCAGAGGATGTACTGGATGAGTACCACTATGAAGTCTTACGAGCACAAGTTGAGGCAAGAGATGCTTCTCAACCAGATTCTCGTAAAAGGAAGCTAATTCAGGTAACTAATTTTATTTTATTTCTTTGAGCAAAGAGTATATAAGTGATAGGTTTTGTGTTCATGAGTTAGGGTCACTAACATAAATGTCTTATTAGTGTTTAGATTAAATTGAACTGCTAATGAAGTTCAAGAAAAAAAAAAAGTAATTTCGGATTCCCTTGTTTATGTGAAATGCCAATTGATCTGTATCTATCTACCTGGTCAAGCTCATTTGTTAGCAGCATAAATTCCATTGACTGCCAACAAGTTGTAAGCTCTTAGAACTATAGCACAGAATATGAAATGTACTTTTACCCATAGTCTACCATTAGATCCAGGTAGAGCCATATATACAAGTACAAGGTACTAGCTGGACATATGATGTGCCATAGGAAAAATGAGAAGTCCATATAAAACACATTGTAAAACACAAAAATGTAGCAAAGACCCGTACTATATAACTAGTATTAACAGGATGGAAAAGAGAGAGACTGCTTCAAATAGTATTGATAGGTCCATGTGCCAATGTCCCTTAATAAACCCAATCTCGGCTCACAAGTAACTCGGAATTCGGACCCTGCCAAGGGCCAACCCGAGGTTGAATAAAATAGGGCCCTCAATAGGCCGGTCATGGACCAAGAACCACTCGGGACCCGGATCCTTTCTCGGGGCCAGCCCGAGACCGAAAGAAATAAGGTCCACGACCCAACAACAAGGCTTGTCCGACAAAGCTCAGTAGAGGTCGCGTGGAACAGGCCCAACAGTAACTCGGGACCCAGCCCCTTTCTGGGGACATCCCGAGACCAAATGAAATAAGGCTCGCGGTCTAGCAATTGGACAGCCTGACGAGGTCCGAACCGGGTCTCATCCAATCAGCCCGATACAATCATGACTGACGAAACTGGACTGGGCCTCGCCCAATAAGACCCAGTCCAGCTTTGGATTCCGATCACCGCCGTTTGTGCGGAGGTCACCGCTTGTATGCGAACTCCCCTAACCGTTCTAACAACGCATATTAACGGTTAGGGGCGGCCTATTTAAGGCAACAGCTCCTTGAAACACGGGTCAGAATTTTTTCACTAAGCAAGGTATTATAAAGGATAGATCACTAATACCTTCGCACCTTCCCACTTTTATTAGCCTTGGCCCGTCGACCTGAGACGGGACGAGCCCAAATCTTTAACCTTCTCCCCTTACGACCTACTCCCCCGGGATAGAACGTATCAACCACCGTGGGGCCCCAGCTCCAACTAAGCAAGATGGTCTCGATTGGCAAACACGTCGAGTCTAGTGTTAGCATTCCTCTGGAAGTTGCTCGGCAAGCTGAGCAACCCACTCGGCGAGTCGAGAGAACTCGACCCCCAACTAAGCTCTCACTGGGTCTAAGCCCAATGCTCCTTCGAGGGAACCTTCTCTTGGGAACCCGAGCACGGTCGTGACAAGTTCAAATCCCCTTGACCAACCTGCTCGGAGATCTCATGATTCTATTGATACACCTACCGGTCCCTTGATCCTGTTACCAGGAGGAATGACAAATCCTCAGTTGGCATCGGGTCCAGAATCTCATAGGCGAGTCACTCGATAAATTGGCCCGACCCCTACAACTGGTCCAGTCATAAGACCAACCGAAGCAACTATTATGACCGCTCAGACCACTGGACCAGTCAGATCAATCCCTGTGACTAACCTGAACCTGATCCACCCTCAATACAACACCCCGTACATCCCTCAATACGTATACCAGACATACTCTTACACTTACCCTCAATATTCAAAACATGGGCCATCTTACCCGCAGTACGCTATTACCCCTCCAAGGTATTATTATCCAAATATAAACCCCAGCCCGTTGCCTCAACCTCAAATTCCTATTTCACCACCAGAAGCGCGGCAGCAATATTCCGCTCCAGTGGTGCAGTTGACTGCTACCGGACCCGGTTCAGACCATCATGGCAACACCTCTGTCGAAAGTCTACAGAGCTTCGATGGTGGATTTTAAGTACCCCGCTGGCCTCACCAATTTTTAGGGCAGTGGAGATACTCAGGACCCATAGAACTTCGTGTATAGATTTCTTGAAAGGCTTCGATTGGCGAGAGAAGGAAAACTGACGGAGTATACCAAGCCTAAGTTTTACAAAAAATATACCCGGAAGTATAATGGAGAAAATGAGTACAAGAAGAAGATCCAGTACACGACAGACTATACTAGACCTAGGTATCCAGAACGAAAGCCCCAAGATGATCGGAAGAAGAGACCCGAATAGCCTGAGAGGCAGAAAAGTCTAGAGATTAACGTAATCAGCGGGGTCCACAGGGAGGTGATTCTAGATAAGCACAACCAGGACGATATGAAGCCGTACCCAAACATACTAAATGTGGAACAAGCTCCTGAGAGAAGGAGGCCACGAGCAGATGATGTCATATCTTTTTTCGAGATAGACTTCGGTGATGTCATATGGCCTCATGATGACCTCGTAGTACTGAGGCTCAAAATTGAAGAGCACAGGGTGAAGCGTGTTCTTGTTGATACAGGAAGCTCGGCTGACATCCTCTATTTATCGGCTTTCAATAGGATGGGGTTGCAGTTTGACAAGCCACAAAAAAGGACAACACCGCTTATCGGTTTCATGGGGGATGCCCTTCAATCGAGAGGAATGGTACAATTGAAAGTAGCATTTGGCATTCTACCCCATGTCGTTGAGGTAATGGTGGATTTCCTCGTCGTCAATGCTCCCTCCGCTTACAATGCGATTCTTGGCTGAGGTACCCTGAACAAGATTGGTGCCATAGTCTCCTCCTTACACTTGAAAATTAAGTTCCATACCAACCATGGGGTAGGGGAGGAGTGCGAACAACAGCAAGTGGCTCGAGAATGCTGCTAGACCTCAGTTCAAGGACAATGAGGGGCGGTCCACCAGGTAGAGGCGAAAGTAGATACAAGGTCAAGCTGTCCCAAGCAGCGATTGCAGCCGAGCAGAGAGTTCATGCCACCAAATACTCTGTTGGCTTTGGACCCTACTGACAAGGGCGAATCGAAGGCATCTATCGAACCTACTGATGAGGTCGAGGAAATTGAGCTCGAAGAAGGAAAATTTATGAATATTGGCAAGGTAATTCAAGGCCGAGCAAGGGAAGAGTTGGTCAGTTGTCTCTGAGAAAGTCAGTCGGTGTTTGCATGGACTATAGTCGATATGGCTGGCATCCCGAGGTCTAAAATAGAGCACAGGTTGAACGTCAAGCCCAGGTCAAAACTTGTCCTACATAACAAGAGAAATATGCGACAAACAGTTAAAAAGGAGGTAGAGAAATTGATCGAGGCAGGCTTTATCAGAAATGTTGACTGTCCGGAATGGATGACCAACCCAGTGCTCGTTAAGAAGTCAAATGGGGACTAGAGGATGTGCATCAATTTCACAGATCTCAAGAAGGCATGTTTGATAGATCCCTTCCCTTAGCCAAAGATTGACCAACTGGTGGATTCTACCTCGGGACATGCGTGTCTCAGCATCATGGACGCTTTCTCGGGGTACAATCAGATCAGAATGCATGCCAATGATGAGGAGAAGACAGCTTTCACTACCCATTTTGGGTTATATTGCTATCAGGTAATGCCCTCCGGGTTGAAGAATACAGGGGCAACCTTTCAAACAATGGTGAATACAGTGTTCATTGAGCAGATTAGTTGAAACATGGAGGTTATGTCGATGACATGCTGGTAAAGAGTACGTCTGACTTGGATCATGCCTGAGACCTACGTGAGACATTTGTAACGTTGAATAAGGCTAGTATGAAGTTGAATCCAAAAAAGAGTTTCTTTGGTCTTACCGGCGAGAAGTTTTTGGGGTTTATGGTGTCTTTGAGAGGCATCGAAACCTCCTTGACATGAAACCTCCATAGAACCTAAAGGAGCTTCAATCGCTCACAGGCCGACTAGCAGCGCTAAACCGATTTATTGCAAGGTCAGAAGATGTGTGCTTCCCTTTCTTTAAAGCCATGCAAAAGTCGGCAAGGTTCGAGTGGACTGCAGAATGCGCGGCAGCTTTTGATAAGGTCAAGGAGTATCTGGCCAACCCCTCATGCCTTAGCAGACCTTCAGTTGGGGACACACTTGTCTTGTACTTGGCCACGACCAATCATGCATTTAGTGCGGCCTTGGTTCGGGAAGAGGGGCGAGAACAGTGACCAATTTACTTTGTGTCACATGTACTCCAAGATACCGAAACCCGATATACGCAGATTGAGAAGGCAGCCTATGCCCTTGTGGTTGCTGCAAGAAAGCTGAGGCCCTACTTTTAGTCTCACCCGATCAAAGTATACACAGGATTGCCCCTGAAGAAGACTTTTGCAAACTTTGACTCTTCGGGCCGCCTTTTGGTATGGGCGCTCGAGTTATTCGAATTTGATATCACATTCCACTCGCAGAATGCCCTGAAATCGCAGATTTTCATTGATTTTATTGCGAAGTACTCAGGAGCCCACCTCGGGTCAGACAACAAGTGGACTTTATATGTTGATGGTGCCTCTTCTTTGCAAGGGGCAGGGGCCGGAGTACGAGGCTATGATAGTGGAACTCAAGTAGCCAAGGGACTTGGAGCTCGAGAAATCCACCTCCATAGTGATTCCGATAGAGTAGAGTTGAACGGTAAGTAGTCTGACAACACAATTGCCCAACCAAATAAAGCAAGTAAACTAAAGAGGTAAGGCGGTTAGTCCCGAATGCCTTTATATAGGCACTCGTACAAAGTCGTAAGTCCAGCCGACACGCATCCCGAGATAGCTCCTGTACCGCATGTCATTCCACAATAGGCTTATTCAACGGCACGTAAGAAACTGTAGAAACAAGCACCACAGAGAGAATATTATATTGGTTATATATGACTCAAATTAGTTTCTCCGTCATGGCATAACATTTTGATGTGTTCCCGGACCCGACTCATTTTCGTATAATGAACATTATAGTAGGTCTTACACTCTCAAGGTAATTATAACTTTCCAGGTTCCATGCGGCATGCTAGATCAAATTCAGCAAATAAGGAGCAGATTTGATGAGATTGCGAATGATTGGATAGCACTGCAATTGTCAAAGGGAGATGGACCTAAACGTTGCAACAACGAATTGCAAATAGCTCCAACTAGCCACTTCGTAGTTGAGTCGAATATCTTTGGTCGAGAGAGGGAAAAGGAGAAACTAATTGATTTGTTGTCCTTAGAACGTGATATTGTTTCGGTAGTGACAATTGTGGGCATGGGGGGCATGGGGGGCATTGGCAAAACAACCCTTGCACAACTTGCCTATAATGATCAAAGAATCAAACATAAGTTTGATAAATATGGGTGGAAATGTGTATCAGAGGATTTTAATGTTCAAAGCCTCACCAAAGAATCACTAGAGTCTATTACAGGAAATGGGTGTGATCTTACAAATTTGAGTGCTTTGCAAGAGAAAATTCGGAAGGAGATAAGTGGGAAAAGGGTACTTTTGGTCCTGGATGATATCTGGAATGAGAAGAAGAGTCTGTGGGACTCATTTTAGGCTCCTTTTATGTCAGCTGCATTTGCCAAAATCGTAGTTACTACAAGTAATGATCCAGTCGCACAAATAATGCAAACAGAGCCAACATTCAACCTTGGCCATTTGTTAGCTGAACAGTGTTGGCGATTGTTCGAACATTATGCATTTGGGGGAGTAGAATAGAATAAGGACCCAAAGTTGGTAGAAATTGGGAAACAAATCATGAACAAGTGTCGAATGTTGCCCCTGGTTGTGAAGTCAATTGCTAGCCTTTTGAGACATGAGGCGGTAGAAAAGAGTTGGACATATATTTTAGAAAGTGAGCTATGGGAGTATGTAGATGTTCACAATGAGATATTTCCACCTCTTCAAATAAGCTATGCACATCTTCCCACATACCTTAAGTCTTGTTTTTTATATTGTTCTATGTTTCCTAAATATTACAGCCACGATGTTGAAGATTTGGTGATATTATGGATATCCCAGGGTTTTATTGAGCCTAGGGGAAACAAGATTGCAGAACAAATTGGTTTTGAATATGCTGAGCAATTGTGCCAGAGGTCCTTGTTTGAAAGAAAAGGCAGACATGAGTTGTATGTGTTTAAGTTGCATGATATAGTTCATGATTTAGCACGACTTAATTCGGAAAATGGTTGCTATTCAATTGAGGTTGTTAATCTCCCAGTTTTTCCCAATATACTGTACCATATGTATATAGATGGTAATGTGAATCTAAGAGATCCTATTCCCTCTGACAAGTTCACTACTCTACGCACACTCTTTATAGGCTCCCATGTCAAAAACTTCCTCAATACTTTTGAATTTTCAATGGCACCAAAATTAAGAGCTCTAGATGTATGGGTAGTCCGTGATTTTGAATATCTTTCCTCCATTGGTAATTTGAAACATCTTCGTTATCTTTCACTTAGTAATATGTTATTTGAAATGCTACCTGAATGCATATGCTCCCTTTACAGCTTGCAACATCTAAATTATTTAGCCCAAGAAAACTCTTGTCTGTCTTACGCTGTAATTATTCAATTCAACTCATAATTAAATTGAATATTACATCTTATGTTCTACACATTAAAGATCCACACCATATATGACACATTAATGCTCAATAAATTATAGAACGCATATGACCACTTTTAATTGAGCATAAAATTGACAATATACAATACATAATTATTTTACATATTAATCCAACGTTGATAAATGATCCAACAATCTCCCACTTGGACTATATGTGAAACCTTATAATTTTGTATTGTTAATAACCATAGTGAGCTCATCTTTTCTGTCATTACCGAAATGTGTCATGAACAATTCCGTCCATCAATTATATCAATATAGGATCAAAGCAGATTTTGCCACATTTATTCGTAACTCAACCAACAGTGGTCACATATATTGACATAACCAAATGATATAAATCATGATGTGAATGTGTAGCATGAAAATTTCACATAATGTGATCATAACATGTCTATTTCCAACTGGTCCACTTTTAAATGAGATCAATCTTAATAGAGTCAGAATGTGAATAAACTGAAACTTTATTTCTGCAGAAATATCCTTAAACTTTCAAAAATGAAAACCGCATATGTCATACAAGCATAATTACAAACTTCCACTAAAATCTAAATATCCTAAAAAAAAGTGAAGATCTTTAATTTGATATGACACCAATATGAGCAATATGCTCATGAAACCTTTTGGATGACAATCATTTAATATGCACAGAATTTGTGCGAATATGCTCGATAGACAACTGTCCATTCTGAACTCTTTCATTTACATCTAATAACTTGATCTCTATACTTTGACCTTGTCAAGTTTCTATTGTTGAAATATAAAACTGTCGGGTTATTGTCACAAAATAACTTGAGTGATATTTAATTCCTATCCATTTTGTGCAGCCATGTGACAAAATTTCTCAGTTATATTTCCCAATTAGATACCTCATACACATGTTATAACATGCTTTATTGGCATCTACCAAAATTGAAATCAGTATACAAGATGATCAAACTTTTCTGATATTCGATATGTGAGTATGTAGTTTTTATTTTCCTTAAAAAATAACGCAAGAACCTTTTGGCTGCTACCCTATTGGTCTGCTTCTGAATTACTTTAATATCACTTTAGTATCCCTATTATGTACATAATATCTAGACACGTACAAACTTGAGCATACTTCAGACTTTCTACTACTGAAACATAGGAAATCTTCTATATTAATTTATTCTTAAAATCATTCTTAGAGCACTGATTGAGACTAAACTTGTCTCCCTTATTTACAGAGATATCTCTTGGTTTATTTTAATGCATGCCATCTTAAAAACCTTCACGGTATAGTTCTTTTGTGACAATCTGAGAATTCATCGAGATTGCTCTTTATGTATTTCTATACCTAACACAAAAGATGCATCATCAAGATCTTTCATCTCAAAAAATTTAAATAGAAATCTCTTGATGTCAAACAACAAACATATATCGTTACTGGCATGCAATATGTCACTGACATATAAAACCAAGAAAATAATCTTACTCCCACATAAGTTATGGTATATGCATTTATCGACCAAATTCATCTCAAAACCAAACGAGATGATCACTTGATGAATTTCGAATAATTGTCGATAAATATACTTGATTGAGTCCATAGATGGATTATCTGAATTTGCAAACCATATGCTTTAGGTCTCATGACTCAAAGTTTTATGACTGCACCATATAAATCATATCATCAATACTACTATTAAGAACTAACATCTTAACATCAAATATAATGTAACTCAATATCAATACTATTATCCTGAAAGACTTTCAAAGTAACCGAAGAGAAAGTCTCTTAATATCCAATGTGATTTTTCTATGTGAAGCCATATACGACAAGACGTACTTTGTATTGCTCCCACATTGCCATTCAAATTCCATTAAAACCAATGAATTTTGTACCTTATGGCAAATGAACAATATCATAATATATTTGCTTTTCATGAACTTCATCTCCATATACATATACCCACTTTATCTAGTGGATATCCTTAATGGCACATGTTCTTGAGGTGTTGAAGTTTGCTCTTCGTATTATCTTCAATTATTGTGTCTTGAACAAAACCAAGATCAAAATCCATATAAATAAATGCCAATAACACCCATGGGAATATTTACATATTCTTCATCGAAGATAAAATCCTGAACTGTATTCCCCCCCGCAAACTCAACATCTTCAAAGAACTTTGCATGTTTTCTTCCTAAACAAAAATCGACCTTGTTGTGGGATCATAAAACTGTAATGTTTTAATTAAGAATATAAGCTGCAATCTTAAGTCCTTATTTCCAAAGTAATAAATAAATATAATGTTCACCTGAACCGTCATATCTACTATTGTATAGAACACGACAGTCAAAACTGACACTTGAAACTTCTGGATTTTATTAGTTCCAAGACATCCTGAGACTTGTTGGCTGTAAATCTCCTCCAATTGGTTCGTTTTATCTTAATACAATCAACACAAATATCAAAATATGTGTCATCCAAATGCTCGAGGATTCCATTCTGACACAAGTTTTTATCTCCATCAGGAGATATAATTGAAACGCTTGTGCCATAATGCAACCAAAATTATCATTGCTTTACTTTTATTAAAATTCAAGTACTTAAATGCAAGGACTCGTTATATTAAGTAATTATGTCTTTGGAATTTAGATTATTATAACCGAACAAAGACTTAGATCCAACTGATTTTGAATCATGAAACAAACCAAAATTTCTATTTCTAGAATAACAAGTAAAATCATACTTGTACATAACAAAAATAGAAATCAAATTACTTTAGATGTAACCATAAATGTTTCATTGAGATTCAAATAAAATCCTAATCTTAAATAATAATTTAACTTTCTAATTGCTTCAGCTTTAATATTCTCGTCGTCTCCAATATAAATGTATCTTTCACCATCTAGGCTATGACTACTCAAACAACCTTGCATAGACACATTGATGTGAGTTATTGCACTAGAATTTATCCACCATGTGTGTCTAAGTATCAAAGTTAAATAAACCTCAAAACAAACCATATTAATAAGCATACTTTTCAACAACTCTATAGAAACAACTACTACAATCTGGATTAACTGATCTCTTTTGTTGTTCCTTTTAAGGTGTTGTATATGCAGCTACCATACTCTTATTTCTTATATGTATTCCTTTGACTTTATACCTTACTGAAAATTTGATTTGTCAAGATCGTATCAACTTAAACTATTCATTCTTAACAAATCTATTTTCAATAGTCGAAAGGAATTCATAAGCCTTAACCAAATTATTCGTGAAAGTGCCCCTAAATTCTTCTAGAATATTCTTTTATTATGATCATATGACACATGCGATTTGACTTCTCATACTTTTTCATTCTCCCTCTTAAATCAGAGGAATTCATAACCGTAAATATTGGAGAATCAATCCTTAATGCAATGTCAAGATCCATAATAATTAGAACTAACAATAAGTTCTTTCATTCCCTTAAATTTGATGCTAGAATTGATATTAACTAAAATTAGAATAATAAACAAACACTACATACTCTTTAAATATCCATATATAATCATATATTCAAATAAAGGAAAACCCCATTACCTCAAGATACTGGTTCCATTAAGAAGTTGTCTTTGGACAAAAATATTAATTTCTTATGGTATCTTGGTGCAGTAATCAAGCACTAATAATTAAGTAACATGTCGAGCAATTAATCTTTCTTTGGGCCGATTAAATTGATCACACGTAAAAAACCAAACAATCATCACTGCACTTATTATCATAAGGCGTACATGCAATTTTAATAAATGTTGGTCTTCCTTTGGGCCGATGAATATTTACACTCATTACATGCACACAATAAAACCTTTTTATATTTTAAAATAAATTAATTTCAAAAGGAGAGCTCACTTTGGGGAGGTGCAATTGAAACCAATCTATTTTAAAATATATAACCTTAATACCTTTTATTCAAACTTAAAATTATATCCAAATTCTAAAATTACGGCTTAAACATAAATCTAAATCCATCCTTAATTTATTCAAAATCAAATATATATTTCCTCTTTTGATTCTCAATTACCATGTGGATTTAGTCCAACCGTAATTAACTTGATTCTTATGTTATACCAAAAATATACATATAGTGGTATCTCAATCACAGCGTACTTGGATTTCTACATCTTATCACCAATAAAGGTGTATCTAAATCCAATTATATTTTCTTTCGTTGAGTCATTTTCTATTCCACTTAGAGCATCTACATCCCAGCAACTCAAATGAGTTTCTAAATAACTGTTAACCACTTTTTAGAAATTAAGGTTTCTAAAGTTTCTATTAAGCCATGTCAATAATAAATTTAAAAAAAGAAATAATTTGAGCCAATCATTTGGCCAGTTTGAAGTTTATAAACAGTTTCTTAATAAGAAACTTTATTGCATAGTTTCTAAATAATAAACTCTCCCACATCCCTGAAACTGGATTAAAAACTGCCAAATCAGATTAGAAACTCTCATAATACTAGGAATGTAGATGCTCTTATACATATACATTTAGCACGATATAATCCAAAATTTAAATCCACTTAAACTTTACTAAGAATCAAATATACATTTTTCTTATTTTGATTCTCAATTACTTGTGGATTTATATTAATCATAATCATCTTTATCTTAATTAAATCATACTTAAAAACCGAACCAGAGGCTTAATCAAAATATACTTAATTTACTTAAACTAAAGGTTCAATTAAGAAATTAACTTGACCGAATTATTAGTTGAACTATTCTGGTGCACAAGTCTGGACCAAAAATTGGTTTTGCGCGGTGTACATTTGATTTTCTATAATTCATTTGGTTGGTCTTTACGTGGTCTACTGGAATAAAAATTATAAGATGGGAGTTTGCACGGTCCACATGACTCAACGCAATCAACGTGAGCGACAGGATCGGTGTATGCGCGGTCTACCGTGGATCGACGCGCTGAGAAGTACGTGGTTGGTGTACGTGCGGTCCACCGCCTCTGAAACCTATCTTCTCCGCCATCGTACCAATTTGTTTTTCTTGTTTTGCACAGAAATCAAAAAGGTTTTGTTCGTACAGATCTCTAATTTCTATTAGAAATCTTCATTAACAAACCATATCTCTATAAGAGATTCACTAACGACACGCAAAAACCATCCCACGAGCTATATCGATCGGACACAATGGTGTTTCCAACTCTAAATTTCTTAAATCCCTCTGATACCACTTGTTGGGACCGACAAAAACCATCATCGACCACCGTAGGACCATATGTGTTGAATATAAAACTGAATAGCGGAAGCGTACCTTAATCCATGACTGTCTTGTGCGAGAGAGCGCCACCGATATGGTTCTTCCTGAATAGCAAGATTCTTTAGATAGTCTCCTTTGTTCTGCCTTCTCCAAAGTCTCTCACACTCTCATCTAATGGGATAATGAGATATGAATTCAGATTGTCTTGTATTCTGGGGACCAAATCATATATATACAGCCCAAGAAAACTCTTGTCTGTCTTATGTTATAATTATTCAATTCAATCCATAATTAAATTGAATATTACATCTTAAGTTCTACACATTAAAGGTCTACACCCTATATGACACATTAATGCACAATAAATTATATAACGCATATGACCACTTTTAATTGAGCATAAAATTGACAGTATAAAATACATAATTATTTTACATATTAGTCCAACGTTGGATTAATAATCAAACAATTATAACTTTTCAGATTCCATGCGGCATGCTGGATAAAATTCAGCAAATAAGGAGCATATTTGATGAGATTGCGAATGATCGGATAGCACTTCAATTGTCAGAGGGAGATGGACCCAAACGTTGCAACAACGAATTGCAAATAGCTCCAACTAGCCACGTCGTAGTTGAGTCGAATATCTTTGGTCGAGAGAGGGAAAAGGAGAAACTAATTGATTTGTTGTCCTTAGAATGTGGTAATTTTTCGGTGGTGACAATTGTGGGTATGGGGGGCATTGGCAAAACAACCCTTGCACAACTTGCTTATAATGATCAAAGAATCAAACAAAGGTTTGATAAATATGGGTGGATATGTGTAACAGAGGATTTTAATGTTCAAAGGCTCACCAAAGAATCATTGGAGTCTATTACAGGAAATGGGTGTGATCTTACAAATTTGAGTGCTTTGCAAGAGAAAATTCGGAAGGAGATAAGTGGGAAAAGGGTACTTTTGGTCCTTGATGATATCTGGAATGAAAAGAAGAGTCTGTGGGACTCATTTCAGGCTCCTTTTAGGTCAGCTGCATTTGCCAAAATCCTAGTTACTACAAGGAATGATCCAGTCGCACGAATCATGCAAACAGAGCCAACATTCAACCTTGGCCATTTGTCAGCTGAACAGTGTTGGCGATTGTTCGAACATTATGCATTTGGGAGAGTAGAAATAAATAATGACCCGAAGTTCGTAGAAATTGGGAAGCTTGTCATGAAGAAGTGTGGAATGTTGCCCTTGGCTGTGAAGTCAATTGCTAGCCTTTTGAGGCATGAGGTGGAAGAAGAGAGTTGGAGAGATATTTTAGAAAGTGAGCTATGGGAGTCTGTAGATGCTCACAATGAGATATTTCCACCTCTTCAAATAAGCTATGCACGTCTTCCCACATACCTAAAGTCTTGTTTTCTATATTGTTCCATGTTTCCTAAAGATTACAAATGTAAAGTTGATGTTTTGGTGAAATTATGGATATCCCAGGGTTTTATTGAGCCTAAGGGAAACAAGACTGCAGAACAAATTGGTTTTGAATATGCTGAGCAATTGTGCCAGAGGTCCTTGTTTGAAAGACAAGGCAGACATGAGTTGAATGTGTTTAAGTTGCATGATATAGTTCATGATTTAGCACGACTTAATTCGGAAAATGGTTGCTATTCAATTGAGGTTGGTAAGCTCCCAATTTTTCCTAATATACTGTACCATATGTATATAGATGATTATGTGAATCTAAGAGATCCTATTCCCTCTGACAAGTTCACTACTCTGCGCACACTCCTTATAGGCTACCATGTCAAAAACTTATTCAATACTTTTGAATTTTCAATGGCACCAAAATTAAGAGCTCTAAATATACGGGGATTCCATGATTTAGATTCTCTTTCCTCCATTGGTAATTTGAAACATCTTCATTATCTTTCACTTACTGCTTTGCCCTTTGAAATGCTACCTGAATGCATATGCTCCCTTTACAGCTTGCAACATCTAACTCTTACGTATAATGGAAATCTCAAAGAGTTGCCAACAAAAATAGGAAATCTAATTAGCCTAGAAGAGCTGATAATTGAGGGTTGTTCAAACCTCGAGGTGTTGCCTGAGTCCCTTTGTCAACTCAAGGCCTTGAGGAAACTTTGTATTTCTAATTGCAATAAAATTAAGGAGTTACCAAACAACGTAGAAAATCTAGTTAGCTTAGAAGAGCTTCGAATTGATTGTTGTTTCAGCCTCCAGGTGTTGCCTGAGTCCTTTGGTCAACTCAAGGCCTTGAGGAAACTTTGTATTTCTAAATGCGATGAAATTAAGGAGTTACCAAACAACGTAGAAAATCTAGTTAGCTTAGAAGAGCTTCGAATTGAAGGTTGTTGGAGCCTCCAGGTGTTGCCTGAGTCCTTTGGTCAACTCAAGGCCTTGAGGAAACTTTGTATTACTTATTGCGATAAAATTAAGGAGTTACCAAACAACGTAGAAAATCTAGTTAGCTTAGAAGAGCTTCGAATTGAATGTTGTTGCAGCCTCCAGGTGTTGCCTGAGTCCTTTGGTCAACTCAAGGCCTTGAGGAAACTTTGTATTACTTATTGCGATGAAATTAAGGAGTTACCAAACAACATAGAAAATCTAGTTAGCTTAGAAGAGCTTCGAATTGAAGATTGTAGCCTCCAGGTGTTGCCTGAGTCCTTTGGTCAACTCAAGGCCTTAAGGAAACTTTGTATTTCTATTTGCACAAAAATTGAGGAGTTACCAAACAACGTAGAAAATCTAGTTAGCTTAGAAGAGTTTCTAATTGAAGGTTGTTGTAGCCTCCAGGTGTTGCCTGAGTCCTTTGGTCAACTCAAGGCCTTGAGGAAACTTTCTATTACTTATTGCGATGAAATTAAGGAGTTACCAAACAACGTTGAAAATCTAGTTAGCTTAGAAGAGCTTCGAATTGAATTTTGTGGCAGCCTCCAGGTGTTGCCTGAGTCCTTTGGTCAACTCAAGGCCTTGAGCAAATTGGTAGGAATTCAAGCACGGGAGGTGGAGCTCAGATGCCAGACAATAGGATGGTTAAAGGGTTTTCCTGATTTAGGAGGTACTCTTTGTCTGTGCGGATTGAAAAATATTTCCAATTTAGTGGATGTCCAATGTGCTAACCTTGTGAGTATGTGTAACTTGGAGCACTTGGTACTAAACTGGTTTGATTATTATCCGAATATAGATGGCAGGGTACTTGCGTTGGTCATAGAAGAAGGTCAGAACATATTTCTTGAAGATCAAAAATGTTTTTCGGTGATGGATAGTATCCAGCCTCACCCTATTCTTAGCAAGCTAGGAATATTGTGTTACAGTGGGATAACATTTCCGGAATGGATTGGAAGCCTATGCAAACTAAAGTATTTGAATATTACCGGTTGTAATGGTTTGCAATTCTTAAAAGCAGAGTCACTGCCATTAGAACTTAAAGAGATGGAAATTTCTCGGTGCCATCAGTTAGTATCTATGCCTGGAATACAAAAGCTGAAATCCTTGGTCAAACTTACCATCAATCATTGTGAGAACCTGTGCTCGTTTATGGAACCTTCTCTTGAATTGACAATGAGAGCAGGGGTGGGTTCATATGGGACCTCATTGTTGGGGTTGACAAACCTTGCTTCACTCAAAAGTTTGAAGATTTCAGACTGTTTCAAATTGCAAGTATTGGCGGATGAGTTGCTTCCTGTAGAACCTTGCAACATTGAAGTTTCTGAATGCCCTGGGTTAAGGGAGTGGTGCTTGCAACATGGAATAAACTATAAGGTACTTCCTAGTTACTATTATTTTTATAATATTGTTGATATATTATTGAAGAGAATGCCATTATCTAGTTTCTAAGCTTTATTTCTTTAAATACAAAATTAAAATTACATTATATTTCTTTCCTCTTTTTTCTTTCCACGCATACCATTCAACTCAAGAATTATATTTTTTTCAAACGTGATTCAAATCTGGAGTGGAAATGAATAGTGCCCCAGGACTGAGTTTTTGGTAGCAAGTAGCAAGTCAAAGGCAGTTGAATGGTAGAGTAGGGATTATAAATTTATTACATGAGTAATAGTTGTTAGAATAGAATAAATAATTGGTCCCTCTAGCAAAGCTGACTTGCACATAGGTCCTCGCTGAGAATCCAACTTAATTTTTTAAGGTTAGTGGTTTTTATGCCAACTAACAAATCAAGTTATAAAAACCGTATTTATAACGAGTCCTATAATTCTTAAATCTACTCTTTTATTCTCGCAAAATCTGTCATATTGTGTCTTTAATGATTGGTTGTATGCTGGTAAATGTAGGGAAGTGATTGGCTACTGCCCGGCCCACCATCGGCAGATTTTAAAGGGTTACAGCGTAACTTTTAGAATAGAGTTGTTTTTCTGTGAGCCGCTGCTCTGTGTCTTTGTTGCCTCTTCACCAAGCTATTTTAGGGGTTTGTTTTCTTCTTCTTGAAATTTGTAGGAGTGTGTTAGAGTGTGCTATTGAGCTTAATAATTTCTTGTACTTGTAAGGCTCTTTGATCTAGTGGATTTGTGCCGTGTGCTCCCGTGGTTTTCTCCCAAATGGGTTTCCACGTAAAATCTTATGTCTTCTCTAATTTCTTATGCTTGCTAGCTTGCTGTTTGGTATCTTGTGTGATTCCTCTATTTCTCTATTTATTTGTGATTTGGTGTATGCACAAGATATTTGAAGAAAAAAAGTAATTGTGTGGTACAGCCTTGCTAATTTATCTCCCAACAAACAGAAAGATGACTTTCGGTATAGGAAGAACCTTACAAATTGTGTTAACAGTCCTTACAGGTTGGTTCATTCTAAAAACAGCCATTAGAACTTGAAGAGTTGGAAATTTATGAAAGCGATCACCTAGTATCTATGCCTGGAATACAAATGCTGAAATCCTTGGTCAAGCTTTCCATCGATTATTGTGTTAACTGCCATTAAATCAATTTCAGGTTGGCAATTATCTACACTGTCAGATCCTTGACCTGACGATGCTATTTGAAATCGCAATTGAGCCGGAAAGTCAGCTTCTTGAACGAATTTCAGAGATTGAGCTTGAGCTCAGTGATAATGGTGAAAAGAGATGAGAAAGAGAAATAGGTAAAATTGTTACTTTATTTCATAATCCGAATGGTTACAACCATAGCCTATTAATCGGCGATGCAATATACTGAAAATTACAATTTTCTATGCAGCAGATTCATCAAACAAATGACGAGCTGCCACCTAAGCGCCACGGTGGAGCTTTACTGCTTATTTGTCTAACGATATAACTAACCTCACTGTAGCCTGATCCCAGGGACCCAATCTCCAGTATTAATTATTAATCCTAACGGCTCTCTTCCTTTAAACTAAGCGTGGAGCCCAACTGTCAGCTTCCACAACAAGAATAAGTGACTTTTTGTGAGGGTAAAAAGTGACTTTTCACGACGGAATACCGTCATAACTGTTCTTTTTCCATTCGCGACGGTACTTTTCGCGACGGAGAACCGTCATAAATGCGCTTTTTCCCTCGCGATAAGTGCCTACTTTGTTGTTGTGTTCTGTTTCTTTTAAAGACTGCTGCCCGGTTCGCTGACCTTCATGACCGTCACCTCTCCCTCTTCTTCCAATTCTTTGACTGGGTCAGAACCAACCCAAATCACCCCCAAATTAGCTCCGATACCAGACAGACACCCTGTACAGAAACTGGTACAACTGGGTTCTGACAACAAGGAATAAGCATTGCTATGTTGAGGCTTTAGTTCAAAGAGTTAATTGATTTTTTCGTGGATACATATTTTTTTCCTCTGCTACTCTTGTGTTCCTTTTGACGGATTCACAACCATTTTTTTATTTTTATATATGCATGTTCTTTAAAATAGTGCACCATAGATCCAAAATAGTTTGAATTTGAATTTACTGAATTGTATTCCGTTACTCTTGTGTTGCTTTGGACGAATTCACAACCAATATTTTATTTTTTAAATATGGATGTTGTTTAAAATAGTGGAGTTGAACTAGGGTGTTCTGAAGCTCACCGAGCTCCTTTGTGAGCTTAATTTAAAAATCTGTTGAATTGACTTCAAACGATGTATCCAAACCATTGAAACCGTCACGAGTGATCCGTTTACATGTCAAACATATAATTTCTCGAACTAATTTAGTATAAACTATAAAGTCAAGCGGTCAAAAAAAGATAGTTCATAAGTTATTTTAAAGCTAGTGTTCATTTTTCATTATTTTTTTACACTTGACTTTATATTAAATTAGTTTGAAAATTTATAAATTTGACATGTAAACTCATCATTCGTGAAGTAGATCGGTTTCAACAATTTTGATACGTCGCTTGAAGCCAATTCGATAGGTTTTTGAGTTAAGCTCACAAAGGAGCTTGGTGAACTTAAAAACACTTACTTCTACTCAAAATAGTGCACCATAGTCCATAGATCGAAGAATAGTTTAAAAGATATGAATTAACTGAATGAGTGAGGCTACGGAGCTATGCATAGCACCAATTGGGTCCGTGCTACGGCTCAAAATTTGACTTTTCAAAATCCTAACGGTCGATCCGAACCGTTCAACATGATTATAAAATGAATATGTACTTGCAAACCAAATTTTACGTTTTTTCGAATTTTTTTATTATTTTTTCGAAAATCACTTGATCTGAACATTCTGGACCATCCAAAAACAGCTATCTAAAAATATAGTAAAAAAATTCAAAAAAATGTAAAATTTGGTTTGCAAGTACATATTCATTTTATAATCATGTTGAACGGTTCGGATCGACCGTTAGGATTTTAAAAAGTCAAATTTTGAGCCGTAGCACGGACCCAATCCGTGCTATGCATAGCACCGTAGCCTCACTCTTAACTGAATTGTATTGAATTGTATTGAAAAAGACTTTAGGCCTTCAAATTTGGTTATTTTGGGTCGGGCTTGCTACTGGGCTCCAAATCTAGTTACTTTGGGCCTTCAAGCATACCAATATAAATGCTTTGAAATAATTGGTATTTCAAGATAATTAATTGTGTACCTCATATTACCTATGCTAGCAAGTAGGGGTCTTAATCAGTTTTAAACCAAACCGACAGCGTTCAGTTAAAACGATTTGATTTTGCAGTTAAATGGATTAGTTAGGTTCATTTTTTAAAACTGGTTAAATCAAACTGACTAAAATGTTTAAACTTATTCCCCATTAAAACCAACATTTTTAAAAAAATTCTAAAATTACGACATAATGTATATTTCTTGGTTCGGTTTTAAATTAGTTAAACCGAAGCAAACAAAATTTTTAAATCCATTTTTAAAAAAATTCAAAAAATTAACAAAAAAATATTTATTTTAATGATTAATATCCTATTTTGGTTCAACCGAACAAACCAAAAATTACTTCAGTTTGTTCAATTCAATTTTTTTTAGTTGTTCGGTTTAGTTCAGTTTCATTTTTTAAAACCGAATAAAACTTTGGTTTGCCTATTTTATTTTGGTTTGAACTGAACCGAACCCATGAACACACTACTAGCAAGTATAGTAACAAGATTCGCGAATAATTCGCAAAAAATATTCGGATTTGAGCCGTTAGCGAATCAATCCGCGTATTATTCAGTATTATACCTGAATTATTCCCAAATTATTCTCAAATTTTACGAATTATACATGAATTATTCCCTGGGCCAAAAAACTTCCTAGTATATATTTTTTTGGCTCTCTTGTGGGACTAAGATCTCCGGTCCGGACTCAATGTATAAATCCAAATTATTCTCAAATTATACCCGAATTATTCCGAATCACGAATTTTTGACTCCGCTGAATCTTTTCTAAATCATTAAGTTGTCACTGTGCTAACAAGCACATAAACTAAGACCCGACATTTTTATTAATATCCAAAGTTAAATAGAAATTAATAAATATATCCAGCTCCTCTGGTTTCGATAAAAATATCCCTACCGGCCATTAAATGGCTAGTTTTGTATTTTTTTGCCTACCGGCCATTTAATGGCCGGTACCCTCAATATATATTTTTTTAGAGACACTATAAAGAACAAGATGCTGAAATCTAACACTAAAAATTCAAATTTTTGTTTAAATTATTTGTTAGATTATTTATTTTGATGTATAATTAGCATATTTATACTAAAATACGCTAAATTACTCGAAATTATGTTAAATTATGCTGAATTACACTAAATTATATTAAATTACACTAAAGTACAATAACTTCGCTAATTACGCTGAAATACAGTAAATTAAGCTAAACTACGCAAAATTACACAAAATTAGACCGATTTTGTGCCATATTTCATGAATAATAAAAAATAGTAAAAAAAAATCCAAAAATAGTAAAAATTGGTATTCTACAAGTTTAGTATGTAACTAATTTACTGAGTTACTTACATTGAATAATAGAAATAAAAATCTTCATTGGAAACCTCAACTCAAGTTTTGAGGCTCTTCCCTTTGTTTTTTGGCAATACTGAAATTTGAAAAACAGCATGGCTGTTGCTGACGCATGCGTATTTTTGCAAGCTTTCTGAAAAGTGGTCATTTGCTGAAATTGGACACTCGAGCGCCGGTTTAGGGCCGTTTGAAGTTTCATCATCGTTTTTCGCCTTCTCAGTAAAGATATTGTCTCTATTCATATGTAATTTAGCGTAATTTATCCTATTTTAGCATAAGTTAACATAATTTAGCGTAATTCAATGTAATTTAGTGTAACTCAGCATAATTTAAAATAATTTCAAGTAATTTAGCGTATTTTAGTATAAATATACTAATTATACATCAAAAGAAGTAATCCAACAAAAAATTTAAACAAAAAATTTAAATTTTTAGTGTTAGATTTCAGCATCTTACTCTTCATAATGTCTCAAAAAAAAAAATTGGAGTACCAACCATTTAATGGCCGGTAGGCAAAAAAATACAAAACCGACTATTTAAATAGCTGGTAGGGATATTTTTATTGAAACCCGAAGAAGCTGGATATATTTATTGATTCCTATTTAACTTTGGATATTAATAAAAATGTTGGAACTAAGACATCTGACACCAAGATAGTACGGATGCATTAACTTATTTCCCAAACAAGGCAAGTGGCTTTTCAAATGCAGCAAGGCATTATGCATTTAGAAACCGGTTTATCATAAAATATAAACTCTTTTCTGTACTTTTTTTTATTTTATTTCTTGTAAATCTTCGGCATCTCTGTATCAATGAAATTTGGAGATCCAACCTCCATATTTCTTTCCATATTTCGAAGACAAGAGACTGCACATAAGGAACAGAGATATTTCCGCCGAATAGAATATTATTGTCACACAAAACAAACTTTCATGAATTTGTATCCAGAACCGTAGATAAAAATAACTTTTTCATAACTTGTGCTAAAGCCACATTCACCATTTATGCTTTCTTAGAACCTTTATACACAATTGAGTATTGACACATTCTTTTGACAAGCTCCCTGCATCTCTTTTTAAGATTGTCCCCATGATTATTCAAATTGGAGCCATTAATCACGCAAAAGATGAGGATTCAATGTGGGCCCAAAGTGAGCGCACATTACTCCGACGAATCCAATTATTGGGCCGGACCCAATTGCACTCATTGCCATTGATAAATTATTGCAGCAGATTGGGACTCTTAAGTAGATACTAATAAATAGTATGAGTCGCTTGCTTTATGAAAGACTAAGCACCATTCACAATTATTCTGTCAATAGTTTAATCCATTAATATGGATGATTAAATTGTTAATGTTGGATAAGTTATTCAAAACTTAGCATATTAAAACTAAAACATCAAGTTAGAGGAAAACAATGATTAACAATTAAATTAACAACTCAATTTGTCAAATGGACTTGAATAAATAGAGAGGGACAGTATGTATCGTCTCTATAGACGGAAAAATCTGAGCGAATCAAACTGTTTTACAATGTGATCGAAAATTAGTAAATTTGTTTCAGTGTTTTAATCTGAAATTCGGATCTAGTGAGGTATCGTAGGGTGTAAAGTGAGATCCTAACCGTCGTTTTAATTTGAGACAAATCTTAAATGAACCCATAAATCTAAGACATACCAAAATAAAATTTGATTTGTCTGGAACTCATTCTGACAAAAAAAAAAAAAAACTGCCTTGGACTCAGACCAGACTCGTGACTTGGACTCAGACCAACAAAACCAATTTTCAGTTTATATTTAATATATGGATGTTCTTTAAAACAGTGCTCCTTAGATCCAAGAATTGTTTGAATTTAAATTAACTGAATTGTATTAAAACAGACTTTATTCTTGATTTTGTACATGAGAAATCCCACCTGACTTGAAAATAGTGAACAAGCAATGCTGGAAAGATGCACGCTGGTAAAACCCATGATAGTTAATGGTAAAAGTGAGTTATTTTTCAGACCATTTGCTATTTCAACCAGGAAATGACCAAAAAACTAAAATTAGAGCAGTCAATAAATATAATTAAATATAATTTTGTGAAGAACATTGAAATGTATTTGTATTTGCAAAAATACAAGATGTAAATGAAAAATAATTTGGGACTGTGATATAGTAACCAGATTCATGTTTCGAGTGGCGGTGACAGTCTCAGACCTTAATCAGAGCAGTTAGAAAGAAATAAAAAGGAACACAAAATTGCCATGCCAACCTACAAATGATTATTTTGAAGCCCATGGGCTTTCATTTGAAATATAGTCCTAAGTTTATTTATGAAAATCAACCCAGATTTACTTCCACCCAGGCCGAACTTATCAATTCGATGCCTATTTAGATGAAGGGATCCCCTTTAAGATTCGTGCCAGGTTGAAAGAGCCATAAAATGGTGCTTTGAAGGGATCTTGGGCCATAATGTTGTTTTTCTTTAAGCAGACTATAATCAAAAGCTAAAATGGTTTAGATCCAAGTCCAATGTAATATAAGGTGAAGCTCATTTATTTTTCCTTTGTTTGAAACATTTCTCCCAAATATAAATTCATTTTTTTAATATATATATATATATTTTTTGTTTCGATACAAGATAGAAAAGAAGGTGAAGTTCAATAAAATTTGGGTCTGAAACCTTCAAAAAAAAAAAATTGGGTCTGAAGAGGTATGGGTTTCTGTTGCAATTTATTATTGAGTAATTATATTATCCCCCACTGTTTGATCCACTAAACGTCCTCCTAACCGTCAAACTGATCTCTATCCCAAATTATATCTACGAACTGATCTATTTTCTAACGAACTCAAATTTTTAACGAAAATACAAAATCACTCTCGCCTATGGCCGATCAGACTGAACTTCCTCCTCCGCCTCCGATCAAGTGATTAGGTAAAATTGTTCTCTCCATCTCCTCCTCCGAGCAGCGGCGGGAGCAGGCGTTTCTACAGTGAAGAGCAAAGAGTCGTCGCTGATCGAGAAGTTTCCTCTCTTGCAGATATCCGAACCGGAACTAGTTCCAAATGGATCCGAGAAGGTTTCTCCTGTGAAGAGCAAAGAGACGTCACTGATTGAGAAGGAGAGTGTAGGGAGAGGTACCTGTAGATCTCTCTAATTAACGAAACATGTCGCTACCTGTAGATCTCTCTACCGATCAGCAATCACATCCACCTTTCTTTGCCTCTGAAGAACCGAATCCATAAAGAAAAAAAAAAAAAAATCTGAAAAAAATCAGACCTTGCCCCAATTTAAGTGTAGCTCGATCAGATCTGGGGTTGGCGATAGATTTTCCAAACCATGTTAGCAAAGCAACAATGGGCTACTGCTAGTGCTGGTTATGGTAGAAGCTCCTGAATTTAGGTAATCTTATTTCTCAAACAAACCATGCCATTATCTCATTTCTTGTCTCTGTAATGTTGCAATTAAACTGATGTAATTGTGAAGTTTCTTCTTGGGAGTTATAGTTCCACCTTGCTAAGTTCAGTGTTGCCATTTGCCAGTTCTAGTTTATTATCAAATGCTGTTAGAATGTTAATATGCTTGAAAAAAAAAGGAAATTAAAATAATTTCCGATGATCGAGATTTTTTTCTGTCACATGCTTTTTCTTTTTGTGAAATATGGCATTTACTGCTTTCATTTTAAACTGAAAATTGTTAATAACTTACAAAGATTCAGTCTATCTGGTTTTCTTCCCTCCCTTCCCCCTGCCCGCAAAAATAGAAACCAATTTTGGAATGCATTGACCTCTGCACACACACCCGCTTCCTTAATAGAACAGTCAATTACTATCTTCAACTGTACCAGTCTGGTATCTAGTTATCAACTGTTCAAGTCTCAGCTCGCTTCTTGACTTGTTATAAGCTTACACCTGACATACTTTAGTTTTTCATTGATAGATTTAACAAGTCTCAAGTTGTGGTATAATTCCATAGAGGTAACATGAAGAGAAAGGGGTTGTTGCAAAGCGCAAGAGATTAATCAGAATGGCGTGGTTGCTCCTCATCTTGGTGTTTACGGGTAGTATGTATCTCCATTCTCTGTCAGAAAGTGAGTCCCCAGTGGCAGAGAACTGAGAATGAGGCACAAACTAAGAATAAGATTGCTTTCCTGTATAGGGACAAACATTGATTTCCTTTCTTCTTTATTCACATTAATTTGGTACCGAATGAAAACTGCATTCTACCAATGTTTTTCTCTTTATGCCAAATCAATTCTGCTATTTTTATGCATTCTAAATTTTGCTGCCAATTGGTACCAGACAAAAAAATCGATTCTGGTACAGTTCAGGGACTGTTTTGTAACTTTTTAATTTTATGCACTGTTCTGGGGTATTTCTGCAGCATTCCAGGGTCTCTTCTATAAAATTTCAGTATTTTGTACACCTCTGTGTGAATTTTGGTAAATAACAGGGTCTGTGGTGAAAAATTTCGGGTCTGACAGGATTCAGGGACTGAAATGTGACAGAAAATAAATTTATTTAGAAAACAGTCCCTGGATAGGGACCTCTTTGTGACAGCATGTAAAAATTTGTTATTTTTACATGTTGATATAGTTTTTTGGCTTTATATTATTTTCAATTTTATGAAGTTGATAATATTAGTATTTGTATAAAATTTTAATTTATTAAATATTAGTATTACTTTATAACATATTTTATAATATAAATATTCTTATATCAACTTATAGGTATGAATACTTTCAAAATTACATGTTAATACCATCAATCTCCAAACAAATTAGTTATAAGTATGAATATTTTCATCGGTACCTATCAATATATTCAAGCACCAAACAAATTAATTGATTTAAGTTACTTTACCATATAACAATTCACACTTTACACTTCAATGCGTAAGTATGAATACTTAAAGTTTTAGATATTAATATTTTTTTTAGAAATATTTGATATCTTAAGTATGAATACTTTATATGTTATATATTTTTTTAGAAATACAAGTGTCATATGTAAACAATTCATATTTCAATTATAAGTATGAATACTTTCTTCAGTACCTATCAATACACTCAAGTACCAAACTGATTAACTGATTTAATTTATTTTACCCCATAACAATTCACACTTCAATGCGTAAGTATGAATACTTAATGTTTTAGATATTAATATTTTTACTATTGTGATTGTGCGGTGGTAGTTCCCCCAAGTAGTCAATGCACGGAGCACATTTAGAGGTTTTTCAAGAATATTTTACAACATAAAAATTCACACTTCAGTGCGTAAATATGAATACTTTACAACAATTACAACGCTGACACTTGAGATGGTCATTACGCATCCGTTTGTCCTTGGTTTTCTGCGTGTGGTTCCTATCGTGGTCACTTTCAAGCGACGTTTGTTGTCCCCAGGTCGGTAGTGGTCCCCCAGGTAGTTAAAGCCCAAGACACGTCTGTGGGTTTCTCATAAATACTTAACAACATAAATATTCACACTTTATTGAGTAAGTATGAATACTCGGCATTTTAGAGAATAATACTTGACATATTAGAAATGAATACTTGACAAGTTATGAATACTTGCACACCGAGGTATGAATACTTGAACGATGAAGAACCCGAAAGTACTTCATCATGGATCTCATTTGAAAGAGAAAATTACGTAGAAGATGTCCGTAGTTTTAGATTCGCAAAATTCCTCACAGGTCTTCAGAAATATTGACGAGATTAAACGGAGAAAAAAAATCCACTTCTAAAAACGTGTAAAAGATGAGTGTGTAATAAGAGAGAAAAGAATGTCTAGTTTTTTTTTTTTAATACTCGGTGTCTTAGGTATGAATACTTAATATATTATATGTTAATACTTGCACACATAAGTATTCATACATACACTCGCCAGTTGTAAATTTTTTCAATCATAAGTAGTCCCCCAAGTTAGTTAATGTAGTTAGTGGTCCCCATTGTACTTTATATATCAGTTAATCAGGGGGACGTTTAGGGGACAGAATGGGGGGGACTGTTAGTCGATCCCTTTATTATTAAGGATGTAAGCAGATCAGATATTATTCGTTCATATTCAAATCCGTATTCAGCTATTTGTTGAATGCGATTATGAATTTAGATATTTAACATATAAAAATACAAATACAAATATTTTTCTAACAGATACGAATATAAATATGATTTTTAATTCAAAAACGAATGAATACAGATATAAATAATTATCTGATTTGGAAAATATAAATAATTATAAGATTCGTGCTATGAAGGGATCCCCTTTAAGATTCGTCCTAAGTTTACTTATGAAAATCAACCCAGGGGTATTAACACCAGAGTAGCCTCTAATTCTAGAATCTTAATTACAGGAGAAAACCCAAAGCGGTAAATACAGTACAACTTGATACATGGGCTTTGATTTAGTGATTAATTAAAGAGGTGGTGCACCATTTCTTCCATTAAACACATTTGACAAATTATATGTTGTTGACAAGCTGCCAGCGTCTCTTTTTAAGATTTGTCCACCGTGATTATTCTAGTTTGTGCAATCAATCAAGCAAAAAAATGAGGATTCAAGGTGGTACATCGTAATTGCCAATAATATGGGTACCATTGAGTCTGCTAACAGCAAAATAAATCATTTCGCCGGACCCTCATGTCAGCAACTGAATTGCATCCATTGTAATTGACAGATTATTGCAACAGATTGGGACCCAAAAATCCCAGAGTTCTCTGCAACAGAAGATCAAGAATTGAGGAGTCGACAATAAAATACGATCGAGTATCCTCTCAGGTACCGTAAACTGGGAACCACAATTTTAATCTCCATATTTACTTCAACCTAGGCCGAACTTATCAATTCGATGCCTATTTAGATGAAGGGATCCCCTTTAAGATTCATGCCAAATTTAAAGAACGGTGCAGATCCACTAATTTTAATGAACAGTATCCATCAGGTACCTGGGAGGATCCGAATTAATAAAATGCTAGTGTTCTTGATCTATGCCTGTCCCAACTCCCAAGTAATCATTTATTAGTGGTCCAGTAATTCGAAATGGGTTCAGAGTAGAGGCAAACAAAAAGGAACAAAATTAAGCTGATTTTACGCTGAAGAGAGACAGTTTTTTTTTTTTAATATAACGAGTGTGGTATATTTTAAAAAAAAATATGATTTATATATGTTTCACTTTTTATTTAATGTTATGGATGAAAAAATCGCAGTTTATTTTCCGAAAATGAAAAAAAACGCAGTTTATTTTCACAAATGGAAAAAACGTAGTTTATATATTTTCGAAAAATTGCAATTTGTAAATTGTAAAATTAATGCTGCTTTTTCATCCAAGCCGCCAAAATTAGTTCCATTTTATTGTCTGAAGAGCGTAAATAAAGACCTTATATATGCTACTAATGTATTTGTTTTAATGAATTTTTCAATGGGAAAAAAGATCCAAACATTTGATAGTTTTCTATTAGGACATTATTGTTTTCATGATTTTTGCTGCTAGAAAATTAATTCATTTTGATTAAAATAAATTAGTTGTAAATAAATTTATCATCAAAACATTAATTAATATGTGATCTAAAAAATAATCTGTTTCTGTTTTTATTTTAATTAATATGTGATCCAAACATTTGTGATCCAAACATTAATTAATTCTTGTGGGATGTTTAGCATATTCTCTCCGAGTAAATGGGCTTGTGTTTCTCTATCTTGATCATTTTGACAATCATAATAATAAAAATAAACTTGTTAAATTATAATCTAAATTTAAATGTGGTACGACATATAATAGTTTTTCATTTTCAACATTCCTAAGTTTGATTATGAAAAATATTGCTTTTAGTAAGATTTTAAAAATATGGTTAAGATTGTCAAAAGAATATTATTGACAAATAATTTCAATTTTAATATATTGTCAAAATAAATTTATTGACAAAAAATATTTTTGTAAAAAAATTCGAACCACACGTTGAATGATAACGACCCGGTACAATTAAAAAAATACCGGCTGTAAAAAAAATTCTAGCTAGTATGATTCATATTGGCCTTCTTAAGAAAAAATATATATGAATGGTTGGCCGGGATGGTTATTTTTGTAAAAATTTCAGGTTCGATGCCGTATATTGAACTTAATTTGTATTTTTTTTAATTCACTTAATAAAAAAATTCGGTATTTTACGGACTGCATACACATATTTTTCAATAACTGATCACTGCATTGGCGATCATATATAGTAATATAATTTTCAATAATTGATGCTTGTGATTTTATATTTTACTAATATTTAGGTGGTGGGATGTCGGCTTGAGCTTTGTCTGTTGTCTCTGATCAGAATCTTTTAATATCAAATTAATTAAACATTGATTAGTACAAGCTTTAATCATTTATTAATTAATATTTTGCCCGTTGGTCTTGGTCTTTGGTCAACATTGGAGACTGCAGTGTGTTACAGTGTATTAAATTAATAATCCATGCTGTTAAGCTGCTTAAAGTATGAAAGATGAAAAGCAAGCAAGTATTTTTCTTCTGTTGTTATATGTTAGGAATCTTTGTAAGTAAATTAATCATAAAAAAATTAGTTTGGGTATCTTCCTAGCTTCTTCTCTAGCAGACAAAAACCTAACACCCACTCTTCCCCGACTCTCCAATAATTAGTTTTTCTACCCAGCATTTCATATCAACACAAGAGAAGAGGAGAAGAGAACAGACTTAGCAATTTTAGATCGATGGGTCTAGGCGGAGTGATTTCCAACCTTCTCTCTTTGGGTGCCAAATTGCTACCTGCTGTTATCGCATCTGCGCAAGCTCCGTCTTCTTCCTCCAATCCTTCAGTAGATCAAAACCACCAAATTGAGGCTGAGTTGAAGAAATTGATGAGGATGTTGGAGCGGATCAAGGCCACGCTGTACGATGCAGAGCAGAGGGAGATCACAGACTCAGCAGTCAAGCTCTGGTTGAAGGAGCTCAAGGGTGTTGCGTACGATGCAGAGGATGCACTGGATGAGTACTACTATGAAGTCTTACGAGCACAAGTTGAGGCAAGAGATGCTTCTCCACCAGATTCTCGTAAAAGGAAGCTAATTCAGGTAACTAATTTAATTTTATTTCTTTGAGCAAAGTGTATATCTATATAAGTGATAGGTTTTGTGTTCATGAGTTTGGGTCACTAACATAAATGTCTTATTAGTGTTTACATTAAATGGAATTGCTAATGAAGTTCAAGAAAAAAAAAAAGTAATTTCAGATTCCCTTGTTGATGTGATTCCGAGCCTGTATCTGTCAACCAGGTCAAGCTCATTTGTTAGCAGCATAAATTCCATTGACTGCCAACAAGCTCATTTATCATAACACAGAATATGAAATGTACTTTTACCCATAGTCTACCATCAGATCCAGGTAGAGCCATATATACAAGTACAAGGTACTAGCTGGACATATGATGTGCCATAGGAAATATGATAAGTCCATATAAAACACATTGCAAAACACAAAAATGTAGCAAAGACCCGTACTATATAACTAGTATTAACGGGATGGTTAAGAGAGACTGTGCTTCAAATAGTATTATTTGTGTACATGAACATTATAGTAGGTCTTACACTATCAAGGTAATTATAACTTTCCAGGTTCCATGCGGCATGCTGGATCAAATTCAGCAAATAAGGAGCAGATTTGATGAGATTGCGAATGATCGGATAGCACTTCAATTGTCAGAGGGAGATGGACCCAAACGTTGCAACAACGAATTGCAAATAGCTCCAACTAGCCACTTCGTAGTTGAGTCGAATATCTTTGGTCGAGAGAGGGAAAAGGAGAAACTAATTGATTTGTTGTCCTTAGAACGTGACATTGTTTCGGTGGTGACAATTGTGGGCATGGGGGGCATTGGCAAAACAACCCTTGCACAACTTGCCTATAATGATCAAAGAATCAAACAAAGGTTTGAAAATTTTGGGTGGATATGTGTATCAGAGGATTTCAGTGTTCAAAGGCTCACCAAAGAATCGGTGGAGTCCATTACAGGAAAAAAGTGCGGTCTTACAAATTTGAGTGCTTTGCAAGACAAAATTCGGAATGTGATAAGTGGGAAAAGGGTACTTTTGGTCCTCGATGATGTATGGAATGAGAAGAAGAGTCTGTGGGACTCATTTCAGGCTATTTTTATGTCAGCTGCATTTGCAAAAATCCTAGTTACTACTAGGAATGATTCAGTCGCACGAATCATGCAAACAGAGCCAACATTCAACCTTGGCCATTTGTTAGCTGAACAGTGTTGGCGATTGTTCGAACATTATGCATTTGGGGGAGTAGAACAAAATAATGACCCGAAGTTGGTAGAAATTGGGAAGCTTGTCATGAACAAGTGTGGAATGTTGCCCTTGGCTGTGAAGTCAATTGCTAGCCTTTTGAGGCATGAGGTGGAAGAAGAGAGTTGGAGAGATATTTTAGAAAGTGAGCTATGGGAGTATGAAGATGTTCACAATGAGATATTTCCACCTCTTCAAATAAGCTATGCACGTCTTCCCACATACCTAAAGTCTTGTTTTCTATATTGTTCCATGTTTCCTAAAGATTACGAATACAATGTGGAATATTTGGTGAGATTATGGATATCCCAGGGTTTTATTGAGCCTAAGGGAAACAAGACTGCAGAACAAATTGGTTTTCAATATGCTGAGCAATTGTGCCAGAGGTCCTTGTTTGAAAAAGAATGGAGACATGAGTTGTATGCGTTTAAGTTGCATGATATAGTTCATGATTTAGCACGACTTAATTCGGGAAATGGTTACTATTCAATTGAGGTTGGTAAGCTCCCATTTTTTCCTAATATACTGTACCATATGTATATAGATGAATATGTGAATCTAAGAGATCATATTCCCTCTGACAAGTTCACTACTCTGCGCACACTCCTTACAGGCTATCATATCAAAAACTTCTTCAATACTTTTGAATTTTCAATGGCACCAAAATTAAGAGCTCTAGATATATTGGTATTTGGTGATAATTTGGAATCTCTTTCCTCCATTGGTAATTTGAAACATCTTCGTCATCTTTCACTTAGTAATATGTTCTTTGAAATGCTACCCGAATGCATATGCTCCCTTTACAGCTTGCAACATCTAAGTCTTAAGAATAATCGTAATCTCAAGGAGTTGCCAACAAAAATAGTAAATCTAATTAGCCTAGAAGAGCTGATAATTAATGATTGTTCAAATCTCAAGGTGTTGCCTGAGTCCCTTTGTCTATTAAAGGCCTTGAGGAATCTTCATCTTTATGGTTGCCAGCAACTTGAAGAGCTTCCTAGTGACATGGGGAGCCTTAGAAATCTTCAAACTCTGGAAATAGGGGGTACTAGTGTGAGTTATTTACCACCTAGCTTGATCAAAATTCTAGGAATTCAAGCACTGAATTACGTGGAGATCATCTGCCAGACAATAGGATGGTTAAAGGGTTTTCCTGATTTAGGAGGTACTCTTTGTCTGTGCGGATTGAAAAATATTTCCAATTTAGTGGATGTCCAATGTGCTAACTTTGTGAGTATGTGTAACTTGGAGCACTTGATACTAGACTGGGATGACGATTATATTCGGGATATAGATGGCAGTGTACTTAAGTTGGAAATAGAAAATGGTCAGAACATATTTCTTGAAGATCAAAAATGTTTTTCGGTGATGGATAGTCTCCAGCCTCACCCTAATCTTAGCAAGCTAGAAATATTGGGTTACAGTGGGATAACATTTCCGGAATGGATTGGAAGCCTATGCAAACTAAAGTATTTGAATATTACCCATTGTAATGGTTTGCAATTCAAAGCAGAGTCGCTGCCATTAGAACTTAAAGAGATGGAAATTTCTCGGTGCCATCAGTTAGTATCTTTCCCTGGAATACAAAAGCTGAAATCCTTGGTCAAACTTACCATCAATGATTGTGAGAACCTGTGCAGCTTTATGGAACCTTCTCTTGAATTGACAATGAGAGCAGGGGTGGGTTCATATGGGACCTCACTGTTGGGGTTGACAAACCTTGTTTCACTCAAAAGTTTGAAGATTTCACACTGTTTCAAATTGCAAGTATTGGCCGATGAGTTGCTTCCTGTAGAACCTTGCAACGTTGAGGTTTATAATTGCCTCGGGTTAAGGGACTGGTGCTTGCAACATGGAATAAACTATTATTATTGTGAGAGGTACTTCCTAATTCCTATTATTCTATAATATTGTTGCTATATTATTGAAGAGAGTGCCATTATCTAGTTTCGAAGCTTTATTTCTTTAAATACAAAATTAAAATTACATTATATTTCTTTCCTCTTTTTTCTTTCCACGCATACCATTCAACTCCAGAATTATATTTTTTTCAAACGTGATTCAAATCTGGAGTGGAAATGAATAGTGCCCCAAGACTGAGTTTTTGGTAGCAAGTAGCAAGTCAAAGGCAGTTGAATGGTAGAGTAGAATAAATAATTGGTCCCTCTAGCAAAGCTGACATGCACATAGGTCCTCGCTGAGAATCCAACATGATTTTTTTTTTTTTAAGGTTAGTGGTTTTTATGCCAACTAACAAATCAATTGATTAAAACTGTATTTATAACGAGTCAAGTGATTCTAATTCCTAAATCTACTTCTCTATTCTCACAAAATTTGTCCTATTGTGTCTTTAATGATTGGTTGTATGCTGGTAAATGTAGGTAAGTGATTGGCTACTGCATGAGAGCTCCTACAGTGTTGATTTTGAAGACAACTAATTGGGCCCTACCCATTAGCTTTTGCCATCGGCAAAATTAGCCAACCGAATAAATGAAAAGGTTACAGCGTAACTTTTAGAATAGAGCCACTTCGTTGTTTTTCTGTGAGCCGCTGCCCTGTCTTTGTTACCTCTTTACCAAGCTCTTTTAGGATTTTGTTTTCTTTTTCTTGAAATTTGTAAGAGTGTGTGAGAGAGTGCTATTGAGCTTGATATCTCTTGTACTTGTAAGATTGATTTAGTGGATTTGTGCCGTGTGCTCCCGTGGTTTTCTCCCGAAAGGGTTTCCACGTAAAATCTTGTATCTTCTCTTATTTCTTGTGCTTGTTGGCTTGCTGTTTGGTATCTTGTGTGATTCCTCTATTTCTCCATTTATTTGTGATTTGGTGTATGCACACAAGGTATTTGAAGAAAATACTCTTAAAAGCAATTGTGTGGTACAGCCTTGTTAATTTATCTCCCAACATACAGAAAGATGACTTGCCGTATTGGAAGAGCCTTACAGGTTGTGTTGACAGTCCTTACAGGTTGGTTCAATACATCATGTGTTGTAAAAACTGCCATTAGAACTTGAAGAGTTGGAAATTTATGAATGCGATCAGCTAGTATCTGTGCCTGGAATACAAATGCTGAAATCCTTGGTCAAACATTCCATCGATTATTGTGTTAACTGTTACAATTTCGGAGGAACTGGTACAACTGTTAGCTTTCCATCTATTATTGTGCTAACTGCCATTAAATCAATTTCAGGTTGGCAATATCTACACTGCTTGACCTGACAATCCTATTTGAAATTGCAATTGAGCCGAAAAGTCAGCTTCTTGAATGAATTTCAGAGATTGAGCTTGAGCTCAGTGATAATGGTGAAAAGAGATGAGAAAGAGAAATATGTAAAATTGTTATTTCATTTCATAATCCGAATGGTTACAACTATAGCCTATGAATTTATAGGCGATGCAATATACTGAAAATTACAATTTTCTATGCAGCAAATTCGTCAAACAAACGACAAGCTGCCACCTAAGCGCCACGGTGGAGCTTTACTGCTTATTTGGCTAAAGATCTAACTAACCTCACTGTAGCCTGATCCCGGGGACCCAATCTCCAGTATTAATTATTAATCCTTGTTATAAACTGTAAATTTAAATCTAGTTAATTAGACTAATAATCAAAATTTACAACTAATTAAAACTTTATCTAAATGAATAACTAAAGTGAAGGTTAAATAATTAAATTGATGATGTAGTTTTATAAAATTGATTATTAAATTAATTTGTATTTTTACCAGTCTTAAATTTAAATTTAAAACTAAACAAATTTGTAGTGGATTAATTAAATAAATTAATTAAACTATATAGATATGTTGTTAATCTAACGTGCAATTCGCAAAATGTTACAAATTAGATTATATTAATTTGGATCTCAAATCAATTAAAGATATACGAATTGTAAATTAATTTTAGTAAATGTGAATTCCTAATTAGGAATACTCATCGTAATGACCATTATAATTAATATATTGAAAAGAATTAAATAAAATTATAAAATAATATCAACGAATAATTGTAGTAAGTTAAACGTAAATTCTCGTTGAAATTTAGTTGATTGATAAAAAAAAATTGGTTTCGTTTAATCGCAAAATTAATTCTTAAATTTGGGATTTTCTGAATGGATAAGATTATAATTTAAATTTATAAATTTATCACGATTAACGTCCAATAAGTACGTATGGGTATCGTTTAAATTCTTCGATTAGATATAAATGGGTCCCCAAGAATTCATCAAATTAAACTTCTCTTGACCTTAAGAAAATCTCAACCGTTCGATTATGTTCTGCACGGATCTCAAAGCGGACCCCCCAAATAAACTACAATTAAATTTCAGATTCGGATCCGCGCCCTCCCTCCTTCTATTCCTATGACCAGCGGACCCCACCTATCAGAACCCCCTCGTTTCGCTGACTCCTAGGCACCATCAAACCCTACCGCCCTCCTCTCTCGTTCCTTCCTGGAGAAGAAACGGAGACTACGCTGGAATCCTCTCTCTCCCACGCGCCTTGACCGCTAAAGTCGCGATGTCTTTCACTTGTCAGAAAGCCCCGTACAGGCAACAAATTTTACTCTCGCGACTTAGTTGCTGCGTCCCATCGCATCCCTGTTGAGCAGCGACCGTGAGTCCGCCTTATTCTCCTTGGGTTACAAATACCCCGCACAATCTGTCGTTTGTTTTCTTTTGGTGTCGTACATCTCATGTGTTGAGAGCTTTTATCCCTCTTTTCCCGTTTCCTCTGTGAATTTCGAATAACAAAACTCTTTAGGGTTTTTTATTTTATTCGGGTTGCGATTGTACCCCGCTGGTACAATTCCTATGGTGTTCTCGGGTGCCTGGAAGAGTCTCTATTGGTGGAGTTGCTGGTTCCTGTGGCCGGCCTGTGCTCGTGGACCTCAAAGCCGTTGCGAGGCGAGGTACCAGAGAGCTACCTTGGCACCGACGAGCGCCATAATTCGGGTAAGGCTGAGTGTACCTATGTTTTCTGTTTTCGATTCTTGCTATGTGGTGAGCAACATATGACCGTGCCACCTATGACTTGTTTTTGTTAGTTGATGTGTGAGTTGAGGGCATCGACCCTGTGTGCTTGATTGTGAATTCGAGTATTGAACTGAGCCTTGAACCCTTTTTCTTTTCTGATCTTGAGAATCGGTAATTATTGAAGTACCTCGTTTCTGTCCTGACCTTACTGGTACCGGGTATATGCCTTTTCCTTCTCTGATTTTTGCTGGTAACCACGAGGTGCTCTAAATGGGCTTTGTGTGAAGTCGGTACCAGTGCTACCAGCCCCGTGAGGCACTGGTACTGGCACAGTGGCCGGTCTCAGTTCTGTTGGTATCGGCCTCGTTGAATCCATGCCTTGAGTATCTTGGTTCTGACTATTTTTGAGTTGGTGTGAATTGCTTGTGAATGGGAACCGACCTACACCCTCTTGTTTTTTTTCTTCCTGTGTCTTATACTCCTCTGTGATGCTTGAGATGTGCCAATTTCTGTGATTTCTGCCTTGGTGCCTTTGTGCCATGGTTTGCACCCTGAATCTTGACCTGGTGTTGTTCTCTGTGCCGATTTGAGTGTCTGGGGTGATAATTGTTGACATTAATTGTTGACATGTGTTGCCTTGTGCTTAATTGGGTACCAAGCTTTGACCTGACAGGGACTTGTGAATAATTGTAATTTAGGGATCTATTCGTAAAATATTTAGGCCCTTGGTAATTTCTTTTTCGTTAATAAAAGAGCTTAAGTGTAAAGATGTGGAGTTTTTATCATTTCTTTTGGGTCTCGGTTTAAATAGATGAGAAAATAGGTTCGGATGAGTTCAATAAATTGGAAATGGGCCTCTGTTATGGGCTCGGCCTTAAGGCTTGATTGAAATTTGTAAATAAGAATGTTATTTAAAAATCTGATTTGGACTCTTTGCTACTGGGCCGTGAGTAAATTGAATTAGGGGGCCGGCCCTATGAATAATTTAAATTGAATAGGCCTTTTTCTAGATGGGCTCGGCCTTAGAAATTTAAGTCTTATAATTTGGGCTCAAGCCCAAATCCGAAACTATATTACATATAGGCCTAGGCCCAATCCGAAAATGAGGCTAATAAATCAAATGGTTTGGAAATTCAATTGGGCTTTGGTAATTTTTAAAATAGGCTTGGCCCGAATTGAATGTTAAAAGAGTAAGGATTAAAAGTGGCTTTTGAAAAATAAGTGAAGTAAAAATCGAATAAATTTACTTCGGATCTCGAGTTTCCTTTTGGTTTGGCTCGATCTGAAGTTTTTCCTTAAAGTCGGGAAATGATTAGAAAAATTCTGGATTGACGACTCATGGCATGCTATGAGCAAATACTAGATTATCCAGACATGACAATGATGATCCCGAAACACACAAAACTAAAATAATTTAATTACAACACGCCGTAGACAATTAGGATTTTTAATTTAATAAATTGATTCCTAAAAATAAATATGTTGTTAATTAATAAAGGACAATTAATTAACAACCGAAATTTTTATTTATAACATTTAAAAAAAAAATTAACCAAATAACCACGATTTTCTCACAATTCTAAATCTAACACGGCCGCAGAATGCCGGAGCGGACCCATATGGGGGGTACCGCAGAATGCCGGAGCGGACCCTCATACGGGTCCGCAGAATGCCGGAGCGGTCCCTGGGGCCGCTATATGCCGGAGCGGACCCTTTATTTTTTATTTTAGAAATACGAAATTGTAATTTGTTAAGGGTTATTTAGTTTCGAATGTGGTTTAAATTGATTTTTGGTCGTATCGTATTTTAGATATGTCGTTCGTTTGAAATATTTTAGATATTTTAGATATGTGGTTTCTTTGAAATTCTTTTGTGTACTCTGAGATAATGAAATCAACAAAATAAATAAATAACAACAAAATCAAACAAACAAGAAACTAATCAACGAAATAAATAAGTATCTGACAAAACATCTACCAATACTACAAATAAGAATATAACAAAACATCTAACAGTACAACAAATGAAAATCTACGGCTCTGGACTAAACACCGTCCTCGCCTTCTTCTTCCTAAACCCCCCGACCCCGCCTGCAGAGTGGCGTCTCGTCAGTATCTGCGGAGGATGCAGAGTCGTTTGCCTGGACATCCGTGGACTGAACCGGCTTCTGGCGAACCTCCTCAATCTCGGATGTCTGCTGGACCCCAGGACCAAAAACTATGGTCTGTCCAGACTCAGCCTGCGTGAATAAAAACGCCTGTCTGGCAATGGGGTCATCGTGGAGGGAAGGGTGAGGTACCTGCTGTGAGGACTGGCCAGGGAACTGCGGGATGGGCTCTGTCTGAACATACCCTGGCTGATAGGCAGGAGGTGCTGTCTGAGTGGGACTGTAACCCGGGGAATACAGTCCATCTCCCTCTGTGCCATACTCAGTGGAGATATTGAAGCCCAGGTCCTCCTCGTGTCCACCCTGTAATAACTTACAAATTAGATAATGTATTGAATAAGAAAAAAATCACAGTTATGTATTTTAATTTAAATTATACCTCGGCAGACATCCTAGCCTGGGATCCCATGGCGTCATGTGTGGCTCGGCGCATCAACTCGGCACCTCGGTAGAACGCCTGACCGACCGTCTCAGCGTCGTGGACGGGTGCAAACACGTCCTCATCACCAGTGTAGGGGACATAGACATCGGGCTCGTCAGATATGTCGTCGACCGCATCAACACCGCCCAAGCCAGCGCACCTCAGTAGAGAGTCGAGGCGCACCCTATACCACAACTGGCACACCGCAGGTACGTTGTGCTTGAGGATGACCTTCCCGAGCCTCTTCCATCCCCTGGTGACGGCCATCGTAGCCCCTATGACGCAACTCTTGACAAGATATAATGCCTGAAAATTGAAAAAATTATGAAGAAGTTGTACAATTGTAAATATTAATAGTTTTGAATTTGAAACTTCAAATTAAAAATACCGTGGCTGCGAAAGGTGCGCCGGCGGGGATAATACTGTGGATCCGTCCCATACGATCCCTCGACTTCGGTACCCGCTCATACGGGTTGTCGGCGATGCATCCCTCAAGAAATATGGTGTACGCGCCATGATCCTGGTACCAATCTCTGTAAGGTCTGTACGAATTACAACAAATGCTAGATATTCCAATCAAAAAGCTATAGTTGAAGTTTTGAATTAATAAAAAAAATTCTTACACTGGCGCGACATCCATCTGACGGTCGGGCTCGGCCAATGGGGGATCTGCAGCTCCTGCCTCGAACACGTAATCTGCACGGGCAATCCCCCAGTCCTTGCCTGCAGTGGTCTCCCTAGGATGGTGCAGCCTTCGCCAGACCTCCTCGCTGATCGGTGCCGGGGGCGGAGCAAGAGCGCATCCCGAACTGTCTCATGACCCGTCCGGGGTAATGGTGCTCGATGATCTATATATTTTAATACGTCAGACTGTTTTTATTAAATTAAGTCGCTTGTGTAAATAACTAGCATAAAAAAATTACGGTACCTGAAAACATATGAGTGGCACCTCTGCATGCCAGAAACGCTCCTGCTGACGACATCGCTCCGGCAATATCTCAAGATATGACCGATGTGCGCCATCCACCTTGACCTAGAAGTATAGATTTAATATCATATATCAATTCGAACTGGAAAAAATTTAAATCAAAATAAAAACAAAAGTAAACTTACATAATCTCTGTAGGGCTCCCAAGTCACAAACTCGGGATCATCTCTGAGATGCTCGATCTCCTGTCTCCAGAATGTGATGCCGAGAGACGCGCCATGCCCTGCACCCACCCAAATCTTGGGATAGCAGTACTTGGCGGCAAATGCAGGGCAGTTGTCCGGCTCTGGCTTGCCCCACTCCGGCACATCTGTCTTGTTGGCCAGGACTGGACGGCCAACAATCAGATGTGCGTAGGACCAGTGCTGTAGTAACATGCACGGTCCAATGAAGGTCTTGTTCTTCTTCAGGCAGGCTGTGTTAAGACCCCTTTACAATTTACAAAGTCAGTGTTACTACACTACATTGTATAATATTTGAAAATATTTATACGATGTATAATATTTGAAAATATTTACAAAGTCAGTGTTTCTTACCTATATAGGCATGCCAGCGTGGCACCTCCCCAGTTGAACCTGCTCGCAGTGGACAGGTCGCGCAGAAGCTCGAGGTAGCACAGCCGCACCTGATCTCCATGCGAATCCGGAAACAACCGACAGGTGATCATCTCCAAAATATAGGCGCGCAGGTGTCGGTCAACAACCACCTGTTATAGATTTAAATTAGAACATTACTTACAAGAAAATAAATCTAATACTATTTAAATTAAATCTTGTACAAGCAAATACCTCATCTGGTCAATCCAGAAAATCCTTGAATCTCGCCCGCAGCTTTGCCAAGCTGATGCAGCTGGGCGAGACCACGGTCTTCTCACCTCTCTTCTTCTCTTTCTGGAGATCCTCGTGCGAGATCCCCAACAGCTCCGAGCACAATGCCCGGAAGTCTCCGTACTCGACGCCCGTGACCGGCTCCCCGATAATAGTCATACCCCACAGGCAACTGACGTCCTGTAGGGTGACTGTCATCTCAGCATGGGGGAGATGAAAGCTGTGCGTCTCGGGACGCCATCGCTCAACGAGGCCAGAAGATAAACCCTCGTCAGCATTCTCCTCGGCCATCTGGGATATCTGGTACAATCCCATCGAGCGTAATACCCCCCCGTACGCCGGCTGGTACCGTAGATGAGTGCGGTTGTGACGAACCGTAACCGCATCCAAACCCTGCATTTAATTAAATAATCAGATCAAGTTCATTCATCAAAAATTCGGGATGACAAATTTATAAATATGACAAATTTACTTACCCCAAGGGCAGCCTCTAAAATCCGATGCTCCGCATTCGGGTACCACAAGAAGTCGCTGACCCTGTCGGTGCGACTCCGGATACCCGGAACATCCGCCAATGCTGTCTCGATGTACTGAGACATCTCGTATGGCGTGGCTGTAGGGCCATGCTGTGTACCCCTACTGGAGGATGGTCTATCTCTACTGGATGTCATGCTGTATTGGATAATTTTTGGTCAAATATGAGAGTTTGGTAAAAGTCCGGTTTAAATTTGGGTACAATTCTAATTCTAAATCCTAAATTAATATCTAATTCTAAATGCTAAATCTAAACTCTAAACCTAAATCCTAATCCTAAACCCTAAACCTAAACCTAATTACTACTCTACACTAAAAATTAAAACTAGAGAAGAAGAAGAAAACTTACCCGAGGTCGAAGGGATTGAAACTTCTTAGAAATGATATGAAATCCGAAACCAGCGGCCCCTTATATAGGCTCCTGTAGGGGTCCGCTCCGGCATATAGCTGCCCCAGGGACCGCTCCGGCATTCTGCGGCCGTGCTAGAATTAGAATTGTCAGAAAACCGTGGTTATTTGGTTAATTTTTTTTTTTTAAATGGTATAAATAAAATTTTTGGAATTAACAACATATTAATGTTTTCCAATCATTACGATTACAAATTTTTATTAAGTAGGATAGTAAAATAATCAACGTATTATATTATATAAATATTTATAAATTAATCAACACGTGAAAATCATTAAATTAAATTGTATCAATTTAAAAGTATAAAATTAATTGATTAGTAACGTGTTACAATTAATTACGTACTTAGAAATAAAATAAATTAATTATAGTTAATTAATTAATTAGGAAATTAACTTTTATACTACAAGTATTTAATTAAGGTTAATAATAGCAATTTATATTACGTAAATGATACCTTACGTATTTTTATCGTATAAAATACGTAACACCATTATTTAAATGTTATAATAAATTATTAAACAGTTTATATTCAATTAAAATATAATAAATATTTAATTGACGATTAGATTAAATTAAACTAAATTAGATCGAATTACTCACGCTCAATCGGAACCGAGTCAAACTGACCGAACCGATTGAGCATATTTCAAACAGTAGTTAGTCATTAGATTTGAACACTTAGTTAAAAGTAATTAAACGGGAAAATGGGTTACGAGTATTTAGTTGAGTATTTAATTAATTTACGTCCGAATTACAGGTCAGCAGACCTACCTTGATTATGATTCGTGGACCGATCCCGCTGACGCTTGTATAAGAGCAGGCGAGGATTACACGGATTACGGTGGTTATTAGCTTACGTTGCTTTCGGCCGACTATTTCAGGTGTGGGATATCTGAATTATTCTTTCGTGGCGTACTCTTACCAAGTCGACCACTTGACCTGACATTTGCACCTTTAATTATTTAGGTGAATTATAGCATATTTATTCTTTCTGAACTGTAATTAGGTTTTGCATAACCCCGTTAAATGAAAATTTACTGCTTTCTTAGGAGTAGAGTAACTTAATTATATATTATATTAAATTAGGATATTAGTTGTCCTCTTCTCGTAGAGGACAACATATTATTGTAGTGGAGCATTTGCATTGGTGAGTGTGAGATAGAAGACCGAATGACTGCGTTCCATTTTGTAGTATGGGATGCCAGGCGGCTCGTGGGTCATTGGGCCGAGGGGTCACTTGATTCCTTGGAGGTCTTATTAGGATTATATTATTATATGCATTAAGTTGGAACTATATATTCTTTCCTATCATTTTACCATTTACGTGCGTCCGATCTCAAGTTGAGATGCACGAAAATGATTTGGGAGTTATCCCCCCTACATTAGGAGCTGCAGGCCTAGTACGGCTTCCGCGGTTGCGGTGGCAGATTTTATTTTTATTGTATGGGCCGATCTCGAGCCCAGGAGCGATCTCGAGCCCTTATCCCATTGGTCTGGCCGGACGGTGGAGTTCCATTGTCTGGTCATGAGGAAACGGACTAACACATTCTTACGCCTTGCTTGTATGTTTTCTCCTATTTTATATGTTTGGATGAAGAATCGTTTTAGAGTAAGGAAAAATACACATAATTTGATATAACCATCTGCTAGTGTGCCTTTCTCGTGGGGCATTGCTCGATGTTATTAGACATCGGGTATCATTGCACCCTCTGATCGCAGTACTTGGATTATATTGTATTGGAGATACAAATTCAAATTGGCACGGCACGGGGTGATAAATTATCTGTATTATTATTATATTAATTCGTACACACAGTACTTATGTACTGGACCCCGATTGGATATAAATATACATTCTCCTTGTATTTTGTTTTGGGAATTCTTGGCATGTTGGCATAATAGGATAATCGCATCATTTCATCTACTATATGTATTTTTCTTTTGTAGATAATATGATAGGTTTAAATTACTACAGCATGTGCATTTAAAATGAACCGCTCATCGCACTTTACGTAGGTTTCAATTTAAAATGTGCTTTGACTTAGAAGATCCCTGAAGGGATAATACTGGGTCACATACTGGGCGATCATTTGCTCACCCACCTTTTGATGAGGGAATTCAGGTACAGGGACTGGCGATCCGCAACAGGAGGCGTCAGGAGCTATTCCCGATGGCCATACCGGTTGATATATGATTTAGGACTTTTGTTAGGTTTACGAGTCCGATGCTTTTGATTTAGTACATTGGACTCGATAGATTATGTATCCCCTTTGCTTATACTATGTTATTTTATCCCTGTGAGGATTGTGTGGATGATATGTATGTTATTTTATCCCGATGCTTTTGATTTTGTGCCATCTTTCATGAATCATAAAAATAGTAAAAAAAATTCAAAAATAGTAAAAATTGGTATTCTACAAGTTCATTATGTAACTAATTTACTCAGCTACTTAAATTGAATAATAGAAATGAAAATCTTGATCGGAAACTTCAACTCAAGTTTTGAGGCTCTTCCCTTTGTTTTTTGGTAATTCTGAAATTTGAAAAATAGCATAGGTGTCACTAACGCATGCGTATTTTTGCAAGCTTTCTGAAAAGTGGTCATTTGCTGAAATCGGACACTCAAGCGCCGGTTTATGGCCATTTGAAATTTTATCGTCGTTTTTCGCCTTCTCAGTAAAGATATCGTCCCTATTCATATGTAATTTAGCATAATTTACAGCAATTTAACATAATTTAGCATAATTAAATATAATTTAGTGTAATTTAGCGTAATTTAACATAATTTAAAGTAATTTAGCGTATTTTAGTATAAATATGCTAATTATACATCAAAAGAAGTAATCTAACAAAAAATTTAAACAAAAAATTCGAATTTTTAGTGTTAGATTTCAGCATCTTGCTCTTCATAATATCTCAAAAAAAAATTGAGAGTACCGGCTATTTAATGGCCGGTAGGCAAAAAAAATACAAAACCGGCTATTTAATGACCAGTAGGGATATTTTTATCGAAATCCGGAGAAGCTGGGTATATTTATTAATTCATATTTAACTTTGGATATTAATAAAAACTAGCGAAATGCCTCGCTTTGCTTCGGCAGTAATGATTGAAGAGGTATGAATTGTTGGTTATAGCATATACATATTTTATAATGTAATGCAAATAAGATTTGTGTAACAAATCCAACTTAAAACAATTGTCCCATTTTTAGTTGAATTACTGAACAATACTTTATGATTTGTTGACCTCTTTTCTTCAAATTCATTTGTAATGACTATTTATATCTAAGAAGTATAAAATAAACTTCAATACAATAAAGCGCAATTAAAGTATATTATCACTACTAACATTTTAAAAATTCAGAATTCCGTCGCACCTTGAAACCTACATTGAAGTCCACGGTTATTAAGAGAGACTTAAAAGTTGTCTGAACGTGCTGAGTTTGTAAATTCGGTCTCAAATAAATATACATTTTTTTCCATTAACTTGATTAGCTATTCAGAACGGATTCAAATCCGCTGCTATTTCACTCTCTCTTCTCTTTCTTTCTCTCATCCATTGTTTTTCTCTCTCTCTCTAAAAACAGGATCCTGCTATTCCTACTGGAATAGCAGCAGATTTGGATCCATTCAGAACTCTCTGGCTGGGAACGAACATGCCTGAATCCTTCGATGAGTACTGATTATCTTTATATTGATCTGGTACCTTTGATGAAATTTCTGAAATTAATGGGAATGTGAAATAAGATAGTTGGAAAATTGTACCAGCAAGGTTTAGGCAACCTGATGATGATGGGAGACGTATCAAACTAATTCCATGTTCTGATTTTTTACTTTTAATTTAGCGTGCTCTACAGTTCTATAACCAAATCAAAGGCCTACTAAGGCTTAAGTGTTGAACTTCGATAGACAAAATAAAATAAAAGAACACTATCCGAGATCAGTGACATATATGTAGAAGGACTGTTTTTCAAAGGTTCTATAGTTCCATGCTGACTGATGTTGATTTGTCACATATGTGTAACAACGTACCAAGAGATGGTTGTGGTGGAAGGACTGTTTTTCAATTTAGAAAATTTTCAGGCACGATCAACAAATGCATTTGCAAGCCTTCCATAAACCCAGCTCATTCTCCACCTGATGCATTTCCCTATTCACATTTGCTCCAAATTAAAAATAACCAAGTGGTGACGTGCTTAACAAAACATCAAATGAAAAATTAGTAGGTGAGTATTACCATAGTCCACCTGTGTTGAATTCCTGTATAGATAGATGCCCCTCTAACAGTGCAATGGCAATGTAAAACTTTAATTTCTCAGCTGGCCAAGGTTTACCTGATGCCAAGAGAATAATTACTATAACAACACTCATTTGTAATAAATACTACAGGATCTTACCATCATTTGCTCCACAGTTTGACAGGTCTCGGAATCCAAATCAGCGAGCTTGTTGTTACCTGGTTCTACCTTTTGGATATCTGCTTCTGGTTCACCTTTCATCTTAGCTGTCCATCACTCTCTCTGATTGTGTTTTGTCAACATGGTAAAAATTGATTTGCCATTCTATGCAAAAATTGTGAAACAAACTAAATCTATTAAAACCAATTTATAATTTTAGAAACAAAGGAGAGAAACTGCTAAATTACATTCACATACCTATGCTCCAAAAACAATCGTCAATTTTAACTGCATTATGAAGCTCTTTCTGTAAGAAATAAAGAAACAATTAAATAATGGTAAACAATCAAAGAAAAATACTAATCATAAGATGTAGCTTTCACATTATTTCGAAAACATAAGAGAACCCCAAAGAAAGTAGAAATAGGCATTCATCACAAGATAAAGCTATTTGAAAGCACAATGCATGCTATCTTAAGTTGCGAGGTTGGACACATTAAGAATCACTGCAGGTATGCAATTTTTCAAAGTTGGAATGATAAAAGGGTATGTAATACACCTTCTGACTTAGTCAGAAGCAAAACTTGAAAAATTTAACAATAAACAACCATAAAGAATGTCTCTAAATTCATTAATTAAATACATTTATAATCTTTCTTCAAAAAAAAAAATACATTTATAATTCACTTTGCAGACAACAATATTTTGTACCAGATGCTTACACAAACACCAATTATTAAATATAGAGGAAAAGTCTGATTTTGGATCATAAACTATTGTATGATCTGCTACAGCTACAGTTGAACTTCCTATCGAAAATTATATACATAAAGAAGATTTGAAAGAACCAGCAGTTATAAAAACTCAAAACATAGGGCTGAGATGAATATGATTTACCTTGATGTTGATTTCATGGATTACATCACCATTTCAAATCTCTTTTTCATGGGTTTGATTTGTTATGCCAGTATGTTGTACATTCCTGGTCTACAATTAGGATTTTCAAAAGAAATCGAGCTGAAATAAATCACATATTGAACATACAATACTCATTTAAACACTGGTCTTATTTGATATACATACCGATCTGTAAGGTGAAAAGAAATTTCGAGAATCTTATGATACTCCGTCAGTCAGCCCTATCTATCAGATTTGAAGCTAGATCGCACCTCTGTCTTATTATCTATCCTTAAATTCAAAGAAAAATTATCCCATAGTTGAAATATAGAACAAAAAGAGTGACCATATCTATATCATTTTGATGGATTCCCTCATTTCACCGATTCGATATTTCTTACTATAAGTGGTTATTTCAAATAAAATTGAAAAATAAATGTCATTCATCATTCAGTTGAAGCATGTTTTGAATACATGTTCCATTTTCATTGGTTATAAACACAACTTTTCAAATAAGATTTCAGTAAAATAATCTGAGTCTAATTACAATTTTAGTAATATAAACACAATTGGATTTTCATTTACTTAATCCACTTCATTACCTTCTGAATGTGGATGATGGCCGTGATTTTTATTTTTACCCAAAAAAAAAAATATTTTAATATAAATAACCACGTTTTTAAAAAAAAATTATTTCTACCCAAACCGCAAAATAATATTTGCGGTTTGAATTAACAATTCAAACCGCAAGGAATATATGCGGCTTGAATTATTAATTCAAACCGCAAATATTCCTAGCGGCTTGAATTAATAATTCAAGCCGCATATATTCCTAGCGGCTTGAATTGTTAATTCAAACCGCAAATATTCCTAGCGGCTTGAATTAATAATTCAAACCGCAAATATTCCTAGCGGCTTGAATCTCTTTTTTTTTTTTTGAAAACTTATAACTACGGGGGAGAGGCTCCGTAGAAGAGAGAGAAAAAAAAACCTCTGAGGAAGAAGAGAAGGAGGAAGAGGAAGAGGAGAGGGAGGAGAGGAGGTCTGAAGGAAGGAGGAGGAGACGGAGAAGTCTGTCAAGTCAGGTAATTTTTTTTTTACATACGTATTTACTGTTAATTACATACGTATTTACTGTTAATTACATACGTATTTTTTTTACATACGTAATTACTGTTCACTACTGTTCACTACTGTTAATTACTGTTCACATACGTATTTACTGTTAATTACTGTTCATTAATGTTTATTTACTGTTCATGTACTGTGTATGTACGTATTTACTGTTCAATATTGTTCATATACGACTATTCACAACTGTTCACAATTGAAATCAGTAAACTGACCAAATATTTGTCATTTATGAATGTAGTTTATTGGCCATGTCTATTGCAATTTCAATACATTTTGGAGGAAAGTTCATAACTGACCAGTATGGAGTACGTTACTCCAAACCTGCAGCAAATACGTATTGGGTTGATGAAAATTTCTCATTTGAGCAGTTGCAATCGCTTATTTATGAAGCGAGCGGCTACAATAGGGATCGTTGGGAATTACAAATTCAGGCCCGAATGGTCCACGCAGGAAAGTATGTCAAAATCACATTGGGAGATAACGGGGCATTGAGAGGTCTAATAGCGCAGGTTTTGAGGTCTGGCGAATCATTACTGGAAGTTTTTGCACGCAGAATTCCCAAAGAATCAGGGGCCGGAAGTTCAGGCCAAAATTCGGTTGCACAAAATTATCAAGAAGATAATGAACCACACACTCCTTTTATCGTAATGCCTGGACCAGAACCGGAACCAGAAATATACAATAATTCACCCCAATCTCCACCTTTTGTCCCACCACGAGTACAATCTCCACCTTTTATCCCACCTATATCCGTGTATGAAGGTCCTTCATCCTTACCTGGGCCTGAACCAAATCCTCACCCCAGATCGCCACCAGTACAGGAAGATCCAAACGAGTCGGAATTTGAATTTATGAACGAGGTACCGGAGGAGAATCTGCAAACTGGGGATGAATTGGGGGAAGGAGACTGTGACATTAATGATGAAGGAGATGAAGAAGATGAAGAAGATGAAGAAGAATACACACAGCCCACTGTGAGGCAAAATAGAGAGAATATGCCGTTAAGTGGCCGTTCTGAGACTCACCCTTTTGTAAACTTCAATGACACATCTGCTTTTCGAGAAGCAGATGTTTCTTACTATGGTCGTCGGGTTGAATACAGGAGTGAGCTCGCAAAAGGCCAATACTTCGTAAGTAAAAAGCAACTGACGAAAAAGATCAGAGAGTACCATGTTGACAAGAACAAGGAGACATATACGAAGAGAAGTGACACATCCCGGCTAGAAATTAGATGCAGCACTCCGGGTTGTCGTTTCAAACTGAAGGCAAGAGCAACAAATGCTGGAGATACATGAATGATAACTGAGCAAGACACGCCTCACACATGCGAATCTGAGTACACCAGGTCGGACCATGCACAACTCACGGCATCAATTATCGCATATATCATCGAGAGCAGCATTAAGGAAGACCCCACTATGAGCATCGGAGTGTGGCACACTGCGTGAGGGTTAGGTTTGGTAGTATAACCCCGAAGTACAACAAACTTTGGAGAGGTCGTGAGATTGCAGTAGCCCGGCAATTTGGGAGTTGGGAAGAGTCGTACAATTTTATGAAACTATTGCTTATCGGGATATGTTACACGAATCCCGGCTCAAAATACCAATTTCTGACAAGTCCGAGCATCGATAAAAATACAGGACTGGTCAAACAAGGTGTTCAGGAATTCAGGGCCGTGGCATGGGCTTACGGACCATGCATTACCGCATTTGATTACTTAAGACCGGTGATCAGTATAGATGCAGCCTTCCTTTCTAGGCGGTATGAGGGCAGACTTTTGATGGCTTGCGCCTATGATGCCGATAACCAATTGCTGCCTCTAGCATTTGCAATTGTACATACGGAGAATGAAGAGAATTGGGGTTTTTTTCTTACAATGGCTTAGGATTAATGTGATTCGTGTTAATAGATTCGTATGTGTTATATCGGACCAACACAAGGGTATCAAAACTGCATTGAAACCTGACTACGGATGGGATAGGGATAATTTTGTACACAGGTATTGTATCCAACATGTTGCAGATAACCTGGTCCAGGCGTGTGGGAGGGACAAATGGTACGGAACTAGGTTCAAACAAGGAGCCAGGAAGAAGAAGCCAAGAAGGCTGAAAGAGATGTTCGAAGATTTTTGCTCGGTATGTCTAATATTGTCTAATTTATATCATTTTTGTTTCTTTTAGATACATTTTGTCTAATTTTGCTTTGTTCTATTGCAGCAAAATCCGACGTGTAATGCTTTTCTGAGGAGAGTGGGCAAAGTACGTCCTGATGATGTCATGGAGCCGTCAAATTTTGAAAAAAATTTCCAGACCTGTGATGGAGGGCACCGATTTGGTATCATGACAACAAACGGCTCTGAGTCCCTGAACGCTGTCTTCAAGGATAGCCAAATGTTGCCCGTGGCTGCACTTGTAGAGGAGACATTCGCCAACTGCAATAGGTGGTTTGTTCAACGGTGACAGGCAGCGACGGAGCAAAGCAATGCAGAAAAACCTTTTTCCAAACGGGTACATGTTAAGCTCGCCAAACGGTGGGAGAAAGGTACAAAAATGGATGTCATCCCATACTCGCACGGCGAAGGTAATTACCAAGTCACGGGCCCAAATGAATATGTTCCAGTAGTCCAAACGCAGGATGGAACTATGTCAATTATTCATAGAAGGTTCCAGTATATCGTGACATTCGGGCCAGAGAGAAAAGTGGAATGTACATGCAGAGGTATCCAATTAACTGGAATTCCGTGCGCTCATGTGTTAGCGGTTTGTCGTCATAGAAACTGGTCACCCGACCTATTTGTTGCCCACTGGTATAGGGTGGACTACCTTCTGAGTACTTGGAATGCACTGTTTGTTCCTTATGGCAATCCTGAAGATTGGCCTACAACCACTACCCCTACAATTGAGCCAAACACAGATTGGATACGGCGTGGTAGGAGAAAACACATCCGTCAAGATATGACCATGGATGAAATGCAAGGTAGGCGACGGGGGCACCGTCCTCGCCGTTCCACTTCTGACAGGCAGAGGCGAGGTATGTAACATTCAACCCTAATTATATTTCATTCTAATGTTGAATAGCTTACTAACTAACATATTTGGGCTGCAGAGGCTCATAACGCAGCAAATGTAGCAGAGAATGAGCGAGTTATGGCAGAGGCAAGTGGATCGCAAGGGCCGCGGCGAAGCACAGCAAGAAGCCGTACAGCAGACCGTGAAAATGCAAATATGATGTTTAGGGAGGCAATGGGAGAAGTACTGGCAGGAGGGGAGGCCCGTGGAATGCAAGGGCCTTCAGGTACTACCCAGCGAAGAAGGAGCACAACTCAAGCAGGTAGGAGGAGCACATCTGGCGCAAGGCTATCCGGTACAGCACACCAGCAAGAAGAAGGAGTGCAACCAGCTAGAAGGAGCACATCTCAATTAGGAACAAGGAGCACATCTGGTACAGCTAACGAAGCGCAAGCAGGACCGTCCGGTACAGCTAACCGGTAAGACGAAACAGTGCAACCAGCTAGAAGGAGCACATCATCATGGGGATCTGGTCGGCTCATGGGAATAAATTTTAGATGGAGTAGTAGGAATTAACTTTATTTGTATGTACTTTATTATGTTGCAGTTTGAGGTTTGTATGTATTTTATTACTTTGAGGTTTGTATGAACTTTATTTGTATGTATTTTATTATGTTGCAGTTTTTTTTATTATTATTTTCCAAATAAATTGTAGGCGAGGAGGATGGACAGTAACAATCGAGGAAAGAGCGAGGAAAAGAAATGCAATTTGGGCTGCGGAAGGTTTAGAAAGGACTGTCCAAAATGTGTGCACATAGATGAATTTTTTAAACGATATGACATATCTGATGATGATTTTGTAGAAAACCCCTACGGCTATGGATTGGGAAAAAAAATGATGTACAGACGCCTAAGGCTAAGACTAAGGCTAGCACGTCGTCTGTTGTTACCGAGCCGTCATCACCAACCTCGGACGATGAATTTGTTCCATGTACGTTCAAGACCGGTAAGACGAAATAGTATGTTGTTCAGTTCATTTGAAATTTATATTTTGGAAATTATGTTGTTCAGTTCGTTTGTAATTCATATTAAGTTTGTATTTTATATTTTGAAAATTATGTTGTTCAGTTCGTTTGTAATTCATTTCGTATTGTATTAAATTCATCAATTTAGTTTTTCTGTTGTAAGATTTTTCTTAATGTATTTTATCATTTATCTCCGAAATAATTTTTTTATTTCTGAGCCCAACTTTACACCGCTGGTTAACATAGCAAAGCATCTTCAAAAATCACAAAAATTTGCCGACATGCAGTCCTGACTTCGTAGAACAAGACTGTGAAGTTTCACACAAAATCTCAAAACAGATCGTGAGATATCGGCTCTCAAAAATTGCCCGAATTGCTGAAGGAGTGCTACTGGGCCTAACTTCAGCAGTTCGGGCAATTTTTGAGAGCCGATATCTCACGATCAGTTTTGAGATTTTGTGTGAAACTTCATAGTCTTGTTCTACGAAGTCAAGACTGCATGTCGGTAAATTTTCGTGATTTTTGAAGATGCTTTGCTATGTTAAAACCGTATTTATACTTGTCGTATTGTTCAGTTCTTAATTTTATTCTGTTGTTTTAACTTTGCGAACTTAGCGAACTTAACAAGTGTTTTTTGTATTTTGTATTATTTTTCATTTTTGGATGTTATTTCTTTTTGTTGTATGACATAATAAATACTACCATAAAATGATAAAAATATATAACATACCTCCAACCATACCATAATAAAACATAACAAAACTACACTACACAAAAAATAAACTACAAAACTAAAGTAAAACATAATAAAGTATAACATAGCACAACTAAACTAAAACTACCAAAAAAACCCTCTATCCATCGTACTGCGAAGGGGAGAATCGGTGAGGTGGTCTACCCCTGTTTTCTCTACTGAATATGCGCTCATGCCAATCATCCCACTGAGGCTGTCCTGCCTGCGTGACGCGAGCTGGTGTAATATGATCCTCGAGCTCGGCCTCTGTGCTCATCGTAAGTGCTGTATCCCATGGATCCGAGGCCACGTGGGTAGCTGGCGGTGGCGGGGGAGTATGGAATATGGATGCCACAAACTGGGACCCATACTCAGGCTGAGTCCGGCTACCAGAGGCCTCCCAATCGTGAGCCATCTCTGAATACGGCGGACGCGGTAGTAGGGAGCCGGCTGTATCCCACTGATCAGCTGGAACAAAGTCTGCAAGGCTAAAAGTCAAGCTCTCATCCTGCACAGACTGTATCTCTGGAGACTCATGATGCTCATGCGGCTCAGGCTGTGTCGGCATGTATGCAGGACCCTGCAAGGATACCAAAAATTTAGTAAATTTTAACTACCTTTACTTACAATAAAAGAATAAATAAAATAAAGAATCACATACCGGGGGAAGAACTGGACGCCCGTGCTGGTCACGGTAGGCGTGCCAACCGGCCATGCGCAGTACCCAACGATGATAATCCCACTCTGGCTGCTCTGATGGCTCCGGTGGCATCTCACTGTTCAGAACAGGTGGCGCGTCAGGCTCGTCCGGTTGTACTGAGCGCCAATCAATATTCTCTCCGGCGTCTCGTAGCATGGTGACCAGCTTTGCCTCGTGGCCGTGGTCCGCAATGCATGGGGCAACCAAGTTCAACATCGCATGCCCGACCGCTCTATAGCCACATTTTCCAAGACAAATGACTGAACGCCCGGCACCTTTAAGCGCTAACAGCAGCTATAAAAAAAACGTTAGAAAAAAGAAAGGTTATGATAAAAGTGACATAACGCATAAAAATGTGTTGTTTTAGATGCATTACCTGGCGAGCACCTTTCCGGCCAGTAGGGGTATAACCATCATCTTCGAATATCTGTGCGCGAAGAAAATCGCCGTAATCTCCCTCTATATACACCGAAGCCATGCCGACCCGCAGGTACCAAGCCTGATATCTCAATAGGGGATCTCCCTGGAACTGCATCGCATCAATCTCCGGCATCGGCCATAAGTTGGCACTCATATCGTGTGCCTTGCTGTAGTACTCGAAGTGATGCTTACTCCAATCTCTATCCCAGTGATTACCGTGTCTTATCCTGTAATTCATATGTTAGTTGCAATTTAAAGCCAAGAACTAATGTTAAGTACAAAAATGCTAAAAAGAACATAACTTACCCGTGTAGCCTCATGATCACAGATCTCGGGACGTCTGGATCTGCGGGGATGAGTGGAGGAAAATCAAACTGACGGAGCACCCGGTCTGGATAGTGGTGCTCCACTATCCAGAAGCACACCAGCGGTCCCCTGTAGAGCCACATCTCATGATCATCCGCTACAATCTGTGGCAGCCTCCCCTCAATGTATAGCTCATGGTACGGAGTCCAGGTCACCTGCGTCTCACCCAGACTCTGAATCTGAGATCGGACCAACCTGATACCTATTGGCTTTCCGTGAGGGTTGTCCTTGTACAAGTGATGTCCGTACCATTTCATGCCAAATGCCGGTCGATTTCCATTCTCGGGCTCTCCCCATGGATCCTCGTTCGGCTGAGGTACCCCCACCGGTAGCCGTGACCACGACCAATGCTGCAGAAGCAGTATTGGCCCGTAGATTTGCTTAGTTTTCCGCTATATTTTGAAGAATAATAGCCGTCAGGGACAAGTTAAATAATTAAAATAAGACAACAAGTGCATGACAAGGTAGATAATTAAAATAAGACATAAATAGCATACTGACCTTGCAACCGTGGCACAAGTTGGAGTAGAGATGTGCTAGGACAGCCCCACCCAAGTTGTACCTGCCGCTCGACGGCTGAAGGTCTCGCAGCAGCTCTAGATACATCATCGGGATGGTATCACCATTTGAATCAGCAAACATGACAGAACCAAATAGGTCCATCACGAATCCCCGTGTGTATCTGTAATATCAAAATTATAGAGCAACTCATTTTTCCGCATGAAACAGAGTACAAAATAAATGTAATACAAATAGTTTGTATGAGTACCTTTGAATCTCGAGCTGAGTGGAATCACTACCTAGGCCTCCCGTAAACATAGCTCGCAGCTTCGTCTTGTCAAGACTGTACTTGGACTTCCCCTCATTGCTGCGTATATCTGGCTCCGCTCCCAACAACTCTGCGAGCATGTAATTAATCGTGATGTCATCTAAATCTGTGGGGTCAGATATGCCACCAACGGGCACGCCCTGGATAGGCAGACCCCATAGAGCACTAACGTCATGAAGAGTCACTGTCATCTCTCCAAAAGGTAAGTGGAACGTGTGCGTCTCGAGGCGCCATCGCTCCACTAGTCCTGCAATGAGGGACGCGTTAATGGACTTAGTCTCCGACTGTAGAATATCGACCAAATGTTGCACCCCCAAATTTTGCAGATACGACTCCATGAGCGAGTAGTACTGCATGTCAGAATACCGACTCCTAGCATTTATAATTGCCTCACTCTGCGTTCAAAAAAGTAAACAACATGAAAACCTAAAAATACAAAAATTCAACAAAATACAAATTTAAAAAAAAAGTAATCAAGTACCTCTTTAGATGCCTCTGAGACTCGGTGCTCATCGTGAGGCATCCATAATAAAGGACTGAAATGATCCTTGCTGTCTGTGGGAATGGGCTCATCAACCGGGTCGGCTGCGGGTGGTCTCCTAGGCCGTCCCCTAACCATCCTACGTTAAAAAAAATTCATGCCCTAATTAGTTCAACCAAAATAAAGAATATATAAAGCTATATATCAAGCAATTTCCATCAATTTTCAAGTCTATATATCATTCTATCAATTCTATCAATTTTAATTACTTGTTAAATAACGTGTTTTTCCTAACTAATTAAGCTACAATTAATTTTAAATCCTAAGTACGTAGTTTATAAATGTAAACTATTAAATGATCATATTTTTAAAGTCGTGCGAGTTGTTTTTAATAATATGTACAAGTCGATTAATTTATAGATGTAAAATAACACGTGATTATCTAATTATCCCATTAGCTAAACCTTTGTAATCGTAATGATTCGAAAATATTAATATGTTGTTAATTAATTGTCCTTTATTAATTAACAACATATTTTAATTGAAAGTCATTTTCTTTAATTAAATTTTTCTACTTAATTTATAAAATTCTAGTTACTAAATTTGAAACATCTAATTACTTAATTAATGTTATTTAAAAATCTAACTACTAACTACTTAATTTATTAATTAATTACTTTAGCTAATTAGTATATTAGTTAGCTATAACCGAAAGTTTATGACATATATAGTATTTTATTATTCTATTAAAATACTAATGGTGTTGTCTACAAATGGTCATGATGCATTCATCTACAATATAGTAATTCAATTGGATTTATATATAATATATAATCAATTTAAATCATGTTATCGATATATACAGGTTAAAAGATATATATGTATACACACACAATATATTCAATTATGTGATAAATGATATATATAGAGTGAGGCTACGGTGCTATGCATAGCACGGATGGGGTCCGTACTACGGCTCAAAATTTGACTTTTTAAAATCCTAACAGTCGATCCAACCGTTCAATGTGATAATCATATGAATATGTACTTGTAAACTAAATTTTATATTTTTTCGAATTTTTTTACTATTTTTTAAGATAGATAGAATTTTGATGGTCCAGAATTTTCAGAAAACACTGATTTTTCTACCTATCTAAAAAAATAGTAAAAAAATTCGAAAAAATATAAAATTTAGTTTGCAAGTACATATTCATATGGTTATCACATTGAACAGTTGGATCGACCGTTAGGATTTTAAAAAGTCAAATTTTGAGCCGTAGCACGGACCCCATCCGTGCTATGCATAGCACCATAGGCTCACTCATATATATATATATATATATATATATATATATATATATATATATATATCTAGATGAGTTCCCTACGGACCACCCTTATTTATAAATTTCAATCAAGCTTTTAGGGCTGAGCCATAACAGAGACCCATTTCCAATTCATCTAATTCGGCCGAACCCCATCTCATTTTAGTTATTTCCATTTTACAATCCAGCCCCTCAATTTAATAAAATTACCCCAAGTCAAGAAATTTCATCTACACCACTTAATTTCATCTACACCACTTAATATATAACATGCATTATGCCAATTATTAATTCAAACGTAGTTATTTCCATTTTGCAAAAAGATGACTATGGAGTCAATCATAACATGCATTATGCCAATAAGAACAAAGAATCACTCCATACAAGCATATTTTTATAAATTTGTATTTTTTTTAAAGATAAGGTTTCCATTAGAAATGTTAGATGAAAAAAGAGTCTTAATCCATTTCTCTAATTCATCAATTTGGCTTAAACATTTCTAATGGAAATACGATCAGCAGAGAAATACGAGTCTTAAACATTTCCATTTCTAATTCATCAATTTGGCTTAAACATTTCTAATTCATCAATTTGGCTTAAACATTTCTAATGGCTTAAACATTTCTCTAATTCACCGATCAGATCAGCAGAGAAATACGAAAAGAATTCCAATTACCTTCAAAGATGATTGAATCGACGACCGGCGGTGAAGAGGCGGAGGGACGGCTAGGCGGAGGGGCGGCGAGGCGGAGGGGCGGAGGCGCGCAGCCTTCTTTTCTTTTTTCCTTTTTTCTGGCGGAGAGGCGACACAGAGAAGAAGAGAAGGGATCACGGGTTTAGGTTTGAATTAACAATTCAAGCCGCTAGGAATATATGCGGCTTGAATTATTAATTCAAGCCGCTAGGAATATTTGCGGTTTGAATTAATAATTCAAGCCGCATATATTCCTTGCGGTTTGAATTGTTAATTCAAACCGCAAATATTATTTGCGGTTTGGGTAGAAATAAAATTCTTTTAAAAACGTGGTTATTTATATTAAAATATATTTTTTTTTGGGTAAAAATAAAAATCACGGGGATGATTGCAGGTTCAATAGGACATAAATTGGGTAATCATTTATATCCATAAGCTTAATATATAAGAGAAGAAAGATAAGCCGTGAGAAATTAGCATGACTTGCAAAAATGAACTTTAAAATAAATGATAATTTAGGGCTTACTGGTCCATGGAGGAGCAACGGATCAATTCCTCCGCACTGTACCACATCTCTTTCAGTACATCGTGGCACCAATAGAACTCCCCTCTATTGAAGAGGTTCCGTGTGAGTCGAAGGAAAAGTCTGATCATTGTTACCAGGCCACCTCTACATAAAGAATAAATCGATTCTGAAAAGAGAGACGGAGAAGAATAAATCGATTTCTTTTAAGAGGGAAAAGGGGAATTTTTTAGGTGAGCAGTTCATTGGAAGTTGGAGAAGACAGTGGGGAGAGTGGAAAAGGGATCTACTTGTCACAGGACGTGTTAAGTGAAAAACAGATTAAACAGTGGAAAATTGAGAAGCAAACACGCGTCCATAGAATGAGAAAATAATGGAAGGCACGCGGCGGTCCATCGAAGCCAGTAATAAAAGATGTCATAGAGGTAACAGATTAGACACAAAAGAGAGTAGCGAGGAGATGTGACCGTCCGATGAAAACGAAGAAAAATATAACCATCAGATGTAAATTCTACGGAGGAGGGATAGTGGGTTACTGTAGAAGTACTGTAGCGCTACAGTAACCCATCCATCCAAGATTAAATGTACAGATAGATGCCGGAACTAAGACATCTGAGACCAAGATAGTACGGATGCATTAACTTATTTCCCAAATAAGGCACAAATACGGCAGGTGACTTTTCAAATGCAGCAAGGCATTATGCATTTAGAAACCGGTTTATCATAAAATATAAACTCTTTTCTGTACTTTTTTTTATTTTTTATTTCTTGTAAATCTTCGGCATCTCTCTGTATCAATGAAATTTGGAGACCCGACCTCCATATTTCTTTTCAATAAAAAAAAAAAAGGTGGTGCGCCCCTCTTAGAACCTTTATACACATTTGAGTATTGACACATTTTTTTGACAAGCTCTCGGCATCTCTTTTTAAGATTGTCCCCCATGATTATTCAAATTTGTGCCATTAATCACGCAAATAAGCGCACATTACTCCGACGAGTCCAATTATTGGGCCGGACCCAATTGCACTCATTGCCTTTGACAAATTATTGTAGCAGATTGGGACTTAAGTGGATACTAATAAACAGGAGAGATCCACTTATAATATTATTGTAATTACAACATTTTACAACACTATTTTTTAAAATCTAAACAGTCGATTCAAACCTTAGTAAATCTCTCATCTAAATAGTATGAGTCGTTTGCTTTATGAAAGACTAAGCACCATTCGCGATTATTCTGTCAATAGTTTAATCCATTAATATGGATGATTAAATTGTTAATGTTGGGTAAGTTATTAAAACTTAGCATATTAAAACTAAAACATCAAGTTAGAGGAAAACAATGATTAACAATTAAATTAACAACTCAATTTGTCAAATGGACTTGAATAAATAGAGAGGGCAAATGTGTATCGTTTCTATATATAGACGGAAAAATCTGAGCGAATCAAACTGTTTTCCAATGTGATTGAAAATTAGTAAATTTATTTCAGTGTTTTTTTTCCTATTGACGATATGTTTTTTAATCTGAAATTCGGATCTAGTGAGGTATCGTAGGGTGTAAAGTGAGATCCTAACCGTCGTTTTAATTTGAGATAAATCTAAGACATACCAAAATAAAATTTTATTTGTCTGGAACTCATTCTGACAAAAACCAAAAAACTGACTTGAACTCAGACCCGGACTCGTGACTTGGACTCAGACCAACAAAACCAATTTTCAGTTATATTTAATATATGGATGTTCTTTAAAATAGTGCTCCTTAGATCCAAGAATTGTTTGAATTTAAATTAACTGAATTGTATTAAAACAGACTTTATTCTTGATTTTGTACATGAGAAATCCCACCTGACTTGAAAATAGTGAACAAGCTATGCTGGAAAGATGCACGCTGGTAAAACCCATGATAGTTAATGGTAAAAGTGAGTTCTTTTTCAGATCATTTGCTATTTCAACGAGGAAATGACAAAAAAATAAAATTAGAGCAGTCAACACTAGTACAAAAAACCCTTTCACCGACCCTCAACCACCGACTGTTTTAATATGTAACTGCCAGTGTAGAGACTGCTGGTAAAATCGTAAATAAGAAGAACCTCAACACTGACTGTTCTATTACAAAAAACCGTTAGTGAACCAACACTGACTGTTTTTAAAAAAAAATAGTCGGTGTTGCTCATACCCTACACCGACTGTTTTTTTAAAAAAACAGTCGGTGTTGAGCAGTCACCAACATTGACTGTTTTTAAAAAAAACAGTCGGTGTTGCTCATACCCTACACCGACTGTTTTTTAGAAAAATAGTCGGTGTTGAGCAGTCACCAACACTGACTGTTTTTTGTTAAAACAGTCAGTGTTGCTCATACCCTACACCGACTGTTTTTTATTAATAACCGTCGGTGATGAAATTTTGTGCTGACCGTGTTTAGTTCGAACTGTTAGTGATGAAAATTTTCCTACGCGCGTTTTTCTCTTTCGATTAGCCGCTAGCCCTTCTAAATTTCATTTCCCTCTCCGGAATTTCAATTCGTCTTCGATAAAACCTCTTAGCCTGTCTCTCCGCTCAGAAAATTTCATTTTCTGTCTCTCTCCGCCTCCGCTCATCCTCTTTGAGACACACCGGTACTCCTCTCAGTTCCAGCCCTGAGTGGAGCCCCACACTAAAGGCGCGCCTCTCATCCTAGAGGTCACACCGCTCATCCTAGAGGCGCGCCTCTCTCTGCTCATCCTAGATCTCTCTGACGGCGGGTCCCACTCGATCAGGCCGATTGAAGACTCGTAAGGTAATGGCTTGCTCGAGAGATTTGTCGGATGTTCCCGTCCCCGATTTCCTCTCCTCCAATTGGTTCTTCACTTCTCCTCTCCAGTTCCTCCCTTTGTCTTTCTTTCTAGATTTGTTGAGAAAAATCAAATACTGATTTTGTTATGTTCTTTCCTAATAGGCTAGAGTCGTCAGAAAAATACTGTGTGTGAGCTAAATACTGATTTTGTGATAGTGTGTGTTTTACCAATTTGTTGTGTGAGTATACGTGGTTAGCCAAATCAAGCAAAAATACAACAGAAGACTCAGTATGCCAATTTTGAGACACAGTACTCATGCTCAGGTGACTCTTCTTGTACCAGAAATTTAGTGATTCTAGACATGACCAATGCATGGTTCTACAAATTCATTTATCGTTAATGGCATATACTTAGATCTTATAATTTTCTTAAAGTTATTTTGGTGTTGTTTTGCCTTATTAGCTTGACGAGGCTTCAAATTCTTCAGCTAATAAAAAATACAACAGAAAAGCTCAAGTTAGCCAGTGAAGCTGATAAGGACACTGAAATTAGTGTAAGCACCCCATTTTTATTTTTTATTTTCAATCCTTACATTTAGATTCAAATTTATTTAATTATGCAATGCAGGCAAGTAAGAAGATAGCAGATGCAAAGCTGGCAAAAGATTTTAAAGCAATTATTGTTGGAAGAGTAAACAGAGGAAGAAGGATTGACACAAATAATTCAACTTCACTTCTTAATTAATTCGATTACAACATGCTGAATTTATAGCCCTACAACAACTAAGTTTGGATCATCTCAGTTTAGCACCCCACTAACTTATTATAAACTTAATACCCACTACCTATCCTGCTATTACAAACATTATGACTAATTATAGAACCCACTAACTCCACTACACGCTCCTTGATAGAACTCCAAATATAACGGACTAGTTTTTGGAACAACTCTCAACTGAACTCTAAATATGGAAAGTTAATTTTGGATCAACTTTCAACACTCCCCCTTGATTCAAAATTGGTTACTCCAAGCTTCTTTCGCAAATTTTCAAATGTGCTTAGTGCCAACGCCTTGGTTAGAATATCTGCCTTCTGTTCTTCAGAACTTGTACGCTTGATTTCCATTGTTCTTGTTGCTGCCAATTCTTCTTGCAATGCTTGATGCCATGTTTCATTTCGTGCTGCTTCTTCTAAGGTCGTAGGCTCGTTTTCTTTGGTGTGCACTGCAACTATGCCCTTGCCTTCTACTTGAATTAGCTTGTCATCACCAAGTTTAACTTCCAACTTGCATGTTTCATCCAAGTCTTCAAACAACTGCTTGAATCCGGACATGTGATTTGAACACCCGCTATCGAGAAACCAGATGCTGCTTGCATCAACTTTGTCAACCGCACTGCTGGCCATGAAGAGAGTTGGTTGCGTATCCTCCTCTTCTATATAATTTGCTTGACTCTCTTCTCTTTGCTTCTTGTAGCATTCTGCTTGGTAGTGCCCATACTTGTTGCAATAATAGCATTGAACATCCCTCTTGGAATCGTCGTATGAATTTGCTTGATTGCTTCTACCTCCTCTGCTGGAATTAGCCCGTCCTCTGCTGGGATTGTGGCTGCCTCTGCTGGAATTGTTTTGTCCTCTGCCTCGGCCTGTTGGGTAGCCATTAGACCTGCCTCTTGATGACTCCCCCTTCATGTAAAATGCCTTGTCGTCGCCTTTATCTTCAGCCTTTGACATCCTTGCTTCATGAGTCTGCAGTGATCCCATGAGTTCATCAAAGGTGTACGTTGCGAGATCCTTTGATTCTTCAATTGCTGCCACTACATGATCAAACTTGGGTGTTAGGCTCCTTAACACCTTCCCCACAACCGTCTTCTCTTCCATGGTGTCTCCAAATGCTCGAATTTGGTTGACCACCTCTTGTACTCTTGAAAGGAAAATTTGGACTGATTCTTCCTTGTTCATCTGCAATGTTTCAAAGTCCCTGCGTAGGCCTTGAAGTTTGATTGCCATGACTCGAGTACTCCCTTGAAATGCTGTTTTCAGGGTTGTCCATGCCTCCTTTGCGTTGGTGGCTGCTGCAATTTTCGAGAAGATGGTGTCATGCACTGCTTGTTGGATGAAAAACAATGCTCGTGCATCTTTCTTCTGATTCTCTTGCGGATTAGGATCTGGATTAGGAACTCCATTTGCTATCAAGTCCCATAGGCCATGAGACTTGAACAAGGTCGTCATCTTGATGCTCCAAAAAGCATAGTTTTTGCCTTTGAAGAGAGGTATTGCTGGTTGTGTGACATTCACCATGGTGCTGCCGTTTTCTGCCATGAAAACGCCCCAGGGTTGATCGACTCGGCTCTGATACCACTTTGTTGGAAGAGTAAACAGAGGAAGAAGGATTGACACAAATAATTCAACTTCACTTCTTAATTAATTCGATTACAACATGCTGAATTTATAGCCCTACAACAACTAAGTTTGGATCATCTCAGTTTAGCACCCCACTAACTTATTCTAAACTTAATACCCACTACCTATCCTGCTATTACAAACATTATGACTAATTATAGAACCCACTAACTCCACTACACGCTCCTTGATAGAACTCCAAATATAACGGACTAGTTTTTGGAACAACTCTCAACTGAACTCTAAATATGGAAAGTTAATTTTGGATCAACTTTCAACAATTATGCAGGAGTTTCAGAAGGCTCAGAATCTTGCTGTTCAGAGAGAATGCAGATGATATAGACTTTCTTATTCTCCCTTTTGGGGGGTTATTGCTTGTTCTTTTGCAGATGATATAGACTCCAACATAGAGAATGCAGCAGCAGCAACTGTTCAGGCGAAGACTCAGCTTGCCAAGGCCTCCAAAACCCAGAAGTCTAATTCATCTCTGGTAATTCATTTCTCACCACTCCTGAATTTTTCATACTTGTCACTTTATATTGGTGTCTGTCTGCCAGTTCGTATGATTCATATGCAACCTTGTGTGTTGACTTAATTTTCCAGCTTTTTGTTTATTATATCTACAAAGAATAATTTTGCTTTAAATTGGGTTAACTTGAGGTTTAATTCATTGAGGCTTAATTAAGGTTTAGCATAGTCTGAGTACATGATCAAATAACACTCTAGTTGATGCTTAGTTGCACAACTAGAGACTGTCGAGACCTAAATGAACAGCTTAAGGTTTATTTAAGATCGGTTGCCTTAGTTTTTCTTCCAAAATTTGGGAACAAAGGATTCTGGTGCCTCTTTTCTAATTTGTTTCTCTCTTTCTTGAGGTGGTATGCAAAGAGATTTCTCCATCCAGATATAGTAGCTCCATATGTACATATTTATATGGGATGAAGATCTAGGAGTTAAGAATTTTGATGCAGAAGAGTAAGTTAAACATTTTATTTCATTAATTCTTGCGGCCTATAAATGTCAAAATAAAATTTAAGCCGCTATTTGTGCCCACTTGCAAAAATGAGAAATCTTACAGCTAGTCCTGGCCTTGTATGAAAACATCACATATACATTTTCTCTGTTCCTCCAAAAATATGCAAATACCCTCCTTTCTGCCTTATCTACATACATGTTTCAGAAACAGTTTAGGAATAAACCATCATTCTGGAATCTTATTTTTAAGAATCTAAAATGAGGGAGGAGATAATAGTTATACAATTTTCGATTTCCTATGTTTTGACAGATATGTGCATTCTTTGTGCTGGAAATTTTAGATACATAAAGTTGGTGAAGAAATATGGGTTGGAGATCTCTCAACCCGGACTTGAGTCCATTAAGGATTTTGCTTACCAAATTACGCAAAGAAGAAATGACACCGAAGTTCATAAGTAAGATTAACAATGCACATGCATTTTAAGCCAGAATTCTTGTGTTTACTCTTGTGTTTACTCTAATAAGCCAGAATTCTTGTGTTTACTCTAATAAGCCAGAATTTTTAGCTACTGTTGTCAGTGTAAGCTCCAAAATACAAATTGCACAAGCCAGAATTCTTGTGGAAGTTGCCATTGCTATAATTTATTTTTTTCTTTTGCAATTAACTCATGCATCTTTTTAGTAAATTATTTAGATTGGGCTATATGGAATTGATGATTTTTCTTCTCTTTTTTTGAAATTAATATAAGCGGCACTGAAAATATGGATTCAATCCCTGCTTTGCCTTCTAGGTATATTTTCATTTTACATATGACTTGGATAAAATTAACTTCTCAATTTGTATTCATGCAGTGTGATTTACATATGATTGTGTGCCAATGCGGGGGAGTACCGAACTAAAGTTGAAGTATGTTATATTCCCTTCTTATTTAGCATTACATAGTGCAACATCACTGAATACATCCTTTCTTAATAAACAAAATTTTGTTATAATTGCGAAAAGTATCTTGTGCTATTGCAACTCGAGCTATTTTCTTTAAAAAAGGAATACTCCAAACTGTAAAACCTATATTGACACAAAACAATAGCAAAAAAATAGTAGTAGAAAAATATTAAAAAATAAAATAGATAAGGATCAGAATAAAAGGAAACGGAGGAAAGGTGACCCATTCGATATTCAGGTGCTACCACAACAACAAAGTAGGCACTTATCGCGAGGGAAAAAACGCATTTATGACGGTTCTCCGTCGCGAAAAGTACCGTCGCGAATAGAAAAAGCACAGTTATGACAGTACTCCGTCGCGAAAAGTCACTTTTTACCCTCACAAAAAGTCACTTATTCTTGTTGTGTACTGATATATTGCGCAGGCCAAGATGCAAAAACTGCATCAAATATTGTTAATGTATATCTAAGGTTAGCTAAGAGAAGATGTTTGTTTGAAGTGCTGTGTTTTTTTGGGAGATTAACTGACCTTATTTTTGCAACTTAATGGCAGCAATCCTCGTCAGGACCACGAAGAAGTTGGGTTTATGGGCGGGTTTACCTTGTTCGACGTGCTTAGAAGAAATTGTATTCTGAGATGATTGTACATTTGTAACTTTTTTTAATCTTTGATGAAACAATTTGCATAGGACTTTCAAAGGACTTCCAATTTATAATTTTCATTAGTTTATGTAGTTAGTTGATACAGGCTCGGGCGAACACTTGCCTGTTGGTCTTTAAAATGTTTCTGTCAAAAAAAGGATGATTTTTGGAATTGTTCAATGAATGTCGAATAGTAATATATTGCTAGCAAAAATATGGAGGCTAGCCCCGATACAAATAGAATCATGCCAAAATTTTATATCAACACCGACGGTTATAAAATCAACAACGACTGTTTTTAGGATTAAAACTGTCTGTTTTTAGGACTAATTACGACTGTTTTGAAGACTTATACCGACTGTTTTTTCAAAATAACAGTCGGTGTTGGGCACCTACACCGACTGTTTTTTCAAAAAAACAGTCGGTGTTGGTTGCCTACACTGACTGTTATTTACCCGTCAGTAATGATATACCTATACTGACGGCGCCATCACCGACGCCTCAATAACAGTCGGTATAAGGGTTTTTTAACAGTCGGTAAAGGGGTTTTTTGTACTAGTGCAATAAATATAATTAAATATAATTTTGTGAAGAACATTAAAATGTATTTGTATTTGACACAATACTTTGGGCCGACATTTTTATAATATCCAAAGTTTAATAGAAATTAATATTTATGCCCAGAATTCTGGGGTTTCGCCAAAAATGTCCAAACTGGCCATAAAATGGCCGGTTTAGCGTAATTTACCGTATTTCAGCATAATTAGCGAAGTTATTGTAATTTAGCGTAATTTAACGTAATTTAGTGTAATTCAACATAATTTCAAGTAATATAGTGTAATTCAACATAATTTCAAGTAATCTAGTGTATTTTAGTATAAATATGCTAATTATAAATCAAAAGAAGTAATCTAACAAATAATTTAAACAAAAAATTCAAATTTTCAGTGTTAGATTTTATTATTTTGCTCTTCATAATGTCTCTAAAAAATAAAAAATAAAAAATAAAAAAAGAGGAAACCGGCCATTTTATATATGGCCGGTTTGGGCATTTTTGGCGAAAGTCGGGAATTCTGGGCATAAATATTAATTTCTAATTAACTTTGGATATTACTAAAAATGTCGGTAATTTGGGACTCTGATATAGTAACTTAAACAAGGGTACCATTCCCATTCAGATCTAGTGAAATTACAACTGGATTTTAAGTTGCCTCCAGTTCATATAAATCATGCCCTCGCTAACTTGGTTTAGTTTTGGAACCAGATTCAAGTTTCGAGTGGCGGTGACAGTCTCAGACCTTAATCAGCGCAGTTGGAAATAAATAAAAAGGAACACAAAATTGCCATGCCAACCTACAAATGATGATTTTGAAGCCCATGGGCTTTCATTTGAAATAAATATAGTCCTAAGTTTATTTATGAAAATCAACCCTGGGGTATTAACACCAGAGTAGCCTCTAATTCTAGAATCTTAATTACAGGAGAAAACCCAAAGCGGTAAATACAGTACAACTTGATACATGGGCTTTCATTTGAAATAAATATAGTCCTAAGTTTATTTATGAAAATCAACCCTGGGGTATTAACATCAGGGTAACCTCTAATTCTAGAATCTTAATTACACGAGAAAACCCAAAGCGCACAACTTGATACATGGGCTTTGAAATAGTCAATATTTAAGTGAAAAGTTCTGTTTCCAATTTGCTTGAGTCAGGTACCTGAGGTGATCCGAATTCACCTCGTGGCCCCAAAAAAGCGCACATTACTCCAAAAATAAAATTGTTAAATCTTAGAAAGTGAAAAGTTCCGGACATCGTAATTGCCAATAACATGGGTACCATTGAGTCTGCTAACAGCAAAATAAATCACAAAAATCTCTCTTGAATAAATCATTTCGCGGGACCCTTATTTCAGCAACTCAATTGCATCCATTGTAATTGACAAATTATTGCAACAGATTGGGCCCCAAAATCCCAGAGTTCTCTGCAACAGAAGATCAAGAATTGAGGAGTCGGCAATAAAATCCGATCGAGTATCCTCTCAGGTACCGTAAACTGGGGCCAACAACTTTAATCTCCATATTTACTTCCTGCCGGCCGGGCCAAACTCAATTCGATGCCTATTTAGATGAAGGGATCCCTTTAAGATTCATGCTAAATTAAAAGAACGGTCCAGATCCACTAATTATACTGAACAGTATCCATCAGGTACCTGGGAGGATCCGAATTAATAAAATGCTAGAGTTATCTATGCGTGTCCCAACTCCCAAGTAATAATTTATTAGTGGTCCACTAATTCGAAATGGGTTCAGAGTAGAGGCAAACAAAAAGGAACAAAATTAAGCTGATTTTACACTGAAGAGAGACAGTTTTTTTTTTTTTTTTAATTATAACGAGTGTGGTATATTAAAAAAAAAATGATTTATGTTTAACTTTTTTATTTAATGTTATGGATAAAAAAGGGGCAGAATTAATTGATTTATGGTACCCAATACAGTTTCTAAAAGTCTAGAAACCGTCAGTATTGGGTACCTACACTGACGGTTGTTTAAAACCGTCATTGTAGGTCCTATTCACTGACGGTTCTAAAAAACAGTCAGTGCAGAGCACCTACACTGACGGTTTTACAACCCGTCAGTGTAGGTATGCTACACTGACAATTTTAAAAAACCGTCAGTGTTGAGTAACTACACTGACGGTTCTGATAAAACCGTCAGTGTAGGTGCTCTTCACTAACGGTTTTGTAGAACCGTCAGTGTAGTAACTCTACACTGACTGTTATTTAATTGAACCGTCAGTGTTGAGTAACTACACTGACGGTTCTAATAAAACCGTCAGTGTAGGTGCTCTTCACTAAAGGTTTTGTAGAACCGTCAGTGTAGTAACTCTACACTAACTGTTATTTAATTGAACCGTCAGTGAAGGATATGTACAACATTGATGCTTCCGCTAATAAAACGTCAGTGTTGGTAAGCTGCTCAACACCGACTGTCTAGATAACAGAACCGTCGGTGATTGAGGGTTAGTGAATGGCTATTTTGTACTAGTGTTAGTGTCATATGACACTGATATCATACTAGCCGGATTCTATATAAAATCAGGGAAATAGATCTAATCTGAACCAGTAATAAGGACTGATGTGCACCTAACAACATAAAAAATATATATCCAGCTCTAGTACATGATAGGGGTACTGACTAATGTTATAACCTTTGGATCATGTGTTAATAAAAAAGAATGGCTTCAGGAAGACGAGATTTTTTTTTATTGAGCTCAGCTAGCTTCCTCCAGAAAAACGAGTTCTGTTTGCTAACAAAAGTTGCATAAGCCTTATTGATTTCCGCTCTTTATTAATGGACAAGTAGTTTACTGAAGAAAACAAGGACAAATATAGATTTGAATGAAAAAAAAAAAAACAATTCAGCAATTTGGGCACTAAGATGCTGCATGGTACAAACTACAAACAAAATGATTCCAAATCAGTACTTCAACAGATTTATAACTATCATGACAATATAAGGCGCATTATTTCTCCATTATAGTTGAAGGACATCTCTATCTCTTCCAGGCAGTGATTCTTCTCCTCCCTCGACCAATTCTGCATGCAATACAATACCAAGTTGACATTATACCGAATCAAAACTACAAAATGCAATTAGCTACTGTTTAAAGCTCTTGCAGATAACTTATTTTTCAGATGCAATCCTGCTTTCTTTTAGTCCTCAAATGGTAAAGAATAAGAGAGATCAACAGTACTAATGACTCCTATCAATTTTTCAGTTCAAATAAAAATAAAAATATTCATACTCTTTGGTCCACTTCAACCAGCTAGGGTTTATATTTCTATATATATTATATATAAATGGGTTATGGTACATTACAATGTATATATTCTCTTGTGCATTCGACTCTAAATCACTAAATTCAAAGTCCAAAAATTTAATTTGAAGTGCTCAATATGCTCTCCATATTAAAATGTGCCTACAGACCAAATTTTATATTTTTTTGAAAATTTATTACTATTTTTTAAGATGGTTACAAAATCGCTGTTTTTCAAATAAATTTGGACCATAAAAAACAACAATTTTCAAAAATTCTAAAAAATTAATAAAATATTTCGGAAAAATGAAAAATTTGATCTCCAAGCTATTTATGGACTGACATGAATACATGATCCTCTAGTGGTCAGAAAAACGGACAACCAGTAAACAATCAAGTCAGTTAATACAGATCAGGTGAAAATTTGTCAGTTGATTTAGAATAGGAATTACATTAGCATTTTACCGGCCAGGAGATGTTATTAAACATATCTAAATAACAAAAGAAGAACAAAAGAAACGAAGATCTTACAGAAGCTACTTCATTGAGCTTATCTCGCACATTTTGCAACATCTTCGAGAGTTCATACTCCCATTTGTAGAATTCCAATACCTTCTTATTTAATATCATCTCAGCAACCTAATCAAATGAGCATAATGTCAAAATATGTTCTAGGTATAAAAGAACAAACTTAAAAGATGATGATGAGACTCTACTTAAAAGTACTAATCATTAATTAGTTCCTTCTATGTAAAATGAACTCATAAAATGAAGCCACAGTGCTGAGAACTATCATATATCGATCCCTGACTTACAGTACAAATAAAAAAGAATATATATATATCGATCCCTGACTTACAGTCCAAACAGCCGATTCAAACCGTTCAACTTGTTCTCCATATTAATATGTGTTTAGAGACCAAAATTTACATTTTTTGGAAATGTTTTACTCTTTTTTTAGATTTATTGAAAATCACTGTTTTTCAGACAAATCTGGACCATAAAAAAACAACGATTTTCAATAAATCTAAAAAATAGTAAAAAAATTCTAAAAAATATAAAATTTGATCTCCAAACACATATTAATATGGAGACCATGTTGAACGTTTGGATCGGCTGTTTGGACTTTGAATTTGATGATTTATAGTCCAATGTACAAAAATGACTATACATTGCAATGTACTGTAGCCCATCTCTCTCTCTCTCTCTCTATATATATATATATATAAAGGAGGGATCCACTTACAACATTTGTAAGTTACAACATCTTACAACAATTCGGTTTTGTGATTTTCAAAGTCGAAACACTCGATCCAAACCGTTCAACATGATCTCTATATTAAAATGTGCTTGGAGATCAAATTTTTCATTTTTTTTTTCATTTTTTTACTATTTATTAAGTATTTTACAAAACTGCTGTTTTTAAACAATTTTGGACCACTGAAAAATAAAGTTTTGTAAAATACTTAAATAATAGTAAACAAATTAAAAAAAATATAAAATTTGATCTCTAAGCACATTTTAATATAGATATCATGTTGAACGGTTTGGATCGACCGTTTGAACTTTGAAAATCACAAAACCAAATTGTTGTAAGATGTTGTAACTTACAAATGTTGTAAGTGGATCCCTCCTCATATATATATATATATATATGGAGTTGGCTACGGTGCTATGCATAGCATAGAGGGCCTCTGTGCTACGGCTCAATATTTGAGTTTTCAAAATCCTAACGGTCGATCCGAACCGTTCAACATGATCTCCATATGAATATGTACTTGCAAACCAAATTTTACATTTTTTAGAATTTTTTTACTATTTTGTTAGATAGGTAGAAAAACACTTGATCTGAATGGTACAGAATTTTCAGATCAAGTGATTTTCTACCTATCTAAAAAAATAGTAAAAAAATTCTAAAAAATGTAAAATTTAGTTTGCAAGTACATATTCATATAGAGATCATGTTGAACGGTTCGGATCAACCGTTAGGATTTTGAAAACTTAAATATTGAGCCGTAGCACGGAGGCCCTCTATGCTATGCATAGCATATTAGCAATTTCCTATATATATATATATATATATATATATATATATATATATATATATAATCACAGAAGTATCAAAAAATATAATTCTGACCCCATAAAATATCCAAAAAAAAACTACCATAAACTATAATAGAGCTCCTAGTTAAGCAAGGATGTTGTCGCCCTTTCCTCACATATACGGCACCAGATATTTCACTAGATTTGCAATAGCAAAACATTTTGCATATAATATCAAATAATCAAATACAGGTTAAGTAAAGTCAAATGACAAATGATTAATACGTCCCTTATACTTTCATGTGGACTCAATTAGACAGCTTCTTGATTGGTTTAGCCAACTCAGCAATCAGCATCAAAGCTAAATTTGTTTATTTCAGCTAATATCATGTGACGATACAAAAGTAGGATCGTATTTGCAAAATTAGTATAATACTGGTTAAAATATAAAAAAATGAACTAAAAGTTTCTTCAACAACTACACGGAATTTATAGGAACTCATGAAATTTAGTAACATAGGACAATGACAGAATCATATATTCATATTCATATATGTTAAATTGCAAGGAAACAGTGAAGCATGCATTTAAACTTGTAATCAATAAATACAGCTTAGTACCCCACAAGTAGTCCAATCAGATGAAGTAAGCATAATAGATATGAGAGTAACTCCAAAAAGAGAGCTAACCTTTTTACCTATTTGTCGGCCTCCGGCTGCATGCCCGAAATAGACCATGTAGAAATGCCCGATGAAGGCTTGTGGGTCCTTCTCTGGCAACTCCTCCAAATAACGGGCATAAGAATTTCCAGGAGAAGAAGGTTCTGGAATTGTGTGACCTTGTTCCTTTAACCATTCCAAATCCTTTTTTAGTGCCTCTGACCTCTCCAATCCAGTATTCCTCAACTCAGCATCTGCAATTCACCAAAATTAATCTTCAGATTACCAATTAATCATGCATAAAGATGCAGTGAGTTTAAACTTTCTGAACTTATAATTAACTATCTTTCAAAAATATTATTTAGATATTACAAGTACAACTACTTATCTTATATATAATTACCAGTAATTAATCCTTCGACTATACTAATATCCACTTACGTTTCATCTCTACATTAATCCAGAAAGTTTAGAGAAGTAATAAATATTTTTAAAGAACCAAAAAGATGATGAATTTTTTTTTATACCATAAGGAACCACACCAGTTCTACAGTAATTAATTATAAGATCCTTAAAAGATAGATTGCTAGTAGAATTAGTAAGGGGTGCTATTATTTTGATCACTTTGGTTAAATAAAAATCCTTTATGTTTCCAACAAACTCCTACATCAATTAGAAAAATATGTGCTCACATTATTTTCCTCGCTTTTTTTTTGTATAAAGCAAAATCTGACAACTCATCTCTTAATTTGTCACTAATAGTACCTTGTGATATAACCCTTTTACCAATGCAGAATTCAACAAATTTAGTAGTGCATGGAGAGGTACAGGTACAAGAACAGGAACTGGCAAGCTTTTAAAGCCTTAGGTCTGGGAAAGGAATCTGCAGTTGGATTGACTATACAGTCGTCAACCATTTTTTAGGGTTATCAGATTTAGTGGTTTTTGGAGAAGTTGATTAGAAAAAAATTTAGATATTGTTTTGTAATATTGCCAACTTTTGGCTTTGTCTAGAACTCTAGATACCTGCAGTTGTAATGGATTGTTAAAAACATTTTCAGAGGCTATGTACCAACCTGTTTGGTACTAGTCTTCTGTGGAATGGTTTCATTATTAATGAAATTGGTGGACACCACCCACTTTTATAAAAAAAAAGAGAGTTATTTTGTACCCGATAGTCGGTTAATTGATAAATATTAAACTATTTGTGAAAGTTTATTTTATTTATATGTATAACTATATAATTTTTTATTATCGTGATTAGATTGATTTATGTAAATTTTTATAATTTTTTTATTTAATCATTTACGATAACATTAATTTATTTAACATTTTACATAGTTTTTTAATTAGTAATTTATGACAAATTTAATTAATACAATAATTTATTTCTTTTTATTTGATTATATAATTTATAATTTTTTAAATAATGCTAAAAATCTTAATTTTTATATTTTATGATTTTTGTAAGTAATGTGTTTAATATATTTATTTATTTGTTATAATGTTAACCGTGTCTCGACAAACAAGCTAGGATAGAATATGGATAAGATTAATTTAAATGTGTATGAATATGAAAATGTTTTCGCCTTATCCATACCCATTGACATCTCTAATTTGTTACAAATTAGAAGAAACTAAAATGATCAAATTGAGAAACATACACGACGGATGTGGAGCTTTCTGAACAATCGTCTCCAGCGTGTCGTAAACAAGCTTGCTATCCACGAGAAAACAGAGGTATCCCTCAATAGAAGGTTCCCATTTAGAAACTGGAGGACCCTCCGGCTCCTTCTCCCCTTCCCAAGCCTGGTCTTTGGTGTGCGATTTCATGGCCGCAGCTCTCATCTCATCCACAAAACCCCCCATTGCACGCTTCTTTGACATCTCTGTCATAGCAGCCGCCACCACCACAGTGTGTCTCCGACCAGTTAGAGTAGAGGAAATACCAACTTGGGAATATAGGATGGAGCTTTTCTTCAAGAAAAGGAAAGAATATGGCATAGGGATAGATTTGGGAGCTCTACTAGGAAGCTTGATGATGGAGAAAGAGTGTGTCTGAGATAAGGGAAGCGTCGAAGCCATGATTATGGTAAGTATGAAAATGGATAGATCTAGGGTTTGGTGAGGGAAGGATAAATTGGACTATGGAACTAGAGAGTATGGGAGGACAAATATATAAGGCGAGAGAGTTTGGTAATAAATTGACGGATCATGTCTAACAAAAGTTAATTAATACAAAGCATGAGTGTAGGAACAACTGCATGTGACTGATCATGTCTTACAAAAGTCAACGAATATAAAGCAATTAATAGTGTTGGAGTAAATATATTTTTTACTTTTGATTAAAGGCTATGGTACTCTCTAATAGTAGATATTATTTAATCATAAAAGGCTCTGGTACTCTCTAATATTTTTTAGATGTTATTTTCGAGAATTGAACCTACAATCTCTCCGTAGAGAATCAAGACTCGTGCCACTGTACTAAACTCGCGGTTCTATCCTAGTCTCTTTATAATTATTCAACCTGTTATTTAGTTATTTTACAAATTGAATTGACAAATATATATTTTTTATTTTAAATGGAGATGTCCCTTTAAACTTCTAGCTGCAAACTGTAAATATTGACCTTCAGAGTCATCAGCAAAATCAAAATCAAGGGTATTCCTTCTGATCTAAAAAAAAAATGTCACAGTTTTGGAAAACCAATTTTCACATCACCAATCTAGAATTACAAAAAAGACTGTATATATTTATATATTTTTTTAAAAAGGAATGATGAAAGATAACACACCATTTCGAAAGGTTACCACATTGACTGGTATATATACACCAGTACCAGGTTCGATTATGTACCACTAAGGTTGATAAGTGTACTTTTATATGTACCGCATTAAAAGGCGCTACAAAAAGTTGGTTGGTCAGGAAAAAAAACTTAATTAAACGTAGAAAGTAGAAATATCTAATTCACAAATTTGAAGTATAACGTGCAAAAGTAGAATATTCTAGTTGAGAAACAGAGAAATAGACTAATACACAAGCTTAAGAAACAATTTGAAGTAAAGCTTTTACTTCGTTTTGATTGGGTACTTCTATTATTGTGATGACCTTTCGGTACTAAGGTATATATATTACCAGCAGTTTCCTCATTCTTTTACATACTAGCAGCAGATACTCTTTGTAAAATAGTCACTAAGGGTAGACAAAATGATATATTAGTAGGTTTAGAACACGTCCAAGGAAAAACAGTGACAAATTGTCATTATATATATATATATATATATATATATATGTTGATGATATAATTTTTTTCTAGGTGCTTATTCTTTAAATATATATATGGTGATTATTTTCCTTGGACAAGCTTAATCGAGAATAAACAGCTGCTTAATCCGTTTATTTCCTTTTAATCGTCCATTAATTCTCATTTATTCCTATTTATTCGTGCTTATTCCAGTGAATATTTATTTTCACATTGTTTTTTTTTTGTGACTGCGTGTGATAATAAGTTTTATAAATCCTGTATTGTAGTTTTATTTGTGCTTGGATATACATCCAATATTATTTTATATATTTTTTCTTATTACTTTGAAATTGATTAATTCTTCTATTCTTTATATTCATATTTTTTTTTACTTACTGATGTAATTTTTTTAATTAGTACGACATGTTCATATATCAAATTAAGTTGTTATCATAAACTAAATTTAGTGATTTTATGTTTGAATGTTTTATTTCTTTCAAATAATATCTTATTATTATTTGAAAAAGCTTAATTCTCGAATTTATTTTTCATTAAATAAATGTGTTACTTACACATGTAAAGTGTGTATGTGTTGTTAAGAAGAAATATGTGTAGTGTCATGTTATAATAACAAAACTAAGTTAAATTAAGTTTATTTGATAAGTTTGATGAGTTAAATAAATTATTTTTAATAAATTATGAATATATACATATAATTTAAATGAAAACAATTAATCGTCAGCATAATTCCGATTAATCGGCAGCATACCGATTGATTGCTTAGCGGTACTCCGTCCGTTTGACAAGCGCATACTGTTATTTACAACACTGATCTGAAGCCGATTAAATAAACTAAATTAAACAAATGAATTGAGTCAGACATCGAGATCTGCCTTTGAGTTTGACTAATGAATTAAAAAGCAAGTAGGAAGTTGGCAGTAAGGCATAAAATGAATACACCTCAGATCTGCCTTGATCGATGGAGCTGACTTTGTGCTAGAATTATTCCCTCCACGTGATTGTTTGGTTTCTTGCAACCCGGATCTTTTGCCGCGCGGATTTTGGGGGGTTAAACCTCTGTAATTGGGAGGCCTTGCAATTTTATACTGACATCATATAAAATTCTTACAATTTATTTCCTGTCAGAAAGTCAAACAAAATAAAAACTGTGAAAATGGATGCAATTAACAGCCATGTGAAGCCAGATTGAGGCTACAGATCTGGCATCTAACAGAAAGAAAGAGTAACCATTATTCAATGAATGGCTTCCACCGCAATCAAACTTCACCCCCTCAAAAGTCGAATATTTTGTAGGGTCATATTTGACAGTCAGATCGGCTTCAACTCAGATGGATCATCCAACTCTGTCTTTGGCATAACTACTCTGCCGATGCAAATGTACAGAGACAAGTTATCTCTTCTAAGTGCTAACTCAATGAATCAGCATCCATCAGCCTTGACGTTGAGCCTCTTCTACAACTCATCGAGGACATTGTCAAGGTGAAATTGAATTAAAGTACTTATTTCAAATTCACTGCATGATTGTTAATTAAAATGTATATATGTACATAATAGCATGAAAAGTGATCAAGGAAAATTAATCAATATTTATATGTATAACTACAGTCATACTATACACAATACAAACGATCCCAAGTAGTATTAAAAAAATGCATGTGCCTGTTGACTTTATTAATGCCATTTGCATCTTTAGGATCACGGATTTAACGGATATCAACATGCTATTTATTCATCATAACAAGTATTGAATATTATAATCGACTATTTCAATTATATGTCCTAACAATATAGCACCTATACGGAATTGCTATTGTATACACAATATAGCACCTAAATATTATAATCGACTGAGATTAATGCAGATTAAAGGAAGTTATCATATCATCACAGTAACAAGTAAAAAATATTGGTGGGACTCATTATATGTCCTCTTTTGGTACTAGTTGCATCTACTACACATTATTTCTTTTATAGTTTCGTCAAAATATAGAGGTCTCAATTTAAAAAGGTTGTAATTTAGAAAATATTTCCAACTTTAAGAAATTTTTGCTTACATAATGCATAAGGAAAATCATCTTTCAAAAATATTTATATTTTAATCAATATGTTGTTAGCCTTAGCCTTTCCATATCTAAAATTTCAATTAAGTGTCTTGGAGACTATGCTACATTTTCATTTATGAATTACTTCAGCAAAATTTGTATAGGAGTAATGCTTTCGAAAATTTTCAAAATTTCGTGTGTTTTCATGTGTTGGACTCTACCTAACCTATGACTCTATTAATCCTATACTTTATGCAATCTCAAACAATTAAGTCCGGTCATGCAAAACTCTATTTTTATAACTTCAGTAAACCTCCTGATAAGCTTGCAATCTCAATCAATTAAGTTCAGTCATGCAAACCCTATTCATGGTCAGGTAAAAAGCCTAGTTATACCCTCTAAAGTTTGAAAAAATAAATCATAAAATCTAAGATACAAGGGTTCAATCCCCTCCCCCAAGCTTAAACCATGCATTGTCCCCAATGCAAAGGTAAAATCTTCGGAGAAGATCTCAAACCCTGGGTCAGGACTTACAGTCAGAATTGACGAGGTATGTCGTCAAAGGGTGCGCCTTCTCTGGCACCATAGCTCCTGAAAAATTTGCTCGCGTTGAATGGATCTGTTGTGATTTGAGAAGTCTGCAGCATAGCATGAAGTCGCATGCGGCAAAGGCAATGCTGTATGGGCTGCTGGTTGGCAGATAACTTTGTGTATTTTCCTCCTAGTGCTAAGTCGCGTGCGATGCTGGCCTATATCGTTTCCGACGTTGTTGAGCTTATCTAACCTGCTTCTTATTTTTATTTTCTTGCATTTTTAGTTTTTAGATTTTTGCTGCCTATTTCACGTTCGGATTACTAACTAGTGTAGTTCCTACATGATGTGCAGTGATGTGTCATGCAAGTAATCTCAGAAAATCAAAAGCAAAATTAGTTAGCCTAATAAGAGAAAAATAAACAAGTAATCCATCCATACATATACAAACAAGTACGAGTATCGAGTATAGTGCTCGATACTCCAAATATCAACATATCCATCACAAACAACAAGCAAAATATCAGTACCAACGCATTATCAAAAGAAAGTAAATCTCTCCTCACAAAATAGAAATAAATACTATAAAAAGAGATACAATCTGATCACTGCTCTGGAGGTGGAGGTGGATCGCGCCCGTACCTCTGGTAGAACTCGGGACCAAACATGCCAGGAGGAGGATCGGGGAAGTGCATGCCATGGCTGGCAAAGTGGTGGGAGAGAGGAGCCATGTAGAACCTTAGCTCGGCCATCTGGTCTGACCTCTCGAAACTCCTGTGAGTCTCAGTGCGAAAGTCATCGAACTGCTGGTAGAACGGAGGTGGAGGTGCCGCGGCTGCTGCATAGGGGTGCAATTCTGGTGGTGGCTGGGCTGCCCCTGGCGCTGGGATCCAGTCGTCCCCATCCCTGCGATCTAGGGTTTTATGTTGTATTTTCATTTTTTTAGTTAGAATGTTATTCATGTAACTAATAATATGTGATGTAATTGTAAATGTTGTTTATATTAATAAATATAGTGTTTTCGGTATGTGTTGTGTTTAAATTTTTTTTTTTATTTAGTTAGTGTTTTGGTATTTAGATCTAGGATTTAATTTGCATTGAGATCTAGGGTTTCATTGATTTTTTTAAAAATGAATTATACACGGTTTTATAATTAAAAAACCTTTGTAGGATAAGGGATTTCATACACGGTTGTACTTTAAAAAACGTATGTGATGTGTTTTGGCAATAAAATCTGCAAAAATATGAATTATACATTTTTTATTAAAATCCGGGTTTTCATACATGGTTTTACTTTAAAAACCATCTACGATGTGTTTTGGCAAAAAAATCGACCAAATTTTTTGGAAAAAGAAACATATTTACCTGGCTTTAGAACTATGTACAATTTACCAATCCTATTATACATGACTTCCGCGGATACGGTTGCAAAACCATGTATTAGACAATTTTTTAATCCTGTATGGAAGCGTTTTATGTAGTAGTGCGTCTCATTCGTTTCATATTTGTGCACCCTTGATCCACACAAATATCTAAGGAGCATGGAATAATCACAAAGCCAATTAATGGAAGTTTCACTACATGGCACTGTTGTCTGATGTGATGTTGTCATGCAATAATAAAGAACAAATTTTGCCAGGGGTCATTATACTTTGTTCTTTGTCAAGAATTGATAACTTATGTTTGATTTGTCCCTCTATAGACCTAGACTTTTTATTTGTTTCAATCAAGTTACTTTATAACTTTTCCATTCAAAATACTAACAGAATATAGTTATTCCGTCCAAAATAGTAACGGAATATGCTAAGATATCTCAATCACTTTATATTTTATTAGTTTATTGGACGAAAAAAGTAACAGATGAACATTTTCAATTAATATTTTGGATGAAAAAGTTATAGACTGACTTGATTGAAACAAATAAAATTTTTAATAGTTATAGAGGAACAAATCAACTTTAGAGATCAATTCGTGACAAAGTTTAGTGATCTCTGACCAAATATACCCAATAATAAAGTATAACTAAGTTACTATAGACCTTGAGTGTATAGAGAGTTGTAATGATAACATACATGTATTTAATTTTATGCAGACCACGTACTGTAAATTAAAATAAATTTTACATTGTAGTGTAAATTAAAATAAATTGTTAAGAAGAAAATCCTTATCTTTCATAATGAATTTATTTTTTTATCACCGCACTTTTTCTTATAATCAAACACATCGAATTGATTTTATAAGCTTAGCTCATGAAGTCGAACTGTGTTATAACCAAGTCAAACTAATGTTATAATTAACTTTGTATCAATATTCGTTATTTTGATTGCTTATTACGTGCTTAATATATCCGTTTCCATTTTCCAATAGCATGCTTGCAGAGTATTGCTATACCCACTTATTTTGCTGAAATTTTTATTGTTGTCACCTGAAAAAACTCAAATTAAATGAATACCACCCTGTTGGGGTCTTTATCAATACTACCACCCTCGCTAACCCAGTTCGCGCACCAAATAGGCTGGTGCGCGGACTGGGTTGGCGCACCAGGTGGTGCGCGGACCTGGTTAGCGGACAAGCTGTTCTGCCTATTAAGGCACCACCTCAGGTAACTGTGCTCATTTCATTCGACGCAAGGCAGCAAGCAGCAAAGAGCATTCTCGCAAAGACCAAAGAGTAAGTTTTTTTCACTCTAGTCCTTTATATTTTTTAAATTATTTAATTATTTTTTTTATTTTTTGTAAATTTAATAAATGTTAGGTTTGTTCTGTAATTCAGGTAACTGTGATTGGAATTGCTTGTTATTTTGGTGGTGAAGTATTACAAGGGCCCAATGGTGCTTATTACAGTACCCAACCCCAGAAAATGTTCAATATGGGCCCCAATTTAGATTTTAGAGGTATAACTAGGGAAGTGTACCAGGAACTTGGTATTGACCCGAATTATTACGAACTGGTAATTTCCGCAAGGATCAATATTGGCCAAGGCAACCAAACATGGTTCCAACAGCTCCATGTACTAGACGATAGCAGTTTGGGATTGTATACCCAAATGACATTGAATTTGACAACACCTTTCAAGTTCCTAGAGTTATATGTGGTTGCCAACCCCAGACAGAACCGTAGACAAAACACTAGTCGGGGCATGGATCATTCAGTGACGGGTCCTACTCGGGTCCTAAATTTAGCGGGTACTAGTCGGTCCCCATCAACGGGGGCTGGTCCTAGTCGGTCCCCATCTGTGGGGGTTGGTTCTAGTCGGGGCCGATCTCGGGTTCCATCCTCCAACTCTAGCCGGGACTGATCTGAAACCCCAGAACCACATTATTATACTGACAATACAGATGAGGATCCCAAAGAACGAGAGGTAGAGGAAAATTGGGGTGCTAGTGACGACGGTGGGCAGACAGTAGATCACAGTGACGAGGAAGACAATCGTCCCGTGCTGGGTATGCGAAAGTGGCCAATATCGGGTCGTGGAGAGAGACACTCGTTTTCAGCTTTTTATGACACTTCGGGGTTTCAAGAGGCTGACCACATTTTTTTTGCGGGTTCAGAGGTTCGTTTTTGAACTTATATGAATTTTTTATTTCTTTGAAAATTTAATTATTTAAAATTTTTGAATTTTCAATTAGGTTGGAGAAAGAACAGAAATTTCTTTGGGGATGACGTACAACGACAATGATCAAATGAAAGAAAAAATCCACCACTGGCACATAAAGAAAAATATCGAGATCAAATAGACACACAGCGACACAAGAAGGTTGAGGTTTAAGTGCCAGAGCGACAAGTGCAAGTGGGGGTTGGTTGCGAGGGCCACAGGCTTTGGTAATACTTGGACCATCACGAAGAATGAGGTACAGCACACATGCCACGCAGATGCATCCAGGTCAGATCATGCGCAGTTGACGTCCTCTATGGTCGCCAACTGCATAAAACTTTCTTTGGAAAAAATGCTGATATTAGTATCAGAGCTATCAGTGACCTGGTTACTGAAAGTGTTATAACCCGTATAAAATAATTTAGTTAATTAACCTAATAATCAAAATTTGCAACTAAATTAAAATTTTGAAATTATTAGTTAGGTTAATTAAAAATGATCAATTGTTTAAACAAAATTATTAATAGGATAAACAAGAATTTAAATAAATTATAGAGGCACTGCTGTATATATATAATAAAGTAGTAAATCAAAATATCGTGTTAGGGAATCTCTAAATTTACGAACCGAAATTTAAATAGACGTGGTGACATTCGAATAGTTCGTACATTTTTTATAAATGTCATTTCTTTCGCGTTCCAAATTAACTGATAATTAAAGAACTAACGATTTAATTGCGAATTACAAATCGAAGATTTCGACAAATTAAGGTGAAATATTAAACGCGAAAACTTCGTCGAATTAAACCTGTTGCAAGCCTCTCGATTGTTATTTATTGATCTAGAAAATATTACATCCAAACCGAGTTTCTTAAGTATGCAATTGTTTGGACCATTCAAATAAATTCTGCACGAATCTCAAAGCAGTCCCTTCCCTTTTAACTGCCTTTTGTTTTCTTCACTAAGTCCAGACGGCAGCCAAGGCCTTCCTTCTTCCTCTGCGAAATCAGAACACCTCACCATTTTTTTCTATTTTGTCTGTTCTCTCCGCCGCACCCTTCCTCTTTGGATTCCTCGCTGACTCACCCTCCCTCTCTATTTGCTCTTTAGCGATAAAAATCGCACCCCTCCCGCTCCCTCTCTTCTTCGCTCTCTCAATCTCCCTTACTCTCTCTCTCTCTCTCTTGCTCTATTCCCCCTCTGCTCTCTCTCGCGAACCCTAAAACCCCGCCTCCTCTCTTCCCTCTCGCTGACCCAGAACCCTACCCCCTTTCTCTCTTTGATTCTTCTCGGCGCTCCATCTCTCCTTTCTCTGCTTTCTCTCTCCCGGGGTGTCCTTGTGCTTGTAAATGGTGCGGTGCTGGTACGATGCTGGTGTGGTGCTCGCTGATTTGGGACGGCCGTGAGGCGAGCCGCTGCTTGGTAGCTGCCGAGCTTGACCCTCGTTGCGATTGGCTCTTCTCTCGGGTAACCCTAAAACTCACTAATTCGGTTTTGCCTTGTGGCTTGCGGCTGATGCTTTGATCTGTGGCCTTCGTGCCATTTCACTTGACTTGTGGCCTTCGAGTTTGTTTTGCTATCGCTGGCCGTGAGCCTTGCTGTTGATTGTGGCCTATGTGCCTTCTTGTCTGACCTGCGGCTTTGAGCCTTTTTCTGTAACTTGCAGCCCTTGTGCCTTGTGTAGTTTGACTTGTGCTGTTGCGGGTACTACCCCTCTGTGGCTGTTGCCTTGATTTTGTTTGGATTACCTTGCCCTTTTCTTTGTTGGGCTTGCTGTCTCTGATTTGCTGGTTGATATGTATATGGTGCTGTACCAGTTGGTACAGCCCAGTGTTGCCACTGGTACCGAATCTCAAAACTGACCTTGAAATGACAGGGATCTTATTGGAAAATAATTGGATTGAATTGTAAATTTTAGGCCCTTGCGTAAATAAAATTAAATCGGGTTCTAAAATGCAAGTGTGGATTTCATATTGAATTTTGGGCTTTGGGCCTTAGCTAATTAATTGGAAATTGGGCCTTTTGTCTTTTCTGTTGGGCTTGACCGAAATCAAATTAAAGGGGCTCGGCCTTGATTATATTATTGATTTGGGTTTTAGACCCAAACCGAACCAACATATAATTATGGTTACTTTTAAATTGGACTTGTAAATTTATATGAATTGAAATATAGCCCAATCTTGATCGGGTTGTACAAACCCAAAATTGATAAGTTAGAGCACGAGATTAAATTACCGAAGATTGAATTAGAATTACGAGAATGTAGGAAGTTAATTAAAAAGCACGGTTTGGACTTAAAATTAAAATAGTTTAACACATTTAAATTAAGTAGTTAGGATTTTAAAAATATTAGTTAAGTAAATATTTAGATTAAATCAAATGTAGTTTTAAATAAGGTAAATAAATTATAAATAAAATATGTGGTTGATTAATAAAGGACAATTAATTAACAACATATTAACACTTTCGAATCATTACGATTACAAAATTTTACTAAATAGAATGATTAGATAATCATGTATTAAATTATATTTAAATGAATTGACTTGCACAAATTAGTAAAAATAATTCGTACGATTCTAGAAACTTTATAATAATTAAGTACTACACTTATTAATTACGTACTTAGGATTTAAAATAAATTGTAGTTAACTTAATTAGGAAAATTATTTATAGTGCAAGTATTAATTAGGGACTTAATAATAACTAATTAAATTACGTCGATTATACCTTACGTATGTTATCGTAAAAATACACAAATACATTATCTAAGTAGTTAATTAATTAGATAAGCAGTTTATCTTCAAATTAAAGTATAACAAATGATTTAAGTACATTAGATTAATTTAATTAGATTCGAACCTTAGTTAATTAATTAACTAAATACCAACACTCAGTCGAAATAATCAAACTAGGTAATAAGGGTTACGAATACTTAGTGTAGACCCTAATTAAGTTACGACCAAATTACAGGTCAGCCGACCTACACCGAGTTCGATCCGTGGTCCGATCCCGCTGACGGTTACACCGGAGCAGGTGAGGATTGTGCAGATTACGGTGATCTCTAGCGCTAGCGCTTTTTGCCCCTACAGCTATCAGGTGTGGGATATCTGCATTATCTTTTTCGTGGCGTACTCTTACCAGTCGACCACTTGACCTGACATTTGTACTTAAATTTTGTAGTTGCATTAGAGCATGTTTAATCCTTTCTGAACTGTAATTTAGGATTTGCATGACCCCTTCTAAATTGAAAATTTTATGCCTTTTTAGGAGTAGCGTAACTTAAATTAATAATATATTAGGATATTAGTTGTCCTCTTCTCGTAGAGGACAACATATTATGTAGTCTAGCATATGCATTGGTGAGAGCTGAGAAGAAAACTGAGTGACTGCGTTCCGGCCGGTTGGTATCGAATTGGTCGGCCCGTTAGCCATTGAGCCGAGAGATCACTTGATTTCTCGGATGGTCTTATTAGGATTATATTATTATATGCATTGGATTATTATATTATTTTTGATCATTTTACCATTACGTGCGGACCGATCTCGAGCCCAGAGGTACGAAAACGATTCGAGCTGTGTCTTCTCTACATGTGGAGCTATCAGTCTTGTACGGCTTATCTCATAGCCCCAGGTCGCGTGTTGGGACCGTACGCCTCTGGAGGTCTCATACCCGGCGAGGATGACACGCTCCGGAGGGTCTCATGCCCAGCGCGCCAGTGTGCTGTCCTGGGGGTGGTATTGTGATGTAGGCTGGGGTGACACGTCACTAGAGGTCGCATACTCGTCCTGGATGCCACGCTCTAGTGAGTATCATGCCCGGCGTGGATGACACGTCACTAGGGGTCGCATACTCGGCAAGGATGACACGCTCTAGTGGGTCTCATGCCCATACCTGCGGAAAAAGGGTCTCACGCCTTTGAGGGTGACACGCCTCTTTGATTCATGTTTATGGCCAGACGATGGAGGCCTCATTGTTCATGAGGAAACAGATTAACTTATTCTTACGTCTTGCATGTATGTTTTCCCATATTGGATTATATTGGTTCGAACATATGAATTTAAATTGGCACGACACCAGGTGATAAAGTTATTCGTATTATTATTATATTAGTTTGTACACACGGTACCTATTGCACTGGACTCCGACTGGATATATATATATATTCTTCTGCTTATATTTTATTTTGGGAAATTTTAATCATGTTGGCATAATAGGATAATCGCATCATTTCATTTATTATATGTATTTTCTTTTGTAGTTATTATGATAGGTTCAATTTCCGCAACATGTGCATTAAAAGAAACAATTACCGACTTTACGTAGATTTCAAATTTAAAATGTGCTTTGACTTAAGAGGATCCCTGAAGGGATAATACTGGGTCACATACTGGGCGATCATTCGCTCATCCCCTCCCTTTTATGGATGTGGGCAGGTACAGAGTCTGACGGTCCGCAGCAGGAGGCGTCAGGAGCTGTCCCCGACGGTCACATCACTTGATATAGATTAGGGGCTTTTGTTTAGGATTTTGCGAGTCCGATGTTTTTGTTATATACATTGGACTCGATAGATTATGTATCTCTTTGACTAGTTATGTTTATTTTATCCCGAGATGGATTTTATGGATGATGTGTATATTTATGTTTATTTGATATTTATGACTATTGCTTGTTTGTATTATATTGCTTCCGCTGCTGTTTGATTATTATGTTGTTTAGCCTTGCGTGTTTATTGATTATTAGACACGAGGCGGGGATTGATCACATCCTAATCCGGAAATCCTGGTTTGGGGTGTGACATCCTTTGGGTGGTATCAGAGCCAGGTTTATCGTAATCCTTTGTACGATAAACCGAATACCATTCAATAATCAAATAGGAAGCAAAGTCATAAATTAATAAATATTAATATATATATATACGAGTCAAAGCACTTGATCGATACTTTAAATAGTATCTCACGTAGACATCGACAATCGAGCTTCCTCCTATCTTACGTTCTATCTGCTCTACTAAACCGAAATCATATTCGTCATTTTTTTCTCCACCTGTATAAGGTGGATTTACAAGAAATATTTACGATCACAGGATTATCTTCATGATTTACTTTGCCTTTAATCCAAATTATTACACACGTAATTAAGTTCGAGTGGACGGCTACGCGATATAAGTCCTGAAACACTCAGGAGGTGGTTCGTCACCTCGATTATCGACCTTAAGAACTTGAAGCAGGTATTCGTGTAGAAGGATAGAGGAGACTCGGACTGGCTAAGGACTATGACGTGGAGACCCGGTATCACCTCAAGAATGCCAACCTTATTAATACGTGAAAAACCAAGTATATTGGACGACTTAATATGTGAGTAGCGCCCCATCACGATCACCGGTGGTCGATTCCCAGCCATCTAATAGTGCGAGGTCACGATGCCACGTATTGTGGTACCACGTCCTTACCCCGTAGAGTAACGGGACATAAATGAGAAGATTCACCGCATAGCTACAGGCAGACAGCCTCCACCCTCTCTGCCATCGTCACCAACCTTGTCTCATCCGCCACCACCTCGAGAGGAGTATGGACTCGACGCAGTTGTGCGACAGTCTCCTTCGACTTGTTATTTTCCACCCGAGGGACCGGTAGTAGCTCATCTCCTCCACTGCGACTATCTATAGAAGATCTGCGTGTACTTTCTCGTTAGCTGTCCAAACGCAAACAAAATGGGTTCGTCTTAACACCTCGATACTTCAGCCTTCTTCTCTGCAGTGACGATCGAACAAGCTCCATTTGGAATTGTCTCTCTGAGAGAAATGTCTGGAGAAAAACGTCGTTTGGTTCGAACTACCGTCTGTACGGATTTTAACTCCAGCTATCAAAAATAAGTTGAAATATAGTGATAATGTCTTAAACCATCGATATGATATTTCATTTAACTAAATCTCATTTGACCCAAACCACGATCATTCCCTAGGAGTTGATCCCTATATTTTTGTTGAATGTTGGGCTGACCGTTAACGAAACCTCTCTCGCTAAGTCAATCCTTCCTGATCATCATTCAAAATCCAAAAAAATATGAAGCTCAATGCTAGTGCACGAACCTTTATATAACCATAAATTCTTAAGATGTGTATGTCCGTTATGATTTGATTTCAATATTATTCCATAAGAAAACTTATTCCATGTTATTCCAACCTTGATTGAATTGTACTAATGTGACTATTCTTGGTTACGACTTGATTATTCGAGCACTACATTTGTTGCCAATTCTAGAAAACGTGTCGTTTATTTGACCGTTTGAAATTCTATCTAATTCAATTATATCCGCTTGACTCCGTTGGAAATTATTCGATCAAATTTCGATTGATTACTCCAAATGAAATTAATTAAACTTGATTCTATATTTACCCTAAATGTATAGGGTTGAGCTAGACAATATCAAATTAAATTAAATTAAACAATTCCCCGTGTGTTAAGGAGTCAAGTTCGAGAGGACTCCTGAGCGCGAAAGTAGCTTCGAAGAGCTCAAGCGCCACCTTGTCTCCGCACCGGTTCTCGCGATGCCTATCTTCGGTGTGGAGTACGCCGTTTATGCTGACGCCTCCCGATACGGATTAGGTTGCGTATTGATGCAGCAGGGACATGTCATCGCATACGCTTCGAGGCAGCTCCGCACGCACGAGCGGAACTACCCCACCCACGACTTAGAGTTGGCGGCCGTGGTCTTCGCGTTGAAGATCTGGCGTCATTACCTATACGGAGACAAGTACAAGATCTACACTGATCACAAGAGCCTGAAGTACGTCTTCACGCAGAAAGAGCTCAACCTGAGGCAGCGGAGATGCCTCGAACTGATGAAGGACTACGACCTGGAGATATTATATCATCCGGGCAAGGCCAACGTGGTGGCCGACGCCTTGAGTCGCAAGAGTCAGGGTAACCTGGCTACGATGATTACGCGACAGCACCATCTACTGGAGGACATGAGACGACTCGACTTGTGGGTTGCTCCATCGGAGGAGCTGATAGGCGAGACTAGCAGTAGCAGCGAGATAGTGGTAGCCTCTTTGGTGATACAGCCGACATTGATCGACGAGATACGACTAGCGCAGAGTAGCGACGATTTACTTGAGAGGACTCGTGCCGCTATTGCAGCGGGCCAGCGTCTCCCGTTTAGAGTAGATGACGAGGGTGCCTTGAGACTCGGTGACAGACTATGCGTACCAGATACGGCATCCCTAAATGACAGGATCCTTAGGGAGGCACACGACTCGGTCTACGCGATTCATCCTGGCGAGACGAAGATGTACCAAGACCTCAAGAACTACTACTGGTGGAAGAACATGCGACGAGAGATCGCGAAGTTCGTTGGCAAGTGCCTGACTTGCCAAAAGGTGAAAGCCGACCGTCAGAGACCACCGGGGCTTATACAGCCACTCAAGAAGTCGGAGCATAAGTTCGATATCATCACGATGGATTTCGTGACAGGACTACCTAGGACTAGGTCGAAAGACGATGCGATCTGGGTCATAGTCGATACTTTGACCAAGGTGGCGCACTTCATCGCCTATCGATATGGATTGACGGGAGAGGAGATGGCCCTACTCTATATGAGACATCAGCACAAGTTTCATGGAGTCCCGACTACGATCATATCTGATCGTGACCCCCGCTTCACCTCGCGCTTTTGGGAGAGTTTTCACGAGGCTCTCGGGACCGAGGTAGTATTCAGCACCGCCCATCACCCACAGACGGACGGTCAGTTAGAGCGTACGATACAGACGTTAGAGGATATGCTACGATCGTGCGCTCTTACGATGCAGGGCGACTGGACGGATCATCTGCACATGGCAGAGTTCTAGTACAACAGTAGCTACCACACGAGTATCGGCATGTCGCCATTCGAGGCGTTATACGGGCATCCAGTCCGTACACCCGTATGTTGGGGGTCTACCAGCTCGTTCCGCCTTACCGTACCCCAGCTGATCGAGGAGTGTACGGATAAGATGCGGATTATCCAAGACCGGCTTAAGACGGCGCAAGATCGCCAACGAAAGTACGCGGACCCAAAGCGTCGAGACTTCAGCATGGAGGTTGGCGAGCACGCGCTTCTACGAGTTTCGCCCCGCAAGGGGATTATGAGGGTTGGAGTCAAGGGCAAGTTAGCACCTATATACATCGGCCCGTTTATGATTCTCGAGAGAGTCGGTCGCACCGCATACCGAATTGCGCTACCTCCATCCCTCGCTGGTGTACACGATGTCTTTCACGTATCTTAGCTTCGACGCTACGTGCGGAGTGAGGCACACGTGCTAGAGCATGAGCCACTACAGGTCGAGCCGGATTTGACATACGAGGCACGTCCGATTCGCCTCTTAGACGTGCAGGAGATCGAGTTGCGACGACGCACTATTCGTCGAGTATTAGTACAGTGGGAGCATCATACTCTGCGTGAGGCGACATGGGAGCTCGAGGACGGGATGCTAGAGCGCTATCCAGAGTTATTCGCACTTACCGAGTAGATTTCGATCGTTCGGGACGAACTTTTTATTAGGGGGGGAGAATGTTATAACCCGTATAAAATAATTTAGTTAATTAACCTAATAATCAAAATTTGCAACTAAATTAAAATTTTGAAATTATTAGTTAGGTTAATTAAAAATGATCAATTGTTTAAACAAAATTATTAATAGGATAAACAAGAATTTAAATAAATTATAGAGGCACTTCTGTATATATATAATAAAGTAGTAAATCAAAATATCGTGTTAGGGAATCTCTAAATTTACGAACCGAAATTTAAATAGACGTGGTGACATTCGAATAGTTCGTACATTTTTTATAAATGTCATTTCTTTCGCGTTCCAAATTAACTGATAATTAAAGAACTAACGATTTAATTGCGAATTACAAATCGAAGATTTCGACAAATTAAGGTGAAATATTAAACGCGAAAACTTCGTCGAATTAAACCTGTTGCAAGCCTCTCGATTGTTATTTATTGATCTAGAAAATATTACATCCAAACCGAGTTTCTTAAGTATGCAATTGTTTGGACCATTCAAATAAATTCTGCACGAATCTCAAAGCAGTCCCTTCCCTTTTAACTGCCTTTTGTTTTCTTCACTAAGTCCAGACGGCAGCCAAGGCTTTCCTTCTTCCTCTGCGAAATCAGAACACCTCACCATTTTTCTATTTTGTCTGTTCTCTCCGCCGCACCCTTCCTCTTTGGATTCCTCGCTGACTCACCCTCCCTCTCTATTTGCTCTTTAGCGATAAAAATCGCACCCCTCCCGCTCCCTCTCTTCTTCGCTCTCTCAATCTCCCTTACTCTCTCTCTCTCTCTCTCTTGCTCTATTCCCCCTCTGCTCTCTCTCGCGAACCCTAAAACCCCGCCTCCTCTCTCCCCTCTCGCTGACCCAGAACCCTACCCCCTTTCTCTCTTTGATTCTTCTCGGCGCTCCATCTCTCCTTTCTCTGCTTTCTCTCTCCCGGGGTGTCCTTGTGCTTGTAAATGGTGCGGTGCTGGTACGATGCTGGTGTGGTGCTCGCTGATTTGGGACGGCCGTGAGGCGAGCCGCTGCTTGGTAGCTGCCGAGCTTGACCCTCGTTGCGATTGGCTCTTCTCTCGGGTAACCCTAAAACTCACTAATTCGGTTTTGCCTTGTGGCTTGCGGCTGATGCTTTGATCTGTGGCCTTCGTGCCATTTCACTTGACTTGTGGCCTTCGAGTTTGTTTTGCTATCGCTGGCCGTGAGCCTTGCTGTTGATTGTGGCCTATGTGCCTTCTTGTCTGACCTGCGGCTTTGAGCCTTTTTCTGTAACTTGCGGCCCTTGTGCCTTGTGTAGTTTGACTTGTGCTGTTGCGGGTACTACCCCTCTGTGGCTGTTGCCTTGATTTTGTTTGGATTACCTCGCCCTTTTCTTTGTTGGGCTTGCTGTCTCTGATTTGCTGGTTGATATGTATATGGTGCTGTACCAGTTGGTACAGCCCAGTGTTGCCACTGGTACCGAATCTCAAAACTGACCTTGAAATGACAGGGATCTTATTGGAAAATAATTGGATTGAATTGTAAATTTTAGGCCCTTGCGTAAATAAAATTAAATCGGGTTCTAAAATACAAGTGTGGATTTCATATGGAATTTTGGGCTTTGGGCCTTAGCTAATTAATTGGAAATTGGGCCTTTTGTCTTTTCTGTTGGGCTTGACCGAAATCAAATTAAAGGGGCTCGGCCTTGATTATATTATTGATTTGGGTTTTAGACCCAAACCGAACCAACATATAATTATGGTTACTTTTAAATTGGACTTGTAAATTTATATGAATTGAAATATAGCCCAATCTTGATCGGGTTGTACAAACCCAAAATTGATAAGTTAGAGCACGAGATTAAATTACCGAAGATTGAATTAGAATTACGAGAATGTAGGAAGTTAATTAAAAAGCACGGTTTGGACTTAAAATTAAAATAGTTTAACACATTTAAATTAAGTAGTTAGGATTTTAAAAATATTAGTTAAGTAAATATTTAGATTAAATCAAATGTAGTTTTAAATAAGGTAAATAAATTATAAATAAAATATGTGGTTGATTAATAAAGGACAATTAATTAACAACATATTAACACTTTCGAATCATTACGATTACAAAATTTTACTAAATAGAATGATTAGATAATCATGTATTAAATTATATTTAAATGAATTGACTTGCACAAATTAGTAAAAATAATTCGTACGATTCTAGAAACTTTATAATAATTAAGTACTACACTTATTAATTACGTACTTAGGATTTAAAATAAATTGTAGTTAACTTAATTAGGAAAATTATTTATAGTGCAAGTATTAATTAGGGACTTAATAATAACTAATTAAATTACGTCGATTATACCTTACGTATGTTATCGTAAAAATACACAAATACATTATCTAAGTAGTTAATTAATTAGATAAGCAGTTTATCTTCAAATTAAAGTATAACAAATGATTTAAGTACATTAGATTAATTTAATTAGATTCGAACCTTAGTTAATTAATTAACTAAATACCAACACTCAGTCGAAATAATCAAACTAGGTAATAAGGGTTACGAATACTTAGTATAGACTCTAATTAAGTTACGACCAAATTACAGGTCAGCCGACCTACACCGAGTTCGATCCGTGGTTTGATCCCGCTGACGGTTACACCGGAGCAGGCGAGGATTGTGCAGATTACGGTGATCTCTAGCGCTAGCGCTTTCTACCCCTACAGCTATCAGGTGTGGGATATCTGCATTATCTTTTTCGTGGCGTACTCTTATCAGTCGACCACTTGACCTGACATTTGTACTTAAATTTTGTAGTTGCATTAGAGCATGTTTAATCCTTTCTGAACTGTAATTTAGGATTTGCATGACCCCTTCTAAATTGAAAATTTAATGCCTTTTTAGGAGTAGCGTAACTTAAATTAATAATATATTAGGATATTAGTTGTCCTCTTCTCGTAGAGGACAACATATTATGTAGTCTAGCATATGCATTGGTGAGAGCTGAGAAGAAAACTGAGTGACTGCGTTCCGGCCGGTTGGTATCGAATTGGTCGGCCCGTTAGCCATTGAGCCGAGAGATCACTTGATTTCTCGGATGGTCTTATTAGGATTATATTATTATATGCATTGGATTATTATATTATTTTTGATCATTTTACCATTACGTGCGGACCGATCTCGAGCCCAGAGGTACGAAAACGATTCGAGCTGTGTCTTCTCTACATGTGGAGCTATCAGTCTTGTACGGCTTATCTCATAGCCCCAGGTCGCGTGTTGGGACCGTACGCCTCTGGAGGTCTCATACCCGGCGAGGATGACACGCTCCGGAGGGTCTCATGCCCAGCGCGCCAGTGTGCTGTCCTGGGGGTGGTATTGTGATGTAGGCTGGGGTGACACGTCACTAGAGGTCGCATACTCGTCCTGGATGCCACGCTCTAGTGAGTATCATGCCCGGCGTGGATGACACGTCACTAGGGGTCGCATACTCGGCAAGGATGACACGCTCTAGTGGGTCTCATGCCCATACCTGCGGAAAAAGGGTCTCACGCCTTTGAGGGTGACACGCCTCTTTGATTCATGTTTATGGCCAGACGATGGAGGCCTCATTGTTCATGAGGAAACAGATTAACTTATTCTTACGTCTTGCATGTATGTTTTCCCATATTGGATTATATTGGTTCGAACATATGAATTTAAATTGGCACGACACCAGGTGATAAAGTTATTCGTATTATTATTATATTAGTTTGTACACACGGTACCTATTGCACTGGACTCCGACTGGATATATATATATATTCTTCTGCTTATATTTTATTTTGGGAAATTTTAATCATGTTGGCATAATAGGATAATCGCATCATTTCATTTATTATATGTATTTTCTTTTGTAGTTATTATGATAGGTTCAATTTCCGCAACATGTGCATTAAAAGAAACAATTACCGACTTTACGTAGATTTCAAATTTAAAATGTGCTTTGACTTAAGAGGATCCCTGAAGGGATAATACTGGGTCACATACTGGGCGATCATTCGCTCATCCCCTCCCTTTTATGGATGTGGGCAGGTACAGAGTCTGACGGTCCGCAGCAGGAGGCGTCAGGAGCTGTCCCCGACGGTCACATCACTTGATATAGATTAGGGGCTTTTGTTTAGGATTTTGCGAGTCCGATGTTTTTGTTATATACATTGGACTCAATAGATTATGTATCTCTTTGACTAGTTATGTTTATTTTATCCCGAGATGGATTGTATGGATGATGTGTATATTTATGTTTATTTGATATTTATGACTATTGCTTGTTTGTATTATATTGCTTCCGCTGCTGTTTGATTATTATGTTGTTTAGCCTTGCGTGTTTATTGATTATTAGACACGAGGCGGGGATTGATCACATCCTAATCCGGAAATCCTGGTTTGGGGTGTGACAGAAAGGTACGAGGGCATCGTCCCAAAATACAACAAATTATGGCGTGGTAGAGAGTTAGCGATTGCCCGGGCATTTGGTAGTTAGGAGGGGTCTTACGGGCTTATTGTCCCTTTGTTGGAGGCAATAAAAAGGGCAAATCTAGGAACTGTGTATGAAGTTGTTTCGAAGCCTTCAGAAAGGCAGGGTACCGATATTTCATGAGGTTGGCATGGGCATGGGGACCGTGTATAGAAGCAGTAGGTCACCTCAGACTCGTCATCAGTATCGACGCCTGTTTCTTGTCAGGTAGATACAAGGGCAGGTTGTTGATTGTCACCAGATATGATGCGGAGAACCAGTTAATCCCACTAGCATTTGGATTGGTAGAGAGCGAAGAGTTTGAGAATTGGAGGTGGTTTATGAAGTGGGTGCGGGAGAATGTAATTGGTCCGAATAGGTTCATGCGTGTGGTCTCTGACCGGCACAAGGGCATAAAAAAGGTGTTCATTCAAGATGATCTGGGTTGGTCAGATGAGAACGGGCAGTGTGCCCACCGGTTCTGCTCTCAACACGTGTTTGAGAACTTTGGAAAACACACTCAGGATAAAATTACTTCTAAATTCTTCAAGATGATGGTTAAAAAGAAGAAGCGAAGAAGATTACAAGATGGCCTTGATGCAATCGGAAGGCGAAATCCTGATTGGCTGACATACTTGGATACGTGTGGCAAGTATAATGAAAATGACGAGGAAGAACCAGCTAAGCCATGGAAGGTTTATCAAGCTATGGACAATGGAAGTCGTTGGAAAATAATGACCAGCAATGGTTCCGAATTGCTGAACAATGTGTTTAAAACTTATCGCAGGTTTGTTATTCAAAATTTCCATAGTTTACAATTAATGAAATATTTTAGGTTATATTTATTTTAATTGTAAATTGTAATTCTCGTAGGTTACTAGTTGCTGTAATTATTGAGGAGACGTTTTACAAGTGTGTCACATGGTTCGTTCAAAGAAGAGAGAAGGCCGTGCAATGCCAACAAGAGGGTCAACTTTTCTCTACTCGTACGCACTTGAAGCTGAACAAGCACATCCAGAAGACTAACAAAATGAGCGCGGTTGCATTCAATAGATCCGGGGAATTTATGGTGACATCACATGGTGAGAAAATCCAATTTGACATAGAGGCAGGCAAATGGGTGTACACGTCCCAAGACTGTAGGTACAAGGTCATTGTGAAGAACGACCATGAGGTGGAATGCTCTTGCCAAATCCTCAGCTCACCGGAATACCATGTGTTCATGTGATATCAGTGTGTCGTATAAGATACGAATGTGTGTTAAAATTTTATAATAATCTTGCATGATGAAAGTTACAAATGTGTGAAAAATGTAGGAACTACGATCCAAATGTCTTCGTAAATTACTATTACAACATTCAACGCTTATCGACACATGGAGTGGAGAATTAATTGACTACTAACTCTCCAGCAGTTTGTTTTCGAAAAATTGCAATTTGCAAATTGTACAATTAATGCTGCTTTTTTTATCCAAGCCCCAAAAATTAGTTCATCTTCTTGTGTAAAGAGCGTAAATAAAGACCTTATATACGCTACTAATGTATTTGTTTTAATGAATTTTTCAATGGGAAAAAAGATCCAAACATTTGATAGTTTTATATTAAATAAGGACATTATTGTTTTCATGATTTTTGCGGCCAGAAAATTAATTCATTTTGATTAAAATAAATTAGTTGTAAATAAATTTATCATAAAAACATTAATTAATATGTGATCTAAAAAATAATATGTTTCTGTTTTTATTTTTATTTAGTATATTACTTCTTGTGAGATGTTTAGCATATTCTCTCGGAGTAAAACACAACATGGGCTTGTGTTTCTCTATCTTGAACATTTTGACAATCATAATAAAAAAAATAAACTTGTTAAATTTTAATCTAAATTTTCAATATTATTAAATGTGGTACGACATATAATAGTTTTTCATTTTCAACATTCCTAAGTTTGATTATGAAAAATATTGCTTTTAGTAAGATTTCAAAAATATGGTTAAGATTGTCAAAAGAATATTATTGACAAATAATTACAATTTTAATATATTCTCAAAATAAATTTATTGACAAATTATTTTTGTACAACAAAAAAAAATCGAACCACATTGAATGATAACGACCCAATACAACTAAAAAAATACCAGCCGTAAAAAAAATTCTAGCTGGTATGATTCATATTGGCCTTCTTAAGAAAAAATATATATGAACAGTACGATTCAGGCCGTAAACAAAAAAAGTTGGTTGGCTGGCATTGGTGGATCCATATAAGCCCAGGGGTAGGCAAGTGCCTACCCCTGGATTTGAAAAAAAAATTATGCCCAATGTAATTTTCAAAGTGTGCCTACCTCTAATTCAATATGGTGCCCAACCCTGGCCCAAAAAATATTAAATAGAAGGCCCATCCGCTGGAAATAATTCCTGCTGTCGCTCCGCTAGCGAGATCCAACAAAAAAGAAAAAAAAATACATTTCGCTAATCTCTACGTGCGAGTCAGAAAAAGAAAAGACTTCCTATATGCTATTCGCTGGAGTCAGAGAGCACCCCTTTCCCCCATTAATTTACTATTTGCTTTTGCTTTTATCAGAATGAGAATGCTTGATTGCTCCAAACCTTCTCTCTACTAGGTAGGTGTCGGTAATCCTGTTCCGGTGCTATTTGGATAATTCTAGATCAAATTTGATTCATAGAAGATCTCAGATTAAGCGAGAATATAAGGGTCATTTTGCTAATTTCACAATTCATATTGTGGAGGAAAAGAGGGGCTAGAATTTTTACAAAATCTGACAAGGGGTTAGAAGCGCTGCTTGAAGATGTTCTGGAGCAGCTCAAACTCACGCAATTACCAGCATATAGTAGTGTGATGGGTACTTAATTAGCTCCTGATTTTGATCTTTTGTTTCATTACTTCACTGTTTTAGCATTTTCTTCCTCCATTTTTTTATGCTTATTTCATTAGCATCTCAATTGTTTTGAGTATTATTTTTCACCTTTTTTCGTGGTGGTTATCGCCCTTGTGTAACTGAAACATTCATTTCAATACAAATGTGGGCTTGACCCTCATTTTACTCAAAAAAATGTTTGATTCCTCTTTAATAAATTAGTTAGTTTATGCATCTCTAAGATGGAATACCATATTGGTTCAGTCTAGCAACATTTAATCAATGGTTAGCAACATTTTCGCTTACAAATTTATGGCATCTTTTTAGACATTGTAACTGAGCCATTGAACTAATACTTGAATTCCGGTAACCTTTGAGTTTGTGAAAGACCAGTACACTGTGCAATACCCGATTAGTTAATGGGTTTGAACCCGATTAACTATTTAAATCCGATTAGTGCCCTACTCCGACGGAAATCCTGGATCCGCCCTTGTTAGCCGGGGTGGTTATTTTTGTAAAAATTTCAGGTTCGATGCCGTATATTGAACTTAATTTGTATTTTTTTTAATTCACTTAATAAAAAAAATCGGCATTTTACGGACTGCATACACATATTTTTCAATAACTGATCACTGCATTGGCGATTATATATAGTAATATAATTTTCAATAATTGATGCTTGTGATATTATATTTTACTTGTCACGACCTCGCTGCCGGGCCGGGAGTCGCGACAAGAGAGGCACCCAGACATTCATCCATCGTCCCGTCAACCTATGTCGCAACAAAAATAACAAAGAAACAATACGGAGTAAGCTACAAAGCTCAGTAACCGGTTATTTAACGACGCGCTTCTCTATAATTGGCTTAATTAAACAACAATTCAAACAGACTGGATTAATCCACACAAATTCAAATCAAATTATGCCTGCATATTTAACGACGATAGCACATGGGTCTAGGGTATCAGTAAAACAAGTCACACAGTATTTGGAATGTCTGTCACAGACAATTTCCACATTCACAGTACACACAATCTCATCAGTTCACAATCAAATTCGAACCTCAGACCCGCTATCCCGTTAAATATACCTCATAATACAATATCCAATTCAACCAAACAAAACGAAAACACAGATTATAGAGAAGTCCGGTTACCTTATTACGATTAGTTCAGAACTTCAATTCGAGTTGCAACAACTGTTCAGAATCAATGCGACGTAGTCAGAATTCCAATCGGACGTATAATCAAATAATAATCTATACCGACATATCTATTTTTTTTCATTTCCTCAAATTATTTTTTGAGGAAAAAATAAGGGTCGAGCCATTTCCTCAAATTTCTTTCTTCTTTTTTTCTCTTCATTTATTTGGTTTCTGTTTGTTTATTTTTCTATAATATAATTGGAGAGATTAATATGTTCATGAATTAGAAAGGTCGGTTAGGGAGGGCAATGCATGCAAGCCACGTGCCAAAAAAAATGCTACGTTGATCCCATATATTTATTTAAGTTTGTCATTTTACAATATAAACCTTCAAAGTTATAAAATTATATATTGATCAAAAATAATTTTAAAAATAAAAATTAAATTACCGGATGTTACAATTCTCTCCCTCTTAAAATTAATTTTGTCCTCAAAATTTAAATGAATGATAGTAGTCAAACGACAGAGATCAAACAAGAATCAAATTGAATTATCATAGATCAAACAAGTAAATAATCATCTTCAATCAAATTAATTTAAAGTAATTTTCACCACTTTTACTTTCATTAGAATTATAATATAAACCTTTTAAAATTATAAACCTTCATTAGAATTTTCACCACTTTTACTTTTACAATATAAACCTTCAAAGTTATAAAATTATATATTGATCAAAAATAATTTTAAAAATAAAAATTAAATTACCGGATGTTACATTACTAATATTTAGGTGGTGGGATGTCGGCTTGAGCTTTGTCAGTTTTCTCCGATCAGAATCTTTTTGTTAGTTATTCTAGGGTTTGAGAAGAGGAAGAGAGCAAGAGACAAAGAGACAACTCAAACTGATTTCTATTAGACTTAATTCTCTCTCATACAAAGAGTCTATATATATGCAACATAATAAAGATACAAAGCCCAATGGGCCCAAATAGCAATTTGGGTCAAACATAACAATCTCCACCTTGAACCAAATTGCATCTAAAACAAACTAAAACATAAAATAAATGCATAAAGCAAACATAACCTAAACAAAGGTAAACATAAAGATAAACTAGCAACATGCTAGGAACAAAACTAGCTCAAACTAGCTAGAAACAAATCGATACCAAATTTGAACAAAGCTTGAACTTTGCAATTGGAAGAGGCTTTGTGAGCATATCGGCCGAATTCGACTCGGTACCAATATTCTTCACGGCAACCTTGCCTTCCGAGATCACATCTCGAACAAAATGGTACCGAATGTCAATGTGCTTCGTCTTCTCATGGTACATGCGGTCCTTGGTCAAATGAATCGCGCTTTGGTTATCACAAAACACCGTAATAGGACCCTCGAAAGAAGACATTTCACCAACAAATGCCTTAAGCCAAATAGCCTCCTTAATAGCCTCGGTAATTGCCATGTATTCGGCCTCGGTACTTGAGAGTGCAACAGTGGCTTGAAGTGTAGACTTCCAACTAATTGCACAATCTCCAAGGGTAAAAACATAACCCGTCAAAGAACGCCTCTTGTCTAAATCACCCGCAAAATCCGCATCCACAAAACCTGTTAGTGTCTTGCCATTACCAAACTCCAAACGAGCATCAATAGTACCTCTCAAATAGCAGAAAATCCATTTAACTGCTTCCCAATGCTCCTTTCCAGGACAAGAAAGATACATACTTACCACACTAACAGCTTGAGCAATGTCGGGTCGAGTACACACCATCAAGTACATGAGACTCCCGACTGCACTCGAATATGGAACCTTTTCCATATATTTCTTCTCATCATCAGATTTTGGGCTTAAAGCGGCCGAAAGCTTGAAATGCACCGCAAGAGGAGTTGAAACAACCTTAGCTTTCTCCATGCCAAACTGACGTAACACTTTTTCGGCAAAACTCTTTTGTGAAAGAAACAATTTTCTTTTGGACATATCCCTTGTGATCTCCATCCCGAGAATTCTTTTGGCGGCCCCTAAATCTTTCATCTCAAATGCCGAACTAAGTTGCTCTTTCAACCTCCTAACTTCTTTCAAGTTTGAGGATGCAATCAACATGTCATCCACATAGAGCAACAAGTAAATGAAATCTCCACCATCCAACTTCTTGAAATAGACACAACTATCATAATTGGAACGATGGAAATTAATACTCACCATGAATGAGTCAAACTTCTTATACCATTGCCGCGGTGATTGCTTAAGGCCATAAAGGGACTTCTTCAAAAGACACACTCGGTCATTCTTTCCCGCAACCTCAAAACCCTCCGGTTGACTCATGTAAATTTGCTCTTCCAAATCACCATGCAAGAAGGCAGTTTTCACATCCATTTGCTCCAACTCCAAATCCTTCATTGCCACTAAAGAGAGCAAAACTCGAATGGAGGTATGCTTAACCACGGGAGAGAACACATCATTAAAGTCCACACCTTGGACTTGACTATACCCTTTGGCCACAAGCCTTGCCTTGTATCGAAAATCCGCGGGATTTGAGCCATCAATCTTTCTCTTAAACACCCACTTGCAACCCACAATTCTCTTACCACTAGGAGGCTTCACAAGAGACCAAGTCTCATTTTGTTGCAAGGATTGTAACTCTTCATTCATAGCGGCAACCCAATTGGCCGCATCCTTAGAAGAAATGGCTTCCTTATAGGAAGATGGCTCACAATACTCCACATCCTCTGCAATTGCCAAACAATAAGCAAAGTCGGAGTAACCATACCTTGTAGGTGGTCGAATTTATCTTCTAACTCGGTCCCTTGCCAATGCATATGGTTGTGCCTCTTCTTGGCCTTCCTCCAAATTGGCATCATCATGTGAGATCAAATCATCACCTTCTTGGACCGGCACCTCAAACTCCACCTTCTTCTCAACTGTCTCATTTTCCTTAAAAGTCGGCTCGGATGCAACATCATTTGCCTTCAACATTGCCGACTCATTGAAAATGACATCTCTCGAGATAAGAAACTTTGATGATTCGGGACACCACAACTTATACCCCTTCACATTTGCGGGATATCCAACAAAAACACACTTCTTCGATCTAGGCTCCAACTTTCCTTCATTCACATGTGCATAAGCGGGACAACCAAACACCCTCAAATTTGAATAATCGGCCGGCTTACCCGACCACACTTCTTCGGGTGTCTTCAACTCAATTGAAGCGGTAGAAGATCGATTCACCAAATAGCAAGATGTGTTAATGGCTTCCGCCCAAAACTCCTTACCCAAACCCGCATTTGAAAGCATGCTTCTAGACCTCTCAAGTAGTGTCCTATTCATCCTTTCTGCAACACCATTTTGTTGAGGAGTGTAGACCACCGTTTTGTGCCGAACAATCCCTTCGGCCTTACAAAAGTTATCAAACTCACGGTTGCAAAACTCCAAACCATTATCGGTTCTCAACCTCTTGACTTTCCTTCCCGTTTGGTTCTCCAAAAGTGATTTCCATTCTTTGAAGGTGCGAAACACATCGCTTTTCTCTTTCAAGAAATAAACCCAAACCTTCCTTGAGAAATCATCAATGAAAGTAAGCATGTAACGAGAACCATTACCTTTAGATGGCTCGCGAGAAGGTCCCCAAAGATCCGAATGGATGTAGTCCAATGTTCCCTTGGTCGAATGAATGGCCGTGGAGAAGCTTAACCTCTTATGCTTGCCAAATACACAATGCTCACAAAACTCCAAGTTGCCTGTGCATTGGCCACACAACAAGCCTCTCTTGCTCAAAATGGTCATTCCTCGCTCGCTCATATGCCCCAATCTCATATGCCACAACTTTGTAGCATCCGCATCCGAGATAGAACCCGAACGTGCAATAGCGGCCGAGCCCATGACCGTGGAACCTTGTAGGAAATAAAGAGTTTCAATTCTTTTTGCCTTCATAATTGTGAGAGCCCCTTTAGAAACTCTAAGAACTCCACCTTCACTTTGGAACTTGCATCTCTTTTCCTCAAGAGACCCCAAAGAAATCAAATTCTTCGACAAATTGGGTATATGCCTCACACCCGTCAACCTTCGAATCTTACCATCATGGAACTTGATTGTCACCAAACCAATTCCGACAACCTTGCACATATTATTGTTTTCCATGAGAACCTTACCATCCATAGACTCATAAGTCTCAAACCAATCTTTATTTGGAGTCATGTGTTGCGAAGCACCCGTATCCATCACCCAACAATGCATGTCATCAACATTGGTGTCTACCACACAAATAGTATCAACCGTGTCACACTCGGCCACATTGGCCTCCTCCGAAGAAGAACCTTTAGTATCCGCCTTTTGTTTATTTTTAAGATTGAAACAATCGGCCTTAATGTGTCCCTTCTTCTTACAATAGTTACACGCCAAATTCTTGTGCCTAGACTGTGAACGGGTCCTTGTATCTTTCGAGTTTCGGTCCCATGACCTACCTCGATCAACAACTAAACCAACACCTTGACTCCCTTTCTCACTATTGGTCATTTCACTATCAATGTGCAACTTGGCTTGCAAATTGCTCTTAACATCCTCAAGGGAAATCTTGTCTCTACTATAAATCAACATGTCTCTAAAGGCCTTGTATGATGCGGGTAATGAGCACAATAACAAAAGGGCTTGGTCCTCATCCTCCACCTTAACATCAATCTTATCTAAGTCATTCAAAATAGATGCAAACTCCGAAATATGATCGGAAATTGATGTACCTTCAACCATGCGAAGGGTGTAGAGGCGCAACTTCAATCGCAATCGATTGGTGAGAGACTTCTTCATGTAAATATTCTCTAATTTCTCCCACAAGCCCTTAGCGGTTTTCTCCGATAGGACCTCTTGCAATGTCGAATTGCTCAAACACAATTGGATAATGGAGAGTGCCTTATCATCCATATTTCTCCACTTGCTATCCGTCAACGCATCAATCAAATTTTCTCGACCAAAGATGGCATCCTTAACGCCTTGGCTCGACAAAATTGCCGTCATACGCACTTGCCATAATGCAAAACTCGTCTTCCCATCATACTTCTCAATATCATACTTCGCCGACATAGCCATTCAATTTCTCAAACACCCAAATCACCAATTCCCCAAATTATCAAAATTACTCAACCACCGAAACACGACAAATTCAAATTTGAAATTCCAAATCAACAATCAATAAAAATTGAAGTTGCTGAAGTTGATTCGGACAACAATCAAAATTGACTAAAGTGCCAAAGTCAAACTTGGCAATAACCACAAAGTTTAGTTTCGGACAATAACCAGAAAATTGAATATGGGTGTATACGCGGCTCACACATAAATCTCCAAAACTTGGTCGCGGTCTACTGCTTGGCGCGGTGCACAGAACCTTGGCGCGGTCCACGAGCAAAAGAAGAAATCGCGGCTCAAGAAATCCCTCGCGCGGTGCACCGAAAGCAAATTGCGGCTCACAGAGATGATGCGAAATGGATCTGACTGGAGAAGCGAAACTGAAAACCCTAGCGGCAGCGGACACTGATCTGAACCCTGGAACCGCCGATCGAACTGCCGGCAGCGAGATGGCTCTGATACCAATTTGTTAGTTATTCTAGGGTTTGAGAAGAGAAAGAGAGCAAGAGACAAAGAGACAACTCAAACTGATTTCTATTAGATCTAATTCTCTCTCATACAAAGAGTCTATATATATGCAACATAATAAAGATACAAAGCCCAATGGGCCCAAATAGCAATTTGGGTCAAACATAACACTTTTCATCTCAAATTAATTAAACATTGATTAGTTCAAGGTTTAATCATTTATTATTTAATCTTTTGCCCGTTCGTCCTGGTCAACACTGGAGACTGCAGTGTGTTACTGTGTATTAAGTTAATAATTATCCTTTCTGTTAAGCTGCATAAAGTATGAAAGATGAAAAGCAGGGAAGTATTTTTCTTCGGTTGTTATCTTTTAGGAATCTTTCAAAGTAAATTAATCATAACAAAATTAGTTTGGGTTTCTTCCTAGCTTTTTCTCTAGCAGACAAAAACCTAACACCCACTCTTCCCCGACTCTCCAATAATTAGTTTTTCTACTCAGCATCACATATCAACACAAGAGAAGAGGAGAAGAGAACAGACGTGGCAATTTTAGATCGATGGGTCTAGGTGGGGTGATTTCCAACCTTCTCTCTTTGGGCGCCAAATTGCTACCCGCTGTCGTCGCATCTGCGCAAGCTCCGTCTTCTTCCTCCTTTCCTCCAGTAGATCAAAACCACCAAATTGAGGCTGAGTTGAAGAAATTTATGAGAATGTTGGACCGCATCAAGGCCACGCTGTATGATGCGGAGCAGAGGGAGATCAGAGACTCAGCAGTCAAGCTCTGGTCGAAGGAGCTCAAGGGTGTTGCGTACGAAGCAGAGGATGTACTGGGTGAGTACCACTATGAAGTCTTACGAGCACAAGTTGAGGCAAGAGATGCTTCTCCACCAGATTCTCGTAAAAGGAAGCTAATTCAGGTAACTAATTTTATTTTATTTCTTTGAGCAAAGAGTATATCTGTATAAGTGATAGGTTTTGTGTTCATGAGTTAGGGTCACTAACATAAACGTCTTATTAGTGTTTAGATTAAATGGAATTGCTAATGAAGTTCAAGAAAAAAAATAGTAATTTCAGATTCCCTTGTTGATGTGAAATGCCGAGCCTGTATCTGTCAACCTTGTCAAGCTCATTTGTTAGCAGCATAAATTCCATTGACTACCAAGAAGTTGTAAGCTCTTAGAACTATAACACAGAATATGAAATGTACTTTTACCCATATTCTACCATCAGATCCAAGTAGAGCCATATATACAAGTACAAGGCACAAGCTGGACATATGATGTGGCATAGGAAATATGATAAGTCCATATAAAACACATTGCAAAACACAAAAATGTAGCAAAGACCCGTACTATATAACTAGTATTAACGGGATGGAAGAGAGAGACTGTGCTTCAAATAGTATTATTTGTGTGCACTCTCAACGTAATTATAACTTTCCAGGTTCCATGCGGCATGCTGGATCAAATTCAGCAAATAAGGAGCAGATTTGATGAGATTGCGAATGATTGGATAGCACTTCAATTGTCAGAGGGAGATGGACCTAAACGTTGCAACAATGAATTGCAAATAGCTCCAACTAGCCACTTCGTAGTTGAGTCGAATATCTTTGGTCGAGAGAGGGAAAAGGAGAAACTAATTGATTTGTTGTCCTTAGAACGTGATATTGTTTCGGTGGTGACAATTGTTGGCATGGGGGGCGTTGGCAAAACAACCCTTGCACAACTTGCCTATAATGATCAAAGAATCAAACAAAGGTTTGATAAATATGGGTGGATATGTGTATCAGAGGATTTCAATGTTCAAAGGCTCACCAAAGAATCACTGGAGTCTATTACAGGACATGGGTGTGATCTTACAAATTTGAGTGCTTTGCAAGAGAAAATTCGGAAGGAGATAAGTGGGAAAAGGGTACTTTTGGTCCTTGATGATATCTGGAATGAGAAGAAGAGTCTGTGGGACTCATTTCAGGCTCCTTTTATGTCAGCTGCATTTGCCAAAATCCTAGTTACTACAAGGAATGATCCAGTAGCACGAATCATGCAAACAGAGCCAACATTCAACCTTGGCCATTTGTCAGCTGAACAGTGTTGGCGATTGTTCGAACATTATGGATTTGGGGGAGTAGAACAAAATAATGACCCGAAGTTGGTAGAAATTGGGAAGCTTGTCATGAACAAGTGTGGAATGTTGCCCTTGGCTGTGAAGTCAATTGCTAGCCTTTTGAGGCATGAGGCGGAAGAAGAGAGTTGGACATATATTTTAGAAAGTGAGCTATGGGAGTCTGTAGATGTTCACAATGAGATATTTCCACCTCTTCAAATAAGCTATGCACGCCTCCCCACATACCTAAAGCCTTGTTTTCTATATTGTTCCATGTTTCCTAAAGATTACCTCTACAATGTAAAAGATTTGGTGAAATAATGGATATCCCAGGGTTTTATTGAGCCTAAGGGAAACAAGACTGCAGAACAAATTGGTTTTGAATATGCTGAACAATTGTGCCAGCGGTCCTTGTTTGAAAGAGAAAGCACACCTGAGTGGTATCAGTTTAAGTTGCATGATATAGTTCATGATTTAGCACGACTCAATTCAGAAAATGGTTGCTATTCAATTGAGGTTGGTAAGCTACCAATTTTTCCTAATATACTGTACCATATGTATATAGATGATTATGTGAATCTAAGAGATCCTATTCCCACTGACAAGTTCACTACTCTGCGCACACTCTTTACAGGCTCACATATCAAAAACTTCTTCAATACTTTTGAATTTTCAATGGCACCAAAATTAAGAGCTCTAGATATATGGGTATTCCGTGATTTAGAATCTCTTTCCTCCATTGGTAATTTGAAACTTCTTCGTTTTCTTTCACTTGGTAAGATGTTGTTTGAAATGCTACCTGAATGCATATGCTCCCTTTACAGCTTGCAACATCTAACTCTTAAGGCTAATAAAAATCTCAGAGAGTTGCCAACAAAAATAGGAAATCTAATTAGCCTAGAAGAGCTGATAATTGATCATTGTTCAAACCTCAAGGTGTTGCCTGAGTCCCTTTGTCTATTAAAGGCCTTGAGGAATCTTCATCTTTGTGGTTGCTGGCAACTTGAAGAGCTTCCTAGTGACATGGGGAGCCTTACAAATCTTCAAACTCTGGAAATAAGGTATACTAGTGTGAGTTATTTACCACCTAGCTTGAGTAAATTTGTAGGAATTCAAGCACTGAATGTGGAGCTCAGATGCCAGACAATAGGATGGTTAAAGGGTTTTCCTGATTTAGGAGGTACTCTTTGTCTGTGCGGATTGAAAAATATTTCCAATTTAGTGGATGTCCAATGTGCTAACCTTGTGAGTATGTGTAACTTGGAGCACTTGATACTAAACTGGGATGTGGGTTATTATAAGGGTATAGATGGCAGTGTACTTGAAGATCAAAATTTTTTTCGGTGATGGATAGTCTCCAGCCTCACCCTAATCTTAGCAAGCTACAAATAATGCATTACAGCGGGATAGCATTTCCCGAATGGATGGGAAGCCTATGCAAACTAAAGTATTTGAATATTACCAATTGTAATGGTTTGCAATTCTTAACAGCAGAGTCACTGCCATTAGAACTTAAAGAGTTGGAAATTTCTTGGTGCCATCAGTTAGTATCTATGCCTGGAATACAAAAGCTGAAATCCTTGGCCAAACTTGCCATCTATTATTGTGACAACCTGTGCTCCTTTATGGAACCTTCTCTTGAATTGACAATGAGAGCAGGGGTGGGTTCATATGGGACCTCACTGTTGGGGTTGACAAACCTTGTTTCACTCAGAAGTTTGAAGATTTCAACCTGTTTCAAATTGCAAGTATTGGGGGATGAGTTGCTTCCTGTAGAACCTTGCAACATTGAGGTTTCTCATTGCCCCCGGTTAAGGGAGTGGTGCTTGCAACAAGGAATAAACTACAAGGTACTTCCTAGTTCCTATTATTCTATAATATTGTTGCTATATTATTGAAGAGAGTGCCATTATCTTGTTTCTAAGCTTTATTTCTTTAAATACAAAATCAAAATTACATTATATTTCTTTCCTCTCTTTTTTTTCCACGCATACCATTCAACTCAAGAATTATATTTTTTTCAAACGTGATTCAAATCTGGAGTGGAAATGAATTGTGCCCCAGGACTGAGTTTTTGGTAGCAAGTAGCAAGTCAAAGGCAGTTGAATGGTAGAGTAGGGATTACAAATTTATTACACGAGTAATAGTTGTTAGAATAGAATAAATAATTGGTCCCTCTAGTAAAGCTGACTTGCACATATAGGTCCTCGCTGAGAATCCAACTTAATTTTTTTTTTTTTTCAAAGTTAGTAGCTTTTATGCCAACTCACAAATCAATTGATAAAAAAAACGTATTATAACGAGTCAAGTGACTATTCCTAAATCTACTCCTTTATTCTCGCAAAATCCTCTAAATTACTCTAATCATTATCACCCTCTAAATTCCTAGATTTACTCTTCTAATCCTACTTATATATATACTCATATTCACCCAATACCTTAATCCCCATTTCGCTCCACGACCAGACCGCTATTTTGACTGCCGCCGATTTCTGATCTACTTACCATCGCGCTCCAGTTGAGATGAGATGAGGACTCTACTCTCCGAACTCCGACGTTACCGCGCTCTCGGCTCGGTTCGGTTCCCTCCCCTCTCACTCATTCTTCTCTCCGCTCAAGGAGGTAGAGACGCGAGAGAGGAGAGGATATCATTGTGTCGGAGGTGAAAACTTGAAGAGGAGAAGTGTGGAATGAGAGGCGGCGGCTAAGTAGATCTAGGGTTTGAGATTTTATTTTTTTTCCTCTGAATCCAACTTAATTTTAATGTTCAGTAGTTAAGGTAACTAATCAATGCTCCATAAAATTAGGTTATAAATTAGGAAATCGTCCTTCTTGCTCACTGCTAGGCTAAAAGATTCAACATAATGACCTTTTTGCTCGGCTCTAAATTATAGCCTTGGAATTCTAATTCAACAAGAAACATAAAAAGAGAAAAAAGTAGGAAATCGTCCAATGCAAAACCTCAACTAGATGCAAAGAGGGGCTTGCGTTTGTCTCTTGAATTTTTTACTTGGATATGAAAATGAGTTCGACTACAAATTTTACCCATTCAATATATTTAAGGAAAGAGAATTTTTAACCTGTTTTGAACCTGCGACCTCGACCTCTTACACAGTTCTTACATAGTGCTATTAATTGAACAGGGACTCCGACTTCAACCTCTGCTCGACTCCGACCCCGACCTCGACCTCGACCACGACCTCGGCCCCGACCTCCCCGACCTTGGCCCCGACCTCGGCCACGACCTCGGCCCCGACCTCCGCGACCTCGTCCTTGGCTTCGGCCCCGACCTCGGCCACGACCTCGGCCCCGACCCCGACCCCGACCTCGGCCCCGACCTCGACCTGTTTTGAACCTGCGACTTCGACCTCTAACATAGTTCTTACATAGTGCTATTAATTGAACAGGGACCCCGACCTCGACCTCGGCCTCTGCCTCGACCTTGGCCCCGACCTCGACCCTGACCCCGACCTCAACCTCGACCCCGACACCGACCTCGGCCTCGTCCTCAGCCCCGACCTCGGCCTCGGCCTCGACCTCGACCTCGACCAGTTTTGAACCTGCGACCTCGACCTCTAACATAGTTCTTACATAGTGCTATTAATTGAACAGGGACCCCGACCTCGGCCTCGGCCTGTACCTCGTTTGGTTCCACCCTAACAGCACCAATAATTTTCACCCCTCCTACATCTCTTAGCTCTTTCGCAAGGCGCGCGCCAGCTCCTCTAGGTAAACTTGTATCTCATTTTTCTTAACTTGAAACTTTGTCTCTCAAAGAACTTTGTCTATGTAAACTTTGCTTTTGAGAAGGACCAAATATGTCTCTATTGTGCATAACCTCACCTCTATCAATTTAAGGTTTAATTTTCAGTGTATCTTGTTCCTTTTACGTTTTACCTTTTAATTGAACTTGAAAAATCATTGGGTGGATGTTGATACCAGAATTAGCCTCTTCCTTGTTTGTCTTTTTGCATCCTTTAATTCATGTTATTTGTTTTATCTAGATGTACCAGCTTCAAAGATTGATTAGATTCATGTTGCTCTGTTAGGCACAGTTTTAGTTTGGCTTTAGACTATATTGTGAACTATTGAGAATTCCATTTTCTTGATATAATAGAAGTTTGTCATTAATATTTTCTGGTAAATGTAGGCAAGTGATGTGCTACTCGTTCGTAGAGCTTGTGCACACAGGCAACTTGCTGTCTGAAATTGGAATAAACTACCCTGTTGGACTGTATGGCTAATAAATTCCATTTTATTTCTTTTATTTCCAAAAGCAGCTTTTATTGTTTTAACAATACTTAAAGGTTGGTTCAGTACATGATATGTTGTTCATACTAGATACTAGGGAATATTCATTGCTTCAAAACATAGAAACTGAAATGGACAAAATGGAGGCTCAAAGTTTGAATTATAAGTTTATAACATTGCTGATTGGTATTAGAGGTAAATTTAAATAAAGGAATAATTTTTTTTATTTTTGAAGTTGGAATTAAAGGGATTTTGCTTTCAGAAATCAGAATTAGTGGTCATGAGAAATTAATTATGTAAGAATTTATTTAATTTCAAATAAAATATTCGCGGGTAGTCAAAATATCAAATGATATATTACATTTTCTTTTCTGTCCACATATCTATGTGCATTTTGTACATCTTATCTGATTTTTGGCAAATCTCAATCAATTTCAGGATGACTTTCTGCCTGGCATTTATCAAAAGCCTGTACAACTGGGTCATTGTCCTATTGACAAGGAAGAATGTGTTGGAAGTTGATTCAAAAATTAACACACCTAATTAAGATGGCTGCCAAAGTTAGTGGGTTAGAATTCCTCCAAAATTAGAAGTCTGTATTTGTCATGTGTTCTACAGTTAGTATTTCTATATTTAGTTGAGTTAGTGGAGAATATGGTTTCCTTATTTACACTAGGCAGAAATAGCATGTAGTAGGGTTAGTGGATTCCTTATTTAGATAAATGTTTAGCTATAAATTCAGATGTACTTTGTATCCGAATGAAGAGAGCAATAGAAGTTAATTTCAGCAGTAAATTTCTTCTCTCTATTTTGTTGTATCCTTCCGAAATTTCCAACATTTGGTATCAGAGCAAGTCGATCCTAGAGCGTTTTCAATGGCAGAAAACAGCAACAATGTTGTGAATGTAACACAACCCGCAATTCCTCTTTTCAAAGGCGAGAACTATGCATTTTGGAGCATCAAGATGACGACCTTGTTCAAGTCTCATGGCCTATGGGATTTGGTTAACAATGGTTTACCAGTTTCAGATCCGAACCAGCAAGAAAATCAAAAGAAAGATGCAAGGGCGCTATTCTTCATCCAACAAGCAGTGCATGACACCATCTTCTCGAAAATTGCAGCAGCCACCAATGCAAAGGAGGCATGGACAACCCTGAAAACAGCATTTCAAGGGAGTACTCGAGTCATGGCAATCAAACTTCAAGGCCTACGCAGGGACTTTGAAACATTGCAGATGAACAAGGAGGAATCTGTGCAAATTTTCCTCTCAAGAGTACAAGAGGTGGTCAACCAAATTCGAGCATTTGGAGACACCATGGAAGAGAAGACGGTGGTGGGGAAGGTGTTAAGGAGTCTACCACCGAAATTTGATCACGTTGTGGCAGCGATTGAAGAATCAAAAGATCTTTCGACCTATACATTTGATGAATTGATGGGATCACTGCAGACCCATGAAGCGAGGATGTCTAGATCAGAGGAGAAAGGCGATGAAAGGTTATTTTACACGAAGGGGGAGTCAACTCGAGGTAGAACCACGAGCAGTAAGTTTCCACCTCAATTCCAGCAAAGGTATCAACAGAATCAGCAACAATTCCAGCAGTTCCAGCAGTCCAACAGATTGCAAAGGAAAGATGTACAGTGCTATTATTGCAATAGGTTCGGGCACTACCAATCCGAGTGCTACAAGAAGCAAAGGGAGGAGAATCAAGCAAGCTATGCTGTAGAAGAAAATGGGCAACCGTCACTCTTCATGGCATACACCGAAGGCAAGATCGATGCAAGCAGCAAGAGCACAGTAGGAGAGCATATAAAAGAAAATGGTGGCAGCAGTCCAGGAAATGGCAAAATCATGGTAAGTAGAAATATTTTGTTTGATGAAAAAGCCCTCAAGGTGGAGAATGTAGGGCTCATTCGTCAGAGGCCGTTGAAGCTGGTGTACAACCATGATATACGGCTGGATGTCAGAAAAATGTAGTTTCAAGGTGTTGAGAGATATTGTGATGAAGAGGTTTCCTTCATTAAAATCTGTGCTGATCAAGTACAAGGATTCTGATGGGGATCTGGTTACCATTACTGATACACAAGTGCTGAGGATGGCAGAATCATGTTTCGACCAGCATGTACAGATGGAGGCAGAGAAAGAAGAAAAGGGACTTTCCTTGATGAGACTACATATTGTAGAAGTCAATCCTGAGCAAGAGCCAACAATCACAGAGGAGGAAACTGAAGTTCTTGTTTCCACCACAAACTTAAATGAAGTAACCAAAGAGGCCACAGCTGGAGCAGATGTTAACATGCAGGATTCAAAACCTGAAGCAGATGCTGCTGCTGCTGCTCCTGGGAGTGAAATTGGCGCCCCAGAATCTGATGAGAAGTATGTGCAGATGGAAACCGAGACCAAGGTGGAGTCTAAGAAGAAATTAAAGAAGATCAATGTGTCAATGCAAGAAATGGTATATGGTGCATTGCCAGCTGAGGAGGCAAAGACAAGAAAGAAGGAGAAAGTAAAGGAGAAGCAATTGAAGAAGATGCTAGAGGGCAAGCTTCTAAATGGGAAACAAAAGGACGAGCAGAGAAAATTGGAAGCTATGAGATGGCAGTTCCTTGCACAAAGTGCTGAGGGTTTGGGCAGTACAAGTTCTGGTACAACTGAGGTTAAAGAGAGGCCGAAATATGAGACAAAGAAGCAAAAACACAAGGTGGTTGAAAAGGAGGTCATGGAGGCTGATAATGATGTGGAAGAATCCACGGTGGATGATGAATCAGCCGAGTCACAATCTCAGGTAGCTGATATCGAAGAGGCTAAGGAGCAGATAGAAGAAGATGATGTTGAAGCTTGGAGTAACCTATTTTGAATCAAGGGGGAGTGTTGGAAGTTGATTCAAAAATTAACACACCTAATTAAGATGGCTGCCGATAGTTAGTGGGTTAGAATTTCTCCAAAATTAGAAGTCTGTATTTGTCATGTGTTCTAGAGTTAGTATTTCTATATTTAGTTGAGTTAGTGGAGAATATGGTTTCCTTATTTACACTAGGCAGAAATAGCATGTAGTAGGGTTAGTGGATTCCTTATTTAGATTAATGTTTAGCTATAAATTCAGATGTACTTTGTATCCGAATGAAGAGGGTAATAGAAGTTAATTTCAGCAGCAAATTTCTTCTCTCTATTTTGTTGTATCCTTCCAAAATTTCCAACAGAATGCAGCTATGTTGAGCTAGGCTTGAGCCGAATTTACTAATATTAGCATTTAAAAAAATCAAAATTCAAAGGTAACCGGCCTTCTGGAAAATCTCGAAACATAGCATACACACAGACTTGATCTGCATGTCTGTCTGGGCAGAAACGCAGACTCGATCTGCATGCCACAAGAGAGATGCACAGACTAGATTGAGCTTGAGCTTAGTGATAGATTGAATTTTTTATGGTATTCATCCCAATCATTGTTTTTACACACAAATTTGTAGTTGGCTTATACATACAATAATGTATTTAACAATATTGATTGCATAACATGCAATATTTTGATAGAATTAATCAAATATGTAATCTTTACAATAAATCATATTGTATGGTACCAGTTTCGAAAATTTATTACATTCATGTTGCTATGTCAGGCACATATTAAGTTAGGCTTAGACTACTGTGAACTTACAAAACTGGAGGCTCACCTTTTACCTACAGGAGAACTGATTCACCATATATTTCCTCTAGGAAGCAAGGGTAATAAAATACAAGTAATAATTGAAAATTCCATTTTCTTGATCTAAATTTTTTGTCATATTGTATCTTTAATGATTGGTTGTATGCTGGTAAATGTAGGCAATTGATGTACTACTGCATGTAGAGCTTCTACAGAAACATGACTTGTCATATCGGAAGACCTTCTACATAGCCTTACATGCAGGTTGTGTTAACAGTCTTTACAGGTTGGTTCAATACATCATGTGTTGTAAATACTGCCATTAGAACTTGAAGAGTTGGAAATTTATGAATGCGATCAGCTAGTATCTATGCCTGGAATACTAAAGCTGAAATTCGTGGTCAAACTTTCCATCGATTATTGTGTTAACTGCCATTAGAACTGGTACAACTGGTACCAATTTCAGGTTGGCAATTATCGTGTTAACTGTTACAACTTCGGAAGAACTGGTACAAATGTTAACTTTCCTTCTATTATTGTGTTAACTGCCATTAAATTAATTTTAGGTTGGCAATTATCGACACTGTCAAATCCTTGACCTGACGATGCTATTTGAAATTGCAATTGAGCCGGAAAGTCAGCTTCTTGAACGAATTTCAGAGATTGAGCTTGAGCTCAGTGATAATGGTGAAAAGAGATGAGAAAGAGAAACAGGTAAAATTGTTATTTCATTTCATAATCTGGATGGTTACAACTATAGCCTATTTATAGGCGATGTAATATACTGAAAATTATATTTTTTTATGCAGCAGATTCGTCAAACAAACGACAAGCTGCCACCTAAGCACCACAGTGGAGCTTTACTGCTTATTTGGCTAACGATCTAACTAACACTACTACAGAAAAAGAGATTGCACACGGACATTAATGGAAGAGCTACACGGATTTCCTGCCGTGTTTAAAGCCAGGGTGTATGAATAGGTCAGAAACTACACACGGATATTTAACCGTGTGTGATTATAATGATTTCTACACGGATATCCCCTAATTAACCGTGTACAAAGACCTGCCGGTGTCGCTCTCCAAGTTACCGAGCTACACGGATATCCCCTAATTAACCGTGTACGATTACTCTTTCTACACGGCTTTGTATTAAAAGTCCGTGTAGCTCTCTTAGCTATTATACACGGACATTTGGTAAATATCCGTGTTCAAATAGTTGAAGATTTTTTGTATTTCGCCTCCAGCAAGGCTATCATACACGGATTTTTCTAAAATATCCGTGTATGATTACTATTGCACACGGATTTGTATTAAATGTCCGTGTAGCTCTCTTAGCTATTATACACGGACATTTGTTAAATATCCGTGTGCAATAGCTAATTTTTTTTTGTTTTTTCTATCGTACACGGACGATTGTGAAATATCCGTGTATAATAGCTAATTTTTTTTTTTTGGTATATTTTGTTTTTGGGCTAGCCTCCAGCTTTGCTAGCCAATTTTTTGCGACAGAAATTATACAAAATTCCATATAGCATTAAATTCATTCGAAACAGATTAATTAGCAAGAAATTCATATACTAAATTTATACAAAATTCATATAGCAATAAATTCATTCGAAACATATTTTTATTACAAATCTATGCAAATCCATATCGAGGATTACAAAATTCCATGGTAAACCACCTTGCCCACATGCACCGCACATCGTCGATCTGATCCTTGGTGTAATGCGCTTGCTTTGTCACATTCTACAAAATTATAATTTGATAATAGTTAGTATTTCAGAAAAGGTAGATATCAATTGCTTATTATATAGGAAATTAATATGAAGTACATACCGCTTTTGGGAATAGGAATTGTATTCTTTCGACAAAGTCAAACATGAATATCATCGTGTAATAAGCGCATTCCCAACCCTCCTCCTGTTGCGGGCTCTGAAATTTACATTTAGCGGCATTTGTTAGAATGACAATAATTTTTTTAACAAGATATGAAATTTCTAACTCATAAAGAGTGTGCTCACCAACATCCACTTCCAACTCAACTTGCTTTTCTTGCGCGTGCCCGTGCTATCTGATCCTCCCTCTTTAATATATTTCGCAAAAGCCCTTACAAAATTGAGTGAATGTAATTAGCAATTTTATAATTTGATATGATTGAAAGAAATGCAAACCTATAGAATTATTATTGCTTACTTATTCACAAAAGGGAATATAACTTTGCACTTGTCAAGCGCGATCCTTCCTTTGGGCTTACAAGAATCAACAATTATGCCCACATTTAGGTACGGCACAATGAGAATCGAGCACCAATGTTTGCTGTGGGATCGAGGAGAAGAATTATAGTACTTTAGCATATAAAAGTGACACGAGTGTTTGCTATGATTGATGGTGTGATTTCATTTTTTTATGTTTAACTTTTATTTTCTTTATACAATTCTTTAATTTAAAATATAAACAACACATAAGTTAAAATTAGAACTAACCCCTCGTGGTATGGTATGAGAATGAATTTCTTCTCCTCCGCCTTAGCACGATGCATCGCAGAACACATGTACTCGAAAGCCATATCCGGATAATTTTGAACGGGCATGGACCTAAAAGCATCTAAAGGTCGGTTATTGGACCACAATACACTAATTAATTACATCTAAAATTAAGAAATCAAGCATGCATGAAATGACCTAAATAAGCATAAATAACAGAAAATTAGAGGAAGAAAATGATTTAAATACATATTACTAACCTTAGAAAGATGGAGAGGAGAAAATACAAACTTAATTCAAAGATCTCAGATCTCAGCTGCTGGCCTCGATCAATTCGCAGAAATCTGATAGGAAAAAGCTCAGTTCAGAGAGATGTATTAACTAAAAGACTTGATCAAAACGGCGCTGGAAGGGGAAGACATTAAAACCCTATACTTTTATACACGGCTATTTAGTTATAAATCCGTGTAGCTCTCCAACTAAACATACACGGCTATTTAGTTATTAATCCGTGTACAATTATACTATTTCTACACGGATATATTATCAAAAAACCGTGTGTAATATTCCTACACGGATATTTAACAACAATCCGTGTAGCTCTCTCAATTATTTGCACACGGACCTCTTTACACACGGATTTGTGGTTTCTAATAAACCGTGTAGCTCTCTCTAATAATTCTACACTGATTATTAACTAATTAGCCGTGTAGAAATCGTGCAGATCTTTTGGCCTAGTAAAAAGTCATATTTGGTACACGGTTTTTAATAAAATTGCCAAATCCGTGTACAATGTGCAGTGTACAATGACTATTTTTGTAGTAGTGTAACCTCACTGTAGCCTGATCCCGGGGACCCAATCTCCAGTATTATTAATCCTAACGGCTCTCTTCCTTTAAACTAAGCATGGAGCCCAACTGTCAGCGTCTGTTTCTTTTAAAGACTGCTGCCCGGTTCGCTGACCTTCATGACCATCACCTCTCCCTCTTCTTCCAATTCTTTGACTTGGTCAAAATCAACCCAAATCAGCCCCAAATTAGCTCCGATACCTGACAGACACCGTGTACAGAAACTGGTACAACTGGGTCCTGACAACAAGGAATTAATTGACTTTTTCGTGGATACATATTTTTTTTTCCCCTGCTACTCTTGTGTTCCTTTTGACGGATTCACAACCATTTTTTTATTTTTATATATGCATGTTCTTTAAAATAGTGCACTATAGATCCAAGAATAGTTTGAATTTGAATTAACTGAATTGTATTCCGTTACTCTTGTGTTGCTTTTGACGAATTCACAACCAATATTTTATTTATTATATATGGATGTTGTTTAAAATAGTGGAGTAGAACTACGGTGTTCTCATCAAGCTCACCAAGCTCCTTCGTAAGCTTAATTTGAAAATCTATTGAATTGGTTTCAAACAATGTATCCAAATCGTTGAAACCGATCTACTTCACGAGTGATCCGTTTACATTTCAAATTTATAATTTTTCAAACTAATTAAGTATAAACTATAAAGTCAAGCGGTCAAAAAAAGATGGTTTATAAGTTAATTTTAATGTGTTCATTTTTCATTATTTTTTTACGCTTGACTTTATATTAAATTAGTTTGAAAATTTATAAATTTGACATGTAAACTCGTCATTCGTGAAGTAGATCGGTTTCAACAATTTGAATATGTCACTTGAAGCCAATTCGATAGGTTTTTGAGTTAAGCTCACAAAGGAGCTTGGTGAGCTTAAAACACCTAGTTCTACTCAAAATAGTGCACCATAGTCCATAGATCGAAGAATAGTTTAAAAGATATGAATTAACTTAATTGTATTGAAAAAGACTTTAGACCTTCAAATTTGGTTATTTTGGGCTGGGCTTGCTACTGGGCTCCAAATCTAGTTACTTTGGACCTTCAAGCGTACGAAAATAAATGCTTTGAATTAATTGATATTTCAAGATAATTAATTATGTACTTCATATTACCTAGGCTAGCAAGTAGGGGTGTTAATCGGTTTTAAACCGAACCGACAGAGTTCAGTTTAAACGATTTGATTTTCCAGTTAAATGGATCGGTTAGGTTCATTTTTTAAAACCGGTTAAATCAAGCTGACCAAAAATTTTAAACTTATTCCCCACTAAAACCAAACATTTTTTAAATAATTCTAAAATTACTACATAATGTATATTTCTTGGTTTGGTTTAAAATCAGTTAAACCGAAGCAAACAAAATTTTAAATCCATCTTTAAAAAAATTCAAAAATTAACAAAAAAATATTTATTTTTATGATTAATATCCTATTTCGGTTCAACCGAACAAACCAAAAATTACTTCGGTTTGTTTTATTCAATTTTTTTAGTTGTTCGGTTCGGTTCAGATTCATTGTTTAAAACCGAATAAAACTTTGGTTTGCCTATTTTATTTCGGTTTGAACTGAACCGAACCCATGAACACACTACTAGCAAGTATGGTAACAAGATTCAAGAATAATTTGCAAAAAATATTCGGATTTGAGCCGTTAGCGAGTCAATCCGCGTATTATTCAGTATTATACCTGAATTATTCCCAAATTATTCTCAAATTTTACGAATTATACATGAATTATTCCCTGGGCCAAAAAACTTCTTAGTATATATATTTTTTTTTGGCTCTCTTGTGGGACTAAGATCTCCGGTCCGGACTCAATGTATAAATCCAAATTATTCTCAAATTATACCCAAATTATTCCGAATCACGAATTTTTGACTCCGCTGAATCTTTTCTAAATCATTAAGTTGTCACTGTGCTAACTAGCACATAAACTAAGACCCGACATTTTTATTTAGAAATTAATAAATATACCCAGCTCATCTGGGTTTCGATAAAAATATCCCTACCGGCCATTAAATGGCCAGTTTTGTATTTTTTTTGCCTATCAATTTTTTTTCAGAGATACTATGAAGAGCAAGATGCTGAAATCTAACACTAAAAATTTGAATTTTTGTTTAAATTATTTGTTAAATTACGTCTTTGATGTATAATTAGCATATTTATACTAAAATACGTTAAATTACTAGAAATTATGTTAAATTACGCCGAATTACACTAAATTATATTAAATTACGCTAAATTACAATAACTTTGCTAATTATACTGAAATACGGTCAATTACGCTAAACTACGCAATATTACGCTAAATTAGACCGATTTTGTGCCATCTTTCATGAATCACAAAAAATAGTAAAAAAATTTCAAAAATAGTAAAAAATGGTATTCTACAAGTTCATTATATAACTAATTTACTGAGCTACTTAGATTGAATAATAGAAATGAAAATCTTAATCGGAAACTTCAACTCAAGTTTTGAAAAATAGCATAGCTATCACTGACGCTTGCATATTTTCGCAAGCTTTCTTGAAAAGTGGTCATTTGCTGAAATCGGACACTCGAGCGCCGTTTTATGGCTGTTTGAAGTTTCGTCGTTGTTTTTCGCCTTCTCAGTAAAGATATCGTCCCTATTCATATGTAATTTAGCGTAATTTATAGTATTTTAGCGTAATTTAACATAATTTAGCGTAGTTAAATGTAATTTAGTGTAATTCAGCATAATTTAACATAATTTCAAGTAATTTAGCGTATTTTAGTATAAATATGCTAATGATACATCAAAAGAAATAATCTAACAAAAAATTTAAACAAAAAATTCAAATTTTTAGTGTTAGATTTCAGCATCTTGCTCTTCATAATGTCTCAAAAAAAAATTGAGGGTAGCTGCCATTTAATGGCCGGTAGGAATATTTTTATCGAAACCCAAAGAAGCTGGGTATATTTATTAATTCCTATTTAATTTTGGATATTAATAAAAATGTCGGAACTAAGACATCTGAGACCAAGATTGTAAGGATGCATTAACTTATTTCCCAAATAAGGCACAAATAAGGCAAGTGACTTTTCAAATGCAGCAAGCCATTATGCATTTAGAAACCGGTTTATCATAAAATATAAACTCTTTTTGGTACTTTTTTTTATTTTTTATTTCTTGTAAATCTTCGGCATCTCTCTGTATCAATGAAATTTGGAGACAAGCTCCTTCTTAGAACCTTTATACACAATTGAGTATTGACACAATTAAGTATCTCTTTTTAAGATTGTCCCCCATGATTATTCAAATTTGTGCCATTAATCACGCAAAAAATGAGGATTCAATGTGGCCCCAAAGTTAGCGCACATTATTCTGACAAATCAAATTATTGGGCCGGACCCAATTGCACTCATTGCCATTGACAAATTATTGCAGCAGATTGGGACTTAAGTGGATACTAATAAACAGGAGACATCCACTTATAATATTATTGTAATTACAACATTTTACAACACTATTTTTTAAAATCCAAATAGTCGATTCAAACCTTAGTAAATCCCTCCTCTAAATAGTATGAGTCGTTTGCTTTATGAAAGACTAAGCACCATTCCCGATTATTCTGTCAAAAGTTTAATCCATTAATATGGATGATTAAATTGTTAATGTTGGATAAGTTATTCAAAACTTATCCAACATAAAATTTTATTTGTCTGGCACTCACTCTGACAAAAACCAAAAAAACTGACTTGGACTCAGACCCGGACTGGTGACTTGGACTCAGACCAACAAAACCAATTTTCAGTTTATATTTAATATATGGATGTTCTTTAAAATAGTGCTCCTTAGATCCAAGAATTGTTTGAATTTAAAGTAACTGAATTGTATTAAAACAGACTTTATTCTTGATTTTGTACATGAGAAATCCCACCTGACTTAAAAATAGTGAACAAGCTATGCTGGAAAGATGCACGCTGCTAAAACCCATGCTATTTCAACAAGGAAATGACGAAAAAATAATATTACAGCAGTCAATAAATATAAATTAAATATAATTTTGTGAAGAACATTAAAATGTATTTGTATTTGCAAAAATACAAGATGTAAATGAAAAATAATTTGGGACTCTGATATAGTAACTTAAACAAGGGTACCATTCACATTCAGATCTAGTGAAATTACAACTAGATTTAAGTTGCCTCCAGTTCATATAAATCATGCCCTCGCTAACTTGGTTTAGTTTTGGGTGTACAAAGCTCACTAAAGCCATGCAACCAGATTCATGTTTTGAGTGGCAGTGACAGTCTCAGACCTTAATCGGAGCAGTTAGAAAGAAATAAAAAGGAACACAAAATTGCCATGCCAACCTACAAATGATTATTTTGAAGCCCATGGGCTTTCATTTGAAATATAGTCCTAAGTTCATTTATGAAAACCCAAAGCGGTAAATACAGTACAACTTGATACATGGGCTTTGAAATAGTCAATATTTTAAGTGAAAAGTTCTGCTTCCAATTTGCTTGAGTCAGGTACCTGAGGTGATCCGAATTCACCTGGTGGGCCCCATAAGAGCGCACATTACTCCAAAAATAAAATTGTTAAATCTTAGAAAGTGAACAGTTCCGGACATCGTAATTGCCAATAATATGGGTACCATTGAGTCTGCTAACAGAAAATAAATCACAAAAATCTCTCTTGAATAAATCATTTCGCCGGACCCTCATGTCAGCAACTCAATTGCATCCATTGTAATTGACAAATTATTGCAACAGATTGGGACCCAAAATCTCAGAGTTCTCTGCAAACAGAAGATCAAGAATTGAGGAGTCAACTTGACCATATAATCCAATCATGTAAACTGGGGCCCACAAGTTTACTCTCAAGATTTACTTCCAGCCGGACCAAACTCAATTTGATGCCTATTTAGATGAAGGGATCCACTTTAAGATTCATGCCAAACTAAAAGAACGGTCTAGCTCCACTAATTTTAATGAACAGTATCCATCAGGTACCTGTGAGGATCCGAATTAATAAAATGCTAGAGTTCTTGATCTATGTGTGTCCCAACTCCCAAGTAATAATTTATTAGTGGTCCACTAATTCGAAATGGGTTTAGAGTAGAGGCAAACAAAAAGGAACAAAATTAAGCTGATTTTACGCTGAACAGAGACTTTTTTTTTATTATAACGAGTGTGGTATAATTTAAAAAAAAAAAGATGATTTATGTTTAACTTTTTTATTTAATGTTATGGATAAAAAAAATGGGGCAGAATTGACTACTAACTCTCTCCATCATTGTGTTGTGCTACCACAAATGGAAAAAACTCAGCAGTTTGTTTTCGAAAAATTGCAAATTGTACAATTAATGCTGCTTTTTTATCCAAGCCTCAAAAATTAGTTCCATCTTATTGTCTGAAGGGCATAAATAAAGACCTTATATACGCTACTATTGTGTTTGTTTTAATGACACTAGTACAAAAAACCCCTTCACCGACTGTTAAAAAACCCTTTCACCGACTGTTATTGAGGCGTCAGTGATGGCGGCGCCGGTATAGATAAATCTATACTGACGGGTGAATAACAGTCGGTGAAGACAGCTAATACTGACGGTTACAATAACAGTCGGTGTTACCAACCTACACCGACTGTTTTTAATAAAAAACCGTCGGTGTTAACCATCTACACCGACTGTTTTTTATAGAAAACAGTCGGTGTTTCCTATCTATACCAACTGATTTTTATCAAAACCGTCGGTGTTGACACCTGTACGCCGACTGTTTTTTCTTAAAACCGTCGGTGTTGACCCCCCTACACCGACTGTTTTTATTAAAAAACAGTCGGTGTTGACACCCCTACACCGACTGTTTTTTAATAAAAACAGTCGGTGTTGACCCCCCTACACCGATTGTTTTTTATTAAAAACAGTCGGTGTTGGACTCCTATGCCGACTGTTCGCTATAAAACACAGTCGGTGTTGGCACTAAATTTTGGCATGGTTCTGTTTGTATCGGGGCTAGCCTCCATATTTGCTAGCAATATATTTCTATTCGGCATTCGTTAACATTTAATTAGAATAATCATGCACATGACAAAATATACATAAATATACATAACACATTAACAAAAAAATATACATAACACACTATGACAAAATATACATAACTCATATTTCATTCACCAAAAAATCACTATGACAAAATATACATAACACATTAACAAAATATGCATATGAACATAAAAAGTTTAGAAATTGTCCAAGAAAAATGCAGACCATTGTCGTGTTAATGTGTGAAGTTGCGTCGGCGTATATCTTTCTGTCGGTAAATCACACTGCATGAATACAAATTGAGAAATTAATTTAATTCAAGCTAAATAAAAAATGAATCAAGTTCAATTATAAAATACATACATTCGGAAAAACGTCAAATTGCGTAGTGACTAGATCTTGCATGTGTTGCATAACGTAAAATCCACACACCTTGTTGCCTTGTTGCCTAGGGCTATGAAATGTTCCATTTAAGTAAAATCAATAATTAAAATAAAAAAGAATTACTGTTAAAATGTTTGGACTATATATTAGGCTTTGATTATAAAAAACCCAACTAGTGAACCAGATAGGCTGAATTCGAGTGACAATAGACAACTTGATGAGCACATGTGCTAAAAGATGTGTAAGGTCACTGCTAAAAGATGGGAAAAAGGATCAGTGACTTTAGTTACTATATTGGTCTTTTGTTCCTCACCCAACAAGAACCATATTTGAGAGCTGCATATATAGCTGTACAATATTGTAGTTATATATCTTCAACATAGTTCATATAAATAGTTCCTCGACCATCCCTATACAGCTTTTACCCTAAATTTCCAAAATACATATAAATAGTCAAGTGTTTACTTTTTATACAAAGTTGCATTTTAAATTAAAGCTAAATGAGTGTTTATTCGTACTGAAATGAATGTGCTTTTTCAGAAGTTTTAATAATGAATTTGGTACAAAGCAAACATTTCAGTCCCAAATTTCATTAATGAAGAACATCTTGATCACAATTTGAATTTTCTCTTATCTACTAATTTAATCAAAACTGCTATGCATTTTGGCCCTTATGTTTGAAAAGTTCATACTAAGTCCTTCAATGTTGATATTTGCACTGTAGCTGAAATTCTGGTCAACATATACATAAATGAGCCATTTTTATCACAAACTGATTCATTAAATCTTAACTCTTACAAAGGGCAATATGTTGGATACATGTTTTCTTTTGACATGTTCAATTATCTTTTGTTGCTAACAATATATAATGTACAATTCTAGCAAAAGGCCCTTAAAAGATTGCAATTACTCTTTGCATTGTACTGCCAAGGTGAGCACCTAGTCAGGTCCTATACAGTACCTATTATCATATAGTAGGATTAAGCTATGAAAATGAATTAGAAATATCAAGGCGATTGTTAACAATTGTCAGAATGCAAGACAACTTCTAACAAGCATGTTTTGAACTGAAATTGCCCACTGTTTTGAACTGAAATTTTTTTTAGCAAATGAGGGGCTGAAGTCTTTATCTTTTTTTATAGAAATTATCAGTTATCTGTAAAAATACAGCAACATCTTATACTAAAATTATATATTATCTTTGTCAATTAGATTTTGATTAGATAGACATAAGTGGCCAGGTGGTACTGTTGCATTAACTAAAAGAGAAAAGGTTCCAATAATATTCCAGAGGCTTCTCTAGTTAACAATAAATAGAGGGTATAGAATGAACTATTCAAATATTAGTGTTGTAAAAGAATTTGAAAAAATGAAGTATCTAATTAAAACTCAAGTGTACAAGTTCACACCTTGATGTATTTCCACGCACATTCCGTTGATCCCTCCTTGTGCACTCCTCTGGCCTCCACATAAGATTTAAAAATGTTGAAATTTTTTGAATGTCGAATTAATTAGTAATTACCAATAAAGAGTACGTTGATTGTAAGTAAATGAAATTAGTAATTATCAACAAATAGTATTGCTCACTCTTTAAAGGGCAACGTGATATCGTAACTTGGTTCCTTTAGCGCTAGCGAATCAATAACATAGACCATATTCTCACGCATGACAAAAATGAAAAGCGCCCAGTGTTTACTACAATCATATATGGTAAGAATCAATATACATATATCGTTAAAAGTATATAAAGTACTCAAATAAAAACAACAATTAACCTCTGAAAGTATGGTCCAAGGATGAATTTCTTATCCTGCATCTTATTCAACGACTCGAGCAAGTAGCTTGAAGCGGCCTCCTTTGAACCAGAATTAAAAAGTGATGAAGATATTCTACTAGGGTCCAAAAAACCGACGTGAGCCTCGCGACCTAGATCGGTGACAAGTCTCTTTAAATATCTGGAAAGCATTACGTAAATTAAAAAATGTGTTAATTGTAAAAAATATCAGTACGCGTATAAAGTTAAAGAGAGGAATCTTGTCAAAGCAGGAGAGCAAATTCCACAACACAATTGATAAAGTAAAAGAGAAAAAAATGCATACAGGACAATTGATAAAGTTATAGGTGGTGCTTTGGTTACTTTGAAAACATCTTTTGTTTACTTGCAAACAAGCTAATAATTGAATTGAATACTTTTTTTTGCAACATGAAAATTGTGCAGCATAATTCTTTTTGCAAAAGCTCATGTGCAGCATGCTAAGCTGAAAAACACATAGATGGTGACCAATAGAAGGAGCTGGTGTCAGCTGATCTGACACAGTATCTAATTTGAAAATCATGAAACAAGCTCCTATGAAATTAGTGAAACAAACTTACATGACCCAGATGGATATTATTGAAACATCAAGCATGTCTTGCTTCGCTAGATCCGTCAAGTCATTAAAACCTATGTTGATTAGCGTCGACTGAGGAAGTAACACACCCTCCTTAATTTCCAAGATGAACTCAGTTTTATCATGCGGTTCTCTCATCACCCTCTCATTTATGGCTCTGAACTCATCTCCCACCCTCGCTAACAATTTCTTTGGAATAAGCGCCTTACGATGCATGGATTTCGCCACTTCATTAGATGCCGACTCGGGCATTGAAGCATCGTGGTCTATACACTAGAACAAAACGATAACTTGTTAAATAACACCATTTTAATACCCTTTTCAGCTGCACCATGTTAATTCGGACAGTTATAAAGGGTGATGCACCAGAAGAAAGTAAAAAAGGTTTGTTAGGCTTGACTGAATCTGGAAAATCAATGTTTAGTGGCACAGTTAAAAAGGGTGATGCGCCAGAACAAAGTAAAAATATAATAGCAACGATTACTACTATAGCAGAACCTCATTCCATCAGTGATAGGAAACTAGCGGTCATACCCATTGTTGGTCTAGGTGGTGTTGGGAAAACTACTGTTGCTAAAATGATCTACAACGAAGAGAGAGTGAAAGAGCATTTTGCTTTACAAGCCTGGGTCTATGTCTCAGAAAAATATTTTATTGGACTGCTCTTATGTTTGATAAATAGAAAGAATTATGAGTTTTGAACCGTTTGATTTAGTTTTAATAGTTTCAACTATATTTTTATAGACAACACAAATTATAAATATAAATATTATATAAGGTCTAGTCATGTATCTGATCGTCTAATGGTTAGTGCACATTGCACAAGATAAACCTAAACCCCTTTAAGAAAATTATTAGCATCTTGTGTTAGAACTTCTATCTACAAAAAACTTATTATTGGTACAACAATTAAAGAGACATGTCTTTAACAGAAGTTCGGCATCCTATAGTAAAAGTAAAATTTGAAAGGTTGATACTTTATAATAACCGTCACAAAAAAATTGCCAAAAAATATGGTGAAGAACAGAAGAAGCAAATCAAGTAGATAAAAGAAAAAGAAAGTATATATTGGATGAGTTTGTTACTGGTAACTGGTGTACTAAAGAGCAAAACAAGCCAAAGGATGGCTATATTTGCATTAGTCTGGCAATTATTCCCTGAAGCATTTTCTCAAAATTTTACGGATGTATATGAAAAAATTTAAATAAGAGCAGTCCAATAAAAGTATATGAAAAAAAAGCATAAGAGCAGTCCAATAAAAGCATAAGAGCAGTAAAAGCATTTTCTCAAAACTGGAAGGTAATTTATATATATGACACATAAGAGCAGTCCAATAAAATATTTTGCAGGTTACAAGGGATTGTCAATAAAAGAAGGTGAATTTCTTATTTTATCTATTTAGGCAAATATTTGTATTTTCAGTAATTCTGAACTATATAAGTCATTCCTATAAATGATGCCTATTTGTATTACATAATTTATATATATTAGATATAAATGATTGTCAATAAAAGCATGTGATTCCTTGCATTGCATAAATGATTGTCAATAACATTGTTATAGGTTATAATCTACACAAAAACAGTGCAAATAAGATTCTATGCAAGACATTACAAGAATCCCTCTGATTTCATGCAAATAAATTCAGAATAGAAAAATCTTGAATATACTTCATGCAAATAAATTATGGGCTAAGGCTTGCTTGTAATTATTAGCTCATCTTTTAAAGAGAGGGACATTGCATCATGGGCCTTCACAATATACCAAAATAATGCGAAAATGAACAAATTCATTGGAGTAGCAGCAGCACTAAAACCCTAAGTAAACCTTAGCAGCAGCACTAAAATCAATTGGAGTAGCAGCACTAAAACCCTAAGTAAATTCATTGGAGTAGCAGCAGCACTAAAACCCTAAGTAAACACAAACCTGATGTGCTGCTTGTAAGTTGGTTCAAAAAACATTAGTTTTATGGGACAAAGCAATTGGTTCAGGTAAATTTTTTTATTGAAAAATAATAAATAAATAAAATATATTAGGAAAGTTCTCATCTTGACCTGATCCTGCTGCTTGTAAGTTGGCTAGTCTCTCTTCCCGTGCATGTGTCGGGATATCTTTTTCTATGAACATAAACACATGTGTATATGTGAATAATATACTAAACAAAAGCATCCATATGAAAGCAAATCAACTAAATTTGAATTCAGCAAATAAATAGTAACCTTGTAAAAAGGGAACCGCAACCTCTCCACCTCCAACTCTCAGCACATTTTCCTTCAAATCAATTATACACTGCACCAAGTTCAAAATGAAGAAATTATTTTTCCTAAAAGAGAGACTATATATAAATCAATTTTAAAACCTAACATATATAATAATAATACTAATATACCTGATGCTTGCGCAACATATCCAGGTACAATTTTAAAACCTAAAAGAGATTTGTATTAACCTTTATTCAGTGAGCGGAGGCGCACTAAGCGGCGGCTGCCTTCAGCGGCGGTGAGAGAGCGGAGGCAGTCGGGGTAGTGAGCGGCGGGCGCAGTCGGGGTATAGAGCGGCGGCGCAGTCGGTTCAGTCGGGCGCACTGAGCGGTTCAGCGGCGGCGCAGTCGGTTCAGTTCATTCAGTGAAGGGGTTCAGTCGGTTCAGTCGGGTACCAAACCGCGGCGGCGCAGTGAAGCGGGGTAGCGAGCGGGGTAGCGGAGGCCTTCGGGGAAGAAACAAGAAATGAAATTGTCGGGGAAGAGAGGGAAATGAAATTGTGGCGAGAGGCAGATTATATCTCGTCTTCCCTTCTGCTTTCAAAATTTCACATTTGACGAGTTAGGCGGCTGATCGAAAGAGAAACCCGGGAAATGAAATTTTTAGACAAATAAGATCACTGATGGCTCCGAATTTCATAAGTTACAAACAGTCTTCTTAAGAAAAATACACAATACACTGACAATTTCAAAATAAAAAACAGTATGTGCAGAATAAATTAATACATAATTTTATACATAACTTTATACATAATGTTAACAATAAATTTTAACAATAAATTAATAAATTGATAAATTGGCAATAAAATTGATAAATTGATAAATTGATAAATTGATAAATTGGCAATAAATTAATAAATTGGCAATAAAATTTTAACAATAAATTAACAATAAAGTAACAAAAATTTCTGTAAAATCAGCATAATTTTATACATAAAATTGGCAAAAAATTAACAAAAAGTACACCTTAAATCCAGAAATATATTGTGTTCCCTTCATGTGTCAAATTTTACGCTACTGTTTGATCAAATTTCTCCTGCAATAAATATATGTACAACATTAGTTTTATGTAAAATTTAAAGTTAAAAATTAAATTGAATTTAGATCTGGAGTACCTTAATAAAATCACATTTACTAATTAATTAATTCACATATTCTCCATCTTGATGATCATGCCGTAAATAACTTGCATCTTCGAGATCATCATTTCTCACTTCGTTAGATGGCACGCCAACAGAGAATGGGGGTGTTTCTTCAAAATGATTGAACTCTTCCTCATCAACCACATCAAGAACGCCCACTATGCATCTTTTACCGTGAAGGACAATATGGTGCTTACTATTGAGGGGATCCTCAACATAGAAGACTTGGGTGGCTTGATTGGCAAGTATGAATGGATCATTCTTATATCCCAATTTTTCCAAATCCACGACAGTAAATCCGTACTTATCCACTTGAACACCCCGGCGGTTATCAACCCATTTACACCGGAATAACAGAATCTTAAATTTGACGTAATCGAGCTCCCATATCTCTTCAATTTGACCATAGTACGAGTTCTTCGCATGTACTGCCCGGGCATCTTTAGATCTGGAGAATTCTTCTGATATAGCTACTAGCGTTACACCACTACTTTGATTGGTGCTTTTTCTGTCTTGTTTTATCGTGTAAAAAGTGTACCCATTGATGTCATATGCTTGGTACGTATTCACAATAATAGTTGGACCTCTTGCTAACCATTTTATAGATTTATCTGCCAATTCCTCCTCGCTTTGTCGAATAACTCTATTTTTAATCCATTCTGCGAACTTACTATTATGTTCATTGGTAACCCACCGGTCTCCGTTCGTCGGATTAAGTTCTCTCAAAATGGTTTTATGCTCGTTAATGTACGGAGAGATGTATGTCATGTGTTGTAATACCAACAGGTGTGCTTTTTCATGCAAAGACTTATCAGCCTCGATTGGTTCCAAACCAATGGTTCCTACACCTTCAACCCGGCCCTCATGGCGTGATTTAGGAATACCAATAGGCTGTACATCTGCTATATAACTATTGTAAAATTCAATAGCCTCCTCTGCAATATAACCTTCTACAATACTCCCCTCGGGCCGATATCGGTTTCTTACATATCCCTTCAAGATACCCATGTATCTCTCGAATGGATACATATACCGCAAGAACACAGGACCACAAAGCTTAATTTCATAGACCAGGTGAACAATTAGGTGAACCATGATATCAAAAAAGGTCGGCGGGAAGTATATTTCAAGCTCGCACAAAGTGACGACAACATCACGCTGCAATTCATCCAAACTTTCGGGATCGATAACCTTGCTACAAATTGCATTAAAGAAAAAACAAAGCTTTAAAATTGGTAACCGTACTTTTTCCGGCAGTATACCACGGATTGCAATAGGTAGCATTTGTGTCATCAAAACATGACAGTCGTGAGACTTCATCCCGGTCAATTTTAAATCCTTCATTGACACGAGCTTTTATGTTAGCAGAATATCCAGAAGGAACTTTAACACTATGAAGGCATCGACAAAGCCTTCTCTTTTCTTCTTTTGACAAATTGTACAAAGCTGGAGGAAGGTAAGTTCGAGTATTTTTTTCCATCTTTGGTCTTTCTCAGTTCAGGTGCAACCTCTCTCCATTTTATGCCCATACTGACCATATCTTTGCGAGCATTTAGTCCATCTTTGGTCTTTTTCGGAATGCCCAACAACAAACTAACTAAGCTTTCACAAACATTTTTTTCAATGTGCATCAAATCAAGGCAATGTCGCACTTGTAATTCCTCCCAATATGGTAAATCTCAGAAAATTGATCTCTTCTTCCAAGTTTCACCTTCCGGGGCTGTTTTTTTCTTAATAAATTTTCCGAATTGAACTTTGATACCTTTAACTCGCAAATACACTTGCTTACCAGTCAGCGGAGAACGAGCCCGTCTAGTCTCAATATCACCATTGAAAGCTTTCTTCTTCTTACGGTATGGGTGATTAACAGGAAGAAACCTACGGTGACCCATGTACACTGTTTTTTTGCAATTTTGTAACCGAATATCAACCGTATCATCTTCACAAACAGGGCAAGCTCTCCTCCCCTTGTTACTATAACCCGACAAATTACCATATGCCGGAAAATCATTTATGGTGCAAAATATCATTGCTCGCAATTTGAAATTTTCCTTACTGTATGCATCCCACACTTGCACTCCATCGCACCATAATTTTTTCAAGTCCTCAATCAACGGTGCTAAATACACATCTATGTCGTTTCCGGGTTGTTTTGGACCTGAAATTAGTAACGACATCATAATGTACTTGCGTTTCATAGTTAACCAGGGAGGAAGGTTATAAATACACAATAAAACCGGCCATGTGCTATGCTGACTGCTCATGTTACCAAACGGGTTCACTCCATCTGAACTGAAACCAAGCCTTAGGTTTCTTGGTTCATCACCAAAATGTTTCTTGAACCTTCTGTCAATATTTCTCCACTGAGGCGAGTTAGCAGGGTGTCTGAGTTTTCTATCTGTTTTTCGGACATCGGCATGCCAACGCAACAACTGCGCATCTTTAGGATTTTTGAACAAATGCTTAAATATCGGTATCACGGGAAAATACCATATCACTTTTACTGGAGGTCCTTTTCTATATGTATCATCATTACCATCAGTTTGACTTTTTCGTTTATAACGAGATTCACCACATGTAGGGCAAACTTCACATTTCTCATACTCGTTCCGATACAATATGCAATTGTTCGGACATGCATGTATTTTTTCTACATCTAGACCCATAGGACACAATAATTTTTTGACTTGATAACATGATCTTGGTAACTCGTTCTCATCTGGGAGCATATCTCTTAAGAGTTTTAATAAGGCGGTAAAACTTTTATCACTCCAATTGTTACTTGCCTTTAAATTATACAATTTTAACACATCCATTTTTGTAAAATTTTCGCAACTAGGAAACAAAGGTTTTTCAGATTCAGCATACAACTCTTGTACATCAATGTCATTTTCATCATCACTAAACATTTCTCCTAAATTGTCATTCGGGTTAAAATTATAATTCACATCCATTTCCTGATCACTATCAACACTGGCATCCTCATCCTCCTGGCCAATCTTAGTATTAGCAGCGGTGCTTGTTTCTCTATAACTCTCTCCATGCCTGATCCGACGTGTATATCGCTCTTTAAAACCACGACGAATCAAATGGTTCTTCACCGTTTCTATAGTGCGAAACCTCTTCAAGTTCAAACAATCTTTACAAGGACACGGAATCGTGTCATCACCCTTTGTCTTCATGTGTTGCTCAGCAAATTTTATGAAACTTTTCACACCGTCTAAATACTCAATGGTATTACGAGCTCCATACATCCAATCTCGATCCATCTGTAATTATAAAAATAATTAGGTAAGAGGTCATGAATGGCTCTTAAAATTACAATTTGGGGCTTACATAGGGCCGGTGCACAATCCTAACCCACTCTTTGAATGCTTTGTCTCAGTAGTGAGCACATGTCAGCGGGATTTGGTATTTAAGAAAAATTCGGCAGCATTTCCCCTTTGTTCCCCAAGTACGCGTAAAAATCACATCCGTTTGGAGATGAAATCCAATACGTACTCGTGGGAACAAGGACAAATGCTACCGAATTTTTCTTAAATACCAAATCCGCTGACATGTGTTCACATCCTAAATGAGACAAAACATTCAAAGAGCAGTCCCAACAGGGAACTATTCAAAATTAATCCCTATTGGATTAATTTTGAACGGGCATCGACCTAAAAGGCATACTAAATGTTCAAGGCAAATTGGATAGATCGCACAATACAATAATACTAAGCTACAAACTATTCCATATATAATTGGGTTGAAATTAGGAAATACCAATCAACATAAAGCCATTAATCTAACCCATTAACAAATTTAATTAAATTTACCTTCTCTTTTGAAGTAGTACAATCTCCTTTGAGCATCCAGAAATAAAACAAGGCGTACAATCTCCAAATCCCTTATAAGCACCGCTACAATTTGCAAATTACAAATTTTAAATTTTAAAGACATAATTCAAACTAAAGCAAGCAATTGTAACTTCGAGAATAAAGTGACTTCTTGTAGAACCCAACATAAGCACCAAAATACCCTTAGACATGGAAAAATTGGCATACCCCATTGATCTCCAAAGGCATAAGAAAAATCGCATTAACAAAACAACAAATTTTTTTATTCATTATCATTAATTAGTATAAAAAGGAGCATATGTTGTAGTAATATAAATGCATGCATCATGAATCCAAAGTATAAGCGTCAATTTAAGTTTCTTAAATAACAAAAAATTCTAGCTTTTTTTGGTTAAAAGGCTGGAACAGCCCTTCATTAGAAACTAAGTTTTTAAGTACAAAAAGGCTATAGCCAATATAAAAGAGGGTATGCAGCCTCTTTTCTGCTACCAGGATCAAATCCTTAAACTTCTAACAGTGAACTTCTAACAATGAACTATGGCAAACATAATATAGACAGCCATCACAACTAAAAAAAAAAAAAAAAATTCGAGCTAGATCAATGCTGATTTAGGGTTTAATTAGTTTTTCAGACAACAATCCAAAGAAGCAGCATACCTGGCCTTATCAATTGCAGTATTGTGTGCCTTATCACTAAACTAATAGCAGGTCTCCTGAAAGAAGCTACCTGAATAGAATAATTCATAAAAAGTTTGAAGGGATCGAAATCAGCGAAGTACTTCCACACGGCGAAAACAATAGTTAGAAGAGAAATCAGAAATAGTTAAAAGGGAGAAATACTTACACGAAGCTACTGAATAGAACAACTTTCACGGTGATAGTTCAGATCTCCCTATCCACGACCCTCTCTGAAGAGCGAAATGAATTTTACAAGCGGCTGATAGAAAGAGACTGCGAAAAGGAAAGTTGTTTAGAATATAAAAAAGAATCAAAAATCACCGACGGTTCCAAAATAAAACGGTCAGTAAAATGAATCAATACCGACGGTTCCAGAAAACCCGACGTTAACATATGTATTTTATCACACACAACAGGGAGCAATACCGACGGTTTATTTAAAAAACAGTCGGTGTTGATTACCTCTCAACACCGACTGTTATTTAACCAAAACAGTCGGTGTAGGGTGGAGAAACACCTACGGTTTTTATAAAAAAAACAGTCGGTGTTTGTAGCTTCTCAACACAGACTGTTTTTTTTTAAAAACCGTCGGTGTAGGTGTGCGCAACACCGACTGTTGTTATTAAAAACAGTCGGTGTTGTTTCACTGACGGTTGTTTGTAAATAACAGCCAGTGTTGAGAACTTCTTATTTACGATTTTGGCAAGCAGTCTCTACACCGACTGTTACATATTAAAACAGTCGGTGGTTGAGGGTCGGTGAAGGGGTTTTTTGTACTAGTGTGATTTTTTCAATGGGAAAAAAGGTCCAAACATTTGATAGTTTATATTAATTAAATTTATCATCAAAACATCAATTAATATGTGATCTAAAAAATAATATGTTTTTATTTTTATTTTTATTTAGTATATTACTTCTTGTGGGATGTTTAGCATATTCTCTCGGAGTAAAACGCAACATGGGCTTGTGTTTCTCTATCTTGATCATTTTTTTTTATATAACTTGGCAGAAGCTGCCAAGGAGTAGCTTGATCATTTTGACAATCATAATAATAAAAATAAACTTGTTAAATTTTATTCTAAATTTACAATATTATTAAATGTGGTACGACATCTAACAGTTTTTCATTTTCAACATTCCTAAGTTTGATTATGAAAAATATTGCTTTTAGTAAGATTAATTGCTACACAAGCACATTAACTGAGTCTAATGTATATTCAAATCCCAAATTGTTTATATGCGCTTTTAAACATGGAATAAACTATGAGAGGTACTTCCTAATTCCTATTATTCTATAATATTGTTGCTATATTATTGAAGAGAGTGCCATTATCTAGTTTCTAAGCTTTATTTCTTTAAATACAAAATTAAAATTACATTATATTTCTTTCCTCTTTTTTCTTTCCACGCATACCATTCAACTCAAGAATTATATTTTTTTCAAACGTGATTCAAATCTAGAGTGGAAATGAATAGTGCCCCAGGACTGAGTTTTTGGTAGCAAGTCAAAGGCAGTTGAATGGTAGAGTAGGGATTATAAATTTATTACATGAGTAATAGTTGTTAGAATAGAATAAATAATTGGTCCCTCTAGCAAAGCTGACTTGTACATAGGTCCTCGCTGAGAATCCAACTTAATTTTTTTTTTTTTAAGGTTAATGGTTTTTATGCCAACTAACAAATTAATTGATAAAAACCGTATTTATAAGGAGTCAAGTGACTCTAATTTATAAATCTACTCCTTTATTCTCACAAAATCTGTCATATGTGTCTTTAATGATTGGTTGTATGCTGGTAAATGTAGGTAAGTGATGTGCTACTGCATGGAGAGCTTCTACAGTGTTGATTTTGAAGACAACTAATTGGGCCCGGCCCATTAGCTTTTGCCATCGGCAAAGAAGCCAACCGAATCAATTAAAAGGTTACAGCATAACTTAGAGCATAGAGCCACTTCGTTGTTTTTCTGTGAGCCGCTCCTCTCTGTCTTTGTTGCCTCTTCACCAAGTTCTTCTAGGGTTTTGCTCTCTTCTTATTCAAATTTGTAAGAGAGTGTGTTAGAGAGTGCTATTGAGCTTGATAATCTCTTGTACTTGTAAAACTCTTTGACCTAGTGGATTTGTGCTGTGTGCTCCCGTGGTTTTCTCCCGAAAGAGTTTCCACATAATACACTAAGTTCATTAATATATTCTGGTAAATGTAGGTGAGTGATGTGCTACTCGTTCGTAGAGCTTGTGCAGACAGGCGACTTGCTGTCTGAAATTGGAATACCCTACCCTGTTGGACTGTATGGCTAATAAATTCCTTTTTATTTTATTTTTATTTCCAAAAGCAGCTTTTATTGATTTAACAATACTTAAAGTTAAAGATTGGTTCAATACATGCATCATATGTTTTGAAGCAATGAATATCCCAGACTTGTTCAATTCTGGTCCCCCGCACCATAATGCATGCTTAATCCCATCCTGTCAGCAATCAATCTCCACACTATTTGAGCAATAAGGCAAATGAATAATATAAAGAGAGTAGTTTCCAACGCTTTTCAAGAGAGCAATAAAAGCATTCAACGAGACAAACTCTTCCAATGAATGATTAATTGCTACACAAGCACATTAACTGAGTCTAATGTATATTCAAATCCCAAATTGTTCCAAAAATAAATAAATACAGTTAGTATTAATTAAATGGGGCTGACCTTATCATATAATGTTTTCCCTTCCCGATATCACTGTCTCTAACCTCTCTCTTGCGTGGCTGCCCCTTTCCATACAATTCCAATTATCTCAATTTTGTGTAAGGATTACTTATAGATGTGTTGAGAATTTGATATTAAATATGGTAATTAATTCTTATTGAAATTTAAGTCAGGTTGTTAAAACCCTATTTGAACACGATAAATGCAAAACTTGGTTGGCAGCTTTCACGGAACCAATTTGCAATATTTGAAGATGAGAAAGGCTCCATTGTTCCCAATTAAAGGAGAGGAAATAAGAAAGGAATAAAACAAATATCGACCCGACCGATAATGCATGATTAAACGACTTTGTATTTAAATATATTAAAGCACCAACACACTTTGTTCTATAATAACAGAACAGCAGCCGATTTGAATATGTATTAAGTAAAACAAAAATAACGACTACATTTAGGATTTAGTATTAAGTAGAAATTTAGGAAAACAAAACAGTAGCCGATTTTATCACTAAAAATTTAAGATTTAGTTGTCACTGCAAAATGGCTTTTTCAAATCAAAACCCTAATTAATTTGTGGGACTAGTTGCCTTGGATCTGAACCCCTTCCTAGAACTGCAAAATGGCTAGAGCTTTGGGGCTCAGCTGAAACTTGAATAAAAGCAATTCGGCTATTTTCAATTAAATTTAAAGAATCAAAATGAATTACAATTAGACTCTACAAGAACATGAAATATTAAAATATAATTGGCATGGGCTGGATCTTGCTGACTAAATTTGTTTTTGATTGTTGGCTTGGGCCGAAATATTGGACTGGACTTTTGACAAAGATTGAAACTAAATTAGGAAGGTTAGTGATTATTAATTAAAATATAAATTATGAAGGTTAAGGACAGCGGCAAGGCTAAATATATGAATATTATTACTACCTATATTTGGAACCTATTTTTTATTTGTTTCTAAATCAACCGACCAGCATAACTTTATATTCTTTCAATATATTTTGTTATTGTTGTTTCTCATCACCTGAAATATTTTTTTAGAAAACCGGCCCTTTTGGGTTATTTGAGTAAATATATTAACATTCGTACAGAAATTGGTCCTTCAATATTCGTGCAGAAACAGATCTGACCGTGCATATTCTTCAAAATCCATAATTTTGGGTTATTTGAGTAAATACATTAACATAGCAATTTTTGCTTCAAGCAGCGCATGAATCATATTCAGTGTCTTTTTAATTCTATACTCCGTTGCTCCGTGTGCTGCGTTAAGGCAAAACCGGTATTTACCCGTGATTCTATAGTCCGTCCAATCAAAATTAGGGTCCTTTAATAATCGTGCTGAAACAGATTAGACGGTTTAAATATAAACTAAAAAATTGGGTTATTTGAGTAATTATATTAACAGAACAATTTTGGCTTCATGCAGCGCATCAACCATATGCAGTGTTCTTTTAATTCTATAGTTTGTGAGCTGCGTGAAGGCAACATTGCTCTGTTAAATTAATTTAGGGCATCTGAATTCGTTTTAATAAAATCCAATACTCTCAGCCGCCTTCTCTTCTAAACACTTCCGCCTCCGCCTCAGCCACCAACAACCCAAAAACGAACCGGACACCTCCAGTCGGAATGGGGATGCTCCTAAACAGTGCCGACAAAGAGGTTCTAGTAGACATTGTGAGGTTCTCTCAAAAGCAAAATTTGAAAGGCGTCGAAGGAGGTTGGAAGGATTATTTGAAAGGGTGACAAATTAATTAGTTTACTCCAAAATCCTAAGATGAGCTTTGTTGCTCAAATATTGGATAATTGATGCATGCGTTTATCAAAATGATTTAACACAAAATTATTGTAAATTATACACATCATTCAAACCAATATTGAAATATATATATATAGAGTGATGCTACCATGCTTTGGGAATTAAAGAGGGTGTTTTAATTTCCGCTCAAATCTCTATTTTTAAAGTTCAAATAGTTAATCCAAACTTCTCAATACAATCTTTATATTGAAATGTGCTTGGAGACCAAATTTTACATTTTTTGGAAATTTTTTACTATTTTTTTAGAATTTTTGAAAATCAGTGTTTTTCTGAATTTATTATTATTATTTTATAATTATTGTGATTTTCAAAAATTCTAAAAAAATAGTAAAAAATTTCCAAAAAATATAAAATTTGGTCTCCAAGCACATTTCAATATGATGATCGTGTTGAGACGTTCAGATCGACTATTTGAACTTTAAAAATAAAGATATAAGCGGGAATTAAAACATCATGTTTAATTCCCAAAGCATGATAGCCTATCTCTCTATATATATATATATAGGACAGTGCTACGGTGCTACGCATATATAAGGGCCCTCCGTGCTACGGCTCACTTTTGAGTTTTTAAAATCCTAACGGTCGATCCGAACCGTTCAACATGATCTCCATATGAATATGTACTTGCAAACCAAATTTTACATTTTTTAGAATTTTTTTACTATTTATTAAGCCACTTTTACGGACGGAAGCAAAAACATTGACGAACTCAGGAACGAAGTCCTTTGGCAGATGCAATTTTTCGAAGCAAGAACATGCACGGCGACAACACGTTAACATACATAAACAAATAAATATTTTTCTCTTGTAACTCTCCTTTACTGTTTTCCCTCCTATTTTTCTTTTTATCTTGTTTTTTTACGTTTTTGATGCTTTCTTTTATTAAGCTCAACTGTTTTGAGTTTCCTTGTCTTTTCTCCTATTATGCGTTACAAACTCCTTGTAACAGACAATTTATTAATGAAAATACGGGCTAGACCCTTATTTTTCTTCAAAAAAAAGTATTTAGAAGTCTTTTGAACCTGCGACCTCTTACAGGGCATCCCATGGACGAACTGACCGAACAGTTAACTAGTTGGAATGATATACGAAAACTTCAGCTTAGTCAGGACAAGTTTTGGACGGCTCGAACTCCTACCAATTGAGCAACTCGTTTAGTTCCAGCCTAACAACACCAATAAATCTCAGCCCGCCTCCCTGTCTCATCTCTCTTAGCTCTGTCGCAAGGCTCGCTAGAGCTCCTCGAGGTAAACTTGTGTCTGCTTTTTTATTTACTTGAAACTTTGCCTCTGAAATAACTTTGTCTCTGAAGGACCACATGTCTCTCTTATGCATAACCTCACCTCTAAGTTAAAGGTTTTATGTTTCGGTGTATCTTGTTCCTTTTTCCTTTTATTTCATTTTTAGGGTTTCATTTAGAAAGTGGTTAGAGTTGTTCCGTTGTCAATTGATGGATGTAATTGAACTTGACAAATCATTGGGTGGATATTGTTACCAGAATTGGCCTCTTCCATGTTTGTTTTATACTAAATCGGGTGAATTAGTAGGAATCGACCGAATCGGACCGGAAACTCAGATTTTTTATGTCAGAAGCTTGTTTTGTACAGAGAAATTAGGAAAAATTGATAAAAAATAATTTGCCAACAATTTCTGTTTAGACAAATGATTACAATCAAATAACCCAACTAAAACAATATAATACAAGCATTTCAACACTTATATTTACATGTAGTTATGTATTTCAGTAACAAAAGATAGTATAGTGTGGTCGTAGTTGGCTTGGTTGATAACCAAGAGGTCCTTGGTTCGATTCACGCTAGATGGAAAAAATTTTGGAGATTGGTATTTGCACATTTCGGCTAATGGTATGACTGGAATCAAAACATTTCGGCTAAAATTTGACTGGAATATGACCGTTTCGGCTGAAATTGGATGAAAATTTCATATACCGTGTAATTCGGCCTGAAATCAGATCGGTACAGTTTGATTCCGATCCGGATCAAGCGATTCCGGTCCGGAACGGCCGAATTTTCCTTCTATGCTTAAAACAAATCTCTGTGATGCCTTGTGAGGGCATGTGGGCTGAGACCTCTTTGACTGGTATTGTAAATGAGTGATGTTGAGCCCTTTTTGTGATTGTGAATTTGTGACAGTGCCTTGGCACTTCTCTACCACTCGAAATTAATTGCTCCTATATCTTATTGGGTTTGAATTTGAACCCAACTACACTTAAACAACCCTTGCTCCATGGTTATGCTTCAAATTCTTGCTGATTTGCTATTGTATTAAGCATGCCTTGATTTGATTGAATAAGAGGGAAAAATTTGATCTGTAAAATTGAATTTTTGCATGTCACCTCTTGAAATGTTTAGTTTTTAGTTGATTGAGATTTCTACTGTGTAATTGGATTTAGCCTTATGTTTTATTTCTTTGCACTGGTACTGCTCGGTACCAGTGCTTGTCCTTGATGCGGGTGATTTGAGGAGGGTTCTGGTACACTTGTGACACTGGTAACAGTCAGTACCAGTGCCCCGTGCGTTCTGGTAAACACTGTTGCGTATTCAGTGACTTGTTTGTATGAAAAGATTGTATTGGAGGTACAATCTGTGAAATTCCTATCAGTTGACAATTAAAGCTTATCAGAGGGACCTTGCTGCAAATACTTGAGGGCCGGCCATAAACTTCCCTTTTCTTTCTTTTTTGGTTTCCAAGAGCAGCTTTTATTGTGTTGACAGTCCTTACAGTTTAATTCAGTACATCATGTGTTGTCATACTAGATACTAGGGAATATTAATTGCTTCAAAACATAGAAACTGAAATTCACAAAAATGGAGGCTCCAAGTTTAAATTATAACAATGCTGATTGCTGTTGGAGGTAAATTTAAATAAAGAAATAAGTATGTAACTTTTTTCAGTTGGAATTAAAGGGACTGAGCTTTCAGAAATCAGAATTAGTGGGCATGAGGAATTAATTCTATGTTTATGTTTCTGAACCAGATTTCTCCTTTTTCTTGTACAAGTATATCGAAATCATTCATGTTAATTACTTTGTTTTTTTTCTTAATTTCTTTGTACCAGTATATTGATTTTCTTTGTTTCCAATGGTAATCAAAATCTCAAAAGAAGCAGCTTTTTAATTGATATATCAGATTTTATTTGTAATTTGTCCATCTATGTGAATTTTTTGGCAAATCTCAATCAATTTCAGGTTGCCAACTATTGACAACCTGTACAGCAACTGGGACAACTGGGTCTTGATGACAATGAAGAATACAGCTCTGTTGAGGCTTTACTTCAAAGAAATAATTGATTTGTAAAAGATACATATAGTTTTTTGGGATCAACTAACAGTCCCCCCCATTCAGTCCCCTAAACGTCCCCCTAACTGTCAAAGTACAACTGCCAGTCCCCCATTCAACATACATTAATTCAGTCTCAAAATAAAAAGTATGAATACCTAAGATATGAAGTATTCATATATAATTCATCAAGTATTCATACCTAAAATATCAAGTATTAATTCACATACGGACTGGGGACCATTACTTTTCGGGGACAGTAACTGTCAGACTGCATTGGAGACCACAACCAAAAAGTCACGTGGATCACACCACCAGTCCCCCATTCATTGATTAAATTAATTCACATACAAAATGGAAAGTATGAATACCTAAGATATCAAGTATTCATATATAATTCATCAAGTATTCATACATAAGATATCAAGTATTTACTCTAAAAACTGGACACAATACTACTCATCTTTTACACGTTTTTCAAAGTAGTTTTTTTTTTTCCATTCATTCTAACCAATTTTTGGGACGATCTATGAGAAATTTTGCAAATCTAAAAACACGAACATTTTCTATTTTTTTTTTCTCTTTCAAATGAGATCCATGATGACATACTTTTACACGTTTTTCAAGGTATCAAATATTCAAATATGGAAAGTATTCATACAAAATGGAAAGTATTCATACCTAACATATCAAATATTTATATATAATTCATCAAGTATTCATACTTAAGATATCAAGTATTTAAATCCAAAAAACTGGACTCAAATATGAAAAGTATTCATACAAAATGGAAAGTATTCATACCTAATTTATCAAATATTCATATATAATTCATCAAGTATTCATACTTATGATATCAAGTTTTAAAGAAAAAAACTGGACTAAACTTTTACACGTTTTACACGTTTTTCAAGGTGGTTCAATGATTGAAAAAGTTAGTTATAATGGGGGGACGTTTAGGGGACTGGAGTGGGGGGACTACATCTTTACTCTAGTTTTTTTTCCCCGCTACTCGTGTGTTGTTTTTGGCAAATTCACCACCAATTTCAAGTTCACCTTTAATATATGGATGTTCTTTAAAATAGTACATCAAGCTGTGCTAGAGACAGGGTTTGAATTTGAATTTGAATTAACTGAATTGTATTGAAACAGACTTTATTATTTTTGTAGATGAGAAGTCTACCTGACTTTATTTCAAGCTGTGCTGGAGAGACGCTTGCCAATATGGTGATATCATGGGCTCCAAATCTGCTTATTTTGGGCCTTCAAGCATACCAAAATAATACATAGATGCATTCAGCGTCGGTCTCTTACACAGACGGCCTGGCCTTGTTACTTTTGGCGTTCATAGTACGTAGTACCATTTGCGCTAGCAATGCCAAAAGTAACCAGATTGTGGTTTGAATATGTACTGTATATTATTTTTGGTGCAGATTAGTCACTGCATATGTATATATTCGACCGTGCTTTAGTTACTGCATATTTTTTTTATTCATGTTTTCATTAATAATTTTTAAAAAAACTAGCAAATAGTATTACTGAACTATTTAGAATTTTAAGAATCAGTATTTTTTCTTTCTTAAAAATATACAAATTTATTTGTTATAAGATTTTATCGTCTAAATTTTCTTCAGTGACTTTGATCAGCAAGGTACCAATGATATCGATATCCAGTATTGTAAAATGCGGTTTATGCGGCTGCATATGCGTATGCGGCTGGATTCCGTATAGAAATACTTATGCGTCCATATATGTGGTTCCGAATATGCGGCCGCATATTGTTACTGCATATTCGGCTGCATATTATTACCGCATATTCGGCCACATATTACCGCATATTATCAATATGCGAACGCATATTCAGTCTCATAATATTATTACATATTCAGCTGCATATTATCGCATATCACCACATATTTGTTTACATATATACGAATTCTCATTTTAAAATCTGTATATATAATTCCACATGAAAATCTGCATAGGCAGTGGCCTTCCACATATATACCGCATGAAAATCGTATTTAAAAACATTTTCCATATTAGAGTCCATTCCTCTAAGGTAAAAAATATTTCAATTTAGATCTGGAGCTTTTAATATTCTTACAGATATTTATATTCTGTTACATCATAGACTTCATCATCAAATTTCGAGAGTCAACTCCTCGGAAAAGTTATTGTATTCCCCTCAATTAATTCCTTCGAGACGTGCATAACACATAAACAAGTTACGTGCATAACACATATATCAAGCCTGCTTCTCCTTTGGTGTTGACAATTTTGACAACTTGACAACTTCAATGCTATAATTATCTTGACATTGACAATTTCTTTTTTTTGACAACTTGTCAATAATATTTTGGCAACTTGGCATTTTTTTTACAACTGGACAATTTTTTTTTGGTTACTTTCAATAATATTTTGACAACTTGACATTTTTTTTTTGACAGCTTGACATTTTTTTTGACAACTTGACAACTTTTTTTAATAATATTTGTCAATTATTGTGTAAGTCAACTAAATTATTTTTCAATTAAATAAATTATTTCTCAATAACATTATTTTTTTAACAATCAATTGATTTTAATAAAACATAATTAATAGGTCGAAAAATCAAGCAATAAATGCAAATGAAAGTTCGATTATAAACAGGCAAAACTCCAGAAAAAAAGCTTGCAAAGAGAGTTACAAGAGCTTCGAGTATATGTTGTCTTCAAATTTGCCTCGGGCTCTGCCATGAGCTTCAATTGTATATTTTCAAATTGGACTGAAATATATTGCATATTCAGTAATTTAATTCCCAAATACGAGATGGAACACTAAAAGTGGGGTTAAAGAGCTGAAGGGCCCCTGTTTTATATAAAGAGCTGAAGTGCACCCTCGTCTTACCAATGGAACCAATAAACTAAAGACATGACACATTGACACGTTAATAATATGACAACGACACTACAACTATCTATTTATTTAGAAGAGTTGACTTTCAGTGTTCAGACTCCCCAATATTTCATATGTATAGTTTCATACCAACAAAAGAAACTACACTTTTGCAATATTAGATCAATGGGTCTAGGCGGAGTGATTTCCAACCTTCTCTCTTTGGGCGCCAAACTGCTGCCTGCTGTCGTCGCATCTGCGCAAGCTCCGTCTTCTTCCTCCAATCCTCCAGTAGATCAACACCACCAAATTGAGGCAGAGTTGACCAAATTGATGAGGATGTTGGAGCGAATCAAGGCCACACTGTACGATGCAGAGCAGAGGGAGATCACAGACTTGTCAGTCAAGCTGTGGTTGAAGGAGCTCAAGGGTGTTGCGTACGATGCAGAGGATGTACTGGGTGAGTACCACTATGAAGTCTTACGAGCACAAGTTGAGGCAAGAGATGCTTCTCCACCAGATTCTCGTAAAAGGAAGCTAATTCAGGTAACAAATTTTTTTTTTTATTTCTTTGAGCAAAGAGTATATCTGTATAAGTGATAGGTTTTGGGTCACTGTCTTATTAGTGTTTAGATTAAATGGAATTGCTAATGAAGTTCAAGAAAAAAAAAAAAGTAATTTCAGATTCCCTTGTTGATGTGAAATGCCGAGCCTGTATCTGTCAACCTGGTCAAGCTCATTTGTTAGCAGCATAAATTCCATTGACTGCCAAGAAGTTGTAAGCTCTTAGAACTATAACACAGAATATGAAATGTACTTTTACCCATAGTCTACCATCAGATCCAGGTAGAGCCGTATATACAAGTACAAGGTACTAGCTGGACATATGATGTGCCATAGGAATATGATAAGTCCATATAAAACACATTGCAAAACACAAAAATGTAGCAAAGACCCGTACTATATAACTAGTATTAACGGGATGGAAAAGAGAGAGACTGTGCTTCAAATAGTATTATTTTTGTACATGAACATTATAGTAGGTCTTACACTCTCAAGGGAATTATAACTTTCCAGGTTCCATGTGGCATGCTGGATCAAATTCAGCAAATAAGGAGCAGATTTGAGGAAATTGCGAATGATCGGATAGCACTTCAATTGTCAGAGGGAGATGGACCCAAACGTTGCAACAACGCCTTGCAAATAGCTCCAACTAGCCACGTCGTAGTTGAGTCGAATATCTTTGGTCGAGAGAGGGAAAAGGAGAAACTAATTGATTTGTTGTCCTTAGAAAGTGATAATGTTTCGGTGGTGACAATTGTGGGCATGGGGGGCATTGGCAAAACAACCCTTGCACAACTTGCCTATAATGATCAAAGAATCCGACAAAGGTTTGATAAATTTGGGTGGATATGTGTATCAGAGGATTTCAATGTTCAAAGGCTCACCAAAGAATCGGTGGAGTCTATTACAGGAAATGAGTGCGGTCTTACAAATTTGAGTGCTTTGCAAGACAAAATTTGGAATGAGATAAGTGGGAAAAGGGTACTTTTGGTCCTCGATGATGTATGGAATGAGAAGAAGAGTCTGTGGGACTCATTTCAGGCTATTTTAATGTCAGCTGCATTTGCCAAAATCCTAGTTACTACAAGGAATGATCCAGTCGCACGAATCATGCAAACAGAGCAAACATTCAACCTTGGCCATTTGTCAGCTGAACCGTGTTGGCGATTGTTCGAACATTATGCATTTGGGGGAGTAGAACAAAATAATGACCCGAAGTTGGTAGAAATTGGGAAGCTTGTCATGAACAAGTGTGGAATGTTGCCCTTGGCTGTGAAGTCAATTGCTTGCCTTTTGAGGCATGAGGTGGAAGAAGAGAGTTGGAGAGATATTTTAGAAAGTGAGCTATGGGAGTCTAAAGATGTTCACAATGAGATATTTCCACCTCTTCAAATAGCTATGCACATCTTCCCACATACCTAAAGTCTTGTTTCCTATATTGTTCCATGTTTCCTAAAGATTACAGCTACAATGTTGAAGAATTGGTGAAATTATGGATATCCCAGGGTTTTATTGAGCCTAAGGGAAACAAGACTGCAGAAGAAATTGGTTTTGAATATGCTGAACAATTGTGCCAGAGGTCCTTGTTTGAAATAAAAGGCAGACATGAGTTGTGTGCGTTTAAGTTGCAAGCTAAGCAATTGTACTGGAGGTCCTTTTTTGAAAGAGAACGCAGACATGAGTTTTATGCGTTTAAGTTGCATGATATAGTTCATGATTTAGCACGACTTAATTCAGAAAATGGTTGCTATTCAATTGAGGTTGGTAAGCCCCCGATTTTTCCTAATATACTGTACCATATGTATATAGATAATTATGTGAATCTAAGAGATCGTATTCCCTCTGACAAGTTCACTACTCTGCGCACAATCTTTAAAGGCTTCCATGTCACAAACTTCTTCAATACTTTTGAATTTTCAATGGCACCAAAATTAAGAGCTCTAATTATATTGTCATTCCATGATTTAGAATCTCTTTCCTCCATTGGTAATTTGAAACATCTTCGTTATCTTTCACTTAGTCAAATGTTCTTTGAAATGCTACCTGAATGCATATGCTCCCTTGACAGCTTGCAAAATCTAACTCTTGAGTGAATGTATGATCTCAAAGAGTGGCCAACAAAAATAGGAAATCTAATTAGCTTAGAAGAGCTACGAATTAATAATTGTCATAGACTGAAGGTGTTGCCTGTGTCCCTTTGTCAATTAAAAGCCTTGAGGAAACTCTATCTTATTAGTTGCTCCCTACTTGAAGAGTTGCCAACAAAAATAGGAAATCTAATTAGCTTAGAAGAGCTACGAATTAATAATTGTCATAGACTGACGGTGTTGCCTGTGTCCCTTTGTCAATTAAAAGCCTTGAGGAAACTCTATCTTATTAGTTGCTCCCTACTTGAAGAGCTTCCTACTGACATGGGGAGCCTTACAAATCTTCAAACTCTGGAAATAAGGGATACTAGTGTGAGTTATTTACCACCTAGCTTGAGCAAATTTGTAGGAATTCAAGAACTTAAGGTGGAGCTCAGATGCCAGACAATAGGATGGTTAAAGGGTTTTCCTGATTTAGGTGGTATTCTTTGTCTGTGTGTATTGAAAAATATTTCCAATTTAGTGGATGTCCAATGTGCTAACCTTGTGAGTATGTGTAACTTGGAGCACCTGATACTAAACTGGGATGAGGGTTATTATCAAGCTACAAAAAATGGATTACAGTGGAATGAGGTAAGACCTACAAATAATGGCAGTGTACTTAAGTTGCTCATAAAAAAAGGTCAGCACATATTTCTTGAAGATCAAAAATGTTTTTCGGTGATGGATAGTCTCCAGCCTCACCCTAATCTTAGCAAGCTACAAATAATGTATTACAGTGGGATAATATTTCCGGAATGGATTGGAAGCCTATGCAAACTTAAAGAGATGGAAATTTTTTCGTGCCATCAGTTAGTATCTTTGCCTGGGATAAAAAGGCTGAAATCCTTGGTCAAACTTACCATCAATAATTGTGAGAATCTGTGCTCGTTTATGGAACCTTCTCTTGAATTGACAATGAGAGCAGGGGTGGGTTCATATGGGACCTCATTGTTGGGGTTGACAAACCTTGTTTCACTCAGAAGTTTGGAGATTTCACAGTGTGTCAAATTGCAAGCATTGGCGGATGAGTTGCTTCCTGTAGAACCTTGCGACATTTGGGTTTCTGGATGCCCTGGGTTATGGGAGTGGTGCTTGCAACATGGAATAAAACACTTGAGGTACTTCCTAATTCCTATTATTCTATAATATTGTTGCTATATTATTGAAGAGAGTGCCATTATCTAGTTTCTAAGCTTTATTTCTTTAAATACAAAATTAAAATTACATTATATTTCTTTCCTCTTTTTCTTTCCGAGCATACCATTCAACTCAAGACTTATATTTTTTTCAAACGTGATTCAAATCTGGAGTGGAAATAAATAGTGCCCCAGGACTGAGTTTTTGGTAGCAAGTAGCAGGTCAAAGGCAGTTGAATGGTAGAGTAGGGATTATAAATTTATTACATGAGTAATAGTTGTTAGAATAGAATAAATAATTGATCCCTCTAGCAAAGCTGACTTGCACATAGGTCCTCGCTGAGAATCAAACTTAATTTTTTTTTTTAAGGTTAGTGGTTTTTATGCCAACTGACAAATCAATTGATGAAAACCATATTTATAACGAGTCAAGTGACTCTAATTCCTAAATTTACTCCTTTATTCTCACAAATGTACTTCCTTTGTATGTTATGTGTAGGGGTGGGAATTCATAACACTAGGAAAAGTACCTGAAAAAATGGATTCAAAATCCATGATTGCTATTCGTTGTGAAACAGTACTTTGTACAGATGGCACCGAAGCATTGGTACGGGTTTGTGCTGTTGATCAAAAGTTGGAGGTCTGTAGTTTTATTCAACTATAAAATTATATATTTTCATATATTGTTTATACATGGTTCAAAACTCTTAATCTGACTGTTATTTTTGTAGGTCATAATGGATAGACTATTAAACCCTAGTAAATCAGTTAAAAACTACAGAACTGCCATTACTGGTATTTCTGCTGAAGACTTGGATGGAGTTACATGCTCATTAACTAATGTACAGGTATACAATATTTGTTTTTTTTTAGTTGGAACCGACAGTACCAGATCTTCCTCTCCAAACCAGAAGATAAAACTATCCGTTGACCATAAAGTACCCATTTAACCCTTTTTAAAAAAAAATTAAAAATATGTAGGCTGTTTAAGAAAAATTTCAATCTTGTAATTAGTCGGTTTCCGAGGTCAAATGTTTAATTTCTCTACTTTTGTGAGTTTTTGAAATTTACAAGGGTAAATATGATATTATGAAGTTTAGAGGGGGAAATATGTAATTTCGAAGTTTTTCAGGGGTATACAGGAAATTCCCCCAAACTATTTAATAAAGTCTAGAACAAAAAGAAGATACAGTGATCAAGTTGAGCTTCTGATTCAATTAGAAGTGATGTTCTTTTGTTTTTGTTCATCACAAGGTAAATATACCTTGTATTTTTTTTTTTTAATTTGTTGTTACTCCTGCACAGAAATCCTTGAAAAAGATTTTGAAGAAGGGCCCCGTTTTAATCGGGCATGGACTATTCAATGATTTGCAAGGTATATAATAATTTCAACAATTTATGAAGTAATCCAATTGGTTAATATTAAAATTCAAGGTGAATTTAGCTTATTTTTTCTTGATTAAAATCTTTTTGTTTCCTATTAAAATCTCTTTTTATTGATTTGATGCAGCTTTGAAAATCGATTATTCGTTGGTCGTTGACACAGCTAGCATATTTAGTTATGCTAATTTTTGCACCTTCGTTGAACAACTTAGGCTCGGTATATATCAGTTCCCATGCTTCGCTCATTTGCAAAATTGCAAAATAACCCTTCTATTATCTTAATTCTCAATACCGGACTTCGTTTGCCTATTTTATTATATTCTCTGGGTAGATGGTTCTGGATGGATCAAAAACAGTGATTTTGTATCTATCTAAAAAAATAATAAAAAATTCCCAAAAAATATAAAATTTAGTCTCCAAGCACATTTTAATATGGAGATCTCTTAATACCACGCTTCTTTTGCTATTCTTTTTTAAATATATATTCTCTGGTAGGTGGTTTTGGGATAAGTGGCAGCACGCAACTGTTTAGAAGAAGCAAAAGCCGTAATGAGACTTGTTCATGCTAAACTAGAACGTGGTTTTGGTCATCTCATTAATCTTTCATTTGATTCTACAAGTGACCACTCAAAAGTCTCGGTACCGTTCTCTTATATACCGTTCTCTTATAACTGTGATACAACTTGTTCATGCTCTTACCAACTGGTAAAAAAAGTATTCATGCATGAGTGAGGCTATGGTACTATGCATAGCGCGGATTTTTACATACTGTGGATCAATATCTCCATTTTTGAAGTCCAAACAACCGATCTGAACTGTTCAACATAATCAACATATAAAAATGTACTTGCAAAACAAAGTTCACAATTTTTAGAATTTTCATAATATATTTTTAGATAGGTAGAAAATCACTTGATCTAAAGATTTTAGACCATTCAAAAGTAATGACTTTCTACATATCTAAAAAAATAGTAAAGAAATTCTAAAAAATATAAAGTTTAGTCTACAAATACATTTTCATATAGTACGGAGCAATCTGCATTTTAATTGTTTTTTACTTTTTGAGAATCTTCACCAATGCTCTTAATAAATACTCAGGCATTGCCTGACTTGGGCTCTAAGCACGTACTGGTACATCGTGTACCAGTTGCTGTGCCTTACCTAGAGTTAACTCGCATATTTCCAGGAACTCCTGAAATTCATGTAAGTTTTTATTCCTATTATCATAACTACTCTCTTCCAACAAACCAAGTAGTTGATCGTTTTTTACCTTGTTTTTAACTCTAGCCTTTTACTTTTGTCAGGACCGTATAAAAGTAAAAGGTGATTTGTATTCTACATATGCGAAATCTAAAAATTCAAAAGAAGCAGAAGGTGCATATGAAGCATTAAATGGCATGATCTCCCAGGTAGGGAAATATATTATTTCCGTTATGGTTTATGCTATATATATATATATATATATATACTTATTCATCACAACTGATTTTTTTTTTTATTTCAATAAAAAGGATAATTTTGGGAAGCAGCAAAAGGTAGTTGTATTCAGACGGGAGAATGGAGATGTTGTGAAAGTCTCAGTAGGTAAATTGGTGACAAAAAGGCTACGGGAGGATGCAAATGGAGTCGAAGAAGAGATAAAAAGGTAATTCAAAATTTAAAATTTCTCATGATTACTGCTTACCTGAAAAGGAGGTTAAAAGAATTTTCTTTTCAATTGTAGTTACATCTTATATTCACCATTATTGAAAATAATACCTCCTGTTTCTAATAGCAAAGCAAGTTTGAACTATTTGATATCCAACTGTTGGAATAAATTAGGGTTATAGGGTTTCATTTGTTTAATTTAGCGATGTTTACCTCTGGATGTTCTATGCAAACATCCCAAAATATATATTTGGTGAAATTTTCTGAACTTATATTGCTAAAGGGAGAATTATATCTATTTTATATTGAAAATACTGCAAATGTCAATTGACTTCTATTTAAATATATATATTTTTTTAATATATTTTATCAATATCAGGCCCTGGCCGAGATTGTAAGGAAGACCCAAAGGTGGGGTCTAAAGGGTAGTAAAGGAAATTGGAAAGAATTTCTGACAAGTCACGATAAAAAACTCGGTAGTAGCCTCTCTGACCCCGCATAAAGAGACGAGAAAACTCTTACAGCTTTTCTCAGTACCTTTTCTTCCCATCTGCAGAAGGTACTTTTCATCTATAATTCTGATAATTTAATACATGCTGTTTTAAGGTTTAACTATGTTCTTTTAGTAATAATCGAATGCTATTTCTATGATGAGGTTTTTCTCTGTTCCATAGGACCTTTTAAGTTTTGTACTGGATTTTAACATATTTCCTTGTCATGTGCTTGTATAGTATTTTGATAAAATGAGGAAAAGGCACATTCGGTTTATGGCTTTAGAGGAGCATATCAGCAAGTTTCCAGAATCAGAGTCCTCTGAACTGGTAAGTAAATTGTATTTTAGCACCAGGACCGATTGGTATGTATGACCAGTGTTGCTATGCTCCCTCATTCCCGAACTTTTTTATCTAACTATATTTGATTCCAAAATTCCATTTAGAATTTCTAAGCCATATTTTGATAAATAGGAGGGACAGAAACATTGTTCCCTATTTTTTTTTCTTTTGACATCATCAATCTTACAAAAAAAATAGGGGGAATTTCATGTATACCCTTCAAAACTTTCGAAATTACGTATTTCCCCATCTAAAATTCATGTATCGTATTTTGAAATATCATAATAAAAATATGATATTATGATTTTAGAGGGCCAAATACGTAATGTTGAAAGTTTTGAGTATACATAGGCACATCTGGTGAATGTAGGTATTAGATTAGTAAAATTTTGCTCTTTTTTTATCTGGTCTATGCTGGCATCAGAGAAAATAAGAGGAATAGCAATGTTATGGTCCTTCCTAATTTCTAATGTAGGTTGATTATTCCATAATTTCTAATAGCAATTTTATCTGGGCTTTGCTAGGTTCTTCCTAATGAAATTGTGAAATGAAAATTTATGTTCGGTCAAAATAAGAATCTGTTCAAATAAAATATGGCATGAGATAGATTTTTATTGAAAAAAATCTCTTTTGTATAAACAGAGGTTAGCCCATTTGACAGCAGAGTACTCAGATTATAGAAGAAATTATGACTTCCCGTCTTATAATGAGGTTTCTTCTGTTTCTCTCTCATTTTATATCTTTTCCTTCCCAAAAAATGTGCTATTTATTAATTCATAAATTCTTATTATCTAATACCAGCAGTTCTTATTTCCTTAGGATTGGAGGTGATGAAAGTAGGTTCAGTATCTAATATAATAGAATCAAAATCCATTGTTGCTATTGATTGTGAGATGGTTCTTTGTGAAGATGGTACTGAAGCACCGGTACGAGTTTGTGCTGTAGACCGAAACTTGATGGTATGAACCTCTCTCTCTCTCTCTCTCTCTCTCTCAATACATTGATCATTTATCTATCTGTGGTTAAATAATTTAGAAGGAGATTTTGAATTTTTATAGGTACTGATAGATAAACTTATATGCCCTTGTAAGCCGGTTAAAGACTACCGAACACACATAACAGGTATGTCAGCTGAAGATTTGGATGGAGTAACATGCACATTAGCTAATATACAGGTACTAATTGCCATTGTTTACATTTTATATAGTTATCCTAAGCATACATTACTGTATATTGTGTGGATCATAATTGGAATTTGTTTTTTTGCTCAGAAATTGTTGAGAAAGATCTTGAAGAAGGGGACTATATTAATAGGCCATAGTTTGTTTTTTGATTTACGAGGTAAAAATGAACACCCCCCCCCCCCCCCCCCCCCCCCCCCCCCCCAAACATGAGGGCATTTTGGGAATTTGCAAAGCATATTCATCAGTTTTTCATTCCGTTTGTTTTGGTATTGTTATAAGTTGGCAGGCTGTGTTGAGTAGAGCAGTGAGAGAAGAAGGTGAAACACATGACTGCTTAAATGATGCAAAAGCAGCAATGGAAATTGTTCTTGCAAAACTCAAACACGGTTTCAGCCAACCAATTAAAGTTGCCTATGTACGTTACAGTATTTTTACTACAGGGCAATTTCATTTATACCCTCAAAAACCCTGAAATTACGTATTTCCCCTCTAAAATTTCATAATATATATTTACCCTTTTAAATTAAAAAAACTCACAAATTTACACAATTTATTGACTTTTCTATTAGAACCAGTGTTCTAAATAGCGCGCTATAGCGTTTTTGGACCCTAAACGCTAAGCTATGGCATGAAAATACGCTAATTGCACTACGGCCGCTATAGCGGTAATAGCGGTCCGCTATAGCGCATAGCGTGTAGCGCGCTATTTGCGCGCTATGCATATTGGGCTTTTTTAGACAATTTATATGGGCTTAAATAAAGATCCATAAAATTTATTTTGTATAGAAAAAAAAAATAGAATGAATCATGATGCTTAAGATATTTTGTATAGAAAAAGATCGATAGTTTATGATATTATTATGGATATTTTGAACCATGGACTTTTGTACTAGTTCAATATGAATATTATAATTTCTTAATTAATTTGGTGTTATTTATTGTTCTATGAAACTTTAGATAATGTTAATATATAGTACAAATATATAATATAATTTTTGTAAAAAAAAAAAAACGCTATTTGGAATAGCTTCCGCTATAGCTACGCTATTCGCTATAGCTTTTTTTGTAGCCTTTCCGCTATGACGCTATAAACGCTATTTAAAACATTGATTAGAACTCATTTTAAATTTACAAAGTACCCATTTTACCCTTTATTAAAAGAATAAAAAATATGTAAGCATGTTTAAGAGAAATGTTTCATCCTTTTGAGGGGTATACATAAAATTCTCCCTTTTTAGTATTATAGTTCTATTATGTTAGATTTATTTCTTCTGATCGATTTACTATAGTGAGATAAAACATAGGACATGATATAATACCTGATATCTGACAAAACAATTTTATACCTGATATGATGTGATAATCAGGTATCAGAATCTGACTTGGCGAAGCTTAAGGTGCATAAGGTACCAGTCAAGGTGTCTTGTGAAGAATTGAGTAGATTTCTACCCGGGAAACCAAATGTTGATGTAAGTGATTCACTTCCCTTTGTCTTAATTAATATCTCTAACATTTTGTTTGAAATGCAATTGTGTAAAATTCATTTCTTTATTTGATTTCTTTCCTTTCTTGCTAATTAAATAAACTGAAGGATATACGAGTAAGTGGTAGTGGTAATGTATATGCTACACTAGTAGAATTTAGATATGCAAATGAAGCAGAGAAGGCTTTTGAAGATTTAGATGGAGATTTAAACCAGCTAATATATTAAAAATTTGATAATAACAAAACTAAAATCATGGACTCACCTATATTATTAGGGTTTATTAGGGGTGTCAATAGTACCCTTTTATCCATTTACCCGACCCGTATCATATTCGATTAGACGGGTAAGGGTACAGGTACAGACTATTTTGTACCAGTTACCCTATACGGTAATTATTAAAAATGAAATTATATATATAGATATATATATTTATAGGGGGATGATGCATGATATGATATAGTTTTATTCATGACCCATATATATCTATTTAAAGGCACCCTTTTGTCCGTTTACTCGACCCAATACCCCTTTTATCAGGTACGGGTAAGGGTAAAGTTTTTTTTTTCGTTAACTTAATGGATAAGGGTATGAAAATGCTTCCACCCGACCCGTTTTGTACCCATTAACATCCCTAGGTTAAACTTGTACGGATTTCTGGTATGGCATCAGTCAAGTAGAAAACCTATTTATCTCCCTTTCATTTTTGTCAGTGAAGAAATTTACTCTACATATTTAAAATAGGATTTATGTGGAAGATTGCAAAAGCGAGTTTCATTGAGGCTTGGAAAGGGCGAGATCGTGACCTTTAATATACGCAAAATGTCACATAACTCATCGAGTTAAAGGTGAAAAACACAAAATCCAGGAGAGGATGAAATCTTTAATTTGCAAAAGAAACACAGGTTACTCATGGAATGGTTAGTGTTTTAGATTTGAAAGCAGTAGTTTTGTGAAGAAATTTTGTTAGGAATCATTGTTGTATTCTTATTTGTTTAATGCTGAATCTGTAAAGGACGAGATTTTTATTTTTTTATATATATTTATTTAGAAAGAAACCCAATATTGTTTTTTTATATATCCTCCATAAATTAAAAAATTCCAAACATGTCCTTGATTTTTTTTTAAATTCCTGGCGGTTGTTATCCTTTCAGAACAGCTAGGAATTGTGGTGGTTCTAGGTTTACTAAACTGTCAGGAATCCTGGTGGTTTGCTAGGAAAATGGCCCACACACTATATAGACCTGTTTTCTCTATGCTCTCACTCACAACTCATTCAAATCCAACAGAAGAGAAAAAAAAAAGTAGAGAAAAGAGTGAGTGGAAGCAGTTTCCTAGCAAAGAATTTCTGGAATTTTTTAATTTATGGAGGATATAAAAAAAAAAATTGGTGCTCTGCTCACTTGATCTTAAACAAATTGACAAGTCAGATAAAAATATTCTTTGAATAATTATTAGTTTTACTTTATTAGATGGAATCTTGAGTCAAACATTTCTTGGCCAATTATTAGAAAGTAGAACTAGTTGTTGGGTCTAATTATTAAAGAAAAAAGTAATGTACTTGTTGAAACTTCCTAGTTTTACTTATTAGTCAAAAAAATTCTTTATTAGTACTTGAATTGGGAAGATGAACTATCTAATTAGTACAGTCAAATTCTTTCTTAACTTATTATTATTTTTTGTTTAAGTACATGAGTTCAACTTACAAGGAGACCCTTAATCATAAATTAATGACACGTTAGAGAAAATTGTAGTTCTTCAATTTACAAGGAGAAAGCAATTTTATTATATTTAAATATATATATATATATATAGAGGAGGGATCAAGTTACAACAAATTTGAGTTACAACAAAGTTACAACAACTATTTTTTTCATTTTCAAAGTCCAAATTGTCGATCCAAACGTTCAACATGATTATCTATATAAAATGTGCTTGCAGATCAAATTTTACATTTTTTTGAATTTTTTTACTATTTATTAAGATGGTTACAAAATTTAATGGTCTGAATATGACTATTTTTTGTAAAATACTTAATAAATAGTTAAAAAATTCAAAAAAAAATGTAAAATTTGATCTGCAAGCACATTTTATTTAGATAATCATGTTGAACGGTTTGGATCGACGATTTGGACTTTGAAAATGAAAAAAATGGTTGTTGTAACTTTGTTGTAACTTGATCGCTCCTCATATATATATATAGAGAGAGAGAGAGAGAGAGAGAATGGCTAATATACAAACGTTTGTTCCTGGACTTAGGAACAAACGATTCGGTTCTCCGATTTTCAAAGTCCAAACAGTCGATCCAAACCATTAGATATTCAATCTATATTAAAATTTGCTTGGAGACCAAATTTTACATTTTTTGGAATTTTTTTACTATTTATTAAGCTGGTTTGAAAACCGCTATTTTTATTAAATTTCTGCAGCATTGAAAAACAGCGGTTTTCAAATCAGCTTAATAAATAGTAAAAAAATTCTAAAAAATGTAAAATTTGGTCTCCAAGTACATTTTAATATAGATTAAATATCTAACTATTTGGATCGACTGTTTGGACTTTGAAAATAGGATAACCGAATCGTTTGTTTCTGAATCCAGGAACAAAAGTTTGTATATTAGCCATTCTCTCTCTCTCTCTCTATATATATAGAGTGATGCTACGGTGCTTTGGAAAGTAAAGAGGGTGTTTTACTTCTCGCTCAAATTTCTATTTTCAAAGTTCAAATAGTCGATCCGAACTTCTCAACATGATCTTCATATTAATATGTGATTGGAGACCAAATTTTACATTTTTTTTGGAAATTTTTTACTTATTTGTTTAGAATTTTTGGAAATTAGTGTTTTTAGAATTTTGTTATTATTTTTTATTTAATGAAAAGCTGTGATTTTCAAAAATTCTAAACAAATAGTAAATAATTTTCAAAAAATGTAAAATTTGGTTTCCATGCACATATCAATAGAAAGGTTATGTTGAGAAGTTCGGATCAATTATTTGAACTTTGAAAATGGAGATATGAGCGAGAAGTAAAACACCCTCTTTACTTCCCAAAGCACCGTAGCATCACTCTATATATATATATTATATATATATATATTTTTCAATTCATATTAGATTACTTGAAAATGCATTTGGGTCAATATAAAAAATTCTTCCTAAATTCCCACACATCTGTATATAAATCTAAATATGATAAGACAACTGTAATGTCATGTTAGGTATGACATGATAGACAAAAAATGACAAACGCAAATAAAAAACACAAATGAGCGCATCTAATGGCCACAGAGAATCCGGAGACAAAGGTTGCATGGATCCAAAGCTAAGGTTTAAATTATAAATGATAGCTGTCTCAAAAATTGCATGAGAGGTTGCATGGATCCCACCTCCCATTATTTCTGCTAAATAGAGAAAAATTGACTACTCAGATCTTTCATTTCTAACTCCATAATTTTGATTTCTAGCTTCCTCCAATTATTAATTTAAATATTAAAACAGTTGAAATTGAAATATGAGCATTTGACTATACAAGTTAATTTAAGCATCTAATTATTCATAGTTGAAATATCCGATTATTAAAATTTAAATATTTGTCTATACAAATTAAAACACTATATAATTTAAATTTGAACAGAAAAAATATTAATCAAGTTTAAGTATCAGACAGTATAAATTTAAAGCATTTAGGAGAAGAGTTAAAAATTAAAAAAAAAATTAATATTAATAGTTGTTAGTTGTCATTGTCATACTTTTTGCATGGTTAAAGAAAACGAAAGGAGTCTATTTTTCTAATAAATTTAGGGCATTAAGTCAGAAAATTAACTATTCATCAACAATCAACATGCTCTTAATTGGAATTAAATGAACTTAAATGTTGTCTATATTGAGGCATTAAATAATTATAAAATGCTCTTTTCCTTCTGACAGTAGACGAATCAAATATTTAAATGTGTTATTTATTTCTCAAATAGTATGTGTTTAAAGTTTGAACCTATTTTAATTGCTTTTTGATAAATGATTGATCAAATCAAATTGACTTAAATTTAATATGTACTTTTATTTAAATAATCGATAACATATCTGTTATGATTTCTAAGGAGAAGCTAGAAACAAAAGAGAAACAAGAGATATAATTTTATGAGAATTATTAATTGTATTTCTTAACTTCATATTACATAGAGTACAAATGATTTATTTATAACAATATAAAATTTCTCAAAAGAGAAACTTATACATAACTCTTTCCTAAAATATCCTACATACTAAATACTAAAAACTCTGATATCCTGCTAAATCAAGTTTGATGTAAATCAAGGTTCTAAATAGCAATTATAGCGGCATAGCGGGGAGACAAAAAAAAAAGCTATCGCGAATAGCGTAGTTATAGCAAAAGCTATCCTACATAGCGTTTTTTTTTTATTTTCAAAAATTTTATTTTATATTTCTACTAATAATAAACATATGTAAAGTCTCATAAGTAACAAAAACACCAAATTGATTAAGAAGTTATAATATTCACATTGAACCAATACAAAGTTCAAATTGTCATTCAAAATATCCCTAATTCATAAACTATCGATATTATAGACCAACGCACATTGTTCAAGTTTATTGATATTATAGACCCATCTAATTTAATTTCGTTTTGGACCTTAAAGCCCATTTAAATTGCAAAACAAATAAATAATAATAAGCCCATGTAGCATAGCGGACCGCTATTCCGCTACGCGCTATGCGCTATAGCGGACCGCTATTACCGCTATAGCGGCCGTAGCTCGATTAGCGTAGTTTTACCCCGTAGCTTAGCTTTTTAGGTCAAAAACCGCTATAGCTGCGCTATAGCTTCGCTATAGCTAGCTATTTAGAACCATGATGTAAATAGATGATGAGATGAGAGACATACACAAGAAAATCTACATACTAAATATTAAAGGACTCGGACGATCAGATCTTTTTCTACACGAATATTATATGACCCGAATTCATATCATACGATCAGATATGTTTTCTGCACGAATATTTAAGGAACTGGATGGTCAGATCTGTTTCTGCACTAATTTTAAAGGACCTGGACGTCAGATCTATTTCTGCAAGAATATTAAAAGAAATGGACAATCAAATCTGTTTCTGCACGAATATTATAGGACCCGAATTCTTATTAGACGGTCAGATCTGTTTCTGCATGAATATTTAAGGAACCAGATAGTTAGATCTGTTTTTGCATGAATATTAAAGGACCCGGACGTCAAATCTGTTTATGCACGAATATTAAAGGAACCGGATTTTTATCAGACGGTCAGATATGTTTCTGCAGGAATATTAAAGGAACCGGACAGTCAGATCTGTTTCTGCACGTATATTAAAGGAACCGGACGGTCAAATCTGTTTCTGCACGAATATTATAGGACCCGAATTCTTATCAGACGGTCAGATCTGTTTCTGCACGAATATTTAAGGAACCGGACGGTCAGATCTATCACGAATATTTAAGGAACCGGACAGTCAGATCTATTTCTTCACGAATATTAAAGGACCCGGAAGTCAGATCTATTTCTGCACGAATATTAAAGGAACCGAATTCTTATCACATGGTCAGATCTGTTTCTGCACGAATATTAAAGGAACCGGATTCTTATTAAAGGAACCGGACAGTCAGATCTGTTTCTGCACGAATATTAAAGGACCCGGAAGGTCAGATCTGTTTCTGCACGAATATTAAAGGAACCAGACAGTCAGATCTGTTTCTACACGAATATTAAAGGACCCAGACGGTCAGATCTGTTTCTACACGAATATTAAAGGACACGGACGGTCAGATCTGTTTCTGCACGAATATTAAAGGACACGGTCTGGATCTAATCTCAAAATTTGAGGTACTTGAGAAGATGGATCCTCCGGAATTCAATTTTATATGTGTAAGCTGGATACTGACGGGTGGGCCCCGATTGTCAGGTGACTTCTACGCTTTTTACAAAAATTAGAGTTCATCGTATGACTATGTGGATCTATCAAAATTATAAATTTCCAATGTCTTTAATATTCTATTTCTATTAAAATTATGAATCATTTTTTATATTCCTTCTTGAATTCGGATCCAATAAAGTAACTCAATTTTTTAGTTTTGATCTACCCTATCCAAGATGCTCTAACACAAATTTTGAAGGACCCGGACCCTTCAAATAATACTGACCCCTGCGCTCTCCCATTATAGGCACCAAACACGTCTAAACTCAAAAATTGAGTTACTATATAGGATCCAGACCCTTCTTTTAGTTACTATATATCTCTGTTTGTAAAGTTTAAACAGTTAAACATGATACATCTTTATATGAAAAAGTATTTGGAGATCAAATTTTACATTTTTTTAAAAAAATTTCTACTAATTTTTAGATAAGTACAAAATATTTGTTTTTGGATGGTCTAGAAATTTAAATTAAATGATTTTCTATCTAAAAAATAGTAAAAAATATTAAAAATGAAAAATTTAACCAACAAGTCATTTTCATATGAAAATCATGTTCAGCAGTTCAGATCAATTATTTGAACTTTGAAAACAAAGATATGAGTCCATAACATAAATCGCTCCATAATATGCATATTAGCAATTATTTACAATAATTTACAATAATTTGAACTTTGATATACAAAGATATGATGTGTATAATTTACAATAATTTTGTGTTAACTCATTTTGATAAACGCATGCATCAATTATGGCTATCCAATATTTGAGCAACAAAGCTCATCTTAGGATTTTGGAGTAAACTAATTTGTCACCCTTTCAAATAATCCTTCCAACCTCCTTCGACGCCTTTCAAATTTTGCTTTTGAGAGAACCTCACAATGTCTACTAGAACCTCTTTGTTGGCACCATTTAGGAGCTTCCCCATTCCGACTGGAGGTGTCCAGTTCGTTTTTGGGTTGTTGGTGGCAGAGGCGGAGGCGAAAGGGTTTAGAAGAGAAGGCGGCTGAGAGTGTTGGATTTTATTAAAACGAATTCGAATCCCCTAAATTAATTTAACAGAGCAATGTTGCCTTCACGCAGCGCACAGACTATAGAATTAAAAGAACGCTGCATATGGTTGATGTGCTGCATGAAGCCAAAATTGTTCTGTTAATATATTTACTCAAATAACCCAATTTTTTAGTTTAGATTTAAACCGTCTAATCTGTTTCAGCACGAATATTAAAGGACCCTAATTTTGATTGGATGGACTATAGAATCACGGGTAAACAACGGGTTTTTTCCTTCACGCAGCGCACGGAGCCACGAACTATGGAATTAAAAAGACGCTGAATATGATTCATGCGCTGCTTGAAGAAAAAATTGCTCTGTTAATGTATTTACTCAAATAACCCAAATTTTTGGATTTTGAAGAATATAGATGGTCAGATATGTTTCTGCACGAATATTAAAGGGCCGGTTTCTTATCAGACGGTCCAGATCTAAAGGCAAAATTTGAGGTACTTCAGAAGATGGATCCTCCGGAATTCATTTTGATATGTGTAAGCTGTATAATGACATGTGGGCCCCGATGGTCAGTTGAATTCTTCGGGTTGTAAAGTTTAAATAGTTAAATATGATCTTTATATGAAAAAGTATTTGGAGATCAAATTTTACATTTTTTTAGAATTATTTTTACTAATTTTTATATAGGTACAAAAATCTTTGTTTTTGGATGGTCTAGAAATTTTAAATTAAATATTTTTCTAACTATCTAAAAAATAATAAAAAATATAAAAATACAAAATTTGGTTAGCAAGTACATTTTCATATGAAAATTATGTTGAGCAGTTCAGGCCAATTATTTGAATTTTTAAAATGGAGATTTCATGAGCCCATAGCATGAACTGTTCCGTAATATGCATATTACCATAGCCTCACTCCTTTTTCTTTTTCTTTTTTTTTTCATTTTATTCATGATTAATCTTATTTTGAAATATTCATACCTTGAGGGGTTAATTTTTTTTTTTTTTCAACCTTCCTCTCACCATTAACTGTTATCGGCAAAAAACACTTTTACTCTCGCAAAACTAGATGGTCCTGAAAAGTTTGGTTTAACCCCATCACTTTATATAATTTGGTATTTGAATATCACATATCTTGTAATTTCTAACTCACATATTCTTTTTTTATTTGTTTTGAAGATATAAGTTTGGGCCAACATTGTTTTGTTTTTGGCGGTTTGGCCGGCATTCCTTCATGGAGTTTGCACAACCAAATCCAATATTCCGCAGTAATTAGTTAGAAAAAAATTAATTCAAAATATCAAAACCTTGACAAAAAAATCAGAATAGGGAAAAAGAAGTATGGCAACCTTGACACAAAAAAAATAAATCGAAAATTTAAGAAAAAAAAAAAGATAAAAAAAACAGGGAATGTGAGAATGTTTGTATCTTGGGAGTATCCAAATTCTTCGACATTGCAAATCTGAGAAACAATCTTACAAATTTCTGTAAAACATTTTGCAAAGGGACGGGTATTTAAATGATAAATGAAGACTATACTGCAAAAAATAGTTTTAATAAAAAATAGCAATATAACAAATAGTATTGCCTGAAAATAGATTTATGATAATATTCTGGTTAAAATTAGATTTAACCAGAATTAGCAATCAATATTTAGATCTGTAGAGTAATGCGTATGGAAAAATAAAAAATAATTTACATGTACATGTTATATTAGAATGAAGCATATCAGTAAAATCGTGTAATATTTACAAATTAATAATGTATATGTAATATGTATAATAAATAAAAGCAATATTATATATAAAAAAATAACATCATGTGATAAATAATAACTAAGCATTTCTTTAACTAAACCTACATATAATAAACATGGTTAATAAGAACCCGTGATACTTTCAAATCAGAGAAAAATGTAATGTTATCTCATATTTAAAAGACATCACCATATATAAATTCAGGCGGTTTAAAAATAAAACTGATACAAAAAGGTTTTAGAAAAAGCTATTAATTAATTATTTGTAAATATTTTTTAATATCAATTTTTTTTTGAAGTTATACAACAGAGTGCAAAAGTTCCAAGTAATACACACAAAATATTTCCATGAGAACATAATGGTATATAGAACCCAAAAAATGTAGGGAACGAAAAAATTCAAAATAAAACAAAATTTTCAAGATCTGTCCATCTTTCTTACTGATTTGTATATGAAAACGAAATGTCATATAAATTTCTCAAAGAAAACTACAAAAGTTAATTTGTTGATTATTCAGAAATATTTCAGATATATGAGCAAACACTCCAAAGTTTTTTCAAAAATTATTTCAGGTGATGAGAAACAACAATAAACAAAATATATTGAAGGAATATAAAGTTATGCTGGTCAGTTGATTTAGAAACAAATCAAAAATAGGTTCCAAATATAGGTAGTAATAATATTCATATATTTAGCCTTGCCGCTGTCCTTAACCTTCATAATTTCTATTTTAATTAATAATCAATAACCTTCCTAATTTAGTTTCAATCTTTGTCAAAGTCCAGTCCAATATTTCGGCCCAAGCCAACAATCAAAAATAAATTTAGTCAGCAAGATCCAGCCCAATTATATAGAGTAGAACTAGGGTGTTCCAAAGTTCACCAAACCCCCTTTGTGAACTCAACTCTAAAATCTATCGGATTGACTTCAAACGACGAATCTAAACCGTTAAAATCCTTCTATCTTACGAGTGATGCATCTACATGTGAAAATTTTAAATTAGTTTTGTATAGAGTCAAGTGGTCAAAAGGCGTCCAAAAAATGAATGCATTAAAATTAATTTATAAACCTTCTAATTTTGACCACTTGACTTTATACTAAATTAATTCGAAAGTTTAAAATTTTCACATGTAGACGCATCACTCGTAAGGTAGAAGAATTTCAACGGTTTGAATTCGTCGTTTGAAGCCAATCCAATAGATTTTAAAATTGAGTTCACAAAAGAGCTAAGTTCACCGAGCTCTTTCGTGAACACCCTAGTTCTACTCTATATATGTAACCGTGTTTTAGTAATATTAGACCCACACACTTAGGATGCTATATATTTTCTTGGCGCCTTAACAAGATATTTTGCTTGGCCCACAACACTATACCAGGATCAATCTTAGACCCACACACTGTATGATAGCACTAAATTTCTCTGGCGCGTCAGAAGATATGTCTGTTGCCCATGTGACATGTTTTTTTGAATAATATGCAAAATTTTACACTATATTATTATTTATATGAAATGTATTTACTTAATTAATATTAAAATGAGAATTATATATCTTGAAAAATAACAGTTATATGTTAAAAAAAATAGAAAGAACGACATTCTTCACGACTCCTATCCATTTTATTAGATACCTGCCTTATAAAAAAGTAAAAAAAAAAAAAAAAAGCTGAAGACGGACAGCTGTCTTATAAAAAAATATAAAAATGCATTTATTTATTGAGTTGACTCCCAGTCTTCTCCGAGTCTCCCACTCACTAAACTAATAAAAGTTTTTCTACCTTCTCTCTTTGCATCGTTTCGTATCAACACAACAAAAGAAAAGAGAACAGAGCAATTTTAGATCGATGGGTCTAGGCGGAGTGATTTCCAACCTTCTCTCTTTGGGCGCCAAATTGCTACCCGCTGTCGTCGCATCAGCGCAAGCTCCGTCTTCTTCCTCCAATCCTCCAGTAGATCAAAACCACCAAATTGAGGCTGAGTTAAAGAAATTGATGAGGATGTTGGAGAGGATCAAGGCCACACTGTATGATGCCGAGCAGAGGGAGATCACAGACTTGTCAGTCAAGCTTTGGTTGAAAGAGCTCAAGGGTGTTGCGTATGATGCAGAGGATGTACTGGGTGAGTACCACTATGAAGTCTTACGAGCACAAGTTGAGGCAAGAGATGCTTCTCCACCAGATTCTCGTAAAACGAAGCTAATTCAGGTAACTAATTTTATTTTATTTCTTTGAGCAAAGAGTATATGTGTATAAGTGATAGGTTTTGTGTTCATGAGTTGGGGTCACTAACATAAACGTCTTATTAGTGTTTAGATTAAATGGAATTGCTAATGAAGTTCAAGAAAAAAAAAAGTAATTTCAGATTCCCTTGTTGATGTGAAATGCCGAGCCTGTATCTGTCAACCTGGTCAAGCTCATTTGTTAGCAGCATAAATTCCATTGACTGTCAAGAAGTTGTAAGCTCTTAGAACTATAACACAGAATATGAAATGTACTTTTACCCATAGTCTACCATCAGATCCAGGTAGAGCCATATATACAAGTACAAGGTACTAACTGGACATATGATGTGCCATAGGAAAAACACAAAAATGTAGCAAAGAGCCATATATACGGGATGGTTAAGAGAGACTGTGCTTCAAATAGTATTATATGTGTACATGAACATTATAGTAGATCTTACACTCTCATGGTAATTATAACTTTCCAGGTTCCATGCGGCATGCTGGATCAAATTCAGCAAATAAGGAGCAGATTTGATGAGATTGCGAATGATCGGATAGCACTTCAATTGTCAGAGGGAGATGGACCCAAACGTTGCAACAACGACTTGCAAATAGCTCCAACTAGCCACTTCGTAGTTGAGTCGAATATCTTTGGTCGAGAGAGGGAAAAGGAGAAACTAATTGATTTGTTGTCCTTAGAACGTGATATTGTTTCGGTGGTGGCAATTGTTGGCATGGGGACATTGGCAAAACAACCCTTGCACAACTTGCCTATAATGATCAAAGAATCCGACAAAGGTTTGATAAATTTGGGTGGATATGTGTATCAGAGGATTTCAATGTTCAAAGGCTCACCAAAGAAGCAGTTGAGTCTATTACAGGAAATGAGTGCGGTCTTACAAATTTGAGTGCTTTGCAAGACAAAATTCGGAGTGAGATAAGTGGGAAAAGGGTACTTTTGGTCGTTGATGATATCTGGAATGAGAAGAAGAGTCTGTGGGACTCATTTCAGGCTCCTTTTATGTCAGCTGCATTTGCCAAAATCCTAGTTACTACAAGGAATGATCCAGTCGCACGAATCATGCAAACAGAGCCAACATTCAACCTTGGCCATCTGTCAGCTGAACAGTGTTGGCGATTGTTTGAACATCATGCATTTGGGGGAGTAGAACAAAATAATGACCCGAAGTTGGTAGAAATTGGGAAGCTTGTCATGAACAAGTGTGGAATGTTGCCCTTGGCTGTGAAGTCAATTGCTAGCCTTTTGAGGCATGAGGTGGAAGAAGAGAGTTGGAGAGATATTTTAGAAAGTGAGCTATGGGAGTCTGAAGCTGTTCACAATGAGATATTTCCACCTCTTCAAATAAGCTATGCACGTCTTCCCACATACCTAAAGTCTTGTTTCCTATATTGTTCCATGTTTCCTAAAGATTACAGGTACTATGTTGAAGATTTGGTGAAATTATGGATATCCCAGGGTTTTATCGAGCCTAAGGGAAGGAAGACTGCAGAACAAATTGGTTTTGAATATGCTAAGCAATTGGGCCAGAGGTCCTTGTTTGAAAGAGATGGCAGATTTGAGGGGACTGATTTTGATTGGAAATCGTTTAAGTTGCATGATATAGTTCATGATTTAGCACGAGTTAATTTGGAAAGTGGTTGTTATTCAATTGAGGTTGGTAAGCGCCCAATTTTTCCTAATATACTGTACCATATGTATATAGAAAATGATGTGAATCTAAGAGATCCTATTCCCTCTGACAAGTTCACTACTCTGCGCACACTCTTTATAGGCTTGCGTGTCAAAAACTTCTTCAATACTTTTGAATTTTCCTTGGCACCAAAATTAAGAGCTCTAAATATACCGGTATTCTGTGATTTAGAATCTCTTTCCTCTATTGGTAATTTGAAACATCTTCGTTATCTTTTGCTTAGTGGTATGTTCTTTAAAATGCTACCTGAATGCATATGCTCCCTTTACAGCTTGCAACATCTAACTCTTAGATCCAGTCATCTCAAAGAGTTGCCAACAAAAATAGGAAATCTAATTAGCCTAGAAGAGCTGATAATTGTTAGATGTTCTGTCCTCGAGGTATTGCCTGAGTCCCTTTGTCAACTCAAGGCCTTGAGGAATCTCAATCTATTTGGTTGCTCGCAACTTGAAGAGCTTCCTAGTGACATGGCTAGCCTTACAAATCTTCAAACTCTTAAAATATTTGATACTAGTGTGAGTTATTTACCACCTAGCTTGAGCAAATTTGTAGGAAGTCAAGCACTAAAGGTGGAGCTCAGATGCCAGACAATAGGATGGTTAAAGGGTTTTCCTGATTTAGGAGGTGCTCTTTGTCTGTGCGGATTGAAAAATATTTCCAATTTGGTGGATGTCCAATGTGTTAACCTTGAGAGTATGTGTAACTTGGAGCACTTGATACTAAACTGGAATGGGGATTATTATCCGCATATAGATGGCAGTGTACTTAAGTTGCTCATAATAAAAGGTCAGATCATATTTCTTGAAGATCGAAAATGTTTTTCGGTGATGGATAGTCTCCAGCCTCACCCAAATCTTAGCAAGCTACAAATATTGGGTTACAGTGGGACAACATTTCCGGAATGGACTGGAAGCCTATGTAAACTAAAGTATTTGAATATTATCAATTGTAATGGTTTGCAATTCTTAAAAGCAGAGTCGCTGCCATTAGAACTTCATGTGTTGGAAATTGAGCGATGCAATCAGTTAGTATCTATGGTTGGAATACAAAAGCTGAAATCCTTGGTCAAACTTTCCATTATTGATTGTGCGAACCTATGCTCGTTTATGGAGCCTTCTCTGGAATTGACAATGTGGTCATATGGGAGGTTGGGGTTGACAAACCTTGCTTCACTCAGAAGTTTGAAGATTTCAGACTGTGTCAAATTGCAAGTATTGGCGGATGAGTTGCTTCCTGTAGAACCTTGCAACATTGAAGTTTGTGAATGCCCTGGGTTAAGGGAGTGGTGCTTGCAACATGGAATAAACTACAGGTACTTCCTAATTCCTATTATTCTATAATATTGTTGCTATATTATTGAAGAGTGCCATTATCTTGTTTCTAAGCTTTATTTCTTTAAATACAAAATTCAAATTACATTATATTTCTTTCCTCTTTTTTCTTTCCACGCATACCATTCAACTCAAGAATTATATGAAATTGAGTAGGAAAACGTCCAATGCAAAACCTCAACTAGATGCAAAGAGGGGCTTGCGTTTGTCTCTTGAATTTTTTACTTGGATATGAAATTGAGTTCGACTACAGATTTTACCCATTCAATATATTTAAGTAAAGAGAATTTTTAACCTGTTTTGAACCTGCGACCTCGACCTCTTACATAGTTCTTACATAGTGGTATTAATTGAACAGGGACCCCGGCTTCGGCCTCGGCCTCGACTCCAGCCCCGGCCTCTACCTCCGCCGCGGCCTCGACCCCGGCCCCGGCCCCGGCCCTGGCCCCGGCCCTGACCTTGGCCCCGTCCTCGGCCTTGACCCCGACCCCGTCCTCGGCCTGGACCCCGACCTCGGCCTCATCCTCGGCCTCGACCCTGACCTCGACCTCGGCCTCGACTGCGACCTCGGCCCCGACCTTGGCCTCGACCGCGACCTCGGCCCTGACCTCGGCCTCTTCCGCGACCTCGACCCCGACCTCGGCCTCTTCCGCGACCTTGACCTCGACCTCGACCTGTTTTGAACCTGCGACCTCGATCTCTTACCTCGACCTCTTACATAGTTCTTAAATAGTGCTATTAATTGAACAGGGACCCCAACCTCACCTCGGCCTCGGCGTCGATCTCGACCTCGTCTTCTGCCTCGACCTTGACCTGTACCTCGTTTGGTTCCACCCTAACAGCACCAATAATTTTCACCCCTCCTACATCTCTTAGCTCTTTCGCAAGGTAAATTTGTATCTCATTTTTCTTAACTTGAAACTTTGTCTCTGAAAGAACTTTGTGTATGTTAACATATTGCTTTTGAGAAGGACCAAATATGTCTCTATTGTTCATAACCTCACCTCTATCAATTTAAGGTTTTATATTTCAGTGTATCTTGTTCTTTTTACGTTTTACCTTTTAATTGAACTTGAAAAATCATTGGGTGGATGTTGTTACCAGAATTAGCCTCTTGCTTGTTTGTCTTTTTGCATCCTTTAATTCATGCTATTTGTTTTATCTAGATGTACCAGCTTCAAAGATTGATTAGATTCATGTTGCTCTGTTAGGCACAGTTTTAGTTTGGCCTTAGACTATAGTGTGAACTGATTGAGAATTCCATTTTCTTGATATAATAGAAGTTTGTCATTAATATATTCTGGTAAATGTAGGTGAGTGATGTGCTACTCGTTCGCAGAGCTTGTGCAGACTGACGACTTGCTGTCTGAAATTGGAATACCCTACCCTGTTGGACTGTATGGCTAATAAATTCCTTTTTATTTTATTTTATTTCCAAAAGCAGCTTTTATTGTTTTAACAATACTTAAAGATTAGTTCAATACATCATATGTTTTGAAGCAATGAATATCCCAGACTTGTTCAATTCTGGTCCCCCGCACCATAATGCTTCTCTTCCAATGAATGATTAATTGCTACACAAGCACATTAACTGAGTCTAATGTATATTCAAATCCCAAATTGTTTATATATATATGCTTTTAAACATGGAATAAACTACAGGTACTTCCTAATTCCTATTATTCTATAATATTGTTGCTATATTATTGTAGAGAGTGCCATTATCTAGTTTCTAAGCTTTATTTCTTGAAATACAAAATTAAAATTACATTATAGTTCTTTCCCCTTTTTTTCTTTCCACGCATACCATTCAACTCAAGAATTATATTTTTTTTCAAACGTGATTCAAATCTGGAGTGGAAATGAATAGTGCCCCAGGACTGAGTTTTTGGTAGCAAGTAGCAAGTCAAAGGCCGTTGAATGGTAGAGTAGGGATTATAAATTTATTACACGAGTAAATAATTGGTCCCTCTAGCAAAGCTGACTTGCACATAGGTCCTCGCTGAGAATCCAACTTAATTTTTTTTTTTTTTTTTTTAAGGTTAGTGGTTTTTATGCCAACTAACAAATCAATTGATAAAAACTGTATTTATAATGAGTCAAGTGACTCTAATTCCTAAATCTACTTCTTTAATCTCACAAAATCGTTCATATTGTGTCTTTAATGATTGGTTGTATGCTGGTAAATGTAGGTAAGTGATGTGCTACTGCATGGAGAGCTTCTTTGTGAGCTTAATTTAAAAATCTATTGAATTGACTTCAAATGATGTATCCAAACCGTTAAAACCGATCTACTTCATGAGTGATCTGTTTACATGTCAAACTTATAATTTTTGAACTAATTTAGTATAAAATGTAAAGTCAAGCGGTAAAAAAAAAATGGTTTATAAGTTAATTTTTATATGTTAATTTTTCATTATTTTTTTACGCTTGACTTTATATTAAAAGTTTCTAAATTTATAAATTTGACATGTAAACTCATCATCCGTGAAGTAGATCGGTTTCAACAGTTTGGATACGTCGCTTGAAGTCAATTCGATAGGTTTTTAAGTTAAGCTCACAAAGGAGCTTGATGAGCTTAAAAACACCTAGTTCTACTCAAAATAGTGCACCATAGTCCATAGATCGAAAAGGATTTTAGGCCTTCAAATTTGGTTATTTTGGGCCGGGCTTGCTACTGGGCTCCAAATCTAGTTACTTTGGGCCTTCAAGCGTACCAATATAAATGCTTGAAATAATTGATATTTCAAGATAATTAATTATGTACTTCATATTACCTAGGCTAGCAAGTAGGGGTGTTAATCGGTTTTAAACCGAACCGACAGAGTTCAGTTTAAACGATTTGATTTTCCAGTTAAATGGATCGGTTAGGTTCATTTTTTAAAACCGGTTAAATCAAACTGATCGAAATTTTTAAACTTATTCCTTATCAAAACCAAACATTTTTAAACAATTCTAAAATTATGTATATTGCTTGGTTCGGTTTATTGCTTGGTTTCGTTTAAAACCGGTTAGCAACAGGGGTGCCCGCATAATGAACGGTAATACTCGCATAATTGGCGGTGACGCGAAGTCGAGGTTGGACTGGGCCTTATCGAATGAGGCCCAGCTCGACTCCGCAGGCTGTCCGGCATCTGGACTACGGGCCTTATTATGTTTGATCTCGGGCTGGCCCCAAGAGAGGGTCTGAGTCGCGAGTTACCTTTTAGGCCTGTCATGCGACGACTTGATTAAGCCTCGTCAGACAGGCTCACTGACGGGCCGTGAGCCTGGTCGCCTTCGGTCTCGGGCTGGCCTCGGGAAGGGGTTCGAGTCCCGAGCTGCGGGGTCCGAATCCCGAGTCTTTTATGGGCTGAGTTCGAATTTATTGAGGGTCCGGATCCTATGTAGTAACTCCATTTTTGAGTTTAGACGTGTCCGGTGCCTATAAGGGGATAGCACAGGGCCAGTATTATTTGAAGGGTCCGGGTCCTCCGAATTCAAGAAGGAATATAAAAAATGATTCATAATTTTAATAGAAATAGAATATTAAAGACATTGGAAATTTATAATTTTGATAGATGCACATAGTCATACGATGAACTCTAATTTTTGTACAAAGCAAAGAAGTCACTTGACAATCGGGGCCCACCCGTCAGTATCCAGCTTACACATATAAAATAATAAAAATGAATTCCGGAGGATCCATCTTCTCAAGTACCTCAAATTTTGAGATTAGATCCGGACCGTCTGATAAGAATCCGGGTCCTTTAATATTCGTGCAGAAACAGATCTGACCGTCCGTGTCCTTTAATATTCGTGCAGAAACAGATCTGATCGTCCGGATCCTTTAATATTCGTGTAGAAACATATCTGACCGTCCACATCCTTTAATATTCGTTTATAAATAGATTTGACCGGTCGGGTCCTTTAATTTTCACGTAGAAATAGATCTAACTGTCTGGTTCCTTTAATATTCGTGCAGAAACAGATCTGACCTCACGGGTCCTTTAATATTCGTGCAGAAACAGATCTGACCTCACGGGTCCTTTAATATTCGTGCAGAAACAGATATGCCGTCTGATAAGAATCCGGTTCCTTTAAATTTCGTGTAGAAACAAATCTGACTTCCGAGTCCTTTAATATTTGTGCGGAAATAGATCTGACCGTCCGGTTCCTTAAATATTCATGCAAAAACAGATCTGACCGTCCGGTTCCTTAAATATTCGTGCAGAAACAAATCTGACTGTATAATAAGAATTCGGGTCCTATAATATTCGTGCAGAAATAGATTTGACCGTCCAGTTACTTTAATATTAGTGCATAAATAGATCTGACGTCCGGGTCCTTTAATATTCGTGCAGAAATAGATTTGACCATCAGGTTCCTTAAATATTCGTGCAAAAAACATATCTGATCATATGATAAGAATTTGGGTGCTATAATATTCGTGTAGAAACAGATCTGATCGTCTGGGTCCTTTAATATTCGTGCAGAAACATATCTGACCGTCCCGATAAGAATTCGGGTCCTATAATATTCATGCAGAAACAGATCTGATCCGAGTCCTTTAATATTTGTGCAGAAACAGATCTAACCGTCCGGTCCTTTAATATTCATGCAGTAACAGATCTGATCCGTCTCGTCTTCTCTCCACATATATATGTACTAAAGTAACACAAATTTTGAGTTTGCATCCCGACCGTCTCATCAGAAATTGGAAAGCAGGGGTTCTTAACATTGGTGCTGAAACAGATCAGACGGTTTAAATCTAAACACAAATTTTGGGTTATTTTGAGTAAATATATTAACAGAGTAGTTTTCTCTTCAAGCAGCGCACGAACCATATGCAGCGTTATTTGATTCTCTAGTCCGTGCGCTGCGTGAAGGCAAAACTCCTCTGTTAAATTATTTACCCGTTATTTTAGGGAATCGAACACTCTCAGCCGCCTTCTCTTCTAAACCCTTCCACCTCCGCCTCCGCCACCAACAACCCAAAACCGGATCGGACACCTCCAGTCGGAATGTGGAAGCTCCTAAACGGTGCCGACAAAGAGGTTCTAGTAGACATTGTGAGGTTCTCTCAAAAGCAAAATTTGAAAGGCGTCGAAGGAGGTTGGAAAGAGTATTTGGCGCAACATGACAAGAAATTGGGAAATACCATAGGTGACCCTGCTAGAAAACCCAAGGATTTCTTACTTGCCTTTCTCCATACCTTCCCTTCAAATTTGAGAAAGGTAGTTACTTTTATAAACTAGTGTTTTTCAGGTAATTTTTGAAGTTGGGTTTATGGTTTAATGCTTATATTAAGCTAAGTTTTAGGTTATTTTCATAAACTAGGTGTTTTTCAGGTAATTTTTGGTTTGCTGGTAGTTTCTGGTATTTCTGGGTATCTATGTAATTTTCTGTTTTGTTTCCTGAACTATGTACTATTGACTTTTAATTTAATGAATTACATACGGGTTTGAAATAAAAAAAAAGTTGGGTTTAGGGTTTAATGCTTAGATTAAGCTTAGTTTTTAGGTTATTTTCATAACTAGGTGTTTTTCTGGTAATTTGTGGTATTTACTGGTATTTCCGGGTATCTATGTAATTTTCTGTTTTGTTTCCTGAACTATGTACTATTGACTTTTAGTTTAATGAATTACCCATGGGTTTGAAATAAAAAAAAGTTGGGTTTTCTTAAATAAGTAGCCCCCAAGAAGTTGTTTGTCATGATTCCAAATTTGTAGGAAAATTTATAGTCTTTTGTAAGATGGTTTCCTTCAATTTGTGAAAAGAAATCTTTATTGGGTGTCTGATGAATCTTTTTTCTATGTGTTTTTTTTTGTAGTAGTATTTTGAGAAGATGATAAAAAGATATAATGACTGTAAAAAGTTTCTGCACTTTAACAATTTGCCCAATTTGGAGCCTCCCCAGATGGTAACAATTAATATTTTGATAATTATTTGTATTTCCTTGATCAGCTTCTACCTTAGGTTCAGCCCAAAAACCCAGTATTGCATAGCCTGGTACTGGTACTGGTACTGGTACGTATTAAAAGTGGTACGTATCAAAATTATCAAACCAAACAATTTGGTGACGTATGGGTTTATAGAAAAACTGGTACTGGTACATATAGGACCAAACATTGAGGTGGCATATGGGCTATAGCAAAACTATGCGGATGTTTTCTCTTTATGACTAGATGTGTTAGGTCTAAGTCGTTTTTTTTTTTTGGATTTAGCTGTAAGAGTTATTTTACAACTTATATTTTTGAATGAAAAATTACTTTGGAAATGTAGAGGTTGGTCCGTTTAACAGCAGAGCACCCAGAGTACACAAGGAATTATGTTTTTCCATCCTATAAGGAGGTTCTCTCTCTCTCTCTCTCTCTATTGATTGGTTGCTGGCTTATTTGATTTCAGTTTGCATGTTTTGTAATTTATAATTCAGAAACAATGTTAATATTTATTGCTCATAAATGTGCTTCCTTTGTATGTGTAGGGGTGGGAATTCATAACACTGGGAAAAGCACCTGAAAAAATGGAGTCAAGACCCATGATTGCTATTCGTTGTGAAACAGTACTTTGTACAGATGGCACCGAAGCACTGGTACGGGTTTGTGCTGTTGATCAAAAGTTGGAGGTCTGTAGTTTTATTTAACTATAAATTATTTTCATATATTGTTTATACATGGTTCAAAACTCTTAATCTGACTGTTATTTTTGTAGGTCATAATGGATAGACTATTAAACCCTAGTAAATCGGTTAAAAACTACAGAACTGCCATTACTGGTATTTCTGCAAGACTTGGATTACATGCTCATTAACTAATGTACAGGTATACAATATTTGTTTTTTTTAGTAAATTTTTTGTTGGAACCGACAGTACCAGATCTTCCTCTCCAAACCAGAAGATAAAACTATCCATTGACCATAAAGTACCCATTTTACCCTTCTAACAAAAAAATTAAAAATATGTAGGCTGTTTAAGAAAAATTTCAATCTTGTAATTAGTCGGTTTCCGAGGGCAAATGTTTAATTTCTCTACTTTTGTGAGTTTTTGAAATTTACAAGGGTAAATATGATATTATGAAGTTTAGAGGGGGAAATATGTAATTTCGAAGTTTAGAGGGGGTATACATGAAATTCCCCCAAACTATTTAATAAAGTCTAGAACAAAAGGAAGATACAGTCATCAAGTTGAGCTTCTGAATTCAATTAGAAGTGATGTTCTTTTGTTTTTGTTCATCACAAGGTAAATATACCTTGTATTTTTTTTTTTTAATTTGTTGTTACTCCTGCACAGAAATCCTTGAAAAAGATTTTGAAGAAGGGCCCGTTTTAATCGGGCATGGACTATTCAATGATTTGCAAGGTATATAATAATTTCAACAATTTATGAAGTAATCCAATTGGTTAATATTAAAATTCAAGGTGAATTTAGCTTATTTTTTCTTAATTAAAATCTCTTTGTTTCCTATTAAAATCTCTTTTTATTGATTTGATGCAGCTTTGAAAGTTTTTTAATTCCTGGCGGTTGTTATCCCTTCAGAACCGCTAGGAATTCTGGTGGTTCTAGGTTTACTAAACTGCTAAGAATCTTAGCGGTTTGCTAGGAAAATGGCCCACACACTATATAGACCTGTTTTCTCTCTCCTCTCACTCACAACTCATTCAAATCCAACAGTAGAGAAAATAGTGAGTGGAAGCATTTTCCTAGCAAAGAATTTCTGGAATTTTTTAATTTATGGAGGATATAAAAAAAAATTGGTGCTCTGCTCATTTGATCTTTTTTGGTATTAAACAAATTGACAAGTCAGATAAGTCATGTAAACATATGGTACAACCAATCAATATTCTTTGAATAATTATTAGTTTTACTTTATTAGATGGAATCTTGAGTCAAATATTTCTTGGCCAATTATTAGAAAGTAGAACTAGTTGTTGTTGGGTCTAATTATTAAAGAAAAAAGTAATTTACTTATTAGTCAAAAAAATTCTTCATTAGTACTTAAATTGGAATGAACTATCTAATTAGTACAGTCAAATTCTTTCTTAACTTATTATTATTTTTTTATTTAAGTACATGAGTTCAACTTACAAGGAGACCCTCAATCATAAATTAATGACAAATTAGAGAAAATTGTAGTTCTTCAATTTACAAGGAGAAAGCAATTTTATTATATTTAAAATATATATATATATATATATATATATATATATATATATATATATATATTTTAAATCCAATGGTAAATTGAAAATGACATTACAGAAAATTCAAAGAAAGCTTCCATCTTCCAAAATTAGAGCGAACTTGCGCATGGATATATAATTTCAATCTAATCCCCTATATGGTGTAAGAAATTTCCATTATAATATTACTTATATTATAATGATATTTTCCTTGCCCAAACCTTTTAGAATGAGATGCAATTATACAATATAATATTGTATATATCAAAAAATTTCATTAATTAAAATAAAATTCAGAATTAAATCTTTTCTCAAAAAAAATTCAGAATTAAATCTCTAGAAAAATATGTAACAATTATATTTAAAAAAAAAGAAAGAAATTCTTTATCACGTCTCTTATCCATTTTATCCTTTGTTCAACCCTACAAATGGAACAAATAAATAAACAAACAAAAATAAAAATTTATTATCAATGCAAAGATAACAATGATCCTACAACCACATATTTATGGAGTTGTCTCCCAATTCTTCTCCGATTCCCCAATAATTCATTTTTCCTTGCATAATAGTGTATCCTTTCATTTCGTATCAACAGAAGAGACTATTACAAATTCAGATAGATGGGTCTAGGCGGAGCGATCATCAACCTTCTCTCTTTGGGCACCAAATTGCTGCCTGCTGTTGTCGCATCTGCACAAGCTCTGTCTTCTTCCTCCTTTCCTCCAGTAGATAAAAACCACCAAATTGAGGATGAATTGAAGAAATTGATGAGGATGCTAGAGCGGATCAAGGCCACGTTGTACGATGCAGAGCAGAGGGAAATCACAGACTTATCTGTCAAGCTCTGGTTGAAGGAGCTCAAGGGTGTTGCATACGATGCAGAGGATGTGCTGGGTGAGTATCACTATGAAGTTTTGCGGGCACAAGTTGAGGCAAGAGATGCTTCTCCACCAGATTCTCAGAAAAGGAAGCTAATTCAGGTAACTAATTTAATTTTATTTCGTTGAGCAGAGGGTATATCGATCTGTATAAGTGACAGGTTTTGTGTTCATGAGTTAGGGTCATCACTAACATAAATGTCTCATTAGTGTTTAGATTAAATGTAATTGCTAGTGAAGTTCAAGAAAAAAAAAAGTAATTTCAGATTCCCTTGTTGATGTAAAATGCCGAGCTTGTATCTGTCAACCTGGTCAAGCTCATTTGTTAGCAGCATAAATTCTATTGACTGCCAAGAAGTTGTAAGCTCTTAGAACTATAACACAGAATATGAAATGTACTTTTACCCATAGTCTACCATCAGATCCAGTTAGAGCCATATATACAAGTACAAGGTACTAGCTGGACATATGATGTGCCATAGGAAATATGATAAGTCCATATAAAACACATTGCAAAACACCAAAATGTAGCAAAAGACCCGTACTATATAACTAGTATTAACGGGGTGGAAAAGAGAGAGACTGTGCTTCAAATAGTATTATTTGTGTACATGAACATTATAGTGGGTCTTACACTCTCAAGGTAATTATAACTTTCCAGGTTCCATGCGGCATGCTGGATCAAATTCAGCAAATAAGGAGCAAATTTGATGAGATTGCGAATGATCGCATAGCACTTCAATTGTCAGAGGGAGATGGACCTAAACGTTGCAACAACGAATTGCAAATAGCTCCAACTAGCCACTTCATAGTTGAGTCGAATATCTTCGGTCGAGAGAGGGAAAAGGAGAAACTAATTGATTTGTTGTCCTTAGAACGTGATATTGTTTCGGTGGTGACAATTGTGGGCATGGGGGGCATTGGCAAAACAACCCTTGCACAACTTGCCTATAATGATCAAAGAATCAAACAAAGGTTTGATAAATATGGGTGGATATGTGTATCAGAGGATTTTAATGTTGAAAGGCTCACCAAAGAATCACTGGAGTCTATTACAGGAAATGGGTGTGATCTTACAAATTTGAGTGCTTTGCAAGAGAAAATTCGGATGGAGATAAGTGGGAAAAGGGTACTTTTGGTCCTTGATGATATCTGGAATGAGAAGAAGAGTCTGTGGGACTCATTTCAGGCTCCTTTTAGGTCAGCTGCATTTGCCAAAATCCTAGTTACTACAAGGAATGATCCAGTCGCACGAATCATGCAAACAGAGCCAACATTCAACCTTGGCCATTTGTCAGCTGAACAGTGTTGGCGATTGTTCGAACATTATGCATTTGGGGGAGTAGAACAAAATAATGACCCGAAGTTGGTAGAAATTGGGAAGCTTGTCATGAACAAGTGTGGAATGTTGCCCTTGGCTGTGAAGTCAATTGCTAGCCTTTTGAGGCATGAGGCGGAAGAAGAGAGTTGGACATATATATTAGAAAGTGAGCTATGGGAGTCTGTAGATGTTCACAATGAGATATTTCCACCTCTTCAAATAAGCTATGCACGTCTTCCCACATACCTAAAGTCTTGTTTTCTATATTGTTCCATGTTTCCTAAATATTACGAATACGTTGTTGAAGATTTGGTGAAATTATGGATGTACCAGGGTTTTATTGAGCCTAAGGGAAACAAGACTGCAGAACAAATTGGTTTTGAATATGCTGAGCAATTGTGCCAGAGGTCCTTGTTTGAAAGAAAAGGCAGACATGAGTTGAATGTGTTTAAGTTGCATGATATAGTTCATGATTTAGCACGACTTAATTCGGAAAATGGTTGCTATTCACTTGAGGTTGGTAAGCTCCCAATTTTTCCTAATATACTGTACCATATGTATATAGATCATTATGTGAATCTAAGAGATCCTATTCCCTCTGACAAGTTCACTACTCTGCGCACACTCTTTACAGGCTTCCATGTCGAAAACTTCTTCAATACTTTTGAATTTTCAATGGCACCAAAATTAAGAGCTCTAGATATATGGGAATTCCGTGAATTAGAATCTCTTTCCTCCATTGGTAATTTGAAACATCTTCGTTATCTTTCACTTAGGGATATGTTCTTTGAAATGCTACCTGAATGCATATGCTCCCTTTACAGCTTGCAACATCTAACTCTTTATAGTAATGATAATCTCAAAGAGTTGCCAACAAAAATAGGAAATCTAATTAGCCTAGAAGAGCTGATAATTATATCTTGTTCTGTCCTCGAGGTATTGCCTGAGTCCCTTTGTCAACTCATGGCCTTGAGGAAAGTCTATCTTATTGGTTGCGACCTACTTGAAGAGCTTCTTACTGACATGGGGAGCCTTACAAATCTTCAAACTCTGAAAATAAGGGAAACTAGTGTGAGTTATTTACCACCTAGCTTGAGCAAATTTGTAGGAATTCAAGCACTGAAGGTGGAGCTCAGATGCCAGACAATAGGATGGTTAAAGGGTTTTCCTGATTTAGGAGGTACTCTTTGTCTGTGCGGATTGAAAAATATTTCCAATTTAGTGGATGTCCAATGTGCTAACCTTGTGAGTATGTGTAACTTGGACAACTTGATACTATATTGGGATGAGGATGAGGATGATTATCTGGATATAGATGGCAGTGTACTTAAGTTGCTCATAAAAAAAGGTCAGCACATATTTCATGAAGATCAAAAATGTTTTTCGGTGATGGATAGTCTCCAGCCTCACCCTAATCTTAGCAAGCTACAAATATTGGGTTACAGTGGGATAACATTTCCGGAATGGATTGGAAGCCTATGCAAACTAAAGTATTTGAATATTACCCATTATAATGGTTTGCAATTCCTAACAGCAGAGTCACTGCCATTAGAACTTCAAGAGTTGGAAATTCAAGGATGCGACCAGCTAGTATCTATGCCTGGAATACAAAAGCTGAAATCCTTGGTCAAGCTTTCCATCAAAAAATGTCAGAGCCTATGCTCAATTATTGGGGAACCTTCTCCCGAATTTACAATGTGTACACGGGAGGGTTCATATGGGAGCTCATCCTTGGGGTTGAAAAACCTTGCTGCACTCAGAAGTTTGCAGATTTCAGAATGTTATCAATTACAAGTATTGGGTAATGAGTTGCTTCCAGTAGAAGCTTGCAAAGTTAAGGTCTGGGATTGCCCCGGGCTATGGGAGTGGTGCTTGCAACATGGAATAAACTACATGGTACTTATTAATTCCCCTTATTTATAAATTGTTGTTAGATAATTGATGAGAGTGCCATCGATCATTTATTTTCCAAGCTTTATTTATTTTACACTCTGATAAAAAATTTAAATCAGACTATATTCCTTTCCTCTTTCTTTTTTCTTTCCACGCATACCATTCAACTCAGGAATTACATATTTTGGGTAGTCATGCCATTTGATATTTTACATACAAGCTGTCATGGATGCAATCTGTTTATCCTCTAAATAATACTGGTTTGTACAAACAACAGTGCATACACCTAGGATGAATTTTGTATGATATGGTGCAAACCAGAGTGACCTTTGTTGTCTTAGTACAAATATAAAAGTTCAAATCTAATTTAAGGGGTCAGAATAAAAAAAATAGTGCTTGTATATAATTCCTTAGTTTCTGTTCCTGAACCAGATTTCTCTGTTTTCTTGTACCAGTATATCAAAATATTTCCTGTTGCTTAATTCCTTTGTTTTTGGTGTCAACCCCTATTGGTCTCTTTCTCTATCTCTTTTTATTTTTAAGAGAACTCTTTGTTTATGTCTCTCCTGCCAGGTTCTGTGTACTTTGCTCCCCCTGAGAATGAAAAAATGGTCATTTCTTGTTTAATTACATTTATGGCAAGATTACTCGACGGATTTAATGTCTCTCAATTACATTTACAAATATAATCTTCACACACAAGTCCAATTCCCTTCCCACTTTTCAACTCCTGTCAAAAAAGGCTGTGTAAAGATTAGTAAATTATAGATGTACCATATTTGTGGTATTTTAGGCCAAAATTGACTAGAAATATACCAAATTGACTTTGTATTGTTTGAAATTTATATGTTTAGTACCGATAGTGTAAAAAATTGACAACATTTAAAAATTTTCTTGTAGTATTGCTTTAACAAATGGTACCGTACAAACCGGTCTTCCTTAAAATGATGTGGATTTGGATATGGAGTTGGCCAAGACCATCTTTCCGCATTTGACGAAGGAGAGTATTAGCCCCGTTTGCAGGTTCCCGTACAAGAACTACAAGATCATAAATTAATATGTAAGTTTACATTTGTTAACTACTTGCAAATAATTTACATATTCATTTGAATAAATAAATAAGTTATATTGTTGTTTATTTTGAAATTAAATGCAGACTCATGATCTCATGTTGACACGGAAAAATCAGATGAATATCCTCTACGCCGAGAGATTTGCACCGGCGTTACAGAGAATGGGTTTGTGGAATGTGTCCCAGCTCACTACCATAAATACAGATGTCGCTCTTATATCTGCGTTGGTCGAGAGGTGACGGCCGGAGATGCACACATTCTACTTGCCTGTTGGAGATATTACGGTGTCTCTCCAGGACGTGAGTTCTGTGTACGTACTTTGCTTCCCTTGAGAATGAAAAAAAGGTCATTTCTTGTTTAATTTGCATACGAGAGAATTAATGTCTCTTTATGGCAAGATTACTCACCGGATTTAATGTCTCTCAATTACATTTACAAATATAATCTTTACACATAAGTCCAATTCCCTTCCCACTTTTCAACTCCTGTCAAGAAAGGCTGTGTAAAGATTACTCCCAGTCTTTTTTGACAGGAGTTGAAAAGTGGAAAGGGATTGGACTTGTGTCTTGTCTCTCCCTTACTGTTTCAATACCGAACAATAAAAAATAAAAATATGAGAATTAAAATAAATATAAACTATGGAATTGATTGTTTAAGAATTTCTTTAATTCCTTGGTAGTCAAAATATCAAATGAATTAGCTTTAAATAATACATTAGATTTTCTTCTTCCTTTCATATTTTGTCAGATATGTGCATTTCGTACATCTTGTCTGATTTTTGGCATATCTCGATCAGTTTCAGGTTGGAGGGCTTGAGATATATATCTTCACTATATCTAAATGCCTTGAAATATTTGGTACTTTCAATTTCATTAATTATGTACCTCGATATCACCTATGATAGCACATAGCACGCCCATAAACTGTACTTTTTTTTTTTTCCATTTTCTGTATCTTGTAAATCTTTAACATCTTTAATTGATGTTGTCCATGAAACTTAGAAGTCCGACCCCCACAATTTTTTTAACTTCCTTTAAATACAATTGATCATATATTTTGTTGACAAGCTACCAGCATCTCTTTTTTAAGATCGTTCACCATGATTATAAAAGAACTAAATGATTTAAAACTTGTTTATTGATTAATGAGTTTGGGCTTATATAGCCTCTTACATTCTAACAAACAAGTCCCTAGACTTCTCTATTATGTCTATTTCCCAATAGACCCCTACAATTAATACAAATCTCAACACTCCCCCTCAAGATGGGCAAAAGATATCCACTAAGCCCATCTTGTCACACAACCTAGATAGATCTATTGAGCTAAGTCCTTTGGTGAGGCAGTCAGCTACTTGATCTCTAGTAGCTACATGACTCAGCTCTAATAGTCCACTATTCAACTTTTCCTTGATGAAGAACCTATCGATCTCCACATGCTTGGTTCTGTCGTGTTGCACTGGATTGTTGGCAATGCTGATTGCTGACTTGTTGTCACACCACAGCTTCATTTGAGCTCCTTGGTCCACCTTGAGCTCTTCCAATAGAGTTCTCAGCCACAACATCTCGGCAACTCCTAAGGCCATGGCCCTGTACTCTGCTTCTGCCGTCGATCTCGCAACAACCGACTGCTTCTTGCTCTTCCAAGAGACCAAGTTGCCGCCTACGAACATGCAATAGCCAGATGTGGATCTTCTGTCATCGGCACAACTAGCCCAGTCAGAATCACAATAGCCCTCAATGCTCAAGTGTCCATTCTTTCTGAAAATCAAGCCCTTCCCTGGTGCACTCTTCAGGTACCTCAGAATTTGATACACCGCGTCCATATGGCCCTGCCTAGGGTCATGCATGTAGCGGCTCACCACGCTCACTGCAAATGAGATATCGGGACGAGTATGACTCAGATAGATCAGTCTGCCTACCAGTCTCTGGTACCTCTCACGATCAACCTGTTCTCCTGCCTCAGCGCTCAACTTGAACTTCTGATCAATTGGAGAAACTGCAGGCTTGCACCCCAACATGCCTGTTTCCGTGAGCAAGTCTAGAACATACTTCCTTTGAGATAGAACGATCCCTTCTGCTCCACGAGCCACCTCAATCCCAAGAAAATACCTAAGCTGTCCTAGATCCTTCACCTCAAATTCCTTCCCCAATTTCGCCTTCAGCTGAGCAATTTCCCCTTCATCATCCCCAGTGACAATCATATCATCGACATACACAGCAAGCAAAGTAATGTGACCACCATGTCGTCGAAAGAACACTGTGTGGTCAGCATTGATCTGCTCATAGCCCAGGCCTACCATAGCTCTCCTGAACCTGTCAAACCAAGCTCGAGGAGACTGTTTCAATCCATACAGGGACTTCCTCAGTCTACATACCTTGCCTGTTGTTTGGTTTGTGCTGAAGCCTGGGGGTATCTCCATATACACCTCCTCTAGCAAATCTCCATGGAGAAATGCATTTTTCACATCAAGCTGGTGTAACTTCCATCCACCATTCACCGCAAGAGAGACGAGAGTCCTGACTGTGCTCATTTTCGCTACCGGTGCAAAAGTCTCAACATAGTCGATGCCATACGTCTGACTGTATCTCTTTGCCACCAACCGTGCCTTGTAGCGATCAATTTTCCCTTCTGGAGTCTGCTTCACTGTGAAGACCCATTTGCACCCCACTGCTTTCTTGCCCGCTGGTAGCGGCCCTATCTCCCATGTCTTGTTTTTATCGAGGGCACCAAGCTCTTCCTGCATAGCTGCTTTCCACTTTGGATCCTCTTTAGCAACCTGCCAACACTTGGGTATAGAGACAGTGTCCAAAGATGCAATGAATGCTCCATGTGCAGGTGATATGTTAGAGTATGAAACAAACTGAGCGATATCATGTGGGAACCCATAACGATCAGGGGGAACTACCGCATTCCTGCGAGGAGTCCTCCTTACTGTCATGGGAGTGAGAGGAGAAGAGAGAGGAATCATATCACCTGTGTAGTTTGAGTCTGAGGGTGGTGCAGGTGTCTCAGGAGTCGGAGTAGATCGGAACAAGGGACTAGATGGCACAAGTAGTACTGCAGACGCTGGTACTGGTACCTCATTCTGCCTCTTTCTTCTTGTATACACTCTCAGCTCCCCCTGAGCTTGAGTCCCACCACCTATGGACCCCTCCTCTTCCTCTTCTTCTTCACTCTCCTGTTCCTCCTCAACCGATCCTCCCCTCTCAACAGAGCGAGAAATCGATAAAGGGATTGATCCCACATTCACCAACCCCTCACCATTCTCCCCCTCTCGCCTCATACCTCCAGTATCGGGCGAGTCACCGAAGGGTGAAGTCACCTCCAGTGTGTAATATGGCTCGAATTCTCGAAAATGCACATCCATGCTCACAAACAGCCTCTTTTCTACTGGGCTCCAACAAACATACCCCTTCTGGGTAGCAGAATATCCCACAAAGACACACTTCACACTTCTGGGATCAAGCTTACCCACTGTTGGTCTGTTGTCTTTCACAAAACACACACAACCAAACACTTTCAAAGGAAGAATACCTTTATTATCGTTTTGCAACAGCTCACATGGGGTTTTCCACTCCAACACCCTCGAGGGCATCCTGTTGATCAATTGAGCAGCTGTCATGACTGCTTGCCCCCATAAGTGTTTTGGGACATTCTTGGAGATCATCATGCTTCGAGCTACCTCTAGAAGATGTCTATTCTTTCTCTCTGCTACCCCATTCTGCGCTGGTGTGTATGGACATGTAGTTTGATGCTGTATTCCTTGAGATGACAAGTATTCCCCAAACGCCTTGTTGGTATACTCTGTCCCATTATCAGACCTCAATACCTTCACTACTGCACCGTATTGAGTCTGAATTGACTTGTGAAAATCTTTAAAGCAACCAAACACATCACTCTTATTCTTCATCAGATACAACCAAGTAACACGAGAAAAACAATCAATGAAAGTAACAAAATAGCGATAACCATTCATAGAACTCGTGGAACAAGGTCCCCAAACATCAGAATGTATCAAATCAAAAACAAAAGAACTCCTATTACCAGAACTAACATAAGAGCTCCTAGTGAGCTTGCCAAACTCACAAGCATCACACACAAGTTTTTGTTTATTCGCCTTTTCATACAAAGACGGATACAAACGACTCAAAACACCAAAAGAAGAGTGTCCCAAGCGCTGGTGGTATAGCATCAACACATCCTCTGTGCTCCTCCCAGATCCTCCTACTCCTCTCTCTACCATAGATGTCAATGCGGAGTCCATCCCCTCTCTGTCCAAGTACCACAGTCCACTACGCCACGTGCCAGTCCCAAGTCTCCGACCAGTCCCCTTCTCTTGAAAGATCACCTTAGGAATATCAAAAGAAACAACACATTTTAGTTGGAGTATAATGGCACTAATGGATAAGAGATTTACGAGAAAAGAAGGAGCATGCAAAACATTGGACAAAGTCACAGAACTGGTACATTTCACTGTACCCTTACCCACTACTGGCTGTGTTGTACCATCAAATGTCTGGATGCTCTCTGGCACTGCTAGGTGAGTATAAGAAGAGAACTCGCCATTAGCACCTATCACATGTCGAGATGCACCAGAATCTACTATCCATTATGGTGATCTTGTGGTGGATATAGAGGCAAGAGCATGTGTATCACTAGTACCTGTGGTTGAGTGAGCAAAAGTAGCAATGTTACCCCTTGTTAAGGATTAGGTGGATGCATCATCCGCCACACTCTTTCCATCTGCTGCTCTTTGTTTCCTCTTCAGTGCCTCCAAGAACTCATGGTCCTCATCAGTAAAGACCACACCTGTCTCCTCCTCTTCACCTGCTACCATCAGGTTTGCCCGGTAGCCTCCTCTTCCACCTCTTTGGCCCCCACGGCCACGACCACGGCCTCCAGACTGCCCACGTCCACCTGTCTCTCTCATCCTAGGTGGCTTAGGACAAGCCTTGCTTAAATGGCCCACTTCGTCACAATTGTAACACCTGCGAGTCTCCCCCTGTGCCCCTGCTTTACCTGAGTTCGAGACCACCAATGCTGATCGCAACCCTGGGAGTCCTCCCCTCCCAGCCTGTAGCCCGATGCGACTCTCCTCCTGTATCATGGCTGAGATAGCCTCCTCAAGTGGGGGAACCTTCGTCTGAGCCAGCAGCAAACCAGTCCTCTGCTCAAATGCTGGGTTGAGGTTTTTCAGAAACTGCATAGTCCTCCTATCTGCCGAGTGCTCACCTCTCGTGCACTCAGGGTCCCTGCAGCTCCTCATCGGCGAGAAATGATCAAGGTCTGCCCATAGTCGCTCCAGATCTATGGCATACTCTTGGATCGATCGATCTCCCTGTACCACTGCATCTATCTCACGCTCGATCTGGAACACCCTCATGTTGTTCCCACTCCCAGCATATGTCCTCTTCAGCTTCGCCCAGATATCCTCCACACGCTCAATGCCATCCACTGTGGCAGCAATAGAGGGAACCATCGAGTTAAGCATCCAGGTGTACATCAGGTTGAGCGTGGTACTCCACTCAGTCCACTCAGCAGTACCTTTTTTTGACTCTAACTTAGCTCCAGTCAGATAGCCCTCAAGACTCCTCCCTGCTAGAGCTGCCCTGACCCGACGTGACCAACTGAGATACGTAGCCGGTCCATCGAGTTTCAGGTCCATAGGAGGGAGATCTAGCTTCGCCTACGGTGGAACACGTGCCAAGGCATTGGTCGAGACACTAGCTCCCTGTATGAGCCCGACCAATACCTTCAGAACCTCCGGATCCATGCCCTCCAGTGCCTCCAAACCTCCTTTACCTCCCGCACTCTTATCGTCTCTTGACATCTTCAATCACAAGGATCCAAGTCTAGATCACGCAGATCACTCGCGACTTCCTTCCCTTTCTTGACCCAATCTTGATCTACTCCACCCTCTTGATCGAGATCCTCCTCATCAACTCTACCTTTCTCTTCTTGACCCGATCTTGATCTATCTCATCAACAAGATCGAGATCGTCTCTCTATCACCCTTCCCTCGGGATTCGTGGGGTATCGCCCCCCCACACGGGCTCGAATCAATCAAGCAAGCAAGATCTAGGTGGTGACCGGCCTAGGGTTTGGGTGGAGAGAGAGAGAGAGGAGGGTCTCGGCCGAGTGGGAGAGAAAGAGGCGCTGCTACAGTGACGCGCTGCTACAGTGCCTCGGTGCTACAGTGCCGCGGTTGCTACAGTGCGCGAGGTGCTACAGTGCCGCAGCGGATCTGTGGTGGCTAACCCTAACCCTAGCTCTGATACCAAAAAGAACTAAATGATTTAAAACTTGTTTATTGATTAATGAGTTTGGGCTTATATAGCCTCTTACATTCTAACAAACAAGTCCCTAGACTTCTCTATTATGTCTATTTCCCAATAGACCCCTACAATTAATACAAATCTCAACAATTATTCATATTTGTGCCATCAATCATGCAAAAAAATGTGGATTAAAGGTGGTACCTTGAGGGCCCAAAGAAAGCGCACGTTACTCTGAGAAATCAAATTGTTAGATCTAGCTTAAAAAGTGAAAATTGTACACCAAGAATATTTTTATAACAATGCTTTTTGTATGGGACATGTATTTTGTCTCTCTACAGATAGATAAATTTGAGGGAGTCCAATGGTTTTCCAGTGCTAAAGATGTAACATGCATGATCGAAATTAGTAAATTTTATGCCAGTTTTTTTTTTTTTTCTACCTACTACAATGATGATATGCTCCTTAATTATTTTATCTGTAAAAGGAATCGTAAGCCCTTTAATATCTACTACAATGATGACCTACAGCAGAACTGATTCACCATTTCCTCTTGGAAGCAAGGGTAATAAAATTTATGTAATAATTGAGAATTCCATTTTCTTGATGTAATAAAATTTCGTCACATTGTCTTTAATGATTGGTTGTATGCTGGTAAATGTAGGCGAGTGATGTGCTACTGGTAGAGCTTCTACAGAAAGAGGACTTGCTGTATCTGAAGAGCGACAGCCCTGCTCTGGTGGACCGTAGACAAATAAGGTTGACAGTCCAATAAGGTTAGTTTAGTACATCCTGTGTTGTTCATACTAGATACTAGGAGATATGATTCCTTCAAAACGCAGAAACTGAAATTCACAAAATTGGAGGCTCCAAGTTTAAATTATAACCATAGAAGGAAAAATTGGATTCGGGATCGGGATCGGCACCATCCGATCCTGACCCAGATCGGAAAAATTGGTCGGAATCGGCGGAATCGGATCGGAAAATCGGATTTTTTTACCTGAAGCTTGTACAAATTGAAATTCTCATATATATAAATGAGTTGTGTTTTTTAACAACAAAGGTTGTATAGTGTGGTGGTAGTTGACTTTGGTTGCTTAGCTAGAGGGCATGGGTTCGATTCACGCAGAGAGCTCAAAAAAGTTTTGGAGTTTGTTTAATTTGCGTTTCGGCCGTTTCGGTGGAATCGGTCTATTTCGGTCCGGAACGGCTGAAATTTGACTGGAATCAGGCCGGAACGGCCGAAATTTGACGAAATCTACACTAACCGCGTAACTCGGCCTGAAATCGGATCGGTACCGTCCGATCCTGCTCCGGAATGGGTGATTTTTCCTTCTATGATTATAACAATGCTGATTGCTGTTGGAGGTAAATTTAAATAAAGAAATAAGTATGTAACTTTTTAAAGTCGGAATTAAAGGGATTGAGCTTTCAGAAATCAGAATTAGTGGTCATGAGGAATTAATACTATGTTTATGTTACTGAACCAGATTTCTCCTTTTTCTTGTACCAGTATATTGAAATCGGTCCTGTTAATTTCTTTGATTTTGCTTAATTTCCTTGTACCAGTATATTGAATTCCTTTATTTCCACTGGTAGTCAAAATCTCAAAAGAAGGAGCTTCAATTGATATATCAGATTTTATTTGTATTTTGTCCATCTATGTCATTTTTGTACATCGATCATATCTGATTGTTTGGCAAATTCCAATCAATTTCAGGTTACCAACTATTGACACCCTGTACAGAAAATGGTGCAACTGGGTCTTGATGACAAAGAAGAATGTAGCTCTGTTGAGGATTTACTTCAGAGAATTAATTGATTTGTAATAGATACATATATTTTTTTTTCCCGGCCACTCTAATGTTGCTTTTGGCGGATTTGTCACCAATTTCAAGTTTATCTTTGATATAAGGATTTTCTTAAAAATAGTGCACCATAGATCCAAGAATAGTTTGAATTTTAACTAACTGACACTACAGCAAAATTGAGCATCAGCGACCGGTATCAGCGACCGATGATTTCGCCGGTCGCTGATGCTTTTTTCCCCACCCAAAAATATGAAATCACAAAAGTTTAAGGCGACCAAATTTTCAGCGACCGGTTCAGCGACCACCTTTAACACCGGTCGCTGAAAGTTTTGATGAAAAAAAGCACCAGACCCCAAAATATGCCCGCCACAACCCAAACCCTGCGCCGCCCCTCAACTTCTCTTTCTCTCTCTCCGCAACCTACGCACCAGGCGGCCCGCGGCTAGCTCCTTCTCCACCTCCTTCTCTCCAGGTGCGCGACTCCGGAGCGCACTCCTTCTCCGCCTCCTTCTCTCCAGGCGCGCAACTCCGGAGCGCACTCCTTCTCCGCCTCCTTCTCTCCAGGCGCGCGACTCCTAATCGATCCGCGACGCTCCTCTCTTCTGGCCGTGAGGCGAGGAGGTACCTTGGTGCCGGCCGATATCTTGCCTTTGTGATTCCTCCTTTCGGGTAATTAAAGCACATCCTTTTTATTTGATTTTTGTGAGAATGTGATTCGATTTAGGGAAAATTTGATCGTCTCACACGAGTTGTTGATTTTCTCGGTGAGACGGTGACATCGGGTTGTGCGGTTGCCTTTCTTGGGTTTTTGCTTGCGGGTGTGCCTCTGTGTCGATTTCTGTTTTCCTTTTCCTTGTATGCTGATTACTGGTACACCCCGACTTGCTTGATTTCTGGTGCCTTGGTATGCCTTGTGCCGGGCCCCTTTGATTCCCTTGTTCCTGTCGTTGCTGGTTTTCTGGTTCTGGCTTGTTTCTGGCTTTGCTGGTTTTTACTGGCACCGTACCAGTTGCTGGTTTTCTGTCGTTGCTGGTTTTTCCTGTCGTTACCCCTTTTTCCTTGGTTTTTCTTGTGTGTGCCAAGCCTATTTGAACTGACAGGGACCAATTTGTAAAAATTTAAATATTGAGGGTTGATTTGCAAATGTTAGGTCGTGCAACTGATGCCCTTCAAGCCCTTCTAAAAGTAAGTTAGAATGAAATTTGTAGTTCTGTACAACCATTTATTTTAGGTAAGACAACAGTTTTTAAAATTTGCAGAAGATTTATAAAAGCATATTTGATTATCTACTGTTTTATGTTTTTTTGAATTAAACAGGGACAGCAGGTGTATGGAGGATATCAGCAATTGAAGAAGCAGGGGGTTGGAAAGACCGTACCACTGTCGAAGATATGGATCTGGCTGTTCGGGTACAATTTTTATTTTAGGTAAGATAAAAAAAGTCCGTAGGCTATCACTTAACTCAAAATTTATAGTACCAGTACCAGTACCATACTGGTACTGATCTTCTTGTTTGACCCAACACTTTTAATACTCAACCCAAATCTGATAGGATATGTATACTTTGTTAAATGGTACTCAGCTTAATTTTTGTATTTGAGACCAAAAACTCCTCTTTACTAGTTACCAGGGTTATCTGATACTGATGAGCAACTAATTTCAGGGAGAGGTGGCCCAATCTGTCAATGAGCAGTGAGGCCTCAAAAAAGTGAATATGTTATCTACTTTTGTGGCTACAGCGAGGTACAAAGTTTATGTATCTCTGTATTTTTTAGTTTTAATTAGCTATTCCTGTACTCTTTGTTGTGTGTTGTGCAATTAGCTGGAATTAAGTTATGGCCTTCAATTTTTTGATAATTATGTTTATACCCCTGACAACCAAAGTTCAATGATTGTAAAAAACTTAAAGCGTCATTTTGTTGCTTAATTTGAGCTGTCACCTCAGCCTTTTGTTTTCCCTTCTATTGTATATCTTTGCTGATTTACTAAGTTATTGCTGATTTACTAAGTTGGTCATTGTAGGATTGGTTAAATCACCTGTGTCAGCTACTCTAGCCACAAATTGGGTCTCTAGGCTTTTTGTTACTTGGAGCATTTTATACAACTATCCTGAGGTATGATTTCCTGTTAAAATCAAGCTAAGAAAAAAAAAATACAAACTCAATGATGAAATTCTCTTTTCTGATTGGCTTATGTACCTTTTGGTTGTATAGACAAGGACTCATGTTCTGGTTAACTTCTCCTTTGATTATTACTTTGCATCAATTGGTGTACTTGGAATCTATCTCCCAGGTTCGTTTCTAATATTGTATTTATATTTGATAGATAGAGTCTCCAGCTTTATCATGTTCTATTTTGTATTGTGATTCTTGCATTCTTTTATATTTATATAGGTGCCCGCACATGTACACGTATATGCTTGGGCAAAGAAAGAAGGATCTCTCCAAATTAAAGGCTGCATAAACATTATTTCATATAGTAACTTGGTTGTATGTGGACTTGATTAAAATTCGCATGTTTTAAGTCTTAGTAGGGAAATATTAATACTTGGAGTAAACTCGAAATCCCAAGGTTTGCTGTATTTGAGGAGAATTTGATGTCATTACAAATCTGTACTATTTTTAAGATAAATTAGAAGAGCATAAAAAACCTTAGCTAAGACTCAAAGCTGACTTCATAATTGAAAATTCGAATGAGATAATTAGCCAAAATATCAAACTTAAATGGTGCAAATTTAAATAATAAAAAATATTATAAAAACCTGATAGAAGACTTTCAGCGACCGGTATTAAGTATCAGCGACCGTTATATTTGGTCGCAGATACCTTTTGCTGACGTCAGAAAAAAACAACAGCGACCAAAAAAAAGTGGTCGCAAAAACAGTATCAGCGACCGGGTGACGTCATTCAGCGACCGGTGACGTCATCAGAGGAGTATCAGCGACAAGGCTTACAGCGACCGGAGTTTCAGCGACCGTTTTTGACTTTCAGCGACCGGATCAAGTATCAGCGGCCGGCGACCACACTATCAGCGACCGGAATACCGGTCGCTGATAGTGCTTTTTGCTGTAGTGTGAATTGTAGTTAAACAGACATTATTATTTTTGTACATGAGAAATCCAGCTGACTGTATGAGTGAACAAGCTATATATGCTGGAGAGATGATATCATGAGCTCCAAATCTGGTTATTTTGAGCCTTCAAGCATAACCATTATAATACAATGAACGGCTTGAGATATGGTAGACATAGTAGTACCATTAGCGTTGGCAACGCCAAAAGTAACCAGATTTGTGGTTTGCATAGGTACTCTGTATTGTTTTTGGTGCGGATTAGTCACCGCATATATGTATATATTCGACAGTGTTTTAGTCACCGAATTTTTTTTATTCATGTTTTCGTTACTATTTTTCAGAAAAGCTGGAAAATAGTATTACTGAACTAGTAATAATTTTAAGCTTCTCCTTTTGATGTTGACAACTCCTTTGGTGCATCATAATTTTAACAACTTGACAATTCTTTATCAAAAATAAATTAATTATGTAATTAATATTAATTTTTTACAATTAATTAATTTTAATAAAAAATAATAATTTACAGGTCAAAAGAATCAAGCAAAAATGAAAATTTGATTATAAACAGGCATAATTTTAATAAATAAAGATTATTTAATATTACGACTCTATTCGAAAAAGCTTGTAAAGAGATTTACAATCACTTGTAAAATGTGTAATGTTGCCTTCAAAATGTGTATAGATGCTATATCCAAATTACATGAGATATGTATTTTCACTGAAATGTAATTTCCAAAATTGAGACTGAAATATTGTCTATGCAGTAATTTAATGTTCAAATATGAGATTGACTTTGGACTTTTCCAATGCACTAGGTTCCAAAAACAAGTGGCATTCTCTGTTTTGTATTCTATCATTATCTGATATCCACTTAAAATTAGAATTTTCAATTAGGATTTTCATACTGATATCCACTTAAAATTAGTTTTACTCATATTCTATCATTATCCATTAAATATTAGCTTACTTATATTTCACCCTTACTTATTAAGATAATGGATAATAAAATGTAGGCAAGTGACGTGCTCTACTGCCTGGTTCTCTGTGCATTGAATTGAAGTCCTGCACACATAAATTAATTTTCTGCTTTTGCATCTCTTTTTCTTTCTCTTCCTCCTCTAATAGTCTCCTTGAAAAATAGTACTGAAATAGGCCATTAGTTGTGTAAGAATTTGTTTAATTCCACTGGTAGTCAAAATCGATTTCAAATGAATCAGCTTCTATTGATAATATCAGATTTCCTTTTTTTTTGTCCATATATCTATGTGCATTTTGTACTACTTATCTGATTTGTGGCAAATCTCAATCAATTTCAGATTGGCAACTTTCGACACCTACAGCAACTGGTACAACTGGGTCCTAATGACAAAGACAAATGCAGCTATATGTTGAGGCTTTAGTTCAAAGAACTAATTGATTTGTCATGGAAACATTTTTTTCTGTCCCGCCACTCTTGTTTTGCTTTTGGCTGATTCACCAATTTCAAGTTTATATATGGATGTTCTTTGAAATAGTGCACCATAGATCCAAAAATAGTTTTGTATTTGAAGTAGCTGAATTGTATTGACCAGACTTTAGGCCTTCAAATTTGGTTCCTTTGGGCCAGGCTTGTTACTGGGCTCCAAATCTGGTTACTTAGTCTTCAAGTGTACCATCTATATCTTCACTAAACACAACTGAGTCCATGATTATTCTATTGTGTACCATCTATCATGCAAATATGAGGATTCAAGGTGGTGCCTCAAAAGCCCAAAGAAAGCGCACATTACTCTGAGAAAATCAAATTGTTAATCTTAAAAAGTGAAAATTTCCACTCAAATATTGCTACCCTTTTATACTGCAAAAATAAATTTACAAATAATTATATTTAAATTAAAAATATATTTTAAATTAAACGTGAAATTATTGGTGGTCAATCTTTGACAACCTCGCAATTCTTGTTTATAAAAATAAATTAATTTTGTCAATAATATATTTGAATTAGTTTTGAGTAAAAATAAATATAATTTTGTCGATAATATAGTTTTGTCAATAATATTGTAGCCACTACTCGAGTGAAAGGCTATATATCTTCACTTAATAAATCTAAATGCCTTGTGTGATATATTCAAGATCGTTAATTACGTACCTTGACATCAACTAGGTTAGCACACAAATAAACTGAGACTAGGGGTGTCAATGACACTTTTAACTGTTTATCTGAATCATACCATATTCAATAAGGTGGGTATGGATTAGATCTTTTTTGTCTCGTTAGTTTATCGGGTATAGGTATGGGTAAGGATTTTTTTTCTTTTTAGCTAAATAGGTAAGGGCACGTGTAAAGGCTATTTCATACTCGCTATCATGTAGATAATTATATAAAATAAAATTATATAATAATATTTGAGCAATAATTAGTGATGGTAAAATTTATTTGCGTGATATTTCATATGATAATGTTTGAACAATAATTAGTGATGTACTTTTGTTATTTAGTGTATGGTTTTTTTGTTATAAGAAAATTGTTAAACATGTTACTTGTATTTGCATGTCTTGTTATTTAGTTAAATAATTTAATTTGTCCAAAAACATATTCATGTTTTTTATTTCTCTCGCTTCATAAAAAAGTAATTTATTTGGAATTGATTGCACATTTGTTTTTTTCATTATTTTTTATTAGTAATGTGATTGCATATGTGTGACATGAATAAGTTTTGATGTTCGATTTGTGAAATATAAGAAAATTATTATATAAGTATTATTTGTTATTCACCCGCTACTATTTCGTTACCCGATAATTTTTACGGATAAAGGTAGGATAGCGTAAGCTTAATTCTTAATGGATAAGGATAGGATATGGGTAAGATCAATTCGTAGTGAGTATGAGTATGAAAATATTTTCACCTGATCCGTATCGTACCCATTGACACTCCTAGTTGAGTCGTCTGAGACCAAGATAGTACTAATGCATGCAGTATCTTAATTATTTTCCAAATAAGGCACATAATTATTGTCTGGGGTAATTATAATTTCCCCGTCATTCAATCCCCCGTTTCATCCCCGTCAACTGTTAACGGTAATTACCGGTTTCACTAATTACTCGTATCTCTAATTACCCATATCTCTTGTTGCATTATTACCTACCATGATTGTTATTATTGTATTAATAATTTTATAATTCATTTTTCTATCTTTTTTCTCAATAATACTCATTGAGTAATTTCTTACCTTTTAAAATGTTTAGTATTCTTCATTGAGTGGCCTAAAATTTTATAATTTTTTTCCCATTTTTTTCTCAATACTCATTGAGCAATTTCATACTTTTACAACGTTTAGTATTCTTCATTGAGTGGCCTAAAAATTTATAATTTTTTTCCATTTTTTTTTCTTAACACTCATTCAGCAATTTCATATTTTCTAAAACGTTTAGTATTCTTCATTGAGTGAGGCCGCGGTACTATGCATAACACATATTCATCTGTACTACAGATATATTATTCATTTTCGAAGTCCAAATACCCTTACTTCTCTCTCGTCTCTACCTCCTCGAATAGAGATGATAATAAGTGAGAGGGGAGGAGCCGAGCCGAGTGGAGCCAAGAGTGTTGTATCGTCGGAGTTCTGAGTATAGAATCTCTACCTCCATATCTATCGGAGCGGCGATGAGCAAACTCGGCCGTTGGAGCATAGCGGCTATCGGACGAAAGCGAATCTGGTTGTGGAGAGAGATGGAGAATGAGGTAATAGAGTGTTTAAGAGTACATATAAGTAGTATTTGATAATTAGAGTAGTTTAGATTATTTCATAAGAATAAATGCGTTTAGATCTAGAAAGGAAGATCACTTACTCATTGTAAATATGTTTTTTATCAATAAAATTGTTAGTAGGCATTTAAAGCTACTAGCATTAAAAAATAACAATAATAATAATAATAATAACGATAATAATAACAATAATAATAATAATAATAATAATAATGATAATAATAATAATAATAATAATAATGATGATAATAATGATGATGATACACTACTACAAAAACTGGCTTTGTACACTGCACATTGTACACGGATTTGGCAATTTTATTAAAAACCGTGTACCAAATATGAGTTCAAAAGATCTGAACGATTTCTACACGGATAATTAGTTAACAATCAGTGTCGAATTATTAGAGAGAGCTACACGGTTTATTAGAAACCACAAATCCGTGTGTAAAGAGGTCCGTGTGCAAATAATTGAGAGAGCTACACGGTTTTTTGATACAAAGCCGTGTAGGAACATTACACACGGCTTTTTGATATATAGCCGTGTATAAATCTTATAATTGTACACGGCTTTATAACTAAAAGCCGTGTAGAAATAGGTGGAGAGCTACACGGCCTTTTAGCTATATGACCGTGTATAATAGTGTAGGGTTTTATTGTCTTCCCTTCCAGAGCGCCGTTTTGATCAAGTTTTTAGTTCATACATATCCAACTGAGCTTTTTATTTCTGCGAATTGATCGAGGCCAGCAGCTAGCTGAGATCTGAGATCTTTGAATTAAGTTTGTATTTTCTCCTCTCCATCTTTCCAAGGTTAGTAATATGTATTTAAATCATTTTCTTTCTCTAATTTTCTGTTATTTAGGCTTAATTATTTAATTAGGTCATTTCATGCATATATTCTTGAATTCTTAATTTTAGATGTAATTAATTAGTGTATTGTGGTCCAATAACCGACCTTTAGATGCTTTTAGGTCCATGCCCGTTCAAAATTAATCCAATAGGGATTAATTTTGGATAGTCCCCGTTTTGGGACTGCTCTTTGAATATTATGTCTCATTTAGGATGTGAACACATATTAGCGGGATTTAATTAGTATTTGAGGAAAGTTCGACAGTATTTTCTCTTATTGCTCCTACGAGTATGTGGTTCGTACGCATACTTGGGGAGTTAAGGGGAAATGCTGCCGAATTTTTCTCAAATACTAATTAAATCTCGCTAATATGTGTTCACATATGAGACATAATATTCAAAGAGTGGGTTAGGATTGTAAACCGGCCCTTTGTAAGCCCAAAATTTTGTACACGAAGGAGAATGTTGACCATGCATGATTAATTGATCAAATCATTTTTTTAATTTAATTTACAGATGGATCGAAGCTGGATGTATGAAATGCGACGTGACAGTGAAGAATATTTGGTTCGCGTTGATGAGTTTATAAAATTTGCTGAGAGTTATAGAGTGAATAAAAAAGAAGAAGACATTTTATGTCCTTGTAAAGATTGTAAAAATTTATTAAGATTTTTGGACATCGAAGAAATTAGAGCTCATTTGATTTGTCGGGGATTTAAGAAAAGATATACATGTTGGTTCATGCATGGTGAGAAATTTGGGGAAAGTAGTAGTGCCAATCAGGATTGTAATCGTGAATTGAATGATGAGAATGTTGGAATTTCTGATAATTTTAAAATTGATTGGAACGAGGATTATGAGAGTGCCGAATATTCTGATATTAACGTCGAACCCGAAAATGACGATGATGAGATGGAGAGGAATTTTGATGAAAATGTAGAACACGAGTTTACTGAAAATTTGGAGGATATGTTACGTGATGTGGAAGATGAAATTAGTGATAAAAATTATGATAAATTTCAAAATTTGTCTAATGAATCCAAGAAGCCGTTGTATCCCGGGTGTACCAAATTTACAAAACTGTCAGCTGTGTTGAAATTATTAAACTTAAAAGCAGACAATGGTTGGAGCGATAAGAGTTTCACGTCTTTATTACAGCTTTTAGGAGAAATGCTCCCAGATAACAACGAGTTACCCGGTACAACATATCAGGCAAAGAAGTTGATATGTCCAATGGGGTTGAAGATCGAAAGAATACATGCATGTCCGAATGACTGTGTATTGTATCGTAACGAGTACGAGGCCATGCATGTCTGTCCTAAATGCGGTGTTTCACGATATAAACATCGTAAGGACCAGGACACTGATGATTGTAACGAGGACACAAGTGGCCGACCTCCGGCTAAGGTGTTGTGGTATTTGCCGATAATACCGAGATTCAAACGGTTGTTTGCGAATCCCAAAGATGCAAAATTATTGCGCTGGCACGAAGAAGAGCGAAAAAATGACGGTAAACTAAGGCACCCGGCTGATTCTCCTCAATGGAGAAACATTGACAGACATTTCAAAGAATTTGGTTCTGAACCGCGGAACCTTAGGATTGTGGTGAGCTCAGATGGAATGAGTCCGTTTGGAAGTATGAGCAGTCGGCACAGTACTTGGCCAGTTCTTTTATGCATCTACAATCTTCCTCCTTGGTTGTGCATGAAACGCAGATATATAATGATGTCATTACTAATCCAAGGACCCAGACAACCCGGAAATGACATAGATGTATATCTCGCACCATTAATCGAGGACCTCCAAAAATTGTGGCGTGATGGCGTCCCGGTGTGGGATGCGTATATGAAAGAGACCTTTACCTTGCGGGCCATGGTGTTTTGCACCGTAAATGATTTCCCCGCGTACGGGAATTTGTCGGGTTACACTTGTAAAGGAGCAAAAGCGTGCCCGATCTGTGAAGATGACACGCAGGTGCTGAGGTTGAAAAATTGTCAAAAGAATGTATTCATGGGGCATCGTAGGTTTCTTCCTATTAATCACCCATATCGTAAGAAGAAGATGGCATTCAACGGGAAAATTGAGCTTGGAGTGGCTCGTCATCCATTAGACGGGGAGAGTGTCTTCGAACGGGTAAAAAACATTGATGTTGTTTTTGGAAAATGCGCCAAAGCACTACCGAAGAATATTTGGAAAAAGAGGTCCATATTTTGGGAGCTACCGTACTGGAAATATTTAGAAGTGAGGCATTGCCTAGATGTCATGCATGTCGAAAAAAATGTCTGTGACAGTTTAATTGGTTTATTATTGAACATTCCGGGGAAGACGAAAGATGGTATTAAAGTGAGAAAAGACATGGTAGAGATGGGAATACGACCCGAGCTCGCACCGCAGGAGAAAGGGAAGCGCACATACCTACCCCCCGCACTGTGCACAATGTCAAAGAAAGAGAAAACAAGCTTCTGTGAATGCCTCAATGGTATAAAAGTCCCATCAGGATATTCTTCGAATATTAAGAAGTTGGTGTCGATGAAGGACTTGAAACTGGTCGGTCTGAAATCTCACGACTGTCATGTTTTACTGACACATATAATTCCGGTTGCAATTCGGGGAATTTTACCAAAGCACGTTCGTCAAACCATTACGAAGCTTTGTTCTTTCTTCAATGCAATAAATTCCAAAGTGATAGACCCTCTAAAATTGGACTCTTTGCAAAAGGAGGTCGTCGTTACTCTTTGCCAACTTGAGATGTATTTTCCGCCATCTTTTTTCGATGTCATGGTTCACCTTGTTGTTCATCTTGTGAGAGAAATTAAGATTTGTGGTCCCGTGTTCCTTCGGTATATGTATCCATTCGAGAGATACATGGGTATCTTGAAAAAATACGTAAGGAACCGACATCGACCCGAAGGCAGCATTATAGAAGGATATTCTACGGAGGAGGTGATTGATTTTTGCACCAACTACTTGACCGGTGTGGATCCTATTGGCGTTCCAAAATCTCGATACGAGGGAAGGCTCCAAGGAGTCGGGACAATTGGGTTGAGAGCCGTAGTTGCTGATCTAAATGAACTACAAAAGGCACATTTTATTGTACTACAACACATGACAGATGTTGCTCCCTATATAGATGAGCACATGACAATCCTTCAACAACAAAACTACACGAGGAGTCAGAAGTGGCTTACTAACGAGCATAATCGTTCTTTTATAGGATGGCTGAAAGAAAGAGTGGGGTCACACCCCGTACCTGAAATTGTTAAACTACTTGGCGCAGGACCCCAAATTGTTGTTAGAACATTCCAAGGATACGAGATTAACGGATATACATTTTATACTAAATTCCAGAGTGATAAGAGCACGATGCAAAACAGTGGGGTGACGTTGGTGGCGACCTCTCAAGAATTCAGTAGATCCGGAGATGGCCGGGCTGTAATAGCATCAAAGTCATATTATGGCGTTATTCAAGAAATTTGGGAGCTCATTTACAGTCCTCGCCTGAGCATTCCCGTGTTTCGGTGTCAATGGGTCGAAGACCGAGGTGTTAAAGTTGACAACGACGGGTTCACACTCGTTGATTTAAACAGGGTTGGGCATGTTGATGATCCGTTTATACTCGCCAAGCAAGCCACCCAAGTCTTTTATGCCACTGACCCGAGTGATGCTAGGTTGAGCGTCGTCCTATCCGGAAAAAGAAGGATTGTCGGGGTAGAAAATGTCGTCGATGAAGAAGAGTACGACCAATTCGACGAAGTACCTCCATTTTGTACCGATGTGCAAACTGAGGTAGCAACACTTGAAGGGGTAGACGAAGCTGACTACATGCGGTCCGACCACACTGAAGGATTATGGGCCGAGGGTACCGTTCAAATAGTGGAAAAAAGGAGAAAAAGGAAAAAAAAAGCATAATGTGTAATATTTATTTTGTTTAAGACCGTGTAGCTTTTAATATTGCAACTTTAGCTTGTAATATATCAAATAAAAAAATAAAAAAAAAGGGAAAAAAAGAAAAAAGCATAATGTAGTAATAGTATTATCAAATATTATCAAATATTAGTTTAATGCTTATAATGAAGGATTATGTTTAATGCTTATAATATTATCAAATATTAGTATTAGTTTTTGCAAAAATTAGTTAAAACATTTAATAATAAAATAAAATAAATATTAGTTAAAACATTTAATAATAAAATAAAATAAATATTAGTTAAAATATTAGTTTTCACTAAATATTAGTTATAATATTTAATATTAGTTAAAATATTTAATATTAGTTAAAATATTTAAGGAAGGATTATGTTTAATGAAAATATTATGTTTAAAATATTATGTTCAACTCTATCAAACATTTAATATTAGTTAAAATATTATGTAGAACTTTACTGAACCTGGGACCCACCTGTCGGACCCCTTTATACACGGACATTTAGCTAATAGTCCGTGTAGAAAGGGTAGAGAGCTACACGGCCTTTTAGCTATATGTCCGTGTAGAAAGGGTAGCCATATTTGCACACGGCCTTTAGAGTAAAGTCCGTGTATAAAGATCTTTGTACACGGTCTTTTAAGTTAAAAGTCCGTGTATAATGAGACCCACACTATTATTCGAAATCCTTCTCTTCCAAAATTTTCACAAGTCCGAAAAGAGAGAATAAACATCAGTTTCAAAAACCCTCACAGAGAAGATTTTGCTGAGCCTTCTCCGAGCTCTTCACCGCCTCCCCGCCTCGCCGCCTCGCCGCCTCACCACCTCGGTCTCTCTCCACCTCGGTCTCTCTCTCTAACCAGTGGTCTCTCTCACCCGTGGTTAGCTCTCTCTCTCTCGTTATTTTTCTTATTGGGTTTGAACCCGTTAGACATGGTTGGTATTTGTTAGTTTTCTTATTGGTTAGTTTTCTTATTGGGTTTGAACCCGTTATACAAGTAAAAATGTATCATTGTGTTCAATTCAATTAAGTCCTTACCCCAAATAAAGTCTGATATTGAAAATCTGGTTACCCCAAATAAAGTCTGATATTAAGTCCTTACCCCAAATAAAGTCTGATATCCAAATAAGTCCTTTTTTTTTTTTGAGGAAAGGCCTGTAGGCTTCAATTACTAAATAATTAAAGGTTACAAATGTTAAAAAGTCACAATCTCATAGCGGTATCGGATCCTAACAACTATTAGCAAAGAAAACAACATAAATAAAAGGCTGATGTTGAAAGATTATAATTGGCTCAACTGTAAGGTTATTTTAGCATATAACCTAGGTTATTTTAGCATTGTACTTGTTGACATTGTACTTGTACCATAATTTTAGCATATAACCTAGGTTATTTTAGGTTAATTTGTGCTTGAATACATTGTGCTTGTACCATAATTATTGTAGGTTAATTCAAATAATCTAGGATATATGCCAACAAGTGATTGATTAATCTCTTGATTAATATAGGTTATATGTCAAAAGTTGGTTGATTAATCTAGGTTATATGTCAAATGATTTGATCTTTAATTTCATGCAGCACCATGTCGAATGAAAATGAGTACGAGGATATGATGGAAGAAGAGGAGCAGCAAGCTACTGCCTCGTCAGAAAGAAGGAGAAGAGGGCCTACAATGTGCACGAGCCATTCTGAGCAGACCCATCAAGAAATCTGGTTCACAGAAGACGGGCGTGCGCAAGGACCAAAACGGCAGAAATACTCAAATTGGTGTACGGCCTTCGTGAAGCAAAATGCGAGTATCCTGGTTGAGAGATGGGATCATTTCGAGGATAAGGTGAAGGACGCGTGGTGGAACACGGTGAAGGTAAAGTGCCTAACAACTCTTCTCTTGAATTTTCACTTATGTATGATCTATACTTAAATACACTAAATTTTTGTGTCAATCAGGCTCACTGGAACATCAAGAATGATGTTCCAAAGAAAACGACTTTGAAGATTATGAACAATGGTTGGAAGCAATACAAGAGTACGTTGAAGACGGACTTCATGGAGAAAGGGAAAAATCCTATCGGCTACTACAAGTATCTAAAAGAAGAGGACTGGGAGGCGTTTCAAGCTTTGAAGTCTACCGAAGAGTTCCAGGTATCTAACTCGTGCCAAATTTATGCTTATTCTTTCTCGATATGTACTTATCTTTCTAAAACTAACTGATCGTTATTGTCTTGTTTCTGTGAAGGCAAAGAGTGATACAGGCAGAAGGACCGTTGCCTTTAACAAGTATCCACACCATCTAGGGTCAGGTGGTTACGAGGGTAAGACGGCAGAATGGAGGAAAGTCCTGGACGAGAACAAGGATTCTGACTCACCCGTGGTTAGGATCCAAAATCCTAGGGGCAAAGATTGGGTCATGGGTAGAGCCGAGGTAACCGCTGACGGGAGGATAGTACTCCCAACGAATTTGCAAAGCGTGGCTCAAAGAATGGTAAGAGTCATTTATAACTCCGAAAGTACGTCAATTGTTCTTTTGCTTTAACTAATTCTTCTACTTGAACAGTTGGAAGTGGAGGAGGAGGTCAACTCGGGTGTCCGGAGTGTCGAACGACAAAATGATTCCTTGTCCGCAGCGCTCGAGAATCCAGAACACCCGGGTCGAGTAAGGGGTGTAGGGGTCTACAGGGGCTGGAAGGAGGTGTTCCGAGTGGAGGGAGAGAAACCTCGAAGAAAATCTCGTGCCAAGGTAAACAAAGACGAGATAGTTGCGCAGATACGCGCGGAGGTGAGCAAAGAGTACGACGCAAGGTTTGCTGAGATGGAAGCAATGTTGACACAAATTAGATCAGCAACTACGCAGCCATCCGAGCAACCACCTCCCATTTCGCCGGGAATTCGGCGAAGTAGTCAAGCATCCGGCACGTGGGGCGCCTTAGACGATTTGGATAATCTCAAGGTAATCAATACTTCTTCATAATCTAAAGGTATTTAAAACCTGTTTGCAACCTTGTTAGACAATATCGCATCACTAAAATAAACAACCTTCCTATAAATTTGCAGGACCCCAGAGCATGCGACCTCATCCTGCGGAATGGCAATGTTTCTATGATCGTTGCTAAGGGCGTTGTACATCCACTCGCCAAAAGTGTACACAATACTCCGCTAAGACCCGACCATGCATGCGTGCAGGTTGAGTTAGTCGTGGATGGATGGCAGCGCGTACCCCTTCCTGTCCCTACCGACGACGCCTTTGTGCTTGATGACGCACGGATGTCATTTGTCCAATGGCCCAAGAGTCAGATTGTTTTGGATCAGGTAATCCATAAAAAAATTCATTTATTTTGTTACATTCAACTCATTCTTTTTGAAATACTAGAATAATACATCTATAACTTGATACAGACACGAGGAGATGATGTTACCGGTACGGCTCTCTCACCGGTACGTCAGGAGGTGGCTTGCGACGTCGCGCCTGACGCGCCACAATCACCGCCCCGTCCTATGGTCACAGAAGAAGAATACAGCCGTTTGCCCACTGATTTGCGCCTTCTCCACGACTACTTGATGACGGCGCCCGACGGCATGGAGGCTATCGTCATCCCTGTCCCACCTGGGATGTTTCTACACGAAGGCAGGGAGCTCCTGCTGTCGTTCAGAGACTTCAAGGACCTCTTCCACCACTCGTCATCCGACAAATGGCTCGATGTTTCACACATCACCATTTTCCTCATGTTAGTGATATTAAAATATTTTCATTATTGTATAGAACTCAAATATATATTCTAATTACAATATGATGAGTTTTCAGGAAGCTAGTCCGAAACTGTGATGAGATGGTTGAAAGGAAGAACTTGTGCGTGTTTCTGGACCCCGAGAAAGTGAGTGGTACGGCAGCGACATATTATCCGGATATGGCTATCGAGTACATGTGTTCTGCGATGCATCGTGCTAAGGCAGAGGAGAAGAAATTCATTCTCATGCCATACCACGAGGAGTTAGTTCTAATCTTAACTTATGTGTTGTTTATATTTTAATTAAAGAATTGTATAAAGGAATTAAAAGTTAAACATAAAAAAATGAAATCACACCATCAATCATAGCAAATACTCGTGTGACTTTTATATGCTAAAGTACTATAATTCTTCTCCTCGATCCCACAGCAAACATTGGTGCTTGATTCTCATTGTGCCGTACCTAAATGTGGGCATAATTGTTGATTCTTGTAAGCCCAAAGGAAAGACCGCGTCTGCCAAGAGCAAAGTTATCTTGCCTTTTGTGAATAAGTAAGCAATAATAATTCTATAGGTTTGCATTTCTTTCAATCATATCAAATTATACTTTTGCTAATTACATTCACTCACTTTTGTAAGGGCTTTTGTGAAATATATTAAAGAGGGAGGATCAGATAGGACGGGCCCGGGCAAGAAAAGCAAGTTGAATTGGAAGTACTTGTTGGTGAGCACACTTTATGAGTTAGAAATTTCATATCTTGTTAAAAAAATTATTGTCATTCTAACAAATGCCGCTAAATGTAAATTTCAGAGCCCGCAACAGAAGGAGGGTTGGGAATGCGCTTATTACACGATGATATTCATGTTTGACTTTGTCGAAAGAATACAATTCGAATTCCCAAAAGCGGTATGTACTTCATATGAATTTCCTATATAATAAGCAATTGATATCTACCTTTTCTGAAATACTAACTATTATAAAATTATAATTTTGTAGAATGTGACAAAGCAAGAACATTACTCTTGGGATCAGATCGACGATGTGCGGTGCATGTGGGCAAGGTGGTTTGCCATGGAATTTTGTAATTTTGTATAATTTGGTGTATATGAATATTGTATAATTTATTGCATATGAATTTCTGGCTAATATGGATTTATTGCTAATCTGGAAAATATGGATTTCTTGTTATATGAAATCTGGAAAATCTGGAATATATAGTTCTGTAACAAAAATGGCTAGCAAAACTGGAGGCTAGCCGAAAAACAAAAAATACAAAAAAAAAAAAAAAAGTACTTTCTACACGGACATTTAACTAAAGTCCGTGTAGAAAAAAGGTAGCTACACGGTCATTTAGTTAAATGTCCGTGTAGAAAGAGGAGAGCTACACGGACATTTAACTAAATGTCCGTGTAGAAAGAGTCAAGCTACACGGTTTTTTAGTTAAAAGTCCGTGTACAAAAAGAATCGTACACGGTTTTTTAGGTAATATCCGTGTAGCTCGGTAAATGGAGCGCGACACATTCTGGTCTTTGTACACGGCTGTTTGTGAAGTTATACGTGTAGAATCTTTAAAATTGCACACGGCCAAAAGTCCGTGTGTAGTTATTGAACTAATCGTACACCCTCGATTTAAACACGGTAGGAAATCCGTGTAGCTCTTCCTTTATTGTCCGTGTATAATCTCTTTTTTTGTAGTAGTGATATATAGCAGCAATAATAATAATAATAATAATAATAATAATGTGGATCATGTGACATGGTGTACCATTTCATCATGGATCATGTGGCATACCTCGGGGAGTCACATGTGTGATAGCCGCAATGATGACTTTGTCTAATTTGCATTAGGTGGGGTCAGTTTTTCATAGGTACCACCCTCTTCATTTTTTTGGAACTTATTTTTCCTTAGAATCTCCAAATTGTAATTACAAAGGACCATCTGTCCATCTTCCTTTTCTAGAGATACAAAACATAGTTGATGAATTAGATGGTTTTTAACATAACTTTCTTAAATATTACCAATAATTTTTTTTCCTGATTTATAATTTTAATTTACAATCATCTTTGTTCTTCTATATAAAACTCAATTCTTACTCCACCATGAGCAATATGTATCGGTGTTGTAAATAACGGTATGCGCTCGTCGGACGGACATGGTGCCAAGAAATTTATCGGTAATAATCGGGAATAATCGGCCATAATCGGAAAATTTCTTGACAGTTTGGTCACCGCTAACAAATAAATCGGCCTAAACGGACGTTTTTTACAACACTGATATGTATAGTGTTAGAGGCGGAGCCAGACTTTCAAACTATGAGAGTTGTATGAATGGTGGTCATATAAATTTTTCATGTTGCAAATGGAAATCAATTTCATAATATTCGTAGTATTTTATTTTAAACTATATAAAAAGTCTTGTATAAATATATACATTTTGAAAATAAAAAAATAGAGGTCAATTGAAACCCACCCCCCCTCTCCCCCATTCAATACTAATGAATTCACTCCTATAGAGTGCGCTTACAACAATATAAGTTGGAGGTTGTCATGAGTTTGAGCTTGATGAGGTTGTCATGAGTTTTAGTTAAGAGTTAAACTCGCAAATTACCTTGATGAGTTTGAGCTCATAGTAGTTCATAAACTCAAAAACCACCTTGATGAGTTTGACTTCAAAATAGTTCTTTATCTTTGTTTTCAAAATTCAAACAATCGATCCAAACCGTTCAATATGATCTCCATATTAAAATGTATCTAGAGACCAAATTTAAAAAAATCTTTTTGTAAACTATTTACTAATTTTTCAAGGTTCTAAATAACAATTATCTCATCATCGTGGAAAGGCTAAAAAAGCGCTATAGCTCTGGTATAGAGCTGAAAATGGCTGATAGCACTATAGCTTTTAAGATCCGAAAACGCTATAGGCCGAAATACTTATGCGTCCATATATGCGGTTCCGAATATGCGGCCGCATATTGTTACTCCATATTCGGCCGCATATTATTACCGCATATTTGACCACATATTACCACATATTACCAATATGCGAACGCATATTCAGCTGCATATTACTGCATATCACCGCATATTTGTTTACATATATATTAATTATCATTTTAAAATCTGCATATATAAGTCCACATGAAAATCCGCATAAACGGTGGCTTTCCACATACCGCATGAAAATCGTATTTAAAACATTTTCTATATCAGATTCCATATCCTCTAAGTTAAAAGTTATTTCAATTTAGATCTGGAGCTTTTAATATTCTTACGGATATTTATATTCTGTTACATATCGTAGACTTCATCATTAAATATTCCGTAAGCATTGATGACATGAAGTTTAATTGGACATCAAATTTGAGAGTCAACACCTCGGAGAAGTTATTGTATTCCCCTTAATTACTTCGAGACAAGCTTCATTAATTACTCGATCTTGACTTTCACTAATTACGTGTATTAATACATTACCCCTTGTTTAGTTGTTCTGAGATTTATTACGGTTACCAAGCCTGCTTCTCCTTTGGTGTTGACAATTTTGACAACTTGACAACTTCATTGCTATAATTATCTTGACATTGACCAAAAAAAAAAAAAAATTTTACAACTTGTCAATAATATTTTGGCAACTTGGCATTTTTTTAACAACTGGACAATAATTTTTGGATAACTTTCAATAATATTTTGACAACTTGACATTTTTTTTGACAGCTTGACATTTTTTTTTGACAACATGATAATTTTTTTTATCAAAATAAATTATTTTTTGAATAATATTTGTCAATATTGTGTAAGTCAACTAAATTATTTTGCAGTTAAATAAATTATTTCTAAATAACATTATTTTTTTGGAAAATTAATTGATTTTAATAAAAAATAATTTATAGGTCCAAAAATCAAGCATAAATTGCAAACGAAAGTTCGATTATAAACAGGCAAAACTCTTGATAAATTTTTTTTATTTTTATAATGACTCTGTTCCGAAAAGCTTGCAAAGTGAGTTACAAGGATAGAAGGAAAAATCAGAATTGGAATCGGGATTTGGTCTTTTGACCGTGGATTCAGAATCAGGTGAATTGGTGGGAATCGGCCGAATCGGATGGGAAACTCGGACTTATTTGGCAGAAGCTTCTTTTATACTAAAAAATTAGGAAAAAAATTGATAAAAAATAATTTGTCAACAATTTCTGTTTAGACAAATGATTACAATCAAATAATCCACTAATACAATATAATACAAGCATTACAATTAAAAATACAGTGCTCAATCCGTGATTGAATGAAATATAGTACGTTTTGCAATACTTATATTTTCTAGCAACAAAAGGTTGTCTGGTGTGGTGGTAGTTAGCTTGTTTACTCATCAAGAGATCTCAGGTTCGATTCACGCAGGGGAAACAAATTTTGGGGAGTGGTTAATTCGCATTTCTGCCAAAATTCGACTGAAATCGGATCGTTTCAGCGGAATCGGACTATATGTTGCAGTCCGATTCCGATCCGGAACGGCTGATTTTTCCTTCTATGGTTACAAGAGCTTCGAGTATATGTTTTCAAATTTGCCTCAGGCTCTGCCACGAGCTTCAATTGTAGTAATGTAATTTTCAAATTGGACTGAAATATATTTCATATTCAGTAATTTAATTCCCAAATACGAGACGGAACACTAAAAGTGGGGTTAATAATATGTGGAACAGATTTAAGATCGTGCCCTTGTTTTATATAAAGCGCTGAAGTGCACCCTCGTCTCACCAATGTGACGCAAGGCTGTACAAAACTGTCTTGCTCGATAAGCTCAAATACTCGATTTTATTGTAATAGAGAAGAGTAAAAGTAACACAGAGAACTCAAAGACACCAACACAACTTTTTTATTTAATAATCAACTCCCCTTCTACAGAAAAGTCTTACATATTTAAAGGAAATTGAAATTTAATGCTAACTTAGGAAAAATAAACAATTAAATATTAATTTAGTAAATCAACAAAAAAGTTTGACTATGGTTTAAAGAGTATGAAATTTTCCGTGCAGTCAAGCCTCCAATTTAATTGAAACTCCTTGGTATTCGCGGCCATGCAGTCAAAGGGATCAAATTTCAAGTTGCACAAATAAATTCTTGATCGATTTGGATTTGGTGTGACCATCGTCCGTATCGAATCGGAATCGGACACTACCTCGGGACGCAGTGTTCAATTTATTTAGTAGACAACGACACTACAACTATCAATTTGGTGTGACACGTTAATAATATGACAATGACACTACAACTATCAATTTATTCAGTAGAGTTGACTTTCAGTGTTCACAGACTCCCCAATATATATTTCATATGTATAGTTTCATATCAACAAAAGAAAAGATACTTTTGCAATATTAGATCAATGGGTCTGGGGGGAGCGATTTGCAATCTTCTCTTTTTGGGCGCCAAATTGCTTCCTGTTGTCAAAGCATCTGCTGAAGCTCCGTCTTCTTCCTTGCATCCTCCTGTTCATCAAAACCACCAAATTGGGGATGAATTGGAAAAATTGATGAGGATGCTGGAGCGGATCAAGACCACGTTGTACGATGCAGAGCAGAGGGAGATCACAGGCTCGTCACTTGAGCTCTGGTTAAAGGAGCTCAAGGGTGTTGCATATGATGCAGAAGATGTACTGGGTGAGTACCACTATGAAGTCTTACGAGCACAAGTTGAGGCAAGATATGCTTCTCCACCAGATTCTCGTAAAAGGAAGCTAATTCAGGTAACTAATTTAATTTTATTTCTTTGTGCAAATAGTATATCTGTATATGTGATATATAGGTTATGTGTTCATGAGTTGGGATCACTAACATAAATGTCTTATTAGTATTTCCAATAAATGGAATTGCTAATGAAGTTAAAGACAAAAAGAAAGTAATTTCAGATTCTCTTGTTGTTGTGAAATACCGAGCCTGTATCTGTCAAACTGGTCAAGCTCATTTGTTTACAGCATTTATTCCATTGACTGCCAAGAAGTTGTAAGCTCTTAGAACTATAACAAAGAATATGACATGTACTTTTACCCACAGTCTACCATCAGATCCAGGTAGAGCCATATATACCAGTACAAGGTACTAGCTGGACATATGATGTGCCATAGGAAATATGATAAATCCATATAAAACACATTGCAAAACACAAAAATGTAGCAAAGACCGTGCTATATATATAAGTAGTATTAACGGGATGGAAAAGAGAGAGACTGTGTTTCAAATAGTATTATTTGTGTACGTGAACATTATAGTAGGTCTTACACTCTCAATGTAATTATAACATTCCAGGTTCCATGCGGCATGCTGGATCAAATTCAGCAAATAAGGAGAAGATTTTATGAGATTGCGAATGATCGGATAGCACTTCAATTGTCAGAGGGAGATGGACCTAAACGTTGCAACAACAAATTGCAAATAGCTCCAACTAGCCACTTTGTAGTTGAGTCGAATATCTTTGGTCGAGAGAGGGAAAAGGAGAAACTAAATGGTTTGTTGTCCTTAGAACGTGATATTGTTTCGGTGGTGACAATTGTGGGCATGGGGGGCATTGGCAAAACAACCCTTGCACAACTTGCCTATAATGATCAACGAATCAAACAAAGGTTTGATAAATATGGGTGGATATGTGTATCAGAGGATTTTAATGTTGAAAGGCTCACCAAGGAATCACTGGAGTCTATTACAGGAAATGGGTGCGCTCTTACAAATTTGAGTGCTTTGCAAGAGAAAATTCGGAAGGAGATAAGTGGGAAAAGGATACTTTTGGTCCTTGATGATATCTGGAATGAGAAGAAAAGTCTGTGGGACTCATTTCAGGCTCCTTTTAGGTCAGCTGCATTTGTCAAAATCCTAGTTACTACAAGGAATGATCCAGTCGCACGAATCATGCAAACAGAGCCAACATTCAACCTTGGCCATTTGTCAACTGAACAGTGTTGGCGATTGTTCGAACATTATGCATTTGGGGGAGTAGAACAAAATAATGACCCGAAGTTGGTAGAAATTGGGAAGCATGTCATGAACAAGTGTGGAATGTTGCCCTTGGCTGTGAAGTCAATTGCTAGCCTTTTGAGGCATGAGGTGGAAGAAGAGAGTTGGAGAGATATTTTAGAAAGTGAGCTATGGGAGTCCGTAGATGTTCACAATGAGATATTTCCACCTCTTCAAATAAGCTATGCACGTCTTCCCACATACCTAAAGTCCTGTTTCCTATATTGTTCCATGTTTCCTAAAGATTACAGCTACGATGTTGAATATTTGGTGAAATTGTGGATATCCCAGGGTTTTATTGAGCCTAAGGGAAACAAGACTGCAGAACAAATTGGTTTTGAATATGCTGATCAATTGTGCCAGAGGTCCTTGATTGAAAGAGAAGGCAGACATGAGTTGAATGTATATGAGGGGAATAATTTTGTTTGCCGAAAGTTTAAGTTGCATGATATAGTTCATGACTTAGCACGAAGTAATTCAGAAAATTGTTGCTATTCAATTGAGGCTAGTAAGCTCCCAATTTTTCCTAATATACTGTACCATATGTATATAGCTAATTCTGTGAATCTAAGAGATCCTATTCCCTCTGACAAGTTCACTACTCTGCGCACACTCTATACAGGCTTCGATGTCGAAAACTTCTTCAATACTTTTGAATTTTCAATGGCACCAAAATTAAGAGCTCTAAATATATGGGTATTCAGTGAATTAGAATCTCTTTCCTCCATTGGTAATTTGAAACATCTTCGTTATCTTTCACTTAGTGATATGTTCTTTGAAATGCTACCTGAATGCATATGCTCCCTTTACAGCTTGCAACATCTAACTCTTATGTTTTGTAATAATCTCAAAGAGTTGCCAACAAAAATAGGAAATCTAATTAGCCTAGAAGAGCTGATAATTGAAAATTGTTCAAACCTCGAGGTGTTGCCTGAGTCCCTTTGTCTATTAAAGGCCTTGAGGAATCTCAATCTTTTTGGTTGCTCGCAACTTGAAAAGCTTCCTAGTGACATGGCTAGCCTTACAAATCTTCTAACTCTGGAAATAAGGAATACTAGTGTTAGTTATTTACCACCTAGCTTGAGCAAATTTATAGGAATTCAAGCACTGCAGGTGCAGCTCAGATGCCTGACAATAGGATGGTTAAAGGGTTTTCCTGATTTTGGAGGTACTCTTTGTCTGTGCGGATTGAAAAATATTTCCAATTTAGTGGATGTCCAATGTGCTAACCTTGTGAGTATGTGTAACTTGGAGCACTTGATACTAAACTGGGATAAGTATGATTATCAGTATATAGATGGCAGTGTACTCAGGTTGCTCATAAGAGAACGTTACCGCATATTTCATGAAGATCAAACATGTTTTTCGGTGATGGATAGTCTCCAGCCTCACCCTAATCTTAGCAAGCTACAAATATTGAGTTACAGTGGGATAACATTACCGGAATGGATTGGAAGCCTATGCAAACTAAAGTATTTGAATATTACCAATTGTAATGGTTTGCAATTCTTAAAAGCAGAGTCGCTGCCATTAGAACTTAAAGAGATGGAAATTCGTTGGTGCCGTCACTTAGTATCTATGCCTGGAATACAAAAGCTGAAATCATTGGTCATACTTTCCATAGAAAATTGTGAGAACCTGTGCTCATTTATGGGACCTCTTGAATTGACAATGTGTACAGAGGAGGGTTCATATGGGAGCTCATTGTTGGGGTTGACAAACCTCGCTTCACTAAGAAGTTTGAAGATTTCAACCTGTTTCAAATTGCAAGTATTGGTGGAAGAGTTGCTTCCTGTAGAACCTTGCAACATTGAAGTTTCTGAATGCCCTGGGTTAAGGGAGTGGTGCTTGCAACATGGAATAAATTATCAGGTACTTCCTAATTACCATTATTCTATAGTATTGTTGCTATATTATTGAAGAGGCCATTATCTAGTTTCTAAGCTTTATTTTCTTTAAATACATTATATTTCTTTCCTCTTTTGTCTTTCCACGCATGTCATTCAACTCAAGAATTACATTTTTTTCAAACGTGTTTCAAATCTGGAGTGGAAATGAATAGTGTCCCAGGACTGAGTTTTTGGTTGCAAGTAGCAAGTCAAAGGCAGTATGAGATGGCTGTGCAGATCCACTAATTCACAAGCAATGTTGAGATTATAAATTTATTACATGAGTAATAGTTAGAATAGAATAAATAATTGGTCCCTCTAGCAAAGCTGACTTGCACATAGGTCCTCGCTGAGAATCCAACTTATTTTTTATTTTTTTTTAAGGTTAGTGGCTTTTATGCCAACTAACAAATCAATTGGTAAAAACCGTATTTATAACAAGTCAAGTGACTCTAATTTCTAAGTCTACTATTTTATTCTCACAAATTTCTCTAAATTACTCTAACTATTATCACCCTCTAAATTCCTAGATTTACCCTTCTAATCCTACTTATATATACTCATATTCACCCTAATACCTTAATCCCCATCTCGATCCATGACCATTCTGACCACCGCCAATTTCCGACGACCGGATCTACTTACCGTCGCGCTCCGATTGAGATGAGGACTCTACTCTCCGAGCTCCGACGATACCGCGCTCTCGGCTCGATTCGGCTACCTCCCCTCTCACTCATTCTTCTCTCCGCTCAAGGAGGTAGAGACGAGAGAGAGGGGAGGATATCATTGTGTACGTCGAAGGTGAAAACTTGAAGAGGAGAAGTGTGGAATGAGAGGCGGCAGCCAAGTAGATAGGGTTAACTGGTACAACTGGATCCTTTGTCAAACTTTCCATCGATTATTGTGTTAACGGCCATTAAAACAGGTACAATTGGTACCAATTTCAGGTTGGCAATTATCGTGTTAACTGTTACAACTTCTGAAGAACTGGTACAACTGTTAAATTTTCATCTATTATTGTGTTAACTGCCATTAAATCAATTTCAGTTTGGCAATCATCGACACTGTCAGATCCTTGACCTGCCGACGCTATTGCAAAACCAATTTGATCCGGAAAGTGAGCTTCATGAACTAATTTCAAAGATTGAGCTTGAGCTCAGTGATAATGGTGAAAAGAGATGAGAAAGAGAAACAGGTAAAATTGTTATTTCATTTCATAATCCGAATGGTTACAACTATTGCCTATTTATAGGCGATGCAATATACTGAAAATTACAATTTTCTGTGCAGCAGATTCGTCAAACAAATGACAAGCTGCCACCTGAGCGCGACGGTGGAGCTTTACTTAATTCTTATTTGGCTAACGATCTAACTAACATCACTGTAGCCCAATCTCCAGTATTAATTATTAATCCTAACAGCTCTCTTCCTTAAAACTAAGCATGGAGCCCAGCTGTCAGCGTCTGTTTCTTTTAAAGACTGCTGCCCGGTTCGCTGACCTTCATGACCGTCACCTCTCCCTCTTCTTCCAATTCTTTGACTAGGTCAAAATCAACCCAAATCACCCCAAATTAGCTCTGATACCTGACAGACACCCTGTACAGAAACTGGTACAACCGGGTCCTGACAACAAGGAATAAGCGCTGCTATGTTGAGGCTTTAGTTCAAAGAGTTAATTGATTTTTTCTTTGAAATAGTGCACCATAGATCCAAGAATAGTTTGAATTTGAATTAACGGAATTGTATTCCGTTACTCTTGTGTTGCTTTTGACGAATTCACAACCAATATTTTATTTTTTATATATGGATGTTCTTTGAAATAGTGGAGTAGAACTAGGGTGTTCTCAAGCTCACCAAGCTTCTTTGTGAGCTTAATTTAAAAATCTATTGAATTAGCTTCAAACGATGTATCCAAACCGTTGAAACCAATCTACTTCACGAGCGATCAGTTTACATGTCAAACTTATAATTTTTCGAACTAATTTAGTATAAACTATAAAGTCATGCGGTAAAAAAAGGATGGTTTATAAGTTAATTTTAATGTGTTTATTTTTCATTATTTTTTACGGTTTGACTTTATATTTAATTAGTTTCAAAATTTATAAATTTGACATGTAAGCTCATCATTCGTGAAGTAGATCGGTTTCAACAGTTTGGATATGCCGCTTGAAGCCAATTTGATAGATTTTTGAGTTAAACTCACAAAGGAGGACCTTGGTGAGCTTAAAAAAACAGCTAGTTCTACTCAAAATAGTGCAGCACAGTCCATAGATCAAAGAATAGTTTAAAAGATATGAATTAACTGAATTGTATTGAAAAAAGACTTAAGGCCTTCAAATTTGGTTATTTTGGGCCGGGCTTGCTACTGGGCTCCAAATCTAGTTACTTTGGGCCTTCAAGCGTACCCATATAAATGCTTTGAAATAAACTGAACCGACAGTTCAGTTTGATTTTCCTCATATTACCTAGGCTAGCAAGTAGGGGTTTTAATCGGTTATAAACCGAACCGACAGTTCAGTTTAAACGATTTGATTTTCCAGTTAAATGGATCGGTTAGGTTCATTTTTTAAAACCGGTTAAATCAAACCAACCAAAATTTGTAAACTTATTCCCCTTCAAAACCAAACATTTTTTAAAAATTCTAAAATTACGACATAATGTATATTTCTTGGTTCGGTTTAAAACAGGTTAAACCGAAGCAAACAAAATTTATAAATCCATCTTTAAAAACATTCAAAAAATTAACCAAAAAAATATTTATTTTTATGATTAATATCCTATTTCGGTTCAACCGAACAAACCGAAAATTACTTCGGTTTGTTCGATTCGGTTTTTTTTAGTTGTTCGGTTTCATTTTTTAAAACCGAATAAAACTTTAGTTTGCCTATTTTATTTCGGTTTGAATTGAAACGAACCCATGAACACCACTATTAGCAAGTATAGTAACAAGATTCGCGAATAATTCGCAAAAAATATTCGGATTTGAGCCGTTAGCGAATCAATCCGCGTATTATTCGGCATTATACCCGAATTATTTCCGAATTATTCTCGAAATTTACGAATTATACATGAATTATTCCCTGGGCCAAAAAACATCCTTGTATATATTTTTTTTGGCTCTCTTGTGGGACTAAGACCTCCGGTCCAGACTCAATGTATAAATCCAAATTAATCTCAAATTATATCCGAATTATTCCGAATCACGAATTTTTGGCTTCGTTGAATCTTTTTTAAATTATTTAGTTGTCACTGTACTAACAAGCACATAAACTAAGACATCTGAGACCAAGATAGTACGGATGCACTAACTTATTTCTCAAATAAGGCACGTGACTTTTCAAATGCAGCAAGGCATTATGTACTTTTTTTTTGAGAAACTGACATAAGCTATCAGGATAAGGCATTATGCATTTAGAAACCGGTTTCTTATAAAATATAAACTCTTTTCTCTACCTTTTTTTTTTCTCATAAAATATAAATCTTCGGCACCTCTTTGTATCAATGAAATCTGGAGATCCAACCTCCATATTTCTTTCCAATAAAAAAAAAAAAAGAGGTGGTGTGCCCCTTCTTAGAACCTTTATACACAATTGAGTATTGACACATTCTTTTGACAAGCTCCCTGCATCTCTTTTTAAGATTGTCCCCCATGATTATTCAAATTTGTGCCATTAATCACGCAAAAAATGAGGATTCAATGTGGGCCCAAAGTGAGCGCACATTACTCCGACGAATCCAATTATTGGGCCGGACCCAATTGCACTCATTGCCATTGATAAATTATTGCAGCAGATTGGGACTCTTAAGTAGATACTAATAAATAGTATGAGTCGCTTGCTTTATGAAAGACTAAGCACCATTCACAATTATTCTGTCAATAGCTTAATCCATTAATATGGATGATTAAATTGTTAATGTTGGATAAGTTATTCAAAACTTAGCATATTAAAACTAAAACATCAAGTTAGAGGAAAACAATGATTAACAATTAAATTAACAACTCAATTTGTCAAATGGACTAGAATAAATAGAGAGGGACAGTATGTATGTATCGTCTCTATAGACAGAAAAATCTGAGCGAATCAAACTGTTTTCCAATGTGATCGAAAATTAGTAAATTTATTTCCGTGTTTTTTTTCCTATTGACGATATGTTTTTTAATCTAAAATTCGGATCTAGTGAGGTATCGTAGGGTGTAAAGTGATATCCTAACCGTCGTTTTAATTTGAGACAAATCTTAAAGGAACTCCATAAATATAAGACATACCAGAATAAAATTTTATTTGTCTGGAACTCACGCTCTGACGAAAACCAAAAAAACTGACTTGGACTCAGATCCAGACTCGTACTCGGTACGAGTAAATGTCTTCAATCTTCTTAAATAGCTAAACACAAGTCCCAAGAAGGGATTCCACGCGTATTCTAGTTCATCATAGGATCATCATTTCGTATGATGATTAATTACAAATTAAATTATATTATATTTTCTATAAAACTTTATTATGTTATTAGTTTCTAAGTTTGACTATTTAGATTTTCTAAACTATTTTAATTATGATAGAGTTTCCAAGAGTTATTTAGAACTTCTAAGTTCATTATGAGTTGTTGGTTCTTAAGTTGGACTTTTAGTTTTTCTAAGTTATTTATTATGTGATTGATGTATTATAAGAAGAGATAGCATGTCATTTTTTTTCTTGAGCCTAAGCTTTTGATAATATATGATATGTTTCTTATCTTCTCTCTTGTGATTTCTCTCTTTTTATTTTGATTCTCTTCTTAAATTGTTTAATATCTCACTAAATCAAACAAAATATGTACACGCAAAGTAGAGTTTGAGACGTACTGTCGTCACACTTTATCCTGTGTACCACAAGGGATACACTCTCTTACTCTTGAGAAGAATTGATGAGGCTTTTTATTTCTCAATTTTGTTTGTTCAGGATTTGGCGTTTGAAATTCTTCAGCTTGAATTGTTGAAAATATTATATACGCAGGGGTACTTAATTTCCTATCATCAAAATATGTGTTATTTTTTTAATTGAAAACTAAGACACGCTTTTTGAACCATGTTAATTATCAGGTATACCGTGATATGAAAGGAACGGACTCCGTTGTTTTTCTGAGAGAAAAGCAGGGTCCTTTTCCTATCTCAGTCATTCAAAATCGTTGAGATCTGTGCATAGAAAAGTTCTTTTATCGAGATACGTGAATGAAAAATTTTAAATAGTTGAGATCAGAAAAGCAAAATGCTATTTTTCTCTAAAAAATAAAGCAGCAGAGTCTTATCCGATATGAAATGGTAATATTTATTGTGTCTTATTTTTAGTTACATGCTTACAGCACAGAGATTCAATGTCTTATGTTTCTGTCATATCAATAAATGTGACAGTGTACTGTGTAGCAATGCTCTTATTTATTCATTAATTATTATATTATTTGTTTTGGAGAATGATGTAATGCCATGTGGGATAGGAATTAGTGTGCGGTGTGCATGACACAACCCATGTTCTTCCCTGTTTATTCCACATGGGAGAGAAAAACATACAATGTGACTTCATTTGTGATCCTCTATTTTTTTTTTGTTAATAAGACAAATATACATTCATGATTGTTATTATTGTACTAATAATTTTATCGAAAAAACAAAGAGCAATTTCATACTTGTAAAAATGTTTAGTATTCCAAATTGAGGGAGGCAACAGTACTATTCATAGCATATATTGGTCTATACATTGAATCTATTATTCATTTTCAAACTTCAAATAATCAATTCAACGGTATGTGTGTGCATATAATCATAATTATTAAAAATAATTAATTTAACTCATCAAACTTATCAAATAAATTTATTTTAACTTAGTTTCATTGTTAATTAATAAAAATTTATAAAATTGTCATTTAGAAAACTTATATAAAACAAGACAAAGTATAATACATATAACCAAGCTTCTAAATAGCGATTATGCGTCGTCGCGGAGAGGCTAAAAAAAATCTATTGTGGATAACGTAGCTATAATGGAAGCTATTGTACATAGCTTTTTTTTCTTTTAAAAAATATATTATATATTTCTATTAATTTTCAACATTATCAATATTGGAGAACTAGGGTAACAATCAAATCAAATAACAACTAATCTAAGTCTATATTTTTTTCAATCATGCAAATAAAAAAAATATATCTACAAGGTAACATTCTTTAATAGTTCATACTTCCTATTACATATTCGAATAGACGAAGAACAATTAATTTTACAAGTAAAACGAAGTCAGTACCTATTTGATTATTATACAGATAACAATAATCGAAATCAGCTTTCAAGTGAATACTAGACGAAGAGTAAGCAAAAGGAAGAATTAATATTTGGATATTTTCCGATATAAAAGAAGAGACTAAATTACAAATAGGAATAGAAGCACAGAGTTTGGTTTAGCATATTTAGCATAGCGGACGATGTAGCATCACAAATAGGAACAGAAGCACAGAAACTCATGCAAATTGCAAACAATAAATAAAAAAGAAGCTCATGTCTCATAGCAGTCAGCAATAGCACATAACGCGTAGCGCGTAGAGTTAATAGCGGTAAGCTATTACAGCTATAGCGGTCGTAGCTGAATTAGCTAATTTTTATCCCATAGCGTGGATTTTATGGACTGAAAAAGCTATAGCGCAGCTATAACGAGTTATTTAGAACACTGCATATAACGGATAAATGTAGAAAAAAATAATAAAAATGACCTACTAATTGGTCGTATAAATGGAAGCAGACGATTTGTAACGGTTTGGTCACCGCCAACGACTAATTGGCTAATTAGTTAGATTAATCAGCAGTTTTTAACAAAACTGATAACAACAACAATAATTCTACTAATAATAATAATACTAATTAATAATGATAATAATGTCAAGAAAAAAATGAAAAGGTGATGGACAAAGGGCCAGAGCTGAGGGTGATGCATGCATGGCAATGGCATGCTTATTAAGTCCCACACATATATGACTTTGACATGGTGTACCATTTCATCATGGGTCATGTGGCGTACCTCGGCGAATCACATGTGTGATAGCCCCAATCATGACTTGTGTCTAATTGGCTACTGGATAGGTGGGGTCCATTTTTCATAGTCGATGAATTAGATGGTTTTTAACATAACTTTTTTAAATTTTACCATTATTTTTTTTCTGATATATAATTTTAATTTGCAATCATCTTTGTTCTTCTATATATAATTGACTTCTTATTTCACCATGAGCAATATCCATAGAGTGTTAAGGGTGGAGCTCTAATTTGAAACTATGAGGGTTAAACAAGAATGAGAATCAATCATACAAATTTTATATACTGCGAATAAAAGTCAATTTCATAGTATACATAGTTTTTTATTCTAAATTATATAGAAAATATTGTATAAAGACATACATTTTGCAAAAAAAAATATATATATATGAGGTCACGGCACAACTTAGGCATGCATGTCGATTACGTGCCGTGACTCGCGTGTCCCGTACCGTGACTACTCGTGTGGCGTGACCAACTGTTGGCAAAAAAGACACGGCACGGAACACGGAACGGCATGGCACAAAATACGGCACGGCACGAAACACGGAACGGCACGGTAGACACGGAAGATACGCCAGTCACGGTAGGCACGGCACTTAAATTTTTTTGAATTATTTTTCCAAACAATAATTCTAAATTATAGACAAAAAAATATGTTTTTAGCATCAATATTTTCTTTCAATATTAATTCTTCATTTTAAATTTTAAAGAATCGTTTCATATTTTTTTTTAAAACATTAAATGCGATCAAACGTGACTAACGTAACTGGTCACGGCACTTTTGGTCACGGCACTTTTGGTCACTGCATGACTTAGTCACGGCACGTTTGGTCACGGCACAACTTAGTCACGGCACGCGAGTCACGGCGTGACTCGCGTGCCGTGACTAACCCTCGTAATTTTTGTCACGGCACGGCACGTGAAAAATTAAATTGGTCACGGCACAGCACGGCACGTGACCAAAGTCACGGCACGACACGTTTTTCCCACTCTAGCTCCAACTCATCATTGTGTTTTTTTTACTGCTTGATTTTATATTAATATTTTATAAATTGTAAAAGCATCCCTTGTCAATAAGATGGTTGGAACGGTTTGTCTTTACCATTTGAAGAGTTAAACTCACAAATTACCTTGATAAATTTGACCTGGAACGGTTTGTCTTTACCATTTGAAGAGTTAAACTCACAAATTACCTTGATAAATTTGACCACCTTGATGAGTTTGAGCTCAAAATAGGAGCAAAGCTATTATGTGATATCTCATCAAGAGAGTTGGTGAGCACAAATTTAAAAGTCTATCAGATTATTTTTAAATGACAAATTCAAACTGTCGAAATTCATCTACTTCATTAGTGATGCATGTATGTAAAAAAAATTTAAGTTCTGAATTCATTTAGTACAAAGTCAAGTGGTAAAAAAATGAACATTTTATAAGTTGTTTTATGTATTTATTTTTCATTAATTTTCTGACCACTTGACCTTGTACTAAATGAATTTGAAACTTTCAAAAAATTTTGCATCACTCATAAGTAGATGGATTTCAACAGTTTGGATTCGTCGTTTGAAGCCAATCTGATAGACTTTTGAAGTTGTGCTCAACAGTCCCTCTCAGTGATTACATCACAACCTAGCTTTACTCCTCAAAATAGTTCTTACTTGTAAAGACGATTTTTTAAAGTCAAGCTGTAGCGGCTGTAGTATACAACAATGTTGTAAATAACGGTATACGGTCGTCGGACGGACATGGTACCGCCAAGCGGTTAATCGGGAATAATTGAAAATAATCGGTCGATTAATCGAGAAAATCTGTGACGGTTTGATCACCGCCAATGACTAATCGGCCGATTAATCGGCCTAAACGGACGTTTTTTACAACACTGGTATACAATGATGCATTTGATTTAGTGAACTCTAGTGGTTTAATTATCATTTGTACATATATATTATAGATGTCTTTTTCTTATATTTATACAGTATGTATATCAAATTAATTTGTTATAATTTGAAAAAAAATTATGTCACTAACACTAAATTGTTACATATTATTTAAAAAGTAGGGTTCAAATGTTTTGTCTTTTATGTCTCATTCGTGTTTCAAATTCTTATCTCCGTTTTCAAAATTCAAACAATCGATCTGAACCGCTCAACATAATCTCCGTATTAAAATGTGCCTGGGACCAAATTATCTTTTTGGAATAATTTTTACTATTTTTTTAGATAGGTATAAAATTAATGTTTTCGAGTGGTCAGAATTTCCTAAAAGACAGTTATTTTGGGCTCCAAACACATTTTTATACGGAGATTATGTTGAGCATTTGGAACGACTATTTGGATTTTAAATAATAATAATAATAATGTGAGACATGAATGAGACATGAAAGTCACGAGATATTTGAACCATCCTCGTAATTAATTTAATGTCACTACATAAAAAATGATCGAATTTCTTATTACTTGCACCAAATTCAATGTATAATCTATGCAAATAATGGCAAAACATTTACAATTTTAATATTTTGTCTTAAAAGTTGTTACCATTACTATATAATTTTATTGTCACCTGTTCTGATTCTTCTGCACCCATCAATAATTTCGAGTAATCATTTTACTTTTTGGTTTCATATTATAAAACCTCAAATGTTACATGAGATGCTACAAATTAAAACACAGCATGATGCTGTCAGTGCTGCATGCGAGGTCCTGAAAAAGCTGACAAATAATTGGTATATATCACATGCCAGGACCATATAATTTTTTGCCAAAATTCAGATTCAGTTAATTGGTTATTTTGTGTTTCAGGCACATCATTTGCTCAGATTCAGATTCAGTTAGTAATGTCATTTATATATGGTACTTTTGGCCCATCCTAAAACTATAGCCTAGAGATATCATACAATTTGTCTTGTTTGAAGAAACCAAAAAGATATTGTTATAAATTTTGATCGAATATACCCACTAAGTTGGTATCTTTTATCTTAGAAAGAATAAGGAGCCTCCCTTTATTTTTTTTATTAACCGCAATTGATTACAAAAAATGAAAATGATTAGAAATTAATTGATACCATCAAAATCTTTAAAGTAGGATGCATTTGATATATACATGTCTATGTAAATAGGCTGAAAAATTTATGTCTACAATTTGATTTTTTTTTATGTCTAATTTGAAAATTTCATTTGGCTCATTTTTGTGAAGATTGTCAAAATTTTACAACTATATATCTAGATGTACTCTGACATTATTTTTTTATACTTCTAAAATTTACTTTTACACGATTTCATTAAGAGCAATGATTTTGCAAACTGTTACAAAAAGGAAAACCAAACAAAGAGATAATGAATTGACAAGATGTTCATCATGAATTTAGACTTTTTAAGATGGTATATTAGTACTTGTTTTCTTTGAGAGAACACTCACTGTAGGCCCTCATTTTTAAATTATTATTTTGGACTAATTTCTATATGGAGGGGTGCAGTAAAAAGCTGATCTATGTCTTTTACCAAAGCATACCTCTGATTTCTCAAAAGAGATCAATATAATATTATAAGCAATTTGATGTAGGGCTGCACAAAAAATTCGTAGTTCGTAATTCGATTCGAGTTTGATTCGAAAAAGTTCGAAAAAAGTTCGATTCGAAATTGAGTTCGTTCGAAATTAATTCAAACCAAACTTAGTTCGAAATTAATTCAAACCAAACTCAAACTGGACCTAGTTCGTTCGAAATAGGTTCGCAAACCAAATTTAGTTCGAAATTAACTCAACGTGAACCGTTAATTTCCGCTGATAACTTATGTTCGCTGATGAAAATATAAGGCTGCCCTCAATTCTGACTTTTGAAAATTATTTCTTGAAACAAAAAACCCAGTCCAACTACAAGCCCAAATAGAAAAATTCAACAACAAAGCTCAAATAGAAAAATTAAACAAAACCAGCCATAATCGCTGTAGCCAAGTCCCTAGCTGACTTTCTCTCTGTTGGTTGTGAACTTGCGATACCAAAGTACCAAACCCTAGAGTTTCCCTCTGTTGGCTGCGAATTGCGATACCAAACCCTAGAGGTTGCGATACCTTAGAAATAAGGTCGCACCAAGTGAAAGACCACCCGCTGTTGGCTGCGACTTTTCCTCTGTTGTGCTTGTGATTTATGTGCTGGCTGGTGCTGTCTCTGCTTTGTTGGCTGATTACTGGGACCGACCGTGAGACGAGGCGACCCTTGGTACCGGCCGTGAGGCGAGACGACCCTTGGTACATGCCATTTCTCTTTGCGATTTGCTCCTCTCGGGTAATTAAAAAGCATACCCTTTTTATTGTTGCTTGTTTTATAATATTTGAGTTTGTAATAATTCAAAAACTTTGTTGATTGTTTTCTACTTCTATTGATATTTAAATTGTACTTTGATACTTTGGATATTTGAAAACTTTGTTGGCTATTTGGAAAATTTTGGATATTCGTAAATCGTAACAAAGTTCGAAGAAGTTCGAAATTGAGTTTGTAAAAAATTCGATTCGAAATTGAGTTCGATTCAAAATTGAGTTCGTTCGAAATTAATTCAAACCAAACTTAGTTCGAAATTAATTCAAACCAAACTCAAACTGAGGGTAAGTTCGATTCAGTTCGGTTCGTTTGCAGCCCTAACTTGATGCATTGGATAATAATACTAGTTAGAGACAAAAGATTACAGCTCCTTAACATTGAAACCAACACAAAAGGATCAGAATACCCCAATCTCCATACAACCTGACAGCACACACCACACACCATTAAATCATAAATCATAATCATAACTACCTTACTAGAGTTGCTAAGTAACACCCACATGTGCCCTCCTTAGCAGCACCGGGGATCCTTCAACACAACTCTTTCATATAATAACCCTAAAACACTAATTACCAGCAGTTAACTAAGATAACCGGCCAATCAAATTTGGCCGTAGGAGTGTGCCAAGTAGGCGAGTGCACCGACAAGCGGTGCGTTGATGTAAGTGGCAGGTTCAGAGTGCTCATAGTCATTTCTCTGGTCGGTGAACCTGTCCTGTGCATCGGGTCCACCGATCACAGCCCCAACTAACAGATTAGGGTTTGGTGCGCCCGAATACAGTGCAGAGAACCCGGTTGAGCAGCTGATTTTCACTGGGTGGGATACCACTGAAGGAAGAGATGAGCCACGATGGTGGATCCGCTCAGGAAATTTCAATCCATACCCGACCATGTATGACATGCCCTCTGGGTTGTCTCCTAACAAGTAGTCAACCTAAATATGGAAGGAGTTACATTTATAACTGTAATTAGTTTTGTTGGGGTATGCTTGTCTATGCTTTGATTAGTTAGTAAGGATTAAAATAGATACAAACTAAACAGTCAATAAAATGTTTTTTTATTCTGATACATTTCCTTATAAATCCATGTGCAAAGTACCAATCCAGCTCCTACATTTGTCTTATTCATCAAATTATTTCTATATACATATAGTTATTGTAGTTATACAGGGGAGCAGATTCTATGAGAAATATATATATATATATCAGATTTTTCAATTTATCTAAACCCGGGCCAAATGATTGTGCTTTTAGATTCGTGCAAAAAGATTTGAACGGTCCGGATGTTTCACATATCAACTCAAAGTTTGAGGTATCTCAGAGGGTGCGAATTCGTTATACAGTAGGTCACTAGTTGTAACTCTAGTTACATGCCATGTCAAGTATTGAGTACCAGTATTATATGGTACCTGTTTCTTGGCAACAGCACGAAGCTTCTGAGGCGTGACGATAACACCGCCACATGTCACGACCTGCTTGGAGAACGTCAGATACTTCGCATAGGTGAGCAGCAGAAATGTAGTAGAGGTTACATACTGCATGTTGCTGTCACTCATCTTAAACAACAATCCTCCTAAAGAAGCAAAATAACAAAAAAAAATTTAAAAATCAACAATCATTGGTTTATAAATAGGCATTTAGTGCTAAATTGATGTAATTAAGTAAATTAATTAGGACCTGGTGTGTATTGGGTCTGAGAAGAAGGGGTTCCGGGTATCAACGAGCACATGAAGTTGTCGGCGTGGCCTTTGTACTCGTGCAAAGAACCCAATTTTTGCACCAAAAATGCCTACAAAAAAATAAAATTAGTAAATTGTTAACCACTAATTAGGTTGTTAATAAAAATATATCACAGTAAAAATGCAAACAACAGTAATGAATGAATTGGATGTCTTAGTTTTAGTAAAGTGCTCCTATCTCTGTGCTAACAAAGCTTTAGTAGCAGTCTTTAGTAACACAAATTGTAGTAAATAAATAAATAAAAGCTGAAGCAAGTACATGTAAAAAAAACAAAGCATCATCCTACTTTGAGCACAAGCACTGAACCAATGAAAAAGTGTCCAATGAACAAGGGAAGGATAAGGCAAATAAAATAAAATAAAAATAAAGAGAAAATTTCATGTATAACCCTCAAAACCTAAAAACTACTTATTTACCCCTAAAGTTTCATAATATCATATTTACCCAAATTTCTAAAACTCACATTTATAAAGTTTCCACCTATCTTTTCTTAAAAATAAAAATATATAATTATTGTAAGAAAAATGTTCAAGTCTTCTAATCCATCAGTTCCTCTTTTTTTTACATTTAGATAGGTAAATATGATATTATGAAATTCCCATAAAATGTGGGGCCCACAGGTCAGAATACCTTGGAGAGAAGAACTCTGGCACCAACATGCTTGTTGTCCCAACTAAAAGTGTTGTCTGATTCATCAGCCCCAAGGGTTTGACCGTTGACTGTGATGTAATTGAGGTAGATAGGGTTTTTGGTTGCTTTGTGTAGCCATGCAGCAGCCCATAGCAATTCATCCTGCAAAGCAGCAAAAGCCAACATTAAATGAGAAAAGAACAAAGTGTTGTGAGATGCTAAGAGGACCAATGGGCGGAGAGAAGAGAAAGGGGGTGAATGTGGGACCTGATAGCCAGAGTAAGAGCAGTAGAAGGGGCACACTTCGTTTTTGAGAACATTGCTGTATGATCCTCTGTGCTTGTCAGCAAATCCAAAGACCTGTTATGTATGTACATGTAATTATTAATGAATACACACAAATAATATAATAATAATAATAATAATATAAACTTTAAGGCATTCAATAACATCTTTATAACAAAAAGTTCCCAAGAATTAAAATACTACAGAGAGAATTTCATACATACCCCTTGAAAACTTAAAAATATCATATTTCTCCCCCTCCAAAATCCATAATATCATATTTCCCCTTCTAAATTTCAAAAACACACTAATTTAGCCATTTTATTGTATTTTCTTTTAAAATTCATTTTAAAAAATATAAAAAATATGTAACATGTTTAAAAAAATTTCAATATTATGATTGGTCAGTTTTCAAGAGCAAAAGGTTGCAATCAATTTATTAATTTAAGAGAAAATAAATTAATTAAATTAGTACCCTAATGGCAGAATTAAGGAGTCGCTTGGAGTAATCAGGGTCACAAGTTCTAAACACAAGGGAGGCGGCTGCAAGTGCCGCAGCCGTCTCAGCTGCCACATCCGTGCCTGGATTCCCTGCGTCTATTTTCAGTACATTCCTCGGTGTGTCCATGTCCTCTGGTCTCTCCCAACAGGCATGGTCTTTGTTGGGATCCCCAACCTTTAAATCATCAAAATTACCATTCATAAATCATATAAATATTTCATTGTAATGTTGTTTATTTTTTCCAATAAATATCAAATATTGGGTATTTTTGCACTTTCTAAATTAAAAAACAACAAAATACTGGACATAAAATTTCTTTGAAAAGATGAAAATGGAAAAAACAGGAAAGAATTATAAAATAGGGACCTGAACATAAATGGTATCAGGATGAGCAGTGGCTTTGAGCAGATAATCAGTGCCCCATCTGATGGCCTCCTTTGCATTCTCCAACTCTCCTTTCATCAATCCACCAAATTCAATCGCACTCCATGAGAGCATTGTTGTGGTGAATGCCATGGGAAACCCAAATTTCACATTGTCTCCTGCATCATAGTATCCTCCCACTAAATCCACCTACATTGTCAAATAAATTTCAACAAAAAATAAAACCCAAATTCATTATATTTAAAAAAAATTATTTAGAAATACAATATTATTTTCTACTAGAAAGGAAAAGAGTCGAGAGGTTTTCGACAAATAGGAAACACCGGAAACATGTTTGCACCGAATTTTTTTTTACGGTGCAAGCAATATGCTCATTTTTACATGGTATAATTTTTCAGTGTTATTTATTTTTTGAAATTTACCCAATTCCTTTTCTTTCCAGGAGAAAATAATATTTTATTTTTAACTAAAAATATCCTATTTTAAGGTAAGAAAAAAACCCTTTCTTTCTGAGTTGGGTGTTATATGACTTGATATTATGTCAGTTAAAATATAAGAAAGTGGGGTCATGAAAATGATCCACAAAAATTAACCAAAAATGTTTTTTCTATCTAACAATGATATTCCAAAAATGGATAAAAATTTGTCCGTTTGTACATGCAGCAGTTTCTTTTTTTTCATTTTCACTAAAATGTGAGCACTTTGTTTCTAAATACTGAACTAAATAATATTCTAATTAATTTTTGAGTGAGCCTATGGTGCTATGCATAGCAAGAATGGCTAGTGTACTACGGCTCAATATGGTACTTTTTAAAATCCTAACGGTCGATTCAACCGTTCAATGTGATAACCATATGAATATGTACTTGCAAACTAAATTTTATATTTTTTCGAATTTTTTTACTATTTTTTTAGATAGGAAGAATTTTGATGGTCCCGAATTTTCAGAAAACATTGATTTTTCTACCTATCTAAAAAAATAGTAAAAAAATTCGAAAAAATATAAATTTAGTTTGCATGTACATATTCATATGATTATCACATTGAACGGTTGGATCGACCGTTAGGATTTTAAAAGGTACCATATTGAGCCGTAGTACACTAGCCATCCGTGCTATGCATAGCACCATAGCCTCACTCTTAACTTTTTTTTAAAACAGCACAAAGAAGGAAGAGAGAGAGAGAGGTATACATTCTTGGCTGAGCAGTCGGAGAGGCCGGAGTCTCCTCTCCATTTCATTCTCTGACTGGAGGGGATAAGAATTCCCAGATTGATTTCCCCAATATATATACTTTTTTGAAATAAAGTGATTTCTATGACCACAGCTTCCACAACCAACAAGTAATATATAAAGTGATTTCTATGACCACCACTTCCACTACCAAGTAATAAAGTGATTTCTATGACCATAGCTTTCACTTTATTTGTTTTTAATATTACAGAGATCACTAACATTAGTCACCTTTGGCCCACGCATGATATTTTGTCGGCACCTCACATGATATATTATTTAAATTAATTTTTTAATTAATTAAAACTAAAATGAGAATTACAGTCTTCTCCGAGCCTCCCACTCCCCCAATAATTAGTTTTTCTACCTTATCTTTGGACCGTTTCATATCAGCACAATAGAAGAGCAGAGAAGAGACTTTACAATTTTAGATAGATGGGTCTCGGAGGAGCGATTTCCAACCTTCTCTCTTTGGGCGCCAAACTGCTGCCAGCTGTCGTCGCATATGCGCAAGCTCCGTCTTCTTCCACCAATCCTCAAGTAGATCAAAACCACCAAATTGAGGCTGAGTTGAAGAAATTGATGAGGATGTTGGAGCGGATCAAGGCCACACTGTATGATGCAGAGCAGAGGGAGATCACAGACTTGTCAGTCAAGCTCTGGTTGAAGGAGCTCAAGGGTGTTGCGTACGATGCAGAGGATGTACTGGGTGAGTACCACTATGAAGTCTTACGGGCGCAAGTTGAGGCAAGAGATGCTTCTCCACCAGATTCTCGTAAAAGGAAGCTAATTCAGGTAACTAATTTAATTTTATTTCTTTGAGGAAAGAGTATATCTGTATAAGTGATAGGTTTTGTGTTCATGAGTTAGGGTCACTAACATAAATGTCTTATTAGTGTTTAGATTAAATGGAATTGCTAACGAAGTTCAAGAAAAAAAAAAAAAAAGTAATTTCAGATTCAGGTAGAAGACTATAACACAGAATATTAAATGTACTTTTACCCATAGTCTACCATCAGATCCAGGTAGAGCCACATATACAAGTACAAGGTACTATGATGTGCAATTGGAAATATGATAAGTCCATATAAAACACATTGCAAAACACAAAAATGTAGCAAAGACCCGTACTATATAACTAGTATTAACGGGATGGAAAAGAGAGAGACTGTGCTTCAAATAGTATTATTTGTGTACATGAACATTATAGTAGGTCTTACAATCTCAAGGTAATTATAACTTTCCAGGTTCCATGCGGCATGCTGGATCAAATTCAGCAAATAAGGAGCAGATTTGATGAGATTGCGAATGATCGGATAGCACTTCAATTGTCAGAGGGAGATGGACCCAAACGTTGCAACAACGAATTGCAAATAGCTCCAACAAGCCACTTCGTAGTTGAGTCGAATATCTTTGGTCGAGAGAGGGAAAAGGAGAAACTAATTGATTTGTTGTCCTTAGAACGTGATATTGTTTCGGTGGTGACAATTGTGGGCATGGGGGGCATTGGCAAAACAACCCTTGCACAACTTGCCTATAATGATCAAAGAATCAAACAAAGGTTTGATAAATATGGGTGGATATGTGTATCAGAGGATTTTAATGTTGAAAGGCTCACCAAAGAATCACTGGAGTCTATTACAGGAAATGGGTGTGATCTTACAAATTTGAGTGCTTTGCAAGAGAAAATTCGGAAGGAGATAAGTGGGAAAAGGGTACTTTTGGTCCTTGATGATATCTGGAATGAGAAGAAGAGTCTGTGGGACTCATTTCAGGCTCCTTTTATGTCAGCTGCATTTACCAAAATCCTAGTTACTACAAGGAATGATCCAGTCGCACGAATCATGCAAACAGAGCCAACATTCAACCTTGGCCATTTGTCAGCTGAACAATGTTGGCGATTGTTCGAACATTATGCATTTGGGGGAGTAGAACAAAATAATGACCCGAAGTTGGTAGAAATTGGGAAGCTTGTCATGAACAAGTGTGGAATGTTGCCCTTGGCTGTGAAGTCAATTGCTAGCCTTTTGAGGCATGAGGCGGAAGAAGAGAGTTGGACATATATTTTAGAAAGTGAGCTATGGGAGTCTGTAGATGTTCACAATGAGATATTTCCACCTCTTCAAATAAGCTATGCACGTCTTCCCACATACCTAAAGTCTTGTTTTCTATATTGTTCCATGTTTCCTAAAGATTACGACTACGATGTTGAATATTTGGTGAAATTATGGATATCCCAGGGTTTTATTGAGCCTAAGGGAAACAAGACTGCAGAACAAATTGGTTTTGAATATGCTGAGCAATTGTGCCAGAGGTCCTTGTTTGAAAGAGAAGGCAGACCTGAGTTGAATGAGTTTAAGTTGCATGATATAGTTCATGATTTAGCACGATTTAATTCGGAAAATGGTTGCTATTCAATTGAGGTTGGTAAGCTCCCAATTTTTCCTAATATACTCTACCATATGTATATAGGTAATTATGTGAAACTAAGAGATCCTATTCGCTCTGACAAGTTCACTACTCTGCACACACTCCTTATAGGCTTCTCTGTCCAAAACTTCTTCAATACTTTTGAATTTTCAATGGCACCAAAATTAAGAGTTCTAGAATTTTCAATCGCACCAAAATTTTCAATACTTTCGAATTGTCAATGGTCATTCCGTCAATTAGAATCTCTTTCCTCCATTGGTAATTTGAAACATCTTCGTTATCTTTCACTTAGTGATATGTTCTTTGAAATGCTACCTGAATGCATATGCTCCCTTTACAGCTTGCAACATCTAACTCTTAGGAATAATCGTAATCTCAAAGAGTTGCCAACAAAAATAGGAAATCTAATTAGCCTAGAAGAGCTGATAATTGATAATTGTTCAAACCTCGAGGTGTTGCCTGAGTCCCTTTGTCTATTAAAGGCCTTGAGGAATCTCAATCTTTTTGGTTGCTGGCAACTTGAAGAGCTTCCTAGTGACATGGGGAGCCTTACAAATCTTCAAACTCTGAAAATAAGAGGTACTAGTGTGAGTTATTTACCACCTAGCTTGAGCAAATTTGTAGGAATTCAAGAACTTAAGGTAGAGCTCAGATGCCAGACAATAGGATGGTTAAAGGATTTTCCTGATATGGGAGGAACTCTTTGTCTACGTGGATTGAAAAATATTCCCAATTTAATTGATGTCCAATGTGCTAACATTGTGAGTATGTGTAACTTGGAGCACTTGATACTAGAGTGGGATGAGAATTATCATCAGGATATAGATGGCAGTGTACTTGAGTTGCTCATAGAAAAAGGTCAGAACATATTTCTTGAAGATCAAAAATGTTGTTCGGTGATGGATAGTCTCCAGCCTCACCCTGATCTTAGAAAGCTAACAATAGATGGATACCGTGACATTACATTTCCAGAGTGGATTGGCAGCCTATGCAAACTAAAGTATTTCAAAATTATGTTCTGTGATAGTTTGCAATTCTTAAAAGCAGATTCGCTGCCATTAGAACTTGAAGAGTTGGAAATTTGTTATTGCGATCAGCTAGAATCTATGCCTGGAATACAAAAGCTGAAATCCTTGGTCAAACTTTCCATCTCTCATTGTCAGAATCTGATCTCGTTTATGGAATTTTCTCTTGATTTTACAATGTGTGGATGGGAGGGTCCACGTAGGAGATCATTGTTGGGGTTGATAAACCTTGCTTCACTGAGAAGTTTGTTGATTTCACACTGTTTGAGATTGCAAGCATTTGCAGATGAGTCGCTTTCTGTTGAACTTTGCAAAGTTGAGGTGCTTAATTGTCCCGGGTTAAGGCAGTGGTGCTTGCAACATGGAATAAACTACAAGGTACTTCCTAGTTTCTATTATTTCTATAATATTGAATTTAGATAATTAATGAGATTTGCATCTGTCAGGAATATCGTACTGCTGCCACATATTGCCTATGGCCTACTGTGCCTTAGAGAATCGCGTGCCAACAAGGAAAGGAAAAGATCACACCTCTAATGTATCATTAGCTGTATATTTAGATATGATTCTGTGTATATTTAGGAAATAGAATTGATTGGTAATTAGCTGTCGAATTTAGTGTTTCCTTTCTTATTTTGTATCTTCTGTAATATAATGGGCAACTTTGCTCTCTGAATGATATAATAAAGTTCCATTGATAATTCAGAGTTCTTGTCATGGTATTAGAGCTCTTGTAAAGTTCAAATCATCAGCCTTCCTGTCTTGCTCACTCGCTGCTTGTACGGGGATAGTCATCCCTGGGTACATCTTGTCTTCTCAGCAAACCTTCTGGCGAGTTTCAGATTGCCTTCTCAACAAGGTTCCAGGTGTATTAGATCATCACGTCTCCCATCAGCAAGGTTCCTGACATCTCAGTTGCTTTATCCGAAAAACTCAAGGTGGTTCCCTGGTTACTCGAATCTCGAACTACTCAAACTGTAAGTTGCGCATATCTCAGGAATGGATTTTTCCTCAAAAGTTTATGTGATCCCTGTCTGTTTGAATGGCAAAAACTACTCATTGTGGGAATTTAACCTTCGTTGTTTTATTCAAGGGCATGAATTATGGGGTTATGTTGATGGTAGTGAAACAAAACCAAAAACCAAAGACAAAGAAGAGGAAACCGTTAAAAACCTTAAAAAATGGATTAGTGAGAACTCTCGTGTCATGAGTTGGATCCTAGGATCAGTTGAACCCCATATTGGTATCAACCTTAGGCCCTATCAAACTGCTGCTGATATGTGGAATTACCTTAAAACCATATATCACCATGATAGTGATGCTCGAAAATATCAACTTGATCTTGAAATTCATGACTACACTCAGGGACATAAAAATATTCAGGATTATTACTCGGGTTTTATGGTGTTATGGCTTGAGTATGATTCCATTCTATATTCCAAAGTCCCTAGTGCTGCCCTAGTTACTATCCAAGAACTGCAAGAAAAAAATATGCGAGATCAGTTTTTGATGAAACTCAGACCAGAATATGAACCAATAAGAAAACAAGTCATGGCACGCACTCCCATCCCTACATTGATAGAATGTTTTAGAGAGATTATGCGAGAAGAACAAATCATGTTTACCCGATCCAGCATTGCAGAAGCTGCTCCTGGAAGTGACTCAATGGCGCTGATGACTCGAGGTAATTCTCGGGTTGGAAAAGATGTACAGTGTTATTCCTGCCAAGAGTATGGGCATATTGCAAAGGATTGTAAGAAGAAATTCTACAATTATTGTAAGAAAGGAGGTCACATTATTTCTGAATGTCGCCGTCGCCCTCAAAATCGACGCAACAATATGCATGCCTTGGTTGTTCCGAACCAGCAGAACACTACAGCAACCACAACTCCAACTGCAGTTCAGTCCCCTTCCAGCTTCGCTGGTACTGTCACACCTGAATGCGTTCAACAGATGATCCAGTCTGCCCTATCTGCTATGGGGCTGTCAGGTAACAGTTCTTCAAAATGGTATATTGATTCAGGGGCATCAAATCATATGTGCAGTCAGTCCCATAAATTTCGATCAATAGCACCATATTTGGGTACAGAAAAAATATCAACTGCTGATGGTACTAATCTTTCAATTACTGGTATTGGGGATGTTTCTTTAAAAGATAATACTTTAAATGATGTTCTGTTAGTACCTAAATTGGCATCAAACTTGATCTCTGTTGGGCAACTTGTGGAAAATAACTGTCATGTGTATTTTACTCCTCAAGGTTGTGTGATACAGGACCAGGAAACTGGAAAGATAGTCGAGAAGGCACATAGAAGTGGATGACTCTTTGTTGTTGAAGGGGAACAAAACTTGTCAGATTCGGTTGGCTCAGTCTTATCTACATCCTTGAAAAATGATTCTTGGACTTTGTGGCATCATAAATTAGGTCACTTAAATTCTAATAGTCTGTCTATAATGTTTGACAAAGGTCTTATTCCAAATAAAAATGTCAGTCCTGATGTATGTGATACTTGTTCTCTAGGTAAAAGTAAAGTTCTTTATTTTCCTATTAGTAATAATAAGACCACAAGACCATTTGAACTTGTTCATTCTGACGTGTGGGGTCCATCTCCTATTCTGTCTGCAGCTGGATATAAGTATTTTGTAATATTTATTGATAATTTTACTAGATTTACATGGGTATACTTACTGCGGAACAAATCTAATGTTTTTCAAACATTTAAATACTATGTTGCTATGATTGAAAATCAGTTTAGTTGCACTATTAAAATTTTGAGATCAGATTCAGGTGGTGAGTACATGTCAAATGATTTCCAAAGGTTTCTTTTAGAAAAATGAATTCTTCATGAAAAATCTTGTCCAGCTACTCAACAAAATGGAGTAGTTGAGCAGAAGAATCGACACATTTTGGATATTGTTAGAACACTTCTTTTAGAAGCTGCTGTACCACCTACGTTTTGGGATGAAGCAGTACGTACCTCTATGTTTCTAATAAATCGTCAAATTTAAAAAAGATTACAAAATGAATCACCTTATTTTCAGCTGTACCACAAACAACCTAGTTATGACATGCTTCACACCTTTGGTTGTGTATGTTATGTTCATTTGTCCCCTAAAGAACGCACCAAACTCACACCTCAATCAGTTGCATGTGTCTTTCTAGGATATGTTGTTGGGCAAAAGGGTTTTAGATGTTATGATCCCAAATCAAGAAAAATGAGAATTTCTCGCAATGTCGTGTTTCTTGAGTCTGTCTTTTATTATAAAAAGTGTTCCAATTTATCTCCTGCAGTTTCTAAGTCTCTGTTACATCTTTTTCAACCGACAAATGATGTCTCAAACACTTCCAATTCCTCTAACCGATTCAAACCAGGTTTTGTTTACACTGGGCAAAAGAATAAGGAGTCAACTCTTGTGCCTCAAACTGACAACTCTTCTCATGACCATCCCCTGATCACACAACTAGATCTTGTCAACTTGCATCATGAACAAACTCCAAAAGAAGACACTCAACATCATCATGATCTGAATCTGAAGACAACCCGATCACATCCACCTCGAATTCGCAACAGCTGACAACAACACCCGAATCAGCTAAAATGAACTCAGAAAATTCAAGGCTAAGAAGATCTACTCGTCCAACTCGAGCTCCCACACGGTATGGTTTTTTGGCTACTATTCTTTCTATAACAATTCCTGAATCATTCAAAGAAACTGTTTCGCAAAAATGTTGGAATCAAGCTATGAAAGAAGAATTAAATGCACACACACAAAATGATACCTGGGATGTGGTACATTGTCCGAAGAATGTAAAACCAATTGGTTGCAAGTGGGTCTTCTCTATTAAATAGAAATCGGATGGTACGATATCTGATCGCTATAAAGCCCGTCTTGTGGCACTTGGATATAGTCAAGAGTATGGGATAGATTATCTCCAAACCTTTGCACCTGTTGCAAAAATGACCACAGTTCGTATCGTCCTTGCTCTAGCTGCTGCCCAAAACTGGTCAATTAAGCAGATGGACATTAAAAATGCATTTCTCCATGGTGAGTTACATGAGACCATCTATATGAAACCTCCCCCGGGCCTATCTCCTTTAGCCCCGAATGAAGTTTGTAAATTGAAACGTTCTCTTTATGGATTAAAACAAGTACCACGTGAATGGTTTCACACCTGTAAAGATGCTGTGATATCTGCAAATTTTCAACAAAGCCAATATGACCCATCCTTGTTCATTTCTAAAACTTCCAATGGTACTGCCATGGCTCTTGTTTATGTTGATGATATTCTGATCACTGGGAGTGATCTACAGAGCATTACCAAACTCAAGGATGCTCTGACATCTTGTTTCCAAATGAAGGACCTTGGCGAGGCACAATACTTTCTCGGGCTTGAAGTTCATCGCACCAACAAGGGGTTGTTTGTTAATCAACTTAAGTACCTCAATGAGATCATTGAAAAGGCAAATCTTCAATTTTCTAGTTCAACCATTACTCCCATGGAGGTCAATCTCAAACTTTACAAGGATGACGGTGATATCTTACCGAATCCTAGAGCTGTACCGGAGTTTAGTTGGAAGTTTGATATATCTTACTGTCACGAGACCGGACATTTCATTTGCGGTCAATGTGGTTAGTCAATTTATGCATGCCCCTAGACATTTGCACTTAGCAGCTGTCCACCGTATTATTTGGTATCTTAAGGGTACTGTTGAAAGGGGGTTCTTTTTCTCTACCCAAAATGACCTGAAACTCTCAGCTTTTGCTGATGCCGATTGGGCTGGTTGCCCGAATACAAGGCGATCCACTTCTGGCTGGTGTGTCTTCCTTGGTGATGCTTTGGTGTCTTGGAAGTGCAAGAAACAGGATCGTGTTTCCAGGTCCTCAACTGAAGCTGAATATCGTGCAATGTCTGCTGCCTGTGCTGAAATCATTTGGCTTAGAGGCCTACTTACTGATCTTGGGATCACCAGTTTATGTCTACACCACTCCATGCAGACAATCTCAGTGCAATTCAAATCTCTGTAGACCCAGTTTTTCATGAACGAACCAAGCATATTGAGGTTGACTGTCATTTTATCAGGAATGCAGTTGACAGGGAGCTGATCACGCTTCCTCATGTACCTTCGAATCTTCAAACTGCAGATATTTTCACAAAAGCACTTCCTGCCAGTCGACATGATTTTCTGGTTAGCAAATTGATGTTAGTGTCATCACCACCATCAATTTGAAGGGGGATGTCAGGAATATTGTACTGCTGCCACATATTGCCTATGGCCTACTCTGCCTTAGAGAATCACGTGCCAACAAGGAAAGGAAAAGATAACACCTCTAATGTATCATTAGCTGTATATTTAGATATGATTCTGTGTATATTTAGGAAATAAAATTGATTGGTAATTAGCTGTCGAATTTAGTGTTTCCTTTCTTATTTTGTATCTTCTGTAATATAATGGGCAGCTTTTCTCTCTGAATGATATAATAAAGTTCTATTGATAATTCTTTCTTCAGAGTTCTTGTCAGCATTATCTATTTTCTAAGATTTTTTTTTAATTGAACAGAAAATTAAAATCACACAATATTCGTTTCTTTTCTTTCTTTTTTTCCACAAATACCATTCAACTGATCAGGAAATTCATTTTTTGTTAGTCGTGCCGTTTGAGTCTGTTACATACTAGCTGTCATGGATGCAATCTGTTTATCCTCTAAATTAAATTGGGTCGTACAAATGAAAGTCCCTCGGATGAAATTTGTATGATATGGTGCCAACCTGTGTGAAATTTTGTCTTTTTCCAATTTGAAAGTTCAAATCTTAATTTAAGGGATGATAATCAAAGAAGACATGTAAGAGGAAGAGGACCAATCTGAAACCGAAGAAGAGGAAGAAGCAATTTTGACAGTCCCAGAATAATGATGATTACTTGGATTTACTGCAAAATGAGTAATTCACTACAATAAGGAAATGGTGGTCTTGCAATAAGCAATACCTAGAAGGTACATTGTATTAATTCAGTTGCTATGTTGCCTTATAAGCTGTGTTACTTTTAACTGTACATAAAAATCAGGACGGGAATAGAAACTTTTTCCAAGTAAAACAATCAATTCAGAAAATCTACAGAGTGGATTTGCCATATGTTATAGCCATTTCTTACCAGCAGTCATCAATGGTTCAATGCGGTCTCTTTTACTATTGGTTTTTAGAATATATCATATTGGATGGTACATACAAACCAAGGATAATATTTGTATAATATTATCCTTGAAACTTTGTCTCTGAAAGAACTTTGTCTAGGTAAACTTTGCTTTTGAGGACCACCACATATGTCTCTCTTATGCATAACTCATCACCTCTATCAGTTTTAAGGTTTTATGTTTCAGTGTATCTTGTTCCTTTTACCTTTTATTTTGTTTTTTGGGTTTCATTGAGAAAGTAGTTAGTGCTGTTCTGTTGTCAATTGATGGATGTAATTGAACTTGACAAATCATTGGGTGGATGTTGTTACCAGAATTGACCTCTTGCGTGTTTGTTTCTTTACATTCTTTAATTCATGGTATTTGTTTGAGCTGGATGCACCAGTTTCAAAGATTGATTCGATTCTTGTTGCTCTGTTAGGCACAGTTCAAGTTTTGGCTTAGACTAGTATGTACTTACAAAAGGGTAATAAATGTATGCAATAACAGAGCCTACAGGAGAACTGATTCACTATTTCCTATAGGAAGCAAGGGTATTAAAATCAATTTCTTGAACTGTGCCTAACAGAGCCTCCACTTTTATTAAAATGTATGCAATAATTGAGAATTTCATTTTCTAGATATAATAAATATTTTCATAATTGTCTTTAATGATTAGTTGTATGCTGGTAAAGGAAACTGATGTGCTACTGGTAGAGCTTCTACAGAAGGACAACTCGTCGTATCAGCAGACAGCCCTGCCCTAGTGGATCGTATGAATAATACAAATTCCCTTTTCTTTTCTTTTATTTCCAAAAGAAGCTTTTTTGTGTTCACGGTCCTTACAGGTTGGTTCAGAACATAATGTGTTAATCATACTAGATATTAGGGTATATTGATTGCTTCAAAACATATATTGAAACTGAAAATAACAAAAATGGAGGCTCGAAGTTTATATTATAACAGTACTTATTGTTACTAGAGGGAAATTTAAATGAAGGAATAAATGTTTAATTTTTGTAGTTGGAATTAAAGGGATTGATCTTTTAGAAATCGGAATTAGTGGTCATGAGAAATAATATTATGTTTATGTTCCTGAACTAGATTTCTCCTTTTTCTTGTACCAGTATATCTAAATCTTTCCCGTTGCTTAATTCCTTTGTTTTTATGTCAATCCCTAGGTCTCTCTCTCTCTCTCTCTTTTTTTTTTTTTTTTGAAGAGAACTCTTGTGTCTGTGTCTCTCCTGCCTGGTTCTGTGTGCATTGAATTGAAGACCTCCTGCACACAAATTATTTTTACCTCTGAGAATGAAAAAATGGTACTGAAATAAATAGGCCCGGCAGATGGGCCTTTCCATGTTTTCTGGCTTAGCATAAGATGGAATTCCAGTGTACTTTTCTCCTTCATTAATGCTCACTTTGATGCAAAAGTACATGGCTGTGTAAACTGTAAAGAGTACTCACAGTCTTTCTTGCATCTCTATCTCTTGACAGGAGTTTCTTTGTTTTGGTCGGTATGTGCTCTCTTTTCTCTTTTGGTGAAAACTCACTTTGCTACTGGCAGTTCAAAAGTGAGAAGGAAATTATACTTTTGTCTAGTCTCTTCCATACAGTTCCAATATCCAACAATAAACAAATAAAAATATGAGAAATTAAATATATACTAGAGCTTTGATTGTGTAAGAATTCTTTTAAGTCCATTGGTAGTCAAAATCTCAAATGAATTAGCTTCAAATAACACATCAGATCTTCTTCTTCTTTTCATTTTTTGTCACATATGTGCAATTCATACATCTTATACGATTTTTGACAAATCTCAATCAATTTCAGGTTGGCAACTATCGACACCTTATACAGAAACTTGTACAACTGACAACCGGGTCCTGATGATAAGGTCGAGTGCAGATTTGTTGAGGCTTTAGTTCAAAGAATTAATGGATTTTGTTATGGATGCATATATTAACCCCCCCGCGCCCCCACACATCCCAACTCTTGTGTTCCTTTCGGCAGATTGACAACCAATTTTAAGTTTATCTTTAATATATGGATGTTCTTTAGACCATAGATCCGAGAATAATTTGAAATTCATGAATAAACTGAATTGTATTGAAACAGACTTTATTCTTTGATTTTATACATGAGAAATCCACTTGAGTACTATATGAATGAACAAGTTATGCTGGAGACAAGCTTGGCCAATATCATGGGCTCCAAATCTGGTTATTTTGGGCCTTCAAGTGTACAAAATAATACATACATGCATTCAAGCGTTATTACTTTGGGCCTTCAAGCGTACCAATATAATATAATGGACTTGAGATAGTAGTCACTACTCGAGTCAAAGGCAATATATATATATATATATATATATATATATATATATATATATATATCTTCACTAAATCTATATGCCTTGAAATATTTGATACTTTCAATTTCATTAATTATGTACATCACCTATGATAGCAACTAGCACGAACATAAACTGTACTTTTTTTTCATGATTATTCAAATTTGTGCCATCAATCACGCAAAAAAATGAGGACTCAAGGTGGTACCTTCAGAGCCCAAAGAAAGTGCCGCACATTACTCCGAGAAATCAAATTGTTAGATCTTAAAAAGTGAAAATTGTACACATCATAATTGTCAATAACATTATTAGTACAATTGACATTGAGTTTGCTAAGAGATAAATCACAAAATTAAAATCTCTCTTGAATAAATCATTTCACGGGACCCTCCATGTCCCCAATGGCTCCATTCACAAATCATTGCAGCAGAGATTGTGACTACAAGTAGAAACTAATAAATAGTATGAGTCCCTTGCTTTATGAAAGACTAAGCACGTACCATTAACAATAGTATCTACCCCAACCTTAATGTTTGATCACTATATCATTTAATAACTGCCCTATATAGTTAATGCATGCTACCCGTATTACTATGCATCCATCGCAAAACATGTACACCACCATCAACAGTCAACACAACAAAATCAGAAGTGACCAACCAGGCCGTTTTGTCGTAGCTAGGCAGAGACCAACCCGTCACAAATAAACTTGTCGAAGAGTTGTTTGCGGATGAAACAGACTAACCAATCGATTTGTCTGATTAATTGTCTCTTTTCCGTTTAAACAATCAGATTAGTCGTCTGTTTTCTTTATATATGGCCGATTAATTGGTCATTTTTATTACTATTTTCTGCATTTATCCGTTATATATACTTTACTTTACATTGTCTTATCTAAACCTTTTTTAAATGGCAATTTCATGATTCTTTATTAATTAACATGGAAACTAAGTTATAATAAGTTTATTTGCTAAGTTTGATGAGTTAAATTAATTATTTTTACTAAATTATGAGTATATGCAAGGGTGGAGCTAGACCTTTCAACTTTAAATGGGGTCAATCATATAAAATTTGTTTCCGTGAATGGAGGTCAATTTACAGTTCACACAACATTTTATTATAAACTATATAGAAAACCATATATTAATACAAAAAAATTGGAAAAAAAAATGGGAGTCAGTTGACCCCCATATGATCTTACTCCCTCCGCCCCTGAATATATGCACATCACTTTAATGAAACAGAAAATTATTCGCGAAATTCTGATTAATAGAATGCACACCTAATTGCTTGGGAGTGCTCCATTTGTCCGATGAGCGCATACCGTTATTTACAACACTGAAAATCAGTAAAAGTTTTCATAGATGAGCCACACACATTGGGAAAGAGGTAAGTTTGAAATAACTAAACAAAACAGTGCAGTTTCTGAGATTGCAACATTATCACTGATCCCTCTGCTCTTCCCATGGAACCACCTCTGTGTCAGTAGGGTCCCACACTTGCAGTGTTATAGCACCCACATGTTCTCTTGGCACCGGTTTGCAACTACATCCTTCACCTCATGTTTACTATGCCCTGACCAATAAGAAATCAAATTAATAAAAATACAATTCTATCCATTTGAGGGAGATTATATCCAAATTGAATAATATATATCATCAATGTTTTCTCATTTCATAACATAACCATGGCATTGTCCAATCCAAAACCATTTTTGTTTAACAATTGGACAATTGACAAACAGATGTGAAACATATATCTTCAGTTTGATTGTAGAATTGACATGAACCGTCGCCTGACCATCATTTCTTAAAATTTTACCCCTTGCTACCAACCACATAAATTGGTAATTTCCATATAGTCTTGCATTTTTAAGTGTAACCCCTCTATATATATAGTTCAGAAATTTGTATGAAGATTTCACAGTAAATTTTCTTGTTGCATTCCATCTCCAAGAGAGACTATCATGGGTATGAGTTATTGAGGTAAAATGAAGGGGAAGGCATTGAGGTCTGGTTGGAGTAGTATTTTGCATGATAATAGTTTTCCACATACATTGGTAGGATCAGTCTTTAAACTTTCACCTCAAAACTAATATTGCATGATAATATGTGTTATTTTTTTAATTGAAAATAAGACACGCTTTTTGAACCATGTTAATTATCAGGTATACCGTGATATGAAATGGTAATATTTATTGTATCTTATTTTTAGTTACATGCTTACAGCACAGAGATTCAGAGCCTGTTCGGGCTTTTTACTGTTCACGTGGGAAAAAAAAATTCACTCTTGAGGGCCTGTTCGGATGTCACGGGATTACACGGGATGGGATTTGACGGGAATGGGAACCCACTTTTGAAAAAGCGGGAACCCATGAATGCGGGTACGCATGGGATTAATTATGAGAATGTGTTGAATGAGTGTTCGGTTGAACAATGAGATTAATTATGGGAAATTCTATTTTTCTTTCTAAAATATTTTATATGTTTGATATTACACAATTTTATTTATTAATAAAATATCAATAATACAATTAAATAAATAAATTAAATAATAACATAACATCACATTACTTATTAATTATTATTTTATAACATAACATTACTAATTAACTAGATTAAATAATGCAATTAAACAAGTAGATTAAATAAATAATACAATTTTATTTATTTATTATTATTATAAATTAAATAATAACATAACATCACATTACTTATAATTATTATTTTATAAAATATAAATATTGATAAGCATTTATAACAAATACAAATATTTACAAACAAATAAGCATTTAAAATATGTGCTAAAATGATATTTCTAGATTCTCGGTTGTACCTTGAGATCAGTTGTGAAAAATCTTAATTTATTTTAAAAATAAATATTTCTATTTAAATTTCTCACATATTTAAAATTAAAAAATTGTAAAAAAATAATTAAACGTTGTACAAAAAATAATTAAATGTTGTACAAAACAAATTATACCAAAAATAATTAAATGTTCTACAAAAAGATAGATTGTAAAAAAATCTTAATTTATTGATATTTTTTATGTATAAAATATATAGCAAAAAAAAATATTCGGACATTTGCACAAAAGAGAAAATTAATTTAGATTAAAATAGTTCTAAATATTTTTGACTTGACATAATATTTTTTTATTGGAGAGACATCATCAATAGAGCTTGGGAAAAAAAAAATGAAGTCCGATCAAATTTTTTTTTTCCCGTCAAATAACAAAGGATTGGGAACTAATATAGGAAATAAAATAGGAATAAGTGGGATCTATTTTGCCAACCGAACATGTGTTAGGAATATCATCCCAATAGACTGAAAATCCTGTTAATTCCCATGATCCCATGGTCATCCGAACAGGGCCTGAGTGAATTTTTTTTTCCCACGTGAACAGTAATTTTCAGTTCAAATTTTTGTTAAACCCACACCCATAACCATTCCCTGTGGGGCACCGAACAGGCCCTCAATGTCTTATGTTTCTATCATATCAATAAATGTGACAGTGTACTGTGTAGCAATGCTCTTATTTATTGATTAATTATTATATTATTTGTTTTGGAGAATGATGTAATGCCATGTGGGATAGGAATTAGTGTGCGGCGTGCATGACACAGCCCATGTTCTTCCCTGTTTATTCCACATGGGAGAGAAAAACATATAATGTGACTTGAAGGTACAATACCTAATTAAAATGCATTCAATCCTATATTCAAAACAAGGTACCTGAGGGTACAATACCTAAATCCAGACCGTTCTTTTAACTTGGCAGGAATCTCAAAACGAATCCCCTATATCTTTCATAGGCACCTAATTGAGTTTGGCTTGACTGGGATTCTTTAGGTATTGCACCTCTCCAATAATTGAGGGGGGGTGGGGGGGTGGAAGGGGGGTGGAAGGGGATTTAGCTAAGTCTTTTAAAAAAAAAGTTAAATGACAAATTATAATAGCCGAAAATAGCCTCAATCTCATTAAGGTCTTAAAATAATCAAACCAAGTAAAGTTTGTTGTCCATGTATTGATTTTCTTTCGCTCAAATTTATTCTATTAAATTTTCAACACATTTAAATACTCTTAAAGTACATTTGCATCTCTCGCTATCAGTGTTTTGAAATGTGGATCTAAAAGCTTATCCCTTTATGCTGTATAAGCGGGTGAATGCCAAATAATGATCGATTTATATTGTAAGATTTTAGTGCTAGACCCTTATTGTTCTCTCAAAAAAATGCTATGATTTATTCAATTAGTCACCACATATGTGTGTGTGTATATATAGAGTGATGCTACGATGTTTTGGGAAGTAAAGAGGGTGTTTTACTTCCCACTTATATCTCTATTTTCAAAGTTCAAATAGTCGATCCGAACTTCTCAACATAATCTTTCTATTAATTTGTGCTTGAAAACTAAATTTTATATTTTTTTAGAAATTTTTTACTGTTTGTTTAGAATTTTTAAAAATCACAACTTTTTCATTAAATAAAAAATAGTAAAAAAATTCTAAAAAAACAGATTTTCAAAAATTCTAAAAAAATTGTAAAAAATTTCCGAAAAATGTAAAATTTGGTCTCCAAGCACATATTAATATGAAGATCATGTTGAGAAATTCGAATTGACTATTTGAACTTTGAAAATGGAGATATGAGCGGGAAGTAAAACACCTTCTTACTTCCCAAAGCACCGTAGCATCACTCTATATGTATATATATATAATTGTGTTTTAAGTCGTTTCTTTGTACAGTGCACACAACAAATGCGGTTGAAAGTACTTTTTTTTAATGCAAAAATTAAGATTCAAGGTGAAAATTTCTTCGAGAAAATCAAATTGCTAATCTTAAAAATGGAAAAAAAATCAACACATATATTCCGGCCCTTTTCTATACTGTAAAAATAAATTTAGAAATAATTATAATATAATTAGTTATATTTTTAGATTAAAATTAAAAAATTTGGTTAATTTTTGACAATCTGGCAATTTTATTTTATCAATACAAATTAATTTTGTCAAATGTTTTTTCAGTAATATAAATATAATTTTGTCAATAAAATAAATTATTGTTAAATAACTGTGCAAGTGAGCTTAAATTGAGATTTGAGTCTAATTGTTGTTCAATAACTGTGCAAGTCAATTGAGAACATAATCATCTGATGAGCCTAGTATCTGGAAGAAAATTTTATTTTGATCCGACAAAATTTTTTATTTTTTCACATTTTTAAAATTGGTAAAACAAGGCACAAGAATTATCTTGTCGTCACTTCAATATTTCACTATCAATTTTTTTATTTCAATAAAGTGATCTAGCTCTATGATCATTACAAAGTTTTACAAAAGCATGATCAATCTCTTCAAGATCAGAAAACTTATGTACAGCTTGGTAAATTCCTTCCCAAGTAATTAGCAGCAAAATATTAGACCCACCAACACTTGGGATGCTAAATATTTTCTAGGCTCCTTCACAGATATTTCCCTGGGCCCGCACACTTTATGATAGTATTAAATTTCTTTGCCGCGTCAGATGATATTTCCGTTGCCCATGTGACATGTTTTTCGGAATGATATGCAAAATTTTACACTATATTAATTATTATTTATATGGCATGTTTTTACTTAATTAATATTAAATTGAGAATTATATATCTTGAAAAATAACAGTTATATGTTAAAAAAAAAATATAAAGAACGAAATTCTTCACGACTCCTAGCCATTTTATTAGATACCTGCCTTATAAAAAAGTAAAAAAAAAAAAAGGCTGAAGACGGACAGCTGTCTTATGAAAAGTATATAAAAATATAAAAATGTATTTATTTAATGGAGTTGACTGCAAGTCCTCTCCCAATAATTAGTTTTTCTCTCTTCTCCGTCTCCTCAACTTTCTTCTCCGTTGTTCGTGCGCTTCGCTCTTTCTCCGTCTCAATTTTCTTCGTTTCTCCGTCTCCTCAACTTTCACGGTATGAAAAAATTGGAATTCTTTACTGAAAGAAAATTGGAGATTCGTAATTTTACTTCGCCTAATTGAGATTCTTGATATAGTAATTAAACTATGCTTTCTTTATTTCTTAATTGAGCAATTTCGTGAGTTTATACCAAAAAATTGAGGTGAATTTTGTACAGTTTTATACCAATTTTGTGACTTTGCTTTCATTCAGTTCTGTTAAGCCGATCAAATTTCTAGTTATGGAGATATATTCCCTCACTACAGTTTCACATAGCCTTTGGAAAGGCTTGTTATTGATTAACAATTTTGAGACTTAATCTGGCACAGTTACACATTTTCACATTTCCCTTTGCATGCAAGCAGTAAACAATTGCTGTCTAACTATCATATATAGTAATTCTGGTTTCTTGGGATATAATTATTTTAATCAATTGTATTCTAATTGTTTTCATCAAAAATTGTATTCTAATAGTAGGGACAGAGATTCGTTTGGGAGCTTTCTCTGATAGTTCCAACAATGTAAGTCTTCACTATAACATCTCAATAATTGCTATTCTTATTTGATGCAATATTTAGGTCCATCTCTAATTGAATGTACTGCTACTTAATTGTAATATATCTTTCGAAAATAAGATTGGATATTGCTGCAATTTAGGTTTTTATAGGGTGAATGAATTTTATAAGCCAAGTCTACTTAGGGTTAGTAGTAAGACTCAAAGGTATTCTTTTAAGTGCTTTCTAATAGGTTAACTAGAGATTTAGACATTAAGTGTACACTTTATTGATAGCACTAAATTTCTCTGCTGCGTCAGAAGATATTTCCGTAGCCCATGTGACATGTTTGTACTTAATTAATATTAAATTGAGAATTATATATCTGGAAAAATAACAGTTATATGTTAAAAAAAATAGAAAGAACGAAATTCTTCACGACTCCCAGTCTGCCTTATAAAAAATTAAAAAAAAAGAAACTGAAGACGGACACCTGTCTTATAAAAAATATATAAAAATGCATTTATTTATTGAGTTGACTCCCAGTCTTCTCCGAGGCTCCCACTCAACTAATAATAAGTTTTTCTACCTTCTCTCTTTGCATCGTTTCATATCAACACAACAAAAGAAAAGAGAACAGACATAGCAATTTTAGATCGATGGGTCTAGGCGGGGTGATTTCCAACCTTCTCTCTTTGGGCGCCAAACTGCTGCCTGCTGTCGTCGCATCTGCGCAAGCTCCGTCTTCTTCCTCCAATCCTCCAGTAGATCAAAACCACCAAATTGAGGCAGAGTTGAAGAAATTGATGAGGATGTTGAAGCGGATCAAGGCCACACTGTATGATGCCGAGCAGAGGGAGATCACAGACTTGTCAGTCAAGCTTTGGTTGAAAGAGCTCAAGGGTGTTGCGTATGATGCAGAGGATGTACTGGGTGAGTACCACTATGAAGTCTTACGAGCACAAGTTGAGGCAAGAGATGCTTCTCCACCAGATTCTCGTAAAAGGAAGCTAATTCAGGTTACTAATTTAATTTTACTTCTTTGAGCAAAAGAGTATATCTGTATAACAGTATAAGTGATAGGTTATGTGTTCATGAGTTAGGGTCACAAGCATAAATGTCTTATTAGTGTTTAGATTAAATGGAATTGCTAATGAAGTTCAAGAAAAAAAAAAAGTAATTTCCGATTCCCTTGTTGATGTGAAATGCCGAGCCTGTACCTGTCAACCTGGTCAAGCTCATTTGTTAGCAGCATAAATTCCATTGACTGCCAACAAGCTCATTTATCATAACACAGAATATGAAATGTACTTTTACCCATAATCTATCATCAGATCCAGGTAGAGCCATATATATATACATGTACAAGGTACTAGCTGGACATATGATGTGCCATAGGAAATATGATAAGTCCATATAAAACACAATGCAAAACACAATATTGTAGGAAAGACCCGTACTATACAACTAGTATTAACGGGATGGAAAAGAGAGAGACTGTGCTTCAAGTAGTATTATTTGTGTACATGAACATTATAGTAGGTCTGACACTCTCAAGGTAATTATAACTTTCCAGGTTCCATGCGGCATGCTGGATCAAATTCAGCAAATAAGGGGCAGATTTGATGAGATTGAGAAAGATCGGAAAGCACTTCAATTGTCAGAGGGAGATGGACCCAAACGTTGCAACAACGAATTGCAAATAGCTCCAACTAGCCACGTCGTAGTTGAGTCAAATATCTTTGGTCGAGAGAGGGAAAAGGAGAAACTAATTGATTTGTTGTCCTTAGAACGTGATATTGTTTCGGTCGTGACAATTGTGGGCATGGGGGGCATGGGGGGCATTGGCAAAACAACCCTTGCACAACTTGCCTATAATGATCAAAGAATCAAACAAAGGTTTGATAAATATGGGTGGATATGTGTATCAGAGGATTTTAATGTTGAAAGGATCACCAAAGAATCACTGGAGTCTATTACAGGAAATGGGTGTGATCTTACAAATTTGAGTGCGTTGCAAGAGAAAATTCGGAAGGAGATAAGTGGGAAAAGGGTACTTTTGGTCGTTGATGATATCTGGAATGAGAAGAAGAGTCTGTGGGACTCATTTCAGGCTCCTTTTATGTCAGCTGCATTTGCCAAAATCCTAGTTACTACAAGGAATGATCCAGTCGCACGAATCATGCAAACAGAGCCAACATTCAACCTTGGCCATTTGTCAGCTGAACAGTGTTGGCGATTGTTCGAACATTATGCATTTGGGGGAGTAGAACAAAATAATGACCCGAAGTTGGTAGAAATTGGGAAGCTTGTCATGAACAAGTGTGGAATGTTGCCCTTGGCTGTGAAGTCAATTGCTAGCCTTTTGAGGCATGAGGCGGAAGAAAAGGGTTGGACATATATTTTAGAAAGTGAGCTATGGGAGTCTGAAGATGTTCACAATGAGATATTTCCACCTCTTCAAATAAGCTATGCACGTCTTCCCACATACCTAAAGTCTTGTTTTCTATATTGTTCAATGTTTCCTAAAGATTACAGCTACGATGTTGAATATTTGGTGAAATTATGGATATCCCAGGGTTTTATTGAGCCTAAGGGAAACAAGACTGCAGAACAAATTGGTTTTGAATATGCTGAACAATTGTGCCAGAGGTCCTTGTTTGAAAGAAAAGGCAGACATGAGTTGTATGCGTTTAAGTTGCATGCTAAGCAATTGTACCGGAGGTCCTTTTTTGAAAGAGAACGCAGACATGAGTTGTATGCGTTTAAGTTGCATGATATAGTTCATGATTTAGCACGACTTAATTCAGAAAATGGTTGCTATTTAATTGAGGTTGGTAAGCCCCCAATTTTTCCTAATATACTGTACCATATGTATATAGATAATTATGTGAATCTAAGAGATCGTATTCCCTCTGACAAGTTCACTACTCTGCGCACACTCTTTACAGGCTTCCATGTCAGAAACTTCTTCAATACTTTTGAATTTTCAATGGCACCAAAATTAAGAGCTCTAATTATATTGTCATTCCATGATTTAGAATCTCTTTCCTCCATTGGTAATTTGAAACATCTTCGTTATCTTTCACTTAGTGAAATGTTCTTCGAAATGCTACCTGAATGCATATGCTCCCTTTACAGCTTGCAAAATCTAACTCTTGAGTGTATTTATGATCTCAAAGAGTTGCCAACAAAAATAGGAAATCTAATTAGCTTAGAAGAGCTACAAATTAATAATTGTCATAGACTGAAGGTGTTGCCTGTGTCCCTTTGTCAATTAAAAGCCTTGAGGAAAGTCTATCTTATTAGTTGCTCCCTACTTGAAGAGCTTCCTACTGACATGGGGAGCCTTACAAATCTTCAAACTCTGGAAATAAGGGATACTAGTGTGAGTTATTTACCACCTAGGTTGAGCAAATTTGTAGGAATTCAAGGACTGAACGTGAAGCTCAAATGCCAGACAATAGGATGGTTAAAGGGTTTTCCTGATTTAGGAGGTACTCTTTGTCTGTGCGGATTGAAAAATATTTCCAATTTAGTGGATGTACAATGTGCTAACCTTGTGAGTATGTGTAACTTGGAGCACTTGATACTAAACTGGAATGAGGTAAGACCTACAAACTTGTCCAATGATTATCCGGATATAGATGGCAGTGTACTTAAGTTGCTCATAAAAAAAGGTCAGCACATATTTCTTGAAGATCAAAAATGTTTTTCGGTGATGGATAGTCTCCAGCCTCACCCTAATCTTAGCAAGCTACAAATAATGGATTACAGTGGGATAATATTTCCGGAATGGATTGGAAGCCTATGCAAACTAAAGTATTTGAATATTATCAATTGTAATGGTTTGCAATTCTTAAAAGCAGAGTCGCTGCCATTAGAACTTCAAGAGATGGAAATTTCTTGGTGCAATGAGTTAGTATCTATGCCTGGAATACAAAAGCTGAAATCCTTGGTCAAACTTACCATCAATCATTGTGAGAACCTGTGCTCGTTTATGGAACCTTCTCTTGAATTGACAATGAGAGCAGGGGTGGGTTCATATGGGACCTCATTGTTGGGGTTGACAAACCTTGTTTCACTCAAAAGTTTGAAGATTTCAGACTGTGTCAAATTGCAAGTATTGGCGGATGAGTTGCTTCCTGTAGAATCTTGCGACATTCGGGTTTATGAATGCCCCGGGTTAAGGGAGTGGTGCTTGCAACATGGAATAAACTATATGAGGTACTTCCTAATTCCTATTATTCTATAATATTGTTGCTATATTATTGAAGAGAGTGCCATTATCTAGTTTCTAAGCTTTATTTCTTTAAATACAAAATTAAAATTACATTATATTTCTTTCCACTTTTTTTCTTTCCACGCATACCATTCAACTCAAGAATTATATTTTTTTTTTCAAACGTGATTCAAATCTGGAGTGGAAATGAATAGTGCCCCAGGACTGAGTTTTTGGTAGCAAGTAGCAAGTCAAAGGCAGTTGAATGGTAGAGTAGGGATTATAAATTTATTACATGAGTAATAGTTGTTAGAATAGAATAAATAATTGGTCCCTCTAGCAAAGCTGACTTGCACATAGGTCCTCGCTGAGAATTCAACTTAATATTTTTTTTTTAGGAGGGTTCAAATGCACCATTATTTTTGTGCTCCAATATGCTCCACATCATTTTATCTTCATTTTCAAAGTCCGAACAGTCGATCTGAACCGCTCAACATGATCTTCATAATAAAATATGCTTGGGTACCAAATTTTATATTTTTTAAAATTTTTTTACTATTTTTTTAGATAGGTACAAAATCACTTTTTTAAGGCGATTCTGGACCATCCGATAAAGTGATATTGTACCTATCTAAAAAATAGTAAAAAAAAATTCTGAAAAATATAAAATTTGGTCTCCGAATATATTTTACTATGAAGATCATGTTGAACGGCTCAGATCGACTGTTCGGACTTTGAAAGTAGAGATAAAAGATGTGGAGCATGTTGGAGCACAAAAATTATGGTGCATTTGAACCCTCCTCTTTTTTTTTAAGGTTAGCGGTTTTTATGCCAACTAACAAATTAATTGATATAAACCGTATTTATAACGAGTCAAGTGACTCTAATTCCTAAATCTACTCCTTTCTTCTCACAAAATCCTCTAAATTACTCTAACCATTATCACCCTCTAAATTCCTAGATTTACTCTTCTAATCCTACTTATATATACTCATATTCACCCAATACCTTAATCCCCATCTTGCTCCACGACCAGATCTGCTATTTTGACCGCCGCCGATTTCCGATGACCGGATCTACTTACCATCATGCTCCGATTGAAATGAGAACTCTACTCTCCAAGCTCCGACGATACCGCGCTCTCGGCTCAGTTCAGCTCCCTTCCCTCTCACACATTCTCCTCTCCGCTCAAGAAGGTAGAGACGAGAGAGAGGGGAGGACATCATTGTGTCAGAGGTGAAAACTTGAAGAGGAGAAGTGTGGAATCAGAGGCGACGGCTAAGTAGATATAGGGTTTGAGATTTTTTTTTTTTTTGCTCCTTTGGATCCAACTTAATTTTAATGTTCAGTAGTTTTCACCTCTGATTCAACATAATGACCATAAAATTAAGTTATAAATTAGGAAATCGTCCTTTTTGCTCACTGCTAGACTGAAAGATTCAACATAATGACCTTTTTGCTCGGCTCTAAATAATAGCCTTTGAATTCTAAATCAACAAGAAACATAAACAGAGAAAAAAAGTAGGAAATCGTCCAATGCAAAACCTCAACTAGATGCAAAGAGGGGCTTGCGTTTGTCTCTTGAACTTTTCACTTGGATATGAAATTGAGTTCGACTACAGATTTTGCCCATTCAATATATTTAAGGATCATTAAGTGCGTTTCTTTTAGGTGGAGAAGAAGCTCATGATCTGGAAGCAGTGGACATGGTGACATTATACAATTCTGAACGATTTTTTTTTCTTTTCTTTCAGATAAAAGTGAGAAACAACCTGTTAAACTTTTAAGTATTCACAAGAGAATTTTTAACCTGTTTTGAACCTGCGACCTCGACCTCTTAGATAGTGCTATTAATTGAACAGGGACATGTGGGATTATATTAGGGCGTCTCTTTCAGCAGCTCGTTTGGTTCCACCCTAACAGCACCAATAATTTTCACCCCTCCTCCATCACTTGGCTCTTTCGCAAGGCTCGCGCCGGCTCCTTTAGGTAAACTTGTATCTCATTTTTCTTAACTTGAAACTTGGTCTCTGAAAGAACTTTGTCTATGTAAACATTGCTTTTGAGAAGGACCAAATATGTCTCTATTGTGCATAACCTCACCTCTATCAATTTAAGGTTTTATATTTCAGTGTATCTTGTTCTTTTTACCTTTTAATTGAACTTGAAAAATCATTGGGTGGATGTTGTTACCAGAATTAGCCTCTTGCTTGTTTGTCTTTTTGCATCCTTTAATTCATGTTAATTGTTTTATCTAGATGTACCAGCTTCAAAGATTGATTAGATTCATGTTGCTCTGTTAGGCACAATTTTAGTTTGGCCTTAGATTATAGTGTGAACTGATTGAGAATTCCATTTTCTTGATATAATAGAAGTTTGTCATTAATATATTCTGGTAAATGTAGGCGAGTGATGTGCTACTCGTTCGTGGAGCTTGTGCAGACAGGCAACTTGCTGTCTGAATTGGAATACCCTACCCTGTTGGACTGTATGGCTAATAAATTCCATTTTATTTTTTTTATTTCCAAAAGCAGCTTTTATTGTTTTAACAATACTTAAAGGTTGGTTCAGTACATGATATGTTGTTCATACCAGATACTAGGGAATATTCATTGCTTCAAAACATAGAAACTGAAATTCACAAAATGGAGGCTCAAAGTTTGAATTATAAGTTTATAACATTGCTGATTGGTATTAGAGGCATATTTAAATAAAGTAATAATTTTTTTAATTTTTGAAGTTGGAATTAAAGGGATTTTGCTTTCAGAAATCACAAATCAGAAAGGGATTTTGCTTTCAAAAATCAGAATTATGTAAGAATTTATTTAATTTCAAATAAAATATCCACTGGTAGTCAAAATATCAAATGATATATTTCATTTTCTTTTCTGTCCACATATCTATGTGCATTTTGTACGTCTTATCTGATTTTTGGCAAATCTCAATCAATTTCAGGATGACTTTCTGCCTGGCATTTATCAAAAGCCTGTACAACTGGGTCATTGTCCTGTTGACAAGGAAGAATGCAGCTATGTTGAGCTAGGCTTTAGCCGAAACATGACTTGCCATATCGGAAGACCTTCTACATAGCCTTAACAGGTTGTGTTAACAGTCCTTAAAGGTTGGTTCAATATATCATGTGTTGTAAATACTGCCATTAGAACTTGAAGAGTTGGAAATTTATGAATGCGATCAGCTAGTATCTATGCCTGGAATACAAAAGCTGAAATCCTTGGCAAACTTTCCATCGATTATTGTGTTAACTGCCATTAGAACTGGGACAACTGGAACCAATTTCAGGTTGGCAATTATCTTGTCAACTGTTACAACTTCGTAAGAACTGGTACAACTATTAACTTTCCTTCTATTATTGTGTTAACTGCCATTAAATCAATTTCAGGTTGGCAATTATCTACACTGTCAGATCCTTGACCTGACGATGCTATTTGAAATCGCAATTGAGCTGGAAAGTCAGCTTCTTGAACGAATTTCAGAGATTTAGCTTGAGCTCAGTGATAATGGTGAAAAGAGATGAGAAAGAGAAATAGGTAAAATTGTTATTTCATTTCATAATCCGAATGGTTACAACTATAGCCTATTTATAGGCAATGCAATATACTGAAAATTATAATTTTCTATGCAGCAGATTCATCAAACAAACGACGAGCTGCCACCTAAGCGCCACGGTGGAGCTTTACTGCTTATTTGGCTAACGATCTAACTAACCTCACTGTAGCCTGATCCCGGGGACCCAATCTCCAGTATTAATTATTAATCCTAACGGCTCTCTTCCTTTAAACTAAGTGTGGAGCCCAACTGTCAGCGTCTGTTTCTTTTAAAGACTGCTGCCCGGTTCGCTGACCTTCATGACCGTCACCTCTCCCTCTTCTTCCAATTCTTTGACTGGGTCAAAATCAACCCAAATCACCCCCAAATTAGCTCCGAAACCTGACAGACACCCTGTACAGAAACTGGTACAACTGGGTCCTGACAACAAGGAATAAGCGCTGCTATGTTGAGGCTTTAGTTCAAAGAGTTAATTGATTTTTTCGTGGATACATATTTTTTTCTCCCCTGCTACTCTTGTGTTCCTTTTGACGGATTCACAACCATTTTTTTATTTTTATATATGCATGCTCTTTAAAATAGTGCACCAAAGATCCAAGAATAGTTTGAATTTGAATTAAATGAATTGTATTCCGTTACTCTTGTGTTGCTTTGGACGAATTCACAACCAATATTTTATTTTTTAGATAGTGGAGTAGAACTAGGGTGTTCTCAAGCTCATCAAGCTCCTTTGTGAGCTTAATTTAAAAATCTATTGAATTGGCTTCAAACGATGTATCCAAACCGTTGAAACTGATCTACTTCACGAGTGATCTGTTTACATGTGAAACTTATAATTTTTCGAACTAATTTAGTACAAACTATAAAGTCAAGCAGTAAAAAACAGATGGTTTATAAGTTATTTTAATGTGTTCATTTTTCATTATTTTTTTACGCTTGACTTTATATTATATTAGTTTGAAAATTTATAAATTTGACATGTAAACTCATCATTCATGAAGTAAATTGGTTTCAACAGTTTTGATACGTCGCTTGAAGCCAATTCGATATATTTTTGAGATAAACTTACAAAGGAGCTCGGTGAGCTTAAAACACCTGGTTCTACTCAAAATAGTGCACCATAGTCCATAAATCGAAGAATAGGTTAAAAGATATGAATTAACTGAATTGTATTGAAAAAGACTTTAGGCCTTCAAATTTGGTTATTTTGGGCCGGGCTTGCCACTGGGCTCCAAATCTAGTTACTTTGGGCCTTCAAGCGTACCAATATATATGCTTTGAAATAATTGGTATTTCAAGATAATTAATTATGTACCTCATATTACCCAGGCTAGAGTAGGGGTGTTAATCGGTTTTAAACCGAACCAATAGAGTTTAGTTTAAATGATTTGATGTTTCAGTTAAATGGATTGGTTAGGTTCATTTTTTAAAACCGGTTAAATCAAATTGACCGAAATTTAAACTTATTCCCATTAAAACCAACATTTTTAAAAAAAATCTAAAATTACGACATAATGTATATTTCTTGGTTCGGTTTAAAATCAGTTAAACCGAAGCAAACAAAATTTTTAAATCCATCTTTAAAAAAATTCAAAAAATTAACAAAAAAATATTTATATTTATGATTAATATCCTATTTCAGTTCAACCGAACAAATCAAAAATTACTTTGGTTTTTTTATTCAATTTTTGTAGTTGTTCGGTTCGGTTCAGTTTCATTTTTAAAACCGAATAAAACTTTGGTTTGCTATTTTATTTCAGTTTGAACTGAACCGAACCCATGAACACACTACTAGCAAGTATAGTAACAATATTGTTGTCCCTAAGACACCACTAATACTTAAAAACTGAAAATAATTGCAAGTAAAATAAAGTAGAAGAGTTTAGAGAGATTGACACGCGGGATGATAACGGGTTCGGCTTAAAATGCCTACGTCTCCGGGGCGTCGTAACCGCTTCTCGGTGCGCCTTTCTATTACCCAAAATAGAAATGTTACAACTTGTGAACCGGTGAGCCCTTACAACCAATGGGAAGTCACACGGCCAACTTGAATCGAGAACGAAGTCTCTAAGTTCGAAAACTCAAGATGAACACTCAAAAGCTCACTCTAACCTAATCTAACTCAAGATTAGTGAAGTGGATTTGAAATTATTTGAGAGATATTGAAGTTTTTGTTCTCACAATAATGGAGGAACTCAAGCTCACAGAAAAATCGCTTTTGAAAAGTTCGGGGCGGCTAAAGTTATTTTGAGAAGAATCCTAAGGTTCTATTTATAGTGGTAGCAATAGAAAGAGCTTTCTGGCACAAAACATTAAAAATATTTAGTTCAAAAATTCAAATTTTAGGTTTCTTTTCTTTGAACTTAGTTAAAACGTTACCAATGTTTTTCTCTGGAAATCAATCGATCAAAACAGCCATTTTAATGTCTTGAATTTATTTAAAACGTTTCCAACATTTTCAGTTTCTTTAGCTTTTGATTAATTGATTTCTAAGTACTTTTTCAGACAAATAAAACGTTGTAACTTTTTATCAAACGTTACCAATGTTTGTCCCTGTAAAACAACATCAAAACACTACTAGAATTTGGACTTTTAGCAAGGGTAGCACTTACTTGTTGCAAGGGTGTGAACGGCCCTTGCAAAAGAAATGACATTTCTGATACAAGAAAACCTTTTGCAAGGGTGTCCCTTGGAAAAAGTAACCCTTGAAAAAGATTTGATGTTTACCCTTGAAAATGTCTCTTATCTACCCTTGTAAATACTAATTGAAGACCCGTGACCCGCTAGCAGAGCCATATATTATATTTTAATGAATGTCCTTGCAAAAACCTCATTCCATGTTCTTGTAATAAGTCTAAGGATTTGAGACAAAACAGTTGTAAGGGCTTACCCTTGTAACAAGTTTTGAAGATTCTGTTTTTATTATTTTATTCTAAAGGCCCTTGTAAGAAGTCCTACACTACCCTTGTAAGAAGTCTGGTTATTCTGACAACTACTAATTGCAAGGGCTTACCCTTGTAACTTGTTTTGTATTACAGTGAGCCTTTTCTGTATATTTTTAATGTCTCCCTTCAAATTGAATTTATTTTGTAAACCACAGCAACAAGAATTACAGCAGTAGTTTGAAAAGAGTATGAGATACACAAATATTTAAGATACACAAATAATTCGGAAACTTAAATTGGAATATTTGTCTTAAAAATAGTGAAACCTTACAAAGTAATTGAGATACAAAATAATTCTCCAAATTGCCATACATCACATTGTTCCAAAATGAAAGTCTACCAATTAATAACCATCTTCATCGGATTCATCGTCGAGGTTAAACCAACCAAGTGATTGAGGTCTATTTCAACAACTACAATCAATTAGGTATGACAATTGGACATGTACTAGTTCAGGTCTGAACCGGTACCAGTGGATCTTACATAAGAAAAAGTATAAAGGGTTCGAGAGCCACGAAGGGCTTAAGGTTACAGGTTAGCTTACAGGTTAGTCTCAAGCTTACAGGTTAGCTTACAGGTTAGTTATAAAATGGCTTTATATGGCTTGTTTGCACAAAAATTTGTACCAGGCACGATAAAGGACTGGTACTGGCCAAAGCAAATGGTTGAATAGCAGCATCAATTAGCTATAATTACACCAATAGTTCACTTAATATAATACCAATACAATGTGTGTAGAGTGGTTGCATGAAATATGAAGAATTCTTAATAGGTCTAGCTTCCAATATGTAAGAGAATTTTCTCTCCATTCATATTCTCTTTAAATCAGCCAAGGTCAGGCAATTCCCCTGAAAGTCAAACAAAAAGGACAATAAAGAGAAACTTATAAACTAAAATGAGAAAGGAGAAAAAAGAAAGGAATTTAAAACAAAAGTTGAGTAAAGGTGAAAGGCTAACAATACCTGAGTAAACTCGTCTAACAATTCATCTATATCCAGCTTGAATGGTTTTAGATCCATTGAAAAACAACCGAGTAGCACTGGGACAGGTAGCCGCCTACTAAATCCTTATCAAACGCTTGATAAGCCAAATCAAATAATTCGAGAATCTAATGGGGCATTTCTACAAACACCTGTAAGGCACGAGCAAGAGAAAAAAGAGATGGTAACTCGTCGAGCAGGCGAGCACATTAGTCGGAGTCGTGACTCGTGACAGTGACCGCCTCAAGCACACCAGAGAAAGGGAAGGCGAAAATCCCCCTTGGGTTTCAACCTTGGGAGCGGTGGTTTCTTCAATCGCGGCGGCCGATCAGAATCTGAAGTGGTGAAGGGAAAGGGAGGAGTCGAGGAGAGAGAGAGACAGTGAGAGAGATAGTGAATAAAAAAACTGTGGCACTGGATGGTTCTGTTTGGAGGTTTTAGAGGGAAAGAGGGAAACGAAAAGTGGGGAAGACTGTGAGAAGAGAAAAATCTAGCTAAGGAGAAAAGATGAATTTTTGAAAGAGGAATCCTCTCTGGATGCGATAGGGGAACAAAAAAAATTGGCCAGTTCAGATTTAGATTTTAACAGAGCAGTTTTAGCTTCAAGAAGTTTGTTAAATATATTAGACGTTCTTTAATTTATATAGGTTGTGTGCTGCATAAAATCAAAAATGCTCTGCTAATAAAATTGCTCAAATGATAACATCAGGACCATCCATTGTTTATCAGACGGCTCGGAGCTTGATATTTACTAATTAGATAATACATGTACAATAAATAATATGAAAATAATTAAATTTTAAATTAATTTTTTTTACATCTTTTATGGCCAAATCATACTAATAATTGTCAATTTTATAGATTTTCATGATTATTTGTCCCTTCAAATTTAGTCAATATTCGCGAACCGTTCATTTTCACGTGAGCGATCGACGGTCGATCTGAAATGAAATGATTCCAAATTTGTTTTGAAATGATCAAGGGAAAACATTGAACGTAACCAACATAATTTTTTTGAAGTTTTATTATGTCCAGGCTTCGATCCAACATGAATTATTTATAGCCCTTTGATGTTTCGATATTCCGTCATCTCGATGGATAGGTAAATAAAAATAAAATTTCATCAAAATTTGCTGCAGTAATATATATGCAGTGCTCTTTCATTTCAACGGTTTGGATCGCCCGATGGATGACGTGTTTACGTGCGCCTTCATTAAATCACAAGGAAGAGTTTATGTTTCATAAGACATAAACTCTTGCTTTGTGAGTTAATGAAGGCGGACGTAAACACGTCATCCATCGGCCGATCCGAACCGTTGAAATGAAAGAGCATTGCATATATATTCCTGCAGCAAAATTTGATGAAATTTTATTTTTATTTACCTATCCATCGAGTCGACGGAATATCGAAACATCGAAGGGCTATAAATAATTCATGTTGGATCGAAGCTTGGACATAATAAAACTTCAAAAAATTTAGTTTGATTACGTTCAATGTTGTCCCTTGATCATTTCAAAATAAATTTGGAATCATTTCATTGCAGATCGACCGTCAATCGCTCACGTGAAAATGAACGGTTCGCAAATATTTACTAAATTTGAAGGGACAAATAATCATGAAAATCTATAAAATTTACAATTATAAGTATAATTTGGTCATAAAAACTGTAACAAATTTAAAAATATATTTCTTGAAATTTTTTCATATTATTTTCAGTAAATGCATTAACTAATTTGTAAATATGTAAATCTGAACCGTTCGATTGAAAATGCGTTGTCCTGATGTCTTCATTTAAGAGTTTGTGAATAGGGAGTCTCTATTCTCTGAGGTAGCATAATATTTTTGTTTAGATCCGAACCTAGGCGATGCACAGGATCCTTTAATATTTGTGCATAATTATGATCAGACGGCTCCAATCTAAACACAAATATTATATTACATCAGAGTATATGAATTGGTGGGTAGGTCTCCCAGCGCAATACAAAGCCCCTTCTCCTCTCAGCCTCTCTGGACATGAGCGTTTTTTTTCCATCTGAACGAGCCTCCAGTTATTTTTCCTCTTCCCTCTAATTTACGCCAAAACCCTAACTTTTTTTTCTTCCCTCCCATTCTACAGTACTTGCCTAAATTCCCTCTCCCGCTAATTACCAAACATCTAATCCCCTCCTGTCCTCTCTTTTGTGGTCTCTCAGACCCGCCTCTCTCTCCCCCAAATCAGATCTGAGTCGCCATGGAGTCGTCTAGGTCTCCGCTTCCTTCCAAGAGAAATCTCTCGCTTCCTTGTCAGCTCAGTCGCTCTCACCTCTCTGCACCTTGTGTCGGCGATTGGTGGCCGTAATAGGCGGTGGCGCCTCCTAGACTTAGATTGGATATGTGAGATGGCCTCATGAGCTACTGGATAAGGTGCGTTCCTCTCTTCAATTTTTTGGCTCCCGCCCAGGAGAATGAGTCGTATGAACAAGATTTTCCACTTTGAGTTGAGAATTTGAAATTGGTTAGGGTGTTTTTAATTATGCAATTGAATACCATTAACCCCGTATTTTTACAATAAATGCAGAAATTGACGCCAATTTCACCCAAATTAGTGCTCAATCTTGAGTTATTGTGATAAATTGTAAGTGCCCCAAATATACCAGAAAAAGATGACATGGCTTACTTGTAAAGTTGTTCATCATTTCTCTCTTTAGTTATTGTGATAAATATTTTTTTTCAAACAATGAAATTTTAAATACTGATGGTTGATTATAAGGAGTTCACATATTCTTACCTTGCATATATAGGTTTGTTTTGGAGCCCAAATCGGTGTTAGTTGATTAGCAGGAAAAAAAGCTCAAAGATTCTGAAGCTCATATTGGCTGGAAATGCATATTGGAAACTCATTTGGTTTATGGTTTTCTAATTAAGGGTATGTTGTTTATGGCACATTGGTTGGTACGATCTGTACATACCAGTGCAGTCTGGTATAAGTGGGTCCTGAAACAACCAGACACACCAAAAGCTGACATGCTGACCCTTGGTGAACTGAGGTGACATAGGAATACTGAAATCCAAGGTTGACAATCATTTTCTTTTTTTAATTGAAAGACATGACTTCATAGAGGTTGTGTCAGTTTTATTATTTTTGTATACTCATTTTTTGTCTTTAAATAACTTCCCTTAATCTTTGTAGTTTATTGAGAAACTTCTTGATGAAGGTGCAAGAAGCCCACGCACCATTCGTCTGGCAGCTTTGCACTTGACTGGATTGTGGCTGTTATATCCAGAAACCACAAAGTACTACATTAGGGAGCTGAAGTTGCTATCCTTATATGGATCTGGTACTTTTGGCATTCCTAATATATCTAGCACGAAGGAATTTAATTTTGGTTATCATTACTGATGTCTCATTATTAGACCTATAAATCCGACCAATTTCTGTACCAAAATCTGTGTTTCAAACCACCAAATCGTGTCTTTTACATTGAATATACATTAAATATCTATAGAATGTGGTACTGCTGCGTTTTCATTCTTACTTTGCAGAAAACGAGCGAAATCAGGGAAATTGTGAAGTTCTGGTACCTTACACGCGGGCCGCGCCACATCCGAAGCGGGCCGCATGAAACCCTGACGCGACCACATACACGATCTCCACTTTACACACGCGAGGAGCACAGACACGCGGACCGCGTCCACTACACGCGGGTCGCGTGAGTCTATTCCGGAAAGAAAACAGAAAAGGAAACAGAGGCTCAATGAAGGAAAGGTCGGCCAGATTAGCTATATTACGGGATCCCTTGCCACAGAAGGGGAGGCCATTCATTATTCTGCATTCCAGAGAGCTAGAGACAGATTCTAGGGTTTAGGCTTGACGGCTAGCTTGGAGACGAAGTTGAGAAGCGAAAGACGAAAGTTCTTCACGGATCTTCTTTGTATTTCGGGTTTTGTCATGACTATTTCATCTATCATTTGTGTTATTTGCTTTATGACTATGTGTGAGTAGTTTTCTTAGTTTCTAAGGTTACGATGTAGTTTGATACTCTGTTTTGTATGCTTGTTGTTTGAATCTTTGTTGAATGTTAGTGTTTAATTGTTTGAGTAGTATTTTAATTGCTTTGTTGAAGTTGATTGAATGATTCTTGTTTGTCTACTGTTAGATGTCTATAGCATCTTTCTGGTACTTTGGCCCTGATGTTTCTCTCAACCAAACTTAGTATTTGAGGTAGGATTACGAGCCGTGAGGAGAGACCAAAAAGTAACTGAGAGGTGAACTTTTCCACTTATCGAGAGGTAGTGGTTACCTTTAGTAAACCGGACAATTAACTTAGATTAAAAACCTAAGAAGGTGAAATTGCATTTCCGATACTAAGTTTATTAAGCCAACAAACGAGAGTTGAGGTTTAGGAATATTAGGTTCGGTCAATGAATCCTTACACCAAAGAATAACACAGAAACAGACAGCTGCTGCATTCACTCGAGGTCCACGCGGACCGCGCATGAGAGTACGTGGGTCGCGTGTTCCATGCGGGTCGTGCGTTCCATGCGGGTCGCGTATGAAAGTACGCGGGTCGTGTGTGGTACCGAGAGGCAGAGTTGATAATGAAATCGAAAACCCTGGAAACGCTTTTCTTTATCTGATAAAAACCGAACTTTATCTTCTGTTATTTTAATTACTTCTGTTATTGAATTTAGGAATATTAAACAAACCAAATCAACCTTTTCCAACTTCTAGTACCTAATTGATTTAAGTAGAATTTCAGATTTGATTTTGAACCGTCCTGTGGATCGATACCTGACTAGACTATACGACGGGATTGTGCACTTGCAATCTTAGTCGAAAGTTGAATAAGGTTTAAAAGCTACAGCTTGCTGTAGTAAAACTTTATGATACACTTTTGTGCGAACAATTACCATTGTCATTGTGTTTATTAGGAGGCTGTTCTGGTTACTGGCTTTGGTCATATATATTCTCTGTTTTTTTTATCATATTTGTTGTTTGTTGGACTTGATGTTTAATTGAGGGTGGCTTGAGGTCAATTTTGTTATATTGAGATTAATTGTAGCCTGGTGAATTTATGCACAATGAGGATAACTTGGTTATATCATATGGATGCTTGCATCACAGTAAATTTTATTTGGTCTACATTGCAATAGTTGGGACTCACAGTACCATTTTTTATGTGTAACTCAAGTTCCTTGCTGTTAATTGCACTATACATATATTTGCATTGAGCCAAATAATGTAAACTATTTCTTTCAGTTTTCTTTTCTTTGTTGGGTTTTCTGATTCCAAGCTTGTTGTTGACAAATATTATCCTATGTTTTTCCAGAGGGTCATCAAAGTATTATGCAAGATATGGAACACATGGTTCGTGCATATATTGAGAAAGTAATGTTTTCACTCCTCTCATGCTTGCCTAAGTACTGCTGGTGTGTTTTCTAATAATTATTTCTGCACTTGTTTGTCGTAACAGTGCTAATTGCAGTTTTTTTAACCTTCATCAGTTTTCAGCTAAGACAAAGAAGTGGGTTGATAGCTGTACAAATAAGAGAGAAAATTCAATATTGAAGGTAATTGAAGTGAGTTAATTTGGATCTATTTTGAACTTGCATCAGTTTTGATATATTGAGGTTAATTTGGTTATAAGTGGGGCATAAATGTAGAATAACTATGGTTAATGGTTAATTATTGAGTATAGATTGGTTAAGGTTGAGGCTAGTAGCATCTTTGGTTCTAGATCTGGTTATAGATTTAATTATTGAGTGTAGATTTGCTTATAAGTGTGTCTATCTAGGCATTTTAGATGAGAAGACACATGTAAGTGTTCTTATACTTGTATGGATTTACATGATAATCTAGTGTAGATACAATTGCTCTCTTCAATAAGTTCTATAAAGATATTAAAGCAAAACCATCAAGTTTCTCAAGTACCATAAATGACGATTTTTGTGCAATTAATAGGTGCAATTTCAATCCTTAATTAATTTTTTTACTTGAGCAATCCTTCAATTTGATCTCAAATTTTTGCTTTCAAGGGACTTCAAGGTTCAGCCGAGAAGTCTTAAGGTCCATTCATTCACATTATGCAATCCAAGTTATTTTTTTTTTATCTGATTTTTAGTTTTGCTTAGAGGGTGTTATTAATATACTGGGAATTCATATTGATTATTGCATGTTTACAGCTTAAATTAAGTACATTTGTGATATATATGTTTGTAAATAGTGCAGTTTATATTATATGATGTTAATATCAATTGTTGTGCTATGTTTATGTTTTTTGTGTGCGAATGAATGTTGTTGTTCTTATTATGTTTCAACGGTAAATGAAAAAGATTTCTTGCTTGCCACTGGGTTGGTACCAAATTGGTATCGGGAGGATTATAGAAATTTGGCACGATAATATTTTGTTGGAATGTCAATTCGGAATATCATTACAAATATGGGGTACTACATTGCATGCAAAAGATCCAAATAATATCCTTGCAAAAAAACTGGTGGGGCCCACCTTGGTTAACCTTGCAAATAACCTGGTGGGGCCCACCTTCAATACCCTTGCAAATAAACGGGGGGCCCCACCTTCTCTAACCATGTAATTGTTTAGTTCAATTGCCTTGCAATAAACCGTGTGGGACCCACGTTCTTCAACCTTGCAAATACTAAGATGGGGCCCACGTTCTTTATCCTTGCAAATACTCCCTGCAGGTGCCAAATCTCAGACTTTTAGCAAGGGTAGTTATACAAGAGTAGTCTCTTGTAACAAGATTGGGAAAAGTTATTGCAAGGGTAGCCCTTGTAACAAGTCAAAATTCGAGTATTTACATGGAGGCTTGTTCCAAAGGTAGTTTTTACAAGGGTGGCCCTTGTAAAAAGTCTTTTTCGGGCTTGTTGCAAGGGTGAGCTCTTGCAACAACCGAAATTTTGCACTTGTAAGAAGTCCAAATTCTAGTAGTGAAAGTACTTTACCAAGTTTATAATTTTACAATTTAAATTCTTTATAAATGTCTTGATGATTTTTTCGGTTCAAATACTCTATATTGCAATTCCAATTGTCTTGAACCTGCATACTTTCTAAAATAAAGAAAATCGTAAAATTCAATAATTGTATGTTTTGCAAATTAGTCAAATAGACGAAAAAGAGAATTGCTTGAAACAAAAAAAATTTGCAAATAATTCGAAAAAAATATTCGGATTTGAGCCGTTAGCGAATCAATCCGCGTATTATTCAGTATTATACCTGAATTATTTTTGAATAATTCTCAAATTTTATGAATTATACATGAACTATTCCCTGGGCCAAAAAACTTCCTAGTATATATTTTTTTGGCTCTCTTGTGGGACTTAGATCTCCGGTCCGGACTCAATGTATAAATTCAAATTATTCTCAAATTATACCCGAACTATTCCGAATCACGAATTTTTGAGTTCGCTGAATATTTTCTAAATCATTAAGTTGTCACTGTGCTAACAAGCACATAAACTAAGACCCGGCATTTTTTTTAATATCCAAAGTTAAATAGAAATTAATAAATATATCCAGCTCCTCTGGTTTCGATAAAAATATCTCTACCTGCCATTAAATAGCTAGTTTTGTATTTTTCTGGCTACCGGCCATTTAATGGCCGGTACCCTCAATTTTTTTTAGAGACACTATGAAGAGCTAGATGCTGAAATCTAACACTAAAAATTCGAATTTTTGTTTAAATTATTTGTTAGATTACTTATTTTGATGTGTACTTAGCATATTTATACTAAAATATGAAATTACTTGAAATTATGTTAAATTATGCCGAATTACACTAAATTACATTAAATTATGCTAAATTACAATAACTTCACTAATTATACTGAAATATGCTAAATTACGCTAAACTACGCAATATTACTCTAAATTAGACCGATTTTGTGCTATCTTTCATTAATAATAAAAAATAGTAAAAAAATTCTAAAATAGTAAAAATTGGTATTCTACAAGTTCATTATGTAGTCCAAAAATATAAGAAATTAATTGAATATATACTAGAGCTTTGATCGTGTAAGCATTCTTTAATTCCATTGGTACTCAAAATCTCAAATGTATTAGCTTCAAACTATGTTGCACGGATATGCAAGTTTAGGCGCCGTATCCGTATCGGACAAGTATCGGATACCGATACGCACCCGATACGACTCCGATACATATCCGATACGCCAGCTGGTGTATCTGCCTACGTGGCGGTATCCTTACTCGGCCGATACGGTCGTTGATACTCCGTTGAAACAGCTGGATACGGCTGGATTGAAACCCGCTGGGTTGTGAACCGCGCGTGGACCGCGGTGGACCAGCGCCAAAAATCAAATTTTAGTGCTCTGCAGGATTCGAACTCATTCCCTTTGGGTTAACAACATACCCCCTTACCACTGCACCAACTCATATTTGTTGTTAGAATAGAATAGCTATGACATTTAATGTATAATTGGATTAATGTATAGTCCCCATCTAATAATTTTGATATTTAATAAGTGTTGAATTAATAACATAAATAATATATTTAATTAGCGTATCGTATCCGGAATTTTTTTGAAAATTACCGTATCGCCGTATCCGTATCTATGCAACATAGGCTTCAAATGATACATCTGATTTTCTTCTTCTTTTCTTTTTTTGTCACATATGTGCAACTCATACATCTTATCTGATTTTTGGCAAATCTCGATCAATTTCAGGGTTGGCAACTACCGACACCTTAATACAGAAACTTGTACAACTGGCAACCGGGTCCTGAAGACAAGGTCGAGTGCAAATTTGTTGAGGCTTTAGTTCAAAGAATTAATGGATTTTGTTATGGATGCATATATTAACACCCGCCCACCCCCCCCTCCCCCCCCAATCCCAACTCTTATGTTCCTTTCGGCAGATTCACAACCAATTTTAAGTTTATCTTTAATATATGGATGTTCTTTAGACCATAGATCCAAGAATAATTTGAAATTCATGAATAAACTGAATTGTATTGAAACAGACTTTTTTCTTTGATTTTGTACATGAGAAATCCACTTAGAGTACTATATGAATGAACAATTAAGTTGTGCTGGAGACAAGCTTACCAATATCATGGGCTCCAAATCTGGTTATTTCGGGCCTTCAAGTGTACCTAAATAATACATACATGCATTCAAGCGTTATTACTTTGGACCTGGCCTTGTTTACTTTGGGCCTTCAAGCGTACCAATATAATATAATGGACTTGAGATAGTAGTCACTACTCGAGTCAAAGGCAATATATATATATATATATATATCTCTTCACTAAATCTATATGCCTTGAAATATTTGATACTTTCAATTTCATTAATTATGTACATCACCTATGATAGCAACTAGCACGAACATAAACTGTACTTTTTTTTCATGATTATTCAAATTTGTGCCATCAATCACGCAAAAAATGAGGATTCAAGGTGGTACCTTGAGAGCCCAAAGAAAGTGCCGCACATTACTCCGAGAAATCAAATTGTTAGATCTTAAAAAGTGAAAATTGTACACATCATAATTGTCAATAACATTATTAGTACAATTGACATTGAGTTTGCTAAGAGATAAATCACAAAAATCTCTCTTGAATAAATCATTTCACGGGACCCTCCATGGCCCCAATGGCTCCATTCACAAATCATTGCAGCAGAGATTGTGACTACAAGTAGAAACTAATAAATAGTATGAGTCCCTTGCTTTATGAAAGACTAAGCACGTACCATAACAATAGTATCTACCCCAACCTTAATGTTTGATCACTATATCATTTAATAACAGCCCTATATATAGTTAATGCATGCTACCCGTATTACTATGCATCCATCGCAAAACATTTACACCACCATCAACAATCAACCCAACAAAATCAGCAGTGACCAACCCGTCCGTTTTGTCGTAGCTAGGCAGAGACCAAACCGTTACAAATAAACTTGTCGAAGAGTTGTTTGCGATGAAACAGACTAACTAGTCGATTTGTCTGATTAATCGTCTCTTTTCCGTTTAAACAATCAGATTAGTCTTCTATTTTCTGTTTATATGGCCAATTAATCGGTCATTTTTATTATTATTTTCTGCATTTATCCGTTATATATATTTTACTTTACATTGTCTTATCTAAACCTTTTTTAAATGGCAATTTCATGATTCTTTATTAATTAACAAGGAAACTAAGTTATAATAAGTTTATTTGCTAAGTTTGATGAGTTAAATTAATTATTTTTACAAATTATGAGTATATGCAAGGGTGGAGCTAGACCTTTCAACTTTAAAGGGGGTCAATCATATAAAATTTGTTTCCGTGAATGGGCGTCAATTTACAGTTCACACACCATTTTATTATAAACTATATAGAAAACCATATATTAATACAAAAAATTTGAAATAAAAAAAAATAGAGGTTGGTTGACCCCCATATGATCTTACTCCCTCCGCCCCTGAATATATGCACATCACTTTAATGAAACAGAAAATTATTCGCGAAATTCTGATTAATAGAACACACACCTATTAATTGCTTGGGAGTCTCCGGCTGTCCGACGAGCGCATACCGTTATTGTCAACACTGAAAATCAGTAAAAGTTTTCAAGGATGAATCACACACATTGGGAAAGAGGTAAGTTTGAAATAACTTATAAACAAAGCAGTGCAGTTTCTGAGATTGCAACATTGTCACTGATCTCTCTGCTCTTCCCATGGAACCACATCTGTGTCAGCAGGGTCCCACACTTGCAGTGGTATAGCACCCATGTTCTCTTGGCACCGGTTTGCAACTACATCCTTCACCTCATGTTTACTATGCCCTGACCAATAAAAAATCAAATTATTAAAAATACAATTCTATCCATTTGAGGGAGACTATATGCATAATTGAATAATATCATCAATGTTTTCTCATTTCATAACATAACCTTGACATTTTTCAATCCAAAACCATTTTTGTTTAACAATTGGACAATTGACAAACAGATGTGAAACATCTTCAGTTTGATTGTAGAATTGACATGAACCATCGCTTGACCATCATTTCTTAAATTTTTACCCCTTGCTACCAACCACATAAAATGGTAATTTCCAAATAGTCTTGCATTTTTTGGTGTAACCCCTCTATATATATAGTTCAGAAATATGTGTGAAGATTTCACAGTAAATTTTCTTGTTGCATTCCATCTCCAAGAGAGACTATCATGGGTATGAGTTATTGATGTAAAATGTAGGGGGTGGCATTGAGGTCTGGTTGGAGTAGTATTTTGCATGATAATAGTTTTCCACATACATTGGTAGAATCAATCTTTAAACTTTCACCTCAAAACTAATATTGCATGATAATATGTGTTATTTTTTTAATTGAAAAGAAGACACGCTTTTTGAACCATGCTAATTATCATGTGTACCATTATATGAATTGGTGATATTTATTGTTTCTTATAATTAGTTACAGGCTTACAGCATAGAGATTCAGGGCCTGTTCGGGCTTTTTACTGTTCACGTGGGAAAAAAAAATTCACTTTTCAGTGAATTTTTTTTTCCCACGTGAACAGTAATTTTCAGTTCAAATTTTTGTTAAACCCACACCCATACCCATTCCCTGTGGGGCACCGAACAGGCCCTCAATGTCTTATGTTTCTATCATATCAATAAATGTGACAGTGTACTGTGTAGCAATGCTCTTATTTATTGATTAATTATTATATTATTTGTTTTGGAGAATGATGTAATGCCATGTGGGATAGAAATTAGTGTGCGGCGTGCATGACACAACCCATGTTCTTCCCTGTTTATTCCACATGGGAGAGAAAAACATACAATGTGACTTGAGGGTACAATACCTAATTAAAATGCATTCAATCCTATATTCAAAACAAGGTACCTGAGGGTACAATACCTAAATCCAGACCGTTCTTTTAACTTGGCAGGAATCTCAAAACGAATCCCCTATATCTTTCATAGGCACCTAATTGAGTTTGGCTTGACTGGGATTCTTTAGGTATTGCACCTCTCCAATAATTGGGGGGGGGGGGGGGGGGGGGGGGGGGGAGGGGATTTAGCTAAGTCTTTTAAAAAAAAAGTTAAATGACAAATTATAATAGCCGAAAATAGCCTCAATCTCATTAAGGTCTTAAAATAATCAAACCAAGTAAAGTTTGTTGTCCATGTATTGATTTTCTTTCGCTCAAATTTATTCTATTAAATTTTCAACACATTTAAATACTCTTAAAGTACATTTGCATCTCTCGCTATCAGTGTTTTGAAATGTGGATCTAAAAGCTTATCCCTTTATGCTGTATAAGCGGGTGAATGCCAAATAATGATCGATTTATATTGTAAGATTTTAGTGCTAGACCCTTATTGTTCTCTCAAAAAAATGCTATGATTTATTCAATTAGTCACCACATATGTGTGTGTATATATATATATAGAGTGATGCTACGATGTTTTGGGAAGTAAAGAGGGTGTTTTACTTCCCACTTATATCTCTATTTTCAAAGTTCAAATAGTCGATCCGAACTTCTCAACATAATCTTTCTATTGATTTGTGCTTGGAAACTAAATTTTATATTTTTTAGAAATTTTTACTGTTTGTTTAGAATTTTTAAAAATCACAGTTTTTCATTAAATAAAAATAATAAAAAAAATTCTAAAAACATAGATTTTCAAAAATTCTAAAAAAATTGTAAAAAATTTCCAAAAAATGTAAAATTTGGTCAACAAGCACATATTAATATGAAGATCATGTTGAAAAATTCGGATCGACTATTTAAACTTTGAAAGTGGAGATATGAGCGGGAAGTAAAACACCTTCTTACTTCCCAAAGCACCATAGCATCACTCTATATGTGTGTGTGTGTGTGTGTATATATATAACTATGTTTTCAGTCGTTGCTTTGTACAGTGCACACAACAAATGCGGTTAAAAGTACTTTTTTTAAATGCAAAACTTAAGATTCAGGGTGAAAATTTCTTCGAGAAAATCAATTGTTAATCTTAAAAATGGAAAAAAAATCAACACATATATTTCGGCCCTTTTTCTCTATACTGTAAAAATAAATTTAGAAATAATTATAATATAATTAGTTATAATTTTAGATTAAAATTAAAAAATTTGGTTAATTTTTGACAATCTGGCAATTTTATTTTATCAATAGAAATTAATTTTGTCAATTATTTTTTCAGTAATATAAATATAATTTTGTCAATGAAATAAAGTATTGTTAAATAACTGTGCAAGTGAGGTTACTTGAGATTTGTCTAATTGTTGTTCAATAACTGTGCAAGTCAATTGAGAACATAATCATTTGATGAGGCCCAGTATCTGGAAGAAAATTTTATTTTGATCCGACCAAAATTTTTATTTTTCACATTTTTAAAATTGGTAAACAAGGCACAAGAATTATCTTGTCGTCACTTCAATATTTCACTATCAATTTTTTTTTAAATAAAGTGATCTAGCTCTATGATCGAAATGTAAGTAGACGTTATCGTGCTCAACTACTTACACACAATCATTAAAATAAGTAGAACTAATCATCTATAAAGTTTCGATAGCGGAATTAAAAAAAAAATTAAAAGCAAATCAAAGATCTTAGAAATCAAAGTCTCCACGTGTAAATCAATCAATTAGATTACATACCTTTATCTATTGTAAACTGTAGAACAATACTCTTGAAACGTTCTTCGCAAACCGTCAGAAGAACTGCAAAGCGATTTCTCTCCTCTTTCTCTTTCTAAGCAATGACAACTTGTTCTTTATGAAATATCGATGAAGAGAGGATCAACCTTACTGTTAGAATATATCTCTTACTTATGCTTGTCATTAAAGCAATTATTTATAGGGGAGATAAACATGATGGTCAGCGTAGCACAAGTGGATAATGCAACCTTTAATCAGAAGCACCCTTTAAACAATATATCAACGTGCAGTGAACCTTGCACCCTTTAAAATAATATTGTGTGGATATAATAGTGCATCTGTTATAAATAGTATATGCATACTTTAACTAAGCCACATGGATATGTTAACAAGTCAGATGCAATAGCGCCTTTTAATAGCACCTATTAAGTTAAGCACTTGTTCAATAGCGCCATATGCATGAATCCAATCATTGACAGGCACCTTTTAATTAAGCCAATCTTTATGCATCTGTCAACGCATCTGTTGACTTGCGTTATATATCAATATGCATCTTTAATCATCTGATATATTAATTAAGCCTATTTAAATCACGCCTCATAATTAATTAATTAGCCCATTTAAACCAGCCTATTAATGTTTTATTTTGGGCCACATTATTTTCTTACATTCTCCCACTTGGTCCATTATAAAACTTTATGACATTACAACGTTCATAAGGTGCACAATAATATTGTATGTCTTTATATTTCATAAATTCTAAAATCATAATATTTATACTTAAGCAAAATTAATACGAGTCATGGCGGTTGCTAATAATATTTGTTACTAACTTCCTTCCATGTACTACAATATCAATTCTAACTTAATATAAACCATAATGGTATACTTGAGGATCCACGTTAATTGTCTAATTTATATAGACTAATTCCTATTAATAGAAAACAATAATATATATATATACTCAAATAAATAGGAATTGTATTTGAAACAATCAATCAATAATAATATCATAAATAATCATTCATCTATAATATAAGTTTAATTACAACAATTATTTATCACAGATAACTATTCCCATTCTTTCGACATGTTCATGAAATATCTTGGGTGGTAATCCTTTCGTCAAAGGATCAGCTATCATCATCTCTGTGCTTATATGCTGTATTGTTATTGTTTGTTTCTGTACTTCTTCTTTCACGGCAAAGTACTTAATCTCCATGTGTTTGGCACCTTTGGAGTACTTGTCGTTTTTGCTGAAGAAGACTGCTGCAGAATTATCGCAATAAATCTTCAGCGGCTTGGCAATGCTGTCGACAATTCCAAGTCCCGAAATAAAGTTCCGCAGCCATAGTCCTTGTACCATGGCTTCAAAGCACGCCACGAACTCGGCTTCCATAGTAGATGCAGCGATTACTGACTGCTTCGCACTTTTCCATGAGATTGCTTCGCCGGCTAGAAGATACACATATCCGCAAGTGGATTTTCGTGTATCGTAACACCCGGCATAATCTGAATCTGAATAACCGACTGTCTCTAAGTAGTTTGATCTCCTATATGTCAACATGTGATCTTTAGTACCTTGAAGATATCGTAAAACTTTCTTTGCTGCCTTCCAATGTTCTATTCCAGGATTGCTTTGATAACGTCCAAGCATTCCTACAGCAAAACTGATATCTGGTCTTGTACAAGTTTGTGCATACATTAAACTACCCACAATGGAAGCATAAGGAATATTATTCATTTCTTCTTTTTCCAATTCATTTTTAGGACATTGATATAAACCAAATTTATCCCCTTTCTGAATCGGCACCTTACCAGCTGAACATTTCTCCATCCTAAATCTCTCGAGAATCTTGTTAATATATGTTTTCTGAGACAAACCTAACAAACCTTGTGATCGATCACGAAATATTTCTATTCCTATCACATAGTTCGCCTCGCCCATATCTTTCATTTCAAAATTCTTCGAGAGAAAATTCTTGGTGCTTTTCATCATTCCAAGATCGTTAGTCGCAAGTAAAATATCGTCAACATATAGAACTAGAAACATTATCTTACTCCCACTGACCTTCAAGTATATACAACGATCAACAACGTTTTCCTTAAAACCAAAAGAAGTAATCACATCATTGAACTTGAGATACCATTGTCGTGATGCTTGTTTCAGCCCATATATCGACCTTTTCAATTTGCAAACCATATCCTTTCCCCCAATTGAAAAGCCCTCGGGCTGATCCATGTAGACTTCCTCTTCGAGTTCTCCATTCAGAAAAGCAGTTTTGACGTCCATTTGGTGTAACTCAAGATCGTAATGAGCCACTAAAGCCATGATGATACGCAAAGAATCTTTCTTAGAGACGGGCGAAAATGTCTCTTTATAATCAATGCCGTCTTTCTGAGTGAAACCTTTGGCAACCAGTCTAGCTTTATATCGTTCGATTTTGCCTTTTGAGTCACGTTTGATCTTAAAGATCCATTTACATCCAACTCGTTTGGAATCGTGAGGCAATTTGACAAGATCCCAGACTTGATTGTGTTTCATTGATTTTAACTCGTCTTTCATGGCATCAATCCATTTATCGGATTCGTCACATTCAATAGCTTTCTTGTATGAAACCGGATCATCAATTGCAGAATCAATTTCAGATTCTTGTAGATAAACCAAATAATCGTCAGATATAGCCGATCTCCGTTCACGGTTAGACCTTCTTAATGGTATATCATTCGGTTCAACTACATCATCAACAACGATGTTTTCAATCGGAATGTCCTCAGTAGCAATTGGTTGTTCTGGAACAGTCGGACGAACTATTTTCGAAACAACAGTTGGAACAACTACTTTCGAAACAACAGACAAAGGAACAGTAACTTGTTCTGTAATTTCTTGAAGATCAGAATTACACTGATCAGAACTTCTTGCACTGACGTCAGCATTCTCGATGAAACGTGCATTTCCGGATTCAACAATTCTCGTACTATGATTCGGACAGTAAAATCTGAACCCTTTGGATTTCTCTGGATATCCAATAAAGAATCCGCTAACAGTTCTGAAATCCAATTTCTTTTCGTGTGGGTTATACAAACGTACCTCCGCAGGGCAACCCCATACATGTATATGACGTAAACTAGGTTTCCTTCCCGTCCACAGTTCAAAAGGAGTCCTTTCTACTGCCTTACTAGGAACCCGGTTTAGTAAATACATGGCGGTCTTAAGTGCATACATCCACAAAGATTTAGGCACAGTTGAGTGACTGAGCATACTCCGAACCATGTCCATAAGTGTTCTGTTACGACGTTCAGCAACACCATTTTGTTGTGGTGTGCCGGGCATAGTGTATTGCGCACATATCCCACGCTTTTCTAAGAATTTAGCAAAGGGTCCAGGATTTTGTCCTGATTCGTCATATCTACCATAAAATTCCCCACCGCGATCAGATCGAATGATTTTCACTTGTTTTTCTAACTGTCTTTCAACCTCATTTATAAACACCTCAAGTGCATCAATAGATTGTGATTTCTCATTTAGAAGATAAACAAACCCATAACGTGAAAAATCATCAATGAAGGTGATGAAATACTTTTCTTTATTAAAGGAGGGAACGTCAAATGGTCCACAAATATCCGTGTGAATTATTTCTAGAAGTTGAGAGCTACGAGTGGCACCTTTCTTAGTATGTTTCGTCTGTTTGCCTTTTATACAGTCGATACATACACCTAAGTCAGTAAAATCCAAGTTTGGAAGAACTTCAGACTTCACTAAACGTTGCATTCTTTCTTTGGATATATGACCCAATCTTTTGTGCCACAAGTACGCCGACTTTTCATCATTCATATTTCTTTTCATTCCAATAGTATTGTTTACGGTAATCAGAGATTCTACATAAGAATTATCTAACTCTAATTTATACAATCCATCAATCAAATTGCCACAACCAATCATGCAATTATTTTTATATAAACTAAAGCATTTAGATCCAAATTTAAATACATAACCACAATCATCCAACTTAGATACAGATAATAAGTTGCGAGAAAACAAAGGTACATATAGTGTATCATACAAATCGACAATATTGCCAGAACCTAATATAAGTCGGTATGTACCGATACCTTCCACTGGCACCTTGTCTTTATTGCCCATAATTACATATCTTTCACTTTGTCGACTTTGGTTTGTGGTTTGGATCGTAAGAAATCCCTGTAAATTGTTTGAAATATGAGTTGTAGAGCCCGAGTCAATCCACCAAGTATTATTAGGAACATCAATAAAATTTGACTCAAAAGTAACAAAAGTATGAGTCATACCTTTCTTTTCGAACCAAACCTTCCTTTTCAGACAATCCTTCTGAAAATGACCCACTTTACGACAAAAGTGGCACTTTTGCTTGTTCCCTTCTTTCTTAAAGCTTGCATTAGAAGACACCTGAAAAGCTTTCCCCTTCTTCTTGTTCTTGGTCTTAGCTTTCCCTGGTTTAGCATTAGAACCCGACCCAGCTTCTAAATTTGAAAAATGAACAGTGTTAGGTTTCAATTCCTTAAGCCTTGCCTCTTCCTGAACAAGTTTACTAGTCAATTCATTTATGTTCCATTTCTTTTCTTGAGCATTATAATTAATTTGGAACGGACTATAAACATCATTCGGCAAAGAGTTCAAAATAAATTGAACTAGAAACCCTTCTTCAACTGTCATTCCCAAACCCTTAAGTTTTGCGGAGAGAGATGTCATTTCTACGATATGTGCATGCATAGTGCGACTACCATCATACTTCATGGTGGTAAGTTTTGCCATAAGCGCACCGGCAAGCGACTTATCGGCTGTCTGTGAGCGTGCCTTGACGTTTGCTAGAAACTCTTGAGCGTTATCCGTGTCCGGAAGAGCAACCTTAATGTTTCCATCAACCGTCATTCGCAAAAACATAAGGCATAACCTGTTAGAACGTTCCCAGTCTGCCATAAAGGCCTTATCTTCCTCGCTGCTTTCATCAGTTATAGCATCGGGCTTATCAAGTAATAGTGCTATGTCCAAGTCCTGTGCACCTAAGTGAAATTGACTTGTTCATTCCATTCAGCAAAGTTAAGACCATTAAAGACCGTCACAGATGATGCATGCGATTGCATCGATACAGGTACATTAACTGTAATTTTAATAGAGAAGATAAGAAGAAAAATTAAAATAAATTAGGGAAAGAGAAGATCATAAGGAAAATTAAGAAGAAAGAAATTTTTTTTTTTTTCGAAATTTGCAATGAATGAAAAGAAAATCAGAAAACATAATATATTATACTTTGATTTTTCCATCTTTAAATGATTTCAATATTTCATAAGCTTAAATCTTTAATTAAAAATACATATAATATATACATAACTTAACTCAAAGAGAAGATAAGAAGATAGGAGACATAATGCAATAATTTATAACTTCAGATTTTCAATTTCAGATTTTGGAGCAATAACTTAATTAAATATATATCCTAATTATCCTTTGGGATTTCTTAAGATATATTAAACATAATATTTTACTAGAAAATACTTTAATATGATAATTTTATTGTTTCAATACATGTTGTTGCCTTTGGGTAACCAACAATTGAGGAATAACGTAAATTATCAACTTAAGTTGTGTAAATTATGAGAATATAATCAACCTTTGGGCAATTCAAAAAATCTCATAATCTACTAATTAATTAAACCATTAAATTTAGTATATGACAGATTTTAATATCATATAATCTTAATAAATGATCAATTAATTTTAATCTACGGTTTATAGAAAATAGAATTGCAATAAAATTATTCTAAAATTCTTAGACTCATTATGGCATCAATTTAATTTAGATAACTATTTTTCATTCCAGAAACTTTCATTCCCCGGTTCATAATAATTCAATTTCAGAATTTTAATTGGAAAGAATGCCTAGTTTCTTTCTTCAAAGTAATTATCTTCACGACTAATGGTAAAAATTGCATAATTTCGATAGAATTTTCAGAATATTCTACTTAATGAACTCTATATAATCCATACTTCGATTTCTTTAGGGTAAGGACACTTTGGTGTCTAGCAATACCGTCATAATTCAAAGTTACCGCAAATTTCAATCACAAATCATTAAAATAAAATAATAATAATAATAATAATAATAATAATAATAAATTCATAAAACAAGTAACTTAATCGGGAGATTATGAATTCCAAAACCGAAAGCTCTGATACCACATGTAAGTAGACGTTATCGTGCTCAACTACTTACACACAATCATTAAAATAAGTACAACTAATCATCTGTAAAGTTTCGATAGCGGAATTAAAAAAAAACATTAAAAGCAAATCAAAGATCTTAGAAATCAAAGTCTCCACGTGTAAATCAATCAATTAGATTATATACCTTTATCCATTGTAAACTGTAGAACAATACTCTTGAAACGTTCTTCGCAAACCGTCAGAAGAACTGCAAAGCGATTTCTCTCCTCTTTCTCTTTCTAAGCAATGACAACTTGTTCTTTATGAAATATCGATGAAGAGAGGATCAACCTTACTGTTAGAATATATCTCTTACTTATGCTTGTCATTAAAGCAATTATTTATAGGGGAGATAAACAGGATGGTCAGCGTAGCATAAGTGGATAATGCAACCTTTAATCAGAAGCACCCTTTAAACAATATATCAACGTGCAGTGAACCTTGCACCCTTTAAAATAATATTGTGTGGATATAATAGTGCATCTGTTATAAATAGTATATGCATACTTTAACTAAGTCACATGCATATGTTAACAAGTCAGATGCAATAGCGCCTTTTAATAGCACCTATTAAGTTAAGCACTTGTTCAATAGTGCCATATGCATGAATCCAATCATTGACAGGCACCTTTTAATTAAGCCAATCTTTATGCATCTGTCAACGCATCTGTTGACTTGCGTTATATATCAATATGCATCTTTAATCATCTGATATATTAATTAAGCCTATTTAAATCACGCCTCATAATTAATTAATTAGCCCATTTAAACCAGCCTATTAATGTTTTATTTTGGGCCACATTATTTTCTTACACGAAATTACAAAGTTAAACAAAAGCATGATCAATCACTTCAAGATCAGAAAACTTATGTACAGATTGGTAAATTCCTTCCCAAGTAATTAGCAGCAAAGGGGTTTTCAGTAATATTAGACCCACCAACACTTATTTAATGGAGTAGACGGACAGCTGTCTTATAAAAAATATATAAAAATGTATTTATTTAATGGAGTTGACTGCAAGTCCTCTCCCAATAATTAGTTTTTCTACCTTCTCTCTTTGCATCGTTTCATATCAACACAAGAGAAGAAAAGAGAATAGACTTAGCAATTTTAGCTCGATGGGTCTAGGCGGGGTGATTTCCAACCTTCTCTCTTTGGGCGCCAAACTCCTGCCTGCTGTCGTCGCATCTGCCTGCTCCGTCTTCTTCCTCCAATCCTCCAGTAGATCAAAACCACCAAATTGAGGCTGAGTTGAAGAAATTTATGAGGATGTTGGAGCGGATCAAGGCCACACTGTACGAAGCAGAGCAGAGGGAGATCACAGACTTGTCAGTCAAGCTGTGGTTGAAGGAACTCAAGGGTGTTGCGTACGATGCAGAGGATGTACTGGGTGAGTACCACTATGAAGTCTTACGAGCACAAGTTGAGGCAAGAGATGCTTCTCTACCAGATTCTCATAAAAGGATGCTAATTCAGGTAACCAATTTTATTTTATTTCTTTGAGCAAAGAGTATATCTGTATAAGTGATAGGTTTTGTGTTCATGAGTTAGGCTCACTAACAATGTATCATTAGTGTTTAGATTAAATGGAATTGCTAATGAAGTTCAAGAAAAAAAAAAGTAATTTCAGATTCCCTTGTTGATGTGAAATGCCGAGCCTGTATCTGTCAACCTGGTCAAGCTCATTTGTTAGCAGCATAAATTCCATTGACTGTCAAGAAGTTGTAAGCTCTTAGAACTATAACACAGAATATGAAATGTACTTTTACCCATAGTCTACCATCAGATCCAGGTAGAGCCATATATACAAGTACAAGGTACTAACTGGACATATGATCTGCCATAGGAAATATGATAAGTCCATATAAAACACACTGCAAAACACAAAAATGTAGCAAACACCCATACTATATAACTAGTATTAACGGGATGGTTAAGGGAGACTGTGCTTCAAATAGTATTATCTGTGTACATGAACATTATAGTAGGTCTTACACTGTCAAGTTAATTATAACTTTCCAGGTTTCATGCGGCATGCTAGATCAAATTCAGCAAATAAGGAGCAGATTTAATGAGATTACGAATGATCGGATAGCACTTCAACTGTCAGAGGGAGATGGGCTCAAGCATTGCAACAACGAATTGCAAATAGCTACAACTAGCCACTTCGTAGTTGAGTCGAATATCTTTGGGCGAGAGAGGGAAAAGGAGAAGTTGATTGATTTGTTGTCCTCTGAATGTGATGTTGTTTCTGCGGTGGCAATTGTTGGCATGGGGGGCATTGGAAAAACAACACTTGCACGACTTGTCTATAATGATCATCGAATCCGACAAAGGTTTGAGAAATTTGGGTGGATATGCGTATCAGAGGATTTCAATGTTGAAAGGCTTACCAAAGAATTAATTGAGTCTATTACAGGAAATGAGTGTGATCTTACAAATTGGAGTGTTTTGCAAGAGAAAATCCGAAAGGAGATGAGTGGAAAAATGATACTTTTCATACTTGATAATGTCTGGAATGAGAGGAAGACTCTTTGGGATTTATTTCAGGCTTCTTTTATGTCAGTAGCATTTGTAAAAATTCTAATTACTACTAGGAATGATTCAGTCGCACGAATCATGCAAACAGAGCCAACATTCAACCTTGGCCATTTGTCAGCTGAACAGTGTTGGCAATTGTTTGAACATTATGCATTTGATGGAGTAGAACATAATAATGACCCGAAGTTGGTGGAAACTGGGAAGCTTGTCATGAACAAGTGTGGAATGTTGCCCTTGGCTGTGAAGTCAATTGCTAGCCTTTTGAGGAATGAGGCGGAAGAAAAAAGTTGGACATATATTTTAGAAAGTGAGCTATGGGAGTCTGTAGATGTTCACAATGAGATATTTCCACCTCTTCAAATAAGCTATGCACGTCTTCCCACATACCTAAAGTCTTGTTTTCTATATTGTTCCATGTTTCCTAAAGATTACAGCTACGATGTTGAATATTTGGTGAGATTATGGATATCCCAGGGTTTTATTGAGCCTAAGGGAAACAAGACTGCAGAACAAATTGGTTTTGAATATGCTGAGCAATTGTGCCAGAGGTCCTTGTTTGAAAGAGAAGGCAGACATGAGTTGAATGTGTTTAAGTTGCATGATATAGTTCATGATTTAGCACGACTTAATTCGGAAAATGGTTGCTATTCAATTGAGGTTGGTAAGCTCCCAATTTTTCCTAATATACTGTACCATATGTATATAGATGATTATGTGAATCTAAGAGATCCTATTCCCTCTGACAAGTTCACTACTCTGCGCACACTCTTTATAGGCTTCCATGTCAAAAACTTCTTCAATACTTTTGAATTTTCAATGGCACCAAAATTAAGAGCTCTAAATATATGGGGATTCCATGATTTAGAATCTCTTTCCTCCATTGGTAATTTGAAACATCTTCGTTATCTTTCACTTAGTTATATGTTCTTTGAAATGCTACCTGAATGCATATGCTCCCTTTACAGCTTGCAACATCTAACTCTTTATAGTAATGATAATCTCAAAGAGTTGCCAACAAAAATAGGAAACCTAGTTAGCCTGGAAGAGCTGATAATTATATCTTGTTCTGTCATCGAGGTGTTGCCCGAGTCCCTTTGTCAACTCAAGGCCTTGAGGAAAGTCTATCTTATTGGTTGCTCCCTACTTGAAGAGCTTCCTACTGACATGGGGAGCCTTACAAATCTTCAAACTCTGACAATAAGTGATACTAGTGTGAGTTATTTACCACCTAGCTTGAGCAAATTTGTAGGAATTCAAGCACTGAAGGTGGAGCTCAGATGCCAGACAATAGGATGGTTAAAGGGTTTTCCTGATTTAGGAGGTACTCTTTGTCTGTGCGGATTGAAAAATATTTCCAATTTAGTGGATGTCCAATGTGCTAACCTTGTGAGTATGTGTAACTTGGAGCACTTGATACTAAACTGGGATGAGGATGATGATCCGGATATAGATGGCAGTGTACTTAAGTTGCTCATAAAAAAAGGTCAGAACATATTTCTTGAAGATCAAAAATGTTTTTCGGTGATGGATAGTCTCCAGCCTCACCCTAATCTTAGCAAGCTAGAAATAAAGGATTACGGTGAGAAAACATTTCCAGCATGGATTGGAAGCCTGTGCAAACTAAAGTATTTGAAAATAACCGATTGTAATGGTTTGCAATTCTTAAAAGCAGAGTCGCTGCCATTAGAACTTGAAGAGTTGGAAATTGAAGGATGCGACCAGCTTGTATCTATGCCTGGAATTCAAAAGCTGAAATCCTTGGTCAAACTTTCCATCGAAAAATGTCAGAACCTATGCTCGGTTATTAGGGAACCTTCTCTTGAACTGACACTGTGTACACGGGAGGGTTCATATGGGAGCAAATTGTTGGGGTTGTCAGACCTTACTTCACTCAGAAGTTTGCATATTTCAGAATGTTATCAATTACATGTATTGGGTGATGAGTTGCTTCCAGTAGAAGCTTGCAAAGTTGAGGTTTGTGATTGCCCCGGGTTAATGGAGTGGTGCTTGCAACATGGAATAAACTACAAGGTACTTACTAATTCCTCTTATTTTATAAATTGCTGATAGATAATTGATGAGAGTGCCATCATCTATATTCCAAGCTTTATTTATTTTACACTGATAAAAAATTTAAATCAGACTATATTCCTTTCCTCTCTCTTTTTTTCTTTCCACGCATACCATTCAACTCAGGAATTACATTTTTTTGGTAGTCATGCCATATGATACTATTACATACAAGCTGTCATGGATGTTGGGAGTTTTTTTCGGAAAAGAGGAAAAAACAGAAAACAGGGCAGCAGCCGAAATTTTCTCACAACTCCATTTTTTTCATTGATTAATTAACATAAACAGATCTGGTATTTATAGTGGTGCATATCCCTCATTTCGCACCCCACTAACTCCACTAACTTTGCTATAACTAACCTATAACCAACCCACTACATGACATATTAATTAATAACTACCCACTACTTCTTGCACATGTCTAAATAGAAAACTTGCTGTCCAAGTTTACAATTAACTCTAAACAGAAAATAAACTGCTGTAAAAACCGAAATATAAAAACTGCATCTTTTATTGGCTGATACGGTCCGTATTGGCTGATACGGTCCGTATTCATTGCTGACTTGGATTATTTTCAACACCCCCCCTTAATCCAAAGTCCAGCACATTCATCATGTCTCGACACCAGTTAAACTTCTCTCGTGGGAGTGATTTGGTCAGCACATCTGCAACTTGCTGGTTCGTGTTCACATACTGCAACTCTATCATCTTTTGCTCAATCAGATCTCGTATGAAATGGAGCCGAGTGTCTATGTGCTTTGTTCTGTTGTGATGCACCGGGTTGTTACTAATTGCAATTGTCGACTGATTATCACAATAGAGTATTGTTGCATGCTCACAATCTAACTCTTCCAATAAGCGCCTTAGCCATACACCTTGGCATGCTGCTGATGTCACTGCATTGTACTCAGCTTCTGCGGTTGATAGTGCAACTGTTGACTGTTTCTTCGAATTCCAACTTATTACGCTATTGCCAAAGAAGAACACCTGACCTGTTGTGCTTTTTCGATCATCTATGCTGCCTGCCCAATCACTATCGCTGTAGCCTGTCAAACGCGGTTCATCAACACCCTTGTACCATATACCATAGCTTGTTGTACCTGCAATGTACCTAAGAATTCGCTTTGCTGCTCCCATGTGTTGTTTAGTTGGATTCTGCATGTATCTCGCAACCATTCCAACTGCATGTGTGATGTCTGGTCTTGTGTGCGTCAAGTACAACAGACCTCCCACCAAACTCCTAAACCGAGTTGCATCTGCAGCTCCGGTTCCATCAATTGCTGTCAACTTCTCGTTTGTATTCATTGGAATTAGTACGGGATTGCAATCTTTTAATCCGAACTTTTCTACCAAGTCTCTTGCATACTTGCGTTGGGACACAAAGATTCTTCCCTTCTCTTGTTCAACCTCCAGACCTAGAAAGTAATGCATTTCTCCTAGATCGGTCATCTCAAACACACGCATCATTTGCTCTTTAAACTCCTTCACCATTGCGTCATCAGTGCCAAAATAAATCATATCATCAACATAGAGACATACCGCTGTTAAACCTCCTTTTTCTTTGCGTTTCACATAGAGATTAGGCTCATTCTTGCTTCTCTCAAATCCCAATTTCTGAAAATGTGCATCAATCTTGCTGTACCATGCACGAGGGGCCTGCTTCAAGCCGTATAATGCTTTGAACAAACGGTACACCCACTGTTCTTTGCCCTTCACCACAAACCCTTCCGGTTGCTCAAATTGATAGATAGGTTGTCTCAATTGGGCAGCCATTGCAATCAACAACCGAACAGTTTCAAATCTGGCCACCGGGGAGAACGTCTCTTCATAGTCTATGCCTTGCTTTTGAGCATATCCTTTTGCCACTAATCTTTCCTTGTATTTTAATACACTGCCATCTGGACCAAATTTAGTCTTGTAAACTCATTTAACTCCAATTGCATTGCGATCTTTTGGTAATTTCACCAACTTCCAGGTTTGGTTTTGCTCGATTGAACTCATTTCTTCTTTCATTGCTTGCACCCATTCCTTTCTTTCTACGGCTTCTTCATAGGACAATGGATCTGCTACATACAAAACCTGAGTTGCTTCATACAATTCTTGTAAAGATCGTACCTTTCTCCCTTGTGTATCCGGATCAACCATCCGATGTGATGTGCTACTCAAGCTTGGACTGATTTGCGGCTGCTCACTGCTGCCTTCTTCTTCTTCATCTTCTATTTCTGCTATTGGTGTGTTGTCTTCCTCCATAGACCAACTCCAACTAGCATTCTCATCGAACATGATATTTCTACTGACTATAATCTTCTTTGTCACCGGATTAAACAACCTATAACCTTTAGATTGTATGCAATACCCAATGAACACACACTTTTCAGATTTTGAGTCCAGTTTTTTTTGGTTTTGTGTAGTTATGAGAGTGTAAGCAATGCACCCAAAAACACGCAAATGCCCCACACTAGGCTTCCTTTCAAACCATGCTTCAAACGGTGTTTTGTTCATCACTGCCTTGGTTGGTGACAGATTTAGAACATATACCGCTGTTGCTACTGCTTCAGCCCAAAAACTATTCGGCATACCTTTAGATTTCAGCATACTTCTTGCTAGTTCTACTACCGTGCGGTTCTTGCGTTCAGCTACACCGTTTTGCTCAGGTGTGTATGGAGTGGTCAGCTGCTGTAGCACCCCTTCTTTCTCACAAAACTGCTTGAATTCTTTTGATTGAAACTCACCACCGCGATCTGATCTTAGAGCTTTCAGCCTAGCCCCTGTTTGCGTCTCTGCCATGGCTTTGAACCTTTTGAACAGCCCAAACGCTTCACTTTTATAGCTAAGGAAATAAACCCAGGTCATCCTACTATAATCATCAATAAACAGCATAAAATACTTGCTTCCTCCCATTGATTCAACCTCCATGGGTCCACACAAATCAGTATGCACTAACTCAAGTACCTTGGTTGCACGCATCGACTGATCTTTTGGAAATGGCAGCTTCGATTGCTTGCCAAACACACATCCTTCACATAACCCGATTTCACCAATTTCGGGTAACCCATTCACCATTTTCTTTTGATTCAACAATCTCAAACCATTCATGTTTAGATGACCATACCTTAAATGCCATAACTCGCTGGAACTAATCTCCTTGGCTGCAAGTGCCTTGTCTTTCACCTTGGCTATCTCCAGAGGGAACAAGTTGTTTTGTGTCTTCTTGATTATTGCCATCGTCTGATCTGTGGCTGCATCTACAATTCTGCAATTGTCGCCTTCAAACTTGATGGTACACCCACTGTCCATCATCTGACCAATGCTGAGTAGGTTTTGGGACAGTTGAGGAATATAGTACACATCATGTAGCATCCGTGTATTGTGACTGCTGGTCTGCACGGCTACTCTTCCTTTTCCTTCAACATGAATCTCTTTATCGTCACCAAGCTTTACTGCCTTCTTGTATGACTCATCTAATTCATCAAATAGATGTTTGAAACCCGTCATATGGTTTGAGCACCCGCTGTCCAAAAACCAGATTTGACTCACATCTGATTTTTCATAGGTTTTGGCCATGAACAACTGTGCCTGATTGCTCTTCTCTTCAACAAAACTTGCTTGTCCTTCTTCTCTTTTCTTCTTGTAGCAGTCGGCCTGCACATGACCGGGCTTGTGGCAGTAATAGCACTCCACGTCTTGACCTTCTTCTCTCTGTTTCTTGTAGCAATCGGCTTGCATATGCCCTTTCTTGTGACAGTAGTAGCATTCTACATCTTTCTTCGGTTGATTAGAATGCGGTTGATTATAACTCGGCTTGCCTCTGCCTCTGCCGCCTTGACTGCCTCGACCTCTGCTGTAACCTTGGCCTCTACCTCTGCCTTGCTGTTGGCTTCTTGAGGAATCGCCCTTGGTATAGAAAGCTTTGGTGTCGTCCTTCACTTCTGATCGGTTGAGACGAACTTCATGGACCTGCAGTGATCCCATCAACTCATCAAACGTATAGGTGGACAGATCTTTGGATTCTTCGATTGCTGCCACGACATGGTCGAATTTTGCTGTAAGGCTGCGGAGCACCTTCATAACCACGATCTTTTCTATGAGATCCTCACCACAACTCTTGATTTGGTTGACGGTGGATGTGACTCTTGTGAGAAACGCTTGAACAGATTCGCCTTGATTCATGTTCAATGTCTCGAACTCTCTTCTCAAGCCTTGTAGCCTTATCTCGAGAACTTTTGAATTTCCCCGGAAGGCGGTTTTCAGTGTTGTCCATGCCTCCTTTGCTGATGTCGTTGCTGCAATTTTTGTGAACACCGTGTCAACAACACCTTGTTGAATGAAGAACAGCGCCTTCGCATCGCGCTTCACTGTTTCTGTTGGTGTGGGATCATTGACCGGTGCTCCCGACTCCACCAGTTCCCATAGACCTTGCGACTTGAGCAAAGTTCGTATCTTGGTGCTCCAAAACTCATAGTTATCTCCCTTGAACAGCGGAATCGAAGGATTCGAAACGCTCATGTTCTCTGCCATGGTCGGATCTGCCTTGATCTCTCACCTTTGGCTCTGATACCAATTTTGTTGGGAGTTTTTTCGGAAAAGAGGAAAAAACAGAAAACAGGGCAGCAGCCGAAATTTTCACAACTCCATTTTTTTCATTGATTAATTAACATAAACAGATCTGGTATTTATAGTGGTGCATATCCCTCATTTCGCACCCCACTAACTCCACTAACTTTGCTATAACTAACCTATAACCAACCCACTACATGACATATTAATTAATAACTACCCACTACTTCTTGCACATGTCTAAATAGATAACTTGCTGTCCAAGTTTACAATTAACTCTAAACAGAAAATAAACTGCTGTAAAAACCGAAATATAAAAACTGCATCTTTTATTGGCTGATACGGTCCGTATTGGCTGATACGGTCCGTATTCATTTCTGACTTGGATTATTTTCAACAATGGATCCAATATGCTTATCCTCTAAATTATACTGGGTTGTACAAACAACAGTGCATACATCTAGGTTGAAATTTGTATGATATGGTGCCAACCAGAAAGACCATTGTTGTCTTAATCCAAATATAAAAGTTCTAATTAATTTAAGGGGTCAGAATGAAACAAATAGTGCTTGTATATAATTCCTTAGTTTCTGTTCCTGAACCAGATTGCTCTGTTTTCTTGTACCAGTATATCACAATATTTCCTGTTGCTTAATTCCTTTGTTTTTGGTGTCAACCCCTATTGGTCTCTTTCTCTATCTTTTTTTTTTTTTTAAGAGAACTCTTTGCCTGCGTCTCTCCTGCCTGGTTCTGTGTACTTTGCTCCGCCTGAGAATGAAAAAATGGTACTTTCTTGTTTAATTAGCAAACGACGGAATTAATGTCTCTTTATGGCAAGATTGCTCAACGGATTTAATGTCTCTCAATTACATTTACAAATATAATCTTTACACACAAGTCCAATTCCCTCCCCACTTTTCAACTCCTGTCAAGAAAACCTGTGTAAAGATTACTCCCAGTCTTTCTTGACAGGAGTTGACAAGTGAGAAGGGATTGGACTTGTGTCTAGTCTCTCCCTTACAGTTTGAATACTGAACAATACACAAATAAAAATATGAGAAATAAAATAAATATAAACTATGGCATTGATTGTTTAAGAATTCCTTTAGTTCCATTGGTAGTCAAAATATCAAATGAATTAGCTTTAAATAATACATTAGATTTTCTTCTTCCTTTCATTTTTTGTCATCTATGTGCATTTCGTACATCTTGTCTGATTTTTGGCATATCTCGATCAATTTCAGGTTGGAAAATATCGACACATTCCAGAGATATTGGCTAAGCTTTATTTCAAGCATCCCAATATATAAAATGATGAAGGGCTTGAGATGTACATCTTCACTATATCTAAATGCCTTGAAATATTTGGTACTTTCAATTTCATTAATTATGTACCTCGATATCACCTATGATAGCACGTAGCATGCACATAAACTGTATTTTTTTTTCCATTTTCTGTATCTTGTAAATCATTAACATCTTTAATTGATGATGTCTATGAAATTTAGAAGTCCGACCCCCACAATTTTTTAACTTCCTTTAAATACAATTGATCATATATTTTGTTGACAAGCTACCAGCGTCTCTTTTTTAAGATCGTTCACCATGGTTATTCAAATTTGTGCCATCAATCATGAAAAAAAATGTGGATTAAAGGTGGTACCTTGAGGGCCCAAAGAAAGCGCACGTTACTCTGAGAAATCAAATTGTTAGATCTTAAAAAGTGAAAATTGTACACCATGAATATTTTTATAACAATACTTTTTGTATGGGACATGTATTTCGTCTCTCTACAGATAGATAAATTTGAGGGAGTCCAATGGTTTTCCAGTGCTAAAAATATAACATGATTGAAAATTAGTAAATTTTATTCCAGTTTTTTTTTTTCTATCTACTACAATGATGATATGCTCCTTAATTATTTTATCTGTAAAAGGAATCGTAAGCCCTTTAATATCTACTACAATGACGGCCAACAGCAGAACTGATTCACCATTTCCTCTTGGAAGCAAGGGTAATAAAATTTATGTAATAATTGAGAATTCCATTTTCTTGATATAATAAAATTTCGTCATATTATCTTTAATGATTGGTTGTATTCTGGTAAATGTAGGCGAGTGATATGCTACTGGTAGAGCTTCTACAGAAAGAGGACTTGCTGTATCTGAAGAGCGACAGCCCTGCTCTGGTGGACCATAGACAAATAAGGTTGACAGTCCAATAAGGTTAGTTTAGCACATCATGTGTTGTTCATACTAGATACTAGGAAATATTGATTGCTTCAAAACGCAGAAACTGAAATTCACAAAATTGGAGGCTCCAAGTTTAAATTATAACAATGCTGATTGCTGTTGGAGGTAAATTTAAATAAAGAAATAAGTATGTAACTTTTTTCAGTTGGAATTAAAGGGATTGACCTTTCAGAAATCAGAATTAGTGGTCATGAGGAATTAATACTATGTTTCTGTTAATGAACCAGATTTCTCCATTTTCTTGTACCAGTATATTGAAATCTTTCCTGTTAATTTCTTTGATTTTGCTTAATTTCCTTGTACCAGTATATTGAATTCCTTTATTTCCACTGGTAGTCAAAGTCTCAAAAGAAGGACCTTCAATAGATATATCAGATTTTATTTGTATTTTGTCCATCTATGTCATTTTTGTACATCGATCATATCTGATTTTTTGGCAAATTCCAATCAATTTCAGGTTACCAACTATTGACACCCTGTACAGCAAATGGTGCAACTGGGTCTTGATGACAAAGAAGAATGTAGCTCTGTTGAGGATTTACTTCAGAGAATTAATTGATTTGTAATAGATACATATATTTTTTTTTCCCGGCTACTCTTATGTTGCTTTTGGTGGATTTGTCACCAATTTCAAGTTTATCTTTAATATATGGATTTTCTTAAAAATAGTGCACCATAGATCCAAGAAGAGTTTGAATTGTATTGAAACAGACTTTATTATTTTTGTACATGTGAAATCCAGCTGACTGTATGAGTGAACAAGCTATGCTGGAGAGATGATATCATCAGCTCCAAATCTGGTTATTTTGAGCGTTCAAGCATACCATTATAATACAATGAACAGCTTCTCCCCATGAGATATAGTAGACATAGTAGTACAATTAGCGTTGGCAACGCCAAAATTAACCAGATTTGTGGTTTGCATAGGTACTCTGTATTGTTTTTGGTGTGGATTAGTCACCGCATATGTATATATTCGACAGTCTTTTAGTCACCGAATTTTTTTATTCATGTTTTCATTACTATTTTTTAGAAAAACTGGAAAATAGTATTACTGAACTAGTAATAATTTTAAGAATCAATATTTTTTCTTTGTTAAAAATATACAAAATGATTTGTTATGAGATCATCAGCAAGGTAGCGATGATATTAATATCAGAGTCCATATCCTCTAAGGTAAAATAATATTTCAATTTAGATCTGGAGCTTATAATATTCTGTTACATCGTAGATATCATCATTAAATAGTCGGAGAAGTTATTGTATTCCCCTTAATTACACAAGTTACAGACACAATTAAGCTTCTCCTTTTGATGTTGACAAATCCTTTGGTGCATCATAATTTTAACAACTTGACAATTTTTTATCAAAAATAAATTAAATTTGTAATTAATATTAATTTTTTACAATTAATTAATTTTAATAAAAAATAATAATTTACAGGTGGAAAGAATCAAGCAAAAATGAAAATTTGATTATAAACAGGCTTAATTTTTATAAATAAAGTTTATTTAATATTGCGACTCCATTCAAAAGAGCTTGTAAAGAGATTTACAATCACTTGGAGTAAAATGTGCAATGTTGCCTTCAAAATGTGTATAGGTGCTATATCCAAATTACATGAGATATGTATTAGCACTGGAATGTAATTTCCAAATTGAGACTGAAATATTATCTATGCAGTAATTTAATGTTCAAATATGAGATTGACTTTCGACTTTTCCAATGCACTAGCTAGGTTCCAAAAACAGATGGCGTTCTCTGTTTGTATTCTATCATTATCTGATATCCACTTAAAATTAGGATTTTCAATTAGAATTTTCGTACTGATATCCACTTAAAATTAGTTTCACTCATATTCTATCATTATCCATTAAATATTAGCTTACTTATATTCCACCCTTACTTATTAAGATAACGGATAATAAAATGTAGGCAAGTAACGTGCTCCACAGAAATGAGATTTCTCCATGGTTGGTTCAATACATCATGTGTAGTTCATACTATATACTAAGGAATATTGATTGCTTCTGAATGCTTCAGAAATCAAAACATAGAAACTGGAATCCATAAAAATTGAGGCGCAAAGTTTAAATTATAACAATACTGATTGGTGTTAGAGGTAAATTTAAATAAAGGAATAAGTATTTTTTTCAGTTGAAATTGAACCGATTGAGCTCTCTGAAATCAGAGTTAGGTCATGATACTATGTTTCTGTTCCTGAACCAGATTTCTCTTTTTTCTTGTACCAATATATTGAAATCTTTCCTGTTGCTTAATTCCTTTGTTTTTGGTGTCAATACCTAGGTCTCTCTTTCTCTCTCTCTCTCTATATATATATATATATATATTTTAAAACCCTTTGTCTGTCTCCTGCCTGGTTCTGTGTGCATTGAATTGAAGACCTGCACACATAAATTAATTTTCTGCTTTTCCATCTCTTTTTCTTTCTCTTCCTCCTCTAGTAGTCTCCTTCTAAGAATGAAAAATAGTACTGAAATAGGCCATTAATTGTGTAAGAATTTGTTTAATTCCACTGGTAGTCAAAATCGATCTCAAATGAATCAGCTTCAATTGATAATACCAAATTTCCCTTATTTTTGTCCATATATCTATGTGCATTTTGTACAACTTATCTGATTTGTGGCAAATCTCAATCAATTTCAGGTTGGCAACTATCGACACCTACAGCAACTGGTACAACTGGGTCCTGATGACAAGGACAAATGCAGCTATGTTGAGGCTTTAGTTCAAAGAACTAATTGTTTTGCTTTGGGCGGATTCTTTGAAATAGTGCACTGTGCACCATAGATCCAAAAATAGTTTTGTTTTGAAGTAGCTGAATTGTATTGAACCAAACTTTAGGCCTTCAAATTTGGTTCCTTTGGGCCGGGCTTGTTACTGGGCTCCAAATCTGGTTACTTAGTCTTCAAGCGTACCATCTATATCTTCACTAAACACAATTGAGTCCATGATTGTTCTATTGTGTACCATCTATCATGCAAATATGAGGATTCAAGGTGGTGCCTCAAGAGCCCAAAGAAAGCGCACATTACTCTGAGAAAAATCAAATTGTTAATCTTAAAAAGTGAAAATTTCCACTCATAAATTGCTACCCTTTTCTATACTGCAAAAATAAATTTACAAATAATTATATTTAAATTAAAAATATATTTTAAATTAAATGTGAAATTATTGGTCAATCTTTGACAACCTCGCAATTCTTGTTTATAAAAATAAATTAATTTTGTCAATAATAATATATTTGAATTAGTTTGTCAGTAAAAATAAATATAATTTTATCGATAATATAGTTTTTGTCAATAATATTGTAGTCACTACTCGAGTGAAAGGCTATATATCTTTACTTAATTATATTTGAATTAGGTATGGGTAAGGATTTTTTTTCTTTTTAGCTAAATAGGTAAGGGCATGTGTAAAGGCTATTTCGTATTCATTATCTTCTAGAGTAATTATATAAAATAAAATTATACGATAATGTTTGAGCAATAATTAGTGATGGTAGAATTTATTTGCGTAATATTTCATATGATAATGTTTGACTAATAATTAGATGTATTTTTGTTATTTAGTTTATGTTTATGTTATAAGAAAATTTTTAAACTTATAACTTTTATTTGCATGTCTTGTTATTTAGTTATATAATTCAATTTGTCCGAAAAGATATTCATGTTTATTAATTCTCTTGCTTCATAAAAAAGTAATTTATTTGAAATTGATTGCACATTTGTTTTTTTATTATTTTTTATTAGTAATGTGATTGCATATGTGTGACATGAATAAGTTTTGATGTTCGATTTGCGAAATATAAAAAAAATTATTATATAAGTATTATTTGTTGTTCACCCGCTACTGTTTCGTTACCCGGTAATTTTTACGGATAAAAGTAGGATAGGATAAGCTTAATTCTTAATGGATAAGTATAGGATATGGGTAATCAATTCGTAGTGAGTATGAGTATGAAAATATTTTCACTATATCCGTATCGTACCCATTGACACCCCAAACTAAGACGTCTGAGACCAAGATAGTACTAATGAAGTATCTTAATTATTTTCCAAATAATGCACATAATTATTGTCTATGGGATATTAACATGAGGGTAGTGAGGGTATCCTCTAATTTCAATAACTGTGCAAGTCAATTGAGAACATATATAGTCATTTGAAGAGCCCAGCATCTGGAAGAAAAAAATATTTTGATCCTACCAAAATTTTTACTTTTTCATACTTTTAAAATTGGTAAAGAAAGGCACAATAATTATCTTGTCGTCACTTCAATATTTCACTATCAATTTAAAAAAAAAAATAAAGTGATCAATCTCTTCAAGATCAGAAAACTTATGTACAGATTGGTAAATTCCTTCCCAAGTAATTAGCAGCAAAATATTAGACCCACCAACACTTGGGATGCTAAATATTTTCTAGGCTCCTTCACAGATATTTCCCTGGGCCCGCACACTTTATGATAGTATTAAATTTCTTTGCCGCGTCAGATGATATTTCCGTTGCCCATGTGACATGTTTTTCGGAATGAAATGCAAAATTTTACACTATATTAATTAGTATTTATATGGCATGTTTTTATTTAATTAGTATTAAATTGAGAATTATATATCTTGAAAAATAACATTTTATTAGATACCTGTCTTTTAAAAAAGTAAAAAAATAAAATAAAAAAAAAGCTGAAAACGGACAGCTGTCTTATAAAAAATATATAAAAATGTATTTATTTAATGGAGTTGACTGCAAGTCCTCTCCCAATAATTAGTTTTTCTACCTTCTCCGTCTCCTCAACTTTCTTCGTTCGTCCAGCACCCAACTTTCTTTGGTGTATGTTATTGATTCTCTAGCGCGAGAGAATTCAGATTACGATATCATGGTATTTCAAAGAGTGAGCAATAAATCTTACATTTAGTCTAATTTTATTTACTTACAATTAATCAACGTATTATTTGATGGTAATTACTAATTAATTCATTGACATTTAATAATTTCAGCATTTTTGAATCTTATGTGGAGGCTGGAGGAGTGCACAAGAAGGGATCAAAGGAATGTGAGTGGAAATTCATTAAGGTGTGAACTTGTACACTCTATTTTAATTTCATATTTGATTTTTTCAAATTCCTGTACAACACTAATATTTGAATAGTGGTCTATTTAACATAATATGTAACTTATTGATTTTACTTAAATGGAACATTTCAGAGCCCTAAGCAAGAAGGTGGCAAGGTGTGTGGATTTTACGTCATGAAACACATGCAAGACCTAGTCACTACGCAATTTGATGTTTTTCCTAATGTATGTATTTCATAATTGAACTTGATTCATTTTTCATATAACTTGAATAAAATTAACTTCTCAATTTGTATTCATGCAGTGTGATTTACCGACAGAAAAATATACACCGACGCAACTTCATGCAATAACACGACAATGGTGTACATTTTTCTTGGACAACTTCTAAACTAGATATAAGAAATGCAATGTTGTTAAGTTCAGATGTATATTTTGTTAATGTGTTATGTAAATTTTGTTATAGTGGTTTTTTGTGAATATGTTATGTTGTTTATATTGTGTTGTCTTTTGTTTATGTTATTCAAATTATTTGTATGATATTCTATTTAATGTCAATGAATGTCGAATAGTAATATATTACTAGCAAAAATATGGAGGCTAGTCCCGATACAAACAGAACCACGCTAAAATTTTATGCCAACACCGACGGTTATAAAACCAACAACGACTATTTTTAGGATCAACACCGACTGTTTTTAGGACTAACTACGACTGTTTTTAAGACCTATACCGACTGTTTTATTTAAAAAATAGTCAGTGTAGTTACCAAACACTGACTGTTTCTTAAAGAAAACAGTTGGTGTTGGGTACCTGCACTGATTGTTTTTTACATATAACCGTGAGTGTTGGGTACCTACACTGACTATTTTTTAACAGGCAGTGTAGGTAACCAACACTGACGGTTTATTTAAACGGTCAGTGTTGGGTATCTACACAGACTGTTATTTACCCGTCAGTAATGATATACCTATACTTACGGCGCCATCACTAACGCCTCAATAACAGTCGGTATAGGGGTATTTTAACAGTCGGTAAAGGAGTTTTCTATACTAATGTGTACTTTTGTTATTTAGTTTATGTTTTTTGTTATAAGAAAAATTTTAAACTTATAACTTTTATTTGCATGCCTTGTTATTTAGTTATATAATTGAATTAGTCAGAAAATATTCATGTTTTTTAATTATCCTTCTTCATAAAAAAATAATTTATTTAGAATTGATTGCACATTTATTTTTTTTCATTATTTTTTATTAGTAATGTGATTGTATATGTGTGACATGAATAAGTTTTGATGTTCGATTTGTGAAATATAAAAAAAATTAGTATATAAGTATTATTTGTTATTCACCCGCTACTATTTCATTACTCGGTAATTTTTACGGATAAAAGTAGGATAGGGTAAGCTTAATTTTTAATGGATAAAGATAGAATATGAGTAAGATCAATTCGTAGTGAGTATGAGTATGAAAATATTTTCACCATATCCGTATCGTTTCCATTGACACCCCTAACTGAGACGTCTGAGACCAAGATAGTGCTAATGCATGCAGTATCTTAATTATTTTCCAAATAAGGCACATAATTATTGTCTATGGGATATTAACATGAGGGTAGTGAGGATATCCTCTAATTTCAATAACTGTGCAAGTCAATTGAGAACATAATCATTTGATGAGCCCAGTATCTGGAAGAAAATTTTATTTTGATCCGACCAAAATTTTTATTTTTTCACATTTTTAAAATTGGTAAAACAAGGCACAAGAATTATCTTGTCGTCACTTCAATATTTCACTATCAAATTTTTTTTTTTAAATAAAGTGATCTAGCTCTATGATCATTACAAAGTTTTACAAAAGCATGATCATTATAAATTCCTTCCCAAGTAATTAGCAGCAAAGGGGTTTTTAGTAATATTAGACCCACCCACCCACACTTAGGATGCTAAATATTTTCTAGGCTCCTTCACAGATATTTTCCTGGGCCCGCACACTTTATGATAGTATTAAATTTCTTTGCCGCGTCAGAAGATATTTCCATTCCCCATGTGACATGTTTTTCGGAATGATATGCAAAATTTTATTAGATACCTGTCTTATAAAAAAGAAAAAAAAAAATGCCGAAGACGGACAGCTGTCTTATAAAAAATATATAAAAATGTATTTATTTAGGAAGCTGATATGAGTACCCGCAGTTGAGTACCCGCATTGTACCCGCACCTAAACTGTCATAACTGTTTTTGGGAACCGCACCTAAACTGTCATAACTGTTTTTGGGGACCGCACTTAAATTAATTCACATACAAAATGGAAAGTATTTATACCTAAATTATCAAGTATTCATATATAATTCATCAAGTATTTATACCTAAGATATCAAGTATTTAAAAAAAAAACTGGACACAATACCTACTCATCTTTACACGTTTTTCAAGGTGGTTTTTTTTTCTCCGTTCAATCTAACCAATTTTTGGGACGATCTATGAGGAATTTTACAAATTTAAAACCACGAACGCGTTCTACACAATTTTATCTTTCAAATGAGATCCATGATGACATACTTTTACACGTTTTTCAAAGTATCAAATATTCAAATATGAAAAGTATTCATACAAAATAGAAAGTATTCATACCTAAGATATCAAATATTAATAGTAATTCATCAAGTATTTATACTTAAGATATCAAGTATTTAAAACCAATTTTTTTTAAAACCAATTTTTTTTTTGTCGGCACTTGTAATTTTATTTTACAAGTATTAATAGTAACATTGTGAAGTATTTATACCTATACAAGACAAGTATTTATATCTATACAATGAACTACATATATGATATATGAATTTTCCTTAAATAATTGTACCCGCACTTTTTTTGAAAAATTCTCGCGTCGTACCCGCATTAGGGGACCACACAACCGTTCCAAAGCTGTAATTTTGTTTTACAAGTATTAATAGTAACATTGTGAAGTATTTATACCTATACAAGACAAGTATTTATATCTATACAATGAACTACATATATGATATATGATATATGAATTTTCCTTAAATAACCGTACCCGCACCTTTTTTTGAAAAATTCTCGCGTCGTACCCGTACTAGGGGACCACACAACCGTTCTAAAACTGTAATTTTATTTTACAAGTATTAATAGTAACATTGTGAAGTATTTATATCTATACAAGACAAGTATTTATATCTATACAATGAACTACATATATGAAAAATTCTCGCGTCGTACCCGCATTAGGGGACCACACAACCGTTCCAACACTGTAATTTTATTTTACAAGTATTAATAGTAAACATTGTGAAGTATTTATACCTATACAATACAAGTATTTATATCTATACAATGAACTACATATATGATATATGAATTTTTCTTTAAATAACCGTACCCGCACCTTTTTCTGAAAAATCTCCGCTTCCAGTTTCGAAATCGCCAGACGATTGTCTCCAAATCGCCTTGAAATCACCTTGAAATCGATCTAAAATCGCCTCAAAATCGCAAAAGCTTCGAAAAAGAAAGAAACGGAGAGAAAGGGAAATTTGAAATTCAAACTGGAAGGTATGGAAATTAGTTAATCGGTAGTTGTGGGGACCGCTTACAGTTATAGAAGTTAATCGGGAATGAATGAAGTGCGGGTACGATGGGGGTACTCAACTGTGGGTACTAAAATAATTATTCATTTATTTAATGGAGTTGACTGCAAGTCCTCTCCCAATAATTAGTTTTTCTACCTTCTCCGTCAGTCTCCTCAACTTTCTTCGTTCGTCCAGCACCCAACTTTCTTTGGTGTAGGTTATTGATTCTCTAGCGCAAGAGAATCCAGATTACGATATCATAGTATTTTAAAGAGTGAGCAATAAATCTTACATTTAGTTTAATTTTATTTACTTACAATTAATCAACGTACTATTTGATGGTAATTACTAATTAATTGATTGACATTTAATAATTTCAACATTTTTGAATCGTATGTGGAGGCTGGAGGAGTGCACAAGAAGGGATCAAAGGAATGTGAGTGGAAATTCATTGAGGTGTGAACTTGTACACTCTATTTTAGTTTCATATTTGATTTTTTCAAATTCCTGTACAACACTAATATTTGAATAGTGATCTATTTAACATAATATGTAACTTATTGATTTTACTTAAATGAAACATTTCAGAGCCCTAAGCAAGAAGGTGGCAAGGTGTGTGGACTTTACGTCATGAAACACATGCAAGACCTAGTCACTACGCAATTTGATGTTTTTCCTAATGTATGTATTGAATAAAATTAACTTCTCAATTTGTATTCATGTAGTGCGATTTACCGACAGAAAAATATACACCCATGCAACTTTATGCAATAACACGACAATGGTGTACATTTTTCTTGGACAACTTGTAAACTAGATATAAGAAATGCAATGTTGTTAAGTTCAGATGTATATTTTGTTAATGTGTTATGTAAATTTTGTTACAGTGGTTTTTTGTGAATATGTTATGTTGTTTATATTGTGTTGTCTTTTGTTTATGTTATTCAAATTATTTGTATGACATTCTATTTAATGTCAATGAATGTCGAATAGTAATATATTGCTAGCAAAAATATAGAGGCTAGCCCCGATACAAACAGAATCACGCTATAATTTTATGCCAACACCGACGGTTATAAAACCAACAACGACTATTTTTAGGATCAACACCGACTGTTTTTAGGACTAACTACGACTATTTTTAAGACCTATACCGACTGTTTTATTTAAAAAAATAGTCAGTGTAGGTACCAAACACTGATTGTTTTTTAAATAAAACAGTCGGTGTTGTTTTTAAATAAAACAGTTGGTGTTAGGCACCTACACTGACTGTTTCTTAAAGAAAAGAGTCGGTGTTGGATACCTACACTGATGTTTTTTATATAAAACCGTCAGTGTTGGGTACCTACATTGACTTTTTTTTAACAGTCAGTGTAGGTAATTAACACTAACGGTTTATTTAAACGGTCAGTGTTGGGTATCTACACTGACTGTTATTTACCCATCAGTAATGATATACCTATACTTATGGCGCCATCACTGACGCCACAATAACAGTCGGTATAGGGGTATTTTAACAGTTGGTAAAGGGGTTTTCTATACTAGTGTGTGCTTTTGTTATTTAGTTTATGCTTTTTGTTATAAGAAAATTTTTAAACTTATAACGTTTATTTGCATGCCTTGTTATTTAGTTATATAATTGAATTAGTCCGAAAATATATTCATGTTTTTTAATTATCTTTCTTCATAAAAAAATAATTTATTTGGAATTGATTGCACATTATTTTTTATTAGTAATGTGATTGCATATGTGTGACATGAATAAGTTTTAATGTTCGATTTGTGAAATATAAAAAAAATGATTATATAAGTATTTTTGTTATTCACCCGCTACTGTTTCGTTACCTGATAATTTTTACGGATAAAGGTAGGATAGTGTAAGCTTTATTCTTAATGGATAAGGATAGAATATGGGTAAGATCAACTCGTAGTGAGTATGAGTATGAAAATATTTTCACCATATCCGTATCGTACCCATTGACACCCCTAACTAAGACGTCTGTGACCAAAATAGTACTAATGCATGCAGTATCTTAATTATTTTCCAAATAAGGCACATAATTATTGTCTATGGGATATCAACATGAGGTTAGTGAGGGTATCCTCTAATTTCAATAACTGTGCATGTCAATTGAGAACATAGTCATTTGAAGAGCCCAGCATCTGGAAGAAAAAAATATTTTGATCCTACCAAAATTTTTACTTTTTCATATTTTTAAAATTGGTAAAACAAGACACAATAATTATCTTGTCGTCACTTCAATATTTCACTATCAATTTTTTTTTTTAAATAAAGTGATCAATCACTTATGTACAGATTGGTAAATTCCTTCCCAAGTAATTACCAGCAAATTTAGGAGCTTGCGCAGATGCTTAATATTTTCTTAGCGCCTTGATAAGATATTTTCCTGGTCCCGCACACTATACCAGGATCAATCTTAGACCCACACACTTTATGATAGCACTAATTTCTCTGGCGCGTCAGAAGATATGTCCGTTGCCCATGTGACATGTTTTTCGGAATGATATGCAAAATTTTACACTATATTATTATTTATATGACATGCTTTTACTTAATTAATATTAAATTGAGAATTATATATCTTGAAAAATGACAGTTATATGTTAAAAAAAATAGAAAGAACGAAATTCTTCACGTACGACTCCTATCCATTTTTATTAGATACCTGCCTTATAAAAAAGTAAAAAAAGAAGAAGCTGAAGACGGACAGCTGTCTTATAAAAAATATATAAAAATGCATTTATTTATTGAGTTGACTCCCAGTCTTCTCCGAGTCTCCCACTCACTCACCCAATAATTAGTTTTTCTACCTTCTCTCTTTGCATCGTTTCATATCAACACAACAAAAGAAAAGCGAACAGACATAGCAATTTTGGATCGATGGGTCTAGGCGGGGTGATTTCCAACCTTCTCTCTTTGGGCGCCAAACTGCTGCCTGCCGTCGTCGCATCTGCGCAAGCTCCGTCTTCTTCCTCCAATCCTCCGGTAGATCAAAACCACCAAAATGAGGCTGAGTTGAAGAAATTGATGAGGATGTTGGAGCGGATCAAGGCCACACTGTATGATGCGGAGCAAAGGGAGATCACAGACTCGTTGGTGAAGCTCTGGTTGAAGGAGCTCAAGGGTGTTGCGCATGATGCAGAGGATGTACTGGGTGAGTACAACTATGAAGTCTTACGAGCACAAGTTGAGGCAAGAGATGCTTCTCCACCAGATTCTCGTAAAAGGAAGCTAATTCAGGTAACTAATTTTATTTTATTTCTTTGAGCAAAGAGTATATCTGTATAAGTGATAGGTTTTGTGTTCATGAGTTTGGGTCACTAACATAAATGTCTTATTAGTGTTTACATTAAATGGAATTGCTAATGAAGTTCAAGAAAAAAAAAAAGTAATTTCAGATTCCCTTGTTGATGTGAAATGCTGAGCCTGTATCTGTCAACCAGGTCAAGCTCATTTGTTAGCAGCATAAATTCCATTGACTGCCAACAAGCTCATTTATCATAACACAGAATATGAAATGTACTTTTACCCATAGTCTACCATCAGATCCAGGTAGAGCCATATATACAAGTACAAGGTACTAGCATAGAAGGAAAAATCGGTATCGGAATCGGGATCGGGATCGGCACCGAGCGATCCCGATCCGGATCGGAAAAATCGGTCGGGATCGGCCGAATCGGATCGGAAAATCGGACTTTTTTGGCAAAAGCTTGTTTTACACTAAAAAAATAGAAAAAAATTGATAAAAAAATTTGGAAAAATTATTACAATTAAATAATCTACTAATACAATAGAATACAAGTAGTACAACTAAATGGATATATAGAAATGAGTTTAAATGGATATATAGAAATGAGTTTAAATGGACATATAGAAATGGATATATACAAATGACTTATAGTTTTAACCAAGAAACACTTTGTGGTGTGGTGGAGTTGTGTTTCGTTGCATCGCTGAAGGCTCAAGTTCGAATCCCAGAAACAGCAAAATTTTTTTTTTGAGTTTGGTTGATTAGTGTTTCGTCCGTTTCGGTGGAATCGGTCTATTTCGGTCCGAAACGGACGAAATTGGTCTGAAATGAGACTGGAACGGCCGAAATTTAACCGGAATGATGCCGGAATGGGCGAAATTTGACGAAATTTTCAGTAACCGCGTAAATCGGCCTAAAATCGGATCGGTACCGTCCGATCCCACTCCGGAACGGCCGATTTTGCCTTCTATGGGTACTAGCTGGACATATGATGTGCCATAGAAAATATGATAAGTCCATATAAAACACTTTGTAAAACACAAAATGTAGCAAAGACCTGTACTATATAACTAGTATTAACGGGATGGAAAAGAGAGAGACTGTGCTTCAAGTAGTATTATTTGTGTACATGAACATTATAGTAGGTCTGACACTCTCAAGGTAATTATAACTTTCCAGGTTCCATGCGGCATGCTGGATCAAATTCAGCAAATAAGGGGCAGATTTGATGAGATTGAGAAAGATCGGAAAGCACTTCAATTGTCAGAGGGAGATGGACCCAAACGTTGCAACAACGAATTGCAAATAGCTCCAACTAGCCACTTCGTAGTTGAGTCGAATATCTTTGGTCGAGAGAGGGAAAAGGAGGAACTAATTGATTTGTTGTCCTTAGAACGTGATAATTTTTCGGTGGTGACAATTGTGGGCATGGGGGGCATTGGCAAAACAACCCTTGCACAACTTGCCTATAATGATCAAAGAATCCGACAAAGGTTTGATAAATTTGGGTGGATATGTGTATCAGAGGATTTCAATGTTCAAAGGCTCACCAAAGAATCGGTGGAGTCTATTACAGGAAATGAGTGCGGTCTTACAAATTTGAGTGCTTTGCAAGAAAAAATTCGGAATGAGATAAGTGGGAAAAGGGTACTTTTGGTCCTCGATGATGTATGGAATGAGAAGAAGAGTCTGTGGGACTCATTTCAGGCTATTTTTATGTCAGCTGCATTTGCAAAAATCCTAGTTACTACTAGGAATGATTCAGTCGCACGAATCATGCAAACAGAGCCAACATTCAACCTTGGCCATTTGTTAGCTGAACAGTGTTGGCGATTGTTCGAACATTATGCATTTGGGGGAGTAGCACAAAATAATGACCCGAAGTTGGTAGAAATTGGGAAGCTTGTCATGAAGAAGTGTGGACTGTTGCCCTTGGCTGTTAAGTCAATTGCTAGCCTTTTGAGGCATGTGGTGGAAGAAGAGAGTTGGAGAGATATTTTAGAAAGTGAGCTATGGGAGTCTGAAGCTGTTCACAATGAGATATTTCCACCTCTTCAAATAAGTTATGCACGCCTTCCCACGTACCTAAAGTCTTGTTTTCTATATTGTTCCATGTTTCCTAAAGATTACCCCTACAATGTAAAAGATTTGGTGAAATTATGGATATCCCAGGGTTTTATTGAGCCTAAGGGAAAGAAGACTGCAGAACAAATTGGTTTTGAATATGCTGAGCAATTGTGCCAGAGGTCCTTGTTTGAAAGAAAAGGCAGACATGAGTTGAATGTGTTTAAGTTGCATGATATTGTTCATGATTTAGCACGATTTAATTTGGAAAATGGTTGCTATTCAATTGAGGTTGGTAAGCTCCAAATTTTTCCTAATATACTGTACCATATGTATATAGCTCATGATGTGAATCCAAGAGATCCTGTTCCCACTGACAAGTTCACTACTCTGCGCACACTCTTTACATGTTCGCATGTCGAAAACTTCTTCAATACTTTTGAACTTTCATTGGCACCAAAATTAAGAGCTCTAAATCTAACGGTATTCCGTGATTTCAAATCTCTGTCCTCCATTGGTAATTTGAAACATCTTCGTTATCTTTCACTTAGAAATATGTTCTTTGAAATGCTACCTGAATGCATATGCTCCCTTTACAGCTTGCAACATCTAACTCTTAAGAGTAATCATAATCTCAAAGAGTTGCCAACAAAAATAGGAAATCTAATTAGCCTTGAAGAGCTGATAATTGAGTTTTGTTCAAAACTCAAGGTGTTGCCTGAGTCCCTCTGTCAACTCAAGGCCTTGAGGAAACTTTGTATTACTTATTGCGATAAAATTAAGGAGTTACCAAACAACATAGAAAATCTAGTTAGCTTAGAAGAGCTTCGAATTGATTGTTGTTTCAGCCTCCAGGTGTTGCCTGAGTCCTTTGGTCAACTCAAGGCCTTGAGGAAACTTTGTATTTCTAATTGCAATGAAATTAAGGAGTTACCAAACAACGTAGAAAATCTAGTTAGCTTAGAAGAGCTTCGAATTGATGATTGTTGCAGCCTCCAGGTGTTGCCTGAGTCCTTTGGTCAACTCAAGGCCTTGAGGAAACTTTGTATTTCTAATTGCAATAAAATTAAGGAGTTACCAAACAACGTAGAAAATCTAGTTAGCTTAGAAGAGCTTCGAATTTATGGTTGTTGCAGCCTCCAGGTGTTGCCTGAGTCCTTTGGTCAACTCAAGGCCTTGAGCAAACTGAAGGTGGAGCTCAGATGCCAGACAATAGGATGGTTAAAGGGTTTTCCTGATTTTGGAGGTACTCTTTGGCTGTGCGGATTGAAAAATATTTCCAATGTAGTGGATGTCCAATGTGCTAACCTTGTGAGTATGTGTAACTTGGAGCACTTGATACTAAACTGGGATGTGGATGATTATCTGGATCTAGATGGCAGTGTACTTAAGTTGCTCATAAAAGAAGGTCAGAACATATTTCTTGAAGATCAAAATTTTTTTTCGGTGATGGATAGTCTCCAGCCTCACCCTAATCTTAGCAAGCTACAAATATTGAGTTACAGTGGGATAACATTTCCGGAATGGATGGGAAGCCTATGCAAACTAAAGTATTTGAATATTACCGATTGTAATGGTTTGCAATTCTTAAAAGCAGAGTCACTGCCATTAGAACTTACAGAGATGGAAATTTCTTGGTGCGATGAGTTAGTATCTATGCCTGGAATACAAAAGCTGAAATCCTTGGTCAAACTTACCATCAATCATTGTGATAACCTGTGCTCGTTTATGGAACCTTCTCTTGAATTGACAATGAGAGCAGGGGTGGGTTCATATGGGACCTCACTGTTGGGGTTGACAAACCTTGTTTCACTCAAAAGTTTGAAGATTTCACAGTGTTTCAAATTGCAAGTATTGGTGGATGAGTTGCTTCCTGCAAAACCTTGCAACGTTGAGGTTTATAATTGCCCCGGGTTAAGGGAGTGGTGCTTGCAACATGGAATAAATTATCAGGTACTTCCTAATTACTATTATTCTATAATATTGTTACTATATTATTGAAGAGAGTAACATTATCTAGTTTCTAAGCTTTATTTCTTTAAATACAAAATTAAAATTACATTATATTTCTTTCCTCTTTTTTCTTTCCACGCATACCATTCAACTCAAGAATTATATTTTTTTCAAACGTGATTCAAATCTGGAGTGGAAATGAATAGTGCCCCAGGACTGAGTTTTTGGTAGCAAGTAGCAAGTCAAAGGCAGTTGAATGGTAGAGTAGGGATTATAAATTTATTACACGAGTAATAGTTGTTAGAATAGAATAAATAATTGGTCCCTCTAGCAAAGCTGACTTGCACATAGGTCCTCGCTGAGAATCCAACTTAATTTTTTATTTTTTTAAGGTTAGTGGCTTTTATGCCAACTAACAAATCAATTGATAAAAAAACGTATTTATAACTAGTCAAGTGACTATAATTCCTAAATCTACTCCTTTATTCTCGCAAAATCCTCTAAATTACTCTAATCATTATGACCCTCTAAATTCCAAGATTTACTCTTCTAATCCTACTTATATATATACTCATATTCATCCAATACCTTAATCCCCATTTCGCTCCACGACCAGACCGCTATTTTGACTGCTGCCGATTCCTGATCTACTTACAGTCGCGCTGGTTGAGATGAGATGAGGACTCTACTCTCCGAACTCCGACGTTACCGCGCTCTCGGCTCGGTTCGGTTCCCTCCCCTCTCACTCATTCTCGTCTCCGCTCAAGGAGGTAGAGACGCGAGAGGGAAGGATATCATTGTGTCGGAGGTGAACTTGAAGAGGAGAAGTGTGGAATGAGAGGCGGCGGCTAAGTAGATCTAGGGTTTGAGTTTTTTTTTTTTTTCCTCCTTTGAATCCAACTTAATTTTAATGTTCAGTAGTTGAGGTAACTAATCAATGCTCCATAAAATTAGGTTATAAATTTGGAAATCGTCCTTCTTGCTCACTGCTAGGCTGAAAGATTCAACATAATGACCTTTTTGCTCGGCTCTAAATAATAGCCTTGGAATTCTAATTCAACAAGAAACATAAAAAGAGAAAAAAAAGTAGGAAATCGTCCAATGCAAAACCTCAACTAGATGCAAAGAGGGGCTTGCGTTTGTCTCTGGAGTTTTTTACTTGGATATGAAATTGAGTTCGACTACAGATTTTGTTTAAGGAAAGAGAATTTTTAACCTGTTTTGAACCTGCGACCTCGACCTCTTACATAGTTCTTACATAGTGCTATTAATTGAACAGGGACCCCGACCTCGACCTCTGCTCGACTCCGACCCCGACCTCAACGCCGACCTCGACCTCGGCCCCGACCTCCGCGACCTCGTCCTTGGCCTCGGCCCCGACCTCGGCCCGACCTCAACCCCGACCTCGACCCCGACCTCAGCCACGACCTCGGTCCCGACCTGTTTTGAACCCACGACCTCGACCTCTAACATAGTGCTATTAATTGAACAGGGGCCCCGACCTCGACCTTGACCTCGGTCTCTGCCTCGACCCTGACCCTGACCTCGACCTCGACCCCGACCCCGGCCCCGACCTCGACCTCGACGTGTTTTGAACCTGCGACCTCGACCTCTAACATAGTTCTTACATAGTGCTATTAATTGAACAGGGACCCCGACCTCGACCTCGGCCTCGGCCTCGACCTCGACTTGTACCTCGTTTGGTTCCACCCTAACAGCACCAATAATTTTCACCCCTCCTACATCTCTTAGCTCTTTCGCAAGGCGCGCGCCAGCTCCTCTAGGTAAACTTGTATCTCATTTTTCTTAACTTGAAACTTTCTCTGAAAGAACTTTGTCTATGTTAACATTGCTTTTGAGAAGGACCAAATATGTCTCTATTGTGCATAACCTCACCTCTATCAATTTAAGGTTTTATATTTCAGTGTATCTTGTTCCTTTTACGTTTTACCTTTTAATTGAACTTGAAAAATCATTGGGTGGATGTTGTTACCAGAATTAGCCTCTTGCTTGTTTGTCTTTTTGCATCCTTTAATTAATGCTATTTGTTTTATCTAGATGTACCAGCTTCAAAGATTGATTAGGTTCATGTTGCTCTGTTAGGCACAGTTTTAGTTTGGCCTTAGACTATAGTGTGAACTGATTGAGAATTCCATTTTCTTGATATAATAGAAGTTTGTCATTAATATATTATGGTAAATGTAGGCAAGTGATGTGCTACTTGTTCGTAGAGCTTGTGCAGACTGCAGACAGGCAACTTGCTGTCTGAAATTGGAATACTCTACCCTGTTGGACTGTATGGCTAATAAATTCCATTTTATTTTTTTTATTTCCAAAAGCAGCTGTTATTGTTTTAACAATACTTAAAACGTATTTATAACGAGTCAAGTGACTATAATTCCTAAATCTACTCCTTTATTCTCGCAAAATTCTCTAAATTACTCTAATCATTATGACCCTCTAAATTCCTAGATTATATATATACTCATATTCATCCAATACCTTAATCCCCATTTCGCTCCACGACCAGACCGCTATTTTGACTGCTGCCGATTCATGATCTACTTACAGACGTGCTCTTGTTGAGATGAGATGAGGACTCTACTCTCCGAACTCCGACGTTACCGCGCTCTCGGCTCGGTTCGGTTCCCTCCCCTCTCACTCATTCTCGTCTCCGCTCAAGGAGGTAGAGACGCGAGAGGGAAGGATATCATTGTGTCGGAGGTGAACTTGAAGAGGAGAAGTGTGGAATGAGAGGCGGCGGCTAAGTAGATCTAGGGTTTGAGTTTTTTTTTTTTTTCCTCCTTTGAATCCAACTTAATTTTAATGTTCAGTAGTTGAGGTAACTAATCAATGCTCCATAAAATTAGGTTATAAATTTGGAAATCGTCCTTCTTGCTCACTGCTAGGCTGAAAGATACAACATAATGACCTTTTTGCTCGGCTCTAAATAATAGCCTTGGAATTCTAATTCAACAAGAAACATAAAAAGAGAAAAAAAGTAGGAAATCGTCCAATGCAAAACCTCAACTAGATGCAAAGAGGGGCTTGCGTTTGTCTCTTGAATTTTTCACTTGGATATGAAATTGAGTTCGACTACAGATTTTGCCCATTCAATATATTTAAGGATCATTAAGTGCGTTTCTTTTAGGTGGAGAAGAAGCTCATGATCTGGAAGCAGTGGACATGGTGACATTATACAATTCTGAACGATTTTTTTCTATTCTTTCAGATAAGAATGATAAACAACCTGTTAAACTTTTAAGTATTCACAAGAAAATTTTTAACCTGTTTTGAACCTGCGACCACGACCTCTTACATAGTGCTATTAATTGAACAGGGGTTGGTATGATTTGCTCCCCTCCTACATCTCTTAGATCTTTCGCAAGGCTCGTGCCAGCTCCTCTAGGTAAACTTGTATCTCATTTTTCTTAACTTGAAACTTTGTCTATGTAAACATTGCTTGAGAAGGACCAAATATGTCTCTATTGTGCATAACCTCACCTCTATCAATTTAAGGTTTTATATTTCAGTGGATCTTGTTCTTTTTACCTTTTAATTGAACTTGAAAAATCATTTGGTGGATGTTGTTACCAGAATGAGCCTCTTGCTTGTTTGTCTTTTTGTATCCTTTAATTCATGCTATTTGTTTTATCTAGATGTACCAGCTTCAAAGATTGATTAGATTCATGTTGCTCTGTTAGGCACAGTTTTAGTTTGGCCTTAGACTATAGTGTGAACTGATTGAGAATTCCATTTTCTTGATATAATAGAAGTTTGTCATTAATATATTCTGGTAAATGTAGGCCAGTGATGTGCTACTCGTTCGTGGAGCTTGTGCAGACAGGCAACTTGCTGTCTGAAATTGGAATACCCTACCCTGTTGGATTGTATGGCTAATAAATTCCATTTTATTTTTTTTATTTCCAAAATCAGCTTTTATTGTTTTAACAATACTTAAATAAAGGAATACCCTACCCTGTCTGAAACTGAAATTGACAAAATGGAGGCTCAAAGTTTGAATTATAAGCTTAAAACATTGCTGATTGGTATTAGAGGTATTTAAATAAAGGAATAATTTTTTTAATTTTTGAAGTTGGAATTAAAGGGATTTTGCTTTCACAAATCAGAATTAGTAGTCATGAGAAATTAATTATGTAAGATTGTATTTAATTTCAAACAAAATATCCGTGGGTAGTCAAAATATCAAATGATATATTACATTTTCTTTTCTGTCCACATATCTATGTGCATTTTGTACATCTTATCTGATTTTTGGCAAATCTCAATCAATTTCAGGATGACTTTCTGCCTGGCATTTATCAAAAGCCTGTACAACTGGGTCATTGTCCTGTTGACAAGGAAGAATGCAGCTATGTTGAGATAGGCTTTAGCCGAATTAACTAATATTAGCTTTTAAAAAAATCAAAATTCAAAGGTAACTGGCCTTCTGGAAAATCTCGAAACATAGCATACACACAGACTTGATCTGCATGTCTGTCTGGGTAGAAACACAGACTAGATCTGCATGCCACAAGAGAGATGCACAGACTACATTGAGCTTGAGCTCAGTGATAGATTGAATTTTTGATGGTATTCATCCCAATCATTGTTTTTACACACAAATTTGTAGTTGGCTTATACATACAATAATGTATTTAACAATATTGATTGCATAACATGCAATATTTTGATAGAATTAATCAAATAAGTAATCTTTACAATAAATCATATTGGATGGTACCATTTTCGAAAATTTATTACATTCCTGTTGCTATGTCAGGCACATATTAAGTTAGGCTTAGACTAGTGTGAACTTACAAAACTGGAGGCTCACCTTTTACCTACAGGAGAACTGATTCACCATATATTTCCAAAAGTGAAAAACCTAATTCTTTATTCCAACTGATGGGTATATATATATATATACCCTTTTACATATAGGTCCCTACATTCTTGTATATTGCACTTTTACAATATAACCCCTAATACAACTTTAAATCTCAACACTCCCCCTCAAGATGGGCGAAAGATATCCACTAAGCCCATCTTGTCACAACCTCTAGCTAAGTCTAACGAATTGAGTCCTTTCGTCAGACAATCTGCTGCTTGGTCTTTAGTTGAAACATGACCTAACTCTAGTAGCCCACTGTTCAACTTCTCCTTGATGAAGAACCTATCGATCTCGATATGCTTTGTTCTATCATGTTGCACTGGATTGTTGGCAATGCTGATGGCTGACTTGTTGTCGCACCACAACTTCATTTTGTCTCCTTGATCCATCTTCAGCTCCACCAACATACTCTTCAGCCACAGCAACTCTGCAACTCCCAAGGCCATAGCTCGGTACTCTGCTTCCGCTGTCGATCTTGCCACCAAAGACTGTTTCTTGCTCTTCCAAGAGATCAAGTTGCCTCCTACAAAGATGCAGTAACCTGAGGTGGACCTCCTATCATCGGCACAGCTAGCCCAATCAGAATCACAGTAGCCCTCAATGCTCACATGGCCATTCTTCTTGAATATCAGTCCTTTTCCAGGGGCACTCTTCAAATACCTCAAGATCTGGTACACCGCGTCCATATGACCCTTCCTCGGATCATGCATGTAGCGACTAACCACGCTCACTGCGAAAGAGATGTCGGGACGCGTGTGACTCAGATAGATCAACCTGCCTACCAATCTCTGGTACCTCTCACGATCAACTGGTTCTCCGGCCTCTGCACTCAGCTTGAACCTTTGGTCGATCGGTGCCACTGCAGGTTTGCACCCCAACATACATGTCTCTGCGAGTAGATCTAGTGCGTACTTTCTCTGAGAAAGAACAATCCCCTCTGCTTCTCGAGCTATCTCGATCCCAAGGAAGTATCGAAGCAAGCCGAGATCTTTCACCTCGAACTCTTTGCCCAGTCTCACCTTGAGCTGAGCAATCTCCTTCTCATCATCTCCTGTGACTATCATGTCATCCACATATACTGCAAGCATAGTAATGTGGCCCCCATTTCGTCGAAAGAACACAGTGTGGTCGGCGTTAATCTGCTGGTATCCCATACCTATCATAGCTCTCCTGAACCTGTCGAACCAAGCTCGAGGAGACTGCTTTAACCCATAAAGAGACTTCTTCAATCTGCAGACCTTGCCAACTGTCTCATCTGTGCCAAATCCTGGTGGTATATCCATGTACACCTCCTCCACTAGATCCCCATGAAGAAATGCATTCTTCACATCTAGTTGGTGTAATTTCCACCCACCATTCACTGCTAGAGAGATCAAAGTCCGGACGGTGCTCATTTTAGCTACAGGTGCAAAAGTCTCATCATAGTCGATGCCATATGTCTGACTGTACCCTTTTGCCACCAAGCGTGCCTTGTAGCGCTCGACCTGCCCGTCTGGGTTTTGCTTCACAGTGAAGACCCACTTGCATCCAACTGCCCTTTTCCCAGCTGGTAGTGGCACTAACTCCCATGTGCGGTTCTTGGCGAGTGCCCTTAATTCTTCATGCATGGCTGCCTTCCACTTTGGGTCCCCTTTTGCTACCTGCCAACACTTGGGTATAGAGACAATGTCCAAAGATGCAATGAATGCTCCATATTCAGGTGATATGTTAGAGTAATTCATAGACTGGTTAATTTCATGTGGAAAGCCAAAACGATCAGGAGGATTTCCCGCATTACTACGAGAGGTCCTCCTTAATGTCTGTGTGGGAGAGAGAGGAAACATATCACCTGAGTTTGTGGTGTCTGGTGTAGGTGTCTCAGGAGTCGGAGAAGGCCGGGAGAAGGAACTTGGCACGAGTGGTGTAGACATAGGTACATTCACCTTTCTCCTCCTCTGGTACACCCTCAACTCCCCCTGAGCCTGAGTTTCTCCTTCTCCTCCCTCTTCTTCTTGCGGCCCATCCTCAGCCGATTCTTTTCTCAAAACATGACCCTCTAATTGAATCGGTCTCTCACCCTCACTTTTCTCCCCCTCTCGCCCTATTTCTCCACTATCTGGCGAGTCACCAAAGGGTGAGGTCACTCTCAAGGGGTAGTATGCCTCAGACTCGCGGAAAGTCACATCCATACTGACAAACACCCGCTTCTCTACTGGGCTCCAACACATGTACCCCTTCTGAGTTGGAGAATAACCTACAAAGACACATTTGACTGCTCTAGGGTCCAGCTTCCCCACTGTTGGTCTGTTGTCTTTTACGAAACACACACAACCAAACACTTTCAAAGGGAGAACTCCTCCATTATCACCCTTTAACATCTCACAAGGGGACTTCCAATCTAATATCCTCGAGGGCAACCTGTTGATCAGCTGAGCAGCTGTCAAGACCGCTTGCCCCCACAAGTGTTTCGGGACATTCATCGATATCATCATACACCGGGCTACCTCTAAAAGGTGTCTGTTCTTCCTCTCTGCGACCCCATTCTGTGCCGGTGTATATGGACATGTAGTCTGATGTTGTATCCCCTGTGCAGACAAGTACTCCCCAAACGCCCTGTTGGTGTACTCTGTCCCATTATCAGATCTCAATACCTTCACTATTGCACCGTATTGAGTCTGAATCGCCTTGTGGAAGTCTTTGAAACAAGCGAGCACATCACTCTTATTTTTCATCAAATACAGCCAAGTAACTCGAGAAAAACAATCAATAAAAGTCACAAAATATCTATAACCATTAATTGTATTTGCCGGACAAGGCCCCCATACATCAGAGTGAATAAGATCAAAAACCCCAGAACTCCTATTTCCAGAGCTACGATAAGAGCTTCTGGTGTGTTTTCCTAACTCACAAGCCTCACAGACTAACTTTTCTTTGTTTGCCCTTTCATACAATGAAGGGTACAACAGACTCAAAACATAAAAAGAAGTATGCCCCATACGCTGATGATGCCGTAATAGCACCTCCTCTACAGTCATCCCAGAACCTCCTACTCCTGCCCTCTTTACTAAGGATGTCAGCGCTGAATCTATCCCCTCTCTATCCATGTACCACAATCCTCTATGCCAAGTGCCAGTTCCAAGTCTCCGGCCCGTCCCCTTCTCCTTGAAAATCACCTTGGGAATATCAAAAGAAACAACACAATTTAGTTGGAGGATAATAGCACTGATAGACAATAGATTCACTGGAAATGAGGGAGCATGCAATACATTGGACAAAGCCACTAAATCAGTACATTTAACCGTACCCTTACCAACCACAGGCTGGGCTGTGCCATCCGCTGTCTGAATAGTTTCTGGAGGGCTCAAGTGAGTATAAGAAGAGAACTCACTAGAAGCCCCTGTCACATGTCGAGATGCACCAGAATCTATGATCCATTCTAGTGCTCTGGTGGGAGGTCTAGAGGCAAGAGCATGTGCAATACCTGTGGCGGAATAAGCAGAAGAAGCAAAATTACCCCTGGTGTCAGATGTGGATGTCTCGTCTGACATGCTCCTCTTTCCCCCATCACCTACCATTCTCTGCTTTCTCTTCAGCATCTCGAAGAGCTCATGCTCCTCCTCAGTGAAGCCAGCGAAGCCTGTCTCCTCCTCCTCCGGTGGATCTACCATCAGATGTGCCCGGTAGCCTCCACTTCTGCCTCCTCTACGGCCCCCACGTCCACGGCCACGACCTCCAGACTGTCCTCGCCCACCTGTCTCTCTCTCCTTAGGTGGCTTAGGACAAGCCTTGCTCAGGTGCCCCACTTCTCCACAGTTGTAGCACTTGCGAGTCTCCCCCTGAACCCCTGTCATACCTGAGTTCGAGACTGTCAAGGCTGAACGCATCCCCGCACTTCCACTAGTTTCGGAGTGCAATTTCATGCGACTCTCCTCCTGCATCATAGCCGCAATTGCCTCGTCCAGTGGGGGGATCTTCGCTTGAGCAAGGAGCACTGATCTCCTCTGATCGAATGCTTGGTTGAGATGTTTCAAGAACCGCATAGTCCTTCCTTGATGAAAGCTCTCATCTTTCTTGCATTCCGGATCATTGCAACTTTTCCTCGGCGAGAAGTGGTCATAGTCTGCCCATAGTCTCTCTAGATCTACGGCATACTCCTGGATCGTCCTATCTCCCTGAACCACCTCATCTATCTGGTTCTGAATTTGGAATACTCGCATATTGTTCTCTGTCCCCGCATAGGTCCTCTTCAGTTTGGCCCATATATCCGGCACACTCTGGAGGCCATCAACTGTTACAGAGATCGATTGTACCATCGAGTTGAGCAACCAGGTGCACAGTAGCGCATGTGTGGATCTCCAATCCTCCCGCTCAGCTGTGTTCTGTGCTGGCTCACTCTTCTCCCCTGTCAACCACCCGTCGAGGCGCTTACCCTGAAGTGCCCATATGATCCGTCGTGACCAGCTCAGATAAGTCCCTGGTCCATCAAGTTTTATGTCCGGGAGATCCAATTTCGTCTGTGGTTGGCCCAATGTCGAGGTATTCGCCCCCTTAGAGTCTCTCAAGAGCTGAACCAATGTCTTCACATCCTCTGGCTCTAGCTTTTCGATAAGCTTCTCCATTGGTCACTCACGAGGATCCAAGTCTATACGTGACTTCCTTCCTCTTCTTGATCCGACCCACAAAAATTAAATCAAACAATACCAACAGCAAAATCCATTGCTGAAATCACTGTTCACAGTACTGTAGCACCCGTTACTGTAGCAAATCCACAAACTCGCGGTTACTGTAGCAGATCCACAAACTCCAAACTGGACATATCCTGTCCCTTCTGAACTGGACTGCACTCAGCCCCTTCATCCCTCTCCCATCACGGGATTGTGGGGAAAAAAACCCCCCCACACGGGTGATTGAGAGGAGACCCGCTGGTGAGTACTAGGCGGAAAGAAGAAAGGAGCTGGTGAGTAGGAGCGAACCTCCTTCTTCTTTGTTTTTTTCTTTACGTAGGAGTAGAAGAGGGTGGAACGGACAGAGAAGAATAGAACAAAGGGAAGGGGGTGCGGCTGTGCTCTGATACCAAAAAGTGAAAAACCTAATTCTTTATTCCAACTGATGGGTATATATATATATATATATACCCTTTTACATATAGGTCCCTACATTCTTGTATATTGCACTTTTACAATATAACCCCTAATACAACTTTAAATCTCAACATTTCCTCTAGGAAGCAAGGGTAATAAAATATAAGTAATAATTGAAAATTCCATTTTCTTGATCTATTGTCATATTGTGTTAACTGTAGGCAATTGATGTACTACTGCATGTAGAGCTTCTACAGAAACATGACTTGCCATATCGGAAGACCTTCTACATAGCTTTACAGGTTGTGTTAACAGTCCTTACAGGTTGGTTCAATACATCATGTGTTGTAAATACTGCCATTAGAACTTGAAGAGTTGCAAATTTATGAATGTGATCAGCTAGTATCTATGCCTGGAATACAAAAGATGAAATTCTTGGTCAAACTTTCCATCGATTATTGTGTTAACTGCCATTAGAACTGGTACAACTGGGTACCAATTTCAGGTTGGCAATTATCGTGTTAACTGTTACAACTTCGTAAGAACTGGTACAACTGTTAACTTTCCTTCTATTATTGTGTTAACTGCCATTAAATTAATTTCAGGTTGGCAATTATCGACACTGTCAGATCCTTGACCTGACGATGCTATTTGAAATCGCAATTGAGCTGGAAAGTCAGCTTCTTGAACAAATTTCAGAGATTGAGCTTGAGCTCAGTGATAATGGTGAAAAGAGATGAGAAAGAGAAACAGGTAAAATTGTTATTTCATTTCATAATCCAAATGGTTACAACTATAGCCTATTTATAGGCGATGCAACATACTGAAAATTATAATTTTTTATGCAGCAGATTCGTCAAACAAACGACGAGCTGCCACCTCAGCACCACAGTGGAGCTTTACTGCTTATTTGGCAAACGATCTAACTAACCTCACTGTAGCCTGATTCCGGGGACCCAATCTCCATTATTATTAATCCTAAAAGCTCTCTTCCTTTAGACTAAGCGTGGAGCCCAACTGCCAGCGTCTGTTTCTTTTAAAGACTGCTGCCCGGTTCGCTGACCTTCATGACCATCACCTCTCCCTCTTCTTCCAATTCTTTGACTGGGTCAAAATCAACCCAAATCACCCCCAAATTAGCTCCGGTACCTGACAGACACCGTGTACAGAAACTGGTACAACTGGGTCCTGACAACAAGGAATAAGCGCTGCTATGTTCAGGCTTTAGTTCAAAGAGTTAATTGACTTTTCGTGGATACATATTTTTTTTTCCCTGCTACTCTTGTGTTCCTTTTGAAGGATTCACAACCATTTTTTTATTTTTATATATGCATGTTCTTTAAAATAGTGCACCATAGATCCAAGAATAGTTTGAATTTGAATTAACTGAATTGTATTCCGTTACTCTTGTGTTGCTTTTGACGAATTCACAACCAATATTTTATGTTTTATATATGGATGTTGTTTAAAATAGTGGAGTAGAACTAGGGTGTTCTCAAGCTCACCAAGCTCCTTCGTAAGCTTAAATTGAAAATCTATTGAATTGGTTTCAAACAATGTATCCAAATCGTTGAAACCGATCTACTTCACGAGTGATCCGTTTACATGTCAAATTTATAATTTTTCAAACTAATTTAGTATAAACTATAAAGTCAAGCGGTCAAAAAAAGATGGTTTATAAGTTAATTTTAATGTGTTTATTTTTCATTTTTTACGCTTGACTTTATATTAAATTAGTTTGAAAATTTATAAATTTGACATGTAAACTCATTATTCGTGAAGTAGATCGATTTCAACAGTTTGGATACGTCGCTTGCAGCCAATTCGATAGGTTTTTGAGTTAAGCTCACAAAGGAGCTTGGTGAGCATAAAAACACCTAGTTCTACTCAAAATAGTGCACCATAGTCCATAGATCGAAGAATAGTTTAAAAGATATGAATTAACTGAATTGTATTGAAAAAGACTCTAGGCCTTCAAATTTGGTTATTTTGGGCCTGGCTTGCTACTGGGCTCCAAATCTAGTTACTTTGGGCCTTCAAGCGTACCAATATAAATGCTTTGACATAATTGGTATTTCAAGATAATTAATTATGTACCCCATATTACCTAGGCTAGTAAGTAGGGGTGTTAATCGGTTTTAAACCAAACCGACAGAGTTCAGTTTAAATGATTTGATTTTCCAGTTAAATGGATCGGGTATGTTCATTTTTTAAGTTAAAGATTTTATGTTTCGGTCTATCTTGTTCCTTTTTCCTTTTATTTCATTTTTAGGGTTTCATTTAGAAAGTGGTTAGAGTTGTTCCGTTGTCAATTGATGGATGTAATTGAACTTGACAAATCATTGGGTGGATATTGTTACCAGAATTGGCCTCTTCCATGTTTGTTTTATACTAAATCGGATGAATCGGTTAGAATCGGCCGAATCAGATCGGAAACTCGGACTTTTTTGCCAGAAGCTTGTTTTATACTAAAAAGTAGGAAAAATTGATAAAAAAAATAATTTGTTAACAATTTCTGTTTAGACAAATGATTACAATCAAATAACCCACTAAAACAATATAATACAAGAATTTCAACACTTATATTTACATCTAGTTATGTATTTCAGTAACAAAAGATAGTATAGTGTGGTCGTAGTTGGCTTGGTTGATAACCAAGAGGTCCTTGGTTCGATTCACGCTGGATGGAAAATTTTTTGGAGATTGGTATTTGCCCATTTCGGTCGATGGTATGACTGGAATCAAAATGTTTTGGCCGAAATTTGACTGGAATATGACCGTTTCAGCCGAAATTGGACAAAAATTTCATATACCGTGTAACTCGGCCTGAAATCGGATCGGTACAGTCCGATTCCGGTCCGGAACGGCCGATTTTTCCTTCTATGCGTAAAACAAATCTCTGTGATGCCTTGTGAGGGCATGTGGGCTGAGACCTCTCTGGCTGGTATTGTAAATGAGTGATGTTGAGCCCTTTTTGTGATTGTGAATTTGTGACAGTGCCTTGGCACTTCTCTACCACTCGAAATTAATTGCTCCTATATCTTATTGGGTTTGAATTTGAACCCAACTACACTTAAACAACCCTTGCTCCATGGTTACGCTTCAAATTCTTGCTGATTTGCTATTGTATTAAGCATGCCTTGATTTGATTGAATAAGAGGGAAAAATTTGATCTGTAAAATTGAATTTTTGCATGTCACCTCTTGAAATGTTTAGTTTTTAGTTGATTGAGATTTCTACTGTGTAATTGAGTGTATGTAATTGGATTTAGCCTTATGTTTTATTTCTTTACACCGGTACTGCTCGGTACCAGTGCTTGTCCTTGATGCGGGTGATTTGAGGAGGGTTCTGGTACACTTGTGACACTGGTAACAGTCAGTACCAGTGCCCCGTGCGTTCTGGTAAACACTGTTGCGTATTCAGTGACTTGTTTGTATGAAAAGATTGTATTGGAGGTACAATCTGTAAAATTCCTATCAGTTGACAATTAAAGCTTATCAGAGGGACCTTATTGCAAATACTTGAGGGCCGGCCATAAACTTCCCTTTTCTTTTCTTTTGGTTTCCAAGAGCAGCTTTTATTGTGTTGACAGTCCTTACAGTTTAATTCAGTACATCATGTGTTGTCATACTAGATACTAGGGAATATTAATTGCTTCAAAACATAGAAACTGAAATTCACAAAAATGGAGGCTCCAAGTTTAAATTATAACAATGCTGATTGCTGTTGGAGGTAAATTTAAAAGAAGAAATAAGTATGTGACTTTTTTCAGATGGAATTAAAGGGACTGAGCTTTCAGAAATTAGAATTAGTGGGCATGAGGAATTAATTCTATGTTTATTCTTCTGAACCAGATTTCTCCTTTTTGTTGTACCAGTATATCGAAATCATTCATGTTAATTACTTTGTTTTTGTTCTTAATTTCTTTGTACCAGTATATTGATTTTCTTTGTTTCCAATGGTAATCAAAATCTCAAAAGAAGCAGCTTTAATTGATATATCAGATTTTAGAATTTTTTGGCAAATCTCAATCCATTTTCAGGTTGCCAACTATCGACAACCCGTACAGCAACAGGTACAACCGGGTCTTGATGACAATGAAGAATACAGCTCTGTTGAGGCTTTACTTCAAAGAAATAATTGATTTGTAATAGATACATATAGTTTTTTTTTCCCCGCTACTCGTGTGTTGCTTTTGGCAGATTCGCCACCAATTTCAAGTTTATCTTTAATATATGGATGTTCTTTAGAATAGTACATCAAGCTGTGCTAGAGATACAGGGTTTGAATTTGAATTTGAATTAACTGAATTGTATGGAAACAGACTTTATTATTTTTGTACATGAGAAGTCCACCTGACTTTATTTCAAGCTGTGCTGGAGAGACGCTTACCAATATGGTGATATCATGGGCTCCAAATCTGCTTATTTGGGCCTTCAAGCATACCAAAATAATACATAGATGCATTCAGCGTCGGTCTCTTACACAGACGGCCTGCGGCCTGGCCTTGTTACTTTAGGCGTTCATAGTACGAAGTACCATTTGCGCTAGCAATGCCAAAAATAACCAGATTGTGGTTTGAATATGTACTGTATATTATTTTTGGTGCAGATTAGTCACTGCATATGTATATATTCCACCGTGTTTTAGTTACTGCATATTTTTTTTATTCATGTTTTGAGTAATATTTTTTAAAAAAACTAGCAAATAGTATTACTGAACTATTTAGAATTTTAAGAATCAGTATTTTTTTCTTTCTTAAAAATATACAAATTTATTTGTTATAAGATTTTATCGTGTAAATTTTCTTCAGTGACTTTGATCAGCAAGGTACCAATGATATCGATATCCAGTATTGTAAAATGCGGTTTATGCGGCTGCATATGCGTATGCAGCTGGATTCCGCATAGAAATACTTATGCGTCCATATATGTGGTTCCGAATATGCGGCTACGTATTGTTACTGCATATTCGGCCGCATATTATTACCACATATTACCGATATGCGAACGCATATTCAGTCTCATAATATTATTACATATTTAGCTGCATATTATCGCATATCACTGCATATTTGTTTACATATATATGAATTGTCATTTTAATTTGTATATATAATTCCACATGAAAATCCGCATAGGAAGTGGTCTTCCACATACCGCATGAAAATCGTATTTAAAAACATTTTCCATATTAGAGTCCATATCCTCTAAGGTAAAAAATATTTCAATTTAGATCTGGAGCTTTCCATATCCTAAGTAAAAAATATTTCAATTTAGATCTGGAGCTTTTAATATTCTTACAGATATTTATATTCTGTTACATCATAGACTTCATCATCAAATTTCGAGAGTCAACTCCTCGGAAAAGTTATTGTATTCCCCTCAATTAATTCCTTCGAGACGTGCATAACACATAAACAAGTTACGTACACACATTCAACATAGTGCTATATATATATATATATATCAAGCTTGCTTCTCCTTTGGTGTTAACAATTTTGACAACTTGACAACTTCATTGCTATAATTATCTTGACATTGACAAAAAAAAAAAAAATTTGACAACTTGTCATTAATATTTTAGCAACTTGGTATTTTTTTTACAACTGGACAATTTTTTTTTGGTACTTTCAATAATATTTTGACAACTTGACATTTTTTTTGACAGCTTGACATTATTTTTTTGACAACTTGACAATTTTTTTAATAATATTTGTCAATTATTGTGTAAGTCAACTAAATTATTTTTCAATTAAATAAATTATTTCTCAATAACATTATTTTTTTTAACAATCAATTGATTTTAACAAAACATAATTAATAGGTCAAAAAATCAAACAATAAATGCAAATGAAAGTTCGATTATAAACAGGCAAAACTCCAGAAAAAAAGCTTGCAAAGAGAGTTACAAGAGCTTCGAGTATATGTTGTCTTCAAATTGTAGTAATGTAATTTTCAAATTGGACTGAAATACATTGCATATTCAGTAATTTAATTCCCAAATACGAGATGGAACACTAAAAGTGGGGTTAAAAAGCTGAAGGGCGCCTGTTTTATATAAAGAGCTGAAGTGCACCCTCGTCTTACCAATGGAACCAATAAACTAAAGACAAGACACATTGACACGTTAATAATATGACAACAACACAACAACTATCTATTTATTTAGTAGAGTTGACTTTCAGTGTTCACAGACTCCCCAATATTTCATATGTATAATTTCATACCAACAAAAGAAAATACACTTTTGCAATATTAGATCAATGGGTCTAGGCGGAGTGATTTCCAACCTTCTCTCTTTGGGCGCCAAACTGCTGCCTGCTGTCGTCGCATCTGCGCAAGCTCCGTCTTCTTCCTCCAATCCTCCAGTAGATCAACACCACCAAATTGAGGCAGAGTTGACCAAATTGATGAGGATGTTGGAGCGAATCAAGGCCACACTGTACGATGCAGAGCAGAGGGAGATCACAGACTTGTCAGTCAAGCTGTGGTTGAAGGAGCTCAAGGGTGTTGCGTACGATGCAGAGGATGTACTGGGTGAGTACCACTATGAAGTCTTACGAGCACAAGTTGAGGCAAGAGATGCTTCTCCACCAGATTCTCGTAAAAGGAAGCTAATTCAGGTAACTAATTTTATTTTATTTCTTTGAGCAAAGAGTATATCTGTATAAGTGATAGGTTTTGGGTCACTGTCTTATTAGTGTTTAGATTAAATGGAATTGCTAATGAAGTTCAAGAAAAAAAAATAAGTAATTTCAGATTCCCTTGTTGATGTGAAATGCCGAGCCTGTATCTGTCAACCTGGTCAAGCTCATTTGTTAGCAGCATAAATTCCATTGACTGCCAAGAAGTTGTAAGCTCTTAGAACTATAACACAGAATATGAAATGTACTTTTACCCATAGTCTACCATCAGATCCAGCTAGAGCCATATATACAAGTACAATGTACTAGCTGGACATATGATGTGCCATAGGAAATATGATAAGTCCATATAAAACACATTGCAAAACACAAAAATGTAGCAAAGACCCGTACTATACAACTAGTATTAACGGGATGGAAAAAAGAGAGACTGCTTCAAATGGTATTATTTATGTACATGAACATTATAGTAGGTCTTACACTCTCAAGGTAATTATAACTTTCCAGGTTCCATGCGGCATGCTGGATCAAATTCAGCAAATAAGGAGCAGATTTGATGAGATTGCGAATGATCGGATAGCACTTCAATTGTCAGAGGGAGATGGACCCAAACGTTGCAACAACGAATTGCAAATAGCTCCAACTAGCCACGTCATAGTTGAGTCGAATATCTTTGGTCGAGAGAGGGAAAAGGAGAAACTAATTGATTTGTTGTCCTTAGAACGTGATAATTTTTCGGTGGTGACAATTGTGGGCATGGGGGGCATTGGCAAAACAACCCTTGCACAACTTGCCTATAATGATCAAAGAATCCGACAAAGGTTTGATAAATTTGGGTGGATATGTGTATCAGAGGATTTCAATGTTCAAAGGCTCACCAAAGAATCAGTGGAGTCTATTACAGGAAATGAGTGCGGTCTTACAAATTTGAGTGCTTTGCAAGACAAAATTCGGAATGAGATAAGTGGGAAAAGGGTACTTTTGGTCCTCGATGATGTATGGAATGAGAAGAAGAGTCTGTGGGACTCATTTCAGGTTATTTTTATGTCAGCTGCATTTGCCAAAATCCTAGTTACTACAAGGAATGATCCAGTCGCACGAATCATGCAAACAGAGCCAACATTCAACCTTGGCCATTTGTCAGCTGAACAGTGTTGGCGATTGTTCGAACATTATGCATTTGGGGGAGTAGAACAAAATAATGACCCGAAGTTGGTAGAAATTGGGAAGCTTGTCATGAACAAGTGTGGAATGTTGCCCTTGGCTGTGAAGTCAATTGCTAGCCTTTTGAGGCATGAGGCAGAAGAAGAGAGTTGGAGAGATATTTTAGGAAGTGAGCTATGGGAGTCTAAAGATGTTCACAATGAGATATTTCCACCTCTTCAAATAAGCTATGCACATCTTCCCACATACCTAAAGTCTTGTTTCCTATATTGTTCCATGTTTCCTAAAGATTACAGCTACGATGTTGAAGAATTGGTGAAATTATGGATATCCCAGGGTTTTATTGAGCCTAAGGGAAACAAGACTGCAGAAGAAATTGGTTTTGAATATACTGAACAATTGTGCCAGAGGTCCTTGTTTGAAATAAAAGGCAGGTCCTTGTTTGAAATAAAAGGCAGACATGAGTTGTGTGCGTTTAAGTTGCAAGCTAAGCAATTGTACTGGAGGTCCTTTTTTGAAAGAGAACGCAGACATGAGTTTTATGCGTTTAAGTTGCATGATATAGTTCATGATTTAGCACGACTTCATTCAGAAAATGGTTGCTATTCAATTGAGTTTAGTAAGCCCCCAATTTTTCCTAATGTACTGCACCATCTGTATATACCTCGTTCTGTGAACCTAAAAGATCATTTTCCCTCTGACAAGTTCACTACTCTGCGCACAATCTTTAAAGGCTTCCATGTCACAAACTTCTTCAATACTTTTGAATTTTCAATGGCACCAAAATTAAGAGCTCTAATTATATTATCATTCCATGATTTAGAATCTATTTCCTCTCTTGGTAATTTGAAACATCTTCGTTATCTTTCACTTAATAGTGTGTTCTTTAGAAAAAGGCTACCTGAATGCATATGCTCCCTGTACAGCTTGCAAAATCTAACTCTTCAGTGTATGTATGATCTCAAAGAGTGGCCAACAAAAATAGGCAATCTAATTAGCTTAGAAGAGCTACGAATTAATAATTGTCATAGACTGAAGGTGTTGCCTGTGTCCCTTTGTCAATTAAAAGCCTTGAGGAAACTCTATCTTATTAGTTGCTCCCTACTTGAAGAGTTGCCAACAAAAATAGGAAATCTAATTAGCTTAGAAGAGCTACGAATTAATAATTGTCATAGACTGACGGTGTTGCCTGTGTCCCTTTGTCAATTAAAAGCCTTGAGGAAACTCTATCTTATTAGTTGCTCCCTACTTGAAGAGCTTCCTACTGACATGGGGAGCCTTACAAATCTTCAAACTCTGGAAATAAGGGATACTAGTGTGAGTTATTTACCACCTAGCTTGAGCAAATTTGTAGGAATTCAAGAACTTAAGGTGGAGCTCAGATGCCAGACAATAGGATGGTTAAAGGGTTTTCCTGATTTAGGTGGTATTCTTTGTCTCTGTGTATTGAAAAATATTTCCAATTTAGTGGATGTCCAATGTGCTAACCTTGTGAGTATGTGTAACTTGGAGCACTTGATACTAAACTGGGATGAGGGTTACTATCAAGCTACAAAAAATGGATTACAGTGGAATGAGGTAAGACCTACAAATAATGGCAGTGTACTTAAGTTGCTCATAAAAAAAGGTCAGCACATATTTCTTGAAGATCAAAAATGTTTTTCGGTGATGGATAGTCTCCAGCCTCACCCTAATCTTAGCAAGCTACAAATAATGTATTACAGTGGGATAATATTTCCGGAATGGATTGGAAGCCTATGCAAACTTAAAGAGATGGAAATTTTTTCGTGCCATCAGTTAGTATCTTTGCCTGGGATAAAAAGGCTGAAATCCTTGGTCAAACTTACCATCAATAATTGTGAGAATCTGTGCTCGTTTATGGAACCTTCTCTTGAATTGACAATGGGAGCAGGGTTGGGTTCATATGGGACCTCATTGTTGGGGTTGACAAACCTTGTTTCACTCAGAAGTTTGGAGATTTCACAGTGTGTCAAATTGCAAGCATTGGCGGATGAGTTGCTTCCTGTAGAACCTTGCGACATTTGGGTTTCTGGATGCCCTGGGTTATGGGAGTGGTGCTTGCAACATGGAATAAAACACTTGAGGTACTTCCTAATTCCTATTATTCTATAATATTGTTGCTATATTATTGAAGAGAGTGCCATTATCTAGTTTCTAAGCTTTATTTCTTTAAATACAAAATTAAAATTACATTATATTTCTTTCCTCTTTTTTCTTTCCGAGCATACCATTCAACTCAAGACTTATATTTTTTTCAAACGTGATTCAAATCTGGAGTGGAAATGAATAGTGCCCCAGGACTGAGTTTTTGGTAGCAAGTAGCAGGTCAAAGGCAGTTGAATGGTAGATTAGGGATTATAAATTTATTACATGAGTAATAGTTGTTAGAATAGAATAAATAATTGATCCCTCTAGCAAAGCTGACTTGCACATAGGTCCTCGCTGAGAATCAAACTTAATTTTTTTTTTTAAGGTTAGTGGTTTTTATGCCAACTGACAAATCAATTGATGAAAACCATATTTATAACGAGTCAAGTGACTCTAATTCCTAAATTTACTCCTTTATTCTCACAAATGTACTTCCTTTGTATGTTATGTGTAGGGGTGGGAATTCATAACACTAGGAAAAGTACCTGAAAAAATGGATTCAAAATCCATGATTGCTATTCGTTGTGAAACAGTACTTTGTACAGATGGCACCGAAGCATTGGTACGGGTTTGTGCTGTTGATCAAAAGTTGGAGGTCTGTAGTTTTATTTAACTATAAAATTATATATTTTCATATATTGTTTATACATGGTTCAAAACTCTTAGTCTGACTATTATTTTTGTAGGTCATAATGGATAGACTATTAAACCCTAGTAAATCAGTTAAAAACTACAGAACTGCCATTACTGGTATTTCTGCTGAAGACTTGGATGGAGTTACATGCTCATTAACTTATGTACAGGTATACAATATTTGTTTTTTTAGTAAAATTTTTGTTGGAACCGACAGTACCAGATCTTCCTCTCCAAACCAGAAGATAAAACTATCCATTGACCATAAAGTACCCATTTTACCCTTTTAAAAAAAATTAAAAATATGTAGGCTGTTTAAGAAAATTTTCAATCTTGTAATTAGTCGGTTTCCGAGGGCAATTGTTTAATTTCTCTACTTTTGTGAGTTTTTGAAATTTACAAGGGTAAATATGATATTATGAAGTTTAGAGGGGTAAATATGTAATTTCGAAGTTTTTCAGGGGTATACATGAAATTCCCCCAAACTATTTAATAAAGTCTAGAACAAAAGGAAGATACAGTGATCAAGTTGAGCTTCTGAATTCAATTAGAAGTGATGTTCTTTTGTTTTTGTTCATCACAAGGTAAATATACCTTGCATTTTTTTTTTTTTAATTTGTTGTTACTCCTGCACAGAAATCCTTGAAAAAGATTTTGAAGAAGGGCCCCGTTTTAATCGGGCATGGACTATTCAATGATTTGCAAGGTATATAATAATTTCAACAATTTATGAAGTAATCCAATTGGTTAATATTAAAATTCGAGGTGAATTTAGCTTATTTTTTCTTGATTAAAATCTTTTTGTTTCCTATTAAAATCTCTTTTTATTGATTTGATGCAGCTTTGAAAATCGATTATTCGTTGGTAGTTGACACAGCTAGCATATTTAGTTATGCTAATTTTTGCAACTGGACTTGCACCTTCGTTGAACAACTTAGGCTCGGTATATATCAGTTCCCATCCTTCTCTCTTTTGCAAAATTGCAAAATAACCCTTCTATTATCTTAATTCTCAATACCGGACTTCGTTTGCCTATTTTTATTATATTCTCTGGATGTAGTTTTCGCCTCTCCATGGGTTTTTTCCCATCAACCCAACCCATTTGCTCCCAAGAATCAGGGAAAGCAGCTTTGAGGAGATATGAGTGAATGTCTGAAATGATGACTTCTTCCTTCTGGTATAATAGATATTAGTTTCTGTATTCCTTTCTTCAGTTTTCATAGGCCACATAGCATGACTTTATTTATAAGATGTCAAATGACCCGTTTTCTTATTCTCATTTCACCATTTTCCTTCTATTCTTGACAAAAGGGGCATTCTAGTCTTTTATCCAGTTGAAAAACGAGGAGGTAGATGGTTCTGGATGGATCAAAAACAGTGATTTTTTATCTATCTAAAAAATAATAAAAAATTAAAAAATATAAAATTTAGTCTCCAAGCATATTTTAATATGGAGATCTCTTAATACCACGCTTCTTTTGCTATTCTTTTTTAAATATATATTCTCTGGTAGGTGGTTTTGGGAGAAGTGGCAGCACGCAACTGTTTAGAAGAAGCAAAAGCCGTAATGAGACTTGTTCATGCTAAACTAGAACGTGGTTTTGGTCATCCCATTAATCTTTCATTTGATTCTACAAGTGACCACTCAAAAGTCTCGGTACCGTTCTCTTATATACCGTTCTCTTATAACTGTGATACAACTTGTTCATGCTCTTACCAACTGGTAAAAAAAGTATTCATGCATGAGTGAGGCTATGGTACTATGCATAGCGCGGATTTTTACATACTGTGGATCAATATCTCCATTTTTGAAGTCCAAACAACCGATCTGAACCGTTCAACATAATCAACATATAAAAATGTACTTGCAAAACAAAGTTCACAATTTTTAGAATTTTCATAATATATTTTTAGATAGGTAGAAAATCACTTGATCTAAAGATTTTAGACCATTCAAAAGTAATGACTTTCTACATATCTAAAAAAATAGTAAAGAAATTCTAAAAAATATAAAGTTTAGTCTACAAATACATTTTCATATAGTACGGAGCAATCTGCATTTTAATTGTTTTTTACTTTTTGAGAATCTTCACCAATGCTCTTAATAAATACTCAGGCATTGCCTGACTTTGGCTCTAAGCACGTACTGGTACATCATGTACCAGTTGCTGTGCCTTACCTAGAGTTAACTCGCATATTTCCAGGAACTCCTGAAATTCATGTAAGTTTTTATTCCTATTATCATAACTACTCTCTTCCAACAAACCAAGTAGTTGATCGTTTTTTACCTTGTTTTTAACTCTAGCCTTTTACTTTTGTCAGGACCGTATAAAAGTAAAAGGTGATTTGTATTCTACATATGCAAAATCTAAAAATTCAAAAGAAGCAGAAGGTGCAAATGAAGCATTAAATGGCATGATCTCCCAGGTAGGGAAATATATTATTTCCGTTATGGTTTATGCTATATATATATATACTTATTCATCACAACTGATTTTTTTTTTATTTCAATAAAAAGGATAATTTTGGGAAGCAGCAAAAGGTAGTTGTATTCAGACGGGAGAATGGAGATGTTGTGAAAGTCTCAGTAGGTAAATTGGTGACAAAAAGGCTACGGGAGGATGCAAATGGAGTCGAAGAAGAGATAAAAAGGTAATTCAAAATTTAAAATTTCTCATGATTACTGCTTACCTGAAAAGGAGGTTAAAAGAATTTTCTTTTCAATTGTAGTTACATCTTATATTCACCATTATTGAAAATAATACCTCCTGTTTCTAATAGCAAAGCAAGTTTGAACTATTTGATATCCAACTGTTGGAATAAATTAGGGTTATAGGGTTTCATTTGTTTAATTTAGCGATGTTTACCACTGGGTGTTCTATGCAAACATCCCAAAATATATATTTGGTGAAATTTTCTGAACTTATATTGCTAAAGGGAGAATTATATCTATTTTATATTGAAAATACTGCAAATGTCAATTGACTTCTATTTAAATATATATATTTTTTTAATATATTTTATCAATATCAGGCCCTGGCCGAGATTGTAAGGAAGACCCAAAGGTGGGGTCTAAAGGGTAGTAAAGGAAATTGGAAAGAATTTCTGACAAGTCACGATAAAAAACTCGGTAGTAGCCTCTCTGACCCCGCATAAAGAGACGAGAAAACTCTTACAGCTTTTCTCAGTACCTTTTCTTCCCATCTGCAGAAGGTACTTTTCATCTATAATTCTGATAATTTAATACATGCTGTTTTAAGGTTTAACTATGTTCTTTTAGTAATAATCGAATGCTATTTCTATGATGAGTTTTTTCTCTGTTCCATAGGACCTTTTTTAGTTATTTTGTACTGGTTTTTAACATATTTCCTTGTCATGTGCTTTTATAGTATTTTGATAATATGAGGAAAAGACACACTCAGCTTGTGGCTTTAGAGGAGCATATCAGCAAATTTCCGGAATCAGAGTCCTCTGAACTGGTGAGTAAATTGCATCTTAGTACCAGAACCGATTGATACGTATGACCAGTACTGCTATGCTCCCTCTTTCCAGAATTTTTTTATCTAACCCCAATTGATTCCCAAGTTTCATTTAGAATTTCTACATATTTTGATAAATAGGAGGGACAGGAACAGTGTTCCCTATTTTTTTTTCTTTTGACATCAGCAATCTTACAAAAAAAATAGGGGGAATTTCATGTATACCCTTCAAAACTTTCGAAATTACGTATTTCCCCATCTAAAATTCATGTATCGTATTTTGAAATATCATAATAAAAATATGATATTATGATTTTAGAGGGCCAAATACGTAATGTTGAAAGTTTTGAGTATACATAGGCACATCTGGTGAATGTAGGTATTAGATTAGTAAAATTTTGCTGTTTTTTATATCTGGTCTATGCTGGCATCAGAGAAAATAAGAGGAATAGCAATGTTATGGTCCTTCCTAATTTCTAATGTAGGTTGATTATTCCATAATTTCTAATAGCAATTTTATCTGGGCTTTGCTAGGTTCTTCCTAATGAAATTGTGAAATGAAAATTTATGTTCGGTCAAAATAAGAATCTGTTCAAATAAAATATGGCATGATTTAGATTTTTATTGAAAAAATCTCTTTTATATAAGCATAGGTTAGCCCGTTTGACAGCAGAGTACCCAGATTATAGAAGAAATTATGACTTCCCGTCTTATAATGAGGTTTCTTCTGTTGCTCTCTCATTTTATATCTTTTCCTTCCCAAAAAATGTGCTATTTATTAATTCATAAATTCTTATTATCTAATACCAGGAATTCTTATTTCCTTAGGACTGGAAGGTGATGAAAGTAGGTTCAGTATCTAATATAATAGAATCAAAATCCATTGTTGCTATTGATTGTGAGATGGTTCTTTGTGAAGATGGTACTGAAGCACTGGTACGAGTTTGTGCTGTAGACCGAAATTTGATGGTATGAACCTCTCTCTCTCTCTCATACATTGATCATTTATCTATCTGTGGTTAAATAATTTAGAAGGAGATTTTGATTTTTTATAGGTACTGATAGATAAACTTATATGCCCCGGTAAGTCGGTTAAAGACTACCGAACACACATAACAGGTATGTCAGCTGAAGATTTGGATGGAATAACATGCACATTAGCTAAAATACAGGTATTAATTTGCCATTGTTTACATTTTATATAGTTATCCTAAGCATTTAACATTACTGTATATTTTTGTGGATCATAATTGGAATTTGTTTTTTTGCTCAGAAATCATTGAGAAAGATCTTGAAGAAGGGGACTATATTAATAGGCCATAGTTTGTTTTTTGATTTACGAGGTACAAATGAACAAACAAATTGCTTTAACTCTTACATATCTATTATATTTTAATTAAGTAGTGTTGGTTCTGACAGTTCTTTATTGGGTGGGTCCCTTCATGCAGCTCTGAAAATTGATTACCCATTGGTAATTGACACGACATGTATTTTTAAACATGCTGATTTACCACCTGGAGTATCTCCTTCTTTGAATAATTTGTGCAAGGTACATATTTCAACAACCCCCCCCCCCCCCCCCCCCCCGCCCTAACATGAGGGCATTTTGGGAATTTGGAAAGCATATTCATCAGTTTATCATTCCGTTTATTTTGGTATTGTTATAATTTGGCAGGCTGTGTTGAGTAGAGCAGTGAGAGAAGGTGAAACACATGACTGCTTAAATGATGCAAAAGCAGCAATGGAAATTGTTCTTGCAAAACTCAAACACGGTTTCAGCCAACCAATTAAAGTTGCCTATGTAAGTTACAGTATTTTTACTACAAGGGAATTTCATTTATACCCCTCAAAAACCCTGAAATTACGTATTTCCCCTCTAAAATTTCATAATATATATTTACCTTTCTAAATTTAAAAAACTCACAAATTTACCCAATTTATTGACTTTTCTATTAAAACTCATTTTAAATTTACAAAGTACCCATTTTACCCTTTATTAAAAGAATAAAAAATATGTAAGCATGTTTAAGAGAAATGTTTCATCCTTTTGAGGGGTATACATAAAATTCTCCCTTTTTAGTATTATAGTTCTATTATGTTAGATTTATTTCTTCTGATCGATTTACTATAGTGAGATAAAACATAGGACATGATATAATACCTGATATCTGACAAAACAATTTTATACCTGATATGTTGTGATAATCAGGTATCAGAATCTGACTTGGCGAAGCTTAAGGTGCATAAGGTACAGTCAAGGTGTCTTCTGAAGAATTGAGTAGATTTCTACCCGGGAAACGAAATGTTGATGTAAGTGATTCACTTCCCTTTGTCTTAATTAATATCTCTAACATTTTGTTTGAAATGCAATTGTGTAAAATTCATTTCTTTATTTGATTTCTTTGCTTTTCTTGTTAATTAAATAAACAGAAGGATATACGAGTAAGTGGTAGTGGTAATGTATATGCTACATTAGTAGAATTTAGAAATGCAAAGGAAGCAGAGAAGGCTTTTGAAGATTTAGATGGAGATTTAAACCAGGTAATATATTAATTCGCACCCAAATTTGATAATAACAAAACTAAAATCATGGACTCACCTATATTATTAGGGTTTATTAGGGGTGTCAATAGTACCCTTTTATCCATTTACCCAACCCGTATCATATTCGATTTGCAACGGAATGGGGCTAATTTGGGAGTTACCGTTGGAGCTGTGATCGAAAAGAAGGAAAGCCAGTTGCTGGGCAGAAGGGGCAGGAAAATAGGGCAGCACAAACTTAATGAAGCGTTCTCTGTTGAAGGGGCCCAGGCATCCAATTGCAGCGCGGTCAGGAAGATCGCTAAAGAGTCTGACAATGGGGGCCAAGAGACATTACTGGAGGAGTCTGGTAGAGACAGCGCACTGGAGAAGACGGTCTGACAACTATTCAGTGACCGGTTTGAGTTTGTTAGCAGTTTGTTATTTTCGTGAATAAAATTTACGTTTTTGGTAGTCGCTGAATTTACTTTCTTTTACAAATCTGAGCGCCTATATAAGGCTAACTCTTCTGTGGAGAGAGAGGGATGTTTTGATGTTGAATTTAGGCGAATTGCGGTTGGCATTCGACCTTTGTTGATTTTGGCAAACTTTGCTATTTCAATAAAATTACTTCCATTTACTGAGTCATTTAGTTTCTTTCTCTTTTCCTCTATCTCTATTCTCTTTTGATTTGATCTCAGCGATTTAAGATCGCTGCAAGTGGTATCAGAGCCAGGTTGCAGCTGGGTAGCAATTGCTGGTAACGTCATGCCACCAAAACCAAAAGGCAACGACATTTCTGGTGAACCTCAGATGGATTTGATAGCGCTCAATGATCGCATCACTCAACTGGCTTTCCTTCTTTTCGATCACAGCTCCAACGGTAACTCCCAAATTAGCCCCATTCTGTTGCATAGTAGTACAGGACACCGTACAGATGCTGACTGTTACCAAATGGAGACATTACCTCATGTGTCAAGAATTTATCATAAAAACTGATCAGATCAGCCTTAAGTACTTGTTAGAGCAAAGGGTGAATACACCAATGCAACACAAGGGACTGAGCAAGTTATTGGGGTTAAATTACAGGATTGAATATAAAAAGGGGGTAGAGAACAAGGTTGCAGATGCTCTATCCAGAAAGGCAGAAGGTGTTGAAGGAGAAGTAGTACCATCTGAGGTGTGCATAGTTAGTGTTTTGGTTCCTAAATGGGTTGAAGAATTGAAAGAGAGTTATATTGGGGATGAATGGATTAAGGGGTTAAGAGAAAAGCTGAAAGGTAAAGGAGAAAAATCTGATTCAGACCATTTGTCAGAATACCAGGGTTTGATCAGATATAAAGGAAGAATTTGTGTTGGATCAAAGGCTGATTGGAGGCAGAAAATTTTGCAAGAAATACATGGTTCAAATTTGGGAGGGCACTCTGGCATCACAGCCACTTACCAGAGGGCAAAAAGGTCATTCTTTTGGCCTATGATGAAAGAATCTGTCCATGATTATGTGCAGAATTGTACTAATTGCCAATTGAATAAAGGAGAACATGTGGCAAGTCCTGGATTGATACAACCTCTACCTATTCCACAAGAGGCCTGGTGTAGTATTGGCATGGATTTTATTACTGGTTTGCCAAAGTCAAGTGGGTTTGAGGTAATAATGGTGATAGTAGACAGGTTGACTAAGTATGCCCATTTCATTCCTTTGAAGCATCCTTATTCAGCTACAAGTGTTGCCCAAGCTTTTCTAGATAATATCTATAGGCTGCATGGTTTACCCTCAGACATTGTTTCTGATAGAGACCCAATTTTTACAAGTCAATTTTGGAGTGAACTGATGGAAAAGATAGGGGTAAAATTGAACATGGGCACCGCATACCATCCACAATCTGATGGACAAACCGAAAAGGTGAATCAGTGCTTAGAACAGTACCTTAGAGGGATGGTTTTTGATAAGCAAACTAAGTGGAAAGAGTACCTCACATTGGCGGAGTGGTGGTACAATTCAAACTGGCATAGTGCAATCAAATCCACTCCTTTCCAAGCTCTGTATGGTTACCCTCCTCCACAACTTGCACTAGGCAGCATACCTCGTAGCCAGGTAGAGGCAGTGAACCATCTTTTGCATGACAGACAATCAGCCTTAGCCCAATTGAAGAAAAATTTGGTCAAAGCCCAAGACCGAATGAGGAAACAAGAGAACAGGCACAGGAGTGAGAGGGTGTTTAGTAAAGGAGATTGGGTCTATTTGAAGTTGCAACCGTATAGACAAATTTCAGTTGGAGGTTCACGAAACCAGAAGTTGAGCTCTAAGTACTATGGTCCTTTTGAAATCCTGAAGAAAATTGGTGATGTTGCCTACAAATTGAATTTACCTCCCAACTCTCAGATTCATCCTGTTTTCCATGTCTCTCAGCTTAAAGGGAAGTTGGGTGATAATCAACTACCTTCTCCAACCTTACCTGTTACTGGTCCCAGCTTAGTGAGTGTACCAGAACCCCAATTTCTCTTATCAAGGAGAATGGTGAAGAAGAGGAACTCGGCACAGACCCAGTTATTGATTCAATGGCACGATCAGGCTCCTGAAGATGCTACATGGGAGGACTATGAAGAAATAGTTAAGAGGTTTCCTAATTTCATTCATGAGGACATGAATGTGCTTAAGGGGGAGGGAGTGCAACGGAATGGGGCTAATTTGGGAGTTACCGTTGGAGCTGTGATCGAAAAGAAGGAAAGCCAGTTGCTGGGCAGAAGGGGCAGGAAAATAGGGCAGCACAAACTTAATGAAGCGTTCTCTGTTGAAGGGGCCCAGGCATCCAATTGCAGCGCGGTCAGGAAGATCGCTAAAGAGTCTGACAATGGGGACCAAGAGACATTACTGGAGGAGTCTGGTAGAGACAGCGCACTGGAGAAGACGGTCTGACAACTATTCAGTGACCGGTTTGAGTTTGTTAGCAGTTTGTTATTTTCGTGAATAAAATTTACGTTTTTGGTAGTCGCTGAATTTACTTTCTTTTACAAATCTGAGCGCCTATATAAGGCTAACTCTTCTGTGGAGAGAGAGGGATGTTTTGATGTTGAATTTAGGCGAATTGCGGTTGGCATTCGACCTTTGTTGATTTTGGCAAACTTTGCTATTTCAATAAAATTACTTCCATTTACTGAGTCATTTAGTTTCTTTCTCTTTTCCTCTATCTCTATTCTCTTTTGATTTGATCTCAGCGATTTAAGATCGCTGCACGATTAGACGGGTAAGGGTACAGGTACAGACTATTTTGTACCAGTTACCCTAAACGGTAATTATTAAAAATGAAATTATATATATAGATATATATATATAGAGAGAGACAGATGAAACAAGTTATATATATAGAAATGATATTATAATTACCCTATATGGTAATTAGTTTTGTACCAGTTACCCTATGGTGAGACTTGGAGTAAAACAAGTTTGTACTCCACGCCATATTTTTTTTTTTGAAAATTCAAACAACCGATCCGAACCGGTCAACATGTTCTCTATATTGAAATGTGCTTGGAGACTAAATTTTATATTTTTTTGAATTTTTTTTACTATTTATTAAGCCACTTTGAAAATCGCTGATCCACTGTGAACAGTAAAAATTTCTGGACCACCGGATCAGCGATTTTCAAAGTGGCTTAATAAATAGTAAAAAAATTTCAAAAAATGTAAAATTTGGTCTCCAAGCACATTTCAATATAGAGAACATGTTGAGCGGTTCGGATCGGTTGTTTGGATTTTCAAAATGGAAATATAGTGCCATGGAGTAAAAACTTGGTTTTACTCCACGTCTCACCATAGCTCATCTCTATATATATATATATATATATTTATAGGGGGATGATGCATGATATGATATAGTTTTATTCATGACCCATATATCTATTTAAAGGCACCCTTTTGTCCATTTACTCAACCCAATACCCCTTTTATCGGGTACGGGTAAGGGTAAAATTTTTTTTTTTTCGTTAACTTAATGGATAAGGGTATGAAAATGCTTCCACCCAACCCATTTCGTACCCATTAACATCCCTAGGTTAAACTTGTACGGATTTCTGGTATGGCATCAGTCAAGTAGAAAACCTATTTATCTCCCTTTCATTTTTGTCAGTGAAGAAATTTACTCTACATATTTAAAATAGGATTTATGTGGAAGATTGCAAAAACGAGTTTCATTGAGGCTTGGAAATGGCGAGATCGTGACCTTTAATATACGCAAAATGTCACATCAGTCATCGAGTTAAAGGTGAAAAACACAAAATCCAGGAGAGAGAAGATGAGATCTTTAATTTGCAAAAGAAACACAGGTTACTCATGGAATGGTTAGTGTTTTGGATTTGAAAGCAGTAGTTTTGTGAAGAAATTTTGTTAGGAATCATTGTTGTATTCTTATTTGTTTAATGCTGAATCTGTAAAGGACGAGATTATTTATTATTTTATATATTTATTTTGAAAGAAACCCAATATTGTTTTTTTATATATCCTCCATAAATTAAAAAATTCCAAACATGCCCTTGTTTTTTTTTTGAATTCCTGGCGGTTGTTATCCCTTCAGAACCGCTAGGAATTCTGGTGGTTCTAGGTTTACTAAACTGTCAGGAATCCTAGCGGTTTTCTCTCTCCTCTCACTCACAACTCATTCAAATCCAACAGTAGAGAAAATAGTGAGTGGAAGCATTTTCCTAGCAAAGAATTTCTGGAATTTTTTAATTTATGGAGGATATAAAAAAAAATTGGTGCTCTGCTCACTTGATCTTTTTTGGTATTAAACAAATTGACAAGTCAGATAAAAATATTCTTTGAATAATCATTAGTTTTACTTTATTAGAGGGAATCTTCAGCCAAATATTTTCTGGCCAATTATTAGAAAGTAGAACTAGTTGAAACTTCCTAGTTTTACATTGGAAAGTACATGAGTTCAACTTACAAGGAGACCCTTAATCATAAATTAATGACACATTAGAGAAAATTGTAGCTCTTCAATTTAATTACAAGGAGAAAGAAATTTTATTAGATTTAAAAAAAAAATATATATATATATATATATGAATGAGGAGGGATCAAGTTACAACAAATTTGAGTTACAACAAAGTTACAACAATCATTTTTTTCATTTTCAAAGTTCAAATCGTCGATCCAAACCGTTCAACATGATTATCTAAATAAAATGTGCTTGCAGATCAAATTTTACATTTTTTTGAATTTTTTTACTATTTATTAAGATGGGTACAAAATTCAATGGTCTGAATATGACTATTTTTTGTAAAATACTTAATAAATAGTAAAAAAATTCAAAAAAATGTAAAATTTGATCTGCAAGCACATTTTATTGTGAAAATCATGTTGAACGGTTTGGATCGACGATTTGGACTTTAAAAATGACAAAAATGATTGTTGTAACTTTGTTGTAACTCAAATTTGTTGTAACTTGATCCCTCCTCTATATATATATATATATAGAGTGAGCCTATGGTGCTATGCATAGCACGGATGGCTAGTGTACTACGGCTCAATATGGTATTTTTTAAAATCCTAACGGTCGATCCAACCATTCAATGTGATAACCATATGAATATGTACTTGCAAACTAAATTTTATATTTTTTCAAATTTTTTACTATTTTTTTAGATAGGTAGAATTTTGATGGTCCAGAATTTTCAGAAAACACTGATTTTTCTACCTATCTAAAAAAATAGTCAAAAAAATTCAAAAAAATATAAAATTTAGTTTGCAAGTACATATTTATATGATTATCACATTGAACGGTTGGATCGACCGTTAGGATTTTAAAAAGTACCATATTGAGCCGTAGTACACTAGTCATCCTTGCTATGCATAGCACCATAGGCTCACTCATATATATATATATAGATGAGCTATGGTGAGATGTGGAGTAAAACCAAGTTTTTACTCCATGGCACTATATTTACATTTTGAAAATCCAAACAACCGATCCGAACCGCTCAACATGTTCTCTATATTGAAATGTGCTTGGAGATCAAATTTTATATTTTTTGAAATTTTTTTACTATTTTTTAAGCCACTTTGAAAATTGCTGATCCGGTGGTCCAGAAATTTTTACTGTTTTTTACTGTTCACAGTGGATCAGCGGTTTTCAAAGTAGCTTAAAAAATAGCAAAACAATTTCAAAAAATATAAAATTTAGTCTCCAAGCACATTTCAATATGAAAATCATGTTGAGCGGTTCAGATCGGTTGTTTGGATTTTTAAAATAAAAATATGGCGTGGAGTACAAACTATTTTACTCCACGACTCACCATAGCTCATCTCTCTCTCTCTCTCTCTCTCTCTATATATATATATATATATATATATATAGATGGGCTATGGTGCTTTGCAAAGTAAATGGGGGGGTTTACTTCGGTCCATATTTTCATTTTTGAAAATCCAAACAACCGATCCGAACCGTTCAACATGTTCTAAATATTGAAATGTGCTTGCAGACTAAATTTTATATTTTTTGGAATTTTTTATTATTTATTAAGCCACTTTGAAAATCGCTGATCCGGTGGTCCAGAAAATTTTATTGTTTTTTACTGTTCACAGTGGATTAGCAATTTTCAAAGTGGCTTAATAAATAGTAAAAAAATGTAAAATTTAGTCTGCAAGTACATTTCAATATTTAGAACATGTTGAATTGTTCGGATCGGTTGTTTTGATTTTCAAAAATGAAAATATGGCCCGAAGTAAACCCCCCATTTACTTTGCAAAGCACAATAACCCATCTCTCTCTATATATATATGAGTGAGGCTACGGTGCTATGCATATCACCAATTGGGTCTGTGCTATGGCTCAAAATTTGACTTTTCAAAATCCCAACGATCGATCCGAACCGTTCAACATGATTATAAAATGAATATGTACTTGCAAATCAAATTTTACATTTTTTTGAATTATTTTAATATTTTTTCGAAAATCACTTGATGTGAACATTATGGACCATCCAAAAACAGCCTATCTAAAAAAATAGTAAAAAAATTCGAAAAAATGTAAAATTTGGTTTGCAAGTACATATTCATTTTATAATCATGTTGAACGGTTCGGATCAACCGTTAGGATTTTGAAAAGTCTAATTTTGAGCTGTAGCACGGACCCAATCCGTGCTATGCATAGCACCGACCCAATCCGTGCTATGCATAGCACCATAGCCTCACTCTATATATATATAGAGTATGGCTAATGTGCTTCCTCTAGAACTTCGGCCTCGTGCTTCCGGGGGCATATCTTAGTGTTTGATGTTCAAACAACAAATTCAAACCGTTAGATGTTCAATCTATATTAAAATGTACTTGGAGACCAAATTTTACATTTTTTGGAATTTTTTTACTATTTATTAAGCTACTTTGAAAATTCCAGATCCGGGTGAACAGTAAAAACAGTCTGGACCATATGATCTAGAATTTTCAAAGTGGCTTAATAAATAGTAAAAAAATTCCAAAAAATGTAAAATTTGGTCTCCAAGTACATTTTAATATAGATTGAACATCTAACGGTTTGAATTTTTTGTTTGAACATCAAACACTAAGATATGCCTCCGGAAGCACGAGGCCGAAATTCTAGAGGAAGCACGTTAGCCATACTCATATATATATATATATATATATATGAGTATGGCTAATTTACTTCCGGAAGTATTTCGACCGAAGTGCTTACGGGGGCATATTTTAGTATTTGATGTTCAAATTTTACATTTTTTAGTATTCGACCAAAGTTTACATTTTTTGAAATTCTTTTACTATTTATTAAGCTGGTTTGAAAACCGCTGTTTTTATTAAATTTCTGCAGCATTGAAAAAACAACGGTTTTCAAACCAGCTTAATAAATAGTAAAAAAATTCCAAAAAATATATAATTTGATCTCCAAGTAAATTTAAATATAGATTGAACATCTAACAGTTTGGATTTGTTGTTTGAACATCAAATACTAAGATATGCCCCATAAGCACTTCGTCGAAATGCTTCCGGAAGCAAATTAGCCATACGACGAGCACTGGAGAGGCAACTTTGCCCCAAACACGAGGGAAAAACCGGGAGGGTAAGCATTCAACTTGTTTCCACTAGTTGAATACCCCTAGCCACGGGGCACCAGCGTCCCGAGGCGTCGAGTGAAGTGAAGAAGGCAGGGGAACCTGCCAACTGACTGAGATGAGCTTAGACAAGAATAGGAATAAGTGAAAAAGCGGGAGGGTGAGCATTCAACTTGTATTTTATTTTTAAAATCCAAGTTGCGGGTTCAACGCCCAATGGTACCCGCTTTTTCCCTTAGCTAATATATATATATATAGAGGAGGGATCAAGTTACAACAAATTTGAGTTACAACAACCATTTTTTTCATTTTCAAAGTCCAAATCGTCGATCCAAACCGTTCAACATGATCTCCACAATAAAATGTGCTTGCAGATCAAATTTTACATTTTTTTGAATTTTTTTACTATTTATTAAGTATTTTACAAAAAATAGTCATATTCAGACCATTGAATTTTGTACCCATCTTAATAAATAGTAAAAAAATTCAGAAAAATGTAAAATTTGATCTGCAAGCACATTTTATTTAGATAATCATGTTGAACGGTTTGGATCGACGATTTGGACTTTGAAAATGAAAAAAATGGTTGTTGTAACTCAAAATTGTTGTAACTTGATCCCTCCTCATATCTATATATATATATATATATATATATATATTTAATCCATATTAGATTACTTTAAAATGCATGTGGGATCAATATAAAAATTTCTTCCTAAATTCCCACACATATGTACGTATATAAATCTAAATATGGTAAGACAACTGTAATGTCATGTTAGGTATGACATGATAGACAAAAAATGACAAACGCAAATAAAAAACACAAATGAGCTCATCTAATGGCCACAGAGAATCCGGAGTTTCTTTTTCAGCATGTCCACAGTTTCACAATTATAACAATTTGTGAGTATTTTCTTTTTTCAGCATGTCCTCAGTTTGAAATCGTGGACAAAAATTGAGTGTATGCAGTTTAGCAGAAAAAAAAAATATATATATATATCAATTTGAAACCGCAGACATTCAATTTCTGTCTGCAATTTGAAACTGAGAATGTGGTGAAAATGGAAATACTCAGAAATCATGGTTATTTGATTTAATTTTTTTTAATGGTATAAATAAAAATTTCGAGAAAAATATATATATAATTTGCAACCACATGTTACCACCTCCCATTATTTCTGCTAAATAGAGAAAAGTTGACTACTCAGATCTTTCATTTCTAACTCCATAATTTTGTTTTCTAGCTTCCTCCAATTATTAATTTAAATATTAAAACAGTTGAAATTGAAATATGAGCATTTGAATATACAAGTTAATTTAAACATCTAATTATTCATAGTTGAAATATCCGATTATTAAAATTTAAATATTTGTCTATACAAATTAAAACACTATATAATTTAAATTTGAACAGAAAAAATATTAATCAAGTTTAAGTATCAGACAGTATAAATTTAAAGCATTTAGGAGAAGAGTTCAAAATTAAAAAAAAATTAATATTAATAATTTGTCCTACTTTTTGCATGGTTAAAGAAAACGAAAGGAGTCTATTTTTCTAATAAATTTAGGGCATTAAGTCAGAAAATTAACTATCTCTTAATTGAAATTAAATGAACTTAAATGTTGTCTATATTGAAGCATTAAATAATTATAAAATGCTCTTTTCCTTCTGACAGTAGACGAATCAAATATTTAAATGTGTTATTTATTTCTCAAATAGTATGTGTTTAAAGTTTGAACCTATTTAATTGCTTTATGATAAATGACTGATTAAATCAAAATGACTTAAATTTAATATGTACTTTTATTTAAATAATCGATAACATACCTGTTATGATTTCTAAGGAGAAGCCAGAAACAATTGAGAAACAAGAGATATAATTTTATGAGAGTTATTAATTGTATTTCTTAACTTCATATTACATTACATAGAGTACAAATTATTTATTTATAACAGTATAAAATTTCTCAAAAGAGAAACTTATACATAACTCTTTCCAAAAATTAATACCCTACATACTAAATCAAGTTTGATGTAAATAGATGATGAGATGAGAGACATACACAAAAAAATCTACTATATTAACTTGTATTAACTTGAAAAAGTATTTTTCAAGATATTGAACAAATATATCATGAATATTGTATATATGCTAAATTTATCTTATTTTTAATCCCATTAAGTGAAGAAAATATCCCATGAATTTCTTTTGATAGTTTGTTTTAAAACTTGCACTTTTCTGTGCTTAAAAAAACATCATTTAATGCTTTGTAAGAGAATTTAACGTGGCTTCAACTTGGTTTAGAGTATCAATTCTTGAACCAACTCTTAAACCATTCATCACCTCCAACACAAGAAAACCGAATCTGCTGAAATTCAAGGTCGGTACTGTTCATCCTGAAATTCCTGCAATTCGAATCCAGCTATCGAACTGTTCCGAAATACGTGCAAGGAAAAACCAGTTGTTTCGAGATACGTTCTCGAAAAAAAATTGATAGCTGGATTTCGAATTACAGAGATTTCAGAGTGAACAGTACCCGATTTCAAAATTTCTGCTGATTTATTTCAACTCTTAAACCATCCATCACCCCCAACTCAAGAAAACGATAGAAACAACAAAAGAATAATTCTTTTCTTGTCTTCTAGCGGTGCTTCAATTCGGATTCAGTTTGCCTTCAAATCCAGTTGCAAATATTAATCTGTCAAAAATTAAAATCATCTTATGAACAGTAATACATTCAATAAATATCATTCTTTTTTCAAGACATGAGATCTTAAATGTTAAACACAAAGTTTAATTCTATTATTGTCAATTAGTCATGATTATTGTTAACATAAATAATGTCACCTACAATCTAGCATTATGCGCAGATTGCGAAGTAGGTCTGATGGGCTCCAAAACCGTCTGATCTGTTTTAAGATTCGTGCATTCTGCTTTAATATTCGTGTGTACATGCGTCAATTTTCGTGCGCACAGATCTTAAAGCAAAGATCAGACGGTCTTGGACATCGGACCTAGTCCGTTCTCTTTGACACAATGTGAATAGGTAAATCTAAATACATAAATATCATTTGAAAGAAAATAATTTTTCAGAATCAAATAATTATTTGTCAATATGTGATATAAACACAAAGAACCAAAAACTGAAATGTTTGAATGGTGGGTTGTTAAAGTTGTTAAAGTTGTCAAGTAATTATTTATTTAGCAAATTCTAATGTCAGTTGTTAAAGTTGTCAAGTAAATCCAATATTACAAATACATTCCTTTCCATACTCAAAACAATAATTTCAGATAATTATTAATCAATTAAAAAATAAGATAACTGAGATAGATCCTCTAGTTGCATGGCTTGTCCTGAATTATTTGTCTGTCAATGAAGACGTGACATTCATATAGATGTAGTTTGAATTTTATATATACAAGATTCAAACTTCAAAAACGGCCAAGTCTGTTAAAAAAAAGTTATATATTTTGCAATCCAAATGCTACATGCGGATCTTCTACACGCTGCTTAAATGCATCCGTGTAGTCATATATGTGGTTTGCGTAATATCTACAGTATATTATTTTTTGTGCTAATTATTTACCACATATGCATATACGGTCGTATTTTAAAATACTTATTTATACCATAGATACAAGACCTGCAGTTATAAATAAAAAAAATTGTTACTTGCTCTTCTTTTGTTACAGATTCAATCAGCAATAAGATTGAATCTGTAACTCACAGAAAACCAGCTTCTTGGAGAATTGTCTATGGGATATTGCTGAGGGTAGCCTCTATGTCAGAATCTGAACACATGAAAAGCAGTGCATAAATTACGACCCTTTTCTGAGTGAGTATCCTCTGAGATATCTCATATTTTGCATAACCGATGTGTCCAGTGCCTATTTGGGGATAGTGCACGGGCCAGTATTATTTGATATTTGAGATTCGTGCAAAACGACTTTGAATGGTTGAGATTTTCCAAAAAATCACGCAAAATATGAGATATCTCATTCCCTTTCTATGCTGTAAATTTTTTTTTGTAAATAATTATATTATAATTAGTACTATATTTTAATTAAAAGTAAAAACTTTGGTTAATTTTTTACAATCTGGAAATTTTATTTTATCAATATAAATTAATTTGGTCAATTATTTTGTCAGTAGAATAAATATAATTTCAATATGGAGAGGTACAGTAAAAAGCGGATCTGTGTCTTTACTCTTCTTTAGGTGCTTCCTCGCAAAGTCACATGCATACCTCGGACTTCTCAAAAGAGATAATATTATATTATAAGCAATTTGATGCATTGAATGATAATACTAGCTAGAGACAAAAGATAAGAGCTCCATAACATTGAAACCAACACAAAAAGGTCAAAATACTCCAATCCCCATCAAACCATTAATTAATTTCAGGACTTGATTCCCAGTTTTCTAGCTAGCATTTGTATCGTTTCATATCAACAAAAGAAAAGAGAACAGACTTAGCAATTTTAGATCGATGGGTCTAGGCGGAGTGATTTCCAACCTTCTCTCTTTGGGCACCAAATTGCTATCCGCTCCGTCTTCTTCCTCCAATCCTCCAGTAGCTCAAAACCACCAAATTGAGGCTGAGTTGAAGAAATTGAAGAGGATGTTGGAGTGGATCAAGGCCACACTGTATGATGCAGAGCAGAGGGAGATCTCAGACTCGTTGGTGAAGCTCTGGTTGAAGGAGCTCAAGGGTGTTGCGTACGATGCAGAGGATGTACTGGGTGAGTACCACTATGAAGTCTTACGAGCACAAGTTGAGGCAAGAGATGCTTCTCCACCAGATTCTCGTAAAAGGAAGCTAATTCAGGTAACTAATTTTATTTTATGAGCAAAGTGTATATCTGTATAAGTGATAGGTTTTGTGTTCATGAGTTAGGGTCACTGACATAAATCACAGACTGTGCTTCAAATAGTATTATTTGTGTACATGAACATTAAAGTAGGTCTTACACTCTCAAGGTAATTATAACTTTCCAGGTTCCATGCGGCATGCTGGACGAAATTCGGCAAATAAGGAGCAGATTTGATGAGATTGCAAATGATCGGATAGCACTTCAATTGTCAGAGGGAGATGGACCCAAACGTTGCAACAACGAATTGCAAATAGCTCCAACTGGCCACTTTATAGTTGAGTCGAATATCTTTGGTCGAGAGACGGAAAAGGAGAAACTAATTGATTTGTTGTCCTTAGAACGTGATATGGTTTCGGTGGTGACAATTGTGGGCATGGGGGGCATTGGCAAAACAACCCTTGCACAACTTGCCTATAATGATCAAAGAATCCGACAAAGGTTTGATAAATTTGGGTGGATATGTGTATCAGAGGATTTCAATGTTCAAAGGCTCACCAAAGAATCGGTGGAGTCTATTACAGGAAATGAGTGTGGTCTTACAAATTTGAGTGCTTTGCAAGACAAAATTCGGAATGAGATTAGTGGGAAAAGGGTACTTTTGGTCCTCGATGATGTATGGAATGAGAAGAAGAGTCTGTGGGACTCATTTCAAGCTATTTTTATGTCAGCTGCATTTGCCAAAATCCTAGTTACTACAAGGAATGATCCAGTCGCACGAATCATGCAAACAGAGCCAACATTCAACCTTGGCCATTTGTCAGTTGAACAGTGTTGGCGATTGTTTGAACATCATGCATTTGGGGGAGTAGAACAAAATAATGACCCGAAGTTGGTAGAAATTGGGAAGCTTGTCATGAACAAGTGTGGAATGTTGCCCTTGGCTGTGAAGTCAATTGCTAGCCTTTTGAGGCATGAGGTGGAAGAAGAGAGTTGGAGAGATATTTTAGAAAGTGAGCTATGGGAGTCTGAAGCTGTTCACAATGAGATATTTCCACCTCTTCAAATAAGCTATGCACGTCTTCCCACATACCTAAAGTCGTGTTTCCTATATTGTTCCATGTTTCCTAAAGATCACAGCTACTATGTTGAACGTTTGGTGAAATTATGGATATCCCAGGGTTTTATTGAGCCTAAGGGAAACAAGACTGCAGAACAAATTGGTTTTGAATATGCTGAGCAATTGTTGCAGAGGTCCTTGTTTGAAAGAAATGCCAGACATAAGTGGGATGAGTTTACGTTGCATGATATAGTTCATGATTTAGCACGACTTAATTCGGAAAATGGTTGTTATTCAATTGAGGTTGGTAAGCTCCCCAATTTTCCTAATATACTGTACCATATGTATATAGAAAATGATGTGAATCTAAGAGATCCTATTCCCTCTGACAAGTTCACTACTCTGCGCACACTCTTTATAGGCTTGCGTGTCAAAAACTTCTTCAATACTTTTGAATTTTCCTTGGCACCAAAATTAAGAGCTCTAAATATACCGGTATTCTGTGATTTAGAATCTCTTTCCTCTATTGGTAATTTGAAACATCTTCGTTATCTTTCACTTAGTAATATGTTCTTTGAAATGCTACCTGAATGCATATGCTCCCTTTACGGCTTGCAACATCTAACTCTTAAGTTTAATGATAATCTCAAAGAGTTGCCAACAAAAATAGGAAATCTAATTAGCCTAGAAGAGCTGATAATTGCTCATTGTTCAAACCTCGAGGTGTTGCCTGAGTCCCTTTGTCAACTCAAGGCCTTGAGGAAACTCTCTATTTCAAGTTGCAATAAATTTAAGGAGTTACCAAACAACGTAGAAAATCTAGTTAGCTTAGAAGAGCTTGAAATTTATGGTTCTTGCAGCCTCCAGGTGTTACCCGAGTCCCTTTGTCAACTCAAGGCCTTGAGGAAACTTTGTATTATTTATTGCAATAAAATTAAGGAGTTACCAAACAACGTAGAAAATCTAGTTAGCTTAGAAGAGCTTCGAATTAAATATTGTTATAGCCTCCAGGTGTTGCCTGAGTCCCTTTGTCAACTCAAGGCCTTGAGGAAACTAGAGATTTCAAGTTGCAAACAAATTAAGGAGTTACCAAACAACGTAGAAAATCTTGTTAGCTTAGAAGAGCTTCGAATTGAAGGTTGTAGCCTCCAGGTGTTGCCTGAGTCCTTTGGTCAACTCAAGGCATTGGTAGGAATTCAAGCACTGAACGTGGACCTCAGATGCCAGACAATAGGATGGTTAAAGGGTTTTCCTGATTTAGGAGGTACTCTTTATCTGTTCGGATTGAAAAATATGTCCAATGTAGTGGATGTCCAATGTGCTAACCTTGTGAGTATGTGTAACTTGAAGTCCTTGCTAATAAACTGGGATGGGGATCCTTATGAGGAAGGTCAGAACACATTTTTTGATGGCAGTGCACTTACGTTACTCATAGACGAACAAGGTCAGAACATATTTCTTGAAGATCAAAAATGTTTTTCGGTGATGGATAGTCTCCAGCCTCCCCCTAATCTTAGCAAGCTAGGAATATTGTTTTACAGTGGGATAACATTTCCGGAATGGATTGGAAGCCTATGCAAACTAAAGTATTTGGAAATTTTCTGTTGTAATGGTTTGCAATTCTTAAAAGCAGAGTCGCTGCCATTAGAACTTCAAGTGTTGAAAATTGTGGAATGCGATCAGTTAGTATCTATGGTTGGAATACAAAAGCTGAAATCCTTGGTCAAACTTACCATCGAGTTTTGTGACAACCTGTGCTCGTTTATGGAGCCTTCTCTGGAATTGACAAACCTTGCTTCACTCAGAAGTTTGAAGATTTCAGACTGTGTCAAATTGCAAGTATTGGCGGATGAGTTGCTTCCTGTAGAACCTTGCAACATGGAATAAACTATAAGAGGTACTTCCTAATTCCTATTATTCTATAATATTGTTGCTATATTATTGAAGAGAGTGCCATTATCTAGTTTCTAAGCTTTATTTGTTTAAATACAAAATTAAAATTATATTATATTTCTTTCCTCTTTTTTCTTTCCACGCATACCATTCAACTCAAGAATTATATGAAATTGAGTAGGAAAACGTCCAATGCAAAACCTCAACTAGATGCAAAGAGGGGCTTGCGTTTGTCTCTTGAATTTTTTACTTGGATATGAAATTGAGTTCGACTACAGATTTTACCCATTCAATATATTTAAGTAAAGAGAATTTTTAACCTGTTTTGAACCTGCGACCTCGACCTCTTGCATAGTTCTTACATAGTGGTATTAATTGAACAGGGACCCCTACCTCAACCTCGGCCGCGAACTCGACCTTGACCTCGACCCTGACCTCGGCCTCGACCACAACCTCGACCTCGACCCCGACCACGACCTCGACCCTGACCTCGGCCTTGACCTCAACCCCAACCTCGGCCTTGGCCTCGACCTCGACCTCGACCACGACCTCGGCCTAGACCCGGACTCTGACCTCGACCTCAGCCTTGGCCCCAGCCCCGACCGCGACCTCGACCTCGACCTCGACCCCGACCTCGACCCCAACCTCGGCCTCGGCCTCGACCTCGACTTCGACCCCGACCTCGGCCTCGGCCTCGCTCTCGACCTCGCCCTCGACCCCGACCCCGACCTTGGCCTCGACCTCGACCTCGACCTGTTTTGAACCTGCGACCTCGACCTCTTACATAGTTCTTACATAGTGCTTTTAATTGAACAGGGACCCCAACCTCGACCTCGACCTCGACCTGTACCTCGTTTGGTTCCACCCTAACAGCACCAATAATTTTCACCCCTCCTACATCTCTTAGCTCTTTCGCAAGTGTCACACCCCCGGACAACCCGCCGCGCATTTACGCGCAAGGCGATTAGCACATCACATACATTATCAATAATAAATCCAAACAAGCCACTTTATTGTAAATAAATGAGTTCCACACACAAATAGAAAGGGAAAAACACATCAGACATGGCAATTCAAACAATCACTGCCACGTCTGTACAGTATTTTGTTCATACAACAGAAAACTAAATAAATAGTGGCTAAGTAAATAACTCCCGCTAGTTTTCTCACTCGCGTCCTTCCTCTAGGTCCTCAGCTTCAGTTCCTGGAACCCACATAAAAGTGGAAACAAAACGGGTGAGAGAATCGAACTACCTCTCAGTGCGGGATTTAGTTCCAGCCCGGTGCTTTTACAAATGAATGCATTAAATACCCTAATAACATAAAAGTAAAGGTTTTGAAATAACCCCCAATTTTCCTATCAATTCGGACATGCAATCCTTTCAAAACATTCTCAGTTCTGTTCCTGTTTCTCTTTAAAATTCTCACACTCCGGGTTCGCCACACACGGACAATCCGGCCTTTCTCCCTTGGGAATCCATGCCCGTACATGAAAACTTAGAGAGTCGTCACACGAGGACGAGCTGTTCTGTTCTGTTCTGTTCTTACTCCGGATCACCACACACGGATAATCCGGCCTTTCTCTCTGAGAACCCATGCCCATGCAGGATAGCCCAAAGAGTCGCCACACGAGGACGAATCTGGAAGGGTCGTTGCGGGGACCCAACCGGCGGATCGCCACACACGGACGATCCGATTTTCGAAAACACATGCAGAACCGCCACACAGGGACGGCCCCAATTTAAAACAGTTTATTAAAAGCTTTCCTTGTTCACATTCACGCTATCCTGTCAGTTCAAATCAATGCATCCAAAAAGTTCCTAACATGCAATTCTACACAAAACAAAAGAGAATTCGACATTCTCAACATGCAGTTCATCTACCAGATTGGGAAAAAGGATTACCTACCTTAATCCACGCATTTCTTATTATTTGTAAAAAGACCAGGAAACCCGCACCTGTATCCTCAGTAACTGCTGTTGTGCGTGAGTTGGGACCCTGCGTATTCTCAGCGTCTTCTAGCGTCGCGTGATTTACTCCTAGGTTTTAAATACGCTTAATTAGGTTCTTATTTTTAATTGCATCTAAGGACTTTGTCATTTAAAGGATATGCCCAAGTATTTAATTCACATCGATTTCAACATATAATTAACCATACTTATAGCCCTCAACTTTTCCTACCAATCAAATTTGACACAACTAAATTGGATAAATAACCTTGATTTATATGCTGATTACATCGATTTTAAGAATGCAGGAATACGGTTTGGTTATTGGGTTATTGGGTTTAGTTATTGGGTTCTAGGTTAATGGGTTAATGGGTTTTCGGTTTGGGGTTAATGGGTTAATGGGTTTCGGGTTAGGGTTAGGGTTTCGGCCAAGGGTTAAGGTTTTCGGGTCTAGGGCTTGTGGTGGCCGGCGGCACAAGGGAAAGGGAAGGGTAGAGAGGGAGTATGGGGTGGCTCGGCCAAGGAAGGGGATAGGGTAGAGGGGGCGGCAGCCAAAGAGAGGGGGGGTTTCGGCGGCTTGGGTTCGGTCAAGGAAAGGGGAAGAGAGGGGGATGGCGGCACAAGAGGAAGAGGGGGCGGGGTAGAAGGAAGAGGGCTCGGCTTGGCCTGGTGGCCGGCGGCAGCCCAAGGGGGAGGGGGGCGGAAAAAAGGAGAAAGAGAGAAAAAGAGAAGGAAAGAGAGAAAGAAAAATAACTTACAGAATTGGGAGGAAGGGATTTTCTGTGGCAAGAGAGAGGAGAGTGATCGATTATATGGTGGGGAGTTGGGCTGAATTTAGAATTTCATTTTTCTAATTTTGGGTTTACAATTTGGGCTGAACAATGTATAACTAAAATTATATGCAGAATTTATATATAACTTTCATGATATTTATAAAACGTTTTGCTATTTATTTGATTACCTTTTTATAAATTGTGTTCTGAACTATGTATAATTTCTATTTTTATTTTTGTTCTAAATTGAATTCTAAAATAAAAATATACCCGGATTTAGAAACGTTACATCCTCCCCCCCTTGGAAATAATGTTCAGTCCCCTGAACAGTCTCGGTGTCTATTTCTTCGAACAGTTCCGGATATGTGGTACGCATCGTTTCTTTGCTTTCCCAAGTTGCTTCTCGGCTGGTGTGTCGTCCCCATTGCACTAAGACTTGTCTGATGGTTTTACGTCGGAGATTTATTTCCTTGATGTCCAGTATTTTCATAGGTCGTTCTTCATACACCAAGGTTTCATCTAGCCCCAGATTTGAGAAGTCGAGGATGTGGGAGGGGTCTCGGATATACTTCCGTAGTTGAGATACGTGGAAGACTGGGTGTACTTTATCTAGGGTTGGAGGTAGCGCCAGTTCGTATGCAAGTGGTCCGATTCTTCTAAGAATTTCAAATGGCCCCACATATCTAGGGCTCAGTTTTCCTGCTACGCCAAATCGTCTTACTCCCCTCCTTGGAGAGACCTTCAACCAAACATGCTCTCCAGTTTCAAACTCTAGTGGTCGTCTCCTCAAGTCTGCATACTTTTTCTGTCTGTCTCGAGCAGTGTCTAGTCGGTTTAGAATCAGTTGGGTTCTATCCGCGCAATCTTTTACCATTTCTGGCCCTGTTGGTAGTTGTTCCCCGTTGTTTCCCCACCACAAGGGGGTCTTCCAACGGTGCCCGCACCAAGCTTCAGATGGTGCCATGTCGATACTGGCATGGTAACTATTGTTGTATGCGAACTCGGCCATTGTCAAATGATCGGCCCATGACCCTTGAAAGTTAATGGCACAAGCCCTTAGCATGTCCTCTAAAGTTTGGATTGTTCGTTCCGACTGGCCGTCCGTTTGAGGGTGGTGAGCGGTACTGAAATTGAGTCGGGTTCCCATTGCCTCTTGAAAACTTTTCCAGAAGTGCGAGGTGAATCGCGTATCCCGGTCCGATATGATAGTTTCAGGAACTCCATGATATTTGAACTGATATTGAAGAAATAATTCTGCTAATTCTGCACCTGATGTAGGGGTTCGCAGTGGCATAAAGTGGGCTACTTTGGTTAGTGTGTCTACAATGACCCAGATTGAGTCATACCTCTTTTGGGTACGCGGTAACCCAGTGATGAAATCCATAGTAATGATCTGGAACTTCATTTGTGCTCTGGAGTTTGGATACAACAATCCTGCTATCTTTCTCCGTTCAGCTTTCACTTGTTGGCAGGTGATGCACCTAGCCACAAATTCTGACACGTCTTTCTTCATATTGGGCCACCAAAATTGGGTACGAAGATCCTTATACATCTTCACCTCTCCTGGGTGAATGGTATATCCCGACTCGTGGGCTTCTTGCAGAATTTCCTTTCTCAGTCCTCCCTGTTCTGGCACACACACCCGCTGGTTGAAATAGAGTAGTCCGTCCTCGTTTTCCTTGAAGGTCGACGTTGGATTGGTACGGGCCAATTCCCTGTATCTTTGGTGCTGCTCGTCACCTTGGTCTGCGTTCCGTATTCGAGACTTTAAATCCGGTTGTACCGATATAGCTGCGAGGGTGAGTACCGCGTTTGTCGCGGCTCCTTTGGTGTCGGTTTGTTCCTGGATCCAGCTAGTGGATACACACACTCCCAAATTCATGTGTCGCATCTCCTTGATCAATTCTTTTTCTTGGGTTATGACTTCTGCCAAATTTGTCGCCCCCTTCCTACTAAGTGCGTCTGCCACTACATTTGCCCTCCCGGCCAAGTATTGTATATCTAAGTCATAGTCCTTCATCAGTTCCAACCACCTCCTTTGTCTCATGTTCAATTCTTTCTGGGTAAACACATACTTCAAGCTTTGGTGGTCCGTGAATACTCGGCATTTTGCCCCATAAAGGTAGTGTCTCCATGCCTTGAGTGCAAAGATAACTGCTGCCAATTCTAGGTCGTGTGTGGGGTAATTCTGTTCATGGTTCTTCAATTGCCGTGACCCGTAAGCAATTACTCGTCCGTCCTGCATGAGTACACATCCTAGGCCGTTCCTTGACGCGTCGGTATACACCGTGAACTCTTGGTCTGGTTTAGGCAGTGTTAATACTGGGGCACTGGTTAGTAGTTTCTTCAATGTTTGGAAACTCTCTTCTTGACTCTCCGTCCATTTGAAAGTAGTTCCTTTGTGTAGGAGTTGGGTCATGGGTCGGGCTGTCTTTGAGTACCCGGGAACGAAGCGCCTGTAGTATCCCGCTAACCCTAGGAAGCTGCGTATATCCGTTACACTTTTGGGTTGATTCCATTCCACCACTGCTTTGATTTTATCTGGGTCTACCCGGATACCTTCCCCCGTCACTACATGTCCCAAAAATTTAACCTCTTTCATCCAAAATTCACACTTAGAGAATTTGGCGTACAATTGGTGTTCCCGTAATCTTTGTAACACTGTACGTAGGTCTTCGGCATGATCTTCTTCCGTTTTCGAGTAAATCAGAATGTCATCTATAAAAACAATGACGCAGCAATCAAGCAAGTCGTGGAATACTCGGTTCATCAAATCCATGAATGCTGCAGGCGCATTAGTTAATCCAAATGGCATGACAGTGAATTCATAGTGCCCGTAACGGGTACGGAATGCTGATTTCTCTACATCTTGAGGTTGAATCTTTAACTGATGGTACCCCGATCTCAGATCGATCTTGGAATAAACGGCCGCACCTTGGAGTTGATCGAATAGGTCTTCAATCCTTGGGAGAGGGTATTTATTTTTGATCGTGACCTTGTTTAACTCTCGGTAGTCGATGCACAGTCTCATACTACCGTCCTTCTTCCTGACGAATAGTACCGGTGCGCCCCACGGCGAGGTACTTGGTCGTATGAATCCCAGTTCTAAGAGCTCTTCTAACTGAACCTTCAGTTCCTTAAGTTCCGCCGGTGCCATCCGGTACGGAGCCTTAGAGATTGGACGGGTATCAGGGAGTAAGTCTATGTGAAATTCAATTTCCCGATCAGGGGGTATTCCTGGTAACTCTTCCGGGAATACATCGGGATACTCCGAGACGATAGGTACTGACGTTATCTCGGGTTTTTTCGTCTCGAGTTGCATTATGGTGACTAAAAAGGCGGGACTACCGCTGTTGATGAGTCTCCTTGCTTGATTGGCAGATATTGTCGGGGTTCCGCCTCCTCGTTTCTTGAGTCGAACAGAGAGGTCATGGAGACCTGGCCTGTTAATAACCATCCTCCCTTTCAGGCAGTCCACCGTCACACCGTTTCGAGTGAGCCACTCCAGACCCAACATTAAATCATAGAGACCCGTCTTAGAGACTATGGGGTTTATCGGGAATTCCCTCCCCGCTATTTGGAGTTTCAACCCTACGCTCCGAAGTTCTGGGGTGGTGTATTGTAAGGCAGGAGTACTTATGTTCAGTAATTTACCAGAGTCTCGAGTTGGTACCCCGTGTTTTTCTACCCACTCCTTTGCTATAACCGAATGACTACAACCCGTATCTATAAGTACAAAAACAGGAATTCCAGATAGTTCAAACATACCAGTCAGAAGATCAGTGGACACGTCTTCTCCTTCGTACTCTTCTATAGTCGGTGTTCCTCCCATCTCACAGTTGTACTGATCATGCGCATGCATCCCCACCCTTTGGTTTCCTTGGTTCCCACTGCGGTTGTTATTGGGAGGGTTGTAGCCACCGGTCCCTCTGCCAAGGGGTGCTCGTGTGGGTGGACCCGTATTTCCCACTTGCTGCCCGGAATAAACTCGCGGAGCTGGGCAGTCCTTGATGAAATGTCCCGGTTTGTTACACCGGTGACACACCCCCAAACGGAAACTGCATTGATCAGGTGAATGGTTGCGGCCACAGTAGTTGCACAGGGGTGTTGGATTAGATTGGTAATTAGGCCGGTTATCCCCGTAATTATTTCTGTTCGGGGCCGGTCTCATAGGTTCATCTATCTTAGGTCGCACATTTCTCGATCCCCCGGCTTGGCTGATGCGCCCGTCATAAGACTCCGCGGTGCTTGCCCTTAACATTAAATCCGACAGTTGGTTGGTCCCCGGAATGTCAATGATCTGAGCAAGACGGGGGTTCAGTCCCCCGAGGTATTGTTGTCTGAGGCGGAATTCATCTCTCACGATATCGGGTGCATACCTCATTAGGTTCTCAAACTTGGAGTTATACTCCACCACTAAACTGCTCCCCTGTTTCAAGCTTGTAAACCGTTGCCGGAGTGCCTCTCTTGACATGGTGTCCATATAGCGGCGTTCGAATTGCCTTTCGAACTCCGTCCACCCTTTTGCTTCAGCGGTTTCACCCCACCCGCGTTTCACCTCTTGCCACCAGAATCGAGCATGACCCTCCAGTAATTGAGTAGCTAGCTCTACTCGGTGTTCCTCAGGGGCTCTCAAGATTTGGAGTTTATCCTTGATATTTGCGACCCAGTTCTCTGCTGCGGCAAAGTCACCTGTCCCATCGAAGGTCGGGGGACGCAATGAGGTGAACGATCGGTAGTATTCAAAGAACGTGTCGGCCTCTCTAGGCTGTCGCTGTTCATATTCCATGGCTACCCTGGTCACCCGCTCTAGTCCCTGCAGTAGGGCATTCAGCTGAGGGTTCTCGAGTGGAATCCTAGTGTCGCCATCTGCGTCGCTCGTGTTTGAGTTAGTCCTGGTTCCTTTCGCCATCTCTGACTTTTCTGCGCAAAGGGTGCTTGATGTGAGTTTTTCATTCTTCTAAGTTTTATATAAATATACTTGCATTATTATTAGTTACAGAGTTCATCGTATGACTTATGGTTATTCAACTCAAGGCAATTAGACGCAATTTTAAAGAAATAATTTAAAAATTACGAATCAAACTTTAAATTTCTTTAGATTATAACTGCTCATTCAAAACATTCAACAAAATTTAAGATACATGTGAGGTTTATAACTATCTCATTTCCTTTTCCCTAAAGTGCCCTAATCGGTCCCAGAATATCCCTTAAGTATATCTTTCTTAACGTGATACGTCCAGTTGTTCCGAACTTCTGACATTGTGAATGGTTCTTAGCCAAGTGGGCTGTCCGTTAAATTGATTTGCCATCTAAGGAAAGGATCTATTTGGTTTGTTTTCTACAAAGTTAAATTAGTTCAATCTTCCAAAAAGAAAATATCCTTGTTATATTTCAAAAAAAATTTGTATCGTTACCAAAAAGCATAATCCGTCACTAAATATCATATACATTGGTTACTATTGGTACGCCTAGTTCCTATAGTTTGGTCTATGACCTATTGCCGCATCCTATTGCTAGCGCTCTCTTAGCGGAAGTTTATTGATATTGTATGTGCTGGCTCTGATACCAACTAAGTTGTCACACCCCCGGACAACCCGCCGCGCATTTACGCGCAAGGCGATTAGCACATCACATACATTATCAATAATAAATCCAAACAAGCCACTTTATTGTAAATAAATGAGTTCCACACACAAATAGAAAGGGAAAAACACATCAGACATGGCAATTCAAACAATCACTGCCACGTCTGTACAGTATTTTGTTCATACAACAGAAAACTAAATAAATAGTGGCTAAGTAAATAACTCCCGCTAGTTTTCTCACTCGCGTCCTTCCTCTAGGTCCTCAGCTTCAGTTCCTGGAACCCACATAAAAGTGGAAACAAAACGGGTGAGAGAATCGAACTACCTCTCAGTGCGGGATTTAGTTCCAGCCCGGTGCTTTTACAAATGAATGCATTAAATACCCTAATAACATAAAAGTAAAGGTTTTGAAATAACCCCCAATTTTCCTATCAATTCGGACATGCAATCCTTTCAAAACATTCTCAGTTCTGTTCCTGTTTCTCTTTAAAATTCTCACACTCCGGGTTCGCCACACACGGACAATCCGGCCTTTCTCCCTTGGGAATCCATGCCCGTACATGAAAACTTAGAGAGTCGTCACACGAGGACGAGCTGTTCTGTTCTGTTCTGTTCTTACTCCGGATCACCACACACGGATAATCCGGCCTTTCTCTCTGAGAACCCATGCCCATGCAGGATAGCCCAAAGAGTCGCCACACGAGGACGAATCTGGAAGGGTCGTTGCGGGGACCCAACCGGCGGATCGCCACACACGGACGATCCGATTTTCGAAAACACATGCAGAACCGCCACACAGGGACGGCCCCAATTTAAAACAGTTTATTAAAAGCTTTCCTTGTTCACATTCACGCTATCCTGTCAGTTCAAATCAATGCATCCAAAAAGTTCCTAACATGCAATTCTACACAAAACAAAAGAGAATTCGACATTCTCAACATGCAGTTCATCTACCAGATTGGGAAAAAGGATTACCTACCTTAATCCACGCATTTCTTATTATTTGTAAAAAGACCAGGAAACCCGCACCTGTATTCTCAGTAACTGCTGTTGTGCGTGAGTTGGGACCCTGCGTATTCTCAGCGTCTTCTAGCGTCGCGTGATTTACTCCTAGGTTTTAAATACACTTAATTAGGTTCTTATTTTTAATTGCATCTAAGGACTTTGTCATTTAAAGGATATGCCCAAGTATTTAATTCACATCGATTTCAACATATAATTAACCATACTTATAGCCCTCAACTTTTCCTACCAATCAAATTTGACACAACTAAATTGGATAAATAACCTTGATTTATATGCTGATTACATCGATTTTAAGAATGCAGGAATACGGTTTGGTTATTGGGTTATTGGGTTTAGTTATTGGGTTCTAGGTTAATGGGTTAATGGGTTTTCGGTTTGGGGTTAATGGGTTAATGGGTTTCGGGTTAGGGTTAGGGTTTCGGCCAAGGGTTAAGGTTTTCGGGTCTAGGGCTTGTGGTGGCCGGCGGCACAAGGGAAAGGGAAGGGTAGAGAGGGAGTATGGGGTGGCTCGGCCAAGGAAGGGGATAGGGTAGAGGGGGCGGCAGCCAAAGAGAGGGGGGGTTTCGGCGGCTTGGGTTCGGTCAAGGAAAGGGGAAGAGAGGGGGATGGCGGCACAAGAGGAAGAGGGGGCGGGGTAGAAGGAAGAGGGCTCGGCTTGGCCTGGTGGCCGGCGGCAGCCCAAGGGGGAGGGGGGCGGAAAAAAGGAGAAAGAGAGAAAAAGAGAAGGAAAGAGAGAAAGAAAAATAACTTACAGAATTGGGAGGAAGGGATTTTCTGTGGCAAGAGAGAGGAGAGTGATCGATTATATGGTGGGGAGTTGGGCTGAATTTAGAATTTCATTTTTCTAATTTTGGGTTTACAATTTGGGCTGAACAATGTATAACTAAAATTATATGCAGAATTTATATATAACTTTCATGATATTTATAAAACGTTTTGCTATTTATTTGATTACCTTTTTATAAATTGTGTTCTGAACTATGTATAATTTCTATTTTTATTTTTGTTCTAAATTGAATTCTAAAATAAAAATATACCCGGATTTAGAAACGTTACAGCAAGGCTCGCGCCAGCTCCTCTAGGTAAACTTGTATCTCATTTTTCTTAACTTGAAACTTTGTCTCTGAAAGAACTTTGTCTATGTAAACATTGCTTTTGAGAAGGACCAAATATGTCTCTATTGTGCATAACCTCACCTCTATCAATTTAAGGTTTTATATTTCAGTGTATCTTGTTTTTTTTACGTTTTACCTTTTAATTGAACTTGAAAAATCATAGGGTGGATGTTGTTACCAGAATTAGCCTCTTGCTTGTTTGTCTTTTTGGATCCTTTAACTCATGCTATTTGTTTTATCTAGATGTACCAGCTTCAAAGATTGATTAGATTCATGTTGCTCTGTTAGGCACAGTTTTAGTTTGGCCTTAGACTATAGTGTGAACTTATGGACAATTCCATTTTTCTTGATATAATGGAAGTTTCTCATTAGTATATTCTGGTAAATGTAGGCGAGTGATGACCTACTCGTTCGTAGAGCTTGTGCAGACAGGCGACTTGCTGTCTGAAATTGGAATACCCTACCCTGTTGGACTGTATGGCTAATAAATTCCATTTTATTTTTTTTTATTTCCAAAAGCAGCTTTTATTGTTTTAACAATACTTAAAGGTTGGTTCAGTACATGATATGTTGTTCATGCTAGATACTAGGGAATATTCATTGCTTCAATACATAGAAACTGAAACTGAAATGGAGGCTCAAAGTTTGATTATAAGTTTATAACATTGCTGATTGGTATTAGAGGTATATTTAAATAAAGGAATAATTTTTTTAATTTTGAAGTTGGAATTAAAGGGATTTTGCTTTCAGAAATCAGAATTAGTGGTCATGCGAAATTAATTATGTAAGAATTTATTTAATTTCAAATAAAATATCCGCGGGTAGTCAAAATATCAAATGATATATTACATTTTCTTTTCTGTCCACATATCTATGTGCATTTTGTACATCTTATCTGATTTTTGGCAAATCTCAATCAATTTCAGGATGACTTTCTGCCTGACATTTATCAAAAGCCTGTACAACTGGGTCATTGTCCTGTTGACAAGGAAGAATGCAGCTATGTTGAGCTAGGCTTTAGCCGAATTTACTAATATTAGCATTTAAAAAAATCAAAATTCAAAGGTAACCGGCCTTCTGGAAAATCTCGAAACATAGCATACACACAGACTTGATCTGCGTGTCTGTCTGGGCAAAAACTCAGACTAGATCTGCATGCCACAAGAGAGATGCACAGACTAGATTGAGCTTGAGCTCTGTGATAGATTGAATTTTTTATGGTATTCATCCCAATCATTGTTTTTACACACAAATTTGTAGTTGGCTTATCCATACAATAATGTATTTAACAATATTGATTGCATAACATGCAATATTTTGATAGAATTAATCAAATAAGTAATCTTTACAATAAATCATATTGGATGGTACCAGTTTCGAAAATTTATTACATTCATGTTGCTTAGATAACTAGAGAGTCGCCTTTTACCTACAGCAGAACTGATTCAGCATATATTTCCTCTAGGAAGCAAGGGCAATAAATATAAGTAATAATTGAAAATTCCATTTTCTTGATCTAAAATTTTTGTCATATTGTATCTTTAATGATTGGTTGTATGCTGGTAAATGTAGGCAATTGATGTACTACTGCATGTAGAGCTTCTACAGAAAACATGACTTGCCATATCGGAAGACCTTCTACATAGCCTTACAGGTTGTGTTAACAGTCCTTACAGGTTGGTTCAATACATCATGTGTTGTAAATACTGCCATTAGAACTTGAAGAGTTGCAAATTTATGAATGCGATCAGCTAGTATCTATGCCTGGAATACAAAAGCTGAAATTCTTGGTCAAACTTTCCATCGATTATTGTGTTAACTGCCATTAGAACTGGTACAACTGGTACCAATTTCAGGTTGGCAATTATCTTGTTAACTGTTACAACATCGTAAGAACTGGTACAACTGGTACCAATTTCAGGTTGGCAATTATCTTGTTAACTGTTACAACATCGTAAGAACTGGTAGTCTGGTACAGCTGTTAAGTGTTAACTTTCCTTCTATTATTGTGTTAACTGCCATTAAATCAATTTCAGGTTGGCAATTATCTACACTGTCAGATCCTTGACCTGACGATGCTATTTGAAATCGCAATTGAGCCGGAAAGTCAGCTTCTTGAACAAATTTCAGAGATTTAGCTTGAGCTCAGCGATAATGGTGAAAAGAGATGCGAAAGAGAAACAGGTAAAATTGTTATTTCATTTCATAATCCGAGTGGAGCTTTACTGCTTATTTGGCTAACGATCTACCTAACCTCACTGTAGCCTGATCCCGGGGACCCAATCTCCAGTATTATTAATCCTAACAGCTCTCTTCCTTTAAACTAAGCGTGGAGCCCAACTGTCAGCGCCTGTTTCTTTTAAAGACTGCTGCCCGGTTCGCTGACCTTCATGCCGTCACCTCTCCCTCTTCTTCCAATTCTTTGACAGGGTTATAATCAACCCAAATCACCCCCAAATCAGCTCCGATACCTGACAGACACCCTGTACAGAAACTGGTACAACTGGGTCCTGACAACAAGGAATAAGGGCTGCTATGTTCAGGCTTTAGTTCAAAGAGTTAATTGATTTTTTCGTGGATACATATTTTTTTTCCCCTGCTACTCTTGTGTTCCTTTTGACGGATTCACAACCATTTTTTTATTTTTATATATGCATGTTCATTAAAATAGTGCACCATAGATCCAAGAATAGTTTGAATTTGAATTAACTGAATTGTATTCCGTTACTCTTGTGTTGCTTTTGACGAATTCACAACCAATATTTTATTTTTTATATATGGATGTTGTTTAAAATAGTGGAGTAGAACTAGGGTGTTCTCAAGCTTACCAAGCTCTTTTGTGAGCTTAATTTAAAAATCTGTTGAATTGACTTCAAACGATGTATCCAAACTATTGAAACTGTCACGAGTGATCCGTTTACATGTCAAACTTATAATTTTTCGAACTAATTTAGTATAAACTATAAAGTCAAGCGGTAAAAAAAAGATGGTTTATAAGTTATTTTAATGTGTTCATTTTTCATTATTTTTTTACGCTTGACTTTATATTAAATTAGTTTGAAAATTTATAAATTTGACATGTAAACTCATCATTCGTGAAGTAGATCGGTTTCAACAGTTTGGATACGTCGCTTGAAGCCAATTCGATAGGTTTTTGAGTTAAGCTCACAAAGGAGCTTGGTGAGCTTAAAAACACCTAGTTCTACCCAAAATAATGCACCATAGTCCATAGATCGAAGAATAGTTTAAAAGATATGAATTAACTGAATTGTATTGAAACTTTAGGCCTTCAAATTTGGTTATTTTGGGCCGGGCTTGCTACTGGGCTCCAAATCTAGTTACTTTGGGCCTTCAAGCGTACCAATATAAATGCTTTGAAATAATTGGTATTTCAAGATAATTAATTATGTACCTCATATTATCTAGGCTAGCAAGTAGGGGTGTTAATCGGTTTTAAACCGAACCGACAGAGTTCAGTTTAAATGATTTGATTTTCCAGTTAAATGGATCGGGAATGTTCATTTTTTAAGTTAAAGGTTTTATGTTTCGGTGTATCTTGTTCCTTTTTCCTTTTATTTCATTTTTAGGGTTTCATTTAGAAAGTGGTTAGAGTTGTTCCGTTGTCAATTGATGGATGTAATTGAACTTGACAAATCATTGGGTGGATATTGTTACCAGAATTGGCCTCTTCCATGTTTATTTTATACTAACTCAATCGGCCGAATCAGATTGGACACTCGGACTCTTTTGGCAGAAGCTTGTTTTATACTAAAAAGGAGGAAAAATTGATAAAAAAATAATTTGTCAACAATTTCTGTTTAGACAAATGATTACAATCAAATAACCCACTAAAACAATATAATACAAGCATTTCAACACTTATATTTACATTTAGTTATGTATTTCAGTAACAAAAGATAGTATAGTGTGGTCGTAGTTGGCTTGGTTGATAACCAAGAGGTCCTTGGTTCGATTCACGCTGGATGGAAATTTTTTTGGAGATTGGTATTTGCGCATTTCGGCCAATGGTATGACTGGAATCAAAACGTTTCGGCCGAAATTTGACTGGAATATGACCGTTTCGGCCGAAATTGGACGAAAATTTCATATACCGTGTAACTCGGCCTGAAATCGGATCGGTACAGTCCGATTCCGATCCAGATCGGGCGATTCCGGTCCGGAACGGCCGATTTTTCCTTCTATGCATAAATCTCTATGATGCCTTGTGATGGCATGTGGGCCGAGACCTCTTTAACTGGTATTCTAAATGAGTGATGTTGAGCCCTTTCTGTGATTGTGAATTTGTGACAGTGCTTTGGTACTTCTCTAACACTCGAAATTGATTGCTCCTATATCTTATTGGGTTTGAATTTGAAACCCAACTACAATTAAACAACCCTTGCTCCATGGTTATGCTTCAACTGCTTGCTGATTTGCTATTTTATTAAGCATTCCTTAATTTGATTGAATAGGAGGGAAAAATTTGATTTGTAAAATTGAATTTTTACATGTCACCTCTTGAAATGTTTAGTTTGTAGTTGATTGAGATTTCTATTGTGTAATTGAGTGTATGTAATTGGATTTAGCCTTATGTTTTATTTCTTTACACTGGTACTGCTCGGTACCAGTGCTTGTCCTTGATGCGGGTGATTTCAGGAGGGTTCTTGTAACAAACTAAAATGAAAAACTGATAAAATTTGACATTTCCTAATAAATTTGCTGGTAAATGAGATAAATGAGAAAAGAGATTCGATTAAGATAAGAAGCAACTCAAAAACGGCTAAGAGTTTTAGGGTTTTACAATCAAGATAATGAAAAAGAAAAATACAATGGCTTATATGTATTAGCCATGCTGACATGGAAATGAAAATTAAAAGAAAAGCCATAAGTGACAAAATACTGATTATTCTCTGCGCATCCTGCTCTCTAATGACATGATTCAGAATCCAGACATCTTCTCCAATTCCCCTCCAGTAGCATCTTCTCTATTGCCTTTTATCTCCCTCTCCTGGAGCGTCTCCTTTGTCAGAAATGGATATAAAGCATCGATAGCGAGAGTGGTCCACCTCTAAGCAACAGATTAGCCCCTCTTCACACACAACGGATGAGCTGCTATGGTGGGGCCCTGGTATCAGCAACTCTTCTCCTTTCTCCTCTTCTATGTGTAAAAGCCCATTTGACTCTTTAATCTCCTTTTGGGCCTTTGTATAATTCAGCCTGCCAGACTTGAATTTAAGCACGTCCCTTCCTTTCTCCTTAATGAGTCCCAGTTTGAATAAGTCAAAATTAGCGTCAACAGCTACTCCCAACTCACCACATCGCAGTTCTAACAGTTCTGGTACACTTGTGACACTGGTAACAGTCAGTACCAGTGCCCCGTGCATTCTGGTAAACACTGTTGCGTATTCAGTGACTTGTTTGTATGAAAAGATTGTATTGGAGGTACAATCTGTAAAATTCCTATCAGTTGACAATTAAAGCTTATCAGAGGGACCTTATTGCAAATACTCGAGGGCCGGCCATAAACTTCCCTTTTCTTTTCTTTTGGTTTCCAAGAGCAGCTTTTATTGTGTTGACAGTCCTTACAGTTTAATTCAGTACATCATGTGTTGTCATACTAGATACTAGAGAATATTAATTGCTTCAAAACATAGAAACTGAAATTCACAAAAATGGAGGCTCCAAGTTTAAATTATAACAATGCTGATTGCTGTTGGAGGTAAATTTAAATAAAGAAATAAGTATGTAACTTTTTTCAGTTGGAATTAAAGGGACTGAGCTTTCAGAAATCAGAATTAGTGGGCATGAGGAATTAATTCTATGTTTATGTTTCTGAACCAGATTTCTCCTTTTTCTTGTACAAGTATATCGAAATCATTCATGTTAATTACTTTGTTTTTTTTCTCATTTTCTTTGTTTCCATTGGTAATCAAAATCTCAAAAGAAGCAGCTTTAATTGATATATCAGATTTTATTTGTATTTTGTCCATCTATGTGAATTTTTTGGCAAATCTCAATCAATTTCAGGTTGCCAACTATCGACAACCTGTACAGCAACTGGTACAACTGGGTCTTGATGACAATGAAGAATACAGCTCTGTTGAGGCTTTACTTCAAAGAAATAATTGATTTGTAATAGATACATATAGTTTTTTTCGCCGCTACTCGTGTGTTGCTTTTGGCAGATTCGCCACCAATTTCAAGTTTATATTTAATATATGGATGTTCTTTAAAATAGTACATCAAGCTGTGCTAGAGATACAGGGTTTGAATTTGAATTTGAATTAACTGAATTGTATTGAAACAGACTTTATTATTTTTGTACATGAGAAGTCCACCTGACTTTATTTCAAGCTGTGCTGGAGAGACGCTTACCAATATGGTGATATCATGGGCTCCAAATCTGCTTATTTTGGGCCTTCAAGCATACCAAAATAATACATAGATGCATTCAGCGTCGGTCTCTTACACAGACGGCCTGGCCTTGTTACTTTAGGCGTTCATAGTACGTAGTACCATTTGCGCTAGCAATGCCAAAAGTAACCAGATTGTGGTTTGAATATGTACTGTATATTATTTTTGGTGCAGATTAGTCACTGCATATGTATATATTCGACCGTGATTTAGTTACTGCATATTTTTTTTATTCATGTTTTCATTAATAATTTTTAAAAAAACTAGCAAAATAGTATTACTGAATTTATTTGTTATAAGATTTTATCGTCTAAATTTTCTTCAGTGACTTTGATCAGCAAGGTACCAATGATATCGATATCCAGTGTTGTAAAATGCAGTTTATGTGGCTCGATTCCGCATAGAAATACTTATGCGTCCATATATGCAGTTCCGAATATGCGGCCGCATATTGTTACTGCATATTCGGCCGCATATTATTACCGCATATTCGGCCACATATTACCGCATATTACCGATATACGAACGCATATTCAGTCTCATAATATTATTACATATTCAGTTGCATATTATTGCATATCACCGCATATTTGTTTACATATATATGAATTCTCATTTTAAAATCTGTATATATAATTCCACATGAAAATCTGCATAGGCAGTGGCCTTCCACGTACCGCATGAAAATCGTATTTAAAAACATTTTCCATATTGGAGTCCATATCCTCTAAGGTAAAAAATATTTCAATTTAGATCTGGAGCTTTTAATATTCTTACAGATATTTATATTCTGTTACATCGTAGACTTCATCATTAAATTTCTCGAGTCAACTCCTCGCAAAAATTATTGTATTCCCCTCAATTAATTACTTCGAGACGTGCATAACACATAAACAAGTTACGTACACACATTCAATATATATAGTGCTATATATCAAGTCTCCTTCTCCTTTGCTGTTGACAATTTTGACAACTTGACAACTTCAATGCTATAATTATCTTGACATTGACAATTTCTTTTTTTCGACAACTTGTCAATAATATTTTGGCAACTTGGCATTTTTTTTACAACTGGACATTTTTTTTTTGGTTACTTCCAATAATATTTTGACAACTTGACATTTTTTTTGACAGCTTGACAATTTTTTTGACAACTTGACAATTTTTTTGAATAATATTTGTCAATTATTGTGTAAGTCAACTAAATTATTTTTCAGTTAAATAATATTTCTCAATAACTTTATTTTTTTTTAACAATCAATTAATTTTAATAAAACATAATTAATAGGTCGAAAAATCAGGCAATAAATGCAAATGAAAGTTCGATTATAAACAGGCAAAATTCTAGATAAAAAAATTTATTTTTATTATGACTCTGTTCCGAAAAGCTTGCAAAGAGAGTTACAAGAGCTTCGAGTATATGTTGTCTTCAAATTGTAGTAATGTAATTTTCAAATTGGACTGAAATATATTGCATATTCAGTAATTTAATTCCCAAATATGAGATGGAACACTAAAAGTGGGGTTAAAGAGCTGAAGGGCCCCTGTTTAATATAAAGAGCTGAACTGCCCCTGTTTTATATAAAGAGCTGAAGTGCACCCTCGTCTTACCAATGGAACCAATAAACTAAAGACATGACACATTGACACGTTAAGAATATGACAGCGACACTACAACTATCTATTTATTTAGTAGAGTTGACTTTCAGTGTTCACAGACTCCCCAATATTTCTTTTTTGAAGGTTGACTCCCCAATATTTCATATGTATAGTTTCATACCAACAAAAGAAAATACACTTTTGCAATTTTAGATCCATGGGTGTAGGTGGAGTGATTTCCAGCGTGCTCTCTTTGGGTGCCAAATTGCTGCCTGCTATCGTCGCATCTGCGCAAGCTCCGTCTTCAGCAGATGAAAAACACCAAATGGAGGCAGAATTGAAGAAAATGATGAGGATGCTGGAGCGGATCAAGGCCACGCTGTACGATGCAGAGCAGAGGGAGATCACAGAGTCGGCAGTCAAGCTCTGGTTGAAGGAGCTCAAGGGTGTTGCGTACGATGCAGAGGATGTACTGGGTGAGTACCACTATGAAGTCTTACGAGCACAAGTTGAGGCAAGAGATGCTTCTCCACCAGATTCTCGTAAAAGGAAGCTAATTCAGGTAACTAATTTTATTTTATTTCTTTGAGCAAAGAGTATATCTGTATAAGTGATAGGTTTTGTGTTCATGAGTTAGGGTCACTAACATAAACGTCTTATTAGTGTTTAGATTAAATGGAATTGCTAATGAAGTTCAAGAAAAAAAAAAAGTAATTTCAGATTCCCTTGTTGATGTGAAATGCCGAGCCTGTATCTGTCAACCAGGTCAAGCTCATTTGTTAGCAGCATAAATTCCATTGACTGCCAAGAAGTTGTAAGCTCTTAGAACTATAACACAGAATATGAAATGTACTTTTACCCATAGTCTACCATCAGATCCAGGTAGAGCCATATATACAACTTTGTGTACATAAACATTATAGTATGTCATACACTCTCAAGGTAATTATAACTTTCCAGGTTCCATCCAGCATGCTCGATCAAATTCAGCAAATAAGGAGCAGATTTGATGAGATTGCGAATGATCGGATAGCACTTCAACTGTCAGAGGGAGATGGGCCCAAGCGTTGCAACAACGAATTGCAAATAGCTCCAACTAGTCACTTTGTAGTTGAGTCGAATATCTTTGGGCGAGAGAGGGAAAAGGAGAAGTTGATTGATTTGTTGTCCTTAGAACTTGATATTGTTTCAGTGGTGACAATTGTTGGCATGGGGGGCATCGGCAAAACAACCATTGCACGACTTGCCTATAATGATCAAAGAATCCGACAAAGGTTTGATAAATTTGGGTGGATATGTGTATCAGAGGATTTTAATGTTGAAAGGCTCACCAAAGAATCACTGGAGTCTATTACAGGAAATGGGTGTGGTCTTACAAATTTGAGTGTTTTGCAAGACAAAATTCGGAATGAGATAAGTGGGAAAAGGGTACTTTTGGTCCTCGATGATGTATGGAATGAGAAGAAGAGTCTGTGGGACTCATTTCAGGCTATTTTTATGTCAGCTGCATTTGCAAAAATCCTAGTTACTACTAGGAATGATTCAGTCGCACGAATCATGCAAACAGAGCCAAAATTCAACCTTGGCAATTTGTCAGCTGAACAGTGTTGGCGATTGTTCGAACATTATGCATTTGGGGGAGTAGAACAAAATAATGACCCGAAGTTGGTAGAAATTGGGAAGCTTGTCATGAACAAGTGTGGAATGTTGCCCTTGGCTGTGAAGTCAATTGCTAGCCTTTTGAGGCATGAGGCAGAAGAAGAGAGTTGGACATATATTTTAGAAAGTGAGCTATGGGAGTGTAGAGATGTTCACAATGAGATATTTCCACCTCTACAAATAAGCTATGCACGTCTTCCCACATACCTAAAGTCTTGTTTTCTATATTGTTCCATGTTTCCTAAAGATTACTTATACAGTGTTGAAGAATTGGCGAAATTATGGATGTACCAGGGTTTTATTGAGCCTATGGGAAACAAGACTGCAGAACAAATTGGTTTTGAATATGCTGAGGAATTGTGCCAGAGGTCCTTGTTGGAAAGAGATGGCAGATTTAGGTCGAAAGTGTTTAAGTTACATGATATAGTTCATGATTTAGCACGACTTAATTCCGAAAATGGTTGCTATTCAATTGAGGTTGGTAAGCTCCCAATTTTTCCTAATATACTGTACCATATGTATATAGATCAGTATGTGAATCTAATAGATCCTATTCCCCATCACAAGTTTAATGCTCTGCGCACACTCATAAAAAGCTATTCTGTCGACAACTTTTTCAGCAATTTTGACCTTTCAATGGCACCAAAATTAAGAGCTCTAGATATATGTGAATCCTTTGATTATGAATTAGATTCTCTTTCCTTCATTGGTAATTTGAAACATCTTCGTTATCTTTCACTTAGTGATATGTTCTTTGAAATGCTACCTGAATGCATATGCTCCCTTTACAGCTTGCAACATCTAACTCTTATGGATTGTAATCTCAAAGAGTTGCCAAGAAAAATAGGAAATCTAATTAGCCTAGAAGAGCTGATAATTGCTGATTGTTCAAAACTCGAGGTGTTGCCTGAGTCCCTTTGTCTATTAAAGGCCTTGAGGAATCTCACTCTTTCGGGTTGCTGGCAACTTGAAGAGCTTCCTAGTGACATGGGGAGCCTTACCAATCTTCAAACTCTGGAAATCAGGGATACTGGTGTGAGTTATTTACCACCTAGCTTGAGCAAATTTGTAGGAATTCAAACACTAAATGTGGTGCTCAGATGCCAGACAATAGGATGGTTAAAGGGTCTTCCTGATTTAGGTGGTACTCTTTGTCTGTGGGGATTGAAAAATATTTCCAATTTATTGGATGTCCAATGTGCTAACCTTGTGAGTATGTGTAACTTGGAGCACTTGTTACTATACTGGGATGAGGATTATTACCTGGATAAAATGGCAGTGTACTTGCGTTGCTCATAGAAGAAGGTCAGAACATATTTCTTGAAGATCAAAAATGTTTTTCGGTGATGGATAGTCTAGCTCCAGCCTCCCCTAATCTTAGCAAGCTACATATAATGGATTACAGTGGGATAACATTTCCCGAATGGATGGGAAGCCTACGCAAACTAAAGTATTTGAATATTACCCATTGTAATGGTTTGCAATTCTTAAAAGCAGAGTCGCTGCCATTAGAACTTCAAGAGTTGGCAATTCTTGGATGCAATCAGTTAGTATCTATGCCTGGGATAAAAAAGCTGAAATCCTTGGTCAAACTTACCATCAATCATTGTGAGAACCTGTGCTCGTTTACGAAACCTTCTCCTGAATTGACAATGAGAGCAGGGGTGGGTTCTTATGGGACCTCATTGTTGGGGTTGACAAACCTTGTTTCACTCAAAAGTTTGGAGATTTCACAGTGTTTCAAATTGCAAGTATTGGTGGATGAGTTGCTTCCTGCAAAACCTTGCAACGTTGAGGTTTATAATTGCCCCGGGTTAAGGGAGTGGTGCTTGCAACATGGAATAAATTATCAGGTACTTCCTAATTACTATTATTCTATACTATTGTTGTTGGATATTGTTTCAAAAAAAAATTCTTTCCACCCATATCATTCGACTCTGGTAGTTCTGCCATATGATATACTGTTACATACTAGCTGCTGAGGATGCTATCTGTTTATCCAATAAATTTACTGGGTAGTATGCATATACCTAGAACAAAATTTGTATTATATGGTGCCAATCATAGTGACCTTTCAATTTGTATGCATACATCTAGGGTGAAACCGAAGAAGATGAAGAGGACTTATCTGAAGCCGAAGAAGATGAAGAAGATGAAGAAGAGGATCACTTATCTGAAACCGAAGAAGATGAAGAAGACTTATCTTTAACCGCAGAAGATTAGGTGGGATTAGCTGAAACCAAAGATGATGAAGAGGAAGAAATTTGGCAGTCCGAGAATAACAATGATAGTGGTCATGAACCTAGTGGTTACTTGCACTACAGCATAAAGACCCATCAGCGACCGGCCAAATCAGTCGCTGATGGGTTTTTCGCCGGTCTCTGATGGCTGTACCGGTCTCTGATGACCGAAATCGGTAGCAGATGACTTGGACGCAGATGCTTCGTCGCTGATGACCCCCTCGCTGACGTCACCGGTCTCTGAAGGGTCAGGCGCCGGTCTCTGATGACCCCTTTAGAAACCGATTCATTCGGTCGCTGATGCTGCGTGCTGACGTGGCACAAGGTCATCAGCGACCGATTGGCCGGTCTCTGATGGTTCAAAATCGGTAGCAGATGGTTATTTTTTTTTTTAATATTTTTTTTGTTATTTTTCTTTTTCCCAATTGGTACGAAACGTACCAAGCAATGAATACATAATTCACAAGCAAATATACAATTTACCGTCGTCGTTTTCGATTGACAAATATATAATTCACATGCAAGCAATTGAACAATATAAAATACTGATACGACATCCAATGTCAAATATCCAAGCAAAGATCCATCCAATATCAAAGTACGATATAAAACATTCAATATCAAAGTACGATATAAAAATACTACATAAACATCCAATATCAAGAAAATATGTAAAATACTACATAAACATCCAATATCAAAGTACGATATAAAAATAAAATATCTAAAGTACGACATGCAGATAAAAACATCCTAAAACTAGTCATCTCCTAAATCATCACCGCTGTCATCCTGCTCATCGGGACGGTGTGAGCTAGAACCTCCCTGTGAGAATATAACTAAAGTTTTTAGGGTTTACTGTTTAGGGTTTACAATTTTTAAGAGTTTACTGTTCCGTCATTTGGTTTATCATACTTGGTGTTCTTATTGGATTGAAACATACTCCAAAATTGAATTTCGAACCTGATGAGGCGAAGAACGTCCCATGCTACGCCTCACCTCCTCCATGAATTGGTTGAGCTGTGGTTGAAGCACGCCCAACACCTGACTTGAAATCGCATTTACGTTGAGCTGTGGTTGAAGCACGCCCAACACCTGACTTGAAATCGCATTTATGTCTTCTTGCCTGAGAGGAGGCGGCGCCGAAGAATATGATTGCGCTTGCGATTGAGATTGCGAAGAAGATGTCTGCGACCCACCTGGGCGATACATCGATCTCGTCTTACCTGAAATATTAAATCGAATATCATTAATTATTACGATATATAATTTAAATACAAATTTATACTTTTAAGTATGTGTATTTTACTTAGAGCACCGAGGCCATAGTTATCGCCGTGAGCATTATTGTCTGTGTTGGCGTACCATACGTCTGGATCAAAAGCGGGCCAAAGGGCTTGATCAGGCCCATATTTTGCGCTCATATCCCGATCGTAGTCTTCCTGCAAAATTTATAAAATAAAACAAAAATAAAATAAGTACAAGAAAGAATGAATATTAATATAAGATTGTTATGTTTGATTACCTGTGCCTTTTTCGCCCTCGCGGATATGAATTGTCCCGTTTTCTTGCTGGTATGCGTCGGCGTGAACAGCTCGTCAGACCACCTAGGCTCACGCTGATTTTCTTGCTCCTATTATGAATAAACATTTCAACACAAATAAAATTATCAAATTTAGTTCGAGTAAATTGAAATTGGATTAAATTGTTTTGATGTAATAAAACATCTTACGAATCTTTGTTTGTTAACCAGCATGTTCACTGAGCCCGTGGTTGCAAAAGAACCATCTCCAGATGAGGACCTATTTTGATGATTTTGTTCGCTCCGCCTAGCGAACTCTTCTGTGCACCAATAGTCGCACAATTTGGGCCAGATATCCGCTTTTATCCAATCATACGTGCTTGGCACCCCTCGATCCTTCCACTCCAGGATGCCATCTCCATACCTAGTTTTTGCTTCTTCTTTGCACTTGTGAAGCAGATTTTGGAGAGCTTTGTTAGCTATGCAAGCGAATGTCTTCCATGCCAAATCCTCGTCATCATCTGAGTGAAACTGATAGTGCGTCTGCATGCGTAATTAAAAAGTCGTTGGTTAGCTTAAAAAGAGAAACATTATGTTGCCAATATTAAAAAGGATATTTTACTCACCAAAAACTCAGCCTTGACCGTATTTCTTACATTCTCTGGATAGTCATCAAATTTCGTGCACACGGAAATAGTGGGCAATCTAGTTTCCGAAGGATAGTGAAAACGTGCTGCTTGGGAGATTATTTTGTTGATACTTTGTGTCACATCCACCGTATCTCCAGCAAAAGCTCTGCAAATAAAATTAGTTTTGAAACAACTACAAATGGATAATACTACAACCTCAGAAATGCACAAAAAAAGCTCGTACCTATACGCGACCCGACGAATCACCGGTCTGTCCTCCAACCTTTGCGGCGGCTTAACATATGCATTTCGACCGCGCGGAGGGTGCCTGGATCTACTGGAGGATGCCTCCTTCTCCTTACCCTTTCTGCTCGACATACCTGCAATAAAGTTTGTTAATCTCTACTATTCCATGCTCTTTATCTACCCGCATCCCTCTACTTATGTCAAACCAACGACACTTGAACAAGAAAACTCCATTGTCCGCGCCTTTATATTCCACCCGCATAATTTCTTCAATTATGCCGAAATAGTCCCTTAATGTGTCATCCCCAGTGTCTCCTTGAACACATACACCGTAATTGGCTGTTTTCCTATTTCTCCCGTATGACTCGGTGTGAAATCGGAAACCTCTCACATCGTACATGTTGTAACACTGAACTCGTCGTGTGACTGGCCCAAGCGCAATTGCAGCGATCCTTTCATCTTCAATTTTACCACTAAGCGCCAAAGTGCGCATCCAAATACCGAACTCTTTCAAACGAGCTTTCTCGAGACCTGCGGTGCTAATTGTTGGCCTCATTTCTCTAATTTTATCATCGAATTGCCTACAATAGTACTACTATATTATCACAATGAATAATGCAAATCGATAACAAATGTAGATTGTATACGTAAAGATGCTCACGTAATGAACGGGTCAAATTCGGGGCGACAATTAGTCATGATGTAATAATGTGCTGCATTCAACTCTTCATCTGTGAGATTTCTGCTAGGTATCATTCCTATTGCACGTCCAGGGAAACTCACAATAGGAAGTCGTGGATCATTCTCGACAAATCCACCGTCATCGTACCGATCTGGGCGATTCAAACGTGAAGCGACATCATCTTGAAAATATGAAGACATAAAGTTAGCACTTTCTTCAACAATACATGCCTCCACGATCGACCCCTCGACACGCGCCTTATTAGTCACCTTTCTCTTAAGACGCTGTATAGCTCTACAATATCATCAAACACGTTAAATCTAACGTCAAATACATTTCGAGATGACATTATAACATTGAGATTATTAAAATATCAAGTTTGGAATGCGAACCTTTCAAATGGATACATCCAACGAAATGAAACGGGACCACAAACTCGCGCTTCATAAGTGATATGAACAATTAGATGTTCCATGGAGTCAAAGAAACCCGGTGGAAATATTTTCTCCAACTTGCACATTGTGACGATAATATTCCTCTCGAGCTCCTCAACATGAACTGGATCCAATTCCCTAGCACATAAATCTCTAAAAAAATTGCTAACCTCTGTCAATGTCTCCCAAATTGGATCAGGTATGAAATCTCTTAATGCAACCGGTAACAATCGCTCCATGAAAATATGACAGTCGTGACTTTTCATCCCAATGAAGGAAGCATCATCTACATTCACAATATTTGACAAATTAGAGGCATACCCATCTGGAAACTGCAAATCCTTCACCCATTCGCAAATTTGACGTTTCTTTTTTTTGTCCAAACAGTAGGAAGCATGTGTTTTTACTATTTTGCCGGCTTGATTGGTCGTCAGCTCCAAAAGCGGACGATGGCATAGTTGCGCCATATCGATGCGAGCCTTTGCATTGTCCTTTGTCTTTCCTTTAACGTCAAATATTGTGAAGAATTCATTTTTGAAGAAATTCATTTCGAGATGCATAACATCTATCTGGTGTCGCACCAAATGATCTTTCCAATATGGCAACTCCCAAAATATGCTTATCTTCTTCAAATTATGCGTCTCACCAAAACCAGGAATGTTCTTCTTATTTTTTGTGCCAAATGTGACTTGCTCAAATGACATGACCCGATCGAGCAATTCTTGTCCACTCAAGCGACGAGGAGGATCGTCAGTCTCGATGGTGTTCTTCTTAAAAGCATCTTTTTGAAATCGAAATTCATGATCATGAGGCAGCATCCTTCTATGATCATCAAACCAACAAGCTTTCCCTCCTTCCTTAAGGTTGAAAGCCTTTGTGTCTTCCATGCATACATGACAACCTAGCTTTCCCTTCGTCGACCATCCTGAGAGCATGCTTAGGGCTGGATAATCACTAATAGTCCCCATTAGGGCAGCTTTCATAGTGAAATTTTGTTTCTTGAATTTATCGTAAGTTATCACTCCATCCCTCCACAACAATTGCAGCTCATCCACGAGAGGTTGCAGGTACACGTCTATGCTTCTAGTGGGACTATTGGGCCCTGGTATCAACATGGACATGAATATGTTGTTGTCGCGCATCACCAGAGCAGGAGGCATGTTATAAACGACCAGAAAGACCGGCCAATTGGTGTAAGACCGACCCCCCATATTGAAAGGAGAGAAACCATCCGAACAAAGCCCAAGACGAACATTTCTAGGGTCTTCTGCAAAATCAGAGTGCAGAGCACTGAATTCTTTCCAGGCTTGACCATCGGCAGGATGAACCATCACCCCCGCCCTTTCCCTCTTTCCCTCTTTATGCCAACGCATGTTTTCTGCAGACGTCGAACACAAAAAAAGCCTTTGCAACCTCGGAGTGATTGGAAGATACCGCAAAATTTTATGCGCAACACGTTTCTTGCTTTTCGTAGGATCCCCTTGTTTGAAACGATCATGGCCACAGACATCACACTTCTCCTTGGATTCATTATCACCGCGATACAACATGCAATCATTAGGGCAAGCATGGATCTTCTCATAACCTAATCCCAACCCTTTCACCAATTTCTTACATTGTTATAGATCGGAAGGCAACCTATTCTCTTTTGGAAGCCACTTCTTCACGGCTGACAGAATACGATTGAAACCATCTTTGGTTATGGCGCAGTCGGACTTAATGCTAAAGAGTTCGGTAACACAAGCAAGTACCGTATGTTCCTTATCACAACCATCCCATAGCGGCTCCTCGGCAGCGTTCATCATATTATAAAACTCCTGAGCTTTCGGATTCGGTTGTTCCCAATTAAAAGAAGGACCAGCAGCATCAACAACCATTTCAATCATATCATTTGGAGACTCCACATCGACACTCTCTTCAACGACCTCTTCAACGACCGTTTGGCTCTGTTCTCCTAATCTGACATTTTCATGCTCACCATGCATGTTCCAAGTCTCATAATAAGGTCTAAAGCCCGATTTGAGCAGATGTTTTCCGATAGTATACCTATCCCACCATCTAGTACACCCACATTTGGCACAAGGACACTTGATGCGATTTTGCCTATCAATATTATTTGGAATAGCGAACGCATAATTAAAAAATTCCTCCACACCTCTCACAAATACCGGATTGACCTTCCTGTCCACGTAACGAGGACCGTACATCCAACTACGATCACCTTCCATTCCTCCTAATTATGACATATACATTTATAAGTTACTGTATAAACATGACCGTAGTTCATCTAATTTAATGACAAATTCAATTTAGGTAACCAAGAAAAACAAAAAATCCAGATATATACTTTAGACCCTCCAGATATCATCAATTGATAACGGACCCTCTAAAGCAAGTCATGGAAGAAACACAAAATCAAATCGAGAGTTGCATCATCCATTCAACAGGACTTGTATACAGCCATACAAGCGGCATCTACATAAACTATATTTAAACGTACGTACCAGAGAGAGAGAGAGATGACGCTTGCCTTGCCCTGCCCTGCCTTGCCCTGCCTTCCCTTACCTTGCCTTGATTAGTTCTAAACACAATAAAATGCACACGAGGTCAAAACTAAACTTAAAGTTATGCCTTACTTACTATTTTCACATTAGATATTAAAATAATAAAATAATGTCATTAAATATTAATAAGTCCAAACTTATTCGTCTTTTGGGGCTTACATTGGGCCGGTGTACAATCCTATCCCACTCTTTGAATGCTATGTCTCAGTAGTGAAGAAATGTATGTGGATCTAGTATTTAAGAAAAATTCGGCAGCATTTTCCCTTAGTTCCCTGAGTACGCGTTAGAAACACATCATGTTAGACATGTAATTCAATACGTACTCGTAGAAACAATAAGGGAAAATGATACCAAATTTTTCTTAAACACTAGACCCACATACATTTCTTCACATCCTAGATGAGACAAAGCATTCAAAGAGCAGTCCCAAAACGGGGACTATTCAAAATTAATCTCTATCAGATTAATTTTGAACGGGTATAAACCTAAAAGGCATACTAAATGTTCCGGTTTACTAATATAATTAACCAACATAGAATTAATAACTAACAAACCGTAGTACATAATTAATAATATAATTAACCTTTATAGAATTAAGAAAGAGAGAAAACTTGCCTGATTACAAGCAATTACTCTCTTGAATATCGAGTTTTCTCCTCTCCTTCTTTCTTCCCAAATTTAAACTAACTTCGCCTACAACTCCTAAAATCAATTAACCAATCAATTAATCAACCCAATTAGTCAACCCAATTAATCAATCAATCATAACTATTTTTATTGAATGTTTTACTCTTTTAGAAAGTATGAGAATGGTAATTGTGGCAAAGAAGTAAAAAAAATGTCACTAGCATCAAACATGTCACTAGCATCAGCATGTCACTAGCATCAAACCTCATCCCTTTAATAGACCTAATAAATTAATGTGTTTGAAAATTTCAACTTTTGATTTTCGACATGTCACTAGCATCAGCATGTGCAATCTGGACTATTTTCATTAGTTTTTTTTATCTAAATATGATTTCTAGATGCAAAATCAAAGATTCACAAGCAAAAAGATTGACAAATCAAATTCACAAGCAAAAAGACACAAACCAGAAAATGAAGCATACTTCTTGTCAGCAAGGCTACTTCTGGTAATAGTTGCTAAATTTAGAAAAAAAAAAAAATGTAACTATAGGTAGTAATGACCGTCTAAGCTTAGATGGATGTATTTGCTATAAATTAGTAAGAAGGTCATGTATTTAGAGTATGGTGTAAGAAATATTTAACATTTTCAGAAATAAGTTTTGTGTTTACCACAATTGTGATCTACAGTTCTGGCAACACTTGCTTCATCTATCTCTCTCCTTAAATCAAAACAATTTAATCCTGCATTCGCTCCCTCCCTCAAATTCAATGCATCCGCAAGCTCCACGAAGTAACTGCATTAATGGAAAAGAAATATTTAAAAGGTAATATAAATGGTACAATACTCAAATCAGACATTATTGAATTGCTAAAATTTATCAAATGTTAACAACTTGAAGACTGTTGCAACTTGAAACACTAAACCTTAGAGCCCCTGGCCCATGTATCTTTGGTGATTTTTCAGATGATTCTAATAACACCTCATCTGAAAACAATCCAAAATCATAGTTAAATTATTTTTGCCAAGAATGTCGAGGCAATTTATAGCTGGGTTAAAAATTAGAGTTAGGCCCCTTTTTTTTTATTCTTTGTTCTTTTTTTTTAACTGTTAAAATATTGTAGTAAAAAGGCAGAGGCAAGCTACTAATCGTCATCGAACTTGTTTTAACTTTTTAAGAGAATAAAACGAAGCTACTGCTTTCTAAATAAATATATATTCTATTATGTAATTCGGATTCCAAATGAGTTAAGACTACAAATCCAACTTTACCATAACAACAGCAACAATTACAAAGTTACCCTCATATCAAGCATTATTTCGAAATCAGAAATTGCATAATTCATATCCTAATTGACCACTTTATGCACTACGAAATGTTAACAACTTTTTTAAGATGGTTCTGCTGCAATCTAAGCTAAAATCCGACATCATAAGCTCTCTACAATCATGGATTTAACCAATAATCTCAAATGACACAATACACAACAAGAAAGCAATTCACTAACCTCACTACAATGAAGATAATAACAAGTTAACTATCAGCATCAGAGATCTAAACAAGCCAGATTGCGCCTTCAATTAACATTCTTCAAAGGAAAAAAAAATGTGAATCAAACTCCTCTTACATGGGACGCAGATTTGCGTCAACTAACATTTTAATTAGCGCAAATGGTTTTTTGCAAGTAGAAATTTTTTAGTCAAATATTGAACCAAAAATAACTTTTAAGTTCTCAAAAAAAAAGAAAAAAAAAAGAAAATGGAGTTTTGACTGGAGAAGGCACTCACCCGGTACCGTAAATGGTTGATCTGGTATCCTCCCCGGTACCGTAAAAGATTCAAAAACGATAGAGAAGGCACTCACCCAGCAACACAACCGTAGTAAACCGCGGAGCTACTTCGGGCGGTTCCGATCTGAGGCGGTTCCAAATCGGGCGCGGAGCTACTTCGGGCGGTGAAAGGGAATCGCGGGAGCAGACAGAGAGAAAGGGGCGGGGGTTCGGGCGGCGAAAGGGAATCGCGGGAGGACACAAGAGAAAGGGTTCGGGCGTCGGGCGGCGGGGGTTCGAGCTTCGGACCAGTTTTTTTTTTTTTTTGTGGCTAACCTAAACCGCGGGAGGAGACAGAGAGAAAGGGAATCTCGCGCGGCTCGCGGGTTTTCTTGAGACCCTTCAGCGACCGGACCATATCGGTCGCTGAAGCTAGTATCGCCGGTCGCTGAAGGGGTCGTCTCCGAAGACCATTTAATTTTTTTTTTTTTTTGGCTGAGAGAGGGTCTTCAGAGACCGGCGACAGTACCGGTCGCTGATGCCGGTCTCTGAAGACTAGTTTTGTTGTAGTGTTGGATTTACTGTAGCATGAGTAATTCACGACTAGAATCAAGATTTCACAACACTGGCCCTGGGTTAAGGAAATGGAGCTCTTGCAAAACAGCAGTACCTACAAAGTACTTTCTATTATTTAATTTGCTATCTTGCCATTAGATATTAGAGGAATTAGATATTTAATTTGCTGTTATATACTAAGCTAAAACGTCCATCAGACTCAAATTTCAGTCCGATGGGTTCTGCTTTAAGATTAGTGCTAGCTAGATCCGCATGAATATTTAAGCGAACATGCACGAATATTGAAGCAACGTGCACATGTCTTAATGAGAATTGGACGGAAGCGGAATCCATCGGACTCCGCTTATTGTTTCTTTCTTTTTCTTTTTTTTTAAAATCTTTGTAGAAACTGCAAAGTGGTCAGAGGTGTTCGAACTCTCGACCTTTGGGTATCCTTCCGCTTACAGTTTCAATATCCAACAATATACAAATAAAATATATATAACCTATGGCATTGATTGTGTCAGAATTCTTTGAATTTCACCGGTAGTCAAAATCGCAAATCAAGCAGCTTCAAATGATATATCGATTTTCTTTTTCATTTGTCTTTTTATCCATCTATGTGCATTTTGTACATCTTATCTGAAATTTGGCAAATCTCAAACAATCAGGTTGGCAACTATTGACACCCTGTACAGCAACTCGTACAGTTGGCAACTATGTTGAGGCTATAGTTGAAAGATTAAATTGATTTTGTCATGGACGAACCCCCTCCCCCACTCCCCACAATATTGTAGTGTTTTGGGCCGATTCAAGTCCAATTTCAAGTTTATACTTTTATGTATGATAACTTGCCAAAAAATAGTGCACCATATATCCAAGAATAATTTGAATTTGAATTAACTGAGTTGTATGGAAACAGACTTTATTCTTTTTGTACATGGGAAATCCACCTGACTGTATGAGTGCACAAGCTATGCTGGAGAGACGCTTACCAATATTATCATATCATGGTTTCAAGTCTGATTATTTTGGGCCTTAAGGTGTACCCAAATTATATTACATTCATGCATTCAAGCGTTAGTACTTTGGGCCTTCAAGCGGAGGAATATAATATGGACTTGAGATAGTAGTCACTACTCGAGTCAAAGGCTACATATATATCTTCACTAAGGGCATGTTCGATGACATGGAAATTTTATGGGTATGGAAATTTTCAATATGAGAATAGAATTTCACTTTGTCAAAACCAAAGTTACTTAACCCATAAAAAAATTTAGAATATAGGTGTTCGGCAAATGCATGAAAAAGTTGTTAGGATGTTGGGATGATTATGTTTTATGTTAGAATATGAACTTAAGTTAAAAATTTGTTTTGTGTTTTGTTCAATTAAAATTTCTTGTACTTTAAAATTCTGTTTTGTTTAATTATTTTTAGTTTTGTGTTTCATGAATTATTATTGTCTTGTTGAAATGCTATTCGATGTTATTATTAGTCTTGTGTTTTAATTTTTGTATTTATGTATTTAAACTATTTTGGCCTAATTACAATTTAATAAATTTAATAAATAGAACAAATGAGGACTTAGATTAGATCCTTATTTTATTAAAAAAAAAATAATAGTTCCCGCAAATGAAAATAAGAAAGGCTTGATTTTGCTCTAACAAAGAAATACTTGATTAACAAACCATGAGAAGGGATTAGTACTCACTTTAACAATTATGTTGCAGTGAGGTATTATTGTCACTATAAATTATTGTTTGGAATTTGGGTATTCTTAATAAGATTTTGCATACTCTTTCTTATTTTCCATTAAGTTTAATTATTTTTTTTGCTCCAGTGATTTTTGATTCAGCGAAGATATCAGAAGTTGGGAAAAAAACGGAGGTGAGTGTTCATTTTTTTTTCCATGAATTACAAGATAAGAGATAGGAAGAAAACCCACAAGGTATTACAAATATGAATTAAAACTAGACCTCTGAACACTTTATTAGAAAAATACCCATAACCTTATTTTTTCCCAAAGTTTCCATGATATTAGACGCTACCCAATAGGCCCTAATTCTAAATGCCTCGAAATATTTTATACTTTTAATTTCATTAATTATGTACCTCACCTATGATAGCAACTAGCACGTACATAAACTGTACTTTCGTTTTCATGATTATTCAAATTTGTGCCATCAATCACGCAAAAAGATGAGGATTCAAGTTGGTACATTGAGGGCCCAAAGAAAGTGCCGCACATTACTCCGAGAAATCAAATTGTTAGATCTTAAAAAGTGAAATAAATTGTACACATCATAATTTCCAATAACATTATTAGTACAATTGACATTGAGTTTGCTAAGAGATTACTCACAAAATTAAAATCTCTCTTGAATAAATCATTTCACGGGACCCTCCATGGCCCCAATGGCTCCATTCACAAATCATTGCAGCACACGGATTGTGAATACAAGTAGAAACTAATAAATAGTATGAGTCCCTTGCTTTATGAAAGACTAACCACGTACCATTAACAATAGTATCTACCCCAACCTTAATGTTTGATCACTATATCATTTAATAACAGCCCTATATATTTAATGCATGCTACCCGTATTACTATGCATCCATCGCAAAACATGTACACCACTATCAACAATCAACACAACAAAATCAGCAGTGACCAACCCATCTGTTTTGTCGTAGCTAGGCAGAGACCAAACCATCACAAATAAACTTGTCGAAGAGTTGTTTGCGGATGAAACTGACTAATCAATCGATTTGTCTGATTAATCGTCTCTTTTCCGTTTAAACAATCAGATTAGTCTTCTATTTTTTGTTTATATGGCCGATTAATCGGTCATTTTTATTACTATTTTCTGCATTTACCCGTTATATATATTTTACTTTACATTGTCTTATCTAAACCTTTTTTAAATGGCAATTTCATGATTCTTTATTAATTAACAAGGAGGAAACTAAGTTATAATAAGTTAATTTGTTATGTTTGATGAGTTAAATTAATTATTTTTACTAAATTATGAGTATATGCAGGGGTGGAGCCAGACCTTCCAACTTTAGGGGTCAATCATATAATTTTTTTTCCCGTGAATAGGGGTCAATTTACAGTACACACAACATTTTATTATGAACTATATAGATAGCCATATATTAATACAAAAAATGGGGTTCAGTTGACCCCCATATGATCTTACTCCCTCCGCCCCTGAATATATGCACATAACTTTAATGAAACACAAAATTATCCGCAAAATTCTGATTAATAGAATGCACACCGATTATCGCTTGGGAGTGCTCCGTCTGTCTGACGAGCACATACCATTATTTACAACACTAAAAATCTATAAAAGTTTTCATAGATGAGCCACACACATTGGGAAAGAGGTAAGTTTGAAATAACTTATAATCAAAACAGTGCAGTTTCTGAGATTAATTGCAACATTGTCACTGATCCCTCTGCTCTTCCCATGGAACCACCTCTGTGTCAGCAGGGTCCCACACTTGCAGTGGTATAGCACCCACATGTTCTCTTGGCACCGGTTTGCAACTACATCCTTCACCTCATGTTTACTATGCCCTGACCAATAAGAAATCAAATTAATAAAAATACAATTCTATCATCCATTTGAGGGAGATTATACAAATTGAATAATATCATCAATGTTTTCTCATTTCATAACGTAACCTTGACATTTTCCAATCCAAAACCATTTTTGTTTAACAAATGGACAAACAAACAGATGTGAAACATCTTCAGTTTGATTGTAGAATTGACATGAACCGTCGCCTGACCATCATTTCTTAAAACTTTACCCCTTGCTACCAACCACATAAATTGGTAATTTCCAAATAGTCTTGCATTTTTAAGTGTAACCCCTCTATATATATAGTTCAGAAATTTGTATGAAGATTTCACAGTAAATTTTCTTGTTGCATTGCATCTCCAAGAGAGACTATCATGGGTATGAGTTATTGAGGTAAAATGAAGGGGAAGGCATTGAGGTCTGGTTGGAGTAGTATTATGATTATGATATGCTCCTTTATGGGGAGGGCTAAAATGCCTCACTAATTTAGTGCTCCAATTAGGCCTCACATCCTTATCTCCGTTTTCAAAGTCCAAATAAGCAATCTGAACCGCTCAACGCGATTTTCATATTAAAATGTGTTTGGAGAACAAATTTTATATTTTTTTAAATTTGTTTACTATTTGTTAAGATATATACAAAATCACTATTTTTCAGAAGATTCTGGACCATCCAAAAACAATGATTTTGTACATATCTAAAAAAATAGTAAAAAAATGTTCCAAAAAATAAAAAATAATGTCTTTAAACATATTTTAATATGGAGATCTTGTTGAGCGGTTCAGATTGACTATTTATATTTTAAAAATAGAATAAGAATGTAGGACATGATTGAGACACTAAATCAATGAAGCATTTGTGCTCTCCTCGCTCCTTATATATATATATATATAAATGGAATCGAGGAGCTCTTTTATAACTAAAACAGTGTTTCTTCAGAATTTGGCTTTTGAAATTCTTCAGATTGAATTGTTCAAAAAATTAACGCAGAGATACTTTCCTATCATCAAAATATGTGTTTTTTTTTTAATTGAAAACTAAGACACGCTTTTTGATCCATGTTAATTATCAGGTATACCGTGATATGAAATGGTAATATTGTACAGCACAGAGATTGAATGTGTTATGTTTCTGTCATATCAATAAATGTGACAGTGTACTGTGTGGCAATGCTCTTATTTATTCATTAATTATTATATTATTTGTTTTGGAGAATGATGTAATGCCATGTGGGATAGGAATTAGTGTGCGGCGTGCATGACACAACCCATGTTCTTCCCTGTTTATTCCACATGGGAGAGAAAAACATATAATGTGACTTCATTTCTTATCCTCTTTTTTTTGTTATAAGACAAATAAACATTCATGATTGTTATTATTTAGAAACTTCAAAGTGGCTTAATAAATAGTGGCTTAATAAAATTTTCTGGACCAACGGTGAACAGTAAAAAACAGTAAAAAATTTTCTAGACCAACGATTGTTATTATTTAGAAACTTCAAAATGGCTTAATAAATAGTCGCTGATCCAACGGTGAACAGTAAAATTTTCTGGACCACCGGATCAGAAACTTCAAAGTGGCTTAATAAATAGTAAAAAAATTCCAAAAAATGAAAAATTTGGTCTCCAAGCACATTTCAATATTTAGAACATGTTGAACGGTTCGGATCGGTTGTTTGGATTTTCAAAATCCAAAAAGTGGCCCGAAGTAAAGGGGTGGGTTTACTTTGCAAAGCACCGTAGCCTTACTCTATATATATATATAGAGAGAGAGAGTGGCTAAGGTCAAAGTGGTATGACCAAGGTCTTGGTGCTACCAATTAGTTTTTGCAATTTTAAAGTTCAAATAGTCGATTCAAACCGTTAGATGTTCAATCTATATTGAAATGTGCTTGGAGACCAAATTTTACATTTTTTGGAATTTTTTTACTATTTTTTAAGCCACTTTGAAAATGGCAGATCCGGGTGAACAGTAAAAACAGTGCAACCAAATTCTGGACCATGTGATCAGCAATTTTCAAAGTGGCTTAAAAAATAGTAAAAAAATTCCAAAAAATGTAAAATTTGGTCTCCAAGCAGATTTTAATATAGAGATCACATCTAACGGTTTAGATCGACCGTTTGGACTTTGAAAATCCAAAAACGACTTGGTAGCACCAAAGGCCTTGGTCATACCACTTTGATCTTAGCCACTCTCTATATATATATATAGAGCTTGGCTACTATGCTTATATAAGCAAAAGCCCACATATGCTTAAATGAGCATTTTTGCGTTTCCAATGTTCAAATGGTCGATCCGACCGTTCATCTTGTTCTCCATATTAATATGTGCTTGGAGACTAAATTTTACATTTTTCTGAATTTTTTTACTATTTATTAATCCACTTTGAAAGTTTCTGATCTGGTGGTCCAGAATTTTGGAAACACTGTTTTTACTGTTCACCCAGATCAGCAATTTTCAAAGCGTCTTAATAAATAGTAAAAAAATTCAAAAAAATGTAAAATTTAGTCTCCAAGCACATATTAATATGGAGAACAAGATGAACGGTCGGATTGACCATTTGAACATTGGAAACGCAAAAATGAGTTATAAGCATATGGGGGCTTTTGCTTATATAAGCATAGTAGCCAAGCTCATATATATATATATATATATGAGTAAGGCTACCGTGCTTTGCGAAGCAAACAGCCCCTTTTGCTTCGGATTTGTGGCCGTTTGATCTGCTTCAATAATCGTGCAGATCATCAGATTAAATCTGAAATTTTCGGAACTGGACGAGTCCAGTTGAGAGCAAAATCACACAGCCCTGTCCCCAGTCCGACATCTCTCCTCTCCCTCTCCCTCTCTCTCTCGCGAAAACCCTAAACCCGCGACCCGCCCAGCGACGCTCTCCTCCGCACCAACCCCTCTCTCGCAAAATCACCCAGCACCCCCCCAGTCCGACCCCTCTCCTCTCCTCTCCCTCTCCAGCGACCCTCTCCCACGGCTCCCCAGTCCCGATCCCTCTCCCAGCGGCTCTCTCGGGTAAATATTCAAAGCCCCCCTTTTCAAATTCTGATTTTTGCTGGTTTTGCCGACTTTGGTGCTTGGCTTGATGGCCGCCTATTCTGATTTGTGCCGACTTTGGTGCTGATTTTCACTGACCCTTGTTTCTGGTGTACTGGTACTGTACCATTTCTGGTGCCCATTCTTCAACAACTCAAAGCGCCTGGAAATTGTGAATTCGCTTTTCTTTGTCTTTGATCTGGCGCCTTATTTCCTTCATCACTCACCTAAACTACAGGAGCTCACATTAGGAACCTCCATTGTAATCTCTCTCTCTCTCTTAGTATTGGTACCGGTACTTTTTATTTTTCCATGCCTCAATTAAGATAGGCAGACAAAAACAAAGTCAATTAAAGAGAGATGACCATCTGCAACTAGTCCTTTAGCTTGAGAAAAAATCAAGCTTACTGGAGCTTAATTGTACTATTGAGGGGTTATTTTTATGAGTAAATTGGGTTAAAATGAGACTCAACTTTGTTGGTCGAATTTGGTACCAGTATATGTCCAACTTTATTGAGGGGTTAATTGTACTGCATTCTAAGCGAAAGGGCTTTAATTGGAGGCTCCATGGCTGATAAATGTGTGATATTTGATTGCACTTATTTCCATCATTACAGGTCCAATTGGAGGCGCCATTGTTAGAGTCAAGTGACACATTGGTTTTAGATTGATGCTGCCGGAATTTCATTTTCTAGATAAAATGAACTTGTAAACAGTGAACTTCTACATCTAGTCACAAGAGTTTGGACAGTGAATGAGAAGATTGACCAAGTGTTTGGACAATGAAGATGAATGTTATTTTCACATTTGAAGTTGTTTTTTTTATCACTGCTTAGATGAACTGAAAATGTTATTTTTGTTACGTGGTTGACTTGTTTAGATTATGAGTTATGTTGTTATGTTGCTTAGATTATGAGATTATTTTATGTTTTAAGCATGTTGTTTAACATTGTTGTTATTGTTTTAAGCATGATGCTCAATCCATATGTGTTGTTATTAAGTTTCAATTCAAAAGCACACCAACCATATATTGTCTATTAAGTTTCAAAATTTAAATCATAGTAATAAGGTTTACACCATACCCAGTGCAGATCCACATAAGCAGGTTCATCTATGAAGAACCTCATCTTAGAAGCTTCTTCTTCTGTTGTTTAAAAAATAAAAAAGAACTCGTAAGTTGAATAATTCACACAGGGACCTAGCTACAGTATACCCTATCCGGTATCATACATACAATACTAGCAATTTATACATGTATAGAATACCATTTAGTCAAGTCCGATACTAGTAAATACCAACTGAAATAATTTGAGGGCTCTAATTGAGGCTTAAACACCATGTTTGAAATATTATCCAGACAAAATCCAAAATGTGAACAAAGTAGAATTACCAGTAAGATGAAGTCCATTTACTGGAGCTATTACAACACTAAGTCGTTGGAATTAAAGATTAATTTGAGTGTCCCAAGCAGTTAAAGATTAATTTCTGGACTTAAAGTCGTTGGAATCAATATATTTAGCTAAGAATAAAAGAACTAAAAGTAAAAATGATTGGAAAAAGTATCATAATTATTTTCTTGTTTTAATTCTGCCTTCTTAATTTTGTTTGTGTAGGCCAAATGAGTAGTGCAGGTAGCCTCAAATGACATTTTTGTTGATGAAGATGAAAATGATCAGAGAATTCAGATGCAGTTAGATATCACCGATCCCTACATCCATTATTATGAAGCAATACGAGTTGATGAACCTTTGTCAAATGATACATCCATTTAAGTGCTTGCTGAATTTTTAGTGATTGCTGTAATGTTTTAGTGATTGCTGTAATGTTTTAGTGATTGCTGTAATGCTTAGTTAGTCAATATATAAGCTTGCTGAATTTCTGTGCATATGCTTGCTTAGTTAGTCTATATATATGCTTGCTTAGTTAGTCAATATATATGCTTGCTTAGTTAGTCAATTTCTGTGCATATGCTTGCTGAATTTCAATATATATGCTTGCTTAGTTAATCAATATATATGCTTGCTGAATTTTTTCCATTATTGCTGTTTTTTCTGTCAATATATATGCTTGCTGAATTTCTGTGCATATGCTTGCTGAATTTCAATATATATGCTTGCTTAGTTAGTCTATCTAGGAGACTCAAGTTCTTGTCTCCAAATTCAACAATTGTTGAATTTTGGATGAACATCATCATCATATCTGATACAAAATATCCTTTGTTTTATTAGGTTCTTGGTTAATCAGCCAAACAAAATGAACCAAAAAATCAAAGCTGAAGTATGATTAGTTCCAAGCAAACTAAACTAAACTAACAAGTGTTCTTGCTTGAAACAATCTGTTCATTTCAAAACTGAAACAGAGCTGCTCCTGCCTTCTAGTTGGATATTAAAATGGTACCAAAACTATTTTTAAAATATGCTAATACATCTACTAGTTCTAATGGTGTGATTATTAACAGCTCGGATTCTACGTGGTATCAGAATAGCGGCTCGGCTGGGTTTCAGCTTCTCGAGAGAGACAGAAGCAGTTGTATACAAATGAGTAGTGCAAGAAGTGCAAGAACCATTGCAAGGCCGGTACCAGTGCAAACCAGCAAGGCCGGTACCAGATTTTGAGAATCGGACAGCCTAGCAAGAAAAAATCAGAAAAGCTCCAGTTTGAATATTTACCCGAGAGAGACGTCACTGGAGAGCGTCGCTGGAGAGGCGTCGGGAATGAGATCACCGCTGGCTTCGGAATCGCTGGAGAGGAGAGGCGCTGGAGAGGAATCGCTGGAGAGGAGAGAGAGGAGAGCAAGTTCGCTGGCTTCGGAATCGCTGGAGAGGAGAGGCGCCGAGCAAGTTCGCTTAGGGTTGTCGCTGGGAGAGGCGCTGGAGAAGAGAGCTTCTTCGCTATAGCCTCTGAAATTCGATTTTGCTCCGAACTGGAGCTGTCCAGTTCCGAAAAATTTGCAAAGTTCATCTGCACGATTATTGAAGCAGATCCAACAGCCAGCAATCCGAAGTAAAATGGCTGGTTTACTTTGCAAAGCACGGTAGCCTTACTCTATATATATATATATATAACCGTGTTTTAAGTCGTTGCTTTGTACAGTGCACACAACAAATGCGGTTAAAAGTACTTTTTTTTAATGCAAAAATTAAGATTCAAGGTGAAAATTTCTTCGATAAAATCAAATTGTTAATCTTAAAAATTGAAATAAAAATTCAACACATATTTGCGGCCCTTTTCTATACTGTAAAAATAAATTTAGAAATAATTATAATATAATTAGTTATATTTTTAAATTAAAAGTAAAAATTTTGGTTAATTTTTGACAATCTGGTAATTTTATTTTATCAATACAAATTAATTTTGTCAATTATTTTTTCAGTAATATAAATATAATTTTGTCAATAAAATAAATTATTGCTAAATAACTGTGCAAGTGAGGTTAAATTGAGATTTGAGTCTAATTGTTGTCAATAACTGTGCAAGTCAATTGAGAACATAATCATTTGATGAGGCCCAGTATCTGGAAGAAAATTTTATTTTGATCCGACCAAAATTTTTATTTTTTCGCATTTTTAAAATTGGTAAAACAAGGCACAAGAATTATCTTGTCGTCACTTCAATATTTCACTAAATTTTTTTTTTTAAATAAAGTGATCTAGCTCTATGATCGAAATTACAAAGTTATACAAAAGCATGATCAATCACTTCAAGATCAGAAAACTTATGTACAGCTCGGTAAATTCCTTCCCAAGTAATAAGCAGCAAAGGGATTCTAGTAATATTAGAATGCTAAAAATTTACTTGGTGCCTTAACAAGATATTTTTCCTGGGCCCACACACTATACCAGTATAAATCTTTGGCCCACACACTTTATGAGGGTAAGAAGATATTTTCGTTACACAATTAAAAGAAAGCTTCCAAACTGGAGCCAACTAGCGATGGATATTTATTTTCAACCTACTCCACAATATGAGGATAAGAAATTTCATTGGCATCTCACACTGTTCAAGGATCAATCTAATTTGGCCCACACACTTTATGAGGGTAAGAAATTTCCTTGGCGCCTCACATGATATTTTCCTTCTCCATGTCTTTTACAATGATTTTCAATTTTACAATATACTAATACTATTACTTATATTCAACTTTTTTTATTAAGTAAAATTAAATTCAGATTTAAATATCTAGAAAAATAACAGTTATATGTCGAAAAATAGAAAGTTGAAAATTCTTTATCACGTCTCTTATCCATTTTATCCGACAGTACCTGTGCTTCCATAATTGTTTCATATCAACACAAGAGAAGAGAAGAGACTTTGCAATTTTTTATCGATGGGTCTAGGCGGAGTAATTACCAACCTTCTCTCTTTGGGTGCCAAATTGTTGCCCGCTGTCATCGCATCTGCGCAAGCTCCGTCTTCTTCCTCCTCTCCTCCAGCAGATCAAAACCACCAAATTGAGGCTGAATTGAAGAAACTGATTAGGATGTTGGAGCGGATCAAGGCCACGCTGTACGATGCTGAGCAGAGGGAGATCACAGACTCGTCAGTCAAGCTCTGGTTGAAGGAGGTCAAGGGTGTTGCGTATGATGCAGATGATGTGCTAGGTGAGTACCACTACGAAGTCTTACGGGCGCAAGTTGAGGCAACAGATGCTTCTCCACCAGATTCTCGTAATAGGAAGCTCATTCAGGTAAATAATTTAATTTCCTTGTGCAAAGTGTATATGTGATAGTTTTAGTGTAGATGAGTCAGGGTCACTAAGATAATCGTCTCTGTGTTAGGGTAAATTGAATTGCTAATGAAGTTCAATACAAAAAAAAATGTAATGTCTACTAGATGTGAAATGCCAAGCCTGTAATTGTCAACCTGCATTCAAGTTCATTTGTTAGCGTTATTTATTATAACCTTGACTGCCAAAAAGTTGCAAGTTTTTCGCACTGAAACATAGTATACGAGATATACCTTAATTTTACTTATTGGTCTCACTATCAGGTCCAGTCCACGTAGAGCCATATATAAGTACAAAGTAGTAGCTGGACATATGGCCTGCCATAGGAAATATGATGAGTCCATATAAACCACATTGCAAATTGCAAATATGCTGCAAAGACCTGTACTATAAATATAACTACTATTATAGAGTCCGGCTACTATACCACTAGTGTCATTCCAAACTAAATAACACCATATCTTAAACCATTGGATCTACTTTAATATTCGTGTACAAGATAGCGCTGGAATGACACTAGTGTCTTGTACGAATATTAAAGTAGATCCAATGATTTAAGATGTGGTGTTATTTAGTTTGAAATGACACTAGTGGTATAGTAGCCGGACTCACTATTATATGTGCACATGAACATTATAGTAGGTAATACACTCTAAAGGAAATTATAACTTTCCAGGTTCCCTATGGCATGCTCGATCAAATTCAGCAAATTAGGAGTAGATTTGATGAGATTGCGAATGATCGGATAGCACTTCAACTGTTAGAGGGAGATGGGCCCAAGCATTGCAACAACGAATTGCAAATAGCTCCAACTAGTCACTTTGTTGTTCAGTCGAATATCTTTGGTCGAGATAGGGAAAAGGAGATGTTGATTAATTTGTTGTCCTCTGAACGTGATGTTGTTTCTGTTGTGACAATTGTTGGCATGGGGGGCATTGGCAAAACTACCCTTGCACAACTTGCCTATAATGATCAAAGAATCCAACAAAGATTTGATAAATTTGGGTGGATATGCGTATCTGGTGATTTCAATGTTGAAAGGCTCACTAAAGAATTAGTTGAGTCTATTACAGGAAATAAGTGTGATCTTACAAATTTGAGTGTTTTGCAAGAGAAATTTAGAAAGGAGATAAGTGGAAAAAGTATACTTTTGGTCCTTGATGATGTCTGGAATGAGAAGAAGAGTCTTTGGGAGTCATTTCAGGCTCCTTTTATGTCGGCAACTTTTGCCAAAATCCTTGTTACTACAAGGAACGATCATGTTGCGCAAATCATGCAAACAAAGTCAACAATCAACCTTGGCTATTTGTCAACTGAAAATTGTTGGCGATTGTTCGAACATTATGCATTTGGTGGAGTTGAACAGAATAAAGACCCAAAATTGGCAAAAATCGGGAAGCAAATCATGAACAAGTGTGGAATGTTGCCCTTGGCGGTGAAATCAATTGCTAGCCTTCTGAGGCATGAGACAGAAGAAGAGAGTTGGGGAGATATTTTAGAAAGTGAGTTATGGGAGTCTGATGCTTGCAATGAGATATTTCCACCTCTTCAAATAAGTTATGCACGCCTTCCCACATACCTAAAGTCTTGTTTTCTATATTGCTCCATATTTCCTAAAGATCACAAATACGATGTAGAAAATTTGGTGAAACTATGGATGTACCAGGGTTTTATTGAGCCTAAAGGAAACAAGACTGCACAACAAATTGGTTTTGAATATGTAGAGCAGTTGTGCCAGAGGTCCTTGTTTGAGAGAGAAGGCAGATATGAGGGGAATGTGTTTAAGTTGCATGATATAGTTCATGATTTAGCACGATATAATTCGGAAAATGGTTGCTATTCAATTGAGTATAGTAAGCTACCAATTTTTCCTAGTGTAGTATACCATTTGTATGTAGCTGACGACATGAACCTAATAGATCCTATTCCCTCTGACAAGTTCACTTCTCTGCGCACACTCATTACTGGCAGAAACCTTTTCAGGACTTTTGACCTTACAATGGCACCAAAACTAAGAGTTCTAGTAATACGGGGATCCCGTGATTGTGAATTAGAATCTCTTTCCTCCTTCGTTGGTAATTTGAAACATCTTCGTTATTTTTCACTTAGTGATCTGTGCTTTGAAACTCTACCCGAATGCATATGCTCCCTTTACAACTTGCAAAGTCTAACTCTTAAGAATTGTAATCTGAATGCGTTGCCAACAAAAATAGGAAACCTAATTAGCCTAAAAGAGCTGATAATTGTTGACTGTTCTGACCTTTCAGTTTTGCCTGAGTCCCTTTGTCAACTCAAGGCCTTGAGGAAACTTTGTCTTATTGATTGCATCCGACTTGAAGAGCTTCCTAGTGACATGGGGAGCCTTACAAATCTTAAAACTCTGGAAATCAGTGGTACTGGTGTCAGTTGTTTACCACCTAACTTCGGAAAATTTGTAGGAATTCAGGCACTAAAGGTGGAGCTCTACTGCGAGACAGTAGAATGGTTAAAGGATTTCCCTGATCTGGAAGGAACACTTTGTATATGTATTAATAATATTCCCAATTTCATGGGTGCCAAATGTATTAACCTTGTGAGAATGTGTAACTTAGAGTACTTTGAACTATGTAGCGAGAAAAGTTCATGTAGTGGAAGATTCTTGTAGTGTATCCTGGGATATTTATGAATCAAGGTGCATAGATGGCAGTAAATTACTTTTGTTCATCGGAAATGAACATAAGATATATCTTGAAGATCAAAGTTGTGCTTCAACTGGTTATGCTTCAACTGCTTGCTGATTTGATATTTTATTAAGCATTCCTTGATTTGATTGAATAGGAGGGAAAAATTTGATTTGTAAAATTGAATTTTTACATGTCACCTCTTGAAATGTTTTGTCTTGAGTTGATTGAGATTTCTACTGTGTAATTGAGTGTATGTAATTGGATTTAGCCTTATTTTTTATTTCTTTACACTGGTACTGCTCGGTACCAGTTCTTATCCTTCATGCGGGTGGTTTGAGGAGGGTTCTTGTACTCTTATGACACTGGTAACAGTCGTTACCAGTGCCCCATGTATTCTGGAACACTGTTGTGGATTCAGTGACTTGTTTGTATGAAAAGATTGTATTGGAGGTACAATCTGTAAAATTCCTATCAGTTAACAATTAAAGCTTGTCAGAGGGACCTTATCGCAAACACTTGAGGGCCGGCCGTAAACTTCCCTTTTCTTTTCTTTTTATTTCCAAGAGCAGCTTTTATTGTGTTGACAGTCCTTACAGGTTGGTTCAGTACATCATGTGTTGTCATACTAGATACTTGGGAATATTGATTGCTTTAAAACATAGAATCTGAAATTCACAAAATGGAGGCTCAAAGTTTAAATTATAACAATGCTGATTGGTGTTAGTGGTAAATTAAAAAAAAAGAATAAATTTTTATTTTTGCAGTTGTAATTAAAGGGATTGAGCTTTCAGAAATAAGAAACTGGTATTAATACTATGTTTCTGTTCCTGAACCGGATTTCTCTTTTTTCTTGTACCAGTGTTTGACCCTAAAAAGTTGTTATTTAAACTTGACAGGATAAATTGCAATTTTGGGGCAATTATAATGCCAAAACATGCATAAAACCTTTAAAATAAATTTGGGTACAACATATTAAAATTCTTGGTACTATTCTACATGAAAAACCATAAATTTTAGTGTGTGAGATGGTCAAAATCATTAAGGAACTAATTCCTTGCAAACAAACAATTTCTGGATGACACACTGGGTACAAGCAATGGGATGTGTTTAGCAAATTGCCTCCCAAATGCTCTCTGGATACAAATTGGTGCCATCAAACAAATCTCAATGGTACTGGGCCCACCTGTCAATGGCACAAACCCATCTTTCGCTGGACCTGTGATTCGGGTGAACCCGGAACATAAAGAATTAACCATGTAGACCAAGCTAACAAACAAATGGTCCATCGTGCGCCATGATCACGCACCAGTGACCAAGTGTCGTTGGGATTTAAACCCGGGTCCTTATGACCCCTTCAATCTACGTACACTAGGTGTTCATACACCATACTATGTTCTTAACATGGTTCACCATAGGCCTAGTCCAAAGGGAATAGGTATAAAAACTTAAAACCCGATTGGCCTAGCCTAAGAGAGACTGACAGTGGGCCCGCCCCTGTCAACTCTCTCTTCCTTTCTTCTCCGTTAATCCGACTGAGAAATGGAGAGCAAAATACAAGTTGAATGTTAAGACTTCGGGCAAGCTAATACTTGAAGTGCTAAGGGCTATTACTCCCCTCCCCTTTACCGAAACCCCAAGCTTGAAAGTTCTCGTTGAACTTTGATTACCGGCCGAGAAAGAAAACAAATTAAAAATTGGAAACTAAAGATTGAAAGCAGTTCAAGCTTTGAAACTCGAGGGAAACACTCTAAAGGCCTACACGATGGTCAGAGGTGCCAATTCGGTTTAAAAGGGAACAATTTTATTAACACCATGAACCCGAGCCATGCCAAGCCCGAGTTATGTCAACACTGCATATCCAACTGTCTAAATGATAAATTAGACCCGAGTACATGATATAGGGATGTTGGTGATGCTCTCTGTCGACATTTCATGCCTTAGGGTATATTTATTGAAATGGTAACAGGATAAGCCAGAAACCGGCTCGGCATAGCATACCAATCTTCTTAGCAGCTAGTAAATGATTAGCTGGTCCCTGGGACACGTGTTACATGATCTCTGGATACAAACAAAAATAGAAAGTTCTGCTCCAGAGGTGCAGGAGCACGCAAATTGAGTTATTCTTCATTTGGCCGGCCAATCAAAGGCCATAGAGCAAGGCACAGTGCTCAAGACCAATCCAAGGGCTAAGATTAATCCAGCACATAAAATATGAGGTGTCCAAGCATGATTGAGGGATCTCCTGCCCACATGGCATATAGAATAAAGCTAGGTCATTGAGACCATTGATCAAACACTTAATGGATGTGATGAATGACAGCTCAACAAATGCTAAAACCCTAGACCCTTTGCTGCCTTATATAAGGCACCCCAAATACACTCCAGACATACTTCTTCTTCTCCAGAAATCCCTGTGCAAAGAGCAAGTTAGAAAAATTCAAATTTTAAGAGAGTTTAAGTTAGATTATTCAAGTTTGAAGCTTTCTTAAACAAATTTAATAGGTAATCAATACCTATGTGATGTAAGCTCTTGATGAGCAATGGCTTTGTATATATTCTCAATTTTGAAATAAAAGTCCTTTTATTTTTGTTCTTGCCTCTTTACTGTTGCATCTCTATTCCTTTTTCTCTTTTTATTTTTATTTTCTTTTTTTCTTGAAGTTCATCAATAAATAAAGTGAAGATCTCATGATAAGCATGTTTATTTTATAATAAACATAGCATATGAAGATCTAATGATCATTTTCTTTACTTTTAATGATTTAAACAAAAATATATAAATAATATAAACTTGATAAAAAAAAATGCATATCTTAATCTCATCTTTATTTTCTGAAATTTATACCTTTATATAAGAAAAATGATAATAAATAAAAATATAGGATTTTCTTGTTATTTTCCTTCTCTTTTTCCTTTTCTTTTCTTTACTGCCTTTTTCTTTCTTTTTTTTTTCTTTAAAAATTCTTTAATCCTTGTATAAAATAAGTAAATGATGTCTAATAAGGGTGTTGAGCTGGATAGTTCCACCTTTATTTAATTCATTTAGTTATTTTATTAATAGGATTAGAGAATCAAAAAAAAAAATACAACAAAGGGTTATTGAAGTTGAGCTGGATAGTTCCTTCTTTAATTCCTATTAAAAGGGCCCATTTTGCACATGAAAAGATATTTAATTTCCTTATGCATGAATATGCTCATGTGTGATCAAGTCAAGAAATGAAATTAAATGATTTAATGTGTAAATAATGAGAAATTGAGGTTTAAAGTGTAAAAGGCAGTAGCATTGGCTATAATATGCCATTTATACTTTTAATCTATGATATTTCAATGACTTGCCCTCTTGGACCTATTTGTACATGAGAGAATATTTAATTTTCTTGAGCAATCATGCTAAAAAGGAATTAAATATCTTGAATATATAAATAGTGAGAGATAGAAGGTTTAAAATGCAAATAAACAACAAGTTATACTTGTTCATGGCATTTGCATCTCTAAATCTAAGGAAATCTCAATGATATGTCCTTCAAAACATAAAAAACATGATTTTAAACAAAATCAGGGGCTTCCCTGCATAAAACCACTTTTTAACAAATTTTTGATATTTAGATAATAATGCAATGAATTTTGGAAGCTTTGATTCCTTTTTCCTCTCTTTGATAATATCAACATATAGCCTAAAAGCTATTCAAACTTGTCATAATTAACAAACCAGTCATGATAAATGTTCCCCACAGCTTCTGGTACCAGCCAATGAACAGTACCAGTACCAAACCTCAAGGCATGTACCATTGGCATAAGAAAAGCACTCAAAAGTGCTAAAATGACCCCTGCTGGTAAAATAAACAATCTGAACTGACACAGGGACCAAACTGAAAAATGGATTTCACCATCATGTAAAGGACTCCAAGACACACAAAATTGACACAAATTTTACATTTTTCTGATTTTATTTTTGTTATGAAAATATAATAATAGACATTTCACCTTCTCCACCTCATCCACTATCTATTAGATAGTGTTTTATATTAATTATCTTGTTAATTGTATGGCTTTTTATTTGCTTTCTCTAGCCTATAAATAGAGATTATGTAAATAGTTGATGTTAATTGATAGATTGAGATATAATATAGAATAAGATTTAGCCTCTCCCAAGTTGTGTTTTTTTTTGTTTTATAATACGTTATCAGCACGAATTTGCTCTAGTCAAGTTGCGACGGAATTTCGTAGAAGCACACCTAGAAGGTACTCTTTAGATTACATTTCATTAACATTACTGTAAGTAATAATATTTATTTATTGGATGAAATTTTCTTATTTTATATTGAATGAGAGTAATATTTTCATTCCCTGAAGAGAATGATAAAACAAGTACATGATAATGGCCAGAAGCTTTTGTACATATTATAGCTAGAAGCTTTTTCTAAGAGAACCTGAAATTCTTAATCATAATTTTTTATACAAGAGAACCTGAAGTTCTTTGGCAAAGTTAAAAAAAAAAAAAAAAAGATTCTTAATCAAAATCCTCTCTGTTTGTATGGCCGCATATTTTTTTTTATTTCCTTCTTTTCTTTACTATATTCCTTTGTTTGTAACAATATACGGTTACGTTCTGTGTGCTGATCAAAGTTATGAACCAGAATTTTTTTTTAAAAAAAAAAAAAAAACCAGAAGTTCTTATATGAACCAGAAAGTTATTAATATTTATGATAACCGGAAGTTATCAAATCAATAAAATGTCTCCAATATTTAATTATCTTAATAACCTGAAGTTATTAAGATTTTTTTTTCTTCAATCGTTTTTTTTTTATATATATATCTAACACATTTACTGCAAATGCGAAAGAAGTTGCAAAGTAATTTATATGATTGGTTATTATATCTTTCATTAATTTAAATTTCATTTAATTTTTTTTTATTATGTTTGTTTTAGTTTATAAGAATCATTCCTTGAAGTGAATGATGGAATAATAACCTGAAGTTATTATCAAAACAAATGTTTATCAAGAACCTGAAGTTCGTATTACTCGAATAGAATAATAAGAATAATAACCTGAAGTTATTATAATTGTTTAGAACCTGAAGTTTTATTTGCAATTTTAATATAAAATTAATATAATAACCAGCAATTATTATAGGCCACTGGATGAATAATAACCTGCAGTTATTCTCAATTAAAAAACCTGAAGTTTTATTAGAAATTTTCATATAAAATCAATATAATAACTAGAAGTTATTATAGGTCATTGGATGAAAATATAACCCGAAGTTATTTCAAATTTAAATTTTACATAGCGCAGTCAAGCAATTTAATAACCAGAAGTTATTAAATAAGTATTTTATTAGAACCTGAAGTTATATATTATTAACCTGAAGTTATTAATACATTTAAATTTATTTATTTATGCAATTTATGCAATTTACATATTCTTTTATTTATAATTATTCATCTCCCTTTTTCACAACCTTAAGTTATGATATTAATAACCTGAAGTTATGGCATTAATAACCTGAAGTTATGATATTAATAATCTGAAATTATTAATACATATCTATTTTGTAGTACACATGACAAATCTCACAAAGTTTAAATTTATCTCCTTTTTCAATTGTCATAACTCGAAGTTATGGCATTAGTAACCTGAAGTTGTATTTTGTTATAAATACGTATTAATGAAAAATGAGAAAGGAAAATATCCTGAAGATGTTTGTTACAGATGTGGGATGACAAATCATTGATTGCGTACCTGTCGTACGCCCAAGCATATTGTAGGGCTTTATCAAGCCTCAATTAAGAAAAAAAAATGTGGAAACTAAAATGATCCCGAATATGAATGCCATATAGATACACATTTTGATGTATCATATTTCTTCCATAATGTGAATAAAGAAATAGACACTTTACTAAGGGAGAAAATATAATGTAAAAGTTTATGTTTATAAAAGTTTAGTTTACAATTTTAATTTTTATATTGTATGCAAATAAAGTTAATGAATAAAGGTAGTTTATTTTTATTTTAATTTATTCTTGCATTCTTTTATTTTAAAGGAAAATGACTGACGCAATGGTAAGTGAAGAAGATCCATGTTTAGTAGACAGCGGAACAACAAATACCATATTGAAAAGCAAGAAATATTTTTCTCTATTGTCTTCTGCAAAAACACATGTTAATACAATTTCTGGTATTAGTAATTTAATTGAGGGCTTCGGAAGAGCTTGTATCTTGTTACCTGAAGGAACAAAATTAATTATAAATGATGCATTATACTCTAGTAAATCCAGAAGAAATTTACTAAGTTTTAAAGATATTCGACGTAATGGTTATCATCTTGAAACCATGACTGAAAATAATATTGAGTATCTCCAAATTACATCTATTGAGTATGGCCAGAAGATCATATTGGAAAAGCTGGAAGCTTTATCCTCTGGATTATATTGTACGAACATTTATCCAATAGAATCAAATATGGTAAGTAACCAGAAGTTACTTGACACAAAGATGTTCACTCTATGGAATGACAGATTAGGTCATCCAGGTAACATTATGATGAGGAGAATAATTGAAAGTGCAAATGGACATCCCCTAAATGACCTGAAAATAATATTATCAAAAGATTTGTCATGTGCAGCATGTTCTCTTGGAAAACTGATAATTAGGCCATCTAAAAATAAAATTGAAAATGAATCTCCTTCATTTTTGGAAAGAATTCAAGGAGATATTTGTGGGCCTATTTCTCCTCCATGTGGACCATTTAGATATTTTATGGTTTTAATTGATGCATCAACTCGATGGTCACATGTTTGCCTATTAGCCACAAGAAATGTTGCATTTGCTAGGCTATTAGCACAAATAATCCAATTGAGAGCAAATTTTTCGGATTATCAAATTAAGAGTATCCGGCTTGATAATGCAGGAGAATTTACATCCCAATCATTTAATGATTATTGTATGTCAATTGGGATTAAGGTAGAACATCCAGTGGCTCATGTACATACACAAAATGGTTTAGCTGAATCATTAATTAAAAGATTGCAACTGATTGCTAGACCATTACTTATGAAATGTAATCTACCATCTTCTGCATGGGGACATGCCATTTTACATGCTGCTGCACTTATTAGATTAAGACCAACTGCATATCATAAATTTTCTCCATTACAATTGGTCTCTGGAAGAGAACCAAACTTGTCCCATCTTAAAAATTTTGGTTGTGCTGTGTATGTTCCAATTTCTCCACCACAGCGTACAAAAATGGGACCACAAAGAAGATTGGGAATTTATATTGGTTTTAACTCTCCATCAATTATTAAATATTTAGAACCATTAACTGGAGACGTTTTTACAGCACGTTTTGCTGATTGCCAATTTGATGAGACAATATTTCCAATCTTAGGAAGAGAAAAAGAAAAGCTGGTAAAACAAGAAATAACTTGGAATGCATCCTCAATATCTTATCTTGATCCCCGAAGTGGTCAATGTGAATCAGAAGTTCAAAAGATTATACATTTGCAAAGAATAGCAAATGAGTTACCAGATGCATTTACAGATACAAAAAGAGTGACTAAATCACATGTACCAGCTTTAAATGCAACTGCTCGAATTGATGTAATCCCAGCAGAGGTTACTATACAGAGAAAACGTGGAAGACCAATTGGTTCCAAAGATAAAAATCCACGACAAAAGAAAGAGCAGAATAAAGCAGTTGGTGCAACTCCAGAAGAGATTAATAAAATCCCAGAAGAGATTAATAAAATCCCAGAAGAGATTGATAAAACCCCAGAAGAGGTTGATGAAGTTCCAGAAGAAACTCAGGTACCTAGTGATTATGAGATCTCAATAAACTATGTACAGAATGGTACAATATGGAACCGAAATGAAACATGTACTGATGAAATTTTTGCATATGCTATAGCAATTGATGTGCTAAATGAGGAAGATTATGTGCCAAAAACTCCTGAAGAGTGTATGCACAGAAATGATTGGCCAAAATGGAAAGATGCCCTGAAGGCTGAATTAGATTCGCTTGAAAAGCGCAATGTTTTTGGACCTGTAGTCTTAACCCCAAAAGATGTTAACCCTGTAGGTTACAAGTGGGTATTTGCAATAAAAAGGAATGAGAAAAATGAAATTGTGAGATACAAAGCAAGGCTTGTGGCACAAGGTTTTACACAAATACCAGGAGTTGATTATGAAGAAACATATTCACCTGTAGTGGATGCAATAACTCTTAGATTTTTAATCAGTCTCACAATCACTGAAAACCTTCAAATGCGCCTCATGGATGTAGTCACAGCTTATTTGTATGGATCACTTGATAATGATATCTATATGAAAGTCCCTGAAGGATTAAAAATGCCTGAAGCATTGAAATTAAAACCTCGAGAAATGTATTCTATAAAGTTAAAAAGATCTTTATATGGACTAAAACAGTCAGGTCGAATGTGGTATAATCGACTCAGTGAATATCTCGTAAAAGAAGGATATAAATCTAATGTAATTAGTCCATGTGTTTTTATTAAAAGATCAATCTCAGGTTTTACAATTATTGCAGTATATGTTGATGATTTAAATATCATTGGGTCTCCTGAAGAGATCGAAAAGACTGCAAAATTACTAAAGAAAGAATTTGAAATGAAAGATCTTGGAATAACAAAATTATGTCTCGGCCTGCAGATCGAGCATTTGTATAATGGTATTTTTGTCCATCAATCAAACTATATCCAGAAGATGTTGAAACGTTTTAATATGGACAAAGCTCATCCTTTAAGTACACCAATGGTTGTCCGATCACTTGATATAAAAAAGGATCCTTACCGTCCTCGAGAAAAGAATGAAAAAGTTCTTGGTCCAGAAGTACCATACTTAAGTGCAATTGGGGCTTTGATGTATCTTGCTAATAATACGAGACCTGATATTGCTTTTTCTATAAATGTACTAGCAAGATATAGTTCTGATCCAACACGCCGACATTGGAACGGAATTAAACATGTATTTCGTTACCTTTGCGGGACACGTGATATGGGACTATTTTATCAAAAAGATACAAAGTCCAAATTAGTTGGGTATGCAGATGCAGGATATTTATCAGACCCGCATAAAGCTCGATCACAATCCGGATATGTGTTTACATATGGCGGTACTGCAATTTCATGGCGATCGACAAAACAGACACTCACGGCAACATCATCAAATCATGCCGAATTAATTGCTCTATACGATGCTGGTCGAGAATGTGTCTGGTTAAGATCAATGATCCAACACATCCAGGAGGAATGCGGGCTGGAGTCAATCAAAGGAAGTCCGACAGTACTATATGAAGATAATGCAGCATGTATTGCTCAAATCAAAGAAGGATATATTAAAGGTGACAGAACCAAGCACATCTCGCCAAAATTCTTCTCAACTCATGATCTACAAAAGGATGGCTTGATAAATGTTTGTCAAATCAGATCAAGCGACAATTTGGCAGACCTATTCACAAAATCATTGCCAAGAAAAGTTTTTGAGCAACTTTCACAGAAGATCGGCATCCGTCGCTTAAAAGATATATGTTAAAATGAGGGGGAGTATTATACACGCTGCACTCTTTTTCCCTTCACTAAGTTTTGTCCCACTGGGTTTTTCTTAGTAAGGTTTTTAATGAGGCAGCATAACTAATCCGGAAGTATCAGTTAATTCAAATTGGTCCTGTAGTACCAAATTAATATTTGTCCTGCAGTACAATATTAATAGTGTATAATATAAGGTAAAATATCTAAGGGGGAGTGTTATGAAATATAATAATAGACATTTCACCTTCTCCACCTCATCCACTATCTATTAGATAGTGTTTTATATTAATTATCTTGTTAATTGTATGACTTTTCATTTGCTTTCTCTAGCCTATAAATAGAGATTATGTAAATAGTTCATGTTGATTGATAGATGGAGATATAATATAGAATAAGATTTAGCCTCTCCCAAGTTGTGTTTTGTTTTGTTTTATAAAAATTTTGAATTTATATGAATTTTTGAAGTTCGGTTTAAAAAACAGAAAAATCAGCATTTTAATGATAAAAGGGCTCTGCTGGTAAAATGGACAGCACAGATTGGCTCAAAGACCAAATCAAAGAACAAACATCATGATTAAATAAAGGACTTCAAAATACACAGAATTGACACAAGTTTTACATTTTTCTGATTTTATTTCGATTTTATATGAATTTTCAAAGTTCAGCATTCAAAATAGAAAAATCAGCATTTTTATAATAAAAGGCATCTGCTGGTAAAATGAACAGTACAGGTTGACTCAAAACCCAAATTAAAGAACAAATATCATAATCATGTAAAGGACCTCAAAATACACAAAATAGACATATATTATGCCGACATTTTTATTAATATCCAAAGTTTAATACAAATTATTAATTATACCCAGAATCGGACCAATTATCGAAATATACCCAAGACGGCCAGAAAATGGCCGGCTTAGGTCCCTCCCTAAGCCGGCCATTTTCTGGCTGGCTTGGTACCTTTTTTTTTTTTTTAAAACCCCAAAAACTCTATAAAAGAGCACCCCCTCCCTTCAGATCTTCACACAGCCCGAGGCAGCTCGCTACACGTGCAACAGATGGTTTGTTGAGCGGCGTCAGCGAGCAATGGAATTACAAGACAAGGGACATGTTCTCTTTTAATTACAAGACAAGGGAATTAATTAATCTATAAAATAAAACATAATAATAAAAAAAAAATATTACCTCAACAGTGATTAGCGAGCTGCCTCGGGCTATGTGAAGATCTGAAGGGAGGAGGTGCTCTTTTATAGAGTTTTTGGGGTTTTAAAAAAAAAAAAAAAAAGGTACCAAGCCGGCCAGAAAATGGCCGGCTTAGGGAGGGACCTAAGCCGACCATTTCCTGGCCGACTTGGGTATATTTCGATAATTGGTCCGATTCTGGGTATAATTAATAATTTGTATTAAACTTTGGATATTAATAAAAATGTCGGCATAAATTTCATATTTTTCTGATTTTATTTCAATTTTATATGAATTTTCGAAGTTCAGCTTGTTAAAAATGAAAAATCAGCAACACCAATCTTGATATTTAAAGCCCAAATCTCAAAGCCCAAGATCATAGTTCATTAAAACACAAATCTTAAAATCCAGAATACACATCTTAAAGCCCAATACACGAATTACAAAGCCCAGATGATAGACAATTAAAACTCTTTTGTGAATAAAACCTTCTGACTCTTAATATTTATAGAAAGGTCATTATAAATTCACAACTAGGTCCCTGACAGCCCAAAAGTCTCTCAAATAACCCCTTAAAAGCCCAGTTTTTCATATAAACCCTATCTAAAGCTTATGTCACATTGTTATATCCTCCCAGCTTTGTAAATAAGTCCCTGACAGAAAAATAAATATTTACAAATAGGTCCTTCTCAGTCCTTTTCAAGCATAACTTTTTCATCTTAAGTCCAAATCGACTCAAACCACCTCCAAATGAACCCAAATTAAATTTCCTATGTTTTTAAATCAAAATTGAATATGTTTAAATATCAGCCAAGTCCTGAAATGACCAAAATACTTTTTTTCAATTTTAAACTATTTAACAAAAATATAAATAAACATGTCATGAGTCAAACATAAATAAACAATGTATATACACTTCTCAAGTATCCACGTTTCTATTTCAAAATATAATAAATATTATTTTAATATGAAATCAAACATATGCATGCACCTTCCACCGTTGTGCAACTTTCTGCGCCCTACATTGGTATACTATTTTTATATTTTTCTGGATCTTTTTTCTTCACTAACTTACGCAAAATTACGCTAAAATAAATTACTTAATTACACTAAATTAATAGAATGAAAATTGTACTAAAATAAAATAAATTATCACGAATATGCTAAATTAAACTAAGTTACGCTAAACAATAAAAACTACAACAATAACAAAAATAGTACAACATAAAATCTATACGGAAAATACTCAAATAAACCCTAAAACAATCAAAGAAAATATAAAAATAATAATATAAGTACCGGCCAGAAAATGGTCAGTAGTGTATTAAATAGGGTACCGATCAGAAAATGGTCGATAGTTGATTAAATAGGGTACCAGCCATTTTCTGGCCGTTAGGGACATTTTTATTAAATCCCAGCGAACCTAGGTATATTAAATAATTTGTAATAAACTTTGGATATTAATAAAAATATCGGCTTCAACTGGGTCATGATGACAAGGAAGAATGCAGCTATGTAGAGCTAGGCAATTGAAAACGGGCCAGTCCGGCCCGGTTCGATCCAAACCCGCACGATCCACGGGTTGACCCGGGCACGGGTTGGCACGGGTCGGCGGGTTGGCACGGTCCGGGTCCGGCGGGTTGGGTCTGGTTCGGCCAACTAAAACCCGTGCTCAACCCGGGCGGTCCACGGGTCCACGGTCCGGTCCAGTTCGGGTCCATGGTTCGGTCCGGTCCGGTCCTTTTTTTTCGCTGTTTTTTTCTGTTTTTTTTTTTCTGTTTTGTTTCTGTTTTTTTTTTTTTGTTTTTTTTCTGTTTTTTTTATTTGAACTCAATAATTTTTGTTATAATAAAACCGAATTATGTTAAAACCGAATTATATTAAAACCGAATTATTTTAAAACCGAATTATTCTAAAACCGAATTATTTTTTATTTTTAAAACCGAATTATTTTAAAACAATAGATTTAAAAACAAAAATTACCCTCCTCCTTTATTCCGGGCTTGGGACCGGCTATGTAAAATAACATAGGCGGAGTTCTAACTTTTTTTTATTAGTAATTCTTCTTTAAAATGAATAATTCAAAAAATAATTGAAATGTTTAGAAATTTATAATTTAAAATAATAACAATAAAGATTAAAAAATGTTAGAAATTTGTACCAACACTACATATCTAGAAGTTGTTGTTCATATACCATAGTTCACTCTCTTGCTCCCCGTCTGAATCCTCATTAGGCTCATGCTCGGTACCGCTTTCTTGAGTTTCGACAACGGATGATGTTACTTCTAGTGCATGTTGCATGTGAGTTTCAGCATCAATCCAATCTTTCAAGCACACAAGTCTCTCGAAAATATGTGCACCAACTTACTGCGTTTATCGGAGAGGATCCTATTCGCCGAACTAAAATACAATTCGGAAAGGACGGTTGACACGGGCACGGCAAATATGTCTTGGGGCATCATCGCCAGCATTGGATAGACACTAACATTCCTCCTCCACAAATCCATGAAGTCAATGGATTCATGTTCGTTGGTCCCCCAAACAGTAGTTCATTAACTCGTTTGTGTTACTTTGGGATGTGTACGGGTCGTCATCATCCTGGAAGTCGCCTAACAATCCACTACTGCTGTCGTTCCTTAAACTATTAAAACAATAGAAAAAATTAGTGGACAAATAATGGAGATATTATAAATAATAAATATTAAAAACACAAGTATATTTGTATTCATACCTAATGCCGCCACGGGTTGAAGGTGATTGGTTGACATTTCTTCTTTCGCTATATAAGGCAAACATGTCCTCCAATGCTACTGTTACGCGGGGCTCCTCGTTCTTTCGGTCTAAATGTAGATTTCTCTTGTACCTTTGATGTATTTTTACCGTGTACCTCTTCTTGTATGCCAGATGGAGGCAGTTGGTGATAATGGTCACGAGGGTACCTCTTTCCAATATTTAAGGAATTTTTCTTTTCATGGCTGCTACAATCGGTTGGAGAGGGGAATCAGGGCTTTTCCTATCTTCCATCTCACGATACACCTTGAAAATATAGTAGAGATGGTGAAACAACTCATGTACCGACGGTGTGTACGAGCATGATAGTTTGATGGTTGCGGTGAAAAGGTTCCAAGGAATTGTGCAAGCATTGTTATTTGCTGCCATTCGGGTTCAGTGAATTCCAAATTGCTTTCGTCGGACGTCGATCTCAACATCTCCCCTATAGCCCTCTTGTAAGGAATGCATCGGTGCAGCATCCTATAGGTAGAATTCTAACGGGTATCTATATCCTAAGGTACTCTCATTTTGTTCATACCCAACCTTTCACACAAAGCCACGAAACGTTGTTTTCTTTCCCCGTTTGAATAAATGTGGGCAAGACCTCCATTAAATTTAATTATCAATTCCTTAACGGCTTCTGTTTTAAGGCCCGCCTTTACGGTAAGGTTAAGTATGTGGCAAGCACACTTTTGGTGAAACATTGCACCATTCATGATTGGGGTTAGGGACCGGATAAAATGATCGATGGACGCTATGTTGTTGCTAGCATTATCGAATGAAATAGAAAAAATCTTGTTCTCTAAATCCCTTTTGAGATTATATTCTTGTAAAACTTCAATAATTGATTAGTAAATTATTTGTGCAGTATGCGGAGAATCCAACACCTGAAAACTTAAAACCCTTTTTTGTAATACCCAACTATCATCGATACAAGACCCGGTAACACAATAGTACCCAAGTCCATGTTTACCAGCAGTCCAGATATTAGAGGTAATTGAGACCTTATAATTTGCATATGCAAATATAGCTAGTAGGTCATTTTTTTCGTTTGGTAAACTGTTTTTTTATTTCGTTAACCATTTTTCTATGATGTAACCTCCTGTACATTGGTTTACCACACCCTTGAATTATCAACCGGGCAAAACTCAAACAATTACCCATACTAATTGGTTGTTCTTTGTGGGCAATATATCGGACAAATTCACTAAGAATTCTTTTTTCATTATACTTTTGGTGGGTTCTAGTACCATCCGGGTTCATAAGGGTTTGGACTAAGCGCGGGTCCGCACTTTCTTGTGGTTCCTCACGGTTTTTCTCATGATATTCGGCGTGTTTCTTAAATGTAGACATACCATTACTTTTTACATACGTGTAAAAATTCTTGCAACCACGTACCTTACATTTTAGAGTATACACAGTGCCATCCGGATGAAAGGTCATTTGATAATAGCACCGAAAACTAGCCTTGTATTCAGGTTTTGTGGATTTCCTCTTCTTCTTTGGAGCAATAAGAGCAATTGTCGAAGGATCAACATCTTCGGCTTGAATTTCAGGGACACTTGTCGAGGGAGTACCTCCTATAGGGGCGGTGTATTGACTCGATCCACCCGAAGCAGTACCTCCTATAGTGGCGGTGTATTGACTCGATCCTATAGAAGCAGTACCTCCATATGAAGGGTTAGGATATTGTGAATAATACGGTGGTGGCATTTGGGGGAGATTTTGTGGACAATAGTTAGGATCTTGAGGAAAATACGGTGGTGGCATTTGGAAGGGATTTTGTGGATAATATTGTGGTCCTTGTGGAGGATTTTGTTCCATTTGGAGGTATTTTGAGGACCATATGATGGAATTGGGATGTCGAAAAAATTGGTGGACATTCTATGCTCCATTTCCTCAATCGATTTGTGAGGAGATTCATTATGTGCCATTTATTCTACATATTAAAATTAACAATATTAAAAATAAGAATTTGAAAAATAAAATCTAACATATTTAAAAAATAAATCTATTTATCTAAAATATTCAAAAATAAATCTAACTTATTTATCTAACCTATTAAACATAAATCCGAATTTGAAAAATAAAATCTAACATATTTAAAAATGAATCCGAATTTAAATAATAAATCCAATAATTTAACATATCCAATAATCTAACATATTCAAAATAAAATCCAATAATCTAACACATTCAAAAATCTAACATATTCAAAAATAAAATCCAATAATGTAACATATTCAAAAATCTAACATATCCAATAATCTAACATATTCAAATCTATTTATCTAACATATTCAAAATTAAATCTAACCTACTTAAAAATGAATCCGAATAATCTAACAAAAATAAAATAGAACCAACTAAAAATAAATATAACATATTTAAAAATAAATCTAAGTATGTAACATATTCAAAAATACAATCTAACTTATTTATCTAACCTATTACAATAAATCCGAATTTAAAAAATAAAATCTAACTTATTTAAAAAATAAATCTATTTATCTAATTTATTTAAAAATAAATTCGAATTTAAAAAATAAAATCTAACCTATTTCAAAATAAATCCGAATTTTAAAATAAAATCTAACCTATTTAAAAATAAATCTAATATCTAAAATATTCAAAAATATTCAAATCTAACATATTAAAATTAAATCTAACCTATTTACAAATAATTCTAATTATCTAACATATTTAAAAATAAAATATAACTTATTTATCTAACCTATTTAAAATAAATCCGAATTTATAAAAAATAAAATCTAACATATTTAAAAATAAATCCAAATTTCAAAATATTCAAATCTAACCTATTAAAAATAAATATAACATATTTAAAAATAAATCTAAATGTCCGACATATTCAAAAATAAAATATAACTTATTTATCTAAGCTATTTAAAATAAATCCGAATTTTAAAAAATAAAATCTAACCTATTTAAAAATAAATCCGAATTTCAAAATAAAATCTAACCTATTTAAAAATAAATCTAATATCTAACATATTAAAAAATATTCAAATCTAACCTATTAAAAATAAATCTAACCTACTTAAAAAATAAATCTAATTATCTAACATCTTCTAAAATAAAATATAACTTATTTATCTAACCTATTTAAAATAAATCAAATTTTAAAAAATAAAATCTAACCTATTTAAAAATAAATTCGAGTTTCACAATATTCAAATCTAACCTATTAAAAATAAATGAAACATAGTTAAAAATAAATCTAACCGTCCAACATATTCAAAAATAAAATATAACTTATTTATCTAACCTATTTAAAACAAATCCGAATTTTAAATAATAAAATCTAACTTATTTCAAAATAAATCCGAATTTCAAAATATTCAAATCTAACCTATTAAAAATAAATATAACATGTTTAAAAATAAATCTAACTATCCAACATATTCAAAATATGACTTTTTCTAACCTATTTAAAATAAATCCGAATTTTAAAAATAAAATCTAACCTAATTAAAATAAATCTGAATTTCAAAATATTCAAATCTAACCTATTAAAAATAAATATAACATATTTATAAATAAATCTAACTATCCAACATATTCAAAAATAAAATATAACTTATTTATCTAACCTACTAAAAATAAATATAACATATTTAAAAATAAATCTAACTGTCCAACATATTCAAAAATAAAATATAACTTATTTATCTAACCTATTTAAAATAAATCCGAATTGTAAAAAGAAAATCTAACATATTTAAAAATAAATCTATTTATCTAACATATTCAAAAATAAATCCAACTTATTTATCTAACCTATATAAAAATAAATCCGAATTTAAAAAATAAAATCTAACTTATTTTAAAATAAATCTTATTATCTAACTGTTTGACCTAAAATGTCAGGATTTAAAAATAAAACAAAATACCTAAAATATAGGAAAATGGAGGTGCCCATTGTAAATCAAAATGGAGAGAGTTGAGTCACTCATTCAATCATTGAACTTAAAAAAAAATGCTCACGGCTTCAAATGAGATGAATTAAGAATGGGCCAATTAAATTGCTTGATGTGAATTAAATAATGGTTTAAAGATTAAAAGGCAATAGGTTCGGACCCATCAAAAATTAAAGAAGCATATCGGGCCTTTGGCAAATATTTGAGTTGACCGAGATTTTATTGGGCTGCCGATTAGATTAAGTGAGCTGCTGCATGGGCCGAACCTAATCAAAGAGAATGGATTGGTGAGCTGCTGGGCCGAAAAAAGGGAATGAGTCCCACGCCTATCTGCACCTTTTAATCATCTAAACTTGGTATATTACAAACCTTCAGCTGGTCTCTGCGTGGTCTACAAACACCAAGCTCACATAATCTAAAAGGATCTTCTCCTTCCCCTAGCAGACAAAAGAAGTCAGAAGAAACGGTAAAAATCCTGGCGCCGCTGGAGATGCTCTTCGTCCTTCACTATGCTACTCAATTAAGGCCGTTAGATGCATTCAACGATCCAGATGCTGCCAACTCATCAATCCGTCCAGCTGCTGAAATCATGCCTAAACCCTAATTGGAAGGCTATAAAAAGAGCCCCTGTTGAAGAAATTAGGGAGACACAATACAGAGCCGAAATTATACTACAACAGAGAGCAATAGAGAGATAGAAGCAAAAAAATATAATCTTTCTTCTACAAAGAATTTAGATAATTCAAATAGCTTGAAGTTTGTTCTTCCTCCCTCTCTGTAGCAAAAAAGGAAATAGGTAATTAAAGGCAAAAATCATGTAAGCCTTGAGAGATGATGCTATGTATATGTTCATGATGAAATAAGAAAGTTCTTCAAAACCGAAATCTTCCTTTTTCTTTCTTTTTCTTTGCTGCCTTGATTTGCTGTTTGTCTTCTTTGTTTGCTTTCCTTTTTTAAAGCTTTAGGTTAATAAAGTGTGAAGGCTACATGATATTCAAGTTTATTTCATAATAAACTAAGCATGTTCTAGCCTAATGATCAAATAAAAAAAATAAAAGTGCATATAACTCTCTCTTTTCCTTTTCTGTTTTTCTTTAAAATTGTATATGAAAAGAAAATTAATAAATATTTTAGTCCTTTCCTTTTGGAGCTTCCTACTAATCTGATATAAAAAAAATATATATGTAAGATGTAAGACAAAAAAAAAAAGATTGAAGCCTTGATCTCCTTTTCTTTTTTTCTCTCTTTTTGATTAAACCTTTTAATTCTTTTCTAAAATGATTGATTAATTGAGATATAGGAGTTGAGCCAGTGTTGGTCTCCTTTTATATTAAAATTATGTTAATCATTTTATGAAAGGAATTAATAGGAATAAAAGTGACATAAAAAAAAATCACACAAGAGGTGTTGAAGTTGAGCTAGTGTGTCTCCTTCATCACTCTCTCAATATAAAGATCCCAAGGACCTATTTGCATAAAAGGATTAATTTGATCAATAATTGATGCATGTATCAATGTGCAGAAATTTTGATAAAATTAGGACCTATATGTAAATAGTGAGAGAAGGACGGCTAAATTGCAAATAGACATCAGCTATGCTGAAATTTGTCATTTGTACATTTAAACCTATGATTTCTCAATGATTTGTCTAATAATCAACTAAAAGATCACTTAAACATGATTTCAAGCAAAATAGGGTCCTTTCTGCATATTTCCAATTTCTGACAAATTTGATGTTTAAACATATTGAGTTCATGAACTTTGGAGCTTTGATTTCCCTTTCTTCTTTCATTAGTACCAGTTCAGCAGCTACAAGACTATTTAAATTCGGTTGAACCCCTAACCAGTCAGTATACCAACTGGTTTTCATCTCTAACTAGCCCCTGGTACAGCACCCACAGTGAGCTCAGCAATATAGAACATCACAAGTACCACTGGTACATGAAAGGTACTCAGGATCACCAAAATGACCCCTTCTGCCAGAATAATCAGCATAAATTAATGAAAAATCAAAAATGAAAAATGGACATCATGATTAAATAAAGGACAACAAAATACACAAAATAGACACAAGTTTCACATTTTTATGATTTTATTTTGATTTTATATGAATTCTTAAAGTTCAGCTCTAGAAATGGAAAATCAGCATTTTAATGATAAATGGCCTTTGCTGGTAAATTGAACAGTGAAGACTGATAGGACTAAAATGAAAAAAAAAAACATCATAATCAGATAAAGGACTTCCAAACACACAATATTGACACAAATTTTATATTTTTATGATTTTATTTCGATTTTATATGAATTTTCAAAGTTCAGTTTTAAAAACAGAAAAATCAGCAAAGACACCTGCTGGTAAAATGAACAGTACAGATCGGCTAAAAATTCAAATCAAAGAACAAACATCATGATTAAATAAAAGACTTCAAAATACATAAAATAGACATAAATTTCATATTTTTCTGATTTTATTTCAATTTAATATGAATTTTTGAAGTTCAGACCTAAATACAAGCAAAATCAGCTAAATAAATTGGTAAAATACCCTTCATATCCCAGCTGCACGGATTTTAAAGCAATATGACCCCTTTGATTCCGGCGCCAAAACAAAGCTTAAATGGAAACACCAATCTTGATATCCAAAGCCCAAATCTCAAAGCCCAATATTTAAATCAAACATTCACACAAATCTAAAATCCGAACTACACATCTCAAAGCCCAAAAATCCAAATCTCAAAGCCCAGTTAATAAATAAAATTTCTAAATCAAAGCTCTTTTCACCAAAGTCCCTCTGACTTTTTAATATCTATAGCGATGTCCTTGACAGCCCAAAAGTCTCTCAAATAACCCCTTAAAAGCCCAATTTTTCATACAAACCCTGTCTAAAGCTCATATCACATTTTTATATCCTCCCAGCTTTGTAAATAAGTCCCTGACAGAAAAAAAATATTTACAAATAGATCCTTCCCAGTCCTTTTTAATCATAACTTTTTCATCCCAAGTCCAAATTGACTCAAACCACCTCCAAATGAACCCAAATTAAATTTCCTATGTTTCTAAATCAAAATTGAACATGTTTAAATATCAGCCAAATCCTGAAATGACCAAAATACCCTTTTTTCAATTTTAAACGATTTAACAAAAATGTAAATAAACATGTCATGAGTCAAACATAAATAAACAATGTATATACACTTCTCAAATATCCAAATTTCTATTTCAAAATATAATAAATATTATTTTAATATGAAATCATACACACACACATATGTCCAAACATATAGAACCAATCAAATCAAACCCAAAGCCAATACATGAGTCTCCTTTTTAGCCCCATTATTCAATTCACAAAAGATAGGCACAAATCCTGGAATGAACGAGGTATTCAGCATGGCTTGGAAGGGTCATCTGATGTAATTAACAGCGGGGGCTTGCGCCCGTTGGACAGATAAACGGACCTCACAATCAATAAACTCTCTCGATAGACTGATTATGAACAGTAGGTCTGTCGATGGTGAACCAGAAGGAATTGTATAAAGAAAATAAATGTTTCAAGTTCTATGTTCTCTCTATGTCTTGAAAACCGAGAGCATTGAACCCTGCGACATTTTAATGCATGCACACACCTTCCACCACTGTGCAACTTTCTGCGCCATACACTAACTTATTTAAAAATAAAATCTAACCTATTAAAAATAAATCTAACCTATTTAAAATTAAATCTAATTATCTAACATATTCAAAAATAAATCTAACCTATTTTAAAATAATTCTAATTATCTAACAATTACTAAATATGAAATTACTAAAAATTAAATCTAACAAAAAATAAATCTAACCTATTTAAAATCTAACATTCAATTTAAATTTAAAATTACTCTACAAAAAATAAATCTAACTAAAAATAAATATAACTAAATGTAAAATAAATATAACTTTATAATATTGCGGGAAAATCTTGCGGGAGGTGTCGAACTTCGTAATTTCTCTACTTTCGTAATTCCATTTGCGTATTTGTAGAATGAAATAAATTTGCAACTATATTTTTTTTAACAATAAAATTGAAATTTAAGAATAATGAAAATATTGAGAGTATGAGAATATGAGATTGAGAGAATGAGAGATTGAAAATAATAAGAGTATGAGATGTGAAAATGTATGAAGAATGGGGGTGTATTTATAGGGTTTTTTTTTTTGAGGGGGAGGAATAACTGTTTTTTTTTTTAATTTCAAACGGGTTCGCGGGTTGGCTCGGATCCTGCCGAGTTGGCACGGGTCCCGGGTCCGAGTTGGGAGGGTTCAGGAGGGTTCGGGTCCGGATCCGGGGTTAGCACGGGTTAGTTCGGTCTGATCCGGGACCGGAGTTTCAAACGGGTCGGGTCATCCCGGGTTGGGTCCAAAAACCCGGATCCACACCTTGGTTAACCCGGCCCACCCATTTGGACGGTCCGGTCCCCGGGTTGCCATGGGCTCGGGCCGGTCCGGGGCCAGTCCACGGGTTGGCCGGTCCGGTCCTGGACCGGGCGGGTTTTTTCAATACCCTATGTAGAGCTAGGTGATTTTTTTTAAATAGTATTTCTTTAAACTATTTCAACGGAACAAGTCTTGGTGGAGTGGAAGTTAGAAAACTAGCCTCCACTGATCCTACGGACCGGTGTAGCAAAAAAAAACACAATCCACACCGATCCTAGAGATCGGTGGAGCCCGTTTTGCACCAGCCACACCATGCTACACGGAAGACCACACCAAATATTCCTGCACCGATCCTGTGGATCGGTGGAGCTTCAAAAATGCCTCCACTGGTCCTGTGGATCGGTGTAGGTTTAGAGTTTAGTTACTTACCCCCATCCATCTCATCTCATTGGCTCAAGTTTTGGAAGCTTTTGGGCTGCTTCAAGGGTTCTACTATCTGAATTCGGATGGGAATTAATTAGTTGCTTCATTCTTCACCACACAATTAATATACTAAATACATAAATATAATAGTAGAATAGAAATGGAACTATAATAGTATCCGCACTATCCACTCGGATAGCAGCTCTCTCTACCTGTGGCATTACATATATAGTTGCTTCAAATTTGGAAATCAAGGCTCCACCGGTTCTAGGGATCGGTGGAGGTATAGATGAGGGATTTTCTGTGGCGAGGGTATCGACTGGTGCAAAACAGGCTCCACCGGTCCCTAGGACCGGTGTAGATCGATTGGTTTTTTTTTGCTCCACCGATCCCTAGAATCGGTGGAGGCTAGTTTTCGAAATTCAGCCCAACAAAGACTTGTTCCGTTGAAATAATTTAAAGTAATTCTATTTTAAAAAAAAAATCGAGCTAGGCTTTAGTTGAAAGCTTTAATTGATTTAGCCATGGATACATATTTTTAATTTTCCCGGCTACTCGTGTTTCTTTTGGCGGACTCACAACCAATTTCAAATTTATCTTTAATATATGGATGGTCCAAGAATAGTCTGAACTTGAATTAACTGAATTGTTTTGAAACGTACTTCATTCTTTGATTTTGTACATTAGCAATTAATTACCCGACTGTATGAGTGAACAAGCTATGCTGGTCAGATAAACGCTGGTAAAACCCATGATACTTATTGGTATTGCATGTAAAAGTGTTCTTTTTAAGACAGGCCATATGCTATTTCAACGAAAAAAAATCACGACATGATAAAATAAAAGGAGTCAATAAATATAATGTAATTTTAAATTAATGAAGAGCATTAAAATGTATTTGTATTTAGACTCAGGTCTGTCCCACATTTCCTGATAAAGAGCGGGGTGTATTTGATGGGCATCAGCTCAAATTCGGTCCATTGTTAATTTTGTTTGGACAGTTCGATTTGCGTTTAGATTTGTGAGAAAATTAAAATTAAAAACTGCTCCAAATCTAAATAGACGTGCGGATCTCGACGCGGATCGAATAATTTAGACCGGGCATTGGACCAAATTTGGTCCAATGGGCTTGGTCTCTTGCCCATCAGACCCCTTTCGCTCCCTTTCTCATAAAAGCACTCCTCTTGCATTAAACCACTCCTTTTCTCGGCCCATACATACACCTGAGGCCCAGTTAAAGAGTTTGAGCCTGGCTATTGGGCTCTAAATCTGGTTAATTTGGGCCTTCTAGCGTACCAATACAATATAATTTGGGCCTCCTAGTCATAGCAGCAGGGGTGAAAACGGTATGGATAATATCCAATCCGTATTCGAAAAATTAGATGTGAATATCCGATATCTAAATATCCGTGCGGTTATGGATATTGTATGGTTTTACTTTTCAATTATCTGTATCCGAATAGTAGATATATACCATATATTTTAATATATATTATGGAGTAGAACTAGGGTGTTCCTAAGTTCACCAAGCCCCTTTGTGAACTCAACTCTAAAACCTATGGAATTGGCTCCAAACGACGATTCCAAACCGTTGAAATCTTTCTACTTTACAAGTGATGCATCTACATGTGAAAATTTTAAAGTTTCAAATTAATTTAGTATAAAGTCAAGTGATCAAAATTAGAAGGTTTATAAATTAATTTTAATACATTTATTTTTTGGACGTCTTTTGACCACTTGACTTTATACTAATAAATTAATTCGAAACTTTAAAATTTTCACATGTAGATGCATCACTTGTAAGGTAGAAGGATTTTAACGGTTTGGATCCGTCGTTTGAAGCCAATTCCATAGATTTTAGAGTTGAGTTCAAACTTGGTGAACTTAGGAACACCCTAGTTCTACTCCTTCCAAGATCATTAATTATGTACCTCAAAATTCAATAGTACTGATGCAGTAAACTGAGATGTCCGAGACCATTCCTTATCTTTTATCATTAATTAGCCGAGTCTGTTAACAAAAAAGTGAAAATGAAAAGTTAGATTTATGAATTTAAAATGGCCAAATAGATCTAAATCTCATTAACCTCATTAAGGTATTAAAAATAACCAAACCCAACGAAGTTTGTCGTCAATAAAATTTTCAAAAACTTTAAAAAAATCATAAATTACGATTGCATCTGTCACTATTAGTATTTTAAAATACGGATTTAAATATAAGTACCGAAATACTGCATATGATATGCAGTCTGATCTTACAGTTTTTTATTTTTAGTTTTGTAATTTCAGCAAAAAAAAAAAATAATAATAAAAATAATAATAAATGATGATGATGATGAGAAGAATGATGATGATGATGATAATAATGATAATAATAATAATAATAATAATAAGAAGAAGAAGAAGAAGAAAACAAAGTATATAGGTATCTGCACTAGGAGCGGTTCCCGAATTTTTTTTAATGCTCTCAATTAAAAAAATAACAAAATGCCCTCAATCTTCTGAAGTGGACCGACGCACAGTGAGGCGGTTCTTTTTTTTTGTTTTGAAAAATCTCAAAATGAAACAATAAACTGATAAAACACTAAACTTAATGTCATCGATTGTTTTTTTTAATAGCATATTCTAAACTTGAATACCAAAAACACTAAACTAAATTTCAAAATGAAAACATTTACATGAATATATTTGAACTAAAAAAATGAAAATGTAACAAAAAAAACTCTAGATTTTATACTTTATACACTTAAAAAAACAATGCCTAAGAAAAGTATCACACATTATATTACATATTATTAATTACATGAATAACATTATAACTAAAAATATAAAAATATAACAAAAAACTCTAGATCTGAGACTCCATACATTTACATGAACAATGCCTAAGAAGAAGTATGGTAAAAGGACAAAAAAATCGGAAATTAGAAATGAAAAACTTAATCTGAAACTTCAACTCAAGTTTTGAAAGAAGAGAAATAATTAAAAAAAAATAGATAGAGATGCATTATAACAGGAAGACACGGATCGATGACGTGGGAAAATATTATATTTTTTTTAATTACTCACAGATCATACAATAAAACCGCGTATTATGTTGAAGAATTCATATACATCCGTCTGAAAGAAGGATCTTCCTAATTTTTTTAATTGAACTAATACAATATTTATGTTTTGTTATGTCATTTAGTCAGAGTTTTATTATCAATTTCATATGAATCATTTAAAAAATTAATTGATGAACAATTTCACTACTCAATTACTCGTCAATTTAAAAAAGAAAAGAAGAGAACTGCCCCAGAGTGGGTTGGGGCAGTTTTCAAAATAATAAAAAAACTGAGGGTATTTTTGTTATTTTTTTAATTGAGGGTATTAAAAAAAAAATCGGGAGCGGTTCTCACTGGTAGGGATGGCAATGGGCCTAGCCTACGGGTATTTTGCCAAGCTCAGGCCTAGCTTGCCCGTAAAAAATTAATGGCCCGCCTGCCTGGCCCAGTCTAACGGGCTTGAAAATCTAGGCCCAGCCTGCCCATAGGCTTTTCCTCCAGGCCCAGGCCTGCCCGTGCCTGCCTGCCTGTGCCCATGGGCTGTCTTACCCGGCCCAGCCCGGCCATGCCCAATTCATTTTTTGAGGCCGAATTTCTCCAACTTTTTATTTTCTTTTTTCAGAAACTGTAGCCTGTTGGTATGCATTAATTCCAAATACAAGTATAACTGTAAAGATAATTTTTACGACGAGAAAATAAGAGTATAGTAATAAGAAGAGTATAGTATTAGACCAAATTGCATTCATGAACAAAATATTAGCATGCTTGAACCATACCCTTATATAAAGCAAAATTGAAAATAAAGATCAAAATAGTGAAGGGCAAAATCTGGTCTCAAGGTATAGCTTAATAAACATAAATAAAATATGGTCCCTAAATTTCAGAATAAAATCTGGTCCCTAAATCTGGTCCCTAAAATCTGGTCCCTAAATTTCAGAATGACATAAATAAAATCTGGTCCCTAAAATCTACATAACATTGGCTATATACATAACATTGGCTAATTACAGAACAAACAAATAACTATTAAAACCCGCATGCAACAGAGACATGCCAAAAGCATGACACATGAAAAATTCTTTCAATTTTTCTCTTCACTTGGTTGTTCAAGTAAAGCTTCTGTGACTGATTAAAAGCAAGAAACCTCAATAAGATCCAATTTGAAATGTCCTTGCTTTAAATATCAAATTCTCTACATTCTCTACTAATACCTTCTTTTCCTTTGTTTATATTTAAGCAGTCAATAGTTATATTATTTAATCATAGCTGAGTTTTGTTATACTGTTTAATACTCATGTCTTCTTTTCTTAGTCCTTTCATGTTTTTTGTATTGCTTCTTTGTTCTGTTTGATTGGATTTTATTCTTGCTTTGACCTGACAGGGAATTAAAGGAACATATATTGTGATTATTTATAACTCTTGTGGGATATGTTTGGGATTTGGATGCATGAGATAACGTTGTTCCTGGAATAAATATGTTACCCGGATCAGACAAGAAGGCACAGAGGCCACAGATCAACAAAAAGGCTCACACAAATCTTTAGAGTTGATACCTGCTTACACTTGTCAGTACAGCATTTCTATAAATACCGAAAAAAAATAGCTAATCGAGGAACTTTTTAGTATCTTCCATCCTAGAGTTTATCTAATTTATATACATAATAAATCTTGCTTAGATCAAAATAGACGAAATTGCTATTTACTACAAAAGCAATAGAATTTACTGTCAGTAAAAACATTGAATTTTATTCTCTACCAAAGTCATGTTTAAAACATTGAATTTATTGTCAGTAAAAACACTACAAGTACTTCAAACAAAAACCAAAATTGGAATAAATTGGACTTAATCAAGACCAGATAATTTTTTCTACCTCTACAAAAATTGCTTGGACCCTTCTTAAACCTTACAAAGTTACGAAAATAGGAGCACGCGGTTAAAATAGGAAAGTAATACCAGATCAACAAAGGCACATGCTGGGAAAAGTAAAAATATTGTATAGTATGTTTTAGATCTAACAGTAAGCATCTTCATAAGTTATCAGACAAGAAGGCACAGAGGCCACAGATCAACAAAAAGGCTCACACAGCCAGCAAGAGCAAAACAAACCCGAAGGCCACAGGTCAAGCAAAATGGCACGAAGGCCACAGATCAAGGCATCAGCCGCAAGCCACAAGGCCAAACCAAAATAAAAGAGTCAAATGTTACCCGGGGAGAGCAAATCGCAAGAAGGACAACTAGGCCGGTTCCAAAGGGGTTCCTTCGCCTCACGGCCGTCAAGAAAATTCAGCAAGCAACCCACAGAGAAAGGCTCCACTAGGCACCCGAAAACACCAAGCAAGAACCGAAGGCAACCGATCACAACCACCGGCACCCAAAAACCCTAGGGTTTCGGAAATTTTAGCATGCAACAGGGAAAAAACGGAAAAGAGAGAAAGGGTAGAAATCTCAGCGCATGAGGGAATCAAGATTCAAGAGAGCAAGTGAGAGAGGAGAGAGTGGACTTCGGTGTCAGCGGGAGAGAAGAGAAAGGGGTAGAGTTTAGCAGCGGGAGAAGAGAGGATAGGAGGTAGCGAAGGAGATAGAGAGGGGGTGGGGTTCGTGAGGCAGAGAAAAGAAAGACAGAGAGGGAGAGAACGGGAGAAGAGGAATAGCGGCTGGATTCGCTGGAAAAAACCCTAAATCCAATTTCATAATTTTCGTTGTATTAAAATATAAGCCCAACGGGCTGCCCGTGGGCTTAGAGTTAAGCCCAGGCCTGGCCTGGCCTGTCTTTAGGCCCGGCCTTACCTGGCCCATCACAGTGCCGGGCCGGGCGGATATTAACGGGCCTCCGGGCCAATCGGGCTTTTTTGCCATCCCTACTCACTGGTCGCTAGTTTGAATTTGTAAGCATACATAAATTTAGGAGTTTTGCAAAACAAATGCTGCATGCGGATCTTCTATGCACACTACTTAAATGCATCCGTGTAGTCATACATGTGGTTTTGCATATGCAGCCTACAGACAAACCCGCATAATATCTACTGTATATTATTTTTGGTGCGAATTAGTCACCACATTGCATATACGGTCGTATTTTAAAATATATACTTATTTATACCGTACATACAACAAGTGCAGTTATAAATAATTTTTTTCTTTTTGTTACTTGCTCTTCTTTTGTTACAGATTCCATCAGAGATGAGATTGAATCTATACAACTCAAGGATAACAAGCATCTTTGAGAATTGTTTATGGGAAAATATCAACATATGAAAACCCAAACAGCTCAAAGCATTGCAAAATTGATACATGGACTTTGAAATAAAAAATAGTCATTAATTAATTAACCAAGAAATTATCAAATTGTTAAACTTAAAAAGTGAAAATTTCCTCACATAAATTGCGACCCTTTGTCTAATTGTTGTTCAATAACTGTGCAAGTCAATTGAGAATATAGTCATTTGAAGAGATAAGAAAAAATTATTTCGATCCTACCAAAATTTTTACTTTTTCATATCTTTTAAATTGCAAAAACAAGGTACAATAATTATCTTGTTGTCAGTTCATTTCACTATCAGAAATTACAAAGTTTTACAAAAGTAAAGGGGTTTTAAGTAATATTGGACCCACAAACACTTAAGATGCTAAATATTTTCTAGGCTCCTTCACCAGATATTTTCCTGGGCCCGCACACTTTATGATAGTATTAAATTTCTTTGCCGGGTCAGAAGATATTTCCATTGCCCATGTGACATGTGTTTCGGAATGATATGCAAAATTTTACACTATATTATTATTTATATGAAATGTTTTTACTTAATTAATATTAAATTGAGAATTATATATCTTGAAAAATAACAGTTATATGTTAAAAAAAAATATAAAGAACGAAATTCTTCACGACTTCTAGCCATTTTATTAGATACCTGCCTTATAAAAAATAAAAAAAAGAAAGAAACTGAAGACGGACAGCTGTCTTATAAAAAATATATAAAAATGTATTTATTTAATGGAGTTGACTGCAAGTCCTCTCCCAATAATTAGTTTTTCTACCTTCTCTCTTTTCATCGTTTCATATCAACACAAGAGAAGAAAAGAGAACAGACTTAGCAATTTTAGATCGATGGGTCTAGGCGGAGTGATTTCCAATCTTCTCTCGTTGGGTGCCAAACTGTTGCCTGCTGTCGTCGCATCTGCGCAAGCTCCGTCTTCTTCCTCCAATCCTCCAGTAGATCAAAACCACCAAATTGAGGCTGAGTTGAAGAAATTGATGAGGATGTTGGAGCGGATCAAGGCCACGCTGTACGATGCAGAGCAGAGGGAGATCACAGACTCAGCAGTCAAGCTCTGGTTGAAGGAGCTCAAGGGTGTTGCGTACGATGCAGAGGATGTACTGGATGAATATCACTATGAAGTCTTACGAGCACAAGTTGAGGCAAGAGATGCTTCTCCACCAGATTCTCGTAAAAGGAAGCTAATTCAGGTAACTAATTTAATTTTATTTCTTTGAGCAAAGAGTATATCTGTATAAGTGATAGGTTTTGAGTTCATGAGTTAGGGTCACTAACATAAACGTCTTATTAGTGTTTAGATTAAATTGAATTGCTAATCAAGTTCAAGAAAAAAAAAAAGTAATTTCAGATTCCCTTGTTGATGTGAAATGCCGAGCCTGTATCTGTCAACCTGGTCAAGCTCATTTGTTAGCAGCATAAATTCCATTGACTACCAAGAAGTTGTAAGCTCTTAGAACTATAACACAGAATATGAAATGTACTTTTACCCATAGTCTATCATCAGATCCAGGTAGAGCCATATATATATATACAAGGTACTAGCTGGACATATGATGTGCCATAGGAAATATGATAAGTCCATATAAAACACATTGCAAAACACAATGTAGCAAAGACCCGTACTATATAACTAATATTATAACAGGATGGAAAAGAGAGAGATTGTGCTTCAAATGGTATTATTTGTGTACATGAACATTATAGTAGGTCTTACACTCTCAAGGTAATTATAACTTTCCAGGTTCCTTGCGGCATGCTGGATGAAATTCGGCAAATAAGGAGCAGATTTCATGAGATTGCGAATGATCGGATAGCACTTCAATTGTCAGAGGGAGATGGACCCAAACGTTGCAACAACGAATTTCAAATAGCTCCAACTAGCAACTTCGTAGTTGAGTCAAATATCTTTGGTCGAGAGTGGGAAAAGGAGAAACTAATTGATTTGTTGTCCTTAGAACGTGATATTGTTTCGGTGGTGACAATTGTGGGCATGGGGGGCATTGGCAAAACAACCCTTGCACAACTTGCCTATAATGATCAAAGAATCAAACAAAGGTTTGATAAATATGGGTGGATATGTGTATCAGAGGATTTTAATGTTGAAAGGATCACCAAAGAATCACTGGAGTCTATTACAGGAAATGGGTGTGATCTTACAAATTTGAGTGCTTTGCAAGAGAAAATTCGGAATGAGATAAGTGGGAAAAGGGTACTTTTGGTCCTTGATGATATCTGGAATGAGAAGAAGAGTCTGTGGGACTCATTTCAGGCTCCTTTTATGTCAGCTGCATTTGCCAAAATCCTAGTTACTACAAGGAATGATCCAGTCGCACGAATCATGCAAACAGAGCCAACATTCAACCTTGGCCATTTGTCAGCTGAACAGTGTTGGCGATTGTTCGAACATTATGCATTTGGGGGAGTAGAACAAAATAATGACCCGAAGTTGGTAGAAATTGGGAAGCTTGTCATGAAGAAGTGTGGAATGTTGCCCTTGGCTGTGAAGTCAATTGCTAGCCTTTTGAGGCAAGAGGCAGAAGAAAAGGGCTGGACAAATATTTTAGAAAGTGAGCTATGGGAGTCTGAAGATGTTCACAATGAGATATTTCCACCTCTTCAAATAAGCTATGCACGTCTTCCCACTTACCTAAAGTCTTGTTTTCTATATTGTTCCATGTTTCCTAAAGATTACAGCTACGATGTTGAATATTTGGTGAAATTATGGATATCCCAGGGTTTTATTGAGTCTAAGGGAAACAAGACTGCAGAACAAATTGGTTTTGAATATGCTGAACAATTGTGCCAGAGGTCCTTGTTTGAAAGAAAAGGCAGACATGAGTTGTATGCGTTTAAGTTGCATGCTAAGCAGTTGTACCGGAGGTCCTTTTTTGAAAGAGAACGCAGACATGAGTTGTATGCGTTTAAGTTGCATGATATAGTTCATGATTTAGCACGACTTAATTCAGAAAATGGTTGCTATTCAATTGAGGTTGGTAAGCCCCCAATTTTTACTAATATACTGTACGATATGTATATAGATAATTATGTGAATCTAAGAGATCGTATTCCCTCTGACAAGTTCACTACTCTGCACACACTCTTTACAGGCTTCCATGTCAGAAACTTCTTCAATACTTTTGAATTTTCAATGGCACCAAAATTAAGAGCTCTAATTATATTGTCATTCCATGATTTAGAATCTCTTTCCTCCATTGGTAATTTGAAACATCTTCGTTATCTTTCACTTAGTGAAATGTTCTTCGAAATGCTACCAGAATGCATATGCTCCCTTTACAGCTTGCAAAATCTAACTCTTGAGTGTAATTATGATCTCAAAGAGTTGCCAACAAAAATAGGAAATCTAATTAGCTTAGAAGAGCTACAAATTAATAATTGTCATAGACTGAAGGTGTTGCCTGTGTCCCTTTGTCAATTAAAAGCCTTGAGGAAAGTCTATCTTTTTAGTTGCTCCCTACTTGAAGAGCTTCCTACTGACATGGGGAGCCTTACAAATCTTCAAACTCTGGAAATAAGGGATACTAGTGTGAGTTATTTACCACCTAGGTTGAGCAAATTTGTAGGAATTCAAGGACTGAACGTGAAGCTCAGATGCCAGACAATAGGATGGTTAAAGGGTTTTCCTGATTTAGGAGGTACTCTTTGTCTGTGCGGATTGAAAAATATTTCCAATTTAGTGGATGTACAATGTGCTAACCTTGTGAGTATGTGTAACTTGGAGCACTTGATACTAAACTGGAATGAGGTAAGACCTACAAACTTGTCCAATGATTATCCGGATATAGATGGCAGTGTACTTAAGTTGCTCATAAAAAAAGGTCAGCACATATTTCTTGAAGATCAAAAATGTTTTTCGGTGATGGATAGTCTCCAGCCTCACCCTAATCTTAGCAAGCTACAAATAATGGATTACAGTGGGATAATATTTCCGGAATGGATTGGAAGCCTATGCAAACTAAAGTATTTGAATATTATCAATTGTAATGGTTTGCAATTCTTAAAAGCAGAGTCGCTGCCATTAGAACTTCAAGAGTTGAAAATTCTTGGATGCAATCAGTTAGTATCTATGCCTGGAATACAAAAGCTGAAATCCTTGGTCAAACTTACCATCAATTATTGTGAGAATCTGTGCTCGTTTATGGAACCTTCTCTTGAATTGACAATGAGAGCAGGGGTGGGTTCATATGGGACCTCTTTGTTGGGGTTGACAAACCTTGTTTCACTCAAACGTTTGACGATTACAAACTGTTCCAAATTGCAAGTATTGGCCGATGAGTTGATTCCTGTAGAACCTTGCATCGTTGAGGTTTATAATTGCCCCGGGTTAAGGGAGTGGTGCTTGCAACATGGAATAAACTATGGGAGGTACTTCCTCATTCCTATTATTCTATAATATTGTTGCTATATTATTGAAGAGAGTGCCATTATCTAGTTTCTAAGCTTTATTTCTTTAAATACAAAATTAAAATTACATTATACTTCTTTCCTCTTTTTTCTTTCCACTCATACCATTCAACTCAAGAATTATATTTTTTTCAAACGTGATTCAAATCTGGAGTGGAAATGAATAGTGCCCCAGGACTGAGTTTTTGGTAGCAAGTAGGGATTATAAATTTATTACATGAGTAATAGTTGTTAGAATAGAATAAATAATTGGTCCCTCTAGCAAAGCTGACTTGCACATAGGTCCTCGCTGAGAATTCAACTTAATATTTTTTTTTTTAGGAGGGTTCAAATGCACCATTATTTTTGTGCTCCAATATGCTCCACATCCTTTTATCTTCATTTTCAAAGTCCGAACAGTCGATCTGAACCGCTCAACATGATCTTCATAATAAAATATGCTTGGGTACCAAATTTTATATTTTTTTAAAAAAATTTACTATTTTTTTAGATAGGTACAAAATCACTTTTTTAAGGCGATTCTGGACCATCCGATAAAGTGATATTGTACCTATCTAAAAAATAGTAAAAAAAAATTCTGAAAAATATAAAATTTGGTCTCCGAATATATTTTACTATGAAGATCATGTTGAACGGCTCAGATCGACTGTTCGGACTTTGAAAGTAGAGATAAAGGATGTGGAGCATGTTGGAGCACAAAAATTATGGTGCATTTGAACCCTCCTCTTTTTTTTTAAGGTTAGCGGTTTTTATGCCAACTAACAAATTAATTGATATAAACCGTATTTATAACGAGTCAAGTGACTCTAATTCCTAAATCTACTCCTTTCTTCTCACAAAATCCTCTAAATTACTCTAACCATTATCACCCTCTAAATTCCTAGATTTACTCTTCTAATCCTACTTATATATACTCATATTCACCCAATACCTTAATCCCCATCTTGCTCCACGACCAGATCTGCTATTTTGACCGCCGCCGATTTCCGATGACCGGATCTACTTACCATCATGCTCCGATTGAAATGAGAACTCTACTCTCCAAGCTCCGACGATACCAAACTCTCGGCTCAGTTCAGCTCCCTTCCCTCTCACACATTCTCCTCTCCGCTCAAGAAGGTAGAGACGAGAGAGAGGGGAGGACATCATTGTGTCAGAGGTGAAAACTTGAAGAGGAGAAGTGTGGAATCAGAGGCGACGGCTAAGTAGATATAGGGTTTGAGATTTTTTTTTTTTTTGCTCCTTTGGATCCAACTTAATTTTAATGTTCAGTAGTTTTCACCTCTGATTCAACATAATGACCATAAAATTAAGTTATAAATTAGGAAATCGTCCTTTTTGCTCACTGCTAGACTGAAAGATTCAACATAATGACCTTTTTGCTCGGCTCTAAATAATAGCCTTTGAATTCTAAATCAACAAGAAACATAAACAGAGAAAAAAAGTAGGAAATCGTCCAATGCAAAACCTCAACTAGATGCAAAGAGGGGCTTGCGTTTGTCTCATGAACTTTTCACTTGGATATGAAATTGAGTTCGACTACAGATTTTGCCCATTCAAGATATTTAAGGATCATTAAGTGCGTTTCTTTTAGGAGGAGAAGAAGCTCATGATCTGGAAGCAGTGGACATGGTGACATTATACAATTCTGAACGATTTTTTTTCTGTTCTTTCAGATAAAAATGAGAAACAACCTGTTAAACTTTTAAGTATTCACAAGAGAATTTTTAACCTGTTTTGAACCTGCGACCTCGACCTCTTAGATAGTGCTATTAATTGAACAGGGACATGTGGGATTATATTAGGGCGTCTCTTTCAGCAGCTCGTTTGGTTCCACCCTAACAGCACCAATAATTTTCACCCCTCCTCCATCACTTGGCTCTTTCGCAAGGCTCGCGCCGGCTCCTTTAGGTAAACTTGTATCTCATTTTTCTTAACTTGAAACTTGGTCTCTGAAAGAACTTTGTCTATGTAAACATTGCTTTTGAGAAGGACCAAATATGTCTCTATTGTGCATAACCTCACCTCTATCAATTTAAGGTTTTATATTTCAGTGTATCTTGTTCTTTTTACGTTTTACCTTTTAATTGAACTTGAAAAATCATAGGGTGGATGTTGTTACCAGAATTAACCTCTTGCTTGTTTGTCTTTTTGGATCCTTTAACTCATGCTATTTGTTTTATCTAGATGTACCAGCTTCAAAGATTGATTAGATTCATGTTGCTCTGTTAGGCACAATTTTAGTTTGGCCTTAGACTATAGTGTGAACTGATTGAGAATTCCATTTTCTTGATATAATAGAAGTTTGTCATTAATATATTATGGTAAATGTAGGCGAGTGATGTGCTACTCGTTCGTGGTGCTTGTGCAGACTGGCAACTTGCTGTCTTAAATTGGAATACCCTACCCTGTTGGACTGTATGGCTAATAAATTCCATTTTATTTTTTTTATTTCCAAAAGCAGCTTTTATTGTTTTAACAATACTTATGGTTGGTTCAGTACATGATATGTTGTTCATGCTAGATACTAGGGAATATTCATTGCTTCAAAACATAGAAACTGAAACTGAAATGGAGGCTCAAAGTTTGAATTATAAGTTTATAACATTGCTGATTGGTATTAGAGGTATATTTAAATAAAGGAATATTTTTTTTTTATTTTTGAAGTTGGAATTAAAGGGATTTTGCTTTTAGAAATCAGAATTAGTGGTCATGAGAAATTAATTATGTAAGAATTTATTTAATTTCAAATAAAATATCCGCGGGTAGTCAAAATATCGAATGATATATTACATTTTCTTTTCTGTCCACATATCTATGTGCATTTTGTACATCTTATCTGATTTTTGGCAAATCTCAATCAATTTCAGGATGACTTTCTGCTTGGCATTTATCAAAAGCCTGTACAACTGGGTCATTGTCCTGTTGACAAGGAAGAATGCAGCTATGTTGAGCTAGGCTTTAGCCGAATTTACTAATATTAGCATTTAAAAAAATCAAAATTCAAAGGTAACCGGCCTTCTGGAAAATCTCGAAACATAGCATAGACACAGACTTGATCTGCGTGTCTGTCTGGGCAGAAACGCAGACTAAATCTGCATGCCACAAGAGAGATGCACAGACTAGATTGAGCTTGAGCTCAGTGATAGATTGAATTTTTGATGGTATTCATCCCAATCATTGTTTTTACACACAAATTTGTAGTTGGATTATACATACAATATTGTATTTAACAATATTGATTGCATAACATGCAATATTTTGATAGAATTAATCAAATAAGTAATCTTTACAATAAATCATATTGGATGGTACCAGTTTCGAAAATTTATTACATTCATGTTGCTATGTCAGGCACATATTAAGTTAGGCTTAGACTAGTGTGAACTTACAAAACTGGAGGCTCACCTTTTACGTACAGGAGAACTGATTCACCATATATTTTCTCTAGGAAGTAAGGGTAATAAAATATAAGTAATAATTGAAAATTCCATTTTCTTGATCTAAAAAAATTTGTCATATTGTGTCTTTAATGATTGGTTGTATGCTGGTAAATGTAGGCAAGTGATGTGCTACTGCATGTAGAGCTTCTACAGAAAGATGACTTGCTGTATTGGAAGAGCCATACAGGTTGGGTTAACAGTCCTTAGAAATTGAAGAGTTGGAAATTTATGAATGCGATCAGCTAGTATCTATGCCTACATTTCAGGTTGGCAATTATCGTGTTAACTGTTACAACTTCGGAAGAACTGGTACAACTGTTAACTTTCCATCTATTATTGTGTTAACTGCCATTAAATCAATTTCAGGTTGGCAATTATCGATACTGTCAGATCCTTGACCTGACGATGCTATTTGAAATCGCAATTGAGCCAGAAAGTCAGCTTCTTGAACGTATTTCAGAGATTGAGCTTGAGCTCAGTGATAATGGTGAAAAGAGATGAGAAAGAGAAATAGGTAAAATTGTTATTTCATTTCATAATCCGAATGGTTACAACTATAGCCTATTTATAGGCGATGCAATATACTGAAAATTACAATTTTTTATGTAGAGATTCATCAAACAAACGATGAGCTGCCACCTAAGCGCCACGGTGGAGCTTTACTGCTTATTTGGCTAACGATCTACCTAACCTCACTGTAGCCTGATCTCGGGGACCCAATGTCCAGTATTAATTATTAATCCTAACGGCTCTCTTCCTTTAAACTAAGCGTGGAGCCCAACTGTCAGCGTCTGTTTCTTTTAAAGACTGCTGCCCGGTTCGCTGACCTTCATGACCGTCACCTCTCCCTCTTCTTCCAATTCTTTGACTGGGTCAAAATCAACCCAAATCACCCCCAAATTAGGTCCAATACCTGTACAGAAACTGGTACAACTGGGTCCTGACAACAAGGAATAAGCGCTGCTATGTTGAGGCTTTAGTTCAAAGAGTTAATTGATTTTTTCGTGGATACATATTTTTTTTCCCCTGCTACTCTTGTGTTCCTTTTGACGGATTCACAACCTTTTTTTTATTTTTATATATGCATGTTCTTTAAAATAGTGCACCATAGATCCAAGAATAGTTTGAATTTGAATTAACTGAATTGTATTCCGTTACTCTTGTGTTGCTTTTGACGAATTCACAACCAATATTTTATTTTTTATATATGGATGTTGTTTAAAATAGTGGAGTAGAACTAGGGTGTTCTCAAGCTCACCAAGCTTCTTTGTGAGCTTAATTTAAAAATCTATTGAATTGGCTTCAAACGATGTATCCAAACCGTTGAAACCGATCTACTTCACGAGTGATCCGTTTACATGTCAAACTTATAATTTTTCGAACTTAAAATTTTTCAAACACCTAGTTGTGAAGTAGATCGGTGCACCATAGTCCATAGATCGAAGAATAGTTTAAAAGATATGAATTAACTTAATTGTATTGAAAAAGACTTTAGGCCTTCAAATTTGGTTATTTTGGGCCGGGCTTGCTACTGGGCTCCAAATCTAGTTACTTTGGGCCTTCAAGCGTACCAATATAAATGCTTTGAAATAATTGGTAATTCAAGATAATTAATTATGTACCTCATATTACCTAGGCTAGCAAGTAAAGGTGTTAATCAGTTTTAAACTGAACCGACAGAGTTCAGTTTAAACGATTTGATTTTTCAGTTAAATGGATCGGTTAGGTTCATTTTTTAAAACCGGTTAAATCAAACTGACCGAAATTTGTAAACTTATTCCCCGTCAAAACCAAACATTTTTTAAAAATTCTAAAATTACGACATAATGTATATTTCTTGGTTCGGTTTAAAACAGGTTAAACCAAAGCAAACAAAATCTTTAAAAACATTCAAAAAATTAACCAAAAAAATATTTATTTTTATGATTAATATCCTATTTCGGTTCAACCGAACAAACCAAAAATTACTTTAGTTTGTTCGATTCGGTTTTTTTAGTTGCTCGGTTTCATTTTTTAAAACCGAATAAAACTTTAGTTTGCCTATTTTATTTCAGTTTGAACCGAACCGAACCCATGAACACCACTACTAGCAAGTATAGTAACAAGATTCGCGAATAATTCGCAAAAAATATTCGGATTTGAGCCGTTAGCGAATCAATCCGCGTATTATTCAGTATGATACCCGAATTATTTCCGAATTATTCTCGAAATTTACGAATTATACATGAATTATTCCCTGGGCCAAAAAACATCCTAGTATATATATTTTTTGGCTCTCTTGTGGGACTAAGATCTCCGGTCTGGACTCAATGTATAAATCCAAATTATTCTCAAATTATACCCGAATTATTCCGAATCACGAATTTTTGACTCCGCTGAATCTTTTTTAAATTATTAAGTTGTCACTGTACTAACAAGCACATAAACTAAGACATCTGAGACCAAGATAGTACGGATGCATTAACTTATTTCTCAAATAAGGCACGTGACTTTTCAAATGCAGCAAGGCATTATGCATTTTTTTTTTTTGAGAAACTGACAGAAGCTGTCAGGATAAGGCATTATGCATTTAGAAACCGGTTTCTCATAAAATATAAACTCTTTCCATATTTCTTTCCAATAAAAAAAAAAAAAGAGGTGGTGTGCCCCTTCTTAGAACCTTTATACACAATTGAGTATTGACACATTTTTTTGACAAGCTCCCTGCATCTCTTTTTAAGATTGTCCCCCATGATTATTCAAATTTGTGCCATTAATCAAGCAAAAAATGAAGATTCAATGTGGGCCCAAAGTGAGCGCACATTACTCCGACGAATCCAATTATTATTGGGCTGGACCCAATTGCACTCATTGCCATTGATAAATTATTGCAGCAGATTGGGAAAGACTCTTAAGTAGATACAAATAAATAGTATGAGTCGCTTGCTTTATGAAAGACTAAGCACCATTCACAATTATTCTGTCAATAGTTTAAACCATTAGTATGGATGATTAAATTGTTAATGTTGGAGGAAAACAATGATTAAAACCATTAATATGGATGATTAAAACCAAAACATCAAGTTAGAGGAAAACAATGATTAACAATTAAATTAACAACTCAATTTGTCAAATGGAGTTAACAAATAGAGAGGGACAGTATCTATAGATGGAAAAATCTGAGCGAATCAAACTGTTTTCCAATGTGATCGAAAATTAGTAAATTTATTTCAGTGTTTTTTTTCCTATTGACGATATGTTTTTTAATCTAAAATTCGGATCTAGTGAGGTATCGTAGGGTGTAAAGTGAGATCCTAACCGTCGTTTTAATTTGAGACAAATCTTAAAGGAACCCATAAATCTAAGACATAACAAAATAAAATTTGATTTGTCTGGAACTCACGCTCTGACGAAAACCAAAAAAACTGACTTGGACTCAGATCCGGACTCGTACTCGGTACGGGTTAAATGTCTTCAATCTTCTTGAATAGCTAAACACAAGTCCCAAGAAGGGATTCCACGCGTCCCACTAGTTCATCATAGGATCATCATTTCCTATGATGATTAATTACAACATTAAATTATATTATATTTTCTATAAAACTTTATTATGTTATTAGTTTCTAAGTTTGACTATTTAGATTTTCTAAATTATTTTAATTATGATAGAGTTTCCAAGAGTTATTTAGAACTTCTAAGTTCATTATGAGTTGTTAGTTCTTAAGTTGGACTTTTAGTTTTTCTAAGTTATTTATTATGTGATTGATGTATTATAAGAAGAGATAGCATGTCATTTTTTTTCTTGAGCCTAAGCTTTTGATAATATATGATATGTTTCTTATCTTCTCTCTTGTGATTTCTCTCTTTTTATTTTGATTCTCTTCTTAAATTGTTCAATATCTCACTAAATCAAACAAAATATGTACACGCAGAGTAGAGTTTGAGATGTACTGTCGTCACACTTTATCCTGTGTAACACAAGGGATACACTGTCTTACTCTTGAGAATAATTGATGAGTCTTTTTATTTCTCAATTTTGTTTGTTCAAGATTTGGCGATTGAAATTCTTCAGCTTGAATTGTTGAAAATATTATATACGCAGGGGTACTTAATTTCCTATCATCAAAATATGTGTTATTTTTTTAATTGAAAACTAAGACACGCTTTTTGAACCATGTTAATTATCAGGTATACCGTGATATGAAATGGTAATATTTATTGTGTCTTATTTTTAGTTACATGCTTACAGCACAGAGATTCAATGTCTTATATATGTTCTGTCATATCAATAAATGTGACAGTGTACTGTGTAGCAATGCTCTTATTTATTCATTAATTATTATATTATTTGTTTTGGAGAATGATGTAATGCCATGTGGGATAGGAATTAGTGTGCGGTGTGCATGACACAACCCATGTTCTTCCCTGTTTATTCCACATGGGAGAGAAAAACATACAATGTGACTTCATTTGTGATCCTCTATTTTTTTTTCTTTTGTTAATAAGACAAATATACATTCATGATTGTTATTATTGTACTAATAATTTTATCGAAAAAACAAAGAGCAATTTAATACTGTTTAGTATTCTAAATTGAGGGAGGCAACAGTACTATGCATAGCATATATTGGTCTATACATTGAATCTATTATTCATTTTCAAACTTCAAATAATCAATTCAACGGTATGCGGCCGATTAATCGAAATTTTGCATATAATTTTGTGTTTTCATTAAAGTTATGTGCATATAATTATAATTATTAAAAACGATTAATTTAACTCATCAAACTTATCAAATAAACTTATTTTAACTTAGTTTCTTTGTTAATTAATAAAATTTTATAAAATTGTCATTTAGAAAAACTTATATAAGACAAGGCAAAGTATAATACATAACCAAGCTTCTAAATAGCGATTATGCATCGTCGCGGAGAGGCTACAAAAATCTATTGCGGATAGCGTAGCTATAATGGAAGCTATTAATTGTACATAGTTTTTTTTTCTTTTAAAAAATTATATTATATATTTCTACTAATTTTCAACATTATCAATATTGGAGAATTAGGGTAACAATCAAATCACATAACAACTAATCTAAGTCTATACTTTTTTCAATCATGCAAATAAAAAAAATATATCTACAAGATAACATTCTTTAATAGTTCATACTTTGTATTACATATTAGAATAGACAAAGAGCAATTAATTTTACAAGTAAAACGAAGTCAGTACCTATTTGATTATTATACAGATAACAATAATCGAAATCAGCTTTCAAGTGAATATTAGACGAAGAGTAAGCAAAATGAAGAATTAATATTTGAATATTTTATGATATAAAAGGAGAGGCTAAATCACAAATAGAAATAGAAGCACGGAATTTGGTTTAGCATACCTAGCATAGCGGACGATGTAGCATCACAAATAGGAGCAGAAGCTCATGCAAATTGTAAAAAATAAATAAAAAAAGAAGCTCATGTATCATAGCGGTCAGCAATATCACATAACGCGTAGCGCGTAGCGTTAATAGCGGTAAGCTATTACAGTTATAGCGGTCATAGCTGAATTAGCGAATTTTTATCCCATAGGTCCGAAAAAGCTATAACATAGCTATAACGAGCTATTTGAAACACTGCATATAACAGATAAATGTAGAAAAAATAATAAAAATGACCAACTAATTGGTCGTAAAAATGAAAGCGGCCACCAACGACTAATTGGCTAATTAGTTAGATAATCATCAGCAGTTTTTAACAAAACTGATAACAACAACAACAACAATAATAATAATGATAATAATGTCAAGAAAAAAATGAAAAGGTGATGGACAAAGGGCCAGAGCTGAGGGTGATGCATGCATGGCAATGGCATGCTTATTAAGTCCCACACATATATGACTTTGACATGGTGTACCATTTCATCATGGGTCATGTGGCGTACCTCGGCGAAAATCACATGTGTGATAGCCCCAATCATGACTTGTGTCTAATTGGCTACTAGATAGGTGGGGTCCATTTTACATAGTCGATGAATTAGATGGTTTTTAACATAACTTTTTTAAATTTTACCATTATTTTTTTTCTGATATATAATTTTAATTTGCAATCATCTTTGTTCTTCTATATATAATTGACTTCTTATTTCACCATGAGCAATATCTATAGAGTGTAAAGGGTGGAGTTATACTTTCAAACTATGAGGGTTAAACAAGAATGAGAATTAATCATATAAATTTTATATACGGCGAATAAAGATCAATTTCATAGTATCCATAGTTTTTTATTTTAAATTATATAAAAAATATTATATAACTACATATATTTTGAAAAAAAATATATATGAGGTCACAGTAATAGTTGGAGGTTACACCAGAAAATATTATCCCATAACTTACATATATTTGACAATTAATGATTGTTTGCATATCAAATAATGATGAGCTCCAACTCATCATTGTGTTTTTTTACTGCTTGATTTTATATTAATATTTTATAAATTGTAAAAGCATCCCTTGTCAATAAGATGGTTGGAACAATTTGGCTTCACCATTTAAAGTCAATTTAATAAATTTTAGTGAAGAGTTAAACTCACAAATTACCTTGAAGAACACGTTGGAAGGTTGGAACACGTTGGAAGGTTCGAATCGACTATTTAAACTTTGAAAATGCACCATATGAGTTTTGGGTGCACGTTAGGTGCACCAAAAGAGGGTGCAGTGGAACCCTCCTCATATTATAAATGTCTTTTTCTTATATTTATAGAGTCTGTATATCAAATTAATTTGTTATAATTTGAAAAATAATTATGTCACTAACACTAAATTGTTACATATTATTTAAAAAGTAGGGTTCAAATATTTTGTCTTTAATGTCTCAAATTCTTATCTCTGTTTTCAAAATTCAAACAGTCGATCTAAACCGCTCAACATAATCTCCGTATTAAAATGTGCCTAGGACCAAATTATCTTTTTGGAATAACTTTTACTATTTTTTTAGATAGATATAAAATTAATGTTTTTGGATGGTCAGAATTTCCTGAAAGACAGTTATTTTGGGCTCCAAACACATTTTAATACGGAGATTATGTTGAACAGTTCAGAAGGACTATTTTGATTTTAAATAATAATAATAATAATAATGTGGGACATGAATGAAACATCAAAGTCACCACCTCATATTTTATTTAATGTCACTACATAAAAAATGACCGAATTTCTTATTACTACATAAGTCCGATTTTCCGATCCGATTCGGCCGATCCCGACCGATTTTTCCGATCCGAATCGGGATCGGTCGGTGCCTATCCCGATCCCGGCACCGATTTTTCCTTCTATGTACAAAACTAAAATTACACTATATATTCTTCCTCTCTTTTTTTCCTTCCATGCAAACCATTCAACTATGGAATGTTACAATTTTTGGTTGTCAAGCCATATGATACTGTTGCATACAGGCTGTCGTGGATGCAACCAGTTTATCCTCTAGAAAGATCCAAATTGAAAATCCATTAAGAATTTTGTAGAAAAGATAACAAATTAAACTAATATACTAAATATTGGATTTGGTGTCAGAGGGGAGTTCCCTAAATGTAATGTATCGTAACTCGTACAATATATCTACCTATGCTTACTAAATGACATTTATCACTCTTTTTATCACTAAATGAGCTAAATAATGGACTTGGTGAGCGAAGTGTCCTAAAATCTGTCAGGCACTTGTTCTTTTCGTTAAGATAAAATTGAGAAACAACCCTTTAACCTTTTAAGTATTTACAAGTCTTTTGAACCTGCGACCTCTTACAGGGCATCCCATGGACGAACTGACCGAACAGTTAACTAGTTGGAATGATATACGAAAACTTCAGCTTAGTCAGGACAATTTTTGGACGGCTCAAACTCCTACCAATTGAGCAACTCGTTTAGTTCCAGCCTAACAACACCAATAAATCTCAGCCCGCCTCCCTGTCTCATCTCTCTAAGCTCTGTCGCAAGGCTCGCGAGAGCTCCTCGAGGTAAACTTGTCTCTTTTTTTTTATTTACTTGAAACTTTGTCTCTGAAAATAACTTTATCTAGGTAAACCTTGCTTTTGAGAAGGACCACATGTCTCTCTTGTGCATAACCTCACCTCTAAGTTAAAGGTTTTATGTTTCGGTGTATCTTGTTCCTTTTTCCTTTTATTTCGTTTTTAGGGTTTCATTTAGAAAGTGGTTAGAGTTGTTCCGTTGTCAATTGATGGATGTAATTGAACTTGACAAATCATTGGGTGGATATTGTTACCAGAATTGGCCTCTTCCATGTTTGTTTTATACTAAATCGGGTGAATTGGTTAGAATCGGCCGAATCGGATCGGAAACTCGGACTTTTTTGCCAGAAGCTTGTTTTATACTAAAAAGTAGGAAAAATTGATAAAAAAATAATTTGTCAACAATTTCTGTTTAGACAAATGATTACAATCAAATAACCCACTAAAACAATATAATACAAGCATTTCAACACTTATATTTACATTTAGTTATGTATTTCAGTAACAAAAGATAGTATAGTGTGGTGGTAGTTGGCTTGGTTGATAACCAAGAGGTCCTTGGTTCGATTCACGCTGGATGGAAATTTTTTTGGAGATTGGTATTTGCGCGTTTCGGCCGATGGTATGACTGGAATCAAAACGTTTCGGCTGAAATTTGACTGGAATATGACCATTCCGTCCGAAATTTGACTGAAATATGACCGTTTCGGCCGAAATTGGATGAAAATTTCATATACCGTGTAACTCGGCCTGAAATCGGATCGGTACAGTCCGATTCCGATCCAGATCGGGCGATTCCGGTCCGGAACGGCCGAATTTTCCTTCTATGCTTAAAACAAATCTCTGTGATGCCTTGTGAGGGCATGTGGGCTGAGACCTCTTTGACTGGTATTGTAAATGAGTGATGTTGAGCCCTTTTTGTGATTGTGAATTTGTGACAGTGCCTTGGCACTTCTCTACCACTCGAAATTAATTGCTCCTATATCTTATTGGGTTTGAATTTGAACCCAACTACACTTAAACAACCCTTGCTCCATGGTTATGCTTCAAATTCTTGCTGATTTGCTATTTTATTAAGCATTCCTTGATTTGATTGAGTAAGAGGAAAAATTTGATCTGTAAAATTGAATTTTTGCATGTCACCTCTTGAAATGTTTAGTTTTTAGTTGATTGAGATTTCTACTGTGTAATTGAGTGTATGTAATTGGATTTAGCCTTATGTTTTATTTCTTTACACTGGTACTGCTCGGTACCAGTGCTTGTCCTTGATGCGGGTGATTTGAGGAGGGTTCTGGTACACTTGTGACACTGGTAACAGTCAGTACCAGTGCCCCGTGCGTTCTGGTAAACACTGTTGCGTATTCAGTGACTTGTTTGTATGAAAAGATTGTATTGGAGGTACAATCTGTAAAATTCCTATCAGTTGACAATTAAAGCTTATCAGAGGGACCTTATTGCAAATACTTGAGGGCCAGCCATAAACTTCCCTTTTCTTTTCTTTTGGTTTCCAAGAGCAGCTTTTATTGTGTTGACAGTTCTTACAGGTTAATTCAGTACATCATGTGTTGTCATACTAGATACCAGGGAATATTAATTGCTTCAAAACATAGAAACTGAAATTCACAAAAATGGAGGCTCCAAGTTTAAATTATAACAATGCTGATTGCTGTTGGAGGTAAATTTAAATAAAGAAATAAGTATGTAACTTTTTTCAGATGAAATTAAAGGGACTGAGCTTTCAGAAATCAGAATTAGTGGGCAAGAGGAATTAATTCTATGTTTATGTTTCTGAACCAGATTTCTCCTTTTTCTTGTACCAGTATATCGAAATCATTCATGTTAATTACTTTGTTTTTTTTCTTAATTTCTTTGTACCAGTATATTGATTTTCTTTGTTTCCAATGGTAATCAAAATCTCAAAAGAAGCAGCTTTAATTGATATATCAGATTTTATTTGTATTTTGTCCATCTATGTGAATTTTTTGGCAAATCCCAATCAATTTCAGGTTGCCAACTATCGACAACCTGTACAGCAACTGGTACAACTGGGTCTTGATGACAATGAAGAATACAGCTCTGTTGAGGCTTTACTTCAAAGAAATAATTGATTTGTAATAGATACATATATTTTTTTTTCCCCGCTACTCGTGTGTTGCTTTTGGCAGATTCGCCACCAATTTCATCTTTAATATATGGATGTTCTTTAAAATAGTACATCAAGCTGTGCTAGAGACAGGGTTTGAATTTGAATTTAAATTAACTGAATTGTATTGAACAGACTTTACTATTTTTGTACATGAGAAGTCCACCTGACTTTATTTCAAGCTGTGCTGGAGAGACGCTTACCAATATGGTGATATCATGGGCTCCAAATCTGCTTATTTTGGACCTTCAAGCATACCAAAATAATACATAGATGCATTCAGCGTCGGTCTCTTACACAGATGGCCTGGCCTTGTTACTTTTGGCGTTCATAGTACGTAGTACCATTTGCGCTAGCAATGCCAAAAGTAACCAGATTGTGGTTTGAATATGTACTGTATATTATTTTTGGTGCAGATTAGTCACTGCATATGTATATATTCGACCGTGCTTTAGTTACTGCATATTTTTTTTATTCATGTTTTCATTAATAATTTTTAAAAAAACTAGCAAATAGTACGTATTACTGAACTATTTAGAATTTTAAGAATCAGTATTTTTTCGGCTGCGTATTGTTACTGCATATTCGGCCGCATATTATTACCGCATATTCGGTCACATATTACCGCATATTCAGTCTCATAATATTATTACATATTCAGCTGCATATTACCGCATATCACCGCATATTTGTTTACATATATATGAATTCTCATTTTAAAATCTGTATATATAATTCCACATGAAAATCCGCATAGGCAGTGGTCTTCCACATACCGCATGAAAATCGTATTTAAAAACATTTTCCATATTAGAGTCCATGTCCTCTAAGGTAAAAAATATTTCAATTTAGATCTGGAGCTTTCCATATCCTAGGTAAAAAATATTTCAATTTAGATCTGGAGCTTTTAATATTCTTACAGATATTTATATTCTGTTACATATCGTAGACTTCATCATTCAATTTCGAGAGTCAACTCCTCGGAAAAATTATTATATTCCCCTCAATTACTTCGAGACGTGCATAGCCTGCTTCTCCTTTGCTGTTGACAATTTTGACAACTTGACAACTTCATTGCTATAATTATCTTGATATTGACAATTTCTTTTTTTTGACAACTTGGCATTTTTTTTACAACTGGACAATTTTTTTTTTGGTTACTTTCAATAATATTTTGACAACTTGACATTTTTTTTCACAGCTTGACATTTTTTTTACAACTTAACAATTTTTTGAATAATATTTGTCAATTATTGTGTAAGTCAACTAAATTATTTTTCAATTAAATAAATTATTTCTCAATAACATTATTTTTTTTAACAATCAATTGATTTTAATAAAACATAATTAATAGGTCGAAAAATCAAGCAATAAATGCAAATGAAATTTCGATTATAAACAGGCAAACTCTAGAAAAAAAAATTAATTTTTATTATGACTCTGTTCCAAAAAGCTTGCAAAGAGAGTTACAAGAGCTTCGAGTATATGTTGTCTTCAAATTTGCCTCAGGCTCTGCCATGAGCTTCAATTGTAGTAATGTAATTTCAAATTGAACTGAAATATATTGCATATTCAGTAATTTAATTCCCAAATACGAGATGGAACACTAAAAGTGGGGTTAAAGAGCTGAAGGGCCCCTGTTTTATATAAAGAGCTGAAGTGCACCCTCGTCTTACCAATGGAACCAATAAACTAAAGACACATTGACACGTTAATAATATGACAACGACACTACAACTATCTATTTATTTAGTAGAGTTGACTTTCAGTGTTCACAGGCTCCCCAATATTTCATATGTATAGTTTCATAACAACAAAAGAAAATACACTTTTGCAATATTAGATCAATGGGTCTAAGCGGAGTGATTTCCAACCTTCTCTCTTTGGGCGCCAAACTGCTACCCGCTGTCGTTGCATCTGCGCAAGCTCCGTCTTCTTCCTCCAATCCTCCAGTAGATCAAAACCACCAAATTAAGACCGAATTGGAGAAATTGATGAGGATGCTGGAGCGGATCAAAGTGACGCTGTACGATGCGGAGCAGAGGGAGATCACAGACTTGTCAGTCAAGCTTTGGTTGAAGGAGCTCAAGGGTGTTGCGTACGATGCAGAGGATGTACTGGGTGAGTACCACTATGAAGTCTTACGAGCACAAGTTGAGGCGAGAGATGCTTGTCCACCAGATTCTCGTAAAAGGAAGCTAATTCAGGTCACTAATTTAATTTTCTTTCTTTGAGCAAAAGAGTATATCTGTATAAGTGATAGGTTTTGTATTCATGAGTTAGGGACACTAACATAAACATCTTATTAGTGTTTAGATTAAATGGAATTGCTAATGAAGTTCAAGAAAAAAAAGAAAAGTAATTTCACATTCCCTTGTTGATGTGAAATGCCGAGGCTGTATCTGTCAACCTGGTCAAGCTCATTTGTTAGCAGCATAATTTCCATTGACTACAAAGAAGTTGTAAGCTCTTAGAACTATAACACAGAATATGAAATGTACTTTTACCCATAGTCTACCATCAGATCCAAGTAGAGCCATATATACAAGTATAACTTTGTGTACATGAACATTATAGTAGGTCTTACACTCTCAAGGTAATTATAACTTTCCAGGTTCCATGCGGCATGCTGGATCAAATTCAGCAAATAAGGAGCAGATTTGATGAGATTGCGAATGACCGGATAGCACTTCAATTGTCAGAGGGAGATGGACCCAAACGTTGCAACAACGAATTGCAAATAGCTCCAACTAGCCACTTCGTAGTTGAGTCGAATATCTTTGGTCGAGAGAGGGAAAAGGAGAAACTAATTGATTTGTTGTCCTTAGAACGTGATATTGTTTCGGTGGTGACAATTGTGGGCATGGGGGGCATTGGCAAAACAACCCTTGCACAACTTGCCTATAATGATCCAAGAATCCGACAAAGGTTTGATAAATTTGGGTGGATATGTGTATCAGAGGATTTCAATGTTGAAAGGCTCACCGAAGAATCAGTGGAATCTATTACAGGAAATGAGTGCGGTCTTACAAATTTGAGTTCTTTGCAAGACAAAATTCGGAATGAGATAAGTGGGAAAAGGGTACTTTTGGTCCTTGATGATGTCTGGAATGAGAACAAGAGTCTTTGGAATTCATTTCAGACTCCTTTTATGTCAGCAACATTTGCAAAAATTCTAGTTACTACAAGGAATGATCCAGTCGCACGAATCATGCAAACAGAGCCAACATTCAACCTTGGCCATTTGTCAGCTGAACAGTGTTGGCGATTGTTCGAACATTATGCATTTGGGGGAGTAGAACACAATAATGACCCGAAGTTGGTAGAAATTGGGAAGCAAATCATGAACAAGTGTGGAATGTTGCCCCTGGCAGTGAAGTCAATTGCTAGCCTTTTGAAGAATCAGGGTGGAGAAGAGAGTTGGAGAGATATTTTAGAAAATGAGCTATGGGAGTCTAAAGCTGTTCACAATGAGATATTTCCACCTCTTCAAATAAGCTATGCACGTCTTCCCACATACCTAAAGTCTTGTTTTCTATATTGTTCCATGTTTCCTAAAGATTCCCCCTACAATACAAAACATTTGGTGAACTTATGGATATCCCAGGGTTTTATTGAGCCTAAGGGAAACAAGACTGCAAAACAAATTGGTTTGGAATATGCTAAGCAATTGGGCCAGAGGTCCTTGTTTGAAAGAGATGGCAGATATGAGTTGAATGTATTTGAGGGGAATGATTTTGATTGGAAAATGTTTAAGTTGCATGATATAGTTCATGATTTAGCACGACTTAATTCGGAAAATGGTTGCTATTCAATTGAGGATGGTAAGCTCCCAATTTCTCCTAATATACTGTACCTTATGTATATAGATAATGATGTGAATCTAAGAGATCCTATTCCCTCTGACAAGTTCACTGCTCTGCGCACACTCCTTACAGGCCTCCATGTCGAAAACTTCTTCAATACTTTTGAATTTTCAATGGCACCAAAATTAAGAGCTCTAGTTCTAGATATCTCTTTCCTCCATTGGGAATTCCGTGAATTATCTCTTTCCTCCATTGGTAATTTGAAACATCTTCGTTATCTTCAACTTTGGAATATGGGCTTTGAAATGCTACCTGAATGCATATGCTCCCTTTACAGCTTGCAACATCTATCTCTTATGATGGATTATTATCTCAAAGAGTTGCCAACAAAAATAGAAAATCTAATTAGCCTAGAAGAGCTGGAGATTTTTGATTGTCCAAACTTTGAGGTGTTGCCTGAGTCCCTTTGTCAACTCAAGGCCTTGAGGAAACTCGCTATTAGAAGTTGCGAAAAAATTGAGGAGTTACCAAACAATGTAGAAAAACTAGTTAGCTTAGAAGAGCTTCGAATTGATGATTGTTGCAGCCTGGTGTTGCCTGAATCCCTTTGTCAACTCAAGGCCTTGAGGAAACTCTCTATTGAAAATTGCAATAAAATTAAGGAGTTACCAAACAACGTAGAAAATCTTGTTAGCTTAGAAGAGCTTCAAATTGAAGGTTGTAGCCTCCAGGTGTTGCCTGAGTCCTTTGGTCAACTCAAGGCCTTGAGCAAATTGGAGGTGGAGCTCAGATGTCAGACAATAGGATGGTTAAAGGGTTTTCCTGATTTAGGAGGTACTCTTTATCTGTGCGGATTGAAAAATATTTCCAATGTAGTGGATGTCCAATGTGCTAACCTTGTGAGTATGTGTAACTTGGAGTCCTTGGTACTAAACTGGTATGAGCATTATTGTGGGAAAGCTGAGAACATATTTTTTTATGGCAGTGTACTTACGTTGCTCATAGAAGAAGGTCAGAACATATTTCTTGAAGAACAAAAATGTTTTTCGGTGATGGATAGTCTCCAGCCTCACCCTAATCTTAGCAAGCTACAAATATTGGGTTACAGTGGGATAACATTTCCGGAATGGACTGGAAGCCTATGCAAACTAAAGTATTTGAATATTATCGATTGTAATGGTTTGCAATTCTTAAAAGCAGAGTCGCTGCCATTAGAACTTGAGGAGTTGGAAATTTATGGATGCCATGAGCTATTATCTATCACTGGAATGCAAAAGCTGAAATCCTTGGTCAAATTTTCCATTACTCTTTGTACGAACCTATGCTCGTTTATGGAGCCTTCTCTGAAATTGACAATGTGTTCATATGGGAGCTCATGGTTGGGGTTGACAAACCTTGCTTCACTCAGAAGTTTGAAGATTTCATACTGTGACAAATTGCAAGTATTGGCGGATGAGTTGCTTCCTGTAGAACCTTGCAACATTGAAGTTTCTGGATGCCCTGGGTTAAGGGAGTGGTGCTTGCAACATGGAATAAACTATGAGAGGTACTTCCTAATTCCTATTATTCTATAATATTGTTGCTATATTATTGAAGAGAGTGCCATTATCTAGTTTCTAAGCTTTATTTCTTTAAATACAAAATTAAAATTACATTATATTTCTTTCCTCTTTTTTCTTTCCACGCATACCATTCAACTCAAGAATTATATTTTTTTCAAACGTGATTCAAATCTGGAGTGGAAATGAATAGTGCCCCAGGACTGAGTTTTTGGTAGCAAGTAGCAAGTCAAAGGCAGTTGAATGGTAGAGTAGGCTATGAGATGGCTGTGCAGATCCACTAATTCACATGCCTAATAGTTGTTAGAATAGAATAAATAATTGGTCCTCGCTGAGAATCCAACTTAATTTTTTATCTTTTTAAGGTTACTGGCTTTTATGCCAACTAACTAATCAATTGATAAAAAGTTAAAAACACATATTTATAACGAGTCAAGTGACTATAATTCCTAAATCTACTCCTTTAATCTCGTAAAATCCTCTAAAATTACTCTAATCATTATCACCCTCTAAATTTCTAGATTTACTCTTCTAATCCTACTTATATATATACTCATATTCACCTAATATCTTAATCCCCATTTCGCTTCACGACCAGACCGCTATTTGCCGCCGATTTCTGATCTACTTACCGTCGCGCTCCGGTTGAGATGAGATGAGGACTCTACTCTCCGGACTCCGACGTTACCGCGCTCTCGGCTCGGTTCGGTTCCCTCCCCTCTCACTCATTCTCCTCTCCGCTCAAGGAGGTAGAGACGCGAGAGAGGGGAGGATATCATTGTGTCGGAGGTGAAAACTTGAAGAGGAGAAGTGTGGAATGAGAGGCGGCGGCTAAGTAGATCTAGAGTTTGAGATTTTTTTTTTTTCCTCCTTTGAATCCAACTTAATTTTAATGTTCAGTAGTTGAGGTAACTAATCAATGCTCCATAAAATTAGGTTATAAATTAGGAAATCGTCCTTCTTGCTCACTGCTAGGCTGAAAGATTCAACATAATGACCTTTTTGCTCGGCTCTAAATAATAGCCTTGGAATTCTAATTCAACAAGAAACATAAAAAGAGAAAAAAAGTAGGAAATCGTCCAATGCAAAACCTCAACTAGATGCAAAGAGGGGCTTGCGTTTGTCTCTTCAATTTTTTACTTGGATATGAAATTGAGTTCGACTACAGATTTTGCCCATACATTATATTTAAGGAAAGAGAACTTTTAACCTGTTTTGAGCCTGCGACCTCGACCTCTTACATAGTTCTTACATAGTGGTATTAATTGAACAGGGACCCCGACCTCGACCGCCTCGACCCCGACCTCGGCCTCGACCTCAACCTCGACCGCGGCCTCGACCCCGGCCCCGGCCCCGGCCCCGGCCTCGTCGGCCCCGGCCCCGGCCGCGACCCCGACCTCGACCTAGGCCTCGACTGCGACCTCGGCCCCAACCTCGGCCTCTTCCGCGACCTCGACCTCGACCTCGACCTCGACCTGTTTTGAACCTGCGACCTCGACCTCTTACATAGTTCTTACATAGTGCTATTAATTGAACAGGGACCCCGACCTCGACCTCGGCCTCGGCCTCGACCTCGACCTGTACCTCGTTTGGTTCCACCCTAACAGCACCAATAATTTTCACCCCTCCTACATCTCTTAGCTCTTTCGCAAGGCTCGCGCCAGCTCCTCTAGGTAAACTTGTATCTCATTTTTCTTAACTTGAAACTTTGTCTCTGAAAGAACTTTGTCTATGTAAACATTGCTTTTGAGAAGGACCAAATATGTCTCTATTGTGCATAACCTCACCTCTATCAATTTAAGGTTTTATATTTCAGTGTATCTTGTTCTTTTTACGTTTTACCTTTTAATTGAACTTGAAAAATCATTGGGTGGATGTTGTTACCAGAATTAGCCTCTTGCTTGTTTGTCTTTTTGCATCCTTTAATTCATGCTATTTGTTTTATCTAGATGTACCAGCTTCAAAGATTGATTAGATTCATGTTGCTCTGTTAGGCACAGTTTTAGTTTGGCCTTAGACTATAGTGTGAACTGATTGAGAATTCCATTTTCTTGATATAATAGAAGTTTGTCATTAATATATTCTGGTAAATGTAGGCGAGTGATGTGCTACTCGTTCGTGGAGCTTGTGCAGACAGGCAACTTGCTGTCTGAAATTGGAATACCCTACCCTGTTGGACTGTATGGCTAATAAATTCCTTTTTATTTTTTTTATTTCCAAAAGCAGCTTTTATTGTTTTAACAATACTTAAAGATTAGTTCAATACATCATATGTTTTGAAGCAATGAATATCCCAGACTTGTTCAATTCTGGTCCCCCGCACCATAATGCTTCTCTTCCAATGAATGATTAATTGCTACACAAGCACATTAACTGAGTCTAATGTATATTCAAATCCCAAATTGTTTATATATATATGCTTTTAAACATGGAATAAACTACAGGTACTTCCTAATTCCTATTATTCTATAATATTGTTGCTATATTATTGTAGAGAGTGCCATTATCTAGTTTCTAAGCTTTATTTCTTTAAATACAAAATTAAAATTACATTATATTTCTTTCCTCTTTTTTCTTTCCACGCATACCATTCAACTCAAGAATTATATTTTTTTTCAAACGTGATTCAAATCTGGAGTGGAAATGAATAGTGCCCCAGGACTGAGTTTTTGGTAGCAAGTAGCAAGTCAAAGGCAGTTGAATGGTAGAGTAGGGATTATAAATTTATTACATGAGTAAATAATTGGTCCCTCTAGCAAAGCTGACTTGCACATAGGTCCTCTATGAGAATCCAACTTAATTTTTTTTTTCTTTTAAGGTTAGTAGTTTTTTGCCAACTAACAAATCAATTGATAAAAACCGTATTTATAAATAGTTAAGTGACTCTAATTTATAAATCTACTTCTTTATTCTCACAAAATATGTCATATTGTGTCTTTAATGATTGGTTGTATGCTGGTAAATGTAGGTAAGTGTTGTGCTACTGCATGGAGAGCTTCTTTGTGAGATTAATTTGAAAATCTATTGAATTGGCTTCAAATGATGTATCCAAACCGTTAAAACGTGTCAAACTTATAATTTTTGAACTAATTTAGTATAAAATGTAAAGGCAAGCTGTAAAAAAAAGAATGGTTTATAAGTTAATTTTAATGTGTTAATTTTTCATTATTTTTTTACGCTTGACTTAATATTAAATTAGTTTCAAAATTTATAAATTTGACATGTAAACTCATCATCCGTGAAGTAGATCGGTTTCAACAGTTTGGATACGTCGCTTGAAGTCAATTCGATAGGTTTTTAAGTTAAGCTCACAAAGGAGCTTGATGAGCTTAAAAACACCTAGTTCTACTCAAAATAGTGCACCATGTCCATAGATCGAAAAGGACTTTAGGCCTTCAAATTTGGTTATTTTGGGCCGGGCTTGCTACTGGGCTCTAAATCTAGTTACTTTGGGCCTTCAAGCGTACCAATATAAATGCTTTGAAATAATTGATATTTCAAGATAATTAATTATGTACTTCATATTACCTAGGCTAGCAAGTAGAGGTGTTAATCGGTTTTAAACCGAACCGACAGAGTTCAGTTTAAACGATTTGATTTTCCAGTTAAATGGATCGGTTAGGTTCATTTTTTAAAACCGGTTAAATCAAACTGACTGAAATTTTTAAACTTATTCCTTATCAAAACCAAACATTTTTAAACAATTCTAAAATTATGTATATTGCTTGGTTCGGTTTATTGCTTGGTTTCGTTTAAAACCGGTTAGCAACAGGGGTGCCCGCATAATGGATGGTAATACTCGCATAATTGGCGGTGATGTGAAGTCGAGGTTGGACTGGGCCTTATCGAATGAGGCCCAGCTCGACTCCGCAGGCTGTCCGGCATCTGGACTACGGGCCTTATTATGTTTGATCTCGGGCTGGCCCCAAGAGAGGGTCTGAGTCGCGAGTTACCTTTTAGGCCTGTCATGCGACGACTTGATTAAGCCTCGTCAGACAGGCTCACTGACGGGCCGTGAGCCTGGTCGCCTTCGGTCTCGGGCTGGCCTCGGGAAGGGGTTCGAGTCCCGAGCTGCGGGGTCCGAATCCCGAGTCTTTTATGGGCTGAGTTCGAATTTATTGAGGGTCCGGATCCTATGTAGTAACTCCATTTTTGAGTTTAGACGTGTCCGGTGCCTATAAGGGGATAGCACAGGGCCAGTATTATTTGAAGGGTTTGGATCCTCCGAATTCAAGAAGGAATATAAAAAATGATTCATAATTTTAACAGAAATAGAATATTAAAAACATTGGAAATTTATAATTTTGATAGATGCACATAGTCATACGAACTCTAATTTTTGTACAAAGCGAAGTCACCTGACAATCGGGGCCCACCCGTCAGTATCCAGCTTACACATATAAAAATGAATTCCGGAGGATCCATCTTCTCAAGTACCTCAAATTTTGAGATTAGATCCTGACAGTCTGATAAGAATCCGGGTCCTTTAATATTCGTGCAGAAACAGATCTGACCGTCCGGATCCTTTAATATTCGTGCAGAAACAGATCTGATCGTCCGGATCCTTTAATATTCGTGTAGAAACATATCTGACCGTCCACATCCTTTAATATTCGTTTATAAATAGATTTGACCGGTCGGGTCCTTTAATTTTCACGTAGAAATAGATCTAACTGTCTGGTTCCTTTAATATTCGTGCAGAAACAGATCTGACCTCACGGGTCCTTTAATATTCGTGCAGAAACAGATCTGACCTCACGGGTCCTTTAATATTCGTGCAGAAACAGATATGCCGTCTGATAAGAATCCGGTTCCTTAATATCGTGCAGAAACAGATCTGACTTCCGTGTCCTTTACAATTCGTGCAGAAATAGATCTGACCGTCTGGTTCTTAAATATTCGTGCAAAAACAGATCTGACCGTCCTGTTCCTTAAATATTCGTGTAGAAACAGATCTGACCGTCTGATAAGAATTCGGGTCCTATAATATTCGTGTAGAAACAGATTTGACCGTCCAGTTACTTTAATATTCTTGCAGAAATAGATCTGACGTCCAGGTCCTTTAAAATTAGTGCAGAAACAGATCTGACCATCCAGTTCCTTAAATATTCGTGCAGAAAACATATCTGATTGTATGATAAGAATTCGGGTCCTATAATATTCGTGTAAAACAGATCTGATCGTCCGGGTCCTTTAATATTCGTGCAGAAACTTATCTGACCGTTGATAAGAATTCGGGTCCTATAATATTCATGCAGAAACAAATCTGATAGTCCGGGTCCTTTAATATTCGTGCAGAAACAGATCTGACCGTCCGGGTCCTTTAATATTCGTGCAGTAACAGATCTGATCCGTCTCGTCTTCTCTCCAGTTATATATGTACTAAAGTAACTCAAATTTTGAGTTTGCATCCCGACCGTCTCATCAGAAATTGGAAAGCAGGGGTTCTTTAACATTGGTGCTGAAACAGATCAGACGGTTTAAATCTAAACACAAATTTTGGGTTATTTTGAGTAAATATATTAACAGAGTAGTTTTCGCTTCAAGCAGCGCACGAACCATATGAGCGTTCTTTGATTCTCTAGTCCGTGCGCTGCGTGAAGGCAAAACTCCTCTGTTAAATTATTTACCCGTTATTTTAGGGAATCGAACACTCTCAGCCGCCTTCTCTTCTAAACCCTTCCGCCTCCGCCACCAACAACCCAAACCGAATGTGGAAGCTCCTAACGGTGCCGACAAAGAGGTTCTAGTAGACATTGTGAGGTTCTCTCAAAAGCAAAATTTGAAAGGCGTCGAAGGAGGTTGGAAAGAGTATTTGGCGCAACATGACAAGAAATTGGGAAATACCATAGGTGACCCTGCTAGAGAACCCAAGGATTTCTTACTTGCCTTTCTCCATACCTTCCCTTCAAATTTGAGAAAGGTAGTTACTTTTATAAACTAGTGTTTTTCAGGTAATTTTTGAAGTTGGGTTTATGGTTTAATGCTTATATTAAGCTAAGTTTTAGGTTATTTTCATAAACTAGGTGTTTTTCAGGTAATTTTTGGTTTGCTGGTAATTTCTGATATTTCTGGGTATCTATGTATTTTTCTGTTTTGTTTCCTGAACTATGTACTATTGAGTTTTAATTTATTGAATTACCTACGTGTTTGAATAAAAAAAAAAGTTGGGTTTAGGGTTTAATGCTTAGATTAAGCTTAGTTTTTAGGTTATTTTCATAACTAGGTGTTTTTCTGGTAATTTGTGGTATTTACTGGTATTTTCGGGTATCTATGTAATTTTCTGTTTTGTTTCCTGAACTATGTACTATTGACTTTTAGTTTAATGAATTACCCATGGGTTTGAAATAAAAAAAAGTTGGGTTTTCTTAAATAAGTAGCCCCCAAGAAGTTGTTTGTCATGATTCCAAATTTGTAGGAAAATTTATAGTCTTTTGTAAGATGGTTTCCTTCAATTTGTGAAAAGAAATCTTTATTGGGTGTCTGATGAATCTTTTTTCTCTGTGTTTTTTTTTTGTAGTAGTATTTTGAGAAGATGATAAAAAGATATAATGACTGTAAAAAGTTTCTGCACTTTAACAATTTGCCCAATTTGGAGCCTCCCCAGATGGTAACAATTAATATTTTGATAATTATTTGTATTTCCTTGATCAGCTTCTACCTTAGGTTCAGCCCAAAAACCCAGTATTGCATAGCCTGGTACTGGTACTGGTACTGGTACGTATTAAAAGTGGTACGTATCAAACCAAACAATTAGGTGACGTATGGGTTTATAGAAAAACTGGTACTGGTACATATAGGACCAAAATTTGTGGTGACATATGGGTTTATAGCAAAACTATGAGAACAATTTCTCTTTATAACCAGAAGTGTCAGGTCTAAGTCGGTTTTTATTTTTTCTATTTAGATTTAGCTAAAAGTGCTATTTTTACACTTATATTTTTCAATGAAAATTTACTTTGTAAATGTAGAGGTTAGTCCGTTTAACAGCAGAGCACCGAGAGTACACAAGGAATTATGTTTTTCCATCCTATAAGGAGGTTCCTCTCTCTCTCTCTCTCTCTCTATTGATTGTTCGCTGGCTTATTTGATTTCAATTTTCATTTTTTGTATTCTATACTTCAGAAAAAATGTTAATTTTGTTGCTAATAAATGTACTTCCTTTGTATGTTATGTGTAGGGGTGGGAATTCATAACACTAGGAAAAGTACCTGAAAAAATGGACTCAAAATCCATGATTGCTATTCGTTGTGAAACAGTACTTTGTACAGATGGCACCGAAGCACTGGTACGGGTTTGTGCTGTTGATCAAAAGTTGGAGGTCTGTAGTTTTATTTAACTATAAAATTATTTTCATATATTGTTTATACATGGTTCAAAACTCTTAATCTGACTGTTATTTTTGTAGGTCATAATGGATCTACTATTAAACCCTAGTAAATCAGTTAAAAACTACAGAACTGCCATTACTGGTATTTCTGCTGAAGACTTGAATGGAGTTACATGCTCATTAACTAATGTACAGGTATACAATATTTGTTTTTTTTTAGCAAAATTTTTGTTGGAACCGACAGTACCAGATCTTCCTCTCCAAACCAGAAGATAAAACTATCCATTGACCATAAAGTACCCATTTTACCCTTTTTTTACAAAAAAATTAAAAATATGTAGGCTGTTTAAGAAAAATTTCAATCTTGTAATTAGTCGGTTTCCGAGGGCAAATGTTTAATTTCTCTACTTTTGTGAGTTTTTGAAATTTACAAGGGTAAATATGATATTATGAAGTTTAGAGGGGGAAATATGTAATTTCGAAGTTTAGAGGGGGTATACATGAAATTCCCCCAAACTATTTAATAAAGTCTAGAACAAAAGGAAGATACAGTGATCAAGTTGAGCTTCTGAATTCAATTAGAAGTGATGTTCTTTTGTTTTTGTTCATCACAAGGTAAATATACCTTGTATTTTTTTTTTTTTTAATTTGTTGTTACTCCTGCACAGAAATCCTTGAAAAAGATTTTGAAGAAGGGCCCTGTTTTAATCGGGCATGGATTCAATGATTTGCAAGGTATATAATAATTTCAACAATTTATGAAGTAATCCAATTGGTTAATATTAAAATTCAAGGTGAATTTAGCTTATTTTTTCTTGATTAAAATCTCTTTTTATTGATTTGATGCAGCTTTGAAAGTTTTTTAATTCCTGGCGGTTGTTATCCCTTCAGAACCGCTAGGAATTCTGGTGGTTCTAGGTTTACTAAACTGCTAAGAATCTTAGCGGTTTGCTAGGAAAATGGCCCACACACTATATAGACCTGTTTTCTCTCTCCTCTCACTCACAACTCATTCAAATCCAACAGTAGAGAAAAGAGTGAGTGGAAGCATTTTCCTAGCAAAGAATTTCTGGAATTTTTTAATTTATGGAGGATATAAAAAAAAATTGGTGCTCTGCTCACTTGATCTTTTTTGGTATTAAACAAATTGACAAGTCAGATAAAAATATTCTTTGAATAATTATTAGTTTTACTTTATTAGATGGAATCTTGAGTCAAATATTTCTTGGCCAATTATTAGAAAGTAGAACTAGTTGTTGTTGGGTCTAATTATTAAAGAAAAAAGTAATTTACTTATTAGTCAAAAAAATTCTTCATTAGTACTTAAATTGGAATGAACTATCTAATTAGTACAGTCAAATTCTTTCTTAACTTATTATTATTTTTTTATTTAAGTACATGAGTTCAACTTACAAGGAGACCCTCAATCATAAATTAATGACAAATTAGAGAAAATTGTAGTTCTTCAATTTACAAGGAGAAAGCAATTTTATTATATTTAAAATATATATATATATATATATATATATATATATATATTTTAAATCCAATGGTAAATTGAAAATGACATTACAGAAAATTCAAAGAAAGCTTCCATCTTCCAAAATTAGAGCGAACTTGCGCATGGATATATAATTTCAATCTAATCCCCTATATGGTGTAAGAAATTTCCAATATAATATTACTTATATTATAATGATATTTTCCTTGCCCAAGCCTTTTAGAATGAGATGCAATTATACAATATAATATTGTATATATCAAAAATTTTCATTAATTAAAATAAAATTCAGAATTAAATCTTTTCACAAAAAAAATTCAGAATTAAATCTCTGGAGAAATATATAACAGTTATATTTAAAAAAAAAAGAAAGAAAGGAAGAAATTCTTTATCACGTCTCTTATCCATCTTATCCTTTGTTCAACCATACAAATGGAACAAATAAATAAACAAACAAAAATAAAAATTTATTATCAACGCAAGGATAACAATGATCCTACAACCACATATTTATGGAGTTGACTCCCAATTCTTCTCCGATTCCCCAATAATTCATTTTTCCTACATAATAGTGTATCCTTTCATTTCGTATCAACAGAAGAGACTATTACAAATTCAGATAGATGGGTCTAGGCGGAGCGATCACCAACCTTCTCTCTTTGGGCGCCAAATTGCTGCCTGCTGTCGTCGCATCTGCGCAAGCTCCGTCTTCTTCCTCCTTTCCTCCAGTAGATAAAAACCACCAAATTGAGGATGAATTGAAGAAATTGATGAGGATGCTGGAGCGGATCAAGGCCACGTTGTACGATGCAGAGCAGAGGGAAATCACAGACTTATCTGTCAAGCTCTGGTTGAAGGAGCTCAAGGGTGTTGCATACGATGCAGAGGATGTGCTGGGTGAGTATCACTATGAAGTTTTGCGGGCACAAGTTGAGGCAAGAGATGCTTCTCCACCAGATTCTCAGAAAAGGAAGCTAATTCAGGTAACTAATTTAATTTTATTTCGTTGAGCAGAGGGTATATCGATCTGTATAAGTGACAGGTTTTGTGTTCATGAGTTAGGGTCATCACTAACATAAATGTCTCATTAGTGTTTAGATTAAATGTAATTGCTAGTGAAGTTCAAGAAAAAAAAAAGTAATTTCAGATTCCCTTGTTGATGTGAAATGCCGAGCTTGTATCTGTCAACCTGGTCAAGCTCATTTGTTAGCAGCATAAATTCTATTGACTGCCAAGAAGTTGTAAGCTCTTAGAACTATAACACAGAATATGAAATGTACTTTTACCCATAGTCTACCATCAGATCCAGTTAGAGCCATATATACAAGTACAAGGTACTAGCTGGACATATGATGTGCCATAGGAAATATGATAAGTCCATATAAAACACATTGCAAAACACCAAAATGTAGCAAAGACCCGTACTATATAACTAGTATTAACGGGGTGGAAAAGAGAGAAACTGTGCTTCAAATAGTATTATTTGTGTACATGAACATTATAGTGGGTCTTACACTCTCAAGGTAATTATAAAACTTTCCAGGTTCCATGCGGCATGCTGAATCAAATTCAGCAAATAAGGAGCAAATTTGATGAGATTGCGAATGATCGCATAGCACTTCAATTGTCAGAGGGAGATGGACCTAAACGTTGCAACAACGAATTGCAAAAAGCTCCAACTAGCCACTTCATAGTTGAGTCGAATATCTTCGGTCGAGAGAGGGAAAAGGAGAAACTAATTGATTTGTTGTCCTTAGAACGTGATACTGTATCAGTGGTGACAATTGTGGGAATGGGGGGCATTGGCAAAACAACCCTTGCACAACTTGCCTATAAAGATCAAAGAATCAAACAAAGGTTTGATAAATATGGGTGGATATGTGTATCAGAGGATTTTAATGTTGAAAGGCTCACCAAAGAATCACTGGAGTCTATTACAGGAAATGGGTGTGATCTTACAAATTTGAGTGCTTTGCAAGAGAAAATTCGGAAGGAGATAAGTGGGAAAAGGGTACTTTTGGTCCTTGATGATATCTGGAATGAGAAGAAGAGTTTGTGGGACTCATTTCATGCTCCTTTTAGGTCAGCTGCATTTGCCAAAATCCTAGTTACTACAAGGAATGATCCAGTCGCACGAATCATGCAAACAGAGCCAACATTCAACCTTGGCCATTTGTCAGCTGAACAGTGTTGGCGATTGTTCGAACATTATGCATTTGGGGGAGTAGAACAAAATAATGACCCGAAGTTGGTAGAAATTGGGAAGCTTGTCATGAACAAGTGTGGAATGTTGCCCTTGGCTGTGAAGTCAATTGCTAGCCTTTTGAGGCATGAGGTGGAAGAAGAGAGCTGGACATATATTTTAGAAAGTGAGCTATGGGAGTCTGTAGATGTTCACAATGAGATATTTCCACCTCTTCAAATAAGCTATGCACGTCTTCCCACATACCTAAAGTCTTGTTTTCTATATTGTTCCATGTTTCCTAAAGATTACGAATACATTGTTGAAGATTTGGTGAAATTATGGATGTACCAGGGTTTTATTGAGCCTAAGGGAAACAAGACTGCAGAACAAATTGGTTTTGAATATGCTGAGCAATTGTGCCAGAGGTCCTTGTTTGAAAGAAAAGGCAGACATGAGTTGAATGTGTTTAAGTTGCATGATATAGTTCATGATTTAGCACGACTTAATTCGGAAAATGGTTGCTATTCAATTGAGGTTGGTAAGCTCCCAATTTTTCCTAATATACTGTACCATATGTATATAGATAATTATGTGAATCTAAGAGATCCTATTCCCTCTGACAAGTTCACTACTCTGCGCACACTCTTTATAGGCTTCCATGTCAAAAACTTCTTCAATACTTTTGAATTTTCAATGGCACCAAAATTAAGAGCTCTAGATATATGGGTATTCCGTGATTTGGAATCTCTTTCCTCCATTGGTAATTTGAAACATCTTCGTTATCTTTCACTTAGTAATATGTTCTTTGAAATGCTACCTGAATGCATATGCTCCCTTTACAGCTTGCAACATCTAACTCTTTATAGTAATGATAATCTCAAAGAGTTGCCAACAAAAATAGGAAATCTAATTAGCCTAGAAGAGCTGATAATTATATCTTGTTCTGCCCTCGAGGTGTTGCCCGAGTCCCTTTGTCAACTCAAGGCCTTGAGGAAAGTCTATCTTATTGGTTGCTCCCTACTTGAAGAGCTTCCTACTGACATGGGGAGCCTTACAAATCTTCAAACTCTGACAATAAGTGATACTAGTGTGAGTTATTTACCACCTAGCTTGAGCAAATTTGTAGGAATTCAAGCACTGAAGGTGGAGCTCAGATGCCAGACAATAGGATGGTTAAAGGGTTTTCCTGATTTAGGAGGTACTCTTTGTCTGTGCGGATTGAAAAATATTTCCAATTTAGTGGATGTCCAATGTGCTAACCTTGTGAGTATGTGTAACTTGGACAACTTGATACTATATTGGGATGAGGATGAGGATGATTATCTGGATATAGATGGCAGTGTACTTAAGTTGCTCATAAAAAAAGGTCAGAACATATTTCTTGAAGATCAAAAATGTTTTTCGGTGATGGATAGTCTCCAGCCTCACCCTAATCTTAGCAAGCTACAAATAAGGGGTTACAGTGGGATAACATTTCCGGAATGGATTGGAAGCCTAGGCAAACTAAAGTATTTGAATATTACCCATTATAATGGTTTGCAATTCCTAACAGCAGAGTCACTGCCATTAGAACTTCAAGAGTTGGAAATTCAAGGATGCGACCAGCTAGTATCTATGCCTGGAATACAAAAGCTGAAATCCTTGGTCAAGCTTTCCATCAAAAAATGTCAGAGCCTATGCTCAATTATTAGGGAACCTTCTCTTGAATTGACAATGTGTACACGGGAGGGTTCATATGGGAGCTCATCGTTGGGGTTGAAAAACCTTGCTGCACTCAGAAGTTTGCAGATTTCAGAATGTTATCAATTACAAGTATTGGGTAATGAGTTGCTTCCAGTAGAAGCTTGCAAAGTTAAGGTCTGGGATTGCCCCGGGTTAAGGGAGTGGTGCTTGCAACATGGAATAAGCTACAAGGTACTTATTAATTCCCCTTATTTATAAATTGTTGTTAGATAATTGATGAGAGTGCCATCATCTACTTTCTTAGCTTTATTTCTTTTACTCGAATACACAATTAAAATCAGACTATATTTCTTTGCTTTTTTTTTTCTTTCCACCCATACCATTCAACTCAGGAATTACATTTTTTGGTAGTCGTGCCATATGAAACTATTACATACAAGCTGTCATGGATGCAATGTTTATCCTCTAAATTATACTGGGTTGTACAAACGACAGTGCATACACCTAGGATGAAATTTGTATGATATGGTGCCAACCAGAGTGACCTTTGTTGTCTTAATACAAATTTAAAAGTTCAAATCTAATTTAAGGGGTCAGAATAAAAAAAATAGTGCTTGTATATAATTCCTTAGTTTCTGTTCCTGAACCAGATTTCTCTGTTTTCTTGTACCAGTATATCAAAATATTTCCTGTTGCTTAATTCCTTTGTTTTTGGTGTCAACCCCTATTGGTCTCTTTCTCTATCTCTTTTTATTTTTAAGAGAACTCTTTGTTTATGTCTCTCCTGCCAGGTTCTGTGTACTTTGCTCCCCCTGAGAATGAAAAAATGGTCATTTCTTGTTTAATTACATTTATGGCAAGATTACTCGACGGATTTAATGTCTCTCAATTACATTTACAAATATAATCTTCACACACAAGTCCAATTCCCTTCCCACTTTTCAACTCCTGTCAAAAAAGGCTGTGTAAAGATTAGTAAATTATAGATGTACCATATTTGTGGTATTTTAGGCCAAAATTGACTAGAAATATACCAAATTGACTTTGTATTGTTTGAAATTTATATGTTTAGTACCGATAGTGTAAAAAATTGACAACATTTAAAAATTTTCTTGTAGTATTGCTTTAACAAATGGTACCGTACAAACCGGTCTTCCTTAAAATGATGTGGATTTGGATATGGAGTTGGCCAAGACCATCTTTCCGCATTTGACGAAGGAGAGTATTAGCCCCGTTTGCAGGTTCCCGTACAAGAACTACAAGATCATAAATTAATATGTAAGTTTACATTTGTTAACTACTTGCAAATAATTTACATATTCATTTGAATAAATAAATAAGTTATATTGTTGTTTATTTTGAAATTAAATGCAGACTCATGATCTCATGTTGACACGGAAAAATCAGATGAATATCCTCTACGCCGAGAGATTTGCACCGGCGCTACAGAGAATGGGTTTGTGGAATGTGTCCCAGCTCACTACCATAAATACAGATGTCGCTCTTATATCTGCGTTGGTCGAGAGGTGACGGCCGGAGATGCACACATTCTACTTGCCTGTTGGAGATATTACGGTGTCTCTCCAGGACGTGAGTTCTGTGTACGTACTTTGCTTCCCTTGAGAATGAAAAAAAGGTCATTTCTTGTTTAATTTGCATACGAGAGAATTAATGTCTCTTTATGGCAAGATTACTCACCGGATTTAATGTCTCTCAATTACATTTACAAATATAATCTTTACACATAAGTCCAATTCCCTTCCCACTTTTCAACTCCTGTCAAGAAAGGCTGTGTAAAGATTACTCCCAGTCTTTTTTGACAGGAGTTGAAAAGTGGAAAGGGATTGGACTTGTGTCTTGTCTCTCCCTTACTGTTTCAATACCGAACAATAAAAAATAAAAATATGAGAATTAAAATAAATATAAACTATGGAATTGATTGTTTAAGAATTTCTTTAATTCCTTGGTAGTCAAAATATCAAATGAATTAGCTTTAAATAATACATTAGATTTTCTTCTTCCTTTCATATTTTGTCAGATATGTGCATTTCGTACATCTTGTCTGATTTTTGGCATATCTCGATCAGTTTCAGGTTGGAGGGCTTGAGATATATATCTTCACTATATCTAAATGCCTTGAAATATTTGGTACTTTCAATTTCATTAATTATGTACCTCGATATCACCTATGATAGCACATAGCACGCCCATAAACTGTACTTTTTTTTTTTTCCATTTTCTGTATCTTGTAAATCTTTAACATCTTTAATTGATGTTGTCCATGAAACTTAGAAGTCCGACCCCCACAATTTTTTTAACTTCCTTTAAATACAATTGATCATATATTTTGTTGACAAGCTACCAGCATCTCTTTTTTAAGATCGTTCACCATGATTATAAAAGAACTAAATGATTTAAAACTTGTTTATTGATTAATGAGTTTGGGCTTATATAGCCTCTTACATTCTAACAAACAAGTCCCTAGACTTCTCTATTATGTCTATTTCCCAATAGACCCCTACAATTAATACAAATCTCAACACTCCCCCTCAAGATGGGCAAAAGATATCCACTAAGCCCATCTTGTCACACAACCTAGATAGATCTATTGAGCTAAGTCCTTTGGTGAGGCAGTCAGCTACTTGATCTCTAGTAGCTACATGACTCAGCTCTAATAGTCCACTATTCAACTTTTCCTTGATGAAGAACCTATCGATCTCCACATGCTTGGTTCTGTCGTGTTGCACTGGATTGTTGGCAATGCTGATTGCTGACTTGTTGTCACACCACAGCTTCATTTGAGCTCCTTGGTCCACCTTGAGCTCTTCCAATAGAGTTCTCAGCCACAACATCTCGGCAACTCCTAAGGCCATGGCCCTGTACTCTGCTTCTGCCGTCGATCTCGCAACAACCGACTGCTTCTTGCTCTTCCAAGAGACCAAGTTGCCGCCTACGAACATGCAATAGCCAGATGTGGATCTTCTGTCATCGGCACAACTAGCCCAGTCAGAATCACAATAGCCCTCAATGCTCAAGTGTCCATTCTTTCTGAAAATCAAGCCCTTCCCTGGTGCACTCTTCAGGTACCTCAGAATTTGATACACCGCGTCCATATGGCCCTGCCTAGGGTCATGCATGTAGCGGCTCACCACGCTCACTGCAAATGAGATATCGGGACGAGTATGACTCAGATAGATCAGTCTGCCTACCAGTCTCTGGTACCTCTCACGATCAACCTGTTCTCCTGCCTCAGCGCTCAACTTGAACTTCTGATCAATTGGAGAAACTGCAGGCTTGCACCCCAACATGCCTGTTTCCGTGAGCAAGTCTAGAACATACTTCCTTTGAGATAGAACGATCCCTTCTGCTCCACGAGCCACCTCAATCCCAAGAAAATACCTAAGCTGTCCTAGATCCTTCACCTCAAATTCCTTCCCCAATTTCGCCTTCAGCTGAGCAATTTCCCCTTCATCATCCCCAGTGACAATCATATCATCGACATACACAGCAAGCAAAGTAATGTGACCACCATGTCGTCGAAAGAACACTGTGTGGTCAGCATTGATCTGCTCATAGCCCAGGCCTACCATAGCTCTCCTGAACCTGTCAAACCAAGCTCGAGGAGACTGTTTCAATCCATACAGGGACTTCCTCAGTCTACATACCTTGCCTGTTGTTTGGTTTGTGCTGAAGCCTGGGGGTATCTCCATATACACCTCCTCTAGTAGATCTCCATGGAGAAATGCATTTTTCACATGAAGCTGGTGTAACTTCCATCCACCATTCACCGCAAGAGAGACGAGAGTCCTGACTGTGCTCATTTTTGCTACCGGTGCAAATGTCTCATCATAGTCAATGCTATACGTTTGACTGTACCCCTTCGCTACCAACCGTGTCTTGTAGCGTTCAATACGTCCTTTTGGGTTCTGCTTCACTGTGATGACACACTTGCACCCAACTGCCTTCTTTCCTGCTGGTAGTGACACTATCTCCCATGCTCTGTTTTTATTGAGAGCCCCAAGTTCTTCCTGCATGGCTGCTTTCCACGTTGGATCCTCCTTAGCCACCTGCCAGCACTTGGGTATAGAGACAATGTCCAAAGATGCAATGAATGCTCTATGTACAGGTGATATGTTAGAGTAAGAGACAAACTGAGCGATATCATGTGGGAACCCATAACGATCAGGGGGAACTACCGCATTCCTGCGAGGAGTCCTCCTTACTGTCATGGGAGTGAGAGGAGAAGAGAGAGGAATCATATCACCTGTGTAGTTTGAGTCTGAGGGTGGTGTAGGTGTTTTAGGAGTCGGGGTAGATTGGAATAAGGGACTTGATGGCACAAGTGGTACTGCAGACGCTGGTACTGGTACCTCATTCTGCCTCTTTCTTCTTGTATACACTCTCAGCTCCCCCTGAGCTTGAGTCCCACCACCTATGGACCCCTCATCCTCCTCTTCTTCCTCATTGTCCTGCTCCTCAACCGATCCTCCCCTTCCAACAGGGCAAAGAATTGATAAAAGAATTGATTCCACATTCACCAGCCTCTCACCATTCTGCCCCTCTCGCCTCATACCTCCAATATCGGGCGAGTCACCTCCAGTGTGTAATATGGCTCGAACTCTCGAAAATGCACATCCATGCTTACAAACAGCCTCTTCTCTACCGGGCTCCAACAAACATTACCTTTCTTGATAGCAGAATATCCCACAAAGACACACTTCACACTTCTGGGATCAATCTTACCCACTGTTGGTCTGTTGTCTTTCACAAAACACACACAACCAAACACTTTCAAAGAAAGAATACCTTTATTATTGTTTTGCAACAGCTCACATGGGGTTTTCCACTCCAACACCCTCGAGGGCATCCTGTTGATCAATTGAGCAGCTGTCATGACTGCTTGCACCCACAAGTATTTTGGGACATTCTTGGAGATCATCATGCTTCGAGCTACCTCTAGAAGATGTCTATTCTTTCTCTCTGCTACCCCATTCTGCGCTGGTGTGTATGGACATGTAGTTTGATGCTGTATTCCTTGAGATGACAAGTATTCCCCAAACGCCTTGTTGGTATACTCTGTCCCATTATCAGACCTCAATACCTTCACTACTGCACTGTATTGAGTCTAAATTGACTTGTGAAAGTCTTTAAAGCAACCAAACACATCACTCTTATTCTTCATCAGATACAACCAAGTAACACGAGAAAAACAATCAATGAAAGTAACAAAATAGCGATAACCATTCATAGAACTCGTGGAACAAGGTCCCCAAACATCAGAATGTATCAAATCAAAAACAAAAGAACTCCTATTACCAGAACTAACATAAGAGCTCCTAGTGAGCTTGCCAAACTCACAAGCATCACACACAAGTTTTTGTTTATTCGCCTTTTCATACAAAGACGGATACAAACGACTCAAAACACCAAAAGAAGAGTGTCCCAAGCGCTGGTGGTATAGCATCAACACATCCTCTGTGCTCCTCCCAGATCCTCCTACTCCTGCCCTCTCTACCATGGATGTCAAGGCCGAGTCCATCCCCTCTCTATCCAAGTACCACAGACCACTACGCCACGTGCCAGTCCCAAGTTTCTGGCCAGTCCCCTTCTCTTAAAAGATCACCTTAGGAATATCAAAAGAAACAACACATTTTAGTTGGAGTATAATGGCACTAATGGATAAGAGATTTACGGGAAAAGGAGCATGCAAAACATTGGACAAAGTCACAGAATTGGTACAATTCACTGTACCCTTACCCACTACCGGCTGTGCTGTACCATCAGATGTCTGGATGCTCTCTGGCACTGCTAGATGAGTATAAGAAGAGAACTCACTAGCAGTACCTGTCACATGTCGAGATGCACCAGAATCTACTATCCATTCTGGTGATCTTGTGGTGGATATAGAGGCAAGAGCATGTGTATCACTAGTACCTGTGGCTGAGTGAGCAAAAGTAGCAATGTTACCCCTGGGTAAGGACGAGGTGGATGCATCATCGGCCACACTCTTTCCATCTGCTGCTCTTTGTTTCCTCTTCAGTGCCTCCAAGAACTCATGGTCCTCATCAGTAAAGACCACACCTGTCTCCTCCTCTTCACCTGCTACCATCAGGTTTGCCCGGTAGCCTCCTCTTCCACCTCTTTGGCCCCCACGGCCACGACCACGGCCTCCAGACTGCCCACGTCCACCTATCTCTCTCATCCTAGGTGGCTTAGGACAAGCCTTGCTTAAATGGCCCACTTCGTCACAATTGTAACACCTGCGAGTCTCCCCCTGTGCCCCTGCTTTACCTGAGTTCGAGACCACCAATGCTGATCGCAACCCTGGGAGTCCTCCCCTCCCAGCCTGTAGCCCGATGCGACTCTCCTCCTGTATCATGGCTGAGATAGCCTCCTCAAGTGGGGGAACCTTCGTCTGAGCCAGCAGCAAACCAGTCCTCTGCTCAAATGCTGGGTTGAGGTTTTTCAGAAACTGCATAGTCCTCCTATCTGCCGAGTGCTCACCTCTCGTGCACTCAGGGTCCCTGCAGCTCCTCATCGGCGAGAAATGATCAAGGTCTGCCCATAGTCGCTCCAGATCTATGGCATACTCTTGGATCGATCGATCACCCTGTACCACTGCATCTATCTCACGCTCGATCTGGAACACCCTCATGTTGTTCCCACTCCCAGCATATGTCCTCTTCAGCTTCGCCCAGATATCCTCCACACGCTCAATGCCATCCACTGTGGCAGCAATAGAGGGAACCATCGAGTTAAGCATCCAGGTGTACATCAGGTTGAGCGTGGTACTCCACTCAGTCCACTCAGCAGTACCTTTTTTTGACTCTAACTTAGCTCCAGTCAGATAGCCCTCAAGACTCCTCCCTGCTAGAGCTGCCCTGACCCGACGTGACCAACTGAGATACGTAGCCGGTCCATCGAGTTTCAGGTCCATAGGAGGGAGATCTAGCTTCGCCTACGGTGGAACACGTGCCAAGGCATTGGTCGAGACACTAGCTCCCTGTATGAGCCCGACCAATACCTTCAGAACCTTCGGATCCATGCCCTCCAGTGCCTCCAAACCTCCTTTACCTCCCGCACTCTTATCGTCTCTTGACATCTTCAATCACAAGGATCCAAGTCTAGATCACGCAGATCACTCGCGACTTCCTTCCCTTTCTTGACCCAATCTTGATCTACTCCACCCTCTTGATCGAGATCCTCCTCATCAACTCTACCTTTCTCTTCTTGACCCGATCTTGATCTATCTCATCAACAAGATCGAGATCGTCTCCCTATCACCCTTCCCTCGGGATTCGTGGGGTATCGCCCCCCCCACACGGGCTCGAATCAATCAAGCAAGCAAGATCTAGGTGGTGACCGGCCTAGGGTTTGGGTGGAGAGAGAGAGAGAGGAGGGTCTCGGCCGAGTGGGAGAGGAAGAGGTGCTGCTACAGTGACGCGCTGCTACAGTGCCTCGGTGCTACAATGTCGCGGTTGCTACAGTGCGCGGTGCTACAGTGCCGCAGCGGGTCTGTGGTGGCTAACCCTAACCCTAGCTCTGATACCAAAAAGAACTAAATGATTTAAAACTTGTTTATTGATTAATGAGTTTGGGCTTATATAGCCTCTTACATTCTAACAAACAAGTCCCTAGACTTCTCTATTATGTCTATTTCCCAATAGACCCCTACAATTAATACAAATCTCAACAATTATTCATATTTGTGCCATCAATCATGCAAAAAAATGTGGATTAAAGGTGGTACCTTGAGGGCCCAAAGAAAGCGCACGTTACTCTGAGAAATCAAATTGTTAGATCTAGCTTAAAAAGTGAAAATTGTACACCATGAATATTTTTATAACAATGCTTTTTGTATGGGACATGTATTTTGTCTCTCTACAGATAGATAAATTTGAGGGAGTCCAATGGTTTTCCAGTGCTAAAGATGTAACATGCATGATCGAAATTAGTAAATTTTATGCCAGTTTTTTTTTTTTTTCTACCTACTACAATGATGATATGCTCCTTAATTATTTTATCTGTAAAAGGAATCGTAAGCCCTTTAATATCTACTACAATGATGACCTACAGCAGAACTGATTCACCATTTCCTCTTGGAAGCAAGGGTAATAAAATTTATGTAATAATTGAGAATTCCATTTTCTTGATGTAATAAAATTTCGTCACATTGTCTTTAATGATTGGTTGTATGCTGGTAAATGTAGGCGAGTGATGTGCTACTGGTAGAGCTTCTACAGAAAGAGGACTTGCTGTATCTGAAGAGCGACAGCCCTGCTCTGGTGGACCGTAGACAAATAAGGTTGACAGTCCAATAAGGTTAGTTTAGTACATCCTGTGTTGTTCATACTAGATACTAGGAGATATGATTCCTTCAAAACGCAGAAACTGAAATTCACAAAATTGGAGGCTCCAAGTTTAAATTATAACCATAGAAGGAAAAATTGGATTCGGGATCGGGATCGGCACCATCCGATCCTGACCCAGATCGGAAAAATTGGTCGGAATCGGCCGAATCGGATCGGAAAATCGGACTTTCTTGCCAGAAGCTTGTACAAATTGAAATTCTCATATATATAAATGAGTTGTGTTTTTTAACAACAAAGGTTGTATGGTGTGGTTGTAGTTGACATTGGTTGCTTAGCTAGAGGGGATGGGTTCAATTCACGCAGAGAGCTCAAAAAAGTTTTGGAGTTTGTTTAATTTGCGTTTCGGCCGTTTCGGTAGAATCGGTCTATTTCGGTCCGGAATGGCTGAAATTTGACTGGACTCAGACAGGAACGGCCGAAATTTAACGAAATCTAAACTAACCGCGTAACTCGGCCTGAAATCTGATCGGTACCGTCCGATCCTGCTCCGGAATGGGTGATTTTTCCTTCTATGATTATAACAATGCTGATTGCTGTTGGAGGTAAATTTAAATAAAGAAATAAGTATGTAACTTTTTAAAGTCGGAATTAAAGGGATTGAGCTTTCAGAAATCAGAATTAGTGGTCATGAGGAATTAATACTATGTTTATGTTACTGAACCAGATTTCTCCTTTTTCTTGTACCAGTATATTGAAATCGGTCCTGTTAATTTCTTTGATTTTGCTTAATTTCCTTGTACCAGTATATTGAATTCCTTTATTTCCACTGGTAGTCAAAATCTCAAAAGAAGGAGCTTCAATTGATATATCAGATTTTATTTGTATTTTGTCCATCTATGTCATTTTTGTACATCGATCATATCTGATTGTTTGGCAAATTCCAATCAATTTCAGGTTACCAACTATTGACACCCTGTACAGAAAATGGTGCAACTGGGTCTTGATGACAAAGAAGAATGTAGCTCTGTTGAGGATTTACTTCAGAGAATTAATTGATTTGTAATAGATACATATATTTTTTTTTCCCGGCCACTCTAATGTTGCTTTTGGCGGATTTGTCACCAATTTCAAGTTTATCTTTGATATAAGGATTTTCTTAAAAATAGTGCACCATAGATCCAAGAATAGTTTGAATTTTAACTAACTGACACTACAGCAAAATTGAGCATCAGCGACCGGTATCAGCGACCGATGATTTCGCCGGTCGCTGATGCTTTTTTCCCCACCCAAAAATATGAAATCACAAAAGTTTAAGGCGACCAAATTTTCAGCGACCGGTTCAGCGACCACCTTTAACACCGGTCGCTGAAAGTTTTGATGAAAAAAAGCGCCAGACCCCAAAATATGCCCGCCACAACCCAAACCCTGCGCCGCCCCTCAACTTCTCTTTCTCTCTCTCCGCAACCTACGCACCAGGCGGCCCGCGGCTAGCTCCTTCTCCACCTCCTTCTCTCCAGGTGCGCGACTCCGGAGCGCACTCCTTCTCCGCCTCCTTCTCTCCAGGCGCGCAACTCCGGAGCGCACTCCTTCTCCGCCTCCTTCTCTCCAGGCGCGCGACTCCTAATCGATCCGCGACGCTCCTCTCTTCTGGCCGTGAGGCGAGGAGGTACCTTGGTGCCGGCCGATATCTTGCCTTTGTGATTCCTCCTTTCGGGTAATTAAAGCACATCCTTTTTATTTGATTTTTGTGAGAATGTGATTCGATTTAGGGAAAATTTGATCGTCTCACACGAGTTGTTGATTTTCTCGGTGAGACGGTGACATCGGGTTGTGCGGTTGCCTTTCTTGGGTTTTTGCTTGCGGGTGTGCCTCTGTGTCGATTTCTGTTTTCCTTTTCCTTGTATGCTGATTACTGGTACACCCCGACTTGCTTGATTTCTGGTGCCTTGGTATGCCTTGTGCCGGGCCCCTTTGATTCCCTTGTTCCTGTCGTTGCTGGTTTTCTGGTTCTGGCTTGTTTCTGGCTTTGCTGGTTTTTACTGGCACCGTACCAGTTGCTGGTTTTCTGTCGTTGCTGGTTTTTCCTGTCGTTACCCCTTTTTCCTTGGTTTTTCTTGTGTGTGCCAAGCCTATTTGAACTGACAGGGACCAATTTGTAAAAATTTAAATATTGAGGGTTGATTTGCAAATGTTAGGTCGTGCAACTGATGCCCTTCAAGCCCTTCTAAAAGTAAGTTAGAATGAAATTTGTAGTTCTGTACAACCATTTATTTTAGGTAAGACAACAGTTTTTAAAATTTGCAGAAGATTTATAAAAGCATATTTGATTATCTACTGTTTTATGTTTTTTTGAATTAAACAGGGACAGCAGGTGTATGGAGGATATCAGCAATTGAAGAAGCAGGGGGTTGGAAAGACCGTACCACTGTCGAAGATATGGATCTGGCTGTTCGGGTACAATTTTTATTTTATTTTGATAAAAAAAGTCCGTAGGCTATCACTTAACTCAAAATTTATAGTACCAGTACCAGTACCATACTGGTACTGATCTTCTTGTTTGACCCAACACTTTTAATACTCAACCCAAATCTGATAGGATATGTATACTTTGTTAAATGGTACTCAGCTTAATTTTTGTATTTGAGACCAAAAACTCCTCTTTACTAGTTACCAGGGTTATCTGATACTGATGAGCAACTAATTTCAGGGAGAGGTGGCCCAATCTGTCAATGAGCAGTGAGGCCTCAAAAAAGTGAATATGTTATCTACTTTTGTGGCTACAGCGAGGTACAAAGTTTATGTATCTCTGTATTTTTTAGTTTTAATTAGCTATTCCTGTACTCTTTGTTGTGTGTTGTGCAATTAGCTGGAATTAAGTTATGGCCTTCAATTTTTTGATAATTATGTTTATACCCCTGACAACCAAAGTTCAATGATTGTAAAAAACTTAAAGCGTCATTTTGTTGCTTAATTTGAGCTGTCACCTCAGCCTTTTGTTTTCCCTTCTATTGTATATCTTTGCTGATTTACTAAGTTATTGCTGATTTACTAAGTTGGTCATTGTAGGATTGGTTAAATCACCTGTGTCAGCTACTCTAGCCACAAATTGGGTCTCTAGGCTTTTTGTTACTTGGAGCATTTTATACAACTATCCTGAGGTATGATTTCCTGTTAAAATCAAGCTAAGAAAAAAAAAATACAAACTCAATGATGAAATTCTCTTTTCTGATTGGCTTATGTACCTTTTGGTTGTATAGACAAGGACTCATGTTCTGGTTAACTTCTCCTTTGATTATTACTTTGCATCAATTGGTGTACTTGGAATCTATCTCCCAGGTTCGTTTCTAATATTGTATTTATATTTGATAGATAGAGTCTCCAGCTTTATCATGTTCTATTTTGTATTGTGATTCTTGCATTCTTTTATATTTATATAGGTGCCCGCACATGTACACGTATATGCTTGGGCAAAGAAAGAAGGATCTCTCCAAATTAAAGGCTGCATAAACATTATTTCATATAGTAACTTGGTTGTATGTGGACTTGATTAAAATTCGCATGTTTTAAGTCTTAGTAGGGAAATATTAATACTTGGAGTAAACTCGAAATCCCAAGGTTTGCTGTATTTGAGGAGAATTTGATGTCATTACAAATCTGTACTATTTTTAAGATAAATTAGAAGAGCATAAAAAACCTTAGCTAAGACTCAAAGCTGACTTCATAATTGAAAATTCGAATGAGATAATTAGCCAAAATATCAAACTTAAATGGTGCAAATTTAAATAATAAAAAATATTATAAAAACCTGATAGAAGACTTTCAGCGACCGGTATTAAGTATCAGCGACCGTTATATTTGGTCGCAGATACCTTTTGCTGACGTCAGAAAAAAACAACAGCGACCAAAAAAAAGTGGTCGCAAAAACAGTATCAGCGACCGGGTGACGTCATTCAGCGACCGGTGACGTCATCAGAGGAGTATCAGCGACAAGGCTTACAGCGACCGGAGTTTCAGCGACCGTTTTTGACTTTCAGCGACCGGATCAAGTATCAGCGGCCGGCGACCACACTATCAGCGACCGGAATACCGGTCGCTGATAGTGCTTTTTGCTGTAGTGTGAATTGTAGTTAAACAGACATTTATTATTTTTGTACATGAGAAATCCAGCTGACTGTATGAGTGAACAAGCTATATATGCTGGAGAGATGATATCATGAGCTCCAAATCTGGTTATTTTGAGCCTTCAAGCATAACCATTATAATACAATGAACGGCTTGAGATATGGTAGACATAGTAGTACCATTAGCGTTGGCAACGCCAAAAGTAACCAGATTTGTGGTTTGCATAGGTACTCTGTATTGTTTTTGGTGCGGATTAGTCACCGCATATATGTATATATTCGACAGTGTTTTAGTCACCGAATTTTTTTTATTCATGTTTTCGTTACTATTTTTCAGAAAAGCTGGAAAATAGTATTACTGAACTAGTAATAATTTTAAGCTTCTCCTTTTGATGTTGACAACTCCTTTGGTGCATCATAATTTTAACAACTTGACAATTTTTTATCAAAAATAAATTAATTTTGTAATAAATATTAATTTTTTACAATTAATTAATTTTAATAAAAAATAATAATTTACAGGTAGAAAGAATCAAGAAAAAAATGAAAATTTGATTATAAAAAGGCATAATTTTAATAAATAAAGTTTATTTAATATTACGACTCCATTCGAAAAAGCTTGTAAAGAGATTTACAATCACTTGGAGTAAAATGTGCAATGTTGCCTTCAAAATGTGTATAAATGTAATATCCAAATTACATGAGATATGTATTTTCACTGAAATGTAATTTCCAAAATTGAGACTGAAATATTGTCTATGCAGTAATTTAATGTTCAAATATGAGATTGACTTTGGACTTTTCCAATGCACTAGGTTCCGAAAACAAGTGGCATTCTCTGTTTGTATTCTATCATTATCTGATATCCACTTAAAATTAGAATTTTCAATTAGGATTTTCATACTGATATCCACTTAAAATTAGTTTTACTCATATTCTATCATTATCCATTAAATATTAGCTTACTTATATTTCACCCTTACTTATTAAGATAATGGATAATAAAATGTAGGCAAGTGACGTGCTCTACTGCCTGGTTCTCTGTGCATTGAATTGAAGTCCTGCACACATAAATTAATTTTCTGCTTTTGCATCTCTTTTTCTTTCTCTTCCTCCTCTAATAGTCTCCTTGAAAAATAGTACTGAAATAGGCCATTAGTTGTGTAAGAATTTGTTTAATTCCACTGGTAGTCAAAATCGATCTGAAATGAATCAGCTTCAATTGATAATATCATATTTCCTTTTTTTTGTCCATATATCTATGTGCATTTTGTACAACTTATATGATTTGTGGCAAATCTCAATCAATTTCAAGTTGGCAACTATCGACACCTACAGCAACTGGTACAACTGGGTCCTGATGACAAAGACAAATGCAGCTATGTTGAGGCTTTAGTTCAAAGAACTAATTGATTTTGTCAACGAAATTTTTCTAACAGAAAATAAAATAAAAAAATATCGATATTGAAGAACGTTTTCACTGGAATTCGAGATATAGCAAAAACGTGATGATCCATAACGTCCAGCACTGTAACTAGACGTTATGGTCAATAACGTCCAGTTAATCTAATCGCTAATGATCTTTAATTAACAAAAAACACTGTAGCTCGACGTTATGGTCCATAACGTCTAGCTACAGTGTTTTTTTTTTTTTTTGTTGGTTCAGTTTGCGATTTTTTTGAAAAAAAACCACTGTAGCTGGACGTTATGGACCATAACATCGAGTTACAGTGTTTTTTGTTAATTAGAGATCATTAGCGATCAGATTAACTGAACGTTATGATTTATAACGTCCAACTACAGTGTCTTGAACGTTATGGACCATCACATTTTTGCTACATCTCGAATTCCAACGAAAACGTTCTTCAATATCGATATTTTTTTATTTTATTTTCTATCAATAAAATTTTCGGTATTTTGTGATGGATGCATTTTTTTCCTGTCCCGCCACTCTTGTTTTGCTTTTGGCGGATTCACAACCAATTTCAAGTTTATATATGGATGTTCTTTGAAATAGTGCACCATAGATCCAAAAATAGTTATGTATTTGAAGGAGCTGAATTGTATTGAACCAGACTTTAGGCCTTCAAAATTTGGTTCCTTTGGGCCGGGCTTGTTACTGGGCTCCAAATCTGGTTACTGAGTCTTCAAGCGTACCATCTATATCTTCACTAAACACAATTGAGTCCATGATTGTTCTATTGTGTACCATCTATCATGCAAATATGAGGATTCAAGGTGGTGCCTCAAGAGCCCAAAGAAAGCGCACATTACTCTGAGAAAAATCAAATTGTTAATCTTAAAAAGTGAAAATTTCCACTCATAAATTGCTACCCTTTTCTATACTGCAAAAATAAATTTACAAATAATTATATTTAAATTAAAAATATATTTGAAATTAAATGTGAAATTATTGGTCAATCTTTGACAACCTCGTAATTCTTATTTATAAAAATAAATTAATTTTGTCAATAATATATTTGAATTAGTTTGTCAGTAAAAATAAATTTAATTTTGTCGATAATATAGTTTTGTCAATAATATTGTAGTCACTACTCGAGTCAAAGGCTATATATCTTCACTTAATTAATCTAAGTGCTTTGAAATATGTGATATATTCAAGATCATTAATGACATACCTTGACATCAACTAGGTTAGCACACAGATAAACTGAGACTAGGGGTGTCAATGATACTCTTTTAACCGTTTATCTGACCCATATCGTATTCGATAAGGTGGGTATATGGATGATTTTTTTTTTCTCATTTGTTTATCGGGTATGGGTATGGGTAAGGATGTTTTTTTGTTAGCTAAATAGGCAAGGGCACGTGTAAAGGCTATTTCGTACTCGTTATCCTGTAGAGTAATTATATGATAATGTTTGAGCAATAATTAGTGAAGGTAAAATTTATTTGGGTAATATTTCATATGATAATGTTTGAGTAATAATTAGTGATGTACTTTTGTTATTTAATTTACATTTTTTTGTTATAAGAAAAATTTTAAAACTATTGTATCTTTTATTGCATGCCTTGTTATTTAGTTATATAATTGAATTTGTCCGAAAAGATATTCATGCTTTTTAATTCTCTTGCTTCATAAAAAAAAAAAAATTTATTTGGAATTGATTGCACATTTGTTTTTTTCATTATTTTCTATTAGTAATGTGATTGCATATGTGTGACATGAATAAGTTTTAATGTTCGATTAATGAAATATAAACAAAATTATTGTATAAGTATTATTTGTTATCCAAATTACATGAAATATATATGTATTTTCACTGAAATGTAATTTCCAAATTGAGACTGAAATATTGTCTATGCAGTAATTTAATGTTCAAATATGAGATTGACTTTGGACTTTTCCAATGCATAGGTTCCAAAAACAAGTGGCGTTCTCTGTTTGTATTCTATCATTATCTGATATTTACTTAAAATTAGGATTTTCAATTAGAATTTTCATACTGATATCCACTTAAAATTAGTTTTACTCATATTCTATCATTATCCATTACATATTAGCTTGCTTATATTCCACCCTTACTTATTAAGATAACCGAAAGACGACTCGCCGTATCTGAAGAGCTTGGCAGGCCCTGGTGGACTGTAAGACTAATAAAGCAGCTTTTATTTTGTTGACAGTCCTTACAGATTGGTTCAATATATACATCATGTGTAGATCATACTTTATACTAAAGAATATTGATTGCTTCTGAATGCTTCAGAAATCAAAACATAGAAACTGGAATCCATAAAAATTGAGGCGCAAAGTTTAAATTATAACAATACTGCTTGGTGTTAGAGGTAAATTTAAATAAAGGAACAAGTATTTTTTTCAGTTGAAATTGAACCGATTGAGCTCTCTGAAATCAGAGTTAGATCATGAGAAAATAATACTATGTTTCTGTTCCTGAACCAGATTTCTCCTTTTTCTTGTACCAATATATCGAAATCTTTCCTGTTGCTTAATTCCTTTGTTTTTGGTGTCAATACCCTAGGTCTCTCTTTCTCTATATTTTTTTTTTTAAAACCCTTTATCTGTCTCCTGCCTGGTTCTGTGTGCATTGAATTGAAGACCTGCACACATAAATTAATTTTCTTCCTGGTTCCTCCTCTAATAGTCTCCTTCTGAGAATGAAAAATAGTACTGAAATAGGCCATTATTTTTTTTTGACAAAGTAAATAGGCATTATTGTGTAAGAGTTTGTTTAATTCCACTGGTAGTCAAAATCGATCTCAAATGAATCAGCTTCAATTGATAATGTCAGATTTCCTTTTTTTTGTCCATATATCTATGTGATAAATCTTAAATCAATTTCAGGTTGGCAACTATCGACACCTACAGCAACAGGTACAACTGGGTCATGATGACAAGGACAAATGCAGCTATGTTGAGGCTTTAGTTCAAAGAACTAATTGTTTTGCTTTGGGCGGATTCATAACCAACTTCAAATTAATATATGCATGTTCTTTGTAATAGTGCACTGTGCACCATAGATCCAAAAATAGTTTTGTATTTGAAGTAGCTGAATTGTATTGAACCAAACTTTAGGCCTTCAAATTTGGTTCCTTTGGGCCGGGCTTGTTACTGGGCTCCAAATCTGGTTACTTACTCTTGAAGCGTACCATCTATATCTTCACCAAACACAATTGAGTCCATGATTATTGTATTGTGTACCATCTATCATGCAAATATGAGGATTCAAGGTGGTGCCTCAAGAGCCCAAAGAAAGCACACATTACTCTGAGAAAATCAAATTGTTAATCTTAAAAAAGTGAAAATTTCCACACATAAATTGCTACCCTTTTCTATACTGCAAAAATAAATTTACAAATAATTATATTTAAATAAAAATATATTTTAAATTAAATATGAAATTATTGGTCAATCTTTGACAACCTCGCGATTCTTGTTTATAAAAATAAATTAATTTTGTCAATAATATATTTGAATTAGTTTGTCAGTAAAAATAAATATAATCTTGTCGATAATATAGTTTTGTCAATAATATTGTAGTCACTACTCGAGTGAAAGGCTATATATCTTCACTTAATTAATCTAAATGCTTTGAAATATGTGATTACATTCAAGATCATTAATTACATACCTTGACATCAACTAGGTTAATTAGCACACAGATAAACTGGGACTAGGGGTGTCAATGATACCCTTTTAACCGTTTATCTGACCCATATTGTATTTGATAAGGTGGGTATATGGATAAGATCTTGTTTTTCTCGTTAGTTGATCTGGTATGGGTATGGGTAAGAATTTTTTCTTTTTAGCTAAATAGGTCAGGGCATGTGTAAAGGCTCTTTCGTACTCATTTATCCTGTAGAGTAATTATATAAAATAAAATTATATGATAATGTTTGAGCAATAACCAGTGATGGTAGAATTTATTTGCATAATATTTCATATGATAATGTTTGAGTAATAATTAGCAGTGTTCTAAATAGCTAGCTATAGGAGCGCTATAGCTACGATAATAGCTTTTTCGGACCATAAAAGCTAAGCTATGAGATAAAAGTGGGCTAATTCAGCTACGACCGCTATTACCGCTATGCTACACGAGCTTTCTTTTGCGATTTACATGGACTTTTGTTCTTATTTATGATACTACATGGTTTGCTATGATAAGTATTCTAAACCAAACTATGTGCTTATGTTTCTATTTGTGATTTAGTCTCTCATTCCATATATGAAAATATTCAAATATTAATTATTTCTTTTGCTTGCTCTTTGTCTAGTATTCACTTGTAAATTATTGCCGTTCGTTTCAATTGAAAGGTAATTTTGATTATTATAATATATAAAATGTTCAAATAAATATACTTACTTCATTTCACTTGTAAAATTAATTGTTCTTTGTCTATTATAATCTGTAATACTATCAAGTATAAACTGTTAAATAATGTTACCTTGTAGATCATTTTTTTTCTTCTTATTTGCATGATTGAAAAAAGTATAGACCTAAATTAGTTATCATTTGATTGTTACTCCAATTCTCTAATTGATAATGTTGATAATTAGTAGAAATATAAAATATAAATTTTGAAAAGAAAAAAACACTATGTATGATAGCTTCCTCTATAGCTACGCTATTCGCAATAGCTTTTTTTTTGTCTTCCCGCTATGGCGCTATAATCGCTATTTAAAATCTTGATAATTAGTGATATACTTTTGTTATTCAGTTTATGTTTTTTGTTATAAGAAAATTTTTAAACTTATAACTTTTATTTGCATGCCTGTTATTTAGTTATATAATTGAATTTGTCCGAAAATATATTCATGTTTTTTAATTATCTTTCTTCATAAAAAAATATTTTATTTGAAATTGATTACACATTTGTTTTTCTCATTATTTTTTATTAGTAATGTGATTGCATATGTGTGACATGAATAAGTTTTGATGTTCGATTTGTGAAATATAAAAAAAAATTATACAAGTATTATTTGTTATTCATCAGCTACTGTTTCATTACCCGATAATTTTCACGGATAAGGGTATGATAAGGGTAAGGTCAATTCTTAATAGACAAAGGTAGGGTATGGGTAAGATCAATTCGTAGTGAGTATGAGTATGAAAATATTTTTACCCTATCCGTATCGTACCCATTGACACCCCTAACTGAGACGTCTGAGAGCAAGATAATACTAATGCATGCAATATCTTAATTATTTTCCAAATAAGGCACATAATTATTGTCTATGGGATATTAACATGAGGGTAGTGAGGGTATCCTCTAATTGCAATAACTGTGCAAGTCAATTAAGAACAATAGTCATTTGAAGAGCCCAGCATCTGGAAGAAAAAATTATTTTGATCCTACCAAAATTTTTACTTTTTCATATTTTTAAAATTGGTAAAGGAAGGCACAATAGTTACCTTGTCGTCACTTCAATATTTCATTATCAATTTTAAAAAAAAAATAAAGTGATCGAAATTACAAAGTTTTACAAAAGCATGATCAATCTCTTCAAGATCAGAAAACTTATGTACAGATTGGTAAATTCTTTCCCAAGTAATTAGCAGCAAAGGGCTTTTTAGTAATATTAGACCCACCCACACTTACGATGCTTCACAGATATTTTCCTGGGCCCGCACACTTTATGATATTTCCCTTGGCCATGTGACATGTTTGCTGCATCAGAAGATATTTCCGTTGCCATGTTTGACACTTAATGAAATTTTCTAGGCTCCTTCACAGAAATTTTCATATCTCCTTCACAGGTATTAAATTTTTTTTCCGCGTCAGAAGATATTTTCATTGCTCATGTGATATGTTTTTCGGAATGATATGCAAAATTTTACACTATATTATTATTTATATGAAATGTTTTTACTTAATTAATATTAAATTGAGAATTATATATCTTGAAAAATAACAGTTATATGTTAAAAAAAAATATAAAGAACGAAATTCTTCACGACTCCTATCCATTTTATTAGATACCTGCCTTATAAAAAATTTAAAAAAAAGAAACTGAAGCTGAAAACGGACAGCTGTCTTATAAAAAATATATAAAAATGTATTTATTTAATGGAGTTGACTGCAAGTCCTCTCCCAATAATTAGTTTTTCTTTCTTCTCAACTTTCTTCATTCGTCCAGCATCCAACTTTCTTCTCCGTCTCAATTTTCTTCGTTTCTCCGTCTCCTCAATTTTATAACACGGTATGAAAAATAAGAATTCTCTCAACTGAAATGAAAATTTGAGATTCGTAATTCAACTTCTCCTAATTGAGATTCTTGATGTAGTAATTAAACTATGCTTTCTTTATTTCTTAATTGAGCAATTTCGTGAGTTTATACCAAAAAATTGAGGTGAATTTTGTACAGTTTTATACCAATTTTGTGACTTTGCTTTCATTCAGTTCTGTTAAGCCGATCAAATTTCTAGTTATGGAGATATATTCCCTCACTACAGTTTCACATAGCCTTTGGAAAGGCTTGTTATTGATTAACAATTTTGAGACTTAATCTGGCACAGTTACACATTTTCACATTTCCCTTTGCATGCAAGCAGTAAAGCATAGGTCACATTGCATGTGTTTAATCAATTGTATTCTAATTGTAGGGACAGAGGTTCGTTTAGGAGTTATCTCTGATTGACCCAACAATGTAAGTCTTCACTATAACATCTCAGTAATTACTATTTTTATTTGATGCCATATTTAGGTCCATCTCTAATTGAAAGTACTGCTACTTAATTGTAATATATCTTTCGAAAATAAAATTGGATGTTGCTGCAATTTAGGTTTTTATAGGGTGGATGAATTTATAAGCCAAGTCTACTTAGGGTTAACTAGAGATTTAGACATTAAGTGTACACTTTATTGATAGCACTAAATTTCTCTGCTGCGTCAGAAGATATTTCCGTAGCCCATGTGACATGTTTTTCGGAATGATATGCAAAATTTACACTATCTTATTATTTATATGGCATGTTTTTACTTAATTAATATTAAATTGAGAATTATATATCTGGAAAAATAACAGTTATATGTTAAAAAAAAAATAGAAAGAACGAAATTCTTCACGACTCCCAGTCTGCCTTATAAAAAATTAAAAAAAAAAAGAAACTGAAGACGGACACCTGTCTTATAAAAAATATATAAAAATGCATTTATTTATTGAGTTGACTCCCAGTCTTCTCCGAGTCTCCCACTCACTCACCCAATAATTAGTTTTTCTACCTTCTCTCTTTGCATCGTTTCATATCAACACAACAAAAGAAAAGCGAACAGACATAGCAATTTTAGATCGATGGGTCTAGGCGGGGTGATTTCCAACCTTCTCTCTTTGGGCGCCAAACTGCTACCCGCTGTCGTCGCATCTGCGCAAGCTCCGTCTTCTTCCTCCAATCCTCCAGTAGATCAAAACCACCAAATTGAGGCTGAGTTGAAGAAATTGATGAGGATGTTGGAGCGGATCAAGGCCACACTGTACGATGCAGAGCAGAGGGAGATCACAGACTCGTCAGTCAAGCTCTGGTTGAAGGAGCTCAAGGGTGTTGCGTACGATGCAGAGGATGTACTGGGTGAGTACCACTATGAAGTCTTACGAGCACAAGTTGAGGCAAGAGATGCTTCTCCACCAGATTCTCGTAAAAGGAAGCTAATTCAGGTAACTTATTTAAATACTCTTTACTCAATAGTCTTACTATCAGGTTCACGTAGAGCCATATAGTACAAGGTACCAGCTGGACATATGGCACACCATGGGAAATATGATGAGCCCATATATAACTAGTATTGCAAACAGTGAATATGTAGCAAACACCTGTAATATATAGCCAGTTTTATCTTTGTACATGGAACATTATAGTAGGTCATACACTCTCAAGGTAATTATAATAACTTATCAGGTTCCACACGGCATGCTCCATCAAATTAAGCAAATAAGGAGCAGATTTGATGAGATCGCCAATGATCGGATAGCACTGCGACTGTCAGAGGGAGATGGGCCCAGGCGTTGCAACAACGAATTGCAAATAGCTCCTACAAGCCACTTCGTAGTACAATCAAATATCTTTGAGCGAGAGAGGGAAAAGGAGAAGCTGATTGATTTGTTGTCCTCTGAATGTGATGGTGTTTCGGTGGTGACAATTGTTGGCATGGGGGGCATTGGCAAAACAACCCTTGCACAACTTGCCTACAGTGATCAAAGAATACAACAAAGGTTTAATAAATTTGGGTGGATATGTGTATCAGAGGATTTCAATGTTCAAAGGCTCACCAAAGAATCAATAGAATCTATTACAGGAAATGAGTGTGGTCTTACAAATTTGAGTGCTTTGCAAGAGAAAATTGAGAAGGAGATAAGTGGGAATAAAGTATTTTTGGTCCTTGATGATGTCTGGAATGACAATGAAAGTTTTTGGGATTCATTTCAGGCTCCTTTTAAGTCGGCAAAATCTGCAAAAGTCCTAGTTCTAGTTACTACAAGGAACGATTATGTAGCACAAATGATGCAAACAGAGCCAACATTCAACCTTTGCTCTTTGTCAGCTGAGCAGTGTTGGCGATTGTTCGAACATTATGCATTTGGTGGAGTAGAACATAATAAGGACCCAAAGTTGGTAGAAATTGGGAAAAAAATAATGAAGAAGTGTAAAATGTTGCCCTTGGCTGTGAAGTCAATTGCTAGCCTTTTGAGACAAGAGGGTGAAGAAGTGAGTTGGAGAGATATTTTAGAAAGTGAATTATGGGAGTCTAATGCTAGCAATGAGATATTCCGACCTCTTCAAATAAGCTATGCACGCCTTCCCACGTACCTAAAGTCTTGTTTTCTTTATTGTTCCATGTTTCCTAAAGATTTCACCTACAATGTGGAATATTTGGTGAAATTATGGATATATCAGGGTTTTATTGAGTCTAAAGGAAACAAGACTGCAGAAAAGATTGGTTTTGAATATGCACAGCAGCTGTGTCAGAGGGCCTTGTTTGAAACAGAAGGCATATGTGAGGGCGATTATTTCGTTCGACCAAAGTTTAAATTGCATGATATAGTTCATGATTTAGCACGACTTAATTCGGAAAAATGTTGTTATTCAATTGAGGGTAGTGAGCTCTCAAATTTTCCCAATGTACTGCACCATTTGTATATAGCTGATTCTGTTGTGAACCTAAAAGATCCTATTCCGTTAGACAAATTCACCGCTCTGCGCACACTCATTACAGGCATTCTTGACAAAAACATTTTCAGTTCTTTTGACTTTTCAATGCCACCAAAATTAAGAGCTCTCGAAATATCGGGAAACTTTTTTCCTGCAATTGAATTACTTTCCTTCATTAGTAATTTGAAATTTCTTCATTATCTTTCACTTAATAATCTGTCCTTTGAAATGCTACCCGAATGCATATGCTCCCTTCATTATCTTGCAACATCTAACTCTTAAGATTAATCCAAATCTCAAAGAGTTGCCAACAAAAATAGGAAATCTAATTAGCCTAGAAGAGCTGATAATTGATCATTGTTCAAACCTCCAGGTGTTGCCTGAGTCCCTTTGTCAACTCAAGGCCTTGAGGAAACTCTTTATTGATAGTTGTAGCCTCCAGGTGTTACCAAACAACGTAGAAAATCTAGTTAGCTTAGAAGAGCTTCGAATTGATGATTGTTGCAACCTCCAGGTGTTGCCTGAGTCCCTTTGTCAACTCAAGGCCTTGAGGAAACTCTTTATTATAGAGTGCAATAAAATTAAGGAGTTACCAAACAACGTAGAAAATCTAGTTAGCTTAGAAGAGCTTCGAATTGAAGGTTGTTGTAGCCTCCAGATGTTGCCTGAGTCCTTTGGTCAACTCAAGGCCTTGAGCAAATTGGTAGAAATTCAAGCACGGAAGGTGGAGCTCAGATGCCAGACAATAGGATGGTTAAAGGGTTTTCCTGATTTAGGAGGTACTCTTTGGCTGTGCGGATTGAAAAATATTTCCAATTTAGTGGATGTCCAATGTGCTAACCTTGTGAGTATGTGTAACTTGGAGTACTTGATACTAAACTGGGATGAGGTTTATTATGCGGATATAGATGGTAGTGTACTTAAGTTGCTCATAAAAGAAGGTCAGAACATATTGCATGAAGATCAAAGTTGTTTTTCGGTGATGGATAGTCTCCAGCCTCACCCTAATCTTAGCCAGCTAGATATAGGGGGTTACAGTGGGGTAACATTTCCGGAATGGATTGGAAGCCTATGCAAACTAAAGTATTTGAATATTGGCGATTGTAATGGTTTGCAATTCTTAAAAGCTGAGTCGCTGCCATTAGAACTTGAAGAGTTGGAAATTTGTTATTGCGATCAGCTAGAATCTATGCCTGGGATAAAAAAGCTGAAATCCTTGGTCAAACTTACCATCAATCATTGTAAGAACCTGTGCTCGTTTATGGAACCTTCTCATGAATTGACAATGAGAGCAGGGGTGGGTTCATATGGGAGCTCAAACCTTGTTTCACTCAGAAGTTTGAAGATTTCACAGTGTGTCAAATTGCAAGTATTGGCGGATGAGTTGCTTCCTGTAGAACCTTGCAACATTGAAGTTGCTGGATGCCCTAGGTTAAAGGAGTGGTGCTTGCAACATGGAATAAACTATGAGAGGTACTCCCTAATTTCTATTATTCTATAATATTGTTGCTATATTATTGAAGAGAGTGTCATTATCTAGTTTCTAAGCTTTATTTCTTTAAAAACAAAATTAAAATTACATTATATTTCTTTACACGCATACCATTCAACTCAAGAATTATATGAAATTGAGTAGGAAATCGTCCAATGCAAAACCTCAACTAGATGCAAAGAGGGGCTTGCGTTTGTCTCTTGCATTTTTTACTTGGATATGAAATTGAGTTCGACTATAGATTTACCCATTCAATATATTTAAGGAAAGATAATCTTTAACCTGTTTTGAACCTGCGACCTCGACCTCGACCTCTTACATAGTTCTTACATAGTGGTATTAATTGAACAGGGACAACCTCAGTCTCGACCTCGACTTTGACTCCGACCCCGACCTCGACCTTGACCCCGACCCCGACCTCGACCTCGACCTTGACTTCGACTCCGACCTCGACCATGACCTCGGCCTCGACCTCGACCTCGACCTCGACCTCGACCTTTACCCCGACCCCGACCTCGACCTTGACCCCGACTCTGACCTCGACCTCGACCTTGACCCCGACTCCGACCTCGACCTTGACTTCGACTCCGACCTCGACCTTGACCTCGGCCTCGACCTCGACCTCTAACCCGACCTCGACCTTGACCTCGACCCCGACCCCAACCTCGGCCTCGGCCTCGACCTCGACCTCTACCCCGACCTCGGCCTTGACCCCGACTCCGAACTTGACCTCGGCCTCGGCCACAGCCCCGACGTCGACCTCGACCTCGACCTCGACCCCGGCCCGACCTCGGCCTCGACCTCGACCACGACCCCAACCCTGACCCCGACCACGACCCCGACCACGACCTCGACCTGTTTTGAACCTGCGACCTCGACCTCTTACATAGTTCTTACATAGTGCTTTTAATTGAACAGGGACCCCAACCTCGACCTCGGCCTCGGCTTCGGCCTCGACCTCGACCTGTACCTCGTTTGGTTCCACCCTAACAGCACCAATAATTTTCACCCCTCCTACATCTCTTAGCTCTTTCGCAAGGCTCGCGCCAGCTCCTCTAGGTAAATTTGTATCTCATTTTTCTTAACTTGAAACTTTCTCTGAAAGAACTTTGTCTATGTAAACATTGCTTTTGAGAAGGACCAAATATGTCTCTATTGTGCATAACCTCACCTCTATCAATTTAAGGTTTTATATTTCAGTGTATCTTGTTCTTTTCATGTTTTACAGTTTTACCTTTTAATTGAACTTGAAAAATCATTGGGTGGATGTTGTTACCAGAATTAGCCTCTTGCTTGTTTGTCTTTTTGCATCCTTTAATTCATGCTATTTGTTTTATCTAGATGTACCAGCTTCAAAGATTGATTAGATTCATGTTGCTCTGTTAGGCACAGTTTTAGTTTGGCCTTAGACTATAGTGTGAACTGATTGAGAATTCCATTTTCTTGATATAATAGAAGTTTGTCATTAATATATTCTGGTAAATGTAGGCGAGTGATGTGCTACTCGTTCGTAGAGCTTGTGCAGACAGGCGACTTGCTGTCTGAAATTGGAATACCCTACCCTGTTGGACTGTATGGCTAATAAATTCCATTTTATTTTTTTTATTTCCAAAAGCAGCTTTTATTGTTTTAACAATACTTAAAGGTTGGTTCAGTACATGATATGTTGTTCATACTAGATACTAGGGAATATTCATTGCTTCAAAACATAGAAACTGAAACTGACAAAATGGAGGCTCAAAGTTTGAATTATAAGTTTATAACATTGCTGATTGGTATTAGAGGTATATTTAAATACAGGAATAATTTTTTAATTTTTGAAGTTGGAATTAAAGGGATTTTGCTTTCAGAAATCAGAATTAGTGGTCATGAGAAATTAATTATGTAAGAATTTGTTTAATTTCAAATAAAATATCCGCGGGTAGTCAAAATATCAAATGATATATTACATTTTCTTTTCTGTCCACATATCTATGTGCATTTTGTACATCTTATCTGATTTTTGGCAAATCTCAATCAATTTCAGGATGACTTTCTGCCTGGCATTTATCAAAAGCTTGTACAACTGGGTCATTGTCCTGTTGACAAGGAAGAATGCAGCTATGTTGAGCTAGGCTTTAGCCGAATTTACTAATATTAGCATTTAAAAAAATCAAAATTCAAAGGTAACCGGCCTTCTGGAAAATCTCGAAGCATAGCATACACACAGACTTGATCTGCGTGTCTGTCTGGGTAGAAACGCAGACTAGATCTGCATGCCACAAGAGAGATGCACAGACTATATTTAGCTTGAGCTCAGTGATAGATTGAATTTTTGATGTATTCATCCCAATCATTGTTTTTACACACAAATTTGTAGTTGGCCTATACATACAATAATGTATTTAACAATATTGATTGCATAACATGCAATATTTTGATAGAATTAATCAAATAAGTAATCTTTACAATAAATCATATTGGATGGTACCAGTTTCGAAAATTTATTACATTCATGTTGCTTAGATAACTGGAGGGTCGCCTTTTACCTACAGCAGAACTGATTCACCATATATTTCCTCTAGGAAGCAAGGGTAATAAAATATAAGTAGTAATTGAAAATTCCATTTTCTTGATCTAAATTTTTTGTCGTATTGTATCTTTAATGATTGGTTGTATGCTGGTAAATGTAGGTAATTGATGTACTACTGCATGTAGAGCTTCTACAGAAACATGACTTGCCATATCGAAGACCTTCTACATAGCCTTACAGGTTGTGTTAACAGTCCTTAAAGGTTGGTTCAATACATCATGTGTTGTAAATACTGCCATTAGAACTTGAAGTGTTGGAAATTTATGAATGCGATCTGCTAGTATCTATGCCTGGAATCAAACTTTCCATCGATTATTGTGTTATCTTCCATTAGAACTGGGACAACTGGTACCAATTTCAGGTTGGCAATTATCGTGTTAACTGTTACAACTTCGGAAGAACTGGTACAACTGTTAACTTTCCTTCTATTATTGTGTTAACTGCCATTAAATTATTTCAGGGTGGCAATTATCGACACTGTCAGATCCTTGACCTGACGATGCTATTTGAAATCGCAATTGAGCCGGAAAGTCAGCTTCTTGAACGAATTTCAGAGATTGAGCTTTAGCTCAGTGATAATGGTGAAAAGAGATGAGAAAGAGAAACAGGTAAAATTGTTATTTCATTTCATAATCCGGATGGTTACAACTATAGCCTATTTATAGGCGATGCAATATACTGAAAATTATAATTTTTTATGCAGCAGATTCGTCAAACAAACGACGAGCTGCCACCTAAGCACCATAGTGGAGCTTTACTGCTTATTTGGCTAACGATCTAACTAACCTCACTGTAGCCTGATCCCGGGGACCCAATCTCCAGTATTATTAATCCTGACGGCTCTCTTCCTTTAAACTAAGCGTGGAGCCCAACTGTCAGCGTCTGTTTCTTTTAAAGACTGCTGCCCGGTTCGCTGACCTTCATGCCGTCACCTCTCCCTCTTCTTCCAATTCTTTGACAGGATTAAAATCAACCCAAATCACCCCCAAATTAGCTCTGATACCTGACAGACACCCTGTGTTGAATAAATGATTCAAACTTAGATAATTTCTGTTATTAGAGAAATGAGTGAAGGGCTGTGAGTAAATTTACTTTTATTAGGGTTGTCTTTGTTTATTTAAATGCTAATTTAGGTGCACTCTATTTTGTAACTGTTTGTTAAGTGAAGGGGTGTAACTCTTCAGGGGTCGGATCTATTCTGCTTTATATAGCAGTTAGATAATAGACATTCTGTATCTTCCTTTTCTATAGATAATATTGAACTTTGTCTGCTTCTCTTGTTTTCCTCTCTAAATATTCCAACATACTGGTATCAGAGCCATGAATCAATCTATCATTCCTCAATTTGATGGAGAGAATTACAATTTCTGGTGTATCAAGATGAAAACGCTGCTTAAGTCTCATGGGTTATGGGACATGATTGATCCGGGTTTGACGGGAACTGATCCAGAAAGTGTTAAAAAGGATTCAAGGGCGATGTGCTTTATTCAACAAGGTGTTAGCGATGCAGTCTTTCCCAAAATCGCAGCAGCAGAAAATGCTAAAGAAGCCTGGACGAATCTGTCTACTTCGTTTGAAGGGAACACTCGGGTAAAGGGGATGAAACTTCAGGGATTGAGAAGGGATTTTGAGACACTGCAGATGAAGCCTGAAGAGAACATCCAAACTTTTCTTACAAAGGTGCAGGATGTGGTGAATCAAATGAAGGTATACGGTGATACGGTGTCAGATCAGACGGTGGTTTCCAAAGTGTTGAGAAGTCTAAATCCTGATTTTGATCATGTTGTCGCTGCGATTGAGGAATCCAAAGATTTAGCAAATTATTCATTTGCTGAACTTACTGGATCTCTACAGACACATGAATCTAGATTAAAGAAAAGGGAAGAATCGGTTGGAGAACAAGCCTTTTATGTAAGAGGAGAAGTTGTGAGAGGAAGAGGAAGAAGCAGGGGTAGTTTCGCTAGAGGGAGAAGAGGCAGGGGATCAAGTTCGAGAGGGGGAAGCACCACTGGAGAATCGAATTCCAGAGGGGGAAGGAATATTGATTCGTCAGATTGTGACTCATCCGATGAGTTTAAGAAAGGAGTTAGATGTTATAACTGCAATAAGATGGGACATTACAAATCTGAATGTCAAGAGCCAAATAAACGGGTGGTGCGTTGCTATTATTGTAACAAACTGGGACATCTACAATCTCAGTGTTACACCAAAAGAAGAGAAGAAGGTCAGGCAAGTTTCGCCCAGGAGAATGAAGAGGAGTATGAGGAGACAGATGATGCACTTTTCATGGCATACACCAATCACAAAATTGATCCAAGCACAATTTGGTTTCTGGACAGCGGATGCTCAAATCACATGACAGGGCATAAGGAGCAGTTTGGCAGTTTGTCACTCTTGATGAATCTTTTAAGCATCAAGTGAAACTCGGAGATAATAAGATGATTCAAGTAGAAGGTAAAGGGACAGTATCTGTTCTTACAGCAACCGGTATGAAAAATCTTCAAAACGTGTATTTCATTCCGAAGTTGTCGCAAAACTTGTTGAGTATTGGGCAATTGACTGATAACGGTTATTTAGTTGTATTTGATGGTAAAACCTGTACCATAAAAGAGAAGACAAGTGACCAGTTAGTTGTAAAAGTAGAAATGGCTGCAAACAAATTGTTTCCTCTAGAAATGACCACTGTGATGGATCGGGCATTAATTGCAAAGGGGACGAAGATCTCTGACCTATGGCATCAGAGATATGGGCATTTAAATGAGTCAAGTTTGAAGTTATTGGGTCATAAAGAGATGGTCTATGGTATACCTGCGATTGATGAAGTAGAATTTTGTGAGGGATGTGTGTATGGAAAACAATCCAGAATATCATTTCCAAAGAATCAAAGTAGAAAGACTGAGAACATTCTTGAGGTTGTGCATACCGATTTATGCGGGCCAATGAAGACTACATCTTTAGGTGGCAGTAAGTACTTCTTATTGTTCACTGATGATTTTAGTAGGAGAAGTTGGATTTATTTTCTTAAGGCCAAATCTGAAACATTCAATGTGTTCAAGAAGTTTAAAGCGTTGGTTGAAAAACAATCAGGCAGCAGTATAAAAATTCTAAGATCGGATAGGGGAGGGGAGTTTACCTCAAGAGAGTTCAATGAATTTTGTGAAGTAGAAGGAATACACCGTGAGCTGACCACACCGTATACACCGCAAAACGGTGTAGCAGAAAGGAAGAATAGAACAGTAGTTGAAATGGGAAGGAGTTTGATGAAACACAAGAAGCTGCCTAATCAATTTTGGGCTGAAGCTGTAGGAACAGCGGTTCATATACTGAACCGATCACCAACCAAGGCAGTGAGTGAAGTCACTCCATTGGAAGCCTGGTCTGGAAAGAAACCCGATGTAAGTTATTTTAGAGTATTCGGTTGTATAGCTTATGGGTTCATTGATGATCACATGAGAAGTAAACTTGATGACAAAACTCTAAAACAAATCTTTATTGGGTACAGTGAGCAGTCAAAAGGGTACAGGTTATATGATCCTGTAAGTGGAAAGGTTACAGTGAATAGAAATGTTGTTTTTAATGAAGGGTCATGTTGGGATTTTGATGAGAAGAAAGAAGCGGTAGCTACTGAAAAAGAAACTGTTATAGTGACTGACAGTGAGTTAATAGAAGATGAAAGTGATAGAAGTGAAGAGGAGGAGAGTTCGGATAGAAATGAGGCTGTCGAAACTCCTCTAAAAACTTATACCAGGAGGGGAAGAGATGTGCAGCTCACAAACAGGAAGACAAAAGCACTAAAAGACTTGTATGAATCAACGCAAGTAATGTTAGTGGCTGATCCGACATGTTTTGAAGAAGCAGATATGAAGGATGAGTGGAAAGTAGCTATGAAGGATGAGATTGCAGCAATAGAGAAGAACAAAACTTGGAGATTGGTAAGATTACCGGAAGGGAAAAATGTAATTGGGGTGAAATGGGTATACAAAACTAAAGTAGGACCAGAGGGTGAAATACTGAAGCATAAGGCTAGACTTGTGGTGCGAGGGTACACTCAAGAGCAGGGAGTTGATTTTGATGAGACATTTTCTCCTGTGGCACGGTTTGAAACCATAAGAACTCTTTTAGCAATTGCAGCACATTTAAAACTGACAGTGTATCAATTTGATGTAAAATCAGCCTTCTTAAATGGGGAATTGAAGGAGGATGTTTACATAGAGCAGCCAAAGGGGTTTGAAGTTCACGGGAAAAAGGAGCATGTATACAAATTGGATAAGGCTCTGTATGGATTAAAACAGGCACCACGAGCATGGTACAGTAAAATTGATAGTCACTTTCTTGAAACTGGTTTTGAAAGAAGCAGTAGTGAACCTAATCTTTACATAAAGAAAAATGGTGGAAATGAACTGCTGATTGTGTGTCTCTATGTGGATGACATGATCTACATGGGAACAAATCAGAGTTTAATTGATCAGTTTAAAGAGAGTATGAAAAAGAAGTTTGAAATGACTGACTTAGGAAGGATGAAATATTTCTTGGGTTTGGAAGTGATTCAAGATGACAAGGGCATTTTTGTATCACAAAAGAAATATGCCTGTGACCTTTTAAGAAGATTCCAGATGGAGAACTGTCAGGCAATGAGTACACCCATGAACGCAAAAGAAAAATTAGTCAAGGAGGATGGAAGTGCATCAGCTGATGGTGTGAGATACAGAAGTATGGTGGGTGGTTTAATTTATCTTACTCACACAAGACCTGATATTTCATTTTCAGTTGGAGTTGTATCGAGATTTATGCACAATCCAACAAAACACCATATGGGAGCAGCAAAAAGAATTCTAAGGTACATTTCTGGAACAACTGAGTATGGGATGTGGTACGATAGAAAGAGTACAGGAAATTTGTCTGGGTACAGTGACAGTGATTGGGCAGGGTGTTATGAAGATATGAAGAGTACATCTGGTTACTTGTTCTGTTTGGGGTTAAGTCCGGTCAGCTGGAAATCAAAGAAACAGCCAACAGTAGCACTTTCCTCAACCGAAGCGGAGTATGTAGCAGTATGTACAGCAGCGTGTCAAGGGGTATGGCTCAGTAGAATTTTGAAAGATGTTGGGAAGCGACAGGAAGGATCAGTAGTGATTAAATGCGACAACAAATCAACAATAGCTATGTGCAAAAATCCGATGTATCACGGTAGATCAAAGCACATTGATATTAAACTTCATTTCATCAGGGAGTTAGTAACAAATAACACTATTGAATTGGAATATGTGCCCACTGCAGACCAGAAAGCTGATATTCTGACCAAGGCGCTACCAGCAGCTGATTTTCTAGCTATGCGCAGGAAGATAGGAGTAACCAAGTTTGAATCAAGAGGGGGTGTTGAATAAATGATTCAAACTTAGATAATTTCTGTTATTAGAGAAATGAGTGAAGGGCTGTGAGTAAATTTACTTTTATTAGGGTTGTCTTTGTTTATTTAAATGCTAATTTAGGTGCACTCTATTTTGTAACTGTTTGTTAAGTGAAGGGGTGTAACTCTTCAGGGGTCGGATCTATTCTGCTTTATATAGCAGTTAGATAATAGACATTCTGTATCTTCCTTTTCTATAGATAATATTGAACTTTGTCTGCTTCTCTTGTTTTCCTCTCTAAATATTCCAACACCCTGTACAGAAACTGGTACAACTGGGTCCTGACAACAAGGAATAAGCGCTGCTATGTTGAGGCTTTAGTTCAAAGAGTTAATTGATTTTTTCGTGGATACATATTTTTTTTCCCCTGCTACTCTTGTGTTCCTTTTGACGGATTCACAACCATTTTTTTATTTTTATATATGCATGTTCTTTAAAATAGTGCACCATAGATCCAAGAATAGTTTGAATTTGAATTAACTGAATTGTATTCCGTTACTCTTGTGTTGCTTTTGACGAATTCACAACCAATATTTTATTTTTTATATATGGATGTTGTTTAAAATAGTGGAGTTGAACTAGGGTGTTCTTAAGCTCACCAAGCTCCTTTGTGAGCTTAATTTAAAAATCTGTTGAATTGACTTCAAACAATGTATTCAAACCGTTGAAACCGATCTACTTCACAAGTGATATGTTTACATGTCAAACTTATAATTTTTCGAACTAATTTAGTATAAACTATAAAGTCAAGCGGTAAAAAAAAATGGTTTATAAGTTATTTTAATGTGTTCATTTATAAATTTGACATGTAAACTCATCATTTGTGAAGTAGATCGGTTTCAACAGTTTGGATACGTCGCTTGAAGCCAATTCGATATATTTTTGAGTTAAGCTCACAAAGGAGCTTGGTGAGCTTAAAAACACCTAGTTCTACTCAAAATAGTGCACCATAGTCCATAGATCGAAATAGTTTAAAAGATGAATTAACTGAATTGTATTGAAAAAGACTTTAGGCCTTCAAATTGGGTTATTTTGGACCGGGCTTGCTACTGGGCTCCAAATCTAGATACTTTGGGCCTTCAGCGTACTAATATAAATGCTTTGAAATAATTGGTATTTCAAGATAATTAATTATGTACCTCATATTACCTAGGCTAGTAAGTAGGGGTGTTAATCGGTTTTAAACCGAACCAACAGAGATCAGTTTAATCAGTTTGATTTTCCAGTTAAATGGATCAGTTAGATTCATTTTAAAACCGGTTAAATCAAACCGACCGAAATTTTTAAACTTATTCCCTATCAAAACCAAACATTTTTAAAAAATTCTAAAATTATGTATATTGCTTGGTTCTGTTTAAAACCAACAGGGGTGCCCGCATAATGGCCAGTAATACTCGCATAATTGGCAATGACGCGAAGTCGAGGTTGGATTGGGCCTTATCGAATGAGGCCCAGCTCGACTCCGCGGGCCAAATTGTTTTAGGCTGATTGGGCGAGGCTCAGCTTTGGTCCTTGTCAGGCCGTCCGGCATCAGGACTACGGGCCTTATTATGTTTGATCTCGGGCTGGCCCCAAGAGGGGGTCCGAATCCCGAGTTACCTTTTAGGCCTATCATGCGACGACTTGATTAGGCCTCGTCGGACAGGCTCAATGACAGGCTGCGAGCCTGGTCACCTTCGGTCTCAGGCTAGCCCCGAGAAGGGGTCCGAGTCCCGAGTCCCGACCTGTGGGGTCCTTTGCGAGGTCTGAATCCCGAGTCTTTTATGGGCCGAGTTCGAGTTTATTGAGGGTCATTGGCACATAGTCCTATCATAAATATATAGCTCGAGTCGATCCGTAAAATACATATTACCATAATCTCACTAAAAAAGTGAGTTCTTTTTCAGACCATTTGCTATTTCAACGAGGAAATGACGAAAAAAATAAAATTACAGCAGTCAATAAATATAATTAAATATAATTTTGTGAAGAACATTAAAATGTATTTGTATTTGCAAAAATACAAGATGTAAATGAAAAATAATTTGGGATTCTGATATATATAGTAACCAGATTCATGTTTCGAGTGGCGGTGACAGTCTCAGACCTTAATCAGAGCAGTTAGAAAGAAATAAAAAGGAACACAAAATTGCCATGCCAACCTACAAATGATTATTTTGAAGCCAATGGGTTTTCATTTGAAATGTAGTCCTAAGTTTACTTATGAAAATCAACCCAGGGGTATTAACACCAGAGTAGCCTCTAATTCTAGAATCTTAATTACACGAGAAAACCCAAAGCGGTAAATACAGTACAACTTGATACATGGGCTTTGATTTAGTGATTAATTAAAGAGGTGGTGCACCATTTCTTCCATTAAACACATTTGACAAATTATATGTTGTTGACAAGCTGCCAGCGTCTCTTTTTAAGATATTCTAGTTTGTGCAATCAATCAAGCAAAAAAATGAGGATTCAAGGTGGTACATCGTAATTGCCAATAATATGGGTACCATTGAGTCTGCTAACAGCAAAATAAATCACAAAAATATCTCTTGAATAAATCATTTCGCCGGACCCTCATGTCAGCAACTGAATTGCATCCATTGTAATTGACAGATTATTGCAACAGATTGGGACCCAAAAATCCCAGAGTTCTCTGCAACAGAAGATCAAGAATTGAGGAGTCGACAATAAAATACGATCGAGTATCCTCTCAGGTACCGTAAACTGGGAACCACAATTTTAATCTCCATATTTACTTCCTGCCGGGCCAAACTCAATTCGATGCCTATTTAGATGAAGGGATCCCCTTTAAGATTCATGCCAAATCAAAAGAACAGTCTAGATCCACTAATTTTAATGAACAGTATCCATCAGGTACCTGGGAGGATCCGAATTAATAAAATGCTAGAGTTCTTGATCTATGCGTGTCCCAACTCCCAAGTAATAATTTATTAGTGGTCCACTAATTCGAAATGGGTTCAGAGTAGAGGCAAACAAAAAGGAACAAAATTAAGCTGATTTTACGCTGAACAGAGAGTTTTTTATTTTTAAAAAAAAAATGATTTATGTTTAACTTTTTTATTTAATGTTATGGATAAAAAAATGGGGCAGAATTGACTACTAACTCTCTCCATCATTGTGTTGTGCTACCACAAATGGAAAAAACTCAGCAGTTTGTTTTCGAAAAATTGCAATTTGCAAATTGTACAATTAATGCTGCTTTTTTATCCAAGCCACCAAAATTAGTTCCATCTTATTGTCTGAAGAGAGTAAATAAAGACCTTATATACGTTACTAATGTATTTGTTTTAATGATTTTTTCAATGGGAAAAAATATCCAAACATTTGATAGTTTTATGTTAAATAAGGACATTATTGTTTTCATGATTTTTCCTGCCGGAAAATTAATTCATTTTGATTAAAATAAATTAGTTGTAAATAAATTTATCATCAAAACATTAATTAATATGTGATCTAAAAAATAATCTGTTTCTGTTTTTATTTTAATTAATATGTGATCCAAACATTAATTAATTCTTGTGGGATGTTTAGCATATTCTCTCGGAGTAAAACACAACATGGGCTTGTGTTTCTCTATCTTGATCATTTTGACAATCATAATAATAAAAATAAACTTGTTAAATTTTAATCTAAATTTAAATGTGATACGACATATAATAGTTTTTCATTTTCAACATTCCTATGTTTGATTAAGAAAAATATTGCTTTTAGTAAGATTTTAAAAATATGGTTAAGATTGTCAAAAGAATATTATTGACAAATAATTACAATTTTAATATATTCTCAAAATAAATTTATTGACAAATTATTTTTGTACAACAAAAAAAAAACGAACCACGTTGAATGATAACGACCCGGTACAATTAAAAAAATACCGGCCGTAAAAAAAATTCTAGCTGGTATGATTCATATTGGCCTTCTTAAGAAAAAATATATATGAATGGTTGGCCGGAATGGTTATTTTTGTAAAAATTTCAGGTTCGAGGCCGTATATTAATTGAACTTAATTTTTTTTAGTTCTCTTAATAAAAAAATTCGGTATTTTACAGACAGCATACACATATTTTTCAATAACTGATCACTGCATTGGCGATCATATATAGTAATATAATTTTCAATAATTGATGCTTGTGATATTATATTTTACTAATATTTAGGTGGTGGGATGTCGGCTTGAGCTTTGTCAGTTTTCTCTGATCAGAATCTTTTCATCTCAAATTAATTAAACATTGATTAGTTCAAGGTTTAATCATTTATTATTTAATCTTTTGCCCGTTCGTCTTGGTCTTTGGTCAACACTGGAGACTGCAGTGTGTTACTGTGTATTAAATTAATAATTATCCTTTCTGTTAAGCTGCATAAAGTATGAAAGATGAAAAGCAGGGAAGTATTTTTCTTCGGTTGTTATCTTTTAGGAATCTTTCTAAGTAAATTAATCATAACAAAATTAGTTTGGGTTTCTTCCTAGCTTCTTCTCTAGCAGACAAAAACCTAACACCCACTGTTCCCCGACTCTCCAATAATTACTTTTTCTACCCAGCATCACATATATCAACACAAGAGAAGAGGAGAAGAGAACAGACTTAGCAATTTTAGATCGATGGGTCAAGTGTGTATATGTGTTGTATTTTGTGTGTTGGCAGGGCAACGAATGTGTTCCTCATCATGTCTTCGTTTTGGTTGGTGGAACTAGAAATCTGTCTCTTTCACTTCAGACCGTCCGATTAAAATCAAAATTAATAATTGGTCCCAACTTTGCATGTGATCAAAACCGTCCAAGTTTAATTTGACATCTCTCTACCAGTACCAGTACCTACAGTTTAAACGAATTCATTATAGAAAACAGTTATGGAGTAGGACTAAATTCCAAATGAAGTGGTAAAAATTTAAAGAGTAGGGTTCAACTTAGGGGTAGAAGTATTTTCATACCCATACCCGTTACAAATTATCATTATCCGTATTTTATTTGTATCCGCTATGAATAACCTTATCCGTACTTTACTCTTATCCATTATAGTTGTCGGATAACGAAATGGTAGCGGGTAAATAACGAGTATTGCTATAATAATAAAAAAATTATTATTTACTAAATAATACATTAAAAAACAATTATTTCACAAATATATATACATATTTTAAACGTCTAAACATTATTAGAATTTGATGAAATTTATTTACGTGTTTTAATAGTTAATTAAGCATAACACAACTATCAAGAGTAGTTGGAGAATTAATTCATTGCTCATTAATATATATAGTATATATAATTTTTGTTTTATAATTACCCGATCGGGTAACGGATACTGAATAGGCTTTACCTGTACCCTTACCCGTTTAGAGAACGGAAAAAATCTTTCCCCATACCCATATCCGATAAGTTTATGAAAAAAAAATCTTACCCGTATCCGTCTTATTGAATACGATACGGGTCGGGTAGTGAGGATATCCTCTAATTTCAATAACTGTGCAAGTCAATTGAGAACATAGTCATTTGAAGACACGACATTTTTGTTAATATCCAAAGTTAATTACAAATTAATAAATATACCCAGAACCGCTGGGTATTTCGAAAAATGTCCAAACCGGCCAGAATCCAGTCGGTTTCTTCCCTTTTATTATTTTTTTTAGAGACACTATGAATAGCAAGATAATGAAATCTAACACTGAAAATTCGATTTTTTTGTTTAAATTATTTGTTAAATTACTTCTTTTGATGTACAATTAGCATATTTATAATAAAATACGTTAAATTACTTGAAATTATGTTGAATTACACTATATTACATTAAATTACGCTAAATTATTTTAATTACGCTAAAATACAGTAAATTACGGTAAATTATATATGAATATGGATGATATCTTTACTGAGAAGGCGAAAAACGACGACGAAACTTCAAACAGCCATAAAACGGTGCTCGAGTGTCCGATTTCAGCAAATGACCACTTTTTGAAAATCTTGCAAAAATACGCATGCGTCAGTGCCCACGATGCCAGATTTCAAAATTCAGAATTGCCAAAAAATAAAGGGAAGAGCCTCAAACTTGAGTTGAAGTTTCCGATTAAGATTTTCATATCTATTATTCAATCTAAGTGGCTCATATAAATATTGAACTTGTAGAATACCAATTTTTACTATTTTTGGAATTTTTTTACTATTTTTTATGATTTATGAAAGATGGCACAAAATCGGCCTAATTTTGCGTAATTTTGCGTAGTTTAGCGTAATTTACCGTATTTCATTATAATTAGCGAAATTAGTGTAATTTAGCGTAATTTAATGTAATTTAGTGTAATTCAACATAATTTCAAGTAATTTAGTGTAATTTAATGTAATTCAACATAATTTCAAGTAATTTAGCGTATTTTAGTATAAATATGCTAATTATACATCAAAAGAAGTAATCTAACAAATAATTTAAACAAAAAATTCGAATTTTCAGTGTTAGATTTCATTATCTTACTCTTCATAGTGTCTCTTAAAAAAAAAAAAAGAGGAGGAAACCGGCCAAAATCTGGCCGGTTTGGACATTTTTTGAAATACCCAGAAATTCTGAGTATATTTATTAATTTGTAATTAACTTTGGATATTAATAAAAATATCGGCTTGAAGAGCCCAGCATCTGGAAGAAAAAATTATATTGATCCTACCAAAATTTTTACTTTTTCATATTTTTAAAATTGGTAAAACAAGGCACAAAAATTATCTTGTCGTCACTTCAATATTTTACTATCAATTTAAAAAAAAAAATAAAGTGGTCTAGCTCTATGGTAAGAAATTACAAAGTTTTACAAAAGCATGATCAATCTCTTCAAGTTCAGAAAAAATTGGGTACAGGTTGGTTAATTCCTTCCCAAGTAATTAGCAGCAAAGGGGTTTTTAGTAATATTAGACCCACCAACACTTGGATGCTAAAATTTACACTATATTAATTATTATTTATATGAAATGCTTTTACTTAATTAATATTGAATTGAGAATTATATATCTGGAAAAATAACAGTTATATGTTAAAAAAAAATATAAAGAACGAAATTCTTCACGACTTCTAGCCATTTTATTAGATACCTGCCTTATAAAAAATTAAAAAAATAGAAACTGAAGACGGACAGATGTCTTATAAAAAATATATAAAAATGTATTTATTTAATGGAGTTGACTGCAAGTCCTCTCCCAATAATTAGTTTTTCTACCTTCTCTCTTTGCATCATTTCATATCAACACAAGAGAAGAAAAGAGAACAGACTTAGCAATTTTAGATCGATGGGTCTAGGCGGGGTGATTTCCAATCTTCTCTCGTTGGGTGCCAAATTGTTGCCTGCTGTCGTCGCATCTGCGCAAGTTCCGTCTTCTTCTTCGTCTCCTCCAGTAGATCAAAACCACCAAATTAAGGCCGAATTGGAGAAATTGATGAGGATGCTGGAGCGGATCAAAGTGACGCTGTACGATGCGGAGCAGAGGGAGATCACAGACTTGTCAGTCAAGCTTTGGTTGAAGGAGCTCAAGGGTGTTGCGTACGATGCAGAGGATGTACTGGGTGAGTACCACTATGAAGTCTTACGGGCGCAAGTTGAGGCAAGAGATGCTTCTCCACCAGATTCTCGTAAAGGGAAGCAAATTCAGGTAACTAATTTAATTTTATTTCTTTGAGCAAAGAGTATGTCTGTATAAGTGATAGGTTTTGTGTTCATGAGTTAGGGTCATCACTAACATAAATGTCTCATTAGTGTTTAGATTAAATGTAATTGCTAATGAAGTTCAAGAAAAAAAAAATTAATTTCAGATTCCCTTGTGGATGTGAAATGCCGAGCCTGTATCTGTCAACCTGGTCAAGCTCATTTGTTGGCAGCACAAATTCCATTGACTGCCAAGAAGTTGTAAGCTCTTAGAACTATAACATAGAATATGAAATGTACTTTTACCCATAGTCTACCATCAGATCCAGGTAGAGCCATATATACAAGGTACTAGCTGGACATATGATGTGCCATAGGAAATATGATAAGTCCATATAAAACACATTGCAAAACACAAAAATGTAGCAAAGACCCGTACTATATAACTAGTATTAACGGGATGGAAAAGAGAGAGACTGTGCTTCAAATAGTATTATTTGTGTACATGAACATTATAGTAGGTCTTACACTCTCAAGGTAATTATAACTTTCCAGGTTCCATGCGGCATGCTGGATCAAATTCAGCAAATAAGGAGCAGATTTGATGAGATTGCGAATGATCGGATAGCACTTCAATTGTCAGAGGGAGATGGACCTAAACGTTGCAACAACGAATTGCAAATAGCTCCAACTAGCCACTTCATAGTTGAGTCGAATATCTTCGGTCGAGAGAGGGAAAAGGAGAAACTAATTGATTTGTTGTCCTTAGAACGTGATATTGTTTCGGTGGTGACAATTGTGGGCATGGGGGGCATTGGCAAAACAACCCTTGCACAACTTGCCTATAATGATCAAATAATCAAACAAAGGTTCGATAAATATGGGTGGATATGTGTATCAGAGGATTTTAATGTTGAAAGGCTCACCAAAGAATCACTGGAGTCTATTACAGGAAATGGGTGTGATCTTACAAATTTGAGTGCTTTGCAAGAGAAAATTCGGAAGGAGATAAGTGGGAAAAGGGTACTTTTGGTCCTTGATGATATCTGGAATGAGAAGAAGAGTCTGTGGGACTCATTTCAGGCTCCTTTTAGGTCAGCTGCATTTGCCAAAATCCTAGTTACTACAAGGAATGATCCAGTCGCACGAATCATGCAAACAGAGCCAACATTCAACCTTGGCCATTTGTCAGCTGAACAGTGTTGGCAACTGTTTGAACATTATGCATTTGGGGGAGTAGAACAAAATAATGACCTGAAGTTGGTAGAAATTGGGAAGCTTGTCATGAAGAAGTGTGGAATGTTGCCCTTGGCTGTGAAGTCAATTGCTAGCCTTTTGAGGCATGAGATGGAAGAAGAGAGTTGGAGAGATATTTTAGAAAGTGAGCTATGGAAGTCTGTAGATGTTCACAATGAGATATTTTCACCTCTTCAAATAAGCTATGCACGTCTTCCCACATACCTAAAGTCTTGTTTTCTATATTGTTCCATGTTTCCTAAAGATTACGAATACGATGTTGATGTTTTGGTGAAATTATGGATATCCCAGGGTTTTATTGAGCCTAAGGGACACAAGACTGCAGAACAAATTGGTTTTCAATATGCTGATCAATTGTGCCAGAGGTCCTTGTTTGAAGGCAGTATTGAGATGAATGAGTTTAAGTTGCATGATATAGTTCATGATTTAGCACGACTTAATTCGGAAAATGGTTGCTATTCAATTGAGGTTGGTAAGCTCCCAATTTTTCCTAATATACTGTACCATATGTATATAGATAATTATGTGAATCTAAGAGATCCTATTCCCTCTGACAAGTTCACTACTCTGCGCACACTCTTTACAGGCTTCCATGTCAAAAACTTCTTCAATACTTTTGAATTTTCAATGGCACCAAAATTAAGAGCTCTAAATATACGGGTATTGGGTGATAATTTAGAATCTCTTTCCTCCATTGGTAATTTGAAACATCTTCGTTATCTTTCACTTACTGCTTTGCCCTTTGAAATGCTACCTGAATGCATATGCTCCCTTTACAGCTTGCAACATCTAACTCTTAAGATTAATAAAAATCTCAAAGAGTTGCCAACAAAAATAGGAAATCTAATTAGCCTAGAAGAGCTGATAATTGAGGGTTGTTCAAACCTCGAGGTGTTGCCTGAGTCCCTTTGTCAACTCAAGGCCTTGAGGAAACTCTTTATTACACATTGCAATAAAATTAAGGAGTTACCAAACAACGTAGAAAATCTAGTTAGCTTAGAAGAGCTTCGAATTGATGATTGTTGCAGCCTGGTGTTGCCTGAATCCCTTTGTCAACTCAAGGCCTTGAGGAAACTCTCTATTGAAAATTGCATTAAAATTAAGGAGTTACCAAACAACGTAGAAAATCTAGTTAGCTTAGAAGAGCTTCGAATTGAAGGTTGTTGTAGCCTCCAGGTGTTGCCTGAGTCCTTTGGTCAACTCAAGGCCTTGAGCAAATTGGTAGGAATTCAAGCACGGGAGGTGGAGCTCAGATGCCAGACAATAGGATGGTTAAAGGGTTTTCCTGATTTAGGAGGTACTCTTTGTCTGTGCGGATTGAAAAATATTTCCAATTTAGTGGATGTCCAATGTGCTAACCTTGTGAGTATGTGTAACTTGGAGCACTTGATACTAAACTGGTATGTGAATGATTATCTGGATCTAGATGGCAGTGTACTTAAGTTGCTCATAGAAGAAGGTCAGAACATATTTCTTGAAGATCAAAAATGTTTTTCGGTGATGGATAGTCTCCAGCCTCACCCTAATCTTAGAAAGCTACATATAATAGGTTACCGTGGGATAACATTTCCGGAATGGATTGGAAACCTATGTAATCTTAAGTATTTGAATATTGCCTATATTAATGGTTTGCAATTCTTAAAAGCAGAGTCGCTGCCATTAGAACTTCAAGAGTTGGAAATTGAGGGATGCGATCAGTTAGTATCTATGCCTGGAATACAAAAGCTGAAATCCTTGGTCAAACTTACCATCAAGTATTGTGACAATCTGTGCTCGTTTATGGAACCTTCTCTTGAATTGACAATGAGAGCAGGGGTGGGTTCATATGGGACCTCACTGTTGGGGTTGACAAACCTTGTTTCACTCAAAAGTTTGAAGATTTCACACTGTGTCAAATTGCAAGTATTGGCGGATGAGTTGCTTCCTGTAGAACCTTGCGACATTTGGGTTTCTGAATGCCCTGGGTTAAGGGAGTGGTGCTTGCAACATGGAATAAACTATGAGAGGTACTTCCTAATTCCTATTATTCTATAATATTGTTGCTATATTATTGAAGAGAGTGCCATAATCTAGTTTCTAAGCTTTATTTCTTTAAATACAAAATTAAAATTACATTATATTTCTTTCCTCTTTTTTCTTTCCACACATACCATTCAACTCAAGAATTATATTTTTTTCAAACGTGATTCAAATCTGGAGTGGAAATGAATGGTGCCCCAGGACTGAGTTTTTGGTAGCAAGTAGCAAGTCAAAGGCAGTTGAATGGTAGAGTAGGGATTATAAATTTATTACATGAGTAATAGTTGTTAGAATAGAATAAATAATTGGTCCCTCTAGCAAAGCTGACTTGCACATAGGTCCTCGCTGAGAATCCAACATGATTTTTTTTTTTTATGGTCAGTTGTTTTTATGCCAACTAACAACTCAATTGATAAAAACTGTATTTATAATGAGTCAAGTGACTCTAATTCCTAAATCTACTTCTTTATTCTCACAAAATCTGTCATATTGTGTCTTTAATGATTGGTTGTATGCTGGTAAATTGTAATTTTCAGTATACTGCATGAGAGCTTCTATAGTGTTGATTTTGAAGACAACTAATTGGGCCTGGCCCATTAGCTTTTGCCGTCGGCAAAGAAGCCAACCAAATAAATTAAAAGGTTACAGTGTAACTTTGTGAATAGAGCCACTTCGTTGTTTTTCTGTGAGCCGCTGCTTTGTGTCTTTGTTGCCTCTTCACCAAGCTCTTCTAGGATTTTGCTTTCTTCTTCTTGAAATTTGTAAGAGAGTGTGTGAGAGAGTGCTATTGAGCTTGATAATCTCTTGTACTTGTAAGACTTTGATTTAGTGGATTTGTGCCGTGTGCTCCCGTGGTTTTCTCCCGAAAGGGTTTCCACGTAAAATCTTGTATCTTCTCTTATTTCTTGTGCTTGTTGGCTTGCTGTTTGGTATCTTGTGTGATTCCTCTATTTCTCCATTTATTTGTGATTTGGTGTATGCACACAAGGTATTTGAAGAAAATACTCTTAAAAGCAATTGTGTGGTACAGCCTTGTTAATTTATCTCCCAACATACAGAAAGATGACTTGCCGTATTGGAAGAGCCTTACAGGTTGTGTTAGCAGTCCTTACAGGTTGGTTCGTTGTAAAAACAGCCATTAGAACTTCAAGAGTTGGAAATTTATGAATCCGATCACCTAGTATCTATGCCTGGAATACAAATGCTGAAATCCTTGGTCAAACTTTCCATCGGTTATTGTGTTAACTGTCATTTGAACTGGTACAACTGGTACCAATTTCAGGTTGGCAATTATCGTGTTAACTGTTACAACTTCGGAAGAACTGGTACAACTGTTAACTTTCCATCTATTATTGTGTTAACTGCCATTAAATCAATTTCAGGTTGGCAATTATCTACACTGTCAGATCCTTGACCTGACGATGCTATTTGAAATCGCAATTGAGCCGGAAAGTCAGCTTCTTGAACGAATTTCAGAGATTGAGCTTGAGCTGAGTGATAATGGTGAAAAGAGATGAGAAAGAGAAATAGGTAAAATTGTTATTTCATTTCATAATCCATGTGGTTACAATTATAGCCTATTTATAAGCGATGCAATATACACAAGGAAGAAAGGTACGATCCTTACAAGAATTGTATGAAGCAACTCAGGTTTTGTATGTAGCAGATCCATTGTCCTATGAAGAAGCCGTAGAAAGAAAGGAATGGGTGCAAGCAATGAAAGAAGAAATGAGTTCAATCGAGCAAAACCAAACCTGGAAGTTGGTGGAATTACCAAAAGATCGCAATGCAATTGGAGTTAAATGAGTTTACAAGACTAAATTTGGTCCAGATGGCAGTGTATTAAAATACAAAGCGAGGTTAGTGGCAAAAGGATATGCACAAAAGCAAGGCATAGACTATGAAGAGACGTTCTCCCCGGTGGCAAGATTTGAAATGGTTCGGTTGTTGATTGCAGTGGCTGCCCAATTGAGACAACCTATCTATCAATTTGATGTGAAGTCAGCATTCCTCAATGGTGAACTAAAAGAAGAGGTTTATGTTGAGCAACTGGAAGGGTTTGTGGTGAAGGGCAAAGAACATTGGGTGTACCGTTTATTCAAAGCATTATACGGTTTGAAGCATGCTCCTCGTGCATGGTACAGCAAGATTGATGCACATTTTCAGAAATTGGGATTTGAGAGAAGCAAGAATGAGCCTAATCTCTATGTCAAACGCAAAGAAAAAGGAGGTTTAACAGCGGTATGTCTCTATGTTGATGATATGATTTATTTTGGCACAGATGACGCAATGGTGAAGGAGTTTAAAGAGCAAATGATGCGTGTGTTTGAGATGACCGATCTAGGAGAAATGCATTACTTTCTAGGTCTGGAGGTTGAACAAGAGAAGGGGAGAATCTTTGTGTCCCAACGCAAGTATGCAAGAGACTTGGTAGAAAAGTTCGGATTAAAAGATTGCAATCCCGTACTAATTCCAATGAATACAAACGAGAAGTTGACAGCTATTGATGGAACCGGAGCTGCAGATGCAACTCGGTTTAGGAGTTTGGTGGGAGGTATGTTGTACTTGACGCACACAAGACCAGACATCACACATGCAGTTGGAATGGTTGCGAGATACATGCAGAATCCAACTAAACAACACATGGGAGCAGCAAAGCGAATTCTTAGGTACATTGCAGGTACAACAAGCTATGGTCTGTGGTACAAGGGTGTTGATGAACCGTGTTTGACAGGCTACAGCGATAGTGACTGGGCAGGCAGCATAGATGATTGAAAAAGCACAACAGGTCAGGTGTTCTTCTTTGGCAACAGCGTAATAAGTTGGAATTCGAAGAAACAGTCAATAGTTGCACTATCAACCGCAGAAGCTGAGTACAATGCAGTGACATCAGCAGCATGCCAAGGTGTATGGTTAAGGCGCTTATTGGAAGAGTTAGATTGTGAGCAGAAAGGTGCAACAATACTCTATTGTGATAATCAGTCGACAATTGCAATTAGTAACAACCCGGTGCATCACAACAGAACAAAGCACATAGACACTCGTCTCCATTTCATACGAGATCTGATTGAGCAAAAGATGATAGAGTTGTAGTATGTGAACACGAACCAGCAAGTTGCAGATGTGCTGACCAAATCACTCACACGAGAGAAGTTCAACTGGTGTCGAGACATGATGAATGTGCTGGACTTTGGATTAAGAGGGGGTGTTGAAAATAATCCAAGTCAGCAGCAAAATGAATAAAAGATGCAGTTTTTTAGAAGTTTCGGTTTTAGAGCAGTTTTATTTTCTGTTTAGAATTAATTAAAAACTGATTGTAAACTTAGGCAGCAAGTTATCTATTTAGACATGTGCAGGAAGTAGTGGGTAGTTTTTAATTAATATGTCATGTAGTGGGTTGGTTATAGGTTGGTTATAGCAGCATTAGTGGAGTTAGTGGGGTGCGAAATTAGGGAGAGGCACCATCTTAAATACTGTGTATTTTCTGTTAATGAATTAATGAAGTTGTGAGAAAATTCTGCTGCTGAATAGTTTCTGTTTTTTTTCCGAAAAACTCCCAACACATATGTATATAGATAATTATGTAAATCTAAGAGATCGTATTCCCTCTGACAAGTTCACTACTCTGCGCACAATCTTTAAAGGCTTCCATGTCACAAACTTCTTCAATACTTTTGAATTTTCAATGGCACCAAAATTAAGAGCTCTAATTATATTGTCATTCCATGATTTAGAATCTCTTTCCTCCATTGGTAATTTGAAACATCTTCGTTATCTTTCACTTAGTCAAATGTTCTTTGAAATGCTACCTGAATGCATATGCTCCCTTGACAGCTTGCAAAATCTAACTCTTGTTTGTATGTATGATCTCAAAGAGTGGCCAACAAAAATAGGAAATCTAATTAGCTTAGAAGAGCTACGAATTAATAATTGTCATAGACTGAAGGTGTTGCCTGTGTCCCTTTGTCAATTAAAAGCCTTGAGGAAACTCTATCTTATTAGTTGCTCCCTACTTGAAGAGTTGCCAACAAAAATAGGAAATCTAATTAGCTTAGAAGAGCTACGAATTAATAATTGTCATAGACTGACGGTGTTGCCTGTGTCCCTTTGTCAATTAAAAGCCTTGAGGAAACTCTATCTTATTAGTTGCTCCCTACTTGAAGAGCTTCCTACTGACATGGGGAGCCTTACAAATCTTCAAACTCTGGAAATAAGGGATACTAGTGTGAGTTATTTACCACCTAGCTTGAGCAAATTTGTAGGAATTCAGAAACTAAAGGTGGAGCTCAGATGCCAGACAATAGGATGGTTAAAGGGTTTTCCTGATTTAGGTGGTATTCTTTGTCTGTGTGTATTGAAAAATATTTCCAATTTAGTGGATGTCCAATGTGCTAACCTTGTGAGTATGTGTAACTTGGAGCACCTGATACTAAACTGGGATGAGGGTTATTATCAAGCTACAAAAAATGGATTACAGTGGAATGAGGTAAGACCTACAAATAATGGCAGTGTACTTAAGTTGCTCATAAAAAAAGGTCAGCACATATTTCTTGAAGATCAAAAATGTTTTTCGGTGATGGATAGTCTCCAGCCTCACCCTAATCTTAGCAAGCTACAAATAATGTATTACAGTGGGATAATATTTCCGGAATGGATTGGAAGCCTATGCAAACTTAAAGAGATGGAAATTTTTTCGTGCCATCAGTTAGTATCTTTGCCTGGGATAAAAAGGCTGAAATCCTTGGTCAAACTTACCATCAATAATTGTGAGAATCTGTGCTCGTTTATGGAACCTTCTCTTGAATTGACAATGAGAGCAGGGGTGGGTTCATATGGGACCTCATTGTTGGGGTTGACAAACCTTGTTTCACTCAGAAGTTTGGAGATTTCACAGTGTGTCAAATTGCAAGCATTGGCGGATGAGTTGCTTCCTGTAGAACCTTGCGACATTTGGGTTTCTGGATGCCCTGGGTTATGGGAGTGGTGCTTGCAACATGGAATAAAACACTTGAGGTACTTCCTAATTCCTATTATTCTATAATATTGTTGCTATATTATTGAAGAGAGTGCCATTATCTAGTTTCTAAGCTTTATTTCTTTAAATACAAAATTAAAATTACATTATATTTCTTTCCTCTTTTTTCTTTCCGAGCATACCATTCAACTCAAGACTTATATTTTTTTCAAACGTGATTCAAATCTGGAGTGGAAATAAATAGTGCCCCAGGACTGAGTTTTTGGTAGCAAGTAGCAGGTCAAAGGCAGTTGAATGGTAGAGTAGGGATTATAAATTTATTACATGAGTAATAGTTGTTAGAATAGAATAAATAATTGATCCCTCTAGCAAAGCTGACTTGCACATAGGTCCTCGCTGAGAATCAAACTTAATTTTTTTTTTTAAGGTTAGTGGTTTTTATGCCAACTGACAAATCAATTGATGAAAACCATATTTATAACGAGTCAAGTGACTCTAATTCCTAAATTTACTCCTTTATTCTCACAAATGTACTTCCTTTGTATGTTATGTGTAGGGGTGGGAATTCATAACACTAGGAAAAGTACCTGAAAAAATGGATTCAAAATCCATGATTGCTATTCGTTGTGAAACAGTACTTTGTACAGATGGCACCAAAGCATTGGTACGGGTTTGTGCTGTTGATCAAAAGTTGGAGGTCTGTAGTTTTATTTAACTATAAAATTATATATTTTCATATATTGTTTATACATGGTTCAAAACTCTTAATCTGACTGTTATTTTTGTAGGTCATAATGGATAGACTATTAAACCCTAGTAAATCAGTTAAAAACTACAGAACTGCCATTACTGGTATTTCTTCTGAAGACTTGGATGGAGTTAATGCTCATTAACTAATGTACAGGTATACAATATTTGTTTTTTTTAGTAAAATTTTTGTTGGAACCGACAGTACCAGATCTTCCTCTCCAAACCAGAAGATAAAACTATCCATTGACCATAAAGTACCCATTTTACCCATTTAAAAAAAAAAAATTAAAAATATGTAGGCTGTTTAAGAAAAATTTGAATCTTGTAATTAGTCGGTTTCCGAGGGCAAATGTTTAATTTCTCTACTTTTGTGAGTTTTTGAAATTTACAAGGGTAAATATGATATTATGAAGTTTAGAGGGGGGAAATATGTAATTTCAAAGTTTTTCAGGGGTATACATGAAATTCCCAAACTATTTAATAAAGTCTAGAACAAAAGGAAGATACAGTGATCAAGTTGAGCTTCTGAAAAGTTATGTTCTTTCGTTTTTGTTCATCACAAGGTAAATATACCTCGTATTTTTTTTTTTAATTTGTTGTTACTCCTGCACAGAAATCCTTGAAAAAGATTTTGAAGAAGGGCCCCGTTTTAATCGGGCATGGACTATTCAATGATTTGCAAGGTATATAATAATTTCACATTTTATGAAGTAATCCAATTGGTTAATATTAAAATTCAAGGTGAATTTAGCTTATTTTTTCTTGATTAAAATCTTTTTGTTTCCTATTAAAATCTCTTTTATTGATTTGATGCAGCTTTGAAAATCGATTATTCGTTGGTAGTTGACACAGCTAGCATATTTAGTTATGCTAATTTTTGCAACTGGACTTGCACCTTCGTTGAACAACTTAGGCTCGGTATATATCAGTTCCCATCCTTCTCTCTTTTGCAAAATTGCAAAATAACCCTTCTATTATCTTAATTCTCAATACCGGACTTCGTTTGCCTATTTTTATTATATTCTCTGGGTAGATGGTTCTGGATGGATCAAAAACAGTGATTTTGTATCTATCTAAAAAAATAATAAAAAATTCCCAAAAAATATAAAATTTAGTCTCCAAGTACATTTTAATATGGAGATCTCTTAATACCACGCTTCTTTTGCTATTCTTTTTTAAATATATATTCTCTGGTAGGTGGTTTTGGGAGAAGTGGCAGCACGCAACTGTTTAGAAGAAGCAAAAGCCGTAATGAGACTTGTTCATGCTAAACTAGAACGTGCTTTTGGTCATCCCATTAATCTTTCATTTGATTCTACAAGTGACCACTCAAAAGTCTCGGTACCGTTCTCTTATATACCGTTCTCTTATAACTGTGATACAACTTGTTCATGCTCTTACCAACTGGTAAAAAAAGTATTCATGCATGAGTGAGGCTATGGTACTATGCATAGCGCGGATTTTTACATACTGTGGATCAATATCTCCATTTTTGAAGTCCAAACAACCGATCTGAACCGTTCAACATAATCAACATATAAAAATGTACTTGCAAATCAAAGTTCACAATTTTTAGAATTTTCATAATATATTTTTAGATAGGTAGAAAATCACTTGATCTAAAGATTTTACACCATTCAAAAGTAATGATTTTCTACATATCTAAAAAAATAGTAAAGAAATTCGAAAAAATATAAAGTTTAGTCTGCAAGTACATTTTCATATGGAGATCTTGTTGAACTGTTCAGATCGACTCTTTGGATTTTGAAAACAGAGATATTGATTTTATAGTACGGAGCCATCTGCATTTGAATTTTTCTTTTCCTTTTTGAGAATCTTCACCAATGCTCTTAATAAATATTCAGGCATTGTCTGACTTGGGCTCTAAGGACCTACTGGTACATCGTGTACCAGTTGCTGTGCCTTACCTAGAGTTAACTCGCATATTTCCAGGAACTACTGAAATTCATGTAAGTTTTTATTCCTATTATCATAATTACTCTCTTCCAACAAACCAAGTAGTTGATCGTTTTTTACTTGTTTTTAACTCTAGCCTTTTACTTTTGTCAGGACCGTATAAAAGTAAAAGGTGATTTGTATTCTACATTTTCGAAATTTAAAAATTCAAAAGAAGCAGAAGGTGCATATGAAGCATTAAATGGCATGATCTCCCAGGTAGGGAAATATATTATTTCCGTTATGGTTTATGCTATATATATATATATATATATATACTTATTCATCACAACTGATTTTTTTTTTTATTTCAATAAAAAGGATAATTTTGGGAAGCAGCAAAAGGTAGTTGTATTCAGACGGGAGAATGGAGATGTTGTGAAAGTCTCAGTAGGTAAATTGGTGACAAAAAGGCTACGGGAGGATGCAAATGGAGTCGAAGAAGAGATAAAAAGGTAATTCAAAATTTAAAATTTCTCATGATTACTGCTTACCTGAAAAGGAGGTTAAAAGAATTTTCTTTTCAATTGTAGTTACATCTTATATTCACCATTATTGAAAATAATACCTCCTGTTTCTAATAGCAAAGCAAGTTTGAACTATTTGATATCCAACTGTTGGAATAAATTAGGGTTATAGGGTTTCATTTGTTTAATTTAGCGATGTTTACCTCTGGGTGTTGTATGCAAACATCCCAAAATATATATTTGGTGAAATTTTCTGAACTTATATTGCTAAAGGGAGAATTATATCTATTTTATATTGAAAATACTGCAAATGTCAATTGACTTCTATTCAAAATACTGCAAATGGCCGAGATTGTAAGGAAGACCCAAAGGCGGGGTCTAAAGGGTAGAAAAGGAAATTGGAAAGAATTTCTGACAAGTCACGATAAAAAACTCGGTAGTAGCCTATCTGACCCCGCAAAAAGAGACGAGAAAACTCTTACAGCTTTTCTCAGTACCTTTTCTTCCCATCTGCAGAAGGTACTTTTCATCTATAATTCTGATAATTTAATACATGCTGTTTTAAGGTTTAACTATGTTCTTTTAGTAATAATCGAATGCTATTTCTATGATGAGTTTTTTCTCTGTTCCATAGGACCTTTTTTAGTTATTTTGTACTGGTTTTTAACATATTTCCTTGTCATGTGCTTTTATAGTATTTTGATAATATGAGGAAAAGACACACTCAGCTTGTGGCTTTAGAGGAGCATATCAGCAAATTTCCGGAATCAGAGTCCTCTGAACTGGTGAGTAAATTGCATCTTAGTACCAGAACCGATTGGTACGTATGACCAGTACTGCTATGCTCCCTCTTTCCAGAATTTTTTTATCTAACCCCAATTTATTCCCAAGTTTCATTTAGAATTTCTACATATTTTGATAAATAGGAGGGACAGGAACAGTGTTCCCTATTTTTTTTTCTTTTGACATCAGCAATCTTACAAAAAAAATAGGGGGAATTTCATGTATACCCTTCAAAACTTTCGAAATTACGTATTTCCCCATCTAAAATTCATGTATCGTATTTTGAAATATCATAATAAAAATATGATATTATGATTTTAGAGGGCCAAATACGTAATGTTGAAAGTTTTGAGTATACATAGGCACATCTGGTGAATGTAGGTATTAGATTAGTAAAATTTTGCTCTTTTTTTTATCTGGTCTATGCTGGCATCAGAGAAAATAAGAGGAATAGCAATGTTATGGTCCTTCCTAATTTCTAATGTAGGTTGATTATTCCATAATTTCTAATAGCAATTTTATCTGGGCTTTGCTAGGTTCTTCCTAATGAAATTGTGAAATGAAAATTTATGTTCGGTCAAAATAAGAATCTGTTCAAATAAAATATGGCATGAGATAGATTTTTATTGAAAAAAATCTCTTTTGTATAAACAGAGGTTAGCCCATTTGACAGCAGAGTACCCAGATTATAGAAGAAATTATGACTTCCCGTCTTATAATGAGGTTTCTTCTGTTGCTCTCTCATTTTATATCTTTTCCTTCCCAAAAAATGTGCTATTTATTAATTCATAAATTCTTATTATCTAATACCAGCAATTCTTATTTCCTTAGGATTGGAAGGTGATGAAAGTAGGTTCAGTATCTAATATAATAGAATCAAAATCCATTGTTGCTATTGATTGTGAGATGGTTCTTTGTGAAGATGGTACTGAAGCACCGGTACGAGTTTGTGCTGTAGACCGAAATTTGATGGTATGAACCTCTCTCTCTCTCTCTCTCTCTCTCAATACATTGATCATTTATCTATCTGTGGTTAAATAATTTAGAAGGAGATTTTGTTTTTTTATAGGTACTGATAGATAAACTTATATGCCCTGGTAAGCCGGTTAAAGACTACCGAACACACATAACAGGTATGTCAGCTGAAGATTTGGATGGAGTAACATGCACATTAGCTAAAATACAGGTATTAATTTGCCATTGTTTACATTTTATATAGTTATCCTAAGCATACATTACTGTATATTGTGTGGATCATAATTGGAATTTGTTTTTTTGCTCAGAAATCATTGAGAAAGATCTTGAAGAAGGGGACTATATTAATAGGCCATAGTTTGTTTTTTGATTTACGAGGTAAAAATGAACACCCCCCCCCCAAACATGAGGGCATTTTGGGAATTTGCAAAGCATATTCATCAGTTTTTCATTCCGTTTGTTTTGGTATTGTTATAAGTTGGCAGGCTGTGTTGAGTAGAGCAGTGAGAGAAGAAGGTGAAACACATGACTGCTTAAATGATGCAAAAGCAGCAATGGAAATTGTTCTTGCAAAACTCAAACACAGTTTCAGCCAACCAATTAAAGTTGCCTATGTAAGTTACAGTATTTTTACTACAGGGGAATTTCATTTATACCCCTCAAAAACCCTGAAATTACGTATTTCCCCTCTAAAATTTCATAATATATATTTACCCTTTTAAATTAAAAAAACTCACAAATTTACACAATTTATTGACTTTTCTATTAGAACTCATTTTAAATTTACAAAGTACCCATTTTACCCTTTATTAAAAGAATAAAAAATATGTAAGCATGTTTAAGAGAAATGTTTCATCCTTTTGAGGGGTATACATAAAATTCTCCCTTTTTAGTATTATAGTTCTATTATGTTAGATTTATTTCTTCTGATCGATTTACTATAGTGAGATAAAACATAGGACATGATATAATACCTGATATCTGACAAAACAATTTTATACCTGATATGATGTGATAATCAGGTATCAGAATCTGACTTGGCGAAGCTTAAGGTGCATAAGGTACCAGTCAAGGTGTCTTGTGAAGAATTGAGTAGATTTCTACCCGGGAAACCAAATGTTGATGTAAGTGATTCACTTCCCTTTGTCTTAATTAATATCTCTAACATTTTGTTTGAAATTGTAACATTCTGAAAATTTTGAGTTATTAATATTTATGCTTAAAGATAAATTTTATAATATTAAATATACTATATACATCTCTGTTAAAAAAAAAAAGTTAATTAAGTGAAGAAATATATATTAATATATTATATGTTAGTTTTTCTATTTTAACGTTTCAAGGTAACAAATGATAACCGGCAAGAATTTATAATAACATAATCTATTTTTATTCATATCCATTTAAATAAAAAAAAAAGGAATTAAGATGACATCCCTTACCATGCGGCCATTCGTGGCATCTGCATAAATGATAACCGTAGCCTTCCATCTTTTATTTAATTACCGAACCCCTTCAGTTCTTTCTGAAACCGCTAACCCACTCTGATTTGTCTCCAATGCAAAACCCATTAAAGATACCATCTTATACAAAGCAATAATTGATTTGTTTCTAGTCTGAAAACCGCCCATGATCTCTCTATATATTAATTAAAGAATAGAATTAGCATTGGGACATTGCTAAAAATCAAAGAGGAATTCTCTGTTGCACTATACCTCCCGCTCCTCTTTTCCTTGCACAGCCAATCAAGAAAAATATGTATGTCTGAGTTGAATTTCGACTACGTCGCCATGACTATGAACTATCGTTGCAATCTGACTTGAAATTCTGAATTTCTCGCTATCAGGTAACCGGACTTCTCTATAATATGTGTTTTCGTTTTGTATGGTTGATTTGAATATTGGTATTGCATATTGGATTATGAAGGCATATTTAACGGGATAGCGGGTCTGAGGTTGGAATTTGATTTGTGATTGTAGCCTCCCACTGTTGGTTGGATTTCCCAGTGGGTTGGCGGCCTTCCAATGTTGGATGGATTTCCCATTGGATTGGCGTTTTAAGGAATTGTGTGTTGTGGAAGTTGGAAATCGCCTGTGTGATGGGATTCCAACTATGTGAATATGATGTGACCTGTTTACGGATAACCTAGACCGACGTGCTATTGCTGGTTAAATATGCACACATAATTTTATGTGTATTTGTGTGGATTAATCCGGCCTGTTTGAATGGTTGATAAATTAAGTCAATTATAGAGAAGCGCGTCGTTAAATAACCGGTTACTGAGCTTTGTAGCTGACTCCGTTTTGTATTTTGTTTTCCTTTCTGTTGGCGACGTAGGTTGACGGACCAAGGAAAGGTGCAATGATGATGTTATAATCATGCTCCGGATGGTAAAAATCTGGGGTGTGACAGAAATGCAATTGTGTAAAATTCATTTCTTTATTTGATTTCTTTCCTTTTCTTGCTAATTAAATCAACAGAAGGATATACGAGTAAGTGGTAGTGGTAATGTATATGCTACATTAGTAGAATTTAGAAATGCAAAGGAAGCAGAGAAGGCTTTTGAAGATTTAGATGGAGATTTAAACCAGGTAATATATTAAAAATTTGATAATAACAAAACTAAAATCATGGACTCACCTATATTATTAGGGTTTATTAGGGGTGTCAATAGTACCCTTTTATCCATTTACCTGACCCATATCATATTCGATTAGACGGGTAAGAGTACAGGTACAGACTATTTTGTACCAGTTACCCTATACGGTAATTATTAAAAATGAAATTATATATATAGATATATATATTTATAGGGGGATGATGCACGATATGATATAGTTTTATTCATGACCCATATACATCTATTTAAAGGCACCCTTTTGTCCGTTTACTCGACCCAATACCCCTTTAATCAGGTACGGGTAAGGGTAAAGTTTTTTTTTTCGTTAACTTAATGGATAAGTGTATGAAAATGCTTCCACCCGACCCGTTTTGTACCCATTAACATCCCTAGGTTAAACTTGTACGGATTTCTGGTATGGCATCAGTCAAGTAGAAAACCTATTTATCTCCCTTTCATTTTTGTCAGTGAAGAAATTTACTCTACATATTTAAAATAGGATTTATGTTGAAGATTGCAAAAACGAGTTTCATTGAGGCTTGGAAAGGGTGAGATCGTGACCTTTAATATACGCAAAATGTCACATAACTCATCGAGTTAAAGGTGAAAAACACAAAATCCAGGAAAGGATTAAATCTTTAATTTGCAAAAGAAACACAGGTTACTCATGGAATGGTTAGTGTTTTGGATTTGAAAGCAGTAGTTTTGTGAAGAAATTTTGTTAGGAATCATTGTTGTATCCTTATTTGTTTAATGTTGAATCTGTAAAGGACGAGATTATTTATTTTTTTATATATTTATTTTGAAAGAAACCCAATATTGTTTTTTTATATATCCTCCATAAATTAAAAATTCCAAACATGCCCTTGATTTTTTTTTTTTTTAATTCCTGGCGGTTGATATCCCTTGGTGGTTCTAGGTTTACTAAACTGCCATGAATCCTAGCGGTTTGCTAGGAAAATGGACCACACACTCTATAGACCTGTTTTCTTTCTCCTCTCACTCACAACTCATTCAAATCCAACAGTAGAGAAAAAAAAGTTGAGAAAAGAGTGAGTGGAAGCATTTTCCTAGCAAAGAATTTCTGGAATTTTTTAATTTATGGAGGATAAAAAAAAAGTGGTGCTCTGCTCACTTGATCTTTTTTGGTATTAAACAAATTGACAAGTCAGGTAAACATATGGTACAACCAATCAATATTCTTTGAATAATTATTAGTTTTACTTTAGAGTGAGGCTACTGTACTATGCATAGCACGGATTGGTCCGTGCTACGGCTCAATATTTGAATTTTCAAAATTCTAACGGTCGATCTAAACCGTTCAACATGATTATAAAATGAACATGTACTTGCAAACCAAATTTTTTTTAATTTTTTTACTATTTTATTAGATAAGTAGAAAATCACTGTTTTTGGATGGTCCAGAATTTTCAGATCAAGTGATTTTCTACTTATCTAATAAAATAGTAAAAAAATTAAAAAAAAAAATTTGGTTTGCAAGTACATGTTCATTTTATAATCATGTTGAACGGTTCAGATCGACCGTTAGAATTTTGAAAACTCAAATATTGAGCCGTAGCACGGACCAAACCGTGCTATGCATAGTACCGTAGCCTCACTCTTTATGAGATGGAATCTTGAGTCAAATATTTCTTGCCCAATTATTAGAAAGTAGAACTAGTTGTTGTTGGGTCTAATTATTAAAGAAAAAGTAATGTACTTGTTGAAACTTCCTAGTTTTACTTATTAGTACTTAAATTGGAAAGATGAACTATCTAATTAGTACAGTCAAATTCTTTCTTAACTTATTATTATTTTTTTGTTTAAGTACATGAGTTCAACTTACAAGGAGACCCTTAATCATAAATTAATGACACATTAGAGAAAATTGTAGTTCTTCAATTTACAAGGAGAAAGCAATTTTATTAGATTTAAATATATATATATATATATATATATATATATATATATATATATATATAGAGTAAGGCTACGGTGCTTTGCAAAGTAAACCACCCCGTTTACTTCGGGCTACTTTTTGGATTTTGAAACTTCTAACAACCGATCCAAACCGTTCAACATGTTCTAAACATTGAAATGTGCTTGGAGACCAAATTTTACATTTTTTGGAATTTTTTTACTATTTATTAAGCCACTTTGAAAATCGCTGATCCGACGGCGAACAGTAAAAAACAGTAAAATTTTCTGGACCACCGGATCAGAAACTTTCAAAGTGGCTTAATAAATAGTAAAAAAATTCCAAAAAATGTAAAGTTTGGTCTCCAAGCACATTTCAATGTTTAGAACATGTTGAACGGTTCGGATCGGTGGTTTGGATTTTCAAAATCCAAAAAGTAGCCCGAAGTAAACGGGGTGGTTTACTTTGCAAAGCACCGTAGCCTTACTCATATATATATATATATATATATATATATATAAATAGACTATGGTGAGTTGTGAACACGCCATATTTCCATTTTAAAAATCCAAACAACTGATCCGAACTGCTCAACATATTCTAAATATTGAGATGTTCTTGGAAACCAAATTTACATTTTTTGAAATTTTTTTACTATTTATTAAGCCACTTTGAAAATCGCTGATCCACTGTGAACAGTAAAAAACAGTAAAAATTTCTGGACCACCGGATCAGCGATTTTCAAAGTGGCTTAATAAATAGTAAAAAAATTCCAAAAAATGTAAAATTTAGTCTCCAGGCACATTTCAATATTTAGAACATGTTGAGCGGTTCGGATCGGTTGTTTGGATTTTCAAAATAAAAATATGAGTGTGAAGTAAAAATGACCTGATGTATATTTTGCAATACAAGTAATAAATCCTAGTTTATACTCAATTCGGTTGCAAGTGTACAACCTTGTCAAGTAGTACTTAGGGATCGTCTCCACAGGGACAAGTTGGAATATCTTTTCTAACCTAACAATTTAATTTAGTAAAAGAAAATAAAAATGTTTTTGTTTGTTCAAAAGGTTGATTTGGTTTTGATTAAACTGAATTAAACTAAAGTTTTAAAGCAAAATCTGATTTTTAACAAATATGAGAAATTAGGGTTTCTTAGGGTTCCTATCCACTAGTGTTATGACTAATTGGTTTATTAAATTTGTTCTTTTAATTATGAAGGCACAGTTGAAGGTTGTAGGTACAAAGTGATATTTCTATATTAATACCATCTTCAAATTAGAATAAACGTCACATCTCGGTACTTGGCTATGCTAATCTAAAGTCATTAAGTTCTTACTGTCCCAATTAATCTAGAAAACCGTCTTTCACCTCTCGGTACTTGACACAATTTGTCTAAACTATTAGGCAAAGCCCGTATAAGACAAGCGTCACCTCTCGGTACTTAGCCTATCAAATACCCTATTCTTTATGGTCAGGACTTAATATTCAATTTCTCAATTGCAAATACCAAATCCTAAGATTTCATACGATTTCGATTAAGTCTTCACAATCAATTAAAATAAAGAATAGATCATAACAAAGAACAAGAACATATAAAGTAAAACCAACTAAATCATAACAAAAGTTTCAAGTACAGCCCTAATTAACCCTAGAAAAAGCCTTTAGCCAGTCATGGCTAAAGCACAAATGAAATTAAAAGAGTTAAAAGAGTTCCAAAGGAAAGAAAATAATAAAACCGGTTGATCGATACCAGAAATTCTGTCTAAAAAACGTCCCTCATCTGTTTTACAAGTTTCCTTTTTATACCCTCCACAAAACCTAAAAATAAATCACTAAAAATAGCAAATTCAGGCGCTGAACCGACTTATTGCGGGCCGCAATAACATCTCTTGCGGGCCGCAATGAGTGGTGGCAGTTAATTTGTCGTGTAGAAAAACTGTAGAAGTCATTACGGGCTGCAATGGGTTTGGTTGCGGGCCGCAATGAATGTGCAGGAATGAGGCTCTGACTTGTTTTGTTTCGGACCGCAATGGATTTTATTTCGGGCCGCAACAACATTGACAGTTGCTCCAATCTTCGTGCTGACTTGCTACATATCACCTGTTTTGCTCCGTTAAGCTCCAAACACTTGATTACCTGTAAAATAAACATAACTAGGGCAGTAACTTGATCTTTCGGACATTTCTAACCTAATCAAACCTAATCTCAACAAAACTTGACTTAATTCACATAACAAACCCTAGGTTTCAATATATATAATTTTGGCTTATCATGACCTCTTACTTCACAACTCACCATAGCCCAGCTCTCTCTCTCTATATATACATGCTATGCATAGCATTGAGGGCTTCCGTGCTACAGCTCAATATTTGAGTTTTCAAAATTCTAATGGTCGATCCGAACCGTTCAACATGATCTCCATATGAATATGTACTTGCAAACCAAATTTTATATTTTTTAGAATTTTGTTACTATTTTTTTAGATAGGTAGATAATCACTTGAGCTAAAAAATTTGCACCATTCAGATCAAGTGTTTTTCTACCTATCTAAAAAGATAGTAAAAAAATTCTATAAAATGTAAAATTTGGTTTGCAAGTACATAATCATATGGAGATCATGCTGAACGGTTCGGATCGACCGTTAGGATTTTGAAAACTCAAATATTGAGCCGTAGCACGGAGGCCCTCTATGCTATGCATAGCACCGTAGCCAACTCATATATATATATATATATATATATATATATGTGCTTGCAGATCAAATTTTACATTTTTTTGAATTTATTTACTATTTATTAAGTATTTTACAGAAAATAGTCATATTCAGACCATTGAATTTTGTACCCATCTTAATAAATAGTAAAAAATTAAAAAAAATGTAAATTTGATCTGCAAGCACATTTTATTTAGATAATCATGTTGAACGGTTTGGATCGACAGTTTGGACTTTGAAAATGAAAAAAATAGTTGTTGTCACTTTGTTGTAACTTGATCCCTCCTCTCTATATATATATTTTAATTCATAATAGATTAATTTAAAATGCATGTGGGTCAATATAAAAAATTCTTCCTAAATTCCCACACATCTGTATATAAATCTAAATATGATAAGACAACTGTAATGTCATGTTAGGTATGACATGGTAGACAAAAAATGACAAAGGCAAATAAAAAACACAAATGAGCGCATCTAATGGCCACAGAGAATCCGGAGTCAAAGGTTGCATGGATCCAAAGCTAAGGTTTAAATTATGGATCCGACTAATTGTCCCCAAGCTTCAATCCCCAGTTTTTCCTCAAAAAAACTGTCATTTGACTTGCGCGAATACTGTAAAACTCTGCAACCAATACTGTAACTTCAACAACAGATCATGTATAATAAGAAGTTTAAAAGTCTGACAATCCAAGTTAGTTGGAAGTGGTCCCCAAGTTAGTTGCAAACAGTTAGCAACTTGCAAAAACACTGTACTTCCGGCTGTACTTGAAAAACTGACGGCTTCTAGAAGGTTTCAAAAACAAGCCACTTCTCAAACTTGTAGTTATTTACAAATAACACCTAAAATTGTGCAAAATTAATTTTTTTGCATCAAATTTTTTTTTTTCGATATTAAAATTTTAAATTTATTTTTTTATTTTTTTCGTATTTTTATTTTTTACGTAATTTTTTTCTTCAATTATTATATTTGTATATCGATCTATATCATGTGAAATAAGACTTACATACTGTAAAATTAGCAGATGCAAACTATAAAACTGACATATTTTAACATCAAAACTTCAATACTGTAAAATTGTATCGAAATAACATATACAAGTTTAAAATTTCATTAATCACAAAATTAACTGTTCAAAACCATAAACTATAACCAACAACTGTAATATGTCACCACCCATAACTGTTACCACCTATAATTTCACAGAATACTGTAAACAGCTTTAATTGTTCACAAGCACAAACAAAACTTCAATAAAAAAACATGGCTAATACATCAATACAAACATGACTTCTTCACTTCATAACCCTCTGGTGCACATTATTCGGATGAGTGAGAAGTTTCATTGCTAGAACAACACGTTCTTTGGATATATCATCCTGCAAAAAAAAATAGATAAATAAGCAATGTTAAACATTGGAGTTACGAACCATTAGCAGATGCAAACATTCAAAGCAACATACTGTAAAATTGTTGTATGTATCCTGCAAAATTGTTGATGTATCCTGTGAAATTTATAATGTAAAATTGCACATAAGCTGTAAACTAAAAGTAAATCACAGTAAAATAATACTGTAACCAAAGTGAATCACAGTAAAAACTGTCTAATACATAATTTGCATCTGCTAATTTGACAGTATTGAAGGCTTATTTTACATGATATAGATCCATAAATAAATATTAACAATTGTTATCTGTATCTTGTAAAATTATCATATGTATCCTGTAAAATTATTATATGTATCCTGTAAAATTGCACATATGCTGTAAACTAAAGTGAATACTGTAACCCTAGTGAATCATAGTAAAAACCGTCTAATACATAAACTTTACACATGACTAATACTTTCTGTAATAAACTGCATCAATACTGTAAACTTACTAGATAAATGAATTGTTTAATGTTGTTTATGAGTACAACTGTTAAACAATTCCTCTAACTATGATTAACAAAAGTGAATCCTGTAAACTGTTGCACATATCCTGTAAAATTGCTATATGTATCATATAAATTACATCATGTTATAAACTTGTATAACCATACTGTAAATTCTTACATATATCCTACATAACTTACATAACCTATAAAACTATTGCTTGAATCTTGTGAAATAATGCATATATACTATAAAATGCTAAAGTTAACAAAACTACCTGATCAATACATCCTGTAATAAAATCCATCCATACATTAAAGTTAATAGATAAATAATGGAATTTTAAACAAGTACATATATCCTATAAATTACTGTGAAACTGTAAATCTATTGCATGAATCCTGTAAAATTGTACCTATATTCTGTAAATTTATTGCATGCATCATGTAAAATTGCACATATCCTGTAAACTAAAGTGAATATGGTAACCAAAGTGAATCATAGTAAAAATTGTCTAATACATAACCTTTACACCTGACTAATACATCATGTAATAAACTGCATCAATACTGTAAACTTACTAGATAAATACTAGAATTTTATTAACTGTTATACATTGTCTAATGCAGTTTATCAGTACAACTGTTAAACAGATCCTGTAACTATGATTAACCAAAGTGAATACTGTAAACTGTTGCACATATCCTGTAAAATTGTTATATATATCCTATAAATTGCATCATGTTATAAACTGCATCCATACTGTAAATTGTTACATATATCCTACATAACTTATATATCCTATAAAAATATTGCATGAATCTTGTGAAATAACTCATATATCCTATAAAAATATTGCATATGTGGTATAAGCTATTGCATATATATTCTAGAAAAATGTTAAACATATCTTGTAAAATAAAGAAAAGAAATACAACGCATAGATCATGTAAAATATTTGATATATGTTGTCAAACTGTGAAACAGATCCTAGAAAATTCTATACATAACATTTTAACCTAACAAATAGATCCTGTAAAATAATAACTAGAACATGTAAACCTATTACATGAATCCTATAAATTAAAATCAGTAAATAACTCACTGAATTTAGATTTCATTGCTGGCCTTCAATCTAAATCGCAAAGTTCGTCGGAGAATACAAATTTTGTAGTGCGATTCTCAGATAGAACGCTAGTAGAATAAATCATGTATCAGTAATTTTATATATAATAGTTGAAATTATGAAACTTGAGGTTTAGTGTTATCAAAATTGAAAGCATGTTGTACTGACAACAGAGAATAAGCAGAAATCGCATGTTGTACTGACAACGAGGTACCTATTTAATATAAACAATAATGATAACATTCCTAGTGTTTTATCTATGGTTCGATTTGACAATTTAAAGTTTAAATATGCATTTATTTGCTTGAACATACCTGAGCTGAATAACAGGTACAGCCGCAGCCGATCGGAGCTTTTAGAAAAGGTACATGTATGTGTGCCTAGCGCATATGAAGTCACGAAGTAACGCCGAGATGCTCAGATGTATCAGGCAGATCTGTATCCCAGCCCATTTATCGGGCAGATCTGACAAGAGATGCTCAGATGCAGCCAAAAAATTCGTATCTAGTGATTTCTCGTCCAGCGAATAGCGCGGAGAGAAGCTTGCATCGGCGGACAAGCGACAGGTAACTTTCTTTTTCTTCACCGTCGCTGCCGTCGCTACCGTCCCTTCGCGCGTCGCCGTCGCTGCCGTATCGGAGAGGATGTACGGACGGCTTCACAATATCGGAGAGGATAGTGATTTTAGTTTTCAGGAGAAAGAGAATCGGAAAAGAGTTTGGGTAAAAGTTGAGAGGAGAAAGATATCGAAAAGGAATTTGGGTAAAAGTTAAAGAGAGAAAGAAATTAGAGAGATGAGGGATGGTGGTTTTAGAAAGTGGAGACCGCATGGATAGTTAAAATCTGTTGAAAGTACATAAAAACTGTTGTGGGGATAATCCGGGGATGAAGAGCTGGGTATTATAACCTTTTCTCTTATATCTATACAAGACAAATATTTATATCTATACAATGAACTACATATATGATATATGATTTCCTAAAATAACCGTACCCGCACCTTTTCTTAAAAAATCCTCGCTTCGTACCCGCATTTGGGGACTACTCAAACGGCATGTGGGGACCACTAAAATTGTCAACAAAAAACGTTGACTTAGCTTATGTGTGGGTAATAAACGACATGTGGGGACCACTAAAATTGTCAACAAAAAATGTTGACTTAGCTTATGTGCGGGTAATATTTATATCTCTATTATTGTGGTATTTATACTTACGAAACAAAGTATTTATAACTATAAGGATGTGATATTTATACTTACGAACTAAAGTATTTATATCTATATTACGTTGGATGAATAAGAATCTTAAAAAAATATTTGAGTTGAAATGTTGGAGACCTTTAACCAAGAGGCATCATGTCATGGATCACATGGGCACTCTCTTTTTTATATGTTGGATCTAATACAACTAGTTTGTATGAAATTTTGGTCCAAACTAGATCATAACCAAGAGTTTTGGCAACATGAGCCCAACTTTACGAAACTTGGGCCAAAGCTTGATCACATGCTTACTAAGTGGTAAGGACATAACTTTTATACAAACATTGTATTGGATCTTGAGGAGTATTGTTACATGGATCACATGTGATTGCATGTGTACAAAAGGCAATGGCTATATATGTTGCACGAATTGTTAGTATTCTCTATGGTTTTATATGAATTCATATATAATAATCGGCCCAACGGAAGTTTATTGTATATTTTTCAAATAAATAATTTAAACCATATAACGTTATTTTTAATAATTGGTTGTTATTAATTTTTTTTAACTTTAAATTGTAACTGCCACTTTATTAAAATAAATTTTGTATCTGAACAGATCAAGTATTTATATCTGAACAGATCAAGTATTTATATCTGAACACATCAAGTATTTATATCTGAACTACCAAGTATTTATATCTGAACTACCAAGTAATTATATCTGAACACATCAAGTATTTATTTCTGAACACATCAAGTATTTATTTCTGAACACATCAAGTATTTATATCTGAACACATCAAGTATTTATTTCTGAACACATCAAGTATTTATATCTAAACTACCAAGTATTTATATCTGAACACATCAAGTATTTATATCTGAACTACCAAGTATTTATATCTGAACACATAATAGACAATTACATCATCTTCGCAAATCAAATTGTCACAAACATCTCAAATCTAGCAACACTGAAACACGATTGTGTATATGAAATAGAAACGAAACAATATATCATTATTAATTCACCAGAACAAAAACAAAATCGAAAAGAAACAATATTAATCTAGCTGATCACATTTCAAAATCACCGATTAAATTTGTGAGAACCACACGAAATCGCTTCCAGTTTCGAAATCGCCTCAAAAATTGCCTCCAAATCGCCTCCAAATCGACCTAAAATCGCCTCCAAATCGCCGAAGCCTTCGAAAAAGAAAAAAACGAAGAGAAAGGAACATTTGAAATTCAAAATGGAAGGTCCGATAACATTATTAGTTAGATCGGTAGTTGTGGGGACCGCAACCTTACAGTTATGGAAGTGCAGGTACAGTGCGGGTACTGTAGCGCGGGTACTAAAATAATTATTCTTGAATTTTATATATACATGATTCAAACTTCAAAAACGGCCAAGTCTGTTAACAAAAACTTGTACATTTTGCAATCCAAATGCTACATGCGGATCTTCTATGCACGCTGCTTAAATGCATCCGTGTAGCCATATATGTGGTTTGCATAATATCAACTGTATATTATTTTTGGTGCGAATTATTCACCACATATGCATATATGGTCGTATTTTAAAATACTTATTTATACCATACATACAAAAAATGCAGTTATAAATAAAAAAAAATTGTTACTTGCTCTTCTTTTGTTACAGATTCAATGAGCAATAAGATTGAACCTGTAACTCACAGATAACCAGCTTCTTGGAGAATTGTCTATGGGATATTACTGAGGGTAGCCTCTATGTCAGAATCTGAACACATGAAAAGCAGTGCATAAATTACGACCCTTTTCTGAGTGAGTATCCTCTGAGATATCTCATATTTTGCATAACCGACGTGTCCAGTGCCTATTCGGGAATAGTGTAGGGGCCAGTATTATTTGATCTTTGAGATTCGTGCAGAACGACTTTGAACGGTTGAGATTTTGCAAAAAGTCACGCAAAATATGAGATATCTCATTCCCTTTCTATGCTGTAAATTTTTTTTTGTAAATAATTATATTATAATTAGGACTATATTTTAATTAAAAGTAAAAACTTTGGTTAATTTTTTACAATCTGGAAATTTTATTTTATCAATATAAATTAATTTGGTCAATTATTTCGTCAGTAGAATAAATATAAATTAAAGCGGATCTGTGTCTTTACTCTTCTTTAGATGCTTCCTCGCAAAGTCACATGCATGCCTCGGACTTCTCAAAAGAGATAATATTATATTATAAGCAATTTGATGCATTGAATGATAATACTAGCTACAGACAAAAGATAAGAGCTCCATAACATTGAAACCAACACAAAAAGGTCAAAATACTCCAATCTCCATGCACCGACACCCCATCAAACCATTAATTAATTTCAGGACTTGATTCCCGGTTTTCCAGCTAGCATTTGTATCGTTTCATATCAACAAAAGAAAAGAGAACAGACTTAGCAATTTTAGATCGATGGGTCTAGGCGGAGTGATTTCCAACCTTCTCTCTTTGGGCACCAAATTGCTATCGGCTCCGTCTTCTTCCTCCAATCCTCCAGTAGCTCAAAACCACCAAATTGAGGCTGAGTTGAAGAAATTGATGAGGATGTTGGAGCGGATCAAGGCCACACTGTATGATGCAGAGCAGAGGGAGATCTCAGACTCGTTGGTGAAGCTCTGGTTGAAGGAGCTCAAGGGTGTTGTGTACGATGCAGAGGATGTACTGGGTGAGTACCACTATGAAGTCTTACGAGCACAAGTTGAGGCAAGAGATGCTTCTCCACCAGATTCTTGTAAAAGGAAGCTAATTCAGGTAACTAATTTAATTTTATTTCTTTGAGCAAAGAGTATATCTGTATAAGTGATAGGTTTTGTGTTCATGAGTTAGGGTCACTAACATAAATGTCTTATTAGTGTTTAGATTAAATGGAATTGCTAACGAAGTTCAACAAAAAAAAAAAAAGTAATTTCGGATTCCCTTGTTGATGTGAAATGCCGAGCCTGTATCTGTCAACCTGGTCAAGCTCATTTGTTACCAGCATAAATTTCATTGACTGCCAACAAGCTCATTTATCATAACACAGAATATGAAATGTACTTTTACCCATAGTCTATCATCAGATCCAGGTAGAGCCATATATATATATATACAAGTACAAGGTACTAGCTGGACATATGATGTGCCAGAGGAAATATGAGAAGTCCATATAAAACACATTGCAAAACACAAAAATGTAGCAAAGACCCGTACTATATAACTAGTATTACCAGAATGGAAAAGAGAGAGACTGCTTCAAATAGTATTGATAGGTCCATGTGCCAATGTCCCTTAATAAATTCAATCTCGGCTCACAAGTAACTCGGAATTCGGACCCTGCCAAGGGCCAACCTGAGGTTGAATAAAATAGGGCCCTCAATAGGCCGGTCATGGACAAAGAACCATTCGGGACCCGGACCCTTTCTCGGGGCCAGCCCGAGATCGAAAGAAATAAGGTCCACGACCCAACAACAAGGCTTGTCAGACAAAGCCCAGTAGGGGTCGCGTGGAACAGGCCCAACAGTCTCGGGACCCGGACCTCTTCCTGGGGACATCCCGAGACCAAATGAAATAAGGCTCACGGTCTAGCAATTGGACGGCCCGACGAAGTCCGGACCGGGCCTCGCCCAATAACACCCAGTCCTGCTTCGAATTTCGATCACCACCGTTTGTGCGGAGGCCACTACTTGTATGCGAACTCTCCTGACCATTCTGACAACACATATTAATGGTTAGGGGCGACCTATTTAAGGCAACAGCTCCTTGAAACACGGGTCAGAATTTTTTCACTAAGCAAGGTATTATAGATGATAGATCACTAATACCTTCGCACCTTCCCACTTTTCTTAGCCTTGGCTCGTCAACCTGAGACGGGACGAGCCCAAATCTTTAACCTTCTCCCTATACGACCTACTCCCCGGGATAGAACGTATCAACCACCGTGGGGCCCCAGCTCCAATTGAGCAAGATGGTCTCGATTGGCAAACAGGTCGGGTCTAGTGTTATCATTCCTCTGGAAGTTGCTCGACAAGCTGAGCAACCAGCTCAGCGAGTCGAGAGAACTCGACCCCCAACTAACCTCTCATTGGGTCTGAAGCCCAATGCTCCTTCGAGGGAACCTTCTCTTGGGAACCCGAGCACGGTCGCGACAAGTTCAAATCCCCTTGACCAACCTGCTCGGAGATCTCTTGATTCTATTGATACACCTACCGGTCCCTTGATCCTGTTACCAGGAGGAACGGCAAATCCTCAGTCGATGTCGGGTCCGGAATCTCATAGGCGAGTCACTCGACAAATTGGCCCGACCTCTACAACTGGTCCAGTCATAAGACCAACCGAAGCAACTACTGTGACCGCTTAGACCACTGGACCAATCGGATCAACCCCCATGACTAACCTGAACCAGCTGGTCCACTCTCAATACAACACCCCGTACATCCCTCAATACGTATACCTACCATACTCTTACACTTACCCTCAATATTCACAACATGCGCCACCTTACCCGTAGTATGCTATTACCCCTCCAAGGTATTATTATCCATATACATACCCCAGCCCGTTGTCTCAACCTCAAATTTCTATTTCAACACCAGAAGCACGGCAGCACCATTCCGCTCCAGTGGTGCAGTTGACTGCTACCGGACCCGGTCCCAAAAACCCTGGTCCTGAGCCTTTGGGTCCTGGTCTCAAAAACCCTGGTCACGAGCCTTTGGGTCCTGGCCCCAAGAATCCAGTCCGGGTGGGGGGTCAGGGCAGGATAATGGCATATGGGGTCGAAACCTTATGAATGATTTCGATTAGGCAGGAAGCAAAATCCCATCCGAAGCTGCTAGTTCGGGAAGAAGTACCAGTCGTACAAGATCCAGACGGTCTCGAGATGACTATAGCAGGAGGACAAGACGAGAACGGTCTGTACTTTCAAAAAGAAATCACCGAGATTCTCCCCCCAGAAGAAGATGAAAGTCACCGAAAGAAGCCGATCCAGCTAACGTGGACATGGCGATGATCAAAGACATGATCAGGAAAGGGGTGGCAGAGAAGATAGCCAAAATAGAAATGGAAAAGGTCGGGACTTATTCCCGATCATTGAGTCTGTCGGAACTCTACAGAGCTTCGATGGTGGATTTCAAGTACCCCGCTAGCCTCACCAATTTTTGGGGAATTGTACAATTAAAAGTAGCGTTTGGCATTCTGCCCCGTGTTATTGAGGTAATGGTGGATTTCCTCGTCATCAATGCTCCCTCCGCTTACAATGCGATTCTTTGCCGAGGTACCCTGAACAAGATTGGTGCCGTAGTCTCCTCCCCACAAGGAAGACCTCTCTGATCTCGTATCAGGTTTTGGCTATTTGGTAAGAGTGGCTACTTTCTTTAATTATGGTAATTATGAGGTGCTTCGTGTTTTTGTGGCTTGTCATGATCCAGCAAAAATCCCAAAAAATATCCTTCTAATTGACGACCCAAACTCAACAATTGTGCAAGTGAAATTAGAAGGATACTTCCTCAGAGGTGGAAATTACATGCCACCTCCTCCGCCCCCCCCCCCCCCCCCCTCCAAATAGGGGAAATCCACCTCCACATGCACCTCCACCACCCTCGGATTCTCATGGCAATAACTCCGATGATCGTCGCATTAACCGCCGTCAAGCACCCTATGATAGTCGCAGGTTCGGGCCAGGTGGGCGTCAACTTTAGTAGAGTTTGAAGTTGTCAGTTATATCAAATGTTTAGGTTATCTTTTAATTTTGCAAATTCGGGCAGCAAATCCCATTGTTTAGGGATGCTAAAAATTATTATGAAAATTTATAGTTCATTGATGAATAGAATTAAAGTTTTCGTGTCCTATATATTTTTTGGGATTTTTTTTATTTCTGGGCTAGTCTTTTCTACACGGATTTATAAAAAAAATCCGTGTAGCAATTTTGTACACGGATATTCAACAAATATCCGTGTACAATTACTATTTGTACACGGTTTTTAGTTAAATATCCGTGTATGTTATCCTATATATTTTTTTATTAACAATTTTTTTCTGGGCTAGCCTCCAGTTTTGCTAGCCAGTTTTGCTACAAAATTCAGTATTGAGTTTACCCCCAGTTTTTCAGATAATTTGACATCCAGTTTTCCAATTACAGCACAAAAATTATACTTAGCATTACAAAATTCATATTTAGCATGTACACTAAATTATACAAAATTATACAAATCCATATTGAGTATTACAAAATTTAAATTGAAACATTATACAAATCCATATTGAGCATTACAAATCCTTATTGAGCATTATACAAATCCATACTGGGTAGACATATCCTTCTTCCTGAGCCTCGATCCCATAATGATTTCAAATATAAACTTAAGGTTTACATTTGGTGCCAGTAGCTAGGGTTTACAGAGGGTAATATGAAGATACATTTTAATAAAGAAAGAGTTGAGTAAAAAGTTGGATGAAGGACCTTCAAAAAAAAGGAAAGAGGTGGATGAAGGACCTTCAGAGCCGGATGAAGAGTCGAACACAATCTCGTCAGACTAAAGAAGGTTGCATGGTTCTATGTATGTATGTAACTCATGTCAGAATCTTCCTTGTTAGCTGAAGTTGGTGTAACTCAGAGTCGAAAGAAGGTTATGTCCGACTTTTCATTCGGCTCTTCATCCGGCTCTGAAGGTCCTTCATCCCACCTCTTCCCTTTTTTTTGAAGGTCCTTCATCTAACTTTTTACTCAACTCTTTCTTTATTAAAACATGTATATCTTCATATTACCCTCTGTAAACCCTAGCTACTGGCACCAAAAGGGAAGAGTCATCGTTGCTCACCTGAATGTGACATGGTTCTACAAAAAACAACATTATTAGAAACAAGCACAATTATACCTGCATTAGTAAAATAATCACTAAAATAACAATTATACATGCATCACTGTATTATACATGCATTAGTTGATTATACATGCATTACTCTATTATTAGAAACAAGCATAATTATACATGCATCACTCTATTATACATGTATTACTAAACAAGCACAATTATCAAGCTAATCATCACTAAAATAACAATTATATATGCATTAGTTGATTATACATGCATTACTCTATTATTAGAAACAAGCACAATTATACATGCATCACTCTATTTAATATACTAATTATTTACATTATATCAACAAATCAAGCATGCATGCATTAATTACTAATTGACCTAAATAAGAAATAATAAGTAATAGAAAATTAGAGGAAGAAAAGAGAAATATATACACGACTAACCTTAGCAAGATAGAGAGGAGAAATACAAATTAACTTCAAAGATCTCAGATCTGGCCTCCTTGTGCGCAAAAATCAGACCAATTCGTATACAGAGAGAGAGAGTATTAATTGATCAAAACGGCGCTGGAAGGAGAAGGCCTTTTATATAATCAAAACCCTACAATAACCTTTCTACACGGATTATTATGTAAACAGCCGTGTAACTCTCTCAACGCTTTCTACACTGTTATTTAGACAATGTGCGGTGTACAATTCCTACCTTCTACACGGCTCTTTATTAAACATCCGTGTAGCTCTCTCAAGCTTTCTACACTGTTATTTAAACAAACATCCGTGTACAGTTCACATCTTTCTACACGGTTCTCACCATAAATATCCGTGTAGCTCTCTCATGGCTTTCTACACTGTTATTTAAATAATAATCCGTGTACAATTCCTGATAAACATCCGTGTAGCTCTCTCAAGGATTTCTACACTTATTCTTTAATAAATATCGGTGTAGAGATCCCACAGATATTTTGGGCTTCCAAAAAATTACAATTTTACACGGTTTTTATATAAAATTGTCAAATCCGTGTACAATGTGCAGTGTACAATGACAATTTCTGTAGTAGTGCCGGTACTCTTGATATTTCCGGGTTAGGGGACTCGACCTCGAGATCAGCCCAATTAGGAGAATACCCCTCCGAGTTAGCCTCACTCATAATTAGATATTACCTAAGTCATGCTAGATGATCAGTTAAGAGCCAATGAAGATACAAGTATAGATAGAATTACAACCCACGAAAGACGCGAGGTGGGCTTAGCTCCCTAACCATACCCTACCCGATGATACGGAGACTTCTTAGATAATTGAGGTCGAGTGGTGTAGAATTTCCCTGTTCCCACATAATAATAATACTACAATATTAGTGGACCAAAAACAATTACCTTCTCGAAAACGAAGAAACAACTGAACCGATAGAGTAGAGTAGAACTGTATTCCCCCCCGCAAACTCAACATCTTCAAAGAACTTTGTATGTTTTCTTCCTATAAAAAATCGACCTTGTTGTGGGATCATAAAACTATAATGTTTTAATTAAGAATATAAGCTGCAATCTTAAGTCCTTATTTCCAAAGTAAAAAAGAAATATAATGTTCACCTCAATCGTCATATCTACTATTGTATAGAATATGATAGTCAAAGGTGACACTTGAAATCCTTATGTTGAGTTGATTCTCAATGACAGTCTTATAATTTTGAACACATCCAAAAACTATGATTTCTCATTAATGTGATAAATATAGCCATAACTGAAATATTTGTCTATAAGCATAATAAAATAATGTACCTTTTTCTAACATCCGTAAGAAAATGGTCCACAAGTATCTGGATTTTATTAGTTCCAAGACATCCTGCGACTTATTGGCTATAAATCTCCTCCAATTGGTTCGTTTTATCTTAATACAATCAACACAAATATCAAAATCTGTGTTATCCAAATGCTCGAGAATTCCATTCTGACACAAGTCTTTATCTCCATCAGGAGATATAACTGAAACGCTTGTGCCATAATGCAACCAAAATTCTCATTGCTTTACTTTTATTAACAATTCAAGTACTTAAATGCAAGGACTCGTTATATTAAGTAATTATGTCTTTGGAATTTAGATTATTATAACAAAAAAAAGACTTAGATCCAACTAATTTTGAATCATGAAACAACCCAAAATTTCTATTTCTAGAATAACAAGTAAATCCATACTTGTACATAGCAAAAAATAGAAATTAAATTACGTCTAAAGACGAAACTATAAATGTTTCATTGAGATTCAAATAAAATCTAATCTTAAATAATAATCTAACTTCTAATTGCTTCAACTTTAATATTTTCGTCGTCGCCAATATAGATGTATCTTTCACCATCTAGGCTATGACTACTCAAACAACCTTGCATAGACACACTGATGTGAGTTATTGCACTAGAATCTATCCACCATGTGTGTCTAAGTATCAAAGTTAAATTAACCTCAAAACAAACCATATTAATAAGCATACTTTTCTTCACACACAAAGCATGACAAATACTGAATTGTTTAATCCTTTATACTTTTCAACAATTCAAAAGAAACAACGACTACCATCTGGTTTAACCGATTTCTTTTGTTGTTCCTATTGAGGTGTTGTTTATGCAGCTACCATACTCTTATTTCTTATATGTATTCCTTTGACTTTATATCTTATTGAAAATTTGATTTGTCAAGATCGTATCAACTTGAACTATTCATTCTTAACAAATCTATTTTCAATAGTCGAAAGGAATTCATAAGCCTTAACCAAATTATTCGTGAAAGTGCCCTAAATGCTTTTAGAATATTCTTTTATTATGATCATATGACACATGCGATTTGACTTCTCATACTTTTTCATTCTCCCTCTTAAATCAGAGGTACTCATAACTGTAAATATTGGAGAATCAATCCTTAATGCAATGTCAAGATTCATAATAATTAGAACTAACAATAAGTTCTTTCATTCCCTTAAATTTGATGCTAGAATTGATATTAACTAAAATTAGAATAATAAACAACCGACATTTTTATTGTTACCACTCAAAAAAATCAAAATTAATTCGTTACCACCCCGCTGACCCTTTATTGAATACTACCACCCCCGCTAACCCAGTTCGCGCACCAAACTGGCTGGTGCGCGGACTGGGTTAGCGGGCTGGTGGGCTGAATGGATTTTTGGGTTTAAGGTTAAGGTTAAGGTTTAGGTTTAAGGTTTAGGGTTTAGGGTTTAAGGCTGACTGGATTTTAGGGTTTATTTTTATTTTTGCAACGGGTGTCTGAAAATCCTGTTTTATTTTTAACGAATTAATTTTCATTCATCAGACGCAAGGCAGCAGGCAGGTAAATAACGTAAAAATTAATGTGTTAAATTGACTGCGGAAGAACTAAACAACAGAAAAACAAAACAACATAAGAACTAATATCAAAATAATATCGAAATAACATCCAAATAACAAGAACTAATACCGAAATAATATCCAAAAACATAAACTACAACAAGTAACTCTATCCTATCTGCTCGAGGGTGTCCACGGCTTCTTCTCTCTCCTAAGTCTCTTACCTAGCCCCTCCTCCTGACGCTCCCTCTCCTCCAGCGATGTGTACGGTCGTGATGGCTGTGGTGGGGTCTCCTCATGTATCTCCCAAAAAAGTGTCTCCTCGTGTGGTCCCTCATCTGCACCAGGTCCGAAAATAAACTCACGTGTATCCTCTGCAGGGTACACGGGTCTATATGAGACATCCTGCTGGACAACTGCTGCACTGGACTGTGGGAGTGGCGTCTCCTGTGTGTAAAATGGAGGAGAGTCTACATCATGTGTGTAAGCCCCGTACTAAGAGCCCAAGTGAAACGTAAAATCTGAGGAGGGGTCATGCTCATCGTGCGGATCTCCGCGGGGTATATCTCCCTGAAACAAATAGATAATTAGGTTTCACAATGAAGATGATTATAAAAAAAAATACAAAAATATACGTACCGCTGCAAGCCTAGCAGCCTCAAATGCGGCCTCAGCAGTTGCTAAGTCGTGTAGGTCTGAGAAATCTGGCTCTGGCGTGCTCATAGGCTCTGCAGAATCGGCATCTTCCATGTCTTTCAAATCTTCATAGCGGGGAAGATCTGAAAGCCTGAGAACCCTCTCGAGCTGATCCTGGTACCCAGCAACGACGACAGGGGGTGCAGCGGAACACAACCACTTCTTCCCGATAGCCTTCCAACCTCTTGTGATGGCGTATCTTGCGCTCCTAAGCACTTGCTTGATGTTCATGAGTACCTGCGAATTAAAATAAAAAAAAATTAGTTCGAATTGCAAATGAATTTTCATAATTTTCTTAAACCCAAAAAATTAAAGACTTACAGTCTGTGCAGCAGGGCCAGCGCAGGGAATGAAGCTATACTCGTCACTAACCGTGTCGCGTCGTACGTGAAGCAGCTTCGTGTTCATCTCCGTGATCTGACCATGCAAGTACACCGTGAAGGCACAGTACTCATGATACCAACTGCGATAGGTCTGATCGTATGTATCGAAAGCATACGACTGGAGCTCGTCAGGGATCCTGTCGCCCATCGCCCATCGCCTCAAGCTGAGTCACATAATCAGCGTGCACGGTCTGCCAATTCTTACGCCGGTAGTGGACAGTTCTTTGTGAAGCTCGTATCACTTGTCCTTGGAGATGGGATCCGGGACGGGAAATGGCTGACGCATACCGAACTGACGCATCACCCGTCCAGGATAGTAATGCTCGACAAGCTGGTAGAACACAAGTGGTACCTGCAAGTACATAAAAATAAATAATGCTACGTACGTAATAAATAAAAGTGATGCAAAACTGGAATACAATAATAATGCAAGGGTTACCTGAGCAAAACCAGAACTGACGCTACTAGAGGCATATATGAGGCAGGTCATGAAGGAAGGAGTGAGAGACAGCATCATCGTCATCAACCTCGACACGCTCGTCATACAGGCGCCAGCAGATGTGTCTATCAGGAGTCATCTGCTCGAACTGACTCCGGAAGAAATCAACACCCATAGGTCTGCCGTGCGGGGTCTGGATGTACGTCTTCATCGAGCACCACTTCTGCGCGTAAGCTGGACATGTAATCCCATTGGGCTGCCCCCAAGCTGGAGCCCAACCTCTCACTCGTGGCTGTGGATGGCCGAACGGGAACCTCGTCCACGACCAATGCATCAGGAGACCAGCTGGACTGTAGAAATTGTGCTTGTTTGTCTATTTAGGTACAAGTGACAGTTAAAATTCTGGTTTTTTTTTGTGTAACCATTTAATTATTCAGATTTAATTTCAAAATAATTTATACCTGGCATGCGGTGCACAAACCCCGATATAGACATGCCAATACCGCTACACCCCAATTCATCTGTTTCGGCTGGGCCAGGTCCCTCAGCCACTCAAGCAAACATCCAGGGACAGTGGCCCCCGATGAATCTGGGAACAGCCAGCAAGCAAACATCTCCATGATGTAAGCCCGGGTCCACCGATCTACCGTCTCAGCATCAGCATCCGCGTCTAGGGCTCCACTGTAAATTCAAACAAATTTAGTGAAAATTGCAAAAAATAGACATCAAATAATTAATTTTATAAAATAAATGTTACCTGAACCGCTCCCACAAAGGTGGTAAACTGATGTCATTCTTCGAGAAGACGTACCCCTTCTTGGTCGCCCTCCGCTTCATCAACCCGTCTCCCAGCAGGTCGGTGACGAGTTGCGTGAAGTCTCCGTACTCCACATCTGTCACCGCCTCTCCGGTAATGGGCAGACCCCAGAGACAACTCACGTCCTGGAGAGACACCGTAATCTCTCCGACGGGCAAGTGGAAGGTGTGGGTCTCCGGCCGCCACCTGCGACATCTGCATTTAAGTCACTGAGCTGTGACACATGCCACAGACCCAGCCTCTGCAACGCGGGTGCAAATCGAGGGTCGTAGAGGATATTCATCTGGTTGTTCCTCGTCGACGTCAGAGTATGAGTCTGCATTTAATTTCAAAATAAACACAAATACAATTTATTATTTTATTCAAATGAAAATGTATATTATTTGCAAGTGGTATAGAGATGTAAACTTACATATGAGTTTCTGATCTTGTGCTCCTTGTACGGGAACCAGTAAATAGGACTGATATACTCGGTCGTCATATGCGAAAAGACGGTCCAGGCTAACACTACATCCAACTCCACATCATCATGAGGCAGACTGGTGTGCTTGGTGCCGCTGGATTACGTCATACTACAATTTGGTGCATTTCTAGTCAAATTTGGTCTTAAGTACCTCAAATAGGGTACTTTAATAATTTGGCATAAATTACAACATAATATAGATAAAAACAATTATACTATGTTTGGACACCATTCTAATTATTTAATACAATTCTACTCTGTTTGGACACCATTCTAATTATTTAATACAAGTCTACTCCGTTTGGACACCATTTTAATTATTTAATACAAATCTACTCTGTTTGGACACCATTCTAAATATTTAATACAATTCTACTCTGTTTGGACACCATTCTAATTATTTAATACAATTCTACTCTGTTTGGACACCATTCTAATTATTTAATACAATTCTACTCTGTTTGGACACCATTCTAATTATTTAATACAATTCTACTCTGTTTGAACACCATTCTAATTATTTAATACAATTCTACTCTATTTGGACCTATTTTGGACACCTATACCAACTACCTAATCTACAAATAACTAAAAAAAAAAAGTAAAAAAAAAATTTACCTTTTCACTGTAGCTCGTGCGCGGAGTGGTGTTTGCGGAACAAAATGCGCTTTCCGCAGCTCTTATACGGTGAAAACGGAGCTCCGCTAACCCAATCCGCGCACCAAGCTGGTGCGCCAACCCAGTTCGCGCACCAGCCAGTTTGGTGCGCGAACTGGGTTAGTGGGGGTGGTAGTATTCAATAAAGGGTCAGCGGGGTGGTAACGAATTAATTTTGATTTTTTTGAGTGGTAACAATAAAAAATTCGGAATAAACAAACACTACATACTCATTAAATATCCATATATAATCATAAATTCAAATAAAAGAAAACCCCATTACCTCCAGATACTGATTCCATTAATAAGTTGTCTTTGGACAAAAATATTAATTTCTTATGGTATCTTGGCGCAGCAATCAAGCACTAATAATTAAGTAACATGTTGAACAATTAACCTTTCTTTGGGCCGATTAAATTGATCACACGTAAAAAACCAAACAATTATCACTGCACTTATTATCAAAAGGCGTACATGCAATTTTAATAAATATCGGTCTTCCTTTGGACCGATGAATATTTACACTCATTACATGCACACAATAAAATCTTTTTATATTTTAAAATAAATTAATTTCAAAAGGAGAGCTCACTTTGGCGAGGTGCAATTGAAACCAATCTATTTTAAAATATATAACATTAATACATTTTATTCGAACTTAAAATTATATCCAAATTCTAAAATTCCGGTTTAAACATAAATCTAAATCCACCATAATTTATTCAGAATCAAATATATATTTCCTCTTTTGACTCTCAATTGCCATGTGGATTTAGTCCAACCGTAATTAACTTGATTCTTATGTTATACCAAAAATATTCATATAGTGGTATCTCAATCACAGCGTACTTGGATTTCTACATCTTATCACCAATAAAGGTGTATCTAAATCCAATTATATTTTCTTTCGCTGAGTCATTTTCTATTCCACTTAGAGCATCTACATCCCAGCAACTCAAATGAGTTTCTAAATAACTGTTAACCACTTTTTAGAAATTAAGGTTTCTAAAGTTTGTAACTCTCACATCCCTAAAATTAATTTTAGAGTTTCTATTAAGTCATGTCAACAATAAATTAAAAAAGAGAAATAATTTGAGCCAATCATTTGGCCAGTTTGAAATTTATAAATAATTTCTTAATAAGAAATTTTCTTGCATAGTTTCTAAATAAGAAACTTTCCCACATCCCTGAAACTGAATTAAAAACTGCCAAAACAGATTAGAAATTTTTATAATATCAGAAATGTAGATGCTCTTATACATATACATTTACCACGATATAATCCAAAATTTAAATCCACTTAAACTTTACTAAGAATCAAATATACATTTTTCTTATTTTGATTCTCAATTACTTGTGGATTTATATTAATCATAATCATCTTTATCTTAATTAAATCATACTTCAAAACCGAACCAGAGGCTTAATCAAAATATACTTAATTTACTTAAACTAAAAGTTCAATTAAGAAATTAACTTGACCGAATTATTTAGTTGAACTATTCTGGTGCACAAGTCTGGACCAAAAATTGGTTTTGCGCGGTGTACATTTGATTTTCTATAATTCATTTGGTCGGTCTTTACGCGGTCTACTGGAATAAAAATTATTAGATGGGGGTTTGCACGGTCCACAGGACTCGACGCAATCGACGCGATCGACAGGATCGGTGTATGCACGGTCTACCGTGGATCGACGCGCTGAGAAGTACGTGGTTGGTGTACGTGTGGTCCACCGCCTCTGAAAACTTTCTTCTCCGCCATCGTACCAATTTTTTTTTCTTGTTTTGCACAGAAATCGAAAAGGTTTTGTTCGTACAGATCTCTAATTTCTATTAGAAATCTTCATTAACGACACCGAAAAACCATCCCACCAGCAGTATCGATCGGATACAATGGTGTTTCCAACTCTAAATTTCTTTAATCCGAATTCTAACACAGAGTGGTTTTGATACCACTTGTTGTGACCGACAAAAACCATCATCGACCACCATAGGACCATATGTGTTGACTATAAAACTAAATAGCTTCCGCGTACCTTAATCCATGACTGTCTTGTGCGAGAGAGCGCCATTGATTCGATTCTTCCTGAATAGCAAGGTTCTTTAGATATTCTCATTTGTTCTGCCTTCTCCAAAGTCTCTCACACTCTTTTTTTTGAAGGTTAGTCTCTCACACTCTTATTTAATGGAGTAATGAGATATGAATTCAGATTGTCTTGTATTCTGGAGACCAAATCATATATATACAGCTCAAGAAAACTCTTGTCTGTCTTATATTATAATTATTCAATTCAACCCATTATACAATTGAATATTACCTTTTAAGTTCTACACATTAAAGGTCCACATCCTATATGACACATTAATGCTCAATCAATTATATAACGCATATGACCACTTTTAATTGAGCATAAAATTAACAGTATACAATACATAATTATTTTACATATTAGTCCAATGTTGGATTAATGATCCAACAATTATAACTTTCCAGGTTCCATGCGGCATGCTGGATCAAATTCAGCAAATAAGGAGCAGATTTGATGAGATTGCGAATGATCGGATAGCACTTCAATTGTCAGAGGGAGATGGACCTAAACGTTGCAACAACGAATTGCAAATAGCTCCAACTAGCCACTTCGTAGTTGAGTCGAATATCTTCGGTCGAGAGAGGGAAAAGGAGAAACTAATTGATTTGTTGTCCTTAGAACGTGATAATTTTTCGGTGGTGACAATTGTGGGCATGGGGGGCGTTGGCAAAACAACCCTTGCACAACTTGCTTATAATGATCAAAGAATCAAACGAAGGTTTGATAAATATGGGTGGATATGTGTATCAGAGGATTTTAATGTTCAAAGGCTCACCAAAGAATCACTGGAGTCTATTACAGGAAATGGGTGTGATCTTACAAATTTGAGCGCTTTGCAAGAGAAAATTCGGATGGAGATAAGTGGAAAAAGGGTACTTTTGGTCCTTGATGATATCTGGAATGAAAAGAAGAGTCTGTGGGACTCATTACAGGCTCCTTTAGGTCAGCCACATTGACCAAAATACTAGTTACTACAAGAAATGATCCAGTCGCACGAATCATGCAAACAGAGCCAACATTCAACCTTGGCCATTTGTCAGCTGAACAGTGTTGGCGATTGTTCGAACATTATGCATTTGGGGGAGTAGAACAAAATAATGACCCGAAGTTGGTAGAAATTGGGAAGCTTGTCATGAAGAAGTGTGGAATGTTGCCCTTGGCTGTGAAGTCAATTGCTAGCCTTTTGAGGCATGAGGTGGAAGAAGAGAGTTGGAGAGATATTTTAGAAAGTGAGCTATGGGAGTCTGTAGATGCTGACAATGAGATATTTCCACCTCTTCAAATAAGCTATGCACGTCTTCCCACATACCTAAAGTCTTGTTTTCTATATTGTTCCATGTTTCCTAAAGATTACAAATGCAATGTTGATGTTTTGGTGAAATTATGGATATCCCAGGGTTTTATTGAGCCTAAGGGAAACAAGACTGCAAAACAAATTGGTTTTGAATATGCTGAGCAATTGTGCCAGAGGTCCTTGTTTGAAAGAGAAGGCAGACTTGAGTGGTATGAGTTTAAGTTGCATGATATAGTTCATGATTTAGCACGACTTATTTTGGAAAATGGTTGCTATTCAATTGAGGATGGTAAGCTCCCAATTTTTCCTAATATACTGTACCATATGTATCTAAGAGATCATATTCCCTCTGACAAGTTCACTACTCTGCGCACACTCTTTATAGGCTATCGTGCCAAAAGCTTCTTCAATACTTTTGAATTTTCAATGGCACCAAAATTAAGAGCTCTAGATATATGTGAATCCTTTGATTATGAATTAGATTCTCTTTCCTTCATTGGTAATTTGAAACATCTTCGTTATCTTTCACTTAAAGGTATGCCCTATGAAATGCTACCTGAATGCATATGCTCCCTTTACAGCTTGCAACATCTAACTCTTAAGTATAATAAAAATCTCAAAGAGTTGCCAACAAAAATAGGAAATCTAATTAGCCTAGAAGAGCTGATAATTGGTCATTGTTCAAACCTCGAGGTGTTGCCTGAGTCCCTTTGTCAACTCAAGGCCTTGAGGAAACTTTGTATTACTTATTGCGATAAAATTAAGGAGTTACCAAACAACGTAGAAAATCTAGTTAGCTTAGAAGAGCTTCAAATTGATGATTGTTGCAGCCTCCAGGTGTTGCCTGAGTCCCTTTTTCAACTCAAGGCCTTGAGGAAACTCTCTATTAGAAGTTGCAAAAAAATTAAGGAGTTAAGTTACCAAACAACGTAGAAAATCTAGTTAGCTTAGAAGAGCTTCAAATTGTTGGTTGTAGCCTCCAGGTGTTGCCTGAGTCCTTTGGTCAACTCAAGGCCTTGAGCAAATTGATAGGAATTCAAGGACGGGAGGTGGAGCTCAGATGCCAGACAATAGGATGGTTAAAGGGTTCTCCTGATTTAGGAGGTACTCTTTATCTGTGCGGATTGAAAAATATTTCCAATGTAGTGGATGTCCAATGTGCTAACCTTGTGAGTATGTGTAACTTGGAGTCCTTGGTACTAAACTGGGATGGGGATATTTATGAGAAAATATTTTTTGATGGCAGTGTACTTACGTTGCTCATAGAAGAAGGTCAGAACATATTTCTTGAAGATCAAAAATGTTTTTCGGTGATGGATAGTCTCCAGCCTCACCCTAATCTTAGCAAGCTAGAAATATTGGGTTACAGTGGGATAACATTTCCGGAATGGATTGGAAGCCTATGCAAACTAAAGTATTTGAATATTATCAAATGTTATGGTTTGCAATTCTTAAAAGCAGAGTCACTGCCATTAGAACTTAAAGAGATGGAAATTTTTTCATGCCATCAGTTAGTATCTATGCCTGGGATAAAAAAGCTGAAATCCTTGGTCAAACTTACCATCAATTGGTGTAAGAATCTGTGCTCGTTTATGGAACCTTCTCTTGAATTGACAATGAGAGCAGGGGTGGGTTCATATGGGACCTCATTGTTGGGGTTGACAAACCTTGTTTCACTCAAAAGTTTGAAGATTTCAGACTGTTTAAAATTGCAAGTATTGGCGGATGAGTTGCTTCCTGTAGAACCTTGCAACATTGAAGTTTCTGAATGCCCTGGGTTAAGGGAGTGGTGCTTGCAACATGGAATAAACTATGAGAGGTACTTCCTAATTCCTATTATTCTATAATATTGTTGCTATATTATTGAAGAGAGTGCCATTATCTAGTTTCTAAGCTTTATTTCTTTAAATACAAAATTAAAATTACATTATATTTCTTTCCTCTTTTTTCTTTCCACGCATACCATTCAAGTCAAGAATTATATTTTTTTTCAAACGTGATTCAAATCTGGAGTGGAAATGAATAGTGCCCCAGGACTGAGTAGTATGGTAGCAATGTAGCGATTATAAATTTATTACCTGAGTAATAGTTGTTAGAAAAGAATAAATAATCGGTCCCTCTAGCAAAGCTGACTTGCACATAGGTCCTCTGAGATTCCAACATAATTTTTTTTTTAAGGATAGTGGTTTTTATGCCAACTAATAACAAATCAGTTGATTAAAATTGTATTTATAACGAGTCAAGTGACTCTCATTTCTAAATCTACTTCTTTATTCTCACAAAATTTGTCATATTGTGTCTTTAATGATTGGTTGTATGCTGCTAAATGTAGGTAAGTGATTTTGAAGACAACTAATTGGGCCCGGCCCATTAGATTTTGCCATCGGCAAAGAAGCCAACCGAATCAATTAAATGGTTACAGCGTAACTTTTAGAATAGAGCCACTTCGTTGTTTTTCCGTGAGTCACTGCTCTCTGTCTTTGTTGCCTCTTTATTAAGTTTTTTAGGGTTTTGCTTTCTTCTTCTTAAAATTTGTAAGAGAGTATGTGAGAGAGTGCTATTGAGCTTGATAATCTCTTGTACTTGTAAGACTCTTTGATTTAGTGGATTTGTGCTGTGTGCTCCCGTGGTTTTCTCCCGAAAGGGTTTCCACGTAAAATCTTGTGTCTTCTCTTATTTCTTATGCTTGCTTGATTGCTGTTTGGTATCTTGTGTGATTCCTCTATTTCTCCATTTATTTGTGATTTGATATATGCACACAAGGTATTTGAAGAATATACTCTTAAAAGCAATTGTGTGGTACAACCTTGCTAATTTATCTCCCAATATACAGAAAGATGACTTCCCGTATTGGAAGAGCCCTACAGGTTGTGTTAACTGCCATTAGAACTGGTCAAACTTTCCATTAGCCCTGGAATACAAATGCTGAAATCCTTGGTCAAACTTTCCATTGATTATTGTGTTAACTGCCATTAGAACTGGTACAACTGGTACCAATTTCAGGTTGGCAACTATCGTGTTGACTGTTACAACTTCGGAAGAACTGGTACAACTGTTAACTTTCCTTCTATTATTGTGTTAACTGCCATTAAATTAATTTCAGGGTGGCAATTATCGACACTGTCAGATCCTTGACCTGACGATGCTATTTGAAATCGCAATTGAGCCAGAAAGTTAGCTTCATGAACGAATTTCAGAGATTGAGCTTGAGCTCAGTGATAATGGTGAAAAGTGATGAGAAAGAGAAACAGGTAAAATTGTTATTTCATTTCATAATCCGAATGGTTACATCTATAGCCTATTTATAGGCGATGCAATATACTGAAAATTACAATTTTTTATGCAGCAGATTCGTCAAACAAACGACGAGCTGCCACCTAAGCACCACAGTGGAGCTTTACTGCTTATTTGGCTAACGATCTAACTAACCTCACTGTAGCCTGATCCCGGGGACCCAATCTCCAGTATTATTAATCCTGACGGCTCTCTTCCTTTAAACTAAGCGTGGAGCCCAACTGTCAGCGTCTGTTTCTTTTAAAGGCTGCTGCCCGGTTCGCTGACCTTCATGACCGTCACCTCTCCCTCTTCTTCCAATTCTTTGACTGGGTCAAAATCAATCCAAATGACCCCCAAATTAGCTCCGATATCTGACAGACACCCTGTACAGAAACTGGTACAACTGGGTCCTGACAACAAGGAATAAGCGCTGCTATGTTGAGGCTTTAGTTCAAAGAGTTAATTGATTTTTTCGTGGATACATATTTTTTTTCCCCTGCTCCTCGTGTTCCTTTTGACGGATTCACAACCATTTTTTTATTTTTATATATGGATGTTCTTTAGAATAGTGCCCCATAGATCCAAGAGTAGTTTGAATTTGAATTAACTGAATTGTATTGCGTTACTCTTGTGTTGCTTTTGACGAATTCACAACCAATATTTTATTTTTTATATATGGATGTTGTTTAAAATAGTGGAGTTGAACTAAGGTGTTCTCAAGCTCACTAAGCTCCTTTGTGAGCTTAATTTAAAAATCTATTGAATTGGCTTCAAACAATGTATTCAAACCATTGAAACCGATCTACTTCACGAGTGATGTGTTACATGTTAAATTTATAATTTTTCGAACTACTTTAGTATAAACTATAAAGTTAAGCGGTTTAAAAAAAATGGTTTATAAGTTAATTTTAATATGTTCATTTTTCATTATTTTTTTACCGCTTGACTTTATATTAAATTATTTTAAAATTTATAAATTTGACATGTAAACGCATCACTCGTGAAGTAGATCGGTTTCAACAGTTTGGATGCGTCGCTTGAAGCCAATCCGATTGGTTTTTGAGTTAAGCTCACAAAGGAGCTTGGTGAGCTTAAGAACACCCTAGTTCTACTCAAAATAGTGCACCATATATCGAAGAGTAGTTTAAAAGATACGAATTAACTGAATTGTATTGAAAAAGACTTTAGGCCTTCAAATTTGGTTATTTTGGGCCGGGCTTGCTACTGGGCTCCAAATCTAGTTACTTTGGGCCTTCAAGCGTACCAATATAAATGCTTTGAAATAATTGATATTTCAAGATAATTAATTATGTACCTCATATTACCTAGGCTAGCAAGTAGGGGTTTTAATCGGTTATAAACCGAACCGACAGAGTTCAGTTTAAACGATTTGATTTTCTAGTTAAATGGATCGGGTAGGTTCATTTTTAAAAACCGGTTAAATCAAACCGACCGAAATTTGTAAACTTATTCCCCGTCAAAACCAAACATTTTTAAAAATTCTAAAATTACGACATAATGCATATTCCTTGGTTCGGTTGAAAACAGGTTAAACGTACCGAAGCAAACCAAATTTATAAATCCATCTTTAAAAACATTCAAAAAAGTAACGAAAAAAATATTTGTTTTTATGATTAATATCCTATTTGGTTCAACCGAACAAACCAAAAATTACTTCGGTTTGTTCGATTCGGTTGTTTTAGTTATTCGGTTTCATTTTTTAAAACTGAATAAAACTTTAGTTTGCCTATTTTATTTCGGTTTGAACCGAACCGAACCCATGAACACCACTACTAGCAACTATAGTAACAAGATCCACGAATAATTCGCAAAATATATTTGGATTTGAGCCGTTAGCGAATCAATCTGCGTATTATTCAGTATTATACCCGAATTATTTCCGAATTATTCTCGAAAGTTACGAATTATACATGAATTATTTCGTGGGTCAAAAAACATCCTAGTGTATATATTTTTTGGCTCTCTTGTGGGACTAAGATCTCCGGTCCGGACTCAATGTATAATTCCAAATTATTCTCAAATTATATCATAATTATTTCCGAATCACGAATTTTTTACTTTGCTAAACCTTTTCTAAATCATTAAGTTGTCACTGTGCTAACAAGCACATAAACTAAGACATCTGAGACCAAGATAGTACGGATGCATTAACTTATTTCCCAAATAAGGCACGTGACTTTCAAGTGCAGCAAGGCATTATGCATTTAGAAACCGGTTTCTCATAAAATATAAACTCTTTTCTCTACTTTTTTTTATTTTTTACCTCTTCTAAATCTTCGGCACCTCTCTGTATCAATAAAATTTGAAGACCCGACCTCCATATTTCTTTTCAATAAAAAAAAAGGTGGTGCGCCCCTTCTTAGAACCTTTATACACAATTGAGTATTGACACATTTTTTTGACAAGCTCCCTGCATCTCTTTTTAAGATTGTCCCCCATGATTATTCAAATTTGTGCCATTAATCACGCAAAAAATGAGGATTCAATGTGGGCCCAAAGTGAGCGCACATTACTCCGACAAATCAAATTATTGGGCCGGACCCAATTGCACTCATTGCCATTGACAAATTATTGCAGCAGATTGGGACTTAAGTGGATACTAATAAACAGGAGATATCCACTTATAATATTATTGTAATTACAACATTTTACAACACTATTTTTTAAAATCCAAACAGTCGATTCAAACCTTAGTAAATCCCTCCTCTAAATAGTATGAGTCGTTTGCTTTATGAAAGACTAAGCACCATTCGCAATTATTATGTCAATAGTTTAATCCATTAATATCGATGATTAAATTGTTAATGTTGGATAAGTTATTCAAAACTTATCCAACATAAAATTTTATTTGTCTGGAACTCACTCTGACAAAAACCAAATAAACTGACTTGGACTCAGACCGGACTCGTGACTTGGACTCAAACCAACAAAACCAATTTTCAGTTTATATTTAATACATGGATGTTCTTAACAATAGTGTTCCATAGATCCAAGAATTGTTTGAATTTGAATTAACTGAGAATTTTATTAAAACAGACTTCATTTTTTATTTTGTACATGAGCAATCCCACCTGACTTGAAAATAGTGGACAATCTATGCTGGAAAGATGCACGCTGGTAAAACCCATTATAGTTAATGGTAAAAGTGAGTTCTTTTCAGACCATTTGCTGTTTCAACAAGGAAATGACGAAAAAATAATATTACAGCAGTCAATAAATATAAACTAATTATAATTTCATGAAGAACATTAAAATGTATTTGTACTTGTAAAAATACAAGATGTAAATGAAAAATAATTTGGGACTCTGATATAGTAACTTAAACAAGGGTACCATTCACATTCAGATCTAGTGAAATTACAACTAGATTTAAGTTGCCTCCAGTTCATATAAATCATGCCCTCGCTAACTTGGTTTAGTTTTGGGTGTACAAAGCTCACTAAAGCAATGCAACCAGATTCATGTTTCGAGTGGCGGTGACAGTCTCAGACCAAAATTGCCATGCCAACCTACAAATGATTATTTTGAAGCCCATGGGCTTTCATTTGAAATATAGTCCTAAGTTCATTTATGAAAATCAACCCAGATTTACTTCCACCCAGGCCGAACTTATCAATTCGATGCCTATTTAGATGAAGGGATCCCCTTTAAGATTCGTGCCAGGTTAAAAGAACGGTCCAAATCCACTAATTATACTGAACAGTATCCATCAGGTACCTGTGAGGATCCGAATTAATAAAATCATAGAGTTCTTGATCTATGTGTGTCCCAACTCCCAAGTAATAATTTATTAGTGGGTTCAGACTAGAGGCAAAGAAAAAGGAACAAAAATAAACTGATTTTACGCTGAAAGGAGAGTTTTTTTTTATTATTATAACGAGTGTGGTATAATTTAAAAAAAAAAAGATGATTTATGTTTAACTTTTTTATTTAATGTTATGAAGAAAAAAAATGGGGCACAATTGACTACTAACTCTTTCCATCATTGTGTTGTGCTACCACGAATGGAAAAAAACTCAGCAGTTTGTTTTGGAAAATTGTAATTTGCAAATTGTACAATTAATGCTGTTTTTTTATCCAAGCCGCAAAAATTAGTTCCATCTTATTGTCTGAAGAGTGTAAATAAAGACCTTATATACGCTACTAATGTATTTGTTTTAATGATTTTTTCAATGGGAAAAAAGATCCAAACATTTGATAGTTTTATATTAAATAAGGACATTATTGTTTTCATGATTTTTGCTGCCGGAAAATTAATTCATTTTGATTAAAATAAATTAGTTGTAAATAATTTTATCATCAACAAATTAATTAATATGTGATCTAAAAAATAATATGTTTCTGTTTTTATTTTGATTTAGTATATTACTTCTTGTGGGATGTTTAGCATATTCTCTCGGAGTAAAACACAACATGGGCTTGTGTTTCTCTATCTTGATCATTTTGACAATCATAATAATAAAAATAAACTTGTTAAATTTTAATCTAAATTTAAATGTGGTACGACATATAATAGTTTTTCATTTTCAACATTCCTATGTTTGATTAAGAAAAATATTGCTTTTAGTAAGATTTTAAAAATATGGTTAAGATTGTCAAAAGAATATTATTGACAAATAATTTCAATTTTAATATATTCTCAAAATAAATTTATTGACAAATTATTTTTTAAAACAAAAAAAAACGAACCACATTGAATGATAACGACCGGTACAATTAAAAAAATACTGGCCGTAAAAAAAATTCTAGGTGGTATGATTCATATTGGCCTTCTTAAGAAAAAATATATATGGACGGTACGATTCAGGCCGTAAACAAAAAAAGCTGGTTGGCCGGGAAGGTTATTGCACTTAATTTGTATTTTTTTTAATTCACTTAATAAAAAAAATCGGTATTTTACGGACTGCATACACATATTTTTCAATAACTGATCACTGCATTGGTGATAATATATAGTAATATAATTTTCAATAATTGATGCTTGTGATATTATATTTTACTAATATTTAGGTGTTGGGATGTCGGCTTGAGCTTTCTGTTTTCTCTGATCAGAATCTTTTCATCTCAAATTAATTAAACATTGATTAGTTCAAGGCTTAATCATTTATTTTTAGTGGTCCACTAATTCGAAATGGGTTCAGAATAGAGGCAAACAAAAAGGAACAAAATTAAACTGACTAAAATGCTCTTGAATTTTAACTGGAGTCGTTCAGTTAAGCTACAACATGATTAAATTTAGAAGAGATCTAATAATAAATTGAATTCTTCACGTCTAATTTCTTCTTCCTTCCGGTGCAAGATTTTGGCTATTTAGTTGACACCCCAGAGCAAGGAAATACCTTTCCCGTATCTCTCTCTCTCTCGTCCCCCCTCGTGCCTTTCCTGGCAAATATTAATCTGTTAAAAATTAAAATCATCTTATGAACAGTAATACATTTAATAAATATCATTCTTTTTTCAAGACATGAGATCTTAAATGTTAAACACAAAGTTTAATTCTATTATTGTCAATTAGTCATGATTATTGTTAACATTAATAATTTCACGTATAATCTAGCATTATACATAGACTGCGAAGTAGATCTGATGGGCTCCAAAATCGTATGATCTGTTTTAAGATCCGTGCATTCTGCTTTAATATTCGTGTGTACTCGCGTCAATTTTCTTGCGCACAGATCTCAAAGCAAAGATCAGACGGTCCTGGAGTCCATCAGACCTAGTCCGTTCTCTTTGACAGAATGTGAATAGGTAAATCTAAATACATAAATATCAGTTGAAAGAAAATAATTTTTCAGAATCTAATAAATTTTTTTCAGAATCAAATAATTATTTGTCAATATGTGATATAAACACAAAGAACCAAAAACTAAAATGTTTGAATGGTGGGTCTTTAGGAGCATAAAGCCAAGTGTGTATATGTGTTGTATTTTGTGTGTTGGAAGGGCAACAGATGTGTTCCTCACCATGTCTTCGTTTTGGTTGGTAGAATTAGAAATCTGTCTCTTTCACTTTAGGCCGTCCGATTAAAATCAAAATTAATAATTGGTCCCAACTTTGCATTAATATATAAGAGGAGGGTTCAAATGCCTTCATTTTTCATGCCTCCACCATGCCTCCATTTTTAAAAACTTTAATAACTCAAAATTTAAAACTTAAAAGTCAAAATAAAACCGTTGGATATGATCTACATCATTTTATCTATGTGCTCATAAAAAATTATCACATTTTGATTTTGTTTTTATGTGAATCAATAAGTTGAAAAATCAACGTCTAGAAATTATCCACATTTGTATGTTTTTTTACAAGCTCTTGATGACAACCAAAACAAAATTGAAATGTCATAATTTTTTACACGTGCATAGATAAAATGATTTAGATCATATCCAACGGTTTTATTTTGATGTTTAAGTTTTAAATTTTGAGTTATTAAAGTTTTTTAAAATGGAGGCATGATGGAGGCATGAAAAATGGAGGCATTTGAACCCTCCTCAATATATAATATTATATTGTTGTGCCTTGACATCTCTCTACCACATACTTTGATTTTCACAATTACGTGTAGTAATACATTACCCCTTAATTTATTACGGTTATCGAGACGTGCATAACACAAACAAGTTACGTGCACACATTCAAGCCTGCTTCTCCTTTGGTGTTGACAATTTGGACAACTTGACAACTTCATTACTATAATTATCTTGACATTGACAAAAAATAAAAATTTTGACAACTTGTCAATAATATTTTGGCAACTTGGCATTTTTTTTAACAACTGGACAATTTTTTTTTGGATAACTTTCAATAATATTTTGACAACTTGACATTTTTTTTGACAGCTTGACATTTTTTTTGACAACTTGATAATTTTTTTTATCAAAATAAATTATTTTTTGAATAATATTTGTCAAATATTGTGTAAGTCAACTAAATTATTTTTCAATTAAATAAATTATTTCTCAATAACATTATTTTTTTGGACAATTAATTGATTTTAATAAAAAATAATTTATAGGTCCAAAAATCAAGCATAAAATGCAAATGAAAGTTCGATTATAAACAGGCAAAACTCTTGATAAAAAAATTTATTTTTATTATGACTCTGTTCCGAAAAGCTTGCAAAGAGAGTTACATGCATAGAAGGAAAAATCAAAATCGGAATTGGGATTGGTCTTTTGACCATGGAATTGGAATTGGGTGAATCGGTCGGAATCTGCCGAATAGGATCGGAAGCTCAGACTTATTATCCAGAAGCTTCTTTGCGGGTCAGAGCAGGTATCCGGCAGAACTGGTGCTGGGTCAGAGCGGGTGACCGGCAGAACTGGTGCTGAGTCAGAGCGGGTATCTGGCAGAACTGGTGCTGGGTCAGAGCTGGTTTTCGGCAGAACTGGTGCCGGGTCTGAGCTGGTTTCCGGCAGAACTGGTGCTGGGTTAGAGCTGGTTTCCGGCAGAACTAGTTCTGGGTCAGAGCTGTTGTTTCCGGACCCATTTTTGTTCCCAGCCCTGTTGTTGTTCTCAGTTCCTCGGCCGCCCCTAGTCCCTCAGCAGCTCAGATTCAGACAGCAAAACTCAACTGGTGATACAGAGCTGCTGCGGTTAAGCACAATCGGTTTGCCGTGGTAACGCAAATCCTGAAATCTCACGTTTTTACAGGGAGGCAGTTGAGACGCATCAGAAGTAGGCACACTCGTTTTGTTGTCGCTAGTATCAGCAAGTGTGTGCTGGTGATCTCACTGTTCAAGTCTCTTGGCCGGCCATAGTTTTTTCCTAGTCGTTGGATTGCTGCTAGTTTTTCCTTATGCGTCCATATATGTGGTTCTGAATATGCGGCCGCATATTATTACCGCATATTCGGCCACATATTACCACATATTACCAATATGAGAATGCATATTCAGCCGCATATTATTATTATTACATATTCAACTGCATATTACCGCATATCACCGCATATTTGTTTACATATATATGAATTCTCATTTTAAAATCTGCATATATAAGTTCACATGAAAATCCGCATAAACGGTGGCTTTCCACATACTGCATGAAAATCGTATTTAAAAACATTTTCCATATCAGAGTCCATATCCACCAAGGTAAAAAATATTTCAATTTAGATCTGGAGCTTTTAATATTCTTACGGATATTTATATTCTGTTACATCGGAGACTTCATCATTAAATATTCCGTAAGCATTGATGACATGAAGTTTAATTGGACATCAAATTTGAGAGTCAACACCTCGGAGAAGTTCACAACAACAAAGTAGGTACTTATCGCGAGGGAAAAAGCGCATTTATGACGGTTCTCCGTCGCGAAAAGTACCTTCGCGAATAGAAAAAACACAGTTATGACGGTACTCCGTCGCGAAAAGTCACTTTTTACCCTTACAAAAAGTCACTTATTCTTGTTGTGGTTATTGTATTACCCTTAATTACTTCGAGACAAGCTTAATTACGTGTATTAATACATTACCCCTTGTTTAGTTGTTTGAGATTATGGTTTACGAGACGTGCATAACATAATTTAAAAAGTTACGCGTACACACGTTCTCCTTTTGATGTGCACAACTGATTGGGTGCACCATTATTTTGACAACTTAACAACTTTATATCAAAATAACTTAATCTTGTCAACTATTTTGTCAGTACAATAAATTATTTGTAAATAAAATTATTTTGACAAAATATTTTGTTGACAACTAACTTGTATTAATAAATAAATATTTATAGTTCGAAAAAATCAATAAAAAAATTACAAATTAAAATTCTATTATAAACAGGCATAAATTTTGATAATTTTATTTTTGTTTTTATTACGACTCCATTCCACAAAGCTTATGAAGAGATTTACAAGAGCTTCGAATATATTGTGCTATATGTTGTCTTCAAATTTGCCTCTGGCTCTGCCACGAGCATCAAGTGTAGTAATGTAATTTCCTAATTAAGACTGAAATATATTGCATATTCAGTAATTTAATTCCCAAATACGAGACGGAACATTAAATTTCTGGTTAATTAATAATATGTAATCTGGTTTTAAAGTTGGGTTAATAATATGTCGATCATATTTAAGATTGTACCGCCAAGGGAACCAATAAACCAAAAAAAAATATTAGAAATGCAAGGAAGATAACCACAATACAACTATATATTTCTTTAATGGAGTTGACTTTCAATTTTCGCCGACTCTCCAATATTTAGTTTTTCTACCTTCTCTCTTTGCATCGTTTCATATCAACACAAGAAAAGAAAAGAGAACAGACTTAGCAATTTTAGATCGATGGGTCTAGGCGGGGTGATTTCCAACCTTCTCTCTTTGGGCGCCAAACTGCTACCCGCTGTCGTCGCATCTGCGCAAGCTCCGTCTTCTTCCTCCAATCCTCCAGTAGATCAAAACCACCAAATTGAGGCTGAGTTGAAGAAATTGATGAGGATGTTGGAGCGGATCAAGGCCACACTGTACGATGCAGAGCAGAGGGAGATCTCAGACTCGTTGGTGAAGCTCTGGTTGAAGGAGCTCAAGGGTGTTGCGTACGATGCAGAGGATGTACTGGGTGAGTACCACTATGAAGTCTTACGAGCACAAGTTGAGGCAAGAGATGCTTCTCCACCAGATTCTCGTAAAAGGAAGCTAATTCAGGTAACTAATTAATTTTATTTCTTTGAGCAAAGAGTATATCTGTATAAGTGATAGGTTTTGTGTTCATGAGTTAAGGTCACTAACATAAACGTCTTATTAGTGTTTAGATTAAATGGAATAGCTAATGAAGTTCAAGAAAAAAAAAAGTAATTTCAGATTCCCTTGTTGATGTGAAATGCCAAGCCTGTATCTGTCAACCAGGTCAAGCTCATTTGTTAGCAGCATAAATTCCATTGACTGCCCACAAGTTGTAAGCTCTTAGAACTATAACACAGAATATGAAATGTACTTTTACCCATAGTATTATTTATGTACATGAACATTATAGTAGGTCTTACACTCTCAAGGTATTTATAACTTTCCAGGTTCCATGCGGCATGCTGGATCAAATTCAGCAAATAAGGAGCAGATTTGATGAGATTGCGAATGATCGGATAGCACTTCAATTGTCAGAGGGAGATGGACCCAAACGTTGCAACAACGAATTGCAAATAGCTCCAACTAGCCACTTCGTAGTTGAGTCGAATATCTTTGGTCGAGAGAGGGAAAAGGAGAAACTAATTGATTTGTTGTCCTTAGAACGTGATATTGTTTCGGTGGTGACAATTGTGGGCATGGGGGGCATTGGCAAAACAACCCTTGCACAACTTGCCTATAAGGATGAAAGAATCCGACAAAGGTTTGATAAATTTGGGTGGATATGTGTATCAGAGGATTTCAATGTTCAAAGGCTCACCAAAGAATCAGTGGAGTCTATTACAGGAAATGAGTGCGGTCTTACAAATTTGAGTGCTTTGCAAGATAAAATTCGGAATGAGATAAGTGGGAAAAGGGTACTTTTGGTCCTCGATGATGTATGGAATGAGAAGAAGAGTCTGTGGGACTCATTTCAGGCTATTTTTATGTCAGCTGCATTTGCAAAAATCCTAGTTACTACTAGGAATGATTCAGTCGCACGAATCATGCAAACAGAGCCAACATTCAACCTTGGCCATCTGTCAGCTGAACAGTGTTGGCGATTGTTCGAACATTATGCATTTAGGGGAGTAGAACAAAATAATGACCCGAAGTTGGTAGAAATTGGGAAGCTTGTCATGAACAAGTGTGGAATGTTGCCCTTGGCTGTGAAGTCAATTGCTAGCCTTTTGAGGCATGAGGTGGAAGAAGAGAGTTGGAGAGATATTTTAGAAAGTGAGCTATGGGAGTCTGAAGCTGTTCACAATGAGATATTTCCACCTCTTCAAATAAGCTATGCACGTCTTCCCACGTACCTAAAGTCTTGTTTTCTATATTGTTCCATGTTTCCTAAAGATTACCTCTACCATACAAAATATTTGGTGAAATTATGGATATCCCAGGGTTTTATTGAGCCTAAGGGAAACAAGACTGCAGAACAAATTGGTTTTGAATATGCTGAGCAATTGTGCCAGAGGTCCTTGTTTGAAAGAAATGGCAGACATGAGTGGCATGAGTTTAAGTTGCATGATATAGTTCATGATTTAGCACGACTTAATTCGGAAAATAGTTGCTATTCAATTGAGGATGGTAAGCTCCCAATTTTTCCTAATATACTGTACCATATGTATATAGAAAATGATGTGAATCTAAGAGATCCTATTCCCTCTGACAAGTTCACTACTCTGCGCACACTCTTTATAGGCTTGCGTGTCAAAAACTTCTTCAATACTTTTGAATTTTCCTTGACACCAAAATTAAGAGCTCTAAATATACCGGTATTCTGTGATTTAGAATCTCTTTCCTCTATTGGTAATTTGAAACATCTTCGTTATCTTTCACTTAGTAATATGTTCTTTGAAATGCTACCTGAATGCATATGCTCCCTTTACGGCTTGCAACATCTAACTATTCAGTTTAATCATAATCTCAAAGAGTTGCCAACAAAAATAGGAAATCTAATTAGCCTAGAAGAGCTGGAAATTGCTTGTTGTTCAAACCTCGAGGTGTTTCCCGAGTCCCTTTGTCAACTCAAGGCCTTGAGGAAACTTTGTATTATTTATTGCAATAAAATTAAGGAGTTGCCAAACAACGTAGAAAATCTTGTTAGCTTAGAAGAGCTTCGAATTGAAGAATGTTGTAGCCTCCAGGTGTTGCCTGAGTCCCTTTGTCAACTCAAGGCCTTGAGGAAACTCTCTATTGAAAGTTCTTGCAATAAAATTAAGGAGTTACCAAACAACGTAGAAAATCTAGTTAGCTTAGAAGAGCTTCGAATTGAAGATTGTAGCCTCCAGGTGTTGCCTGAGTCCTTTGGTCAACTCAAGGCATTGAGCAAATTGGTAGGAATTCAAGCACTGAACGTGGAGCTCAGATGCCAGACAATAGGATGGTTAAAGGGTTTTCCTGATTTAGGAGGTACTCTTTATCTGTTCGGATTGAAAAATATTTCCAATGTAGTGGATGTCCAATGTGCTAACCTTGTGAGTATGTGTAACTTGAAGTCCTTGCTAATAAACTGGGATGGGGATCCTTATGAGGAAGGTCAGAACACATTTTTTGATGGCAGTGCACTTACGTTACTCATAGACGAACAAGGTCAGAACATATTTCTTGAAGATCAAAAATGTTTTTCGGTGATGGATAGTCTCCAGCCTCACCCTAATCTTAGCAAGCTAGAAATATCGGGTTACAGTGGGATAAAATTTCCAGAATGGATTGGAAGCCTATGCAAACTAAAGTATTTGAATATTTTCCAGTGTAAGGGTTTGCAATTCTTAAAAGCAGAGTCGCTGCCATTAGAACTTCAAGTGTTGAAAATTGAGCGATGCGATCGGTTAGTATCTATGGTTGGAATACAAAAGCTGAAATCCTTGGTCAAACTTTCCATTATTGATTGTGCGAACCTATGCTCGTTTATGGAGCCTTCTCTGAAATTGACAATGTGTTCATATGGGAGCTCATGGTTGGGGTTGACAAACCTTGTTTCACTCAGAAGTTTGAAGATTTCAGACTGTGTCAAATTGCAAGTATTGGCGGATGAGTTGCTTCCTGTAGAACCTTGCAACATTGAAGTTGCTGGATGCCCTGGGTTAAGGGAGTGGTGCTTGCAACATGGAATAAACTATGAGAGGTACTTCCTAATTCCTATTATTCTATAATATTGTTGCTATTATTGAAGAGTGCCATTATCTAGTTTCTAAGCTTTATTTCTTTAAATGCAAAATTAAAATTACATTATATTTCTTTCCTCTTTTTTCTTTCCACGCATACCATTCAACTCAAGAATTATATATTTTTTCAAACGTGATTCGAATCTGGAGTGGAAATGAATAGTGCCCCAGGACTGAGTAGTATGGTAGCAATATAGCGATTATAAATTTATTACATGAGTAATAGTTGTTAGAATAGAATAAATAATTGGTCCCTCTAGTAAAGCTGACTTGCATATAGGTCCTCACTGAGAATCCAACATGATTTTTTTTTAAGGTTAGTGGTTTTTATGCCAACTAACAAATCAATTGATTAAAATTGTTTAATTATAACGAGTCAAGTGACCCTAATTCCTAAATCTACTTCTTTATTCTCACAAAATTTGTCATATTGTGTCTTTAATGATTGGTTGTATGCTGCTAAATGTAGGTAAGTGATTTGGAAGACAACTAATTGGGCCCGGCCCATTAGATTTTGCCATCGGCAAAAAAGCCAACTAAATAAATTAAAAGGTTACAGCGTAACTTATAGAATAGAGCCACTTCGTTGTTTTTCTATGAGCCGCTGCTCTGTCTTTGTTGCCTCTTTACCAAGCTCTTTTAGGGTTTTGCTTTCTTCTTCTTGAAATTTGTAAGAGAGTGCTATTGATCTTGATAATCCCTTGTACTTGTAAGACTCTTCGATTTAGTGGATTTGTGCCGTGTGCTCCCGTGGTTTTCTCTCGAAAGGGTTTCCACGTAAAATCTTGTGTTTTCTCTTATTTCTTATGCTCGCTGGCTTGTTGTTTGGTATCTTGTGTGATTTCTCTATTTCTCTATTTATCTGTGATTTGGTGTATGCACACAAGATATCTGAAGAAAATACTCTTAAAAGTAATTGTGTGGTACAACCTTGCTAATTTATCTCCCAACATACAGAAAATGACTTGCTGTATTGGAAGAGCCTTACAGGTTGTGTTAACAGTCCTTACAGGTTGGTTCGTTGTAAAAACTGCCATTAGAACTTGAAGAGTTGGAAATTTATGAATGCGATCAGCTAGTATCTATGCCTGGAATACAAATGCTGAAATCCTTCGTCAAACATTCCATCGATTATTGTGTTAACTTCCATTAGAACTGGTACAACTGGTACCAATTGTCAGCGTCTGTTTCTTTTAAAGACTGCTGCCCGGTTCACTGACCGTCACCTCTCCCTCTTCTTCCAATTCTTTGACTGGGTCAAAATCAACCCAAATCACCCCCAAATTAGCTCCGAAACCTGACAGACACCCTGTACAGAAACTGGTACAACTGGGTCCTGACAACAAGGAATAAGCGCTGCTATGTTGAGGCTTTAGTTCAAAGAGTTAATTGATTTTTTCGTGGATACATATTTTTTTTCCCCTGATTCACAACCATTTTTTTATTTTTATATATGCATGTTCTTTAAAATAGTGCACCATAGATCCAAGAATAGTTTGAATTTGAATTAACTGAATTGTATTCCGTTACTCTTGTGTTGCTTTTGACGAATTCACAACCAATATTTTATTTTTTATATATGGATGTTGTTTAAAATAGTGGAGTAGAACTAGGGTGTTCTTAAGCTCACCAAGCTCCTTTGTGAGCTTAATTTAAAAATCTGTTGAATTGACTTCAAATGATGTATCCAAACCATTGAAATCGATCTACTTCATGAGTGATCCATTTACATATCGAACTTATAATTTTCAATCTAATTTAGTATAAACTATAAAGTCAAGCGGTAAAAAAAAAAGATGGTTTATAAGTTATTTTAATGTGTTCATTTTTCATTATTTTTTTACGCTTGACTTTATATTAAATTAGTTTGAAAATTTATAAATTTGACATATAAACTCTTCATCGTGAAGTAGATTGGTTTCAACAGTTTGGATACGTCGTTTGAAGCCAATCCGATAGATTTTTGAGTTAAGCTCACAAATGAGCTTTGTGAGCTTAAAAACACCTCGTTCTACTCAAAATAATGCACCATAGTCCATAGATCGAAGAATAGTTTAAAAGAAATGAATTAACTGAATTGTATTTAAAAAGACTCTAGGCCTTCAAATTTGGTTATTTTGGGCCTGGCTTGCTACTGGGCTCCAAATCTAGTTACTTTGGGCCTTCAAGCATACCAATATAAATGCTTTGAAATAATTGGTATTTCAAGATAATTAATTTACCTAGGCTAGTAAGTAGGGGTGTTAATCGGTTTTAAACCGAACCGACAGTGTTTAGTTTAAATGATTTGATTTTCCAGTTAAATGGATCGGGTATGTTCATTTTTTAAGTTAAAGGTTTTATGTTTCAGTGTATCTTGTTCCTTTTGCCTATTATTTCGGTTTTAGGGTTTCATTTTGAAAGTGTTTAGTGTTGTTCTGTTGTCAATTGATGGATGTAATTGAACTTGACAAATCATTGGGTGGATGTTGTTACCAGAATTGACCTCTTGCGTGTTTGTTTTATACTAAATCGGGTGAATCAGTTAGAATCGGCCAAATCAGATCGGAAACTCGGACTTTTATGCCAGAAGCTTGTTTTATACTAAAAGGTAGGAAAAATTAATAAAAAAATAATTTGTCATCAATATCTGTTTAGACAAATGATTACAATCAAATAACCCACTAAAACAATATAATACAAACATTTCAACACTTATATTTACATCTAGTTATGTATTTCAGTAACAAAAGATAGTATAGTGTGGTCGTAGTTGGCTTGGTTGATAACCGAGAGGTACTTAATTGGTTCGATTCACGCTGGATGGAATTTTTTTTGAAAATTGGTATTTGCGCATTTCGGCCAATGGTATGACTGGAATCAAAATGTTTCGGCCGAAATTTGACTGGAATATGACCGTTTCGGCCGAAATTGGATGAAAATTTCATATACCGTGTAACTCGGCCTGAAATCGGATCGGTACAGTTTGATTCCGATCCGGATCGTCTGATTCCGGTCCGGAACGGCCGATTTTTCCTTCTATGCTTAAAACAAATCTCTGTGATGCCTTGTGAGGGCATGTGGGCTGAGACCTCTTTGACTGGTATTGTAAATGAGTGATGTTGAGCCCTTTTTGTGATTGTGAATTTGTGACAGTGCCTTGGCACTTCTCTACCACTCGATATTAATTGCTCCTATATCTTATTGGGTTTGAATTTGAACCCAACTACACTTAAACAACCCTTGCTCCATGGTTATGCTTCAAATTCTTACTGATTTGCTATTGTATTAAGCATGCCTTGATTTGATTGAATAAGAGGGGAAAATTTGATATGTAAAATTGAATTTTTGCATGTCACCTCTTGATATGTTTTAGTTGATCTGACCGTTCGGTTCCTTAAATATTCGTGCAGAAATAGAATTGACCGTCTGATAAGAATTCGGGTCCTATAATATTCATGCAGAAACAGATTTGACTGCCCGGTTTCTTTAATATTCGTGCAGAAATAGATCTGACTGTCCGGTTCCTTTAATATTCCTGAAGAAACATATCTGGCCGTCTGATAAGAATCCGGTTCCTTTAATATTCGTGCAGAAACAGAACTAACGTCTGGGTCCTTTAATATTCGTGCGAAAACAGATCTGACTGTCCGGTTCCTTAAATATTCGTGCAGAAACAAATCTGACTGTCTAATAAGAATTCGGGTCCTATAATATTCGTGCAGAAATAGATTTGACCGTCCGGTTCCTTTAATATTCGTGCAGGAATAGATCTGACATCCAGGTCCTTTAATATTCGTGCAAAACAGATCTGACCGTCCTGGTCCTTTAATATTCGTGCAGAAAACATATCTGATCATATGATAAGAATTTGGGTGCTATAATATTCGTGTAGAAACAGATCTGATCGTCCGGGTCCTTTAATATTCGTGCAGAAATTCGGGTCCTATAATATTCATGCAGAAACAGATCTGATCCGAGTCCTTCAATATTCGTGCAGAAACAGATCTAACTGTCCGGTCCTTTAATATTCGTGCAGTAACAGATCTGATCCGTCTCGTTATATATGTACTAAAGTAACTAAAATTTTGAGTTTGCATCCCGATGGTCCCATCAGAAATTGGAAAGCAGGGGTTCTTTAACATTGGTGCTGAAACAGATCAGACGGTTTAAATCTAAACACAAATTTTGGGCTATTTTGAGTAAAATATTAACAGAGCAGTTTTCGCTTCAAGCAGCGCACGAACCATATGTATTCTTCTTTGATTCTCTAGTCCGTGCGCTGCGTGAAGGCAAAACTCCTCTGTTAAATTATTTACCCGTTATTTTAGGGAATCGAACACTCTCAGCAACCTTCTCTTCTAAACCCTTCCGCCTCCGCCTCCGCCACCAACAATCCAAAACCGGATCGGACACCTCCAGTCGGAATGTGGAAGCTCCTAAACGGTGCCGACAAAGAGGTTCTAGTAGACATTGTGAGGTTCTCCCAAAGTCAAAATTTGAAAGGCGTCGAAGGAGGTTGGAAAGAGTATTTGGCGCAACATGACCAGAAATTGGGAAATACCATAGGTGACCCTGCTAGAAAACCCAAGGATTTCTTACTTGCCTTTCTCCATACCTTCCCTTCAAATTTGAGAAAGGTAGTTTTTCAGGTAATTTTTGAAGTTGGGTTTATGGTTTAATGCTTATATTAAGCTAAGTTTTAGGTTATGTTCATAACTAGGTGTTTTTCAGGTAATTTTTGGTTTGCTGGTAATTTCTGGTATTTCTGGGTATATATGTAATTTTCTGTTTTGTTTCCTGAACAATGTACTATTGACTTTTAATTTAATGAATTACCTACGGGTTTGAAATAAAAAAAAAGTTGGGTTTAGGGTCTAATGCTTAGATTAAGCTTAGTTTTTATGTTATTTTCATAACTAGGTGTTTTTCTGGTAATTTGTGGTATTTACTGGTATTTCCGGGTATCTATGTAATTATCTGTTTTGTTTCCTGAACAATGTGCTATTGACTTTTAGTTTAATAAATTACCCATGGGTTTGAAATAAAAATAGTTGGATTTTCTTAAATAAGCAGCCCCCAAGAAGTTGTTTGTCATGATTCCAAATTTGTAGGAAAATTTATAGTCTTTTGTAAGATGGTTTCCTTCAATTTGTGAAAAGAAATCTTTATTGGGTGTCTGATGAATCTTTTTTTTTTTTTTTTTGTAGCATTTTGAGAAGATGATAAAAAGATATAATGACTGTAAAAAGTTTTGCACTTTAACAATTCACCCAATTTGGAGCCTCCCCAGATGGTAACAATTAATATTTTGATAATTATTTGTATTTCCTTGATCAGCTTCTACCTTAGGTTCAGCCAAAAACCCAGTATTGCATAGCCTGGTACTGGTACTGGTACTGGTACGTATTAAAAGTGGTACGTATCAATCCAAACAATTAGGTGACATATGGGTTTGTAGAAAAACTGGTACTGGTACATGTAGGACCAAAATTTGTGGTGACATATGGGTTTATAGCAAAACTATGAGGACAATTTCTCTTTGTAGCTAGAAGTGTCAGGTCTAAGTCGGTTTTTATTTTTTCTATTTAGATTCAGCTAAAAGTGCTATTTTTACACTTATATTTTTCAATGAAAATTTACTTTGTAAATGTAGAGGTTAGTCCATTTAACAGCACCGAGAGTACACAAGGAATTATGTTTTTCCATCCTATAAGGAGGTTCCTCTCTCGCTCTCTCTCTATATTGATTGTTCGCTGGCTTATGATTTCAATTTTCATTTTGTATTCTATACTTCAGAAAAAATGTTAATTTTGTTGCTAATAAATGTACTTCCTTTGTGTGTTATGTGTAGGGGTGGGAATTCATAACACTAGGAAAAGTACCTGAAAAAATGGACTCAAAATCCATGATTGCTATTCGTTGTGAAACAGTACTTTGTACAGATGGCACCGAAGCACGGGTTTGTGCTGTTGATCAAAAGTTGGAGGTCTGTAGTTTTATTTATGTTGAGATTTATGTATGTTTATGCAATATATAGAACTATAGGGTCCTTTTGGTAAGATAGGAATTATAGAGAATCGTGAGGTTATGGATGTAAGAAGTAATGCCTATATAGGCTCAAATTGAACAAGGAATAGAACTAACTTCATTTTCAGACCTATTTTTCTAATTCTATTTGGTATCAGAGCTGAAAAACCTAAAATCGCGACACTGTAGCAGCCCGTGGTACTGTAGCAGCGAACCGCCGCCAGGGCCGCCTGAGCATCGTCGGACCTCCGCCTGGCCCCGCCTACCTCCGCCTAGGCCGCCACTGGCCAGCACAGCCGCCTAGGAGGTCCGTTGGTCAGATCTGCCATGGACTGATATTCCAGATCTGACCTAGCTGGTCCGCTGGTCCGCTGGCCAGCACAGCCGCCTAGGAGGTCCGCTGCTCCGCCTCTCTCAGCCACGACCTTCTCTCCTGCTTCTACAGCCGACACTGTAGCTCCGCCCTCCTCTACAGCCAAGGCCGCCCTCTTCTACAGCCAAGGCAGAAACCCCTTCTAAGACCGGTCATCTTCTTCTCTAGGCCGGTCAACCAACAAGGTAGGCTACTTGTGATCGTTTAGGCCGGCGTGGGGGGCCCTTACCCCACGATACCCGAGAAGCGGGTTTGGATCGAGATTTCGATCGGGTTTGAGCTCGAATCTTGATGAGATAGATCAAGATCGGGTCAAGAAGAAGAAGAAGAAAGGGGGAGATGGTTTAGATCCGTCTTGAGGGTGCAAGATCGGGTCTTTACGAGAGATACAAGTGATCGGATCAAGAAAGGGAAGGAAGTCACGTGTGATCTGTGTGATCGAGACTTGGATCCTTTGAGAAAAGATGTCAACAGAGAGCTCGGAAGATAAAGGGGCTCTAGAACTACTGACGGGTGTTGATCCAGAGGTTCTAAAGGTGCTGGTTGGACTTATACAGGGAGCCAGTGCCTCGACCAATACCTTGGCACGTGATCCACCGCAGGTGAAGCTAGATCTCCAAGCTGTGGAGCTTAAGCTTGATGGACCGGCCACATATCTGAGTTGGTCGCGTCGGATCGAGACTGCTCTAGAAGGGAGGAAGCTCAAGGGGTATCTGACAGGGGATGAGCCAGCGAGTGGTACTACTCAGGCCGATGAGTGGAGGACCACACATGCCTTGATCTACACCTGGTTGCTCAACTCGATGAAACAATCGATCGCCTCTTCAGTAGATGGCATTCGACTTGTGAAGGACATCTGGGCAAAGCTGAAGAGGACCTATGGTGGGACTGAGAACCACATGAGGGTGTTCCAGATTCAGCAGGAGATAGAGGCTGTGGTGCAGGGAGATAGATCGATTCAGGATTACTCCTTGGATCTGGAAAAGCTGTGGGCAGAGTTTGATCACTTCTCACAAGTGTCGTGCTGTATTGATCCGAGCTGCAAGAGTCGGGAGCTCCTTACACGGATAAGGACTATGCAGTTTCTGTCTCATCTGAACTCGGCCTTTGATCAAAGGAGATCAGTTCTCCTAGCCCAGCCGAAGATCCCTTCATTGGATGAGGCCATTGCTGCGATGATGCAAGAGGAGAGTCGCATGAGGATACATGCTGAGCTGAGTGGACCTCCAGGCGCGAGATCAGCTTTGGTCACCTCGAGCTCAGGTACGACAGGTGCCAAGGAGGAGACTTACAGGTGTTACAATTGCGGGGAAATAGGTCATCTGATCAAGGCTTGTCCTAAGCCACCAAAGGAGAGAGATGCAGGTGGTAGAGGGCAGTTTGGGAATCGAGGACGCGGCCGTGGGGGCCGAAGAGGTGGAAGAGGAGGCAACCGGGCAAATCTGATGGTTGCAGAGGAAGAAGAAGATATTGTGGAGTTATCCGAGGAGGATCTGATCATGGAAGCGGCCTCACAGATAGTCAGGAGGAGGCAAAAAGGAGCAAGTGAGGAGAAGAGTGTGGTCGATGATGCATCCACCTCATCTGCATTCAGGTGTAACTTTGCTTCTGTTGCTTACTCAACCACAGGTACAGCCACAGGTACTTGTGATACACTTGCCCTTCCCTCTATATCCACCACTAGATCATCAGATTGGATAGTCGATTCTGGTGCATCTCGTCATGTGACTGGTGTTGCTAGAGAGTTTTCTTCTTATACTCACCTAGCAGTTCCAGAGAGCATCCGGACAGCCGATGGTACGGCCCAGCCGGTGATTGGTAAGGGTACTGTGAAATGTACCAACACTCTGACTCTGTCTAATGTTTTGCATGCCCCTTCTTTTCCCGTGAATCTTCTATCTATAAGTGCCATTATCTCACAACTAAATTGTGTTGTTGTGTTTGATAATCCCAAGGTGATTTTCCGAGAGAAGGGGACGGGCAAGGCACTTGGGACTGGCACACTACATAGAGGCTTGTGGTACATGGATAAGGAGGGTATGGGCTCGGTCCTCTCATCCATCGTAGAGAGAGCTAGAGGAACTGAGAGAAGTGTGGAGGACTTACTGCTGCTCCATCATAGGCGCTTGGGTCACTCTTCATTTCCTGTTTTGAGTAGGTTGTATCAGCCTTTGTTTGAAAAGGCCGATAAGGAAAAGTTGGTATGTGATGCATGTGAGTTAGGCAAACATACCAGAAGCTCTTATGCTAGTTCTGGGAATAGGAGGTCTTGTAGTTTTGATTTGATTCACTCAGATGTATGGGGACCTTGTCCTACAACTACCTTGAATGGATTTAGATATTTTGTGTCTTTTATTGATTGTTTTTCTCGTTTGACTTGGCTTTACTTGATGAAAAACAAGAGTGATGTACTTGTTTGCTTTAAAGATTTTTACAAAATGGTTCATACTCAATACGGTGCAGTTGTGAAGGTATTGAGGTCTGACAACGGGACAGAGTACACTAATAGGGCATTTGGGGAATACTTCTCATCCCAGGGAATACAGCATCAAACCACGTGTCCGTACACACCAGAGCAGAATGGGGTAGCGGAACGGAAGAACAGGCATCTCCTCGAGGTAACTCGAAGTATGATGATTTCTATGAAAGTCCCAAAGTACTTGTAGGGGCAAGCAGTTCTGACAGCAACCTATTTGATCAACAGGAGCCCAGTTGAGAGGAGAATGTTTGTTAGTATGGATGTTACCTTTCACGAGCTCGAACCATATTACTCCTCAGAAGCAACATCACCATTTGAAGACTCGCTCGATACAGGAGGTATGAGGCGAGAGGGGGAGAATAGTAGTGATGGTGAGAGGAGGACGGTGACAGTGAGTGTGGGTGGTACACGTGAGTTAGATTCAGCTAGGGTTGAGCCCGAAGGTGAGAGGATTGAGCCCGAAAGTGGTAGAACTCAGGCTCAGGGGGAGTCGAGATATGATGAAGTGTATGTAAGGAGAAAGAAGCAGAATGAGGGAGCTATGCCTATAGTGCCACATGTGCCAAGTCCCTTGTCCCTGCCTACTCCGACTCTTGAGATACCTACACCATCCACCTCAGATGAGGAATACACAGGTGATATGATTCCTCTTCTTACTCCTCCCACTCCCCTATCGGTAAGGAGGACTCCTCGCGAGAATGCAGGCATTCCTCCTGACCGATATGGTTTCCCACATGACATTGCCAAATTTGTCTCTTACTCACACATATCACCTGTACATGGAGCATTTATTGCATCATTAGACACTGTCTCTATCCCTAAGTACTGGCAGGTTGCTAAAGGAGATCCGAAATGGAAAGCAGCCATGCTAGAAGAGCTCAGTGCCCTTTGCAAGAACAAAACCTGGGAACTTGTGTCACTACCACCAGGCAAGAAGGCTGTTGGATGCAAGTGGGTCTTCACAGTAAAGCAGAATCCAGAGGGTCTGGTTGAGCGCTACAAGGCCCGGTTGGTAGCAAAGGGGTACAGTCAGACCTATGGCATTGACTATGATGAGACCTTTGCACCCGTGGCGAAGATGAGCACAGTAAGGACACTGGTTTCTATGGCAGTGAATGGTGGATGGCAGTTACACCAACTCGATGTGAAGAATGCCTTCCTTCATGGTGATTTGTTGGAGGAGGTATACATGGAGGTTCCACCGGGGTTTGGCACAAACCAGACATTGGGTAAGGTGTGCAGACTCAAGAAGTCACTCTATGGGTTGAAGCAATCTCCTCGGGCCTGGTTTGATAGGTTCAGGAAGGCTATGGTAGGCATGGGCTATCAGCAAATCAATGCTGACCACACGGTGTTTTCTCGACAACATGGTGGTCACATTACTATGCTGGCTGTGTATGTCGATGATATGATCATTACCGGGGATGATGAGGGGGAGATTGCACAGTTGAAGGCAAGATTGGGGAAGGAATTCGAGGTGAAGGATTTGGGACAGCTTAGGTACTTCCTTGGGATTGAGGTGGCTCGTGGAGCAGAGGGGATTGTTTTATCCCAAAGGAAGTATGTCTTAGACTTGCTCACAGAGACATGCATGTTGGGGTGCAGGCCTGCAGTTTCTCCAATTGATGTGAATGCCAAGATGAGTGCAGAGGCAGGAGAACAGGTTGATCGTGAGAGGTACCAGAGACTGGTAGGCCGATTGATCTATCTGGGTCACACTCGTCCCGACATATCATTTGCAGTAAGCGTGGTGAGCCGCTACATGCATGACCCTAGAAAGGGTCATATGGACGCAGTGTATCACATTCTGAGGTACCTGAAGAGTGCACCAGGGAAGGGCTTGATTTTCAAGCAGAATGGGCACATGAACATCGAGGGCTATTGTGACTCTGACTGGGCTAGTTGCCTCGATGACAGGAAGTCCACATCTGGCTACTGCATGTTTATAGGAGGCAACTTGGTCTCTTGGAAGAGCAAGAAGCAGCCGGTTGTTGCGAGATCGACGGCAGAAGCTGAGTATAGAGCTATGGCATTGGGAGTTGCTGAGATGTTGTGGCTGAAGAGGTTACTAGAAGATCTCAAGGTGAATCACAGAGCTAAAATGAAGTTGTGGTGCGATAGCAAGTCAGCGATCAACATTGCCAACAATCCTGTGCAGCATGACAGAACCAAGCATGTGGAGATCGATAGGTTCTTCATAAAGGAAAAGCTGGAAAGTGGACTATTGGAGCTGAGTTATGTAGCTACTGGAGATCAAGTAGCTGACTGCCTCACCAAAGGACTTGGCTCAATAGATCTAGTTAGGTTATGTGACAAGATGGGCTTGATGGATATCTTTTGCCCACCTTGAGGGGGAGTGTTGAGATTTATGTATGTTTATGCAATATATAGAACTATAGGGTCCTTTTGGTAAGATAGGAATTATAGAGAATCGTGAGGTTATGGATGTAAGAAGTAATGCCTATATAGGCTCAAATTGAACAAGGAATATAACTAACTTCATTTTCAGACCTATTTTCCTATTTCTATTATTTAACTATAAAATTATTTTCATATATTGTTTATACATGGTTCAAAACTCTTAATCTGACTGTTATTTTTGTAGGTCATAATGGATAGACTATTAAACCCTAGTAAATCAGTTAAAAACTACAGAACTGCCATTACTGGTATTTCTGCTGAAGACTTGGATGGAGTTACATGCTCATTAACTAATGTACAGGTATACAATATTTGTTTTTTTTTCAATAAAACTTTTGTTGGAACCGACAGTACCAAATCTTCCTATCCAAACCAGAAGATAAAACTATCCGTTGACCATAAAGTACCCATTTTACCCTTTTTAAAAAAAATTAGAAATATGTAGGCTGTTTAAGAAAAATTTCAATCTTGTAATTAGTCGGTTTCCGAGGTCAAATGTTTAATTTCTCTACTTTTGTGAGTTTTTGAAATTTACAAGGGTAAATATGATATTATGAAGTTTAGAGGGGGAAATATGTAATTTCGAAGTTTTTCAGGGGTATACATGAAATTTCCCCAAACTATTTAATAAAGTCTAGAACAAAAGGAAGATACAGTGATCAAGTTGAGCTTCTGATTCAATTAGAAGTGATGTTCTTTTGTTTTTGTTCATCACAAGGTAAATATACCTTGTATTTTTTTTTTTTTTTTAATTTGTTGTTACTCCTGCACAGAAATCCTTGAAAAAGATTTTGAAGAAGGGCCCCGTTTTAATCCGGTTTTAATCGGGCATGGACTATTCAACGATTTGCAAGGTATATAATAATTTCAACAATTTATGAAGTAATCCAATTGGTTAATATTAAAATTCAAGGTGAATTTAGCTTATTTTTTCTTGATTAAAATCTCTTTGTTTCCTATTAAATCTCTTTTTATTGATTTGATGCAGCTTTGAATTGATTATTGTTGGTAGTTGACACAGCTAGCATATTTAGTTATGCTAATTTAGCAACTGGACTTGCGCCTTTGTTGAACAACTTAGGCTCGGTATATATCAGAGTCCTCTGAACTGGTAAGTAAATTGCATCTTAGTACCAGAACCGATTGGTACGTATGACCAGTACTGCTATGCTCCCTCTTTCCAGAATTTTTTTATCTAACCCCAATTGATTCCCAAGTTTCATTTAGAATTTCTACATATTTTGATAAATAGGAGGGACAGGAACAATGTTCCCTATATTTTTTTCTTTTGACATCAGCAATCTTACAAAAAAATATGGGGGAATTTCATGTATACCCTTCAAAACTTTCTAAATTACATATTTCCCCATCTAAAATTCATAATCTCATATTTCGAAAGAGGAGGGATCGGATGACACCTCTTTTTGGTGACATCTCTTTTACCACATTCATTTTTTTCATTTTCAAAGTCTAAATCGTCGATCCAAACCGTTCAACATGATTATCTAAATAAAATGTACTTGCAGATCAAATTTTACATTTTTTTGAATTTTTTTACTATTTATTAAGATCGGTACAAAATTCAATGGTCTAAGTATGGCTGTTTTTTTGTAAAATACTTAATAAATAGTAAAAAAATTCAAAAAAATGTAAAATTTGATCTGCAAGTACATTTTATTGTGGAGATCATGTTGAACGGTTTGGATCGACGATTTGGACTTTGAAAATGAAAAAAATGGATGTGGTAACAAGAGATGTCACCAAAAAGAGGTGTCATCCGATCCCTCCTCATTTCGAAATATCATAATAAAAATATGATATTATGATTTTAGAGGGCCAAATACGTAATGTTGAAAGTTTTAGAGTATACATAGGCACATCTGGTGAATGTAGGTATTAGATCAGTAAAATTTTGCTCTTTCTTTTATCTGGTTTATGCTGGCATCAGAGAAAATAAGAGGAATAGCAATGTTATGCTCCTTCCTAATTTCTAATGTAGGTTGATTATTCCATAATTTCTAATAGCAATTTTATCTGGTCTTGCTGGGTTCTTCCTAATGAAATTGTGAAATGAAAATTTATGTTCGGTCAAAGTAAGAATCTGTTCAAATAAAATATGGCATGATTTAGATTTTTATTGAAAAAAATCTCTTTATATAAGCAGAGGTTAGCCTGTTTGACAGCAGAGTACCCAGATTATAGAAGAAATTATGACTTCTCGTCTTATAATGAGGTTTCTTCTGTTGCTCTCTCATTTTATATCTTTTCCTTCCCAAAAAATGTGCTATTTATTAATTCATAAATTCTTATTATCTAATACCAGCAATTCTTATTTCCTTAGGATTGGAAGGTGATGAAAGTAGGTTCAGTATCTAATATAATATATATTGTTCTTGCAAAAGCAGCAACGGAAATTGTTCTTGCAAAACTCAAACACAGTTTCAGCCAACCAATTAAGTTGCCTATGTAAGTTACAGTATTTTTACTACAAGGGAATTTCATTTATACCCCTCAAAAACCCTGAAATTACGTATTTCCCCTCTAAAATTTCATAGTATATATTTACCCTTCTAAATTTTAAAAACTCACAAAGTTACCCAATTTATTGACTTTTCTATTAAAACTCATTTTAAATTTACGAAGTACCCATTTTACCCTTTATTAAAAGAATAAAAATATGTGAGCATGTTTAAGAGAAATGTTTCATCCTTTTGAGGGGTATACATAAAATTCTCCCCTTTTACTATTATAGTTCTATTATTTTAGATTTATTTCTTCTGATCGATTTACTAAAGCGAGATAAAACTTAGGACATGAATACCTGATATCTGACAAAACAATTTTATACCTGATATGATGTGATAATCAGGTATCAGAATCTGACTTGGCGAAGCTTAAGGTGCATAAGGTACCAGTCAAGGTGTCTTGTGAAGAATTGAGTAGATTTCTACCCGGGAAACCAAATGTTGATGTAAGTGATTCACTTCCCTTTGTCTTAATTAATATCTCTAACATTTTGTTTGAAATGCAATTGTGTAAAATTCATTTCTTTATTTGATTTCTTTCCTTTCTTGCTAATTAAATAAACTGAAGGATATACGAGTAAGTGGTAGTGGTAATGTATATGCTACATTAGTAGAATTTAGAAATGCAGAGGAAGCAGCGATGGCTTTTGAAGATTTAGATGGAGATTTAAACCAGGTACTATATTAATTTGCACCCAAATTTGATAATAACAAAACTAAAATCATGGACTCACCTATATTATTAGGGTTTATTAGGGGTGTCAATAGTACCCTTTTATCCATTTACCCGACCCGTATCATATTCGATTAGACAGGTAAGGGTACAGGTACAGACTATTTTGTACCAGTTACCCTATACGGTAATTATTAAAAATGAAATTATATATATAGATATATATATTTATAGGGGGATGATACATGATATGATATAGTTTTATTCATGACCCATATATATCTATTTAAAGGCACCCTTTTGTCCGTTTACTCGACCCAATACCCCTTTTATCGGGTACGGATAAGGGTAAAGTTTTTTTTTTTCGTTAACTTAATGGATAAGAGTATGAAAATGCTTCCACCCGACCCGTTTTGTACCCACTAACATCCCTAGGTTAAACTTGTATGGATTTCTGGTATGGCATCAGTCAAGTAGAAAACCTATTTATCTCCCTTTCATTTTTGTCAGTGAAGAAATTTACTCTACATATTTAAAATAGGATTTATGTGGAAGATTGCAAAAACGAGTTTCATTGAGGCTTGGAAATGGCGAGATCGTGACCTTTAATATACGCAAAATGTCACATAACTCATCGAGTTAAAGGTGAAAAACACAAAATCCAAGAGAGGATGAAATCTTTAATTTGCAAAAGAAACACAGGTTATTACTCATGGAATGGTTAGTGTTTTGGATTTGAAAGCAGTAGTTTTGTGAAGAAATTTTGTTAGGAATCATTGTTGTATTCTTATTTGTTTAATGCTGAATCTGTAAAGGACGAGATTATTTATTTTTGTATATATTTGTTTTGAAAGAAACCCAATATTGTTTTTTATATATCCTCCATAAATTAAAAAATTCCGAACATGCTCTTAATTTTTTTTTTAATTCCTGGCGGTTGTTATCCCTTCAAAACTGATAGGAATTCTGGTGGTTCTAGGTTTACTAAACTGTCAGGAATCCTGGTGGTTTGCTAGGAAAATGGCCCACACACTATATAGACCTGTTTTCTCTCTCCTCTCACTCACAACTCATTCAAATCCAACAGTAGAGAAAAAAAGGTAGAGAAAAGAGTGAGTGGAAGCATTTTCCTAGCAAAGAATTTCTGGAATTTTTTAATTTATGGAGGATATAAAAAAAAATTGGTGCTCTGCTCACTTGATCTTTTTTGGTACAGGTAAACATATGGTACAAGCAATCAATATTCTTTGAATAATTATTAGTTTTACTTTATTAGATGGAATCTTGAGTCAAATATTTCTTGGCCAATTATTAGAAAGTAGAACTAGTTGTTGTTGGGTCTAATTATTAAAGAAAAAGTAATGTACTTGTTGAAACTTCCTAGTTTTACTTATTAGTCAAAAAAATTCTTTATTAGTACTTAAATTGGAAAGATGAACTATCTAATTAGTACAGTCAAATTCTTTCTTAACTTATTATTATTTTTTTGTTTAAGTACATGAGTTCAACTTACAAGGAGACCCTTACATAAATTAATGACAAATTAGAGAAAATTGCGGTTCTTCAATTTACAAGGAGAAAGCAATTTTATTAGATTTAAATAAATATATATATATATATATATATATATATATATATATAGAGAGAGAGAGAGAGAGAGATGAGCTATTGTGCTTTGCAAAGTAAAACCCCCTCCTTACTTCGGGCCATTTTTTGCATTTTGAAAATCCAAACAACCGATTCGAACCGTTCAACATGTTCTAAATATTGAAATGTGCTTGCAGACTAAATTTTACATTTTTTGGAATTTTTTTACTATTTATTAAGCCACTTTGAAAATCGCTTATCCACTGTGAACAGTAAAAAAACAGTAAAATTTTCTGGACCACCAAATCAGCGATTTTCAAAGTGGCTTAATAAATAGTAAAAAAATTCCAAAAAATATAAAATTTAGTCTGCAAGCACATTTCAATATTTAGAACATGTTGAACGGTTCGGATCGGTTGTTTGAATTTTCAAAATGCAAAAAATAGCCCGAAGTAAAGAGGGGGTTTTACTTTGCAAAGCACAATAGCCCATTTCTCTATATATAGAGAGAATGGCTAATATACAAACGTTTGTTCCTGGGCTCAAGAACAAACGATTTGGTTCTCCAATTTTCAAAGTCCAAACAGTCGATCCAAACCGTTAAATATTCAATCTATATTAAAATGTGCTTGGAGACCAAATTTTACATTTTTTAATTTTTTTTTTACTATTTATTAAGCTGGTTTGAAAACCGTTGTTTTTATTAAATTTTAAACCAGCTTAATAAATAGTAAAAAAATTCCAAAAAATGTAAAATTTGGTCTCCAAGCACATTTTAATATAGATTGAATATCTAACGGTTTGGATCGACTGTTTGGACTTTGAAAATCGGAGAACCAAATCGTTTGTTCCTGAGCCTAGGAACAAACGTTTGTATATTAGCCATTCTATCTCTATATATATATATATATAGAGAGAGAGAGAGAGAGAGAGAGTGGCTAATATCAAAACGTTTGCACCAAGTCCCTCGTGCAACCAAGTCGTTTTCGGATTTTCAAAGTCCAAATGGTCGATCCGAGCCATTAGATGTGATCTCTATATTAAAATCTGCTTGGAGACCAAATTTTATATTTTTTGGAATTTTTTTACTATTTATTAAGCCACTTTGAAAATTGCTGATCACATGGTCCAGAATTTAGTTGCACTGTTTTTACTGTTCACCCGGATCAGCAATTTTCAAAGTGGCTTAATAAATAGTAAAAAGTTTCAAAAAAATGTAAAATTTGGTCTCTAAGCAGATTTTAATATAGATTGAACATCTAACGGCTCGGATCAGTGATTGCTGATCCACTATGAACAGTAAAAAACAATAAAATTTTCTGGACCACCGGATCAGTGATTTTCAAAGTGGCTTAATAAATAGTAAAAAAATTCCAAAAAATGTAAGATTTAGTCTCCAAGCACATTTCAATATTTATAACATGTTGAACGGTTCGGATCGGTTGTTTGGATTTTCAAAAATGAAAATATGGCCCGAAGTAAACCCCCCTCATTTACTTCGCGAAGCACAATAGCCCATCTATATATATATATAAGGAGTTGGCTACGGTGTTACGCGTAGCATAGAGGGCCTCCGTGCTACGGGTCAATATTTGAGTTTTCAAAATCCTAACGGTCGATCCGAACCATTGAACATGATCTCCCTATGAATATGTACTTGCAAACCAAATTTTACATTTTTTAGAATTTTTTTACTATTTTTTTAGATCGGTAGAAAATCACTTGATCTGAATGGTACAGAATTTTCAGATCAAGTGATTTTCTACCAATCTAAAAAAATAGTAAAAAAATTATAAAAAAATGTAAAATTTGGTTTGCAAGTACATACTCATATGGAGATCATGTTGAACGGTTCAGATCGACCGTTAGGATTTTAAAAATTCAAATATTAAGCCGTAGCACGGATCGAAAGTCCTCTATGCCACGCATAGCATATTAGCCAGATTCTATATATATTAATATATATATATATATATATAGAGTAAGGCTACCGTGCTTTGCAAAGTAAACCAGCCATTTTACTTCGGGTTTAGGGCTGTTGGATCTGCTTCAATAATCGTGCAGATCATCAGATGAACTTTGCAAATTTTTCGGAACTGGACAGCTCCAGTTCGGAGCAAAATCGAATTTCAGAGGCTATAGCGAAGAAGCTCTCTTCTCCAGCGCAATCCGAGCGACAACCCTAAGCGAACTTGCTCGGCGCCTCTCCTCTCCAGCGATTCCGAAGCCAGCGAACTTGCTCTCCTCTCTCTCCAGCGAACTGCGATTCCTCTCTCTCCTCTCCAGCGATTCCGAAGCCAGCGGTGATCTCATTCCCGACGTCTCTCCATCGACGCTCTCCAGTGACGTCTCTCTCGGGTAAATATTCAAACTGGAGCTTTTCTGATTTTTTCTTGCTAGGCTGTCCGATTCTCAAAATCTGGTACCGGCCTTGATATTCAAACTGGAGCTTAATCTGGTACCGGCCTTGTGAAAGACGAACCTAACTGTCGCAGTACTTGTGTTATGTATTGCTCGCTGCTTTTTGCTTTGTTCGGGGCTTGTATCTAAAATTTGTAGTTTGAATTGTGTGAATTGATGTCTTAAAGGGAACAAGGATCTCTTATATGATTTAAATTATTACAAATGCCTTCTCTAAAATTTTGTAAGAGTCGTACATAGAATCGCTGGAGCTGGAGAGGAATCGCTGGAGCTGGAGAGAGAGGAGACCAGACCTTATCTGGCTTCGGAATCGCTGGAGAGGAGAGGCGCCGAGCAAGTTCGCTTAGGGTTGTCGCGCTGGAGAAGAGAGCTTCTTCGCTGTAGCCTCTGGAATTCGATTTTGCTCCGAACTGGAGCTGTCCAGTTCCGAAAAATTTGCAAAGTTCATCTGATGATCTGCACGATTATTGAAGCAGATCCAACAGCCCTAAACCCGAAGTAAAATGGCTGGTTTACTTTGCAAAGCACGGTAGCCTTACTCTATATATATATATATATATATATATATAGAGTATGGCTAATGTGCTTCCTCTAGAACTTCGGCCTCGTGCTTCCGGGGGCATATCTTAGTGTTTGATGTTCAAACAACAAATTCAAACCGTTAGATGTTCAATCTATATTAAAATGTACTTGGAGACCAAATTTTACATTTTTTTGAATTTTTTTACTATTTATTAAGCCACTTTGAAAATTCCAGATCCGGTGAACAGAAAAAACAGTCTGGACCATATGATCTGGAATTTTCAAAGTGGCTTAATAAATAGTAAAAAAATTCCAAAAAATGTAAAATTTGGTCTCCAAGTACATTTTAATATAGATTGAACATCTAACTGTTTGAATTTGTTGTTTGAACATCAAACACTAAGATATGTCCCCGGAAGCACGAGGCCGAAGTTCTAGAGGAAGCACATTAGCCATACTCTATATATATATATATATAAGGAGGGCTCAAATGCCTCATTGTTTCATACCCCAATCGTACTCCAACATATTTATCTTCAATTTCAAAGTTCAAACAGATGATCTGAACCGCTCAACATAATATCCACGTTAAAATATGATTGGAGACCAAATTTTATATTTTTTGAAAATTTTTTACTATTTTTTAAGATAGGTACAAAATCACTGTTTTTCATAAAATTGTGGACCATCTAAAAACAATGATTTTGTACCTATCTTAAAAAATAGTAAAAAAATTCCAAAAAATATAAAATTTGGTCTCCAATCATATTTTAACATGGATATCATGTTGTACAGTTTGGATCGTTTGTTTAAACTTTGAAATTAAAAATAAAGATGTTGGAGTACAATTGGAGCATGAAGCAATGGGACATTTGAGCCCTCCTCTATATATATAGAATATATATATATATATATATATAATTTCAGTTTGAAAGTACCGCGGACACCCAATTTTCGTCCGCAATTTGAAACTGAGAACGTGGTGAAAGTGAAAATACTCAGAAATCGTGGTTATTTGATTTAATTTTTTTTAATGGTATAAATAAAAATTTCGGGGAAAATATATATATAATTTGCAACCACATGTTACCACCTCCCATTATTTCTGCTAAATAGAGAAAAATTGACTACTCAGATCTTTCATTTCTAACTCCATAATTTTGATTTCTAGCTTCCTCCAATTATTAATTTAAATATTAAAACAGTTGAAATTGAAATATGAGCATTTGACTATACAAGTTAATTTAAACATCTAATTATTCATAGTTGAAATATCCGATTATTAAAATTTAAATATTTGTCTATACAAATTAAAACACTATATAATTTAAATTTGAACAGAAAAAATATTAATCAAGTTTAAGTATCAGACAGTATAAATTTAAAGCATTTAGGAGAAGAGTTAAAAATTAAAAAAAATTAATATTAATAGTTGGTCATTTTCCTACTTTTTGCATGGTTAAAGAAAACGAAAGGAGTCTATTTTTCTAAGAAATTTAGGGCATTAAGTCAGAAAATTAACTATTTATCAGCAATCAACATGCTCTTCATTGGAATTAAATGAACTTAAATGTTGTCTATATTGAGGCATTAAATAATTATAAAATGCTCTTTTCCTTTGACAGTAGACGAATGAAATATTTAAATGTGTTATTTATTTCTCAAATAGTATGTGTTTAAAGTTTGAACCTATTTTAATTGCTTTATGATAAATGACTGATCAAATCAAATTGACTTAAATTTAATTTGTACTTTTATTTAAATAACCGATAACATATTTGTTATGATTTATAAGGAGAAGCCAGAAACAAAGGAGAAACAAGAGACATAATTTTATGAGGTTATCAATTGTATTTCTTGACTTCATATTACATAGAGTACAAATGATTTATTTATAACAATATAAAATTTCTCAAAAGAGAAACTTATACATAAAATCTTTCCGAAAATACCCTACATACTAAATACTAAAAACTCTGATATCCTGCTAAATCAAGTTTGATGTAAATAGATGATGAGATGAGAGACATACACAAAAAAATCTACTATATTAACTTGTATTAACTTGAAAAAGTATTTTTCAAGATATTGAACAAATATATCATGAATATTGTATATATGCTAAATTTATCTTATTTTTAATCCCATTAAGTGAAGAAAATATCCCATGAATTTCTTTTGATAGTTTGTTTTAAAACTTGCACTTTTCTGAGCTTAAAAAAACATTATTAAATGCTTTGTATACGTAAGAGAATATAACGTGGCTTCAACTTGGTTTAGAGCATGAATTCTTGAACCAACTCTTAAACCATCCATCACCTCCAACCCAAGAAAACGATAGAAACAAAAAAATAATAATTCTTAATTTCTTGTCTTGTAGCGGTGCTTCAATTCGGATTCGGTTTGCCTTGAAATCCAATTGCAAATATTAATCTATTAAAAATTAAAATCATCTTATGAACAGTAATACATTCAATAAATTAATATCATTCTTTTTTCAAGACATGAGATCGTAAATGTTAAACACAAAGTTTAATTCTATTATTGTCAATTAGTCATGATTATTGTTAACATAAATAATTTCATCTATAATCTAGCATTATGCCCAGACTGTGAAGTAGGTCTATGGGCTCCAAAACTGTCTGATCTGTTTTAAGATCCGTGCGTTTTGTTTTAATATTTGTATGTACACGTGTCAATTTTCATGCGCACAGATCTTAAAGCAGAGATCAGACGGTCCTGGAGTCCATCGCACCTACTCCGTTCTCTTTGACACAATGTGAATAGGTAAATCTAAATACATAAATATCATTTGAAAGAAAATAATTTTTCAGAATCTAAATTTTTTTTTTTCAGAATCAAATAATTATTTGTCAATATGTGATATAAACACAAAGAACCAAAAACAAAAATGTTTGAATGGTGGGTTGTTAAAGTTGTTAAAGTTGTCAAGTAATTATTTATTTAGCAAATTCTAATGTCAGTTGTTAAAGTTGTCAAGTAAATCCAATATTACAAATACATTCCTTTCCATACTCAAAACAATAATTTCAGATAATTATTAATCAATTAAAAAATAAGATAACTGAGATAGATCCTCTAGTTGCATGGCTTGTCCTGAATTATTTGTCTGTCAATGAAGACGTGACATTCATATAGATGTAGTTTGAATTTTATACTTGATTCAAACTTCAAAAACGGCCAAGTCTTTTAACAAAAAGTTATACATTTAGAAATGTAAAATTTGAAACTTCAAAAAGAAGCAACCAAATTATTTTGTTTTTTGGGGGTAAAATTAAAAGATGTCCATCCCTTATCTTAATTTTATCTAAAATTAGCCAAGTCTGTTAACATAAAGTGAGAACGAAAAGTTAGAATTAGGAATTTAAAACGGCCAAATATGATCTTAATCTCCTTGACCTTATCAAGGTATTAATAATAATCAAACCCATAAAATTTTCAAATACATTTAAAAGCTCTTTTTTTTTTTTTAAGAATAGTGGATATTTCCACCGATTTCATTAGAAATCATATGAACCTGATTGGTACCTAAAAATAGGTACCAAAATCAAGACATAAGAGTCACTTACATCAAAATTTACATAAGTTTGAGAGAACTAACTAAAACATCACTAAGAACTTATCTAAACAAACTAAATAAACACAATATGACAGAACCTAATGGATTACAGCATGCAGCCAATAGACTAACCAACCAAAATACATTTAAAAGCTCTTAAAATACGATTGCATCTATCTCTATTAGTATTTCAATATACGGATTCAAATATAAATACGATTGCATCAATCCCATTTTGCAGTTTTTTGTTTTGAGTTTTGTAATTTCAACAGAAAAAAAATAGGAAACCGAAGTATATATTCATCAAAACTAAGTAGGAAACCGAAGCACACATAATTTTAGGAATTTTGCAATCCAAATGCTACATGCGGATCGTCTATGCACGCTGCTTAAATGCATCCGTGTAGTCATATATGTGGTTTGCATAATATCTACTGTATATTATTTTTTGTGCGAATTATTCACCACATATTCATATACGGTCGTATTTTAAAATACTTATTTATACCATACATACAAGAAATGCAGTTAAAAATAAAAAAAAATTGTTACTTGCTCTTCTTTTGTTAGAGATTCAATTAGCAATAAGATTGAATGTGTAACTCACAGATAACCAGCTTCTTGGAGAATTGTCTATGGGATATTACTGAGGGTAGCCTCTATGTCAGAATCTGAACACATGAAAAGCAATGCATAAATTGCGACCCTTTTTTGAGTGTGTATCCTCTGAGATATCTCATATTTTTGCGTGACCGGCGTGTCTAGTGCCTATTTGGGGATAGTGCAGGGCCAGTATTATTTGAGCTTTGAGATTTGTGGAGAACGACTTTGAATGGTTGAGATTTTCCAAGAAGTCACGCAAAATATGAGATATCTCATAAGATGCGAATTGCCTTTCTATACTGTAAATTTTTTTTGTAAATAATTATGTTATAATTAGTTATATATTTTAATTAAAAGTAAAAAACTTTGGTTAATTTTTGACAATCTGGAAATTTTATTTTATCAATATAAATTAATTTGGTCAATTATTTTGTCAGTAGAATAAATATAATTTAAGTATGGAGAGGTACAGTAAAAAGCGGATCTGTGTCTTTAATCCTCGCAAAGTCACATGCATACGTCGGGCTTCTCAAAAGAGATAATATTATATTAATTTCAATTTGATGATACTAGCTAGAGACAAAAGATAAGAGCTCCATAACATTGAAACCAACACAAAAAGGTCAAAATACTCCAATCTCCATGCACCGACACCCCATCAAACCATTAATTAATTTCAGGACTTGATTCCCGGTTTTCTACCTCTCTTTGGATCGTTTCATATCAACAGAAACACAAGAGAAGAGACTTTTGCAATTTTAGATCCATGGGTGTAGGTGGAGTGATTTCCAGCGTGCTCTCTTTGGGTGCCAAATTGCTGCCTGCTGTCGTCGCATCTGCGCAAGGAGATCAAAACCACCAAATTGAGGATGAGTTGAAGAAATTGATGAGAATGTTGGAGCGGATCAAGGCCACACTGTACGATGCAGAGCAGAGGGAGATCACAGACTTGTCAGTCAAGCTGTGGTTGAAGGAGCTCAAGGGTGTTGCGTACAATGCAGAGGATGTACTAGGTGAGTACCACTATGAAGTCTTACGAGCACAAGTTGAGGCAAGAGATGCTTCTCCACCAGATTCTCCTAAAAGGAAGCTAATTCAGGTAACTAATTTTATTTTATGAGCAAAGTGTATATCTGTATAAGTGATAGGTTTTGTGTTCATGAGTTAGGGTCACTGACATAAATCACAGACTGTGCTTCAAATAGTATTATTTGTGTAGAAAGTCGTAACTCTTTGTACGGTCCGTGTAGTATAGTACACGACCCGTGTATAAGTATACAAAAAGCGGAAATAGAGAAAGACACAAGATTTAACGAGGTTCGGCACCAATTCGGTGCCTACGTCCTCCACACCCAAACTCACACTTTTTCTATTATTTTTCTGATGATGATTACATAGAGGAGAAGAGAATATATAGAGAGATTAGAGAGAATAGAGAGATATTTGTTTCCTAATACAATTATCTAAAATGGAAATGTAGTAAAATGGGAATGTAATAACTCTGATTGATTCCCCCAGCTGTTGCCTTCCTTCTTTGAAGATATGGTCCATATAGGCAACGATATGGACCACCATTTATTTCAACACCCGCCCTCAAGTTGGTAGGTAGACATCTACCATACCCAACTTGGCAATCGAATCTTCAAAGCACTTGGTTGACACCGCCTTTGTTAACATGTCTGCCAACTGTTGTTCTGATCTTACAAATGGAAATGAGATGATCTTTTCTTCCAAATTTTGTTTGATGAAATGTCTATCAATTTCTATGTGCTTGGTCCTGTCATGTTGTACTGGGTTATGGGCTATCTCAATTGCTGACTTATTATCACAATGTAGTCGCATTTCTCCTTTTGGCCCATATTTCAATTCATTCATAAGTTTTCTCAACCACAACAACTCACATAGGCCCTTCGACATTCCTCTGAATTCTGCTTCTGCACTTGACAGTGCAACCACATTCTGTTTCTTACTTCTCCAAATAACCAGGTTTCCTCCCACAAAGGTGAAGTATCCTGACATTGACTTTCGATCTATTTTGTCTCCAGCCCAATCAGCATCTGTGTATCCCCAAACGTCCAAGTGTTCATTTTTCCTAAACTGAATGCCTTTCCCTGGAGTTTTCTTTAGATACCGCAAAACTCTTATCACAGCATCCATGTGTTGTTTTCTCGGGTCCTGCATAAACTGACTCACCATGCTCACAGCATATGCAATATCGGGTCTAGTATGGGATAGGTAAATGAGTTTACCTACTAATTTCTGATAGGCTTCCCGATCCACCTCCGGATCTTCTGGGTCATCTTCAAACTTCAGGTTCGGAATTGTGGGTGTATCAGCTGGCTTACAATCGAGCATCCCCACCTCTGCAAGTAAGTCAAGTGTATACTTTCTCTGTGATAGAGATATACCTTCTTTTGAGCGCAATACCTCTATTCCCAAGAAGTACTTTAGACCTTCTAGATCCTTCATCTCAAATTCCTGCGATAGCCTCTGCTCTAGCCACTTGATTTCCATAGTATCATCCCCTGTAATTATCATGTCATCAACATAGATAATTAAGATGGTTACCTTGCCTTGACGATGCTTGAAGAACAGAGTATGATCAGAATCACTCTGATTGTAGCTATAGCTCTTCATGGCCTTACAGAATCGCCCGAACCATGCCCGGGGGGACTGTTTTAAGCCATATAGACTGCGCTCCAACTTGCACACCAGTTTCTTGTTTTGTTGGTGGGAATACCCTGGCGGTAGATCCATATAGATTTCCTCTTCTAAATCACCATGCAGAAATGCATTCTTCACATCAAACTGATGTAGGGGCCAGTCAAGGTTTGCTGCAAAAGATAATAAAACTCGAACTGTGTTAAGCTTTGCAACTGGAGAAAAAGTTTCCTGAAAATCTATACCATATGTCTGAGTGTACCCTTTTGCAACCAACCGTGCCTTATAGCGCTCAACTTTACCTGCAGCATCATATTTCACAGAAAACACCCACTTGCATCCTACTGTTTTCTTCCCAGTCGGAAGTTCTACCAAATTCCAAGTTTTAGTGGTTTCTAGGGCTTTCATCTCAGTTTCCATGGCTTCAACCCATTTGGGATTGTGTAGTGCTTCTCCCACAGTGTTTGGTACTCGAATTTTCGATAATTCCTTAGTAAAGGTTTGTACCAAGTTGGACAACCCTTCAGTGCTGGTATAGTTAGATATCGTTACCCTTCTTCGTTATACCTCTTTGGTCGTACATTTCGGTTGGCTCTAATGGGATACCTTCTTTCAGAGATTAGAGAACTTACCTCAGGAGCATCCTCAGGAGAACTTGAGAGTGGTATGTCTTCTGAATCCTCGTGGGACTGTATCACATCTGCCTCTGGACTTTCTGCTTCATCAACCCGTGTACGGTCCGGATCCCCGGATACACGGTCCATGTCCTCTGATGTACGGACCGTGTAGTCGGCTGTGTGGTCCGCATCATCAGACGTATTTTCTGGTGCATGGTCATTATCTTCTGGTATATGAACTGGGTTGGTGTTCTCCTGATTCTCCCACCATACTTGGTAATCTGGTTCCCTTTGTACTGGTACTGGGATTGGTTGGTTTGGGAAACAAGATTCACTCTCTAAGAAAGTTACATCCATTGTGACATAGGTCTTTCTGGTTTCTAGATCAAAGCATTTGTACCCTTTCTGATTAGTCCCATACCCAATAAACATGTATTTAATGGCACATGGTTCTAACTTTGTTCTCTTCTCTCGCGGAACATGCACATATGCTACACAACCAAAAATTTTAGGTGCCAAGGTCAAGGTTGAAGGGATTTCTATAATGAGGCCAGTTTTTGTAATGGAGTGAGAAAATTTAGGGTTCGTGAGAGCATTCTATTCATGAGGTATACAGCAGTAGATATAGCGTGGTTCCAGAAATTTTGGGGCACATGACTTTCAAACAATAATGACCGTGCAATTTCTAAAATATGCCTATTCTTCCTTTCGGCCACTCCATTCTGTTGGGGAGTACCAACACAGGATGTTTCATGGACAATTCCGTTATCTCTAAAATACTTCCTCAAAAAATTATTCACATACTCCCTCCCATTATCACTTCTAAGAATCTTAATCTTTTTCCCAAACTGTCGTTGGACCAAATTCAAAAAATCTAGAAAGCATGTGGCAACTTCATCCTTAGTTTTTAAAAGGTATAACCAGGTCATTCGGGTACTATCATCAGTAAACAAAACGAACCATCTTTCTCCATTAATAGAGGTAACTGGGGCTGGACCCCACACATCAGAATGAACTAAATCACCAAATTCCAAATTCTTAAAACAAGCACTAGGATACGTGTTTCTATGACTCTTACTTTTAATACAAGTTTCACATGAAATTTCAGAAATTGATACATTAACCCATAATGACGGAAACATCTTCCGCATATAACCAACAGAAGGGTGCCCTAACCTCTTATGCCATAACAAAATATTATCCGTCTGAACACTCCGTCCAGTCAAACATGCGGAGCCAATACTCTCATCTTCAAGGTGATACAGTCCATTGTGCTTAATACCACGCCCAAGTATCTCCTTCGTGAGGATGTCCTGAAAAATGCAAAATTTTGGTACATTAGAACAGCACAGTTTAAGTCTTCAGTTAATCTTCCCACTGATATGAGTCTTGTGGTCAGCGAAGGGACTAGTAGTGTTTTTTTAGACATAGAGATGAAGTAGCAGAAACATTTCCCGACCCTATAACTGGTGATTTAATCCCATTTGCACTCACAATTTCTTTCCTGTTTGATTCGTGGATTTTATCTAGATCAGAATCTAGATAGGTCATGTGATCAGTTGCTAGTGTCAGAGATGCTTGTCCGGTGTTGCTTCTGTGGCTCGGGTTCTGACCTGTACGGTCCGTGCTCCCTCCTGCACGGTCCGTGTACACCGTCTGGTGAGCCTGTCCCTTCTTACCTGCTCCTTTTCTCTCCTTCAATTCATGCCACCAGTCTGGATAGCCATTCAGCTGAAAGCACGTCTCTCTAGTGTGCTTTGGGTTGTGGCAGTGAGTACATCCACCTCCTTCAACTCGTTTCCCTTTTCCCTGGTTTGTTTCAGTTTTAAGAGAGAGAGATACCTCAGATGCACGGGCCGTGTGACTACTTGTACGGTCTGTGTTCCAGTTTGTCCGGTCCGTGTTCCAGACTGCACGGTCCGTGCCCTTCACCGCCATAACAACAGAGTTTGAGTTACTGTTGCCACACATCACCTTTTGCCGCATCTCCTCCCGTCTAATTCTGGCATATGCTTGCTCGATAGTTGGGAGGGGTACCGTCTGGATTATGTCGGCTCGAGTGCTATCCAAACGATCATCTAGCCCGGCAAGGAACTTGTACACACGATCTTGCTGGACCCATAGGTTGTGCCTCTCGATATCCATCGTGCATGTCATGGGATTTGGCCTCCTGAAGTTAATTTCCTTCCACAACCCCTGTAATTCATTATAGTATTTCTCCAACGACCCCCCCTTTTTGATACAACATATAAACCCTTTGCTAAAGATCATAAATTTGAGAGGAGTCACATCCATCAAAAAATGTTGTGGCTAAAGCATCCCATACCTCCTTTGATGTGGGATACCGATGAAAATTACCAATCAAAGCTGGATCCAAGGAATTTAGAATCAAACCTTTCACCATCGAGTCGTGCATCTTCCACTGTTCATACCCCACATCGCCTACTAGGGGTGCTTGCTTGTCGCCCTTCACATATCCCAACTTGCCCTTGCCGGCCAGATGCGTCTCCATCATGGACAGCCACAGGCCATAGTTGTTTCCGTCGAGTTTAACAGTGGTTGAGTTAATCGGTACGTCAATCGGTACGGCAGTCGCCTTCTGTGAGGAGAGAAGTTCCTTCAGCGCTTGAAGCAGGGTCATGTCAGCGCTGGGGTCTGGGATCTTCTCTCCATTCGTCTTCATGCTAGGGTCGTCCATCTGTTAGATCTACACCTACGCCTGGTGCTCTGATACCATGTAGAAAGTCGTAACTCTTTGTACGGTCCGTGTAGTATAGTACACGGCCCGTGTATAAGTATACAGAAAGCGGAAATAGAGAAAGACACAAGATTTAACGAGGTTCGGCACCAATTCGGTGCCTACGTCCTCCACACCCAAACTCACACTTTTTCTATTATTTTTCTGATGATGATTACATAGAGGAGAAGAGAATATATAGAGAGATTAGAGAGAATAGAGAGATTTGTTTCCTAATACAATTATCTAAAATGGGAATGTAGTAAAATGGGATTGTAATAACTCTGATTGATTCCCCCAGCTGTTGCCTTCCTTCTTTGAAGATATGGTCCATATAGGCAACGATATGGACCACCATTTATTTCAACAATTTGTGTACAAGAACATTAAAGTAGGTCTTACACTCTGAAGATAATTATAACTTTCCAGGTTCCATGCGGCATGCTGGACAAAATTCAGCAAATAAGGAGTAGATTTGATGAGATTGCGAATGATCGGATAGCACTTCAATTGTCAGAGGGAGATGGACCCAAACGTTGCAACGACGACTTGCAAATAGCTCCAACTAGCCACATCGTAATTGAGTCGAATATCTTTGGTCGAGAGAGGGAAAAGGAGGAACTAATTGATTTGTTGTCCTTAGAACGTGATATGGTTTCGGTGGTGACAATTGTGGGCATGGGGGGCATTGGCAAAACAACCCTTGCACAACTTGCCTATAATGATCAAAGAATCCGACAAAGGTTTGATAAATTTGGGTGGATATGTGTATCAGAGGATTTCAATGTTCAAAGGCTCACCAAAGAATCGGTGGAGTCTATTACAGGAAATGAGTGCGGTCTTACAAATTTGAGTGCTTTGCATGACAAAATTCGGAATGAGATAAGTGGGAAAAGGGTACTTTTGGTCCTCGATGATGTATGGAATGAGAAGAAGAGTCTGTGGGACTCATTTCAGGCTATTTTTATGTCAGCTGCATTTTCCAAAATCCTAGTTACTGCAAGGAATGATCCAGTCGCACGAATCATGCAAACAGAGCGAACATTCAACCTTGGCCATTTGTCTGCTGAACAGTGTTGGCGATTGTTCGAACATTATGCATTTGGTGGAGTAGAACAAAATAATGACCCGAAGTTGGTAGAAATTGGGAAGCTTATCATGAACAAGTGTGGAATGTTGCCCTTGGCTGTGAAGTCAATTGCTTGCCTTTTGAGGCATGAGGCAGAAGAAGAGAGTTGGAGAGATATTTTAGGAAGTGAGCTATGGGAGTCTAAAGCTGTTCACAATGAGATATTTCCACCTCTTCAAATAAGCTATGCACGTCTTCCCACAAACCTAAAGTCTTGTTTTCTATATTGTTCCATGTTTCCTAAAGATTACAAATACGATGTTGAATATTTGGTGAGATTATGGATATCCCAGGGTTTTATTGAGCCTAAGGGAAACAAGACTGCAGAACAAATTGGTTTTGAATATGCTGAGCAATTGTGCCAGAGGTCCTTGATTGAAAGAAAAGGCAGATATGGGTGGAATGTATTTGAGGGGAATGGTTTTGTTTCGAAATTTTTTAAGTTGCATGATATAGTTCATGATTTAGCACGACTTAATTCGGAAAATGGTTGCTATTCAATTGAGGTTGGTAAGCTCCCAATTTTTCCTAATATACTGTACCATATGTATATAGCTGATAATGTGAATCTAAGAGATCCTATTCCCTCTGACAAGTTCACTACTCTGCGCACACTCGTTACAGGCTGGAGTGTCAGAAACTTGTTCAGTACTTTTGAATTTTCAATGGCACCAAAATTAAGAGCTCTAGATATAGAGGAATTTCGTGAATTATCTCTTTCCTCCATTGGTAATTTGAAACATCTTCGTTATCTTTCACTTACTGATATGCCCTTTGAAATGCTACCTGAATGCATATGCTCCCTTTACAGCTTGCAACATCTAACTCTTGATAGTAATGATAATCTCAAAGAGTTGCCAATAAAAATAGGAAATCTAATTAGCCTAGAAGAGCTGATAATTTATGATTGTTCAAACCTCGAGGTGTTGCCTGCGTCCCTTTGTCAACTCAAGGCCTTGAGGAAACTCTTTGTTAAATATTGCAATAAAATTAAGGAGTTACCAAACAACGTAGAAAATCTTGTTAGCTTAGAAGAGCTTCAAATTGAAGGTTGTAGCCTCCAGGTGTTGCCTGAGTCCTTTGGTCAACTCAAGGCCTTGAGCAAATTGGTAGGAATTCAAGCCAGATGGGAGGTGGAGATCATCTGCCAGACAATAGGATGGTTAAAGGGTTTTCCTGATTTAGGAGGTACTCTTTATCTGTGCGGATTGAAAAATATTTCCAATGTAGTGGATGTCCAATGTGCTAACCTTGTGAGTATGTGTAACTTGGAGTCCTTGGTACTAAACTGGAATGAGGGTTATTATGAGGAAGGTCGGAACATATTTTTTGATGGCAGTGTACTTACGTTGCTCATAGAACAACGTCAGAACATATTTCTTGAAGATCAAAAATGTTTTTCGGTGATGGATCGTCTCCAGCCTCACCCTAATATAAGCAAGCTAGAAATATTGGGTTACCGTGGGATAACATTTCCGGAATGGATTGGAAGCCTATGCAAACTAAAGTATTTGAATATTTTCTTTTGTAAAGGTTTTCAATTCTTAAAAGCAGAGTGGCTGCCATTAGAACTTCAAGAGTTTGGAATTTGTGTATGCGATCAGTTAGTATCTATCACTGGAATACAAAAGCTGAAATCCTTGGTCAAACTTTCCATTGTAAGTTGTGCGAACCTTTGCTCGTTTATGGAGCCTTCTCTGAAATTGACAATGTGTTCATATGGGAGCTCATTGTTGGGGTTGACAAACCTTGCTTCACTAAGAAGTTTGAAGATTTCTCACTGTAAAAAGTTGCATGTATCGGTGGATGAGCTTCTTCCTGTAGAACCTTGCAACATTGAAGTTTCTGAATGCCCTGGGTTAAGGGAGTGGTGCTTGCAACATGGAATAAACTATGAGAGGTACTTCCTAATTCCTATTATTCTATAATATTGTTGCTATATTATTGAAGAGAGTGCCATTATCTAGTTTCTAAGCTTTATTTCTTTAAATACAAAATTAAAATTACATTATATTTCTTTCCTCTTTTTTCTTTCCACGCATACCATTCAACTCAAGAATTATATTTTTTTCAAACGTGATTCAAATCTGGAGTGGAAATGAATAGTGCCCCAGGACTGAGTTTTTGGTAGCAAGTAGCAAGTCAAAGGCAGTTGAATGGTAGAGTAGGGATTATAAATTTATTACACGAGTAATAGTTGTTAGAATAGAATAAATAATTGGTCCCTCTAGTTCACATGCCTAATAGTTGTCAGAATAGAATAAATAATTGGTCCTCGCTGAGAATCCAACTTAATTTTTTATTTTTTTAAGGTTAGTGGCTTTTATGCCAACTAACAAATCAATTGATAAAAACACGTATTTATAACGAGTCAAGTGACTATAATTCCTAAATCTACTCCTTTATTCTCGCAAAATCCTCTAAAATTACTCTAATCATTATCACCCTCTCACTTCCTAGATTTACTCTCTAATCCTACTTATATATATACTCATATTCACCCAATACCTAAATCCCCATTTCGCTCCACGACCAGACCACTATTTTGACTGCCGCCGATTTGTGATCTACTTACCGTTTCGCTCCGGTTGAGATGAGACGAGGACTCTACTCTCCGGACTCTGACGTTACCGCGCTCTCGGCTCGGTTTGGTTCCCTTCCCTCTCCGCTCTAGGAGGTAGAGATGCGAGAGAGGGGAGGACATCATTGTGTCAGAGGTGAAAACTTGAAGAGGACAAGTGTGGAATCAGAGGCGGCGGCTAAGTAGATATAGGGTTTGAGATTTTTTTTTTTTTTCTCCTTTGAATCCAACTTAATTTTAATGTTCAGTAGTTGAGGTAACTATTCAATGCTCCATAAAATTAGGTTATAAATTAGGAAATCGACCTTTTTGCTCACTGCTAGGCTGAAAGATTCAACATAATGACCTTTTTGCTCGGCTCTAAATAATAGCCTTGGAATTCTAATTCAACAAGAAACATAAAAAGAGAAAAAAAGTAGGAAATCGTCCAATGCAAAACCTCAACTAGATGCAAAGAGGGGCTTGCGTTTGTCTCTTGAATTTTTTACTTGGATATGAAATTGAGTTCGACTACAGATTTTGCCCATTCAATATATTTAAGGAAAGAGAATTTTTAACCTGTTTTGAACCTGCGACCTCGACCTCTTACATAGTTCTTACATAGTGCTATTAATTGAACAGGGACCCCGACCTCGACCTCGGCCTCGACCTCGATCCCGACCTCGACCTCGGCCCCGACCTCAACCTGTACCTCGTTTGTGTTCCACCCTAACAGCACCAATAATTTTCACCCCTCCTACATCTCTTAGCTCTGTCTAGGTAAACTTGTATCTCATTTTTCTTAACTTGAAACTTTGTCTCTGAAAGAACTTTGTCTATGTAAACATTGCTTTTGAGAAGGACCAAATATGTCTTTATTGTGCATAACCTCACCTCTATCAATTTAAGGTTTTATATTTCAGTGTATCTTGTTCTTTTTACGTTTTACCTTTTAATTGAACTTGAAAAATCATTGGGTGGATGTTGTTACCAGAATTAGCCTCTTGCTTGTTTGTCTTTTTGCATCCTTTAATTCATGTTATTTGTTTTATCTAGATGTACCAGCTTCAAAGATTGATTAGATTCATGTTGCTCTGTTAGGCACAGTTTTAGTTTGGCCTTAGACTATAGTGTGAACTGATTGAGAATTCCATTTTCTTGATATAATAGAAGTTTGTCATTAATATATTCTGGTAAATGTAGGCGAGTGATGTGCTACTTGTTCGTGGAGCTTGTGCAGACAGGCAACTTGCTGTCTGAAATTGGAATACCCTACCCTGTTGGACTGTATGGCTAATAAATTCCATTTTATTTTTTTTATTTCCAAAAGCAGCTTTTATTGTTTTAACAATACTTAAAGGTTGGTTCAGTACATGATATGTTGTTCATACTAGATACTAGGGAATATTCATTGCTTCAAAACATAGAAACTGAAATTGACAAAATGGAGGCTCAAAGTTTGAATTATAAGTTTATAACATTGCTGATTGGTATTAGAGGTATATTTAAATAAAGGAATAATTTTTTTAATTTTTGAAGTTGGAATTAAAGGGATTTTGCTTTCAGAAATCAGAATTAGTGGTCATGAGAAATTAAATATGTAAGAATTTACTCAATTTCAAACAAAATATCCGTGGACTTTGTACATCTTATCTGATATATTGCAAATGATATATTACATTTTCTTTTCTGTCCACCTATCTATGTGCACTTTGTACATCTTATCTGATTTTTGGCAAATCTCAATCAATTTCAGGATGACTTTCTGCCTGGCATTTATCAAAATCCTGGTCATTGTCCTGTTGACAAGGAAGAATGCAGCTAATGTTGAGCTAGGCTTTAGCCGAATTTACTAATATTGGCATTTAAAAAAATCAAAATTCAAAGGTAACCGGCCTTCTGGAAAATCTCGAAACATAGCATACACACAGAGACTTGATCTGCGTGTCCGTCTGGGCAGAAACACAGACTAGATCTGCATGCCACAAGAGAGATGCACAGACTAGATTTAGCTTGAGCTCAGTGATAGATTGAATTTTTGATGGTATTCATCCCAATCATTGTTTTTACACACAAATTTGTAGTTGGCTTATACATACATTAATGTATTTTACAATATTGATTGCATAACATGCAATATTTTGATAGAATTAATCAAATAAGTAATCTTTACAATAAATCATATTGGATGGTACCAGTTTCGAAAATTTATTACATTCATGTTGCTATGTCAGGCACATATTAAGTTAGGCTTAGACTAGTGTGAACTTACAAAACTGGAGGCTCACCTTTTACCTACAGGAGAACTGATTAACCATATATTTTCTCTAGGAAGCAAGGGTAATAAAATATAAGTAATAATTGAAACTTCCATTTTCTTGATCTAAAAAAATTTGTCATATTGTGTCTTTAATGATTGGTTGTATGCTGGTAAATGTAGGCAATTGATGTACTACTGCATGTAGAGCTTCTACAGAAACATGACTTGCCATATCGGAAGACCTTCTACATAGCCTTACAGGTTGTGTTAACAGTCCTGTAACTTACAGGTTGGTTCAATACATCATGTGTTGTAAATACTGCCACTAGAACTTGAAGAGTTGCAAATTTATGAATGCAATCAGCTAGTATCTATGCCTGGAATACAAAAGCAGAAATCCTTGGTCAAACTTTCCATCGATTATTGTGTTAACTGCCATTAGAACTGGGACAACTGGTACCAATTTCAGGTTGGCAATTATCGTGTTAACTGTTACAACTTCGGAAGAACTGGTACAACTGTTAACTTTCCTTCTATTATTGTGTTAACTGCCATTAAATTATTTCAGGGTGGCAATTATTGACACTGTCAGATCCTTGACCTGACGATTCTATTTGAAATCGCAATTGAGCCGGAAAGTCAGCTTCTTGAACAAATTTCAGAGATTGAGCTTGAGTTCAGTGATAATGGTGAAAAGAGATGAGAAAGAGAAACAGGTAAAATTGTTATTTCATTTCATAATCTGAATGGTTACAACTATAGCCTATTTATAGGCGATGCAATATACTGAAAATTACAATTTTCTATGCAGCAAATTCGTCAAACAAATGACAAGCTGCCACCTAAGCACCACGGTGGAGCTTTACTGCTTATTTGGCTAACGATCTAACTAACCTCACTGTAGCCTGATCCCGGGGACCCAATCTCCAGTATTATTAATCCTAACAGCTCTCTTCCTTTAAACTACGCGTGGAGCCCAACTGTCAGCGCCTGTTTCTTTTAAAGACTGCTGCCCGGTTCGCTGACCTTCATGCCGTCACCTCTCCCTCTTCTTCCAATTCTTTGACAGGATTAAAATCAACACAAATCACCCCCAAATTAGCTCCGATACCTGACAGACACCCTGTACAGAAACTGGTACAACTGGGTCCTGACAACAAGGAATAAGCGCTGCTATGTTGAGGCTTTAGTTCAAAGAGTTAATTGATTTTTTCGTGGATACATATTTTTTTTCCCCTGCTACTCTTGTGTTCCTTTTGACGGATTCACAACCATTTTTTTATTTTTATATATGCATGTTCTTTAAAATAATGCACCATATATCCAAGAATAGTTTGAATTTGAATTAACTGAATTGTATTCCGTTACTCTAGCTTGTGTTGCTTTTGACGAATTCACAACCAATATTTTATTTTTTATATATGGATGTTGTTTAAAATAGTGGAGTAGAACTAGGGTGTTCTCAAGCTCACCAAGTTTCTTTGTGAGCTTAATTTGAAAATCTATTGAATTGGGTTCAAATGATGTATCCAAACCGTTGAAACTGATCTACTTCACGAGTGATCTGTTTACATGTCAAACTTATAATTTTTCGAACTAATTTAGTATAAACTATAAAGTCAAGCGGTCAAAAAGCAATGATTTATAAGTTAATTTTAATGTGTTCATTTTTCATTATTTTTTTACGCTTGACTTTTTATTAAATTAGTTTCAAAATTTATAAATTTGACATGTAAACTCATCATTCGTAAAGTAGATCAGTTTCAACAGTTTGGATACGTTGCTTAAAGCCAATTCGATATGTTTTTTAGTTTAGCTCACAAAGGAGCTTGGTGAGCTTAAAAACACCTAGTTCTACTCGAAATAGTGCACCATAGTCCATAGATCGAAGAAAAGTTTAAAAGATATGAATTAACTTAATTGTATTGAAAAAGACTTTAGGCCTTCAAATTTGGTTATTTTGGGCCGGGCTTGCTACTGGGCTCCAAATCTAGTTACTTTGGGCCTTCAAGCGTACCAACATAAATGCTTTGAAATAATTGATATTTCAAGATAATTAATTATGTACTTCATATTACCTAGGCTAGCAAGTAGGGGTGTTAATCGTTTTTAAACCGAACCAACAGAGTTCAATTTAAACGATTTAATTTTCCAGTTAAATGGATCGGTTAGGTTCATTTTTTAAACCGGTTAAATCAAACCGACCGAAATTTTTAAACTTATTCCCATTAAAACCAAACATTTTTAAAAAAATTCTAAAATTATGACATAATGTATATTTCTTGGTTCGGTTTAAAATCGGTTAAACCGAAGCAAATAAATTTTTTTGATCCATCTTTAAAAAAAATTCAAAAAATTAAAAAAATATTTATTCTTATGATTAATATCCTATTTCGGTTCAACCAAACAAACCAAAAATTACTTCGGTTTGTTTTATTCAATTTTTTTTAGTTGTTCGGTTTCATTCGGTTTCATTTTTTAAAACCGAATAAAACTTTGGTTTGCCTATTTTATTTTGGTTTGAACCGAACAGAACCCATGAACACACTACTAGCAAGTATAGTAACAAGAGTCGTAAATAATTCGCAAAAAATAATTCGCCTACTATTCGGTGTTGTACCTGAATTATTCCCGAATTATTCTCAAATTTTACGAATTATACATGAATTATTCCCTAGGCCAAAAAACTTCGTAGTATATATTTTTTTGGCTCTCTTGTGGAACTAAGATCTCCGGTCCGGACTTAATGTATAAATCCAAATTATTCTCAAATTATACCCGAATTATTCCGAATCACAAATTTTTGACTCCGTTGAATCTTTTCTAAATCATTAAGTTGTCACTTAGCTAACAAGCACATAAACTAAGACCCGGCATTTTTATTAATATCCAAAGTTAAATAGAAATTAATAAATATACTCAGCTCCTCTGGGTTTCAATAAAAATATCCCTACGGCCATTAAATGGCTGGTTTTGTTTTTCTGCCTACCGACCATTTAATGGCCGATACCCTCAATATTTTTTTTTTTAGAGACACTATGAAGAGCAAGATGCTGAAAGCTAACACTAAAAATTTAAATTTTTGTTTAAATTATTTGTTAGATTACTTCTTTTGATGTATAATTAGCATATTTATACTAAAATACACTAAATTACTTGAAATTATGTTAAATTACGATGAATAACACTAAATTACATTAAATTACCCTAAATTACAATTACTTCGCTAATTATACTGAAATACACTAAATTACGCTAATCTACGCAAAATTACGCTAAATTAGACCGATTTTGTGCCATCTTTCATGAATCATAAAAAATAGTAAAAAAATTCCAAAAATAGTTAAAATTGGTATTCTACAAGTTCATTATGTAACTAATTTACTGAGCTACTTAGATTGAATAATAGAAATGAAAATCTTAATCGGAAACTTCAACTCAAGTTTTGAGGCTATTCCCTTTGTTTTTTGGCAATTTTGCAATTTGAAAAACAGCATAGCTGTCACTGACGCATGCGTATTTTCGCAAGCTTTCTGAAAAGTTGACATTTGCTGAAATCGGACACTTGAACGCCGTTTTATGGCCATTTGAAGTTTCGTCGTTGTTTTTCGCCTTCTCAGTAAAGATATCGTCCCTATTCATATGTAATTTAGCTTAATATACCGTATTTTAGCGTAATTAAACATAATTCAGCGTAATTAAATGTAATTCAGTGTAATTTAACATAATTTCAAGTAATTTAGCGTAATTAAATGTAATTCAGTGTAATTTAATATGGATGATTAAATTGTTAATGTTGGATAAGTTATTCAAAACTTAGCATATTAAAACTAAAACATCAAGTTAGAGGAAAACAATGATTAACAATTAAATTAACAACTCAATTTGTCAAATGGACTAGAATAAATAGAGAGGGACAGTATGTATGTATCGTCTCTATAGACAGAAAAATCTGAGCGAATCAAACTGTTTTGTGTTTTCCAATGGGATCGAAAATTAGTAAATTTATTTCAGTGTTTTTTTTTCCTATTGACGATATGTTTTTTAATCTAAAATTCGGATCTAGTGAGGTATCATAGGGTGTAAAGTGAGATCCTAACCATCGTTTTAATTTGAGACAACTCTTAAAGGAACCCCACAACAAAAAGTAGGCACTTATCGCGAGGGTACTCCGTCGCGAAAAGTACCGTCGCGAAAAGAAAAAGCACAGTTATGACGGTACTCTGTCGTGAAAAGTGCCTCGCGATAAGTGCCTACTTTTCGCGACGGAGTACCCTCGCGATAAGTGCCTACTTTGTTGTCGGCCGGCCCCATAAATCTAAGACATACCAAAATAAAATTTGATTTGTCTGGAACTCACTCTGACGAAAACCAAGAAAACTGACTTGCACTCAGACTCGGACTCGTGACTTGGACTCGGACCAACAAAACCAATTTTCAGTTTATATTTAATATATGGATGTTCTTTAAAATAGTGCTCCTTAGATCCAAGAATTGTTTGAATTTAAATTAACTGAATTGTATTAAAACAGACTTTATTCTTGATTTTGTACATGAGAAATCCCACCTGACTTAAAAATAGTGAACAAGCTATGCTGGAAAGATGCACGCTGGAAAAACCCATGATAGTTAATGGTAAAAGTGAGTTCTTTTTCAGACCATTTGCTATTTCAACGAGGAAAAGACGAAAAAAATAAAATTAGAGCAGTCAATAAATATAATTAAATATAATTTTGTGAAGAACATTAAAATGTATTTGTATTTGCAAAAATACAAGATGTAAATGAAAAATAATTTGGGACTCTGATATAGTAACTTAAACAAGGGTACCATTCACATTCAGATCTAGTGAAATTACAACTGGATTTTAAGTTGCCTCCAGTTCATATAAATCACCCTCGCTAACTTGGTTTAGTTTTGGGTGTACAAAGCTCACTAAAGCAATGCAACCAGATTCATGTTTCGAGTGGCGGTGACAGTCTCAGACCTTAATCAGAGCAGTTAGAAAGAAATAAAAAGGAACACAAAATTGCCATGCCAACCTACAAATGATTATTTTGAAGCCCATGGGCTTTCATTTGAAATATAGTCCTAAGTTTATTTATGAAAACCCAAAGCGGTAAATACAGTACAACTTGATACATGGGCTTTGAAATAGTCAATATTTAAGTGAAAAGTTCTGTTTCCAATTTGCTTGAGTCAGGTACCTGAGGTGATCCGAATTCACCTGGTGGGCCCCATAAGAGCGCACATTACTCCAAAAATAAAATTGTTAAATCTTAGAAAGTGAAAAGTTCCGGACATCGTAATTGCCAATAACATGGGTACCATTGAGTCTGCTAACAGCAAAATAAATCACAAAAATCTCTCTTGAATAAATCATTTCGCGGGACCCTTATTTCAGCAACTCAATTGCATCCATTGTAATTGACAAATTATTGCAACAGATTGGGCCCCAAAATCCCAGAGTTCTCTGCAACAGAAGATCAAGAATTGAGGAGTCAACTTGACCATATAATCCGATCGAGTATGTAAACTGGGGTCCACAACTTTACTCTCGAGATTTACTTCCAGCCAGGCCAAACTCAATTTGATGCCTATTCAGATGAAGGGTTCACCTTTAAGATTTTTGCCAAATTAAAATAACCGTCCAGATCCACTAATTATACTGAACATCCATCAGGTACCTGGGTGGATCCGAATTAAGAAAATCCTTGAGTTCTTGATCTATGCGTGTCCCAAGTCCGAACTCCCAAGTAAAAATTTATTAGTGGTCCAGTAATTCGAAATGGGTTCAGAGTAGAGGCAAACAAAAGGAACAAAATTAAGCTGATTTTACGCTGAAAAGAGAGTTTTTTTTTTGTTAAATATGATTTATGCTTAACTTTTTTATTTAATTTTATGGATAAAAAAAATGGGGCAGAATTGACTATTAACTCTCTCCATCATTGTGTAGTGCTACCACAAATGGAAAAAACTCAGCAGTTTGTTTTCGAAAAATTGCAAATTGTACAATTAATGCTGCTTTTTTATCCAAGCCGCAAAAATTAGTTCCATCTTCTTGTCTGAAGAGCGTAAATAAAGACCTTATATATGCTACTGATGTATTTGTTCAAAAAAATAATTTGTTTCTGTTTTTATTTTGATTTAGTATATTACTTCTTGTGGGATGTTTAGCATATTCTCTCGGAGTAAAATGGCAACATATGTTGTGTTTCTCTATCTTAATCCTTTTGCCAATCATAAAAATAAAAATAAAACTTATTAAATTTTAATCTAAATTTAAATGTGATACGACATATAATAGTTTTTCATTTTCAACATTCCTATGTTTGATTAAGAAAAATATTGCTTTTAGTAAGATTTTAAAAATATGGTTAAGATTGTCAAAAGAATATTATTGACAAATAATTTCAATTTTAATATATTCAAATAAATTTATTGACAAATTATTTTTGTACAACAAAAAACAAACGAACCACATTGAATGATAACGACCCAGTACAATTAAAAAAATACCGGCCGTAAAAAAAATTTTAGCTGGTATGATTCATGTTGGCCTTCTTAAGACAAAATATATATGGACGGTACGATTCAGGCCGTAAACAAAAAAAGCAGGTTGTAAAAATTTCAGGTTCAATGCCGTATATTGAACTTAATTTGTATTTTCTTTAATTAACTTAATAAAAAAAATTCGGTATTTTACGGACTGCATACACATATTTTTCAATAACTGATCACTGCATTGGCGATCATATATAGTAATATAATTTTCAATAATTGATGCTTGTGATATTATATTTTACTAATATTTAGGTGGTGGGATGTCGGCTTGAGCTTTGTCAGTTTTCTCTGATCAGAATCTTTTCATCTCCAAATAATTAAACATTGATTAGTTCAAGGTTTAATCATTTATTATTTAATCTTTTGCCCGTTCGTCTTGGTCTTTGGTCAACAATGGAGACTGCAGTGTGTTACTGTGTATTAAATGAATAATAAAGTATGAAAGATGAAAAGCAGGGAAGTATTTTTCTTCGGTTGTTATCTTTTAGGAATCTTTCTAAGTAAATTAATCATAACAAAATTAATCTTAGCTTCTTCTCTAGCAGACAAAAACCTAACACCCACTGTTCCCCGACTCTCCAATCTACTCAGCATCACATATCAACACAAGAGAAGAAGAGAAGAGACTTTGCAATTTTAGATCGATGGGTCTCGGCGGAGTGATTTCCAACCTTCTCTCTTTGGGCGCCAAATTGCTGCCTGCTGTCGTTTCATCTCCGTCTTCTTCCTCTCCAGCAGATGAAAACCACCAAATGGAGGCAGAATTGAAGAGATTGATGAGGATGCTGGAGCGGATCAAGGCCACGCTGTACGATGCAGAGCAGAGGGAGATCATAGACTTAGCAGTCAAGCTCTGGTTGAAGGAGCTCAAGGGAGTTGCGTATGATGCAGAGGATGTACTGGGTGAGTACCACTATGAAGTCTTACGAGCACAAGTTGAGGCAAGAGATGCTTCTCCACCAGATTCTCGTAAAAGGAAGCTCATTCAGGTAACTTATTTAAATACTTTTTACTCAATAGTCTTACTATCAGGTTCACGTAGAGCCATAGAGTACAAGGTACCAGCTGGACATATGGCACACCATGGGAAATATGATGAGCCCATATATAACTAGTATTGCAAACAGTGAATATGTAGTAAACACCTGAAATATATAGCCAGTTTTATCTTTGTACATGGAACATTATAGTAGGTCATACACTCTCAAGGTAATTATAATAACTTTCCAGGTTCCATACGGCATGCTCAATCAAATTAAGCAAGTAAGGAGCAGATTTGATGAGATTGCCAATGATCGGATAGCACTGCAACTGTCAGAGGGAGATGGGCCCAGGCGCCACAACAACGAATTGCAAATAGCTCCTACAAGCCACTTCGTAGTACAATCAAATATCTTTGGGCGAGAGAGGGAAAAGGAGAAGCTGATTGATTTGTTGTCCTCTGAATATGATGGTGTTTCAGTGGTGACAATTGTTGGCATGGGGGGCATTGGTAAAACAACCCTTGCACAACTTGCCTATAATGATCCAAGAATCAAACAAAGGTTTGATAAATTTGGGTGGATATGTGTATCAGAGGATTTCAATGTTGAAAGACTCACTAAAGAATCAGTGGAGTCTATTATAGGAAATCAGTGTGGTCTTACAAATTTGAGTGTTTTGCAAGAGAAAATTCAAAAGGAGATAAGTGGAAAAAGAGTACTTTTGGTCCTTGATGATGTCTGGAATGAGAACAAGAGTCTTTGGAATTCATTTCAGACTCCTTTTATGTCAGCAACATTTGCAAAAATTCTAGTTACTACAAGGAACAATTATGTCGCACAAATGATGCAAACAGAGCCAACGTTCAACCTTTGCTCTTTGTCAGCTGGGCAGTGCTGGCGATTGTTCAAACATTATGCATTTGGTGGTGTAGAACATAATACGGACCCAAAGTTGGTAGAAATTGGGAGAAAAATAATGAAAAAGTGTAAAATGTTGCCCTTGGCTGTGAAGTCAATTGCTAGTCTTTTGAGACAAGAGGGTGACGAAGTGAGTTGGAGAGATATTTTAGAAAGTGAATTATGGGAGTCTAATGCTAGCAATGAGATATTCCAACCTCTTCAAATAAGCTATGCACGTCTTCCCACATACCTAAAGTCTTGTTTTCTATATTGTTCCATGTTTCCTAAAGATTACAACTACCGTGTTGAATATTCGGTGAAATTATGGATATCCCAGGGTTTTATTGAGCCTAAGGGAAACAAGACTGCAGAACAAATTGGTTTTGAATATGCTGAGCAATTGTGCCAGAGGTCCTTGTTTGAAAGAGAAGGCAAACATGAGTTTAAGTTGCATGATATAGTTCATGATTTAGCACGACTTAATTCGGAAAATGGTTGCTATTCAATTGAGGTTGGTAAGCTCCCAATTTTTCCTAATATACTGTACCATATGTATATAGATCATAATGTGAATCTAGGAGATCCTATTTATAATTCCTCTGACAAGTTCACTACCCTGCGCACACTCTTTACTAGCTTCTATGCCAGAAACTTCTTCAATACTTTTGAATTTTCAATGGCACAAAAATTAAGAGCTCTAAATATGCGGGTATTCCCTGATAATTTAGAATCTCTTTCCTCCATTGGTAATTTGAAACATCTTCGTTATCTTTCACTTAGGGATATGTCCTTTGAAATGCTACCTGAATGCATATGCTCCCTTTACAGCTTGCAACATCTAAGTCTTAAGAATAATCATAATCTCAGAGAGTTCCCAACAAAAATAGGAAATCTAATTAGCCTAGAAGAGCTGATAATTGATAATTGTTCAAAACTCGAGGTGTTGCCTGAGTCCCTTTGTCTATTAAAGGCCTTGAGGAATCTCAATCTTTTTAATTGCGGGCAACTTGAAGAGCTTCCTAGTGACATGGGGAGCCTTACAAATCTTCAAACTCTGACAATAAGTGATACTAGTGTGAGTTATTTACCACCTAGCTTGAGCAAATTTGTAGGAAATCAAGCACTCAAGGTGGAGTGCAGCTGCCAGACAATAGGATGGTTAAAGGATTTTCCTGATTTTGGAGGTACTCTTTGTCTGTGCGGGTTGAAAAATATTTCCAATTTAGTGGATGTCCAATGTGCTAACCTTGTGAGTATGTGTAACTTGGAGTACTTGATACTAAACTGGAATGAGGATGATAATCCAGATATATATGATATAGATGGCCGTGTACTTAAGTTGCTGATAAAAAAAGGTCAGAACATATTTCTTGAAGATCAAAAATGTTGTTCGGTGATGGATAGTCTCCAGCCTCAACCTAATCTTAGAAAGCTAACAATAGATGGATACCGTGACATTACATTTCCAGAGTGGATTGGCAGCCTATGCAAACTAAAGTATTTGAAAATTATGTTCTGTTTTAGTTTGCAATTCTTAAAAGCAGAGTCGCTGCCATTAGAACTTGAAGAGTTGGAAATTTGTTTTTGCGATCAGCTAGAATCTATGCCTGGAATACAAAAGCTGAAATCCTTGGTCAAACTTTCCATCTCTGATTGTCAGAATCTGATCTCGTTTATGGAATTTTCTCTTGATTTTACAATGTGTGGATGGGAGGGTCCACGTAGGAGATCATTGTTGGGGTTGACAAACCTTTCTTCACTCAGAAGTTTGTTGATTTCGAACTGTTTGAGATTGCAAGCATTTGCAGATGAGTCACTTCCTGTTGAACTTTGCAAAGTTGAGGTTCTTAATTGTCCCGGGTTAAGGCAGTGGTGCTTGCAACATGGAATAACTACGAGGTACTTCCTAGTTTCTATTATTTCTATAATATTGAATTTAGGTAATTAATGAGATTTGCATCATCTAGTTTCTAATATTTAGTTTTTTTACTTGAACACAAAATTAAAATCACACAATACTCCTTTCTATTTTTTCTTTCAACAATTGCCATTCAACTGATCAGGAAATTCATTTTTTGTTAGTCGTGCCGGATGAGTCTGTTACATACTAGCTGTCATGGATGCAATCTGTTTATCCTCTAAATTAAATTGGGTTGTACAAATGAAAGTCCCTCGGATGAAATTTGTATGATATGGTGCCAACCTGTGTGAAATTTTGTCTTTTTCAAATTTGAAAGTTCAAATCTTAATTTAAGGAATGGTAATCAAGGAAGACTGCAAGAGGAAGAGGAAGCAATTTTGATAGCCCCAGATTATGATGATTACTTGGATTTACTGCAACGTGAGTAATTCACTACTTTTAGCTATGTTACTTTTAGCTGTACATAAAAATCAGGACGGGAATAGAAACTTTTTCCACGTAAAACAATCAATTCAGAAATTCTACACGGTGGTAGATTTGCCATATGATATAGCCATTTCTTACCAGCAGTCATCAATGGTTCAATGCGGTCTTTTTTACTATTGGTTTTTAGAATATATCATATTGGACGGTACATACAAACCAAGGATAATATTTGTATAGTATTGTCCTTGAAACTTTGTCTCTCAAAGAACTTTGTCTAGGTAAACTTTGCTTTTGAGGACCACCACATATGTCTCTCTTATGCATAACTCATCTCTATCAGTTTTTAGGTTTTATGTTTCAGTGTATCTTGTTCCTTTTACCTATTATTTCGTTTTTAGGTTTTCATTTTGAAAGTGCTTAGTGTTGTTCTGTTGTCACTTGATGGATGTAATTGAACTTGACAGATCATTGGGTGGATGTTGTTACCAGTATTGGCCTCTTGCCTGTTAGTTTCTTTGTATCCTTTAATTCATGGTATTTTTTTAAGCTGGATGTTACCAGTTCCAAAGATTTGATAAGATTCACGTTGCTCTGTTAGGCACAAATTAAGTCTGGCGTAGACTAGTGGGAACTTACAAAAATAGAGGCTCAACATTTACCTACAGGAGTGTTATATCATGAAGACAAATTAAATGGGCCGAAGCCCATTTGGTATTTTGCATTTTGCTTCTTCTAACGGAATGGAAGATGAAACCCATAATGCATGTTCAATTTGTTTTGATTAAAAGACCAAGCCGTGAGCTTCTAAGCTGTGAGCCGAAGCAAAAAGAAAATTGAGCTGCTCTCTTCTCTGTTGAACGAAAGCCTCTTCTCCAAGCTTTGTTCTAGGATTTGCTCTCTTGTAACAATCTACCGAATACACTTGAGAATCTTGTAGATTAGTGTATGAGATTGTTAGAGAGTGTGTGAGAGAATGTTATTGGCTTGTTAATCTCTTTGTATTTGTAAAACTCCTTGATATAGTGAAGTTGTGCCGTGTGCTCCCATGGTTTTCTCCCGAAAGGGTTTCCACGTAAAATATTGTGTCTCTTTTATTTTCTGTAATTGATTGCTTGTTTGAGTTGGCTTCTTGTTTGACTTTTATATTTCTCCATTTGGTCGGGTATTAGTGTATGCCCGCAAGGTGTTCGATAAAATCACTCCTTGAGCGCTTCCGTGTACGTTCTCAACAAGAAGAACTGATTCACTATTTCCTATAGGAAGCAAGGGTAATAAAATCATTTTCTTGAACTGTGCCTAACAGAGCCTCCACTTTTATTAAAATGTATGCAATAATTGAGAATTCCATTTTCTTGATATAATAAAATATTTTCATAATTGTCTTTAATGATTAGTTGTATGCTGGTAAATGTAGGTAACTGATGTGCTACTGGTAGAGCTTCTACTCGAAAGACGACTTGTCGTATCAGCAGACAGCCCTGCCCTAGTGGATCGTATGAATAATACAAATTCCCTTTTCTTTTATTTTATTTCCAAAAGAAGCTTTTTTGTGTTGACAGTCCTCACAGGTTGGTTCAGAACATAATGTGTTAATCATACTAGATATTAGGGTACATTGATTGCTTCAAAACATCTATTGAAACTGAAATTGACAAATATGGAGGCTCGAAGTTTATATTATAACAATACTTATTGTTACTAGAGGGAAATATAAATAAGGGAATAAATTTATAATTTTTGCAGTTGGAATTAAAGGGATTGAGCTTTTAGAAATCAGAATTAGTGGTCATGAGAAATTAATACTATGTTCTTGTTACTGAACCAGATTTCTCCTTTTTCGTGTACCAGTATATCAAAATCTTTCCTGTTACTTAATTCCTTTTTGTTGGTGTCAATCCCTAGGTCTCTCTTTCTCTATATGTTTTTTTTTTTTTTTAAAAGAACTCTTTGTCTATCTCTCCTACCTGGTTCTGTGTGCATTGAATTGAAGACCTGCACACAAATTATTTTTACTTTTTTCTCCCTTCTCTTTCTTTTTTCTCCTTCTGAGAATGATAAAAATGGTAATGAAATAGACCAGGAAGATGGGCATTTCCATGTTTTCTGATCTTAGCATACGAGGGAATTCCAGTGTGCTTTTCTTCTTCCTCATTAATGCTCTCTTTAAGGCAAAAGTATGGCTGTATAAAGATTACTCCCAATCTTTCTTCTCTCTCTCTCTCTCTCTTGACAGGAGTTTCTTGTTGTGGTCTGTTTGTGCTCTCTTTTTTCTTTTAGTGAAAACTCACTTTGCTACTAGCAGTTCAAAAGTGAGGAGGTAATTGGACTTGTGTCTAGTCTCTCCATTACTAATTAATTGAATATATACTAGAGCTTTGATCGTGTAAGCATTCTTTAATTCCATTGGTACTCAAAATCTCAAATGTATTAGCTTCAAATGATACATTAGATTTTCTTCTTCTTTTCTTTTTTTGTCACATAGGTGCAATTCATACATCTTATGTGATTTTTGGCAAATCTCGATCAATTTCAGGTTGGCAACTGTTGACACCTTGTACAGAAACTTGTACAACTGGCAACTGGGTCCGATAACAAGGATGAATGCGGCTATGTTGAGGCTTTACTTCAAAGAATTAATTGATTTTGTTATGGATACATATATTACACCCCCCCGGCCCCCCCACATCCCAACTCTTGTGTTCCTTTCGGCAGATTCACAACCGATTTTAAGTTTATCTTTAATATATGGATGTTCTTTAGACCATAGATCCAAGAATAATTTGAAATTCATGAATAAACTGAATTGTATTGAAACAGACTTTATTCTTTGATTTTGTACATGAGAAATCCACTTGAGTACTATATGAATGAACAAGTTGTGCTGGAGACAAGCTTACCAATATTATGGGCTCCAATTCTGGTTATTTTGGGCCTCCTAGTGTACCAAAATAATACATACATGCATTCAAGCGTTATTACTTTTGGCCTGGCCTTGTTTATTTTGGGCCTTCAAGTGTACCAAAATAATACATACATGCATCCAAGCGTTATTACTTTGGGCCTTCAAGCGTACCAATATAATATAATGGACTTGAGATAGTAGTCACTACTCGAGTCAAAGGCAATATATATATATATATATATATATATATCTTCACTAAATCTATATGCCTTGAAATATTTGATACTTTCAATTTCATTAATTATGTACATCACCTATGATAGCAACTAGCACGAACCTAAACTGTACTTTTTTTTCATGATTATTCAAATTTGTGCCATCAATCACGCAAAAAAATGAGGATTCAAGGTGGTACCTTGAGGGGCGCGCATCCTCTGCGGAGTTTTATAAAACTCCGCACTGCGGAACAAAACAAACGGACCAGATTAACTCTCAGCTGCTTTGAGATTCGGGCTAACGGAGGGGGCATTATTATTGGACTTTGAGATTCGTGTCAAGTCAAAACGAACAGACCAGATTAAAAGAACCGCAGTGCGGTGTTTTAAAAACTCCGCAGAGGATTTCATTCCGTACCTTGAGAGCCCAAAGAAAGTGCCACACATTACTCCGAGAAATCAAATTGTTAGATCTTAAAAAGTGAAAATTGTACACATCATAATTGTCAATAACATAATTAGTACAATTGACATTGAGTCTAAGAGATAAATCACAAAATTAAAATCTCTCTTGAATAAATCATTTCACGGGACCCTCCATGGCCTCATGGCTCCATTCACAAATCATTGCAGCAGAGATTGTGACTACAAGTAGAAACTAATAAATAGTATGAGTCCCTTGCTTTATGAAAGACTAAGCACGTACCATTAACAATAGTATCTACCCCAACCTTAATGTTTGATCACTATATCATTTAATAACTGCCCTATATAGTTAATGCATGCTACCCGTATTACTATGCATCCATCGCAAAACATGTACACCACCATCAACAATCAACACAACAAAATCAGCAGTGACCAACCCGGCCGTTTTGTCGTAGCTAGGCAGAGACCAAACCGTCACAAATAAACTTGTCGAAGAGTTGTTTGCGGATGAAACAGACTAACCAGTCGATTTGTCTGATTAATCGTCTCTTTTCCGTTTAAACAATCAGATTAGTCGTCTGTTTTCTGTTTATATGATCGATTAATCGGTCATTTTTATTATTATTTTATGCATTTATCTGTTATATATACTTTACTTTACCTTGTCTTATCTAAACCTTTTTTAAATGGCAATTTCATGATTCTTTATTAATTAACAAGGAAACTAAGTTATAATAAGTTTATTTGCTAAGTTTGATGAGTTAAATTAATTATTTTTACTAAATTATGAGTATATGCAAGGGTGGAGCTAGACCTTTCAACTTTAAAGGGGGTCAATCATATAAAATTTGTTTCCATGAATGGGGGTCAATTTACAGTTCACACAACATTTTATTATAAACTATATAGAAAACCATATATTAATAATTTGAAAAAAAAAAAAAAAATGGGGGTCAGTTGACCCCCATATGATCTTACTCCCTCCGCCCCTGAATATATGCACATAACTTTAATGAAACACAAAATTATCCGTAAAATTCATATTAATAGAACGCACACCGATTAATCGCTTGGGAGTGCTCCGTCTATCCGACAAGCGCATACTGTTATTTACAATACTGAAAATCAGTAAAAGTTTTCATAGATGAGCCACACACATTGGGAAAGAGGTAAGTTTGAAATAACTAAACAAAACAGTGCAGTTTCTGAGATTGCAAAGACGATGTTCTCTGTGTGGGATATGTGTTTATTCTCTTTCTATAGACGGATAGATCAATCTTAGCGAGTAAAAAAAATTTCAGTGCTGAAGATCTAACATGATATCAAAATTAAATTAGTAAACTTTATTTCAGTGTTTTTTGTTTTTGCTATCTATTATGATTATGATATGCTCCTTTATGGGGAGGGCTCAAATGCCTCATTAATTTAGTGCTCCAATTAGGCCTCACATCCTTATCTCCGTTTTCAAAGTCTAAATGTTGAGTATTTTAGGTATGGTGTTTTTGTACTCTTTTTGCCTTTAATATTTATAAACCTTCGTTCCCAATAAATAGGTTAGTTGCAAGCGCACAACCTATCGATCGTAGTATTTAGGTATCGATCCACAGGGAGATAGAAAAATACCAATTTTTAATAAAGAAAACTACTTTTAAAAACTAAAAAGTAAAAAAAAGGGGGGTTTGTGTAATTTTGTTTTTGAAGGAAAATTAAAGTAAATTAATAATTCGTAAAAGCAATAAAAGTCGGGTGAAAATCAAGTTTGAGAAGTCTAGGGGTATTCGATCCACAATCCCTTGCTAATTCTATCTACTCGGTTTGTTTAAATTCATATTTGATTATGACGAGATTTATAACCTATGTTAGCTTTTGGAACAAATATTAATACAAATACTTTGGGTGGATGGATTAATATTCCTCGAATTCTAGGGCTGTCACTAACCTAGAGGGATATTTAAGTCACATGCTCCAAAGTATATATCGATATTTATTCTAAGGTGTCCTAATTAGGTTTTGACTTCACGATTAAGTCATCCACCAAATCCTAACCTTAATTTCTATAGTTCCGGGTTGGATATCAAAGTACGGTCGCTTGTAATCCAAATCCTAAGATATGTATTTATGATTTCAATTAGTACTGTCCTTACCTTGACCAATGCTAGAATTCAATAAATTAAAGCGGAAAGACACGATCAACGCGATTTCAAGCTACTTCAATTCAATAAACCCTAACCAGGTGATTATGATTCAAGTACTAATAAAATTCATAAAAAATAAATCACAGAAATTAACATCAAATCAAACAATCATCATAAAAACTAAACTCCGAGTAAAATAGAATTAAACAAGTTCATGCTACATGACCTAAACCCCTAGAGAGAAACTAGCATCTCATGGAGAAGCAAGCATCCACAAGAAAATACAAGATAAACATGGTAAAAACTGAGAAAATACGTAAGAGAAAGAATACAACCAATCTCCTAGTTCCTGCCCAAGTTATTCCCTTGTCGCTCAAGCAAAACCTCGACTTCTTCCTTCTCTTTCTTCGCAACTTTGATCACCGTCGGAAAGTGGAGCAGAATAACTTCAATTGAGCAATGGTGAGCGACGATCCTTTCTCCTGTGGTCTCCTTAGCCTTATATAATATTTTCTGAACTTGGAGATCAAGTCGTTTTATTTTCGGCGCCCACTAACTTAGTAATTTTCTGAACTTGGGGATCAAGTTGTTATATTTTCAGCATCCACTAAGCCTACTAACTTCTATATTTCTAATTCTGTGATTATGAACTTGGAGACCAAGTTATTCTAATTTTGGCGCCCACTAAACCCACTAACTTTCCATATTTAGCAGTTTTTCAGGCTGATGCGGTCATTGATGCGGCTGTACAGAATTATACATTCCGAATTTGGATTTGTTTCCTTCATGAAAGTTGTAGATCTCTTTGTCCTGGTTCCGTTAAGATTTGAATCACCCAAATCGGAGTTCGTATGACCAAGATATGGCCAAAATACGAACTGTGTGTCGCTGAGTGCGGATCAAGTGCGGCCCGAGTGCATCCGCACTGCGCTCGGACTTTTCTGTTTTCTGTGTCTGATGGATGAGTGCGTCCGTACTGGGCTCGGTTTCCCCTGTGTTGTGCTCTGAATTTCTGAAATTCAAACGGGCATAACTCATGATCCGTAACTCCGTTTTCAGTGTTCTATCACTTTTCGGAAAACTTGCGAGAAGATCTATGATTTGCTCCATTTTCTGTAACTTAAATAGACTTTGGCAGTAACTTGATTCTTGGATATATTTCATTCTATTATCTACTAAAATACAAGATATTTGGTGCTATTATGTGGTATAAATCAGATCGAACATGTATATAATTTAGGCATATCACTAAACAAGCGATCAGAACCACTCAACACGATTTCCATATTAAAATGTGTTTGGAGAAAAAAATTTATATATTTTTTTAATTTGTTTACTATTTGTTAAGATATGTACAAAATCACTATTTTTCAGAAGATTCTGGACCATCCAAAAACAATAATTTTGTACATATCTAAAAAATAGTAAAAAAAAAAGTTTCAAAAAATAAAAAATAATGTCTTTAAACATATTTTAATATGGAGATCTTGTTGAGCGGTTCGATCAGACTGACTATTTAGATTTTAAAAACAGAATAAAAATGTAGGACATGATTGAGACACTAAATCAATGAAGCATTTGAGACCTCCTCGCTCCTTATATATATATACATTAGCCAATCTCTATATATGTGTGTGTGTGTAAACGGAATCGAGAAGCTCTTTTATAACTTAAACAGTGTTTCTTCAGAATTTGGCTTTTGAAATTCTTCAGATTGAATTGTTCAAAAAATTAACGCAGAGATACTTTCCTATCATCAAAATATGTGTTATTTTTTTAATTGAAAACTAAGACACGCTTTTTGATCCATGTTAATTATCAGGTATACCGTGATATGAAATGGTAATATTTATTGTATCTTATTTTTAGTTACATGCTTACAGCACAGAGATTCAATGTCTTATGTTTCTGTCATATCAATAAATGTGACAGTGTACTGTGTAGCAATGCTCTTATTTATTCATTAATTATTATATTATTTGTTTTGGAGAATGATGTAATGCCATGTGGGATAGGAATTAGTGTGCGGTGTGCATGACACAACCCATGTTCTTCCCTGTTTATTCCACATGGGAGAGAAAAACATATAATGTGACTTGAGGGTACAATACCTAATTAAAATGCATTCAATCCTATATTCAAAACAAGGTACCTGAGGGTACAATACCTAAATCCAGACCGTTCTTTTAACTTGGCAGGAATCTCAAAACGAATCCCCTATATCTTTCATAGGCACCTAATTGAGTTTGGCTTGACTGGGATTCTTTAGGTATTGCACCTCTCCAATAATTGAGGGGGGGTGGGGGGGGGGGGGGGGGGGGATTTAGCTAAGTCTTTTAAAAAAAAAGTTAAATGACAAATTATAATAGCCGAAAATAGCCTCAATCTCATTAAGGTCTTAAAATAATCAAACCAAGTAAAGTTTGTTGTCCATGTATTGATTTTCTTTCGCTCAAATTTATTCTATTAAATTTTCAACACATTTAAAAACTCTTAAAATACGATTGCATCCCTCGCTATCAGTGTTTTGAAATGTGGATCTAAAAGCTTATCCCTTTATGCTGTATAAGCGGGTGAATGCCAAATAATGATCGATTTATATTGTAAGATTTTAGTGCTAGACCCTTATTGTTCTCTCAAAAAAATGCTATGATTTATTCAATTAGTCACCACATATGTGTGTGTATATATATATATAGAGTGATGCTACGATGTTTTGGGAAGTAAAGAGGGTGTTTTACTTCCCACTTATATCTCTATTTTCAAAGTTCAAATAGTCGATCCGAACTTCTCAACATAATCTTTCTATTAATTTGTGCTTGAAAACTAAATTTTATATTTTTTTAGAAATTTTTTACTGTTTGTTTAGAATTTTTAAAAATCACAACTTTTTCATTAAATAAAAAAATTCTAAAAAAACAGATTTTCAAAAATTCTAAAAAAATTGTAAAAAATTTCCGAAAAATGTAAAATTTGGTCTCCAAGCACATATTAATATGAAGATCATGTTGAGAAATTCGAATTGACTATTTGAACTTTGAAAATGGAGATATGAGCGGGAAGTAAAATACCTTCTTACTTTCCAAAGCACCGTAGCATCACTCTATATGTATATATATATATAGAATTGAGCTATGCTACTACATGGAGTAAAACGCGTTGGTGCTCCACGCTGCTATATTTTTATTTTGAAAATCCAAACAACCGATCCGAACCGCTCAACATGATCTCCATATTGAAATGTGTTTGGAGACCAAATTTTACATTTTTTAGAATTTTTTTACTATTTATTAAGCCACTTTGAAAATCACTGATCCGGCAGTCCAGAATTTTTTACTGTTTTTACTGTTCACCCGGATTTTCAGATTTTCAAAGTGGCTTAATAAATAGTAAAAACATTCTAAAAAATGTAAAATTTGGTCTCCAAGCACATTTCAATATGGAGATCATGTTGAGCGGTTCGGATCGGTCGTTTGGACTTTCAAAATAAAAATACGGCGTGAAGTACAAACGCGTTTTACTCCATGTAGTAGCATAGCTCATCTCTATATATATATATATATAACTGTGTTTTAAGTCGTTTCTTTGTACAGTGCAAACAACAAATGCGGTTGAAAGTACTTTTTTTTAATGCAAAAATTAAGATTTAAGGTGAAAATTTCTTCGAGAAAATCAAATTGCTAATCTTAAAAATGGAAAAAAAATCAACACATATATTCCGGCCCTTTTCTATACTGTAAAAATAAATTTAGAAATAATTATAATATAATTAGTTATATTTTTAGATTAAAATTAAAAAATTTGGTTAATTTTTGACAATCTGGCAATTTTATTTTATCAATACAAATTAATTTTGTCAATTATTTTTTCAGTAATATAAATATAATTTTGTCAATGAAATAAAGTATTGTTAAATAACTGTGCAAGTGAGGTTACTTGAGATTTGTCTAATTGTTGTTCAATAACTGTGCAAGTCAATTGAGAACATAATCATCTGATGAGCCTAGTATCTGGAAGAAAATTTTATTTTGATCCGACAAAATTTTTTATTTTTTCACATTTTTAAAATTGGTAAAACAAGGCACAAGAATTATCTTGTCGTCACTTCAATATTTCACTATCAATTTTTTTTTTTAAATAAAGTGATCTAGCTCTATGGTAAGAAATTACAAAGTTATACAAAAGCATGATCAATCTCTTCAAGTTCAGAAAACTTATGTACAGGTTTGTCAATTCCTTCCCAAGTATTTAGCAGCAAAGGGGTTTTTAGTAAAATTATTAGGTCCACAAACTCTTAGGATGGTATATATTTTCTAGGAGCCTTGACCAGATATTTTCCTTGGCCCACACACTATACCAGGATCAATCTTAGACCCACACACTTTATGATAGCACTAAATTTCTCTGCCGCGTCAGATGATATTTCCGTTGCCCATGTCACATTGTTTTTCCGAGTGGTATGCAAAATATTACACTATATTATTATTTATATGAAATGTTTTTACTCAATTAATATTAAATTGAGAATTATATATCTTGAAAAATAACAGTTATATGTTAAAACAAATATAAAGAACGAAATTATTCACGACTCCTAGCCATTTTATTAGATACCTGCCTTATAAAAAATTAAAAAAAAAAGAAACTGAAGACGGACAGCTGTCTTATAAAAAATATATAAAAATGTATTTATTTAATGGAGTTGACTGCAAGTCCTCTCCCAATAATTAGTTTTTCTACCTTCTCTCTTTGCATCGTTTCATATCAACACAAGAGAAGAAAAGAGAACCAACTTAGCAATATTAGATCAATGGGTCTAAGCGGAGTGATTTCCAACCTTCTCTCTTTGGGCGCCAAATTGCTACCCGCTGTCGTCGAATCTGCACAAGCTCCATCTTCTTCCTCCAATCCTTCAGTAGATCAAAACCACCAAATTGAGGCTGAGTTGAAGAAATTGATGAGGATGTTGGAGCGGATCAAGGCCACGCTGTACGATGCAGAGCAGAGGGAGATCACAGACTCAGCAGTCAAGCTCTGGTTGAAGGAACTCAAGGGTGTTGCGTACGATGCAGACGATGTACTGGGTGAGTACCACTATGAAGTCTTACGAGCACAAGTTGAGGCAAGAGATGCTTCTCCACCAGATTCTCGTAAAAGGAAGCTAATTCAGGTAACTAATTTAATTTTATTTCTTTGAGCAAAGAGTATATCTGTATAAGTGATAGGTTTTGTGTTCATGAGTTAGGGTCACTAACATAAACGTCTTATTAGTGTTTAGATTAAATGGAATTGCTAATGAAGTTCAAGAAAAAAAAAGTAATTTCAGATTCCCTTGTTGATGTGAAATGCCGAGCCTGTATCTGTCAACCTGGTCAAGCTCATTTGTTAGCAGCATAAATTCCATTGACTACCAAGAAGTTGTAAGCTCTTAGAACTATAACACAGAATATGAAATGTACTTTTACCCATAGTCTACCATCAGATCCAGGTAGAGCCACATATACAAGTACATGAACAATATAGTAGGTCTTACACTCTCAAGTTAATTATAACTTTCCAGGTTCCATGCGGCATGCTGGATCAAATTCGGCAAATAAGGAGCAGATTTGATGAGATTGCAAATGATCGGATAGCACTTCAATTGTCAGAGGGAGATGGACCCAAACGTTGCAACAACGAATTGCAAATAGCTCCAACTAGCCACTTCGTAGTTGAGTCGAATATCTTTGGTCGAGAGAGGGAAAAGGAGAAACTAATTGATTTGTTGTCCTTAGAACGTGATATTGTTTCGGTGGTGACAATTGTGGGCATGGGGGGCATTGGCAAAACAACCCTTGCACAACTTGCCTATAATGATCAAAGAATCCGACAAAGGTTTGATAAATTTGGGTGGATATGTGTATCAGAGGATTTCGATGTTCAAAGGTTCACCAAAGAATCAGTGGAGTCCATTACAGAAAATGAGTGCGGTCTACAAATTTGAGTGCTTTGCAAGACAAAATTCGGAATGAGATAAGTGGGAAAAGGGTACTTTTGGTCCTCGATGATGTATGGAATGAGAAGAAGAGTCTGTGGGACTCATTTCAGGCTATTTTTATGTCAGCTGCATTTGCCAAAATCCTAGTTACTACAAGGAATGATCCAGTCGCACGAATCATGCAAACAGAGCCAACATTCAACCTTGGCCATTTGTCAGCTGAACAGTGTTGGCGATTGTTTGAACATCATGCATTTGGGGGAGTAGAACAAAATAATGACCCGAAGTTGGTAGAAATTGGGAAGCTTGTCATGAACAAGTGTGGATTGTTGCCCTTGGCTGTGACGTCAATTGCTAGCCTTTTGAGGCATGAGGTGGAAGAAGAGAGTTGGAGAGATATTTTAGAAAGTGAGCTATGGGATGAAGCTGTTCACAATGAGATATTTCCACCTCTTCAAATAAGCTATGCACGTCTTCCCACTTACCTAAAGTCTTGTTTTCTATATTGTTCCATGTTTCCTAAAGATTACAAATACGATGTTGAATATTTGGTGAGATTATGGATATCCCAGGGTTTTATTGAGCCTAAGGGAAACAAGACTGCAAAACAAATTGGTTTTGAATATGTTGAGCAATTGTGCCAGAGGTCCTTGTTTGAAAGAGATGGAAGACATGTGTTTAAGTTGCATGATATAGTTCATGATTTAGCACGACTTAATTCGGAAAATGGTTGCTATTCAATTGAGGTTGGTAAGCTCCCAATTTTTCCTAATATACTGTACCATATGTATATAGATGATTATGTGAATCTAAGACATCCTATTCCCTCTGACAAGTTCACTACTCTGCGCACACTCCTTATAGATCGCACACTCCGCACACTCTTTACAGGCTACCATGTTGAAAACTTCTTCAATACTTTTGAATTTTCAATGGCACCAAAATTAAGAGCTCTAAATATATTCTGTGATAATTTAGAATCTCTTTCCTCCATTGGTAATTTGAAACATCTTCATTATCTTTCACTTACTGCTTTGAGCTTTGAAATGCTACCTGAATGCATATGCTCCCTTTACAGCTTGCAACATCTAACTCTTACGTATAATGGAAATCTCAAAGAGTTGCCAACAAAAATAGGAAATCTAATTAGCCTAGAAGAGCTGATAATTGAGGGTTGTTCAAACCTCGAGGTGTTGCCTGAGTCCCTTTGTCAACTCAATGCCTTGAGAAAACTCTCTATTGAAAGTTGCAATAAAATTAAGGAGTTGCCAAAAAATATTGGAAATCTAGTTAGCCTAGAAGAGCTGATAGTTATATCTTGTTCTGCCCTCGAGGTGTTGCCTGAGTCCCTTGGTCAACTCAAGGCCTTGCAGAAACTTCGTATTTCTAATTGCAATAAAATTAAGGAGTTACCAAACAACGTAGAAAATCTAGTTAGCTTAGAAGAGCTTCGAATTGATGGTTGTTGCAGCCTCCAGGTGTTGCCTGAGTCCTTTGGTCAACTCAAGGCCTTGAGGAAACTCTTTATTAGACATTGCAATAAAATTAAGGAGTTACCAAACAACGTAGAAAATCTAGTTAGCTTAGAAGAGCTTCGAATTGATTGTTGTTTCAGCCTCCAGGTGTTGCCTGAGTCCTTTGGTCAACTCAAGGCCTTGAGGAAACTCTCTATTACAGATTGCTATAAAATTAAGGAGTTACCAAACAACGTAGAAAATCTAGTTAGCTTAGAAGAGCTTCGAATTTATGGTTGTTGCAGCCTCCAGGTGTTGCCTGAGTCCTTTGGTCAACTCAAGGCCTTGAGCAAATTGGTAGGAATTCAAGCGAATGTGGAGCTCAGATGCCAGACAATAGGATGGTTAAAGGGTTTTCCTGATTTTGGAGGTACTCTTTGTCTGTGCGGATTGAAAAATATTTCCAATGTAGTGGATGTCCAATGTGCTAACCTTGTGAGTATGTGTAACTTGGCGTCCTTGATACTAAACTGGTATGACGAGTATTATGACAATGGTCAGAACAAATTTTTTGATGGCAGTGTACTTAAGTTGCTCATAGAAGAAGGTCAGAACATATTTCTTGAAGATCAAAAATGTTTTTCGGAGATGGATAGTCTCCAGCCACACCCTAATCTTAGCAAGCTACAAATATTGGGTTACAGTGGGATAACATTTCCGGAATGGATTGGAAACCTATGTAATCTTAAGTATTTGAATATTGCCTATATTAATGGTTTGCAATTCTTAAAAGCAGAGTCGCTGCCATTAGAACTTCAAGAGTTGGAAATTGTGGGATGTGGTCAGTTAGTGTCTATGCCTGGAATACAAAAGCTGAAATCCTTGGTCAAACTTACCATCAATGATTGTCAGAACCTGTGCTCCTTTATGGAACCTTCTCTTGAACCTTCTCTTGAATTGACCTCATTGTTGGGGTTGACAAACCTTGCTTCACTCAGAAGTTTGAAGATTTCACAGTGTGTCAAATTGCAAGTATTGGCGGATGAGTTGCTTCCTGTAGAACCTTGCAACATTGAAGTTTGTGAATGCCCTGGGTTAAGGGAGTGGTGCTTGCAACATGGAATAAACTATAAGAGGTACTTCCAAATTCCTATTATTCTATAATATTGTTGCTATATTATCTAGTTTCTAAGCTTTATTTCTTTATATACAAAATTAAAATTACATTATATTTCTTTCCTCTTTTTTCTTTCCACGCATACCATTCAACTCAAGAATTATATTTTTTTCAAACGTGATTCAAATCTGGAGTAGACATGAATAGTGCCCCAGGACTTAGTTTTTGGTAGCAAGTAGCAAGTCAAAAACAGTTGAATGGCTGTGAGATGGCTGTGCAGATCCACTAATTCACATGCGTAATAGTTGTTAGAATAGAATAAATAATTGGTCCCTCTAGCAAAGCTGACTTGCACATGATAGGTCCTCGCTGAGAATCCAACTCAATATATTTTTTTTAAGGTTAGTGGTTTTTATGCTAACTAACAAATCAAGTGACTCTAATTCCTAAATCTACTCTTTTATTCTCACAAAATCCTCTAAATTACTAACCATTATCACCCTCTAAATTCCTAGATTTACTCTTCTAATCCTACTTATATATACTCATATTCACCCAATACCTTAATCCCCATGTCACTCCACGATCAGATCCGCTATTTTGACCGCCGCCGATTTCACACAACCACATCTACTTACCGTCGCGCTCCGATTGAGATGAGGACTCTACTCTCCGAGCTCCGACGATACCGCGCTCTCGGCTCGGTTCGGCTCCCTCCCCTCTCACTCATTCTCCTCTCCGCTCAAGGAGGTAGAGACGAGAGAGAGGGGAGGATATCATTGTGTCGGATGTGAAAACTTGAAGAGGAGAAGTGTGGAATGAGAGGCGGCGGCTAAGTAGATCTAGGGTTTGAGATTTTTTTTTTTTTCTCCTTTGAATCCAACTTAATTTTAATGTTCAGTAGTTGAGCTAACTATTCAATGCTCCATAAAATTAGGTTATAAATTAGGAAATCATCCTTTTTGCTCACTTCTAGGCTAAAAGATTCAACATAATGACCTTTTTGCTCGGTTCTAAATAATAGCCTTGGAATTCTAAATAAAAAAGAAACATAAACAGAGAAAAAAAGTAGGAAATCGTCTATTGCAAAACCTCAACTAGATGCAAAGAGGGGCTTGCGTTTGTCTCTTGAATTTTTTGACTTGGATATGAAATTGAGTTCGACTACAGATTTTGCCCTTTCAATGTATTTAAGGAAAGAGAATTTTTAACCTGGAAGCAGTGGACATGGTGACATTGTACAATTCTGAACGATTTTTTTCTATTCTTTCAGATAAAAATGATAAACAACCTGTTAAACTTTTAAGTATTCACAAGAGAATTTTTAACCTGTTTTGAACCTGCGACCTTGACCTCTTACATAGTGCTATTAATTGAACAGGGGTTGGTATGATCATAGACGGCTCGTTGAGCAGCTCGTTTGGTTCCACCCTAACAGCACCAATAATTTTCACCCCTCCTCCATCTCTTAGCTCTTTCGCAAGGCTCACACCGGCTCCTCTAGGTAAACTTGTATGTCATTTTTCTTAACTTGAAACTTTGTCTATGTAAACATTGCTTTTGAGAAGGACCAAATATGTCTCTATTGTGCATAACCTCACCTCTATCAATTTAAGGTTTTATATTTCAGTGGATTTGTTCTTTTTACCTTTTAATTGAACTTGAAAAATCATTTGGTGGATGTTGTTACCAGAATTAGCCTCTTGCTTGTTTATCTTTTTGTATCCTTTAATTCATGCTATTTGTTTTATCTAGATGTACCAGCTTCAAAGATTGATTAGATTCATGTTGCTCTGTTAGGCACAGTTTTAGTTTGGCCTTAGACTATAGTGTGAACTGATTGAGAATTCCATTTTCTTGATATAATAGAAGTTTGTCATTAATATATTCTGGTAAATGTAGGCCAGTATTGTGCTACTTGTTCGTGGAGGTTGTGCAGACAGGCAACTTGCTGTCTGAAATTGGAATGCCCTACCCTGTTGGACTGTAAGGCTAATAAATTCCATTTTATTTTATTTTTTTTCAAAAGCAGCTTTTATTGTTTTAACAATACTTGAAGGTTGGTTCAGTACATGATATGTTGTTCATACTAGATACTAGGGAATATTCATTGCTTCAAAACATAGAAACTGAAATTGACAAAATGGAGGCTCAAAGTTTGAATTATAAGTTTATAACATTGCTGATTGGTATTAGAGGTATATTTAAATAAAGGAATAATTTTTTTAATTTTTGAAGTTGGAATTAAAGGGATTTTGCTTTCAGAAATCAGAATTAGTGGTCATGAGAAATTAATTATTTAATATTTTATTTAATTTCAAATAAAATATCCGCGGGTAGTCAAAATATCAAATGATATATTACATTTTCTTTTCTGTCCACATATCTATGTGCATTTTGTACATCTTATCTGATTTTTGGCAAATCTCAATCAATTTCAGGATGACTTTCTGCCTGGCATTTATCAAAAGCCTGTACAACTGGGTCATTGTCCTGTTGACAAGGAAGAATGCAGCTATGTTGAGCTAGGCTTTAGCCGAATTTACTAATATTAGCATTTAAAAAAATCAAAATTCAAAGGTAACCGGCCTTCTGGAAAATCTCGAAACATAGCATACACACAGACTTGATCTGCGTGTCTGTCTGGGTAGAAACGCAGACTAGATCTGCATGCCACAAGAGAGATGCACAGACTAGATTTAGCTTGAGCTCAGTGATAGATTGAATTTTTGATGTATTCATCCCAATCATTGTTTTTACACACAAATTTGTAGTTGGCCTATACATACAATAATGTATTTAACAATATTGATTGCATAACATGCAATATTTTTGATAGAATTAATCAAATAAGTAATCTTTACAATAAATCATATTGGATGGTACCATTTTCGAAATTTATTAGATTCATGTTGCTATGTCAGGCACATATTAAGTTTGGCTTAGACTAGTGTGAACTTACAAAACTGGAGGCTCACCTTTTACCTACAGGAGAACTGATTCACCATATATTTCCTCTACGAAGCAAGGGTAATAAAATACAAGTAATAATTGAAAATTCCATTTTCTTGATCTAAAAAAATTTGTCATATTGTGTCTTTAATGATTGGTTGTATGCTGGTAAATGTAGGCAATTGATGTACTACTGCATGTAGAGCTTCTACAGAAACATGACTTGCCATATCGGAAGACCTTCTACATAGCCTTACAGGTTGTGTTAACAGTCCTTACAGGTTGGTTCAATACATCATGTGTTGTAAATACTGCCATTAGAACTTGAAGAGTTGGAAATTTATGAATGCGATCAGCTAGTATCTATGCCTGGAATACAAAAGCTGAAATCCTTGGTCAAACTTTCCATCGATTATTGTGTTAACTGCCATTAGAACTGGTACAACTGGTACCAATTTCAGGTTGGCAATTATCGTGTTAACTGTTACAACTTCGGAAGAACTGGTACAACTGTTAACTTTCCATCTATTATTGTGTTACTGCCATTAAATCAATTTCAGATTGGCAATTATCGACACTGTCAGATCCTTGACCTGACGATGCTATTTGAAATCGCAATTGAGCCAGAAAGTCAACTTCTTGAACGAATTTCAGAGATTGAGCTTGAGCTCAGTGATAATGGTGAAAAGAGAAAGAGAAACAGGTAAAATTGTTATTTCATTTCATAATCCGAATGGTTACAACTATAGCCTATTTATAGGCGATGCAATATACTGAAAATTACAATTTTCTGTGCAGTAGATTCGTCAAACAAACGACGAGCTGCCACCTAAGCACCACAGTGGAGCTTTACTGCTTATTTGGCTAACGATCTAACTAACCTCACTGTAGCCTGATCCCGGGGACCCAATCTGCAGTATTATTAATCCTAACGGCTCTCTTCCATTAAACTAAGCGTGGAGCCCAACTGTCAGCATCTGTTTCTTTTAAAGACTGCTGCCCAGTTCGCTGACCTTCATGACCGTCACCTCTCCCTCTTCTTCCAATTCTTTGACTGGGCAAAATCAATCCAAATCACCCCCAAATTAGCTCCGATATCTGACAGACACCCTATACAGAAACTGGTACAACTGGGTCCTGACAACAAGGAATAAGCGCTGCTATGTTGAGGCTTTAGTTCAAAGAGTTAATTGATTTTTTCGTGGATACATATTTTTTTTCGTGAATTACGTATTAGTATGCTTTAACGTAGAGAGTTGTTTGTTGGTCTGAGTACACAACTTGATGCAGATCTTGTCATCTCTTCAATAGGATAATTGCTAGAGCATGCTATAAAATGAAAAACATTATCAGCTGCTCACCAGACGGCTCAAATGAGCACTCGCAGTACAACAAAAGGGGGTGAGATTTTTGTCTTACTAATATAATGTAAACAGATCTAAGATGCAAATTAAACTTAGTGACAGCAATTAATATTATTACTGCAATAGTTGCAGAGAAGTAGGCATTGATTGCCATTATTGTCTCGAGCTGGGCTATGGTGAGTTGTGAAGTAAGATGTCATTTTTACTTCACGCTCATATTTTCATTTTGGAAATCCAAACAACCGATCCGAATCGCTCAACATGTTCTCTATATTGAAATGTGCTTGGAGACCAAATTTTACATTTTTTGAAATTTTTTTTACTATTTATTAAGCCACTTTAAAAATCACTGATCCGGTGGTCCAGAAAATTTTACTGTTTTTTTACTGTTCATAGTGGATCAGCGATTTCAAAGTGGCTTAATAAATAGTAAAAAAATTTCAAAAAATGTAAAATTTAGTCTCCAAGCACTACAACAAAAAGCACTATCAGCGACCGGAATTCCGGTCGCTGATAGTATGGGCGCCGGCCGCTGATAGTTGATCTGGTCGCTGAAACCCCGATCGCTGTAAGCCTTGTCGCTGATACTCTTCTGATGACGTCACCGGTCGCTGATAATACGTCACCCAGTCGCTGATAATCTTTTGCGACCACATTTTTTTGGTCGCTGTTGTTTTTTTCTGACGTCAGCAAAAACGTTCTGCGACCAAAAAAAACGGTCGCTGATACCTATACCCGGTCACAAAAAGTCTTCTGTCAAGTTTTTTTTATTATTTAAATTTGCACCATTTAAGCTCAATCAAGTTTCAAAATTTCAATTTACCCAACATTATACAGCTTACAATAAACATGCTAATTTTATTCTTTATAAACATTTTTACATTTCAATAAAAATTCAATACAGAAACAATTACAAAGCCAGAGCCTTCAAGAATTCAATACAGAAACATTTTTACATTTCAATGAAAATTCAATACATAAACAATTACAAAGCCAGAAACAATAACTATCCGAAATAATTCAACCTTCAAGAGATGTTCAACAATACTCTCTGTAACTCCATCATCGCAAGTCGTAAATCTCGTGATTCTTCAACCTGATTATTTACAACTTGAAACAACCGTAATACAGTTAGTTTGTAACCTGAAGCAATCTAGACTCGATTAATTGGCTCATTCCAATTGATCAAAATCAGAATAAATTTCCAAGTTTGATAGGTATGCAGGAACTGCACCTAGGACCTGACTTGAAGCCAAAGTGACCCAATCCAGATGTTATATTGGACTCTCTTGTTAATGAATCAGAGCAAGTTATATTGGATAAACTGAACATCAAAGTAGTCCCGAAATGGTGTGAATATTGCAGGTTAACAACCAAAACAATACACAATGTATTAAAATGAGAAATAGCACCTCAATAGTCAAACCTAGTCGAATCAGCCAACAGATGACTGCATTCATTATTATCCTAAGTTCCAAACTTTTTGTTACTGACCAATACAAATACACAATGTATTAAAATGAGTTTGAATATTATAGGTCCCATCATCTCATAAATATTTGGAACTTATTGAGGTGTATTTTACTTTACCAGGAATGCATGAAAGGCACTCTGTATGCGGACCGCTGCCAACTCCTGCCTAATAGCATGAAAATCGCGTGGTGGGGCCCGCACTAATGCATCAATTGATTTTTCCTGTTAACAAAACAGCCAGATATATTTCCAATAAAAAAAAAAACACGAGTACAGAGATTTGAATCAACTTCATATCATTGCTTTCAGAAAAGTACTCTACAACCTACCAGTACCTTCCACTTCCTATTTGGTTTTCTATTTGGAATTTTAGATTGAAGTTTCTATGCTTGAAAAACTTGGTCTTTTCAATTTGGGTGTCTGTGTGTATCCAAGTCCTTTAATTAGAATAACCAGACCTATTTTTATCAAATTTAATGCTTCCCCCTTATCAACTAATGACCTTTAGAAATTGAGTACAAGTTGTAAGCAGAGAACTGAAAGCAAAAATAAGTTACTAGATTAATCTATATGCAACAAATAAATTAGAAGGAAATTTCTTTTTGATAAATTGATAAACTAGAACTAGAATAAAAAAAATAAGATATTGACTGGGGTACCCGGTAATTATCTCTTTCTGATTTCTTCAAGCTCATGAGCGATGTAATCCAATTCCCAGATCTACCCATCTCCACTCAAATTATCTTCTCTCAATCGGTTCCTTTTTGGTCAAATAATGTAAAGAGGCACCAAGTTAATTCTACAACTGGTACAAAACCAGCGAAAGCAACAGCAAAGCCAGTAAGCAAGAAAAAGGCACAGCAAGCAAGAAAAAGGCCAACAAGCACCTATAATTCATAATACTAGTACTGGCCAGAACCAGAAAAAACAAACCATAAACCAGCAATAGCAGAAATCAGCACACAAGGAAAAGAAACCAGAAACAGCAAATCGGAAAAAAGGCACACCCGCAGCCAGTACACAGAAAGGCAACCGCACAGCCCAAATGTCACTGTCTCACCGAGAAAATCAACAACTCGCGTGAGACAATTTAATATTCCCCAAATCGAAACATTATCCCACACAAATCAAAATAAAGGGTGTGCTTTAATTACCCGAAAAGAAGAAATCGCAAAGGCAAGAGAACGGCCGGCACCAATGTATTCCTCGCCTCACGGCCGTCTAAAAATAGCAAGCACCAAGACAAGCCAAAACCAGCGACATTAGTAAAATCGAAAATTAGAGAAGAGAGAGAGAGAGGGGATAAACCTGCGTTTGCATCCGTGTGAGTAAAACAAGGCACTTCTATCTGTCGCGATGCAGTTGTGCGCTGCATGGAGAGAGAGATTCGTGGGAGAGTAGCGCTTCGTAAAGGAGAGGGGAGAGAGTGATTCGTGAAGGAGAGGGTCAAGTCGGGGTGGATAGGGTGGGGTCGGAGGATAACAGAGGGGTGGCGCGGAGGAGCTAGGGTTTTAGTCTGACGGAGAGGAGAGAGGTGGAGTCGCGCGGGAGAGTTTCTCATCTGGCGCCGAAGAAACTGCAATTTCATTTTTACCCAAAACTTTCAGCGACCGGTAAAGGCGCCGGTCGCTGAACCGGTCTCTGAAACCAAATGGTCGCCTGATATTTGCGCAACTTTTTTTTTGAGGGGAAGAAAAGGGCTTTAGCGACCGGCGAAAGCATCGGTCGCTGATACCGGTCGATGATGCTCCTTTTTGCTGTAGTGAAGCACATTTCAATATTTAGAAAAAATTGAACTGTTCAGATCGGTTATTTAGATTTTCAAAATGAAAATATGGTGTGAAGTAAAACGACGTTTTACTTCACAACTCACCATAGCCTATCTCTTATTGTCTCTATCAAAAATAGAGAAATCAAATAATAAAGCTAAAGGGCTGTCTCTGTTAGGTATAATACAATACAACCACACGAGACAATAAGATATTAAAAATGCATTTATGGTGCTGTACCGGTGGGGCTTAAAAATAGCTCCATATGGATCAGGCAAATTTGAACCACACGAGACAAGTTGGGTTGTACGCAACTTCTAATCTTGAAGGGAGTATGGCAATTTTAGATGTCCCACAAGGATTGTAATTCAATTTGGGGACCTCTAATATATAATTATCAAATCACAGGAAACGTTTATATACAATTCGGTGAAATCATTTCCCATTCAATTTTGTAATGGGGTCAAATCACAGGAGACGTGTATATACATTAACATTTCATTCGTATTCGATTCAAATCTATCTTGAATTGACTTGTTTAACCTATGATCGGAAATGAGGCGTTTCTCCCTCAAATGAGAAATGCAAATGGAATTCTCGCTCGCTTTCTAACTGGAATGAAAGTTTAGAAGAGATGATTTCATTTGACGGAATTTGAAAGAGGATATTTTCTATAACAAAATCACAAGAAAAATAAAGGTATTTGGTGAGAAATGATTTCACCGAACTGAAATTACGCAACTGTCCTCTTGTGTTCCTTTTGACGGATTCACAACCATTTTTTTATTTTTATAAATGCATGTTCTTTAAAATAGTGCACCATAGATCCAAGAATAGTATTCCTTTTGAATTAACTGAATTGTATTCCGTTACTCTTGTGTTGCTTTTGACGAATTCACAACCAATATTTTATTTTTTATATATGGATGTTGTTTAAAATAATGGAGTTGAACTAGGGTGTTCTTAAGCTCACCAAGCTCCTTTGTGAGCTTAATTTAAAAATCTGTTGAATTGACTTCAAACGATGTATTCAAACTATTGAAACCGATTTACTTCACGAGTGATCCGTTTACATGTCGAACTTATAATTTTTCAAACTAATTTAGTATAAACACGTCAAGCGGCCAAAAAAAGATAGTTTATAAGTTATTTTAATGTGTTCATTTTTCATTATTTTTTTATGTTTGACTTTATATTAAATTAGTTTGAAAATTTATAAATTTGACATGTAAACTCATCATTCGTGAAGTAAATCGGTTTCAACAGTTTGAATACGTCGCTTGAAGCCAATTCGATAGATTTTTGAGTTAAGCTCACAAAGGAGCTTGGTGAGCTTAAAAACACCTAGTTCTACTCAAAATAGTGCACCATAGTCCATAGATCAAATAATAGTTTAAAATGTATGAATTAACTTAATTGTATTGAAAAAGACTTTAGGCCTTCAAATTTGGTTATTTTGGGCCGGGCTTGTTACTGGGCTCCAAATCTAGATACTTTGGGCCTTTAGCGTACCAATATAAATACTTTGAAATAATTGGTATTTCAGGATAATTAATTATGTACCTCATATTACCTAGGTCAGTAAGTAGGGTATTAATCGGTTTTAAACCGAACCGACAGAGATCAGTTTAATCAATTTGATTTTCCAGTTAAATGGATTGGTTAGGTTCATTTTTAAATACGGTTAAATCAAACTAACCGAAATTTGTAAACTTATTCCCTATCAAAACCAAACATTTTTAAAAAATTCTAAAATTAAGTATATTGCTTAGTTCCGTTTATTGCTTGGTTCTGTTTAAAACCGGTTAGCAATACGGGTGCCCGCATAATGGGCGGTAATACTCGCATAATTGGCGGTGACGCAAAGTCGAGATTGGACTGTGCCTTATCAAATGAGGCCCAGCTTGACTCCGCGGGCCAAATTGTTTCGGTCTGATTGGGCGAGGCCCAGCTTTGGTCCTTGTCAGGCCGTCCAACATCTGGACTACGGGCCTTATTATGTTTGATCTCGGGCTGGCCCCAAGAAGGGGTCCGAGTCCCGAGTTACCTTTTAGGCTTGTCATACAACGACTTGATTAGGCCTCGTCGGACAGGCTCACTGACAGGCCACGAGCCTGGTCGCCTTCGGTCTCGGGCTGGCCCGGAGAAGGGGTCCGAGTCCCGACCTGTGGGGTCCTTTGCGAGGTCCGAATCCTGAGTCTTTTATGGGCTGAGTTCGAGTTTATTGAGGGTCATTGGCATATGGACCTATCATAAATATATAGCTCGAGTCGATCCGTAAAATACATGTTACCATAACCTCACTAAAAGAAGGGTCCGGATCCTATATAGTAACTCAATTTTGAGTTTAGACATGTCCGGTGCCTATAAGGGGATAGCACTGGGGCCTGTATTATTTGAAGGGTCCGGGTCCTCCGAATTCAAGAAGGAATATAAAAAATTATTCATAATTTTAATAGAAATAGAATATTAAAGACATTGGAAATTTATAATTTGATAGATGCACATAGTCTACGATGAACTCTAATTTTTGTACGTACAAAGCGAAGAAGTCACCTGACAATCGGGGCCCACCCGTCAGTATCCAGCTTACACATATAAAAATGAATTTCGGAGGATCCATCTTCTCAAGTACCTCAAATTTTGAGATTAGATCTGGACCGTCTGATAAGAATCCAGGTCCTTTAATATCGTGCAGAAACAGATCTGACCGTCCGTGTCCATTAATATTCATGCAGAAACAGATCAAATCGTCCGTATCCTTTAATATTCGTGTAGAAATAGATGTGACCGTCCGAATCCTTTAATATTTGTGTAGAAACAGATCTGACTGTCCGGGTCCTTTAATTTTCATGTAGAAACGATCTGACTGTCTACTTTCCTTTAATATTCGTGCAGAAACAGATCCGACCTTCCAAGTCCTTTAATATTCATGCAGAAATAGATCTGACCGTCCGGTTCCTTAAATATATGTGCAGAAACAGATCTGACCGTCTGATAAAAAATCGGGTCCTATAATAGTAGTGCAGAAACAGATTTGACCGCCCGGTTCCTTTAATATTCGTGCACAAATATATCTGACTGTCCGATTCCTTTAATATTCCTGAAGAAACATATCTGACCGTCTGATAAGAATCCGGTTCCTTTAATATTCGTGCAGAAACAGAACCAACGTCCGGGTCCTTTAATATTCGTGCAAAAACATATCTGACTGTCCAGTTCCTTAATATTCGTGCAGAAACAAATCTGACTGTCCAATAAGAATTCGGGTCCTATAATATTCGTACAGAAATAGATTTGGCCATCCGGTTTCTTTAATATTCGTGCAGAAATAGATCTGACGTCCGGGTCCTTTAATATTCGTGCAAAAACAGATCTGACCATCCGGTTCCTTAAATATTCGTGCAGAAAACATATCTGATCGTATAATAAGAATTTGGGTCCTCATATAATATTCATGTAGAAACGATCTGATCGTCCGGGTTCTTTAATATTCGTGCAGAAACATATATGACCGTCTGATAAGAATTCAGGTCCTATAATATTCATGCAGAAACAGATCTGACAGTCCGGGTCCTTTAATATTCGTGCAGAAACAGATCTGACCGTCCGGGTCCTTTAATATTCGTGCAGTAACTCAAATTTTGAGTTTGCATCCCGACCGTCTCATCAGAAATTGGAAAGCAGGGGTTCTTTAACATTGGTGCTGAAACAGATCAGACGGTTTAATCTAAACACAAATTTTGGGTTATTTTGAGTAAACTATTAACAGAGTATTTTCTGCTTCAAGCAGCGCACGAACCATATGTAGCGTTGTTTGATTCTCTAGTCAGTGCGCTGCGTGAAGGCATAACTCCTCTGTTAAATTATTTACCCGTTATTTTAGGCAATCGAACACTCTCAGCCGCCTTCTCTTCTAAACCCTTCCACCTCCGCCTCCGCCTCCGCCACCAACAACCCAAAACCGGATCGGACACCTCCAGTCGGAATGTGAAGCTCCTAAATGGTGCCGACAAAGAGGTTCTAGTAGACATTGTGAGGTTCTCTCAAAAGCAAAATTTGAAAGGCGTCGAAGGAGGTTGGAAAGAGTATTTGGCGCAACATGACGAGAAGTTGGGAAATACCATAGGTGACCCTGCTTGAAAACCCAAGGATTTCTTACTTGCCTTTCTCCATACCTTCTCTTCAAGTTTGAGAAAGGTAGTTACTTTTATAAACTAGTGTTTTTCAGGTAATTTTTGAAGTTGGGTTTATGGTTTAATGCTTATATTAAGCTAAGTTTTAGGTTATTTTCATAAACTAGGTGTTTTTCAGGTAAGTTTTGGTTTGCTGGTAATTTCTGGTATTTCTGGGTATCTATGTAATTTTCTGTTTTGTTTCCTGAACTATGAACTATGTACTATTGAGTTTTAATTTAATGAATTACCTACGGGTTTGAAATAAAAAAAAAATTGGGTTTAGGGTTTAATGCTTAGATTAAGCTTAGTTTTTAGGTTATTTTCATAACTAGGTGTTTTTCTGGTAATTTATGGTATTTACTGGTGTTTCCGGGTATCTATGTAATTTTCTGTTTTGTTTCCTGAACTATGTGCTATTGACTTTTAGTTTAATGAATTACCCATGGGTTTGAAATAAAAAAAAGTTGGGTTTTCTTAAATAAGTAGCCCCCAAGAAGTTGTTTGTCATGATTCCAAATTTGTAGGAAAATTTATAGTCTTTTGTAAGATGGTTTCCTTCAATTTGTTAAAAGAAATCTTTATTGGGTGTCTGATGAATCTTTTTTCTATGTGTTTTTTTTTGTAGTATTTTGAGAAGATGATAAAAAGATATAATGACTGTAAAAAGTTTCTGCACTTTAACAATTCGCCCAATTTGGAGCCTCCCCAGATGGTAACAATTAATATTTTGATAATTATTTGTATTTCCTTGATCAGCTTCTACCTTAGGTTCAGCCAAAAAACCCAGTATTGCATAGCCTGGTACTGGTATTGGTACTGGTACGTATTAAAAGTGGTACGTATCAAACCAAACAATTAGGTGACATATGGGTTTATAGAAAAACTGGTACTGGTACATATAGGACCAAAATTTGTGGTGACATATGGGTTTATAGCAAAACTATGAGGACAATTTCTCTTTGTAACTAGAAGTGTCAGGTCTAAGTCGGTTTTAATTTTTTCTATTTAGATTTAGCTAAACGTGCTATTTTTACACTTATATTTTTCAATGAAAATTTACTTTGTAAATGTAGAGGTTAGTCTTTAACAGCAGAGCACCGAGAGTACACAAGGAATTATGTTTTTCCATCCTATAAGGAGGTTCCTCTCTCTCTCTCTCTCTCTCTCTCTATTGATTGTTCGCTGGCTTATTTGATTTCAATTTTCATTTTTTGTATCTATAGAATCTATACTTCAGAAAAAATGTTAATTTTGTTGCTAATAAATGTACTTCCTTTGTATGTTATGTGTAGGGGTGGGAATTCATAACACTAGGAAAAGTACCTGAAAAAATGGACTCAAAATCCATGATTGCTATTCGTTGTGAAACAGTACTTTGTACAGATGGCACCGAAGCACTGGTACGGGTTTGTGCTGTTGATCAAAAGTTGGAGGTCTGTAGTTTTATTTAACTATAAAATTATTTTCATATATTGTTTATACATGGTTCAAAACTCTTAATCTGACTGTTAATTTTGTAGGTCATAATGGATAGACTATTAAACCCTAGTAAATCAGTTAAAAACTACAGAACTGCCATTACTGGTATTTCTGCTGAAGACTTGGATGGAGTTACATGCTCATTAACTAATGTACAGGTATACAATATTTGTTTTTTTTTAGTAAAATTTTTGTTGGAACCGACAGTACCAGATCTTCCTCTCCAAACCAGAAGATAAAACTATCCATTGACCATAAAGTACCCATTTTACCCTTTTTAAAAAAAAATTAAAAATATGTAGGCTGTTTAAGAAAAATTTCAATCTCGTAATTAGTCGGTTTCCGAGGGCAAACGTTTCATTTCTCTACTTTTGTGAGTTTTGAAATTTACAAGGGTAAATATGATATTATGAAGTTTAGAGGGGGAAATATGTAATTTCGAAGATTTCAGGGGTATACATGAAATTCCCCCAAAGTATTTAATAAAGTCTAGAACAAAAGGAAGATACAGTGATCAAGTTGAGCTTCTGAATTCAATTAGAAGTGATGTTCTTTTGTTTTTGTTCATCACAAGGTAAATATACCGTGTATTTTTTTTTTTTAATTTGTTGTTACTCCTGCACAGAAATCCTTGAAAAAGATTTTGAAGAAGGGCCCCGTTTTAATCGGGCATGGACTATTCAATGATTTGCAAGGTATATAATAATTTCACCAATTTATGAAGTAATCCTATTGGTTAATATTAAAATTCAAGGTGAATTTAGCTTATTTTTTCTTGATTAAAATCTCTTTTTATTGATTTAATGCAGCTTTGAAAATCGATTACTCGTTGGTAGTTGACACAGCTAGCATATTTAGTTATGCTAATTTAGCAACTGGACTTGCGCCTTCGTTGAACAACTTAGGCTCGGTATATATCAGTTCCCATCCTTCTTTCTTTTGCAAAATTGCAAAATAACCCTTCTATTATCTTAATTCTCAATACCAGACTTCTTTTGCCTATTTTTATTATATTCTCTGGTTCTGGATGGATCAAAAACAGTGATTTTGTATCTATCTAAAAAAATAATAAAAAATTCCCAAAAAATATAAAATTTGGTCTCCAAGCACATTTTAATATGGAGATCTCTTAATACCAGACTTCTTTTGCTCTTCTTTTTTATATATATATTCTCTGGTAGGTGTTTTTGGGAGAAGTGGTAGCATGCAACTGTTTAGAAGAAGCAAAAGCCGTTATGAGACTTGTTCATGCTAAACTAGAACGTGGTTTTGATCATCCCATTAATCTTTCATCTGATTCTACAAGTGACCACTCAAAAGTCTCGGTACCATTCTCTTATATACCGTTCTCTTATAACTGTGATACAACTTGTTCATGCTCTTACCAACTGGTAAAAAAAGTATTCATGCATGAGTGAGGCTATGGTACTATGCATAGCGCGGATTTTTACATACTGTGGATCAATATCTCCATTTTTGAAGTCCAAACAATCGATCTGAACCGTTCAACATAATCAACATATAAAAATGTACTTGTAAATCAAAGTTCACAATTTTTAGAATTTTCATAATATATTTTTAGATAGGTAGAAAATCACTTGATCTAAAGATTTTAGACCATTCAAAAGTAATGATTTTCTACATATCTAAAAAAATAGTAAAGAAATTCTAAAAAATATAAAGTTTAGTCTGCAAGTACATTTTCATATGGAGATCTTGTTGAACGGTTCAGATCGACTCTTTGGATTTTGAAAACAGAGATATTGATTTATAGTACGGAGCAATCTGCATTTGAATTTTTCTTTTCCTTTCTGAGAATCTTCACCAATGCTCTTAATAAATACTCAGGCATTGCCTGACTTGGGCTCTAAGGACCTACTGGTACATCGTGTACCAGTTGCTGTGCCTTACCTAGAGTTAACTCGCATATTTCCAGGAACTCCTGAAATTCATGTAAGTTTTTATTCCTATTATCATAACTACTCTCTTCCAACAAACCAAGTAGTTGATCGTTTTTTACCTTGTTTTTAACTCTAGCCTTTTACTTTTGTCAGGACCGTATAAAAGTAAAAGGTGATTTGTATTCTACATTTGTGAAATTTAAAAATTCAAAAGAAGCAGAAGGTGCATATGAAGCATTAAATGGCATGATCTCTCAGGTAGGGAAATATATTATTTCCATAATGGTTTATGCTATACATATATACTTATTCATCACAACTGACTTTTTTTAATAAAAAGGATAATTTTGGGAGGCAGCAAAAGGTAGTTGTATTCAGACGGGAGAATGGAGAGGTGGTGAAAGTCTCAGTAGGTAAATTGGTGACAAAAATGCTACGGGAGGATGCAAATGGAGTCGAAGAAGAGATAAAAGATAATTCAAAGAAGTTTAAAATTTCTCATGATCACTGCTTACCTGAAAAGGAGGTTAAAAGAATTTTCTTTTCGATTGTAATTACATCTTATATTCACCATTATTGCAAATAATACCTCCTGTTTCTAATAGCAAAGCAAGTTTGAACTATTTCATATCCAACTGTTAGAATAAATTAGGGTTATAGGGGTTTCATTTGTTTAATTTAGCGATGTTTACCTCTGGGTGTTCTATGCAAACATCCCAAAATATATATTTGGTGAAATTTTCTGAACTCATATTGCTAAAGGGAGAATATATCTATTTTATATTGAAAATACTGCAAATGTCAATTGATTTCTATTTAAATATATATTTTTTTAATATATTTTATCAATATCAGGCCCTGGCCGAGATTGTAAGGAAGACCCAAAGGCGGGGTCTAAAGGGTAGTAAAGGAAATTGGAAAGAATTTCTGACAAGTCACGATAAAAAACTCGGTAGTAGCCTATCTGACCCCGCAAAAAGAGACGAGAAAACTCTTAACAGTTTTTCTCAGTACCTTTTCTTCCCATCTGCAGAAGGTATTTTTCATCTATAATTCTGATAATTTAATACATGCTGTTTTAAGGTTTAACTATGTTCTTTTAGTAATAATCGGATGCTATTTCTATGACGGGTTTTTTCTCTGTTCCATAGGACCTTTTTAGTTATTTTGTACTGGTTTTTAACATATTTCCTTGTCATGTGCTTTTATAGTATTTTGACAATATGAGGAAAAGACACACTCAGCTTGTGGCTTTAGAGGAGCATATCAGCAAATTTCCGGAATCAGAGTCCTCTGAACTGGTAAGTAAATTGCATCTTAGTACCAGAACCGATTGGTACGTATGACCAGTACTGCTATGCTCCCTCTTTCCAGAATTTTTTTATCTAACCCCAATTGATTCCCAAGTTTCATTTAGAATTTCTACATATTTTGATAAATAGGAGGGACAGGAACAATGTTCCCTATTTTTTTTTCTTTTGACATCAGCAATCTTACAAAAAAATAGGGGGAATTTCATGTATACCCTTCAAAACTTTCGAAATTACGTATTTCCCCATCTAAAATTTCATAATATCATATTTCGAAATATCATAATAAAAATATGATATTATGATTTGAGAGGGCCAAATACGTAATGTTGAAAGTTTCAAGTATACATAGGCACATCTGGTGAATGTAGGTATTAGATCAGTAAAATTTTGCTCTTTTTTTTATCTGGTCTATGCTGGCATCAGAGAAAATAAGAGGAATAGCTATGTTATGGTCCTTCCTAATTTCTAATGTAGGTTGATTATTCCATAATTTCTAATAGCAATTTTTTCTGGGCTTGCTGGGTTCTTCCTACTGAAATTGTGAAATGAAAATTTATATTCGGTCAAAATAAGAATCTGTTCAAATAAAATATGGCATGATTTAGATTTTTATTGAAAAAAATCTCTTTTATATAAGCAGAGGTTAGCCCGTTTGACAGCAGAGTACCCAGATTATAGAAGAAATTATGACTTCCCGTCTTATAATGAGGTTTCTTCTGTTGCTCTCTCATTTTATATCTTTTCCTTCCCAAAAAATATGCTATTTATTAATTCATAAATTCTTATTATCTAATACCAGCAATTCTTATTTCCTTAGGATTGGAAGGTGATGAAAGTAGGTTCAGTATCTAATATAATAGAATCAAAATCCATTGTTGCTATTGATTGTGAGATGGTTCTTTGTGAAGATGGTACTGAAGCACCGGTACGAGTTTGTGCTGTAGACCGAAATTTGATGGTATGAACCTCTCTCTCTCAATACATTGATCATTTATCTATCTGTGGTTAAATAATTTAGAAGGAGATTTTGTTTTTTTATAGGTACTGATAGATAAACTTATATGCCCTGGTAAGCTGGTTAAAGACTACCGAACACACATAACAGGTATGTCAGCTGAAGATTTGGATGGAGTAACATGCACATTAGCTAAAATACAGGTATTAATTTGCCATTGTTTACATTACTGTATATTTTGTGGATCATAATTGGAATTTGTTTTTTTGCTCAGAAATCATTGAGAAAGATCTTGATGAAGGGGACTATATTAATAGGCCATAGTTTGTTTTTTGATTTACGAGGTAAAAATGAACAAACAAATTGCTTTAACTCTTACATATCTATTATATTTCAATTAAGTAGTGTTGGTTCTGACGGTTCTTTATTGGGTGGGTCCCTTCATACAGCTCTGAAAATCGATTACCCATTGGTAATTGACACAACATGTATTTTTAAACATGCAGATTTACCACCTGGAGTATCTCCTTCTTTGAATAATTTGTGCAAGGTACATATTTCAACACCCCCCCCCCCCCCAAAAACATGAGGGCATTTTGGGAATTTGCAAAGCATATTCATCAGTTTTTCATTCCGTTTGTTTTGGTATTGTTATAATTTGCCAGACAGTGTTGGGTAGAGCAGTGAGAGAAGAAGGTGAAACGCATGACTGCTTAAATGATGCAAAAGCCACAATGGAACTTGTTCTGGCTAAACTCGAACACGGTTTCAACCATCCAATCAAAGTTGCCTATGTAAGTTACAGTATTTTTACTACAAGGGAATTTCATTTATACCCCTCAAAAACCCTTAAATTATGTATTTCCCATAGAAGGAAAAATCGGTATCGGGATCGGGATCGGCACCGATCGATCCCGATCCGGATCGGAAAAATCGGTCGGGATCGGCCGAATCGGATCGGAAAATCAGACTTTTTTGCCAGAAGCTTGTTTTACACTAAAAAAATAGGAAAAATTGATAAAAAAATTTAGAAAAATTATTACAATCAAATAATCCACTAATACAATATAATACAAGTATTATAACTAAAAACACACTCTTAACCCAAAAAAAAGACAACAGTCAATCTGTGATTGAATGGAGGTACAAATTAAAATTCACATATATAGAAATGAGTTGTGTTTTTTAACAACAAAGATTGTATGGTGTGGTGGTAGTTGAGTTTGGTTGCCATGCTTGAGGGCATGAGTTCGATTCACAGAGAGCTCAAAATTATTTTTGGAGTTTGTTTAATTCGCGTTTCGGTGGAATCGGTCTATTTCAGTCCGAAACGGACGAAATTTGGCTGGAATGAGACCGGAACAGCCGAAATTTGACTGGAATGAGGCCGGAACGGTCGAAATTTGACGAAATCTACACTAACCGCGTAACTCGGTCTGAAATCGGATCGGTACCGTCCGATCCCGATCCGGAACGGCCGATTTTGCCTTCTATGGTATTTCCCCTCTAAAATTTCATAATATATATTTACCTTTCTAAATTTAAAAAACTCACAAATTTACCCAATTTATTGACTTTTCTATTAAAACTCATTTTAAATTTACAAAGTACCCATTTTACCCTTTATTAAAAGAATAAAAAATATGTAAGCATGTTTAAGAGAAATGTTTCATCCTTTTGAGGGGTATACATAAAATTCTCCCTTTTTAGTATTATAGTTCTATTATGTTAGATTTATTTCTTCTGATCGATTTACTATAGTGAGATAAAACATAGGACATGATATAATACCTGATATCTGACAAAACAATTTTATACCTGATATGATGTGATAATCAGGTATCAGAATCTGACTTGGCTAAACTTAAGGTGCATAAGGTACCAGTCAAGGTGTCTTGTGAAGAATTGAGTAGATTTCTACCGGGGAAACCAAATGTTGATGTAAGTGATTCACTTCCCTTTGTCTTAATTAATATCTCTAACATTTTGTTTGAAATGCAATTGTGTAAAATTCATTTCTTTATTTGATTTCTTTGCTTTTCTTGTTAATTAAATAAACAGAAGGATATACGAGTAAGTGGTAGTGGTAATGTATATGCTACATTAGTAGAATTTAGAAATGCAAAGGAAGCAGAGAAGGCTTTTGAAGATTTAGATGGAGATTTAAACCAGGTAATATATTAATTTGCACCCAAATTTGATAATAACAAAACTAAAATCATGGACTCACCTATATTATTAGGGTTTATTAGGGGTGTCAATAGTACCCTTTTATCCATTTACCCAACCCGTATCATATTCGATTAGACGGGTAAGGGTACAGGTACAGACTATTTTGTACCAGTTACCCTATACGGTAATTATTAAAAATGAAATTATATATATAGATATATATATAGATAGATATATATATAGAGGAGGGATCCACTTACAACAAATTTGAGTTACAACAAAGTTACAACATTCATTTTTTTCATTTTCAAAGTCCAAATCGTCGATCCAAACCGTTCAACATGATCTCCACAATAAAATGTACTTGCAGATCAAATTTTACATTTTTTTGAATTTTTTTACTATTTATTAAGTATTTTACAAAAAATAGCCATACTTAGACCATTGAATTTTGTACCCATCTTAATAAATAGTAAAAAAATTCAAAAAAATATAAAATTTGATCTGCAAGTACATTTTATTTAGATAATCATGTTGAACGGTTTGGATCGACGATTTGGACTTTGAAAATGAAAAAAATGAATGTTGTAACTTTGTTGTAACTCAAATTTGTTGTAAGTGGATCCCTCCTCATATATATATAGAGAGAGAGAGATGAAACAAGTTATATATATAGAAATGAAATTATAATTACACTATATGGTAATTATTTTTGTACCAGTTACCCTATGGTGAGACGTGGAGTAAAACAAGTTTGTACTTCACGCCATATTTTCTTTTTGAAAATCCAAACAACCGATCCGAACCGCTCAACATGTTCTCTATATTGAAATGTGCTTGGAGACTAAATTTTACATTTTTTGGAATTTTTTTACTATTTATTAAGCCACTTTGAAAATTGCTGATCCACTGGAAACAATAAAAAACAGTAAAAATTTCTGGACCACCAGATCAGCGATTTTCAAAGTAGCTTAATAAATAGTAAAAAAGTTTCAAAAAATGTAAAATTTAGTCTCCAAGCACATTTCAATATGGAGAACATGTTGAGCGGTTCGGATCGGTTGTTTGGATTTCAAAATGGAAATATAGTGCCATGGAGTAATTAAAAACTTAGTTTTGCTCCACGTCTCACCATAGCTCATCTATATATATATATAGGATTTGGCTAATATGCTACGCGTAGCATAGGGCCTCTCCGTGCTACGGCTCACTTTTTGATTTTTCAAAATCCTAACGGTCGATCCGAACCGTTGAACATGATCTCCATATTAATATGTACTTGCAAACCAAATTTTACATTTTTTAGAATTTTTTTACTATTTATTAAGCCACTTTGAAAATCGCTGATCCAATGGTCCAGCAGATTTTACTGTTGTGTACAAATTAGTGTTTTTTCAAAGTGGCTTAATAAATAGTAAAAAAATTCTAAAAAATGTAAAATTTGGTTTACAAGTACATATTAATATGGAGATCATGTTCAACGGTTCGGATCGACCGTTAGGATTTTGAAAACTCAAAAAGTGAGCCGTAGCACGGAGTGCTCTATGCTACGCGTAGCACGCTAGCCATGTCCTATATATATATATATATAGAGAATGGCTAACATACAAACGTTTGTTCCTGGGCTCAGGAACAAACGATTTGGTTCTCCGATTTTCAAAGTCCAAACAACAAATCTAAACCGTTAGATGTTCAATCTATATTAAAATCTACTTGGAGACCAAATTTTACATTTTTTGGAATTTTTTTACTATTTATTAAGCTAGTTTGAAAACCGCTGTTTTTATTAAATTTCTGCAGCATTGAAAAACAGCGGTTTTCAAACCAGCTTAATAAATAGTAAACAAATTCCAAAAAATGTAAAATTTGGTCTCCAAGTAGATTTTAATATAGATTGAACATCTAACGGTTTAGATTTGTTGTTTGGACTTTGAAAATCGGAGAACCAAATCGTTTGTTCCTGAGCCCAGGAACAAACGTTTGTATATTAGCCATTCTCTATATATATATATAGAGATGAGCTATGCTACTCCATGGAGTAAAACGCATTTGTACTTCACGCCGTATTTTTATTTTGAAAGTCCAAACGACCGATCCGAACCGTTCAACATGTTCTCCATATTGAAATGTGCTTGGAGACCAAATTTTACATTTTTTGGAATTTTTTTACTATTTATTAAGCCACTTTGAAAATCGCAGATCCACTGTGAACAGTACAAAACAGTAAAATTTTCTGGACCACCGGATCAGCAATTTTCAAAGTGGCTTAATAAATAGTAAAAAAATTCCAAAAAATGTAAAATTTGGTCTCCAAGCACATTTCAATATGGAGAACATGTTGAACGGTTCGGATCGGTGGTGTGGACATTCAAAATAAAAATATAGCGGCGTGGAGCACCAAAGCGTTTTACTCCATGGAGTAGCATAGCTCAATTCTATATATATATATATATATATATATATATATTTATAGGGGGATGATACATGCTATGATATAGTTTTATTCATGACCCATATATATCTATTTAAAGGCACCCTTTTGTCCGTTTACTCGACCCAATACCCCTTTTATCGGGTACGGGTAAGGGTAAAGTTTTTTTTTTTTTTCGTTAACTTAATGGATAAGGGTATGAAAATGCTTCCACCCGACCCGTTTTGTACCCATTAACATCCCTAGGTTAAACTTGTACGGATTTCTGGTATGGCATCAGTCAAGTAGAAAACCTATTTATCTCCCTTTCATTTTTGTCAGTGAAGAAATTTACTCTACATATTTAAAATAGGATTTATGTGGAAGATTGCAAAAACGAGTTTCATTGAGGCTTGGAAATGGCGAGATCGTGACCTTTAATATACGCAAAATGTCACATAACTCATCGAGTTAAAGGTGAAAAACACAAAATCCAGGAGAGGATGAAATCTTTAATTTGCAAAAGAAACACAGGTTACTCATGGAATGGTTAGTGTTTTGGATTTGAAAGCAGTAGTTTTGTGAAGAAATTTTGTTAGGAATCATTGTTGTATTCTTATTTGTTTAATGCTGAATCTGTAAAGGACGAGATTATTTATTTTTTTATATATTTATTTTGAAAGAAACCCAATATTGTTTTTTTATATATCCTCCATAAATTAAAAATTCCAAACATGCCCTTGATTTTTTATTTTTTTTTAATTCCTGGTGGTTCTAGGTTTACTAAACTGCCAAGAATCCTAGCGGTTTGCTAGGAAAATGGACCACACACTATATAGACCTGTTTTCTTTCTCCTCTCACTCACAACTCATTCAAATCCAACAGTAGAGAAAAAAAATCACTGTTTTTGGATGGTCCAGAATTTTCAGATCAAGTGATTTTCTACTTATCTAATAAAATAGTAAAAATATTAAAAATAAAATAAAATTTGGTTTGCAAGTACATGTTCATTTTATAATCATGTTGAACGGTTTGGATCGACCGTTAGAATTTTGAAAACTCAAATATTGAGCCGTAGCACGGACCAAACCGTGTTATGCATAGTACCGTAGCCTCACTCTTTATGAGATGGAATCTTGAGTCAAATATTTCTTGGCCAATTATTAGAAAGTAGAACTAGTTGTTGGATCTAATTATTAAAGAAAAAGTAATGTACTTGTTGAAACTTCCTAGTTTTACTTATTAGTCAAAAATATTCTTTATTAGTAGTTAAATTGGAAAGATGAACTATCTAATTAGTACAGTCAAATTCTTTCTTAACTTATTAAGTACATGAGTTCAACTTACAAGGAGACCCTTAATCATATATTAATGACACATTAGAGAAAATTGTAGTTCTTCAATTTACAAGGAGAAAGCAATTTTATTAGATTTAAATATATATATATATAGATAGACTACGGTGAGTTGTGAACACGCCATATTTTCATTTTAAAAATCCAAACAATTGATCCGAACCGCTCAACATATTCTAAATATTGAAATGTTCTTGGAAACTAAATTGACATTTTTTGAAATTTTTTTATTATTTATTAAGCCACTTTGAAAATCGCTGATCCACTGTGAACAGTAAAAATTTCTAGACCACCGGATCAGCGATTTTCAAAGTGGCTTAATAAATAGTAAAAAAATTCCAAAAAAATGTAAAATTTAGTCTCCAAGCACATTTCAATATTTAGAACATGTTGAGCAGTTCGAATCGGTTGTTTGGATTTTCAAAATGAAAATATGAGTGTGAAGTAAAAATGACCTCTTACTTCACAACTCACCATAGCCCAGCTCTCTATATATATATATATATATACATGCTATGCATAGCATAGAGGGCTTCCGTGCTACAGCTTAATATTTGAGTTTTCAAAATTCTAACGGTCGATCCGAACCGTTCAACATGATCTCCATATGAATATGTACTTGCAAACCAAATTTTATATTTTTTAGAATTTTTTTACTATTTTTTAGATAGGTAGAAAATCACTTGAGCTAAAAATTTTGCACCATTCAGATCAAGTGTTTTTCTACCTATCTAAAAAAATAGTAAAAAAATTCTAAAAAATGTAAAATTTGGTTTGCAAGTACATAATCATATGGAGATCATGTTGAACGGTTCGGATCGACCGTTAGGATTTTGAAAACTCAAATATTGAGCCGTAGCACGGAGGCCCTCTATGCTATGCATAGCACCGTAGCCAACTCCTATATATATATATATATGTGTGTGTGTGTGTGTGCTTGCAAATCAAATTTTATATTTTTTTGATTTTATTTACTATTTATTAAGTATTTTACAGAAAATAGTCATATTCAGACCATTGAATTTTGTACCCATTTTAATAAATAGTAAAAAAATTAAAAAAAATGTAAAATTTGATCTGCAAGCACATTTTATTTAGATAATCATGTTGAACGGTTTGGATCGACAATTTGGACTTTGAAAATGAAAAAAATGGTTGTTATAACTTTGTTGTAACTCAAATTTGTTGTAACTTGATCCCTCCTCTCTATATATATATTTTAATTCATAATAGATTACTTTAAAATGCATGTGGGTCAATATAAAAAATTCTTCCTAAATTCCCACACATCTGTATATAAATCTAAATATGATAAGACAACTGTAATGTCATGTTAGGTATGACATGATAGACAAAATGACAAACGCAAATAAAAAACACGAATGAGCGCATCTAATGGCTACAGAGAATCCGGAGTCAAAGGTTGCATGGATCCTAAGCTAAGGTTTAAATTATAAATGATAGTTGTCTCAAAAATTGCATGAGAGGTGAGCTGTGGAATTATAAAATTAAGACAAGGGTTCAAATGCCTTCATTTTTTTTTATCTCCACCGTTCCTTCATTTTTAAAACGATCATTACTCAAAAATTTAAAACATAAACGTCAAAATAAAACAGTTAGATGTAATCTATATAATTTTTACTACGTGCTCATAAAAAAATTATCACATTCCGTTTTTGTTTTTATGTGAATCAATAAGTTGAAAAACGAACATCTAAAAATTATCCACATCAATACATTTTTACAAGCTCTTGATGACAAACACAACAAAGTTGAAATATCGTAACTTTTTACACATGCATAGATAAAATGACATAGATCATATCTAACGGTTTTATTTTGACTTTTAAGTTTTAAATTTTGAGTTATTAAAGTTTTAAAAAATGGAGGTACGATGGAGGCACAAAAAATAGAGACATTTGAACTCTCCTCTAAAATTAATATACTATGGATTGATGGTGTCGTGCATCGATTAATAACCACGTTTTCATTCACTTGCCAGCTGTTTTTGCATATTTTGTGTACACTTTCAACGCGTAGCACCGACGCTTTTTTTTTGTTTAAAATATCAGAATGAAACTTATCAAAAGAAAAATATCCGAAATTTTAATTTATACCAACTTGAAAAAATAATAAATCAAATAATAACAATTTCTGAGTATTTTCTTTTTCAGCATGTCCTCAATTTGAAACTGTGGACAAAAATTGAGTGTATGCAGTTTAGCAGAAAATATATATATATATATATATATATAATTTCAGTTTGAAACCGCAGACACCCAATTTCTGTCTGCAATTTGAAACTGAGAACGTGGTGAAAATGGAAATACTCAGAAATCGTGGTTATTTGATTTAATTTTTTTTAATGGTATAAATAAAAATTTCGGAAAAAATATATATATAATTTGCAACCACATGTTACCACCTCCCATTATTTCTGCTAAATAGAGAAAAGTTGACTACTCAGATCTTTCATTTCTAACTCCATAATTTTGTTTTCTAGCTTCCTCCAATTATTAATTTAAATATTAAAACAGTTGAAATTGAAATATGAGCATTTGACTATACAAGTTAATTTAAACATCTAATTATTCATAGTTGAAATATCCGATTATTAAAATTTAAATATTTGTCTATACAAATTAAAACACTATATAATTTAAATTTGAACAGAAAAAATATTAATCAAGTTTAAGTATCAGACAGTATAAATTTAAAGCATTTAGGAGAAGAGTTCAAAATTAAAAAAAAATTAATATTAATAGTTCTTAGTTGTCATTGTCCTACTTTTTGCATGGTTAAAGAAAACGAAAGGAGTCTATTTTTCTAAAAATTTAGGGCATTAAGTCAGAAAATTAACTATTCATCAGCAATCAACATGTTCTTAATTGGAATTAAATGGACTTAAATGTTTTCTATATTGAGGCATTAAATAATTATAAAATGCTCTTTTCCTTCTGACAGTAGATGAATCAAATATTTAAATGTGTTATTTATTTCTCAATATGTGTTTAAAGTTTGAACCTATTTTAATTGCTTTATGATAAATGACTGATCAAATCAAATTGACTTAAATTTAATATGTACTTTTATTTAAATAATCGATAACATATCTGTTATGATTTCTAAGGAGAAGCTAGAAACAAAAGAGAAACAAGAGATATAATTTTATGAGGATTATTAATTGTATTTCTTAACTTCATATTACATAGAGTACAAATGATTTATTTATAACAATATAAAATTTCTCAAAAGAGAAACTTATACATAACTCTTTCCTAAAATACCCTACATACTAAATACTAAAAACTCTGATATCCTGCTAAATCAAGTTTGATGTAAATAGATGATGAGATGAGAGACATACACAACAAAATCTACATACTAAATATTAAAGGACTCGGACGATCAGATCTCTTTCTACACGAATATTATAGGACCCGAATTCTTATCATACGATCAGATATGTTTTCTGCACGAATATTTAAGGAACCGGATGGTCAGATCTGTTTCTGCATGAATATTAAAGGACCCGAACGTCAGATATATTTCTGCACGAATATTAAAGGAACTGGACGGTCAAATATGTTTCTGCACGAATATTATAGGACCCGAATTCTTATCAGACGGTCAGATCTGTTTCTGCACGAATATTTAAGGAACCGGACAGTCAGATCTGTTTTTGCACGAATATTAAAGGACCCGGACATCAGATCTGTTTCTGCACGAATATTAAAGGAACCGGATTCTTATCAGACGGTCAGATATGTTTCTGCAGGAATATTAAAGGAACCGGACAGTCAAATTTGTTTCTGCACGAATATTAAAGGAACCGGACGGTCAAATCTGTTTCTGCACGAATATTATAGGACCCGAATTCTTATCAGACGGTCAGATCTGTTTCTGCACGAATATTTAAGGAACCGGACGATCAGATCTATCACGAATATTTAAGGAATCGGACAGTCAGATCTATTTCTTCACGAATATTAAAGGACCCGAAAGTCAGATCTATTTCTGCACGAATATTAAATGAACCGAATTCTTATCACATGGTCAGATCTGTTTCTGCACGAATATTAAAGGAACCGGATTCTTATTAAAGGAACCGGACAGTCGATCTGTTTCTGCACAAATATTGAAGGACCCGGAAGGTCAGATCTGTTTCTGCACGAATATTAAAGGAACCAGACAGTCAGATCTGTTTCTACATGAATATTAAAGGACCCGGACGGTCAGATCTGTTTCTACACGAATATTAAAGGACACGGACGGTCATATCTGTTTCTGCACGAATATTAAAGGACACTGTCTGGATCTAATCTCAAAATTTGAGGTACTTGAGAAGATGGATCCTCCGGAATTCAATTTTATATGTGTAAGCTGGATACTGACGGGTGGGCCCCGATTGTCAGGTGACTTCTTCGCTTTGTACAAAAATTAGAGTTCATCGTATGACTATGTGGATCTATCAAAATTATAAATTTCCAATGTCTTTAATATTCTATTTCTATTAAAATTATGAATCATTTTTTATATTCCTTCTTGAATTCGGATCCAATAAAGTAACTCAATTTTCTATCCAAGATGCTCTAACACAAATTTTGAAGGACCCGGACCCTTCAAATAATACTGACCCCTGCGCTATCTCCTTATAGGCACCAAACACGTCTAAACTCAAAAATTGAGTTACTATATAGGATCCAGACCCTTCTTTTAGTTACTATATATCTCTGTTTGTAAAGTTTAAACAGTTAAACATGATACATCTTTATATGAAAAAGTATTTGGAGATCAAATTTTACATTTTTTTTTTTAAATTTCTACTAATTTTTAGATAAGTACAAAATATTTGTTTTTGGATGGTCTAGAAATTTAAATTAAATGATTTTCTATCTAAAAAATAGTAAAAAATATTAAAAATGAAACATTTAACCAACAAGTCATTTTCATATGAAAATCATGTTCGGCAGTTCAGATCAATTATTTTAACTTTGAAAACAAAGATATGAGTCCATAACATAAATCGCTCCATAATATGCATATTAGCAATAATTTACAATAATTTACAATAATTTGAACTTTGATATACAAAGATATGATGTGTATAATTTACAATAATTTTGTGTTAACTCATTTTGATAAACGCATGCATCAATTATGGCTATCCAGTATTTGAGCAACAAAGCTCATCTTAGGATTTTGGAGTAAACTAATTTGTCACCCTTTCAAATAATCCTTCCAACCTCCTTCGACGCCTTTCAAATTTTGCTTTTGAGAGAACCTCACAATGTCTACTAGAACCTCTTTGTTGGCACCATTTAGGAGCTTCCCCGTTCCGACTGGAGGTGTCCAGTTCGTTTTTGGGTTGTTGGTGGCGGAGGCGGAGGCGGAGGGGTTTAGAAGAGAAGGCGGCTGAGAGTGTTGGATTTTATTAAAACGAATTCGAATCCCCTAAATTAATTTAACAGAGCAATGTTGCCTTCACGCAGCGCACAGACTATAGAATTAAAAGAACGCTGCATATGGTTGATGTGCTGCATGAAGCCAAAATTGTTCTGTTAATATATTTACTCAAATAACCCAATTTTTTAGTTTAGATTTAAACCGTCTAATCTGTTTCAGCACGAATATTAAAGGACCCTAATTTTGATTGGATGGACTATATAATCACGGGTAAACAACGGGTTTTGCCTTCACGCAGCGCACGGAGCCACGGACTATAGAATTAAAAAGACGCTGAATATGATTCATGCGCTCCTTGAAGCAAAAATTGCTCTGTTAATGTATTTACTCAAATAACCCAAATTTGTGGATTTTGTAGAATATAGACGGTCAGATATGTTTATGCGCGAATATTAAAGGGCCGGTTTCTTATCAAACAGTCCAGATCTAAATGCAAAATTTGAGGTACTTCAAAAGATGAATCCTCCGGAATTCATTTTGATATGTGTAAGCTGTATAATGACATGTGAGCCCCGATGGTCAGTTGAATTCTTCGGGTTGTAAAGTTTACATAGTTAAATATGATCTTTATATGAAAAAGTATTTGGAGATCAAATTTTACATTTTTTTAGAATTATTTTTACTAATTTTTATATAGGTACAAATCTTTGTTTTTGGATGGTCTAGAAATTTTAAATTAAATATTTTTCTAACTATCAAAAAAATAATAAAAAATATAAAAAATACAAAATTTGGTTAGCAAGTACATTTTCATATGAAAATTATGTTGAGCAGTTCAGACCAATTATTTGAATTTTTATAATGAAGATATCATGAGCCCATAGCATGCATGAACTGTTCCGTAATATGCATATTACCATAGCCTTACTCCTTTTTCTTTTTCTTTTTTTTTTCATTTTATTCATGATTAATCTTATTTTGAAATATTCATACCTTGAGGGGTTAATTTTTTTTTTTTTCAACCTTCCTCTCACCATTAACTGTTATCGGCAAAAAACACTTTTACTCTCGCAAAACTAGATGGTCCTGAAAAGTTTGGTTTAACCCCATCACTTTATATAATTTGGTATTTGAATATCACATATCTTGTAATTTCTAACTCATATATTCTTTTTTTTATTTGTTTTGAAGATATAAGTTTGGGCCAACATTGTTTTATTTTTTGCGGTTTGCACAACCAAATCCAATATTCTGCAGTAATTAGTTAGAAAAAAATTAATTCGAAATATCAAAACCTTGACAAAAAAAATCAGAATAGGGAAAAAAAAGTATGGCAACCTTGACACAAAAAAAAGAAATAAAAAATTTAAGAAAAAAAGAAAGATTAAAAAAACAGGGAATGTGAGAATGTTTGTATCTTGGGAGTATCCAAATTCTTCGACATTGCAAATCTGAGAAACAATCTTACAAATTCCTGTAAAACATTTTGCAAAGGGGAGGGGTATTTAAATGATAAATGAAGACTATACTGCAAAAAATAGTTTTAATAAAAAATAGCAATATAACAAATAGTATTGCCTGAAAATAGATTTATCATAATATTCTGGTTAAAATTAGATTTAACCAGAATTAGCAATCAATATTTAGATCTGTAGAGTAATGCGTATGGAAAAATAAAAAATAATTAATAATTTACATGTACATGTTATATTAGAATGAAGCATATCAGTAAAATCGTGTAATATTTACAAAGAATGTATATGTAATATGTATAATAAATAAAAGCAACATTATATATAAAAAAATAACATCATGTGATAAATAATAGCTAAGCATTTCTTTAACTAAACCTACATATAATAAACATGGTTAATAAGAACCAGTGATACTTTCAATTCAGAGAAAAATGTAATGTTATCTCATATTTAAAAGACATCACCATATATAAATTCAGGCAGTTTAAAAATAAAACTGATACAAAAAGGTTTTAGAAAAAGCTATTAATTATTTGTAAATATTTTTTAATATCAATTTTTTTTTGAAGTTATACAACAGAGTGCAAAAGTTTCAAGTAATACACACAAAATATTTCCATGAGAACAAAATGGCATATGAAACCCAAAAAATGTCCTTCTTTCTTACTGATTTGTATATGACAACGAAATGTCATATAAATTTCTCAAAGAAAACTACAAAAGTTAATTTGTTGATTATTCAGAAATATTTCAGATATATGAGCAAACACTCCAAAGTTTTCTCAAAAATTATTTCAGGTGATGAGAAACAACAATAACAAAATATATTGAAAGAATATAAAGTTATGCTGGTCGGTTGATTTAGAAACAAATAAAAAATAGGTTCCAAATATAGGTAGTAATAATATTCATATATTTAGCCTTGCCGCTGTCCTTAACCTTCATAATTTATATTTTAATTAATAATCACTAACCTTCCTAATTTAGTTTCAATCTTTGTCAAAAGTCCAGTCCAATATTTCGGCCCAAGCCAACAATCAAAAACAAATTTAGTCAGCAAGATCCAGCCCAATTATATAGAGTAGAACTAGGGTGTTCCAAAGTTCACCAAACCCCCTTTGTGAACTCAACTCTAAAACATATCGGATTGACTTCAAATGACGAATCCAAACCGTTGAAATTCTTTTATCTTACTAGTGATGCATCTACATGTGAAAATTTTAAAATTTTAAATTAGTTTTGTATAGAGTCAAGTGGTCAAAAGGCGTCCAAAAAATTAATACATTAAAATTAATTTATAAACCTTCCAATTTTGACTACTTGACTTTATATTAAATTAATTCGAAAGTTTAAAATTTTCACATGTAGACGCATCACTCGTAAGGTAGAAGAATTTCAACGGTTTGAATTCGTCGTTTGAAGCCAATCCAATAGATTTTAAAATTGAGTTCATAAAGGAGCTTGGTGAACTTAGGAACACCCTAGTTCTACTCTGTATATATATATAACCGTGTTTTAGGATGCTATATATTTTCTTGGCGCCTTAACAAGATATTTTCCTTGGCCCACCACACTATACCAGGATCAATCTTAGACCCACACACTTTATGATAGCACTAAATTTCTCTGCTGCGTCAGAAGATATTTCCGTTGCCCATGTGACATGTTTTTCGGAATGATATGCAAAATTTTACAATATATTATTATTTATATGAGATGCTTTTACTTAATTAATATTAAATTGAGAATTATATATCTTGAAAAATAACAGTTATATGTTAAAAAAAATATAAAGAACGAAATTATTCACGACTCCTAGCCATTTTATTAGATACCTGCCTTATAAAAAATTAAAAAAAAAAAAAGAAACTGAAGACGGACAGCTGTCTTATAAAAAATATAAAAATGCATTTATTTATTGAGTTGACTCCCAGTCTTCTCCGAGTCTCCCACTCACTCAACTAATAATAAGTTTTTCTACCTTCTCTCTTTGCATCGTTTCATATCAACACAAGAAAAGAAAAGAGAACAGATTTAGCAATTTTAGATCGATGGGTCTAGGCGGGGTGATTTCCAACCTTCTCTCTTTGGGCACCAAACTGAGCCAATCTGCGCAAGCTCCGTCTTCTTCCTCCAATCCTCCAGTAGATCAAAACCACCAAATTGAGGCAGAGTTGAAGAAATTGATGAGGATGTTGAAGCGGATCAAGGCCACACTGTACGATGCCGAGCAGAGGGAGATCACAGACTCGTTGGTGAAGCTCTGGTTGAAGGAGCTCAAGGGTGTTGCGTACGATGCAGAGGATGTACTGGGTGAGTACCACTATGAAGTCTTACGAGCACAAGTGGAGGCAAGAGATGCTTCAACCACCATATTCTCGTAAAAGGAAGCTAATTCAGGTAACTAATTTAATTTTATTTCTTTGAGCAAAGAGTATATCTGTATAAGTGATAGGTTTTGTGTAGAGCCATATATACAAGTACAAGGTACTAGCTGGACATATGATGTGTCATAGGAAATATGAAAGTCCATCTAAAACAAATTGCAAAACACAAAAATGCAGCAAAGACCCGTACTATATAACTAGTATTAACGGGATGGAAAAGAGAGAGACTGTGCTTCAAATAGCATTATTTGTGTACATGAACATTATAGTAGGTCTTACACTCTCAAGGTAATTATAACTTTCCAGGTTCCATGCCGCATGCTGGATGAAATTCGGCAAATAAGGAGCAGATTTGATGAGATTGCGAATGATCGGATAGCACTTCAATTGTCAGAGGGAGATGGACCCAAACGTTGCAACAACGAATTGCAAATAGCTCCAACTAGCCACTTCGTAGTTGAGTCGAATATCTTTGGTCGACAGAGGGAAAAGGAGAAACTAATTGATTTGTTGTCCTTAGAACGTGATATTGTTTCGGTGGTGACAATTGTGGGCATGGGGGGCATTGGCAAAACAACCCTTGCACAACTTGCCTATAATGATCAAAGAATCCGACAAAGGTTTGATAAATATGGGTGGATATGTGTATCAGACGATTTTAATGTTGAAAGGCTCACCAAAGAATCACTCGAGTCTATTACAGGAAATGGGTGTGATCTTACAAATTTGAGTGCTTTGCAAGAGAAAATTCAGAAGGAGATAAGTGGGAAAAGGGTACTTTTGGTCCTTGATGATGTCTGGAATGAGAAAAACTGTCTGTGGGACTCATTTCAGGCTCCTTTTATGTCAGCTTCATTTGCCAAAATCCTAGTTACTACAAGGAATGATCCAGTCGCACGAATCATGCAAACAGAGCCAACATTCAACCTTGGCCATTTGTCAGCTGAACAGTGTTGGCGATTGTTCGAACATTATGCATTTGAGGGAGTAGAACAAAATAATGACCCGAAGTTGGTAGAAATCGGGAAGCTTGTCATGAAAAAGTGTGGAATGTTGCCCTTGGCTGTGAAGTCAATTGCTAGCCTTTTGAGGCATGAGGCGGAAGAAGAGAGTTGGACATATATTTTAGAAAGTGAGCTGTGGGAGTCTGTAGATGTTCACAATGAGATATTTCCACCTCTTCAAATAAGCTATGCACGTCTTCCCACATACCTAAAGTCTTTTTTTCTGTATTGTTCCATGTTTCCTAAAGATTACTTGTACAAGGTAAAAGATTTGGTGAAATTATGGAAATCCCAGGGTTTTATTGAGCCTAAGGGAAACAAGACTGCAGAAGAAATTGGTTTTGAATATGCTGAGCAATTGTGCCAGAGGTCCTTGTTTGAAAGACAAGACAGACATGAGTTGAATGTGTTTAAGTTGCATGATATAGTTCATGATTTAGCACGACTTAATTCGGAAAATGATTGCTATTCAATTGAGTTTGGTAAGCTCCCAATTTTTCCTAATATACTGTACCATATGTATATAGGTAATTATGTGAATCTAAGAGATCCTATTCCGTCTGACAAGTTCACTACCCTGCGCACACTTCTTATAGGCTACCATGTCAAAAACTTCTTCAATACTTTTGAATTTTCAATGGCACCAAAATTAAGAGCTCTAGATACATGGTTATTCCGTGATTTTGAATGTCTTTCCTCCATTGGTAATTTGAAACATCTTCGTTATCTTTCACTTAGGGATATGTCCTTTGAAATGCTACCTGAATGCATATGCTCCCTTTACAGCTTGCAAAATCTAACTCTTGAGTGTATTTGTGATCTCAAAGAGTTGCCAACAAAAATAGGAAATCTAATTAGCTTAGAAGAGCTACGAATTAATAATTGTCATGGACTGAAGGTGTTGCCTGTGTCCCTTTGTCAATTAAAAGCCTTGAGGAAAGTCTATCTTATTAGTTGCTCCCTACTTGAAGGGCTTCCTACTGACATGGGGAGCCTTACAAATGTTCAAACTCTGGAAATAAGGGATACTCGTGTGAGGTATTTACCACCTAGCTTCATCAAATTTGTACGAAATCAAGCACTGAAGGTGGAGCTCATATGCCAGACAATAGGATGGTTAAAGGGTTTTCCTGATTTAGGAGGTACTCTTTGTCTGTACGGATTGAAAAATATTTCCAATTTAGAGGATGTCAAATGTGCTAACCTTGTGAGTATGTGTAACTTGGAGCACTTGATACTAAACTGGAATGAGGTAAGACCTACAAATAATGGATTACAGTGGAATAATGAGGTAAGACCTACAAATAATGGCAGTGTACTTGAGTTGCTCATAAAAAAAGGTCAGCACATATTTCTTCAAGATCAAAAATGTTTTTCGGTGATGGATAGTTTCCGGCCTCACCCTAATCTTAGCAATCTACAAATAATGGATAGTTTCCGGCCTCACCCTAATCTTAGCAACCTACAAATAATGGATTACAGTGGGATAATATTTCCGGATTGGATTGGAAGCCTATGCAAACTAAAGTATTTGAATATTATCAATTGTAATGGTTTGCAATTCTTAAAAGAAGAGTCACTGCCATTAGAACTTCAAGAGTTGGGAATTCTTGGATGCGATCAGTTAGTATCTATGCCTGCGATAAAAAAGCTGAAATCCTTGGTCAAACTTACCATCAATTGTTGTGAGAATCTGTGCTCGTTTATGGAACCTTCTCCTGAATTGACAATGAGAGCAGGGGTGGGTTCATATGGGACCTCATTGTTGGGGTTGACAAACCTTGTTTCACTCAAAAGTTTGATGATTTCAGACTGTGTCAAATTGCAAGTATTGGCGGATGAGTTGCTTCCTGTAGAACCTTGCGACATTTGGGTTTCTGAATGCCCCGGGTTAAGGGAGTGGTGCTTGCAACATGGAATAAACTATTGAAGGTACTTCCTAATTCCTATTATTCTATAATATTGTTGCTATATTATTGAAGAGAGTGCCATTATCTAGTTTCTAAGCTTTATTTCTTTAAATACAAAATTAAAATTACATTATATTTCTTTCCTCTTTTTTCTTTCCACGCATACCATTCAACTCAAGAATTATATTTTTTTCAAACGTGATTCAAATCTGGAGTGGAAATGAATAGTGCCCCAGGACTGAGTTTTTGGTAGTCAAAGGCTGTTGAATGGTAGAGTAGGCTATGAGATGGCTGTGCAGATCCACTAATTCACATGCGTAATAGTTGTTAGAATAGAATAAATAATTGGTCCCTCTAGCAAAGCTGACTTGCACATAGGTCCTCGCTGAGAATCCAACTCAATTTTTTTTTTTAAGGTTAGTGGCTTTTATGCTAACTAACAAATCAAGTGACTCTAATTCCTAAATCTACTCTTTTATTCTCACAAAATCCTCTAAATTACTAACCATTATCACCCTCTAAATTCCTAGATTTACTCTTCTAATCCTACTTATATATACTCATATTCACCCAATACCTTAATCCCCATGTCACTCCACGATCAGATCCGCTATTTTGACCGCCGCCGATTTCACACAACCACATCTACTTACCGTTGCGCTCCAATTGAGATGGGGACTCTACTCTCTGAGCTCCGACGATACCGCGCTCTCGGCTCGGTTCGGCTCCCTCCCCTCTCACTCATTCTCCTCTCCGCTCAAGGAGGTAGAGACGAGAGAGAGGGGAGGATATCATTGTGTCGGATGTGAAAACTTGAAGAGGAGAAGTGTGGAATGAGAGGCGGCGGCTAAGTAGATCTAGGGTTTGAGATTTTTTTTTTTTTCTCCTTTGAATCCAACTTAATTTTAATGTTCAGTAGTTGAGCTAACTATTCAATGCTCCATAAAATTAGGTTATAAATTAGGAAATCATCCTTTTTGCTCACTTCTAGGCTAAAAGATTCAACATAATGACCTTTTTGCTCGGTTCTAAATAATAGCCTTGGAATTCTAAATCAAAAAGAAACATAAACAGAGAAAAAAAGTAGGAAATCGTCCAATGCAAAACCTCAACTAGATGCAAAGAGGGGCTTGCGTTTGTCTCTTGAATTTTTTGACTTGGATATGAAATTGAGTTCGACTACAGATTTTGCCCATTCAATATATTTAAGGAAAGAGAATTTTTAACCTGGAAGCAGTGGACATGGTGACATTATACAATTCTGAACGATTTTTTTCTATTCTTTCAGATAAAAATGATAAACAACCTGTTAAACTTTTAAGTATTCACAAGAGAATTTTTAACCTGTTTTGAACCTGCGACCTCGACCTCTTACATAGTGCTATTAATTGAACAGGGGTTGGAATGATGATTTTTGGCGGCTCGTTGAGCAGCTTGAACTCCTGTCTATTGAGCAGCTCGTTTGGTTCCACCCTAACAGCACCAATAATTTTCACCCCTCCTCCATCTCTTAGCTCTTTCGCAAGGCTCGCGCCGGCTCCTCTAGGTAAACTTGTATCTCATTTTTCTTAACTTGAAACTTTGTCTATGTAAACATTGCTTGAGAAGGACCAAATATGTCTCTATTGTGCATAACCTCACCTCTATCAATTTAAGGTTTTATATTTCAGTGGATCTTGTTCTTTTTACCTTTTAATTGAACTTGAAAAATCATTTGGTGGATGTTGTTACCAGAATTAGCCTCTTGCTTGTTTATCTTTTTGCATCCTTTAATTCATGCTATTTGTTTTATCTAGATGTACCAGCTTCAAAGATTGATTAGATTCATGTTGCTCTGTTAGGCACAGTTTTAGTTTGGCCTTAGACTATAGCGTGAACTGATTGAGAATTCCATTTTCTTGATATAATAGAAGTTTGTCATTAATATATTCTGGTAAATGTAGGCCAGTGATGTGCTACTTGTTCGTGGAGCTTGTGCAGACAGGCAACTTGCTGTCTGAAATTGGAATACGCTACCCTGTTGGACTGTATGGCTAATAAATTCCATTTTATTTTATTTTTTTTCAAAAGCAGCTTTTATTGTTTTAACAATACTTGAAGGTTGGTTCAGTACATGATATGTTGTTCATGCTAGATACTAGGGAATATTCATTTCTTCAAAACATAGAAACAGAAACTGAAATGGAGGCTCAAAGTTTGAATTATAAGTTTATAAGTTATAACATTGCTGATTGGTATTAGAGGTATATTTAAATAAAGGAATAATTTTTAAAATTTTTGAAGTTGGAATTAAAGGGATTTTGCTTTCAGAAATCAGAATTAGTGGTCATGAGAAATTAATTATGTAAGAATTTATTTAATTTCAAATAAAATATCCGCGGGTAGTCAAAATATCAAATGATATATTACATTTTCTTTTCTGTCCACATATCTATGTGCATTTTGTACATCTTATCTGATTTTTGGCAAATCTCAATCAATTTCAGGATGACTTTCTGCCTGGCATTTATCAAAAGCCTGTACAACTGGGTCATTGTCCTGTTGACAAGGAAGAATGCAGCTATGTTGAGCTAGGCTTTAGCCGAATTTACTAATATTAGCATTTAAAAAAATCAAAATTCAAAGGTAACCGGCCTTCTGGAAAATCTCGAAACATAGCATACACACAGACTTTATCTGCGTGTCTGTCTGGGCAGAAACGCAGACTAGATCTGCATGCCACAAGAGAGATGCACAGACTAGATTGAGCTTGAGCTCAGTGATAGATTGAATTTTTTATGGTATTCATCCCAATCATTGTTTTTACACACAAATTTGTAGTTGGCTTATACATACAATAATGTATTTAACAATATTGATTGCATAACATGCAATATTTTGATAGAATTAATCAAATAAGTAATCTTTACAATAAATCATATTGGATGGTACCAGTTTCGAAAATTTATTACATTCATGTTTCTATGTCAGGCACATATTAAGTTAGGTTTAGAGTAGTGTGAACTTACAAAACTGGAGGCTCACCTTTTACCTACAGGAGAACTGATTCACCATATATTTCCTCTACGAAGCAAGGGTAATAAAATATAAGTAATAATTGAAAATTCCATTTTCTTGATCTAAAAAAATTTGTCATATTGTGTCTTTAATGATTGGTTGTATGCTGGTAAATGTAGGCAATTGATGTACTACTGCATGTAGAGCTTCTACAGAAACATGACTTGCCATATCGGAAGACCTTCTACATAGCCTTAGAGGTTGTGTTAACAGTCCTTAAAGGTTGGTTCAATACATCATGTGTTGTAAATACTGCCATTAGAAGAGTTGGAAATTTATGAATGCGATCACCTAGTATCTATGCCTGGAATACAAAAGCTGAAATTCTTGGTCAAACTTTCCATCGATTATTGTGTTAACTGCCATTAGAACTGGTACAACTGGTACCAATTTCAGGTTGGCAATTATGTTGTTAACTGTTACAACTGTTAACTTTCCTTCTATTACTGTGTTAACTGCCATTAAATCAATTTCAGGTTGGCAATTATCTACACTGTCAGATCCTTGACCTGACGATGCTATTTGAAATCGCAATTGAGCCGGAAAGTCAGCTTCTTGAACGAATTTCAGAGATTGAGCTTGAGCTCAGTGATAATGGTGAAAAGAGATGAGAAAGAGAAATAGGTAAAATTGTTATTTCATTTCATAATCCGAATGGTTACAACTATAGCCTATTTATAGGCGATGCAATATACTGAAAATTACAATTTTCTATGCAGCAGATTCGTCAAACAAAAGACAAGCTGCCACCTAAGCCCCACGGTGGAGCTTTACTGCTTATTTGGCTAATGATCTAACTAACCTCACTGTAGCCTGATCCCGGGGACCCAATCTCCAGTATTAATTATTAATCCTAACGGCTCTCTTCCTTTAAACTAAGCGTGGAGCCCAACTGTCAGCGTCTGTTTCTTTTAAAGGCTGCTGCCCGGTTCGCTGACCTTCATGACCGTCACCTCTCCCTCTTCTTCCAATTCTTTGACTGGGTCAAAATCAATCCAAATCACCCCCAAATTAGATCTGATACCTGACAGACACCCTGTACAGAAACTGGTACAACTGGGTCCTGACAACAAGGAATAAGCGCTGCTATGTTGAGGCTTTAGTTCAAAGAATAATTGATTTTTTTGTGGATACATATTTTTTTTCCCGTGCTACTCTTGTGTTGCTTTTGACAGATTCACAACCATTTTTTTATTTTTATATATGGATGTTCTTTAAAGGGAAAATTTCCAGTGTACCCATACAAACATTTGAAGCCAATATCCCCATTAAAATACATAATATCCAATATCCCCATAAAATTTTAACTTTCTTATTTTTATCCCCTTTTAATTAATTAATATTTTATTTAATTATTTTAAAAATTAAACTGACTAAAATGCCCTTGAATTTTAACTGGAGTCGTCCAATTAAGCTACAACATGATTAAATTTAGAAGAGATCTAATAATAAATTGAATTCTTCACGTCTAATTTCTTCTTCCTTCCGGTGCAAGATTTTGGCTATTTAGTTGACACCCCAGAGCAAGGAAATACCTTTCCTGTATCTCTCTCTCTCTCGTCCCCCCTCGTGCCTTTCCTGGCAAATATTAATCTGTTAAAAATTAAAATCATCTTATGAACAGTAATACATTCAATAAATATCATTCTTTTTTCAAGACATGAGATCTTAAATGTTAAACACAAAGTTTAATTCTATTATTGTCAATTAGTCATGATTATTGTTAACATTAATAATTTCACGTATAATCTAGCATTATACATAGACTGTGAAGTAAGTCTGATGGGCTCCAAAATCATCTGATCTGTTTTAAGATCCGTGCATTCTGCTTTAATATTCGTGTGTACTCGCGTCAATTTTTGTGCGCACAGAAGCAAAGATCAGACGGTCCTGGAGTCCATCGGACCTAGTCCGTTCTCTTTGACAGAATGTGAATAGGTAAATCTAAATACATAAATATCATTTGAAAGAAAATAATTTTTCAGAATCTAATAAATTTTTTTCAGAATCAAATAATTATTTGTCACAAAGAACCAAAAACAAAAATGTTTGAATGGTGGGTCTTTAGGAGCATAAAGCCAAGTGTGTATATGTGTTGTATTTTGTGTGTTGGAAGGGCAACAGATGTGTTCCTCATCATGTCTTCGTTTTGGTTGGTAGAATTAGAAATCTGTCTCTTTCACTTTAGACCGTCCGATTAAAATCAAAATTAATAATTGGTCCCAACTTTGCATGTGATCAAAACCGGGTATAAATTGCATTAATATATAATATTATATTGTTGTGCCTTGACATCTCTCTACCACATACTTTGATTTTCACAATTACGTGTATTAATACATTACCCCTTGTTTAGTTGTTCTGAGATTTATTACGGTTATCGAGACGTGCATAACACATAAACAAGTTACGTACACACATTCAAGCCTGCTTCTCCTTTGGTGTTGACAATTTTGACAACTTGACAACTTCATTGCTATAATTATCTTTACATTGAAAAAAAAAAAATTTGACAACTTGTCAATAATATTTTGGCAACTTGGCATTTTTTTTAACAACTGGACTATTTTTCTTTGGATAACTTTCAATAATATTTTGACAACTTGATATTTTTTTTGACAGCTTGACATTTTTTTGACAACTTGATAATTTTTTTTATCAAAATAAATTATTTTTTTGAATAATATTTGTCAATTATTCTGTAAGTCAACTAAATTATTTCTCAATAACATTATTTTTTTGGACAATTAATTGATTTTAATAAAAAATAATTTATAGGTCAAAAAATCAAGCCTAAAATGCAAATGAAAGTTCGATTATAAACAGGCAAAACTCATGATAAATAATTTATTTTTATTATGACTCTGTTCCGAAAAGCTTGCAAAGAGAGTTACATGCATAGAAGGAAAAATCAAAATCGGAATCGGGATTGGTCTTTTGACCGTGGAATCGGAATTGGGTGAATCGGTCGGAATTGGCCGAATCGGATCGGAAACTCGGACTTATTATCTAGAAGCTTCTTTGCGGGTCAGAGCGGGTATCCGACCGAATTGTTGCTGGGTTAGAGCGGGTGACCGGCAGAACTGGTGCTGAGTCAGAGCGGGTATCCCGCAGAATTGGTGCTGGGTCAGAGCGGGTGACCGGCAAAACTGGTGCTGGGTCAGAGCTGGTTTCCGGCAGAACTGGTGCTGGGTCAGAGCTGTTGTTTCCGGACCCATTTTTGTTCCCAGCCCCGTTGTTGTTCTCAGTTCCTCGGCCGCCCCTAGTCCCTAGGCAGCCCAAATTCAGATAGCAAAGCCCAACTGGTGGTACAGAGCTGCTGCGGTTAAGCACAATCGATTTGCCGTGGTAATGCAAATCCTGAAATCTCACGATTCTATGGGGAGGCAGTTGAGACGCATCAGAAGTAGGCACACTTGTTTTGCTGTCGCTAGTGTCAGCAAGTGTGTGCTGGTGATCTCACTGTTCTTAGTCTCTTGGCCGGCCACAGTTTTTTCCTTAGTCGTTGGGTTGCTGCTAGTTTTTCCTTATGCGTCCATATATGCGGTTCGGAATATGCGGCCGCATATTGTTACTCCATATTCGGCCGCATATTATTACCTCATATTTGACCACATATTACCACATATTACCAATATGCGAACGCAGTTCAGCCGAATATTATTATTACATATTCAGCTGCATATTACTGCATATCACCGCATATTTGTTTACATATATATGAATTCTCATTTTAAAATCTGCATATATAAGTTCACATGAAAATCCGCATAGACGGTGGCCTTCCACATACCGCATGAAAATCGTATTTAAATACATTTTCCATATCAGAATCCATATCCTCGAAGGTAAAATAATATTTCAATTTAGTTCTGGAGCTTTTAATATTCTTACGGATATCTATATTCTGTTACATATCGGAGACTTCATCATTAAATATTCCGTAAGCATTGATGACATGAAGTTCAACTGGACATCAAATTTGAGAGTCAACACCTCGGAGAAGTTATTGTATTCCCCTTAATTACTTCGAGACAAGCTTCATTAATTACTCGATCTTGATTTTCACAATTACGTGTATTAATACATTATCTTGTCAACTATTTTGTCAGTAGAATAAATTATTTGTCAATAAAATTATTTTGACATAATATTTTGATGACAACTAACTTGTATTAATAAAGAGCATCTGTATCATTTCATATCAACAAGAAAAGAGAAGAGACTTTTGCAATTTGAGATCGATGGGTCTAGGTGGAGCAATTTCCAATCTTCTTTCTTTGGGCTCCAAATTGCTCCCGGCTATCAACGCCTCTGCGGAAGCTCCATCATCTTCCTCGCTTCTTCCTGTGGATGAAAACTACCAAATTGAGGCTGAAGTGGAGAGATTGATGAGGTTGCTGGAGCGGATTAGGGCCACCCTGTATGATGCAGAACAGAGGGAGATCAAAGATTTGTCAGTCAAGCTCTGGTTGAAGGAGCTCAAAGAAGTTGCATATGATGCAGAGGATGTACTGGGTGAGTACCATTATGAAGTATTACGGGCACAAGTTGAAACAAGAGATACTTCCCCCCCTGATTCTCATAAAGGGAAGCTAATTCAGGTAACCAATTTAATTTAAATTTCCTTGTGCAAAGGATATATATATGAGGATTCAAATGCCTTCATTTTTTGTGCCACCACCATGCCTCCATTTTTAAAAACTTTAATAACTCAAAATTTAAAACTTAAAAGTCAAAATAAAACCGTTGGATATGATCTACATCATTTTATATATGCACGTGTAAAAATTTATGACATTTCAATTTTGTTTTGGTTGTCATCAAGAGCTTGTAAAATATGTACTAATGTGGTTAATTTCTAGACGTTGATTTTTCAACTTATTGATTCACATAAAAACAAAATCAAAATGTGATAATTTTTTATGAGCACATAGATAAAATGATGTAAATCATATCCAACGGTTTTATTTTGACTTTTAAGTTTTAAATTTTGAGTTATTAAAGTTTTTAAAAATAGAGGCATGAAAAATGGAGGCATTTGAACCCTCCTCTGTATAAGCGGGTGAACGCCAAATAATGATCAATTTAAATTGTAAGATTTTAGTGCTAGACCCATATTGTTCTCTCAAAAAAATATGCTACAATTTATTCAATATAACTGTGTTTTAAGTTGTTGCTTTGTACAGTGCACACAACAAATGCGATTAAAAGTAATTTTTTTTAATGCAAAAATTAAGGTTGGAGGTGAAAATTTCTTCGAGAAAATCAAATTGTTAATCTTAAAATGGAAAAAAAATTCAACACATATTTCGGCCCTTTTCTATACTGTAAAAATAAATTTAGAAATAAGTATAATATAATTAGTTATATTTTTAGATTAAAAGTAAAAAAATTGGTTAATTTTTGACAATCTGGCAATTTTATTTTATCAATATAAATTAATTTTGTCAATAAAATAAATTATTGTTAAATAACTGTGCAAGTGAGGTTAAATTGAGATTTGAGTCTAATTGTTGTTCAATAACTGTGCAAGTCAATTGAGAACATAATCATTTGATGAGGCTCAGTATCTGGAAGAAAATTTTATTTTGATCCGACCAAAATTTTTATTTTTTCACATTTTTAAAATTGGTAAAGAAAGGAACAAGAATTATCTTGTCGTCGAAATTTCAAAGTTATACAAAAGCATGATCAATCACTTCAAGATCACAAAACTTATGTACAGATTGGTAAATTCCTTCCCAAGTAATTACCAGCAAAGGGGTTTTTAGTAATATTAGACCCACCAACACTTATTTACTGGAGTAGACGGACAGCTGTCTTATAAAAAATATATAAAAATGTATTTATTTAATGGATTTGACAGCAAGTCCTCTTCCAATAATTAGTTTTTCTCTCTTCTCTCTTTGCATCGTTTCATATCAACACAATAGAAGAGAAGGGAACAGACATAGCAATTTTAGATCGATGGGTCTAGGCGGGGTGATTTCCAACCTTCTCTCTTTGGGCGCCAAATTGCTACCCGCTGTTGTTGCATCTGCACAAGCTCCGTCTTCTTCCTCCAATCCTCCAGTAGATCAAAACCACCAAATTGAGGCTGAGTTGAAGAAATTGATGAGGATGTTGGAGCGGATCAAGGCCACACTGTACGATGCCGAGCAGAGGGAGATCACAGACTCAGCAGTCAAGCTCTGGTTGAAGGAGCTCAAGGGTGTTGCGTACGATGCAGAGGATGTACTGGGTGAGTACCACTATGAAGTCTTACGGGCGCAAGTTGAGGCAAGAGATGCTTCTCGACCAGATTCTCGTAAAAGGATGCTAATTCAGGTAACTAATTTTATATTATTTCTTTGAGCAAAGAGTATATCTGTATAAGTGATAGGTTTTGTGTTCATGAGTTAGGGTCACTAACATAAACGTCTTATTAGTGTTTAGCTTAAATGGAATTGCTAATGAAGTTCAAGAAAAAAAAAAAAGTAATTTCAGATTCCCTTGTTGATGTGAAATTCCGAGCCTGTATCTGTCAACCTGGTCAAGCTCTTTTGTTAGCAGCATAAATTCCATTGACTGCCAAGAAGTTGTAAGCTCTTAGAACTATAACACAGAATATGAAATGTACTTTTACCCATAGTCTACCATCAGATCCAGGTAGAGCCATATACACAAGTACAAGGTACTAGCTGGACATATGATGTGCCATTGGAAAAACACAAAAATGTAGCAAAGAGCCATATATACGGGATGGTTAAGAGAGACTGTGCTTCAAATAGTATTATATGTGTACATGAACATTATAGTAGATCTTACACTCTCATGGTAATTATAACTTTCCAGGTTCCATGCGGCATGCTGGATCAAATTCAGCAAATAAGGAGCAGATTTGATGAGATTGCGAATGATCGGATAGCACTTCAATTGTCAGAGGGAGATGGACCCAAACGTTGCAACAACGAATTGCAAATAGCTCCAACTAGCCACTTCGTAGTTGAGTCAAATATCTTTGGTCGAGAGAGGGAAAAGGAGAAACTTTTTGATTTGTTGTCCTTAGAACGTGATATTGTTTCGGTGGTGACAATTGTGGGCATGGGGGGCATTGGCAAAACAACCCTTGCACAACTTGCCTATAATGATCAAAGAATCCGACAAATGTTTGATAAATTTGGGTGGATATGTGTATCAGAGGATTTCAATGTTCAAAGGCTCACCAAAGAATCAGTGGAGTCTATTACAGGAAATGGGTGTGATCTTACAAATTTGAGTGCTTTGCAAGAGAAAATTCGGAAGGAGATAAGTGGGAAAAGGGTACTTTTGGTCCTTGATGATATCTGGAATGACAAGAAGAGTCTGTGGGACTCATTTCAGGCTCCTTTTATGTCAGCTACATTTGCCAAAATCCTAGTTACTACAAGGAATGATCCAGTTGCACGAATCATGCAAACAGAGCCAACATTCAACCTTGGCCATTTGTCAGCTGAACAGTGTTGGCGATTGTTCGAACATTATGCATTTGGGGGAGTAGAACAAAATAATGACCCGAAGTTGGTAGAAATTGGGAAGCTTGTCATGAACAAGTGTGGAATGTTGCCCTTGGCTGTGAAGTCAATTGCTAGCCTTTTGAGGCATGAGTCGGAAGAAGAGAGTTGGAGAGATATTTTAGAAAGTGAGCTATGGGAGTCTGTAGATGTTCACAATGAGATATTTCCACCTCTTCAAATAAGCTATGCACGTCTTCCGACATACCTAAAGTCTTGTTTTCTATATTGTTCCATGTTTCCTAAAGATTACAGCTACGATGTTGAATATTTGGTGAAATTATGGATATCCCAGGGTTTTATTGAGCCTAAGGGAAACAAGACTGCAGAACAAATTGGTTTTGAATACGCTGAGCAATTGTGCCAGAGGTCCTTGTTTGTAAGAGAAGGCAGACATGAGTTGAATGTGTTTAAGTTGCATGATATAGTTCATGATTTAGCACGACTTAATTCGGGAAATGGTTGCTATTCAATTGAGGTTGGTAAGCTCCCAATTTTTCCCAATATACTGTACCATATGTATATAGATGATTATGTGAATCTAAGAGATCCTATTCCCTCTGACAAGTTCACTACTCTGCGCACACTCTATATAGGCTTCCATGTCAAAAACTTCTTCAATACTTTTGAATTTTCAATGGCACCAAAATTAAGAGCTCTAGATATATGGGTATTCCGTGATTTAGAATCTCTTTCCTCCATTGGTAATTTGAAACATCTTCGTTACCTTTCACTTAGTAATATGTTCTTTGAAATGCTACCGGAATGCATATGCTCCCTTTACAGCTTGCAACATCTAACTCTTTATAGTAATGATAATCTCAAAGAGTTGCCAACAAAAATAGGAAATCTAATTAGCCTAGAAGAGCTGATAATTATATCTTGTTCTGTCCTCGAGGTGTTGCCTGAGTCCCTTTGTCAACTCAAGGCCTTGAGGAAAGTCTATCTTATTGGTTGCTCCCTACTTGAAGAGCTTCCTACTGACATGGGGAGCCTTACAAATCTTCAAACTCTTACAATAAGTGGTACTAGTGTCAGTTATTTACCACCTAGCTTGAGCAAATTTGTAGGAATTCAAGCACTGAAGGTGGAGCTCAGATGCCAGACAATAGGATGGTTAAAGGGCTATCCTGATTTGGGAGGTACTCTTTGTCTGTGCGGATTGAAAAATATTTCCAATTTAGTGGATTTCCAATGTGCTAACCTTGTGAGTATGTGTAACTTGGAGAACTTGATACTAAACTGGGATGAGGATGATTATCCGGATATAGATGGCAGTGTACTTAATTTGCTCATAAAAAGAGGTCAGCACATATTTCTTGAAGATCAAAAATGTTTTTCGGTGATGGATAGTCTCCAGCCTCCCCCTAATCTTAGCAAGCTACAAATATTGGGTTACAGTGGGATAACATTTCCGGAATGGATTGGAAGCCTAAGCAAACTAAAGTATTTGAATATTACCCGTTATAATGGTTTGCAATTCCTAACAGCAGAGTCACTGCCATTAGAACTTGAAGAGTTGGAAATTGAAGGATGCGGCCAGCTAGTATCTATGCCTGGAATACAAAAGCTGAATTCCTTGGTCAAACTTTCCATTGATAATTGTGCGAACCTATGCTCGGTTAATATGGAACCTTCTCGTGAATTGACAATGTGTACACGCGAGGGTTCATATGGGAGCTCATCGTTGGGGTTGAAAAACCTTGCTTCACTCAGAAGTTTGCAGATTTCAAACTGTTATCAATTACAAGTATTGGGGTTGACAAACCTTGCTTCACTCAGAAGTTTACAGATTTCAAATTGTTTGAATGTGGAAGTATTGCGTGATGAGTTGTTTCCGGTAGAAGCTTGCGAAGTTAAGGTTTCGGCTTGCCCCGGGTTAATGAAGTGGTGCTTGCAACATGGAATAAACTACAAGGTACTTACTAATTCCTCTTATTTTATAAATTGTTATTAGATAATTGATGAGAGTGCCATCATCTATTTTCCAAGCTTTATTTATTTTACACTCTGATAAAAAATTTAAATCAGACTATAGTCCTTTCCTCTTTCTTTTTTTCTTTCCACGCATACCATTCAACTCAGGAATTACATTTTTTTGGTAGTCGTGCCATATGATACTATTAAATACAAGCTGTCATGGATCCAATATGTTTATCCTCTAAATTATACTGGGTTGTAGAAACAACAGTGCATACATCTAGGTTAAAATTTGTATGATATGGTGCCAACCAGAAAGACCTTTGTTGTCTTAATACAAATATAAAGTTCAAATCTAATTTAAGGGGTCAGAATACAAAAAATAGTGCTTGTATATAATTCCTTAGTTTATGTTCCTGAACCAGATTTCTCTGTTTTCTTGTACCAGTATATCAAAATATTTCCTGTTGCTTAATTCCTTTGCTTTCGGTGTCAACCCCTTTTGGTCTCTCTCTATCTCTTTTTATTTTTAAGAGAACTCTTTGTTCATGTCTCTCCTGCCTGGTTCTGTGTACTTTGCTCCCCCTGAGAACGAAAAAATGGTCATTTCTTGTTTAATTAGCATATGACGGAATTAATGTCTCTTTATGGCAAGATTACTCGATGGATTTAATGTCTCTCAATTACATTTACAAATATAATCTTTACACACAAGTCCAATTTCCTTCCCACTTTTCAACTCCGGTCAAGAAAGGCTGTGTAAAGATTAGTAAATTATAGATGTATCATATTTGTGGTATTTTAGGCCAAAATTGACTAGAAATGTACCAAATTGACCTTGTATTGTTTGAAATTTATATTTTTTTGAATAAATAAATAAGTTATATTTTTGTTTATTTTGAAATTAAATGCAGACTCATGACCTCACGTCGACACGGAATAACCAGATGAATATCCTCTACGACGAGCGATTTGCACTGGTGTTACAGAGGATGGGTCTGTAGCATGTGTCCCAGCTCACTACGATAAATGCAGATGTCGCTCTTATACCTGCACTGGTCGAGAGGTGGCGGCCGGAGACGCACACATTCCACTTGCCTGTTGGAGAGATTACGGTGTCTCTCCAGGACGTGAGTTCTGTGTACTTTGCTCCCCCTGAGAATGAAAAAATGGTCATTTCTTGTTTAATTTGCATACGACGGAATTAATGTCTCTTTATGGCAAGATTACTCAACGGATTTAATGTCTCTCAATTACACTTACAAATATAATCTTTACACACAAGTCCAATTCCATTCCCACTTTTCAACTCCTGTCAAGAAAGGCTATGTAAAGATTACTCCCAGTCTTTCTTGACAGGAGTTGAAAAGTGGGAAGGGATTGGACTTGTGTCTAGTTTCTCCCTTACTGTTTCAATACCGAACAATAAACAAATTAAAATATGAGAATTAAAATAAATATAAACTATGGCATTGATTGTTTAAGAATTCCTTTAGTTCCATTGGTAGTCAAAATATCAAATGAATTAGCTTTAAATAATACATTAGATTTTCTTCTTCCTTTCATTTTTTGTCAGATATGTGCATTTCGTACATCTTGTCTGATTTTTGGCATATCTCCATCAGTTTCAGGTTGGAGGGCTTGAGATATATATCTTCACTATATCTAAATGCCTTGAAATATTTGGTACTTTCAATTTCATTAATTATGTACCTCGATATCACCTATGATAGCACATAGCACGCACATTAACTGTACTTTTTTTTTCCATTTTCTGTATCTTGTAAATCTTTAACATCTTTAATTGATGTTGTCTATGAAACTTAGAAGTCCGACCCCCACAATTTTTTTAACTTCCTTTAAATACAATTGAACATATATTTTGTTGACAAGCTACCAGCGTCTCTCTTCTAAGATCGTTCACCATGATTATTCAAATTTGTACCATCAATCATGCAAAAAAATGTGGATTAAAGGTGGTACCTTGAGGGCCCAAAGAAAGTGCATGTTACTCTGAGAAATCAAATTGTTAGATCTCAAAAAGTGAAAATTGTACACCATGAATATTTTTATAACAATGCTTTTTGTATGGGACATGTATTTCGTCTCTCTACAGATAGATAAATTTGAGGGAGTCGAATGGTTTCCCAGTGCTAAAGATATAACATGATCGAAATTAGTAAATTTTATTCCAGTTTTTTTTTTCTATCTACTACAATGATGATATGCTCCTTAATTATTTTATTTGTAAAAGGAATCGTAAGCCCTTTAATATCTACTACAATGATGACCTACAGCAGAACTGATTCACCATTTCCTCTTGGAAGCAAGGGTAATAAAATTTATCTAATAATTGAGAATTCCATTTTCTTGATATAATAAAATTTCGTCACATTGTCTTTAATGATTGGTTGTATGCTGGTAAATGTAGGCGAGTGATGTGCTACTGGTAGAGCTTCTACAGAAAGAGGACTTGCTGTATCTGAAGAGCACCAGCCCTGCCCTGATGGACCGTAGACAAATAAGGTTGACAGTCCAATAAGGTTAGTTTAGTACATCATGTGTTGTTCATACTAGATACTAGGAAATATTGATTGCTTCAAAACAAAGAAACTGGAATTCACAAAATTGGAGGCTCCAAGTTTAAATTATAACAATGCTGATTGCTGTTGGAGGTAAATTTAAATAAAGAAATAAGTATGTAACTTTTTTCAGTTGGAATTAAAGGGATTGACCTTTCAGAAATCAGAATTAGTGGTCATGAGGAATTAATACTATGTTTCTGTCAGTGAACCAGATTTCTCCTTTTTCTTGTACCAGTATATTGAAATCGTTCCTGTTAATTTCTTTGATTTTGCTTAATTTCTTTGTACCAGTATATTGAATTCCTTTATTTCCACTGGTAGTCAAAATCTCAAAAGAAGGAGCTTCAATTGATATATCAGATTTTATTTTATTTTGTCCATCTATGTCATTTTTGTACATCGATCATATCTGATTTTTTGGAAAATTCCAATAAATTTCAGGTGACCAACTGTTGATACCCTGTACAGCAAATGGTGCAACTAGGTCTTGATGACAAAGAAGAATGTAGCTCTGTTGAGGATTTACTTCAGAAAATTAATTGATTTGTAATAGATACATATATTATTTTCCCGGCTACTCTTATGTTGCTTTTGGCGGATTTGTCACCAATTTCAAGTTTATCTTGAATATATGGATTTTCTTAAAAATAGTGCACCATAGATCCAAGAATAGTTTGAATTTTAACTAACTGAATTGTATTGAAACAGACTTTATTATTTTTGTACATGAGAAATCCCGCTCACTGTACGAGTGAACAATCTATGCTGGAGAGATGATATCATGAGCTCCAAATCTGGTTATTTTGAGCCTTCAAGCATACCATTATAATACAATGAACAGCTTGAGATATAGTAGACATAGTAGTACCATTAGCGTTGGCAACACCAAAATTAACCAGATTTGTGGTTTGCATAGGTACCCTTTATTGTTTTTGGTGAGGATTAGTCACCGCATAAGTATATATTCGACAGTGTTTTAGTCACCGAATTTATTTTATTCATGTTTTCGTTACTATTTTTTAGAAAAACTGGAAAATAGTATTACTGAACTAGTAATAATTTTAAGAATCAATATTTTTTCTTTGTTAAAAATGTACAAAATGATTTGTTATAAGATTTTAGCGTGTGATTTATTTCAAGTGACTTTGATCATCAGCAAGGTAGCGATGATATTAATATCAGAGTCCATATCCTCTAAGGTAAAATAATATTTCAATTTAGATCTGGAGCTTATAATATTCTGTTACATCGTAGATATCATCATTAAATAGTCGGAGAAGTTATTGTATTCCCCTTAATTACACAAGTTACGGACACAATTAAGCTTCTCCTTTTGATGTTGACAACTCCTTTGGTGCATCATAATTTTAACAACTTGACAATTTTTTATCAAAAATAAATTAATTTTGTAATAAATATTAATTTTTTACAATTAATTAATTTTAATAAAAAATAATAATTTACAGGTAGAAAGAATCAAGAAAAAAATGAAAATTTGATTATAAAAAGGCATAATTTTAATAAATAAAGTTTATTTAATATTACGACTCCATTCGAAAAAGCTTGTAAAGAGATTTACAATCACTTGGAGTAAAATGTGCAATGTTGCCTTCAAAATGTGTATAAATGTAATATCCAAATTATATGAGATATGTATTTTCACTGAAATGTAATTTCCAAATTACATGAGATATGTATTTTCACTAAAATGTAATTTCGAAATTGAGACTGAAATATTGTCTATTCAGTAATTTAATGTTCAAATATGAGATTGACTTTGGACTTCTCCAATGCATAGGTTCCAAAAACAAGTGGCGTCCTCTGTTTGTATTCTGATATCCACTTAAAATTAGGATTTTCATACTGATATCCACTTAAAATTAGTTTTACTCATATTCTATCATTATCCATTAAATATTAGCTTACTTATATTCCACCCTTACTTATTAAGATAACGGATAATAAAATGTAGGCAAGTGAGGTGCTCTACTGCCTGGTTCTGTGTATTGAATTGAAGTCCTGCACACAGAAATTAATTTTCTGCTTTTCCATCTCTTTTTCTTTCTGTTCCTCCTCTAATAGTCTCCTTGATAAATAGTACTGAAATAGGCCATTAGTTGTGTAAGAATTTGTTTAATTCCACTGGTAGTCAAAATCGATCTCAAATTAATGAATCAGCTTCAATTGATAATACCAGATTTCCTTTTTTTTTTGTCCATATATCTATGTGCATTTTGTATAACTTATATGATTTGTGGCAAATCTCAATCAATTTCAGGTTGGCAACTATCGACGCCTACAGCAACTGGTACAACTGGGTCATGATGACAATGATAAATGCAGCTATGTTGAGGCTTTAGTTCAAAGAACTAATTGATTTTGTCATGGAAACATTTATTTCTGTCCCGCCATTCTTGTTTTGCTTTTGGCGGATTCACAACCAATTTCAAGTTTATATATGGATGTTCTTTGAAATAGTGCACCATAGATCCAAAAATAGTTTTGTATTTGAAGTAGCTGAATTGTATTATTGAACCAGACTTTAGGCCTTCAAATTTGGTTCCTTTGGGCTGGGCTTGTTACTGGCCTCCAAATCTGGTTACTTAGTCTTCAAGCGTACCATCTATATCTTCACTAAACACAATTGAGTCCATGATTATTCTATTGTGTACCACCTATCATGCAAATATGAGGATTCAAGGTGGTGCCTCAAGAGCCCAAAGAAAGCGCACATTACTCAGAGAAAATTAAATCAAATTGTTAATCTTAAAAAGTGAAAATTTCAACACATAAATTGCTACCCCTTTCTTTACTGTAAAAATAAATTTACAAATAATTATATTTAAATTGAAAATATAGTTTAAATTAAAAGTGAAATTATTGGTCAATCTTTGACAGCCTCGCAATTCTTGTTTATAAAAATAAATTAATTTTGTCAATAATATATTTGAATTAGTTTGTCAGTAAAAATAAATATAATTTTGTCAATAATATTGTAGTCACTACTCGAGCCAAAGGCTATATATCTTCACTTAATTAATCTAAATGCTTTGAAATATGTGATATATTCAAGATCGTTAATTACGTACCTTGACATCAACTAGGTTAGCACACAGATAAACTGAGACTAGGGGTGTCAATGATACACTTTTAACCGTTTATCTGATCCGTATCGTATTCGATAAGGTGGGTATATGGATAAAATTGTTTTTTTTCTTGTTAGTTTATCAAGTATGGGTATGGGTAAGGATTTTCTTTTTTTAGCTAAATAGGTATGGGCACGTGTAAAGGCTATTTCAAACTCATTATCTTGTAGAGTAATTATATAAAATAAAATTATATAATAATGTTTGAGCAATAGTTAGTGAAGGTAGAATTTATTTGCGTAATATTTCATATGATAATGTTTGAGTAATAATTAGTGATGTATTTTTGTTATTTAGTTTATGTTTTTTGTTATAAATTTTTTTTTAAACTTATAACTTTTATTTGCATGTCTTGTTATTTAGTTATATAATTGAATTTGTCCGAAAAGATATTCATGTTTTTTATTTCTCTCGCTTCATAAAAAAGTAATTTATTTGGAATTGATTGCACATTTGTTTTTTTCATTATTTTTTATTAGTAATGTGATTGCATATGTGTGACATGAATAAGTTTTGATGTTCGATTTGTCAAATATAAAAAAAATTATTATATAAGTATTATTTGTTATTCACCCGCTACTGTTTCATTACCCGGTAATTTTCACGGAGGTAGGATAGAGTAAGCTTAATTCTTAATGGATAAGGATAGGATATGGGTAAGATCAATTCGTAGTGAGTATGAGTATGAAAATATTTTTACTATATCCGTATCGTATACCCATTGACACCCCTAACTGAGACGTCTGAGACCAATATAGTACTAATGCATGCAGTATCTTAATTATTTTCCAAATAAGGCACATAATTATTGTCTATGGGATATTAACATGAGGGTAGTGAGGGTATCCTCTAATTTCAATAACTGTGCAAGTCAATTGAGAACATAGTCATTTGAAGAGCCCAGCATCTGGAAGAAAAAATTATTTTGATCCTACCAAAATTTTTACTTTTTCATACTTTTAAAATTGGTAAAGAAAGGCACAATAATTACCTTGTCGTCACTTCAATATTTCACTATAATTTTTTTTTTTTAAAATAAAGTGATCAATCTCTTCAAGATCAGAAAACTTATGTACAGATTGGTAAATTCCTTCCCAAGTAATAAGCAGCAAAGGGGGTTTTAGTAATATTAGACCCACCAACACTTAGGCTCCTTCACAGATATTTTCCTGGTCCCGCACACTTTATGATAGTATTAAATTTCTTAACGCCTTGATAGGGAATCAATCTTTAGCCCACACACTTTATGATAGCACTAAATTTCTCTGCCGCGTCAGATGATATTTCCATTGTCCATGTGACATGTTTTTCGGAATGATATGCAAAATTTACACTATATTATTATTTAAATGAAATGTTTTTACTTAATTAATATTAAATTGAGAATTATATATCTTGAAAAATAACAGTTATATGTTAAAAAAATAGAAAGAACGAAATTCTTCACGACTCCTAGCCATTTTATTAGATACCAGCCTTATAAAAATTAAAAAAAAAAAAAAAACTGAAGACGGACAGCTGTCTTATAAAAAATATATAAAAATGTATTTATTTAATGGAGTTGACTGCAAGTCCTCTCCCAATAATTAGTTTTTCAACCTTCTCTCTTTGCATCGTTTCATATCAACACAAGAGAAGAGAAGAGAACAGACTTAGCAATTTTAGATCGATGGGTCTAGGCGGGGTGATTTCCAACCTTCTCTCTTTGGGCGCCAAACTGCTGCCTGCTGTCGTCGCATCTGCGCAAGCTCCGTCTTCTTCCTCCAATCCTCCAGTAGATCAAAACCACCAAAATGAGGCTGAGTTGAAGAAATTGATGAGGATGTTGAAGCGGATCAAGGCCACACTGTACGATGCCGAGCAGAGGGAGATCACAGACTCAGCAGTCAAGCTCTGGTTGAAGGAGCTCAAGGGTGTTGCGTACGATGCAGAGGATGTACTGGATGAATATCACTATGAAGTCTTACGAGCACAAGTTGAGGCAAGAGATGCTTCTCCACCAGATTCTCGTAAAAGGAAGCTAATTCAGGTAACTAATTTAATTTTATTTCTTTGAGCAAAGAGTATATCTGTATAAGTGATAGGTTTTGTGTTCACTAGTTAGGCTCACTAACATAAACGTCTTATTAGTGTTTAGATTAAATGGAATTGCTAATGAAGTTCAACAACAAAAAAAATTAATTTCAGATTCCCCTGTTGATATGAAATGCCGAGTCTGTATCTGTCAACCTGGTCAAGCTCATTTGTTAGCAGCATAAATTCCATTGACTCCCAAGAAGTTGTAAGCTCTTAGAACTATAACACAGAATATGAAATGTACTTTTACCCATAGTCTACCATCAGATCCAGGTAGAGCCATATATATATACAAGGTACTAGCTGGACATATGATGTGCCATAGGAAATATGATAAGTCCATATAAAACACATTTCAAAACACAATGTAGCAAAGACCCGTACTATATAACTAATATTATAACAGGATGGAAAAGAGAGAGATTGTGCTTCAAATGGTATTATTTGTGTACATGAACATTATAGTAGGTCTTACACTCTCAAGGTAATTATAACTTTCCAGGTTCCTTGCGGCATGCTGGATGAAATTCGGCAAATAAGGAGCAGATTTCATGAGATTGTGAATGATCGGATAGCACTTCAATTGTCAGAGGGAGATGGACCCAAACGTTGCAACAACGAATTTCAAATAGCTCCAACTAGCAACTTCGTAGTTGAGTCAAATATCTTTGGTCGAGAGTGGGAAAAGGAGAAACTAATTGATTTGTTGTCCTTAGAACGTGATATTGTTTCGGTGGTGACAATTGTGGGCATGGGGGGCATTGGCAAAACAACCCTTGCACAACTTGCCTATAATGATCAAAGAATCAAACAAAGGTTTGATAAATATGGGTGGATATGTGTATCAGAGGATTTTAATGTTGAAAGGATCACCAAAGAATCACTGGAGTCTATTACAGGAAATGGGTGTGATCTTACAAATTTGAGTGCTTTGCAAGAGAAAATTCGGAATGAGATAAGTGGGAAAAGGGTACTTTTGGTCCTTGATGATATCTGGAATGAGAAGAAGAGTCTGTGGGACTCATTTCAGGCTCCTTTTATGTCAGCTGCATTTGCCAAAATCCTAGTTACTACAAGGAATGATCCAGTCGCACGAATCATGCAAACAGAGCCAACATTCAACCTTGGCCATTTGTCAGCTGAACAGTGTTGGCGATTGTTCAAACATTATGCATTTGGGGGAGTAGAACAAAATAATGACCCGAAGTTGGTTGAAATTGGGAAGCTTGTCATGAACAAGTGTGGAATGTTGCCCTTGGCTGTGAAGTCAATAGCTAGCCTTTTGAGGCAAGAGGCGGAAGAAAAGGGCTGGACAAATATATTAGAAAGTGAGCTATGGGAGTCTGTAGATGTTCACAATGAGATATTTCCACCTCTTCAAATAAGCTATGCACGTCTTCCCACATACCTAAAGTCTTGTTTTCTATATTGTTCTATGTTTCCTAAAGATTACAGCTACGATGTTGAATATTTGGTGAAATTATGGATATCCCAGGGTTTTATTGAGCCTAAGGGAAACAAGACTGCAGAACAAATTGGTTTCGAATATGCTGAGCAATTGTGCCAGAGGTCCTTGTTTGAAAGGAAAGACGGAGGTCCTTGTTTGCAAGAAAATGCGTTTGGGTTGCATGCTAAGCAATTTTTCCGGAGGTCCTTTTTTGAAAGAGAACGCAAACATGAGTTGAATGTGTTTAAGTTGCATGATATAGTTCATGATTTAGCACGACTCAATTCAGAAAATGGTTGCTATTCAATTGAGGTTGGTAAGCTCCCAATTTTTCCTAAAATACTGTACGATATGTATATAGATAATTATGTGAATCTAAGAGATCGTATTCCCTCTGACAAGTTCACTACTCTGCGCACACTCTTTACAGGCTTCCATGTCAGAAACTTCTTCAATACTTTTGAATTTTCAATGGCACCAAAATTAAGAGCTCTAATTATATTGTCATTCCATGATTTAGAATCTCTTTCCTCCATTGGTAATTTGAAACATCTTCGTTATCTTTCACTTAGTGAAATGTTCTTCGAAATGCTACCAGAATGCATATGCTCCCTTTACAGCTTGCAAAATCTAACTCTTGAGTGTAATTATGATCTCAAAGAGTTGCCAACAAAAATAGGAAATCTAATTAGCTTAGAAGAGCTACAAATTAATAATTGTCATAGACTGAAGGTGTTGCCTGTGTCCCTTTGTCAATTAAAAGCCTTGAGGAAAGTCTATCTTTTTAGTTGCTCCCTACTTGAAGAGCTTCCTACTGACATGGGGAGCCTTACAAATCTTCAAACTCTGGAAATAAGGGATACTAGTGTGAGTTATTTACCACCTAGGTTGAGCAAATTTGTAGGAATTCAAGGACTGAACGTGAAGCTCAGATGCCAGACAATAGGATGGTTAAAGGGTTTTCCTGATTTAGGAGGTACTCTTTGTCTGTGCGGATTGAAAAATATTTCCAATTTAGTGGATGTACAATGTGCTAACCTTGTGAGTATGTGTAACTTGGAGCACTTGATACTAAACTGGAATGAGGTAAGACCTACAAACTTGTCCAATGATTATCCGGATATAGATGGCAGTGTACTTAAGTTGCTCATAAAAAAAGGTCAGCACATATTTCTTGAAGATCAAAAATGTTTCTCGGTGATGGATAGTCTCCAGCCTCACCCTAATCTTAGCAAGCTTCAAATAATGGATTACAGTGGGATAATATTTCCGGAATGGATTGGAAGCCTATGCAAACTAAAGTATTTGAATATTATCAATTGTAATGGTTTGCAATTCTTAAAAGCAGAGTCGCTGCCATTAGAACTTGAAGAGTTGAATATTGTTGGATGCAATCAGTTAGTATCTATGCCTGGAATACAAAAGCTGAAATCCTTGGTCAAACTTACAATCAATTATTGTGAGAATCTGTGCTCGTTTATGGAACCTTCTCTTGAATTGACAATGAGAGCAGGGGTGGGTTCATATGGGACCTCTTTGTTGGGTTTGACAAACCTTGTTTCACTCAAACGTTTGACGATTACAAACTGTTCCAAATTGCAAGTATTGGCCGATGAGTTGATTCCTGTAGAACCTTGCATCGTTGAGGTTTATAATTGCCCCGGGTTAAGGGAGTGGTGCTTGCAACATGGAATAAACTATGGGAGGTACTTCCTCATTCCTATTATTCTATAATATTGTTGCTATATTATTGAAGAGAGTGCCATTATCTAGTTTCTAAGCTTTATTTCTTTAAATACAAAATTAAAATTACATTATACTTCTTTCCTCTTTTTTCTTTCCACTCATACCATTCAACTCAAGAATTATATTTTTTTCAAACGTGATTCAAATCTGGAGTGGAAATGAATAGTGCCCCAGGACTGAGTTTTTGGTAGCAAGTAGCAAGTCAAAGGCAGTTGAATGGTAGAGTAGGGATTATAAATTTATTACATGAGTAATAGTTGTTAGAATAGAATAAATAATTGGTCCCTCTAGCAAAGCTGACTTGCACATAGGTCCTCGCTGAGAATTCAACTTAATATTTTTTTTTTAGGAGGGTTCAAATGCACCATTATTTTTGTGCTCCAATATGCTCCACATCCTTTTATCTTCATTTTCAAAGCCCGAATAGTCGATCTGAACCGCTCAACATAATCTTCATAATAAATATGCTTGGGTACCAAATTTTATTTTTTTTAAAAATTTTTTACTATTTTTTTAGATAGGTACAAAATCACTTTTTTAAGGCGATTCTGGACCATCCGATAAAGTGATATTGTACCTATCTAAAAAATAGTAAAAAAAAATTCTGAAAAATATAAAATTTGGTCTCCGAATATATTTTACTATGAAGATCATGTTGAACGGCTCAGATCGACTGTTCGGACTTTGAAAGTAGAGATAAAGGATGTGGAGCATGTTGGAGCACAAAAATTATGGTGCATTTGAACCCTCCTCTTTTTTTTAAGGTTAGCGGTTTTTATGCCAACTAACAAATTAATTGATATAAACCGTATTTATAACGAGTCAAGTGACTCTAATTCCTAATTCTACTCCTTTCTTCTCACAAATCCTCTAAATTACTCTAACCATTATCACCCTCTAAATTCCTAGATTTACTCTTCTAATCCTACTTATATATACTCATATTCACCCAATACCTTAATCCCCATCTTGCTCCACGACCAGATCTGCTATTTTGACCGCCGCCGATTTCCGATGACCGGATCTACTTACCATCATGCTCCGATTGAAATGAGAACTCTACTCTCCAAGCTCCGACGATACCGCACTCTCGGCTCAGTTCAGCTCCCTTCCCTCTCACACATTCTCCTCTCCGCTCAAGAAGGTAGAGACGAGAGAGAGGGGAGGACATCATTGTGTCAGAGGTGAAAACTTGAAGAGGAGAAGTGTGGAATCAGAGGCGACGGCTAAGTAGATATAGGGTTTGAGATTTTTTTTTTTTTGCTCCTTTGGATCCAACTTAATTTTAATGTTCAGTAGTTTTCACCTCTGATTCAACATAATGACCATAAAATTAAGTTATAAATTAGGAAATCGTCCTTTTTGCTCACTGCTAGACTGAAAGATTCAACATAATGACCTTTTTGCTCGGCTCTAAATAATAGCCTTTGAATTCTAAATCAACAAGAAACATAAACAGAGAAAAAAAGTAGGAAATCGTCCAATGCAAAACCTCAACTAGATGCAAAGAGGGGCTTGCGTTTGTCTCTTGAACTTTTCACTTGGATATGAAATTGAGTTCGACTACAGATTTTGCCCATTCAATATATTTAAGGATCATTAAGTGCGTTTCTTTTAGGTGGAGAAGAAGCTCATGATCTGGAAGCAGTGGACATGGTGACTATACAATTCTGAACGATTTTTTTTTCTTTTCTTTCAGATAAAAGTGAGAAACAACCTGTTAAACTTTTAAGTATTCACAAGAGAATTTTTAACCTGTTTTGAACCTGCGACCTCGACCTCTTAGATAGTGCTATTAATTGAACAGGGACATGTGGGATTATATTAGGGCGTCTCTTTCAGCAGCTCGTTTGGTTCCACCCTAACAGCACCAATAATTTTCACCCCTCCTCCATCACTTGGCTCTTTCGCAACGCTCACACCAGCTCCTCTAGGTAAACTTCTATCTCATTTTTCTTAACTTGAAACTTGGTCTCTGAAAGAACTTTGTCTATGTAAACATTGCTTTTGAGAAGGACCAAATATGTCTCTATTGTGCATAACCTCACCTCTATCAATTTAAGGTTTTATATTTCAGTGTATCTTGTTCTTTTCATGTTTTACCTTTTAATTGAACTTGAAAAATCATTGGGTGGATGTTGTTACCAGAATTAGCCTCTTGCTTGTTTGTCTTTTTGCATCCTTTAATTCATGCTATTTGTTTTATCTAGATGTACCAGCTTCAAAGATTGATTAGATTCATGTTGCTCTGTTAGGCACAGTTTTAGTTTGGCCTTAGACTATAGTGCGAACTGATTGAGAATTCCATTTTCTTGATATAATAGAAGTTTGTCATTAATATATTCTGGTAAATGTAGGCGAGTGATGTGCTTCTCGTTCGTAGAGCTTGTGCAGACAGGCAATTTGCTGTCTGAAATTGGAATACCCTACCCTGTTGGACTGTATGGCTAATAAATTCCATTTTATTTTTTTTATTTCCAAAAGCAGCTTTTATTGTTTTAACAATACTTAAAGGTTGGTTCAGTACATGATATGTTGTTCATACTAGATACTAGGGAATATTCATTGCTTCAAAACATAGAAACTGAAATTGACAAAATGGAGGCTCAAAGTTTGCAGTTGGCTTACACATACAATAATGTATTTTACAATATTGATTGCATAACTTGCAATATTTTGATATAATTAATCAAATAAGTAATCTTTACAATAAATCATATTGGATGGTACCAGTTTCGAAAAATTTATTACATTCATGTTGCTTTGTCAGGCACATATTAAGTTAGGCTTAGACTAGTGTGAACTTGCAAAACTGGAGGCTCACCTTTTACCTACAGGAGAACTGATTCACCATATATTTCCTCTAGGAAGCAAGGGTAATAAAATATAAGTAATAATTGAAAAGTCCATTTTCTTGATCTAAAAAAATTTGTCATATTGTGGCTTTAATGATTGGTTGTATGCTGGTAAATGTAGGCAATTGATGTACTACTGCATGTAGAGCTTCTACAGAAACATGACTTGCCATATCGGAAGACCTTCTACATAGCCTAACAGGTTGTGTCAAGTCCTTACCGGTTGGTTCAATACATCATGTGTTGTAAATACTGCTATTAGAACTTGAAGAATTGCAAATTTATGAATGCGATCAGCTAGTATCTATGCCTGGAATACAAAAGCAGAAATTCTTGGTCAAACTTTCCATCGATTATTGTGTTAACTGCCATTAGAACTGGGACAACTGGTACCAATTTCAGGTTGGCAATTATCTTGTTAACTGTTACAACTTAGTAAGAACTGGTACAACTGTTAACTTTCCTTCTATTATTGTGTTAACTGCCATTAAATTAATTTCAGGGTGGCAATTATCGACACTGTCAGATCCTTGACCTGACGATGCTATTTGAAATCGCAATTGAGCCGGAAAGTCAGCTTCTTAAATGAATTTCTTTTTTTGATGGTTTTCTTAAACGAATTTCAGAGATTGAGCTTGAGCTCAGTGATAATGGTGAAAAGTGATGAGAAAGAGAAACAGGTAAAATTGTTATTTCATTTCATAATCCGAATGGTTACATCTATAGCCTATTTATAGGCGATGCAATATACTGAAAATTATAATTTTTTATGCAGCAGATTCGTCAAACAAACGACGAGCTGCCACCTAAGCACCACAGTGGAGCTTTACTCATAGAAGGAAAAATCGGTATCGGGATCGGGATCGGCACCGACCGATTCCGATTCAGATCGGAAAAATCGGTCGGGATCGGCCAAATCAGATCGGAAAATCGGACTTTTTTGCCAGAAGCTTGTTTTACACTAAAAAAATAGGAAAAAATTGATAAAAAAATTTAGAAAAATTATTACAATCAAATTGAAATATATAGAAATGAGTTTTCTCAAATTGAAATATACAATCAAATTATTACAGTCAATCCATGGTTGAATGGTTTTCTCAAATTGAAATATGATATATAGAAATGAGTTGTGCTTTTAAACAAGAAAGATTGTGTGGTGTGGTGGAGTTGAGTTTGGTTGCCACCCTAAAGGGCGCGGGTTCGAGTCTCAGAGAGCGCAAAAATATTTTTTTGAGTTTGGTTAATTCGCGTTTCGTCCGTTTCGGAGGAATCGGTCTATTTTGGTCCGAAATGACTGAAATTTGGCTGGAATGAGACCGAAACGGCCGAAATTTGACCGGAATGAGGCCGGAATGGATGATATTTGACGAAATCTTCACTAACCGCGTAAATCGGCCTAAAGTCGGATCGGTACCGCCCGATCCGGAACGGCCGATTTTTCCTTCTATGGCTTTACTGCTTATTTGGCTAACTAACCTCACTGTAGCCTGAGACCCCAGGGACCCAATCTCCAGTATTATTAATCCTAACAGCTCTCTTCCTTTAAACTAAGCGTGGAGCCCAACTGTCAGCGCCTGTTTCTTTTAAAGACTGCTGCCCGGTTCGCTGACCTTCATGACTGTCACCTCTGCCTCTTCTTCCAATTCTTTGACTGGGTCAAAATCAACCCAAATCACCCCCCAAATTAGCTCCCATACCTGACAGACACCCTGGACAGAAACTGGTACAACTGGGTCCTGACAACAAGGAATAAGCGCTGCTATGTTGAGGCTTTAGTTCAAAGAGTTAATTGATTTTTTCGTGGATACATATTTTTTTTTTCCCCTGCTACTCTTGTGTTGCTTTTGACGGATTCAGAACCATTTTTTTATTTTTATATATGGATGTTCTTTAAAATAGTGCACCATACATCCAAGAATAGTTTGAATTTGAATTAATTGAATTGTATTCCGTTACTCTTGTGTTGCTTTTGACGAATTCACAACCAATATTTTATTTTTTATACATGGATGTTGTTTAAAATAGTGGAGTAGAACTAGGGTGTTCTCAAGCTCACCAATCTACTTCACGAGTGATCCGTTTACATGTGAAACTTATAATTTTTCGAACTAATTTAGTATAAACTATAAAGTCAAGAGGTAAAAAAAATGGTTTATAAGTTATTTTAATGTGTTCATTTTTCATTAAGTTTTTACGCTTGACTTTACATTAAATTAGTTTGAAAATTTATAAATTTGACAAACTAATCATTCGTGAAGTAGATCGGTTTCAACAGTTTGAATACGTTGCTTTAAGCCAATTCGATAGGTTTTTGAGTTAAGCTCACAAAAAAGTTTGGTGAGCTTAAATACACCAAGTTCTATTCAAAATAGTTTAAAAGATATGGATTAACTGAATTGTATTGAAAAAGACTTTAGTCCTTCAAATATGGTTATTTTGGGCCGGGCTTGCTACTGGGCTCCAAATCTAGTTACTTTGGGCCTTCAAGCGTACCAACAAAAATGCTCTGAAATAATTGGTATTTCGAGATAATTAATTATGTACCTCATATTTCCTAGGCTAGCAAGTAACGGTGTTAATCGGTTTTGAACCAAACTGGCAGAATTCAGTTTAAACTATTTGATTTTCCAGTTAAATGGATTGGTTAGGTTCATTTTTTAAAACCAGTTAAATCAAACCGACTGAAATTTTTAAACTTATTACCCATTAAAACCAAACATTTTTAAAAAAATCTAAAATTACGACATAATGTATATTTCTTGGTTCGGTTAAACCGAATCAAACAAAATTTTTAAATCCATCTTTAAAAAAATTCAAAAAATTAACAAAAAAATATTTATTTTTATGATTAATATGTTATTTCGGTTCAACCAAACAAACAAAAATTACTTCGGTTTGTTTTATTCAATTTTTTTTAGTTGTTCAGTTCAGTTTGGTTTCATTTTTTTAAAACCGAATAAAACTTTAGTTTGCCTATTTTATTTCTGTTTGAACTAAATCGAACCCATGAACACACTAGTAGTAAGTATAGTAACAACATTCGCGAATAATTCGCAAAAAATAATCGGATTTGAGCCGTTAGCGAATCAATCCGCGTATTATTTGGTATTATACCTGAATTATTCCCAAATTATTCTCAATTTTACGAATTATATATGAATTATTCCCTGGGCCAAAAAACTTCCTAGTATGTATTTTTTTGGCTCTCTAGTGGGACTAAGATCTCCGATCCGGACTCAGTGTATAAATCCAAATTATTCTCAAATTATACCCGAATTATTCCGAATCACGAATTTTTGACTACGCTAAATCTTTTCTAAATCATTAAGTTGTCACTATGCTAACAAGCACATAAACTAAGACCGACATTTTTATTAATATCCAAAGTTAAATAGAAATTAATAAATATACCCAGCTCCTCTGGGTTTCGATAAAAATATCCCTACCGGCCATTAAATATAAACTCTTTTCTATACTTTTTTTTATTTTATTTCTTGTAAATCTTCGGAATTTCTTTGTATCAATGAAATTTGAAGACCCGACTTCCATATTTCTTTTCAATAAGAAGAAAAAAAGGTGGTGTGCCCCTTCTTAGAACCTTTATACACAATTGAGTATTGACACATTTTTTTGACAAGCTCCCTGCATCTCTTTTTAAGATTGTCCCCCATGATTATTCAAATTTGTGCCATTAATCACGCAAAAAATGAGGATTCAATGTGGGCCCAAAGTGAGCGCACATTACTCCGATGAATTCAATTATTGGGCTGGACCCAATTGCACTCATTGCCATTGATAAATTATTGCAGCAGATTGGGACTCTTAAGTAGATACTAATAAATAGTATGAGTCGCTTGCTTTATGAAAGACTAAGCACCATTCACAATTATTCTGTCAATAGTTTAATCCATTAATATGGATGATTAAATTGTTAATGTTGGGTAAGTTATTCAAAACTTAGCATATTAAAACTAAAACATCAAGTTAGAGGAAAACAATGATTAACAATTAAATTAACAACTCAATTTGTCAAATGGACTTGAATAAATAGAGAGGGACAGTATGTATGTATCGTCTCTATAGACGGAAAAATCTGAGCGAATCAAACTGTTTTCCAATGTGATCGAAAATTAGTAAATTTATTTCAGTGTTTTTTTTTCGTATTGACGATATGTTTTTTAATCTAAAATTCGGATCTAGTGAGGTATCGTAGGGTGTAAAGTGATATCCTAACCGTCGTTTTAATTTGAGACAAATCTTAAAGGAACTCCATAAATATAAGACATACCAGAATAAAATTTTATTTGTCTGGAACTCACGCTCTGACGAAAACCAAAAAAACTGACTTGGACTCAGATCCAGACTCGTACTCGGTACGAGTAAATGTCTTCAATCTTCTTGAATAGCTAAACACAAGTCCCAAGAAGGGATTCCACGCGTCCCACTAGTTCATCATAGGATCATCATTTAGTATGATGATTAATTACAAATTAAATTATATTATATTTTCTATAAAACTTTATTATGTTATTAGTTTCTAAGTTTGACTATTTAGATTTTCTAAATTATTTTAATTATGATAGAGTTTCCAAGAGTTATTTAGAACTTCTAAGTCATTATGAGTTGTTGGTTCTTAAGTTGGACTTTTAGTTTTTCTAAGTTATTTATTATGTGATTGATGTATTATAAGAAGAGATAGCATGTCATTTTTTTTCTTGAGCCTAAGCTTTTGATAATATATGATATGTTTCTTATCTTCTCTCTTGTGATTTCTCTCTTTTTATTTTGATTCTCTTCTTAAATTGTTCAATATTTCACTGAATCAAACAAAATATGCACACAGTAAAATTTGGGACGTACTGTCGTCACACTCTATCATGTGCGGTATACCACAAGGGATCCACTCTCTTACTCTTGAGAAGAATTGATGAGGTTTTTTATTTCTCAATTCTGTTTGTTCAGGATTTGGCGTTTGAAATTCTTCAGCTTGAATTGTTGAAAATATTATATACGCAGGGGTACTTAATTTCCTATCATCAAAATATGTGTTATTTTTTTAATTGAAAACTAAGACACGCTTTTTGAACCATGTTAATTATCAGGTATACCGTGATATGAAATGGTAATATTTATTGTATCTTATTTTTAGTTACATGCTTACAGCACAGAGATTCAATGTGTTATGTTTCTGTCATATCAATAAATGTGACAGTGTACTGTGTAGCAATGCTCTTATTTATTCATTAATTATTATATTATTTATTTTGGAGAATGATGTAATGCCATGTGGGATAGGAATTAGTGTGCGGTGTGCATGGCACAACCCATGTTCTTCCCTTTTTATTTCACATGGGAGAGAAAAACATACAATGTGACTTCATTTGTGATCCTCTATTTTCTTTTTTTTTGTTAATAAGACAAATATACATTCATGATTGTTATTATTGTATTAATAGTTTTATCGAAAAAATATCAATTTCTTTTCAATACTCATCCGTGATTTTTATTTTTACCCAAAAAAAAATTTATTTTAATATAAATAACCAGGTTTTTAAAATATTTTTATTTCTACCCAAACCGCCAGGATTCCTGGCGGTCCGAATTTTTAATTCCAACCGCCAGGAATCCTGGCGGTCCGAATTAAAAATTCAAACCGCCAGGAATCCTGGCGGTCCGAATTTTTAATTCCAACCGCCAGGAATCCTGGCGGTTTGGGTAGATTTTTTTTTTTTGAAAACTTATAAGTACGAGGGAGGAAGAGAGGAGGGAGGAAGAGCACTCAGTGGCTGAAGAAGAGGAAGAGGAGGGAGGAAGAGGGAGGAAGAAGGAAGGAAGAGGGAGGAAGAAGGAGGAGGAGACGGAGAGTCTGCTGTCAGGTATTTTTTTTTATATACGTATTTACTGTTAATCACATACGTATTTACTGTTCACTACTGTTCACATACGTATTTCCATACGTATTTACTGTTCACATACGTATTTACTGTTCACTACTGTTCACGTACGTATTTCCATACGAATTTACTGTTCAACATACGTATCTACTGTTCACATACGAATTTACTGTTCACATACGTATTTACTGTTCACATTTACTGTTCACATACGTATTTACTGTTCACATACGTATTTACTGTTCATATACGACTATTCACAACTGTTCACAATTGAAATCAGTAAACTGACCAAATATTTATTATTTATGAATGTAGTTTATTGGCCATGTCTATTGCAATTTCAATACATTTTGGAGGAAAGTTCATAACTGACCAGTATGGAGTACGTTACTCCAAGCCTGCAGCAAATACGAATTAAAAACTCGGACCGCCAGGATTCCTGGCGGTTGGAATTAAAAATTCGGACCGCCAGGATTCCTGGCGGTTTGAATTTTTAATTCGGACCGCCAGGATTCCTGGCGGTTGGAATTAAAAATTCGGACCGCCAGGAATCCTGGCGGTTTGGGTAGAAATAAAAATATTTTAAAAACCTGGTTATTTATATTAAAATATATTTTTTTTTGGGTAAAAATAAAAATCACGGAATACTCATTGAGCAATTTCATACTTGTAGAAATATTTAGTATTCTAAATTGAGGGAGGCAACAATACTATGCATAGGGTTTATTAGTCTATGCATTGAATCTATTATTCATTTTCAAACTTCAAATAATCAATTCAACGGTATGCGGCCGATTAATCGAAATTTTGCATATAATTTTGTGTTTTCATTAAAGTTATGTGCATATAATTATAATTATTAAAAACGATTAATTTAACTCATCAAACTTATCAAATAAACTTATTTTAACTTAGTTTCATTGTTAATTAATAAAATTTAATAAAATTGTCATTTAGAAAAACTTATATAAGACAAGGCAAAGTATAATACATATAACCAAGGTTCTAAATAGCGATTATGCGTCGTCGCGGAGAGGCTAAAAAAAATCTATCGCGAATAGCGTAGTTATAATGGAAGCTATCGTACATAGCTTTTTTTTTCTTTTAAAAAATTATATTCTATATTTCTACTAATTTTTAACATTATCAATATTGGAGAATTAGAGTAACAATCAAATCAAATAACAACTAATCTAAGTCTATACTTTTTTCAATCATGCAAATAAAGAAAATATATCTACAAGGTAACATTCTTTAATAGTTCATATTTCGTATTACATATTAGACTAGACGAAGAGCAATTAATTTTACAAGTAAAACGAAGTCAGTACCTATTTGATTATTATACAGATAACAATAATCGAAATCAGCTTTCAAGTGAATACTAGACGAAGAGTAAGCAAAAGGAAGAATTAATATTTGGATATTTTCTGATATAAAAGAAGAGACTAAATTACAAATAGGAATAGAAGCACAGAGTTTGGTTTAGCATATTTAGCATAGCGGACGATGTAGCATCACAAATAGGAACAGAAGCACAGAAACTCATGCAAATTGCAAAAAATAAATAAAAAAGAAGCTCATGTATCATAGCAGTCAGCAATAGCACATAACGCGTAGCGCGTAGCGTTAATAGCGGTAAGCTATTACAGTTATAGCGGTCGTAGCTGAATTAGCGAATTTTTATCCTATAGTGCAGATTTATGGTCCGAAACAGCTATAGCATAACTATAACGAGCTATTTAGAACACTGAATATAACGGATAAATGTAGAAAAAATAATAAAAATGACCAACTAATTGGTCATATAAATGGAAGCGGACGATTTGTAATGGTTTGGTCACCACCAACGACTAATTGGCTGATTAGTTAGATTAATCAGCAGTTTTTAACAAAACTGATAACAACAACAACAACAACAATAATTCTACTAATAATAATAATAATACTAATTAATAATGATAATAATGTCAAGAAAAAAATGAAAAGGTGATGGACAAAGGGCCAGAGCTGAAGGTGATGCATGCATGGCAATGGCATGCTTATTAAGTCCCACACATATATGACTTTGACATGGTGTACCATTTCATCATGGGTCATGTGGCGTACCTCGGCGAATCACATGTGTGATAGCCCCAATCATGACTTGTGTCTAATTGGCTACTGGATAGGTGGGGTCCATTTTTCATAGTCGATGAATTAGATGGTTTTTAACATAACTTTTTTAAATTTTACCATTTTTTTTTCTGATATATAATTTTAATTTGCAATCATCTTTGTTCTTCTATATATAATTGACTTCTTATTTCACCATGAGCAATATCTATAGAGTGTAAAGGGTGGAGCTATACTTTCAAACTATGAGGGTTAAACAAGAATGAGAATCAATCATATAAATTTTGTATACGGCGAATAAAGGTCAATTTCATAGTATCCATAGTTTTTTATTTTAAATTATATAAAAATATTATATAAATACATATATTTTGGAGGTCACAGTAATAGTTGGAGGTTACACCAGAAAATATTATCCCATAACTTATATATATTTGACAATTAATGATTGTTTGCATATCAAATAATGATGAGCTCCAACTCATCATTGTGTTTTTTTACTGCTTGATTTTATATTAATATTTTATAAATTGTAAAAGCATCCCTTGTCAATAAGATGGTTGGAACAATTTGGTGAAGAGTTAAACTCACAAATTACCTTGATAAATTTGACCTCATAGTAGTTCATAAAGTCAAAAACCACCTTGATGAGTTTGAGCTCAAAATAGGAGCAAAGCTATTGTGTGATGTGCTCATCAAGAGAGTTGGTGAGCACAACTTCAAAAATCTATTGCATTGTTTTCAAATGACGAATTTAAACCGTTGAAATTCATCTACTTCATTAGTGATGCATGTATGTAAAAAATTAAAAGTTTCGAATTCATTTAGTACAAAGTCAAGCGGTAAAAAAAATGAACCTTTTATAAGTTATTTTATAAGTTGTTTTATGTATTTATTTTTCATTATTTTTCTGACCGCTTGACCTTGTACTAAATGAATTTGAAACTTTCAAAATTTTCCATCACTCATAAGTAGATGGATTTCAACAATTTGAATTCGTCGTTTGAAGCCAATCTGATAGACTTTTGAAGTTGTGCTCAATAGTCCCTCTTGGTGATCACATCACACCCTAGCTTTACTCCTCAAAATAGTTCTTACTTGTAAAGACGATTTTTAAAGTCAAGCTGTAGTGGCTGTAGTATACAACAGTGTTGTAAATAACGGTATACGGTCGTCGAACGGACATGGTACCGCCAAGCGATTAATCGGAAATAATCGGGAATAATCGAAAATAATCGGTCGATTAATCGAGAAAATCTGTGACAGTTTGATCACCTCCAATGACTAATCGGCCTAAACGGATATTTTTTAGAACACTGGTATACAATGATGCATTTGGTTTAGTGAACTCTGGTGGTTTAATTATCATTTGTACATATATATTATAGATGTCTTTTTCTTATATTTATACAGTATGTATATCAAATTAATTTGTTATAATTTGAAAAATAATTGTGTCACTACCACTAAATTGTTACATATTATTTAAAAAGTAGGGTTCAAATGTTTTGTCTTTTATGTCTCATTCGTGTTTCAAATTTTTATTTCCATTTTCAAAATTCAAACAATCGATCTGAACCGCTTAACATAATCTCCGTATTAAAATGTGTCTGGGACCAAATTCTTTTGGAATAATTTTTACTATTTTTTTTAGATAGGTATAAAATTAATGTTTTTGGATGGTCAGAATTTCCTGAAAGACAGTTATTTTGGGCTCCAAACACATTTTTATACGGAGATTATGTTGAGCAGTTCAGAAGGACTATTTTGATTTTAAATAATAATAATAATAATAATAATATTGTGGGACATGAATGAGACATAAAAGTTACGAGATATTGAACCATCCTCGTAATTAATTTAATGTCACTACATAAAAAAATGATCGAATTTCTTATTACTTGCGCAAATTCAATGTATAATCTATGCAAATAATGGCAAACACACTTGCAATTTTAATATTTTGTCTTAAAAGTATTTAGCATTAGTATATAATTGTATTGTCACCTGTTCTGATTCTTCTGCACCCATCAATAATTTCCAGTAATCATTTTACTTTTTGGTTTCATATTATAAAACCTCAAATGTTACATGAGATGCTACAAATTAAAACACAGCATGATGCTGTCAGTGCTGCATGCGAGGTCCTGGAAAAGCTGACAGGTAACTGGTATCACATGCCAGGACCATATTATTTTGCCAAAATTCAGAATCAGTTAATTGGTTATTTTGTGTATGATGCATATCATTTGCTCAGATTCAGATTCAGTTAGTTAGCGGGAAAACACTCCTATCAGTGTCATTTATATATATTATACTTTTGGCCCATCCTAATAGAGCTTAGAGAAATCAATCATACAACATGTCTTGTCTGAAGAAACCAAAAAGATAATATTACAAATTTTGATCGAATATACCCACTAATTAAGTTGGTATCTTTTATCTTAGAAAGAATAAGGAGCCTTCCTTTATTTTTTTATTAACCGCAATTGATTACAAAAAATGAAAATGATTAGAAATTAATTGATACCATCAAAATCTTTTAAGTAGGATGCATTTGATATTTACATGTGATCTATGTAAATAGGCTGAAAAATTTATGTCTACAATTTGATTTTTTTTTTTTTATGTCTAATTTGAAATTTTCATTTGGCTCATTTTTGTGAAGATTGTCAAAATTTTACAACTATATATCTAGATGGACTCTGCCATTATTTTTTATACTTCTAAAATTTACTTTTACACGATTTCATTAAGAGCAATGATGTTGCAAACTGTTACAAAAAGGAAAAGCAAACAAAGATTTTGCAAACTGTTATAAAAAGCTGATCTATGTCTTTTACCAAAGCATACACCTCTGATTTCTCAAAAGAGATCAATATAATATTATAGGCAACTTGATGCATTGGATAATAATAATACTAGTTAGAGAGAGAGAGAGAGACAAGATTACAGCTTGATAACATTGAAACCAACACAAAGGGTCAAAATACCCCAATCTCCATACACACTTGACAGCACACACCACACACCACACACCATCTAAATCATAAATCATAATTAACTACCTCACTAGAGTTGCTAAGTAACACCCACATGTGCTCTCCTTAGTAGCACCGGGGATCCTTCAACACAACTCTCTTCATATAATAAACCCTAAATTAAACACTAATCAACCAGCCAGTTAAATTTGGCCATAGGAGTGTGCCAAGTAGGCAAGTGCACCAACAAGCGGTGCGTTGATGTATGTAGCGGGTTCAGAGTGTGCATAGTCGTTTCTCTGGTCGGTGAACCTGTCTTGTGCATCGGGTCCACCGATAACAGCCCCGGTTAACAAATTAGGGTTTGGTGCGCCCGAATAGAGTGCAGAGAACCCGGTTGAGCAGCTGATTCTTACCGGGTGGGATGCCTTTGAAGGAAGAGACGACCCACGATGGTGGATCCGCTCCGGAAATTTCAACCCGTACCCGACCATGTATGACATGCCCTCTGGGTTGTCTCCTAACAAGTAGTCAACCTAAATATGGAAGGAGTTACATTTATAACTGTAATTAGTTTTGTTGGGGTATGCTTGTCTATGCTTTGATTAGTTAGTAAGGATTAAAATAGATTTAAACCAAACAATCAATAAAATGTTTTTTTATTCTGATACATTTCCTTATAAATCCATGTGCAAAGTACCAATCCAGCTCCTACATTTGTCTTATTCATCAAATTATTTCTATATACATATAGTTATTGTAGTTATACAGGGGAGCAGATTCTATGAGAAATATATATATATATATCAGATTTTTCAATTTATCTAAACCCGGGCCAAATTATTGTGCTTTTAGATTCGTGCAAAAAGATTTGAACGGTCCGGATGTTTCACATATCAACTCAAAGTTTGAGGTATCTCAGAGGATGAGAATTCGTTATACAGTAGGTCACTAGTTCAATGACATACTGTAACTCTAGTTACATGCCATGTCAAGTATTGAGTACCAGTATTATATGGTACCTGTTTCTTGGCAACAGCACGAAGCTTCTGAGGCGTGACGATAACACCGCCACATGTCACGACCTGCTTGGAGAACGTCAGATACTTCGCATAGGTGAGCAGCAGAAATGTAGTAGAGGTTACATACTGCATGTTGCTGTCACTCATCTTAAACAACAACCCTCCTAAAGAAAAAAAAAATAACATAAAATTTAGAAAATCAACAATGATGCAATGATTGGTTTTGAAATGGGCATTTAGTGCTAAACTGAAGTAATTAAGTAAATTAGGACCTGGTGTGTATTGGCTCTGAGAAGAAGGGGTTCCGGGTATCAACGAGCACATGAAGTTGTCGGCATGGCCTTTGTACTCGTGCAGAGACCCCACATTTTGCACCAAAAATGCCTACAAAAAAATAAAATTAGTAAATTGTTAACCACTAATTAGGTTGTTAATAAAAATATATCACAGTAAAAATGCAAACAACAGTAATGAATGAATTGGATGTCTTAGTTTTAGTAAAGTGCTCCTATCTCTGTGCTAACAAAGCTTTAGTAGCAGTCTTTAGTAACACAAATTGTAGTAAATAAATAAATAAAAGCTGAAGCAAGTACATGTAAAAAAACAAAGAATCATCCTACTTTGAGCACAAGCACTGAACCAATGAAAAAGTGTCCAATGAACAAGGGAAGGATAAGGCAAATAAAATAAAATAAAAATAAAGAGAAAATTTCATGTATAACCCTCAAAACCTTAAAATTACTTATTTACCCCTAAAGTTTCATAATATCATATTTACCCAAATTTCTAAAACTCACATTTTATAAAGTTTTCACCTATCTTTTCTTAAAAATAAAAATATATAGTCAATTTGACATTTAGCTAGGTAAATATGATATTATGAAATTCCCATAAAATAAAATAAAATAGAGATAAAAAATAAGAGGAATTAATCTGGGGCCCACAGGTCAGAATACCTTGGAGAGAAGAACTCTGGCACCAACATGCTTGTTGTCCCAACTAAAAGTGTTGTCTGATTCATCAGCCCCAAGGGTTTGACCGTTGACTGTGATGTAATTGAGGTAGATAGGGTTTTTGGTTGCTTTGTGTAGCCATGCAGCAGCCCATAGCAATTCATCCTGCAAAGCAGCAAAAGCCAACATTAAATGAGAAAAGAACAAAGTGTTTGTGAGATGCTAAGAGGCCCAATGGGAGAAGAGAAGGGGGGTGAATGTGGGACCTGGTAGCCAGAGTAAGAGCAGTAGAAGGGGCACACTTCGTTTTTGAGAACATTGCTGTATGATCCTCTGTGCTTGTCAGCAAATCCAAAGACCTGTTATATATGTACATGTCATTATTAATGAATACACACAAATATAATATAATAATAATAAGATAAACTTCAAGGCATTCAATAACATCTTTATAACAAAAAGTTCCCAAGAAATTAAATACAATTTTTTCAAGGTATTAAAGAGAGAATTTCATATATACCCCTTGAAAACTTAAAAATATCATATTTCTCCCCCTCTAAAATCCATAATATCATATTGCCCCTTCTAATTTAAAAAACGCACTAATTTATCCATTTTATTGTATTTTCTTTTAAAATTCATTTTACAAAATTAAAAAATATGTAACATGTTTAAAAAAATTTCAATATTATGATTGGTCAGTTTTGGAGAGCAAAAGGTTGCAATCAATTTATTAATTTAAGAGAAAATGAATTAATTAAATTAGTACCCTAATGGCGGAATTAAGGAGTCGCTTGGAGTAATCAGGGTCACAAGTTCTAAACACGAGGGAGGCGGCTGCAAGTGCCGCAGCCGTCTCAGCTGCCACATCTGTGCCTGGATTCCCTGCGTCTATTTTGAATACATTCCTCGGTGTGTCCATGTCCTCTGGTCTCTCCCAACACGCGTGGTCTTTGCTCGGATCCCCTACCTTTATATCATCAAAATTACCGTTCATAAATCATATAAATACTTCATTGTAATGTTGTTCATTTTTCCAATAAATATCAAATATTGGGTATTTTTGCACTTTGTAAATTAAAAAATAACAAAATACAGGACATAAAATTTATCTGAAAAGATGAAAATGTATATAAAATAGGGACCTGAACATAAATAGTGTCAGGATGAGCAGTGGCTTTGAGCAAATAATCAGTGCCCCATCTAATGGCCTCCTTTGCATTCTCCAATTCTCCTTTCATCAATCCACCAAATTCAATCACACTCCATGAAAGCATAGTTGTAGAGAAAGCCATGGGAAACCCAAATTTCACATTGTCTCCTGCATCATAGTACCCTCCCACTAAATCCACCTACATTGTCAAATAAATTTCAACAAAAAATAAAACCCAAATTCACTATATTTACAATATTACGGTGCACCGGAAACATGTTTGCACCGAATTTTTTTTTACGGTGCAAGCAATATGCTCATTTTACATGGTATAATTTTCCAGTGTTATTTATTCTTTTTAACTAAAAAGATCCTATTTTAAGGTAAGAAAAAGATCATTTCTTTCTGAGTTGGGTGTTATATGACTTGATATTATGTCAGCTAAAATGTAAGAAAGTGGGGTCTGAAAATGATCCACAAAAATTAACCCAAAAATGTTTTTTCTATCTAACAATTTTGACATTCCAAAAATGGATAAAAATTTGTCTGTTTGTACATGTAGCAGTTTCTTTTTTTCATTTTCACTAAAATGTGAGCACTTTGTTTCTAAGTACTGAACTAAATAATATTCTAATTAATTTTTTTTTAAAAACAGCACAAAGAAGAGAGAGAGAGAGGTATACATTCATGGCTGAGCCGTCGGAGAGGCCGGAGTCTCCTCTCCATTTCATTCTCTGACTGGAGGGGAGTTTCCCAGACCTTTGGCCTTCAAAGAAGAGTATGGATTTAGAGAGAGCATCTCTATAGTTGTGAGATGCTTGGCCATGGTTGGGGTGTGTTTTGTGTGTTGGAAATGCAATGGCTGAGGTGAGAAGCAGAGAGAGAAACAAGAGAGACATGACAGAGGAAGAAGCACTGGAGGTGGCCATTAGTTGGTCTCTGTTGCTCTCTGTTTCTCCCCCTTGAGAAGTGGAGGGAAAGGAAGCCTCTATTTATAGAGCGCCAAAATATTTAGAGGCTCTGTTTTGGTTTAATTTGAAAGGAATTAGAGGATATATTTATATAATATATTATATGGGGTATATATACAGTTAATAAGTGCATTTATTGAGGTACTTTTGCATCACAACCCAACTAATGTTTGATATTTCATAAATATACACATCAGAATGAAAAGTTTTCAAGTTTGTTTAAAACAATAGTAGAGATAATATAATATGCTTCATTGTTCTCTAAAAATAATAAAAAAAAATGTTGAATATGATCTCCAACCACATTTTATTATGGAGATCACATTGAGGAGCTCGAATTGATTGTTTGAATTTTGAAAACGAAGATAAAAATGTGAGAAATTATTGGGGCATGAAAATAATAGAGCATTTTAACTATATACTTAAATCAATATTATCCTAACAGTTTAATAAGAATAAATGACAGTTAATAAGTGCATTATTGCTGTACTTTTCCACTACAACCCAACTAAATTTGATATTCCATGAAAATAAACATGATTATGAAAAATTCTCAAGTTGGTTTAAAACAATATTATCCTAACAATTGAATAATCATAATTGACAGTCACAGCTGTATTTATTGAGAGAAAATAGGAATGGAGATATAAAAATATTTTGTCATTGAAACACTGCAAAAGATACTATATATAAAATAAAAAATTTACAGGGGTGCTTTTGTAAAATTGGGGCCTACTCCCTGTTTTTGTCAGAAGTAGTCACATGAGTTCTCTGAGAAGGTACTAAATTATTTGTTCAATTCCTATTGGTTGCCCAAATACCCTTTTCACAGGGAATACATTGACTGAATGACTGGTCACATTAATTAAGCAACCCATGTTAGTTTCAAATATATAAAATAAAATACACAAAAACCTTTTGGCCCCATTTGTTTGCTTTTTCTCTGTTTGGTAACTGAATAAGCATTAATGGCGGATGAATTTATTGGCAGTTTTCCGTTACATGTCTATATTTGGAATTTTGAATTTTGAATTGAGCACCTTGCACTACAAAAATGTAAAATATCAAATAGGGGTGCAAACAGTGAGTTTGGTTAAAACCAAAGTAAAATAGTTAAATTAAATTGTTGTTCGGTTTTTAAAAATAGAACTAAACTGATAATGTTTTTTTAATTATAGTGGCTTTAAATGTCTACTAACAATTTCATTGATAAAAAAACGTATTTACAATCGGTCAAATGACTGTAATTTCTAAATCATTCTAATCTATTTTAATTACTCTAATACATCAATCCTCATCTCGCTTCACGACCGGATCCGCTTCTTCGACCGCCGCCGCACTCCGACAAAGACCGGATCAATTCACCGTCGCGCTCCAATCGAGATGTTGATCACCCTAACACCATCTCGCTCCACGACCGGATCCGCTTCTTCGACCGCCGCCGCGCTCTAACAACGACCGGATCTACTCACCGTCGCGCTCCAATCGAGATGTTGATCACCCTAACGCCATCTCGCTCCACGACCGGATCCGCTTCTTCGACTGCTGCCGCGCTCCGACAACGATCGGGTCTACTCACCGTCGCACTCTAATCGAGATGGAGAATCTACGCTACGAGCTCCGACGATACCGCACTCTCGGCTCCAATCGATTCCACTTAGCTCCGGTTCCTCCCCTCTCTCTCATTCTCCTCTCCACTCGAGAAGATAGAACCGAGAGAAAGGGAAGGTGTTGTTAAACTGATTAAACTTATCGACCGATTAAGAATCGAACTGAACAAACAGAAGTAAATTTCAGTTTGGTCGGTTCAAACAAAAGTAAATCTATTGATACCATTATTAACAAAAAATATACGTTTTCATACACAACTTTTTCAATTTCATACAAAATATGTAGACGTTCTAAAATATTTAAACCAACATTAAAAGAAAGGAAACGATGATTGAACCAAACAAAATATAAATTATATTTGAATCATTATAATTTGATTGGTTCGATTTAGTCAGTTTTGGAAAATCTAAACCGAACTGAACGAAATAATTTAAAAATTCAATCTAACTGATTCATTTAAACCAAAAAAAATTGGTTTGGTTGAAAACAAAATAAACCGAACCTTTTAAACACCCCTACTTGCGCTAATGAACCACATTTTTTGCACACATGATTCATATTTGTTCATATATTTTGTACATACTTCATAAATGCGTGTGTGTGTGTTTTTTTTTTTTTCAATTGACAAGCGAGTCCGGAATAATTTAATCTGTGAAAAAAAAAAAAACATTCCTCCACTTGCAAAAGGTCACTGCAAAAGCAATTAATACCATGTATTATTGTTATAAGTTCTTTTGTATATATAGTTGGGTAGCTTTTTGTTCTTTACTCAAGAAAAGGAGGGTGTAATTAAAAAGGTTATATTTTGTTTTTGAGCAATAAATTGATACCACCAAATATGTTAATGTTTTTGCAAGTGCATGATAATGTTGTTATAAAATAATAATAATTTATGTAGGATTAATTAGAAGACAATACCATTTTATTATTAAATAATTATTTGAGTACTCTTACTTTTGTACCCTCAAAATCCCACTCCATTTAGAGAAATTATGTATTACGGTCCCCACTAATTATATGATCTCACTAATTATTATTCTAAAAAGATATTATATGGTCCCACTAATTATTATTCTAAAATCTCTGTAACACTCTTCCTCTATGATCTCTACTAATTATATGGTTCCCTTTCTCAGTTCCCGCACTCGTCCCCGCATTAACTTTCATAGATATAAATACTTCGAAGATAAGATATTAACACTTGAAAAATAAGATATTAATACTTTGATGCGTAACTTGTTATGATCATTCATTTTCCAGTCCCTCAATCGTTCCCGTGTCAACATTCCTCTAATGAAGTAGTGAGGCCCCGTATCACCGCATCAACCTTACCTAATAGTCCCCACGTCAACCTTCCTCTAACAAAAATAGTTGACAACATAGGTACAAATAATTCAGTGCAGAGATATAAATACTTGCATTACTTGATATTAATACTTTCAGACGTCATCTAGTATATGTAAAAAATACTTGCAAGTATAGGAATAAGTACTTGCACGCCGAGGTATAAATATTTGTGTGGCGATGAGCCCAAAAGTATGTCGTCATAGATCTTATTTGAAAGAGAAAATTGTGTAGAAGACGTTCGTGATTTTAGATTCGCAAAATTCCTCACAAATTGTCAGAAATATGGACGAGATTGAACGGAGAAAAAAAAACTACCTCTAAAAACGTGTATGGTCCCCCATGTAGTTTGAGTGCCCCCCTATGTAGTTTGAGTGGTCCCCCACAAATATTTATGGTGCGGGTACGTTTGAGAGATTTGGTTGGAGAGACAATTATTTACGTAAAAATTGTTCACCTCATAGGTATAAATACTTCCGTGCATAGGTATTTACTTCATTTTTATGTATTAATACTTTAGAAAAAAAATTGTGCTGGAGTTTTTGTGGTCCTCAGATAGTTATGGTAGTTATGATAGTTATAGTGCGGGTACAGTGCGAGTACTGTAGCGCGGATATTGTTATCAGCTTCCTTTATTATTTTGGATGATGAATATAATCTAGTCATCTAGCCTTTTGGAAAGTTACCAATTTATAACGGATCAAGATTAAAACAAACTAGCCTTATATATTAGATGATGTACATCACTTATCCGTTGCAAATGAAAGTAAATGTTTGAGAGAATATCTTTTAAGAATGTTTTAACCACACAATTAGTCAGAGAGCATGTTTTAAATTAAGGAAAAATGGACTGAAACTCTGTTTAAGTTATAAATATCAATACTTATTAGATTGTTATGCAAGGATTATTATATTAAATTTTAACTAAACTTAAGGAGTTAATGTTCAGTAACCTTAATTCCTGAATAAAGTCTAAGGAAACTTAATTTAAGAATAGAAGTGTCTTACCAGACTCAGACAAGAATTAAAAATTTAGTTAAAAGGAGGCTAAAGATTATCCTCATGTATTTTGGAGAATTAAGCAATTAAAAAAATTTAAAGAAGGCTTAAGGAATCTAACAAAGTTGTGTTGTATTTAATGCAGAGTATTTACAATATCACTTGAGAGTAGGTCCGATGGGCATCGGACCTACTTTGGTTCGATGGGTTTAATCACTGTTGATTTGCTTTAAGATTCGTGCGAAACGCTTTAAACTTTGTGCGTGTATGTTTCAATTTTCGTACGCACAAATCTTAAATTAGATCGGACGGTCATCATGTTCGTTGAACCTAAAAGTAGGTCCGATGGACATCGGACCTACTCAGTTCTCTTAGGTCCGATGGACATCGGACCTACTCAGTTCTCTTACAATATTAAATTTCCAAATGTAGAACTTACCTCTAAAGTTTATTTTATGTCAAGACAAATCAACAAATCCTACAAAAAGATACAGTAATTACAAAAAAAATAAAAATAATAAGAGACAGCATAGGCAACAGGTTGAATTAAATTGAGAAATGACACCTGAGCGGCTGACTGTGACCACCTATGCACCTACACAAACATATCCACTTTCCCCCCTGGTAGGTTTTTTATTTACTACCCACCTTATCATATGTATATTACGATACTTACTACGGTATGGCGATTCACTGAAAAAAATATATTCTTACGCAGCTAAGAGAGTTCGGATTAAACGGTTCGGCTTTTCCGATTAAATGGATCGGTTAGGTTTTTAAAAAATCGATTTAATTGTTTGGTTTGGTTCGTTTCTGTTTAGAAAAGTTTAAAATCGGTTAGATCGAACAAACAAAAAAATTTAAACCTGTTCCTCGTCCGAACCAAACATTTTAAAAAATTCAAAAATTACAACATAAAATATATTGCTTAGTTTGGTTTAAAATCAGTTAGACCGAACTAAGCAAAAAATTTAAATCTATCTTTAAAAAATTAACAAAAAATGTTTATTCTTATGATTAATCTTCTTATTTCGGTTCAACAGAACAAACCGAAATTTAGTTCGTTTGGTTTGGTTTTAATTCAGTTGATAAGTTTATTTTGTTTGGTTCAGTTGTATTTTTGAAAACGGAATAAAATTATAATTTGTCTATTTTATTTCGTTTTTAACCAAACCAAACAAATATTCACCCTAATTCTTACAAAATAAGACAAGTCAGTCCTGGCAATTAGTAACTCGCCACACCAAAAACACCACAGAACTGTCAGTATAATATCTTAACTTTGAAAGGTGTGCAAAAACAGTACCAACTGCTAAGTCCTGCATTGGTCCTTGTTCTTCTTTCAAAAAGGTGTAAAAGGCAATAAAGTGAAAAGATACACCACAGAAGAGAATCCTATGGAGAAATTTACGGCGGGATTTGAGGACATGGCCACAGAAAATCCTGTGTACAAAAAGTTGGTTAGGGTAGTTATAATATGATTAAGATGCATGTACTGAAGCATGTTGCATGTTTCTAAAGTTGTATGATTGATTTAATGTAATGACAATTTAAGATTCAATTCTAAATCATCTCTCTCTAGCTAATTATTTGTTTCTCTCTCTACATACATTCTATTATTTGTAGCAAGACCAAGCATTGACCAAACCGATCTGAAATTAATTTTTGTTGATTTGGATATTCGGAAATAAATAGTTTGTGAATAAAGATACATATGCAAGACTTATATAAGAGGAGGGATCAAGTTACAACAAATTTGAGTTACAACAACTATTTTTTTCATTTTCAAAGTTTAAATCTTCGATCCAAACCGTTCAACATGATTATCTAAATAAAATGTGCTTGCAGATCAAATTTATATTTTTTTGAATTTTTTCACTATTTATTAAGATGGGTACAAAATTCAATGGTCTGAATATGACTAATTTTTTTTTTTTAAATGTAAAATTTGATTTGCAAGCACATTTTATTGTGGAGATCATGTTGAACGGTTTGGATCGATGATTTGGACTTTGAAAATGAAAAAAATAGTTGTTGTAACTTTGTTGTAACTCAAATTTGTTGTAACTTGATCCCTCCTCCTTATATAAATACATATATAAATACAGTTTCAATTTCAAAAAAGAATACAAGATACAGATCATTATAGATTTTTAAATTTTTTTCGATATATTTTTGTACAATACAAATACGGATAATTATTTGTATATGTATTTTTTTTGTTTTTCGGATATTTATTTGTGGATGCATATATGGATACACATAGTTCTATATTATTTTATCCGTTTGTTTTATAATCATATAAGTTTAGAGATTTTTTTTTTGCATCTTGTGATTAAAACATATGATTATACAAGTGATTAATTTTTAATAACGAGATATATATTTTGTAATGACATAAAAAGTTTAACATAAGATTAATTATTTTGTTGCATGTATTGATTAAATATATGAATTACACCCTTATTTTATATTATTGATATTTTCTAATAAAATTTATTAAATAATATATTAAATTTGTTACAATACAAATATTAGTTATTAGAATTATATCTGTATATGTATTTGTATCTGTATAATATTCCATCTGTATCCGTATATTAAACGATCTGTATTAAAAAAAACAAAAACAAAAATACAAATTTAGTTTTACCACTATCAGATCTGTATCTAATTTGTTAGCATCCCTATCAGAGGAACTCTTTTTTTGAAAGTTTTGCAGAAGCTGCGAAGTTAGAAGAACCCTTATATCCGAAATTTTTATTAATAACATTTTCAAAAAAATAATAAACCAAATAACCACCGTTTTCTGACAATTATAAATCTAGCACGGCCGCAGAACACCAGAGCGAATCCATTTGAGGGCGGCTGCAGAATGCCGGAGCGGACCCTGTTCTTTATAGCCCGAAAATGACAGCGAAATTTCATTCCACACTCTCACACATTCTCTCTCCTGGGTTAGCTCTCTGATCTGTAAGTTTTTTCTCTCTTCTTTTAAATTTTTTATTTTTATTTCAGTAGATTAATAATTAAATTAGAATAATAATTAATTGAAATAATTAATTTAGAATAATTAATTTAGTTAATTTTTAATTGTAGGTTTCTTCTGTATTGGATTGAAAAAATGGCTCTTATGGTATCCATATACACTGGTGGGGATGTTTTAACAGGTCCTAATGGGGTTTACTATAGTATTGGACCTGTTACTGTGATCCCGGTATTGCCGGGTACTGATTATTTGGGACTTAAATCAAGTATATGTCAGAATTTGGGGTTGGATCAGGGTCAGTATGACCTTAAAATTGATGCCAAAATTAGCATGCCGACTAGTTCATCACAAACCTGGTTCCAACTATTTCCAATTCAAAATGAGGGAGTCTGGCAGGTATTGTACAACCAAATCATGAGTTTTTCTGGAGGTGCATACAAGATAATTGACCTATATGTGGAGGTTACCAGAGCCCGGCGTTCGAACCCAGTTATGAGGTTAATCCAGGGTCGTAGTCGGGGTAACTCATCTGGGTCCAGTCCGTCCCCTGTCCAAATTGACCAACCGTCCAGACTGACCAGCCTTCATCTAGTCGGACCGCTTATTGGGGTCAAACTTGTGATCCGGATGAAACCGATGAAGAAGTGGATCCGGAAATACTAGAGGCAAAGAAAAATTGGGTTGATAGTGATCCGGAGGGTATGAGCGATCAGTCTGACTAGGAAGATACCAGGCCTGTGCTCGGACTACCAAGGACTTTCAAGATGGATCGCGGGTTTCAGCACTCGATTCATGCTTTCAACGACACATCAGGGTTTATGGAAGCCAATTCGGGTTTGTTTGGAAGGAGGACAGAGTATGAGAATGAATTATCTGAGGGACAAACATATGACTCAAAAGAGGCAATGAAGAGCGCAATTGCCAGGTTTCACATCCTTTGCAACAAAGAGATAAGGAATACGCACAGTGATCGCACAAGAATTAGGTTCAAGTGCAAAGACAGTTACTGTGGGTGGTACATACTCGCAAAGGCCACTGGTTATGGAATACAATGGCGTGTCTCCAAGTGCCCAACACAACATTCATGCCACGCGGATGCGACAAGAACAGATCACGCCCAGTTGTCAGCTACTATGGTTGCCGAGTGTATATCCGCTCATATGAGGAACGATGTCGACTTGAGTATTCAAGCTGTCTGAATTGCTGTTGCTGAAAGGTACAACGGTCAGATACCGGTGTACAACAAACTGTGGCGTGGTCGTGAGTTGGCAATAGCCCGTCAATTTGGTAGTTGGGAGGGGTCATACTCTCTTGTAGTTCCATTGTTGGAGGCAATCAAAAGAAGCAACCCAAGTACTACATTGTTCTTTTATTTTTTACGTCATTTCATTATCAATCAAAAATTGAACTTATTTTTTTAAATTTATTGACAGAAACATTGTTTGAGGTGACCTCACATCCCACTGGTAAACCTGGACCATGGAAGTATTTTCATAGGGCGGCTTGGGTATTTGGACCGTGCATAGCTGCTTTTCAACATATCAGACCGGTCATCACCGTTGATGCATGTTTCCTGTGAGGCCGGTATAAAGGTAACTAATTTGATTGTTTTCACTTTATTTATTTTAGTTGATTTCGGCTCTTACGAAATTAATTTGATTGTTTTACCACTGGCAAGCTATTGATTACAACCGGGTACGATGCTGAAAACCAGCTCCTCTCGTTGGCTTTTTCACTGGTAGAATCAGAGAGTTATGACGATTGTGCGTGGTTCATGAAATGGTTGCGCCGTAATGTAATCCGCTCCAGATTCATGTGTGTCATCACTGATAGGGGAAAAGGTATCAAAAAGGTGTTCAGACAAGATGATATGGGGTGGAACGAGGAAGATGAGGATCAATGTGTTCACCGTCTTTGTGCTACTCACATAGTCGAAAACATGAAGAAGAACGGTTGTAGTGATAAGACAATCCGTTTTTTTAGAATATGTGTGGCTAAGAGGAAGATGAGGAGATACGAACAAGGAATGCAAGCAATGGGGCAGGCATGTGACATTGCCCTCAATTGGCTGGACGGTGTGGGTAAATATTTGGATCAAGATGAGAACGAGTGCCTGAAACCATGAAAGATATTCCAAGCACTGGACGGTGGTTACTGTTGGGGTATCATGACTACAAACGGGTCCGAGTCGCTTAATAATGTCTTCAAGTCCTCTCGCAAGTTACCGATTGCAGCAATAATTGAAGACATTTTACAAATGTATGACATGGTTTGCGCAAAGGAGGGCCAAATAGAAATGGAAAGCTAGTCAAGGTCAACAATTCTCGTGTCGTGTGCATCAGGTACTTTTATTTGTAGTTCTTTCTTCATAATTTTTAATGAACTTTGTTAAAAAAATCTGACTTCTTCATTATTTTTTAATTTTTCGTAACTGATCAACAAACGGTTCGAGAGGTCCGATAAAATGAAGACGCTGGGGGGATTTGAAAACAACAACGAGTTCGAGGTAACCTCCACATAGGAGAGAGTTCACGCTTTCATACCTGACGATTCTAGCCGGTTTACCAAGGCCAATTACAAATACACGGTGATAATCGGGAATGATCACACGGTAACTTGCACGTGCCAGAAGCCTCAATTGGAGATAATACTGTGCTCTCATGTTCTGTCCGTGTGTCGTCTCCGAGGCATCGACCCTGACGTCTTTGTAAGTAACTACTATCACATCCATACACTGATCAACACATGGAGCGCTCAATGACATGTGTATGAAAATAAGTCGGAATGGCCTCAACACGATGGCCCGGTCCTTGTTCCAAAGGATAAAAATATTTCTGTGAGCAGAAGACAGCACAACCGAATTCCGATATGGATGGACGTTCTAAATAATAGGAGAAGAGGACACCAAGCCGGCCGAGATACATAAGAAAGACAAAACAGAGCTGCTTGAGCTGCACGAGATTGAGAGTCAATGTTGCTTTTTTAATTGTACTGGTAAAAATATTGTTTATTTTCGGTTAATTAGACGTATTTGTAATTTCCGATAACATTAGCATTGTTCTATTGTATGCTTCTTTATATGGCTCATTGTTCTATTGTAATGTTTCTTTTGATCAAACAAACGACGAACAACAATTTCAGATTAAACGACATTTCAAACAGAAGTAATTACACACAACTTCCAGTACAAACTTTACATTTTTGATAAAAATTTCCAAAACAAAATCATAATCAACTTCACATTCAGATTAAAAAAAAAATAACAGGGGCCGCTCCGGCATAGTGCGGCCCCATATGGGGGTCCGCTCCGGCATTCTGCGGCCGCCCTCAAATGGGTCCGCTCTGGTGTTCTGCGGCCGTGCTAGATTTATGTCAGAAAACAGTGGTTATTTCGTTTATTATTTTTTTTAAAATGTTATTAATAAAAATTTCGGCCCTTATATCTCATGGTTCAAAAAAGTAAAAACAATAAAAGCAAAAAAAGGTTCTCGTTTTAAAATTTTCTCGGAATAAAATAGAAAAATTACTTAAAATTAAAATATTATGAAATTATATCTTATTATAATTATTTTGCAAAATGTTTTCTCGTGAAAAATTAGAAGTATATATTTTATATTTAAACTTTGTTCCAGCCTACTAAAATTCTGGGCTCCGCTCTTAAAACAAACAAGGAACCAGAGGGTGTTCATCGGTTCGGTTCGGTTAAAACTGAAATAAAATATGTAACCAAAATTTTATTTGTTTTTCAAAAATACAATTGAACTGATTGAAATAATCTTATTAACCTAGCTAATTAAAACCAAACTGAACAAACGGAACTAAATTTCGGTTTGTTCGGTTGAACCGAAATAAAAAGATTAATAAAAAAAAATTTGTTAATTTTTTTAAGATGGATTTAAAAAGTTTATTTGTTCAGTCTAACCGGTTTTAAACCGAATCAAGCAATATACATTATGTGCTAATTTTTTTAATTATTTTTAAATGTTTTGTCGACGGGGGACGGGTTTGGAAATTTCGGTTAGTTTGATCTAACTGGTTTTAAAGTTTCTAAACCAAACATAACTGAACTATTAAACCAGTTTTAAAAAATAAACCAAACCGATCCATTTTACCGAAAAATCCGAATCATTTAATCAGAACTCTCTCGGTTCGTTTTAAAACCGATTCAATCGAACCCGATGAACACCCCTACAGAACATTGTTATTGCCATCATCTGTTCTCAAGATGACACATCTTAAACCCCTATGGTTTGAATTTATAGTTTGAATAGTATGAAACTTTGAATCTATGAAGAACTTGTATTGTCATGTTTCTTTTTTGTAATGAAGCATCTGCAAATATCTAAGGCGCAGTGAAATGGAATTGGAAAAGAAAACACTTGAAGTCTCAATACGAAGCCTATATATATTGTTTTGGCCCAATATAAAGCTTCAATACAAAGCCCATATATAGTTTTGGCCCAATTTAACTTAGTTTATTTTTTATTTGTTTTTGCTGGCCCATTTCATTTCCCTCGTTCTTTAAATTTCAAAATTACTCATTTTCTCTTCCAAAATTTATATACCATATTTATTATTTTAAATTTTTCAAAAACTCACAAATTTACTAAAATTATTATCTTTTATATTAAAACATATTTTAAATTTATAAAGTTCCAAATTTATTTTTTTATTAAAAAAGATAAAAAAATATGTAGTGGGTTTAAGATGTGTTTCATCTTCTAATTAGTCGGTTTGTTAGAACAAATAATTTATTTTTTCGCTTATACTCGTACACAAACATATACCTAAATGTCAACGTGTTTATATCAAAATAGAAAAATGAATATGTCATCACAAACTGACCAATTAGTTCTTTAACACATTCTATATTTTTTTAATTTTTTAATAAAAGTTAAAATCAGAAATTTATAAATTTAAATAAAATTTAAAAAATAATAAATTGAATAATCTGTTTGTGTTTGGAATTTAGAAGGACAAATATGAGTGAGCCTATGGTGCTATGCATAGCACGGATGGGATCCGTGCTACGGCTCAAAATTTGACTTTTCAAAATCCTAACGGTCGATCTAACCGTTCAATGTGATAACCATATGAATATGTACTTGCAAACTAAATTTTATATTTTTTCAAATTTTTTTACTATTTTTTTAGATAGGTAGAAAAATCAGTGTTTTCTGAAAATTCTGGACCATCAAAATTCTACCTATCTAAAAAAATTCGAAAAAATATAAAATTTAGTTTGCAAGTACATATTTATATGGTTATCACATTGAACGGTTGGATCGACCGTTAGGATTTTGAAAAGTCAAATTTTGAGCCGTAGCACGGACCCCATCCGTGCTATGCATAGCACCATAGGCTCACTCGACAAATATTATCTTATAAATTTCAGATGGGGAAATATTCCAAAGGTATATATGAAATTCTTAGCTTGTAGAAGTATTGTACTAAATTTATATTTTATTGGAGTACTACACCACAAACCAAACTTGTACTAGGATTGAAATGAAACAACGGCCACCGCCGCACACAAATTCTATTCTGTGTGCTGCTAGCTGCACTTTGACTTGAGACTTTCAATCTAATTCATCTTTCCTCTCTAATTTTAAATGGAAAAATTTTATGCATACCCTAAATTTTTATAAAATTACGTATTCTCCCCAGTGTTGTAAAAAACAGCCGTTTAGGCCGATTCATTAGTGACGATTAAACTGTCACGGATTAATTATGACTGATTATTCCCAATTATTTCCGATTATTCCCGATTAATCGCTTGGTGGTACCCTGTCCATCCGACGAGCATACCATTATTTACAACACTGATTCACCCCTCTAAAATTTATAATATCAAATTTCTCATTCTAAAATAAAAAAAAACTCAAAAATTTAATCAATTTATTGTTTTTTTATTAAAATTCATCAAAATTTATAAAGTACTAATTTTATCCTTAAAAGAAAATGTAACATGTGTAAAATGTCTAATTGATTAGTTTGTGGTGGTAAACAATTTTTTTTACTACTTTTGACGCATAAATATTAACACTTATGTATGTTGTATACATCTGTTCATGTGTCACAAATAGAGAAATGAATCATTAGTTCTCACAAATAGAATAATTAAAATATTAAATATTTCTTACACGGACTACATATTTTTTAGCTTTTACTTTTTTAATAAAGGATAAAATGAACATTTTATAAATTTAAAATAAATTTGTGAGTTTTTAAAATTTAAAAGGATAAATATAAAATTATGAATTTTAGAGGAGAAAATACTTAAAATTAATTTCAAAACTTGCAAGAGGTATACATGAAATTTCTTAAATAGCAGGCTGTCTTATTCTCCAAGAAAGTCATTAATTACTAGACATTTTTTAACTTGTAGCCTTCACAAGTTGTCACCTTTCACTTTCAGGATCCTTATTCTTTCCTTGTGGAGCATTTTAGGGAACTATTTCAACGGACCTTTTTGACCTTATACTGTTCCGAGAGTGCAACTCACGTGCCGCTGTAACATGGGACCCACTAGTCAGTGAGGAAGAATGGAAGTAAACTAAATACTTCGCTAAAAAAAGAACTTTGACCTGTCTATTTGCAAAAATTCGTCGCGCCTTGATTTTAAAATATGGAGAAATTTTTAAATCGTGAGGTACGTCTTTCTAGGCCATGATTTTAAAATATGGAGAAATTTTTAAATCGTGAGGTACGTCTTTCTAGGTCAGCTAGACTCAAAAACTTTCTCAACCTTCTGGAATTCTCTCTAATTTACAAAGAATTCATTGCATGATTAACAAAGATCTGAACAATTGGATATGAAATTAATGGTTTAAATTATTTTAGAACCATCCAACTAAATCTGAAAAATAAAAGGTGCGGTTTTGTTAATTAGTGGTTAATATGATTTCGCTAATTTGGACGTTTTGATCTATAACGTACTCTGGATGTTACAGACAATCACGTTTTTCTTATATGTCGAATTTCCCGAATCTCTTCCCTATTGTCGATATTTATTTATTTATTTTTCTATTAATAAAAATTTCGGCAAATAAATTGATGAAATTACGTATGTGATGATGTTATTTGTACTGCGACACAACTGACGTCAATTATTCTTTCATACTCTTTTCTAATCTAATAAACAAATAAATTTTCATTTTGACCAAACTTGACTGCCAGCCTGGACCCAACCTGTACGCGTTCTCTGCACCGCGCTTTTCTTGTACCTCCATCCTTATCCTGTTCCCTTCCAGAACCAACCCAACAAATTCGCGCGCTTAAATTAAACCGCACCTATATATATATATATAACCCCAAGAAACACTCAATTCAAACCAACTCAAGTCCACTTTATATCAACTCTAATCAACTCTTCTCTATCAAAGCTTGTTTCATTCCATCAAGAAGGAGATACAATGTGTGGAGGTGCTATCATCAACGATTTTATACCTCAGAGAAACCCTCCTCGGAGGTGTAGCCATCGCTTCTCCGCTGCCGATTTGTGGCCTGAGGCCGCCGCCGCCACCTACTCTAATTCGCACCATCTTGATTCTGATTCCGACTCTCTTTCCTTCCCTCGTGAGAAAGGTTCCACCTTTTATCTCATTTTAGCTTTATCAAAGTTAAAAACTTTTTTGAAAGAAGTTAAAATGCTGAGATAGTATTTTTTTTATTTTGTTTTGATTTAAATCAGTGTCAAAGAAACGGGAAAGGAAGAACCTTTATCGGGGCATCCGTCAGAGGCCATGGGGTAAATGGGCGGCTGAGATCCGCGACCCGATAAAAGGTGTCCGGGTCTGGCTTGGCACATTTGCATCCGCTGAGGAGGCCGCTCGTGCGTACGATCGTGCGGCACGTCGCATTCGTGGCAAGAAAGCCAAGGTCAATTTCCCGAATGAAGAACAAAACCCTATACCCAAGTCGACCCAATCGGATATGAATTCGAATGGTTTTTCGGTCGAAAATTCTAATTTAGCGATCCCAGTACCAAAAGTTGAGATCAAAACGGTCGATTCGGGTCTTGAGGTTGAGGAATTGTCAGAGGAACTGATGGCTTATGAAAAGTATATGGATTTCTACGGTTTACCGTACATGGAAGGAAGCCGGTGTACAGAGCCTGCGGTGGCGGTGGTGGCACAAGCCGAGAATGAGGGCCCGGTAGCGGGGCCCACTCAACAGATGCTCTGGAATTTTGACGATTATCCTGCTTTTGAGCTTTGAATTTAGTAATTTTTGGTAGTTTAATTAGTTGCTTAATTGGTTCTTTGAATTATTGATTTGTTGGTATTTATTTGGTTGTTGTAAAATTTTTGTAACCTTCTAAATTCAAATTTTGGTAGGTTTGAAGATTATTTTCTTCAATTGTTGAGAAAGGAAAGAGACATCTGTAACATTTTGTAGTTTGAGCTTCTCAGTGTAAAATTTACAACAATCAAATTTCATTATGATAATTTTTTTCCTCTCAATAAATTTGTAATCAGTATCAATCTCTGAAGGACTTTATCCAGTTTCGTTTAATTTGTACTATTTTATGGGTTTTAATGTAAATTGTGTTGCTGTTCATATTTTATCCAGTTGTGATTATACTAAACAACATTATCTGTGGGCTGGTAGTATGAACATCCTCTCCGTTTATTTATAAATGGAGAGAACAAGTACGGTGGAAAGTTTGTTCAAGGAATTTTGGGCCAGAATTTCATAGAAAGCCTAATAAAAAAGAAGGCCCATATGTTGTTTTTCAAAAGAAAGCATTAATCATATGCTATCTGGAATGTTCCAATAAAAGCCCATATATATGATTTCCAGAGACTTCTCAATACCTTAAAATCCAGTGATGCTTTAATTATTGGGGGAACTTCATGTATACCTGTCAAACACATTGATTTTCGTATTTCTCCCTCAAAAGTTCATAATATCATATTGATCCTTCTAATAAAAAAGACAATAAAAAGAGCAAATTTGCTCTTTTTATTGTCTTTTTTATTAGAAGTCATTTTAAATTCATAAAATACCCATTTTACCCGTCAAGCACATTGGGCTACGGTACTTCGCGAAGTAAAACGAGTGTTTTATTTCACGTCTATATCTTCAATTTGAAACTTCAAAACGTCGATCCGAACCGTTCAAGTTGATCTCCATATTAAATTGTGCTTGGAGACCAAATTTTACATTTTTTGAAAATTTTTTACTATTTCTTTAGAATTTTTGAAAATCGTTGTTTTTCAAAAAAATCCTGGACCATCAAAAACAATAATTTTCAGAAATTCTAAAGAAATAGTAAATTTTTTTCCAGAAAATGTAAAATTTGGTCTCCAAGAACAATTTAATATGGAGAACAATTTGAACGGTTCGGATCGACATTTTAAACTTTCAAATAGCAAAATATGAGTGTGAAGTAAAACACTAGCTTTACTTCGCGAAGCACCGTAGCCCAACCACACACACACACACACACACACATATATATAGAGAGATTGGCTAATGTGCTAACGTTATAACTTCGGCCGAAGTTATAACGAGTCGTTTTTGCAATTTCAAAATCCAAACAACCGATCCGAACCGTTCAACATGTTCTCTGTATTGAAATGTGCTTGGAGACCAAATTTTACATTTTTTGAAATTTTTTTACTATTTATTAAGCCACTTTGAAAATACTGATCCGGTGGTCCAGAAAATTTTGCTGTTTTTTACTATTCACAGCAGATCTGCGATTTTCAAAGTGGCTTAATAAATAGTAAAAAAATTCAAAAAAATGTAAAATTTGGTCTCCAAGCACATTTCAATATTTAGAAAAAGTTGAACGGTTCAGATCGGTTGTTTGGATTTTAAAAACTAATAAACGACTCGTTATAACTTCAGCCGAAGTTATAACGTTAGCACATTAGCCAATCTATATATATATATATATATATATATATATATATAGGACAGTGCTATGGTGCTATGCATATATAAGGGCTCCTCCGTGCTACGGCTCACTTTTTGAGTTTTCAAAATACTAACGGTCGATCCGAACCGTTCAACATGATCTCCATATGAATATGTACTTGCAAACCAAATTTTACATTTTTTAGAATTTTTTTACTATTTATTAAGCCACTTTGAAAATTGCTGATCCAATGGTCCAGAAAAGTTTACTGTTGTGTACAAATTAGTGTTTTTTCCAAGTGGCTTAATAAATAGTAAAAAAATTCTAAAAAATGTAAAATTTGGTTTGCAAGTACATATTCATATGGAGATCACGTTGAACGGTTCGGATCGACCGTTAGAATTTTGAAAACTCAAAAAGTGAGCCGTAGCACGGAGGGCCCTTATATACGCGTAGCATATTAGCAAAATCCTATATATATATATGAGGAGAGTTCAAATGCACCATAATTTTTGTGCTCCAATATGCTCCACATCTTTTATCTCTATTTTTAAAGTCTGAACAGTCGATCTGAACTGTTCAACATGATCTTCATAATAAAATATGTTTGGAGACCAAATTTTATATTTTTTAGAATTTTTTTACTATTTTTTTAGATAGGTACAATATCACTTTATCGGGTGGTCCATAATCTCCTTAAAAAAGTGATTTTGTAGCTATCTAAAAAAATAGTAAAAAAATTCCAAAAAATATAAAATTTGGTCTCTAAACATATTTTTATATGAAGATCATGTTGAACGGTTCAGATCGACTTTTCAGACTTTGAAAATAGCGATAAAGGATGGGGAGCATATTGGAGCACAAAAATTATGGTGCATTTGAACCCTCCTCTATATATATATATAGAGAGTGGCTAAGGTCAAAGTGGTATGACCAAGGCATTGGTGCTACCAATTAGTTTTTGCAATTTTAAAGTTCAAATAGTCGATTCAAACCGTTAGATGTTCAATCTATATTAAAATCTGCTTGGAGACCAAATTTTACATTTTTTGGAATTTTTTTACTATTTTTTAAGCCAATTTGAAAATGGCAGATCCGGGTGAACAGTAAAAACAGTGCAACCAAATTATGGACCATGTGATCAGCAATTTTCAAAGTGGCTTAAAAAATAGTAAAAAAATTCCAAAAAATATAAAATTTGGTCTGCAAACAGATTTTAATATAGAGATCACATCTAACAGTTTAGATCGACCGTTTGGACTTTGAAAATCTAAAAACGACTTGGTAGCACCAAAGGCCTTGGTCATACCACTTTGATCTTAGCCACTCTCTATATATATATATATATCTATATATATATATTGAGAGTGGCTAAGGTCAAAGTGGTATGACCAAGGTCTTGGTGCTACCAATTAGTTTTTGGAATTTTAAAGTTTAAATTGTCGATTCAAACCGTTAGATGTTCAATCTATATTAAAATATGCTTGGAGACCAAATTTTACATTTTTTGGAATTTTTTTACTATTTTTTAAGCCACTTTGAAAATAGCAGATCCGGGTGAACAGTAAAAACAGTGCAACCAAATTCTGGACCATGAGATCAGCAATTTTCAAAGTGGCTTAAAAAATAGTAAAAAAATTCCAAAAAATGTAAAATTTGGTCTCCAAGCAGATTTTAATATAGAGATCATATCTAGCGGTTTAGATCGACCATTTGGACTTTGAAAATCCAAAAACGACTTGGTAGCACCAAAGGCCTTGGTCATACCACTTTGATCTTAGCCACTCTCTCTATATATATATAGATAGCATGTTTCAGAAAAATGCCAGTCTTCTAATTAGACGATTTTTGAGGACAAATGAGATAATTTTGATGCTTACACAATGATATCTAGGTATATACTTGTGTAAGCGTCAAAAGTAGACAAAGTACACATTTTGCTCTTAGAAACCGTCCAATTATATCAGTGACATTTTTCTGAAACATTATACATTTTTTTCTTTGTTTTATAAGGGTAAAATGGGTATTTTACTAATTTAACTTGAGTTTTAATAAATAGACAAAAAATGGTTAAACTTCGGAGTTTTAATAATTTAGAAGAGTAAATATGATATTACGAACTTTTGAAGGGGAAATACGTAATTCTAAGTTTTTGAGGGGGTATACATGAAATTCCCCCCTTTAATTATTTTTCTTGTATATAATTCGAACTCGGAATTTAATTTGATTAATGTTTACAATAAATTTCGTTGCCTAGCATTTGTTTCTAATCATTCAAACAGTGATAGGATTTTTTTCAAAAATCACGGCTTGCTAGATGTACTTTGGTTAATTGTCTACCCTTGAGTTAATCATAATCTTATGTTGTACTTTTTGCTTTGATTCTTATCTTAATCATTGAAAGCCAGAACATAGATTGACAAGTCAAATCAAACGGGTCATAATTTGACTCGATCCATTTTTTTGTACACAAACTATATATTTTTTATTTTTTAATAGATGATAAAAGGAAAATTTATAAATGTAAAGTAAATTTTGATAAAAAAGACAATAATCTAACATGATTGTTTTTTTATAATGTAGGAGGATAAATATGATATTATGAATTTTAGAATAATTAATACGTAATTTTTCAGTTTTTGATATAAATAAAATTCGGTCTATAAGATACAATTTTCTATGCTTTGATTATAAGTCAAGCCATCTGCTTACATTAGTGGTGTTGGATATATAATTACCTACAAATTTATAATAATGTAATGAAACTTAAAAAAAAATTAAAAACTAAATCAAAACAAGTTTTGAATTACAGGTGTGTAACTGAGCTAGCACTGTACTAATAATATTTTTTCCAAGTTAATTATTAATTATATTTTTTCCAAGTTAATTATTAATTATATTTTTTCCAAGTTATCTAATTCAAATTGTCTCGTTTTCACTTGGATAAAAATAATTAATGCCATACATCAAATTTGTCGACCAAGTTTTATAAAAAAATTATCTGAATGGAAAGAGAGGTTGATTTTTATAATTTGATGAGAAAATACAAGAATGCTCAATTAATCAAGGAATGTGTGTATATATATAAGATTCAGATTACAAAAGTCTTGAATACACATCTAATGATAATCAAATAATATTTAGAGATCACATATTTCTTGAATACATGCACATATAATGATACTTATATGAGATTGACATTACACAAGTCTTGAATATTCAAATTTTATTCTAACTTTTTATAATTTTACACATTAGAGAAATTTATTGGTGTTTTTGCATGTTTGTGCTAACCTTGATTATTATGCATGTTTGAGCTAACTTTAATTAGTTGAGGCCATGACGACTCTCAGTTATGAATGTTTAGTGTTGTTTTTATGGATGTACCCACATTAGTTCAGGGGCAATTGCCTTTCTGAATTTTAAAATTTAGTGGAACAAATAAGTCCAGTTTTTCTTTGCCTCCTCCTGAAAAATATTTTGTCCTTCTTTGAACCCAGCAAGCTCAAAACTGTTTCAAGCATTCACCTATGTTATTTGAAAAAAAAAATTAACAAACCAACTGCATGCCAAGTTCAAAACAGATGGCGCTAGCTTTGACTCTGCTTAACTGCTAGCACAAATTAACAAGATGAAATTAGCAAAATCCTCTCTGACTTACATGCAAAAAAAAAGAAGAGAAATTGAGAATTCTCCGCTGAGTTCGTCCTCTTTGACTAGAAGTACCCAATTAACTAATGTGTTTGAATCCGATAAATTATTTGAACCCGATTTCTGTTCTTCGGTAGAAATTCTGATGAAGTCTAAATGAACTCTTCATTTTTTTTCTAAATACTTGGAAAATATTGAAGTCTAAATGAAGTAAGTATTAATCAATTATGAGGGATGCTTCTATGGGCATAAGGACCTATTTGTAAAATGAACATATTTTCATTTTCAAAGTTCAAACAGTTGATCCGACCGTTCAACATTTTCTCCATATTACAATGTACTTGGAGGTCAAATTTTAAATTTTTTGGATTTGTTTTACTATTTATTAAGTATTTTACAAAACTAGTCATATTCAGACCATTGAATTTTGTACCCATCTTAATAAATAGTAAAAAAATTCAAAAAAAATGTAAAATTTGACCTCCAAGTACATTGTAATATGGAGAAAATGTTGAAAGGTCGGATCGACTGTTTGAACTTTGAAAATGAAAATATGCTCATTTTACAAATAGATCCTTATGCCCATAGAAGAATTTGCCGTCAATTATATATGATCAAGGGAATAAATCTGAAGGGACCCTGCTTTTTCAAATCCAATCATTAATTTTTTTAAATGCACGAATCTCAAAGGCAAAACAAATAAACAGTTGGATTCGAAAAAGCAAAATTCCTGTCATATCTTTCAAATTGCAGCAGATTTATTTCACATGATCAATACCGATCATTCGTCGCTTTTCATGCACTAGATCTTTGGAATGTATTTATGTACAGCTAGAGATTATATTAATTAGGCTCGGTGGCAACACACTCATAATGGTTCTACGGCGGTACGCGCTCGCATTTAATTCGATCCAGACGAAAACGATGAATTCAAACACCACACAGTTTTATTACATATTAATTGCCACATGCACAGTACGTAAAATTTAAATCAAATCCATTCCCTACCACCCACCTCGATCCAGGGTAAATATCTTCCCCGGTACCGTAAAAGATTCCTTCACTTTATGGTTTGAGATTAACTCCCAACCGCTTTGGGATTCGGGCTGACGGAGGGGGCAGTATTATTGGGCTTTGAGATTCGTGCCAAGTTAAAAAGAACGGTCTAGATCAAGTAATTGTAAAAGATTCCCTATTACGGTACCGGGGATGATGTGAATTCCCTCGATCCATACATGCATATAGGAATGTGTGTGACGTGACAATCATACCTTAATTGGGCTCTTCTTCCTTATCGGGTCTACGTACTACATCCACATCCGATAACCCATGGATGCATATATACATGCACCTCTTTTTTCTTTTTTTGAAAATCTTCATACAAGCTGTGAAGTTTTCTCTCGACCTTTGAATAACCAATAGTTTTAGGACTTTTTTCCTAACCAATTGTGCTACCTCCCCTTTCTCCATGCACCTCTTTTTCAAATTAAGATCCATGAGCAACTTGCAAATTGTTTCACTATAGTCTATAGTCTATAGTTAGATTTTTTTTTTTTTTAAATTTAGACATTAAAAAATCAAATCTTCGAAAAATGAATTGGTTGTTTATTTCTTCGAAAAATAGATAGAACACACACTAAGGACAGACTGATGAAACTGCATTAATAATGTGGTTCCAGCAATTTTAGGATAAATTTGTAGTTATATAGGATCTGTTTTCGTAAAAGTATGTGATCAGATGGAGTTTAAAGTCTATAAAATACTGAAATCGCATCATTGTCGCGGTCCCAAAAACCTGCACCTAGTGAAACCATGAATTCGGATCACCCCAGGTACCTGACTCAATCAAATTAGAAAAAGATGGCCTATGATCGTTCTTTTAACTTGACACGAATTTTAAATCACAAATAATACTGCCCCCTACGTCATTCCTGAATAGGCACCGTTTTGAGTTAATCTGGGTCGTTCGTTTCAATTTGCTTAAGTCAGGTACCTGAGAGGATTCGGATTCTGAAATCATACCATTAGTGCTTACATAGTATCCCTGATATCTTTCCCGAAAATTTAATTTTAAAATAAAAAAAAGTTCTTATATAGTATCCCTGATATATATAAAACTATGCCAACCTCTTAGCTAGGTAGCTCAAACACACCATACCACATTCTCATTCACACAGAGATGGGGGAGATAGGAAATGGTGAGATCATGCACATTCACACAAAGATGAGGGAGACAGGAGATCATGATGATGAGATCACACATCGTACCGTGTCGGTTAACGGCATTAAGATGCACATAGCGGAGAAAGGGACGGGACCGACAGTGCTCCTCTTGCACGGCTTTCCCGAGCTGTGGTACTCGTGGCGGCACCAGATCTCCTACCTCGCATCCCGTGGTTACCATGCTGTGGCGCCTGATTTACGCGGGTTCGGTGACTCGGATGCGCCAAAGTCGCGGGACTCTTACACCATGTTGCATATTGTAGGTGACATTGTTGCACTCATTCAAGTGCTCGGTGAAGAAAAGGTAATAATTAGCAGCTGACATTTTTGAATTATTAAGTTTTCTTTTCCTAATTTATATACAACAATAAATCTTGATTCTTTTCTTTTCTTTTGAGTAGAAAAAAAATTGTTCAAGTTAGATTATAAAAGTAGGAAAATTAATATACAACAAATTATATTACTAAAATGTTGTTTTTGGTTTAATTAACATATTTTTAGTTATTAAGTTTTATTTCTCTATTTATATACAACAATAAATCTTGATTCTTGTATTAATTTTATTTTTAGGAGAAAAGAATTTGTTCAAGTTAATTTATAAGTATGGAAGATTAATGACACTCATGCAAACTAATATGTTAATTAATTATTCTTGGTGTAGTTAACAGTTTTTTAGTTATTAAGTTTCCTTTTTCTAATTTATATACAACAATTAATAAATCTTCATTCTTGTATTAATTTTATTTTTAGGAGAAAATAATTTGCTCAAGTTAATTTATAACAGTTGGAAAATTAATGGCACGCATATATGCAAACTAACATGTTAATTATTCTTGGTGTAATTAACAGTTTTTTTAGTTATTAAGTTTCCTTAATTTGTCTAATTTATATACAACAATTAATAAATCTTGAATATTCTCTTATTAATTTTTTCTTTTGAGGAGAAAAAAATTGTTCAAGTACTTAAAGTACAACAGTAGGAATTATCAATGTCAAGCAAGCATGCAAATTAACATTTTGTTATATATATATATTGGTGTAATTAATGTTAATTAATGCTTGAGATGTGTTGATGAAGGTGTTTGTGGTGGGTCATGACTGGGGTGCGATAGTGGCGTGGAACCTTTGCATGTTTAGGCCGGACTTGGTACGCAGCGTGGTGGCGCTTAGCGTCGCCTTCATGCCGAGAGACAATCTTAGAAAGCCTCTTGACACTCTCAGGCTTGTTTTTGGTGATGACTACTATATCTGTGCCTTTCAGGTTTGATCATATATTTCTCATGCATCTCTCTCATTTTTACATGTTATTCCTATTTCATTCACAGAAGTAGTGTGTGTGTGTTGTGTGGTTTATGTGCATAGATCCTGTCTTTGAGGTGGCTGTCTCACTTTTCATTAAATTCTATTCTACTGTTTTTGGTCTGAAGAACATGTGATCAGAACATTAAATAATTAACCATGATACTAAAATCTAAAAATGACACTGTTGCCTTTAATGCTTAATGCTAATTAATTGGTTGCAAATTAATGTGAATTTATTCATTTTGTACAAAAAGTTACATGCAAAAGTATATCATCTATGTTAAAAAGAAATGATCAAAGAAAAAAGCATTCCATTGTAAAATTGATGTCTTGTAGGAAACCGAAAGAGCGGAAGGCGAATTCGCACGGATCGACACGAAACTGTTGATGAAGAAATTTCTGACATACCATGACCCGAAACCGGTGATTGTACCGAAGGATAAGGGATTCTCGACACCGCCCGAGAAGGAAATAGTGCTTCCTTCTTGGCTTTCAGAAGAAGATGTCGACTACTTCACGAGAAAATTCGAGCGTACCGGGTTCACTGGCGGAGTCAACTACTACCGTGCTTTAGACTTGTATGTGTCCATCTAACCTAACTTCTTTATATATATATGGTGTTATTTACAATTCAATTCTCGTAAAAAATATCTAAAAGATGCTGAGTGTATCAGAACTCTTTAATAAAAAAAAAATAAAGTCCTCAATTTTTTTTTTTTTTTAAGAATGCATAGTAATTAGCACTGGACCTAGCAAGCATTTTAAAGCAGTATGCAGTACACACTGCTACCATTAATAGCACAGTTGTGCAATTATGTCATGATCAGATTCCAATATTATTTGACCTTTCAATATAAATAAACTGAGTTTTCATGTGATGTGATGTGATCAAAAGGGCTGAGGCACAGTTTTTGTCAGAACTTTACCAGTTAGCATAAATTGTGTTTTGTTGGAAACTGTATATATTTATTGAGTCCAGATGACAGTCAAAGAACAGGTTTCCTTCTTTGCGTAAAAATTTACAAAACCAATAACTTGAGTGAGTTTGACATGTAAAAGACAGAAATACCCTTACAAACATTCTTCTTGTATTAACTAACTAAAGTGGCACTATGGTAATATGCATGTTACGGATCAATTCGTGCTATGAATCCGTATCTCTGTTTTTAGAGTTCAAAGAGTTGATCCGAACCATGAAACATGATCCCCATATTAAAATGTACTTCTAGATCATATTTTACATTTTGTTAGAATTTATGTAAAATTTTTTTTTGAACCATCTGAAAGCATTGGTTTTCTACCTATTTATAAAAATAGTAACAAAATTCTGAAAAATATAAAAATTTGATGTACAAGATACATTTTCATATAAAGATCATGTTTAACTATTAGAATCTACTATTTGAACTTTAAAAATAGAAACATGAATGTATAATCTACATGTTACCATAACCTCACTCAACTAACTATATATTATATGAAAATATAACAATGTAGGAACTGGGAGTTGACAGCAGCATGGACAGGTGCACAGATAAAAGTACCAGCCAAGTTCATAATAGGAGACGAGGATCTAATGTACCACTTCCCAGGGGCAAAAGAGTACATTCACAAGGGTGGGTTCAAGAAGGATGTGCCATTGTTGCAAGACATTGTTGTCATACAAGGAGCAGGGCATTTTATCAACCAAGAGAAGGCATTAGAGATTTCTGAACACATCCACCAATTTATTAGTAAGATCTAGTGCTTGTTGTATCCTGTATGGAGAGGGATTGCATGTAATGGTAACATGCACTAGGTTCATTTTATCTTTTATTAAATGATGTTATTTTGTTATTAAAGTAGTGCTACTTTAGTGTACTTGTTATTTTGAATTGGATCAAAATATGATCTGTCATGGGCCCAAAAAAGTGAGGTTGCAGTTTCTGTTCAAGGGCCCAAAAGTGGAAATGGAAAGTTAATGCCATGTAAAATCCATTTGGATTTTGGAGACATGACTAACAAAACCCAACCCGGCAAGGGCATTGCTCGGCCTAGCTGTGCCCGAGAGGAATATGCCATGAACCCGACATGGTGCCATCTCGGCCCGATGTGTCTAAAATGTACAAGCAGGACTGGTAATAATAGAGAAAAACAACTAGCATATGTAAAGCACATACATTTTATTAGAGCCTCATATACACAAATTTATTTATTAGAGGCAACAATGCTGCTACACAACCAACCATTTCAGAGCACCATTTTCTCTCAAGTGATTATTGTCAATTGCTATGAAGAACCAACACATGTCGTTTAACCATGTGGGGCCCACGATTCAGTGAGTGAGTTGTCACCGCATGTGGAGCAAGAACAGCTGGGGCTTTTCAATGAGGTTCTTCCACTCGTTACAGAATCGAGCTACTGTCGCTCCGTCTACCACTCTGTGATCAGCTCCTATTGTTACCTGTTAACAACAATCAAACATGTTTTGTTGCTCATTATTGCTATTTTTTTCACTCTCTTTTTTGTTCCATTTTTTTTATGAAAAGAAACAATTTTGTATCTCATTTCGAGTCCAGAGATTCATTTTTGGACCCGTTCAACATGATCTTCATATGAAAATGTACTTGTAGACTAAATTTTACATTTTTTTAGAATATTTTTATTACTTTTTTAGATAGGTATAAAATCACTTGATCTAAAGATTCTAGACCATTAATATTTAGTGACTTTCTACCTATCTAAAAATATTATAAACAAATTCTAAAAAATGTAAAATTTGATCTACAAATACATTTTCATATGGAGATCATTTTGAACGGGTACAAATCGGCTGTTTGGACTTTGAAGACCAAGATTTTGATCCATAGTACGGACCAATATGCGCTATGCATAGTACCGTAGCCTCACTCTTATACTTTTATCTATATTCATTGCTGGTCGCTCTTTTCTAGTTCATTTACTTATTTCCAGATTAATTGAGGCTAAATTTCTGTACCATAACAGTACCACTGTACAGGTAAATTATCTTGGTAAAGATGAAATTATTATATGGCGTACATTTGTCACCGAAGCAGGATAGATATTCCCATTGTCGTCAAACCGTGGTAACTTCTGGATCCTTCCAAGAGCAATGATGGCCACTTCCGGTAAGTTGAGTAGCGGGGAACCAAACTTACCGCCTATTGCACCAATGTTGCTTAAAGTAATGGTGCCTCCAGTTACATCCTCTGTGTTTAATTTATTATGTGTTGCCAATTCATGTAGTCTTGACAATTCTTTAGTAATCTACAGTAAACAAAAAAGCAAACAAAAGTAAAGTTTTATGAAATATAATCTTTGGATTATTGACTGGCCAAGCACAAACTCTGAGACTAATGTAATGAAGATATGGAAAAGATATGAAATATAATTCCAAAATTTGCATGAATTGATCATGAATCAAGTTTTTCTCAAGTCAATACTGAGAGTAATGCAGCTATTTTGCTTAATTTGACTTTAGTATATTGATGGATAATATGAGAAATGCAAGGTGTTATTTGCTAACGTTACAGAATACAAGTTTTTTCATACAGACAAATCCAATGAATAGGAATTGTAGAAAACAATTGAAATAAAATAGTAAATAGAGAATAATTACCTCCAAAATAGAGAGAGATTGAACCATCTTTATATTAGGCACTACTAATCCATAATCAGTAGCCATCGCTACTCCTATGTTATGGCAACCTAGTCAATAAATGAAATAAAAAAAATATAAACACAAGTTTAATTTATTCAGTAATAACAGTAACAGAATTTTATATTTTTTAAAATTTATTTTACTAATTTTTTTAGTTAGGTAGAAAATCACTGCTTTTGGATGGTCCAAAATTTTCAAATCAAGTGATTTTCTACCTTTCAAATAAAATAGTAAAAAAAATCTAAAAAAAATGTAAAATTTGGTCTTTTGGTTCATTTTCATACGAAGATCATGTAAAAAATACACTATGCCGGTGTACCTTTGAGTATTACTTCATTGGTCTCTTCACTTAAAGAACTATTCAAAAGAGGGAACTTTGTCAAGGCCGTAGAGAGAGATTTTATTAGAAAAGGAAGAAATGTGTGCTTTATGCTTTGGTCTTTATTTTCTTTTTTAAATGCTTCCTTAAGCTCCACAAGTGCACTGAAATTTATCTCCTCTAGGTAATGAAAATGCGGGACCCGTGCCGCCAGAGTCATTGATTTCACCATTGCTCGATGAAATCCCCTAAAAAACCAATTTTGAAAAAAAAAATTAATTATATTCTTACCAATCCAATGACATCAACCAACAAATATTTTTAAAGTAAACCTTATACTGATTTCATACCTGAGAGGAATAGTTGTATCCTGATATGAACTGGTACTGACAAAACTGCCTCTACCTTCACTTCCTTCATTCAAAGTCTCCACCTTGTCAGTATCAGGTGTGCAAATAAGCCCCTTACTAATTGCATAATTCAATACATCTTCCTTCAAAACCCTCCCATCCTTCCCGGTCCCGCAAATCAGATTTATATCGAGGCCGTGTTGCTTAGAAAGCGACCTGACAGCTGGCGTTGCGAGAACACCTCCAGTAACTGATGGTGTTTCACTTTGATTTTCACCATCTGTGCCAATTGTACCAGTGTTAACTGGAGACGTCCTGTCCAACGAATTGCTTTCGTGGCCGTCAGTAAGTATTTTCAGTAAGGTCTCCCCAACCTATGACATCAATTGAAAATTTGAAACACATCAATTTTATAATTTCTTTTTTAGTTTATAATATTCTTATTTTTCATCAAACTATTACCACTCTCCAATGCATACTGATACTACCATGAGAAATGTGACATTAAATCAGGAGTTAGCGCTTTCAACAGCAACCAAATTATATGAAGTAGAGAAATGACCAATTTGCCCTCCAATGACCAAAGAAACTGACATTTTTCTCAAACATGCTACATATTTTTTATTTTTCTTAATAAAAGGGTAAATTGGGTATTCTATAAATTTAAAATTAGTTTTCATAGAAAAGACAATAAAATGGGTAAATTTGTGAGTTTTTGATATTTAGAAGGCTAAATATGTAATTTTGAAGTTTTTGAGGGGTATCCCTATTTTTAAAAGATTAATTTGAAAGAATATTGGGTATAAAGATAATACCTTTACAATATCACCAGCGCTAAAATTAATTTGATGGATTTTGCCCTTGAATCGACTTGTAATTTCAATTGTAGCTTTGTCACTTTGTACCTCACATAGCCTTTCAAATTCTTCGACTTCATCCCCCTATCAATAGATAAACATACATCATTTCAAACAAATTCTAACTACATAGATACAATAAATTAGCCTACATGCATGATCAATTTATATATAACTAATTGAGAAGTTTATATTTATACCCATCATAATTTCTTGATTTAGTTATTCTACTAATCAACTAAAAATACAGTTTAATATTAGCAAACAATTAAAATGACTATTTTACCCCTACCTTCAAATACTAACAGGAGCACATTAAAATAAATTAGCCTACATGCATGATCAATTTATATATAACTAATTGAGAAATGAGAAGTTTATATATATACCCATCATAACTTCTTGATTTAGTTATTTTACTAATATCCCCATTTTACAATTTAATCAACTAAAAATACAGTTTAATATTAGCAAACAATTAAAATGACTATTTTACCCCTACCATCAAATACTAACAGTAACAGGAACACATTAAAATCATATATTACAAAAATTCATGAGAAAATTAGCGAATTGCAAAAAAAGATGGGAACTTTCACCTCTTGAACGAACCACTTGAGAAGTTCACACTCAGCAATTCCCTCTCCAGTTTGCGCCAGGGGGACCAACACCAGTTCACCTCCAGTTACTGGCACTGCTGCCTCGGCGTGGCTCTGATTGCTCGAGTACCACCTCCGATCATCTCTCAGGTAATGAGAATAGCCGGAGAATCCAGTCAATTTGGGAAATTGAGGGGATAAAGAGGCACTGAGAGAAGAGATACGAGTGACCTCTTGTGAAGTGCTGGAGAGGATATAGTTGATAGAAGAGGAAGAGGTGGAGCGAAAGAGGTTCAATCGAGAGAGACGTCTCCACGCCATTTTTGAGAGAGAGAGAGAGAGAGAGAGAGAGGCCTCTGTTATAAGAGTTCACTAAGTAGAAGCAATGTTTCCTTCGTCTAGTCGGGTGAAGATTTTAACAGTAGTTTTGGGCTTTTGGCTACATGCAGCGTACGACTATAGAATCGAAACAGCGATGTATATAGTTCGTGTGCTGCGTGAAGCCAAAACGGATCTGTTGAAATCTTTACCTGTTTAGTTCGAGAGAGAAGAAGTGACTATTTTACGTGCTCCTGGTACGTACACCGTGCAGAAATTTTGTATCACTGAGACACTGACAGGTATGATCCACCAAAATTTATATTTAATTTTCCTTGCACCGAGAGCAGCTACATAGATACGGCATGAAGTTATCCGTCCAAGTAAAATTTCTAATCTCCTAAGGTAACTCAAATTTTTATTTGAGATCCTCACCGTCCGATCTGATTTAGCACGAATATTAAAGAGACCGTGCATTCGACATTGAACAGGATTTGTCCAGATTATGATCGGATGGTCCAGATCCAAACACAAAATTTGAGTTACCTTTGAGTAATGCATCAGTCGTTGACAGTGTAACAACGAATGTAGCATTGTTGTAAAAACGACCGTTTAGACTGATTAATCGGCCGATTAGTTATTGGCGGTGATCAAACTGTTACGAACTTTTCGGATTAATTAACTGATTATTCTTGATTATGACCGATTATTTTCAATTAATTTTTTTTCTGTATCATGTCCGTCTGACGAGCGCATACCGTTATTAAATGCAGTAATTTAGTAAGTTAGCAATTCGCTACATAGTGTGCTGTAGAAGAACGGACACATAAATCAACATAGTACAAATGATTGTTGCTTTTCTGGAGTTGGTATGGGTCGCCATACACTGTCCCCTGAGATAATAACCTTCTAATTTTTTATAACATTTATTTATTCGTGGTATTTTAGTGTTAGATGTTGAAGAATAAATAAAAGGCCAAAATATATCGTAGCTATATTCATTCATTAATATTTACTAAAAAATATTTCATTTTTAATTTTTAAATAACTATTAAGAAATTGAAAAAAGATCTAATGTCACTAAATCTCATTCATTTAAATGAAAATTTCAATTGGAGTTAGAATTATACATTTTTTATTTAGCTCTAGTTCATTCTCAAATAATATAAAAAACTTCACAAAAAAAAATGATGAGATTATATTCTCTATTTTTCTTTCTCTTGCATCCATTTTAGTTGGCATTACAAACATATCTCATTGTGAGAGCAAACCTTCAGTTGATATTATAGACGTACGATAGATACTTATTTTTGCCTGTATTAGAACTCTTATTACTTATTAGTAAAAGTAGATTTTCTCAATAAGAGTTACGACATGAAACAAAGTATTTAATTTAGTAAAATATGGCTATCTAATTTGGAACTAAATTGTAGATTTAAGAAAAAACACAAGCTAAATTATACAATTTTTCGTTGTACATAAGTATTGAGCTAGTTTTAACTATCTGGTATTGGTAAGATGTATGTGATTTTCTAATCTGATTTAAATAAATGTTTGTTGTTGAGAGTAGTCTCAATGTCTAAAATATAATGACATCCTTGCTATTGAGGAAATTTTCATTGAATTTCATCTCTTAGAATTTTGACTAATAATTTTTTTTTCTGTATTGGATCAAACTTGTTTTGTCTGACGTAATCAATGGAACAGAAGAGAGTGCACTTTGGGTACTCATAGCAAATGTAAAGTGGATACTATTAGAGTCCAACTTTATAGGTAGACTCTGACGTGGCATTGTGTAAACAAAATTAGAGACTTATCTACAAGATACTAATGATATCTTGCACAAAGAAGTATATAAAAAAAAAAAATCAGATTTTAATATTTTAATATTTTGATTAAAAATTAATATTTTATATGTTCAAATTGTAATATCTCATATTTATCTTAAAAATTAGTTAGCTAGGTAACAATGTACAAATAACTATCTCACAGACAGAGACTCAATTTCTAACTTAAAAAAAAAGGTATAAAAATGATTATTTGGATAAATATTTTGATAGAGCAGTTTTTAATTCACTGAGCACACATGTATATGATAGTGAGATTATTGTGAAATTCAAAATTTAGTTTGGATGACAAATAAGATTTTGTGTAGAAGACAGTAAAACTTTTTGAATATGTATGATATGCTGAGATGTCCAAATAAAATAATGCAATTTGTGTGATACAAAATGAATTTTGTATGAAGAATTTTTTAATGTTTTTAAAATATCTATTTCTTTCCTTATATATCTGATCAAGTTGCAAACTTATACAAAATGATATGGAGTATGATTTATTCAATTGTCTTCTATGAGATATTGGAGAATATCAAATAACTGATATAGTATATAGTTTTAATAAAATTGTTATTGTTAATTTTTAAAATTATTCAAATTTTTTTATTTTTTAACATTAAAAAATAATATAACAATAATATATAATGAAAATAGGCATATTCATTAATAATATAACAATAATATCTTGTTAATCTCCTTAATTGGAATAGGTGTTAAAAATGTCAAATATGTTTTTTTCTTTGGTACTACGTCGGCAACTTGGTTTAACTCTCGGTGTACGTATAAACTTCCGTCTCAGCTTTTTCCTTGGAGCTATTGGGGACACCCAATTTATAATTAAAAATCCAGTGAGCACCCGGGCCTGCCTTTCTACACTCGTTTACACGTGTGCGGTCTATTTCTACCTCACAACTTGTATTTATATTTAATCATAAATAATTAATTTGTTTACCTTTCAACAAAATATTTGTGGCTCTGAACAATTTTACAAAAAATTGCATTTTCAGTTATTAAATACTATTAAGAAAATGAGAAAAATGTAAATTTTATAAAAAGCTTTACCAAAATTAAATATGATGAGATATATTCTCTAATTTTGTCTCTTTTCAATCTCTTTTTTATGGATTGAGAAATCTATTTCCTTCTCTATCCATTCTGACTTACTTTGTGCAAGCAAGCCTTAAATTCACATGAGACCATAGATGTAGGTTAGACGTAATGAGACAATAGGCGTATGATAAACGCAATTATGTTATTTTGTTCTTTCTCGATTGTATTAGAACTCTTCATAGTAAGTTTCGAGCTTTTTTCTCAATTTAGGAAAAAAGATATGCAACTAATGCTTGCTATATATTGAGGGTGGTCTTAATGTCTAAAATTTAATGGCATCTCTGAGGATATTGTCTTTGAATTTCATCTCTTACAAATTAGAGTAATAATTTTTTTTCTGCATTGAATCAAACTTGTTTTGTCTGACGTAATCAATCGAACAGAGGGTGCAATATGGGTACTCATAGCAAATGTACAGTAGATACAATTAGAGTCCAACTTCATTGGGAGACTCTGACATGGCATTTTGTAAACAAAATTAGAGACTTAATTATCTGCCAATTCACCATCCACCCTTTGATCTTATCTAAGATATATAATAATGGCACCTAAATTGTTTGTCGAAAGCAAATAGTAGATCCAACCATAGTGACAACTTAAAAGTTCGGGAAAGGTTCGGCGGGATCATAAATTCGTGATTCGGGTATAATTCGGGTATAATTCGGAATTATACATTGAGTCCGGACTAAATGGGCAGAATATTTGTAATTTAAAATTTATAAATTACATTATTGCAATTTAAGATATATGCGGAAAAACACCAGCTGATTGAAACAAATATGAGTAATTATAGTGCTACACATATTTCCACATAGAAGTGCCACAGCTAAAAGAACAAAACAAAACAAAAGACACTTTGGATGCAATTTACTTATTTAATAAGAACAAAACTGTTAAAGGAAAACAAAACCACGTGGCCCAAAATCCTTGGCCCATTTAGCATAAAGGTTGTTGTAGACTTGTAGAAGAAGGAAAAGAAACCACGTCCACGTGAAGGTTGCTTCCGGTATATTGAACATCTTTTTTAGTCCCACTACTAAAAAACAAGAAAAATAAAGCGCTAGAATGCCTATATAAGAAGCTGGGGAGTGGGAACTTGGAAATCAACTCAACTGGCCGGGTCCGGATGAGAAATTGGATTTGGGTTTTGGTTTTTACTGGATACCCGATCTGAATTTTAATTAAAAAATTATACTGATCTGAAATATTAATTCGCGAATATTTCGTAAAACTCGCGAATAATTAGTTAAATTTGCGAATTATTCAAAAAATCGCGAATAAATCGCGAATAATACGGATTTAGCAAATAAAACGCGGATTAATTCGTTAATGGTTCAAATCCGATTAATTCGCGAATAATTCGTGAATTGATCGCGAATAATTTGCGAATTAATCGCGAATCCAACTATAAACACAAGAAAAAAAAAATTAATTCAACAAGATACTAATGATATCTTGCACAAAGAAGTATATAAAAAAACTCTGATATTAATATTTTGATTAAAAATAAATATTTTCTATGTTCGAATTCTACATGTAATACCTCATATTTATCTTAGAAATTAGTTAGCTAGGTAACAATGTACAAATAACTATCTTAGAGATAAAGACTCGACTTCTAACTTTAAACAAATGTATAAAAATGATTAATCTTAAAAAACCTGCTAACAATCGCTCAAATATTTGGATAAATATTTTGATAGAGAAGATTTTAATTAGGGGTGTCAACGGATATGGTAAGGGTTGGGTGGAAGTATTTTTGTACTTGTACCTATTATAAATTGTCCATACTCTACCCTTACCTATTACGAATTATCTTATCCGTACCCTATCCTTACCCGTTATAGTTGTCGGATAACGGAACGGTAGCGGGTAAATAACGGATATTAATGCTAATATAATTTTTTATTATTATTTACTAAATAAAACATTAAAACACATTCATTTCACACATTTATACATGCTTTAAAGGTGTAAACTTTATTGGGATTTTCTGGAATTTATTTACATGTTTTAATGATTAATTAAGTGTAACACAACTACCAAGAGTAGTTGGAGAATGAATGTTCATTGCTCATTAATATATAATATATATATAGAGGAGGGATCAAGTTACAACAATTTTGAGTTACAACAAAGTTACCACAACCATTTTCTACATTTTGAAATTCCAAATCGTCGATCCAAACCGTTCAACATGATCTCCACAATAAAATGTGCTTCCAGATCAAATTTTACATTTTTTTTGAATTTTTTTACTATTTATTAAGATGGGTACAAAATTCAATGGTCTGAATTTGACTAGTTTTTGTAAAATACTTAATAAATAGTATAAAAATTCAAAAAAATGTAAAATTTGATCTGGAAGCACATTTTATTGTGGAGATCATGTTGAACGGTTTGGATCGACGATTTGGAATTTCAAAATGTAGAAAATGGTTGTGGTAACTTTGTTGTAACTCAAAATTATTGTAACTTGATCTCCTCATACATATATTTATAATTATCCAATCAGGTAACGGGTACGGGATAACTTTACCTGTACCCTTATCTGTTTAGATAATGGAAACAAAATCTTTACTCGTACCCGTACCTGATAAGTTTACGAAAAAAAATCTTACTCATGCCCGTCTTATCGAATACGGTACGGATCGGATAAACAAATAAAAGAGTGCCATTGACACTCCTAATTTTAAAACGGGATGAATAACTGAGATCCAAAACATTTTTATTTTTTTCCATTCACATATCAAGAAATAGTTTAATTATTTTTACAACCACAAAAAATCTTGTCCGAAAAAGTAGTACTTCTAATAGAGTAGAACTAGGGTGCTCTCGAGTTCACCAAGCCCTTGGTGAACTCAAGTCCAAAACTTATCGGATCGGCTTCAAACGACGAATCCGACCGTTGAAACCCGTCTACCTTACGAGTGATGCGTCTACATGCAAAAATTTTAAATTTTGAAATTAATTTTGTATAGAGTCATGGTAAAAAAAAGTCAAAAAATGAATGCATTAAAATTAATTTATTAACCTTCTAATTTTGACCACTTGACTCTATGCAAAATTAATTTCAAAATTTAAAATTTTTGCATGTAGACGCATCACTCGTAAGGTAGACGGGTTTCAACGGTCGGATTCGTCGTTTGAAGCCGATCCGATGAGTTTTGGACTTGAGTTCACCAAGGGCTTGGTGAACTCGAGAGCACCCTAGTTCTACTCCTTCTAGTACATCTAAATTATAAGATACTTTATCTATTTTATTTGATGTTCTTTCTAATATAATTTAATTATAAATTGGTCCTTCTATTTTTGAAAATTAATTAAAAACTATTCATCGCTGCGTTGAATTCCATATACATATGATTTAATGGACGCAACCTCAAGTTTCGTCCACCAATATTTGAACACGACTTGAAGTTGCGTCCGTGGTAAATGTGAAATTTTGTGAAATTCGTGGTTTTCCTATTTATCATTTTTTTTCAAATGGTATATTTAAAAATTTCGGTTGTTGGAGGGTCATAAAGCAAAACAAAAAACAAAAGAACCTCCGCTATTTGTTCGCTGGAAAGTCAGAGAGTAAAAAAAAAAAAAAGACTCCAACGTGGCATTTGTTTGCTAATTTTTTAAGAAATTTTTAAAATCGCTGTTTATTAAATAAAATTACTATTTTTTTTACCATATTAAAAAAGTGATTTAATTTTTTTTTTTAAATAGCGTAAGTTTTCAAAAAAATGTAATTGATTTCCAAACACATTTTAATATAGAGAATATGTTGAACTTTTTTCCGACATTTTTATTAATATCCAACGTTTAATACAAATTATTAATTCTGCCCAGAATTCGACTCAATATCGAAAAATGTCCAAGCCGGTCAGAAAATGGCCGGCTTAGGTAAACCGGCCATTTTCTGGCCGGCTTACTCTATTTTTTTTTTTTTTAGAGAGACACTATGAAGATCAAAATATTGAAATCTAACTCTAAAAATTTGAAATTTTTGTTTAAATTATTTGTTATATTACTTCTTTTGATGTATAATTAGCATATTTATACTAAAATACGCTAGATTACTTGAAATTATGTTGAATAACACTAAATTATGTTAAATTATGTTAAATTATACTAAATTACGTTAAATTACAATAACTTCGCTAATTATGCTGAAATACAGTAAATTATGGTAAACTACGGAAAATTACGCTAAAGTAGACCGATTCTGTGCCATCTTTCATGAATCATAAAAAATAGTAAAAAAATTCCAAAAATAGTAAAAATTGGTAATATGCAAGTTCATTATGTAACTAATTTACTGAGCTACTTGGATTGAATGATAGAAATGAAAATCTTAATCGGAAACTTCAACTCAAGTTTTGAGGCTCTTTCCTTTGTTTTTTGGCGATTCTGATTTCGAAATCTAACGTAGCAAGCACGAACGCATGCGCATTTTCGTAAGCTTTCCAAAAAGTGGTCATTTGCTGAAATCGGACACTCGAGCGCCGTTTTATTACCGTTTGAAGTTTCATCGTCGTTTTTCGCTTTTTCAGTGAAGATATCGTCCATATTCATTTGTAATTTAGCGTAATTTACCGTATTTTAGCGTAATTTAATGTAATTTATCGTAAGTTAACATAATTTAGTGTTATTCAACATAATTTCAATTAATCTATCGTATTTTTGTATAAATATGTTAATTATACATTAAAAGAAGTAATATAACAAATAATTTAAACAAAAATTTCAAATTTTGATTTCAATATTTTGATCTTCATAGTGTCTCTCTCTCTCTAAAAAAAATAAAAATAAAATGGAGTAAGCCGGCCAGAAAATGGCCGGTTTACTCTGGTACCTAAGCCGGCCATTTTCTGGCCGGCTTGGGTATTTTTCGATATTAGATCGAATTCTGGGCAGAATTAATAATTTGTATTAAACTTTGGATATTAATAAAAATGTCGGAACTTTTTGGATTGAATATTTATATATTTAACTTTTCGGAAATAAAACATATACTTTACTTTTCAAAGTATGATAGCCCAACTCACTCTCTTTCTCTTTCTTATGATTATTCTTTAAAAACTAGCTAATATGTATTTGGACAAATATTTGAGTAGAACTAGGATAGAGTCAAGTGGTCAAAAGGCGTCCAAAAAAATGAATGTATTAAAATTAATTTATAAGCCTTCTAATTTTGACCACTTGACTTTATATTAAATTAATTCAAAACTTTAAAATTTTCACATGTAGACGCATCACTCATAAGATAGAAGGATTTCAACGGTTTGGATTCGTCGTTTGAAGCCAATTCGATAGGTTTTAGGGTTGAGTTCACAAAGAGGCTTTCTGAACTTAGGAACACCCTAGTTCTACTCCAAATATTTTGATAGAGCAGTTTTTTATTCCAAATTGCAGTGCACGAGTTATATACAGTGTTATTTTAATTTTATTGTGTGCTTGTAATGATTTAAAAATTAGTTTGATATAAAAAAGCACGAGTACTGCTCTGTCAAAATCTTCAACACCGAAATTTGACTATGAAATCATGTACAAATAGTATGGCTCACATCGTCATTCAGTATGGCCGGTTGAGCTTCTTCTCTCTCTTCTTCTTCTTTCGACGAGAACTCTTAGATCCAGAGGTGTTCAAACAGTCGGTTCGGTTGAAACCGAAATAAAATATGCAAATCAAACTTTATTTTGGTTTTTGAAAACCGAACTAAACCAACCAAATTAAAATGGCCAACCGAAGAAGAACCGAACCGTTTAAACCGAATTAAATTTCGGTTTGTTCAATTGAACCGAATAAGAGACCAAATTTCGAAAAATCAAAACTCAATACATACACTAATACATTAATAATTTTATAAAAATAAATATTAAGATAACATTACTCAAATTATTCAATTTCATACAAAATATGTAAATATTCATGATATCCAAATTAAAATGGAAGGAAGCAATGATTGAACCAAATTAAAATGACCAACCGAATAAGAACCGAACCGTTTAAACCGAATTAAATTTCGGTTTGTTCGGTTGAACTGAATAAGAGATTAAATTTTAAAAAATCAAAACTCAATACATACACTAATACATTAATAATTTTATAGAAATAAATATTAAGATAACATTACACATATTATTCAATTTCATACAAAATATGTAGATATTCATGAATATCCAAACTAAAATGGAAGGAAGGAAGCAATATGTAGATATTCATGAATATCCAAACTAAAATGGAAGGAAAGAAGCAATGATTGAACCAAACAAAAGATAAACCATACTTGCATCATTATAATTCGGTCGGTTCGGTTTAGTCGGTTTTGAAAAGTCTAAACCGAACTGATCCACTTAAACTGAAATAATTTAAAAATTCAACATAATCGATCCATTTAAACCGAACAACGATCCATTTAAACGAAAATTCTATTCGGTTGAAAACCAAATAAACCGAACCGTTTGAACACCCCTACTTAGATCTAGTTAGATCTAGTTCTTGATCTCTTCTTATCTCCTTATTGCAAGTTGAGATTCGAAGATCAATTCAAAGTGTTTTGAAGTTGTGAGATTGACGAAGATCCGAAAGGGTGAAAGCATTGATCTCCTCTCATTCTCGACTAACACCTTGGTGTGCGATGTTTGAGGTTTCCTAATTTGGAAGCTAGACAAGGAGGATCAAGGGTGACCAAGGCACATGCAATCTTATCTTGCTCCACTTAACTAGAGAGGTATGATCTAACACTTTGCTTGATCGTGCGTGTGGCACGATCCATTAATTGCATGAGATTGATTGCATGTTCTAGAGTAAGATTGTCTTTAAATCGCTAAAAAATTTGAAATTGTTCCTGCTAGCTTTGTGCACTACCTAACAACTAGTACACATATAAACTACTATTGGCCACATGTATATTTCTAAAAATTAGGTAGTCTATATTCTGAAAATAAGAAATATCAACTATACAATACATGTGTTTCTCATTAATTAAGTGAAAAGAAAGATTATTTCCTGCAAATCAATATATTAATGTCTTTCCTATTTCTTCTAAGATAAAAATAAAAGTAAACAAGAAGAAAGAGAAGCAGAGTTAAATAGAAATTGGTAACTCATTATTATACTTTAGGAAGTACACTCGATCGAAGCTGTCCGATCTGCATCAAGATTTGTACTAATAATTTTAAGATTCATGCTAATTCGGTCCGATCCTGGTTGGAGCTTTTTGATCTTCATCCAAATTCGTACTAACAAATTTAAGACTCATGTTGATCAAATTTGCATGAATCTTGATGCAAAAGATGGAATTCGTAACGATTGTCCTTACAAACAACAATCATCCGACTCGGATCACTTTTCTGCCATTTTCACTCCATATTCTTGTCAATATGGTACTCCCGGATCTTCTTATTTAGAAGTTCTCTCGTGCTAAAAAAAAAATCTGATTTTCCGCAAGCTCGTTGTCGTATATCCTAGGTTTTCCAAAGAAAGCAACATCCGCTTCTACAAAAGTAGATATTTCATTGAAACTCAGCATCGGATGCTTTGAAGGCCGCCCGGATATCGGGAAATTGCCTGACCTGGGAGGGGGTATATCTTCATCCCCACACAATAGGTGATCGGACTCCCAATCTCCATCCCCAAATTAATCATTAGTTTCTAACTCCCGACCCGGTACCGCATCAATAGCATCATCATCAATCTCAGGTTCAGGTACAGGTCTAGGTTAAAGTCTAGATTGAGGTCAGGGTGCTGGTACGCGGACCTGCACAGGTTCAGTGGTAAAATCGGGCACAGTTTTAGGGTATATAATTGTCATAAACCGAGTTGTGATTACTCGAATTTTGACCTGAATTGTCAAATGGTAAATTTTTATGAGTAATCTACTAATTATAAAAAACTACCTTCTTTCTTCTTCTTTTTCTCCTATTTTCTCCTATTTTTTTTCTTTCTCTTTTCTCCTCCTTTTTTCTTCTCTTCTGTTTGGGTTGAGTGAATTGTAGAGGAAAGAGAAAAAATGAATATATTTATGGGACTGTTCGGTAACAAGGGATTAAGTCTCCTTAATTCTTAATCCGCTTCCTTTAGCTTCCTTAGACACTTAATCCTGCTGAACACCGGTTCCTTAGCGCGGATTAAGATCACCTCATTTAGCTTCTTTTTGCTCGAATCTTAATCCTCTGTCCGGTCCTTATATTGGACTTGTAATAAAAACCCCACCTCTATTGTTCCGATCAGACCCATAGTAGCTGTTAAGTTAAGTGTCATCCCAAACCCATCTCTCTAGGCTCTAGGCTCTAGGCTGATCAGCAGATTTGCTGCTGCCTTACTGTCACTGTACCAGTGGTACAGTGACATTCACAAGCCGCACAAATTGTGGACTTGTGGACTTGTAAATTTTGCACAAATTGTGACAGTGCATTTGTGAATTCTGCATAAATAGTGTAAGGGGTCTGTGCATTTGTGAATTGTAGCTTGAGTGAAACTTATTAATTTTTATAAAATCTAAACTCTAGATATGGCACCGAAAAGAAAGGACAAAGGAAAGGCACCGGCGGGCGACGAGGCGGAGTCGAGTCAGAGGAATGTTCGCGGTGCAAATACATATATTTCGCCGCCTGCAGATCTGAGTTTGCGACCGGTGCTTCGGTTAGGGGGTTACGGTAATATTCATTTTTTGTGTATGTTGTAATTATGCATTAATTGTAGTGATTGTAATAATTATTTCTATTTGCAGGACTTTTGATGCAGGGCATCCAGAGCTGACGAAGCAGGTCGCAAAAATTATTTCGCAGCTAGTACGCACAGCATATCCTGGACCGTACACCAGATACACGGATTTTCCTGATGACAACAAGAAAGTTATCCAGGCAGATTTTTTGGTAAGTAAAATTTTCTGAAACAAAACCTCTAATAATTACTTGTTTCCTTTTTTTAAGCTAACAAACCGAGTTATGCATTGCAGAAGCACTACCAGTTTCCACCGGAGGTAGCTGACAGTATTGCATGGGATGTATTCCGCAGAATAGCTGACAAACGCCTACAGGATATGCTTAACAAGGCCAGGGAGGCAGCCACCAAGTCCTATGGAGATTCAATGCTCGAGTGGAAGGAGCGTGGGGCTGCTCCTCGACCACATGACTCCTGGATCAAGCCGGAGTTCTGGCCCGGACTCGTCGATCATTGGTGTAGTGATGTTTTTGCCCGTCGGAGCCAGCGGAATGCTTTAAATAGGGCCAATGCTGAAGGGTCAGGGGCCACAACGGGTTCTGTGAACATGCTTGTTCACAAACAACGCTTCGTAAGTTGTTTTTCATTAAATTAATTTATTTTCATTCCAATTGAATCTAATCGAACTAACCTTGATAATTTTTTTTTAAATGAAATTGTCTTTCAAATTCTTAACAGGAGCAAGAAAAAGGGCGCGAACCTAGATGGTCCGATGAGCTGTTCCAGCCTACCCATACGAAGAAGAAGACGGGAGAATATATTACCAGCAAGGCGAAAGAAGCACAGGTAATAATACTTTCGAATCGTTTTAAAAAATATCATGGTTCCTGTTGTATAACATTTTTGTTATATTTTACAAAATTTGCAGGAAAAATATGAGAGTGCTATGGTGCAGAAGTATGGAGAGGATAGAAACACATGGCCCGCATACGACGGCGACGTCTGGTACTCTACGGGAATATCTGATCAGAATGCCCACGGCGATAACTATATATGGTCTCGGTGCTTTAGGTAAAATAAAAAGTCACTTTAATTTTAAATTTATTTTTAGTTGTGTAAGATAATACTAATTGTCTTATTTTTAATGTTTCAGGCAAGACGAGACGCATGTTTCGCTCCAGTGGGTCGAGCAGTCAGTCGCATTCTTCACAGTCATATTCTTCTATGCCGCCGGCTCCGCAGCTCACAGAAGAGCATATCGATATGATATCTACTCGGGTACTTGATAGGATGGAGGATCGGTTACTTGATAGGGAGGATCGGTTACTTGATAGGATGGAGGATCGGTTTATGTCCAGGGTCACCGAGCTTTTCAGAGCTTCTCAGGTACGAAATTCGATATTTCAGTCCAACTTCAATTGTGAACCCTGAATCTTAAATTCTAATTATCTAAACTATTGTTTTAACAATCTCACAGGGAGGTTCGGGCTCGCAGCATGCCTCGAGGCCCGCTACTCAAGATGACGAGGATGATGACGAGGGGCAGGAGTCGGATGTTGGTGGTGATGGTACTAGTTAGGTTTAGATGTTTATGGTACTACTTAGGTTTAGATGTTTATATAGTCACGAGGGGCAGGGTTCGAAATGTCGACATTTTGATAGATGTTTATGCTACTACTTAGGTTTAGATGGTACTTGACATTTCGACCTTTATGTTTGTATTACTTGACATTACGATTATTATGTTTGATGTTTATGTTTATTTGTATTACTTGACATGTATGTGTATGTTGTATGTTGGTACGTGTCGTACCAATTATTAAATGGTGCAAATTTAAATAATATAACAAAATTTAAAAAACCTGACAGAAGAGTATCAGCGACCAGATTTAAGTATCAGCGACCGATGTATTTGGTCGCAGAAAGTTTTTGCTGACGTCACAAAAAAACAACAGCGACCAAAAATATTTGGTCGCAAAAGGTTTTCAGCGACCGGATGACGTAGTATCAGCGACCGGTGACGTCATCAGAAGAGTATCAGCGACAATGCTTACAGCGACCGGTTTATCAGCGACCGAAATTGGCTTTCTGCGACCGGAGATATTATCAGCGACCGGCGTCCATACTATCAGCGACCGGAATCCCGGTCGCTGATAGTCAAGTTTGCTGTGGTGTTAAGGCACCTCTTCCCCTTCCTTTAGCTTTAGCTTTCATCCACGGATTAAGATAACCGAACATCGGTTCCTTAGCGCTCCTTAAGCTCTTAATCTTTCAATCTTAATCTCTTGTTGCCGAACAACCCCATAAGGTTTATGCTGGGTTTCCTAGTGAACCGCCCAAAATCTAGGGAGTTGGGGCAGTTTTAAAAATTAAAAAAATGAGGGTATTTGTGTAACTTTTTATTTAATGGAGGATATAAATAAAAATTTCGGTGATATATGTGTTGACGCTTCATATAAGTCCATTTATTAACGTAAAAACTAAATTACATGACAGCACGTTAGCGAAAAATTTGCTCTACAAATGATTAGAGAAATAGTGGGGCTCTAATTAGTGCCTCATTATCTTCGGTTTCAGATTATAGATAGAAATAGATCATCGTTTTTTACAAACTTCGATGTAACCCCGTAGTTGACTTCATATTTTTCTAAGCACACTAATCTATTCCAGCGTGGGGCTACGGTACCAACTGAATTAAATAATAGTGGGGCTACGGTACCAACTGAATTAAATAATAGTGGGGCCACGGTACCAACTGAATTAAATAATAGTGGGGCTACGGTACCAACTGAATTAAATAATAGTGGGGCTACGGTACCAACTGAATTAAATAATAGTGGGGCTACGGTAGGGTTTTGCAAACGGGCCGATCCGGTCCGGTCCGGTCCAAACCCGGGCGGTCCATGTTTCCCACGGGTTTACGGGTTTAAACGGTCCGGGTCCGGCAGGTCTGATTTTTTTTAGTTGGCCCAAACCCGTGCTAGGACCGTGGTCCAAATTTATAAGGTCCTGGTCTGGTCCGGATCCGGTCCGAGTTCTGGTCTTTAAAATTTAAACTAAAAATAAATCCGAAAATAAAATAAAGAAAAGCTGAAATTTCAGTGAGCAGTCTAATAACAAATTCGAAATTTAATTTAGAGAAAATGGCTACATGGATTTTTGTTTTCTTTACATCAAAATAAATGTATGAAAGTATAGTTTCTAGATAATATAATTTCTCTATACAAAAATATTACAGATTGGTACAGTTTTAACGATTAATTAACAGAGGTTAGAAATCAGAAAAACTGAAATTCCAGTGAGCAGTCCTATAATTTTGACCAGATTCAAAATTCAATTCATAGAAAATGACTACATGGATTTTTGTGTTCTTTATATCAAAATAAAGAAATGAATGTATAGTTTCTAGATAATATAATTTTTCTATAGAAAAATATTATAGATTGGTACAGTTTTAATTATTAATTGACAGAGATCCGAAATAAAAAAAATCTGAAATTCCAGTGAGCAGTCCTATAATTTTGACCAGATTTTACATATATTTTTGTGGTCTTTATATCAAAATAAAGATATGAAAGTCTAGTTTTCAGATAATATAATTTCTCTATAGAAAAATACAGATTGGTACAGTTTTAATGATTAATTAACAGATGTCAGAATAGTTTGAAAGAAAGCATATTTAAAATCCGAATTTCAAATTTAAAAATAAATCTAACAAATTTAAATTTAGAAAAACAAATTTTAAATTTTAGGCGAGTCCGGTCCGGGCGGGTTTAGGCGGGTCCGATCCGGGTATAGGTCGGTTTGGTCTGGTTCTACCAGGTGCGGTCCGGTTTTGGTCCAGATTTAGTCTGGTCAATCTGGTCCTACACGATTCCACGGATAAGTCCGGTCCTGTTCTACACGGTTCTAGTGAAAATTAGTGATCCAAACCGTTGCTAGACCCGTTTCTAGCCAAGGTCCGGTCAGGTCCGGACTTAGAGCACGATACGGGGCGGTCCAGATCCGAATCACGGGTTGTTCGGTCCGGTCCTGGACCGGCCGGGTTATTTGAAATTTTGAATACACTAAGCTACGGTACCAACTGAATTAAATAATATTAATAATAAAAGACTTGGCACACTATTCCAGCGTCATACATAATTGAGGCACACTATTCCAGCGTCATACCCCGCATCTCTAACTGAATTAAATAATATTAATAAGACAGATCTATCCTCTATACATTTCTTCCCCAATATCTCATATCAGAGTACAGTATAGACTAAGCTCCCGAATTAATTAATGGCAACCAAGATAACAAGTTCTTCTGCGATTCAGAATGAGCCTAAGCGCCCGATAATGCCACACAAGCTCCTCGAGGCAGCTATTTACGGCAACGAGACAGAATTGAGGCAGCTTTTGGGGTTGAACGATGAAGGCGACCATCCCCGGCCTCATACAAAGGTATCTGTTGAGGATGTCACACCAATGGAGCCCTCTAAGTGCCTTAGAAGCGCAACAGGTAACATTATCTTTTGCCAAAACAGGAGTAACATTAATTGACTACGTACCAAGCTTGGTACCTTAGTCTTGAAACTATTGGTCTATTTTTTTAGTGCTAAGAAAATAAAGAAAATAAAATGAGTCGGGCTATGGTACTATATATATATATAACGCATATTGGTCTATACTATGGACCAACTATTTTAAAAGTTCAAAGAGTCGATCCGAATCGTTCAACAAGATCTTCATATGAAAATGTACTTGTAGATCAAATTTTATATTTTTTTAAATTTGATTACTATTTTTAGACACTACAGCAAAATTGAGTATCTGCGACCGGTAATAGCGACCGGTACTGTCGCCGGTCGCTGAAATGTTTTTTCCCAAAAAAATAAAATAAAAGCATTAACACTTCGGAGACCAATATTATCAGCGACCGGCGCCGTGAATTGTCAGCGACCACAAGAGCACCGGTCGCTGAAAGTATTGGTAAAAATAGTGATTTGGGCGCCAGATCGAAAACCCTCCCGCGCCAGATCGAAAACCCTCCGCCCAAAATTTCAATTTCGCTGAAAATTTTCTCCACTCGCCCAAATTTCAATCAAAACCCTCCCGTGAATTTTCTCTCCACTCTCCGCTCTCTCACTCTCTCCCTTACTCTCTCCCTTACTCTCTCTTGCTCTCTGCGATGAACCTCGGAAGAGAGGCGATGAACCTCGGAAGCGGAGATCGGAGGAGAGGCGATGAACCTCGGAAGCGGAGATCGGAGGCGAGGCGACGAACCTCGGTACCGGAGATCGGAGGCGAGGCGACGAACCTCGGAACCGGCCGAGCTACACGGACCGTTCGGTTTGCTCTCTTACATAATTTTTTTTTCCTCAAAGGTTACCAGTATAGTAATAGACCTGATATCTACAGAAATAGTAGACCAAAACACAAACTAAAAGAAACATTGGCAATAGACCACCAGCTTTCATTCATCTCAGCAAAAATAGAAGCAAATTAAGAAACAATCACAGGTTCCTTGTAATTTACTGACAAGGTCAGGTGAGTTGACAATTGGTCTACTATTTCTGTAGATATCAGGTTTATTGACAATTGGTTTAAATATAACTAAATCTATCTTGTTTAAATTTTAGGTGTTGGCCGGGAAAGCCACGTCTCCTTTTGCAATTTACTTGGAAAATCTTTTGTTCTTTGCGAGGACTTATCCAGTAAGTATTTCTATTTGTATCTGTGTAGAAAGAAGAGCTTCCTCCTAAAATTCATGATTTTTTTTTTTCAATAATCTAATGATTTTTCATGATCTGTACAGAAAGACCCAAATCTGTTCCTGCAATTAATGAACTTCTTGAAAGTGCTCTATTAAAAAGGCTCTGTTCGTCTTACCGCTTGTGTATCCTCTCAGGTATAATTTAAAAAGGCTCTATTAAAAAGGCTCTATTATTTAGATAGAAACATGACAAAAGTCAGGCCTTGTACCAGAGGTGTCGATTGTAACCTGGTCGCTTGTGTTTTCACCAGTTTGTTTTTTATATTTAAATCAGGTGTCGATTGTAACCTGGTCTCTTGGGCTTCTATTATCAGCTCAGCTGCTGAAAATAGAAGGCAAAGAGATGCACTTAAATTGTTCTGCAAAATGCTTGAGTCAGGCCTTGTACCAGAGGTCTATACGTTTTGTATTTTTATTGGGTCTTGAAATCTGATTGGCCACAATGCTTTCATGAAATATTTGTGACTTGACCTGCTTTCAATGACTCAAAAGGCGAGCCATTTTCACATTTAGATTCTATCTGGTACTGTCATGTACCTGTTATGTTGCCAATATTATGGGTTCAACCCTATTTCTTTTTGTTGATATATTTGGTTTTTAGCTGTACCAGTTTGGATTGTTAAATCAACTCTTAGTTGAGATATAATTGAATGATAGCAGACGAATTAAGGTAGAATTCACTTAAATTAATGCTTAATTGAATATTGAAGTCAATCTGGTTTATGCAAAAAATATCGTTCTTAAGTCTATGTTGCTCCCAAATGATATGAAGTTTGGTTGCTCCTAAGTCTATGTTTATTAATTCTTATTGACAAACTCGTTTAATCAGCTGAATTTGATATTCTTTTAGCTAAGTTATAATGCAAAGTGGTTAAATTATATACCAGGTTATTGCTGAAAGATGGGTCTGCCCAAAACCGGTGTTGACATGGAGGAACAAACATTGGAAATTGGCATGGGTAAGTTCTGAGTTTTGTTTTGACTACTTTTGATCTTGTAATTAATGTTCCTTTTTGCTTTAGGAGATACCTTATGCTGAATTTGTCTTATTTTTTTTTTTGTGGTTTAGAGTACAGGACTGTTTCTGGTGTTGCCGGACCTCTAGTTATTTTGGAGAAAGTCAAGGTACATAACAATCTGACCATGCTTATTTAAGAAAAAAATTAGATTGCAGGATAGTTATCACTTTAGTGCAGAAAAAAAATGCATAAACTGCTCTGTTATAATATTTTTAATGTAGAATTCTTGTTTCAGGGCCCAAAATATCAGGAAATTATAAAGGGAGGGTCCTTGCAAGTTGATTATAATGCTGTTGTTTGTTTCACAATTGCTCTTTTCTTTAGAAAGCTAATTAATTATAGAAAATGAATATTACAACTGTTATGTATGTGGGCCTGATTCTAGGAGTATGCGGGGGGTGGCAGGGGGGCGGCAGCCCCCTGCGAGCGTTGTCTGAGGTTACGAAGCACCGCTCTATCGAGCTCGGCAAAAATTATTTTCGAGAAGTCAATTGCATATGAATTCTTGTATCCGACGGCCCAGATTAGTCAAGTTACCCATTAATTTTCAATTGGTTGAATGATTGGTGGAATAGAATTGATTGGAATAGAATTGATTTAAAATTGTTATTGTAAATGGTTGTAATTGTGGATTTTAATTACTATTGTAAATTGTTGTAATTGTGGATTTTAATTACTATTGTATCGATGTCTTGTATTATGTGTATGCATGTATCGATGTTTATGTTGTATGTTGGTACGTGTGGTACCAACTATTAAATGGTGCAAATTTAAATAATATAATAAAATCTAGAAAACTGGTTTTAGGTATCAGCGACCGATTTTAGATATCAGCGACCGATACATTTGGTCGCAGAAAGTTTTTGCTGACGTCAGAAAAAAACAACAGCGACCAAAAAAATGTGGTCGCAAAAGATTATCAGCGACCGGGTGACGTATTATCAGCGACCGGTGACGTCATCAGAAGAGTATCAGCGACAATGCTTACAGCGACCGGAATATCAGCGACCAAATTTGACTTTCTGCGACCGGAATTGGTATCTGCGACCGGCGACGTAAGTATCAGCGACCGGATTTTCGGTCGCTGATAGTCTGTTTTGCTGTAGTGAGACAGGTAGAAAATCACTTGATCCAAAAATTCTAAACCATTCAAAAATAGTGATTTTGATTGAGCTTCTGAGATTCTGATTTTGATTTTGATTGAGCTTCTAACTTCTAAGCTTCTGAGATCTAAAAATTTAACTCTTTCTTTAGATTTGAACCATTAGTTTTTTTTGTTGGGGCTTGATAATTGAAACAGTTAAATGACTTGTTGATTGAGAATGGTTATAGTATTTTGCATAGAAGGAAAATCGGCCGTTCCGGAGCGGGATCGGACGGTACCGATCCGATTTCAGGCCGAGTTACGCGGTTAGTGTAGATTTCGTCAAATTTCGGCCGTTCTGGCCTGATTCCAGTCAAATTTCGGCCGTTCCGGACCGAAATAGACCGATTCTCCGAAATGGCCGAAACGCGAATTAAACAAACTCCAAAACTTTTTTGAGCTCTCTGCGTGAATCGAACCCATGCCCTCTAGCTAAGCAACCAAAGTCAACTACCACCACACCATACAACATTTGTTGTTAAAAAACACAACTCATTTATATATATGAGAATTTCAATTTGTACAAGCTTCTGGCAAAAAAGTCTGATTTTCCGATTCGGCCGATTCCGACCGATTTTTCCGATCCGGGTCGGGATCGACGGTGCTAATCCCGATTCCGATTCCGATTTTTCCTTCTATGGTATTTTGTTCAAAAGCTAGAACTCATCTATCCACTGATCAAAATATAATAGAATATGATAAAATATATATGAGGATAGACTGTCCAAATATCAGAAATAATGGTTGATAAATACCAGGCTATTTTAAACCTTATCAACTAATAAATACCGACTGTCCTAAATAGTTTTCAACATGTGGACCGACTGTGCAAATGTCAGAAATGGCCACTATAATTAAAATGGTTCGGTCCACTCGGATCCCAATTTATTGACAGTACCAGCATCCATAATAACACCAGCCTTATTAAAGGAAATTTTTTATCGGTAGTAATTAATAGAAAAGAAGAGAGACAAACAGTAAGAGTACAGTAATATTTATATTGGCAATAAGATAGATAGCAATTCTACCGATTTTAAAAATAAAAAATGTGAATTGGTAGAAATTTTACCGATCTAAACCAGTTTGTTTTTTTTTCCTTTTAATTTTTTCTAGTAAAATATATTTTTAAAAAAATAGATAAAGTACCTTAAAATTTAGATATATCAAAACATTCCATCTATTTTTGAAAAACTTTTCATATTTACTAGAAATAAAATATAAGAATTCTCTCCATCTATACATCAAATTAAAAAAAGAAGTTAAAATCAGTAGAATTGCTACCAATCTTACTACTAATATAAATATTAATGTACTCTTACTGTTTGTCTCTCTTCTTTTCTGTTAATTACTACCGATAAAAAATTTCCCTTATTAAACCACAACCTAATAAATAAAGCACGCCCCAATATAATTGATCCTCAAACGGGTAATTTGACAAACTGACCTTCTTCTTGAAAAAATCAAACAAAATACCTCCTCTCTAAATTTCTTATCAAAATGTTCTTATGGGACCCATCCATATTAAAGTTTTCCCTCCCCTCAATTTACTCTTATTGTTTCTCTCTCTATCCCACAGAACATTCATTAATTTGTTTGAGACATTCAAGTGAAAGTTACCTTATTTTTGCAACGAAGAGAGAGAAACATTGAGAGTAAATAGAGGGGAGGGAAAAGTTTAACATGAGTGGGGGTCCTACAAGGATATTTTGACAAGAAATTTAGAGAGAGGATATTTTATATGATTTTTTCAAGAAAAATATCAGTTTGTGAAATTTTCCTCCTCAAACTGACCTACAATATGAAGTCCAGGCGTGGAGTCTATACCATCAGGACCTGATTTAACCTGGATCTGAGGACCAACTCATGACCCAGAAATGACTGGATCTGGAGCTAAAAGAAAAATGACAATTGACAATTCCTTTACAGGTATGAAGAATACCATTCTTCACATACTCTCTGCCAATGGCCACGGAAATCTTGTGTCTACAATCTGTATGAAAGATAGCTCCCTGCTGATGGCACACAATGTAAGAAATGAGACACCCTTCCACCAGGCTGCAAGATTTGGGCACAAAAACACCATTTCAGAGTTGATCCGGTGTACCAAATCGGCATTTGGTGAGGATGGGTTGACAGAGCTGCTTAGAAAAAAGAACTGCCTGGGGGAAACAGCCTTACACGAAGCTGCTAGACATGGTCATGGAGCTGTCATCTCGACTCTGATGGAAGAAGATCTGGAATTGGCAGGCCTGGTCAACGATGATTCTGTATCTCCATTGTATTTGGCTACTGCAAGGGGATCGCTCGATATGGTACATAATATGGTGATGAAAATGTTAGATCACCAAATTACACCAGCTTTTTACTCAGGACCAAAAGAACTTACAGCGTTACATGCCGCAGTACTGCTACAAAACCAAGGTATATAATTATATTGATTGATTTTAAGTTATTCAACTTGAGACGGCAGTCCTTGCTAAGGTTGTGTTTTAGATGGTCCAGTTTCTTTAATTTTACAATCAAAATTTATTTTGGTTAAAATAGTATGGTTGTTTTGTTCATTTTGTTTGGTACGGTGGTTGAAAACCAAATAAACTGAACAAATGAAACAAACAAAATATTAGTTAATATTGTGCTATTACTGTAATGTTACACATATTATACATAAATTAGCTACATAATATTCATATTAACCGTTACAAATTGAATTTATCATACTAATTTAGTTTAACCCAATTAAACTTTGATTTAATTGGTTCAGTTTCTAATTCGGTTGATTGGTTATTCAGTCGATTCAATTTATATTTTTGTCAATGGAAAATTATTTGGTTGGACTACTTTTTGTTCGCTTTGAACCAAATCAACCAATGAACACACCTAGCTTTTGGCTTGTTAGCTCTAGCAAATGACTTCACTTCACAAATACTGAGTTTTTTTCTTTTGAATGTCGGATGGCAATTGCCTGTTGACATTTGTATAAATAATAAAATATAGTTCTTACATCCTCCCTACACAATCCTACCTGCTAATTTAAATATAGTTATTACATTCAGAAATACTGAATTACAACATGATTTTCAGGAGATCATAAATTCAGAACTTATAGGAACACTATATAGAGTTACCTAGTTTTCCACTAATAAAGTCGAACATAATTAAGATCAACTTCCATTTAAATTTTATAAGGAAACAAAAAAAGAATAAAGTCCCCTTGTTGCATCTTCCGGCTTCTTTTCTCATGTAAGTTAAGTGCAAAATTTACCCAAATAATATAGTATAAAGTTGGACACATAATTTCGGGCTGCATCATACATGGCCATTGGTTAGAGCTGAGCACCATTGAATAAATTTTAGTTCTTATTAACAGGTCTTTTTGACCTCTTTTTTTATGAATTTTAAGTGACAATATTTCAGTGAAACTCTATGCTGTCACCCTGTTTCAGTCCGTTCTTCAATCAAATGTTGAAATCCAATTTAACTGAAGTCTCACTCTGTAATCACAATATCCCTGATAATATGAACTTCTTCCAGTGCTTGGAAAACGATTGCAGTATATTTGCATATATTACACACTAATAGTTTTGTTAATAGAGTGTCAAAAATGAATGCGAAATCCATTCAGTCAGCTGCTTCTCATTTCAGCCATGAAGGATTTATTGCTTACTAAAACTGAACAATGGTATGCCTAATTGAACTTCTCTGTGTTTTCTTATTGACAGAACTCACCCAAGAACTATTACGACTGTACTCTGAACCACTTGGTAAGTGGGCAGATGAAACAGGAAGAACTCCTTTCCACTTGATAGCATCAACTGGAAACCATGAGATTGCCAAACTCCTATTGGATAAAGATCCATCATTGGCATACATCCAAGATTCAGACGGATCATTTCCGGTGCACACTGCTGCACAAATGGGCCATGTCAAAATGATTGTCCTTCTCTTAAAAAGGTGCCTTGATTCAGGTGACCTACTTGATGGTAATGGAAGGAACTTCCTACATATTGCCATAGAAGCAAAGAAGTCAGACGTACTTTTCAAATTGCTAAAAGATTCAAAAAACAAACTTCCCATCTCCTACTGGGAGATAATGTTCAATAGAATGGCAAACACAATGGATAACAAAGGAGACACACCATTACATTTAGCGGCAAAACATGGGTATGTTACTGTTATGCATTTTCTTTTGAAGAACAATGCATTGGACCTGACATTACAAAACAAGGAAGGCCAAACAGCTTTCAACCTTTCAGTGACTGGACATCCCTCTGAGCGCCGGCTAATGCCACACGAGCTACTCAAGGCGGCTATGGACGGCAATGAGACAGATTTGAAGGAGTTTCTGGGATTGAACGATGACGAAGAAGACCATCCCCCTCATACGATGGTATCTGTTGAGAATGTCACACGAATGATGCCCTCTGACTGCCTCAGAAGCATAACAGGTAATTCCTTTTTTTGCAAAAACAAGAGTAACATTGAGTTTCCCTCCTCGTTGCTGACATGAGGCATAATAGAATTGTTTTATTTTTCACTTTCTATTTCTTAAAATCAGGAAAAAATCTTAAGAAATGCCCCAACAAATAGGAAAAAAAAGCCAAATAACAACTATGACAAATTTAAACTTGAAAATTGATATTTTACAAATTTATAATTTTTTCCTACTTTTTATTTATGGACTTTGGACCAGTACATTTAAAAACATGCATAGTTTAAAAATAAAAAAATGTTAGTATGGTGTTAAAAAATTTTAATAATTAAATTTAATGAAATTCAGTAAGAAGAACAGAGATGCATTTTTTTTGTTGTTGCTCGAGTTGAAAAGCCAACAAGTCATTCTCGGTCTATTTAATTTCCCCATTAAAAATCATCATCATCCTGGAGCAGAGTCACGTACTCGGTAGTTCAAACATTTTGGAGTGATCATGTTCCTTTTGTTAGGCATCCAAACAGTTTTATAGGCATATATACGTGTATTTTAAAAGCCTTATCTGTCAAACGGTTGCGACCATCAGTCAAAACTTTGCTATATGCACCAAAAACAAACTTGGAAGCTATTGTCGATACAGTACCACAAATATCATGATCCATGAATGTTAGAATGGACCACTCGATCTCACACTGTTTCCAATAATCGAGAATATCAAATAATGAGCCTCTTCTGCATCGTTGAGAAATTAAAGGCTAGGGTTTAACATTGTAAACTTAAAATTTACTAGTGTTTTGCTGAAATCTAGCGGTTCATCCAAAATCACTCTTTCTTTAGGGCTTTCAATAGTGCATATACAACCGCATCCACAACCGCACCTCTGTACCGTAAACTCTGCCAGGACCTTAGGTGGGGTTTCTTTGCCTTCAAATATTTTCCTGTTTCGACTTTTCCATAAACTCCAGTACATTGACACAGAGAAAATACTCCAACGTTTTTCTGAAAACCCTCCACTTCTTGCTACTGTTCTTGATGCATTCCAAGTATAACATACCGTCTGCTCTGCTTTCATAATACTGGTACCCACATGAAAAGCTACCCTTGTCCAAACATGCACTGATTTAGCACACTTAAAGAAAAGTGCAGGCCGGACTCAGGGATGCTAGTATTACACGTAACACAGTTTATATCACAAACAAAACCCCTTTGAACCATCACTTCATGTGATCCAACATTATTAACTCACAATCTAATAAAGCTTGACCCAATTGATCCTCAAACAGAGCTACAATATAAGTCCAAACATGGATTCCACCATGACCTGATTTAATTTGACCCGGATCAGAGTGATGGAAATGATACTGGTATTGGAAGAGAAGATGAGTAAACTATTAATTTCTTTTACGTAAGTGGAGATTACAAGAGTGTAGATTGCAAAGGCTTTGATTCATTTCTTTCTCACTCTCATAGATGATCTTCTACCACCTATATAAACTAGTACAAAGTTGACTAAGGACTTTTTTAGATTGTACATGATACAACTATGTACATGATTCTAAATAGTAAATACCAAATACTACAATACAATAGTGATTTCTAGTACGTTTCGTAAATTTCTTGAACAATCCAGAATCAACTTGGGCCTCTTCTGAAATTGTTCATGCTCCAGGCTACTTAGCACCTTTTTTATTATTAAAAGAAATAGTCTTATTGTTGCTCTTCAAAGTAGTACCAAAGGCTTTTCTTGATGCTGCTAACTTCAACACTGAGGACCCACTCATGACCCATATGTGACTGATTGAAAATATATATATATCCTAAGCCATACCGTCCTGATCTGCCCTAAGATCTGATCTATATGGCACAATATGATAATTGACAATTGACAATTCCTTTTACAGGTATGGAGGATACTATTATTCACATACTCTCTGCCAATGGCCACGGAATTAATCTTGTGGCTACAATCTGTACCAAAGATAGCTCACTGCTGAAGGCACACAATGTAAGAAAGGAGACGCCTTTCCACCATGCTGCAAGATTTGGGCACATAAACACCATTTCAGAGTTGATCCGGTGTGCCAAATCGGCATTTGGTGAGGATGGGTTGACAGAGCTGCTTAGAAAAAAGAACTGCCTGGGGGAAACAGCCTTACATGAAGCTGCTAGACATGGTCATGGAGCAGTCGTCTCGACTCTGATGGAAGAAGATCTAGAATTGGCAGGCCTGGTCAACGATGATTCTGTATCTCCCTTATATTTGGCTACTGCAAGGGGATCGCTTGATATGGTAAAGAATATGGTGGCAAAAATGTTAAATCACGAAATTACACCAGATTTTTACTCAGGACCAGAAAAGCAGACAGCGTTGCATGCTGCAGTGCTCCAAGACATAGGTACATAACAATATCGATTGGTTTTATTTTATTTTATTAAACTTGAGACAACAGGTTCTTGCTAAGTTTGATCAGACGATCCAGTTTCTATAAATTTATCAACCAAAATTTATTTTGGTTAAATTAGTTTAGTTTTTTGTTTATGAGTAGTGTTAAAATGCATCATTGGTTTTGTGCCCCAATCATACCTCACATCTCTATCTCGGTTTTCAAAGTTCAAACAGTCGATCCAAACCGCTCAACATCTGATACCAATATTATAATGTGCTTAGAGACCAATTTTATATTTTTTGGAAAAATTTTAATATTTTTTTAGATAGGTATAAAATCACTATTTTTGGATGGTTCAGAAGCTATGATTTGGTATCTATCTAAAAATATAGTAAAATTTTTCCAAAAAAGGTAAAATTTGGCCTCTAACCACATTTTAATATGGAGATCATGTTGAGTGTTCGGATTGACTGTTTGAACTTTAAAACGGAGATAGAGATGTGGGGTATGGTTGGGGCGCAAAACCAATGATGCATTTTAAATAAACCGAAGAAATCAAACAAATCAAATATTTATAAATATTGCGTTATTATTGTAACATTACCGGAATCATAATCCGAATATACTCTTTGGTCAAAAATTCAGAATTCAAGAATTAAAATGGCTAACAGTTCTCAATTTCACACCCATGTTGAAATTGTGACAACTAATTCATATTACAATTATTAATTGAAATTTTCACACCAATTTATTTATAAACCGATATTAACTTCGGTTTATGTGGTTCAGTGTCTAATTCGGTTGATCACATGTAAAGTGCAAAGAGTATAAACATTGTACAAGTAATTGTGGGCTACCACTAGTACATAATACACAACTATACATGGTCCGAAAAGCTAATGACACACGGTTCCACGACCGTGTCTGCAAGCATCGTGTATTAATAGGAGGGTACATTGTACACAGTTTCCAAACCGTATATATATCGTACTAACATACACGGTTCATAGACGTAAATCGTGTCAAACTGTAAAAAAACAAGGCGCTGAAAATGTTGATTTCTACACGGTCTTTGTAACCGTGTACAATAACAAGGATTATATACATGGTTTCTATAAGGCATCTGTGTATTATTTTGGAAACCATACACGGTTTGTTATTTAGAATCACATATGATTCTTTTTTTTTTCATTTGATTTATAATTGCTTAGCATCCTTATTTGCTAGCCATTAAACATACAATATTACACATCATAACAATATTTCAATATACATAAAACAATATTCAACATACATACATACATAATTCAACAATTATCCAACATAAATACATATACATATACATACATATACATACATATATTTATATATATAGGTATGTATGTATATAGAGCAAAGTTAGGGTGCCATGTGCTCACCAAGAGAGTTTGGTGAGCACAACTCCAAAAGTATATCTGATTGGCTTCAAATGACGAATCCAAATTATTGAAATCCATGTACTTCATGAGTAATGCATCTACATGCAAAATTTTGAAAGTTTCGAATTTATTTGCTACAAAGTCAAGCAGTCAAAGAAATGATAAAAAATGAATATATATATATATATATATATATATATATATATATATATATATAGAGATTGGCTAATGTGCTAACGTTATAACTTCGGCCGAAGTTATAACGAGTCGTTTTTGCAATTTCAAAATCCAAACAACCGATCCGAACCGTTCAACATGTTCTCTATATTGAAATGTGCTTGGAGACCAAATTTTACATTTTTTGGAATTTTTTTACTATTTATTAAGCCACTTTGAAAATACTGATGCGGTGGTCCAGAAAATTTTGAAGTTTTTTACTATTCACAGCAGATCTGCGATTTTCAAAGTGGCTTAATAAATAGTAAAAAAATTCCAAAAAATGTAAAATTTGGTCTCCAAGCACATTTCAATATTTAGAAAAAGTTGAACGGTTCGGATCGGTTGTTTGGATTTTAAAAACTAATAAACGACTCGTTATAACTTCGGCCGAAGTTATAATGTTAGCACATTAGCCAATCTCATATATATATATATAGAGAGTATGGCTAATGTGCTTCTGGAAGCATTTCGGCCTCGTGCTTCCGGGGGCATATCTTAGTGTTTGATGTTCAAACAACAAATTCAAACCGTTAGATGTTCAATCTATATTAAAATCTGCTTGGAGACCAAATTTTACATTTTTTCGAATTTTTTTACTATTTATTAAGCCACTTTGAAAATTCCAGATCCGGGTGAACAGTAAAAACAGTCTGGACCATATGATCTGGAATTTTCAAAGTGGCTTAATAAATAGTAAAAAAATTCCAAAAAATGTAAAATTTGGTCTCCAAGCAGATTTTAATATAGAGATCACATCTAACGGTTTGCATTTGTTGTTTGAACATCAAACACTAAGATATGCCTCCGGAAGCATATCGCTGAAGTTCTAGAGGAAGCACGTTAGCCATACTCTATATATATATATATATATAGAGCTGGGCTATGGTGAGTTGTGAAGTAAGATGTCATTTTTACTTCACGCTCATATTTTCATTTTGAAAATCCAAACAACCGATCTGAACCGCTCAACATATTCTCTATATTGAAATGTGCTTGGAGACTAAATTTTACATTTTTTAGAACTTTTTTTACTATTTATTAAGCCACTTTGAAAATCGCTGATCCGGTGGTCCAGAAAATTTTACTGTTTTTTACTGTTCACAGTGGATCAGCGATTTCAAAGTGGCTTAATAAATAGTAAAAAAATTCCAAAAAATGTAAAATTTAGTCTCCAAGCACATTTCAATATAGAGAATATGTTGAGCGGTTCAGATCGGTTGTTTGGATTTTCAAAATGAAAATATGAGCGTGAAGTAAAAATGACATCTTACTTCACAACTCACCATAGCCCAGCTCTATATATATATATGGAGTAAGGCTACGGTGCTTTGCAAATTAAAGCACTAAGTTTAATTCGGGCCACTTTTTCAATTTGCAAAACTCAAACAACCGATTCGAACCGTTCAACATGTTCTAAATATTTAAATGTGCTTGGAGACCAAATTTTACATTTTTTTGGAATTTTTTTACTATTTATTAAGCCACTTTGTAAATTGCTGATCCGGTGGTCCACAGTAAAAAACAATAAAAAACAGTAAAAGTTTCTGGATCACCGGATCAGTGATTTTCAAAGTGGCTTAATAAATAGTAAAAAAATTCCAAAAAATGTAAAATTTGGTCTCCAAGCACATTTCAATATTTAGAACATGTTGAACGATTCGGATCGGTCGTTTGAGTTTTGCAAATTGAAAAAGTGGCCCGAATTAAACTTAGTGCTTTAATTTGCAAAGCACCGTATATATATATATATATATAGATGGGCTATTGTACTTCGCGAAGTAAAACCCCCTTTTACTTCGGGCCATATTTTGTCATTTTCAAAATCCAAACAACCGATCTGAACCGTTCAACATGTTCTAAATATTGAAATGTGCTTGGAGACTAAATTTTACATTTTTTGGAATTTTTTTACTATTTATTAAGCCACTTTGAAAGTTTCTGATCCAATGGTGAACAGTAAAAAACAGTAAAATTTTCTGGACCACCAGATCAGAAACTTTCAAAGTGGCTTAATAAATAGTAAAAAAATTCCAAAAAATGTAAAATTTGGTCTCCAAGCACATTTCAATATTTAGAACATGTTGAACGATTCGGATCGGTCGTTTGAGTTTTGCAAATTGAAAAAGTGGCCCGAATTAAACTTAGTGCTTTAATTTGCAAAGCACCGTATATATATATATATATATAGATGGGCTATTGTACTTCGCGAAGTAAAACCCCCTTTTACTTCGGGCCATATTTTGTCATTTTCAAAATCCAAACAACCGATCTGAACCGTTCAACATGTTCTAAATATTGAAATGTGCTTGGAGACTAAATTTTACACTTTTTGGAATTTTTTTACTATTTATTAAGCCACTTTGAAAATCGCTGATCCACTGTGAACAGTAAAAAACAGTAAAAATTTCTGGACCACCGGATCAGTGATTTTCAAAGTGGCTTAATAAATAGTAAAAAAATTCCAAAAAATGTAAAATTTAGTCTCCAAGCACATTTCAATATTTAGAACATGTTGAACGGTTTGGATCGGTTGTTTGGATTTTCAAAATGAAAATATGGCGTGAAGCAAAAAGACCATTTACTTCGCGAAGCACCGTAGCCCATCTCTCTCTCTCTCTATATATATGTATATTCAACAAATATTACAACACTTGGCATGCATGTTTCTGCAAATATTCAACACATATACATTTACTGACACAATTTTTTTTATTATTTTAATTTTCTTTGGTTTTTTATTAGACACCTTACATGAACATGTTTTATATGAAATAAGTTCCAATAAAATGGGTGACAAATTGATCTTCAACTGATAAAATATTTTTTTAAAATTAAATTATGATTTAAAAATAAGTTTTCAGCAGTGTATGAATGGTCATGTGACAGTGTACTTGGCTTACGTTGTTGTTTAAATTCTTTTGCAAACCACAACTTATTTCAAAGGGAGTTTGTGTAAGAGATTAACAGTATACTGTCACATACTGTGATCAAGGTGATAAAATGCGGTTTTCATGCGGTATGCGGAAGGCTACCGCATACCGCATATACGGTATACGGCCGCATATGCGAATTTTTATGCGGACTTATATATGCGGATTTTAAAATAAACAATCAAATAAATAAGATATAATAACTCACAATATAATAAAAGAAAGGAAACATGCGGCCTAAAATCAAATAATAAGATAAGCTGAACTTGACAAAGGGCTTTTACTTTTAATTAATGCAAATATATGAGTCTGTATCTCAAAGCAAAACTTCGGCCCAAAATCTCACATACTGGCCCATTATCATTTGTATTTGAGCTACGCGAGCATCTCATTTAATAAAATAAAGTGAGTTTGTCGGTTTGTACTGACGCAGCGAGCCAGTGACAGCACAGAGGCGTCCGGACTTGATATTATTCTTTAGTCCCACATCACCAAATTAAAAATAAGAAGACACTTGGGACTCTATAAAAGATGCTGGGGGGTTTCCTTTACAACTCACTTGACTGGATGTCTCCATCCGGACGAGTCTTTGGAATTCAAATGGTTCCGATTTATTTATATTGGATACGGATCCATTTTTTTATTAATAAAATTATTAGAATTTGGATATTTTAGAATCCGGTAACGGGTTTTAATACTTTTTAGTGCGTTTTCAGTGTGGACCACATATGCGGTCCGCATATTCATTTTTCATGCGGTTGCTCACTGCATGCGCATATGCGACCGCATATGCGGCCGCATGAACCGCATTTTACAACACTGACTGTGATAACCCATATTTTTAAAATGGGTTAATTAATTACAAACAATAATTAATAGTGAAATAAAATAATATTTACTGATGATTAAATTTTGAAACTAAATAAAACATTTAACTAAAATGTACCTTTAAACAATAATTTAGTGAGAATCATATTCTAAGCAAATTCAAACTTTAAATTGGCAAACGAACAAAATACATATTTGTATAAAAAGGTTGGGTAAGATAAATCTAAATAATTAGAATGCCAACAATTTAAAACAAAGTGATCAATCATAAATAATAATTTAAGATAAATTAAATTAATTAAACATGTGGATTAATTTTAATACTTTTGAACAACTGACATACGAGCTCCTGGGTCAGACTCCTGCTGCACAAATAGCTACATCAATATATTAACTGTAGTATCACTCTGTAATCACAGTATCCCCTATAAGATGAACTTCTTCCAGATCATCTAAATTTAACCTGATCGAACTTCTCTGTGTTATCTTATTGACAGGACTCACCAAAGAACTATTACAACTGTACTCAGAACCAGTTGATAAGTGGGCAGATGAAACAGGAAGAAATCCATTGCACTTAGTAGCATCAACTGGAAACCATTACATTGCCAAACTCCTATTGGATAAAGATCCATCCATGGCATACATCCAAGATTTAGACAGATCATTTCCTGTGCACACTGCTGCACGAATGGGCCATGTCAAAATGATTGTCCTTCTCTTACAAAGGTGCCTTGATTCTGGTGATCTACTTGATGGTAATGGAAGGAACTTCCTACACGTTGCCATAGGAGAGAAGAAGCCAGATGATATCTTTCGATTGCATAAAGATTTAAAAAAGGAGCGTCCCATCTCCTACTGGAACAAAATGTTGAATACAATGGATAACAAAGGAAACACTCCATTACATTTAGCGGCAAAACATGAATATAATTATACTATGCTATCTCTTTTGGAGAACAATGAATTGGACCTTACTTTACAAAACAAGGAAAGTCTAACAGCTTTCGACCTTTCAGTGATTCGGTTCAGGAAATCTGCAAGTAGCACTCAGGTTAAGCTTCTTACTATTTCTCATCCACCTTGATCAAATTTTCTTTTCTGTAAAATAGGTGGCAGCCGAACTTGATTTATTGCATCAATCCAAGATTTTTCCAAATGTTGGCTTCAGTACTTCTGCACCCTTTCCAAAGCATGTTGTTTATTTTCTATTTGATGCTTGCGCCTGTGCACGGAAGTGTGCGCCCAACGAACCGGCTTATTGCCATTGCATATTTAACTGGTGCAATGGCCATGTCTTAAAGAAGTAGTCTCTTCTCTTGTAGGGCTTACCTGCATGTACACTTCTTGTAGGGCCATTGCTAATTGTGTGGTCTTCTAATTTTTTTTGGACTTCAACTTATGTATTCTTTTTCCTTTTATATTAAGGTTTTTTTTTTGGCACATTGCAGAGAAGGGACTACTTTGGTCAATTTTACGTTCAAAAAAGAGGAGCTCGTTTCAGTAGAGGTTGGTTTCAGCACTACACTAAAGACCAAATGTCAGAAACAGAGTCAGAAACAGAGTTAATTAGAGGCACCAATGAGGACCACATTTCGACAATGGACGCAAGAGGTGCTAAAATGAACTCACCAGAGAGTTTGATGGCCAAAGCCCAATTAGTGGGCCTGGGTTCTGTACTTATTGCAACAGTATCATTTGCTGCAGCTTTTACTCTTCCAGGAGGTACCAATCAAGATACAGGCACCCCAATTCTAGGAAAGAAAAAATTTATATTCCAGGCATTCATCTTAGCAGATTTCTTTGCATTCTTTTATTCCTTCTTGGCTACTATGTTGCTCATATACAGCTCAAGGGTTCATAATTCGGATATAATGGAAAACTACATTGGTACTTCTATGATGTTTTTTACTACTGCTGCACAATGCATGGTCAATGCACTGGGATTAGGTCTATATCTGGTGCTAGCTCCTATTGGAGCAATTGGGGGTGTAGTTCTCATGTATTCTCTCATCTTGATTCTCCTCTTCAATGTTTTAGTTATCGTAGTACCATATATGCGTTTCAGGGTGCAATCAAAAATACTGAAACGCATTCCAGATGTAGCTAGTGATGTAAACCCCAAGAACATCAGTGCAGTCAAAGTACATCCTCCTATATATTATATAATGTGGTTGACCAATTATATCGGACCGTTCATATTCATATTTGGGTTTGCACTAGTGTGTAGTTCAGTGAATTATCAAAAGAAATGAAGCAATTCTTATGTTGTACTGGGTTTTTTATTTACAGGACCATTATTTGTTTTCCATTTACCTAGATATGCTTTTCTTGTAGAGTTCTTACATTTTCCTTTATTTAAGATTTGTGTAAGTACATTTGAGCTGTTATTGACCACACTGCAATTTAATAATCTGTTGTTTTTTATAGTCATCCTCTCTTTCTCTCTATATCTTACTGCTATTATTTTGACTGAATCTTTGTCTTACTTGCTGCTGTTTGATTAATACAGACACATGGGTGACTTGTAGTGGCTGGTATATAAATGGAAATGTGTAATGATTTTACATACTATCATATTTAAATGGTAATTAAAGAATTTCAATTCTGGGTTGAAACACCATTTTGATCTATCTGGTACCAGTACACACTGTACTTACTACAGGCTTGGAAACCAGTTGTCTACTTAACCCTGCTTGGCATTTAGATTGAATTGCTTCTTTCAGTTCTCACTTTCTACAGTTGATTTTTACCTGGTACTTCATTCTTGGGGTTGTTTTGGTTACTATAAGTCAATATGAAAAAAAAATAACAAGATGATTTGTAGTTTGATATGCACCAACATTTCCTCGAGTATTAACCCCAATTGATCTTGAATTCATAGCACATAAGGTACCTCACGTTTGAGTTTGAATTCGGCCAGTTTATTTCAAATAGGCCTGAATTGACTCCGATTCAGATCGAACGGTTCAATTCTAAACTTACCGATTATATTACTTTAGAGGATATTGATCGTGCGGGTTATGATAAGAAGTAAAAGGGTACTTACTATAACATGAAAAACAATGTACAATTTAGACAGACATTGGCACTGAGACTTTGTTTTCCTTTTTTTTTTAGGAAAAATAAGGATCTAGTCCATATTTGATTGATAAATGCGGTTACAAAAAGTTTGTAGTTGCAAAGAGGAAAAAACACAAGACGCTCAAACAAGCTTGAGCTCAAGAAGAATAAAATAAAGTAAAAGGAAATAGAAATATTAAAAGGTCAAAGTAAAAAAGTGCAGAAAATCAAATTTTATTGTTTGGTCATGATTCTCCCGATGGTTCTATGTGTGCAGCAATTGCGCCACTTCCTCTATCAATTCTTCATGGGTCTTTGCAGAATCTCTGAAGATCCGTGCGCATCTTTCTCTCCAAATCAATTCTATACAAATCAATTAGATACAATTTCAAGAAGAAACGAGTTCTGATGTCACAAGTTCCAATTCCAATTGGATTTATGATTCTTGTTTTCTATGTATATTTACCATTTGAATAGAAGAACAATTTGGACATTATTTAATTTAATTAAGATTAATCTAAATTTTAAATAATTAATTTTAAAACTGGAGATATTAATAGAAATCTGACTTCAAATGGGGAAAAACAATACATTTCAATTTTTTGATGAAAATATAACTAATTCAAGAGTTTGGATGGGAATATGGATAATCTCTTCAAATAAAAAAATCGTGGTAGATATTTTCTTCTTATGAAACAACAACATTGTTATGCAAATCACGTGGGAGGGTGAATTGAAGATGGCTTTGGATCACTCGTCTCTTGATGGCCTTTTGGATCTCTATTGATGAATTAGCTGATTTCTTCTTCGCCTCATAGTTAGGAACTAAAATACAGATTGGGTGGGCTACTTGTGATATTGGGCCCAAACCCAACCCTCTTAGCCCATTCAACACTTAAACCTCATATATAGGCCTGCACATGTGCTTAAGCTTCATGTATAAAAGGACCCAATGGAACCTAATACAAATTTAAGCCCATCTATCTCTCACCCACCTCAAACTCCACAAATATACAACCCGTTTTCTTTTCTGTCTTCTCTCCACCTAACCCGTTATCCCTCCAACCGAAATTACCGAACCCATTTTTAAACAAATCCGGTAAACTCCCATTTCTACTGCAACAGTACATTTTCTCATGTATCTGATGAATAAGACGGACATCATTTGGATAGTTGATGTTATTCTCAGCGATTAAGATTGAATCATACAAGTAGGATGAGAGAATTATAATAGTTTAGAGGAATTTGTGAGAATAAAACAGTATACATGACTTATTGTAAATAAGTTTTTTAATAATGAAATCGTTAGTAGGCATTTAAATCCACTAATAAAAAAAAATTGGGGCCATTTTCAGCTGTCCAATTCTCTCTCCTTTTTTTCCCAAGAGTATACTTGGCCAATTGTGCCATTTCTGAACCGTCCATCTATAGAATATGCTTTTTTTATATAAAAAACTACTGTTTATAAGACAGTTGTACAAATCAGTGTTGTAAATAACGGTATGCAGCTGTCAGACGGACATGGTACCACCAAGCGGTTAGTCAGGAATAATCAGAAATAATCGGCCGATTAGTCAGAAAAATCCATGACGGTTTGGTCACCGTTAACGACTAAGCGGCCGATTAATCGACCTAAACGGACGTTGTAAACAACACTGGTACAAATTATCAAGTATAAATTTTTATTTTTATCAAGAATTTAATAAAGATGTGATTTTTTTCTTCTCTTCCTTGCTATTATATTCGTCGGAGTTTCACATGTCAGCAGAGAGTAACAATAAAAACCTCTTACACTTAATTCATTTGAAAATGCACCAAAACTTTTTTCATAACATAACTTCCCCTGCATTTTCAAATATCCCAAATCCTTTTTGTAAATCATTCGTGTTGGAATGTACAAAAAAGAAATGAATAAAAAACTTGAAAAAGGAATTAACCCGTAGCTTCTTAGAAAAACCTTTTTTTTTACCACTCTTCACTTCCTTCGCAGCCTTTCCGTCGAAACAATTGGTTCAAAGCATTGGTTCAATTGAGTCCATATTTAGGCCGAATTGTCCAATTGATTTATATAATAACAACACAATGAATAAAATACTAAAGAGAACTTTTTTTATTCGTCAATCCAGTAAAAAAAAATTGTCATACATATAACTTGTAATGAAGCACGATTGACTAAATTAAGTTGCAAAACTTCTAATGTGCAAACACATGAAAGAAAATTGATTGTACAGAACCTATTTGCCAAAATAATCTTATTCAGTCTAAATGAGAAAGCTAAGCTGAAGCACAGATTAATTTCACATCTAAACATTTTGGAAAAAAAATAGTACTCCGCACAAAATATATAGTTTCAATTTAATATAAAAATCTCCCATATATATTTGAGGGGTCAAAAAGCAAATAGAATTAAAATAATTATGAAGGTGGGCAATAAATAAATATATTTTAAACGGACAAATGAACTTGTAAAGATTTAAACTATACATGCACTTTAGAAAAAATTCCTGCAAAAAAAGCAAATTTATTATGTGTTGCCAATTCATGTAGTCTTGACAACTCTTTAGTAATCTACAGTAAACAAAAAAGCAAACAAAAGTAAAGTTTTATGAAATATAATCTTTGGATTATTGACTGGCCAAGCACAAACTCTGAGACTAATGTAATGAAGATATGGAAACGATATGAAATATAATCCTAAAATTTGCATGAATTGATCATGAATCAAGTTTTTCTTAAGTCAATACTGAGAGTAATGCAGCTATTTTGCTTAATTTGACTTTAGTATATTGATGGATAATATGAGAAATGCAAGGTGTTATTTGCTAACGTTACAGAATACAAGTTTTTTCATACAGACAAATCCAATGAATAGGAATTGTAGAAAACAATTGAAATAAAATAGTAAATAGAGAATAATTACCTCCAAAATAGAGAGAGATTGAACCATCTTTATATTAGGCACTACTAATCCATAATCAGTAGCCATCGCTACTCCTATGTTATGGCAACCTAGTCAATAAATGAAATAAAAAAAATATAAACACAAATTTAATTTATTCAGTAATAACAGTAACAGAATTTTATATTTTTTAAAATTTATTTTACTAATTTTTTTAGTTAGGTAGAAAATCACTGCTTTTGGATGGTCCAAAATTTTCAAATCAAGTGATTTTCTACCTTTCAAATAAAATAGTAAAAAAAATCTAAAAAAAAAATGTAAAATTCGGTCTTATAGTTCATTTTCATACGAAGATCATGTAAAAAATACACTATGCCGGTGTACCTTTGAGTATTACTTCATTGGTCTCTTCACTTAAAGAACTATTCAAAAGAGGGAATTTCGTCAAGGCCGTAGAGAGAGATTTTATTAGAAAAGGAAGAAATGTGTGCTTTATGCTTTGGTCTTTATTTTCTTTTTTAAATGCTTCTTTAAGCTCCACAAGTGCACTGAAATTTATCTCCTCTAGGTAATGAAAATGCGGGACCCGTGCCGCCAGAGTCATTGATTTCACCATTGCTCGGTGAAATCCCCTAAAGAACCAATTTTGAAAAAAAATAATTATATTCTTACCAATCCAATGACATCAACCAACAAATATTTTTAAAGTAAACCTTGTACTGATTTCATACCTGAGAGGAATAGTTGTATCCTGATATGCACTGGTACTGATAAAACTGCCTCTAGCTTCACTTCCTTCATTGAAAATCTCCACCTTGTCAGTAGAAGGTGAGGAAATAAGCCCCTGACTAATTGCATAATTCAATACATCTTCCTTCAAAACCCTCCCATCCTTCCCGGTCCCGCGAATCTGATTTATATCAAGGCCATGTTGCTTAGCCAAGTGCCTAACAGCTGGCGTTGAGAGAACTCCTCCACTGACTGACGGTGTCAGACTTTGATTTTCACCATCTGTGCCAGTTGCCTCAGTCTTAACTGGAGACGTCCTATCCAAGGAATTGCTTTCGTGGCCGTCAGTAAGTATCTTTAATAAGGTCTCCCCAACCTATGACATCAATTGGAATACATCAATTTTATAATTTCTTTTCAAGTTTACAATATTCTTATTTTTCATATAACTATTACCACTCTCCAATGCATACTGATACTACCATGATAAATGTGACATTAATCAGGAATTAGCGCTTTCGACAGCAACCAAATTATATGAAGTAGAGAAATGACCAATTTGCCCTCCGACGACAAAAAAAACTGACATTTTTCTGAAACTACATATTTTATTTTCCTTAATAAAGGGTAAAATGGGTACTTAATAAATTTAAAACCAGTTTTAATAGAAAAGACAATAAAATTGGTAAATTTGTGAGTTTTTGATATAAATATGATATTATGAATTTTAGACGGGCAAATAAATTTTTTAAAAAAAATTTGAAAGAGTATTGGGTATAAAGATAGTACCTTTACAATATCACCAGGGGTAAAATTAATTTGATGGATTTTACCCTTGAATCGGCTTGTAATTTCGATTGTAGCTTTGTCACTTTGTACCTCACATAGCCTTTCAAATTCTTCGACTTCATCCCCCTATCAATAAATAAACATACATCATTTCAAACAAATTCTAACTACATAGATAAAATAAATTAGCCTACATGCATGATCAATTTATATATATACCCATCATAACATCTTGATTTAGTTATTTTACTAATATCCCCATAACCCATTTTACAATTTAATCAACTAAAATACAGTTTAATATTAGCAAACAATTAAAATTATTATTTTACCCCTACCTTCAAATACTAACAGGAGCACATTACATGCATGATCAATTTATATATAACTAATTGAGAATTGAGAAGTTTATATATATACTCGTCATAACTTCTTGATTTAGTTATTCTACTAATCAACTAAAAATACAGCTTGATATTAGCAAAGCAATTAAAATGACTATTTTGCCCCTACCTTCAAATACTAACAGGAACACATTAAAATCATATATTACAAAAAACCATGAAAAAATTAGCGAATTGCAAAAAAAAAAAAAAGATGGGAACTTTGACCTCTTGGACGAACCACTTGAGAAGTTCACACTCAGCAATTCCCTCTCCAGTTTGCGCCAGGGGGACCTCCACCAGTTCCCCTCCAGTTACTGGCACTGCTGCCTCGGCGTGGTTCTGATTGCTCGAGTACCACCTCCGATCATCTCTCAGGTAATGAGAATAGCCGGAGAATCCAGTCAATTTGGGAAATTGAGGGGATAAAGAGGCACTGAGAGAAGAGAGGCGAGTGAGCTCTGGTGAAGTACTGGAGAGGATATAGTTGATAGAAGAGGAAGAGGTGGCGCGAAAGAGGTTCAATCGAGAGAGACGTCTCCACGCCATTTTTCAGAGAGAGAGAGAGAGAGAGGCCTCTGTTATAAGAGTTCACTAAGTAGAAGCAATGTTTCCTTCGTCTAGTCGGGTAAAGATTTTAACAGTAGTTTTGGGCTTTATGCAGCGTACGACTATAGAATCAAAACAGCGCTGAATATAGTTCGTGTGCTGCGTGAAGCCAAAACGGATCTGTTGAAATCTTTACCTGTTTAGTTCGAGAGAGAAGAAGTGACTATTTTACGTGCTCCTGGTACGTACACCGTGAAGAAATTTTGTATCACTGACAGGTATGATCCACCAAAAATTATATCTTAATTTTCCTTGCACCGAGAGCAGCTACATAGATACGGCCTGAAGTTATCCGTCCAAGTAAAATTTCTAATCACCCAAGGTAATCAATTTTATTTTAGATCGTCACCGTCCGATCTGATTTAGCACGAATATTAAAGAGACCGTGCATTCCACATTGAACAGGATTTGTCCAGATTATGATCGGATGGTCCAGATACAAACTCAAAATTTGAGTTACCTTTGAGTAATGCATCAGTCGCTGATAGTGTAACAATGAATGTAGCAGTGTTGTAAAAACGACCGTTTAGACTGATTAATCGGCCGATTAGTTATTGGCGGTGATCAAACTGTTATGAAATTTTCCGAATAATTAGCCAATTATTTTTTATTATAACCGATTATTTCTAGTTATTTTCGATTAATTGTTTGACGGTATCATGTCCGTCTAACGAGCGCATACCGTTATTTAAATGCGGTAATTTAGTAAGTTAGCAATTCGCTACATAGTGTGCTGTAGAAGAACGGACACATAAATCAACACAGTACAAATGATTGTTGCTTTTCTGGAGTTGGTATGGGTCGCCATACACTGTCCCCTGAGATAATAACCTTCTAATTTTTTATAACATTTATTTATTCGTGGTATTTTAGTGTCAGATGTTGAAGAATAAATAAAAGGCCGAAATATATCGTAGCTATATTCAGTCATTAATATTTACTAAAAAATATTGCATTTTTAATTTTTAAATAACTATTAAGAAATTGAAAAAAGATCTAATGTCACTAAATCTCATTCATTTAAATGAAAATTTCAATTGGAGTTAGAATTATACATTTTTTATTTAGCTCTAGTTCATTCTCAGATAATATAAAAAACTTTACAAAAAAAAATGATGAGATTATATTCTCTATTTTTCTTTGTCTCTTGCATCCATTTTCGTTGGCATTACAAACATATTTCTTGTTTCATCCATTCTGGCTCTCATTGTAAGAGCAAACCTTCACATAATTTTCTTATTTTTGCCTGTATTAGAACTCTTATTAGTAAAAGTAGATTTTCTCAATAAGAATTACGACATGAAACAAAGTATTTAATTTAGTAAAATATGGCTATCTAATTTGAACTAAATTGTAGATTTAAGAAAAAACACAAGCTAAATTATACAATTTTTCATTGTACACAAGTATTGAGCTTCTTTTAACTATCTGGTATTGTTAAGATGTATGTGATTTATTTTCTAATCTGATTTAAATAAATGCTTGTTGTTGAGAGTAGTCTCTTTTTTTTTTTTTTTTTTTTTTTTGAAAAAACTTAGTAGTAGCTACTAAGTGGGAGTTACATCATAGGATAGTTAAAATTCTCAGTCTAGCTTTTGACCGATTTTACATTGCAAGGACCCAGGAAACGGTATACTAGGTACCAGAGCTTCTACCAGTAATTACCCAATTCCCTTTTTATGAACCGCACCCTTGCAGTATTGCAGCCAAAGGCTTCCCTCCTGTTGGATCCTATCAGCTAGCAGTGAAGGGGGCAAACATTTGTGGCGGAAGATCTTTTCATTCCGCTGCCTCCAAAGCATCCAAAACACACTCATGAATCTCGATTTCCAGGTGTTTTTACTGACAGCCTGTGGCACTCGCATTCTGGACTTGTCCCACGTATCTTCAATTGTCTCCCCGCTATACATGAGTTTGTAGCCCAGGTTGCGTGCTATGTGCTGCCAAAGGAGTTTAGCATACGGGCATGTTATGAACAGGTGGAGAGCTGTCTCAAGGTCGCATGTATCGCACATAACGCATCTCGGTTCGCAGTTCATGAACCTTCTTAACATTACCTCGTGGGTGAGCACCTTGTCTTGCAATAGGAGAACCATGAAAATTCTGACCTTGGACGGAGCCCTGCTGGCCCATATTTCACTGTATTTCCACCTTATTTTACCCCCGGACAGTATGGTTTTATAGAAGGAATTCGCTGTGTATACGCCCGAAGCAGACCAGCGCCACTTCAGGTCGTCCATTGAATCTGAGAACGGATGAGCAAGGGATGCCTGGGGATGTAACTCGTCCATGATCGGTGCGGCATCGCATAAGGAGATCTTCTGCAGGTAAGGTGTAGGTTGCCCGTCTGTGAGTTTTCGCAAAGGGGCTTCAAGCCAGGGATCGTACCAGAAGGAGACCAATTTGCCATTACCCACTATCCAAGTCGTACTCCAGTTGAAGGGAGTGAGTAGTTTAATTAGGCCTTGCCAGAAAAAAGATCCCTTTACCACCCAAATTTTTGGTCCCTCTGGCTGAATATCCAAGCCTCTCAAATTGGCGATAGTAGTCGACCATAGGCTTGATGGTTCTGTGTAAGCCTTCCACCACCATCTCAACACCAAGGCTATGTTCCGTACTTCCAGATTGGGCGCCCCCAATCCTCCGAATGCTTTAGGAGTGCATACGGCTTCCCAGTTGATTAAAGAGACACCTCGACCATTGTCTTTTGCATTCCCCCAAAGGAACCTTCGTCTGATTAGGTCAATTCGGTTAACGACCCATTTTGGCAGTATAAAACTTGTCATGTAATATATTGGGATGGCGGCGATGACCGAATTGATAAGCTGTAATCGGCCACCTCTCGAAATAAGCTTCCCCTGCCACCCTTGCAACCTATTTTCGATTTTCTCGATTAAAGGCATGAAATCCGTTTTTGTCGGTTTTTTGACGGTTAATGGCATCCCTAGGTAGGTGATTGGCAGTTCAGCCTGCTCACAGCCAAACACCATTTTGACTATTCGTAGCTGGTCAACTGTTGAGAGTAGTCTCAATGTCTAAAATATAATGACATCCTTGCTATTGCTATTGCTATTGAGGGTATCTTCATTGAATTTCAGAGGTACTTGTAGCCGTAATAGTGGGACAAGTTTCTCTAAAAGCAAGGTCCAGATCCATGACACCGAGAACTATCATTAAGCTCTCCTGCCAATACTTGAAATTGGTCCCATTCAACATAGGCATATCCTTAAGACCTGTAGTAATGCTAGCTGATTTACGAAAAAACATACCATAAACACGATTTAGTCTTAATTCAGAAATTTTAAATTCTAGTAAAGGCCATAATGCTAAAAAAAAAATATATTTGATAATTTTCCCTTATTGTCACAACACATCCGAATTTCACAACCAGGTAAGTTCCCAGGTAAATCAGGGATCACAAGGATTCGCTTCAATTTCTGACTTGCCTAGACATTGTTACGTTCATAGTGTTGCAACTTATCTTAATAAATCACCATATATTTTATGAGTCTTAATATTATCATAAAACCAAAGTATCGGTTTCCATTAAGAGGCTACCTTTGGGTAGCAGGTCAATTTCTTATGATACTTTGGCGCAATAATAAAGTACTGATAACCTAGAACATACCGAACAACATGCCTTCCTTTGGGCCGACAATGTTGACATATGTGTAAATTTTGGTCATCACTATACTTTATTATCACTCACTTGCACAAATAATTTTTGTAACCATTACCTTCCTTTGGGCCGATAATGATTATATCCATTAATTGCACCTTAACTTTCTTCATAAAATGCATTTGAATTAACCTCATCAAAAGAGGTACCTTTGGGTACAATTAGGAATCAATTAATTCAAATCAAAATTACATATCCCTTAGCCTTTAAAAGAATGATAATTTATACCCTAATTATTTAATCTAAATGTGCAATCAAACTAACGCAAAAGGAAAAAAAAAATTTAATTGCTTTACAATAATCTGCAATTTTCGAAATTTGGCTTGACCCTATAATCAAATTATTGCATACTCTGTTGTGGTCTAAAAATAGCAGCGGAATACTTAAAAAATGGCTTAATAGAATTGCGTTACTCTGTTTTATTTGGAAATTAATTCCTTTCAATGGTCAATGGTCAATGGTGCATACAAATCAGTAAAGTTAAAAGGTATATACGGCAGTACAAATTAAACTCTACACTAATACAAATCATGATTAATTTGAACCGAATCATACCAAAACTTTGATAATAAAACATTGACCATGATTGATTAAATCAAAACAATACAGAGGCGTCAGACAAAAATCGATCACATGCAATTTCCGAAAAATACAGATACAAATCAAAACAGAGTAATACACAATTTCCGAAAAATCCAGAACAGAGCTTATTCCAGCAAGCAATTCAAAGCAATTGAAAAATCAACAATCAGTTGCATATTCTCTAGATCAATTCTAAATAAATCCAAATTGGCATAGGAGTGGCTCTGATACCACTTGTTGGGACCTTATTATTACACTAAAACAATTCGGCCACATAAACAATTCAATTCAATTCAATATGCCACTATTGATCTACCTATGCCAAAATGGCCATCATGCAAAAATCATCAATTCTTAGAGAGCAGAAGCAATACCAGATTCCATTAGCGTATTTGAGCAAAGCTTCACTCAAAAGCGGTTGATGAACTTGTGGGACAGCGGCAAGAAAGCCTTCATGCCGATGTAGAGGTTGAAGCGTCGGCGGCCTCCTTAGTGGTAGGATGAAGCCTTCCAAAGCTACAAGACTGTCCTTGTGAGATCGTGTTCACAATGCCTTAATGATCTCACATCTCTATTCTTTAATGGGGAGAAGTAGAGAAGGCCACATAATTGACTAGATTGACGGCTAGAAAATTATGCAACTTTTCGTTATTATCTTGTGTTTTGGGGACCAATTCTATTTATAGAGATGTGGAGTCGGCATATAGCCAAACCCTAACTCAAAACCGACTTTCTGGCCATATGACAACTTAAAAAAGGTATTTTGTGCATTTGCATCAAAAACCGTGCAATTGCATCAAAATCCGTGTGGCTGCTGCAGTATCGGTTTCCTTAATTGCAAATTTCAGAATCAGTCCATCAATAATTTGATCTTTGCTTAAATTGTTCTACACATTTGTGGACCACATCAAAAATGAATATATTGATTGTCTATTACCTTATTTGATCACTTTAATTTGACAATCATATATGACAGTAAACAATCCATAATTAGATTACATATATGCTCAATGTTGGCATTAAATCCAACGAGGTTGGCAACAAATTCAACATAATCTACTAATTATAAAAAATTACCTTCATTCTTCTTCGTTTTCTCCTATTATTTTTCTTTCTCTTTTCTCCTTTTTTTCTTCTCTTCTGTTTGGGTTGAGTGAATTGTAGAGGAGAGAAAAAAAATGAATATATTTATGGGATTGTTCGGTAACAAGGGATTAAGCCTCCTTAATTCTTAATCTGCTTCTTTAGTCACTTAATTCTGCTGAACACCGGTTCCTTAGCACGGATTAAGATCACCTCATTTAGCTTCCTTTTTGCCCGGATCTTAATCCTCTACCCGGACCTTAAGGCACCTCTATCCCTTCTTTTAGTTTTTTTTAGCTTTCATCCACGCATTAAGACAACCGAACATCAGTTCCTTAGCGCTCCTTAAGCTCTTAATCTTTCAATCTTAATCCCTTGTTGCCGAACAACCCCATAAGATTTATGCTGGGTTTCCTAGTGAACTGTCCAAAATCTAGGGGGTTGGAGCAGTTCTAAAAAAAAAAATGAGAGTATTTGTGTAACTTTATTTAATGGAGGATATAAATAAAAATTTCGGCGATATATGCGTTGACGCACATAAATTACATGGCAGCACGATAGCAAAAAACTAAATTACATGGCAGCATGATAGCAAAAAATTTGCTCTACATGACAGCACGTAGTTGACTTCATATCTTTTAAGCACACTATTCTATTGTTTTCTTATTGGGAGAACCTTTCAGATGGCGAGGAGGCATTGATTAAGAACTTGCATTTCTTAATTATATAAGATCAATCCTAGATCTATACATTTCTTCCCAAATATCTCATATCAGAGTACAGTATAGACTAAGCTCTAGAATTAATTAATGGCTACCATGATAACAAGTTCTTCTGCGATTCAGAGTGAGCCTAAGCGCCCGATAATGCCACACAAGCTCCTCAAGGCAGCTATTGACGGAAACGAGACAGAATTGAGGCAGCTTTTGGGGTTGAACGACGAAGGCGACCATCCCCCTCATACAAATGTATCTGTTGAGGATGTCACACCAATAATGGAGCCCTCTGAGCCCTCTGAGTGCCCTCTGAGTGCCTTGGAGCCCTCTGAGTGCCTTAGAAGCGCAACAGGTAACATTATCTTTTGGGGTTGGTACGTACCAAGCTTGGTACCTAATTAGTTGAAACTATTGGTCTATTTTTTTAGTGCTAAGAAAATAATGTATCAATATAATACACAGATATATTTTTTTAGTTGAAACATTAATGTACATATAACGCATATTGGTCCATACTATGGATCAATATCTCCAGTTTAAAAGTTCAAATAGTCGATCTGAACCATTCAACATGATCTCCATATGAAAATGTACTTCTAGATCAAATTTTATATTTTTCTAAATTTGATTACTATTTTTAGATAGGTAGAAACTCACTTGATCTAAAAATTCTAAACCATTAAAAAATAATGATGTTGATTAAGCTTCTGATATTTTGATTTTGATTGAGCTTCTAAGCTTCTGAGATCTAAAAAATTAACTCTTTCTTTAATAAGATTTGAACCATTAGTTTTTTTTGTTGGGGCTTGATAATTGAAACAGTTAAATGACTTGTTGATTGAGAATGGTTATAGTGTTTAGTTCAAAAGCTAGAACTCATCTATCCAATGATCAAAATATAATAGAATATGATAAAATATATATGAGGATAGACTGTCCAAATATCAGAAATAATGGTTATTAAATACCAGGCTATTTTAAACCTTATTAATAGGGGTGTCAATGGGTACGGTACGAGTCGGGTGGAAGAATTTTCATACTCGTACCCGTACCCGTTACAAATTGTCCTACTCTTACCCTCTATAAATTATCTTATCTGTATCCTACCCTTACCCGTTATGGTTGTCGGATAACGAAACGGTAGCGGATAAATAATGGGTAATACTAATATAATAATTATTTTTGTTATTTATTAAATAAAACATTAAAACATATACATTCCTTTCACACAAGTATAATACTTTATTGAAAAAAAAATCTGATCATGCTAAGCGCAAATAAACCAATTAATGTACTATTTTCAATGCTTATTAGTATATATAATATATATATATATATATATATAGAGAGTGGCTAAGGTCAAAGTGATATGACCAAGGCCTTGGTGCTACCAATTATTTTTTGCAATTTTAAAGTTCAAATAGTCGATTCAAACCGTTAGATGTTCAATCTATATTAAAATATGCTTGGAGACCAAATTTTACATTTTTTGGAATATTTTTACTATTTTTTAAGCCACTTTGAAAATGACAGATCCGGGTGAACAGTAAAAACAGTGCAACCAAATTCTGGACCATGTGATCAGCAATTTTCAAAGTGGCTTAAAAAATAGTAAAAAAATTCCAAAAAATGTAAAATTTGGTCTCCAAGTAGATTTTAATATAGAGATCACATCTAACGGTTTAGATTGACTGTTTGGACTTTGAAAATTCAAAAACGACTTGGTAGCACCAAGACCTTGGTCATACCACTTTGACCTTAGCCACTCTCTCTATATATATATATAGAGCTTGGCTACTATGCTTATATAAGCAAAAGCCCCCATATGCTTATAACTCATTTTTGCGTTAACAATGTTCAAATGGTCGATCCGACCGTTCATCTTGTTCTCCATATTACTATGTGCTTGGAGACTAAATTTTACATTTTTCTGAATTTTTTTTACTATTTATTAAGCCACTTTGAAAATTGCTGATCTGGGTGAACAGTAAAAACAGTGTTTCCAAAATTCTGGACCACCAGATCAGAAACTTTCAAAGTGGCTTAATAAATAGTAAAAAAATTCAGAAAAATGTAAAATTTAGTCTCCAAGCACATATTAATATGGAGAACAAGATGAACGGTCGGATCGACCATTTGAACATTGGAAACGCAAAAATGCTCATTTAAGCATATGGGGGCTTATGCTTATATAAGCATAGTAGCCAAGCTCTATATATATATATATATATATATATATATAGAATCTGGCTAATATGCTACGCGTATATAAGGGCCCCTCCGTGCTACGGCTCACTTTTTGAGTTTTCAAAATCCTAACGGTCGTATATATATATATAGAGTAATCCTAACGGTCGTATATATATATATCGCTGATCCAATGGTCCAGAAAAGTTTACTGTTGTGTACAAATTAGTGTTTTTTCAAAGTGGCTTAATAAATAGTAAAAAAATTCTAAAAAATGTAAAATTTGGTTTGCAAGTACATATTCATATGGAGATCATGTTGAACGGTTCGGATCGACCGTTAGAATTTTGAAAACTCAAAAAGTGAGCCGTAGCACGGAGGGCCCTTATATACGCGTAGCATATTAGCAAAATCCTATATATATATATATATATTATAATTACCCGATCGGGTAACGGATGTGAAATAAGCTTTACCCGTACCCTAACCCGTTTAGATAATGAAAAAAATATTTATCCGTACCCGTACCCGATAAGTTTACGGAAAAAAAATCTTACTCGTATCCATCTTATCAGATACGATACGGTCGGGTAAAAGGATAAAAGGGTGCCATTGACACCCCTACTTATTAACTAATAAATACCGACTGTCCCAAATAGTTTTCAACATGTGCAAATGTCAGAAATGGCCCAGAAATATAATTAAAATGGTTCGGTCGACTCGGATCCCAATTTATTGACAGTACCGCATCCAAATGACTGGACCATCTCATGACCCAGAAATGACTGGATCTGAAGCTTAAAAAAAAATGACAATTGACAATTCTTTTACAGCTATGAAGAATACCATTCTTCACATACTCTCTGCCAATGGACACGGAAATCTTGTGTCTACAATCTGTATGAAAGATAGCTCCCTGCTGAAGGCACACAATGTAAGAAATGAGACACCCTTCCACCATGCAGCAAGATTTGGGCACACAAACACCATTTTGAAGTTGATTGAATGTGCTAAGTCGGCATTCGGTGAGGATCCGGATGTGTTGAAAGAGCTGCTTAGACAAAAGAACTGCCTTGGGGAAACAGCCTTACATGAAGCTGCTAGACGTGGTCATGGAGCTGTCGTCTCGACTCTGATGGAAGAAGATCTGGAATTGGCAGGCCTGGTCAACGATGATTCTGTATCTCCCTTGTATTTGGCTACTGCAAGGGGATCACTCGATATGGTACATAATATGGTGACGAAAATGTTAGATCACCAAATTACACCAACGTTTTACTCAGGACCAGAAAAGCAGACAGCGTTGCATGCTGCAGTGCTCCAAGACACAGGTACATAAAAATATCGATTGATTTTATTTTATTTTATTAAACTTGAGACAACAGTTTCTTGCTAAGTTTGATCAGACGATCCAGTTTCTATAATTTTATGAACCAAAATTTATTTTGGTTAAATTAGTTTAGTTTTTTGTTTATGAGTAGGGTTAAAACGCACTATTGGTTTTGTGTCCCAACCATACCCCACATCTCTATCTCTGTTTTCAAAGTTTAAATAGTCGATCCGAACCGCTCAACATTATATCTATATGATAATGTGTTTAGAGACCAATTTTATATTTTTTAGAAATTTTTTAATATTTTTTTAGATAGGTATAAAATCACTGTTTTTGAATGGTTCAGAAGCTATGATTTGGTATCTATCTAAAAATATAGTAATTTTTTCCAAAAATGGTAAAATTTGGCCTCTGACCACATTTTAATATGGAGATTATGTTGAGAGTTCGGATCGACTGTTTGAACTTTAATAACGGAGATAGAGATGTGGAGTATGGTTGGGGCGCGAAACCAATGATGCATTTTAAATAAACCGGAGAAATCAAACAAATCAAATATTTATAAATATTGTGTTATTATTGTAATATTACCGGAATCATAATCCAAATAAACTCTTAGGTCAAAAAAGCAGAATTGAAAGAATTCAAATGGCTAACAGTTCTCAATTTCACACCCCTGTTGAAATTGCACTCCCACAACTAATTCATATTAGATGTAAATAATTTTCTTATCAATATATCGACGGCAGGCTACTGGCCAGCTGTCCTTCAAAAAAAAAAACTAATTCATATTACAATTATTAATTGAAATTTTCACACCAATTTAATTAGTTAAACCGATATTAAATTCGGTTTATGTGGTTCAGTGTCTAATACGGTTGATCACATGTAAAGTGCAAAGAGTATAAACATTGTACAAGTAATTGCGGGCTGCCATTAGTGCATAATATACTAGTTATACACGGTCCAAAAAGCTAATGACACACGGTCCCACGACCGTGTCTGCAAGCATCGTGTATTAATAGGAGGGTACATTGTACACAGTTTTCAAACCGTATCTATATCGTACTAACAAACACGGTTCATAGACGTGAATCGTGTCAAAATAATAAAAAAAAAGGCGCTGAAAATGTTGATTTCTACACGGTCTTTGTAACCGTGTACAATAACAAGGATTATATACTAGCATCCGTGTATTATTTTGAAAACCATACACGGTTTGTCATTTAGAATCGCATATGATTCTTTGTTTTTCATTTGATTTATAATTGCTTAGCATCCATATTTGCTAGCCATTAAACATACAATATTACACATCATAACATTTCAACATACATACATACATAATTCAACAATTATCCAACATAAATTCATATACACACACACACACACACACACATGTATATGTATATGAGTAGAACTAGGGTGTTCTTAAGCTCACCAAGCTTCTTTGTGAGCCTAACTCAAAAACTCATTGAATTGATTTCAAGCGACGCATCCAAACCGTTGAAACCGATCTACTTCACGAGTGATGAGCTTACATGTCAAATTTATAAAATTTTAAACTAATTTAATATAAAGATAAGCGGTCATAAAATGATGAAAAATAAACACATTAAAATTTACTTATAAACCATCTTTTTTTTACCGCTGTACTTTATACTAAATTAGTTCGAAATTTTATAAATTTGATATGTAAACGCATCACTCATGAAGTAGATCAGTTTCAATAGTTTGGATGTATCGTTTGAAGCCAATTCAATAGGTTTTTGAATTAAGCTCACACCATAGTTCTACTCTATGTATATAGACCAAAGCTAGGGTGTCATGTGTTCACCAAAAGGGTTTGGTGAGCCCAACTCCAAAAGTATATCGGATTGGCTTCAAACGACAAATCCAAACTGTTGAAATCCATGTAATTCATGAGTGATGCATGTACATGCAAAATTTTGAAAGTTTCGAATTTATTTGCTACAAAGTCAAGCGGTCAAAGAAATGATGGAAAGTGAATATATATATATATATATATATATATATATAGTAAGGCTACGGTGCTTTGCAAAGTAAACCCACCCCTTTACTTCGGGCCACTTTTTGGATTTTGAAAATCCAAACAACCGATCCGAACCGTTCAACATGTTCTAAATATTGAAATGTGCTTAGAGACCAAATTTTACATTTTTTGGAATTTTTTTACTATTTATTAAGCCACTTTGAAAATCGCTGATCCAATGGTGAACAGTAAAAAACAGTAAAATTTTCTGGACCACCGGATCAGAAACTTTCAAAGTGGCTTAATAAATAGTAAAAAAATTCCAAAAAATGTAAAATTTGGTCTCCAAGCACATTTCAATATTTAGAACATGTTGAACGGTTCGGATCGGTTGTTTGGACTTTCAAAATCCAAAAAGTGACCCGAAGTAAAGGGGTGGGTTTACTTTACAAAGCACCGTAGCCTTACTCTATATTTATATATTCAACAAATATTACAACACTTGGCATGCATGTTTCTGCAAATATTCAACATATATACATTTACAGACACAACTTTTTGTTTATTTTAATTTTCTTTGGTTTTTTTATTAGACACCATGAACATGTTTATATGTAATAAGTTCCAATAAAATGAGTGACAAACTGATCTTCAACTGATAAATATTTTTTAAAATTAAATCATGATTTAAAAACAAGTTTTCAACAGTGTATGAATGGTCATGTGACAGTGTACTTGGCTTACGTTGTTGTTTAAACTCTTTTGCAAACCACAACTTATTTCAAAGGGAGTTTGTGTAAGAGATTAAGCAACAATGCATTGTCACATACTGTGATAACCCATATTTTTAAAATGGGTTAATTAATTATAAACAATGATTAATAGTGAACTAAAATAATATTTACTGATGATTAAATTTTGAAACTAAATAAAACATTTAACTAAAATGTACCTTTAAACAATAATTTAGTGAGAATCATATTCTAAGCAAATTCAAACTTTAAATTGGCAAACGAACAAAATACATATTTGTATAAAAAGGTTGGGTAAGATAAATCTAAATAATTAGAATGCCAACAATTTAAAACAAAGTGATCAATCATAAATAATAATTTAAGATAAATTAAATTAATTAAACATGTTGATTGATTTTAATACTTTTGAACAACTGACATACGAGCTCCTGTGTCAGACTCCTGCTACACAAATAGCTACATGAATATATTTCCTTCTCTCTCTCTCTCTTTTTTTTTTTTTTTTTTTTTTTTTTTTTTTTTTTTTTTTTTTTTTTTTTGCAAACTTTCATGCCCATTGGCCTTTATTACTTCATTCAAAACAGTTACATCAGGTTACAAGATATCGTAGCTCAACCTGCCAAATACAACTTCTCAGAACTTGAAAGTTGGATACATGTAATCACAATATCCCCTATAAGATGAACTTCTTCCAATGCTTTAAAAAAGTTTGTAGTATATTTGTATATATTATGCACAGATGCACTAATGGTGTGGCTAATAGAGTGTAAAAAATGGATGCAAAATCCTTTCAGTCAGCTGCTTCTCATTCAGCCAGGAAGGAATTATTGCTTACTAAAACTAAAACTATGGTTTGCCTAATTGAACTTCTCTGTGTTATCTTATTGACAGGATTCACCAAAGAACTATTACAACTGTACTCGGAACCAGTTGATAAGTGGGCAGATGAAACAGGAAGAAATCCATTCCACTTAGTAGCATCAACTGGAAACCATTACATTGCCAAACTCCTATTGGATAAAGATCCATCCATGGCATACATCCAAGATTCAGCGGGATCATTTCCTGTGCACACTGCTGCACGAATGGGCCATGTCAAAATGATTGTCCTTCTCTTACAAAGGTGCCTTGATTCTGGTGATCTACTTGATGGTAATGGAAGGAACTTCCTACACGTTGCCATAGAAGGGAAGAAGTCAAATGTTATCTTTCGATTGCTTAAAGATTCAAAAAAGGAGCTTCCCATCTCCTACTGGAACAAAATGTTGAATAGAATGGCAAACACAATGGATAACAAAGGAAACACACCATTACATTTAGCGGCAGAACATGAATATAATAATATTATGCTATCTCTTTTGGAGAACAATGAATTAGACCTTACTTTACAAAACAAGGAAAGTCTAACAGCTTTCGACCTTTCAGTGATTCAATTCAGGAAATCTGCAAGTGACACTCAGGTTAAGCTTCTTACTATTTCTCATCCACCTTGATCAAATTTTCTTTTCTGTAAAATAGGTGACAGCCGAACTTGATTTATTGCGTCAATCCAAGATTTTTCCAAATGTTGGCTTCAGTACTTCTGCACCTTTTCCAAAGCATGTTGTTTATTTTCTATTTGATGCTTGCGCCTGTGCACGGAAGTGTGCACCCAACGAACCGGGTTATTGCCATTGCATATTTAACTGGTGCAATGGCCATTTCTTAAAGTAGTAGTCTCTTCTCTTGTAGGGCTTACCTGCATGTACACTTCTTAAACATATAGACCTAATTGTGTGGTTTTCTAATTTTTTTGGGACTTCAACTTATGTATTCCTTTTCCTTTTATAATTAAGTTTTTTTTTTGGCACATTGCAGAGAAGGGACTACTTGGGTGAATTTTACGTTAAAAATAGAGGAGCTCGTTTCAGTATAGGTTGGTTTCAGCACTACACTAAAGACCAAATGTCAGAAACAGAGTTAATTAGAGGCACCAATGAGGACCACATTTCGACAATGGACGCAAGAGGTGCTAAAATGAACTCACCAAAAAGTTTGATTTCCAAAGCCCAATTAGTGGGCCTGGGTTCTATACTTATTGCAACAGTATCATTTGCTGCAGCTTTTACTCTTCCAGGAGGTACCGATCAAAATACAGGCATCCCAATTTTCGCAAAGAAAAAATTTATATTCCGGGCATTCATCTTTGCAGATTTCTTAGCATTTTTGTATTCCTTCTTCGCTACTATGTTGCTCATATACAGCTCAAGGGTTCATAAATCTGATATAATGGAAAAGTACATGAATTATTCCATAGCTAATTTTATTTGTGCTGCACAATGCATGGTCACTGCACTGGGATTAGGTCTGTATATGGTGCTAGCTCCTATTGGACAAATTGGGGTTTGTGTTCTCTACTGGTCTCTCATCATGATTCTCCTCAACGGTGTTTTAAGTTCCTCGCAACAATGTAGGCTTTTCAGGGAGCAATCAAAAATACTGAAACGCATTCCAGATGTAGCTGGTGATGTAAACCCCAAGGACATCAGGGCAGTCAAAGTACGTCATCCATATATATCTTATATAAGTACGGTGTTCTTGTCGATGTTCCCGTTGTATTTAATATTTATGCTTGCACTATATTTTAGTTCAGGGAATCGTGTAAAGAACTGAAGCAGTTCTTATGTTGTACTGGGTTTTTTATTTGCAGGACCATTATTTGTTTTCCATTTACCTAGATATGCTTTTCTTGTAGAGTTCTTACATTTTCCTTTATTTAAGATTTGTGTAAGTACATTTGAGCAGTTATTGACCACACTGCAATTTAATAATCTGTTGTTTTCGATAGTCATCCTCTTTTTCTCTCTGTATGTTACTGCTATTATTTAGACTGAATCTTTGTCTTCCTTGATGCTGTTTGATTAATACAGACACATGGGTGACTTTGTTGGGAGTTTTTCGGAAAAGAGAGAAAAAACAGAAAACAGGGCAGCAGCCGAAATATTCTCACAACTCCATTTTTTTCATTTTTAATTAACATAAACAGGTCCGAATTTATAGTGGTGCATATCCATCCTTTCGCACCCCACTAACCCCACTAACTTTGCTATAACTAACCTATAACCGACCCACTACTTGACTACTTTTCTGCACATGTCTAAATAGACAACTTGCTGTCCAAGTTTACAATTAACTCTAATTAACTCTAAACAGAAAAATAAAAACTGCTTTAAATAACCGAAATATAAAAACTGCATCTGATACGGTCCGTATTGGGATACGGTCCGTATTCATTTCGGACTTGGATTATTTTTCAACACCCCCCCTTAATCCAAAGTCCAGCACATTCATCATGTCTCGACACCAGTTGAACTTCTCACGTGGGAGTGATTTGGTCAGCACATCTGCCACTTGCTGGTTCGTGTTCACATACTGCAACTCTATCATCTTTTGCTCAATCATATCTCGTATGAAATGGAGCCGAGTGTCTATGTGCTTTGTTCTGTTGTGATGCACCGGGTTGTTACTAATTGCAATTGTCGACTGATTATCACAATAGAGTACTGTTGCACCTTTCTGCTCACAATCTAACTCTTCCAATAAGCGCCTTAACCATACACCTTGGCATGCTGCTGATGTTACTGCATTGTACTCAGCTTCTGCGGTTGATAGTGCAACTGTTGACTGTTTCTTCGAACTCCAACTTATTACACTGTTGCTGATCCCAAGGTTATGCAACTGTTGATCCTTCTTTGGCAACGTCTCTTCATAGTTTATGCCTTGCTTTTGTGCATATCCTTTTGCCACTAACCTCGCTTTGTATTTTAATACACTGCCATCTGGACCAAATTTAGTCTTGTAAACCCATTTAACTCCAATTGCATTGCGATCTTTTGGTAATTCCACCAACTTCCAGGTTTGGTTTTGCTCAATTGAACTCATTTCTTCTTTCATTGCTTGCACCCATTCCTTTCTTTCTACGGCTTCTTCATAGGATAATGGATCTGCTACATACATAACCTGAGTTGCTTCATACAATTCTTGTAAGGATCGTACCTTTCTCCCTTGTGTATCCGGATCAACCATCCGATGTGATGTGCTACTCGAGCTTGGACTGCTTTGCGCCTGCTCAATGCTGCCTTCTTCTTCTTCATCTTCTATTTCTGCTATTGGTGTGTTGTCTTTCTCCATAGACCAATTCCAACTAGCATTCTCATCAAACATGATATTTCTACTGACTATAATCTTCTTTGTCACCGGATTAAACAACCTATATCCTTTAGATTGTATGCAATATCCAATGAACACACACTTTTCAGATTTTGAGTCCAGTTTCTTTCGGTTTTGTGCACTTATGAGAGTGTAAGTGATACACCCAAAAACACGCAAATGCCCCACACTGGGCTTCCTTTCAAACCACGCTTCAAATGGTGTTTTGTTCATCACTGCCTTGGTTGGTGACAGATTTAGAACATATACCGCTGTTGCTACTGCTTCAGCCCAAAAACTCTTCGGCATACCTTTAGATTTCAGCATACTTCTTGCTAGTTCTACTACCGTGCGGTTCTTGCGTTCAGCTACACCGTTTTGCTCAGGTGTGTATGGAGTGGTCAGCTGCTGTAGCACCCCTTCTTTCTCACAAAACTGCTTGAATTCTTTTGATTGAAACTCACCACCGCGATCTGATCTTAGAGCTTTCAGCCTAGCCCCTGTTTGCGTCTCTGCCATGGCTTTGAACCTTTTGAACAGCCCAAACGCTTCACTTTTATAGCTAAGAAAATATACCCAAGTCATCCTGCTGTAATCATCAATAAACAGCATAAAATACTTGCTTCCTCCCATTGATTCAACCTCCATGGGACCGCACAAATCAGTATGCACCAACTCGAGTACTTTGGTTGCACGCATCGACTGATCTTTTGGAAATTGCAGCTTCGATTGCTTGCCAAACACACAACCTTCACATAACCCGATTTCACCAATTTCGGGTAACCCATTCACCATTTTCTTTTGATTCAACAATCTCAAACCATTCATGTTTAGATGACCATACCTTAAATGCCATTGTTCGCTAGAACTAATCTCCTTAGCTGCAAGTGCCTTGTCTTTCACCTTGGCTATCTCCAGAGGGAACAAGTTGTTTTGTGTCTTCTTGATTGTTGCCATTGTCTGATCCGTGGTTGCATCTACAATTCTGCAATTGTCGCCTTCAAACTTGATGGTACACCCGCTGCCCATCATCTGACCAATGCTGAGTAGGTTTTGGGACAGTTGAGGAATATAGTACACATCATGTAGCATCCGTGTATTGTGACTGCTGGTCTGCACGGCTACTCTTCCTTTTCCTTCAACATGAATCTCTTTATCGTCACCAAGCTTTACTGCCTTCTTGTATGACTCATCTAATTCAACAAATAGATGTTTGAAACCCGTCATATGGTTTGAGCACCCGCTGTCCAAAAACCAGATTTGACTCGCATCTGATTCTTCATAGGTTTTGGCCATGAACAACTGTGACTGATTGTTCTTCTCTTCAACAAAACTTGCTTGTCCTTCTTCTCTTTTCTTCTTGTAGCAGTCGGCCTGCACATGACCGGACTTGTGGCAGTAATAGCACTCCACATCTTGATCTTCTTCTCTCTGTTTCTTGTAGCAATCGGCTTGCATATGCCCTTTCTTGTGACAGTAGTAGCATTCTACATCTTTCTTCGGTTGATTAGAATGCGGTTGATTGTAACTAGGCTTGCCTCTGCCTCTGCCGCCTTGACTGCCTCGACCTCTGCTGTAACCTTGGCCTCTACCTCTGCCTTGCTGTTGGCTTCTTGAGGAATTGCCATTGGTATAGAAAGCTTTGGTGTCATCCTTCACTTCTGATCTGTTGAGACGAACTTCATGGACCTGCAGTGATCCCATCAACTCATCAAACGTGTAGGTGGACAGATCTTTGGATTCTTCGATCGCTGCGACCACATGATCAAATTTGGTTGTCAGGCTGCGCAACACCTTCATCACAATCGTCTTTTCTGGAAGATCTTCTCCACAACTTCGGATTTGGTTGACTATTGTTGTAACTTGCGTGAAGAAGGATTGAACTGACTCGCCTTGTTTCATGTTCAATGTCTCAAACTCCCGTCTCAAGCCCTGCAACTTGATTTCTACCACCTTGGAACTTCCCTGAAATGCGGTTTTCAGAGTTGTCCAAGCCTGATTTGCTGTTTCTGCTGCTGCAATCTTTGCAAACACCGACTCATGTACCGCTTGCTGAATGAAGAAGAGCGCCTTTGCATCTCGCTTGGCTGTGTCGATTGGTGTCGGATCAGGATTCGGTATTCCCTTGTCTGCTAGTTCCCACAAGCCATGAGATTTCAGCATTGTTCGCATCTTGATGCTCTAGAACTCATAATTCTCACCCTTGAACAGATGTATCGTCGGATTGGGCATGCTGATGGTGGCGTTGCTGCCTGCGTCTGCCATGGTCGGATCTGCCTTGATCTCTCACCTTTGGCTTGGTCGGATCTGCCTTGATCTCTCACCTTGCTCTCTCACCTTTGGCTTGGTCGGATCTGCCTTGATCTCTCACCCTCTCACCTTTGGCTTGGTCGGATCTGCCTTGATCTCTCACCCTCTCACCTTTGGCTTGGTCGGATCTGCCTTGATCTCTCACCTCGCTCTGATACCAATTTTGTTGGGAGTTTTTCGGAAAAGAGAGAAAAAACAGAAAACAGGGCAGCAGCCGAAATATTCTCACAACTCCATTTTTTTCATTTTTAATTAACATAAACAGGTCCGAATTTATAGTGGTGCATATCCATCCTTTCGCACCCCACTAACCCCACTAACTTTGCTATAACTAACCTATAACCGACCCACTACTTGACTACTTTTCTGCACATGTCTAAATAGACAACTTGCTGTCCAAGTTTACAATTAACTCTAATTAACTCTAAACAGAAAAATAAAAACTGCTTTAAATAACCGAAATATAAAAACTGCATCTGATACGGTCCGTATTGGGATACGGTCCGTATTCATTTCGGACTTGGATTATTTTTCAACAGACTTGTAGTGGCTGGTATATAAATGGAAATGTGTAATGAGTTTACATACTATCATATTTAAATGGTCATTAAAGAATTTCAGTTCTGGGTTTGAAACACCATTTGGATCTATTTGGTACACACTGCATTATTTTACTACAGGCTTGGAAACCAGTGGTCTACTAAACCCTGCTTGGCATTTAGATTGAATTGTTTTTTTTTTTTCTCACTTTCCACAGTTGATTTTTACCTGGGACTTAATTCTTGGGGTTGTTTTGGTTACTATAATTCAATATGAAAACAAAATAACCCCAATTGATCTTGAATTCATAGCACATAAGGTACCTCATGTTTGAGTTTGAATTCGGCCAGTTTATTTCAAATAGGCCTGAATTGACTGCGATTCAGATCGAACGGTTCAATTCTAAACGTACCGATTACATTACTTTAGAGGATATTGATCGTGCGGGTTATGATAAGAAGTAAAAGGGTACTTACTTTAACATGAAAAACAGTGTACAATTTAGACAGACATTGGCACTGAGAACTTTGTTTTCCCTTTTTTTTAGGGAAAAATAAGGATCTAGCCCATATTTGATTGATAATGCCGTTACAAAATGTTTGTAGTTGCAAAGAGGAAAAAACACAAGACGCTCAAATAAGCTTGAGCTCAAGAAAAATAAAATAAAGGAAAGGAAATAGAAATAAAAGGTCTAAGTAAAAAAGTGCAGAAAATCAAATTTTATTGTCTGGTCATGATTCTCCTGATGGTTCTATGTGGCGGTGCAGCAATTGCGCCACTTCCTCTATCAATTCTTCATGGGTCTTTGCAGAATCTCTGAAGATCCGTGCGCATCTTTCTCTCCAAATCAATTAGATACAATTTCAAGAAGAAACGAGTTCTGATGTCACAAGTTCCAATTCCAATTGGATTTATGATTCTTGTTTTCTATGTATATTTACCATTTGAATAGAAGAACAATTTGGACATTATTTAATTTAATTAAGATTAATCTATATTTTAAATAATTAATTTTAAAACTGTAGATATTAATAGAAATCTGACTTCAAATGGGAAAAAACAATACATTTCAATTTTTTGATGAAAATATAACTAATTCAAGAGTTTGGATGGGAATATGGATAATCTCTTCAAATAAAAAAATCGTGGTAGATATTTTCTTCTTATGAAACAACAACATTGTTATGCAAATCACGTGGGAGGGTGAATTGAAGATGGCTTTGGATCACTCGTCTCTTGATGGCCTTTTGGATCTCTATTGATGAATTAGCTGATTTCTTCTTAGCCCTTTTGGGTGGGCTACTTGTGATATTGGGCCCAAACCGAACCCTCTTAGCCCATTCAACACGTAAACCTCATATATAGGCCTGCACATGTGCTTAAGCTTCATGTATAAAAGGACCCAATGGAACCTAATACAAATTTAAGCCCATCTATCTCTCACCCACCTCAAACTCCACAAATATACAACCCGTTTTCTTTTCTGTCTTCTCTCCACCTAACCCGTTATCCCTCCAACCGAAATTACCGAACCCATTTACAAACAAATCCGGTAAACTCCCATTTCTATCGCAACAGTACATTTTCTCATGTATCTGATGAATAAGACGGACATCATTTGGATAGTTGATGTTATTCTCAGCGATTAAGATTGAATCATATAAGTAGGATGAGAGAATTATAGTAGTTTAGAGGAATTTGTGAGAATAAAACAGTATACATGACTTATTGTAAATAAGTTTTTTAACAATGAAATCGTTAGTAGGCATTTAAATTCACTAATAAAAAAAAATTGGGGCCATTTTCAGCTGTCCAATTCTCTCTCCTTTTTTTCCCAAGAGTATACTTGGCCAATTGTGCCATTTCTGAACCGTCCATCTATAGAATATGCTTTTTTTTATATAAAAAACTACTGTTTATAAGACAGTTGTACAAATCAGTGTTGTAAATAACGGTATGCAGTTGTTGGACGGACATGGTACCACCAAGTGATTAATCAGGAATAATCAGAAATAATCGGCCGATTAGTCGGGAAAATCCATGACGGTTTGGTCACCATCAACCACTAAGCGGCCGATTAATCGGCCTAAACAGACGTTGTAAACAACACTGGTATAAATTATCAAGTATCAATTTTTATTTTTATCGATAGTTTAATAAAGATGTGATTTGTTCTCCTCTTCCTTGCAATTATATTCGTCGGAGTTTCATTTCAGCAGAGAGTAACAATAAAAACCGCTTACACTTAATTCATTTGAAAATACACCAAAACTTTTCTCATAACATAACTTCCCCTGCATTTTCAATTATCCCAAATCCTTTTTGTAAATCAGTCCTGTTGGAATGTACAAAAAAGAAATGAATAAAAAACTTGAAAAAGGAATTAACCCGTAGCTTCTTAGAAAAACCTTTTTTTTACCACTCTTCACTCCCTTCGCAGCCTTTCCGTCGAAACATTTTGTTCAAAGCATTGGAAAGCTAGAGATGAAATTTAATCAATCTAGTACAATGCTTGTTGATGTGCTACAACTTAATTTATATGTTTTGATACCATATTATCGTTGTTCAATTGAGTCCATATTTAGGCGTAACTGTCCAATTGATTTAATAACAAAATAATGAATAAAATATTTGTATGAATTACTAAAAAGGATCTTTTTTATTCATCAATCCATAAAACTTCTAAAGTGCAAACACATGAAAGAAAATTGATTGTACAGAACCTATTTGCCAAAATAATCCTATTCAGTCTAAATGAGACAGTCTAAATGAGAAAGCTGAAGCACATATTAATTTCATATCTGAAAATTTTGGAAGAAAAAATAGTACTCCGCACAAAATATATAGTTTCAATTTTTTTTTTTTTGAGAAAAGGCACAGAGGCCCATTTCATTATAGCTGAAATCAAGTTAACTTACATCAGAAAAACAGAAAATATGTCCGCAAGACTAATGTAAGATATAAATCCCTAACGCCGAGCAAAACACAAAAGCTCGACGTTTGAGAAGCCACCATATCACAGTTAATGAAAACCGACAAGCTAAAACTAAGCCACTTATGAAAGGGCTAAGGTAACGTAATGATCCTAAACTCGGATCGAAACAACTAAAAAAACTTGTCTTCATTTGTGTCAAAAAGCTGGAGAGCCAGCACCCCTCAACATCTGCAATGCCGAACCTCCATCTCCTTGGTACACCACCACCTGAGAGTCAGCCGGATCCCAAACCCGCAATGGAATGGCATTAAGATCAGCTGGAAGCCATCCTTCAGCAGCCCCTTTAATTTTTTTGTCCATATGTCCTGTCCAATATTCAAATAACGAAATGATTAGCAATATGATATATAGTTTCAATTTAATATAAAAATCTCCCATATATATTTGAGGGGTCAAAAAGCAAATAGAATAAAACAATTATGAAGGTGGGCAGTAAATAAATATATTTTAAACGGACAAATGAACTTGTAAAGATTTAAACTATACACTTTACAAAAAGTTCCTGCAATTTCTCATCACCATCTTGGAAGCAAGGGCCCAAGGCTACCGAACCGAATATACTACTAATCACCTTCTTGGAAAGCGATCCCCACAAGGTTTCTTTTATAATTGACGCACTAACGAATATTTGAAGAAAAATGAGAAAAGGAAGATAAGGTCCAATTAACATATGTTGACGCGTTTCATATTTGTGTCGTCAACCGAAAAAGAATATTATAGTGCCGGGCGTTACACATCCTGCATTTATTAACATAAAAACTAAATCACAAGACAGCCCGTTAATTAGCTAAATTTTTACTACCTTCATATAACCCCCCTACTACAAAAACCAGTACTACAAAAAAAATACTTGGCTATCGGTTCAAATCACAATTGGTCATCGGTTACCGAACCGATGGCTATTGCCCTGAAGGTAAATGTATAAACATATGCCATCGGCTCATAACCGATGGCATTGAGCACTTATGCCATCGGTTCAAACTATTCGACAGACGGTGTTGTGTATCCAATGTCATCTCTTGCATTTTGTACCCGATGGCAAATGCTATTAATACCATTTGTTGGAATTATCAGCCGATGGCAAAAGGCTCCTATACAATATGTTTTGTTTGAGTTAGCGTTTGGCAGATCTTTGTTATTTTAGCTTTGCCATCTGTTATTACTTTTGACGATGATGATATATATATAGAGGTTGGCTAATATCAAAATATTTATTCCGGAGCCGTGGTGCAACCAATTTGTTTTTCGATTTTTAAAGTCGTTAGCTTGACTCTGTTTCGTGTTAGTTTCTTCCAGATATCCTCCCGACAATACGAGCAGGTCGCTTGTCTGGGGGATCGCCTTCAATGTGGTATGTGGTCTTGTTATCAGCGCCCTTTTCGAAGAAATCAGTTTGTGTTTGAGGTCCGGGGTCGAATACCAGACTCGTGTCGAGTACTGATTCAATCTCATCCAGTCTTTGAGAACTTACATCGATTCTTTGTGGAGGTTCTTAATCAGTGCGAGGGCTAAGAGAGAATAATTCCTGTTGTTGGCGATATTAGGACTCTTATTAATTTAGACCATCAGTTTGTGTTGTCACGGAGGTTGGATGAGTCTGACTGTCATCTTGTATGTTGAGCAATCTCTCCATCTCTGTTGCGCACATCATTTCTCTGATGTCTTCTAGTTCATCCAATCGCAATTCATCGTTGCCAGACTCGTCCACTATTTCCAAGTTGTAGACAAGATTAATGTCAGGGGGAATCTCGAGGGTTTCATTCATGTTGAAGATTATCTTGTTTACACCAACATTTAATGAGACATTCTCATTCCTAACATCAATCATTGCTCCACATGTGGCGAGGAATGGCCTTCCAAGGATGATTGAAATTTGCTCATCTTCTTCCATATCAACTACCACGAAATCGGCTGGTATCCAGAATTTACCAACTTTGATTGGGACATCTAGCAATACTCCTTTAGGATATCGAATTGATCGGTCAGCGAGTTGCAATGTAATTTGCGTTGGCGATAAGTCTCCACATTCCAATTTGTCAAATACCACATTCGGCATTAAACTCACACTTGCTCCCATATCACATAAAGCTCTCTTAAAATCTGTTGTGCCAATAGTGTATGGAATTGAGAAGCTTCCCAGATCTTTTAACTTTGTCGGTAATTTGCTTTGCATGAGCACACTAATTCCAGATTGAGCGGAACTATTGAGAATTCTTGAGTCTACTGCGATTTGAAAGAATCTCCTTCAGAAATTTAGCATACGAGGGTATGCTTGTGATTGCCTCAGTGAAGGGGATAGTGACTTGTAGTTGCTTGAGTGTCTCCATGAATCTCGCGAATTGTTGCTTCATGTTATTCTTGGCTGGCCTTGGAGAGAATGGCAGAGGTGGCTTGTAGGGTGGTGGTGCAATGTATTCAGGTTCGGTTTGTCATTCGTCTCCACCTACGGTGTCATTCTGCTCCTCAATATGGTCTGCTTGCATTTCGAATACGGGCGGCTCCGGTTGTTGCGGCTCGTATTCCTCAGAATGTGATGGCCTGCATGCATCTCATTGGAAGTTAGATCGAGCATAGGAGGTCCCTCGTAAGCTGTACCGCTCCTTAACGTTATGCTTTTGCAAGTCTCTCTTGGATTTTCTTCCGGTTGGCCTGAAAATTTGCCTTTTCCACGTGTGATGCTAGAGAGTTCTTTTGCCATCTTAGAGATATGATCTTCTAAGTCTTTGTTGCGGTTTGTTAAGGATTCGATCTTTTGCGTGATTTTGGCGTTAGCCTTGTCTTGCTTCTCTAGGAATCTCTCCATTAGTGATGTGATGTCAGGTTGCTATGGTTGGTTGTATTGTCTCAGTTGGTAATTCTGTTGAGGATTGTTGTATCTTGGTTGGTAATTAGGTTGTGGTTGGTAGTTCTATTGAAGTGCAATAGGTCTTTGATTGTTTGTGTATGAGAGATTGGGATGGTTTCGGTTATTCAGGTGGTATGAATTATAGGCGGGCTGAGGTCGAAAGCTGTTGTCGATGGCGTTTACTTGCTCTGTTTCTTCCTCAGTTTCTGTCACATTCATACATTCGGTCATCTCATGCGCTCCTCCACAATAGCCACATGCTGTTGCAGCATTGACTGCTGCTACCGTTCGCTGCTTGGTCTGTTTGTTGAGTGCTAGTTGCAAAGCATTGATCTTCACGCTTAACATGGATATTTCATCAACTTTGTGTATGCTAGGTGTTGGAGTTGGCTTCTTGCACTCAGGGATCCAGTAGTGTTGGTTGATTGCAATCTCTTCAATTAGGTTGTATGCCTCGTCAGGTTCCTTGTTCATGGTTGCTCCTCCTGCGGAAGCATCAATAGACAACCTATTGGTAGGGTTTAGACCATTATAAAAAGTTTGAACAATCAACCATCTTTCTAAACCATGATGTGGACAACACCTTAACATATCCTTATATCTATCACATGCTTCGCACAATGATTCACCATCTTTTTGTTCAAAATTAGTAATTGCATTTCTGAATCTTAAAGTTTTAGAAGGTGAAAAATATTTTGTAATAAACACATTAAACAATTGGTCCCAAGTTTGAATGGAATTGACCGGTAAGGAAAACAACCATGCTCTTGCTTTATTTTTTAATGAGAATTGAAATAGCCTTAGCCTGATTGCTTCATCGGTGACTCCGTTGATATTTATTGTCTCGCATATTCCAAGGAAAATTGATAAGTGAAGATGTGGATCTTCGCTTGGAAATCCTCCAAATTGCTGTTGCGAAACCATATTTATGAGAGCAGGTTTGATCTCAAAATTACGGTTCGTAACAGTCGGTGGGTTTATGCTTGAGTTAGATCATTCGCGCGCGGTACGCAATAGTCTCGTAGAAGTTTGGGTCTTGCTGCATTATGAACTCCATTATCACCATTGCCTTCTTGTCCTCCATTGTTGAATGGTGGATTGTTGTGAATCGGTTCGTTCGGTGGGTCATTCATGTTGATCGAATCTGAGTCTCTTTCACTTTCAGAATAACTCGAGGAAGGACTATGATTGGTCATTATCGTTGATGTGGAAGCGAATTGTCCTCTCCTACTTGCAATCCTCAGGGATCTCCGTAGGGATGATTCGGCCAGCGTGCAGTGTCCTAAGAAATAAGAAAAACAGAAATATGAAAATTAAACTAAAAACTGAAAAATAAAAAGAAAATAAAAAGAAAAACGAAATTGAAAATAAAAGTAAAAAGAAGAAAATAAAAATGCAGAAAATTAAAAGTCTAGGCGTCTCTAATTAATTGGATTCAATGGTCAAAGCAAGGGCGTCTCGCGAGGCCTTGCACAATAAACCGTTATTCCCCGGCAACGGCGCCAAAAAGCTTGATCACTCAAAAGAGAGCGATGTTTTCTTTTAAAATTTATAAACTCGGAAATGCTATCGGTTCGGACTGCAAGCGCACAATCCTATCGAGTAGTATAATCGAGGTCGATCCACAGGGAATATTGGTTCAGAGTCTTGAGCGATCAAATCACAATCTTTCGAAAGGCTAGACGAAATCTGAAAATTGAGAGTTGAAGTTGTGATCAATGTAAATTTAGAAACAATTAAAAGTAATTAAAATAAAGATAGAGATGAGAATTCCTAGGGTTTCGGCACACCATTGCTACTCAATCCACTTTGATAATATACTTCTGTCAGGTCTGATTTCCTGTTGTTATTTTATGAAAGACACCACATAGGTCACTGCGAGTTATCTTACGCAAGAATGACATATCTTCATCGAGATTCCACATAGGACACTACGAGTTATCTTACGCAAATGACTGATCTCTTAAATACACAAGTTACTACACAGAAAACTGCGATTTATCTTACGCAAATGATAGAACTTGGTTCGCGTTTTGTTGTTCTGATTTATGGTTTTCCCGCTAAGGTTTTCTTCACATAAATCTAATAATTCCCAATGAGGCTAACTCGTGCAACATAGTTTCTCTTATCATTAAAGTACTGTCACTACCCTAATAGATTAAACTAGATCATCGAATTTAGATGAAGGGATAATAAATCCCAAAAGTATTTCGATTAAACAACAAGAAATCATAATCAACAGAAAATATATATATCAAAACATCAAGAGTATCAAGGTTTACTGCCTAGCCCTAAGAAAAGAACTTAGCCGCGGAACGGCATGGTTACAATCACTCATCTCTTTCTCACTTAATCAAATCTGACCCAAATTACAAAGATACTAAACTATTTTGTCTAGGGTGCTTATATAAGAGTGGAGGGACGTCTGGAGTTGAGTGGAGGCCAAGAAACATGATCTGGATACAGCTGTCAGCAGTTATTTCTAAGGCGCCTTGGTTACGGACCGTACTGGCTGGTACGGTCCGTAATGAGACCATGTCGCTGAAGGGTTTATGCTTATTGCGCTATCTCCTGGTCCGTATTCATCTAGGTCCGTATTAGGCAATACGGGCTGTAACAGAGACTTAGTCGACGAGCGTCGCTTATCCGATTGACCCGATTCTTGCTCCATTTGGTGTAAAATAGTCCCAAAACCTGTTTTTTTGCAATAAAACATAAAGAAGGGTGACAGTAGCCTTTTTCTCTAACTAATTAAACATAAGTGTGAGATAATATGCAAAACCTAAGCCAAAACTCTACGTAATTCATCATCATTTTGACTATGATCATTATTAAAGTTTTTAAAAATGGAGGCATGGTGGAGGCATGAAAGGAGGCATTTGAACCCTCTTAATATTATTATGCATGTTAATTTGCGATATATTTTTAATTTATATATGTTTTACTTGTTTATGTTTCTTGATTATTTTATGTTATTTAATTTGTGTATATATTTTTTTTTCATAAGATGTTTATAATTAATGTGATCACAAACTGTCTTGTTAATTTTCAAGCCATAAACATAAATAAACTACTTAATATGATAACATGCATTTATAAATTAAGAATGCAATTAAACTCAGAATACAAATTTATACAAATTTTGAATTGTTTCAGTTGAAGCCTGAGAGCGCGAACAAATCTTACAAGGTTTTTGTGAGAAATTCGTGTTTGAAGATTTGGACAAAACATACATGGTTTATAAAATATTAACTGTGTATGGAGGTATCTAAGCGTACATGGTTCATTAATAAAAACTATGTACAAATATAAGTCTTTTTAATACACGGTTTCTTTTTAATTGACAGTGTATATGGTTGAGCTCATTTTTATACAAGTGTTTTCTCCTTTTGTACAGTGTTAATTTGAATTTTTATTGCATCCGTGTATGTATGCCGTATACGGTTAACGGTGAAAAAAAAAAATTCTTGCCGTGTACGGGTTATTTCATTATATCTTAATCCACGCATCCAGCCATTCGCTACGGACCTACGGAACCAACCAAAATAATAATAATAAAAGACTTGGCACACTATTCCACCACTATACATAATTGAGGCAAACTTGGATTTCCTAATTATATAAGATCAATCCTCTGTACATTCCTTGCGCAATCTCTCATATCAGACGCTAGATTAAGCTCTCATATCAGAACTTTTTTTTATTCATCAATCCAGTAAAAAAAATTGTCATACATATAACTTGTAACGAAGGACGATTGACTAAATTAAGTTCAAAACTTCCAATGTGCAAACACATGAAAGAAAATTGGTTGTACAGAACCTATTTGCCAAAATAATCTTATTCAGTCTAAATGAGAAAGCTAAGCTGAAGCACAGATTAATTTCATATCTGAAAATTTTGGAAGAAAAAATAGTACTCCGCACAAAATATATAGTTTTGTTGTAAAATAAAGCAAAAGAATAATAAACAAGATATTGAGAATGTATCAAGATGGCTATCTTTTATTCATATATTTTTCTTGTGTCACTAATACAAGCTCACAATCCTATATTTATAGGTAGGAAATGTAAATAACAAGCCATCTAATTTAATTCAATTGAGAGGAGATGAAACATACTTCATTAAGGAGAATTTTGATGCAATTAGTGAGTTTCAAATGAACATCCATAACTTAATTTATTTATAACACTTCTCCTTGGATGTTCATTGTTCATTATACGCTATTAATATGATACTTTAGGATCAATATTAACATGATATTTCAGGATCAATATTAACACGGTACTTCAGGACCATGTACTGCCTCATTAAAAACCTTATCAAGAAAAACTCATTGGGATAAAAACTTGATTAAGGGAAAAAGAGTACAGCGCGTATAACACTTCCCCTCATTTTGATATCATTGAATATTCTTCAATTGATGTAGACCAATCTTCTTTGTGAGTTGTTGAAAAACCCTTGTCGACAAAGATTTTGTGAATAGGTCTGTCAAATTATCGATTCATTGGATTTGACTAACATCTATTACACCTTCTTTTTGTAGTTCATGTGTCAAAAAGAACTCCGACGCAATATGTTTAGTATGATCTCATTTGATATATCCTTCTTTTATTTGTGCGATGCATGCGACATTATCTTTATACAGCGGATTATGATTTTTCTTAATGTTTTCAAGTCTGCATTCTTTTTTAATATTTTAAATCATAGACCGTAACCAAACGTAGTCTCGACCAGCCTCATATAAGACGATCAGTTCGGCATGATTTGATGATGTTGCCGTAAGAGTTTGTTTTGTCGATCGTCATAAAATTGCATCTCCACAATAAGTGAATACATATCCCGTTTGGGATCGTGCTTTATATGGATCTGACAAGTATCCCGCATCTGCATATCCAATTAATTTGGATTTTGTATCCTTTTGATAATATAACCCCATATCTCTAGTTCCGCAGAGATATCGAAATATGTGTTTAATTCTATTCTAATGTCTTTTAGTTGATTTGGAACTATATCTTACTAACACATTTACTGCAAATGCGATATCGGGTCTTGTATTATTTGCAAGATATAATAATGCCCCGATTGCACTTAAGTATGGTACTTCAGGACCAACCACTTTTTTATTATTTTCTTGCGAGCGAAAAGGATCATTTTCTGCATTTAGCGATCATACGACCATTGGCGTGCTCAAAGGATGAGCTTTATCCATATTGAATCTCTTTAGTACTTTTTCAACATAATTTCATTGATGGATAAATATTCCATTATTTATATGCTCGATCTGCAAGCCGAGATAAAATTTAGTTACACCAAGGTATTTCATTTCAAACTCATTTTTCAACAATTTTGCAGTATTTTCAATCTCTTTAGGAGATCCAATAATATTTAAATCATCAACATATACTACAATGATTGTGAAACCTAGATTTGACCTTTTAGTGAAAACATACGGACTAATTATATTATTTTTATATCCTTCTTTTAGAAAGTACTCACTAAGTCGATTGTACCATATTTGACTTGATTATTTTAGTCCGTATAAAGATCTTTTTAATTTTATAGAGTATATTTCTCTAAGTTTTGACTCATATGCTTCAGGCATTTTCAATCCTTCGGGAATTTTCATGTATATGTCAGTGTCAAGTGAACCATATAAATATGCTGTTACGACATTATAAGTTGCATTTTTAGATTTTCTGTGACTGTGAGACTTATTAGAAACCTGAGAGTTATTGCATCCACTACAGGTGAATACGTATCTTCATAATCGACTCCAGGTATTTGTGTAAAGCCTTGCGCTATTAGCCTTGCTTTATATCTCACAATCTTATTTTTCTCATTTCTTTTTATAACAAATACCCATTTGTAACCTACAGGGTTAACATCTTTGGGCGTTTGGACTACAGGTCCAAATACTTGCCGTTTTTCTAATGAACTTAATTCAGCTTGTACGGCATCTTTCCATTTAGGCCAATCATTTCTATATCTACACTCTTCAGAGTTTTTGGCACATTGTCTTCTTCGTTTATAACATCGCTTGCTATAGCGAATGCAAAGATTTAATTAATATATGTTTCTTCTGGAACTTGATCAACCTCTTCTAGAGTTTTATCAACTTCTTCAGGAGTTTTACCATCAACCTCTTCTAGGATTGGACCAACTGCTTTATTCTGTTCTTTCCTTTTACGTGGATTTACATACTTAGAACCAAGTGGTCTTCCACGTTTTTTATGCACAATAGATTCATTAGATATTTTTGTAATATCAATTTGAGCAGGTGCATTTATAGCTAGAATATGCAATTTTGTGACTCAATTGTATCTATGAATGCATCAGGCAATTCATTTGCAATTCTTTACAAATTTATAATCTTTTGAACTTTGAATTCACATTGACCACTTCAGAGGTCAAAATAAGATAACGATGAATTCCAAGTCACTTGTTTATCTAGTTTTTGTTTTTCTTTCCCTAAATTTGGAAATATTTATTCATTAAAATGACAATCAGCAAATCTTGCTGTAAAAACATCTCCTGTTAATGATTCTAAATATTTAATAATAGAAGGAAAGTTAAAACCAATATAAATTATCAACCTCTTTGATGTTCCATTTTTGTGTGTTGTGGAGGAGAAATTGAAATATATATTGCACAACCAAATACCTTTAGATGAGACAAATTTAATTCTCTTCCGGAGACCAATTATAACGGAGAATATTTATGATGCAATTGGTCTTAACATAATTAGTGCAGTAGCATGTAATATGGCATGCCCCCATGAAAAAGACGGTAAATTAGATTTCATAAGTAATGGTCTAGCAATTAACTGTAACCTTTTAATCAACGATTTTGCTAGACCGTTTTGTGTATGAATATGGGCCAGTGGATGTTTTACCTTAATTTCAATAGACATGCAATAATCATTAAAAACTTGGGATGTAAATTCTCCTGCATTATCAAGTCGGATCCTTTTAATTTGATAACCGAAAAATTAGCTCTCAATTGGATAATTTGTGCTAATAGTCTAGCAAACGCAACATTTCTTGTTGCTAACAAACTCACATGTGACCAGCGTGTTGATGTATCAATTAACACCATAAAATATCTAAATAGTCCACATAGAGGTGTAATAGGCCCACATATATCTCTTTTAATTCTTTCTAAAAATGAAGGAGCTTCAGGTCCAATTTTATTTGGAGATGGCCTAGCAATTAGTTTTCCAAGAGAGCATGCTTCGCATGTCAATTCTTTTGATAATATGATCTTCTGGTCCTTTAGGGGATACCCATTTGCCCTTTCAATTATTCTCCTCATCATTATACTTCCTGGATGACCCAATCTTTCATGCCACAGTGTAAATAATTTTGGATCAACTAACTTCTGGTTAGTAACCATATTCGATTCTACTGTACTTATATAAGTACCATATAGTCCAGAAGACAATGCTTACATATTTTTCATTATGATTTTCTAGTTATTTTTAATAGATTTGACGTGAAGATATTCGTAATTTTTCTCATTCATAGTTTCAATATGATAACCATTATTTCGAATATCTTTAAAACTTAATATATTTCTTCTGGATCTACTCGAATATAATGTATCATCTATTATTAATTTTGTTCCATAAGGTAACAAAATATAAGCTCTTTCGGAATCTTCTATTAAATTACTTGTGTCAGATATAGTGTGAATATTAGTCTCACCAAGATACAATTGTGAAAAATATTTCTTATTTTTCAATATGGTATTTGTTATTTCGTTGTCTACTAAACATGAATCTTCTTTATTTATCACTGCGTCAGTCATTTTCCTTTAAAATAAAAGAATGAAAGAATAAAAATAGAATAAAAATAAACTACTTTTATTCATTTGTTTGCATCTAAAGATATAAAAGTAATCTAAACTTTTATTAAACATAAACATAAACTTCTATATTATATTTTCTCCCTAAGTAATAATATTTATTTCTTCATCCATATTCTGGAAGAAATCTGATACATCAAGATGTGTATCCATATGACATTCATATTAGGGGTTATTTTTATTAAAATTAGTTTCCACATTTTTCTCCTTTTTCTTGAGTGAGGTTTGATAAAGCTCCACTAGGTGCTTGGGCGTACAACAGGTACGTGACCAATGATTTGTTATCCCACATCCGTAGCAAACATCTTCAGGATGTTTTCCTATCTCCTTTTTCATTAATACATATTTATAACAAAATACAACTTCAGGTTATTAATACCATAACTTCGAGTTATGATAAATGAAAAAGGAGATAAATTCATGCCTTATGAGATTTTCCATATGTACTACAAAATGGATACGTATTAACTTCAGGTTATTAATTTCAGGTTATTAATGTCATAACTTCAGGTTATATAATTTTATGTTATTAATGCCATAACTTCAGGTTATTAATATCATAACTTCAGGTTATCAAAAGAGAGAAAAATAAATATAAATAAAAGAACATGTAAATTGCATAAATAAATAAATAAATTTAAATGTATTAATAAGTTCAGGTTCATATTATATAACTTCAAGTTATAATAAAATATTTATTTAATAACTTCTTGTTATTAAATTACTTGACTGCGCAATTGTAAAATTTAATTTGAAATAACTTCGGGTTATATTTTCATCGAGTGACCTATAATAACTTCTGGTTATTATATTAATTTTATATAAAAAAATTTCTAATAAAACTTCAGGTTTTTAATTGGGAATAACTGCATGTTATTATTCATCCAGTGGCCTATAATAACTGCTAGTTATTATATTAATTTTGTAATAACTGCTGGTTATTTTATACTAAAATTTCTTAGAACTTCAGGTTCTAAACAATTATAATAATAACTTCAGGTTATTATTCTATTCGAGTGATACAAACTTCGGGTTCTTGATAAATTTGTAGTTTCAATAATAACTTCAAGTTATTATTCCATCATTCACTTCAAGGAATGATTCTTATAAACTAAAACAAATATAATCAAAAATTTAAATGAAATTTAAATTGTTGAAAGATATAATAATCAATCATACAAATTACTTACGAAATAACTTTGCAACTTCTTCCGAGCAATTCGTGCTGATAACGTGTTGTAAAATAAAGCAAAAGAATAATAAACAAGATATTGAGAATGTATCAAGGTGGCTATCTTTTATTCATATATTTTTCTTATGTGTCACTAATACAAGCTCACAATCCTATATTTATAGGTAGAAAATGTAAATAACAAGCCATCTAAATTAATTCAATTGATAAATATGGGGAGATGAAACATATTTCATCAAGGAGAAGTTTTGATGCAATTAGTGAGTTTCAAATGAACATCCATAACTTAATTTATTTATAACAAGTTTCAATTTAATATAAAAATCTCCCATATATATTTGAGGGGTCAAAAAGCAAATAGAATTAAAACAATTATGAAGGTGGGGAAATAAATAAATATATTTTAAACGCACAAATGAACTTGTAAAGATTTGAACTATACACTCAGTGGCGGAACACACTAGAGAGCAAAGGAGGCTAAGCACCCCCTATAAATTGACATTTTATACTTTAGTCCATTAAATTTTGTAATTCTCAGATGTATTAATACCTTTTAGCCCCCTTATAAAATAAAATTTCACTATATTTGATTTTTCAGCCCCCAATCTCTATTTCCTAGTTCCGCCCCTGTATACACTTTATAAAAAGTTCCTGCAATTTCTCATCACCTTCTTGGAAGCAAGGGCCCAAGGCTACCGAACCGAATATACTAATCACCATCTTGGAAAGCGATCCCCACGAGGTTTCTTTTATAATTGACGCACTAACGAATATTTGAAGAAAAATGAGAAAAGGAAGATAAGGTCCAATTAACATATGTTGACGCGTTTCATATTTGTGTCGTCAACCGAAAAAGAATATTATAGTGCCGGGCGTTACACATCCTCCATTTATTAACATAAAAACTAAATCACATGACAGCCCGTTAATTAGCTAAATTTTTTCTCTACAAAAAATACTTGGCTATCGGTTCAAATAGCAATTCGTCATCGGTTATCGAACCGATGGCTATTGCCCTGATAGTAAATGTATAAACATATGCCATCGGCTCATAACCGATGGCATTGAGCACTTATGCCATCAGTTCAAACTATTCGACAGACGGTGTTGTGTATCTAATGTCGTCTCTTGTGTTTCGTACCTGATGGCAAATGCTATTAATACCGTTTGTTGGAATTATCAGCCGATGGCAAATGGCTCCTATACCATATATTTTGTTTGAGTTGGCGTTTGGCAAATCTTAGTTATTTTAGCTCTGCCATCTGTTATTACTTTTGACGATGGTGATATATATACAAAGGTCGGCTAATATAAAAACGTTTATTCCGGAGCCGTGGTGCAACCAATTTGTTTTCCGATTTTTAATGTTTAAATAGTCGATATGAACCGTTAGATGTGATCTCTATATTAAAATATTCTTGGAGACCAAATTTTACATTTTTGAATTTTTCTTTACTATTTATTAAGTCAGTTTTAAAATCGTTGATTTTAATAAACAGTGAAAATTTTCCGGATCATAATTTTAAAACTGGCCTAATAAATAGTAAAAAAATTCAAAAAAAATTAAATTTTGGTCTCTAAGCATAGTTTTATTATAGATTGAATGTTGAACGGTTTGAATCGACTGTTTGGACTTCGAAAATGTATAAACCGAAGCATTTGTTCCATGGCCTAGGAACAAACGTGTTGATATTAGCCAACCTCTTCTCTCTCTCTCTCTCTCTCTCTCTCTCTCTATATATATATATATATATATAGAGCTGGGCTATGGTGAGTTGCGAAGTAAGATGTCATTTTTACTTCACGCTCATATTTTCATTTTGAAAATCCAAACAACCGATCCGAACCGCTCAACATGTTCTCTATATTGAAATGTGCTTGGAGACTAAATTTTACATTTTTTGGAATGTTTTTACTATTTATTAAGCCACTTTGAAAATCGCTGATCCGGTGGTCCAGAAAATTTTACTGTTTTTTACTGTTCACAGTGGATCAGCGATTTCAAAGTGGCTTAATAAATAGTAAAAAAATTCCAAAAAATGTAAAATTTAGTCTCCAAGCACATTTCAATATAGAGAAAATGTTGAGCGGTTCGGATCGGTTGTTTGGATTTTCAAAATGAAAATATGGCGTGAAGTAAAACGACGTTTTACTTCACAACTCACCATGGCCTATATATATATATATATATATATATATTATATTTAAATTTGCTTGTATTAGGGGCTAGCCTCCCTATATTTGCTAGTCATTTTAAAAATCCAGTAAAACAACAATAAACATGCATTCTACAACCCATATAAAACCCTACATTATATACAACAAATTTATATATGTAATCCAGCATTATAAAACCAACAAGCAATATACAACGTAGACAACAATTAATAAACCAACAAAATAGCAATATAAACAAATGCAACAATATATAGAACATTGTCTCATTATATTAGCAAAAAGAACTATTTTTTCCAACTAGAAAAAAACAACAACTATTTTTACCACCAAATTAAAACCAACACCAAATTGCCCGACCACAAAACCCAGAAAACAATAACTGTCAATAACCACAGAAACAATAATTATTTTTACCACCAAAATACCAACACCAAATTCTTACACCGCCAAGTACTTGTATCCACCGAATAATTTACAATCCACAAAATAATTGTTTTTTCTAACCACCAAAATGTACATCAAGGTAAAACTGATTCTAAGAAGAACTTACACCATTATATACGGATGCCATGTAGGCTCCCTTCGTTGTACGGGTTTTTGGACAGACGATATTGCATGAATAAATCAAAACATATTAATAACATATGTAAGAAGTTAATCTGAAAGCATCATCGAATTAAGTGATTGACATACCTTTGGAAAATAACGTGCATGATATTTGATGAGCATCTCCATATTCTTCATTAAATAAAGCCCGCACCATATATTGGCTTGTTTGGGGCTTTGATCAAATTTATATCATTTAAAACAAAATATAATTAGTACTGCAATTAAAACTTGAAATAAGTTACAATAAAAAACTCGATTAAAAAAATTTGTACCAAAAACTTTTTGAACTATAGGGATGTTTTCTCACAAAAATCAAGCAAATCAATTTATCAATTCTAATGACTTCTAATAAGTCTACAACTGAGTCAAAAGAAGAACCTTTAACAAACAATTGGGTAATAGGGTCAACTGGGTGATTGGTGAAATTCCCTGATATCCCTTCAGGACTCGAAGCAAATATCGATTGAGGCAAAGTGACAAAACCTCTGGTAGTCGAGCAGTTACACCCTTTTCCAAAATCAAGAGAAACTGGTCATGGTAGTCATTGTCTGAGCCACATTGCAGCCCGAAGATCCATGCAAAAAATGATGTTGCTATTTAATAATTATTTATGCTAATTTATTTAATTACTCGTGTTAGTTAGTTTGTTTTTGGACAAATTAATATTCTTATGTATGCATGTTAATTTGTGATATATTTTTAATTTATATATGTTTTACTTGTTTATGTTTCTTGATTATTTTATGTTATTTAATTTGTGTATATATATTTTTTTCATAAGATGTTTATATAAGATGTTTATAATTAATGTGATGAAAAACTGTCTTGTTAATTTTCAAGCCATAAACATAAATAAACTAGTTAATATGATAACATGCAATTATAAATTAAGAATGCAATATAATTAAACTCAGAATACAAATTTATACAAATTAAATCACACATACAAATTTTGAATTAATGTTTCAGTTGAGGCCTGAGAGAGCGAACAAATCTTACAAGGTTTTTGTGACAAATTCGTGTTTGAAGATTTGGACAAAACATACATGGTTTATAAAGAGGTATCTAAGCGTACATGGTTCATTAATAAAAGCTATGTACAAATATAAGTGTTTTTAATATACACGGTTTCTTTTTAATTGACAGTGTACATGGTTGAGCTCATTTTTGCATAAATGTCTTCTTCTTTTACATAATTTGAATTTTTATTGCATCCGTGTATGATATGCCGTATACGGTTAACATTTTTGAAATAGTGGAAATAAAAATATTTGATGCCGTGTACGGGTTATTTCATTATATCTTAATCCACGCATCCAGCCATTCGCTACGGACCTACGGAACCAACCAAAATAATAATAATAAAAGACTTGGCACACTATTCCACCACTATACATAATTGAGGCAAATTTGGATTTCCTAATTATATAGAACTAGCTCCGAAAATAATATTGTAAATAACTTTTTCTTAATTAATATATTGTGCATGCTCCTTGCCATCTGACCTTAAAAAAAAACATTTCTCATATATGAATAAGACGGACATCATGTGGATAGTTGATGTTATTCTCAGCGATTAAGATTGAATCATACAAGTAGGATGAGAGGATTATAGTAGTTTAGAGGAATTTATGAGAATAAAAGAGTAGATTTAAGAATTATGATCATATGACTCATTGTAAATAAGTTTTTTAACAATGAAATCGTTAATAGACATTTAAATCCACTAATAAAAAAAAATTGGGGCCATTTTCAGCTGTCCAATTCTCTCTCCTTTTTTTCCCAAGAGTATACTTGGCCAACTGTGCCATTTCTGAACCGTCTATCTATAGCTTTTTATATAAAAAACTACTGTTTATAAGACACTTGTACAAATCAGTGTTGTAAATAACGGTTTGTAGTTGTCGGACGGACATGGTACTGCCAAGTGATTAATACGGAATAGTCATAAATAATCGACCGATTAGTCAGAAAAATCCATAACAGTTTGGTCAACGTCAATGACTAAGAGGCCGATTAATCGGCCTAAACGGACATTCTAAACAACACTAGTACAAATTATCAAGGGTCAATTTTTATTTTTATGGATAGTTTAATAAAGATGTGATTTTTTCTTCTCTTCCTTGCTATTATATTCATCGGAGTTTCACATTTCAACAGAAACTAACAATAAAAACCGCTTACACTTAATTCATTTGAAAATGTACCAAAATGTTTTTCATAACATAACTTCAATTATCGCAAATCCTTTTTGTAAATCAGTCCTGTTGGAATGTACAAAAAAGAAATGAATAAAAAACTTGAAAAAGGAATTAACCCGTAGCTTCTTAGAAAAACCTTTTTTTTACCACTCTTCACTTCCTTCGCAGCCTTTCCGTCGAAACAATTGGTTCAAAGCATTGGTTCAATTGAGTCCATATTTAGGCCGAATTGTCCAATTGATTTAATAACAACCCAATGAATAAAATACTAAAGAGAACTTTTTTTTATTCATCAATATATCCAGTAAAAAAAATTGTCATACATATAACTTGTAATGAAGCACGATTGACTAAATTAAGTTGCAAAACTTCTAATGTGCAAACACATGAAAGAAAATTGATTGTACAGAACCTATTTGCCAAAATAATCTTATTCAGTCTAAATGAGAAAGCTAAGCTGAAGCACAGATTAATTTAATATCTAAACATTTTGGAAGAAAAAATAGTACTCCGCACAAAATATATAGTTTCAATTTAATATAAAAATCTCCCATATATATTTGAGGGGTCAAAAAGCAAATAGAATAAAACAATTATGAAGGTGGGCAGTAAATAAATATATTTTAAACGGACAAATGAACTTGTAAAGATTTAAACTATACATGCACCTTAGAAAAAGTTCCTGCAATTTCTCATCACCATCTTGGAAGCTGAGTGCACGCGGAAAGCGACCCACAAGGTTTCTTACTCCACTACCCTATAATTTCCTGCACCGCTGCACGTCTTTTTCACACTCGCGTTCTCTTGTTGACTGACGTGTTACACAGTATTTTATAATTGACGCACTAACGAATATTTTGAAGAAAAAAGAGAAAAGGAAGATAAGGTCCAATTAACACAAGTTGACGCGTTACACATCCTCCATTTATTAACATAAAAACTAAATCACATGACAGCCCGTTAATTAGCTAAATTTTTTCTCTACAAATCATTAGAGAAATTGCGGGGCTCTAATTACTGTCTCATTATATATCTTTAAATTCAGATTAATAGATAGGAATAGATCTACGTTTCTTTTACTACGTACCTTCATATAACCCCACTACTACAAAAAAATACTTGGCTATCGGTTCAAATAGCAATTCGTCATCGGTTACCGAACCGATGGCTATTGCCCTGATAGTAAATGTATAAACATATGCCATCGGCTCATAACCGATGGCATTGAGCACTTATGCCATCGGTTCAAACTATTCGACAGACGGTGTTGTGTATCCAATGTCATCTCTTGCATTTTGTACCCGATGGCAAATGCTATTAATACCATTTGTTGGAATTATCAGCCGATGGCAAAAGGCTCCTATACCATATGTTTTGTTTGAGTTGGCGTTTGGCAGATCTTGGTTATTTTAGCTTTGCCATCTGTTATTACTTTTGACGATGATGATATATATATAGAGGTTGGCTAATATCAAAACATTTATTCCGGAGCCGTGGTGCAACCAATTTGTTTACCGATTTTTAAAGTTCAAATAGTCGATCTGAACCGTTATATGTGATCTCTATATTAAAATATGCTTGAAATTTTACATTTTTTGAAACTTTACTATTTATTAAGTCAGTTTTAAAATCATTGATTTTAATAAACAGTGAAATTTTTCTGGATCATTGAAAACAACAATTTTAATACTGGCTTAATAAATAGTAAACAAACTAAAAAAAAATGAAAATTTTGGTCTCCAAGCACATTTTATTATAGATTAAATATTGAACGGTTTGGGTCGACTGTTTGGACTTCGAAAATGTATAAAACCGAAGCGTTTGTTTCACGGCCTAGGAACAAACATTTTGATATTAGCCAACCTCTCTCTCTCTCTCTATATATATATATTACGTTTAATTTTTCTTGTATTAGAGGCTAGCCTCCCTATATTTGCTAGCCATTTTAAAAACCCAGTAAAAACAACAATAAATTGGATTCTACAACCCATATAAAACCCTACATTATATACAACAAATTTATATATGTAATCCAACATTATAAAACCAACAAGCAATATACAACGTAGACAACAATTAATAAACCAACAAAATAGCAATATAAACACATGGAACAATATATAGAACATTGTCTCATTATATTAGCAAAAAGAACTATTTCTTCCAACTAGAAAAAAACAACAACTATTTTTACCACCAAATTAAAACCAACACCAAATTGCCCGACCGCAAAACCCAGAAAACAATAACTGTCAATAACCACAGACACAATAATTATTTTTACCACCAAAATACCGACACCAAATTCTTACACCGCCAAGTACTTGTATCCACCGAATAATTTACATAAATTAAGTTTCCAACAGTAGGCATTATTAACAAACCAAGAGAACCAACTAAACAGAAAGGCATAACAAGTAATCATGTGAATTATTTTTATTGAATACAATTCTTTTATCCTTTTTGACTAATAAAGAGTAATTTCGTATTACCTTATGCAGACAAAAAGTACACCACGTCAGACAGTGAAGACACAGACTGCTACGAGCTCCGCTCAGGTTTCTACTCTTGACTAATCCTATATTAAGATCATGAGGTTTTTTGTATTTGTTGTATTATTTTAGGTGAGAGTAGGGAGGATGTATTTGTTGTGTTATTTAGTAAAATTTGAATGATGTGAATGTGATATTAATTATTGTAGAATTAATATGTAAAATTTTTATTATCTAAATGTTATATTTGAATTAGTGATGCACTGTCTAATATGTTAATACCTACATATTACAAAAAAAAAAAAAGAAACATTAACGGTTGTTTATTAAAAGGCCGTTCCTAATTATTAAAATCAGTATCGGCTGTTCTAAATGACTGTTCCTGATTATCAACATTGGTATCGATTAATACTAAATAACCGTTCCTGATTAGGGAATCAGTATCGGCTGTTCTAAACGACCGTTCCTGATTAGTGGTACAATCAGTAACGCCTGGGTCAGTATCACCCGTAGGTCCGTTCCTGATGTCTGTTTTTGACAGTTCCTTATGTCTGTTTCTCCACTAGTGTGACAACAATAGATTCCCTCATAGTCGTCTAATGTTGACTGTTATTCCGTCTTGTATGGACTATTAGAATTTATTTTCTTTTGAATGGTAAGTTGAAAAAGACCGGGTTGGAGATGACTGGCTATGAAAGTTGGGACACGGGACTGTTGTTTCAAGCAATTCTCTTATAGTCTATTTGACTAATTTGCAAAACATATGATTATTGAATTTTACGATTTTCTCTAGTTTAGAAAGAATGCAGGTTCAAGACAATTGGAATTGCGATTAAGAGCACTTGAACTGAAGAAATCATCAAGTTATTTATCAAAAATTTAAACTGTAAATTAATAATTGGTAAAGTAGCTTTGATGTTGAAATACAGGGATAAAACGTTGGAACGATTGATAAAACGTTCAGACGTTTATCTATGTGAAAAATCTGGAGATTAATCGATTAAAAAGCTGAAAAACATTATAAAATGTCCCAGACGATTTGTAAAACGTCTGGACGATTTAAATAATTTCTCAGACTTCAAACTTGCATTTTGATCGATAAATCTCCAGAGTAAAACGTTCTGGGACGTTTGTTAATCGTCTGAGACGTTTTAAGAATTCTCACAGAAATTTGAATTTTTTGACCTAATTTGAACTAAAACGTTTTCAACGTTTTACAAAACGTTGGGACGTTTTATGGCAGAATACTCGTTTGAAAGCTGGCACTATAAATAGAACCTTAGGGTTCTCCTAAAAAAAAATCTAGCCGACCCTAACCTTTCAAAAGCTAATTTTCTGTGAGCTTGAGTTCCTCCATTGTTGTGAGAACAATAACTTCAATATCCCTCAAACAACCTCAAATCCACTTCACTAATCTAGATCTAGATTAGGTTAGAGTAAAATTTTGAGTGTTCATCTTGAGACTTCGAACTTAGAGACTTCGTTCTCGATTCTAGTTGGCCGTGTGACTTTCCGTTGGTTTGTAAGGGCTCACCGGTTCACAAGCTGTAACCTTTCTCTTTTGGGTAATAGAAATGCGCACCGAGAAGCGGTTGCGACACCCCGGAGACGTAGGCATTTTAAGCCGAACTCCGTTATCACTCCTTGTGTCAAGTTTTCTCTAAACTCATCTATTTATTTTATTTGCACTTATCTATTTAATTTCGAAATTAGTGGTGCCTACGGGACAACAAAGTGGTATCAGAGCGCGTTTCTCAAATTAAGACTCACTTAATTCAAGTTTTATCGATCTAAAAATGGCACTAAATAGAATTGTGAAGGAACCCCCGATTTTCGGCCTTATAACCGAAAACTTTAGTCATTGGAAAAGAAACATAATCAACTACCTAAACATTCATGAGGTTTGGGATATTGTAGAAAAAGGGTATGTACCGAAATTTGATGACAATAATGAATTGACTGTCGAATCTAAACTTGAAAGAAAGATAATATTTATGCAATTACTTGTGTTAGTGAATCTGTTGGAATGTTAATTGATGATATGAGTAGTGCCCACGAAATGTGGGAGGATCTAATAAATCGTTATGAAGAAAATACTCAGATTAAACGGATTGAGACAAAGATGGATGATCAAGATCTCAACCTTGCGTTGATGGCAAATGATAATGAGAGTCCGATGATGGTGGATGTTGAGAACAACAACATAGAGTTGGATGATACAAGTAAAGCCTCAACAATTCTTTCTAAAGAGGTAACACTAGAACTTGAGAATAATAATTATGAGTCCGAAATTGAAATGACAGATGAAGAAGAAGGAGGTGAAGAATGTGATTGTATAATTGATACAAGCACTACTCTATTGGATAAGGGTCAAACACATAATGAGGAAATTAGATTAACAACCATTCTTGATGAATCCAATAAGATATCACTTAGAAAAGATGATATCATTCAAGAGTTAAGATCCAAAATTATTGAGCTTGAATTCAAAGTTGTGGAGTTACAAAAATCAAATGGGACCAACATATGTCAATCACATGTAGGTGAAATAGAAATTTTAAAGGTGAAAGTACAAAATTTGAAAACCGAAAATTTGGCTCTAAGGTCTCAAATTGAATCCACTAATCCTATTAGTTTAAATCTTGATGAAGTGGATAGAATGTTTGAGAAACGACGATATCCAAATGATAAGTCGGGTTTTGGATATAAGAAGGATCATTCACTTGATGCCAAAATCTCAAAATCTCAAGAGAAAAGGGAATACAATAAAAATTTGAAAGATAAAAATAACCAAAATAGAGTTAGGTATGGTTTCAATTGCAAAAACTTCATGGATAAATATAATATTCAATACAATGGTAAACGCACATTAATTCCACAAGGGAAACAAATTCAAAACTCAAATGCTAACAATTACGGTTCTAGAAAACAAAATCACGCATTCATGTATAGGAACAATAATATTAAATACAAGGGTAAAAATGCACATAATATTTTGAAAAATAAATTCACACCACAAGGGTCAACCAAAATCTACTTTAAGAAACCAGATGGATAGTTTTATGAATTAAAGGATAAAAATGTTTCACAAAGTAGGATCCAAAGAAATAGTATGTTAAGAATCGCTTCCCGACATAACAATAAATTTGATTCACACAAAAACAAAAATTCTTCATCAAAGTTTTCAAATAGATCTTCAAATACTTCTTAGAATCGAACTCAAAAGTTAAATGGTCATTTCCAAACTCGTTTTGAAATGGGTCCGGCATTAGGTACTAAGCCGAATTTCACATTTTGCAATTATTGTTGTAAGCTTGGTCACTCCTCATTAGAGTGTAGGTTTAGGAAAGGAAACAACAATGCAAATGTTGTTTGGATTCCTAAAGCTAAACTAATGTAATATTGTTCTTCAAATCTCCCTAAATCACCCAAATTGCTAAAGTCAATAATGGGGGAGATTAAACAAAGGGTATGGTATGGTGGATTTATTTTTATTTTCTTTCTAACTAAAAACAAATTCACAAGGGGTAAAATGATATTATTTTTAGTTCAACTAATGCGGCACTTGCCGAGGAGTTTTTCGTCTCTTATGAGTAGTGAATTTAAAATGAGCATGATGGGTGAGTTGAATTTCTTCTTGGAGCTCCAAATCAAGCAACTTTCGGATGACATATTTGTGAGTCAAACCAAGTATGCAAATGAGTTGATAAAGAAATTCGGAATGACCGAGAGCAAGACGAGTCCCACACCTATGGCTATCAATGCAAATCTTGACTCGGATCCAAGCGGCACACCCATAGACATCACTCAATACCGAGCAATAATAGGTAGTCTACTCTATTTTAACCGCTAGTATACCCGATATTATGTTTACGGTATGTCTATGTGCTAGATTTCAAGCTAATCCCAAAGAGTTGCACTTGAAAGCCGTTAAAAGAATTGTCAAATATATCAAAGGCACTCTAAATTAGGGACTATGGTGTGGCAAACAATCGGATTTAGATTTGATAGGATACACCGATGCCGATTTTGTCGGAGATTGAATGGACCGAAAGAGTAAAAGTGGTACATGTCAATTCCTTGGTGCATCACTTGTCTCATGGTCGAGCTGTAAGCAAACCTCAGTTTCCCTTTCCACCATAGAAGCCGAGTATGTTGCGGCTGGTAGTTGTTGCACACAAATTTTATGATTGATCCAAACTTTAAATGATTATGAAATTCGCTTCCGCAACGTACCAATTATGTGTGACAATACCAGTGCCATCATGATATTCAAAAATCCGATTCTCCATTTTAGAACTAAACACATAGAAATACGACACCATTTTATTAGGGATCATGCTGAAAAAGGTGAGGTCCAACTCATTCATATTGATACCAAAATTCAAATTGCCGATATTTTTACAAAGCCCTTAAATACTCAACAACACAATGAATTGCGATTTAAATTAGGTATGCTTGAATTTAAGGAGTGAGAATTTTCAATTGGAAGCATAGCAATCAATTAGCTCATTTTAAGACAAAAATGCCAGAGAAAAACGTCTCAAAACGTTTCTGAAACGTCAGAACGTTTATGAACATTTGTCCAGATTCTATCTCAATGACCTAAAACGTCTGGATGATTTGCTCATTCCAAAAACTCCGAAAATTTCATATGAGCAAATGACCTAAACGTCCCAAACGTTTTACCAAACGTCTGGACGATTCAGTGTTCTTCCATCTTCCAAAATTCTTCAAATTTCTTGCATGACAAATATCTTGAAACGTCTGAACGTTTAGTCAAACGTCTGAACTTTTGTCTGCTGAATTTTTAACTTCTCAGAAATCTTTCAAAACATCTGAAACGTTTTGTAAAACGTCGAGACGAATTATATTCAATGTTAATTTTCTAAATTTCAAAATATATATGACAAAAAGTACAAAACGTCCTAGACGATTTGTAAACCGATGAGATGATTTAATGTAAAATCATAATTCAAAATCGAAATTTTCGTCTCCAAATGTCCAGAACAAAACGTTGTGAGACGTTTTATAAACGTCCTAGACGATTTCGGCGCAGCATATCAAATACCCTGCGAACCGACGCAATTTTTTTTATCTCCCTCAGCCGCCTCTCTCTCTTCTTCTCTTCTTCTCTTCTTCTTTCCGCCACCTTACCTCTCTTCCACCATTATACCCTCTACAAACCACCGAATCACCTATTCTCGAGTGATTTCTTTTCTCCTCTCAACCCTCCTTCCATTTCTCCTCTTAAAATCAAGGTTCTCTCCCTCCTTCTCTCTCTACACCAAAAACCCTAACTCTCGCAACCTTTTCAAATTCGGCAATCCGACCGCTCAATCGACGATCCGTCTTCACCATTGTTCTTGTAGAGTCGCTCTCTTCACGAATTTGTGCTTCATTCTTCAATCGGTAACATATAATTTTTCTCTCAAATCAATGGCTCCTAAACTCTCCAAAATGAATATCTTTAGAAACAAGAGGTCCCGAACCGATACGGGTCAGTCGAGTACAACTGAAATTGAACCGGATACCAATATTTTTCGATCAAATACCTACTTGTTTAGAAATCCAATTGCTCACACCAATTTTACGGGACAATTTTCGGATCGAAAATTATCAAATTGCTACTATTTCAACAAAGCCTTGGTTACCTTCTCATATCCCGAGGATGATAAAATTATCGGGTATATCAATCATTGGCCTTGGTAATCCTTGATCACCTGCGATGAACCATATAGTGAGATGATTACCAAAATCTTTTATTGCAATCTCACTTTCACCAAAGACCCCTTTCTCGTAAAATCCTATGTCTGTGGCCAAGAAATTATTCTATCCTTAGAAAATGTGGCAAATTGGCTTGGGTTAACCAATGAGGGTGAAGAAACCTATATACTCCGGAGATGGCCCGATCTAGCCTTAGAATCAGCCGATCACTACAAAACATGGTTTGCCCGACGTAACTTTGGCGGTGCACCCCTCTATGCATCAAATCTTCCATCTTTACATCGTTTGCTTTTTCTTATCATCAACAACATTCTTATACCCAAAGCAACGATCAAATCAAACATAGAGTGGGGTCCAATGTACTATTTGAGGCATCTCATATCCCTAGATGAAAAACGGTTCAACATCCCATTTATCATTCTTCGCCACATGATTGCTTGCTATACTAGCTCCGTTGCCACTCTACCCTATGGCCATATAATTCATCGCATGATTCGCCAAAATGGCATAACTGTACCAAGTCATCTCATTGGCAATGTACCTCACCATTTGCTTGATATTCTACCAAAACATGGTTGGATCCAAAGTCATTCGAACTCGGGTTTACCTATGCTCAAACCGGATGGACGGCCTATCAATAGTTGGATAAATGCTCCCATTGCTCAACCAAACCAATATTGGGATCCGTATGAAGAACCGCCGGAATACCATGAACAACCACCTCCAATGGCTCAAGGTGAGCTCCCTCAAGGAGCGGAAAATCAATTGGCTTGGATTATTCAACACATGCAAGAATATCAATTAGCCAATACCAACGAATTTACCGCGATAAAGAACGATCTTAGAGTTTTGAAGGTAGATTCGCGCAAAAACCGAATTCAAGGTCGCAAAAATGCCAAAGCAATAAATGATATTGATATTATTACTTCCGAACTCGCTCGGCGCTTTGTGAAGCAATATGGTGCTTCTAGTGGCGCGACTACCAGTGCCCCTCACATTCCTTCCGACGATGAAAATGAAGAAGATGATGAAGAGGGTGACGACATAGATGACGAAGATGACCCCGAATTTTAAATCTACTTGATCTTTTAAAAATTAAAATTTGTTAAGTAATTGCTATTTTATTTTTGTTATGCAATGAACTTATAATTATTTCTATGTTGTATGATTTGAACTTCTATTATTTTGCTAAGTGTATGGTTGCATGACTATTTTTAAATTGTTTATATTTCATGATTATATAATTTGTGACGCCATGCATAATTCTTCAAGTTTATGATTCACATATTATCAAATTGAGGGGGAGTGCATATTTTGAGGGGGAGCACTCTTCATTGTGCTATTTGATGTTACTTTTGTCTCCCTTTCGTCGATTTCCAAAAGGGGGAGAAAATGCAAGACATGCAAACACCGATTATTTGAAAATTGAAATTTGGGAAAAATCGATATATGCACTTACTTGCGTTGTATGTTTTGCAAATCGTCAAAAGGGGGAGATTGTTGTTTCAAGCAATTCTCTTATAGTCTATTTGACTAATTTGCAAAACATATGATTATTAAATTTTACGATTTTCTCTAGTTTAGAAAGAATGCAGGTTCAAGACAATTGGAATTGCGATTAAGAGCACTTGAACTGAAGAAATCATCAAGTTATTTATCAAGAATTTAAACTGTAAATTAATAATTGGTAAAGTAGCTTTGATGTTGAAATACAGGGATAAAACGTTGGAACGATTGGTAAAACGTTCAGACGTTTATCTATGTGAAAAATCTGGAGATTAATCGATTAAAAAGCTGAAAAACATTATAAAACGTCCCAGACGATTTGTAAAACGTCTGGACGATTTAAATAATTTCTCAGACTTCAAACTTGCATTTTGATCGATAAATCTCCAGAGTAAAACGTTCTGAGACGTTTGTTAATCGTCTGAGACGTTTTAGGAATTCTCACAGAAATTTGAATTTTTGACCTAAGTTGAACTAAAACGTTTTCAACGTTTTACAAAACGTTGAGACGTTTTATGGCAGAATACTCGTTTGAAAGCTGGCACTATAAATAGAACCTTAGGGTTCTCCTAAAAAAAAATCTAGCCGACCCTAACCTTTCAAAAGCTAATTTTCTGTGAGCTTGAGTTCCTCCATTGTTGTGAGAACAATAACTTCAATATCCCTCAAACAACCTCAAATCCACTTCACTAATCTAGATCTAGATTAGGTTAGAGTAAGATTTTGAGTGTTCATCTTGAGACTTCGAACTTAGAGACTTCGTTCTCGATTCTAGTTGGCCGTGTGACTTTCCGTTGGTTGTAAGGGCTCACCGGTTCACAAGCTGTAACCTTTCTCTTTTGGGTAATAGAAAGGCGCACCGAGAAGCGGTTGCGACACCCCGGAGACGTAGGCATTTTAAGCCGAACTCCGTTATCACTCCTTGTGTCAAGTTTTCTCTAAACTCATCTATTTATTTTATTTGCACTTATCTATTTAATTTCGAAATTAGTGGTGCCTACGGGACAACAGGGACCGCAATTATGATTCATTTTGTACGCACTTGAAGTCTTTTGAATATGACCAATAAAAGGTCTAATATATGTATGAGACTAGTCAGAAAATATGGATTGGGTGGAGACATTTTTATACCCATACCCATTATGATAATGAAGAAAAAATCTTTACTCTATCTGGCCAAATAAGTTAATGAAAAAAGAATCTTACCCTATTCGTCTTTTTTAATACGGTATGGGTTGGGTAAATAGATAAAAAAATGTCATTGACATTCCGATTTGTGTTTTTGATAAAATATTTTTTTCAAAACAAGAAAAAAATAAAATAATAATAATGAATACAAATAAATTGTATTATGAAAACTTAGTAAAGTACAAAGCTTTATTGTATCATGTATCATCTTCATACAAATATATATCTATATTTATAATTTTATTTTTAAAAATCATCTTAATTATAGGATAGCGGGTAGAGTGGTCTTTACCCGTACATAACGGAAAAAATTATTATCCTTACACATACCCGATAAGCTAACGAAAAAAAAATCTTAACATTACCTATCTTTTCTGATACAATACAGGTCGGATAAACGAATAAAAGAATGTCATTGACACCCCTACTTAAAAAGTATGATTTCATTTATGGTCGAAGTTTTGATAAGTATCTACAAGTCTCGGACTTTACCTTAGATGGGGGTTGGGAAGGTGCGGAAACAAAGAAAAAAAATTAAGTTGACATACCGTATAGCAATTGAGTATTGGACAAATTAAACAAAGAAAGAAAATATGGGTTGTTGTTGGGTTGGATTTCAGGATTGAACAAATTATTTTGCATGGATTTCTGGCCTCCGGAGCTATCATATCCGAGCGCCCCCCAACTAGTTTAAATGAAAAAATCTTCTAATTTTGTCTAATTTTCATTTCCAACGCTCATATCCAAACTATTAAAGTTATGTTTATAACCTTTTACAATGCTACTCACAAGATATGAGCGCTGGAAATGAAAATTAGACATTAAATACTTGAGAGGCACGCTCGGAGATTTGTTTGAGGAGCAATTATCAGGCTCCTTTATAAAAATATAAAATTGACCGGAACGCGGCCATTCAAATGGTGCGTACGTAGGTAATGCGTGCGCAACTATAGTTATTTTTTTTTACATATTTGTAGTTAGTTATTTTCTTTTTACAGATTTGAGGATGAATGAATGAAGATGAAAATATATATATTTTGGTTTACACAAATTAATAAGTAGTTTTTGAGTTAGAGAAATATCACGTGGAACAATTAAAACACATCATAAATAAACAAAATTTTGAAAAAAAGAAATGAGCGGGGATTAATCGTTGACGGTGACCAAATCTGATACATAGAAAATACTCACCATATAATTTTGTATTTGCAAAACCAATCCTTTATTTCTGGAGGAAAAGATCATTAATTCATTTCTAGAAATTTCCCCACGTGAGTAGTGCTTACGTGTCACGTTCTCCTTAGGTTGTGCGTAAACCATATGATACCCACGTGAGTAAAAGACTAGAAGACCGCGCCAGTTCGATCACAGCCGTTGATAACATAATTTTACAAGAAAAAAAATATGGTCCGTTAGATTCCAGGATAAGCTGGTCAGATGGGGAACTCATCGCAGGCACCTGTCAGTGGTGTCGAATGGAGTGTTGACACGTTTACTGGGGCGGTGAGAGAATAGCGTGTCAGTGTTTCACGGGGTACAGATGCCAGGTTACAATTTACAAGAAAAATATATTAAAAAATGGACATGGACTTGGATCATAGACCGTAGAGTGCAAAAGAAAGAACCAGAATGAAAATTGAGATCTCTTTTAATATGGTTGACTAGTAGACCGAGTCTTTTCTTTTGAAGTCAAGTAATGTAGAATCGCTTTTATTTTTTTGTTCCAGACTTGCAGTATGAAATTACAAACAAAAAGCACTGGATTCCTGTCTGAGTCCAGCTACGTACAATCAATCTCAGCTAGAGCTGGCAAAAAAAGCACTTAAACTTGTGGATCGCTAGTAAATCGTTTTTGCCTTGATCGCTAATAGTTTGCTCCATAGTGGATCGAGCGGTTAGCGAGCTAGCTTGCTAGTAGTTTAGTCTGGAATTAACAAGCTGAGTTAGAGTCTAGCTTAGACCGAGCCAGCTCGGCCTATTAACGAGCTAGAGAACCATTCTCTGATAATTAATTTCTCGTCGTATAGTTTTTAGGGTTTTAGCCAAAACCACATGCTTCATCCCTTCTCTTCAATCTCACTCTAGTGTTCTAGCTTTTGTTGCTCTAATGTTCTCCTGACTCCTAAATTTTGTATTCTACGCTTGTCTCTCATTTTATTTGCTCACTTACCGAAGTATGTTGATTGCAAGTATGGATATATGGAATATAATCGTATCAATAAATTTCTAATTGTACCAATTTTACTAGTAACAACGTGATAGAGGAACTCAAATTGTACAATTTTGACTAAAAATCACTGGTAACGGGAATTATATTTTGGTTAAGAAAACATTAGAGGTGCTTGCTTAGCTCGTGAGTTAGCTCGGTCTAGCCCGGACTGGCTTGTCACAATTTCAAGCTGAGATTTTAGCTCAGCTGCCCTAAGTACAACTCGCTCGGCAGTAGCTCGGTCCAAAATTAATAAGCTGAGCTAAAACCTAGCTCGGACCAAGTTGCCACTTCTAAATAAACAAACATTACATTTGTATTTCACTATTTTGTAATTTGATAATTTGAATTTTCAATATAGAAAAATCTGACTTGGTCTTGGTATATTTCTTGTCGGCTCGGACGGGTTTCTTTGAACTTGCTCCGCACGGCTTGGTTACCTCCCAAAGTAAGTAAGAAAGAGATAATCTCGATTTTTCTATTAATATCCACCGACCCCCCACCCACCCACCCACACACCCCCCCCCCCCCACCCCCCCCCCCCCCCCCCCCCCCCCCCCCCCCGACCCCGGCTATCTATATATTGGCCCTCTCCTTTGCCCTCTTTCAAAACAATTTCGCAAGTTCTCTTCTAAAGCTTCTAGCCTTTCAAATCTCGCTCTTATCTCTTCAGATCTTTGTTCTACCGTTTTCAAGGTATCGATCTCTTTCTTGTATTTTCCTTTTAGTTTGAATAAAATATTTATTCTCCTATAGATTGTACTGGTCGTCGTCTTTAATCTGACCTAGGGTTTCGAGATTGGTTTTCGTATTTAAAGATTGGTCTGGTTCAGGGTTGATAATTAATTTTTCTCTTGCGATCTGAATTTTGACTCAGGGACCTGAAGTGGTAATCTTTTGATTGATTGATTATCTTAGGCTTTCTTGTCCAATAATTGTCATTATACTCATCTTACAAACATCAATTCCAACTTATTAACCAGGAAAAAATGCGTGCCCACTTGACTTAGGAGCTTGTTGTGTATTTAGGGTATAGACTTTTAATACACTTTTTTCACTTTTAAATTTATAAAGTCCCTAGTACTCAACTGAAAGGTTGGTTGCAAGCGCACAACCAATCAGTATAGTATTTGGGATGTAGAACTACAAAGACAACGCAAGTATTGATTTATAGTAAAAGAAACTAAGTAAAGACAGATCCAGCGGTTTTGCAAGAGTTGGTTGTTTGTTTGGAAAGTAAATAACCAAAACGGTAAAGTACTAAATGTAACAGATGGTGGAAGTCTTTTTTTTTTTTTTTTTTTTTGAAAGCCTTGGTAGTAGCAACAGATGGTGGAAGTCTATGGGCTTCCAGCTTGTTCCTATCATTTGGGTCTAGTTTAAAATCTGCATATTTCTTTTCTGTATTTAGGGACCCTTTTTGTTGATTAATTGGAAGACTTTGCTCTTTTTATGACATTTTTAGGCGCTATTTTATACTAAGCAACCTAAAATTGTCGCTCTACTTCATTATGGTATTTTTTTTTCTTTCAATTCTTTTTTTCTTTTTTGCAATATGGCATTCTTTCGTTCTAAGGTGAGTTGGAAGATATTAAAAAGAGTATTGCAGAATTATAAGATAAAAGATAATCAGCCAACAAGGTAGGATTAATTGGAAGACACATCGAATTCATCCAAGTGCCATATGCTATTATTTAGTAATTTTGAGAATTTATCTAACATTTGATTAAATCTGGAGAAAACAGTGATAAATACAAACAGTGTCGAGTTCATGTCCTTCTTTCTCTCTTTATTTTTCTTCTTAAATAATAAATACAAACAGCGTGGAGTGCTTATGCTATTTTTGAAAGAGATGTTTTCCTTGTTTGTAAATATAAATTAACATTTTATATTTTATTATATTTCTTCATTTAATTTATTGTGAACTTTTATTAAAATAATTGATCTGAGTCTAAGTCACAAAGGAGCGCGTGTTTTGGATCCGGTAGGTTCGGATATCCGATTCGTTTGAGTACATTGTTAATTGTATCTGAATCCGGATCCGAATAGTTTCTTTCTATCTAAAAATAATCCGGATCCGAATCCCCGAATTATCAACTCTGTTGAATTTGGATACGGATAGTATACAGATTCGGAGCGAATTCGGACCGGATAATCCGGATCCGTTTGCAACCCTACATGTATGTGAAAGGGCAAGATTAAACATTCAAATAGTTATGCATTAAATTTGCTAAGTAACCAAAGATTCTCTATTGCTAAATTGAAGTTGAATTGGCTCAAATAATCAAATTATTGGCTGTAAGTAACATTGAATTTGTACAATTGTTGTTGGTATGATGTTGTAGTCTATATCGTGAAAGGCTGAAATTTAGTGTAAAGATTCATTGTGGTGGAGCCCTCTGGATGTGCAGCAGCTTTTAGTACAAATAGCCATATGGGTGGGGACTTGAGCTTCATTTCATCACATGGTTGGTCTGGCAAGTGGCAACACAACGACAACAATAATTAATAGCCGTTGTAATTACACAGCCTCACCTACCAGCGTGCAAACAGTGAGTGAGAGAGAGAGAGAGTAGGGACTGAAAGACTAAAACTGAAGAAAGAGAAAGTCTCAATCTATCATCTCGCCATCTCTGTGCTGCTTGCCTCACCTTTCCTCCCTCCCTCCGCCTCTTCTACTCTCTCTCCATCTCTCTACATTTAGGTTTTTATCTCTCTCCTTTCTCATCCAATTTAGGATTTTTCAATTATTTATTTAAGGTTTTGAAATATAAAGGTAAAAAATTAATTAATTTAGTTTATTAATCTCAAAAAATGGAATCTACGACCAAATTTGTCCTCTTTTTTATGCTATTTGCATTATTTTAGGGTTTAGGGTTTTGTACCAATTAACTCAAATTCTTTGATACTTCGGTCATAATAGGCAATAATATATTTTTGTGCTTAGACATCAACATTTCAGCCCCTTTTTTTTAATGAATTTTACACGCGCTAATTTAGGTCATCAGTGAGTTGTTGCGTTTGCTTGAACTGAAATAGAATTTCTGCCTCCTGTGTGCAAAGTTTCAGGTTTGTACGCTACTACCCTTTCTATACTTAATTTCTTTTCATTTCTAACGAGAAATTCACAGTAAAACACACTAACAGTGTCGTGTATTATATTGATGAAGTGAGTTTTTGCTCACTAACAGTGTCATTTCGCTTGCACAATTTTTTATTTTTTTTGGTAACATGCATTGAAAGAAGTTTGTCTTTACAGATATAAGCTTATACCAAATCTAATCAAAATGGACAATTTTTTTTAACAATTTCGCCAGGATCAATAACAAGTAACCAGAAACCACCGTCCTTCATTTGCATCGACGGTCTAATCCTCAACGGTTAGTTTCACACGCTGAAAGGCATTAATAGTTTCTATCTCTGAAAACTGTACGTTCCAATTTTGGTTTGTTTTTTTTTTATTTTCATTTCAATTTCAGATTCGCAACTGCAGTTGTTTTTGTTTCTTTTCTGAACTAGGATTTCTGTCTCCTGTCGCAAAGTTTGAGGTTTGTACATTTCTGTTAATCACTGAATAAATTAAGTGTAGAAAGGGTTGTTCTGTGAAAAATTTCAGCATGATTAATCTGTACATTTTGATTCATAGTGAAGAAATTAATAAATTGTAAAATTTTAAATTTCAGCATGATTTTATTAGATAACAGCAAATGATGTGTTTCAAATTATGCAATAAATAGCAAAATTGCTATGCTTGCAATTGCTGAACATATTCTAAAAGCCTTTCCAATTACCTTCTCAATTTGAGCCAAAATGTAAAATCTACGAATCAAGAACATTTTTCAATTAATTTACTCATTACATTATTTTCTAAAAAACAGTAATTCTCAAAAATTCTAAATATATAGTAAAAAATTTCCAAAAAATGTAAAATTTGATCTCCAAACACATATTAATATAGGGATCACATCTAACAGTTTGATTGACAGTTTGAACTTAGAAAATTGGAAAACCAATTGGTTGCACCACGGTACTAGAACAAACGTTTGATATTAGCCAATCTCTCTCTCTCTCTATATATATATATAGAGAGAGAGAGATGGGCTCTGTACTTCTTGAAGTAAATGACATATTTTACTTGACGCTCATATTTTTGTTTTTGAAATCCAAAAAGTCGATCCAAACCATTCAACATGATCTGCATAAAAAGATGTGCTTGGGGAAATTTTTTTCACATTTTTTGAAATTTATTTACTATATATTTGGAATTTTTAAAAATTGTTGTTTTTCAGAAAATTCTGGATCATAAAAAAAATGATTTTAAATTTTTTTAAAGAAATAGTAAAAAATTTCCAAAATATGTAAAATTTTGTCTCCAATCATAATTCAATATGGAGATCAACTTAAACGATTTAGATCGACGTTTTGAACTTTAAAATCGCAGAATTTGAGTGTGAAATAAACACTCGCTTTACTTTATGAAGCAACTAAGCCCAACTGTCTCTATATATGCATGTATGTTTGCCAACATATAAAAAGAAAATAATAAATAAAAGAAGTTTACGTTTCTTGCATTACATATGAAAGACAAATATATGGGAGGAGAACCCTTTCATTAAAGGGAACGAAGGAGAAATCCACACAAGTCCGGTCTGTCCATGTCGTTAACTTGTTCCAGAAGTAGATAATCGGAGAGGGAAAGAAAAGAAGGTGGGTACTGTAGCGAGGGGAATGCGGGGAAACACACTGTAGAAAGTCTCGAAATTTGTACCCTCTAAATCGGAGTGTAGGTTTCACTGTAGCAAGGGAAACCTACGCGGTGCTCCGTACTGGAGTTGTGGAGCACAGCCTTGATGGAACCACCAGCTGTTAATTATTTAGAATATTAATTGTGCGCAACAACCACCAATATCAATTAATTAATTAATTATTTAGAATATTAATTGTGCGCAACAACCACCAATATCAATTAATGAATTAATTATCCTTTGAAATAATGCATCTACCATCGGCCTGTTGAGGCATTTAAATTCCAGATCCGATCCTCTTATCCTGCCTATCTTCAACTAATACACCAACATTTTTTCTTGTCTCTAGCTATATTTCAGCTGCCACATAGAATACAGAAACGGGATGGCTGAGACTATTGTAAATTTTGTGCTGGAAAAGCTCGTTGATGTTGCAGTTAAGGAGGTTTTACTCGTACACGGCATCGATGAGCAAGTGGAGAAAGTGAGGCGTGACCTCGAAAGAATTCAGGCTTTTCTGAAGGATGCTGACAAGAACGACCAAATCACAGATGAGAGACAAAAACATTGGATCAAGGAAGTTAGAGATGTTGCCCACTTGATAGAAGATGTCATTGACATCTTTCTCTTGGAGGTCTGAAATTTTCTTATAAACTGAATTTTGTTTATTTATTGATTGGATTATCATATATATTACAATTGCTTTTATACCTATCCAAGGCTTAATTAAGAGCCGTTGTAGTACAATACACCAACGTCCAGTACCTATAACAAGCTATAAAATATATAAGTCATGAAAAGAAAAGAAAAAAGTGTTATTTGTAAAGTTCCACTAGGCTATGCTAAAAATCTCAGGCTTAATTCTCTCTCTAATATTTCTAACAAGGTCCCACCAAAATCCACCGGATCCACCGGCATAAGGAAGGCCATGAAAAGGTTCATAAAGAAAACTTCAAAACTCCCGGCTGTACGTAAACTTGTCGATGAGATAAATAAGATCCAGACAAGGTTGGAAGAGATCAAGGCGAGTAGAGAAACCTTTGGAATCAATAATCTAGGTGAGGGCACTGGAGTAATAACGCTGCCTGTTAGGCCACCCGTGATACCAGACATTGATCCCAATGTTGTCGGTTTGAAGAAGGACCAAGACCATATTGTCAACGAGTTACTCGATGAGACCGTTAAGAGACGTTCTGTGATTTCAATTTGGGGCGTTGGTGGACTCGGAAAAACAACCCTCGCGCAAAAAGTATACAACAGGTATGTGTATAACACATGTATATATTTTAATTATGGCATACTTGTAGTTTTGAAAATCCATTGTTTGATTCAAGTTAGTTGAACTCTTATTTTGCAACAATAGAGTTGGTTCAATTTGGTTATAACTTAACCAGTGATGATTTCAACGTCAAGCTTTACAGAAATTATGAAATTATTTTAGTATAAATTTAAGGAAAACATAAATTGATTTGCCAAATTGTCAAACCCATTTAAAGACATTTATCAAACAAATTGTTGTGTGAATCGATGATTTACGAGACATACAACTGCCTCTTGTAATTAGTTTTGTATGTCAAATCTTATATTTTGTTTAGTAATTAATCAAGTTCATATATATGATCATGAAAATAGTATGTATTAAGACCTTTCATTTGTAAGGCTGACAATATCGCCTTAGCAAATGGGTCATTTATATAGACCTACACAATTTAATCCTAACAAACATAAATTGGTCGCGGTCAGGTCGGAATTATTAGCATTTGATCGAGTCTGTGAAGGGTGAACTGGTTTTGAGATAGGTGGGTTGTGACGTGACCTTCTATTAGCGAAATATGATATATTTTAGGAAATATAAAAAATTATTACTGTCCAATCTCTGATCTACCTCTTTAAATCCTCATATTTTACAACAAACAATTAAGTGCTAATTTTTTACAAACCAACAATATTCATGAATAAAGTTTTGTTTTGAAACACTTTATTCATGAATATTGTTGGTTTGTCCAAAAATTAGCTAATAATTTTCCAAAAAAAAAGTTATTTTTTTTAAATCCATATAAAAATAGCAATTTTTTCCCAAAAATGTAAAATTTGGTCCCTAAGCATATTTTAATATGGAGAAAAAGTTGAGCAAATTTAGATCAACTATTTAAACTTTAAAAACCGCAAAAACAAATTGATAGCACCAAGATAAAAAACTACCACTTGATCTTAACCACACAGTCTCACTCTCTATCTATCTATATATATAGATAGTAGAGTGAGGCTATGGTACCTTGCAATGCGTGGATCGTTTTATGCATTGGATTCATATCTCCGTCTTCGAAGTTCAAATAGTCGATCCGAACCGTTCAACATTATTATCATATGAAAATATACTTGGAGACCAAATTTTATATTTTTGAATTTTTTTTACTATTTTTTTTTGGCAGGTAGAAAATTATTACTTTTAGATGGTCCAAAATTTTAGATCAAGTGATTTTCTAATTGTCTCAAAAAATAGTAAAAAAGTTCCAAAAAATATAAAATTTGGTCTCCAAGTATATTTTCATATGATAATAATTTGAGCAGTTCGGATCAACTATTTGAACTTTAAAAATGAAGATATAAATTCAATACACGAAACGATCCGCTCATTGCAAAGTAAACTCTAAACTGTACATTGGACCATCTTCCCAAGTCCCAACCTTAGTAGCAGTTTCACATCTGCATAGATGTCTCCAGCCTAATCTCCAAACTTTAGCCTTTTAGATTCGTCACGAAAATTTTTATAGTTACCTTCTTAATATTTGAAAATTCTGATCTTATAGTCAATTTTCTTAAAATTGAAATTATATCACCCACGCAGTTTGAAATCATGTCCGATTTTATTGTTTATAGAAAATGAAAAATACCGACAATAGGGAATAATTTCAAAGAAATTCAAAATACAAGAAGAACGTTATGATTTATAACGTCCCGCTAAATTCCCACTTTGCCTCCAGCTCCGTGAAAAAGAAAAAAATTTGCTACAATACATACATTATGGTCCATAACGTCCATACTGTAGCAATTTTTTTTTTGGGGGTTTCATTTTTATATATGTTAAAAAAAATTAAATCCAACATTATGAGTATTATATATATGATTTATATATAGTGTTTATAAAAAATATTTACCATAACATAAAATTTGAACAATTTATAATTAGTAGTTTTTTTTGTGCATAATGAAAAAATATTCAACCTGTACGATATTTTATTGTTAGACTATGTATATGATCGATGAATAACTAATCAATAAATTTACTTTTTAATTTCAATCTCATTAGAATATATTTGAAAGCCAAATTTTCCAATTTGAACCATTTCAATCTCATTTTAATTTCAATTTTGATTTCAGAATTCAAATAAAAAAATGGAATTTATTTTTAACATATCTGAAAATGTAACAAAAAAAAGTTGCTACAGTTGGAATGTTTTGTTGAAATTTGACTACGTACTGTAGCAACTTTTTTTTTTTTACGTGGCTGGAGTAAAATGGAAATTTGATAAACTATAACGTTCTTTTTAAATTCTGAATTTTCCTGAAAAAAATTATCGATATATTTTTTTATTTGTCTATTAATTAAAAAATCGGAAAATTATGTGCAGCTCAGAGCTGAGTATAACATTTCCATCGATTTCCATGTGCGCAGGGACCCACGTTATTTGTTATTAGCCAAATCTAATTGATTCAATTGTTTTCATGGTGCATTTCAATATTATATATTATTTAGTGGGACCCACGTTATTTGTTTTTATGTTTTGACCTTACCATCGACCAAAACACGTCCATCTTCTCTTGATTTCAATATTTACTATATTGACACGTCGTTTTGATGGGACCCACTAAAAAAGCTAGTTATTCAGTTGATTAAAATCAATGATAAAGGCATACACAGCTTCAGGGTGTGCATGACTAAGGGATCCGGTTAGAACTATGTGGGTGGTATGTTTTGAATATTTTGATACCGATAATATTAATGGTCAGCAATTTACATTTGTATATTTTATTTATTCTTTGTTGATCAGTTTATCATATTAAATTTTTTTTTATACTAGAATTTAATAATTTTTTTATTTTCACAGAGATGATATCAAGACGCAATTTGAACGTCGCATATGGGTAGACATTTCTCAAAATTTCGAATTAATTGATATTTTGAGAAAAATAGGAGAACAACTCGAGCAATCAAATACAGATGGTTCTCTAAGAAAGCTTCATGAGTCTCTTAGAGGCAAAAAATACCTCATAGTCCTTGATGATGTTTGGACAAACGATCTATGGACTCAAATTGGAGTAGCACTCCCAGATGAAAATAATGGGAGTAGAGTACTTTTATCGACAAGGTACTTTGAAGTTGCTAAGCATGCGGATCCCACGTGTAATCCATATAAACTTGGGTTATTAACGAAGGAGTTAAGCTTAGAGCTTTTGTTGAAAAAAGCTCTTCCTAATCAAGATCCAACTAAAATTGATCATTTAGGTCTTTCTGATATCATAAATCAATTTGTCCATAAATGTGATGGGCTACCTATCGCATTAGTGCTTTTAGGAGGCCTATTAGCAACAAAACCACTCAACTATGCTACTTGGAATAAGGTGTTAGACACAATGAGTTTGTGTGACTATGGAGGGAATATTATAGGTACTAGTTACGAGGCCCTACCATTTGCACTTAAATCATGTTTTATGTACTTTGCTGCATTTCCCGAAGACCATAGAATCGATGCGAAAACTTTACTTCAAATGTGGGTTGCGGAGGGCTTCATACCAAAAGAAGACAAAAGAACATTGGAAGAAACGGCGGAGAGTTTCTTGGAAGATCTTGTGCAGAGGTATTACTTCATTTAATGCCTTACACATTTTAGTATAATATACTGATTTCATTGTGCAAATTTTACATTTTTTTTGGAAATTCTTAACTATTATTTTCGGATTTTTTAAAGTCACTGATTTTTAACGGTCCACAATTTTCTGAAAAACACTGATTTTAAAAAATTCAAAAAAAATAGTAAATATTTCCAAAAATTATAAAATTTAGTCTCCAATCACATATTAATATGAAGAGCACTCCATGAGAAACAAAAGAAAAAAAACACGAAAAAAGAACAATGTAATCAGCACAAACTAGTTATGTAGATCCATCCAACTCAATTGATTTGAAGCTAACTATTTTCCTTTATGAAAAATTTACTGTCCTAAAAATTTATGAACGTTAATATTATAATATATAATTAGTATTTTATTTTAGTGCTTACCTTAGAAAAATGTGAGCCTCAATTATTTAGCTATGACATTTATGAGCTCACCAAAACGAATGTGCTTGTCTGCTCAAAACAATTTGTTTTGTTGTATAACAGGAGCATGGTTCAAGTTGCATCTAGATCTGTGGATGGTTCTATCGAATATTGTCGCATACACGATCTTCTACGGGATCTCGCTCTCCAGAAAGCCAAGGAGGACAACTTTCTCATGGTGTATTCACATCCAGATGATCAGCATAACTTGTGTATGGCGCGTCGTGTGGCAGTTCACCATTCAGATTGTGCTGAACTCGTGATGAGCCAAAACCTCCGCACTCTGTTGTGCTTCCGTACTAAATGCATACCGAATTGTTCTAAGCAAAAGCTGCTCAAAGTGGTAAGCATAGACTATGGTACCGAAATTGAATTGGGAATGTTTGAAGGATTGACTCAGTTAAGATACCTTAATTTAGGAAGTAGAGTGGTCAGTCATGAGAATAGATCCTTGGGGGAAGTGATCGGCAACATGAAGTTTTTACAAACCGTTTCTTCAAATAATTGGGATGATCTAAAGGTGTTACCATGGCATAAAGAACTGAGGCATGTCACTGGATTTCGTGTAGAACTGCCATCGTCAGCAAAAATAACAAATTTGCAAACACTTAATAGGGTGCATAGCGATGAATCATGGGAAACAGAGTTACCTCATGTACCTAATTTACGTACATTACGTTTAGTAGACAGATCGTCTTCATGGGGGGTAGCTGGCGCTTTCCTAAGCACCTTAAATCACCTGATCTCTCTCGAACTTATTAGTGCCTGTTTACCTTTTAATGGAAAATTAGACATGAGAGACTTCCCATTTTATCTGAATCTGCAATCTCTCGAGTTATGTTCTAAATCCAAAGAGTGGATTGAAATGCCCATTGATATGCCTCCTCATCTCACTTATCTTGAATTTTGGAGTTTGAAATTCCGGCAAGACATAATGCCGGCACTGGAGAAGCTACAGTACCTCAAGAAGCTCTTGCTATATGAGGTAGACACTAATGAAAAAATGTGTTGTTCGGCTAAAGGCTTCAGCCAGTTAGAAGTTCTGAGTATTGAGAAAAATTCCTATCTAAAAGATTTGGAGATAGAGGAGGGGGCCATGCCCATTCTTAGAGAACTCGAAATTAATCGTACTCCACATTTGCGTGTTCCTCAGGGACTACGACACCTAACCAACCTTCAAGAATTAAATTACTGGTATGAGTCGGATGAGTCGGACGATGACGCTAACAGTGCCGAGGCAAATGAGATCCGCAACTTATGCAAACATGTTCCTTCAGTTTGTATATTATAGAGCCATGGACTCCAGTCAATGCATATTTTACTCCAAGCGTCCAATTTCATATTTGTCATTGTTTTCTCTTTCAGTTTCTTGTTTGTGTGCTTTGCTTTTTTAATTTAATTAGTGACAATTTTATTTATCGTTTGAGATATAGAAAATGGTTGAAGATTGTAAGTTGAGTTTTTATACATAAACTTTTGCTCAAGCTTGAAAGAGTACATTAAAGCTGTTCAATTCATATCAAATGATGAGTGGTACGCATACAAGGCAAACTCGGCCGAGTCAGACCAGAATCGGCCGATTTGGACCGGAATCGGATAAATTTTGTTGAAGCAATACGAGGACTCGAATGGATTAAACGTATTATATTTTTTTTCAAACTTACAAAATTAAGAACTTGTTACTTTTGATGGCGTGATATTACATGAAAAAAATCCTAATTTTTTTCCGCAATAAATATTTAAAAATAAATAGATTCCGAAGTTAATAGAATAAAATTTAATATATATGATGTTATGTGTAATTTATTTTTGTTTAGTTTTTCTTTTGCTCTCCATAATTGATTAGTTTGATTTAAAACCAATTATATAGTTAGAAAATTGAAATTGAAGAGGCTAAATAGATAAATTCTATGAAGAGACAAATAATATTAATTCTTGCAATAATTACAAAATTTAAAGGGAAAAATAAACATCATAATTTATAGGAAGTACTTTTCCCCTTTTTCACCTTATTTCCCTCAGCCTATTTCCAAAACAAACATTGAATCCTTATAAAGAAATCTTCATAAAATTCATAAAATCAAGATGGTATGATAAAAGAGATAAGATTCAATGATAAGATATCCAATCCATGCATTTTAGATCCCACGTGCCTATATAAAAAAAAATTGTATTTTTAATCAGCATCTCATCCTTTTATTGCAAAGAAAGAAGCCCGGCCAGATTTATATATACCTTTCATTTCACTTTTGACCTATTTTTTTTATAATTTTACACTCTTTCTGAAAAAAATATATTTCAATTTCTAGTTGCAAGCTGCAGTGCTGTAAATAACGGTACTCCCAAGTGATTAATCGGTATGTGACTGATTAATTGAAATTTTACAGATAATTTTGTGTTTTCAATAAAGTTATGTGTATTTATTCGTTTTTTATTAAATATAATTATTTAACTCATCAAACAAACTTATTTTAACTTATTTTTCTTGTTAATTAAGAAAGTTTCATGAAATTAATTGTCATTTAGAAAAAGTTCAGATAAGACAAAATAAAACATGTAATGAATTAATCTGATAAATCGACTGATTTGACCGACTAAATGATCCAATATATATATCGGATCGTGGCCCAATAAATGACCGAGTAAAAGACCTACTGGTCAATCTTGTAATCACAAAAAAAGCAACAAAACGGAAATAAACGTGAAAAATCGGCCGATCAATCAAACAAATCCGCAAATATACCTCCACCAAGTCTATCCGTAATAGTTTGACCACCGCCACCCACTAAACGACCGATTAATTAGCCGTGTAGCACGTTTTTTACAACACTTGGCAAGGTGGGCATCATAATTAAATCGTGGCAGTATAATGACATTTTTTAATACCAAGTAACTTTTTTTAACCACTGAAATGTGATTTTGTTTTTCATATAGTCACTTCAGATACTATATATACCTATGTACAAATAAAGCCAATAATAATTCTTTCTTTTCTAAATGAACTGCCATTAAAACATCCACCAAAATCAATTTGTTCATATTTCCGCAAAACAATTAACTATGATCTCCTTCGTCAACATCTGCTGAGTCTTTTTACGATAATGGACCGATATAAATTATAAATTTTGAACAATATTAAATTATATAAAGAATAACGATACAAATTTAAAATGCTTCTTTTAGTTGTATGTAATGAAAAAAAAAATTCACAATCTTTTGTTTTACACACACACTCCTTGAGCTGCATGCCTTCGGGTGGGCTAGCTAGATATTTCAAATGGGTAATATTATGTATGTGATGGTGAGATCATTTTGGAATTCAAAAGTTTAATTTGGATGACAAACAAGATTTTGTGTAAAAGACGATATTACTGTTTGAGATACAATGAGACGCTCAAATAAAATAATGCAATTTGTGTGATATAAAATGCATTTTTTATGATTACTACTTTTAAATATTTACTTATACATGTAATGAAGTTGCAAAATTATAGAAAACTTCTTGCTTAACATTAAATAACACATAATATGGAGTATATTTAATTTATTCAATTGTCTTGTATAAGATATTGGAGAATATCAAATAACTAAAAATTGTTTTTTAAAACAAAATATTCATAATTTTATGAATTTTTTCAAATATTTTATTTTCTAACTTAATATTTGGATTGATATCTTTGGAAAAAAAATTCAAATTGAAATACAAAACCCGATTGTCTTGTCAAAAACAAGTAGAGCAGTCTGAACAACGTATAAATTTTACTCTTCCACATAGGGTAGAGTAGGATGATAGTATCTTTTATAATATATTATTTTGTGGATCTATGATCTGGTATGCATATCCCAATAGTTAGACACATGTTTTTAATTACAACTTTGTATTAAGTTAAATTACAGCTCTTCTTGTTTGTAATTTTTTTACTTGTACATTGTTTACAATTTTCACATTTATTTTCAAATCTAAATAATTATAATTTGCATTAATTTATTAATTATGGTAGTTAAATTTGTTTTAAAATTTTAGATTCATCTAAATTATAAAAATTTTAAGGTTGTTTGAAATTATTAATTCATAATTGCTTTTTTCTGGTAATATAATTTTATTTCGTTTTCAAATTTTAACTATCTATAATTTTATAAGAGTGAGGCTATGGTACTTGGCCAAGGCCACTGATTAGTGTGCTATTAAGCGTTGGATTCTCATCAAAATTCGCACAAGATGATGGCTTAACGTAGCGCTTCCGTTAAATTTTTAATCTACCGTCTCTTCTTCTTCTTCTTCTTTTTTTTCCCTGCTGCGCTCTCTCCAATTTTTTTTTTTTTTATCAATAAAAGCCCGTAGGCCATATCCTTCCATTAAAATCAAAGTTACATGGTACAGGTCCAAACAGAGAATCAATTTAAAAGCACCTTCCTGCTATTTCTCTTCATATAGGCTGGTATACCAGTACCGTACCAGTATACCCCTGAAAACTCCTTTATCCCTGAAAATTGAGTGTGAATGTAAAGGATCCCCACAACAATCATTTCTTACATTAGACACATTTCATATCCTCTATCCGATGATTTTGCACATAGCTATCATAAAAAGCACAAAAACCAAAGTTTAAAATTAAACCCTAAACATTGGGTATTTTCCAAGTATGGCAATACCAGAACCAACTGATAAGGTGGCAAGATTTTGAAGTCTACTCTGGGTTCTCTAAGTAAGAGCTAGCATCATGTTCAATTTTCCTGGAGATGAATTAGGAAAAAGCAATTGGATCTAGTTGAGTGCTGATGGCAATACAAGGATTCTCCTACATCCATGCTGCAATATCTAATTCTCCTTGGTTTGGACCAAATTTTTCAGAAACAAATAATCATTCTTGTTCAATGTGATCATGTCCGGAAACATTGAACTTCTTATAAAAAAAACCTTCCAGTTCGATACAAGGAAACAACAACTTAAACAGTGGAAGATAAGAAAAAGACATAAGATAAAGGTATTTATATTTTTTTTTCAAAACTATCAAATTAGGAAGATAAGAAAAAGACATAAGATTCAGTGGAAGCATAATGTAAACATATTGATTTTTGATGGCACGATATTACATGGAAAAAGCCCAATTTGTTTTCCGCAATAAATATTTAATATGATAATTAAAATTTCATATATATGATGTCATGTGTAATTTATTTTTCTTTTCTTTTCTTTTGCTCTCCATAATATATTAGTTTGATTTAAAACGAAAGATATAGTCAGAAAATTAAAATTGAAGAGGCTAAATAAATAAGTTATTTCATTTCATTTTATGAATAGACAAATATATAAAGGGTAAAAGTAAAAAATTATGATTTATAGGAAGTACTTGGCCCCATTTCACCTTATTTCCCTAGGCCTCTTTTCAAAACAAACAGATTGAATCCTGATAGAGATCTTCATAAAATTCATAAAATCAACACATGGTATGATAAAAGAGATAAGATTAAGTGATAATATATCCAATCCATGCATATTAGATCCCACGGGCCTATATAAAAAATAGATCATCCTTTTATTACAAAAAAAGAAGCCCAACCACATTTATACCTTTCATTTCATATGGATATTGTTGCACCAGCATTACACATTTGACATATTTCTATTATAAATTTGTACTTTCTGAAAAAAAAAAGAATATATATTTATATATATATAGAGAATGGCTAATATACAAACGTTTGTTCCTGGACTCAGGAACAAACGATTCGGTTCTCCGATTTTTAAAGTCTAAACATTCGATCCAAACCGTTAGATATTCAATCTATATTAAAATGTGCTTGGAGACCAAATTTTACATTTTTTGGAATTTTTTTACTATTTATTAAGATGGTTTGAAAACCGCTGTTTTTCAATGCTGCAGAAATTTAATAAAAACAGCAGTTTTCTAAACAGCTTAATAATAGTAAAAAAATTCCAAAAAATGTAAAATTTGGTCTCCAAGCACATTTTAATATAGATTGAATATCTAACTGTTTGGATCGACTGTTTGGACTTTGAAAATTGGAGAACCGAATCATTTGTTCCTGAGTCCAGGAACAAACGTTTGTATATTAGCCATTCTCTCTCTCTCTCTCTCTCTCTCTCTCTCTCTCTATATATATATATAGAGTAAGGCTACGGTGCTTTGCAAAGTAAACCGGCCAGTTTACTTCGGGTCATTTTTTGGATTTTGAAAATCCAAACAACCCATCCGAACTGTTCAACATGTTCTAAATATTGAAATGTGCTTGGAGATCAAATTTTACATTTTTTGGAATTTTTTTACTATTTATTAAGTCACTTTGAAAATCGCTGATCCAACGGTGAACAGTAAAAAATAGAAAAATTTTCTGGACCACCAGATCAGACACTTTCAAAGTGGCTTAATAAATAGTAAAAAAATTCCAAAAAATGTAAAATTTGGTCTCCAAGTACATTTCAATATTTAGAACATGTTGAATGGTTCGGATGGGTTGTTTGGATTTTCAAAATCCAAAAAATGGCCCGAAGTAAACTGGCCGGTTTACTTTGCAAAGCACCGTAGCCTTACTCTATATATATATATATATTTATATCTGATTTTCCGGTTACAAGGTAGTATTTTTAGTAGCAAATAATAATTATTCTTCCTTTGTATCTCAGTCTTCCTAACGTCTCACATCTATCTGGCCAGTGCGCATACCTTCCTCTAAGGAGCTTATGTAGTCCCTACTAACTAAAATCCATCAAATACCTTCGTATTTTGAATTTGAAGCATCTTTTCTCCATGTTTTTTTTTTTTTAAATCTGGGATGATTTAATGATGATTTGGAGGCAATTTTAACTCGATATGTTGAAGCTATTTTGTACATTGTTTACGATTTGGAGGCAATTTTAACTGTGCGTTGTTTCATTTTTTGTGTTTTTTGGAGATACTCAGTGGCTATTTCACTTCGGATCTAGATGTAGCACAGATAATAAGTGGAAAGATCGAATTCGAGGGTTAATTATCAAGAACAAATTTATAGATAATTAAATTAAAATTTGAAAATGAATTAAAACTGTTAAAACCAAAATAAGTAATTATGAATTCATAATTTAAAACAACTTTCAAATTCAATAATTCAGATGAATTAAAAAATTTAAATGAAGAGGAACTAATACTAACAAAGTAAAATAAATTAAATAATTATAATAAGTAAATCATGTCACATGTAATTACCTAGCTATGCAAAAGAACTGAACAACCAGTTTCCAATGGATTTGACTGTTCCACTCTTTAGTCTTTTACAATAAGGACTCAAATGCCTCATTGTTTCCTGCCCCAATCAAACTCCGACATCTTTATCTTTTATTTTAAAGTCCCAACAAAAGATCTGAACAGCTCAAAATTATATCTACGTTAAAATGTGCCTAGAGATCAAATTTTATTTTTAGAATTTTTTTACTACTTTTTATTAAGATATGTACACAATCAATGTTTTTCAGTTTTTTTACTATTTTTTATTAGTAATATGCCAATTCTTTTGCCCCTTTTGCTAGCACTATCTTGGGAGATTTTCTATCTTTTCCTTTTTGGTGCCCATGTTGGTCAATAGATTTTTTAGGATGAGACATAGCTTAATAATGGAATGGATATATATATATATATATATATATCAGAAATATTCATTGCCAATGGACTAACGTGAAACTGAAGCAAATATTTTAATGTTTATTGTTTATTAATACCTTTTTATATTACTAATACTTAATTAACAAGTGGGGAATACAAAGATGTAGGTCTCGAATAGAGATACTTATTCTAGCGTAGAGTAGAATAGAGAGGATTAAGACTAGATTAGAGAAGAGTACAAGTAATATTAGTGTTGGAATTATTATCCTTTTCTTATTTAAAAAAATGTTTGTCATCTCATTAGCATTTTTAAAAATGAATTACTAATTATAACACTAGATTCCTAATGAGTTTGACATGCAATTTTGCTCAATCATCTAACCAAATAAATTATTTTTCTAGAGTTTCTTTTCTTTCTTCAAACAATTGCTTCTGTTTTTTTCATTTCACCATCATCCAATTGTAACTCCATGGAAGTGTTACTCCAAAAAAATACTCCAAACTCATGTAACCTATTGCGGTTAATAAAATATGAACTTGACTCCTGTTTCTTACTAAAAAAAATAGTCACCTTTGTTCAAAGTTGGAGCTGTCAACCTTCTCTTTTTCATTTTCCATTAGGTACAGGAAAATCCTTTGGAGAATGCAAGAAATTGAAAAAATAAAATAAAACTAATGATATGGATATGGAGAAAGTGAATTTATTTGTGACCCAACTTCCCAAATTTATTCAACCTGTTATTTTTAGGGAATTATATTCTAGAGCACATCTAGTATTATTTATACGATAAAAAAATTAAAATTAGACATTCGACATCAATTTAACAAACTTTAATATTTCAAAACTATTTGATGGTATATATTACACTTATCGTCAATCTTATCTCATAAAATCTGTCTTTTTTAAGGGAGTTTAAATTTCATATAATTTTTGTAGTAAAATGAAAATGAGAAGCAAATCCTTTTTGACTACTCCTTTGTCCGGTTCGGTCGAAAAAGTACTTCAAATTCCCCACGTGAGCGCTCTAAGTCAAGCAAATAAATCTCTCTCTCCTCTTTCCAAAGACCTTTTAACTTCAAAATCCCTTAAGTTCACTACCGGGAGACATGGATTTTGGTCGACGTAGATTGGATCGAAAGATCGCACTTCCGCTCTTCTCCTATCGGACTAGTCACTTCCCACTCTCCTCAAGTGAACAGTTTAGCCACTATCCTCCCAAATACTCGAAATGCTCAATATATATATATTAACAAATAAGACCGCATTGGGTTTTTGGCTTTTTTTTAGATGAAAAAACGAAACAATATTGTTTCTCTCCTCCAAATTAGGTAACAATGCTTTCATATACCTATTTTTATTTTTCTTCGCCAATTGTTTTTCCGCTTCTAATTTAATATATTAAATAAGGATAATTTCGTTGCTAGAATATCTCCATTCTTATATTAAGTGCGTAGATTCCATTATTATATTAAGCGCGTAGATTAACCTGATCTGCCAACCACTATAATTAAAAGATGAAATTTGAGGTTGAATATCAATTCTAAATAATTTGTCTTCTTTAGATTCAATGTCTTTTTTTATGTTTTTACGTGTAGAAGTCTAAATTTATTTAGACATGTACTCGTCACATGTATTATGCACACGATATGGTTAGAATCAAAATTAAATTAGTGGTGCCTGCTTCGTTAGGAATCTAAGAAATAAACAATAACATAATTAAGAAAACCGCCTTATAAAGAGGGATTGTTGGGGTGTGGTGCAGTCGACGGAGAAGGATCAAGGATAGCAATACAAATGAGACCAGTGATTTCTAAAAAATTGGTCATAAAATAATTACAATATGATGATTGTAGTACCTGTAAGTGCACTTTTCTAACCTGGCAAACCCAGTATTGCTGAAACACAGCTGCAAGATAACATACTCCAACTTAACTCTCAATAAAACTCAGCAAGAATAAGGACAGACGCACCATACATATATGAAGTAATTAAAATAATGTTATGAATGCTATGATCTTGTGCTTAGAAAGTAGAAAAATGATTTGGTTAGTTGCAAACCTGTAATAACCAGCAGAAGTACATTACAGCTACAGATCAGTGCCGGAATCAACCTAGGTACATAAAAGAAAGTACATGGAGCTGCTATTGTTACAGCAGCATAAACTACTTATGATATTGTTACACCAGCACACACCAACTTTTGTTGACATAAATGTAATAATGTGTTTGGACAACATTGAATCGTTTTTAAGCATTTGCTCGAATATTAAAGAGGTCCTGTGAATTTCCAAATTGGACAGAATTGGCCCGGATTCAACTTCAAAAGTTGAGTTACTCTAGGAGATCCAAACTCAAAGTTTGAGTTACTTGGTAGCAATTGAGACCTTTATATGTTAACTAATAAATAAATAAATAAAGAGCCTAATTGTATCAATTATTGATGTCATAACCATACGAGGTTGCTATATTTTGAGCTCTTGGCACAAAATGTCTGTATGCATCAGATTCACGCATGCGATGATTGTTTAACCTGCAAGTTCACATATATTAAAAAAACAAACAATTGAGTTCTCGACAGTCATGTGACAGATCCTTTTTAATTGAAAACAAATTGTATTTTTTTTTCGTAAACTTTGTATAAGAAATAGTGATTAGTGCACCATTCTTTGATATGAGGCGTTGTAGTCCAACGACTTGAATTCAAACCAACTGACAAACTTAAATAAAAGAATAATATAGTCTGACTTAATGGAAATATTTGATGGTGTAATCTTCTTTACTGGTGTTCACTTCATCACCACCTAAATGGACAAACTAAAATTTAAAAATCTTGCTAAAATCTGCAAAAGGAAAACATAATTTTGATGTATTATTTATTACATCCTTGAAATACTTCAGTAAAGAGTTTTGTCCAGCTGTGCAAACAGGGGAGAAAGATAAAAAAAAAAAAATTAAAATAAAACTCATAAAGATGGAGAAAGTTTATCAAACTAACCTTTGATTCATTGACATTAATCAGAAGATTTAAGAAGTATTATGCTGACTGTGCCACCTAATTAGTCATAGGTTGGGGCAAAATAGAGTTCATATATATATATATATATATATATATATTTTTTTTTTTTCCATATATTGTTTTTTTTTTTCCATTTGCTCGGAAGATCTAAAACCAAAGAAAGAATAACAAATGAAAACTATTCAGTTAGTGATAGGGGTGCTAATTGAACAGGGTTGTCCGTGGACAAATGGGCCGAATAAGTAGTGAAGCAGTACCTTAGGAGTGAACGGATCGGATATGGATCAGATAGTGGTAAAACCATATTCGTATCCGCTTTTATTTTTCAGATACGGATACGGATCGGATATTAAACGGATACGGATAAGGAAGGCCCAAAAAACTATGAATCTCTTTGTGCGGTGGGTTAAAGTATGTTGAACTAAATTTAAAGAGTCAAAGAGCAACACTATTCGCCTTACTAAAGAAGGCCCAAAAAACTGCAAGTATGTGACGATTGCCGGGTGGATATCCAAAAATTTAAAATATACGGATACGAATAATTATCCATATCCGTATCCGAATTCGCTTTCAAAATTGAAACCGTATCCAAATTCGCATAAATCGTATCCATATCCGTATCCGTAACTATTTGTATCCGAATATCCGAATCCGTAAAAATTCGGATATGGATTCGGATTCGGACGGATAATATCCTACTCGTTTGCACCCCTAAGTACCTTTCATTTTTCTCATTAAAAAAATTAAGCATCGTTCGTGAAAGTATAGATATGCGTATATACAATACCTTTTTATTTGAAACAAGAATAAGAGTCAAAACGTATATTAACCGTAATTGGTTACATTCTATGTTAGGATTTTGAGTTGTAATCCTAATTTGTATATACATAAATTATAAATAAAAATAAATAAATGAAATTATTACTAGAGAAGAAAGATAATAAAAAAAATACAAAGTTTGAAATGTAGACCAGTTTTCAAAGTGCCAAGTTATCTTGATTTAAAAAAAATATCATTGTAATACTTTTACATATTTCTCATCAATATTAACATCAAGATCAATTTACTCAACATTGATCCTCGTTTTATCCAACTAATGCTTAACTTTTTTAAGTATGATTTTTTTAGTGAAGATGCCTATAATATTTTTATTAACAGAAATCTGATATAAGTAAAACTATGCAAAAAATAGCAAATGACATCATTTAGTTACTGCTAAAGCGTAAATAAATGAACATACATACCAATTTTCAATGGATAATACGTGATTAACTGCAATTGAAACATCAATATAAGAACAACATTTTTGCAAGATAATAATAAAAAGCCATGCACAAGTTCCATTTGGAATCCTTGCTAGCTGCCTCAAGATTACAAATTAATTAACAGGGAACATTTGGGACGATCATCCAGCGTTGAACAGGGCTATTGACCCACTTCTTGACTACATTGGCATGGAAACCTGTCGACCACATCTCAGTCCACTTCACTGAATCGTCGAGGTGGCTCGTGTTGTAAGGAACTAAGTTGACCTGATGTATTCATTAAACAGGGGTTTAATGTATGTATCATATAGCTATGAGTTCTCGACTATCATGCCAGATAGTTAAGCTCGTTTAACATAAATAATTACTTACCTCTTCATTTTCTCCAGCCGGGTTCTGAAGAGCTTCTCCTGTGACTCTGTTCACCAGAGCAAAAGAAGATAAACTGTTGGGATTTTAGGCCCAATATTGGCCCAGCCCAATTTCCCCTTTTCTCTTTATTTCTCCCTTGTGAGAAATCATGATGTAGTGGCGGCTCTTCTTGTGCTAAAGAGAAAGAGAAAAAGAGAGAGGAACAGAGGAAAAGAGATAAAGTGATTGTTTGTGCTAACAATTGAAACGCTCTTGTAATCTCTTGTAATTTCTTGTTTAATAGTGAAATTTGTCGGTCGTTTGCCTTCCGGTGGAGTAGGCTTGACCGAACCACCTAATCTCTGTGTTTGCTTTCTCTTGTATGCTTTGTGAACTCGATCTATCTCGCGGTAACATCTTATCTCTACTGTTTGTGCGTTTGGTTATATGCATGATTGTATTTGTCTCTAACTTGTCGGTTTACCTTGGTGTACGGGTTATTGGGTCTTTTGCATAGAAGGCAAAATCGGCCGTTCCGGAGCGGAATCGGCCGTTCCGGAGCGGGATCGGACGGCACCGATCCGATTTCTGGCCGATTTACGCGGTTCTTGAAGATTTCGTTAAATTTCGGGCGTTCCGGCATAATTCCGGTCAAATTCCAGCCGTTCCGACTTCATTTCAGCCAAATTTCGTCCGTTTCGGACCGAAATGGTCCAATTCAACCGAAACGGCCGAAACGTTAATTAACCCAACTCAAAATTTTTTTTTTGTGCCCTCTGCGATTCGAACTCGCGCCGTTCAGTATTGGGACCGAACACAACTCCACCACACCACAGCTTCTTTAGTGTTTAAAATTATATCTCATTTTTATATAACAGTTTAGTTAGTACCTCCATAAGAAGACCTTCTATCTTCAAATTGATGAAGTTGGTAAACGAAGTAGGGTGGATTCTTTCTTGGATAAACCTGTACTGTTGATCGTATATCTGTCTCTCTTGGTGCCGGGTCAGGTCACGGATTTTTATATATCATTTTAGTTAGTACCTCTGTATTAGTAGATTATTTGATTGTAATAATTTTTCTAAATTTTTTTATCAATTTTTTTCTATTTTTTTAGTGTAAAATAAGCTTCTCCTAAAAAAGTCCGATTTTCCGATCCAATTCGGCCGATCCAATCCGATTTTTCCGATCCGGATCGGGATCGCTCGGTGCCGATCCCGATCCCGATACCGATTTTTCCTTCTATGGTCTTTTGTGTGTTTCTTGTAGTTGGTACAGGGTGTACCGGTATTCCGCATTTCTAGATATAACCCCCAACATAAACCTCTTACATCTTTTACCTTATCATCATAACTCATGTCCTTGATCCAGTGCTGTCCATGCATTGCAATTTTAATGAAAGATAATAAGAAAAATTAATAATTAGCTCATATATACTAATCAATCAAAACCAGTTATCAGAGATCACCTATATAAAAAAGGTGAGGATTAATTTATTAATCAATTGATTGACTACCTGATAGTAATCATTAGAGTCAACAGGAGCCAACACAACAGTTCCGTTGCGTACAGTGATACTGAGATCCATGTTATCAATAGAAATGTTGGCCTCACTTGGGTTACCAGCAGGCTTATGAGCGTCTGGTATTACCAAGAGAGTACACTTGATTCGGATCATATCTTCTTTCAGATAGTTGGAGTCCTCGAGGACCGACCTCTTAAAGTATTTGGAGTAGCCCCAAGTGGTCTTCAACTGTGCGGAAGCGGTGTTTGCGGTCGACCATTTGGAGAAGGCCGAGTCCAACAAACGGAAGTTAAATATCGTCCGGACATCTTTCGTTGCGTTCAGCACTTTAAGAAAAATCGATACATGGTCAGAGATTGACTCGTTGCTGCCTTGCGGAAAGAATTGAATCACCCAGTCATAGCCTCCCACTGTGAAACGCTCTGACATGCAGGATGCAACTGCAGTGGTGGGCGGCAGGGGCTTGGGCACTGTGACATAAAAGGAATAGAAGACTGTTCTCAAATTATAATCAAAGGGTGGTGCATTGTCTCATAGGATACACGGCGCTTGAAATTGAGAAATGGAGAATATGTGTTAGAAAGGAGGCGGGAGCTACTGCCTACCGAGTAAGGTGGATGGGGGGAAATAAGACAAAGGTAGACTCCGTGTATAGTGTATGAGGAAGAGCCTTTGGCTCCATTAGAGCATGTAAATTTTTTCAAAACAATTTCTGTAATTAATCTTTTTTATCAATATATCCGATTGCCGCCAACCATAAAAAAAATTATTAAATGTTGAAGTTAATAGTTTGAAACCATTATTTCATGTTTTGAGTTTAAATATTCCACATATTACTTACATATTCGTGGCCGGGGTTGTATAATTAGTTAATGTTTGTATAGAATATAACATTAAGTTTTTAAGAAAAATATAATTAAATGTTCCCTTGAATCGTAATTTAACTATTAAGATATTTAAATAATAATTATACTAATTAAACTATAAAATGACACTCCGTCTCCTATTTAGATATTTAACTGACTTGCTACTTTTAAGCCCCCCTATTAATTGAACTAGATTAATAGAATACTAAGGTTCTCTCTCTCTCTCTCTCTCTCTCTCTCTATATATATATATATATATATAACATGTATTTAAATAATTAAAACAATACTTGAAGGCTAATAATCCACAAGCAATCACCAGCAAGACTTGAGAGAAATGAATTGAAAACTATATAAGGGTTAATTAGATGAAAATAAACTTTAATTGTTACCTGTAGGTTAGTCACTAAATCGAAGTAAATATTTCCTATTTACTTTTATTTCATTTGATGATCAAACCTAATTATTGAACTTTCATTCTTAAATATAATGTATAGAAGCATTGCTAACTGTATTATTATGCTTAACTATTTAAATAAATTAGCTTCCAAAAGTGCCAACAGTTCCATTAAAAAAATCAAATAACGACACAATTTAGTTGCATCTCAAGTGTAAAAAAATGAACATCTATTAATTACCTGCGTGTATCGTAAAATAATTGTGACCATCTTCTCAGATCCATAGTTAATCGATGATTTCCATTGAGACATCAACACAGTAGCTAAATGCATATTTTTTTTTTTAATATTTCAAGTAATTGATTACATGCATGAACACTTATTATGAAATCACACCAGTACAACTTTAGGAACACACAGAGAAAATAATAAAAAGATGATAACAATGATAATAAGAAGGCAAGCATAAGTTAATTTTGGAAACCTTGATTGCTGCTAAAGATTACAAATTACTTAATAGGGAACATCACCGAATCCTCAAGGCGGTTCGGGTTGTAAGGAACTAAGGTGATCTGATGTATTGAGGTAGAAATTAGACAGGGTTTTTTGTATTTATCTTAGTAATCAAGTTTGGTTAACATAATAAATTAATTACCTCTTTATTTTCTACAGCCTGATTCTGAAGGGCTTGTCCTGTCACTCTGTTGACCAGTGCAAAAGCAGGAAAGCCATCTTGATCTTTTACCTTATCTCCATAACTCATGTCCTTGATCCAGTGCTACATGTATTGCATTTTTAATGAAAAATAATTAAACAAGTTAATTAACTCGTACTAAAATCAATACTAGTTATGAGAGATCACCCATAGAAAGAAAAAGGAAATTAAAGAATAATTTAATTAATCAATGGAGATACTACCTGATAGTAATCGTTAGAGTCAGCAGTTGGTTCGATATCCGGTAGAAACCGTCCAATTCACTTCAAAATTTGCGAACCGTTGATCCACACATATTTTGAAAATGGCGCACACGAATTTTGGAACGAATCAGAAGTTCCGACCAGATATCAAACAAATTTCGAAACAGCACACACGAACTTTGGAACGAATCAGAAGTTCCGACCAGATATCAGACCAATTTTGATCCGATGCCCATCGGACGCCCCGATTTTGATCCGATGTCCATCCGGTGCCTAACAAATGTTTAATTGTATAATTTTTTAAAACTTGCGGTTATATTCCATACAAAAACAAACTAATTATACAATAGTAAGCGTTAATACCAGCATAATTATTGTTATCAGTTACAAGGACTAGATTCTTGTGTGTTTGCTTTTCTTAACCAAGCTAATTATTCAGGTCATAAATTATTAGCTGCGGGAAAATAAAAGAATGTGAATTTGAGTATCCGATTAGGCATATGAATTAACAAACTTAATGTAGTATTTTTTTTTTAATATTTAGGTTCTAGATTGTTGGACTTCATGTACTATTCTTGCAAGAGATGTTAATTTCATTGGTGCAAGTACCATTATAACATCTTTATTTTGCATTAAATCCTGCTGATATGATTAAACTATACAACGGGATATATTACATTAATTTACATCCAGTTGTTTGCTAATTGTGGCTATCCATGTCAGAAGTGTACAATATATTTTGGTTCGCGTTTTTTTTTTAACCTACAAACTAAACTATTTGATGGATGATATTTACCAGATTGCACTAATTTGTATACATGACATATCTAAATGAAGTAAAACAGAATGTTGAGGTAAAACAAGTTTTGATATTGTTACAGTCCTAAAATTATTCAATTAAGTTATATTTTAATACAACTTGTTATGATATTGAATGTTGAGGTATATTTTTGTCATTTTCATTCTACATTTTTATTTTATTTTATTTGAAACCCGTAGGTTTTCATTTCTACTTGAATTAACAAGAAATATGATACCTTGTGCTTGATGAAATGAGGGTGTCAAGTTCTATGACATGAATAAGCACAAGTCTTGCTCCCCTTGTGACACTGATTTTCATTTTCAATTTGTTTCTTGGAAGTTGGAACTAGGGCTGCAAACGAATCGAACCGAATCGAACTTACTTCCAGTTTGAGTTTGGTTTGAATTAATTTCGAACTAAATTTGGTTTGAATTAATTCCGAACGAACTCAATTTCGAACTTTTACGAACTTTGTTACGACTTACGAGTTATGACTTATGGCTGGGCCATAGATTGAAATTACAGCACTTCAATAAAAACACAGGCATTCTGAATTCTAATTACACAGTACACCAAAGTTTATATCAAAGTTCATTACAAATACCAAAATTTATATCAAACACCAAAGTTTAGTACAATCAATCAGTATCCAAAGTTTTCCAAATAGCCAAGAGGAACAACATCACCAAAGTTTTCAAATATCCAAAATATTCAAAGTACAATTTAAATATCAATAGAAGTACAGAATAATCACCAAAGTCTTAGAATTATTACAAACCCAAATATTATCCTAAATAACATTAAAGTTCATTATCAACGGAAATCAACTGTTCACGTTTGAGTTAATTTCGAACTAAGTTTGGTTTGCGAACCTATTTCGAAGGAACTAGGTCCAGTTTGAGTTTGGTTTGAATTAATTTCGAACTAAGTTTAGTTTGAATTAATTTTGAACGAACTCAATTTCAAATGAAATTTTTTACAAACTTTTTCGAATCAAACTCGAATCGAATTACGAACTACGAATTTTTTGTGCAGCCCTAGTTGGAACTATATTTTTCACACTAGTGATCAGATCGATGCAAAATGGAGATGTCCAGTTTGACTGGTCAAACACTTTTGGTAGTTTGAAGTTGTAGCCTAAAAATAATGCATAGGAAGATAGATACAGTACATGATTAAAGGCACAAATTTCACAATTATAAAAGAAATTAATGTTCTTATCAAGTTAACAACAACCAAAATCAGACAAATTTACACAATACTGCAAGCGGAAAGAGATGCACGAGCCTCAAAATCCGAAAAATCAAGCAAAAAAAAATTCCAAAAACAGCAATTTTCTAAACACCAGTAATTCCAAAAACAGCCATTTTTTTTTATGAATTTGATGCTTTCTTGATTTAGATGCACAATTCTACAAACTAGACAGTTTGTATGAGATGTGGATTTTCAATTTTTGATCTTGTTGTATATAGCATATAGCATGCCTGTAATATGTGGATATTGTAAAATATGTTTAATTAGTATATGAAACTTTTGACAAAATTGCATTTAGTCCCACTGGTTTGTGTTTATTTATTGATGTTTTTTAGGGAAATTGTTTACTATCGTTACAATACAAGTATCACAAGAAACTGTTGGAAAAATATTGCAAGGAACTCCAATGTAAGTTTACGCCTATTTGCTTCTGCTTCTTTCACCACCCTAAAGAAGCAGAAGAAACTTGGTTCTGCAACAATAATACTAGCACAAAAAACTGCACAAAAACTTGGTTCTGCAACAATTGATGATCAATATTATTAAACTTAGCAAAACAAAATATGATGTTAAAGGGGCTGCTGCAAACTTAAAACTCCTTTTTCTTTCAAAATTGTTACTTTTCCAGCAAATATATGTGCTGGTACCATCCATTGCCATATAGGGCTCAAATGGTACAGAATAGTAATCTTTTCTTTCACTGCACCTATCAAGGATCTATTAGACAAAAATAAGTTGGAATAAGTAAAATTTAAAGAAAGAAAATAAGTTAGAATAATAATCCCTCACCATCACATAATTCATGCTTATATAAAGAAAGAAAAATCTAATCAATAACAGAATAGTAAATTTGAAATTTTGAATATAGCTTTGGATTTACACAAAAACTGCATGAGAGACGGTATTGCAAATTTTACAAAATGAACCCTATTGTTTCTTAAAATAACATAAAAATAAATTTGAATGTTATGCCCTCAAAATAAGTCTTCTTCATTCCCATAATCAGATTCGTATGCACTTTGATCTTAGTCATCTTCATCATCTTCATTCTTAAATTCAAATTCGTCTTTACTCACATATTCTATGGAAATTGATTCTTTCCTTTTACGCTTGCCCTTTTTGCCCATAATAAGATTTGTCTTCACTCTTTTACGCTTTCCCTTTTGATTATTTCATTAACATTAGTCCTAGCCACGTCACAATTTTGCAATTTGGTCTTTTCTGAATATATGAACACATAAAAAAGTTGCTAATAATTTGCAATACAGAAACTTGGAATAACTTGAGGGCTACAATGCTTAATTAAAATGACATACAGTTGACAGTACAAGTTTATTTCTCAGATTTCACTCTGGGGACTGAGCTCTATCACTCTTGTTTTGTTTAACAAATTGGTAATTTAATCAAGGTGTCAAGATGTAGTTAATAGCAAATAAGAAGTTGATATTTAAGAAAGTATATGTACATGTCAAATGACATTCAAATGAAATTAATAAAGAGTAATGATTATATTTACGAAAAGATAAGCTAATTAATGTAGAAAGCCGAGTTTGATCCATGTATAATCAATCAGAGTAATTTTGGGAGAGTTCACAAAGGCAAACAAATTTTAAGGAGAGAGAGAATTTCCGAATTAGATATTAAATGGAAACATTCATATCTTTTCAAATTTTGTTTGTGGAGAAAATTAAAATAATTTTCACCAAAAATATATCTGTAGAGAAAATTCTTATTTGAATCATTTAATTATATTTTTTCTAACTTTGTTTCTTTACATATTATTTCTCCTATAAACCTTGTTTAATGACCTGTCTTGTTTGTGGAGAACAATAGATATTAAATCATACAATGATACTTCAAAAAAAAAATCATGTTATATTTGATCAGTTTTTTTTTTTTCATTTGTTGTTATTTCTTTTATTGTTATTTAATATTTGGATCTCCGTTTCTTTTTCATTTGTGTCTTTTATTTTCATTTCAATATATTTTTTCTTAATTTTGTGTGAATGTCAAACAAAAAGGTCTCTTTATATTCTATTCAATTTTATATATGTCCTCGTTGCAACGCACGGGCACGATACTAGTATATATATAATACGCCTAATGTCATAACGTTATAATTGTAGCCTAATTTATAACAAGTCATTTTTTGCGATTTCAAAGTCCAAATAGTTGATATGAACTGCTCAACATGATCTCCATATTAAAATGTGTTTGGAGACCAAATTTTATATTTTTTGGGATTTTTTTACTATTTTTTTAGATAGGTACAAAATCACTGTTTTGGATGGTTCAAAATTATCTTAAAACAGTGATATTGTACCCATCTAAAAAAATAGTAAAAATCCAAAAAAATATAAAATTTGGTCTCCAAGCACATTTCAATATGGAGATCATGTTGAATGGTTCAAATCAACTGTTCGGACTTTGATATCGCAAAAATTGACTCATTATAACTTAGGCTGAAATTATAATGTTATTATATTAGCCGGACTATATATATATATGAGGAAGGTTCCAATACCCCACGTCATTCATACCTTATCATGCATGCGGTTTGGGTCGACATATTAAATTTTGAATAAAGATATATAATATGAGTTATGATGAGTTATGAAAGTCATGAGGTATTGGAACCCTCTATATCTAGTGGCGGAACCAAGGCCTGGGCCCTCGCTCCCCCTTGGCCCAGAAAAATATAGAGCCCTTTAATAAAAAAAAAAACTGGCACCCCCTTTGTCTTCCTCTCCGCACCCCCTCTGGCACCCCGCACCCCCTCTTTAATAAAAAAAATTGGCACCCCTCTGTCTGCCCGTCTTGGATTTATCAACCGCCTGTTGGCCGCAAAAACTGGCCCCCCCTACTAATCATTCCTGGTTCCGCCACTGTCTATATCTATATATATATATATATATATATATATATATATATAGAGAGAGAGAGAGAGAGTGAGAGAGAGAGGAGGGATCAAGTTACAACAATTTTGAGTTACATTTTCTGCATTTTGTACCCATCTTAATAAATAGTAAAAAAATTCAAAAAAATGTAAAATTTGATCTGGAAATATATTTTATTGTGGAGATTATGTTTAACGGTTTGGATTGACGATTTAGAATTTCAAAATGTAGAAAATCATTGTTGTAACTTGATCCCTCCTCATATATATAAAGTAAATATAATTATGACATTAACGTGAACATGAACTTTTTATCTAACTTTTCTTAGTGCTAAATTAACAAGAAAAAGGTTTTATATCACCATGTGAATAAAGAAATAAAGATAAAGAGATGAAATCAGTAAAGTATTGAATATATGGTGCGCTGAGTTTGCTCTTGTTCTGAAAAGGAGCCTCTCAACTTCCCATGCTTATTCCATTGCACTTGAAATTGATTAATAGGCGAAGCTGATGGTTAAATTGTAGAGTAATTATATATAGGATCATGAAATGTGTTTGGATATCAAATTTTATATTTTTTGAAATTTTTAAATATTTATTAAGCCAGTTTTCAAATCACTGTTATTAATGATCCAAAAAAATTTTGATGTTTGTTAAAATTAGCAATTTTAAAACTGCTTTAATAAATAGTAAAAAAAATTTCAAAAAATGTAAAATTTAGTCTCCAAGCACATATTAATATAGAGATCACATCTAACATTTTGGATTGATAGTTTGGACTTTGGAAATTGGAAAACCAATTGGTTGCACCACGACACTAGAACAAACATTTTGATATTAGCCAATCTCTCTCTCTCTCTTTATATATATATAGAGGGAGAGAGAGAGTTGGGCTTTGTACTTCATGAAGTAAATAACATATTTTACTTCACGCTCATTTTTTTGTTTTTGAAGTCCAAAAAGTCGATCCAAACCGTTCAACATGATCTCCATAATAAAATGTGCTTGGAGAAAAAAATTACATTTGTTGAAACTTTTTTACTATATATTTAGAATTTTTTAAAAATGCTGTTTTTCACAAATTTTGGAGCATCAAAAACAACAATTTTAAAAAATTCTAAAGAAATAGTAAAAAATTTCCAAAATATGTAAAATTTGGTCTCCAAGCATAATTCAATATGGAGATCAACCTGAACAAATTGGATCGACATTTTGAACTTTGAAATTGCAGAATATAAGCGTGAAATAAAACACTTACTTTACTTTATGAAGCATGGTACCCAACTCTCTCTCTCTCTCTCTCTCTCTCTATATATATATATATATATCTTTCCCTACATATAAAAAGAAAACAATAAATAAAAGAAGTTACTTCTTCCATTACATATGAAAGACAAATATATGGAGATCTGAACATCTTTTATTATCCAAATGAAAAGGAATCTATCGGAAAAAGGGAAAATAAACAATAATTTAATTGATTAGAGAATACTAAATTACAAACAATTATTGGCTTCACTCATCCAAACCCGGCCGGCTTTTCTAATGTCTGAAAGGCAAGATTAAGCTTCCCATGGATTTATATCTTTTAACAAAATTAACTAGGTAGATACTAGTCCGGTTGGCCTAAACTGTTTTTCAATCCTTCTTGTGATGGTGTGATTATTGTTAATTTAATTTTTTGTTTATATTTAATAAAGTTGAGAGTCAAACTACTCAATTAATATTCACAGGATATTTCTATTTGCGATTCAAACTTGTAGCTCTCACACACGAAAGCATGGCCTTTACCAACTAACTAAAGGTTAGTTCTGCATTGTTAAATTGAAGTTGAATTTGCTCAAGTAATTGAATTATTGGCTGTAACGTTGATTGGAAATTAATTTGTCCCATTAGGGAGGCATGATTTGAATCAGTTTTCCTCCAAATGCGCAGAGATATACACATTTTTAATAAGCTGCACTTGCCAATTGGAAGTATTCACGGCAAGATTAATCAATTAAAGTCAAACAAATATAAAATAATCATTAATTCTTAATGAAACCACCAGCTGTTATTTATTCTGAATATTGTGCGCATCAACCACCAATCTTCATTAACCTTTCAATTAATGCATCAACCAGCGGACAGTTGAGGCATAAATTCAAGATCCGATATACTTTACGAGGGATGAATTTGTGCTATGCTCACTAAGAAAATTTGATGAACATAACTCTAAAATTTATATGGATTGACGTGAAACGATGAATCCAGAACGTTGAAATTCATATAGTTCATTAGTGATGTGTGTAGATGCAAAATTTTGAAATTTTCGAACATATTTAGTAGAAAGTCAAGCGGTCAAAAAAATGATGAAAAATAAAATTTTGACCACTTTACTTTATACTAAATGAATTAAAAAATTTCAAAATTTTGCATGTACACAACACTCGTAAAGTAGATCGATTTCAACGGTTTAGATTCATCTTTGAAACTAATTCAATAGATTTTAAAACTTATTTGAAAACCAGTTGCTGATATACCAAATCCACTACTATTTTTTTTTTTTGGATTAAAAGGCCGAAGCCCATTTCATTGAAGAAATTTAAGTTACAACCGGCAGCATGTTGTTTGTTTTACCTATATAGCACCAAAATACCCACCCTAAAACAAATTGTCTCAACTATTTGGAAACACAAAGCATAAAAAAAGTTCATACGACATAGGAAATTAAGCCACTCAACGGGGCTGTGAACGAAATAGTTAACTACAAAATTAGGCTGCCAAGCCCAAGGTCTTCTACTTGGAGTCTTCATAGATCCGTAGCTAGTCCCGTAGCGCCAACACAGTGGAGTTGGCCACTTCATCTTCAACATCATCTGGATGCCAACAAGAGAGAGAGAGTACATATGTATCAACTGGTAGTCACAAAGCGATAGAGGCAGAAACGTGATGTGTGACTCGACCTGTACAATAATGCACAAGTGAGATGATAAGTAAAACAATTTGTCTCACCGTTTGCCTCTTACCATTGTCAAAACACAATTCATTGCGATGTTTCCACAATGTCCAGCAAACTGCACTAAAAACCAATAAAAAGGCTGATCGATGAGTATTAGGTAATTGATTAGTAAACTTAATAATATGTGTAAATTTCGACCATTGAATGCTAACAATTTCACAAGAACCCATATAGAACCAAATCTGTTTTATAAATAAGCAGTTCACAAATAAATGATCGACAGTTTCCGGTTGTTGACAAAACTGACAAGTATGATTTCCTCGCCACCCTTTTTTCCTTAAGTTGTCCGTTGTTAATATTCTATTTTTATGGGTAAGCCACATAAAGATGCGAATCTTAATGGGGATAGGGACCTTCCACCATAACATTGGATTTCTAGGTTGAGTGCCTCTGAAATTTAGAAGTTTATAGAAGGACCTAACTAAAAATTTTCCATTGGATTCCCATCTCCAACTAAGTTTATCCTCTAGATGAGTATACGAGAGGTGACTAATGATATCTAAAATCTCTAACCATTCTGTAAATTGAACACCATCTAATGTCCTACGAATAGTGAAGTCATTGCCTTGTGAATTGATAACAGTTTGTAGTAAAATGTCAGTGTTGGAACATATATTAAATAAGTAAGGTTAGCGAGATGCCATGGAACAATTGTGATACCAAATGTCAGTCCAAAAACGAACGGAAGTAGTGTAACCCGGTTCATACGAAACACTAATAATCCCCAAAGGTTGGAGAGCTGAAATGATAGACCAAAAGGCAGATTTTGGCTCACTATGAATTGTGTATTTGTGCAAGATCAGAGTTTTCCAAGCACTAGTGTATGAGGGATCCGTAAATTTCCACCACAATTTCATAAGTAAAGCGATATTCATTTGTTTGAGATCTAAAATACCTAACTCTCCAAACTCCTTGGCAAAACAAGCTCTTTGCCAATTGATCAAATGATATATCTTCTTACCGGTATCAGGGCCCTGCCATAGAAAGCGACGTCTAATTTGATCTATTTTGTTTATCACAGAATCTGGGATTTTATAAACTGATAAGAAGTATAAGGGTACCGAGGACAAAACTGAGTTCAATAAAGTTAAACGGCCTCCTATCGGCAGCAAACTACCTTTCCAAGATTGAAGTTTCTTTTCTATCTTATCAATAAGAAAAGTCCAGTCAAGAGATGATAATTTCTGGGTATGCAGTGGTAAACCTAAGTAATGCATGGGGCATGAAGATGGATTACACCTAAAATGTTGAGCAAATCGAGAAACATCAGTAACATTGATAGGGTACATCGAAGTTTTGGAATAATTAACTTTCATGCCAGATATGACTTCAAAAGCAATTAGAGTCCACCAAGCATGCTCAATATTAGCTTCATCAGCTTTTAAAAATATAATGGTATCATCTGCAATAATGACAATTGGTATGAGAATGATTATCTAAAACTGGAGGTCCTAACCCAACTAACGAATTTACATTTCTACCTTTTAAAAAAAAATTACTAGGGGTATTTGCTGCAAGGATGTACAAATAAGGAGATAATGGATCGCCCTGTCGTACCCCTCGCTTGCAAAAAAAATAATTAGTGAGGTCACCATTAATGTTTATGCACGATTGTGAACTAATCAGTCATTTTGTTATCCATCTAATCCATTTGTCCCCAAATCCTCTACTATGTAAAATATCTAGAAGGTATTGCCAATTAATTTTGTCGTATGTCTTTTCAAAATCTACCTTAACAATTACTCCTGCCTCGTTTGTCATTTGACAAGAATGAATGATTTCTTGACTTAATATAACATTATCTAAGATATATCTCCCTTTAATAAAAGCGGCTTGACTACTGTCAATGATTCTATGCATGATTGATTATAATCGGAAAGTCAGAATTTTAGAGATTATTTTGAAGCTACAATTTACCAAACTAATTAGTCTGAACTTAGTTATAAGTTTGGCATCTTTCTCTTTTGGTATGAGGCAAATGATAGACTTATTCAGACTATTTAGTTTGGTACGGTGATTATAAAAATGCAAACATAGCTGATATAAATCAGCACTAATCAAATCCCAAAATGCTTGGTAAAATTTGAAGGTGAAACCATCAGGCCCTGGAGCCCCATTAGGTGCACAAGCAAAAACAACATTTTTAATTTCATCCAATGTAAAAAGGAGTTCTAGAGACTGCTGTTCTAAATGAGTAATTTTATCACTAGGGTCCCAAAAATCCTTATCTAGATGAGCATATGTGATACCAGGTTGGCCTAACAGATCCTTGTAAAAATGGTGAATATGTTGTTTAATAGCTGGTTTAGAGGTATTAGTAAAGCCATCTATTTCTAATGCAAGAATTTTGTTTTTCTTTGAGCGATGTGTAGCTACTGTATAAAAATACTTAGTATTATTATCCCCTTCTTCCAACCACTTTTGTTTTGAGCGGTTTTTCCAATGTTGTTCCTCTTCTAAATAGATATTATCTAGAGTATGCTTAGCAAGAATCCAATCATCATATTCAAGGGCAGTAAAATCTCTAAGTTCTAAAATCAGTTCTAGGTTTTTGAGTTTATCTAATAGGGTTTGTTTTTCCTTTTTTTTCTTACTGTAAAAATTCCTAGTCCACCCTCTAATTTTTTGTCTAAGAAATTTTAATTTGGCATTCCAACTTTTGGCTATATTGGAGGGATCTAAAGGGTAATGAATCCACCATTTATGTATGAGTTCAATAAAATCTTGTTGTTCGAGCCATGAAGGATCAAAACGAAACGGAAAATTAGAGGGGTCTATCTTGGAAGATATTTGCAAAATAAGTGGACAGTGGACAGATCCATATCTCCCAAGGTCATTAGTAGTACTAGCTGGATAGAATTGAGAGTCAAACTACTCAATTAATATTCACAACATATTTCTATTTGAGATTCAAACTTGTAGCTCTCACACACGAAAGCATGGCCTTTACCAACTAACTAAAGGTTAGTTCTGCATTGTTAAATTGAAGTTGAATTTGCTCAAGTAATTAAATTATTGGCTGTAACAATGATTGGACATTAATTTGTCCCATTCGGAAGGTATTATTTGAATCAGTTCTCTTCCTTCAAATGCGCAGAGATATACACATTTTTAATAAGCTGCACTACCTACCGATTGGAAGTATTCACGGCAAGATTAATCAATTAAAGTCAAACAAATATAAAATAATCATTAATTCTTAATGAAACCACCAGCTGTTAATTATTTAGAATATTGTGTACATCAACTACCAATCTTCATTAACCTTTCAATTAATGCATCAACCGGCGGCCAGTTGAGGCATAAATTCAAGATCCGATATACTTTACGAGGGATGAATTTGTGCTATGCTCACTAAGAAAATTTGGTGAGCATAACTCCAAAAATTATATGGATTGACGTGAAACGATGATTCCACAGAACGCTGAAACTGATATATATATTTAGTGATGTGTTCATTAGTGATGTGTGTGGATGCAAAATTTTGAAATTTTCGAACATATTTAGTAGAAAGTTAAGCGGTAAAAAAAATGATGAAAAATAGAATTTGACCATTTGACTTTATACTAATGAATTCGAAAATTTCAAAATTTTGCATGTACACAACACTCGTGAAGTAGAATATCAATTTTAACGGTTCAGTTACCTTTGAAACTAATTCAATGGATTTTAAAACTTATTTGAAAACCAGTTGATGATATACCAAATCCATTACTATTTTTTTTTTTTGGATTAAAAGGCCGAAGCCCATTTCATTGAAGAAATTTAAGTTACAACCGGCAGCATGCTGTTTGTTTTACCTATATAGCACCAAAATACCCACCCTAAAACAAATTGTCTCAACTATTTGGAAACACAAAGCATCAAAAAAGTTCATACGACATAGGAAATTAAGCCACACAACGGGGCTGTGAACGAAATAGTTAACTACAAAATTGGGCTGCCAAGCCCAAGGTCTTCTACTTGGAGTCTTCATAGATCCGCAGCTAGTCCCGTAGTGCCAACACAGTGGAGTTGGCCACTTCATCTTCAACATCATCCGGATACCAACAAGAGAGAGGGAGTACATCTGTATCAACTGGTAGCCACGAAGCGATAGAGGCAGAAACGTGATGTGTGACTCGACCTGTCCAATAATGCATAAGTGAGATGATAAGTAAAACAATTTGTCTCACCGTTTTCCTCTTACCATTGTCAAAACACAATTCATTGCGATGTTTCCACAATGTCCAGCAAACTGCACTAAAAACCAATAAAAAGGCTGATCGATGAGTATTAGGTAATTGATTAGCAAACTTAAATAATATGTGTAAATTTCGACCATTGAATGCTAACAATTTGAGCAGTTCACAAATAAATGATTGACAGTTTCCGGTTGTTGACAAAACTGACAAGTATTATTTTCTCACCACCCTTTTTTCCTTATGTTGTCAGTTGTTAATATTCTATTTTTATGGGTAAGCCACATAAAGATGCGAATCTTAATGGGGATAGGGACCTTCCACCATAACATTGGATTTCTAGGTTGAGTGCCTCGGAAATTTAGAAGTTTATATAAGGACCTAACCGAAAATTTTTCATTGGATTCCCATCTCCAACTAAGTTTATCCTCTAGATGAGTATATGAGAGATGACTAATGATATCTAAAATCTCTAACCATTCTGTAAATTGGACAGCATCTAATGTCCTACGAAAAGTAAAGGCATTGCCTTGCGAATTGATAACAGTTTGTAGTAAAATGTCAGTGTTGGAACATATATTAAATAAGTAAGGGTAACGAGATGCCATGGAACAATTCTGATACCAAATGTCAGTCCAAAAACGAACGGAAGTAGTGTAACCCGGTTCATACGAAACACTAATAATCCCCAAAGGTTGGAGAGCTGAAATGATAGACCAAAAGGCAGATTTTGGTTCGAATTGTGTAATTGTGCAAGATCAGAGTTTTCCAAGCACTAGTGTATGAGGGATCCGTAAATTTCCACCACCATTTCATAAAGCGATATTCATTTGTTTGAGATCTAAAATACCTAACCCTCCAAACTCCTTGGCAAAACAAGCTCTTTGCCAATTGATCAAATGATATCTCTTCTTACAGGTATTAGGGCCCTGCCATAGAAAGCGACATCTAATTTGATCTATTTTGTTTATCACAGAATCTGAGATTTTATAAACTGATAAGAAGTATAAGGGTACCGAGGACAAAACTGAGTTCAATAAAGTTAAACGGCCTCCTATCGACAGCAAAATACTTTTCCAAGATTGAAGTTTCTTTTCTATCTTATCAATAAGAAAAGTCCAGTCAAGAGATGATAATTTCTGGATATTAAGTGGTAAACCTAAGTAATGCATGGGGAATGAAGATGAATTACACCTAAAATGTGGAGCAAATCGAGAAACATCAGTAACATTGATAGGGTACATCGAAGTTTTGGAATAATTAACTTTTATGCCAGATATGGCTTCAAAAGCAATTAGAGCCCACCAAGCATGCTCAATTTTAGCTTCATCAGCTTTTAAAAATATAATGGTATCATCTGCATAATGACAATTGGTATGAGAATGATTATCTAAAATTGGAGGTCCTAACCCAACTAAAGAATTTGCATTTCTACCTTTTAAAAAAATTTACTAAGGGTATCTGCTGCAAGGATGTACAGATAAGGAGATAATGGATCGCCTTGTCGTACCCCTCGCTTGCAAAAAAAATAATTAGTGAGGTCACCATTAATGTTTATGCACGATTGTGAACTAATCAGCCATTCTGTTATCCATCTAATCCATTTGTCCCCAAATCCTCTACTATGTAAAATATCTAGAAGGTATTGCCAATTAATTTTGTCATATGCTTTTTCGAAATCTACCTTAACAATACTCCTGCCTCGTTTGTCGTTTGACAAGAATGAATAATTTCTTGACTTAATATGACATTATCTAAGATATATCTCCCTTTATAAATGCGGCTTGACTACTGCAATTATTCTATGCATGATTGATTCTAATCGGAAAGTCAGAATTTTAGAGATTATTTTGAAGTACCAAACTAATTGGTCTGAACTTAGTTATAAGTTTGGCATCTTTCTCTTTTGGTATGAGGCAAATGATAGACTTATTCAGACTATTTAGGTTGGTACGGTGATTATAAAAATGCAAACATAGCTGATACAAATCAGCACTAATCAATTCCCATAATGCTTGGTAAAATTTGAAGGTGAAACCATCAGGCCTCGGAGCTCCATTAGGTGCACAAGCAAAAACAACATTTTTAATTTCATCCAATGTAAAAGGGAGTTCTAGAGACTGCTGTTCTAAATGAGTAATTTTCTCACTAGGGTCCCAAAATTCCTTATCTAGGTGAGCATATGTGATACCAAGTTGGCCTAACAGATCTTTGTACAAACGGTGAATATGTTGTTTAATAGCTGGTTTAGAGGTATTAGTAAAGCCATCTATTTCTAATGCAAGAATTTTGTTTTTCTTTGAGCGATGTGTAGCTATTGTATGAAAATACTTAGTATTATTATCCCCTTCTTCCAACCACTATTGTTTTGAACGATATTTCCAATGTTGTTCCTCTTCTAAATAGATATTATCTAGAGTATGCTTAGCAAGAATCCAATCATCATATTCTAGGGCAGTAAAATCTCTAAGTTCTAAAATCAGTTCTAGGTTTTTGAGTTTATCTAAGAAGATCTGTTTTTCCTTATTTTTCTTACTGTAAAAATTTCTAGTCCACCCTCTAATTTTTTGTCTAAGAAATTTTAATTTGGCATTCCAACTTTTGGCTATATTGAAGGGATCCAAAGGGTAATGAATCCACCATTTATGTATGAGTTCAATAAAATCTTGTTGTTCGAGCCATGAAGGATCAAAATGAAACAGAAAATTAGGGGGGTCTATTTGGAAGATATTTGCAAAATGAGTGGACAGTAGATCCATATCTCCCAAGGTCAATAATAGTACTAGCTGGATAGAATTGTTCTCATGTCAGACTTGTGAAAATTATATCTAACAATGCAAATTTATCCCCATTTTGCCAAGTATATTTCCTATTTGTTAATTTCTGTTCTACTAGTTGATGTTTATGCATAAATTTGTTGAATATGGAGCTGGTTTGTATGTCAAATAAATTGCCTGATTTGTCAGCTCTATGTCTAATGGCATTAAAATCCCCACACAAAAGCCAAGGAGCTGAGCTAGTTCCTCTAATAGTATCCAATTCTATTATTACTTAAATTTGAATGGATGATATTAGAACTTAAATTTAAGAGCATGTGTGCAAGTAAAATATTCGTTCCTACGGACAAGTTTATAAAAAAAAAATTACGTCCCTTCTGTTACATATGAAAGACATCTCGAGATCTCAGTCCATCTTTTCTTCAGATCCAAGTGAATGCGATTCTATAGAAAAAAATAAAGGGAAAATACGAAAATATTTTAAGAGAACGGAGTAGGTCCGATGCCCATCGGACCTACTTTTAGGTTCAACGAGCATGATGACCGTCTGATCTAATTTAAGATTTGTGCGCATGAAAATTGAAACAGACACACACGAATTTTAAAGCGTTCTGCACGAATCTTAAAGCAAATCGACGGTGATTAAACCCATCGAACCAAAGTAGGTCCGATGCCCATTGAACCAAAGTAGGTCCGATGCCCATCGGACCTACTCTCAAGTGATATTTTAATTGGTGCACATGCCATCACGTTCAAAGCATAATGATTGGTGAATAATAAATTAGCAACAATTAATGGCAGCTTCACACCAAAACCCGGCTTTTCTAATGTCTGAAAGGCAAGATTAGCAATCCATATGTAAGTGAAAGGGGAAGATTACACATTCAAATAGTTATGCATTGAGTTTGGTAACTAACCAAAAGCTGGTACTCTGTTGTTAAATTAAAGTTCAATCGGCTCAATTAGTCTAAATTATTGTCTATAAGTAATAACATTGAGTTGGTTCAGTAGATTAATAACTATTACTAGTATCGTGCTCATGACACTACTACAAAAAACACATTTATCATCGCCCCTTTACCATCGGGTGTCATTTTGTACGGATGGTGTTATGTAACTAGTGGCAGCACTGTAATTGCTTTGAACTTTTTACTGACTGTTCGGTCTAACCAACCGATGGCGTTGATGCCCCCCCTCCTTTGCCATCGAGTATATTTTAAGTACAGTTAGTATTGAGTCACTCTTCGACATCGGTTTGGCTCAACGGACGATGGCATTGAGGGGGTGACTTTTACCATCTATTGTGTACATGATATATTGGTGTTAGTACAAAGCAATAACAACTCATTACCATATTGAACCGATGTCATATATTCTCAGGGGTAACGCTGTAAATAATTGAAACCTCAGTTTAGCATACACTATCTGGTCCATATAGTGAACCGATGGTGGTAATGTTATATATATTTATATTCCAGTAAACCCTAGCTAGGTCGGTTATCCCCAACCCTTTGATATGACCAAACACTAGCTCAATGTAAAAATCAACTTCCCAAAATTGACGGACTAAGAAGCTAGTATTTCCTCTCCCGGCATCATTTGTATGCTAGATCACTCTTCTCTCCATTATTTTTTGTTTATTTTAATCGTTATTTTGAATGGTTTATTAAATTAGGAAATAATTTAAACTAGGGTTTAGTTATTCAATGTTATTTTTTATTTTGTAATAGCAAAATGAGTAGCCAAAATAGTCGTTACTCATCAGATCCTTATTGCAATAGATGTCTTAAGCCAACTGTTGTCATGCTTTCGAAGACCAGAAAGAATCCGGGGAAGAAAGTTTATACATGTCCAGAGTGCAATCAATGGATGGGCTGGTGCGACAACACAGCTGCCAATTTAAGTAACGTAAGTTTAAATTCTCATATGCAACTAGGCAGACAAGTTGCAAGATATCGAAATGAGACCGAAGTATCTTCCATTCTCAAGAAACAGCTAGTAGTATTAATTGTACTTTGTGTGTTGATGCTTGTGATCTATTTTTTAATTGTTGTGTTGTTGCTTCATGTGAAATAGTGGATTAATTACTTTGTACGTAGTTGTTAAATGAGATGGGTCACAAGCTGTCCAACAACATGCATGTTCATGTTCTGAAAAATTAAATCATGTTTCAAACCCAAGGTTTCGGTAGTGTATGAAAGGCACATGATAGTGTATTGTTGTTTAATCTCTTACACAAACTCCCTTTGAATTAAGTTGTGGTTTGCGAAAGAGTTTAAACAACAACATATGTCCACTATTATATGTCCATTTTTACACTGCGTTAAGCTTGGGTTTAAAACATGATTTAATTTTTCATAACATTTTTTGCAAGTTGTTGGACAGCTTGTGATAAATTTCATTTCCTTTTGATTTTCACTATATTTTATTTGACCCCTTACAAGAACAATATGCTTTTTGGTTAGGTTCCAAAGAAATGGGTCAAACTAACTTTTAACTAATAAAACATATTCTTAAAATTAAATCATGTTTTGATCCCAAGTTTTTGGCGATGTAAAAATGGCATGTGACAGTGCATTGTTGTTTAATTTCTTACACAAACTCCCTTTGAATAAGATGTGGTTTGCGAAAGAATTTAAACAACAACGTAAGTCCACTGTCACGTGTCCATTTCTACATTGTCAAAAACTTGGGACTAAAACATGATTTAATTTTCAGAAAATATTTTATTAGTTGAAGGTTAGTTTGACCCATTCCTTTGGAACCTAACCAAGATAAAACATGTTCTCATGTAATTGTTGAATATGGTGTGTTGTAATTGTAAATAAGGAGATAAATTTATGGTTGTTTATTTGAGCAGATAACTTTGTCTATGTTGTTTGCACAACTCGGTAACTTTTATGTAGATTAATTGCACAATTAGTTAATGTTGCTTGCATGTACAATTCGTTCGGTGTTGTCAAACTCCACGTATTGAATTAGTAAAGGTAAATTTCAATAGAATTGGCAATACAAAGCAATTTCTAAATACAAAACAATTTCTAAGAAATATCAATGTAGGGCAAAGTTTGTTGAATTTGTATCCTCTGCATTAACATAAAAGAGAATCTTTTGAGTTAATGTATCTCGGCCATTCGATATGTTTTAATATTCGTGCGGACTAGATCCACACTAATATTAAAGGGCCCCTATGTTATAGGAAGGAGCTGGATTGGCTCTGTTTAAAATTAGATGGTTGAGATTCATTAACTCAAAAAGATTCCCTTTTGAGTTAATGCAGATGATACGCATTCAAGTTTGCTATACTATTGGCATTTATTCGCATAACGCCATCAGTGGGACTACTAAGCGGATGGGATATCACTATGGAGCCGATGACATTCTAGTTAAGGGTTTCAATATATATATCCAACAACACAGAAGTGTTATAGCACTCTCTATCTAGCTTTCTCCGCTGCGACTCCCTCTCTAACAATAGCACTTATCGGCCGCCACCTCAACAACACCGAGCACTCTCCATCATTGAATGTCCCTTTATCTTTCTAGGGTTCTAGATAGGGTTTAGGGTTAGGGGGTTTTTAGGGATAATATGGTTCTAGGGTTTATGGTTTAGTTTTAGATCTTTAGTTTTTCCAAGTGTTTTTTTAAGCATTTGTAGTTTTGGAGCTTTCTTACTCTTTGATTTGTAATTTAATTTCAGCAATGTCGTCCTAATCATATATGCAATGTACGAAAAAACTGAGAAGGATCACTCCACAACGAATTCATATTACCACTAACAGTTATGCTGGTTTGGATGTAAGGGTAAAATTTCCTAATTTTGCATTTTATTGATTATTAAATCTTCAATAACATAAATATGCAAGGATGACCTTTCCTTTACATCCAATCATATACATTTCATTTTTTGAAGATTTGCATCCAGTCAAGACCTGTTAAGAGAATTGCAAGAAGAGCAATGGATTGGATATTAGCTAGAGGAAAGCCAAATGCAGCTACAAAATATGATTACAGCAGCAACATATGTTATTTCAGATGCCATGCACGGCGAGATGCCTACCCAAGAAGCTGATTCCTTGAACTGTAGTCAGGTAAGGCACCTGATTGAATAACTTAGTATTTTTTAAATATAAGCTGTTATTTGTAGCTGATAGTGATACATTCATTTGTACATGATAGGGGCCTGCTGATGTGATTAATGAGATTGCCAATAAGATGAGTAATGAATTGGTGCTACCGAGACGGCCAATACCTGTAGGAGGAATACAGGGTCAGGTCCCGCTTGTAGATCAGGAGGCATTGGACGAACTAGTCCTGGAATTCCAACTACTATATGACAGATATCTTGTGACGCCACTATCTGAAGGAGGAGGCTTCCGCTGCTATATCAGGCAGAGAGTGTTTCGGGATGAGGGCTTTTATGTAACAGTGGGTTTCACAGATCTCTGGGATCTTCTGACTTATAACGAGATCGATGTCTCTATTATCCAAGTCTAGATAATGTGGGTATTTATTATTATAAATAGATCTATTATTTTTACAATTGACTCCTTTATTTTATTCTGACATTGACTATTTTCAGGTATTGCATGAAGCTAGTTCCTGAAGGTGCCCAAAATAATGTTGACATTGATTTCCTGGACCTCAGTCCGCTAAGCGCCACAACTATTAAATATGTTGGTGAACAATCCCTTTCGTACTTGGCCGATACCTTGCTAAAATTTCAGGATAAGAGTCTGGTATTCTTACCTTGCCACGAAGCTGGATAAGTTGCTAATTCTACTCATGTTTATTGTCTATTTTTAACAACTTTGTATTGATTTATTATTTATTACTTATATTTTAGAGAACGTTGGAGGCTTCTCGTTATTATCCCAAGACAGAATGTTGCCTACTTGCTGGACTCGGTGCCAGTTGCAAATAACGATCGTGAGTTATATATTGTTCCTCTATTACAGTAGTAAGCAAAATATATACAATTTAAAATGCAAAATACTAACCTGGCCTACTTCTAGGTACCATATACTGACCTTTAATAATTCTAGGGCTTATAAGTCATACATACACCAGGGAGGACGGCACATGCCGCGGAGAAGAGCAATGGAGGTCAAAATGTTTCAGGTAGAAATATTTTAATCGAGTATTTCACTGCAACTTATTTCAAGTTTCAATTGCACTACAAATTAGATTTTGTTTTAAATAATACGCATTTGATCAGAGCCCCACGCAAAGCAATTCATGGGAGTCCCAGTTTTATGTAATGAAGAACATGGAGATACTCATAAAAAAATATGCACGTTCTTTTCAAAAGGTTTGTCAATGATCACTTGTTTCTATCATGCTTTCAGATTAAGTTCTTATATATGTTGTTCATATGTTTTGATTTATTCATGCAGTGTCGTCTGTCCAGAATATCGTACAAAGAAAACGCATTACATGACATCCGTATCCAATGGTGTAAGTTCTTCTTGGAATTAATTTAATTACTGTGCAAGTACTTGGTGGTGGGAGGACTTGGTGCTGATATATTGTTGTCTGTGGTTTAAACAGTGCTTGTTTTCTGATTTTTGCGGTGAGACATTTTGGTGTTGGTTTTAATTATGTGCTAAGAACAGCTTGTTAGTTTTCTAGTACAATGAATGCTCTATATATTGTTGTATGTGTGATCTACTTTATATATTGCTTGTTGCAAGGATTAATATATATGTTGTTGATGCCTATATTAATTGTTGGTTAAAATATGGGTATAGAATGCATGCATGCTTATTGTTGCTTTGCTGGTTTTTAAAAATGGCTAGCAAATATATCATAGAGGCTAGCCCCTAATACAAGAATTAATAATAAAACATAATAATTCTATATACATTACCATCGGCTCAAAAATTAACGACCGATGCAAACTAGGACCTGCTAACGCCAACTCAAAAAAAACAGATGGTGTAAGACACCTTTGCAATAAGCTATTAAAATCCAACATGCAGCGTTGATTACATTTGTTGTCGGTTGCGAAATGAAATCGATGGCGTTGGTAGTCAACACCGTGTGTTTGATCGTGCGCTGCCGATGGCATATCGATTAATGCCATCAGTTTTGAACCAATGGCATATGAGTATACCTTTCCTATCGGGGCGATAGCCATCGGTTCGGCATCCGATTGCGGACTGCGATTTCACCCGACGGTGAAGTGTTTTTTTGTAGTAGTGTGAGTTGTAACAAGAACATATTATAAGATAACAAAAATATTCATCAAATGACAAGTATTCGTACAAAAATTTAAACTAAATGACAAATAACGTTCTTTAAATGACATATCAAATGACATATTGAATGACACGTAAATAACATCTCTTAAATGACATATATGTTTTTTTTTAATCTTTTTGACATATTTTCATGAAAAAATCTTATACAAAATGACAAATAACATTCGTTAAATAATATAAAAAAAAGATAAGAAATGAAGACATAGCCAATCAATTATTGAATTATCAATCAATCCAAAATATCCATAAATGTCATATAAAAACATAAAGTAATTATGACCAATAAGAAAGATGATACAATTTGTATGTGGCGAGTACTTGTCTAAATAAATTTAGACTTCTACACGTTAAAAACCATCAAACATATGCATATATAGAATCACAAAAAGAAAAATTATTTAATTACAGGACAGATATTCAATCTCAAATTGAATCTTCAAATCACAGCCGTTGGCGAATCAAAACATCTACGTATTTAATACAAGAACGAAGATGTAACAATAACACGCAGGAGGTAGCCCTTTCCTTGTATACCTAAAAATAAAGTATAAGCAAATTTTTATTGGCCTCATTCGTGTCTTTCACACCGACTGCAAATTAATTTGTCCCATTAGGAAGGCATGATTGGAAGTATTCACGGCAAGATTAATCAATTAAAGTCAAACAAATATAAAATAATCATTAATTCTTAATGAAACCACCAGCTGTTAATTATTTAGAATATTGTGCGCATCAACCACCAATATCAATTAATTAATTAACCTTTGAAATAATGCATCAACCAGCGGCCAGTTGAGGCATTTAAATTCCAGATCCGATCCTCTTATCCTGCCTACCTATCTTGAACTAATACACCAACATTTTTTCTTGTCTCTAGCTAGTTTCAGCTGCCACATAGAATACAGAAAAGGAATGGCTGAGACTATTGTAAATTTTGTGCTGGAAAAGCTCGTTGATGTTGCAGTTAAGGAGGTTTTACTCATACACGGCATCGATGAGCAAGTGGAGAAAGTGAGGCGTGACCTCGAAAGAATTCAGGCTTTTCTCAAGGATGCTGACAAGAACCAAATCACAGATGAGAGACAAAAACTTTGGGTCAAGGAAGTTAGAGATGTTGCCCACTTGATAGAAGATGTCATTGACATCTTTCTCTTGGAGGTCTGAAATTTTCTTATAAACTGAATTTTGTTTATTTATTCATTGGATTGTCATATATATTACAATTGCTTTTATATATACCTATCCAGCTTAATTTAAGAGCCGTTGTAGTACATTGCACCAACATCCAGTAACTATAACAAGCTATAAAATATACAAGTCATGAAAAGAAAAAAAAGAAAAAAAGTGTCATTTGTAAAGTTCCACTATAGTCTATATATGCTAAAAATCTCTGGCTTAATTCTCTCTCTAATATTTCTAACAAGGTCCCACCAAAAACGACCGGATCTAACGGCATATGGAAGGCCATGGAAAGGTTGATAAAGAAAGCTAAAAAACTCCCGGCTGTAGACAAACTTGTTGATGAGATAAAAGAGATCTAGACAAGGTTGGAAGAGATCAAGGCGAGCAGAGACACCTTTGGAATCAATAATCTGGGGGAGGGCACTGGAGTAATAACACTGCCTCTTAGGGCAACCGTGATACCGGACATTGATCCCAATGTTGTCGGTTTCAAGAAGGACCAAGACCATATTGTCAACGAGTTGCTCGATAAGACCGTTAAGAGACGTTCTGTGATTTCAATTTGGGGTGTTGGTGGACTCGGAAAAACAACCCTCGTGCAAAAAGTATACAACAGGTATGTGCATAACACATGTATATATTTTAATTATGGCCGTTGGTGAACTGGTTTTGAGATAGGCGGATTGTGACATGAGCTTCTATTAGGGAAATATGATATATTTTAGGAAATGGCCAATTATTTTACTATCCAATCTTATCTAACTCTTTAAAATCCTCATATTTTTACCACAAACAATTAGATGCTAATAATATCTTACTAATTATTTTTTGAAGGTTAGAGGCTTTAAATGCCTACTAACAATTTCATTGGTAAAAAACGTATTTACAATTAATGGATCAAATGACCATAATTCCTAATTTATTCTTTTATTCTCATAAAATCCTCTAAACTAATATAATATTCTAATATAACTCTAATATCCTAATCATTATTTCGCTCCACGACCGGATCCACTTTTTCGACCACTGCCGTGCTCCTCCGACGACCGAATCTACTCACCATTGTGCTCCAATCAAGATGTTGATCACTCTAATACTTTAATCGCCATCTCGCTCTACGATCGGATCCGCTTCTTCAACCGCCGTCGCACTCCGACGATGACCGGATTTACTCACCGTCGCACTTTAATCGAGATGGGAACTCTATGCTCCGAACTCCAACGATACCGCACTCTCAGCTCCGATCGGCTCCGCTTGTCTCCGGTTCCTCTCCTCTCCCTCATTCTCCTCTCAGCTCAAGAAGGTAGAACCGAGAGAGGAGAGGTATTGCTTCGGAATGTGAACTACAAGAAAGCTTAGTTAAGTTTTGACAAACCAACAATATTCATGAATAAAGTTTCGTTTTGAAACACTTTATTCTTGAATATTGTTGGTTTGTTAAAAATTAGCTAATAATTTTTCAAAAAAAGTAATTTTATAAAAATCTATAAAAGAATTAGTAATTTTTTTTAATCCCAATTACATTTTAATATGAAGAATATGTGAAGCATTTCAAATTAACTATTTCAACTTTAAAAACCGCAAAAACAAATTACTAACACCAAAACTCATAAACTACCACTTTGATCTTAATCACACACTCTCACTCTCTATCTCTCTATATATATATATATATAAATTGTACATTGGACCTTCTTCCGAACCTTAGTTGCATTTTCACATCTGCATAGATGTCTCGGGCCTAATCGCCAAACTATAGCCGTTTAGATTCGTCACGGAAATTTTATAGTTACCATCTCAATATTTTAAAATTATGATATTATTGTTGATTTCTTTAAAATTCAAATTATATCACCAACACGGTTTGAAATCATGCTGATTTTTTTATTTATAGAAAAATAAAAAGTACCGACATAGGGAACAGTTTCACAGAAATTCGAAATCTAAGAAGCCATGATTTATAACGTCTCCCGGACGTTATAAACCATAACGACCCACAAAATTCCCACTTTGCCTCCAGCTCCGTGAAAAAAGAAAAAAATTTGCTACAATACAGACGTTATGGTCCATAACGTCTGTAACAATTAATTTTTTTCTTTTTGGTGTTTCATTTTCATATATGTTAAAAAAAAATCCAACATTATGAGTATTATATATATGATTTATATATAGTGTTTGTAAAAAATATTTACCATAACATAAAATGAAGAATTTGTAATTAATAGTTTTTTTGGTGCATAATGAAAAAATATTCTAACCTGCATGATATTTGATTGTTAGACTATATGTATATGATGAATAAATAATCTATAAATTTACTTTTTAATTTCAATCTTATTTGAATATATTTGAAAGCCAAACATTCAAATTTGAACAATTTCAATCTCATTTTAATTTCAATTTTGATTTCAGAATTCAAATGAAAAAAATTCAAACGGAATTTATTTTTAACATATATGAAAATGAAAAAAAAGTGCTGCAGTAGAGACGTTTATGGTTCATAACGTGCATACTGTAGTAATTTTTTTTTTTTTTTTACGAAGCTGCAGTAAAATGGATTTGACCGGACATTATAGTTTATAAACCATAACGTTGTTGTTATATTTCGAATTTTCTCAAAAAAAATTCATTATTCTCCATATATTTTTTTATTTTTCTATTAATAAAAAAATTGGAAAATCACGTGCCTCAGGGCTACGTATAACATTTTCATCATCGATTTCCATGTGCGCAGGGACCCACGTTATTTGTTTCAAAGCCAAATCTAATTAATTCAATTGTTTCATGCTGCATTTCATCAATATTATATATTATTTGCTGGGACCCACGTTATTTGTTTTTATGTTTTGACCTAAACATTGATTTCAATATTTACTATATGGGCACGTCGTTTTGGTGGGACCCACTAAAAAGCTAGTTATTCAGTTAATTAAAATCAATGATAAAGTCATACACGGCTTCAGGGTGTGCATGACATGAATCATGCACAGGTTAGAGATATGTGTAAATGGTATGTTTTGAATTGTTTTGATACTGATAGTAATTAAGTTTAGAATTTTCAAATATTTAAATGGTACCTAAAAAATATCGGAATTGGTCATCAGTTTACATTTGTATATTTTATTTATTCTTTGTTGATCAGTTATCATATTTAATTTTTTTTATACTACAATTTAATATATCTTTTATTTTTCACAGAGATGATGTCAAGATGCAATTTGAAATTCGCATATGGATAGATATTTCTCAAAAGTTTGAATTAACTGATATTTTGAGAAAGATAGGAGAACAACTCAAGCAATCAAATTCAAATGGCTCTCTAGGCAAGCTTCATGAGTCTCTTAGAGGCAAAAAAATACCTCATAGTCCTTGATGACGTTTGGACAAACGATCTATGGATTCAAATTGGAGAAGCACTCCCAGATGAAAATAATGGAAGTAGAGTACTTTTAACCACAAGGTATTTTGATGTTGCTAAGCATGCAGATCCCACGTGTGATCCATATAAACTTGGGTTATTAACGAAGGAGTTAAGCTTAGAGCTTTTGTTGAAAAAGGCTCTTCCTAGTCAGGATCCAACTAAAATCGATCATTACGGTATTTTTGATATCATAAATCAATTTGTCCATAAATGTGATGGGCTACCTATTGCATTAGTGCTTTTAGGAGGCCTATTAGCAACAAAGCCACTCAACTATGCTACCTGGAGTAAGGTGTTACAAACAATGAGTTGGTTTGCCTATGGAGAGAAAATTATAGGTACTAGTTATGAGTACCTACCATTTGTTCTTAAATCATGTTTTATGTACTTTGCTGCATTTCCCGAAGACTATAAAATCGATGCCAAAACTCTACTTCGAATGTGGATTGCGGAGGGCTTCATACCAAAAGAAGATAAAAGAATGTTGGAAGAAACGGCGGAGAGTTTTTTGGAGGATCTTGTGCATAGGTATTACTTCATTTAATGTATTACACATTTTAGTATAATGTGCTGATTTCGTGATGCAAATGCTCGTTCCAATATTTAATTTTCATAAAAGCCCTTTGGAGTTCATAGATCCATCCAGCTCAATTGATTTGAAGCCAACTATATTTTCCTTTGTGAAAAATTTACTGTCCTGAAAATATATGAACGTTAATATTATAATATATAATTAGTATTTTCTTTTAGTGCTTACCTTAAAAAATGTGAGCCTCAATTATTTAGTTATGACATTTATGAGCTCTCCAAATCGAATGTGCTTGTCTGCTCAAAACAATTTTTTTTGTTGTATAACAGGAGCATGGTTCAAGTAACATCTAGATCTACGGATGGTTCTATCGAATATTGCCGCATACACGATCTTCTACGGGATCTTGCTCTCCAAAAAGCCAAGGAGGACAACTTTCTCAGAGTGTATTCACATCCAGATGATCAGCATAACTTGTGTATGGCGCGTCGTGTGGCAGTTCACCATTCAGATTGTGATGAACTCGTGATGAGCCAAAACCTCCGCACTCTGTTGTGCTTTAATAATACAGACATGCCAAATTGTTCTAAGCTAAAGCTGCTCAAAGTGGTAAGCATAGACAATGATACCGAAATTGAATTGGGAATGTTTGAAGGATTGACTCAGTTAAGATACCTTAACTTAGGAAGTACAGTGGTCAGTCATGAGAATAGATCCTTGGGGGAAGCGATCGGCAACATGAAGTTTTTACAAACCGTTTCTACAAAAAATATGAAAGGTCTAAAGGTGTTACCATGGCATAAAGAACTGAGGCATGTCACTGGATTTATTGTAGAATTGCCATCGTCAGCAAAAATAACAAATTTGCAAACACTTAATATGTTGTGTAGCGACGAATCATGGGAAACAGAGTTACCTCATGTACCTAATTTACGTACGTTACATTTAATAGACAAATCGTCTCCATGGGGGGTAGCTTTCCTAAGCACCTTAAATCACCTGAATTTTCTCATCCTCTTTAGTTACTATTTACCTTTTAATGGAAAATTAGATATGAGAGACTTCCCATTTTATCTGAATCTACAATATCTCGAGTTATATTCTTTTTCCGAAAAGTGGATTAAAAAGTCCATTGATATGCCTCCTCAGCTCACTTATCTTAAATTTAGGGGTTTGAAATTCCGGCAAGACATAATGCCGGCACTGGAGAAGCTACAGTACCTCAAGAACCTCTTGCTATATAGGGTAGACACGAATGAAAAAATGTGTTGTTCGGCTAAAGGCTTCAGCCAGTTAGAAAAACTGAGTATTTATAAAAATTCCTATCTAAAGGATTTGGAGATAGAGGAGGGGGCCATGCCCATTCTTAGAGAACTCAAAATTGAGTCTACTCCACATTTGCGTGTTCCTCAGGGACTACGACACCTAACCAACCTTCAAGAATTGAAGTGGTATGTGTCGAAGGATGACCCTGACCATGCTGCCAAGGTAAATGAGATCCCCGACTTATGCAAACATGTTCCTTCAGTTATTATACTATAGAGCCATGGACTCCAGTCAATGCATATTTTACTCCAAGCGTCCAATTTCATATTTTTCATTGTTTTCTCTTTCAGTTTCTTGTTTGTGTGCTTTGCATTTTTAATTTAATTAGTGACAATTTTATTTATCGCTTGAGATATAGAAAATGGTTGAAGATTGTAAGTTGAGTTTTTATACAAAAACTTATGCTCAAGCTTGAAAGTGTACATTAAAGCTGTTCAATTCATATCAAATGATGAGTGGTACGCATACAAGGCAAACTCGGGCAAGTCGGACCGGAATCGGACCAGACCGAGCCGATTTTGGACCGATTTACGCGGAGAGCGAGTTTTAGAGGTAAAACCGGGTTGAACAGTGTTGAATCGGCCGAGTTTGCACCGATTTCAGACCGAGTCTTAAGATTTAGACCGGTTCTTCTGGTTCCAAACCGATTCTTCTGTTGGATCTTAATTCTCCGAAACTCCGATTATTTTTCTGATTTTGGGATGTTTCCTGAGGAAGAAGAAAGATTATTAATAGAAAATGAACATGGCGCACAGAGACTTTTGAACCATGGGACCCTTTAGTCGGAAATGATGGGCTCCTTGGCGTGGGCTCCACTTGTCTGATTAAATGAGAGAGGAGAGCTTCCGAATAGAACTTTTATTCCCATCTTTCTCCCTCTCCATTTCGTGTGTTAATGGGAACCTGTTGAAGTTGCAAGCTAATACGCCACATCAGATCCAGAAGGGAATGAAGAAAGAAATCAATTTAGATTGTTTGGTGGCTGGACGAAATCTTCTTTATTTCCTTTCTTTATTCTATTTGATTGATGTGTAATTTATTTTTAAGTTGAGTTGTTTCTTAAATTAGAGAGGTCAGCTGTACACCTCAGAGATTGATAAATACTCAAGAGACAGAAAGAGAAATCATGTAAGAAAATATTGATTGAAATAAGCAAAGGGAGGGAAGGGAGTTCATGCGAGTCCTGTGTTCTAATTTTGACATGGTATCAGAGCAATGATCGATCCGAAAACCTCAATATTCCAAGACCTCACCAATAATCTCTTCCACCAATAATTTTATTTTATCATGAGTGAACTTGAAACTAATTCTCACTCCTCACGAGATGAGAACACAGCAGCATTGTTGGAGAAATTAACCCAACTTGTTGCACTACAACAAACCCAAATTATGGCAATTCAAAAACCCCCGAATCCACCTATAACCATACCTTCAGCCGAAACTTTCATCCATCCTAACCCTATCTCTGTGAAACTCAATGGGCGAAACTACTCCCTATGGTCCCAAGTAGTCACCATGTATGTGAAGGGGCGAGACAAGCTCCAGCACATAACAGGAAAGCCGCTTCCTCCACAGCCCCAAGATGCACTTTTTCCAAAATGGGACATTGATGACACAGTGGTGAAGGGATGGTTGATCAACTCCCTCGAGTCGAATCTGACAGACAAGTTCATTCGATTTCCAACAGCAAAAGAAGTATGGGATTCTCTCGCTACCACGTTCTATGATGGCAGTGATGCCGCTCAGGTATTTGAATTAAATAGGAGGGTAACTCGACTAAGACAGTCGGGTAAATCTATAGAAGAATACTATAATGATTTGCAGAGCTTATGGCAAGAAATTGATTTTCGCCGGCCTAACCCGATGGTTCATGTAGAAGATATTAAGAATTTTAATAATTTTATTCAAGAAACCAGGGTTTATACATTCCTTGATGGACTTGATGACCGGCTAGATAATGAGAGAGGAAATCTTCTACAACTCACACCGTTTCCTACAGTTGAACAAGCCTTCGCAAGAGTGAGAAAGGAAGCTGTGAGGCAGGGGGTTATGCTTAAAGATGGAGGAGAAATGTCACAAACTTCGGCTGCCATGCTCTCAAAGGTGCAGAAAATTCCTGAGGTATATCTAACACTAAATAAGAACTCTTCCTATGTTGATAAATCTAAGTTGAAGTGTACTCACTGTGGTCAAACAAGGCACGTGAAAGAGCAGTGCTTTAAAATTGTTGGTTATCCTGAATGGTTCAAAGAGAGGAAAAAAGGGAACCAATATGTCACTGGAAAAGGAAAGATAGCAGTGGCAAAATCTGAAACAGCGGGTGAAAGGCAGCAGGGACTTACATGGGCGCATGGACCAGTTGACAGTCAAGTCCAAGGTTCGGCCCAGGCCGAAGTTGCAAATGGGACAGGTTCGGTTGCCCTTCATGCTGCAGGTAGTTCTAGAAACCAGAATAACTCATAACAAGGTAAATTGCTTGATATTTGTACTATTGAAAAACAAATAGAATGGGTTATAGACTCACACTAGTACAAAAAACCCTTCATCGACTGTTAAAAAACCCTTATACCGACTGTTATTGAGGCGTCGATGATGGCGGCGACGGTATAGATAAATCTTTACTGACGGGTGAATAACAGTCAGTGTAGGCACCCAACACCGACTGTTTTTTGGAAAAAACAGTCGGTGTAGGCGCCCAACACCGAATTTTTTTTTTTTTTGCACCTGTATAATTATATAATTCCTATACCATTTATAATTATACAAAATTATAAACTTTTTTTAAGGTGAATATATTAATAGATAAATAAACGTCATTTACATCTTTTCCTCTCTACAGAGAGCAATCAGTTACAAAACTAATTAAAAGGGAAAAACAACAATTTGACATAGTAATAAGATTTCTATACTCAACAATGAGCCATCCATTGCTCTGCACTGACATCATCCTCCTTCCACTGCCCAAACTTGCATTGTAAACAAATGATTTCAGAACTCCCGCCAGATAAAGCAATATATAATCCTGTGAATTGTGGTAGATTTGAAATCTTATTGTCCAATTTCATAACTGCGGTGCTATAGATTTAGTAACAATAATAAATAAATTAATAAAAAGGAAAATTCAGGTTTTGGTGCTTAAACTCTCTAAAAAGAATCAGATTAGTCCCTGAGTTTTCATTTGCACCAAATTCATCCTTTGAACAGAAGTTGTTTACAAACATTATTCTCCAATTCACTTTTACAGCTCATTTAAAAAGGGCGTATAATAGAATAACAATAATAAATATATAAATAATGAATTACCGCTTAGAGGATCTGATGTCATAGGTGCCATGATGCGCCGAAAATGAGTAGCTCCAAGCAGCAATTGATGAGATCTCTTGTTCCTTAAAAGCTTTCCATCTGGTATTAAAAGCTTTCCATCTGATTTGGTAATCTCACCTTAACAGTGGCAGTAGCACTGCTCTTGACAGAGTTGGTGTCTTTGGGGTCTTTCTCAGTGCCACGATTCTCCCATGGCTTGGCGGCCATCCACCGCTCAAGCCAGCTCCAGCCCCACTGTGGGTTGCTTGGGTCTATGAACATTGGGTTTGCCGTTCTCGAGCTGTTCTTCCACTAAAAGTAAACATTTTGCTGCATTCAGACAGCTATTATAGATATGAATACATGTGGCAAAAAAAGGGCAAATACTATGGTTCCATTCGTTCTCTGGTATTGAAAACGTAGCAGAAAGCAGGGAAAAGAGGAAGGCTGCGAATTTCAGTTGGAATTATATTAGACATGATATAGGTTAACCTTGCTACCTTCAAGCAACAATGTGGACGAGAAATGCTACCTCTACCATATAGGTTAACCTACTAAAAGCATTTAATCCGGAGAAATATGTACAATACCTGATGAGAAAATGCATATGCCATGGCTCGCTCTCTTCTTATGGTAGCCTCTTGCTTGCTTACAATGCTCGCTTCAATTTGCTCCTTCGTCTGGGTACTATCATCCCATTCTTCCCCCATCTTTCATCAACAGAAGATAAAAAACATGTAATGTCAATTCATTGAGCTTGTACCCCAAATCAAATAAAATTACATCAAGAAAGAAAGAGTGGAATCGTACTCTCAAGCTATCGAGCTCTTTCTTGAGAAGAAGCTGGCCAACAATTACCGTTGTAGGACTGTAGGTAAAACCCAACAATTCATTGACCTACAAATTGACACCCAAACTTCATCGTGCTTGCCACTAAAACCCAACAATTATCGTTGTAGGACTGTAGGTAATACAGAACTGTTATTTCAGGGTGATAGATGAGGCAAGTTTTGTTATGTGTTGCCGATTTTGCACCTGCCTCAAATAGCCCTTTCTTTAAACCATGATAAAATAAAATAAAATAAATCGGACCCTGGTTGTTCTTTAGTTAAGCTTTTGCATAGTATTTACCTTAAATTCGAAACAGACAAAGGGCCATACGGGGAGCTTTTCATTCACCCTAACAAAGTTAATAATTACTGGTTCCTACCTACATATTAGGTGTGTTTGCGAAAAAAAATAAAGAAAACGATTTGAATTGGCTTGCATAGAGTAAATATGAAGCTTTAAAACAACTAATACTAGCATGGCTTTGACCTTAATTGAGCTGAATTTAAGAAAGTTTTTTTGGCTTAAAAGAAAAGTCTGAAGTCTAATTGAACATTTTTCAGATTCAATCAAGCTTAAGATCATTTATTGGCCAATTCATACACTAAATTACTATTTACACTCCTAAAATTTACATGTCTGTGATTCACAAGCCAATTTAATAGCTAATTAATCAGGATTCAATTAAATGAACATTCCAAGGACTTTAAATTTAAACAGTACACTAGGAATTAAATAAAAATATCAACAATATATTATTTGCAGTGCTTCATGGTAATAGGAAACTAACAAGCGGGTTACTCAACCAGTACAGAGTGGTCTCAATTAAAATAATTAGAGCAATAAATGAGGTTAGGTTCACTAATTCAACCAAGAAATCATAACATTCATCCAAGGAGCATCTGGTAATGATACCAACAAAAATAGGACTCATCTTAAGCATAATAAACATAACAAAACCTCTTATCATCTCTTTCTAATGTTCTCTTTGCTTATCTATTACAAACAAGAGGAAAGAGGAAAAATTACTAATTAAATATCAGATCTACCCCTAAACAAATCAACTTGGAAAAAATTTCACACAGTAAAGTTACTATGAACAAAGAATGGAAAAAAAAGCAACATTATTAATCAAGCAAATTAGATTACCATGTATCCACGAAACGCGGTCTGGATTTTAATGGCTGCAATCTCTTCTCTGGACTTGCCAGAGAACCTGGCTGGTGGGATTGGCATTGCCTTGACAGCTTGCGGTGCTGCCGTAGCCATGGCAGGTGGGACTGACGGATTGGAAACCGACGGATTGGAAATAGAAGGCGGCGGTGGAGGTGGTGGCGGTGGCGGCGGCGGTGAAAAGAGGCGAACTCCACGTCGCATCCGCTTGGAGATCAGACGCTCGCTATCGGCCAGAAAAGCACTCCTCCGCGCTATCGGACAGAATTCGGGTGCTTGGGTGCTCGGGCGCACAACGCACTCCTCCTCCGCGCTCCAGCGGTGCTCGGGTGCTGGTGCGGGGCGAGGCAGCAAGGCGATCGCGAGGCTGATTTGGGAGATCGCGGGGCGAGGCAGCAAGGCGATCGCAGCGGTGCTCGGGTGCTGGTGCGGGGTGTTTGGGAGATCGCGAGGCTGATCGAAAGAGAGAAACTCAACTTTTTTGAGAGGGTTTTCGGCAAAGAAGAGGGAAATGAATATTTCGCGGCTGATAAGTTATAAACTGGAACTAAATTTTGTTAGCTCAACACCGACTGTTTTTCTAAAAAACAGTCGGTGTTGGTAATTGCTCAACACCGACTGTTTTTTGTAAAAAACAGTCGGTGTAGGTATGAGCAACACCGACTATTTTTTAAAAAAACAGTCAGTGTTGGTGACTGCTTAACACCGACTGTTGTTTGTGAAAAATAGTCGGTGTAGGTATGAGCAACACCGACTGTTTTTTTTAAAAAACAGTCGGTGTTGGTTTACTGACGGTTTTTTGTAAGAGAACAGTCGGTGTTGAGATTGTTCTTATTTACGATTTTACCAGCAGTCTCTACACCGACTGTTACATATTAAAACAGTCGGTGATTGAGAGTCGGTGAAGGGGTTTTTTGTACTAGTGTCAGGAGCTACGGACCACATGACTTATTCAGAAAAAGATTTTAAGCTGAGAAAACATACACAAAAAAATGGTATTCTTAATGCAAACGGAATTGAGTATCCAGTAAATGGAGCAGGAGATGTACATATTTCTAAGAATCTCACCCTTACAAACACCTTACTCGTACCTTCTCTATCTACAAAATTGATTTCTATTGGACAATTAACCTCAGAACAAAATTGTGTAGCTCTCATGTTTCCAAATCATTGTATTTTTCAGGATATCCTCACGAAGGAGATCATTGGCCGTGGTACTAAGCGAGATGGATTGTATTACTTGGAGGAGATGAAGACTGGACACTCATTTCTGTCAACAACTGATTCGAAACAATTAAGAGAGCAAGTTTTTTTGTGGCATAGGAGATTAGGGCATCCCTCATTTGGGTACATGAGAAAGCTCTCACCTCATTTATTTTCTGGTTTAAATGAACAATTGGTTTGTGAAACTTGTATTAAGGCTAAAAGTCATCGTACAACTTATCTCGATAGTTATCATAAAAGCCTTCTTCCTTTTGATTTAGTTCATACTGATGTTTGGGGACCATCCCCGGTTGTCTCAAAATCTGGTTGTCGATGGTTTATTCTTTTTACCGATGACTGTACACGGATGACATGGCTTTATTTACTCAAAACTAAGGATGAAGTAATGAAAGTGTTTCAAGATTTTTTTAACATGATAAAAACTCAATTTGAAAAGGAGATAAAAGTTGTAAGAAGTGATAATGGGACGGAATATGTAAATAAAAATCTGCATAATTTCTTTAAAGATAAAGGGATTATACATGAGACCTCGTGTGTGGGAACCCCTCAACAAAATGGGATAGCAGAACGGAAAAATAGGCAAATTCTTGAAACTGCAAGGTCACTATTATTTGAGAGTAATATGCCCCCGATTTTTTGGGATAATGCTGTGTCATTTGCAATTTATGTAATTAATCGTACCCCAACCAGAGTACATGATTACAAAACTCCTCTTCAAATATTATCATCTCATATCAGAATTCCGTCTGTTTTAAATTTACCTCCTAAAATTTTTGGGTGCATCGCATATGTGCATGTTCAAAAGATTTTTCGGTCCAAATTAGAACCTTGTGCACAAAAATGTGTTTTCTTGGGATTCGGTACACATCAAAAAGGTTATAAATGTTATAATCCAAACACGAGAAAATTCTTTACAACTATGGATGTCACATTCTTAGAAGGTGAATATTTTTTTAAACAAACCGAAAGTCCAATTCAGGAGGAGAATCGGGTAGAATTGGATTTCTCTGATTTACATTTCTTAAATGAGAACTATGCCCACAATATAAATTCACCTGCTGCAACAAATTCACCTCTTGCCGAAAATCCATCTATTGCCGAAAATTCACCTGCTGGAAAAAATCTAACTATTGCCGAAAATGAAATTCCAGCAACAAATCCATACTCTGCCGAAAATCTGCCCATTGCAAATCCAGAAATAAATTCATACTCTGCCGAAAATCTGCCCATTGCAAATCCAGAAATAAATTCATACTCTGCCGAAAATCTGCCCATTGCAAATCCAGAAATAAATTCATATCCTGCCGAAAATGAAAGTCAAGCAAACCGAAGCCCTGCCGAATTTCTTAAACCTACTGAATTTGAAAACCAATCAAATCAGAGCCATGACCCAATTCAGGTCATCCAAACAGACCCAATTCGGGTCATCCAAACAGATCCAATTCGGGTCATCCAATCTGACCCAGTTATTGCCGAAAGGTCTGATCTAAATCTAATACAGCAGAGTGGACCGAAATTCTGGATAGAGCTAAATGATGCAGTAATACAATCCGACCAAGTACCACATGGGCCAAGATCTCTTGAGGATATTCCCGAGGTAAGTGTTACTAATACTCTCTGTAAATTACCATCTAGAAATAACCGAGGAAATCCACCAAAACGGTATGTTCCGAAGGATGGAACAAGTGAGGAAGTAAGATACCCCATTGCTAATTATACAATCACTGAAAAATTGTCAGAACCTTTGAAAGCCTTTGTGAACCAAATATCTTCAGTAAATGTACCAGAAAAATTAGAGGAAGCCTTAAAAGACCATAATTGGGTAAAAGCAATGAAAGAAGAAATGGATGCATTAGAGAAGAATGGTACATGGAAATTAGTAACATTACCAGAAGGAAAGAAAACAGTCGGGTGCAAATGGGTATATACTATAAAATATAATGCAGAGGGAAAAATTGAGAGATACAAAGCAAGATTAGTTGCAAAAGGATATACACAAACGTATGGTGTTGATTTTCAGGAAACATTCTCACCTGTTGCAAAATTAAATTCTGTCCGAGTTCTCTTATCTCTTGCAGCAAATCTAGACTGGCCACTACATCAATTTGATGTCAAAAATGCATTTTTGCATGGTGATCTGAAGGAGGAGATTTACATGGATATCCCACCTGGATATTGGTATCCAGAAACAACTATGAAAGTATGTAAGTTGGAGAAAGCACTATATGGGTTGAAACAATCACCAAGAGCGTGGTTCGGTCGATTTTGTCAGGTAATGAAAGGTTATGGGTACACCCAGAGTGAATCGGACCACACAATGTTCTTTAAGAAATGTCGAGGTAAGATATCTGTGTTAATAATTTATGTTGATGATATGATTATTACAGGAGATGATCATATGGAGATAAAAGAATTAGAAGCACGGTTGTCAAAAGAATTTGAAATGAAAAATTTAGGTGGTCTGAAATATTTTCTTGGAATAGAAGTATCTCGCAACAAGGAAGGTATCTTTCTCTCTCAAAGAAAATATATCCTTGATCTTCTGACTGAAGTTGGGATGATAGATTGTAAGCCAGCTGATACACCTATGGTTCAAAATTTAAAACTGGACATAGACCCAGATGGAAAATCTGAAAATAGGGAAAGGTATCAGAAATTGGTTGGAAAATTAATTTATTTGTCTCATACTAGACCTGACATAGCTTATGCAGTGAGTGTTGTTAGTCGATTTATGCATTCTCCAAGCAAAGAGCACATGGAGGCAGTAATAAGAATCCTTAGGTATCTGAAGGGTGCACCTGGAAGAGGAATATCTTTTCGAAAAAATCAACACTTGAATATAACCGGTTACTGTGACGCTGACTGGGTTGGATGTGTGGTTGATAGAAGATCTATCGCGGGATACTTTACCTTTGTAGGTGGAAACTTGGTAACCTGGAAGAGTAAAAAACAAAATGTAGTGACACTCTCCAGTGCTGAAGTTGAATTTCGAGGAATGGTAAAAGATATTTGTGAACTATTGTGGTTGAGAAAACTACTAACAGAATTAGCTTTTGAACCCTGTACTGAAATGAAACTTTTTTGTGATAATAAAGCTGCTATAGATATATCTCATAATCCAGTGCAGCATGACAGAACAAAGCATATTGAAGTGGACAGGCATTTCATCAAAGAGAAGTTGGACTCTAAGATTATTTCAATGCCATTCGTGAGATCACACGAACAGTTGGCAGATATGCTCACAAAGGCGATATCAAGCAAGGCATTTGATGAATCTCTATCGGAACTCGGTATGACAGATATCTACGTATGAGCTTGAAGGAGGGTGTTGAAGTTACAAGCTAATACGCCACATCAGATCCAGAAGGGAATGAAGAAAGAAATCAATTTAGATTGTTTGGTGGCTGGACGAAATCTTCTTTATTTCCTTTCTTTATTCTATTTGATTGATGTGTAATTTATTTTTAAGTTGAGTTGTTTCTTAAATTAGAGAGGTCAGCTGTACACCTCAGAGATTGATAAATACTCAAGAGACAGAAAGAGAAATCATGTAAGAAAATATTGATTGAAATAAACAAAGGGAGGGAAGGGAGTTCATGCGAGTCCTGTGTTCTAATTTTGACAGAACCTCCATTTTGGTCTTTTTTATTTTGTAACATTTTTTCTTCAACTGTTTCCTTTTTCTTCTTTATTCTTTTTCTATTTTTCTTTTTTTAGGGGTTAACAAGTGGTGTTAATATTAGTTTTGACCTAATAATTTTTTTTCAATTTTATTTCTATTCTTTCGAACAAAACAAACTTTTGGCCAAAAAATCTGAGTTTCCAATCAGATTCAGCCGATTCTAACCGATTTATCCGGTTCCGATTCCACAATCAAGTAACCGATTCCGATTCCGATTCCAATTTTTCCTGTACCACTGGTACGTATGTGTAGTTGTGTACTGTGTACCAGTATCAGGTTCGGGTATATATGAACACAGAAATCTGATATGTACCAAATAATTATTAGAGAAAAAAGAAATTTGCAATTACTTTAGCACTAAAATACATTACATTAACCCATCCCTGAGATTAGTCACTAAAAAACTTATCAAGTGCAAAATCAAATAGCAATGGTTAGCCTAGTCTTCTGAGAGTTGTCATCTCAGAATCTGTCAGCCTTTGCTTTATCCCAAACGGAAGGATCCGAAAGGGCTCCCAAAACCCCATACTACAGCTAGCAAGACATCAGCACTGACGGGTTTAGGATCTAATCCCGACCAATCCAAAAACCACATGCCCAGCCAAATCTAAGAGCCGATCCACTTCTTCAGCATATTGGAATACACGGACCCGAGTGTTGTTCTATCCATTAGCTAGACACATTGGAATACATGGTCCCTTGATCAGGTTGGGGGAAGTAAGGGTACTTGTAGTCAGATTCATGCACGTTTAATATTTAAGGACTTCTATTTTAAATTTTTTAAGTTTTTGAATTCTGGTTTCACCATTGATGCTCTGATCAGATTTCCCTAGTTCAGGAACATTTTTCAAAAAAATTGTTTTGTTTCAGAAAAGTAATTAAAAACGTGCTTAAGTCATTTGAATTTGCTGTAATGCAACCCCATAAGTTTCTGTAATTAAATTCTATGTCAATACAAAATTATATCTATTAATGAGGACCCAATGTAGAATCATAGGCATATCACAAATGGCGCGATAAGTCTTTGTCTTTCAAATGAAAGATGCATGTTCAATTGTTCATGTTATGTTTTCCCAAATTGCTTTTTGGGGACCATTGGGCTATATATCTTTAATTGTTGCTTATGTTAAGACTCTTTGTAAGAGAGATAAATTAGTCTAATGAAATTAATTTAGTTGTCTATTGTGTCTTTTGCTCTCTTCCTCCTCTCAACCCTAACAGTTCAGTTCTAGGAAAACGCATCTGAAAAAAATATATAAATGTGAGAATTAGCATAATTCTTTATTTAAAAAAAAAAAAATTATGGAACACAGCCTGCTTATCAGATCTTGATTGTCTAAATTTCACCAAATTCATTGGGCGCGCGTGTAATTTTTTCCCCCGTATATGAAAACATATTTTAGTTCAATGATATTTAGTATTTAATTTTTTTGTTGCTTTTGACTTTTGTCGGTTTGGCCTGAATTATCGTAGAACATGAACACTAAGCGAAAGTCTTTAGAAAAAATGCTCACATGCTAATCCAAAACCTTTCTCTAGTTCATAAATATCTTCTCTCCGCCTCTATATTTTCCTCAAAAGGAGAAACAGAAACCACCATAAATAAGAAAACTTGAGAGCTAGAATCTAAACAATAGATCTGAGGCTTTCAATTTTGATCCGATGGCTTGTCACCGCTCCAAGTGTATTTCGATCTCTTCAAAAGAAATCTCCGCTCTTATCCAACAGTAACAACTAAATTTAGTACTTTCTTTTTTGTTTCCTTTTTTGGTTCAAACCAAAGGAATTGGGTTTTGTCTAAACGGCTTTGGACAAATTTTATTCAAATCGGGATCCAATTTGTTCAATTCACATCAAGATCTGTACGAACGATTTAGAATTAGTAAATTTAAACAGTCTCAAAAAATCTAAGCCATTCGTACGAATGTTGACACCGATCAAATGGTTTATGCTCAGCTTTGAATAAGATTTTTGTCCAAAATTCATTGGACCCAAAACCAAAATATTGCCCTTAATTGTCTAGTTAGAATATCAGTTAAATTTTAATATTCTAACAAAGAATTAACTTGAAATACAAATTAAATGAGCAATCTTTTAATCGTTTATCTTAATAATTATGCATTAAAGCGGATTCTTTGGATTAAAAATATTTAATTTGTGCACTATTTATCTGAAAAATATATATATTTTTATTTTCTTAAACTGATGCAGGAGTGCATATACTACAACAGCAGCAACAATAGATGCAGTGAGACAAAGCTGCAAAGTGGAAGAAAATATGGCAGGATCGCCAGGTGAAAATCGGGTTATTGGATTTGATGCCAAGAAGGAATCTTCTGGGTCATGGATCTCTGATTCGATAACCACCGACCGGTGAATTATATATGTTGCCAATGTTGATGCAGCTGAACTCAGGAAGACTCACTGCTGAGAGCAAGATATCACTCTTGAGAACGAAAGTGAAAAAGATAGAAAAAGTTGGGTTTCTTTTGGAAGATTGTTTTATTATGTATTTGTGCATGTGAAGAAAGTATTCTTAGTGAATTGTGAAATAAAAATTTAGCAAGTGTCATGAATATAATATTAGCTAAAAGCAAGAAATATCTGCATGCTTGCACACACTAAGTCAAATCAGGAAAATTTTGATAATTTTTGTTTATATAGGTATTTTTTTCAATGTTACTTGCATGATTGTTTTACTTAATGTGTGGCCTATGGGAAATGCAGATCCTAAAATTACTTTATGTTATGTAAGATACATACAAGAAAAATAATTAATTTAGTAATTCTCTTTGTAATATTCATTTACAATATATTTAATATCACTAAATTAAAACAACGAATTTTCATAAAAAATAAATAAATTATGTTATGATAATTAAACCTAAAACATAATTATTATTCAAATATAAATCATAATATTTACTAACTTTATTTTCTCTGTTATTCATATCCAAAATTTCTAAAATGAAAAATGAAAGTTGTATAAAATGGTACTGACATTAAATTTTAAAGGCTACATAATTTAATTAGATATTATTTTTATATTATTATTTAAAATTAGAAAACAAATAAAAAATTCAAAATTAACAAAAACATTTATTTAAAATCAATTGCAATGACAGTTATTTGGTATTCTCCAATATCTAACCGAAAATAATAGAATAAAATATACTTCATATCATGTATTTATGCTAATAAGCAAAAAAAAATTCTATAATTTTGCAACTTGATCATATGTATTAGAAAATAAATAGATATTTAAAAGGAGTAAAAGTTGTTTCATACACAATAAATTTTGTATCACACAAATTGCATTAAAAGAAATAGATTTTTAAAAGCAGTACAAGTTGTTGCATACATAATGCATTTTGTATCGCACAAATTACACTAGTTTAGTTGTTCGTCTAATTCTAAAGCACATATTCAAGTAATTTTACTGCTTTGCTCAGAAAATCTAGTTTGCCATCAAAATTGAAAATTTGAATTTGTGAATAGTTTCACCATCACATACATAACTTTATACACTTAAAATATTTATCCAGCTCAATTAGTGTGTGTATAACAAAAACAACTCGAGAAAACTTTTCTTTATTACATAGAACTCAAAGGGAGCATTTTTATCGTTATGAAGATTATATTGAATGATTTGGATCAACTACACACATAAAATTTTGTTAGCGTGTTACTAGTAGTTAGTGACATCATATATTGTGGCCTCCAAAACCAATCAATATGTTTCAAACAACGAATTTAAACTGCCAGAATTGATCTCTTCACCAGGGATGAATTTATATGTAAACTTTATAAGTTTTGAATTTATTAATATAAAATCAAGCAGTTAAAAAATGATAAAAATAAAGTATAGTAAATTTGTGCTTGAAAAAATTAGAATGAACAGATAAATGCACTCTAACTAACAATGAACTAGTTATGATCGGCTGGTGGGCTAAAGAATGGATCCTTTTATTAAAGGTCCTTTGTTATTTAACTTCTCAATTTCAATTTTCTTACTACTGTCAAACGGAATGTTTGCACATATTTTTTGATCCATCTGTGCTTCGATGTTTGAAACAGGAATAGATTGTAACCAAAAGTACTACTACTAATCGGTGCGCGCTGCTTTCTAGTATAACTGGCTTGTTTTAATTTGCCTTCGTAATTGAAGCAAGCATCCAGCCGTTCGTTATTCAGTACTACTACAAAAAAATCAATCATACACGGCACATTATACACAGATTTGATAAGTTTTTGAAATTTTTTATGTAAATTAAGATGGTGGGGAGAGCGAAAATGAAAAATAAATGTATTCACAGTGGCAGAGGGAAGAAGAGAGAATAGGGGGTCAATTGACCCTTTTTTTTTTTAATTTTTTGTATACTATTTATGTATGATTTTCTATATAATTTAGAGTGAAATGACTTGGTATTGTCAAATTGACCCCCATTCTCCGTAGAAAATTTTGTTTGACCCCCATAGTTCGAAAGTCTGACTCCGCCCCTTACACATGGTTATATATATATATATATATATATAGAGCAAGACTAGGGTGTGCTAGGCTCACCAAGAGGGATTGGTGAGTGCACCTCCCAAAAGCGCATTTTCAAAGTTCAAATAGTCGATTCGAACCTTCCAACGTGTTCTTCATATTAAAATGTGCTTGGAGACCAAATTTTACATTTTTTGGAAATTTTTTACTATTTTTTCAGAATTTTTGAAAATCATTTGTTTTTCAAATTTCAAATTATTGTTTAGTTTGTTTAGTTTTTTCAAAAATTCTGAAAAAATAGTAAAAAATTTCCAAAAAATGTAAAATTTGGTCTCCAAGCACATTTTAATATGAAGAACACGTTGGAATATTCGAATCGACTATTTGAACTTTGTTGAAGGTTAGTGGCTTTAAGTGCCAACTAACAATTTCATTGATAAAAAAACGAACTTACAACGAGTCAAATGACTCTAAACCTAAATCTACTCTTTTATTCTCACAAAATCCTATAAACTATTATAAATAACTCTAATTTCACTTATATACACTCATAATTACCCTATTACCTTTTCCTATCGCTCTCTACGACCGGGTTCGATTTTTCGCCCGCCGCCGCGCTCCGACGACCGGATCTACTCACCCGCGCTCCGATCGAGATGGCGTAGAGACTCAACGCTCTGAACTCCGACGATACCGCGCTCTCGGCTCCGATCGGCTCCGGTTCCTCCCCTCTCTCTCATTTTTCTCTCCTCTCAAGGTAGAGACGAGAGAGAGAGGAGGCGCTTTGTCGAACGAGAAACCTAGAAGAAGTGACAGAGAGGGTTTCGCCTCGCGAGCAACCCTCAGCCGCCTCACCCCTGTCGCCTCACCCCTTTCGCCTCACGAGCTAGGGTTTCGCCTCGCGAGCAACCCTCAGCCGCGTCAACCCTGTCGCTGCGAGCTAGGGTTTCGCCTCGCGAGCATCCCTCAGCCACCTCACCCCTCTCGCGAGCCGCCGCCTCGCGTCACCCCTGTCGCGAGCAGCCGCCTCAGCCCTCAGCCACCTCACCCCTCGCGAGCAGCCGCCTCACCCCTCGCGAGCAGCCCTCACCCCTCACGAGCAGCCCTGTCGCGAGCAGCCGCCTCACCCCTCACGAGCACCCCTCGCCTTTTCTTGCCAAGGACCAAACCAACCTTGGATCTGCCTAGAAGAAGAAGGTGGCAGATCTGGTTCGGTCTAGAAGAAGAAGGAGAGGCTACTGATCGGAGGCTAGGCGGAGCAGATCTGACCTATGGCCGGATCTGACCTGTGACGGCCAAGGCGGGGTCAGGTGGGGCCAGGCGGCGCTCCGGCGACCCTCAGGTGGTCCTGGCGGAGGGGTGGGGCTCCTCTCTGCCTTGGGCGACGGGTACTGGGGCTGACCCAGGTACAGATGTTTTGACTATTTGAACTTTGAAAATGCGCTTTTGGGAGGTGCGCTCACCAATCCCTCTTGGTGAGCCTAGCACACGCTAGTCTTGCTCATATATATATATATATATATAGAGAGAGAGAGAGAGATGGGCTATTGTACTTCGCGAAGTAAAACCCCCGTTTACTTCACGCCATATTTTGTCATTTTGAAAATCCAAACAACCGATCCGAACCGTTCAACATGTTCCCGAAAAAATGCGAAGCCAATCGATACCTAACTCCTATTTCCTACAGCTGAGCTCAGCTACGTCAGTATCTCCGGCCGTAAATATTGAAATGTGCTTGGAGACTAAATTTTACATTTTTTGGAATTTTTTTACTATTTATTAAGCCACTTTGAAAATCGCTGATCCGGTGGTCCAGAAAATTTTACTATTTTTTACTGTTCACAGTGGATCAGCGATTTTCAAAGTGGCTTAATAAATAGTAAAAAAATTCTAAAAAATGTAAAATTTAGTCTCCAAGCACATTTCAATATTTAGAACATGTTGAACAGTTCGGATCGGTTGTTTGGATTTTCAAAATGAAAATATGAGCGTGAAGTAAACGGGGTTTTACTTCGCGAAGTACAGTAGCCCATCTCTCTCTCTATATATATATATATAAAATCCATGTATTACTGTTGAAAATCATACACGGTTATAAGGAACATGTCCGTGTATGTTTGATATAAACATTCATACATAGTTTGTCTCTTAGCAATCATGTGTGATTTTTTCGCAGGATTTTGCGAAGAAAGGTCGATTGTAATCATACATTTTTTTATTTTATGATTTGTGTGTGATGACACTACTATAGAAACATTTATTATACACAGTTAGAAAATGGGGTTGTACACGGTTTTTCAACCGTGTCTAGAGGCATCGTGTATGAAACTGTCAGTAAATTGTACACAGTTGTAGAACCGTATACGTTTCTCCAAAATAACACCAATTTTTTTCGAAAAAACATTCATACACAATGTTTAAGTAAAAACCATGTATGAAAACACCAATCATATATGGTTTTAATTAAAAAATTGTGTATAATTCACTTTTTTTTAATACAAAATATGGTTACCGTAGATCTTAGGTCCTGTTTTGTATTTTAGGTATTGGAAATATTTCTCTTCAGTAGCCAACATATTAATTATTTTAAATAAAGAATAAAACGAGAACTTTATATATATATAAATTTAAAATTAAGTTAATAGAAAAGATAATAAATTTGATTAATTAATAAGTTTTCTAAATTTGAAGGATATGATATTATGAAATTTAGAAGGGAAATTTTTTAGATTTTTTAAAGGTACATAAAATTCATCCTAAAATAAGTACGAAAAGTACAACGGTTTAGAGATTGTTTAAACCATCCTGTTCCTCATTTTTGAAGTTGCAAATAAGGTCAAATACATTGAGGAGGAACATATATAGTAAATACATCCTCCCAATTTCTTTTTGTAATTTTCATGTAGGTTTACATCTTCCCAATTAAATGCATATAAAGAAGAACATAGCAAGCGACATTCGTATCTCAGCTCCATGTGGGGATCGATGTGATACTGGTTGGATTTGCGGAGATGGTGTTTGCATTGGCAATTCAAATACAAAAGAGGTTGAATAAAATAAAAGTTTATATTTTAGAGGTAGACCACGTCTCTTATGTTTTTTAAACCTTCTCTGCCACTGGTCTCTCCGCTGAAGTTGTTATGCATGTAGCAGGTAGGTCTCTCTCCTCCTTTGCTGAATCCTGTTCTTCCCTTTCCCTTGATGTGTGAAACCCTACAGTACTAAATCCTTGTTCCCTGTATGGCATAATTTCAGAATTTTGAAACTTCAGTGTTAATTTGAGGTTGATTTGGTTCAATTTTGGAGTTTGCTAAAAGTGGCATCGAAGAATATTTTTAAGATTTGCAAGCTTAACCCTCACGGCTATATAGGCAGTTATTACGATTTACAAAGCTCCGAAGGAACAACAAGTCTGCATGGTGGCATATGTAATCACAAAAAATAGCCAAATTTGTTTTTTGCTGCCTTTGAATAGTCAACGATTACATATATGTTTTCAGCGAAAGCAGGAACAATTACATGTGGTTGAATAATATGACTTGTATATCCAAATTTAAATTCTCATGGAAGTATCTTTTAAAAGCTCTATTCCTAAATATGATTTTTATCCTAATTTGTTAAAAACAAAAAGCTAGTTACTTCCTCAATCTATCATGGAAGTATAGGTCGATTGAGGTTGAGATGGATCAAGCTCTATTGGTCATCGAAAAGGCAAGGGAAGAGAGGATCAACTCGAACATGGAGAGTGACGTAGATGTCAACAGTGCTTTGAAGAGAGTGACGCAGATTGAGACCTCCAATATTACACCCAAGAAAAGAGGCTGAGGTAGGCCTAGGAAGGAGACCAGGCCGATTGAGACCTCCAATATCACACCAAGAAGAGAGGCAGAGGTAGGCCTAGGATGGAGATCAGGCCGATTGAGACCTCCAATATCACACCCAATAAGAGAGGGAGAGGCAGGCTTGGGAAGGAGAAGCCGATTGAGACCTCCACTATCACACCCATTATCACACCCAAGAAGAGAGGAATGCTTAGGAATCACAGTGTGGTACGTCTTGATTTACAGTTTACGGTTTAAGCATAGAATTTTGACAAGAAAGATCTCCAAAGTCTGCTTGATTAGTTAATGAGGAGTGCTTTGTTTGCATGTATATGATTGCTGTTTTTTTTTTTTTGTAATTAGTTATTACTTACTTGTAGTTGGTTTTTTTAGCGTACCTGTGAAGCACTGTCAATTGAGACTCTCAATGAAAAAATCAAGGTTAATTTTATCTCTAGTTTCATTTTTCTTTTGTTCTGTGAGAAATAAATTTTTGACGATAAATTGCATCATATAAGAGACGCTAAGTCGGCTTGATGCTTTGATTGTTCTCTCTCTAATATAATTTGTTTTTGATTGAAATTGAAAGGTTTAGTTTTTGACATGCAGAGAATTGCTGAGTGCGTTGATGCATATATCGAGAAATGGTCTCTAGGCAAAGAAGGCAATCTATGTTCCTTGCTCTGTACTCTCCAATATGTGAGATATATTTTAGAAATTCTTGACTTCTAATCTTTTTGCTTACCTATATAATTTACAACATACTTTCATAGTACACTGTATTTTGACATTTTTTTTTAACATATAGATGCAAGTTCAACTTGACAATTGTTTGCAGAGACTGGACCGGAAAGCAATTGGCAACCGATATTTTCACAGAGCTTCACAACAGCTGATGTGAAAAAAGTATACAAAAAGGCAATGCTTTGTGTGCATCATGACATGTTGCACCTGAGAGTTGCTCCAATTAAGGAGAAGTACTTATTGAATAAAGTCTCTGTTATTCTAAACGTATATGTTTCTTCATTTTTTTTTTTAAATAAGCAAAATCTCATGTGTTGAGCACACTTCCAACTAAAGTTACTTTCTCCTGCAAATGATTGATGTTTAAATTATCTTCTCCTGCAAATAAAGTCTTTGTACTCTCTGTTATTCTAAACGCGCCTCTTTCTCCGACATCAGCACCTCAAGGTCGGTAATATACTAGTAAATAATGAGAAAGCTGTCAGAATAAGAGAGTGAATTTTTACAATTGACCAATAAAATAACAGTTACTTGATATTCTCCAATATCTAATAGAAGACATTTGCATAACTTATACTCCATATTATGTGATTATCATATTGGCAAGAAATTTTCTATAATTGTGCAACTTGATCAGGTGTATAAAGAAACACATGGATATTTATAAGCAATAAAAGTTTTTTCATACAAAATACATTTTATATCACACAAATTGCATTTATTTAGTTGGACGCCTCATGAAAATGTTATACGCATTCTCATAATTTTACTATACTCTTCTATGCAAAATCTTATTTATCATCAAAATTGAAATTTTGAATTTCAGAATGATCTAATAATCATATACATAATCTTTACCACTTAAAATATATACCCAGCTCAGCTCAATAACAAAACAACTTGAGGAAACTTTCTCTACTACGTACAGCTCATAGGAACATTTTTATCGTTATTCTTTGAATTATAGTTTATACCATTAATACTGTCCGAAAATTATTAATTTTTGAAGTACAATTAAAGTCTGGCTTTAATAATTTATATCAGACTGTTATTGTATCTACAGGAAGATATCTCTCCGTACAAACTTTTATTTCCCGTCCGGTAAAGAGACATTGTCTCAAATTGTATCAACTGAGCAACGGTATTTTACCGAGGAGATCAAAATTAGTCGTGTCGCCGAAGTTTGTTTAGCTTCCCATTCTGTTTATAAAATTGTATTTTTTTTTCTGTACTTAATCCCCATTTCCTCCCTGTGCTAGGCGCCTAGTAATTGGTTATTAAAAAACTAGTTGGTAATTAATATCACTATTTTAATGTTTTCTTAATTATCTTATCTTCATAAAATTGTTAAACAAAATTACAATCAATATTGAAAAAAGAGTGCACAAAAATTTAGGCAGTCCATCCAATATTTCTCTGCAAGTGATGAATATAAAAATGGCAATAAAGTCCATAATAATATATTTAAACCATGCTCATGAGGCGCCAACAAGTTTGAATACAAATTATAAATATTTTATTTTATTAAATTAGAATCATGTAATTTAATTTTTTGTATTTCACAAACATAATTAACAAAAACAAAAGTTATATAATGGTGTCTTCTTGAACAGTTAATTATCAATTATTTGCAACATGTTTAAACCTAAAAAATATTCTCTCATAATATTGTCTTGGATAAAAAAATTCAACTACTCCCGTTGTACAACATGGTCTGTTATAAATGTCCATACAATATTCTAATTTAACCGTGAATTTAGTACAGGCGAATATGCAACTTTCATTTTTTAATTAGATATTATATTTGTATTATTATTTTAAGTTAGAAAATACAAATTTTGAACAATTTTCAAAATGAAAAACAACAATTTTATAAAAACTAATTGCAAGAATAGTTATTTGATATTCTCCAATATCTAAGAGACATCAATTGAATAAATTATACTTTATTTCATATAATGTGATATTAAGCAAGAAATTCTCTATCAGTTTGCTACTAGTTTAGATATACAAGAAAAGAAATGGATATTTTAAAAGCAGTAAAAGTTTCTTCATACAAAATTCATTTTGTTGTATCACACAATTTGCATTACTTTATTTGGACGACTCAGCATATCATACGCATTCTAATAATTTTACCATCTTCTACACAAAATATTGTTTGTCATCAAAATTGAAATTTTGAATTTCAGAATGATCTCACCATCATATACATAATCTTCACCCACTTAAATATTTAGCCAGCCCAACTCAATTAGTGTGTAATACAAAAACAACTTAAGGAGACTTTTTCTATTACATACAATTCTTTGAATTATAGTTTAATTATACCATTAATACTGTCCGAACTTTTTAATTTTTAAAGTACAATTAAAGTTTGTCTTTAATAATTTATATTAGGCTGTTATCGTCTGTACAGGAAAATATCTCTTCATACAAACTTTTTTCTCCCTGTAAATTTGATTTGCTTCCCATTTTGTTTACAAAATTGTAAGTAGGTTCTTTCATACAATGGGCCGGGCTTAACTCTCACCGGCAAAGCCCATTAAGGACCCAAAACTTCATCCCCATTTCCTTCCTGTCCTAGGCGCCTACCAATTGGTTATTAAATAATTACTTAGTAATATCACTATTTTACTTTTTTTTTTATCTTATTCGAAAACATCTTGTTTAACATATTTAGCCGTTTATTTCTTACGAACATTAATTTTTTTTATTATGAATTAACACCCTTTAATGCTTCTTTTTCCAAAATGTTAATTTATGTCTTAAGCTATCTTTACACAATGATTAAGCCTCCTTTATCTCAATTCACAAATAAAGACAACGGAACATAAATTCCTTAGTACGAGTTAAAATATATGATTAACTGTTATTGTATCCATAAAAAAAAATTCAAATTTCTCTATTAAAATATCACCATTCTTATTTACCCATTAACACCAAAAATTTTTTTTTTCTTTTATCCCTTTTCTTTATTCAATTAATTATTATCTTTTATAAAAGTTAAAATTTATCAACTTATCCTACCTCTAAAGTATACACTTTTATTTTGTTCAATTTCTTTTGTATTTGAATTGCCAAATGCAATAACACTACATCCCCAATAATTTGGAGCTGAGATAAGATTGTCACCTTCTATGTTCTTGTTTATATGCATTTAATTGGGAGGATATAAGCCGCCATGCAAATTCCAAAAAGAAAATAATAATAAATTGGGAGGATCATATATATATATATATATATAGATATATATATATAGGTGTTGGCTACGGTGCTATGCATAGCATAGAGGGCCTCTGTGCTACGGCACAATATTTGAATTTTCAAAATTCTAACGGTCGATCCGAACCGTTCAACATGATCTCCATATGAATATGTACTTGCAAACCAAATTTTACATTTTTTAGAATTTTTTTACTATTTTTTTAGATAGGTAGAAAAACACTTGATGTGGGGATTCCATCATGTGTATAGGGACTAGGGAAGGATTTCATCTACATGAAAAACCTATTATTTTATGGAAGAAAATATTTTGAATTTCTTGGTAAATGTATAATCCTTAGGAAATCAATTATTTTTCTTCTTTCCGATTAGTTTCTCTATTATTAATGTTATTTTTAAAAAGTATGAATTATATATGTGTTGTCGAAAGTGTGAACCATATAAAATAAAATAAAATAAGGAATCACTAAAAATATTAATGGTTTGTAAATATAATTAAACTAATCACTAATAGTATTAGATATGTTTTAGATATGTTAGCAGGTATTTTAAGATTAATTGTTCTAGATATGTTCTCATAAATAGTGTCAGTCTTTTTATTAGGTGTATTTTTCACTAACCAATAACAATGATGAAATTTTGGGTCCTTAATGGGCTTCACCTGTGACAATTAAGCCCTGCCCTGTGTATTTTGGATTAGTAAAATAAAATAAGAAGCTAATTAAATTTTGGGTCCTTAATGGTCCTTAATGGGCTCGACCTCATGTCTTAGTAAAAAAAAGACAATTTTGTAAACAAAATAAGAAGTTAATTAAATTTCGACAAAACAATTAATTTTGATCTCTTTACCGGGAAAAAAAGTTTGTACCGCGTGTTCTTGTACAGACAATAATGAAGCGATATAAATTATAAAATACAGACTTAAATTGGACTTCAAAAATAATAAATTTCGGACGATATTAAATGGTATAAACTATAATTTAAATAATAACGATAAAAATGCTCCTTTGAGTTATATGTAATAAAAAAAGTTTCCTCAAGTTGTTTTTCTTATACACACACTAATTGAGCTGGGCTGGCTAAATATTTTAAATGGGTAAAGATTATGTGCATCATGGTGAGATCATTTTGAAATTCAAATTTTCAATTTGGAAATAGGTAAGCAAGATTTTGTACACAAAACGGTAAAATTACTTGAATATGTGTCATATGCTAAGACGTTTAATTAAAGTAATGCAATTTGTGTGATACAACATGTATTTTGTATGCTTATTTTTTACTTCTTATAAAATATCCATTTGTTTCCTTATATATCGATCACGTTACAAAATATAGAAATTTTTTATCTCAATATCATAAATGCATGATATATTTATTCAATTGTCTTCTACTAGATATTGGAGAATATCAAATAATTATAATTACAAATGATTTTAAAAAAATTAATATTACTCCTTATTCAAATATTTTAGTTTCTAAATTAAATAATAATACAATGAGAATATCTAATAAAAGTACGTACTTAACAGTCAAATTTTGATACCAAACAAAATAATAGCTAGATTTCATCAACCAGCTTTTTTGTGGACTCAGAAGAATCAGTTGAGACATACCAAACAGTAATAATTTAAAGACAAATATCTCCCAAGAAATTTTTATATTGCCTCTAGCTTGTAATTTATAAATTTTGTATATAAATTACAATTTATATAATTTGTAAGTGGTAGCAAATAATTCAATAGTGATTATCACGAGTACATGTTTAACATTTTCAGTGTTTCTTAAATTTGATTGAAAATTTTAGAACAACAAAATTATTAATAACTCTAATATTTGTTCGTGGATATTTAGTATTTATGGATCTAGCTACATTAATACTTTTTTTTCTTTTTCATGTTTGAAAACTAATATGAATATGAATTGGATATTGTGCTGGGAGTAGAGAGTTGAAAATTACCAAGTACATATTATTTCCCATAAATTATGATGATTAATATAAAAAATTACATATTGTGATATTGTACGAATTTTTCATGTTAAATGAACAGAAAATGGTCACTAATTTCATACTATATATTAAAAATCATGACGATTATTATGCAAAAATATTTTTTTTTGCTTGCTATGTAGAAGAGACTTTTTTTATGTTTTATTGTTTAATACTTTAATTAAAACAGATGATATTTTTCGTTTTTTAAAATATACATAGTTATAAAAACTGAAATCCATTAGATTGAAATGTGAAAAGTTTATAAAAATTGAAATTCAACTTATTGAAATGGGAAAAGTTGTATTTTCTAATTAATCCGTACTGAAAACATAGTAGAAGAAATGAATCTTATTTTTTTTAACAGTGAGATTTGGTAAAACTACCCAAGTCTGCAAAAACTTTCCACTCTTTTGCTTGCTATATTATGAACAAGGGTTTATAAAATCATAATGAGTCAAATCAAATTCTTTAAATTCCTTTATTAATGTAATATACTGCTCTTACATTAATTATGATATATTGCTCTATCATTTGTTTAAATTTCTTTATTAATGTAATAAATGTACAATAATAATGATGATAGGTTTCAACTATGTTTTGTTCTTTTTTTTCTCCAACTAATAAACAACGAGATATATATGCATGTCGTAAATTTTACTAAAATAAATTTTTACTAAAATACGTATAACGTTGTTTGTCATATTTGTTCAAAAAATGTAAAAATGTGACAAGCATAGAAATTTTATGCGCTTCTAGTCTTAGCAAGGTTAGCCACTGCCTATACGCCTTCTCTTAGACTCTCCTTTTTGGTTTTTTTTTACTGTCCATTATTAGAAAAGAAACTATTATGTATAAATAAACTAGAAAGATAATGAGAAGAGTTAAATCTGTCCTTTTTTGTTTTAATTAACATGATCTTGGAGCAAACACAAATTTTATATTTTAAATAAATTCAGGTTTTTAGTTAATTCTAGTAGTGTTTTTATCAATACTGATTTTATTCAATTCTGATCATATATTCATTGATTCTCAAACCTTACTTTTTTTCCTTATAACATTTTCTAAATATTTCTAGATAATAAAATTTTGAGTTTGAATCGGTGTGTCTTTGTCAATAATGCATATGTAAAAAAGCAATTGTCTTTCTTTAAAATCATTATCATTAGTTAATTTTTTAAGATTATTGTATTAGAAGAAATTAATTATATTATGTTTCATTAATTGTAAATGCCACATTTTATACTATATTATTCTTATTTTTTTAGATCTGATTTGAAATTTTTAAGTTTCTAATCTCAGATTTTGTGTTGAATAGAAAAATTCAGCTATTATATATGTGGAATCCACAAGCAATAACAATTGCAATTATAATTATTTGATATTCTCTAATATCTAATAGAAAACAATTGAATAAATTGTACTTCATATCATGGTTTATAATATTAAATAAGAAATTCCATATTTTGCAACTTGATCGATATATAAGAAAAGACAAAGATATTTTAAAAGAAGTAAAAAAAAAATTCATTCAAAATACATTTTGTATCACACAAATTGTGTTGCTTTAATTGAACGTCTTAGCGTATGACACATAGTCAAGTAGTTTTATCGCCTTTTGCACAAAATCTTGCTTTGGACAAAGTCCACATTCAAAGCCAAGCTTAAACGTCCAATTTGTATTGAGATTCGTGCAAACATATTAAAACTTAATAAAAATTTAAATGGCTCCTTGCATCTAAATATTTATACGAATTTTAATGCAGATTGGATGATTTAAGTCAGACATTGGATGCGACTTTGTCCAAAGCCGTTTGGACAAAACTCCCAACCAAGGCTGGCGCAATTCAAACCAAACAGGTAACTTTTGTATCTGTTCAGACAGCCAAAATCTGCTTACGATTGTAAATGGGAACTTTCTAAACAAAAATATCACGATATTAGAATCTTAAAAATTACGAAATCTGAATTGAAGAAATTAATAGAACGGGCGTCGGCGATATTTTAGTATAAAATGTGAAAATTTAGTGACAATTTATGAAACAAAATGTAAATAATTTATTATGGTTATGATTATCTTACCTAATTAGCTAATTTACTCATGTGAAATGTCTTTGATAATTTATTATGATCAAATTTTTTTTAAAGTACTAGTAGTAAGATAGTTAACAAATGATTAAACAATCTTTATGTGGAAAATGAAAACTGCTAATTATATATTTTGCTTCAAATATCAACTGTACAAGTTATTTTGTTTAGTATAAGTTGTGCGCTTTGCTGTGTTCAGAAACAGAGTGGGGAGTTTTGTTTAATATTTACATGGGCTTTAATTGGGCTACAATTAGAGATCATGGCATTTTAATCATCTTTGATAAAAAAAATTCTTTCTTATATATAATGCCTCCAATAACACTATCGATTATGAAGTATGTGGTTGCTAACCTTAATAATATTATTTGAGTAGAACTAGGGTGTTCCTAAGTTCACCAAGCTCCTCTGTGAACTCAACTCTAAAATCTATTGGATTGGCTTCAAACTACGAATCCAAACCATTGAAATCCTTCTATCTTGCGGGTGATGCGTCTGCATGTGAAAATTTTAAACTTTCGAATTAATTTAGTATAAAGTCAAGTGGTCAAAATTAGAAGGTTTATAAATTAATTTTAATGCATTTATTTTTTGAACGCCTTTTGACCACTTGACTCTATGCAAAACTAATTTTAAATTTTAAAATTTTCACATGTAGATGCATCACTCGTAAGATAGAAGGATTTCAACGGTTTAGATTCATCGTTTGAAGTCAATCCGATAGGTTTTAGAGTTGAGTTCACAAAGAGATTTGGTGAACTTAAGAACACCCCAGTTCTACTCATATTATTTAGTTGTAAACTTTTATTGGTAAATAAGTCTTGAGTCTTGATGCGCAAAATTATCATGTGACTGATTTAGCTAGATCATGTAATTTTTCATGATATTTTATGTAATTCTTCTTAAAATACATACATGTACACTGTCATGTATTTGTTAGTTTTTATAAATAACTAAACGTCCATTTTAAAATCAAAATTCTGGTTCGGGGTGTGACAATTTAAAAGCACACAATTTTTCGAATAATCACATTTTCTTGAATTTAATTTTTTAAAATTAATTTATTTCTCAATAACTTGTTAACATTGAAAAGCGTACATAAAATTAACTTCCTTTATATTAGAACAGAAAAAAAAAATAACGCCCTTTAAGTTTCTCATTTTGAAATAATAATATTTTGTTCATTGTTGTCTAATTAGGAATAAGTCGACGATAGGTAAATATATTTTTTGTAATGTCTAATGGATAAAAAATGTGGTTTTGTTAATTTTGTTTGTAATAGAAAATTCTTGTTCAAGAGGTAAAATATTTATTAACAACGTTTTAGTTATGCACATATTCTTAGATATATACAACCAAAAATAATTTTTTTAATTCTCTTTTTTATATTTCTTTAAAATAAATTTTACTGTAACTTAATAAAAAACAAATTATTAATACACAACTAGCAAAAAAATTCTTACTGTAATTTATATACATATTTTCTGAACTAAAATTTAAAAGCAAAATAAAAAGGTTTTGGGAGATTTTTGTTTTCATTGCATCTATTGCATAATCTTTTGGGAAGCCTAGCTATTATTTTCCTTGGTATCAAATTTTAACAGCTACATACTTTCATTAGATATTATCATTATAACATTATTTAAGTTAAAATAAATGATTTGAATAATTTTCTAAATTAAATCCAACAAAATCTCCCAAACCATTGCAATTACATTTTTTTATATTCTCCAATATCTAATATAAGAAAATTAAATACATTATACTCCATATCATGGTTCATAATATTAAATAAGAAATTTCCATATTTTGTAACTTGATCGATATATAAGGAAAGACATAGATATTTTAAAAGCAGTAAATTATTTTTCATACAATATACATTTTGTATCACACAAACTGTATGCATTACATTAATTGGATGTCCCAGCATATTACACACTTAATTTTTCAAGTAGTTTTACCGTTTTTCTGCACAAAATCTTGCTTACCTATTCCAAATTGAAAAATTGAATCTCAAAATGTTCTCACCATGATATACATAATCTTTATTCAATTAATATATTTAGTTAGCCCAGTCCAGCCCAATTCAATTAGTGTGTATATTAGTGTGTATATATAACAAAAACAAAAACAACTCAATTACCGCTGTCTCTCTCTCAATAAGAGATGAATTCATCTTCACAAGGAATGAGGATGAGGTGCTCTAGTTGGTTCTCTCTTAATGAGAATGAGTTGCTGAGGTTATTATATATATAGGATGTTTGGTTCAATGTATTTGAATTTATAATTTGAAAGATTGCATAAGAAATGTAAATGATAATTAAAGAGGATGTTGAGAAGAGCAAATAACAATTGGAATTCATACCGATACATGCCGAAATTTTTTTAGTTACCACCTTAAATTTTCAAAATTCACATCTTACCACCGTTTATCTAAAAATTCAAAACTTACCCGGTACGCAAAAAAAAAATAATGGGTCTGCACACGTGGCAAGTTCTGAATTTTTAAGGAAATAATGATAAAATGCGAATTTTAAAAGTTTGAGATGGTAACTAAATTTTTTTTTGCAATAGACGCTTCCACATAACAAAATTATTACTCAGTATTTTTTTAATTTTGTTACTCCTACAAATCCTTAGGCATTATGAAATCCAAAATATGAATTGGGATGTCTTTGTACTACCTTTCAGATTTAAAAATAATTTGATTTTTTTTAAATTACTAATAATGTATAATGTATAACGTTTCACTTTTTAAGAGGCAGATAAATATTAAATTATGTAGATTTCATTTTGTCTGTTTTTATTTCTTTAATATGCGATAATATTTTTATTGTGAACGTATGTATAGTTACAACAACATGCAAATACATATTTTAGTCAAATATCTCTTTTTTTTGTTTAAGTTCGAAAATAAAGATCTATGAATGCACACAAATTTATTACAATAATAATTATGTTTTCAAATATTTGATATTGTTATATTTATTGAGTATCAAGGCTGTGGTAATATGCATAATACGAATTTTGAAACTAAATTGTAATAAAGAGAGTTGTTATTTAACAAAAATCTATAATAAAAAAATTGTGCCACTAACTAGTGGGATTGCAAAACACAAAAATTGCAATTACAATTATTTGATATTCTCCAATATCTAATAGAAGACAATTTAATAAATTATACTCCATATCATGGTTTATAATATTAAGTAAGAAATTTCCATATTTTGCAACTTGATCGATATATAAAGAAAGACATAAAAATTTTAAAAGCAATAAAAAAAATATCATACAAAATACATTTTGTATCACACAAACTGCATGCATTACATTAATTGAACGTCATAGCATATTACACACTTATTCAAGTAGCTTTTCTGCACAAAATCTTGCTTACCTATTCCAATTTTAAAAATTGAATCTCAAAATGTTCTCACCATGATATACATAATCTTTCCCCAATTAATATATTTAGTCAGCCCAGTCTAGCCCAACTCAATTAGTGTGTATAACAAAAACAACTTATGAAATTTATTTTATTACATACAACTCAAAGGAGAATTTTTATCGTTATTCTTTGAATTTATATCTGTTCGTTATTGTCTGTACAGGAACACTAGGTACAAATTTATTTTCGCACAGTAAAGATACCAAAATTAATTGTGTTGCTTAAATTTGATTAGCTTCTCATTTAGTTTACAAAATTGTATTTTTCTAACATGAAAATGAGTAGGTTCCTTAATACAACGGGCCGGGCTTAATTCTCACAGGCAAAGCCCATTAAGGACCTAATAAAGTGAAAAATACACTTAACAAGACAGAATATTTATGAGAACATATCTACAATAGCTTAATTTGAAATCTTATATAAATAAAATCTATACCGATAATTTATGTACATCACCACATCACATGAAAGAACTAAAATAAGTTTAAAACAAAATTCATCACAAATAGATTTGCACCGGAATAAAACAAGAGATATTAATTATTTTAGATCCAATCACCATAGCTGATTTTTGTCCCCCGAAACTTTGATTGAATATTGTCTACTTCAAATGGAGCAAAAATCGGGCCAATCGGATAAGCGACGCTCATCGACTAAGGTTCTGTTACGGCCCGTATTGCCTGATACGGACCTAGCCAGATATGGGCCAGAAGATAGCGCAATACGCATTAAATCCTTCAGCGACATGGTCTCAATACGGACTGTATCACCTAATACGGTTCGTAACCAAGGCGCCCTCTGGGAATAACTGCTGACAACTGTATCCAGATCATGTTTCTTGGCTTCCACTCAACTCCAGACGTCCCTCCACTCCTATATAAGCACCCTGGACAGAAGAAGAAATCATCTTTGTAATTTGGGTTAGATTTGATTAAGTGAGAAAGAGAGGAGTGATTGTATCAATACCGTTCCGTGGCTAAGTTATTTTCTTAGGGCTAGGCAGTAAATGTCACACCCCGCAGCCACGGTTCGTAACAGTTCCCTGCCGTAAACATACAAACCGTGTATGTTTACAAGGCGATTACCCGTTAAATCCAAATATGCATAATTAACTACTATCAAGCACATCCCTATGTATATATATATATACATAAATCCATATATAAGGGTACACGGTCTAGTCAAAGTATAATACAATAAAAGTATCTCATACAGATACTAACCATCAGGCCTAACCCTAAACTATACAACAAAAAGGTAGATTAGGCCATACAGAAGCAACTACCGAGGGTCTACAACTCGCGTGCCTCTCCAGAACCCGACGCCTCAAATCCTGTAAAATAACCCAAGAGTGGGGGTGAGAACGAATTCTCAGTGCGAAATTTGCCACAGTTTAGATTATTGGACTTGCAATCAAAATCTATATTCAGAAATGAAACCATACAAAAGCAGTTCAGACATATGCATATTCATAAATAAAGCAAGTGCATATGATCGACAACAATTTACCAAATGAAACACAAGTTACGGAATTTCCAAGATGAATCTCAAACACGCACGTTTTTGGCTTAACTCAGTTTATTACAGCTGGTAGCACCTACGGATGTCCCACCGAGCTGGACCCTTTATCCAACCCACATCTGCAGTGTCACTGACACCTACAGATGGCCCACCAGCTAGACCCTTTATCTGACACCCATCCGCAGTGCATTGGCGTAACCATTAACTAAAGTCTGGTTTATAATCAGATAAAAGAAAATTCGTATGCAATGAGCTCAGAATCGTCCATTCGCAACACGTCAAATCAAACTGTCATTCCTGTCCCAGACTGGATATGACACCATTTCATCGTTTCCTCACAGTCACCCAAAGTCTCCGTCACGATCAGTCATTGCCCAGCATTGACTGATCTTAATCAACCACTGCCCAGCAGTGATTAATTATCCTCATGTGCGCACATGGTTTCGAGTCATCGCCCAGCGTTGATTTCGAAACTTTACCGACCATCCTAGATAGTCATAAATTATTGGGGACTCTCGACCGTAGTTCCCAAAGCAAAAAGGACACAAACAAACGATATACCATTCAACATGCAAATACACTATGATATTCATTTCGGACTGAAATGGGGTTATTGCGGCTCGCAACTTAATTACCCGAAAATTTCCAACTCTTATTGGCATTTTCCAGGCCCTTATTGCGGCCCGTAATGGGAGTTGTTGCGGCCCGCAATAAGGCGATTTCAATACATATCAGTTCCAATTTAATACGGTTATGCATATGATTCAAACAATTCGATTATGCAATCAATCAAGCAGTTCAACATGACAATTGGAAGCAGTTTAATTCATGAATATAAATTATCAAACAAGTCCAAGAATCCCGCACCTGATTACGAAGAGCGTATCTCGCACTTATTGTTCGGACGTCTCGAAAGGTCCCGCAAAATTTTGCTCACCCGAGCTTACACCTATATTAACATACGTAACTGATGTAACTTTTGTTCGACAATAGATATGCTTACTTGAGCTATCTTGGTTCCTTTACCCTTTTCTTAACATAATCCATACACCTTTCCAAACATAGAAACAATTCGCAAAAATACCCATTTCATCCTTGTTTATCTCCAAACCGAATTATAAATGGAAAGACAAGACTTATTAACTTATAAACTTTAATTTGAGGGTTGAATATATAAAAGGTTTAAGAAATAACTAATCAATTCTTCCAATTACCCAAACCCTAGATCAATCAAAACCAAAATATATTTCAGATTTTAAAAGAGAGAAAAACTTACCGATTAATACTTCTCTTTGTTCGATTAGATTAGATTAATCACAACTCCTTTCAAATTTTCGGATTTGAACCAAACCCTAGATAGAAAATCAAAATTGAAGTGAAATTGAGAAAGGGATTACCAAGTTAATAACTTAGAAGCTAAATGGAGATGGAATACTCAAAATTTATACAAAAATTTCAGATTTGGGCAAAACCCTAGAAATGGAGAAATTTTCGGATTTTGAGAGAGATGGGGAGAGAAGAGAAATTACCAATTTGGAGATTAGATGACCATAGAGAAATACAACCGAATTTCTCACTCCTTTCTTAGATTTCTCAAGATTTTTGGGGTGGATTTTTGATGGAGAAGAGAGCTCCCTTCTCCTTCTCTTTGTTTCGGCAGCCACAAATCAAAGGAGAAAAGAAGGGTCGGACCAACAGGGAAGAAAGAAAAGAGAGAGAGTTGTTGATTTTGGAATTTTACTAATAAACCCTCTCATTTGTTTAATATTGCTTAAAGAAGAAAATGATGCATATAACCCCATATATATACATATTTATATAAATGTAATTTTAATTTATAAGATATAATTTCAAGATATAGATTTCAGAATTCGATTAACTCTGACTATTTCGAAATTTCTGACTAATGTTATAATTATTTCAAATTTCAACTCTTAGTTCATCAATAAAAATTTCTATTATGTTCTAACATTAAAAAATTTTATTGTTAAAAATTTCTTGACGTAACAGTAAACCTTGTTACTCATGATGCTTTGATATATATATTTTCTGTTGATTATGATTTCTTGTTGTTTAATTGAAATGCTTTTGTGATTTATTATCCCTTCATCTAATATCGATGATCTAGTTTAATCCGTTAGGGTAGTGACAGTGCTTTAATGGTAAGAGAAACTATGTTGCACGAGTTAGCCTCGTTGGGAGTCATTAGATTTATGTGAAGAAAACCTTAGCGGGGAAACCATAAATCAGAACAACAAAACGCGAACCAAGTTCTATCATTTGCGTAAGATAATTCGCAGTGATCTATGTAGTAACTTGTGTATTTAGAGATCTGTCATTTGCGTAAGATAACTCGCAGTGTCCTATGTAGAATCTCGATGGAAGATCTGTCATTTGCGTAAGATAACTCGCAGTGTCCTATGTGGTGTCTTCCATAAAACAACAACAGGAAATCAGACCCGACAGAAGTAGAATATCAAAGTGGATTGAGTAGCAATGGTGTGCCGAAACCCTAGGAATTCTCATCTCTATCTTTATTTTAATTACTTTTAATTATTGCCAAATTTACATTGATCACAACTTCAACTCTCAAATTTTCAGATTTCGTCTAGCTTTTCGAAAGATTGTGATTTGATCGCTCAAGACTCTGAACCAATATTTCCTGTGGATCGATCTCGATTATACTACTCAATAGGATTGTGCGCTTGTAGTCCGAATCGATAGCATTTCCGAGTTTATAAATTTTAAAAGAAAACATCGCTCTCTTTTGAGTGATCACTGGTTTGGATGTAAGGATAAAATTCCCTAATTTGGCATTTTATTGATTTTTTAATCTTCAATAACATGAAATATGCAAGAATGACCTTTCCTTTACATCCAATCACATGGATTTCATTTTTTGAAGATTTGCATCCAGTCAAGACCTGTTGGGAGAAATACAAGAAGAGCAATGGATTGGATATTAGCTAGAGCAATGCCAAATGCAGCTACAAAATAGGATTACAACAGCAACAAATGTTATTTCAGATGCCATGCACGGCGAGATGCCTACCCAAGAAGCCGATTCCTTGAATTGTAGTCAGGTAAGGCAACTGATTGTAACTTAGTGTTTTTAATAAGCTGTTATTTGTACATGATAGTGATACATTGATCTGTACATGTTAGGGGCCTGCTGATGTGATTAATTAGATTGCCAATAAGATGAGTAATGAATTGGTGCTACCGAGACGGCCAATACTTGTAGGAGGAATACAGGGTCGGGTCCCGCTTGTAGATCAGGAGGCATATGACAGATATCTTGCGACGCCACTATCTGAAGGAGGAGGCTTCCGCTGCTATATCAGGCCGAGAGTGTTTCAAGATGAGGCTTTTATGTAACAATGGGTTTCACAGATCTCCGAGATCTTATGACTTATAACGAGATCGACGTCTCTATTATCCATGTCTGGATAATGTGAGTATTTATTATTATAAACAAATCCATTATTTTTGCAATTGACTCCTTTATTTTATTCTGACACTGACTATTTTCAGGTATTGCATGAAGCTACTTCCTGAAGGTGTCCAAAATAACGTTGACATTGGTTTCCTGGACCCCAGTCCACATAGCGCCATAGCTATTAAGTATGTTGGTGAATAATCCCTTTCGTACTTGGCCGATACCTTGCTAAAGTTTCAGAATAAGAGTCTTGTATTCTTACCTTGCCACGAAGCTGGATAAGCTGCTAATTCTACTCATGTTTATTGTCTATTTTTAACAACTTTGTATTGATTTATTATTTTATTACTTATATTGTAGAGAACGTTGGAGGCTTCTCGTTATTATCCCAAGACAGAATGTTGCCTACTTGCTGGACTCGGTGCCAGTTGCAAATAATGACCGGGAGTTATATATTGTTCCTCTATTACAGCAATAAGCAAAATACATACAATTTAAAATGCAAAATACTAACCTGGCCTACTTTTAGGTACCATATACTGACCATTAATAATTCTAGGGCTTATAAGTCATACATACATCGGGGAGGACGGCACATGCCGGGGAGAAGAGCACTGGAGGTCGGAATGTTTCAGGTAAGAAATATTTTAATTAAGTATTTCATTGCAACTTATTTCAAGTTCCAATTGCACTACTAATTAGATTTTGTTTTAAATAATACACATTTGATCAAAGTCCCACGCAAAGCAATTCTTGGGAGTCCGAGTTTTATGTAATGAAGAACATGGAGATGCTCATAAAAAAGCATGCTTTCAGATTAAGTTCTGATATATGTTGTTCATATGTTTTGATTTATTTAGGTAGTGTCGTTTGTCCAGAATGCCGTACAAAGAAAACGCATTACATGACATACGTATCCAATGGTGTAAGTTCTTCTTGGAATTAGTTTAATTACTGTGCAAGTACTTGGCGGTGGGAGGACTTGGTGTTGATATATTGTTGTCTGTGGTTTAAAACAGTTCTTGTTTTCTGGTTTTTGCGGTGAGACACTTTGGTGTTGGTTTTAATTATGTGCTAAGAACAGTTGTTAGTTTTCTAGTACAATGAATGCTCTATATATTGTTGTATGTGTGATCTACTTTATATATTGCTTGTTGCTTGGATTAATATATATGTTGTTGATGCCTATATTAATTGTTGGTTAAAATATGGGTATAGAATGCATGCATGCTTATTGTTGCTTTGCTGGGTTTTAAAAATGGATAGCAAATATATGATGGAGGCTAGCCTCTAATACAAGAATTAATAATAAAACATAATAATTATATATACATTACCATCGGCTAAAAATTAACAACCGATGCAAACTAGGACCTGCCAACGCCAACTCAAACAAAACAGATGGTGTAAGACACATTTGCAATCGGCTATTAACATCCAATAGGCAGCGTTAATTACATTTGCTGTCGGTTGCGAAACGAAATCGATGGCGTTGGTAGTCAACACCGCCTGTTTGATTGTGCGCTGCCGATGGATATCAATTAATATCATCAGTTTTGAACCGATGGCATATGGGTATAGCTTTCCTATCGGGGCCATAGCCATCAGTTCGGCATCTGATTGCAGATTGCGATTTCACCCGACGGTGAAGTGTTTTTTTGTAGTAGTGTGAGTTGTAACAAGAACATATTATAAGATAACAAAAATATTCATCAAATGACATGTTTTCATAAAAAAAAAATTAAACTAAATGATAAATAACATTCTTATATGACATATTCAATGATACGCAAATAACATCTCTTAAATGATATATATGTTTTTTTTTAATCTTTTTGACATATTTTCATAAAAAATATCATATAAAATGACAAATAACATTCATTAAATAATTAAAAGAATGGAAAGAAATGAAGACATGACCAATCAATTATTCAATTATCAATCAATCCAAAATATCCATAAATGTCATATAAAAACCGGAAAGAAATCATGACCAATTAAAAAGGTCATACAATTTGTATGTGGCGAGTATGTGTCTAAATAAATTTACACTTCTACACGTTAAAAACCATCAAACATATGCATATATAGAATCACAAAAAGATAAATTATTTAATTACAGAACATACATTCAATCTCAAATTGAATCTTCAAATCACAGCCGTTGGCGGATCAAAACATCTACGTGTTTAATACAAGAACGAGATGTAACAATAACACGCAGGAGGTAGCCCTTTCCTTACATACCTAAAAATAAAGTATAAGCAAATTTTTATTGGCCTCATTCGTCTCTTTCACAACGACTGAAAATTAATGTCTCCCATTTGGGAGGCATGATTTGAATCAGTTCTCTTCCTTCAAATGCGCAGAGATATAAACATTTTTAATAAGCTGCACATGCCGATTGGAAGTATTCGAGGCAAGGTTAATCATTAATTCTAATGAAACCACCAGCTGTTATTTATTCAGAATATTGTGCGCATCAACCACCAATCTTCATTAACCTCTCAATTAATGCATCAACTAGCGGCCAGTCGAGGCATTTATATTTAAGACCCGATATACTTTACGAGTGATGGATTTGTGCTATGTTTACTAAGAAAATTTGGTGAGCATAACTTCAAAATTTATATGGATTGACGTGAAACGATGAATCCAGAACGTTGAAACTGATATATATATTTAGTGATGTGTTCATGAGTGATGTATGTAGATGCACAATTTTGAAATTTTCAAACATATTTAGTAGAAAGTCAAGCTGTCAGAAAAATAATGAAAAATAGAATTTTGACCATTTGACTTTATACTTGTGAATTCGAAAATTCCAAAATTTTGCATGTACACAACACTCGTGAAGTAGAATATCAATTTTAATAGTTCAGATTTATCTTTGAAACTAATTCAATAGATTTTAAAACTTATTTGGAAACCAGTTGCTGATATACCAAATCCATTACTATTTGAATGGATGATATTAGAACTTAAATTTAAGAGCATGTGTGCAAGTAAAATATTCGTTCCTACGGACAAGTTTATTAAAAAAAAAATTACGTCCCTTCCGTTACATATGGAAGACATCTTGAGATCTCAGTCCATCTTTTCTTCAGATCCAAGTGAATATGATTCTATAGAAAAAAAAAGGGAAAAATACGAAAATATTTTAAGAGAACGGAGTAGGTCCGATGCCCATAGGACCTACTTTTAGGTTCAACGAGCATGATGAACGTCCGATCTAATTTAAGATTTGTGCGCACGAAAATTGAAACAGACACACTAATTTTAAAGCATTCTGCAAGAATCTTAAAACAAATCGACGGTGATTAAATCCATCGAACCAAAGTAGGTCCGATGCCCATCGGACCTACTCTCAAGTGATATTTTAATTGATGCACATGCCATCACGTTCAAAGCATAATGATTGGTGAATAATAAATTAGCAACAATTAATGGCAGCTTCACACCAAAACCCGGCTTTTCTAATGTCTGAAAGGCAAGATTAGCAATCCATGTATGTGAAAGGGGAAGATTGAACATTCAAATAGTTATGCATTTACTTTGCTAAATAACCTAACTAAAAGCTGGTTCTCTTTTGTTAAATTAAAGTTCAATCGGCTCAAATAGTCAAATTATTGGCTATAAGTGATAACATTGAGTTGGTTCAGTAGACCAATAACTATTATTAGTATCTTGCTCATGACACTACTACAAAAAACACATTTATCATCACTCCTTTACCATCGTGCTCATGACACTATTACTAGTATAAGCATATTTTTATTGGCCTCATTCGTCTCTTTCACAACGACTGAAAATTAATGTCTCCCATTAGGGAGGCAAGATTTGAATCAGTTCTCTTCCTTCAAATGCGCAGAGATATACACATTTTTAATAAGCTGCACATGCCGATTGGAAGTACTCGAGGCAAGATTAATCAATTAAAGTCAAACAAATATAAAACAATCATTAATTCTTAATGAAACCACCAGCTGTTATTTATTCAGAATATTGTGCGCACCAACCATCCATATCAATTAATTAATTAATTGAAATAATGCATCAACCAGCGGCCAGTTGAGGCATTTAAATTCCAGATCCGATCCTCTTATCCTGCCTACCTATCTTGAACTAATACACCAACATTTTTTCTTATCGAGCCAAGTAGAATACAGAAACGGGATGGCTGAGACTATTGTAAATTTTGTGCTGGAAAAGCTCGTTGATGGTGCAGTTAAGGAGGTTTTACTCATACACGGCATCGATGAGCAAGTGGAGAAAGTGAGGCGTGACCTCGAAAGAATTCAGGCATTTCTCAAGGATGCTGACAAGAACCAAATCACAGATGAGAGACAAAAACTTTGGGTCAAGGAAGTTAGAGATGTTGCCCACTTGATAGAAGATGTCATTGACACCTTTCTCTTGGAGGTCTGAAACTTTCTTATAAACTGAATTTTGTTTATTTATTCATTGGATTATTATATATATTACAATTGCTTTTATACCTATCCAAGGCTTACTTAAAATCCGTTGTAGTACAATACACCAACGTCCAGTACCTATAACAAGCTATAAAATATATAAGTCATGAAAAGAGAAAAAAAGTGTTATTTGTAAAGTTCCACTAGGCTATGCTAAAAATCTCTGGCTTAATTCTCTCTCTAATATTTCTAACAAGGTCCCACCAAAAACGACCGGATCTAACGGCATATGGAAGGCCATGGAAAGGTTGATAAAGAAAGCTAAAAAACTCCCGGCTGTAGACAAACTTGTTGATGAGATAAAAGAGATCTAGACAAGGTTGGAAGAGATCAAGGCGAGCAGAGACACCTTTGGAATCAATAATCTGGGGGAGGGCACTGGAGTAATAACACTGCCTCTTAGGCCACCCGTGATACCGGACATTGATCCCAATGTTGTCGGTTTCAAGAAGGACCAAGACCATATTGTCAACGAGTTGCTCGATAAGACCGTTAAGAGACGTTCTGTGATTTCAATTTGGGGCGTTGGTGGACTCGGAAAAACAACCCTCGCGCAAAAAGTATACAACAGGTATGTGTATAACACATGTATATATTTTAATTATGGCATACTTGTAGTTTTGAAAATCCATTGTTTGATTCAAGTTGGTTGAACTCTTATTTTGCAACAATAGAATTGGTTCAATTTGGTTCTAACTTAACTAGTGATGATTTCAACGTCAAGCTTTACAGAAATTATGAAAATTATGTTAGTACAAATTTAAGAAAAACATAAATTGATTTGCCAAATTGTCAAACCCATTTAACGACATTTATCAAACAAATTGTCGTGTGAATCGATGATTTACGAGACATGCAACTGCTTCTTGTAATTACTTTTGTATGCCAAATCTTAAATTTCTTTAGTAAATAAAGTCCATATGTATGACGTTTCATACTATACCCACACAATTTGGATCCTAACGAACATAAATTGGTGGCGGTCAGGTCAGAATTATTAGCATTTGATCGAGTCTGGACCTTCTTCCGAACCTTAGTTGCATTTTCGCATCTGCATAGATGTCTCGGGCCTAATCGCCAAACTATAGCCGTTTAGATTCGTCACAGAAAATTTTATAGTTACCATCTCAATATTTTAAAATTATGATATTATTGTTGATTTCTTTAAAATTCAAATTATATCACCCACACGGTTTGAAATCATGCTATTTTTTTATTCATAGAAAAATAAAAAAAATATCGACAATAGAAAAAAGTTTTACAGAAATTCGAAATCTAAGAAAAACGTTATGGTTTATAACGTCTCCCGGATGTTATAAACCATAACGACCCACAAACACAACAACAAAGTAGGCACTCGCGAGAGAGAAAACGCATTTATGACGGGACTCCGTCGCGAAAAGTACCGTCGCGAATAGAAAAAGCACGTTTATGACGGTACTCCATCGCGAAAAGTCATTTTTTATCTTCGTGAAAAGTGCCAGTCTTTTGTAGTGAAAATTCCCATTTTGCCTCCAGCTCTGTGAAAAAAGAAAAAAATTTGCTACAATATAGACATTATGGTCCATAACGTCTGTAGCAATTAATTTTTTTCTTTTTGGGGTTTCATTTTCATATATGTTAAAAAAAAAATCCAACATTATGAGTATTATATATATGATTTATATATAGTGTTTATAAAAAATATTTACCATAACATAAAATTTGAACAATTTGTAATTAATAGTTTTTTTTGTGCATAATGAAAAAATATTCTAACCTGTATGATATTTGATTGTTAGACTATATGTATATGACGAATAACTAATCTATAAATGTACTTTTTAATTTCAATCTTATTTTAATATATTTGAAAGCCAAACATTCAAATTTGAACAATTTCAATCTCATTTTAATTTCAATTTTGATTTCAGAATTCAAATGAAAAAAATTCAAACGGAATTTTTTTAACAAATATGAAAATGAAAAAAAAGTGCTGCAGTAGAGACGTTATGATTCATAATGTGCATACTGTAGTATTTGACCGGACATTATAGTTTATAAACCATAACGTTGTTGTTATATTTCGAATTTTCTCAAAAAAAATTCATTATTCTCTATATATTTTTTTTATTTTTCTATTAATAAAAAAATCGGAAAATCACGAGCCTCAGGGCTGCGTATAACATTTTCATCGATTTCCATGTGCGCAGGGACCCACGTTATTTGTTTTTAAGCCAAATCTAATTAATTCAATTGTTTTCATGCTGCATTTCAATATTATATATTATTTGCTGGGACCCACGTTATTTGTTTTTATGTTTTGACCTAAACATTGATTTCAATATTTACTATATGGACACGTCGTTTTGGTGGGACCCACTAAAAAAGCTAGTTATTCAGTTAATTAAAATCAATGATAAAGTCATACACGGCTTCAGGGTGTGCATGACTAATGAATCATGCACAGGTTAGAGATATGTGTAAATGGTATGTTTTGAATTGTTTTGATACTGATAGTAATTAAGTTTAGAATTTTCAAATATTTAAATGGTACCTAAAAAATATCGGAATTGGTCATCAGTTTACATTTGTATATTTTATTTATTCTTTGTTGATCAGTTTATTATATATTTTTTTTTAAAACTAGAATTTAATACATCTTTTATTTTTCACAGAGATGATGTCAAGACACAATTTGAAATTCGCATATGGGTAGATATTTCTCAAAAGTTTGAATTAACTGATATTTTGAGAAAGATAGGAGAACAACTCGAGCAATCAAATAATGTTAAGCAATCAAATGATGTTGATTCTCTTGGCAAGCTCCATGAGTTTCTTAGAGGCAAAAAATACCTCATAGTCCTTGATGACGTTTGGACAAACGATCTATGGATTCAAATTGGAGAAGCACTCCCAGATGAAAATAATGGAAGTAGAGTACTTTTATCCACAAGGTACTTTGATGTTGCTAAGCATGCGGATCCCACGTGTGATCCATATAAACTTGGGTTATTAACGAAGGAGTTAAGCTTAGAGCTTTTGTTGAAAAAGGCTCTTCCTAATCAGAATCCAACTAAAATTGATAATTACGGTCTTTCTGATATCATAAATCAATTTGTCCATAAATGTGATGGGCTACCTATCGCATTAGTGCTTTTAGGAGGCCTATTAGCAACAAAGCCACTCAACTATGCTACTTGGAGTAAGGTGTTACAAACAATGAGTTGGTTTGCCTATGGAGAGAAAATTATAGGTACTAGTTACGAGTACCTACCATTTGCTCTTAAATCATGTTTCATGTATTTTGCTGCATTTCCCGAAGACTATAAAATCGATGCCAAAACTCTACTTCGAATGTGGATTGCGGAGGGCTTCATACCAAAAGAAGATAAAAGAATATTGGAAGAAACGGCGGAGAGTTTTTTGGAGGATCTTGTGCAGAGGTATTACTTCATTTAATGCCTTACACATTTTAGTATAATGTGCTGATTTCGTTGTGCAAATGCTAGTTCCAATATTTATTTTCCATAAAATCCCTTTGGGATATATATATATATTACATTCCAATATCAGGAGCACTCCATGAGAAACAAAAGAAAAAAAAAACGAAAAAAGCACAATGCAATCAGCACAAACTAGTTATGTATAGATCCATCCAACTCAATTGATTTGAAGCTAACTATTTTCCTTTATGAAAAATTTACTGTCCTGAAAATATATGAACGTTAATATTATAATATATAATTAGTATTTTCTTTTAGTGCTTACCTTAAAAAATGTGAGGCTCAATTATTTAGTTATGACATTTATGAGCTCTCCAAATCGAATGTGCTTGTCTGCTCAAAACAATTTTTTTTGTTGTATAACAGGAGCATGGTTCAAATAACATCAAGATCTACGGATGGTTCTATCGAATATTGCCGCATACACGATCTTCTACGGGATCTCGCTCTCCAAAAAGCAAAGGAGGACAACTTTCTCAGAGTGTATTCACATCCAGATGATCAGCATAACTTGTGTATGGCGCGTCGTGTGGCAGTTCACCATTTAGATTGTGATGAACTCGTGATGAGCCAAAACCTCCGCACTCTGTTGTGCTTCCGTACTCATTGCATGCCAAATTGTTCTAAGCAAAAGCTGCTCAAAGTGGTAAGCATAGATTATGGTCCCGAAATTGAATTGGGAATGTTTGAAGGATTGACTCAGTTAAGATACCTTAATTTAGGAAGTAGAGTGGTCCGTGATGAGAATAGATCCTTGGGGGAAGTGATCGGCAACATGAAGTTTTTACAAACCGTTTCTTCAACATATTGGAAATTTCTAAAGGTGTTACCATGGCATAAAGAACTGAGGCATGTCACTGGATTTTATGTAGAACTGCCATCGTCAACAAAAACAACAAATTTGCAAACACTTTATATGTTGCATAGCGACGAATCATGGGAAACAGAGTTACCTCATGTACCTAATTTACGTAGATTACATTTAGTAGACAAACCGTCTTCATGGGGGGTAGCTGTCGCTTTCCTAAGCACCTTAAATCACCTGAATTTTCTCATCCTCTTTAGTTACTATTCACCTTTTAATGGAAATTTAGATATGAGAGACTTCCCATTTTATCTGAATCTACAATCTCTCGAGTTATATACTAGATCCAAAGAGTGGATTGAAATGCCCATTGATATGCCTCCTCATCTCACTTCTCTTAAATTTGTATATTTGAAATTCCGGCAAGACATAATGCCGGCACTTGAGAAGCTACAGTGCCTCAAGGAGCTCGCGTTATATAGGGTAGACACTAATGAAAAAATGTGTTGTTCGGCTAAAGGTTTTAGCCAGTTAGAAGTTCTGAGTATTGATGAAAATTCCTATCTAAAGGATTGGGAGATTGAGGAGGGGGCCATGCCCATTCTTAGAGAACTCTCTATTAGTGCTACTCCACATTTGCGTGTTCCTCAGGGACTACGACACCTAACCAACCTTCAAGAATTGAAGTGGTATGTGTCGAAGGATGACCCTGACCATGCTGCCAAGGAAAATGAGATCCGCAACTTATGCAAACATGTTCCTTCAGTTATTATACTATAGAGCCATGGACTCCAGTCAATGCATATTTTACTCCAAGCGTCCAATTTCATATTTTTCATTGTTTTCTCTTTCAGTTTCTTGTTTGTGTGCTTTGCAATTTTAATTTAATTAGTGACAATTTTATTTATTGCTTGTGATATAGAAAATGGTTGAAGATTGTAAGTTGAGTTTTTATACAAAAACTTATGCTCAAGCTTGAAAGTGTACATTAAAGCTGTTCAATTCATATCAAATGATGAGTGGTACGCATAAAAGGCAAACTCGGGCAAGTCGGACCGGAATCGGACCGAACCGAGCCAATTTTGGACCGATTTATGCCGGAGATCGAGTTTTAGAGGTAAAACTGGGTTGAACAGTGTTGAATCGGCCGAGTCGGCCGAGTTTGCACAGATTTCAGACTGAGTCTTACGATTTAGACCGGTTCTTCTGGTTCCAAACCGATTCTTCCGTTGGATCTTAATTCTCCGAAACTCCGATTATTTTTCTGATTTTGGGGATGTTTCCTGAGGAAGAAAAAAGATTATTAATAGAAAATGAACGTGGCGCACAGAGACTTTTGAACCATGGGACCCTTTAGTCGGAAATGATGGGCTCCTTGGCGTGGGCTCCACTTGTCTGATTAAATGAGAGAGGAGAGCTTCCGAATAGAACTTTTATTCCCATCTTTCTCCCTCTCCATTACGTGTGTTAATGGGAACCTCCATTTTTGTCACACCCCGCGGCCCAACGAGGCGCGACAGGTGCTCTCCTGCCGTAGACATACGGTTGCCCGTATGCCTACAAGGCAATTACGATATAATAGAAACTAAAAACATAAACAAACAAACCAACAAACAGATAACATAAATCCCAGCTGGTCAGGTAATATCATACAAACCCGTATCTCGATGGATACGCACCACAAAATGACATAGAGATCATATATGTACACCATCAAAACATAACTATATACATAATCTCTAATGTCCCCATACCAGACAGTCTAAGCAGCGGAATAACCAGGCCTACCGACCTCGTGCCTCTCTCGGATCTGCTGACCCGGAACCTGAAAAGTTAACCCAAAGAGGGGGTGAGAAATAAATTCTCAGTGCGATAAATTTGCCACGTTTCGCTCCTGGACTTGCAATCACAGGTTATATTCAAAAATAAACACAAATAAAGCTCAGAACAGTTCATAATGATATATATAAACATGAACGCATAAACCGACATCAATAAGCCAAATGAAAACCAACTCAGGAATTGCCAAATCGAAATTCAATCACACAATATTTGGTTTAACTCGAACTCAGAATATCTGGTAGTTATAGGTTTAACCGTTTAAATATAAGTCTGGTTCCATTTCATATCCGGAAAAATTCATATAAAACCAAATGACAGTCCAACCGCATTCACCCCCTGGGTAATGCCTCCGATACATTTAAAACCAATCGACCATTCAAACGCATTCACCCCCTGGGTAATGCCATCCGATACACAAGTCACATATAGTCCAATTCATAATACAGAGTCACTTACCCCTCGTCCCAACCGGTACTGGGAACTGCTGAGGGCCAGACAATCTAAAGCTTTAGAATACTGGGTCGTCAAAGTCCGTGCACAGACTTTGACAAAATCCGAACACACCCCCTGGGTGTCGTCGCCACGGTGGGGGACGGTAATGCCATATCCACCAACCGATGGTGATATAAATCACGGTGACTTTTAATTCCAAATTAGATCATTCAGATCAATACACAAAGAATACCATACCAGTATGCAGATCAATCAGATAAACAATCCGAGTTCCAATTAATTAGGGCAATGCAATGCATATGCAACACAATCCGATAATGCAATTCAACCAATAATCAACATGTCAAAAGAAACACAGTTTAATTCTGAATATAAACTATCAAACAAGTCCAGAAACCCCGCACCTGAGTATATAGCGTACTCGTCTAAAGCTTAGGCGTCTCGAACGATCCCGAGATCCGATGCCTCTTAGGTTTACCACCTATTTAACCGTTTAGATTCGATTAAAACAACCGATTGATATCCCGTAGGTTAAACCGAGTTAAATTAGGTTAAACACTGTTTAATAGTCGTATACGGGTCCTAATGGTATAGGTTTAATCAATGGTTCAACCAATTAGGTTTAGACAACACAAAATAACCATTTGCAGAACTTCAATACCTGTTTACAGAATTTCAATGCACGTTTACAGAATTTCTGGGTGTTATTGCGGCCCGTAAAGAATCTGTTGCGGCCCGCAGACAACCCTCCCAGAGAGTTATGTTTTCTGCCAAGTTCATTGCGGCCCGTAATGGTTTTATTGCGGCCCGCAACCAAACTTTCCAGAGAGTTATCAGTCTGTATTTGTTTTGGTTAAGTCCCCTGTTCCCCTTGCGGCCCGTAAAGGATCTATTCCGGTCCGCAATAAAGCACACAGAACCATGTTTTCAGGTCCTAGTTTAGGTCGTTTCGATCGGGTTTCGATACGGTTAACTCTTGCTACGTATCATTGGTTCGACATGGTATATTTACATCTAATTTATCAAGAATCGACACGATTAAACCATATATTCAATTGGTATAAAATTGGCATAAACCCTAATTCCAAAATTCAGCTCAAACGAATAATTCAATCGAACAATACGATTCGAGATGTTCAAACGATTATAACTCGATCCATTCAGATCCAAATGGTGCATAACACCTGAAAATTCAGTAATTTCCCCAAATCCCCCATTTTTACCAAACCCTAATTCCCTTTCCAATTTCACAAGAAAACCAATCGATTCAATACAAATCAAACCGAATATCGAGTTATATCGAATCAATCGAACTTAAATTCGAATTCTCAAAGAAATACAACAACTCGAACAATTTAGGGCTTTCCAAAGATTACAAAGAAGGAAGATATATACCAGATTGAAGCTTTAGAACTGATCACGATCGTCCAATTAGCTCGAATCTCCGATTTCCGACAATTTCGACCCGATTTCGTGCTCGATTTCACTCTCTCTCTCTTTCTCTCTTAGGTTCGGCCAACCCTAGGTCTTTCACGATTTTTAGATGTTAAAATGAAATGATCAAGTTAAGAAGAAGGGTTTTTAACTTAATATATGGAATTTTTGCATATAGGTCCCTCCAAGTTTTATATATTGCATAACTTAAAAATCTTCACATTTAGGCCCTTTTTGCATATTTTTATTTAATCAAGGCTTAGAATGTAACAATTCTCCCCCCCTTAAAATGAAGTTCAGTCCGCTGAACTTGATTTCGTACCTTAATTGTCGAATAACTCCGGATACTTTTCTCGGATGCTCTCCTCGAGTTCCCACGTTGCTTCCTTATCGGAATGTCGTCCCCATTTTACCAACACAAGCCGGATCACTTTGCTTCGTAGCCGTTGTTCTTTTCGATCCAATATTCGCATCGGTTCCTCTTGATAGGTCAGATCATCTTGCACGTATAAATCCGAATGGTCAATACAATGTGACGGATCTCGTACATATCGGCGTAGCTGTGATACATGAAACACCGGATGAACCCGGTCCAACGCTGGTGGTAGTGCAAGCTCGTATGCTACCGGCCCAACTCGTCGTAAAATCTGAAACGGCCCAATATAACGAGGACTTAGCTTACCCGAAACACCAAATCTGTGTACGCCTCTGACAGGCGAAACTCGAAGCCATACGTGATCGCTTTCTTGGAATTCCAACGGTCTTCGATGAATATCCGCGTATTTCCTTTGTCTTTCTTGAGCTGAATCGTTTCAATTGGCCAACTACACTTTTCCACGAACACCCTCGACACAACCGAATGACTACACCCCGTATCAATCAAGCAATACGCATCATGATCAGATATAGAGAGTAAACCTGTCATGACGTCAGTCTGACCGCCTCCCTGCGCGGTTACAGCGTTGCGCGAATTTCCCGCGATGTTAAGTGCATGTGCCGCCGCCCTACCTGTGCTGCCGATGCTGCTAGCCCTGCTAGCGTTAGCCCCGCTAGCTTGAAATGCGCCACGTCCGCGCCCCGTCGGCGCGCCACGCCCAACACTAGCAGACCCTCCCACGCTACCAGCGCCTTGCATCCTCATAAGCGAATTCGGGCATTCCCTCGCCCAATGTCCCGCGCTACCACACACGAAACAAGCGCTAGCCTTGCGCCTACACTCATCCTCATCGTGTGCTTGATTGCATGATCGGCACCATTGCGAAGACATCACCGGTCTAAAACCCGGCATAGAGGTCTGTCTGAACGGAGGTCTCGGCGCCATACTCGGCCGAGGGGGCCCAGCATGTGATGATCCTCCCCTCGACTTCGACACTTGCCTACTCTGATCTTCCCGCTGTTTCACATTCCTTTCGGTCACTTGCGTCTTTCTTCTCTTACCATGCATTTCAACCTGTTCGGCGTGATCCATCATTGCTTGTAACTCCCTCGCCATTGGAGTATCCACGATCATCGAGATATGTCCATCCAACCCATCCAAGTACTGCCTGTTATACCTTTCCACGTCATTCCTTACATCCGTAGCATAGCGCGACAAAGCCAGAAATTCATTATTGTATTCCACCACCGGATGCCCATCTTGCCTCAACTCCAGAAATTTCCTCCGTAGTGCTTCACGCTGCAAATTACTCAGAAACCGCCTATTAAACTGCTGTTCGAACCATTCCCAAGGAATCCTCGCTTCCTCCCCTTCATAATTACGTCGGGCCCCGTCCCACCAGAATCTAGCATCGCTTTCCACCTGTTGCTCAACTAACTCCACCTTGTTTTCATCGGGGGCACGACATAGATTCAGCTTTGCATTTATCTGAGCTAGCCATTCCTCAGCTGCTGCATACCCGCCGGTTCCATCATAACGCGGAGGATTCAAGTGCAGAAATGCATCATATAACCTTCGGAAATCTTCGGGTGCCCCACCGTGAGCCACTGGTGCAACATCCCGCATCTGTGCTTGACGACCTCTCTCATAGGCCGCAATCAACCGGTCATCCAAGTCCCGGTCTCTACCAGCTCCTCCAGCGTCAACAGCCCCTCCAGCACCTCCAGCACCAGCTGGACCAGCTCCAACCTGATCCGCAACTGGCTCGACGATTGGTTCCGGATTAGGTTCAGGATTCCTACGAGGTCTGCCTCTACCTCTACCTCGACGTGTTTCCATTTTCTGAATAAACACAGTTAGTTTATAACATTTTATATTCCTTATTTATCATACGAAATTCGTATAGTCGTGCCGACCCCAATTAATACGCATACCACTCTCGTATCCAAACAAGTCTGGTTCAGGTTCTAAACCATGCTCTGATACCACCGAATGGGGGACCTGTCACACCCCGCGGCCCAACGAGGCGCGACAGGTGCTCCTGCCATAGACATACGGTTGCCCGTATGCCTACAAGGCAATTACGATATAATAGAAAATAAAAACATAAACAAACAAACCAACAAACAGATAACATAAATCCCAGCTGGTCAGGTAATATCATACAAACCCGTATCTCGATGGATACGCACCACAAAATGACATAGAGATCATATATGTACACCATCAAAACATAACTATATACATAATCTCTAATGTCCCCATACCAGACAGTCTAAGCAGCGGAATAACCAGGCCTACCGACCTCGTGCCTCTCTCGGATCTGCTGACCCGGAACCTGAAAAGATAACCCAAAGAGGGGGTGAGAAATAAATTCTCAGTGCGATAAATTTGCCACGTTTCGCTCCTGGACTTGCAATCACAGGTTATATTCAAAAATAAACACAAATAAAGCTCAGAACAGTTCATAATGATATATATAAACATGAACGCATAAACCGACATCAATAAGCCAAATGAAAACCAACTCAGGAATTGCCAAATCGAAATTCAATCACACAATATTTGGTTTAACTCGAACTCAGAATATCTGGTAGTTATAGGTTTAACCGTTTAAATATAAGTCTGGTTCCATTTCATATCCGGAAAAATTCATATAAAACCAAATGACAGTCCAACCGCATTCACCCCCTGGGTAATGCCTCCGATACATTTAAAACCAATCGACCATTCAAACGCATTCACCCCCTGGGTAATGCCATCCGATACACAAGTCACATATAGTCCAATTCATAATACAGAGTCACTTACCCCTCGTCCCAACCGGTACTGGGAACTGCTGAGGGCCAGACAATCTAAAGCTTTAGAATACTGGGTCGTCAAAGTCCGTGCACAGACTTTGACAAAATCCGAACACACCCCCTGGGTGTCGTCGCCACGGTGGGGGACGGTAATGCCATATCCACCAACCGATGGTGATATAAATCACGGTGACTTTTAATTCCAAATTAGATCATTCAGATCAATACACAAAGAATACCATACCAGTATGCAGATCAATCAGATAAACAATCCGAGTTCCAATTAATTAGGGCAATGCAATGCATATGCAACACAATCCGATAATGCAATTCAACCAATAATCAACATGTCAAAAGAAACACAGTTTAATTCTGAATATAAACTATCAAACAAGTCCAGAAACCCCGCACCTGAGTATATAGCGTACTCGTCTAAAGCTTAGGCGTCTCGAACGATCCCGAGATCCGATGCCTCTTAGGTTTACCACCTATTTAACCGTTTAGATTCGATTAAAACAACCGATTGATATCCCGTAGGTTAAACCGAGTTAAATTAGGTTAAACACTGTTTAATAGTCGTATACGGGTCCTAATGGTATAGGTTTAATCAATGGTTCAACCAATTAGGTTTAGACAACACAAAATAACCATTTGCAGAACTTCAATACCTGTTTACAGAATTTCAATGCACGTTTACAGAATTTCTGGGTGTTATTGCGGCCCGTAAAGAATCTGTTGCGGCCCGCAGACAACCCTCCCAGAGAGTTATGTTTTCTGCCAAGTTCATTGCGGCCCGTAATGGTTTTATTGCGGCCCGCAACCAAACTTTCCAGAGAGTTATCAGTCTGTATTTGTTTTGGTTAAGTCCCCTGTTCCCCTTGCGGCCCGTAAAGGATCTATTCCGGTCCGCAATAAAGCACACAGAACCATGTTTTTAGGTCCTAGTTTAGGTCGTTTCGATCGGGTTTCGATACGGTTAACTCTTGCTACGTATCATTGGTTCGACATGGTATATTTACATCTAATTTATCAAGAATCGACACGATTAAACCATACATTCAATTGGTATAAAATTGGCATAAACCCTAATTCCAAAATTCAGCTCAAACGAATAATTCAATCGAACAATACGAACCGAGATGTTCAAACGAATATAACTCGATCAATTCAGATCCAAATGGTGTATAACACCTGAAAAATTCAGAAATTCCACAAATCCCCCAATTTAACCAAACCCTAATTTCCCTTTTCAATTTCACAAGCAAAATCATTCGATTAAATACAAATCAAACCGAATATCGAGTTATATCGAATCAATCGAACTTAAATTCGAATTCTCAAAGAAATACAACAACTCGAACAATTTAGGGCTTTCCAAAGATTACAAAGAAGGAAGATATATACCAAATTGAAGCTTTAGAACTGATCACGATCGTCCAATTAGCTCGAATCTCCGATTTCCGACAATTTCGACCCGATTTCGTGCTCGATTTCACTCTCTCTCTCTTTCTCTCTTAGGTTCGGCCAACCCTAGGTCTTTCACGATTTTTTTTAGATGTTAAAATGAAATGATCAAGTTAAGAAGAAGGGTTTTTAACTTAATATATGGAATTTTTTGCATATAGGTCCCTCCAAGTTTTATATATTGCATAACTTAAAAATCTTCACATTTAGGCCCTTTTTGCATATTTTTATTTAATCAAGGCTTAGAATGTAACAATTTTGGTCTTTTTTATTTTGTAACATTTTTTCTTCAACTGTTTCCTTTTTCTCTTTTGGTTTTTCTTCTTTATTCTTTTTCTATTTTTCTTTTTTTAGGGGTTAACAAGTGGTGTTAATATTAGTTTTGACCTAATATTTTTTTTTTATTTCTATTCTTTCGAACAAAAAAACTTTTGGCCAAAAAATCTAAGTTTCCAATCAGATTCAGCCGATTCTAACCGATTTATCCGATTCCAATTCCAATTTTTCCTGTACCACTGGTACGTATGTGTAGTTGTGTACTGTGTACCAGTATCAGGTTCGGGTATATATGAACACAGAAATCTGATATGTACCAAAGAACCATTAGAGAAAAAAGCAATTTGCAATTACTTTAGCACTAAAATACATTACTTTAACCCATCCCTGAGATTAGTTACTAAAAAGCTTACCAAGTGCAAAATCAAATAGCAATGGTTAGCCTGGTCTTCTGAGAGTTGTCATCTCAGAATCTGTCAGCCTTTGCTTTATCCCAAACGGAAGGATCCGAAAGGGCTCCCAGAACCAAAACCCCATACTACAGCTAGCAAGACATCAGCACTGACGGGCTTAGGATCTAATCCCGACCAATCCAAAAACCACATGCCCAGCCAAATCTAAGAGCCGATCCACTTCTTCAGCATATTGGAATACACGGACCCGAGTGTTGGTCTATCCATAGCTAGACACATTGGAATACATGGTCCCTTGATCAGGTTGGGGGAAGTAAGGGTACTTGTAGTCAGATTCATGCACGTTTAATATTTAAGGACTTCTATTTTAAATTTTTTAAGTTTTTGAATTTTGGTTTCACCATTGATGCTCTGATCAGATTTCCCTAGTTCAGGAACATTTTTCAAAAAAATTGTTTTGTTTCAGAAAAGTAATTAAAGCGACATCTAAAATGCTTTCTGATGTGTAAATTTTTATATTCAGCACCAATGATTCCAAATCGATTTTGTTAGTTTTTCTGTGTTTTTAAGAAATGTTCAAGATTCATCTTTCGATATTTCGTATGCTGTCGAACTATTCCAGTACAATGTCACATAATCAGTATGTTGTTAATTAAAAACGTGCTTAATTCATCTGAATTTGCTGTAATGCAACCCCATAAGTTCCAGTAATTAAATTGCATCAAGAAATTATATCTATTAATGAGGACAAAAAACCAGTACAAAAGGGAAATAAATCCGCTGTTATTAATAACAGGAACTGTTATTCTGATCCCAACCGTTAATCTTAGTTGAGATTCATGCATGAAAAAAATTCTTCATTGAGATTCGAGCATGCAAAAATTTGAATGGTTGAGATCAGAATAACATCAAATTTATTTCCGTACAAAAAACCCCTACGATGACTATTTAAATTTCCATCACTGACTGTTATAGAGGCATCAGTGATGCGGATAAAGAGTCTTTTTGTTTCTTTGTGAGAGGTAACAAGTTTGAAACTAGATAAAAATCTCTTCTGATATTAATATATAATTGAAGACTTGACTTTAGTTTTTCTTTATAAAATGGTTTCTCAATTAGGTTTGAAAATTTTGACATCCCTATTTCTGACAGAACGTTTAGGTCTTCAAAAAATCAGAAAATAATAAATAACACATGTTGATCGATCGTTTATTGACAATTTATCAGAAAAAAATTAATTACCAGAATAACCATTAATACTTGTAAATTTGCCAATTTTTTTCAGTATAACCTTTTTCCCAACAAAATTAAATATTCTATATTTATTCCATTTAACCATTTATTTTTTTATGAGATTTTTATTAAAAAAGATTGACGGGACCCATTGTAAAGTATTGATGAACCTAATAAAGTACCTAACAAGGCATGGTATATCAAAGTACACAGTTTTACGAATGATCACATCTTATCTATTTTAATTCTGTAGTATTATTTTTTTTTAAATAGAAAAATAGAGGTCTAGCATATCAACTTTCATATTTAATTTTTCATAAAGGACCTGTCATCCGGATTTCGAACTCGCGACCTCTTATGCACACGGAGAGTGTTGCCTTTTGCCACTAGACCAACGGTTGATTCTTATTTATGTAGTATCAATTAATTTTCAAAAAAGTTTGTTAAAATTTGAAGGCCTACATAAATTTAACTCTTTTTTATATTAGCGCAGGAAAGAAAATAAAAAATTAGAAATATGAGGAAGTTTTCATCATAATTTAATATCAGAGCATGATGTCAATATTTGCTAGCATATGGTAAAAATATTAGCTAAAAGAATAACATTAAATTAAGAAAACAATCTCTAAAATCTCATATTGCCATGATGTGTAAATTTTGTAGATCACAACTCAGTTTGTTCACACTTAGCTACCGTTTATCAAAATAAAAATAAATCATGTGCCTATAATTTTTTATTTATTTTTTTAGATAAGACAATTACTAATTTTGAATGGTCCAGAATCTTTTAAGTTAAATATTTTTTAAATATTTAGAAATAATAAAAAAAACTTATGAGAAAATGTAAAATTTGAGCTTCAAGTGGTTCAAATCAACTACATACCCATAGCGAGTTTTCCTAGCGTATTACTTATAATTAGCGACATGGTATACTAAAGCTTCCAAAATATATCGGACATACTTCAATTAACGAATTCAAACTGTTGAAATCAATCTACTTCATAAGCAATGAATTTATATGTAAACTTTACAAATTTTTGAATTTATTCAGTATAAAATTATGCAGTAAAAAATTAATGAAAAATAAATTCATCAAGTTGTGCTTAAAAATAAAATAAACAAAGGGAACAGATAATGCATTTTAAATAACAGCGATACTGGTTGAGATCGGCAGGTCGGCTAAAGAAATGACCCTTTTATAAAAGACCCTTTATTATTCAATTATCACAAATTACTTTAAATACTTTTAAAACTGAATATGTATGGTTGATTGCTTGCAATTTTTATAATTCTAAAAAATGTAATTATTTTTTTATTGCAAAGATCTTGTACAAATTATATTTTTATTTATCTTTTCATATCTTTCATTTTTTTCTGATTTTAATTGTGAAGATTGCTTATATCTAAATTTTTTAGATAAAAAGTCAACTTTAAAGTATTAGATGACAAATTAAAGATAAAATATTTTATTGCAAAATAAAAGAAGCAATTCCTATCAAAAGTAGACCATGACTAATTTTTCTTTGGGAAAAATATAGGACAAACAATTAAACATTTTACAGGGGTTGATGCGAAAGAATCCAAATTAAAAGAAAAAAAATGAAAGATCCAGATGGCCACCTATAAAATGAGAAAAGAAACGGATGGATCAAAAGGGCTAGATATAATTTGCTGCAATCAACCATTTGCTTGAACGTGTTTCACTCATTTAATGTGAACCAAAGTTTCAAATGTTACTCCTAAATATTACATCCTAATTAAAAATTATTTTGCAATATTTATAGTATGGATATGAATATTGTTAATTTATAAATCACGTTTATTCAGTGATATATTGAATGAGTCTCACAAGTTGAAATTTGCTATGATTTTTCATCATTAATCTTATTTGGATAGATAATTGTTAAACTTAAAATTGTTGAAGCACAAAAAAAAGAGATTTTGTTTTACAATTGTAGAGATATAAATGATCTAACAAACAATTAAATAACATATATATTTGGAATTCATTGATAATAAATGCAATGCTCTCCGTATTGGAGGTCGCATGTTCGAAATCTGAATGAAAAAAATCTTTGTGGATATTAAATAATTGGGTGGCTTGGTCTCCAACTTTACTCATAAATGAGCAAAACAATCTTGACATAATTTCTCAAGTCAAGCCAACAAAATTTTCAAAAGTAGGAAAAAAAATTATAGATAGATTGCTAAACTTATAATTTAATTGTGAGCTAAATTTTAAACAGTATGAGCAACATTTGATCTTCCATCAATGGTCATTAAATACACACAAGTGTAAATCTATTAAGTTTTATGAACAATAAATCTTAGATCAAATTATCATTTTCATAGGCATGATATTTGAGTATTATAGATTATATATCAAATTAATGTATGTTTTAAAAATTAAAGTTATTTATTATAATTTATATAGTTATCGAGTTAATATATACTTAATGGATTCCGAGTCATTAGATAATTACATTAACGTTTGTTATAGATAATTTTTTTTGTTTATATATGTATTCTTTTTCCAATGTCAATGCTAGTTTTATTTTTTTTCCTTATAATGTAGATGCTGGTTTTATAAGTAAATTTTTTTAATAAGTGAAGCATATAAGAGCGGTATATATACTATTTAATCTTGTAGAAATTGTAACATACCTACAATTATGACCAACAATTATGAATAATTTGGTAGTTCTTGTAAAATTGAAATATGTTGTGTTGCTAGAATTTTCAAAAATAATTTATCAATAAAGTTATTCTTTAAACTTAAATAACATAACAGGAAAAATTCAGTGACAATATCGGTAGTATTTAATTTTATCTGCTTTAGACTTTTATTGGTTTTCCCTTAATTATCATAGAACATGTCCAATAAGCAAAACTCTTTTAAAATGCTCACATGCTAATCCAAAACCTTTCTCTAAGCTTATAAATATCTTCTTTTGATCTCTTAGTTTTCTTTAAAAGGAGAAATAACAAACAACCCCAAATAAGAGAAACAAAAGATCTGAGGCTTTCAATCTTGATCGGATGGCTCGTGCTCTCTCCAATTGTACTTCAATCTCTTCCTTATTCTTTGATGGAATCTCCGCTCATATCCAACGGTAACAACTAAATTTAATAGTTAATTTTTTTTTGTTTCCTTTTGGGTTAAAACCAAAGGGATTGGGTTTTGTCCAAGCGGCTAAGGACAATTTTTATCCAAAATCAAATCCGTCCAACTAATTCGCGTAAAGATTTGTGTGAAGATTTGGAAATTAATGAATTTCCACAGTGCTATGAATCTAAACCGTTCGTACGAATTTTGATACCGATTGAACAGTTTATGCCCGTCTTTGAATAATATTTTTGTTCAAAGTTCATTGGACCCAAAACCAAAATATTGCCCTTAATTGTCTAGTTAGAATATCAGTTAATTTGTTATATTATAACAAAGAATTAAGTTGAAATATAAATTAAACAAGCAATCATTTAATCATTTAATCGTTTATTTTAATAGTTAAGAGGGTTCTTTGGAACAAAAATATTTTAATTTGTGCACTATTTATCTGAAAATATATATACTTTTTTTTAACCTGGTGCAGGAGGGTATATGCTACAGCAACAGCAACAACAGAGGCGGTAAGACAAAGTCGCAAAGTGGAAGAAAAGATCGCCGGATCACCAGGTGGAAAACGGGTTACTGGGTCTGATGCCAAGAAGGAATCTTCTGGGTCATGGATCCCCGATCCGATAACCGGGTACTACCGACCGGTGAACTATGTTGCCAATGTTGATGCAGCTGAACTTAGGAAGACTCATCACTGCTGAGACGTCCAAAAGAGTCTAGCTTAAGGACGAAAGTGTGAAAGAGAAAAAAGGGAGGGCTCCTTTGAAAGAATTGTTTTATCTGATTTTGATTTATTACGTATTTGTTCATGTAAAGAAAGTATTCTGAGTGTAAATGTCAAATCATGATTTTTTTATTACGTATTTAGCGTGTGTGATAAAACTATAAAAGCAAGAAATATATATATCGATCTGCGTGCGTGCACGTACTAATCAAATCATGAATTTTTTATATTTTCTCTGAACAAATAATTGCTAGCATGATTGTTCTATCTGTGGTTCTTATAAATCGACATGTGGCTTTTGGGATATCATATCATATTATATATATATCAATAGAAACTAATTTCTCTATACAAGGAGTTGTTTGGATTACACAATTAGATAAAACTGCTGTAGAGAAATGGAGATCTTAAAATTACACTCTCTTAATTATTAATTTGTTTTTGTGATGAATGGAGGAAATGCAAATAATTAATAATTAATGGACCCGAGCGTAATGGTGAAGAGACAGTCCACGGTTTTTGTGAGACAAGTGAAAGGAATTTACTTTTTGTAATAAAAATATTTTTTTAAATAAAGTTTCAGTTATACAACAAATTTTTAAATGTATACAACAAAAAAAATTAATTTAGTAATACTTTTGTTATATAAGTTTACAATAAATTTAATATTACTAAATTAGAAAAAAACTATTTTTAATACACAACAAACATTTAAATTATGTTATTACAATTGTAACTAAAAATTAATTATTATACAAATTGTATAAATCATAATGTTTCCTTTTCTTCTCCGATTGTGATCACTATTAAACTTTATACAATAAAATAAAGTTCATATAAAAGAAGTTTTGAAAGTTTGTTTTATATCAATACTTTCTATTGTGTTACTTCTTATAGGACGCAAAAAGTTGCACTGAGATTAATAGAGTTCGGGTGTGCGAAATGTTTCAGGGTTCTGTGTTCTATTTTATATAGATCATGGAGAAGGCATCGAACTTGAGACATTCTATCTCTCTGCTATTCTTTTGGGTTCACTCTCGATGGACTTACTGTTCATTATCGGTCTATTGAAAGAGTTTATTGATTGTGGGGACATTTAACTTCCGACGGACGCAAGCCCTCGCCGTTAATTACATTAGCAGACCCTCCCAAATCAAACTGAATATCTCGTTTAATCCAGAATCTGTGCCTATGGTCATGTGTACTGAATAATGGGGCTAAGAAGGGGTGCTCATGCATGTATTAGTTTTAATCATGTTGGTTGGTTCTCACTATGGTGTGTGTGACATGATGCACATGCTTTGAGGAACATGATGCTTGTGATATGCGGACATATTGATGTTTATTTATTTATTTAAGACTTTTTCAACATATTTCATATTTATTTCACATGAGAATTCATTTAAGTTTGAGTGAACGGGTGTTTTGGTAATTTCAGGAGTTGACTGATGCTTAGACATGTTCAATTTCAGTCTAGGAGCGTAGATGATTTGATTTGGGTTCATTTGGAGTTGGTTTGAGTCGATTTGGACTTGAAACAAGAAAGTTATAGCCGAAAGACTGAGAAGGGGCTTAATTGTGAAGTTCAAAGGTCCACAAGGGCTGTTTTGCAAAAGTGTTTTTCTTTTCTCCGAAGTCTCTTCATTTCGGGCTTTCTTAATTCTTTGTTGGGCTTGATTAGTTTCTATTCTTAGTGGGCTTCATCATCACTATCATATTTATTTGAGATAGGCTTCATTCTTTTAATCTATATTTTATTTCATGAATTAATTTTTTATTCTTTGCTCTTGGGCTTTCATATCAACGGATTAAGACGTTGTTCATCAAGTTGCTCTGACATTATGGGTCCCTTCCAACAGCGCCTCAACTCGCCTGGCGCCAGCATCCAATGTTTTAAATGGCGTCAGATTTGTTCTTAACGGATTCTTGTTGAGGGTTTAGACCCGCCAAGGGATTTCTCCTTCGTCAGGGAGACTCTGGTTACGGCAGACCAAGAGGTTGACACCACCGGAGTCGCCCGGACCTAAGGAGTTCATAGGTATCTTTGTCGGAGGTTGACGGCCACTGGATTGGTCGGGACGTTGCTCCACCGTCAGTCTGCTTGAGTCGGGCCTGTGACGAAATCTATTTTGAACTCACCATATCGATTTGCCTTTGTCCATATTTCCTGTCAATCATATCATCATATCCATCATATCGGCATGAGCAATTTTAAATTTAAGCTTGGTTTGTGATCATGTACTGATAATCTTTAATTTAATTTTACAAAGAGGATCATTATGCAATTGTCTCTTCCCCTTTCCATTCTAATTTTCCATGATTTGGTACACGTCATATGCTTTAAATCCCGACATTTTTATTAATATCCAAAGTTAATGACAAATTAATAAATATATTCAGAATCTCTGAGATTTTCGAAATATATTCAGAATCTCTGAAATTTTCGAAAAGAGAAATACATGAACAACTCTTATATTCTTTCTCCATCTCCTTGCGCCCTCCTCAGACACCTCTTATGACCTGAGTGGCTGAGCCTATTCTCAACATTAGAGTTGAGAAAAAAAATTTCCTTTTTTGTCTAACGGAGAAAAGATAACTTCCGTCAGCATTTAATGACAAATTTTAATAATATTTTGATGAGATTAAATCAAACGGTAAAGAAACGCTTTGGAAAGAAACTTTTCTTTTTTATCCAAAGCCATTCGGACAAGTTCCCATCCCGTCAATGGTACCCTTTAGCTTACTCGAACCGTATCATATTTGATAAAGTGAGTATAGGTAAATTCTTTTTTTAGTTAACTTATTATAATGAATAATGATATTTTTTTTTTTTAGGATAATTGATAAAGATATGGATAATAGTTATTTCGTATTTATTATCTTATAAAATAATTATAAGAGTTAATGTTATGTATATTTAATTAACCTTCTACTTCCAGTGCACTTAAGTTTATTTTCATTTCAATGCATCTAAATTGTTCCCGACATTTTTATTAATATCCAAAGTTTAATACAAATTATTAATTATACCCGGAGTTCAAAAGTTTTGCTAAAAATACCCAAACCGGCCAGAAAATAGCCGGTTTACTCCCCCCCCCTAAACCGGCCATTTTCTGGCCGGTTTACTCTTCTTCTTCTTTTTTAAAACCTGCAAAACCTCTATAAAAGGACACCATATGGAGTTTGGTTCTAAAAAATAGTATTTTATTGTAGTTAGATGAAGTAGGTTGTAATTTATTTGAGTATTAATTAATTTCATTACTTCTTGTAGTTCCATACAAAATAATAAAGTACACACAAATTGCAAATAGAGTCCACACAATTTTTACAACATGTATATAAATCACCTATTATTGCTACGTCTAAAAGGTAATCTCCGAAGTAAACCACTTGCGAAATATGATTTACGAGATGGCCTAGCAGGTGGCTCTGGTTGCTCAGTAGATGGCCCGGCTTGGGTTCCAGATGGCGCTGCTTGGTTTGTAGATGGCCCTGCTTGGCTTGTAGATGCCCTTGTTGTGCGTCTAGTAGTGGACCTTCTCGGTTGGATCACAGATGGCTCCCCTTGCACCCCAACCGCCTCTCCTCCTATGTCAACCGTCTCTCCCATTGCTTCGGCATACATAGCAGTTGCATCTAAACGGCTCGTAGCTGTGCTACGCCGTGACCCTCCGGACCCACTTCCCGACGTCATTACTCGCTCATTTTCTGCCGCATTTGCTGCGATTCTTGCCTCTGCATTTGCATGCGTTACTTAGTAAGTTGGTATAAATTGAAAAGAAAAATAATTTTTGATGAATGTTACATACCTCTTCGTTGCCTATCGGAAGTGGAACGGCGAGGATGATGCCCCCTTCGTCTACCTTCCATTTCATCCATCGTCATTACACGACGGGTGTGTTGTCGCCTCCCCTTCCGAATCCAACCACTACTCGGAAAGATTCTGTCTCCAGGATTAGGAGGCCAGTCTCCCATATTGCCAATTGGATTGAACACATGGCTCCAAGTACTCACAAGATAGGGTGTTTTATACCAGTCTGCAACAAAGTCGTCCTCTTGTCAGTTTCGGTCACGGCAAACAGCTAAGACATGAGCGCACGGAATTGAAGTTAATTGGATACCTCTGCAAGTGCATTCCATTTGTCTGTCGGGATCGCGCGTCACAATATACATGAACTCCCTGTGAGTGGGTTCCATGTTGCCCATGTCGCTACGGGTGCAAGGAGCGTACTCATTTGGGGATGAAACTTGGTACTGACCTTGGCCCTGCGTGTAACGCACCAACTGCATTTTTCCAGCCTTCTCCCAACGTTTTCTGATCTTCTGCAAAACCCGGTCAGACAGAACCTGTCCCTTGTCTTGTAATTCCATTGCTCGCTGACGCCGCTGAACAAACCATCTATTGCACGTGTAGAACGTATCCTCTACTATGGCACAAACAGGCAATCTACGACTCGTTCGGAAGACATTGTTGAGCGACTCGGAGCCGTTTGTTGTCATGATACCAAACCGGTATCCTCCGTCACAGGTTTGGAAAATTTTCTCATAATTGGACGGCTCCATCACATCATTAGGACGTACTTTGCCCACTTTCTTTAAATACGCATTGCACTGCTGATTTACCTGCACAAAAACAAAGGGGTGTTATTTCATTTTCATAAAATTCTTATAAGATAATTAAACGAAATGTTATAAGTTAGACATACATGAGCAAACTCTTCGAACATCTCTTTCAATCTTCTTGGCTTCTTCCTCTTTGCTCCTTCCCTGAACCTCCATCCGTACCATCTATCTCCTCCACAGTTCTTGACCAGGTTGTCAGCAACATGCTGCATACAATACCGGTGCACAAAAAGCTCGGGAGGCCACCCGTATTCAGCTGTCAGTGCAGCTTTGATCCCCTTGTGCTGGTCCGATATGACACATACAAATCTACTACATCCGAGCACTTCATTCCTCAACCACTGCAAGAAAAAACCCCAATTCTCAGTATCCTCCTGCCGCACAATTGCAAATGCAATAGGCAACAATTGGTTCTCGGCATCGTAGCCGCAAGCTATCAAAAGCCTCCCCTCATATCGCCCAGACAAGAAGCAGGCATCGATGCTGATCACTGGTCTCAGGTACTGGAACGCCGCAATGCATGGACCAAACACCCAGGCTACGGCTCTGAACTGGGCAACACCTGGCATGATTAGTCCTGTTTCCTTATTCCGTACCGGGCTGGTCAGAAATTGGTGGGTCGAGCCGGGATTGTTTTGGCAAATTGCAAGCAACAGTGGTCTCAGCAAGCTGTACGAAATCTCCCAACTCCCAAATTGTCGGGCTATTGCCAGCTCACGGCCCCTCCACAGTCGGTTGTATTTAGGTGTCACATTGTTATACACAGACAAAACAATGTCTGCCACCGTCTGTATGCTCATACATGGGTCCTTTTTAATGGCGTTCTCAATGACATCGGCAATGAGCGATGCCGTCAGACATTCGTGGTCGACCCTCGTACTCTCAGTCCTACATGTGTGAGGCCTGACTTGCTTAGTTATAACCCATGCGTCTCCACATCCCGTCGGCTTTGCCCTAAGCTTGTAACGGCAATTCTTGTCCTTGCACAGCAGAGTAACCCGATCCCTGTCACTTTTCCAAGATCTGAACTCCTGATTCTTTTTTATATGGTGCTCTCTGATCTTCTTCATTAGGTCTTCTTTGCTTTTAAAATATTGGTTTGCAGCAAGCTCACCTTTGTACTCAATCCGTTGCCCATAATAACCAATATCTGCTTCTCTAAACTCAGAAACATCATTGAGGTCTGGGAACGGGTGCGTATCAGTCCGGCCACTAAGCGGTCCCCCCTCATCAGTATGCCTTTCAGCTGTTTGAACCGGCCCGTCTTCATCGCAACCTTCCATGTGATCTGAATCCCCCCACATGTCTCCCTCAAATTCATCCCCGCTCCCCAGATCGTCCTCCGGTATTTCATTAATATCTTCAAAGTCCGGGCAGCTTGCATCGTCTACTGGTGCAGGTATGGGGTAAGGTGATACTGGAGGTAACGGTAAAGGAGTGGCATTTACGGATCTAGGTGGGGTTGAAACTGAGTGTCTTGGTCTGCCTCGATTGTGTCTAGGCGGGGATGCAACTGAGTGTCTTCGTTGAGGTGCTGGTGGAGTGACGTAGTTGTAGGGTTCTGGGTCAGGTTCGTTGAGGAGTAAGGTGGAGTCACGTCTGTTGGTTTCTGGTTGTGGGGTATAATGTGGTGCCGCTGATCCAGAGCCCGAACTTCTAACCCCGGGCTCTACCGGAACTCTTCTAACAAATATTTCTATTAGAAAATTCCCTGAGGACCTCAAATAACCAAACATGCCTCTCCACGTACTCTCATCTACCAGTTTCGCAACCATAAATTTTCCGCTGGAGGGATGGCAATATCGGGTTGCCAATTCTAGGTCACACCTTTCTGGGTTGTAACCGGTGTGTGTGTAAACTATGGATTTCAGGTCTAAAAGTGAGATGTCATCTGGAATCATTACTGAATAAGCTGCATCTTTGTTGTAATACGCCCCTTGTGCACTATTAAGCATCTTCCCACCATAGTGTAATGAAATAAATGCCATGGTAAACACACTACATTTTAGAAAATGGTAAACATTGTCAGGTTACTAAATGGTAAACATTTGTCAGATTACTAAATGGTAAACAATTGACACATTTGTATAGGGTATATGGTATATGGTATTGGGTATTGGGTTTAGGATTTAGGGTGTTGGGTGTTGGGTATTGGGTATTGGGTTTAGGGTTTAGGGTTTAGGGTTTAGGGTTTAGGGTTATAGGGTTATAGGGTTTAGGGTTTTGGATTTAGGGTTTAGGGTTTAGGGTTTAGGGTTTAGGGTTTAGGGTTTAGGGTTTAGGGTTTAGGGTTATAGGGTTATAGGGTTTAGGGTTTTAGGGTTTAGGGTTTAGGGTTTAGGGTTTAGGGTTTAGGGTTTAGGGTTTTAGGGTTAGGGTTATAGGGTTTAGGGTTTAGGGTTATAGGGTTATAGGGTTTAGGGTTTTTTTAATTAAATTTAAATTTTTTAATAATATAATTAATTATTCTATAAAATAAAAAATAATAAAAAAATAATAATAATAAAAAATATATACCTGAACCGCGCTGCTGCTGCCTCGGGCTGTGTGCCCTTTGGATGAAGGGAGGGGGTGCCCTTTTATGGAGGTTTTGCAGGTTTTTTTTAAAAAAAAAAGAGTAAACCGGCCAGAAAATGGCCGGTTTAGGGGGGGAGTAAACCGGCCATTTTCTGGCCGGTTTGGGTATTTTTAGCGAAACTTTTGAACTCCGGGTATAATTAATAATTTGTATTAAACTTTGGATATTAATAAAAATGTCAATTTCTATTCCGGCGCATTTCCTACTATTGTGTTAAATATATTTTCTTTTCCTCCTCATTTTTTTGTCGTTTTCTTTTCTTAATTAATAAGGTCTTATAGCACTTTGCTATACTTAATACTATGACATATAGATGTATATGATATATACCGTAGCTTGGCTTTGAGAGCAGACTGTGTAGTAAAAGTTACACTTTTTTTCTTAAATTCAAGCCAATATGTTACATTGGTAGGGGTCAAAACAGTACCAATACGGAGCGGCTAGTGGTAAAATCATATTCATATCTTTTTTAATTTTCCGGATATGAATACGGATTGAATATCAACCGGATATAAACACAGATATGAATCGGATCGGATATTTATTAAAAATGTAAAATTTGATCTGGAAGCATATTTTATTGTGGAGATCATGTTGAACGGTTTGGATCGACGATTTGGAATTTCAAAATGTAGAAAATGATTGTGGTAACTTTGTTGTAACTCAAAATTGTTGTAACTTGATCCCTCCTCTATTAAAAAATATTAAAATTCATAATATTTATCTAATTTTACACACATATATTCGAATATCAGATATCCACATCTAATTTTTCGAATATTTATCGGATATTATTCATACTGTTTTCACCCCTATACATAGGGCATTTGTGATATAGGACATAAATGGCAAAATGATTGAACAAGCTCTGATAGAGCATAGATGACAAAATGACTGGAGCAAGCTCTCAAACAGGATATGGATGGTAAAATAAATATGGGCAGCATTTTTTTGTTATTCATTTTTTAAACTTAATTAATTTATGAATAGATGAATCTTCCAATGAAATTGATGGAGCATTCTCACCATTTCAGAATCTATATTTTACAGTTAAATTAATTTGTGTGAAATTTCATGTGATAGTATTTGAGTAATAATTAGTAATATATTGTTGTTATTAAGTGTTTTTTATTATAAGAAAAATATTAAATATATTATTTTTATTTATACGCATGTCTTGTTATTTAGTTAAATGATTGAATTTGTTCTAAAAAGAATTTTCAATTGAAGATTTTAAGAATTCTATAGTTTCCTCCTCTCCAGAAACAGGCCAGAAAATAGCCGGTTTCTTAATTTTTTTTTCTTTTAGGAATACTATGAAGAGCAAGATAATGGAATCTAACACTGAAAATTCAAATTTTTTATTTAAATTATTTGTTACATTACTTCTTTTGATTTATAATTAGCATATTTATACTAAAATGCTCTATATATTTATATTAAAATACACTATATCAATTCATTTTGTGTTGTAGTTCTCAAACATTTCTCATCTTCCTAGACTATGTGTTATACATATGAATTACATTTTTGTTGATTTGATATTAAAACTGCCTTTTGATATTTCATAGCAGCTTGTTATTATTTATTGATGTTTTTCTTGTTAAGTGTAACACCGTGAACTTTTAAAATTTAGATTTAAGTAAAATGATAAGTGGTAAATCGAATTATATATATATACGTATATACGAATTTAGTGACGTGGATAGTGAACAATAATTATACGATAATTTGTGTTAAGAGAGAAGAGTAAAATGTGTAAGAATTCAATTATAACGAATATGGGACAAGTGGAGGGTTTATTTTACAAAATTGCCACTTACAAGAGGGCCCCCCATGTCATACCCCTCTTTCTCTCTTTTCTCTTTTCTCTTTCCTGCACCCTTCTCCCTTCCTCTTTCCTTTCGTTTCCGCCACACAGAGAGAGAACGAGAGAGTGAGAGAGAGAGTCCCCGGTGACGGAATCGCCCGAAAATTAAGATATCGAGAGAGGAACTTGTTTCTCGCTCCTTGCTTCCCTCCGTTGGTAAATCCCCTCTCTATTTCTCTCTCGATTCGAGTTTTCATATTTCTAGGGTTTCGGTGAAAACCCGTAGAATTGCACCAAGTTGATTGTACTATGTCTTTGTTGTTTCTGAAGTGTTTATTTGTTGATTTCGTGTTCCAATTTGTAACCAAATTTCCGATTATGGATTTCACCGAAATCGATTTGAGTTTTGGTACCGTTCTCTCGAATTGACCTAAATCCGACTCGAATTGTACCTTGGGGTACATTGGTGCACTTGTGACTTGATTAATTGGTACCAAACCCGAATTGAGACTATACGTGACATAAACCCTATAATAATGGTATATACGTAAAGTTCGGGGTTTAGATTGTAAAAGTGCCGGAATTTAATCAATTGACTTATGTATAGATTCGCACGAACACGCATAGTGGAATAGACGAGCTTACCGAGCCTCGAGATCACGTGCCCTACATAACCAGGTGCGGGGGTTCACGGGATCTGTTTTGGGATTTATTTCGTAGAACTAAATAACGGTTCTTATTATAGTTATAATGATTGTTTGATTTAAATAAATTGTGCATCGCATGTTGAATCTCTGATTGAAAGCATTGTTGCCGCATTGCATTAATTACGATATTAGTGTAACTGAATTGTATAACTGTTGATTCTCATGTTGGTACGGTTTATCGGTTGTTGATCTATCGTTTTGGATAAATTAGTGGAACCACAGTAATGACTTGGACTGAATGAATGAAGTGAGTATCATAGTGGAAAGTCTGGCTAGCTACCAGACTTTCATCCAGGACCCTTATGCGCATCTGGAGAATGGCCCTAGTGAACCCAGTACCGGTTGGGTAAGGGAAGTGCAGTGTAATTTTAGGTAGAACTGTGGTTCAGTGGTTCAGTGTTCATTGAAAGATTTCTTTTTGAGAAAAGTGATATTCTGTCGCATATTCGCGGAATATGCTAGTGTGAAATTGAAGTGATGAAATTGTGAGATTGTATGACTTGAAACCAGAAAATAGAATTGTTAAGCCTGAGGTGATAGATAGTTGACGTCTATACCTCCTAACCGGACTGATAAAGTAAATATGTGAAACCAAATCATTCTGGAAATTCGTTGATCGTTCTGTTGTGATATGAATTGAAATCCGTTTAAATCCGTTCCCGATACATGTGCATTTATTACAACTGATGAATAAATTAATTGATAACCTATTGCTAGTGTATTTAGTTCTGGTGATGGATTTCTTACAAATCCAGTAGCCCTTTAAATTCCGCACTGAGATAACAGATGACAGGTTTTCTCACCCCCACCCCTCGGGGAATTTTTCCCTTTGAATTAATATGTGTGCAGGTAAACGCGAGTGAAGCGGGACTCGAGATCGACTCGTGAGTATAAGCCGAGTTTATAGGTTATGCCAAACCCTATTGAACCATTTTGAATATGTAATTGAAACCGTAGTCGGTTATTTTGTTGTATAACTTGTTATCGAACCAAATTACGAATAGAAATCCTAATTACTAATTAGAAATGTTATCTTGATTTAAGATATTTGAATTGCGTGTTGCATGTGTTAGAATTGGTGTTGTGAAATGGGGTTTATGTGTGGGATAATGCGGGATTTGATCGGGTGTGAAAACGGGGTAGAAATGTGTCCAAATAGGCAAAGGAGTGAAATCCAGTGGACTCATTGCGGGCCGCAACCCTTTTATTGCGGGCCGAAATGAGAGGAGACAGAACCTAAAAACTCCATTCTGAAAATTTCGTATTTTGATTGCGGGCCGCAATAACTCTATTGCGGGCCGCAACCAAACGAGTCAGAAACATAAATTTCATTTTTCAGAAATAAGTGTTGATTGCGGGCCGCAACAGGCCTCATTGCGGGCCGTAATAAAACACCCAGTTATGATTCTTTGAGTATAAAGTTGAGTATGAATAGGTTGTTTGTATATCTTACATCGTACTTGCCTTGTGAGTATATAGGAGACTATATATTCACGGCAAAAACTGCACGACCCCCCTGTTCCGGGGTGTGACAGTTTTAAGTTGGTATCAGAGCTCAAGGTTTAAGCCCTAACCAGACCTGATAGGATACGCGAGTGGGGTAAATTTAGAATGGGACGATTGATGCGATATGATCCTGCGCATGCTTTACAAAAAGGGGTGTAATTTTTGATCCGTCCGTCGGATCGGGCTGAAATTTTTACAGGAGCTCCACAGCCCAAAACCGGATCGCAAAATGATGGGAATCCATTTTGGCCCATTTTACGAGTTCAGAATTGCGATCTGAGCCTTCCTTTATGGACTTTTGGACCTTTCTTTACAATTTTAGGGCTTTTGTGTAATAAGAAGTGTATTGAGTCTTCAGAAAAATGGAGAGGAGTCTGGAAGAGATGTTGATCGCGGCATACGAGAGAGGTCGTAGGGCCGAGGCTCAGGCACAAGGACCACAAGGGCCAGCTGTACCAGTCCCTCCAGTGACACCGGGGGAAGAGTTTAGACAGTTGTACGAGGCATTCATGCGCCTTGCACCCCCTCGGTTTGACGGGTCGGGGGGATACCCAGAGGCAGAAGAATGGATGGTAAGTCTCAAGGCCAAGTTCACCCTGTGCCGGGTGCCTGAGGTACATAAGGTTGAATTGGCAGTGCAATTACTGGAGAAGTCGGGTAGGCATTGGTGGGAAGGGGTTAAGATGGAATTTGAGGGAGATGAGCAAGAGATCCCTTGGACCTGGTTTGAACAAAGGTTCGGGGAGCAATATCTGAGTGATCTGCATCAGGAGGCTCTGAGGAGCCAGTTCCTGAATCTGCGCCAACGCGAGAAATCTGTGGAAGAGTATAACCGGAGATTCTTTGAATTGGCCCGGTATGCCCCAGATGTGAAAGGGGATCCGGTGAGGTACCGAAGGCAGTACCTAGACGGGTTGGACCCGAACATTGCTTTGGCTATACACCACTCGATAGCTGCAGGGGTTCCGGCCCTTATGAAACAAGCCGAGCAGACAGAAGTGTATCTCAAGAGGAGTGCACAACAGACCAATACCCGCAACGTGAGACCCAAGTTTGATCACAAGAAACAAGCTAGCGGGTCAGGAGCTCGACCCCAACCTGCGGGTCAACCTACGGGGCAGATGGTGGTATCCGGGTTCACTCCGGGAGCCGCCAAACCGTGGTGTAACGTGTGCAGGATGGCACACACACAATCAGAATGTCGCCGTCTCAAAGGAGCTTGTCTAATGTGCGGCAATATGGACCACTGGGCGAAAGACTGCCCAAAATCTCAGTCGGGTGCGTGTCGTATTTGTGGTGGCATGGGCCATTGGGCTAGAGAGTGCCCGAGGGCTCAAACGGGCGCATCCGAGAGTGGTGGTTATAGAGGTCCACAGGGGCGTGGACAGGGAGGCGTACCTCCTCTGTGAGGCCGAGGCACTCCACCGATGTTGAGGGGAGGCCGTACAGGCGGCCGAGTTGGTGCTCATGCGGTGCACGCGATCGAGCTGCCGGACAACGAAGACGAGCGAGCATCTGGTTCGGCTCAGACTGATTTATTGGCAGGTATTATTTCTATCTCCGGGGTTCTAGCTTACGTGTTGATTGATACGGGGTGTAGTCACTCGATTATATCGAGTGCTTTGGTTGAGAAATGTGGGTGGTTGACCGAGTCAAGTGGGAGAAGTTTGGATATCCGTACCCCTCTCGGTTCTACTACCAAATTGTCAATGACCTGCCGAAACCTGAAAATACGAGTCGATGGAAGGGATTTTCCAGCAGACATGTTAGTTATGAATATCTCGGAATACGATGCCTTATTGGGTATAGACTGGTTGACCAGACATGTAGCTACCATTGATTGTGTCCGACATACGGTCCAGTTTACCCTGTTGAACGGTTCAACCTGTACCTTGAGATGTAGAGGAGTAAAGGAGGTGGTACCGTTTATTTCAGCAATTGAAACCAAACACCTGGTCGAGTCTGGGTGTACCGCGTATTTGGTAATGGTAATGAGTGCTACTGCTGAGGTTCCGGAAATAGCTACCATTCCGGTTGTCTCGGAATTTGTGGATGTGTTTCCAGAGGAGATTCCCGGGTTACCCCCGACACGAGAAATAGAGTTCAACATAAACCTGATACCCGGTACAACCCCAATCTCGAAAGCTCCATACCGTATGGCTCCCGCGGAGTTAAAAGAATTGAAAGTCCAGCTAGAAGAGATGTTAGAAAAGGGTTTGATAAGACCAAGCACGTCCCCGTGGGGCGCACCAGTGTTATTCGTGCGGAAGAAGGACGGAACTCTGCGGTTGTGCATAGATTACCGGGAGTTGAATAAAATGACCGTGAAGAACAAGTATCCGTTGCCTCGGATAGATGACCTGTTTGATCAGTTACAGGGATCATCGGTCTATTCTAAGATCGATTTACGGACGGGGTACCATCAGTTACGAATTAGCTCGGGTGATGTGGAGAAGACTGCTTTCCGTACTCGGTACGGGCATTATGAGTACATGGTCATGCCATTTGGACTGACGAATGCCCCTGCGGCATTTATGGATCTTATGCAGCGAGTGTTCCGGGATTTATTGGACACTACGGTGGTGGTTTTTATTGATGACATCCTAGTTTATTCTCGGACATATGAGGAGCACGCGGCTCATCTCCGAGTAGTATTACAGCGGTTACGGGATCACCAGCTGTACGCGAAATTTTCGAAGTGTGAGTTTTGGATGAACCAAGTGGCGTTTTTGGGCCACATAGTGTCAGGTGAAGGGTTGGCGGTAGACCCTGAGAAAATTCGTGCAGTGACGGAATGGAAGAGACCAACCACGGTTACCGAGATCCGTAGCTTTCTCGGTTTAGCCGGGTACTATCGAAGGTTCGTATTGGGATTCTCCGGATTGGCCCGTCCTCTTACGGAACTGCTTCACAAAGGGGTAAAGTTTGAATGGGGTGAACCGCAAGACAAGAGTTTCGAGGAGTTGAAGAGTCGGTTGGTGTCCGCACCGATTCTTGTAATGCCAGTAACGGGAAAAGATTATACGGTGTATACCGATGCATCCCGGTCGGGGTCTGGGGTGTGTATTGATGCAAGATGGGCATGTGATTGCATATGCTTCCCGACAGCTGCGACCACACGAACAGAATTATCCGACCCATGACTTGGAGCTAGCAGCGGTGATTTTCGCGCTTAAAATCTGGCGACATTATTTGTACGGTGCGAAGTGCCAGATTTTCACCGATCACAAGAGTTTGAAGTATATTTTTACTCAGAAGGAGTTGAATTTGAGACAGCGACGATGGTTGGAGTTGATGAAGGATTATGACCTCGATATCCAGTATCACGCGGGAAAAGCCAATGTGGTAGCCGATGCGCTAAGCAGAAAGAGTCAGGTAAACCTGGCACCGATGATTACGAGTGAGGCACAGTTGGTTGAGGAGATGAGGATGATGAGTCTGCACGTTGGAGTGTCCCAAGAATTAGCCATGGCAACCGCAACTCGCCTGCTTGGAGCAGAGGCGGGTACGAGTACATCAGCAAGTATGTCTATCATTTCAGCCGCTATTGAGGTGAGACCCGAATTACATGACCGTATTCGGGTAGCGCAACATGAGGATCCGAAGTGCCAAAAGTTCCGAGAACATGCGAAATCAGATCGAGAGACTCCTTTCAGGATAGATGATGAGGGTACCTTGCGGTTTGGCAACCGCATCTGCATTCCTGAAGGTTCAGACCTGAAAACCCTAATTTTGACCGAAGCGCACGATTCGGGGTATACGATACACCCGGGTGAAGTGAAAATGTATCAGAATCTGAGGCGATACTTCTGGTGGCCGGGTATGAAAAATGACATGAGGAAGTACGTCGAGAAGTGCCAGGTCTGTCAGCAAGTGAAGGCTGATAGACGAAGGTCGGCCGGATTACTCCAGCCGTTGGATAAAAAGAGGGGAAAATTTGAAGTGATCACGATGGATTTTGTGAGTGGTTTTCCACGGACGACGGGGCGTTGTGATACAATATGGGTGATCGTGGACACACTGACCAAAGTGGCACACTTTATTCCGCTCGGGCCTGATACCTCGGGTCGGACTCTCGCAGGTGTGTTCATAAAATTTTTCTTCAGGTATCATGGGTGTCCGCGCGAGATTATCTCCGATCGAGATACGAGGTTCACATCTCACTTCTGGAAGAGCTTCCAGGAGTCTATGGGTACAAAACTGCGGTTCAGTACCGCGCACCATCCACAGACGGATGGACAGTCGGAAAGAACAATTCAGACATTGGAAGACATGCTTCGGGCGTGTGCTTTGAGCTTCCAAGGATCGTGGTTGGATCATCTGCCGCTGGTGGAATTTGCGTATAACAACAGTTATCACTTGAGCATTGGAATGCCACCGCTAGAGGCACTCACGGGAGAGACTTGCCGTACACCATTGTGGTGGGGTCCGGCGGGTACTTATCCGCCTACGGGACCGGAAATGATACAAGAGGCGGCAGAGAAGACGCAAGTTATATTGAGCCGATTAAAGTCAGCTCGAGATCGGCAAAAGAGGTATGCGGACTTGCACCGACGGCATCTGGAATTCCAAGAGGGTGATCACGTGTGGCTCCGAGTATCTCCAGTGCGGGGAGTACATCGGTTCGGTGTATCGGGCAAGCTGAGTCCGAGATATATCGGTCCGTTTCAGATCCAAAATCGAGTGGGATTGGTGGCGTATGAGCTTGGGTTACCGCCGGCTTTGAGCCGAGTTCATCCGGTGTTCCACGTGTCACAGCTTCGGAAATATGTGCGAGACCCATCTCACTGCATCGACCATTCCGACCTATATCTTGACGAGAATTTGAATTATAACGAAGGACCGATGCGAATACTAGACCGGAAGGAGCAAAAGTTGAGAAACCGAACGATTTCGGTTGTGTTAGTGCAGTGGGGACGACACTCCGAAAAAGAGGCAACGTGGGAGCTAGAGGCGAAAATTCGCGAGCAATATCCTGAGTTATTCATCGATCATGTACGTGTTTAAGTTCAAAGGATTGAACTTTATTTTTAAGTGAGGGAGAAATGTAACACCGTGAACTTTTAAAATTTAGATTTAATTAAAATGATAAGTGGTAAATCGAATTATATATATATACGTATATACGAATTTAGTGACGTGGATAGTGAACAATAATTATACGACAATTTGTGTTAAGAGAGAAGAGTAAAATGTGTAAGAATTCAATTATAACGAATATGGGACAAGTGGAGGGTTTATTTTACAAAATTGCCACTTACAAGAGGGCCCCCCATGTCATACCCCTCTTTCTCTCTTTTCTCTTTTCTCTTTCCTGCACCCTTCTCCCTTCCTCTTTCCTTTCGTTTCCGCCACACAGAGAGAGAACGAGAGAGTGAGAGAGAGAGTCCCCGGTGACGGAATCGCCCGAAAATTAAGATATCGAGAGAGGAACTTGTTTCTCGCTCCTTGCTTCCCTCTCTATTTCTCTCTCGATTCGAGTTTTCATATTTCTAGGGTTTCGGTGAAAACCCGTAGAATTGCACCAAATTGATTGTACTATGTCTTTGTTGTTTCTGAAGTGTTTATTTGTTGATTTCGTGTTCCAATTTGTAACCAAATTTCCGATTATGGATTTCACCGAAATCGATTTGAGTTTTGGTACCGTTCTCTCGAATTGACCTAAATCCGACTCGAATTGTACCTTGGGGTACATTGGTGCACTTGTGACTTGATTAATTGGTACCAAACCCGAATTGAGACTATACGTGACATAAACCCTAGAATAATGGTATATACGTAAAGTTCGGGGTTTAGATTGTAAAAGTGCCGGAATTTAATCAATTGACTTATGTATAGATTCGCACGAACACGCGTAGTGGAATAGACGAGCTTACCGAGCCTCGAGATCACGTGCCCTACATAACCAGGTGCGGGGGTTCACGGGATCTGTTTTGGGATTTATTTCGTAGAACTAAATAACGGTTCTTATTATAGTTATAATGATTGTTTGATTTAAATAAATTGTGCATCGCATGTTGAATCTCTGATTGAAAGCATTGTTGCCGCATTGCATTAATTACGATATTAGTGTAACTGAATTGTATAACTGTTGATTCTCATGTTGGTACGGTTTATCGGTTGTTGATCTATCGTTTTGGATAAATTAGTGGAACCACAGTAATGACTTGGACTGAATGAATGAAGTGAGTATCATAGTGGAAAGTCTGGCTAGCTACCAGACTTTCATCCAGGACCCTTATGCGCATCTGGAGAATGGCCCTAGTGAACCCAGTACCGGTTGGGTAAGGGAAGTGCAGTGTAATTTTAGGTAGAACTGTGGTTCAGTGGTTCAGTGTTCATTGAAAGATTTCTTTTTGAGAAAAGTGATATTCTGTCGCATATTCGCGGAATATGCTAGTGTGAAATTGAAGTGATGAAATTGTGAGATTGTATGACTTGAAACCAGAAAATAGAATTGTTAAGCCTGAGGTGATAGATAGTTGACGTCTATACCTCCTAACCGGACTGATAAAGTAAATATGTGAAACCAAATCATTCTGGAAATTCGTTGATCGTTCTGTTGTGATATGAATTGAAATCCGTTTAAATCCGTTCCCGATACATGTGCATTTATTACAACTGATGAATAAATTAATTGATAACCTATTGCTAGTGTATTTAGTTCTGGTGATGGATTTCTTACAAATCCAGTAGCCCTTTAAATTCCGCACTGAGATAACAGATGACAGGTTTTCTCACCCCCACCCCTCGGGGAATTTTTCCCTTGAAATTAATATGTGTGCAGGTAAACGCGAGTGAAGCGGGACTCGAGATCGACTCGTGAGTATAAACCGAGTTTATAGGTTATGCCAAACCCTATTGAACCATTTTGAATATGTAATTGAAACCGTAGTCGGTTATTTTGTTGTATAACTTGTTATCGAACCAAATTACGAATAGAAATCCTAATTACTAATTAGAAATGTTATCTTGATTTAAGATATTTGAATTGCGTGTTGCATGTGTTAGAATTGGTGTTGTGAAATGGGGTTTATGTGTGGGATAATGCGGGATTTGATCGGGTGTGAAAACGGGGTAGAAATGTGTCCAAATAGGCAAAGGAGTGAAATCCAGTGGACTCATTGCGAGCCGCAACCCTTTTATTGCGGGCCGAAATGAGAGGAGACAGAACCTAAAAACTCCATTCTGAAAATTTCGTATTTTGATTGCGGGCCGCAATAACTCTATTGCGGGCCGCAACCAAACGAGTCAGAAACATAAATTTCATTTTTCAGAAATAAGTGTTGATTGCGGGCCGCAACAGGCCTCATTGCGGGCCGTAATAAAACACCCAGTTATGATTCTTTGAGTATAAAGTTGAGTATGAATAGGTTGTTTGTATATCTTACATCGTACTTGCCTTGTGAGTATATAGGAGACTATATATTCACGGCAAAAACTGCACGACCCCCCTGTTCCGGGGTGTGACAGTTTTAAGTTTGCGGGTACATGAAGAATTATTTATTTTTGACAGCTTTCAACATAAATATTTACAAATAATTATTTAGTAGGAGTGAACTCTCCGATTTGATCTCTTCACATCTTTTTCACAACTCTTCACACTATCTATATGAAAAATCACATCCTAACCATGTTAAATATGACTACACATATACAATTGAATTGCTTGAAAGCCATCAGTTGAATTAAGACACAGGAGCATTAATTTATATTATTAGAATTTGTAAAATTTTAAAGTAACCACTTTGGTTCCTAATTTATTAATTAATTATATCAAATTTATCATAACGTCAAAATATATTTAATATGAATGATTTATGTGGTTCATATCACAAATGCTACCATTGTAAATTAAAGTAATTATTCACAATATTATCCTAATATCTGCTATATTTTGTTATGATAATGTGGACTTGCATCTTTTTAGCCAAATTTCAATTATAGAACAAATTTTGTAGGAACTAAAACTTACAGGGATCACGATGGATCAAAATAATAAATAAAGTGAAAGGACGGTGATTGATATTAACTTAATATAGAAAGAGGATAATATTAATACCTAAATTTCTAAAGACCTAATATAGAATAAAAAAAACATTAAATGAGAAAATCCAGAAATTGAAAGCTAAATATGCATATTATGCATATTATAACGACATAATACCTATATATTTGTAATTATTTTTTTAAGTTTGACCCCACGTTCCCATAACAAGAACCCACCTCTCCATCGAATTCATATCACTTACGGTACATCAAATTTTGAGTTTAGATCCGGACCGTCCAATCTGCATTGGTACGAATATTAAAGAAATCCGGTGCATTCCACATTGGGGCTGTTAATTTACTCCCTCATCCTTCTCTAAATAAAAAATGATCTGAAATAATTTCTAAGCAAATTGTCTAGTGTTTTTTCTTAGATCTGAAATACTTCATAATAATCAAACTGTTGTGTTATTGTTTCATAAATTTCCATGAAGGGCGTGGAGTTATTTAATATTAATATTGTATTTCTCTTGTAATAAACAAATCAGTAAAAGAAAGGTGGATGGATTAAGAAAAGTTTGGTTTAATTTTTTTTTCATTCCTTAAATTTCTAGGGTTTTATATGCCATTATTTTCTCATGAAAATATATTATGTTGTAATATTACTTGAAATTTTGCACTCTACTGTATTACATGAAAATTTCCATATTAAGAAAACATTTCTAAATTAATAGCTTCTCTAAAACATTTTTGTATTATTTTTATTTTTAACCGCATGAATTTATGGAGTAAATATGACATAAAATTATCAAAATAAATTTCTCTCTGAATTAAAAATATTTTGTGTTCTTATTAACCATGTTTATTTAAAGCTATTTTCAACCTTAAGACATTCTTCTTTAATACAAGGTTTCTCTTTAATATTCGTGTCATAGCAGATCGGACGGTTCGGATTCAAACTTACAATTTGAGTTAATTTAGAGATCCGAATTCATACACACCCATAGGACATAGCTAGCGTAAAGAGCAAACAATCTTACTTATAGCAGCACTGCATCCCAAATCTGATCATAGTGTATAGATTTTAATTTATAGCATCCATAGGACATAGTGATAGATTTGAAATTTTTGCATCCCAAATCTCATCAGAGATTGTAATTTTTTGCATGACTTTTCAACTCCATACTGATTTGACTTGATTTTTTATGACATTTTGAAGTACAATTTTTCAAATGATCACAATTTCTTGATTTTATTAGTGATTTTTTTTTATAAGAAATTCAGAAAGCTCTATTCATTTAGTGTTGTAGTTCTCAAATTAAACATTTATCATCTTTCTATACTATTTGCATATTATTACGATTCTTGATATTATATAGCAGCTTGTTATTATTTATATATTAATGTTTTTCTTGTTCAGTGAAGTTTGCATGTACATGTCAAATTATTTATTTTTCGACTAATTGTTGATGTTTCCGCAAGTCGGGATATGACACTTTATCAATGTAGTTTCAATATTTTTTAACTTAAATATTTACAAACAATTCTTTAGTCTGATTGAACTCTCTAAATTGATCTCTTCATACCTTTTTACAAATCTTCACACTACTAGTATAAGTTAATGCATAATGGTATCCTTTTCATCCCTCTCTATTTTTGTTCAATATCTGTTTAAGTTCTAAGTGTATAATTTAAAATAATTATGTGTTACCTCACTTTAATTAACATCAATTATGTCAAAACCAAACTATCCAATTTGAGCAACAAAGCTCATATCAAAAAAATTTATGACTTGGGAGTTCCGAGAAAAAAAAAATGTGCATCGTTTCATCTTTTGTGTTTTTTGGAGATATTCAGTGTGGCATCGTTTGTGCATCGTTTCATCTTTTGTGTTTTTCGGATCCGAGGGTTAATTATCAAGAACAAATTTATAGATAATTAAATTAAAATTTGAAAATGAATTAAAACTGTTAAAACCAAAATAAGTAATTATGAATTAATAATTTAAAACAACCTTCAAATTCAATAATTCAGATGAATTAAAAAATTTAAATGAAGAGGAAGTAATACTAACTAAGTAAAACAAATTTAAAAATTATAATTAGTAAATCATGTCACATGTAATTACCTAGCTATGCAAAAAAATTGAACAACCATTTTCCAATGGATTTGAATTTATGGCTTCCCAACAACCTGATCAGAGATTTTAATTTTTTGCATGACTTTTCAACTCTCTCTCCTCTATTTATTGCCTTTTCTCACCTGTTCCATCTGCTCTCTCTCCTCATTTGAGGCGCTATTTATATTTTGTTGAAGCTCTCGGCAGTTGAACCCAAAATCCCCGCTCTTCTCTCTTATGACATTTTTTTTTCTTCCAATTGTGTAATGCTCTTTCTTTTTTGCAATAGACATTCTCTCGTTCTGAGCTGAGTTGAAAGATATTATTTTGCTCTAAGACAAGCCCGTAGGCAATATTACATACTACTCAATCTCCCAATCCATCAGGAACCCCATTACACACAGTGATCAGAAAGATGCAAAATCCAGTTTGACTGGTCAGACATCTTTGGTAGTTGATGACTAGATGTTGTAGCCTAATTAAAAATAATGCATAGGAAGATAGATACAGTACATGAGTAAAGACACAAATTTCACAATTATAAAAAAAATTAATGTTCTTATCAAGTTAACAACAACCAAAATCAGACAAATTTACACAATACTGCAAGCGGAAACAGATGCACAACCCTCAAAATCCGAATAATCTAGCAAAATAAAATTTGAACTAGCCAGGGTGTTTCTTAAGTTCATCAAATCTATTTGTGAACTTAATTTTAAAGTCCATTGAATTAGTTTTAAACAACAAATTCAAACCGTTTAAACTGTTTTACTTTACGAGTGTTGTGTATAAATTAAACATAATAATTTTTTAAAACTAATTTAGTATAAAATCCGGCAGTTAAAATTAAAAGATTATAATTTTCTTTTTTTTTATCACTTGAACTCTATACAAAATTAATTTAAAAATCAACCGATAATTCAAGATCGATGCAGCACGAGCTTGCTTACACAATTTCAGACCATCAACTCCACATCCATCAGCAGTACTATAATATTAAATTGTGCTAACCTCCCTTAGATAACTCAATTGGTGGTTTTGTTAATTCAAAAAGGTTGCTTCTGCCAAAAGTCTCTTGCTCCAGTGAATGAGTTGCTTCAAACACTAAGAAGAAGAGCAACGTAGACTTTCCGATATCAAACAAAATTTAGATATTGATCCTTAAAATTTTCAGTATGAACCAAATCGACCTTGTGTTTAACATCATTGAAAAAAAAAAAAAAATTTCATCTCTACTTGCCAACAAAGAATAATGTGAAAACTAATATATATATAGGATTTGGCTAATATGCTACGCGTAGCATAGGGCCTCTCCGTGCTACGGCTCACTTTTTGAGTTTTCAAAATTCTAACGGTCGATCCGAACCGTTCAACATGATCTCCATATTAATATGTACTTGCAAACCAAATTTTACATTTTTTAGAATTTTTTTACTATTTATTAAGCCACTTTGAAAATCGCTGATCCAATGGTCCAGCAGATTTTACTGTTGTGTACAAATTAGTGTTTTTTCAAAGTGGCTTAATAAATAGTAAAAAAATTCTAAAAAATGTAAAATTTGGTTTGCAAGTACATATTAATATGGAGATCATGTTGAACGGTTCGGATCGACCGTTAGGATTTTGAAAAATCAAAAAATTGAGCCGTAGCACGGAGTGCTCTATGCTACGCGTAGCACTCTAGCACTGTCCTATATATATATATATATATATAGAGGAGGGATCAAGTTACAACAAATTTGAGTTACAACAAAGTTACAACAATCATTTTTTTCATTTTCAAAGTCCAAATCGTCGATCCAAACTGTTCAACATGATCTCTATATAAAAATATGCTTGGAGATCAAATTTTACATTTTTTTGAATTTTTTTACTATTTATTAAGTATTTTACAATACTGCTATTTTCAGACCATTGAATTTTGTACCCATCTTAATAAATAGTAAAAAAATTCAAAAAAATGTAAAATTTGATCTCCAAGTACATTTTATTTTGATAATCATGTTGAACGGTTTGGATCGACGATTTGGACTTTGAAAATGAAAAAAATAGTTGTTGTAACTTTGTTGTAACTCAAATTTGTTGTAACTTGATCCCTCCTCATATATATATATATAGAGAGAGAGAGAGAGAGGAGGGATCAAGTTACAACAATCATTTTTACATTTTGAAATTCCAAATCGTCGATCCAAACCGTTCAACATGATCTCCACAATAAAATGTGCTTCCAGATCAAATTTTATATTTTTTTTGAATTGTTTTACTATTTATTAAGATGGGTACAAAATTCAATGGTCTGAATTTGAGTTGTTTTTGTTAAATACTTAATAAATAGTAAAAAAATTCAAAAAAATGTAAAATTTGATCTGGAAGCACATTTTATTGTGGAGATCATGTTGAACGGTTTGGATCGACGATTTGGAATTTCAAAATGTAAAAAATGATTGTTGTAACTTTGTTATAACTTGATCCCTCCTCATATATATATATATATATAGAGTAAGGCTACGGTGCTTTGCAAAGTAAACAGCCCTCTTTACTTCGGGCTACTTTTTCAATTTGCAAAACTCAAACAACCGATCCGAACCGTTCAACATGTTCTAAATATTGAAATGTGCTTGGAGACCAAATTTTACATTTTTTGGAATTTTTTTACTATTTATTAAGCCACTTTGAAAATCGCTGATCCAACGGTGAACAGTAAAAAACAGTAAAATTTTCTGGACCACCGGATCAGACTTTTTCAAAGTGGCTTAATAAATAGTAAAAAAATTCCAAAAAATGTAAAATTTGGTCTCCAAGCACATTTCAATATTTAGAACATGTTGAACGGTTCAGATCGGTTGTTTGAGTTTTGCAAATTGAAAAAGTAGCCCGAAGTAAAGAGAGTTGTTTACTTTGCAAAGCACCGTAGCCTTACTCTATATATATATATTTTTGGCATTGAATATCAATTAAATTGATAGTAGCACACTAGCACCGATATTTTGTCATCATAAATAAATAAAGATAAAGAGAGGTATGACATTAACGTGAACATGAACTTTTTATCTAACTTTTCTTAGTGCTAAATTAATAAGAAAAAGTTTATATCACCATGTGAATAAAGGAATAAAGATAAAGAGAGGAAATCAGTAAAGTATCGAATATATGGTGCGGTGAGTTTGCTTTTGTTCTGAAAAGGAGCCTCCCAACTTCCCATGCTTATTCCATTGGAGTCCGCATCGTCTGCATTAACTCAAAAGAGTATATTTTGAGTTAACGCATCTCGGCCGTCTGATTTTAAACAGAGCCAATTCGGCCACAACCTATAATTCAGGGGCCCTTTACTATTAGTGTAGATCTAGTCCGCACGAATCTTAAAGCAAATCGGACGGTCCAGATACATTAACTCAAAAAATTCTTTTTTGAGTTAATGCAGAGGATACGAATTCATTCCATTGCACTTGAAAATGATTAATAGGCGAAGCCGATGGTTAAATTGTAGAATAATTATATATAGGTCCATGAAATGTTCTTTGATATCCTATTTTATTTTATTTTTAATTTTCTAATATTTATTAAGTCAGTTTGAAAATCACTGCTTTCAATGATTTAGAAAATTTTCACTGTTTATTAAAAACAGCAATTTTAAAACTGGTTTAATAAATAGTAAAAGAATTAAAAAAAATGTAAAATTTGGTCTCCAAGCACATATTAATATAGAGATAACTTCTAACAGTTTGGATCGACAGTTTAGACTTTGAAAATTGAAAAACTAATTGGTTACACCACGGCACTAGAACAAACGTTTTGATATTAGCCAATCTCTCTCTCTCTCTATATATATATATAGAGAGAGAGAGAGAGAGTTGGGCTTTGTACTTCATGAAATAAATGACATATTTTACTTCAACATGATCTCCATAATAAAATGTGCTTGGAGAAAAAAATTTACATTTTTTGAAATTTTTTAATATATATTTAGAATTTTTGAAAATTATTGTTTTTCAGACAATTTTGGACCATCAAAAACAACGATTTAAAAAAATTATAAAGAAATAGTAAAATTTCCAAAATATGTAAAATTTGGTCTCCAAGCATAATTCAATATGAAGATCAACTTGAACGGTTTGGATCAAAGTTTTGAACTTTAAAATCGCAGAATATAAGTGTGAAGTAAAACACTCGCTTTATATATATAAAGCACCGTAGCCCAACTCTCTATATATATATATATATATATATGTATGTTTGTCAACATATAAAAAGAAAATAATAAATAAAAGAAGTTGACGTTTCTTCCGATGCATATGAAAGACAAATATATATAGGTCTGAACATCTTTTATTATCGAAATGAAAAGGATTCTATCGGAAAAAGGGAAAATAAACAATAATTCAATTGCTCCGCATGCCATCACGTTCACATATTGATTGGAGAATAATAAATTACAAACAATTAATGGCTTCACTCATCCAAATCCGGCTTTTCTAATGTCTGAAAGGCAAGATTAAGCTTCCCATGTATGTGAAGGATTTTTTTTTTAAAAACGTAATTAAAATAATTAATTTAAAAAAAACAACTTGATTACCTCGTTTTTTAGAAAAACCATAAAAACCGAACTGACAATTCGGTATGAACGTTTTTTTTCTATACCGAATTGCCAATTCGGTATAGGCCTTTTTCACAATTTATGTTGCTTTCCCTGTAACTTTGTGTGTAACTCCTTGTAAACCGAATTGCCAATTCGGTTTAGAGGCATTTTTAGCCCAGACCGAATTGGCAATTCGGTCTAGAGGCTTTTTATTTATTTTTTTCCTTTTTTATTTTAGAGACACTAAGATGAGCAAAATAAAGAAATCTAACACTGAAAATTTGAATTTTTTTTGTTTAAAGTATTTGATAGATTACATCTTTTGATATATAATTAGCATATTTATACTAAAATACGCTAAATTACTTGAAATTATATTGAATTACACTATATTAAGTTAAATTACACTAAATTACATTACATTACGCAAATACGGTAAATTATGCTAAATTTCATATGAATAGGGACGATATCTTCACTGAAAAGACGAAAAACGACGGCGAAACTTCAAACGGTCATAAAACGGCGCTCGAGCGTCCGATTTCAGCAAATGACCACTTTTCTGAAAGCTTGCGAAAATACGCATGCGTCCGTGGTGACAATGTCATTTTTTGAAATTCAGAATTGCCAAAAAAACAAAGGGAAGAGTCTCAAAACTTGAGTTGAAGTTTCCGATTAAGATTTTCATTTCTATTATTCAATCTAAGTAGCTCAGTAAATTAGTTACATAATGAACTTGTAGAATACCAATTTTTACTATTTTTTATGATTCATGAAAGATGGCACAAAATCAGTCTACTTTAGCGTAATTTACCGTATTTCAGCATAATTAGCGAAATTATTGTAATTTAGCGTAATTTAGTGTAATTCAACATAATTATTGTAATATAGTGTAATTCAACATAATTTCAAGTAATTTAGTGTATTTTAGTATAAATATGCTAATTATAAATCAAAAGAAGTAATCTAACAAATAATTTAAACAAAAAATTCAAATTTTTAGTATTAGATTACTTTATTTTGCTCTTCTTAGTGTCTCTAAAAAAAACAAAAAAAAAAGCCTATAGACCGAATTGCCAATTCGGTCTGGGCTAAAAATGTCTCTCAATCGAATTGGCAATTCGGTTTACAAGGAGTTACACACAAAGTTACAGGAAAAGTAGCGGGAATTGTGAAAAAGGCCTATACCGAATTGGCAATTCGGTATAGAAAAAAAAAACGTTCATACCGAATTGCCAGTTCGGTTTTTATGGTTTTTCTAAAAAAACGAGGTAACCAAGTTGTTTTTTTAAATTAATTATTTTAATTACGTTTTTAAAAAAAAATCCGTATGTGAAAGGGCAACGAATAAACATGACATTAACGTGAACATGAAGTTTTTATCTAACTTTTTTTAGTGCTAAATTAATAAGAAAAAGTTTATATCACCATGTGAATAAAGGAATAAAGATAAAGAAAGGAAATCAGTGAAGTATCGAATATATGGTGAGGTGAGTTTGCTTTTGTTCTGAAAAGGAGCCTCCCAACTTCCCATGCTTATTCCATTGGAGTCCGCATCGTCTACATTAACTCAAAAGAGTATATTTTGAGTTAATGCATTTGGGCCATCTGATTTTAAACAGAGTCAATTCGGTCACAACCTATAATTCAGGGGCCCTTTACTATTAGTGTAGATCTAGTCCGCACGAATCTTAAAATAAATCGGACGGTCCAGATACATTAACTCAAAAAATTCTTTTTTGAGTTAATGCAGAGGATACGAATTCATTCCATTGCACTTGAAAATGATTAATAGGCGAAGCCGATGGTTAAATTGTAGACCAACATTTTTTCTTGTCTATCTTCAACATTAATAGGCGATCCTCTTATCCTGCCTATCTTCAACTAATACACCAACATTTTTTCTTGTCTCTAGCTAGTATCAGCTGCCACATAGAATACAGAAAATTAATGGCTGAGACTATTGTAAATTTTGTGCTGGAAAAGCTCGTTGATGGTGCCGTTAAGGAGGTTTTACGCATACACGGCATCGATGAGCAAGTGGAGAAAGTGAGGCGTGACCTCGAAAGAATTAAGGCTTTTCTCAAGGATGCTGACAAGAACCAAATCACAGATGAGAGACAAAAACAATGGGTCAAGGAAGTTAGAGATGTTGCCCACTTGATAGAAGATGTCATTGACATCTTTCTCTTGGAGGTCTGAAATTTTCTTATAAACTGAATTTTGTTTATTTATTCATTGGATTATCATATATATTACAATTGCTTTTATACCTATCTAAGGCTTAATTAAGATCCATTGTTGTTGAAATTATGGCCAGTTGGCCTAGTACAATACACCAACGGTCCAGTATCCATAACCAGCTATAAAATATACTAGTCATGAAAAGAAAAAAAAAAGTGTTATTTGTAAAGTTCCACTAGCTAGACTATGTTAAAAATCTCCGGCTTAATTTGCTCTCTCTAATATTTCTAACAAGGTCCCACCAAAATCCACCGGATCCAATGGCATATGCAAGGCCATCAAAAGGTTGATAAAGAAAACTAAAAAACTCCCGGCTGTACGCAAACTTGTCGATGAGATAAATAAGATCCAGACAAGGTTGGAAGAGATCAAGGTGAGCAGAGAAACCTTTGGAATCAATAATCTGGGTGAGGGCACTGGAGTAATAACACTGCCTGTTAGGCCACCCGTGATACCGGACATTGATCCCAATGTTGTCGGTTTCGAGAAGGACCAAGACCATATTGTCAACGAGTTGCTCGATAAGACCGTTAAGAGACGTTCTGTCGTTTCGATTTGGGGCGTTGGTGGACTCGGGAAGACGACTCTCGTGCAAAAAGTATACAACAGGTATGTGTATAACACATGTATATAGGAGTTGGCTACAGTGCTACATGTAGCATAGAGGGCCTCCGTGCAACAGCTCAATATTTGAATTTTCAAAATTCTAACGGTCGATCCGAACCATTCAACATGATCTCCATATGAATATGTACTTGCAAACCAAATTTTACATTGTTTAGAATTTTTTTACTATTTTTTTAGATAGGTGGAAAATCACTTGATCTGAATGGTACAAAATTTTCAGATCAGGTGATTTTCTACCTATCTAAAAAAATAGTAAATGTTTTTTAAAAAATGTAAAATTTGGTGTGTAAATACATATTCATATGGAGATCATGTTGAACGGTTCAGATCGACTGTTAGAATTTTAGAAACTCAAATATTGAGCCGTTGCATGGAGGCCCTCTATGCTACATGTAGCATATTAGCCAGATTCCATGTATATATTTTAATTATGGCATACTTGTAATTTTGAAATTCCATTGTTTGATTCAAGTTGGTTGAACTCTTATTTTACAACAATAGAGTTGGTTCAATTTGGTTCTAACTTAACCAGTGATGATTTCAACGTCAAGCTTTACAGAAATTATGAAATTATTTTAGTATAAATTTAAGGAAAACATAAATTGATTAATTGTCAAACCCAATTAACGACATTTATCAAACAAATTGTTGTGTGAATCGATGATTTACGAGACATGCAACTGCATGCCTCTTGTAATTAGTTTTGTATGTCAAATCTTAAATTTTTTTAGTAAATCAAGTCCATATATATGATTATGAAAATAGTATGTATTAAGACGTTTCATTTGTAAGGCTGACAATATCGCCTTAGCAAATGGGTCATAGAGACCTACACAATTTTGGTCGCGGTCAGGTCGGAATTATTAGCATTTGATCGAGTCTGTGAAGGGTGAACTGGTTTTGAGATAGGTGGGTTGTGACGTGACCTTCTATTAGCGAAATATGATATATTTTAGGAAATATAAAAAATTATTACTGTCCAATCTCTGATCTACCTCTTTAAATCCTCATATTTTACAACAAACAATTAAGTGCTAATAATATCTTACTAATTATTAAGGAAGCTTAGCTAATTTTTTACAAACCAACAATATTCATGAATAAAGTTTTGTTTTGAAACACTTTATTCATGAATATTGTTGGTTTGTCAAAAAATTAGCTAATAATTTTCCAAAAAAAAGTTAATTTTTTTTAAATCCATAAAAAATAGTAATTTTTTTCCAAAAATGTAAAATTTGGTCCCTAAGCATATTTTAATATGGAGAACAAGTTGAGCAATTCAGATCAACTATTTAAACTTTAAAAACCGCAAAAACGAATTGATAGCACCAAGACTCAAAAACTACCACTTTGATCTTAACCACACAGTCTCACTCTCTATCTATCTATATATAAACAGTAGAGTGAGGCTATGGTACTTGGCAATGCGCGGATCGTTCTGTGCATTGGATTCATATCTCCGTCTTTGAAGTCCAAATAGTCGATCCGAACCGTTCAACATTATTATCATATGAAAATATACTTGGAGATCAAATTTTATATTTTTTGGAATTTTTTTACTATTTTTTTTGGTAGGTAGAAAATTACTACTTTTGGATGGTCCAGAATTTTTAGATCAAGTGATTTTCTAATTGTCTCAAAAAATAGTAAAAAAGTTCCAAAAAGTATAAAATTTGGTCTCCAAGTATATTTTCATATGATAATAATGTTGAGCGGTTCGGATCGACTATTTGAACTTTAAAAATGAAGATATAAATTCAATGCACGGAACGATCCGCTCATTGCAAAGTAAACTCTAAACTGTACATTGGACCTTCTTCCCAAGTCCCAACCTTAGTAGCAGTTTCACATCTGCATAGATGTCTCCGGCCTAATCCCCAAACTATAGCCCTTTAGATTCGTCACGGAAATTTTTATAGTTACCTTCTTAATATTTGAAATTTCTGATCTTATAGTCGATTTTTTTAAAATTGAAATTATATCACCCACGCAGTTTGAAATCATGCCGATTTTATTATTTATAGAAAAATAAAAAATACCGACAATAGGAAATAATTTCACAGAAATTCAAAATCTAAGAAGAACGTTATGATTTATAACGTCCCGTTAAATTCCCACTTTGCCTCCAGCTCCGTAAAAAAGAAAAAAAAATTGCTACAATACATACATTATGGTCCATAACGTCCGTACTGTAGCAATTTTTTTTTTGGGGTTTCATTTTCATATATGTTAAAAAAAATTAAATCCAACATTATGAGTATTATATATATGATTTATATATAGTGTTTATAAAAAATATTTACCATAACATAAAATTTGAACAATTTGTAATTAGTAGTTTTTTTTTGTGCATAATGAAAAAATATTCAACCTGTACGATATTTGATTGTTAGACTATGTATATGACGAATAACTAATCTATAAATTTACTTTTTAATTTCAATCTCATTAGAATATATTTGAAAGCCAAATATTCCAATTTGAACAATTTCAATCTCATTTAAATTTCAATTTTGATTTCAGAATTCAAATAAAAAAAATGGAATTTATTTTTAACATATATGAAAATGAAACAAAAAAAAATTGCTACAGTTGGAATGTTATGGTCCATAACTTGCCTACTGTAGCAACTTTTTTTTTTACGTGGCTGGAGTAAAATGGAAATTTGACTGAATATTATGGTTTATAAACTATAACGTTGTTTTTAAATTCTGAATTTCCTCAAAAAAATTTCTTATTATCGATATATTTTTTTATTTGTCTATTAATAAAAAAATCGGAAAATTATGTGCACCTCAGAGCTGATTATAACATTTCCATCGATTTCCATGTGCATTTCAATATTATATATTATTTGGTGGGACCCACGTTATTTCAATTGTTATTTGTTTTTATTATTTGGTGGGACCCATCGATCAAAACACATCCATCTTCTCTTGATTTCAATATTTATTATATTGACACGTTGTTTTGGTGGGACCAATTAAAATCAATGATAAAGTCATACACAGCTTCAGGGTGTGCATGACAAAGGGATCATGCCCAGTTTAGAACTTTGTGGGTGTATGTTTTGAATATTTAGATATCGATGATAAGGTCAGAATTTTCAAATATTTAGATGACAACTAAAAAATTTAGGGATCGGTCATCAATTTACATATGTATATTTTATTTATTCTTTGTTGATCAGTTTATCATTTAATTTTTTTTTTCATACTAGAATTTAATAAAATTTTTATTTTTCACAGAGATGATGTCAAGACGCAATTTGAACTTCGCATATGGGTAGACATTTCTCAAAATTTTAAAGTAATTGATATTTTGAGAAAAATAGGAGAACAACTCGGGCAATCAAATACAGATGGTTCTCTAAGAAAGCTTCATGAGTCTCTTAGAGGCAAAAAATACCTCATAGTCCTTGATGATGTTTGGACAAACGATCTATGGACTCAAATTGGAGTAGCACTCCCAGATGAAAATAATGGGAGTAGAGTACTTCTATCCACAAGGTACTTTGATGTTGCTAAGCATGCGGATCCCACGTGTGATCCATATAAACTTGGGTTATTAACGAAGGAGTTAAGCTTAGAGCTTTTGTTGAAAAAGGCTCTTCCTAATCAGGATCCAACTAAAATTGATAATTACGATCTTTCTGATATCATAGATCAATTTGTCCATAAATGTGATGGGCTACCTATCGCATTAGTGCTTTTAGGAGGCCTATTAGCAACGAAGCCACTCAACTATGCTACTTGGAGTAAGGTGTTACAAACAATGAGTTGGTTTGCCGATGGAGAGAAAATTATAGGTACTAGTTACGAGGCCCTACCATTTGCACTTAAATCATGTTTTATGTACTTTGCTGCATTTCCCGAAGACTATAGAATCAATGCGAAAACTTTACTTCAAATGTGGGTTGCGGAGGGCTTCATACCAAAAGAAGACAAAAGAACATTGGAAGAAACGGCGGAGAGTTTCTTGGAAGATCTTGTGCAGAGGTATTACTTCATTTAATGCCTTACACATTTTAGTATAATATGCTGATTTCGTTGTGCAAATTTTACATTTTTTTGGAAATTCTTAACTATTATTTTCGGATTTTTTAAAATCACTGATTTTTAACGGTCCACAATTTTCTGAAAAACACTGATTTTAAAAAATTCGAAAAAAATAGTAAAAATTTCCAAAAATTATAAAATTTAGTCTCCAATCACATATTAATATGAAGAGCACTCCATGAGAAACAAAAGAAAAAAAAACACGAAAAAAGAACAATGTAATCAGCACAAACTAGTTATGTATAGATCCATCCAACTCAATTGATTTGAAGCTAACTATTTTCCTTTGTGAAAAATTTACTGTCCTGAAAATATATGAACGTTAATATTATAATATATAATTAGTATTTTCTTTTAGTGCTTACCTTAGAAAAATGTGAGCCTCAATTATTTAGTTATGACATTTATGAGCTCTCCAAATCGAATGTGCTTGTCTGCTCAAAACAATTTGTTTTGTTGTATAACAGGAGCATGGTTCAAGTAACATCTAGATCTGAGGATGGTTCTATCAAATATTGCCGCATACACGATCTTCTACGGGATCTCGCTCTCCAGAAAGCCAAGGAGGACAACTTTCTCATAGTGTATTCACATCCAGATGATCAGCATAACTTGTGTATGGCGCGTCGTGTGGCAGTTCACAATTCAGATTGTGATAAACTCGTGATGAGCCAAAACCTCCGCACTCTGTTGTGCTTCCGTACTAATTGCATGCCGAATTGTTCTAAGCAAAAGCTGCTCAAAGTGGTAAACCTAGACTTAGACTATGGTACCAAAATTGAATTGGGAATGATTGAAGGATTGACTCAGTTAAGATACCTTAATTTAGGAAGTGAAGTGGTCAGTCATGAGAATAGATCCTTGGGGGAAGTGATCGGCAACATGAAGTTTTTACAAACCGTTTCTTCAATAAATGGGGATGATCTAAAGGTGTTACCATGGCATAAAGAACTGAGGCATGTCACTGGATTTTGTGTAGAACTGCCATCGTCAGCAAAAATAACAAATTTGCAAACACTTAATTGGGTGCGTAGCGACGAATCATGGGAAACAGAGTTACCTCATGTACCTAATTTACGTACATTAGATTTAATACACAAATCGTCTTCATGGGGGGTAGCTGGCGCTTTCCTAAGCACCTTAAATCACCTGATCTCTCTCGATCTTACTAGTCATTCATGTTTACCTTTTAATGGAAAATTAGACATGAGAGACTTCCCATTTTATCTGAATCTGCAATCTCTCGAGTTATATTCTGAATCCAAAGAGTGGATTGAAATGCCCATTGATATGCCTCCTCATCTCACTCATCTTAGAATTTGGAAATTGAAATTCCGGCAAGACATAATGCCGGCACTGGAGAAGCTACAGTACCTCAAGGAGCTCCGGCTATATTCGGTAGACACTAATGAAAAAATGTGTTGTTCGGCTAAAGGCTTCTGCCAGTTAGAAGTTCTGACTATTAGGGAAAATTTCTATCTAAAGGATTGGGAGATAGAGGAGGGGGCCATGCCCATTCTTAAAGAACTCGAAATTGTTATGACTCCACATTTGCGTGTTCCTCAGGGACTACGACACCTAACCAACCTTCAACAATTTCTGTGGGATGTGTTGTTCCTCAGGGATTTGTCGGACGATGACCGTGCTGCCAAGGCAAATGAGATCCGCAACTTATGCAAACATGTTCCTTTAGTTAGTATATGATAGAGCCATGGACTCCAGTCAATGCATATTTTACTCCAAGCGTCCAATTTCATATTTGTCATTGTTTTCTCTTTCAGTTTCTTGTTTGTGTGCTTTGCATTTTTAATTTAATTAGTGACAATTTTATTTATCGTTTGAGATATAGAAAATGGTTGAAGATTGTAAGTTGAGTTTTTATACAAAAACTTCTGCTCAAGCTTGTAAGACTACATTAAAGCTGTTCAATTCATATCAAATGATGAGTGGCACGCATACAAGGTAAACTCAGCCGAGTCAAACCAGAATCGGCCGATTTGGACCGGAATCAGATAAATTTTGTTGAAGCAATACGAGGACTCGAATAGATTGAACGTATTTATATTTTTTTTCAAACTTATAAAATTAAGAACTTGTTACTTTTGATGGCGTGATATTACATGAAAAAAATCCCATTTTTTTCCGCAAGAAATATTTAAAAATAAATAGATGCCGAAGTTAATAGGATAAAATTTAATATATATGATGTTATGTGTAATTTATTTTTGTTTAGTTTTTCTTTTGCTCTCCATAATAGATTAGTTTGATTTAAAACCAATTATATAGTTAGAAAATTGAAATTGAAGAGGCTAAATAGATAAGTTCATGTAATTTCATTTTATGAAGAGACAAATAATATTAATTCTTGCAATAATTATAAAATTTAAAGGGAAAAATGAACATCATAATTTGTAGGAAGTACTTTGCCCCTTTTCACCTTATTTCCCTCAGCCTATTTCCAAAACAAACATTGAATCCTTATAAAGAAATCTTCATAAAATTCATAAAATCAAGATGGTATTATAAAAGAGATAAGATTCAATGATAAGATATCCAATCCATGCATTTTAGATCCCACGGGCCTATATAAAAAAAAATTGTATTTTTAATCAGCATCTCATCCTTTTATTGCAAAAAAAGAAGCCCGGCCAGATTTATATATACCTTTCATTTCACTTTTGACCATTTTTTTTATAATTTTACACTTTCTGAAAAAAATATATTTCAATTTCTAGTTGCAAGCTGCAGTGTTGTAAATAACGGTACTTCCAAGTGATTAATCGGTATGCGACCGATTAATTAGAATTTTGCAAATAATTTTGTGTTTTCAATAAAGTTGTGTATTTATTCGTTTTTTTATTAAAATATAATTATGTAACTCATCAAACAAACTTATTTTAACTTATTTTTCTTGTTAATTAAGAAAGTTTCATGAAATTAATTGTCATTTAGAAAAAGTCCAGATAAGACAAAATAAAACATGTAATTAATTAATTGGATAAATCGACCGATTTGACCGACTAAACGATCCAATATATATAACGGATCGTGGCCCAATAAATGACCGAGTCAAAGAACTACGGGTCAATCTTGTAATCACAAAAAAAAAAACTAAAAGGAAATAAACGTGAAAACTTGGCCAATGAATCCGCAAATATACCTCCGCCAAATCTATCCGTAATAGTTTGGCCACCGCCACCGACTAAACGACCAATTAATCATCCGTGTAGCACATTTTTTACAACACTGACAAGGTGGGCTACATAATTAAATCGTGGCAGTATAATGACTTTTTTTAATACCAAGTAACACTACTAGAATAATCTTTTATTGCATGACAACGAAAATGGCTTGTTGCATGGCCTTAGGCATGTAACAAGCCCCGAAATGGCTTGTTACATGGCCTTAGACATGCAAGTGGAACCATGCAAATACCCTCCATACAAATAGTCAGTATTTACAAGGACAGCCATGCAAAAAGTCTGTTACATGAGGCTTGGCATGCAATAACTAGCCATGCAACTACTTCGAGAGTTGACCCAGTTTGGAGTATTTGCAAGGGAAGAGAGTGCGGGTCCCATCATACTATTTGCAAGGGAAGCGGACGTGGGTCCCACCATAGTATTTGCAAGGCAAGGGAACGCGGGACCCACTAGACTATTTGCAAGGAGAGATAACGTGGGACCTACTTGACTATTTGCAAGGATAGATAACGTGACTATTTGCAAGGCTAGTTAACTTGACTATTTGCAAGGCAACAAACTTGATTATTTGCAAGGCTAGTTAACGTGGGCCCATATGTTTATTTGCATGGGACGGTGATTTCGTTATTAGAAGAATATGTAGTTATTACATGGCTGACTATTTGCAAGGATATGATTTGCACTTTTTGCATGCACATAAATTACCAATATTTGCGTGGATATTCCGACGTCTAAAATGAGCTACTTGGAGGCAATAAAGCATAATCGAATTTTACAATCCTCCCTCCCTGTACCAATCTGGTACAACCCAGTACTGTTTATCCCAGATTACCATTCAACAAGATTTACATAAAAAACATAGAAGAGTACATACATAGAAAACAACTAACAAGATAAGAAGAGTAATTAACTTCGATATATAACCAAAAGACTATAATCATCATACATTTTTCCAATATTATAAAGACACTAAAACAACATCTTTCAAACAATTACCAAGATAAGAAGATAAGAAGAGTAACTTCTATATATAACCAAAATATACCCACCTTTCAAGCATTAACAAAATAAAACAAACCCCCACTGAGATTGCAAAATATACCCAAAATATTACCAAAATATTTTACCCTTAATATTGCCAACCACACTAGACCTCCCTGCTTCATGTTGAAGGTTGATTGGCCAACCAATCGGACATTGCGGCATCATGTCCGGCAATTTCTTGTACATTCTGAGAACTCAGCAATGCTTGGAAAGGCCCCTGATTTGGTTGTATGGAACCAGCAGCATCCTATGTATATCAAATTGTTATATTAGAACATGTTATTGTTATAAAAATTATTTATGCAGTTGAATTATTTATGCAGTTGGATTATAAGTTAGTATTGTCACTATCATTGTACAAAAATTGGAGAAGCATAAGGTGCAGGGTAAGTACATGCATGTTTGGATTGTAACACTAGTGTAATATGTACATATATTCATTTTTTGAAAAAAAAACAGTTGTTATTAAGCTTGACAAAAAATATTAAATGTCAGATTTACTAGTGTAATTCAACAAAGCTTTAAAATTACTCTCGAGAAACACACAACTTACCGCTTGATTTACTGTTTGAACAATACCATCCATGCCTAAAATCATAGTTCTGAGGCTCTCATTAGTTAACATCACACCCTTTGGGTCCCAGTTGTAGCACTCGTGTACATTACAGTACATAAATATGATTTCTGTACTTTTAAAAATAAAACAATAAAATTTCAATATCATGCCAGACTTTATTTCTGATTCAATTTTAAAAAGAACATTCTAATAAAATTAAAAAAGATATGAACGAGAAAGTTAACTCCTCCATAGTTTAATACAGTGTCATATTTAGGTAGACCGCTGGTCCCTTGTACTTTGCAGTGTTTTTTTGAAGAAATTTTACTTTGTAGATCTTATTACAACAACAATTAGGAAAATCCTTTAATTATGATATATGGGTAAACTAATAGTAACTTGCAAAGGATTCAGAAGAACCAAAAGAATGAAACAATATTGGTAACTAAAATTATACTTTTGATTACCTTTGTGCTTTGTCAGTAAAAACAGAAACAAATGGTTGCTCGAGAATTCTTGTAAATCAGTTGCCAGCTACTAAAGCAAATATCATCCATATCAGTCAAATAGATTTGTTTGTTGTGCAGTTTTGAATTGTGTTTATTGTTATAAATGGGAGAAATTTAGGGAATGGGTTTGTATATAGGAATGAATTTCATGACAAAAGGCTATATGGGACTAATCTTAATTAAAAAAATGGACTTCTAATAAGACAACAAACTAGAATTAACTATACTTGTATTCAGAAATTTCAACATCCCTTAGATATTACCAGATTAGTTAACATCTGTATTTACACTTAGCAAGCAGCAGCAAAAAGCTATAGCTGTATACCCTTTATATCCTATAAAGAAATCATGAAAAAAATAAATAGACAAGTACCTTTCACAATTTGGAGAAATATTTCTAGATAGTAATTGTTTGTCTATTTGTTATGTTGACATCTATCAACACTGATATGATAACAAAGATATTAGTGCTTCGCCCAAATCAATAATTATTTACCCCAAATTGACCAATTATGTAGATGCTGCCACTACTAAATCCTAACCAGCACTGATTTAGCCCAAATCAATAATTATTTACCCCAAACTGATTTAGCTTTTTAGCAGTGGTAGCACTACTTATTTACCCTAAAGTATATCCATCATGCAATTAGCTAGCATAATAAGTTCTAAAGAAACTTACATGCCTGTCAAATCTACCAGGTCTCGTCAGAGCTGGATCAAGAATGTCAGGCAAATTTGTAGCAGCAATCACTATAATGCCCTGTTATAAAAAAAACATTGCCCACATGAGATTTAAGCTAAGTATTTGAAAATTTAATCTACATAATTTCTAGGTATCAAGCTTCTAAATGGTTATCAAAAGAGATTTTGGACCCCCAGCGTTAAATTCTCTAGAAAGGATAAATGGATTTTGATGATTAAGCGGATTAACAGCTGAAAAAGCAATATAAAAAAGCAAATAATACAGATTTGACGGATTTTGACGGTTGATGTTTGTAGTTTCCAACTACCCCAGTTACTTTTTTTATTTGAGATCTTGGAGTTTTAAGTAAGCACAATTTCTCTTTGCAAATTGAGACCTTGTGGAATTTAAGTAATAGTTTACTGCATTATAATGTTAGAATTTATAACATTAGAAATCTAAAATTGATATTATGTTGCGTTAATAAAGTACAGAGGTGTGCAATTTATAATTTTAACTTTGTAAAACTAGGAAAAAAAGAATAAATTTTACAAAAACGCCGATAATGATTCGTCAGCTCCCCCTTAATTCGGACCACATCGCCGTTAAATGCCGCTAAATGCCTTTTAAAAGCTTGACAGGTAAATAAACTTAACATTATATATTCCCCATAATATACCTCATTCTGTTCAAATCCATCCATTTCAACAAGAAGCTGATGCAAGGTTTTCTTTGTGTGCCCTTCCCATTGTTTTCTAGTTGAACCTACCGCATCTATCTCATCAATGAAAACAATGCAAGGAGCCTACGAATAAAATAGAAAAGGTCAAATAAGACAATTGCAAATATTCGTTTTGGAGTTGTAATACAATAAATGGGAGTTACCTTTTTCTTAGCAGCTTGAAATAAAGCCCTTACTCTCCGAGCACCAACGCCGACAAACCTAAGAAACAAAGGTATAGTAACATTCTTATCATTATTGCTACCATCATGATTAATAATTCTTTTATTCATGTTACTTCTTATTTTGAACAGTAGTGTGTCTATTGGAATGGTGTATTTTATTTTTCTCTTGGTTTTCTACAATACTTTTGGATGGGTGGATGTTCTGCTCCAGCATTAAGCACAACACCATGGTGGAAAATAGCATACACTTGACTAATTACCACAGATTTAACTGGGTGTGAATATTGGCTTACATTTCCTCAAATTCAGAACCAGCTAAATCCTAACCAGTTCAGATGCTGCCACTACTAAAAAGCTAAATCAGTGCTGTAACAGTATTTTTCTTTCTTCGAAATATACAGAAATTTGTTCAAAGAAAACGAGGAATCGAACCTATAAAAAGGATGTAATGCGGAGCAACAAAAGCTGATATTTCTCTCTTGTGGTAAATGAGATAATGTGGGCGAAGATTAACTCCTCCAGTGTATTCACATTAGCAGATATTTCCTCTTGCTGATTTCGCTTGCCTACTAAACTTAGCTTGCATCTGGAGTTCCTTCAATTATTAGGTAACGATCAACTGGTCAAAGGACCGGCTGATGTGGCAGAGGGGATGCGAGGGTCGGCGGCGGAGGACTGGCACTAGGTGAGAGAGGCCGAGCGCCGTATCGCGTCCAGACTCCGTATCGGCGTCGCGTCCACAGCGGCGATCGTGAAAATTTTAGGATTTTGGCTAGGTGGTGGCTAGGTTTAGAAAGGAAGAGGGAGAGCGGGAGATGAAAAAATAGTAAATTCTGGATGAAGAGGGAGGGCGGGAGTGAAATATTGGGAGAAGAGCGGGAGTGAAATTTTGGGAGGGAAGGAGGTGAAAAAATTTAGGGTTTGGCAGGAATTTAGGGAGGAAATGAGTGGGAGAGAGATGGGGGGAAACTGAAATTCTCCAAGTATAATGGGGGAAACTGTGATCTACAGGGAGAGGGCGAAATCCTCTCTGGATGTGATGGGAGAAGGAAAAATTTATGAAGTATTGATTTTAACAGAGCAGTTTTAGCTTCAAACAGTGTGTTAGATATATTAGACGCTCTTTAAATTATATAGGCCATGCGCTGCATAAAATCAAAACTGCTCTGCTAACAAAATCGCCACAAATTTTAAAGTTCTGCGAGGAAAAATTGAGATGGAAGTGAAGTAAAATTAATTACACATGTTCATTTAAAAGTAATTTATTAGGATAAAATTTATTTAAGAAAAAAAAGTTCTACATTATGTAAATTTTGTAATATCTTTACTCCCAAAGTTTATTTATTTAATTGCACTTGTAATATCTGAATAGGATTATAACAATTTTTTAGAAAAATATTATGAAAATGGAACAAAATAAAATTAGGTAATGCATGCATAATAAATAATATGAAAAAAAAATTATTTTTTTTACATGAATGAATAATATGTATAATTTTAATTGATGTGAAATGTCAAATTAAATAAAAACATGTTAATTAGAAACTTAATGTTTTGTAAATTTAAATAAATTGCATATAGGTTACATGTTAATCTTTTAAATGAGAAGGAAATGAAATAAATTTTTGTCAAAATTCTTCACCCCTTTCTCCTTTGAAGGAAATTAAATGCTAGGCTATCGTCCCTATCCTGCATATAGGGGGGACAGGATAGGGACTTACCCAATTTAAATGAGAAGGAAATGAAATAAATTTCATTTCAAAACTTTATTTAGCAAAAATGAATGGAAGAATTGTGACGTTAAATTTAGAAAAAAATTTAAATTGCAAACGAAATTAATGAAATTAACACGATAATGAAAGGAATAACATGTTTATGAATTACTAAAAGATTTGTACAAAAAAAACTATATAGCATAACATTCTTGTTGCATAAATAACTCACATCCTTCAAGCATCAACATAGAACATGAACTCTCATAGTGTGAGTTAATGAAGATCCACAAGTATACATTGTCTGATGGTCGATCGGAACCGTTCAAATTGAAGAATATCACATTCATTTCATTGTAGTGAAGTTTGATAAAATTTTATGTTCATCTACCTATCCATCAAGCCGACGGAATATACAAATATCGTAGGGCCACAGACACTTCACGTCGGATCGAAACTTCTACATATCGAAACTTCAGTTTTTTTTTGTTGGTTGCGTTCAATGTTTTCCCCTGATCATTTAAAAACTAATTTGAAATTATTTCAGTGCAGATCGACTGTTCATTGCTCATTCAAAATTGAACGGTCCGTAATTATTAGCTCAATTTTAAGGGGCAAATATTAATGAAATTATATGAAATTAACAATTATAAGCATTATTTGGTCACAGGGCATGTACAAATGTAGAAAATATTTTTTTAGAAATTTATTTATATTATTTGCTGTACAAAAATCACTAATTTTATCATCTGTTGATATGAGCCATCTGATGGGTGATGAAGAGTCATGATTACCAATGGATGTCTCCATTACAGAGGCTGTGGGCATGAGGTCAATTTCACTGAGGTGACACAATCTTTTTGTTTAGATTCGCCTTAGATGAAATCATCCGGATTCTTTAGTAATCGTGCTAATTTTGATCATACGGCTTCGATCTAAATATAAATATCATGTTACCTCAGGTGATATAAGATCATGGGCATGTGTATCCGTCATAAATGATCTATGGCACTTAAAGAGGTCCTTGTTCACTCGCTGGGACTATTTTTCTTCCAAAACCAAATCAAGAGATGTATGATCCAAAATCCTTGTATCTTTCTTCTCTGGATCGTGCCAAAACCCCTAAATTTTCGTTTGCCTCCTTAGTTTCCCTCCCGAAATTTCACTAATATATTCCTCTCCCGCTCTCCTCAAATCATTCGGCGCGAAGCCAAAACCCAAAACAAAATGAAAATTTCACGCACTCCGTCCGTCGTTCCTAGGTTTTACTCTCTCCGCTCTCTCTCGATTTCTTTTCCGCCACTCCAACTAGGGCTTCAACCATCCAACTGGCGCGCACCGCCACCGTTGTGGCTGTTGTGGTCACCGTCAGGCCAATCTCTCACTTCTTCGTCTCCAACGGTGGCCTGCATCAGTTATGTATTTCTTCTCTTATTTTTCAAACAAATAATTAAATTTTTAATTGAGTAAAAAAAATTGGGTTGGAGAATTGAGGTAACAAGAAGAATCAAAGGGACAGCTCCTTTTCACAAGAAGAATCAAATTGGGTTGGACTGATGTATAGATATGTATTACAGGACAAAAGGGACATTAAAATAAACCCTTAAACTGGGTTGTTAAATTAGGTTGATTAAACTAGGTTTGTAACTAGTTTAATAGAATTGCTTTGTAAATGTGTTGCACAGAAGGTATTTGTGGAAATGCCTAAATGTTTTGTTCATGTTGTTTGTTAGTCACTTACTGTACCAGTATAGGTACCACTATTTCCACTTTAGTCACTTACTTAAAACTACCATACCATAGTATATTATTTGGTTTGGGCATATTCGTACAAGCTAAAATTTACATGGTGAATTATGTTTCGTTTTAGTATGTGCCTTCTTTTATATGTTAGATTTGAGCGCGGGAACTCCAGTAATTGGGGTAATTGGGGAAGCTGTAGGTCTTGAAGCAGCAGTTGATTATTTATCGCAAGTTGGCATGCACAAAATCCATGAAAACAAGGTTACTCTACTGCTTTTTTTTCTAATGTGTTTATTTAATTTCTTGGGTTGAAATGAAATAGTAACTCCTGCATCCAAAATGATGTCAATCAGATTATGAGAATAGAAGATTCGAGACCTGTTTAATATCATGTATATAGTTTTGATAAATTGCAAGGGTAACTCACAAACACACTAATATCATGTATGTCCCTGACAATAAATAAACAATAAAAAAATACAAGCATGTACACCAACAATAAATAAACAAACACACTAATTGCAAAGGTAACACAACCACACAAGCATGTACACCAACAATAATAAACAATAAAAAAATAATTTAAGCAGACATACACAATTAGTGTGTAGCACAAGTCGGTGAAATTTGCTCTCACATTATCTATGGTCCAGGTGAGGTAGAGGCGAGTTTAGAGAAGCTGCATCAGTGTGCAGAAAAGGGTGTACGAGCAAACAAGGATCGGTATCAGTTTAGAAAAGCTGCATTAGTTTATGAAATGCTAGACTAATGTTACAAAGAAGGGTGTATGAGTAAAGTTGCTGATTTTGTGTTTTACCCCCTTGCTGGTAAAGAAAACAGTGGAGAAAAAAGGTTTTGTTAGTGATATCAGTATTCAAAAATGATAAGAATCATACTGGCACATACATAAAACTCCCACTATGCACTGAATACTTGAAGTCAGTAATAAAACTCTATTAACACCCCTACTGTCACAAAAATAGTCAAAAATACCCTTCTGTTGAGAACTGGCAAATCAGAGGGCATAAACTCTGATTATGTCAAAATAAACATGACAGGCATGTAGAGGACTTCATTCCATGCAGTTTAGTCCCAAGTTTTGATTAAATTGGATTTTTCTACTATTTTTGGTGAATTTTCAAAGTTTGATATTTTTTTTTTTCTCTTTTCTGCTGCTGGTACATAGGAAACATGGTATTGCAACCCTTACCAGCACCCTGTAGGAAAGTCATGAGGCCACCAAACAAATTACACACATAATTCCAGGGCATAAGGAACATTTCCATGTAAAGAAATCAAATTTCCATGTAGTCAATGATCACAACAAAATTCACAACTTAATGACACCAAAAACATGGACTGATGCCCTTCTGCTAGAAAATCATAGCAGGAAAAGTAGAAATAAATTTGATAGAAATATGAAATTTGAAGCTATTAAGTTGGTACCATGTACCGGTCACCTCCAATAGGCCTTTAACCCACTAACCCATTAGCAACAAATTTGCTAGTTCTCTAAAAAGAGCCCCATAGTGCACTCCACCTGTAGCACCGAATCACCATATCATTTCACTGATTATACCCCTTCTATACATATTGTTAGTTTATGTTGATATAATTTTTTTTCATCAATTTCAATAGCAGGTACTCACCACATGTATCTTTTGTTATTTTCTGATGTCTTGTAATGACTTTTATAAATTGTACCATTTTAAGATTTTGCAATTCCATTTAGAAAAATATGTAAATCGTAATTTCTACTTGTAATAATTAGGTTTGGTTTGCACTTAATTTTTGAGGCAATTTCTCACTGTAGCAGTACATGCAATTGATTTATTAGAGTTTGTTAATTGATGGAGTTTGTAACTTTGTAAAAAATATCAATTTATATATTTAATGTTATTTGATATAATGTTGTATGTCGATATTGAATTGTTATACGATATTTGATATTAAATTAGAATCTAATATATTATATTAGAATTGAGCTATTATTTGATATCATTGGTACTTAAAGATACTTATTTTGTACATCATCAAATTATGATTAGAGATCATGTTTCAAGGTAATTAAAAATACAGAATCATATAAATTCGGTTAGCATGTTCCTCAATTTTTGAAAACTAGCGCGAAGGGGAGGTTTCGTGCCGATGACGAAGTCGATGCTAACCTAGAATTTTTCTAAGATGAAATGCCGGATCATGCAATTGAGGTTTCAAATGGCGAAGAATTTGATTGGGATGGTTTGGCCCCTCTTGAAGGTGAGTTCGAGCTAGTAGACGATGCAATGTCGCAACATGAGGATGAGGATGAGGAAGAGGTCAACCAAATTGAACTTTCAAGTGACGAAGAGTTGGACATGGACCAAGATGAGGATGAATTTGGTTTCTAGGCCCTCGATATGCTTCCGTTTAAGAGTTTTAATATTGGTTAATCAAAAGTTGTATGTGTGTTGATACATCTTTTGTACAATTGTTTTTGTTCCTCCATTATTTTGGAAGGTTTGTTCTAAATGCAAGAATTTAATTAAGTTATCAAAGTATTGAATTACTATATACTGCTATTATTCGTGCTGTTGTGAATTTTAATTAAAAACTTCATTGAAAAGGAGATATCAAATAAAGAGAAATGAATCTGTGTCCAGTAAATAAACTATTGCATGGTTAATCCCATGCAATTGTTTCGAACTTCAGTCCAAACTATTTACATGCGAGTGATAGTGGACTATTTACATGGACCTTCAATAAAATATAATATGGCCATAGAGTTAAGCAGTTGCATGGAGATTTAATAAAATATAATATTTACTAAGTGGTTAAGTAGTTGCATGAGAAGGGAGTTGAGTTGTTGCATGGACCTTAATTAAATATAATAACTACTAAGTTTTTAAGTAGTTGCATGTCCATGGAGTTGAGTTGTTGCATGGACCTCGAATTAATTATAATATCTGACCTTCAAAACTTATTTGCATGGTAGAACATCACACAGTTGCATGGTTGCGCTTCACACAATTGCATGCGATACCTGTTACATGGGGCTTCGCATGCAACAAGTTTAAAAAGTCAACAAACGCCATTTCTTTTGCATGAGCCGTCTCAACCATGCAAAAAACTGGTGCCGGGCATGCAAAAAACGATTATTCTAGTAGTGTAACTTTTTTTAACCACTCAAATGTGATTTGTTTTTCATGTAGTCACTTCAGATACTATATATACCTATGTACAAAGAAAGCCAATAATAATTCTTTTTTTTGCTAAATGAAAAGTTGTGTTTTATCTGAAAAGAAACATGTGCTACATGTAATATTTGGCAAGAGAAAAATGATATCGAACAAAATCAATTTGTTCATATTTCGGAAAAACCATTAATTAACTATGATCTGCTGAGTCTTTTTACGATAATGGACCGATATAAATTATAAATTTTGGAAAATATTAAATTGTACAAAGAATAACGATACAAATTAAAAATGCTTCTTTTAGTTGTATGTAATGAAAAAAAAAATTTGACAATCTTTTGTTTTACACACACTCCTTGAGCTGCCTTCGGGTGGGCTAGCTAGATATTTCAAATGGGTAAATATTATGTATGTGATGGTGAGATCATTTTGGAATTCAAAATTTTAATTTGGATGACAAACAAGATTTTGTGTAGAAGACGATATTACTGTTTGAGATACAATGAGACGCCCAAATAAAGTAATGCAATCTGTGTGATATAAAATGCATTTTCTATGATTACTACTTTTAAATATCTATTTTTTTCCTAATATATGTGATGAAGTTGCAAAATTATGGAAAACTACTTGCTTAACATCAAATAACACATAATATGCAGTATATTTAATTTATTCAATTGTCTTTTATAAGATATTGGAGAATATCAAATAACCAATTGTTTTTTAAAACAAAATATTTATAATTTTATTAATTTTTTCAAATATTTTATTTTCTAACTTAATATTTGGATTGATATCTTTGGAAAAAATTCAAATTAAAATACAAAACCCGATTGTCTTGTCAAAAACCAGTAGAGCAGGATGAACAACAAATAAATTTTACTCTTCCACATAGGGTAGAGTAGGATGATAGTATCTTTTATAATATATTATTTTGTGGATCTATGATCTGGTATGCATATCCCAATAGTTAGACACATGTTTTTAATTACAACTTTGTATTAAGTTAAATTACAGCTCTTCTTGTTTGTAATTTAGGTTCAAATGTCATTATTAAATTTTTTATTACTTTACATTGTTTACAATGTTCACATTTAATTTTCAAATCTAAATAATTACAATTTGCATTAATTTATTAATTATGGTAGTTAAATTTGTTTTAAAATATTAGATTCATCTAAATTATAAAATTAGTAAGGTTGTTTTAAATTATTAATTCATCATTGCTTTTTTTTGTTAATACAATTTTATTTCGTTTTCAAATTTTAACTATCTATAATTTTATTAGAGTGAGGCTATGGTACTTGGCCAAGCCCGCTGATTAGTGTGCTATGAAGCGTTGGATTCTCATCAAAATTCGCAAAAGATGATGGCTTAACGTAGCGCGTGCGTTAAATTTTTAATCTACTGTCTCTTCCTTTTGTTTTTTCGTGCGCTTTCTCCCAATTTTTTTTTTTTATCAATAAAAGCCCGTAGGCCATATCCTTCCATTAAAATCAAAGTTACATGGTACAGGTTCAAACAGAGAATCAATTTAAAAGCACCTTCCTGCTATTTCTCTTCATATAGGCTCGTACCAGCACCGTAGCAGTATACCCCTGAGAGCTCCTTTATCCCTGAAAATTGATTGTAAATGTAAAGGATCCCCACAACAATCATTTCTTACATTAGACACATTTCATATCCTCTATCCGATGATTTTGCACATAGCTATCATATAAAGCAAAAAAAAAAATCAAAAGTTTAAAATTAAACCCTGGACATTGGGTATTTTCCAAGTATGGCAATACCAGAACCAACTGATAAGGTGGCAAGATTTTGAAGTCTACTCTGGGTTCTCTAAGTAAGAGCTAGCATCATGTTCAATTTTCCTGGAGATGAATTAGGAAAAAGCAATTGGATCTAGTTGAGTGCTGATGGCAATACAAGGATTCTCCTACATCCATGCTGCAATATCTAATTCTCCTTGGTTTGGACCAAATTTTTCAGAAACAAATAATCATTCTTGTTCAATGTGATCATGTCCGGAAACATTGAACTTCTTATAAAAAAAACCTTCCAGTTCAATACAAGGAAACAACAACTTGAACAGTGGAAGATAAGAAAAAGACATAAGATAAAGGTATTTATAATTTTTTTTTCAAAACTATCAAATTAGGAAGATAAGAAAAAGACAGATGATTCAGTGGAAACATAATGTCAACATATTGATTTTTGATGGCACGATATTACATGGAAAAAGCCCAATTTGTTTTCCGTAATAAATATTTAATATGATAAAATTTCATATATATGATGTCATGTGTAATTTATTTTTGTTTTCTTTTCTTTTGCTCTCCATAATATATTAGTTTGATTTAAAACGAAAGATATAGTCAGAAAATTAAAATTGAAGAGGCTAAATAAATAAGTTATTTCATTTCATTTTATGAATAGACAAATATATAAAGGGTAAAAGTAAAAAATTATGATTTATAGGAAGTACTTGGCCCCATTTCACCTTATTTCCCTAGGCCTCTTTTCAAAACAAACAGATTGAATCCTGATAGAGATCTTCATAAAATTCATAACATCAACACATGGTATGATAAAAGAGATAAGATTAAGTGATAATATATCCAATCCATGCATATTAGGTCCCACGGGCCTATATAAAATAGATCATCTTTTTATTGCAAAAAGAAGCCCAACCACATTTATACCTTTCATTTCATATGGATATTGTTGCACCAGCATTACACATTTGACATATTTCTATTATAAATTTGTACTTTCTGAAAAAAAAAAGAATATATATTTATATCTGATTTTCCGGTTACAAGGTAGTATTTTTAGTAGCAAATAATAATTATTCTTCCTTTGTATCTCAGTCTTCCTAACGTCTCACATCTATCTGGCCAGTGCGCATACCTTCCTCTAAGGAGCTTATGTAGTCCCTACTAACTAAAATCCATCAAATACCTTCGTATTTTGAATTTGAAGCATCTTTTCTCCATGCTTTTTTTTTTAAATCTGGGATGATTTAATGATGATTTGGAGGCAATTTTAACTCGATATCTTGAAGCAATTTTGTACATTGTTTACGATTTGGAGATACTCAGTGGCTATTTCACTTCGTATCTAGATATAACACAGATAATAAGTTGAAAGATTGAATTCGAGGGTTAATTATCAAGAACAAATTTACAGATAATTAAATTAAAATTTGAAAATGAATTAAAACTGTTTAAACCAAATAAGTAATTAATTATGAATTAATAATTAAAAACAAACTTCAAATTCCATAATTTAGATGATTACAAAATTGAAATGAAGAGGAACTAATACTAACAAAGTAAAACAAATTAAATAATTATAATTTGTAAATCATGTCACATGTAATTACCAAGCTATGCAAAAAAATTGAACAACCATTTTCCAATGGATTTGACTGTTCCACTCTTTAGTCTTTTCCAATAAGGAATCAAATGCCTCGTTGCTTCATGCTCCAATCATACCTCGACATCTTTATCTTTGATTTCAAAGTCCAAACAAAAGATTTGAACCTCTCAAAATGATATACACGTTAAAATGTGCCTAGAGATCAAATTTTTTATTTTTGGGAAATTTTTTACTATTTTTTAAGATATGTACAAAATCAATGTTTTTCAGTTTTTTTACTATTTTTTACTATTTTTTACTATTTTTTACTATTTTTTATTAGTAATATGCCAATTCTTTTGCCCCTTTTGCTAGCACTATCTTGGGAGATTTTCTATCTTTTCCTTTTTGGTACCCATGTTGGTCAATAGCTTTTTTAGGATGAGACAGGTTAACTATTCTTCAGTATATATATAGAGGAGGGTTCAAATGCCTCCACCATGCCTTCATTTTTAAAATCTTTAATAACTTAAAATTTAAAACTAAAAAATCAAAATAAAACCGTTAGATATGATCTACATCATTTTATCTATGCACGTGTAGAAAATTATGACATTTCAATTTTGTTTTGGTTGTCATCAAAAGCTTGTAAAAAATGTACTAATGTGGATAATTTCTAGACGTTGATTTTTCAACTTATTGATTCACATAAAAACAAAATCAAAATGTGATTTTTTTTATGAGCACATAGACACTACAACAAAATGATGTTTCAGCGACCGGCATCAGCGACCGGTGAAAACGCCGGTCGCTGAAGACCCCAAAAAAATAAAAAAATAAAAAATTGAAGTTTTTCGGCGACGGAACCCTTCAGCGACCGGCGCCCGCAGCTTTCAGAGACCGGTTTTTCCCGGTCGCTGAAGGGTGTCCGAAAAAAACCCACCCGCGCCAATATTTTCCTTCTCTCTGTGTCTCCTCCCGCCTTTTAGGTTACCCAAAAAAAAAGAAAACGTGCGCCGATCCCTCCCGCCCGAAGCCCCGCCGCGCGGTCTCTGACCCCCGCCGCTGGAAACCCCGCCTCTCTGATCGCCCGATCTCTGACCCGACCGACCGCCCGATCTCTGACCCCCGCTGCCCGATCTCTGACCCGACCCCGACCCCGACCCTGCTGCCTTGGTACCGATCTTCTCTGGTGCTTCTTTTGCGCTTCCCTGGTGCTCGGAGGTGCCATTCTTGCGGTGCTTGCTGATTTTTCTTTGATGGCCGAGAGGCAAGTGTTGGCTTAGTATCGGCCATTTTCTTGTTCCTTTGCATTTAGAGCTTCCATCGGGTAATTTTAAGCACCCCTCTTAATTATTGCTTGCTGTGTATTTTACGGGATGAATTGGGGAATTTCTAGTCTCGCACGGGTTGTTGATTTTCCCAGCTTGACGGTGATTTGGGGCTTGTCGGTGATTTGGGGCTGTGTATTTTTCACTCTTCACTATCGCTTTACTAGGTGCTGTACTGATAGGTACTCGGTCTATACCAACTTATGAAATTATTTTCTTAGATTTACATCTTGGAATTTAGACCACATTTCAATAAAAACCTGTGCAAGGACTTCCATTCGTTTGGTACACGCCCCTGTATGCAGTAGAAATGGTACAGCTTACTTAACCTGTACTTATACTGGTACACGCACCTGTGCTTTCAAGAAACATCTGCTGGTACTAATGACAGTACCAGTACACTCATAAGTCATAAACATCTGCTGGTACTAATGACAGAAACATCACCTACCTTCCCGATATTTGATCAATACGACTCCCAACAGATTTGGCACGAGTGCCTAAATTGGTTCTATATTTTCTTTAAATTGTTATAAGAAAATTGTTGTCAAGGCATATTTGCATATTTGCATATCATTATTGCATATTTGCATATCTGTCAAGGCATATTTGCATATTTGTTGGAAATTCCTTATTTGGATCTTTTGTTATATGAAAGCATAACATGAGAGATTAGAATACCAAGTAAATCTTAGTCCAAATTGACAATTCTTTATCAATAGTTAATTAAGTCTAGTTGACTTTTGTACGAAAGCAATACTAATTCATTTATAGGTGATTCCTTTTCCAATGCTTGAACTTCAAAGCAAATGGTGGGCAGGTACTTTGTCGGGTCGAATTGAACTACCATCAGAAGAAGAGATGATTGAAGATGTGAAAACAGATTACGAAAAGGTGGAGATGAAAGGATGGCCCAAGAGATATACCCACAACTTAGATTTTCAGGTACCTCTCCATGTACAAAAATAGAACCTCATCAAAAGAGAGAAGGCGCAGTTTTACATCATTTCATATCCCATTTTTAACAACAATCTGTGTACCAGGTAGTTTACATGGCATTAGTGGGATCATTTCCCTTCAACTCTTTCCTGTCTGGCATCCTTTCTTGCATCGGCACTGCTGTTTTAGCTGGTGTGTTGATTTCCCCTATTTTCTACTTTCCTGCACCGTGGACTTAGATTTGACCTTTAATTAGCTAAACATTTTCTCTAGACAAAAATATCTATAGCTGTATAGCTGACTTGTTATTGAACTCTTGTTTTCCTATTCACAGTTTGTCTCTGCATTCAGGTCAACAAAGATAACAAGGAATTTAAGGTACTTTGCCTATTTGTTTATTATCTTAGTTATTTGTTGTTATTGTGACAATTTGTTTAGATTATATTTCTATTAATTTGCTTCTTTTTGTCTATTTATAATGGTCTTATTCTTATGCTTTGTTGTGTTTGGTTTGTAATCATTTACAATGCATATAAAGGGTCTGGCCTAAATTAGTTTCTTTCTCTGTGTTTTTTTTAATCTTTCTGGGTTTATTTCTTCCAATTAACAGATGTCATTCTAACTGTAACTGGTGTACCAAACTTTCCTAGTATGATTTCTTAGTATGTACCGTCATAAATATTTGCTAATCAAACATGTAAAATTTCTGTTTGGCTAGTCAATTTTGACCATACGCAGCAATTGCTGTATTTGTATTTGTATAGTGACAGGAAATGGCAATGGAGACTTGTCCCAGGAAGGAAATTGAGGGGTTTCAAGAGAAACTAGTTGAAGAAAATTTGTATTTGTATTTGACTACTTGGTGTGTATATATCGATGTATTCAGATGTTTATGTTTAAATTTGGTTCTGTGGTTGCATATATCGATGTTTGTGTTTAAATTTGTTTGTATGTTTACATAATTATGTTGTACGTTGGTACGTGTCGTACCAATTATTAAATGGTGCAAATTTAAATAATATAACAAAATATAAAAAAACCTGACAGAAGAGTATCAGCGACCGGTTTTAAGTATCAGCGACCGATATATTTGGTAGCAGAAAGTTTTTGCTGACGTCAGAAAAAAAAGACAGCGACCAAAAAAATTTGGTCGCAGAAAATTATCAGCGACCGAGTGACGTATTATCAGCGACCGGTGACGTCATCAGAAGAGTATCAGCGACAATGCTTACAGCGACCGGAGTATCAGCGACCAAATTTGACTTTCAGCGACCGGAATGAGTATCAGCGACCGGCGAAAATACTATCAGCGACCAAAAATTTGGTCGCTGATGCCCCTTTCTGCTGTAGTGAGATAAAATGTTGTAGATCATATCTAACGGTTTTATTTTGACTTTTAAGTTTTAAATTTGGAGTTATTAAAGTTTTTAAAAATGGAGGCATGGTGGAGACACTTGAACCCTCCTCATATATATATGTACACTTTACTACCTTTTACAAGTTGGTCAATAGTTGGGCAAAAGAATTGGCATAATTAATTTTTTTTTTTTTGGTAGCTTTGCGGATTTCAAGCTTCTGGTACAAATTTTCTGACAAGTGCAGAATATTGGGTGCATTATATATATATATAGAGCTGGGCTATGGTGAGTTGTGAAGTAAGATGTCATTTTTTTTTTTTGAAGGTTGAAGTAAGATGTCATTTTTACTTCACGCTCATATTTTCATTTTCAAAATCCAAACAACCGATCCGAACCGTTCAACATGTTCTAAATATTGAATTGTGATATAACCCCCAACATAAACCTCTTACATCTTTTACCTTGTCATCATAACTCATGTCCTTGATCCAATGCTGTCCATGCATTGCAATTTTAATGAAAGATAATAAGAAAAATTAATAATTAGCTCATATATACTAATCAATCAAAACCAGTTATCAGAGATCACCTATATAAAAAAGGTAAGGATTAATTTATTAATCAATTGATTGACTACCTGATAGTAATCATTAGAGTCAGCAGGAGCCAACACAACAGTTCCGTTGCGTACAGTGATACTGAGATCCATGTTATCAATAGAAATGTTGGCCTCACTTGGGTTACCAGCAGGCTTATCAGCGTCTGGTATTACCAAGAGAGTACACTTGATTCGGATCATATCTTCTTTCAGATAGTTGGAGTCCTCGAGGACCGACCTCTTAAAGTATTTGGAGTAGCCCCAAGTGGTCTTCAAGTGTGCGGAAGCGGTGTTTGCGGTCAACCATTTGGAGAAGGCCGAGTCCAACAAACCGAAGTTAAATATCGTCCGGACATCTTTCGTTGCATTCAGCACTTTAAGAAAAATCGATACATGATCAGAGACCGACTCGTTGCTGCCTTGCGGGTAGAATTATATCATCCAGTCATAGCCTCCCACTGTGAAGCGCTCTGACATGCAGGATGCAACTGCAGTGGTGGGCGGCAGGGGCTTGGGCACTGTGAAGTAAAAGGAATAAAAGACTATTCTCAAATTATAACAAAGGGTGGTGCATCGTCTCATATGTTGAAACACAAACTGTTGAAGGTCAAAATTAGATCAGATGTATTTTAGACGTGTTTAAGCTATATTTGGAATTGTTGCAGCAGAAATATAAGTGGGTAGTTATTTAATGTTAGTGGGGGCTATAGTTAGCATTATTTATTTGTAGCAGTAGCTAAAATAGAAGAGCTGTTAGTTAATTTAGGAAGTCAAAAGTTCCAAATTTAGGTAGTCAGTTTTGTGTATGAGAGGCTATATAATCAGCCTTTGTATTTGTGTTTATGTGTACCAGAATAACAAGTTAATTAAAGATTTTGCTGCAGAAACTCTCTCTGTCTTTTTTCTTCCTTACAATCTATCTTCTCTATTAGGTTAGCCATTTTTAATTGTTTACAACAATTGGTATCAGAGCCATAAAGGGCGCAATCCAAAGAGTAGAAGAAAATCTCCCATCGACGAAGCATTGAAGCAATGTCTTCAGGCGCAAACATGGCGCAATTCCCAGCTCCTATGCTGACCGGTAACAACTACGGCATATGGAAAGCGAAGATGGAGACTCTACTACTCTCACAAGATTTGTGGGATATCGTTGAAGATGGGTATACCACGTATGCCGCCGACCACCAACAAACAGAAGACGAAAAACAGAAGTTGAAGGAAGACAAGATGAAAGATGCACGTGCGCTATTCCTTATTCAACAAGGGGTAGCAGAAAACATTTTCTCACGCATCATCAACGCAACCAAATCAAAGGATGCTTGGGACATGTTGCAACAAGAGTTCAAAGGATCGGCTAAGGTGCAAGTTGTCAAATTACAAACCTTACGCAGACAATACCAAAACATGCAAATGAAAGACTCAGAGAAGGTAAAAGAGTATTTTTCACAAGTTATGGATTTAGTTAATCAGATGCGTTCGCTTGGTGATAAAGATATTACCGATCAAAAACTTGTGGAAAAAATGTTGATTAGCCTACCTGAGAGTTTTGACTCTATAGTTACTGCTATAGAGGAGTCAAAAGACCTGGCAACCCTACCCATACAACAGTTGATTAGTTCTCTTGAAGCACATGAAGAGAGAAAATTGCTAAGAAACTTGTCTAATGAAAATGCCTTCAAGGCAAGTCCAGATTTCAAATCTGAAAATTTTCGGAAAAAAGAAAGTCAGAAAAAACCTGAAATAGATGGTAATGCCGAATCTAGTAAGGCCAACCGGTGGTGTGAAATCTGTAAGAAGGATTCCCACGATACCAAATATTGTTGGTCTACCAAACTGTGCAACAAATGCAAAAAGAAAGGCCATATAGCTCGGCTCTGCAGAACAAACAATTCTCAACGAACCAACCAAGCCACAAATCAAGCACAGCCACCTCCTGCTCAAGTCAACTTCACAGAACAGAGGGAAAATTCAGAAACCATCTTCTTTGCATGTCACTCTGCAAGTGAAGAAAGAGGCGACATCTGGTATCTAGATAGCGGATGTACAAGTCATATGACCGGCAACCATCAGATCTTCCATGAAATCAACACCTCATTTGAAACAAATGTTCGAATGGGAAATGGTGCATTGGTTCAAGCCAAGGGCAAGGGCAACATTGCAGTACACACTAAGATGGGTTCACGCTTGATAAGAGATGTGCTACTAGTACCCGATTTGAAACAGAACCTTCTCAGTGTGGGGCAATTGGTTCAAAACGGTTATGCAGTGCATTTTGAGAAGCATGGCTGCAAGATAATTGATCGGCATGGCCAAGTGCTGGCAAGTATTGGGATGGAAGACAACAGAAACTTTGTGTTACAATTAAAGCATACTCCACATCTAGTTCTTCAAACCGAAACAGTTGATGAGTCAGTTCTTTGGCACAAAAGGTTCGGTCATCTCAACTATAGAGCACTCAAACTGCTACAAGCAAAACAGATGGTGCAAGGGCTACCCGAAATTAACACAAACTGCCAAACCTGTGAAGGATGCATTCGAGGCAAGCAACATCGCAACTCTTTTCCAAAAAAGGGTGCATGGAGGGCAAGCTCACCATTGGAGTTAATTCATACCGACATCTGTGGCAAAATGCAAACACCATCAGAAGGACAAAATTGGTACTTTCTTATCTTTGTGGATGATTTTACTAGAATGACTTGGGTTTATTTCCTCAAAGAAAAGTCACAAGCACTTGATATATTCAAAAAGTTTAAAGCTCTAGTTGAGAACCAAAGTAATTTCAAAATCAAGGTGCTAAGAAGTGACAGAGGTGGAGAATATACATCCAATCAATTTGTTAAATTCTGTGAAGATCATGGAATCAAAAGACAACTCACAACTGCCTATACCCCTCAACAAAATGGTGTTGCCGAACGTAAAAACCGTACCATAGTAGAAATGGCAAGAGCCATGCTCAAAGACAAGGGTATACCATTAAAATTCTGGGCAGAAGCAGTCTCTTTGGCTGTCTATATCCAGAATAGAAGTCCCACAAGAGCTGTACCAAATAAAACCCCAATTGAAGCATGGAGCGGAACCACTCCCAATATTAGTCATTGGAAAATTTTCGGTTCAGTATGCTATGCCCATGTCCCAAAGGAAAATAGATCTAAACTCGATGATAAAAGTGAACGCTGTATTTTTATGGGATATTCGGATGGCACCAAAGGGTATAGATTGTATAACCTTGAGAAGAAAAAATTGGTTGTTAGTAGAGATGTCATCTTTGATGAGAAAGAAGTCTATAATTGGGAAAATAACCAATTACCCACATGTCAACCAACACCAATCATCATATTTCAAAACCAAGATGTCCAAAGCATACCAAATGTAGCAGCTCCAAGTCAACCACCACAAACCACACCCAGCCGAGACCCCAGCAGCAGTTCAGCTGCGCAACTTGAAGACAACCTGCAACCTGAAGACAACCCGCAACCAAATGCCTCTAATTCGCAACCCATTAGCTCCAGTTCACAGCATCCTGATGTTACATTAGCAGTTACTCCAAGTAGAGTTAGAACCTTGGCTGAAATATATGAAAGAATAGAAAGATGCAATTTCTCGGTGGTTGAACCACAATCGTTTGAGCAAGCAAAACACCAAGAAAATTGGAGAGAAGCCATGGAGCAAGAAATTGGGATGATTGAGAAAAATAATACATGGGAGTTAGTGGACAGACCAACCGATAGAAGTGTAATTGGTGTTAAATGGATTTACAAGACCAAGTTGAATCCAGATGGTTCAGTTCAGAAGTTTAAGGCAAGGCTCGTTGCAAAGGGGTTCAAGCAAAAACCTGGAATCGACTACTTTGAGACATACGCACCAGTTGCACGTTTAGAAACAATCCGTACGGTCATAGCCCTAGCTGCACAGCAAAAGTGGCGCATCTATCAACTAGATGTCAAATCAGCCTTTTTAAATGGAGAACTTAACGAAGAAATTTTTGTTGAGCAACCCGAAGGATTTTTAGCTCAAGGGGGAGATAACAAAGTCTACAAATTGAAGAAGGCGCTCTATGGACTGAAACAGGCTCCACGAGCGTGGTACAGTCAAATTGACAAATATTTTCTGCAAAACGAGTTTGAGAAGAGCAAGTCAGAACCAACTCTCTATGTGAAGAAAAGAGGTACTCACATTTTAATCGTTGCTCTATATGTTGATGATTTGATCTACACAGGCAACAGTGAAGCAATGATGCAAATGTTTAAAGGAGACATGATGAATACCTATGAAATGAGTGACCTTGGATTGATGAAATACTTCTTAGGTATAGAAGTGGTTCAAGTTGAAGATGGGATATTCATATCTCAGAAGAAATATGCAGAAAACATATTGAAAAAGAATAGGTTGCAAGATTGCAAGAGTGTCACAACACCACTTGTTCCAATTGAAAAATTCAAGAAGGAAGATGGTTCGGCAAAAGCAGATCCAACTGAATTTCGCAGTTTAGTTGGAAGTTTATTGTACTTGACTGCAACAAGGCCGGACATCATGTTCAGCTCAAGCCTTTTATCAAGGTATATGGACTGTCCTACTCAAAAACATTTTACAGCGGCAAAACGAGTTCTAAGGTACATCAAAGGCACTGTTTCTTATGGCATATGGTACAAACCTGTCAACAACTCAAAGCTGATTGGTTACACCGATAGCGACTGGGCGGGATGCCAAGACGACATGAAGAGTACTTCAGGCTATGCGTTCTCGCTTGGATCAGGTATTTGCTCTTGGTCATCCAAGAAACAGACGGTGGTCGCCTTGTCATCAGCCGAGGCAGAATACGTTGCAGCAGCAAGAGCCGTTGCACAGGCCATTTGGCTCAAAAGAATATTGGAGGATGTCAATAGCAAAATGGAGGAACCAGTCACTATCTACAGTGACAGCAAATCTGCCATAGCAATCAGCGAGAATCCAATCAGCCATGACAGAACCAAGCACATTGCCATCAAGTATCACTACACTAGAGATGCAGTCGAGAAACAAGAAGTGCAGTTGAAGTTTTGTCGAACTGACGAACAGTTTGCAGACATCTTTACGAAGGTGCTAACAAAGGAGAAGTTTGAACTCAACAGGGAACACATAGGTGTATCCCAGATGTAATCGTTTTACCGCTGAGGGGGAGTGTTGAAACACAAACTGTTGAAGGTCAAAATTAGATCAGATGTATTTTAGACGTGTTTAAGCTATATTTGGAATTGTTGCAGCAGAAATATAAGTGGGTAGTTATTTAATGTTAGTGGGGGCTATAGTTAGCATTATTTATTTGTAGCAGTAGCTAAAATAGAAGAGCTGTTAGTTAATTTAGGAAGTCAAAAGTTCCAAATTTAGGTAGTCAGTTTTGTGTATGAGAGGCTATATAATCAGCCTTTGTATTTGTGTTTATGTGTACCAGAATAACAAGTTAATTAAAGATTTTGCTGCAGAAACTCTCTCTGTCTTTTTTCTTCCTTACAATCTATCTTCTCTATTAGGTTAGCCATTTTTAATTGTTTACAACATCATAGGATACACGGCGCTTGAAATTGAGAACTGGAGAATATGCGTTTAGAAAGGAGGCGGGGGCTACTGCCTACCGAGTAAGGTGGATGGGGGGGAAATAAGAGAAAGGTAGACTCCGTGTATAGTGTACGAGGGAGAGCCTTTGGCTCCATTAGAGCATGTAAATTTTTTCAAAACAATTTCTGTAATTAATCTTTTTTTATCAATATATATCCGTTGGTGACAATTGCCGCCAACCATAAAAAAAATTATTAAATGTTGAAGTTAATAGTTTGATACCATTATTTCATGTTTTGAGTTTAAATATTCCACATACTACTTACATATTCGTTGCCGGGGTTGTATAATTAGTTAGTGTTTGTATAGAATATAACATTAAATATTTAAGAAAAATAAAATTAAATGTTCCCTTGAATCGTAATATTTAAACTATTAAGATATTTAAATATAAATTAAAACAATTAAACTATAAAATGACACTCCGTCTCCTATTTAGATATTTAAATGACTTGCTACTTTTAAGCCCCCCTATTAATTGAACTTGAATAATAGAATACTAAGGTTCTCTCTCTCTCTCTCTATATATATATATATATATATATATATATATATATAACATGTATTTAAATAATTAAAACAATACTTGAAGGCTAATAATCCACAAGCAATCACCAGCAAGACTTGAGAGAAATGAATTGAAAACTATATAAGGGTTAATTAGATGAAAAGAAACTTTAATTGTTACCTGTAGGTTAGTCAATAAATCGAAGTAAATATTTCCCATTTACTTTTATTTCATTTGATGATCAAACCTAATTATTGAACTTTCATTCTTAAATATAATGTATAGAAGCATTGCTAACTGTATTATTATGCTTAACTATTTAAATAAATTAGCTTCCAAAAATGCCAATAGTTTAGTTGCATCTCAAGTGTAAAAAAATGAACATCTATTGATTACCTGCGTGTACCGTAAAATAATTGTGACCATCTTCTCAGATACATAGTTAATCGATGATTTCCATGGAGACATCAACACAGTAGCTAAATGCATATATATTTTTTTTTTCATATTTCAAGTAATTGATTACATGTATGAACACTTTACTATGAAATCACACCAGCACAAGTTTTGGAACATAGAGCAAAAATAATAAATGATGATAACAGTAATAAAAAGGCATGCATAAGTTTTGGAAACCTTGCTTGCTGCATAAAATTAAAAATTAATTATAATAGGGAACATCACTGAATCCTCGAGGCGGTTCAGGTTGTAAGGAACTAAGGTGAACTGATGTATTGAGGTAGAAATTAGACAGGGTTTTATGTATTTATCTTAGTAATGACTTCTTGGACTATCATGGCAAATAATTAAGTTCGTTAGCATAATAAATTAATTACCTCTTTATTTTCTACAGCCTGATTCTGAAGGGCTTGTCCTGTCACTCTGTTGACCAGTGCAAAAGCAGGAAAGCCATCTTCATCTTTTACCTGATCACCATAACTCATGTCCTTGATCCAGTGCTACATGTATTGCATTTTTAATGAAAAATAATTAAACAAGTTACCATAAAAAGAAAAAGGAAATTAAAGAATAATTTAATTAATCAATTGACTAACTACCTGATAGTGATCGCTAGAGTCAGCAGTTGGTTCGATATCCGGTAGAAACCGTCCAATTCACTTCAAAATTTGCGAGCCGTTGATCCACACGTATTTTGAAAAATGGCGCACACGAATTTTGGAACGAATCAGAAGTTCCGACCAGATATCGAACCAATTTCGAAACAGCACACACGAACTTTGGAACGAATCAGAAGTTCCGACCAGATATCAGACCAATTTTGATCTGATGCCCATCGGACGCCCCGATTTTGATGTGATGTCCATCCGATGCCTAACAAACGTTTAATTGTATAATTTTTTAAAACTTGCGGTTATATTCCATACAAAAACAAACTAATTATACAATAGTAAGCGTTAATACCAGCATAATTATTGTTATCAGTTACAAGGACTAGATTCTTGTGTGTTTGCTTTTCTTAACCAAGCTAATTATTCAGGTGATAAATTATTAGCTGCGGGAAAATTAAAGAATGTAAATTTGAGTATCCGATTAGGCATATGAATTAACAAACTTAATGTAGTACTTTTTTTTAATATTTAGGTTCTAGATTGTTGGACTTCATATACTATTCTTACAAGAGATGTTTATTTCCTTGGTGCAAGTACCATTCTAACATCTTAATTTTGCATTAAATCCTGCTGATATGATTAAACTATACAACGGGATATATTACATTAATTTACATCCAGTTGTTTGTTAATTGTGGCTATCCATGTCAGAAGTGTACAATATATTTTGGTTCGGGTTTTTTTTGAACCTACAAACTAAATTATTTGATGGATAATATTTACCAGATTGCACTAATTTGTATACATGACCAATCTAAATGAAGTAAAACAGAATGTTGAGTTCAACAAGTTTTGATATTGTTACAGTCCTAAATTATTCAATTAAGTTATATTTTAATACAATTTGTTATAATATTGAATGTTGAGGTATATTTTTGTCATTTTCATTCTACATTTTTATTTTATTTTATTTGAAACCCGTAGGTTTTCATTTCTACATGAATTAACAAGAAATATGATACCTTGTGCTTGATGAAATGAGGGTGTCTAGTTCTATGACATGAATAAGAACAAATCTTGCTTCCCTTGTGACACTATAATTTTCATTTTCAATTTGTTTCTTGGAAGTTGGAACTAGGGCTACAAACGAATCGAACCGAATCGAACTTACTTCCAGTTTGAGTTTGGTTTGAATTAATTTCGAACTAAATTTGGTTTGAATTAATTCCGAATGAACTCAATTTCGAACTTTTACGAACTTTGTTACGACTTACGAGTTTTGACTTATGGCTAGGCCATAGATCGAAATTACAGCACTTCAATAAAAACACAGGCATTATGAATTCTAATTACACAGTACACCAAAGTTTATATCAAAGTTCATTGCAAATACCAAAATTTATATCAAACACCAAAGTTTAGTACAATCAATCAGTATCCAAAGTTTTCCAAATAGCCAAGAGGAACAACATCACCAAAGTTTTCAAATATCCAAAATATTCAAAGTACAATTTAAATATCAATAGAAGTACAGAATAATCACCAAAGTCTTAGAATTATTACAAACCCAAATATTATCCTAAATAACATTAAAGTTTATTATCAACGGAAATCAACGGTTCACGTTTGACTTAATTTCGAACTAAGTTTGGTTTGCGAACCTATTTCGAAGGAACTAGGTCCAGTTTGAGTTTGGTTTGAATTAATTTCGAACTAAGTTTAGTTTGAATTAATTTTGAATGAACTCAATTTCGAATGAAATTTTTTACAAACTTTTTCGAATCAAACTCGAATCGAATTACGAACTACAAATTTTTTGTGCAGCCCTAGTTGGAACTATATTTTTCACACTAGTGATCAGATCGATGCAAAATGGAGATGTCCAGTTTGACTGGTCAAACACTTTTGGTAGTTTGAAGTTGTAGCCTAAAAATAATGCATAGGAAGATAGATACAGTACATGATTAAAGGCACAAATTTCACAATTATAAAAAGAAAGTAATGTTCTTATCAAGTTAACAACAACCAAAATCAGACAAATTTACACAATACTGCAAGCGGAAAGAGATGCACGAGCTTCAAAATCCGAAAAATCAAGCAAAAAAAATTCCAAAAACAGCAATTTTCTAAACACCAGTAATTCCAAAAACAGCAATTTTTTTTTATGAATTTGATGCTTTCTTGATTTAGATGCACAATTCTACAATCTAGACAGCTTGTATGAGATGTGGATTTTCAATTTTTGATCTTGTTGTATATAGCATATAACATGCCTGTAATATGTGGATATTGTAAAATATGTTTAATTAGTGAATGAAACTTTCCACAAAATTGCATTTAGAGTTCCACTGGTTTGTGTTTATTTATTGCTGTTTTTTTAGGGAAATTGTTTACTGTTGTTACAATACAAGTATCACAAGAAATTGTTCGAAAAATATCGCAAGGAACTCCGGTGTAAGTTTAAGCCTATTTGCTTCTGCTTCTTTCACCACCCTAAAGAAGCAGAAGAAACTTGGTTCTGCAACAATAATACCAGCACAAAAAACTGCCCAGATGCAGCAACCAAAATACCAGCACAAAAACTTGGTTCTGCAACAATTGATGATCAATATTATTAAACTTAGCAAAACAAAATATGATGTTAAAGGGGCTGCTGCAAACTTAAAACTCCTTTTTCTTTCAAAATTGTTACTTTTCCAGCAAATATATGTGCTGGTACCATCCATTGCCATATAGGACTCAAATGGTACAGAATAGTAATCTTTTCTTTCACTGCACCTATCAAGGATCTATTAGACAAAAATAAGTTGGAATAAGTAAAATCTAAAGAAAGAAAATAAGTTAGAATAATAATCCCTCACCATCACATAATTCATGCCTATATAAAGAAAGAAAAATCTAATCAATAACAGAATAGTAAATTTGAAATTTTGAATATAGCTTTGGATTTACACAAAAACTGCACCAGATAGGGTATTGCAAATTTTACAAAATGAACCCTATTGTTTCTTAAAATAACATAAAAATAAATTTGAATGCTATGCCCTCAAAATAAGTCTTCTTCATTCCCATAATCAGATTCGTATACACTTTGATCTTCGTCATCTTCATCATCTTCATTCTTCAATTCAAATTCATCTTCACTCGCATATTCTATGGAAGTTGGTTCTTTCCTTTTACGCTTGCCCTTTTGCCCATAATCAGATTTGTCTTCACTCTTTTACGCTTTCCCTTTAGATTATTTCATTAACATTAGTCCTAGCCATGTCACAATTTTGAAATTTGGTTCTTTTCTGAATATATGAACACATAAAAAAGTTGCTAATAATTTGCAATACATAAACTTGGAATAACTTGAGGGCTACAATGCTTAATTAAAATGACATACAGTTGAGAATACAAGTTTATTTCTCAGATTTCACTCTGGCTACTGAGCTCTATCACTCTTGTTTTGTTTAACAAATCGGTAATTTAATCAACGTGTCAAGATGTAGTTAATAGCAAATAAGAAGTTGAGATTTAAGAAAGTATATGTACATGTCAAATGACATTCAAATGAAATTAATAAAGAGTAAATGATTATATTTACGAAAAGATACGCTAATGTAGAAAGCCGAGTTTGATCCATGTATAATCAATCAGAGTAATTTTGGGAGAGTTCACAAAGGCAAATAAATTTTGAGGAGAGAGAGAATTTCCGAATTAGATATTAAATGGCAACAATTATATCTTTTCAAAAATTAAAATAATTTCCACCAAAAATATATCTGTAGAGAAAATTATTATTTGAATCATTTAATTATATCTTTTCCAACTTTGTTTCTTTACAGATTATTTCTCCTCTAAATCGTTTAATGACCTGTCTTATTTGTGGAGAACATTAGATATTAAATCGTACAATGATACTTCAAAAAAAAATCATGTTATATTTGATCCGTTTTTTTTCATTTGTTGTTATTTCTTTTATTGTTATTTATTATTTGGATCTCCGTTTTTTTTTCATTTGTGTCTTTTGTTTTCATTTAAATATATTTTTTCTTAATTTTGTGTGAATGTCAAACAAAAAGGTCTCTTTATATTCTATTCAATTTTATATATGTCCTCGTTGCAACGCACGGGCACGATACTAGTATATATATAATACGCCTAATGTCATAACGTTATAATTGTAGCCTAATTTATAACAAGTCATTTTTTGCGATTTCAAAGTCCAAATAGTTGATCTAAACCGCTCAATATGATCTCCATATTAAAATTTGTTTGGAGACCAAATTTTATATTTTTGAAATTTTTTTACTATTTTTTTAGATAGGTACAAAATCACTGTTTTGGATGGTTCAAAATTATCTTAAAACAGTGATATTGTACCCATCTAAAAAAATAGTAAAAATCCAAAAAAATATAAAATTTGGTCTCCAAGCACATTTCAATATGGAGATCATGTTGAATGGTTCAAATCAACTGTTCGGACTTTGATATCGCAAAAATTGACTCATTATAACTTAGGCTGAAATTATAATGTTATTATATTAGCCGGGCTATATATATATATGAGGAGGGTTCCGATACTTCATACCTTATCATATATGCGGTTTGGGTCGACATATTAAATTTTGAAAATAAAGATATATAAGATGAGTTATGATGAGTTATGAAAGGCATGAGGTATTGGAACCCTCCTCTATATCTATATATATATATATATATATATAGAGAGAGAGAGAGAGAGAGAGAGAGAGAGAGTGAGAGAGAGAGGAGGGATCAAGTTACAACAATTTTGTGTTACAACAAAGTTACAACAACGATTTTCTACATTTTCTGCATTTTGTACCCATCTTAATAAATAGTAAAAAAATTCAAAAAAATGTAAAATTTGATCTGGAAGCATAATTGTGGAGATTATGTTTAACGGTTTGGATTGACGATTTAGAATTTCAAAATGTAGAAAATCATTGTTGTAACTTGATCCCTCCTCATATATATAAAGTAAATATAATTATGACATTAACGTGAACATGAACTTTTTATCTAACTTTTCTTAGTTGCTAAATTAACAAGAAAAAGGTTTTATATCACCATGTGAATAAAGAAATAAAGATAAAGAGATGAAATCAGTAAAGTAAACAAAACGTTTGGAGAAAAAAATGAGCGTGAAGTAAAATATTCAACATGATCTCCATAATAAATTGTGCTTGGAGAAAAAAATTACATTTGTTGAAACTTTTTTACTATATATTTAGAATTTTTTAAAAATGCTGTTTTTCACAAATTTTGGAGCATCAAAAACAACAATTTTAAAAAATTCTAAAGAAATAGTAAAAAATTTCCAAAATATGTAAAATTTGGTCTCCAAGCATAATTCAATATGGAGATCAACCTGAACAAATTGGATCGACATTTTGAACTTTGAAATTGCAGAATATAAGCGTGAAATAAAACACTTACTTTACTTTATGAAGCATGGTACCCAACTCTATATATATATATATATATATATATGTTTGCCGACATATAAAAAGAAAACAATAAATAAAAGAAGTTTACTTCTTCCATTACATATGAAAGACAAATATATGGAGATCTGAACATGTTTTATTATCCAAATGAAAAGGAATCTATCGGAAAAAGGGAAAATAAACAATAATTTAATTGATTAGAGAATACTAAATTACAAACAATTATTGGCTTCACTCATCCAAACCCGGCCGGCTTTTCTAATGTCTGAAAGGCAAGATTAAGCTTCCCATGGATTTATATCTTTTAACAAAATTAACTAAGTAGAGACTAGTCCGGTTGGCCTAAACTGTTTCTCAATCCTTCTTGTGTTGGTGTGATTACTGTTAATTTGATTTTTATTTTATTTTTAATAAAGTTGAGAGTCAAACTACTCAATTAATATTCACAGGATATTTCTATTTGCGATTCAAACTTGTAGCTCTCACACACGAAAGCATGGCCTTTACCAACTAACTAAAGGTTAGTTCTGCATTGTTAAATTGAAGTTGAATTTGCTCAAGTAATTGAATTATTGGCTGTAACGTTGATTGGACATTAATTTGTCCCATTAGGAAGGCATGATTTGAATCAGTTCTCTTCCTTCAAATGCGCAGAGATAAACACATTTTTAATAAGCTGCACATGCCGATTGGATGTATTCGAGGCAAGATTAATCAATTAAAGTCAAACAAATATAAAACAATCATTAACTCTTAATGAAACCACCAGCTGTTATTTATTCAGAATATTCTGCGCATCAACCACCAATCTTCATTAACCTTTCAATTAATGCATCAACTACCGGCCAGTTGAGGCATTTATATTTAAGATCCGATATACTCTATGAGTGATGGATTTGTGCTATGCTCACTAAGAAAATTTGGTGAGCATAACTCCAAAATTTATATGGATTGACGTGAAACGATGAATCCAGAACGCTGAAACTGATATATATATTTAGTGATGTGTTCATTAGTGATGTGTGTAGATGCACAATTTTGAAATTTTCGAACATATTTAGTAGAAAGTTAAGCGGTAAAAAAAATGATGAAAAATAGAATTTTGACCACTTAACTTTATACTAAATGAATTCAAAATTTCAAAATTTTGCATGTACACAACACTTGTAAAGTAAATCGATTTCAACGGTTTAGATTCATCTTTCAAACTGACCAAAAGGATTTTAAAACTTATTTGAAAACCGGTTGCTGATATACCAAATCCATTACTATTTTTTTTTTTTGGATTAAAAGGCCGAAGCTCATTTCATTGAAGAAATTTAAGTTACAACCGGCAGCATGTTGTTTGTTTTACCTATATAGCACCAAAATACCCACCCTAAAACAAATTGTCTCAACTATTTGGAAACACAAAGCATCAAAAAAATTCATATGACATAGGTAATTAAGCCACTCAACGGGGCTGCGAACGAAATAGTTAACTACAAAATTGGGCTGCCAAGCCCAAGGTCTTCTACTTGGAGTCTTCATAGATCCGTAGCTAGTCCCGTAGCGCCAACACAGTGGAGTTGGCCACTTCATCTTCAACATCATCCGGATGCCAACAAGAGAGAGGGAGTACATATGTATCAACTGGTAGCCACGAAGCAGTAGAGGCAGAACATGATGTGTAACTCGACCTATCCAATAATGCACAAGTGAGATGATAAGTAAAACAATTTGTCTCACCATTTTCCACTTACCATTGTCAAAACACAATTCATTGCGATGTTTCCACAATGTCCAGCAAACTGCACTAAAAACCAATAAAAAGGCTGATCGATGAGTATTAGGTAATTGATTAGAAAACTTAATAATATGTGTAAATTTCGACTATTGAATGCTAACAATTTCACAAGAACCCATATAGAACCAAATTTGTTTTGTAAATGAGCAGTTCACAAATAAATGATCGACTGTTTCCGGTTGTTGACAAAACTGACAAGTATTATTTCCTCGCCTTTTTTCCTTAAGTTGTCAGTTGTTAATATTCTATTTTTATGGGTAAGCCACATAAAGATGTGAATCTTAATGGGGATAGGGACCTTCCATCATAACATTGGATTTCTAGGTTGAGTGCCCCTGAAATTTAGAAGTTTATATAAGGACCTAACTGAAAATTTTCCATTGGATTCCCATCTCCAACTAAGTTTATCCTCTAGATGAGTATACGAGAGGTGACTAATGATATCTAAAATCTCTAACAATTCTGTAAATTGAACAGCATCTCATGTCCTACGAAAAGTAAATGCATTGCCTTGTGAATTGATAACAGTTTGTAGTAAAATGTCAGGGCTGGAACATATATTAAATAAGGGTAGCGAGATGCCATGGAACAATTGTGATACCAAATGTCAGTCCAAAAACGAACGGAAGTAGTGTAACCCGGTTCATACGAAACACTAATAATCTCCAAAGGTTGGAGAGCTGAAATGATAGACCAAAAGGCAGATTTTGGCGCACTATGAATTGTGTATTTGTGCAAGATTAGAGTTTTCCAAGCACTAGTGTATGAGGGATCCGTAAATTTCCACCACCATTTCATAAGTAAAGTGATATTCATTTGTTTGAGATCTAAAATACCTAACCCTCCAAACTCCTTGGCAAAACAAGCTCTTTGCCAATTGATCAAATGTCTCTTCTTACCAATATTAGGGCCCTGCCATAGAAAGCGACGTCTAATTTGATCTATTTTGTTTAGCACAGAATCTGGGATTTTATAAACTGATAAGAAGTATAAGGGTACCGAGGACAAAACTGAGTTCAATAAAGTTAAACGGCCTCCTATCAACAGCAAACTACCTTTCCAAGATTGAAGTTTCTTTTCTATCTTATCAATAAGAAAAGTCCAGTCAAGACATGATAATTTATGGGTATGTAGTGGTAAACCTAAGTAATGCATGGGGAATGAAGATGGATTACACCTAAAATGTTGAGCAAATCGAGAAACATAAGTAACATTGATAGGGTACATCGAAGTTTTGGAATAATTAACTTTTATGTCAGATATGGCTTCAAAGGCAATTAGAGCCCACCAAGCATGCTCAATATTAGCTTCATCAGCTTTTAAAAATATAATGGTATCATCTGCAATAATGACAATTGGTATGAGAATTGTTATCTAAAACTGGAGGTCCTAACCCAACTAACGAATTTGCATTTCTACCTTTTAAACAAAATTTTACTAAGGGTATTTGCTGCAAGGATGTACAGATAAGGAGATAATGGATCGCCTTGTCGTACCCCTCGCTTGCAAAAAAAATAATTAGTGAGGTCACCATTAATGTTTATGCACGATTGTGAACTAATCAGTCATTTTGTTATCCATCTAATCCATTTGTCCCCAAATCCTCTACTATGTAAAATATCTAGAAGGTATTGCCAATTAATTTTGTCGTATGTTTTTTCAAAATCTACCTTAACAATTACTCCTGCCTCGTTTGTCATTTGACAAGAATGAATGATTTCTTGACTTAATATGACATTATCTAAGATATATCTCCTTTTGATAAATGCAGATTGGGTATTGTTAATGATTCTATGCATGATTGATTCTAATCGGAAAGTCAGAATTTTAGATATTATTTTGAAGCTACAATTTACCAAACTAATGGGTCTGAACTTAATTATAAGTTTTGCATCTTTCTCCTTTGGTATGAGGCAAATGATAGACTTTTATTCAGACTATTTATGTTGGTACGGTGATTATAAAAATGTAGACATAGCTGATACATATCATTAATAATCAATACCCAAAATGCTTGATAAAATTTGAAGGTGAAACCATCAGGCCCAGGAGCCCCATTAGGTTCACAAGCAAAAACTGCATGTCTAATTTCATCCAAAGTAAAAGGGAGTTCTAGATATTGTTGTTCTAAATGAGTAATATTCTCACTAGGGTCCCAAAAATCCTTATCTAGGTGAGCATATGTGGTTCCAGGTTGACCTAACAAATCTTTGTAAAAACGGTGAATATGTTGTTTAATATATGGTTTTGTGGTATTAAGTAAGCCATCTATTTCTAATGCAAGAATTTTGTTTTTCTTTGATCGGTGTGTAGCTACTGTATGGAAATACTTAGTATTATTATCCCCCTCTTCCAACCACTGTTGTTTTGAACGATGTTTCCAATGTTGCTCCTCTTCTAAATAGATATTATCTAGAGTATACTTAGCAAGAATCCAATCATCATATTCAAGGTCAGTAAAGTCTCTATGTTCTAAAATCAGTTCTAGGTTTTTGAGCTTAGCTAAGAGTTTTTTTTCTTTTTATTTCTTACTGTAAAAATTTCTAGTCCACTCTCTAACTTTTTGTCTAAGAAATTTTAATTTGGCATTCCAACTTTTGACTATATTGTTGGAATCCAGAGGATATTGAACCCACCATTTATGTATGAGTTCAATAAAATCTTGTTGTTCGAGCCATGAAGGATCAAAATGAAACAAAAAATTAGGGGGGTCTATCTTGGAAGATATTTGCAAAATGAGTGGACAGTGGTAAGATCCATATCTCCCAAGGTCAATAGTAGTACTAGCTGGATAGAATTGTTCTCATGTCAGACTTGCAAAAATTCTATCTAACAATGCAAATTTATCCCCATTTTGCCAAGTATATTTCCTATTTGTTAATTTCTGTTCTACTAGTTGATGTTTATGCACAAATTTGTTGAATAAGTGATCACTCAAAAGAGAGCAATGTTTCTTTTAATATTTATAAACTCGGAAATGCTATCGGTTCGGACTGCAAGCGCACAATCCTATCGAGTAGTATATTCAAGGTCGATCCACAGGGAATATTGGTTCAATGTTTTGAGCGATCGAATCACAATCTTTCGAAAGGCTAGACGAAATCTGAAAATTGAGAGATGTTTGTTGATCAATGTAAATTAGGAAACAATTAAAAGTAATTAAAATAAAATAGAGATGAGGATTCCTAGGGTTTCGGCACACCATTGCCACTCAATCCGCCTTGATAATATATTCCCGTTGCGTCTGATTTCCTGTTGTTGTTTTAATGAAAGACACCACATAGGTAACTGCGATTTATGTTACGCAAGAATGACAGATCTTTCACCGAGATTCTACATAGGACATTGCGATTTACCTTACGCAAATGTCTGATCTCTCAAATACCCCAAATTACTACATAGATCACTGCGAATTTCTTTACGCATGTGATGGAATTTGGTACGCGTTTTGTTGGTCTGGTTTATGGTTTCCCCGCTAAGGTTTTCTTCACATAAACCTAATAGATCTCAACGAGGCTAATTTATACAAATAGTTTCTCTTGCTATTAAAGTACTGTCACTACCCTAACGGACTCAAACTAGATCATTGAAATTAGATGAAGAGATAATAAATCACAAAAGCATTTTAGCACAACAACAAGAAACCATAATCAACAGAAATATATATATCAAAACATCAAGAGTAACAAGGTTTACTGCCTAGCCCTAAGAAAAGGAACTTAGCCGCGGAACGGCATGGTTACAAGCACTCCTCTCTTCTCATTTTAATCAAATCTAACCCTAATTACAAAGATGATTATTCCTTCTGCCCAGGGGCCTTATATAGGAGTGTAGGGACGTGTAGAGGTTGAGTAGGGGCTAAGAAACTGATCTGGAAACAGCTGTCGGCAGTTATTCCCCAAGAGATGCCTTCGGATACGGGCCGTATCAGGTGATACGGTCCGTATTAGGACCTTGGCAGTTAGGGTTTAATGCTTCCAGCGCTATCTTCTGGTCTGTGCTAGGCCTGGTCCGTATTGGTCAATACTGGCCGTAACAGGGACTTAGTCGATGAGCGTCGCTGATCCGATTGACCCGATTCTTGCTCCATTTGGTGTAAAATAGTCCCAAAACTTGTTTTCTGCAATAAAACATAAAGAAGGGTGACAGTAGCCTTTTTCTCTAATTAATTAAACATAAATGTGAGAAAGTATGTAAAACCTAAGCCAAAACCCTACGTAAATCATCATTATTTTGACTCTGATCACGCCTCCCAACTTGAATTGTTGCTTGTCCTCAAGCAACGACATCCCAGCTGGTCAAAGGTTCGGTCTAGGTTAAACCATACAATCTCAAGGTCTTGTTTAAAAATTAAATTAGGGCTTATGTTTGGTATAATTGGCACGACAATAATAATCTAGAATTTTAAAATATTCATGATCTCTCCCTTGAACAATTTATTCACCCCATGATTGACCTTATTGTGCTCACCTTAGAAAAATTATTATCGAACAATCTATTTCACAAATATCCTTAAAATTGAGAGTATTAATTTTCCCTTCGATTATAAATGGATCCCTTCCAATCAATAGGAATTCTAATGATATAAATTTTGATTTTCCTTCCCAATTGATTGGAGCAAAGTATGACAACTAAGTGTGTTGGTACTTGTGACTATTTTTGAAAAATTAAATATGTACAAGAATTTAAATTTGGGAGGTTTTCTCGAGCCTATTGGTAACCAGTCTTGCGTAGGCACCCGTACTCTTTTTATCCTCCATCTTTTATTCTATTTTTTTTTTCTTTTTCTGATTTTTCTGTATTTTTCTATTTTTCTGAAAAATAAAATATTTTTGTGTCACAAGCACCATGATTACACACAATTTCAAGTATTCATTCATACAAGAAATTATTGCATAGTTTCGCTAGGGGTCTATCTATAATAAATGGGTAATCTAAAACACTATCAAATTTAAAAGACTTTGCAAAAATAAATTACTCAATATAAAAATTCTAGGGTTTGCAATTTTGGTCAACTCTCATGGTTAGCAATTAATTGTTCACTTTGAGATTACAAATAATTTTAAAAATTCTGAATTTTTGGTATCATGGCCAATTATCTAAACCTTAGCCTAATTCAATTTAAAACAATTCCTATTTGATTAATCTACTCCTAAAAATAAAATAAAAATGTAAGCTAGCTAAAAAGCTCAATCTAATCATTCTAGGATTTTCGGTAAAGCCTCTAACCCTAGTCAAAAATTGAGTAAAACTACTAGCACCTAAGAATTTAAATTGCGAAAATTTTTAAAGATACATGGTCAATTTACTTTTCCTACCCCCCGAATAAAATTGAGCATTGTCCCCAATGCTCGAGAGATAAAAATAAAGGAAATAGTAAAGTAAAAAGACCGAAGGAAAGATACAACTCACTGCACTTCAATCCTGAGGTGGTGGAGGTGGTGATGGGTGCTGGATCTCTTGTAGAATGATGGGTCGAAAAGTCCGTAGAGCAGTGGCTGGTACTGGAGTCCGGAGTCGAGGGCGAACTGGTAGTACTGTTGATTGAGGTAGCGCGCTTGCTGGATCTCGCGCCTACCTCCGTCAACGCTTCTCCGGATCTCCTCCATGCTGTTGCGGACTTGATCGACCTTTTGCTTAATCCGCTGGCTGCTCTCTCGCGAGCGTGGGGCGAGATCTTAAAAATTCAGGTTCATCCATTGCATAGCTTGGATGAACTGATCATATTCACTTATAGGGGCATCGGATGGTGCAGAGAGGAAGGCAGCGGCGGCGGCTCCAAGGAGAGGCAGTGATGAGTGCGGTGGCGATGGTGATCGGCGGCAATGAGGTGGAGGTCTCGGCAAGGAATGAAGTGGGAGGAAGAGGAGAGATTCAGGGAGAGAGAATAGAGAGAGAGAGAGAGGGAGGTTTAGGAGTTCAAACCAAAGGGTTTAACGGTTATGAGATGTGATTCTCGCGGGTTTTCAAATGTCTCTTCGTTAACGGGTTTGCATCTCCCGGATTAGCCTTCATTCGGACCGTATTGAGTGATACAGTCTGTATCTATTCCGTTATGCATAATACTGATAACTGTCTTCAGTCTTAACTTCTTTGAATACGGACTGTATTGGGAAATACGGGCCGTATTCACCACCTCTTCTTACTCTCTTTCGCCCCGTATCCATTAATATGGTCCATATTGATTGATACAGACCGTACCAGATGGTATTTTCCTGTCTTTTGTGGTGTCTTTGATCGAGTCCTTCCTCTGATATGTTCACCTGATCAAAAATGTGGGTATGAGTTGTTTCTCTTGTTAAGGTCCTAAATAAACTAGAAATAAACATTATGAAAAATATAAAAATGGCCTTGGGTTGCCTCCCAAGAAGCGCTTGTTTAAAGTCATTAGCTCGACCCCTTGTTTCATTGAGATTCTGAATGAACCATGAACTGTTTTATCTTCACCTTCCGACCATGGACCGCATCGTAGTTCTCCCAAGAACTTTTTGGTGTGATAATGTTGAGAACTATTGGAAGAGGCCTTGATTCTATGATTGGAACTTTGGTTTCTTCCGGTTTGATAGAAATTGAAGTCAACAGAGGATCGAAAAACTTGTTTTCATGCGGTTGTGTGTGCCAACTCTTTTCTAATTCTTGCATTTCCTCCATTGTCTCATCTTCAAGTAGGATGCGGTACATGGGGATGGTCGGGCTAAGGCCTTTGATGTCATCTATTTTGTCGCCAATAGCCTTTCGGTGCATCTTGAGTATGTTGACGAGCTTGTTGGATTGAACATTATCGAGCCGAGAACTGACAATCACCGGGTAGGTTTGGTTGGGTCCTAGGAATTCGTAACGGAGGTTGGATGGAAGAGGTTTGAGCTCGAGTTGTGGATGAGAGGTTGTCTTCTCCCTTTTCTTCACTTTGCTACTGACCGTGCTAGGCGACACGGACTGCAGAATTTTAGATTTGGGGGATTCTTCCTCTTCTTTTGTTATGACAGTGGCACAACTTGCGCAAGTTTCAGCGTAGGCTTCATCAGGTTCAGCGGTGATGTATTGCTCGAGTTGCCTTTCGTCATCTTCCCCTCTAAAAAGGTTGTCCAATTCCTCCATACCCATGGATTCTCCCAATTCATCATATGGATATTCTTCCTCTTCAAATTCATCCGTGATACTCAAACTGAAGACACGATCAATGTCAGCGTCATCTTCCCCTCTAAAAAGGTTGTCCAGTTCCTCCATACCCATGGATTCTCCCAATTCATCATATGGATACTCTTCCTCTTCAAATTCATCCATGATACCCAAATTGAAGACACGATCAATGTCAGAAGGGTATTTTAAAGCTCTATTTATGTCGTAGACCGCCTTGTCTTTTCCGACATTAAGTGAAATTTTCCCGTTCTTAACATCAATCATTGCTCCGCATGTGGCGAGGAATGGCCTTCCAAGGATGATTGGAATGTGTTCATCTTCTTCCATGTCAACCACAACAAAATCTCCAGGTATCCAAAAGTCTCCAACTTTGATCGGTACATCCAGCAACACTCCTTCAGGATATCGAATTGATCGATCAGCCAGTTACAGTGCAATTTGTGTCGGTGAAAGTTCTCAACATTCTAATTTGTCAAACACTGCCTTTGACATTAGACTCACACTTGCTCCCAGATCACATAAAGCCCTTGTAAAATTTGTCGTGCCAATTGTGCACGGTATCGAGAAGCTTTCCGGATATTTCAACTTTTCCGGTAATTTGCTTTGCACGAGCGCACTACATTCCCGATTTAGCGAAATTGTTGAGAATTCTTGGAGTTTGTTGCGATTTGAAAGGATCTCCTTCAGAAACTTAGCATACGAGGGTATGCTTGCAATTGCCTCGGTGAAGGGGATAGTGACTTGTAGTTGCTTGAGCGTCTCCATGAATCTCGCAAATTGTGGCTCCATCTTATGCTTGGCTGGCCTTGGAGGGAATGGCAGAGGTGGCTTGTAGGGTGGTGGTGAAATGTATTCAGGTTCGGTTTGTCGCTCGTCCCTACCTACGGTGTCATTCTGCTCCTCAATAAGGTCGGCCTGCAGTTCGAATACGGGCGGCTCTGGTTGTTATGGCTCGTATTTCTCAGAATGTGACGATTATGCATGCATCTCATCGAAAGTTGGATCGGGCATAAGAGGTCCCTTGTAAGCTGTGCCGCTCCTTAGTGTGATGTTTTTGCAACTCTCTTTAGGACTTTCTTCCGGTTGGCCCAGAAATTTGCCTTTTTCGTGTGTGATGCTTGAGAGTTCTTTTGCCATCTTGGAGATGTGACCCCCCAAGTCCTTGACGTGGTTCACTAAGGTTTCGATCGTTAGCGTGATTGTGGCGTTTGTCTTGTCTTGCTTCTCTAGGAATCTCTCCATTAGTGATGTGATGTCAGGTTGCTGTGGTTGGTTGTACCTTGGTTGATAATTGGGTTGTGGTTGGTGGTTCTGTTGAGGTGCAGCAGGTCTTTGATTGTTTGCGTATGAGAGATTTGGATAGTTTTGGTTGTTCGGATGGTGCGAACTATAGGCGGGCTGAGGTTGAAAGCTGTTGTCGATGGCGTTTACTTGCTCTGTTTCTTCCTCAGTTTCCGTCACGTTCGTACATTCGGTCATCTCATGCGCTCCTCCAAAATAGCCACATGCTGTTGCGGCATTGACTGCTGCTACCGTTCGCTGCTTGGTCTGCTTGTTGAGTGCTAGTTGCAAAGCATCGATCTTTGCGCTTAGCATGGATATTTCATCTACTTTGTGTATGCCAGGTGCTGGAGTTGGCTTCTTGCGCTCAGGGATCCAGTAGTGTTGGTTAATTGCAATCTCTTCAATTAGGTTGTAAGCCTCGTCAGGTTCCTTGTTCATGATTGCTCCTCCTGCAGAAGCATCAATAAACAACCTATCGGTAGGGTTTAGACCACTATAAAAAGTTTGAACAATCAACCATCTTTCTAGACCATGGTGTGGACAACACCTTAACATATCCTTGTATCTATCCCATGCTTCACACAATGATTCACCATCCCTTTGTTCAAAATTAGTAATTGCTTTTCTAAGTCTTGAAGTTTTGGATGGTGGAAAATATTTTGCAATAAACACATTAAACAATTGGTCCCAAGTTTGAATGGAATTGGCCGGTAAGGAAAACAACCATGCTCTTGCTTTATCTTTTAATGAAAATTGAAATAGCCTTAGCCTGATTGCTTCATCGGTAACTCCGTTGATCTTTATCGTCTCGCATATCCCTAGGAAAATTGACAAATGAAGATGTGGATCTTCATGTGGAAATCCTCCAAATTGCTGTTGCGAAACCATATTTATGAGAGCAGGTTTGATCTCAAAATTATGGTTTGTAACAGTTGGCGGGTTTATACTAGAATTAGGATCATTCGCGCGCGGTACGCAATAGTCTCGTAGAAGTTTGGGTCTTGCTGCATCGTGAACTCCATGATCACCATTGTCTTGTCTTCCATTGTTAATCGGTTCGTTCGGTGGGATATTCATGTTGATCGAATCTGAGTCTTCTCCGCTTTCAGAATTACTTGATGAAGAACTATGATTGGTTCTTATCGGTGATGTGGAAGCGAATTGTCCTCTCCTACTAGTAATCCTCTCGGATCTTCGTACGGATGATTCGGCCAGCGTGCAGTTTCCTACAAAGAAAAGAAAATCTGAAAATTAAACTAAAAACTGAAAATAAAAAGAAAATAAAATAAAAAGAAATTGAAAATAAAAGAAAAATAAAAATGCAGAAAATAAAAAGAAATCTAGGCGTTTCTAATTAATTGGATTCAATTGTCAAAGCAAGGGCGTCTCGCGAGGCCTTGCACAATGAACAGTTATTCCCCGGCAACGGCGCCAAAAAGCTTGATCACTCAAAAGAGAGCAATGTTTCTTTTAATATTTATAAACTCGGAAATGCTATCGGTTCGGACTGCAAGCGCACAATCCTATCGAGTAGTATATTCGAGGTCGATCCACAGGGAATATTGGTTCAATGCTTTGAGCGATCAAATCACAATCTTTCGAAAGGCTAGACGAAATCTGAAAATTGAGAGATGTTTGTTGATCAATGTAAATTAGGAAACAATTAAAAGTAATTAAAATAAAGATAGAGATGAGAATTCCTAGGGTTTCGGCACACCACTGTCACTCAATCCGCCTTGATAATATATTCCCGTTGTGTCAGATTTTCTGTTGTTTTAATGAAAGACACCACATAGGTCACTGCGATTTATGTTACGCAAGAATGACAGATCTTTCACCGAGATTCTACATAGGACACTGCGATTTACCTTACGCAAATGTCTGATCTCTCAAATACCCCAAATTACTACATAGATCACTGCGAATTTCTTTACGCATGTGATGGATTTTGGTACGCGTTTTGTTGGTCTGGTTTATGGTTTCCCCACTAAGGTTTTCTTCACATAAACCTAATAGATCTCAACGAGGCTAATTCATACAAATAGTTTCTCTTACCATTAAAGTACTGTCACTACCCTAACGGACTCAAACTAGATCATTGAAATTAGATGAAGAGATAATAAATCACAAAAGCATTTTAGCACAACAACAAGAAACCATAATCAACAGAAATATATATATCAAAACATCAAGAGTAACAAGGTTTACTGCCTAGCCCTAAGAAAAGGAACTTAGCCGCGGAACGGCATGGTTACAAGCACTCCTCTCTTCTCACTTTAATCAAATCTAACCCTAATTACAAAGATGATTATTCCTTCTGCCCAGGGGCCTTATATAGGAGTGTAGGGACGTGTAGAGGTTGAGTAGGGGCTAAGAAACTGATCTGGAAACAGCTGTCGGCAGTTATTCCCCAAGAGATGCCTTCGGATACTGGCCGTATCAGGTGATACGGTCCGTATTAGGACCTCGGCAGTTAGGGTTTAATGCTTCCAGCGCTATCTTCTGGTCTGTGCTAGGCCTGGTCCGTATTGGTCAATACTGGCCGTAACAGGGACTTAGTCGATGAGCGTCGCTGATCCGATTGACCCGATTCTTGCTCCATTTGGTGTAAAATAGTCCCAAAACTTGTTTTCTGTAATAAAACATAAAGAAGGGTGACAGTAGCCTTTTTCTCTAATTAATTAAACATAAATGTGAGAAAGTATGTAAAACCTAAGCCAAAACCCTACGTAAATCATCATTATTTTGACTCTGATCAATAAGGAGCTGGTTTGTATGTCAAATAAATTGCCTGATTTGTCGGCTCTATGTCTAATGGCATTAAAATCACCACACAAAAGCCAAGGAGCTGAGCTAGTTCCTCTAATAGTATCCAATTCTATTAGAACCTAAATTTGAATGGATGATATTAGAACTTAAATTTAAGAGCATGTGTGCAAGTAAAATATTCGTTCCTATGGACAAGTTTATAAAAAAAAAATTACGTCCCTTCCGTTACATATGAAAGACATCTCAAGATCTCAGTCCATCCTTTCTTCAGATCCAAGTGAATGTGATTCTATAGAAAAAATAAAGGGAAAAATATGAAAATATTTTAAGAGAACGGAGTAGGTCCGATGCCCATCGGACCTACTTTTAGGTTCAACGAGCATGATGACCGTCCGATCTAATTTAAGATTTGTGCGCATGAAAATTGAAACAGACACACACAAATTTTAAAGCATTCTGCACGAATCTTAAAACAAATCGACGGTGATTAAACCCATCGAACCAAAGTAGGTCCGATGCCCATCGGACCTACTCTCAAGTGATATTTCAATTGATGCACATGCCATCACGTTCAAAGCATAATGATTGGTGAATAATAAATTAGCAACAATTAATGGCAGCTTCACACCAAAACCCGCTTTTCTAATGTCTGAAAGACAAGAATAGCAATCCATGTATGTGAAAGGGGAAGATTACACATTCAAATAGTTATGCATTGAGTTTGGTAACTAACCAAAAGCTGGTTCTCTGTTGTTAAATTAAAATTCAATCGGCTCAAATAGTGAAATTATTGGCTGTAAGTAATAACATCTAGTTGGTTCAGTAGATTAATAACTATTAATTACTAGTATCATGCTCATGGCACTACTACAAAAAACACATTTACTATCGCCCCTTTACCATCGGGTGTCCTTCGGCACGGATAGTGTATGTAACCAGTGGCAGCGCTGTAATTACTTTGAACTTTTTACTGACTGTTCGGTCTAACCAACCGATGGCGTTGATGGCCCCCCTCCTTTGCCATAATTTTAAGTATAGTTAGTATTGAGTAACTCTTCGACATCGGTTTGGCTCAACGGACGATGGCATTGAGGAGGTGACTTTTAACATCTGTTGTGTAACATGAGCCATTGGTGTTAGTACAAAGCAATAACAACTCGTTACCATATTGAACCGATGACATATATTATGAGGGGCAATGCTGTAAATAATTGGAACCTCAGTTTAGTATACACTATCTGGTCCATATAGTGAACCGATGGTGGTAATGTTATATATATTTATATTCCAGTAAACCCAAGCTAGGTCGGTTATCCCCAACCCTTTGATATGACCAAACACTAGCTCACTGTAAAAATCAACTTCCCAACATTGACGGACTAAGAAGCTAGTATTTCCTCTCCCGGCATCATTTGTATGCTAGATCACTCTTCTCTCCATTATTTTTTGTTTATTTTAATCGTTATTTTTTATGGTTTATTAAATTAGGAAATAATTTAAACTAGGGTTTAGTTATTCAATGTTATTTTTTATTTTGTAAAGGCAAAATGAGTAGCCAAAATAGTCGTTACTCATCAGATCCTTATTGCAATAGATGTCTTAAGCCGACTGTTGTGATGCTTTCGAAGACCAGAAAGAATCCGAGGAGGAAAGTTTATACATGTCCAGAGTGCAATCAATGGATGGGCTGGTGCGACAACACAGCTGCCAATTTAAGTAACGTATGTTTAAATTCTCATATGCAACTAGGCAGACAAGTTGCAAGATATCGAAATGAGACCGAAGTATCTTCCATTCTCAAGAAACAACTAGTAGTATTAATTGTACTTTGTGTGTTGATGCTTGTGATCTGTTTTTTAATTGTTGTGTTGTTGCTTCATGTGAAATAGTGGATTAATTACTTTGTACGTAGTTGTTAAATGAGATGGGTCACAAGCTGTCCAACAACATGCATGTTCATGTTCTGAAAAATTAAATCATGTTTCAAACCCAAGGTTTCGGCAGTGTATGAAAGGCACATGATAGTGTATTGTTGTTTAATCTCTTACACAAACTCCCTTTGAATTAAGTTGTGGTTTGCGAAAGAGTTCAAACAACAACACAAGTCCACTATTATGTGTCCATTTTTACACTGCGTTAAGCTTGGGTTTAAAACATGAATTAATTTTTCAGAACATTTTTTGCAAGTTGATGGACAGCTTGTGATAAATTTCATTTCCTTTTGATTTTCACTATATTTTATTTGACCCTTTACAAGAACAATATGCTTTTTGGTTAGGTTCCAAAGAAATGGGTCAAACTAACTTTTAACTAATAAAACATATTCTTAAAATTAAATCATGTTTTGATCCCAAGTTTTTGGCGATGTAAAAATGGCATGTGACAGTGCATTGTTGTTTAATTTCTTACACAAACTCTCTTTGAATAAGATGTGGTTTGCGAAAGAATTTAAACAACAACGTAAGTCCACTGTCACGAGTCAATTTCTACATTGTCAAAAACTTGGGACTAAAACATGATTCAATTTTCGGAAAATATTTTATTAGTTGAAAGTTAGTTTTACCCATTTCTTTGGAACCAAACCAAGATAAAGCATGTTCTCATGTAATTGTTGAATATGGTGTGTTGTAATTGTTGTGTTGTAATTGTAAATAAGGAGATGAATTTATGGTTGTTTATTTGAGCAGATAACTTTGTCTATGTTGTTTGCACAACTCGGTAACTTTGATGTAGATTAATTGCACAATTAGTTAATGTTGCTTGCATGTACAATTCGTTTGGTGTTGTCAAACTCCACGTATTGAATTAGTAAAGGTAAATTTCAATAGAATTGGCAATACAAAGCAATTTCTAAATACAAAACAATTTCTAAGAAATATCAATGTACGTAGGGCAAAGTTTGTTGAATTTGTATCCTCTGCATTAACATAAAAGGGAATCTTTTGAGTTAATGTATCTCGGCCATTCGATATGTTTAAATATTCATGCGGACCAGATCCACACTAATATTAAAGGGCCCCTATGTTATAGGAAGGAGCTGGATTGGCTCTGTTTAAAATTAGATGGTTGAGATTCATTAACTCAAAAAGATTCCCTTTTGAGTTAATGCAGATGATACGCATTCAAGTTTGCTATACTATTGACATTTATTCGCATAACGCCATCAGTGGGACTACTAAGCAGATGGGATAATCACTATGGAGCCGATGACATTCTAGTTAAGGGTTTCAATATATATATCCAACAACACAGAAGTGTTCTAGCACTCTCTATCTAGCTTTCTCCGCCGCGACTCCCTCTCTAACAATAGCACTTATCGGCCGCCACCTCAACAACACCGAGCACTCTCCATCATTGAATGTTCCTTTATCTTTCTAGGGTTCTAGATAGGGTTTAGGGTTAGGGGGTTTTTAGGGATAATATGGTTCTAGGGTTTATGGTTTAGTTTTAGATCTATAGTTTTTCCAAGTGTTTTTTTAAGCATTTGTAGTTTTGGAGCTTTCTTACTCTTTGATTTGTAATTTAATTTCAGCAATGTCGTCCCAATCATATATGCAATGTACGAAAAAACTAAGAAGGATCACTCCACAACGAATTCATATTACCACTAACAGTTATGCTGGTTTGGATGTAAGGGTAAAATTTCCTAATTTTGCATTTTATTGATTTTTAAATCTTCAATAACATAAATATGCAAGGATGACCTTTCCTTTACATCCAATCATATACATTTCATTTTTTGAAGATTTGCATCCAGTCAAGACCTGTTAAGAGAAATGCAAGAAGAGCAATGGATTGGATATTAGCTAGAGCAAAGCCAAATGCAGCTACAAAATAGGATTACAGCAGCAACATATGTTATTTCAGATGCCATGCATGGCGAGATGCCTACCCAAGAAGCTGATTCCTTGAACTGTAGTCAGGTAAGGCACCTGATTGAATAACTTAGTATTTTTTAATTAAGCTGTTATTTGTACCTGATAGTGATACATTCATTTGTACATGATAGGGGCCTGCTGATGTGATTAATGAGATTGCCAATAAGATGAGTAATGAATTGGTGCTACCGAACGGCCAATACCTGTAGGAGGAATACAGGGTCAGGTCCCGCTTGTAGATCAGGAGGCATTGGACGAACTAGTCCTGGAATTCCAACTACTGTATGACAGATATCTTGTGACGCCACTATCTGAAGGAGGAGTCTTCCGCTGCTATATCAGGCAGAGAGTGTTTCGGGATGAGGGCTTTTATGTAACAGTGGGTTTCACAGATCTCTGGGATCTTCTGACTTATAACGAGATCGACGTCTCTATTATCCAAGTCTGGATAATGTGAGTATTTATTATTATAAATAGATCTATTATTTTTACAATTGACTCCTTTATTTTATTCTGATATTGACTATTTTCAGGTACTGCATGAAGCTAGTTCCTAAAGGTGCCCAAAATAATGTTGACATTGATTTCCTGGACCTCAGTTCGCTAAGCGCCACAACTATTAAATATGTTGGTGAACAATCCCTTTCGTACTTGGCTGATACCTTGCTAAAATTTCAGGATAAGAGTCTGGTATTCTTACCTTGCCACGAAGCTGGATAAGTTGCTAATTCTACTCATGTTTATTGTCTATTTTTAACAACTTTGTATTGATTTATTATTTATTACTTATATTGTAGAGAACGTTGGAGGCTTCTCATTATTATCCCAAGACAGAATGTTGCCTACTTGTTGGACTCGGTGCCAGTTGCAAATAACGATCGTGAGTTATATATTGTTCCTCTATTACAGTGGTAAGCAAAATATATACAATTTAAAATGCAAAATACTAACCTGGCCTACTTCTAGGTACCATATACTGACCTTTAATAATTCTAGGGCTTATAAGTCATACATACACCGAGGAGAATGGCACATGCCGCGGAGAAGAGCACTGGAGGTCAAAATGTTTCAGGTAGAAATATTTTAATCGAGTATTTCATTGCAACTTATTTCAAGTTTCAATTGCACTACTAATTAGATTTTGTTTTAAATAATACACATTTGATCAGAGCCCCACGCAAAGCAATTCATGGGAGTCCGGGTTTTATGTAATGAAGAACATGGAGATGCTCATAAAAAATTATGCACGTTCTTTTCCAAAGGTTTGTCAATCACTTGTTTCTATCATGCTTTCAGATTAAGTTCTTATATATGTTATTCATATGTTTTGATTTATTCATGCAGTGTCGTCTGTCCAGAATGCCGTACAAAGAAAACGCATTACATGACATCCGTATCCAATGGTGTAAGTTCTTCTTGGAATTAGTTTAATTACTGTGCAAGTACTTGGCGGGGGGAGGATTTGGTGCTGATGTATTGTTGTCTGTGGTTTAAACAGTTCTTGTTTTCTGGTTTTTGCGGTGAGACACTTTGGTGTTGGTTTTAATTATGTGCTAAGAACAGCTTGTTAGTTTTCTAGTACAATGAATGCTCTATATATTGTTGTATGTGTGATCTACTTTATATATTGCTTGTTGCATGGATTAATATATATGTTGTTGATGCCTATATTAATTGTTGGTTAAAATATGGGTATAGAATGCATGCATGCTTATTGTTGCTTTGCTGGTTTTTAAAAATGGCTAGCAAATATATGATAGAGGCTAGCCCCTAATACAAGAATTAATAATAAAACATAATAATTATATATACATTACCATCGGCTCAAAAATTAACGACCGATGCAAACTAGGACCTGCTAACGCCAACTCAAACAAAACAGATGGTGTAAGACACCTTTGCAATCAGCTATTAAAATCCAACAGGCAGCGTTAATTACATTTGTCGTCGGTTGCGAAATGAAATCGATGGCGCTGGTAGTCAACACCGTCTGTTTGATCGTGCGCTGCCGATGGCATATCGATTAATGCCATCAGTTTTGAACCAATGGCATATGAGTATACCTTTGCTATCGGGGCGATAGCCATCGGTTCGGCATCCGATTGCGGACTGCAATTTCACCCGTCGGTGAAGTGTTTTTTTGTAGTAGTGTGAGTTGTAACAAGAACATATTATAAGATAACAAAAATATTCATCAAATGACATGTATTCGTAAAAAAAAATTAAACTAAATGATAAATAACATTCTTTAAATGACATATTTAATGATACGCAAATAACATCTCTTAAATAATATATATGTTTTTTTTTATCTTTTGACATATTTTCATAAAAAATCTCATACAAAATGACAAATAACATTCATTAAATAATTAAAAGAATGAAAAGAAATGAAGACATGACCAATCAATTATTCAATTATCAATCAATCCAAAATATCCATTTATGTCATATAAAAACCGGAAAGAAATCATGACCAATTAAAAAGGTCATACAATTTGTATGTGGCGAGTATGTGTCTAAATAAATTTACACTTCTACACGTTAAAAACCATCAAACATATGCATAGAATCACAAAAGAACATATTATTTGATTAGAGGGCTGATATTCAATCTGAAATTAAATTTTCAAATCACAGCCGTTAGTGAATCAGGACATCTAGGTGCTTAATATAAGAATCAAGATGTAACAATAACACGCAGGGAGGTAGCCCTTTCCTTATATACCTAAAAGTAAAGTATAAGCATATTTTTATTGGCCTCATTCGTCTCTTTCACAACGACTGAAAATTAATTTCTCCCATTGGGGAGGCATGATTGGAAGTATTCGAGGCAAGATTAATCAATTAAAGTCAAACAAATATAAAACAATCATTAATTCTTAATGAAACCACCAGCTGTTATTTATTCAGAATATTGTGCGCACCAACCATCCATATCAATTAATTAATTAATTGAAATAATGCATCAACCAGCGGCCAGTTGAGGCATTTAAATTCCAGATCCGATCCTCTTATCCTGCCTACCTATCTTGAACTAATACACCAACATTTTTTCTTGTCTCTAGCTAGTTTCAGCTGCCACATAGAATACAGATCAGAAGGAATGGCTGAGACTATTGTAAATTTTGTGCTGGAAAAGCTCGTTGATGTTGCAGTTAAGGAGGTTTTACTCAAACACGGCATCGATGAGCAAGTGGAGAAAGTGAGGCGTGACCTCAAAAGAATTCAGGCTTTTCTCAAGGATGCTGACACGAACCAAATCACAGATGAGAGACAAAAACTTTGGGTCAAGGAAGTTAGAGATGTTGCCCACTTGATAGAAGATGTCATTGACATCTTTCTCTTGGAGGTCTGAAACTTTCTTATAAACTGAATTTTGTTTATTTATTCATTGGATTGTCATATATATTACAATTGCTTTTATATATACCTATCCAGCTTAATTTAAGAGCCGTTGTAGTACATTGCACCAACATCCAGTAACTATAACAAGCTATAAAATATACAAGTCATGAAAAGAAAAAAAAGAAAAAAAGTGTCATTTGTAAAGTTCCACTATAGTCTATATATGCTAAAAATCTCTGGCTTAATTCTCTCTCTAATATTTCTAACAAGGTCCCACCAAAAACGACCGGATCTAACGGCATATGGAAGGCCATGGAAAGTGTAACGCTTCTCAACAGGGGTATGATTAAATTTTTATAAGATCCAATTTAGAAAATTATAAATAGTAATTAAATTAATAATCAACAATTTATAGGAATAAAAAAATGTAGTAAATAATAAAAATGAGAAGAAATGACGATTCGTTTTAGCAAAATATATTTATTAGATGTCAAGAACTTGTTTTAGCAAACTAAATTCAGCAAGGCCCAAACCTATTTTCAGCCCATATCTCATAATATAAGCAACCCAATCTCTTCTCTCTTCCCATTCCTCTCCATTTCTCAATATTTCTGTAAGTTTTTCTCTCCCTCTCCTTTTTTCTCTCTTTTTCTTCTTTTCCGCCCCCTTGCTCCCTTTAACTGCCGCCGGCCACAAGGCCCCTCCCCTTGGCTACTGCCGCCGGCCACCACCCCTGTCCCCGCCGAGAACCCTCACAGCCGACCCCTGCTCCGCGCGCCGAAACCCCAGCCGGCCCTGCACCCGTGGCCGAACCCCCCTACCACCAGCCCGTGGCCGAACCCCCCTGCCGCCAGCCGAACCCCCACCCGTGCTCTCCCTTCCCCTCTTCCCTGCCGTGCTCTCCCTTCCCCTATTCCCTGCCGGCCGAACCACCTAGACCCGAACCCAAAACCCTAGACCCGAACCCCTAAAACCAAACCCTAAACCCGAATCCATTAACCCCAAACCCGAAACCCAATAACCCAATATTCAATTCAAACTTTCTTATCTCTTGAAAACAAGTAATTTGTACAAGAACCGAGGTTTATTTCCAATAATTATGCCAAATTGAAATTGTGGGAAGAATTGAGGGTGGTAGTCTATTTAATTAAGTTTAATTGTGGGGAAATGGATTAAGAGTCATAGGTATTGTGACTTATATTGGAATTGGTGTGAGTTAGGTGACGATCGCCATAAATACAAATAGAATCGTGAGTAGAACCATATCATGCGAGATTTAGGGTATTAAATTTATTATGAATCCTTTGGATTAAATGGAAAATAAGAATCTAATTAAATGTGTTAAAACTTAGGAGTAAACCGCGAGATTTTAGGAGACGCTGCGAATACGCGAGATCCCGACATGCGCTCGAACGAAGTCAGTGAGAATACAGGTGCGGGTTTCCTGGTCCTTTTACAAATAATAAGAAATGCGTGGATTAAGGTAGGTAATTCTTTTTCCCAATCTGGTAGATGAACTGCATGTTGAGAATGTCGAATTCTCTTTTGTTTTGTGTAGAATTGCATGTTAGGAACTTTTTGGATGCATTGATTTGAACTGACAGGATTGTGGGAATGTGAACAGGGTAAGCTTTTAAATGAACTGTTTTAAATTGGGGCCGTCCCTGTGTGGCGGTCCTGCATGTGTTTTGAAAATCAGGCTGTCCGTGTGTGACAGACCCCCAGGGTGTGAAATGTGAACAGAACAGAACAGAACAGAACAGAACAGAACGGGTCGCCAAATTCGCGGCGGTTCGCCGGATGGGTCCCCGAATGGCCCATCTAGAGTGTGATTGAACGGGTTGTCCTTGCGTGACAATTCGCCAGATTTCTATGTACGGGCATGGATTTCCAGAGTGTGGAATTTCAAACCTTTAAATGTGATTGAATAGGAAAGGCTGGATTGTCCGTGCGTGGCGGTCCAGATTGTGAAAGTTTTTTTTTTAGAAAAGAAGCGAGTTTGAGATTGAAAGTGGTTTTGAAATGATTGCATGTCCGAATTGATAGGAAAATTGGGGTTATTTCAAAACCTTTACATTATTGTTATTTGGGATATAGAATGCATTGATTTGTAAAAGCACCGGGCTGGAACTAAATCCCGCACTGAGAGATAGTTCGATTCTCTCACCCGTTTTGTCTCCACTTTCATGTGGGTTCCAGGAACCGAAGCTGAGGACCTGGAGGAAGGACGCGAGTGAGAAAACTAGCGGGAGTTATTTACTTAGCCACTATTTATTTAGTTTCTGTTGTATGAACAAAATACTGTACAGACGTGGCAGTGACTGTTTGAATTGCCATGTCTGATGTGTTTTTCCCTTTCTATATGTGTGTGGAACTCATTTATTACAATAAAGTGGCTTTTTGGATTTATTATTGATAATGTATGTGATGTGCTAATCGCCTTGCGCGAAATGCGCGGCGGGTTGTCCGGGGGTGTGACAACTTAGTTGGTATCAGAGCCAGCACATACACTATCAATAAACTTCCGCTAAGAGAGCGCTAGCAATAGGATGCGGCTATAGGTCATAGACCAAACTATAGGAACTAGGCGTACCAATAGTGACCAATGTATATGATATTTAGTGACGGATTATGCTTTTTAGTAACGATACAACTTATTTTGAATATAACAAGGATATTTTCTTTTTGGAAGATTGAACAAATTTAATTTTGTAGAAAACAAACCAAATAGATCCTTTCCTTAGATGGCAAATCAATTTAACGGACAGCCCACTTGGCTAAGGACATTCGCAACCACCGCAAAAGTCAAGGAAATGGTTGGATGGGTCGACTTGTCCGGAATCACTGTCAATGCTGCAATCTCCGTCAATTGTCCGTACTCCGTCATCTCGCCACACGTGGTGGAGGCTAGCGGATTCCAGGTGAAGAATACCGGAAGACGCCGTTTCTTCGCAGGGCTCGAACATAGGGTAGAAGAACAATACTGTCCGGATCTTTACGTGAACACGCAGAATGGAAAATGGCGAGTAGACCCAATCGTGGCAGACACCGGGGCATACGAGATGGTCTTAGGAATGGACTGGCTCAAGGAGCACCACGTGCTGATAGACTGCGCACACCGCAGCCTCGTGTTCTGGCCACCCCACGAGAAACCAGTCAGAGCAGTAATGCAGAAATTATCGGGAAATAAGAACAAGCTCATCGGGGAGAAACCCCAGAAGGTAGAAGAAGAAGACCCAGCTATAAGAGCGGAAATGGAAGCAGAACCATTCACAATGTCAGAAGTTCGGAACAACTGGACGTATCACGTTAAGAAAGATATACTTAAGGGATATTCTGGGACCGATTAGGGCACTTTAGGGAAAAGGAAATGAGATAGTTATAAACCTCACATGTATCTTAAATTTGTTGAATGTTTTGAATGAGCAGTTATAATCTAAAGAAATTTAAAGTTTGATTCGTAATTTTTAAATTCTTTCTTTAAAATTGCGTCTAATTGCCTTGAGTTGAATAACCATAAGTCATACGATGAACTCTGTAACTAATAATAATGCAAGTATATTTATATAAAACTTAGAAGAATGAAAAACTCACATCAAGCACCCTTTGCGCAGAAAAGTCAGAGATGGCGAAAGGAACCAGGACTAACTCAAACACGAGCGACACAGATGGCGACGCTAGAATTCCACTCGAGAACCCTCAGCTGAATGCCCTACTGCAGGGACTAGAGCGGGTGACCAGGGTAGCCATGGAATATGAACAGCGACAGCCTAGAGAGGCCGACACGTTCTTTGAATACTACCGATCGTTCACCTCATTGCGTCCCCCGACCTTCGATGGGACAGGTGACTTTGCCGCAGCAGAGAACTGGGTCGCAAATATCAAGGATAAACTCCAAATCTTGAGATCCCCTGAGGAACACCGAGTAGAGCTAGCTACTCAATTACTGGAGGGTCATGCTCGATTCTGGTGGCAAGAGGTGAAACGCGGGTGGGGTGAAACCGCTGAAGCAAAAGGGTGGACGGAGTTCGAAAGGCAATTCGAACGCCGCTATATGGACACCATGTCAAGAGAGGCACTCCGGCAACGGTTTACAAGCTTGAAACAGGGGAGCAGTTTAGTGGTGGAGTATAACTCCAAGTTTGAGAACCTAATGAGATATGCACCCGATATCGTGAGAGATGAATTCCGCCTCAGACAACAATACCTCGGGGGACTGAACCCCCGCCTTGCTCAGATCATTGACATTCCGGGGACCAACCAACTGTCGGATTTAATGTTGAGGGCAAGCACTGCGGAGTCTTATGACGGGCGTATCAACCAAGCCGGGGGATCGAGAAATGTGCGACCTAAGATAGATGAGCCTATGAGGCCGGCCCCGAACAGAAATAATTACGGGGATAACCGGCCTAATTACCAATCTAATCCAACACCCCTGTGCAACTACTGTGGCCGCAACCATTCACCTGATCAATGCAGTTTCCGTTTGGGGGTGTGCCACCGGTGTAACAAACCGGGACATTTCATCAAGGACTGCCCAGCTCCGCGAGTTTATTCCGGGCAGCAAGTGGGAAATACGGGTCCACCCACACGAGCACCCCTTGGCAGAGGGACCGGTGGCTACAACCCTCCCAATAACAACCGCAGTGGGAACCAAGGAAACCAAAGGGTGGGGATGCATGCGCATGATCAATACAACTGTGAGATGGGAGGAACACTGACTATGGAGGAGTACGAAGGAGAAGACGTGTCCACTGATCTTCTGACTGGTATGTTTGAACTATCTGGAATTCCTGTTTTTGTACTTATAGATACGGGTTGTAGTCATTCGGTTATAGCAAAGGAGTGGGTAGAAAAACACGGGGTACCAACTCGAGACTCTGGTAAATTACTGAATATAAGTACTCCTGCCTTACAATACACCACCCCAGAACTTCGGAGCGTAGGGTTGAAACTCCAAATAGCGGGGAGGGAATTCCCGATAAACCCCATAGTCTCTAAGACGGGTCTCTATGATTTAATGTTGGGTCTGGAGTGGCTCACTCGAAACGGTGTGACGGTGGACTGCCTGAAAGGGAGGATGGTTATTAACAGGCCAGGTCTCCATGACCTCTCTGTTCGACTCAAGAAACGAGGAGGCGGAACCCCGACAATATCTGCCAACCAAGCAAGGAGACTCATCAACAGCGGTAGTCCCGCCTTTTTAGTCACCATAATGCAACTCGAGACAAAAAAACCCGAGATAACGTCAGTACCTATCGTCTCGGAGTATCCCGATGTGTTCCCGGAAGAGTTACCAGGAATACCCCCTGATCGGGAAATTGAATTTCACATAGACTTACTCCCTGGTACCCGTCCAATCTCTAAGGCACCGTACCGGATGGCACCGGCGGAACTCAAGGAACTGAAGGTTCAGTTAGAAGAGCTCTTAGAACTGGGATTCATACGACCAAGTACCTCGCCGTGGGGCGCACCTGTACTATTCGTTAGGAAGAAAGATGGTAGCATGAGACTTTCCATCGACTACCGCGAATTAAATAAGGTGACCATAAAAAATAAATACCCTCTCCCAAGGATTGAAGACCTATTCGATCAACTCCAAGGTGCGGCCGTTTATTCCAAGATCGATCTGAGATCGGGGTACCATCAGTTAAAGATTCAACCTCAAGATGTAGAGAAATCAGCATTCCGTACCCGTTACGGGCACTATGAATTCACTGTCATGCCATTTGGATTAACTAATGCTCCTGCAGCATTCATGGATTTAATGAACCGTGTATTCCACGACTTGCTTGATTGCTGCGTCATTGTTTTTATAGATGATATTCTGATTTACTCAAAAACGGAAGAAGATCATGCCGAAGACCTACGTACGGTGTTACAAAGATTACGGGAACACCAATTGTACGCCAAATTCTCTAAGTGTGAATTTTGGATGAAAGAGGTTAAATTTTTGGGACATGTAGTGACGGGGGAAGGTATCCGGGTAGACCGAGATAAAATCAAAGCAGTGGTGGAATGGAATCAACCCAAAAGTGTAACGGATATACGCAGTTTCCTAGGGTTAGCGGGATACTACAGGCGCTTCGTTCCCGGTTACTCAAAGACAGCCCGACCCATGACCCAACTCCTACACAAAGGGACTACTTTCAAATGGACGGAGAGTCAAGAAGAGAGTTTCCAAACATTGAAGAAACTACTAACCAGTGCCCCAGTATTAACACTACCTAAACCAGACCGAGAGTTCACAGTGTATACCGACGCGTCAAGGAACGGCCTAGGATGTGTACTCATGCAGGACGGACGAGTAATTGCTTACGGGTCACGACAATTGAAGAACCATGAACAGAACTACCCCACACACGACCTAGAATTGGCAGCAGTTATCTTTGCACTCAAGGCATGGAGACACTACCTTTATGGGGCAAAATGCCGAGTATTCACGGACCACCAAAGCTTGAAGTATGTGTTTACCCAGAAAGAATTGAACATGAGACAAAGGAGGTGGCTAGAACTGATGAAGGACTATGACTTAGACATACAATACTTGGCCGGGAAGGCAAATGTGGTGGCAGACGCACTTAGTAGGAAAGGGGCGACAAATTTGGCAGAAGTCATGACCCAAGAAAAAGAATTGATCAAGGAGATGCGACACATGAATTTGGGAGTGTGTGTATCCACCAGCTGGATCCAGGAACAAACCGACACCAAAGGAGCCGCGACAAACGCGGTACTCACCCTCGCAGCTATATCGGTACAACCGGACTTAAAGTCTCGAATTCGGAACGCAGACCAAGGTGACGAGCAGCACCAAAGATACAGGGAATTGGCCCGTGCCAACCCAACGTCGACCTTCAAGGAAAACGAGGACGGGCTACTCTATTTCAACCAGCGGGTGTGTGTGCCAGAACAGGGAGGACTGAGAAAGGAAATTCTGCAAGAAGCCCACGAGTCGGGATATACCATTCACCCAGGAGAGGTGAAGATGTATAAGGATCTTCGTACCCAATTTTGGTGGCCCAATATGAAGAAAGACGTGTCAGAATTTGTGGCTAGGTGCATCACCTGCCAACAAGTGAAAGCCGAACGGAGAAAGATAGCAGGATTGTTGTATCCAAACTCCAGAGCACAAATGAAGTTCCAGATCATTACTATGGATTTCATCACTGGGTTACCGCGTACCCAAAAGAGGTACGACTCAATCTGGGTCATTGTAGACACACTAACCAAAGTAGCCCACTTTATACCACTGCGAACCCCCACATCAGGTGCAGAATTAGCAGAATTGTTTCTTCAATATCAGTTCAAATATCATGGAGTTCCTGAAACTATCATATCGGACCGGGATACGCGATTCACCTCGCACTTCTGGAAAAGTTTTCAGGAGGCAATGGGAACCCGACTCAATTTCAGTACCGCTCATCACCCACAAACGGACGGTCAGTCGGAACGAACAATCCAAACTTTGGAGGACATGCTAAGGGCGTGTGCCATTAACTTTCAAGGATCATGGGCTGATCATCTGACAATGGCCGAGTTCGCATACAACAATAGTTACCATGCCAGTATCGACATGGCACCATCCGAAGCTTGGTGTGGGCATCGTTGGAAGACCCCCTTGTGGTGGGGAAACAACGGGGAACAACTGCCAACAGGGCCAGAAATGGTAAAAGATTGCGCGGATAGAACCCAACTGATTCTAAATCGACTAGACACTGCCCGAGACAGACAGAAAAAGTATGCAGACTTGAGGAGACGACCACTAGAGTTCGAAACCGGAGATCATGTTTGGTTGAAGGTCTCTCCAAGGAGGGGAGTGAGACGATTTGGCGTAACAGGAAAACTGAGTCCTAGATATGTGGGGCCGTTTGAAATTCTTAGAAGAATCGGACCACTGGCATACGAACTGGCGCTACCTCCAACCCTAGATAAAATACACCCAGTCTTCCACGTATCTCAACTACGGAAATATATCCGAGACCCCTCCCACATCCTCGACTTTTCAAATCTGGGGTTAGATGAAACCTTGGTGTATGAAGAACGACCCATGAAAATACTAGACACCAAAGAAATAAGTCTCCGGCGAAAGACCATTAAGCAGGTCCTAGTACAATGGGGACGACACACCAGCCGAGAAGCGACTTGGGAAATGGAGGAGACGATGCGTGCCACATACCCAGAATTGTTCGAAGACATAGACGCCGAGGCTGTTCAGGGGACTGAACAGGATTTCCAAGGGGGGGAGGATGTAACGCTTCTCAACAGGGGTATGATTAAATTTTTATAAGATCCAATTTAGAAAATTATAAATAGTAATTAAATTAATAATCAACAATTTATAGGAATAAAAAAATGTAGTAAATAATAAAAATGAGAAGAAATGACGATTCGTTTTAGCAAAATATATTTATTAGATGTCAAGAACTTGTTTTAGCAAACTAAATTCAGCAAGGCCCAAACCTATTTTCAGCCCATATCTCATAATATAAGCAACCCAATCTCTTCTCTCTTCCCATTCCTCTCCATTTCTCAATATTTCTGTAAGTTTTTCTCTCCCTCTCCTTTTTTCTCTCTTTTTCTTCTTTTCCGCCCCCTTGCTCCCTTTAACTGCCGCCGGCCACAAGGCCCCTCCCCTTGGCTACTGCCGCCGGCCACCACCCCTGTCCCCGCCGAGAACCCTCACAGCCGACCCCTGCTCCGCGCGCCGAAACCCCAGCCGGCCCTGCACCCGTGGCCGAACCCCCCTACCACCAGCCCGTGGCCGAACCCCCCTGCCGCCAGCCGAACCCCCACCCGTGCTCTCCCTTCCCCTCTTCCCTGCCGTGCTCTCCCTTCCCCTATTCCCTGCCGGCCGAACCACCTAGACCCGAACCCAAAACCCTAGACCCGAACCCCTAAAACCAAACCCTAAACCCGAATCCATTAACCCCAAACCCGAAACCCAATAACCCAATATTCAATTCAAACTTTCTTATCTCTTGAAAACAAGTAATTTGTACAAGAACCGAGGTTTATTTCCAATAATTATGCCAAATTGAAATTGTGGGAAGAATTGAGGGTGGTAGTCTATTTAATTAAGTTTAATTGTGGGGAAATGGATTAAGAGTCATAGGTATTGTGACTTATATTGGAATTGGTGTGAGTTAGGTGACGATCGCCATAAATACAAATAGAATCGTGAGTAGAACCATATCATGCGAGATTTAGGGTATTAAATTTATTATGAATCCTTTGGATTAAATGGAAAATAAGAATCTAATTAAATGTGTTAAAACTTAGGAGTAAACCGCGAGATTTTAGGAGACGCTGCGAATACGCGAGATCCCGACATGCGCTCGAACGAAGTCAGTGAGAATACAGGTGCGGGTTTCCTGGTCCTTTTACAAATAATAAGAAATGCGTGGATTAAGGTAGGTAATCCTTTTTCCCAATCTGGTAGATGAATTGCATGTTGAGAATGTCGAATTCTCTTTTGTTTTGTGTAGAATTGCATGTTAGGAACTTTTTGGATGCATTGATTTGAACTGACAGGATTGTGGGAATGTGAACAGGGTAAGCTTTTAAATGAACTGTTTTAAATTGGGGCCGTCCCTGTGTGGCGGTCCTGCATGTGTTTTGAAAATCAGGCTGTCCGTGTGTGACAGACCCCCAGAGTGTGAAATGTGAACAGAACAGAACAGAACAGAACAGAACAGAACGGGTCGCCAAATTCGCGGCGGTTCGCCGGATGGGTCCCCGAATGGCCCATCTAGAGTGTGATTGAACGGGTCGTCCTTGCGTGACGATTCGCCGGATTTCTATGTACGGGCATGGATTTCCAGAGTGTGGAATTTCAAACCTTTAAATGTGATTGAATAGGAAAGGCTGGATTGTCCGTGCGTGGCGGTCCAGATTGTGAAAGTTTTTGTTTTAAGAAAAGAAGCGAGTTTGAGATTGAAATTGGTTTTGAAATGATTGCATGTCCGAATTGATAGGAAAATTGGGGTTATTTCAAAACCTTTACATTATTGTTATTTGGGATATAGAATGCATTGATTTGTAAAAGCACCGGGCTGGAACTAAATCCCGCACTGAGAGATAGTTCGATTCTCTCACCCGTTTTGTCTCCACTTTCATGTGGGTTCCAGGAACCGAAGCTGAGGACCTGGAGGAAGGACGCGAGTGAGAAAACTAGCGGGAGTTATTTACTTAGCCACTATTTATTTAGTTTCTGTTGTATGAACAAAATACTGTACAGACGTGGCAGTGACTGTTTGAATTGCCATGTCTGATGTGTTTTTCCCTTTCTATATGTGTGTGGAACTCATTTATTACAATAAAGTGGCTTGTTTGGATTTATTATTGATAATGTATGTGATGTGCTAATCGCCTTGCGCGAAATGCGCGGCGGGTTGTCCGGGGGTGTGACAGAAAGGTTGATAAAGAAAGCTAAAAATCTCCCGGCTGCACACAAACTTGTGAATGAGATAAATCAGATCCAGACAAGGTTAGAAGAGATCAAGGCGAGCAGAGAAACCTTTGGAATCAATAATCTGAGCGAGGGCATTGGAGTAATAACACTGCCTCTTAGGCCACCCGTGTTACCGGACCTTGATCCTGATGTTGTCGGTTTCAAGAAGGATCAAGACCATGTTGTCAGGCAGTTGCTTGATGAGAACACTAAGAGACGATCCGTGATTTCGATTTGGGGCGCTGGTGGCCTCGGAAAGACGACTCTAGCGCAAAAAGTATACAATAGGTATGTGTATAACACATGTATATATTTTAATTATGGCCGTTGGTGAACTGGTTTTGAGATAGGCGGATTGTGACATGAGCTTCTATTAGCGAAATATGATATATTTTAGGAAATGTCCAATTATTTTACTATCCAATCTTATCTAACTCTTTAAATCCTCATACTTTTACCACAGACAATTAGATCCTAATAATATCTTACTAATTATTTTTTTGAAGGTTAGGGGCTTTAAATGCCTACTAACAATTTCATTGGTAAAAAACGTATTTACAATTAATGGATCAAATGACCATAATTCCTAATTTATTCTTTTATTCTCATAAAATCCTCTAAACTAATATAATATTCTAATATAATATTCTTTTATTCCTTAATCATTATTTCGCTCGACGACCGGATTCACTTCTTCGACCACTGCCGTGCTCCGACGACGACCGAATTTACTCACCATTGCGCTCCAATCGAGATGTTTATCACTCTAGTACTTTAATCGCCATCTCACTCTACGATCAGATCCGCTTCTTCAACTGACGACGACTGATCTACTCACTGTTGCACTCTAATCGAGATGGGAACTCTATGCTCCGAACTCCGACGATACCACACTCTCAGCTATGATCGGCTCCGCTTGTCTCCGGTTCCTCTCCTCTCCCTCATTCTCCTCTCAGCTCAAGAAGGTAGAACCGAGAGAGGAGAGGTATTGCTTCGGAATGTGAACTACAAGAAGTGAAAATAATGGAGTCGAGTTATATCTTACTAATTATTAAAAAATCTTAGTTAAGTTTTGACAAACCAACAATATTCATGAATAAAGTTTTGTTTTGAAACACTTTATTCTTGAATATTGTTGGTTGGTTAAAAATTAGCTAATATTTTTTCAAAAAATGTAATTTTTTAAAAATCTATAAAAGAATTAGTAATTTTTTTTAATCCCAAACACATTTTAATGTGAAGAACATGTGGAGCATTTCAAATTAACTATTTCAACTTTAAAAACCACAAAAACGAATTACTAACACCAAAACTCATAAACTACCACTTTGATCTTAATCACACACTCTCACTCTCTATCTATATATATATAAACTGTACATTGGACCTTTTTCCGAACCTTAGTTGCATTTTCACATCTGCATAGATGTCTCGGGCCTAATCCCCAAACTATAGCCCTTTAGATTCGTCACGGAAAATTTTATAGTTACCATCTTAATATTTTAAAATTATGATATTATTGTTGATTTCTTTAAAATTCAAATTATATCACCCACACGGTTTGAAATCATGCTGACTTTTTTATTTATAGAAAAATAAAAAGTACCGACAATAGGGAACAGTTTCACAGAAATTCAAAATCTAAGAAGAACGTCATGATTTATAAAGTCTCCCGGACGTTATAAACCATAACGACCCACAAAATTCCCACTTTGCCTCCAGCTCCGTGAAAAAAGAAAAAAATTTGCTACAATACAGACGTTATGGTCCATAACGTCTGTAGCAATTAATTTTTTTCTTTTTGGGGTTTCATTTTCATATATGTTAAAAAAAAAATCCAACATTATGAGTATTATATATATGATTTATATATAGTGTTTATAAAAAATATTTACCATAACATAAAATTTGAACAATTTGTAATTAATATTTTTTTTTTGCATAATAAAAAAATATTCTAACCTGTATAATATTTGATTGTTAGACTATATGTATATGACGAATAAATAATCTATAAATTTACTTTTTAATTTCAATCTTATTTGAATATATTTGAAAGCCAAACATTCAAATTTGAACAATTTCAATCTCATTTTAATTTCAATTTTGATTTCAGAATTCAAATGAAAAAAATGCAAACGGAATTTATTTTTAACATATATGAAAATGAAAAAAAATTGCTGCAGTAGACGTTATGGTCCATAACGTGCTACTGTAGTAAATTCTTTTTTTTTATTTTTTTACGAAGCTGGGGTAAAATGGATTTGACCGGACATAACGTTTATTGTTATATTTCGAATTTTCTCAAAAAATTTCATTATTCTCAATATATTTTTTTATTTTTCTTTTAATAAAAAAATCGGAAAATCACGTGCCTCAGGGCTAGTTTATAAACCATAACGTTGTGCGCAGGGACCCACGTTATTTGTTTTTAAGCCAAATCTAATTAATTCAATTGTTTTCATGCTGCATTTCAATATTATATATTATTTGCTGGGACCCACGTTATTTGTTTTTATGTTTTGACCTAAACATTGATTTCAATATTTACTATATGGACACGTCATTTTGGTGGGACCCACTAAAAAAGCTAGTTATTCAGTTAATTAAAATCAATGATAAAGTCATACACGGCTTCAGGGTGTGCATGACTAATGAATCATGCACAGGTTAGAGATATGTGTAAATGGTATGTTTTGAATTGTTTTGATACTGATAGTAATTAAGTTTAGAATTTTCAAATATTTAAATGGTACCTAAAAAATATCGGAATTGGTCATCAGCTTACATTTGTATATTTTATTTATTCTTTGTTGATCAGTTTATCATATTTAATTTTTCTTAAACTAGAATTTAATACATCTTTTATTTTTCACAGAGATGATGTCAAGATGCAATTTGAAATTCGCATATGGGTTGATATTTCTCAAAAGTTTGAATTAACTGATATTTTGAGAAAGATAGGAGAACAACTCGAGCAATCAAATAATGTTAAGCAATCAAATGATGTTGATTCTCTTGGCAAGCTCCATGAGTTTCTTAGAGGCAAAAAATACCTCATAGTCCTTGATGACGTTTGGACAAACGATCTATGGATTCAAATTGGAGAAGCACTCCCAGATGAAAATAATGGAAGTAGAGTACTTTTATCCACAAGGTACTTTGCTGTTGCTAAGCATGCGGATCCCACGTGTGATCCATATAAACTTGGGTTATTAACAAAGGAGTTAAGCTTAGAGCTTTTGTTGAAAAAGGCTCTTCCTAATCAAGATCTAACTAAAATTGATCATTACGGTCTTTCTGATATCATAAATCAATTTGTCCATAAATGTGATGGGCTACCTATCGCATTAGTGCTTTTAGGAGGCCTATTAGCAACAAAGCCACTCAACTATGCTACTTGGAGTAAGGTGTTACAAACAATGAGTTGGTTTGCCTATGGAGAGAAAATTATAGGTACTAGTTATGAGTACCTACCATTTGTTCTTAAATCATGTTTTATGTACTTTGCTGCATTTCCCGAAGACTATAAAATCGATGCCAAAACTCTACTTCGAATGTGGATTGCGGAGGGCTTCATACCAAAAGAAGATAAAAGAATGTTGGAAGAAACGGCGGAGAGTTTTTTGGAGGATCTTGTGCATAGGTATTACTTCATTTAATGCCTTACACATTTTAGTATAATGTGCTGATTTCGTTCTGCAAATGCTAGTTCCAATATTTATTTTCCATAAAAGCCCTTTGGGACTATATATATATATTACATTCCGAGTGAGCCTATGGTGCTATGCATAGCAAGGATGACTAGTGTACTACGGCTCAATATGGTACTTTTTAAAATCCTAACGGTCGATCCAACCGTTCAATGTGATAACCATATGAATATTTACTTGCAAACTAAATTTTATATTTTTTTGAATTTTTTTACTATTTTTTAGATAGGTAGAATTTTGATGGTCCAGAATTTTCAGAAAACACTGATTTTTCTACCTATCTAAAAAAATAGTAAAAAAATTCGAAAAAATATAAAATTTAGTTTGCAAGTACATATTCATATGATTATCACATTGAACGGTTGGATCGACCGTTAGAATTTTAAAAAGTATCATATTGAGCCGTAGTACACTAGCCATCCGTGCTATGCATAGCACCATAGGCTCACTCTTACATTCCAATATCAGGAGCACTCCATGAGAAACAAAAGAAAAAAAACGAAAAAAGCACAATGCAATCAGCACAAACTAGTTATGTATAGATCCATCCAACTCAATTGATTTGAAGCTAACTATTTTCCTTTATGAAAAATTTACTGTCCTGAAAATTTATGAACGTTAATATTATAATATATAATTAGTATTTTCTTTTAGTGCTTACCTTAAAAAATGTGAGCCTCAATTATTTAGTTATGACATTTATGAGATCTCCAAATCGAATGTGCTTGTCTGCTCAAAACAATTTGTTTTGTTGTATAACAGGAGCATGGTTCAAGTAACATCTAGATATACGGATGGTTCTATCGAATATTGCCGCATACACGATCTTCTACGGGATCTCGCTCTCCAAAAAGCCAAGGAGGACAACTTTCTCAGAGTGTATTCACATCCAGATGATCAGCATAACTTGTGTATGGCGCGTCGTGTGGCAGTTCACCATTCAGATTGTGATGAACTCGTGATGAGCCAAAACCTCCGCACTCTGTTGTGCTTCCGTACTAAATGCATGCCGAATTGTTCTAAGCTGCTCAAAGTGGTAAGCATAGACTATGGTACCAGAATTGAATTGGGAATGTTTGAAGGATTGACTCTGTTAAGATACCTTAATTTAGGAAGTCCAGTGGACAGGAATAGACCCTTGGGGGATGTGATCGGCAAGATGAAGTTTTTACAAACCGTTTCTTCAATACATGGGGTTGATATTCTAGAGGTGTTACCATCGCAAAAAGAACTGAGGCATGTCACTAGATTTTATGTAGAACTGCCATCGTCAGCAAAAATAACAAATTTGCAAACACTTGATGAGGTGCATAGCGACAAATCATGGGAAACAGAGTTACCTCATGTACCTAATTTACGTACATTACATTTAGTAGACAAATCGTCTTCATGGGGGGTAGCTTTCCTAAGCACCTTAAATCACCTGAATTTTCTCATCCTCTTTAGTTACTATTTACCTTTTAATGGAAAATTAGATATGAGAGACTTCCCATTTTATCTGAATCTGCAATCTCTCGAGTTATATTCTAAATCCAAAGAGTGGATTGAAATGCCCATTGATATGCCTCCTCATCTCACTTATCTTAAATTTGAAAATTTGAAATTCCGGCAAGACATAATGCCGGCACTGGAGAAGCTACAGTGCCTCAAGGAGCTCAGGCTATATTGGGTAGACACTAATGAAAAAATGTGTTGTTCGGCTAAAGGCTTCAGCCAGTTAGAAGTTCTGAGTATTATGGAAAATTCCTATCTAAAGGATTGGGAGATAGAGGAGGGGGCCATGCCCATTCTTAGAGAACTCTTTATTAGTTCTACTCCACATTTGCGTGTTCCTCAGGGACTACGACACCTAACCAACCTTCAAGAATTGAAGTGGTATGGGTCGAAGGATGACCCTGACCGTGCTGCCAAGGTAAATGAGATCCGCGACTTATGCAAACATGTTCCTTCAGTTATTATACAATAGAGCCATGGACTCCAGTCAATGCATATTTTACTCCAAGCGTCCAATTTCATATTTTTCATTGTTTTCTCTTTCAGTTTCTTGTTTGTGTGCTTTGCATTTTTAATTTAATTAGTGACAATTTTATTTATCGCTTGAGATATAGAAAATGGTTGAAGATTGTAAGTTGAGTTTTTATACAAAAACTTCTGCTCAAGCTTGAAAGAGTACATTAAAGCTGTTCAATTCATATCAAATGATGAGTGGTACGCATACAAGGCAAACTCGGCCGAGTCGGACCGGAATCGGACCAGACCGAGCCGATTTTGGACCGATTTACGCGGAGAGCGAGTTTTAGAGGTAAAACTGGGTTGAACAGTGTTGAATCGGCCGAGTCGGCCGAGTTTGCACCGATTTCAGACTGAGTCTTACGATTTAGACCGGTTCTTCTGGTTCCAAACCGATTCTTTCGAACAAAAAAACTTTTGGCCAAAAAATCTGAGTTTCCAATCAGATTCAGCCGATTCTAACCGATTTATCCGGTTCCAATTCCACAATCAAGTAACCGATTCCGATTCCGATTCCAATTTTTCCTGTACCACTGGTACGTATGTGTAGTTGTGTACTGTGTACCAGTATCAGGTTCGGGTATATATGAACACAGAAATCTGATATGTACCAAATAATTATTAGAGAAAAAAGAAATTTGCAATTACTTTAGCTAAAATACATTACATTAACCCATCCCTGAGATTAGTCACTGAAAAACTTATCAAGTGCAAAATCAAATAGCAATGGTTAGCCTAGTCTTCTGAGAGTTGTCATCTCAGAATCTGTCAGCCTTTGCTTTATCCCAAACGGAAGGATCCAAAAGGGCTCCCAAAACCCCATACTACAGCAAGCAAGACATCAGCACCGACAGGTTTAGGATCTAATCCTGACCAATCCAAAAACCACATGCCCAGCCAATCTAAGAGCCGATCCACTTCTTCAGCACATTGGAATGCACGGACCTGAGTGTTGTTCTATCCATTAGCTAGACACATTGGAATACATGGTCACTTGATCAGGTTGGGGGAAGTAAGAGTACTTGTAGTTAGATCCATCCACTTTTAATATTTCAGGACTCCTAATTTAAATTTTATAAGTTTTTGAATTTTGGTTTCACCATTGATGCTCTGATCAGATTTCCCTAGTTCAGGAACATTTTTCAAAAAAATTGTTTTGTTTCAGAAAAGTAATTAAAGCGACATCTAAAATGCTTTCTGATGTGTAAATTTTATATCAGATGATTTTTTTTAGGAATTTTTATATTCAGCACCAATGATCCCAAATTGATTTTGTTAGTTTTTCTGTGTTTTTAAGAAATGTTCAAGATTCATCTTTCGATATTTCGTATGTTGTCGAACTATTCCAGTACAATGTCACATAATCAGTATGTTGTTAATTAAAAACGTGCTTAATTCATCTGAATTTGCTGTAATGCAACCCCATAAGTTCCAGTAATTAAATTGCATCAAGTAATTATATCTATTAATGAGGACAAAAAACCAGTACAAAAGGGAAATAAATCTGCTGTTATTCCAAAGGAGTAACAGGAATCTGTTATTCTAATCCCAACCGTCAATCAGTTGAGATTCATGCATGAAAAAACTTCTTCATTGAGATTCGAGCATGCAAAAATCTGAACGGTTGAGATCGGAATAACATCAAATTATTTCGTACAAAAAACCTCTACGATGACTGTTTAAATTTCCATCACTGACTGTTTAGAGATATCAGTGATGCGCATAAAGAGTCGTTTTGTTCCTTTGTGAGAGGTAACACGTTTAAAACTCAGCACCTTGCTTACCTGGGACTAGCTTACTTGTCCAAAACTGCCCCCATGATAGTGAGGGTAGCTAATGGTGCCCGTGACAGATACCAAATGTGATTAAAAATCTCTTCTGATATTAATATATAATTGAAAACTTGACCTTTAGTTTTCTTTTATAAAAAGGTTTCTCAATTAGTTTTGAAAATTTTGACATCCCTATTTCTGACAGAACGTTTAGGTCTTGAGAAAACCAGAAAATAAAAAATAACACATGTTGATCGATCGTTTATTGACACTTTATCAAAAAAAATTAATTACCAGAATAACTATTAATACTTGTAAATTTGCCAAATTTTTTTCAGTATAACCTTTTTCCCAACAAAATTAAATATTCTATATTTATTCTATTTAACCATTTATTTTTTTATGAGATTTTTATTAAAAAAGATTGACGGGATCCATTGTAAAGTATTGACGAACCTAATAAAGTACCTAACAAGGCATGGTATATCAAAGTACACAGTTTTACGAATGATCACATCTTATCTATTTTAATTATGTAGTATTATTTTTTTTTTTAAATAGAAAGATGGAGATCTAGCATATCAACTTTCATTTAATTGTTCATAAAGGACCTGTCATCCGGATTTCGAACTCGCGACCTCTTATATACACGGAGAGTGTTGCCTTTTACCACTAGACCAACGGTTGATTCTTATTTATGTAGTATTAATTAATTTTCAAAGAAATTTGTTAAAATTGGAAGGCCTACATAAATTTAACTCTTTTTTATATTAGCACAGAAAAGAAAAAAAAAAATTAGAAATATGAGGAAGTTTTCATCATAATTTAATATCTGAGCATGATGTCAATATTTGCTAGCATATGGTAAAAATATTAGCTAAAAGAATAACATTAAATTCAGAAAACAATCTCTAAAATCTCATATTGCCACGATGTGTAAATTTTGTAGATCGCAACTTAGTTTGTTCACACTTAGCTACCATTTTATCAAAATAAAAATAAATCATGTGCCTATAATTTTTATTTATTTTTTTAGATAAGACAATTACTAATTTTGAATGGTCCAGAATCTTTTAAGTTAAATATTTTTTAAATATTTAGAAATAATAAAAAACTTATGAGAAAATGTAAAATTTGAGCTTCAAGTATATTTATATTGAAATCATGTTGAGCGGTTCAAATCAACTACATACCCATAGCGAGTTTTCCTAGCGTATTACTTATAATTAGCGACATGGTATACTAAAGCTTCCAAAATATATCGGACATACTTCAATTAACGAATTCAAACTGTTGAAATTAAAGGGATGAATTTATATGTAAATTTTATAAATTTTCGAATTTATTCAGTATAAAATTATACAGTAAAAAATTAATAAAAATAAATTCATCAAGTTGTGCTTAAAAATAAAATAAACATAGGGAAAAGATAATGCATTTTAAATAACAGTGATACTGGTTGAGATCGGCAGGTCGTCTAAAGAAATGACTCTTTTATTAAAAGACCCTTTACTATTCAATTATCACAAATTACTTTAGATACTTTCAAAACTGAATAATTATGGTTGATTGCTTGCAATTTCTATAATTCTAAAAAATGTAATTTTTTATTGCAAAGATCTTATGCAAATTATATTTTTATTGATCTTTTTATGTCTTTCATTTTTTTCTGATTTTAATTGTGAAGATTGCTTATATGTAAACTTTCCAGATAAAAAGTCAACTTTAATGACTTAGATAACAAATTAAAGAGAAAATATTATTATTGCAAAACAAAAAGAAGCAATTCCTATCAAAAGTATATTTACTCCGCGACCATGACTAATTTTTCTTTGGGAAAAATATAGGACAAACAATTAAACATTTTATAGGGGTTGATGCGAAAGAATCCAAAAGAAAAAAAATGAAAGATCCAGATGGCGCCACCTATAAAATGAGAAAATGGAGCTGTCCTGATGCACCTGGCATCCTAGTCAGCACCCCCCATCCCCTGCCACAAATAAACGGATGGATCAAAAGGACTAAATATAATTTGCTGCAATCAACCATTTGCTTGAACGTGTTTCACTCATTTAATGTGAACCAAAGTTTCAAATGTTGCTCCTAAATAGTACATCCTAATTAAAAATTATTTTGCAATATTTATAGTATGGATATGAATATTGTTAATTTATAAATCACGTTTATTCAGTGATATATTGAATGAGTCTCACAAGTTGAAATTTGCTATGATTTTTCATCATTAATATTATTTGGATAGATAATTGTTAAACTTAAAATTGTTGAAGAAAAAAAAAAGGATTTTGTTTTACAATTGTAGAGATATAAATGATCTAACAAACAATTAAATAACATATATATTTGGAATTCATTGATAATAAATGAGCAAAACGAGAATCAGCCTTTGGTCTAGTGGCAAATGCAATGCTCTCCGTATTGGAGGTCGCATGTTCGAAATCTGGATGAAGAAATTCTTTGTGGATATTAAATAATTGGGTGGCTTGGTCTCCAACTTTACTCATAAATGAGCAAAACAATCTTGACATTATTTCTCAGGTCAAGCCAACAAAATTTTCAAAAGTAGAAAAAAAATTATAGATAGATTGCTAAACTTATAATTTAATTGTGAGCTAAATTTTAAACAGTATGAGCAACATTTGATCTTCCAAGTGTAAATCTATTAAGTTTAAATACACACAAGTGTAAATCTATTAAGTTTTATGAACAATAAATCTTAGATCAAATTTTATCATTTTCATAGGCATGATATTTGAGTATTATAGATTATATATCAAATTAATGTATGTTTTAAAAAATAAAGTTATTTATTATAATTTATATAGTTATCGAGTTAATATATACTTAATGGATTCCGAGTCATTAGATAATTACATTAACGTTTGTTATGGGTAGTTTTTTTGTTTGTTTATATAGGTATTTTTTTCAATGTCAATGCTAGTTTTATTTTTATTTTCTGAAAATGTAGGTGCTGGTTTTATAAGTAAAAATATAGAATAAGTGAAGCATATAAGAGCGGTATACTATTTTATCTTGTAGAAATTGTAACATACCTCCAATTATGAATAATTTGGTAGTTCTCGTAAAATTGAAATATGATGTGTTATTAGAATTTCAAAAATAATTTCTCAAGATTTTTTTTTAAAACTTAAATAACATAACATGAAAAATACAACGACGATTATTATGATAACATTGATTAGTTCAACGATAATTAGTATTTAATTTAGCTGCTTTTGACTTCTATTGGTTTTCCCTTAATTATCATAGAACATGTCCAATAAGCAAAACTCTTTTAAAAATGCTCACATGCTAATCCAAAACCTTTCTCTAAGCTTATAAATATCTTCTCTCCACTCTTAATTTTCCTCAAAAGGAGAAACAAAAACCATCCCAAATAAGAGAAACAAAAGATCTGAGGCTTTCAATCTTGATCGGATGGCTCGTGCTCTCTCCAATTGTACTTCAATCTCTTCCTTATTCTTTGATGGAATCTCCGCTCATATCCAACGGTAACAACTAAATTTAGTAGTTCATTTCTTTTTGTTTCCTTTTGGGTTAAAACCAAAGGGATTGGGTTTTGTCCAAGCGGCTAAGGACAATTTTTATCCAAATCCGGATCGAATCCGTCCAACTAATTCGTATAAAGATTCGTGTGAAGATTTAGAAATTAATGAATTTGAACGGTCCTATGAATCTAAAATGTTCGTACGAAATTTTGATACTGATTGAACAATTTATGCCCGTCTTTGAATAATATTTTTGTTCAAAGCCCATTGGACCCAAAACCAAAATATTGCCCTTAATTGTCTAGTTAGAATATCAGTTAATTTGTTATATTATAACAAAGAATTAAGTTGAAATATAAATTAAACAAGCAATCATTTAATCGTTTATCTTAATAGTTATGCATTAAGCGGGTTCTTTGGAACAAAAAGATTTTAATTTGTGCACTATTTATCTGAAAATATATATACTTTTTTTTAACCTGGTGCAGGAGAGTATATGCTACAGCAGCAGCAACAACAGAGGCGGTAAGAGAAAGTCGTAAAGTGGAAGAAAAGATCGCCGGATCACCAGGTGGAAAACGGGTTACTGGGTCTGATACCAAGAAGGAATCTTCTGGGTCATGGATCCCCGATCCGATAACCGGGTACTACCGACCGGTGAACTATGTTACCAATGTTGATGCAGTTGAACTTAGGAAGACTCATCACTGCTGAGACGTCCAAAAGAGTCTAGCTTAAGGACGAAAGGGTGAAAGTGAAAAAAGGGAGGGCTCCATTGTAAGAATTGTTTTATTTGATTTTGATTTATTACGTATTTGTTCATGTAAAGAAAGTATTCTGAGTGTAAATGTCAAATCATGATTTTTTTATTACGTATTTAGCGTGTGTGATAAAACTATAAAAGCAAGAAATATATATATTGATCTGCGTGCGTGCACGTACTAATCAAATCATGAATTTTTTATATTTTCTCTGAACAAATAATTGCTAGCATGATTGTTCTATCTGTGGTTCTTATAAATCGACATGTGGCTTTTGGGATATCATATCATATTATACAAGGGGTTGTTTGGATTACACAATTAGATAAAACTGCTGTAGAGAAATGGAGATCTTAAAATTACACTCTCTTAATTATTAATTTGTTTTTGTGATGAATGGAGGAAATGCAAATAATTAATAATTAATGGACCACGGTTTTTGTGAGACAAGTGAAAGGAATTTACTTTTTGTAATAAAAATATTTTTTTAAATAAAGTTTCAGTTATACAACAAATTTTTGAATGTATACAAGCAAAATAAATTAATTTAGTAATACTTTTGTTATATAAGTTTACAATAAATTTAATATTACTAAATTAAAAAAAACTATTTTTAATACACAACAAACATTTAAATTATGTTATTACAATTGTAACTAAAAATTAATTATTATACAAATTGTATAAATCATAATGTTTCCCTTTTTTCTCCGATTGTGATCACTATCAAACTTTATACAATAAAATATAAAGTTCATATAAAAGAAGTTTTGAAAGTTTGTTTTATATCAATACTTTCTATTGTGTTACTTCTTGTAGGGCGCAGAAAGTTGCACTGAGATTAATAGAGTGCGGGTGTGCGAAATGTTTCAGGGTTCAGTGTTCTATTTTATATGGATCATGGAGAAGGCATCGAACTTGAGACATTCTATCTCTCTGCTATTCTTTTGGGTTCACCCTCGATGGACTTACCGTTCATGATCGGTCCATCGAGAGAGTTTATTGATTGTGGGGACATTTAACTCCCGACGGACGCAAGCCCTCGCCGTTAATTACATCAGCAGACCCTCCCGAGTCAAACTGAATACCTCGTTCAATCCAGAATTTGTGCCTATGGTCATGTGAACTGAATAATAGGGCTAAGAAGGAGGGCTCATGTATTGGTTTTAATCATGTTGGTTGGTTCTCACTATGGTGTGTGTGACATGATGCACATGCTTTGAGGAACATGATGCTTGTGACATGCGGACATATTGATGTTTATTTATTTATTTAAGACTTTTTCAACATATTTCATATTTATTTCACATGAGAATTCATTTGAGTTTGAGTGAAGGTGTGTTTTGATAATTTTCACGAGTTGGTTGATGCTTAGACATGTTCAATTTCAGTTTAGGAGCATAGAGGATTTGATTTGGATTCATTTGGAGTTGGTTTGAGTCGATTTGGACTTGAAACAAGAAAGTTATAGCCGAAAGGACTGAGAAGGGGCTTAATTGTGAAGTTCAAAGGTCCACAAGGGCTGTTTTGCAAAAGTGTTTTTCTTTTCTCCGAAGTCTCTTCATTTCGGGCTTTCTTAATTCTTTGTTGGGCTTGATTAGTTTCTATTCTTAGTGGGCTTCATCATCACTACCATATTTATTTGAGATAGGCTTCATTCTTTTAATCTATATTTTATTTCATGAATTAATTTTTTATTCTTTGCTCTTGGGCTTTCATATCAACGGATTAACACGTTGTTCATCAAGTTGCTCTGACATTATGGGTCCCTTCCAACAGCGCCTCAACTCGCCTGGCGCCAGCATCCAATGTTTTAAATGGCGTCAGATTTGTTCTTAACGGATTCTTGTTGAGGGTTTAGACCCGCCAAGGGTTTAGATCCGTATAGCGTCGTTGACACCACTGGAGTCGCCCGGACCTAAGGAGTTCATAGGTATCTTTGTCGGAGGTTGACGGCCACTGGATTGGTCGGGACGTTGCTCCACCGTCAGTCTGCTTGAGTCGGGCCTGTGACGAAATCTATTTTGAACTCACCATATCGATTTGCCTTTGTCCATATTTCCTGTCAATCATATCATCATATCCATCATATCGGCATGAGCAATTTTAAACTTAAGCTTTGTTTGTGATCATGTACTGATAATCATTAATTTAATTTTACAAAGAGGATCATTATGCAATTGTCTCTTCCCCTTTCGATTCTAATTTTCCATGATTTGGTACACGTCATATGCTTTAAATTATAGAGTCGAGTCTCTCGCATGCATAATTTTGTACTATTTTTTACTATTTTCAAAATCACTGTTTTTTATGGTCCATGACCATTAAAAAAACAGCGATTTTCTATCTATCTAAATAAATAGTAAAAAATTTCCAAAAAATGTAAAATTTGATCTCCAAGCACATTTCAATATGGATATCTTGTTGAGCAGTTTGGATCGACTGTTTGGTATTTGAAAACAGAGATATAAGCGTGAATTAAAAAACAAGATCCTTACTTCGCAACTCACCCTAGCCCATCTACCGATATTTTTATTAATATCCAAAGTTTAATAGAAATTAATTAATATACCCAGGTTTGCTAGAAATTAATAAAAATACCCCTACCGGCCAGAAAATAGTCGGTACCCTATTTAATCAATTACCGGCCGGAAAATGGCCGGTACCTTCTTTTATTAACTACCGGCCAGAAAATGGCCGGTACCCGTATTATTTTTTTTTTTTGGCTGTTTTATGGTTTATTGGAGTATTTTCCGTTTAGATTTGATGTTTAGATTTTATGTTATTGTAGTATTTTCTATTTATATTTTATGTTGTACTATTTTTGTTATTGTTGTAGTATTTACTGTTTAGCATAATCATGATAATTTATTTTATTTTAGTATAATTTAGCGTAACTTAGTTTAATTTAGCATATTCCTGATGATTTATTTTATTTTAGTACAATTCTCATTAGTTTAATTTAGTGTAATCCTGATAATTTATTTTATTTTAGCTTAATTTTGCGTAATTTTGCGTAAGTTAGTGACGAAAAAAGATCTAAAAAAATATAAAAATAGTACCATAAAAGCACACATAAAAAAGAACCGAAATATAAGATAATCCAAACATAAAACACCAAACATAGTATACCAAATATAAATAGTACAAAACAATCACCGCCAAGGATCGGGGGACCATCGCTCAGCTGGTACCCCGGCGTTCTCTCGAACCGGCCAGACTCTCTCTCTCGGTGTAATGACATCAGCCTCGGCCTCACTGCATATCCGCTCGGCGGTATCCCGGACTGGCTCATACGTTGACCTAGAGACTGGCGGGGGTGTACAAAATATGGATGCAGCGAACTCAGTCCCAAAGCCAGGCTGAGTCTGGGACCCGCTACCACTGGCCTCTCTATCATGTGGCATCTCTGTCTCATATTGTGGTACTGGCGGTGGCAGCATGTCGGCATCCATGGCAGCATGTCAGCATGTCGGCATCCTCCTCGAATACCCTGATCTCATCGAGACTGAACGCGCCAAACGCGACATCCATAGGAAAGGACTTCGGAGTCGGTGGCGGCATCTCGGTCAGATCCTGCAATCATATACATAATTAAGTAAATTTGATCTGAATGAAGAAATTTGTACTAACTTGACAGCTAATGAAATATGACATACCAAATGCTGAACCGGACGTCCATGCTCGTCGTAGAATGCCTCCCACATAGTCATGGACAATACTCAACGATTGTAGTCCCACTCTGGCTGCTCATCGGGGGGAGGTGGCATCTCATCTAGCATAACCGGGCTCGGTCAGATCTATCTCACGCCAGTTGATGTTCTCTCCGACGTCTCGCAACATGGTGATGAGCTGCCCACTGTGCCCGGCATCCTCAACAAAATTAGCATTTTGCTTGAGGAAGTAGTACCCAAGACGTCTCCAGTTCTTCTTTCCCAACATGGTGATCCCATGCACGGCACCTTTAAGCTAGGTCAAAAGCTGGAAAAAAATTAGTTTGTTAGATCAAACCTTGATGAACTAATCAGTTAGGAAAAAAACTATGTAGTTTTAGGTGCATTATCTGGCGAGTCCATTTTTATCGTTGGGTGTGTAACCATCATCGTCTTTGACCCTGTCGCATAAATGGAAACCGTAATCGCCCTGCAGATTTTTTACGAGATCTCTTTAATATTTATGTCCGAATCAAAACTCACAATTTGAGTTAATTTAGAGATCCGAATTCATACACAACCATAACTAGCTTTTAGCTATATATATGCATAGCTATAAATGTGTTTCTTTACTCCTCAACAAAAATCGTACACATAGCTGCAGCACTGCACACGGCAGAGTCCCTCTAAATGCATATCTTTACATAGCTATAAATGTATATCTTTACATAGTTGCAGTGATGAACACTGCAGTCTCCCCCTAAAGAATTTATGACTTGAGAGTTCCGAGAAATAAGAAACTGTGCATCGTTTCATCTTTTGTGTTTTTTGGAGATATTCAGTTCAGTGGCTATTTCGCTTCGGATATAAATAAAACGCAGATAACAAGTTGAAAGATTGAATCTGAGGGTTAATTATCAAGAACAAATTTATAGATAATTAAATTAAAATTTGAAAATGAATTAAAACTGTTAAAACCAAAATAAGTAATTACGAATTAATAATTTAAAACAACTTTCAAATTCAATAATTTAGATGAATTAAAAAATTTAAATGAAGAGGAACTAATACTAACAAAGTAAAACAAATTAAATAATTATAATATTTAGTCTTTTCCAATATATTTGAATTTATGGCTTCCCAACAACTTGATCAGAGATTTTAATTTTTGTACGACTTTTCAACTCCATACTGATTTGACTTGTTTCTCTCTCCTCTAATTGTTGCCTTTTCTCACATATTCCCTCTCTGCTCTCTCCTCATTTGATGCGCATTTAGTTTAGTTTTGAAATCTGCATATTTCTTTTCTGCATTTAGGGACTCTTTTTGTTGATTAATTGAAAAACTTTGCTCTTTTTATGACATTTTTATGACATTTTTAGGTGCTATTTTATACTAATTAAGCAATCTAAAATTGTCGCTCTACTTCATTATGGTATTTTTTTTTCTTTCAATTCTTAATTTTTTATTTTTTGCAATATGGCATTCTTCCGTTCTAAGGTGAGTTGGAAGATATTAAAAAGATTATTGCAGAATTATAAGATATTGGAAGACACATCGAATTCATCCAAGTGCCATATGCTATTATTTAGTAATTTTGAGAATTTATTTAACATTTGATTAAATCTGCAGAAAACAGTGATAAATACAAACAGTGTCGAGTTCATGTCCTTCTTTCTCTCTTTATTTTTCTTCTTAAATAATAAATACAAACAGCGTTGAGTGCTTATGCTATTTTTGAAAGAGATGTTTTCCTTGTTTGTAAATATGAATTAACATTTTATATTTTATTATATTTCTTCATTTAATTTATTGTGAAACTTTCATTAAAATAATTTATCTGAGTTTAAGTCACAAAGGAGTGCGTGTTTTGGATCCGGATAGTTCGGATATCCGATTCGTTTGAGTACATTGGTAATTGTATCTGAATCCAGATCCAAATCCGCAAATTATCAACTGACCTGTTGAATTTGGATACGGACAGTAATAGATTCGGAGCGAATTCGGACCGGATAATCCGAATCCGTTTGCAACCCTACATGTATGTGAAAGGGCAAGATTATTGGCTTCGCTAAGTAACCAAAGATTCTCTATTGCTAAATTGAAGTTGAATTGGCTCAAATAATCAAATTATTGGCTGTAAGTAACATTGAATGTGTACAATTGTGTTGGTATGATGCAGTCTATATCGTGAAAGGCTGAAATTTAGTGTAAAGATTCATTGTGGTGGAGCCCTCTGGATGTGCAGCAGCTTTTAGTACAAATAGCCATATGGGTGGGGACTTGAGTTTCATTTCATCACATGGTTGGTCTGGCAAGTGGCAACACAACGACAACAATAATTAATTACACAGCCTCACCTACCAGCGTGCAGAATTCACATCCTCCCAGGTACCTGAAAAGGGAATCTTTTACAATTACTAGATCTGCCCCGTGCAAAGAGAATCTTTTTAACTTGGCACGCATCTCAAAGCCAAACAATACTGCCCCGTGCATTAGCCCGAATCCCAAACCGGCTGAGAGTTAATCTCAAACCGTAAATAGCTCACTGTAAAAGATTCCCTTTTCAGGTACCTGGGAGGATATGGGTTCCCAGCGTGCAAACAGTGAGTGAGAGAGAGAGAGAGTAGGGACTGAAAGACTAAAACTGAAGAAAGAGAAAGTCTCAATCTATCATCTCGCCATCTCTGTGCTGCTTGCCTCACCTTTCCTGCCTCCCTCCGCCTCTTCTCCTCTCTCTCCATCTCTCTACATTTAGGTTTTTATCTCTCTTCCTCTTTCTCTCTCCTTTCTCATCCAATTTAGGATTTTTCAATTTTTTAAGGTTTTGAAATATAAAGGTCAAAAATTAATTAATTTAGTTTATTAATCTCAAAAAATGGAATCTACGACCAAATTTGTCCTCTTTTTTTATGCTATTTGCATTATTTTAGGATTTAGGGTTTTGTACCAATTAACTCAAATTCTTTGATACTTCGGTCATAATAGGCAATAATATATTTTTGTGCTTAGACATCAACATTTCAGCCCCTTTTTTTTAATGAATTTTACACGCGCTAATTTAGGTCATCAGTGAGTTGTTGCGTTTGCTTGAACTGAATTAGAATTTCTGCCTCCTGTGTGCAAAGTTTCAGGTTTGTACGCTACTACCCTTTCTATACTTAATTTCTTCGGTGTTCATTTCTAATGAGAAATTCACAGTAAAACACACTAACAGTGTCGTGTATTATATTGATGAACTGAGTTTTTGCTCACTAACAGTGTCATTTCGCTTGCACAATTTTTTATTTTTTTTGGTAACATGCATTGAAAGAAGTTTGTCTTTACAGATATAAGCTTATACCAAATCTAATCAAAATGGACAATTTTTCTTAACAATTTCGCCAGGATCAATAACAAGTAACCAGAAACCACCCTGTCCTTCATTTGCATCGACGGTCTAATCCTCAACGGTTAGTTTCACACGCTGAAAGGCATTTACAATTTTTTAGTAATGTATATTGAAAAAATTATGGCTTTACATTAATAGTTTCTATCTCTCAAAACTGTACGTTTCAATTTTGGTTTCTTTGTTTTGATTTTCATTTCAATTTCAGATTCGCAACTGCAGTTGTTTTTGTTTCTTTTCTGAACTAGGATTTCTGTCTCCTGTCGCAAAGTTTGAGGTTTGTTCTGTGAAAAATTTCAGCATGATTAATCTGTACATTTTGATTCATAGTGAAGAAATTAATAAATTGTAAAATTTTAAATTTCAGCATGATTTTATTAGATAACAGCAAATGATGTGTTTCAAATTATGCAATAAATAGCAAAATTGCTATGCTTGCAATTGCTGAACATATTCTAAAAGCCTTTCCAATTACCTTCTCAATTTGAGCCAAAAAGTAAAATCTACGAATCAAGAACATTTTTCAATTAATTTACTCTTATCCTGCCTATCTTCAACTAATACACCAACATATTTTTAGTTCTCTAGCTAGTTTCAGCTGCCACATAGAATACAGAAACGGGATGGCTGAGACTATTGTAAATTTTGTGCTGGAAAAGCTCGTTGATGTTGCAGTTAAGGAGGTTTTACTCATACACGGCATCGATGAGCAAGTGGAGAAAGTGAGGCGTGACCTCGAAAGAATTCAGGCTTTTCTCAAGGATGCTGACAAGAAGCAAATCACAGATGAGAGACAAAAACATTGGGTCAAGGAAGTTAGAGATGTTGCCCACTTGATAGAAGATGTCATTGACACCTTTCTCTTGGAGGTCTGAAACTTTCTAATAAACTGAATTTTGTTTATCTAGTGATTGGATTATCATATATATTACAATTGCCATTGTAGTTGAAATGATACACCAACGGTCCAGTACCTATAACAAGCTATAAAATATACAAGTCATGAAAAGAAAAAAATGGTGTTATTTGTAAAGTTCCACTAGGCTATGCTAAAATTCTCTGGCTTAATTTGCTCTCTCTAATATTTCTAACAAGGTCCCACCAAAATCCACCGGATCCACCGGCATAACGAAGGCCATGAAAAGATTGATAAAGAAAACTAAAAAACTCCCAACTGTATGCAAACTTGTCGATGAGATAAATAAGATCCAGACAAGGTTGGAAGAGATCAAGGTGACCAGAGAAACCTTTGGAACCAATAATCTGGGTGAGGGCACTGGAGTAATAACACTGCCTGTTAGGCCACCCGTGATACCGGACATTGATCCCAATGTTGTCGGTTTCAAGAAGGACCAAGACCATATTGTCAACGAGTTGCTCGATGAGACCGTTAAGAGACGTTCTGTGATTTCAATTTGGGGCGTTGGTGGACTCGGAAAAACAACCCTCGCGCAAAAAGTATACAACAGGTATGTGTATAACACATGTATATATTTTAATTATGGCATACTTGTAGTTTTGAAAATCCATTGTTTGATTCAAGTTGGTTGAACTCTTATTTTGCAACAATAGAGTTGGTTCAATTTGGTTCTAACTTGACTAGGGATGATTTCAACGTCAAGATTTACAGAAATTATGAAATTATGTTAGTACAAATTTAAGAAAAACATAAATTGATTTGCCAAATTGTCGAACCCATTTAACGACATTTATCAAACAAATGGTCGTGTGAATCGATGATTTACGAGACATGCAACTGCTTCTTGTAATTAGTTTTGTATGCCAAATCTTAAATTTCTTTAGTAAATAAAGTCCATATGTATGACGTTTCATACTATACCCACACAATTTGGATCCTAACGAACATAAATTGGTGGCGGTCAGGTCAGAATTATTAGCATTTGATCGAGTCTGTGACGGGTGAACTGGTTTTGAGATAGGCGGATTGTGACGTGAGCTTCTGTTAGCGAAATATGATATATTTTAGGAAATGGCCAATTAATTTACTATCCAATCTTATCTAACTCTTTAAATCCTCATATTTTTACCACAAACAATTAGATGCTAATAATATCATACTAATTATTTTTTTGAAGGTTAGGGGCTTTAAATGCCTACTAACAATTTCATTGGTAAAAAACGTATTTACAATTAATGGATCAAATGACCATAATTCCTAATTTATTCTTTTATTCTCATAAAATCCTCTAAACTAATATAATATTCTAATCCTCTCGTAATAACTCCGACGACGACCGGAACCACTTCTTCGACCACTGCCGTGTTCCGACGACGACCGAATCTACTCACCATCGCGCTCCAATCGAGATGTTGATCACTACAGTACTTTAATTGTCATCTCGCTCTACGATCGGATCCGCTTCTTCAACCGTTGTCGCACTCCGACGATGACCGGACCTACTCACCGTTGCACTCTAATCGAGATGGGAACTCTATGCTCCGAACTCCGACGATACCACACTCTCAGCTCTGATCGGCTCCGCTTGTCTCCGGTTCCTCTCCTCTCCCTCATTCTCCTCTCAGCTCAAGAAGGTAGAACCGAGAGAGGAGAGGTATTGCCTTTGAATGTGAACTACAAGAAGTGAAATAGTGAGGTCGAGTTATATCTTACTAATTATTAAGAAAGCTTAGTTAAGTTTTGACAAACCAACAATATTCATGAATAAAGTTTTGTTTTGAAACACTTTATTTTTTAAAATTGTTGGTTTGTTAAAAATTAGATAATAATTTTTCAAAAAATGTAATTTTTTAAAAATCTATAAAAGAATTAGTTATTTTTTTTAATCCCAAACACATTTTAATGTGAAGAACATGTGGAGCATTTCAAATTAACTATTTCAATTTTAAAAACCACAAAAACGAATTACTAACACCAAAACTCATAAACTACCACTTTGATCTTAATCACACACTCTCACTCTCTATCTATATATATATAAACTGTACATTGGACCTTTTTCCGAACCTTAGTTGCATTTTCACATCTGCATAGATGTCTCGGGCCTAATCCCCAAACTATAGCCCTTTAGATTCGTCACGGAAAATTTTATAGTTACCATCTTAATATTTTAAAATTATGATATTATTGTTGATTCTTTAAAATTCAAATTATATCACCCACACGGTTTGAAATCATGCTGACTTTTTTATTTATAGAAAAATAAAAAGTACCGACAATAGGGAACAGTTTCACAGAAATTCAAAATCTAAGAAGAACGTTATGATTTATAACGTCTCCCGGATGTTATAAACTATAACGGCCCACAAAATTCCCACTTTGCCTCGAGCTCCGTGAAAAAAAATGTGCCACAATATAGACATTGTGGTCCATAACATCTGTAGCAATTAATTTTTTTCTTTTTGGGGTTTCATTTTCATATTTGTTAAAAAAAAAATCCAACATTATGAGTATTATATATATGATTTATATATAGTGTTTATAAAAAATATTTACCATAACATAAAATGAAGAATTTGTAATTAATAGTTTTTTTGGTGCATAATGAAAAAATATTCTAACCTGCATGATATTTGATTGTTAGACTATATGTATATGATGAATAAATAATCTATAAATTTGCTTTTTAATTTCAATCTTATTTGAATATATTTGAAGGCCAAACATTCAAATTTGAACAATTTCAATCTCATTTTTTTCAATTTTGATTTCAGAATTCAAAGGAAAAAAATTCAAACGGAATTTATTTTTAACATATATGAAAATGAAAAAAAATTAGTGCAGTAGAAACCTTATGGTCCATAACATGCATACTGTAGTAATTTTTATTTTTTATTTTTTACGAAGCTGGGGTAAAGTGGATTTGACCGGACATTATAGTTTATAAACCATAACATTGTTGTTATATTTCGAATTTTTCTCAAAAATAAATTCATTATTCTCTATATATTTTTTTATTTTTCTATTAATAAAAAAATCGGAAAATCACGTGCCTCAGGGCTTCGTATAACATTTTCATCGATTTCCATGTGAGCAGGGACCCACGTTATTTGTTTTTAAGCCAAATCTAATTGATTCAATTGTTTTCATGCTGCATTTCAATATTATATATTATTTGCTGGGACCCACGTTATTTGTTTGTTTGATTTGACCTTACCATTGATTTCAATATTTACTATATGGACACGTCGTTTCGGTAGGACCCACTAAAAAAGCTAGTTATTCAGTTAATTAAAATCAATGATAAAGTCATACACGGCTTTTGGGTGTGCATGACTAATGAATCAATGTAAATGGTACGTTTTGAATTGTTTTGATACTGATAGTAATTAAGTTTAGAATTTTCAAATATTTAAATGGTACCCAAAAAATATCGGAATTGGTCATCAGTTTACATTTGTATATTTTATTTATTCTTTGTTGATCAGTTTATCATATTTATTTTTTTTTATACTAGAATTTAATATATCTTTTATTTTTCACAGAGATGATGTCAAGACGCAATTTGAAATTCGCATATGGGTAGATATTTCTCAAAAGTTTGAATTAACTGATATTTTGAGAAAGATAGGAGAACAACTCGAGCAATCAAATAATGATGGTTCTCCTCGCAAGCTCCATGAGTCTCTTAGAGGCAAAAAATACCTCATAGTCCTTGATGACGTTTGGACAAACGATCTATGGATTCAAATTGGAGAAGCACTCCCAGATGAAAATAATGGAAGTAGAGTACTTTTATCCACAAGGGACTTTGATGTTGCTAAGCATGCGGATCCCACGTGTGATCCATATAAACTTGGGTTATTAACAAAGGAGTTAAGCTTAGAGCTTTTGTTGAAAAAGGCTCTTCCTAATCAGGATCCAACTAAAATTGATCATTTAGGTCTTTCTGATATCATAAATCAATTTGTCCATAAATGTGATGGGCTACCTATCGCATTAGTGCTTTTAGGAGGCCTATTAGCAACAAAGCCACTCAACTATTCTACCTGGAGTAAGGTGTTACATACAATGAGTTGGTTTGCCGATGGAGAGAAAATTATAGGTACTAGTTACGAGGCCCTACCATTTGTACTTAAATCATGTTTTATGTACTTTGCTGCATTTCCCGAAGACTATAGAATCGATGTGAACACTTTACTTCGAATGTGGGTTGCGGAGGGCTTCATACCAAAAGAAGACAAACGAACATTGGAAGAAACGGCGGAGAGTTTCTTGGAAGATCTTGTGCAGAGGTATTACTTCATTTAATGCCTTACACATTTTAGTATAATATACTGATTTCGTTGTGCAAATTTTACATTTTTTTGGAAATTCTTAACTATTATTTTCGGATTTTTTAAAATCACTGATTTTTAACGGTCCACAATTTTCTAAAAAACACTGATTTTAAAAAATTCGAAAAAATAGTAGAAATTTCCAAGTATTACAAAATTTAGTCTCCAATCATATATTAATATGAAGAGCAGTCCATGAGAAACAAAAAAAAAACACGAAATAATCAGCACAAACTAGTTATGTATAGATCCATCCAACTCAATTGATTTGAAGCTAACTATTTTCCTTTATGAAAAATTTACTGTCCTGAAAATTTATGAACGTTAATATTATAATAATAATTAGTATATTCGTTTAGTGCTTACCTTAGAAAAATGTGAGCCTCAATTATTTAGTTATGACATTTATGAGATCTCCAAATCGAATGTGCTTGTCTGCTCAAAACAATTTGTTTTGTTGTATAACAGGAGCATGGTTCAAGTAACATCTAGATCTAAAAAGAATGGTTCTATCAAATATTGCCGCATACACGATCTTCTACGGGATCTCGCTCTCCAAAAAGCCAAGGAGGACAACTTTCTCATAGTGTATTCACATCCAGATGATCAGCATAACTTGTGTATGGCGCGTCGTGTGGCAGTTCACCATTCAGATTGTGATAAACTCGTGATGAGCCAAAACCTCCGCACTCTGTTGTGCTTCCGTACTAAATGCATACCGAATTGTTCTAAGCAAAAGCTTCTCAAAGTGGTAAACCTAAACTTAGACTATGGTACCGAAATTGAATTGGGAATGTTTGAAGGATTGACTCAGTTAAGATACCTTAATTTAGGAAGTAGTAAAGTGGTCAGTCATGAGAATAGATCCTTGGGGGAAGTGATCGGCAACATGAAGTTTTTACAAACCGTTTCTTCAAAAAATGGGGATGATCTAAAGGTGTTACCATGGCATAAAGAACTGAGGCATGTCACTGGATTTCGTGTAGAACTGCCATCGTCAGCAAAAATAACAAATTTGCAAACACTTCATGAGGTGTATAGCGACGAATCATGGGAAACAGAGTTACCTCATGTACCTAATTTACGTACATTATATTTAAAAGACGAATCGTCTTCATGGGGGGTAGCTGGCGCTTTCCTAAGCACCTTAAATCACCTGATCTCTCTCAAACTTGGTAGTTAATGTTTACCTTTTAATGGAAAATTAGACATGAGAGACTTCCCATTTTATCTGAATCTGCAATCTCTCGAGTTATATTCTCTATCCAAAGAGTGGATTGAAATGCCCATTGATATGCCTCCTCATCTCACTGATCTTAAATTTTGGTGTTTGAAATTCCGGCATGACATAATGCCGGCACTGGAGAAGCTACAGTACCTCAAGGAGCTCTGGCTATATGAGGTAGACACTAATGAAAAAATGTGTTGTTCGGCTAAAGGCTTCAGCCAGTTAGAAGTTCTGATTATTCAGAGAAATTCCTATCTAAAAGATTTGGAGATAGAGGAGGGGGCCATGCCCATTCTTAGAAAACTCGTTATTCAATCTATTCCACATTTGTGTGTTCCTCAGGGACTACGACACCTAACCAGCCTTCAACAATTGAAGTGGTATGGGTCGGACGATGACCCTGACCGTGCTGCCAAGGCAAATGAGATCCGCGACTTATGCAAACATGTTCCTTCAGTTTATATAGGATAGAGCCATGGACTCCAGTCAATGCATATTTTACTCCAAGCGTCCAATTTCATATTTGTCATTGTTTTCTCTTTCAGTTTCTTGTTTGTGTGCTTTGCATTTTTAATTTAATTAGTGACAATTTTATTTATCGTTTGAGATATAGAAAATGGTTGAAGATTGTAAGTTGAGTTTTTATACATAAACTTCTGCTCAAGCTTGTAAGACTACATTAAAGCTGTTCAATTCATATCAAATAATGAGTGGTACGCATAGAAGGCAAACTCGGCCGAGTCAGACCAGAATCGGCCGATTTGGACCAAAATCGGATAAATTTTGTTGAAGCAATACGAGGACTCGAATGGATTAAACGTATTATATTTTTTTTCAAACTTATAAAATTAAGAACTTGTTACTTTTGATGGCGTGATATTACATGAAAAAAATCCTAATTTTTTTCCGCAATAAATATTTAAAAATAAATAGATTCCGAAGTTAATAGGATAAAATTTAATATATATATATATATATATGATGTTATGTGTAATTTATTTTTGTTTAGTTTTTCTTTTGCTGTCCATAATTAGATTATTTTGATTTACAACCAATTATATAGTTAGAAAATTGAAATTGAAGAGGCTAAATAGAAAAGTTCATGTAATTTCATTTTATGAAGAGACAAATAATATTAATTCTTGAAATAATTACAAAATTTAAAGGGAAAAATAAACATCATAATTTATAGGAAGTACTTTTCCCCTTTTTCACCTTATTTCCCTCAGCCTATTTCCAAAACAAACATTGAATCCTTATAAAGAGATCTTCATAAAATTCATAAAATCAAGATGGTATGATAAAAGAGAAAAGACATCCAATCCATGCATTTTAGATCCCACGGGCCTATATAAAAAAAAATTGTATTTTTAATCAGCATCTCATCCTTTTATTGCAAAAAAAAAAAAGCCCGGCCAGATTTATATATACCTTTCATTTCACTTTTGACCTATTTCTTTTATAATTTTACACTCTTTCCGAAAAAAATATATTTCAATTAATTTCTAGTTGCAAGCTGCAGTGTTGTAATTAATCGGTATGCGACTGATTAATTGGAATTTTGCAGATAATTTTGTGTTTTCAATAAAGTTACGTGTATTTATTCATTTTTTATTAACATATAATTATTTAACTCATCAAACAAACTTATTTTAACTTAATTTTCTTGTTAATTAAGAAAGTTTTATGAAATTAATTGTCATTTAGAAAAAGTCCAAATAAGATAAAATAAAACATGTAATGAATTAATCGGATAAATCGACCGATTTGACCGACTAAACGATCCAATATATATAACGGATCGTGGCCCAATAAATGACCGAGTAAAAGACCTACGGGTCAATCTTGTAATCACAAAAAAAAACAACTAAACGGAAATAAACGTGAAAAATCGGCCGATGAATTAGACAAATCCGCAAATATACCTCCGCCAAGTCTATCTTTAATATAAACTCCTCAGTACGAGTTAAATTTTATGATTAATTGTCAGTGTATCCATCAAAATTTTCTGAATTTTCATTTTCTCTATGAAAACATCAAAATATTTTGTTTACCTATTAAAATTAAATGTTCTTTCTTTTATCCCCACTAGTCACCTCGATCGGTTGCGTCTACGACGCAACTGGTTTCTATTAAATATGTTGTGTTCTGTTGTTGGACCTGATTTTTTTTTTTTCAGTGGAAGGTGCCCGGTCTTTACTGGTCTAAATTGGCGGAACGTAAAACAGAGATTGGCACTGAATATCATACATAGGAAAAATGAAGGTGTAGATATCTATGAAGGGTTCGTTTTTAACAATTTTTTCTGCATAAAACATGAAAAATCTCCGGATCACAACATTTCAAAAAGAAAAAACCTCCTTGACACAGATGAAAAAATTGGAAGATTATACTAACATATACTAACAGAAAAACTCGATCTCAGGGACAGGTATGAAGTCCATGATTCAGATATATTACCGAATATGATTAAAAAATGATTTAATTTTTCGTAATATAATATATCAAATACCCATTTTTTCAGTAACAGATAATATGCTTTTACCTTAATGTAAATTATACAGATATAAATCATGCATGACCTATAAAAATTGTAAAATCTTTGAATAGTACGAGTATCAATGAACTATTCTCAAGCAACTATATACCTCATCTATTTATTCCGAAAGGTCTGAAAATAAATAATATAAATGCTATTCAGAAGCTTGATAATATGATCTCAGTAGAAGCTAATTGAAGATTGTGTATTTGCCTTCACTTTCATTGTCAAATTGTGTTCAGTCTTGCCGTCACTCCACTCTTGTTAATGAGTTGCTAACTATCTGCCATTGCTGAAGCAATAAATCCAAAAGATAAATAAATAAATTTCCAGTCAACAAAAGAAATTAGCTTGAGTAAATGATCTAAAATATAATCTTTATGTATGGAGAGGATAGCCCTCAAAAAAGAAGGGAAAAAAATAGAGATGCAGAGAGAATTTAGGAGAGGATTTATAACTGTATTTATCAATGGTTGTTTCCCTAATCAATTAGGATGAATCACACTGACCAGTTTGAAACAATCCCACATCTGCATTGATCATAAAAAATTATAGTTGTCTTTTGCAATTATCTTCAAACTCTAGTTTTTCATGAAATAAAGGTAGATCAATATAAACATAATCATCAAAGATAATGTTCTCTCTTCAATTTGGTACCTCTACAATTAGTGAAACTAAACTCTTCCATTTGGACAATATCCCACAATAGACAAGGGACGACCTTTATCCAGAAAAAAATTGGTTAAAGAGGATCCATTAATGAGCTGGTACTTATAGGTTCTCTCCTCTCTGTCGGTCAGACAAAATTGGACTGCCATGGACCAACTTGAGCCATCCAATTTAGATCAGACTGTTTGGTTCACATCTCATTATTATCTTTTAGATTTGGCTATGCAATTAGGTGTGATCTGGAGAATCTGTTAATCTATATTCATATTTTCTGATAATTAGGTATGTGACTTCATCTTTCTCTCTACTGCTCACTACAGTTATACATGTAAGCGAACAATCAATTTATACCTATATTGCAACGGAAAGTCAGCTTCCCGTGATCCTTTGGGCCTGATCTTTGCATCTCTGAATATTTTACTCTGATGAGGCTCTTCAATTACATCATGGTTGAAAACTAGGTCATCATATATGTCTATCTATTACTTCGATCATTGCAAGAATAAAATTCTTGGAGTAATTTTTTCTCCACTTGTGATCCCCGGTTATGAAAGGAAAACTTAGCAAAGCTCCTGTAACTATGTTTTTAAAAAAAGGGGTTACTCATTGTACAGCATTTACCTCTAGAACAGTTACTTGCAAAAGTTAATGCTGGATTGGTATTATAATTGTCATGCTATGAACCCAGTATTTAGTGGCTGAAACTGTACCAATACTGGTCAAACCACATTTCTAGCCCTTCATTGTATCTTTCTCTTTTTTCACTTAGATGGTCAGTTCTTTCATTGAGGAAATAGGAACCACTAAATGAAGACTGAATGAGCAATTTTTTATGCGGACTAAGGCACAAACAGTATTAAATAGGCTAATTGATAAATAGGAGGTCAACTGGCACTTAATTTGGCTCAATTGCTGCTATTTTTTTTTAATAATAGTGGACTACTCCACTGATTTCATAAAACGAAACCATACATTGTTTTTTCAAGTGCTGGTACCAGTGGTACCAACCTTGTCTTAGAACAAAAATCCACCTAATACAAAGTACTATTGCTTATTAAACCAGCAACTACAGTATACCAAAGCATATAAACACAGCAAAAGAGTTTCATATTAAAAGAAACTACACCCTAGACTCATTAGAAAATTGTTGCGCCCAAGTATCAAATTTCACAGTCCTCCCCTAGATCGGACCCATCAGTAAGCATAGGGATGTGCTCCTGCACTGTCCCATTCATGGCCTCCTCCTGTGCAATTAAATCATCACAAAAAAAAGGAATATGCAACACATCAGGAATTGGTATGTTCTTATTTCCTTTTTAGTTCTCTAAACTGAAAGTAAAGAACCATGCGCCAGAAAGAAAGGGATATTTGGTGGAAGTACATTTTTCAATTTGCAATTTGGTGCAGAACTCTGTTCACTACTTCCAAAGACTGAGCAATCAACAATCAATTATGCCCTTCCTATGAGAGCCCCACCACCCAAGCCTTAATTAAGCCATCTATATGTACCAAAAAAAGGCTTATCTGAACCAACCAGTACATACTTCAAACCTCATACTGGTGGACCTTACTTAACTTAAATAACGAAGTTTGTCGGACATGCTCTTTTTTAAGAAAAATTCAAAGGAAATCAATGATGTTGTGAAGTTCAAATTCGGGCCGAGTCAGATTCCTCATTTTTTCCGTTATTGAAGCCATTATATATAGTCTTCTCTATACTTTTTTATATTAGTGCTGTATCTAATGAATGGGTATTTAATCGAACAGGTGGCTCTGCGCGAGGTGTGTGTCCAATAGAGATGTGAAATGGGGCGTGATATTTTAAAAAATATGGTGACCTAGAAATTGCTGACCTTGAAACGAATGTCACCGTCCAAGCGGGAAGAATCGAATATAGAGGACGAGGGAAGGCTAAATCACAGCGACGAACTCAGCCCCTGTTCAGAACAGCGAAAGAGGGAAGTGAGCAGCAAGGATGAGGGAAGTGTCAACCCGGTAATCTCAAGAGCGGGAAATACCGACGAGAACCGCAGGAGAGTAAACGGCGAGAGTTGAGAGAGGAACACGTTGCAGGTACCGGTTGCGTGGCAATCGCAGAGGCGAAGAAGCTGACAGCTGCCCCAAGAGTGAAAACATCGAGCGGCGCAAGGTGAGTCGGTGATGTATTTGGGCAAAATATCCGACGAGATTTTTGACGGTTTTGGGGAAAATCACGGCAGACGGAAGTTAGCAATGGAGATCGGCAGTGTTGCATAGATGACGGTAGATGATGTGAGCTTGAGTTGATCTGGTTCATCTATAGATGATCGGATGGCAAATAAACGGGGTGGCACTGTTCATTGCTGAGGTCACACCTCATTGAAAATTAAGGTATTTATAATTCCTTTATTTAATTTATTATTATCTTTTATGAAAATTTAAATTGCACAATTTATCCTTCTTCTAAAATGGAAATTCAAATAAAAAAATGGGAGGATGTATGCAAGTAGTTAATCTTTAATTGAACAGAGTCCTTATATATAGAGAGCAAAGCTAGGGTGTGATGCGCTCACTAAGAGGGTTTGGTGAGCACAACTCCAAAAGTACATCGGATCAGCTTCAAACGGCGAATTCAAACTGTTGAAATCCATGTACTTTAAGAGTGATGCATGTACATGTAAAATTTGAAAGTTTCAAATTTATTTGCTACAAGGTCAAGTGGTCAAAGAAATGAAAATTTTATAAGTTACTAGTTAAGTGCCCACGCGTTGCAGTGGGGATTGACAATATTAATTATGTAAAAGATATAACTTGTGTTAGATTCATAAAAATATTTCTTTAAGAAGTAAATTTTTTTGAATGCGTTTCTTTGAAGAGTGACAAAATTAATTTTAGTGAAATTCACGTATCATTGATTCTGAGACTAATTGAAGGGAAAAAAAAAAATATTTTTCGTTCTTTTAAATTTATATATATGGATATAGAAGGAGAAATTCTTATTTATAACATTATAATGAAATTCTTATCCATTTGAGCAATAAGGTTAAAGTTTTAAAAATAAGACTAAATTTGAAAATTTCCATATGATTCAAACAATTTGTCCAAGTCACAGTGAAAGAAATCATTATTATTTATTATCAAATTTTTAATGCGTTTAACAAGCATTTATCTTTCTTTTAAATCCATGGCATAAGTTGAAAGTTATTTACTTTCAATAATTTAGAACTTGGGCCATAAATCAGCCCATAAATAAAAATCAGCCCTAAAGTTAAGTTATTTTACGTGACCGACTTGTCCGCTGCTTGGATTAGCGTTGGTGCCAGTATTAATTTCACTCTGAAATTCATGCATAACATAATTGGGCGGTTGCTATTTTCTAAAATAACACGCAAAATATGAGATATATAAGAGTTCCTCTAATGGGACCAACTGGTCATATTAAAATCAAATTTTTAAATGCATCGCAGGAGATCTGTTTCCTCCGATGCCTCTCAATCAGGAGAATAAATAAGAAACAACAAATTTCAAAAATCTACCTTGCATTTCTGGACCATGTCGTCAAAAGTATTTCACCTCGTGCTGACTGAGTGTGTGAAACTTGTCAACACTGCCAATATATATATTTTTAAGTACGTCGCGGCCCACTTCAAAAAATTAGAATTATAAACGTGGTTTTTGTTATTGAGATATAACACAAACTAAATTTGATTAAATTTGAAAATTATATAAATAATTAGTGCAAAATTATTGCACACGAAATTATCAGTAAATCATAAATTACTTCCAAATTTAATACCAATTTACTTAAAAAAAAAGTTAAAATTTTATTTTATTTCATATATGACATCTGTCAAATAAATTGACATATCCGATTTTGATGCAAATATCATATATAATTTTAATATGTGGCTAGTCAAGTGCCCACGCGTTGTAGTGGAGATTAAAAGTTTGTTTTAATCAGTTCAATTTCAATCCCCACGGTTCAGTTTATTTCGCAGATTGATAGTACTACAATATTGCAATTTTTCAATGTATGAAAATTAAGATGTCATCACTTTCTCTTTTTTGGATTTTTATTTTTATTTTCTTAAGTATGAAACTTTTATTCATTTTTAGTAAAATAACTCAGTGTAATACAATTGAAATGATATGCACTGAATAACTCAGTGTAATACAATTATTCTGGTGCATCTACAGTTCACATATATAACAAAGAGAAACAATAATTTTGAAAGCTTTGCATTAAAAAAAAAAAAATGAAATTTATCTTAAAAATCTTAATACCTCGGGGCGGAAAAGCCAATCAATTTGGCTCATGAACAGAATTCAACAGTTGCCACTAAAATGAAACTTTGTAAGTCAAATTCCTTCGATCAACTATTTATTTTTTTGCAGATTTTTGTGGGTTTTGGTAGCGTCATAAGAAATCCAATTCACCAGATTGCTAAACAAAAAAAAGGTACTGATTCAAAAGATATTATTACATACACTTCAGTAGATATAGATACACATAGCCTCAACAATCCAATACAAGAGAAAACCATGTCCTTATTATGTTATAAATATTTGATATTTTGGGACAGACTCGCAAGAACAAAACATTACATGATAAAAGCCTCTGCATTGAAAAGATGGGTAACAACACTAAGAAAATATCAAAATAAACATCCAGCTTATACACAGCCCAACTATAGAACTGTCTACTTAGAATGTCCTCAGCCCGCAGACGAATCTTCCCGAAGGCCTGATCCTCGTCATTCTGAAGATCGGCCAAGCACACCTCAAACACTCTGTGTGTTTAAGTCACTTAGAAGAGGTGTGTTATGCTGTTCTCTTAGTTGATTTGTTACTTTGTAGATTTGTTAACTTTTTTTTTCTTGTTGGTGCAAGATTTATCGTTATAACTTATAAGTTTAGTTTTATCGACTTAAATACTCAAATTAAATGCATGAACTGTATTTCCATTTCAAAAAATGATGCATATTGCATATCCTTTTCAAGTCACTCACAAAATTCAACAGTGGATAACTGAAGGTAATTATCTTATTAGATTTAATTTGAATTGTCTAATTAAAAATCATATCCTTTATGCTAATGGCTTTCTTTAATTGAATAGGCCATGAAAATGAAATGAAAATTACAAACAAGATGCATCAGAGAGCATATGAAATCCTATCTTTCCATCTAATTATCCTAATTTCTGAAAAAAATTGATACATATACACTACTGATAAAAATAGTAGCAACTATTTCATACTAACACTCTTTAGGTCAGCAACCTTTGATCTGTGTAATTGCTCTGAAAAATTCAAGAGAAGAAGCTACTGGTGTCTATCTGAAAATTGGTGTCGAAATCTAATCCATCAAAAACAAGATTCATTTCACCCATTGGTGAATTTGTTGTCAATGCGGTCGTCGACAATGCTGAAACTACAGTCATGTATTAGGCATTACCTTGTGAACATTGAAGTAGTCAGAACCAAAGTCAAAACAGTCGATCCACCGCTGAACATGATCTCTATACGAAAATGTGCTTATATGCCAAATTTTACATTTTTTTTATTATTTTAATATTTTTTAAATAGGTATAAAATCACTTGATCTTAAAACTCTAGACCATTCGAAAGTAGTGTTCTTCTACCTATCTAAAAAAAAGTTTAAAAATTGGTCTTATATCATGAACCATATGCAGCAGAAATGAAGAAACAGAAAAAAAAGAATATCATAAAAATTGAAAGGCTGAGAGATTCAAAAATCCATAGAAAATAGCAGAAAAATCCAATTGATACAAAATTTGAGTCTAAACTGCTTGCAAGAGAGTCCTCTACGTGTCTGTGTTATTGGATTTGACAGAATCAGGGTCTATGTCCCCTGATTTGCCAGTTTTTGACAGAAGGGCATTTCTGGAATTTATTGGACAGTAGGGGTATCAAATGAGTTTTCTGCTGGTTGCTAATGCCTGTCATACTTGTTTTGTGTTCAATCATTGTTTGAGCAAGGCCCTAGAGATGGTTTAGCATTAGAATCAGCATAAAACCCTTTTGATCACTGATTTTCTTGCCAGCAACAGGTCAGAAGCCCCATATCTATGTGAATTAAAGCACAGTGCTATGCTTCATATCTTAGGTTTTATAGGCAGGACTTAGAAGAGGTGTGTTATGCTGTTCTCTTAGTTGATTTGTTACTTTGTAGATTTGTTAACTTCTTTTTCTTGTTGGTGCAAGATTTATCGTTATAAGTTTAGTTTATCGACTTAAATACTCAAATTAAATGCATGAACTGTATTTCCATTTCAAAAAATGATGCATATTGCATATCCTTTTCAAGTCACTCACAAAATTCAACAGTGGATAACTGAAGGTAATTATCTTATTAGATTTAATTTGAGTTGTCTAATTAAAAATCATATCCTTTATGCTAATGGCTTTCTTTAATTGAATAGGCCATGAAAATGAGGGATTTCATTTCCATATGAGGGATTTTCAATTTTCTTTTAATGCGAATAGGTAATTGGACTAAACTGAACCATAAGTGAACAACAACACACACATAATTGTTGCATTCAAAACCACTCTCACTGATCCAGATACATACCTAAAATTGTGAAATTCCAAGCCTTTTCTTCTGTCAAAAGGAGAACGGATCCAGTTCGCAAAAGCACCAGCTGACATTGAGTCCACGCTATAAGCAACCTGTATATAAATTAATATTTTTTTAAATTTAAGAAAATTTAAGGAATCTGGCATACAAGAATGGGAACAGATGAAACTGAGAACGTTCTTTGAGGCAATTTTTGCAGATTTATTCAGTTGCTTCAAAATAAAAAAATAAAAAAAATCAGCTATTCGGATGATGAGGCACATTATCATCACGAATCAAGAATAATGTACGATATCCAGATTGCAGGAAACAAATGGAAAAAATGGGGGGAGATGTAAGTTTCAATGCATTATAAGTCAATAGTATCACCTTTTACTCAAAAACAGAATATTAAACCCAGATGATAATTCGATAAAGAGAGAGATTTACAGTAGAGGCTAGTATGACTACAAGAATCCCCTAATTTAGGCTCCAGGTAAGCTTAATTGAGACATAGACATTAGTCAGCTGACCCTGTTTTAGGAAAAAGAAACAGTAGGTCAGATTTCAGTAGAATATATTTTCTAAAAAAAAAGAAAAAAGAAACAACAAATGGCACATGCCTGTTGCCAATAGAAACTCATTTGGGTGGAAATCCAGGCATTGAATCTGACCCTCATGAAGTTTGAAATCATTCAAGAGTTTCCCAGCCGTCAAGTCCCAAATCTAGCATACAGGAGTGTTATTTTTTTTTTAAAAGGAGGAGAAGAGAAGTTTTATGCGCATACAAAAGGAGAAAAAACTTAGGATTATTTGCATGCAAAATTTAAACTACTTTTGAATTATTTTTAAAAATAAACTACACCAATGACTTTTGGTAGTTGGAAGAAAAACCCATTCTTAATGAAGTAGTAACAGTCAAGAAAAATTCTTTTGTATCTAGAATTATCTTTTTTTCTAGTGATGGTGCTACATATATTTTACAGACATAGAAAAACCCTAACTTATCACTATTAATGATGTTTTTTTATACTTTGCGAACCAGTATTCCTAAGTTGAGACATCATAGAAAATCAGAGTTCTGGAGACATTTGCACTTAACTGATACATAGAAATCAGCACAGTAATTACTGATGGAAAGCAAGTAGTACCTTTACTGAGTTGTCTTCTCCTCCTGAAACGACCCATTTGCCGTCAGGGGTAAATCTCAGAACATTAACCCCTCTAGTGTGCCCCTTGTAAGTGTGAATACAACTCTTTCTTCTGATATCCCATATTTTTATATTTGTGTCTAACGAGCCTGAGGCAAAGAATTCACCAAAAGGATGAAAATCAATCGTCATACAGTTTGACCTGTGCCCTGTCAAACTCCTCATCACTGCAAAAAAATATATAATTTATATAACGAGTGTAGAGGCTTTACAGTTATATCCCCTTTTAAATTCTGGCCAAATATAACCCAAGGAAGCAATCTCATGTCATTGGTACTACTTCTGATCTCTACCAAACATCCTAAGCTTAATTGAGACATAGACATTAAAAGTATGTTTTGTTCACTTTCTTTAAATGTGATTAATTTAAAGATTAATTGCATTATCATGTATTAGTTAATAATAAAAGCAAACGATTGATACATATTATGTTAATACATATTTTCTCTATTTTAGTTAAAAATAATAATTACTCATAGATGTGATGGCATGCAGTTTTGACCATGTCAAAATATGTTTTATGACTGTCAACAACTGTCCTGATCCTCTCATTTTTCGAATCTTTTAAAATGCATACTTGATTATTACTTAATGCACATTTAACTATTATACTAATGTATATGTATAATTAGTTAATACATATTCAACTTATCGAAATTACACACTCATACTTTATTTTTTAGATAGATCCGAGAAGTTGAAGAATGTTCTGGGGATCAGAATTTGGGACTACATAATATTCCTACTTTTTTTAGTTAAGTATATATTAACTTGGGTTTCCAGCAATTAGAAGTGCTAATTGTTCGGTTTGATTCAAAAGAGCTAAAATTAGTCAAACAACTTTTTTTTTTTTGAATTGCGCAAATAAAAGGGCCTCTAATTAAAATTATAGTACTTGTGCAAATCATCCCGCGATATAGACAAAGACATAGAAAAATGTAAAATGAAGGAAAAGACAAAAGAAGTCGGTTATGAAGATGTATCAACAAATATGAATCAGACTCTCAATTTCCTCCCTGCTTGTTATAAATTCATCAAACAAAATGAGTTTTTGTACACTTTATAGACTAATTAACCTCAAATAAATATAGCATCATTTTGCTTGAAAGCAATGATGTATCATGACAAATTGAAATGATAATATTTATCTTTTACGTTTTTCTAAGACCTAATCACTTTAATAAAACTCTTCTTGCTTGATATCACATAACTTGCAAAGCCTATCTATGAAACCTTACTTCTATTCTAATAAAACTCTTCTAGCCTCTTTCAACTGCAACCCTCTCGGAGGCAGTTCCAATGTTATGTACTATTGTAATTTCAAAAAAAATACCAGAAGCCCCAGGTTAGCCTTGATCAAAACTAATAGATGCTTTTTGTTTAGAATAAATAAAATTGATAGACATATTTACATTTAGAATGTATATTTTAAACTAATAAATATTGTTTCATTTTTTTCTCTTCCTTTTATCAAAAATCAGATTTATTAGTGATCAACATTCCTTTTCTCTTCCTTTCACATCAACATGTTTTTTCTTACATTTTATTGAATAATTTTCTTCAACTGATATTCAAAATTCACACATCATCCAGGTACAATTGTAACACAAAATAGTTACCGATGAAGGATCAAACCTTTGATCTCTTTGATCCTTAAGCCTTCCTTGCTCAGTTGAGTGAAGTTGCTCTCTCGCTGCTTCTATCTTCTCCTCTTCCATTTCTCAGAGATAGAAAATTTAATGGGATTAATGTAGTTGAGAATTAAACAATAATTAGAAGAAATTGAAGGAGACTTAGCGACAATGCTTATCAAAAGTCCAATTTATCCAAATGTAAGAGAATCCCCAAATGCAAAACTAATTTTCAAACTAATCGCGAAGGTAACAGAAACACTCTTATTACTTAAACAAAGAATTTATTTTCCTAGTGGTGATATGAACATAATTGTCTCATTTGATGTTCAAATTAGCACACAGACATGAAAACAAGTATTTGTTATGGCTCACATGTTGGGTCATTACCAGTGTAGATCAAATGTACTGACAATTAAAGAACATAATTGAATTATAAAAATAAGGCTGAATTAGACATAGTTTCTTACCCAAATACTTAAATTGGTAATATTCAAATTGGACTTCATCAATTTTGCCACTGCAGTATCTTACATTTTTTGACAGTTCTACAGAGTTAACTAATGCAAAAGCAAAAGAAAATCACAAAATTTCTAGAAGCATCCAGAGAGAACACAAGCACAAAAACAGAAAAATTGAAATACCTAATCAAGTAGAAAGGAACTGAGGGAGCAATCCAAAAAGCCACAATTAACACATTAATTCGTCCTACTTGCTAAAATTTTGAAATCAAAGAAAAATAGAGGAGGATTTGTAGAATATACCGGGTTTTTTTATATCAACTGTGGCTAGCTATTAACTTACATATTCATCAGAGAAATCTTTTAAAATATCAGGACAGCCGTACCAGTTGTTCTGGTCCCTAGCTTCCCAGTACCCACCAATGTAAAGGTATGACATTTTGAAGCTTTTACCAGGGTGATTGTGAAATTATCCCTAAAATATTTTTCCATGATGAAAAAATATTAATTGGACTGAAATATGAAGAATTGGCAAACTTGATAAGATGATGTGATTGTTATTTTGGCACCTGCTCCTAAATAATCCAGATGTACCTATTATATATTTTTTCTTTTTAAGAATTGCAAAATGAACCGATATAAAACAATTTGGTACTGACAGAACTGGTACAACCGTAAAACCAAAGTTGTTAACTTTACCAGTTCTGATATTGATGAAGAAAAAAAGAGAAAAAAGAGAGATAGAAGGGGAAACCTTGCGGATGAGATGAGAACTGATGAGGCCCTTGGCGCTCCAGAGAGGATCATTCAAATCAGCGCCGTTGGCTTCGAGCTCGATGGCCAATCCATCGTCGATCACGGTGCATCCACCCATCTCTATGAGAAAATCTCGCATCACAGTCGTCGTCGTTCCCCCTCGTTGAGAGAAGTAGATAGAGAGGGGAAAGTCAGAGATTAAGAGGATACAAGGTGTTTCAGCCAACCCTGAAAGAGAGAAGAAGGAGATCGTCACACCTTGCTAATGGTCGTGCTACTGATTTCGAAGCTAGAAAGAGAGAGATGTGAGAGGCGCGGCGCGGAGTAGCACAGCGGATCTCACCTTCAGCCTTTGTTGTTGTTGCATCATCCCGAGCTAGGTGAGAAGCGTTGGTGAGAAAGTCACTGGCATTGGGAAGGAGAAAGAGAAAAAGGAGAAGACTGCGTGGGGAAGCGACAAGTATTCTCCCAAATACTGTAAAAGATTCCATTAACTTTACGGTTTGAGATTAACTCTCATTCGCTTTGAGATTCGGGCTAGCGCAGGGGCAGTATTATTGGGCTTTGAGATTTGTGCCAAGTTAAAAATAACGGTCTAGATCAAGTAACCGGGGAGGATCTGAATTCGGGGAAGGAGAGAAGAAAAAGGAAATACACGTCCTCTCTACATCGGGAAGAAGGAAAGCGCGTTCCGCGCACGGCAACAGAGAAAAAAGGTGAAAAAATATGTGGCGCTGATATTATGTATGGAATTGAAACGGGTACGTTTTTATTTGAATTTAGATTTATACACGTTTGACAACATTAAACAGATGTATAAAATCAAACTATTTTAATTAAAGGCTGAGATTGAGATCTGTTTTGATGAGTGGCTCAGATTTATATAATGAACGGCTCAGATCGCCTCTGGACGAATAGAGGATTGGATCCCAAAAAAATATGCGTGATATTTAGTAGTCCTGATATTATATATTCATTTTTTATTATTTCTTTGACCGCTTGACCTTGTAGCAAATAAATTCGAAACTTTCAAAATTTTGCATGTACATGCATCACTCATGAAGTACATGGATTTCAACGGTTTGGATTCGTCGTTTGAAGCCGATCCGATATATTTTTGGAGTTGTGCTCACCAAACCCTCTTGGTGAGCACATCACACCCTAGCTTTGCTCTCTCTCTCTCTATATATATATGAGTCCGGCTAAATTGCTTCCGGAAGCACTTCGACCGAAGTGCTTACGGGTCAAATTTAGCCGTTTGATGTTCGAAACGTCGAACTAAATAGCTCAATAAATTGGTTATATAATAAATATGTAGAATACCGATTTTTACTATTTTTAAAAAATTTTAACTATTTTTTATGATTTTGAAAGATGGACTTTTTTGACCTAAAAATAAAAGTATTTTTACGCCAAAAGAGACCATATTTCAAAAATCATAAAAAATAGTTAAAAATTTCTAAAATAGTAAAAATCGGTATTCTATATGTTTATTATATAACCAATTTATTGAGCTACTTAGATCGACGTTTCGAACATCAAATATTAAAATTTGACCGCGTAAGCACTTCAGTCGAAGTGCTTCCGGAAGCAATTTAGCCGGACTATATATATATATATATATATAGAATGGCTAATATACAAACGTTTGTTCCTGGACTCAGGAACAAACGATTCAGTTCTCTGATTTTCAAAGTCCAAACAGTCGATCCAAACCGTTAGATATTCAATCTATATTAAAATGTGCTTGGAGACCAAATTTTACATTTTTTGGAATTTTTTTATTATTTATTAAGCTGGTTTGAAAACCGCTGTTTTTCAATGCTGCAGAAATTTAATAAAAACAGCAGTTTTCAAACCATCTTAATAAATAGTAAAAAAATTCCAAAAAATGTAAAATTTGGTCTCCAAGCACATTTTAATATAGATTGAATATCTAATGGTTTGGATCGACTGTTTGGACTTTGAAAATCGGAGAACCAAATCGTTTGTTCCTGAGTCCAGGAACAAACGTTTGTATATTAGCCATTCTCTCTCTCTCTCTCTCTCTCTATATATATATATAGTTGGGCTATGGTGAGTTGTGAAGTAAGAGGTCATTTTTACTTCACGCTCATATTTTCATTTTGAAATCCAAACAACCGATTCGAAACGCTCAACATGTTCTCTATATTGAAATGTGCTTGGAGACTAAATTTTATATTTTTTGGAATTTTTTTACTATTTATTAAGCCACTTTGAAAATCACTGATCCTGTGGTCCAGAATTTTTTACTGTTCACAGTGGATCAGCGATTTTCAAAGTGACTTAATAAATAGTAAAAAATACCAAAAAATGTAAAATTTAGTCTCCAAGCACATTTCAATATAGAGAACATGTTGAGCGGTTCGGATCGGTTGTTTCGATTTTCAAAATGAAAATATGGTGTGAAGTAAAATGACGTTTTACTTCACAACTCACCATAGTCTATCTCCTATATAGAGATGGGCTATGGTGCATTGCAATGCATAGGCCCCTCCGTGCATTGGACTAAAATCGTTGGATTCAAAGTCCAAATGACCGATCCAAACCGTTCATCTTGTTCTCCATATTAATATGTGCTTGGAGACCAAATTTTACATTTTTTGGAATTTTTTTACTATTTATTAAGCCACTTTGAAAAAGTCTGATCTGGTGGTCCAGAATTTAGTTGCACTGTTTTTACTGTTCACCCGGATCAGCAATTTTCGAAGTAGCTTAATAAATAGCAAAAAATTCCAAAAAATGTAAAATTTGGTCTCCAAGCACATATTAATATGGAGAACAAGATGAACGGTTTGGATCGGTCATTTGGACTTTGAATCCAACGATTTTAGTCCAATGCACGGAGGGGCCTATGCATTGCAATGCACCATAGCCCATCTCCTCCTATATATATATATATATATATAGAGGTTTGCTAAGATCAAAGTGGTATGACCAAGGTTTTGGTGCTACCAATTAGTTTTTGCGATTCTAAAGTTCAAATAATTGATCTGAAGTGTTCAACGTGTTCTCTATATTAAAATGTGCTTGGAGACCGAATTTTATATTTTTTTTTTGAATTTTTTTTACTATTTTTATGAATTTTTGAAAATCACAGTTTTTCATAATAAAAAAAAATAAAATCTGAAAAACAGTGATATTAAAAAATTCATAAAAAATTCCAAAAATGTAAAATTTGGTCTCAAAGTACATTTTTGAGCAAGAATTATTTCTTGCTTGTAAATAATTTATTTATTTTAATGTGCAAAATCCAGAGTAATTGAGCAAGAATTTGAGTTCAAAGATGCACAGTAAGCTTATAAAATTGGACAATTATGTGCATATTCTTGCAATTGCCCTTGTTCTTTTTTCAAGTACTAATTTTGATTGAAGGGGTTCATAATTCATAAGAGCTTTCTGAAAATGATATCCAAGACACTTGTGGATAAAAATATAGCTCAACTTGTGGATATCCAAGACACTTGTTCATAATTCATAATTAATAACTGGACACAAAGTGATTTTATATAGAAGATATGTCTTCATTATAGAGAGGTACACTGACAATTAATTCTAAAATGTAATCAGACTTCAAATAGTCCCAAAAGTTTTAAAGATTTAAATTAATTCGCACTAATTTTGGTTCCAAAGAGAAAAAGAGATAACAGTGTAAGCATAATGTGAACATATTGACTTTTGACCGAAATTTTTTAGTTACCACCTCAAAATTCCATAATTCGGAAAATAGCACGTGTACTTTACCACTGTTTGAATCAAAATTCAGAAACTAGCACGTGAGCAGACTCAGACTGCCCAATGTTTTCAAGCTAAAAAAACAAAGATTTGGTGCGCGGGTCTGTGCATCTTTTTTGACGGGTGCGTAGATCATTTTTAGACTGGGTCTGCGCATTAAACAAAAATAGTGCGCACGTGTCAACTTCTGAATTTTGATCCAAACAGTGATGAAGTGCGAATTATGAAATTTTGAGGTGGTAACTAAAAAATTTCGGGACTTTTGATGGCGTGATAATGTGATATTAGAAATTTCAGAGGAAGACTATGGACCTAATACAGACAGTAACAAGTTTTGTCTGTCATGGAAAAACGCCCAATTTATTTCCCCAACAATTAATATTTAAAAATAAATAGATGTTGGGTGTAATTTTTTTTTTCTACTCTTCAGATTAAATTAGTTTGATTTAAAATTGTAGACGGAGTCAGAAAATTAAGATTGAAGATGTCGAATAAATAAGTTTCGTGAAATTTTATTTTATGAACAGACAAATAGTATTAAATCTTCTATAATTAAAAAAAATTAAAAATTATAGGAGGCCCTTTTCACCTTATTTCCCTCAAAGAGATCTTCATAAAAAATCACAAAATTAACACATGGTAAGATAAAAGAGAGAAGATTCAATGATAAGATTTTCATAAAAAAAAAACAAAATGATAAGATCACCAATCCTACACTTTAGATCAGATGGTCATTATATTAGCATCTCAACATCTCATCCTTTAATTTATACCTTTCATTTCATATGGATATTGTTGCGCCAGCATTACACTTTTGACCTATTTCTTTTATAATATTACACTCTTTCTGTTTTTTTTTTCCAATTCCTAGTTGCAAAGTGGGTCTAATAAATATTCTTTCTTTTCTAAATGAACTACCATTGAAACTTCCACCAAATTTTGAAGAAAAGTTGTGTTTTATCAGAAAAATAAACATGTGGTACATGCAATTGGAGAAAACCTATTTGGCAAGAGAAAATGATATCTGACAAACAAAATAAAATCACCCGTAGCATCCTAATATTTGATTTTTATAAAAAATCAAGTTCAATAAGCTATTTTGATCTTTTATTATTTTTGTAAAAAACCAAAAAAGATTTGTTCATTAATATGAAAAAAGAACAAATCTTGATTCATGCATAAATCATAAATGCACTGCCTAAAAGAGACTAAGAGTACTAAGAAATAAGGAAAAAGAGAAAAATATAGCAGATAGCACCAAGATTTCAACAAATTTACAAACAGGCCCCTAGATCAACACCATAAAATTTTTATTCTCATCCATAATTCTTCCCAAAAGAAAGACCAACAATACATTGTGCAAAACCATACATTTCCCCTACGAATTATTGTACATACAAAGGACGAAATTGAAAAAAAGCTCAAAACGCCAGTCTCAATTTTGCACTACCACCCCCAATCTTTTTCTTAATTCTAACATGTGGCATATGTAATTGGAGAGCCAAAATTTAGCAAGATAAAATGATATCGGACAAAATCAGGATTAATTAAACCAAAATTTTTTAGTACACTAAAATTGGAGAGAACAGTTCTATTTGTTTTTTTTTTCACAAAGAAACAAAATTATTAACCAAAAAAAAAATAGTCTGGTAGCTAAGCTAATGATTTGTTCATTAATATGAAAAAAGAACACATCTTGGTTCATGCATAAATACACTGCCTAAGAGTACTAAGAAATAAGAAAAAAAGAAGAGCATATGAGCATCACTACATAAAACAAAGCTAAAAGGCTGCAGGGAAATATAGCAGATAGCACCAGCATTTCAGCGAATTTACAAACAGGTCCCTAGATCAATTGATACTAATGCAATATAACCCAATATAAGCGTATATTCAACAAAGCACATAAAAATTTTATTCTCATCCATAATTTTTGCCAAAAAAAAAACAACAATTCATGGTACAAAACGATACAGTTCCCCTACTAATTATTGTACATATAAAGGACGAAATTGAAAAAAAAAACCTCAAAACGCCACTCTCAATTTTGCACTTCCACCCCCAATCTTTTGCTTAATCCTAACATCATCACAATCAAACCCACAACCACACTGCGGCGACTCGAAGAAGTTATCGATTCCGAAACTAGCAGATGCAATCCCAACTGAGAAGTAGAGTTCATCGCCATTTCTCGAAACCTCAACAATGTTAAGCCAAAAGAAGAGAATTTTGACACTTACTCCTTTGAGTTCAGAGAGGTGGTCTTTCCTGATCTTGCCTGAGATGGTCTTCTGGTATTTCAACTGGTACGAGTCCTGGATCGAGAATTCGCATGATCCATTGAGGTAAGCCTTGAATGCACCAGTCGATCGGTCGAGTTCGTAGCCGAGTGCGCCTATTGGAAGAATCCCCACTGGGAAATCGTAGGTCTGGAGTGCTTGGTAGGTGGTGAGGTTCGAATCGGAGGGAGGGGGGGATACGGCGGCGGAGGTGGTGGCGGCGGAGGGATGAACTAGGGTTAGGGTTAGGATTACGAAGGAGAGGAGAAAAGATTGCATCTTTGTTTAATTTTGTGATAAAGTGAGAACTTCGGATTTGGGAAGGGAAGATTTTTCTTATTCCTTGACTCGTTAGACGGAGAGAAGAAGAAATGGATTTCGGATTCCCTGAAGTAACACAAATTCTAAGTTTGGATCCTAACCGTCAGATCTGTTCTAGCACGAATATTAAAAGGCCGGATTGACCATAATTATGTTCAGACGGGTGTAGATGTAAATTCAAAATGTAGGTTACTTTTGGGGAGATATTCCAATTTAATGAATAGATTCGGATATACTGTTTAGACCGTGTCTATACAGGTAATGCTTAGTGGGACAAAACTGTGGCGGTTGACTAGTTAGATAATTCATAGATGCATTTCATGATTCAAGGTGGCATTTTTTTGTCTTTATTTAATTGTTATAGAATATATAGTCAGATATTATATTTGACAAGCTGGAAATAACTTGCATTATGATGCAGTTAGATGTGATAATGATTGTTAAATGATTGTTAGTCATCCATCATCTTGTGCTTAATTAATGAAAAATGTATGATATAATATTATAAAATATGCTAAAAAATGTACAAATATGAAATAATATCCCTAAACGTTAATTTCGGTAATATATCAGGAGAACGAGCATGATGACCGTCCGATCCAATTTAAGATTTGTGAGCACAAAAATTGAAACAGACAAGCACGAAGTTTAAAGCATTCCGCATGAATCTTAAAGCAAATCGACGGTGATTAAACCCATCGAACCAGAGTAGGTCTAATGCCCATCGGACCTACTCTCAAGTGATATATCAGATATTTTTAATCATTGTCATATGGGCTTCAGAACCGTCCGATCCGTGCTATCCGCTTTAATATCTGCGCTTGCTCGCATCAACTTTCGTGCTGACTGATCTTAAAGCTTATTAATGATAGCTACTGTAACTATCGTAGCTATTTATTATGCTTATTGGGCTAGTTACTTCGGTCCAGCTCGCATTTCTTCTATCTTTATTATAACTCGCGTTGCAAGGCCTGTTTGTATTTGGGCCTTTGTTATTAGGGATAGATAACAAGGCTTTGTTTGTATGCTTTTGGGCCTTTGATCTGATCCGCCATTGTTGGTTGATTCCAGAAGTTGCAAATCATTCGAAATTTTGGATCCACATTTTTTTTTTCTGTTTTCCTTTTCTTCATTTTTCATTTTTTTTTTGTATTTCTGGAGTCACATCAGAATCCAACTCGGAATAAATGGTTAAATATTTCTTATATGTTTTAACGTTGTCATAAAAATTCACTTTTTAAAATAAAATAAAAAAACTCTGGAATTAAATCAATGTTTAATCAAGAAGAGAGAAATTGTGAATTCATATACACTTTTAGCATGCTTGAAATATACATGGCTAGCCTAAATGATCATTTAGCTCCTGCTAAAAAGTCAAAATTTCAAAAACCATCCAGGTATAAAATTCCTATTTGTGGGACAACAAATTGTCTCAAATGGACAACATTTTTTTTTTTCATTTCTTCCATCCTTGTCATAGTTTTATATTATAACAAATTCAGATTAATAATTCAACCTTTCAAAAATGTGTAACCTTTCAAAAAAAAAATTAAGTAAATTTGTAAATAAATGAAGTTTTATCTCTAAAATCATATTATTAAAAATGTAAAAAGAATCATATATACAATTTAAATTTTTTTTAAAAAAAATAGTGTAATATTTGAAAAGATTAATGAAAATTAATGGAAAATAATAGAAAATTCATAAATCATAAATTACAAGTACAAAAAAATTAAAAATTCCGAAAGACAATCTGATATTTATTCGAGAGATACATGTTTTTGTAGTTTATTTGGAAATCATAATGTTTTGCCTTTTGACTAACGAGGAGTCCGTAATCTTGGTCCCCCTTGCTCTTTTCTTTCATAAAACGCATAAATAATTATATATTATGTCTTTGGATCTGGAATGTACATAGTAAAATTAGACATATATAGCAAATTAAACTCTAACAAATTAATTAGAATAATTAAAACAAATGAGATAAATAATAAATGTAATATTTTTTTGAGAAAAAAATGAAAATCATGTCCTCATTTGATTATTTTATAATAAAAAGTTATAAATAAATTAATGTAACATTTAGTACCTTTGTAATCGTTTTCGAAAATTTATTCAAATGACTCGTAAAACAAGTATTTGCTCGAGCGATTAGTTGCTACTATTTCAATGTAAAATTTCAAACCTAATGCAATAAATTATACTCATATTACGTGTTTATTAAATTAATTAAGAAAGACATTTTATTCAACCTGATATAGAAGATGTATAACGAATGAACTATTATATATATATTAGAAGTAATAAAAAAATTCAACCTGATATATAAGTATACTCACCAAAAAAATTCAACCTGAAATATTGAAATTTCAAACCTAATGCAATAATAGATTTGATTCTCACCAATATCTAATAGTATAAAACTGAATAAATTATACTCATATTACGTGTTTATGAAATTAATTAACAAAGACATTTTATTCAACCTGATATATAAGATGTATAACGAATGAACTATTATATATATATTAGAAGTAATAAAAAAATTCATACAAAATACATTTTATATCATGCAGATTGCATTACTTATCAGACGTGTCAATTCATCATATATAGTAGAAAATGTAACCGACCCTTTAATAACCAGCTTTGGTACGCTTGGCGCCCTTACTGGTAAATGCTTTATATATAGAAGTGGAAATTATTTTAAATTGGAAAACAATCTATTGACTTATATAAATTAATTTTTTTTTTTTAAATTAACCTTCCAATTTCAAAATTTAATATTTCAAATTAATGTGACGTGTGCTATATGTATACTATGCACATAAAAATGATGAAACTTAATTTTCAACATTTTATATATTTCATGACATTTTTTAGTAGAATACCAACGACACTGAAGTTGCATGGAATTTGAATATTTAATACATATTCTATAAGATCAACAAAATGTCTGTACATACTTTTTTCTTTGTGAAAATTTTCTAACTTAATTTGAAATATGTTGTTAAAACTGTTATTTAATAAAAGAACTGTTCCATAACTAAGTCCATGCAATTTATAACAAAAGATTTATTTTCAAAATAAATTAATTCTACAATTTGCAAAATATTACCAATCTAAGTAGAACTAGGGTTTTCTTAAGCTCACAAAGTTCCTTATTGAACGTAACTCCAAAACTTATCGAATTTGTTTCATATGGCGAATTCAAACCGTTGAAACCAATCAATATCACAAGTGATGAGTTACATATTAAATTTATAATTTAGAAATTAATTTAGTATAAGTCAAGAGGTAAAAAAATATTTACAAGTTAATTTTAATGCATTTGAGCAGTTTGGATTTGTCATTTAAAGCTAATTCGGTAGGTTTTGGAATTAAGCCACCAAAAAGCTGGTGAGCTTAAGAACATCCTAGTTCTACTCCAAGTTATTATTATGTAATGCACTTAAGCTGTGTTTCCATTAATATCATCTAAAACAATGATTTATTATTATTACCATATTAACTTATAGTCTTAAAATCATCTAAATTAATGATTTATTACATCTTCTATATATAACAAAAACCAAAATTACTGAAAGCAAAAATGTTTCATCTTCTAAGACAGCCACCAGGTCCACCATAGCTAAACCGAGCATCTTTCATGTCACCTACATCATAACAATTCTTGTTGGTGACAACCGAAGGCAAGATCCCGGCAATTTTACGACCGGATTGATCGACATACTCGACATTCGCAAAGTATGCGGCACTCCCTTCATTTGGTAAATGCCCGCTGCCCATAGGTGGACTCGGTGACCCCTCTATCGCCTGTACAAGGCCGCCAAAATTAATGTCAGTAGCGTTCTGTGCTAATCTAGAGAAGAGCGACTTTGGCCAGTAGCCGATTTGACCGCTACCGCTGTTGTCGGTTGATGCATACAACCACCAGTCTTCTGTGTGATCCTGACAATTGTGGACCAATAAAAATAGTGATTTTCAAAAATTCTAAAAATATAGTAAAATATTTCCAAAATAAATAAATATAAAATTTGGTTTTCAAGCACATTTTAATATGGAGATCATATAGAACAGTTTTGATCGAATGTTTGAACTTTAAAGTAAAACAGACTGGCTTTAATTACTTACCAAAGCACCGTGGCCCACCTCTTTGTATTATTCAAAAGGATCAATTAAAGATTTTTTTTCAGATGCAAATATTGCAAAACTTTTATTTAATTTTGACCCATTAATTTTAAGTATATTGATATATTGCATCAATTATGTAAAATGTACCTTCTCTATCCAAATTTGCAAATCATGATGTTCATCAAGTGTTGAAATGGGAAGAACTTGTCCTGGAGATAGAGGTGAATTTGCAACCTTAACAAAACCTTCACACAAAGTGTTGTAACAGCCCGTTTCAACATACCCATCAGCCTATAATTTTAATAAAGTATGATAACAGTGCATTACAAAGGACATCACACTTGATAAAAAATATATAATTGTAGATAAGAGTGAGGCTATGGATAGTTATGCAAATTGGTTTATACTATAGATTGATATTTTCGTTTTCAAATCTTTTAATGAAGTGATTTTCTTCTTAGCTAAAAAAATAGTAAAAAAGTTAAAAAAAAATTAATTTTGCTGCACGATCGAATGTGTAGAATTATAGAGATATTGATCCAATATGCGCTATGCATATATAGTACAATGGCTTCCCTCTTCTATATACAGCAAATAGCACATGAACTCAACTGTTGAGGTACTAAAATATTTGGTTGCAAACCAAGAATAGCTAGAATAGCCAAATTGAGAATAGCTATTGTTTGTCTTATTAGAATAACCAAATCTCAAAACACTTAGGAATAGCCTATTCTAATAAGACAAAAAATTTGAATTCTCTATTTTAATTATTTTAACCCAACCAAACACCGAATAGGCTATTCCGAATAGCCTAACTCCAAAAATAGCTTATTCTCAACCCAACCAAGGGTTATAATTTCAAATTGTCATAAGTAATTTTTTATGCAGAATTTGTGAGACTTTTTCATTATATATATAAAAAAAAAAATCAACACAAATTAGTTTATACCGTCCATCTAGTAAAGAATCTTGTTCCTGAATCACCATATAGAGCTTGATTTACCTAGATATTGAAGAATCAAAACATTAATATACCAATGAAATAATTAGTACAATAAATTTACAAAAATAACATGAATGAATCAAATAAATCTCTACATGACACCACAACTCTACTGAAATGATCAAATACTTGTAATTTGACTAAAAGGTAAAAAACCACTCAAGAAGATTTTCTTTGAATTTGATTCATGCCACAAGATTTAAGCATCACCTGTGATTATTACACAAATAAAAATGAGAAGAAAAAGGATAGAAAAATGTTGAATGAACATACATGCCATCCTGCTTGGATTACTTCTAAGTTTGCTTCATTAACACCGGTAATCCAGACTGCGGTTGAGACGATTTCATTCGCTGTCAAATTCTGATAGCCGTAGATATCAAATCTTCCCCCCGCCCCGAAGTAAGCACCATTACTCGGTAACTCATATATGGCAGACTATATTGATACATGTGCAATCAGAAAAAAATAAAAAGAGTTTGTGCTGATAGTAACTAATATAAAAGCATGTAGGCTAGGGCAGTAAATTGTAAACTCATACTCTCTCATATATCATATGAAGTAGCAAACTCACACTCTGTACCAGTACATTGTAACAGTATATATATCATATGAAGTAGCTCACTCTCTCTCTCTCTCACTCTTTCTCTCTCTCAAGGCATATCAGGCATATGGTGATCGATAGAGTCAAAGTCAACTGTCCTACTGTTAATAAAATTTAAAGGGACCATAAAATTTGTGCCCAAAAGAACCCCCCTACTAGAGCTAATTTGAGCCGAAAGAACCCAATTTACTGGGACAAAATAGCCCAAAAGAACCCAACAGAACCAATTTGAGCCCAAATAAGCCCAATACATCTGATTGTAGATATATACCAGGATAGGCAATAACCGTCGATATTATCTATTTATCAAGAGTTAAGTACTAAAAAAACTTGATTGGTGAATGAAATACTGGTTGAACAAATAAACAAAAGCATTTTTTTCTTTCAAAAATAAAAAATCTATATATATTCTTTCAAAAAAAAACAAAAGCATATTACAAACTAAATCAGATAATCAGATGACTATGATATACTGATAAGTGGCTTACATATGAAACCACATTATATCCAATTTTGCCACCAAAATTGGCATCATGAGATGAACAGTTATCGACAGATCCTCGCGCATTTGCCGATGTCATCCGGTATTCTTCTGACTCAACCTGAAAGAGAAAGGAAATGAAAACACAAAAAAATTCTTTGTGAAAACAATCTACTATAGTCTATGTTTACCTTTTGATTGTGTTTATTTTGAGATCCAACACCTTCTGATTCAATGGAGAGTAATGAAATCAGTAGAAACAAAAATGTTACTGTCTCCATCCATGATCTCATCCTTAATTTTTTTTCTTGAACAAAGATGGATAATGAGAGGTTTTTTTATTTTCCAAGGTAGCTGTTTCTTTAATGGATGGTGAAATATTGATATGAGATCACTAGATTCACTGTATCTTTCCTTTTTGTTTTCCAGTAAATCTTTTCACAATAAATTTTAGCCGGGTGATTTAATTTCTTGCTGCATGTGCTAGTTACTATTAATTAGGAAAAAATTTACAAGTAAAATCGTATTGATTCTTTAATTTTCAAATTACGTACAATGATTTGAATGCTGTACATACTAATTGTGCACGCGGAATTTTTTATTACTAGTATTGTGCCGTTTGCAACGGAACATATTATTAGATAATAAAAAAATCTCATACAAAATAACATATTTTCAAAAACAAAAAATTAAATGACAAATAACATTCTTTAAATGACATCTACATGTATATAATATTCCTTAAATGACATATTAAATAACATATTTTTTTTATCTGTTTGACATACTTTCATAAAATACTTTCATACAAAATGACATATTAAATGACAAATAATATTTCTTAAATGATATAAACAGAATTATAAATAAATGAAGACATGATCAATTAATTATCAATCAATTCGAAAATTCCTTAAATGACATATAAAATATAAAAAAATAAGGACCAATCATAATTTGCATGTGACAAGTACGTGTTTGAATAAATTTAGACTTCTATAACCCCCATAGAAGAGGGACAGTTAATATATTTGATGAGAGGACATGTACGTGCTTAATATAAGAATGGAGATAAGAAAAATTGTTTTACATGACATAAATTCCTAATTCCATCCTGATTTTCTATATAGATAAAAAGTAACTAGGTTATATGGTTGATGGGAATACTTTCCTCAAATTTATAATAGCAAGATAGCAAATTAAATAATAGAATGTACCTTGTAGGTAAAACTATATATTGCAAGAATAACCATTTCCTTAACCTAGGGCCTGTGTTGTCAAATCTTGATGCAGTAAATACAAGTAACCACTAGCTAGGTTCATGAGAACAAGTATCCTCTCCATTACTGTAAAAGATTTCCTTCACTTTATGGTTTGAGATTAACTCTCAACTACTTTGAGATTCGGGCTAACGCAGGGTAGTATTATTGGGCTTTGAGATTCGTGCCAAGTTAAAAAGAACGGTCCAGATCCAATAATTGTAAAAAATCCCCTATTACGGTACCGGCGAGGATGTGAATTCAGGTTCATGACCACTATCATCATCATCATTATTTTGGGACTGTCAAAATTGCTTCCTCTTCATCTTCTTCGGTTTCAGATTTGTGCTCTCCCTCTTGCACGTCTTCTTTGATTCTCATCCCCCCTTAAATTAAGATTTTAAATTATAAATTTGGATTAAGACAACAAAGGTCTCTGATTGGCACCATATCATACAAATTTAATCCGAGGTGTACGCATTGTCAATTGTACAACCCAGTTTAATATAGAAAATAAACATATTGCATCCATGAAAGCTCGTATGTAACAGTACCAGTTGTTAAGTACCAGTGTATGGTAACCAGAACTGAGACACAAACTTTGTTTGTGATTTTAAGTTGACAGAGGAAAGTCGTAACTGAGACACACGAGTACTACATTACAAATAGATAACCAGCACTGAGACACAAACTTAAATTTATTTCCCTTATGGTCTGATCTCGTCTACAACACATGCAACAAAGAAACCTCAAAGTAGCTGATAGAAAAGAATCCATATTTGCCAGCACCCAGAATAAGAATTCCCTCAAAAATAATAAGAAAGAGAAGAAGAGAAAAAGAAAGAAGAAAGAAGAAAGAAGAGAATGGAAAATAACAGAAATTAAATAATGGAAAGAAAACATGAAGAGAGATTAGAAATAAATGAGAAAACACAAAAGGAAGCAGAAATGGAGTTGTCAGTTTACCGGAAACAGAGAAGAAAAGGGTCAGAAATCAGCACAGGAAAATAAATTCAAAAGTCCCTGGCAGATGGGCCTACAAGTCAGTGAAACGACTCTGTTATTGAGCCCAGCGAAATTCTCCGGTTCACGAGGGACCGACTCTATCCACCAAAGCACACAGCGGACCCCTCCTCTCTCTCTCTCTTTTAACCTTACAGGTGGGCCCTACTCCGATTGACCAATCAGTGTGTAGCGCTCTATTGTCTCTCATTTCTTGCTGCATGTGCTACATTATGTTCCAATATGAGGCCGTATTTTGAATGAATTTAGTCTGCAAGTAATTTTTCATATTGTGATTATTTTGAACGATTCATATTGACTATTTGAACTTTATAAACTGAAATATTAGTCCAAAGTACAAACCAATGTGCACTATGCATAATACCATAGCCTCATTCCATTTTCTAATACCAGGTTAAGGTATTCCATTTTGCTTGCAGCGAATTTGATCATCTCATGGTCAAATTTGTGCGGTGAAGATCTGCATATTCATGACTTTCACTTTTATTGGTCATGTTTGGTTGTGGAGTAAGTTGTGTAAGTTACTTCACCTCTTCGGGTAGAGTAGCTTCTTCCATCAGTGGGTCCCGCAGTTAGGGTAACATTTATCTTACAATTTCTTTCTATTCATCACATTATTCCACCAAGTTCTAGCCAAACATGATTAATTTCAAACTGTCTTAGTTTGGAGTAAGAATTTTAATCCAAAGTAATCTTGGAGTAAGAATTTTAATTTAAAGTAACTTTACTTCACAACCAAACATTATCATTAATTAGCCTCATACATATGACGGATTTAAGAGTGGAGGTATTATTCGGATAAGTCCATTTTTTAGACTAATCAGCTCGTCTCGAGGATAATTAGGTCGAGTTTTAGATCATGTAAACTTCATATTATTTCAAGTTTTTTATTGTTTGGTTTAAGTATGTTTACGAGTTTCAAATCAGATTTTATGTTGACTTTTGGGTCATTCGAGATCGTTTACAAATTCCGGAGCAAATGTTTGAATTTAGATCGACATATATAGATATTCAAATTATTTGAATTTCTATCGGTTCGGCGATTAATCTGTATGATTTTTTTTTTGTAGGAAGAACACTAAACAATAAGAAATAAATAAAAATAAGAGAAAATGTTTCGAACGGTCCTCCAACTTAGAGCGGGAAAAACGTGCCGTGCCGTGACTAACACGCCGTGACTTTGGTCTCGTGCCGTGCCGTCCCGTGACCAAGTTAATTTTTCACGTGCCGTGCCGTGCCATGACCAAAATGTCAATGGGTGGTCACGGCACGCGAATGGTCACGCCACGTGAGTCACGCCGTGCCTAAACGTGCCGTGACCATACGTGACTCGCGTGACTCACGTGACTATTTAATTATAATTTAGGTTAGTTTATTCAAGATTTACCATTAAATCAATATCTAATGGTCCTAATTACACGTGACTCGCGTGACTACGTGCCGTGCCGTGCCGTGACTAAATTTTTCACGTGCCGTGCCAAAGTTTCAAAAGATGAGCACGGCACGCGAATGGTCACGGCACGGGACACGCGAGTTACGGCACGCGAATGGTACGCGTGCAGTGCCGTTCCGTGCCGTTCCGTGACAGAGCCGGCTCCGGCGTTCCATTTTTCCCACTCTACTCCAACTAGTTCAATTTTCAATTTGTCTCCAAGTCAAAAAAGAATGAGAATGATCATAATTCTAGATTAGCAAAATTAAGCACAGGTCATCAAAAAATGGACGAGAATGATCGAACAAAAAAAAAGTGGATGAAAGAAATCTTTCCGGACAAAAATTGAGTAAAAAACAGTAGTTAGGAGGTGAATTAGTTAGATTTTAGATATAGATGTCTATTAGTAGTACTTTAAAGGATTGTAAACAGAGTTTTAAAGGGTTAGACATAACGCTAGACAGAAATAGTTCGAAAACGTTTCGGAGTTTGAGTTTGGAAGACAGTTAGTTCGTTCCAATAAATAAAACTAATTAAACCATATAAATTGTTTGAATAAGACCCGGAGAAAAACATTACAAAATAACGGATGTATTTACTCAATTAGAATAATAAAAAATTAAATTTTTAATTACCTACTCTAATTCAGTTATTAATTATACATATCTTTAGCATCAAGCGTAGAACAGTACATATATATTTAACATCATGCTACACCAAATTACTTTCAAAATTTGTTCCTCCGATGAAATTATCACTATTTGACTCCTCCATATTCAAAGTGAGAATCTTTAATTAAGAGAGAAAAATAGAAGAACTTAGAAAAGATATAATACAATATATATTTTGTCCATATAAAGTGACATGATTATAAAAACAAATTATAGTCTCCATGAATGTTATTTTGATAGTAGTGTATAATTATCTCATATGATTTGGACTACGGATTTAGGATTTATACGTACATAGACAACGTCATTGGTGTAAGTAGCAGGGCAATAATTTAGCCAAAATTACATTAAGGATATAAATACTAAGTTTGAAAATATAAAATATGGACAGTTATCAAAATTAGCAACAATATAATAAATTTTGTAAAACAAAGTGCAATAACACTAACCTGATTTTCACTAATATCTAACAGTAGAAAATTGAATAAATTATACTCCATATCATTTGTTTAATTATGATATTAATCAAAAAATATTTTTACAATTTTTCAACTTGATAAGACCTATAAGGAAAGAAATTGATATATTAAAAACAATAAAAATATTTTCATACAAAAGACATTTTGTATCACACAAATTGCATTACTTATCATGCATCTCAGCTCATCATAATCCATGCACTTCTGTCCAGAGCAGAAAAATGGAATTTTCTTTTTAAACTTCAATCACTTCGCTATAATATTCATCTTTTTTCTCTTCTACGATTGACAACGTGGCAGGTAAACAAAAGAGGTATTGGAGCTCACCATTTAGAGGTCAATTTGGGTCCGAAGCCCATCGGACTCAAAGTGAGTTTGATGGGTTCGATGACCGTCTGATCTGCTTTAAGATTCGCACCCACAACTTTTGCGTTTGATTTAAAATTTGTGCGCACGAATCTTAAAGCATATTGGACGGTCCCGAAACCCATTGGACCCAAGTTGCTCTCCACCATTTAACCTTCTCATGTGCTTCAGCCAAGCATTCTTGTTCTTCTTGTGGAACCACTGAAATACAAATCAAGTTTATATGTAGAAAGTAGAGACATTAATGTTGGGCCCAATAAGCCCAATATACTGTGCAGCTTATAAATCACATGAGCCATTGATTATTGTTGGAAGCAATGTTTCTTCCAAATTCATTTTTTATATTTTTGGGCTAAGATACGTAGGAAAATGTCACAAATTAATTAATCATCTCGTGAAACTTGTGGGTCACTTTTGTTCTTCGCCAAGTTTCTCCTCAATGGCGCTACTCTCTCTTTGTTTTTGTTAATTTATCCTTCTTGTGTTTGATTACATAATGGCTACGTATATTAATTTGATAATTTCAGTTGAAATGTTTTTGCCATTTTGTCATATATATGGTAACGGAATTTATTATGAAAATGGGTATAAATTTGTTGTTATTCCAAAGAGATCTTATTCCTATCCCAACCGTTGATCATATGTGAATCTCAAAGAAAAATGTTTTTTGTGCCTGAATCTCGACAAAGATCAACGGCTGGGATCAGAATAACAGGGTCATGTTATCCCTTTGGAATAACAGCAGATTTATTTCCATGAAAATGAGGCAATTATTGTAGATTATATGTGGTCATGTGATTGTTACTGTATCTTTAGATGGGCAATGGTTGTAGATTATTTGTGGGCATGTGTTGCTTTACAAATCCAAATTTCTCTTTTTATTTAGCTATGGATAAAATTTAAGCCTTCAATAATTACATTACACTATACTATGCTAACCATTACTTATGCACAATTATGTTTCATTTTTTTTCTTTTACTAGTACGGTAAATGAAACTTAGATATACTTAAAAAAACAGTTCCTTTTGATTATTTGATTAACGAAGAGCAAATTAAAATAAGAATTAGAATTCAAAAGTTACAAGAAACATTATTAAAGTCCAATTCACATTGAAAGAGATACTAAATTAAATTAAATACACACTCAAACAACAACCACAACAAATTTAAACACTTATTTAGCACTGAAGTTGAAATTAAAACAAAAATAACCCTCAAAAAAATTAAAACAAATAAATATAAAAAAACTACGGTTGAATTCAATTCCTAAAATTATGTAGATCAAAACTATATTATCTAATATCTGTAGTACAACATGTTTTGGTGAGTTGTCAAGCCATGTTTTATATTTCCTAATCAATCCCTATATATGTAAGATTACATTTCCTAATCAATCCCTATACAACATGTTTTACATTTCATATACATTTACTAATCAATTCAGCATTCTTTCAGGAAGTTATGTAAGATTACATTTTAACGTAAATGTCAAATATAAATCAAAAAAAAGAAAAAAAATTGACTTAAAAAGCTATTATTTATTAATTAACAAAACAAATTAGAATTACCTAATTTAGTTTCAAGCATATATCAATTAAATAATAGCACTAGAAGGCTATTATTTGTTAACTTTGATTAATTGTTAGTTAGAAATTAAAGAAGTCAGTATTTGAAGTTTTATCTTTCTAATTCTTTAATTTATAAACATTATATTAAGCTAACTATTGTAATGTAGTGACAATAATTGAATCTTTACTTCTATAACACTTTTTATTGTGTCTATCTTTAGTGTAATTAGCCTACTAAACCATTATTTATTACAATTTGTACACCAAAAAATAAAAACATTTAAATTGGAAAAGATAAAACTTAAACATTTTCAAAATAAGCAACAATAAAAATTTATAAACCAAGTACAATAATAGTTATTTGATTTTCACCAAGTACAACAATAGTGCAATAAAGCTTACCTGATTTTCACTAATATCTAATGGTAGAAAATTGAATAAATTATACTCCATATCATGTGTTTAAGATATTAATTAACAAATAATTTTATAATGTTTCAACTTGATAAGAACGTATAAGGAAACAAATTGGTATATTTAAAGCAACAAAAATATTTTCATACAAAATACATTTTGTATCACACAAATTGCATTACTTGACATACTTCTCAGCTTATCATACTTTGTACGCTTCGATCTGTTCTGTTAGGGGTAAAAAAAAATGCAAATATATAATTTTTTTAAACTTAAATTACTCCGTTATAATATTCATGCTTCTTCTTTTTTGCGTACGTGGCAGATAAAACATAATAATTTCGTTAATTTTTCCTTATATTCATTATAATTTGTAGCAGTTTGGAATGGAAAATAAACTATAAAAAAACATAGCTAGATTGCTAAATCAATATAGGAGTCACTGGTAACTTTTTTTTTGTGACAAAAATTACTCCAAAAATACCATCGGTGCATAATTGTGCTGCATAACTATTTTTTTCAGGCTTTATATCAAAGAAAAATGTCACAAATTAATTAATTGTCTCGTGAAACTTGTGTGTCATTTTTGTTTTTGGCCAATTTCTCCTCAAGGCACTACTCTCTCTCTCTCTCTCTTTGTTTTTATTAGTTTATTCTTGTTGTGCTTGATTAATTTCAGTTGGAATGTTCTTGCATTTTTGTCATATATGTCATGGAATTTATTATGAAAATGAGGCAATTATTGTAGATTATATGTGGCCATGTGATTGTTACTGTATATATATTTTGATGAGCAATGTGTTGCTTTCCAAATCCAACTTTTTTTATTTAGCCATGGACAAAATATAGGCCTTCAATTACTATATTATGTTTGCCATTATTTGTATATGTTGTATTAAGATGTGGATACTAGCTATTTTAAATTGGATGGCAATTTATTGACTATAAATTGATTTAAAAATTATTTAAATTAACTTTTAATTTAAAGTTCAATATTTGAAATATGATCATATATCAAATTATTGAACATCAAAATGATAATACTTAATGGAAATTATTAATCAAATACTTTCAATTTACAAAAATTTATATATATAGTGACATCTGATAGAATATTATCAATACTTAAATTGCATGAAATTTGAATGTGTGATACACAACCACTTTGTAAAACCAACAACATGCCTACAAATATTTTTTATTGTTGAAAATTTTCTAACTTAATTTGAAATACATTGCTAACTGTCAGTTGACTCATTATCAGTGAATTCCAATCCTTTTAAATTTGACCACAATATAGCCACAGGTTTAGCTATATGACAGATGCGCCACAAATAATCGCGATCCGTGCTCCAAACCACAGTGTGTGCCCATGCCTATTGCCACATGACCTGTCTTTAAGACAGGTAGGTAGGAAAAGAAAAAAAACATTTTTTTTCTTTCTTTTTTAATATTAATTACTATTTTATTTGCTAAGAAGGAGACAATAATTAATCCATAATGCAAAATGTCAAGGCCTTCTCTAATACTGCTAAGCACTAAGCACAATGGCCAAAATATCCAGGTTGTTAGCCTCACTTTCTATACTTTGGCACTAGGCAGTGACACTGTGACACGTATCGGACACGTATACGCGTCCGATATGGCCCCTAATACGTATCGGATACGCCAGCTAGCATATCGGCTTATGTGACGTATCTTTAACTCTTGATACATTCTGCGATACCCCTGACACTTCTGGATACAACCTGAATACGTGCACCGTGGACCATGCCCACCATAAACCAGCGCTAAACCAGCTGTACACCGCATATGGACCACACCAAAAATAAGGTTTTTCTTGTGCATGTGGAGAATCAAACTCTAGTTCTTCCCTCTAGAATAGAAATATACTCTTACCACTACACTAGATCACATTTGATGTGAGATTCTAGTAGCTATTATATTAATTTAATGTATACCTAGAATTTTTTATATTTAATTTATATAATACAAGTGTTAAATTAATAATATAATTAAAATAATATAATATAATAAGCGTATCGTATTCTTGATTTTTGAGAATTACTGTATTACCGTATCCGTATCGTATCGGATACGATACCGTATCCATATCCATGCAACATAGTGCGACAGTGATGAGAGAATAGAAGTCTAAATAGATCTCTGATTGTCTGTGGCTAGAATTGGTATATCTCACATGGGGCGGGATGTCAAATGTTGGGACCAATACATATATTATGAGTCCGACTACTATAACACTAGTGTCATTCCAAACTAAATAACACCACATCTTAAACCATTGGATCTACTTTAATATTCGTGTACAAGATAGCGCTGGAATGACACTAGTGTCTTGCACGAATATTAAAGTAGATCCAATGGTTTAAGATGTGGTGTTATTTAGTTTGAAATGACACTAGTGTTATAGTAGCCGGACTCTATATTATGGGTAGAACTAGGGTGCTCTTGAGTTCACCAAGCTCTTGGTGAACTCAAGTTTAAAACCCATCGGATCGGTTTCAAATGACGAATCTGAACCGTTGAAACTCGTAAGGTCCATCGGATCGGCTACAAACGACGAATCCGAACCGTTGAAACCCGTCTACCTTACAAGTGATGCATCTGCATGCAAAAAATTTAAATTTTAAAATTAATTTTGCATAGAGTCAAGTGATCAAAAGACGTCAAAAAATGAATGCATTAAAATTAATTTATTAACCTTCTAATTTTGACTGCTTGACTTTATCCTAAATTAATTCGAAAGTATAAATTTTTTGCATGTATACGCATCACCCGTAAGGTAGGCTGAATTCAACGGTTCGGATTCGTCGTTTGAAGCCAATCCAATGGGTTTTAGACTTGAGTTCACCAAGGGACTTGGTGAACTTAAGAATACCCTAGTTCTACCCCCATATATTATTTTTGAAATTATTGAAGCCCTTGTTTAGTGTTTTATTATTTTGAAAAAAAAATTGTTCGTATATCCATTAAAACATTCTAAATTGCTTACATTTCCATTAAAACACACAAATCTCATTTTTCCCATTTTAAATTAAAATACTTTATTTCTCCCTTATTTTCATTAAATCTGAAAATTTTAAATTTAATAAACATTTAGTTCTATTAATAATTATAATACATGTTTTGTCCTACTTTTAAATGGACACGTTCATTTGACTTGCAACTAGTGTATTGAAAAAAACTGGGCGGTCCAGGACCTGACCAGCCAACCCGTGGACCGGACCCGGATCGCCCCGCCCCGTGCACCAAACCCGTCCTGTACCGGGGTTAGGCAAGGGTCGGTCCGTGGACCGGCCGGCTTGGTTTTTTTTCCACAGACCCGTGCATACCCCCCCCTCGCGTGTAGACCTGTCCAGGACCAGACCGGACCAAACCAGGATCCAAACCCGCTTGACCCGGACCAAACCCCCTAAACCTGGACCCTAACCCGCCTACCCGGACCCTAAACCCGCTAAACCCCTTGGACCCGCTGGACCCGCCCCCCCCCCCCCCCCCGATTTGACTTGAGTTGACATTTTACTGTAGCAATAAGAATTTTTTTGAATCCAACGGCTCCAAACTTACTGTAGCAATTCGAATTTTCCCCCAAAAAATCCCTATAAATTTACACTCCATCCTTCTCTCATTTTCACACCAAACTCTCATTATTCTCAATATATTATTCTCTCAATCTCATATTCTCATATTCTCAATTTCTCAATTTCTCATACTCTCATTATTTTTATTGTTCCCAAATTTTAATTTAATTATTAGGAAAAAAAATATAGTTGCAAATTTATTTCATCCCGCAAGATTTGAAGGTTCGATTTGTTTCATGTTATATTTATTTTTTGTTAGATTAAAATATTAAATAGGTTATATTTATTATAAATAGGTTAGATTTATTTAAATTTCATTTTATTTTTTAAATGTGTTAGTTTTATTATAAATAGGTTAGATTAATTTTTAAAAGCTTAAATATGTTAGATTTATTGTTAATTTTGTTAGATTTATTTTTAGAATAGGTTAGATTTATTTTAAAATAGGTTAGATTTATTTTTGAATAGGTTAGATTTATTTTTGAAATATGTTAGATTTATTTATAAATAGGTTAGATTTATTTCTAAAATAGCCTAAATATGTTAGATTTAATTTTAAATAGGTTATATTTATTCTAAAATAGGTTATATTTATTTTAAAATTGGTTATATTTATTTTTGAATTCGGATATTTTTTTTGAATAGGTTAGATTTATTTTTGAATAGGTTAGATTTATTTTTAAATTGGTTAGATTTATTCTACAATAGGTTATATTTATTTTAAATTGGTTATATTTATTTTAAAATTGGTTAGATTTATTTTAAAATTGGTTAGATTTATTTTTGAATATGTTAGATTTATTTTTGAAATATGTGAGATTTATTTATAAATAGGTTAGATTTATTTTTAAAATAGCTTAAATAGGTTAGATTTATTTTTCAATTCGGTTTTATTTTTAAGTAAGTTAGATTTAATTTTAAATAGGTTAGATTTATTTTTGAATATGTTAGATTTATTTTTATAATAGATTAAATATGCTAGATTTATTTTTAAAATAGATTAAATATGTTAGATTTATTTTTAAATATGTTAGATTTATTTTTGAATAGGTTAAATTCGGTTTTTAAATTCGGATTTTTTAACTGTAGATTTGTTAAATTTATGTTAGATTTAAATTTGGTTTTTTTATTATTTCTATGTTATTTTGAAAAGGAAAAAAAATGGCATCTCAAAATGCACCTTGGTGGAGGTATTTTGAACGGACCTTCGATGCAGATGGGACCTTAATCAGTGCAAGATGTAAGGTAGAGGGCTGCACTGCCTCTTACAATTTCGTTAAAGCTAACGGTGTACTTACATTTAAGAAACACGCCGATAATCACTATAAGCGGCAAGAGGAACCCATTGTAGCAACAACATCAGGTGTTGAGAGTTAGAACTCTTTTAATCTTTTCGTCTATTTTTTAAACATTTCAATTATTTTTTAAAATTATTCATTTTAAAGAAAAATTACTAACAAAAAAAAAAAGTTAGAACTCCACCTATGTTATTTTACATAGCCGGTCGCAAGCCCGAAATAAAGGAGGAGGTTTGTTTTTAAATCAATTGTTTTAAAATAATTCGGTTTTAAAGATCAAATAATTCGTCTTTTTTTTTCCTAAAGCAATTGATTTAAGAAATTTTTGTAATATCAAAACCGAATTTTTGTAATATCAAAACCGAATTTTTGTAATATAAAAAATGATCTAATTCAGTTTAGTTTTTAAATCAATGGGTTTAAAATAAATTTTTTTTAATAAAATTATTGCAATGTCGTGAATTTTGATTTATATTTTATTATAATAAAAATTATTCGGTTCAAATAACAAATTTATCGATTTGAAAAAAAAACAGCAAAAAAAAAAATCCGGGTTTGGACTGGACCGGACCGTGAATCCTCTGGACCCGTGGACCGGACCGTGGAACCGCCGGACCCGTGTGTTGATCATGGGGCGGATTTGGCCTTCGAAAACCGGACCCGTGATACCCCCACCTGTGAACCCGTCCAACCGCCGGACCCATGGACAGGACGGGTTTGGACCTGACCGGACCGGCCCGCCCCGTTGTAATAACACTACTTGCAACACACTATATCTTTTTCTGTGATTATGCCTAGCTCTACCCGAGCAAAACCTCTATGACCAGTTTAGTCATTAAAAGAAAAACATGTAAGTATACATGCAATTCTATCACAAGACGGCCGAAGTTAGGCATATAATCATAGAAAAAAGAACTGAGTGTTGCAACTCAAATAGACATATCAATTTAATTATATGACAAAACATGTATTTAAGCTATTAAATAGAACTAAATGATTATTTAAATTAAAAAAAAAAAATTTAATAAACATATTGTAAGATATTGTAACTTACAAATATTATAAGTGAATCCTTCCTCTATATATATTATATATCAATACTTGTATGTGTCAGTTTTAATTTATTAGTGACTTTCTAAGATATGGTCGCGATCAAAATGAGGTCAATTTGGGTCCGATGTCCATCGGACTCAAAGTGAGTTCGATGGGTTCGATGACCGTCCGATCTACTTTAAGATTCACGTCCGCAATTTTCGCATGTGCTTTAAAATTCGTGCGCACGAAATCGTAAAGCAGATTGGACGGTCCCGAATCCCATCAAACCCAAATTTAAGTCCGATGGGCATCGGACACAACCTGCTCTCGATCAAAAGATAGATATACCAAGAGTTCTCTCTATTTAAAAATATTTTAGTCCATGACATGCTTAATATATATACGATGTGTTCCTCCCCGCTCCATGGAATCCACATTCCAAGAAACAACAAAATTTTTATTTTTTTACTTTTTTGCTTCAAACCTTAAATTATTGGAGAGAGAGAACAAATCCATGCAAAATGTATTCTTATGAGATCAGTGTGCCGTGTATGCGAGGGACATTTTTGTATCTTATGACTATTAAGTCTATAACAGTCCAAATTTTTTGACTTAATTGTTTGCTTGAAAAAATAATAATAATTTGAGCTATGTTTCAAATTAAGTAAAATAATTTAAGATATATAACAGTAGAATAAGGTAAATTAAAATAAATTATAATTATTGTTACTGTTATTTCTAGGGGCGGATTCAAAATTTTGTCAGGAGAGCAAAAAAATATCAAATTGAGTTTAAATAGCTAATCGGATTTAAATCCATTAACTAATTGGATACTCGATAAAAAACAATGTTTTAACTTATACTTTACAATGCTTTGACTTGTAATTTCTAATGTTCTAACTTATAATTCTAATTACCAATCAAAATTCAACAAATTTATTTCACTTTTAACACTAAATTTAATCCGAATTACAAACCAAACATCCAGAGAGAGGCAAAAAAAATTTCAGAGGGGGACAAAGTCGGTGAGGACTGATAGATCTCCATAAAACTCAAAATCCAGTGGGTCCGCCCTGGTTATTCCCAACTTGGATTATAAGATATTTTATTTAAAAATTCTGATAAACGTAAATTTATTTATTAAATTCATCAATTTGGGAAACTCATTAAAAATAAAAATCAAAGAAAATTATACCTATACCGCTAATTATTCATAGCATTAAAAAATTAAACTTATAGCACTGCTTTTCTCATATCTCGAAGCCACAACCGCTGAATTGTTCAACGGTTTGCATGATATCAACCACTGAATAATTGAGGAGTTGTGATATAAATTGAGATACTAAGGAAACAGTGAATTTTTTTTTATCTATGAAAAATATTAAAAAAGAAGGAAGATAAATTGAAAGATCAATAGAAATTTTACTGATTCAAACTTCACACACATATTCAGAAAAAAGAAAACAGATATGTGTCCGAATTCTCTGTAGCTTCATCATATTAGAAATATAGCATAAATTAAGAGTCATACTATCATAAATATTGGAGCAATAGAAAATCAAAAGAGATGTACACACGTCCGAAATTTCTATTAATATTCAAAAAAATATATAAAATTTAACAATCTGCACTTAAATTCGGAAAATTTTCAAATCTGTCCAATCCATAGAATCATTCCAGATTCGGTCCTTCTTTCTGGATAATTATTTTCCGGATCCAGAGGTGCCTCAGTTAACGCAGATCCAGAGAATAATTCTCTGGATTTGGGTTTTCAAAGAATTATTCTCCGGATTTGTTTTTTTATTTTTTTAATTAAATAGAAAAATGTTATGATTTATTTATTTTTTATTAAAATATTAGAAATATATTTATATTTCTTTGAAAATAGATGGAATACTATGTATAATTGAATTTATTAGAAAAAATGCGACAAATAACCCGGATCAACATTTTTTATGTTGGATTTTTTGTGGTTGTAAGAAAAATTAAAATATTTCTCTGTGTGTTATTGGAAAAAAATAAAAATGTTTTGGATCTGAGTTATTGATCCCGATTCAAAAGTCACTTCTAAATAAATAAAGAAAATATCCTGGTCCTTCTAGTACATTCAAACTGTAAGATACTTCATCTATTTTAAAAAAAAAATTAATCTGACATTTTGAATGTTTTGATATCAATGTTTTTTCAAAATAGATGCAGTATTTTAGAATTTGAATTTACTAGAAAAACCACGGTATTTTCTTTATTTATTTAAGTGACTTTTGAACCGGGATCAATAATTCAGATCCAAAATATTTTTATTTTTTTTCAGTAACGCACAAAGAAATATTTTAATTTTTCTTACAACTGCAAAAAATCCAGCTTGAAAAATGTTAATCCGAGTTATTTGTCGCAGTCTTTCTAATAAATTCAATTATATAGTATTCTATCTATTTTCAAAGAAATATAAAAAATATTTCTAATATTTCAATACAAAAAATAAATAAATCATAATATTATCTATTTAATTTTAAAAAAAATACAAATCCAGAGAATTATTCTCCGAAACCCAAATCCAGAGAATAATTCTCCGGAAAGAGATCTTTGGATCTGGAAAATTATTTTTCGGACAGATTTGGATATAAGTTGAAAATGGATGTAGATTTGTAACTGTTGAAACTTTTTCGGATATTAATAAAAATTTCGGTACACACATTCACAACAGAAAATTAATTTAGATCGGTGGAATTTCTACTTATAGTTTGAATTAGTAGAAATTCTATCGATTCTATATATCGAAATATAGCAGTGTTTTTTTTCTATTTTTCTCTCTTCTTTTATAATATTTTTTATAGATAATAAATTCTCAAAAACAGTGATACAAATTTAATTTTTTTAATTCTATATAAAACAAGGAATTCGTATCCTCTGCATTAACTCATCGTGCATTAATAGATCTAGACCGTCCAATTGAGATCCGCAATAATATTAAAAGGCCCCGTGCGTCATAGGCGGATACCGGATTGGCTCCGATCCGGATCAGACGGCCAACATGCATTAAACTCAAAAGATTCTCTTTTTTTAGTTAATGCACAGGATACGCATTGTAAAAGAAGATGGTGTATGGATTTACACGAGTCCGAATCTGCTGCGATTCCGAGGCAGATCGCAGGACCCTGCGATCCCGAGATCAACGGTTCAAATTTCCTCAAGCGCGGATCTCGGAAACGTTCTTAAAAAGTAAATTTTCACGCACGCATCTCGATAAAGACCAACAGTTGAGATGGGATCGCAGGGTCCTGCGATCTACCTCGGAATCGCAGCAGATTTATTTTCGGATTTGCACATCTTGTTTTAAAAAAGTGTGTGAGCTAGGCTTAGGCAGCAAAATCTCAGAGCTTAGATGGTGTCAGGTGGACTCAGCAGTGTTGTGCGTACGAGTGACGGCGTGAGAGAGACATTAGAGCAGACATAATTGTACAAAAGTAAACAAAGGGAGCCTTTGCTTGGGGACCTTTTCTATCTTTTCATTTGTAGCATCTAGATTAGTCACAAGTGTACAAGTCTCCTTAAGGATTTTTTTTTAATTTAGAAATTTAAAAATTTAATCTTTAAAAAATAGATGAATTATTTTTTATTTTAAAAATAGATGAAATTGCATCAATATTCAATGGTGAGTTTCACCAAGAACAGACTAATGGAATCACACTAATAGTGCGGCTCCAGCAGTTATCGGACAAATCTGGGTCAATAATTAATTTTTGGGTAAATTTGTGGCCATGATCAATTTTCGGATACTATGGTCAGGATGGAATTTAAGGTCTGAAAAATACTGAAACCATATTATTGGTGTGGTTCCATCTATTTTTTATGAAAAAAAATCAATTATTTTCTTTTTAAAAAAATTAAAATTTTAGTTTCTAAATAAAAAAACATTCCCTCCTTCCTTCAAAGTTTTTCATTTATCTACCCGGAATAGTTTCAAAAAATTAACATGACAAACAAATCACTAAATAATGTCCAATAAGGTGTCAATCTCAACACTCAACTACAAGGTCTAGGGAATAATTTTTGAAATTCTACTTGAATGACACCAAATAATTGGGTCCTCAATTTTCAAATTTGAAAATGCAATATCCAAGTATCTACATACCTATGGTCCCTGATTCCTTTTACTTTTTTGAAATTCAAAATAATTTTTGATTCCTTGTCAGATATTCCTAATTATTTGATTTTTTAAAATTCAAAATAGTCTTGAACTATAATAGTTCTAATATTACTTAGAAAAAAAAAATAGAAATTTGTATTGCGTAATTTTGACTAGTTATAAAAATGCTCTTTGATTAATTTTTTTAGAAATAATTAAGGTTTTATTTAATGGCTCATTAATGATTGTAGGCACAAAAATAATTACATTTTATCATTAACTGTGAGCAATATAGCACTGATTCATATTTCATATCATTACTTTTTCTAATACTAATTAATTATTTTGGGATCATTATCAGTATAATTAACAGGTTGCCTTTATAATTTTATATATATTTTTTAATAAATACTTGTATTTCTTAGCTCTTTTATAAAATAAAATTACATTACAATAACTTATGAACATCAACCTTCAAAAAAAAAAAAAAAAACTTATCAACATCTTCAATTTTAGTTTATTTTAATTTTGCTTCTGACAGTGAGATCAAATGAGAATTGAAGGGTAATAATATATAGAAAACCAAACAAAGAATATGACAAACAGTTGTTAAAATAATTGCTAATGTCAGATTTTATTGGATAAGCAAATTCAGCGTCCTCCTGCCGAATCCAACTGGTAGGGATCCTCTCCAGTACAAAGGAAATTACCGGATGGTCCAAACAGATCTAAACCGTCAATTTCCATTCGGACAGTTATATCGAGGCCGAGTTAGGGGTAAATATTTTAACAGAGTAGTTTTCGCTACATGCAGCGCATAAACCATATCTAGCTCTGTTTTAATTCTATAGTCTGTGCGCTGTGTAAAGCCAAATCTACTCTGTTAAAATGTATCCGAACCGTCTGATTTGAAATAGACGATCTGCTAAGGAGGACCATCTAATCTAACACAGGGAGGAGGCCATTCCGAGATCGACGGTCCAGATTGAAACAACTGTAGAGGACCCGAATCTGCGGTCCCACAGTTGGTAGAGACGTAGATTAGAGTCCGGATCCTCCGAAGTAACTCAAATTTTGGATTTAGATCCGTACCGTGTATGCACTGGATTTCATTAATATTCGTGCTTAAACAAATCTGACGGTGAAGATCTAAACTTATAATTTGAGTTACTTCAGGTAATATTAATTCGAGTTGGTAGAAGAGAAAGCAACAGAGAGATGCATCCCATGTTGATCCTGTGGCGGGAAAGAGCAACGGTCACTCTTACCCACCTCATAATGCACACTACCTGTTTGTTCTTTTGCCTCTCTTGTTTTCTTCTCTCTTTCCCCTTTGTTTTCTTTTCCTTCTCTCACTCTCTCTCTCACGAGCGAATGTTCCATTCTCTATTCCTCTCTCTCTCTCTCTCTGTCTCTTATATCTTCTTCATTTCTACACACTCCATACTTTGCACAACAGGCCATACGTTCTTATCCAATGGCTCTCATCCCCTCCTCTTCGCAAGCCCATTTCACACAAACCCGACTCGATCTCGATTCAATCCGGTCTCTCATCTCCCAAGTAAACCACCACCTAAACCACCTCCTCTCTGACCCGACTTCCTGCAATTCCCTCCAGCGAAAATCCCGTGCAATTCTATCCAACTCCACCTCTCAATCAACTGAACTAACCGACCAGTCGGTCATATCCAGTCTCTACTATGGAATCAAGTCAACCGAGGCCGGTAACCAGTGTGGTTCGATCGAGGAAAAGAAATCCCGGCTTGTTGATGCTGAGAAAATGCTTCAGGTACCGGCATTGCAAGAGGAAGAAGGTACCAGCACTGGTATTGAAAACCGGCTTCTGGTATCGCTCGCGTATTTCTACCTTGCATTGGTGAAGAAGTTACAAGGTGATCAATGGCAAATGACCCTTCATTTCTTGCAATCCGTGTCGGTTCATCCGGAACTGGTACGGACCGAGCTTTCACCGAGGTTATGGGAATGTGTCTTCGGTGCGCGTGTACCTGGTGCGGGGAGAAAAGTAGGGGAGGAGATTGATGAAGTGGCAAAATGTCAAGCTAGGAGATACAAGAGCTGGTTAATGTACTATCAAGTGGTTTCTTACGGCGATAACCCGACTTGGAATAGAAATTGCGACACTGGTACAAGCAACCATCAGTGAGTGTAAACTGCACAGTTTATCTTTTCTTACCAATTTCTAGGTTACTTGCATAAAATTGAGGGGGTTTATGCAAATATGGTTGGAGGAAATGCATGTGAAAAAAGTAAATATAGAATAAAAGAGGGGCATTTGTGCAAACTCTAATATTCTAAAAACAAATTTGTATTGTAAACAGCCTACAAAACTTGATTGCGAACAAAATAAAAATTCTCTGAGGTCATGCAAACAAAATAGCAAGGAAAATGAAATTCCAACTTTTTGGAAGGTTGGATAAGCAAACTAATAAGAATGTTCTTTCTGAGTAGAACTAGGGTGCTCTTAAGCTCACCAAGTCCCTTTGTGACCTTAACTCAAATATTTATTGAATTGGTTTCAAACGACGCATCCAAACCGATGAAACCGATCTACTTCACGAGTGATGCATTTACATGTCAAATTTTGTGAATTTTGAAACTAATTTAGTATAAAGTTAAGTGGTAAAAAAAGATGGTTTATAAGTTAATTTTAATGTGTTCATTTTTTATCATTTTTTGACCGCTTGACTTTATATTAAATTAGTTCGAAAATTGAAATACTTGACATGTAAACTCATCACTCGTGAAGTAGATTGGTTTCAACGGTTTGAATGCGTCGCTTGAAACTAATTCGATGAGTTTTTGAGTTAAGCTCACAAAGATACTTGATGAGCTTAAGAACACCCTAGTTCTACTCGTTCTTTCTTTTTCAAAATTATTTTACTCATGAGTTCTGGATCCTCCTAAACTTGGGGTAAAGATTTTACCAGAGCAGTTTTGGCTTCATGCAGCGCACAAACCATATGCAGTGCTGTTTTGATTCTATGGTCCATGTGCTTCATGAAGCCAAAACTGTTCTGTTAGAAATTTATTTACCATGCAAAAAGATTTTGCACTAGTGACCTTTTAAATTTACACTATTTGCACCACATCTTCACTGATTCATGTTAGCACATGCTCTGAAAATGACAGTATTGTAGTGTATAAGCAAAAGGTCCATCGCATGTCACATGCAGGGATTAGCTAAGTAGTGTTATCTTTTGCATGTGACAGGTGAAAATATTACCTTTTTCTCAAATTATGCAAATACCTTCTATTTGAAAATAGTTTTTTTCAAGCAAATACAACCAAAAATGTACATGCAAGTGGTCCAGTGAAGACAAATCTACAGGCTTTATGTTTGTAACTTCTCTTTTGTTTGTATACAATTATATATTTAACTATTCAAATGCTGAAATCAAAAACAAGAAAATGACAAACATTTTTGCATATTCAAGTGTAACATGTTTTTAATCTCTTAAGTTACTTCAAGAAACTAATTTTAATTTTTTTTTTGTTGTTTTTACAGGTGTACCAGTTGCACTTTGACTGCTATCCCAAGCTCCTTCACGCCAACTTACTTAAAATGCCCTGATGTTAGTTCTATGTTCATACTTATCTCTGTCTATAGACTATAACACTCACATGTTTGCTCAGAAAAAAAGGGAATTTCAGGTATACCCCCTAGAAAACTTCAAAATTACGTACTTCCCCCTCTAAAATTCATAATATTATAATTACCCTTCTAAAGTTACGTATTTCTCCCCTCTAAAATTCATAATATCATATTTACCCTTCTAAAGTTACGTCTTTCCCCCTCTATTTCTGACGTATGCACAGTGGCATTTAGGTATATAATTATGTATGCGTCAGAAGTAAAAAATGAACCATTTGTACTTGGAAATTGACCAACTAGAAGACTGACATTCTTCTTAAACATGCTACATATTTTTATTTTTAAATAAAGAGTAAAATGGGTACATTATAAATTTAAAATGAGTTTTAATACTCAAGCCAATAAAATGGGTAACTTTGTGAGTTTTAAAGTTATAAAGGTAAATATGATATTATGAATTTTAGAGAGGGAACTACGTAAATTTGAAGTTTTTGAGGGGTATACATGAAATTTCCCCTAAAAAAATGTTCCTTGTATTAAACCTCAATTATTATGCAAGGTTGATCAACTAGGTTCAAATTTTAATTTTTTTTACAGGATAATAAAAACTTAACAGTTAACAGTGTCCTGAAAGAAACATTTGATATGAAACGCCTCCAAGAAATGCTAGAGGATTCACAGTCTGACTCTCCTATTCCCCATTATTCACATGATGGTTTGTCAGATGTGAGTGATTCTGAGGTCAAATTCATCACTTACTTGGTAATAATCTCTTTTCTTGTATTTGCTTTTATAGTTTTTCAAGGAAGTAAATGTTTAAGGCTAATTTGAACCCAAACTTGGTGCAAATAATCAATAGGTACATACTACTAGAGCTGTTTCACTGTAGACTTCTGTAAAATGACCATTTTTCTCTCAATGTTTACAACTTAGAGATATGTTTCAAAATTTAACAAGGTGCCACAACTGTAGAATTCAAATTACAATTTCTCAAGCAAATTACCGAAACACACTCATATGCAAATGCATAAATTGCAGGATAAAAGCAGCTTGGCAAAGGTCACACCTATCGACACAGATTTGTTGGCACCTAAGATTTCTGACAGGTATTCTACTTCGATTCTTTTTTTCTTTTTATCTTGGGAACCCTGTGTTTCTCTTTTATCAAATTCTTTTTTTTTTTATTTCAGTCAAGGATTTTTGCTGCTGTACTTGTTCTTCTTCATATTATTTTTCATGGCAATAGCATTAGTAAACTATAGTAAATCAGTAATTAAGTTTTCATCTCTCCAAACTTGGTTATAACTAGGCAAATGTTTTACAAGAGATTGCGGTGCCATTTTTTCTTATATAGATTGCATTACTAAATTGTAGTTTATCAGCAAAAGAACCCTAAAGTCTCTTATATTGTTCAAATTACCATTGCATATAGTCTAATATATATTCTTAATTCAATTACAGAAAGTGCATTGCTTTACGTGCATCTACAGAAGATGCAATGATTTTTGCACCAGAATCTGCTCGAAATTCATATTCAAATTCAAATTCAACCGACACAAAAGAAGAAGAGTTTAGCAATAACACAAGCTTGTATGCACCCTCCTATACATCCCACAACTCAAATCACAATCTCGACAACTCCATTTTAGATTTCCGTGATTTGACTTACGGGTCACCTCCTTCAAGTCCATATCCCTGTAAGTTGAGATGCTTTAGCAACTTCTCCTCGAAAATTCTACGTGGGAGTTTCGCGCGAAGGATCATGAGTTTCTCAGGCAGTGAAAGGGATTTCGGTGACAGTAATTCGATTTACACACAAACCGAAATTGCTGAGAAGTTTGAAAAGGCAATTTTGAATTTGTGCTCGTCAAATTCCGGACCTGAAATTGTAACTGTATGGGAGTTTATTAGTACCCAAAAGGATTTAAATTGTGCCAATTTTAAACAAGATATTCTCGACCAGTTATTATACGGAATCTCATGCTCTCAGAAGGATAACAAAACCGTTCGTGTACTGGTTTATATACTTCTTCTGATGATATCAGAAGATAAAAGTATATTACAAGATATCAAGAGAAAAAAATTCTATTTGCATTATTTAGTTAGTGCACTGAAGCAAAACATACACGAAGCAGTTATTATCATTTATTTACTAGAACCCTCTCCATCGGAACTAAAAAACCTAGACCTTTTACCGAACCTAGTGGAAATTGCATGCCACTCAAGTGGTGAAAAGTCGAATTTGCAGTCGACTACAATTCCGATCACACCGACATCAGCTTCTATAGCATTGATCGAGATTCTGGTAACATCATTTGATTATGTCACAAATAACATGCATCTAGCAACAGTTTCATCGCCACGAATTTTGGCACAGCTAGTGAATGTTGCAATTACTAAGGAAAATAGTTTGGAGGAAGGCATGGGTTTATCTGCAATTATGGTGAGATGCATGCGGTTGAATGCGAATTGTAAGAAGTTTTTGTACCAAGTAACTCCTGTGGACCCTTTCTTGGAGCTGCTTAGCAGGAAAGAGAGGTGTGCAAAGACTGCAGCACTCGAATATTTTTACGAGATACTTCAAGTACCACGGTATTTGATTTCTATTCACTCTTTGCTTTTTTCATTTTGTAAAAATTTGTCCTTAGAAAAAGTTATATAATTGTATAAATGTTAGAAGGAGAAGATGTGATCTGATAATATATTTCTTCTAATATACCCAATTTTTTCCGTTTCATGTAGCATAGTTCTCCTTGGGTGAAAATTATGTGAGGAATATAGACGATTTTTTTAATGAATATAGTATGTAGAGTGAGGCTATGGTACTATGCATAGCGCATATTGGTCCATACTATGGAGCAATATCACTATTTTCTAAGTTCAAACAATCGATCTAAACCGTTCAACATGATCTCCATATGAAAATGTACTTAAAAATCAAATTTTATATATTACAGAATTTTTTTTACTATTTTTTTTATAGGTGGAAAATCACTTGATCTAAAGATTCTAGACCATTCAAAAGTAATGATTTTCTACATATCTAAAAAAATAGTAAAAAAATTCTAAAAAATGTAAAATTTAGTTTTCAAGTACATTTTCATATAGAAATCATGTTGAACGGTTTAGATCGACAAATTGAATTTTGAAAACAAAAATATTGATCTGTAGTACAGACCAATCTGCGCTATGCATAGTACTATAGCCTCACTCATGTATGTATCATATTTGCCTTTTTTCATGAAAGAAAGAAAAAGAAACAAAGAAATTATTGATGCTTCTTTGTGGAGAATTATTTGATTCCAAGTAACAAGCAAAATTTTAATTTCACTTTCTTTGTTCATTTAGGTCCTCAGCAAATACATTATTGCAACAAATACAACAAAAAGGGGGTCTACATGTGTTGCAAACCCTGCTGTTATGCCTTCATGAATCGAAGCTCGAGCACCGACTTATGGCTGCAAATCTTCTCCTACAACTCGATTTACTGGTAAAGACATATAGACCTGCTGCGATTTTCAAATTTTGTTGAGAGTAAATTACAAAATTGCTCCTTGGAGTAATAATCAGTTCCCATTTAGTTTTTGGGCATGTTATTAAGGTTTTGTGTAAAGAATATGAGGCAATTCCGTAAAATATAGGAAATTACGTGCTAGATTTTAGTTTTCTACAAATTTAGTTTTATTTTTGTAGGGAAAACCAAGCGTGAAAACAATGTTTAAAGAAGAGGCGATTGCTGTGCTTCTAGAAGCAGTATCGTCAGAGGAGAACTGCGGTACACAAGCTCTGGCAGCTCATATTATATCAAACCTTGCGGGGACACATTCCTGGGGAGGTGAATCATATACCGCTGCGTGGTTGCTCAAAAAAGCTGGATTGGTATCTACTACCCAAAGGAACATGGTACGAAATATCGACTGGTTTGATCCTTGCTTACAGGTACAAATAAAATAATATTCTTTTGTTAATTTTTTTAAATTAACCTATGAAACAATAATGACAGTAGATTGAAGCAAGTAATTTTTTTTTTTTTGTAACTTTAGGAGTCTGAAGCAAGTACATGGAGTTTGAAAACTGCTCGAGTTATAATAAAATTCGGTAGGCCTCTTTTAAATGCCTTATCAAAGGGTTTACAAAGCAAGACAAAGAGTGTCTCGCGTGACTGTCTAGTATGTGCGGCATGGCTTGGTAGCAGTTTCTCTGCTTCTTCGGGCCCCGCTACCAGTCTTAGAGAGATGGCAAGCGAGGTACTCCTTGCTGATGTGGCACGCTTTCTTCATCCTGGGTCAGAGCTTGATGAGAGAATCCTCGCTTGTTTTTGCGTGTATAACTACACCTCTGGTAAAGGTATGAAATATGCACATAGTTCTATAAAAGCAATCAAGGAGGTAGTAATTATATTGAAGAATATCGATGTATAATTACACATTGGTCAGTTCGGTCTTTTCGGTTTTGAAAAATCTAAACCGAACTAAATAAAAAAATCAAAGTAATTCAAAAATTTAACTGAACTGACCCATTTAAACCGAAAAACCGAACAATTTAATCTAAACTTTTTCGGTTCGGTTGAAAACCAAATAAATCAGACCACCTGTAAGATGCCCTAAATGCCCCTTATCTGTCACTAATTAAGTGAAAAATGTCAAAAACCCTGTATAAACAGGAAAGCAGAGGCTGATGAGTTTTTCAGAGGGGTTGAGAGAATCGCTTCGTCGGTTATCTTCCGTGACATGGATGGCTGACGAGTTGCTTCGGGTCACCGATTATTTATTCCCGACTAAGCCGGTTAGTTTATTTTCAAATATTATATTTGCCACATGATTAGTAATATGTACTCTTGAACACCTACAAAAACTTGATGAGTGCTAATTACATGTATCAATTCAAGAATATTTTGGTCTATATTATAAAAGCTTCTAATGAGTTTTATTTTAACTTGTCTACTGCAGCGTGTATCCTGTGTACATACACAAATACTAGAAATAGGTCAAGGTGGTAACGGGGCTGCCACTGCAATTACATTTTACAAAGGCCAGTTATACGCGGGTTATGCTGACGGTACCATTAAGGTCAGTCTGCAAATTATTTGAAATGATAGTTTTAACAATTCAGGTACTGATTTGCATTTATTTTATGTTGGTTACAGAACCAAGGCAAACCTAGAAGGTTTTCTATGTTGCTTTTGTTGGGTCAAGATTCCCTAAAGTAACCCAAATCTTGAGTTTAGATATGGATCCTCTGATCAAAATCCGGTCTAATTCGGCCCGAGGTGGAATGCATGGGGCCCCTTTAATATTCGTGCCAGATCAGATTGAACGGTCCGGATCTAAACTCAAAATTTGGGTTACTTTAGGGGATCCGTATTCGCTTTTGTTGGGCTATGTTTGTGTAATTGAGGCTAATTCTAGTCTTAATTCAAGAAAAGTTGCAAAAGTGATAGTTCCTGTAAATTGGGTTAGAGGGAGACCTAATTGATGATGCCGTGGTTATTTAGTGGTTAATTAAGCTTAATGGGGTATAATTTGGGAAGTGCGAAATTAGTGTACCAGTATCTCAATTACTTAGCGTACCAACCAAATTGGTACTGTTTCAGTAATGATAAAAACATAATGGTACAGCTTGGATATTACTCAGGCAGATTATTTTATGATTATTTATGTTATACAGTTGCTAAATGTGATATATGTTCAACTTAGGCATGGGAAATAAGGGGTCAAAGAGCAATGCTGGTACAAGAGGTCAGAGAGCACAAACGAGCTGTGATTTGCTTCAGTATATTTGCTCCAGGTGACAACCTGCTCAGTGGATCCGCTGACAAGTCAATCCGGGTACAATTGAACCATGATACTTTTAGTAGTAAATTTTACAGTAATTGCATTGGTAGTCCTTAAGTTATGCAAACCCTCTTTTGTTCCTTGAACTAAGTACTTCTTAGTTTCAGATCATTCATTTATTTTTTTGTATACTGGTTTAGGGTTTAGAGTTTAGGTTTTTGACATGGATAATGCAACTATAAAATATCTTGAAATAATTACATAGTACTTTTATTTTAAAGAATTGTTCCCTCTTTCTGAATATTCGTACTTTCATAATCTCTCTGATGCAAAAATAGATAACTTGAAAATTTTTGTTCAAAAGCCAAAATATATATTTTTGATAGTTCTAAATGTTCGTAGACATAAAATGAAATAGACAAAATATAAAGAACTAAACTGTTACTTGCTCTAAATATTTGATGCTATAACGAAAGTAGTGTTTTGACAATCGATTGCTTATAGGTATGGAGAATGGTACAAAGGAAAATAGAATGTGTAGATGTGATGCGAATGAAGGAACCCATTCAAAAATTGGAAACCTTCGGAGACGGGTTTTTTGTAATAATGGCAAGCAAAAGTCTCAAGGTAATAATCATTTTCTTTTTATTCTCATATTATTTCAGATTAGTCAAGGGGTCACAGTCGATCCAAAGTCCAAACTGTTAAATATGATCTCTATATAAAAATATACTTGGAGACCAAATTTTATATTTTTTTAGAATTTTGTTACTATTTTTTTTAGATAGGTAGAACCATCTAAACGCAGGTAGAAATTGATTTTCTACCTGTCTAAAAAGATAGTAAAAAAAATCTGAAAAATGTAGAATTTTATCTCCAAATACATTTTCATATGGAGCTATGTTTAAATGTTCCGATTGACTGTTTGAATTTTGAAAATAGAAATATGGATCCATAGCACGGGTCAATCCGTAATATGCATATTACCAATATAGCTTTTTTCCAACAAATTGGCCAAACCAACTAGATAGAGACAGAATAGCTAACATATATGTAAGCTAGGGGTAAAATGGGAAGAAATATTTTGAACCTCTGAAATACTAAATTTCTGTTAAGAAATTTGATCCGGATTTAAAACTCCAATTTTACCCCTGAAGAGTAAACTCTCTACATATACAATCTTTTAAATGTTCCTCTATATTTCTTTATTCCTGCTTATATCCTTTCTTGTAATTCATTTCATAGTCTCTTACTATACATTTCTACTTTGTAATGTGAATGAATGTTGCACAGATGTTATATGCATCAAGAAGCAGCCAAAAAATTTGTAAAAAGAAGCACATAAAATCGGTAGCTGCTACTCAAGGCAAAATATACACAGGTTGCACCGACTCCAGTATCCAGGTCAGAATTTTTTTTTTACCAGTACTTGTTCCAGTTATTTGGATTTTTGAGTAAATTACAGAACCAACTATATCTAATTTCTTAGAAAATCTTTCATAAACTATCTATGAAATTTTCTATGGTTACCCCATCATGTAAAAATGAAAACCATTGTAAGCTGATCTTTTTCATTATTAAAAAAAAATAGAAGTAAGAAGTGGCTTATAGGTTCTCCATAGTTTTAAGTTAATTCAAACTATTTTTTTTTCAGGAATTAGATGTGACAGTAAACAATAGCATTGAGATCCGTGCACCAGAGAAAAGCTGGAAATTACGAAAGCAGCCTGTAAATTCGATTGTGGTTTATAAAGATTGGATGTACTGTGCTGGTAATGCTGTTCAAGGGTCTAGCTATAAGGTATGATATTCTTCTGTTAACCACACCCCCTAACACAGATAATAATCAATTATAAATACTAATATTTAATTTGTTGTGTGAGAAATACAGAACTGGAGAAAGAGGCTGGGGCCCGACGTTGTACTGCCTTTGCCGAAGGGATTTGAGGTGCAAGAAATGGCTGTGGTAGAAGACTTTATTTACTTAAATTGCAACAAAAATCCGAGTGTAATTCAGGTTAGCATTTTCGTTATTTATGAATAACACATCTCAGATAGCATTTTGTTTTGAAATGATATAAACACTAAGATCAAATTACATGTTTATGCTTCTTTTTTATAAATGGTTGTTCATTACAATCTTGGTTTGAAACACAAGTCCTGTTAAGTTCTTTATTACTCAGGCAATTTTTCAAATTTCTCTCAGAAAAAATATTTATTAGAGAAAAAAATAGAATTTAAAAAGTTTGCATGCGGCAAATTTAAAAAGAATAAAACTATATATACTAAAGAATGACACAATTATGCATAAAAATAGTTGTATCATTTAAAAAATTATGTACTATCTTAGACACAACAAACACATTTTCAAACGAGGAGAAAGAAGTAAGAATATGTAAATTCTTTGATAGCAATCAAATGGTTACTATTGAAGTCTTGAATTCCAACCACTTCAATTTTGTATTTTTGTGGTTGTTTACAGATATGGTTGAGAGAGAAGCCGCAAAAGGTCGGGAGATTAGTGGCAGGGAGCAAGATAACCTGCCTCTTAGCAGCTAATGATACCATTTTTTGTGGCACAGATACCGGCTTAATACAGGCAAGCACAGAAATTATACCAGTTCTTCCAATTATATACCACTTCTTACAATTAGATAAATGTTGAGTGAGACTATGGTACTTTGCAAGGTGCACATCGATCTGTGCTATGGATTCATATTTTCATTTTCAAAGACTTGGAGATCAAATTTTACATTTTTTAGAATTTCTTTGCTCTTGTTTAAGATAAAGTAGAAAATCATGTAATATAAAAATTCTGGACCATCCAAGGAACCTATCTAAAAAAATAGTAAAAAAATTATAAAAAAGAAGTAAAATATGCATGGCCTTCAACTACATTTTCATATGGAAATCATGTTGAGCGGTTTAGATCCACCGATTGAACTTTAAAAACAGAGATATGAATCCATAGTACGGGTCGATCCGCGCTTTGCAAAGTACCATAGCCTTGATCTTAATGTTTTATAATTTCTTTTATTTTTTTTACCTCTTAACTGTCTTTGTCAAACCAAATGTGTGCTAAATATAACAACCAGAACAAAGAACAGTTTATTTAAGCATAATTTGACTTAATAAAATTTGACAACCAATGAAGAAAAACCAACTTAGTTATACAAAAGTAAATTTTTAAGTTAACTGAGATTAAATTTTGTTGACAGGCTTGGATTCCTCTTTAAAGATTGTAAAGCGAACATATATAGAAGATGTTAATTTTGTACATGCTTTGGTTCTCATGGGGAGAACTAGTACAAGTATTGAAGAGCAAGTTATTTTTTTCTTTCTTTTTTTTGCTTAATTGCATTGATATTATTTGTAATTTTGTACAGTTGTTAATGTATGGAGTGTCTAATTTATTTATATTTGAAAGTCGTTGACTCGCTACACGTACAACACTTCTTGTGCATTCCACAGAGGATATTTTAATTTACCCATTAAAATTTTACTGTTACAAATCACAAGAAGCTTGCCTTGCAAACATTTTCTCATTTCAAACCACCTCTGTCACTTTATTAAAATCACCACCTTCATGCCAAAACACGCGCATTGTTATAGAGGTAAAAGGACAATGGTTTCTTCTGTGGCAGACATAATAATTCAAATTGTGTAGCGAGTCGAAGATTAAGCAAGAGGAAATGGTAAATATTGACTCGTTACATGATACGCAACATGAAAGGTAAACTTCACATTTCATCCACACTCTCCTCTTATATATAATCCCAAAGGTACTATTTCAAAAAGAAACGGTATATATATATTATAAATAGAAATATATAATAAAGAGTAGTGAGATATAGGCATATAGCCTATATATGGCAACCATCATCATTCCCCTTCTAATCTCATTGTTACTCCTTGTTTCCTTTCCTTCATTTCATTCCAAAAACACCTCAAATAATTATCATACTTACCTCAAAAAGGCATGCAACAATACACCACACCGCAAACTTTGCACCCGTAGCCTTGCCTCTTTCGCACACTCCGTACCAAAGGATAGCGTAAAGGGGTGGGCCCGTGTGGCAGTATCAGTGGCAATGTCCGAATCTCGACGCATATCGAACTACCTAGTAAAAAATCATCAGGGTTCGCCCGCATTCACAGACTGCATCGAGTGCATGCGTGACGCCACGGTGCAATTGCAGAGCTCAGAAGCCGAGTTAAAGCATTTGGATAAGAGTAAGTTTGAGTTGCAAATGAATGATATCGTGACGTGGGTTAGTGCGGCGCTGACCGATGCGAATACATGTACCGATGGTTTGATGTATTATAAGGGGGAGCAATTTGGGGGTGTGAAGCATAAGGTTTTGAAGGCTGCTCATTTGTGTAGTAATGCATTGGCTTTTGTTAACAAGTTAGCTTCTTCTAGGAATATTAACTGAGCAATGAATCAAATCATGAGCAAATTAATGTCTATTTAATGTATTTTAAAAGCTCCATGTTTACAGTTAATAAATTATGAAGAAGAAACATGTTTCTATATATTATGTCATGGAATAAATTTAGGATAAGTGGTGTATGAGCATCTTATCTGTCCCAGATATTTTATGGTCCAGTATTATTTGTGCTTTGAGATTCGTGCAAAAGTTAAAAGGACGGTCTGAATTCACTAATTCTTAAGGATTCCTTTGTCCAATATCGGGGAGGATATGAATTCCTGTGTCCTGCAGGTGATGAATCCATATTACTTTGAATTTAGATTCGGACTGTTCAATCTGCTTTGGCACAAATATTAAAGTAACTCGGTGCATTCTACATTAGGCCGGATTGACCTGAATTCTGATCGGACGGTCCGCATCGAAAGTCAAATATTATGTGACCTCAGAGAATATGGACTCACAGGTGATGGGCGTATGCAAAATGTTTTGAGAGAATTAACAGTGGGCCGTAGTCAAAATTGGATAGAGATGAAAGGCCCAGTCCAGTCAGGGTAGGCAAAAAAACCCATAGTATGCAAACTCGGCCGAGTCGGACCGGAATTGGCTAAGTCGGAACAGAATCAGACGTGATATTTATTTGCGTGATATTTCATATGATAATGTTTGAACAATAATTAGTGATATACTTATATTATTTAGTGTATGTGTTTTTGTTATAAAAAATAATATTAAACAAATTACTTTTATTTGTATGTCTTGTTATGTAGTTAACTAATTGAATTTATCTGAAGAGATATTCGTGTTTTTTTTAATTATTTTGTGTTATAAATAAAACAATTTAGTTGGAATTGATTGCACATTTTTTTTAATTAGTAATGTAATTGCATGTGCGAATGAAAAAGTTTTGAATAATTTTGATATTCTATTTGCAAAATATAATAAAACTAATTATTATATTAGTATTATTCATTATTCACCTGCTATGTCGTTACCTGATAATTTTAGCAGGTAAAAGTGAGGTAGGATAAGATCAATTCTTAATGAATAAGGATATGATATAGATAAGGTTAAATCTTAGTGGGTATGGGTATGAAAATGCTTCCACCCTATCCGTATTATACCCAATGACACTCCTACATCGACTGCTTTTCAGATTTATTAGTTAAATTAATTTTGCTTATATGCCCACCACATATCTTTGTTATGCTTCAGCAGAAATATAATAATTTCCCTCTTTTAATAATTGTTTTTCCTCTAACGTAGATGTAATATAAACAGAGGTAGAAACAGGATTTTAATTTAATCTATAACAGTTAAAATATATGCACATAATCATTTCTAATAAATATAAATATAACAATTATAAATATATGCAATCTCTTATATTCCACAAAGGCAGATCGATCGATAATGAAGTCATTATTAGTGGCAAGAGAATTCTTCTCTTCATGCAGCAAAAGAAAGATCCAATCAATCCTTTACTAATTATAAAATCAGCTCAAGCGAATCTATTAAGGTGATGGAAATCAGACGTCACTGGTTGTGTAGCCAAACTAACGGAAGTATCATTTCCTCTCCAATATTGTAAAAGATTCCCTTCACTTTACGGTTTGAGATTAACTCCTAGACGCTTTGAGATTCGGTCTAGTGCAGGAACAGTTCTAGTATTATTGGACTTTGATATTCGTTCCAAGTTAAAAAGAACGGTCCAGATCCAGTAATTGTAAAAGATTCTCTATTACGGTATTGGAGAGGATTTGAATTCCAAACTAACAGTGGTAACATAATTTGAATATGAAGCCTCTAATCTTATTCATTTATTGGTATTGTATCCATGCATTGCAACGAGTACATATTATAAGAGAAAAAAAAAATCTTATACAAAAATATGAGATTTAGTCTAAATGACATATTAAATGACATATATGTTTTTTTTATCTTTTTGACATATTTTCATAAAAAAATCCCATACAAAATAACATATTAAATGACAAATAACATTTCTTAAATGATATAAATATATGAAAAGAAATGAAGGTATGACCAATCAATTATCAATCAAATTAAAAGTTGCTTAAATGACATTAATTAAAAAATAGAAAGAAATCAGGACCATTCAGAAAGATAATATAATTTGCATGTAGCGAGTATGTGTCTAAATTAATTTGGACTTATATACGCAAAAGACATCAAAAAAGATGTATAGAATTAGAATATTTAATCGGAAGGCTGATATTCAATTCAAAATTTCATCTTTTAATCAAAGTCGTTAATTAGCGGATCATGACACATCTACGTGCTTAATATAAAAACAGAGATACAACGAGCTAGTTAAGTAAAATTATGACATAAGCATATGGTGTCAAGATGTGTCACCATAAAATGATATGATTAGATCCCTTCTCAAAATATATTTGTAATTTTATACAAATAGATTTGACACTTACAATTGACATGATGCGCTCTTATTTTAATTTGAAATATGACATAAAAGCATATGGTGACAAGATGTGTACCATAAAATGATATAATTGGCTCCCTTCTCGAAATATATTTGGAATTTAAGCAAAAAGATTTGACACTTACAATTGACGTGATGCGCTTTTATTTTAATTTGAAATATGACATAAAAGAATATGTTGTCAACATATGTCACCATAAAATGATATAATTAGATTCCTTCTCAAAATATATTTGTAATTTTATACAAATAGATTTAACACTTGCAATTGATGTGATGCGCTCTTATTTTAATTTGATATACGAGTCGTAAACAAATTAAATTATTTGATGACTAAAATCATTTTCCTTTAAAAGATAGATAGTAAGAGAAAAATGCGGGATTCTAATATTGTCATGTGTCACGATTTAAAAAGATACAGAGAGATGGATCAACATCCGTTGTTTTTCTCAAGGGAAAAGCAGAATTTTGGAAACAGAAACTAACAGAGATTTGAAGAGCAGAAAATCTCAGTCTCAAAAGATATATAGATCAATAATGAATCCATACATACAATTAGAAATAGGTGTGATGAGATTGCGTGCCTAACTCGCCAGCCACCAGCCACCATCCATTATCTTTCAATATTTAATTCTCCTACTAAGAGTATGGTCCGTTTGTTTCTAATTGTGGTCGGAGATTACTGATGTTAGTCAAACAAACTTTTGGACCGCAAAGTCAATTCGTTTTGTTTCCATATATATGATCCATTCTATCATAGAATTTTTATATATAGAAATTATATAAAAATAATATAAGATAATAGATGAATTACATAAAAAAATTGATCTCATGGCAAAATCGAAAAAAGAAATTCGATTTTGCTATGAGTGTATAGAGGTGGCAACGAGCTGGGCTCAGCTCGTAATCGGTTTGTTTACTTACCGAGTAAGCTGGACTGAGCTAACTTTAGGGGGTCCGAGCAGAAATTCCAGCTTGTAATTGTCACAAGTCAGCTGGTGAGCTGGATTTGGCTGGATCTTTTTCTAAGAAGAAAATAAACAAATTCATACAAATTTTTTGGACCAAACTGGACCGAGTTAAACAGCGTAAAATGCCCACAAATTCATACCTAACTGAGCTAACTGGCGAGCGAGCGGCCCTAGCTTGAACTCGTTTAATCTAGATCGAGCCACTAACGAGCTGGCTCGTTAACAGCTCAGTCCAGTAACGAGCGAACTATTAGTGAGCGAGTCAGATGCGAATCATGATCGAGCCACGAGCAACGGGTTTTTTTGCCACCCTAGAGTGTATCACCCATGCCACATAAAATTATCTAGAAAAAACAGAATAATCTTTTTTATTTTGCTATGAGATTAAAATCTGAAGACAATTCATCTATAAACCTAATTATATTCAAATATTTTTTATAAAATAAAAATTATGCTCTATCCCAAGCCATCTCTATCCGCTATATAATGTACTAGTCTCCTTTCTCCGAAAGTCCACCATTGATTGGCAAAAGCCTATTATAAGAATTGTTGGTCATTCAAGTGATTGCTGCATCACAATTCAAATTGGCATTCATCAATAAAAATGGCATCAACTCATCTTCCTCTAAAAATTATAGAGTCAAGCCGTGTGGCGCCACCTCCGGGCACTACACCCGACCGTGCAATTCTCCCGTTCACCTATTTCGACGTCTTCTGGATAATTGTGCCTCCGGTCGAACGGCTCTTCTTCTACCCTTACCCTCATTCCACCACCCATTTCCTCTCCTCACTTCTTCCCTCTCTCAAATATTCCCTTTCACTGGCACTCAAGGCATACTATCCCTTAGCTGGTGGTTATCGTCAAACTCCTGGAACTGACGACAAGCTCGAACATTACTATGTCGAGGGTGATGCAGTGTCATTCACTGTGGTAGAGTGCAACGACCAGTTTGAGTTTGAACATCTCGCAAGCGACCATGAACGTGATGTTTCACAACTTCATTGCTTAGTACCGGAGTTACCTAAATCGGAGGAGTTGCAACCGCTTTTAGCCGTGCAGGTGACGGTCTTCCCTGACCAGGGTATAGTTATCGGTACATCGGTGCATCATACGGCGTGCGATGGAACATCCTCCATGCAATTTATGCAAACCTGGGCTGAAACATGTTTGTCAGGAGATTCTGTAACTTCCCGAGCCCCGGTTTTTGATCGAACAATAATTTCTGATCCTTCTAATAATTACTCCTGTTTATACAATCAAGTCCAAAACATGCTTAAATCTGCTCCGAAGGGCTCCTCGCCGGCCAGCAAACCTTCTGAGCTCGTTCTAGCCACATTCACACTAAAGCAAGAGCAAATCCAAAGGCTCAAGCAACTAGTTTTGGCTAAGGCAGAGCAAAGAAACACTTCTTTCCGTTGCTCGACAATAGTCGTTACGTTTGCTTATGTTTTGACCGGCTTTGTCCGAGCAAAACGCATAGACAGCACCAAGAGAGTTTGCATTGGAATACCGGCTGATTTTAGAGCACGAATACAACCGCCTTTACCGATGGAGTACTTTGGGAATTGTGTCGGATCATGCATCGCCACGGCCAATGCCGGTGATTTATTTGAGGATGATGGCGTGATTGTGGCGGCTGAAGCCGTGGGCAATGCCATTGATCAGTTAAGTGAAAGAATGAAAATGTTCAGGAATTTGCTGGATGAATGGGCAACATTTAGTGGAGTGCCGGTTCTCAGCGTAGCCGGATCGCCAAAGTTTAAAGTCTATGACGTTGATTTCGGACTAGGGAGGCCAACGAAGGTTGAAATTGTGTCGGTGGCGAAGACAGGCGCCATGTCGGTGGCGGAGAGCAGAAACGAGGAAGGAGGGGTGGAGATTGGCATTGCATTTCCTAAGGATGAAATGGATTGCTTCAACAAGTATTTCTTTGACGGTTTAAAACCCCTTTCGGAGTAATTGTGCAATATTTGTTAATTTGATTGTATTAATTTCTGTTGTTTTGTGGGTAATATATATAAAGAGGTTTGATTTGGGAAAATAAATAGTCAAAAATAAAAGAGGAGGTTCCAATATTTAATGTTTTTCATAATTTATCATGCTTATATTTTATATCTTCGTTTTTATAATTCAAATTATCAATCTGAACCGCTCAACATCATATCCATACTAAAATATGCTTGTTAATTTGATTGTACAATTTAATTACCTTAAGTTTGTTAATTTGATTGTAATAATTTTTGTTGTTTTGTGGATAATATATAGTAATTGTATTAATTTGTATTAATTTGTGTTGTTTAGTAATTTGTTATTTTAATTAGCTTAAGTTTGTTTTTCAAGATATTTTTAATTTCTTATTTATCTCTCAAGTTTTGATTTTATCTTATTTGTCTCTTAATTCTTATAACAGTTTCTTATCTATCTATCACTTAACCAATTCTATATTATTTATGATTAAATTATAAAAAATCTTGATTAAACTTTGATTAAAAAAATAAAAGACAAAAATGCTCCTTTTCTTTTCTTTCTTTTGGTCCGATGCGCTGGGATCTGTATCCTTCCAGGTACCTGACTCAAGCAAATTGAAACGGACAGCCCAGATTAATCCTATATGGGCCAAACTCAATCTGGTGCCTATGGAGACTGTAGAGGGACTGTTTTGAGATTCGTGTCATGTTAAAAGAACCGTCCGATCATAATTTGCTTGAATCAGGTAACCTGAGGTGATGTGAATTCGATGTGCTCATGGGACCGTCCTTCACTCCCTAAATTTGATTCTAAATTTCTTCTTGCACAAATCAAATAATTGATGCAAGTTATTCGATCTGACAAATCTGTAAAATAATTTAACTGTTGTTAAAATGGAGATCTCCAGTTAAGTTGAAATGGAGTGACAAAAATAGTAAAATGTAACGAGGTTGAAAAAGAATCTTCACGTGGACACGTGGCGGGAGATAGCAGACAACACCGTAACTGTAATCAAATGTATAAGGGTAATACTGGAAATAAATTTATCTGAAAGATACTCCCACATGTGAAATTCTAATGGGAAATTCAAAAATTATGGACCTAGAGTGGGAAAAATGGCACCGCGGAGCGGAACGGCACGGTTACGGCATGGAACGGCACGGCACGCGTGTCAGTTACGTGCCGTGACTCGCGTGTCCAGTGATGTGACCATTCGCGTGTCGTGCTCATCTTTTGAAACTTTGGCACGGCATGGCACGGCACGTGAAAGATTTAGTCACGACACGGCACGACACGTAGTCACGCGTGTAATTAGGACTATTAGATATTGATTTAGTGGTGAATCTTAAATAAACTAACCTAAATTATGATTAAATGGTCATGTGAGTCACGTATGATCATGGCACGTTTAGGCACGGCGTGACTCACGTGATGTGACTATTCACGTGCCATGACCACCCCTTGACATTTTGGTCACGGCACGACACGGCGCGGCACGATACTAAAGTCACGGCGTGTTTGTCACGGCACAGCACGGAATGGCACGTTTTTCCCACTCTTTATGGTAATGAAAATTGGTAAACCTACTAATCGGCCGAGGGTAAATCGGTCATTGCATCAAACGTGGCAAACTGGCAGGTCAACGGCCGTTAATTTTGAAAATTGTCTGAATAAGAAGGGTACCGAATTTGGCACTAACGGCGTCAATCACGAACGTCAATATTTAATTATAATTTATCAGTCTAATCGAGGTCCACGTGGGCGAATAGCAACACATGGATGGCTTTTCAGATTTATTAGTAAAATTAATTTTGCTTATATGCCCACCACATATCTATATTATAGTTCACCAGACATATAATAATTGGCAAATTCTTCTATGGACATAAGGATCTGTAAAATGAGCATATTTTCATTTTCAAAGTTCAAACAGTCGATCCGACCGTTCAACATTATCTTCATATTAAAATGTAGTTGGAGGTCAAATTTTACATTTTTTTTAATTTTTTACTATTTATTAAGTATTTTACAAAACTAGTCAAATTCAGACCATTGAATTTTGTACCCATCTTAATAAATAGTAAAAAAATTCAAAAAAATGTAAAATTTGACCTCCAAGTACATTTTAATATGGACATAATGTTGAACGGTCGGATCGACTGTTTGAACTTTGAAAATGAAAATATGTTCATTTTACAAATAGGTCCTTATGTCCATAGAAGCATCCCTCATAATAATTTCCCTCTTTTAATTATTGTTTTCTAATGTAGATGTAATATAATAAGAGATACAGACAGGATTTTGCTTATATGCACATAAACATTTCTAATAATTATAAATATAACAATTTTAACAAATATATAGACAATTTTATCTTTAATATTATAATAAATAGTACAAGTTTAAAGAGTTTTTAGATTAAATAGAGATCAATTGACTCTCATTTAATAAATGTAATGTTGTCTCTTAATATAAAGATATCAATTATACTATGCTAAAGTGCATAGAATAAGAAATTAATTTCAAAGCTTGTATGAATAACCAAGCAAATTTGCAAAAGTTTTAACACAAACTCTTCTAGTTTTGAGTCCATATCCTCTGAGGTAGCAGAATATTTCTATTTAGATCTAAACCGTCTGATCAAAATCCTGAACAATTAGGAAAGGAGATGAAATGTACGAAGTCTCTTTAATATTTGTGCAGATTCTAATCAGACGGTTCATATCTAAGCCGAAAAATTATGTTACCTTGATATGAATTCTCCAAAATCCAGGTGTACATTCAAATAAAAATTGTTCAAAGGTTATCTATATAACATTAGACAACAAAAAAAAAAAAAAACCTCCAACGGTTCACCATACCCCTACTCTTACATTTCATACTTCTTTCAAATAAATACTTCATTAGGCGCCCATTCACAACTCTTCTCTCACGCCTGAGGTGATGAGGTGAAGCAGTTATTTTCCCAAAAGCCCCCTCAAAAATCTTTGAAACCACAATGGGCTCCTCCGAGCTGACCTTTCGGGGCGTGCACGACTTGCAATCCAACCCGTCAATCTACTCCCCCAAACCCGTCAAGAGGCTGACATGGCTGACCCGCATTGGTCGCTACCTCATCTCCGAGCAACGCCTCTTGTTCTCCCTCGTCGGGATGCTCCTTGCTTCTCTCTTTTTCCTCCTCCGCCCCTCAGTGGCCCCACATTCCTCAGCCTCCATTTACGGGTCCCACATGGCAGTCACCGGGACAGGCACTCTATCCGGCTCAAAATCATACATGCAGTACGTGGGAGGAAAGGTGCCGCTAGGATTGAAGAAGATGGGGTTGAGGATTGTGGTGACGGGTGGGGCCGGGTTTGTTGGGTCCCACCTAGTGGACCGGCTGATTGAACGTGGGGACCATGTGATTGTTGTCGACAATTTCTTCACGGGCAAGAAGGAGAACTTGTTACACCATTTTGGCAACCCGAACTTTGAGCTGATTAGGCACGACGTGGTTGAACCGATTCTCTTGGAGGTGGATCAGATCTACCACCTCGCGTGCCCCGCCTCGCCGGTGCATTACAAGTACAACCCGGTGAAGACTATCATATCCTTTTTCTCATCATGGTAATATTTTTTTTTATATTTTCTATATATTCGATATAGTTATAAATAAAAAGTTGTAATTTCTTATTGGGTAGATTCTGATTTTGTGTTTTTTTTTTTTTTTATTATTGTATATTTAGAGTCTTCTTTCTAATGGGAGGCCAAGATGTAGGAGCTCAATTTATTAATATAATATAGTGTAGGGTTAGGCATTTATTTATCTACTTTATTTAGAAGGGGCTTTCCGCATTTTTTTTTTTTAAATATTTGGCGCTTTTACTTTGTTCCTTTTGCATATTTAAATTTCATTAATTAGTGGGGGCGGCTGATGTTATATATGCTAATAAAGAACTTAATTAAACGCATTAAATGCATGCACTTAGTAGTTTATTTTTATGTACATGCATGCGCTCAATGTTCATCCTCTATATATATGGAGAGTTTGGCTATATTGCATTGTAATGTATATGTTCTCTTGTAAATTGAACTATAAATTGTTGGTTTGATTTCAAAAAAACCTATCCAAACTGTTCAATTTAATATCTATATTAATATGTGCTTGGAGATCAAATTTTATATTTTTTGAAAATTGTTTGTTATTTTTTTAGAATTTTTGAAAATCATTGTTTTTCTATGGTCCAGAAATTTTTGAAAAATAACGATTTTAAAAAAATTCTAAAATAATAGTAAAAAATTTCCAAAAAAAATATAAAATTTTGTCTCCAAACACATTTTAATATAGAGAAGATGTTAAGCCGTTTAGATTGACTGTTTGAACTTCAAATCCAATGATTTACAGTCCAATATATAAGAGAACTTATACATTGCAATACACCATAACCCATCTATATATATATTCACGCAGATTAGATATCTGAATGCATATTTTGTCGGTCTTGAGTGCATACATTCATCTTATATATATATGTGTGTGTTAATTGGTAATAATTATTTGCAATGATCTAATTAATGTATGTGTTCGGTTAGAGCTTATAAATGCATGCATGTTAAGTTCTAAGCTAGCATACATGGAGCTGTTAAAATATTTAAAAACCGAAATATCTTCTCAACTCTTTAGAAAATGCTGAATATGTCTATATATCTTTCGCATTTAAATTTAGAACCAATAAAAGCAGATCCGAGTCAACAAAAAGAACATCACCAGTTGACATTGCATTTTAAATTGAGTGCACTTCCCAATGATTAGCACGGATCTTGAAACATCATTCACCGTATGATACGGATCAGGCCATCCTCTTGTTGCCTAGCAAGCGCAAAAGGTGAACATGCACATGCTCGCTTAAAGAGAAATTAAAAAACTATTCTTACAATTCCCTCCATTCATATTCGAAATGGATGTGTCCAGTACAAATTGAAAATAATTGTCGCCTCATTATGTCACATGGGTCGATCTGCTTGTTTTAACATGCACTAATTATAAGCAATCTTGAACAGATGATCATATCTTGACAAGGTTTATTATGAAAAATCTAACAAGTCCAGTATGTGTGTGTGTGTATATACTGCTGTTTGTTTGGTTTTTTTTTTTTTTGGTTATTTCCTTTTAATTTTAATGTGAAAAATCATGTACTTTCCTTAACACTATAACACAAGACTAATGTGGTGGGGACACTAAACATGCTGGGTTTGGCGAAGCGAGTCGGCGCCCGGTTTCTTCTAACGAGCACCTCGGAGGTGTACGGAGATCCTCTTCAGCACCCGCAGGTCGAGACCTACTGGGGCAACGTCAACCCGATCGGTACATACATATATCTGAAATTGTTACATGCATTCTCTTAATTAGTTCTTCTCAATTTAATTTTCAAAATTCATAATCAAATTATGTAATTGAACTTAAACATGGCATGGCAGGCGTCCGGAGCTGCTATGACGAGGGAAAGCGCACGGCTGAGACATTAACCATGGATTACCATCGCAGTGCGAATCTCGAGGTATATATTTTTGTTGTCCTCCTCTTTTAATTAATTTGGTTAGAGAGTCATTTTAGTTAAACCTTGAAAAATAGGCAAATTGTTTCTCAATCTGTAATCTGTGTAGTTATGTACCAGTAGTCCATAGATAATGTGTGATATATATATTACCACATAATGCCTCTTATATATTTCTTTCAGGTGAGGATAGCAAGGATCTTCAACACCTACGGGCCCCGCATGTGCATCGATGATGGCCGTGTCGTCAGTAACTTTGTCGCACAGGTCTATATATTCTCTTCTCGGTCCTTTCTTTCCTTGCTTTCTCTGATACTTTCTTAGATGTTCTCATTAATATATGTAACAACTCAATTAGTTCTTGTCTAATTTCTGGTTCAGGCACTGAGAAAGGAACCGATGACAGTTTACGGCAATGGAAAACAAACCAGGAGCTTCCAATACGTCTCCGATCTGGTCTGTTTCTCTACATTAATACAAATTAATTTATCTCGTGAAAAATCAACATGTCTCGAGTCATCGCAATAATTGCTTAAATATTATACACAGGTGGAGGGATTGATGCGGCTAATGGAAGGCGACCACGTGGGCCCGTTCAACCTAGGAAACCCGGGCGAGTTTACAATGCTTGAACTTGCCAAGGTGGTTCAAGACACGATTGACCGGAACGCAGAGATCGAGTTCAGACCCAACACTGAGGATGACCCGCACAAGAGAAAACCCGACATCACACGTGCCAAGGAGTTGCTCGGTTGGGAGCCCAAGATCTCCCTACGTGATGGCCTTCCTTTGATGGTCACCGACTTTCGCAACCGCATTTTCGGTGACCAATGACTGGGACCACCACGGGGTCGTCATGAGCAACCGACTGATTGCGGGATTTGTTAGTAGGCTTTGGTTTTAATTTCTTTTTAAGAGTTATTTTAGGTCTTTTGTTACTAGTATATCTTGTGTTGTATCTCCATCAATAGTTGTAATTTCATGAGTTTGATTCTCTTGAATTTAATTAATGTTTTTCTGAAGCTAACACGTAAGAAACTGAACAATTTATATAGATATACTGGGATTTAAACTTCCAAATTATGTTAACATAACTAATATAGGCCAACATTTAGGCCCAAAATTCATTTTATATGAGCCTGTCATGAAACCCATGAGAGGTATTTTTACAGTAAAGAGCCATGTTGTAATATCATGGGCTAAAGCCCATTATCATCCCAATTTAAACCACATGTTGTCCCAATTTTTTTGTATCTTCTAAGGTTGTAAACTTTGTATTAGGCATTATTAATGCCTAGGTTAATTTTTACCAATATTAGTAATAGCAACAAATTGCAAATCCCCACAACTAAATTTAAAATAAAAAATGTTCTCTGCAAATTATCACTAACAGTTGTGAATTTATCATGATTAATGAACCCCTTCTAATCTAGGCTCATTACATTATGCTTGTATTTCTATACCACCTATTATTATTCTTCATGGAAGGTGTTCGACAAAATGACTATGCCATTCCAACCCGCTCACATGGCCGAGTGATGTTGTGTACGACCCTTCAACCCGCAAAGAAACCGCCTCTGATGCCTCTTGTCAAATTCAGGACTAACAGTCTCACCATCACTTGGTTCAACCACAGCCCCACGGGCTCGGTCGGCGGCCCAGTTGAAGCTCCTTCGGTCAAGCCAGGTGACGATGTCAGCAAAAACAAGTTGTACATTGTCATCAGGTTCACCAGCTGTCAACCCATGCCACATGCCCGGGTATAGCTTTATAGTCTTGTCAGAGCTGCTTGCTCGCTCGTATAATGCACGGCTTACTTCTGGGTCGGTTACAGTATCGGCCTCCCCGTGTAATACAAAGAATGGCAGCTTCACCTATCAATATATTAATCAAATATGTTTAAAAGAGATAAACTAATAAACAAAAAAGTACAAAAGTGAACATTAACAAATAAAAATGCAGCTGCATAATAGGAATTCAATGAAATAAAATATAGATTTGGATGTATTTAAATAAAGAAAAGAGAGAATGCTATACTAAACCTCTGATAGGCTATCCTCTACGTACATACTTGTCCGAAGCAATTCAAGCGCCGTCTTTAGTCTTGGCTTGTCTTGGTATATCAATTTGTTGGTTCTTATCTGTCAAAAGAAAAAAGAAAAAACAATATATAGATTAGGTACAACTTGTTTAGGTAACCTCAGTTTAAGACAATATAATTAAGTCATTTATTACAAAATCCATGATTATTTATTAACATTATAGTAAAACTTCTTTCTAGGGGTATCTTTGTTATTTTACTGTGACTACAGATGCCTTCTATATCATATATAGTACCAGTTAACAAAATACAAAATAAAAAATAGGAAAGAAAGGCAAATGTTTACCCCAAAAAAATTATGGTCAATTTGTAATGGAAAATAATATAAAAAATATCAGGGACCTTTTCGCGCTTAATCGGGTCTTTAAAAGCTGAGTCGATCACATCCTTTGTTGGAACAATTTTCCATTTTGGTATAATTTCTTCTACTTGTGTCAACAACGAAACCACCACAGGATGCGGCTTCACTTTCTCTGATATCTGTTAATAGAGGGTAAAATGGTAAATGTGAACTTTATAAATTTAAAATGAGTTCTAATAGAAAAGGCAATAAATTGGGTAAATTTGTGAGGTTTTGAAATTTAGAGCGGTAAATATGATATTATGAATTTTAGAGGGGGGAATACGTAATTTTGAAGTTTTTGAGAGGTATACATGAAATTTTCCTATTGTAATTGAAGGTGAAACCACTAGTTACAACTATATATGCCAGTACTGGTATATAACAAAACCAAATATATGCAAACAAACATAGATACTGTTATTTGCCCTAGTATTTACAACTTGCACCAACCTCTTTGACTCTCTCTTCTTCTTTTTTTTCTTTGAATAAGCAGTTACTATTGACAAATTTGGCCCTCTTTCTAGAAAGCTCAATTTTATTTTTTGCTGATATATGAACTCAAATTCAAGCTAATACAGGATTTGCATGCTAGCTAGGTTACTAATTGGGTTTCTGTCATGTACTCATTTGCAGTGAAATAACATTTATTACTCCACTGGTTTTTAAGATTGCAAGGGTTCAGATGAGATATTTTACTGGTGCTTCTTATGTTTAATATAGTATCCATCAATTTGTATTTCTATTAAGAGTGAGGCTATGGTACTATGCATAGCGCATATTGGTCCGTACTATGGATCAATTTTAAAAGTCTAAACAGTCGATCCGAACTGTTCAACATGATCTTCGTATGAAAATGTACTTGTAGATCAAAGTTTACATTTTTTAGAATATTTTTACTATTTTTTTAGATAGGTAGAAAATTACTTGATCTAAAATCTAAATGATTCTAGACCATTCAAAAGTAGTGATTTTCTACTATCTAAAAAAAATAGTAAAATAATTCTAAAAACTGTAAAATTTATTATGTGAGTCTATGCAGATCATATTGAACGGTTCAGATCAACTATTTGAACTTTAAAAATGAAGTTATTGCTCCACAGTACAAACCAATCTGCGCTATCCATAGTACCATAGCCTCTTTATATTAATTACACTAATGTATATATACCTTACACATGGGGGCCACAAGAACAGCACCATCCCAGAAAGTGGGGTCCTTTCTATGAAGCAGCAACGTCACCGCACCCCCCATCGACTCTCCGTACAGAAACCGGCTCTTTCTTCTATTCTCCTCCTTATCTGTCTCACATTTAAATTTCAAACTTCAATTTTAAATTTATCCAAATTTCAAGAAATGAGCAAATCATATATTGTGATAACAGATTTTGTATTGTTCCAGCCATATATATATATATGGTTTCCTCTCAACTAAAAGAATGTATTCGTATACTATGAAATCAATCTTAAAAAAAAAGAAGGAAAGAGTTCAATATCATATAGTAGAAATTACCGCAAATTGATTTGAAAAATCGGTCACAATCGGACACGATATGATCGAATTTCCTGATGTAGCACCGGGCGCCCATGGATCGACCATGACCCTCATAATCGATGCCATACACACTGTACCCTGCTTTCGCGAGTGTTAACCCGCATGCTGCCACCACAATAAATCTTGACCGTCAGTTCCTGATCATGTGCTTCTAAAGTAATAAGAGAATGATAAACCCATCACTTAATTAAGCACATCACTACTTTACCCTTGGAACAGGTGCTATGTAACATATTTTTTTTTGTTCTTTAAAAGAGAAAATAGAACACATTCTGAAGAATTTTTGTGAAAATAAAGTTTTGATATTAGATTTAGGTCACCAGAATTAATTAATTAGCCTCGAAACAAAAAAAACGGTGTTTTTTGCTCCCCAATAATTGGTTTTAGTTCTAAGAAGTTGCTCCTACTACATTCTCCTTAGTACTAAAAGGAGAATGTATTAATTACAAGATTACTAAAGTTTTATGTATAGATGTATATAATTAAGACATAATTAATATTCATGCGATGAACATCAATATTTGAAAAATAAATACATCAATTGATATTAACAATCTTGATGTCATTGAAAAATTAAATCAAAATGCTACATTATTTACGTTTACAGCATGAATTAAAAGATATAGATAAAGTTTAGGGGATGTATTAGTTTAGTTTCTATAATTATTGGAACTTCTAGCAACAAAGAAAGATGAAGACATGCTTGTCAACATCTTAAAACAGTAATAGAAAGTTTCAATTTTGTGTTGTCAAACACAAAAAGGAAATTTTAAATTTACAAATCAGAGTCTGTCTTAGCAATAGCAATTTTGGGGGAATAAGAAAAACATTAGTTAAAACATTAATATATAAAATATATATATTTCCCTTGACACCTGAAAAAAAAATTAGAAAGGAAAATTGTTTATGGTGACAACATGATTTGATAAGATACCCAAATAATAAATGCTTTCACACTGGCTGACAACCAACCAGGATCAGATTGTGGGGCCTATCTTGAATAATAGTTTGTGGGCTCTACTATATATATATCTCCTTTAGCAAACACCTGAGAGCAGGTCCGATGGGCATCGGACCTACTCTGGTTCGATGGGTTTAATCACTGTTGATTTGCTTTAAGATTCGTGGGAACGCTTTAAACTTTGTGCATGTCTGTTTCAATTTTCGTGCGCACAAATCTTAAATTAGATCGGACGGTCATCATGCTCGTTGAACCAAAAAGTGGGTCCGATGGGCATCGGACCTACTCCGTTCTCTTCAGCAAAACAATACAAATATGGGCCCATGAAGTGTGGGACCCACTACCAGTATTTTTTTGTTTCTGTGGAAAGATGCTTACAAAATATATATATTTATAAAAAGCACATCACAAAAGTTGACTGGTGCACCTACTACTTGGAATGATTAATTCTTGTTTGCTTTTCATACCTTCCAACAAAACTTAGTGCATATATAATAGTTATACAATTAATATCGGAGGTTTAAATTAAGTTGAATGTTTCTAGAAGAAAGCATTATGATAACGATATTAAACTAGATTACCAAAAAGAAACATTAACTAGGGTTTGTTTGGGTGTATTTGGGTGTGTGTGCATTTAATAATGCTTTAAATTGAGTGAGAGAAAATTGATAGGTGATATATGACAATTTTTTTGGTTGCCTAACTCACCTTATTTTGTTTTCATCTGATTTAACATGAGACGGACATACTAACAAACATGAGAAGAAATATTTGAATGAGGTTAATTAGGAATATGTCCCTCTTGACATAAATTAAGAGACCTAATAATATAGATGGGTAGTTAGGAACTAAACCAACTAATTAGATGGGTAGTTAATTTTTTTTAAAAAGAATTATTTGTTTGCTTTCCTGTAAGATATTGTAATTTGGTGCTAATGTCAGCTACTACCCCTTTATTTAAAGACAAACAAACAACTTTTATATTTTTCATTTAATTAACCTTACCTTTTGAGATATCAATTGAAAGCTTTTGAACTAATCAATGGAGTAGTTGATGGATTTTGCTTTTGCAAGAAAATATCATCACCATTATACAATAAAATTCATGCAAACATTTAGAGCTGACAAAATAAGTTTCAAATCCGATCCGATTCTCCGAGAGACGATCTGAAAGACTGAAACCCAACATGATATGACCCGACAATTCTACAAAGTCAAATAGACCCGACTCGAACACGATCTGGCACGTATGATGTCAAAAGTAATAAATCTTACTCAACGCTAAGAACTCGACCCGAACCCAACCTAACCCGGATTTTTCAAAAATCAAACTAACCCGAATCCGACTAGTCTCAAAATCCAAACATAATCCAGAAGTAAACAACCTGAAATCTGACCCAATCTGTTTCGACTCAACCCATGACTTGGGTCAAACTGACCCAACCCAACCCGCACCCGACCCGGCCCATCCGAGGATAGCAATTTTGTGAATTGGAGCACCATTTTGGAGGATTTAAAGACAATTGTCAGCGTCCTTTTAATATCAAAATGTGATTCAAATTTTCTATTTCTGATTATATGCATGCTTAGATAAAAAAAAATACGGCTAGATTAAACCTTCAATATTAACTTGCCATAGTATTTGATTAAGCTTAATTATGTGCAATAACAAATAATAAGCACTTACAAATCTAAATTATACGGCCATAATTTAGAGATATATAATTTATTTAGTTGATTTTAAGGATAGTTTATTTTAATGTGATGTTAATATAGTTTATTGTAATGGTAATATTTTAAATAACTAAAATTAATAAAATGATAAAAAATAATAGAGATTTCATAGGTACAAATTAGCTCTTAATAGGAATTATAAATTAAAAAAAGAAGATAAATTTAGCTCTAAATCATGCTTTGCATGAGTTGGATATATAGTTTTCCAATTTAATTCCGTGTTTCACTCTTAAAAGAAATTGAATTTGAATGGCATCTTTAACATCTACAAAAATAGTTTCAATTGTGGAAATTAAGTTTAAAGAGAAATAAATATAAATATAAATAAAAGAAAAAGAAAATTAATATTTCAAGTAGTAACAAATAAAACTCTAACCTTTCATAAAGTCACTGCATTCCATCCCATACCCTGTAATATAATCAATAAACCATGCAAAAAATAGCCCATTAGAAAAAAAATATTATAATAATCAACTAATAAAAAAAATTAAGTATTTTTCTTGAATTAAAGAAACAAGGTACCATGACAGAGAAAGACAAGTGCTTTAGGAGCAGAGGAGAGAGGTACCCATCTACATGTAAATAGCTGAACACCTCTTGAATTTCTGATATATTCCTATCACATCACATAAAGATTGAATCTTTATAAACATTTACAAATGAAATTAAGAAGATCAGAAGGAATTAGTGCTTACCTCTTGATAATCCACCTCCATATTTGATCATAAAGCTATGAACTTTCAAGTACAAACAACCCAGAGAGAGAGAGAGAGAAATCAAGAGAGATGATTTTGAAGAAGAACACACAGTGGAGCCCCTAAAAAATAGTTTGAAAAGAGGAGACAAAATAAGATGGGAGAAGGAGAAATTAAAGCTGAATAGTTATGGGATTTTAATAAATAAATGAAATGAAATAAAGCGTGTGCAGGTCGGATTACACGTGCCAAGCATCCATTCACATGAACCTTTTTTTAATTTTTAACACTCTGAAAGTTTGTAATATCTCCAGTGCAACAGAATTGGAAGCTCTCCAGTGCCTTGGGTTGAAATTTTTAAGGATTTTTTTTTTGAGATAAAAATGATGAAAAAGAAAATTTTAGAATTTGAATAATTCATATTATAAATAGGATCGTTCATTTGGATTACAAATTTGTGTTAAGTTTGTTTTTGGTTTTGGATTGTTTTGAGTTTTGACTATTTTTAATTGCCATCATTTGAGTTTTACATTGGATTTTAATTTGTATTGTTTGTCTTCAATTGATAAAAGTTTAATATTTTGATGTTCTTTTATTATGAATATTAATAATAATTTACAATCATACATATTATACAAAACACTCTTCCAAATAGAAATGATTGTTTACGTCCAGTCAGATTCTCTATTAGTCCTCTAAAAATACAGAAAACATTATAAGAGATAGGACAAAAATACACTAAAAAAAGGTATGTTACCGTTTCATAACATAGCTTTTAACTTTTCTTAATTATCTTTTTTAGTCACTTAATTATATTAAAAATAATTTTCTCAATTTAGATGAAGATCAATTTCTTTTACCTCATTTTAGTTGGATTATTAATTCATGTATGGTATGGCCTTAAAACACCTATACATAAGATAACAACCTTATAACATGAATTAAAATTAGTTTGTATTATATAATGAAATAGTCTTACAATTAAGTCAACAAAGCACATCAAGTTACCAATAAATACAACCTACTAGAAGAAACTGGAGAGGATAAAATGGAGGGTAGCAGTCCATTTGTATCAGAGTTTTTAATGCTGATGCGCCAGCGGCGTACCCCAAATTCCCAATCCCCATCTTATCCTTCCTCTATCCCAATAACTACGTGATTGGTTCTTTCCGACATTTTTATTAATATCCAAAGTTAATTTCATATTAATACCCAGAATTTTTGGTTTTTCGGAAAATATCCAAACATTCTGTCCGGTTTTTTTTTTTTTTAAGAGACACTATGAAGAGCAAGATAATTAAATCTAACACTGAAAATTTGAATTTTTTGTTTAAATTATTTGTTAGATTACTTCTTTTGATGTATAATTATGCATATTTATACTAAAATATGCTAAATTACTTTAATTATATTGAATTACACTATATTACATAAAATTACGCTAATTAGTGTAATTTAGCGTAATTTCAAGTAATTTAAATTACGTTAAATTACGCTAATTAGTGTAATTTAAATTACATTAAATTACGCTAATTAGTGTAATTTAGCGTAATTTAATGTAATTCAACATAATTTCAAGTAATTTAGCGTATTTTATTATAAATATGTCAATCATACATCAAACGAAGTAATCAAACAAATAATTCGAATCTGGCTGGTTTCTCCCTTTTTTTTTTTTTTAGAGAAACTATGAAGAGCAAGATAATGAAATCTAACACTGAAAATTCAAATTTCAAGTAATTCAACATAATTTGAAGTAATTTAGCGTAATTTAATGTAATTCAACATAATTTCAAGTAATTTAGCGTATTTTAGTATAAATATGCTAATTATACATAAAAAGAAGTAATCTAACAAAAAATTTAAACAAAAAATTCGAATTTTCAGTGTTAGATTTCATTATCTTGCTCTTCATAGTGTCTCTAAAAAAAATAGTTTCTAATTATAAATCATTGTGAAGATAAAAGAGAAACAAAAAATAGTTTCTAATTATAAATCACTGTGAACATAAAAGAGAAACAAAAATAATTTCTAATTATAAATCACTATGAAAATAAAAGAGAAACAAAAAATTCGAATTTTCAGTGTTAGATTTCATTATCTTGCTCTTCATAGTGTCTCTAAAATAAAAGGGAGAAACCGGTCAGATTATGGCCGGTTCTTGGGAGAAAAAAACCGGCCAGAATCTAGCTGGTTTGGACATTTTTCGAAAAACCAAGAAATTCTGGGTATATTTATTAATTTGTAATTAACTTTGGATATTAATAAAAATGTCGGTGATTGGTTTCTTAACTCAAAAAGTGCATTCTTTACAAACAATTGCTATGCTCACTTATATTTCAATCCAATTGTCACGTTTTGTTGTGGAGTAAGAAGTGAATTATGCTTCTTAAGTAGTCAAACGAAAAATAAAATCAGATAAGTAAGATAGAATAAGAGTTGAGTTAATCCGAATAATTTACTTTATCTCTTTAGATGAATTAACTTACTTCATTTGCAGGATCTGTTGTCATTAGAGTGGAAAAAACGTGGCGTGCCGTGCCGTGACTAACACGTCGTGACTTTGGTCTCGTGCCGTGCAATGCCGTAATCAAGTTAATTTTTCACGTGCCGTGCCGTGCCGTAACCAAAATGTCATGGGGTGGTCTCGGCACGCAAATGGTCACGCCACGTGAGTCACGCCGTGCCTAAATGTGTCGTGACCATATGTGACTCGCGTGACTTGCGTGACCATTTAATCATAATTTAGGTTAGTTTATTCAAGATTTCCATTAAATCAATATCTAATTGTCTTAATTACACCGTGACTCGCGTGACTACGTGTCGTGTCGTGCCGTGACTAAATCTTTCATGTGCCGTGCCGTGCTGTGCCAAAGTTTCAAAAGATGGGCACGACACACGAATGGTCACGGCACGGGACACGCGAGTCAGCACGTAACTGACACGCGTGTCGTGCCGTTCCGTGCCGTAATTGTGCAGTTCCGTGACGGAGCCGGCTCTGCCGTGCCATTTTTCCTACTCTAGTTGTCATAGATAAACAATAATATATTGATGGTTTTGGAAAAAAAATACACAATAACAAGAATAAAAAATAATTTATAATTGAAAATTAAACAAAACTGGTAACGTACCAATTCATGCTTATTTTTATCAGTCTGCCGGAGAAAACCATTATAAAAATATACTTAATATTAAAAAATGATTATGAAATAATACTTTATTCTTAAATTTTATCCAAGCCAACAAAACCTAAACCAGATAAAAAAAAGATTGTAATTCCTCTATTAATCTCCATAACCAAACTAATCAATATGGTAATAATTGCAACCGATCAGTTGACCTCAACTCAAGCTCAAGCAAAATAATTTTTTTTTACTACAATTTAAATCTATTGAATTTAAATTAGCAAAAATTGGAAGTGATCCCAAGAAATTAGCAAAAAAATTTGTGACTCCAAAAAAATCCCAAGAAATTCCTATTTCTAACATTGAAATTAGCAAAAAAAAAAAGTTGGAAAAATTATATTGTTGAATCACACAAAAGTGTAAGAAATAAACCAAAGAGGAAAAACACAGAGAAAAAGAAATGAAAGAAAAGGAAAAACAAAAATAGAAAGAAAGAAAAAAACAGAGAGGCTTTTATCTCTCTCTCTCTCTTCGTGTGTTTATGACTGCTAGAGAAAGGTTATCATGACGAAGATTCTAAGTCGAAAATCCAGTTCTTATGATATTTTGCTCATCTTTTTCTCTGTTTTCGGTTCTTACTCAAATCTGCCATTAATGGCTTAATTTTTGTAACTTAAGTAAAGATTAATCTAAGAGAACTTTTAATGTTCTAGTTGTATGGTTAAATAAACTAACATAAATTATGATTAAATGGTCACGCGAGTCACGTATGGTCACGGCATGTTTAGGCACAACGTGACTCACGTGGCGTGACCACTCCTTGACATTTTGGCCACGGCACGGCACGTCACGTTTTTTCCACTCTAGGTACTATCTATTATATATGTGTATAGAGTATATAAATAGTAGCATATGCATGATTAAGATGTCAATAAATGGGAAAACTTGATTTCTGAAGTTTTTATGTCTAATAACAAAGAAAATAAAGAATATATAAAGGGTAAATTCAAATTGGTACGGTAGGTGAAAATAATAAAGAATGGGATAGTGATACGCTATTTTTTTTTTAAGAAGAATCAGACTACCTTTTTGTACCTATATATATATATATATATATATATATACTGGCAATTGCGTGTTTGGATTGCCTTCAGTTCAATATATAATAGACCACCTTTAAATATACAACAATTCATTTCCAATCAACTTGGCTTTGAACAAAACAAAAAATTTGCAGTATACTTTTTGAGTGAGGTTATGATACTATGCATATTACACAATGTTTAAATAGCGTCCTAGCGGGAATGCTACAAAAAAAACTATAGCGAATAGCGTAGCTATTCCAAATAGCGTTTTTTTTGTTTACAAAAATTATATTATATATTTGTACTATACATTAACATTATCTAAAGTTTCATAGAACAATAAATAACACCAAATTAATTAAGAAATTATAATATTCATATTGAACTAGTACAAAAGTCCATGGTTCAAAATATCCATAATAATATCATAAACTATCGATCTTTTTCTATACAAAATATCTTAAGCATCATGATTCATTCTATTTTTTTTTTCTATACAAAATAAATTTTATGGATCTTTATTTAAGCCCATATAAATTGTCTAAAAAAGCCCAATATGCATAGCGAGCAAATAGCGCGCTACACGCTATGCGCTATAGCGGCCGTAACGCAATTAGCGTATTTCCATGCCATAGCTTAGCGTTTAGAGTCCAAAAACGCTATAGCGCGCTATTTAGAACACTGATATTACATATCGATCCGTGTCATAATTTTTTATTTTTATTTTCAAAGTTCAAACAATCGATCCTAAATATTAAATATGATCTTCATATAAAAATATATTTAGAGACTAAGTTCAACATTTTTTACAATATTTTATTATTTTTAAATAGATACAAAATTACTTAACCTGAAAATTCTGAATTATCCAAAAATAATAGTTTTCTAGCTATCTAAAAAATAGTAAATTGTTCTAAGAAATGTAACATACTAATATTTGATCTCCATGTACATTTCATATGGAGATCACGTTTAACGGTACGGATTTAAATACGTTATTTATCCATTAGTGTACAAAAATACCTATAAAACTAAACCATTACTTTATAAACATTTCGATAAAATATTGAATAGAGTCAACAGGAATATAACAAAACAAAAATATCAACCAAGCAAAAATAATGAATAGAGAGTGAAAGATGAAAAAAATAATATATAAATTCATATATAATTTTGATGAAATATTACATATTTAATTCTTCTAGAATAAAGACACTTTTCTTTTTATAAAGCTATACTTCATCTTCCCTCTCTATTTTTATCTCAATAATTATTTTCTGCTTCCAATCAAATATAATTACAAAATTTTGAAATAAAATTGAGGAATTTTTTTTATTACGAGCTATAAATATTCCACTCCATTCATATGAAATGTATGGTGAAAAAAAAATGAGCGTGAGACAATAACATCATAATAGAAGGAAATTAAGGATTAAAAATATTATTACTTTTACATAGTAAAGTAAATTTTTACGTGCTGCGTTGTGATAAAAAATAATGAGAGAAAGTCACAACTCACAAATAATCATGGCACATCAGTCACATTTGATCACATTTGTCATCTTTGAACACACTAAACTATTTTTTCGGTAATTAAAGTTAGTTTATTAAATAAAATTCAGAAAAATTATTGGAAAAAATTAAAAAAGTATCATGCTATTTCTCATAATGTGTCTTATCATATCATTTTTTGGATTCACAACACAAACCCACAAGGCACGTAATATTTTTTATCATAATTTCTTCTCAGTTATGGAAAAAAAATATATAAAAAGTCAGTATTGCCAAATTTTAGAATTATTGTATTAATTAAATAAAAATAAGATATACTAGATCAAATTAAAAAATAATATAGCAAACAAAAAACATTGCATATTCATTGCTAACATTTTATCCGGTACGTATATGGTGCAAACAAAATACATTAATTTTTTCATTTCTTAAATAATTTTGTATACAGTAATAGATATTTATTTGTCTGGGTTATAATAATTCTAAATTATTTTAATTATGATTATATTGTATCGTATTTACAAGACAGAATAATAAAAATCATTAAAGCACTTTAAGTTGTAACTGGATTTATTTTTTTTATTTGGTTTCATTTAATTCATAAGCTTAATTATTTGAGTATTGATTTTTTTAGAAAAACAAAACTTTACTAAAAGTATTTGTATTTTTTTTGTTTGTTTAATAAGAAAAAGTTAGGGGTTTGACCCTATACATCAAGTTTTTGTTATATAATTCAGATGTTTATTTGATCAATGGTTATGCTATGTTATTAAAGTTAAGCTACGGACATTTTGGCAAAAAAAAAATATATTATTGATATTTAATTTCTAAAATCAAATAAAAAACATAAAAGTAATTTATCGTCATTCTTATTTATTAGTGAATATTCTCTCACTAAAATTGAGTACTAGTTTTAAAAATTAAGCAAATATTGCTAAATTGGAAATTATTTCAATTTTTTTACAAAAGATTAAAGAGGAATTCACTGCTTGCAACCCAAGGCAGAGAATTGCAAGGGACCCTCAACTATTTGAAAAGGTGAATCTATGCAATCGATATATATATATAGAGGAGGGCTCAAATGCCCCAATGTTTCATGCCTCATTCGTGCCCCAACATCTATATCTTCAAATGCAAAGTTCAAACAGATAATCCGAACCGATCAACATGATATCCATGTTAAAATATGATTGGAGACCAAATTTTATATTTTTTGGAATTTTTTTACTATTTTTTAAGGTAGGTACAAAATCAGAAAATTCTGGACCATCTAAAAACAATGATTTTGTACCTATCTTAAAAAATAGTAAAAAAATTCCAAAAAATATAAAATTTGGTCTCCAATCATATTTTAACATGGATATCATGTTGATCGGTTCGGATTATCTGTTTGAACTTTGCATTTGAAGATATAGATGTTGGGGCACGAATGGGGCATGAAGCATTGGGACATTGGAGCCCTCCTCATATATATATATATATATAGAGAGAGAGAGAATCTGGCTAATATGCTACGCATATATAAGGGCCCCTCCGTGCTACGGCTCACTTTTTGAGTTTTCAAAATCCTAACGGTCGATCCGAACCGTTCAACATGATCTCCATATTAATATGTACTTGCAAACCAAATTTTACATTTTTTAGAATTTTTTTACTATTTATTAAGCCACATTGAAAATCGCTGATCCAATGGTCCAGAAAAGTTTACTGTTGTGTACAAATTATTGTTTTTTCAAAGTGGCTTAATAAATAGTAAAAAAATTCTAAAAAATGTAAAATTTAGTTTGCAAGTACATATTCATATGGAGATCATGTTGAACGGTTCGGATCGACCGTTAGGATTTTGAAAATTCAAAAAGTGAGCCGTAGCATGGAGGGCCCTTATATACGCGTAGCACCGTAGCACTGTCCTATATATATATAGGACAGTGCTACCGTGCTACGCGTAGCATAGAGCACTTCGTGCTACGGCTCACTTTTTTATTTTTCAAAATCCTAACGGTCGATCCGAACCGTTCAACATGATCTCCATATTAATATGTACTTGCAAACCAAATTTTCCATTTTTTAGAATTTTTTTACTATTTATTAAGCCACTTTGAAAAAACACTAATTTGTACACAACAGTAAAATCTGCTGGACCATTGGATCAGTGATTTTCAAAGTGGCTTAATAAATAGTACAAAAATTCTAAAAAATGTAAAATTTGGTTTGCAAGTACATATTAATATGGAGATCATGTTGAACGGTTCGGATCGACCGTTAGGATTTTGAAAACTCAAAAAATGAGCCGTGGCACGGAGAGGCTCTATGCTACGCGTAGCATATTAGCAAAATCCTATATATATATATATATATATAGAGAGAGAGAGAGAGAGAGAGAGAGAGAGAGAGAGATGGGCTATTGTGCTTCGCGAAGTAAAATGGGGGTTTACTTCGGGCCCTATTTTCATTTTTGAAAATCCAAACAACCGATCCGAACCGTTCAACATGTTCTAAATATTGAAATGTGCTTGGAGACTAAATTTTACATTTTTTGGAATTTTTTTACTATTTATTAAGCCACTTTGAAAATCGCTGATCCACTGTGAACAGTAAAAAACTGTAAAATTTTCTGGACCACCGGATCAGCGATTTTCAAAGTGGCTTAAAAAATAGTAAACAAATTCAAAAAAATGTAAAATTTAGTCTCCAAGCACATTTCAATATTTAGAACATGTTGAATGGTTCGGATCGATTGTTTGGATTTTCAAAAATAGAAAAAATGGCCCAAAGTAAACTCCACATTTACTTCGCGAAGTGATAGGTGTAAATTATATACACCGTCGATCTAGTTTTTATCATAAAATAACACCAAATATCTTGTATTTTGAATATAAAATGAATAGAATACACCTAGAATCAAGTTACTGCGTTTGCTCGGCTTTACAATGCAGGAAACGATGCAAAATGAAGAAAAAGTCTCCCAGTGCGGACGCACTCACAGCCAGTGCGGACGCACTCAGTATTTAGTCAAATTTCCAGCATCACAGAACTTCACAGACAAAAAGTCCGAGCGTAATGCGTTCGCAGTCACCTCCAGTGCAAGTGGGGTCATCCGCACTCACTACTTAGCCGATTTTTGCAACTTTCAGATTCTTCAGGAAAACAGAAAATTCCAAGGCCAGTGCTAACTTAACTAAGATCCAGTGCGGGCGCACTCAGAGAAAAACGCAGAAAATCCAGAAAAGGAAACTTGGAACCAAAGGAAAGTTGGAGCCAGTGCGACTCAGACCACCCGCACTCACCACCAGTGCGGACGCACTGGACCCGCAGACAGCCAGAAATTCACATTTTCAAGAGGTTTTCTATTTTTGGCACATCAGGGACACGTTTTAGAAGACCTAAAATAGACATGGCAGTCTGAGGAGTGCACCCACTAACTCCACTTCTATCTTCTAAATTGGGAAAGATCTTTGGCTATAAAAGAAGAGGAATTTCATCTCTCTCATCATCCACTATTACATATCCATTTTCCACAAATTGAGAGAGAGAGAGCTGCAGAAATTCTCGAAGAGAAGAAGAAGATTCGAGCAAAGAGTCGGCAAGATCGAGGTTTTGAATCTAAGAAATGGTGTAATCATTTCTTTACTTCATTTCTTATTGTTTTTGCCAAACTTTGTTATGGATCTCTCCAAGAGAGAGTAGTTCTCTTTCTAGGGGTTTAGGTCAATGCATGAACTTGTTTAATTCTATCTTATTCGGATATTTGTTTTTATTATGATTGTTTTATCGGATTTGATTGTTAATTTCTGTGATTTATCATTTGTGCTAATTACATAGTTTAGTACTTGAATTGGACAAGTCCCGCTTTGGATTCGAAAGAACCAAAGTAGTTAGGATGGGATATGAGAGTACCAAATTATGAGCATAAATACCTTAGGTTTTGGATTAGAAGCGACCGTACTTTGATATCCAAATCAGAACTATAGGAATTAAGATTAGGGTTTGGTGAAGGACTTAATCGTGAAGGCAAATTCCTAATTAGGACCCCTTGAATTGAATTGCATATTGGTATGAAGGACTTAATCGTGAAGTACCAATATTTGAGGATATGATAGGCTAACATCAAGCTTCATGGTCTAGGTGATCTAGGCACGTTATTTAATCACGGATGTGACCCTGGATAACATTTTAGGTTAGAAATCTCATCAAATCAAACATGAATTCAAACAAACCGAATAAATAGAATTAGCAAGGGATTGTAGACCGAATGCCCCTAGATGTCCTCAAACTTGAAAACAAACCAATCTTTCTTTTCTTTATTTTATTTACAAAATTATTGTTTGAAACTCCTCTCTTCCGGGTATTGAACCCAAACTTAGGATTTTATAACAAAACCCCCCTTTTACTTTATTGTTTAGTTTTAAAAGTAGTTTTCTTTATTAAAAATTGGTATTTTCCTATCTCCCTGCGGATCGACACCTAAATACTACAATCGATAGGTTGTGCGCTTGCAACTAACCTATTCATTGAGTACGAAGGTTTATAAATATTAAAGGCAAAAAGAGTACAAAATTCCTATATCTAAAATACTCAACACGAAACACAATAGCCCATCTCTCTATATATATATATAGCAACTTGATGTGCATTATGAATTTATCATGAATTAATTAAATGATACTTCGAATTTAAGCAATCTTCATAGGCCCCAGTAATGACTATGATATATGATGTATATATCTATAATAATTATCCAGTGATTGCTTTCTAGAAATGTGTTTATAATAAGGTAGTTGCATGTATATAGTTGAGCTTTTGGTGACAACTACACGGTACAATGCAATAATAACTAAACAGGATATTTGCAACTTTTATGTACCTTTTATCCAGGCAATAATGTATTAAATAATACTATTAGCTAATAATTAACGACCAGGCAACTTTAATTAATCCTTGCAAGTTGCAACCCCACAACAAAAAGGTTTATTATGATGATCCAATGAGGACCAAGAAATATATTATATTAGGTATATTATGGTAAACAATCATTTTCATTAATATAAAGTAAAAGAATTAGGGGGAATTTCACGTATACCCCTCAAAAACTTAAAATTACATATTCCCCCCTCTAAACTTCAAAAACTCACATATTTACCCATTTTATTATTTTTTATATTAAAACACATCCTAAATTCATAAAATACCCATTTTACCCTTTTATTAAAAAGCATAAAACGTCCATCTGACTCCAATTTGAATCTGAAAGGTTCCTCTATCGTTCGAATTGCTTTACGATTGTGCGTGCTAGGTCAGCACGAATCTTGAAGCGAATACGCACGGATATTGAAGCAACATGCACAGATCTTAATGCAATGCACACAGATCAAAATTGCTTTAAGATTCGTGCGCGCTAGATCAGCATGAATCTTGAAGAGAACACGCACAGATCTTATTGCGATGCACGCGAATCAGAAGGTAGAGGAACCCTTCAGATTCAAATTTGAGTTCCATTGGACGTTTAATTCATGCCTAAATTTTTACTAATACCACTACAGATTTGATGTAAAGATATTAACTAATCTCTATATATATATATGAGATGGGATATGGTGAGTTGCAAAGTAAGCCACTTTGAAAATTTTTTGGAATTTTTTTGATCAAAATATTTTGGAATTTTTTTTTATATAAATTTTTTTTTCGGAATTTAATTATTGTATTATTAAAAAACATTAAATTAAACGTTGCATATTCATTGTATTAATTAATTTTGTATAAAAAACATTGCATATTCATTGTATTAATTAATTTTTTCATTTCTTAAATAATTTTGTACACAGTAATAGATATTTATTTGTCTGGGTTATAATATAAAAATGTAACATCTTAAATTAAACGCATGAAAAAGCACAATATCAATCTATTTGTTTATGATCCGTACATTACAATGAATTTAATTATTATTTTTATAAGGGCTAGAAGAGTTATTGTCAGTCATTTTCATAAACTCTGATACAAGAAACGATAATTCTAAATTATTTTAATTATGATTATATTGTATCGTATTTACAAGACAGAATAATAAAAATCATTAAAGCACTTTGAGTTGTAACTGGATTTTGTTTTTTTATTTGGTTTCATTTAATTTTTTTTTTATATAATTCATATGTTTATCTGATCAATGGTTATGCGATGTTATTAAAGTTAAGCTACGGACATTTTGGCAAAAAAAAAATATATTACTGATATTTAATTTCTAAAATCAAATAAAGAATATAAAAGTATCATTATTGTCATTCTTATTTATTAGTAAATATTCTCTCACTAAATTTGAGTACTAGTTTTAAAAATTAAGCAAATATTTCTTACTTTATCTTGTTTGATCGGATGGTCAAATTTAATTACTAAATTTTCTTATAAAACGTGGTGTATTGGAAATTATTTCAATTTTTTTTACAAAAGATTAAAGAGGAATTCACTGCTTGCAACCCAAGGCAAAGAATTGCAAGGGACCCTTAACTATTTGAAAAGGTGATACTTATCTATGCAATCAAATATATATATATAGAGAGAGATGGGCTATTGTGCTTCGCGAAGTAAAATGGGGGTTTACTTCGGGCCCTATTTTTATTTTTGAAAATTCAAACAACCGATCCGAACCGTTCAACATGTTCTAAATATTGAAATATGCTTGCAGACTAAATTTTACATTTTTTGGAATTTTTTTACTATTTATTAAGCCACTTTGAAAATCGCTGATCCGGTGGTCCAGAAAATTTTACTGTTTTTTTACTGTTCACAGTGGATCAACGATTTTCAAAGTGGCTTAATAAATAGTAAAAAAATTCAAAAAAATGTAAAATTTAGTCTGCAATCACATTTCATTATTTAGAACATGTTGAACGGTTCGGATCGGTTGTTTGGATTTTCAAAAATAAAAATATGACCCAAGTAAAGAGGGGGTTTTACTTTGCAAAGCACAATAGCCCATCTATATATATATATATATATATATATATAGAGCTGGGCTATGGTGAGTTGTGAAGTAAGATGTCATTTTTACTTCACGCTCATATTTTCATTTTGAAAATCCAAACAACCGATCCGAACCGCTCAACATATTCTCTATATTGAAATGTGCTTGGAGACTAAATTTTACATTTTTTGGAATTTTTTTACTATTTATTAAGCCACTTTGAAAATCGCTAATCCGGTGGTCCAGAAAATTTTACTGTTTTTTACTGTTCACAGTGGATCAGCGATTTCAAAGTGGCTTACTAAATAGTAAAAAAATTCCAAAAAATGTAAAATTTGGTCTCCAAGTAGATTTTAATATAGATTGAACATCTAACGGTTTGGATTTGTTGTTTGAATATCGGTATGGCAGATCTGCCCCCAGCAGCACTTGGCCGAAATGCTGCCAGCAACAACTTAGCCATACTCTATATATGTGTGTGTGTGTGTGTGTGAGCTGGGCTATGGTGAGTTGTGAAGTAAGAGGTCATTTTTACTTCACGCTCATATTTTTATTTTGAAAATCCAAACAACCAATCCGAACTGCTCAACATGTTCTCTATATTGAAATGTGCTTGGAGACTAAATTTTACATTTTTTGGAATTTTTTTACTATTTATTAAGCCACATTAAAAATCGCTAATCCGGTGGTCCAGAATTTTTACTGTTCACAGTGGATCAGCGATTTCAAAGTGGCTTAATAAATAGTAAAAAAATTCCAAAAAATATAAAATTTAGTCTCCAAGCACATTTCAATATGGAGAACATGTTGAGCAGTTCGAATCGGTTGTTTGGATTTTCAAAATGAAAATATGGCGTGAAGTAAAACGTTACAACTCACCATAGTCTATCTCAAATATATATATATATATATATATAGCAACTTGATGTGCATTATGAATTTATCATGAATTAATTAAATGATACTTTGAATTTAAGCAATCTTAATAGGCCCCAGTAATGACTATGATATATGATGTATGAGGAGGGTTCAAATGCCTCCATTTTTTATGCCTCCACCATGCCTCCATTTTTAAAACTTTAATAACTCAAAATTTAAAACTTAAAAATCAAAATAAAACCGTTGGATATGATCTAAATCATTTTATCTATGCACGTGTAAAAAATTATGACATTTCAATTTTGTTTTGGTTGTCATCAAGAGCTTGTAAAAAACGTACTAATGTGGATAATTTCTAGACGTTGATTTTTCAACTTATTGATTCACATAAAAACAAAATCAAAATGTGATAATTTTTTATGAGCACATAGATAAAATGATGTAGATCATATCCAACGGTTTTATTTTGACTTTTAAGTTTTAAATTTTGAGTTATTAAAGTTTTTAAAAATGGAGGCATGATGGAGGCATGAAAAATGGAGGCATTTGAACCCTCCTCATGATGTATATATCTAGAGGAGGGATCCACTTACAACAAATTTGAGTTACAACAAAGTTACAACATTCATTTTTTTCATTTTCAAAGTCCAAATCGTTCAACATGATCTCCACAATAAAATGTGCTTGCAGATCAAATTTTACATTTTTTTGAATTTTTTTTACTATTTATTAAGTATTTTACAAAAAATAGCCATACTTAGACCATTGAATTTTGTACCCATCTTAATAAATAGTAAAAAAATTCAAAAAAATTTAAAATTTGATCTGCAAGTACATTTTATTTAGATAATCATGTTGAACGGTTTGGATCGACGATTTGGACTTTGAAAATGAAAAAAATGAATGTTGTAACTTTGTTGTAACTCAAATTTGTTGTAAGTGGATCCCTCCTCATATATCTATTATATATCTATAATAATTATCCAGTGATTGCTTTCTAGAAATGTGTTTATAATAAGGTAGTTGCATGTATAGTTGAGCTTTTATGGTGACAACTACACGCTACATGCAACAATAACTAATTAAATAGGATATTTGTTTATAATAAGGTAGTTGCATATATAGTTGAGCTTTTATGGTGACAACTACACGCTACATGCAACAATTACTAATTAAATAGGATATTTGCAACTTTTATGTACCTTTTATTCCCCACATTTTTATTAATATCCAAAGTTAATTACAAATTAATAAATTTATCCATGATTCCCGACTTTTGTCAAAAATGTCCAAACCGGCCATAAAAGGGCCCGCTTCCGGAAACCATAAATTTATCCATCAATTTATTGTTTAAATTATTTGTTAGATTACTTCTTTTGATTTATAATTAGCATATTTATACTAAAATACACTAGATTACTTGAAATTATGTTGAATTACACTATATTACAATAAATTATGTTGAATTACACTAAATTACGTTAAATTATAATGACTTCGCTAATTATGCTGAAATACAGTAAATTACGCTAAACTACGCAAAATTACGCTAAAGTAGACTGATTTTGTGCCATCTTTCATGAATCATAAAAAATAGTAAAAAAATTCCGAAAATAGTAAAAATTGGTATTCTACAAGTTCACTATGTAACTAATTTACTGAGCTACTTAGATTGAATAATAGAAATGAAAATCTTCATCGGAAACTTCAACTCAAGTTTTGAGGCTCTTCCCTTAGTTTTTTGGCAATTCTGAATTTTGAAATCCGGCGTAACATGCACAGACGCATGTGTTTTTCGCAAGCTTTCCGAAAAGTGGTCATTTGCTAAAATCGGACACTCGAGCGCAGTTTTATGGCCGTTTGAAATTTCGTCGTCGTTTTTCGCCTTTTCAGTGAAGATATCGTCCATATTCATATGTAATTTAGCGTAATTTAATGTAATATAGTGTAATTCAACATACTTTCAAGTAATTTAGCGTATTTTAGTAATTAACACTGAAATACGGTATTTTCTTCTTTTACCGTAATTCATTATTACGCTAAATTACATATGAATAGGGTATTTCATTATCTTGCTCTTCATAGTCTCTCTAAAAAAGAGGAAAATACCGTATTTCAGTAATTTAGCGTAATTTAACATAATTTTAAGTAATTTTGCTCTTCATAGTGCCAAAAACTTCAAAATTACATATTTTTCCCTCTAAATTTTGAAATTACGTATTTCCCCCTCTCAAATTAAAAAACTCACATATATACCCATTTTATTGTTTTTTATATTAAAACACATTATAAATTCATAAAATACCCATTTTACCCTTTTATTAAAAAGCATAAAACGTCCATCTAACTCCAATTTGAATATGAAAGGTTCCTCTATCGTTCGAATTGCTTACGATTGTGCGAGCTAGGTCTGCACGAATCTTGAAGCAAACACGCACGGATATTGAAGCAACATGCACAGATCTTAAAAGCAATGCACACAGATCAAAATTGCTTTAAGATCCATGTGCGCTAGATCAGCACGAATCTTGAAACAAACACGCACAGATCTTATTGCGATGCGCGCGGATCAGAAGGTAGAGGAACCCTTCAGATTCAAATTTGAGTTCGATGGGGCGTTTAATTCATGTCGAAATTTTTACTAATACCATTGCAGATTTGATGTAAAGATATTAGCTAATATATATATATATATATATATATATATATATATATATATATGAGAGTGGCTAAGGTCAAAGTGGTATGACCAAGGCCTTGGTGCTACCAATTAGTTTTTGCAATTTTAAAGTTTAAATAGTCGATTCAAACCGTTAGATGCTCAATCTATATTAAAATCTGCTTGGAAACCAAATTTTACATTTTTTGGAATTTTTTTACTATTTTTTAAGCCACTTTGAAAATGACAGATCCGGGTGAACAGTAAAAACAGTGCAACTAAATTCTGGACCATGTGATCAGCAATTTTCAAAGTGGCTTAAAAAATAGTAAACAAATTCCAAAAAATGTAAAATTTGGTCTCCAAGCAGATTTTAATATAGAGATCACATCTAACGGTTTAGATCGACCGTTTGGACTTTGAAAATCCAAAAACGACTTGGTAGCACCAAAGGCCTTGGTCATACCACTTTGATCTTAGCCACTCTCTCTCTCTCTATATATATATATAGATATATAGAGAGAGAGATCGAGAGTGGCTAATATCAAAACGTTTGCACTAAGCCCTTGTGCAACCAAGTCATTTTTGGATTTTCAAAGTCCAAACGGTCGATCTAAACCGTTAGATGTGATCTCTATGTTAAAATCTGCTTGGAGACCAAATTTTACATTTTTTGGAATTTTTTTACTATTTATTAAGCCACTTTGAAAATTGCTGATCACATGGTCCAGAATTTGGTTGCACTGTTTTTACTGTTCACCCGGATCAGTAATTTTCAAAGTGGCTTAATAAATAGTAAAAAAATTCCAAAAAATGTAAAATTGGTCTCCAAGCAGATTTTAATATAAATTGAACATCTAACGGTTTGGATCGACTGTTTGGACTTTGAAAATCCGAAAACGACTTGGTTGCACGAGGGCCTTGATGCAAACGTTTTGATATTAGCCACACTCTCTCTCTCTCTATATTTATATATATATATATATATATAGAGTGATGCTACGGTGCTTTGGGAAGTAAAGAGGATGTTTTACTTCTCGCTCATATCTTTATTTTCAAAGTTTAAAAAGTCGATCCGAACTTCTCAACATGATATTCCTATTGATATGTGCTTGGAAACCAAATTTTACATTTTTTAGAAATTTTTTACTGTTTGTTTAGAATTTTTGAAAATCACAGCTTTTCATTAAATAAAAAATAATAAAAAAAATTCAAAAAACACTGATTTTAAAAAATTGTAAAAAATTTCCAAAAATTTCCAAAAAATGTAAAATTTGGTCTCCAAGCACATATTAATATGAAGATCATGTTGATAAATTCAGATCGACTATTTGGATTTTGAAAATGGAGATATGAGCGGGAAGTAAAACACCCTCTTTACTTCCCAAAGCACCGTAGCATCACTCATATATATATATATGAGATGGGATATGGTGAGTTGCAAAATAAGAGTCTTGTTTTACTTCACGCTCATATTTTATACTTTTTTAAGTTCAAAAAGTTGATCCGAACCGCTCAACATGGTCTACATATTGAAATGTGCTAGGAGACCAAATTTTACATTTTTTTGGAAATTTATTACTATATGTTTACAATTTTTTAAATCACTGTTTTTTTATAGTCCATAATCCATCCAAAAACAGTGATTTTCTACCTATCTAAAAAATAGTAAAAAGATCTCAAAAAATATAAAATTTGATCTCCAAGCACATTTCAATATGGATATCTTGGAGATCAAATTTTACATTTTTTGAAAAATTTTTGCTATATTTTTAGATAGGTAGAAAATCGCTCTTTTTGAATAGTTCCGGACCATAAAAAGAAAGTGATATTAAAATATTTAAAAAAAATAATAAAAAATTTGTTAGACTGGTAAAAAACAAGTAATCGGCCTAAACGGCATATGGGCCTTTTTTTACTGTTTTTTACTATATATATCCTAGTGCAGCATCCCACATGGTAAGAGAAGAGAAAAAGAGAGCAATATCCAAAATGAATGCAGATTGGTTTGGTGATATTAGTTAAGAGTAGTGAGTAGGCATGCATGTGGGCCCAAAATGAGTTCTGTGAGGAGTTTGTGGATGGCATATGGGCCCAAAATGACTAGCTTTAGTTGGGTCTGCTGCTTTATTTTTTATTTCTGTTTTTTCTCATCCAATTGCTTGAATTGTTTCATGTATGAATCTCAACGAAAATCAACAATTAGATGAGAAAGAATATGTTCCTACTTTTTCACACAAAAAAAAAAATATATTTCATTCCCTTCAAGTTAGTCAAAACCTAGCCGAAAGTATTTAAGGCCTATTTATAATATTTGGGCTCCTCTTTAAGATTCGTACAAATTTAAATTTAACAATATGGATCTAACCTGATCATGTCAGGTACCTTATCTTATCCGAATTATGTAGGACACATGCCTCCTCCATCCTACCTCTCTCTCTTTTCTGACCTACTTTTAGGTTCAACGAGCATAATGACCGTCCGATCTAATTTAAGATTTGTGCGCACGAAAATTAAAACATACGTGCACGAAGTTTAAAGCGTTCTGCACGAATCTTAAAGAAAATCGACAGTGATTAAACCCATCGAACCAAAGTAGATCCGATGCCCATCGGACCTACTGTCAAGTGCATAAAGAATTCTATGGCTAATGAGATAGATTTAGTTTGTTTACTAAACAGGAAATGGTTGACCATTTGGACACTCCTCATTTTGTTATTTCTTGATATAATTGATGTAAAGATAGTCAAATTGTATGAAACTTGATTGATAGGTTATTTTTGGCTAATAATTAACTTGTGAACTATATCTTTGGTTTTTAAGCTTGTATTCTTCTATTTGAAAAATAATGCTAATATTATCAAATATAGAGGAGGGTTCCAATACCTCATGCCTTTCATACTTCATCATAACTCATATTTCATATATTCGTTATCAAAATTAAAAATGTCGATTCGAACTGCTCAAAATGATATCCATATTAAAATATGCTTGGGGATGAAATTTTATAAATTTTGAACTTTTTTTACTATTTTTTAAGATGGGTAGAAAATCACTGATTTTGAACGGTCTAGAAACCCTGATTTGTACCTATCTTAAAAAATAGTAAATTTTTTTTAAAAAATATATAAAATTTCATCTCCAAACATATTTTAGTATGAATATTATGTTAAACGGTTCAGATCGATAGTTTAGACTTTGAAAACGAAGATATGAAATATGAGCTATGATGAAATATGAAAAACATGAAGTATTGGAACCTCCTCTCAAATATATATGTCCATTGCTTTAAATAACATCGTCTCATTAGCCAATTTCATGAACTTCTTGTACATAGGATCTCAAGGGTCCGGATCCCCTAAAGTAACTCAATTTTTGGGTTTTCTGTCGCTTAAGATTGTCTCGGGATTCGAATCCATCGTCGGAATGTGTGCACTCCACTTCGGAATGGATAGTCTCGGATCCGAATCAGATGGTTCCAATTAAAACCCAAAAATTGAGTTATCCGAATTCGGATCTCAAGATCAATGTATGACAAAAAAAGAAAGAAAAAAGATTGATCTTTTTGGGCCTTTTAAAAGAACGAAAATATTCAAGTTAACCATATTAAAGGCCTCAAAAGTGTTAGACCAAATAATGGGTCTAAATTACAATACCAATTCATCTAACAAAAAAATTCAATTCAAAGAAACTAAAAAATGGGGCCTTTTATAAGTTATCGTCCTATATTAAATACAGGCCATTTTTTTTTTTTTACATGCAACACTTTCTTTTGTTAAAATTTGCTCTCGTGCATTGTAAAATTGTCAAATGTATTATATATTTATATGTTTTTGTCATGGTTTAATTTCAGCAATAAATAGGCAGCTGCACAGATGTAGTATATGTTTTTGTCAGATGTTAACTGCACCACAAGACCACCGCACATTATACGAACAGTGTTACAAAAAAAAAAAATGATTTATGACACATCCATCCTTTATAAGAGACAAGCACATTTATTAAGGTTTTACCAGAAGATTCCCATTTATAAGGTCATCTAATTCAATGTTGTAAATAACAACATGAACTCGTCGGACTGACAGGTTACTGTCAAGCGATTAATTGAAAATAATTGAGAATAATAATAAATAATTAGAAATAATCGACTGATTAATTGAGAAAATCCGTAACGGTTTGGTCACCGCCAACGATTAATCGACTGATTAATCGACCGAATATATGACTCTTATTTGGTAGTAATATATATTTATCATTTTATCTTATGCAACATCTATTTCAGATTTTCAGTGATATTGTTCAACTAAATATTTAAATTGTAAATGGATTCTTCATCATTTTAAGAAAATGTAAACAAAATTTTAATCAATTGGGAGTTTATTGGTGCATTTATTGATAAGTTGTTTAAACTCAGCTGTTAAAAATTTTAATTTTATTTTGGTCTAAAGCAAAATAAATTTAAATTTAACACAAACGAATTATATGCCCTTTTTAACTAACAAGAAGCATATATACACAACTTGAACTTTATAACTTGAACAGGTAGTTTTTAAGATTTGGAAATTCTTTAATTTTGATAGTTGATCGATCTCCACATTTATTTTGCCTAACTTTTAAAATTTAGTAATTTGGAAAGTACATACACAAATTACAATTTCTGTGTCATTATGGATATTTAGAATTTGTAGTTTGAATTTATTTATTATTTTTTTAGAAAAAATTGACAAGTCATCCAATTATTAAAATTCAGAAACTTTTCATTCAGATTTCGAATATGCAACATGCAACCTTCTACGGGAACTTTTCATTCAGATTTTGAATTCTTTTACTATTTATTAAGTATTTTACAAAAACTAGTCAAATTCAGACCATTGAATTTTGTAACCATCTTAATAAATAGTAAAAAAATTCAAAAAAATATAAAATTTGATCTGGAAGCACATTTTATTGTAGAGATCATGTTGAACGGTTTGGATCGACGATTTGGACTTTGAAAATGTAGAAAATGGCTGTGGTAACTTTGTTGTAACTCAAAATTGTTGTAACTAGATCCCTCCTCTATATATATATATATATAGAGAGAGAGAGAGAGGCTAATATCAAAACGTTTGCACCAAGGCCCTCGTGCAACCAATTCGATTTTGAATTTTCAAAGTCCAAACAGTCGATCCAAACCGTTAGATGTTCAATCTATATTAAAATCTGCTTGGAGACCAAATTTTACATTTTTTTGGAATTTTTTTACTATTTATTAAGCCACTTTGAAAATTGCTGATCACATGGTCCAGAATTTGGTTGCACTGTTTTTACTGTTCACCCGGATCAGCAATTTTCAAAGTGGCTTAATAAATAGTAAAAAAAAATCCAAAAAATGTAAAATTTGGTCTCCAAGTAGATTTTAATATAGATTGAACATCTAACGGTTTGGATTGACCGTTTGAACTTTGAAAATCTGAAAACGACTTGGTTGCACGAGGTCCTTGGTGCAAACGTTTTGATATTAGCCACTCTATATATACACAGACACACACAGACACACACATCAGTATTGTAAATAACGGTATGCGCTCGTCGGACGGATAGGGTACCGCTAAGCGATAGATTAATCGGAAATAATCGTCTATAATCGAAAATAATTAGTCGATTAGTCAGAAAAATCCGTGACAGTTTAATCACCGCCAACAAGTAATCGGCCTAAATAGTCATTTTCTACAATACTGATATGCATTACGTCATTTAAGATGAAACTTGTTAATATTTGGATTTTTTACAACACTAATCGGCCTAACGTTTTATACATTAAGTCTTCCAATTGTTAATATTCATAAACTTTTTTTCTTCGGATTTTGAACATGCAACTTGCAACCTTCTGCATATAGTATTATATTTTTGTCACTAAATTAAATATTGATTTTCTAGTTTAGAAATTTATTTTTATAATTCTGGATATTAAGTTGAGGTACATTCTAAACAAGATTTAAGTTCATCCAAGATTTTACTTTGTCAATTTTATACATTAATAATTACTCTTTGTATCAATGAATGAATTAATTATGTGTTGTGCTATCAGATATTAATGTTTAATTAATCTTTGTATCATAAAAATAGTAAAACATAGAGAAAGAAACACAAACACCCCTTCTCACTCAAAAGTCCCTTCAATTCCATCCATCAGATCTCTCTATCTCTTTCTCTCTCTATCCCCCGTGATTCTCTCTCCACTGCTCTCCTTTGTTTCTCTATTTCCAACGCAACAGAGAAAAAGATGGATGGAGATAGAGAGAGAGAGAGAGAGAGAGAGAAGAACATTGATATTTATTCCCACGCGCCCGTCAAACACTCGTCTTATTTGTATGTCCATTGCATTGCGTGTGCTTTCTTTCAATCTCATTTATGATTTACATTTTACCTTCTCTCTCCCCTTCAAAAACATTGCACATCTATATTCCACCTTTTATTGAATTCGGATTATATTAGGTCAATCACAGATAGGGTTGTTCATTGATTTAGTTCGGTTAAAATTAAAATTTTATTTGGTTTTCAAAAATACAATCATACTGTCTTAAATAAACTTATTAACCGAATTAAAACCGAACTAAATTTCGATTTGTTTATTGAACTGAAATAATAAGATTAATTATAAAATAAACATTTTTTTGTTAATTTTTTTAAGATGAATTTAAAAAATTTATTTGATTCAATCTAACCTGTTTTAAATCGAACCAAGCAATATACATTATGACGCAATTATTGAATTTTGTTAAATGTTTGATTTGGATGGAGGACATATTTAAAATTTCGGTCTCATAGGTTTTAAAAATTTATAGAACGAATCAAACCGAATATTAAGCCGGTTATAAAAAAATGAACCAAAATGATCAAATTTAATCAGAAAAACTGAACCGCTTAAATCAGATCCAATGAACACCCATAATAAAAAAAGTGGATTCTCTATATTTAAAATAACATTGGAATGCTTTTAGCTCGACTTTAACTAACCTAATGCGGTCAGATATAACATAAATATGAACACTATTTCTTAATCATATCGAACAACCATCCAATAAATCCCCTTTTTTTTAGCTTTTCTTTAATTAAATTTGACCATAATAATCTAGCAGATTCACTTCAAACGAGATAAATTCAAACCGTTGAAACCGAGCTAATTCATGAGTGATGTGCTTACATGTAAAATATTGAAAAATTTCAAATTTATTTAGTCCAAAGTCAAGCGATCAAAATTGACAAAAAATGAATGCATCATTCATTTTTCCTCAATTTTGACTACTTGGCTTTGTACTAAATGAAATCGAAAATTTCAAACTTTTGCATGTAAACACATCACTCGTGAAATACATCGGTTTCAACGGTTTGGATTGTTACAATATACGCGGGTTAGTGAATCAATATACTATGGTATTGCATTGTTACATGTACGTAGCTAATGAATTAAGGAAACACATGACATAATTAAGAAACATTGACAGCTAGCAAAACATTGGACACGGCACAAGTCATTGCATGTGCAGTGCCGTGTCGACGTGTTTACATGTTGTAAATAAACGTTGGATGTGTCTGAGGGATGGCATTGACTGATACGGCATGACACGGCAACATTAAGTGTTGAGTACGGCATGAACAAAGCACATGTCCAAAATTAGACACGTGTCACAACGACCGAGTACATTTTTTTTTTTTCAATCTTCCTTCACTACTATTTTCAACTTTCTTTTTGTTAGGATTTAAAAAAATATTTATATATTACAAAAAACACCACTTTCAAACACGTTTGTGTCACACGTGTCGCGTTCATGACACGATACTTGTAATCCGCAGGATTAATTTTGTAGCTGATTGAGTAGAACTGGGTGTTCTTAAGCTCACGGAGTTTCTTTGTGAGCTTAATTCAAACGAATTAATTTTAAGCGACACATTCAAACTATTGAAATCGATCTACTTCACAATACATGTTAAGTTTTTAAATTTTCGAACTAATTTAATATAAAGTCAAACAGTCAAAAAATGATAAAAAATGAACACATTAAAATTAACTTATAAACTATTTTTTTTTTACCGCTTGACTTTATACTAAATTAGTTCGAAAATTTATAAATTTAACATGTAAACACATCACTCGTGAAGTAGATTGATTTTAACAGTTTGGATGCATTGTTTGAAGCCAATTCAATATATAAGTTTATGAATTAAGCACACAAAATGACTTGGTAAGCTTAAGAACACCCTAGTTCTAGCTACTCTAGCTGATTAATGTAAAGTTCTACGTCAATTTCATAACTATTTTATCTTTGATTAATTAGTTCATGATGAATATATAGGATACATGATTCATAACTGATGACACCTGTTTCTTTTCTTTCTATATTCTTTTTTTTCTTCTAAGAAATGTTTGACATGTAAAAACCTTTCGATTAATACAAAAATGAGGATATCGATATCATTTTTTCTCTAAAAAAAGTGTGTGAGGAGAATATGCATACTCGGATTCAGTTTAATTAGATCATGTTTCAGATCGTTTGACTTCATATTAGTGTTGTAAAAAACGTCCGTTTAGGCCGATTAATCAGCTAATTAGTCATTTGCGGTGATCAAACTGTCACGGATTTTCCCGACTAATCGGCTGATTATTACTGATTATGGCTGATTATTATTAATTATTTTCAATTAATCACTTGATGGTACCATGTCCGTCCGATAAGCGCATATTGTTATTTACAACACTGCTTCATATAAACACGGTCTCGAATCAAATTGAGTTTATTTTAGTAAAATTAAAAGTCTAAGTCACCAAATTTTTTAATATCCACAAGTTATTGATCCTCATTCAAATTTCAAATTGAGTTTTAAATTGTTCCGTCTGAGAATTTTAAGTTTTAATCATCCTGTTTAGATCTACGAACACATGCTTTTGATCATCTCAATCCAAGTTAGCTTAAATTTATGTTCATTCCACTTCTTAAAATCTCATATCCGATCAAATTCTTAGGGAAGAACACCCAACCAAAGTATACATGATATACGAGCTCACTTGAAAATTTCTGGAACAAATATCAAATTAAATATGACTGGTAATTTGAAGCTATAATTTTGAAGGTGATATGAACTTGAATTTGAAACTTCAATATTCTAGTTATCCCAAAAATACAATTTTTCTAATATTTATACCAGTCATTGTTTCTTTATGGACTAGGTGTACATACCACGGGCATCTCCAATGAACAAAATGTAGTTTCAGTGCACAACACCAGGCCCATTCAATCTAACAAATATCTACCATATCACTGCATGCACGGTTTTTTTTTCACACAGTGTTGTTGAAATTTAATAACGGTATAAAAGATTTTAACTTTATTTTTTATCCCTTGTAGAGGTTTTTGCTTTAGCTTGATAATTAAGGCATTACAAATAAGAAAGCAAAGCAAGCATGAAAATATAACAACAGAAGTAATATAACAATGAAATTGCCTCAAAGTAATATAACAACAGAAGTATATATATATACAGCAATGAAATTGCCTCAAGGTGACCAATTATCATAAAATAATATAGGGGCAAACCAAAATTAAGGATTCAAATACAATTTGGGTATTTTGTCTTACCTTAAAAAAGTAACAGACATAAAATTAAAAGCTACTATATTTACACAATTAATGCAAGATGAATCATGATCTCTAGTTCTTGTTTCTGACTTTAATTAATTGGTAGCACATTTTCACGCCATCTTTAATTATGCTGTTGAAAAAGGTGCAGAGAAGAACCATAAAATTTCACAGCAGTATATATTATTAATTGATTTGCAGTTGGTAATTGGGACCCACCAATCAGAGGCAGCAGAATTCTGTACGTTTAAATGAGAAGTCAATTTTACAAATGAAATCCAATTTAATTTGTGGAAAACAAATCTAAAGAAAATGCTGAAACACATACATATGGTGCATTAATATTTTAACTAAATTATAACATTGTGTCATAAAATAAAAATATGTTACATAAATACATAATGTATGAATGAAACAGTGGATCAAGTGCTATACTTATAAGACTATAATATTAAGACAATGTAAACTTGCTTCCACAGAATATGCACAATTAATAATTTAATATATATAGAGCTCTTCAGAGAGTAACTAAATAAATTGAAGATAATTGTCAAAAAAAATTACATAGTATCATTTTCTTGCATCTAATTAGTGAAAAAAAAAAAAATTTGAGATGCATTTGATAAATGTAATTAATATAAGTTATAACTCTGTATTCTACTTGAAAGAAGTTAAATCTTATATACAAACCTGAATATAGAAGAAATATGAAGAAGAGGAGAGGAGAGGAGGTCATGGTGGAGAAGGGGAGCACGTGCATGGAGAGAAGATATCTCTCTTTCTCTCTCTATTCTATAAAAACATTTGAGATAGAGATTAGAGAGAGAAGCTAAAATGAACTTAGGGTTTTGCACGTGCCCTGCTTCTCCATCAAGGACCTACACTCCAAATTGTAGTCACTGCTCAGTGCTCTCACTATTCGTTACAACTTAGAAGAGATGTAACTTAGATGGTGCAGGGAATGAGATGCACTGCCACCTTTATATAGTACACCTTTGCTTGTACCAAAGAATGACAGAGAGAGAAAGAGAGTTAGAGAGAGAGAGAGAGAGAGGTGGAGTCTTGAAGTGGGTTAACTGAAGCGAAGGGGTGCATGTCACTTTAGTAGATTGTTTAAGAGAGAGAGAGAGAGGGAGAGAAGTAATTATATGATGAGATATGATATGATATAATGATATGATACAAGGCAAGCTTCTTCTTTATTCCAAAAAGGAAAGTAGAGAACCGCCAGCCCGGTCTCTAGTATTAAGCCCTGTCGGCCCATTTCTTCTCCTCTTCTTCATCCAATATTTTGTTATTATATTAATCAAAGTTTAAATTAGATCACAGTTGGAACATAGAAAAAGATAGTCCATATATATATTTTATCTATAGCATTTGAAAAAAAAATTAAATTTATTGCATCAAATCAACAAAATCTCGAAATATAACACAAATATGACTGTTTTTGGATGGTCCAAAAAAAAGTTATTTTGTTCTAAAAATAATAATAAAATTTGATCTCCAAGTACATTTTAATAATGAAAGTCATTCTGAGCAGTTTGAATCAACTGTTTAAACTTTGAAAACATAAATAATAGATGTGAGACACGACGAGACATGAAAGACATGAGACATTTTAACCCTCTTCGTTTTATTATATTAATCAAATTTTAAATTAAATCACAGATACATACACAAAGATAGTCCATATTTTATATGTAGAATTTCAATAAAATAAATTTAAATTTATAGCATCAAATTATCAAAATCTCCAGACTGTGTTTTTTCCGAAAAGAAAATGTATTATAGTGTCTTCCTATGAATATTGTTAAATTTTAAATTTTCGTAAAGGAAACTTAATTATTATAAACCCTTACAATTTACTTGTTCTTTCCTTAAAACTTCCTTTGTATTCTCTCAAAAAAAAAAAAAAATTCCTTTGTATATAATGTACACGTGAACGGTGGTGATGTAGGTTTTTCAAACAATGATCACAAAATGTACCACAGAGGAAATCAGAAAAATGTCAAGCACAGTTATGAGATCATATTTCGTCATCTACAAATTATTATGACAACCACGACTGGATATATATACATCATTGCATGCAATTATTATGATCTACAGGCGCCTGCATAGCCCCCAGTTCTCAATCTTTGTTGGATTATATCATCATGATTCTTGTGTAGTTATATAATTACTGACATAGATTGCAGGCGCCAATCTTTACTGGATTTTACTGGTTTTAATTTTCAAAAATATTTATTTTGTTTTTAATTGGACATTAAATTGAATCAAAAGATAATATGGAAGTTTGTACCAAATTGAATCAAAAATACTTTTATTCAACATTTTTTGCTGAAAGTTTGTACAAAATGCTACTATAAATTAAACAAATATATATATATATATATATTGAATTAAGATAAATTAGTTGTACCACACAAAATGGATATTTTAATTGTTTATTTTTTGGTAATTTTCTGGATTAATTATTAAATTATACAACATCAAATACCGTTAAGTATAGAACTTGCATCAAATTCCATCATTTATTTATGTACAACATATAGATAAAGTATTAATCATATTTTTAATTAAAATTTTAAAATTCCTTTTTTATGATCATTAATTGTTAATCTCTTAAATATATTATCATGTGGATCCATGCACACCCTCACATCCATTTGTTAAATGACTCTTATTGTTATACTCCTAAACAAAGATGACATGATTAGATATGATAATAAAGGTTCTAAATAGCGATTATCGCGTCATAACTTTTAAGGTATGAAGAAACTATAATTAGTTATTTGGAACCTGGTTAAAAGAAAAGCGGCTGATCATTATAGCTTTTGAAGTCCGAAAAAGCTAAAGTGTAGCTATTGCTTAGCTATAACTAGCTATTTAGAATCCTTATTAGGGGTGTTCAACCGGTCGGTTTGGATCAAACCGAACTTTTTTTGCCAAACTGCGGTTTGAACCGAATTTTAAAAACCCAACCGAACCGACCGAATTAAAATTCCAAACCGATCTAAAACTGAACCGATTAAACCGATTTAAATTTCGGTTTGTTCAGTTGAACCGAATACAAATATTTCAAGTTACAAATAAACATTTTAAAACCGGTTGGTTCGGTTCAAACTGATTTGGATAACATTTTTTATAACCACACAAGTCGATTTTTGATAAACGATCCATTATAAATCACACAAAGTAAACCGATCGATTTTTTATTACACCAGTTGGTTCGGTTCAAACCAATTTGGAGATCCCAAAACCGAACCGAACCATTTAAACGGAACAACCAATCCAATTAAACCAAAATTTACCAGTTCGGTGTAAAACCAAATAAACCGATCCATTTGAACACCCCTAATCCTGATGATAAATTGATAATATATCAATAATAAAGTTGAGAGAGGAAAGGGGTGCAAAGAAGGGACAAGCACGTAGGGGAGTTGGGGGGGTGGGTTGTTGCGTGCGGCACAAGGCGTAGCTAGAGAGGGTTTGGAACTTTGAATTGAGGGAAAGAAAGTTTGAATGCATGATCGATAGATGGACAGATAGAATGATAGATGGATATATCTAGCTAGCTACACATTAGGTACTTATAGATAGATAAATATACAACATGCATGGTGAAAACATTTATTTATTACATTACTTGCAGTCACTAACAATCTAACAGATATAGATAGAGATGTATGTATTGTGGCGCTTGTGTAAGAAAGTAACTATACTATGGATTTGGTTGAAATACTTTTTGCTGACTGGTTATATATTCTAGGCGCTAGTTTAATATAATTTATAGTTTTTGTTTTATGATTTGAATATTGAAATATGTACAAGTCTAATAACTTTTCTGTTATGTATTTTATTTTTATGCAGTCTGGTATTAAAATCAATGTTCTTCTTATAGTGAAATTAAGTAAACTTGAGTTTATATGTTTTTTTTTTCTTTTTTTCTTTTAATGTTAGTGGCTTTAAATATATACTAACTATTTTATTAATAAAAAATATATTTAAAAAAGTCAAATGACCCTCCTTCCTAAATCTAAACTCATTTATCTCATAAAATTACTTAAACTACTCTAATCAACTAATCATACTTATATATATACACTCATAAAAACAACCTATTACCTCATTGCCCATATCATGTCATGGATCCATATCATGATTTTTTTTTGGTGTATCCTCTTAAAAATTAAGGTCGCAAGAAAAATTCATAGCTCATGTCTCGCTTAAAATCAGCTGGAGAAGCTCATAATTAGCTCATAATCAAAATCAGTATCGAGTTGTCTCGACTCTTTACATTTAATAAAGAGCCGAATTTGAGTTGGGTCTAGCTCATTAGAACAAATTCATATATATATCCTCTCCGATATCGGACAAGAGAATCTTTTAGAATTAGATAATCTGGACCATCATTTTAACTTTGCACGGATCTCAAAGCACCAAATTGAGTTAATATGAATTGTAAGGTTGTGGGCCCCACTGTCCAATACCTGAGAGGATGCTTGTCCCATTCGAACTCGACTCATTTGCAATCCAATTAAATATAACTATGTTAAGTGCAAAATTTATGACATTCTCAAGGAAAAAGAAAAATATATACATTCATCGGGTCTGGTTTAATCGGTTTTAAATCGAACCAAAAGAGTTCGGATTAAATGGTTCGTTTCCAGTTATATGGGTTGGTTCGATTCATTTTTTAAAACCGATTTAATTATTTGATTCGATTAAGCAACTTTTATAACCGGTTAGACCGTACCAATCAAAATTTTTAAACCTGTCCTCGTATGAACCAAACATTTAAAAAAAAATAAAAAATTACAAATCAAAATTTAGTTTGGTTTTAGTTAATGTGATGAACACCCTTACATGGTAGGTTCCCTGCAGTGACCCGACCTCCATGAGTGACATGTTCTTGTTGGCCACAGAACATCCAAAGAGAGAGTAGAGGGGCTAGAGAGGTGATATGATCCCAAAAGGGGCTATGATCCCCCTAAATTCACGGTTGGCGCCACTCATCCATCCATAGTCCATATATAATTATATACTACCTTCAGTAACTCATATATATTCACTCAAAAAAAAAAGTAACTCATATATACATCATACATTCATGAACTCTGTTTATTTCTCTATTCTCTATTCTCTAGCGACGACTCTCCGTCACATCAATGTCTCCATTTCCAACACCATTTTTATGAAATGCTGTTACATCCTCATTATTAACAACACACTACTAGTACTATATTCAATTTGTTTTAGTCAAGGTAGCTTGCTTGCATGGCTTTTTACATTTAATAATTAGATAGAGAGGTTGGTTTAAATAGGTTCATTATAATATTAATTGCTATTTGTATTAGATTTTTTTTGTGAACAGATGTCTAATATGAAATTTTAAGGCCAGCAGGTTATTATCAACACATGATATATATATATATATAGAGGACGGTTCCAATGCACCCAAATTTCTATGCTCCCAATGTACCCAATCCTTATCTACTATATTTTCAAAGTCCGAACAGTCGATCGGAACCGATCAACATGACCTTCATAATAAAATATGCTTGGAGACCAAATTTTATATTTTTTTGAATTTTTTTACTATTTTTTAAGATAGATACAAAATCACTTTATCTGATGGTCCAGAATCTCCTTAAAACAATGATTTTGTACCTATCTTAAAAAATAGTAAAAAAATTCTAAAAAATATAAAATGTGGTCTCCAAGCATAATTTATTATGAAGATCATGTTGAGCGGTTCGGATCGACTGCTCAAACTTTAAAAATAGAGATAAAGGAGATAAAGAATTGGATGCATTGGGAGCATAGAAATTTGGGTGCATTGGAACCCTCCTCATATATATATATTGTGAAGTACATCAGAGCAAAAAAAGTTCATAATGTTTGGATGCTACATTATTTGAAAGTAAAGAAAAAAAATATAGAGCAAAATTAACAAGCAATCTCAAAGAAAACCACAAAACATATAATAAACTATGGAGTTAATTACATACATAATGTACATTCACTAACCAAAAAAGAATTAAACAAAACTTATTTAATGTTGTTGACATTCTTTGTATGACTTTTATCTGTATATCTTAAAAATTATTTCATCTTCCGAATGTTAAAAACCAGAAATTATTTTAACTTTATATAGATAGGACTCTAGATTTGATTGATAATAATTTGTTTTTCAGATAATTCATTCATTAATTACTGAGAGTGAGAGAGAGAGAGACATGCCATTAATAATTTACTGAAGAAAAGCTATCTAGCTGTAATATGAAGTTACAGTTGTGTCATCAGCTAGTCAACGGGAACTTAGAAAAAAATATTTCTTTTCTTAAATTGTACCCCTTTTTAGATAACTTTGCTCTATTTCCAAGCACAATATACCAAGTATAGCAAGAAACCTACCCTCTCAAGATTTGCTTTATAGGTGACTACTTTCATTGTAACTTGATTCACATCAAGGCATGACATGACTGCATGCTTTTAATTAATTAGAAATTTCACTTTACATAAACTTGATATAACTTGACAAGACAAGTTTTAACTTAGTAACAAGTTAACATCACTTCATGAATTCATGAGAGAGTGAGGGAGAAAACAGGGATTTATTGCTCAACTCCTGATGTAACATCACCATTAATATTCTCACTTTCCAGCCAAATTAATATGCAAATAACTTATGGTACAAAGGTATTTCTAATTAACTTTTATATATATACGCAGTGTACCAGTAAACATCATTCTTTCAAACTTTCATCATATATATGTATGGGCTGCAATTTTTGTGAACTCAAACAGCTTAGATTACATTGCAATTTTTAAAGAAGATTGTAAATTTTTAATTTTGGAGTGAGGTTATGGTACTATGCATGTATAGTGCATATTGGTCTATATATACTACATGTATATCTTCATTTGAATCAATTCATCTGAATCATTTAACATAGTCTTCATACGAAAATGTACTTGTAAATCAAATTTTACATTTTGTAGAATATTTTTACTATTTCTTTTAGATACTACCTATCTAAAAATATAGTGAACAAATTCTAAAAAGTTATAAATTTTAGTTTACAAGTAAATTAAATGAAGATCATGTTGAACGGTTCAGAATGACTGTTTGAACATTAAAAACGAAGATATTGATCCGTAGCACAAACCAACCTACGTTATGCATACCATATATAGCCTCACTTTTTTTTTTTTGCACAATTTTAGCCAATAAATTTTTTATTTTCAAGCCTATCTTTGCCTTTTCCTTAAAAATTAAACACATGGAGTGTTATCTTTTGCTACTTGGATCTGATACTTTTGTGGTCTGTAATTAATTAGTTCTCGCCACTATTTCCTTGTAAAAAAATTCTCAACAAAAAATGTCCTCCACAATTTAAAATAAATAAATGTGATCAATCCATGTATTTTATTTTTGCTCCAGGTTTTATCTTTTCTTCTGTGTTGCTTAGTTTGTACCACTATTTTTTTTTTACTGGCTCTATAATATGATTATCTTACACATCCCCAAGTGTGCAATGGCATGTGTTCCGTCTGTTTTTTTTTTTTTTTTTTAAAAAAAAATTCTAAGGATTTTGATTTTGATCGGACGGTATGAATTGCGTCATCTTTAAAAAAAAAAATACTATATTTAAATGTTCTGAAATGATCTCTTGTGTGTCAATTAATATGTTGATTAGAACAAAAAAAAACAGGCTTTTATATCGAAATAAAATAATTTGTTGAATGTGTAATAAAAATTGATAAAATTTTGAATTTATGCTGATAAGAAATTTTATCAAATTTTTACATTATACATTTAACTCTACTTACAAAATTTTTAATATTTATAAAAATGTAAACAATTAATTTATAAAGGCCGTAATTTATTAGCAAGTTGCTAGGGTTTTGAAATTGAAATCAAAATCAAAATGTCTTAATGGTGGACTTAAAGCATCTTTCTCTGACAGGTAACTGGGGTTACTGTTAACTGGTGCCACTGACAAAGAGTTTCTATATATTCACAGCAAATGATGTCAATTCAGATTTTGATCATTTCATTTGCCACACTTTTAGTGACGATGCAGTATAGAAGCACTAGATATGGATACCCAAATTAGGTATGGTGGCATGGGGAAGGTTCAAAAAACAAAATTATTCATTAACCATTTATAAACCACATCAAATACTTGGGAGATTTTGGATGGATCACATGCTTGGTGTTTTCAAACACTCAACCCCTCAAAAGATTGTGAGAAAGGACACTAGTAGATCTCTCTCTCTCTGTCTCTCTCTGAAATCTAAAAATGATGGTAGCAGGGAGACATGATGATAGTGAAATTAACTTGGAAAAGAAAAGAAATGAAATGAAAATGGAATTGTTTTGTAAGGCTTTTGGCACTTTTGAGTGTTACCAGCTACTTTTTAAAGAAAACCCAATTTAGGAGGTAGATTTGAAAGTGTAGTAGGATGATGTAAGCACTTGAAAGTATGGCAGGTCACATGCAATTAATAACTATGACATCTTACAAGTTCTTGAGGATTTGCATATATGCCATCAGAATAATTCCAATTCACAGATTTGCAAAAATGGTCCTTTGGTAGGCATTACATGACAAATTAACAAATCAACCTTGTTAAAATTTATGTATGGTTTGCAGATACTTAACACAAGAAAATAAAAGAACCGAAGCAACAATACAATTTGCTAAATTTTAATCTGGCAACTAATCAGAAAAAAAAAATAAGGAAAACACTAACAGAGGCATTGGTATTCTACAAATCACAACATTTTTCTTTAAAGTAATTTTGAGCAACGGGTGTAGATAGACATAAAGAAACCACAACCCAATCCAATAACCCAATAAAGGCCTTAATATTCATCCCATTATAAGTATAATTAGTCATGAGAAACGGCCCAAAACTGTATACCCGGCCCAATAACAGGAGTATAATTTGGGCCTTGATTTTTAGAGCAATGACAAATTAAATGTTATAATTTGGACCATAGTAAGAATAGAGGTGCTATCGGGTCCGGTAGGGTCCGAATACTATTATATTTGGACCCATACTCTAAAAGTGTTCGGGTCCGAATTTCGATCCATATACTTATTAGTTTTAAATTGGGTCAGTTCCGGGTCCGGATATCTATCTACGCATAGATATTTTGGGTCCAGCCTTTTGGTTCCGGGTAGATAGATACCCATAACTTGTTTGCAGATTATCGGGTCCGGTTCGGATCTGGGGCGGGTCCAGATCCGGAGCAGATACATGTCGCAACTCACAAGTATTTGAGGAACCCTTTACGTTTAAATATAATTATAATATTTTAAACATTTCACATAATATATCATTATTATATAAATTAAATATGCTCCAAAATATTAAATGTGAGATAATTTTAGAAAATAAAATATTGGAGATGGCGTTTTCATTCTATGGTTCCAAAAAGTCATGAATAGAATATTATTACCAATTTGTTTCAATCAGCGAAGAGAGCAAATCCGTGCAGAAAATTTATAGACAAAAGGTGAATATGACATTTGATTTCAATAATCTATGCGAAAAGAACAATAAATTTTATTCAAGAAATAAAAAAAATACTACAAATAATTGTCTTTTCATAGTTATTAATATATATTTTATAGTAAATAATTATAAAGAAATGATATTATCATTTTATCGGATATTTATAAGGGTGTTGGTCGGGTTCGGTTATGGGTCGGATAATTAAATCAAACCCATATCCTATCCATTACAGTACATCGGTTTCTGTTCGGATCCAGATCGGATATTAAATTATTAATTTTGTAACCTTACCCGTAATTTAACCGGTTATATTTTTTAAACCATGCTCTATCCAAATTAATCAGATTCGGGTCGGTTCCAATTCGGATCCGGTTCGGTTCCAGATCAGATTCTGATAATCAAGTAAAAAAAGCACCTCTAAGTAAGATATCACGCCGCAATTAAGACCCATAAAGTATTGTTGGTTAAGGATTGTGCTCATCTTCTCAGATACATAGTTAATAGATGATTGCAATTGAAACATCAACACAATAGCAAGGATTTCAAATTTTTTGAAACAAATTTCAAGTAATCTCAACAGCATGAAAATTAAATTAAAAAATCACACACATATAGGTATTGGAAAAATAATAAAAAATGATAACAGTAATAACAAATTAATTAAAAGGCAAGCACATATAGGTATTGGAAACCTTGTTAGCTGCCTTAATTACTTCTGATTGTTGGTACCAGCAGGTGGTTCCAGAGGTGCTGCTGGATTAGGTGTTACCAAGAGATCAAACTTTATTCTGATCATATCGTCTTTCAGAAACTTTGAACCGGGGTTGCAAAAGCAGCAAAACTTTGGAACCTTGACGTACTGTTTGGTAGCATAGATGAAGCCAAAACGGGCCGTGTCACCTGATTGATGCAAATTCATCTTAGTTTCGGGTTTCCCGCGATCCCATGTGGAGGTGGTCCAGTCCCATCGAAGCGGGGTACAAATCACCGAGCATTTTTCCTTTGCATTCAGCACCTTGATAAAAATCTTAGAGCGGTCGTCTGTGGTTTTTTTTTTTATGAGACCGTCGTGTGTGGTTGCCTGACTGCTTGTTCCATTTGGGTCGTCTGTGGTTGCCTGGCTGCTTGTTCCATTTGGGTGGTCTGTGGTAATTGAATCGCTGCTTTCATTTGGGTGGTCTGTGGTTGTTCCTTTTGGGTAGAATTGTATCACCCAGTCATAGCCTCCCAATTTGAAGGGCTTCGACTGGATGCATTGATTCTTCTTAACATGAGGGCTATCGTGGAGGGCTGTAAATTGTGGTATATCAAAAGTTGTCGACCCAGAGACGAAAATCAGGTTCTCTGAAGCCATTGCGATTAATGGTTGTAGATGTTCTTGCATTTATAGATAGATGGATCATGGATCAGTTGTTCTTGTATGAATGGTGGAGTCATGAATTGTTAATATTAATTGACTGACTCGGCCTTTGGTCAGTATTTTATTTCTAATATCAGAGAACAGAGAGAAGACTTTTGACTCAGTCGCCACTTGACTTTATAAAATTTAAAACCTTTTTGTTGGCTACACTGCTCTACATAATAAATGCGTCTACCAAATCTGAACAAGCTCTTGTTTTAAATGAAAACAAAAATTGTGAATGATGGATATAACATTATCAAAACCTTTCATTGATTTAGAATTTAATACTATATAGATCTTTTACCATGACATGATATTTTTTGTGATCTAACCTTATATATCAATTAACTAAATTTAGAGAGAGAGAGCGCGAGCAAGACTTCAGTTGTCATGGGCAATTGTTGATCAGTAAATCAATTAAATAATAATTGTTTATGTAGCATAACTTATTATATAAACAAAATGATTAAACTATAATGTAAACATAATTTTATTTTTGAATTAATTATATTAATCGTATCACGTATCAATTGAATTTCAACGACATATAATCGGAAATAAATAATTTTTAGTGAATGTTATTATTATTGAACACCTTCTCCTATTCAAATTAAATGAAATACACCTAGTCTATAGTCTATAGAGCACATATGTTATTCTTGCCTCTTCTTTAAATACCCCTCCAGCTCAGAAACAGACAATAGATTGGAGTCCATGTCTTCTGGCTCCTGCAATGATTGGTGGGGCCCGCTATTAATTAATATTCAAAAAAAATATTCACAAAAATATTTTTTATATTTAATTAGTACATTTGGGATCAAAATCTAACTTGAGTTAATCTATATTCACAATAAATTCTCGATTATTCACAACTATCTTTCTCTGACTGGTGGGGCCCTCTAACATTGTGCATTGCCCCTAGCTCTCGGAATGAACTCTGCTGCTTTTCTTAGAAAAATGCAGAATCTTGCTTTTCCGATCTCAACCATTTAAATTCGTTGAGATTTGTGTATGAAAAAGTTTCTTATCGAGATATATAAATGAAAAATTTTGAATGGTTGGGATCAGAAAAGTAGAATCTTGTTTTTCTCTAAGAAAAGCAGCAGAGTCGAATCCCGTGGCTCTGGCCAATGAAAAAAAAAGAAAAAAAAAAGAAATGGACGGCTCCTGCAATGAGGGCATAATTTTATTTTTGAATTAATTATATTAATTGTATCAACAAAATGAGGGCATAACTTATTATATAAACAAAATGATTAAACTATAATGTAAACATAATTTTATTTTTGAATTAATTATATTAATCGTATTACGTATCAACTGAATTTCAACGACATATAATCAGAAATAAATAATTTTCAGTGAATGTTACTATTATTAAACACCTTCTACTATTCAAGTTAAATGAAATACACCTAGTTTATAGTCTATAGAGCACATATGTTATTCTTGCCTCTTCTTTAAATACCCCTCCAGCTCAGAAACAGACAATAGATTGGGTTTTTTTTTTTAAAAACCATAATTAAAATAATTAAATTTAAATAAACAACATGATTGCGGCCAGATTTACAAAAACCATCAAAACCGAATTGCCAATTCGGTCCGACGGCAATTTTTTTCTTCGGACCGAATTGGCAATTCGGTCCAGCTCAATTTCACAATAAAACTGTGTTGCCTTTCGTGTGGAGGCTGCAATTCGGTCCAGGTTTTTTTTTTTTTTTTTTTTTTTTTTTAGAGACACTAATAAATTAGAGCAAAAATAAAGAAATCTAACACTGAAAATTTAAATTTTTTGTTTAAATTTTTTGTTAGATTACTTCTTTTGATTTATAATTAGAATATTTATACTAAAACACACTAAATTACTTGAAATTATGTTGAATTACACTATATTACGATAAATTATGTTGAATTACACTAAATTACGCTAAATTACAATAACTTCGCTAATTATGTTGAAATACGGTAAATTACTCTAAAGTAGACCGATTCTGTGCCATCTTTCATGAATCATAAAAAATAGTAAAAAATTCTAAAAATAGTAAATATTGGTTTTCTATAAGTTCATTATGTAACTAATTTACTGAGCTACTTTGATTGAATAATATAAATGAAAATCTTCATCGGAAACTTCAACTCAAGTTTTGAGGCTCTTCCCTTAGTTTTTTGGTGATTCTGAATTTTAGAATTCAGCATTGCTAGCACGGACGCATGTGTATTTTTGCAAGCTTTCTGAAAAGTGGTCATTTGCTGAAATCGGACACTCGAGCGCCGTTTTATGACCGTTTGAAGTTTCGCCGTGGTTTTTCGTCTTTTCAGTGAAGATATCGTCCCTATTCATATGTAATTTAGCGTAATTTACCGTATTTTAGCATAATGTAATGTAATTTAGTGTAATTTAACTTAATATAGTGTAATTCAACATAATTTCATGTAATTTAGCGTATTTTAGTATAAATATGCTAATTATATATCAAAAGAAGTAATCTATCAAATAATTTAAACAAAAAAATTCAAATTTTTAGTGTTTCTACAACAAATTGGTAGTTAAAAATATATATTAACTACAACAATAAATCGATATTATCATATTATTAATCAAAATATAATACTACTACTACCATTATTATTTTTAATGATAATAATACTACTACAACTATTTGTTAATATTTTTAAGGCACTAAAAAAAATAGAAATAATAGTAGCAGTAAGGATGACGATGGTATTAATAATAATGATAAAAGTAATAAGGATGATGATCTTGATAATAATAATTGATATCAATATTTATATTATAATACTATTAAAAACAATTCAATATGATAATACTATATTATTATTAATGTTACAATATTTTGCTTTATTTTGCTCTTGTCTCTATAAAAAAAAAAAAAAAAAAAGCCTGGACCGAATTGCCAATTCGGTCTGGCCTGTTTTTTGATTTTATGTGGCGTTCTTTCTATAACCCAGTGAAAAACAACCAGACCGAATTGCCAATTCGGTCCGAAGAAAAAAAATGCCGTCGGACCGAATTGGCAATTCGGTTTTGATGGTTTTTGTAAATCTGGCCGCAATCATGTTGTTTATTTAAATTTAATTATTTTAATTATGGTTTTTAAAAAAAATCCATAGATTGGAGTCCGACATTTTTTATTAATATCCAAAGTTTATTACAAATTATTTAGTATATCCAGGCTTGCTGAGATTTGATAAAAATGATCCTATCGGTCAGAAAATGACCGGTACCATATTTAATCAAGTATTGGCCATTTTCTGGCTGATACTCTATTAAAAAGACTACCCGTCATTTTCTGGCCGGTACCATTATTTTATTATTTTTATATTTTTTTTGGTTGTTTTAGAGTTTATTTGAGTATTTTCCATTTAGATTTTATGTTATATTGTTTTATGTTTAAATTTTATGTTATTGTAATATTTTCTGTTTAGATTTATGTTGTACTATTTTTGTTATTGTTGTAGTATTTACTGTTTAGCGTAACTTAGTTTAATTTAGCATATTCGTAATGATTTATTTTATTTTACTACAATTCTCATTATATTAATTTAGTGTAATTATGTTAATTTATTTTAACATAATTTTGCGTAAGTTTGTGATGAAAAAAGATCTAGAAAAATATAAAAACCCTAAATCAAATATAGTATACCAAACATAAATAGTACCAAATATTAACACCAAATATAGTATACCAAATATAAATAGTACAAAAAATCACTGCCACGGATCGGGGGACCATCGCTCAACTGGTACTCCGGTGTTCGCTCGAATTGGCCAGACTCTCTCTCTCAGTGTAATGACATGAGCCTCTGCCTCGCTGCGTATCCGCTCGGCGGTACTCCAGACTACCTCATACATCGGCCTAGAGACTGGCGGAGGTGTACAGAAGATGGATGCGGAGAACTCTGTCTGAAAGGCAGGCTGAGTCTGGGACCCGCTACCACTGGCCTCTCTATCATGTGGCATCTCCGTCTCATATCGTGGCACTGGCGAAGGCGGCATGTCGGTCGGACCCTCCTCGAATACCCCGCATCAGATCTACTTTTTGTCCAATAAGCTCCAGCACTGTTCAATCCGCATTAGAATCTGTGTACATAAAAATTGAAGCAGACACATGAGGATTTTAAAACTGAGCATACGCATTGCGAATTAAACGGTAATTGAGCTCATCGAACCAAAGTAGATCCGATGAACATCGAGCCTACTATGAACTTCTAATATCAGATATTTGTCTCTCTGCCTCTTGTACATTACAATAATAAATTAATTGTAGCTTTTGTATACATTGAGCATGTGCGTCCATATTTCTCGGGCTGAGCATGTGCGTAGTGACCCTATCAATCAATGATCAAGTTTATATAAATATAGATACTTATATTATGATTTGTTTTTTTTTAATTTGCCAGCCACCTGCCAAGTAAAAATATATTATGAACTTTTAATATATATATATATATATATAGGGTCCGGCTAATTTGCTGCCGGCAGCATTCTGGCCAGCTGCTGCCGGGGGCATTTCGGCCATTTCTCGTGTTCAAACAACAAATCCGAACCGTTCAACGTGTTCTAAATATTAAAATCTCTATATATATATAGAGAGAGCTTGGCTACTATGCTTATATAAGCAAAAGCCCACATATGCTTATAACTCATTTTTGCGTTTCCAATGTTCAAATGGTCGATCCGACTGTTCATCTTGTTCTCCATATTAATATGTGCTTGGAGACTAAATTTTACATTTTTTGAAAATTGCTGATCTGGGTGAACAGTAAAACAGTGTTTCCAAAATTCTGGACCACCAGATCAGAAACTTTCAATGTGGCTTAATAAATAGTAAAAAAATTCAGAAAAATGTAAAATTTAGTCTCCAAGCACATATTAATATGGAGAACAAGATGAACGGTCGGATCGACCATTTGAACATTGAAAATACGCTTTTGGGAGATGCGCTCACCAATCCCTCTTGGTGAGCCTAGCACACCCTAGTCTTGCTCATATATATATATATATATATATATATATATATATATGGAGATAGGCTATGGTGAGTTGTGAAGTAAAACGTTGTTTTACTTCACGCTATATTTTCATTTTAAAAATCCAAACAACCGATCCGAACCGTTCAACTTTTTCTAAATATTGAAATGTGCTTGGAGACTAAATTTTACATTTTTTTACTATTTATTAAGCCACTTTGAAATCGCTGATCCACTGTGAACAGTAAAAAACAGTAAAATTTTCTGGACCACCGGATCAGCGATTTTCAAAGTGGCTTAATAAATAGTAAAAAAATTCCAAAAAATGTAAAATTTAGTCTCCAAGCACATTTCAATATAGAGAACATGTTGAGCGGTTCGGATCGGTTGTTTGAATTTTCAAAATGAAAATATGAGCGTGAAGTAAAAATGACCTCTTACAACTCACCATAGCCCAGCTCTATATATATATATATATATATGACAGTGCTACGGTGCTACGCGTAGCATAGAGCCCTCCGTGCTACGGCTCACTTTTTGAGTTTTCAAAATCCTAACGGTCGATCCGAACCGTTCAACATGATCTCCATATGAATATGTACTTGCAAACCAAATTTTACATTTTTTAGAATTTTTTTACTATTTATTAAGCCACTTTGAAAAAACACTAATTTGTACACAACAGTAAAATCTGCTGGATCATTGGATCAGCGATTTTCAAAGTGGCTTAATAAATAATAAAAAAATTCTAAAAAAATGTAAAATTTGGTTTGCAAGTACATATTCATATGGAGATCATGTTGAACGGTTCTGATCGACCGTTAGGATTTTGAAAACTCAAAAAGTGAGCCGTAGCACGGAGAGGCCCTTATATACACGTAGCATATTAGCCAGATTCTATATATATATGTATATATATATATATATATATGTATATATATATATATATATATATATATGTATATATATATATATATATATATATATATATATATATTTTACATGAGTAAAACATAGGTGTTCTTAAGATCATCACCAAGTTTTTTGGTGAACTTAATTTCAAAATATATTGATTTACTTCAAGCGACGAATTAGTGAGCTTAATTTTAAAATCTATCGAATTGACTTCAAACAACGAATTTAAACCGTTAAAACTGATCTAATTCACAAATAATTTATTTATATGCAAAATTTATAAATTTTTGAATTAAAAACCGACTTACCACTAAATGTTGATCGTAAAATGGCTTCCTCATCATAAAATGACATACTTAAAACACACAAAAAAACACTAGATCTGAGACTTTATACATTTATATGAATAATGTGAAAGAAAAAATATGGTAAAAGAGCTTCAAAATTGAAAATTAATTTCAAACAAAAAACTTAATTAAAAACTTCAATTCAAGTTATTTAGAGCTTCTTCCCTTTGTTTTTAAAACCGTGTACAATTGTTGGAGCATTCATATACGTGCATCCGGAAATGTGTTATTACATTCATACATGATTTTTAATAAAGAAACCGTGTATGAATGTTGAAGCACATTTATATATGGTTCTTTATTAAAAACAATGTATGAATATTGGAGTTCATTTTCAGAAGCGCGCTTTCTTACTTTGAACACGGATTTAATGATATTTTGAAAAAACGTGAATGATGTGCGTTTAATTAGTGCTTTTGTAGTAGTAAAATAATATTACATGCTTAGTTGACCTATATATATTACATTGCGAGTATTGCTCGGCATGTTCCAACATTAACACATATGTGAGTATTGCTCGGCATGTTCCAACATTAACATTAGCTGGACTCATCAGCGTTGCTTGTTTATAATACAATACTAATTAATTAACCCATTTCTCGGCATGTTCCAACATTAAAACATGCCGACAAATATGGCCTGCAATATATATTAATCGAATTTCCTCCGAATTTGTCAAAGTAGTTCCAACAACATATTGTTTGTTTTTTAAATTAATAAAAAAAAAGTTTGTGATGTCTACGGTGTATTCAAATTCTCAAATACATATACCTCAAATATTGGAAAACAAATTACATATATTCTCTTATTCCACCTTAATTAACATGTGATCAAATTAGTCTCTCAGTCTTCATATATAGTATTTAAATTAAAAGTAATAAAATTTCTAATTTCGCTGAAAGGTACATGTCAAAATGGTAAGAAAAGTAAAATGAGACTATATAAAATTAATGTTAAATGTGGTGAATTAGACAAATATGTGAGTTGTCACAATTTTATAAGATAAATATGTAATTACTGATTTCGGAGAAGAAATATGTAACAGGAAGTGAGAGAAATTATGCGTTAGCATGAGTTAAAATTAGTGCAAAGATAACTTAGGTTTATATTATATTAAACTTATTATACTCGTAAGTTGTAAGGACAACCCGGAAAAGAAAAGGTGATAGTGAAATTAACTTAAGAAAAGAAAAGAAAAGAAATGAAATGAAAATGGAATTGTTTTGTAAGGCTTTTGACACTTTTTAAAGAAAACCCAATTTAGGAGGTAGATTTGAAAGTGTAGCAGGATGATGTCAGCACTTGAAAGTATGGCAGGTCACATGTAATGATGTAATTATTAATAACTATGACATCTTACAAGTTCTCAAGGAGCTTTTGCAAATATGCCATCAGAATAATTTTAATTCACTATTTGCAAAATTGGTCCTTTTGCCTACATTACTTGACAAATTAACATTTTTGTTTTTTAAGGAGAAAACGCCCTTAGTGTAGAAAATAAGTAGGATTAGGGAACAATTAGCCTCAGAAATTATTGATCATCATAGGCTAATTATAGAAATAAAGGGAGCAACTATTATATAAAGTTACTCAACCTTTATTTCTATTTATGACAAGTTACCGTTATTTTCTCCAACAGCTATTTTCTCTTTGTTTCTTATATATAGCCCACTGTACAACAGCTTCAATAATAACAAGAATTCTGTTTTCTCAAACATCATTATTCCGCTATTTCATATCACAAAAATATCATGGTATCAGAGCGGGGATGAATTCCTGACTCAAAACCAGCAGTACCAGTAGCTGCAAGAATCAATAATTCAAGCACACCAGAAGTGCCAACAAACAAGAGACAGCAGTACCAGCAACTGCAAAGCAAGCCCGAATCCATTTACCAGTAAAACCATTCATTGCCAGAAAAAACCAGAAAAGACCAGATGGCACAAAATCACGATAAACTCACAGGGGTCATGCTCAGTGGTAAGAATTACCATGTATGGGCAAGGCAAGTCAAGTTTGCCTTAAGCGGCCGAGAAAAAAGCAATCACATCGACAAAGAATTCAAAATCCCAAAATTATCCGAACCAGTGGCAACTGAGGCCGAAAAAAAGGAATTGGCAAAATGGCGAACAAGCGATCACACTGTCATCACTTGGCTCCTCGCAACCATGGAGCCAAAGGTATCTGACTTACTCTCTTATAAAGACAGTGCCCTAGAAATTTGGGAAAGGGCCGAGCAACTCTATGGCCATAGAAAAAACTATTCGCACATTTACCAAATTCAAAGAGATTACCAACAAGCAAAACAACAACAAGGCCAATCGTCAATGGAATTGTACGGTTACCTTCAAAAGAAAAGAGATGAGCTGAGAGTCTATCGGCCTCCCACCACCGATCTCACTGAAATCCAAAAACGAGAAGAACAAGATGCCATCTTTCAATTCCTAGCAAGCCTTGATTCCAGTTACGAGGCTGTGCGATCCCAAATTCTGTTGCTAACCGAGCTACCTTCCTCGGATGAGGTGGCAGCTATGGTAGACAGAGAAGAAACGAGAAGGGCTGTGATGGCATCGCAATCCACCGAAAATACCGAGACCAAAGCCTTCACGGCAATGGCGAGGCCAAACCCTAGTTTTCGGTCCGAAGCAAGAGGGGATCAAACCGGGCTTAAGTGCGAGCACTGCCGGAGAGAGGGGCATCGCAAGGACCATTGCTGGTTCCTACACCCCCACCTCCGACCCAAGTGGCACAAGAAGCCTGGAGCCGGAGATCGAAAGGGGGAGAAGCAAGGCTGGGAGCGAGACAGAGGCGAGGCGGAAAGAAAGGGGGCTGGGTCTGGGTTTCTCGCGGATGGGAGACTTGGATTCGAACCGACTAAAAATTTAATAGCTGGAGATGCCGCCTCATCTTCCTCTCAGGATCCTATGCGGCATTTGCTTGAGCAGCTGTCTGTGTTGCTCAACCAGAAACAAGAAAAACAGAAGACCTCTGGTATGATTTCTGTTGCGAATTTTTCGTTTTGTCCAAAAAATTCTAGATGGATCTTAGACTCAGGTGCAACAGATCATATGACTGGAAATAAAAATTTATTGACCAATTTTAAATATTATGAAACCAAAAAATTCGTTACGGTAGCAAACGGTGAAAAAATGGAAATCCTTGGAGAGGGCTCAATAACTATATTCTCAAAATTAATTCAAAATGTCTTGTATTTAAATGATTGCTCATCAAATCTATTATCCATTAGCAAAATCACGAATGAGTTAAATTGTGAACTCATATTTTAGCAAACAATGTGATTTTTCAGGATCGGATAACCAAGATTATGATTGGTGAAGGATTTCTAGAAAATGGGCTTTATTTTTTGAATGAAGAAAAATTCAATTTCAATACTACAAAAAATGAAGAATTGAGTACACTATGGCATAGAAGAATTGGTCATCCCTCCGACAAGATTTTAAAAAGTATTTTTAATTTCTCAAAATTAGATAATAGTAGTTGTGAAATTTGTAAGCTAGGAAAACATACTAGGTTACCATTTAAATTATCAAATTGTAAAAGCGAGAAACCATTTGATTTGGTTCACTCGGATGTATGGGGACCCGCCCCAATTACCTCTTTTAATGGATTCAAATATTTTGTCATTTTTATCGATGATTTTTCTAGAACAACTTGGTTATATTTACTAAAAGATAAAAGTGAAGTTTTTTCACAATTTCTAGATTTTTACAATTTTATAGAAAATCAATACAAAGCCAAACTCAAAATATTTAGATCCGATAATGGAACGGAATTTGCAAACCAAAATTTCTCAAACTTTTTTAAAGAAAAGGGAATTTTACATCAAACAACATGCGTCTATACACCTCAACAAAATGGTGTATCCGAAAGGAAAAATAGGCATTTACTCGAAATGACTAGAGTACTTTTATTTCAAAATAATGTTCCAAAATTTTATTGGTCGGATGCCGTTCTTACCGCTACATATCTAATAAATAGATTGCCAAGTGTCAATTTAGATTTCAAAAGCCCGTTAGAAATTCTTTATCAAAGAAAACTTAACATTGAGCATTTAAAAATTTTCGGTTGTACATGTTATGTACATAAAAATAATAAACAAGACAAATTGGACTATACCTCAATTAAGGCCATTTTTTTGGGGTATTCAACACAAAAAAAGGGGTATAAATGTTATGACCCTAAAAATAAAAAATTGTATATTTCTAGGGATGTAACATTTTTAGAAAAAGAGTCATATTACAAAGAAATTAATTATGAGAATTTTTTGAGAGAACCCTCCAAGGAAATTATATTACCACCGGTTACAATAGAAAATGCTAGACCAACACCACTTGAGAATGAAAATGAAAATGAAAGTGAAATTGAGAATGAGGAAGAAATAGAAGAAAATTCCTCAAATAAAGAACACCATGACATAGAAGAAACACCATTGAGAAGGTCGATTCGAACAACACAACCTTCAACACGGCTTAGGGATTTTGTCACTTACAAGGTACAATATCCTATACAAGATTTTATTACTTATGACAATGTATCTTCCAACCATAGGGCTTTCTTGACCTCAATTGAAAAAGAACAAGAACCAAACAATTATGAAGAGGCCATGAAAAGTTCCAAGTGGAACAAAGCCATGAAAGAAGAGTTGAGTGCTCTTGAAAAAAATGGTACTTGGGAAATAATTCAATTACCAAAAAATAAAAAATTAGTAGGTTGTAAATGGGTGTATAAAATTAAATACAATAGTGATGGCACCATAGAACGGTATAAAACACGTTTAGTTGCCAAAGGATACACTCAAACCTACGGTATAGACTATTATGAAACATTTGCCCCGGTAGCTAAAATGAATACCGTAAGAATATTATTTTCTATTGCGGTTAACCAAAATTGGAAATTGTACCAAATGGACGTAAAAAATGCATTTCTTCAAGGAACACTTGAAGAAGAAGTATATATGTCATTACCACCCGGTTATGAAAAAAATCAAAATTGTAATCTAGCTTGTAAATTGAAGAAGTCAATTTATGGATTGAAGCAATCTCCAAGGGCATGGTATGAAAAATTAAGCTCTCATTTAATATCTTGTAATTTTAAAATTAGCAATGCCGATCATTCATTATTTGTCAAAATTGAAAAAGAAAACACCACCATTATTTTAGTATATGTAGATGACATTATTATTACCGGAAACAACCAAGAGCATATTAAAAATATAAAAGCCCAATTAAAAGAAAAATTTGACATTAAGGATTTAGGCTACCTAAAATATTTTTTCGGGATAGAAATTGCATACTCAAACCAAGGCCTATTGATTTCCCAAAGAAAATACACCTTAGACTTATTAGAAGAAACCGGAAAATTAGGGTGTAAACCGGCTTCAACACCGATAGATGGTAAAAACAAATTAAATGGTGAGGATGGTGTACCGTTAGAAGATATAAACCAATTCCAAAGACTTGTAGGAAAATTAATATATCTAACGGTAACAAGGCCGGATATCTCTTTCTCGGTAAGTCAAATTAGTAAATTCATGCATGCTCCTAGAACTCCACACTTAGAGGCAATAAATATAATTCTAAGGTATTTAAAAGGAACTCCCGGAAAAGGAGTATGGATGAAAAATAACAAGTCTAACGATCTATGTGGCTATTCCGATGCAGATTGGGCCGGAAGTTTTGATCGAAAATCGACAACTGGTTTTTGCACATTTGTAGGCGGAAATTTAGTCACATGGAAAAGCAAGAAACAAAATGTCGTGGCTTGATCAAGCGCCGAGGCCGAATATCGTGCTATGGCATCAATCGCAAGCGAACTCACATGGATCAAACAACTTCTCTCGGATATTGGAATCAAAATTCAAGGTCCGATGAAGATGTTTTGCGATAACCAAGCGGCCCGACATATAGCATCTAACCCGGTGTTTCATGAACGAACAAAACACATCGAGGTGGATTGCCATTTTATTAGAGAAAAAATTCAATCAAAAGAAATTGAGACACCGTATGTAAGAAGCAATGATCAATTAGCGGATGTCTTTACAAAGGGTTTAGATCCAAAACCGTTTGAAGCAAATATAGGCAAGTTAGGGTTACGAGATATCTACACACCTAACTTGAGGGGGAGTGTAGAAAATAAGTAGGATTAGGGAACAATTAGCCTCAGAAATTATTGATCATCATAGGCTAATTATAGAAATAAAGGGAGCAACTATTATATAAAGTTACTCAACCTTTATTTCTATTTATGGCAAGTTACCGTTATTTTCTCCAACAGTTATTTTCTCTTTGTTTCTTATATATAGCCCACTGTACAACAGCTTCAATAATAACAAGAATTCTGTTTTCTCAAACATCATTATTCCGCTATTTCATTTCACAAAAATATCACTTAGGCTTTGCATTAATCTTAACAGCTGAAACATGTTACATGACAAATTAACAATTCGACCTTGTGAAATTTCATGTAAGGTTTGCACATACTTCACCCAAGAAAATAAAAAGAACGATTGCATCAAGTTGTGCCTAAAATAGGCTGACCAATTTGCAAAAATTTAATCTGACAACAAATCAGAAAGAAAAGGATAACACTAGCAGAGGCACTAATATTCTAGAAATCACAATTTTTTTCTTTTAAAGTAATTTTGAGCAACGGGTGTAGATAGACATAAAGAAACCACAACTCAATCTAATAACCCAATAAAGGCCTTAATATTCATCCCATTCAAAGTATAATAAGTCATGAGCAACGGCCCAAAACTGCTTGTAAAGAGTCCGGCTACTATACCACTAGTGTCATTTCAAACTAAATAACACCACATCGTAAACCATTAAATCTACTTTAATATTCGTGTACAAGATAGCGCTGGAATGACACTAGTGTTTTGTACGAATATTAAAGTAGATCTAATGGTTTAAGATGTGGTGTTATTTAGTTTGGAATGACACTAGTGGTATAGTAGCCGGACTCGCTTGTAAACAGCAAAATTTGCATGGCCATTTATTTATTAAGAAATCTGCATTTTAAATGAATTGTCCACTCGGCCCAATAACAGGAGTATAATTTGGGCCTTGATTTTTAGAGCAATGTCAAATTAAAGGTTATAATTTGGACCATAGTAAGATATATATCATTCCGCAATTAAGACCCATAAAGTGTTGTTGGTTAAGTATTGTGCTCATCTTCTCAGATACATAGTTAATAGATGATTGCAATTGAAACATCAACACAATAGCAAGAATTTCAAATTTTTTGAAACAAATTTCAAGTAATCAACAGCATGAAAATTAAATTAAAAAGTCACACACCAGTATAAATTACAGAGAAAATAATAAAAGATGATAATAGTAATTAATAACAAATTAAAAGGCAAGCACATATAGGTACTGGAAACCTTGTTAGCTGCCTTAACTAATTAAGATTGTTAGTACCAGCAGGCTTTTCAACGTCTGATTTCAGCTGCTGGAGCCTGGAGGTGTCGGTTTAGGTGTTACCAAGAGATCAATCTTTATTCTGATCATATCGTCTTTCAGAAACTTTGAACCGGTCTTGCAAAACTTTGAAACCTTGGGGTATGGTTCGGTGTGATAGATGAAGCCAGAACGGGCCGTGTCACCTGATTGCTTCCAACCGATCATATTTTCGGGATTCCTGCGATCCCATGTGGAGGTGGTCCAGTCCCATTGATGCGGGGTACAAATCACCGAGAATTCTTCATTTGCATTCAGCACCTTGATAAAAATCTGTGAGTGGTCGTCTGTGGTTGATTTGGCTGATTCGGTTGTTCCTTTTGGGTAGAATTGTATCACCCAGTCATAGCCTCCTACTTTGAAGGGCTCCAACTGGATGCATTGATTCTTCTTAAGGGTTGTAAATTGTGGTATATCGAAAGTTTTCGACCCGGGGACGAAAATCAGGTTCTCTGAAGCCATTGCGATTAATGGTTGTAGATGTTCTTGCATTTATAGATAGATGGATCATGGATCAGTTGTTCTTGTATGAATGGTGGAGTCATGAATTGTTAATATTAATTGACTCACTCGGCCTTTGGTCAGTCGCTAACAGTATTTTATTTCTAATATCAGAGAACGGAGTAGATCGATTGGCATCAGATCTACTTTTTGTCCAATAAGCTCCAGCACTGTTCAATCCGCATTAAGATCTGTGCGCATAAAAATTGAAGCAGACACATACGAATTTTAAAACTGAGCGTACGCATCTTAATGCGAATTAAACGGTGATTGAGCTCATCGAACCAAAGTAGATCCGATACGGACAAATATCCTCCCCAGTACCGTAAAAGATTCCCCTCACTTTACGGTTTGAGATTAACTCCCAACCGCTTTGGGATTCGGGCTGACAGGGGGCAGTATTATTGGGCTTTGAGATTCGTGCCAAGTTAAAAAGAACGGTCCATGTCAAGTAATTATAAAAAATTTCCTGTTACGGTACCGGGGGTGATCTGAATTCGATCCGATATCTACTCTGAACTTGTAATATCAGATATTTGTCTCTCTGCCTCTTGTACATCACAATAATAAATTAATTGTAGCTTTTGTATACATTGAAAATGAAAAAAATAAAAAAGGGACAGCGTCCATATTTCTCGGGCTGAGCATGTGGAAGCGTAGTGACCCTATCAATCAATGATCAAGTTTATATAAATATAGATACTTATATTATGATTTGTTTTTTTTTAATCCTTGCCAGCCACCTGCCAAGTTAAAATATATTATGAAACTTTTAATATATATGAGGAGAGATTAATTTTTTGTAAGTTATAACATTTTACAACAATTCTATTTTATAATTTTAAATTTTCAAACAGTCGATCCAAACCGTTCAACATGATATTATATTAAAATATGCTTGAAGATAAAATTTTACATTTTTTTGAATTTTGTTACTATTCATTAAGTATTTTACAAAACTGTTGTTTTTAGACAATTCTGGACCACTGAAAAATAACAGTTTTGTAAAATACTTAATAAATAGTAAAAAAATTCAAAAAAATATAAAATTTTATCTTCAAGCATATTTTAATATAGATATCATGTTGAACGGTTTGGACTTTTAAAATCACAAAACTAAATTGTTGTAAGATGTTGTAACTTTCAAATATTGTAAGTGGATCCCTCCTATATATATATATATATATATTTTACATGAGTAAACATAGGTGTTCTTAAGCTCATCACCAAGTTTTTTGGTGAACCTAATCTGTTGAATTTACTTCAAACAACAAATTTTTTTTTTAAAGTAAAAATAAGGGTCAAGCCCCTATTTACTTGCATTAAAATGTGTTACAAAAGTTTTGTAACAGAGTTCAGTAAACACAATTTAGCTCAACATTGTTGAGCTGTAAAAAAAAAAAAATCATGCCGATGTCGAAGCTGAAAGCCTACTGTATCTCCACTGCTCTTGCACTTGCAGTACCAATTCAGAAACATCCTTCGTAGAATCACGGAATATTCGACAACATCTTTCTCTCCACAAAATAAATTGTGAGATTAACAAAATTGACCTTTCCTTCTTTGTATATTCTTTATCAACTATGGCAGAAATCGCATCTCCACTGTGAAGGTAAGGCATTCTAACATCTAAAAGCAGCGCCACCCTTCTATACAAGTCCGTTGCTACTATACAGTCATTGAACAAATGTTTTGTCGATTCAGAGTTGTTTCTACACATGATACACCAATTCACAAGGCACCATCCTTTCTTGTTCAAATTCTTAATTGTTAAAATTTTATCGAGTAAAAGCAACCATGCAAACACCTTCATTCTCGGTGGCACCATCAATTTCCATATTCTCCTGTTATTATTCATTATTCTGGGACCATTCATTATTGCATAGTATGCCGATTTGACTGAAAATTTGCCCGTTGCAGTCCATGTCCAAACAACCACATCCTGGTTTTGATGTGCCAATTGCACTGTAGTCATCACTTCTTCCAACAGTAATCCATACTCCTCATTCGCTCTGTCTGACAAGTTAGCATAGAACAATCGGGTTAGAGGTTCAGTTCGCATCACCTCTGCTAGGGTCGCCATGGGATCTATACTGTAGGTGAATAGTGTAGGGTATTTGTGCTTTAGAAGTCCGAACCCCCAGTCATGAATCCAAAACCCAATTGAAGCTCCATTACCAGGTTGTCTAATAACCGAAATGTCAAAGAAATTGTAGGCCTGTTTTAGAGAGTTGTAAAAAATGTGGAATTAGGGATCAATTCTTCTGATAAAAAAATTGATTTCCACAAATGTTCCTTGTTCTCTGCATAGTTTTAGTTGTAATTGGTGAGTTTAATTTTAAAATTTATCGAATTGACTCAAACAACGAATCTATACCGCTAAAAGTGATCTAATTCACAAATAATTTATTTATATGTAAAATTTATAAATTTTTGAATTAAAACCCGTACCACTAAATGTTGATCGTAAAATGGCATACCTAAAACACACAAAAAACACTAGATCTGAGACTTTATACATTTATATGAACAATGTCAAAGAAAAAGTATGGTAAAAGAGCTACAAAATTGAAAATTAGAAACAAAAAACTTAATCAAAAACTTCAACTCAAATTTTGAGCTTCTTCCCTTTGTTTTTAAAACCGTATACAATTGTTGGAGCATTTATATACGTGCATCCGGAAATGTGCTATTACATTCATACACGGTTTTTAATAAAATAACCGTGTATGAATGTTGGAGCACATTTATATAGGATTTTTTTTTATGAAAAACTGTGTATGAATATTAGAGCTCATTTTCAAAAGCGCGATTTCTTGCTTTGAACACGAATTTAATGATATATTTGAAAAACGTGTATGATTAACATTTTTGTAGTGGTAAAATAATATTATATGCTTAGTTGACCTATATATATTACATTGCGTGTTTATAATACAATACTAATTAACCCATTTCTCGGCATGTTCCAACATTAACACATGCCGACAAATATGGCCTGCAATATATATTAATCGAATTTCCTCCGAATTTGTCAAAGTACGTAGTTCCAACAACATATTGTTTTTTTTTTTTAATAAAAAAAAAGTTTGTGATGTCTACGGTGTATTCAAATTCTGAAATACATATACCTCAAATATTGGAAAACAAATTACATATATTCTCTTATATACTCCACCTTATCCTGTGATCAAATTAGTCTCTCTGTCTTCATATATATATAGTATTTAAATTAAAAGTAATAAAATTTCTAATTTCGCTGAAAGAAAATGACAAAATGGTTATAGAGACAAAAAAATATAGAACTACATTAAGTAAAATGTATTTACATCAATATGTACAAATTTTCGAAATATTTAGTATAAATTCTAACAATAAAAAAAAATGAATGTACTAAAATTAACTTATAAATTAATTTTTATTTTTAATTGCTTGACTTTATATTAAGTAAATTTCAAAATTTATAAATATTTGCATTCCGTGCTTTGCATTCAAATCTCAATTTAAAAGAAAAACAGTTAATCATAGCTCTGTGTCCCCATAGAATTCCCATCCTCTGATATTTTTCAATAATCAAGCATGTTTAAATGCGCAATTTGACCTTGATATTTTATATGGAGAGAACTAGCTATACGACTTAAATAATCAACCATGTGTTAAATTCCATATATACCGCGTCAATGACGACTATAGGCATTTTTATTTTCTGCGCGCTCAATCATGAAAGTGTTGTTAGAAGTAACTCATTTTTTTAAGAGAAATTTATATATATATATATATATATATATATATATATATATAGGGGCTGGCTACTATGCTTATATAAGCATATGCCCACATATGCTTATAACTCATTTTTGCGTTTTCAATGTTCAAATGGTCGATCCGACCGTTCATCTTGTTCTCCATATTAATATGTGCTTGGAGACCAAATTTTACATTTTTCTTAATTTATTTACTATTTATTAAGCCACTTTGAAAATTGCTGATCTGGGTGAACAGTAAAACAGTGTTTCCAAAATTCTGGACCATATGATCAGCAATTTTCAAAGTGGCTTAATAAATAGTAAAAAAATTCAGAAAAATGTAAAATTTGGTCTCCAAGCACATATTAATATGGAGAACAAGATGAACGGTCGGATCGACCATTTGAACATTGGAAACGCAAAAATGCTTATTTAAGCATATGTGGGCATATGCTTATATAAGCATAATAGCCAAGCACTATATATATATATATATATATAGAGTAGAACTAGGGTGCTCCTAAGCTCACCAAGCCCTTCGTGAGCACGACTCTAAAACCTATCAAATTGACTTCAAACGACATTTTCAAACCATTAGATGTTCAATCTATATTAAAATGTGCTTGGAGACCAAATTTTATATTTTTTGGAATTTTTTTACTATTTATTAAGATGGTTTGAAAATCGCTGTTTTTATTAAAATTCTGCACCATTGGAAAACAGCGATTTTCAAACCATCTTAATAAATAGTAAAAAAATTCCAAAAAATGTAAAATTTGGTCTCCAAGCACATTTTAATATAGATTGAACATCTAACGGTTTGGAAATATCGTTTGAAGTCAATTTGATAGATTTTAGAGTCGCGCTCACGGAAGGGCTTGGTGAGCTTAGGAGCACCCTAGTTCTACTCATATATATATATATATATATAGAGAGAGTGGCTAAGGTCAAAGTGGTATGACCAAGGCCTTTGGTGCTACCAATTAGTTTTTGCAATTTTAAAGTTCAAATAGTCGATTCAAACCGTTAGATGTTCAATCTATATTAAAATCTGCTTGGAGACCAAATTTTACATTTTTTGGAATTTTTTTACTATTTTTTAAGCCACTTTGAAAATGGCAGATCCGGGTGAACAGTAAAAACAGTGCAACCAAATTCTGGACCATTTGATCAGCAATTTTCAAAGTGACTTAAAAAATAGTAAAAAAATTCCAAAAAATGTAAAATTTGGTCTCCAAGCAGATTTTAATATAGAGATCACATCTAACGGTTTAGATCGACCGTTTGGACTTTGAAAATCTAAAAACGACTTGGTAGCACCAAAGGCCTTGGTCATACCACTTTGATCTTAGCCACTCTCTCTCTCTCTCTCTATATATATATACCCATCATAATTTCTCCATTTCGATATTTATCCACATAAATATCAAAATTAGTTATTTTCCATCTACACTCACTTATTTTATTACATAATTTAATCAGATTAAATGATTTATATCGATAAATATCGATATTCTTCTTACAGAAACAAAACTTCCATTAATTTTACTTCAAAGATTTAATTGTACTAATGATATCGATAAAGCACTGAAAATATTATTAAATGTCTTTTCGCTGCATATATATGTATAATAATTTTTCTCAAACAGCTGGTAATTAATGGGCAAACAAAAGTTGAAGAACCCTTTGTGAAAATAAAAAAAAGCTTAAATCAATCATGTGTGTGGCCGTCTTAACTTAATATATTATTTCGAGTAACATGCATCGTTGATTATTTCTAGGTAGTTGCTTCACTAATTAGAAATCTGACCTCCCAACCAAAAATAATATAGCAATAATAAAAGAAACACAACCCACAAATACCCGACATTTTTATTAATATCCAAAGTTAAATAGAAATTAATAAATATACCCAGCTCCTCTGGGTTTCGATAAAAATATCCCTACCGGCCATTAAATGGCCGGTTTTGAATTTTTTTGCCTACCGGCCATTTAATGGCCGGTACCCTCAATTTTTTTTTTAGAGACACTATGAAGAGCAAGATGCTGAAATCTAACACTAAAAATTCGAATTTTTTGTTTAAATTATTTGTTAGATTACTTTTTTGATGTATAATTAGCATATTTATACTAAAATATGCTAAATTACTTGAAATTATGTTAAATTACACTGAATTACACTAAATTACATTAAATTATGCTAAATTACAATAACTTCGCTAATTACGCTGAAATACGGTAAATTACGCTAAACTACGCAAAATTACGCTAAATTAGACCGATTTTGTGCCATCTTTCATGAATCATAAAAAATAGTAAAAAAATTCCAAAAATAGTAAAAATTGGTATTCTACAAGTTCATTATGTAACTAATTTACTGAGCTACTTATATTGAATAATAGAAATGAAAATCTTAATCGGAAACTTCAACTCAAGTTTTGAGGCTCTTCCCTTTGTTTTTTGGCAATTCTGAATTTTGAAAAACGGCGATTTTCAAACCAGTTTAATAAATAGTAAAAAGTAATGTAAAATTTGGTCTCCAAGCACATTTTAATATAGATTGAATATCTAACGGTTTGGATCGACTGTTTGGACTTTGAAAATCAGAGAACCGAACCGTTTGTTTCGGAGGCTAGGAACAAACGATTGTATCTTAGCCACACACTCTCTCTCTCTCTCTCTCTCTCTCTCTCTCTATATATATATATATATATAGAGAGAGAGAGAGAGAGTGGCTAAGATCAAAGTGGTATGACCAAGGCCTTTGGTGCTACCAATTAGTTTTTGGATTTTCAAAGTCCAAACGGTCGATCCGAGCCGTTAGATGTGATCTCTATATTAAAATCTGCTTGGAGACCAAATTTTACATTTTTTGGAATTTTTTTACTATTTTTTAAGCCACTTTGAAAATTGCTGATCACATGGTCCAGAATTTGGTTGCACTGTTTTTACTGTTCACCCGGATCTGCCATTTTCAAAGTGGCTTAAAAAATAGTAAAAAAATTCCAAAAAATGTAAAATTTGGTCTCCAAGCAGATTTTAATATAGATTGAACATCTAACGGTTTGAATCGAGTATTTGAACTTTAAAATTGCAAAAACTAATTGGTAGCACCAAGGCCTTGGTCATACCACTTTGACCTTAGCCACTCTATATATATATATATATATATATATATATATATATATATAGAGTATGGCTAATGTGCTTCTGGAAGCATTTCGGCCTCGTGCTTCCGGGGGCATATCTTAGTGTTTGATGTTCAAACAACAAATTCAAACTGTTAGATGTTCAATCTATATTAAAATCTGCTTGGAGACCAAATTTTACATTTTTTCGAATTTTTTTTACTATTTATTAAGCCACTTTGAAAATTCCAGATCCGGGTGAACAGTAAAAACAGTCTGGACCATATGATCTGGAATTTTCAAAGTGGCTTAATAAATAGTAAAAAAATTCCAAAAAATGTAAAATTTGGTCTCCAAGCAGATTTTAATATAGAGATCACATCTAACGGTTTGCATTTGTTGTTTGAACATCAAACACTAAGATATGCCCCCGGAAGCATATCGCTGAAGTTCTAGAGGAAACACGTTAGCCATACTCTATATATATATATATATATATGTGAGAAGGGTTCAAATACACTATAGTTTTGTGCTCTAATTATGCTCCATCTTCTTATCTCCGTATTCAAAGCCCGAACAGTCGATCCTAACCGCTCAACACGATCTTTATAATAAAATATGCTTTGAGACCATATTTTATATTTTTAGGAATTTTTTTATTATTTTTTTAGATACGTACAAAATCACTGTTTTCAGGAGATTATGGACCATCCAAAAAAGTGATATTGTACCTGTCTAAAACATAGTAAAAAAATTTCAATATATATATATATACAGAGAAAGAGAGTGACTAAGATCAAAATGGTAGTCTGAACATTAATACTATCAATTCGTTTTTGCAGTTTTTAAAGTTCATATAATTGATATGAAGTGCTCAACGTATTCTCCATTTTAAAATTTGTTTGGAGACCAAATTTTACATTTATTGAATTTTTTTTACAATTTTATTTTTTATTATACAAAACACTGATTTTAAAAAAATTATGTTATTCACTGTTATAAAAACACGAATATCCGATCTGTATACGTATCCATATAATATCCAATTTCTATCCGTATCCAAAAAATAAAAGCGGATACAAATATGATTTTACCAATATTCGATCCGTTTGCACCCCTACTTTCATGGGTTGGAAGCTGCACCATTTATCTTAACTGTGACATGGTGTTTAAAACATTGTGGGCTTTGATCTCTGGGTCACAAGGCAGGATGGGCCACCGTTTTCAAGGCTAAATATTTTTCATAGAATACATTTTGAGCTGCAAACTTGAATGAACTAAAACCCTATACATATCAAGAAATGGCCCAAAATACAAGTTCTAGTGATACATATTCACAAATCAGCAAGAGCCTAGACAAATGGCACAATGTTGTTGGAGTTGTGGCAGTTACAAAACCCAATATCTTTTCCATTTTATAATTTGGGCCTTGGTAATGTTACATGGCACAGTTTAAGACCCAAATTGGTTGAGTATAATACTTGAAAAGCTTCTTGAATTAATTTATGTGATTTTGATCGGATAATCTATTATTTCTGCTATGTTAATTAAATTGAGAAAATTAGCCTTCTATCAAATAATGTAAAACTTTTAACGGTGGAGTTTTAATAACTTATGATAAATTGCCATTAAAATTTCAAATAACTTATGAGTATAATACTCCGTGATTTTTATTTTTACCCAAAAAAATATATATTTTAATATAAATAACCAGGTTTTTAAAAGATTTTTATTTCTACCCAAACCGCTAGGAATATTTGCGGTTCGAATTAAAAATTCGGACCGCTAGGAATATCAGCGGCCTGATTTCTTAATTCGAACCGCTAGGATTCCTAGCGGCCTGAATTCTTAATTCGAACCGCTAATATTCCTAGCGGCCCGAATTCTTAATTCAAACCTAAAATCCCGTGAACTTCACTGTGTCGCCAACCATTTTCATTTATTATTTTATTAAATGGTAATTTTTCACCGATAACCCTAAAGTTATTTTTATTACAAAAAATTATATTATAAAAACTTATCAATAATATAAAATTTCATTTATTATTTTATTAAATGGTTATTTATAAATGAAATTTTATATTATTGATAAGTTTTTATAATATAATTCTTTGTAATAAAAATAACTTTAGGGTTATCGGTGAATAAATTTCTAGGGTTATCGGTGAAAAATTACCATTTAATAAAATAATAAATGAAATTTTATATTATTGATAAGTTTTTATAATATAATTCTTTGTAATAAAAATAACTTTAGGGTTATCGGTGAATAAATTTCTAGGGTTATCGGTGAAAAATTACCATTTAATAAAATAATAAATGAAATTTTATATTATTGATAAGTTTTTATAATATAATTCTTTGTAATAAAAATAACTTTAGGGTTATCGGTGAATAAATTTCTAGGGTTATCGGTGAAAAATTACCATTTAATAAAATAATAAATGAAATTTTATATTATTGATAAGTTTTTATAATATAATTATTTGTAATAAAAATAACTTTAGGGTTATCGGTGAATAAATTTCTAGGGTTATCGGTGAAAAATTACCATTTAATAAAATAATAAATGAAATTTTATATTATTGATAAGTTTTTATAATATAATTCTTTGTAATAAAAATAACTTTAGGGTTATCGGTGAATAAATTTCTAGGGTTATCGGTGAAAATTACCATTTAATAAAATAATAAATGAAATTTTATATTATTGATAAGTTTTTATAATATAATTCTTTGTAATAAAAATAACTTTAGGGTTATCGGTGAATAAATTTCTAGGGTTATCGGTGAAAAATTACCATTTAATAAAATAATAAATGAAATTTTATATTATTGATAAGTTTTTATAATATAATTCTTTGTAATAAAAATAACTTTAGGGTTATCGGTGAATAAATTTCTAGAGTTATCGGTGAAAAATTACCATTTAATAAAATAATAAATGAAATTTTATATTATTGATAAGTTTTTATAATATAATTCTTTGTAATAAAAATAACTTTAGGGTTATCAGTGAATAAATTTCTAGGGTTATCGGTGAAAAATTATCATTTAATAAAATAATAAATGAAATTTTATATTATTGATAAGTTTTTATAATATAATTCTTTGTAATAAAAATAACTTTAGGGTTATCGGTGAATAAATTTCTAGGGTTATCGGTGAAAAATTACCATTTAATAAAATAATAAATGAAATTTTATATTATTGATAAGTTTTTATAATATAATTCTTTGTAATAAAAATAACTTTAGGGTTATCGGTGAAAAATTACCATTTAATAAAATAATAAATGAAATTTTATATTATTGATAAGTTTTTATAATATAATTCTTTGTAATAAAAATAACTTTAGGGTTATCGGTGAAAAATTACCATTTAATAAAATAATAAATGAAATTTTATATTATTGATAAGTTTTTATAATATAATTCTTTGTAATAAAAATAACTTTAGGGTTATCGGTGAAAAATTACCATTTAATAAAATAATAATTGAAATTTTATATTATTGATAAGTTTTTATAATATAATTCTTTGTAATAAAAATAACTTTAGGGTTATCGGTGAAAAATTACCATTTAATAAAATAATAAATGAAAATGGTTGGCGACACAGTGAAGTTCACGGGATTTTAGGTTTGAATGAAGAATTCGGGCCGCTAGGAATATTAGCGGTTCGAATTAAGAATTCAGGCCGCTAGGAATCCTAGCGGTTCGAATTAAGAATTCAGGCCGCTGATATTCCTAGCGGTCCGAATTTTTAATTCGAACCGCAAATATTCCTAGCGGTTTGGGTAGAAATAAAAATCTTTTAAAAACCTGGTTATTTATATTAAAATTTATTTTTTTTTAGGTAAAAATAAAAATTACGGTATAATACTTGAAAAACTTTCATACTCGTTCTATTTAAATAATTGAAAACACATCTATACTTTTTTATTTTTTTATTTGAGTAATATTTAACATATATAGGTATCATAAATATTGAATGTACCATAAAATTAGATGTACGCAACAATTGTAGTTGTGCTAAAATTTTGTATATGATATTGTTTTTTTGTGAGGATGCATATATACAATATTTTTATTAAACGAAATTTGATATATCTATCTAAGTATGAAAAATTAGCAAATCACATCATTTAGTTACAATTTATTGCAATTGAAACATCAATATAAGAACAATATTTTAGCAGGAACACTTTATTATGAAATAACACCTGCACATGTTTAAGAACATACGTAGCTAGAGAAAATAATAAAAAGATGACAGCAGTAATAATAAAAGGCATGCATAAGTTTTGGAAACCTTGCTAGCTACCTCAAGATTATCAAGAGTACCAACATAAATCAGATGAACTCTCATATCTAGCACATGCCGAACATTCTTGAGAAGAAACTTGTACTTCACATTAGTCTCCACACACACATCTCCCCATTCTTATTCCATCATTCCCCACACTAGTGGAAAATATGGAATCAGGATCGGTTATATATGCATATTAGTATCGGAATACAACCGATCCTGATGAAGGCGATACTGATACTACAATAATCTGGATCGGTTAAATAACCGATCCTGATAATTACTATCAGGATCGGTTGTTTGAAACAACCGATCCTGATACCTTTTTTTTTTTTTTTTTTAATGTTGGTTCTGAAAAAAAAAAAAATCAGGATCGGTTGTTTTGAAATAACCGATCCTGATACCTTTTTTTTTTTTTTTTTTAATGTTGGTTTTGAAAAAAAAGAAAAAGAATCAGGATCAGTTTTTTTGAAACAACCGATCCTGATGTTATATTGGATCTAAAAAAAATATTTTTTTTTATTTGGCCAGCTTCCATATATATTTGCTGGCCAGCATAAATTTTTTTTTTTTATTTACCATTGATTTATTGGAGCTCAAAACCAATTAAGAACACAAAATAAAATTCATGAAACACAAAAGAAGTACAATAGTTGAAGAAATTTGGTGCAATAGCAAAATAAAATTCAGCCACATGTATGGCACTCCCTCTTTTATCGTCTCCACCAGTACAAACTTCAAAATCTGAACAAATATTTATATCATTAATTGCTTGCTTGTGCATCTTCGATACATGTATTATTTAAATTGAAAGACAAGGAAAACCTAGCTAGCATACCTCAAAGTGTACCTTTTCACCGCCGATGGAATAATCTCAAAAAGCCTTGCTCAAATGAAAAAAGATAAATAAATAAATTAAAAATACAAAAAAAAAATGTGTTTTAAAAGTATAATAATGAGAAAATTAGATAAAGCTAATACCATGATAGTTGATCGGCCTGATGATTAAGTAACTTGAGCGAGATGTCCTCAAGACTGAAAAACAATATACAAACACCATTAATTAATTTTTGAAACAATAAAAAAAATTAAAAATTGACACAATTGAGCCGGAGGTTCGAGAGGCTCGGCTTTGAGAGGGAGAGACGGAGACAGAGAGAGAGAGACACGGAGGAGAGGGAGAGACGGAGACAGAGAGAGGAGAGACACGGAGGTCTGAGGATTTGAGAGGGAGAGACGGAGACACAGAGAGAGAGAAAGACGCTAAGTTGAAAATGAGAGGCGCGAAATGAAAATAAAAACTAAGCAGGAGTTATCAGGATTGGTTATTTCGAAATAGCCGATCTTGATTGTTTTTAGAATCGGTTATTTCGAAATAACCGATCCTGATTGTTTTTAGAATCGGTTATTTATTGAACCGATCCTATTAGTATTGAGTCCTAAAATTTTTGTAAGTACAAAGGCGCGATACAGAATTAAACCCTAGCGTCAAATTAGCATTAGGATCAGTTATTTCAAAACAACCAATCCTGATACCTTTTTTTTTTTTAATGTTGGTTCTGAAAAAAAAAAAAAATCAGGATCGGTTGTTTTGAAATAACCGATCCTGATACTTTTTTTTTTGCAGAGCCAACATTAAAAAAAAGGAATTAGAATCGGTTGTTTGTTAGAAGCGATCCTGATACTATCAGGATCGGTTTTTACAAACAACGGATCCTAATATGTGTTCCATTAGGATCGGTTGTTTGTAAAAACCGATCCTGATAGTAGCAGGATCGGTTCTAATAAAAAACCGATCCTAATAGTTCATAAATTAGGATCGGTTAACCATAAAACCCGATCTGAATAGTTTTTAGGATCAGTTTTCTTAAAAAAACCGATCCAGATAGATATTAGAATCGGTTGTTTCATGTAGCCGATACTATTAGGCCGATCCTGATTCCAGTTTTTCCACTAGTGCCATTCTTACCTTGAGATCACCTTGCTTGTAAGAAACGAATAAGTCACGTCGAGAAGTGACATGAAATGAGGCTGCTGAATCGATCACTCAAGTGGAGTCTTGACTTGTGTAATTAACAAACCCGTATCACAAGTAATGAACACTTCTCTGTCACATGCCACGGTTGCAGTGCTTTCTTTCTCATTTTCATCAGATATAGGTCTAGATTGGTCTTTCTTAGCCTTTTCCTTCAACTTTCTGCACTTGAACTTAATGTGGCCTGGCTTGCGGCAATAGTAGCAAACAATGTCCTTACGAGACTTTGATCTCCATTTTGACTTGTCATTGTGGTTATGACCGTGAGAGTTTCTATGTGAACTCATTCCACGGTTCTCTGTAACAAGAGCTGCTGACTCGATTGAGATACCCAAATCTCTATGACTCAACTCTTCATTGAGCATACTGTCTTTCATCATAGCAAGAGTGATATCATTTGGTGCCGAATTGCTCAATGACACCACAAGAGTCTCCCAACTATCTAGTAAGAAACTCAAAATGATCAAGGCTTGTAACTCTTCATCCAAAGTCAATTTCATAGTTGACCTATGATTCACACAATTCTGGAACCGACTCAAATGCTCAGCACCGATGAGACCTCATGATACTTCATGTTTACAAGTTTTCGAATGACATAGGCTTTGTTTTGGGCTGTTTTGCGCTCATGCTTTCAATTTTTTCCCACAATTTCTTGGCATCGATTTCGGTAGAAACATGGTGAAACACCGAATCATCAACCCACTGCCTAATCAACGCAATAGTCTTTCAGTTTTTGGTGGTCCAAACAACATTAGTGATTTCTCCTGGTTTTGTACTGGTTACTGGTTTGTAAGGATGGCTCTTACCAGACGATGTTAAGTGGACAAAAAAAATGTATCGAAATGTGAAGAACGACATATCGGACATTTCATTGTCCTCTGATCGTTGCAGGTATCCACTGGATGCCACATGGCATAGAAGTTCAGTGGTAAAAAATGGGGTCAAGCTGGCTAAGGAGCTCATGAATTGCAATAAAGAACGAACACATGTGTGGATGATGTTGGCTCATTTTTGGGCAGAGATGATGTTGTTCATCGCTCCATCCGACAATGTGGATGGTCATGAGAAAATTCTGCCCCGAAAAGAGTTGATCACACAATTATGGGCATTACTTACCCATGCTGGTATTATTAGTAGGCCCGAACCCACAAAGCATCAGGGTGATGAGTGCGAGAGCAACGAGATTACAGGAGCTGATAATGTTTGAGTTGGCTCTGCCATTTATTATTTTTCTTTTAGCATATTAGAGTTGTGTGTTGGGTGCTTATTTATGTGTGCTTGCTTTCCAGAAAAAGTTGTTTGTGTTGTGTGCTTATTTATGTATTCTGGTTTTTATGAACAATTTGCTTATCTAAGTTAAATGTTTGTGTATTTATTTTCTTTTCAGCATATGAATAAGTTCACTATTAGAATCTGCCTTTACTTTGTAGGTTTGAAAAGGGCTAGCTTATTCCGTTGTTATGTAGACGTGAAATGCTATCTTTGTGGGTGTATAGTTGAAAAACACACCCCTGAAGTAACAAAATTGTGTAATCATAACTATTTCTACGGAGCCATCATAGTAATGTATTTGTATGCGCAAAGTGTCATGAGTCATTAGCCCAACATTTTGGTTTGTGATATAATAGCTGTGATAGGATTAGTTAATCTGAACTTAACTCACAACCACTTGATTCCTGGCAGAAACAGAGAAGATGAGATTTCTGCAGTCTCTTGACCACTTGAATAATTAATCTCTGTGAGGAAGAACAACCACCTCACTTAGGATTTTCGTCGAACACCTTAACTGCAAACAGTTTTGGTATCAGTAGCAATGACCCAGCTAACATTAGTCACTAAATTGATCATAAATTGGGTTCCATAATGCTATTACGGCACAATTTATGTTAACTGAAGGGAAGTTGGTTTGTCGCAGCGCAATAAAATTTCACCAAAAACAAGCAAAATAAAAAATCTGACAGATCGTACCTAGTAGAGATACGAAGTCTGGGGAAAAACCAGGCGAGAATAACAGAATCTGGCGCAACCTATTCTCCTATTCTCCTGTTTTCATTTTGCTTTCTATTTGCTTCATTTTTCCCTTTTCTTTTGGTAGTTATTTATCATACCTTCATGCTGCATTAATCAGGGATCCGACCCTCCAAGTTCGCGGTAGAATATACGATTCATGTTCCTGCTAAAACAAATTCTAATTCAAAATATTTGAGTTACATGTGATTATTCTGGAATCTTTTTCAACTTTCTCAGTAATTATGAAAAATATAATTTCCGCAAGTGATTAATAATCCACGAAAATAAAATAAAATATATCCATATATATAATATAAATTCTGGTAGTAGTTGTTTTTGTTTGAATTATGTTTGTTAACAATATTATCATATTCCAATAAGAGAATAAAAAATGGACTAAGAATACATTTTTGTTATTTACCAAAGAAAGAAGAAAAAAAGAGCGACGGGCCGTAATTACTGGACTTGGGCCTAGAAAACAGCAATAAAGCAGAGCCAGCAGCAGTCACTGATTCAAGGTGGCCACAACTGTCAGATTTAATGCAGCGCCCGCTGGCAGAGAATGAAGAAGAAAGAAGAAAAAGAGAAGCTGACGGGTGGGTCCATGATCACCGGCAAGCAAGAGTCAGTTGAAGAAATACCGACTATTTGAACCCTTGGCGCTATCCTCACAAGTGCCACTCCTCTCCAGTGACTACAATAAGAATACAGGACAGACCGGAGAAGAAAGGAATGGAGATAAGAGACGAGGATGTTAAGAACACGCTAAAGGAGACATTTGAGCTGTTATCCTGTTTTGTTAGTTAGGAATTCTTAATTGCATTTTACGGCATAATTGGGCAAGGTTCATCTCATGTACGATCCAGATGTTGTTCAATGAAATCAAATAATCAATCCATTTTTTAAATTTCCTCTAAATTTCTACAAAATTCCAAAATTCCAAAATCCCAAAATTCACAAATCCTATTGTAAATTGCAATTGGGGTCATAATATTATACCTAAAATATTATTCTTGTCCTGTTGTTATGTGTACAAACAACCATAGCAAAAAATAAATAATAAATAATATTAATATGACCTTAATCTAAAATTTCAATCATATAATGCTAGAGCTTACTTTCTAGCAACCTTTGAATTGATTGATTAATTTCGGTATAGTACTACTCATGTGGAGGATTGAAACTTAATTACAATTTACTTAGATAAATTGGAGATTTAATTGTTGTTGTATGAAATCTTCTAAGTATTTTGTTTGACATAATTTGCAAAACATACATTAGTTGAATTTAACCGTTTTCATGATTGATCAATCATGAGTTTGTAGGTTCAAGACCTTAATTGCAAGATTAATATAAAAAACCAAATAATGGTTCGTGAAGATCTTAATTGTAAGACTAAATTGAAGAACCGAATAAATCAACAAGACTTTACGAACCTATAAATTTGTAATAATCAAATAAAAAAGTAATGTATATTTGAGATTGTTAATTTATGTGAAGAAACTGTTCGGAACGGAACAAACGGTATGGAACAAATTATATCATTAAATTACAGAGAGTTCCAGTTTGGTTCCGTACAGAACGGTTGTGATCCGTTATAACACTCAGGACCAAGACCTGATGTCCCAAATATCTTGTGATAGCTAGCCAGATCCTCCGTGCAAAAGAACATTCAAAGAGCAGGTGTTTGGCCGTTTCCAAGGGGCATGTTTCTGCAGAGAACACACTCCATATCACAAGGTATGTGTCTTGTAGCCATTACATCTTGGGAGCGAACTTCTCCCACCCATTTGGAGGTGGTCCAGTGCCACAGATAGAAGGAACAAGATGCCGGGAATTTTGTGGTTGCGTTCAGCACCTTGACAGAAACCGATATGTGGTCCGAGACCGACTCGTCGATGCCTTGCGGGTAGAATTCTATCACCCAGTCGTAGCCTCCCACTGTGAAGCGCTCCGACTGGATGTAGTTCTTGTTGCCGATGCCTTTGACGGTTGAGTAGTCTTTTATTTCAAAAGTTTTCGACCCGGTGACAAACATCAGGGTCTCCGAGGCCATTGCAAAACTTAATTGATGAGAAGGATATAGAGTTACTAGTTAGATCTTTTAATGAGGAAAATGACAATGAGGTGCCTTTTCTGATAGAGACTATAATCACAGGGGGGTACAGATTTTAGAATATATGACGGTTTGGTTACCTCTTTCTTATCGGGACTTTAATAGAACTTAATTAGCACTTAATGCAACCTTCTGATTGCTGTCACCTCGTCAAACACACACACACACACTGTGACTGTCCTGTGATCTTCAAAACGATCCAAAATAAGAATGTAATTATGATAGTTGCTCTCTTTCTGAATAAAATCTTGCTTGGTATGGGAAATGAATATATGATTTAATTATCGCTGCCGTATGGTAATGAATCAGAGGAACCAAATTAGCACCAGCTGAATCCAATTAAGTGCTAGAGAGAAAGAGAGAGCTGCGGCAAGGATTTTTTTGGGAATAATTATCACAATCTCTTATTCTAAATATGCAAATGCAATAAACAAATAAATTACGCAGTATTTTGTCTCCTCATCAAATCCAACAAAGAACAATGAATATAAATAAAAATGCCACAAAATATGAAAATCAAGACTAATTTCAGACCTTTGTCTAGCGATCGATGCATCCAATAATAAATAAAATTTGTTCTTATATATCAAACTCCAAATTTAAATCTTTGCTTAGTCCCCATGCAAGTCGATATACTAAGAGTTCATGACCGATGTCTAGATCAATGTAATTTATCAATTATTCTTTGCGAAAAATGTGTATAAACAATATAAAAATAAATTCATCAAAAATCGAATATTTTTTTTACCAAGGGATCTTACAGATGTATTTCGGGTAATTTTTGTTTCACCACACATCTAGATCATCAGAATATTATTGATAAACACACACACACACATATATATATATATATATATAGAGAGAGAGAGTGAGAGAGAGGTTGGCTAATATCAAAGCGTTTGTTCCATAGCTGTGGTGCAACCAATTGATTTTCCAATTTTCAAAGTTCAAACGGTCGATCCGAACTGCTAGATATGACCTCTATATTAAAATGTTTTTGAAGACCAAATTTTATATTTTTTTGAACTTTTTAATATTTATTAAGTCGGTTTTAAAATCGCTGATTTTAATAAACAGTGAAAATTTTCTGGCTTAATAAATATTAAAAAATTTCAAAAAATATAAAATATTGGTCTCTAATCATATTTTATTATAGATTGAATGTTGAATGGTTTGGAACGACTGTTTGGACTTCAAAAATGTAAATCAAAACATTTGTTCCATGGCTTAGGAACAAACATTTCGATATTAGCCAACCTCTGTATATATATATGATTCCATGTCATCACTTCATGAGCTGCCACATCGTCATTGGTTGAGAAGTACCAGCTGCAACTAGAAGTTATCTAATGATGTTAGTGTTATGCAGCTGCCACATCGGCAACAAATGACCCATCTATCTATAAATCCAAGAACCATCAGAAAATTAAAATGGACTCATCCCACTAGCAAATCTCTCTTTATATATCCTTCTCATCAAGTTTTGCTCTATCAACCATTAGTTGCAATGGCACTGGAGCGTCTGATGTTTGTCACCGGATCAAAAACTTTTGAAATACCAGACTGGGAACTCGTCAGACGCATAACCAACAAGAACTACATCCAGTCGGAGCGCTTCACAGTGGGAGGCTACGACTGGGTGATAGAATTTTACCCGCAAGGCATCAACGAGTTGGTCCAGCCAGGCTTAACATCAATTTCAGTCCGGGTGCTGGACACAGCGGAAGAAATCCGGGCTATTTGTACCTTCTATAAATGGTACTGGAAAACCTCCTGTTGGGACAAATTCATCACATTGAATCTGACGACTTTCCCATCAGGTGACAGGACCCTTCGTCGCATCAACAACAACACTCCGGATTCGATCTTCCAAGAATTGGACTATTGGAAAGACGGAAAGCTCAAACTGAAGTGTGATATCTTGGTAACACCTCGACCGCCAGCTCCAGCACCAGCACCAGCTCTGAAACCAAATGGCAATCAAGCGAATGCTCCTAGCAACGAATACATCAAGCAGCTGGGGTCCCAGATGTTCGTCACCGGGTCAAAAATATTTGAAATAACACACTACTCAACCGTCAAAGGTCTCGGCAAGAATCATGGCATCCAGTCGGAGCACTTCACAGTGGGAGGCTACAAGTGGGAGATAGCATGCTACCCGATATGCATCAGCGCATCGCCCCCGGACAGACCAACAGTTTCAGTCAGGGTGCTGGATGCAACAGAAGATGTCAGGGCAATATTTTACTTCTCTCGATGGAACTGGGGCCTATCCCAATGGCAAAAACCCACTACCTTTAATTGGATTTTCCAGCCATCAGGTGACAAGGCCCACTGGGACAACAACGACATTCTGTGGTTAAACTTCCAGTACTATTTGAAAAACGATACTGTCAGAATTATGTATTCTCTTATGGTAACACCTCGAATGCCAGCTCCAGCACCACCTCTGAAATCAGACGTTGATAAGCCTTCTGGTAACAACTATCAAGGGAACCCAAATGGGGCCAGCATTTCTTTTGTTAATGGCTTTCACACAGCCAGGTACGCTCCGCCGAACACTCCCAGCAACGCATCAACCAAGCTGCCGAGACAACCAACTGTCAGGATTTACAGCCAGGCCAACGACCTTCTCAGTGTCACGGCACGAAATGGTCATGTTGTGCTGGCACCTGCTGACCCTAACGATCACTATCAGGTAGTTAATCAATTGATTAATTAAATTATTCTTATCCTTTTTTTATTATTATGGGTGATCTCTCATAACTGGTTTTGATTGATTAGTCTGAGCAAATAATTAAGTTGTTTAATATTTTTTCATTAAAATGTAATGGATGCAGCACTGGATCAAGGACATGAGTTATGGTGATAAGGTCAAAGATGTAAGTGGTTTACCTGTTTTTGCACTGGTCAACAGAGTGACAGGAGAAGCCCTTAAGAACCCAGCCGGAGAAAATCAAGAGGTAAGTAATTATTTATGTTAACCAAACTTAATTATTTGACATGATAGTCAAAGAACTCGTAGCTAAGATAAATACATAAAAACATAATTTTTAATTTCTACTGGAATGCATCAGGTCAGCTTAATTCCTTACAACATGAACCGCCTCGATGATTCGGTGAAGTGGACAGAGGTATGTTCTACAGGTTTCGGTGCCATCAGAATTGCAGATACGACTTCCCTCAATCTTACCGCCGTCGGTTTGGATAATGATACTAATTTCTACGACGGCTCCAAAATCATCGTCAAGAAATGGATCAATACCTCGGTTCAGCGCTGGATTATTGTTCCAAATGTTCCCGTTAATTAGTTTGTAATCGTTAGGCAGATAGCAAGGTTTCCAAAACTTATGCATGCCTTTTTATTATTACTGTTATCATCTTTTTATTATTTTCTCTAGCTATGTATGCTCTTAACCTTGTGAAGTGTTACTGCACAAATGCCTTCTTATATTGATGTTTCAATTACAATTAATCACTTATTGTCCAATTAAAATTGGTATATCTGTTCATTTGTTTAAGCTTTGGCAGTAACTAAATGATGTGATTTGCTACTTTTTCATATTTTTATTTATAACTTATTTCTTTTAATTATAATATTGTTGGCATCCTCACAAACATTATCAAATAGAAAAAGTTAAACACATACATTATTCAAATTCAAAAATTAAAATGTAGATGTGTTCTCAATTAATTATTTAGATAGAACTAGTATCAAATTTGAGTTAATTTACAATATCAATGATAATTTATCACAAGTGCTCTTCTGTTAAAAACTTAAAAATTATTTTCGATTCAATGCACAAAGCAGAAATAATAGACTATCCGATCAAAATGAGATGAATTAATTCAAGATCGAAGTTTATCAAGAAGTTAATATACTCAACCTACACTTTTCTAATGTGACGTGAATCTCGAAAAAACGCTATGCATCTAAGGGGTATTGGCAATGGAGGAAACATCAAGGCACACTATGCAAACCTATATTTCAACAGCATCTATGTCAAAATGGATTGCCAGACTCCCCAATTTTCCATACAATTCTGTCACACCTCCTTCACACAGAAGGCAGGAAATGGTAACCGAATCCAATTCTGGGATAATAATTTGGGCCGTAATTTATAGATCAGCAATGACAAAGGTTGTAATTTGGGCCGGGCCTCAATTTACACCCAAAAAGTTTTGTGTGTTAAGGATAACAATTGTGCTCATCTTCTCAGATAGTTAATAGATGATTGTAATTGAAACATCAACACAATAGCAAGATTTTTAATTTTTTTTTTCCATATTTCAAGTAATCAAAATTGCATGGACAATATATTATAAAATCACACGAGTACATGTTTAGGAAGATGCAGCAAAAATAATAAAAGATGATACTTAAAGTAATAATACAAATTAAGGCATGCATGCATAACTTTCGGAAACCTTGTTAGCTGCCTTATTAAGATTACAGATCAATTACATGGGAACACTGGAATTGTAAGGAACGATATTCCAGCGCTGGACTGCAGCATTAACCGACTTCATCTGAACGATGATCTTGGCACTGTCAGAGAAATTAAAATTGGAGTCGACGGCCGTCAGATTGAGGGAAGTTGTGTTTGCAATCCTTATGATACGAAAACCTGTTGACGACACCTCAGTCCACTTCACGGTATCCTCGAGTTGGTTCGGGTTGTATGGAACTAAGGTGACCTGATGTGTTGACGTAGATATTAAGCAGGGTTTTATGTATTAATTTATCTTAGTTATGAGTTATTTGACTATCATGGAAAATAATTAAGTTTGGTAAACATAATTAATTTCTTAATTATTACCTCTTGATTTTCGCCAGCTGGGTTTTGAAAGGCTTCTCCTGTCACTCTGTTGACCAGTGCAAAAGCAGGAAAACCATTTGCATCCTTTACTTTATCACCATAACTCATGTCCTTGATCCAATGCTACATGCAATATTGCATTTTTTTAATGAAAATGAGAGGAGTTAATGAGCTCATAGAAACGGAACCAGGGACGGTCGCTTAACATCGGACCAAATATGTCCTATCAGAATCATTGGATCCGCATCAAGATTCTTAAGGACTATTTATATATAAAAACTTGTCGTCGGATGAATCTAAATTGGCGTGCGAAATTTGACATGGATCGAACGGCGCTGACAAGACATCATACTGTCCCCTTTCCCCATATTTAAAACATTACATCAAGCAAAACCAATTATCAGAGATCAATCAAAAATAGAAAAGAAAAAAGTAATGACTAATTAATCAATTGATTAACTACCTGATAGTAATCGTTAGAATCAGCAGGTGCCAACACAACATTACCGTTTCGTATAGTGATGCTGAGATCCTTGTTGGCCTGGCAGTAAATCCTGACCATTGGTTGTCTTGGTAGCGTGGAGATCTCGGTGCTGGAGAGTTCGGTGGAGCATAGCTGGCCGTGTGGAAGCCGTAGAGATAGTTGAGCGTAGAGTTTTGAGTTTTAAAATCAATACCGCCTCGATCGTGGGGTCTGCGGTGCCACAATGCTGGCCACAATACTACGGGTTGAAAATTTAAATAAAAAATACAACAAATAAAGACAAATCATATCAAATGTTTTCATCTTTAACAGTAATTGCAATGAACTGAGCTATTTTGTTTTTACCTATCCATTAAATAGGAAGGTAATAAAAGATAATCAATATTTTAGTGAATTACTTTCTTATTTTGTTGTCATCAATAACATAAAAAGGAAATAAAGAAATGTTATGAATTAATTGCTTTAAAAACAACATTTATATGAAGAAATTGTAATCAGAAAATAACTGTAGCAGTGTTCAGAGAACTAAATTCAGACTGCAATCACATGCATAATTTTTTTCGTCTTAACCGTTTAAAATCCAGTGAATTAAATTGTAGTCATTGGCGGATGAGGACACTTACGTGGTTAATATAAGAGAAAGATATAAAACAATCTTAATAAATAAATTTGATTATAAGTTGGATATGTATAAGTTTTGTTGTGTATTTCTTCTAAAATTGTCCCGGTCGTCCATAGAATGACTTTAATACAATCCTAATTTAATTTATAACTGCATCAGCTAGCTCTCTTATTTGTCAACTCTGCACGTCGAAATATCATAAAAATAATATCAACCATTTTGTCAGAAGAAAATAAAAAAGATTTCCGTTGGCACGTCCTTAGGGTCCTTATTGACAAACAAAATATATAAAGCAACTTTGCACGTCCCAAGAAAAAAAATAATTTCCGTTTTAAGTAATTTAATAATATTTTTCTATTCAAAATGTTATATCCATTTGATCTTTGTATATTTTCCCACATGCCGATACTTTTTTGGAACACATCATATTTAGAGAAAAGGTTATGATACCCAGAGACTCATCCCCGGATTATCCCCAAACTAATCAGATAGAGTTCCAACTGATTTAAACCGTCGTTAACGGTAAATGTGGTCCCCACAAAAACGAAAATTCCAGATCTGATCTTCTCTTTTTAATGAAATTTCCAGATCTGATCTTCTCTCTCTCCAAAAACGAAAATTCTGATCTCTCCTCCCGATCTCTTTGCTCCCTCCGCTTTGCTCTCTCCCCTCTCCTCTCCTCTCAACTCCGCTCTCTTCAACAGCTTCGATCTCGCCTGGGTCTGCTCCGCCCCTCCCAATCAACACCACCGCTTGTGACGGTGACGCACGACGGCAGCAACGGCAGCGACGGTGACGCTCGACGGCAGCGACGGTGACGCTCGACAGCAACGACGGTGACGCTCGACGACAGCGACGGATTTCTTGGCTGCATCTGAGCATCTCTTGTCAGATCTGCCCAATCCTTTGATGATCTCTAGTGAATCGGGCCTAAGCAGCATCACAGTTAAGGAAAAGGTCTTTCTCTCACACACTCACACACATAACTCCAGTGTTTCCTAAATTGAACATGATTTCTCTTTCCTTCTTTTATTCTTTGCTATTAATCTGAGTTTCTCTTTCAATCTTAAGCTAATCAGAGTCCAGCACTTTGCCTATTGAAGCGGGAATTGGGATTATCTGATGTAGTGCATTCATACTTCGTGACTTTCACGTTCGAATTCATCAGAGTCGATTTGGATTGAAAGCTAGCAGTGAACTTTAAATTCGGTGAGTTATTTAATGATTTTATTTTACATGATTGATGCAATAGATTTACAGGTTGTAGTTATTATTTTATATGATTGTTTTGTTTAGGATTCACTTTGGATTCTGATTTAATGCCAGCAGTAGTTATTTAGTAATTTACAAGATTCATGCAATACATTTACAGGTTGTAGTTATTATTTTACATAATTCATGCAATACATGTAGTTATTATTTTACAGGATGCATGCAATAGATTTACAGGATATAGGTACAATTTTACAGGATTAGATTTACTTTGATTAGATTTAGTTTACAGCAGATGTGCAATTGTACATGATACATATCACAATTTTACAGGATACATAGGACAATTTTACAGGTTACATAATTTAGACAGTTTTTACTGTGATTCACTTTGGTTACAGTATTCTTTTACTGTGATTCACTTTAGTTTACAACATATGTGCTTATTTTACAGGATACATCTAACAATTTTACAGGATATATAGGACCATTTTACAGGGTACATATAACAATTTTAGATTACAACTTATGTGCAATTTTACATGATAAATTTCACAGGATACATCAACAATTTTGCAGGATACATATAACAATTTTGCAGTATGTTGCTTTGATTGTTTGCATCTGCTAATGGTTCATAACTCCAATATTTAACCTTGCTTATTTTTTTTTTTTTTTTTTGCAGGATGATATATCAAAAGAGCGTGTGGTTCTAGCGATGAAACTTCTCACTCATCCGAATAATGTGCACCAGAGGGTTATGAAGTGAAGAAGCCATGTTTGTATTGATGTATTAGCCATGTTTTTTTGTTGAATTTTTCTCTGTGCTTGTGAACACTATGATGTTACAGTATGTTAAGAAGTGAAGAAGCCATGTTTGTATTGATGTATCAGTGGTAACAATTATGGGTGGTAACAGTTATGGGTGGTGACATCTTATAGTTGATTGTTATAGTTTATGGTTTTGAACAGTTTATTTTGTGATTAATATATGTCAGTTTTATAGTTTGCATCTGCTAATTTTACAGTATGTCAGTTTATTTTGTGATTAATATATGTCAGTTTTATATTTTGCTATTAACATATGTCAGTTTTATAGTTTGCATCTGCTAATTTTACAGTATGTAAGCCTTATTTTACAGTATGTCAGTTTATTTTGTGATTAATATATGTCAGTTTTATATTTTGCTATTAACATATGTCAGTTTTATAGTTTACATCTGCTAATTTTACAGTATGTAAGCCTTATTTTACATGATGTAGATCGATATACAAATATTAATAATTGAAGAAAAAAGAGAAATACGAAAAAAAATAAAAATAAAATTTTAAAATTTAATATCGAAAAAATAAAATTAATTTTGATGCAAAAAAATTAATTTTGCACAATTTTAGGTTTGTTTTTGAAACCTTCTAGAAGCCGTCAGTTTTTCAAGTACAGCCGGAAGTACAGTGGCTTTGTAAGTTGCTAACTGTTTGCAACTAACTTGGGGACCACTTTCAACTAACTTGGATTGTTGGACTTTTAAACTTCTTATTATACATGATCTGTCGTTGAAGTTACAGTATTGGTTGCAGAGTTTTACAGTATTCGCGCAAGTCAAATGACAGTTTTTTTGGGGAAAAACTGGGGATTGAAGCTTGGGGACAATTAGTCGGATCCTCATATTTATTTATTTGGTTTAGATAAAAAAAAAACAAAAACAAAATGACATTTTGGGTATTTTTATACTGATAATTGTATTGTTGATTTCCAAAATATTTCAGATTTTGAGTATTTTTATATTGATATGTTGATACTTCTTAATTTGAAACACATCATATTGATTATATATGTGACTGGATTTAAGTAATGAGATTATTAATTGTGATTTTTAAAAAATATTCTGGTAGTTGATTTTGGGCCCAATAATATCTGCTCCATTACTTTACGACTTGTCACAACCCAACAATGGGACCGACAACCCGCCAGGCTCATCAGCGCAAGGCGATTTCTATCATTTTACAGAATCACATATATACATGTACATTACCAATGACATAATTTACTTTTTTTTGTTGTTGTTGCAAGTCCCACAGTCTTCTAGTTCAATATCTCATTTCGTGTCTCACGCTTTGTATCTGGAACCCACAAAGTGGAAAGATGTGAGAGATTGAAAATCTCCCAGTGCGGTATTTAGTTCTAGTCGAGTTATTCGAAGACCCAACCAACTAAACCAAACCAGCACCGAGCATAATTATAAAAGAACAACATTGATCATCAAGCCGAAGAGATAATTCACAATCAATAGTAAACTGCTAGCATGAATCAATGTAGACCAAAATTTGAACCTTACGAAGTAACCCAAAATAAGTTTACCTATGACATTTCATTAACTAAGTTATGCCTATGATAACATAAAAGTTCAATAAACTCCAAAGTGCAATGCTCACGCAAGTAGATTGATTATAAATTCAAACATGCATGAAATGCTAACATATCATATAAAATACTCAAATACTCAAATGCTCATGAATCTTATTTAATGCACAAATGTTCTTGTAAATTAGTTCTTTTAACATTTCTATCTTGCAATCTAGATTAGACAAATATCTGACTACGGGTCATGCGCTACCACGAATACGGCGCCTACACAATTTCTGTTATGGCCATAACCTGAAATTGTGCGCTTACCACGAATACGGTGCCTACGTGCCTTCAGTTATGCGCTTCCACGAATCAACGGCGCCTACATAACTGGATCACGCGCTACCACGAATACGGCGCCTACGCAATTTCTGTTATGCGCTTCCACAAATTAACGGCGCCTACATAACAGAAATTACGCGCTTACCACGAATACAGCGCCTACATGACCCCGGTCATGCGCTACCACGAAAAGACAGCGCCTACATGACCGGTCAAATTTCCAAGTTTAATATTCAATCAATACATTACCACGGTCATGCGCTACCACGAAAAGACAGCGCCTACATGACCGTCAGGTTTCAGACATCTGGTTCTTTAGCACAGTTCATTTATAAAAAATATCATATTACAAATCTTTCTTAGCTTTAGAAACTATAATCATGCCTCACATGCAAAGTTATGAATTCATGTCATGCGTTTATAACAAATACTTATGCATCCATATCATGCTAACAGTTCATTTAAATCAAACTCATGTGTTTAGTGGTATTGCTTTGTATCATGTCATGCACTAGCTTACGGAAAATATGATCACGTAAACATTTCAAGCATTCATAGCATGCAATTTGAAAACCATAATAAGTAACTAACAATATATAATTCGATAAACAAACATGAGGCCAACCAGCAATAATAATGAAAATAGCAATCAAACAAACCAAATTATTTTTCAAATAGTGCTAAACCAAATAATTAAAATCATGACATGCTCTAGTCTCAGGAACCACCAAATACCGGACTTAAGTTCCATGTCTATAGTTTGTCATCATATCAACTGGTTTGATTAACAAATTAACGAGGCTGTTATTAACATCCACTAATTCTAGTGCAATCCATTTATATCAATTCCAATGCAATCCCTTTATATTTGGTCAATACCCATATACTATGTTAATTATGCATGCCTTGCAAACATGAACCGTTACCCAATAATTGATCAATACTTACTCTATAACAATCAAGCAACCCAAATCAACAATTATAGGCAAGCAATACAAATTAAGCAAACCAAATCAACAATTATAAGCAAGCAATCAACAATCAAGCAAACTAAATCGACAATTATAATCTAGCAATCAACAATCAATAAAATTAGTTGGAAGGAGCTAGGAATAACTCGAAATCCACACCTTGGCAATGTCAGGCACGATGTGGTTAGAGCGTTGCCGTGATGCATGTGATGTCGATGCTTGAAAAATCTTGCTTGTTCCCGCGGTCTCCATTAGGTTACGCGCAACCAGCAGAGGAGCACCAAATCCGACTCACCATGCCTGGCACTTTGCCTGTTGCTTGCCTCGAGTTAAGTACACATCGGCAAGGAAACTCCGACATTTATTTCTCCATGAACCGTTATCTTCCATTTTTTTTTAGGTGAACTTTCTAGAGAATAGATGGGGATGAGAGGTGGTCAAAGATGTGTTACGGTGAGGGTAATTTCAAGAAAGAAGATTAGGAGGAATTGAAATGTTAAGGAGCGGATTCCCCAAGGTAAATTAAACATAGAATCTCTGAAAAGCGGCCTAGAAGAGCAATTAATCGGCTTGACTGGGATTAGGTGTTACCAAATGAAATGTCCATGTGGTTAATAGGTGTCGCTTTGATACAAAAAAGAATTCATGTTACTATTAATTCTACTTATTTATTGATGATGATTTGCGCTAAGCCCCCTATTACTTTAAATATAAGACTTGGCTTTTAAATGGCTAAATACTTTTTAATAAAAAGTTCCTAAATCATTTTTTTTTTCAAAGCTTGGAGAGAAAATTCATTGAATAATAATAAATGGCGTTAGGTAAGAAAAGTGAGTTGTTAAGGTAGCTACATGTGTCCTTTTCATGCAAGTTATTTTATAAAAACGAATCACAAATTTTTATTCTTATCTAATAATTAGTAAGTTTTGCAATAAGCCCCTTATATCTTTGATAATAAAACATTGTCATTTAAATATTAAGATTCTAATTACAATTTGTTTAGGAAATATTAAGATATTCCAAACTTAACTACAAACCTATATATTTACTTACGTGACTTTATGATCAATTAAGGACTAAATAGTTATTTTTTATTTATTAGAGGTTCAATGTGAGTCCTAAACATATTAGGATCTTATAAAAATTTTATTCAATGGCATGTTTTATTTGTATCTAATAAAATTTTCAAATGTTCAAAATTGAGATGTTACAATACCAATGTAATAATAATTTCATCCATTATGTATTTTTACCTCGTGTCAATTAATATTTACTAGAATTCAAAAACTAGGATGTTACACGACTAAACAGCATGCTATGTAAGTTGTGCATTTCTATGCTTTAGATTTTAAAATAATAAGCAGAAGTCATTGCGTTCTCAGAAAAATTAGAAAAAAAAAAGTACGTATTATTGCTATTGATGTGATAATAATTTCTTCAATCATCAATGACTTTACTAACTATATGTTAAAATCTTGTTAACATACATTATTTATATGCAAATTTTTAGGGGCTGTTTAATTTATTTGTATGATCTTAGTAGCTTGGTGGGATTTGGGCTACGATTTGTAAAGCAATGAGAAGGTTGTAAGTTGGGCCGGGTTAAGGTATCATATATGCTGCAATTAATTAAGATCAGGAAGGTAAAAAAAATTTAGGATTGATTTTTATGTTAGCGGCAAAGAAGCCTAATAACTCTTTAACTTAGTCATGCATGCATGTATTCCCATCCTGCTGTCATCCTGCTGTTTTGGAACATCAAATCTTAATTTGCGAGTATTGTATACGTTAATTTTTGTAAGACAAGAGAAGAGAAGAGATTTAAGAAAACAAATTATATTACAATCTTATTATCAGCTTTACATGTATCTCTATTTATAAAAGAACTAAAAAACTAGCCATTGCACTATTCCCTATTCTATTTAATTACAAGCACTATTTCCTAGTCTATTAATTACACTATTCCCTACAACTAGCCGTTACAAATAAAATTTCAAACTAGCCGTTATATTTTAACAGTATAATAATTGTGCTCATCTTCTCTGATACATATATAGTTGATAGATAGTTGCAATTGAAATTTCGGTACAATAGCATCATGTTTTTTTGTTCCATATATATTTCAAGAAATCGACTTCAAGAACACTTTATTATGAAATCACATCAGCACAAGTTTAGGAGTACATATAACGAAAATAATTAACAGATGATAACAGTAATAATAAAAAGGCAAGCATGAGTTTTGGAAACTTTGTTAGCATTCTTAAGAATAAAAATAAATTAAATGGGAACATTGGAATTGTATGGAACAATCTTCCAGTGCTGGATTGGAGTTGGAGTGCCGGCCAAACTCTTGACGACGATCTTGGTTCCGTCGTCGGGGATTGTGTCACCATCGCTGGTAGTGAGGGCAGTCATATTCAGAGTAGGCGTGTCTGTAATCCTAATGGTACGGAAACCTGTTGACAACGACTCTGTCCACTTGACCGGATCTTTGAGGCTGTTCGGTTTGTAAGGAACTAAGCTGACCTGTTGTATTAATTCATGCAGAAATTAAAATTGTTTTTTCTTTATTACTTATGAGTTGTTCCACTATATTGGCAAATAATTAAGTTTGGTTAACATAATTAAATAATTACTTACCTGTTGATTTTCTCCAATTGGGTTCTTAAGGGCTTCTCCTGTCACTCTGTTGACCAGTGCGAAAGCAGGTAAACCATGTATATCTCTAACCTCATTACTGTAACTCATGTCCTTGATCCAGTGCTACATGCATTTTTTAATGAAAACTAAAGGAGTTAATGAATGAGCTCATATTCAAAAGTTACATCACACTAAACTAATTATCAGAGATCACCCAAAAAGAAAATAATAAATCAATTGATTAATTAGCACCTGATAGTGATCATTAGAATCAGCAGGTGCCAACACAACAGTACCGTTGCGTACAGTGACACTTAGATCCCTGTTGGCCTCAGAGTAAATCCTGACTGTTGGTTGTCTCGGCAGCTTGGTGTATGTGTTGCTGGGAGCGTCCGGTGGAGCGTAGCTGGCCGTATGGAAGCCATTAGCAATAATAATGTTGGCCCCAGTTGGGTTACCAGCAGGCTTATCACCGTTTGGTATTACAAAGATAGTACACTTGATTCGGAGCGTATCATCTTTCAGATAGTTCGACTTCTCGAGGGCTGACCTCTCAATGTATTTGGAGAAGCCTTTCGATGTGAAATTGGATGGACTCACAGAGTGGGAGGTGTTCGACCATTTGGAGGTGGTCCAGTCCTGCATACTGAAGGAATACATCGTGAGGACATCTTTCGTTGGGTTCAACATTTTGAGAGCAACCGATGCGTGGGCAGAGATTGACTCGTCCCAGCCTTGTGGATAGAATTTTATCACCCAGTCGTAACCTCCCACTGTGAAGCGCTCTGACTCGATGGTGTTCTTGTTGCCGATGTTTTTGATGACGGAGTAGTCTGTTATATCAAAAGTTTTCGACCCGGTGACAAAATGCTGGGTCATTGCTATTAATGGTTTTTAGAGAAAAACTTAACTGATGATAAGGGTGGATATTTAGAGTTGTTAGCTATACTGATCTTTGAGGACTTGTTGTGGGATGAATTCATTTGTAGATAGTTCTTGTATTTATAGATCGATGGATCATCAGTTACTGGCTCAGAATTAATGAACTAATTACACAATATAATAAATAAACTAACAAAATAGTGGTCATAAAAAAATAGAAAAATAGGATATATAATTGGTTTCAACTTAGCAGCCTCCTACCAAACGTAGAGATCACATGGCGAATAACTAATTAATTTAACCAAACTTGCGAAACACACATTAATTGACGTGAACCTTGTCTAATTCCCTTGAAAATAGTCAGTGGCATGAAAAAAAAAAAAATCATATAAATTGATCGTAGAATTTTAATTTTCCAAATTCATCTTATATTGATTAATTTTTTTGAAAGATTCTGAAAAATAGACAAATCAAAATATATAATTCATTATTTCAACCTCTTGGTGTTATGGAAAATGAACTAAAATGTTGAAGAAAAATTATAAATCTATCCACTCGCAAAAAGAAAAAGAAAAATCAATACATCCTTTGAATAGTTTAATCATATATAGTATAACTTTTTTAGTGATCGAGCTTTACCTCATGTTAGTTTTACTTAAGAAATTTGTGAACTCCAAGACTTCTCGAAATCCATGCATTTCCAGACCTTATATCAATCAGATTTATTCGACATTGACAAAACGCACTGAAACACTCACCAATCCCACACTCCAAATCCAATAAAAAAAATTAGAAAATTAAATGTTCAGCATATATGTAAATATTTGTGTCATGTGTAGTAAATCCAAATTACTGTTTAAACTCGTACTAACTTGCATATGTGCCGGGTATGTCGTGTGTATATATATATATATACTAGTATTGTGCCCGTGCGTTGCAACGGAAACATATTATAATAGAACAAAAAATTTCTTCTACAAAATGACACACTTTTACCAACAATAAAATAGATCAATGGAAAGAATGATTATTCAATATTTGGAATCAAACTGTTGGAATAATCTGACTTCGCAATACTGCACTGATACAAGTATCAATATGCAAAAATAGAAGAGAGACATGTATAACAGTGCAAGTGTTTTTTTTTTTGGAGAAACAAAAAAAAAGTTTCTACGACAGTTGAAAATTATTTGGAGTTTGATCGGATCATACCACACAATAGAGTTCATGTGATTTCAATTCAAAAGAATTCATAGAGATGAGTTCCAATTGACTTTGTTGATCGGAATCACAATGAAAAAAAATTGTACATAGATAAATTATTTAGGGTCCTGCACAGTGCAAGTGTTTCGTTTGAATTAAACTCTACCTAGTACAAGATAAATTATTTCGTTTGAATTAAAATGATATTTGTGTCCATAAGTTGATGATTGGAAAGCACACATAATACGTACATATGATGATTTCTTCCATATCAACACAAAAGGATATTAATTAGGTACTAATCAAATTATATATATTTTCCTTCATTAATTTAAAATCCTGAGTAGCATACAAGTGAGAGAAACATTGTCTATTTCATACACAACTTTTGTATTAGTAACAATATAAAAAAGGAATCTACCAAAACCAATAAACCAGAAAAAAAAAACAAGAAAATGTGATTGCACACATCGCACATGTGAACAACAATTATGTAGTCCAAATAATTAAGCATACCATAACGTTAAAAAGAAAAATACCATAATGAAATAACAAAAAAATGCCCAAACATTCATAGTTCCGGGTGCTATTTTCATAGAAAACCTACTACGTGAAAACATAATTTCATTCTAAATAAGAAATTTGATTCACTAATTACACTTTAATTCTTAACATTCATGTCATTTTTTTGCCGCAGTTATGAAATAAAAGACAAGTTAGAAAATAACCAAAGAGAAAAATACCAAATAGCATGCATCAAATTTCCCCTTTAGATGGATTTTCCCGCTTGAAACCAAACAAGTTTAAACTTCTACAATAATCTATATTAAAATATTGAAATTCATCATGTTAACAAACTATATTAAGATGAGATGGACCAGATCAATAACTGAACCTAAATTAAAGTACACAGCCTATTTGGGTATAATATTATTCAAGTGTATTCACCCAATTTTTCTAACAAAACAATGGGTACATTCAACACAAATACACGAAATCCTAAAATGAATTTATACATGTCCATTCATAAAAGTTAGATCCATCAATGTGTTAGAAAGGTACCAAAATCACAAATCCTAAAATGCAAAAAGTCTATTTTTTATTTATATTTCGAAGATTAAAATTCAAATTGGAAGCCAAAATGTTGATTGTTTATTTTATTGAGAGATACATCCACATAAGATTTTATGATTTTTGAATCTTGTATTATACCGTAAATGATAAAAAAATGAACAACTCTAATTAACTATGATTGGTTAATTTTGGTGTATTTATTTTTGGAATGTTTGATCTGTTAAACTCGAAAAGTAAAAAAAAAAAGATTGCGTGCCCCCATTTCTAAATAAAATGAATGAAGAAGATCAAGAGTTTGATTTACAATTTGAATTTCAAACTTTGATGCAAGTAAAGAGACCTGATAAAAAAAGACAAATAACTTGTAGAAATATATACATCCCATATGGAAAAGCCAAAAGGACAAAAATATTTAGTGAAAGTAAAATTTGTATTAATAAATTAGTTGCTCTATTTTGTGACACTAATTATAAATAATGTTACTAAAATCCCTCCTAAACATATATTCTCCAGATATTTAACAATTGAAATTAAGAACGAACCTGAACATACTAATAAAAAATATTTTATCTTATCAAAATTGAAGAAGTAAAATTGTAAAATGATTCACCATAGCTTAAATTGAGTAGTGTATTAAATTTGGAGATATCAAATAATTTGATAAGATATTCTTAAAAGATGTCAGCCTTTGATATTCTTAAAAATAAATTAATCATCCATCATGATTCTTAAATAAGGAAATAAGGAATGGGAGATAGCTGGGGAGGAGAAATAAGGAAATGAATAAATTGATTTTCTCTCCAATTTTGTTCTCTATTCAATTTTAGTTGTAACATATCGTGTGGCAATATGTGTGGTGAGTATGTTTCTAACTAAATTTAGACTTTTACATGTAAAAAAGATGCATTTAATCAAAAGAAGATAGATTATTTGATTGGATGGCTGATATTAAATCCGAAATTTCATCTTTCAATCATAGTCGTTGGCGGATCAGGACATCTACGTGCATAATATAAGAATGGATATATATATATATATATATATATATATATATATATATATGCGCGAGTGATGGAGAGTTAAAGGTAGTATGCATGTTAACAATATATATAGGAAGCCAGTAGTGTTTATTGGGAAATTTTGTGATAGTATTCGGAGGAGAGACATAAAATTGCTCTTAACTTTGCTTAATTTTGAGAACCAGTTCTTCGTCTAGTAGTAAAAACAATGTTTTATGTGTGGAAGGTCACATGTTCGAAATCCGGATGAAAATATTTCTTATAGATACTAAATAGTTGGATGGTTTCTCCTCCAACCTTTGCTATAAAAATAACATGGCATTCTACAATCTGACAAATATCTCCAATTCGTCATTCATTATGGGGAAAATTTCAAAATTTAAACTTGGGTGAACGAGTAAAACCAGTAGCGTCTAAAATAGTGCTATTTAAATCCGGTATATATGTTATGTAAATCATTCATATTTTATAATAATTAAGACGGACTATATATAGAAGATCATCGTTTTTAATGGCAAGAAATGTAGTCTCCTAATCGATCTAATATATAAAAATAATATTTGAAGAGACGCATATATATATATATATATATAGAGTGAGGCTACGGTGCTATGCATAGCACCAATTGGGTCCGTACTACGGCTCAACATTTGAGTTTTCAAAATCCTAACGGTCGATCCGAACCGTTCAACATGATTATAAAATGAATATGTACTAGCAAACCAAATTTTACATTTTTTTGAATTTTTTTACTATTTTTTCGAAAATCACTTGATCTGAACATTCTAGACCATCCAAAAACAGCCTATCTAAAAAAATAGTAAAAAAATTCGAAAAAATGTAAAATTTGGTTTGCAAGTACATATTCATTTTATAATCATGTTGAACGGTTCGGATTGACCGTTAGAATTTTGAAAAGTCAAATCTTGAGCCGTAGCACGGACCCAATCCGTGCTATGCATAGCACCGTAGCCCCACTCATATATATATGTATATATATATCTCCATCTCCATCTCCTGTCAACAAAAATGCTACGCACCTCTCCGGTCAATTGGAGTGCTACTTGAAAAACGACAACCCAAATCTATCATTTAATATATAAAATGAAATTTTGAAGAGACGTATCTCGATCTTTTTGATTAAAAGGCCGAAGCCCATTTCATTGAAGAAATTTAAGTTACAACCGGCAGCATGTTGTTTGTTTTACCTAGATAGCGCCAAAATACCCACCCTAAAACAAAATGCCTCAACTATGGAAAAACACAAAGCAAACAACAAGTTCATACGACAAAGGAAAGTAAGCCACTCAACGGGGCTGTGAACAAGATAGTGAACTACAAAATTGGGTTTCCACATCCAAAGTCTTCTACTTAGATTCTTCATGGAACCGCATCTAGTCCCGGAGCGCCAACACAGAGGAGGTGGCCACGTCTTAAAATTTCTTCAATTCCACGAGTAGAAAGAAACGCCGTCTGTGGGATTCGAACCCACGACCACACGGTTAAAAGCCGTGCGCTCTACCAACTGAGCTAAGACGGCGCTCTACCAACTGAGCTAAGACGTATCTCGATCTCGTGTCAACAAAAATGCCACCACATAAGACCGACGCCCAACGGTATTAGGCATTCACCTCGAAATCAGTATTTAATTGTAGGATATAAATCTGCTGTTATTATCAATTAATAAGAGGAACCTGTTATTTCTATCTCAAATGTTGGACTTCGTTGAGTATCGTGTATTAAAAACTTTTCTTATTGAGATTCGCATATGAAAAAGTTTGAACGGTTGGGATCGGAATAACAGGTTCCTGTAATTCCAAAGGAATAACAGCATATTTATTTCGTTAATTATAAGATACAGTTTATCAGAAAGTAACATGCATCACGGGAAATTTGTCTCTATAAATGGCTGTATTAGTTGTGGACTGCCGGGCATTATATGATTAAATACAGTTCATGAAAAAGTATTAAACAGGCAGGCATCACATGGAAATTTGTCTATATATTGGGGGAAATAAATCTGCTGCGATTCCAAAGAATCGCAGGGTGCTTGCTATTAATTCCAAATCTAACTGTTCATCAGTTTTGAGATTTGAGCATAAAAACCAATTTCTTTTGAGATTCGTGTATTCTAAAAAAATAATGGTCAATTATTGAGTTCTGGTATACGTACCACCAATAATCATATATGCCTTACTCTCTTTATTTAAAATCTTTCTTGTCAATATGTGATTTGGTAGTTCGTCACATCATGCTTTCAACAAACGACCACATACATAATTATTCCATGTCTTGAATTGAAAATTGATATTTGAGTAAGCTGTACTATGTAATTAAGTTTTCAGACATAGGAGGGTTACTAGAAAATTTTAATTGTGGGATAGAAATATGAAATCTGTGGTAATCGGAACTAATGGTACTTTTTGCACGCAAAGAAATGATCGCAACTTGAATTGACCAAAGACAATTACTGGCTTTTGCGCACCCAAATACGTACATTACTCGGACAGAAAATTGAGATTGGAGGGCTAAATAAGTTGTTGTAGTGAAATTTTATTTTATAATGAAAGCTAAAAGTTATAAGTACTTGTAATAATTACAAATTTGAAGGACAATAACGCAAAATGCATTATTTTTTTGAACGTTTTTTTATCACTTGACTTTATACAAAATTAATTTAATAGTTTAAAATTTTTGCATGTAGACACATGACTCGTAAAGTAGATGAGTTTCAATGATTTGGATTCGTTGTTTGAAGCTAATCTGATAGATTTTAGAGTTGGGTTCACAATGGAGATACAAATGTGATTAAAATCTGGAACACTCCGGTCTCAGTTAAAATGTCCGAAATCCCTTTAATTTTGGTGGCAAAACAGATCGGACACTCCGGATCTAAAATCTTCTGGACCATTGGATCAACAATTTTCAAAGTGGCTTAATAAATAGTAAAAAAAATTCTAAAAAATGTAAAATTTGGTTTGCAAGTACATATTCATATGGAGATCATGTTGAATGGTTCGGATCAACTGTTAGGATTTTGAAAACTCAAAACTTGAGCCGTAGCACGGAGGGGCTCTATGCTACGCGTAGCATATTAGCCAGATTCTATATATATATATGACGAGAGATCCAAAGTTCAAGCAGTCGATCTGAACCGTTCGACATGATCTCTATATTAAAATGTCCTTGGAGATCAAATTTTACATTTTTTTGAATTTGTTTCCTATTTATTAAGTATTTTACAAAACTGCTGTTTTTAGACAATTCTGGACCATTGAAAAATATCAGTTTTGTAAAATACATAATAAAAAGTAAAAAAGTTCAAAAATATAAAATTTGATCTCCAAGCACATTTTAATATAGAGATTATGTTGAATGATTTGGATCGACTGTTTGAACTTTGAAAACCACAAAAACGAATTATTGTAAGATGTTGTAATTTACAAATGTTGTAAGTAGATCCCTCCTCTATATATATATATATTATATACTAATGAAATATTCATTCTCCAACTACTCTTAATAGTTGTATTACACTTAATTAACCATTAAAACATGTAAATAATCTAGCAAATTCCAATAAAGTTTAGACTTTCGAAACATGTATATATGTGTGAAATAAATATGCATATTTTAATGTTTTATTGTTTTATTTAGTAAATAATAAAATATTATTATATTAGCATTACCCATTATTTATCCGCTACCGTTTCGTTTTTCGATAAACATAACAAATAAGGATATGGTACGGATAAGGTAATTCGTAGAGGATAAGGTAATTCGTAGAGGATAAGGGTAGGGTACGGGTAAGAATAATTTGTAACGGATACGATACTTCCATCCGACTCTTATCGTACCCGTTAACACCCCTAACCATCTCTTAATTAAGGCGAAGTCGATTTTGATATTTTATATGGAGAGAACTATGCGGCTTAAATAATCAAGCATGTTTTAAATTCCATATATACCGCGTCAATGACGACTATACGCATTTTTTATTTTCTGCTCAATCATGAAAGTGTAGTTAGAACTAACTCATTTTTTTAAGAGAAATTTATACATATACCCATCATAATTTCTCCAGATAAATATCAAAATTAGTTATATATTTTGCATCTAAACTCACATATTTTATTAATATCCATATTTCTTAATTTAATCAATTAAAAATAAAGATTAATGTTGATAAACAATTCAAAAAATGTTACTATTTTTTAGATAGGTAGAAAACTGTTGTTTTTGAATAGTTCTGGACTATAAAAAACAGTAATTTTGAAATATTTAAAAAAAATAGTAAATTTTTTTCAAAAAAATGTAAAATTTGGTCTCCAAGTACATTTCAATATGGATATCTTGTTGAGCGGTTCGGATCTACTGTTTGATATTTGAAAACAAAGATATGAGCGTGAAGTAAAACACGATTCTTACTTCGCAACTCACCATAGCCCATCTATATATATATATATATATAGAGAGAGAGAGATGAGCTATGGTGAGACGTGGAGTAAAATAAGTTTGTACTCCACGCCATATTTTTATTTTGAAAATCTAAACAACCGATCCGAACCGCTCAACATGTTCTCTATATTGAAATGTGCTTGGAGACTAAATTTTATATTTTTTGGATTTTTTTTACTATTTATTAAGCAACTTTGAAAATCGCTGATCCACTGTGAATAGTAAAAAACAGTAAAAGTTTTTGGACCACCGGATCAGCGATTTTCAAAGTGGCTAATAAATAGTAAAAAAATTCCAAAAAATGTAAAATTTGGTCTCCAAGCACATTTTGAGCAGTTCGAATCGGTTGTTTGAATTTCAAAATAGAAATATAGTGCCATGAAGTAAAAACTTGATTTTACTCCACGTCTCACCATATATAGCTCATCTCTCTATATATATATATTGAAGCTGGTGCCCCCAACCAAAAATAATATAGCAATAATAAAAGAAACACAACCCACAAACGCATACACACTTATCAATGAAAGTTTCAAACAAAAAAAACAGCTGGTACTTTATGTAAGAGATTGCAGGTTCGAAACATGAATGAAAAATTTCATATAAATATTAAATATTTGTATAACTTAACCTCCGTACTAAGTTTGACTTAATTTACATAAAAATCTAACAACTTAGATATATAGGGTTGTAAATTGTGGTATATCAAAAGTTGTCGACCCGGGGACGAAAATCAGGTTCTCTGAAGCCATTGCGATTAATGGTTGTAGATGTTCTTGCATTTATAGATAGATGGATCATGGATCAGTTGTTCTTGTATAAATGGTGGAGTCATGAATTGTTAATATTAATTGACTCACTCGGCCTTTGGTCAGTATTTTATTTCTAATATCAGAGAACAGAGAGAAGACTTTTGACTCAGTCGCCACTTGACTTTATAAAATTTAAAACCTTTTTGTTGGCTACACTGCTCTACATAATAAATGCGTCTACCAAATCTGAACAAGCTCTTGTTTTAAATGAAAACAAAAATTGTGAATGATGGATATAACATTATCAAAACTTTCATTGATTTAGAATTTAATACTATATAGATCTTTTACCATGACATGATGTTTTTTGTGATCTTACCTTATATATCAATTAATTAAATTTAGAGAGAGAGAGATCGAGCAAGACTTCAGTTGTCATGTGCAATTGTTGATCAGTAAGTCAATTAAATAACAATTGTTTATGTGGCATAACTTATTATATAAACAAAATAATTAAACTATAATGTAAACATAATTTTATTTTTGAATTAATTATATTAATCGTATCACATATCAATTGAATATCAACGCCATATAATTGGAAATAAATAATTTTTAGTGAATGATACTATTATTGAACACCTTCTACTATTCAAATTAAAAGAAATACACCTAGTCTATAGAGCACATATGTTATTCTTGCCTCTTCTTTAAATACCCCTCCAGCTCAGAAACAGACAATAGATTGGAGTCCGACATTTTTATTAATATCCAAAGTTTATTACAAATTATTTAATATACCCAGGCTTGCTGAGATTTGATAAAATGATCCTACTGGTCAGAAAATAGCCGGTACCCTATTTAATCAAGTACTGGTCATTTTCTGGCCGGTACTCTATTAAAAAGACTACTGGCCATTTTCTGACCGGTACCCTTATTATTATTATTTTTATATTTTTTTTGACTGTTTTAGAGTTTATTTGAGTATTTTCCGTTTAGATTTTATGTTATAGTATTTTATGTTGTACTATTTTTGTTATTGTTGTAGTATTTAACTGTTTAGCGTAACTTAGTTTAATTTAGCATATTCGTAATGAGTTGTTTTATTTTACTATAATTCTCATTATATTAATTTAGTGTTATTATGTTAACTTATTTAGCGTAATTTTGCATAAGTTGGTGACGAAAAAAGATCTAGAAAAATATAAAAATTCTAAACCAAATATAGTATACCAAACATAAATAGTACCAAATATAAAACACCAAATATAGTATACCAAATATAAATAGTACAAAAATCACCGCCACGGATCGGGGGACCATCGCTCAGTTGGTACTCCGGCGTTCGCTCGAACCGGCCATACTCTATCTCTCGGTGTAAAGACATGAGCCTCTGCCTCGCTGCGTATCCGCTCGGCGGTATTCCAGACTGCCTCATACATCGGCTTAGAAACTGGTGGGGGTGTACAGAAGATGAATGCGGCGAACTCTGTCCCAAAGGCAGGCTGAGTCTAGGACCCGCTACCACTGCCTCTCTATCATGTGGCATCTCCGTCTCATATCATGGTACTGACGGTGGCGGCATGTTGGTCGGATCCTCTTCGAATACCCCACATTAGATCTACTTTTTGTCCAATAAGCTCCAGCACTGTTCAATCCGCATTAGGATCTGTGCACACAAAAATTGAAGCAGACACTTATGAATTTTAAAACTGAGCGTACGCATCTTAATGCGAATTAAACGGTGATTAAGCTCATCACCAAAGTAGATCCGATGGACATCGAGCCCTACTATCAACTTCTAATATCAGATATTTCATATTTGTCGCTCTGCCTCTTGTACATTACAATAATAAATTAATTGTAGCTTTTGTATACATTGAGCATGTGCGTCCATATTTCTCGGGCTGAGCATGTGCGTAGTGACCCTTTCAATTAATGATCAAGTTTATATAAATATAGATACTGATATATGATTTTTTTTTTTTTTAATCCTTGCCAGCCCCCTGCCAAGTAAAAATATATTATGAACTTTTAATATATATATAAGAAAACACTCTCCTACCCTTATGTCAACCTAATTTTTTTCGTAAATACAATCAATTAAATTTTTTTAGGATTATGATAAATCTTGTGAAAGTTGTAGAGAGGCTTATGTTATCTTTTAGAGCAAGACTAGGGTGTGCTAGGCTCACCAAGAGGGATTGGTGAGCGCACCTCCAAAAAGCGCATTTTCAAAGTTCAAATAGTCGATTCGAACCTTCCAACGTGTTCTTCATATTAAAATGTGCTTGGAGACCAAATTTTACATTTTTTGGAAATTTTTTACTATTTTTTCAGAATTTTTGAAAATCATTTGTTTTTCAAATTTCAAATGATTGTTTAGTTTGTTTAGTTTTTTCAAAAATTCTGAAAAAATAGTAAAAAATTTCCAAAAAATGTAAAATTTGGTCTCCAAGCACATTTTAATATGAAGAACACGTTGGAAGGTTCGAATCGACTATTTGAACTTTGAAAATGCGCTTTTGGGAGGTACGCTCACCAATCCCTCTTGGTGAGCCTAGCACACCCTAGTCTTGCTCTATCTTTTAATTGTGATAATTTTAATTCTTGATCCTCTGGTAGAGTTTTACAAAAAATAGTATTAAGAAATAAGTAGAGATGCCAAACTAATTAAATTTCCGTTTACCGACTAGATGATTATACAAATAAAACTAAATTCTCATGTCAAAAAAAATAAAGTGTGAGAACTAGGCTCTATGATCATATATATAGAGTATGGCTAATGTGCTTCCTCTAGAACTTCGGCCTCGTGCTTCCGGGGGCATATCTTAGTGTTTGATGTTCAAACAACAAATTCAAACCGTTAATCTATATTAAAATGTACTTGGAGACCAAATTTTACATTTTTTGGAATTTTTTTACTATTTATTAAGCCACTTTGAAAATTCCAGATCCGGATGAACAGTAAAAACAGTCGGGACCATATGATCTGGAATTTTCAAAGTGGCTTAATAAATAGTAAAAAAATTCAAAAAAATGTAAAATTTGGTCTCCAAGTACATTTTAATATAGATTGAACATCTAACGGTTTGAATTTGTTGTTTGAACATCAAACACTAAGATATGCCCCCGGAAGCACGAGGCCGAAGTTCTAGAGGAAGCACATTAGCCATACTCTATATATATATATATATATATATATAGTGGCTAATATCAAAACGTTTGTTCCTAGCCCCCGGTGCAACCAAGTTGTTTTCGGGTTTTCAAAGTCCAAACGGTCGATCCAAACCGTTCAACATGTTCTCTATATTGAAATGTGCTTGGAGACTAAATTTTATATTTTTTGGAATTTTTTGCTATTTATTAAGCCACTTTGAAAATTGCTGATCACATGGTCCAGAATTTAGTTGCACTGTTTTTACTGTTCACCCGGATCAGCAAATTTCAAAGTGGCTTAATAAATAGCAAAAAAATTCCAAAAAATGTAAAATTTGGTCTCCAAGCATATTTTAATATAGATTAAACATCTAACGGTTCGCATCGACCGTTTGAACTTTGAAAATCCGAAAACAACTTGGTTGCACCGGGGGCTAGGAACAAACGTTTTTATATTAGCCACTCTCTCTCTCTCTCTCTCTCTCTCTCTCTCTCTCTATATATATATATATATATATATAGAGATGGGCTATTGTACTTCGCGAAGTAAAACCCCCGTTTACTTCACGCTCATATTTTCATTTTGAAAATCCAAACAACCGATCCGAACCGTTCAACATGTTCTAAATATTGAAATGTGCTTGGAGACTAAATTTTACATTTTTTTGGAATTTTTTTACTATTTATTAAGCCACTTTGAAAGTTTCTGATCCAATGGTGAACAGTAAAAAACAGTAAAATTTTCTGGACCACCAGATCAGAAACTTTCAAAGTGGCTTAATAAATAGTAAAAAAATTCCAAAAAATGTAAAATTTAGTCTCCAAGCACATTTCAATATTTAGAACATGTTGAACGGTTCGGATCGATTGTTTGGATTTTGAAAATGACAAAATATGGTCCGAAGTAAACGGGGGTTTTACTTCGCGAAGTACAATAGCCCATCTCTCTCTCTATATATATATATATATATATATATATATTTTACATGAGTAAAACATAGGTGTTCTTAAGATCAACACCAAGTTTTTTGGTGAACTTAATTTCAAAATCGATTGAATTTACTTCAAACGACGAATTAGTGAGCTTAATTTTAAAATCTATCGAATTGACTTCAAACAACGAATCTAAACCGTTAAAACTGATCTAATTCACAAATAATTTATTTATATGTAAATTTTATAAATTTTTGAATTAAAAACCGACTTACCACTAAATGTTGATCGTAAAATGACATACCTAAAACACACAAAAAATACTAGATCTGAGACTTTATACATTTATATGAACAATGTGAAAGAAAAAATATGGTAAAAGAACTTCAAAATTGAAAATTAGAAACAAAAAACTTAATTAAAAACTTCAATTCAAGTTTAGAAATTCTTTCTTTGTTTTTAAAATCATGTATAATTATTGGAGCATTCATATACGTGCATCCGGAAATGTGCTATTACGTACATTCATACATGGTTTTTAATCAAGAAATCGTGTATGAATATTGAAGCACATTTATATAGAGTTATTTATTAAAAACCGTGTATGAATATTGGAGCTCATTTTCATAATTGCGCTTTCTTACTTTGAACACGGATTTAATGATATTTTGAAAAAACGGGAATGATGTGTGTTTAATTAGCGTTTTTGTAGTAGTAAAATAATATTATATGCTTAGTTGACCTATATATATTGCGTTGCTTGTTTATAATACAATACTAATTAACCCATTTCTCGGCATGTTCCAACATTAACACATGCCGACAAATATGGCCTCCAATATATATTAATCGAATTTCCTCCGAATTTGTCAAAGTAGTTCCAACAACATATCGTTTTTTTTTTCAATAAAAAAAAGGTTTGTGATGTCTACGGTGCATTCAAATTCTCAAATACATATACCTCAAATATATGGTGTATTTAAATTAGTCTCTCTGTCTTCATATATAGTATTTAAATTTCTAATTTCGCTGAAAGGTACATGTCAAAATGGTGGAGAGATGATTGCTAAAAGAGGAGGTAAAGTTAAAAGAGACAATAATATAGAGGTGTTTTGCCACACCGCATTAAAGAGGTACTAATGTATCCTCCAGTGAAACAATTCAAAAATGGGAAGCTCTCTATTAGGGCCTGTTCGGCAGAGATATGGGGACAGGAATGGAAACGGGTTCTGAAATTTTTGAATTGACTGACTATTGTGTGTGTGGAACAAATTCGGAAAGTCTGAGTGAATTTTTTTTTTCCACACGCACAATAATGAGCCGAACAAACCCTTAAAGGAGAAGAATTAAAAAAAGTGAGAAAAGTAAAATGAGAATTTATAATTTCAAAAGTAAGAAAAAATGGAAAGAGTTAATATTAAATATGATGGATTAGACAAATATGTGAGTTGTTACAATTTTAAAAAATAAATATGTAATTATTTATTTTGAAGAGAAAATATGTAATATTAAATTTTTTAAAGGGGATGCATGAAATTCCCCTATTAAATTAACAGGAAGTGAGAGAAATTCTGCGTTTGACTTTCTCCATTAAATTACTTATTTTTCACTTCAATTTGACTTGCAGCCGAGTTTGACCCAGTGAAGCACGAAACATCTTGTCTAGAGGTGTCAATGACACTTTTTTATCCGTTTATTTTATCTGTACTGTATTTGATAAGACAAGTATGGATAAAATTTCGTAAACTTATTGGGTACGGATATAGGTAAAATAATTTTTTTTATCTAAATGGATAAGGGTACATATAAAGTCTATTATGTACCTGTTATCTGATCGAATAATTATAAAATATATATATATATAGAGATAGACTATGGTGAGTTGTGACGTTTTACTTCACGCTATATTTTCATTTTGAAAATCCAAACAACCGATCCGAACGCTCAACATGTTCTCTATATTGAAATGTGCTTGGAGACTAAATTTTATATTTTTTGGAATTTTTTTACTATTTATTAAGCCACATTGAAATCGCTGATCACTGTGAACAGTAAAAAACAGTAAAAAATTCTAGTCCACCGGATCAGTGATTTTCAAAGTGGCTTAATAAATAGTAAAAAAATTTCAAAAAATATAAAATTTAGTCTCCAAGCACATTTCAATATAGAGAACATGTTGAGTGGTTCGGATCGGTTGTTTGGATTTTCAAAATGAAAATATGAGCGTGAAGTAAAAATGACCTCTTACTTCACAACTCACCATAGCCCAGCTCTATATATATATATGGTAGAACTAGGGTGTTCTTAAGTTCACCAAGCTCCTTGGTGAACTCAAGTCTAAAACCTGTCGGATCGGCTTCAAACGACGAATTCGAATAGTTGAAACCCGCCTACCTTACGAGTGATGCGTCTACATGTAAAAATTTTATACTTTCAAATTAATTTAGAATAAAGTCAAGCGGTCAAAATTAGAAGGTTAATAAATTAATTTTAATGCATTCATTTTTTGACGTTTTTTTACCACTTGACTTTATGCAAAATTAATTTCAAAATTTATAATTTGTGCCCTTGTTGTGGGATGAGTCCATTTTAATTTGCTGATGGTTCTTGCATTTATAGATAGATTGGTCATCAGTTGCCGCCTCAGAATTAATTACACAATATTATTAAACTAACAAAATAGTATAGTTATATAAATATAAATAAATAAATAGGATAATTGGTTTGAACTTAGCTGGCCGGCACGAAGCCAAGATGCCGATCAAATAAATAATTAATTGAACCAAACAAGCAAATAGGCTGTTAAATTTCAATTTTATATAAAACACAGATCTGAATTCTTGTTGCGCTGCGTATGCATGTGCATGTCACGTTGAGCGTTGACATGGCTCATCTTTTAGAGGTCGATCGGCCAACAAACAGTATCTTATGTCTAATATCACATAAAATAAATATAGTCTCTCTGCCTTTTGTTAATTACAATAAATTAATTAATTATAGCTTCCTATCACATAAAATGTATATATAGTCTCTACCTTGGCAGCCATGGACCGTGAAGTATAAATATATTATGAAATGTTAATCTATATATTTTTTTAATTTAGTAAAACTTAGGTCTTTTGAAGCTCACCAAGTTCTTTTGTGAACTTAAATTCAAAATCTTTCGAATTGATTTCAAATGACGAATTCAAACAGTTCTATTTCACAAATAATTCATTTACATATATGTTTAAGTTTTTGAATTAAAAAACGATGTGCCACTAAATGTTGATTGTAAATTGACTTCCTCATCATTCAAGACTACTGAGCGCTATTTTTATAATTTAATCAGTAAAGTATAATGTTGTTGTAATGTCGTTAACGAATAATTATATAATCCTCTAAAACATCATGACCTAAAAGCAGTGAGTCATCTTTCTCGGGCGGTGAATCCGCACAATTGATTGGTGAGTCCATACACAAGGTCGATGTATGTGATAATTCACAATGCAACGAACTGACTGGATCATTAAAACTCTTATGTTAAAAACTTACAAAAATATATTTTTCGATTTAATGCACAAAGAACAAATAATAGACTATCCGATCAAAATGAGATGAATTAATTCAAGATCGAAGTTGATCAAGAAGTTAATATACTCAACTTACACTTTCGCTTGTCAGAAATTTCCTCAGCCAAAAGAATTCGGAGGTTTAGGCATATTAGACTTAACGGTGTTCAGCCAAGAACCCTTGATTTATAAGTGGTATTGGCAATGCGGGAAACCGCAAGGCACACTATGCAAACCTATATTTCAACAGCATCTATGTCAAAATGGATTGCCAGACTCCCCAATTTTCCATACAATTCTGTCACATCTCCTTCACACAGAAGGCAGGAAATGGTAAGCGAATCCAATTCTGGGATAATAATTTGGGCCGTGATTTATAGATCAGCAATGACAAAGGCTGTAAGTTGGGCCGGGTTAAGGTATCATGCTGCAATTAAGATCAGGAAGGTAAAACAAAATTTAGGATTGATTTTTATGTTAGCGGCAAAGAAGCCTAATAACTCTTTAACTTAGTCATGAATGCATGTATTCCCATCCTGTCATCCTGCTGTTTTGGAACATCAAATCTTAATTTGCGAGTATTGTATATGTTAATATTTGTAAGACAAGAGAAGAGAAGAGACTTAAGAAAACAAATTATATTGCAATCTTATTTTCAGCTTTACATGTATTTATTTATAAAAGAAATAAAAAACTAGCCGTTGCACTATTCCCTATTCTATTTAATTACAAGCACTATTTTCTTGTCTATTAATTACACTATTTCCTACAACTAGCCGTTATATTTTAACAGTATAATAATTGTGCTCATCTTCTTTGATACATATATAGTTGATAGATAGCTGCAATTGAAATTTCAGTACAATATATATATAGCATCATGTTTTTTTGTTCCATATATATTTCAAGAAATCGACTGCAAGAACACTTTATTATGAAATCACATCAGCACAAGTTTAGGAGTACATATAACGAAAATAATTAACAGACGATAACAGTAATAATAAAAAGGCATGCATGAGTTTTGGAAACTTTGCTAGCATTCTTAAGAATAAAAATAAATTAAATGGGAACATGGGAATTGTATGGAACAAATCTTCCAGTGCTGGATTGGAGTTGGAGTGCCGGCCAAACTCCGGACGACGATCTTGGTTCCGTCGTCGGGGATTGTGCCACAATCGCTGGTAGTGAGGGCAGTCATATTCAGAGTAGGCGTGTCTGTAATCCTAATGGTACGGAAACCTGTTGACAACGACTCTGTCCACTTGACCGGATCTTTGAGGCGGTTCGGTTTGTAAGGAACTAAGCTGACCTGTTGTATTAATTCATGAAGAATTAAAATTGCTTTTTCTTTATTACTTATGAGTTGTTCCACTATAATGGCAAATAATTAAGTTTGGTTAACATAATTAAATAATTACTTACCTGTTGATTTTCTCCAATTGGGTTCTTAAGGGCTTCTCCTGTCACTCTGTTGACCAGTGCAAAAGCAGGTAAACCATGTATATATCTAACCTCATTACTGTAACTCATGTCCTTGATCCAGTGCTACATGCATTTTTTAATGAAAACTAAAGGAGTTAATGAATGAGCTCATATTCAAAAGTTACATCACACTAAATTAATTATCAGAGATCACCCAAAAATAAAATAATAAATCAATTGATTAATTAGCACCTGATAGTGATCATTAGAATCAGCAGGTGCCAACACAACAGTACCGTTGCGTACAGTGACACTTAGATCCCTGTTGGCCTCAGAGTAAATCCTGACCGTTGGTTGTCTTGGCAGCTTGGTGTATGTGTTGCTGGGAGCGTCCGGCGGAGCGTTACCAATAATAATGTTGGCCCCAGTTGGGTTACCAGCAGGCTTATCACCGTTTGGTATTACAAAGATAATACACTTTTCGGAGCATAATTTTTTGATTACAAGCATAATTGTTTGCTAAAAAACTCCTACCAAGCATTTATACACATTTGAAAATGAGCTAGAACATTCATACAGGTTTTTTTAATAAATTACTGTGCATTAATTTTCGAGCACATATACACACGGTTCTCTATAAAAAACTGTGTATGAATATTGAAGCTCATTTTTGGAGTGCACCTTCTTTCTTTACACATGATTGTAATGGAAATTTTGAGAAAACATATATGATGTACCGTGGTTGATTAGCGTTTTTGTAGTGGTGACAGTTCGCGAAATATTTCATTAATTCGTAGTCATAATTGAGAAAAATGTTTTTGCCGACCATCTATAGGAAAAAGGAAAAGTACCTTGTTTAGTCTTATGCATATTCATTTACTACGTACAGGAGGATTCTTGGAATTAAAGCCAAAAAAGGAGACTCTGTATGCCCGTATTATCATATATATTACTCATAGATATCAGTATCTCGAACAAGAGTATGACGAAGAAATGGTCCTCTAGGGTACTCTCATTGCTCGAATAATAACAAAGTAAAGGTGCCAATACAATATTTTGCAATTTGCATTGGTGTCTGTGCAAAAATGCAGCGGAGACTTAAGCTCAATAGTGCAACTAGGTTATTTTATTATTAATTATGTCGTTTCGTGCACGGAGATGACTTCCTTTTGCGTGTCTAATTAAATATAACGATGAGAGGGACAATAAATTGTTGTGCCAATAAAACCTCCTTTATGACTAGGTGTGTATCTTTGATTTTTAAATATATGATTTAATTCATACATAATTTTCCTGTTTTCCGTTGACATGCAGAGATATATATTTTGCTTAATTGATCAACTGCTCCTATTAACTAAACAAAATAAAAAACAGACACACTGAAGTTGTTCAATCTATGAGCTGTATCCTATCATAAAAATAAAGATTATTAGCTGTTTAGTGATATTGATGTCTTTTATTTCACTTATTTATTTTGAAATTGTCAATTCTTAAACTAAATGAATAAGCCCAGTATAATGGAATGAACAAAGAATTGGTATATAGATAAATTATACATATAATATTCTAGGGTGAACATTTTTATTAGACACCTTATGAGTCATTTTATGAGCTGTCTTTAACAGCACAACAATAGTTTTTCGAAGTCCACAAAAATGGTGTCCAACCAATAAAAAGCAATTATAAAGCCAAATTTTAGAGACTTCCCTAAGGCGAAAATAATAAGTGATTCTCAACACAACATCAATTTGGGGTTTCCATTGGTTATGTAAGCAAAAATATATGAGGGTGGACTTTGACCGGTCAACTACTCAAATGCAGTATTTTTCTTATTGTTGTCACATGCCATTCCATTCCAGACAAATCTGAAAAGTTGCAACATCTCAAGTATATATATTCATACAGGAACCTCTAGCCTACACAACAAAGCAATCAACAAATGCAGCAATAATTCCATCCTCGCTAGTGTGCTCAAATTATTCCAGAAATGGTACGCCCTATCTTTTTTTATATAGATGTTAAAATATAGGTTTTCTATGAAAAATGAGTGTCCAGAACCTAATTAGCGAGAAATTCCTCTAATTCATTAATCATCTTCTAAAATTACTTCTGCATACTGTGTGATTAAAGATGGCGTCGACTGACGTTGTCATAAAGAAGGTCGGGCCAGTTGGAGGGAGCGGTGGGGAAGTGAAAGATATGAATACCAATGGCATCAGTCGCATTGTTAAGATCGGTGTTGTACATGGCTCTGCTATTGATGGTCTTATTGTACGTTTTCTACATGATAATGGTACGGAAAGTACCGAGGTGTGGGGCAAGAGCGGACAAGCAAATTATGAAGAGGTACTGCCTTTTTGCATCTCTATACTGATAGAATTTCAACTCAGTACGTGAGCGAGATGTGGAAAGTATTATTTCTTGGTAAAGAAAATTGACCACTTGAACTGGTACTGATAATTAACAGAAGAAGAATGTAGTGAAATTTGGGACATGTTCTCCTACTGTTAGCATGACCACTTGAACTGGTACTGATAATTGTACCAATGTGGCTTCTTAAGTGATGAAAAGCAGAATAATATAGTGACAGAATAATTTTCTTTGAAAATTGATAGGAAGAATATAAAAGTAATCATTAAATTGAACCTAAACTTATGTTCGAATAAAATGAAGTGAATTTTGTCACCAATTTTGAACTTTGATTAATTTGTTCATCAATAGTAAATGTTGATTAATGTAGCCACCAAAAGGATAATTATGATATTTATTATATGCTATTGGTCTTGTAGTTCAATCTTGAGGATTCTGAGTACATTACCTCCGTTAAAGGCCACTATGGTAAATTCGAAGGGATGTTTGTTATAAGATCACTTAAATTTGAGACAAACTTGAGAAGTTATGGACATTATGGTCTAGAAGAGGAACTTCCTTTTGAACTTGCAGCAATTAGTGGTCAAATTATTGGTTTCTATGGACGCTCAGGATTACTTCTTGATGCACTTGGAGTTTACATCAAGGTGTGTACGATTATTATTGTTGATAAAAACCCTCATCATATATTTCTGTTCTAAATTTCATCTGAAATAAAGTTACGAGCAACTAGGTCAGTATTAGATCATAAAATGAAGATAAAAAGTTTAATTGCAAGGACAATTTTATTAAATATTTTATTTTTTAAATCATTGAACAAATACATGCATCCTAATATTTATAAACAAATAACATTTTTCTTGGACCCAAATATATATCAAATCATGGTGCCTTTCTCCCCCGCATTTACTTCCACTTCGATTTGTCTAATAGAAAATGTACTCGATCACTCGACCTTCCAAGTATTTTCCCTCTCTATCTGTATTCAGTTTCCTCCATTTGGAAATTAATCACTCCAATTTACTTCACCCCAGGTAACAGAAGCAAGCGTCAGGAAAGAACTCGAGGATTGCAAGCAGGTCTCTTTTTTTCACCCAATTCTCGCAAATATATTTCTTATATTGTTTAATGAGTCACTGAGAGATTGTCAATATTGATTTTTCTCTCTTTCGGACACAGAATTTGAAACACACAGAGGCCAAATATTTGAAGCTAATGCCAGAATTAAGAGCTCAGTTGGATCACAAAGATGACATTCAAAAGAAGCTCGAATCCGAGGTACTGATCGTGGAGTAATATTTTTCATACTTTTCTAATTGATTGTTCACTTTTGATTGACCTGCATATGCATTGGTTTATCTATTGATAGATTGAGTCCTTAAAAAGCAAGAATGATGAATTACCAAAATTAAGAGCTGAGTTGGATAACAAAGAAGTCATTCAAAAGACACTCGAATCTGAGGTACTGATTTTCATATTTTTCTAATTGGTTGTTCACTTTTGAATTTTGATTGACCTGCATAAGCATTGGTTTATCTATTGATAGATTGAGTCCTTAAAAAGCAAGAATGATGAATTACCAAAATTAAGAGCTGAGTTGGATAACAAAGATGACATACAAAAGACACTCGAATCTGAGGTACTGATCATGGGGTATTATTTTTCATATTTTTCTAATTGGTTGTTCACTTTTGATTGACCTGCATATGCATTGGTTTCTCTATTGATAGATTGAGTCCTTAAAATGCAAGAATGATGAATTACCAAAATTAAGAGTTGAGTTGGATAACAAAGATGACATTCAAAAGACACTCGAATCTGAGGTACTGATCATGGGGTATTATTTTCCATACTTTTCTAATTGGTTGTTTCGTTTTTGATTGACCCGCATATGCATTGGTTTATCTATTTATAGATTGAGTCCTTAAAAAGCAAGAATGATGAATTACCAAAATTAAGAGCTGAGTTGGATAACAAAGATGACATTCAAAAGACACTCGAATCTGAGGTACTGTTCACGGGGTATTATTTTTCATATATTTCTAATTGGTTGTTCACTTTTGAATTTTGATTGACCTGCATATGCATTGGTTTATCTATTGATAGATTGAGTCCTTAAAAAGCATGAATGATGAATTACTAAAATTAAGAGCTGAGTTGGATAACAAAGATTACATTCAAAAGACACTCGAATCTGAGGTACTGATCATGGGGTATTATTTTTCATATTTTTCTAATTGGTTGTTCACTTTTGAATTTTGATTGACCTGCATATGCATTGGTTTATCTATTGATAGATTGAGTCCTTAAAAAGCAAGAATGATGAATTACCAAAATTAAGAGCTGAGTTGGATAACAAAGATGACATTCAAAAGACACTCGAATCTGAGGTACTGATCATGGGGTATTATTTTTCATATTTTTCTAATTGGTTGTTCACTTTTGAATTTTGATTGACCTGCATATGCATTGGTTATCTATTGATAGATTGAGTCCTTAAAAAGCATGAATGATGAATTACTAAAATTAAGAGCTGAGTTGGATAACAAAGATTACATTCAAAAGAAACTCGAATCTGAGGTACTGATCATGAGGTATTATTTTTCATATTTTTCTAATTGGTTGTTCACTTTTGAATTTTGATTGACCTGCATATGCATTGGTTTGTCTATTGATAGATTGAGTCCTTAAAAAACAAGAATGATGAATTGCCAAAATTAAGAGCTGCGTTGGATAACAAAGATGACATTCAAAAGACACTCGAATCTGAGGTACTGATCATGGGGTATTATTTTTCATATATTTCTAATTGGTTGTTCACTTTTGAATTTTGATTGACCTGCATATGCATTGGTTTATCTATTGATAGATTGAGTCCTTAAAAAGCATGTACGATGAATTACTAAAATTAAGAGCTGCGTTGGATAACCAAGATGACATTCAAAAGACACTCGAATCTGAGGTACTGATCATGGGGTTTTATTTTTCATATATTTCTAATTGGTTGTTCACTTTTGAATTTTGATTGACCTGCATATGCATTGGTTTATCTATTGATAGATTGAGTCCTTAAAAAGCATGTATGATGAATTACTAAAATTAAGAGCTGAGTTGGATAACAAAGATTACATTCAAAAGACACTCGAATCTGAGGTACTGATCATGGGGTATTATTTTTCATATTTTTCTAATTGGTTGTTCACTTTTGAATTTTGATTGACCTGCATATGCATTGGTTTATCTATTGATAGATTGAGTCCTTAAAAAGCAAGAATGATGAATTACCAAAATTAAGAGCTGAGTTGGATAACAAAGATGACATTCAAAAGACACTCGAATCTGAGGTACTGATCATGGGGTATTATGTTTCATACTTTTCTAATTGGTTGTTTCGTTTTTGAATTTTGATTGACCTGTATATGCATTGGTTTATCTATTGATAGATTGAGTCCTTGAAAAGCAAGAATGATGAATTACCAAAATTAAGAGCTGAGTTGGATAACAAAGATGACATTCAAAAGACACTCGAATCTGAGGTACTGATCATGGGGTATTATTTTTCATACTTTTCTAATTGGTTGTTGCGTTTTTGATTGACCCACATATGCATTGGTTTATCTATTTATAGATTGAGTACTTGCAAAACAAGAATGAGTTACTGCAGACTAAGTTCAATTAATATAGAGGTCGTCGTGCATTTGATGCACTCGCAAGAATTGAGAGCCATATTATTTTTCATAGTTATTACATTAGTTATTCAATTTTGATTGACCCATATATGCATTGGTTTCTCTATTGATAGATTAAGAACCTAGAAAACGAGATTGAGGAACTGCAGACTAAGAAGAAGAGTTTGGAAGATGCAATCAAGGAATTGCTACAGTCAAGGTACGTAGAGCTTCGTTTACCATGCATTATGAGGTCTGTTCAATTTATTTTTATTCAGTTCTAAGGTTGTAGTAAACAGAAAGAAAGGGAAAGCGAGCATGACATGGTTTATATTTGAGTCCTACGGGAGTATGTTGTTAATAAAATTTTTAGGAGGGATCTTTTATTTGATGTTTTTTAAAATATAAATATTTCATGAAATTGTCCTTATTTGCCTATATATTATGTTTATTTGCTTTTCTTGTCTCTATTAGTTTCCTTAATTTTACATTTGTCCTCGTAAATTATCGAAACTACTAATTAATATTAGATAGTTATATTAAATATTCGTACGCCAAATTAGCAGCCATGTCAGAAGAGCAGGAGGTCTGTTATAACACTTCCTCCAGTTCGCTAACACTACCTCCGGTTCTCTCCCGTGCCGTCCGCTAACACTTCCACCAGTTCTGAAGCTTCTGGACCCACGTTGCAGCGGAATTTACCCTCAACGGTCACGGACAGCCATTTAATTAATAGCAGGGCCCAAACTCAGCGTCCCTGTTTCATTTAAATTCTGCCCAAGCCATTGACCGCACTGCCCGGTTCCTTCTCTTGCTCTGTCCATCCTTTAACTGAGTGAAAATTAGAATCAATCCCCCTCAATTCATTCTCTGCATTTGGCATTTTCCTCCCCATGTATGAATTAAGATTATGAATTAGATCAGTACTTTCCTTACTCTGATCATCTTCGGCTTTTCGGATGTACGTACCAAAACAGTTGCCCTTCTGAGAAAAGTATGTTCAATTTGAACATGTTGATTGAAATATAAAAAATGGTTTATAGTGTTCAATATCTTAATACTATTTTCATTAGTCAAATTAGAACTACTGTTACATTATATGGTTTAATGGTTAGCATCTAAGTTTGATGCAATATACATTCCATAGCTTGTCCAAATTTATCCAATTTTATCGAATAATAGAAACCTGCGTACCTTCCCCTATTGTCTAAAATAAACCGAAATCTTCAGAGAAACTTTCAAATCAATTTTTTATAGTAAAATTTAGAGGTAAAACACTCCATGAAGTTATATAATCCTCAGATTATTGTATAATTGTCTTCTGATGCAGATAATATATAGAGTAATATAGTTGGAAGATTTACCATTCACTTTCTATACTGTTGAACTTTTTGAGGCCATGAAATGTTATTATTCACATGAACAAAAAAGTAAATAGTGTAAAAGCTTCTAAACTTCTAAACTCTAGTAATGAGGAAATTATTTACAATGGCTGTCATGTTTGCAAAATGTTATGTACAGTACCAGTTATTTTTCACATTAAATCTTCTTTACTTTTCATTTCATTTCTTAGTGTTATTATCATTATTTTTATGTTGTTAATTAAATTAAGGGAATGCGAGTGCAAAAAGAAAGCTTGTGGCAAGTCAAACATCACAAGCCTTGTCGAATTCGGAGTTGCATTTCTTGGGATTGCTTTAATCGTGTTTAAAATTATCAAGGTTTAATTTGATTTTGCCTTATCATATCATCTACTCCTTAATTTCCAGCTTTTGTCTTTGTTTACTTTTGTAATTTGTATGTATTGTTCAAAAGTAGCATCTTTAATATTTTGGTGCGAGGCAGCGAGAGTGATTGGGATTGCATGTAATCCGATGGATGTACTGTGTGTCATTAAATAAATTGATTTATGCATATCAAATTATTCACCTTTAATTTATTTATACACCTATAATATGAGGTAGATTCGTCAGTCATCTAAACTTGATTTTTCATGTCATAAAAATCAATTAATGTTACGTTATAATTTTGGGATGTAACTATTAATATTAACATTTAGTACAGTTTAATTTTTCATTTTAGTTATTTAATTTCAGTTTTGATTTTGTGATTGGCAGTATTGATCTCACTTACATCATACAAATTTTAGTAAAGTTTGTCAATTGTGTATTGAGGGTTCAAATGCCTCATGCAAAAAATTTAGTCGGAGACCAAAATTTTTAATTTTTTTGAAATGTTTTTACTATTTAAAAAGATACAAAATTACTGTTTCTAGACCCTCCAAAAAACAGTGATTTTGTATCTAACTAAACAATAGTAAAAAAAAATTCAAAAAACATAAAATTTGGTCTCCAAACACATTTTAATATGGATATCATATTGAGCAGTTCGGATCGACCATTTAGACTTTGAAGACAGAGATATAGAATGTAAGGCACAATGATGCATGAAAGGCATGAGACATTTGAACCCTCCTCTATATGAAATAATTGATACAACTTCCGGCCCAATTAGCACTCCGATCTGGGTTTTGTAAGAGACTAAGAGTTGATCTAAACAGGCTTTTGCCGATCTGAGTTTGGTATGGACATACTTTCACTGGACAGGGCTCGGGCTTTTCCAGCACCTGATTGGAAGGATCTGAGTAAAATAGTCACAATGCAACGAACTGACTGGAAAACCATACACAAGGTCGATGTATGTGATAATTCACAATGCAATGAACTGACTGGAAGACCGACCAATTTGGATCTAAGTGTGGAGTTCACCAAGCATGATCAAGTGTCGAAAGAGAGAGTGAAGATCGCTCTCTCTCATTTGCATCAAGTGGAGGGAGAGAGGAGTGAAGATCACTCTCTTTGTACCAGCATCTTTTAAGTTGGTAAATTCCAAACATCTTCCAACAGTCTCAGCCAAAAAAGACCAAAAATGATAGAGTCCACAGAAGTGGTGTCCATGTTAAAGAAAGAAGCGACCCAACATCTTAAATATCGTCACGAAGAACGATCTAGAATTGCTAGACCCAGAATATCGTGAACTACATGATTGATACAGTTAGGTTGAAGCCAACGCCACTCGAACCTCATTGTTCCCTTCACCGTGAAATATTACATAGACTTCGGAGATTTGAGGGACATGTACAACTGGCATTACTTAGACCAACACATTATACGAGCTGCGATGCTGTTAGTTTGTTATTTATTTTTATTAACTGAAATTTACATTTATGTTTAATTTGTAAATTATATTTTTATCCTTTTTGCAGGTGCATGTTCAAACTCGCGCTGACCTCATTTGCTCCATCACAATAAGGACCGACTCCAGATCATCTGAGGCGTACATGACCAACGCATTATTAGCTCAGTAGAACAAGAAATTTGTTTTGGCACCGTATGTTAAACAAACTTAATTATTTGGCATGATAGTTGAAGAACTCGTAGCTAAGATAAATACATAAAAACATAATTTAATTTCTGCTTGAATGCATCTAGGTCAGCTTAGTTCCTTACAACACGAACCGCCTTGACGATTCGGTGAAGTGGACCTCTATGGTCTTCAGGTTTCCGTGCCATAAGGATTGCAGATAAGACTTCCCTCAATCAGACCGCAGTCAGTTTGGATAATGATACTAATTTCTACGACGGCTCCAAAATCATCGTCAAGAAGTGGATCAATACCTCGGTTCAGCGCTGGATGATTGTTCAAACGTTCCCGTTAATTAATTTGTTATTACTGTTATCATCTTTTTATTATACTCTCTAGCTATGTATGCTCTTAAACTTGTGCTGGTGTGATTTCATAATAAAGTGTTCCTGCAGAAATGTTGTTCTTATATTGATGTTTCAATTATAGTTAATCACGTATTGTCCATTGAAAATTGGTCTTTCAGTTCATTGTTTTAAGCTTTGGCTGTAACTAAATGATGTGATTTGCTACTTTTTCAAATGTTTATTTATAGCAGATTTCTTTTAATAATAATATTGTTGGCATCCTCACAAATAATATCATATAGAAAAAGCTAAACACAAGTACAATTGTTAGGGTACATCTAATTTTATGGCACGTTCTATTTTTATGGTACCTATACATGTAAAACATTATTCAAATTCAAAAATTAAAAATCTTGACGTGTTCTCAATTAATTATTTAGATAGAACTAGTATCAAATTTTAGTTAATTTACAATATCAATGATAATTTATCACAAGTGCTCACTAAAGCTCTTCTGTTAAAAACTTAAAAATTATTTTCGATTCAATGCACAAAGCAGAAATAATTCAAGATCAAAGTTTATCAAGAAGTTAATATACTCAACCAACACTTCCTCTAATGTGACGTGAATCTCGAAAAAAAGCTATGCATCTAATGCAAACCTATATTTCAACAGCATCTATGTCAAGATGGATTGCCAGACTCCCCAATTTTCACATCGGCTATTAGAAAATCCATACAATTCTGTCACATCTCCTTCACACAGAAGGCAGGAAATGGTAAGCGAATCCAATTCTGGGATAATAATTTGGGCCGTGATTTATAGATCAGCAATGACAAAGGTTGTAAGTTGGGCCGGGCCTCAATTTACACCCAAAAAGTGTTGTGTGTTAAGGATAACAATTGTGCTCATCTTCTCAGATGCATAGTTAATAGATGATTGCAATTGAAACATCAACACAATAGCAAGATTTTTAATTTTTTTTCCTTATTTCAAGTAATCAAAATTGCATGGACAATATATTATGAAATCACACCAGTACATGTTTAGGAAGATACAGCAAAAATAATAAAAGATGATACTTAAAGTAATAATACAAATTAAGGCATGCATGCATAACTTTTGGAAACCTTGTTAGCTGCCTTATTAAAATTACAGATCAATTACATGGGAACACTGGAATTGTAAGGAACGATGTTCCAGCGCTGGACTGCAGCATTAACCGACTTCATCTGAACGATGATCTTGGCACCATCAGAGAAATTAAAATTGGAGTCGACGGCAGTCAGATTGAGGGAAGTTGTGTTTGCAATCCTTATGATACGAAAACCTGTTGACGACACCTCAGTCCACTTCATGGTATCCTCGAGTTGGTTCGGGTTGTATGGAGCTAAGGTGACCTGATGTGTTGACGTAGATATTAAGCAGGGTTTTATGCATTAATTTATCTTAGTTATGAGTTATTTGACTATCATGGAAAATAATTAAGTTTGGTTAACATAATTAATTTCTTAATTACCTCTTGATTTTCGCCAGCTGGGTTTTGAAAGGCTTCTCCTGTCACTCTGTTGACCAGTGCAAAAGCCGGAAAACCATTTGCATCCTTTACTTTATCACCATAACTCATGTCCTTGAGCCAATGCTACATGCAATATTGCATTTTTTTAATGAAAATGAGAGGAGTTAATGAGCTCATATTAACGGAACCAGGGACGGTTGCTTAACATCGGACCAAATATGTCCTATCAGAATCATTGGATCCGCATCAAGATTCTTAATGACTATTTATATATAAAAATTTGTCGTCGGATGAATCTAAATTGGCGTGCGAAATTTGACATGGATCGAACGGCACTGACAAGACATCATACTGTCCCCTTTCCCCATATTTAAAACGTTACATCAAGCAAAACCAATTATCAGAGATCAATCAAAAATAGAAAAGAAAAAAGTAATGACTAATTAATCAATTGATTAACTACCTGATAGTAATCGTTAGAATCAGCAGGTGCCAGCACAACAGTTCCGTTTCGTGCAGTAACACTAAGATCCTTGTTGGCCTGGCAGTAAATCCTGACCATTGGTTGTCTTGGCAGCGTGGTGATCTCGGTGCTGGGAGCATTCGGTGGAGCGTAGCTGGCTGTGTGGAAGCCGTAGAGATAGTTCAGCGTAGTCATCCTCTTTCACAAATTTAGCGTAGATGCAATTGAGCTATACCCTCAAGTTCTATTTATAAGCCATATAATCATGTTTTTCATCAAGTATAATTTTAATTTATAAAAAAAATAAACGCTTTATTAAATCTTAATTGTATGAAACAGTACAGGGTTTCAGTTTTAATAAAATCAATACCGCGTGGTGGGGTCTGCGGTGCCACAATCTTAATATATAAATTTGATTATTAGTTGGATATGTATAAGTTTTGTTGTGTATTTCTTCTAAAATTGTCCCGGTCGTCCATAGAACGAGTTTAGAACAATCCTAGTTTAATTTATAACTGCATTAATTAGCGCATTTATTTGTCTACTTTGCACGTCGAATATCATAAAAATAATATTGACCATTTTGTCAAAAGGAAAAAAAAAAAGATTTCCATATATTGGCACGTCGTTAGGGTTCTTATTTACAAACAAATTAAATATATAAAGCATCTTTGCACGTCCCAAGAAAAAAAAATATAACTTTCGATTTTAAGTAATTTAAATCATATTTTCTGTTCAGAATGTTGTCCGTTTGTTCTTTGTTATTATTTTTCCTATAGAGGTATTCCCGCATGCCGGTATTTTTCTGGAACACATCATATATATATTCATTTATTTGGTTAGATGGAAAAAAAGAAGAAGAGATTTTGTGTATTTAAATAGTGATAAGTTGTATTGTTGATTTGCAAATTTAAGATGAGTTTTATTCTAATTTTTTGTCATCAGGAGATTTTTTTTGACTAAAGTTGAAGGTCAAGCCACTTAACTGTTTTTATTAATATTCGCGTTTCGAAACTAGGACCTCCTACATAAAAAACATTGTCTATGTCACTAGATCAAATACTGGTTCTAAAAAAAATATAGTCACTAAAAATTGAACCCAATATATACCTCCATCCGGAGATTTTATTTATTTTGATATGTTGATACTTCATTGAAACACATCATATTGATTATATGACTCGATGAAAGTAACGAGATTATTGTGCATTTTCAATATTTTAAGGTTGTTGATTTTTGCCTTTTCGGCCGAATAATGTATATGCATGTACCCTTTGCTTTAGGACTAAATATCATGTTATGTTAGTTGTAAAACAGAATGAGAGGTCACCGGCTTGTTACGGAAAATTTAACAAATTATGAAACACAATTTCAGGGTTACCCGATGCCATCAAAAAGTCGCCGAAATTTTTATTAATAGAAAATAAAATAAATAAATATCGATATTGAAGAACGATTTGGCGGAAATTCGAGATCTAACAAAGACGTTATGGACCATCACGGCCAGATTAGCACCTAACTACCTATGTTAATATAACAAAAATACGGACCGTTATGGTCCATAACGGCCAGGGACGCATTGAAAAAAAAAAAAAAAAACCAGGCCGTTATGGTCCATAACGTCCAGCTACAGTTTTTTTTTTCAAAAAATCACAAACTGAAGCAGACAAGCAAGCAAGCAAAACAAAAAAAAAACACTGCAGCTGGACGTTATGGACCATAACGTCCAGCTACAATGTTTTTGTTAATTATAGATCATTTTAACTGGACGTTATGGAACATGACGTCCAGCTACAGTGCCCTGGACGTTATAGACCATAACGTCTTTGTTAGATCTCGAATTTCCGTCAAATCGTTCTTCAATGTCGATATTTTTTTATTTTATTTCCTATTAATAAAAATTTCGGCGAAAAGTCGAGCAAGTATCTTGTCAAAGGTCACAACAACAAAGTAGACACTTATCGCGAGGGAACTCCGTCGCGAAAAGTACCGTCGCAAATAGAAAAGCACGTTTATGACGGTACTCCGTCGCGAAAAGTCACTTTTTATCCTCGCAAAAAGTCTTTGATTCTTGTTGTGGGTACCTCACTCCGTGAGATGTTTCTCAAAACAAGTAGATAAATAAATTGGACTTGTCTGTAATTTACGGGACTCTTTTAAGATTCGTGTCAATAAAAATCGGATGGTTAAAATTTAACATGACGCGGTAAGGTACCTCTGAACTCCAAAGAGGCTGAGTGCAAGACATTATAAACGGCTTCATTGGCAAAGCATGCAAAAAGCTGAGGGTGAATATATATTATTGCGGTATCGCACGAGATGGAATAACAATTTCTGCCGATATCTATTTAAATTATTTCGATGTCTATTTAAATTATGGAAGCTGATATGAGTACCTGCAGTTGAGTACCCGCATTGTACCCGCACCTAAACTGTCATAACTGTTTTTGGGGACCGCACTTAAATTAATTCACATACAAAATGGAAAGTATTTATACCTAAATTATCAAGTATTCATATATAATTCATCAAGTATTTATACCTAAGATATCAAGTATTTAAAAAAAAACTGGACACAATACCTACTCATCTTTACACGTTTTTCAAGGTGGTTTTTTTTTTCTCCGTTCAATCTAATCAATTTTGGGACGATCTATGAGGAATTTTACAAATTTAAAACCACGAACGCGTTCTACACAATTTTATCTTTCAAATGAGATCCATGATGACATACTTTTACACGTTTTTCAAAGTATCAAATATTCAAATATGAAAAGTATTCATACAAAATAGAAAGTATTCATACAAAATAGAAAGTATTCATACCTAAGATATCAAATATTAATAGTAATTCATCAAGTATTTATACTTAAGATATCAAGTATTTAAAACCAATTTTTTTTAAAACCAATTTTTTTTTTTCGGCACTTGTAATTTTATTTTACAAAGTATTAATAGTAACATTGTGAAGTATTTATACATGTACAAGACAAGTATTTATATCTATACAATGAACTACATATATGATATATGAATTTTCCTTAAATAACTGTACCCGCACTTTTTTTGAAAAATTCTCGCGTCGTACCCGCATTAGGGGACCACACAACCGTTCCAATGCTGTAATTTTGTTTTACAAGTATTAATAGTAACATTGTGAAGTATTTATACCTATACAAGACAAGTATTTATATCTATACAATGAACTACATATATGATATATGAATTTTCCTTAAATAACCGTACCCGCATCTTTTTTTGAAAAATTCCCGCGTCGTACCTGCACTAGGGGACCACACAACCGTTCTAAAACTGTAATTTTATTTTACAAGTATTAATAGTAACATTGTGTAGTATTTATATCTATACAAGACAAGTATTTATATCTATACAATGAACTACATATATGAAAACTTCTCGCGTCGTACCCGTATTAGGGGACCACACAACCGTTCCAACACTGTAATTTTATTTTACAAGTATTAATAGTAAACATTGTGAAGTATTTATACCTATACAATACAAGTATTTATATCTATACAATGAACTACATATATGATATATGAATTTTCCTTAAATAACCGTACCCGGACTTTTTTTTGAAAAATCCCCGCTTCCAGTTTCGAAATCGCTAGACGATCGTCTCCAAATCGCCTTGAAATCGCCTCGAAATCGCCTCCAAATCGATCTAAAATCGCCTCAAAATCGCGGAAGCTTCGAAAAAGGAAGAAACGGAGAGAAAGGGAAATTTAAAATTCAAACTGGAAAGTATGTAAATTAGTTAATTGGTATTCAAGGAATACCAGTCAGTGGAAAAAACCGATTAAGAGGCCCTCTACCGCAGCTCCATCATCTTACCCCTCCATGGTCGATAAGACTATTGAGCTCTCTGTCGCTGCCATTGCTGCACCGCCACCTCATAGGCGATCAGCCAGACATGGCATCTCCTTACGGAAGAGCTTGCGCATCCAAGCCCAAGCTGATCCCTCCTCTACTCTCACCAAAGCTAAGAAAAGAGCGATCGCTAAAGATACTGGTAGCAGCAGCCATGCAGGTATGCCTTTGATCCAAAATTATCCTTTTCATCGCCTCACTATAGAACAAGTATCAGAATTATTTCAGGTTTATAACATACAGCTAGGTCATAGTGCTGATGAAGCCAAACAAATTATCTCTCTTCTACAACATATGAATAGACCCTCGTTTGAGATAATAGTTCATTCCTTATTAAACCGATCAAAACAAATATCTACCCCATCTCCTTTAGTACTTGACATGGATATAGTTTCAGCCATGGATGATCATAAACACCATACTAGTGAATCCAATCTGGTCCAGGATACCCCTAATATTCAGCTCCTTGAGATAATCAATGCTGAATTTCCTGTGACACCAAGGGACGATATTGTTTCCTCATGAATTTCTTAAATTGGAATGCTCGAGGTATTAATTCCTCAAAAAAACGTCGCATATTACATGATATTATTATAGATAATCGGATAGATTTGATTGCAATTCAAGAAACTAAAAAAGAAACTTTTACCTTTCGTATTCTCAAGTCCATCTCTTCTAGATTTGATATATGGCAGTGGGTTCCTTCGGTGGGCCGTTCGGGGGGCATCTTGTTTGGTTGCGATAGCTCGCAATTTAAATATCTTTCTCATTCCATTCATAAATTCTGTTTGAATATTCAGCTAGAAAATAAACTTGATGGCCACCCATGGCAGATCACTATAGTTTATGGCCCCGTAGATCGCACAAAGAAAACAGATTTATGGATTGAACTTGACTCTATTAGAAATAATGCTACTTCTAGTTGGATTCTTTGTGGAGATTTCAATGTTATTAGACATCGACATGAGAAAAATGGTGTGCGTTTTGACCTTACCACTAGTTCCCATTTTAATACATTTCTTAATAGGTATCACTTGTTTGAACATAAATTGTCCTCTCGAAAATACACATGGACCAATGGAGGGAAATTTGCCTTACTTGATCGATTTTTTACTAGTCTGAACTGGAATAATTCCTATCCTGCTAGTCATGTTTCAGATTTAGGTCGCTATGGGTCTGATCATTGCCCCATTATCTTACACATTTCAGCTCAACTTGATCGTCCACATAACTTGTTTCGATTTGATCCTGTTTGGTTAGATCAACCTGAATTTGTCCAATTGATACATAAATGGTGGAATCAATTCCCTTTGGATACTAATGAAATTGCTAAGAGCTGGAATGATAAGCTGAAACACATGAGACAGAAAATTCGCGGCTGGACTCGCAATTTTTATAGTCAAAAGAAAAAACTCAAACAACATCTGTTAGCTAGACTCCACCAATTAGAACGACTTCAGGAACATAGTGATTTAAACGAGGATGAATATAATGAATGGCTTAGCTGCAAACATACCTTAGATGATATATACCTTGAAGAGGAAAAACATTGGCAAGCTAGATCAAAACAGAAATGGCTTGAGGAAGGGGACAATAATACTAAATATTTTCATACCATGGCTACTCATCGTTCCAAGAAAAATAAAATCCTGTCCTTAGAAATAGATGGTCAACAAACTACCACCAAACCAGCCATCAAAAAACATATACTTGAATTTTATAAAACTCTACTAGGTGATCCTGGAGTTAAATGTGCATCTTTAGAACCTTCCTTTTGGGATAATCAAGATAGATTAGAGGAGCAGGAAAAAAATTCTTTAGAACTTCCCTTTACCTTAGCTGAAATTAAAAAGGCAGTATTTGCATGTGAACCCAATGGGGCACCCGGTCCAGATGGGTTCACATTCAAGTTTTACCAAACTTTTTGGGAATTAATTCAGCATGATCTCTCTTCAGTTTGCACCTCCTTTTTCCATCATCAAACCAAGCTGAACAGTTTAAATAAATCAATCATCTGTCTTATTCCCAAAGAGAAAGATGCCAACCTCATTTCCAAATTCCGACCTATTAGCTTGGTCAACTGTAGCTTCAAGATAATTTCAAAAATTTTGACTTTTAGGCTTGAATCCATTATGCATAGGATCATTGATCGTAGTCAAGCGGCATTCATAAAAAATAGATATATTTTAGACAATGTTATTCTTAGCCGGGAGATAATCCATCATTGTCAACTCACTAAGGAACAAGGGTTAGTGATTAAAGTTGATTTTGAAAAGGCTTACGATAAGATTAATTGGCATTATCTGATAGAAATCCTAATTAGTAGGGGCTTTGGACAGAAATGGATCATTTGGATTAAAGAATGGTTAGACAGTTCCCAATCTTGCATTAATATAAATGGGGAACTCACAAATTATTTCTTTTGTAAACGGGGTGTTCGACAAGGTGATCCCTTGTCTCCCTACTTATACATTTTGGCTGCCGATACGTTAAGTAAAATCTTTCAAAAAGGGAAAGCTGCACACCTAATTCAGGGTATAGGACCAAATGCAATTGATCACCATCCACATACCAATTGCCATTATGCAGACGATACCATCCTCTTTTTAAAAACTAATGAGACCAATGTCCAAAATGCATGGTGGGCTTTGGTTGCATTTGAAGCATTATCCGGCATTAAAGTTAACTATTCTAAAACTGCCATGTATCCGATTAATACATCAGATCCTCAAAGATTTGCAACTCTTTTTAGATGTAGAGTGGCTTCCTTTCCTTTATTATATCTAGGTCTCCCCTTGCACACACATAAATTGACTAAAGTAGATTGGGCTTTTCTTATTGATAAAATAGAGACAAAGCTACAAAATTGGAAGGGTAGTCTCCTCTCTATTGGAGGCCGACTCACCCTTTTGAACTCAGTCTTATCAGCTGTCCCGTTGTACTCCTTTTCAGTTTATAAAATTCCAGCTTTTGTGATTAAACGAATAGACCAAATAAGATGTCGCTTCCTTTGGCAAGGTACATCTACTCATAAGAAAAAATATTCACTTGTTAGCTGGCAAGTTGCTTGCTTCTCTAAAGAATATGGCGGCCTAGGTATCCTGGATCTTAAACAAATGAATATCGCCCTATTGATGAAATGGTGGTGGAAATTCAAGGATCCTACCTACCATAGCCCTTGGAAATTCATGATTCTCACTAAATATTTTACTGCTGCTGCCCATATTCCTTATTCAGAATTTTGGCATACAATCAGTGCCTTACAGCACTTAGGAACTCTTAGTGTATCTTATGCTCCTGGCATACATTCCCCCATTTCTTTTTGGCATGATATCTGGTATCAACACTGTGCTATGGCATCTAGATTTTCCTTTTTATACACTATCTGTAGCAACCCTGATATATCCTTTCAAACAGTGATCAATTCTCAAGGAAATGCCTTAAAATTCAGACGTAATATTACTGGAGTCTTATATCTAGAATGGTTAGAATTACTTGATATTATCAGCCACATTTCTTATACTCATGCAGATGATAAACTGAGTTGGAGGTGGGAAAATTCTGGCCAATTCACTGTCAAATCCCTTTATAAATTGCTCAACTTCCGAGGAATTAAACCGCAACAGGCCATGCTGTGGTGGACAGTCCCAGTCCCTCTGAAAATTAGGATCTTTATGTGGTTGACTGCCAAAAATCGGATATTAACAAAGAAAAATTTGAGTAAAAAAGGCTGGTCTGGTAATTGTAAATGTCAATTCTGCCCTTACACAGAAACTGTTAACCACCTGTTTGTTCAATGCAGCTTCACTAAACAACTTTGGTTTTGGATGGGCTCTTGTCAGGATATTAGTTTCACATGGAATTCTTTTTCAGATATCATAAAATTTGCTAACCAACTTCCTATTGTACACAGGACTGCATTGCTTGTAGTCTGTAGCGCACTTTGCTGGACTCTTTGGAAGCATAGAAATGACTTATGCTTTAACACGGGTAAGCCTAAAACACATAAACAAATCATATTATTGACTATCTCTCTTGTTAAATATTGGGCAGGTTCGATGCGACCTCAGGTGCAGGATTGCCTTGCGCTTTGGCTACCAACAGATCTGGATGTGATACCTCTAGCTAGTTGGCATCCTGACGATGTTGCGGAGCAGCTGGATATCGCCACGCTTGCTGGGGATAATAATTCTGTCTCATGAAGGAAGATGAATACCTGGTAGCTCAATGCTGGCTGGCCGTTTCTTATAGTTCTATCTTAGATATCACAGCCCCAATATGTGTGGCTTCTTTACTTCCTTATACTCAGTACTTTGCACTCTCTATAGATGCTATTATGTCTTGGCTTATGTGGTTGTTTGACATGGTTACATAGTCTCTATTTTCGGGTGTAAGTTAACTCTTGTTTCAATGAAACGGGCCTAGGCCTTTTTATCAAAAAAAAAAAAAAAAAAAAAATTAGTTAATTGGTAGTTGTGGGGACAGCTTACAGTTATGGCAGTTAATTGGGAATGAATTAAGTGCGGGTACGATGCGGGTACTCAACTGTGGGTACTAAAATAATTATTCTTAAATTATAGTTGATCGGCTACATGGTGTTTAAAACATTGTGGGCTTTGATCTCTGGGTCAAAAGGCAGGATGGGCCACCGTTTTCAAGGCTAAATATTTTTAAAAGAATACATATCAAGAAATGGCCCAAGATACAAGTTCTAGTGATACATTTTCACTGGTATATTGGAAATGACCGAAATGTAAGAATTTGGTTAAATCTTTTCACAAATCAGCAAGAGCCTAGAAGATGGCACAATATTGTTGTAATGGTGGGCAGTTGCCAGAATCCATATCCTCTGAGATACCAAAATATTTCTGTTTAGATCACGCCTGTTCGGTCATAATCCGGACCAATCCGGTCTGAGGTAAAACGCATGGGCCGCTTTAATAGTCGTGCGGATTCTGTTTAGATCACGGCCCTCCTTGCGAAAACCCAAATTTTGTTTTCTATTTTATAATATGGGCCTCGGAAATGTTACCTTGCACAATTTAAGGCCCAAACAGTAATAGTTCCTGCTTACTCTCCTCTTCATTTTGTAAATGAAGCTATAATAAACGAGATAAAGTGTTCTTTGTTGAGTTAAATAACTTCTTGAAAAGCTTCTCGAATTAAATTATCTAATTTTGATTTGATAACCTATTATTTCTGCTTTGTGAATTAAATTGAGAAAATTAATTGATCTGATTTTGATCGGATAAAGTGTTCTCTGATGAATTATTTTTAACGGTAAAGTTTTAATAACTTAATATTGATAAATTATCACTTAATTTTCATAAATTGACTACAATTTGATACTCGTGCTATCTAAATAATTAAGAATACGTATATAGGTATCATAAAAGATGAATGCACCATAAAGTTAATTAGATGTACGCTACAATTGTACTTACGCTTAAAATTTTATATATGATAACGTTTGTGAGGATACCTACAATATTTTTATTGAAAGAAATCTAATATAAATAAATAAAAATATGAAAATGTAGCAAATCATATCATTTAGTTAAAGTTAAAGCCTAAATAAATGTACATATATACCAATTTTCAGTGGATAATACGTGATTAATTGCAATGGAAACATCAATATATATAAGAACAACCTTTTTCCAGGCACACACTTTATTATGAAATCACACTAGCACAAGTTTAAGAGCATACATAGCTAGAGAAAATAATAAAAAGATGATAACAGTAATAACAAAAAAGGCATGCATAAATTTTGGAAACCTAGCTATCTGCCTTAAGATTACAAATTAAAAACCAAGGAACACAATTGGAACGATCATCCAGCGCTGAAGTGGGTTACCAACCCACTTCTTGACGACAATCTTGGTGCCGTCGGAGAATTTGTCATCATCGGCGGAAGCGATAGCGGTCAGAGTGAGGGAAGTCGTGTCTGCAATCCTGATGGCACGGAAACCTGTCGACCACATTTCTGTCCACTTCACCGAATCATCGAGCCGGTTCTTGTTGTAAGTAACTAAGCTGATCTGTTGTATTCAGGTAGAAATTAAACAGGGGTTTTATGTATTTATCTTAGCTATGAGTTCTTCGATTATTATTCTAAATAATTTAGTTTTATGAACATAAATAATTAGTTACCTCTTGATTTTCTCCTGCCGGGTTCTTAATGGCTTCTCCCGTCACTCTGTTGACCAGTGCAAAAGCAGGTAAACCACTTGCATCTTTTACCTTGTCACCATAACTCATGTCCTTGATCCAGTGCTACATGCATTGCATTTTTAAAGAAAAATAATTAAAAAAGTTAATTAAATAGCTCATACTAATCAATCAAAACCAGTTATCAGAGATCACTCATAAAAAGATAAAAAGGAAAAGAATAATTTAATTAGTCAATTGATTAACTACCTGATAGTGATCGTTAGGGTTAGCAGGTGCCAACACAACGGTACCATTTCGTGCCGTGACACTGAGTTCGTCGTTGGCTTGGCAGTAAATCCGGACTGTCGGTTGTCTCGGAAGTTTGGTGTTGTTGGGACCATTCGGCGGAGCGTAGTCGGCTGTGTGGAAGCCGTTATCAAAAGAACTATTGGCCCCACTCGGGGTCCCTTGATTGTTGGTACCAGCAGGTTTATCAACGTCTGGTTTCAGTGGTGGTGCTGGAGCTGGCGGTCGAGGTGTTACGCAGAGAACACACTTGATTCTTAACATTTCGTCTTTCGTAAAAATCTTGAGATTGCTGGGATGAAGGACAGGGACATTGTCGTAGCTCCAACGGCAGCGGGCCTTGGTACCTGATGAGGAGAAAGTGACCACTTGAGATTGATAATCACCCCACCATTCGGAGTTGGGCCACCACCACATCGATAAGCAACAAGTCGCCTGGAATTCTTCTGTTGGGTTCAGCACCCTGACTGCAAGCGATACATAATCCTTGGGGACCAACTCGTTGATGCCAAGCGGGTAGAATTCTATCACCCAATCATAGCCTCCCACTTTGAAGCACTCCGACTGGATGCAGTTATACTTGCCGATCTGTTTGGTGCTGTTCACGTATGTTACATCGAAAATTTTCAACCCAGTGTCGAATATCAGGGGCTCCGGTGCCATTGTGATAATGGTTGTTAGAACAAAAGTTAATTGATGAGAAGGATATATAGAGTTCTTATGGATGTATGAGCTAGCACTTGTTGTGGGATGAATACATTATTTAGCAGATGTTCATGCATTTATAGATAGATAGATGGATCATAAGTTGCCGCCTCAGAATTAATTACACAATATAAATATGTAATCTCACAAGTTGAGGGATATTTACAGGTAACAGTTCTAATTGTCAAATGAAGATCTTTTAATGAAGAAAATGATGATAAGGTTCCTTTCCTGATAAAAAATTCACACACGGAGGTACAGATATTAAAATATATGACTGTTTCGTATACCTCCTCCTTATTGGAAATTGATTAAGTATCACTTAATGCAACCTTCCAACTCCCGTCACCTCGTTGAAAACACACATACACTGTGACTGTCCTTTGATCTTATAAACACACATTAATTAATGCCTCGAAAGGCCATCACTAACAAGTCTCGAGGGAATAATAATATATATATAATATATAAAATGGAATTAATGTAATTCTTAGGCGTTGTCTTTTAGGAACGTTTAAAATGAAATTAATGTACTTTTGATTTACTTCATGAGTCAAATATTTACGTGCTGAACCTCAAATTTTATAGTCATGAAGTAAATCAAAATTACAGTTCACAATTATTGTTGAAGTTGATTCCATTATTTTAAAGTTTTGAGTTCAAACTCATACTAATTAACTTGCATGTACGCTGGGTTGTTGTGATAAAAAAGAAGAAGTTTACATGCATTTTGAAAAATGGACTACGCTTTGAGAACTCAATAATTTTACCAATATATGAAGTCAATAGTATGAAATTTTGAAATACTATTATGGTTACTTGTTTGGTGGATTTAATTAGTAGTAGTATGTGGAAGAGAGACAGACAAAATTTTAAACCTTAAATGATTTTCTTCTCGATTTGTTGGTTAGATTACGAGTTATATGTCACATATATTTATACTATTAATAAGAATATGTAGTTATATGTCACATATATTTGTTGGTTAGATTACGAGTTATATTTATACCTATTACCTATATACCTTATACAGAATATGTAGTTATTTCTCAAGAACATTCTCGACTTAGATATTTTATTAGCTTTCTGGAATAATCTGTTTTAGATTTTTTTCATCATACACATTTTTAGACAGTAAGATATTTTTTTTACAACAATTTAAAACCTAAATATTTAATAAGAACATATAAATTAAGTATAATGAAAGTGCAAATATTTTTAGACACTAAGATATTTTTTTTACAACAATCTAAAACCTAAATATTTAATAAGAACATATAAATTAAGTATAATGAAAGTGCAAATATTTAATTATGCCGGTATTAACGTTTACTCTTCTATAAACAGCTAGCATGTTTGTATATAATATAGCAGCAAGTTTTTAAGAAAAATATAATTAAGATATTTAAATAAGAATGAGTCTATGGTACTATGCATAGCATGGATTAGTCCGTACTACGGAGCCATATTTTTATTTTGAAAATCCTAATGGTTGATTGAACCGTTCAACGTAATCTCTACATGAATATATACTTGCAGACTAAATTTTATATTTTTTCGAATTTATTTACTATATTTTAAGATAAGTAGAAAATTACTTGATCTGGAAATTCTGGACCATCCAAAAACAATGATTTTCTACCTATCTAAAGAAATAGTAAAAAAATTATAAAAAATAGAGAATTTAGCCCACAAGTATATTCTCATATGAAAATCATGTTGAACGGTTCAGATCGACCATTAGAATTTTGAAAACAAAAATATTGATCCGTAGTACGGACCAATCCGTGCTATGCATAGTACCATAGACTCACTCTTTAAATAATAATTAAACTAATTAAACCATTAAATGACACTCCGTCCTATTGAGATATTTAAATGACTTGCTACTTTTAATCCTAAAAGACAACGCCTAATTAACAATGACATTAGTTCCTTTTTGTTATTCCTTGGTGGAGCCCTTTGAGAATTGTGAATGATGGCCTTCGAGGCATTTTTCTCTTCTGGTCAACTAGATTGTTTTTAAGATCACAGGACAGTCACAGTGTTTGTTTGTTTCACGAGGTGAAAGGAGTCGAAAAGTTGCATCAATTGCTAATTAAGTGCTATTCAAGTTCCAATAAGAAAGAGGTAACCAAACGGTCATATATTCTAAAACATGTACCGCCGTGTGGATTCTCAATCAGAAAAGGAACCTGATGGTCAATTTCTTCATTAAAAGATCTTGATTTCACAATAAATATCGCTCAACATCCAAGATTATATTATTTATATTGTGTAATTAATTCTGAGGCGGCAACTGATGATCCATCTATGTTGAGAATAAAGATAGTTAGAGGACTAAAATAGAAAAAGGACAAAATTGTAAATAAGAAAATAATAGGGGCTATTATGTCATAGAATAGGAATAGGGAGTTACCGTTGGTACCAACTCCTAGGTACCAACGGTACAATAGAACTTAGAGGTGTATATATACACCAGAGATCACTTTGTAACATATATCGATATAAAATAAAATACTCAGAATTCATAAAACCTTTCTCAATACTTGATATTCAAAAGTTTACATGGTATCAGAGCTTTGCTCATAGGGCCTCAGAAAATTCAATCAACGAACAAGTTGCGATTGAGATCGTGAATCCAACATGGCAGAGGTAACAAACAACGGCAGTTCAGTGCCGTCGTCCCGCCTAACCACCACGTTGCTCAACAATCAAAACTTTCAATCATGGGCCAGAGCTGCGGTTCTCTCACTCAATGAAAGAGATTTATACGAAAATGTCACTGGTGATGCAAAAATGCCAGATAAGGAGAAAGCCAATGCCGAATACAAAAATTGGAAAAAATCAGATCTCAAAGCCATGAACTCACTGATTCAATCCATAGAACCCAACATGATTGATCTCTTTCTTTATACCGATACCGCAAAAGAGATGTGGGATGCCATTAACAAACACTTCAGCAAAAAAAGCAACCATGCCCACATATATCATCTCAAAAAAGAAATCCATCAATCCTCTCAAAAAAACAGAACCCTCATTGAATACATAGGCGAATTAAAACGGAGATGGGAGGAATTGAACCTTTATCTCGTTAAAACCTCAGATCCTCAAATCATCAAAGAAAGAGAACAAGAACGAGTGTACCAATTTTTAGCAGGGCTTGATGAATCATACGAACAAGTCCGAGCTCAAATCTTACTATCGGCTGAGCTTCCGAATCTTGATGACGCAATGTCTCTTCTTCAAGGTGAGGAATCGAGACGCCTCGTCATGACTGGTACCTCAGCCGTGCAAGAAAAGCCCGAGAATCTCGCCATGGCATCGATTCGACCAAACTCTAATTTCCGAGCAAACCCTAGCTTTCAAGGAAAAGGGGGAAATAGCAAAAGGTGCGAACACTGCAAGAAAGAGGGACACGAAAAGGCCAACTGCTGGTTTCTCCACCCCGAGCTAAGACCAAAATGGTGGAAGGAGAAGGGCGGCAGTAGTCAGGGGGAGAAGAAGCTCTCGTTCCTTGGAGCGGCGCAGGGAGAAGAAAGGAAAGAAGTCGGACCTAACGGGTCTGTCTCTGGACCCGGAAAGGAGAAAGTCGGAGTTAATAACATTGCCGCTGGATCCGGTTCTGGAGCAAATTCGGAAGAATTGAAAATGCTCATCTCACAGCTAAATGGGCTGCTGCAGCCCAAAACAGGTTTATCTAATGACCCATTTAATTTAAAACCCTATAACAACATAATACAATCAAGCCCAAATCAGAAACTGTATATTATACCAACTAGAAGAGACAGATCTGAGCCCGAAAAAAAGGAAATAAAACCAAAAATATGTACAAATTTAGGAAATCTAAATTTAGAATATTCCAAAAATAATTCGGTATGGATTTTAGATTCCGGTGCAACCGATCACATGACTGGAAATATAAAAATGTTGTATAATTACAAAAAAAGCAAAGGCCAAGAATTTGTGTATGTTGCAAATGGAGAAAAAATGGAAATTTGTGGTTATGGTTCAATCAATTTATTTATGAAAGAATTTAAAAATGTCTTACATGTAAAAAATTGCACCTCGAATTTATTATCAATAGGAAAAATTTCTAAAGAAATAAATTGTGAAATTATATTTTCTTCAAAAAATGTGCTTTTTCAGGATATAGCATCCAAGAGGATGATTGGTGAAGGAGTTTTCCAAAATGGATTATATTTTTTGAAAAGCCAAAAACTCAACTACAACACAAAAATGCAAGACATGGGGAGTTTATGGCATAAAAGAATTGGGCATCCCTCCGATAGGATTTTAAAATATATTTTTGATTTTTCAAATTTAGATTGTAGTAATTGTGGGGTATGCAAATTAGCAAAGCATAATAGACTTCCTTTTGTAATTTCAAATTCAAAAAGTAGTAAAATATTTGAACTTGTTCATTCCGATGTTTGGGGACCCGCTCCCATAGATTCCTATAATGGTTTTAAATATTTCGTTACTTTTATAGATGATTTTTCACGATTAACATCTCTATATTTACTAAAAAATAAAAGTGAAGTTTTTTCTCACTTTCAAGAATTTTCTAACTTAGTAGAAAATCAATATAATACAACAATTAAAATTCTTAGAACCGATAATGGAACGGAATATGTAAATCAAAATTTTTCAAATTTTTTGAAACAAAAAGGAATTATACACCAAACCACGTGTGTTTATACCCCACAACAAAACGGTGTTTCCGAAAGGAAAAATCGCCATTTGCTTGAAGTAACAAGATCACTTATGTTTCAAACCAATGTTCCAAAAATATATTGGTCGGATGACATTCTCACCGCAACGTATTTGATAAATAGGCTACCAAGTGTTATTTTAAACAAAAAAAGTCCATTAGAAGTTATTTATCAAAGAAAAATATTTTTTAACCATTTAAGAGTATTTGGATGTACATATTATGTACATCAAAATAAACGAGATAAATTAGACTATACCTCTATTAAAACTATTTTTTTAGGATATTCATACCATAAAAAGGGTTATAAATGTTATGATCCTATAAACCAAAAATTGTATATTTCAAGAGATGTAACATTTCTTGAAAATGAGCCATATTTCAAAGAAAATAAAAATGAGAATTTAAATCATGCAAATATGCATGATTTTATTATTCCTATGAGTACTAATCAATTTTGTGAGGAGCAAAGAATTGTAGGAAATGAAGAAAGGGAGAGTGAAGAAGAAAATAACAATACTTCCCAAAGTGAAACCGAAGAAGAAGAGAATGAGAACATTGAAGAGGATGAAAATATGGAAGAAGAGGTTCCGGTAAGGCGGTCAACACGTCCGTCTCAACCGTCTACAAGGTTACGAGATTTCGTAACTTATAAGGTCCAATATCCAATTCAAGATTATATTTCATACAAAAACATTTCAAAAAAATATAGTGTTTTTCTTAGTTCAATTTCGAAAATAGAAGAACCAAGATTTTTTGAGGAAGCCATAAGCCAACCGGTGTGGTACAAGGCTATGAAAGAGGAACTTCAAGCCTTAGAAAAAAATAATACATGGACCATTGTACCGTTGCCAAAAGACAAAAAACCCGTAGGATGCAAATGGGTTTATAAAATAAAATACCAAAGCGATGGATCCATAGAAAGGTATAAGGCCCGGCTAGTTGCCAAAGGGTATACCCAAACATACGGTATTGATTACCAAGAAACCTTTGCTCCGGTAGCAAAGATGAATACCATAAGAATTTTACTTTCGATAGCGGTAAATAACGGTTGGAATTTACATCAAATGGATGTTAAAAATGCATTCCTTCAAGGAACACTTGAAGAAGAGGTTTACATGACCCTCCCACCGGGTCATGTAAAAGAAAACAATACTAATCTTGTTTGTAGGTTAAAAAAATCGATCTACGGACTTAAACAATCTCCAAGGGCATGGTATGGCAAGTTATCTCAATATTTAAGTTTTTGCGGTTTTAAAGTAAGCCAATCCGATACATCGTTATTTTCTAAACATGAAAATAATGATACTACCATAGTTCTTGTTTATGTTGATGACATAATCATAACCGGAAATAATAATGAGAAAATTGACATTGTGAAAAAATATTTAAAAGAAAAATTCGAAATAAAAGATCTCGGTAAACTTAAATATTTTTTAGGAATTGAAATAGCCCACTCAACCAAGGGATTATTTATTTCACAACGAAAATATACCATTGACCTTTTAAAAGAAACGGGTAAAATAGGGTCAAAACCGGCTTCAACGCCTATAGATAGTAATTGTAAATTAAATACCGAAGATGGAGACTTATTGGAAGATATTAACCAATTCCAACGACTTGTAGGAAAATTAATTTATTTAACGGTAACTAGACCGGATATTTCATATGCGGTGAGTCAAATTAGTAAATTTATGCACTCACCAAGAAAGCCACATTTAGATGCAATAGATAGAATTTTGAGATATTTAAAGAATCACCCGGAAAGGGTATATGGATGAAAAATAATAAATCTAACGAAGTGTGTGGCTATTCCGATGCAGATTGGACCGGGAGTTTCGATAGAAAATCAACAACCGACTATTGCACATTTGTAGGCGGAAACTTAGTCACATGGAAAAGTAAGAAACAAAATGTCGTGGCGCGATCAAGTACGGAAGCGGAATATCGTGCCATGGCATCCACCGCAAGTGATCTCACGTGGATCAAACAATTACTGGAAGAATTGAACTTCAAAATTGATAAACCAATGAAGATGTTTTGCGACAACAATGCGGCAAGGCATATCGCCTCGAATGCGGTATTTCATGAGAGAACAAAGCATATCGAAGTTGATTGCCATTTTATACGAGAAAAAGTTCAAGCAAAGGAAATTGAAACTCCCTACGTAAAGAGCCAAGATCAATTAGCCGATATTTTCACCAAAGGTCTCATTCCGAGAGCATTTGAAGATATAACGAACAAGCTTGGATTAACCGATATTTATAATCCGAGCTTGAGGGGGAGTGTTGAGAATAAAGATAGTTAGAGGACTAAAATAGAAAAAGGACAAAATTGTAAATAAGAAAATAATAGGGGCTATTATGTCATAGAATAGGAATAGGGAGTTACCGTTGGTACCAACTCATAGGTACCAACGGTACAATAGAACTTAGAGGTGTATATATACACTAGAGATCACTTTGTAACATATATCGATATAAAATAAAATACTCAGAATTCATAAAACCTTTCTCAATACTTGATATTCAAAAGTTTACAATCTATCTATAAATGCAAGAAACATCAGTAAATTAAAATTGACTCATCTCACAACAGGTAATCAATTAAGTTTTGCAATGGCCTCCCTGATGTTTGTCACCGGGTCAAAAACTTTTAAAATAACACACTACTCGATGATTGTCAAACTCATCGGCGACAAGCATAATGGCATCCAGTCAGAGCCCTTCACGGTGGGAGGCTATAACTGGGTGATAGGATTCTACCCAAACGGCATCAACGAGTCGCACTCAGACCATGTGTTGGTTCTCAAGTTGTTGAACGCAACGAAAGAAGTCAGGGCAATGTTTACATTTGATTATCAGAACCGGTTCACCTCAGAATGGTCGACCATAGTTTCCTCGGATCTGATAACTTTCTCGCCATCAGGGGCCTTTAAAGCCCATATTAACAGGTCGGTCCTCGAGCACTACCACTTTCTGAAAGATGATTCGCTCGTCATCAGGTGTACCCTCTGGGTAATACCATCATCATCACCACCACCATCATAATCGACCGAAACCAGACATTGATGGGCCGGCTGGTACGTGCCTGCAATCATTGGAATTCAAGTGGGTCCGGCATTTCTTTTGATGACGACCAAGCCAATTATTTTAATTTTGATTTTTTTCTCTTATTAGTTCATCCATTTGGTTTTATTGTCGTCTACTGTCGAAGTGAATTTACTTGTATTGCTGTTAGTTCATATATAATGCTGTGGGCCCTCATGAAAATATAAATTTTTTTATTAGATATTAACACAGCGAGTAACGAGAATAACTGTTTTTGTAAGCACATTTAAAAAAGTGAAATAATTTTTTATTAAGTCTTAGATAATCTGAAAAATACATTTATACATTCTTAATTTATAGAGCTACGTTAATTTAAATAACCAAAATATAAATTACTTTGTAAATTGATATAAAAATCGTCTTTTAATCTATCGAGTCCGTTGAGGAAAGCAAACAGGTATTTTCAGGGAACAAACAAAACAAGTTTCCATAAGCACACCATGGCATCCTCTCTGCCAAAGGATTTCATAAACATGAATTTCATTTGCTGGATTTTTCCCCCCATGCTTTTCTTCTTTTTACCGATCAGACCATTTGCACGTCCTTATTTACAAACAAAATATATAAAGCATCTTAGTACATCCCACTGAAAAATATATAATGATTTCCATTTTAAGTAATTTTAACAATATTTTTTCTGTTCAAATTGGATCCGTTTGTTCTTTGTTTTTATTTTTCCTATAGAGGTTTTTTTGTATTCGACCGCATGCCGGTACTTTTCTGGAACACATGCATCATATTGATTTATTTGGTCAGATGGAAAAGAAGAAGAAGAGATTTTGTGTATTTAATTATATAGTGATAATTTTTATTTTTTGAAAGGTCAAGAGTTTGAGCCCCACTCACAACTTCACCGCTTTTGCGATGCATTCAAAACAAAGATAATTTGTATTGCGATTTGCAAATTTAAGATGAGTTGGATTCTATTTATTTTGATATGCCGATAATTCTTTGAAACACATTATATTGATTATATATGTGACTGGATGAGAGTAATGTTGTGTTAGTTGTAAAACAGAGTGATGATTGATGAGGTCACCGACTTGTTACCTCTCAAAGGTACCTCACTCCGTGAGATGTTTCTCAAAACGAAACAGATCAATAATTCGGACTTGCCCAGAATTTACATGATCATTTTAAGATTCATATCAATAAATAACGAATTATATATTAGAATTAACTTTAGACGGTGAGGTACCTCTGAACTTCAAAAAGACTGAGTGCAATAAGACATTATAACGGTTTCACTGGCAAAGTATGTAAGAAGCTGAGGGTGAATATTCCAGAGATACATAGAACTCATCTGCATGGAATTATTAGCATGGAGGTCAACTGTATGAACTCATTTGCATGGGATACCCATGCAATTGGCATCAATTGCATGGGTAGCGCATGCAAATGAACATTTTTTGTCCCCTGTAAATAAATCATATTCTAGCATGTATTGCAGCAACGCTAATTTAAGGCTATTTAATTTTGATTCTATTTATATAATGTGCACAGTATGTGTGGCGAGTACGTGTCTAAATAAATTTAGACTTCTATATGTAAAAACATCAAAAAAACATTGAATCTAAAGAAGACAAATTATTTGATTGGAGGATTGATATTCAATCGGAAATTTCATCTTTTAATTATAATCGTTGGCAGATCAGGTCATCTACGTGCTTAATATAAGAATGGAGATATTCTAGCGACGAAATTAGCCTAATTAAATATATTAAATTAGGAGCGGAGAAACAATTGGCGAGGAAAAATAAAAATAGGTATATGAAAGCATTGTTACCTAAATTTGGCGGAGAGAAACAAAATTGTTTCGTTTTGTTCCTCTAAAAAAAGCCAAAAATCCAATGCGGTCTTATTTGTTAATATATTTTCAGCTTTTTCTTCCTTTTCAAATAAGGAAATGCTAAAAATTGATTAGCTACTCATTTGAATTTTACTACAAAAAAATTCTATGAAATTTTAACTCTCTTAAAAAATATGTGTAATAAGATTGAAGATATGTGTAATACCATCAAGTATATATATTTGTAACAGTTGCTTTGAAATATTAAAGTTTGTTAAATTGGTGTGGAATGTCTAATTTTAAATTGTTATCGTATAAATAAATTAATTTTACTTAACTAGATGTGATGTAGAATTTCGCTAAAATTAACAGGTTGAATAAATTTGAGAAGTTGGGTCACAAATAAATTCACTTTCTCCATGTCCAAATCCTAATTTTTTTTTTTTTTTCCAATTTCTTGCATCCTTCAAAGTATTTTCCTGTACCTAATGGAAAATGAAAAAGACAAGCCTCACAACTCCAACTTTGAACAAAGGTAACTCTTTTTTTTAGTAAGAAACGAGAGACATGCTCCTATTTTATAAAGAGCAATTAGTTACATGAGTTTGAAGGGTTTTGAGGAGGAACCCTTCCATGGAGTTACAATTGGATAATGGTGATGTGAAAAAACAGAAAAAAAAAACAAAAAAACAGAAGCAATTGTTTGAAGAAAGAAAAGAAACTCTTGACACATAATTTATTTGGTTAGATGATTGAGCAAAAATTTGCATGTCAAACTCATTCTGAATCTGGTATAGAATTAGATAATTAATCTGTAAAAATGTTGATGAGCTGAACAAACATTTTTTAAATAAGAAAAGGATAATAATTTCCAACACTAATATTATTTGTACCTTTCAGGGTGGAGATTCCTCCATATGTCGAAGTGCCAAATGATGATAAGTTTACCCAAAATGTCGGAATGTTTCTTGGCTGGCTTTTATATTTCATAGCTTTGGCATTTGTTCCTGTTTTCGATAAAATTATACTTGATAACTTGAAAAATAGATATTGTTTGTTGAAGGTGATTTTTTTCTATGTTGTCTTGGTGCTAGTGCCTTTGATCATTACAAGTATGGCTATTCGAAAACAGCAAAGTGAATTGTTTTATTCGATGTGGGTCTTCCTCTTCTGCAACGTGATTATCTATTTTATTCTTGTACCAACTGACAAGTATTGCCGCATATGGAACACAATATTCCTTTTACCCTGCTTTGTTATTCCAGTTCTCATCATATGGTGTATGATTAAAGAATGTTTGCCACCAAAACTGAGGTAAGGTTTCCTCTCTCTCTCTCTCTCTCTCGTTCAAACTTCCATCATCACAAATATATTAGTACTAAACAAAAAGCTGGCTAGTGTATCGTTTATAATTAGATGAAAAGCTAGCTAGTGTTTCATCTATAATTAATTAGCTAATTTTACTTCTTGTCTATTATTTTTTAAAATTTTAGGGTTCATCCAGAACGCAACCATCCAGGACCCGGGGTCAAGACTTTGGAAAACGAAGCTGTGAAAATCCAAATCAATATCTGAGACAATCCCTACCTTTTGATTTTTTTTCAAGAAATTATTATGTGGAGCTCATGCAGATAACATGTAAAATAATACCTTTTCATATATCTTTATTCTTGTATTACAAGAAAAAAGTTTATCCTTTTGTTTTCTTATAGAGTTATATTTAGTGACGGGTTCTGGTGTTTATTTCCTTTTTTGAAATGCTGTGTTATGTGTTTCATTTGAGAGGTTTTCTATTATATTTTATGTATTTACAGACCGTTTATTCTAAGTTTTTATTAAGATGTATCAATACAAGAATATTTATTATAGCTCGAGCTTGAATTCCTTCGGGTTTATTTGCAACTTCTACTTTTAATAAAATCCGAGCACTTTGTGATTCGTGCTAATGCACAAGGATGTGTGCTGATCTCATCAAATGTCATGCGAGCTTCATGAGTGTTATTGTTTCAAACCCGATTTAGGGTTCCGACGCGGTACTCCTTCCTCCGGCCTGAGCTCTGGGCACCATTGGTATAGCTTTGGAATATAGGTAGTTGAGTGGTATACTTGTCGTTGGCCAATCACTACCAGAATTTGATTTTGTAGCAAGGGTGCACCAGTTAGTTGCATGGTTGTTAAGGGTCCATGCAAAAGAATATGCATTTTTTATTTCGTATACCTTTTTGCATGAGATGTCTCATGCAAAACATAACGCTAATCTAAGGTTAATCTAAGGTTATTTCATTTTGATTCTAATCATATTGTGTGCACACTACGTGTGGCGAGTACATATCTAAATAAATTTAGACTTCTATACATAAAAACATAAAAAAGGCATTGACTCTAAAGAAGACAAATTATTTGATTGGAGGATTGATATTCAATCGGAAATTTCATCTTTTAATTATAATTAATTATTGGCGGATTAGATCATGCTTAATATAAAAATAGAGATATTCTAGCGACGAAATTAGCCTAATTAAATATATTAAATTAGGAGCGGAGAAACAATTGGCGAGGAAAAATAAAAATAGGTATATGAAAGCATTGTTACCTAAATTTGGCGGAGAGAAACAAAATTGTTTCGTTTTTTTCCTCTAAAAAAAGCCAAAAATCAAATGCGGTCTTATTTGTTAATATATTATGATCTTTTTCTTCCTTTTCAAATAAGTAAATGCTAAAAATTGATTAGCTTCTCATTTGAATTTTACTACAAAAAATTCTATGAAATTTTAACTCTCTTAAAAAATATGTGTAATAAGATTGAAGATATGTGTAATACCATCAAGTATATATTTCTAACAATTGCTTTGAAATATTAAAGTTTGTTAAATTCGTGTCGAATGTCTAATTTTAAATTGTTATCGTATAAATAAATTAATTTTACTTAACTAGATGTTCTGTAGAATATCATTCGCTAAAATTAACAGGTTGAATAAATTTGGGAAGTTGGCTCACATATAAATACACTTTCTCCATGTCCAAATCATCAGTTTTTTTTTTTTTTTTTTCAATTTCTTGCATCCTCCAAAGCATTTTCCTGTACCTAATGGAAAATGAAAAAGACAAGCCTGACAACTCCAACTTTGAACAAAGGTAACTCTTTTTTTAGTAAGAAACAAGAGACATGCTCCTATTTTATAAAGAGCAATTGGTTACATGAGTTTGAAGGGTTTGACGAGTAACCCTTCCATGGAGTTACAATTGGATGATGGTGATGTGAAAAAACAGAAAAAAAAAAAAAAACAGAAGCAATTGTATGTTGAGAGAAAGAAACTCTTCAAAAATAATTTATTTGGTTAGATGATTGAGCAAAAATTGCATGTCAAACACAATAGGAATCTAGTATCAGAACTAGATTAATCTTTGAAAATGCTAATAAGCTAAACAAACAATTTTTTAAATAAGAAAAGGATAATAATTCCAACACTAATATTACTTGTACCTCTCAGGGTGGAGATTCCTCCATATGTCGAAGCACCAAATGATGATAAGTTTGCGCAAAAATTGGGAATGCTTTGTGGCTGGCTGTGTTATTTCATGGCTTTGGCATATGTTCCTTTTTTCGATAAAACTATACTTGATAACTTGAAAAATAGACAAATTATGTTGGAGGTGATTCCTATGTATGTTTGCATGGTTCTAATGACTTTGCTCATCACAAATATTGATATTAGAAAGCAGCAAAGTGAATTGTTTTTTTCGATGTGGGTGTTCTTCTTCTGCAACGTGATTATCTATTTTATTCTTGTACCAACTTACATGTTTTGTAGCATATGGCAATCAATATTCCTTTCACCCTGCCTTGTTATTCCAGTTCTCATCATATGGTGTATGATTAAAGAATGTTTTTCTCCAAAACAGAAGTAAGGTTTCCTCTCGCTCTCTCTTTCAAACTTCCATCATCACAAATATATTAGTACTAAACAAAAAGCTGGCTAGTGCATCGTTTATAATTAGATGAAAAGCTAGCTAGTGTTTCATCTATAATTAATTAGCTAATTTTACTTACTTTTCTATTATTTGTTAAAATTTTAGGGTCGATCCAGAGCGCAACCATCCAGGACCCAGGGTCAAGACTTTGGAAAATGAAGCTGTTAAAATCCAAATCAATATCTGAGACAATCCCTACTTTTTGATTTTATTTTGATTTTTGTTCAAGAAATTATTATGTGGAGCTCATGCAGATAACATGTAAAATAATACCTTTTCATATATCTTTATTCTTGTATTACTAGAAAAAAGTTTATCCTTTTTTAGTTCTTCTAGAGTTATATTTTGTGACGGGTTCTTGTGTTTATTTCCTTTTTTTAAATGTTGTGTTATGTGTTTCATTTGAGAGGTTTTCTATTACATTTTATGTATTTACAGACCGTTTATTCTAAGTTTTATGAAGATGTATCAATACAAGAATATTTATTATAGCTCGAGCTTGAATTCCTTCGGGTTTATTTGCAACTTCTCCTTTTAATAAAATCCGAGCACTTTGTGATTCGTGCTAATGCACAAGGATGTGTGCTGATCTCATCAAATGTCATGCGAGCTTGATGAGCGTTAGTGTTTCAAACCCGATTTAGCGTTCCGACGCGGTACTGCTTCCTCTGGCCACATATGGCCGATCTCCGGGCACCGTTGGTATAGCCTTGGAATATAGGTAGTCGATTGATATGCTTGTCGGCATGGTTTGGAAAATCGGCCGATTCCGAGTCAACTCGGTATCGGCCGTGTCCGATCAGATTTTCACCCGAGTCTCGCACCCATGCGAGTTTTTCAACAAAACTCGGTTGAATAGTGTTTGACTTGGCCGAGTTAGCCAATTTTCAGGCCGATTCAGACCGAGTCAGACCGAGTTTGACCGAGTTTGACCGAGTCAGACCAAGTTTGACCGAGTTTGACCGAGTTTTGGCTGAGTCAGCCATTAAAACTGTGATTAAAATTATTTTATGTAAAAAGATGTTTGTAAAATGGCCGAGTCATACAGATGAAGAGTTGCATACAAGCTGAAGTCATACAAATTTAAGTTAATTACTAATTTTGTTAGAATAGTACATATTAATGTTAGAATAGTACGTACATATTTTTTGTTAGTTAAATATTAGTATACAAATCTAAGTTAATTACTAATTTTGTTCTCCATTATTTTATTCGACATTATAATTAATTTATAATATCTTGTTACTTAATTTGAAATAGACACAACAATATCCCCATTCGTATTTTAATAGAGGACGATGAGATGATCCAGCCAGGGCATAACTTCTGGCAATAAAAAATGTGTTCTGTTTGTAATGCTTGTATTACATTATATAATTAGTGAATTATTTGAGTGTAATATTTTGTGTTAACATAGTTTTTCTACAAATTATTTTTTTTACCAATTTTTTCCTACCTTTTGGCTACAAAACAAGCTTCAGCCAAAAAAATCCGAGTTTCCGAGTCAACTCGGCCGATTCCGGCCGATTCATCCGATTCCGATTCCACGGTCAAGAACCCGATTCCGATTCCGATTCCGAGTTTCAGAACCATGCTTGTTGGTAGCCAATGATCGTGAGAGATGTCAGAACGCCTTCTTCTTCTTCTTCAGTTAATATGAGAATTAATCTGATCTGTGCCTTTGATCGATCTTGATCAATTTTCAACGAGTATGTTTAATTCCTCACACAGAGAGAATAAACAGTGGCACAACTGGCTAACTCAAGGAATCAGGTCTGGATGGTTTGGCTAATGACAATTGAGGCAGTGCCAAAGACTGGTATGCTGGATTTTAATCATGGGGTGGCCTATCTGGGTCCTCTAAATAAAGCCAATATTGTGATGATTCGGAAGAATTTTATCTATTATACTAAAATTACTTGCATATATCTCAATGACACTCCGTCTCTGTCCTATTAAGATTTTTAAATGACTTGCTACTTTATAATTTCTAAATGACAAAACCTAAGAATTACATTAAATTCTTTTTTATATATCATTATTCCGTTGAGACTTGTTAGTGATGGCCTTCGAGGCATTAATCAATTCTCTGGTCATACTGGATCGTATTTAAGATTACAGGAGAGTCACAGTGTGTGTGTGTCTCACGAGGTAAAAGTAGTCGAAAGGTTGCATGATCAATTGCTAATTAAGTGCTATTCAAGTTCCAATAAGAAAGAGGGCAAGCAAACGGTCATATATTCTAAAATCTGTACTGCTGTGTGGATTCTCTATCAGGAAAGGAAGCTGATCGTCAATTTCTTCATTAAAAGATCTTGATTTCACAATAAATATCGCTCAACATCCAAGATTATGTTATTTCTATTGTGTAATTAATTCTGAGGCAGCAACTGATGACCCATCTATTTATAAATGCAAGAACCTGTTGAATATTGATCCAAAATTGATAACACTAAAATTAGAAACAGTGGAGAATACGTGTGTATCAAAATTAGGAGTCTGTAGGTGTGTTTGTATTAGAAGTTCTATAATTAGTGTAGTTAGTGGAGAAAGTGGTTTCCTTATTTACACTAGGCAGAAATAGAATGTAGTAGGGTTAGTGGAGTCCTTATTTAGATTAATGTTTAGCTATATATTCAGATGTACTTTGTATCCGAAATTAATGCAATAGAAGAGTTTATTTCTGCAGCAAATATTCTCTAGTCTCTGTTTTTTGTTTCTTTATCCATCTGAAATTTCCAACAAAGTGGTATCAGAGCCGAGTCGATCAACTTTGGGGCGTTTTCATGGCAGAAAACGGCAGCACCATGGTGAATGTCACACAACCAGCAATACCTCTCTTCAAAGGCGAAAACTATGCTTTTTGGAGCATCAAGATGACGACCTTGTTCAAGTCTCATGGCCTATGGGACTTGATAGCAAATGGAGTTCCTAATCCAGATCCTAATCCGCAAGAGAATCAGAAGAAAGATGCACGAGCGTTGTTTTTCATCCAACAAGCAGTGCATGACACCATCTTCTCGAAAATTGCAGCAGCCACCAACGCAAAGGAGGCATGGAAATCAAACTTCAAGGCCTACGCAGGGACTTTGAAACATTGCAGATGAACAAGGAAGAATCAGTCCAAATTTTCCTTTCAAGAGTACAAGAGGTGGTCAATCAAATCCGAGCATTTGGAGACACCATGGAGGAGAAGACGGTGGTGGCGAAGGTGTTAAGGAGTCTACCACCAAAATTTGATCACGTAGTGGCAGCGATTGAAGAATCAAAAGATCTTTCGACCTATACATTTGATGAATTGATGGGATCACTGCAGACCCATGAAGCGAGGATGTCTAGATCAGAGGAGAAAGGCGATGAAAGGGTATTTTACACGAAGGGGGAGTCAACTCGAGGTAGAACCACAAGCAGTAAGTTTCCACCTCAATTCCAACAAAGGTACCAACAGAATCAGCAACAATTCCAGCAGTTCCAGCAGTCCAACAGATTGCAAAGGAAAGATGTACAGTGCTATTATTGCAATAGGTTCGGGCACTACCAATCCGAGTGCTACAAGAAGCAAAGGGAGGAGAATCAAGCAAGCTATGCTGTAGAAGAAAAGGAGCAACCGTCACTCTTCATGGCATACACCGAAAGCAGGATTAACGCAAGCAGCAAGGGCACAGTAGGAGTGCACATAAAAGAAAATGGTGGCAGCAGTCCAGAAAGTGGCAAAATCACGGTGAGTAGAAATTTTTTGTTTGATGTAAAAGCCCTCAAGGTGGAGAATGTAGGGCTCATTCGTCAGAGGCCGTTGAAGCTGGTGTACAACCATGATATACGGTTGGCTCAAATGCCAGAAAAATGTAGTTTCAAGGTGTTGAGAGATATTGTGATGAAGAGGTTTCCTTCATTAAAATATGTGCTGATCAAGTACAAGGATTCTGATGGGATCTGGTTACCATTACTGATACACAAGTGCTAAGGATGGCAGAATCATGTTTCGACCAGCCTGTACAGTTGGAGGCAGAGAAAGAAGAAAAGGGACTTTCCTTGATGAGATTACATATTGTAGAAGTCAATCATGAGCAAGAGCCAACAATCACAGAGGAGGAAACTGAAGTTCTTGTTTCCACCACAAACTTAAATGAAGTATCCAAAGAGGCCATAGCTGGAGCAGATGTTAACATGCAGGATTCGAAACCTGAAGCAGATGCTGCTGCTGCTGCTCCTCAAAGTGAAATTGGCACCCCAGAATCTGATGAGAAGTATGTGCAGATGGAAACCGAGACCAAGGTGGAGTCTAAGAAGAAAGTAAAGAAGACCAAAGTGTCAGTGCAAGAAATGGTATATGGTGCATTGCCAGCTGAGGAGGCAAAGACAAGAAAGAAGGAGAAAGAAAAGGAGAAGCAATTGAAGAAGATGCTAGAGGGCAAGCTTCTAACTGGGAAACAAAAGGAGGAGCAGAGAAAATTGGAAGCTATGAGACGGCAGTTCCTTGCACAAAGTGCTGAGGGTTTGGGCAGTACAAGTTCTGGTACAACTGAGGTTAAAGAGAGGCCGAAATATGAGACAAAGAAGCAAAAGCCCAAGGTGGTTGAAAAGGAGGTCATACTGGAGGTTGATAATGATGTGGAAGAATCCACGGTGGATGATGAATCAGACAAGTCACAATCTCAGGCAGCTGATATCGAAGAGGCTAAGGAGCAGATAGAAGAAGATGATGTTGAAGCTTGGAGTAACCTATTTTGAATCAAGGGGGAGTGTTGAATATTGATCCAAAATTGGTAACACTAAAATTAGAAACAATGGAGAATACGTGTGTATCAAAATTAGGAGTCTGTAGGTGTGTTTTTATTAGAAGTTCTATAATTAGTGTAGTTAGTGGAGATAGTGGTTTCCTTATTTACACTAGGCAGAAATAGAATGTAGTAGGGTTAGTGGAGTCCTTATTTAGATTAATGTTTAGCTATAAATTCAGATGTACTTTGTATCCGAAATTAAGAATGCAATAGAAGAGTTTATTTCTGCAGCAAATATTCTCTAGTCTCTGTTTTTTGTTTCTTTATCCATCTGAAATTTCCAACAGAACCATCAGCCAATTTATAGACTCATTCCACAACAAGTGCTAAAAGATCAGTATATATAACTCTATATCCTTGTCATCAATTAACTTTGGCAATGGACTCGGAGCGCTTGATGTTCGTCACCGGGTCGAAAACTTTTGAAATAACAGACTACTCAATCGCCAAAAGTGTTGGCAATAAGAACGGCATCCAGTCGGAGCGCTTCACTGTGGGAGGCTACGACTGGGTGATAGAATTCTATCCCCAAGGAATCAGTGAGACGGTCTCGGACCATGTATCGGTTTTTGTCACACTGCTCAATACAATCAAAGAAGTGCAGGCAATGTCTTCCATCCATCTGCGGGACTGGACCACCTCCAAATGGTCGACCACCACCCCCACTTCTTCAAATCTGAGGACTTTCTCGGGCAAATCTGGTTGGGGCTTCAACACCTACATCAAGAGCTCGGTCCTCGAGGCCTCGGACTATCTGAAAGATGATACGCTCCTCATCAAGTGTACTCTATGGGTAAAATGCGCCAGCCACTAGTTCCAGTACCAGATCTGAAAGCAGAAGGTGATAAGTGTGGTGGTACTAACAATCAATGGAATATATCCAAGTGGGGCCGACATTCCTTTTAATAACAGCAGTGCCAACCTTTTATTTTTGTTTCTCAAGTGCCTATATATGCACACTTAATTAGTCCATGCCGTATGATCTTTACTTTTTCAATCAGAACCTTATTGGTTCATCCCTTTGGTTTTATATATAAGCTTTAATGAATTTCGTTGTATTGTTGAATAATTCATATGTATTTAAATTTGTGTGTGCTCTTAATATAGCCGTATCTTTACTCAATGCATGTATATATATATATATATATATTTATAATAACTAACCGGAGAGTGGCTAAGGTCAAAGTGGTATGATCAAGGCCTTGGTGCTACCAATTAATTTTTGCAATTTTAAAGTTCAAATAGTCGATTCAAACCGTTAGATGTTCAATCTATACTAAAATATGCTTGGTGACCAAATTTTATATTTTTTGAAATTTTTTTACTATTTTTTAAGCCACTTTGAAAATAGCAGATCCTGGTGAACAGTAAAAACAGTGCAACCAAATTCTGGACCATGTGATCAGCAATTTTCAAAGTGGCTTAAAAAATAGTAAAAAAATTCAAAAAAATGTAAAATTTGGTCTCCAAGCAAATTTTAATATAGAGATCACATCTAACGGTTTAGATCGACCGTTTGAACTTTGAAAATCCAAAAACGACTTGGTAGCACCAAAGGCCTTGGTCATACCACTTTGATCTTAGCCACTCTCTAACTAACCGTATATAAAAGAAATTAGACGGTCTGCATTTTGACATACACCCCCATATATTTAATATGCATGTGTCCCACTAAAAAATTTCATATGCTTATGTGCACAAAGTAAATTTGTATTGACAATTGAGGCAGTCATGGGCGGAACCAGGGCCTGGGCCCTGGCCCCCCCCCCCCCCCCCCCTGACCCAGAAAGATATGCAGAGGCACAGAGCCCTTTAATAAAAAAAAAAAAACTGGCACCCCATCTATCTTTCTCTCCGCACCCCCTCTGTCGGGCACTCTTGAATTTATCAACCGCCTGTTGGCCGCAATAACCTGGCACCCCCTACCAATCATTCCTGGTTCCGCCACTAGAGACAGTGCCAAAGACTGGTATGCACTTACCGCTGCATCTTTAGTGATTGATTCTAGTACTAGATTTATTTAAATGATTTGTTCATAACTCGAAGCGAATGGACTTTAAGATGAATATCAATTAAATTATATAATTTAGTCTTCATATGAGATAAATACCCGTTTGTGTATTAAAACCCCCTTTTTCTTCAGATTTATTAAAATTTCTTTGGGGTCCAAAGTGTCCTCAAATAGCCCATTTATTGAAATTATTATTTCTCGGCCCAACAAGTCCACCAATTTTATTATAATATTTTCCTTTCATTTTTCTTTCGGCTGAGACAACCCCAAGTTGTATTAAAATCGCAAACAACTTCAGCATGAGAGAAGAATGGTAGCGGGGAATTTGATAAAATATCCTTCTTTTGAAAAAAATCAAACAAAATACTCACTCTCAAAATTTCTTGAACTTCCAAAAAGACTAAGTGCAAGACATCATAACAGCTTCATTAACAAAGTATGCGAGAAGCGAGACTGAGCCAAAATTATTTCGATGTCTATTTGGATTATAGAGAATCCGCTTTGAGATTTATGCCTGTTTAAAACAAATCTCATTCTGAAAGTTGGAAGCTGTATCATTTATCTTAACAGTGACATGGTGTTTAAAACATTGTGGGCTTTGTTCTCTGGGTCAAAGGCAGGATGGGCCACCGTTTTCAAGGTTACAAATTCTTAAAAGGATACATTTTTGAGCTGCAAAGTTGAATGAACTAAAACCTTGTACATATCAAGAAATGGCCCAAATACAAGTTCTAGTGATACATATTCACTGGTATTATTGGAAATGCCCAAAATATAAGAATTTGGTTAAATCATTTCACAAATCAGCAAGAACCTAGAAGATGGCACAATTTTGTTCAAGTGGTGGGCAGTTGCAAAACCCAATATCTTTTCCATTTTATAATTTGGGCGTTGGTAATGTTACATGGCACAGTTTAAGGCCCAAATTGGTTGAGTATAATAACTTCTTGAAAAGCTGCTTAAATTAATTTATCTGCTATGTGAATTAATCTATCTCATTTTAATAACTTATGATAAATTGCAACTAAAATTTCAAATTGATTCGAATTTGATACTCGTTCTATTTAAATAATTGAAAACACATTTATAATTTTATTTTATATTGTTTAATTTGAATGATATTTTACATATATAGGTTTCATAAAAATTGAATGTACCATAAAGTTAGATGTACGCTACAATTGTACTCACTACAACAAAATCAGTCTTCAGCGACCGGTAGGATCGCCGGTCGCTGAAGATACTAAAAAAAAAATTAAAATAAAAAAGTTAAAAGTTCTGGCGACCAATCCTTCTGCGACCGGCGCATGTAGCCTTCAGCGACCGATTTGGCCCGGTCGCTGATGGGTATCCCTAAATCCCCGCCAAAGTCTTTCCTTTTCTTTCTCTGTCCCGCGTTTAATTTGTTTTAGGTTTAGCGAAAATAAAAGCCGCCCTAGCCGCTGCCGCCTGATCTCGCTGTCTCCGCTACCCCCTCTCTGTCACTCTCTTCTCTCCACTCCCATCCTTCACAGAGAAGAAAAACCCGCTCTCACTACTAATGAATACGAATCAGACCCAAAACCTGCTCCGCTTCCCTTCACGAAGGCCAAGGGAAGGCAGTCGCTGAGAATCGGGCCCCACTCCCAATCCTTAAGCGAAATCAAACCCGCTGTCACCGCTAATGAGATCCGACAAGAGAGAAAGCGAATCCGAAGAGGAGTCGTTTCTGCCCCTCCCCGCGAAATGCGATCGCTTATTCCGAGCGCTGACGAAGTGCCACCGCCGATCAGGAACCGACTCACGGTGGCGCGAGTTGCAGTGTCGGCACCTGAACCGCGCGCTGGGGGAGTGCGTTGTGATGGCATTGTGTGCCAACGAGGCGGAGGCCGTGCGGAGTCTCTGCTCCAGTGCAGGCACCTCGCTGAAGAGATCTCAGTGTCAACGAGCTCAGATCGGGTTATCCACTTGTTTGAAGCATCTCCTGCTTTTAAGGTAAGTGCTACTAATTTTGCTTTTAGAATTTAGAGTGGCATGCATGCTTTTTAGAGTCACTTGAATGTCCCCACTAGCTACCACAATTAATATGTTTCTGTAAAGTGCCACCTGCTTAAATTTACTGAGTTTCTGTCTTAATTCTTAGCATAAAACTTGGAAATTAATTAATTAATTCTACTCAAGAGTACAAGTTCCGTATATATATATATCATTTACATTGCTCACAAGTTGTCAGACTGGTTTACTGACTGTACTTCCCTAAACTAGTATCTGTAAAATTTGTTTGAATCGGTTTCTGTGAGCACTTGATCAGTCCAAACTCCAAACCAGTTATACTGGCATGCAGTGAAGAGATTAAACAAAGTGCATGCATATCTTAATCGGCCAATCATTTTCAATAGACCTACTTGTTTACATGGATGATGTTTGCTGTAGCAGACTAGCAGTAGGTACGATTACGAACGACTGATTTGTTGTCAGTAACTGAACTACTTACGCACAGACAGTAATTTTCAGAAATTCTTTTACTTCATGAGTGAGGGATGTAAAAATAAAGGGTGCTAAGCATCCTGTATTGAATTGGAAGTTTTCAATTTTTTGTCCTTCAAATTCTTTTTTACAACAATTGAATGTACTTGGAGATCAATTTTTTTTCATGATTTAATGAAAAGTTTAGATTAGGCTAGAGCTAGTTCTTATAAAAGAAATTAACACTAGTAATTAAAAATTTGACCTTGCTACAGTTTGCATGAAATTTAGTTATCGGTTTTGTTGTTCATGGCATGGCTCACAATTTAAAGTAAATGAGAGTTTCACCTTTCATTTATTAATTTAAAAATAGTGACATGTTAATGTACTGCAATAATTAATTCGGTATAGAGTCGATTTGCTTCACATATTGTTTCAACAAGATTAAGAAAAAGAGTGTTACAAACATGGTCATCTCAGATTCTCAGTGGTAACTTTTCAATAATATTTACTGGTACCAACTAAATAGTTTTCTCTTACAATTTTGATGTGTGACTTCAGGTATCGCTCACTCACTCTCTCTCTCTTTTTCCTTCGCTTAATTTTGATGTGTGACTTCAGGTACCTTACTGGTACCGTTATTGGTACCGTTACTGGTACCGTTATTTAATTGAATTTATTTCTTTGTAGGATTTTCGTTGCGACATGGAATGTAGGCGGTAAATCTCCACCCGATTATTTAAATGTCGAAGATTGGTTGCTTTCTTCGTCTCCGGCCGATATTTATGTTCTCGGGTATTTTTCTTATCAATTGATAATCAAATTCAAATCATAGGTTACCTGTACCTGTACTGGTATTTGGTTCGTGCCGTTACCAATGTACCTTAGAGACTTGATGCTATCTAACATCAATTTTTGATAATAATAATAGCTAATATAAAATCCAATAAAATAGCTCACAGGAAATCCAAAATAACAGTTAGCGAGTAACATAGCAACAGTTGGATGCTGCAGTTGATACAAGTCCAGTAGGGGCTGCATTGGCAATATCATATTTTTTTTTCTCGAAAACAAAATTCATCTGATTTTGAATGTGATTAATTTGTATGGTTCAGATGACCAGAATACTTGAGCAGGATGCATATGGCTTGACGATTTATACTAATATGGATTACGCATTTATTGTTGCTATGACTTCCATTTTAGACGCTGATAGAGAAAGTTCTTGAGATTTGGGTTTGCTTATTAATTAATTTATGTATTGATTTATGTTATATTTATGTGTTATTAATACGATCGAATTTGTGCTATATGTATTTCCTAATTCCCTTAATTAAGTTCCTGAATTCCATATAGAGATGTTTGATGTGTGAGAATTTAAATACTTAAAATGTGTTTTATGGTGTTTGATATAATAGAAACCAAATAGTGGATGTTGTAGATAATGGTTAAGTTTAGAATGTGGATGTTGTTCATAATTTAGAATTTTGATCTCTCTTGATTTATTAAAATAAGTCTTAATACGAATCAAAACAAATATTTATATTTCTCAGATTAATCATAAAATAAATGGTGCAAATTTAAATAATAAAAAAATGTCAAAAACCTGATAGAAGACTTTCAGCGACCGGTCTTAAGTATCAGCGACCGTTATATTTGGTCGCAGATACCTTTTTCTTGACATCAAAAAAAACAACAGCGACAAAAAAAAAGTGGTCGCAAAAACAGTATCAGCGACCGGGTGACGTCATTCAGTGACCGGTGACGTCATCAGAAGAGTATCAGCGACAAGGCTTACAGCGACCGGGGTTTCAGCGACCGGTTTTGGCTTTCTGCGACCGGATCAAGTATCAGCGACCGGAATTCCGGTCGCTGATAGTCCTTTTTGTTGTAGTGACTTGTGCTTAACTTTTTATATATGATATTGTTTGTGAGGATGCCAATATATTTATTGAAAGAAATCTGATATATATAAAAATATGAAAAAGTAGCAAATCACATCATTTAGTTACAGTTAAAGTGTAGATAAATGAACAAATATACCAATTTTCAATGTATCATACGTGATTAAATGCAATTGAAACATGTTTGCAGGAACGCTTTATTATGAAATTAATCACACCAGGAAGAGAAAATAATAAAAATATGATAACGATAATAATAAAAATGGATGCATAAGTTTTAGAAACCTTGCTAGCTTCTTCAAGATTTACAAATTAATTAACAGGGAACATTTGGAACGATCTTCCATAGCTGAAGCCGTTTATTGACGATGATCTTCTTCACGATGATTTTGGAGCCATCCGAGAAATTAGTATCATCATCATAAAAATATTCGGAACCGATGGCTGTCAGATTGAGAGAAGGCGTGTCTGCAATCCTGATGTAACGGAAACCTGTCGACCTCACCTCTGTCCACTTCACGGAATTCTCAAGGTGGTTCGGGTTGTAAGGAACTAAGGTGACCTGATGTATTAATGTAGAAATTAAACAGGGGTAAGTTTTATGTATTTATCTTAGCTATGAGTTCTTCAACTATCATGCCAAATAATTAAGTTTGGTTAACATCATTAATTACTTACCTCTTCATTTTCCCCAGCGGGGTTTTTAAGGGCTTCTGCCGTCACTCTGTTGACCAGTGCAAAAGCAGGTAAACCATCTTCATCTTTTACCTTATCACCATAACTCATGTCCTTGATCCAGTGCTACATGCATTGCATTTTTAATGAAAAATAATTAAACAAGTTAGTAAAATAGCTCATGCTAATTGTTAAAAATAACGGCTACAATTCAAATTTGTAAATAACGGCTAGTTAGTAATTAATAGACTAGGAGTTAGTGGTTAGTGGTTGGTAGTTGTAATTAATAGTATAACGGCTAGTTTTTTGTTCTTCTTCTTTATAAATAGACATATATGTAAAATCTGAAATTAAGATTGCAATAATAAAATTGTTTTCTTACATCTATTCTCTCTTACAAATTTAACATGGTATCAGAGCATAAGACTCTGTGACCGAAAAAACCACAAAACGCAACAAATTTCAGCAAAGAGAAATGGCTCAAGAAGAAGCAATGAATTTCTCCAAGCTAACAAACACTTTGCTCAACGGCAAGAATTACGTGTCATGGGCAAGGGCAGCATCCAGAGCCCTGAGTGGCCGAGAGATGTTAGAATACATCACTGGTGAAAAGAAGAAACCAGAAATTGCAGACGCAAACAAGCTATCTCCTGACGAAACGATATCAACAAAACAATGGAGAACAACAAACGATAGAATCATTACCTCACTACTAAACTCCCTGGAGCCGACCGTATCCGACCTCTTTATGATGGCCGACACAGCACATGATTTATGGGAAGCGGTAAAATCTATGTATGGTCAGGAAAATAATTTCTCTCATATTTATCAACTCATGCAGGAAATTCAACAAGAAAAACAAGAGTCGAGAAGTCATACGGAGTACCTTAGTGCTCTTGAGAAAAAACGAAATGAGCTTCGATCATATCGACCAATAACAACAGATTTGGCCACACTCCAAAAGCGAGCCGAAGAGGATGATATTTTTCAGTACCTCGCGGGTCTAAACCCGAGCTATGAAGCCGTAAGATCTCAAATCATGACCACGGTACCTCTTCCCTCTTATTCTCAAATTAAAAGTTTAATCCAACAAGAGGAAAGTAGAAGACTTACCATGAATGGTCAACAAATTGTAAGCCATGAAAGACACGAAACCCATGGCTTAGCCGTAAAAAATTTCAATTTTAATCAAAACCCTAGCTTTCAAAATCGCCCAAATCAATCAAAAAATGAAAAATGTAACCACTGTAAAAAAGATGGCCACACTCAAGATAGATGTTGGCACCTCTATCCCCATCTTAGACCAAAAAAATGGAAGGGAAATGATCAGAATCGAAATTGGGAAAAAAATGGCGAAAAAAAAAACAGAAGTTATGTAGCTTCTGTTGAAGAGAAAGGACTTAATAGGCTAGCGGGTTCGTCTGGAAATGGATTCGGACCCAACAACACTAGCCAAACTACTAATGGATTCAATTCCAACCCTGGCGGACCCAATAAGGAGACCCCAAATGGACCCTCCATTCCAGGCGCTGGCGGGTCATCCTGGAACGGGTCAGAGGCTAATTTTGGCGCAAATGGGTCATTTTCAAGCGGGTCAAGGCCTGGAGATCAAATGCAGCAGTATTTTCAGCAGTTCTGTGCGATGATGAACAATCAAAACAATTCCAGCATATGTGGTATTGCTTCTAACTCAAAAAATTTCTTTTTTAATCAAATTATTATAGATAGTGGTGCAACAGATCATATGTTTGGGAATAAACAACTACTGTCAAACCTCAACCCGACCAATGGTAATAATTTTGTATTGGTTGCAAATGGTATGAAGGCAAAAATAAATGGCGTAGGAGAAATTAATCTATGCAATAAACAAATTAAAAATGTTTTATATCTAGAAACATTTCCCGTAAACTTAATTTCTGTAAATAAATTAACACAAGAATTAAATTGTAATGCAATATTTTCTTGTAAAAACGTTGTATTTCAGGACCGGGAAACCGGGGTCAAGATTGGTGAAGGATTTCTAGAAAATGGACATTATCTTTTGAACTCCAAATTAAATTTCTGTGCTTCCGCAAAAGTCATTAATTCTGATATTTGGCATAAGAGACTTGGGCATCCTTCCGACAAGATTTTAAATAGTATTTTAGATTTTAAAAGTATAAATTGTACTACTTGTGAAATTTGCAAATTAGCAAAACAAACAAAGCTTCCTTTTTCTCTTTCTACGAGCAAAAGTAAAGCTCCTTTTGATTTAGTACATTTCGATGTATGGGGACCGGCCCCAATAGATTCATATAATGGATTCAAATATTTTCTTTTATTTATTGATGATTTTACAAAAGCAACTTGGTTATTTTTACTTAAATCCAAAGATGAAGTGTTTGATTGTTTTTATGAATTTTTATGTCTCATAGAAACACAATTTAATGCAAAATTAAAAATCTTTAGATCGGATAATGGAACCGAGTTTATAAATAGAAAGTTTTCAAGTCTCTTTAGAGAAAAGGGTATTATACATCAAACAACTTGTATAAATACTCCCGAACAAAATGGAGTATCGGAAAGAAAAAATAGACATTTATTAGAAATGACACGTTCATTATTATTTCAAAATAATGTTCCTAAAATTTATTGGTCCGATACTATTCTTTGTGCCACACATTTAATCAATAGATTACCAAGTATTAATTTAGAAAACAAAAGTCCATTAGAAATAATTTATCAAAAAAAAATCACTTATGACCATATGAGAGTATTTGGTTGTACAAGTTTCGTACATATTAAAAGAAAAGACAAACTTGATTTTGTTTCAACAAAAACTATTTTTTTAGAATACTCATCTAACAAAAAAGGTTATAAATGTTATGATCCGATTAACAAAAAAATATTTATTTTTAAAAATGTTATTTTTTGTGAGGATGAACCATATTTCAAAGAAAAAGAAATATTTCATCAAACATATTTAAATGACAATATAGTTTTACCTTACTTAGATGATTTGAGTTTTATTCCTAGAAATAATCATCAAGTTGAAAATAATCAAGAAAATGAAACTAATGATGACATAAATGAAAATGAAACGGAAGAAAGTTTACCGATTAGAAGAATATCATCTAGAGAACGACAACCATCAACTAGACTTAGAGATTATGTGACATATTCGGTACAATATCCAATTGAAAATTTTGTTCATATGACAACATCTCAACTGAATATCATACATTTCTCACTAGTATTGAAAAAGTATTAGAACCAAAAAATTACCAAGAAGCAATTAAATGTCCAATATGGTGTAAGGCTATGGATGAGGAATTAAAAGCCTTAGAACAAAATGAAACTTGGAAAATTGTTTCTCTACCAAAAAATAAAAAACCGGTTGGTTGTAAATGGGTGTATAAAACCAAATATAATAGTGATGGAACCATAGAAAGGTATAAAGCAAGACTTGTAGCTAAAGGATTCACCCAAACCTATGGCATAGACTATAACGAAACCTTTGCACCGGTTGCAAAAATGAATACCGTAAGAATTTTGTTTTCTATTGCCGTAAACAATGGTTGGGACCTCTACCAAATGGATGTTAAAAATGCATTTCTTCAAGGAACACTTGAAGAAGAGGTGTATATGACATTACCACCCGGTCATAAATTGGAAACAAATTCTAACTTGGCTTGTAGGCTTAATAAATCAATTTATGGATTGAAGCAATCTCCACGGGCATGGTATGGCAAGCTTAGCTCTTATTTAATTTCTTGCAATTTTAAAATTAGTAATGCCGATCATTCTTTATTTACAAAATGTGACGGTATCAATACTACTCTCATTTTAGTATATGTAGATGACATCATAATTACCGGAAATAATTTAGAACAAATTCAAAATATTAAGAAACAACTAAAAGAAAAATTTGACATAAAAGATTTAGGATATCTTAAATATTTTCTAGGAATAGAGGTAGCCACTTCGGATAAAGGACTTTTTATTTCTCAAAGAAAATATACACTTGACTTGTTAAAAGAAACCGGTAAGTTAGGATGTAAACCGGCCTCTACCCCAATTGACAACAAATGCAAATTAAATAGTGAAGATGGTGAACCTTTAAAAGACATAAATCAATTTCAAAGACTTGTAGGAAAATTGATATATCTAACGGTTACACGTCCGGATATTTCTTTTTCCGTAAGTCAAATTAGTAAATTCATGCACTCACCAAGAACACCACATTTAGAAGCTGTAAATAGAATTTTGAGATTTTTAAAAAATAATCCCGGCAAGGGTATTTGGATGAAAAATAATAATTCTAATGATATATGTGGCTATTCCGATGCAGATTGGGCCGGAAGCTTCGATAGAAAGTCAACAACCGGTTTTTGCATATTTGTAGGCGGAAATCTAGTCACATGGAAAAGCAAGAAACAAAATGTTGTAGCACGATCAAGCGCCGAAGCCGAATATCGTGCCATGGCATCAACCGCAAGTGAACTAACATGGATCAAGCAACTCCTATTGGACATGGGATTTAAAATTCAAGAACCGATGAAAATGTATTGCGACAATAATTCGGCACGACACATAGCTTCAAATCCCGTGTTTCATGAACGAACAAAACACATAGAAGTGGATTGCCACTTTATTAGAGAAAAAGTTCAAGCAAAAGAAATTAAAACACCATACGTAAAAAGTGAAGATCAACTCGCGGATATCTTCACTAAAGGCTTGGATCCGGGTCCATTCGAGAAAATTACAAGCAAGCTAGGATTGTACGATATATACATTCCTAGTTTGAGAGGGAGTGTTAAAAATAACGGCTACAATTCAAATTTGTAAATAACGGCTAGTTAGTAATTAATAGACTAGGAGTTAGTGGTTAGTGGTTGGTAGTTGTAATTAATAGTATAACGGCTAGTTTTTTGTTCTTCTTCTTTATAAATAGACATATATGTAAAATCTGAAATTAAGATTGCAATAATAAAATTGTTTTCTTACATCTATTCTCTCTTACAAATTTAACACTAATCAATCAAAACCAGTTATCAGAAATCACCCATAAAAGTAAAAAAGGAAAAGAATAACTTAATTAATCAATTATTTAACTACCTGATAGTGATCGTTAGGATCTGCAGGTGCCAACACAACGGTACCATTTCGTGCCGTGACACTAAGTTCGTCGTTGGCTTGGCAGTAAAGCCTGACCGTCGGTTGTCTTGGCAGCTTGGTGTTGTTGGAACCATTCGGTGGAGCATAGTCGGCCGTGTGGAAGCCATTATCGAAAGAACTATCAGCCCCACTCGGGTTCCCTTGATTGTTGGTACAAGCAGGCTTATCAACGTCTGGTTTCAGAGGTGGTGCTGGACCTGGCGGTCGAGGTGTTACCAGGAGATCAAACTTGATTCTCATAATATCGTCTTTCACATACTTCGAATTAGCGAGGTCCGTTATGCTAGAGTAGGAGACGCCATGACGGGCCATTTTACCTGATGGCTTCAAAGATATCTGATTCGTGCCAGTACGGAATTCCCATAGGGAGGTGGTCCAGTTCCACTGATATATGGTACAAACCACCCAGCATTCTTCTGTTGCATTCAGCACCTTGAAAAAAACCTTTGAGTTGTCAGTGTTTGAGGTAGGAGTTGAGTCGCTCATTCCTTTTGGGTAGAATTGTATCATCCAGTCATAGCCCCCCAATGTGAAGGGCTCTGACTGGATGCCCTCATTATTGCACAAAAGTCGGGTTCTCATGGAATAAAATTGTGTTATATCAACAATTTTCGACCCGGCGACGTAAAGCCGGTCATTCGTATCCATTGCGATTAATGGTTGTTAGAGCAAAACTTAATTGATGAGAAGGATATAGAGTTGTTAGTTATACTGATCTTTGAGCACTTGTTGTGGGATGAGTCCATTAATTTGCAGATGTTCTTGCATTTATAGATAGATGGTCCAAGGTGTGCAAACGGATGGGATATGGATTGGATAGTGGTAAAACCATATCCGCATTTGCTTTTAATTTTCAGATATGGATACGGATCAGATATTAGACGGATACATACGGATACGAATCGGATATCAGATATCCTTATATATATACATAAATTCAAAACCATAGATGGACCATCAATAATACATACGGATCAGATATCGGATATCGGATATTCGTAATATATAGTAAACTATATGGTATTTATCTACTATTCGGATACATATAATTAAAATTCAAAACCATATCCGTATCCGTATCTGCACGGATATTCGGATATTGGATATCCATGTCTAATTTTCGAATACGGATGCGAATACGGTCAGATAATATCCGACCCGTTTGCACCCCTATAGATGGACCATCAGTTGCCGCCTCAGAATTAATTACAAAATATAAATAAATAAACAAACTAGTAGATACAAGAACCTATCTTTCGTCTAGTGGCAAAGACACATGACTCCCATGTGAGAAGTTATGAGTTCGAAACCCACAAGAGGGAAATCATCTGTATTAATACAAGGGTTTGAAATGTGTTGGGTGGCTTGACTTCCAACTCATACTTAAAAAAAATAGTAGTTATGAAAAAAGGTGTAGGTCAGATCACAAGAACCAGCATTTGGTCTAGTGGCAAAGGTAATGCTTCTTGTATAAGAGGTAGCAGGTTCGAAATCCTAAGTTAAGATTATGCTCTCTCTGTGTAGGACAATTTTTTATAGATATTAAATAGTTGGATGGCTTTACCTCCAATCTTTACTTAAAAAAGATAGACAGATCACAAGTTCTTTGATCTAGTGGCAAAGACAATGTTCTTTGTGTGGGAGATCGCAAGTTCGAAATTCCGAATGAGCATAAACGAAATAGTTGAGTAGTTTGACCTCTGACCTTTACTAATAAAAATTATTAAATTAATTGAAGCAAACAAATCACATTGACACCGACCTCTTGTCTATCCTAAAAATTCGTCGGTGACTTGAAATAAACAAAATTCATATAAATTGATCTTTATTTCATAACGAGCAAATAATAGGCTGTAAAATTAACACAGATTGATCGTTCAATGCCTTAGATCTGAATCTCGATTTTCAATTCATGCAGGATATTGTTTATTAACTGACAGGATCTCCAATTAATATTAATCGACTGACTCGGCCTTTGGATCGCTAAATTGTGCACGGTTTTTTAACCGTTTATAAAACTACTAATCTTACATGATTTTTTATTGAAAACCTTATATAATTCATATTCTTTTCGCTGATTTTTTTCACCACAACACATCATACACAGCTTTTAAAATAAAAAAACCTGTTAACATGCATTATTTCTATGCAAATTTTTAGGGGCTGTTTAATTTGTATGATATTTTTAGGAGCTTGGCGCGATAAGGCCATTGATGTGTGGTAAAATTCATGGTGTTTAATTATTCAAAATAACATATTAATTCAGTATTAATTGCATTCTGCTGGTAGGTAAGCTCCAATTAATTTTATGTACTTTTTAGATATACATAATTGCAGCCTGTCTGTTGGTATATAAGCTCCAATTCAGTATTAATTGCAGTCTGTCCGTGGGTAAGTCTCTTAACTTCAAATCGCTAATCCAACATAAAGATAATTGTCCAATATTATCTGTTTAAATTTATATAAGAGAATTTGTTCTGATGATCATGTGAAAGTTCAAATTCTTTAATTTAGTCCAAATAAGACTCAAATTATTTACATGATAGTTTTACTTAATTTGAATACAATCGGGCAAAATAAATAGGTATTTGTTGATGCATCCATCTCACAAGTAATTTGTATATATTGCGACATCAATATATACCAATATTTCTCTGGCCCTTAATCCATACTTAATGACTTATGATAAAGTATCAATAAAATTTTAAATTAAATCAAATTAAATACTCATTCTATGTATTACATTATTGAAAACACATCTACGATTTTAATTTTTTCAATTGAATAATATTTCTTCATATAAAGGTACGATAAAGTTTATTAATGTACTATTAAATTTGTACGCTATAATTGACCTATGCTTAACTTTTTATGAAATTGTTTGTGAGCATGCCTATAATTTTATAAAATTTTAATTAATTTTATAATTTTTCTTTATATAACACACAGATGGATCGTTCCTTGCTTTATATCTGAATCTCGATTTTCATGTCTGAACGTTTTAATTGAATCTCGATGTCATATAAAGCACTGGATCTTTAATTAATTAATATTAATTGACTGATTGACTCGGTCTATAGCGTTCACATTGCCTGAATAGCTCTTTCATGGAACCGAATCTCCTGCCTCATGTGGACAGAAAATTCATGTCCATAAAATTACTGACATGTGGGTCTGGAATGAATTTTGAGGCAAAACTATATCCAATATTTAAATGTTAAAATCCACTTCGGACTCACGTGTCAGTGACTTTAGAATCGAGTAGGAATATCTTGCCCACAGGAAAAGGAGATTCGGTTCCCTCTTTTACAGGTCGGCTAACACTAATAATATCTTTTAGAATCTTTTGTCTAATTAACATCACATATTAGTCCCTCTGCCTTTTGTTATTACAAATATAAATTATAGTTTTTGTGCATCGAAAATTAAAAAAAATGACCCATGCGTAGTGACTTTATCAATTATATATAAATATTTATACTTATAATACGAATTGTCAATATATATTTTACATGAGTAGAATTAGGATGATTTTAAACTTATCAAGCCATTTGGTAAGTTTAACTTCAAAAGTATCTTTCGAAATGAATTCGAACTACAAATTTAGACTGTTAAAATTGATTTATTTCACATGTGATCACCACTACAGAAATGAATTCGAACTATTTATATGTCAAATTTATAAATTAATGAATTAATTTATTATAAAGTTAAGTGGTACAAAAATAATTAAAAAATGAACTTATTTGAATTAACTTGTGAATCTTTTTTTAGTGCTTAATTTTATTTTCTATTTATTTGAAAGTTTACACATTTTGAATGTAAATGCAACACTCGTGAAATAGATCGGTTTCAACAATTTGAATTTGTCGTTTGAAGTCAATTCAATAAGCTTTTAAACTCATCAAAGGACTTAAGAGAGCTTAAGAGCACCTTTGTTGTTCTCTATACACACACCTAGTGTATTAAAGCCATGCAATGTTGTGTTTCGACATGCCGTGTTTAGGCGTGTACGGAACATATGCCGTGATAACACATCAAAATATCTGAACGTGTCGTACTATACAGTACCACAGATAAACGCAACACATTTAACAGCACAACACGGCCTGAGGTGTATTTCGACGTATCGTGCTAGGTTTTTTTTTTAAGATTTTGATAATTTATTACTTTAAAAATGTGTACTAATGTCCAAATAAATTAAATTATATTGTTTTGTAAGTTTCAATTTTTATTCAAAATATTTTGTAGTATTTTTGTGTTTTGGTTTCATTTGAAAAATATTTGTTGGTAAAGAAGTTGAAACGTGTTGTGCCGTATATAGATGTGTCGCATCAGTATGTGTCGTGATGTACTGTTGCTTAAATGCTTGGATTTTAATAAAATTAAGACACAACACAGATGGATGGTTCCATTCCTTAGATCTGAGTCTCGATTTTACGGTGGAGTCATGGTATTATTTAATACTAATTGACGGATTGACTTGGTCACTTGGCCTATAGGGGGCTGCACTTGGATCTGAATCTCGAATTTTATATGAAGGACACGATCTCCAATTAATTGATATTAATTGATTGATTGACTCGGTCTATAGCGTTCACATTGCCTAAATCGCTATTTTACATGTCGATCGGCTAACAGTAAAAACAGTATCGTTTGTCTAATTAGCATCACATATTGGTCCTTCTACCTTTTGTTAATTACAATTATAAATTATAGTTTTCGTTCATAGAAAACTAAAAAAAAAAAGGACCCATGCGCAGTGACTTTATCAATTATATATTAATATTTATACTTATAATACGATACGTCAATATACATTTTACATGAGTAGAATTAGAATGATTTTAGACTTACCAAACCATTTCGTAACAGAAATGTAGTCTTCTAATGAGTAAAATATGGATCTATTTGCAAAACCGTTTATAAATCAACTTATGAATTAATTTATTATAAAGTTATTTGAATTAACTTGTGAATTTTTTTTTTACCACTTAACTTTATGTTAGATCTATTCGAAAGTTTACAAATTTTGTATCTAAATGTAACACTCATGAAGTAGATCGGTTTCAATAGTTTAATTTGTCGTTTGAAATTCGATAAGTTTTTAGAGTTAAACTCGTTAAGGAACTTGGTGAGCTTTAAAGCACCTTTGTTGTACTCTTTACACACACCTAGTGTATCGAAGCCACGCAATGTCGTGTTTAGGCATGTCCGGAGCACGTGCCGTTCTAACACATTAAAATTTCTAGACGTGTCGTGCCACACAGTACCACAGAAAATTTATTACTACACAATTAACAGCACAATTAACACGGCTTGGTAAGGTGTGTTTCAATGTATCGTGTGGTACTTAGATGTGCCATGCCGTTTTTTTTTTTAAGATTTTGATAATTTATTACTTTAAAAATGTGTACTAATGTCCGAAATATCCATAAAATCGAAAAAAAATTATTATATTTTTTGTAAGTTTCCATTTTTTCAAATATTTTGTAGTATTTTTGTGTTTTGGTTTCATTTGAAAAATATTTGTTGGTAAAGAAGTTGAATAATTTTCTTGAAATGTGTCGTGCCGTATCCGTGTCTAGATGTGTCGTGTTGTGATGTCCAGACAACGTGTCATGCTTAAACGTGTGGATTTTGGTAAAACTAAGACACAACACGGCTATATATAGACACAACACGTCTTGTTTGTGTACCGTTGTCTGGACGTGTCATGTTTAAACATGCCAATTTTAGAAATATTAAGACACAACATGGCTAACAAGACGTACTGACAAGTGTGTCTGACATGTCTTGCTTTTGCAATATACTCTAAACAGCCACAACCACACTGATAAGCCTCAATTATATCTATATTATTTTGGCCGCAATTCTCATGGGACTTGCAAAGCCTGAAATTGCCATAATTTAACACTGATTGTTTTATTTCCCTTAATACATGCACACTTATTCAGTGGCCCTTCCACTACTCTTCTTACAACGCAAACTGCACCTCGTATAACATTAACCAGAGCTTGGCTATTTGCACAACCTGCACAGCCAGTACCTCTGATCGCAGCCTGGTACATTTAAATACCCATGCGTTTCTCTCTTTCCAAATCAACCAACATGCAGCTACAAAGCGGGCACCCCATTCCAAGATTTGCACCATGTTTCCTGCGTAGGAACAGAAGATGATTTGTCATTTCAATCAGATAAGCATTTAAGATCACCTGTATTCAGTCATCCTACCCCTCTATTTTGCAGAAGTCCAAGAGTTGCACTATGTTTCCATGGTACCATAATTTGATGTCCCAACAAATCACTAATCTTGTTCCATGTTGCTATCGCGTATGGACATGTATACACATGATGCATTTAAGATCACATCTATTCATCTGCTGCTTTTCTTTTGAACAACGTACTTGATAACAGAGAATGAAATCTGCTGCTTTTCTTTTAGAAAAGAAGAAACTTATTTTTCCTCATCCAACCGTTAATTTTTATCGAAATTCGTGCATAAAAATATTTGAACGGTTAAATGAGAAAAAGCAAATTCCTTCTCTTCCAAAAGAAAAACAGCATAAAAGACAGTTGACTTGGTCAAAGTCTTCTCCTGTTAACATCGCATTGAATTTTCCAACAACATTGAAAGAGCAAATTGTTCCGTCACATTACCTTCAATATGAAATATCTTCCTACTAGCTTCAAACCTAAAAAAAAAAAATGATCTTCTCAAAATTGACTTCACAATTGACTGAAAAAAAAGAAGGCTAATGGAATTGAGATAAGATATGGATTTAGAAGAAGATTTATGAAGAACTGTTTATATCAAAGGACTTAAATTATATCAAAGGTGAGTTAACTGAGTTTAATATGACCCGACTTTTAGAAGCAGTAAATCATGTGACTATTTGCAACAACTTTTTCAATTTTTGTTTTCTTTAACCTGTCTCCAAACTGTTCCTCTCTATTAGAAGTCTAGTTAAATGTAAGGTGAAATATGACACTCCCTAAGAACTAAATCTTAATTTGCATATTTTTGTGGAAAAAAAAATTCAGGGTGGTATTTAGAAGCTACATATGCAAGTAAGGAATTGCATGTAGTGGAGCTTTTATAATTTGTGCGTTGCCACCACCAGTGTTGTGCATCGCCACCTGAAAGCGGCATTTGGTACAGACCTTTCACACAATAAAACTTTTATTCGCAAACAATCTATTAAATGTACTCGCTGTACTCGCAAACAAGGCGAAAACTTTCATTCGCAAACGATGTCTATAGTTTCTTAATTGATAATTTTCGTTGTGATCGCATATACGATAAAACACACTCTAAAACATCAATCGACCGTAGATCTTAATCAGAGGCATGGCTGTACTAAAAAAAAAAAAAATACAAGAAGAAAAATCTCACACACAACAAGTAGTACTAGTTAAAATGAGAAAGGATATACAATATGCCTAACGGTTAACAATAATTTAATTTAACATCCAACTCGGATTCAACATTAGAATAACGAGGTTCTTAATAATTTGAAGTACTTAATAACTTGATGCAGCTACATAAACAGGAAATAGCAAATTACAACAACAAAATAAAATAGAAACAAACTTAACAGTATAATGAAAATTCAACTGGCAATGGAATAATCATTCTCAAGATCCACAAGCCTTTGGAGAAAACTCGGAATCGGAGGCATCAAAACTTCAACAACACCCTCCAACATGTGAACAACTTGTCGCATCGATGGTCTGTCTGTTTCCATCTCTTGAATGCACCAACAAGCAACCTTACAAGCTATGTTTAGCTCCCCCATGTCGGCATTTCCCTGCAACCTATCATCTAACAGGCACACAATCTCTCCTTGTCTAGTTTTCATAGCAGCATAAAGAGGGAAGTAAGTGCATTCCTGGTTTTGGAATTTCTCTGTATTTCTCTTCCCTGATATGATTTCGAAAAGCATCATGCCGAAACTATAGACATCGGCTTTTTTTGTAATTGGTTGCCCCGAAATCCATTCGGGTGCAAGATAGCCAATTGTTCCTCTCATTGTTGTTAATGCTCTGCTAAAATCTCTCCCCAGTAGTTTTGCCATACCAAAATCGGCAACTTTAGGACAAAAGTTGGCATCGAGAAGTATATTCCCAGGCTTAATGTCACAATGAATAATGCAATCTCTACATTCCTCATGCAAATAAGTTAAACCTCTTGCAATTCCAACCATTATTTCGTAACGGGTGTTCCAGTTTAAACCATCACCTTGATTTGAAAAGAGATGAGAATCTAAAGAACCATTTGGCATGTACTCATACACCAACGACTGTTTAGTGCCTTCGGAACAAAATCCAAGAAGTTTAACAAGGTTTATGTGCTGAATTATTCCTATTGTTTGCACCTCCGTTCTAAACTGCTTCTCATCAAAGCAAGCATTTTTCATTCTCTTAACAGCCACAACAGTTGAATTTGGTAATGATCCCTTGAACACACTACCAAACCCTCCTTCTCCAAGCTTGTGAAAGAAATTCTTGGTGATACTTTTTGTTTCTGCATATGAATATGCTACCAGTTGGTCCCCAGTTATATCCTTTTGGTTGAAGATAAGGCAAATTGCTTTGCGCTTCCAAGAAACCAATAACCCAACAACCAATAAGGCTGCAACCCCTATGGCTGACATAATGATCAATCGATGTGCTCGATAACTATGTTTGGGTGCTGCAATTTGAATACGAATGTTCATTCGATAACCATTCTGGTAGTCACTTCTTAGGATAGTATTTTTTAGTTCTTCAAACCATAGGCTACAGTTATTCTGATATGAGTAAGCGGTACAAGAGCAATTACGTACTAAGACATGCTGCGGCACACTCGTTTTCATCTTTTAGCACAAGCAATTGAGGATTATCAGGATACTTATCTATGTTTTCTATTGGGAAGAATACATTATGAGAACTGGAACTCCTACTAATTTGACAATTGAGTGATATATTTCTTGAACAACCGGCACTGTAGTTGTAGTTGTTTTCCCATTGTTCTGGATCTGCAGGTTGGAAACCATAAGGACAAGAGCATTGTCCTGAGCAGAAGCTAGATGAACCACAATATGAATCAAAGTCGCACAGAGTATCAGGACCAAACCAAAGAGTATTAAAATTGGGAGGATCATTATACCAATTCTGTTAAAAATTGATTAAAAGTTGCAATTAGCATCAGAGGCGTGGGTACTATAATTAGGAATTTCTATTTTAGTAAATTTAGTAATTAGAGGCATAATGTGCCTGAAATAGTATGAATTGCAGTTTCGGTCAGCAGAGTTATTTATGGTAATGGATGCTAAATCTAGATTGTAGTGCAGTTATAGAAAGTAGTGGGTTCTAAAATTAGATAGATATACTTGTTATAAATCTGTAAGAATGTTATGTAATAGTTTGCAAGGAGTAAGTAATGAAGAAGTGAATTTCTGCAGAAATTCTTTGTCTCTGTTTTTGTTTATCCTTCCGAAATTTCCAACAAATTGGTATCAGAGCAAGTCGATCCTAGAGCGTTTTCATGGCAGAAAACGGCAGCACCATCGTGAATGTCACGCAACCAGCAATTCCGCTGTTCAAAGGCGAGAATTATGAATTTTGGAGCATCAAGATGACGACCTTGTTCAAGTCTCATGGCCTATGGGACTTGATAGCAAATGGAGTTCCTAATCCAGATCCTAATCCGCAAGAGAATCAGAAGAGAGATGCACGAGCGCTGTTTTTCATCCAACAAGCAGTGCATGACACCATCTTCTCGAAAATTGCAGCAGCCACCAATGCAAAGGAGGCATGGACAACCTTGAAGACGGCATTTCAAGGAAGCACACGAGTTATGGCCATCAAATTGCAAGGCCTTCGTCGAGATTTCGAGACACTGCTCATGCAAACAGAAGAACCAGTGCAGATTTTCCTGTCAAGAGTCACATCCATTGTCAACCAAATTCGCACATACGGAGACAACATGTCAGAACAGACCGTGGTGGCAAAAGTGTTGAGAAGTCTACCACCAAAATTTGATCACGTTGTGGCAGCAATTGAAGAATCAAAGGATCTCGCAACGTACACCTTTGATGAACTCATGGGATCATTGCAGACCCATGAATCAAGGCTGTCCAGATCAGAAGAAAGTGGTGTTGAAAAGGCCTTTTACACGAAGGGGGAGTCAACTCGAGGTAGAACCACGAGCAGTAAGTTTCCACCTCAATTCCAGCAAAGGTATCAACAAAATCAGCAACAATTCCAGCAGTTCCAGCAGTCCAACAGATTGCAAAGGAAAGATGTACAGTGCTATTATTGCAACAGGTTCGGGCACTACCAATCTGAGTGCTACAAGAAGCAAAGGGAGGAGAATCAAGCAAGCTATGCTGTAGAAGAAAATGGGCAACCGTCGCTCTTCATGGCATACACCGAAAGCAAGATTGACGCAAGCAGCAAGGGCACAGTAGGAGTGCACATAAAAGAAAATGGTGGCAGCAGTCCAGAAAGTGGCAAAATCATGGTGAGTAGAAATTTTTTGTTTGATGAAAAAGCCCTCAAGGTGGAGAATGTAGGGCTCATTCGTCAGAGGCCGTTGAAGCTGGTGTATAACCATGATATACGGCTGGCTCAGATGTCAGAAAAATGTAGTTTCAAGGTGTTGAGAGATATTGTGACGAAGAGGTTTCCTTCATTAAAATATGTGCTGATCAAGTACAAGGATTCTGATGGGGATCTGGTTACCATTACTGATACACAAATGCTGAGGATGGCAGAATCATGTTTCGACCAGCATGTACAGATGGAGGCAGAGAAAGAAGAAAAGGGACTTTCCTTGATGAGACTACATATTGTAGAAGTCAATCCTGAGCAAAAGCCAACAATCACAGAGGAGGAAACTGAAGTTCTTGTTTCCACCACAAACTTAAATGAAGTAACCAAAGAGGCCACAGCTGGAGCAGATGTTAACATGCAGGATTTGAAACCTGAAGCAGATGCTGCTGCTGCTGCTCCTGGGAGTGAAATTGGCACCCCAGAATCTGATCAGAAGTATGTGCAGATGGAAACCGAGACCAAGGTGGAGTCTAAGAAGAAAGTAAAGAAGATCAATGTGTCAGTGCAAGAAATGGTATATGGTGCATTGCCAGCTGAGGAGGCAAAGACAAGAAAGAAGGAGAAAGTAAAGGAGAAGCAATTGAAGAAGATGCTAGAGGGCAAGCTTCTAATTGGGAAACATAACGACGAAGCAGCAGAAAATGAAGAATGGCATCAAGCAAAGTTAGAAGAATTGATTGCAGCAAGAACAGTGAAGCTCAAGCGGAAAAATTATGAAGAACAAAACGCATGCATATTTACAAAGGCAATGGTACGAGGCAAGTTCAACAAATTCAGTTCTGCAATTGGAGTTGGCAACTTTGAATCAAGGGGGAGTGTTAAAAATTGATTAAAAGTTGCAATTAGCATCAGAGGCGTGGGTACTATAATTAGGAATTTCTATTTTAGTAAATTTAGTAATTAGAGGCATAATGTGCCTGAAATAGTATGAATTGCAGTTTCGGTCAGCAGAGTTATTTATGGTAATGGATGCTAAATTTATATTGTAGTGCGGTTATAGAAAGTAGTGGGTTCTAAAATTAGATAGATATACTTGTTATAAATCTGTAAGAATGTTATGTAATAGTTTGCAAGGAGTAAGTAATGAAGAAGTGAATTTCTGCAGAAATTCTTTGTCTCTGTTTTTGTTTATCCTTCCGAAATTTCCAACAAATTGGTATCAGAGCAAGTCGATCCTAGAGCGTTTTCATGGCAGAAAACGGCAGCACCATCGTGAATGTCACGCAACCAGCAATTCCGCTGTTCAAAGGCGAGAATTATGAATTTTGGAGCATCAAGATGACGACCTTGTTCAAGTCTCATGGCCTATGGGACTTGATAGCAAATGGAGTTCCTAATCCAGATCCTAATCCGCAAGAGAATCAGAAGAGAGATGCACGAGCGCTGTTTTTCATCCAACAAGCAGTGCATGACACCATCTTCTCGAAAATTGCAGCAGCCACCAATGCAAAGGAGGCATGGACAACCTTGAAGACGGCATTTCAAGGAAGCACACGAGTTATGGCCATCAAATTGCAAGGCCTTCGTCGAGATTTCGAGACACTGCTCATGCAAACAGAAGAACCAGTGCAGATTTTCCTGTCAAGAGTCACATCCATTGTCAACCAAATTCGCACATACGGAGACAACATGTCAGAACAGACCGTGGTGGCAAAAGTGTTGAGAAGTCTACCACCAAAATTTGATCACGTTGTGGCAGCAATTGAAGAATCAAAGGATCTCGCAACGTACACCTTTGATGAACTCATGGGATCATTGCAGACCCATGAATCAAGGCTGTCCAGATCAGAAGAAAGTGGTGTTGAAAAGGCCTTTTACACGAAGGGGGAGTCAACTCGAGGTAGAACCACGAGCAGTAAGTTTCCACCTCAATTCCAGCAAAGGTATCAACAAAATCAGCAACAATTCCAGCAGTTCCAGCAGTCCAACAGATTGCAAAGGAAAGATGTACAGTGCTATTATTGCAACAGGTTCGGGCACTACCAATTTGAGTGCTACAAGAAGCAAAGGGAGGAGAATCAAGCAAGCTATGCTGTAGAAGAAAATGGGCAACCGTCGCTCTTCATGGCATACACCGAAAGCAAGATTGACGCAAGCAGCAAGGGCACAGTAGGAGTGCACATAAAAGAAAATGGTGGCAGCAGTCCAGAAAGTGGCAAAATCATGGTGAGTAGAAATTTTTTGTTTGATGAAAAAGCCCTCAAGGTGGAGAATGTAGGGCTCATTCGTCAGAGGCCGTTGAAGCTGGTGTATAACCATGATATACGGCTGGCTCAGATGTCAGAAAAATGTAGTTTCAAGGTGTTGAGAGATATTGTGACGAAGAGGTTTCCTTCATTAAAATATGTGCTGATCAAGTACAAGGATTCTGATGGGGATCTGGTTACCATTACTGATACACAAATGCTGAGGATGGCAGAATCATGTTTCGACCAGCATGTACAGATGGAGGCAGAGAAAGAAGAAAAGGGACTTTCCTTGATGAGACTACATATTGTAGAAGTCAATCCTGAGCAAAAGCCAACAATCACAGAGGAGGAAACTGAAGTTCTTGTTTCCACCACAAACTTAAATGAAGTAACCAAAGAGGCCACAGCTGGAGCAGATGTTAACATGCAGGATTTGAAACCTGAAGCAGATGCTGCTGCTGCTGCTCCTGGGAGTGAAATTGGCACCCCAGAATCTGATCAGAAGTATGTGCAGATGGAAACCGAGACCAAGGTGGAGTCTAAGAAGAAAGTAAAGAAGATCAATGTGTCAGTGCAAGAAATGGTATATGGTGCATTGCCAGCTGAGGAGGCAAAGACAAGAAAGAAGGAGAAAGTAAAGGAGAAGCAATTGAAGAAGATGCTAGAGGGCAAGCTTCTAATTGGGAAACATAACGACGAAGCAGCAGAAAATGAAGAATGGCATCAAGCAAAGTTAGAAGAATTGATTGCAGCAAGAACAGTGAAGCTCAAGCGGAAAAATTATGAAGAACAAAACGCATGCATATTTACAAAGGCAATGGTACGAGGCAAGTTCAACAAATTCAGTTCTGCAATTGGAGTTGGCAACTTTGAATCAAGGGGGAGTGTTAAAAATTGATTAAAAGTTGCAATTAGCATCAGAGGCGTGGGTACTATAATTAGGAATTTCTATTTTAGTAAATTTAGTAATTAGAGGCATAATGTGCCTGAAATAGTATGAATTGCAGTTTCGGTCAGCAGAGTTATTTATGGTAATGGATGCTAAATTTATATTGTAGTGCGGTTATAGAAAGTAGTGGGTTCTAAAATTAGATAGATATACTTGTTATAAATCTGTAAGAATGTTATGTAATAGTTTGCAAGGAGTAAGTAATGAAGAAGTGAATTTCTGCAGAAATTCTTTGTCTCTGTTTTTGTTTATCCTTCCGAAATTTCCAACAAATTGGTATCAGAGCAAGTCGATCCTAGAGCGTTTTCATGGCAGAAAACGGCAGCACCATCGTGAATGTCACGCAACCAGCAATTCCGCTGTTCAAAGGCGAGAATTATGAATTTTGGAGCATCAAGATGACGACCTTGTTCAAGTCTCATGGCCTATGGGACTTGATAGCAAATGGAGTTCCTAATCCAGATCCTAATCCGCAAGAGAATCAGAAGAGAGATGCACGAGCGCTGTTTTTCATCCAACAAGCAGTGCATGACACCATCTTCTCGAAAATTGCAGCAGCCACCAATGCAAAGGAGGCATGGACAACCTTGAAGACGGCATTTCAAGGAAGCACACGAGTTATGGCCATCAAATTGCAAGGCCTTCGTCGAGATTTCGAGACACTGCTCATGCAAACAGAAGAACCAGTGCAGATTTTCCTGTCAAGAGTCACATCCATTGTCAACCAAATTCGCACATACGGAGACAACATGTCAGAACAGACCGTGGTGGCAAAAGTGTTGAGAAGTCTACCACCAAAATTTGATCACGTTGTGGCAGCAATTGAAGAATCAAAGGATCTCGCAACGTACACCTTTGATGAACTCATGGGATCATTGCAGACCCATGAATCAAGGCTGTCCAGATCAGAAGAAAGTGGTGTTGAAAAGGCCTTTTACACGAAGGGGGAGTCAACTCGAGGTAGAACCACGAGCAGTAAGTTTCCACCTCAATTCCAGCAAAGGTATCAACAAAATCAGCAACAATTCCAGCAGTTCCAGCAGTCCAACAGATTGCAAAGGAAAGATGTACAGTGCTATTATTGCAACAGGTTCGGGCACTACCAATTTGAGTGCTACAAGAAGCAAAGGGAGGAGAATCAAGCAAGCTATGCTGTAGAAGAAAATGGGCAACCGTCGCTCTTCATGGCATACACCGAAAGCAAGATTGACGCAAGCAGCAAGGGCACAGTAGGAGTGCACATAAAAGAAAATGGTGGCAGCAGTCCAGAAAGTGGCAAAATCATGGTGAGTAGAAATTTTTTGTTTGATGAAAAAGCCCTCAAGGTGGAGAATGTAGGGCTCATTCGTCAGAGGCCGTTGAAGCTGGTGTATAACCATGATATACGGCTGGCTCAGATGTCAGAAAAATGTAGTTTCAAGGTGTTGAGAGATATTGTGACGAAGAGGTTTCCTTCATTAAAATATGTGCTGATCAAGTACAAGGATTCTGATGGGGATCTGGTTACCATTACTGATACACAAATGCTGAGGATGGCAGAATCATGTTTCGACCAGCATGTACAGATGGAGGCAGAGAAAGAAGAAAAGGGACTTTCCTTGATGAGACTACATATTGTAGAAGTCAATCCTGAGCAAAAGCCAACAATCACAGAGGAGGAAACTGAAGTTCTTGTTTCCACCACAAACTTAAATGAAGTAACCAAAGAGGCCACAGCTGGAGCAGATGTTAACATGCAGGATTTGAAACCTGAAGCAGATGCTGCTGCTGCTGCTCCTGGGAGTGAAATTGGCACCCCAGAATCTGATCAGAAGTATGTGCAGATGGAAACCGAGACCAAGGTGGAGTCTAAGAAGAAAGTAAAGAAGATCAATGTGTCAGTGCAAGAAATGGTATATGGTGCATTGCCAGCTGAGGAGGCAAAGACAAGAAAGAAGGAGAAAGTAAAGGAGAAGCAATTGAAGAAGATGCTAGAGGGCAAGCTTCTAATTGGGAAACATAACGACGAAGCAGCAGAAAATGAAGAATGGCATCAAGCAAAGTTAGAAGAATTGATTGCAGCAAGAACAGTGAAGCTCAAGCGGAAAAATTATGAAGAACAAAACGCATGCATATTTACAAAGGCAATGGTACGAGGCAAGTTCAACAAATTCAGTTCTGCAATTGGAGTTGGCAACTTTGAATCAAAGGGGAGTGTTGAAAATTGATTAAAAGTTGCTATAATTAGCATCAGATGCGTGGCTGCTATAATTAGCAATATCTTTTTTTCTAAATTCAGTAATTAGAGTCATGATGTGTCTGAAATAGGATGAACTGCAGTTCTAGTCAGCAAGGTTATTTATGGTAATAGGTGCTAATTTTAGATTGTAGTATTGTTATAGGAAGTAGTAGGTTCTAAGAATAGATAGATGTATATTTGTTATAAATATGTAAGCATGTTATGTAATAGTTTGCAAGGAGTAAGTAATGAAGAAGTGAATTTCTGCAGAAATTCTTTGTCTCTGTTTTTGTTTATCCTTCCGAAATTTCCAACAAATTGGTATCAGAGCAAGTCGATCCTAGAGCGTTTTCATGGCAGAAAACGGCAGCACCATCGTGAATGTCACGCAACCAGCAATTCCGCTGTTCAAAGGTGAAAATTATGAATTTTGGAGCATCAAAATGACGACCTTGTTCAAGTCTCATGGCCTATGGGACTTGATAGCAAATGGAGTTCCTAATCCAGATCCTAATCCGCAAGAGAATCAGAAGAGAGATGCACGAGCGCTGTTTTTCATCCAACAAGCAGTGCATGACACCATCTTCTCGAAAATTGCAGCAGCCACCAATGCAAAGGAGGCATGGACAACCTTGAAGACGGCATTTCAAGGAAGCACACGAGTTATGGCCATCAAATTGCAAGGCCTTCGTCGAGATTTCGAGACACTGCTCATGCAAACAGAAGAACCAGTGCAGATTTTCCTGTCAAGAGTCACATCCATTGTCAACCAAATTCGCACATACGGAGACAACATGTCAGAACAGACCGTGGTGGCAAAAGTGTTGAGAAGTCTACCACCAAAATTTGATCACGTTGTGGCAGCAATTGAAGAATCAAAGGATCTCGCAACGTACACCTTTGATGAACTCATGGGATCATTGCAGACCCATGAATCAAGGCTGTCCAGATCAGAAGAAAGTGGTGTTGAAAAGGCCTTTTACACGAAGGGGGAGTCAACTCGAGGTAGAACCACGAGCAGTAAGTTTCCACCTCAATTCCAGCAAAGGTATCAACAAAATCAGCAACAATTCCAGCAGTTCCAGCAGTCCAACAGATTGCAAAGGAAAGATGTACAGTGCTATTATTGCAACAGGTTCGGGCACTACCAATCTGAGTGCTACAAGAAGCAAAGGGAGGAGAATCAAGCAAGCTATGCTGTAGAAGAAAATGGGCAACCGTCGCTCTTCATGGCATACACCGAAAGCAAGATTGACGCAAGCAGCAAGGGCACAGTAGGAGTGCACATAAAAGAAAATGGTGGCAGCAGTCCAGAAAGTGGCAAAATCATGGTGAGTAGAAATTTTTTGTTTGATGAAAAAGCCCTCAAGGTGGAGAATGTAGGGCTCATTCGTCAGAGGCCGTTGAAGCTGGTGTATAACCATGATATACGGCTGGCTCAGATGTCAGAAAAATGTAGTTTCAAGGTGTTGAGAGATATTGTGACGAAGAGGTTTCCTTCATTAAAATATGTGCTGATCAAGTACAAGGATTCTGATGGGGATCTGGTTACCATTACTGATACACAAATGCTGAGGATGGCAGAATCATGTTTCGACCAGCATGTACAGATGGAGGCAGAGAAAGAAGAAAAGGGACTTTCCTTGATGAGACTACATATTGTAGAAGTCAATCCTGAGCAAAAGCCAACAATCACAGAGGAGGAAACTGAAGTTCTTGTTTCCACCACAAACTTAAATGAAGTAACCAAAGAGGCCACAGCTGGAGCAGATGTTAACATGCAGGATTTGAAACCTGAAGCAGATGCTGCTGCTGCTGCTCCTGGGAGTGAAATTGGCACCCCAGAATCTGATCAGAAGTATGTGCAGATGGAAACCGAGACCAAGGTGGAGTCTAAGAAGAAAGTAAAGAAGATCAATGTGTCAGTGCAAGAAATGGTATATGGTGCATTGCCAGCTGAGAAGGCAAAGACAAGAAAGAAGGAGAAAGTAAAGGAGAAGCAATTGAAGAAGATGCTAGAGGGCAAGCTTCTAATTGGGAAACATAACGACGAAGCAGCAGAAAATGAAGAATGGCATCAAGCAAAGTTAGAAGAATTGATTGCAGCAAGAACAGTGAAGCTCAAGCGGAAAAATTATGAAGAACAAAACGCATGCATATTTACAAAGGCAATGGTACGAGGCAAGTTCAACAAATTCAGTTCTGCAATTGGAGTTGGCAACTTTGAATCAAGGGGGAGTGTTAAAAATTGATTAAAAGTTGCAATTAGCATCAGAGGCGTGGGTACTATAATTAGGAATTTCTATTTTAGTAAATTTAGTAATTAGAGGCATAATGTGCCTGAAATAGTATGAATTGCAGTTTCGGTCAGCAGAGTTATTTATGGTAATGGATGCTAAATTTAGATTGTAGTGCAGTTATAGAAAGTAGTGGGTTCTAAAATTAGATAGATATACTTGTTATAAATCTGTAAGAATGTTATGTAATAGTTTGCAAGGAGTAAGTAATGAAGAAGTGAATTTCTGCAGAAATTCTTTGTCTCTGTTTTTGTTTATCCTTCCGAAATTTCCAACAAATTCATGCTAACGAACCCATCATAATAAAATTGTATGAATGTATGATTTTTGTTGGGAACATTAAATGTTACTAAACCATTGCCATCATCCACTATATCGATTAATTATGGAAATATACCATGATATGTAGCATTAGTAGATAATTGTCTGATAATGAACCCCCTAGCTCTACTTGGATCTAACTCCAAAATGAAACTGTTTTCATTAGAATCAAAATAATAAAAATCATTTGTGAGGTAAACATTCTTTCCCGTGGCAGTGTTAAATCCAAGTGGTGCTCCCGGGAACCAATAATCAGTTGGGTGATCAAAACTCTGCCATACTATTTTAGAAATACTAACATCTTCTTTTAGTACAAGATTGCCGGTATCAAGCAGAACTGCAGTGGTAGATGTTGTTTCATCCGATCTTGTCAGATTTGTTGACCAGATCAGTTTTTGAGATTGGGTCAGTACTAAATCGCCAGTAGAGGAAATATGCAGTTTAGAATCGTGAATAGGATTGCCTCTATTAGCAACCCACAACATAGTATCAGGAAAGATTACAAGCCGAATCCCCAAGTAGTGGTAATTAGATCCGACATAATCAGCGAAAACGCCAAGTTCATAGATACCATTTTTGGAAACTAAGGTTTGGTTTCCAGAAAGAGTCTGACCTGACAGGAGGGCGTCGCCGGCTTTACAGAGACGACTTCCCATGATGAAGATGATGATGGTTAAAATGAATAGTGTCATCGGCAAGTTTTTCCTCTGTATCTGTTCTTCTTTAATCAAAACCAAAGGATTGTGTGTGTGAGACGGTGCGAGAGACACACACACTTTTTATCCTACAGGAAGAGATGTCACTTCTATAATGAATGAATACGGTTGAATGATTGCTTGGTTCCTGTTATGTCCTTGACTGGTGGATAGAGAAAAAAAAGGAAAAAAGTAATTTCAAAAACATATAAGATCAGAGAGAGATTTGATGTTAGAGAGCTTTAATTAATCGCCTAGCTAGTACTCAAGTCCTTGACAAGACAATTAGACACAATTAGCATTTATGTAGTACGTAATTGATTTTAAAAGAATATCAAATTAGAAACATAATTGGGCGAACTACAAAATTATAATTTTCACAAAAGAATTAGATTTTTTTTCTTCTTTCAAGTAGAATAGTTTACAAGGTGATATTGTCAAGAGAAAAGTCGTTAGTCAAGTCAATTAAAAAGATGTGTCAAAAGTTGGACCGTTTATTTTTTCAGTTGCAAACCAAATTAATGGTGGGAGAGTTTCAGTGGTGATAATTGAAATTTATTTTTTATAAATCGAGAATGAATAAGACTTTTGCATCCAAGTCTTATTTTAAATCTATAAACTTATCAAGTAATTTAAATTTTTTTCATTTAAGATGTGGTCTCTGGTCAAATTCTCAGACTAACCGCTTTGATCGGGACCAATTTTTTCTAACCGGCAACTAACCGGGACCACTTTTAAGTCCGTAAACCACAACTTTGTAAAGCGTTTGTTTGAAGTTTGTAAACCTATAAATTAATTTAATTTTTTTTTTTAAGATCTGAAGCTAACTACCACTTTCAATTAATTACATATATATATATAAAAAAAAAAAAACTTTTTCATGTGACTATTTGCAACAATTTTTTCTAGTTTTGTTTTCTTTAACATGTCTCCAAATTCTGTTACTTTCGATAGAAGTCTAGGTAACTGTAGGTGAAATATGACACTCCCCCATAACTTAATCTTAATTTACATATTTCAGTGAAAAAATTTATCAGGGTGGTATTTAGAAGCTAAATATAAAAAAATTACTCATTAGTAAAATTCAGACATGCAAGTAAGGAATTGTAGTGGAGTTTTTATAATTTGTCAATAAATTATTTTAACATATTTTGTCATTTTAAGTAGTTATTTTACTGTTATTTATGTCTTGAAAATCTAACATGTTCAATGTCGGATCCACATAGGTAGATAGTGCCTTACAATTTAAAAAAAATAAAACTTTAATTTATGACGGGGGCTTAAATGTATTATTGTTTTCGCTCCTCAATCATGCTTCGCATTCTTATTTTATTTTTTTCAAAGTTTAAAAAAGCAATTTGAACTACTCAACATGATCTCTATTTTAAAATGTGTTTGGAGGGAAAATTTTATATATTTTTTTTAAGTTTTTACTATATTTTTAGATGGTAAAAAATCATTGTTATTGGATGGTTCATCCATTTGTTAGTTCATACATAAAGTTGTGCTGTTCATGAATATATCTTCTCTTTTATTAAAAATTTGTGCATCAAAACAATAAATTAATTTGTATATTTATCCATCAAATGCAAATTCTTTATTAATGTTTCTGTAACAGCCCAATTTAAGAATATATGAAAAATTTAGTTGACTTGAAGTGAAGTGTGTTTAAAAATAGCAATATAGAGTTTCAAGTATATTTATAAATCTGTATTTTGAAAATTTGTAATTAATAGACTACAAATACATATGAAATGCTAAATGAGAAATTCTGAATATATCATATCTATCATAGTTGTACTAGCCATAAAGTTGAGTAAAATAATTTGGTTATTTATATAAAATTTATTTGCTTGTAAAGTCATATACTGACTACAATAGGTTTACTCTAATTAGAATATTTCAAAATTAATTGTAGCATAGGGTCATGAAAAACTTAGAATTTAAAATATCAAGTTCTATTTCTAAAATAATGAGGGGCCTTGTGCAAAGTAACCAATTAATTAAATAAGAATAATTGACAAGTTATAATCTCCTAAAATAATTACATGTAGACACCCGTCAGTCTCCTCTCCTTTAGTTCATTGAATCTACAATTTACCACTCATCTAAATAAATTTAATATCTCACACGTGTCATCATCTGCATCCCCACATTCTCTTCCTTTTGTTCCCTTGACTATATCGCTCTCCAATCTGGGAGATATCAGAAAAAAGAAAAGAAAGAGGGGACCAATCCAGAAAATAGAGAAGAGAAAAGAGGCGAGAAAGAAGTGGCATCGGTAGCTCGACGTGGCCGGGAAATGAGGAAGACCGAGAAGAAGGATAGTTGTTGGGTTGATTGATTGATTGATGGCGTTCTTGGGGCAGCCTCGAGCAACTCGATAGGCTTGATTCGGAACAGAGAGCGACTTCTAGCCCGATCGTGCCCAACGTTAACAGGTGCGGATTTCGAGTTATTCCTAGCTCCTTCTAACTTGTTTAATTGTTGTTGTAAGCTCGTGGGTTTCTTTGCTTGCTTTTGATCGCATGTTGATTTCTTGATGATTGTGATTTAATTGAGCGATTATTGTACCATCACTGGTACGGGTCTGGTGTATTGCTGCACACCAGCTGTTCGGTGAAATGCCTAAGAGAAGTAAATTACTGGTACAGGTCTGGTGTGTTGCTGCACATCAGCTGTTCGGTGAAATGCCTAAGAGAAGTAAATTGTTGGAAATATTAAGGTTAATATATGGTAGTGATTTGGTTTGCTTAATTTGTATTGCTTGCTTATAATTGTTGATTTGGGTTGTTGGATTGTTATAGAGTAAGTATTGATCAATTATTGGGTAACGGTTCATGTTTGCGAGGCATGCATAATTAACATAGTATATGGGTATTGACCAAATATAAAGGGATTGCACTAGAAACTGATGTAAATGCCAAAATTTAGTATAACATCCCCGCTACTATGTTAACCAAATCGGTTGGTATGGTGACAACTATAGAAATGAAGGTAGTGTAATTTTAAATGAGCATGCATGACCTTAAGTGAGCATGCATTTTATGATTTCTCTATCTACTCTTGAGACTAGAGCATGTCATTAATTTAATCGTTTGGTTTAACAATAGTTGAAAAATGATTTGTTTTGCCTGATTGCTCTTTTTCTTGATTATTGCTTGCTGATCTCCTGTTTGTTTGTCAAAGTATATTTGAATGCTTGTTATGGATTTGAAACTTCATATTTTGAATGCTTAAATTTTTTCGGGACATGATGATATTTTTCATAAGTTGGTGTATAACATGGTACAAAGCAACTTAGCTAAAGCATGAGTTTGATTTAAATGAACCTTAGCATGATATGGATGCATAGTAATTCTCATAAATGCAGGACATGAATGCATAACTTTGCTTGTGAGGCATATTCTATTTCTGAAACTAAGAATGACTTGATCTGAAGTACTTGATCTGAAACATAAGTTAAAGTTGAATTATATTATGCATTGTATTTCTTAGTTCAGTCAAAAGGATGCATGAGCACATTTTTATGAACCAGCTTTTGAAACTGAAACATGACATGATTTGAAAAGAATGATTCGTAGCATGGTACTGTGAACTGTGTTTAAAGAACCATAAGTCTGAACCTGACGGTCATGTAGGCGCTGTCTTTTCGTGGTAGCGCATGACCGTGGTAATGTATTGATTGAACATTGAACTTGGAAACTTGACCGGTCATGTAGGCGCTGTCTTTTCGTGGTAGCGCATGACCGTGGTAATGTATTGATTGAACATTGAAAATGGATACTTGACCGGTCATGTAGGCGCTGTCTTTTCGTGGTAGCGCATGACCGTGGTAATGTATTGATTGAACATTGAACTTGGAAACTTGACCGGTCATGTAGGCGCTGTCTTTTCGTGGTAGCGCATGACCGTGGTAATGTATTGATTGAACATTGAACTTGGAAACTTGACCGGTCATGTAGGCGCTGTCTTTTCATGGTAGCGCATGACCGGGGTCATGTAGGCGCTGTATTCGTGGTAAGCGTGTAATTTCTGTTATGTAGGCGCCGTTAATTCGTGGAAGCGCATAACAGAAATTGCGTAGGCGCCGTATTCGTGGTAGCGCGTGATCCAGTTATGTAGGCGCCGTTGATTCGTGGAAGCGCATAACTGAAGGCACGTAGGCGCCGTATTCGTGGTAAGCGCACAATTTCAGGTTATGCGCATAACAGAAATTGTGTAGGCGCCGTATTCGTGGTAGCGCATGACCCGTAGTCAGAAAATTGTCGAATCTGGATCGCAAGATAGAAATGTTAAAAGAATTTCTTTACAAGAATATTTGTGTATTAAGTAAGATTCATGAGCATTTGAGTATTTGATATGATATGTTAGCATTTCATGCATGTTTGAATTTATAATCAATCTACCTGCGTGAGCATTTCACTTTGGAGTTTATAGAACTTTTATGTTATCATAAGCATAACTTAGTTAATGAAATGTCATAGGTAAACTTATTTTGGGTTACTTCGTAAGGTTCTAATTTTGGTCTACATTGATTCATGCTAGCAGTTTACTATTGATTGTGAATTATTTATTTGGCTTGATGGTCAATGTTGCTCTTTTATAATTATGCTCGGTGCTGGTTTGGTTTAGTTGGTTGGGTCTTAGAATAACTCGACTGGAACTGAATACCGCACTGGGAGATTTTCAATCTCTCATATTTCCACTTTGTGGGTTCCAGGTACAAAACACAAGATAAGGAATTATGATTTCGAATTTGAAGACTGCGGGACTTGCAACGAAAAAAAAAGTAAGTTATGTCATTGATAATTTATATGTATATATGTGATTCTGTAAAATGATTGAAACGCCTTGCGCTATTATGCGCGGCGGGTTGTCGGCCCTGTTGCTGGGTTGTGACAGTTTCCATTTCTCAGTTTACTAAATCTACAATATTTATTAGGGTCGGCCTAGCTCTCCCCCGTGAACAATCCCCCGTTTCATCCCCCGTCAAAAGTAGTTAGTTAGTTAGAATTTATAACTGTCAGTGTATTTTAGGAATTTGCAGAAGTATTCATATGTAGCACAACTAGTATTCACCCATCTATATGAATGTATTCACATTTGTAATAGAAACATATTTGGATATATTACAACAATAAGTATTCACATCTGCAGAAGTATTCACCCATCTATATGAATGTATTCACATTTATAACTGTCAGTGTATTTTAGGAATTTGCAGAAGTATTCACATGTAGCACAACTAGTATTCATCCATCTATATGAAGGTATTCACTTTGCAATAGAAACATATTTGGATATATTACAACAATAAAGTAGGGGACAAACAACACGTGTGGGGAACCGCACAACTGTCAGAGCATTAATTATGTGGGGGACCGCACAACTGTCAGAGCATTAATTTCTAACTAACTTTCAAAATTCAAAATTTGCAAAAAAAGTATTCATCTGTAACACAAGTAGCATTCATCCATCTATATAAATGTATTCATCCTTGCAATAGAAGCATATTTGGACACATCAATCACCCATCTTTGACACGTTTTTAGAGGTGGGTTTTTTTTTCTCCGTTCAATCTAACCAATATTTCTGACGATCTGTGAGGAATTTTGCAAATCTAAAACCACCAATGTCTTTTAAATAATTTTCTCTTTCAAATAAGATCCATGAAGACATACTTTTGAGTTGTCCGTTGCACAAGTATTCACCCCTCGTCATGCAAGTATTCATCCCGCATTAAGCAAGTATTCATCCTCATCTCGTCATGCAAGTTGCACAATAATTTAAAGTATTTATGCCTAAGATATTAAGTATTCATCCATAAACGTTGAAGTATTCATCTCTAAAACATTAAGTATTCATCCATATGTTAGAATTTTGAAAAGGTAGTTAGTTAGAAAAGGTAGGTAGAATTTTGAAAGTTAGTTAGAAAAGGTAGTTAGTTAGTTGGGGGATGAAATGGGAGATGGATAGATGGGGGAACATATAATTACCCTATTTATTAAGAAAGAAAATAATTATTGTGCTCATAATTAATCAACAGTTTCTGTAGCATGCATGCATCAGTACTTGAACTCAAATAAAGAAGGACCTCTCCACCACCACCGGGGTTTAGCGTAGCCACCTGAAAGCGGCGTTTGGTACAGACCACTTCACACAAGAAAACTTTCATTTGCAGACAATTTATTAAATGTACTTGCTTTAACAAGTATGGACATTAGAAGGAGGGGTATTGGGTTCTTCATCCCCATGTCAGGAAGAGCAGAGAAACGAAGATAGACAACACTTGAAGATCGGGACTTTTCAAATTGGGCGATCGATATTCTTCGGTCTCAAACGCCCAATGAAGCATGTATACATTACAAAAAAAAAAAAATCAAATTCACAATTTACCACAAATCTTATTTAATTTTTCACAATGAACCATGCATACAGTACAAAGAAAACCAAAGAATAACTACTGACTAATATTTTTAAACTGTCCTATGAATTAAAAATTAGAACAACTCAAAATCGATATACCTTACAAATTGGTGATGAAAATTGCAGGTGACCATAACTTTTATGAATCGTTATATAGAAGAATAACTAAAAGACAATCGAAATAACCACATAATATATTCAATATTAGATTCTTTTGGATCATTTCTGTGAGACAAAATATGTTAGAATTAAATCTGATCCAATTTGAAATCTTTAAAATAGCATTGATATACATTTAAACAGTTTAAAATATTTTCCTGCAAGAGAGATTCTCAATAAACTACTTGCAAGGACTTCTAAGAAACTTTTCTTAATTGATCATTTTGGTTGTGATCGCATATACGATAAAACACACTCTAAAACATCAATCGACCGTAGAACTTAATCAGAGGCATGGCTGTACCCGAGAAAAAAAAAATACAAGAAGAAAAATCTCACACACACAACAAGTAGTACTAGTTAAAATGAGAAAGGATATACAATATGCCTAACAGAGGCATGGCTGAATGATTGCTTGGTTCATGTTATGTCCTTGACTGGTGGATAGAGAAAAAAGAAGGAAAAAAGTAATTTGAAACAAATATAAGATCAGAGAGAGATTTGATTAATCGCCTTGTACTTAAGTCCTTGACAAGACAATTAGACACACTTAGCATTTATGTAGTACGTAATTGATTTTAAAATAATATCTACTTAGAAACATAATTGGGCGAACTACAAAATTATATATAATTTTCACAAAAGAATTAGATTTTTTTTCTTCTTTCAAGTAGAATAGTTTACAAGGTGATATTGTCAAGAGAAAATTCCTGTCATTTTCTATGAAAGTCGTTAGTCAAGTCAATAATGAGATGTGTCAAAAGTTGGACTATTTATTTTTGCAGTTCCAAACCAAATTAATGGTGGGAGAGTTCCAGTGGTGATAATAATGAAATTTATTTATTATAAATCGAGTACGAATAAGACTTTTGCACCAAGTTTCTAAGGTGGTTACTTCAAATCTGTAAACTTATCAAGTAATCTAAATTTTTTACATTTAAGATGTGGTCTCCGGTCAAATTCTCAGGCTAACCGCTTTGACCAGAACCACTTCTAGAAGGTCGCTACTGACTTTTCAAAACTAGCAGCTAACCAGGACCACTTTTAAGTCTGTAAATTGTTCATTACCTAGTCTGTAAACCACAACTTTGTAAAGCGTAATTTGTTTGTAGTCTGTAAACCTGTAAATTAATTTAAAATTTTATTTTTTTTAGATCTGAAGCTAACTACCACTTTCAATTATTTAAATTCAAGACTTTTCATGACTGTAAACCTTATGATATAATCATGTACACTCAATATTTTTGTAGTAGTGACAGCGTACTTAATAACAGAACATGAGCATAAAAGACAGTTGACTTGGTCAAAGTCTTCTCCTGTCAACATCTGGAAACCACCATCGCATTAATTTTTCCAACAACATTGAAAAGAGCATTGATTGAAGAAAGATCTTCTTAAAATTGACTTCACAGTTGACTGAGTTTATGAAGAACTGTTTATATTTAAAAAAAAAAAAAACATAGATAGGTGAAATATGAAAATCTAACATGTAAAGAACTGTTTATATTTCAGTGAAAATAAAAATCAGGGTGGTATTTAGAGCTAAATATAAAAAATTTACTCATTAGTAAAATTGAGACATGCAAGTAAGGAACTGTAGTGGAGTTTTTATAATTTGTCAATAAATTATTTTACGTATTTTGTCATATTAAGTAGTTAATTATATCGTGTATAATTTTGGCAATATAATTGCGGGTTACATGTTACTGTTATTTATGTCTTGAAAATCTAACATGTTCAATGTCGGATCCACATAGGTAGATAGTGCCTTACAATTTAAAAAAAATACGTTAATTTATGACGAGGGCTTAAATGTACTATTGTATTGTTTTCGCTCCTCAATTATGCTCTACATTCTTATTTTTTTTTTCAAAGTTCAAAAAAGCGATTCGAACCGCTCAACATGATCTCTATTTTAACTTTTTACTATATTCTTAGATGGTACAAAATCATTGTTATTGGATGGTTCAGAATTTTGTGAAAAACAGTGATTTCGTACATATCAAAAAATGAAAGTAAAAAAATTCCCAAATTTTATATGAAGATTATGTAAAGCGGTTAGGTTTAACCGTTTTCTCTTTAAAAATGGAGATAAGAATGTGAAGCATAATTGGAGTATAAAATCAATGTGACATTTAAGCCTTCCTCTTAATTCATATATAACTTCAATTGTCTAGGCCATTGTTTTTTTCTAGATCTGTAAATTGCCCATCCGTGGACTGGGCCTCAGGCCTGGTTAGTTGTCTGTTTGGGCCGAAATTGAACTGTTGAATCTTATTAGTTCATCCATTTGTTAGTACATATATAAAGTTGTGCTGTTCATGAATATATCTTCTCTTTTATTAAAAATTTGTGCATTAAAACATTAAATTAATTTGTATATTTATCCACCAAATGCAAATTCTTTATTAATGTTTCCATTTCTCAGTTTACTAAATCTACAGTATTTATTAAGAAAGAAAATAATTATTGTGCTCTTAATTAATCAACAGTTTCTGTAGCATGCATGCATCAGTACGTGAACTCAAAAAAAACAAGGACCTCTCCACCACCACCGGTGTTGAGCGTAGCCACATGAAAGCGGCATTTGGTACAGACCATTCACACAAGAAAACTTTCATTCGCAGACAATTTATTAAATGTACTCGCTTTATCAATAATGGACATGAGAAGGAGGGGTATTGGGTTCTTCATCCCCATGTCAGGCCGAGCAGAGAAACGAAGATAGGCAACACTTGAAGATCGGGACTTTTCAAATTGGGCGATCGATATTCTTCTGTCTCAGACGCCCAATGAAGCATGCATACATTACAAAAAAAAAAAAAAAAATCAAATTCACAATATTTACAACAAATCTTATTTTATTTTAAATTCATGAACCATGCATACAGTACAAAGAAAACCAAAGAATAACTACTGACTAATATTTTTAAACTGTCCTATGAATTAAAAATTAGAACAACTCAAAATCGATATACCTTACAAATTGGTGATGAAAATTGCAGGTGACCATAACTTTTATGAATCGTTATATAGAAGAATAACTAAAAGACAATCGAAATAACCACATAATATATTCAATATTAGATTCTTTTGGATCATTTCTGTGAGACAAAATATGTTAGAATTAAATCTGATCCAATTTGAAATCTTTAAAATAGCATTGATATACATTTAAACAGTTTAAAATATTTTCCTGCAAGAGAAATTCTCTATAAACTACTTGCAAGGACTTCTAAGAAACTGTTCTTAATTGATTATTTTGGTTGTGATCGCATATACGATAAAACACACGCTAAAACATCCATTGACCGTAGATCTTAATCAGAGGCATGGCTGTACCCGAGAAAAAAAAAATACAAGAAGAAAAATCTCACACACACAACAAGTAGTACTAGTTAAAATGAGAAAGGATATACAATATGCCTAACGGTTAACAATAATTTAACATTAAACTCGGATTCAACACTAGAATAACGAGGTTCTTAATTATTCGAAGTACTTCATAACTTAATGCAGCTACATAAACTGGAAATAGCAAATTACAATAAAAAAAATAAAATAGAAACAAACTTAACAGTATAATGAAAATTCAACTGGCACCAACTTCTGCTGTAGACCTTAACCAACAACAGAGTACATGGAATAATCATTCTCAAGATCCACAAGCCTTTGGAGAAAACTCGGAATCGGAGGCATCAAAACTTCAACAACACCCTCCAATATGTTAACAACTTGTCGCATCGATGGTCTATCTATTTCGATCTCTTGAATGCACCAACAAGCAACCTTACAAGCTATGTTTAGCTCCCCCATGTCGGCATTTCCCTGCAACCTATCATCTAACAGGCACACAATCTCTCCTTGTCTAGTTTTCATAGCAGCATAAAGAGGGAAGTAAGTGCATTCCGGGTTTTGGAATTTCTCTGTATTTCTCTTCCCTGATATGATTTCGAAAAGCATCATGCCGAAACTATAGACATCGGCTTTTTTTGTAATTGGTTGCCCCGAAATCCATTCGGGTCCAAGATAGCCAATTGTTCCTCTCATTGTTGTTAATGCTCTGCTAAAATCTCTGCCCAGTAGTTTTGCCATACCAAAATCGGCAATTTTAGGATAAAAGTTGGCATCAAGAAGTATATTCTCAGGCTTAATGTCACAATGAATAATGCAATCTCTACATTCCTCATGCAAATAAGTTAAACCTCTTGCAATTCCAACCATTATTTCGTAACGGGTGTTCCAGTTTAAACCACCTTGATTTGAAAAGAGATGAGAATCTAAAGAACCATTTGGCATGTACTCATACACCAACGACTGTTTACTGCCTTTGGAACAAAATCCAAGAAGGTTAACAAGGTTTATGTGCTGAATTATTCCTATCGTTTGCACCTCCGCTCTAAACTGCTTTTCATCAAAGCAAGCATTTTTCATTCTCTTAACAGCCACAACAGTTGAATTCGGTAATGATCCCTTGAAAACACTACCAAAGCCTCCTTCTCCAAGCTTGTGAAAGAAATTCTTGGTGATACTTTTTGTTTCTGCATATGAATATGCTACCAGTTGGTCTCCAGTACTTATATCCTTTTGGTTGAAGATAAGGCAAATTGCTTTGCGCTTCCAAAAAACCAATAACCCAACAACCAATAAGGCTGCAACCCCTATTGCTGACATAATGATAAATCGATTTGGTTGATAACTATGTTTGGGTGCTTCAATTTGAAGACGAATGTTCATGTTATCTCCATTCCCGTAGTCACTACCTAAGATAGTATTTTTTAATTCACCAAACCATAGGCTACAGTAGTAATTCTGATGTGAGTAAGCGGTACAAGAGCAATTACTAAGACATGCTGCGGCACACTCGTTTTCATCTTTTAGCACAAGCAATTGAGGATTATCAGGATACTTATCTATGTTTTCTATTGGGAAGAATACATTATGAGAACTAGAACTTCTACTAAATTGACAATTGAGTGATATATTTCTTGAACAACCGGCACTGTAGTTGTATTTGTTTTCCCATTGTTCTGGATCTGCAGGTTGGAAACCATAAGGACAAGAGCATTGTCCTGAGTACCCGTTACCTGTGCAGAAGCTAGATGGACCACAATATGAATCAAAGTCGCACAGAGTATCAGGACTAAACCAAAGAGTATTAAAATTGGAAGTACCATTATCCCAATACATGCTAACGAGCCCATAGTAAGCCAATTGTATGAATGTATGATTTTTGTTGGGAACATTATATGTTACTAAACCATTGCCATCATCCACTATATCAATTAATTGCGGAAATATACCATGATATGTATCATTAGTTGGTAATTTTCTGATAATAAACCCACTAGCTCTACTTGGATCTAACTCCAAACTGAAACTGTACCCATTAGAACCAATATAATAATCACCATTTGTGAGGTGAACATTCTTTCCCGTGGCAGTGTTAAATCCAAGTGGTGCTCCTGGGAACCAAGTATCAGTTGGGTGATCAAAACTCTGCCATACTATTCTAGAAACAGTATCATCTTCTTTTAGTACAAGATTGCCGGTATCAAGCAGAACTGCAATGGTAGAGGTTGTTTCATCCGATCTTGTCAGATTTGTTGACCAGATCAGTTCTTCGGATTGGGTCAGTACTAAATCACCAGTAGAAGAAATTTTCAGTTCAGACATAAGAGGATCTTGATGTGGATTGTCTCTATTGGCAACCCACAACACATTATCAGAAAAGTTAACAAGCCAAATCCCTAGGTGGTAGTAATTAGTGATAAGGCCAAGTTCATAGATACCATCTTTGGAAACTATGGTTTGGTTTCCAGAAAGAGTCTGACCTGGTAGGAGGGTGTCGCCGGCTTTACAGAGACAACTCCCCATGATGAAGATGATGATGGTTAAAATGAATAGTGTCATTGGCAAGTTTTTCCTCTGTATCTGTTCTTCTTTAATCAAAACCAAAGGATTGTGTGTGTGAGAGGGTGCGACACAAACACACACACTTTATCCTACAGAAAGAGATGTCACTTCTATAATGAATGAATACGGTTGAATGATTGCTTGGTTCCTGTTATGTCCTTGACTGGTGGATAGAGAAAAAAGAAGGAAAAAAGTAATTTGAAAAAAATATAAGATCAGAGAGAGATTTGATGTTAGAGAGCTTTGATTAATCGCCTTGTACTTAAGTCCTTGACAAGACAATTAGACACAATTAGCATTTATGTAGTACGTAATTGATTTTAAAAGAATATCATATTAGAAACATAATTGGGCGAACTACAAAATTCTAATGTTCACAAAAGAATTAGATTTTCTTTTTTTCTTTTTTCAAGTGCAATAGTTTACAAGGTGATATTGTCGAAGAGAAAATTCCTGTCATTTTCTAGAAAAGTCATTAGTCAAGTCAATAATTAAAAAGATGTGTCAAAAGTTGGACCGTTTATTTTTTCAGTTGCAAACCAAATTAATGGTGGCAGAGTTTCAGTGGTGATAATTGAAATTTATTTATTATAAATCGAGTACGAATAAGACTTTTCCATCCAAGTCTTATTTTAAATCTATAAACTTATCAAGTAATTTAAATTTCTTTTTATTTAAGATGTGGTCTCTAGTCAAATTCTAGGACTAACCACTTTGATCGGGACCGATTTTTCCTAACTAGCAACTAACCAGGACCACTTTTGAGTTTGTAAACCACAACTTTATAAAGCGTTTGTTTGAAGTTTGTAAACCTATAAATTAATTTAATTTTTTTTTTTTTAAGATCTGAAGCTAACTACCACTTTCAATTAATTACATATATATATTTAAAAAATCTAACATGTTACTGTTATTTATGCCTTGAAAATCTAACATGTTCAATGTCGGATCCACATAGGTAGATAGTGCCTTACAATTTAAAAAAAAAAATACTTTAATTTATGACAGGGCTTAGTATTATTGTTTACGCTCCTCAATCATGCTCCTCAATCATGCTGCACATTCTTATTTTATTTTTTCAAAGTTGAAAAAAGCGATTTGAACTGCTCAACATGATATCTATTTTAAAATGTGTTTGATATATTTTATTTTTTTTGAAAGTTTTTACTGTATTTTTAGATCGTACAAAATCATTGTTATTGGATGGTCTAGTATTTTTGAAAAGTAGTTATTTTGTACCTATAAAAAAATAGTAAAAAAGTTCCATAATTTTATGAAGATTATGTTGAGCTGTTCAGTTCGAATGTTTTCTCTTTAAAAATAAAGATAATAATGTAGGACATAATTAGAATACACAATTAATGAGACATTTGAGCATTTCTCTTAATTCATATTATTGAAGAATAAAGATCTTTCCCTCAGATATTATTCATCATTGGCAACTTAGGAAACAATAATATAACAACCAAATGTATAGCTGTCACACTAATTAGGTATCTAGCTGGATATTAGCAACAGCTAGTAAATCTTGTAATTAAGATACAATTAGAATATAGATTATAGCCTCTGTAAATTAGGAAACAGCCTAACGGCTAGTAGAATTTTTAGCTTATAAATAGTCTTGTACAGACATTGTAAAAGACAATATACTCAATAAAACATTATTGTTCATCATTTCTATTCCTCTTCTAAATTCAATATGGTATCAGAGCGGGAAAAATCCTGACTCAAAACTGAAATCAAGCCAAAGCAGCAGCTAACGAAGAACTGCTACCAAACTTCAAACAACATCAAGCCAACGCAGCAGCAAACAAATAACTGCTAGCAAACTACAACAACATCACAAAAATCCCAAGCATCTCCTCAAATCTGTTACCAGAAAATTCGAATCAGTCCCTGCTCAAATTTTTTTTCAGATCAGTCCCTGTTGCAAATAAACTGCCCAAAACCAGTCCCTTTACCAGAAAATTCAGATCACACCAGTAAATACCAAAAAATAGAAAAGAACCCCTCAACTTTCGAAATAAAAAAAATGCTCAACCGGAACCCTAGGCCGAAGACGAGTGGAGCCTCCACCACCGTTCGATGCACCAATTGTAAGGAGGGGCACGAACCGATAGGGTGCTGGTTCCTCCATCCATCTCTTCGACCAAAAGGACCGAGTAGAGGAGGAGATCACCGATCGGATCAGAGAGATGGCCATTGTACCGAAAGAGGCGGCTACTATGGTGAACGAAAGATGGGTTCTCCAGTGAAGAATAAAGCAGCGGACATATCAGAAAAGAAAAGAGATGAAGGGGTCAGATCTGACTTGGCTCAATCTAATACAAATCCTAACCCCTCTGGATTCTCTGTGGCTCAAACAGTGCAGCTAATTCAACTGTTAACCCAATTAAATAGTTTGCTACAGCAGCAAAATCAGGTTTTGTACATTCTAAATCTACTTTCAATTCCTTCAAAATTGACAGCAAATTTAAATTTGCAAATTTGAGTCACAACACAAGTAATTGGATTATTGATTCGGGTGAAACTGACCATATGACATGGGATCCAACCAAATTAGAAAATATTACGCAACATAAAGACCCTCAACATGTAATTGTTGCAAATGGAGATAAAGTCCAAATTCATGGTTTTGGTATAACCAAATTTCTTATAAAAAATGTGAACAATATTTTTTATTTACCACATTTTAAATCAAATTATTATCAGTTAGCAAAATAACCCAAGAGTTAAATTGCAATGTCATATTCTCACCAAATAAAGTAACCCTTCAGGATCGAGAATCAGGGAATACAATTGGTGAGGGATGTTTGAAAACTGGTCTTTATTACCTTGAAGAAAATAACACTAAATGTCTTGTGTCATTAAATTTAGTAGATCGTGACAAATTGCTACACCGACAATTTGGTCATCCATCTGATCAAGTTTTAAATAAACTTTTTTGTTATAATCTTGATTCAAAAAATTGTGATGTGTGAAATTTTCAAAACAAACTAGATTACCATTTTCTTCATCCACCAATATGTCAGAATAATGTTTCGACTTAATTCATTCAGATGTTTGGGGTCCAGCTCCTATCAATTCTTATAATCATTTTAGATATTTTGTCACATTTATTGATGATTTTTCTCGTACAACTTGGGTATACCTTTTGAAAGGAAAACATGAAGTTTTTTCATACTTTCAACAATTCTATAATTTTGTCGAAAATCAATATAATGCGAAAATTAAAAATTTTAGGTCTGATAATGGAACAGAATACATAAATAATAATTTCTTAGAATTTTTTAAACAAAAAGGAATTTTACATCAAACCACATGCATCAACACATCCGAACAAAACGGAGTTTCAGAAAGAAAAAATAGACATTTACTTGAAGTTACTAGATCACTTCTCTTTCAATCTAATGTTCCAAAAACTTATTGGTCAGACGCGGTGTTAACAGCAACTTACCTTATAAATAGATTACCAAGTGCTAGACTTAGGAACATGAGTCCTTTAGAAATTCTTAAGGGTAGAAAAATTGATCTTGACCATATAAGAATATTTGGGTGTACATGTTTTGTACATATAAAAAGACAAGACAAGTTAGATAAAAATTCGGTTAAAGCTATTTTTTTAGGATACTCCTCAGAAAAGAAAGGATATAAGTGTTATGACCCAAAAAATCATAAGCTTTATATTTCACGAGATGTTTCATTCTTTGAAAATGAACCATATTATCAAACAAATGAACAAGAAAATGCACAAGGTCAACCAATACAATTGTCTCCAAATAATTTTATATTTCCTGAAGAAATAAATCAAGAACAGGTTGAAGGAGATCACACTGGTGCAATCCCTTCAGGGGGAGAAAATGAAGAAACTGAGTCAAGTGAAGAAACAACTCAAGAAGAGATTGAAATTGACTCAAGCGAAGAAGCAACTCAAGAAGAAAGTGGCTTGAGAAGATCAGTAAGACAAACTCGGCCTCCAATCAAACTGAGAGATTATATATCTCATCAGGTGATGTATCCAATTCAAGATTATATTTCTTATAAGAAGGTATCTCCTACATACCAGGCCTACTTGGGTAATATCAACAACCAAACCGAACCAACAAACTTTAATGAGGCAAACCAAAGTTTGATTTGGCGTAAGACTATGAAAGAAGAACTTCAAGCCTTAGAAAAAAATAATACATGGGATATTATTCATTTACCAAAAAAACAAAAAGACTGTAGGTTGCAAATGGGTATACAAAATTAAATACAATAGTGATGGTACAGTTGAAAGGCACAAAGCTAGGTTAGTGGCCAAGGGATTTACCCAAACTTATGGTATAGACTACCAAGAAACATTTGCACCAGTAGCAAAAATGAATACAGTCAGAATTTTGCTATTGGTAGCCACCAATCTAGGTTGAGATTTGTTTCAAATGGACGTAAAAAATGCATTCCTCCAAGGAAACTTGGAAGAAGAGGTTTACATGACCCTTTCTCCAGGTCACAAGAAAGCATCAGATTCATCATTGGTGTGTAAGCTAAAAAAAGCAATTTATGGTCTAAAACAATCTCCAAGAGCATGGTATGCCAAACTAAGCTTCTCTCTTTTAAAAAATAATTTTGCTAAAAGTTCAGCAGATTCCTCTATGTTTGTCAAACATTCACAAAACTCCACCACCATTATCCTTGTCTATGTAGATGATATTATCATTACTGGAAATAATAATAAAGAAATTAAAAGGGTCAAACAATACTTAAAAGATGAATTTGATATCAAAGACCTTGAAAAACTCTCATATTTTTTTGAAATAGAAATAACTCACTCAAGTAAATGTTTATTTCTATTCCAAAGAAAATATGTTCTTGACCTGTTAAAAGAAATTGGAAAAATGAGAGCCAAACCAGCCAATACCCCAATGAAAACCAATATTAAACTTGGAATTGAATATGGTGAGCCACTATCTGATATAGAACAATATCAAAGGTTGGTAGGTAAGTTAATTTATCTTACAGTTACTAGACTTGACATTGCCTTTGCAGTTAGTGTTATAAGTCAATTCATGCATGCTCCACGCACCAGCCACTTGAGTGCAGTTGATAGGATACTGAGATATCTTAAAAGCACTCCAAGTCAAGGAATTTGGATGAAGAAAAATAATTCTAATAACGTGGTTGGTTTTTCTGATGCAGATTGGACTGAAAGCTGCAATAGAAAAGCAACCATAGGTTTTTGAATTTTTGTAGATGGAAACTTGGTCACTCGGAAGAACAAGAAGCAGAATGTTGTGCCAATGTCAAGTGCAGAAGCTGAATATCGAGCCATGGCATCCACGTCAAGTGAGCTCATTTGGATCAAGCAACTACTCAGCAACATGAAGATAGAACACATAGGAGCTATGTAGATGTACTGTGACAATTCAAACTGCACGTCATATTGCATCCAATCCAGTCTTCTATGAGAGGACTAAACATATAGAGGTGTCACTTTGTCAGAGAAAAAATACAATCTGGAGAAATAGAAACCTCATTCGTCAGAAGCAAAGAGCAACTGGCAGATGTCTTTACTAAAGCACTCGACAAAGCCATCCATCTAAACATACTTAGCAAGTTGGATTCAATTAATTTATTCGAACCCAACTTGAGGAGAAGTATTGAAGAATAAAGATCTTTCCCTCAGATATTATTCATCATTGGCAACTTAGGCAACAATAATATAACAACCAAATGTATAGCTGTCACACTAATTAGGTATCTAGCTGGATATTAGCAACAGCTAGTAAATCTTGTAATTAAGATACAATTAGAATATAGATTATAGCCTCTTTAAATTAGGAAACAGCCTAACGGCTAGTAGAATTTTTAGCTTATAAATAGTCTTGTACAGACATTGTAAAAGACAATATACTCAATAAAACATTATTGTTCATTATTTCTATTCCTCTTCTAAATTCAATACATATATATAACTTCAATTGTCTAGGCCGTTGTTTATCTCTAGATCTGTAAATTGTCCATCCTTTGGACTGGGCCTCAGGCCTGATTAGTTGTTTGTTTGAGCCGAAATCGAACTGTTGAATCTTATTGATTGAACCATTTGGTTCATATATAAAATTGTGCGTGTTCATGAATATATCTTCTTTATTTAAATATTTGTCCATCAAACTAATAAAGTAATTTGTATATTTATCCATCAAATACAAATGCTTTATTAATGTTTCTATTTATCAGTTTACTAAATCTAAAATATTGATTAAGAAAGAAAATAATTATTGTGCTCTTAATTAATCAACAGTTTTTAGATAACCCAAGTTCTCCCATCATTACCAAAAAATAACCACTAAAAATACATCCAACTTTTATGCATCCTTTCTTGTCTGATCTGAACCGTGTGATCCGCATTAAGATATGTCTGTTCAATTTACCAATTTACAATTTTAATGTTAACACAAATCTCGACACGAATCCGCACCCCAGACCCCGCCTGTCAGTCAATCCTGGCACGACTAACCCTTTCCCTGGGCCTTACCCATCAACTATCCCCGGCACTTACAACAGGAACCATGATGGTGCCAGCAGTAGTCGTGCCGGTGAAACTGCAAGTGGGCCGTGAATGAAGATGGTGTGATATGCTTATCAATTGAAATGTCTGATTTCTGGAGTTCTGGAGTTCTTTTTCTTTCTCCTTTTTCTGGCATTGCAAATATTTGCTAATTGTTCTACTGTGAACCCTTTGCTATTTGTAGAGACAGATTTGACAGCATTTTGTGTTATGTCATTAGGTTGTTTGGTATGAGATGATTTGACAGGCTCAATGTATTTCAATTAGGTTGAACCTTTTTCTGTTAATTGTTCTTTATTTCTCATTTATTCTTTTAGTCTCGATCATTTTCTATATTATGCATCTTTTATTTTTCTTCTTAAATGTAAATGTAGAAAGCTTTTTTCACAGCAGAGGGAAAAGAAACGAAATTTTTCACAGCACATTTTTCACCACAAAATTTTTTTCACATTTGAACATTTCATATATCCGTGACTTCGCCACTTAAACCAAATCAACTATGTACAAACGCAAAATATTAAAAAAGACAAATATTATTTCATGTTTATTTCAATTTTAATTTCACAATCCACAATCATTTTTCACCATACTGAAAAATTTTCACACTTCAACCTTCATACAAGGGAGATAAAGGTTCTGATAGACATCATACCAAATTATGCTCAGTGTTGGACCGTTTGATCCGATGTAAGATTTGTGCGATCCTTTTAGATTCAATTTTAATTTTGCACGAATCTCAAAGCAAATCAAACGGTCTTGACTGGACATCGGACGAATTTGGTCTGATGCCCATTGAATAAAACCCAGCTCCCTTTTTTTAAAGATAAATAATATTAAATTTCCATCTAATCTAAGCCCTCGGTCGGAGCAGCATCGCTCTAAGCTCAGCAGCATCGACCTCAACAACCCGGTTAGCGGGTCGGTAGTATCCGGTCACTGGATCCGGAACCCACGCATCAGGGTCTGCACCCGCAACCTGCCGTCCGGCCAAAAACTTAGTCGTTGCCTCCATCTCCTCTGTTTTGGGGCTTCGTCTCGCCGTTTCTACCGCTGCCGCAAATCCTCTCCTGTGTATCAAAACATCACAGCTATGTGATCAACATTGAATTTTTCAAATGAAATTTTTCACAAATGCCCATAAAAGAATCATTCTTTTACTAAAATTTGCATGTGTTCTATTTTTAGGAGCAAATTTTGAGATTGAAATATGAGCAACATGCATGCGTTACCTTTTAGCAATGAAAGAGATACCATCAGAGAGGAGAGTCTTGAAAAGAGGAGAGGAAGAGAGAGCGCGAGACATCGGATCTAGATCGAACGATTGATATCACAACTTTGTATTTGTTCGCTTAATTAGTTTTGGAATTGTTGCGCCCTTTAATTTCTTTTGAGGTGAGAAAAAGAATGAAAGACTTTGAGGAGTATATAAAGATGAGGAGGCAAACAGGGTTTTGAACATGGTATGCACTATATAGACATGGTGCATGTCAGTTAATTTGAACCGTAAAGAGTAAAAAGATTAATGCTAATAATATTCTACAAGTTCTATTTCATTTCAATCTAATCATATAGTTCCGCAGCATTTAATACTCTAATTTCTATATAAAATAAAAGAAAATATATAAGAAGAACCAAACTTTTAATTTATTGGCTAAAATAATGCTCTCTACATGAGAGGCGGCAAGTTCAAAATTTAGATGAGATTTTTTATGGATATTAAGATTGAGAGATTTAATCCTATTTTATCTCAAAAAAAAGGACAAGAAAGTATGTATATTGTTATTCAGACCTTAGTTCTCACTTCTTTTTTTGAATGACACATGTTCTCCATGAATAGATATAACAAACCATTTATTTTCATGTATAAATTCAATTATACAGTTGTATATCGACAGCAATTTAATTTAAGTATTAAATTCATTTTTGTTTTAATTAAAGAGAAAACAGGACTTGATGAAATTTTGGTTGATGCATTTAATTATGTAGACTAAGTCTAGCCAGCAAAATAAATGTTTTAACAGTTCAAAAGGGCAACTAAATCAAAAGTCTTCTCTCTGTTGTTCCTCCAGACGCAACTGGATCCATCCATTTCATCCTTTTCCTTTCTCCGCCAGGAGCTCTGCATGTGTCTAGTGGGTCCCACTGTCAGTTTAAGAAAGAAGGTTATAGAGAATCTTGACAGCTCTCCAGTAGTTTCGTGGAACTTAATCAGAACTTCACAAGCAACCTAACAATGAATTTAATTTCTACTCAAACTTTCTATGTAAATCCTATATATGAAATGTTTGCTCTAATTGCATTGCATTGCGTGACACCGTTGTATACTATATATGTTATATTTTATATTTGCTTATTCTCTGACAGCTAACGAGGTACCATGCTAATTTTATACGACAAGGATACATATTCATAGACTTTTCTGATCAAAATGGATTGCTTGTACCAACAGATATATATATTAAGTTTTTAAGTGATAGTTACCCATCAGAAATTTTCAGTAACTTATAGGAATGATTGAATTTGATAAAAAAAAAATATTCAGCAAAATATATTTACAGCAAGTGATGTTTATTTAGTTAATTAAATAAATTATTCATAAATAAAGAGAACAAACTATTAAATTTTATTAAAAATAATACAAATTACCCATAAATTTCATAATTATTTTGAACCATTAAATGAATTGACCCCTATTGCCGGACAAGTATCCTCCTAGGTACCGTAAAAGATTCTCCTCACTTTACGGCTTGAGATTTACTCCCAACCGCTTTGAGATTCGAGCTAGCGTAGGGGCAGTATTATTGGGCTTTGAGATTCGTGCCAAGTTAAAAAGAACGTTTCAGATCCACTAATTGTAAAAGATTCCCTATATATTATGGTACCAGGGAGGATCTGAATTCCCCTATTGCCCCCCTCCCGCCACGCATAGAATCGGTATCCTCCCAGGTACCTGACTCGAGCAAAAAAACATATGGACAGTCCAGATTAATCTCAACCGGACCAAAGTCAATCTGATGCCTATAGAAACTATAGGGTGTCTATTTTGAGATTTGTGCCAAGTTAAAAGAACTAATTTGAGTCATTTGCTTGAGTCTGGTACTTGGGTGATCCGAATCACCCCCCTAATTCGTATTCTCGCAGGTACCTGACAAGGAAATCTTTTACAATTAGTGGATCCGGACCGTTCTTTTAACTTCGCACGAATCTCAAAGCACAAATAATATTGGCCATACGCTATTTTGAATAGACACTGTTTTTTAGTTAATTTAAAACCATAAAGTAGTGGGCCCCACTGTCCAATACCTGAGAGCTCTTTGATACTCGTCCACACCCCGACCCCAACCCCAAAAAAAAAACTCCCCTTGATATAACTAAATAGACAGAAATATTAGGTTTATCAAACATGCAACACATACCAGTTATTTATGTACAAAATATACAAGCCAAATATAACATATTATTGAGTCTAACTAGTATGACATCAGTATCAAGTCAAGCAGTCAAATGTGAGAGTTTTTATGTTAATTTTAATACATTTATTTTTCAACATTTTTTACCGATTGACTTATACTAAAATAACTCGAAAAAATAAAAAAATTGCATGTAAACACATTACTCATAAATTAAATCGGTTTGAACGGTTTGGATTAGCTGTTTGAGATCTATCCAAAATTTTTAAATTGGTATCATATGACACCGATGTCATACTAGCTGAATTCTATATTATTATTATAATAAGAAAGACATAATTAATAGGTAAACAACAAAAGAAGAATCTTTTAATGAAGCCTAACATACAATGATTGAGACATCTCATTTTGGAGAATCATCGCCGCATCTCATTTTGGAGACGTGAATAAACTTTTCACTTCCCAAATTGGACATAAAAAGATGTATAAAAATATCAAAACATGTGATGCATAACGGCTACATATATTATAATTATTGGTTTGTGGAAAATTACAAATTTGCTTCCTCATATATTATAATTTGCAATTTTTTTTTCATCCTTCGTGTAGCCCCAATCATGTTGATATTCTCTACTAATATATTTAATTTTAAATTTTTATGTGGCTGTATTTGGAGGAGCCAGGAGACACTTAAGGCTAATGTCTGTTCTGTGCATAAGGGGTATTTAAAGAGGAGGCAATAAGGGTTTTGAATAAGATATGTGCTCTGTAGATCATAGTAATAAGATTCATGAATAATTTGTGAATAGTTTTGTAATTTTTTTGTGAATTATTTGGATTTGAGTTATTGGTAAATTAATCTGTTTATTGTCTAGTATATCCGAATTATTTCTAAATTATTCACGAATTTTACAACTTATATTCGCGAATTTGTCGAATTATATTCAAATTATTTTGAATTATACTGAATTATTCTCTGGACCAAAAACTTTCTAGTATATTTTTTTGGCTCTCTTATGAGACTAACATCTTTAATTCCCACCAACGTATAATTTCAAATTATTTCCAAACATATCCAAATTACTTTTAAATCACGAACTTTTTGATCATGTCGAACCTTTCTAGAATAGATGCATGTATTTCATTTAATGAGATATGTGCTCTGTAATATTAAGCAAGTTTTGTTTTGTTCAAAATACAAAAAAAGTTGTTAAGTTATAACAAGTCAAGAGGTGACTGAGTCAAAGTCTCCTCTCTGTTCTTTTTCTTCTTCTTTTTCATTGGCCAGGGCAGGGGCGATGCACACTGCTAGCGGGCCCCACCAATCAGAGAAAGAAACTTGCTCCCGGAACTTGATCAAAAGCAACACAAAAGGAATCCATATACTCTGAAGTAACATAATATTTATGTTTGGATTACGGACGTTCCGTCAGAATCCGGACCAATTCAGTTCGAGGTGGAATTATTTCCGAACATATCCAAATTATTTTTAAATCACGAACTTTTTGATCCTGTCGAACCTTTCTAGAATAGATGCATGTATTTCATTTAATGAGATATGTGCTCTGTAATATTAAGCAAGTTTTGTTTTGTTCAAAATACAAAAAAAGTTGTTAAGTTATAACAAGTCAAGAGGTGACTGAGTCAAAGTCTCCTCTCTGTTCTTTTTCTTCTTCTTTTTCATTGGCCAGGGCAGCGGCGATGCACACTGCTAGCGGGCCCCACCAATCAGAGAAAGAAACTTGCTCCCGGGACTTGATCAAAAGCAACACAAAAGGAATCCATATACTCTGAAGTAACAGAATATTTATGTTTGGATTACGGACTTTCGATCAGAATCCGAACCAATCCAGTTCGAGAGGAACGCATGGAGTTGCTTTAATAATCGTGCAGATTCTGATTGTACAGTCCAGATCCAAATAGAAAATAAAAATTACCTTAGGTGATACGAATTCAACCTTACTAATTTATATAAGAGTTTGATATGCAAAATAAAAGAAAATTCTCCACACAGCTTTTGCTTGCTAAGTGCCTAAGTTGCTTCCTATCAAATTACAAAGCGCGCCAACTGGATTCCTGGAATCATCCTGCTGTCACCGACCGGTGATTTTGCATCGTTTCTTCTGAGGGAGGAAACCTTTTTTGTTGACTCCTTCAGACTTGACTTTGTTTACCATAATGGTCTACATCAATAAATGTATGAACCAAATGTTTTAATTTGCACAAAACAAGATAAAGGATGTCGGTCATTTCGACTTACAGTTCACATTTAATAACTGAATTATGTCCATGGAGAATTAATCTGTTAAAAAATCCTACCTGCCGCTTTCCTCTCTCTCTCCCTCTCATTTCTCTTTAAATACATTCCAAAGCTCCTTCTCTTCACCTCACAAAAACATTCCAAAGCCTCAGCCTCTTCTCTTCTCTTCTCTCAATTAGAAAGCAAGAGCAAGAGCAAGAGCAAAATCAACCTATGGCTCGCGTTCTCTCCACCTCTACTCTTTGCAAGACTCTCCTTTCGCAAAGCAGGAGGGGATTTGCTGCGGCAGCTGAGGCGGTGAGACGAAGCACCAAAGCAGAGGACAAGGTAGCAATGGCACAGCTCTTGGCAGGAAAGCGGGTTTCAGGTGCAGATCCGGATTCGTGGGTCCCGGATCCAGTGACTGGGTACTACAGACCCGCTAATGGGGTAGTGGAGGTTGATGCAGCTGAGCTTAGAGCTATGCTGCTCAGACCAAAGAATTAATTAAGTGTGTAATTTTGTAGTTTTTGGGGTTTGGAAGGACTAATTAAGAAAAGTCGAAGTTCTCTGTTATGCTTTGGTTTTCTTACTTTTCAACCCAAATCCTGGATTAATATAATTATAAAATTAAAGAAAATATGATAGTTTGTTTTAGTTATTTTTTGCTTTTTTTTTTTGTTCCTCTCTGCCAGAAAATCAGGCATTTGTCAAAATAAAAAATTTAAAAATTACAATGAGGACCTCACAAAAATGAAAATTAATTCAATGGAATCTCAAAAAATTTATAATAAAAAACTGATGAAGGAAGGATAAGGATTCACTTTTATTTAATAACTAAAAAAAAACTGATGATATGTAAATTTAGTAATAGATTAATGGTAAGCAAATTATTGGCTGAAATAATTCCATGGATCTTTATTTAATTCACAAATAATGTAAAGCATTGGATACTGAGTGCTTTTCATGAGCATATCTTACAGTTTACAAAACAATTTGATAATAAAATGATCTAATAAAAATATTAAGATTGTCTATTTAATGCATCAATTTGAGGATGACAAATGCTTATTCATTGAATGTGAATAAGAAGTAAATTTACAATTTGCAACGGTACCAAACTTTTGTTATTTTATTTTATCTTTCTTTTATGTCCAATTTGGAAAGAATGCAAAATGCATGCATGTCTCCAAAATGAGATGCGGCGATGAATGATTTATGTATTCTTATATGCTTTCCTCATTATATAATTAATATGTTAGATTCGCTTGGTATTCTGTACAAAATAAAAATAAAAAATTGTAGTTAGCTGTTTGTACAAGCAAACTTATTTTGATTAAAGAAATAAAGATCATTTGCCATTGTGGTTCATGGGCAGCTTACAACACCAAATTAACGAAAATATATCATAGTATTACTAAGTTTATTTGGTTAACATCCCTATTATAGTATTTCTAAGTTTATCTTAATTTATCATCAGTGACTTTTAGGTATTAAATAAAATTGATCCTTATCCTTCAACAGAAAAAAAAAAAAAAAACAATGAACATTTTTCCAAAAACATTGATCCAAAAATTAATTTCCAATTCTTTTTTTTGTTTTGCATCCTTCGTGTAGCCGCAAACTTATTTTGACATTCTCTACTATATATTATATTTAATTTTAATTTTTTATGAGGTCCTCATTGCAGGAGCCAGGAGACATGGACTCCAATCTATTATTGTCTGTTTCTGAGCTGGAGGGGTATTTAAAGAAGAGGCAAGAATAACATATGTGCTCTATAGACTAGGTGTATTTCTTTTAAATTGAATAGTAGAAGGTGTTCAATAATAGTAACATTCACTAAAAATTATTTATTTCCGATTATATGTCGTTGAAATTCAACTAATACGTGATACGATTAATATAATTAATTCAAAAATAAAATTATGTTTACATTATAGTTTAATCATTTTGTTTATATAATAAGTTATGCCACAACCAATTGTTATGTAATTGACTTACTGATCAACAATTGCACATGACAACTGAAACCTTGCTCGCGCTTTCTCTCTCTAAATTTAATTAATTGATATATGAGGTTATATCACAAAAAATATCATGTCATGGTAAAAGATGTATATAGTATTAAATTCTAAATCAATGAAAGTTTTGATAATGTTATATCCATCATTCACAATTTTTGTTTTCATTTAAAACAAGAGCTTGTTCAGATTTGGTAGACGCATTTATTATGTAGAGCAGTGTAGCCAACAAAAAGGTTTTAAATTTTATAAAGTCAAGAGGCGACTGAGTCAAAAGTCTTCTCTCTGTTCTTTTTCTCCGCAAGCAAAGACTTAACACGCAACAGGAGCCGTTCATTTCTTTTTTTTTTCTTTTTTTTTTCATTGGCCAGAGCCAGGGGCAATGCACAATGCTAGCGGGCCCCACCAGTCAGAGAAAGATAGTTGTGAATAATCGAGAATTTATTGAGAATATATATATTAACTCAAGTTAGATTTTGATCCCAAATTTACTAAATATAAAATTTTTTGTGAATATTAATAGCGGGCCCCACCAATCAGAGAGAGAATGTTATTCCTGGAACTTGATCAAAGGCACCCTGGATCTGGATAGATTTTCCTTCCTTTTTCAAATATTCTGTTTTGCTCTTATCCTTCTTGAATACTTGTTTTACCGTTTTTTTTTAAATACCCAAAAAAAAAAATTAGCAAATCTGCCCTCACCTCAAATTTTTTATTAAAACTACCCTAACTGTCCCACTGTGGGGCGGTCCACTATTCACAGCAGACCGCCCCCAGTGGAGCGGTTTGCTAATTTTTTTTTTTTACTGTTCATACCAAATCGCCCCACTGTGGGCGGTTTGCTATGAACAGTATTTTTTTAAGACAATATGAATATCAAGATGCAGAATTCTAACGTTAAAAATTCAGATTTGTTTTTAAATTATTTGTTAGATTACTTCTTTTGATGTATAATTAGCATATTTCTACTAAAATACGCTAAATTACTTGAAATTATGTTAAATTACGTTGAATTACACTAAATTATGTTAAATTACGCTAAACTCTAAACCCTAAACTCTTATTTTGGACAATTTCTAAAACCGTAAACCGTAAACCGTAAACCCTAAAAATTACCATACATTAAATGATTTACAATTTCACATAACATATTTATAAAAATTAGTGATATTTAAAAGAAATCTAAACCCTAAACCCTAATTTCTAAACCCTAGTTTCCGACATTTTTATTAATAAATATACCCACATCAGCTGGGTTTTTTGTTAGATTACTTCTTTTGATGTATAATGAGCATATTTATTCTAAAATACGCTAAATTACTTGAAATTATGTTACATTACGTTGAATTACACTAAAAAATTACGTTAAATTACGCTAAACTCTAAACCCTAAACTCTTATTTTTGAACAACTTCTAAAATCCTAAACCCTAAAAATTACCGTACATTAAATGATTTACAATTTTCACATAACATATTTATAAATTGTCCTAAACCCTAAAATTACCCTAAATCCTAACTTGTACGGTAATTTTTAGGGTTTAGGGTTTAGGGTTTAATAAGAGTTTAGGGTTTAGAGTTTAGCATAATTTAACGTAATTTAGTGTAATTCAACGTAATTTAATATAATTTCAAGTAATTTAGCGTGTTTTAGTATAAATATGCTAATTATACATCTAAAGAAGTAATCTAACAAATATTTAAAAAAAATCCGAATTTTTAGCGTTAGAATTCAGCATCTTGATATTCATATTGTCTCAAAAAAAAAAATACTGTTCATAGCAAACCGCCCCACTGGGGGACGGGTCTGCTATGAACAGTGAACTTAATTTTAATAAAAAATTTGAAGTGAGGATAAATTTGCTAATTTTTTTTTATATTAATAAAAAAACGGCTTGTTTTATATTCATTCGCATGTGCTCTAATTTCAATTGCGTAACACAAATTGTATACGCATGTTTTAATTATTTTCTTGTTCTGACAACTATGTACCATGTTAATTATATACGACAAGAATTCATGAACACATCATCACAAAATGGATTTGCTTGTACAAACAGCTAAATATGAGTTCATAATATTGACATAGCAAAATAGTAAAATAGACCATAAATAAATATTAAGGAGTCTGGAGTCTGACTTAGTATGATATTAGTGTCATTTCAATTTATAAACATCAACTTTAAAAACTATTGAATTGAATTTAAACGGTTAATCCAAACCGATCTACTTTATTAGTTGTGCGTTTACATGTAAAATTTATAATTTTTCGAATTTATTTAATATCAAGTCAAGGGGTTAAATGTGAGAGTTTTTAAGTTAATTTTAATGCATTCATTTTTTCATATTTTTTACCACTTGACTTGTTACGAAAATAACTCGAAAAAATAAAAAATTTGCATATAAACATATCACTCATAAAGTAAATTGATTTAAACAGTTTGAATTAGTTGTTTACATTCTATCCAATAAGTTTTGAAATTAGTAATACTAGCCGACTCATCATATTTAGATTATATATATTGAGTAAAACACCCTGAGCTTATTTGTGAGCTTAACTCAAAAACTTATCGGATTGGTTTCAAGCGACACATCTAAACCTTTGAAATTGATCTACTTCACGAGTGATGAGTTTACATATCAAGTTTTTAAATTTTCGAATTAATTTAATATAAAGTCAAGCGGTCAAAAAATGATAAAAAATGAACACATTAAAATTAACTTATAAACCATCTTTTGTTGACAGCTTAACTTTGTACTAAATTAATTCAAAAAATTATAAATTTGACATGTAAAGGCATCACTCGTAAAGTTGATCGGTTTCAACGGTTTAGATGCATCGTTTGAAATCAATTCAATAAATTTTTGAATTAAGCTCATAAAAGAACTTAATGAGCTTAAGAACACCCAATTCTACTCATATATATTTCTTTACAAAATACCAACCGAATCTAAATATTAATATTATAATGAGGAAAGCATATAAGAATTAATGTCATTATGTCAACAACAAAACAAAAGGAGAATCTTTCAATGAATTACCTAACAAGCAATTAATGATTGGGAATGCCAAAGATATTTTATATAAATCATTCATCGCCGCATCTCATTTTGGAGACGTGCATGCATTGACATGTCGCTTTCCAAGTTGGACATGAAAAAAACAAGATACAATAAAATAACAAAAGTTTGGTACCGTTGCAAATTGTAAATTTACTTCCTCACGTTCCAATCAATAATGAGTCGGCTAGTATGATATCAGTGTCATATAACACTAACTACAAATTAATTGAATAGACTTCAAACGACTAATAAAACCGTTCAAACAGATTTACTCATAACGTTTACATACAAAAAAATTTATATTTTCTAGAGTATCAAATCAAGTGGTCAAAAATATTAAAAATAAATGCGTTAAAATTAACTTAAAAACTCACACATTTGGCCGCTTGATTTGATACTACATAAATTCGAAAAATTATAAATTTTGTATATAAACGCACAACTAATGAAATAAATCAGTTTGAACGGTTTGGATTCACCGTTTGAAGTCAATTTGATAGATTTTGGAGTTGGTGTTATATAAGCTAAAATAACACTGATGGCTAGTAGTCATACTAGCCACTCTTCAATAATTGATGCTACTTTTTTTTTTGTAGATGTTAGTAATCACAAAAATAAATTCTTCCATAATATCAATAATAAAAAAATAGATCACATTCAATAATTGATGCTACTTTTTTATGTTAGTAATCACAAAAATAAATTCTTCCATAATATCAATAAAGAAAAATAGATCACATTCAATAATTGACGCTACTTTTTTTTTTGTAGATGGTAGTAATCACAAAAATAAATTCTTCCATAATATCAATAATAAAATAATAGAAAGCATTAGGGATGTATGATACACCAAAAGAATTAAAGTGTTTGAAAAGCAAAGTAGACAATTTCTTGTAAATTATGGTTATTTTGTGGCTGGCAACATTTCCACAAATATCCAACTCATTTTTTAAAAAGAAAAACAACTTTTTGTGTCACCTATTTGCTTAACATTAGTATTTACTAATTTTACCTATCATCAGTTGTCTTTTAGTTATTAAATAAAAGTGAATCCTTATCCTTCATCAGTTTTTTATTGTAACATTTTAAAGATTCCATTGTATTAATTTTCATTTTTTTATGAGGTCCCCATTGCAATTGTGTATACTGACACTGTGACACACGCCGTATAGTTGTTAATTTTAATTTTAACAAATGCCTCATATTGAAATTTGTTTTAGAAACCATAAATAAAAAAAATTTATCAAACTTCATTATTTTGGTTTGTACAAAAACCATAAAAATCGAAATATCATTTTGTTCCGAAGTATTTTTTTTAGATCAAATTGTCAATTCGGTCCGAGCCATTTTCACAGATTTCGAAAAAAATGATGTACTTGTTATGGTAAAACTTGTGAAAAATGACAATTCAGTCCAGAAAAAAAAAATTGAACCAAAATAACATCTCGGTTCTTATAGTTTTTGTAAAAACCAAAGCAATCAAGTTGGTTTGGTAAATTTGATTTTATTTATGGTTTCTATAGAAGTCCCTGATATTCTGGAGATGGGAGTCTAGAACTTTCCACTATTTACAGAGCAAAAAAAACAGTAAAAGATAACCAAAACTGCAAAACCAAGTATCAGTTTTGTTTTTTAAATTTAAATTATATTAATCCAGGATTTTGGGTAGAAAAGTAAAAAAACCAACAAGACAAAACTCCAAAGCATAACAGAGAACGTGAACTTTTCTTAATTAGTCCTTCCAAAACCCTCCAAAATTTGTAAAATTACACGCATAATTAATTCTTTGGTCTGAGCAGCATAGCTCTAAGCTCAGCTGCATCAACCTCCACTACCCCATTAGCGGGTCTGTAGTACCCAGTCACTGGATCCGGAACCCACGAAACCGGATCTGCACCTGCAACCCGCTTTCCTGCCAAGAGCTGTGCCACCGCTACCTTGTCCTCTGCTTTGGTGCTTCGTCTCAGCGCCTCAGCTGCCGCAGCAAATCCCCTCCTGCTTTGCGAAAGGACAGTCTTGCAAAGAGGAGAGGTGGAGAGAACACGAGCCATAGGATCTACAAGGATCGAACGGTAGAGATCTGTTTGAGTTGCTCTTGCTCTCGCTCTCTAATCGAGAAAAGAGAAGAGAGGCGAGGCTGAGGGGGAGGGGGAGGGGGAGGCTGTTTATTTATTTATTTATTTTGCAGCTAGCTTTGGAATGTTTTGTGAGGTGAAGAGAAGGGGTTTTGACAGCTATTTAAAGAGAAACAAGACGGAGGGAGAGAGGAAAGCGGCAGGTAGGGTTTTTGAATAGATTAATGATCCATGGACATGGTTTAATTTATTAAATGTGAATTGTAAGGTGAACTGACTAGTGTTTTTGAGTGAGGTCCATGCAGGCGTATATGCGTTTGTAGCAGCAGGCCGCATTAAGAATGCCATATGCGGATTTGTAATCTATAAACGGATTTGTGGTATATTTGTCGTCCATATAAATGTAAGTTTTCAATGTTTTGTTTTTCAATGCACCGAGTTATATAAATGTTTCAAATAAAGTTTGTTTTTGCTCGTGGGACTAAATAAAATTGAGTTCGGTATGCGATCGCGAATGAGAGAATAGATAATCACATTCACCGCTTAGTGATTGTCAAATGGCGTGCGTTACTTTTTCACTTCTTTAACAAAATGAGGTACTAGTACATGTTATTTTATTTTTTATTTTACTTTATACAAAGATTGTCAGATGATCTATACGTAGGAGTAGAAAACTAGAAATGATATTTTTCTCCATTCCTAAATCCATAGACATTTTCATTTACTTTTCTAATTTATTTTTCTTAATTTTTTAATTTTCTTAATTTAATTATGTATATATAAGTTTGCATTAAAATCCGCAGAAACGGTGTGCAGTGCTCTTCCGCATAAGAACCGACAGACATAAGTTTTCTTGTGGTGTCCAAATTAAAACATTTGGTTCATGCATTTAATGAAGTAGACCAGTGTGGTAAACAAGTCAAGTCCGAAGGAGTCAACAAAAAGCTATTTCCAGCCTGCTGTGTTTTCCTCCCCCAGAAGAAACAGGAGCTGTCCATTTATTCTACGGCCCCAGCCGACCAGAAACGGTGCAAAATCGTTAGTGGGACCCATCAGTCGGTGACAGCAGAGACTAGTCTGGAAATCCAGTCGACGCGCTTTGGAAATTTGATGGGAAGCAACTTATATATGCACTTAGCAAGCAAAAGCTGTGTGGAATTTTCTTTTGTTTTGCATATCAATCCCTTATAAAAAGTAAAATTTTGTTTGCATCCTTAGCAGAGCAAATCCAATTCCATGGGGTACATAAATTTTTAAAAGAAAGAAAACTTTTTGGTGCAATATGCCTAATATTATAATACCTATGCCATTGTGTTAAATAAAAATTACTATATAAAAGTTTCAATGAATATTTAGGCAAAGTTTATCATTTTTATAACATACTGGTATCGTATAATTTAATGAATATTAAACTTGAAACGGTCTCCAATTTTTTTTTTTTTTTACATCTTATCTAGTATAATGATATATAACAAATTATAGTGATATATGTAAGGACTCTACTTGCAAAGCAATTAATATGACAATTTTGACAATAACATAAAATAAATTTTATGAAATCAATATTTAATCTAGAATGCGAATTATATGAAAACTATTTCCGAAGTATATGAAAATTGAAGACATTCGGTTAAATTTTCATTAATATTTGAATGAATTAAAATCTACATTACTCAGTATTTAGCTATCTCTTAGAAAATATAAAAAAATTTGGACTTGCAAATAATTTAACAGTACTTAGTTATCAGTTATATAAAAAAACTTGAACTTGTAAAAAAATTAGAAAGGCAATCACATGTTGTCCCTTTTTCCTTCCAGTTATATTATTATTATTATTATTATTATTATTATTATTATTATTATAATAGTTATTGGCAATTTTTTGTTAACAGTTTACATCATTCAATATTTTTGGTGGTTTTAAAATTGTCTATTTTTTTTTCTATTCAATGAGATGTTGACATTTGTAGTTTTTTTAACCAAAATATCTAACGATATACTAAACAATTTTTTTAGTTTTTAAAATTAAAAATCTGATTTGTCAGAAAACATATTGATTATTTTTTATTTCAAAAATAATATGAACCAAATCATTATTTTGGTCTAGATAGGTGGACAACCACACAAATTCTCCCGCAATCCTGAACTAAAAACCATTGAAATATGTTGCACCAAAATCATCAATCAGTGGTATTTAGAAGCTACATATAAAAAAAAATTACGCATTTGTAAAATTGAGATTAATGCAAGTAAGGAATTGCTTGTAGTGGAGCTTTTATAATTTGTCGTGGGACCTCTCCACCACCACCAGTGCTGTGCGTCGCCACCTGAAAGCGGCATTTGGTACAGACCCACAACAAGAATAAGTGACTTTTTGTGAGGGTAAAAATTGACTTTTCGCGACGGAGTACCGTCATAACTGTGTTTTTTCTATTCGCAACAGTACTTTTCGCGACGGAGAACCGTCATAAATGCGCTTTTTCCCTCGCGATAAGTGCCTACTTTGTTGTTGTGACCTTTCACACAAGAAAACTTTCATTCGCAAACAATCTATTAAATGTACTCGCTGTACTCGCAAACAAGGCGAAAACTTTCATTCGCAAACGATGTCTATGATTTCTTAATTGATAATTTTGGTTGTGATCGCATATACGATAAAACAAACTCTAAAACATCAATCGACCGTAGATCTTAATCAGAGGCATGGCCGTACTGACAAAAAAAAATACAAGAAGAAAAATCTCACACACACAACAAGTAGTACTAGTTAAAATGAGAAAGGATATACAATATGCCTAACGGTTAACAATAATTTAACATCCAACTCGGATTCAACACTAGAATAACGAGGTTCTTAATAATTCGAAGTACTTAATAACTTAATGCAGCTACATAAACCGGAAATAGCAAATTACAACAACAAAATAAAATAGAAACAAACTTAACAGTATAATGAAAATTCAACTGGCACCAACTTCTTCTGTAGACCTTAACCAACAACAGAGTACATGGAATAATCATTCTCAAGATCCACAAGCCTTTGGAGAAAACTAGGAATCGGAGGCATCAAAACTTCAACAACACCCTCCAACATGTGAACAACTTGTCGCATCGATGGTCTGTCTGTTTCCATCTCTTGAATGCACCAACAAGCAACCTTACAAGCTACGTTTAGCTGCCCCATGTCGGCATTTCCCTGCAACCTATCATCTAACAGGCACACAATCTCTCCTTGTCTAGTTTTCATAGCAACATAAAGAGGGAAGTAAGTGCATTCCTGGTTTTGGAATTTCTCTGTATTTCTCTTCCCTGATATGATTTCGAAAAGCATCATGCCGAAACTATAGACATCGGCTTTTTTTGTAATTGGTTGCCCCGAAATCCATTCGGGTGCAAGATAGCCAATTGTTCCTCTCATTGTTGTTAATGCTCTGCTAAAATCTCTCCCCAGTAGTTTTGCCATACCAAAATCGGCAATTTTAGGACAAAAGTTGGCATCGAGAAGTATATTCTCAGGCTTAATGTCACAATGAATAATGCAATCTCTACATTCCTCATGCAAATAAGTTAAACCTCTTGCAATTCCAACCATTATTTCGTAACGGGTGTTCCAGTTTAAACCATCACCTTGATTTGAAAAGAGATGAGAATCTAAAGAACCATTTGGCATGTACTCATACACCAACGACTGTTTACTGCTTTCGGAACAAAATCCAAGAAGGTTAACAAGGTTTATGTGCTGAATTATTCCTATCGTTTGCACCTCCGCTCTAAACTGCTTTTCATCAAAGCAAGCATTTTTCATTCTCTTAACAGCCACAACAGTTGAATTCGGTAATGATCCCTTGAAAACACTACCAAAGCCTCCTTCTCCAAGCTTGTGAAAGAAATTCTTGGTGATACTTTTTGTTTCTGCATATGAATATGCTACCAGTTGGTCCCCAGTTATATCATTTTGGTTGAAGATAAGGCAAATTGCTTTGCGCTTCCAAGAAACCAATAACCCATCAACCAATAAGGCTGCGAACCCTGTGAAAACCAATGAACCAACAACCAGTAAGGCTGCAAGCCCTATGAATATGATGATGGATAAAATGAAATCTGTCATCGGTAAGTTTTTCCTCTGTATCTGTTATCCTTTAATCAAAGCCAAAGGATTGTGTGTGAGAGAGAGGGTGTGAGACACACACACACACTTTATCCTAGACAAAGAAATACCCCACTTGTATAATAAGACAAATAAAGAAACGAAGTAATTTGGAAAACAAATAAATTAGGTTGAATGAATGCCTGGTTCTTGTTATGTCCTTGACTGGTGGATAGAGAATAAAGAAGGAAAAATAATTTGAAAAGCAATTGCGTAATAGGTTTGTAGTATGTAATTCATCTTAAAAAAAATATCAATTAGAAACATAATTGGGCGAACTACAAAATTATAATTTTCACAAAAGAATTAGATTTCTTTTTCTTCTTTCAAGTAGAATAGTTTACAAGGTGATATTGTCAAGAGAAAATTCCTGTCATTTTCTGGAAAAGTCGTTAGTCAAGTCAATTAAAGAGATGTGTCAAAAGTTGGGCCGTTAAGTTTTGCAGTTGCAGACCAAATTAATGGTGGGAGAGTTTCTGTGGTGATAATGAAATTCATTTATAATAAATCGAGTACGAATAAAAATTTGGTTCATTAGTTTATCAGATAACTATATACTAAAAGAATTTATTAACCTATGAAATAAGGTGGTGTTTGGTTGTGGATTAAAGCTAATAAGGTATAATTTGGTTATTCCAAGTTTGGCTGATCTAAATTATTCATGTTTGGTTGATGTCTAAAGTTATGCATTGACTTAAGTTATTCCTTATTTGGTAAGAATTTAGTGGCTTAAGGCGTGATTTCATATTACAAATTATTTTGTCTTACAAATTTTTTAATATCAATAATAAAATTATTTTTCGTACTTTTTTTCATTTGATTGAAAGAAATTGAACAAGAAAATGAGTTATGTACAAATTAATTCTATATCTTAGAGATGCACATTCCATTTGGTGAATCTGTTTAATTAAACTTATATGTATACCGATTTATTTTGTCGGAAATATGTTGGGTTTCTGAAGAACAAAATTATTTATTTGTAGTACAATTTCAAAAAATATTTTATTTAATTATTTTTCTAGATTGCACATATTTTTTATTTAGAAATTTATTCCATTTTAAAAAAAAATTATCGATTCTATAATTGATAAAGTTATAAGTTCTTTTATGCTTAAATGAAAACAAAATTAATTGCTTATTTTACATTTCTTAAAAAGTGAATAAAAATAATAAAAACAATGAAAAGTTATGCTTCATACTCAAATAAAATTGAACTACATGGAGAGGTGGGTTAGTTTAGGCCAGTTTAGACTAGTCTAAAGGTCGGCTTATTCCATCTTTGTCCACCTCAATTAAATTTGATGGAATAAGTGAGGTTTAAAGCACTTATTCCACTGTTTAGTCTACAACCAAACATCATCTAAGAGCCAAGAAAGATTTACAAGGTAATTAATAAGTATAATATTAGAAGTCTAGGTAAATGTAGCTGAAATATGACTGTCCAAATCGGCATTGCGATTTCAGGTCCTGAAATTGCCCCCCTCTCTCTGTCTCTCTCCTCAAAGAAAGAGGAGAGAGGAGAGAGATAAGGAGAGGGGGCGATTTAGGCTCTAAAATCGGATGCGATTTCAGCCTCAATTCGAAATATGACACTCCTCCAGAACTTAATTTTAATTTGCATATTTCAATGGAAAAAAAATCAGGGTGGTATTTAGAATCTAAATATAAAAAATTTACGCAATCGTAAAATTTTTTCCTAATTGATAATTTCGGCTGTGATCACGCACGCGTGCTGACGGTTGTGATTCCTACAGATGCACGCGTGGTTAAACGCGTGACCGCATATTGTCGTGCCAAAGTTTTTTTGCCAAAAAATAATGATACGAACGCAAAGCAGCTGACACGAACCAATACCAACTTGAGTTTTACCCGCTACACAGTTTGTTGCTGATGTACTATATTCGAAATTTGGTGACAAGGGGTGGGTTGAGGTTGCCACTGCAGAAAAAAGATCAAGTTCAGAAAAATGGACGCCTGCTAATCATATCATTATGAAACAGATAACTAAGCATTATCTAAATTACCGCATTTATATTGAGACTTATGCTGCCAAGCAAGTATATACCATAAATTTCAATTTAATTAGGAAAAAGAACTTAACACATGCAGCAAATAGTACTACTTAAAATGAGAAAGGATATACAATAAGCCTAACGGTCAGCACAATAATTTAACATCCAACTCGGATTCAACAATAGAATAACGAGGTTCTTAATAAGTAGAATTACTTCATAACTTAATGCAGCTACATAAACCGGAAAGAGGAAATTACAACAACAAAAATAAAATAGAAACAAACTTAACAGTATAATGAAAATTCATCTGGCACCAATTTCTGGTATAGACCTTAACTAGTTACAGAGTACATGGAATAATCATTCTCAAGATCCACAAGCCTTTGGAGAAAACTCGGAATCGGAGGCATCAAAACTTCAACAAAACCCTCCAACATGTGAACAACTTCTCGCATGGATGGTCTATCTATTTCCATCTCTTGAATGCACCAACAAGCAACCTTACAAGCTATGTTTAGCTCCCCCATGTCAGCATTTCCCTGCAACCTATCATCTAACAGGCACACAATCTCTCCTTGTCTAGTTTTCATAGCAGCATAAAGAGGGAAGTAAGTGCATTCCGGGTTTTGGAATTTCCCTGTATTTCTCTTCCCTGATATGATTTCGAAAAGCATCATGCCGAAACTATAGACATCGGCTTTTTTTGTAATTGGTTGCCCCGAAATCCATTCGGGTGCAAGATAGCCAATTGTTCCTCTCATTGTTGTTAATGCTCTGCTAAAATCTCTCCCCAGTAGTTTTGCCATACCAAAATCGGCAATTTTAGGACAAAAGTTGGCATCGAGAAGTATATTCCCAGGCTTAATGTCACAATGAATAATGCAGTCTCTACATTCCTCATGCAAATAAGTTAAACCTCTTGCAATTCCAACCATTATTTCGTAACGGGCGTTCCAGTTTAAACCATCACCTTGAATTGAAAAGAGATGAGAATCTAAAGAACCATTTGGCATGTACTCATACACCAACGACTGTTTACTGCCTTCAGAACAAAATCCAAGAAGTTGAACAAGGTTTATGTGCTGAATTATTCCTATCGTTTGCACCTCCGTTCTAAACTGCTTCTTATCAAAGCAAGCATTTTTCATTCTCTTAACAGCCACAGCGGTTGAATTTGGTAATGATCCCTTGAACACACTACCAAAGCCTCCTTCTCCAAGCTTGTGAAAGAAATTCTTGGTGATACTTTTTGTTTCTGCATATGAATATGCTACCAGTTGGCCTCCAGTTATATCCTTTTGGTTGAAGATAAGGCAAATTGCTTTGCGCTTCCAAGAAACCAATAACCCAACAACCAATAAGGTTGCAACCCCTATGGCTGACATCATGATAAATCGATGTGGTTGATAACTATGTTTGGGTGCTGCAATTTGAAGACGAATGTTCATTTTATATCCATTCCCGTAGTTACTTCTTACGATAGTATTTTTTAATTCACCAAACCATAGGCTACAATTATTCTGATATGAGTAAGCGGTACAAGAGCAATTACTAAGACATGCTGTGGCACACTCGTTTTCATCTTTTAGCACAAGCAATTGAGGATTATCAGGATACTTATCTATGTTTCCTATTGGGAAGAATACATTATGAGAACTGGAACTTCTACTAATTTGACAATTGAGTGATATATTTCTCGAACAACCAGCACTGTAGTTGTTTTCCCATTGTTCTGGATCTGCAGGATGGAAACCATAAGGACAAGAGCATTGTCCTGAGTACCCGGTACCTGAGCAGAAGCTAGATGGACCACAATATGAATCAAAGTCGCACAGAGTATCAGGACTAAACCAAAGAGTATTAAAATTGTAAGTACCATTAACCAAATACATGCTAACGAGCCCATAGTAATCGAATCGTATGAATGTATGATTTTTGTTGGGAACATTAAATGTTACTAAACCATTGCCATCATCCACTATATCAATTAATTGCGGAAATATACCATGATATGTAGCATTACTTGTTAATTGTCTGATAATAAACCCACTAGCTCTACTTGGATCTAACTCCAAACCGAAATAATAATGAGCAGATGTGAGGTAAACATTCTTTCCCGTGGCAGTGTTAAATCCAAGTGGTGCTCCTGGGAACCAAGTATCAGTTGGGTGATCAAAGCTCTGCCATACTATTCTAGAAACAGTATCATCTTCTTTTAGTACAAGATTGCCGGTATCAAGCAGAACTGCAATGGTAGAGGTTGTTTCATCCGATCTTGTCAGATTTGTTGACCAGATCAGTTCTTCGGATTGGGTCAGTACTAAATCACCAGTAGAAGAAATTTTCAGTTCAGACGAATCCCCACAACAGAATGGATCTCGAAGAGGATTGTCTCTATTGGCGACCCACAACAGATTATCAGAAGAGTTTACAAGCCGAATCCCCAGGTAGAATAAATAATCCCCGTCATGATCAGCGAAAAGGCCAAGTTCATAGATACCATTTTTGGAAACTAAGGTTTGGTTTCTAGAAAGAGTCTGACCTGACAGGAGGGTGTCGTCGGCTATGCAGAGACGACTCCCCATGATACAGATGATGATGGTTAAAATGATTTGTGCCATCGGCAAGTTTTTCCTCTGTATCTGTTCTTCTTTAATCAAAACCAAAGGATTGTGTGTGTGAGACGGTGCCAGAGACACACACACACTTTATCCTACAGAAAGAGATCTCACTTCTATAATGAATGAATGCCTGGTTCTTGTTATGTCGTTGACTGGTGGATAGAGAAAAAGAAAACAAAACGTAATTTGAAAAACATACAAGATCAGAGAGAGATTTGATGTTAGAGAGCTTTGATTAATCGCCTTGTACTTAAGTCCTTGACAAGACAATTAGACACAATTAGCATTTATGTAGTAGTAATTGATTTTAAAAGAATATCAAATTACAAACATAATTGGGCGAACTACAAAATTATAATTTTCACAGAAAAATTAGATTTTTTTTTTCTTCTTCTTTCAAGTAGAATATATAGTTTACAAGGTGATATTGTGAAGAGAAAATTCCTGTCATTTTCTAGAAAAGTCATTAGTCAAGTCAATAATTAAAAAGATGTGTCAAAAGTTGGACCGTTTATTTTTTCAGTTGCAAACCAAATTAATGGTGGCAGAGTTTCAGTGGTGATAATTGAAATTTATTTATTATAAATCGAGTACGAATAAGACTTTTGCATCCAAGTCTTATTTTAAATCTGTAAACATATCAAGTAATTTAAATTTTTTTGATTTAAGATGTGGTCTCTGGTCAAATTCTCTGACTAACCTCTTTGACCAAGACCGATTTTTCCTAACTAGCAATTAATCGGGACCACTTTTAAGTTTGTAAACCACAACTTTGTAAAGCGTTTGTTTGAAGTTTGTAAACCTATAAATTAATTTAATTTTTTTTTTTAAGATCTGAAGCCAACTACTACTTTCAATTAATTACACATATATATATATATATATGAGTATGGCTAATTTGCTTCCTGAAGCATTTCGGACGAGGTGCTTACGGGGGCATATCTTAGTATTTGATATTCAAACAAAAAAACCAAATAGTTAGATGTTCAATCTATATTAAAATCTACTTGGAGACCAAATTTTACATTTTTTGGAATTTTTTTACTATTTATTAAGTATTTTACAAAAAATAGCCATACTTAGACCATTGAATTTTGTACCCATCTTAATAAATAGTAAAAAAATTCAAAAAAATGTAAAATTTGGTCTCCAAGTACATTTTATTTAGATAATCATGTTGAACGGTTTGGATCGACGATTTGGACTTTGAATGGCCGAATGAGGGGAGGGTGCAGGGAGGGTGCACCAAAAAGAGGGTGCATTGGAACCCTCCTCATATATATATATATATATATATATATATGAGGAGGGTTCAAATGCACCATAATTTTTGTGCTCAAATATGCTCCACATCTTTTATCTCTATTTTCAAAGTTCAAACAGTCGATCCGAACCGTTCAACATGATCTTCATAATAAAATATGTTTGGAGACCAAATTTTATATTTTTTAGAATTTTTTTACTATTTTTTGTCCATCGTTGGAGTGGGCCTCATGCCTGATTAGTTGTTTGTTTGGGCCGAAATCGAACTGTTGAATCTTATTGATTGAACCATTTGGTTTTATTATTGTTAGTTCATATATAAAGTTGTGCGTGTTCATGAATATATCTTCTCTTTTATTTAAATATTTGTCTATCAAACCAATAAAGTAATTTGTATATTTTCAACTGAGCTGTTCAATGCGCATTAAGATATTCCGTTCAATTTAGCAGTTTACAATTTTAATGTACGGACAATTTAGCAGTTTACACATCATACCGAATTTGACCCCATATCCATCAAATACACACTGCTCCTCACATTGGAGAATTCTGACCAGTGCAATACCTGACCGGGTAGATTGAGAAATGAGTTGTTAGGTTTAATCGATCTGACACGAATCTCAATACAGTCCTCCCTATATTTCAAAGTGTCCACCGGTGTTGTCCGTCACCATGAAAGCGGCGTTTGGAACAGACCTTTCACACAAGAAAACTTTCATTCGCAAACAATACATTAAATGTAATCGTTGTAACCAGAATGGACATGCAAAGGAGGGTATTGGGTTCTTCATTCCCATCTCAGGCCGAGCAGAGAAACGAAGGTAGGCAGACCAGGAGGAGATCGGGTCTTCTAAAATGGGGGTGATCGATATTCTTCAGTCTCAGCTGCCCAATGAAGCATGCATACAGTAAAAAAATTCTAAGAATCATAGAAGGAAAAATCGGCCGTTCCAAACCAGAATCGGCCGATTCAGAACAGAATCGGACGTTACGGATTCTATTTCTGGCCGAGTTATGTGCTAGACGATTTTTTTTGTCGAATTTTGGCTGAAACGGTACGATTCTAGTCAAATTTTGGCCAAAACGGTCCTATTCCAGTCAAATTTCGGCTGAAACGGCTGTTTTCCAGCATGCTGACTTGAGCAAAAATTTGCTCACAGCAAGATTCGAAAATTTGACTTGAGCAAAAATTTGATCACATTTCACATTTTGTTGTTAGATTCGAGTAGCTATTATATTTAACGTATTAGTTACTGTACCAAAGGGATACAACTGGTCCAATGATTTTTTTATTTGATTCAATTTCTTTGCTCCCATTTTCTATTATTCAATTTCTTTGCAATGCATTTATCTTCTCTAGATTTTTTATTTTTAATTCTTATTTACACATACAACTTTCTTAGAGATTCACACACAAAAATTCAGAAGCAACATCTCAGAGTTTGCAACTGTTATTTCTACTTTTTTTAATTATTTAATTTCATTTTTTTGTATCTATTGAGTTCTATTTTAAATTACGAATAAACTAATTGGCCTTCACTCCACCATTAGTTTTAGTATTGTTCCCAATATTACAGCTATTATCTTTAAATACTAAGTCAAGTCCAATTGCTATATGGATTAATTGCATGAATCGGTTCTGCCACGTGAAGTCCTTATTTTGAGGCAAAGTCATTGACAGATATTTTGGGCCTAGAAATATTAGGAACAGTATAAGTCTTTTGATTTGCGGCCCAAATTTAGTATTCCTATTTTTTTATCAATTATTCTTTTTTTTTTTAGTACAAAACAATTTCTAATAAAAAAATCCGAGTTTCCAATCCAATTCAGCCGATTTCTACCGATTAATCCGATTCCGATTTTTCCTTCTATGCTAAGAATAACTACTGACTTATGGTTGAACTTTACTAATTAATTAATAGTTAGAACAAATTAAAATCGATATACCTTACAAATTGGTGATGAAAATTGCGGGTGACGTACCATAAATTTTTTGAATTATAATATATATTCAAAAGGAAAAATATATAGAAGAATAACTAAAAGACAATCGAAGTAACCACGTAATATATTCAATATTAGATTCTTTTGGATCGTTTCTGTGAGACAAAACATGTTAGAATTAAATCTAATCCAATTTGAAATCTTTAAAATAGCATTTATAATTTTATATACATTAAACAGTTTAAATATTTTCCTGCAAAAGAGATTCTCAAAAAAAAGTACTTGCAGGGACTTCTAAGAATTTTTTCTTAATTGAATAAAAAGAGATTCAACAATAGAATAAAAAGATTCTTAATAAGTACAATTACTTCATAACTTAATGCAGCTACATAAACAGGAAAGAGGAAATTACAACAAGAAAAATAAAATAGAAACAAACTTAACAGTATAATGAAAATTCAACTGGCACCAACTTCTTCTGTAGACCTTAACCAACAACAGAGTACATGGAATAATCATTCTCAAGATCCACAAGCCTTTGGAGAAAACTCGGAATCGGAGGCATCAAAACTTCAACAACACCCTCCAACATGTGAACAACTTGTCGCATCGATGGTCTATCTGCTTCCATCTCTTGAATGCACCAACAAGCAACCTTACAAGCTATGTTTACCTCCCCCATGTCGGCATTTCCCTGCAACCTACCATCTAACAGGCACACAATCTCTCCTTGTCTAGTTTTCATAGCAGCATAAAGAGGGAAGTAAGTGCATTCCGGGTTTTGGAATTTCTCTGTGTTTCTCTTCCCTGATATGATTTCGAAAAGCATCATGCCAAAACTATAGACATCGGCTTTTTTTGTAATTGGTTGCCCCGAAATCCATTCGGGTGCAAGATAGCCAATTGTTCCTCTCATTGTTGTTAATGCTCTGCTAAAATCTCTGCCCAGTAATTTTGCCATACCAAAATCGGCAATTTTAGGACTAAAGTTGGCATCAAGAAGTATATTCTCAGGCTTAATGTCACAATGAATAATGCAATCTCTACATTCCTCATGCAAATAAGTTAAACCTCTTGCAATTCCAACCATTATTTCGTAACGGGTGTTCCAGTTTAAGCCATCACCTTGATTTGAAAAGAGATGAGAATCTAAAGAACCATTTGGCATGTACTCATAAACCAACGACTGTTTAGTGCCTTCAGAACAAAATCCAAGAAGTTTAACAAGGTTTATGTGATGAATTATTCCTATTGTTTGCACCTCTGTTCTAAACTGCTTCTCATCAAAGCAAGCATTTTTCATTCTCTTAACAGCCACAACAGTTGAATTTGGTAATGATCCCTTGAACACACTACCAAAGCCTCCTTCTCCAAGCTTGTGAAAGAAATTCTTGGTGATACTTTTTGTTTCTGCATATGAATATGCTACCAGTTGGTCTCCAGTTATATCCTTTTGGTTGAAGATAAGGCAAATTGCTTTGCGCTTCCAAAAAACCAATAACCCAACAACCAATAAGGCTGCAACCCCTATTGCTGACATAATGATAAATCGATGCGGTTGATTACTATGTTTGGGTGCTGCAATTTGAACACGAATGTTCATCTTATATCCATTCCCGTAGTCACTTCTTAGGATAGTATTTTGTAATTCACCAAACCATAGGCTACAGTTATTCTGATATGAGTAAGCGGTACAAGAGCAATTACTAAGACATGCTGCGGCACACTCGTTTTCATCTTTTAGCACAAGCAATTGAGGATTCTCAGGATACTTATCTATGTTTTCTATTGGGAAGAATACATTATGAGAACTGGAACTCCTACTAATTTGACAATTGAGTGATATATTTCTCGAACAACCAGCACTGTAGTTGTTTTCCCATTGTTCTGGATCTGCAGGATGGAAACCATAAGGACAAGAACATGTTGCTGAGTGCCTGGTACCTGAGCAGAAGCTAGATGGACCACAATATGAATCAAAGTCGCACAGAGTATCAGGACCAAACCAAAGAGTATTAAAATTGGAAGTACCATTAACCCAATACATGCTAACGAGCTCATAGTAATCTAATTGTATGAATGTATGATTTTTGTTGGGAACATTAAAAGTTACTAAACCATTGCCATCATCCACTATATCAATTAATTGCGGAAATATACCATGATATGCAGCATAACTTGATAATTGTCTGATAATAAACCCACTAGCTCTACTTGGATCTAACTCCAAACTGAAACTGTACTCAATAGGACCAAAATAATGAGCAGATGTGAGGTAAACATTCTTTCCCGTGGCAGTGTTAAATCCAAGTGGTGCTCCTGGGAACCAAGTATCAGTTGGGTGATCAAAGCTCTGCCATACTATTCTAGAAACAGTATCATCTTCTTTTAGTACAAAATTGCCGGTATCAAGCAGAACTGGAATGGTAGATGTTGTTTCATCCGATCTTGTCAGATTTGTTGACCAGATCAGTTCTTCAGATTGGGTCAGTACTAAATCGCCAGTAGAAGAAATTTTCAGTTCAGACGTCATATGAGGATTGTCCCTATTAGCAGCCCACAACAGATTATCAGAAGAGTTTACAAGCCAAATCCCCAGGTAGAAGGAATAATCCCCGGCATGATAAGAGAAGAGGCCAAGTTCATAGATACCATCTTTGGAAACTATGGTTTTCTTTCCAGAAAGAGTCTGACCTGGCAGGAGGGTGTCGTTGGCTGTGCAGAGACGACTCCCCATGATGAAGATGATGATGGTTAAAATGAATAGCGTCATCGGCAAGTTTTTCCTCTGTATCTGTTCTTCTTTAAGCAAAACCAAAGGATTGTGTGTGTGAGAGGGTGTGAGACACACACACACACTTTATCCTGCAGAAAGAGATGTCACTTCTATAATGAATGAATACGGTTGAATGATTGCTTGGTTCCTGTTATGTCCTTGACTGGTGGATAGAGAAAAAAGAAGGAAAAAAGTAATTTGAAAAACATATAAGATCAGAGAGAGATTTGATGTTAGAGAGCTTTGATTAATCGCCTTGTACTTAAGTCCTTGACAAGACAATTAGACACAATTAGCATTTATGTAGTACGTAATTGATTTTAAAAGAATATCAAATTAGAAACATAATTGGGCGAACTACAAAATTATAATTTTCACAAAAGAATTAGATTTTTTTTTTCTTCTTTCAAGTAGAATAGTTTACAAGGTGATATTGTCAAGAGAAAATTCCTGTCATTTTCTAGAAAAGTCGTTAGTCAAGTCAATTAAAAAGATGTGTGAAAAATTGGACCGTTTATTTTCACAATAAGAATCAAAGACTTTTTGCGAGGATAAAAAGTGACTTTTCGCGATGGAGTACCGTCATAAACGTGCTTTTTCTATTTGCGACGGTACTTTTCGCGAGGGAGTACCGTCATCATTGCACCTTTTCTCTCGCGAAAAGTGCCTACTTTATTGTTGTGTTTTTCAGTTGCAAACCAAATTAATGGTGGGAGAGTTTCAGTGGTGATAATTGAGATTTATTTATTATAAATCGAGTACGAATAAGACTTTTGCATCCAAGTCTTATTTTAAATCTCTAAACTTAACAAGTAATTTAAATTTTTTTTATTTAAGATGTGGTCTCTGGTCAAATTCTCAGACTAACCGCTTTGTTCGGGACTGATTTTTCCTAACAAGCAACTAACCGGGACCACTTTTAAGTCCGTAAACCACAACTTTGTAAACCGTTTGTTTGAAGTTTGTAAACCTATAAATTAATTAATTTTTTTTTTAAGATCTGAAGCTAACTAGCACTTTCAATTAATTATTTAAATCCAAGGCTTCTCATGACCGTAAACCTTACAATAATTATACTCAATATTTTTGTAGTAGTGACAGCGTACTTAATAACATAACATGAGCATAAAAGTCAGTTGACTTGGTCAAAGTCTTCTCCTGTCAACATCGCATTGAAATTCGTGCATAAAAAAGTTTGAACGGTTAAATGAGAAAAAGCAAATTCCTTCTCTTCCAAAAGAAAAACAGCATAAAAGACAGTTGACTTGGTCAAAGTCTTCTCCTGTTAACATCGCATTGAATTTTCCAACAACATTGAAAGAGCATATTGTTCCGTCACATTACCGTCAATATGAAATATCTTCCTACTAGCTTCAAACCTAAAAAAAAAAATGATCTTCTCAAAATTGACTTCACAATTGACTGAAAAAAAAAATAATGGAATAGAGATAAGATATGGGTTTAGAAGAAGATTTATGAAGAACTGTTTATATCAAAGGACTTAAATTATATCAAAGGTGAGTTAACTGAGTTTAATATGACCCGACTTTTAGAAGCAGTAAATCATGTGACTATTTGCAACAACTATTTCAGTTTTTGTTTTCTTTAACCTGTCTCCAAACTGTTCCTCTCTATTAGAAGTCTAGTTAAATGTAAGGTGAAATATGACACTCCCTAAGAACTAAATCTTAATTTGCATATTTCAGTGGAAAAAAAAATTCAGGGTGGTATTTAGAAGCTACATATAAAAAAAATTTACGCATTTGTAAAATTGAGATTAATGCAAATAAGGAATTGCATGTAGTGGAGCTTTTATAATTTGTCATGGGACCTCTCCACCACCACCAGTGTTGTGCGTCGCCACCTGAAAGTAGCATTTGGTACAGACCTTTCACACAAGAAAACTTTCATTCGCAAACAATCTATTAAATGTACTCGCTGTACTCGCAAACAAGGCGAAAACTTTCATTCGCAAACGATGTCTATAGTTTCTTAATTGATAATTTTGGTTGTGATCGCTTCTACGATAAAACACACTCTAAAACATCAATCGACCGTAGAACTTAATCAGAGGCATGGCTGTACCCGAAAAAAAAATACAAGAAGAAAAATCTCACACACACAACAAGTAGTACTAGTTAAAATGAGAAAGGATATACAATATGCCTAACGGTTAACAATAATTTAACATTAAACTCGGATTCAACACTAGAATAACGAGGTTCTTAATTATTCGAAGTACTTCATAACTTAATGCAGCTACATAAACCGGAAATAGCAAATTACAACAACAAAATAAAATAGAAACAAACTTAACAGTATAATGAAAATTCAACAGGCACCAACTTCTGCTGTAGACCTTAACCAACAACAGAGTACATGGAATAATCATTCTCAAGATCCACAAGCCTTTGGATCGAGCTTGGAATTGGAGGCATCAAAACTTCAACAACACCCTTCAACATGTAAACAACTTGTCGCATCGATGGTCGATCTATTTCCATCTCTTGAATGCACCAACAGGCAACCTTACAAGCTATGTTTAGCTCCCCCATGTCGGCATTTCCCTGCAACCTACCATCTAACAGGCACACAATCTCCCCTTGTCTAGTTTTCATAGCAGCATAAAGAGGGAAGTAAGTGCATTCCGGATTTTGGAATTTCTCTGTATTTCTTTTCCCTGATAAGATTTCGAAAAGCATCATGCCGAAACTATAGACATCGGCTTTTTTTGTAATAGGTTGCCCAGAAATCCATTCGGGTCCAAGATAGCCAATTGTTCCTCTCATTGCTGTTAATGCTCTGCTAAAATCTCTGCCCAGTAGTTTTGCCATACCAAAATCGGCAATTTTAGGACAAAAGTTGGCATCGAGAAGTATATTCTCAGGCTTAATGTCACAATGAATAATGCAGTCTCTGCATTCCTCATGCAAATAAGTTAAACCTCTTGCAATTCCAACCATTATTTCATAACGGGTGTTCCACTTTAAACCAACACATTGATTTGAAAAGAGAATAGAATCTAAAGAACCATTTGGCATGTACTCATACACCAACAACCGTCTAGTGCCTTCGGAACAAAATCCAAGAAGTTTGACAAGGTTTATGTGCTGAATTATTCCTATCGTTTGCACCTCCGTTCTAAATTGCTTCTCTTCAAAGCAAGCATTTTTCATTCTCTTAACAGCCACAACAGTTGAATTTGGTAATGATCCCTTGAAAACACTACCAAAGCCTCCTTCTCCAAGCTTGTGAAAGAAATTCTTGGTGATACTTTTTGTTTCTGCATATGAATATGCTACCAGTTGGTCCCCAGTTATATCATTTTGGTTGAAGATAAGGCAAATTGCTTTGCGCTTCCAAGAAACCAATAACCCATCAACCAATAAGGCTGCGAACCCTGTGAAAACCAATGAACCAACAACCAGTAAGGCTGCAAGCTTCCCTATGAATATGATGATGAATATGATGATGGATAAAATGAAATCTGTCATCGGTAAGTTTTTCCTCTGTATCTGTTATCCTTTAATCAAAGCCAAAGGATTGTGTGTGAGAGAGAGGGTGCGAGACACACACACACTTTATCCTAGACAAAGAAATACCCCACTTGTATAATAAGACAAATAAATAAACGAAGTAATTTGGAAAACAAATAAATTAGGTTGAATGAATGCCTGGTTCTTGTTATGTCCTTGACTGGTGGATAGAGAATAAAGAAGGAAAAATAATTTGAAAAGCAATTGCGTAATAGGTTTGTAGTATGTAATTGATCTTAAAAGAATATCAATTAGAAACATAACTGCGCGAACTACAAAATTCTAATTTTCGAAAAAGAATTAGATTTGTTTTCTTCTTTCAAGTAGAATAGTTTACAAGGTGATATTGTCAAGAAAAAATTCCTGTCATTTTGTAGAGAAGTCGTTAGTTGTAACATCCTAGTTTTTGAATACTAGAAAATATTAATTGACACGAGGTAAAAATACATAATCCATGAAATTATTTTTACATTGGTATTGTAACATCTCAATTTTGAACATTTGAAAATTTTATTAGATACAAAGTAAAACATGCCATTGAATAAAATTTTTATAAGGTCCTAATATGTTTAGGACTCACATTGAACTTCTAATAAATAAAAATAACTATTTAGTCCTTAATTGATCATCAAGTCACGTAAGTAAATATATAGGTTTGTAGTTAAGTTTGGAATATCTTAATATTTCCTAAAGAATTTGTAATTAGAATCTTAATATTTAAATGGCAATGTTTTATTATATCAAAGATATAAGGGGCTTATTGCAAAACTTACTAATTATTAGATAAGAATAAAAATTAGTGATTCGTTTTTATAAAATAACTTGCATGAAAAGGACACATGTAGCTACCTTAACAACTCATTTTTCTTACCTAACACCATTTATTATTATTCAATGAATTTTCTCTCCAAGCTTTGAAAAAAAAATTGATTTAGGAACTTTTTATTAAAAAAGTATTTAGCCATTAAAGTAATAGGGGGCTTAGCGCAAATCATCATCAATAAATAAGTAGAATTAATAGTAACAAGAATTCCTTTTTGTATCAAAGCGACACCTGTTAACCACATGGACATTTCATTTGGTAACACCTAATCCCAGTAATTTTTTCATGCCGATTAATTGCTCTTCTAGGCCGCTCTTCAGAGATGCTATGTTTATTTTACCTTGGGGAATCTGCTCCTTAACATTTCAATTCCTCCTAATCTTTCTTTCTTGAAATTACTCTCACCGTGACACCTCTTTGACCACCTCTCATCCCCATCTATTCTCTAGAAAGTTAACCTAAAAAGTATAGATAACGGTCCATGGGGAAATAAATGTCGGAGTTTCCTTGCCGGTGTGTACTTAACTCGAGGCAAGCAACAGGCAAAGTGCCAGGCATGGTGAGTCGGAGTTGGTGCTCCTCTGCTGGTTGCGCCTAACCTAATGGAGACCGCGGGAACAAGCAAGATTTTTCAAGCATCGACATCACATGTATCACGGCAACGCTCTAACCACATCGTGCCCGACATTGCCAAGGTGTGGATTTTGAGTTATTCCTAGATCCTTCCAACTAATTTTATTGATTGTTGATTGCTAGATTATAATTGTCAATTTAGTTTGCTTGATTGTTGATTGCTTGCTTATAATTGCTGATTTGGTTTGCTTAAGTTTTTATTGCTTGCTTATATAGTTGATTTGGGTTGCTTGATTGTTATAGAGTAAGTATTGATCAATTATTGGTAACGGTTCATGTTTGCAAGGCATGCATAATTAACATAGTATATGGGTATTGACCAAATATAAAGGGATTGCACTAGAATTAGTAGATGTTAATAACAGCCTCGTTAATTTGTTAATCAAATCAGTTGGTACGATGACAAACCATAGACATGGAACTTAAGTCCAGTATTTGGTGGTTCCTGTATCAATTCTTGAGACTAGAGCATGTCATGATTTTAGTTATTTGGTTTTGGACTATTTGAAAAATAATTGGTTTGTTTGATTGCTATTTTCATTATTATTGCTGGTTGGCCTCATGTTCGTTTATCGGATTATATATAGTTAGTTACTTATTAGGGTTTTCAAATTGGATGCTATGAATGCTTGAAATGTTTACATGATCATATTTTCTGTAAGCTAGTGCATGACATGATACAAAGCAATACCACTAAACACATGAGTTTGATTTAAATGAACCATGAGCATGATATGGATGCATAAGTATTTGTTATAAATGCATGACATGAATTAATAACTTTGCATGTGAGGCATGATTATAGTTTCTAAAGCTAAGAAAGATTTGTAATATGATATTTTTGAACTGTGCTAAAGAACCAGATGTCTGAAACCTGACGGTCATGTAGGCTGTCTTTTTGTGGTAGCGCATCACCATGGTAATGTATTGATTGAATATTAAACTTGGAAATTTGACCGGTCATGTAGGCGCTGTCTTTTCGTGGTAGCACATGACAGGGGTCATGTAGGCACTGTATTCGGGGTAAGCGTGCAATTTTGGTTATGTAGGTGCCGTCAATTCGTGGAAGCACATAACAAAAATTGCGTAGGCGCCGTATTCGTGGTAGCGCGTGATCCAGTTATGTAGGCGCTGTTGATTCGTAGAAGCGCATAATTGAAGGCGCGTAGGCGCCATATTCGTGGTAAGCGCACAATTTCAGGTAATGGCCATAACAGAAATTGTGTAGGCATGACTTGTAGTCAGATAAGTGTCGAATCTGGATCGCAAGATAGAAATGTTAAAATAATTGCTTTACAAGAACATTTGTGCATTAAGTAAGATTCATGAGCATTTGAGTATTTTATATGATATGTTAGCATTTCATGCATGTTTGAATTTATAATCCATTTACTTGCGTGAGCCGCTTTGGAGTTTATAGAACTTTTATGTTATCATAAGCATAACTTAGTTAATGAAATGTCATAGGTAAACTTACTTTTGGGTTACTTCGTAAGGTTCTAATTTTGGTCTGCATTGATTCATGCTAGCAGTTTACTATTGATTGTGAATTATCTCTTCGGCTTGATGATCAACGTTGTTCTTTTATAATTATGCTCGGTGCTAGTTTGGTTTAGTTGGTTGGGTCTTAGAATAACTTGACTGGAACTAAATACCGCACTAGGAGATTTTCAATCTCTCACATCTTTCTACTTTGTAGGTTCAGGTACAAAGCGTGAGACACGAAACGAGATATTGAACTACAAGACTGTGGGACTTGCAACGAAAAAAAAAGTAAGTTATGTCATTGGTAATGTATATGTATATATGTGATTCTGTAAAAAGATAGAAATCGCCTTGCGCTAATGAGCGCGTCAGCCCTGTTGTTGGGTTGTGACATTAGCCAAGTCAATTAAAGAGATGTGTCAAAAGTTGGGCCGTTAAGTTTTGCAGTTGCAGACCAAATTAATGGTGGGAGAGTTTCAGTGGTGATAATGAAATTCATTTATAATAAATCGAGTAGGAATACAAATTTTGTTCATTAGTTTATCAGATAACTATATACTAAAAGAATTTATTAACCTATGAAATAAGGTGGTGTTTGGATGTGGATTAAAGCTAATAAGGTATAATTTGGTTATTCCAAGTTTGGCTGATCTAAATTATTCATGTTTGGTTGATGTCTAAAGTTATGCATTGACTTAAGTTATTCCTTATTTGGTAAGAATTTAGTGGCTTAAGGCGTGATTTCATATTACAAATTATTTTGTCTTACAAATTTTTTAATATCAATAATAAAATTATTTTTCGTACTTTTTTTCATTTGATTGAAAGAAATTGAACAAGAAAATGATTTATGTACAAATTAGTTCTATATCTTAGAGATGCACATTGCATTTAGTGAATCTTGTTTAATTAAACTTATATATATGTATACCGATTTATTTTGTCGAAAATATGTTGGGTTTCTGAAGAAAAAAATTATTTATTTGTAGTACAATTTCAAAAAATATTTTATTTAATTATTTTTATAGATTGCACATATTTTTAATTTAGAAAATTTATGCCATTTTACAAAAAATTGTCAATTCTATAATTGATAAAGTTATAGGTTCTTTTATGCTTAAATGAAAACAAAATTAACTGTTCATTTTACATTTCTTAAAAAGTGATTAAAAATAATAAAAACAATGAAAAGTTATGCTTCATACTCAAATAAAATTAAACTACCTGGAGAAGTAGGTTAGTTTAGGCCAATTTAGACTAGTCTAAAGGTCGGCTTATTCTATCTTTGTCCAGCTCAATTAAACTTGATGGAATAAGTGAGGTTTAAAACAATTATTCCACTATTTAGTCCACAACCAAACATCATCTAAGAGCCGAGAAAGATTTACAAGGTAATTAATAAATATAATATTAGAAGTCTAGGTAAATGGAGCTGAAATATGACTGTCCAAATCGGCATTGCGATTTCAGGTCCTGAAATTGCCCCCCTCTCTATCTCTCTCCTCAAAGAAAGAGGAGAGAGGAGAGAGATAAGGAGAGGGAGCGATTTAGGTTCCGAAATCGGATGCGATTTCAGCCTCAATTCGAAATATGATACTCCTCCGGAACTTAATTTTAATTTGCATATTTCAATGGAAAAAAAATCAGGGTGGTATTTAGAATCTAAATATAAAAAATTTACGCATTTGTAAAAAATTTCTTAATTGATAATTTCGGCTGTGATCGATATACGATAAAACACACTCTACAACATCAATCAACCGTAGAATGGCTGTACCCAAAAAAAATAAACAAAAAGAAAAATCTCACACTGAACAATTCTTTTAACCGCCCGATGCCAAGTTGCACAATTGCTCGAATCTAAAGAAACACTTATTGCTCTCTCTCTGGTGATTAAATTGTGTAACTTTTGCAGTGTGATTCTTTAAACAGGCCAAATGTAGACTTTAACAAACAACAAAGCTATGCAAAGTTCTCGGATCCCCACAGATGCACGCGTGGTTAAACGCGTGACCGCATTTTGTCGTGCCAAATTTTTTCTGCGGCAAAAGTAATGATACGAACACAAAGCAACTGACATGAACAATACCAACTTGAGTTTTATCCGCGACACAGTTTGTTGCTGATGTACTATATATATTCAAAATTTGGTGACAAGGGTGTTGGGATAAACTGAGCAATACTGCACTGCTTTGTGCCAGTATGGAAAAGATTGAAGAGAGAATAATATTTTTATGAACAGAAACAACACTTTATTTCCTCTCTCTCTTACTCAATTACATAGAGTTCTGCAGTATTTAAAACAATACAATGTTCCTAAAATAAACACCTACAACTTGTCTAAATTAAGCACCCACTACACAACATGCTTAAAATAGTTAACCACTATGCTAACTAGTCCTAAAATAACTATGTTTAAAATAACTAATACCTAACATAACCCATGCAGTTTTTATGCTGGTAAAAACTGATTCGTACATGCTCTAATCAATTTGAATTAATTTTCAACACTCTCCCTTAATTCAAAATTGATTATACCAGGTTTATTCTGAATTCCTCAAACTTTTCTCTTGCCAATGCCTTAAGCAAAATGTTAGCCTTCTCTTCTTTAGAAGTTGCACGCTTGATCTCCATTGTTCTTGCTGCTACCAATTCTTTTTGCAATGCTTGATGCCATGTTTCAATTCCTGCTTCTTCTTCAAAGGTTGTGGATATTTGCCTTCCACCTTCTTCATATGCCATGAAAAGCGTGGGTTGATCTTTCTTTTCTTCTTCATAGCATGCTTGCTATTCTTCCCTTTGTTTTCTAAAACAATCGGCTTGCACATACCCATATCTTTTGAGTGGAAGCACTGGACATCTTTTATGTCATGCTGAAACAAGAACTCGGCAAATCTACAATGGCCACGTCCACCTTTGCCTAGAGAGGACTCCCCCTTTCTGTAGAACGCCCTTTCATCGCCTTTCTCCTCTGATCTAGATTTCGCTTCATGGGTCTGCAGTGATCCAATCAGTTCATCAAAGGAATAGGTTGAAAGATCCTTTGATTCTTCAATTGTTGCCACCACGTGATCAAAATTTGGTGCTACGCTTCTCAGCACCTTTGCCACCATGGTTTGCTCTAACATGTTGTCTCCATATGCTCGAATTTTGTTGACAACGGATGTGACTCTTGAAAGAAAAATCTGCATTGATTCTTCTATTTTCATATGCAACATCTCAAGATCTCCACATAGGCTTTGCCGTTTGATGGCCACAACTCGAAAACTTCCGTGAAATGCCGTCTTCAAGGTTGTCAATGCTTCTTTAGAGGTTGTTTCTGTTGGGAATTATTCGGTAAAAAACAGAACACAGAATTTTTCTCACACAAAAAACGAAATTCTACTCTTCATTCAAGCCTGTTACATATGCTGTATATAAAAGACATTACACAACCTAAATTTAGCACCCCACTAACTCTATTACAAGTGCTGCCATATTTAGGCATCCACTAACCCCACTAAGCACACAACTCATGACTCAACTAACTACAGAAATTACCTTTCCTAAAATACGAATTAACCAGAAATAACCTGCTACTAAAAAACGCTGCTTCTAATCTGCACCTTCTATGCCTTGCTGACTTGGATTACAATTAACACTCCCCCTTAATCCAAAGTCATCTACGTCCATTATTCTTCGACACCAAACAAACTTCTCTCTTGCAAGAGCCTTGGTCATGACATCTGCAACTTGTTCATTCGTATTAACATACTCCAATTCGATTTCCTTTTGCTCAACCAACTCTCGGATGAAGTGTTGCTTCGTATCAATATGCTTCGTACGACTATGAAACACCGGATTTTTGCTCATTGCTATCGTTGACTGGTTGTCGCATAGTATTATTGTTGCTCCTTCTTGCTTGCAATTTAACTCTTCTAGCATGCGTCTTAGCCAGACACCTTGACGTGCAGCTGAAGTCACAGCATTGTACTCCGCTTCTGCTGTGGAAAGTGCAACAGTTGATTGCTTCTTCGAATTCCAACAAATTGCATTGTCACCATAGAAGAACACTTGCCCGGATGTGCTCCTTCTATCGTCTAGGCTCCCTGCCCAATCACTATCACTATATCCAATTAAGCTCGGATTCTCCACAGATTTGTACCACAGACCATAGCTCATTGTTCCTGCAACATACCTTAATATCCTTCTTGCTGCACCCATGTGTTGTTTGGTCGGTGTTTGCATGAACCTCGAGATGACTCCAACTGAGTGCGAGATGTCGGGACGTGTGTGTGTCAAATACATCAAGCCTCCAACCAAACTCCGGAATCGTGTTGCATCAATATGTCCTGTACCATCCTCTGCTGTGAGTTTTTCGTTGACATTAGATGGTGTTTGCACGGGATTGCATCCTTTCATTCCGAACTTCTCGACTAGATCTTTGGCATACTTCCTCTGAGAAATGAACATATGACCTATTTCTTGTTCAATCTCTAGCCCTAGAAAGTAGTGCATCTTACCCAAATCTGTCATCTTGAACATACGCATCATTTGTTCTTTAAATATTTGAACCATTCCTTGATCTGTACCGAAATAGATCATATCATCAACATATAAACAAACAACCAGCAGACCTAGGTTATGTTTAATGTAGAGATTCGGCTCGTTCTTGCTTCTTGTGAACCCCAAGGTCTGAAAGCATGCATCTACCTTGCTATACCACGCTCGTGGGGCTTGTTTCAAGCCATAAAGTGCTTTGTAGAGCCGATACACCCAGTTTTCTTTGCCTTCGATTTTGAATCCTTCAGGTTGCTCGACATACACCTCTTCCATTAGTTCTCCATTCAAGAAGGCAGACTTAACATCGAGTTGAAAGATCGGTTGCTTTAATTGGACAGCTAGTGCTAGCAAGAGTCGAACGGTTTCAAACCTCGCAACAGGGGAGAACGTCTCATTGTAATCAATTCCCTGCCTTTGTGCATATCCCTTCACAACTAATCTTGCCTTATATTTAAGCACCTTCCCATCAGGACCGAGCTTGGTCTTGTAGACCCATTTGACCCCGATTTCCTTGTGATCCTTTGGCAGTTCTACTAAATCCCACGTGTTGTTTTCCTCAATTGCTCGCATTTCTTCTTTCATAGCTGTAACCCATTCTTCCTTTCCAGCGGCTTCTTCAAAGCACTCGGGATCAGCCACCAAAAGCGCTTGTGTTGTTGCATATAATTCTTGCAAGGTTTTGGTCTTTTGCTGTGGCGGTTGGTTGCTTCTTCTTGTATAAACTCGTGTTGGTGTTGGTATGTCTTCGTTTAGGTTTGTTTCGAATTGAGGCTGCTCGCTGTCCTCATCCTCCTCATATTGTAAAGTAGTCGGTACTTCAACACCTTCCGAATTCCATCTCCAACTCGTATTCTCGTCGAACATCACGTTGCGGCTGACAATTGTCTTCTTTGTTTCAGGGTTGTAGAGTCGATATCCTTTCGATTGAATACAGTACCCTATGAATATGCACTTTTCAGATTTGGCATCCAACTTCTTTCGGTTGTGCGAGTTGATAAGAGTGTATGCAACGCATCCAAAGACTCGTAAGTGACTCACGGTTGGTTTCCTTCCGAACCACGCCTCATACGGAGTTTTGTTCATGACTGCCTTTGTCGGTGAAAGGTTGAGGATGTAGACTGCTGTGGCTACGGCTTCTGCCCAAAAAGAATTCGGTATGCCTCTTGATTTCAGTATGCTTCTTGCCAACTCAACAACGGTTCGGTTCTTTCGCTCGGCCACACCGTTTTGCTCGGGGGTGTAGGGTGTGGTTAGTTGCTGCAAGATGCCTTCTTGTTCACAAAATTTCTTGAATTCGGTTGATTGATACTCACCACCCCGATCTGATCTTAATGCTTTCAGTTTCATGCCGGTTTGCGTTTCCGTCATGGCTTTGAACTTCTTGAACATCTTAAATGCTTCGCTCTTATAGGTAATGAAGAATACCCATGTCATTCTACTGAAATCGTCAATGAACAACATGAAATATTTACTTCCTCCCATTGAACTCGTCTCCATGGGCCCACATAGGTCGGTATGCACCAATTCAAGTACTCGAGTTGCACGGAGAGATTGATCCTTCGGAAATGATAATTTTGATTGTTTGCCAAGAATACACCCTTCGCATAACCCGACTTCCTCTATCTTTGGTAGTCCTATCACCATATTTTTCTGGTTTAGCAATTTCAAACCATTAATATTTAAATGCCCGTACCTTTGATGCCATAACCTGCTTTGATTAGGTTCCATAACTGCAAGTGCAGTATCATCAACCTCTGTAATTTCCAGCGGAAACAAGTTATTTTGTGTCTTCCGAATGGTTGCCATCACATGCTTTGTTGATGACTCCTCAACTTTACAAGTGTTGCCTTCGAATTTGATCGCATACCCACTGTCCATCATTTGCCCGATGCTTAGGAGGTTTTGTGAAAGTTGCGGGATGTAGTATACATTGTGTAGATACCTTGTATTGTTTGCAGTTTGGACAGCCACCTTGCCGATACCTTCGACTTGTATTTGTTTGTCGTTGCCGAGTCTCACAGGCTTCTTGTATGACTCGTCCAATTCTTCGAAGAGATACTTGAAACCGGACATGTGATTAGAACATCCGCTGTCCAGGAACCAAACTTGACTCACGTCTGATTTCTCGTCGGTTTTTGCCATGAAGAGCCTGGTTTCGGTGCCTTTCTCATTGCCTTTCTCCTCTACAACATTGGCATGCTCTTCCTCACGCTTCTTCTTGTAGCAATCAGCCTGCACATGGCCGATTCTGTGACAATAGTGGCATTCAACGCCTTGCTGGCCTTGTCCGTCTTCCCTCTTCTTCTTGTAGCAATCTGCCTTGACGTGACCGAACTTGTGGCAATAATAGCATTCGATATCCTTCTTTGTTGTTTGTTGATGATGTTGACGGTTGTCTCCACTGCTCGTGCCTCTTCCACGACCTCTACCGCTGCGACCTCTTCCTCTACTTGAGTTGCCTCTGGTGAGGAAAGCCTTAGAATCGTCCTTCTCTTCAGATCTGAGAAGTCGTACTTCATGGACTTGCAGCGAACCCATCAACTCGTCGAAAGAGTATGTGGACAGGTCCTTGGACTCTTCGATTGCTGCCACGACATGGTCGAATTTTGAGGTAAGGCTGCGGAGTACCTTCATAACCACGGTCTTATCAGCAAGATCTTCGCCACAACTCTTGATTTGGTTGACGGTGGATGTGACTCTTGTGAGAAATGCTTGAACAGATTCACCTTGATTCATGTTCAACGTCTCGAACTCTCTTCTCAAGCCTTGTAGCCTTATCTCGAGAACTTTCGAATTTCCCCGGAAGGCGGTTTTCAGGGTTGTCCATGCCTCCTTTGCCGATGTCGCTGCTGCGATTTTTGTGAACACCGTGTCAACAACAGCTTGTTGAATGAAGAACAGCGCCTTCGCATCGCGCTTCGCTGTTTCTGTTGGTGTGGGATCAATGGCCGGTGCTCCTGACTCCACCAATTCCCATAGACCTTGCGACTTGAGCAAAGTTCGTATCTTGATGCTCCAGAACTCATAGTTATCTCCCTTGAACAGCGGAATCGAGGGATTCGAAATGCTCATGTTCTCTGCCATGGTCGGATCTGCCTTGATCTCTCACCTTTGGCTCTGATACCAATTTTGTTGGGAATTATTCGGTAAAAAACAGAACACAGAATTTTTCTCACACAAAAACGAAATTCTACTCTTCATTCAAGCCTGTTACATATGCTGTATATAAAAGACATTACACAACCTAAATTTAGCACCCCACTAACTCTATTACAAGTGCTGCCATATTTAGGCATCCACTAACCCCACTAAGCACACAACTCATGACTCAACTAACTACAGAAATTACCTTTCCTAAAATACGAATTAACCAGAAATAACCTGCTACTAAAAAACGCTGCTTCTAATCTGCACCTTCTATGCCTTGCTGACTTGGATTACAATTAACAGTTGCTGCTGCAATTCTTCCAAGTTGCCCACCAATCGACTCTACCATCAATTGCTTGTCGCACCGAACCATCGGCTCTGATACCATTTTGTTGGGATAAACTCAGCAATACTGCACTGCTTTGTGCCAGTATGCAAAAGATTGAAGAGAGAATAATATTTTTCTGAACAGAAACAACACTTTATTTCCTTTCTCTCTTACTCAATTACATAGAGTTCTGCAGTATTTAAAGCAATACAATGTTCCTAAAATAAACACCCACAACTTGCCTAAATTAAGCACCCACTACACAACATGCTTAAAATAGCTAACCACTACGCTAACTAGTCCTAAAATAACTATGCTTAAAATAACCAATGCCTAACATAACCCATGCAGTTTTTATGCTGGTAAAAACTGATTCGTACATGCTCTAATCAATTTGAATTAATTTTCAACAAAGGGGTGGGTTGAGGTTGCCACTGCAGAAAAAAGATCAAGTTCAGAAAAATGGACGCCTGCTAATCATATCATTATGAAACAGATAACTTAGCATTATCTAAATTACCGCATTTATATTGAGACATGCTGCCAAGCAAGTACATACCATAAATTTCAATTTAATTAGGAAAAAGAACTTAACACATTCAGCAAATAGAATAAACCGGAATAACGAGAAAGGATATACAATAAGCCTAACGGTCAACACAATAATTTAACATCTAACTCAGATTCAACAATAGAATAACGAGGTTCTTAATAAGTAGAATTACTTCATAACTTAATGCAGCTGCATAAACCAGAAATAGGAAACTACAACAACAAAAAGAAAAATGGTAAACAAACTTAACAGTATAATGAAATTCAACTGGCACCTACTTCTGGTGTAAACCTTAATCAAGTACCGAGTACATGGAATCATTCTCAAGATTCACAAGCCTTTGGAGAAAACTCGGAATGGGGAGGCATCAAAACTTCAACAACACCCTCCAACATTTGAACAACTTGTTGCATCGATGGTCTATCCATTTCGATCTCTTGAATGCACCAACAAGCAACCTTACAAGCTACGTTTAGCTGCCCCATGTCGGCATTTCCATGAACCTATCATCTAACAGGCACACAATCTCTCCTTGTCTAGTTTTCATAGCAGCATAAAGAGGGAAATAAGTGCATTCTGGATTTTGGAATTTCTCAGTGTTTCTCTTCCCTGATATGATTTCGAAAAGCATCATGCCGAAACTATAGACATCGGCTTTTTTTGTAATTGGTTGCCCCGAAATCCATTCGGGTGCAAGATAGCCAATAGTTCCTCTCATTGTTGTTAATGCTCTGCTAAAATCTCTGCCCAGTAGTTTTGCCATACCAAAATCGGCAATTTTAGGACAAAAGTTGGCATCGAGAAGTATATTCTCAGGCTTAATGTCACAATGAATAATGCAATCTCTACATTCCTCGTGCAAATAAGTTAAACCTCTTGCAATTCCAACCATTATTTCGTAGCGGGTGTTCCAGTTTAAACCATCACCATGATTTGAAAAGAGATGAGAATCTAAAGAACCATTTGGCATGTACTCATACACCAACGACTGTTTAGTGCCTTCGGAACAAAATCCAAGAAGTTTAACAAACTGCTTCTCATCAAAGCAAGCATTTTTCATTCTTTTAACAGCCACACCAGTTGAATTTGGTAATGATCCCTTGAAAACACTACCAAAGCCTCCTTCTCCAAGCTTGTGAAAGAAATTCTTGGTGATACTTTTTGTTTCTGCATATGAATATGCTACCAGTTGGTCTCCAGTTATATCCTTTTGGTTGAAGATGAGGCAAATTGCTTTGCGCTTCCAAGAAACCAATAACCCAACAACCAATAAGGTTGCAACCCCTAGGGCTAACATAATGATAAATCGATGTGGTTGATAACTATGTTTGGGTGTTGCAATTTGAAGACGAATGTTCATTTTAGATCCATTCCCGTTGTCACTTCTTAGGATAGTATTTTTCAATTCACCAAACCATAGGCTACAGATATTCTGATATGAGTAAGCGGTACAAGAGCAATTACTAAGACATGCTGCGGCACACTCGTTTTCATCTTTTAGCACAAGCAATTGAGGATTATCAGGATACTTATCTATGTTTTCTACTGGGTGGAATACATTATGAGAACTGGAACTTCTACTAAATTGACAATTGAGTGGTATATTTCTTGAACAAGTGTGACGGTAGTTTTTGAAACCTTGTTCATTTGGCCAATGTTCTGGATATGTAGGATAGAAACCATAAGGACAAGAGCATGTTGTTGCGAGCATGGTACCTGAGCAGAAACTAGATGGACCACAATATGAATCAAAGTCGCACCAAGTATCAGGACTAGACCAAAGAGTATTAAAATTCGAATGATCATTAACCCAATATATGTGAACGAACCCATAGTAATCCAATCGTATGAATGTATGATTTTTGTTGGGAACATTAAATGTTGCTACACCATTGCCATCATCCACTATATCAATTAATTGCGGAAATATACCATGATATGTAGCATTACTTCTGATAATAAACCCACTAGCTCTACTTGGATCTAACTCCAAACTGAAACTGTACTCAATAGAACCAAAATAATAAGGAGCAGATGTGAGGTAAACATTCTTTCCTGTGGCAGTGTTAAATCCATGTGGTGCTCCTTGGAACCAAGTATCAGTTGGGTGATCAAAACTCTGGCATACTATTTTAGAAACAGTATCATCTTCTTTTAGTACAAAATTGCCGGTATCAAGCAGAACTGGAATGGTAGATGTTGTTTCATCCGATCTTGTCAGATTTGTTGACCAGATCAGTTCTTCAGATTGGGTCAGTACTAAATCGCCAGTAGAAGAAATTTTCAGTTCAGACATAAGAGGATCTTGAAGTGGATTGTCTCTATTGGCAACCCACAACACATTATCAGAAAAGTTAACAAGCCAAATCCCTAGGTAGTAGTAGTAATTAGGGAAAAGGCCTAGTTCATAGATACCATCTTTGGAAACTAATGTTTGGTATCAAGAAAGAGTCTGACCTGGCAGGAGGGTGTCGCCGGCTTTACAACGACGACTTCTCATGATGAAGATGATGATGGTTAAAATGAATAGTGTCATCAGCAAGTTTTTCCTCTGTATCTGTTCTTCTTTAATCAAAACCAAAGGATTGTGTCTGCGAGAGGGTGTGAGACACACACACACACTTTATCCTACTGTCACACCCCGCAGCCATGAGTAGTGACAGAGCCCCGCCGTAAGCATACAACTCCATGTATGCTTACAAGGCAATTACGATAGAATTCATAATCATCACAATAAAAGAAATAAAACAAGTTTATATACATAATCTAGGTACAAAAGTCTGGTAAAAGTAGAATATACAAAATGTATCTCATACGGATACTAACCATAAGGTATGACATAGAGATCTATACAACAAAAACATAAGTATATCTCTAGTCAAATAACAAAACAGGTACTAAGGTAGTATGGTAACATATACCAAAGGCCTACTACTCGTGTGCCTCTCCAGAACCGGCCGTACCGTAACCTGTAAAAAGATCCCAAAGGGAGGGGGTGAGAATAAATTCTCAGTGCGAATTTGCCACAATCAAGCTATTGGACTTGCAATCAGAATCCACTTTCAAAAATAAAATCCATACAACAACATTTTAACAGTTCTATATCAGTATATAAATGTATGCATATGCTCCACAACAATAATCAAATGAAACACAACTCACGGAGTTTTCAAGATGAAGTTCAAACGAACACATATTTGGCTTAACTCATTTTAATATGACTGGTAGCACCTACAGATGTTCTCTCGAGCTGGACCCTTTATCAAACCCTCATCTGTAGGGTTACTGACACCTACAGATGTTCCACCGAGCTGGACCCTTTATCTGACACCCATCTGCAGTGCTTTGGCTTAACCATTTACTAAAGTCTGGTTCTAAGTCAGCCATGCAGCTCGACTTTACAAATGCATTCACACGGAATCAAGGTCAGCCATACGGCTCAACCTTGACATAGGATCAAAACAGCTCAAAGCCTTGCAACAATTCATAAACAGGTCAACGGATAGGTCACCGTCACCTTATCCAGCTACCTCTATGGGTCAGCCTGGCAAATTCAGAAACAGGTCAACGGATAGGTCACCGTCACCTTATCCAGCTACCTCTATGGGTCAGCCTGGCAAATTCAGAAACAGGTCAACGGATAGGTCACCGTCACCTTATCCAGCTACCTCTATGGGTCAGCCTGGCAAATTCATAAACAGGTCAACGGATAGGTCACCGTCACCTTATCCAGCTACCTCTATGGGTCAGCCTGGCAGATTCATTTCACATATAGAACAATAAAAAGAACACATCAATCGACAACCATACGAATATGCAAATCTACCTTTTCACAACAATTCAGTTTTAACCAGATTGGTTTATGCACATAACTTCACACCATTCTAATTATGCAACAATCAAACATGTAACATGAATTCCATCAACCACCTCACAATTCGGTTTCAACCATATTGGTTTATACAAACAATTCACACAATTACAATTATGCAACCATCAAACATGCAACAATCAACATGCAACAATCAAGCATTCAACATGACAATCGGAAACAATTTAATTTCTGAAAATGAAACATCAAACAAGTCCAAGAACCCCGCACCTGATTACGAAGAGCGTATCTCGCACTTATGGTTCGGACGTCTCGAAAGGTCCCGCAAAATTTTGCTCACCCGAGCCTACACCTATATCAACATATATAATTTATTTAATCTTTGTTCGACGATCGATATGGTTACTTGAGTTACATTAGTTTCTTTATACTCTCCTTAACATAATCCATATACCTTTCCAAACATGGAAACCATTCGCAAAAATACCCATTGCGGACCGAACTAAAACAAGTCAGAGCTTCATTCCTGCACATTCATTGCGGCCCGCAATGAATCCATTGCGGCCCGTAATGACCTCTACCGTTTTCCTGCACATTCATTGCGGCCCGCAATGACCTCTACAGTTTTCTTTTTCTGCGCGACAAATTCACTGCCTCCACTCATTGCGGCCCGCAATAAGTCGGTTCACTAATCAATTCGTCCAATACCCAAACCCTAGATCAATCAAAACCAAATTAAGATGAAATTGAGGAAAATTTACTAAATTAGCAACATAAAAGCTTAATGGAGATGGATTACTCAAAATTTATACAAAAATTTCAGAATTTGAGGCAAAACCCTAACAATGGAGAAATTTTCGGATTTTGAGAAGAGAGGAGAGAAAGGAAATACCAATGGAGGATTTGTTGGCCACTAGAGAGGGAGAATCACAATTTTTCCACTTCTTTCTTTCATTTTTCCAAGATCTTTGATGGATTTTTGAGGGAGAAGAGAGATCCCTCTCTTCCTCTTTGTTTTGGCGGACACACACACACAAGAACAAGAGGATCGGACCACACAGGGGAGAAAAGAAGGGAGAGAGAGAGAAGGGCTTGTGTACTTTGGGAATTTTGCTAAATAGACCCTCCACTTGTTTGTTATTAATAAAAGAAGAAATTATGTATTTAACTCCACATATACATATATATATATATATAGGTGTAATTTTAAGTTATAAGATATAAATTTCAGAATTCGATTAAGTCTAACTGTTTCGAAATTTCTGACTAATATCATAATTGTTTTAATTTTCAACTCCTACTTCATCAATAAAATTTTCTATTATGTTCTAAATATTATAATTTTTTTTTATTGTTGAAAATTTCTTGACGTAACACCTACAGAAAGAGATGTCACTTCTATAATGAATGAATACGGTTGAATGATTGCTTGGTTCATGTGATGTCCTTGACTGGTGGATAGAGAAAAAAGAAGGAAAAAAGTAATTTGAAAAACATATAAGATCAGAGAGAGAGTTGATGTTAGAGAGCTTTGATAAATCGTCTTGTACTTAAGTCCTTGACAAGACAATTAGACACAATTAGCATTTGTAATTGATTTTAAAAGAATAATCAAATTAGAAACATAATTGGGCGAACTACAAAATTATTATTTCCACAAAAGAATTAGATTTTTTTTTTTCTTCTTTTAAGTAGAGTAGTTTACAAGGTGATATTGTCAAGAGAAAATTCCTGTCATTTTCTAGAAAAGTCGTTAGTCAAGTCAATTAAAAAGATGTGTCAAAAGTTGGACCGTTTATTTTTTCAGTTGCAAACCAAAGTAATGGTGGGAGAGTTTCAGTGGTGATAATTGAAATTTATTTATTGTAAATCGAGTACGAATAGGACTTTTGAATCCAAGGCTTATTTTAAATTGTAAAATTATCAAGTGATTTAAAAAAAATTTCATTTAAAATGTGATCTCTGATCAAATTCTCTGACTAACCGCTTTGACCGGGACCGATTTTTTCTAACTAGCAACTAACCGGGACCACTTTTGAGTCCGTAAACCACAACTTCGTAAACCGTTTGTTTGAAGTTTGTAAACCTATAAATTAATTTATTTATTTATTAAGATTTGAAGCTAACTACCACTTTCAATTAATTATTTAAATCCAAGGCTTCTCATGACCGTAAACCTTACAATAATTATGTATACCCAATATTTTTGTAGTAGTGACAGCGTACTTAATAACATAACATGAGCATAAAAGTCAGTTGACTTGGTCAAAGTCTTCTCCTGTCAACATCGCATTGAAATTCGTGCATAAAAAAGTTTGAACGGTTAAGTGAGAAAAAGCAAATTCCTTCTCTTCCAAAAGAAAAACAGCATAAAAGACAGTTGACTTGGTCAAAGTCTTCTCCTGTACCACCATCGCATTGATTTTTCCAGCAACATTGAAAGAGCATATTGTTCCGTCACATTACCTTCAATATGAAAGATCTGCCTACGAGCTTCAAACCTAAAAAAAAATGATCTTCATAAAATTTACTTCACAATTGACTGAAAAAAAAGAAGGCTAATGGAATAGAGATAAGATATGGGTTTAATTAGAAGAAGATTTATGAAGAACTGTTTATATCAAAGGACTTAAATTATATCAAAGGAGAGTTAACTAAGTTTAATATGACCCGACTTTTAGAAGTACTAAATCATGTGACTATGTGCAACAACTATTTCAATTTTTGTTTTCTTTAACCTGTCTCCAAACTGTTCATCTCTATTAGAAGTCTAGTTAAATGTAAGGTGAAATATGACACTCCCTAAGAACTAAATCTTAATTTGCATATTTCAGTGGAAAAAAAAAAATCAGGGTGGTATTTAGAAGCTACATATAAAAAAAATTTACGCATCTGTAAAATTGAGATTAACGTAAGGAATTGCATGTAGTGGAGCTTTTATAATTTGTCATGGGACCTCTCCACCACCACCAGTGTTGTGCGTCACCACCTGAAAGCAGCATTTGGCACAGACCTTTCACACAAGAAAACTTTCATTCACAAACAATCTACTAAATGTACTCGCTGTAACCAGAATGGACATGAGAAGGAGGGGAATTGGGTTCATCATCCCCATCTCAGGCTGAGCAGAGAAACGAAGGTAGGCAGCACTGGAGGAGAGATCGGGTCTTTTCAAATAGGGGCGATCGATATATATTCTTCGGTCTCAGACGCCCAATGAAGCATGCATACATAACAAAAAAAAAAATTGAAATTCACAATATTTACCACAAATCTTATTTAATTTCAAATTCAGAATGAAGCATGCATAAATTGCAAAAAAAAAAAAATCTAAGAATATTACTAGTGATTTGTGATCTTGAACTTTACTAGTTATTTATATCTTGGGCTGGAGCCTCAGTCTAACATGTTCAAGGGTTCTTTAATTCGTGAGGAGGGCTCAAATGTATTATTGTTTTCGTGCTCCAATCAATTCCGGTCCCCACATTCTTATTTCTTTTTCAAAATCCAAAAAGGTGATTTGAACTTCTCAGTATGATCTCCATTTTAATATGTGCTTCGATACAAAAATTTTCATTTTTTGGAAATCTTTTACTATATTTTTTAAATATACAAAATCATTGTTTTTGGATGATCATGAATATATCTTCTCTTTTATTAATTTTTTTTAAATATATACAAAATCATTGTTTTTGGATGGTTCAGAATTTTCTGAAAAACAATGATTTTGTACCTATCAAAATGATAATAAAAAGATTCCAGAATTTTATGAAGATTATGTTGAGCGATTCGATTTGACTATTTTCTCTTTAAAAATGAAAATAAGAATGTGGAGCATGATTGGAGTACAAAATCAATGGGGCATTTTAGCCTTCCTCTTAATTCATATATAACTTCAATTGTCTAGGCCGCTTGTTTATCTCTAGATCTGTAAATTGCCAATCCGTGGACTGGGCCTCAGGCCTGGTTCGTGTTTTGTTTGGGCCGAGATTGAACTGTTGAATCTTATTGAATTGGTTCATCTATTTGGTTTTATTATTGTTAGTTAGTTCATATATAAAGTTGTGCGTGTTCATGAATATATCTTCTCTTTTATTAAATATTTGTGCATCAAAACAATAAATTAATTTGTATATTTATCCATCAAATTCAATTTTGTCAGTTTACTAAATCTAAAATATTGATTAAGAAAGAAAATAATTAATTGTGCTCTTAATTAATCAACAGTTTTTGTATCAGCATCAGTCGTGAACTCAAATAAAAGAAGCAAAATCCGGTAAAAACCCCAAGTTCAAAATATAAACAACTCTGGTCATATAGATAATCAAAGTTCTCCCATCATTACCAAAAACAAAAGCACTAAAAATGCATCCAACTTTTATGCATCCTTTCTTGTCTAATCTGAGCTGTTCAATGCGCATTAAGATATTCCATTCAATTTAGCAGTTTACAATTTTAATGTACGGACAAATCTCGACACGGATCCAATGCCATAAACTACACATCATACCGAATTTGACCCCATATCCATCGAATACATACTGCTCCTCACATTGGAGAATTCGGACCAGTGCAATACCTGACCGGGTAGAATGAGAAATGAGTTGTTGGTTTTAATAGATCTGAAACGAATCGCAATGCAGTCCTCCCTATATTTCAAATTGTCCACCGGTGTTGTCTGTTGCCATGAAAGCGGCGTTAGGAACAGACCTTTCACACAAGAAAACTTTCATTCGCAAACAATACATTAAACGTAATCATTGTAACCAGAATGGACATGAAAAGGAGGGTATTGGGTTCTTCATTCCCATCTCAGGCCGAGGCCGCTGAGCAGAGAAAAGAAGGTAGGCAGCACAGGAGGAGATCGGGTCTTCTAAAATGGGGGTGATCGATATTCTTCAGTCTCAGCCGCCCAATGAAGCATACATACAGTAAAAATATTCTAAGAATCATAGAAGGAAAAATCGTCCGTTCTGAACCAGAATCGGCCGATTCGGAACGGAATCAGATGTTACCGATCCAATTTCTGGCCGAGTTACGCGCTAAATGATTTTTTGTCGAATTTTCGCCGAAACGGTACGATTCCAGTCAAGTTTTGGCTGAAACGGTACGATTCCAGTCAAGTTTTTTCTGAAACGGTCCTATTCCAGTTAAATTTCGGTTGAAACGGCTTTTTTCCGGCATGCTGACTTGAGCAAAAATTTGCTCAGAGGAAGATTCGAACATGGGAGCTCTAGCGAAATTGATATACAACTTTACCACCACTTTAACTCACATTTTCACAACAAGAATCAAAGACTTTTTGCGAGGATAAAAATTGACTTTTCGTGACGGAGTACCGTCATAAACGTGCTTTTTCTATTTGCGACGGTACTTTTCGCGACGGAGTTCCCTCGCGATAAGTGCCTACTTCGTGACAAATTTGTTGTTAGATTTGAGTGGTCAAAATAATGATAAAAAATAAATACATAAAACAATTTAAAAAGTAACTTATAAAAGTTCATTTTTTTTTACCGCTTGATCATGTGATAAATGAATTCGAAACTTTAAAATTTTTGCATGTGGATACATCACTCACGAAGTACATGGATTTCAACGGTTTGGATTCGTCGTTGGAAGCCAACCAGATAGTCTTTTGGAGGTGTGCTCACCAACCCGTCTTGGTGAGCACATCACACCCTAATTTTGCTCAACGTATTACTTACTGTACCAAAGGGATACAACTGGTCTAATGATTTTTTTATTTGATTCAATTTCTTTGCTCCCAGTTTTCTATTATTCAATTTCTTTGCAATGCATTTATCTTCTCTAGATTTTTAATTTTTAATTGTTATTTACACATACAACTTACTTAGAGGGATTGGTGAGCACACTGCTATTTCTACTGTTAGAGGGATTTTTAATTTTTAATTTTCTATTCTTATTTATCTTCAGAGTTTGCAACTGCTATTTCTACTTTTTTTAATTATTTAATTTCATTTTTTTGTATCTATTGAGTTCAATTTTAAATTACGAATAAACTAATTGGCCTTCACTCTACCATTAGTTTTAGTGTTGTTCCCAATATTACAGCTATTATCTTTAAATACTAAGTCAAGTCCAATTGATATATGCATTGCATGAATCGGTTCTGCCACGTGAAGTCGTTATTTTGAGGCAAAGTCATAGACAGATATTTTGGGCCTAGAAAATATTAGGAACAGTATAAGTCTTTTGATTTGCGGCCCAAATTTAGTATTCCTATTTTTTTACCAATTATTCTTATTTTTTTTAGTACAAAACAATTTATGATAAAAAAATCCGAGTTCCCGATCCGATTCAGTCGATTCCTACCCATTCATCCGACTCTGATTCTACGGTCAAGTAACCGATTTCAATTCCGATTCCGATTTTTCTTTCTATGCTAAGAATAACTACTTACCTATGATTTTGAACTTTAGAACAAATTAAGATCAATATACCTTACAAATTGGTGATGAAAATTGCGGGTGACGTACCATAACTTTTTTGAATTATAATATATATTCAAAAGGAAAAATATATAGAAGAATAACTAAAAGACAATCGAAGTAACCACGTAATATATTCAATATTGGATTCTTTTGGATCGTTTCTGTGAGACAAAACATGTTAGAATTAAATCTGGTCCAATTTGAAATCTTTAAAATAGCATTTATAATTTTATATACATTAAACAGTTTAAATATTTTCATGCAAAAGAGATTCTCAAATAAACTACTTGCAGGGACTTCTAAGAATTTTTTCTTAATTGAATAAAAAGAGATTCAACAATAGAATAAAAAGATTTTTAATAAGTAGAATTACTTCATAACTTAACGCAGCTACATAAACCGGAAATAGGAAATTACAACAATAAAATAAAATAGAAACAAACTTAAAAGTATAATGAAATTCAACTGGCACCAACTTCAACTGTAGACCTTAACCAACAACAGAGTACATGGAATAATCATTCTCAAGATCCACAAGCCTTTGGAGAAAACTTGGAATCGGAGGCATCAAAACTTCAGCAACACCCTCCAACATGTGAACAACTTGTCGCATCGAGGGTCTATCTGCTTCCATCTCTTGAATGCACCAACAAGCAACCTTACAAGCTATGTTTAGCTCCCCCATGTCGGCATTTCCCTGCAACCTACCATCTAACAGGCACACAATCTCTCCTTGTCTAGTTTTCATAGCAGCATAAAGAGGGAAGTAAGTGCATTCCGGGTTTTGGAATTTCTCTGTATTTCTCTTCCCTGATATGATTTCGAAAAGCATCATGCCGAAACTATAGACATCGGCTTTTTTTGTAATTGGTTGCCCCGAAATCCATTCGGGTGAAAGATATCCAATTGTTCCTCTCATTGTTGTTAATGCTCTGCTAAAATCTCTCCCCAGTAGTTTTGCCATACCAAAATCGGCAATTTTAGGACAAAAGTTGGCATCGAGAAGTATATTCTCAGGCTTAATGTCACAATGAATAATGCAATCTCTACATTCCTCATGCAAATAAGTTAAACCTCTTGCAATTCCAACCATTATTTCGTAACGGGTGTTCCAGTTTAAACCATCACCTTGATTTGAAAAGAGATGAGAATCTAAAGAACCATTTGGCATGTACTCATACACCAACGACTGTTTACTGCCTTTGGAACAAAATCCAAGAAGGTTAACAAGGTTTATGTGCTGAATTATTCCTATCGTTTGCACCTCCGCTCTAAACTGCTTTTCATCAAAGCAAGCATTTTTCATTCTCTTAATAGCCACAACAGTTGAATTCGGTAATGATCCCTTGGAAACACTACTAAAGCCTCCTTCTCCAAGCTTGTGAAAGAAATTCTTGGTGATACTTTTTGTTTCTGCATATGAATATGCTACCAGTTGGTCTCCAGTACTTATATCCTTTTGGTTGAAGAGAAGGCAAATTGCTTTGCACTTCCAAAAAACCAATAACCCAACAACCAATAAGGCTGCAACCCCTATTGCTGACATAATGATAAATCGATGTGGTTGATAACTATGTTCGGGTGCTGCAATTTGAACACGAATGTTCATCTTATATTCATTCCCGTAGTCACTTCTTAGGATAGTATTTTTTAATTCACCAAACCATAGGCTACATTTATTCTGATATGAGTAAGCGGTACAAGAGCAATTACTAAGACATGCTGCGGCACACTCGTTTTCATCTTTTAGCACAAGCAATTGAGGATTATGAGGATACTTATCTATGTTTTCTATTGGGAAGAATACATTATGAGAACTGGAACTTCTACTAATTTGACAACTGAGTGATATATTTCTTGAACAACCGGCACTGTAGTAGTATTTGTTTTCCCATGGTTCTGGATCTGCAGGATGGAAACCGTAAGGACAAGAGCATTGTCCTGGGTACCCGGCACCTGAGCAGAAGCTAGATGGACCACAATATGAATCAAAGTCGCACAGAGTATCAGGACCAAACCAAGGAGTATTAAAATAGGAAGTACCATTAACCCAATACATGCTAACGAGCTCATAGTAATCTAATTGTATGAATGTATGATTTTTGTTGGGAACACTAAATGTTACAAAACCATTGCCATCATCCACTATATCAATTAATTGCGGAAATATACCATGATATGTAGCACCATTTGGTAATTGTCTGATAATAAACCCACTAGCTCTAATTGGATCTAACTCCAAACCCAAACTGTACTCAATAGAACCAGAATAATAAGGAGCAGATGTGAGGTAAACATTCTTTCCTGTGGCAGTGTTAAATCCATGTGGTGCTCCCGGGAACCAATAATCAGTTGGGTGATCAAAACTCTGGCATACTATTTTAGAAACAGTATCATCTTCTTTTAGTACAAAATTGCCGGTATCAAGCAGAACTGGAATGGTAGATGTTGTTTCATCCGATCTTGTCAGATTTGTTGACCAGATCAGTTCTTCAGATTGGGTCAGTACTAAATCGCCAGTAGAAGAAATTTTCAGTTCAGACATAAGAGGATCTTGAAGTGGATTGTCTCTATTGGCAACCCACAGCACATTATCAGAAAAGTTAACAAGCCAAATCCCTAGGTAGTAGTAATTAGCGAAAAGGCCGAGTTCATAGATACCATCTTTGGAAACTAAGGTTTGGTATCCAGAAAGAGTCTGACCTGGCAGGAGGGTGTCGCCGGCTTTACAGAGACGACTTCCCATGATGAAGATGATGATGGTTAAAATGAATAGTGTCATCGGCAAGTTTTTCCTCTGTATCTGTTCTTCTTTAATCAAAACCAAAGGATTGTGTGTGTGAGAGGGTGCGACACAAACGCACACACTTATCCTACAGAAAGAGATGTCACTTCTATAATGAATGAATACGGTTGAATGATTGCTTGGTCCCTGTTATGTCTTGACTGGTGGATAGAGCATTAAGAATGAAAAAAGTAATTTGAAAAACAGTTCCTCAAAGTCATATAAGATCAAAGAGAGATTTGATGTTAGAGAGCTTTGATTAATCACCTTGTACTTAAGTCCTTAACAAGACAATTAGATACAAGCATTTATGTAGTACGTAATTTAATTTAAAAGAATATCAAATTAGAAATATAATTGGGCGAACTACAAAATTATAATTTTCACAAAAGAATAAGATTTTTTTTTCTTCTTTTCTAGAAAATTCCTGTCATTTTCTAGAAAGTCGTTAGTCAAGTCAATTAAAGAGTTGTGTGATAATGAAATTCATTTATTATAAATCGAGTACGAATAAGATTTTGTTCATTATTTTATCAGATAATTATACTAAAAGTATTTATTAACCTATTAAATAAGCATGCATACATCACAAAAATAATTCGTATTAAATTTTCGTTAAACACATTTGTAGTCAGTTCTCATCTACACACGATTTACTTAATTAAAAAAAGGATGAGGGTGACACGATATATTCAGCTCCCAAAACAATTACTGGACGCATCAAGTTTTGTAATACTGGCGGAGAACAATTATATGAAAGTGAATCAGATTTGACTTGAGAGCAGCAGTACCTGAGAAAAGAAAAGTCAAAGTGTACTGATTTAGATTCGACTTTGAATAATTCAACAAATAAATTCTTCAAAAAGTCTATAATGATTTTCAACAAGGAAAACGACTGCTGCTATTAAAAAAGCAAGAGTAGTGGGGTTGTTAACCTTCGTTCACATTATAAACAAGTACCTTTTTTCTTGAAATTCCACAATCCCTGATACACAGTTTGTGGAATAAATTTAATTTCTGATAGCTTACAACGGGTTTAAGGATTAAATAAAATAGCATGTGCTTAATAATGAACAATTTTTAATACTGTTTTTAAATCAATATAACTAATCAAAACTAAAATAAATAAACTTTTGGAAAGGAACATACCAACAAAATTTCATATAATTTGCCATTTTATTTATAGTTTGCTGATGTTTAAATTAAAGATGATATTTCAGACAATTAAAAATCTAATTCATTTTATAAGTGCTACAATATGTATAAAATGTAATTATTGATGAATATATATATGAGGAGGGATCAAGTTACAACAATTTTGAGTTACAACAAAGTTACCACAACTATTTTCTACATTTTCAAATCCTAAATCTTCGATCCAAACCGTTCAACATAATCTCCACAATAAAATATGCTTCCAAATCAAATTTTACATTTTTTTGAATTTTTTACTATTTATTAAGTATTTTACAAAAAGTAGTCAATTTAGACTACTGAATTAAAATTCAAAAAAATGTAAAATTTGATCTGGAAGCACATTTTATTGTGGAGATCATGTTGAACAGTTTGGATCGACGATTTGAAATTTCAAAATGTAAAAAATAGTTGTGGTAACTTTGTTGTAACTCAAATTGTTGTAACTTGATCCCTCCTCTCTCTCTCTCTCTATATATATATATATAATTTTGGAAATTTGGGAGAAAATAAAAGAGACAATACACAGTTCTCTTTATTTAATTATCTCTATTGTGCTTGTACATGGAGAGAGAACCTGTTGGAAACGCTTAACGCATTCTACCAGACATACTTAGCATATCCATTATATATGTATTTTGCAGTTTTCACAGCAACAAAAATAAAATAGAAATTACTACAACAAAAATACAATAGAAATTACAACAACAAAAATAAAATAGAAACAAACTTAACAGTATAATGAACATTCAACTGGCACTGGTATAGACCTTAACCAAGTACATGTTGGGGTTCAGATGCGGAAGCATTTAAGGACTAATTTTTTCGAACACCTTGCGGACATACACCAATACCCGATCAAATGGAGAGAAATATGAAAGTCACACAAGAAGCCAACAATAACAAGAAATCAATCACAGAAAAGAAAAGAGAGACACAAGATTCTATGTGGAAACTCTTTCGGGAAAAACCACGTGCGCATGTATACATTTGGAGTTACTAATCATCGTTCTTGTTTTTTAAAGAATGTTAGGCCATTGAAAATCCGCATATATAAGTCTGTATTAAAATCGGCATATGCAGTAAGCAGTGATCTTCTGCATGCATGAACAAAACCACATTTAAAAACAATATTGCTTGTGAGCTTTTCTTTTACTGGTACATGACAGTTTTTTTTGTTATGTTGCTTAACGGCTAAACAAGAGAAAAGAAAATCATCAAAATAAGTTGTATTATTTGTTGTTGTCATATTATGACACTTTTTGTTGTCGAATTATGACTCTTGTTATTATTATAATGGTTATCCTCTTCTCCCTAGGATTTATACGAATTTTGTGTACTAAATAGTGAAAAAAGTCATGTTTACTTAAATGAGATCATTAAATAACAAATAAATTCCTTATATGATATAAAAAAATTTGAAAGAAATGAAGATATGACTTTGATTGTCTGGGTTTTCATTATAATTCTTACTTAATGAATTAGAGAAAATTTATCCTGAACCATAGTGATTCTTGAAATGATTTTCAGTTCTAACAAGTGTGACTATAAAAAAATATGTTCTTCTTCTAACATTGACAGATTTTTCTTCATTTTTCTGTTTGTTGCACATAACTTCATAATTTCATAGGTTTGTCAAAAGCAAATGAGATGGCGTACTTTACTGCTAAAACTGCTAAACGCTGCTTTTAGCGTTAATTTCATCATTACTAAGTAAGTAAGGCAGCAGAAATGGTAAATACCAATGATGAACAATAGCAATATTGGGTAAATACATTCCTTACAATGAGAGTATATATCAATTATCAATCAATCCAAAATTTTCTTAAATGACATTTTAAAAATGGAAATAAATGAAGACAAAGAGAAGACATACTGAATATGTTTGTGGCGAGTACGTGTGGCGAGTATTTATCTAAATAAATTTAGATTTCTACACGTAAACAAACATAAAAATATGCATAAAATCTAAAGAAGGAATACTATTTGATCGGAAGGTTGATATTCAATCTGAAATTTCATCTTTTAATCATAGTCGTTGGCAGATCAGGACATCTACATGCTTAAATAAGAAGAGATAATCTAGGTGATTTCCTAGAAAGTCCTTGTGTTCGTTTTAAATTGTATCCAAAAAATAAAAAAAGACGTAGCATTAATTCATGTGACGTTTCCAAGGTAATTTGGTTAACATCCCTATTACTAAGTTTATCTTATCATCAGTGGCTTTTAGGTATTAAATAAAGGGATCGACTAACAGTCCCCCCCATTCAGTCCCCTAAACGTCCTCCTAACGGTCAAAGTACAACTGTCAGTCCCCCATTCAACATACATTAATTCACATACAAAATGGAAAGTATTCATACCTAAGATATCAAGTATTCATATATAATTCATCAAGTATTCATACCTAAGATATCAAGTATTAATTCACATACAAACTGGGGACCATTACTTTTCGGGGGCAGTAACTGTCAGACTGCATTGGGGACCACAACCAAAAAGTCACGTGGATCACACCACCAGTGCTACATTCATTGATTAAATTAATTCACATACAAAATGGAAAGTATGAATACCTAAGATATCAAGTATTCATATATAATTCATCAAGTATTCATACCTAAGATATCAAGTATTTAAAAAAAAACTGGACACAATACCTACTCATCTTTTACACGTTTTTCAAGATGGTTTTTTTTTCTCCGTTCAATCTAACCAATTTTTGGGACGATCTATGAGGAATTTTGCAAATCTAAAACCACGAACGTGTTCTACACAATTTTCTCTTTCAAATGAGATCCATGATGACATACTTTTACACGTTTTTCAAGATATCAAATATTCAAATATGGAAAGTATTCATACAAAATGGAAAGTATTCATACCTAAGATATCAAATATTTATATATAATTCATCAAGTATTCATACTTAAGATATCAAGTATTTAAAGAAAAAAACTGGACTCAAATATGGAAAGTATTCATACAAAATGAAAAGTATTCATACCTAAGTTATCAAATATTCATATATAATTCATCAAGTATTCATACTTAAGATATCAAGTATTTAAAGAAAAAAACTGGACTCATCTTTTACACGTTTTACACATTTTTCAAGGTGATTTAATGATTGCCAAAGTTAGTTAGAATGGGGGAGACGTTTAGGAGACTGGAGTGCGGGGGACAACATATTTACTCTTAAATAAAAGTGATCCTTATTCTTCAACAGAAAAAACAATAAACATAATTCCAAAGACATTGACCCAAAAATAAATAAATTTGCAAGTGGTACTACCAAATTAACAAGGAAATGTCACATGACATGAATTAATTAATGCTGCGTCTTTTTTTTATTTTTGGATAGAATTTAAAACCAACACATGAACTTTCCAGGAAATCACCTAGATGATTATTATCCAAATACACTTAATTAACTGTGAAATTCCGATGAGATCATATGTAGTTACCAATCAATTATATATTTATCAACTAAGACATATATATCAAGGTGATTTTGCTGGAAAGTCAAGAGGCGACTAAAATGCATGGTCTCCCGCTCCAATATTGGAACAGGCAGGATTTATCAATCATATATTGTGGCTTGCTTTGGCACCTTGACCTTTTATATATAATACCATTAATTGCGCACGGACCACCTCATTTCCTCTCATCGACCCCACTTCTCCTTTCGACGCAACTTCGCGATAGTGCTGGCTCGGCGTGCTATTAACACTTGACCCTTGACAATTACTAGACGCATCAAGTTTTCTAATACTTAATTGAGTAATTATATTGTCCCCCGCTGTTTGGTCCCCTAAACGTTCCCCTGATGATAACTAACTGTATTAATCATTAATTAACGACTTTAACCAACAGTTAGTAGTCCCCGTCTAACTGTCAATACCCACTGGCGGGACCACCATTATGAATACTTGCTCGATTAGGTATGAATACTTGTGCGACAGACAACTCGAAAGTATGTCATCATAGATCTCATTTGAAAGAGAAAATTATGTAGAAGACGTTCGTGGTTTTAGATTTGCAAAATTCCTCATAGATTGTCAGAAATATTAGTTAGATTGAACAGAGAAAAAAAACCACCTCTAAAAACGTGTAAAAGATGAGTAAGTGATGTGTCCAGTTTTTTTTTTTAAATACTTGATATCTTAGGTATGAATACTTGATGTTTTAGATTCGCAAAATTTCTCACAGATCGTTAGAAATATAGGCGAGATTGAATGGAAAAAAAATCCACCTCTAAAAACGTGTAAAAGATGGGTGTGTGATAAGAGAAATAAAAAAAGTTTATATGTTCAATTTTTTTAGAAATATTTGGTATCTTAGGTATGAATATTTGTTCGACGAGGTATGAATACTTACATGACGATGTATGAAATACTTTCTCGACGAGATATGAATACTTACATGACGAGTTATGAATACTTGAACGACGAAAAACCCGAAAGTACTTCATCATGGATCTCATTTGAAAGAGAAAATTACGTAGAAGATGTCCGTAGTTTTAGATTCGCAAAATTCCTCACAGATCGTCAGAAATATTAACGAGATTAAACGGAGAAAAAAAACTCACTTCTAAAAACGTGTAAAAGATGAGTGTGTAATTAGAGAGAAAAGAAAGTTGATGTCCAGTTTTTTTTTATAATACTTGATGTCTTAGGTATGAATACTTAATATAGAGATTGGCTAATATGCTAACGTTAGAACTTCGGCCGAAGTTCTAACGAGTCGTTTTTGCAATTTCAAAATCCAAACAACCGATCCGAACCGTTCAACTTTTTCTAAATATTGAAATGTGCTTGGAGACCAAATTTTACATTTTTTGGAATTTTTTTACTATTTATTAAGCCACTTTGAAAATCGCAGATCTGCTGTGAATAGTAAAAAACAGCAAAATTTTCTGGACCACCGGATCAGTATTTTCAAAGTGGCTTAATAAATAGCAAAAAAATTCCAAAAAATGTAAAATTTGGTCTCCAAGCACATTTCAATATAGAGAACATGTTGAACGGTTCGGATCGGTTGTTTGGATTTTGAAATTGCAAAAACGACTCGTTAGAACTTCGGCCGAAGTTCTAACGTTAGCATATTAGCCAATCTCCTTAATATATTATATGATAATACCTGCACGCATAAGTATCCATACATACGCGCGCCAGTTGTAAATTTTTTCAATCATAAGCGGTCCCTCAAGTAGTTAATGTAGTTAGTGGTCCCCATCGTACTTTACACATTAGTTAATTAAGGGAACGTTTAGGGGACATAATGGGGGGGACTGTTAGTCGATCCCTACTTAATTACTCTCATGAGAATAATTTTCATTACTTGATGATCATCTACACACGATTTACTTAATTAAAAAAAAGGATGAGCGTGACACGATATATTGAGCTCCCAAACAATTACTGGACGCATCAAGTTTTGTAATACTGGCGGAGAACAATTATATGAAAGTGAATCAGATTGACTTGAGATCTAGCAGCAGTACCTGAGAAAAGAGAAGTCAAAGTGTACTGATTTGGATTCGACTTTGAATAATTCAACAAATAAATTCTTCAAAAAGTGTATAAAAATTTTCAACAAGGAAAACGACTGCTCCTATTAAAAAAGCAAGAGTTGTTGAAATAGGCGGTGCTCCTTTGATTTCTTTACTTAGTTGGCTTGGGTCTATTTCCTGTTTTGTATAGATAGAGATTTGTATTAAATATAGAAATGAAAAGAAGGTAACAAATAATATAGTACATATTGTAACACTCATCAAGTGAACTAGATATTTAATTCTCTATTGTGCTAGTGACATGGTACATGGAGAGAGACGAACCTGTTGGAAACGCTTAACGTATTCTACCAGACATACTTAGCATAGCCATTATGTATTTTGTAGTTTTCACCATAGTTTCTTTTCTTTTAATTTCTTCTTTACTGAAGCATACTACAAATATATAAAAAATACATTTTGCTTCTTTATTATGTATACATTCAATTCCAACGGCTAGTTAGCCCTGTAATGTATATATAAAATATTGTACAATGTAAAGAGTATGATCAATATATAAACAAAACAATCAATTCAATTATCTTGTTGTTTTATGTGGTATCAGAGCAGTAAATTCACTACCAATTCGTACCGATAAATACAATTGTAAAATTATCATAAGTTTCTTCCTTGTACGCCAGTCATCGGACCTCGTCCACCGGTGTTGTGTGTCACCACCAGAAAGCGACGTTTGGTACAGACCTTTCACACGAGAAGACCTCCATTCGCAAACGATCCATTAAATGTACATGCAAATAGAGAAACATCCACAAACTGATAAAAGTTTCACACTCTCAAATTCTTACACAAATTTTACAAAATATATCACGTTTATGTTTCCCTGAGAAATTTTTACATACAATGGACAGTACGCATATGAATCGATGGTGGGTCCCATTTGGAGAACGATTCTGCTTGGGGGACCCAATCTTCAGTGTATCATTCTAACACTTTTCAATTAGGCTGTCAAAAGGCCCATATTGATGTATTGCAATTATTTCTGCAGGAATTACTCTCAGGCCTAGTCCATAAGAGCCCAGACGGCCTCCCCCATTATTTGAAACTTTCCGGCTATCTTTCATTTGACCAAGTTAAATATTCTTTAACGGTATCCCCCAATTTTGAATTTGCCATTGCTAAAAACACCCCTGTAATTAGACGAATTTGTATCCTCCGAGTTAACTCAAATTTTGAGTTAAGATTGGACCGTCCGATTTAAATCCGAATTAATATTAAAGAGTCTCGTTCGTTATATGCATGATCCGGATTGGCCCGAATTCTGATCGTTCGGTCCGGAAATTAGCTCAAAAGGTACATTAATGTAGAGGATACGGATTCGAACAATTGCACAATTTTTTAACCGCCCAATGCAAATCGAACAATTGCTCGACTTTAAAGAAACACTTATAGTGCTATGTACCATGTGCGCGGGAGTCCTGCTATGCAGATCGATATGAAACAGATAACTAAACATTATCTAAATTACCGCATTTATATTCAGACTTATATTGCCAAGCAAGTACATACCAAAAATTTCAATTTAATTAAGAAAAAAAACTTAACACATGCAGCAAGTTGTACTAGTTAAAATGAGAAAGGATATACAATATGCCTAACGGTCAACAATAATTTAACATCGAACTCGGATTCAACAATAGAATAAAGATGTTCTTCATAAGTAAAAGTACTTCATAACTTCATAATTAATACAGCTACATAAACTGTAAATAGGAAATTACAACAACAAAAATAAAATAGAAACAAACTTAACCAAGTACAGAGTACATGGAATCATTCTCAAGATCCACAATCCTTTGGAGAAAACTCGGAATCGGAGGCATCAAAACTTCAACAACACCTTCCAACATTTGAACAACTTCTCGCATCAATAGTCTATCTGTTTCCATCTCTTGAATGCACCAACAAGCAACCTTACAAGCTATGTTTAGCTCCCCCATGTCGGCATTTCCCTGCAACCTATCATCTACCAGGCACACAATCTCTCCTTGTCTAGTTTTCATAGCAGCATAAAGAGGGAAGTAAGTGCATTCCGGGTTTTGGAATTTCTCTGTATTTCTCTTCCCTGATATGATTTCAAAAAGCATCATGCCGAAACTATAGACATTGGCTTTTTTTGTAATCGGTTGCCCACAAATCCATTCGGGTCCAAGATAGCCAATTGGTCCTCTCATTGTTGTTAATGCTCTGCTAAAATCTCTCCCCAGTAGTTTTGCCATACCAAAATCGGCAATTTTAGGACAAAAGTTGGCATCGAGAAGTATATTCCCAGGCTTAATGTCACAATGAATAATGCAATCTCTACATTCCTCATGCAAATAAGTTAAACCTCTTGCAATTCCAACCATTATTTCGTAACGGGTGTTCCAGTTTAAACTATCACTTTGATTTGAAAAGAGATGAGAATCTAAGAACCATTTGGCATGTACTCATACACCAACGACCGTCTAGTGCCTTCGGAACAAAATCCAAGAATTTTGACAAGGTTTATGTGTTGAATTATTCCTATCGTTTGCACCTCAGTTCTAAATTGCTTCTCTTCAAAGCATGCATTTTTCATTCTCTTAACAGCCACAACAGTTTAATTTGGTAATGATCCCTTGAAAACACTACCAAAGCTCCTTCTCCAATCTTCTGAAAGAAATTCTTGGTGATACTTTTTGTTTCTGCATATGAATATGCAACCAGTTGGTCCCCAGTTATATCCTTTTGGTTGAAGATGAGGCAAATTGCTTTGCGCTTCCAAGAAACCAATAACCCAACAACCAATAAGGCTGCAACCCCTATGGCTGACATAATGATCAATCGATGTGCTCGATAACTATGTTTGGGTGCTGCAATTTGAATACGAATGTTCATTCGATAACCATTCTGGTAGTCACTTCTTAGGACAGTATTTTTTAGTTCTCCAAACCATAGGCTGCAGTTATTCTTATAAGAATAAGCAGTACAAGAGCAATTACGGAGACATGCTGCGGCACACTCAGTTTCATCTTTTAGCACAAGCAATTGGGGATCATCAGGATACTTATTTATGTTATCGATTTTGAGGAATACATCATCAGAACTGGAACTTCTGATAATGTGACAGTTAAGTGGTATATCTCTTGAACAACCTGCACTGTAGTAGTAGTTGTTTTCCCGTTGTTCTGGATCTGCAGGTTGGAAACCATATGGACAAGAGCATTGTCCTGAGCAGAAGCTTGATGGACCACAATATTAATCAAAATCGCACAGAGTATCAGGACTGAACCAAAGATTATTAAATTTGGGAGGATCATTAAACCAATTCGTGCTAACGAACCCGTCATCTAATTGTATGAATGTATGATTTTTGTTGGGAGCATTAAATGTTACTAAACCATTACCATCATCCACTATATCAATTAATTGCGGAAATATACCATGATATGTAGCATTACTTGGTAATTGTCTGATAATAAACCCACTAGCTCTACTTGGATCTAACTCTAAACTGAAATTGAACCCAATAGGACCATCATAATAACCATCATTTGTGAGGTAAACATTCTTTCCCGTGGCAGTGTTAAATCCAAGTGGTGCTCCCGGGAACCAAGTATCAGTTGGGTGATCAAAACTCTGCCATACTATTTTAGAAATACTAACTGTTGAGTTTTACGGAATGGAAGCAGAGAAATGGATGAATGAGAAAAAATAGTATTATCATTCTAATCTATATCTTGTACAGTGAGCTCCTTATATAATTGGAGGAAAAATGATTATAACAGTTGCCTACCTATACATAACGATAACTTACTAAAAATATGATTGAGTTGCTTTTTTTATTCTCTAATTAGTAACTCTCTTATTTACTATTAAACCCAATGAAGACTAATCCCTAACGGGTCTGAGGGTTATCGGATCCTAAATTCTCTATTTTCTCAACACTCCCCGTCAAGCTAGGATTGTAGATGTCAATTAATCCTAGCTTGCTCACGTTGTTTTCAAATGGCCTCGGATCAAGTCCCTTGGTGAATATATCCGCCAATTGATCTTCGCTTCGAACATAGTTTCAATTTCTTTTGCTTGAATTTTTTCTCGAATAAAATGACAATCTACCTCGATGTGTTTTGTTCTTTCGTGAAACACCGGGTTGGATGCTATATGTCGTGCTGCTTGATTATCACAAAACATTTGCATTGGCGCATGAATTTTAATTCCTAAATCCGAAAGGAGTTGCTTGATCCATGTCAACTCACTTGCGGTGGACGCCATGGCACGATATTCCGCTTCGGCGCTTGATTGTGCCACGACGTTTTGTTTCTTGCTTTTCCATGTGACTAAATTTCCGCCTACAAATGTGCAAAAAAAACCGGTTGTCGATTTTCTATCGAAGCTCCCAGCCCAATCTGCATCGGAATAGCTACACACATTGTTAGAATTGTTATTTCTCATACAAATTCCCTTTCCAGGTGTTCCTTTTAAATATCTTAGAATTTTATTTATTACCTCTAAGTGTGGTGTTTTAGGTGCATGCATAAATTTGCTAATTTGACTTACCGAAAAAGAAATATCCGGACGTGTTACGGTTATGTATATTAATTTTTCTACAAGTTTTTGAAATTGAGTTATGTCATCTAAATGTTTACTATCTTTGGTATTTAATTTATTTTTGCTATCTATAGGTGTTGATGCCGGCTTACATCCTAGTTTACCGGTTTCTTTTAGCAAATCTAAGGTATATTTTCTTTGGAAAATAATAGACCTTTCTTAGAATGTGTCATTTCTATTCTTAGAAAATATTTTACATAACCAAGATCCTTAAGGTCAAATTTTTCTTTCAATTTTATTTTATTTTATTAATTTATTCTTGGTTATTTTCTGTGATTATAATGTCATCAACATATACTAATATAATGGTAGTATTAATTTCTTCAATTTTTACAAATAATGAATGATTGGCACTACTAATTTTAAAATTACAAGAAATTAAATGAGAGCTTAGCTTGCCATACCATGCTCTTGGAGATTGCTTCAATCCATAAATAGCTTTCTTCAATTTGCAAGTTAATCCATGATTTTTCTTTTTTTTCATGACCGAGTGGTAAAGTTATATATATCCCTTCTTCAAGTGTTCCTTGAAGAAAGGCATTTTTGACGTCCATTTGGTATAATTTCCAATTTTGGTTTACCGCAATAGAAAATAAAATTCTAACAGTATTCATTTTGGCCACCGGTGCAAAAGTGTCATGGTAATCTATACCATATGTTTGGGTATAACCTTTGACAATTAATCTTGTCTTATACCGTTCAATGATATCATCACTATTGTATTTGATTTTATAAATCCATTTACATCCAATGGGTTTTTTGTTTTTTGCTAATTGAACAATTACCCAAGTTTCATTTTTTTCAATGGCTCTTAGTTCTTCTTTCATGGCTTTGTTCCATGAGGGATTTTTAATGGTTTCCTCATAGTTATATGGTTCTTGATCTTTTGAAATTGAGGTTAAAAAAACTCTTGGAGGAGACATTATCATAAGAAATAAAATTTTGAATAGTGTATTATACCTTATATGTTATAAAGTCTAACCTTGTTGAAGGTTGTGTTGTTCTTGTTGATCTTCGCAAAGGTGTTTCCTCTCCGATTTCTTCTTCACCACCGATTTGAGGGATTTCCTCTATTTCCCCTCATTTTGTACCGGTGTACTATTTTCCTCTGGGAACTCAATTTGATATAGAATGAATATGTTTGGTGGTTCTTGGATGTTGATTTTATTATCAACATTTTTGTAATATGGCTCATTTTTTAGAAAAGTTACATCTCTAGAAATGTAAAAGTTTTTATTGATTGGATCGTAGCATTTGTATCTTTTTTTGTGATGAATATCCCAAAAAAATGGCCTTAACCGAGGTATAATCAAATTTGTCTTGTTTATTTTTGTGTACATAGCATGTACAACCAAAAACACGTAAATGACCAATATTGAGTTTTTGTTGGTAAATAATTTCCAATGGACTTTTATAATCTAAATTGGCACTTGGCAATCTATTTATTAAGTATGTGGCGGTGAGAACGGCATCCGACCAAAAAATCTTTGGTACATTATTTTGAAATAAAAGGACTCGGGTCATTTCAAGCAAGTGTCTATTTTTCCGTTCGGAAACACCATTTTGTTCGGGCGTATAGACACATGTTGTTTGATGTAAAATTTCTTTTTGTTTAAAAAAGTTTGAAATTTTTTGATTTATATACTCCGTTCCATTATCGGATCTAAAAGTTTTAATTTTTGCTTCATATTGATTTTCTATAAAATTATAAAAATCTTGAAAGTGAGAAAATACTTCACTTTTATTTTTTAGTAAATATAACCAAGTTGTTTTAGAGAAATCATCTATAAAAATGACAAAATATTTGTATCCATTAAATGATTCAATTGGGGCGGGACCCCATACATCCGAATGAACTAATTCAAATGGCTTCTTACTTTTGCTATTTGATAAATGAAATGGTAGTCTAGTATGTTTTCCTAATTTACACACTTCACAATTACTACAATCTAATTTTGGAAAATCAATAATATGTTTTAGAATTTTATCCGAAGGATGCCCAATTCTTTTATGCCAAAGAATGTCTAAATTATCTTGTTTTTTAACATTTAGATTTACCTTTTCACAATTCAAAATATAAAGTCCATTTTCCACAAAACCTTCACCAATTATTTCCTTAGTTATCATTTCTTGAAAAAACACCTTTTTTTGATGAAAAATTAATTTCACAATTTAATTCATCCGTGATTTTCCTAATGGATAATAAATTTGACGAACAATTTTGAATATACAAGACATTTGGTATTTCTTTGAAAAAAAGATTAATTGTACCAATTCCTAATATTTTCATTTGTTCACCATTAGCTACGGTCACGAATTGTTTGGTTTTACAGGTTCTATAGTTATGCAACAAGTTTATGTTCCCGGTCATATGATCCATTGCACCGGAATCTAAAATTTATTTGGTTTTTTGACAATTATGAATTAAATTTGTACCCATACCAGAATTATGTTTATTGTATTGTTGAAGTAGCAACACCAAAAGTTGTAAGAGGAGTGGTTGCACCGGATCTGAATTCGGATCCTTTGTGGCACAAGAGCTGGATTCAGAGGGGTCACTTTCTCCCAGCACCATATTTCCCTTCCTTTTCTTTTCTCCCAGCGCCTCCTCCTTTATTTCTCTCTTTCTTCCTTCGCGATTCTCCCCCTTTCGACCGCCACCACTTCCCTTCCTGCTTGGCCGTAAAGACAGGTAGAGGAACCAGCACCATGTCTGCTCGTGTCCCTCCTTCTTGCAGTTGGTGCATCGAACGGTGCTGGAGGCTCCACTCGTCTTCGATCTCAAGCTAGGGTTTCGGTTGGAAGTAAGTTGCATCTTGTTGAGGTTTGCTCTTGATAAGAACAGGTGCTACCTTGAGCTCAATTTCTCCCTTTTTATGGGTTGGCTCTATTTGGCGTTTGTTTGATTTGGAGCAAGCTAGGTCTGCTCTAATTTTTTTTCTGATACTGGTCTGAGAAAGGGTTTTTTTTTCTGGTATGATCTGACTCGATTTTTTGAGCCTTGATGGTGCTGCAGTTCTTCGTTAGCTGCAGTCTTGTAGATCGTTATTTGCGGAATTGAGACAGGATTAGATATCCCGCTCTGATACCATGTTGAGTTTTACGGAATGGAAGCAGAGAAATGGATGAATGAGAAAAAATAGTATTATCTATATCTTGTACAGTGAGCTCCTTATATAATTGGAGGAAAAGAGATTATAATGGTTGCCTACCTATACATAACGGTAACTTACTAAAAATAGGATTGAGTTGCTTTTTTTATTCTCTTATTTACTATTAAACCCAATGAAGACTAATCCCTAACGGGTCTGAGGGTTATCGGATCCTAAATTCTCTATTTTCTCAACACTAACATCTTCTTTTAGTACAAGATTGCCGGTATCAAGCAGAACTGCAGTGGTAGATGTTGTTTCATCCGATCTTGTGAGATTTGTTGACCAGATCAGTTCTTGAGATTGGGTCAGTACTAAATTGCCAGTAGAAGAAATTTTCAGTTCAGACATAAGAGGAAATAGTAATAGGATTGTCTCTATTGGCAACCCACAACACATTATCAGAAAAGTTAACAAGCCAAATCCCTAGGTAGTAGTAGTCATTAGCGAAAAGGCCGAGTTCAAAGATACCATCTTTGGAAACTAAAGTTTGGTTCCCAGAAAGAGTCTGACCTGGCAGGAGGGTGTCGCTGGCTGTACAGAGACGACTCCCCATGATGAAGATGATGATGGTTAAAATGAATACTGTCATCGGCAAGTTTTTCCTCTGTATCTGTTCTTCTTTAATTAAAACCAAAGGATTGTGTGTGTGAGAGGGTGCGTCACAAACACACACACTTCATCCTACACAAAGAGATGTCACTTCTATGATGAATGAATACGGTTGAATGATTGCTTGGTTCCTGTTATGTCCTTGACTGGTGGATAGAGAAAAAGAAGGAAAAAAGTAATTTGAAAAACATATAAGATCAGAGAGAGATTTGATGTTAGTGAGCTTTGATTAATCGCCTTGTACTTAAGTCCTTGACAAGACAATTAGACACAATTAGCATTGGTAATTGATTTTAAAAGAATAATCAAATTAGAAACATAATTGAGCGAACTACAAAATTATAATTTTCACAAAAGAATTAAACTTGTTTTTTCTTCTTTCAAGTAGAATAGTTTACAAGGTGATATTGTCAAGAGAAAAGTCGTTAGTCAAGTCAATTAAAAAGATGTGTCAAAAGTTGGACCGTTTATTTTTTTCAGTTGCAAAGCAAATTAATGGTGGGAGAGTTTCAGTGGTGATAATTGAAATTTATTTATTATAAATCGAGTACGAATAAGTATTTTGCATCCAAGTCTTATTTTAAATCTGTAAACTTATCAAGTAATTAAATTTTTTTTTTTCATTTAAGATGTGGTCTCTGGTCAAATTCTCAGACTAACTGCTTTGACCGGGACTGATTTTTCCTAACTAGCAACTAACCGGGACCACTTTTAAGTCTGTAAACCACAACTTTGTAAAGTGTTTGTTTGAAGTTTGTAAACCTATAAATTAATTTAATTTTTTTTTTTTTAAGATCTGAAGCTAACTACCACTTTCAATTAATTTTACTATTTATTAAGCCACTTTGAAAATCGCTGATCCGACGGTAAACAGTAAAAAACAGTAAAATTTTCTGGACCACCAGATCAGCGATTGAAAAAGTGGCTTAATAAATAGTAAAAAAATTCCAAAAAAAAAAAATTTGGTCTCCAAGCACATTTCAACATTTAGAACATGTTGAACGGTTGAGATCGGTTGTTTGGATTTTGCAAATTGAAAAGGTGGCCCGAAGTAAAACACCCTCTTTAATTTGCAAAGCACCGTAGCCTTACTCTATATATATATATATATATATAGAGAGAGAGAGAGAGAGAGAGAGAGTATGGCTAATTTGCTACTGGCAGCATTTCGGCGAGGTGCTGCCGGGGGCATATTTGCCATACTGATGTTCAAACAACAAATCCAAACTGTTAGATGTTCAATCTATATTAAAATCTACTTGGAGACCAAATTTTACATTTTTTTTGGAATTTTTTACTATTTATTAAGCCACTTTGAAAATTGCTGATCCGGGTGAACAGTAAAAACAGTGCAACCAAATTCTGGACCATGTGATCAACAATTTTCAAAGTGGCTTAATAAATAGTAAAAAATTCCAAAAAATGTAAAATTTGGTCTCCAAGTAGATTCTAATATAGATTGAACATCTAACGGTTTGGATTTGTTGTTTGAACATCAGTATGGCAGATATGCCCCCGGCAGCACCTCGCCGAAATGCTGCCAACAACAAATTAGCCATACTCTATATATATATATATTTAAAAAATCTAACTTGTTACTGTTATTTATGTCTTGAAAATCTAACATGTTCAATGTCGGATCCACACAGGTAGATAGTGCCTTACAATTTACAAAAAAATACTTTAATTTATGACGGGGCTTAAATGTATTATTGTTTTCGCTCCTCAATCATGCTCCACATTCTTATTTTATTTTTTCAAAGTTCAAAAAAGTGATTCGAACTGCTCAACATGATCTCTATTTTAAAATGTGTTTGGAGACCAAATTTTATATTTTATTTTTTTTGAAAGTTTTTACTATATTTTTAGATCGTACAAAATCATTGTTATTGGATGGTCTAGAATTTTTTGAAAAATAGTTATTTTGTACCTATAAAAAAATAGTAAAAAAGTTTCAGAATTTTATGAAGATTATGTTGAGCGGTTCGGTTCGACTGTTTTCTCTTTAAAAATGAAAATAAAAATGTAGGACATAATTAGAATACACAATTAATAAGACATTTGAGCCTTTCTCTTAATTCATATATATATAACTTCAATTCTCTATACCATTGTTTACTCTAGATTTGTAAATTGCCTATCCGTGGACTGGGCCTCAGGCCTGGTTAGTTGTTTTTTTGGGCTGAAATCGAACTGTTGAATCTTATTGATTGAACCATTTGGTTTTATTATTGTTAGTTCATATATAAAGTTGTGCGTGTTCATGAATATATCTTCTCTTTTATTTAAATATTTGTCCATCAAAACAATAAAGTAATTTGTATATTTATCCATCAAATGCAAATGCTTTATTAATGTTTCTATTTATTAGTTTACTAAATCTAAAATATTGATTAAGAAAGAAAATAATTATTGTGCTCTTAACCGTGTGATCTGAACCGTGTGATCCGCATTAAGATATGTCTGTTCAATTTACCAATTTACAATTTTAATGTTAACACAAATCTCGACACGAATCCGCACCTCAGACTCCGCCTGTCAATCAATCCTGGCACGACTAACCCTTTCCCTGGGCCTTACCCATCAACTATCCCCGGCACTTACAACAGGAACCGTGATGGTGCCAGCAGTAGTCGTGCCGGTGGAACTGCCAGTGGGCTGTGAACGAAGATGGTGTGATATGCTTATCAATTGAAATGTGAGTTCTTTTGTCTGATTTCTGGAGTTCTGGAGTTCTTTTCCTTTCTCCTTTTCTGGCATTGCAAATATTTGCTAACTGTTCTACAGTGAACCCTTTGCTATTTGCAGAGACAGATTTGACAGAATTTTGTGTTATGTCATTATGTTGTTTGGTATGAGATGATTTGACAGGCTCAATGTATTTCAATTAGGTTGAACCTTTTTCTGTTAATTGTTCTTTATTTCTCATTTATTCTTTTAGTCTCGATCATTTCTATCTTATGCATCTTTTATTTTTCTTCTTAAATGTAAATGTAGAAAGCTTTTTGCATACAAAGAAAGCAGAGGGAAAAGAAACCAAATTTTTCACAGCACATTTTTCACCACACAAATTTTTCACATTTCATCATTTCATATATCCGTGACTTCGCCACTTAAACCAAATCAACTATGTACAAACGCAAAACATAAAAACAACCAGAAATTATTTCATGTTCATTTCAATTTTAATTTCACAATTAATCCACAATCATTTTTCACCACACCGAAAAATTTTCACACTTCAACCTTCATATAAGGGAGATAAAGGTTCTGATTGACATCATACCAAATTATGCTCAGTGTTGGACCGTTTGATCCGATGTAAGATTTGTGCGATCCTTTTAGATTCAATTTTAATTTTGCACGAATCTCAAAGCAAATCAAACGGTCTTGACTGGATATCAGACCGAATTTGGTCTGATTTCCATTGAATAAAACCCCGCTCCCTTTTTTTAAAGATAAATAATATTAAATTTCCATCTAATCTAAGTCCTCGGTCTAAGTAGCGTCGCTCTAAGCTCAGCAGCGTCGACCTCAACAGCCCGGTTAGCGGGTCGGTAGTATCCGGCTGAATCAGGAACCCACGGAATCGGGTCTGTATCCGCAACTCGCTTTCCGGCCACAGACTTAGTCACTGCCTCCATCTCCTCCGTTTTGGGGCTTCATCTCGATGTTTCTACCGCCGTTGCAAATCCACTCCTGCATATCAAAACATCGACTATCTAATCAACATTGAATTTTTCAAATGAAATTTTTCACAAATGCCCTTAAAAGAATCATTCTTTTACTAAAATTTGCATGTGTTCTATTTTTAGGAGCAAATTTTGAGATTGAAATATGAGCAACATGCATGCATTACCTTTTGGCAAGGAAAGAGATACCATCAGAAAGGAGAGTCTTTAAAAGAGGAGAAGAGGAAGAGAGAGCACGAGCCATCGGATCTTGATCGAACGATTGATGTCACAACTTCCTATTTGCACGCTTAGTTTTGGAATTGTTGAGCGCTTTAATTTTCTTTTGAGGTGAGAAAAAGAATGAAAGACTTTGAGGAGTATATAAAGACGAGGAGGCAAACAGGGTTTTGAACATGGTATGCACTATATAGACATGGTGCATGTCAGTTAATTTGAACCGTAAAGAGTAAAAAGATTAATGCTAATAATATTCTACAAGTTCTATTTCATTTTATCAAGATGTCTTCATTTAAGAGTAAAAGATCTAATTATATAGTTTCATAGCATTTAATATTAATATTCAGTCTATAGTAGTATTCTAATTTGTATATTTATAATAAATAAATAAATAAGAAGAACCTACTATTGATCTTTTAGCTAAAACAATGTCGTTTATATGGGAGGCAGTAAGTTTGAAATTCATATAAGATTTTTTTTATGGATATTAAAGTTGAGAAGTTTAATCCTATTTTATCTATAAAAAAAACAAGAAAGAGTATATTGTTACATAGATGTTATTTCTCATATTATTTTTTGAATGACACATATTCTCTGTGAATAGATATGACGAACTATTTTATTTTATGTCAAAATTCAATTGTACATTGTATATCTGGAGCAATTTAATTTAAGTATAAAATTCATTTTCTAATTAATACCATTTGCATAGCAATCAAGCTTCCTTTTCTCTCTTTGTATTAATTATAGAACCATTTTTGCTTTAACTAAAGAGAAAATAGGACTTGATAAAATTTTGGTTGATGCATTTAATAATGTAGACTAAGTCTAGCCAGCAAAAGAAATGTTTTAACAGTTCTAAAATTAAGGCAACTAAATCAAAAGTCTTCTCTCTGTTTTTCCTCCGGACGCAACTGGATTCGTCCATTTCTTCCTTCTTCTTACTCCGCCAGGTAGGGGTGCAACGGATTGGATGATATTCGGATCCGTGTCTGAAAATTTGATACAGATATCCGATATCCAAATATCCGTACGGATACTGATATGGTTTGAATTTTAATTATTTGTATCCGAAAGTAGATATATACCATATAGTTTAATATATATTATAAAAATATTTATGTATATATCTACGAATATCCAATATCCAATCTGTATTCATACGTATCCGTCTAATATCTGATCCGTATATGTATCTAAAAAATAAAAGCAATACAGATGTGGTTTTACTACTATCCAATTCGTATCCGATCCATTTGCACCCATGCCGCCAGGAGCTCTACATGTGTCTAGTGGGTCCCAGTGTCAGTTTAAGAAAGAAGTTTAATTATAGAGCATCTTGACAGCTCTCCAGTAGTTCCTTGGAACTTAATCAGAACTTGACAAGCAACCTAACAATGAATTTAATTTATACTCAAACTTTCTATGTAAATCCTATATATGAAATGTTTGCTATAATTGCATTGCATTGCGTGACACCGTTGTATACTATATATATATGTTATATTTTATATTTGCTTATTCTCTGACAGCTAACGAGGTACCATGCTAATTTTATACGACAAGGATACATATTCATAGACTTTTCTGATCAAAATGGATTGCTTGTACCAACAGATATATATTTAAGTTTATAAGTGATATAACCATCAGAAATTTTCAGTAACTTATAGGAATGACTGAATTTGATAAACAAAAATATTCAGAAATCTAGATTAGTCGTTTCAAATTTATCCAATAAATTTTTAAATTGATATCATATGACACCGATATCATACTAGCTGAACTTCATATTATTATTATTATTATAACAAGGAAGACATAATTCATAGGTAAACAACAAAAGAAGAATCTTGTAATGAAGGCAACATACAATGATTGATTGAGACATCTCATTTTTGGAGAATCTTCGCCGCATCTAGATCACTTTGGAGACGTCAATTAATGGACTTTTCACTTTCCAAATTGGACATAAAAAGATGTATAAAAATATCAAAACATGTGATGCATAATAACAAACCAATATTATAATTATTGGTTTGTGGAAAATTACAAATTTGCTTCCTCACATTCAATAGTAAGCATTTGCCACCCTCAAATTGATGTCATGCATTTATTTTATTTTACATTTTGGGACCAGCTAATTAATTACAAAAAGGTGCTCCTATAGTTTTCAAATAGAAATATTTAGGGGGGAAAGAAAATATAATAATAAACAATTTATGCATCTAAGATTTATGATAGATTAAAAATTTAAGATTATTTCAATAACAAATTACTCTATTACTTGGAAAATATGGCGATGTTGTGACAGGGAATTTCCTTTTTTACAAACTTTGCAAACATTTTAATAATATTCAGCCTACTCTAGCCTTTTTTCCTAAATTAAAATTAATTTTCACAATTGAGACTATTACATGACTTTTTACAATATATAACTTTCATGTCAATCAGAACCGGTAAAAAAAATCGTAGCTCGTGACTCGTTTGATATCGATTTGGAAAAGCCTCGTAATTAATTATCTCGTTCAATTTTGACTTGGCTCGTCACAAACGAATTCAAGTTTGACTCAACTCAGCTCATGCTCTCAGTTCATTCCTTAACTCGTTTTAAGAAGAAATTAAATAATTCTTTCACTGTATTTCTTTGTGTTCATCATGAGAGAATGAAGTTTGTTACAAGAACAAAATAAAAAAAAATGAATATGCATGTCTTACAACACCAAATTGAAAAAAAAATATTAAATGGGCTATTAATAAGCTAGTTTGAATATGCTTTTAAGTCTTCTATTACAATATTTTTTTTTTGTTAACATCACTATTACTAATTTTATCTTATCACCATTGACTTTTAGGTATTAAATAAAAGTGATCTTCTCAAAGACATTGACCCAACAATAAATAAATTTGCAATTTTTTTGTATCCTTCGTGTAGCCGCAAACTCAAATTGATCTTCTCTACTATTATATTGAATTTTAAATTTTTATGAGGCTGTATTTGCAGGAGCCAGGAGACACTTAAGGCTAATGTCTGTTCTGTGCATAAGGGGTATTTAAAGAGGAGGCAATAAGGGTTTTGAATAAGATATGTGCTCTGTAGATCATAGTAATAAGATTTGTGAATAATTTGTGAATTATTTGAATTTTAGTCATTTGCGAATCAATTCGTTTATTGTTCAGTATACCTGAATTATTTTCGAATTATTTGCGAATTTCACAAATTATATATTCGCAAATTTGACGAATTATATTCAAATTATTTTCAAATTATACTGAATTATTCTCTGGACTAAAAAACTCTATAGTATATTTTTTTTGGCTCTCTTGTGAGACTAATATCTTTGGTTCCGACTCGGTGTATAATTTCAAATTATTCTTGAATAATATTCAAATTATTCTCGAATAATATTCAAATTATTTCTGAATCACGAACTTTTGATCCTGTCGAACCTTTCTCGAATCTTTACATTGTCACTATATGCTATATACTATAGAAAAATGTATTACATTTAATGAGATATGTGCTCTGTAATATTAAGCAAGTTTTGTTTTCTTCAAAATACAAAAAAAGTTAATTAAGTTATAACAACTAACAAATCAAGAGGTGACTGAGTCAAAGTCTCCTAGCCTCTCTGTTCTTTTTCTTCTTCTTTTTCATTGGCCAGGGCAGGGGCGATGCACACTGCTAGCGGGCCCCACCAATCAGAGAAAGAAACTTGCTCCCGGAACTTGATCAAAAGCAACACAAAAGGAATTAAGGAATCCATATACTCTGAAGTAACAGAATATTTGTGTTTGGATTACGGACTTTCGATCAGAATCTGAACCAATCTAGTTCGAGGTGGAACGCACGGAGTTGCTTTAATAGTCGTGCAGATTCTGATTGGACAGTCTAGATTCAAATAGAAAAAAAAAATTACCTTAGGTGATACGAATTCAACCACTACAGCAAACCGTTGCTTCAGCGGCCGGTATCAGCGACCGTGGAAAACGCCGGTCGCTGATTACCCAAAAAAACCAAAAAAAAAAAGAAATTAAATTTTTTCGGCGACGAAACAATCAGCGACCTTCAGCGACCGGCGCTAACAGCATTCAGCGACCAATTTGGCCCGGTCGCTGAATATCTCGGTAAAAATGTCGCGCGAATCCTTCTCTCCGATTTTTCATTCGCGCGTTTTAGGTTAGCTTAAAAAAAAAAAAAAAAACGACTCAGCCGCCTATTACTCGCTGAAGGCCACTGTGACCCGAACTCCGCCGCTTCTGTGACCCCCGACCCTGACCCCGACCGACCCCGCCCCCGACCCTCCGACCCCGAACCCCGACCGATTCCGGACGCCGACTCCGACGTCGCTGAGAAGACGCCGATCTGTGGCCGACTCCGATCCCGAACTCCAAGCGGCGAATGCATTGATTAATTAGTTCTCGTAAGTATCTATTTGACTTTCGTTTTGCTCAATCCAAAAACAGTGGTGTTTTTGCTCCAATTTCGTTTTTGCACAATCTATTTGACTTTCGTTCTGGTAACTGGTTCTGATTAATGAGTTAGTTTGCAATTTTAACTTGTCATGCAAGTAAAAAGAAGGATACAAAGCCAACTGGTAACTGGTACGGATCAGATCAGTAAAAGCCAACTGGTCCCCTCTTTATACAAAACCAACTGGTAACTGATTTTTAGAGCAATAGTTCGGTACCAGTGTTTTCTGGTGTTTTCTTTTATTTTTAGAGCAATGCAGCAGGTATCATATCTAGATCTCTGTAATTTTATTTTTAATAGTATTGTAATTAGCTTTACTTGTTAATTTAAGAATTTACTGGTATATAATTTTTAATAGCAACGGTAATGTCAGCAATACCCCATTATGTACTGGTATATAATTTAAGAATTTAATAGATTATGAGTAATTATCTACTGGGCAGGTCAGGTCAGGGAATATATAATTTAAGAATTTAAGAGATGATAAGTAATTATCTACTGGTATTCTAATCAGTATTACTTGGGATGCCCCGAGCTCAATTTATCTACTGGTATGCAAACCAATTTGATTCATTTTAAATGATGCTATGTGTTAATATTTACTTTGTGAGCTTGTGTTTATATAGTTCTCTTAGGTAAGATTTACATTTGCATAGGGGATGGTTAAATGCTGATGTATTTACTCTTACAAATTTATTTTCTCAAATGTGTGCTCTATCCAATTTTGTTCTGACATGGTATTTATTGCCTTTCTTTTGACACCGAAATTATTTGCAAGTTGTAACATTATTGCTTTGTTCAGATTTTTGAGTCACAGATCCTTGGTTTGACTAGAGAAATTGAAAAGATATATAACAAGTTGGCCACAAAGCGCATCTGTCGGATCATATGATTAGCCTATAATTAGACGGTACTGTTTCACTTGTTGATTTCCTTTTTTATTTTCGGATTTCTGGTTCTTTAAATAATTACTTAGCTTATGAAGTTAGCTTATGTGTTTTATTTCTGTTTGCCCCCTCTACAAAGTAATAAAAAAAAAAATGCTTCAATTTTTCTTGTGCTCTCCAGCATATTTCCTATCATAGTATCATAGCTCCTATCATAGTTCTTTAATTATTTGAAAAATTGAATATATATCCAAACTCCTTGCTAATACTATGTATCAGTTTGTCTCATTCTATATACATATTTTGGTTTTAGGTTGTAGAAGAATATAGTTTAAGTTTGTGAGGAAAGAAGGAGAGGGGCAGGGGTCGATCTTCAAGGGAGTAATTGTTTGTAATCAGGCAAGTTTTCTCTCTTTCTTAATTATATTATGAAGGTTAATTATATTATTAATTATGTACTTTAGTTTGTTAGTTATTAATTCTATGTTGGTTAATTATATTAGTAAACCGGAACATTTAGTATGCCTTTTAGATTTATACCCGTTCAAAATTAATCTGATAGAGATTAATTTTGAATAGTCCCCGTTTTGGGACTGCTCTTTGAATGCTTTGTCTCATCTAGGATGTGAAGAAATGTATGTGGGTCTAGTATTTAAGAAAAAATTGGTATCATTTTCCCTTGTTGTTCCTACGAGTACGTATTGAATTACATGTCCAAAATGATGTGTTTCTAACGCGTACTCGGGGAACTAAGGGGAAATGCTGCCGAATTTTTCTTAAATATTAGATTCACATACATTTCTTCACTACTGAGACATAGCATTCAAAGAGTGGGATAGGATTGTACACCGGCCCTGTGTAAGCCCCAAAAGAGTAATGAATATTTAATGACATTATTTCATTGAAGTGTCAAAATAGTAAGCAAGACATTATTTAAGTTTATTTTTAATCTCGTGCGTATTTGGTTTTATTTAGAACTAATCAAGTCAAGGCAAGGCAAGAGAAGGGAAGAGAAGCATCATCTCTGGTACGTATGTTTAAATTCATAGTTTATGTAGTGTAGATGCCGCTTGTATGGCTGTATACAAGTCCTGTTGCATGGATGATGCAACAATTAATTGTGAATTTTTTCCATGACTTGCTTTAGAGGGTCCGTTATCAATTGATGATATCTGGAGGGTCTAAAGTATAGATCTGGACATTATCTTTGTTTATTCAAAATTAATAGAATTTGTTGTTCTTTTAAATTGAATGTACTAAGGTGTAGTTAGGATTTGAGTCATGTCACCAAAGTAATCAAGAATGGCATCTATTAATTGTTGTATTTAGGTCATGTTTATACAATATCTTAATTATAAATGTATGTCATGATTAGGAGAAATGGAGGGTGATCGTAGTTGGATGTACGGTCCTCGTTACGTGAACAAGCGAATGAATCCCACATTTGTTAAGGGTGTTGAGAGTTTTTTTGAATATGCATTCAGTATTCAAGAAAATATAATTAGTGGTGATCGCATTAAGTGTCCATGTGCCAAGTGTGGGTGTACTAGATGGTTGGATAAGGAAACTATCGGAAAACACCTGATGAAATCGGGGTTCCGACTTTTTTACGAGAAGTGGTTCATGCATGGTGAGGAATATACCCAAGTGGAACAGAGCCAACCCGAACAGAGCCAACCCGAACAGAGCCAACCTGAGGTGGAGTCGCCAAATGCTATGGTGGACATGCTTCTTGATGCTGCAGGTCCGTCTTTTGAATGGAATGCGGACGAACCCCCGAATCAACAAGCTCAAGAGTTTTATAACATGATGAAAGCGGCAGATGAGCCGTTATGGGATGGTTGTGATAAGGAACATACTGTCCTTGCATGTGTTACCGAACTCCTTAGCATTAAAGCCGACTGTGGCATAACCAAGGAGGGATTTAATCGGATCATATCGGCCGTGAAGAAGTGGCTTCCGAAAGAGAACAGGTTGCCTCCAAATCAATATCAATGCAAGAAATTGGTGAAAGGGTTGGGATTAAGTCACGTGAAGATCCATGCTTGTCCGAATGATTGCATGTTATACTACGGTGATAATATTTCCAAAGAGAAATGTGATGTCTGTGGACATAATCGTTTCAAACAAGACAACCAGAAAAACACCACGAAACGGTTACCGTATAAAGAAATGCGGTATCTTCCAATCGGTCCGAGGTTGCAGAGGCTCTTTTTGACTTCTACGACCGCTGAACAAATGCGTTGGCATAAAGAAGGAAAGCGGGAAAAGGAAGGGGTCATGGTTCATCCTGCTGATGGAGAAGCCTGGAAAGAATTTAATCGGTTGCACCCAGATTTTGCAGCAGACCCTAGAAATGTTCGCCTTGGGTTTAGTTCAGATGGTTTCTCTCCTTTCAATATGGGGGGTCGGTCTTACAGCAATTGGCCGGGATTTCTAGTCGTTTATAACCTTCCTCCAGCTCTGGTGATGCGCGACAACAACATATTCCTGTCCCTGTTGATACCAGGGCCCAATAGTCCCACTAGAAGTATAGACATCTACCTGCAGCCTCTCGTGGATGAGTTGAATAAATTGTGGAAGGATGGAGTGCTAGCCTACGATAAATTCAAGAAACAAAATTTCACCGTTAAGGCTGCCCTAATGGGGACTATTAGTGATTATCCGGCCCTAAGTATGCTCTCGGGATGGTCGACGAAAGGAAAGCTAGGTTGTCATGTATGCATGGAAGACACAAAGGCTTTCCAACTTAAGGAGGGAGGTAAGACCACATTTTTTGATAATCACAGAAGGATGCTGCCCTTTGATCATCAATTCCGATTTGAAAGAGATGCATTTAAGAAGGACACAATCGAGACTGGCGGTCCTCCTCGACGCTTGAGTGGACAAGAATTGCTCGATCGATTATCTTCGTTTGAGCAAGTCACATTTGGAACCAAAAATAAGAAGAACTTTCTTGGTTTTGGTGATACGCACAATTGGAAGAAGAGAAGTATATTTTGGGAGTTGCCATATTGGAAAGATCATCTGGTACGACACCACATAGATGTTATGCATCTAGAAATGAATTTCTTTAAAAATATATTCTTCACGTTACTCGATGTTAAAGGAAAGACAAAAGATAATGCAAAGGCTCGTCTCGATATGGCACAGCTATGTAATCGTCCGCACTTGGAGCTGACGGTCAATGATAAGGGCAACATAGTAAAGCCACACGCAACCTACAGCTTAGACAAAAAACAGAGACGTGAAGTTTGTGAATGGGTCAAGAATTTGAAGTTTCCCGATGGGTATGCCTCTAATTTGTCGAATATCGTGGATATTGATGATGCTTCTTTCGGTGGGATGAAAAGTCATGACTGTCATGTTTTTATGGAGCGGTTGTTACCGGTTGCATTTCGAGATTTCCTTCCTAACCCAATTTGGGAGGCATTAACAGAGGTTAGTAATTTTTTTAGAGATCTATGTGCAAAGGAATTGGACCCGGTTCATATTGAGAAGCTTGAGAGGAATATTATTGTCACAATGTGCAAGTTGGAGAAAATATTTCCGCCGGGCTTCTTTGACTCAATGGAACACCTAATTGTCCACATCGCTTACGAAGCACGAGTTTGTGGTCCCGTCTCATTTCGTTGGATGTATACATTTGAAAGGTTGACATTCTATTATTCGTATCCTATTCATTTCGATGTTATATATCAAGTTCGATGTATTTCAATTTTCGTTTCATGATATTGTAGATGCATAGGGCGTCTCAAGAGAAAGGTGACTAATAAGGCAAAAGTCGAGGGTTCAATCGTGGAGGCATATATCGTTGAAGAGATGACCAACTTTATGTCTTTATATTTTGAAGATGAGGTAGTTACACGGTTGAATCGCCCAGAGCGGTACGACGATGGCGGATTTGTCGAAAATGACACACGACTTCCTATGGTGAGCTACCCTGGACGTGCAACGGGTTCAATTCCCGTCAGAGATCTTACAGATGAAGAGTTAAATGCAGCACACTATTACATCATGATTAATTGTCGTGTCGAATTCGACCCTTTCATTGAGTGAGCATCTTTACTTATTCCAATTTGCGTTGTCTATTTGCATTGTTCATACTGTGACAAAATTCGGCATATTGCAGGCAATTCGACGCTGAAATTAGAGAAAAGAGGCCAACAATAAGCGCATCAGGTCTCGATAGAACTCGTTCGAAAGAGTTTGGTATGTGGATGCGTAAGTTGGCGCTCAGTGGTAAAATTGCAGATTCAAGGATTGCTGAAATTGCGCGTGGGCCGGTCACACGACGAGTTCAACGTTTCAACATGTACGATGTGAACGGTTTTCGGTTTCACACGGAGTCATACGGGGTAAATAGGAAAACAACAAATTACGGTGTTTGTGTTGAAGGGGAGAATTGGGAAGGCACATCAAGGGACTATTTCGGCATACTTGAAGAAATTATTCAATTAGAATATAGTGGCATGAACAACAAAGTGTTCTTGTTCAAGTGTCGTTGGTTCGACACACATAGGGGGTTGCGGGTAGATAAGGAGCATGGATTAGTGGAGATAAATCATACAAGGCTTCTTCAAAAAGACGAGCATTTTGTGTTTCCGTGCCAAACAGTGCAAGTGTATTACCTGCCTTATGCGTCAACGAAGCGAGAGAGACAAGAATGGTGGGTTACTATCAAGACAAAAGGAAAAAGAAAACCATTTATTTTGTTCGATGAAGCTACGTCCGTGGAAAACACTCCACATTTGACCGAGTTCTTTCAGGAAGATGGTCCGCCAACTGAGTTTGTAGTGCGTGCTGCAGATGAATTGAATGACCCAAGTCTCTTCGTTGATGGGGCTGTTACTGAGATTGTAGCAGAACAAGAATTACAAGGCAGTAATCAAGAAAATAGTAGCAATAAAAGGAAAAAGAAAAGAACACACCAATTGGGACATTAGGTTAATATCATTCGTATTGCTTGTTTTTTATCATCTGTTAATTGACGTTTAGGTTAATGTATTTATATTTACTTGGTTTGCGAATGTTCGCTTGAAAATAACTTATTTATTTTATCATCTCAACTCTAGATATGGCACCGAAAAGAAAAGACAAAGGAAAGGCACCGGCGGGCGACGAGGGGGAGTCGAGTCAGAGGAATGTTCGCGGTGCAAATACATATATTTCGCCACCTCCAGATCTGAGTGTGCGACCAGTGCTTCGGTTAGGGGGTCACAGGTAATATTCTTTTTTTTGTGTAAGTTGTAATTATACATTAATTGCAGTGATTGTAATAATCAATATCAATGCAGGACTTTTGATGCAGGGCACCCAGAGCTGACGAAGCAGGTCGCAAAAATTATATCGCAGCTAGTACGCACATCATATCCTGGACCGTACACCAGATACACGGATTTCCCTGATGGTAACAAGAAAGTTATCCAGGCAGACTTTTTGGTAAGTAAAATTTTCTGAAACAAAACCTCTAATAATTACTTGTTTCCTTTTTTTAAGCTAACAAACTGAGTTATGCATTGCAGAAGCACTACCAGTTTCCACCGGAGGTACCAGACAGTATTGCATGGGATGTATTCCGCAAAATAGCTGACAAACGCCTACAGGATATGCTTAACAAGGCCAGGGAGGCAGCAACCAAGTCCTATGGAGAAGAATTGTGCGAGTGGAAGGAGCGTGGGGCTGCTCCTCGACCACATGACTCCTGGATCAAGCCGGAGTTCTGGCCCGAACTCGTCGATCACTGGTGTAGTGATGCTTTTGCCCGTCGGAGCCAGCGGAATGCTTTAAATAGGGCCAATGCTGAAGGGTCAGGGGCCACAACGGGTTCTGTGAACATGCTTGTTCACAAACAACGCTTTGTAAGATTATCTTCATTAAATTAATCTATTTTCATTCCAATTGAATCTAATCGAACTAACCTTAATAAATTCTTAACAGGAGCAAGAAAAAGGGCGCGAACCTAGATGGTCCGATGAGCTGTTCCAGCCTACCCATACGAAGAAGAAGACGGGAGAATATATTACCGGCAAGGCGAAAGAAGCACAGGTAATAATACTTTCGAATCGTTTTAAAAAATATCATGTTTCTTGTTGTATAATATTTTTGTTATATTTTACAAAATTTGCAGGAAAAATATGAGAGTGCGATGGTGCAGAAGTATGGAGAGGATAGAAACACATGGCCTGCATACGACGGCGACGTCTGGTACTCTACGGGAATATCTGATCAGAATGCCCACGGCGATAACTATGGTCTCGGTGCTTTAGGTAAAATAAAAAGTCACTTTAATTTTAAATTATTATTTTTTGTTGTGTAAGATAATACTAATTGTCTTATTTTTAATGTTTCAGGCAAGACGAGACGCATGTTTCGCTCCAGTGGGTCGAGCAGTCAGTCGCATTCGTCACAGTCATATTCTTCTATGCCGCCGGCTCCGCAGCTCACAGCAGAGCATATCGATATGATATCTACTCAGGTACTTGATAGGATGGAGGATCGGTTATCTGTTAGGGATGCTCGGTTACTTGATAGTATGGAGGATCAGTTATCTGTTAGGGATGCTCGGTTACTTGATAGTATGGAGGATCGGTTTATGTCTAGGATCACCGACCTTTTCAAAGCTTCTCAGGTACGAAATTTGATAATTCAGTCCAACTTCAATTGTGAACCATAAATCTTAAATTCTAATTATCTAAACTATTGTTTTAACAATCTCACAGGGAGGTTCGGGCTCGCAGCATGCCTCGAGGCCCGCTCCTCGAGATGACGAGGATGATGACGAGGGGCAGGGGTCGGATGTTGGTGGTGATGGTACTAGTTAGGTTTAGATGTTTATTGTACTACTTAGGTTATTTATGGTACGGATTTTGATATGTTTATGCTACTTGACAGTTCGACATTTATGTTTGTATTACTTGACATTATTATGTTTGATGAACTTTGTTGTATGTTTATGTTTATTTGTATTACTTGATATTACGATATCTATGTTTATGTTGTATGTTGGTACGTTGGTACGCGTCGTACCAAATATTAAATGGTGCAAATTTAAATAATATAATAAAATATAAAAAACTTGACAGAAGAGTATCAGCGACCAAATTTAAGTATCAGCGACCGTAATTATTTGTCTCTGATATTTTTTGTATCTGCGATTGTTTCGACTATCAGCGGCCGTTTTTTAGTATCAGCGACCGCAAACTTTGGTCGCAGAAAGTTTTTGCTGACGTCAGAAAAAACAACAGCGACCAAAAAAAATTGGTCGCAAAAATATTATCAGCGACCGGTGACGTATTATCAGCGACCGGTGACGTCATCAGAAGAGTATCAGCGACAATGCTTACAGCGACCGGTCTTTCAGCGACCAAAAATGGCTTTCAGCGACCGGATTCACCTTCAGCGACCGGCGCTTTTACTTTCAGCGACCGGAAATCCGGTCGCTGATACCCCTTTTTGCTGTAGTGAACCTTACTTTATATAAGAGTTTGATATGCAAAATAAAATAAAATTCTCCACACAGCTTTTGCTTGCTAAATAATCGGTAATAATTAGAAAAAATTGGCCGATTAATCGAGAAATTTCTTGACGATTTGATCACCGCCAACGACTAATCGGCCGATTAATCGACCTAAACGGACTTTTTTTACAACACCGCTTTATATAATGGTTTGATATGCAAAATAAAAGAAAATTCTCCACACAGCTTTTGCTTGCTAAGTGCCTAAGTTGCTTCCTATCAAATTACAAAGCGCGCCAACTGGATTCCTAGAAACATCCTGCTGTCACCGACCGGTGGGTCCCACCATCCATTTTGCACCGTTTCTTCTGAGGGAGGAAACCTTTTTTGTTGACTCCTTCAGACTTGACTTTGTTTACCATAATGGTCTACATCAATAAATGCATGAACCAAATGTTTTAATTTGCACAAGACAAGAGAAAGAATGTCGGTCAGTTCGACTTACAGTTCACATTTAATAACTAAACCATGTCCATGGAGAATTAATCTGTTCAAAAATCCTACCTGCCACTTTCCTCTCTCTCCCCCTCTCATTTCTCTTTAAATACCTCTCAAAATCCCTTCTCTTCACCTCACAAAAACATTCCAAAGCCTCAGCCTCTTCTCTTCTCTTCTCTTCTTCTCTCAATTAGAAAGCAAGAGCAATAGCAAAACCAACCTATGGCTCGCGTTCTCTCCACCTCTACTCTTTGCAAGACTCTCCTTTCACAAAGCAGCAGGGGATTTGCTGCGGCAGCTGAGGCTATGAGACGAAGCACCAAAGCAGAGGACAAGGTAGCAATGGCACAGCTCTTGGCAGGAAAGCGGGTTTCGGGTGCAGATCCGGATTCATGGGTACCGGATCCAGTGACTGGGTACTACAGACCCGCTAATGGGGCAGTGGAGGTTGATGCAGCTGAGCTTAGAGCTATGCTGCTCAGACCAAAGAATTAATTAAGTGTGTAATTTTGAAATTTTTGGAGGGGTTTGGAAGGACTAATTAAGAAAAGTTGAAGTTCTCTGTTATGCTTTGGTTTTCTTACTTTTCAACCCAAATCCTGGATTAATATAATTATAAAATTAAAGAAAATATGATAGTTTGTTCTAGTTATTTTTTGCTGTTTTTGTTTTCCTCTCTGCCAGAAAATCAGACATTTGTCAAAAATAAAAAAATAAAAATTACAATGAGGACCTCACAAAAATGAAAATTAATTCAATGGAATCTCAAAAAAGTTATAATAAAAAACTGATGAAGGAAGGATAAGGATTCACTTTTATTTAATAACTAAAAAACAAACTGATGACATGTAAATTTAGTAATAGATTAATGTTAAGCAAATTATTGGCTGATATATTCCATGGATCTTTATTTAATTCACAAATAATGTAAAGCATTGGATACTGAGTGATTTTCATGAGCATATCTTACAGTTTACAAAACAATTTGATATAAAACAAGTATTCAAACAAAGGATAAGAGCAAAACAAAATATTTGAAAAGGAAAGGAAAATCTATTTAGGTGCTTTTGATCCAGTTACAGGAATAACATTCTTTCTCTGATTGGTGGGGTCCGCTACCATAGTGCATTTCAGTCTGACACCTGGTCTTGACGGTTCAACCGAATCATGATTTGGGTGCCCGGTTTAACAACTTATAATATTAATTAATTATATGAGAAGGGATCCACTTACAACAATATCTTATAACAATTCGGTTTTGCAATTTCAAAAGTCCAAACAATCGATCTAAACTGTTCAACGTGATCTCTATATTAAAATGTGCTTGGAGATCAAATTTTACATTTTTTTTTAATTTTTTGATTATTTATTAAGTATTTTACAAAATTGTTATTTTTCAGTGGTTCAGAATTGTCTAAAAATGACAGTTTTGTAAAATACTTAATAAATAGTAAAAAAATATATAAAATTTGATCTCCAAACACATTTTAATATAGAGATCATGTTGAACAGTTTGGAACGACTGTTTGGACTTTAAAAATCACAAAACCGAATTGTTATAAGATATTATAACTTACAAATGTTGTAAGTGTGGATCCCTCCTCAAACGATTTAGACCGAATATCGAACTGAATTCGGTCTGAGACCTATTAGAATCCCCATTCCCTCCATAGTAAGGCCCTACTCGTTCGTTTTAAAAAATGTTTCAAACTTTTAATTACTACAAATTGATCCAAGTGGTGTTAAAGAGAGCTCAAGAAAAGCATTCCTATTATTTTATTTATGTGATTCTCCATGGCAATATTTTTAGCCAATAAAATTGTAGATATTATTTCTTCAATCAATTATATATATAAATAAAATTGTGTTCGTTTTAAATTGTATAAAAAAAGGCGTAGCCTTCATGTGAAGTTTCCTTGTTAATTTGATTAACATCCCTATTACTTAAGTTTATCTTATCATAATTCATAAGTGACTTTTAAGTATTAAATAAAATTGATCCTTATGACCTTATCCTTCAACAGAAGAAACAAAAGAACACTTTTCCAAAGACATTGAACCAAAAATAAATAAATTTGAAACTTTTTGATAAACTAATCAAAATATAAAGTTGACTTTTAGGAAGACTGATCCTTATCTCAGGAAGACTTTATATAAAATTATTTAGAAACTGATCAATTTATAAAGTTTACAAAGTTGACTCAGCTCAGTTTATAAAAAAAAAAAAATGCAACTTTATCTCATCATCAGTAGCTTTTAGGAAGTCTAACCTCTATTATTAAGCTTGACTCAGCTCAGCTCGTGCTTTCGGTTCATTTCTCAGCTTGTTGTAAGAAGAAAATAACTTTTTCATTGTATCTCCCAAAATTTTTATTTATAACATTAATTCAAAAAAAAAAAAACCAAAACACCTCAAAATCCGAATTTTTCTAATTTTACCCAGGCTGCACCGATAATCTGCGGCCCTAAATACTGGAGGGCCGCACAATGCCCCTGCGGCCCCAACCAGGGGTCCGATTCGAATTCGTCGCTCGGGATCGTCTCGGAATTCGAATCTGTCGCTCGGGATGTGTGCGCTCCACTTCAGGATGGATTGTTGCGGATTCAAATTGGACAGTCCCGATCTAAAATCCAAAAATTGAGTTACTTTATTGGATATGAATTCCCTAGCCAGGGGGCGCACAATGTCCCTGCGGCCCCATTTAAAAAAAGAGGGGCCGCATCGGCATAGTGCGGACCCCCATTAAATGAGGCCGCACAGGTGTTCTGTGACCTGGGTAGAATCAGAAAAATCGGAGTGTTTTGATTTTTTTTTTTCAGAAAACGGTATATTTAAAAATTTTGGTTGTATCTCTAGGTGTCCATCAATAGAGGATGAAGTTCGTACAAGAACAAAATGTATTTTTTTCGGCTTGTGGTTTATGGGCAGCTTACAACACCAAATTAACGAAAATATATCATAGTATTACTAAATTTATCTTAATTTATCATCATTGACTTTTAGGTATTAAATAAAATTGATCCTTATCCTTCAACATAAAAAAAAACAATGAACATTTTTCCAGAGAAATTGACCCAAAAATTAATTTGCAATTTTTTTTTTTTTTTTTTTGCATCCTTCGTGTAGCCGCAAATTAATTAAATTAAATTTTAATTTTATGAGGTCCTCATTGCAGGAGCCAGAAGACATGGACTCCAATCTATTGTCTGTTTCTGAGCTGGAAGGGTATTTATTATTTAAAGAAGAGGCAAGAATAACATATGTGCTCTATATACTAGGTGTATTTCATTTAATTTGAATAGTAGAAGGTGTTCAATAATAGTAACATTCACTAAAAAAATTATTTATTTCCGATTATATGTCGTTGAAATTCAATTGATACGTGATACGATTAATATAATTAATTCAAAAATAAAATTATTATTTTGTTTATATAATAAGTTATGCCACATAAACAATTGTTATTTAATTGACTTACTGATCAACAATTGCACATGACAATTGAAGTCTTGCTCGCGCTTTCTCTCTCTAAATTTAATTAATCGATATATAAGGTTAGATCACAAAAAATATCATGTCATGGTAAAAGATCTATATAGTATTAAATTCTAAATCAATGAAAGTTTTGATAATGTTATCCATCATTCACAATTTTTGTTTTCATTTAAAACAAGAGCTTGTTCAGATTTGGTAGACGCATTTATTATGTAGAGCAGTGTAGCCAACAAAAAGGTTTTAAAAGAAAGATACCATGCTTAACACGCAACTGGAGCCGTCCATTTCTTTTTTTTCTTTTGTTTCCATTGGCCAGAGCCAAGGGATCCGACTCTGCTGTTTTTCTTAGAGAAAAATAAGATTCTGCTTTTCTGATTCCAACCATTCAAAATTTTTCATTCACGTATCTCGATAAAGAAACTTTTGCATACACAAATCTCAACGAATTTAAATGGTTGAGATCGGAAAATCAAGATCCTGTTTTTCTCTAAAAAAAGGCAGCAGAGTTCATTCCCAGAGCCAGGGGCAATGCACAATGCTAGAGGGCCCCACCAGCAAGAGAAAGATAGTTGTGAATAATTGAGAATTTATTGTGAATATATATTAACTCAAGTTAGATTTTGATCCCAAATTTACTAAATATAAAAATATTTTGTGAATATTTCTTGTGAATATTAATGAATAGCGGGCCCCACCAATCAGAGAGAGAATGTTATTCCTGGAACTTGATCAAAAGCACCCTGGATAGATTTTCCCTCCTTTTTCAAATATTCTATTTTGCTCTTATCCTTCTTGAATACTTGTTATATATCCATGTCAGTAGAGTAGGAAAAATGGCACGGCGGAGCCGCTCAGTCACGGAACGGTACTGTTACGGCACGGAACGGCATGACATGCGTGTCAATTACGTGCCTTGACCATTCGTGTGCCGTGTTCATCTTTTGAAACTTTGGCATGGCACAGCACGGCACGTGAAAGATTTAGTCACGCCACGGCACGACACGTAGTCACGCGAGTCACGTGTAATTAGAACCATTATATATTAATTTAATAGTGAATCTTGAATAAACTAACCTAAATTATGATTACTAAATTATGATTAAATGGTTACGCGAGTCACATATGTTCACGGCACGTTTAGGCACGGCGTGACTCATGTGGCGTAACCATTCACGTGCGGTGACCACCCCTTAATATTTTGGTCACGGCACGGCACGTGAAAAATTAATTTAATCACAGCACGATACGGTACGAGACCAAAGTCACTTAGTCACGGCATGGCACGTTTTTTCTACTCTATCTATGTGCATGTGCTCTAATTTCAATTGCGTAACACAATTGTATACGTATGTTTTAATTATTTGCTTGTTCTGACAACTATGTACCATGTTAATTATATACGACAAGAATTCATGACCACATCATCACAAAATGGAAATGGATTTGCTTGTACAAACAGCTAAATATAAGTTTATAATTGACATAGCAAAATAGTAAAATAGACCATAAATAAATGTTAAAGAGTCTGAATAGTATGGTATTAGTGTCATTTCAATCTATGTAACATCAAATTCAAAATCTATCGAATCAAATTTGAACGGTTAATCCAAGCTAATCTACTTCATTAGTTGTGCGTTTACATGTAAAATTTATAATTTTTTGAATTTATTTAGAATCAAGTCGAATCAAATCAAGTTTTTAAGTTAATTTTAATGCATTCATTTTTCAATATTTTTTACCACTTGACTTGATACGAAAATAACTCGAAAAAATAAAAATTTGCATATAAACGTATCACTCATAAAATAAATTGATTTAAACAGTTTAAATTAGTTGTTTACATTCTATCCAATAAGTTTTGAAATTAGTAATACTAGCCGACTAATCATATTGAGATTATATATATTTAGTAGAACAACATGAGCTTCTTTGTGAGCTTAACTAAAAAACTCATCGGATTGGTTTCAAGCGATACATCTAAACCGTTGAAACCGATCTACTTCACGAGTGATGAGTTTACATGTCAAATTTTTAAATTTTCGAATTAATTTAATATAAAGTCAAGCGGTCAAAAAATATGAAAAATGAACGCATTAAAATTAACTTATAAACCATCTTTTTTTGACCGCTTGACTTTATACTAAATTAAATCGAAAATTTATAAATTTGACATGTAAACGCATCACTCGTGAAGTTGATCAGTTTCAACGGTTTAGATGCATAATTTGAAATCAATTCAATAGATTTTTGAATTAAGCTCATAAAAGGTGATTTCAATCGATTTTTGAATTAAGCTTAAAAGGACTTGGTGAGCTTAAGAACACCCAGTTCTACCCGACATTTTTATTAATATTCAAAGTTAATTACAAATTAATAAATATACCCAGAATCCCTGGGATTTTCGAAAAATGCCCAAACCGGCCAAGCCGGTTTCTTCATATTTTTTTAGAGACACTATGAAGAGCAAGATAATGAAATCTAACACTGAAAATTTGAATTTTTGTTTAAATTATTTGTTAGATTACTTCTTTTGATTTAATTAGCATATTTATACTAAAATACACTATATTACTTGAAATTATGTTAAATTACACTATATTACATTAAATTACGTTAAATTATGTTAAATTACGCTAAATTACACTAAAATACGGTAAATTCTGATAAATTACTGTGTGTCTTCATAGTGATGTATAATTAGAAACTATTTTTTGTTTCTCTTCATAGTGATTTATAATTAGAAATTATTTTTTTAAGAGACACTATGAAGAGCAAGATAATGAAATCTAACACTGAAAATTCGAATTTTTTGTTTAAATTATTTGTTAGATTACTTCTTTTGATGTATAATTAACATATTTATACTAAAATACGCTAAATTACTTGAAATTATGTTGAATTACACTATATTACATTAAATTACGCTAAATTATGTTGAATTACGCTAAAATACGGTAAATTACGGTAAATTATATATGAATATGAATGATATATTTACTGAGAAGGCGAAAAACGACGACGAAACTTCAAACGGCCATAAAACGGCGCTCGAGTGTCCGATTTCAGCAAATGACCACTTTTCAGAAAGCTTGCGAAAATACGCATGCGTCAGTGCCCGCGATGCTAGATTTCAAAATTCAGATGTTAAAAAAACTAAGGGAAGAGCCTTAAAACTTGAGTTGGAGTTTTCGATTAAGATTTTCATTTTTATTATTCAATCTCAGTAGCTCAGTAAATTAGTTATATAATGAACTTGTAGAATACTAATTTTTACTATTTTTGAAATTTTTTTACTATTTTTTATGATTTATGAAAGATGGCACAAAATTGGTCTAATTTTGTGTAATTTTGTGTAGTTCAGCGTAATTTACCGTATTTAATTATAATTAGCGAAATTAGTGTAATTTAGCGTAATTGAACATAATTGTACATAGTTTAGTGTAATATAGTGTAATTCAACATAATTTCAAGTAATATAGTGTATTTTAATATAAATATGCTAATTATAAATCAAAAGAAGTAATCTAACAAATAATTTAACCAAAAAGTTCAAGTTTTCAGTGTTAGATTTAATTATCTTGCTCTTCATAGTGTCTCTAAAAAAAATGAAGAAATCGGCCATTTTCTGGCCAGTTTCTGGAGAGGAGAAAACTGGTCAGAAAATAGCCGGTTTGGACATTTTTTGAAAATCTCAAATATTCTGGATATATTTATTAATTTGTTAATTAACTTTGGATATTAATAAAAATGTCGGCAGTTCTACTCCTATATATTTCTTTACAAAATACCAACCGAACCTAACATATTAATATTATAATGAGGAAAGCTACTCCATGTAAGAATTCATGTCATTATGTCACCAACAAAACAAAAGGAGAATCTTTCAATGAATTACCTAACAAGCAATGATTGGGAATGCCAAAGATATTTTATATAAATCATTCATCGCCGCATCTCATTTTGGAATTTGGAGACATGCATGCATTGACATGTCGCTTTCCAAGTTGGACATGAAAAAAAAATAAAATAAAATAAAATAACAAAAGTTTGGTACCGTTGCAAATTGTAAATTTACTCCCTCACATTCAATAATGAGTTCGGCTAGCATGACATTAATGTCATATAACATCAATTACAAAATTAATTGAATAAACTTTAAACGACTAATTCAAACTGTTCAAACCGATTTACTTTATGAGCAATGCGTTTACATGCAAAAAATTTATATTTTCTAATTATTTTAGTATCAAATCAAGTCGTCAAAAATATTAAAAAATGAATGCATTAAAATTAACTTAAAAACTCACACATTTGACCACTTGACTTGATACTACATAAATTCGAAAAATTATAAATTTTGTATGTAAACGCACAACTAATGAAATAAATCAGTTTGAACGGTTTGGATTCACCGTTTGAAGTCAATTCGATAGATTTTAGAGTTGGTGTTATATAGGCTGAAATAACACTGATAGCTAGTAGTCATACTAGCCAGACTCTTCAATAATTGATGCTACTTTTCTTTTTAGATGTTAGTAATCACAAAAATAAATTCTTCCATAATATCAATAAAAAAAAATAGATCACATTCAATAATTGATGCTACTTTTTTTTGTAGATGTTAGTAATCACAAAAATAAATTCTTCCATAATATCAATAATAAAAAATAGAAAGCATCAGAGATGTATGACACACCAAAGGAATTAAGGTTTGTTTGAAAAGCAAAGTAGACAATTACTTGTAAATTATGGCTATTTTGTGGCTGGCAACATTTCCACAATTGCAAATTTACACCTCTCCAAACAAATATCCAACTCATTTTTTAAAAAGAAAAACAACTTTTTGTGTCACCTATTTGCTTAACATTAGTATTTACTAATTTTACCTATCATCAGTTGTCTTTTAGTTATTAAATAAAAGTGAATCCTTATCCTTCATCAGTTTTTTATTGTAACATTTTAAAGATTCCATTGTATTAATTTTCATTTTTTTATGAGGTCCCCATTGCAATTGTGTATACTGACACACGTCGTATAGTTATTAATTTTAATTTTAACAAATGTCTGATATTGAATTTTTTAGAAACCATAAATAAATAAATAAAATTACCAAACCAACTTGATTGTTTTGATTTGTACAAAAACCATAAGAACCGAAATGCTATTTCGGTCCGAATTGTCATTTCGGTCCGAACCATTTTCACAGATTTCGAGAAAATAATGTACCTATTGAGGTAAAACTTGTGAAAATAAGTCGGACCGAAATGACACTTCAGTCCGGAAAATAAAAATTTGGACCAAAATGACATCTTATAATTTTTTTTAAACCAAAACAATCAAATTGATTTGGTAAAATCTTTTTTTTTTATTTATAGTTTCTAAAAAAAATTCCCTGATTTTCTGGAGATAAAGAGTCCAGAACTTTCCACTAACAGAGCAAAAAAACAGTAAAAGATAACCAAAACGGCAAAACCAAGTATCAGTTTTGTTTTTTAAATTTAAATTATATTAATCCAGGATTTTGGGTTGAAAAGTAAAAAAACCAACAAGACAAAACTCCAAAGCATAACAGACAGAGAACTTCAACTTTTCTTAATTAGTCCTTCCAAACCCTCCAAAATTTGCAAAATTACACGCTTAATTAATTCTTTGGTCTGAGCAGCATAGCTCTAAGCTCAGCTGCATCAACCTCCACTACCCCATTAGCGGGTCTGTAGTACCCAGTCACTGGATCCGGAACCCACGAAACCGGATCTGCACCCGCAACCCGCTTTCCTGCCAAGAGCTGTGCCACCGCTACCTTGTCCTCTGCTTTGGTGCTTCGTCTCACCGCCTCAGCTGCCGCAGCAAATCCCCTCCTGCTTTGCGAAAGGAGAGTCTTGCAAAGAGGAGAGGTGGAGAGAACACGAGCCATAGGATCTACAAGGATCGAACGGTGGAGATCTGTTTGAGTTGCTCTTGCTCTCGCTCTCGCTCTCTAATCGAGAGAAGAGAAGAGAGGAGAGGCTGAGGGGGAGGGGGAGGCTGTTTATTTATTTATTTTGCAGCTAGCTTTGGAATGTTTTGTGAGGTGAAGAGAAGGGGTTTTGACAGCTATTTAAAGAGAAGCAAGAGGGAGGGAGAGAGGAAAGCGGCAGGTAGGGTTTTTGAATAGATTAATGATCCATGGACATGGTTTAATTTATTAAATGTGAATTGTAAGGTGAACTGACCTGTGTTTTTGAATGCGGTCCATGCAGACGCATATGTGTTTGCGGCAGCAGGCCGCATTAAGAATCCCATATGCAGATTTGTAATCTATAAACTGATTTGCGGTATATTTGTGGTTCATATAATGTAAGTTTTCAATGTTTTGTTTTTCAATGCATCGAGTTATATAAATGTTCCAAATAAAGTTTGTTTTTGCTCGTGGGACTAAATAAAATTGTGTTTGGTATGCGATTCGCAAATGAGAGAAATAAATAATCACGTGCACCGCTCAGTGATTGTCAGATGACGTGCATTACTTTTTCACTTCTTTAACAAAATGAGATACCAGTACATATCATTTTATTTTTTATTTTATTTTATACAAAGATTATGTAGGAGTAGAAAACTAGAAATGACATTCTTCTCCATTCCTAAATCTATAGACATTTTCATTTACTTTTCTGATTTATTTTTCTTAATTTCTTAATTTTCTTAATTTAATTATGTATATATAAATTAATCCGCATTAAAATCCGCAGAAGCGGTGTGGAGTGCCCTTCCGCATAAGAACCGACAGACATAAGTTTTCTTGTGGTGTGCAAATTAAAACATTTGGTTGATGCATTTAATGAAGTAGACCAGTGTGGTAAACAAGTGAAGTCTGAAGGAGTCAACAAAAAGATATTTCCAGCCTGCTGTGTTTTCCTCCCCCAGAAGAAACAGGAGCCATCCATTTATTCTACGGCCCCAGCCGACCAGAAACGGTGCAAAATCGTTAGTGGGACCCACCAGTCGGTGACAGCAGAGACTAGTCTGGAAATCCAGTCGACGCGCTTTGGAATTTGATGGGAAGCAACTTATATATATGTACTTAGCAAGCAAAAGCTGTGTGGAATTTTCTTTTGTTTTGCATATCAATCCCTTATAAAAAGTAAAATTTTGTTTACATTCTTAGCAGATCAAATCCAATTCCATGGGGTACATGAATTTTTAAAAGAAATAAAACTTTATGGTGCAATAAGCCTAATATTACAATACCTTATGAAAACTATTTCCGAAGTATATCAAAATTGAAGACATTCGGTTAAATTTTCATTAATATTTGAATGAATTAAAATCTACATTACTCAGTATTTAGCTATCTCTTAGAAAATATAAAAAAACTTGGACTTGCAAATAATTTAACAGTACTTAGTTATCGGTTATATAAAAAAACTTGAACTTGCAAAAAAAAAATTAGAAAAGCAATCACATGTTGTCCCTTTTTCCTTCCAGTTATATTATTATTATTATTATTATTATTATTATTATTATTATTATTATAATAGTTATTGGCAATTTTTTGTTAACAGTTTACCATCATTCAATATTTTTGGTGGTTTTAAAATTGTCTAGTTTTTTTTTTTCTATTCAATGAGATGTTGACAGTTGTAGTTTTTTTAACCAAAATATGCTAACGATATACTAAACAATTTTCTTAGTTTTTAAAATTAAAAATCTGATTTGTCAGAAAACATATTGATTATTTTTTATTTCAAAAATAATATGAACCAAATCATTAATTTGGTCTAGATAGGGGGACAACCTCACAAATTCTCCCCCAATCCTGAACTAAACCATTGAAATATGTTGCACCAAAATCATCAATCAGTGTCATGATAAATTAAATCATCAATCAGTGGTATTTAGAAGCTACATATAAAAAAAAATTACGCATTTGTAAAATTGAGATTAATGCAAGTAAGGAATTGCTTGTAGTGGAGCTTTTATAATTTGTCATGAGACCTCTCCACCACCACCAGTGCTGTGCGTCGCCACCTGAAAGCGGCATTTGGTACAGACCGACCTTTCACACAAGAAAACTTTCATTCGCAAACAATCTATTAAATGTACTCGCTGTACTCGCAAACGATGTCTATGATTTCTTAATTGATAATTTTGGTTGTGATCGCATATACGATAAAACAAACTCTAAAACATCAATCGACCGTAGATCTTAATCAGAGGCATGGCCGTACTGACAAAAAAAAAATACAAGAAGAAAAATCTCACACACACAACAAGTAGTACTAGTTAAAATGAGAAAGGATATACAATATGCCTAACGGTTAACAATAATTTAACATCCAACTCAGATTGAACACTAGAATAACGAGGTTCTTAATAATTCGAAGTACTTAATAACTTAATGCAGCTACATAAACTGGAAATAGCAAATTACAACAACAAAATAAAATAGAAACAAACTTAACAGTATAATGAAAATTCAACTGGCACCAACTACTTCTGTAGACCTTAACCAACAACAGAGTACATGGAATAATCATTCTCAAGATCCACAAGCCTTTGGAGAAAACTCGGAATCGGAGGCATCAAAACTTCAACAACACCCTCCAACATGTGAACAACTTGTCGCATCGATGGTCTGTCTGTTTCCATCTCTTGAATGCACCAACAAGCAACCTTACAAGCTACGTTTAGCTGCCCCATGTCGGCATTTCCCTGCAACCTATCATCTAACAGGCACACAATCTCTCCTTGTCTAGTTTTCATAGCAGCATAAAGAGGGAAGTAAGTGCATTCCTGGTTTTGGAATTTCTCTGTATTTCTCTTCCCTGATATGATTTCGAAAAGCATCATGCCGAAACTATAGACATCGGCTTTTTTTGTAATTGGTTGCCCCGAAATCCATTCGGGTGCAAGATAGCCAATTGTTCCTCTCATTGTTGTTAATGCTCTGCTAAAATCTCTCCCCAGTAGTTTTGCCATACCAAAATCGGCAATTTTAGGACAAAAGTTGGCATCGAGAAGTATATTCTCAGGCTTAATGTCACAATGAATAATGCAATCTCTACATTCCTCATGCAAATAAGTTAAACCTCTTGCAATTCCAACCATTATTTCGTAACGGGTGTTCCAGTTTAAACCATCACCTTGATTTGAAAAGAGATGAGAATCTAAAGAACCATTTGGCATGTACTCATACACCAACGACTGTTTACTGCTTTCGGAACAAAATCCAAGAAGGTTAACAAGGTTTATGTGCTGAATTATTCCTATCGTTTGCACCTCCGCTCTAAACTGCTTTTCATCAAAGCAAGCATTTTTCATTCTCTTAACAGCCACAACAGTTGAATTCGGTAATGATCCCTTGAAAACACTACCAAAGCCTCCTTCTCCAAGCTTGTGAAAGAAATTCTTGGTGATACTTTTTGTTTCTGCATATGAATATGCTACCAGTTGGTCCCCAGTTATATCATTTTGGTTGAAGATAAGGCAAATTGCTTTGCGCTTCCAAGAAACCAATAACCCATCAACCAATAAGGCTGCGAACCCTGTGAAAACCAATGAACCAACAACCAGTAAGGCTGCAAGCCCTATGAATATGATGATGGATAAAATGAAATCTGTCATCGGTAAGTTTTTCCTCTGTATCTGTTATCCTTTAATCAAAGCCAAAGGATTGTGTGTGAGAGAGAGGGTGTGAGACACACACACACACTTTATCCTAGACAAAGAAATACCCCACTTGTATAATAAGACAAATAAAGAAACGAAGTAATTTGGAAAACAAATAAATTAGGTTGAATGAATGCCTGGTTCTTGTTATGTCCTTGACTGGTGGATGGAGAATAAAGAAGGAAAAATAATTTGAAAAACAGTTGCGTAATTGGTTTGATGTAATTGATCTTAAAAAAATATCAATTAGAAACATAATTGGGCGAACTACAAAATTCTAATTTTCGAAAAGAATTAGATTTGTTTTCTTCTTTCAAGTAGAATAGTTTACAAGGTGATATTGTCAAGAAAAAATTCCTGTCATTTTGTAGAAAAGTCGTTAGTCAAGTCAATTAAAGAGATGTGTCAAAAGTTGGGATCCACATCTGCTGCTCGTCTTAAAGAAAAGCAGCTTGCTGTTTTTCTCTATCTCCACCGTTCATTGATATTGATGGTTGAGATTAAAGTGGTGAAATAGCAGCTGCCCGTATGAAATATATTCTCAAATTTCACGGTGCCCGTATGAATTAAAATAGCATGTGCTCCTCACGTGCAAACCAAATGAACCCCTCTCTTCGTCTCCTCTCCTCTCCTCTCGACTGCTCCCTCCGTCTCTCTTTTCTTCCACGGCGCCTCTGCCTTCCCGTTTGCTTCGAGAAGCGTCTCTTCAAGCACCTCGTGTTGCTCCTCTCTGCTTTTTCTGTCTTTGCCGCTGCATCTCGACTGAACCAGATTGCTTCCTCCCTCTTTCTATCGGTGTCACTAACTCGCTAGTCCACCTGAGCACTCCATCTCCTCGCACTCTGCTTCAATAGGTGTGAAACCTTTTTTAAAGAATTTTTGTTTCACTTTTCATGGCTTATTGCAATTGTAGTAATTTTTGCTCAATTTCCAGAAATTGCTAACATCAAGCTTTCAATTTTCACTCGGAGGAATTAGGCCTTAATTAGGGATGTCATTTATCTTATGTCTTTTCAATGAATTCTTTTACGTATGCAGAATATTTGTTCTTGTTTAGCCCAAAATTTGCAATTTAGTTGATTCTTGTCAGTACAGTTTCTCACTGACAATGGAGATGAGACTCAACAAGTTATTCCACTATAAAATCTCTATACACTTGACTCGATTTTAGAAGGGTGATAGCGTTAAGGTGATAACAAATAATGCTAAACTTTGTTTAGTTGATAACTATACCACATAAAGTACAAGTTTTTATGTGGTTAATTACTCGGTTACTCTATTGGAAATAGATTAGATACTAATAATAAATACCCTTACTAAAAGGGGATGGGTAGAGAATTTACATTGCCCTTAAGAAAATGTGACAGAATCTATAGAAGTCACTGTACTAGTGTTAGGGTCAATTTACCGTATCCATAGCATCTTACTAGCGTTCAATAATGTCACTTGTTTCAATTTCAAGAAGTTACTGACATCTATTTATTTCTTATTTGAATAGGTTTGATAAGAGCACGCTAGGCCTGATCGTGTGCTCATAGCTCATCATCTTATGCTAAGATAAGGAAATTGGTACCTACAGCTTAGAAATGATGAGGAGTTTGCTGAAGTTATTGACAGAAACAATACATGTAGTTCAATTAATTTCATTTGATGTTTAATTGTTGATTCATCGGTTACTTGTATTGTAGATTTATGGAATAAAGATGATGTGTGATGTACGTGTAAAATGTAATATGAGAACCAAAAAGAGCTTTGTTTTATGTAAGATATGAGACTTGTAGTTGATTTTTTTTAATTAACTTTGTCTAAGAGTTAAATATAATGTTTTATGTCAAATATGAGACTTGTTGATTTTTTTAATTACATGAAAGGATATAGAAATATGTGCAGTATTGGTACACTAGTAATGATCATCCATATTGGTCCTGGAGTGCATATGTACCTTTCTCTTTATTGAATTATCAAGTTAGAGACTTTTAGCAATTTTTATTGCATAGTTCATATGCTGACAGTTCATGATTTGATCCTTAAATCTTGATTTTTGAATGTGATCATGTATTTTTATTACATAATTACGTGCTTAGCCATGTTAGGCACTTCTGGGTCAAATTTCACATTTTTAGGAATTGTATTTATATTTTTAACGCATTATTTAGTGACAGAAGGGCATCAGCAGTCTTTTTCTCAGTCATTTACTTATGAATTTATTCTGAGCAATTGGCTACATGAAATTTGGATTTCTTTTCATGAAAATGTACATATTAGTCCATATTACTTGTGTGTTTTATTTCATATTTTTCTGGTCTTCCTACATCGCGTTGGTAAGGAGTTTAGTACCATTTTCCAGTGTACCAGCAACAAAAATAAAAAAAAAATTCAGATATTTGGAAAGTTGAACTTCAAAAATTCATTAAAAATAGTAGAAAAATCCTTTTTGATCAAAATTTGGGCCTAAACCGTATGGAATGAAGTCCTCTATCTGCCGGTCATATTTATTTTGACAGAATCAGAGTTTTTGCCCTCTGATTTGCCAGTTTTCAGCAGAAGGGCATTTTGAGCCTTTTTGATGACAATAGAGGTTTGCAAAGGCTCAACTACTGATCCCATGCAGTCAATGCACTGCACATCATGCCAGTATGACTGTGCTAGTGATGGAGCACTGAGATTAGTACCAGAATCCTTCCTTCTACATTTTTCTTTACCAGCAAGTGTGTTAAGCTTGATTTTAATGATTCTTCTTGCATTTTTTCATGGTTTTATGCAAGGAGACCCTTAAAAGTTGCTTAATTTCATTTCTTTGCCATGTAAGCTTGCTTTTACATACAAAATCATGATTTACCGATTATCAGACTTTAGCTTTGATCAAGCCTAGATGTCAATGGATTAAGACAGTAGGCCTGATTTGCCATTTTCAACATGATTGTGCTTGTAAAAACTTGCTTCCTTGCTGGATCAGTGTAGAAGGCTTCCATATAGAAGCCCCAATTTTGATTCAAGGCTAAGAACAATACAAATCCAGTCCTCTAAGCAAAGTACAACCACTAGCATATATCAAAAGATAGTATTCAAAGTTGTATACAAAAAAGAGAGCTTTATGCCTCTATCTATCAAAATACACAAAAAAGAGCTCTATATATGCCTATATCTATCAAAATATACAAAAGAGAGCTCTATGCCTCTATGGCTCTATCTATCAAAATGCAAAAGACCTATCAAGTTTCTACACCAAATTTAGCTCTAACAATTCAACATCCATTTGTGTTCTCCTTGAAACATGAATTCTACAAAGAAGTAAAAACATAAACTTACTTGCATTAAGAAAAGAATCCATAATGTTCACCTTCATAAATAAAAATAAATAAATCTTTGTTACCTGACTACAAGTTGCATCTTCAAAAATATTAGAAGGTAAGGTCAAGAGCTGATTTGGGGAATTCTAAAACAACAAAGAAATTAGTTTCTTATATAAATTCAACAAACAATACAAGTATGATTTGATGCAAGTATGTCATTAAGTGTCACTTACCATCAAAAGATTAGTAAAAGTAGTATGAGACTGTTCCTTGTGATCCACCTGTGCAGCTAAATTGCAGCATGAATTTGATGCCTAAACATAAATTGATTTCTTTTTTGTGTTAGGACCATAATTTATCATAAATTCAAAATGTAGTTCTTAAATAAAGTACTTTATGCATGTATGTCATAGAGTGCTACTTACCATCGAAATATTGGTAAAAGTAGTATGAGACAATTCCTTGGTAGCCACTTGTGTAGTCAAATTTGATGCCTTAACAAACAAATGAATTAGATGTGTCAGTGCATAGAATTATAAGAATTAACCAGATTAATTAATTTCGTTTATATAATTACCATTGTTAAGGTGGATGACATTTCACCACTAGAAATATTTTGCAACTTTGCATTGGCAGATGTTCCTTTCTTTCCTTTTGTTAGTTTTTGAACCCAATTTTCTAAGCGTTTTCCACCCTTTCTACCAATTTTTTTCTTGAAGCTAGCTGAGTTTTGAGTCGAGCTCTCTATCAGACAACCTTCTTTTGGTCCCAAATTTGGCTGATGTAATAAAGGAACAATATCAGCACCATCAGTTGAGGTGGTCGAAATGTTTCGAATTTTTTCTTCGACTTTCTTATCAAGTATATCACAAGCATTATCAACAAATTGTGAGACTTCTTCAAAATCAGATGCCTTGGCAGCTAGCTTAAGAAGCTTTCGGGCAAGAACCCGATATCGGTTTGTGCAATCTAACTTGGGGTTCTCAACAATGGTTTTTCCATTAAAATCTTCAACAATCTCACTTCTTGCTTTTCTGGTCCACCTTTTTAGAATGTAATTTTCTGGTATTACCTTAACATTGATCACATCAAGTACCTTCAAAGCGTGGCCACATAAAATTCCCGTTCTGTAAAATTTGTTGCAACTACAAATTACCGTGTGATTAGCATGATCAACAACAACTTGAAAATATTTATCCAAGCTGCAAGTATCTCTACCAAATGTGCTAATCCCAATGATATATTCTGTTGTTAATGGCCTTTCAGATTTTGACTTGACAAAAGCTGCCATGGACAACTCCCATTCTTTTTGAACGATTTCAAACACCTTCGGCGTGTACAATGCACCAGCTTGTTGAAGGATCGGGATATCTGCTTTCACTTGAGGTTGCTTCTTTCTCATTTCGTATTCTGACTGTACTTCTTTTTCACGCTTTTGTACAAGAACCCTATCAAAATGATTAAAGAATCGCAAAATATCCATATTCCACTTTAAAAACCTTTTCAAATCCCAATTAAAACTCTCACTAAGTTGTGTGCTTCGCATTCCCAATGTAACTACATCCTTCATGTAACATTGAGCCCATTTTTCCTTTACCTTAAATATGAAATTCAACCAATTCTCTCTATTACCCTTCTTTTTACTAACCGTCCTATTTTCCTCCTCTTCATCGACCTCATCTCCACTAGTCACACTTGTTCCACGAACCTTACTCACTAAAGAATTAAAGGCATCCGTAAACTCATTTTCATCATCATAGTCATACATGCAAGCTTTGAATGTCTTTAGAATTTCCTTCCCACTAACTGTCATTTCTCCTTCATTCTTCTTTTTGCTCGTCAAGTTCTTAATAGCATTTTGACTGATATGCCAAGTACATAAACCATGATACGTGTTTGGCATTATCTCTTTTAGTGCCATAGCCATAGCTTGGTCTTGATCGGTGAAGATAGTTTTTGGGTGCTTGTTGTTATGGGTGGCTAAGAAAATTTCAAAAAGCCACTTAAACGAATCAACCGTTTCATTATATAGAAGGGCAGCTCCAAATACCGTAATCTCTCTAAAGTTATTAAAACCAACAAATACACCTAAAGGCCTGAACTCCTTATTTGTGCTATACGTTGTGTCAAACGTTATCACATCACCAAAATGAGCATAATCAATAAGCATTTTTGCATCAGCCCAAAATATATTTGTAATTTGCCCCTTATCATCTAACTCTTCAATATGCCGAAAGGAACAATTTTTCGAAGTTTGATCATAAAAGTACCTTAGCATGCATGCAGCTTCACCACAAACAAAATTTTTCTTTCGAATATCTCGTAAACGATTTGTGTGATCTCTTTCAGTAAAGGGAAGGTTTGCTCGACCACCAACTTCTCGTCCCATCAGCTCATACACTTCTCTCGGCCTAATTCCTGAATCATCGGCTAAATTAATAGTCACACCATGAGGTTCTGGAATCTTGCGTTGTGATGGCATTAGACCAACTGCTTCATGACGTTGTAAAACATGATTATGCTCACCATAAAAGTCATTGACTTGGTACTTCTGTGTTTGCCGAATCAGTTTGAGAGAAAAACGAACAGGGCATCCAGTTCTGGTTTCAGCTCGGGGCCTTTTAACTTCCCGATTTCGTTTGTCATTCATGCGATATCCTTCATTAGAACAAACAAACCCTCTTGATGTGATCGGTCCATCTTTTTTCTGATTTTTGAAATCCTTCCGAGTATTAAAGCCAATCTTTCCACCATAGTTAACCCAAAAATTCCATGCTTCGTCTAGCGTATCGAATTCCATACCAACATGAGGAGTCGAATCAATGGTATCAACAGATTCAATCTCATCGAGGACCTCCATTTTACAAAGAAAAGGCTTCGATTGATTAAGAGAAAGAAGATATGAGAGAACTTCAAATTAATGGAGTAAATGAGATTATGAGAAATGGTGTACAGTGAGATAAAATCATCTGGAAAGTGGTAGCCACGAGAGAGAGAAGAGAGAACAGTAGCATTTGGAGAAGAGAGAAGAATAGTAGCAAATTGGAGGGAAAAGGGATTTTTTTCTCCCGCCTGGTCAATGGCACTCTTTAAACGAAAGAGAATAGCGTGTATCGTTAAAAACAAATCATAAAAAAAAAAAAAAAAAAAGTAGCGTGGGCAGGATGGGCTGTTTAAATGAGAAGTAGAGAAAACTATAAGAGGAGACGAAGAGAGGGGTTCATTTGGTTTGCACGTGAGGAGCACATGCTATTTTAATTCATACGGGCACTGTGAAATTTGAGAATATATTTCATACGGGCAGCTGCTATTTCACCACTTTAATCTCAACCATCAATATCAATGAACGGTGGAGATACAGAAAAACAGCAAGCTGCTTTTCTTTAAGACGAGCAGCAGATGTGGATCCCAAAAGTTGGGCCGTTAAGTTTTGCAGTTGCAAACCAAATTAATGGTGGGAGAGTTTCAGTGGTGATAATGAAATTCATTTATAATAAATCGAGTAGGAATAAAAATTTTGTTCATTAGTTTATCAGATAACTATATACTAAAAGAATTTATTAACCTATTTCATAAGGTGGTGATTGGTTGTAGATTAAAACTAATATGGTATAATTTGGTTATTCCAACTTAGGCCGATCTAAATTATTTATGTTTGGTTGATGTTTAAAGTTATGCATTGACTTAATTATTTCTTATTTGGTAAGAATTTAGTGGCTTAAGGCGTGATTTCATATTACAAATTATTTTGTCTTACAAATTTTTTAATATCAATAATAAAATTATTTTTCGTACTTTTTTTCATTTTTATTGAAAGAAATTGAACAATAAAATGAGTTATGTACAAATTAATTCTATATCTTAGAGATGCACATTGCATTTAGTGAATCTTGTTTAATTAAACTTATATGTATACCGATTTATTTTGTCGAAAATATGTTGGGTTTTTGAAGAAAAAAATTATTTATTTGTAGTACAATTTCAAAAAATATTTTATTTAATTATTTTTCTAGATTGCACATATTTTTAATTTAGAAAATTTATGCCATTTTACAAAAAATTGTCAATTCTATAATTGATAAAGTTATAGGTTCTTTTATGCTTAAATGAAAACAAAATTAATTGTTTATTTTACATTTCTTAAAAAGTGATTAAAAATAATAAAAACAATGAAAAGTTATGCTTCATACTCAAATAAAATTAAACTACCTGGAGAGGTAGGTTAGTTTAGGTCAGTTTAGACTAGTCTAAAGGTCGGCTTATTCCATCTTTGTCCAGCTCAATTAAATTTGATGAAATAAGTGAGGTTTAAAGCACTTATTCCACTGTTTAGTCCACAACCAAACATCATCTAAGAGCCAAGAAAGATTTACAAGGTAATTAATAAGTATAATATTAGAAGTCTAGGTAAATGTAGCTGAAATATGACTGTCCAAATCGGCATTGCGATTTCAGGTCCTGAAATTGCCCCCCTCTCTCTGTCTCTCTCCTCAAAGAAAGAGGAGAGAGGAGAGAGATAAGGAGAGGGGGCGATTTAGGCTCTAAAAATCGGATGCGATTTCAGCCTCAATTCGAAATATGACACTCCTCCAGAACTTAATTTTAATTTGCATATTTCAATGGAAAAAAAATCAGGGTGGTATTTAGAATCTAAATATAAAAAATTTACGCAATCGTAAAAATTTTCCTAATTGATAATTTCGGCTGTGATCACACTCTACAACATCAATCGACCGTAGAATGGCTGTACCCAAAAAAAATAAACAAAGAGAAAAATCTCACACTGAACAATTTTTTCAACCGCCCGATGCCAAGTTGAACAATTGCTCGAATCTAAAGAAACACTTATTGCTCTCTCTCTGGTGATTAAATTGTGTAACTTTTGCTGAGTGATTGTTTAAACAGGCCAAATGTAGACTTAAACACACAACAAAGCTATGCAAAGTTCTCGGATTCCTACAGATGCACGCGTGGTTAAACGCGTGACCGCATATTGTCGTGCCAAAGTTTTTTTGCCGAAAAAATAATGATACGAACGCAAAGCAGCTGACACGAACCAATACCAACTTGAGTTTTACCCGCTACACAGTTTGTTGCTGATGTACTATATCGAAATTTGGTGACAAGAGGTGGGTTGAGGTTGCCACTCCAGAAAAAAGATCAAGTTCAGAAAAATGGACGCCTGCTAATCATATCATTATGAAACAGATAACAAAGCATTATCTAAATTACCGCATTTATAATGAGACTTATGCTGCCAAGCAAGTACATACCATAAATTTCAATTTAATTAGGAAAAAGAACTTAACACATGCAGCAAATAGTACTACTTAAAATGAGAAAGGATATACAATAAGCCTAACGGTCAACACAATAATTCAACATCCAACTCGGATTCAACAATAGAATAACGAGGTTCTTAATAAGTAGAATTACTTCATAACTTAATGCAGCTACATAAACCGGAAAGAGGAAATTACAACAACAAAAATAAAATAGAAACAAACTTAACAGTATAATGAAAATTCATCTGGCACCAATTTCTGGTATAGACCTTAACTAGTTACAGAGTACATGGAATAATCATTCTCAAGATCCACAAGCCTTTGAAGAAAACTGGGAATCGGAGGCAACAAAACTTCAACAACACCCTCCAACATCTGAACAACTTCTCGCATCGATGGTCTATCTGTTTCCATCTCTTGAATGCACCAACAAGCAACCTTACAAGCTACGTTTAGCTGCCCCATGTCGGCATTTCCTTGCAACCTATCATCTAACAGGCATACAATCTCTCCTTGTCTAGTTTTCATAGCAGCATAAAGAGGGAAGTAAGTGCATTCCGGGTTTTGGAACTTCTCTGTATTTCTCTTCCCTGATATGATTTCGAAAAGCATCATGCCGAAACTATAGACATCGGCTTTTTTTGTAATTGGTTGCCCCGAAATCCATTCGGGTGCAAGATAGCCAATTGTTCCTCTCATTGTTGTTAATGCTCTGCTAAAATCTCTGCCCAGTAGTTTTGCCATACCAAAATCGGCAATTTTAGGACAAAAGTTGGCATCAAGAAGTATATTCTCCGGCTTAATGTCCAAATGAATAATGCAATCTCTACATTCCTCATGCAAATAAGTTAAACCTCTTGCAATTCCAACCATTATTTCGTAACGGGTGTTCCAGTTTAAACCATCACCTTGGTTTGAAAAGAGATGAGAATCTAAAGAACCATTTGGCATGTATTCATACACCAACGACTGTTTACTGCCTTTGGAACAAAATCCAAGAAGTTTTACAAGGTTTATGTGCTGAATTATTCCTATTGTTTGCACCTCCGTTCTAAACTGCTTCTCATCAAAGCAAGCATTTTTCATTCTCTTAACAGCCACGACAGTAGAATTTGGTAATGATCCCTTGAACACACTACCAAAGCCTCCTTCTCCAAGCTTGTGAAAGAAATTCTTGGTGATACTTTTTGTTTCTGCATATGAATATGCTACCAGTTGGTCCCCAGTTATATCCTTTTGGTTGAAGATAAGGCAAATTGCTTTGCGCTTCCAAGAAGCGAATAACCCAACAACCAAAAAGGTTGCAACCCCTATGACTGACATAATGATAAATCGATGTGGTTGATAACTATGTTTGGGTGCTGCAATTTGAAGACGAATGTTCATTTTATATCCATTCTGGTAGTCACCTCGTAGGATAGTATTTTTTAGTTCTTCAAACCATAGGCTACAGTTATTATGATAGGAATAAGCGGTACAAGAGCAATTACTAAGACATGCTGCGGCACACTCGTTTTCATCTTTTAGCACAAGAAATTGGGGATTATCAGGATACTTATCTATGTTTTTAATTGGGAAGAATACATTATCGGAACTGGAACTTGTACTAATTTGACAATTGAGTGATATATTTCTTGAACAACCGGCACTGTAGTAGTATTTGTTTTCCCATTGTTCTGGATCTGCAGGTTGGAAACCATAAGGACAAGAGCATTGTACTGAGTACCATCTACCTGAGCAGAAGCTAGATGGACCACAATATGAATCAAAGTCGCACGGAGTGTAAGGACTAGACCAAAGAGTATTATAATTGGGTGGATCATTTACCCAATACATGCTAACGAACCCATAGTAATCCAATTGTATGAATGTATGATTTTTGTTGGGAACATTAAATGTTACTAAACCATTGCCATCATCCACTATATCAATTAATTGCGGAAATATACCATGATATGTAGCATTACTTGATAATTTTCTGATAATAAACCCACTAGCTCTACTTGGATCTAATTCCAAACTGAAACTGTACTCAATAGAACCAAAATAATTATCAGAATTTGTGAGGTAAACATTCTTTCCCGTGGCAGTGTTAAATCCAAGTGGTGCTCCCGGGAACCAAGTATCAGTTGGGTGATCAAAACTCTGCCATACTATTTTAGAAATACTAACATCTTCTTTTAGTACAAGATTGCCGGTATCAAGCAGAACTGCAGTGGTAGATGTTGTTTCATCCGATCTTGTCAGATTTGTTGACCAGATCAGTTTTTGAGATTGGGTCAGTACTAAATCGCCAGTAGAGGAAATATGCAGTTTAGAATCGTGAATAGGATTGCCTCTATTAGCAACCCACAACTTAGTATCAGGAAATATTACAAGCCAAATCCCCAAGTAGAAGTAATTAGACCCTACATAATGAGGGAAAAGGCCGAGTTCATAGATACCTTCTTTGGAAACTAAGGTTTGGCTTCCAGAAAGAGTGTGACCTGGCATGAGAGTGTCGCCGGCTGTACTGAGACGACTCTCCATGATGAAGATGATGATGGTTAAAATTAAAAGTGTCATTGGCCAAGTTTTTCCTCTGTATCTGTTCTTCTTTAATTAAAACCAAAGGATTGTGTGTGTGAGAGGGTGCGTCACAAACACACACACTTTATCCTACAGAAAGAGATTACACTTCTATAATGAATGAATACGGTTGAATGATTGCTTGGTTCCTGTTATGTCCTTGACTGGTGGATAGAGAAAAAAGAAGGAAAAAAGTAATTTGAAAAACATATAAGATCAGAGAGAGATTTGATGTTAGAGAGCTTTGATTATTCGCCTTGTACTCAAGTCCTTGACAAGACAATTAGACACAATTAGCATTTGTAATTGATTTTAAAAGAATATCAAATTAGAAACATAATTGGGCGAACTACAAAATTATAATTTTCACAAAAGAATTAGATTTTTTTTTTCTTCTTTCAAGTAGAATAGTTTACAAGGTGATATTGTCAAGAGAAAATTCCTGTCATTTTCTAGAAAAGTCGTTAGTCAAGTCAATTAAAAAGATGTGTCAAAAGTTGGACCGTTTATTTTTTCAGTTGCAAACCAAATTAATGGTGGGAGAGTTTCAGTGGTGATAATTGAAATTTATTTATTATAAACAAATTTACTCATTAGTAAAATTGAGACATGCAAGTAAGGAATTGTAGTGGAGTTTTTATAATTTGTCAATAAATTATTTAATAAATTATTTTACTTATTTTGTCATATTAAGTAGTTATATCGTGTATATTGGCAATATAATTACGGGTTAATTACATGTTACTGTTATTAATGTCTTCAAAATCTAGCATGCTCAACATGATCTCTATTTTAAAATGTGTTTGGAGATTATATTTTATATTTTATTTTTTTTGAAAGTTTTTACTATATTTTTATATTGTACATAATCATTGTTATTGGATGGTCTAGAATTTTTTAAAAATAGTTATTTTGTATCTATAAAAAAATAGTAAAAAAGTTCCAGAATTTTATGAAGATTATGTTGAACGTTCGGTTCGACTGCTTTCTCTTTAAAAATGAAGATAAGAATGTAGAACATAATTAGAATACACAATTAATGAGACATTTGAGCCTTCCTCCTAATTAATTCATATATATATACATATACATATATGAGAGTGGCTAATATCAAAACGTTTGCACCAAGCCTCTCGTGCAACCAAGTTTTTTTCGGGTTTTTAAAGTCCAAACGGTCGATCCGAACCGTTAGATATTCAATCTATATTAAAATCTGCTTGGAGACCAAATTTTACATTTTTTGGTATTTTTTTACTATTTATTAAGCCACTTTGAAAATTACTAATCTGGATAAACAGTAAAAACAGTGCAACTAAATTCTGGATCATGTGATCAGTAATTTTCAAAGTGGCTTAATAAATAGTAAAAAAATTCCAAAAAATATAAAATTTGGTCTCCAAGCAGATTTTAATATAGAGATCACATCTAACGGCTCGGATCGACCGTTTGGACTTTGAAAATCCGAAAACGACTTGGTTGCACGAGAGGCTTGGTGCAAACGTTTTGATATTAGCCACTCTCATACAAAATTATATATACACATATACATATATATACATATAAATATAGAGATTGGCTAATGTAATAACGTTAGAACTTCGGCCGAAGTTCTAACGAGTCGTTTATTAGTTTTTAAAATCCAAACAACCGATCCGAACCGTTCAACTTTTTCTAAATATTGAAATGTGCTTGGAGACCAAATTTTACATTTTTTGGAATTTTTTTACTATTTATTAAGCCACTTTGAAAATCGCAGATCTGCTGTGAATAGTAAAAAACAGCAAAATTTTCTGGACCACCGGATCAGTATTTTCAAAGTGGCTTAATAAATAGTAAAAAATTCCAAAAAATGTAAAATTTGGTCTCCAAGCACATTTCAATATAGAGAACATGTTGAACGGTTCGGATCGGTTGTTTGGATTTTGAAATTGCAAAAACGACTCATTAGAACTTCGGCCGAAGTTCTAACGTTATTACATTAGCCAATCTCTATAAATATATACATATACATATACATATACATATATAGATATACATATACATATATACATATACATATACATATACATATAGATATATATATATAGAGAGACTAGAGAGATGGGCTATGATGCATTGCAATGCATAGGCACCCTTGTGCATTGGACCATAAATCACCGATTCAAAGTCCAAATGACCGATCCAAACCGTTCATCTTGTTCTCCATATTAATATGTACTTGGAGACCAAATTTTATATTTTTTGGAATTTTTTTACTATTTATTAAGCCACTTTGAAAATTGCTGATCACATGGTCCAGAATTTAGTTGCACTGTTTTTACTGTTCACCCGGATCAGCAATTTTCAAAGTAGCTTAATAAATAGCAAAAAAATTTCAAAAAATGTAAAATTTTGTCTCCAAGCACATATTAATATGGAGAACAAGATGAACAGTTTGGATCGGTCATTTGAACTTTGAATCGGTGATTTATGGTCCAATGCACAAGAGTGCCTATGCATTGCAATGCACCATAGCCCATCTCATATATATATATATATATATAGAGAGATAGGCTAACATGCTTCTGGTAGAACTTCGGCCTCGTGCTTCCGGGGGCATATCTTAGTGTTGGATGTTCAAACAACAAATTCAAACCATTAGATGTGATCTCTATATTAAAATCTGCTTGGAGACCAAATTTTACATTTTTTGGAATTTTTTTACTATTTATTAAGCCACTTTGAAAATTCCAGATCATATGGTCCAGACTGTTTTTACTGTTCACCCGGATCTGGAATTTTCAAAGTGGCTTAATAAATAGTAAAAAAATTCCAAAAAATATAAAATTTGGTCTCCAAGCAGATTTTAATATAGATATCACATCTAACGGTTTGAATTTGTTGTTTGAACATCAAACACTAAGATATGCCCCCGGAAGCACGAGGCCGAAATACTTCTAGAAGCACGTTAGCCTATCTCTATATATATATATATATAGTGCTTGGCTACTATGCTTATATAAGCATATGCCCCCATATGCTTAAATGAGCATTTTTGCGTTTCCAATGTTCAAATGGTCGATCCGACCGTTCATCTTATTCTCCATATTAATATGTGCTTGGAGACTAAATTTTACATTTTTCTGAATTTTTTTACTATTTATTAAGCCACTTTGAAAGTTTCTGATCTGGTGGTCCAGAATTTTGGAAACACTGTTTTTACTGTTCACCCAGATCAGCAATTTTCAAAGTGGCTTAATAAATAGTAAAAAAATTCAGAAAAATGTAAAATTTAGTCTCCAAGCACATATTAATATGGAGAACAAGATGAACGGTCGGATTGACCATTTGAACATTGGAAACGCAAAAATGAGTTATAAGCATATGGGGGCATATGCTTATATAAGCATAGTAGCCAGCCTCTATATATATATATATAGAGGCTGGCTACTATGCTTATATAAGCATATGCCCCCATATGCTTATAACTCATTTTTGCGTTTCCAATGTTCAAATGGTCGATCCGACCGTTCATCTTGTTCTCCATATTAATATGTGCTTGGAGACTAAATTTTACATTTTTCTGAATTTTTTTACTATTTATTAAGCCACTTTGAAAATTGCTGATCTGGGTGAACAGTAAAAACAGTGTTTCCAAAATTCTGGACCACCAGATCAGAAACTTTCAAAGTGGCTTAATAAATAGTAAAAAAATTCAGAAAAATGTAAAATTTAGTCTCCAAGCACATATTAATATGGAGAATAAGATGAACGGTCGGATCGACCATTTGAACATTGGAAACGCTATTATGCTCATTTAAGCATATGGGGGCATATGCTTATATAAGCATAGTAGCCAAGCTCTATATATATATATATATATAACTTCAATTGTCTAGGCCGTTGTTTATCTCTAGATCTGTAAATTGTCCATCCTTTGGACTGGGCCTCAGGCCTGATTAGTTGTTTGTTTGAGCCGAAATTGAATTGTTGAATCTTATTGATTGAACCATTTGGTTTTATTATTGTTAGTTCATATATAAAGTTGTGCGTGTTCATGAATATATCTTCTCTTTTATTTAAATATTTGTCCATCAAAACAATAAAGTAATTTGTATATTTATCCATCAAATGCAAATGCTTTATTAATGTTTCTATTTATCAGTTTACTAAATCTAAAATATTGATTAAGAAAGAAATAATTATTGTGCTCTTAATTAATCAACAGTTTTTAGATAACCCAAGTTCTCCCATCTTACCAAAAAATAACCACTAAAAATACATCCAACTTTTATGCATCCTTTCTTGTCTGATCTGAACCGTGTGATCCGCATTAAGATATGTCTGTTCAATTTACTAGTTTACAATTTTAATGTTAACACAAATCTCGACACGAATCCGCACCTCAGACCCCGCCTGTCAGTCAATCCTGGCAAGACTAACCCTTTCCCTAAGCCTTACCCATCAACTATCCCCGGCACTTACAACAGGAACCATGATGGTGCCAGCAGTAGTTGTGCCGATGGAACTGCAAGCGGGCCGTGAACGAAGATGGTGTGATATGCTTATCAATTGAAATGTGAGTTCTTTTGTCTGATTTCTGGAGTTCTGGAGTTCTTTTTCTTTCTCCTTTTTCTGGCATTGCAAATATTTGCTAATTGTTCTACTGTGAACCCTTTGCTATTTGTAGAGACAGATTTGACAGCATTTTGTGTTATGTCATTAGGTTGTTTGGTATGAGATGATTTGACAGGCTCAATGTATTTCAATTAGGTTGAACCTTTTTCTGTTAATTGTTCTTTATTTCTCATTTATTCTTTTAGTCTCGATCATTTCTATCTTATGCATCTTTTATTTTTCTTCTTAAATGTAAATGTAGAAAGCTTTTTGCATACAAAGAAAGCAGAGGGAAAAGAAACGAAATTTTTCACAGCACATTTTTCACCACACAAATTTTTTTCACATTTCAACATTTCATATATCCGTGACTTCGCCACTTAAACCAAATCAACTATGTACAAACGCAAAACATAAAAACAACCAGAAATTATTTCATGTTCATTTCAATTTTAATTTCACAATTAATCCACAATCATTTTTCACCACACCGAAAAATTTTCACACTTCAACCTTCATATAAGGGAGATAAAGGTTCTGATTGACATCATACCAAATTATGCTCAGTGTTGGACCGTTTGATCCGATGTAAGATTTGTGCGATCCTTTTAGATTCAATTTTAATTTTGCACGAATCTCAAAGCAAATCAAACGGTCTTGACTGGATATCAGACCGAATTTGGTCTGATTTCCATTGAATAAAACCCCGCTCCCTTTTTTTAAAGATAAATAATATTAAATTTCCATCTAATCTAAGTCCTCGGTCTAAGTAGCGTCGCTCTAAGCTCAGCAGCGTCGACCTCAACAGCCCGGTTAGCGGGTCGGTAGTATCCGGCTGAATCAGGAACCCACGGAATCGGGTCTGTATCCGCAACTCGCTTTCCGGCCACAGACTTAGTCACTGCCTCCATCTCCTCCGTTTTGGGGCTTCGTCTCGATGTTTCTACCGCCGTTGCAAATCCACTCCTGCATATCAAAACATCGACTATCTAATCAACATTGAATTTTTCAAATGAAATTTTTCACAAATGCCCTTAAAAGAATCATTCTTTTACTAAAATTTGCATGTGTTCTATTTTTAGGAGCAAATTTTGAGATTGAAATATGAGCAACATGCATGCATTACCTTTTGGCAAGGAAAGAGATACCATCAGAAAGGAGAGTCTTTAAAAGAGGAGAAGAGGAAGAGAGAGCACGAGCCATCGGATCTTGATCGAACGATTGATGTCACAACTTCCTATTTGCACGCTTAGTTTTGGAATTGTTGAGCGCTTTAATTTTCTTTTGAGGTGAGAAAAAGAATGAAAGACTTTGAGGAGTATATAAAGACGAGGAGGCAAACAGGGTTTTGAACATGGTATGCACTATATAGACATGGTGCATGTCAGTTAATTTGAACCGTAAAGAGTAAAAAGATTAATGCTAATAATATTCTACAAGTTCTATTTCATTTTATCAAGATGTCTTCATTTAAGAGTAAAAGATCTAATTATATAGTTTCATAGCATTTAATATTAATATTCAGTCTATAGTAGTATTCTAATTTGTATATTTATAATAAATAAATAAATAAGAAGAACCTACTATTGATCTTTTAGCTAAAACAATGTCGTTTATATGGGAGGCAGTAAGTTTGAAATTCATATAAGATTTTTTTTATGGATATTAAAGTTGAGAAGTTTAATCCTATTTTATCTATAAAAAAAACAAGAAAGAGTATATTGTTACATAGATGTTATTTCTCATATTATTTTTTGAATGACACATATTCTCTGTGAATAGATATGACGAACTATTTTATTTTATGTCAAAATTCAATTGTACATTGTATATCTGGAGCAATTTAATTTAAGTATAAAATTCATTTTCTAATTAATACCATTTGCATAGCAATCAAGCTTCCTTTTCTCTCTTTGTATTAATTATAGAACCATTTTTGCTTTAACTAAAGAGAAAATAGGACTTGATAAAATTTTGGTTGATGCATTTAATAATGTAGACTAAGTCTAGCCAGCAAAAGAAATGTTTTAACAGTTCTAAAATTAAGGCAACTAAATCAAAAGTCTTCTCTCTGTTTTTCCTCCGGACGCAACTGGATTCGTCCATTTCTTCCTTCTTCTTACTCCGCCAGGTAGGGGTGCAACGGATTGGATGATATTCGGATCCGTGTCTGAAAATTTGATACAGATATCCGATATCCAAATATCCGTACGGATACTGATATGGTTTGAATTTTAATTATTTGTATCCGAAAGTAGATATATACCATATAGTTTAATATATATTATAAAAATATTTATGTATATATCTACGAATATCCAATATCCAATCTGTATTCATACGTATCCGTCTAATATCTGATCCGTATATGTATCTAAAAAATAAAAGCAATACAGATGTGGTTTTACTACTATCCAATTCGTATCCGATCCATTTGCACCCATGCCGCCAGGAGCTCTACATGTGTCTAGTGGGTCCCAGTGTCAGTTTAAGAAAGAAGTTTAATTATAGAGCATCTTGACAGCTCTCCAGTAGTTCCTTGGAACTAATTAATCAGAACTTGACAAGCAACCTAACAATGAATTTAATTTCTACTCAAACTTTCTATGTAAATCTTATGAAATGTTTGCCCTAATTGCATTGCATTGCGTGACACCGTTGTATACTATATATGTTATATTTTATATTTGCTTATTCTCTGACAGCTAACGAGATACCGTGCTAATTTTATACGACAAGGATACATACATATTCATAGACTTTTCTGATCAAAATGGATTGCTTGTACCAACAGATACAAATATTAAGTTTTTGGAAGCGACTAATTGTCCTCAAGCTTCTTTCCCTAATTTTTTTTCCAAAAAAACTGTCATTTGGCTTGCGCGAATACTGTAAAACTCTATAACCAATACTGTAACTTCAACAACAAATCATGTATAATAAGTAGTTTAAAAACCTAACAATCTAAGTTAGTTGAGTGGTCCCCAAATTAGTTGCAAACAGTTAGCAACTTGCAAAAATACTGTACTTCCGGCTGTACTTGAAAAACTGACGGCTTCTAGAAGGTTTCAAAAACAAACCACTTCTCAAACTTGTAGTTATTTACAAATAACACCTAAAATTGTGCAAAATTATTTTTTTTTTTCAAAATTAAAATTAAATTTTTTTTTTTGTATTTTTTTTTTACGTAATTTTTTTCTTTCAATTATTAATATTTGTATATCGATCTATATCATGTAAAATAAGACTTACGTACTGTAAAATTAGCAGATGCAAACTATAAAACTAACATATGGAAACTACAAAGACATCAATACTATAAAATTAGCAGATGTAACTTATAAAACTAACGTATGTTAACAGCAAAACTTCAATAGTGTAAAATGATATCCAAAAAACATATACAAACTATAAAATTTCACTAATCACAAAATTAACTGTTCAAAATCATAAACTATAACCAACAACTGTTCAAAACCAATTGTTCAAAACCACAACCAACAACTATAAATTGTCACCACCCATAACTGTTCAAAACCACAATAATTGTTACCACCCATAACTGTTCACAAGCACAAACAAAACTTCAATAAGCAAGCTTAATTGTTCACAATCATCAATACAAAATGGTGTCTGTCACTTCATAACACTTTGGTGCACGTTATTCGGATGAGTGAGAAGTTTCATTGCTAGAACCACACGTTCTTTCGAGATATCATCATGCAAAAAAAAAATAAGCAAGGTTAAAAATTGGAGTTATGAACCATTAGCAGATGCAAACTATCAAAGCAACATATGTGAACTACAAGACTTCAATACTGTAAAATTAGCAGTTGCAACCTATAAAATTTTAAATCTGTACAACACTGCATATATCCTTTAAGCTAAAATTGTTATATGTATCCTGCAAAATTGTTGATGTATCCTGTGAAATTTATCATGTAAAATTGTTGCACATATCCTGTAACTATGATTAACCAAAGTGAATACTGTAAACTGTTGCACATATTCTGTAAAATTGTTATATGTATCCTGTAAAATTAGCATATGCTAATTTTATAGTTTGCATCTGCTAATTTTACAGTATTTAAGTCTTATTTTACATGATATAGATTCATATATAAATATTAATAATTATTATATGTATCCTGTAAAATTGTTATATGTAATCTGTAAAATTGCACATATCCTGTAAACTAAAGTGAATACTGTAACCAAAGTGAATCATAGTAAAAACTGTCTAATACATAACATTTACACCTGACTAATACATCATGTAATAAACTGCATCAATACTGTAAACTTACTAGATAAATACTGGAATTTTATTAACTGTTATACACTGTCTAATGCAGTTTATCAGTACAACTGTTAAACAGATCCTGTAAATATGAATAACCAAAGTGAATACTGTAAATTGTTGCACATATCCTGTAAGACTGTTATATGTATCATATAAATTGCATCATGTTATAAACTGCATTCATACTGTAAATTGTTACATATATCCTACATAACTTATATATCCTATAAAAATATTGCATGAATCTTGTGAAATAACTCATATATCCTATAAAAATATTGCATATATGCTATAAGCTATTGCATATATATTCTGAAATTTTTTTAAACAGATCTTGTAAAATAAAAAAAATAAATACAACGCATAAATCATGAAAAATGTTAAACAGATCCTTACCGCTCCATAGGATCGCCTTGAAAAGGCTTGAATCCATGACTCATTCGAGTTCATATCACCTCTCAAACATCGTCTCCTCCTATCTCTTTCAGATCCCTCTCTCTCATCTCTCTCCTCCAGATCACCAAAAGATGGATACTGTAAAACCACAAGATGCATACTGTAAAACCACAAGGTGAATACTGTAAAACAACAAGGTTAATACTCCAGATCGCCTCTCTCTCATCTCTCTCCTCCAAATCGCCTCTCTCAGATCGTCTCCTCCTATATCCTCTAGATCGCCTCTCTCTCATCTCTCTCCTTTAGATCGCCTCTCTCTCATCTCTCTCCTCCAGATCGCCTCTCTTAGATCGTGTCTTCGTATCTCCGTAGTCATAGCAGCGGCTAGGCCGGCGCCAGAGGAAGAGAAGAGAACGAGAGAGAGAGAGAGAGAAGAGAACAGAGGAGAGAGAAGAGAGAGATCGGAACGAGAAAGACGGCAGCGGCAGCAGTGGAGTCTCCGGTGTGAACACAGCAGCGACGGCGTGAGGATCTCGCCGTGGGAAGGTTGATCGGAGTCGGAGAAGTAGTCATTCATTTTTTTTTTCTCAAGCTTTTCTGATGGGTTTCAAAATAGAGAGATGGGATGGAAAATTTATAAAAAAATGTTGTACTGTATTTAAAGTTTGTTAAAAAGTGGATAAGTTTGTTAAAAAATGAATAAGACAAATTGTTGGGAAAAACTGGGGACAAAGGAGTGGAGAAGGAAACCTTTTCTCTAAGTTTTTAAGTGATATAACCATCAGAAATTTTCAGTAACTTATAGGAATGACTGAATTTGATAAAAAAAAATATTCAGCAAAATATATTTACAGCAAGAGATGTTTATTTAGTTAATTAAATAAATTATTCATAAATAAAGAGAACAAACTATATATTAAATTTTATTAAAAAAAATATACCCATAAATACATAATTATATTGAACCATTAAATAACACCATGTCATTTCAGCCTAAATAACACCAACTCCAAAATCTATCGAATCGACTTCAAACGGTGAATCCCAACCATTCAGTCCGATCTACTTCATTAGTTGTGAGTTTACATGCAAAATTTGTAATTTTTCGAATTTATTTAGTATCAAGTCATGCAGTCAAATGTGAGAGTTTTTATATTAATTTTAATACATTCATTTTTCAACATTTTTTACCACTTAACTTATACTAAAATAACTCGAAAAAATAAAAAATTTGCATGTAAACACATTACTCATAAATTAAATCGGTTTGAACGGTTTGGATTAGTCGTTTGAAATCTATCCAATAAATTTTAAAGTTTGTGTCATATGACACCGATGTCATACTAGCTGAACTCCATATTATTATTATTATAATAAGGAAGACATAATTCATAGGTAAACAACAAAAGAAGAATCTTGTAATGAAGGCAACATACAATGATTGATTGAGACATCTCATTTTTGGAGAATCTTCGCCGCATCTCACTTTGGAGACGTGAATTAATGGACTTTTCACTTTCCAAATTGGACATAAAAAGATGTATAAAAATATCAAAACATGTGATGCATAACGGCTACATATATTATAATTATTGGTTTGTGGAAAATTACAAATTTGCTTCCTCACATTCAATGGATAGTAAGCATTTGCCACCCTCAAATTGATGTCATTTATTTTATTTTACATTTTGGGACCAGCTAATTAATTACAAAAAGGTGCTCCTATAGTTTTCAAAATAGAAATATTTAGGGGGGAAAGAAAGTATAATAATAAACAATTTCTGCATCTAAGATTTATGATAGATTAAAAATTTAAGATTATTTCAAAAACAAATTACTCTATTACTTGGAAAATATGGCGATTTTGTGACAGGGAATTTCCTTATTTACAAACTTTGCAAACATTTTAATACTATTCAGCCTACTCTAGCCTTTTTTCCTAAATTAAAATTAGTTTTCACAATTCAGACTATTACATGACTTTTTACAATATATAACTTTCATGTCAATCAGAACCGGTAAAAAAAATCGTAGCTTGTGACTCGTTTGATATCGATTTGGAAAAGCCTCGTAATTAATTATCTCGTTCAATTTTAACTCAGCTCGTCATGAACGAATTCAAGTTGGACTCAACTCAGCTCATCTCTCAGTTCATTCCTTAACTCATTTTAAGAAGAAATTAAATAATTCTTTCATTGTATTTCTTTGTGTTCATCATGAGAGAATGAAGTTCGTTACAAGAACAAAATGAAAAAAAAAAAAAGAATATGCATGTCTTACAACACCAAATTGAAAAAAATATATTAAATGAGCTGTTAATAAGCTAGTTTGAATATGCTTTTAAGTCTTCTATTACAATAATTTTTTTGTTAACATCACTATTACTAATTTTATCTTATCACCATTGACTTTTAGGTATTAAATAAAATTGATCCTTATCCTTCAACAGAAAAAACAATGAACATTTTTCCAAAGACATTGACCCAACAATAAATAAATTTGCAATTTTTTTTTGTTTTGCATCCTTCGTGTAGCCGCAAACTCATATTGATCTTCTCTACTATTATATTTAATTTAAAATTTTTATGTGGCTGTATTTGCAGGAGCCAGGAGACACTTAAGGCTAATGTCTGTTCTGTGCATAAGGGGTATTTAAAGAGGAGGCAATAAGGGTTTTGAATAAGATATGTGCTCTGTAGATGATAGTAATAAGATTTGTGAATAATTCGTGAATAATTTGTAAATTATTTGGATTTCAATCATTGGTGAATCAATTTGTTTCTTATTCAGTATACCCAAATTATTTCCGAATTATTTGCAAATTTTACAACTTATATATTCACAAATTTGACGAATTATATTCAAATTATTTTCAAATTATACCGAATTATTCTCCGGACCAAAAAACTTTCTAGTATATTTTTTTTGGCTCTCTTGTGAGACTAACATCTTTGGTTCCGACTCAATGTATAATTCCAAATTATTCTCGAATTATATCTAAATTATTTTTGAATCACGAATATTTGATCCCGTCGAACCTTTCTCGAATCTTTACGTTGTCACTATATGCTATATACTATAGAATAATGTATTTCATTTAATGAGATATGTGCTCTGTAATATTAAGCAAGTTTTGTTTTGTTCAAAATTACAAAAAAAGTTGTTAAGTTATAACAAGTCAAGAGGTGACTGAGTCAAAGTCTCCTCTCTGTTCTTTTTCTTCTTCTTTTTCATTGGCCAGGGCAGGGGCAATGCACACTGCTAGCGGGCCCCACCAATCAGAGAAAGAAACTTGCTCCCGGAACTTGATCAAAAGCAACACAAAAGGAATCCATATACTCTGAAGTAACATAATATTTATGTTTGGATTACGGACGTTCCGTCAGAATCCGGACCAATTCAGTTCGAGGTGGAATTATTTCCGAACATATCCAAATTATTTTTAAATCACGAACTTTTTGATCCTGTCGAACCTTTCTAGAATAGATGCATGTATTTCATTTAATGAGATATGTGCTCTGTAATATTAAGCAAGTTTTGTTTTGTTCAAAATTACAAAAAAAGTTGTTAAGTTATAACAAGTCAAGAGGTGACTGAGTCAAAGTCTCCTCTCTGTTCTTTTTCTTCTTCTTTTTCATTGGCCAGGGCAGGGGCGATGCACACTGCTAGCGGGCCCCACCAATCAGAGAAAGAAACTTGCTCCCGGAACTTGATCAAAAGCAACACAAAAGGAATCCATATACTCTGAAGTAACATAATATTTATGTTTGGATTACGGACGTTCCGTCAGAATCCGGACCAATTCAGTTCGAGGTGGAATTATTTCCGAACATATCCAAATTATTTTTAAATCACGAACTTTTTGATCCTGTCGAACCTTTCTAGAATAGATGCATGTATTTCATTTAATGAGATATTAATTTGCTCTGTAATATTAAGCAAGTTTTGTTTTGTTCAAAATACAAAAAAAGTTTTAAGTTGTAACAAGTCAAGAGGTGACTGAGTCAAAGTCTCCTCTCTGTTCTTTTTCTTCTTCTTTTTCATTGGCCAGGGCAGGGGCGATGCACACTGCTAGCGGGCCCCACCAATCAGAGAAAGAAACTTGCTCCCGGAACTTGATCAAAAGCAACACAAAAGGAATCCATATACTCTGAAGTAATAGAATATTTGTGTTTGGATTATGGACTTTCGATCAGAATCCGAACCAATCCAATTCGAGGTGGAACGCACGGAGTTGCTTTAATAGTCGTGCAGATTCTGATTGGATGGTCCAAATCCAAATAGAAAATAAAAATTACCTTAGGTGATACGAATTCAACCTTACTTTATATAAGAGTTTGATATGCAAAATAAAATAAAATTCTCGACACAGCTTTTGCTTGCTAAGTGCCTAAGTTGCTTCCTATCAAATTACAAGCGCGCCAACTGGATTCCTGGAATCATCCTGCTGTCACCGACCGGTGATTTTGCATCGTTTCTTCTGAGGGAGGAAACCTTTTTTGTTGACTCCTTCAGACTTGACTTTGTTTACCATAATGGTCTACATCAATAAATGTATGAACCAAATGTTTTAATTTGCACAAAACAAGATAAAGGATGTCGGTCATTTCGACTTACAGTTCACATTTAATAACTGAATTATGTCCATGGAGAATTAATCTGTTAAAAAATCCTACCTGCCGCTTTCCTCTCTCTCTCCCTCTCATTTCTCTTTAAATACATTCCAAAGCTCCTTCTCTTCACCTCACAAAAACATTCCAAAGCCTCAGCCTCTTCTCTTCTCTTCTCTCAATTAGAAAACAAGAGCAAGAGAAAAATCAACCTATGGCTCGCGTTCTCTCCACCTCTCCTCTTTGCAAGACTCTCCTTTCACAAAGCAGGAGGGGATTTGCTGCGGCAGCTGAGGCGGTGAGAGAAGCACCAAAGCAGAGGACAAGGTAGCAATGGCACAGCTCTTGGCAGGAAAGCGGATTTCGGGTGCAGATCCGGATTCGTGGGTCCCGGATCCAGTGACTGGGTACTACAGACCCGCTAATGGGGTAGTGGAGGTTGATGCAGCTGAGCTTAGAGCTATGCTGCTCAGACCAAAGAATTAATTGTGTAATTTTGAAATTTTTGGAGGGGTTTGGAAGGACTAATTAAGAAAAGTTGAAGTTCTCTGTTATGCTTTGGTTTTCTTACTTTTCAACCCAAATCCTGGATTAATATAATTATAAAATTAAAGAAAATATGATAGTTTGTTTTAGTTATTTTTTGCTGTTTTTTCTGTTCCTCTCTGCCAGAAAATCAGACATTTGTCAAAATAAAAAAATTTAAAATTACAATGAGTATCTCACAAAAATGAAAAATAATTCAATGGAATCTCAAAAAAGTTATAATAAAAATCTGATGAAGGAAGGATAAGGATTCACTTTTATTTAATAACTAAAAAACAAACTAAGGATATGTAAATTTAGTAATAGATTAATGTTAAGGAAATTATTGGCTGATATAATTCCATGTATCTTTATTTAATTCACAAATAATGTAAAGCATTGGATACTGAGCATATCTTACAGTTTACAAAACAATTTGATATAAAATATCTAATAAAAATATTAAGATTGTCTATTTAATGCATCAATTTGAGGATGACAAATGCTTATTCATTGAATGTGAATAAGAAGTAAATTTACAATTTGCAACGGTACCAAACTTTTGTTATTTTATTTTATCTTTCTTTTATGTCCAATTTGGAAAGAATGCAAAATGCATGCATGTCTCCAAAATGAGATGCGGCGATGAATGATTTATGTATTCTTATATGCTTTCCTCATTATATAATTAATATGTTAGATTCGCTTGGTATTCTGTAAAAAATAAAAAAAAATAAACTTATAGTTAGCTGTTTGTACAAGCAAACCTATTTTGATTAAAGAAATAAAGATCATTTGCCATTGTGGTTCATGGGCAGCTTACAACACCAAATTAACGAAAATATATCATAGTATTACTAAGTTTATTTGGTTAACATCCCTATTATAGTATTTCTAAGTTTATCTTAATTTATCATCAGTGACTTTTAGGTATTAAATAAAATTGATCCTTATCCTTCAACATAAAAAAAAACAATGAACATTTTTCCAGAGAAATTGACCCAAAAATTAATTTGCAATTTTTTTTTTTTTTTTTTTGCATCCTTCGTGTAGCCGCAAACTTATTTTGACATTCTCTACTATATATTATATTTAATTTTAATTTTTTATGAGGTCCTCATTGCAGGAGCCAGAAGACATGGACTCCAATCTATTGTCTGTTTCTGAGCTGGAAGGGTATTTATTATTTAAAGAAGAGGCAAGAATAACATATGTGCTCTATATACTAGGTGTATTTCATTTAATTTGAATAGTAGAAGGTGTTCAATAATAGTAACATTCACTAAAAAAATTATTTATTTCCGATTATATGTCGTTGAAATTCAATTGATACGATTAATATAATTAATTCAAAAATAAAATTATGTTTACATTATAGTTTAATCATTTTGTTTATATAATAAATTATGCTATATAAACAATTGTTATTTAATTGACTTACTGATCAACAATTGCACATGACAACCGAAGCCTTGCTCGCGCTCTCTCTCTCTAAATTTAATTAATTGATATATAAGGTTGGATTACAAAAAATATCATGTCATGGTAAAAGATCTATATAATATTAAATTCTAAATCAATGAAAGTTTTGATAATGTTATATCCATCATTCACAATTTTTGTATTCATTTAAAACAAGAGCTTGTTCAGATTTGGTAGACGCATTTATTATGTAGAGCAGTGTAGCCAACAAAAAGGTTTTAAATTTTATGAAGTCAAGAGGCGACTGAGTCAAAAGTCTTCTCTCTGTTCTTTTTCTCCGCAAGCAAAGACTTAACACGCAACAGGAGCCGTCCATTTCTTTTTTTTTTTCTTTTTTTTCCATTGGCCAGGACCAGGGGCATTGACAATGCTAGAGGGCCCCACCAGTCAGAGAAAGATAGTTGTGAATAATCGAGATTTATTGTGAATATATATTAACTCAAGTTAGATTTTGATCCCAAATTTACTAAATATAAAATTTTTTGTGAATATTAATAGCGGGCCCCACCAATCAGAGAGAGAATGTTATTCCTGGAACTTGATCAAAGGCACCCTGGATCTGGATAGATTTTCCTTCCTTTTTCAAATATTCTGTTTTGCTCTTATCCTTCTTGAATACTTGTTTTACCGTTTTTTTTTAAATACCCAAAAAAAAAAATTAGCAAATCTGCCCTCATCTCAAATTTTTTATTAAAACTACCCTAACTGACCCACTGTGGGGCGGTCCACTATTCACAGCAGACCACCCCCCAGTGGAGCGGTTTGCTAATTTTTTTTTTTACTGTTCATACCAAATCGCCCCACTGTGGGCGGTTTGCTATGAACAATATTTTTTCTTAAAAACAATATGAATATCAAGATGCTGAATTCCAACGCTAAAAATTCGGATTTTTTTTTTAATATTTGTTAGATTACTTCTTTTGATGTATAATTAGCATATTTATACTAAAATACGCTAAATTACTTGAAATTATGTTAAATTACGTTGAATTACACTAAATTATGTTAAATTACGCTAAACTCTAAACCCTAAACTCTTATTTTGGACAATTTCTAAAACCGTAAACCGTAAACCGTAAACCCTAAAAATTACCGTACATTAAATGATTTACAATTTCACATAACATATTTATAAAAATTAGTGATATTTAAAAGAAATCTAAACCCTAAACCCTAATTTCTAAACCCTAGTTTCCGACATTTTTATTAATAAATATACCCACATCAGCTGGGTTTTTTGTTAGATTACTTCTTTTGATGTATAATGAGCATATTTATTCTAAAATACGCTAAATTACTTGAAATTATGTTACATTACGTTGAATTACACTAAAAAATTACGTTAAATTACGCTAAACTCTAAACCCTAAACTCTTATTTTTGAACAACTTCTAAAATCCTAAACCCTAAAAATTACCGTACATTAAATGATTTACAATTTTCACATAACATATTTATAAATTGTCCTAAACCCTAAAATTACCCTAAATCCTAACTTGTACGGTAATTTTTAGGGTTTAGGGTTTAGGGTTTAATAAGAGTTTAGGGTTTAGAGTTTAGCATAATTTAACGTAATTTAGTGTAATTCAACGTAATTTAATATAATTTCAAGTAATTTAGCGTGTTTTAGTATAAATATGCTAATTATACATCTAAAGAAGTAATCTAACAAATATTTAAAAAAAATCCGAATTTTTAGCGTTAGAATTCAGCATCTTGATATTCATATTGTCTCAAAAAAAAAAATACTGTTCATAGCAAACCGCCCCACTGGGGGACGGGTCTGCTATGAACAGTGAACTTAATTTTAATAAAAAATTTGAAGTGAGGATAAATTTGCTAATTTTTTTTTATATTAATAAAAAAACGGCTTGTTTTATATTCATTCGCATGTGCTCTAATTTCAATTGCGTAACACAATTTGTATACGCATGTTTTAATTATTTTCTTGTTCTGACAACTATGTACCATGTTAATTATATACGACAAGAATTCATGAGCACATCATCACAAAATGGATTTGCTTGTACAAACAGCTAAATATAAGTTTATAATTGACATAGCAAAATAGTAAAATAGACCATAAATAAATATTAAGGAGTCTGGAGTCTGACTTAGTATGATATTAGTGTCATTTCAATTTATAAACATCAACTTTAAAAACTATTGAATTGAATTTAAACGGTTAATCCAAACCGATCTACTTTATTAGTTGTGCGTTTACATGTAAAATTTATAATTTTTCGAATTTATTTAATATCAAGTCAAGGGGTTAAATGTGAGAGTTTTTAAGTTAATTTTAATGCATTCATTTTTTCATATTTTTTACCACTTGACTTGTTACGAAAATAACTCGAAAAAATAAAAAATTTGCATATAAACATATCACTCATAAAGTAAATTGATTTAAACAGTTTGAATTAGTTGTTTACATTCTATCCAATAAGTTTTGAAATTAGTAATACTAGCCGACTCATCATATTTAGATTATATATATTGAGTAAAACACCCTGAGCTTATTTGTGAGCTTAACTCAAAAACTTATCGGATTGGTTTCAAGCGACACATCTAAACCTTTGAAATTGATCTACTTCACGAGTGATGAGTTTACATATCAAGTTTTTAAATTTTCGAATTAATTTAATATAAAGTCAAGCGGTCAAAAAATGATAAAAAATGAACACATTAAAATTAACTTATAAACCATCTTTTGTTGACAGCTTAACTTTGTACTAAATTAATTCAAAAATTTATAAATTTGACATGTAAATGCATCACTCGTGAAGTTGATTGGTTTCAACGGTTTAGATGCATCGTTTGAAATCAATTCAATAAATTTTTGAATTAAGCTCATAAAAGAACTTAATGAGCTTAAGAACACCCAATTCTACTCATATATATTTCTTTACAAAATACCAACCGAATCTAAATATTAATATTATAATGAGGAAAGCATGTAAGAATTCATGTCATTATGTCACCAACAAAACAAAAGGCGAATCTTTCAATGAATTACCTAACAAGCAATGATTGGGAATGCCAAAGATATTATATATAAATCGTTCATCGCCGCATCTCATTTTGGAGACATGCATGCATTGACATGTCGCTTTCCAAGTTGGACATGAAAAAAACAAGATACAATAAAATAACAAAAGTTTGGTACCGTTGCAAATTGTAAATTTACTTCCTCACGTTCCAATCAATAATGAGTCGGCTAGTATGATATCAGTGTCATATAACACTAACTACAAATTAATTGAATAGACTTCAAACGACTAATAAAACCGTTCAAACAGATTTACTCATAACGTTTACATACAAAAAAATTTATATTTTCTAGAGTATCAAATCAAGTGGTCAAAAATATTAAAAATAAATGCGTTAAAATTAACTTAAAAACTCACACATTTGGCCGCTTGATTTGATACTACATAAATTCGAAAAATTATAAATTTTGTATATAAACGCACAACTAATGAAATAAATCAGTTTGAACGGTTTGGATTCACCGTTTGAAGTCAATTTGATAGATTTTGGAGTTGGTGTTATATAAGCTAAAATAACACTGATGGCTAGTAGTCATACTAGCCAGACTCTTCAATAATTGATGCTACTTTTCTTTTTAGATGTTAGTAATCACAAAAATAAATTCTTCCATAATATCAATAATAAAAAAAATAGATCACATTCAATAATTGATGCTACTTTTTTTTTTGTAGATGTTAGTAATCACAAAAATAAATTCTTCCATAATATCAATAAAAAAAAATAGATCACATTCAATAATTGATGCTACTTTTTTTTTGTAGATGTTAGTAATCACAAAAATAAATTCTTCCATAATATCAATAATAAAAAAAAAATAGAAAGCATCAGAGATGTATGATACACCAAAAGGAATTAAGGTGTTTGAAAAGCAAAGTAGACAATTCCTTGTAAATTATGGTTATTTTGTGGCTGGCAACATTTCCACAAATATCCAACTCATTTTTTAAAAAGAAAAACAACTTTTTGTGTCACCTATTTGCTTAACAATTCCTATTTAGTATTTACTAATTTTACCTATCATCAGTTGTCTTTTAGTTATTAAATAAAAGTGAATCCTTATCCTTCATCAGTTTTTTATTGTAACATTTTAAAGATTCCATTGTATTAATTTTCATTTTTTTATGAGGTCCCCATTGCAATTGTGTATACTGACACTGTGACACACGCCGTATAGTTGTTAATTTTAATTTTAACAAATGCCTCATATTGAAATTTGTTTTAGAAACCATAAATAAAAAAAAATTTATCAAACTTCATTATTTTGGTTTGTACAAAAACCATAAAAATCGAAATATCATTTTGTTCCGAAGTATTTTTTTTAGATCAAATTGTCAATTCGGTCCGAGCCATTTTCACAGATTTCGAAAAAAATGATGTACTTGTTATGGTAAAACTTGTGAAAAATGACAATTCAGTCCAGAAAAAAAAAATTGAACCAAAATAACATCTCGGTTCTTATAGTTTTTGTAAAAACCAAAGCAATCAAGTTGGTTTGGTAAATTTGATTTTATTTATGGTTTCTATAGAAGTCCCTGATATTCTGGAGATGGGAGTCTAGAACTTTCCACTATTTACAGAGCAAAAAAAACAGTAAAAGATAACCAAAACTGCAAAACCAAGTATCAGTTTTGTTTTTTAAATTTAAATTATATTAATCCAGGATTTTGGGTAGAAAAGTAGAAAAACCAACAAGACAAAACTCCAAAGCATAACAGAGAACGTGAACTTTTCTTAATTAGTCCTTCCAAACCCTCCAAAATTTGTAAAATTACACGCATAATTAATTCTTTGGTCTGAGCAGCATAGCTCTAAGCTCAGCTGCATCAACCTCCACTACCTCATTAGCGGGTCTGTAGTACCCAGTCACTGGATCCGGAACCCACGAAACCGGATCTGCACCTGCAACCCGCTTTCCTGCCAAGAGCTGTGCCACCGCTACCTTGTCCTCTGCTTTGGTGCTTCGTCTCAGCGCCTCAGCTGCCGCAGCAAATCCCCTCCTGCTTTGCGAAAGGAGAGTCTTGCAAAGAGGAGAGGTGGAGAGAGCACGAGCCATAGGATCTACAAGGATCGAACGGTGGAGATCTGTTTGAGTTGCTCTTGCTCTCGCTCTCTAATCGAGAAAAGAGAAGAGAGGCGAGGCTGAGGGGGAGGGGGAGGGGGAGGCTGTTTATTTATTTATTTTGCAGCTAGCTTTGGAATGTTTTGTGAGGTGAAGAGAAGGGGTTTTGACAGCTATTTAAAGAGAAGCAAGAGGGAGGGAGAGAGGAAAGCGGCAGGTAGGGTTTTTGAATAGATTAATGATCCATGGACATGGTTTAATTTATAAATGTGAATTGTAAGGTGAACTGACTAGTGTTTTTGAGTGAGGTCCATGCAGGCGTATATGCGTTTGTAGCAGCAGGCCGCATTAAGAATGCCATATGCGGATTTGTAGTCTATAAACAGATTTGCGGTATATTTGTCGTCCATATGATGTAAGTTTTCAATGTTTTGTTTTTCAATGCACCGAGTTAAATAAATGTTTCAAATAAAGTTTGCTTTTGCTCGTGGAACTAATAAAATTGAGTTCGGTATGCGATCGCGAATGAGAGAATAGATAATCACATTCACCGCTCAGTGATTGTCAAATGGCGTGCGTTACTTTTTCACTTTTTAACAAAATGAGGTACCAGTACATGTCATTTTATTTTTTATTTTATTTTATACAAAGATTGTGTAGGAGTAGAAAATTAGAAATAATATTCTTCTCCATTCCTAAATCCATAGACATTTTTATTTATTTTTCTTAATTTCTTAATTTTCTTAATTTAATTATGTATATATAAGTCCGTATTAAAATCCGCATAAGCGGTGTGCAGTGTCCTTCCGCATAAGAACCGACAGACATAAGTTTTCTTGTGGTGGCAAATTAAAACATTTGGTTCATGCATTAAGTGAAGTAGACCAGTGTGGTAAACAAGTCAAGTCTGAAGGAGTCAACAAAAAGCTATTTCCAGCCTGCTGTTTTTTCCTCCCCCAGATGAAACAGGAGCCGTCCATTTATTCTGCGGCCCCAGCGGACCAGAAACGGTGCAAAATCGTTAGTGGACCCATCAGTCGGTGACAGCAGAGACTAGTCTGGAAATCCAGTCGACGCGCTTTGGAATTTGATGGGAAGCAACTTATATATATGCACTTAGCAAGCAAAAGCTGTGTGGAATTTTCTTTTGTTTTGCATATCAATCCCTTATAAAAAGTAAAATTTTGTTTGCATCCTTAGCAGATCAAATCCAATTCCATGGGGTACATAAATTTTTAAAAGAAAGAAAACTTTATGGTGCAATAAGCCTAATATTACAATATCTATGCCATTGTGTTAAATAAAAGTTACTATATAAAAGTTTCAATGAATATTTAAGCAAAGTTTATCATTTTTAACATAGTGGTATCGTATAATTTAATGAATATTAAACTTGAAACGGTCTCTAATGTTTTTTTTTTTTTTAAATCTTGTCTAGTATAATGATATATAACAAATTCTAGTGATATATGTAAAAAGTAGGACTCTACTTGCAAAGCAATTAATATGACAATTTTGACAATAACATAAAATCAATTTTATGAAATCAATATTTAATCTAGAATGCGAATTATATGAAAACTATTTCCGAAGTATATGAAAATTGAAGACATTCGGTTAAATTTTCATTAATATTTGAATGAATTAAAATCTACATTACTCAGTATTTAGCTATCTCTTAGAAAATATAAAAAAATTTGGACTTGCAAATAATTTAACAGTACTTAGTTATCAGTTATATAAAAAAACTTGAACTTGTAAAAAAATTAGAAAGGCAATCACATGTTGTCCCTTTTTCCTTCCAGTTATATTATTATTATTATTATTATTATTATTATTATTATTATTATTATAATAGTTATTGGCAATTTTTTGTTAACAGTTTACATCATTCAATATTTTTGGTGGTTTTAAAATTGTCTATTTTTTTTTCTATTCAATGAGATGTTGACATTTGTAGTTTTTTTAACCAAAATATCTAACGATATACTAAACAATTTTTTTAGTTTTTAAAATTAAAAATCTGATTTGTCAGAAAACATATTGATTATTTTTTATTTCAAAAATAATATGAACCAAATCATTATTTTGGTCTAGATAGGTGGACAACCACACAAATTCTCCCGCAATCCTGAACTAAAAACCATTGAAATATGTTGCACCAAAATCATCAATCAGTGGTATTTAGAAGCTACATATAAAAAAAATTTACGCATTTGTAAAATTGAGATTAATGCAAGTAAGGAATTGCTTGTAGTGGAGCTTTTATAATTTGTCGTGGGACCTCTCCACCACCACCAGTGCTGTGCGTTGCCACCTGAAAGCTTCATTTGGTACAGACCCACAACAAGAATAAGTGACTTTTTGTGAGGGTAAAAATTGACTTTTCGCGACGGAGTACCGTCATAACTGTGTTTTTTCTATTCGCGACGGTACTTTTCGCGACGGAGAACCGTCATAAATGCGCTTTTTCCCTCGCGATAAGTGCCTACTTTGTTGTTGTGACCTTTCACACAAGAAAACTTTCATTCGCAAACAATCTATTAAATGTACTCGCTGTACTCGCAAACAAGGCGAAAACTTTCATTCGCAAACGATGTCTATGATTTCTTAATTGATAATTTTGGTTGTGATCGCATATACGATAAAACAAACTCTAAAACATCAATCGACCGTAGATCTTAATCAGAGGCATGGCCGTACTGACAAAAAAAAATACAAGAAGAAAAATCTCACACACACAACAAGTAGTACTAGTTAAAATGAGAAAGGATATACAATATGCCTAACGGTTAACAATATATAACATCCAACTCGGATTCAACACTAGAATAACGAGGTTCTTAATAATTCGAAGTACTTAATAACTTAATGCAGCTACATAAACCGGAAATAGCAAATTACAACAACAAAATAAAATAGAAACAAACTTAACAGTATAATGAAAATTCAACTGGCACCAACTTCTTCTGTAGACCTTAACCAACAACAGAGTACATGGAATAATCATTCTCAAGATCCACAAGCCTTTGGAGAAAACTCGGAATCGGAGGCATCAAAACTTCAACAACACCCTCCAACATGTGAACAACTTGTCGCATCGATGGTCTGTCTGTTTCCATCTCTTGAATGCACCAACAAGCAACCTTACAAGCTATGTTTAGCTCCCCCATGTCGGCATTTCCCTGCAACCTATCATCTAACAGGCACACAATCTCTCCTTGTCTAGTTTTCATAGCAACATAAAGAGGGAAGTAAGTGCATTCCTGGTTTTGGAATTTCTCTGTATTTCTCTTCCCTGATATGATTTCGAAAAGCATCATGCCGAAACTATAGACATCGGCTTTTTTTGTAATTGGTTGCCCCGAAATCCATTCGGGTGCAAGATAGCCAATTGTTCCTCTCATTGTTGTTAATGCTCTGCTAAAATCTCTCCCCAGTAGTTTTGCCATACCAAAATCGGCAATTTTAGGACAAAAGTTGGCATCGAGAAGTATATTCTCAGGCTTAATGTCACAATGAATAATGCAATCTCTACATTCCTCATGCAAATAAGTTAAACCTCTTGCAATTCCAACCATTATTTCGTAACGGGTGTTCCAGTTTAAACCATCACCTTGATTTGAAAAGAGATGAGAATCTAAAGAACCATTTGGCATGTACTCATACACCAACGACTGTTTACTGCTTTCGGAACAAAATCCAAGAAGGTTAACAAGGTTTATGTGCTGAATTATTCCTATCGTTTGCACCTCCGCTCTAAACTGCTTTTCATCAAAGCAAGCATTTTTCATTCTCTTAACAGCCACAACAGTTGAATTCGGTAATGATCCCTTGAAAACACTACCAAAGCCTCCTTCTCCAAGCTTGTGAAAGAAATTCTTGGTGATACTTTTTGTTTCTGCATATGAATATGCTACCAGTTGGTCCCCAGTTATATCATTTTGGTTGAAGATAAGGCAAATTGCTTTGCGCTTCCAAGAAACCAATAACCCATCAACCAATAAGGCTGCGAACCCTGTGAAAACCAATGAACCAACAACCAGTAAGGCTGCAAGCCCTATGAATATGATGATGGATAAAATGAAATCTGTCATCGGTAAGTTTTTCCTCTGTATCTGTTATCCTTTAATCAAAGCCAAAGGATTGTGTGTGAGAGAGAGGGTGTGAGACACACACACACACTTTATCCTAGACAAAGAAATACCCCACTTGTATAATAAGACAAATAAAGAAACGAAGTAATTTGGAAAACAAATAAATTAGGTTGAATGAATGCCTGGTTCTTGTTATGTCCTTGACTGGTGGATGGAGAATAAAGAAGGAAAAATAATTTGAAAAACAGTTGCGTAATTGGTTTGATGTAATTGATCTTAAAAAAATATCAATTAGAAACATAATTGGGCGAACTACAAAATTCTAATTTTCGAAAAGAATTAGATTTGTTTTCTTCTTTCAAGTAGAATAGTTTACAAGGTGATATTGTCAAGAAAAAATTCCTGTCATTTTGTGGAAAAGTCGTTAGTCAAGTCAATTAAAGAGATGTGTCAAAAGTTGGGCCGTTAAGTTTTGCAGTTGCAGACCAAATTAATGGTGGGAGAGTTTCTGTGGTGATAATGAAATTCATTTATAATAAATCGAGTACGAATAAAAATTTGGTTCATTAGTTTATCAGATAACTATATACTAAAAGAATTTATTAACCTATGAAATAAGGTGGTGTTTGGTTGTGGATTAAAGCTAATAAGGTATAATTTGGTTATTCCAAGTTTGGCTGATCTAAATTATTCATGTTTGGTTGATGTCTAAAGTTATGCATTGACTTAAGTTATTCCTTATTTGGTAAGAATTTAGTGGCTTAAGGCGTGATTTCATATTACAAATTATTTTGTCTTACAAATTTTTTAATATCAATAATAAAATTATTTTTCGTACTTTTTTTCATTTGATTGAAAGAAATTGAACAAGAAAATGAGTTATGTACAAATTAATTCTATATCTTAGAGATGCACATTCCATTTAGTGAATCTTGTTTAATTAAACTTATATGTATACCGATTTATTTTGTCGGAAATATGTTGGGTTTTTGAAGAAAAAAATTATTTATTTGTAGTACAATTTCAAAAAATATTTTATTTAATTATTTTTCTAGATTGCACATATTTTTAATTTAGAAAATTTATGCCATTTTACAAAAAATTGTCAATTCTATAATTGATAAAGTTATAGGTTCTTTTATGCTTAAATGAAAACAAAATTAATTGTTTATTTTACATTTCTTAAAAAGTGATTAAAAATAATAAAAAAAATGAAAAGTTATGCTTCATACTCAAATAAAATTAAACTACCTGAAGAGGTAGGTTAGTTTAGGTCAGTTTAGACTAGTCTAAAGGTCGGCTTATTCCATCTTTGTCCACCTCAATTAAATTTGATGGAATAAGTGAGGTTTAAAGCACTTATTCCACTGTTTAGTCTACAACCAAACATCATCTAAGAGCCAAGAAAGATTTACAAGGTAATTAATAAGTATAATATTAGAAGTCTAGGTAAATGTAGCTGAAATATGACTGTCCAAATCGGCATTGCGATTTCAGGTCCTGAAATTGCCCCCCTCTCTCTGTCTCTCTCCTCAAAGAAAGAGGAGAGAGGAGAGAGATAAGGAGAGGGGGCGATTTAGGCTCTAAAATCGGTTGCGATTTCAGCCTCAATTCGAAATATGACACTCCTCCAGAACTTAATTTTAATTTGCATATTTCAATGGAAAAAAAATCAGGGTGGTATTTAGAATCTAAATATAAAAAATTTACGCAATCGTAAAAATTTTTCCTAATTGATAATTTCGGCTGTGATCACGCACGCGTGCTGACGGTTGTGATTCCTACAGATGCACGCGTGGTTAAACGCGTGACCGCATATTGTCGTGCCAAAGTTTTTTTGCCGAAAAAATAATGATACGAACGCAAAGCAGCTGACACGAACCAATACCTACTTTAGTTCTACCCGCTACACAGTTTGTTGCAGATGTACTATATTCGAAATTTGGTGACAAGAGGTTTTTCCGGGTTGGGGTTGCCCCTTCACAAAAGATATCAAGTTCAGAAAAATGGACGCCTGCCAAGTGCTAAGCAGATCATTATGAAACATATAACTAAACATTATCTAAATTACCGCATTTATATTGACACTTATACTTCCAAGCAAGTACATATAAAATTCAATTTAATTAAGAAAAAAAACTTAACACATGCAGCAAGTTGTACTAGTTAAAATGAGAAAGGATATACAATATGCCTAACGTTCACCAATAATTTAATTACCATCCAATTCGGATTCAACAATAGAATAACGAGGTTCTAAACTTCTAATAATAAGTAGAAGTACTTCATAACTATGGAACTACATAAACCGGAAATAGAAAATTACAACAACAAAAAAAATAGAAACAAACTTAACAGTATAATGAATATTCAACTGGCACCAACTTCTTGCGTGTAAACCTTAACCAGTTACAGAGTACAAGGAATCATTCTCAAGATCCACAAGCCTTTGGAGAAAACTCGGAATCGATCGGAGGCATCAAAACTTCAACAACACCCTCCAACATTTGAACAACTTCTTGCATTGATGGTCTATCTGCTTCCATCTCTTGAATGCACCAACAAGCAACCTTACAAGCTATGTTTAGCTCCCCCATGTCGGCATTTCCCTGCAACCTATCATCTAACAGGCACACAATCTCTCCTTGCCTAGTTTTCATAGCAGCATAAAGAGGGAAGTAAGTGCATTCCGGATTTTGGAATTTCTCTGTATTTCTTTTCCCTGATAAGATTTCGAAAAGCATCATGCCGAAACTATAGACATCGGCTTTTTTTGTAATAGGTTGCCCAGAAATCCATTCGGGTCCAAGATAGCCAATTGTTCCTCTCATTGCTGTTAATGCTCTGCTAAAATCTCTGCCCAGTAGTTTTGCCATACCAAAATCGGCAATTTTAGGACAAAAGTTGGCATCGAGAAGTATATTCTTAGGCTTAATGTCACAATGAATAATGCAGTCTCTGCATTCCTCATGCAAATAAGTTAAACCTCTTGCAATTCCAACCATTATTTCATAACGGGCGTTCCAGTTTAAACCATCACCTTGAATTGAAAAGAGATGAGAATCTAAAGAACCATTTGGCATGTACTCATACACCAACGACTGTTTACTGCCTTCAGAACAAAATCCAAGAAGTTGAACAAGGTTTATGTGCTGAATTATTCCTATCGTTTGCACCTCCGTTCTAAACTGCTTCTTATCAAAGCAAGCATTTTTCATTCTCTTAACAGCCACAGCGGTTGAATTTGGTAATGATCCCTTGAAAACACTACCAAAGCCTCCTTCTCCAAGCTTTTGAAAGAAATTCTTGGTGATACTTTTTGTTTCTGCATATGAAAATGCTACAAGTTGGTCCCCAGTTATTTCCTTTCGGTTGAAGATAAGGTAAATTGCTTTGCGCTTCCAAGAAACCAATAACCCAACAACCAATAATGTTGCAACCCCTATGGCTGACATAATGATAAACCAATAACTATGTTTGGGAGTTTGAATACGAATGTTCATTTTATATCTATTCCCGTAGTCACTTCTTAGGACAGTATTTTTTAGGTCTTCAAACCATAGGCTACAGTTATTCTGATATGAATAAGCGGTACAAGAGCAATTGTTAGGACATGCTGCGGCACACTCGTTTTCATCTTTTAGCACAAGCAATTGGGGATTATCAGGATACTTATCTATGTTTTCTATTGGGAAGAATACATTATCAGAACTGGAACTTCTACGAATATGACAATTGAGTGATATATTTCTTGAACAACCGGCACTGTAGTTGTAGTTGTTTTCCCATTGTTCTGGATCTGCAGGTTGGAAACCATAAGGACAAGAGCATTGTCCTGAGTACCCGGTACCTGAGCAGAAGCTAGATGGACCACAATATGAATCAAAGTCGCACAGAGTATCAGGACTAAACCAAAGAGTATTAAAATTGTAAGTACCATTAACCAAATACATGCTAACGAGCCCATAGTAATCGAATCGTATGAATGTATGATTTTTGTTGGGAACATTAAATGTTACTAAACCATTGCCATCATCCACTATATCAATTAATTGCGGAAATATACCATGATATGTAGCATTACTTGTTAATTGTCTGATAATAAACCCACTAGCTCTACTTGGATCTAACTCCAAACCGAAATAATAATGAGCAGATGTGAGGTAAACATTCTTTCCCGTGGCAGTGTTAAATCCAAGTGGTGCTCCTGGGAACCAAGTATCAGTTGGGTGATCAAAACTCTGCCATACTATTCTAGAAACAGTATCATCTTCTTTTAGTACAAAATTGCCGGTATCAAGCAGAACTGCAATGGTAGAGGTTGTTTCATCCGATCTTGTCAGATTTGTTGACCAGATCAGTTCTTCGGATTGGGTCAGTACTAAATCACCAGTAGAAGAAATTTTCAGTTCAGACGTCATAAGAGAAAAGGCCAAGTTCAGAGGATCTCGAAGAGGATTGTCTCTATTGGCGACCCACAACAGATTATCAGAAGAGTTTACAAGCCGAATCCCCAGGTAGAAGAAATAATCCCCGTCATCATCAGCGAAAAGGCCAAGTTCATAGGTACCATCTTTGGAAACTAAGGTTTGGTTTCCAGAAAGAGTCTGACCTGACAGGAGGGTGTCGCCGGCTTTACAGAGACGACTTCCCATGATGAAGATGATGATGGTTAAAATGAATAGTGTCATCGGCAAGTTTTTCCTCTGTATCTGTTTTTCTTTAATCAAAGCCAAAGGATTGTGTGTGTGAGACGGTGTTAGAGAAACACACACACTTTATCCTACAGAAAGAGATGTCACTTCTATAATGAATGAATACGGTTGAATGATTGCTTGGTTCCTGTTATGTCGTTGACTGGTGGATAGAGAAAAAGAAAACAAAACGTAATTTGAAAAACATACAAGATCAGAGAGAGATTTGATGTTAGAGAGCTTTGATTAATCGCCTTGTACTTAAGTCCTTGACAAGACAATTAGACACAATTAGCATTTATGTAGTACGTAATTGATTTTAAAAGAATATCAAATTAGAAACATAATTGGGCGAACTACAAAATTATAATTTTCACAAAAGAATTAGATTTTTTTTTTTCTTCTTTCAAGTAGAATAGTTTACAAGGTGATATTGTCAAAGAGAAAATTCCTGTCATTTTCTAGAAAAGTCGTTAGTCAAGTCAATTAAAAAGATGTGTCAAAAGTTGGACCGTTTATTTTTTCAGTTGCAAACCAAATTAATGGTGGGAGAGTTTCAGTGGTGATAATTGAAATTTATTTATTATAAATCGAGTACGAATAAGACTTTTGCATCCAAGTCTTATTTTAAATCTGTAAACTTATCAAGTAATTTAAATTTTTTTCATTTAAGATGTGATCTCTGATCAAATTCTCAAACTAACCGCTTTGACCAAGACCGATTTTTCCTAACTAGCAACTAACCGGGACCACTTTTAAGTTTGTAAACCACAACTTTGTAAAGCGTTTGTTTGAAGTTTGTAAACCTATAAATTAATTAATTTTTTTTTTAAGATCTGAAGCTAACTACCACTTTCAATTAATTACATATATATATATATATATATATATATATGAGTATGGCTAATTTGCTTCCGGAAGCATTTCGGACGAGGTGCTTACGGGAGCATATCTTAGTATTTGATGTTCAAACAACAAATCCAAACCGTTATATGTTCAATCTATATTAAAATCTACTTGGAGACCAAATTTTACATTTTTTGAAATTTTTTTACTATTTATTAAGCTGGTTTGAAAACCGCTGTTTTCAATGGTGCAGAAATTTAATAAAAACAGCGGTTTTCAATCCAACTTAATAAATAGTAAAAAAATTCCAAAAAATATAAAATTTGGTCTCCAAGTAGGATTTAATATAGATTGAACATCTAACGGTTTGGATTTGTTGTTTGAACATCAAATACTAAGATATGCCCCCGTAAGCACCTCGCCGAAATGCTTCCGGAAGCAAATTAGCCATACTCATATATCTATATAGAGTCCGGCTAAATTGCTGCCGGCAGCATTCTGGGCAGCTGCTGTCGGGGGCATTTCGGTCATTTCCGGTGTTCAAAAAACAAATCCGAACCGTTCAACGTGTTCTAAATATTAAAATCTACTTGGAGACCAAATTTTACATTTTTTGGAATTTATTTACTATTTATTAAGCCACTTTGAAAATTCCAGATCACATGGTCCAGAATTATGTGCACTGTTCACCCGGATCAGCCAATTTCAAAGTGGCCTAATAAATAGCTAAAAAATTCCAAAAAATGTAAAATTTGGTCTCCAAGTAGATTTTAATATAGATTGAATATCTGTATAAAAAAATTTGTTGTTTGAACACCGGAAATGACCGAAATGCCCCGGCAGCAGCTGTCCAGAATGCTGCCGGCAGCAATTTAGCCGGACTCTATATATATATATATAGGAGGGATCCGATTACAACACTTTTGAGTTACCACAACTATTTTTTTCATTTTCAAATTCCAAATCGTCGGACCAAACCGTTCAACATGATCTGCACAATAAAATATGCTTGCAGATAAAATTTTACATTTTTTTGAATTGTTTTACTATTTATTAAGTATTTTACAAAAATTCAACCATTGAATTTTGTATCCATCTTAATAAATAGTAAAAAAAAATTCAAAAAAATGTAAAATTTGATCTGCAAGTACATTTTATTGTGGAGATCATGTTGAACGGTTTGGATCGACGATTTGGACTTTGAAAATGAAAAAAATGGTTGTAGTAACTTTGTGATAACTCAAAAGTGTTGTAATCGGATCCCTCCTCATATATATATATATATATATATATATATATATATATATATGAGGAGGGTTCCAATGCACCCTCTTTTTGGTGCACCCTCCCTGCACCCTCCCCTCATTCGGCCATTTTCAAAGTTCAAATCGTCGATTCGAACCTTCCAACGTGTTCTTCATATTAAAATGTGCTTGGAGACCAAATTTTACATTTTTTGGAATTTTTTTACTATTTATTAAGTATTTTACAAAAAATAGCCATACTTAGACCATTGAATTTTGTACCCATCTTAATAAATAGTAAAAAAATTCAAAAAAATGTAAAATTTGGTCTCCAAGTACATTTTATTTAGATAATCATGTTGAACGGTTTGGATCGACGATTTGGACTTTGAATGGCCGAATGAGGGGAGGGTGCAAGTAGGGTGCACCAAAAAGAGGGTGCATTGGAACCCTCCTCATATATATATATATATAGAGGAGGGTTCAAATGCACCAAAATTTTTGTGCTCCAATATGGTCCACATCCTTTATCTCTATTTCAAAGTCCGAACAGTCGATCCGAACCGTTCAACATGATCTTCATAATAAAATATGTTTGGAGACCAAATTTTATATATATTTTTTAGAATTTTTTTACTATTTTTTTACTATTTTTTGTCCATCGTTGGAGTGGGCCTCATGCCTGATTAGTTGTTTGTTTGGGCCGAAATCGAACTGTTGAATCTTATTGATTGAACCATTTGGTTTTATTATTGTTAGTTCATATATAAAGTTGTGCGTGTTCATGAATATATCTTCTCTTTTATTTAAATATTTGTCTATCAAACCAATAAAGTAATTTGTATATTTTCAACTGAGCTGTTCAATGCATTAAGATATTCCGTTCAATTTAGCAGTTTACAATTTTAATGTACGGACAATTTAGCAGTTTACACATCATTCCGAATTTGACCCCATATCCATGGAATACACACTGCTCCTCACATTGGAGAATTCTGACCAGTGCAATACCTGACCGGGTAGATTGAGAAATGAGTTGTTGGTTTTAATCGATCTGACACGAATCGCAATGCAGTCCTCCCTATATTTCAAATTGTCCACCGGTGTTGTCTGTCGCCATGAAAGCGGCGTTTGGAACAGACCTTTCACACAAGAAAACTTTCATTCGCAAACAATACATTAAATGTAATCGTTGTAACCAGAATGGACATGAAAAGGAGGGTATTGGGTTCTTCATTCCCATCTCAGGCCGAGCAGAGAAACGAAGGTAGGCAGCACAGGAGGAGAACGGGTCTTCTAAAAAGGGGTGATCAATATTCTTCAGTCTCAGCCGCCCAATGAAGCATGCATACAGTAAAAAAATTCTAAGAATCATAGAAGGAAAAATCGGCCATTCTGAACCGGAATCGAATGTTACAGATCCGATTTCTGGCCGAGTTACGCGCTAGACAATTTTTTTTGTCGAATTTTGGCTGAAACGATATGATTCCAGTTAGATTTTGGCCGAAACGGTCCTATTCCAGTCAAATTTCGGTTGAAACAGCTGTTTTCCGGCATTCTGACTTAGAGCAAAAATTTGCTCACAGCAAGATTCGAACCTGGGAGCTCTAGCGAAATTGACATACAACTGGTCTTATGATTTTTTTATTTGATTCAATTTCTTTGCTCCCAGTTTTCTATTATTCAATTTCTTTGCAATGCATTTATTTTCTCTAGATTTTTAATTTTTAATTGTTATTTACACATACAACTTACTTAGAGATTCACACACAAAAATTCAGAAGCAACATCTCAGAGTTTGCAACTGTTATTTCTACTTTCTTTAATTATTTAATTTCATTTTTTTGTATCTATTGAGATCGATTTTAAATTACGAATAAACTAATTGGCCTTCACTCTACCATTAATTTTAGTGTTTTTCCCAATATTACAGCTATTATCTTTAAATACTAAGCCAAGTCCAATTGATATATGCATTGCATGAATCGGTTCTGCCACGTGAAGTCGTTATTTTGAGGCAAAGTCATAGACAGATATTTTGGGCCTAGAAACTATTAGGACCAGTATAATTTTTTTGATTTGCGGCCCAAATTTAGTATTCCTATTTTTTTATCAATTATTCTTATTTTTTTAGTACAAAACAATTTCTAATAAAAAAATCCGAGTTTCCAATCCAATTCAGCCGATTTCTACCGATTCATCCGATTCCGATTCTACGGTCAAGTGACCAATTCCGAATTTTCCTTCTATGCTAAGAATAACTACTGACTTATGATTTTGAACTTTACTAATTAATTAATAGTTAGAACAAATTAAAATCGATATACCTTACAAATTGGTGATGAAAATTGCGGGTGACGTACCATAACTTTTTTGAATTAAAATATATATTCAAAAGGAAAAATATATAGAAGAATAACTAAAAGACAATCGAAGTAACCACGTAATATATTCAATATTAGATTCTTTTGGATCGTTTCAGTGAGACAAAACATATTAGAATTAAATCTGATCCAATTTGAAATCTTTAAAATAGCATTTATTTTATATACATTAAACAGTTTAAATATTTTCATGCAAAAGAGATTCTCAAATAAACTACTTGCAGGGACTTGTAAGAATTTTTTCTTAATTGAATAAAAAGAGATTCAACAATAGAATAAAAAGATTCTTAATAAGTAGAACTACTTCATAACTTAATGCAGCTACATAAACCGGAAAGAGGAAATTACAACAACAAAAATAAAATAGAAACAAACTTAACAGTATAATGAAAATCCAACTGGCACCAACTTCTTCTGTAGACCTTAACCAACAACAGAGTACATGGAATAATCATTCTCAAGATCCACAAGCCTTTGGAGAAAACTCGGAATCGGAGGCATCAAAACTTCAACAACACCCTCCAACATGTGAACAACTTGTCGCATCGATGGTCTATCTGCTTCCATCTCTTGAATGCACCAACAAGCAACCTTACAAGCTATGTTTACCTCCCCCATGTCGGCATTTCCCTGCAACCTACCATCTAACAGGCACACAATCTCTCCTTGTCTAGTTTTCATAGCAGCATAAAGAGGGAAGTAAGTGCATTCCGGGTTTTGGAATTTCTCTGTGTTTCTCTTCCCTGATATGATTTCGAAAAGCATCATGCCAAAACTATAGACATCGGCTTTTTTTGTAATTGATTGCCCCGAAATCCATTCGGGTCCAAGATAGCCAATTGTTCCTCTCATTGTTGTTAATGCTCTGCTAAAATCTCTGCCCAGTAATTTTGCCATACCAAAATCGGCAATTTTAGGACTAAAGTTGGCATCAAGAAGTATATTCTCAGGCTTAATGTCACAATGAATAATGCAATCTCTACATTCCTCATGCAAATAAGTTAAACCTCTTGCAATTCCAACCATTATTTCGTAACGGGTGTTCCAGTTTAAGCCATCACCTTGATTTGAAAAGAGATGAGAATCTAAAGAACCATTTGGCATGTACTCATAAACCAACGACTGTTTAGTGCCTTCAGAACAAAATCCAAGAAGTTTAACAAGGTTTATGTGATGAATTATTCCTATTGTTTGCACCTCTGTTCTAAACTGCTTCTCATCAAAGCAAGCATTTTTCATTCTCTTAACAGCCACACCAGTTGAATTTGGTAATGATCCCTTGAACACACTACCAAAGCCACCTTCTCCAAGCTTGTGAAAGAAATTCTTGGTGATACTTTTTGTTTCTGCATATGAATATGCTACCAGTTGATCTCCAGTTATATCCTTTTGGTTGAAGATAAGGCAAATTGCTTTGCGCTTCCAAGAAACCAATAACCCAACAACCAATAAGGCTGCAACCCCTATTGCTGTCATAATGATAAATCGATGCGGTTGATTACTATGTTTGGGTGCTGCAATTTGAACACGAATGTTCATCTTATCTCCATTCCCGTAGTCACTTCTTAGGATAGTATTTTTTAATTCACCAAACCATAGGCTACAGTTATTCTGATATGAGTAAGCGGTACAAGAGCAATTACTAAGACATGCTGTGGCACACTCGTTTTCATCTTTTAGCACAAGCAATTGAGGATTATCAGGATACTTATCTATGTTTCCTATTGGGAAGAATACATTATGAGAACTGGAACTTCTACTAATTTGACAATTGAGTGATATATTTCTCGAACAACCAGCACTGTAGTTGTTTTCCCATTGTTCTGGATCTGCAGGATGGAAACCATAAGGACAGGAGCATGTTGCTAAGTGCCTGGTACCTGAGCAGAAGCTAGATGGACCACAATATGAATCAAAGTCGCACAGAGTATCAGGACCAAACCAAGGAGTATTAAAATAGGAAGTACCATTAACCCAATACATGCTAACGAGCTCATAGTAATCTAATTGTATGAATGTATGATTTTTGTTGGGAACACTAAATGTTACAAAACCATTGCCATCATCCACTATATCAATTAATTGCGGAAATATACCATGATATGTAGCACCATTTGGTAATTGTCTGATAATAAACCCACTAGCTCTAATTGGATCTAACTCCAAACTGAAACTGTACTCAATAGGACCAAAATAATGAGCAGATGTGAGGTAAACATTCTTTCCCGTGGCAGTGTTAAATCCAAGTGGTGCTCCTGGGAACCAAGTATCAGTTGGGTGATCAAAACTCTGGCATACTATTTTAGAAACAGTATCATCTTCTTTTAGTACAAAATTGCCGGTATCAAGCAGAACTGGAATGGTAGATGTTGTTTCATCCGATCTTGTCAGATTTGTTGACCAGATCAGTTCTTCAGATTGGGTCAGTACTAAATCGCCAGTAGAAGAAATTTTCAGTTCAGACGTCATATGAGGATTGTCCCTATTAGCAGCCCACAACAGATTATCAGAAGAGTTTACAAGCCAAATCCCCAGGTAGAAGGAATAATCCCCGGCATGATAAGAGAAGAGGCCAAGTTCATAGATACCATCTTTGGAAACTATGGTTTTCTTTCCAGAAAGAGTCTGACCTGGCAGGAGGGTGTCGTTGGCTGTGCAGAGACGACTCCCCATGATGAAGATGATGATGGTTAAAATGAATAGCGTCATCGGCAAGTTTTTCCTCTGTATCTGTTCTTCTTTAAGCAAAACCAAAGGATTGTGTGTGTGAGAGGGTGTGAGACACACACACACACTTTATCCTACACAAAGAGATGTCACTTCTATAATGAATGAATACGGTTGAATGATTGCTTGGTTACTGTTATGTCCTTGACTGGTGGATAGAGAAAAAAGAAGGAAAAAGTAATTTGAAAAACTGTTGCTCAAAGTCATATATAAGATCAGAGAGAGATTTGATGTTAGAGAGCTTTGATTAATCGCCTAGCTAGTACTTAAGTCCTTGACAAGACAATTAGACACAATTAGCATTTATGTAGTACGTAATTGATTTTAAAAGAATATCAAATTAGAAACATAATTGGGCGAACTACAAAATTCTAATGTTCACAAAAGAATTAGATTTTTTTTTCTTTTTTTCAAGTAGAATAGTTTACAAGGTGATATTGTCAATAGAAAATTCCTGTATTTTCTAGAAAAGTAGTTAGTCAAGTCAATTAAAAAGATGTGTGAAAAATTGGACCGTTTATTTTCACAATAAGAATCAAAGACTTTTTGCGAGGATAAAAAGTGACTTTTCGCGATGGAGTACCGTCATAAACGTGCTTTTTCTATTTGCGACGGTACTTTTCGCGAGGGAGTACCGTCATCATTGCACCTTTTCTCTCGCGAAAAGTGCCTACTTTATTGTTGTGTTTTTCAGTTGCAAACCAAATTAATGGTGGGAGAGTTTCAGTGGTGATAATTGAGATTTATTTATTATAAATCGAGTACGAATAAGACTTTTGCATCCAAGTCTTATTTTAAATCTCTAAACTTAACAAGTAATTTAAATTTTTTTTATTTAAGATGTGGTCTCTGGTCAAATTCTCAGACTAACCGCTTTGTTCGGGACTGATTTTTCCTAACAAGCAACTAACCGGGACCACTTTTAAGTCCGTAAACCACAACTTTGTAAACCGTTTGTTTGAAGTTTGTAAACCTATAAATTAATTAATTTTTTTTTTAAGATCTGAAGCTAACTAGCACTTTCAATTAATTATTTAAATCCAAGGCTTCTCATGACCGTAAACCTTACAATAATTATACTCAATATTTTTGTAGTAGTGACAGCGTACTTAATAACATAACATGAGCATAAAAGTCAGTTGACTTGGTCAAAGTCTTCTCCTGTCAACATCGCATTGAAATTCGTGCATAAAAAAGTTTGAACGGTTAAATGAGAAAAAGCAAATTCCTTCTCTTCCAAAAGAAAAACAGCATAAAAGACAGTTGACTTGGTCAAAGTCTTCTCCTGTTAACATCGCATTGAATTTTCCAACAACATTGAAAGAGCATATTGTTCCGTCACATTACCGTCAATATGAAATATCTTCCTACTAGCTTCAAACCTAAAAAAAAAAATGATCTTCTCAAAATTGACTTCACAATTGACTGAAAAAAAAAATAATGGAATAGAGATAAGATATGGGTTTAGAAGAAGATTTATGAAGAACTGTTTATATCAAAGGACTTAAATTATATCAAAGGTGAGTTAACTGAGTTTAATATGACCCGACTTTTAGAAGCAGTAAATCATGTGACTATTTGCAACAACTATTTCAGTTTTTGTTTTCTTTAACCTGTCTCCAAACTGTTCCTCTCTATTAGAAGTCTAGTTAAATGTAAGGTGAAATATGACACTCCCTAAGAACTAAATCTTAATTTGCATATTTCAGTGGAAAAAAAAATTCAGGGTGGTATTTAGAAGCTACATATAAAAAAAATTTACGCATTTGTAAAATTGAGATTAATGCAAATAAGGAATTGCATGTAGTGGAGCTTTTATAATTTGTCATGGGACCTCTCCACCACCACCAGTGTTGTGCGTCGCCACCTGAAAGTAGCATTTGGTACAGACCTTTCACACAAGAAAACTTTCATTCGCAAACAATCTATTAAATGTACTCGCTGTACTCGCAAACAAGGCGAAAACTTTCATTCGCAAACGATGTCTATAGTTTCTTAATTGATAATTTTGGTTGTGATCGCATATACGATAAAACACACTCTAAAACATCAATCGACCGTAGATCTTAATCAGAGGCATGGCTGTACCCGAAAAAAAAATACAAGAAGAAAAATCTCACACATGCAACAAGTAGTACTAGTTAAAATGAGAAAGGATATACAATATGCCTAACGGTTAACAATATATAACATCCAACTCGGATTCAACACTAGAATAACGAGGTTCTTAATAATTCGAAGTACTTAATAACTTAATGCAGCTACATAAACAGGAAATAGCAAATTACAACAACAAAAAAATAGAAACAAACTTAACAGTATAATGAAAATTCAACTGACACCAACTTCTGCTGTAGACCTTAACCAACAACAGAGTACATGGAATAATCATTCTCAAGATCCACAAGCCTTTGGATCGAGCTTGGAATTGGAGGCATCAAAACTTCAACAACACCCTTCAACATGTAAACAACTTGTCGCATCGATGGTCGATCTATTTCCATCTCTTGAATGCACCAACAGGCAACCTTACAAGCTATGTTTAGCTCCCCCATGTCGGCATTTCCCTGCAACCTACCATCTAACAGGCACACAATCTCCCCTTGTCTAGTTTTCATAGCAGCATAAAGAGGGAAGTAAGTGCATTCCGGGTTTTGGAATTTCTCTGTATTTCTCTTCCCTGATATGATTTCGAAAAGCATCATGCCGAAACTATAGACATCGGCTTTTTTTGTAATTGGTTGCCCCGAAATCCATTCGGGTCCAAGATAGCCAATTGTTCCTCTCATTGTTGTTAATGCTCTGCTAAAATCTCTGCCCAGTAGTTTTGCCATACCAAAATCGGCAATTTTAGGACAAAAATTGGCATCGAGAAGTATATTCTCAGGCTTAATGTCACAATGAATAATGCAATCTCTACATTCCTCATGCAAATAAGTTAAACCTCTTGCAATTCCAACCATTATTTCGTAACGGGTGTTCCAGTTGAAACCAACACATTGATTTGAAAAGAGATGAGAATCTAAAGAACCATTTGGCATGTACTCATACAACAACAACCGTCTAGTGCCTTCGGAACAAAATCCAAGAAGTTTGACAAGGTTTATGTGCTGAATTATTCCTATCGTTTGCACCTCCGTTCTGAACTGCTTCTCTTCAAAGCGAGCAATTTTCATTCTCTTAACAGCCACAACAGTTGAATTTGGTAATGATCCCTTGAAAACACTACCAAAGCCTCCTTCTCCAAGCTTGTGAAAGAAATTCTTGGTGATACTTTTTGTTTCTGCATATGAATATGCTACCAGTTGGTCCCCAGTTATATCATTTTGGTTGAAGATAAGGCAAATTGCTTTGCGCTTCCAAGAAACCAATAACCCATCAACCAATAAGGCTGCGAACCCTGTGAAAACCAATGAACCAACAACCAGTAAGGCTGCAAGCTTCCCTATGAATATGATGATGAATATGATGATGGATAAAATGAAATCTGTCATCGGTAAGTTTTTCCTCTGTATCTGTTATCCTTTAATCAAAGCCAAAGGATTGTGTGTGAGAGAGAGGGTGCGAGACACACACACACTTTATCCTAGACAAAGAAATACCCCACTTGTATAATAAGACAAATAAATAAACGAAGTAATTTGGAAAACAAATAAATTAGGTTGAATGAATGCCTGGTTCTTGTTATGTCCTTGACTGGTGGATAGAGAATAAAGAAGGAAAAATAATTTGAAAAGCAATTGCGTAATAGGTTTGTAGTATGTAATTCATCTTAAAAAAAATATCAATTAGAAACATAACTGCGCGAACTACAAAATTATAATTTTCACAAAAGAATTAGATTTGTTTTCTTCTTTCAAGTAGAATAGTTTACAAGGTGATATTGTCAAGAAAAAATTCCTGTCATTTTGTAGAGAAGTCGTTAGTTGTAACATCCTAGTTTTTGAATACTAGAAAATATTAATTGACACGAGGTAAAAATACATAATCCATGAAATTATTATTACATTGGTATTGTAACATCTCAATTTTGAACATTTGAAAATTTTATTAGATACAAAGTAAAACATGCCATTGAATAAAATTTTTATAAGGTCCTAATATGTTTAGGACTCACATTGAACTTCTAATAAATAAAAATAACTATTTAGTCCTTAATTGATCATAAAGTCACGTAAGTAAATATATAGGTTTGTAGTTAAGTTTGGAATATCTTAATATTTCCTAAACAATTTGTAATTAGAATCTTAATATTTAAATGACAATGTTTTATTATCAAAGATATAAGGGGCTTATTGCAAAACTTACTAATTATTAGATAAGAATAAAAATTAGTGATTCGTTTTTATAAAATAACTTGCATGAAAAGGACACATGTAGCTACCTTAACAACTCACTTTTCTTACCTAACACCATTTATTATTATTCAATGAATTTTCTCTCCAAGCTTTGAAAAAAAAATTGATTTAGGAACTTTTTATTAAAAAGTATTTAGCCATTTAAAAGCCAAGTCTCATATTTAAAGTAATAGGGGGCTTAGCGCAAATCATCATTAATAAATAAGTAGAATTACTAGTAACAAGAATTCCTTTTTGTATCAAAGCGACACCTGTTAACCACATGGACATTTCATTTGGTAACACCTAATCCCAGTAATTTTTTCCAAGCCGATTAATTGCTCTTCTAGGCCGCTCTTCAGAGATTCCATGTTTATTTTACCTTGGGGAATCCGCTCCTTAACATTTCAATTCCTCCTAATCTTTCTTTCTTGAAATTACTCTCACCGTGACACCTCTTTGACCACCTCTCATCCCCATCTATTCTCTAGAAAGTTAACCTAAAAAGTATAGATAACGGTCCATGGGGAAATAAATGTCGGAGTTTCCTTGCCGGTGTGTACTTAACTCAAGGCAAGCAACAGGCAAAGTGCCAGGCATGGTGAGTCGGAGTTGGTGCTCCTCTGCTGGTTGCGCGTAACCTAATGGAGACCGCGGGAACAAGCAAGATTTTTCAAGCATCGACATCACATGCATCACGGCAATGCTCTAACCACATCGTGCCTGACATTGCCAAGGTGTGGATTTTGAGTTATTCCTAGATCCTTCCAACTAATTTTATTGATTGTTGATTGCTAGATTATAATTGTCAATTTAGTTTGCTTGATTGTTGATTGCTTGCTTATAATTGCTGATTTGGTTTGCTTAAGTTTTTATTGCTTGCTTATATAGTTGATTTGGGTTGCTTGATTGTTATAGAGTAAGTATTGATCAATTATTGGTAACGGTTCATGTTTGCAAGGCATGCATAATTAACATAGTATATGGGTATTGACCAAATATAAAGGGATTGCACTAGAATTAGTAGATGTTAATAACAGCCTCGTTAATTTGTTAATCAAATCAGTTGGTACGATGACAAACCATAGACATGGAACTTAAGTCCAGTATTTGGTGGTTCCTGTATCAATTCTTGAGACTAGAGCATGTCATGATTTTAGTTATTTGGTTTTGGACTATTTGAAAAATAATTGGTTTGTTTGATTGCTATTTTCATTATTATTGCTGGTTGGCCTCATGTTCGTTTATCGGATTATATATAGTTAGTTACTTATTAGGGTTTTCAAATTGGATGCTATGAATGCTTGAAATGTTTACATGATCATATTTTCTGTAAGCTAGTGCATGACATGATACAAAGCAATACCACTAAACACATGAGTTTGATTTAAATGAACCATGAGCATGATATGGATGCATAAGTATTTGTTATAAATGCATGACATGAATTAATAACTTTGCATGTGAGGCATGATTATAGTTTCTAAAGCTAAGAAAGATTTGTAATATGATATTTTTGAACTGTGCTAAAGAACCAGATGTCTGAAACCTGACGGTCATGTAGGCTGTCTTTTTGTGGTAGCGCATCACCATGGTAATGTATTGATTGAATATTAAACTTGGAAATTTGACCGGTCATGTAGGCGCTGTCTTTTCGTGGTAGCGCATGACCAGGGTCATGTAGGCGCTGTATTCGTGGTAAGCGCGTAATTTATGTTATGTAGGTGCCGTTAATTCGTGGAAGCGCATAACAGAAATTGCGTAGGCGCCGTATTCGTGGTAGTGCATGATCCAGTTATGTAGGCGCCGTTGATTCGTGGAAGCGCATAACTGAAGGCATATATGTAGGCGCCGTATTCGTGGTAAGCGCACAATTTCAGGTTATGGCCATAACAGAAATTGTGTAGGCGCCGTATTCGTGGTAGCGCATGACCCGTAGTCAGATAAGTGTCGAATCTGGATCGCAAGATAGAAATGCTAAAAGAATTGCTTTACAAGAACATTTGTGCATTAAATAAGATTCATGAGCATTTGAGTATTTTATATGATATGTTAGCATTTCATGCATGTTTAAATTTATAATCAATCTACTTGCGTGAGCCACTTTGGAGTTTATAGAACTTTTATGTTATCATCAGCATAACTTAGTTAATGAAATGTCATAGGTAAACTTACTTTTGGGTTACTTCGTAAGGTTCTAATTTTGGTCTACATTGATTCATGCTAGCAGTTTACTATTGATTGTGAATTATCTCTTCGGCTTGATGATCAATGTTGTTCTTTTATAATTATGCTCGGTGCTGGTTTGGTTTAGTTGGTTGGGTCTTAGAATAACTTGACTGGAACTAAATACCACACTGGGAGATTTTCAATCTCTCACATCTTTCCACTTTGTGGGTTCCAGGTACAAAGCATGAGACACGAAACGAGATATTGAATTAGAAGACTGTGGGACTTGCAACGAAAAAAAAAAGTAAGTTATGTCATTGGTAATGTATATGTATATATGTGATTCTGTAAAATGATAGAAATCGCCTTGCGCTAATGAGCGCGTCAGCCCTGTTGTTGGGTTGTGACATTAGCCAAGTCAATTAAAGAGATGTGTCAAAAGTTGGGCCGTTAAGTTTTGCAGTTGCAGACCAAATTAATGGTGGGAGAGTTTCAGTGGTGATAATGAAATTCATTTATAATAAATCGAGTAGGAATACAAATTTTGTTCATTAGTTTATCAGATAACTATATACTAAAAGAATTTATTAACCTATGAAATAAGGTGGTGTTTGGTTGTGGATTAAAACTAATATGGTATAATTTGGTTATTCCAAGTTTGGCTGATCTAAATTATTCATGTTTGGTTGATGTTTAAAGTTATGCATTGACTTAAGTTATTCCTTATTTGGTAAGAATTTAGTGGCTTAAGGCGTGATTTCATATTACAAATTATTTTGTCTTACAAATTTTTTAATATCAATAATAAAATTATTTTTCGTACTTTTTTTCATTTTGATTGAAAGAAATTGAACAAGAAATGATTTATGTACAAATTAGTTCTATATCTTAGAGATGCACATTGCATTTAGTGAATCTTGTTTAATTAAACTTATATATATGTATACCGATTTATTTTGTCGAAAATATGTTGGGTTTCTGAAGAAAAAAATTATTTATTTGTAGTACAATTTCAAAAAATATTTTATTTAATTATTTTTATAGATTGCACATATTTTTAATTTAGAAAATTTATGCCATTTTACAAAAAATTGTCAATTCTATAATTGATAAAGTTATAGGTTCTTTTATGCTTAAATGAAAACAAAATTAACTGTTCATTTTACATTTCTTAAAAAGTGATTAAAAATAATAAAAACAATGAAAAGTTATGCTTCATACTCAAATAAAATTAAACTACCTGGAGAAGTAGGTTAGTTTAGGCCAATTTAGACTAGTCTAAAGGTCGGCTTATTCTATCTTTGTCCAGCTCAATTAAACTTGATGGAATAAGTGAGGTTTAAAACAATTATTCCACTATTTAGTCCACAACCAAACATCATCTAAGAGCCGAGAAAGATTTACAAGGTAATTAATAAATATAATATTAGAAGTCTAGGTAAATGGAGCTGAAATATGACTGTCCAAATCGGCATTGCGATTTCAGGTCCTGAAATTGCCCCCCTCTCTATCTCTCTCCTCAAAGAAAGAGGAGAGAGGAGAGAGATAAGGAGAGGGAGCGATTTAGGTTCCGAAATCGGATGCGATTTCAGCCTCAATTCGAAATATGATACTCCTCCGGAACTTAATTTTAATTTGCATATTTCAATGGAAAAAAAATCAGGGTGGTATTTAGAATCTAAATATAAAAAATTTACGCATTTGTAAAAAATTTCTTAATTGATAATTTCGGCTGTGATCGATATACGATAAAACACACTCTACAACATCAATCAACCGTAGAATGGCTGTACCCAAAAAAAATAAACAAAAAGAAAAATCTCACACTGAACAATTCTTTTAACCGCCCGATGCCAAGTTGCACAATTGCTCGAATCTAAAGAAACACTTATTGCTCTCTCTCTGGTGATTAAATTGTGTAACTTTTGCAGTGTGATTCTTTAAACAGGCCAAATGTAGACTTTAACAAACAACAAAGCTATGCAAAGTTCTCGGATCCCCACAGATGCACGCGTGGTTAAACGCGTGACCGCATTTTGTCGTGCCAAATTTTTTCTGCGGCAAAAGTAATGATACGAACACAAAGCAACTGACATGAACAATACCAACTTGAGTTTTATCCGCGACACAGTTTGTTGCTAATGTACTATATATATTCAAAATTTGGTGACAAGGGTGTTGGGATAAACTGAGCAATACTGCACTGCTTTGTGCCAGTATGGAAAAGATTGAAGAGAGAATAATATTTTTATGAACAGAAACAACACTTTATTTCCTCTCTCTCTTACTCAATTACATAGAGTTCTGCAGTATTTAAAACAATACAATGTTCCTAAAATAAACACCTACAACTTGTCTAAATTAAGCACCCACTACACAACATGCTTAAAATAGTTAACCACTATGCTAACTAGTCCTAAAATAACTATGTTTAAAATAACTAATACCTAACATAACCCATGCAGTTTTTATGCTGGTAAAAACTGATTCGTACATGCTCTAATCAATTTGAATTAATTTTCAACACTCTCCCTTAATTCAAAATTGATTATACCAGGTTTATTCTGAATTCCTCAAACTTTTCTCTTGCCAATGCCTTAAGCAAAATGTTAGCCTTCTCTTCTTTAGAAGTTGCACGCTTGATCTCCATTGTTCTTGCTGCTACCAATTCTTTTTGCAATGCTTGATGCCATGTTTCAATTCCTGCTTCTTCTTCAAAGGTTGTGGATATTTGCCTTCCACCTTCTTCATATGCCATGAAAAGCGTGGGTTGATCTTTCTTTTCTTCTTCATAGCATGCTTGCTATTCTTCCCTTTGTTTTCTAAAACAATCGGCTTGCACATACCCATATCTTTTGAGTGGAAGCACTGGACATCTTTTCTGTCATGCTGAAACAAGAACTCGGCAAATCTACAATGGCCACGTCCACCTTTTCCTAGAGAGGACTCCCCCTTTCTGTAGAACGCCCTTTCATCGCCTTTCTCCTCTGATCTAGATTTTGCTTCATGGATCTGTAGTGATCCAATCAGTTCATCAAAGGAATATGTTGAAAGATCCTTTGATTCTTCAATTGTTGCCACCACGTGATCAAAGGAATCAGTTTCATTCTTTTAACAGCCACACCAGTTGAATTTGGTAATGATCCCTTGAACACACTACCAAAGCCTCCTTCTGCAAGCTTGTGAAAGAAATTCTTGGTGATACTTTTTGTTTCTACAAATGAATATGCTACCAGTTGGTCTCCAGTTATATCCTTTTGGTTGAAGATGAGGCAAATTGCTTTGCGCTTCCAAGAAACCAATAACCCAACAACCAATAAGGTTGCAACCCCTAGGGCTAACATAATGATAAATCGATGTGGTTGATAACTATGTTTGGGTGTTGCAATTTGAAGACGAATGTTCATTTTAGATCCATTCCCGTTGTCACTTCTTAGGATAGTATTTTTCAATTCACCAAACCATAGGCTACAGATATTCTGATATGAGTAAGCGGTACAAGAGCAATTACTAAGACATGCTGCGGCACACTCGTTTTCATCTTTTAGCACAAGCAATTGAGGATTATCAGGATACTTATCTATGTTTTCTACTGGGTGGAATACATTATGAGAACTGGAACTTCTACTAAATTGACAATTGAGTGGTATATTTCTTGAACAAGTGTGACGGTAGTTTTTGAAACCATAAGGACAAGAGCATGTTGTTGCGAGCATGGTACCTGAGCAGAAGCTAGATGGACCACAAACTGAATCAAAGTCGCACCGAGTATCAGGACTAGACCAAAGAGTATTAAAATTCGAATGATCATTAACCCAATACATTCTAACGAACCCATAGTAATCCAATTGTATGAATGTATGATTTTTGTTGGGAACATTAAATGTTACTAAACCATTGCCATCATCCACTATATCAATTAATTGTGGAAATATACCATGATATGTAACATTTCTTGATAATTGTCTTATAATGAACCCCCTAGCTCTACTTGGATCTAACTCCAAACTGAACTCAATAGAACCTGAATAATGATCAGATAATGTGAGGTAAACATTCTTTCTGGTGGCCGCATTAAATCCAAGTGGTGCTCCCTAGAACCAAGTATCAGTTGGGTGATCAAAACTCTCCATACTATTCTAGAAATGTTATCCTCTACTTTTAGTACAAGATTGCCGGTATCAAGAAGAACTGCAATGGTGGAGGTTGTCTCATTCGATCTTGTCAGATGTGTTGACCAGATCAGTTCTTGAGATTTGGTCAGTACTAAATTGCCAGTAGAAGAAATATTCAGTTCAGACATAAGAGGATCTTGAAGTGGATTGTCTCTATTGGCAACCCACAACACATTATCAGAAAAGTTAACAAGCCAAATCCCTAGGTAGTAGTAGTAATTAGGGAAAAGGCCTAGTTCATAGATACCATCTTTGGAAACTAATGTTTGGTATCAAGAAAGAGTCTGACCTGGCAGGAGGGTGTCGCCGGCTTTACAACGACGACTTCTCATGATGAAGATGATGATGGTTAAAATGAATAGTGTCATCAGCAAGTTTTTCCTCTGTATCTGTTCTTCTTTAATCAAAACCAAAGGATTGTGTCTGCGAGAGGGTGTGAGACACACACACACACTTTATCCTACTGTCACACCCCGCAGCCATGAGTAGTGACAGAGCCCCGCCGTAAGCATACAACTCCATGTATGCTTACAAGGCAATTACGATAGAATTCATAATCATCACAATAAAAGAAATAAAACAAGTTTATATACATAATCTAGGTACGAAAGTCTGGTAACAGTAGAATATACAAAATGTATCTCATACGGATACTAACCATAAGGTATGACATAGAGATCTATACAACAAAAACATAAGTATATCTCTAGTCAAATAACAAAACAGGTACTAAGGTAGTATGGTAACATATACCAAAGGCCTACTACTCGTGTGCCTCTCCAGAACCGGCCGTACCGTAACCTGTAAAAAGATCCCAAAGGGAGGGGGGTGAGAATAAATTCTCAGTGCGAATTTGCCACAATCAAGCTATTGGACTTGCAATCAGAATCCACTTTCAAAAATAAAATCCATACAACAACATTTTAACAGTTCTATATCAGTATATAAATGTATGCATATGCTCCACAACAATAATCAAATGAAACACAACTCACGGAGTTTTCAAGATGAAGTTCAAACAAACACATATTTGGCTTAACTCATTTTAATATGACTGGTAGCACCTACAGATGTTCTCTCGAGCTGGACCCTTTATCAAACACTCATCTGTAGGGTTACAGACACCTACAGATGTTCCACCGAGCTGGACCCTTTATCTGACACCCATCTGCAGTGCTTTGGCTTAACCATTTACTAAAGTCTGGTTCTAAGTCAGCTATGCAGCTCAACTTTACAAATGCATTCACACGGAATCAAGGTCAGCCATACGGCTCAACCTTGACATAGGACCAAAACAGCTCAAAGCCTTGCAACAATTCATAAACAGGTCAACGGATAGGTCACCGTCACCTTATCCAGCTACCTCTACGGGTCAGCCTGGCAAATTCAGAAACAGGTCAACGGATAGGTCACCGTCACCTTATCCAGCTACCTCTATGGGTCAGCCTGGCAAATTCAGAAACAGGTCAACGGATAGGTCACCGTCACCTTATCCAGCTACCTCTATGGGTCAGCCTGGCAAATTCAGAAACAGGTCAACGGATAGGTCACCGTCACCTTATCCAGCTACCTCTACGGGTCAGCCTGGCAGATTCATTTCACATATAGAATAATAAAAATAACACATCAATCGACAACCATACGAATATGCAAATCTACCTTTTCACAACAAGTCAGTTTTAACCAGATTGGTTTATGCACATGATTCACACAATTCAAATTATGCAACAATCAAACATGTAACATGAATTCCATCAACCACCTCACAATTCGGTTTTAACCATATTGGTTTATGCAAACAATTCACACCATTACAATTATGCAACCATCAAACATGCAACAATCAACATGCAACAATCAAGCATTCAACATGACAATCGAAAACAATTTAATTTCTGAAAATGAAACATCAAACAAGTCCAAGAACCCCGCACCTGATTACGAAGAGCGTATCTCGCACTTATGGTTCGGACGTCTCGAAAGGTCCCGCAAAATTTTGCTCACCCGAGCCTACACCTATATCAACATATATAATTTATTTAATCTTTGTTCGACGATCGATATGGTTACTTGAGTTACATTAGTTTCTTTATACTCTCCTTAACATAATCCATATACCTTTCCAAACATGGAAACCATTCGCAAAAATACCCATTGCGGACCGAACTAAAACAAGTCAGAGCTTCATTCCTGCACATTCATTGCGGCCCGTAATGACCTCTACCGTTTTCCTGCACATTCATTGCGGCCCGCAATGAATCCATTGCGGCCCGCAATGACCTCTACAGTTTTCTTTTTCTGCGCGACAAATTCACTGCCTCCACTCATTGCGGCCCGCAATAAGTCGGTTCACTAATCAATTCGTCCAATACCCAAACCCTAGATCAATCAAAACCAAATTAAGATGAAATTGAGGAAGAATTTACTAAATTAGCAACATAAAAGCTTAATGGAGATGGATTACTCAAAACTTATACAAAAATTTCAGAATTTGAGGCAAAACCCTAACAATGGAGAAATTTTCGGATTTTGAGAAGAGAGGAGAGAAAGGAAATACCAATGGAGGATTTGTTGGCCACTAGAGAGGGAGAATCACAATTTTTCCACTTCTTTCTTTCATTTTTCCAAGATCTTTGATGGATTTTTGAGGGAGAAGAGAGATCCCTCTCTTCCTCTTTGTTTTGGCGGACACACACACACAAGAACAAGAGGATCGGACCACACAGGGGAGAAAAGAAGGGAGAGAGAGAGAAGGGCTTGTGTACTTTGGGAATTTTGCTAAATAGACCCTCCACTTGTTTGTTATTAATAAAAGAAGAAATTATGTATTTAACTCCACATATACATATATATATATATAGGTGTAATTTTAAGTTATAAGATATAAATTTCAGAATTCGATTAAGTCTAACTGTTTCGAAATTTCTGACTAATATCATAATTGTTTTAATTTTCAACTCCTAGTTCATCAATAAAATTTTCTATTATGTTCTAAATATTATAATTTTTATTGTTGAAAATTTCTTGACGTAACACCTACAGAAAGAGATGTCACTTCTATAATGAATGAATACGGTTGAATGATTGCTTGGTTCATGTGATGTCCTTGACTGGTGGATAGAGAAAAAAGAAGGAAAAAAGTAATTTGAAAAACATATAAGATCAGAGAGAGAGTTGATGTTAGAGAGCTTTGATAAATCGTCTTGTACTTAAGTCCTTGACAAGACAATTAGACACAATTAGCATTTGTAATTGATTTTAAAAGAATAATCAAATTAGAAACATAATTGGGCGAACTACAAAATTATTATTTCCACAAAAGAATTAGATTTTTTTTTTTTCTTCTTTTAAGTAGAGTAGTTTACAAGGTGATATTGTCAAGAGAAAATTCCTGTCATTTTCTAGAAAAGTCGTTAGTCAAGTCAATTAAAAAGATGTGTCAAAAGTTGGACCGTTTATTTTTTCAGTTGCAAACCAAAGTAATGGTGGGAGAGTTTCAGTGGTGATAATTGAAATTTATTTATTGTAAATCGAGTACGAATAGGACTTTTGAATCCAAGGCTTATTTTAAATTGTAAAATTATCAAGTGATTTAAAAAAAATTTCATTTAAAATGTGATCTCTGATCAAATTCTCTGACTAACCGCTTTGACCGGGACCGATTTTTTCTAACTAGCAACTAACCGGGACCACTTTTGAGTCCGTAAACCACAACTTCGTAAACCGTTTGTTTGAAGTTTGTAAACCTATAAATTAATTTATTTATTTATTAAGATTTGAAGCTAACTACCACTTTCAATTAATTATTTAAATCCAAGGCTTCTCATGACCGTAAACCTTACAATAATTATGTATACCCAATATTTTTGTAGTAGTGACAGCGTACTTAATAACATAACATGAGCATAAAAGTCAGTTGACTTGGTCAAAGTCTTCTCCTGTCAACATCGCATTGAAATTCGTGCATAAAAAAGTTTGAACGGTTAAGTGAGAAAAAGCAAATTCCTTCTCTTCCAAAAGAAAAACAGCATAAAAGACAGTTGACTTGGTCAAAGTCTTCTCCTGTACCACCATCGCATTGATTTTTCCAGCAACATTGAAAGAGCATATTGTTCCGTCACATTACCTTCAATATGAAATATCTTCCTACGAGCTTCAAACCTAAAAAAAAAAAATGATCTTATCAAAATTGACTTCACAATTGACTGGAAAAAAAAATAATGGAATAGAGATAAGATATGGGTTTAGATGAAGATTTATGAAGAACTGTTTATATCAAAGGACTTAAATTATATCAAAGGTGAGTTAACTGAGTTTAATTAATATGACCCGACTTTTAGAAGCAGTAAATCATGTGACTATTTGCAACAACTATTTCAATTTTTGTTTTCTTTAACCTGTCTCCAAACTGTTCCTCTCTATTAGAAGTCTAGTTAAATGTAAGGTGAAATATGACACTCCCTAAGAACTAAATCTTAATTTGCATATTTCAGTGGAAAAAAAAATTCAGGGTGGTATTTAGAAGCTACATATAAAAAAAATTTACGCATTTGTAAAATTGAGATTAATGCAAGTAAGGAATTGCATGTAGTGGAGCTTTTATAATTTGTCATGGGACCTCTCCACCACCACCAGTGTTGTGCGTCGCCACCTGAAAGCGGCATTTGGTACAGACCTTTCACACAAGAAAACTTTCATTCGCAAACAATCTATTAAATGTACTCGCTGTACTCGCAAACAAGGCGAAAACTTTCATTCGCAAACAAAGTCTATAGTTTCTTAATTGATAATTTTCGTTGTGATCGCATATACGATAAAACACACTCTAAAACATCAATCGACCGTAGATCTTAATCAGAGGCATGGCTGTACTAAAAAAAAAAAAAATACAAGAAGAAAAATCTCACACACACAACAAGTAGTACTAGTTAAAATGAGAAAGGATATACAATATGCCTAACGGTTAACAATAATTTAACATCCAACTCGGATTCAACACTAGAATAACGAGGTTCTTAATAATTCAAAGTACTTCATATTTTAATGCAACTACAAAAACTGGAAATAGCAAATTACAACAACAAAATAAAATAGAAACAAACTTAACAGTATAATGAAAATTCAACTGGCACCAACTTCTTCTGTAGACCTTAACCAACAACAGAGTACATGGAATAATCATTCTCAAGATCCACAAGCCTTTGGAGAAAACTCGGAATCGGAGGCATCAAAACTTCAACAACACCCTCCAACATGTGAACAACTTCTCGCATCGATGGTCTATCTGTTTCCATCTCTTGAATGCACCAACAAGCAACCTTACAAGCTACGTTTACCTGCCCCATGTCGGCATTTCCTTGCAACCTATCATCTAACAGGCACACAACCTCTCCTTGTCTAGTTTTCATAGCAGCATAAAGAGGGAAGTAAGTGCATTCTGGGTTTTGGAATTTCTCTGTGTTTCTCTTCCCTGATATGATTTCGAAAAGCATCATGCCGAAACTATAGACATCGGCTTTTTTTGTAATTGGTTGCCCCGAAATCCATTCGGGTCCAAGATAGCCAATTGTTCCTCTCATTGTTGTTAATGCTCTGCTAAAATCTCTCCCCAGTAGTTTTGCCATACCAAAATCGGCAACTTTAGGACAAAAGTTGGCATCGAGAAGTATATTCCCAGGCTTAATGTCACAATGAATAATGCAATCTCTACATTCCTCATGCAAATAAGTTAAACCTCTTGCAATTCCAACCATTATTTCGTAACGGGTGTTCCAGTTTAAACCATCACCTTGATTTGAAAAGAGATGAGAATCTAAAGAACCATTTGGCATGTACTCATACACCAATGACTGTTTAGTGCCTTCGGAACAAAATCCAAGAAGTTTAACAAGGTTTATGTGCTGAATTATTCCTATCGTTTGCACCTCCGTTCTAAACTGCTTCTCATCAAAGCAAGCATTTTTCATTCTCTTAACAGCCACAACAGTTGAATTTGGTAATGATCCCTTGAAAACACTACCAAAGCCTCCTTCTCCAAGCTTGTGAAAGAAATTCTTGGTGATACTTTTTGTTTCTGCATATGAATATGCAACCAGTTGGTCCCCAGTTATATCCTTTTGGTTGAAGATGAGGCAAATTGCTTTGCGCTTCCAAGAAACCAACAACCCAACAACCAATAAGGTTGCAACCCCTATGGTTGACATATTGATAAATCGATGTGCTCGATGACTATGTTTGGGTGCTGGAGTTTGAAGACGAATGTTCATTTTATATCCATTCCCATAGTCACCTCTTATGATAGTATTTTTTAGTTCTTCAAACCATAGGGTACAGTTATTCTGATAAGAATAAGCGGTACAAGAGCAATTACTAAGACATGCTGCGGCACACTCATTTTCATCTTTTAGCACAAGAAATTGGGGATTATCAGGATACTTATCTATGTTTTCTATTGGGAAGAATACATTATCAGAACTGGAACTTCTACTAATTTGACAATTGAGTGATATATTTCTTGAACAACCTGCACTGTCAACACTGTAGTCGGTTTTGTTTTCCCTTTTTTCTGGATCTGCAGGTTGGAAACCATATGGACAAGAGCATTTTCCTATGTACCTGGTACCTGAGCAGAAGCTTGATGGACCACAATATTAATCAAAATCGCACAGAGTATCAGGACTGAACCAAAGATTATTAAATTTGGGAGGATCATTAAACCAATTCGTGCTAACGAACCCGTCGTCTAATTGTATGAATGTATGATTTTTGTTGGGAACATTAAATGTTACTAAACCATTGCCATCATCCACTATATCAATTAATTGCGGGAATATACCATGATATGTAGCATTACTAGATATTTGTCTGATAATAACCCCCCTAGCTCTGTTTGGATCTAACTCCAAACTAAACGTAATGTAACCTAAAGAATAATAATCCACATATGTGAGGTAAACATTCTTTCCTGTGGCCGTGTTAAACCCAAGCGGTGCTCCCGGGAACCAAGTATCAGTTGGGTGATCAAAACTCTGCCATACTATTCTAGAAATGTTATCCTCTTCTTTTAGTACAAGATTGCCGGTATCAAGAAGAACTGCAATGGTGGAGGTTGTCTCATTCGATCTTGTCAGATGTGTTGACCAGATCAGTTCTTGAGATTTGGTCAGTACTAAATTGCCAGTAGAAGATGTGAGATGTAAGCTGTTGTACCATCTGGCGTGCACAGAGAATCAAGAGCAAGCTGCTGGTTTTTAGCTATTTTAATGCTAAGATTAGTTTCCTATTATTAGAGATTTAGATAATATCTTTATTATTCTGTTTCTTTATTTCTTGTTGTATCCAGCGAGTGGAAAATAAGAAACCACACGCTATATTTAGTAGTTAATGTATTAGGATTTTATTACTATGTTTTGTTATATGTTTTGAATAAAAGGCAATCAGAAAACAGAAAATGGTGCGGCCAATCTTTGCACCACAAACTTGTCTTCTTTGTTATCTGTCTTATTTCTTCCAACACTAAAACAATTTCAATCTTTTGGTTTGTTTTTCCAACATTTGGTATCAGAGCAAAGGTTGAATCATGGCAGATGGGAGTGGAGAGCAAACGCCCCCTGTAGAGAGAACACAACCTAGAACGATTGCAAGAGTAGGTGTCCCAATTCAGTACCCTTTACTGAATGACACAAACTACGGGCTGTGGGCGGTGAAGATGAAGACAATCCTGGGAGCACTGGGTGTATGGGAAGCAGTGGTGGGCGAGGCATCTGTCGAAAAAGAAAAGGATCAGGGAGCCCTAGCCGCCATTTTCCAAGCCGTGCCTGATGCCGTGATAATGGCAATAGCTGAAAAGGAGACAGCAAAAGAAGCATGGGAGACGATCAAGCAGATGAGTGTAGGGGAAGACCGTGTCAGAAAAGCAAGGGCACAGGTATTAAAACGACAGTTCGATCGAATGATTATGTCGGATGCTATATAGTAGAATTCTCTCAAAAATTAACAAGTGCAGTAGGAGAAATTAGATCCCTGGGGGTGGATCTGAAAGATAGTATTGTGGTAGAAAGGTTATTTAGCGCCGTACCCGACAAATTTTTGCCAATTATTGGAACCATAGAACAGTGGGGTGACATATCTTCAATGTCAGTGGCAGAAGCTGTAGGGCGGTTGAGAGTTTTTGAGGAGAGTATAAAAGGGAGACAACAAAATAAAGAAGAAGATGAGAAACTAATGCTCACGCGTTCACAGTGGGAGGCACTATCATTGCAAGAAAGGAAGAGTGGAGAAGGATCTGACAGTAAAGAAAGATGGCAGAAAGGGGAATATGAGAAAAAACCATACAAGAAATTCGACAAGTCAAAGATCAAGTGTTTTAATTGCTCGATTTTCGGGCATTTTGCATCAGAGTGTTGTAAACCAAAGAAGGAAAGGGTGAATCTGGTAGAGAAAGAAGAAGAGGAACCAGCTTTACTGATGCATGAGTTAGTAAGAACCCGAGAAGTAAATTGTGGCAGTGAGGGAACTGTTGAAAGGTCTGGTGAACTGCACATGGGGGCAGAGGTGAAAACTAAAGAAAATGTTTGGTATCTGGACTCAGGGGCCAGCAATCACATGACAGGTTGCATGAAATACTTCACAAATCTTGATACGACTATTCGAGGTTTAGTGAAACTTGGAGATGGCTCGGAGGTGCCTATAGGAGGTCGTGGCACTGTGATAATAAAGGGGCGCTCGGGAGACCAAAGGGCAATATCTGAAGTGTATTACATTCCAAGGCTGACCACTAACATCATTAGTCTGGGGCAGCTTGAGGAAAGAGGGTGCAGAGTAAAAATTGAAGGTGGTGTGTTAAAGGTGCTAGACAGAAGTGGGAGGTTGATAATCCGAGTTCAAAGATCCAAAAACCGATTATACACTCTGAACTTAAACTTGGTGCAGACTATGTGTCTAAGCACGAGTGTTGAATCAGATACTCGGATGTGGCATGCGAGATACGGGCACATTAATTTTCAATTTTTGAAAAAGATGTGTCAAGAAAGGTTGGTGGAAGGATTGCCAAGAATTGAGTGTCTGAAGGAAGCATGTAGGGGATGCACGGTTGGGAAGCAGCGCCGACTACCATTTCCTCAAGAGGCAAATTTCAGAGCAAGTGAAACACTCGAGTTACTTCATGGTGACTTGTGTGGGCCCATTACACCCTCGACTCCAGCTGGTAACAGGTTTTTCTTGTTACTGGTAGATGATTATAGCAGGTACATGTGGATTGTACTGATGAAAACCAAGAACCAAGCTTTCTCATCATTCAAAGAAGTCAAGGAAGCAATTGAAGTAGAGAAGGATGCAAAATTAAAGGCATTTAGAACTGATCGAGGAGGTGAGTTCAGATCAGACGAATTTGTTGAATATTGCAAGAAAATGGGTATTAAGAGGTATTTCACTGCACCATATTCTCCACAACAGAACGGAGTGGTTGAAAGGAGAAATCAAGCAGTATTGGGAATGGCTCGAAGCATGATGAAAAGCATGTGTGTTCCATCTGAGTTCTGGGGAGAAGGTGTGACCACTGCCGTGTACATCTTGAACCGAGCAACAACCAAAAGCGTGATAGGTATGACCCCATATGAAGCATGGCACAAGAGAAAGCCTAGGGTAGATCATTTCCGAATTTTTGGCTGTTTGGTGCATGTGAAGGTAACAAACCCTCATCTCTCGAAGCTCGATGATAGAAGTACTTTGATGGTGTTTATTGGGTACGAAAAAGGGTCCAAAGCTTACAGGGTATACAATCCTATTACAAAGAGGGTGCAAGTGACACGAGATGCGATATTTGAGGAAGATAAGGCATGGGACTGGAATATCGGAGAAAAATGCTCAAATGTTCACACCAGTGATGTTTTCAGAGTTGATCATGAAATTCATGAGCTGCACAGTGAGCAAAGTGGTCAGTATCAATCTGATAGTGAAGATACAGAACATCAAACTCCAGACTCTCCCGCATCCACACATGGCTCAGCAGAGAGCGCAAACTATGAGGAGTTTGAAGATTCGCTTGGCATACCAGTGAGATTTCGAAGTATTGATGAGATATATGCCGAAACTGAACCGATTCAGCTGAACTATTCTGATATGTGTTTGATTGGAATGGAAGAACCAACACATTTCACTGATGCTGCAAAGTATAAGAACTGACTTTGTGCCATGGAAGAAGAGATTGAAGCTATTCAAGATAACAAAACATGGAGTCTAGTGGAGCCTCCTCCGGGACAGAAAGTCATAGGACTCAAATGGGTGTTCAAATTAAAGAAAACTCCAGAAGGCAGAGTTGCAAAGTACAAGGCACGCATTGTAGCAAAGGGATTTGTGCAACAGCAAGGGATTGATTTTGAGGAAGTGTTTGCTCCTGTGGCAAGAATGGAGACAGTGCGAATGATCATGGTGATAGCAGTGCTACAAGGGTGGTCACTACATCATATGGATGTCAAATCTGCCTTTTTGAATGGAGAATTAAAAGAAGAGGTGTATGTCACACAACCACCTGGTTTCGAGGTGAAAGGGAAAGAACATAAAGTGCTAAAGTTGCATAAGGCGCTTTATGGTTTGAAACAGGCTCCGAGAGCTTGGAATTCCAAGTTAGATAGCACTTTGAGGTCAATGAAGTTCGAAAGAAGACAATTGGAGCATGCAGTTTATAGAAGGAAGCATGAGGAAGGAAGCATCCTGGTAGGAGTTTATGTGGATGATCTGTTAATCACAGGAGCCAGTGAATCAGAGATTGCAAAGTTCAAGTTAGAGATGATGAAGAAATTCAAGATGAGTGATCTAGGTTTGTTAACCTACTATCTTGGCATAGAGGTGCAACAGACATCTGACATGATCAGTTTGTGTCAGAAGAACTTTGCTCAGAAGATATTGAAAGAATGTAGTATGGAGGAATGTAATCCAACCCAAGCACCCATGGAAGCCAGGCTCAAACTTAGCAAAACCAGTAAGTTCCCTCCAGTTGATCAAACTAGATACAGGAGCATTGTGGGCAGTCTTCGGTACCTATTGCATACTAGACCTGATCTGGCATACTCTGTGGGGATTGTCAGCCGATTCATGGAGGCTCCTACGACTGAGCATATGGCAGCTGTAAAACACATACTAAGGTACGTAAAGGGAACAATTGATATGGGGTTTTGCTACAAGAAAATGCCAGATGAAGACCCGAGTTTTGTTGGGTTCTCTGATAGTGATATGGCTGGGGATTTAGACGACAGGAAGAGTACTACTGGGGTGATTTATTTCTTGGGAGGTAATCCAATTAGTTGGATCTCGAGGAAGCAAAAGGTAGTAGCTCTATCTTCATGTGAAGCTGAGTACATAGCAGCTGCATCAGCGGCATGTCAGGGCATTTGGCTAGAGTCACTGCGTGCAGACTTTCTGAGTGAGTCATCTCAGAAGATAAAGCTCAAAGTTGATAACAAGTCTGCAATTTCGCTGTGCAGGAATCCTGTATATCATGAACGGAGTAAGCATATTGATACTCGATACCACTTTATAAGAGAGTGTGTGGAAGAAGGGAAAGTAGAGGTTGAACACATCGGGACCAACAATCAACTTGCTGACATATTAACTAAACCATTGGGAAGAGTTAAATTTCTGGTGCTAAGGGAGAAAATAGGAGTGCAGATTGTCAAAAGGAGCACAACGAGCTTAGGGGGAAGAATGTAAGATGTAAGCTGTTGTACCATCTGGCGTGCACAGAGAATCAAGAGCAGGCTGCTGCTTTTAGCTATTTTAATGCTAATATTAGTTTCCTATTTTTAGAGATTTAGATGATATCTTTATTATTCTGTTTCTTTATTTCTTGTTGTGTCCAGCGAGTGGAAAATAAGAAACCACACGCTATATTTAGTTGATAATGTATTAGAATTTTATTACTAAGTTTTGTTATATGTTTTGAATAAAAGGCGATCAGAAAACAGAAAATGGTGCTGCCAGTTTTTGCACCACAAACTTGTCTTCTTTGTTATCTGTCTTATTTCTTCCAACACTAAAACAATTTCAATCTTTTGGTTTGTTTTTCCAACAGAAGAAATATGCAGTTTAGAATGGTGAATAGGATTGCCTCTATTAGCAACCCACAACAGATTATCATCAGAAGAGTTTACAAGCCTAATCCCGAGGTAGAAGATATAATACCCGACATAATCAGGGAAGAGGCCAAGTTCATAGGTACCATCTTTGGAAACTAAGGTTTGGTTTCCAGAAAGAGTCTGACCTGACAGGAGGGTGTCGCCGGCTGTACAGAGACGACTCCCCATGATGAAGATGATGATGGTTGAAATGAATAGTGTCATCGGCAAGTTTTTCCTCTGTATCTGTTCTTCTTTAATTAAAACCAAAGGATTGTGTGTGTGAGAGGGTGCGACACAAACACACACACTTTATCCTACAGAAAGAGATGTCACTTCTATAATGAATGAATACGGTTGAATGATTGCTTGGTTCCTGTTATGTCGTTGACTGGTGGATAGAGAAAAAGAAAACAAAACGTAATTTGAAAAACATACAAGATCAGAGAGAGATTTGATGTTAGAGAGCTTTGATTAATCGCCTTGTACTTAAGTCCTTGACAAGACAATTAGACACAATTAGCATTTATGTAGTACGTAATTGATTTTAAAAGAATATCAAATTAGAAACATAATTGGGCGAACTACAAAATTCTAATTTTCACAAAAGAATTAGATATTATTTTTCTTCTTTCAATTAGAATAGTTTACAAGATGATATTGTCAAGGGAAAATTCCTGTCATTTTCTAGAAAGTCGTTAGCCAAGTGAATTAAAGAGTTGTGTGATAATGAAATTCATTATTATAAATCTAGTATGAATAAGATTTTGTTCATTATTTTAGCAGATAATTATACTAAAAGAATTTATTAACCTATTAAAATACATTACAAAAATAATTCGTATTAAATTTTCATTAAACACATTTGTAGTCAGTTCTCATCTACACACGATTTACTTAATTAAAAAAAGGATGAGCGTGACACGATATATTCAGCTCCCAAAACAATTACTGGACGCATCAAGTTTTGTAATACTGGAGGAGAACAATTATATGCAAGTGAATCATATTTGACTTGAAAGCAGCAAAGTGTAATGATTTAGACTCGACTTTGAATAATTCAACAAATAAATTCATCAAAAAGTCTATAAAAATTTTCAACAAGGAAAACGACTGCTGCTTTTAAAAAAGCAAGAGTAGTGGGGTTGTTAACCTTCGTTCACATTATAAAAAAGTATTTTTTTTTCTTCACACATATAATTCTTGTAAATCCACAATCTCTGATACACAGTTTGTGGAATAAATTTTATATCTTATAACTTACAACTGGTTTAAGGATTAAATAAAACAGCATGTACTTGTTAATGAACAATTTTTAATACTGTTTTTAAATCAATTTAACTAATTAAAACTAAAATAAAGAAACTTTTGGAAAGAAACATACCAACAAAATTTCATATAATTTGCCATTTTATTTATAGTTTGCTGATGTTTAAAGATGATAATTTCAGACAATTAAAAATCTAATTCATTTGATAAGTGCTATAATATGTATAAAATGTAATTGTTGATGAATATATATATATAAGAGACAATACAAGGTCCTCTTTATTTAATTCTCTATTGTGCTGGTACATGGAGAGAGAACCTGTTGGAAACGCTTAATGCATTCGACCAGACATACTTAGCATAGCCATTATGTATTTGGCAGTTTTCACAACAACAAAAATAAAATAGAAATTACTACAACAAAAATACAACTGGCACAAACTTCTGGTATAGACCTTAACCAAGTACATGTTGGGGTTCAGATGCGGAAGCATTTAAGGACTAATTTTTTCGAACACCTTGCGGACATACACCAATACCCGATCAAATGGAGAGAAATATGAAAGTCACACAAGAAGCCAACAATAACAAGAAATCAATCACAAAAATAAAAGAGAGACAAAATTTTATGTGGAAACTCTTTCGGGAAAAAACCACGTGCGCGTGTATACATTTGGAGTTATTAATCATCGTTCTTGTTTTTTAAAGAATGTCAGGCCATTGAAAATCCACATATATAAGTTCGTATTAAAATCAACATATGCGGTATGCAGTGATCTTTTACATGCATGAACAAAATCACATTTAAAAACATTATTGCTTATGAGGTTTTCTTTTACTGATACATAACAATTTATTTTGTTATGTTGCTTTATGGGTAAACAAGAGAAACAAAAATCATTAATATAAATTGTATTATTTGTTGTTGTCATATTATTACACATTTGGTTGTCATATAACGACTCTTGTTATCATTATAAAAGTTATCCTCCTCTCTCTAAGATTTATATGAATTTTGTGTACTAAAATAGTGAAAAAAGTCATGTTTACTAAAATGAGATCATTAAATAACAAATAAATTCCTCATATGATATTAAAAAAATTAATAGAAATGAAAATATGACTTTGATTGTCTGGGTTTTCATTATAATTCTTACTTAATGAATTAGAGAAAATTTATCCTGAACCATAGTGATTCTTGAAATGATTTTAAGTTCTCACAATTGTGGCTATAAAAAAAATATGTTCTTCTTCTAACATTGACAGATTTTTCTTCATTTTTCTGTTTGTTGCACATAACTTCATAATTTCATAGGTTTGTCAAAAGCAAATGAGATGGCGTACTTTACTGCTAAACGCTGCTTTTAGCGTTAATTTCATCATTACTAAGTAAGTAAGGCAGCAGAAATGGTAAATACCAATGATGACAATAGCAGTATTGGTTAAATAAATTCCTTACAATGAGAGTATCAATTATCAATCAATTATTGTATAAATATGACCTTAGTTCATCCAATTTAATGACAAATTCAATTTAGGTAAAGCAAGTAAAATAAAAAATCAAGATCTATACTTTAGACCCTCCAGATATCATCAATTAATAACGGACCCTCTAAAGAAGAAACTTATTTTTCCTCATCCAACCGTTAATTTTTATCGAAATTCGTGCATAAAAATATTTGAACGATTAGATGAGAAGAAAAAGAAAATTCCGGCTTTTCCAAAAGAAAAACAGAATATTCGAACTCTAATAACAGAACGCTGCACTAGAACTTTTAGAGAAAAAAAAATGCAATTTGCTTCAACTTGCTGAACAAGTTGAAGCGCAATGGAGATCCAGTTCGTTAACAGGCGCTTAAGAAGGAAAGAATATCAACATAACAAATAATACTTTTAATTTAATCTTTCTGTTTTTCTGATTCCTACTTTATTTCGTTCTTATTTTCATTTTTATTTTATTTTATGCTCAAATGTATTGAGCAGAATTGTTTTTTCTTTTATTTAGTTACAAAAATTTTGTAACCTCAAAATGATTAATGAAATAAGGGCGTGACCCTTTTTTCTTTGTCAAAAAAAATAACAGACATGAACATAAAAGAAAGTTGACTTGGTCAAAGTCTTCTCTGTCAACATCTGGAAACTATCATCGCATTAATTTTTCCAACAACATTGAAAAGAGCATTCATCTTTCACATTAACTTCAGTTTGAAAGATCTTCGTAAATTGACTTCACAATTCACTGACTTTATGAAGAACTGTTTATATTAAACAAAAAAAAAAAGCTAATGGAAGATAGATGAGATATGGGTTTAGAAGACCCCGGAAAGAAGATTTATGAATAACTGTTTATATCAATTTTTGTTTTTTTTAACCTGTCTCCAAACTGTTCCTCTCGATTAGAGGTAAATTTAGGTGAAATATGACACTCCCCAGAACTTATATCTTAATTTGCATATTTCAATGAAAAAAAAATCAGGGTGGTATTTAGAAGCTAAATATAAAAAAATTACGCATTTGTAAAATTGAGACTAATGCAAGTAAGAAATTGTAGTGGAGTTTTTATAATTTGTCAATAAATTAGTTTACCACTCTCGTCTCTCTCGTTTGTACCTTCTCATACGGAGAAGAGAATGAGAGAGAGAAGAGAGTCGAGTCGAGCGGAACAGAGCCGACAGGAGCCGGGAGTGCAGTATCGTCGGAGCTCAGAGCGAGGTGAGTAGATCCGGGCATCGGAGTGCGGCAGTGAGTAGATCCGACCATCGGAGCATGGCTGTGAGTGTCGGATTGCGGTGGTGAGTAGATCCGGCCGTCAGAATGCGGCGACTATCGGATGAAAACGGATCCGGTCGTAGAAAGGCATGGAGAATGAGGTATTAGAGTGCAGAAAAGTATAAATAAGTATGATTAAATTATGAGAGTAGTTTAAATGAATTAATGAGAATAAATGAATTTAGATTTAAAAATTAGAGTCATTTGACTCGTTGTAAATACATTTTTTTATGAAAGAAATTGTTAGTATGCATTTAAAGTCACTCACTTTAAAAAAAAAAATTTACGTATTTTGTCATTTTAAAATAGTTATATTGTGTATATGGCAATATAATTGTTTATTACTGTTATTTATGTCTTGGACTGGAGCCTCAGTCTAACCTGTTCAAGAGTGGATTTACAGTTCAACGGGGGTAGATAGCTGCCTATAATTTAAAAAAAAAAAATTAATTTGTGCGAGGGCTCAAATGTACTATTGTTTTCGCACCACAATCATGTCCCACATTCTTATTTTTTTGGTGAAAGACGATTCAAACCGCTCAACATGACCTCCATTTTAATATGTACTTGGAGGCCAAATTTTACTATATTTTTTTCGTAATCTTTTACTATATTTTTAGATAGGTACAAACCCATTGTTTTTAGATGGTTCGGAATTTTTTGAAAAACAGTGATTTTGTACATATAAAAGAAATAGTAAAATAATTTGATATATAATTTTGTGAAGAATATGTTAAGCGGTTTGATTCGACTGTTTCCCTTTGAAAATGGAGATAATGATATGAAGTATGATTGAGATACCGAAATCAATAAAACATTTGAGCATTCCTCTTAATTAATATATAACTTCAATTGTCTAGGCCGTTGTTTATCTCTAGATCTGTAAATTGCCCATCCTTGGACTGGGCCTCAGGTCTGGTTAGTGGTTTGTTTGGGCCGAGATCGAATTGTTGAATCTTATTGGTTCATCCATTTGGTTTTATTATTGTGAGATCATATATAAAGTTGTGAGTGTTCATGAATATATCTTCTCTTTTATTAAATATTTGTCCATGAAAACAATAAATTAATTTGTATATTTATCCATCTAATTCAACTGATTTATTAATGTTTCAATTTTGTCAGTTTACTAAATCTAAAATATTGATTAAGAAAGAAAATAATTAATTGTGCTCTTAATTAATCAACAGTTTTTGTATCAGCATCAGTCGTGAACTCAAATAAAAGAAGCAAAATCCTGTAAAAACCCCAAGTTCAAAATATAAACAACTCTGGTCATATAGATAACCCAAAAGTACTAAAAATACATCCAACTTTTATGCATCCTTTTCTTGTCTAATCTGAGCTGTTCAGTGCGCATTAAGATATTCCGTTCAATTTGGCAGTTCACAATTTTAATGTACGGACAAATATCGACCCGGATCCAATGCCATAAACCACACATCATACCGAATTTGACCCCATATCCATCGAATACACACTGCTCCTCACATTGGAGAATTCTGACCAGTGCAATACCTGACCAGGTAGAATGAGAAATGAGTTGTCAGTTTTAATCTGACACAAATCTCAATACAGTCCTCCCTATATTCAGAATAGAATCGGACGTTACCGATCCGATTTCTGGCCGAGTTACGCGCTAGACGATTTTTTTGTCGAATTTTGGCTGAAACGGTACGATTCTAGTCAAATTTTGGCCGAAACGGTTCTATTCCAGTCAAATTTCGGCTGAAACGGCTGTTTTCCGGCATGCTGACTTGAGCAAAAATTTGCTCACAGCAAGATTCGAACCTGGGAGCTCTAGCGAAAATATGACTTGAGCAAAAATTTGATCACATTTCACATTTTGTTGTTAGATTCGAGTAGCTATTATATTTAACGTATTAGTTACTGTACCAAAGGGATACAACTGGTCTAAATTTTATGAACCACTCAACATGATCTTCATAATAAATTATGCTTGGAGACCAAATTTTATATTTTTTAGAATTTTTTTACTATTTTTTAAGATATGTACAAAATCATTGTTTTAAGGATATTCTGGACCATCCGATAAAGTGATTTTGTATCTATCTTAAAAAATAGTAAAAAAATTCTACAAAATATAAAATTTGGTCTCCAAGCATATTTTATTATGAAGGTCATGTTGATCGGTTCGGATCATCTGTTCGGACTTTGAAAATAGAGAAAATAAAAATTGAGTGCATTGGAAGCATAGAAAAGAGGATGCATTGGAGCCCCCCTCTATCTTTAAATACTAAGCCAAGTCCAATTAATATATGCATTGCATGAATCGATTCTGCCACGTGAAGTTGTTATTTTGAGGCAAAGTCATAGACTGATATTTTGGGCCTAGAAAATATTAGGACCAGTATAAGTCTTTTGATTTGCGGCCCAAATTTAGTATTCCTATTTTTTTATCAATTATTCTTATTTTTTTAGTACAAAACAACTTCTGATAAAGTTTTCAATCCAATTCAGACGATTCCTACCGATTCATCTGACTCCAATTCTACGGTCAAGTGACCGATTCCGATTTTTCCATCTATGCTAAGAATAACTACTGACTTATGATTTTGAACTTTACTTTAATTAATAATTAGAACACATTAAAATCGATATACCTTACAAATTCGTGATGAAATTTGCGGGTGACGTACAATAACTTTTTTGAATTATAATATATATTCAAAAGGAAAAATATATAGAAGAATAACTAAAAGACAATCGAAATAACCACGTAATATATTCAGTATTAGATTCTTTTGGATCGTTTCGGTGAGACAAACATGTTAGAATTAAATCTGATCCAATTTGAAATCTTTAAAATAGCATTTATAATTTTATATACATTAAACAGTTTAAATATTTTCATGCAAAAGAGATTCTCAAATAAACTACTTGCAGGGACTTCTAAGAATTTTTTCTTAATTGAATAAAAAGAGATTCAACAATAAATAAAAAGATTCTTAATAAGTAGAATTACTTCATAACTTAATGCAGCTACATAAACCGGAAAGAGGAAATTACAACAACAAAAATAAAATAGAAACAAACTTAACAGTATAATGAAAATCCAACTGGCACCAACTTCTTCTGTAGACCTTAACCAACAACAGAGTACATGGAATAATCATTCTCAAGATCCACAAGCCTTTGGAGAAAACTCGGAATCGGAGGCATCAAAACTTCAACAACACCCTCCAACATGTGAACAACTTGCCGCATCGATGGTCTATCTGTTTCCATCTCTTGAATGCACCAACAAGCAACCTTGCAAGCTATGTTTAGCTCCCCCATGTCGGCATTACCCTGCAACCTATCATCTAAAAGGCACACAATCTCTCCTTGTCTAGTTTTCATAGCAGCATAAAGAGGGAAGTAAGTGCATTCTGGGTTTTGGAATTTCTCTGTGTTTCTCTTCCCTGATATGATTTCGAAAAGCATCATGCCGAAACTATAGACATCGGCTTTTTTTGTAATCGGTTGCCCCGAAATCCATTCGGGCCCAAGATAGCCAATTGTTCCTCTCATTGTTGTTAATGCTCTGCTGAAATCTCTCCCCAGTAGTTTTGCCATACCAAAATCGGCAACTTTAGGACAAAAGTTGGCATCGAGAAGTATATTACCAGGCTTAATGTCACAATGAATAATGCAGTCTCTACATTCCTCATGCAAATAAGTTAAACCTCTTGCAATTCCAACCATTATTTCGTAACGGGTGTTCCAGTTTAAACCATCACCTTGATTTGAAAAGAGATGAGAATCTAAAGAACCATTTGGCATGTACTCATACACCAACGACTGTTTACTGCCTTCGGAACAAAATCCAAGAAGGTTAACAAGGTTTATGTGCTGAATTATTCCTATTGTTTGCACCTCTGTTCTAAACTGCTTCTCATCAAAGCAAGCATTTTTCATTCTCTTAACAGCCACAACAGTTGAATTTGGTAATGATCCCTTGAAAACACTACCAAAGCCTCCTTCTCCAAGCTTGTGAAAGAAATTCTTGGTGATACTTTTTGTTTCTGCATATGAATATGCAACCAGTTGGTCCCCAGTTACATCCTTTTGGTTGAAGATGAGGCAAATTGCTTTGCGCTTCCAAGAAACCAATAACCCAACAACCAATAAGGATGCAACCCCTATGGCTGACATAATGATAAATCGATGTGCTCGATGACTATGTTTGGGTGCTGCAATTTGAAGACGAATGTTCATTTTATATCCATTCTGGTAGTCACCTCTTAGGATAGTATTTTTTAGTTCTTCAAACCATAGGCTACAGTTATTCTGATATGAGTAAGCGGTACAAGAGCAATTACTAAGACATGCTGCGGCACACTCGTTTTCATCTTTTAGCACAAGCAATTGAGGATTATCAGGATACTTATCTATGTTTTCTATTGGGAAGAATACATTATGAGAACTGGAACTTCTACTAATTTGACAAATGAGTGATATATTTCTTGAACAACCGGCACTGTAGTTGTATTTGTTTTCCCATTGTTCTGGATCTGCAGGTTGGAAACCGTAAGGACAAGAGCATTGTCCTGAGTACCCGGTACCTGAGCAGAAGCTAGATGAACCACAATATGAATCAAAGTCGGTACTTGAGCAGAAGCTAGATGGACCACAATATGAATCAAAGTCGCACCAAGTATCAGGACTAGACCAAAGAGTATTAAAATTGGGAGGATCATTAAACCAATTCATGCTAACGAACCCATAGTAATCCAATTGTATGAATGTATAATTTTTGTTGGGAACATTAAATGTTACTAAACCATTGCCATCATCCACTATATCAATTAATTGCGGAAATATACCATGATATGTAGCATTAGTTGGTAATTGTCTGATAATAAACCCTCTACCTCTACTTGGATCTAACTCCAAACTGAAACTGTACTCAATATAACCAAAATAATAACCATCATTTGTGAGGTAAACATTCTTTCCCGTGGCAGTGTTAAATCCAAGTGGTGCTCCCGGGAACCAATAATCAGTTGGGTGATCAAAACTCTGCCATACTATTTTAGAAGTACTAACATCTTCTTTTAGTACAAGATTGCCGGTATCAAGCAGAACTGCGGTGGTAGATGTTGTTTCATCCGATCTTGTCAGATTTGTTGACCAGATCAGTTCTTGAGATTTGGTCAGTACTAAATCGCCAGTAGAAGAAATATGCAGTTTAGAATCGTGAATAGGATTGCCTCTATTAGCAACCCACAACATAGTATCAGGAAAGATTACAAGCCGAATCCCCAAGTAGTGGTAATAAGACCCGTCATCATCAGCGAAAAGGCCAAGTTCATAGGTACCATCTTTGGAAACTAAGGTTTGGTTTCCAGAAAGAGTCTGACCTGACAGGAGGGTGTCGCCGGCTTTACAGAAACGACTTCCCATGATGAAGATCATGATGGTTAAAATGAATAGTGTCATCGGCAAGTTTTTCCTCTGTATCTGTTCTTCTTTAATCAAAACCAAAGGATTGTGTGTGTGGGAGGGTGTGAGACACACACACACACTTTATCCTACAGAAAGAGATGTCCCTTCTATAATGAATGAATACGGTTGAATGATTGTTTGGTTCATGTTATGTCCTTGACTGGTGGATAGAGAAAAAGAAGGAAAAAAGTAATTTGAAAAACATATAAGATCAGAGAGAGATTTGATGTTAGAGAGCTTTGATTAATCGCCTTGTACTTAAGTCCTTGACAAGACAATTAGACACAATTAGCATTTATGTACGTAGTACGTAATTGATTTTAAAAGAATATCAAATTAGAAACATAATTGGGCGAACTACAAAATTATAATTTTCACTAAAGACTTAGATTTTTTTTTCTTCTTCTTTCAAGTAGAATAGTTTACAAGGTGATATTGTCAAGAGAAAATTCCTGTCATTTTCTAGCGTTAGTTAAGTCAATTAAAAAGATGTGTCAAAAGTTGGACCATTTATTTTTTCAGTTGCAAACCAAATTAATGGTGGGAGAGTTTTAGTGGTGATAATTGAAATTTATTTATTATAAATCGAGTACGAATAAGACTTTTCCACCAAGTCTGTAAACTTTATTTCACAAGTTTGTAAGGTGGTTGCTTCAAATCTGTAAACTATTCAAGTAATTTAAATTTTTTACATTTAAGATGTGTTCTCCGGTCAAATTTTCAGGCTAACCGCTTTGACCAGAACCACTTCTAGAAGGTTTACTGACTTTTCAAAACTAGCAACTAACCGGAGCCACTTTTAAGTCTGTAAATTCAAATTGTTCATCACCAAATCTGTAAACCACAACTTTGTAAAGCATTTGTTTGAAGTCTGTAAACTTGTAAATTAATTTAAATTTTTATTTTTTTAGATCTGAAGCTAACTGCTACTTGCAATTATTTAAATCCTAGATTTTTGATGACTATAAACCTTACGATATAACCCTGTACACTCAATATATTTGTAGTAGTAACAGCTTACTTAATAACATAGTACATGAACATAAAAGATAGTTGACTTGGTCAAAGTCTTCTTCTCTCAACAACTGGAAACCACCATCGCATTAATTTTTCCAACAACATTGAAAAGAGCATTGATTGAAGAAAGATCTTCTTAAAATTGACTTCACAGTTGACTGAGTTTATGAAGAACTGTTTATATTTAAAAAAAAAAAACATACATAGGTGAAAAAAAACATAACATGTAAAGAACTGTTTATATTTCAGTGAAAATAAAAATCAAGGTGGTATTTAGAAGCTAAATATAAAAAATGTATTCATTAGTAAAATTGAGACATGCAAGTAAGGAATTGAAGTGGAGTTTTTATAATTTGTCAATAAATTATTTAATAAATTATTTTACGTATTTTGTCATATTAAGTAGTTATATTGTGTATATTGGCAATATAATTGCGGGTTACATGTTACTGTTATTTATGTCTTGAAAACCTAACATGTTCAATGTCGGATCCACATAGGTAGATAGTGCCTTACAATTTAAAAAAAATACTTTAATTTATGACGAGGGCTTAAATGTACTATATATTGTATTGTTTTCGCTCCTCAATCACATGCTCTACATTCTTATTTTTTTTTTCAAAGGTCAAAAAAGTGATTTGAACCGCTCAACATAATCTCTATTTGAAAATGTGTTTGGAGACCAAATTTTATATATTTTTTTTTAACTTTTTACTATATTTTTAGATGGTACAAAATCATTGTTATTGGATGGTTCAGAATTTTGTGAAAAACATGATTTCGTACCTATCAAAAAATGAAAGTAAAAATATTCCAAAATTTTATATAAAGATTATGTAGAGCGGTTAGGTTCAACCATTTTCTCTTTAAAAATGGAGATAAGAATGTAAAGCATAATTGGAGTATAAAATCAATGGGACATTTAAGCCTTCCTCTTAATTCATATATAACTTCAATTGTCTAGGCCATTGTTTATCTCTAGATCTGTAAATTGCCCATCCATGGACTGGGCCTCAGGCCTGGTTAGTTGTTTGTTTGGGCCGAAATCGAACTGTTGAATCTTATTGGTCGTTCATCCATTTGTTAGTACACATATAAAGTTGTGCTGTTCATAAATATATCTTCTCTTTTATTAAAAATTTGTGCATCAAAACAATAAATTAATTTGTATATTTATCCATCAAATGCAAATTCTTTATTAATGTTTCCATTTCTCAGTTTACTAATTAAATCTACAGTATTTATTAAGAAAGAAAATAATCTATTGTGCTCTTAATTAATCAACAGTTTCTGTAGCATGCATCAGTACGTGAACTCAAATAAAACAAGGACCTCTCCACCACCACCGGTGTTGAGCGTAGCCACCTGAAAGCGGCGTTTGGTACAGACCATTCACACAAGAAAACTTTCATTCGCAGACAATTTATTAAATGTACTCGCTTTTACAATAATGGACATGAGAAGGAGGGGTATTGGGTTCTTCATCCCCATGTCAGGAAGAGCAGAGAAACGAAGATAGACAACACTTGAAGATCGGGACTTTTCAAATTGGGCGATCGATATTCTTCGGTCTCAGACGCCCAATGAAGCATGTATACATTACAACAACAACAAAAAATCAAATTCACAATTTACCACAAATCTTATTTAATTTTTCACAATGAACCATGCATACAGTACAAAGAAAATCAAAGAATAACTACTGACTAATATTTCTAAACTGTGCTATGAATTAAAAATTAGAACAACTCAAAATCGATATACCTTACAAATTGGTGATGAAAATTGCAGGTGACCATAACTTTTATGAATCGTAATATATATTCAAAAAGGAAAAATATATAGAAGAATAAGTAAAAGACAATTGAAATAACCATATAATATATTCAATATTACATTCTTTTGGATCATTTCTGTGAGACAAATATGTTAGAATTAAATCTGATCCAATTTAAAATCTTTAAAATAGCAATGATATACAATATTTAAACAGTTTAAAATATTTTCCTGCAAGAGAGATTCTCAATAAACTATTTGCAAGGATTTCTAAGAAACTTTTCTTAATTGATAATTTTGGTTGTGATCGCATATACAATAAAACACACTCTAAAACATCAATCAACCGTAGATCTTAATCAGAGGCATGGCTGTACCCGAAAATAAAAATACAAGAAGAAAAATCTCACACACACAACAAGTAGTACTAGTTAAAATGAGAAAGGATATACAATATGCCTAACGGTTAACAATAATTTAACATCCAACTCGGATTCAACACTAGAATAACGAGATTCTTAATAATTCGAAGTACTTAATAACTTAATGCCGCTACATAAACTGGAAATAGCAGATTACAACAACAAAATAAAATAGAAACAAACTTAACAGTATAATGAAAATTCAACTGGCACCAACTTCATCTGTAGACCTTAACCAACAACAGAGTACATGGAATAATCATTCTCAAGATCCACAAGCCTTTGGAGAAAACTCGGAATCGGAGGCATCAAAACTTCAACAACACCCTCCAACATGTGAACAACTTGTCGCATCGATGGTCTATCTGTTTCCATCTCTTGAATGCACCAACAAGCAACCTTACAAGCTATGTTTAGCTCCCCCATGTCGGCATTTCCCTGCAACCTATCATCTAACAGGCACACAATCTCTCCTTGTCTAGTTTTCATAGCAGCATAAAGAGGGAAGTAAGTGCATTCCTGGTTTTGGAATTTCTCTGTATTTCTCTTCCCTGATATGATTTCGAAAAGCATCATGCCGAAACTATAGACATCGGCTTTTTTTGTAATTGGTTGCCCCGAAATCCATTCGGGTGCAAGATAGCCAATTGTTCCTCTCATTGTTGTTAATGCTCTGCTAAAATCTCTCCCCAGTAGTTTTGCCATACCAAAATCGGCAATTTTAGGACAAAAGTTGGCATCGAGAAGTATATTCTCAGGCTTAATGTCACAATGAATAATGCAATCTCTACATTCCTCATGCAAATAAGTTAAACCTCTTGCAATTCCAACCATTATTTCGTAACGGGTGTTCCAGTTTAAACCATCACCTTGATTTGAAAAGAGATGAGAATCTAAAGAACCATTTGGCATGTACTCATACACCAACGACTGTTTACTGCCTTTGGAACAAAATCCATGAAGGTTAACAAGGTTTATGTGCTGAATTATTCCTATCGTTTGCACCTCCGCTCTAAACTGCTTTTCATCAAAGCAAGCATTTTTCATTCTCTTAACAGCCACAACAGTTGAATTCGGTAATGATCCCTTGAAAACACTACCAAAGCCTCCTTCTCCAAGCTTGTGAAAGAAATTCTTGGTAATACTTTTTGTTTCTGCATATGAATATGCTACCAGTTGGTCTCCAGTACTTATATCCTCTTGGTTGAAGATAAGGCAAATTGCTTTGCGCTTCCAAAAAACCAATAACCCAACAACCAATAAGGCTGCAACCCCTATTGCTGACATAATGATAAATCGATGTGGTTGATAACTATGTTTGGGTGCTGCAATTTGAACACGAATGTTCATCTTATATCCATTCCCGTAGTCACTTCTTAGGATAGTATTTTTTAATTCACCAAACCATAGGCTACATTTATTCTGATATGAGTAAGCGGTACAAGAGCAATTACTAAGACATGCTGCGGCACACTCATTTTCATCTTTTAGCACAAGAAATTGGGGATTATCAGGATACTTATCTATGTTTTTAATTGGGAAGAATACATTATCGGAACGGGAACTTCTACTAATTTGACAATTGAGTGATATATTTCTTGAACAACCGGCACTGTAGTAGTATTTGTTTTCCCATTGTTCTGGATCTGCAGGTTGGAAACCATAAGGACAAGAGCATTGTCCTGCGTACCCGGTACTACCTGAGCAGACGCTAGATGGACCACAATATGAATCAAAGTCGCACAGAGTATAAGGACTAGACCAAAGAGTATTATAATTGGGAGGATCATTAGCCCAATACATGCTAACGAACCCATAGTAATCCAATCGTATGAATGTATGATTTTTGTAGGGAACATTAAATGTTGCTAAACCATTGCCATCATCCACTATATTAATTAATTGCGGAAATATACCATGATATGTAGCATTACTTGATAATTGTCTGATAATAAACCCACTAGCTCTACTTGGATCTAACTCCAAACTGAAACTGAACCGAATAGAAGCAAGATAATAACCATCAGTTATGAGGTAAACATTCTTTCCCGTGGCAGTGTTAAATCCAAGTGGTGCTCCTGGGAACCAAGTATCAGTTGGGTGATCAAAACTCTGCCATACTATTCTAGAAACAGTATCATCTTCTTTTAGTACAAAATTGCCGGTATCAAGCAGAACTGCAATGGTAGAGGTTGTTTCATCCGATCTTGTCAGATTTGTTGACCAGATCAGTTCTTGAGATTGGGTCAGTACTAAATTGCCAGTAGAAGAAATTTTCAGTTCAGACATAAGAGGATATTGAAGTGGATTGTCTCTATTGGCAACCCACAACAGATTATCAGAAAAGTTAACAAGCCAAATCCCTAGGTAGTAGGAGTCATTAGCGAAAAGGCCGAGTTCATAGATACCATCTTCGGAAACTAAAGTTTCAGATCCAGAAAGAGTCTGACCTGGCATGAGGGTGTCGCGGGCTTTACAACGACGACTTCCCATGATGAAGATGATGATGGTTAAAATGAATAGTGTCATCGGCAAGTTTTTCCTCTGTATCTGTTCTTCTTTAATTAAAACCAAAGGATTGTGTGTGTGAGAGGGTGCGACACAAACACACACACGTTATCCTACACAAAGAGATGTCACTTCTATAATGAATGAATACGGTGGAATGATTGCTTGGTTCCTGTTATGTCCTTGACTGGTGGATAGAGAAAAAAGAAGGAAAAAAGTAATTTGAAAAACATATAAGATCAGAGAGAGATTTGATGTTAGAGAGCTTTGATTAATCGCCTTGTACTTAAGTCCTTGACAAGACAATTAGACACAATTAGCATTTGTAATTGATTTTAAAAGAATAATCAAATTAGAAACATAATTGAGCGAACTACAAAATTATAATTTTCACAAAAGAATTAGATTTTTTTTTTTCTTCTTTCAAGTAGAATAGTTTACAAGGTGATATTGTCAAGAGAAAAGTCGTTGGTCAAGTCAATTAAAAATTGCAAACCAAATTAATGGTGGGAGAGTTTCAGTGGTAATAATTGAAATTTATTTATTATAAATCGAGTACGAATAGGACTTTTGCATCCAAGTCTTATTTTAAATCTGTAAACTTATCAAGTAATTTAAATTTTTTTATTTAAGATGTGGTCTTTGGTCAAATTCTCGGACTAACCGCTTTGATCGGGACCGATTTCTCCTAACTAGCAACTAACCGGGACCACTTTTAAAACCACAACTTTGTAAAGCGTTTGTTTGAAGTTTGTAAACCTATAAATTAATTTAATTTTTTTTTTTAAGATCTGAAGCTAACTACCACTTTCAATTAAATACATACATATATATATATATATATATATATATATATATATATATAAAACTTTTTCATGTGACTATTTGCAACAGTTTTTTCTAGTTTTGTTTTCTTTAACCTGTCTCCAAATTTTGTTACTTTCGATAGAAGTCTAGGTAACTGTAGGTGAAATATGACACTCCCCAGAACTTAATCTTAATTTACATATTTCAGTGAAAAAAAATTATCAGGGTGGTATTTAGAAGCTAAATATAAAAAATTTACTCATTAGTAAAATTGAGACTAATGCATATAAGGAATTGTAGTGGAGTTTTTATAATTTGTCAATAAATTCTTTAATAAATTATTTTACGTATTTTGTCATATTAAGTAGTTATATCGTGTATATTGGCAATATAATTGCGGGTTAATTACATGTTACTGTTATTAATGTCTTGAAAATCTAACATGTTCAATGTTGGATCCACATAGGTAGATAGTGCCTTACAATTAAAAAATAAATACTTTAATTTATGACGGGGGCTTAAATGTATTATTGTTTTCGTTCCTCAATCATGCTCCACATTCTTATTTTATTTTTTTTCAAAGTTAAAAAAAGCGATTTGAACTGCTCAACATGATCTCTATTTTAAAATCACTACAGCAAACAGACCCATCAGCGACCGGTCAAATCGGTCTCTGAAGGGTTTTTCGCCGGTCTCTGATGGGTGTACCGGTCGCTGATGACCGAAATCGGTAGCAGATGACTCGGACGCAGATGCTTCGTCGCTGATGACTCCCTCGCTGACGTCACCGGTCGCTGAAGGGTCAGGCGCCGGTCGCTGATGCCCATTTAGCGACCGATTAGTTCGGTCTCTGATGCTGCGTGCTGACGTGGGACAAGGTCATCAGCGACCGATTGGCCGGTCTCTGATGGTTCAAAATCGGTAGCAGATGGTTATTTTTTTTTTTTTATATTTTGTTTGTTATTTTTCTTTTTCCCAATTGGTACGAAACGTACCAAGCAATAAATACATAATTTACTGTCGTTGTTTTCGATCGACAAATATATAATTCACATGCAAGCAATTGAAGAATATAAAAGAATACATTACTTAAATGTTTGTTTCATTTACAAATAAAGTAAAAGATATTTACAGTTTTACATATGTAATTTGTCTGATAAACAAAGATTAATTATGTTTTGCTAGAACCCTTCCATATTTTGCCCCTGTAATTTTTATAGTGACAAAAATTAACAAAAGCTGATGCTAACATTGTTGATGCTAACAAAAAAAAGTATATTTTGGAAGATTTTGGGTCAGATGTAGACAAGTGCCTCCCTTGAACTCATTTGGCTCTGCCACTGCCACTGCCTAAAGTTGTTCTATAATGTTAGATTAGTTTCCTTTAATTGAGAAAAACTGATGGTAAATTCCATTCTTTCAATCAATATATGTAAAATACTACCAATTTCCCAGCATTGGCCCTCAAATAGCTCAGCCTCTGTTCTATGTCAGGTTCGTACTGCATCACATACGGCCGTAGGAATGTATCATACACCGCATCGGTACCCTATTTAAGAGCAAACATTTTTCCAAGCATAATGTATCATATAATAAAGGAGTGATTGTTTCATTTTGTTGATGAAATATTATATAAGACATGAAAAACTTGTAATTTGAGTGATTATATATGTATATATACCTTAGTCTTTGGATACCATAAGTAAACTAGAAAAGCAAGCTTTAGTTCCCCATATGCAGGAATCCTGAAACAGAGAAAAATGAAAAGGGGATCACTCTCTGTAACTAATCATATGTAGGCTACAACACCAAGAAATACACGAGATTGTGGCAACAGCATGGGCGACAGAAACCCACACAACAAACGCTATCAAGATTTTTCAGAGGAAAATCTCTGTAGTACAAAAGAGTCTACAACGATGGGCAAGGGGAAAATTTTGCAAAAAAGATACATATCTCAGGAGATCAAAATGGGTGCTGCGCCAGCTGGACAGAGTCGAGGAGCTCCGTCAGCTCAACACTATTGAATTCAGGCTTAGAGTCCGCCTCCGTGAACACATTTTCTGCCTTGCTCGGGATAAAGAACTCAGGTGGAAACAGCGCTCGGGATGCGCTTGGTTAAAATCAGGTGACAAAAACACGAAGTACTTCCATGCAATTGCAAACGGAAGGAAAAACATAAACTCCATGGCGACAATCCAAGATGAAAATGGGAGAGCGGTACGGGAGACCGATCTCCTACACTATATCCAGACACACTTTGCCACCCTTCTAGGAAGAAGAAACCTAAGTCGGAGACCATTCGATCTGACCGGAAAAGTGGGGACCAACCATTCCCGAGAGTTAGCAAGCCTTGATGCCAGCATAACAATGGCAGAAGTGCATAGTGCAATATCTGACATGCCGAGGGACAAGGCCAGTGGCCCGGACGGGTTACCCATTGAATTCTACACCACATTCTGGAGTACAATACGAGCAGACCTTATGAACCTAATCTTGGAATTCCACAATTCGGGCCGGAGCCTCCGGACAATCAACAAAGCAACTATCACCCTGATACCAAAAAAACGTGCACCAATAGCAATATCAGATTACCGTCCAATCAGTGTCATCAACACGGTAGTAAAAATCATAACCAAGATATTGGCTAACAGACTACAAATTCATCTTCCAACGATAGTTTCTGAGAATCAGACAGCATTTGTTCAAGGCCGCTCCATGATGGAGTCATTCTTAGTGGCGCGTGAATTCATCTCCTACTGTCATGCTCGAAAACTACCGGCCGTACTGTACAAAGTGGACTTCGAAAAAGCTTTCGACACCGTCGACTGGTGTTTTCTCACCAATCTTCTCATTGAAAGAGGATTCCCACCGAAATGGACGAGCTCAGTGCTAGCCGTTCTGCGCTCAGCAAGCTCCGCGGTACGGGTGAATGGAACTACCACTGACTACTTTAACCATGGGCGGGGCCTGAGGCAAGGGGATCCTCTCTCCCCAATGCTCTTCATTATAGTGGCTGACTCGCTGAATAGATTTCTGCACAGTGCGACACAGGCCATGCCCCCAACTGTGCACCTATCTCCGCAAACTATCCAGTTTGCGGATGATACTGTCATCATCTCGGAAGCCCACCCCATATCCTTAAAAATAATCACCAAAGTTCTAGCAATTTACGAGGAACTCACAGGCCTCAAGATAAATAAAGCGAAGAGCGCTTTTGTCCCAATCTCAATTCCTCACAATCTCGTACATGCAATCCAGACCATACTAGCATCCCCAGCCGTGCAACTACCTATCACATATCTAGGCCTCCCTCTAGCAATTAAAAAACTCCGCATCATAGATTTCCAACCAATGATACAAGCGGTACAAGGCAAGATGGAGGGCTGGAAATCAAATTTCCTGTCGTATGGGGGTCGTGCAACCTTAGTAAAATCAGTGCTTTCGGCTATGCCAATCCATTATATGCAAGCAACTAGGCTCCCTAAAGGGGTTATCAGGCAGATAGATAAGATAAGAAGGCGCTTCCTATGGCGGGCTAATGCCCCATGTAAAGGTATCAACTGCCTAATGAACTGGGAAACAGTCTGTTCCCTAAAATGCAATGGTGGGATGGGAATGATTTCCCTCGAAGGTCAGAACCAAGCATTGCTGACAAAATGGCTCTGGAGATTACAATATAACAGAGATGGGCTGTGGGCGACAGCCATGAGAAAACTGTACAACATAACGGAATACTCCCAAATTGAGGAATCCGCACAAAACACGGGGTTTTTAAAAGATCTAATTCCACTCATCCCGTTCTTCTCCTGCTCAATAACACAAGAACCAGCCACCCAATCAATCCAGTGGCGGTGGACAACAACGAAAATCTTCTCTTGTTCATCGGCCTATCGAGTAATGCATGACACAGGAGTTCGCTCGCCTTATCATCGCACTCTATGGAAGCTCAAAACACCAATGAAGGTGCGCATTTTCCTCTGGCTAATGTTAAATGATAAAATCCTAACTCAAGAGGTACTGGTCACCCGAGGTTGCACAGTCCAACAGGGTTGCGCACTTTGCAATAATGCACTAACTGAGTCCTGTGATCACCTAATGCGAACATGCCCCTACACAAGGAATTTCTGGAGGGGACTATGTGCTCAGCAGAACCTCCCTCCAGTACGGGGGGACAACTATGCACAAATATGGGGCAAAGGTCGGAGCCATCTACAAGGGCAAAACAGACACAGATGGGATGTGACATGGGCAGCAGGCTCATGGGCAATATGGAAGGAACGAAACCGAAGAATATTTACCCAGCGGGGAAAACCAGAGCATATTGTAATTAATGAGGTATCAATGGATGTACATAACTGGCTGCTATTTAGTTAGATGCAACTGTGATAGAGATGGACTGGGTATAATGGGGGAATTTTTAATTTTGTTAGCGGATCTCTTTACGATTTAAGACAATATTGTTAGATTTACTAAATAGTTACCACGGTCAGTGGATCGGAGTAACTCCCTTGTAAATACTTTTCTTAATTCAAATATATCTTAGTGGAACCTTTCCACTAACCTTCAAAAAAAAAAACTAATCATATGTATTTAGAGAGAATAATTACATAAAATGTTTAACAAGAGTTGTTATAATATTACCATTGAACAAACACGCCTACTGTCTCGACAATCATCACAATTGCAACTATTATCCTGCATTTTCACAATTATAGAATAAAAATGTCATTTATTTGTTTACTTCTGTTGTACATGATAATTTTAGATTAAAAATACACAAAAGAAGATATACATATTCCACATTATGCACAGAACAATTGTTTTCCCAAGAATTATAAAATAAAGGGGGAATAATTCCACATTATGCACAGAACAAAAATTGTCCATTCATTCACTATTCCATCAAAATAAAAGATATACATATTCCTCCAAGCCAAGTATAAAACCCAACATTTTCATGAAAGCACAGAACAATTGTTTTCCTTTAACTGCAAAAAACCACAAAAATAAACAGGTAGTTATCCAAACCAAGTATAAAAGCCAACATTTTCATGAAAGCTCGAAATTAGAACTGTGCAGTTGCTTCTGTATAAAACTTACCATCACCCATACACTGTACCAACACCATAATATACTGCTAAGGTGAAATGCAACCTTAAATCACCAAAACCTAAAATTTTCAATTATACCCCATATTTCACCAGAATTACACCAAAATTTTAAATTACACTAAAACTTTAGTTCTTTTCTTGAACATTTACTTATGCCCTAACTGTTCAAGTCTAGCTAATGATTTTTCTGACAAATACTATACTTAATGGTGCTATGTCATTTATAAACGAAGTGCTGAAGTTGTAATGGAGATTTAAGTATACTGAACTATTAAATATAAGCTTGGAAGAATGCCTCAATCAAACATTTTGCACCAGTTCAAACATGAATTAACATGAACAATAATTGAGAATTCGTATCCATGAAAAACTGATTTCCAGAATTTGTGAATTAACAATGGAAACCTAGTGTAAGAAGTCAAAATTGAGACAAAAAAGGAAGGAGTTCCAATTTTTTTTTGACAAAAAGTCACCTACAACTTGGTTGTTTTTCCAACTCTTGGAGTTCAAATTCCAAAGAAATCAGAGAAGAACTTACCTGGCAACAATGGAGATCGTCTAGAGAGAAAGCACCGCGCCAAGAGGGAGACAGCATCGAAAGGCGCTTTCTGGTGTGGCGGGGTCCGATCTGAGAAGGTGGCGGGGTCCGATGTGAGAAGGAGGCGGGGGTTCGGGCGGCGCGCGGTTTTTCTTTTTCGTGGCTAACCTAAACACCGCGGGAGAGAAAGAGGGGATGGCGCGGTTTTTATTTTTTTTACTTGAGACCCTTCAGCGACCGGTACAAATCGGTCTCTGAAGCCTATTTTCGCCGGTCGCTGAAGGGGTCGTCTCCGAAGGCCATTTTATTTTATTTTTTTTGGCTGAGAGAGGGTCTTCAGAGACCGGCGACAGTACCGGTCGCTGATGCCAGTCTCTGAAGACTTGTTTTGCTGTAGTGAATGTGTTTGGAGACCAATTTTATATTTTATTTTATTTTTGAAAGTTTTTACTATATTTTTAGATCGTACAAAATCATTGTTATTGGATGGTCTAGAATTTTTTGAAAAATAATTATTTTGTACCTATAAAAAATAGTAAAGAAGTTCCAGAATTTTATGAAGATTATGTTGAGCAGTTCGGTTCGAATATTTTCTCTTTAAAAATAAAGATAAGAATGTAGGACATAATTAGAATACACAATCAATGAAACATTTGAGCCTTCCTCTTAATTCATATATATAACTTCAATTGTCTAGGCCATTGTTTATCTCTAGATCTTAAATTGCCCATTCTTGGACTGGGCCTCAGGCTTGATTAGTTGTTTGTTTGGGCCGAAATCGAACTGTTGAATCTTATTGATTGAACCATTTGGTTTTATTATTGTTAGTTCATATATAAAGTTGTGCGTGTTCATGAATATATCTTCTCTTTTATTTAAATATTTGTCCATCAAAACAATAAAGTAATTTGTATATTTATCCATCAAATGCAAATGCTTTATTAATGTTTCTATTTATTAGTTTACTAAATCTAAAATATTGATTAAGAAAGAAAATAATTATTGTGCTCTTAACCGTGTGATCTGACCCGTGTGATCCGCATTAAGATATGTCTGTTCAATTTACCAATTTACAATTTTAATGTTAACACAAATCTCGACACGAATCCGCACCTCAGACCCGCCTGTCAGTCAATCCTGGCAAGACTAACCCTTTCCCTGGGCCTTACCCATCAACTATCCCCGGCACTTACAACAGGAACCGTGATGGTGCCAGCAGTGGTCGTGCCGGTGGAACTACAAGCGGGCCGTGAACGAAGATGGTGTGATATGCTTATCAATTGAAATGTGAGTTTTTTTGTCTGATTTCTGGAGTTCTGGAGTTCTTTTCCTTTCTCCTTTTCTAGCATTGCAAATAGGGAAAATAAATCTGCTGTGATTCTCGGAGAATCACAGGAATCTGCGATCCAATCTCAACTGTTGATCTTTCTCGAGATGCGTGTGTAAAAATTTATTTTTCCAGAATGTTTCCGAGATCCGCGCACGGAAAAGTTTGAACCGTTGATATAAGAATTTCAGAATCCTACGATCTCTCTCGGAATCGCAACAGATTTGGACTCGCAAATAGGGGTGTTCAAATGGATCGGTTTATTCAGTTTTAAACCGAACCGGCAAATTTTAGTTTAATTGGATCGGTTGTTCGGTTTAAATGGTTCGGTTCGGTTTAGTTTTTGAAAAAGTTCGGTTTATATGGTTCGGTTCGGTTTTGGGATCTAATCGGTTTGAACCAAACCAACCGGTTTAATAAAAAATTGATCGGTTTATAATGGATCAGTTTATTTTGTGTGGTTTATAATGGATCGGTTTATCAAAAACTGGCTTGTGTGGTTATCAAAAATGTTATCCAAATCGGTTTGAACCGAACCAACCGGTTTTGAAATGTTTATTTGTAACTTGAAATGTTTGTATTCGGTTCAACCGAACAAACCGAAGTTTAAATCGGTTTAATCGGTTCGGTTTTAGATCGGCTTGAAATTTTAATTAGGTCGGCTCGGTTGGGTTTTCAAAATTCGATTCAAACAGCGGTTCGGCAAAAAAAGTTCAGTTTGACCCGAATCAACCGGTTGAACACCCCTAATTGCAAATATTTGCTAACTGTTCTACTGTGAACCTTTGCTATTTGTAGAGACAGATTTGACAGCATTTTGTGTTATGTCATTAGGTTGTTTGGTATGAGATGATTTGACAGGCTCAATGTATTTCAATTAGGTTGAACCTTTTTCTGTTAATTGTTCTTCATTTCTCATTTATTCTTTTAGTCTTGATCATTTTCTATATTATGCATCTTTTATTTTTCTTCTTAAATGTAAATGTAGAAAGCTTTTTGCATACAAAGAAAGCAGAGGGAAAAGAAACGAAATTTTTCACAGCACATTTTTCACCACACAAAATTTTTCACATTTCAACATTTCATATATCCGTGACTTCGCCACTTAAACCAAATCAACTATGTACAAACACAAAATATTAAAAAAAACCAAAAATTATTTCATGTTCATTTCAATTTTAATTTCACAATCCACAATCATTTTTCACCACCCTGAAAATTTTTCACACTTCAACCTTCATATAAGGGAGATAAAGGTTCTGATAGACATCATACCAAATTATGCTCAGTGTTGGACCGTTTGATCCGATGTAAGATTTGTGCGATCCTTTTAGATTCAATTTTAATTTTGCACGAATCTCAAAGCAAATCAAACGGTCTTGACTGGACATCAGACCGAATTTGGTCTGATGCCCATTGAATAAAACCCCGCTCCCTTTTTTCAAAGATAAATAATATTAAATTTCCATCTAATCTAAGTCCTCGGTCTAAGTAGCGTCGCTCTAAGCTCAGCAGCGTCGACCTCAGCAGCCCGGTTAGCGGGTCGGTAGTATCCGGCTGAATCAGGAACCCACGGAATCGGGTCTGCATCCGCAACTCGCTTTCCGGCCACAGACTTAGTCACTGCCTCCATCTCCTCCGTTTTGGGGCTTCGTCTCGATGTTTCTACCGCCGTCGCAAATCCACTCCTGCATATCAAAACATCGACTATCTAATCAACATTGAATTTTTCAAATGAAATTTTTCACAAATGCCCTTAAAAGAATCATTCTTTTACTAAAATTTGCATGTGTTCTATTTTTAGGAGCAAATTTTGAGATTGAAATATGAGCAACATGCATGCATTACCTTTTGGCAAGGAAAGAGATACCATCAGAAAGGAGAGTCTTTAAAAGAGGAGAAGAGGAAGAGAGAGCGCGAGCCATCGGATCTTGATCGAACGATTGATGTCACAACTTCCTATTTGCACGCTTAGTTTGGAATTATTGAGCGCTTTAATTTCTTTTGAGGTGAGAAAAAGAATGAAAGACTTTGAGGAGTATATAAAGACGAGGAGGCAAACAGGGTTTTGAACATGGTATGCACTATATAGACATGGTGCATGTCAGTTAATTTGAACCGTAAAGAGTAAAAAGATTAATGCTAATAATATTATACAAGTTCTATTTCATTTCAATCTAATCATATAGTTCCGCAGCATTTAATACTCTAATTTCTATATTTAAAATAAAAGAAAATATATAAGAAGAACCAAACTTTTAATTTATTGGCTAAAATAATGCTCTCTACATGAGAGGCGGCAAGTTCGAAATTTTGATGAGATTTTTTATGGATATTAAGATTGAGAGATTTAATCCTATTTTATCTCAGAAAAAAAGGACAAGAGAGTATGTATATTGTTATTGTTTTACTTAAAGAGAAAACAGGACTTGATGAAATTTTGGTTGATGCATTTAATTATGTAGACTAAGCCTAGCCAGCAAAATAAATGTTTTAACAGTTCAAAAGGGCAACTAAATCAAAAGTCTTCGCTCTGTTTTTTTTCCGGACGCAACAGGAGACGTCCGTTTCTTCCTTTTCCTTTCTCCGCAAGGGGCGGTGCATGTGTCTAGCGGGTCCCACCGTCAGTGAAACAAAGAGGTTAGAAAGAATCTTGACAGCTCTCCAGTTGTTTCTTGGAACTTTATCCGAACTTCATAAGGAAACTAACAATGAATTTAATTTCTACTCAAACTTTCTATGTAAATCCTACATATGAAATGTTTGCTCTAATTGCATTGCACTGCGTGACACCGTTGTATACTATATATGTTATATACTTATATTTTATATTTGCTTATTCTCTGACAGCTAACGAGGTACCATGCTAATTTTATACGACAAGGATACATATATATTCATAGACTTTTCTGATCAAAATGGATTGCTTGTACCAACAGATATAAATATTAAGTTTTTTAAGTGATATAACCATCAGAAATTTTCAGTAACTTATAGGAATGACTGATTTTGATAAACAAAAATATTCAGAAATTGAAATTTATTCAATAAATTTTGAAGTTGATGTCATATGACACCGATATCATACTAGCTGAATTATGTATTATTATTATTATTATTATAATAAGGAAGACATAATTCATAGGTAAACAACAAAAGGAGAATCTTGCAACGAAGGCAGCATACAATGATTGATTGAGACATCTCATTTTTGGAGAATCTTCGCCGCATCTAGATCACTTTGGAGACGTGAATTAATGGACTTTTCACTTTCCAAATTGGACATAAAAAGATGTATAAAAATATCAAAACATGTGATGCATAACGACTACATATATTATAATTATTGGTTTGTGGAAAATTACAAATTTGCTTCCTCACATTCAATAGTAAGCATTTGCCACCCTCAAATTGATGTCATGCATTTATTTTATTTTACATTTTGGGACCAGCTAATAAATTACAAAAAGGTGCTCCTATAGTTTTCAAATAGAAATATTTAGGGGGGGAAAGAAAGTATAATAATAAACAATTTATGCATCTAAGATATGATAGATTAAAAATTTAAGATTATTTCAGAAACAAAGTACTCTATTACTTCGAAAATTATGGCGATTTTGTGACAGGGAATTTCCTTATTTTTACAAACTTTGCAAACATTTTAATACTATTCAGCCAACTCTAGCCTTTTTTCCTAAATTAAAAGTAGTTTTCACAATTCAGACTATTAACATGACTTTTTACAATATATAACTTTCATGTCAATCAGAACCGGTAAAAAAAATCGTAGCTTGTGACTCGTTTGATATCGATTTGGAAAAGCCTCGTAATTAATTATCTCGTTCAATTTTGACTCAGCTCGTCATGAACGAATTCAAGTTTGACTCAACTCAGCTCGTTTTAAGAAGAAATTAAATAATTCTTTCATTGTATTTCTTTGTGTTTATCATGAGAGAATGAAATTCAATACAAGAACAAAATAAAAAAAATGAATATGCATGTCTTACAACACCAAATTGAAAAAAAAAAAAAATATTAAATGAGCTGTTAATAAGCTAGTTTGAATATGCTTTTAAGTCTTCTATATATTACAATATTATTTTTTTTGTTAACATCACTATTACTAATTTTATCTTATCATCATTGACTTTTAGGTATTAAATTAAATTGATCCTTATCCTTCAACAGAAAAAAACAATTAACATTTTTCCAAAGACATTGACCCAAAAATTAATTTGCAATTTTTTTTGTTTTGCATCCTTCGTGTTGCCGCAAACTCATATTGATCTTCTCTACTATTATATTAATTTTAAATTTTTATGTGGCTGTATTTGCAGGAGCCAGGAGACACTTAAGGCTAATGTCTGTTCTGTGCATAAGGGGTATTTAAAGTGGAGGCAATAAGGGTTTCGAATAAGATATGTGCATGCTCTGTAGATTCATAGTAATAAGATTCATGAATAATTCGTGAATAATTTGCGAATTATTTGTAAATATTTGGATTTGAGTCATTGGCGAATCAATATGTTTATTGTTCAGTATACTCGAATTATTTCCGAATTATTCGCGAATTTTACAACTTATATATTCGTGAATTTGACGAATTATATTCAAATTATTTTCAAATTATACAGAATTATTCTCTGGACCAAAAAACTTTCCAGTATATTTTTTTTGGCTCTCTTGTGAGACTAACATCTTTGGTTCCAGCTCAATGTATAATTCTAAATTATTCTCGAATTATTTTTTTTGTGCACACTGCTAGCGGGCCCCACCAATCAGAGAAAAAAACTTACTCCCGGAACTTGATCAAAAGCAACACAAAAGGAATCCATATACTCCCACAATATTTAAGTTTGGATTACGGACGTTGATCAGAATCCGGATCAATTTAGTTCGAGGTGGAACGGAGTTACTTTAATAGTCGTGCGGATTCTGATTGGACGGTCCAGATCCAAATAGAAAAAAAAAATTACCTTAGGTGATACGAATTCAACTTTACTGTATATAAGAGTTTGATATGCAAAATAAAATAAAATTCTCCACACAGCTTTTGCTTGCTAAGTGCCTCAGTTGCTTCCTATCAAATTACAAAGCGCGCCAACTGGATTCCTAGAATCATCCTGCTGTCACCGACCGGTGGGTCCCACTATCGATTTTGCAACGTTTCTTCTGAGGGAGGAAAAATCAGCACGCTGGAAACCTTTTTTGTTGACTCCTTCGGACTTGACTTTGTTTACCATAGTGGTCTACATCAATAAATGCATGAACCAAATGTTTTAATTTGCTCAAGACGAGAGAAAGGATGTCGGTCAGTTCGACTTAGAGTTCACATTTAATAACTGAACCATGTTCATGGAGAATTAATCTATTCAAAAATCCTACCTGCCGCTTTCCTCTCTCTCTCCCCCTCTAATTTCTCTTTAAATACCTCTCAAAACCCCTTCTCTTCACCTCTCAAAAACATTCCAAAGCCTCAGCTTCTTCTTTCTCTTCTCTTCTCTCAATTAGAAAGCAAGAGCAAGAGCAAAATCAACCTATGGCTCGCGTTCTCTCCACCTCTACTCTTTGCAAGACACTCCTTCCTCAAAGCAGGAGAGGATTTGCTGCGGCAGCTGAGGCGGTGAGACGAAGCACCAAAGCAGAGGACAAGGTAGCAATGGCACAGCTCTTGGCAGGAAAGCGGGTTTCGGGTGCAGATCCGGATTCGTGGGTCCCGGATCCAGTGACTGGGTACTACAGACCCGCTAATGGGGTAGTGGAGGTTGATGCAGCTGAGCTTAGAGCTATGCTGCTCAGACCAAAGAATTAATTAAGTGTGTAATTTTGTAATTTTTGGGGTTTGGAAGGACTAATTAAGAAAAGTTGAAGTTCTCTGTTATGCTTTGGTTTTCTTACTTTTCAACCCAAATCCTGGATTAATATAATTATAAAATTGAAGAAAATATGATAGTTTGTTTTAGTTATTTTTTGCTGTTTTTTTTTTTGTTCCTCTCTGCCAGAAAATTTAAAAATTATATGCACAGCATAGGCTACAGTCCTACTCTCCGCAATTACAATGAGGACCTCACAAAAATGAAATTTAATTCAAAGAATTGATGAAGGAAGGATAAGGATTCACTTTTATTTAATAACTAAAAAACAAACTGATGATATGTAAATTTAGTAATAGATTAATGTTAAACAAATTATTGGCTGAAATAATTCCATGGATCTTTATTTAATTCACAACTTATAGTTAGCTGTTTGTACAAGCAAACCTATTTTGATTAAAGAAAAAAAGATCATTTTCCATTGTGATGATGTGGTCATGAATTACTGTCGTATATAACTAATTAACATGGTACGTAAAAAACAAATAAGTAAAGCAAATAATTAATTAGAGCACATGCACATGGATATAAAATAATTAATTATATGAGAAGGGATCCACTTACAACAACATCTTACAACAATTTGGTTTTGTAATTTTAAAATAATAGTGGAGTCCGCTACCATAGTGCATTTCAGTCTGACACCCGGTCTTGACCGTTCAACCGAATCATGATTTGGGTGCCCGGTTTAACAACTTATAATATTAATTAATTATATAAGGAGGGATCCACTTAAAGTTACAATATTTTACAACAATTCGATTTTGCAATTTTAAAAGTCCAAACAATTGATCCAAACTGTTCAACGTGATCTTTACATTAAAATGTGCTTGGAGATCAAACTTTACATTTTTTTAAATTTTTGTATTATTTATTAAGTATTTTATGAAATTGTTGTTTTTCAATGGTTCAGAATTGTCTAAAAATAGCAGTTTTGTAAAATACTTCATAATTCGCGATACGAGTAATATAATCAATTCAGGAAAAGTTCTTTAAATTTCGGAAAAAGTTCGTAGAATTCGCGAATTATTCATGAATAATTCAGTTAAAGTTCGGTCAACCGAATAATTCGACGTTCGAATCATCATCACCAAAAAAAAAATTATTCATGAATAATTCGCGAATATTGTGACTATGCTCGCAGGAGCCAGGAGGCATGGACTCCAATCTATTGTCTGTTTCTGAGCTGGAGGGGTATTTAAAGAAGAGGCAAGAATAACATATGTGCTCTATAGACTAGGTGTATTTCTTTTAGTTTGAATAGCAGAAGGTGTTCAATAATAGTAACATTCACTAAAAATTATTTATTTCCGATAATATGTCGTTCAAATTCAATTGATATGTGATACAATTAATATAATTAATTCAAAAATAAAATTATGTTTACATTATAGTTTAATCATTTTGTTTATATAACTAGTTATGCCACACAAACAATTGTTATTTAATTGACTTACTGATCAACAATTGCACATGACAATTGAAGTCTTGCTCGCGCTCTCTCTCTCTCTAAATTTAATTAATCGATATATAAGGTTAGATCACAAAAAATATCATGTCATGGTAAAAGATCTATATAGTATTAAATTCTAAATCAATGAAAGTTTTGATATCATTCACAATTTTGTTTTCATTTAAAACAAGAGCTTGTTCAGATTTGGTACACGCATTTATTATGTAGAGTAGCCAACAAAAAGGTTTTAAATTTTATGAAGTCAAGAGGCGACTGAGTCAAAAGTCTTCTCTCTGTTCTTTTTCTCAACAAGCAAAGACTTAACACGCAACAGGAGCCGTCCATTTCTTTTCTTTTTTTCATTGGCCAGAGCCAGGGGCAATGCACAATGCTGAGGGCCCCACTAGTCAGAGAAAGATAGTTGTGAGTAATCGACAATTTATTGTGAATATATATTAACTCAAGTTAGATTTTAGATCCCAAATTTACTAAATATAAAATATTTTGTGAATATTAATAGTGGGCCCCACCAATCAGAGAGAATGTTATTCCTGGAACTTGATCAAAGGCACCCTGGATCTGGATAGATTTTCCTTCCTTTTTCAAATATTCTGTTTTGCTCTTATCCTTCTTGAATACTTGTTTTACCGTTTTTTTATTAATACCAAAAAAAACAAATTAGCAAATCTGCCCTCACCTCAAATTTTTTTATTAAAACTACCTTAACCGCCCCCACTGTGGGGCGGTCCACTGTTCATAGCAGACCGCTGGGGAGGTTTGCTAATTTTTTTTTTACTGTTCATACCAAATCGCCCCACTGTGGGGCGGTTTGCTATGAACAATATATTTTTTTTAAAACAATATGAATATCAAGATGCTAAATTCTAACGCTAAAAATTCGGAATTTTTTTTAAATATTTGTTAGATTACTTCTTTTGATGTATAATTGGCATATTTATACTAAAATACGCTAAATTACTTGAAATTATGTTAAATTACGTTGAATTACACTAAATTACGTTAAATTACGCTAAACTCTAAACCCTAAACTTTAGGGTTTAGGGTTTTAGAAATTGTCCAAAATAAGAGTTTAGGGTTTAGAGTTTAGCATAATTTAACGTAATTTAACATAATTTCAAGTAATTTAACGTGTTTTAGTATAAATATGCTAATTATACATCAAAAGAAATAATCTAACAAATATTAAAAAAAAAATCTAAATTTTTAGTGTTAGAATTCAGCATCTTGATATTCATATTGTCTCAAAAAAAAATATTGTTCATAGCAAACCGCCCCACAGTGGGGCGGGTTGGTATGAACAGTAAAAAAAAATTAGCAAACTACCCCACTGGGAGCGGTCTGCTATGAACAGTGGACCGTCCCACAGTAGGGTGGTTAGAGTAGTTTTAATAAAAAATTTAAGGTGAGGACAGATTTGCTAATTTGTTTTTTTTTGTATTAATAAAAAAACGGCTTGTTGTATATCCACGTGCACGTGCTCTAATTTCAATTGCGTAACACAATTGTATACGCATGTTTTAATTATTTTCTTGTTCTGACAACTATGTACCATGTTAATTATATACGACAAGAATTCATGACCACATCATCACAAAATGGAAATGGATTTGCTTGTACAAACAGCTAAATATAAGTTTATAATTGACATAGCAAAATAGTAAAATAGACCGTAAATAAATATTAAGGAGTCTCGAGTCTGGCTAGTATGATATTAGTGTCATTTCAATTTATATAACATCAACTCCAAAACCTATCAAATCGAATTTAAACGGTTAATTCAAACTGATCTACTTCATTAGTTATGCGTTTACATGTAAAATTTATAATTTTTTGAATTTATTTTAAGTCAAGCAGTTAAATGTGCGAGTTTTTAAGTTAATTTTAATGCATTCATTTTTCAATATTTTTTACCGCTTGACTTGATACAATAATAACTTGAAAAAAATTTAATAATTTGTATATAAACATATCACTCATAAAATAAATTGATTTAAACAGTTCGAATTAGTTGTTTGCATTCTATCCAATAAGTTTTGAAATTAGTAGTACTAGCCGACTCATCATATTGAGATTATATATATTGAGTAGAACACCCTGAGCTTCTTTGTGAGCTTAACTCAAAAACTCATTGAATTGGTTTCAAGCGACACATCTAAACCATTGAAACCGATCTACTTCACGAGTGATGAGTTTACATGTCAAGTTTTTAAATTTTCGAATTAATTTAATATAAAGTCAAGCGGTCAAAAAAATATGAAAAATGAACACATTAAAATTAACTTATAAACCATCTTTTTTTGACCGCTTGACTTTATACTAAATTAATTCGAAAATTTATAAATTTGACATGTAAACGCATCACTCGTGAAGTTGATCGGTTTCAACGGTTTAGATGCATCATTTGAAATCAATTCAATAGATTTTTGAATTAAGCTCATAAAAGGTGATTTCAATCGATTTTTGAATTAAGCTTAAAAGGACTTGGTGAGCTTAAGAACACCCAGTTCTACCCGACATTTTTATTAATATCCAAAGTTAATTACAAATTAATAAATATACCCAGAATCCTTGAGATTTTCGAAAAATGCCCAAACCGGCCATTTTCTGGCCAGTTTCCTCCGCTCCAGAAACCGGCCAGAAAATGGTCGGTTTCTTCATTTTTTTTAGAGACACTATGAAGAGCAAGATAATGAAATCTAACACTGAAAATTTGAATTATTTGTTAGATTACTTCTTTTGATTTAATTAGCACATTTATACTAAAATACACTATATTACTTGAAATTATGTTAAATTACACTATATTACATTAAATTACGCTAAATTATGTTAAATTACGCTAAAATACGATAAATTCCGGTAAATTACTGTATGTCTTCATAGTGATGTATAATTAGAAACTATTTTTTGTTTCTCTTTTATCTTCATAGTGATTTATAATTATAAACTATTTTTTTTAAGAGACATTATGAAGAGCAAGATAATGAAATCTAACACTGAAAATTCAATTTTTTTTGTTTAAATTATTTGTTAGATTACTTCTTTTGATGTATAATTAGCATATTTATACTAAAATACGCTAAATTACTTGAAATTATGTTGAATTACACTATATTACATTAAATTATGCTAAATTATGCTAAATTACGCTAAAATACAGTAAATTCTGGTAAATTACATATGATTATGGATGATATCTTTAATGAGAAGGCGAAGAACGACGACGAAACTTCAAAGGCCATAAAACGGTGCTCGAGTGTCCGATTTTAACAAATGACCACTTTTTGAAAAGCTTGCGAAAATACGCATGTATCAATGATGGTGATGTCAAATTTCAAAATTCAGAATTGCCAAAAACTAAGAGAAGAGCCTCAAACTTGAGTTGAAGTTTCCGATTAAGATTTTCATTTCTATTATTCAATCTCAGTAGCTCAGTAAATTATTTATATAATGAACTTGTAGAATTACTAAATTTGGAATTTTTTTACTATTTTTTATGATTTATGAAATATGGCACAAAATCGGCCTAATTTAGCGTAATATAGCGTAGTTTAGCGTAATTTACCGTATTTCATTATAATTAGCGAAATTAGTGTAATTTAGCGTAATTGAACATAATTGAACATAATTTAGCGTAATATAGTGTAATTCAACATAATTTCAAGTAATATAGTGTATTTTAGTATAAATATGCTAATTATAAATCAAAAGAAGTAATCTAACAAATAATTTAAACAAAAAATTCAAATTTTCAGTGTTAGATTTCATTATCTTGCTCTTCATAGTGTCTTAAAAAATAAAATAAAGAAACCGGCCAGAAAATGGCCAATTTGGACATTTTTCGAAAATATCAGAGATTCTGAGTATATATATTAATTTGTAATTAACTTTGGATATTAATAAAAATGTCGGCAGTTCTACTCCTATATATTTCTTTACAAAATAGCAACCGAATCTAACATATTAATATTATAATGAGGAAAGCATGTAAGAATTCATGTCATTATGTCACCAACAAAACAAAAGGAGAATCTTTCAATGAATTACCTAACAAGCAATGATTGGAAATGCCAAAGATATTTTATATAAATCATTCATCGCCGCATCTCATTTTGGAGACATGCATGCATTGACATGTCGCTTTCCAAGTTGGACATGAAAAAAATAAAATAAAATAAAATAACAAAAGTTTGGTACCGTTGCAAATTGTAAATTTACTTCCTCACATTCAATAATGACTCCGACTATAATGATATCAGTGTCATATAATATCTATTATAAAATTAATTGGATAGACTTCAAACAACTAATTCAAACCGTTCAAATTGATTTACTTCATGAGTGATACGTTTACATACAAAAAATTTATAATTTATATTTTCTAGTTATTTTAGTATCAAATCAAGTGGTCAAAAATGTTAAAAAATGAATACATTAAAATTAACTTAAAAGCTCACACATTTGACCACTTGACTTGATACTACATAAATTCGAAAAATTATAAATTTTATATGTAAACGCACAACTAATGAAATAAATCAGTTTGAACGGTTTGGATTCACCGTTTGAAGTCAATTCGATTGATTTTAGAGTTAGTGTTACATATGCTGAAATAACATTGATAGCTAGTAGTCATACTAGCCAGACTCTTCAATAATTGATGCTACTTTTTCTTTAGATGTTAGTAATCACAAAAATAAATTCTTCCATAATGTCAATAATAAAAAAATAGATCACATTCAATAATTGATGCTACTTTTTTTTTGTAGATGTTAGTTATCACAAAAATAAATTCTTCCATAATATCAATAAAAAAAATAGACCAAATTGTCATTTCGGTCCCAGTCATTCTCACAGATTTCAAAAAAAATAATGTACATGTTGAGGTAAAACTTGTAAAAATACCTCGAACCAAAATGACAATTCGGTCCAAAAAAAAAATTTGAACCGAAATAGCATCTTAGTTTTTATAATTTTTGTAAAAACCAAAACAATCAAGTTGATTTGATAAATTTTTTTTTTTATTTATGGTTTCTAAAAAAAATTCCCTGATATTCAGGAGATGGAGTCCAGAACTTTCCACTATTACAGAGCAAAAAAAACAGTAAAAGATAACCAAAACGGCAAAACCAAGTATCAGTTTTGTTTTTTTAAATTTAAATTATATTAATCCAGGATTTTGGGTAGAAAAGTAAAAAAACCAACAAGACAAAACTCCAAAGCATAACAGAGAACGTGAACTTTTCTTAATTAGTCCTTCCAAAACCCTCCAAAATTTGTAAAATTACACGCATAATTAATTCTTTGGTCTGAGCAGCATAGCTCTAAGCTCAGCTGCATCAACCTCCACTACCCCATTAGCGGGTCTGTAGTACCCAGTCACTGGATCCGGAACCCACGAAACCGGATCTGCACCCGCAACCCGCTTTCCTGCCAAGAGCTGTGCCACCGCTACCTTGTCCTCTGCTTTGGTGCTTCGTCTCAGCGCCTCAGCTGCCGCAGCAAATCCCCTCCTGCTTTGCGAAAGGAGAGTCTCGCAAAGAGGAGAGGTGGAGAGAGCACGAGCCATAGGATCTACAAGGATCGAACGGTGGAGATCTGTTTGAGTTGCTCTTGCTCTCGCTCTCGCTCTCTAATCAAGAGAAGAGAAGAGAGGAGAGGCTGAGGGGGAGGCTGTTTATTTATTTATTTCACAGTTAACTTTGGAATGTTTTGTGAGGATACGAGAGAAGGTTTTGACAGCTATTTAAAGAGAAGCAAGAGGGAGGTTGAGAGGAAAGCGGCAGGTAGGGTTTTTGAATAGATTAATGATCCATGGACATGGTTTAATTTATTAAATGTGAATTGTAAGGTGAACTGACAGACATCAGTTTTCTTGTGGTGTGCAAATTAAAACATCTGGTTCATGCATTTAATGAAGTAGACCAGTGTGGTAAAGAAGTCAAGTCTGAAGGAGTCAACAAAAAGCTATTTCCAGCCTGCCGTTTTTTCCTCCCCCAGAAGAAACAGGAGCCGTCCATTTGTTCTACGGCCCCAGCCGACCAGAAACGGTGCAAAATCGTTAGTGGGACCCATCAGTCGGTGACAGATGAGAAATCCAGTCTGGAAATCCAGTCGACGCGCTTTGGAATTTGATGGGAAGCAACTTATATATGCACTTATTAGCAAGCAAAAGCTGTGTCGAATTTTCTTTGGTTTTGCATAGCAATCCCTTATGAAAAGTAAAATTTTGTTGGCATCCTTAGCAGATCAAATCCAATTCCATGGGGTACATAAATTTTTAAAAGAAAGAAAACTTTATGGTGCAATAAGCCTAATATTATAATATCTATGCCATTGTGTTAAATAAAAATTACTATATAAAAGTTTCAATGAATATTTAGGCAAAGTTTATCATTTTTATAACATACTGGTATCATATAAATTTGTTAAGGCAGTAATGCAAATGATATTATATTATGGACATAAATGCAAAAACAGGTTACGTGTATGGGGACTTGCAGCTAGCTATATTGGCTGGATGTGGTCAGGATTCCTGGAAAGAATCACATGTTGTTTTATTGCAATTTGCGAAGGGCATAATAGCAAATGTCTTTCCAAAATCAATCCAAAAGAAAAAAAAATTTGAAAAGCAATCACATGTTGTCCATTTTTCCTTGCAGTTATATTTTATTATTATTATTATTATTATTGGCAATTTTTTGTTAACAGTTTACCATCATTCAATATTTTTGGTGGTTTTAAAATTGTCATTTGTAGTTTTTTTAACCAAAATATGCTAACGATATACTAAACATTTTTTTTAGTTTTTAAAATTAAAAATCTGATTTGTCAGAAAACATATTGATTATTTTTTATTTCAAAAATAATATGAACCAAAAAATATGTTGCACCAAAAATCATCAATCAGTGTCATGGTAAATTAATTATTTAATTTCTAAAAAAAATGTATAGTGAATGCAAAAAAAAAAAAAGTTGATTAATTAATAAAAGCCTACGGGCAGTTGTAAAAAAAAATGATTAATAAAAAATTGATGTTTGTAAGCAATTTTGGTGCAACATATTTCAAAGTCAATTCCTTACATCCGCGTTCTTCATCCAGCTGTTCTAATCAATCAGGCAATCAGCTTTGTTTATTTCTATGTTTCTCGTGAAATATCTTTGTCTAGTACGGTCATATATATATATATATATATATATGGAGTTGGCTACGGTGCTATGCATAGCACAAAGGGCCTCCGTGCTACAGCTCAATATTTGAGCTTTCAAAATCCTAACAGTTGATCCAAACCGTTCAACATGATCTTTATATGAATATGTACTTGCAAACCAAATTTTACATTTTTTAAAATTTTTTTACTATTTTTTTAGATAGATAGAAAATCACTTAATATGAAAACTTTGTACCATTCAGATTAAGTGTTTTTCTACCCATCTAAAAAAAAAATAAAAAAATTCTAAAAAATATAAAATTTGATTTGCAAGTACATATTCATATGGAAATCATGTTGAACGGTTCGGATCAACCGTTCGAATTTTACAAACTCAAATATTGAGCCGTAGCACGTACATAGCACCGTAGCCACACACACATGTTTCAAAGTCAATTTCTCAGAGCCAGCATCTGCATTCTTCATCCAGCTGTTCTAATCAATCAGGCAATCAGCTTTGTTTATTTCTTTTCCCGTAAATTCTGAGTGGCAAAATTAGGTAAATATTTTAACAGAGCAATTTTGGTTTCATGCAGCGCAAATAACATATACAGCTCTGTTTTGATTCTGTAGTACATGCGCTGTATGAAGCTAATTGTTGTGTGCATTGAACCCGCAGTAACACCGTAACACAGGGAAATGTCGCCGCAAAGTAATCACAGATAAATGCTCTGATTCACGTGGTGGGGACCCCAAGCGTTAAGCTACTTCCACGAATGACAGTGCACCACGTGGCCATCGATGGAGAAAAAGAGAAAATATGAATCACGTGGTGGTCAACTATGTAATGTAACCCAAACTCCAACGCCAAATGGGTCGAGATCATTCGTTGCACGTTGCACATTTTCTAACATAAAATTCTTAGTATAGTCTACATAAAAATATTACATGCATATTTTTAAAGTAAATTCATATTATATGTTGAGGAGGGATCACTTACACTGTTTTTTCTGACACCTGATTATATCTTACATTTTCAAAGTTTTCAAAGTTCAAACAGTTGATCCAAACTGTTCAATATGATGGATATATGAAAATGTGCTTGCAGATCAAATTTTACATTTTTTTTAATTTTTTTACTATTTATTAAGTATTTTACAAAATCGTTATTTTCAGACCATTGAATTTTTGTACCCATCTTAATCAATAGTAAAAAAATTAAAAAAAATATATAAAATTTGATCTGCACACACATTTTAATATATCCATCATGTTGAACGATTTGGATCGACTGTTTGGACTTTGAAAATGTAGAATGTAATCCGGTGTCACAAAAAAACGGTGTAAGTGGATCCCTCCTCTTATATGTTTAGGTGCCTAAAAACACTATAGAAAAATTCTCCTGTTTATTTTAATTTTTTTATCTTTATCTTTCCCTCAAAAATCAACACCATTTATTTCTTAAATATAAATCTTTAGGCATATGAATCTGTTGAAATTAGTCTTAATCTAACTTATTTTTGAAATTTAATTTTGTGTTCTAAGATAAAAAAAAGATCACAAAGCTACTTCTTTAACTAACCTTCAAAGGGAAAGAATCATGAAATGATAAAATATTAAATATGTTTGCAGCAATATTAAGAGATAAGGATGCCAAGGGAGACAAAATTATAGCAAGTCTCAAGGAGGCCACCGCCCCATTAATATAATATGCTTTTCATAATATACAAGTTAATACCAAACTTTGAGCGATAATATTTTCAAAAGTGCCTCTGTCAAATCAGTTAATTTTTTTATTCCTTGGGTTAACCAAAAAATAATTTCTAGGAGAAACCTGTCAGTGATCCAATCATTTGGAAGATACGCTGCAACTAAAATAATCTATTAGAACAAAACCACTAATTCGGTTCCAGGAAATATTCCAATAAGATCAAATCATTGTGTTTTGGTCTCATCTATATTGGATAAAAAAAAATCCATCTTGTTTATGATAATTTAATTTTTTTAATTTTTAAAACAAAATTGGGACTGAACTATGTTGATAAGGTCCGTTGACCCTTGGAAAAAGATAAAAAAAAGTTAGGTCTTTGTTTGCTTTAAAAAGATGCATTTTGGAACAATCCTAAAGTTGTAACAAAAGGTTTTATATTCTAGAAGATATTTTATGATAATGCTTTGAAGGATTGCTTCCTTGAGGTATTTGCTGTTTCAATAGAAATCTGCAAGGCATCTTTATCGGAAACGAATATGTTGAAATTCTTACTCGTAAACGGTGTTTCTGAAATCTCTGCTTTCTTGAATTCAACCGTCAAGCTATTTTTAGATGCATACACAAAAAAATCAATTGTTTCGAGATACGTGCATAGAAAAAGTTGGACGATCGGATTCGTAATTTCAAAGATTTCAAGAACACTGTTCACGAATAATGGGTTTCAGCAGATTTCAATTCATCTTTATCTCATTTATCCTAAAGTTGTTTCACCTTTGTAAATTTTAATAAAAACAATACCTACCTCTAATTTTATCAGAAGTTACTTAACTTATCTCATTTTTTATGTATATTAGAAAAATAGCCGTAGGTGAAAATTTTCCAACGAACAAAATTATATTTTTAGACGATTCCATTGTGTTCATCTGACGAAGCCAATTCAAATTTAAACCATTTTATGTGCATAGAGAAAAAAAATATATGATAAAATAAAACCGTCAAATGTTCTATGTTATTTTCTCTATATGCACATAAAAATAACATCTTTCAGTTTTGTTTTTACATGAATCAATAAGTTAAAAAATTATCTATATCATTGTATTTTTGCAAGCTTATGATAACAATCAAAATCAAGTTAGAAATGTCATAATCTTTATATGTACATAAAGAAAATAATTTAGATCATATCTAACATTTTTATTTGACATTTAAAATTTAAATTTTGAGTCATCAAAATTTTGAAAATAAAGACATGATGGAGGCATTTGAACTCTCCTTATTGAAAGCTAAAAGAGCAACAAAATTACTTATTCATTCGCTTCAATTTGAATTAACCAAACACAAAGAGGAACAATTTTAAACCCCTTATAACTGAGATTTCACATAATCAATCCGAGCTCCCTGCAAAATTGAAATTGAAATTAGTGTAAGTTGCAAAAATAAATAAAATACAAAAAAAAAACATAATTTCATACAGGTCCTATATAGTATGGTGCTATTCTTACAAAATACAAAGCCAAGCAAAAATTAATTTAAACCTTAACTGAACTAAAGAAGACAGTACCACGAAACATATTTCATACAGGACCGAAATTTTTTTTCCGGTTATTTCTACCGAATCAAAATACCCATGTAATCCGTCTAGAACCCTATATTATTTTAATATTATTTCTATAAATAAAAAATTCTGTGAAAATATGGGTTATATGGATCAGATTTGTGCAGTTTTTTCAGGTGTGGTTAGATTTTTTCAGTGCAGCAATGGAAATTTGCAACATAAAGATGCAGGATATTATTTCAAGCATCAAAACTGTAAACACATAATAATAAAATTTTAAAAGATTGCTTCTTACAAGAGATAATCCTCTAATTGCTCTTTCTGCTAGATAATCGCATGGCTTGAAAAATCCACCGTATAATTTGCACCAAGTCGTCAGTCTACTATACACATAATTTGTTCCCATTGTATCAGCCCAAAACAATATGCCTCCCCTGATATAAACAAAAAATATATATATATATATATATGATATCGGTTATGGGTCAATCACATTGGAATCAATTTTTCACGAGGGAGTAATTGCAAATTTACAAAACTTGAGGGGTTTTAATAAAAAGTAACCTGTAAGAAGGAAAACCCATGCCCATGATTGATGCAATATCCAGGTCAGGGAATTTGAGTGAGATACCCTCATCAAGTATCCGACATGCCTCATTCACAACTGGGAAAAACAACATCTCTATTATATCCTTATCTGTTAATCCGGCAATCTGTCATTGGGCAAGTGTCAATTGCATTAGAAGGGTGAAATTGGTACTTTATAAATTTGAAATGAGTCTTAATAGAAAAGTAAATAAATTGGGTAAATATGATATTGTGAATTTTAGAGGGGGAAATATGTAATTTTGAAGTTTTTGAGGGGTATACGTGAAATTCCTCGGCATATTTATAAATCTGCCTACTTTTGCTGCTAAAAGCATATCTGTTCAAGGAATGGTTTCAGAAGTACTACAAGAGGCCAACCCATCACAATTTTGATCACTTCAATTTTTTTAGAATCCATCGGCTCATTGATTTGTTTCACTAATCCATAAAATCTTAAATAAAATACAAAGAATGGGAGATTATGGGTAGAAAGAAAAGAAAGCAGTATATGTTAACATTGAAAGATACCATGGAATCGGGGGCAAAACCAGATAGCCTCCTTGATTTTTCAACATATTTTGCAATCTCAGGATCTATGCTTGCCTTTCTCTTATCATCATAAATGTAAAACCCCTTGCGAGAAGCTTCTCCTGGCAAAATTTATCAATAGACCTTAGTACCAGTTGTACCAGTACTGGACTGAACTGGATCTTCTTTAGGGTTTTGATTAGCCCGGTTTATTTTGTAATTATTAAAACATATGGTAGAAGAACATATAAGTACCAGTTCTTTTATCCTGAAGCATAGATGGAATGAGTGAGGAGTTATAGCATCTTTCAGGATAACTCTGGAGGTATTGTGTACCAGTTGCTGCAGCGACACCAAATCCTACCAGATCTTCCAGTCTAAAGACATAACACAAAAATCAATAATCAAACTCTATTTGAAAAGTTCTTCACTGTTTACAACTAAACTCTCTTCCATAAAAAGAATAGAATCATGACTGAATGTGTGTTCGAATCCTGTATTCTTTCTCTGTTTAAAAGGTCAATAGAAGACGGAACATTTTTCTTATAAATTTAAAATGAGTTTTTAATAGAAAAGTCAATAAATTGGGTAAATTTGTGAGTTTTGGAAATTTAGAAAGGTAAATATGATATTATGAATTTTAGAGGGGGAAGATACGTTATTTTGAGGTTTTTGAGGGGTATATATGAAATTCTCCCAATATAAAAAAACATCACAATTAGAAAATACCTAAAGGGTCCCATGGGCATGCCGAACTCAACCATGGCCCGGTCAATTCGGTACAAATCAACACCATGATCAACCAGAAGGAAAGCTGCCTGAGTGTAAGGGAAGAACATGCGATTGACAGCAAAACCAGTACAGTTTCTGACGACTATTGGGGTTTTGCGAATCTTTTTGGCCAAGTCGAGCAGGTCGACCACAACCTGAGGAGAGGTGTTGCGGGTGCGAACTATTTCCAAAAGCGGCATCACTTGTGCCGGGCTGTAGATGGAAATTGATAAATGATTTACTGCAGTAAGAATCCGTAGGGTAATAGTAATATTCTTTGTTTAACCAGAGAAGGTGAAATCTATACCTGGTTGGTTTGGACCTAACCTGATAGTGGGTTAAAATGAAGTGGGCTACCATGCTTTGGGAAGTAAAGCTCTTGTTTTACTCCCACCCATATTTTGCGATTTCAAAGTTCAAACAGTCATTCCGAACTGTTAAATATGATCTCCATATTAACATGTGCTTGTTGATCAAATTTTACATTTTTTGGAAATTTTTTACTATTTTTTTTGAATTTTTGAAAATCACTGTTTTTTTATGATCCAAAATTTCCTGATAAACAGTGACCCAATCAAAACCGAAATAGGTGCAAAGTAGTAAAGGCAGTAAAATCAAGCGTACAATTGATGCACAACCAACTGATTAATGAGAAAAAGAGGCCTTTCCAGAAAAAATGTGCACCCGCAATGCGATCTTGCGAGGCAGTTTTTTGGCCAATCAAGTCCAAGTCAATTGTAGAAGTATTTGTAGCAAGCACACAATTTGAGTTGCAGTATTTCTCTAGGTCACAGAATATCTGTTGCTTTAGTGAAACATCCTCTATAACTGCCTGTCAGAGTCAAGTATTTATAAGGGAAATGCATTAGTCCAAATTTTTTTTAGTATAGTTTTACCTTCTTTCATTTATGTATAAATTTATTGTAGAATGATTAATGTAACAGGAAATTATGTATCAACCCATGGTCTCTGATGCTCAAACTAAATAAAGAAAAAGATCAGAATACTATTCCTAAGAGAGAGGCTATGGTGCTATGCATAGCGCAGATGTGTCCGTACTATGGATCGATATCTCCATTTTTAAAGTCCAAAAAGTCGATCCGAATAGCTTAACATGATCTTCATATTAAAATGTATTTGGAGACCAAATTTTACATTTTTTTAGAATTATTTTACTATTTTTTTATATAGGTTAAAAATCACTACTTTTGAATGGTCCAAAATCTTTAGCTCATGTGATTTTCTACCTATCTAAACAAATAGTAAAAAAAAAATTTTAAATGTAAAATTTGGTCTCCACATGCATTTTAATATGGAGACATGTTGAACGGTTCAAATCAACTGTTTTGATTTTGAAAACGGAGATATTGATCCATAGTACGGACCAATCCGCACTATGCATAGTACCACAGCCTCATTCAAAGATCAATATTAGTATTGGGCTGGTTCTGTTGCAGGTGACTCTTTCTATGTAATAATTAGGAAGAGTATATATGCAAATTGTTCAGATATAAAGAGTAATAAATGATAAATCTGCAGTCTACACTTGCCTCTATCACAACATCTACATCTCTGAATTGTTCATAGTCAAGGGCACCACTTAGTAAAGAGAGAGCCTTTTTAAGCCCTTCTTGTGTCAGATTTCCTTTCTTCATACGGCTCTGTAAGTTTGCTGAAACCAAAATATTCCACATTATTATGAAAAAAAGACATATAAACAAAATACCAACTACTATCTTCCAGAAAAGTTGCAAAAAATGCTCAGGAAGTTGCAAATATGATGGTCAAAGTGATTCAAGCAGAATACTATCTGGAAATGGTATAGTTTTATACAAATTTGAATGGTAAGAAAAAAAAAATGAAATTATACAAAATAGGGCACAAATGATATCTTTAGATAACAGATAGTATAGGAATGTGATATATACAAATTATGTAGGAAAAAGGTTTCTCACCTCTGATTCTGGCAATGCCAGATTGTAAGAACTTCTCATTTATCTCCTTTAATATTACCGATATATTATTTAATAACAATGCAGTAGCAATACCAGAACCCATCAAGCCACCTCCCACAATAGCCACCTTTTTAATTTTCCTTGGTACCAGACCGATATTAGTTATACCAGGTACCTGTCACAGTTTATCAAAATTGTAAATCACAGAAATCATGTAAACAAAAATTGTGAAAAGGCTGCAAGGAGTTTACCTTTGAAGTGGCACGTTGAGCAAAGAAGACATGAATTAAGCTTTTACTTGTTTGCGAGGCTTGTAATTCTTTTGCACAGTTTGTTTCCTGGAAATATATAAGAAAATTTAAATATCTCCGGAGAAAAAAGAATAAAACATGTTTTATGAACTATGTACTATACATACACTAGTACAATACCAATCTTTCTCGTAAAATGTTATAACAGCAGTACGACTGTCAATCTCACTAATTCTTTCTTTTTCACAACTAATGGTGCTACTTGCAAGGGTTGAAAAACTGAATGAGCCTTGAACAGTAATTTTTGCAGGAAAAAGTTACTTTTCCCCATTTATTGCTAGGGGTCTTCATTGGGTCCGGTTTATTTGTTTTCAACCGAACCGAAAAAGTTTGGATTAAATGGTTCGGTTTTTTGGTTAAAATGGATCATTCCAGTTGAATTTTTGAATTACCTCGGTTTTCAATATTTGGTTCGGTTTAGATTTTTCAAAACCGAAAAGACCAAACTGACCGAACTCTCTATATGGTTCAAAACCATGCTTCAGTTTTTGGACTTAAAATGAAGAAAAATTTTGGTTTGGATATTTTAGAACATCTACATATTTTGTATGGAATTCAACAACTAATATATATATTCATATTTATTTCTATGATTATTAAGTGGTATTTGTGTATGTATCGAGTTTTGGCCTTTTAAAATTTAATCTCTCTTATTTCGTTTCAACCAAACAAAACAAATTTACTTTAGTTATTTTGGTTCGGTTGTTATCTAGATGACAAGTTTAATTCGGTTATATTTTTGAAAACCGAATAAAATTTTGGTTTGACTATTTTAATTCATTATTTTATTGCAGATATGTACCTTGATAAGTCCAGCTGGAGGTCCCGAAACAATACCCTCTTCTATGACATCAATACAAACCAACGGATGATTGACATTAGGAGCTTGCTTTTGCGCTTGGATCCTTGCAAAATTGAGAATTTGTCGAGACTCCTCAGAGGATGGTAATCTATCAGTTCTATAAATTGTCTTGACCCATGGTTTTTTGTGATCGGCAATTTGAAGAGCGAACAAACAAGCAGCTGAGATTAGATCAGTAGGTGAAGCAATTGCATCGATCAATCCGAGAGAAAGTGCTTCTTTCCCCTTTATTGATTTTGAGAGCTGCAGTAATTAATATAATTCAGCTAGAGGAACAATTATAACTATAATAATATTAATAGAGTGAGGCTATGGTACTTTGCAATTCCTTAATTAAGGTTTTAGAGTTGAAATATTTTGTTCAATCAGTAAGATCACAAAATGGTAAGATACGCTACTGGTTAAAGATAAGTAGGGACACAAAAAAGAAGAATTAACTTACGATCATCATTTCAAGAGATTTTGGCAAACCAATAAGACGAGGAAGCCTTTGTGTACCTAAAATAGATTATTTTTGAAAAAAAATGTAAGAAAAAAAGATGAGGATGGAAATAAACATTATAAGCAAAGAAATTATTACAAAAATGAATGTGTATCTTTTTCTCATTTTTTTCTGAAAATGATTGGTGTCTTATACTTAGATTAATGTTGTTTTCTATTTATACTCTCAATACAAGTTATTATTAACCAAGAACTCAAACAATTCCTAGAAAACAATAAAATAAAATCATGAGATAAACAGTTTTAAACCACTATAAGCCCTCTGGTAAGGAGTAGGGGCATATCCGGAATTAAAAAAAACTAAAAGGCAGGAAAAGTTTAAATTTATACCTCCCATTCCAGGAATAATCCCTAGTTGAAGCTCTGGCAAGCCCAGCTGAGCATTTGGAGTACTAACACGCGCATGGCATGCCTACCGAAGCAAAAACAAAACTTATTATAAAACATTTACCACTTTTTTTTTCCAAAATAAAAAAAGAAAGGGATTTCCTTTGATTCCTTCAATAACCTAACATAAAAACTTTTCCCCAATCCCTTGTACATAACGGAACCTCCTCTACACCCCTCATTTGATCATTTCTTATTGAAATGTTCCAAATTAGTGTTTTCCTTTTCATTAGTCATTCCAGAAAAACAAGTGAGGGAAGAGGGGTAAATTTGGTAGTTTCTCATATTTGGGAGATAGCTTCTTTGTTCGCAGGGTTTGTAGAATCTTTCTTCTACGAGTCATAAAACATAGTTTTTCAGGCCTTGTAAATTGTCTCTTTTTCAAATATTAATACAAATGTGGTAATGTAAAACCATACCATGGAAACCTCTAAACCACCACCAAGAGCAAGACCATCTATAGCAGCCACTACCGGTTTCTTACCACCTGAAAAGAATATGAATTTCGTATTTTATAATAATTTTTTCGATAGTAAGATGCAAATGAAAACATTGGTTATTAGCAAGATTATTGGTAAAAAGTAAAAACTAAAAAATTTAACTGATGTGATAATTTGATAGAGGTACCTTCCATGCAGTATGTGATAAATTCACTTGGTGTGACCTTAAGATCCTCCTTGGCACCTAATGGTACAGTAGAAAAATATCAAATAACAACAAAAAATAACACAATAAGTTGCTCAAAATTTAATATACCAGAAAAGTAAAGGAAATAAATAATCAAGTGTGAAAGAATACTTGTTGGGTTATGAAAAGCATTGATATCAAAACCACCACAAAACCTCCCATTGGCACCTGTTTCACTACAATTAATTAGCTCATTATCTAAACTTAATCATAAGAATTTAACATAAAGAATAATAACAATTATAAAGAAAAATCCCGTTTTTTTTTTTAAGAACAGTTAAGTAGGCAAAAGCCCCAAGGGCTATACCAGTGAGAACGATAGCTTTCACATCATCTCTTCTTAATGCTTCCTCATAGTGCTTATTTAAGCTGATCAAAACTGCAAAAAAAAAAAAAATGTTGACAACTTTTGCCTATTCATATGAACATACAGTAAAAGGTTGTGGGAAATTATTACTCTTTTGCATGATTTAACTTAAATTGGAGAAGGTTGTAAGTCATTTGCAAATACTTAAAAATGTTAGGCCAAAATTGAAAATATGACATTTTTTTAAATAGCTATTTTTTTTTTTTTTGACAGTAAATAAGGGTCATGCCCATATTTGTAAAAATATAGCTAGTTAATAAATATGGAAAACTAAAGCATGCAATTTGCACAATGGGTGTCTGTATTTCTTTTTGGAAACCAATCAATTTCTATATCTGAATTTACCTTTATATAATTCAAATTTTGCAACAATTCAAAATTCACACTCTCAAATGAGAACTTTTGCAACAATGCAACAATTGTATGAAAATCTAAACTATCTATAACATTACAATGGGGGAATTGGGGAGCGAGATTGAAAGAGAGGTTACCATCAAATGAGAGAGCATTGACAGGAGGGTTGATAATGGTTATCACTGCCACGCCATCTTCTCTCACCGCCATTTCTGTCTTCCCCTTCGCCATTTCCTCTCTCTCTCTCTCTCTCTCAGTAATACAATTGCAGTGAGAGATCGTCACTTGGCGAATAAAAAAATTAGACCCACTGTTTGGACAAAATAAATAGAGGCTGATTCTAATCTACAGTCACTTGAAATGTTTACGCGTTAGTCTCCAACTGTACAGGAATAACCAACTCATCCTGAATTTTACTATTTCTAGAGTGCCACGTCAATAGTAGTATAAGTCCGTATAAAGTACTCTACCTTTAACAAATCCTTCCTTTTTAAATACACCGGATCCCCGGTTAAATCGGATCCCCGGTTAAATCAGATCCCCTAAAGTAACTTAAATTTTAATTTTGTATCCACACCGTCTGATCAGATGTTACACGAATATTAAAGGCGTGGATTGTAATCGGACGGTCCAACTGGAATTTTTTTTTGAATTTTACTTTAGGGGATCCTGACCCTGGTCCCTGGGCACAACAGTTTCTTTGTTTCTGCTATTCTCCCTAAATAACAGAATTCTGTTCTCAAATTTTATCCGTTTGGTTTAGATCAGACGGTTGATATTTAAAAGCAGCATCCTGTTATTATCTAAGTGTTGATGATACAGATGGCCAGATGCCCAGATGGGTCCAGAGGGGCTAGTTACGCTGGTATGGCGACTTCATTTGTGGTCTTTTGTGACTTATGGTCCTGTGGCATTTCCTATGGCCTCTTATTTGCAGGGTGCTTCCGTTTTGTGACTTAAAATCTCCTTTGTGACTACTGACTAAATTCAAGTTAGTTTTTGTCCGAAATTTTTATTGATACCATATTAAAAAAAATAAACTGAACAACCATGATTTCGTGGAAATTTTATTTTTACTATGTCCACAGTTTCAAACTGCGAACCAAAATTAAGTGTCCGCAGTTTGAAACTGCAAACACATTTCTTTTTCTTTTTTTGTCAGAATGCAATTTCTTTTGAGGATGATTGTGTGAGCCCATCAATAATCCTAAAAAAATGTGTTCGCAGTTTCAGACTACGGACTTTGTGAAAATAGAAATACTCAAAAATCGTGGTTATTTGGTTTATCATTTTTTTAAGATGGTATAAATAAAAATTACGTATACAATTATTAGTAGTTGTTTACCAACTTCTTTTATTTAGTTAGAAAAAAGATTGAGTCCTGCTTATGAATCCAGTTTGTTTTGGAAATAACCTTAATTAGGTTTTTTTTTTTTTTTAGAAATAAAAATACTGAATTTCAACAAAATTGAAAAAGCAAGGAGATAAAATTTTAGTATGTTCATTGTAGGCTATTGATCTTATAAATGATACAAATTAAAAAAATTATGAAATTTTACCGGACGCATACATTGCAAAAAAAAAAAGAATGAATTAATAATGCATATTTGAATTAAAATTTTAAATATTAAAAACAAAATATGATAATTTATAACACCCAATTGTAAAAAACTTTGTTGCATTGAAATTTCTTGATATAAAGAATAACAGGACTAGGTTATTCTTTGTCTATCTATATTAAGTTACAATTTAATTACAAGCCCATCATGCAATTTTCTTCAATTAGGCCTGTGTCAAATTTGGTCACAATTGGAAAAAAAAAATATAATTTTCAAAATAGTTAAATGTTAATAATATCTATTGGTCTAGTGACAAAGGCACATGATCTCCGATGTGAGAGGTTACAAAATCTAAATAGAAAAATTATTTGTTGTAATAACAATAATATTTAATAGTTGGAGACCTCCAACCTTTACTAAAAAAAGTTTGTAAAGTTCGTAAAAAAAATATCAATTATACGAACCTCACATGCTTGATTATCATTATTTTTAGGCAATTGTAATACTTACCGAGTGATATGTTTACATGTCAAATTATAATTTTTTGAATTAATGTACTACAAAATCAAATGGTAAAAAAAATATAAGATTTATAAGTTAATTTTAATACATTTATTTTTCATCATTTGTTGACCGCTTGACTTTATACTTAATTAATTCCAAAATATATAAATTTGTGTGTATTTGCATTCCCAATAACGTGTCTATTTTTGTTTGTATAATAGGAATAATGGTTACTTTAATTGAAATTTTTTATACTTTCTCACCTTACCTCTAAGAAAGATAACTAATCATGCTATCTTTATTTTCGTGATTATTCCTTTTTTATATTGTTTTTTAATTGTTAGGTACTTTTCATAATTTTGGTGTGAATTGTAAAATCAATACATACTCTCTAAGTCGTGAGTGAAAATGAATTGTGTGTGAAAAGATACTATTTATATATTTTAGTTAAATAAATTGTGCGTGAGAAATGAGTTGCTCAAGTTAAATTATTAGATGTTATTGATATTTTACTTGTAAAAAATGTTAATATTTCTACAAATTTTCATCTTAGATATTAGAGTAAATCAAATATTATTCTAATTTTCTAGAAATGACTCAAAAACAATATACCCATAATTATAGTGAAAACATAATAAATATAATTCTCCTAACACACTTGAGAAGTCACACATAAATTTATCAGACATTTTTCTTCAAAATTGTTTAAGTTTAACTCATGAGTGACTAGATCTGCAATTATATATAAAAGGTACTTTAACATAGATATTTTACAAAATATTTCCAAAAGTACTCTCCTTTAGTACATTGAAAATTTATGATCTAGTAAAATTCTAATAAAATAAAATAAATCTAAAGAAAAACAAAGAAACATCATTAACCCTATCCGAGCATGCATATTTGAAAAACAATCATAGTATTTGGTCTCCATTACATGCATTGATTCAAGGGCTTGTTGATCCCGAGGCTATATTCCACACATTCTTTGCCTCTAAGCCAAATTCATTTCCTTTTGGCTCCGCAATACCCCCATTTCTTTTGGCTTTTTAATGTTATCCCAAGCAAGCAATCCAACTGTTATCCATCTTATCAAACCTGCCGTGATCACATCCTATAAATAGATGAGCCCGTTTTAATTTATTTCACTAAAACATGCAGGACCTAAATGCACGAATTTCTGATTTTGGATATGCGGAGGAGATTGCCAAAGATGATATTAGTAAAGATGTGGATGAAGTGGGGGCACACCTGGCTACTTGGATTACCATAATGTGAATTCTGGTAATAATTATGCATGATAGTTATTTTAATATTTTAATATTTCTTGCAACAACGTTTTTTAATAATTTAATTTTATGATTTTGCAGAGGATATAGCTCGAGAAACTGACATTTTCGCATTCGTAGGTATCCTCTATGATGTAATAAGATGACAAAAATTATTCCGAAGGATCTCAAATGAGTTGACAGATGTGGAAATTGAAAAAATCATGGATCCAACCTTGTCAGGGGTGTCTCTTGAAAATGTTAGGGAGATAATTTTCTTGCAAAGGAATCCAATTAAAGAGGTCATGAGGGACTTGAGGAAATTAGAATAAAAGTCTATATATGTAATTTATGTTTATGTAAATTATTGTTCAATAAAAATAAAAAAACTAAGATGCATGCAAAATACAAAAAAATATCTTTAAGATGATAAAAATAAATGAGCAAATGCTATAAGTATTAGCGAATTAACATCCTTGATCATATTTAGAGCATTCATTTGGCTCATCAAATGATTTGTCTAGTACATGGTGGTAAAATCAATTAAATTACAACTCAAAATTCAGACATAAATATTTGAGAATAAAAATATAGTCTTAATTTGACAGTTCGTTACGTTATCACTTTATTTATATGCATGTACTAATCCAAGGTAACTCTACCGTACAAATTGTTTATATTTACACATAAATATACAAGAAATCTAACTTATAAAATATGAAGGATTAATAATAAAATAAATTTATGAGTTGAAATCTGAACTTCTTTAAATGAGTACTTTTACAACATCAAAAGTATCACAAATGCCATTATGATAAGAAAGAAAAAAATAAAAATTAAGTTCAGCAAGTCTGCTATGGATCAAAACTTGTAGCTGTTAATTTATTTGAATGAATCAGAGCCGTTCATTTCATACATATACAAATTAAATTGATATTATGACTCTCACTTGTTTCAGAACACTAAAATATTAAGGAAGAAAGACGGAAAGAGGAGAAAAAAAGTGAACTCTATATACAAATCTATTTAAATTTATAACCCGCTAGTCTTATATATTCATCCAGTGTTCATTCTTTATATCTACATTTTGAAAAGAGTGAGGCTACGGTACTATGCATAGCACAGATTGGTCCGTGCTACAGTTCAATATTTGAGTTTTCAAAATCCTAACGGTTGATCCAAACCGTTCAACATGATTATAAAATGAATATGTACTTGCAAACCAAATTTTACATTTTTTTCGATTTTTTTTACTATTTTTTTAGATAGGTAGAAAATCACTTGATCTGAAAATTCTGGACCATCCAAAAACAGTGATTTTCTACCTATCTAAAAAAATAGTAAAAAAATCGAAAAAATGTAAAATTTGGTTTGCAAGTACATATTCATTTTATAATCATGTTGAACGGTTCGGATCGACCGTTAGAATTTTGAAAACTCAAATATTGAGCCGTAGCACGGACCAAACCGTGCTATGCATAGTAATGTAGCCTCACTCTTTTGAAAATTTAACAAGTTAAATTAAATATTAATAATATTTAGTTAAATATTAAGAATGAGTAGCCAATAGTCAATGAAACGAATATAATTTTCAATTATACAACTTTTTAAAATTTGCAAAAATTTACTACTGGCCAACTGATTGTTGTGATGTACAACCTCACATGCTTGATCATCATTATTTTTAGGCAATCATAATAAATAACAAATGATACATTTACATGTCAATTTATAATTTTTTAATTAATGTATTACAAAATCAAACAGTAAAAAAATAAGGTTTACAAGTTAATTTTAATACGTTTATTTTTTTACCGTTTGACTTTCTACTAAATTAATTCAAAATTTTATAAATTTGTGTGTATTTGCATTCCCAACAACGTGGTCTATTTTTGTTTGTATTATAATATATCGTTGCAAAAAAAATTTATATAAATAATCTAACAAAGATAACTAATCATGCTATCTTTATTTTCATAATTATTACACATTGTTTTTCAATTGTTAGATACTTTTCATAAGTTTGGTGTGTGAATTGTAGAATCAATACATACTCCTAATTAAGTCGTGAGTGAAAATGAATTGTGTGTGAAAAACTACTATATATTTGTATCTTTTAGTTGTTAAATGACTTGTGCGTGAAAAATGAGTTGTTCACGTTAAATTATTGGCCACTATCAATTTATTACTTGTTAAAACAAACATGTTAATATTTCTACAATTTTTTTCATTTTAGATGTTAGAGTAAATCAAATATTATTCTAATTTTCTAGAAATCACTATTATCATAATTGTAGTGAAAATCTAATTAATCTGCTTTATTTGTAGATCAACTATATCTGTCATTACTCTAGTTTGTTTTATATGTATTTCTGCATTATGTGGATAATCGAATCATTTTGTATTCACAGATTAATCTACAAATGTGGTAGAAAACTTGAACCAATTAATTATTACAACAAGTGATGAATGCATATACTACAATGCATCTCAGCTTCTTATAGTATCGAGTAAAATAATTCAATAAAATCATTTTAAGCCAGTCAAGATTTGATCACTTTTTTCATTTTTAACATCTAACTACAAACCTAATAAATTAGTTGTTTATTTTTTCTATTTTTTGAACCCAGATGAAAATTAAGGTACCAAATCTTTCAAAAAAAGTGATTTGAGGGTCCAAAGTAACAAAATAGAGGACAAGAGGTGACCAATTTAGAGGAAAGATCAACTCTTGAGAGGGAAAAAGGTGATCAATGAGACGACATATCAAATATTGAAGATAAAATCAATGGTATTAAGGAAGCAGCATCCATTTTAGTTCAAAGATATCAACTAAAATTGAATATAGGGTGTAATCTTTATTACAAACATCTCTTAAATAGTAGAATTAGCTCTCCTACAAAAAAAATATCACATTAACTTGAAAATATGTAACGAGAAGATTAATGTAATTGACCTTTACATAGACTCCACTACCGCTAGAGAGAGAGTCTTAATTCAATATTTTTATGATATGATAACAATAATATCATGATTAAAATAAATACAAGTTAAACATTTAATATATCAATCAAAACACCACATCTTTTTTGGGCTTATATTCGTCTAGATATTTCACATGCATGATTCTTTCCAACTCCATTATTGTACTTCTTGAATCTTTAATTTATTGGGCCGTTTTACTGAGCTTTAAACCTATCCCATGCCTAAAAATGGCTTCTAGATATTTATTTTCCTAATTACTATTTTTCATATTATTCTTCAAATTATTATTATTTTTCTCAAGATGTTTGTAATTACGCTTTTTGAATAATTGAGCCTTTTCACTGGTCTATTTTTGTTTGTATAAAAAGAATAATAGTTACTTTAATTGAAGAAAATTTATATGTTATCACCTAATTATTTGTGCCGTATTTATCGACAACAATTCAACAAACCAGCAAAATTGATAACTTTAGCTTAATTTGTTGTATATTATTTCATTGTTCTTATCAAGGGTTGTTATTTGATATTTTATTGAATTGTGATACTACAATATGTAAATCATCTTTCCACTCTAGTTAGATACTTTTCATGTCATGTTTATTTTCGTAATTATTCCTTTTTCACAATGTTTTTTTAATTGTTAGATAGTTTTCATAATTTTGGTGTGAATTGAAGAATCGATACGTACTCCGAAGTTGTGGGTGAAAATGAATTGTGTGTGAAAAACTACTATTTATATCTTTTAGTTGTTAAATGAATTGTGCCTTAAAATAAGTTGTTAAGTTAAAAGTATTAGCCATCAATATTACTTGTTAAAACAAATATGTTAATATTGCACCCTGTACAATCCAAATTAAAACATATTATATATTCTTGTAGTTAACTCTGACAAATGCTAATTATAGCCTTAAAACATTTGTTAATTTTTTTTGTCTTTTTTCAGAATATATTGTAAATTTTATAAGCATGAAAAAAATCAACTGACTAATTAATTTATTCTAATGATAAAGTAATGACTAATTTCATCTAAATAATTCAGAGCTACTGTTTTTCTGGCGTGCCCTTATAAAGTGCTGAAGAGAAAGAGAGGTCAGAATGGGGATAGTTGGAGAATATATATTAGTTTCGTTCTGTGGTACCTTTTCCTTTTGATCTTCTTTTCTCTTTTGTAAATTTGAAACTTTATTTAATTATTCAAAAGAGGTAAAGCATAATGGCAAGACAAGGAAATGGTGAAATGCATTTTGAAGTAAAGCATAATGGCAAGACAAGGAAATGGTGAAATGCTCTTGCTTTTCGTAATGTGGATAAACCCGGTCCAATTACCGCCACTCATATCCTCCGCATTAACGCATCATTTGAGTTTAGCTCCGGACTGTTCTATCATAATTCGGGTCAATTTGACACACGCTTTTAATGTACGGAGCCCTTTTAAGATTTGTGCCGGTATTTAACAAACGGATCGGATGAAAACTCAAAACGTTGCGTTCATGCGGAGGATATGAATCCTCCTGTTCCCAAGTACTCCAGTTCACAAATTACTTTTAAATATTTATGTAATTTTGTGATTCTTAAAAATGAAAATCATCTTAAAAGTTTCTTTGCAGCTGCGCTCGTTTGCTGAAATTTGACGCCATTAGAAGCACAGCAATTCCAACAGAGGATACTTACAATTTTCTGTCAAATGAAAAATTTGTCATAATTATCTAATTAAATTCTAACATATAACACGATTAAACCAGAAATTAATTAGGAAGAATACACAACATATCATAATAAGAATTACAACAAGAAACTAATTTCATCAAAATAAATTGTAAAATACTTCAACATAGTCAATTAACATAACTAACAGATTTAACAACTTCATATATATATAGCCATCTCAGGTTCTCCTCTTGCTGCAAATCTTTTGCAGAAGCTCCTTGTAAATTGATGGACAACTCACCATAAAGATTGCAAATACATCAGTTTCTATGAAGCTTTGCGTAACCTGAGAAGAAGAAATATAGTCGAGACATAATTCTTTGAGTTGTTGGCAGTTATGTTGTGCAGCAAGAGCAAGTGTTGTCACCACATTGTCAGCATTAATTTTCTTGGCTAACCTCTCCTCACAAATAACCTTCAATCTGTCCAAAGCGTACCGATCAGCTGCTACTGTTAAATGCTGAGCCATAATATCTTCATCCACGCCTTCCTCGGTATGGTCATCACTTGGAGGCAACATATGATCAGTATATATGAAATGTAACAAAGCTTTGAAAATCTGGGGCTCCATATCTTGAATCTCAATGCACCTGGCTGTGCTTTCACTCATAGAGCCGAAAAGTTCAGCCCGAAAAACAGATGAACGGGAGGCTAAGATAGTTCGATGGGCTGGAAATGTTTCCCCTTTTACCTTAAAGGAGATGTCAGCACCTTCTCCACTTTGCAGCAAATGATGGAGATGCTCGTGCATATTGGATGGCGGCACAGAGATGGAGCTATTATTTTTTTCTTCTTCTATGTATGGCTCAAGAATTTTTAAACTGAACTCAACTGTAAAGCTATCATCCTTGACATATGCTAACAAAAAGTTTCGATTCAGCAAACAAGGGAATCCCCACTGGGTTCCTTTTTTGTGGTATGTGAAATACCTGTTTTCTTTGTATTTTTGTGGGTGTATCCCGTTTTCGTCTACTAGACTGAAACAAAGGAAAACATCAACATTTTTTGCTTCGCTCAGTAATTCAACAAAGAATGACATAAAATTAGAAGAAGATTGATCCTTGCCGTGTGGATAGTACAGTATACCCCATTGGCACTCGCCAACTGTGAATGTGCCGCACCGAATCATTGTACCAGTTTCGATGCCACCGGTAAGGGATGTACTGATTATGACGCGGTGTGTGCCAGTTGTTGATTTCATTTGGAATGCAGAAGTTGTAAATGAGGAAGCCATGGGATTTGTGTGTTAAGCTCAATAATTGAGTTTTTTAAGATGATCGAAACAAAGCAAGTGCTTGTTAAAGTGATTTGGAAGATAGCAATGATGGTTCATATATATATATATATAGAGCAATAGATAAAGTTGAAGATTCATGAACAAGACCTGGCCTTAAGAAACCAAGTGCGCCTCATAAAGCAACTTTAAGTGAGGGAGAGAAATTATAATTTGATAAAGAATCAGAAACCATCTTTAACTAAAGTGAGGTATTAAAGTGATTTGGAAGATGACAATGATCGAAACGAAGCAAGTGCTTGTTAAAGTGATTTGGAAGATGGCAATGATGGTTCATATATATATATAGAGAGAGCAATAGATAAAGTTGAAGATTCATGAACAAGACCTAGCCTCTCAAGAAACCAAGTGCGCCTCATAAAGCAACTTTAAGTGAGGGAGAGAAATTATAATTTGATAAAGAATCAGAAACCATCTTTAACTAAAGTGAGGTATTAAAGTGACCGAAAGCAAAAGTCCTTAAAATCTAATGCCGATCATTTGAAAGCAACTTTTCCTTAGCCTATACTTTAATTAAAGTGAGGAAGAGAAACTACTCTCTGTCACTATGAAAAATTGGAAATCACTGTAAGGTGAACCTTAAATTATTTTCGTTATTATCATGCATCAATCCAAATTAGGAGTGTCAATAAATACGATACGAATTGGATTAATTGAATCAAAAATTGGAAATCACTGTAAGTTGAGTGAATCTGCTATAGATCAAAACTTGCAGCTGTTAATTTGTTTGAATGAATCAGAGCCGTTCGGTTTATATCATACGGTTGATATTAAAAAGTAGTATTTTGTTATTATCTTAGCGTTAATGATAACAGATAGGTCCAGAGGCTGATATGGTGATTTCATTTGTGGTCTTTTGTGACTAGTGATCCTGTGGCATTTCCTATGGCCTCTTATTTACCGGTCAGGGTGCTTCCATGTTTTGTGACTTAAAATCTATTTTGTGACCAAATTCAAGTTAGTTTTGCTTATGGGATATAAATTTCATTTGTTATTTGTTAAGAGAATTCACGCTTCTAAAATGTGCTCAATCAGGATTCTTCTTACATGATAGAGCCATAAAAGATCCATATCTTTATTATTTATTTATTTTCGGATGAGATTGATTGATTTGATAATTGTTTAATTTGCATTATTTCATCTTTACAAAGATGTTTATTTTGCACAATTATTACTAGTTGTTTACCAACTTCTTTTATTTAGTTAGAAAAAAGATTGAGTCCTGCTTATGAATCCAGTTTGTTTTGGAAATAACCTTAATTACGTTATTTTTTTTTTCTATTTTTAGAAATAAAAAATTGAAAAATCAAGGAGATAAAATTTTAGTATGTTCATTGTAGGCTATTGATCTTATAAGTGATACAAATTCAAAAAATTATGAAATTTTAGTATGTTCATGTCTATATATATATGCTGCTCTTTGGTATTTATTTTGGTTAACTTCTGGTAAGAGTTTCAATTTCAACTATGATAATCTAATATTATAAAGCTTTCATACTGGTTTTTCTGGTACTAAATTTTATCAGCTAAAATTATAAAAATTCCTCTAAGAATTCAGACCATATTTTGTTTTTGTGGCCTCTTTTAGATTTTATCTTAAGTTTTCTACGCCACCCAACCCAACTCACCACCACCACCACCACCAAACTCACCACCGCCACCCATTTCACATATTGAAGAGTATAACTGTAATTTTCACTTCCAGTCTGATCATCATTCCTCCTCGATTGCTTAGTCTGATCTTCATTCCTACTCGAGTGCTCAGTCTGATCATCATTCCTACTTGATTGCTCAGTCTGATCATAACTCGATTGCTCAGTGTGATCATCATTCCTCCTCGATTGCTCAGTCTGATCATCATTCCTCCTCGATTGCTCAGTCTGATCATCATTCCTCCTCGATTGCTCAGTCTGATCATCATTCCTCCTCGATTGCTCAGTCTGATCATCATTCCTCCTCGATTGGTCGTTGCTGAGGCAGTTGAATGCCTCAAGTACGGATTTGAACGCCTCCTCTGCCCCCGGTGCCCTGTTCTTGTCAGGATGAATCTTAAGAGATAATTTCTTATAAGCCCTTTTGATTTCTTCGGCACTAGAAGTCTTCTCTACTCCGAGAATTGCATAGTAGTCCTTGTTCTTTCTGATTTCATGAACCAGTCTGACTTGCTCTTCGGTGTAATTAATTGAAGTCTCTGGTTGGTGGGTCCCCTTTGAAAAATGGTGGTTCTCTCTCTGAGGAATCGGCTTTGAAGTGTCAGGATTTTCTATGGCAGAGAGGATGTAATCGACCGAAATGGTGGGATCTAGTCGTTTTGCGATCTTTACAAACTTCAATGCGCGTTGTTTGTCTCCTGATTCAAGAGATGACTCAGCGATTTTTATACATCTCAACGCCTCATCTTTGTTCCCAGCCATTATTTGTCAGCTTGAAGAGAGTATTTGAAGGCCAAAATGGGATTAAAATTTGAAGCATGGACCTAAAAATGCCCAAAAAAAAGGATAATAAAGACTCTAGCTTGAATTGGTGCTAATTATTACAAGATAGAAAAGATGACTGATTAAAAATTGGGGGAATTTCACGTATACCCCTCAAATACTTCAAAATTACGCATTTTTCCCTCTAAACTTTGAAATTACATATTTCCCCTCTAAATTTCAAACACTCACAAATTTATCCATTTTATTGTCTTTTATATTAAAACTCATTCTAAATTTATAAAATACCCATTTTACCCTTTATCAAAAGCATAAAGCTCCCGTATGACTCAAATTTGAATCCGAAGGGTTCCTCTACCGTCCGATCTGTGCGCGTTGCTTCATTATTAGAAATTTGCACTAAATCTGAAAAGAAAAAAAAATAAGAAGAAGAGAAAAGCTGATTGAAGATTTTGACAGAGCAGTGTTTATTCATGCAGTGCACGAACAATACAGTTAAAACAGAGTTGCACATGATTAGTGCGCTGCATGAAACAAAAACTGCTCAATCAATATCTTTACTAGATTGTAACAAATATAATATTGATTAAAATCTTATCTAAGTACAACAACTAAAATTAAAACCTATTAAGACTCAGCTCCAGAACGGGGTACGCAGAAAGAGGGGAAGAAAGAAACACTGTGCAGAGTGGAGATTTCAGCAGACTGCGTCTGACTGGGCGATTCACCTGATCCAATAGAGGTGAAATGGATGTGAAATGGAGAGGGAGCGGAGGGGAGCGATACTGTGCGGAGGGAAACACTATGTGAAGTTTTGGCGAAATACTTCACCTCCAAATCAGAGTGGAGACGAGATGAGGTGAAATGACATCGTTCGCCTCCCTTCCCTTCCCTTCATTGCGATTTCACCCCTGGTTGTGGAGCACAGAGTAAAGCTTCAGTGAAATACTATTATACTAAAGAACATGGAGATGTTATCTAAGTTGTGTAAACAAACCTTGATGTTACCCAATGACTCAATTCTCTTGTGTGCGGCACCTACTAATTAAGAAAAAAATAATAACAAATTTATATTGCCTATATCAACTGTAAATCCTCAATTAGATTCTTAAAAGTTGACGCACAGATCAGCAAAAATTAACAAATCCCGAATCTCTCTCCACCAAGTAACCTAGTTTTACAGATCCAATGATTGCATCTCCCAAATCCAACCCCAACTTACTAGGTTTCTAACTGTAAAACTAAATAGAAGGAAAAATAGCATAGAATAAGTACAAAAATGTGTATCTGAAGTAGTGCTAGCTGGAGGCACTGAGGAATGAAGTTATATATAGAACGATCCATGGATGGATTGATGAATCGAATATTTACCTGAGAGAGAGAGAAGAGAGAAGACTTCATAGCGAAAAAGGAAGAGGTGCGATTCTAAGAAATGGAGATGCCAAAATATATAACGACAAATAGCATCGAATAAGCACGAAAATATATATATAGAGAGCAATAGATAAAGTTGAAGATTCATGAACAAGACCTGGCCTCTCAAGAAATCAAGTGCGCCTCATAAAGCAACTTTCAGTGAGGGAGAGAGATTATAATTTGATAAAGAATCAGAAACCATCTTTAACTAAAGTGAGGTACTAAAGTAACCGAAATTAACGATCTCTCCCTCACTTTAAGTGTGGATGGAATATGGCAATGATGGTTCATATATATATATATAGAGAGAGAGCAATAGATAAAGTTGAAGATTCATGAACAAGACCTGGCCTCAAGAAACCAAGGCGCCTCATAAAGCAACTTTAAGTCAGAAATTAACGATCATCAGATCCAAACCATATTTAACTAAAGTGAGGTATTAAAGTGATCACCGAAAGCAGAAGTCCTTAAATCTAATGCCCATCATCAGAAAGCAGCAACTTTTCATTAGCCTATACTTCAATTATAAAGAGAGGAAGAGAAACTACTCGCTGTCACTATGAAAAATTGGAAATCACTGTAAGATGAACCTTAAATTATTTTCGTTATTATTTTCATGCATCAATCCAAATTAGGAGTGTCAATAAATACGATACGAATTGGATTGAATCATTTTCATACTCATGATGCTCGTTAGAGTTGGTCTTACTCGTATTTTGTCCTTGCTCATTAAAAATTGAGCTTATTTGTATCAAACGTTAAGATTATTAAGAAATAAAAAATAAGAAATTAATAACAAATAATACTAATATAATAATATATTTTTATAATTTTTTATAAATAAAAAATCAAACTCATTCATTTCACACATATAATTCACAGTGGTAGCAGAGCCAAGTTGCTTCTTAGGAATGCAATTGAAGCTTAGTGTTAAGGTAGTGTTTGAATCATGGAATTTATAGTCAAGACAATCACCACTAGACTTTGTAATTTCTAGATTAGATCTTGTTTTGTTTATGTGATTTGTTTTGAAGATTTCCGTAGTATTTGTCGGAATTTCAGAATTGCAAAAAAGAAAAAGGGAAGAGCCTTAAAATTTGAGTTGAAGTTTACGATTAAATTTTTTTCGGTCTAATTTTCGATTTTCTTGTCATTTACCATACTTTTTCCTACATGTTATAATCCGTAAAACTAGATTAGTTAATTAGATTAATAATTAAGATTTGCGACTAATTAAAACTTAAATTAAGTTAATTAGGTTAAACAAATCATTAGAATAAATGTTATTAGTTGATTATTTAATTCAATTTATTAAAATAAGAATATTAATTTGAAAATAAGACTTATAAATTTTGAAAATTAAATAAGAAAATAAGTTGTTATTAGATTGAACAAAATTAGGACGTTTATATATGTAGATTTCAACTGGAACTGTACAAATTTATGTTTAGATTACTGTGAATACCTAATTCCGAATTTAATACGATCGACTGAGAAAAATAAATTTAATAAATAATCAAATAATCAACAAGCAAATTGTAAAATTAATCGAAGTCCATTCGAGTGATACGAATTAAATACTAAACTCGATGTTTGAATGTTAGCGAATTAATTAATTGAGATCGTTGAATTTAACCTCCGTATATATTGTTGCAATTATCTTGACCATTCAATATGTTCTGCACGAATCTTGAGGCCCTTGTATTGAGAGGAGACCCCTTCCCTTTCCCTTTCTTCTCTCTCTGTCTCTCTGTCTTTGGACCCCGCCCCCCCCCTGTTTATTTTTCCTCTCTGATTACGCAGTCTCTTCACCTTTCGCGCAAGGCAGAGAAAGGGGTGCCCCCTTCCCCTCTTGGTTCGTAATAAACAATAGAACTGGAGTCCTCCATTTCAACAATAAACTTGAGATATTCTCCTTACAGAAGATTCTTCTATCCGCTGCAAATTCAGAGAATTACCAGAACCGTTATTTTGTTCTATATACACCTCATTAGCTTAGTTTAACTTGTAGTACAGCAAGGATTATTCTGGAAAGCCTAATTAAAGGCATGTAATGATCCCTTGACGCAATATACAGAAACACAAAGATTCAAATACATCTTCTTCTTTCTTCTTCTATTTTACCGAAACTCCTGACCCCTCATTCCTCTTCGTTCCTCTCTGACCCGCTGCCCCCCTTTTTCGCTGAACTCCGCTCCCCCTTTTTTTCTCTCTTGGTTGGTTGATTTTACTCTCATGTGTTGAGAATTTCATCTCTCTCTACCTCTCTGTCATTCCTTGTGGTTCGGATCTTTACTGTTCAGTTGTAGACCCGAGTGGGTTTTGCTTGGGTGAGTCTTTGTGTGTTGGTGTTTGCGGATTAAGAGGAGTAGAGACGAGGCAAGACAACCCCGCTGCCTTGGTACCGACCTTCACCGGTTCGCATATTGGAAGCATTTTAGGTAAATCGAACTCTTTCCTTTTCTTGATTTGCTTGTCTGTGTTGTTTACTTGTACCATTGTTCGGTTATGTTGTGACCTGGTACTGCCTCTCTTGTTTGTGATGGTTACTTTCCTAAGCCATGTGTTTAATTGATTAATTGTGGTGAGGCTTGTTTATCTTACTTCTTCCTCTAACTCAAAATTCAGAATTTTACTTCTCGTCCTCTTTGTAATTTAAATGTTGGCGTCTTTAAGTGTTAGACCTGCTTTGGTTCCTTTCTGCCATGTTTGTTCCTTATCAGGTTCATGCTTGACTACCATTACACCTTGTTATTTCCCTTTATTTTGCTTGCTCTTGTTTTATCGGGTGCAACAATGGTTTATAAGTATATCCCACTTGTACCAGTCCGTACCAGCGTCGTTTTGATCAACTAGTATATATTATTATGGTACCAGTGATAGATTATAAAATATTTGTAAAATTAGGGACCTTGCTGTAAAATTTGAATATCCCTTGTCAGGGTTCGGCTGAGAATTAAAGAAATGGTAATTTGGATTTTTAATAAATGGAATTTGGACTTGGAGTCTGACTCTAGTCCGAGCACAAGGGAATTAAGGAAATGGGCTCTTGGGCTCAAAATAAAGATTAAACATAATTGAAATTTGGTAAAGGCTTAAACCATATTTTAATTGCGTACTAGATCTTGATATAGAAATTTGCTTGAAGCCCAAAAAAAATTAGATTTGTTAAATTTAAATATGAAAGTTGAACATACTTTATACTTGAAGAATTATTCAATGACTAATTGGATAATTAAAATATTATCAGTTATCTAAATGAATGCTTTCAATAAAATTAAAAAGTACATAACAATTGTAATATTGTTGTATAATTACTACTAAACGAATATAATAGTATACCTAGTTGATTATAAATATCTAGAGAATATGAATATAAGCATACATGATAAATGTATAACTCTATATAAGAAATTATAATATAATAACAAAATACTATACAACGAATGTATATGTAAGAGTTATAACGCATATGTTATGGAGATCACATAATATAATATTTAATATGTTAATACATATTCTTATGCCTAATCACATTTAATTACACACTTTAGATAATTAGCAATAATAAATTAGATAATTAGAATTTTATAAATTATGTAAGTAGAATTTTAAATAAAGGAAATGAATTCTAAATGAACTATGTTGTTAATTAATAAAGGACAATTAATTAACAACATACTAATATTTTAAATTGTGACAATTATAAAAGTTTATTAATTAAAATAATTACGTAGTTAACACACCATAATTAAACTACGTACTTAGGATTTAAAATTTAATTGTAGCCAAATTAGTTAGGAAAACACGTTATTCTACAAGTGATTAAATAGAAAATTAAGAATAGCAAATTAAATTACGTAGGTTATACCTTACTTATTTTATTGTAAAAATATGTAATATCCTTAAGTTAAAAGTTATGAATATTTAAATTTTATTAGATTAAATTAAACCAACCGTGACCTAATTTTACGCTCAATCGGAATCGAATAAAATCGATCGAACCGGTTGAGCAGATTCGAACACTTAGTGAAAATAATCAAACGGGGTAATAAGGGTTACGAATACCTAGTGTAGACTCTAATTAAGTTACGACTAAATTACAGGTCAGCCGACCTACACCGAGTTCGATCCGTGGTCCGATCCCGCTGACGGTTACACCGGAGTAGGTGAGGATTGTGCAGATTACGGTGATCTCTAGCGCTAGCGCTTTCTACCCCTACAGCTATCAGGTGTGGGATATCTGTATTTTTCTTTCGTGGCGTACTCTCACCAGTCGTCCACTTGACCTGTCATTCGTACCTTAAATTTTGTAGTTGCATTAGAGCATGTTTAATCCTTTCTGAACTGTAAATTAGGATTTGCATAACCCCTTCTAAATTGAAAATTTAATGCTTTCTTAGGAGTAGTGTAATTTAATTAATAATATATTAGGATACTAGTTGTTCCCTTCTCGTAGAGGACAACATATTATCGTAGTTAAGCATGTGCATTGGTGAGCGTGAGATAGAAGACCGAATGACTGCTTTCCGTCACGTAGGCATGGGATGCGTGACGGTTCGTGGGTCATTGGGCTGAGGGATCACTTGATCCCTTAGAGGTCTTACTAGGATTATTATTATTATATGCATGAGCTTGGTAGTATATCATTTTCGATCGTTTTACATTTTGTGCGGACCGATCACGAGTCCGGAGACGATTCGGGAGCTATCCCCCCTACATTAGGAGCTACTTGCCTAGTACGGCTGCCGAGGATGCGGTGGCAGATTTTATGTTTATTGTTATGATGTCCCATTGATCTGGCCGGATAGTGGAGTTTCGTCTCTGCTCATGAGGAGATGAATTAACTTATTCTTACGCATTGCTTGTAGTTTTCTCCTATTTTATATGTTTGGTGATGAATCGTCTTAGAGTAAGGAGAATACACGGAATTGGATGTAACCATCGGCTAGCGTGCACTTGCCTACGGGTTGAAGTCTTGTGTGGGCGAAGCTCGATGTCATTAGGCATCGGGTATCTTTGCTCCTCTGATCGCAGTCCTTGGGTTACGAAATTCGATATAACCATCGGCTAGCGTGCACTTGCCTACGGGTTGAAGTCTTGTGTGGGCAAGCTCGATGTCATTAGGCATCGGGTATCCTTGCTCCTCTGATCGCAGTCCTTGTGTTATGTCACTTTTGAGATACCAATTCAATTTGATTGAACTTGGCACGGCACGGGGTGACAAAACTATCCGTACTATTACTATATCAATTTGTACACACAGTACCTATTGTACTGGACTTCGGTTGAGTATAATATTGATCCTCATATTTTATTTTGGGAAACTTTGGCATTTTGGCATAATAGGATAATCAAATCATGTCATCTATTATATGTATATTTTTCTTTTGTAGTACTATGATAGGTTTAATTTCGCAGCATATGCATTAAAAGTGAATTACCGACTTTACGTAGATTTCGAATTAAAATGTGCTTTGACTTAAGAGGATCCCTGAAGGGATAATACTGGGTCACATACTGGGCGATCATTCGCTCATCCCCTCCTTTTTATGGATGTGGGCAGGTACAGGGTCTGACGGTCCGCAGCAGGAGGCGTCAGGAGCTGTCCCCGACGGTCACATCACTTGAGGTAGATTAGGGGTTTTGTTTAGGATTTTGCGAGTCCAATATTTTGTTATATATTGGACTCGATAGATCATGTATCCCTTTTTACTAGTTTTGTTTTACTTTATCCCGAGGTGGATTGGATGGATATGTGTATATGTATGTTTATTTGATATTTATGACTATTGCTTGTTTGTATTATTGCTTCCGCTGTTATTTGATTATTATGTTGTTTAGCCTTGCGTGTTTGTTGATTATTAGACACGAGGCGGGGATTGATCATATCCTAATCCAGAAATCCTGGTTTGGGGTGTGACATCCTTTGGGTGGTATCAGAGCTCAGGTTTATCGTAATCCTTTGTACGATAAACCGAATACCATTCACTAAACAAATGAGAAGCAAAGTCATAAATTGATAAATACTAATATATATATACGAGTCAAAGCACTTGATCGATACTTTAAATAGTATCTCACGTAGACATCGACAATCGAGCTTCATCCATCTTACGTCTATCTGCTCTACTAAACCGAAATTATATTCGTTATTTTTCCTCCACCTGTATGAGGGGATTTACAAGAAATGTTTACGATCACAGGATTATCTTCACGATTTACGTTGCCTTCGATCCAAATTATTACACACGTGACTAAGCTCGAGTGGACGGCTACGCGATATAAGTCCCGAAACACTCAGGAGACGGTTCGTCACCTCGATTATCGACCTTAACAACTTGAAGCAGATATTCGTGTAGAAGGATAGAGGAGACTCGAACTAGCTAAGAACTATGACGTGGAGACCCGATGTAACTCGAGAATACCAACATAGCTAATACACTAATGTTTTAAATTATAAGAACCGAGTATATTGTGTGACGTAATATGCGAGTAACGCTTCATCACGGCCACCTATGGTTCATTTCCAGCCATCCATAGTGCGAGGTCACAATGCCACTTCTTGTAGTGCCACGTGCTTACCCCGAAGAGTAGCGGAATATAACCGAGGAGGTTTACCGCAGAGCGTTACAGACAGACAGCCTCCACCCTCCCCGCCATCATCACCAACCTCGTCTCATCCGCCACCACCTCGAGAGGAGTATGGACTCGACGCAGTTGTGCGACAGTCTCCTTCGACTTGTTATTTTCCACCCGAGGGACCGGTAGTAGCTCATCTCCTCTGCGGCAACTATCTACAGAAGATCTGCATGTACTTTCTCGTTAACTGACCAAACGCAAAAAAATGGGTTCGTCTTAATACCTCGATACTTCAGCCTTCTTCTCTGCAGTGATGATCGAACAAGCTCCAATTGAATTGTCTCTCTGAGAGAAATGTCTAGAGGAAAAACATCGTTTGGTTCGAACTACCGTCTGTACGGATTTTAACTCCAGCTATCAAAAATAATTTGAAATATAGTGATAATGTCCTAAACCATCGATATGACATGTCATTTGACTAAATCCAATTTGACTCAAACCACGATCATTCCCTAGGAGTTGATTCCTATATTTTAGTTGAATGTTGGGCTGACCGTTAACGAAACCCCTCTCGCTACTTCAATTCTTCCTGATCATCATTCGAAATTCAAAATTTGAAACTCAATGCTAGTGCACGAATCCCTATATAACCATGAATCCTTAAGATGTGTTAATTCCGTTATGATTTGATTTCAATAGTATTCCATAAGAAAACTTATCCCATGCTATTCCAACCTTGATTGAATTGTAATAATGTGACTATTCTTGGTTACAACTTGATTATTCAAGCACTACATGTGTTGCCAACTCTAGAAAACGTGTTGTTTATTTGACCGTTTGAAATTCTATTTAATTCGAGTATATCCGCTTGACTCCGTCGGAAATTATCCGATCAAATTTCGATTGATTACCCCGAAATTAATTAGACTTGATTCTATAATTACCCTAAATATATATATGGTTGAGCTAGACAAGATCAAATTAAATTAAACAATTCCTCGTGTGTTAAGGAGCAATTATCATTCCATTTAAAATTGAGCATACATATACTATCCAGATTCGAGAACTTATTTCTCATACTTGACTCCTTAATTAATTATGAATTATATCAAGTTGTTATTCAACTAATTAATTAATACAACTGAATTCAATGAGATCCACTTCCATCAATATATTTATTGAAAAGCATTATGGGATCCTGATTTAATTTGAAGTAGATTATGTCTTAACTATCCCTAAGACAGTTCTATTCGAGTGATTCGACGGAACTCGTGTCCTTGCCAATTCTCAAATTAATCAATCTAAATTAAATCATTTAGAATTGATCTCCTTTGTCCTATATAAATGGATAAGTTATGTGATTAAATCCGGTTCATTCCCTTTCGATAATACTGAATTACATATCTATATTCGATGTGCCTATTAATAACAAATACACTCCTAACTTAAAACTTCATTCCTTGAAATCTAATCCTCGTTTGAATAATGAATTTCTCCTTTAAGTCAATTGAAGTGGACATGTCCTTGGATTTCAACCCGAAACCCTTCTCGAGATTTCAAAAGACTTTCCGTTAAATAGAGACCAAGTGGAATTGATTATCGGGTTGAAATTAAGTAAATCCATTTCATTATTTTAAAAATTCGAATTTGTCATCTAAATTAAATCATATCGCTTTGAATATGTTTAGCCCCTTCTTGCTATCAATCCGATGAAGCTCATTGCGTGACCATATTGTATGAATTCCAACAAATTGGAATTTATGACTCCTAAACCCCCCTTTTTGAATTCCTGAACCAAACCTAGCTCGGGTTATTCTAATAGACTGAGCTTGACGAAGTCGTTCTTGATCTTACATAAATTAACAAAATTAATTGATTCGACCTGATTTAGATTCTGTTCATTTCCTAAAAGCTTCAATACGCTATACTAATTGTTGGAATTTCTTACCCTCTCGACATTCTTACACCCTTGTTTTAGAAACTTGGTAACTCATCTGCATAACTTAAAATCGGCGCATATGAGGGCCTTACGTCCCCACGTTGACTTGGAAAGTCGAGAGTGAAACTTATATTGAAGCACTCAACTACGTACTACGAACTACGAACCTCGTCGAAGACATAATTTAGGGACAAAACAAAGCCTCGAAGAACATGTTAGATCACAGATCCTATCAGGGACATGCGTAAGGAAAGACGTAAACGCTAAGAAACCAGCTCCAGTGACTATTTAATTGACGCGACTTGTGCATGGAGTGCACCACAACGAATAGCGTGATGCTACTCGAAGTTCATCTTTTACGAATGATCTTTTCGTTTCGGGACGAAACTTTTTATTAGGGGGGGAGAATGTTATAACCCGTAAAACTAGATTAGTTAATTAGATTAATAATTAAGATTTGCGACTAATTAAAACTTAAATTAAGTTAATTAGGTTAAACAAATCATTAGAATAAATGTTATTAGTTGATTATTTAATTCAATTTATTAAAATAAGAATATTAATTTGAAAATAAGACTTATAAATTTTGAAAATTAAATAAGAAAATAAGTTGTTATTAGATTGAACAAAATTAGGACGTTTATATATGTAGATTTCAACTGGAACTGTACAAATTTATGTTTAGATTACTGTGAATACCTAATTCCGAATTTAATACGATCGACTGAGAAAAATAAATTTAATAAATAATCAAATAATCAACAAGCAAATTGTAAAATTAATCGAAGTCCATTCGAGTGATACGAATTAAATACTAAACTCGATGTTTGAATGTTAGCGAATTAATTAATTGAGATCGTTGAATTTAACCTCCGTATATATTGTTGCAATTATCTTGACCATTCAATATGTTCTGCACGAATCTTGAGGCCCTTGTATTGAGAGGAGACCCCTTCCCTTTCCCTTTCTTCTCTCTCTGTCTCTCTGTCTTTGGACCCCGCCCCCCCTGTTTATTTTTCCTCTCTGATTACGCAGTCTCTTCACCTTTCGCGCAAGGCAGAGAAAGGGGTGCCCCCTTCCCCTCTTGGTTCGTAATAAACAATAGAACTGGAGTCCTCCATTTCAACAATAAACTTGAGATATTCTCCTTACAGAAGATTCTTCTATCCGCTGCAAATTCAGAGAATTACCAGAACCGTTATTTTGTTCTATATACACCTCATTAGCTTAGTTTAACTTGTAGTACAGCAAGGATTATTCTGGAAAGCCTAATTAAAAGCATGTAATGATCTCTTGACGCAATATACAGAAACACAAAGATTCAAATACATCTTCTTCTTTCTTCTTCTATTTTACCGAAACTCCTGACCCCTCATTCCTCTTCGTTCCTCTCTGACCCGCTGCCCCCCTTTTTCGCTGAACTCCGCTCCCCCTTTTTCTCTCTTGGTTGGTTGATTTTACTCTCATGTGTTGAGAATTTCATCTCTCTCTACCTCTCTGTCATTCCTTGTGGTTCGGATCTTTACTGTTCAGTTGTAGACCCGAGTGGGTTTTGCTTGGGTGAGTCTTTGTGTGTTGGTGTTTGCGGATTAAGAGGAGTAGAGACGAGGCAAGACAACCCCGCTGCCTTGGTGCCGACCTTCACCGGTTCGCATATTGGAAGCATTTTAGGTAAATCGAACTCTTTCCTTTTCTTGATTTGCTTGTCTGTGTTGTTTACTTGTACCATTGTTCGGTTATGTTGTGACCTGGTACTGCCTCTCTTGTTTGTGATGGTTACTTTCCTAAGCCATGTGTTTAATTGATTAATTGTGGTGAGGCTTGTTTATCTTACTTCTTCCTCTAACTCAAAATTCAGAATTTTACTTCTCGTCCTCTTTGTAATTTAAATGTTGGCGTCTTTAAGTGTTAGACCTGCTTTGGTTCCTTTCTGCCATGTTTGTTCCTTATCAGGTTCATGCTTGACTACCATTACACCTTGTTATTTCCCTTTATTTTGCTTGCTCTTGTTTTATCGGGTGCAACAATGGTTTATAAGTATATCCCACTTGTACCAGTCCGTACCAGCGTCGTTTTGATCAACTAGTATATATTATTATGGTACCAGTGATAGATTATAAAATATTTATAAAATTAGGGACCTTGCTGTAAAATTTGAATATCCCTTGTCAGGGTTCGGCTGAGAATTAAAGAAATGGTAATTTGGATTTTTAATAAATGGAATTTGGACTTGGAGTCTGACTCTAGTCCGAGCACAAGGGAATTAAGGAAATGGGCTCTTGGGCTCAAAATAAAGATTAAACATAATTGAAATTGGGTAAAGGCTTAAACCATATTTTGATTGCGTACTAGATCTTGATATAGAAATTTGCTTGAAGCCCAAAAAAATTAGATTTGTTAAATTTAAATATGAAAGTTGAACATACTTTATACTTGAAGAATTATTCAATGACTAATTGGATAATTAAAATATTATCAGTTATCTAAATGAATGCTTTCAATAAAATTAAAAAGTACATAACAATTGTAATATTGTTGTATAATTACTACTAAACGAATATAATAGTATACCTAGTTGATTATAAATATCTAGAGAATATGAATATAAGCATACATGATAAATGTACAACTCTATATAAGAAATTATAATATAATAACAAAATACTATACAACGAATGTATATGTAAGAGTTATAACGCATATGTTATGGAGATCACATAATATAATATTTTAATATGTTAATACATATTCTTATGCCTAATCACATTTAATTACACACTTTAGATAATTAGCAATAATAAATTAGATAATTAGAATTTTATAAATTATGTAAGTAGAATTTTAAATAAAGGAAATGAATTCTAAATGAACTATGTTGTTAATTAATAAAGGACAATTAATTAACAACATACTAATATTTTAAATTGTGACAATTATAAAAGTTTATTAATTAAAATAATTACGTAGTTAACACACCATAATTAAACTACGTACTTAGGATTTAAAATTTAATTGTAGCCAAATTAGTTAGGAAAACACGTTATTCTACAAGTGATTAAATAGAAAATTAAGAATAGCAAATTAAATTACGTAGGTTATACCTTACTTATTTTATTGTAAAAATATGTAATATCCTTAAGTTAAAAGTTATGAATATTTAAATTTTATTAGATTAAATTAAACCAACCGTGACCTAATTTTACGCTCAATCGGAATCGAATAAAATCGATCGAACCGGTTGAGCAGATTCGAACACTTAGTGAAAATAATCAAACGGGGTAATAAGGGTTACGAATACCTAGTGTAGACTCTAATTAAGTTACGACTAAATTACAGGTCAGCCGACCTACACCGAGTTCGATCCGTGGTCCGATCCCGCTGACGGTTACACCGGAGTAGGTGAGGATTGTGCAGATTACGGTGATCTCTAGCGCTAGCGCTTTCTACCCCTACAGCTATCAGGTGTGGGATATCTGTATTTTTCTTTCGTGGCGTACTCTCACCAGTCGTCCACTTGACCTGTCATTCGTACCTTAAATTTTGTAGTTGCATTAGAGCATGTTTAATCCTTTCTGAACTGTAAATTAGGATTTGCATAACCCCTTCTAAATTGAAAATTTAATGCTTTCTTAGGAGTAGTGTAATTTAATTAATAATATATTAGGATACTAGTTGTTCCCTTCTCGTAGAGGACAACATATTATCGTAGTTAAGCATGTGCATTGGTGAGCGTGAGATAGAAGACCGAATGACTGCTTTCCGTCACGTAGGCATGGGATGCGTGACGGTTCGTGGGTCATTGGGCTGAGGGATCACTTGATCCCTTAGAGGTCTTAGTAGGATTATTATTATATGCATGAGCTTGGTAGTATATCATTTTCGATCGTTTTACATTTTGTGCGGACCGATCACGAGTCCGGAGACGATTCGGGAGCTATCCCCCCTACATTAGGAGCTACTTGCCTAGTACGGCTGCTGAGGATGCGGTGGCAGATTTTATGTTTATTGTTATGATGTCCCATTGATCTGGCCGGATAGTGGAGTTTCGTCTCTGCTCATGAGGAGATGAATTAACTTATTCTTACGCATTGCTTGTAGTTTTCTCCTATTTTATATGTTTGGTGATGAATCGTCTTAGAGTAAGGAGAATACACGGAATTGGATGTAACCATCGGCTAGCGTGCACTTGCCTACGGGTTGAAGTCTTGTGTGGGCGAAGCTCGATGTCATTAGGCATCGGGTATCTTTGCTCCTCTGATCGCAGTCCTTGGGTTACGAAATTCGATATAACCATCGGCTAGCGTGCACTTGCCTACGGGTTGAAGTCTTGTGTGGGCAAGCTCGATGTCATTAGGCATCGGGTATCCTTGCTCCTCTGATCGCAGTCCTTGTGTTATGTCACTTTTGAGATACCAATTCAATTTGATTGAACTTGGCACGGCACGGGGTGACAAAACTATCCGTACTATTACTATATCAATTTGTACACACAGTACCTATTGTACTGGACTTCGGTTGAATAGGATAATCAAATCATGTCATCTATTATATGTATATTTTTCTTTTGTAGTACTATGATAGGTTTAATTTCGCAGCATATGCATTAAAAGTGAATTACCGACTTTACGTAGATTTCGAATTAAAATGTGCTTTGACTTAAGAGGATCCCTGAAGGGATAATACTGGGTCACATACTGGGCGATCATTCGCTCATCCCCTCCTTTTTATGGATGTGGGCAGGTACAGGGTCTGACGGTCCGCAGCAGGAGGCGTCAGGAGCTGTCCCCGACGGTCACATCACTTGAGGTAGATTAGGGGTTTTGTTTAGGATTTTGCGAGTCCAATATTTTGTTATATATATTGGACTCGATAGATCATGTATCCCTTTTTACTAGTTTTGTTTTACTTTATCCCGAGGTGGATTGGATGGATATGTGTATATGTATGTTTATTTGATATTTATGACTATTGCTTGTTTGTATTATTGCTTCCGCTGTTATTTGATTATTATGTTGTTTAGCCTTGCGTGTTGGCTGATTATTAGACACGAGGCGGGGATTGATCATATCCTAATCCAGAAATCCTGGTTTGGGGTGTGACACTACACATTGTTCATATAAACGTATGAAGTCTAAGATCTACAGTTTATTTTGTTATATTTTCATTTTGAAATTTTGTTTAGATAGGGTATGCTTTTAAAAAAATAGATCATTTTGAGAATTTAGTTTAGTGTTTTATCAAAAATTTAGTTTATTGTTTTCATTTTGAGAATTTTCAAAATAAAAATAAAAAACTGGACCGCCCAGACTCTTGGCGGTTCAAAAAAAATTCAACTGCGCGGAATCTGGGCGATTTGGGTAGTTTTAAAAATACCAAAAAACACCTGAATATTTGTGTAATTTTTTATTTATTGATGGATATTTAAAAAAAAAATCGGCACCTAACCTTCATAATTAAATAAATGAGTAATTAATGCTATTACAAGTATTGGCGGATTCATCCTCTCTGTCATATTTGAAGCATTCATTTGATGCTAAAATCAATTAAATTACAACCCAAACTTTAAATACGGAGGGTCAATAATTAATAAAATAAATTTAAATTTTACCAGTTGAAATCTTCACATTTTTAAAAATAGTATTTTTAATTACAAATCAAAAGTATCACAAAATTTTATAAATTTAAGTTAATTTTAATACGTTTATTTTTTGTCATTTGTTGACAGCTTGATTTTATACTAAATTAATTTAAAATTTTATAAATTTGTATGTATTTGCATTTCCAACAACGTGGTCTATTTTTGTTTGTATTAAAATAATATATATATAGTTACTTGAAAAAAATGTATATTTTCTGCATGAAAGAGGCACATGTAGTTTCTGCATGTATCTTTACGTGGTAGGTTTGCAACTCGCAAAAAATATTTTTATATAAAATAATCTAAGAAAAAATAACTACTCATGCTATGTTTATTTTAAACATTGTTTCTCAATTGTTATATACTTTTCATGATTTTGGTGTGAATTATAGAATTGATACTACTCTCAAGTCGTTAGTAAAAATGAATTGTGTGTGAAAAACTACTATTTATATTTTTTTGGTTGTTAAATGAATTGTGCGTGAAAAATGAGTTGTTCAAGTTAAATTATTAGATGTTATTGATATATTACTTGTAAAAATAAATATATTAATATTTCCACAAATTTTCATCTTAGATATTAGAGTAAATCAAATATTATCCTAATTTTCTAGAAATTACTCAAAAACAATATACCCATAATTATAGTGAAAACCAATTCAATATTCTTCTCTTGACTACTTGAGAAGTCACATATAAATTTATAAGAATTTACACCAATGAAGCAAACACCATGCCCGCACCTACCGGCTGGGATCAAGAAACCACCATATCGCAACCTCGAGAGCCCGGCCCAACCGCACGCTATGATAACAACACCCTCGAAAATTTGAAGAAGCGCACCCGCTACTTGGAGGAAGAAGAGCACCCGCTACTTTCAAAGGGAATACCATTCACACCACCATCACCCCTTCCCCCACGAGTAATCTGTGAGACCTTTCTTATCTCTATCTCTATAGTTTATTTTCTTGCATTGAGGACAATGCAAAATTTTAGCATGGGGGTAGGGATAAGAAACTTAGTTTAGGATTGCATTGTATCTAGGATCATGGCATGTAGAACCTTTATTTTTATTTTTCGCTAGCAGTTTTACTTAATCTGGACTATTTCTCAAGGCTTAACCATGAGAAATAGGATGAATGATTAAGGTTTTTATCTAGCGTGCATATAGGCATTTGCATTGATAGGAGCATATAATTTGGGAGTAGATTGCATGTAGGTTAATCAAATAAGAAATTGTTTTTGAATTGAGTTAGGCTAGGGTTTAGACAATTGGCCATGATACAAAAAATTCCAAATTTTTAAAGTAATTAGTGACCTCAAATTGAACGATTAATTGCTAGCCATGAGTGTTGACCAAAAACCGCGAACCTTAGAATTTTTATTGTTGAGTAATTTATTTTTGCAAAATCTTTTAAAGTTTGAAAGTGTTTTAGAATACCCATTTATTATAGATAGACCCCTATCGAAACTATGCAATAATTCCTTGTATGAATGAATACTTGGAATTGTGTGTAATCATGGTACTTGTGACACAAAAATATTTAATTTTCAGAAAAATAGAACAAAAATACAAAAAAATGAGAAAAATCCAAAAAAATAGAAAAATTCAAAAAAAAAAATAGAATAAAAGATGGAGGATATAAAAAAAAAAGAGTACGGGTGCCTACAGAAGACTGGTTACCAATAGGCTCGATAAAACCTCCCAAATTTTAAATTTTTGTGCATATTTAATTTTTTCGAAAAAAGTCACAAGTACCAACACACTTAGTTGTCATACTTTGCTCCAATCAATTGGGAAGGAAAATCAAAATTTATATCATTAGAATTTCTATTGATTGGAAGGGATCCATTTATAATCAAAGAGGAAATTAATACTCTTAATTTTAAAGGATATTTGTGAAGTTAATTATTCGATAATAATTTTTCTAAGGAATGCACAATGAGGTCAATCATGGGGTGAATAAATTGTTCGAGGGAGAGGTCATGAATATTTTTGAAGTTCTAAATTTTTAATGTCATGTCAATTGTACCAAGCCCAAGTTCTAATTTAATTTTAAGCAAGTCCTTGAGATTGTATGGTTTAACCTAGACCGGACATTTGACTAGCTAGGATGTCATTGCTTGAGGACAAGCAACAATTCAAGTTGGGAAGCGTGATCAGAGTCAAAATGATGATGAATTACGTAGGGTTTTGGCTTAGATTTTGCATATTTTCTCACACTTATGTTTAATTAATTAGAGAAAAAGGCTACTGTCACCCTTCTTTATGTTTTATTGCAAAAAACAGGTTTTGGGACTATTTTACACCAAATGGAGCAAGAATCGGGTCAATCGGATAAGCGACGCTCATCGACTAAGACTCTGTTACGGCCCGTATTGGCTAATACGGACCCAGCCGAATACGGACCAGGAGATAGCGCGATACGCATTAAACCCTTCAGCGACATGGTCTCAATACGGACCGTACCAGCCAATATGGTCTGTAACCAAGGCGCCTCTTGGGGAATAACTGCCGACAGCTGTATCCAGATCGGCTTTCTTGGCTTCCACTCAACTCCAGACGTCCCTTCACTTCTATATAAGCACCCTAGACAGAATTGTTTAGTATCTTTGTAATTTGGGTTAGATTTGATTAAGTGAGAAAGAGAGGAGTGATTGTAATCATGCCGTTCCGCGGTTAAGTTCCTTTCTTAGGGGCTAGGCAGTAAACCTTGTTACTCTTGATGCTTTGATATATATATTTTCTGTTGATTATGATTTCTTGTTGTTTAATCAAAATGCTTTTGTGATTTATTATCCCTTCATCTAAATTCGATGATCTAGTTTAGTCTATTAGGGTAGTGACAGTACTTTAATGGTAAGAGAAACTATGTTGCACGAATTAGCCTCAGTGAAATTTATTAGATTTATGTGAAGAAAATCTTAGCGGGAAAATCATAAATCGGAACAACAAAATGCGAACCAAGTTCTATCATTTGCGTAAGGTAAATCGCCGTGATCTGTGTAGTAACTTGTGTATTTAAGAGATCAGTCATTTGCGTAAGATAACTCGCAGTGTCCTATGTAGAATCTCCATGAAAAATCTGTCATTCTTGCGTAAGATAACTCACAGTGACCTATGTGGTGTCTTTCATAAAATAACAAGAAGAAATCAGACCCGACAGAAGTATATTATCAAAGTGGGATTGAGTAGCAATGGTGTGCCGAAATCCTAGAAATTCTCATCTCTATCTTTATTTTAATTACTTTTAATTGTTTCCAAATTTAAATTGATCACAACTTCAACTCTAAATTTTCAGATTTCGTCTAGCATTTCGAAAGATTGTGATTTGATCGCTCAAGACTCTGAACCAATATTCCCTGTGGATCGATCTCGAATATACTACTCGATAGGATTGTGCGCTTGCAGTCCGAACCGATAGCATTTCTGAGTTTATAAATTTTAAAAGAAACATCGCTCTCTTTTGAGTGATCGGATACTACAATATGTAAATGAATTTTCCACTCTAGTTAGGTTTTTTTCATGCCATGTTTATTTTCGTAATTATTCTTTTTCTTTCAAAATGTTTTTTAATTGTTAGATAGTTTTCATAATTTTGGTGTGAATTGTAGAATCGATATGCACTCTCAAGTCATGAGTAAAAATAAATTGTGTGTGAAAATCTACTATTTATATCCTTAAGTTGTAAATGAACTATGCGTGAAAAATGAGTTATTTAAGTTAAAGGTATTGGCCACTATTGATATATTACTTGCTAAAGAAATATGTTAATATTTTTATAATTTTTTATCTTAGATATCAGAGTAAATCAAATAATATTGTCTCAAATTTCTAAAAATTACTCAACGATTTTGATGATAAGTATGGATATTGTCTTAAATTTAGTATGGAAATATGTTCTTAACACAAAGTATACCTCCAGGAAAGGATAGAACAAAATCGATAGTATCAGAATCCATTATCTTGATGTGAGTGGAATCATTACCGTAACGCAATTACTGTTATATATCATTAGCATAACTTGATTCCATAGACCTTTGAATGTAACTAAAATTCGAATGTAAGTACTTCATTATATTGAGTTAGAAAAAATAATGTTAAATTCATACGGGTGTGTAGGATATTAATATGTTTTCATGATAAAATTGACTATTTTGAAAGTTTTGATGAATACACTAAAAATTTTCTCTATCACATGACAATTTTTTTATTCAGTATAATTAAAAGTCTTACAGTTTAAGCTATTATATTATCACTACATTTGTTACCCGTTCGACAATTAGCTATTATTGTTGAAGATTTAACTAGTTATATGTAATATTTGCTAAGCGGTCTAAAGTATTAAGCAACTGGATATTTTAATAGTTGAGCAATAGATACACAAATTGGAAGTGGACGACTCATATATATTTAATGGAATATGAGGGAAGGCTATGTTAATAGCAAATAATCCATTATATATATTCAATGGATCCTCATTTCGCTCAAGATCACTATGCTTTTGTGTAAAAGGTTTTGTTTGCATAAATCGGGGTTTTAAATGTAAAAGGGCTAAAAGGATTGGGAATGAAAGGAGATAATCAATGTAAACCTAATAAGTGATGAATAGGCCATTTCTAATGGTAAACATCCTTTTAAAGGATCATCTGGGATCACTTTGGTTTTAGATTATTATCCACGTAAATGAGAGCAAGTCTTTTTTCAAATTAATTCTTTTCATGGGTTAAATTTGAAAAAGGGTAATGAGAAATCTTTTAAATTGGGTTAATTGATAATCCAATTTGAATGGCAAGTGAAGGGTTTGATATGATTATAGAAGGGTCTTTGGTCATATTAAACAAATAGGAACAGAGGCGTATATAGATATAGTACTATTCTTGAAGTTGTACAATTCTCATTTTTTTCTAAAAAAAATAAGATTTAATGAAAAAGTCTTCAGAAGTTAGTGAAATTCATGCGATTTAAATAACACATACTTTTTAGTTTAGTATCATCAATACTTTAAATTAGTAAGAAGCCATGTGATCTAGATAACACGTATCTCAAAGTCAGTGAAAGTCTTCTGAATTTAAATTCTTTTTTTATATTTACTGTACTATCTAAGGTATTGATACCCAACGAGCTCATATGTTTAGTAATACTATATTTTTTTTTATTTTGCAGGTCTAACAAAAATATTATTGAATTCAACAAGTTTGTGATCAAGGTAATGTAAGATTACAATATACTTATATGAACATTTTGTATGTCTAATAAAAAAAATATAATTTGTATTTTTTTCTTACTTAATTAGAATGCTTGGACAAGATAAATTTGCTAACTTTTGCAAAAAATTCAGTAACTTTCTATATTTTTTTATTTAATATTAACTAGTATTATGTTAGCAATTCTCAAAGTTATTAGAAAATAAACTAACTCTCTGCTCTCATATTTCCATTGATTTGCAGAAAAACAATGAATTTTCTGGTTGTATAAACTATTGAATTACTATAAAATTTATAAATTTGTGTGTATTTGCATTCAAAATTTTTATAGGTTCTGCGTGAAAGAGGTATGACATGGAGTTTGGAGATTTATTTTGTCCTTCTTAGCGCCATTATAATATATCTTTACGTGATAGGTCGCAACTTGCAAAAAAATATATATAAATAATCTAAGAAAGATAACTATTCATGCTATATTTATTTCATAATTATTACACATTATTTTTCAATAGTCAGATACTTTTCATAAGTTTGGTGTGTGAATTGTAGAATCAATACATACTCCTAATTAAGTCGTGAGTGAAAATGATTTTTGTGTGAAAAACTACTATATATTTATATTTTTTAGTTATTAAATGAATTGAGCGTGAAAAATGAGTTGTTCAAGTTAAAATATTGGTTACTATTGATTTATTACTTGTTAAAACAAACATATTGATATTTCTACAAATTTTTTATTTTAGATATTAAAGTAAATCAAATATTATTCTAATTTTTTAGAAATCACTTTTATCATAATTGCAGTGAAAATCTAATTATTCTCCTTTATCTTTCATTACTCTAGTTTGTTTTACATATTTTTCTGGATTATGTGGATAAGCGAATCACTTCGGTATTCACAGATCGATCTACAAATGTAGTAGAAAACTTGAACCAGTTAATTAGTACAACAAGTGATGAATGCATATACTACAATTTATCTCAGCTTCTTATAGTATTGAGTAAAATAATTCAATAAAATCATTTTAAGCCAGTCAAGATTTGATCACTTTTTTTCATTTTTAACATCCAAATACAAACTTAATAAATTAGTTGTTTATTTTTTCTATTTTTTGGACCAAATGAAAATTAAGGTTACCAAATCTTTCAAAAAAGTGATTTAGGGGTCCAAAATAACAAAATGGAGGACAAGAGGTGACCAATTTAGAGGAAAGATCAACTTTTGAGAGGGAAAAAGTGATCAATGAGATGACACATTAAATCTTGAAGATAAAATCAAGAGTGAGGCTATGGTGCTATGCATAGCACGGATGGGGTCCGTGCTACGGCTCAAAATTTGACTTTTCAAAATTCTAACGGTCGATCCAACCGTTCAATGTGATAACCATATGAATATGTACTTGCAAACTAAATTTTATATTTTTTCGAATTTTTTTACTATTTTTTTAGATAGGTAGAATTTTGATGGTCCAGAATTTTCAGAAAACACTGATTTTTCTACCTATCTAAAAAAATAGTAAAAAATTCGAAAAAATATAAAATTTAGTTTGCAAGTACATATTCATATGGTTATCACATTGAACGGTTGGATCGACCGTTAGGATTTTGAAAAGTCAAATTTTGAGCCGTAGCACGGACCCCATCCGTGCTATGCATAGCACCATAGGCTCACTCTAAAATCAATAGTATTAAGGAAGCAACATCCATTTCAGATTAAAGATATCAACTAAAATTGAATATAGGTAATAATTTTTATTACAAACATTCTTTTAAATAGTAGACTTAGCTCTCCTACAAAAAAATTATCACATTAACTAGAAAATATGTAACGAGAAGATTAATAGAACTGACCTTTACAGAGGCTTCACTACCACTAGAGAGTCTTAATTCAATTTCTTATGATATGATAACAATAATATCATGATTAAAATATATACAAGTTAAAAATTTAATATATCAATCAAAATACTATATCTTGTATTCATATTGTCTCTGAAAAAAAAATTAAACACCAAACCGTTAAATGTGAGGCAGTTTGGTATGAATAGTGGACTGCCCAAATATGAGGTGGTCAGGGCGTTTTAAAAAAATATATCGAAGGCAGATTTGATATTTCTTTTTATTTTTGGAGGATATTAATAAAAATCACGGCTTATATTCGTCTAGATATTTCACATGCATGATTCTTTCCAACTCCATTATTAATTACACTTCTTGAATCTTTAATTTATTGGGCCGTTTTACTGCGCTTTAAACCTATCCCATGCCTAAAAATGGCTTCTAGATACTTATTTTCCTAATTACTATTTTTCATATTATTCTTCAATTTTTATTTTTTCATGATGTTTGTAATTACATTTCTTGAATCATTGGGCCTTTTCACCGGTCTATTTTTGTTTGTATAAAAAGAATAATAGCTACTTTAATTGAAGAAAAATTATATGTTCTCATCTAATTATTAATTATTTGTGCCGTATTTATCGACAACAATTCAACAAACAAGCAAAATTGATAACTTTAGCTTAATTTGTTGTATGTCATTTCATTGTTCTTATCAAGGGTTGTTATTTGATATTTTGTTGCATTGTGATACTACAACATGTAAATGAATTTGCCACTCTAGTTAGGTATTTTTCATGCCATGTTTATTTTCGTAATTATTCTTTTTCTTTCACAATGTTTTTTAATTGTTAGATAGTTTTCATAATTTCCGTGTGAATTGTAGAATTGATATGCACTCTCAAGTCATGAGTAAAAATGAATTGTGTGTGGAAATCTACTATTTATATCCTTCAGTTGTTAAATGAATTGTGCATGAAAAATGAGTATTTTAAGTTAAAGGTATTGGCCACTATTGATATATTACTTGCTAAAGAAATATGTTAATATTTTTATAAATTTTTTTATCTTAGATATCAGAATAAATCAAATAATATTGTCTTAAATTTCTAAAAATTACTCAACGATTTTGATGATAAGTATGGATATTGTCTTAAATTTAGTATGGAAATATGTTCTTAACACAAAGTATACCTCCAGGAGAGGATGGAACAAAATCGCTAGTATCAGAATCCATTATCTTGATTTGAGTGTAATCATTACCAAAACACAAAATTTACCTTCAGGAAAGGATGAGACAAAATCGCTAGTATCAGAATCCATTATCTTGATGTGAGTGGAATCATTACCGTAACGCAACTACTGTTATATATCGTTAGCATAACTTGATTCCATAGACCTTTGAATGTAAGTACTTCATTATATTGAGTTAGAAAAAATAATGTTAAATTCATACGGATGTGTAGGATATTAATATGTTTTCGTGATAAAATTGATTATTTTGAAAGTTTTGATGAATACACTAGAAATTTTCTCTATCAACATGACAATTTTTTTTATTGGTATAATTCAAAAGTTTTACAGTTTAAGCTGTTATATTATCACTGTTATATTATCACTACATTTGTTACCCGTTCGACAATTAGCTATTATTGTTGAAGATTTAACTAGTTATATGTAATATTTGCTAAGCAGTCTAAAGTATTAAGCAACTGGATATTTTAATAGTTGAGCAATAGATGCACAAATTGGAAGTGGACGACTCATATTTTCCTTTATTATTTCCACTAACTCCTAAAAAAAAATCCTTTTACAAATTCACTGTCAAAGCAAAAGATATTCAGACATCCTTCTTAAAAGATAATCGTCAAAAATAACTTATAAGATAATTTTTCAAAAATAGCTTACAAATGATGAAAAATATTGAAAAATTAACTTGTACATTTTCTTTATCGCTTGACTTTATACTAAATTAATTCTAAAATTTATAAATTTGACATTGTAAACGCATCACTCATGAAGTAGATCAGTTTTAATAGTTTGAATTCGTCATTTAAAGTCATTTCAATAGAAAAAAAATTGTGAGATTAAGTACATTGCAGTTCTTAATTACTTCGATAACAAGATCAAAGCTAGCGTGTGATGTGCTCACCAAGAGGAATTAATGAGCACAACTCCAAAATTCTATAAGATTGGCTTCAAACGACGAATCCAAATTATTGAAACTGATATACTTCACGAGTGATGCGTGTACATGAAAATTTTTAAAATTTTCGAATTCATTTAGTATAAAGTCAAGAAGTAAAAAAAAAAAAAGTTTTATAAGTTATTTTAATGCATTCATTTTTCATCATTCTTTTTACCGCTTGATTTTGTACTAAATGAATTTAAATATTTCAAAATTTTGTATGTACATGCATCAGTTGTGAAGTATATCGGTTTCAATTATTTGAATTCGTCGTTTGAAGTCAATCCAATAGATTTTTAAAGTTGTGTCTACCAAATTCTCTTAATGAGCACATCACACTCTATCTATCTTTGCTCCGATAACAGTGTTGTTATATTCAATGTTGTTTGCACTCAAAATCTCGACCCTTCAATTTTAAAACATAGATTCATGTAAAAGGGCTACTGACTTAGATCAGGATAGTGCTTAGTTAATTTCTGGATTTGAAATAGGGCTACTGGTAATAGAGCTGCTGGTAATGGAGCTACTGGTAATTGTTTTTGGCCTACGTCTCTGTAAGACTGTAACACGCAAAAAAAAAGAAAAAAAAAATGCGGATTGCACTATAAGCAACCCCATCTGGTGATATTTGGAAGTATTTATTCAAACTAATTTTTGTCACCATTTTTTATTTTCATACATGGAACAAATTTACTGTTCATCTTTCGGTCTAGGTTCTTTGAAATCATTGAATTTTTGTTTGTTTGTTCTGACTTCTGATCAATATACTCATCACGTTCATGAAATTGAAAACAAACATCAATTGTAATTGTTTTTTTTAGGAATTTCATATATACCCCTCATAAATCTCGAAATTACATAATATCATATTTATCCTTTCAAATTTTAAAAATTCATCGGACTAAACTTGGTTCGATATCATTTTGAACCGTTTGATCCACGTCGGTGTCGAGATTCACATATCCAACTTAGATTCACAAACAATTTATAATTTTAATTTTTCGTATGAATCTCAACACGAATCGAACGGTACATATCCATCGAATTAGACGGTTAGGACATGTCATGGGAGTGGTTGGTATGATAGGCATCCGTCCACATGTCATGGGAGTGGTTGGTATGATAGGCATCCGTCCACATTCAATCTGATATTCGATCGGAGCCGTCTAATGTACAACAATATTCATAAGCTCTTCAAGGTACCCCTGGTTTCTGTACAAAATTTTCTTAATTAATACAATTGTAACATGGTGATTTGCCATTAACCTTAAAAAAAAAAATATTCATAAGCTCTTAATCTGCACGAATCTTAAAGTTTTTTATGTGGATCTTAATGCGTAGCGGGCCGAATTCGGCCCAATGGATTGGTCTCTAATTAGAAATTTAGAATTGCGCTTGGCCTACACGCCACAGTAGGCACACACACCACACTGAGCCCACAAATAATCCCGGTCCTCGTAAACCGAATCAGCCTTTGAGGCGCATCCCTAACCCCACCACGGTCCACAACACCGGCCCACATCTCTTCTCTTCTCCAGTTCCCCACCAAAACAAAGAACAGCAGCTATTTCCTTCCTTCGTCGACCTCCTCTCTTCTTCTCTCTTTCTCGCTGTCAGCCATGTTTAAGAAGTACTCTCTCTCTCTCTCTCTCTCTCTCTCTAGGGTTTTAGATTGGTTCGTTCCAACTTGTGACAGTTCAAGCCTTAAGATTTCGAGATTGGCTATTTCCAGTTCGATCTCATCTCCTAATTTATAAGTGACATGAATTGGATACGAATATTATGCAGGCTAGATTTGATTCAGTGCATTGTTTATCGATCAGTGGCATTAACATTGTAAAAAAATATTTGAAGTTATATTTTCAATTTAGTTACCCCCGTTACAGTTCGTTGGATTCGTAAATATTGCTTATAATTGCAAGTTGAAAGATTTTTCAGTTAATTTGTATGAAATTTACCAGACAAATGATTTTGCCCTTTTGCTTTTGTGCTCTTTTTCTATGTGAAGGTTCACTTATGAAGATGTATCTGCACAGAATCAAGTGAAAGCATCAGTTCAGCGAAGGATTCGACAAAGCATAGCTGAGGAGGTTTACTATCTACTCAACAAAGATTCAACCTTTTTTTTGAATGATTTTTATTGATTTATTGTATTGATTTTGTTTCAGTATCCTGGACTTGAACCTGTGTTGGAGGACCTGATTCCTAAAAAATCACCTCTTGTTGTTGTCAAATGGTGAGTTTCTTCTTATCATTTGTCTTAATTTTCATTTATTAGATATGCATTTATTGATTTATTTTCAAAGTTAGTCTTGTATTTTAACTTAAATTACACATGACTGGCAAATCCAAGAATTAAGTTGCTGTGTCTCTTGTACATCATGTTAACAGAATAATCTATAACTGGAACCCATTATGTAAATTGATTTGGCTTGATTTAAGCCCAATTTTTGCTTGATTTAAGTCAGATTTTGGCTTTCTGTAAATAAAAGTTAGCAAAGCTAGGTACAGAACTGTCAATATTTGGGTACCAGAGGTTTGGTACCAGTAAAACATTGTATGGTTTCTTCAATGGAAATCGGTGCGAATGATCCCACTTATCACAAAAAAAAAAAAAAAATCAAGTTGTGTACCTTCTTCTCTTGCTATTCGATCAGTTAGTTTTAGTTTTTTAAAAGTATTACAAAGTACTGGGTTTCCATGTCAGCTTGAAATAACCTCTTCTTTTAAATTTTTTGTTATTTTTTTGTTTTGTTCTTTGCAGTCAAAACCACCTCAATTTAGTGGTGGTGAACAATGTGCCGCTTTTCTTCAACATACGGGACGGTCCTTACATGCCAACATTGCGCCTTCTGCACCAATGTATGTTTTTCTATTTGGTTATTTTTTATTATTTTTTTTTAATTTTCATTGATCTTTACATAGTCCTAATTTTGTTTCTGCATACAAATGTTAGAATACAGCTAGGTAGGGAATTAGAGTACTCTACTTTGGGTACATAATTTGCTTCAAGTAAACCTGAATTAACTCTTACTCAGGTGCTTAGCCACCCCTATGATTTCAAAATTTTAATTATGTATATCGAAATTTAATTGAATTTAATTTTTTTCAACAAGTTTTTATATGGTTCAGCTCCCCTCATTATATATCAAATGTTTACTTGTAGCTTAGGGTTAGAGTTCCACTTTGTATTTGTGGAGACTTGGGTTCAAATCGCCCCTGCTCTTAATTTCACCTTTTGAATAAGTAATAACATACTGTTATTTTCCTGTTTAGACCCTAATGTAATGAAGAAGTTTCAAGTGGACAGAGGCGCAATAAAATTTGTTCTTTCTGGAGCTAATATAATGTGTCCCGGTCTGACGTCACCAGGTGGTTCCTTGGATGAAGAAGTATTAGAGGAGAGACCTGTGGTAATTTTTTTTTTGTTCCTATCAAAGGTTACATCTTTGAATTCGCATCCCCTGAGATATCTCAAACTTTGAGTTGATCTGTGGAAAATCTAGACTGTTCAAATCCTTTCTGCACGAATATCAAAGCACAATAATACCTTTCCCTGTATTCCGAATAGGCACCGGAAAATGTTTGTCCCGGCTTTAGATAAACTGAAAATTTGAGACATCTCAGAGGATACGGCTCTGCATCTTTAGGCAATTTGTATGAAATTATTTATGTTTGATTCAAAATGTTGGTTGTCTCCAATTTATCCCCACCTTAACAGATGAGAACAAACTAAAGTACCAAATAGAATGGTATTATTTTGGGTAGAGATGCCCACTAATTTTGTTAAAAAAAATGTCAGGCAATAATGGCCGAAGGTAAAGAGCATGCTTTGGCGATTGGATTTACCAAAATGTCGGCAAAAGACATGTAAGTTACAACCGGTTTAACGGGCAATTTATTTTGCACTATTTTCTTAGTTTAATAAATTACATAGAAGTCTGTTTGAACTTTGAACTGCAAAATTCCCATTTTACCCTCTTCTAAACTTAAATATCCTGTAGAATTCAATCCATCAGAACTCTTTATATCTGTTCATTACATAAGAGTATTTCTGATCCAATTCTAAATTTGAAAATAGCCCTTGTTACCCTTCTAAAACTTGGAAAATCACATCCTAGCCCTACAAAAGTTTGAAAGAATACACATTCACTCAAACTATGGTTTTCACTTTGGACCAGATGAGACTTGCCATTTTATCATGTCCAATTGTGAAGAGATAATTCTATCGATGTGGGTTGGCAGGAAATTTTCTTTTCATTGAATTTGCAAATTTTCATACTTAATCTCTGGAAACAAAATATTATGAATATTTTATGTAATGCTCAAGTGACAAAAGAAATGGGTAATATGGAACTTTTGAAAAAAAGTTAGGAAGAGAGACACAAGTCATATCTACCGTGTTTATCCTTAAAAGAAGGGGGAATTTCATGTATACCCCTCAAAACTTTGAAATTATGTATTTATCTATTTTATACGCTTACACAAGCATATGCCTAAATGTCGCTGTATGAGTGTCAGAAGTAAAAATTACACATTTTCCCTCAGAAACCAACCAAGTAAAAGTCAGACATGTGTTTTGAAACATGCTACATATTTTTTCTTTATAAATACAGGGTACAATGGGTATTTTGTGAATTTAAGATGAGTTCAATAGAAAAAACAATAAAAACGGGTAAATTTGTGAGTTCTTGAAATTTAGAAGGGTAAATATGATATTATGAACTTTAAAGGGAGGAATACATACTTTCGAAGTTTTTGAGGGGTATACTGTATACATGAAATTCCCCCTTAAAATAATGCTATGTCTCATTATGCCATGGAATTATTAGCTTATTTAATACTTATTCTTTGGTATAACTTGTTAATTATTGCCAGTAAGAATATTAACAAGGGGATTGGAGTCGACAATATGCACTACCTCAATGATGGACTCTGGAAGGTACATTCACATTTTCTCTGTCATTTATTTTTGAAATCATGGTGTTTTTAACAGTAATTTTTCAAAGTAGGTCAAGTTTTTTAGGCATTAGAAAATATGCACTGCTGCTGCATTTATATAAATAAACCTTTCTAAGGAGTTGGTTGGTACAGGACTAACCCTATTTGGGAATAAAGAGGTCATGCCAAGGAAAACAATGATAAAATTAAATAAATCCTTTTGAAACATTAGTAATTATAATAAATGCCTTATTCTGTAAATAGCATTGTCATGACTGGTACATTACTAGTATTTGATACAGGAGCCTGACTGGTATGAAATAAACTAATTCATTACTGACAGTATTTTTATTTTATTTTTAATCACAGGTATTGACGCTTGATTAAGCAGGAAAGGCGGCATGTTTGAAATGTTTTCAGAGAGACTTAGCACAATCTTCTATTGTAACTTGTAGAAGAATTTGGCTGCTAAGTTTATTTCAAGTAGCTTATAACAGAGTATGCTGCAAGTATTATGTAATGTTTTGATTGCCAAATTGTGTTGGATTTTGCTGTGTTCATTTTTGCTTTAAACAAATTTATCTGTCCATATGGATTTGATTTTCTTCATTTTGAAATTATTTCTTAACTAGATATAGCGGTTTTGATTGTTTTTTAGCTTTTGTGTTATCAAAATGTTTGCCTTATGAAATACAAAACCTGAATTAATCTCTTAGCTAATTTTCAGCTTATCTAATCAAAATTGTGCTTCAAAAGACAAAATCACATAACAAGCAAAACAGCAATACAACTTATTGACAACAAATTTGAAATAAAAACTAAAATAAAAGGATAAAAAAGGGTCAGTGAAGCGCCTCTACTGGCGCAACTTGGAGATGATCTCTTCTGAAGGCAATTCCAATGTAGCTCCCGAGTGCTCTTTCTCAGGCTTCACCACTGTCAAAATCACAAAGAAAAATTATGAAATAATAAAACACATAAAAGAAAATATGTATTAAATGGTTCTTGTTAGGGAGATAATGGCAACTGATTTCCAGCCAGTATAACCTGGTACCAGTATGGTACAAGACCAATGCTTGATGCTGGTACAGTACCAGTAGGATACTGTGTAAGTCCTGTTTGCACCATTTAAACCCTCAATGGTGCAACTTAATTTGTCCTCGATTTAATCTAAAATAAACTATATTCACCTGAAACATGCATCCAAAATACTAAACTGGTAAAAATGAATATAACAAAATTCTTTGATCCAAACAGAATATGAACATCAGAGGTCAACTTGAACCAGGCACTAGATGCATTCTTTCTATCCATTTTCCCAATTAAACAAAAAGATTATTACTTGATTTGCACGGATCAAAAGAGAAAAAAAGATCACTCCTTGTTATCTAGTTCTAGAGTATTAGAAGAATCGGCGGATAAAATCCAAATTTCCAAATTCTAACCAAATGCAATTTTTTTCCCTAATACTGCTCAGTTATGTACTCATTTGCAAGTAAGACCCAACAGTTCTCAAATTTGCATTTACAATTTAATACCCTTGAGAACCACCAAATTGGCATTAATTTTTTTTTCTATTCATTTATAGATCACATAAATAGCCAAAGAGGAGGGATACACCAGAAAAGAGCAAGATAACTCATTTCCATGGAACCTCTTCTCCAAAATACTGTCAAAGAGGACGCCAGTAGGGGTGTTCAAACGGTCAGTACAGTTAAAACCAAATCAAAATAATAAAACCAAAATTTTATTCGGTTTTCAAAAATCTAACCGAACCAAAAAAAACCTAAGTAAATTTAGGTTTGTTTGGTTGACCCAAATAAAGAAAGATTAAACAAAACCAAATCTAAGAAACCGAAGTAATCCAAAAATTCAACCAAACCATTTAGTTCAAAATTTGTTGGTTTGGTTGAAAACCAAATAAAAACCTGATCCAATGAACACCCCAAGGCGCTGGTACAACTAATTCCATACTCAGATCAGATCAAATTGACATCAGAACTACTAACATTACACAACAGTGATGATAATCAACACCATTAAGTACTAAACCCTATAATTACTTCCAAAACCACAAAAAAAAGAAACAAAATGGTAAGTAATTGATTCATTACCGAAGGATCCAGAAGGGGAGCGCTTGGCTTGAACGATCATGTGCTGGATGAAGTGCGAGGCCTCCTTGGCCTGATCGAGGAGCTGTCGCACCTCCGCCTCCGCCGTGACCTGGCGGTTCTCCTCGAATTGTCGCCGGATCTCGTTCTTCGACTCCGATAGCATCAATTTGTCTCCGGCGAACGTCCGCCGCGTTACCCGGAGCAGAGCTCTGTACGCCGCCATGGCCTCTCCGCTCGCCATCTCGCTTTCCTCTCATGTAAACTTCTTCTCTCTCTTTCTTTTGTTTCTTTGAAATTTCTCTTTTGGGCTTCATTTGCTTGAATTGGGCTTATCAGGCCCAAAGGTTAAAATTTGAAATTGTAAGGCCCATTATGTTAGGCCTGTATAGAATGCAAACCATTAGTAGGGTTTTGTAATTGGCATGGGGTAAAGATTTTAACAGATCAGTTTTTACTTTATGCAGCGCACCGAGTATAGAATTAAAATAACACTGCATATGGTTAGTGCGCTGCATGAAGCTAAAACTACTCTGTTAAAATATTTACCCATTGGCATGCTTTCTCCCTATAAAGTTGTATAATGATTGGTACTGCCTGATTTGTGGACCCCACTGATATATTCTGGTTGTTATTAGATTTGTCTTGTATACTTTTTTGTCATTAAATAATATAAAACATGAACAGAGATATTTTTATTAGATGAACGGTTGTGATTTGATCTCTTAATTTAAAATAGCAGTCATTAATTACACCTTTTCTTGTCAATGACTTGAACCGCTGCTAAATCTACTTTTTTGGCACCGGTTTTTTTAAAAAACCGCTAATAAAAGTTAATTTATAGCAGTGATTTTTTTTTACAGTGAGAAAAGGGAGGTAGCATAATTGGTTAGAATATTTAAAAATATTCTAAGACTGTTTTTTTTTTTAGTAAAGATTGGAGGTCAAACCACCAAACTATTTAATATTCTTGTTATTACAACAAAGGATTTTCCCATCCGGGTTTCGAACTATGACCTCTCACATAGAGGCCATGTGCCTTTGCCACTAGACCAAAGACTAGTTCTTAATATTCTAAGACTGTTAATTACTCAAAAGTCGAGAGTTCATTTCTCTCTCACGACTTCGCAGTCTTTGTGAAGGTTTTAAAACAAAAATGATTTTTTTTACAGTGAGATATCGCAGCGGGGCCATTTGCACTGCCACGAAAACCGTTGCTATATATATCTCATTTTTGTAGTAGTGCGGGGGCATTACGGAATCGTATCCTCTAAGTACTACAGAGGTAATGTTCCATGAAGTTTTAATGAATCCGGACCGTTCTTTTAACTTGGCAACGAATTTTAAAGAGGACCCCTACAGTTTAAATAGACACCGGATTGAATTTGACCTGACTGGAATTAAATTTGAGCCGTAAAATTGTACAGAGGATACGGGTCCGGAGCGTTACACATCCCTATCCATATATTTATTAATGTACGTAAAATGTGAATCACATGGCAGGCAGAGAGATTTTGGAATTTTGTTGTTGACATACTACATAATGTTTGAAGAAATAATTTAGCTAAAATAAAAAAAAAAGTTGGTGAAAAAAGGAGGTAAAAGAGAAACGTACGTAGATCTAGTCCCATCTATTAAATTCACATAAATGTTGATGCTTCATATTAATTAGTGGTTGGGGCGTTGCACATGCACCATTTATTGTTGGAACTATATATGCAGTCACTCTAATATATACATTTTTTAAGGAGTGAGGCTATGGTGCTATGCATAGTACGGATGGCTAGTGTACTACGGCTCAATATGGTACTTTTTAAAATCATAACGGTCGATCCGAACCGTTCAATGTGATATCCATATGAATATGTACTTACAAACTAAATTTTATATTTTTTTGAATTTTTTTACTATTTTTTTATATAGGTAGAAAAATCAGTGTTTTCTGAAAATTCTGGACCATCAAAATTCTACCTATCTAAAAAAATAGTAAAAAAATTCGAAAAAATATAAAATTTAGTTTGCAAGTACATATTCATATGGTTATCACATTGAACGGTTCGGATCGACCGTTAGGATTTTAAAAAGTACCATATTGAGCTGTAGTACACTAGCCATCCGTGCTATGCATAGCACCATAGCCTCACTCTTTTTTAAGTACATTTTTTTTTTTTTAATAAAGGTTGGAGGTCAAACTATTCAACTATTTAATATTTATAAATAATTTTTTATTTGAATTTCGAACTTGTGACTTTCCACACGGATGTTATTACTTTTGCCACTATATCAAAGACTGATTCTTCAAGTACATTAATTTGTTTTGGTTTTGCAATTTGAAAAATTAAGCAAAGAAAATCTTTTGAGCAAACTTTAATTTCCAGATAGCGAGAAGGCATTAACAAAGGACATATTTTAAGAATGGACCCGACTAATTGTCCCCAAGCTTCAATCCCCGGATTATCCCCAAAAAAACTGTCATTTGCCTTGCGCGAATACTGTAAAACACTACAACCAATACTGTAAATTCAACGACACATCATGTATAATAAGAGGTTAAAAAGTCTAACAATCCAAGTTAGTTGGAAGTGGTCCCCAAGTTAGTTGCAAACAGTTAGCAACTTGCAAAGCCACTGTACTTCCGGTTGTACTTCCGGTTGTACTTGAAAAATTGACGGCTTCTAGAAGGTTTCACAAACAAACCTAAAATTGTGCAAAATTAATTTTTTTGCATCAAATTTTATATTTTTATTTTATTTTTTTCGTATTTCTCTTTTTTGTTCAATTATTAATATTTGTATATAGATCTATATCATGTAAAATAAGGCTTACATACTGTAAAATTAGAAGATGTAAACTATAAAACCGACATATGTTAATAGCAAAATATAAAACCGACATATATTAATCACAGAATAAACTGACATACTGTAAAATAAGGCTTACATACTGTAAAATTAGCAGATGCAAACTATAAATTGACATATGATAATAGCAAAATATAAAACTGACATCATACTATAACATACTGTAAAATCATACTGTTCACATCATACTATACATACTGTAACATCATACTATAACATACTGTAACATCATACTGTTCACAAGCACATCATCATAAAATTCAACAAAAAAAAATTCACAAGCATATCACTTCATCATGTTCACAAGCACATCATCATGTTCACAAGCACATCATCATCATAAAATTCACTTCACTTCATTACCCTCTGGTGCACATTGTTCGGATGAGTGAGAAGTTTCATCGCCAGAACGACACGCTCTTTTGATATATCATCCTGCAAAAAAAAAAAAAAATAAATAAGCAAAGTTAAATATTGGAGTTATGAACCATTATCAGATGCAAACAATCAAAGCAACATACTGCAAAATTGTTATATGTATCCTGCAAAATTGTTGATGTATCCTGTGAAATTTATCATGTCAAATTGCACATATGCTGTAATCTAAAATTGTTATATGTACCCTGTAAAATTGACCCATATATCCTGTAAAATGTTTAGATGTATCCTGTTAAATAGCACATAAGCTGTAATCTAAAATTGTTATATGTACCCTGTAAAATTGTCCCATATATCCTGTAACACTTTTAGATGTATCCTGTAAAATGGCACATATGCTGTAAACTAAAGTGAATCACAATAAAAGAACACTGTAACCAAATTGAATCACAGTAAAACTAAACTTTGCTTAAATTATGTAACCTGTAAAATTGCACTATGTATCCTGTAAAATTGTGATATGTATCCTGTACAGTTGCACATCTGCTGTAAACTAAATCTAATCACAGTACAGTTGCACATAATTTGTATCCTGTGAAATTTATAATGTAAAATTACACATAAATTGCACATATACTATAAAATGTTAAAGTTAATAAAATTACCTGCGTGAAATTGATAGCGCTCTCGGTTATCAGGTTGTAGACATAGCGCAACACAAAAATCGCGCAGTCCAGAGAACCTTCTACCTGCTGAGGGCCATTCACTCGAGTAGTGTCGAGATTTTTCCAAGCCGTGTTAGCTGATAGAAAAAAGGATATCATCAAATTTCAGGCACACTAAAAGTCATAATCCTGTAAATTAATTGCATACAACCTGTAAATTAACTGAAACTTTTTAAATAAAACACTCACAAGTCCTCCAGGCAAGGAACTCTCTCAGCCACTTGATCGTGTGCCAGTGGTACTCCAGATATCCATCTTCTCCACCAGCAGAGGTGTAGTAGTGAATCTTCACACCAGGAACATCGACAGCAACAACAACCCAATGCTTCTTCTTACATATCGGAACGAAGAGCCATTTGATCGTGTCAAATTGAGCGGTAAACAGCTGCGGAATGGCCCTGAGCGCTGCTCGTTCATGATAATCATGCATGATTATCTGCAATACACAAAAAACACAAACATCAAAATATTAGTGAGGTATTTGAAAATTTAAAGTCTCAAAATTAAATTCATAATATACAAAAGTACACCATAACTTACGGATGAATATGGAGAAATAAAAAACCATCCTGCCCTCACCGGAGTCTCAAATTGCATCACACCAAGGACCACATCGACAAGCTGCAAAATCAATCCATAATATGTAAACTTAGTTAATAAATACTGGGATTTTGAATTAGTACAACTGTTAAACAGATCCTGTAAACTTATTAAAGTGAATACTGTAAACTGTGTCACATATCATGTAAAATTGTGATATGTATCCTATAAAGTGCATCCTGTTATGAAGTGCATCCATACTGTAAATTGTTACATTTATATCCTATAAAATTAGTACATGAATCTTGTGAAAGCATTACATCAAAACTGCAGATTCAATCCATGATATGAAAAATAAATAGAATGAAATTATTGCATGAAACCTGTAAAATAACAGATAAATACTCTAAAACTATTAAGTAAATAATGTAAAATATTGTACAAATCATACCTCACTGCTAACTGGCATGTCAGGATACATCAAGTCTTTTATTGCTGACAATCTGCAATGAAAGCCTCCTGGACTGTGGCGAAAAGCTTCTTCATTGTCTATGAGCCTCTTGTTCTTGACATTGACCCACCAGTCATCAAGTATCATGATGACCTCACTTGATAACTTCTCCCTCTGTCCGTATAGGTGGAGGCTTTTCGGCATCTGGGTCACCTCCATCACAAAACAAAGAATTCTGATGACTCCATTGGGTAACATCATGATTGAAGTTAAGGGGTTTAGGATGGCTGTAATTGTCTATTATATGAGGTACTAATCCTTCAATCTCTTGCCAATTTTGATCAGTGAGGTTGAATGGTGGTACGTACGACGGTTGAACCACAAAATCCTGAAGTTGATCTCTTAGTTGATCCTCCCTTGTATTTGGTGATTTTGGCAGTATGACCCTTGCCCTCCTTTGCACCCCCCCCCCTTCCACTCCTTTGCACCCCCCCCCCTTCCCCTCCTTTGCACCCCCCTTTGCACATTCTGCTTTTTTGTTGGAGGTGGTTTTGACCCTTTTCCTTTCGGCACTGCTTCTCGTTTTGATCCCTTCATCGGTACTTTCGTTTTTTCGACAACCTCTACAGTACTTTGAGATCCCTTGTCAGACCCTTTGCTCAAATCCTCTTGCTTCTTCATCAACATCTCCTGTTTTACTGTTTTTCTAGCAACATCGGAGAAAATCATAGTTGCTAGATCAATAATAATCTCTTGATCTTCATCGGTGACGCCCACCTGCTGACTTTTCGGGTTTTGAGCACCTTCTTGGCTACTCATGCTGTCCCGAATGTCAAATATTTTCTGTACAAGCTATTCAAATGAAAAGAGTGAACATTGTAAAATGACCACATATATAATGTACAATAACAAAGTTATCAACTTAAACAACTACATAAATACTGTACCAAAATTCATCAATCATGTAAATTGTTGCTTGTATCCTGTAAAATTGTCACCATATCCTGTAAAATTGTTCTATATATCCTATAAGTTGAATACTTTAATAAATAGGATCCATACTGTAAACTTACCAGCTATATACTGTAAAATTAACACATATATTCTTTAAAAATAATAAGTATATCCTATTAAGTACTGTACATAACCTTTACAACTGAGTAATACATCCTTTAACAAACTGCATCAATCCTGTAAACTTATTAGATAAATACTGCATGTATCCTGTAACTATGATTCAAGAGAGTGAATACTGTAAAATATAGCACATATCCTGTAAAATAGTTCTATATATACTATAAAATTGCATACTCTAATAAATTGGATCCATACTGTAAACTTACTAGAAAATATACTTTAAAATTAACACATATTTCCTGTAAAAATATCTATGCTGGTAGAATAACTATGTTACAACTGTGAAAAGTAATATAATTAATAAAAAACAATAAAAACCTCATCTTCTCCTGCAACTTCTTCTGGAATGGTATTCAACCTTCCCTGTAGTGCATCCTAAAACAAATTGTATAAAAACCATCAGTCAATACTTTAAAACAGCTATGTGAATATTATAAAGAAAGTAAATGAATACTGGTAAAATAAGTATGTTACAAATGTAAAACATACTATAAATAAATAATAGAAAATAATATCAGAATAAAAACCTGCTCTGGACCCGCTTGCGCACGGTGGACAATTTCTTCTTGTATTCTATCCAGAAAGTTGCCCCCCACATACGGCTGAAGCGACAAATTCTTCAATAAATTAAATAAACATTTTAAAATTACTGTATGTATACTGTAATAAAACAACAATATGAATAATGTACAACTTTGAGGTCAATAAAACAAAATATCAGAATAAAAACCTGCTCAGCTGTGCTTGTAATATCAGAAAAAGATGGACGTCGAACAAAATTCTCTTCACTCTCTTCTGCACTCTCTACTATTACATCTTCTGCTCTGTCCTCAACATTCACTTCTTCTGACCCCAAATTCACTTCTTCTGACTCCAAAACATTCTCACTCTCCTCACCACCTTTCTTGACATCTTTTTTTGCATCCTCTTCACCACCTTCCCTGTCATCTCCACTCTCCTCACTCTCCTCTTCACTCTCCTCACCACCTTTCTTGACATCTTTTTTTGCATCCTCTTCACCACCTTCCCTGTCATCTCCACTCTCCTCACTCTCCTCTTCACTCTCCTCATGACTCTCCTCACTGTCCTTGTCATTCTCATCACCAACTTGCCTGTCATCTTCTTGTGTTGCATCACTCTCCTCTGCACTTTCTACTAGTACATGATCACTATCTAGACCAGTTTGTTGAACCTCTGGACTTTCTGGTTGACTCTGGCTCTGTGTAAGATCCATTTGTAGGCTAAATGTAGGTTCGCTTGTATCATGTACTCTCTTTGTTCGCCTTTCATATCTTTTTTTAACTTCAGGACTGCTGTCAAAGTCCAACCTCTTCCTTTTACCTGCAGAATAGACAAAGTCAATCCAGTAAAACAAATGTATGTATACTGTATAATAACTAGGTGAATCCAGTAAAACAACAATGTGTTCTCTTGAATCTTTTTCATTTACAATATTTTACCTTCAGAATATGTATACTGTATAATGACAAAGACAATCCAGTAAAAAAACAAGCTATATACTGTAAAATAACCAACTGAATCCAGTAAAACTTACATTTTTCTTCCGGAGTCTTGTTCTCAACTGCCAACTTCTTTGCTGAATACCTCAAGATAATTTCATCTGCATCTTTGATGATCTTATCCATCACTTCAGGTTCGATATCGTCAAGTTTTGGAAAACTTGAAACAATGTACACTATCTTCGGATTAAGATCGTTGATGGAATCCCGCAGATATTGGCAGGGTACAACTCCAAATTTCATTAAAACTGGAGTGACTTCCAACAACATGTCGAAGGTTGGCGTATTACGAACAGTTTGGAATTTGACAGGATCACAAACAAATTCCAAGTAATTGGCAGCGACAAAACCTTTCTCCTTCAAAGGTTCCTCTGCCATAAAAAGTGTCACTGCAGATTCTTGTATGTTTGATGCTGAAATGGTAAACAGCTGCCTTTCAAAATTTGGCCTCTTCACTTTATTACATAACCCGTTGTACCAGTCCAGGTACCGGGGAATGTGTCCAGTCGAGCTTCTCATCTTCTCGAAGCCAGTTTGCTCATAAAACCACACCTGAAAAAAAATAAAAAAGTCAAACAAATTGTTATATATATACTATGATTAACCAATGTGAATACTATAAACCTACAGTTTGAATCTTGTAAAATTAAGATATATATCCTATGCATTACAAACTGAAACTAAACTGCAACCATACTGTAAACTCATCATGTAAAATACTGTAAAATGGTCGCATGTATCCTGTAAAACTGTGAAATATATCCTATAAGGCACTGTACATAACCAATGTGAATACTATAAACCTACTGTATGAATCCTGTAAAATTAAGATATATATCCTATGAATTACATCCTGAAACTAAACTGCACCCACACTGTAAACTCATCATCTAAATACTGTAAAATGTTGGATATATCCTGTAAAATTGTAAAATATATTCTATAAAGCACTGTACATAACAAATGTGAATACTGTAAAATCTATTCATTAATCCTGTAAAATTAAGATATATATCCTATAAAATTAGTGTATCAAAATTATAATTATATATTGCAAAAAAACTTACAATTAGTGCCAGTGAACAGCCTGGCAGGTAGCCACTTTCCCTCACTGATGTCTGCGTCTGGCTTTCTGGTTCGTCATCTGTCATGTCAACATCTGACATATCTTGAAGTTTGCACCACATGGCAGCATTCGCAATGTGGGTATGCAGCATGTTATAAACTGCTGCACCCCAGTTGTATTTTGGCAAATGTTCAAGACGCTCGGCGTACCTGAAAAAGGTTGAGGTATACTATATTAGAATTAATTCAAAAGATTATATAAGATATCAACTTCCATATTAATTCTGCGTACCTGAACAGATGCAGAGGGACACTCCCAGCAGTGTTTGGGAACAGAATTGTTGTAAACAAATACATCACCAAGAGAGAAACCACATCTCTTGGTGTTGATGCCTCACTGTCTAGAAGTTGAACAATCACTTTTTCCAGCTCCTGCCTCCTGATTTGGGATTTTCTCCCAAAATACTTCTCACGAAGAAGTGACGTTGAATTCCTTACCTGACTTAGGTCAACAACGTCACCCTTCGACGGCAGACAAATGAAGTGTGATACACTTCCAGAGGTGAAGTACAGTTTTTTGTCTTGAAAAACAAAATAACCGTGGTCATTGTTATATTTTGTTAAAATGGTATGCAATATCGCATTGGACACTTGCAATTTTTTGGGAATTACAAAAAGATGGAGGAAGGGTGTGGAAAACAGGAGCTGGCGATGTTCCACGGTCAATTTGTGAAAAACTTGACCGTGGATAAATGTCATGGCAACGTCAACAACACATTTGTTGGTGACTATGCCATATCTATCCAATTTCTTGGCTGCAAAACAAAAACAAAGTTGTATTGAGATAAATAATGTAAACTTACTAGATCAATACTGTAAACTTAGTAGATAAATACTGGACTTTTAGATCAATACTGTATGCGGTAACTATTATGAACAAAGTGAATACTGTAAAATGGTCAACATATCCTGCAAAAATGTTCCTATAAGTTGAATACTTAAATAAATAGGATCTATACTGTAAACTTACAAGCTATATACTGTAAATTAACACACATATCCTTTAAAAATGTTAAGTATATCCTATTAAGTAATGTACATAACTTTTAGAACTGAGTAATACAACCTTTAACAAACTGCATCAATACTGTAAACTTAGGGTTTAAATACTGCATGTATCCTGTAACTATGATTCAAGAGAGTGAATACTGTAAAATATTACACATATCCTGTAAAATAGTTCTATATATCCTATAAAATTGCATACTCCAATAAATTGGATCCATACTGTAAACTTACTAGATATATACTGTAAAATAGTTCTGTGTATTCTATAAATTGCATCCTCTAATACAACTGTTAAACAGATTTACTGTTAAATTACTAAAAAATGATGTAAGCACAAACTGTGAATAATCTTTTAAAGAAAAATAAGAAGCAATACCTTGTTGAACCTGAGAATCTTTATTGACAGCATCTTTCCCCTTCCCCGTCTTCATTCTCTTTTGTGCATCTGAGAAAAAATTTAGAGTTTGTTTACTATACTGTGAAATAACTCTGACAATAATGTGAAATTATCAATGAATAATGTAAAATAACACTACTGAACAGATCCTGTAAATATGATTAACCAAAGTTAATACTGTAAACTTTTGCACATATCCTGTACAAATGTTATAAATAACCTATAAATTGCATCCTGTAATAAAAATTGCATACATACTGTAAACTATTTGCATATATCCTATAAAACTGTTAAATATATCTTATAAGTACTATACCTAACCTTTACAACTCACTAATACATAACCTTTGCAGATTTACCCTTTCCTTTATTTGAATGTTTCATTTGATCTGTAAAAAAACAATATAACAAAACTTGACAAAATTATACTGCATACTGTAAAGAATAACACTTACCTTTGGACTGCTTACTAGCAAATCTTGGAGAAGAACGAGTTCCTTTCGCCGATGCATCTGAAAAACAAATTTTAATTAAACATTAGATCAAAAAATCTGTAAAATAATTACTGTAACTCTAACAAATCAACACTGTGAAATACTTTCAAATTAGTATGAAAATAACAGATTGAAAAAGCAAAATCTGAGAAATTAACAAATCAATACTTTAAAATTAACAAATGGAAACTTGAAATTAACAAGTGTAGCGATTTAAATAACAATTTCTCCCATTTCACTAACAAACTGATGAAAATAAAGACAAAGCGATTTAAATATCAGTGCATTACTGTAAAATATCAGTGCATTACTGTAAAATATCAGATCCAGTGGCGATAGATATCTCAAAATCTCAAAATATCAGATTCAGTAGGGAAATAGAGTAAAATAAAGTAAAATATCTCAAAATCTGATGAAAATAAAGTAAAATCTCACAACCTTTCGCTGTTTTCTTCATTTTCTTCAAATCGCGAAGTGAGATAGAAATCAGATGCAGTGACAGTAGCGAGAAATCAGTAGGGATAGAGGGAAATGGCGATCCACTGGGGATGGATTGACAGCGAGAGAGTGAGAGAGTGATGATCGCTAAGTCGGCACCGAGAGATTTTGCGACAGAGAGATTTTGCGAGAGCGTGAGAGAGTGAGAGAGAGAGAGAGTAGGGTTTAGACGAGGTTTTGTCGGATTGGCTTTAGTCGGACTCCAGTCGGGGTTTAGTCGGACTCCAGTCGGAAAATGACGCAACGGTTCATATATATATAAGAGAGTGTTATATAGTTTTAGTTAGGATGATATAGTTAGATCATATGAAATGGTGCGAATGAAATGGCGCAAAGTATAACTTCTGGTGTTTAAATTCTAATAAATTGGGGACCACAATACTAATCGTCTCCATTTGAAACTGAACTTGACAGAACTGTAGACAAATTCATTCAATAAGAATACTGTAAATTAAGTAAATAAATCTTGTAATTTTATTCTATAAAAATTATAAAACATTCCCATTTATTGATTGCACCAATTTATATGATGAATAATCTTGTAATTTAATTCTATAAAAGTTATACAACCTATTTATTAATTTATATTATGAATCATTTTACTTTTAACAATGAAATCTGAAAATAAATTATTTTCACCAATAAGAAAACTGTAAATTATTCCAATAAATCTTGTAATTTATTCTATAAAAATTATAAAACATTCCAATATATTAATTGCAACAATTTATGTTATTAATCATTTTACCAGCATACAATTAGTGGGTTTATAATATACACATAGTTGGTTTACAGTATTGACATAATGACTAGAGCTGCTTTAATAAATTATTCAATAAGAAAACTGTAAATTATTCCAATAAATCTTGTAAATTTATTCTATAAAACTTATAAAACATTCCAATTTATTAATTGCACCAATTTATGTTATTAATCATTTTACTTTTAACAATGAAATCTGAATTAATTTATTTTCAACAATGCAAACAAATAATCTAAATCAACAACTAAATTGCCAGTTGCAAACATATAATTTTGTACATCCAACAATGTTAAAAAAACAAACAAATGTATTTACAAACATCTCACTAGAAAAAAAAATCTTGAAAATTACATTTTTTTTCTCATAAAAATTATATTACTCCCTTATATCTTCAACAAATTATTTATTGCCTACTATTTATTCCCTACTATTGATTGTGTGCGATTCTTCTTCACATTTACATCCATCGGGTTCTTATAAGCATGTTTCGGTGGTCGTCCCTTTCTTTTTGATTTCTGCGGTGGCAATATATTTATCAATGGTGCAGAATTTAGTACTTCATTGGCAGTGGTATTCACTTCTTCATGATTACTTGATGAAGGATGCAAAAGAATTTGCTCACCTGTAATAATAATACTGTAAATATAAGAGACTAATGTGGTAAAATCTTTCAATAAACAACACAATATATACAAGATATGTGATACCTCTACGAACAGAACCAGGCATTGACTCCCCATTTCTTTCATGAATTACAGCTTGATTTGTACCAAGTCTAGCAATGAGTGCATCCCAATCATTAGTGATTGGATCACCTAATATAACAAGTAAATTATTATGAAGAAGATTAAATATGCCAACAACAAGCCAAAATGCAATTGTTTCAATCCTGTAAATTACTAGCACAAATACTGTGAATTACTTACACAAATGTTGTAAACAAGGCAGGACAATACTTCAAAACTTTCAACAAATACAATAACATCGTACAATTAATACTGAAAAAACATGTTAACAACTATACAAATTAATTACAGTATTACCTCTTCCTGTAGTTGTGCCAGTTGAAGTTACATCACAATTTGTTTGACCAATTACTGCCTGGCCTGTCAAAATATTTACAGTGATGTGAATCCTGCAAATTACTTCTACAAATACTGTAAAAAACTTAATACAATACTTTAAAAGATTCTTGCAATACCTTTCCCTCTACCTCTGGCTCGTTTTCTGGGGACTGTTGAACCATCACAGACTTCTTCTCTTGATGCACCACTTCCCCTCCCTCTAGAAGCCCTTCCTCCAGATCCACCATTATCAATTGCACTTGTACCATCTACAATCTGTTCAACATCTCCTGAAACAAATAAAAATGAAATAAGGAACATAATAAAGAAGTGCAATACCAAACAATTAAAAAATCATTTTTTTGCAATATTCAAAAGTAAACCTTTTAGTCTGTTTAGAAGATCTTCTAGTCCATTGAGAACTTTATTTTCATTGTCATCACTGACACAACCAAAGTTGAGGAAATCTTCAACTATTGGATTCATCTTCCTTGTCAGATCATACCTCCTGCAAGAAATTGAAACATGATTTCACATAAGAATACAAAACCACATCAACACCAATACTGTAAAAATAGTAAGTAAATCCTTCAAAATTTCAGTTGTTACCTATTAATTTCAACACTGCCACCATCAGGACATGCAGCAGGAATCAAATCAAATCGAATTTTGTCCTTCCTCCATCGATCAACCAAGTACTTATCATTAAGATGCAATTGTTTCTCATGCTTCAAAACCATGATCGAGTGAGCGCAAACAATACCAGAAGACTCAAATTTTTTGCAAATACAAAAAACTTCTTTCAGCTGATCCTTGTACTGTACCTCAAAGATATTTCCAAAAATATCTTGAACTTCATAAACCTTTGTAGAGTCTTCCAGTTGCAGTTTAAAAACACAAGTTAAGTTCACAGATTGTCTAACCTCGTGTTGAAACCTATAGAATATCGTATTCGTGTATAAACTACAAAATTGTTTCTCAAATTCTAAATCAGAAATCAACACGGGTGTTGTGGTCTTGTCCTTATGGTCCATAAAATGCTCTCTCTCCCAAATCCTACTCAAACCAGACTCAAAATTGACCACGAATTCAGCCAGTGTTGCCTTAGACCGGAGATAATTATCAAAAAAGGCATTCATACTCTCAACCCTTTGGGTGGTATTCATACCAGCCCAAAATCTGTCATTCAAAAAAACTGGCACCCATTTACGCCTCTGTCTGAATATACTTTTAAACCACGGTGCATCTTCGTACCCAATTTCCACCATCAGCTTCCTCCAATTTTCTTCAAAATCCAATGGAGTTTTTGCTTCGTATACTGTTGCCTTAACCAAATAGGTTAAAGCCTCCTTATCATCTTGCCCACCGAATTTACTCGGTAATTTATGAAGAATGTGCCAAGCACAGTACCTATTTGGTGGAGGAAATAGTATCTAATCAGTAAAACCAGACATTCAGCTAACAAGACAACTGTGAAAACAATTGGATATATCCTGTAAATTAATGCCTATATAGGGTAAAACTATTCACCATATCATGTAAAAACAATAAAAGACAACAAAATGCATCAATCCTATAAACTGCTGCACATATCCTGTAAAAATATTAAGTATATCCTATGAACTACTGTACATAACATCCAAACTTGATTCCTATATCCTGTAAAACAATGTACATATCCTGTAAACCTCTTAGATAAATATTGCAAATATAAACCACTGAAAGCATTACCTATGGACAGTGTCATCTCCCAAAACATGCCGAACGCCTTTCTCAATACTTGGGCACTGATCTGTCAGGATACCGCCAGGCTTGACACCGTTCATGCAAGCTACGAATTTCTCCATGCACCATTTATAGTCCTCCTCAGTCTCTCTTCCAAGTAGAGCACAAGCGAAAATTACTGTCTGCCAGTGATGGTTGACACCAACAAACAGAACAAGCGCCATATCATACCTGGAAAACAATTTTTAATATTAGGTAAAATCAGATATTCAGATAACTAGAGATATGTGAAGACAAATGCATACATCCTGTAAACTAAAGAATATATAATGTAAAAATACAGTACATATGATGTAAAACAGAATACAAGAAAAACAATGCATAGATCATGTAAGCTGTTGCACCTATCCTGTAAAATTGTTAAATATATACTGCAAAATATTGTACATACCCTTTGAACTTGATTCATATATCCTGTAAAAGCAATGTATATAACCTGTACAACAATTAGATAAATACTGGAAAATTGATATCAATAAATATTACCTATTTGTAAGGTATGTGGCATCCATAACAACGACATCATGATAATATTTGTAGGCTGCACGACCTCGTCCATCGGCCCAGAAAATATTCCATAAATGAGCATCATTTGTATGCTTGTATGTATACCAGAAATTTGAATCATACAGCTGCTTCTTCTCGAAATAATCCGCTAATAAATTAGCATCATGCCCACCAAGAGCCCTCAATTTGCCCCTCTTATAATTATCAATGTGGTTTCGAGCATCCTTTCGTGTAAAAGTTCCCTTAAAATAACCACCAGCCATCTTTAACACCAGCTCAATGTTATTTGCTGGCGACAACCCTTGATCTGAGTTAAATTCGAGCATATCCTTGAATCTCTTTGGAATATACCGATAACCCGGAATGAGAAAGGATGAACCGGGAGTCAGTTCATGGTTATGCTCCAGAAACAACTTGTCTACTCTCCAAGATCCAGTCAACTGAGAATATTTAATCTTCAAGAAAACCTTACAGTTTGAGTTTCCAGAAGGCCTCCGCCTCTCTGGAAAAGGCTCTCCTTCTTCCACTTTTTCGCATTTTTCTCTGAACTTAGTGCATTCAAATCTGAAATCAACCACATTCCCCCCCTTCTTGTGAAATGTCCTCTTGCAGACACCAAAACCAGTCTGAAAACCATAAATTTTCCAGAAATCATACGCTTCCTCAACAGAATCAAAATCATCCCCAACAACAGGAGCACTAACTATCTGGTTTTCAGCAACTTCTAACTCTCCTGATTGCTGTCTTACTGTATCGAAAATTACATTCGGTTCTGGTTCTACATTCAAATCAAATTGATGAATCTCAGATTCTCCTGACCCCTCTCTTACTTCTGGTTCTACTTCTGCATTCAAAATCTCAGGTTGTACATTCAAATCCCATTCACGTACAACTCTATCTTCTACAACTTGATCAACTTGAAGAACACTAGCTACAGAAATATCACTTCCCAGATCTTCATTTAAGTCAAAATCCATTGCATACAAACTGTAAATATGAATCATAAACAATGTAAGACACCACAACAAAAGCAGACAATCAAATATTCCAGATAACAACAAATCTGTAAAAACAATTGGACATATACTGTAAAATAATACCTCTATCATGTAAAACTGTTAAATATATCCTATAAAGTAATTTCCTTCATCATATTACTTATACCATGTAAAAAACAACAAACTAAAAAGTATTAATAGATCCTGTAAACTGTTGCATATCCTGTAAAACTGTTAAATATATCCTATAAAGTACTGTACATAGCTTTTACAACTGATCAATATATCCTGTAATAAAATCCATCCATACATTAAAGTTAATAGATAAATACTGGAATTTTAAACAAGTACATATATCCTATGATTTACTGTCAAACTGTAAATCTATTGCATGAATCCTGTAAAATTGTACCTATATCCTGTAAATCTACTGCATGCATCCTGTAAAATAATAACTACAACCTGTAAATGTATTGCATGAATCCTGTAAAATAATAACTACAACCTGTAAATGTATTCCATGAATCCTGTAAATTACTAAATAACTACTGCTGGCATTAAATCAGAATCGAAAGTGAATCCTAAACAAAACAATCGTGTAAAATAATAACTACAACCTGTAAATATATTCCATCAATCCTGTAAAATAAAATCATTAAATAACTCACCGAATTTAAAGTTCACTGCTAGCCTTCAATCCAAATTGACTCTGATGAATTCGAAAGTGAAATCGAATACTGTGAAACAAAATACAGAATGAATCAAACAACGGAAAAAAAACGATATTAAGACAACGATCGGTGTAATTTTGATTTCAACAAGAGAAACGAGATCGGGAATTCAATTCAAATAAAAAAAAATGAAATTAACAAAACGATCGGTGTAATTTTGATCAGCAAAGAACTCACTCAAATTCAACCTCGATTTCTTCGCCTGAAGCTTCCGTCGCCTGAAGCTTCCGTCGCCTGAGGCTTGATCCCTCGCCTGAAGCTTGATCCCTCGCCTGAAGCTTGATCCCTCGCCTGAAGCTTGATCCCTCGCCTGAAGACTCCGTCGTTTGCCTGAAGATTCCGTCGCCGTGATCCTTTGCTCTCGGCGAGGTTCCGTCGTACGCCTGAAGACTATCGCTCTCGCCACAAAATCGCCACAAATCGCCACAAAATCGCCACAGAAAAGGAAGAAGATCGCGAACAGAAAAGGAAATTCAAAAAAAAGGAAATATGCGGGGAAAACGGGTTTTAAATGACGTTATTGTGGGGACCACAATTACCGTTAACCACGGTTTAAATCAGTTGGAACCATATCCGAATAGTTTGGGGATAATCCGGGGATGACTCCGTGGGTATAGAAACCTTTTCTCTTTAAGAATTATTCCAGAAAGCAAGACATTGACTAAGAAAATTAGTAAGATAGACTACTCTCTGATCGATAATAAAAAAACCGATTTGGAAAATTTGGAAATTCACTGATTAGGAAAATATGAAATTCGCTGATCAGAAAGGAGCAAGAGAGATCACTGAATCGACCTAATTTGAGGGGCTGAATTTTGCATCCGTAATTCAACGCCGAAATGAATTTATGCGATTTTTAAATAATAATTGTGTATAAATTCTGTTAGGGTTTTCGGTCTTTTGCGCCTCTATGACTATCTCTGTAATAAGTTAAACATGGTTTGTTTAGGAACTGTGTTGTACAATATACACGGTCTTTTCTATACAACCGTGTTTGAATTGTAATAATGGTTTTTTTAATTTGCGCCTCTTTGATCACTGCCTTGTCTTTTAATTCCCACTGTCCTCCTGTCTAATCAAATAACTCTCTCTTCTCTTCTCCCTTGAATCCTCTCTCTTAGGTTTTGGCGCTGCTCACTTTGAAAGCTCGCGATAGAGATCTACACCAATTTCGTTCCCACACTCTGATCCATTTTTTGTTCTAAACTAGATTAGGTTTTTCGTCAATACGGAAGATTCGAACTAGGAGACCAAGACGAAGCGTGGAAGACTCAGAAGGATTTCCTCCTCCTTCATTTTGAGTCTTTTTGCGTTTGGTCTTCGTCATCGCCGTGCGAAGCGAAGAAAGACTCAAAATGACATATTTCTTTCAAGGAGGAGCTTTTAATCTCTGGATTCTCTCGAAGACGGAGTATTGAAAGTCTTTCCTCCTCCTAACGGATTAATATTTTAATTTCTGTTTGAATCAACCAAATTTGGATTAAGCTTGAAAATGAGTATTGCTACACTAAAAATTATCTGCATTTATGTAAAGTTCTGAATATTTTGTTAGCTATGTATGTTTGTTGCATGATCTGAATTTACTTTACAAATTATGATAGGGACCTTCTTCTTAACCTAAGAAACGATCAAGGGATGCAACGGCACTCAAGAAGAGTATGTCAAAGATGCAATCACCCCTGTCGCTTGATAGCCCCCGTCAAGTTTTTTCTAACTCTACCTTGTAAATCAATTTTTGTTTAGCATAAGTTCCAAAAAATATGTCACAAACTGATTTTGAAAGTTAAAACATGTTATAAACTTTAAATTATGTTTTAAAGTCAAGTTGTCGGTAGTGTATAAAAGGTATGTGATAGTGCGTTGTTGTTTAATCTCTTATACAAACTCTCTTTGAAATAAGCTGTAGTTTGCGAAATAGTTTAAAAAACTGAGTACACTGTCACATGATCATTCATACACTACCGAAAACTTGACTTTAAATCATGATTTAATTTTTAGAAAATGTTTTATCAGTTTAAAATTAATTTGTGACCCATTTCATACAAACTTATTCTATATAAATCATGTTCATGTAAGGTATATGTATATTAATTATTTTTGTTTGTTGAATGTATATGTATATGTATGTTAATTGTTTCTGTTTGTTGAATGTTGAATGAATATGATTGATTTATGTATTTTGTGATTTTGAATATTTATTGAATTATAGATGTGTAATATTAATTGTATGTTGAATGGCTAGAAAATATGGATGCTAGACAAATATAAATCGAATTAAAAAAAATTATACACGGTTTCAAATAACAAACCGTGTATGGTTTCCAAAATAATACATGAATGCCTTGTACACGGTTACTTTGACTATGTAGAAATCACTATTTTCAGCTCTTTTCTTTTAGACTTGACATGGTTAGTTTTTATTAACCGTGTATATTAGTACTATATTGATACAATGTACCATCCTATTCATACACGATGCTCGCGGACACGGTCGTATAACCGTGTGTCATTAGTTTTCCGGACCGTGTATAGTCACGTTTTCTATACTAGTGACATGTCACATTGTATGTTACTGTTGACATGCTACAAAATATTTGAAGAAATTTCTTTGGTAAAATTTAAGAAAATATCGGAGAAGGAAGAGAAGGCCCAAGTGAATTATATACATCTCGTTAAAAAATTTAAATTCACATACAATAGTGATTAGACGTCCCTACATTTATTAATGTAAAAACTGAATCACATGGCAGACAGAGACAGGCAGACAGCGACATGTTTGGTGTACGTACAATAGTTTGATTAGAAAAATAGCGGGTCTTTAATTAATTAGTTCCTCATTATATTGACATTCAGATCATTATCTATGCTTTTTGAATGTAAAAATAAAATAAAATCTTTGGTAACTCTTGTTCTTCCTAACGGCATCTAGAGAGAGTTGAATAGGTAGTCTTAAAGACTGTCAGTTGTTTTTCGGTTTAACCCTCTAAATTAACAAGTCAATCAATTTAACAAACAAGCGTGTACAAATAAAGTAAATAGAGTAGAGTTAGAGAAATTTGACATGCGGAATGATAACGGAGTTCGGTTTAAAATGTCTACATCTCTGGGGTAGAGCAACCTCGTCGGCGCCCTTTTCTATTACAAAAAAAAAATGATACAACTCGTGACACAAAGTTGAGCCTAGAAGCTCGAGCTGGAGAGTCCAACGCAGATGATCGTCACACAACTATATTTATATGTGAGCGGAAACGCTCGAGTTGGCGAGCCTCTTAATGCCCTACAAGCGGGAAAGTCACTCGACTATGACAAGAGAGCACTAAAGTAGATCTCCACACTATCAAATAAGAACTAACACTCTAACTAAATCTAAAGAAGATTTGTCAAGTGAATTTGAGATTATTAATGGAGTTTTGAAGTTTAAGCTCTCTCAAAGAATGAAGCTCTCAAAAACACAAGATTTGTGTTTTTTGAAATTAGAGACGGCTTGCTTAATTCTGAAGTGGGGGTAGTAACTCTATTTACAAATAGAGCTTCAGAATTATGTATTTGAACCCTCCCGTTCAGTACGGTAATCTTCCATATATAACGGATAGTTCAAATGTATTTCAATTTGAATTTTGCTTTTGAACTTTACACTATCCGTTCAGTACGTTTAGATCCGTACCTAACGGATATGGTATTTTTCTGAAATCCATGTTTCTTGAGTAGCATACAGTACGGCATATTTCTGTTCAGAATGGAAAACAAAGGGGAGTCCTTTGACTTGATACAGAACGTTCTGTTTCAAACGGTAGTTAGACAGAATAATTCTTCTGTACTGTAACTTTTCATACCGTATCCATCGGGTACCGTTTCAATACATTCCGTACTAAACGGTTTTCTTCCGTACCGAACGGATAGTTCTTGAAATTAACAATCTCAAATTACTTTACTAATCTAATTGATATTACATTCTATATTATTGATTTTCGTAAAGTCTTGTTGATTCTATTGGTTCTTTAACTTTAATCTTGCAATTATAATGTTCTTGAACCTGCAAACTCACTCATACAATAAAATAGTTAAATCCAATTATTGTATGTTTTGCAAATTAGTCAAACTTGATAATTAGAGAATTGCAGATAATAACAACTCTTCGGATCATGGCGAGGAGGCATTGACAATGATTTTCAAGGATGCAATCTATACGCTCTCATGCATGTTGCGCAGGGCATGCTCATGTTATGTTTTGAACCCCTACGGTATTAGGCTTTTTGGACAAATAAAAAAGAAAAAAACATGTAATAGACACAATTATTGAAAGATGGTTATATACAGGAAAAAGAAAATTAACTTAATAAATTTATTTGCTATTTATAAACTGTGTTTGTGGTGCGCTTGCTGTGAATTGTGTTGACAGTAAACATGAGAGCAATTCGGGCTCTCACGTTCCTATTTTTTTCCTATAACATTCATGGTTCTAAATAACGATTATTGTGTCATTCTGGAAAGTCTAAAAAAATGCTATAGCTCCGTTATTGTGCCGCTATAGCTACTAGCTATAGCATCGAAAACGGCTGATGACGCTACAACTTTTTAAGATCCGAAAACACTATAACTAGCTATGGAGAACACTAATAACATTAAAATAATTCAAAATTTTAACTTTATCATCGTTTATGCACCATGTCACTTTGCCCGCTGAATAATTGAGCGGGCCAGATCACAAATTAATTCAGCCACACACTGATAATAGAGGGTGACGTAATCAGGTACGGACCAGTACAACAGTCAAATTAATACTGTATAGCTTGGGTTGCATGATTGCACTAATTAACACGCGCGTGAAACCTCATTCTGAGAAAAACAAGTCAATAATTAAAGACAAGTCCACATCAGATATTAGCAATCATCAACATCTGAATCAAGCCATTCACACAAACCAAAGTTGGAAACGATATATCATGAAGCGTTCACAGCGGAAATAAATCTGCTGTGGATCTTCGAGGGAATCACTGGATGTTGTTATTCTAAATCTATCACTTTATTTTTTGAAATGTATAAAACTCAAAAAATGTTATTATAAATCGATCACTTTATTTTTTGGAATGCATAAAACTCAAAAATTGTTGTGCACAAATCTCAAAACAAATGAGGGGTGAATTTAGAATAAGGTCCTGTGATCTCAAAGAATCACAGCAGATTTATATCCGTTCACAGCGGCTTAATTTGGAAACACTCAATACATAAGATCAATAATCCTCTATACGAAAGGGGCAGTAGCACAGTGGGCTAGGAAAAAGTCCTAGGACTGTTGGTTACCGGCAAAAGGTCGAGAGTTCGATTCTCTCTCACGACTACGCAGCCTTTGCAAAGATTTTCAAAAAAATAATCCCCTGTACATTTCTTCCCCAATATCACGATCATGGAACCGTTTTTTCTTTTTAAAAACCGCTGTTAAGGTACCATCTAGTAGCATGGGGTACAGTTTGCCTTGGTAAAAACCAATGTGGTCTTGGTCTCTTAAACCTTGATAGAATGAATAAATCCTTTTTAGCTAAATGGTGGATCCGATTCAAAGACCCAACTGTTAAAGGCAAATGGAAAACTATTTTGCAAGCCAAATATGGGTATTATGGTCTTTCTGTCACCAGATGCTCTTCCTTCTGGTTAGGGATAATTAAGGATATAGATATGGTTAATTTAGAAATTAATAGACTTCTTGGTAATGGTCATAACACTAGATTTTGAATAGACAGATGCTCTACTGTCTTTACCTAAATTTATTTCAAATTTCAGGTTCTCCCTCTATTAGTGTGCATAATTCATTTATTTCTGATACCTTGCATTTAGATTTTAATAGATAGTCTACTGGTATTTACCTATCTGAGTGGACCCAACTTTTATCTCAATTTTCTTTCTAATCCTATAACTTCATGCACCTAATCTTGACCACATCTTTTGGAGATGAACAAATACTGGTTCCTTTACAGTACATTCATTGTATGTCCGGTTAGAATACGGTGGCATTGATAGCACCAATTTTGATACTGTTTGGTCTTCACATATACCTTATAAAATAAAAATCTTCTAATGGTTAGTTAAAATAACACAAAGTCTTGACCAAGGTAAACCTTAGTAAACGGGGTTGGACAGGGGATGTAAGCTGTCCATTATGTGGTCAGCCCAAAACTATAAATCACCTTTTTGTGACCATTATGTGGTCAGCCCAAAACTGTAAATCACTTTTTTGTGACCTACCCTTTAATTCATTCTTTATGGTCTAGGATTGCTTCGCAAAATGGATTTTATTATAACTGTGAAACCATGCATTGAGGACCTATGGCTCATTGAAACATGGATTCTTTGAAAGGACTCTTTATTAATTGAGCTTATTAGGGCTGCTACCCTTTGGGTAGTTTGGCTCGTACGAAACATGATTTGTTTCAATGATGTTTCCCCTAAACTTTTTAGCTTAATATTAGCTTAATTCCTAGCAAACTTTTTAGCGGCTTTATATTATGTTGGATCCGGGCTTGTTTGATGCCTGTGAAACTGGTGAGTTTCACCCACTTTTTAGCTGTGAAACTGATTTTAGTTTCGTAATGAAACTGGTGAGTTTCACCCACTTTTGTCAAAAAAAAAAAAATGTTGCTAAAAGTTAATTTATAGCAGCGATATATATATATATATAATTATTTTTTTGACAGTGAGATATAGCAGAGGTCATTTGCACCGCCACGAAAACCGCTGCTATATTATTTCTGTAACAGTGCGGGGGCGTTACACATCCCTATTAATTATAAATGTACGTAAACAGCGACAAGTTTGGTGTGCAATAATGATTCGAAAATAGTGGGTCTTTCGTTTTAATTATATTTGAGGATTTCGGAATGTTGTTGTTGACAGACTACATAATGTCTGACGACATAATTTAGCTAAAATAAAAAGAAAGTTGGAGAAAAAAGGAGGTAAAAGAGAAACGTACGTAGATCTAGTCCTATCTATTAAATTCACATAAATGTTGATGCTTCATATTAATTAGTGGTTGGGGCGTTGCACATGCACCATTTATTGTTGGAAATATATATGCAGTCACTCTAATATATACATTTGCTAAGCATATTATATATATATTTTTTTTAATAAAGGTTGGAGGTCAAGCCATTCAACTATTTAACATTCATAAATAATTTTTTTGTTTAAATTTCGAACCTGTGACTTTCCACATCAGATGTCATTACTTTTGCTACTAGATCAATGTCTGATTCTCCAAGTACATTAATTAGTCTTTGTTTTGCAATTTGTGAAAAATAAAACAAAGAAAGTCTTTTGAGCAAACTTTATTTTCCAGATTGCGAGAAGGCATTAACAAAGAAAATATTTTAAGAACTATTCGAGAAAGCGAGGAGACATTGACTAAGAAAATAAGTAAGATAGACTACTCTATGATCGATATAAAAAAACCGATTTGGAAAAAAATGTGAAATTCACTTATTAGGAAAATGTGAAATTCGCTGATAAAAAAGGAGCAAGAGAGATCAGAATTAAGCGGTTCTGAATCGACTTAATTTGAGGGGCTGAATTTTGAATCCGTAATTCATCGCCAAAATAATGATATTCATACACGATGCTCACGGACACGGTCGTATAACCGTGTGTCATTAGTTTTTCGGACCGTGTATAGTCGCGTTTTCTATACTAGTGATATGTCACATTGTATGTTACTGTTGACATGCTACAAAATATTTGAAGAAATTTCTTTGGTAAAATTTAAGAAAAGATCGGAGAAGGAAGAGGAGGCCCAAGTGAATTATATACATCTAGGAAAAAAATTTAAATTCACATACAATAGTGATTAGACGTCCCTACATTTATTAATGTAAAAACTGAATCACATGGCAGACAGAGACAGCGACATGTTTGGTGTACGTACAATAGTGATTAGAAAAATAGCGGGTCTTTAATTAATTAGTTCCTCATTATGTTGACATTCAGATCATTATCTATGCTTTTTGAATGTAAAAATAAAATAAAATCTTTGGTAACTCTTGTTCTTCCTAACGGCATCTAGAGAGAGTTGAATAGGTAGTCTTAAAGACTGTTAGTTGTTTTTCGGTTTAACCCTCTAAATTAACAAGTTAATCAATTCAACAAGCAAGCGTGTCCAAATAAAGTAAATAGAGTAGGGTTAGAGAAATTTGACATGCGGATGATAACGGAGTTCAGCTTAAAATGCCTATATCTCTGGGGTAGAGCAACCTCGTCGACGCCCCTTTTCTATTACCTAAAAAAAATGATACAACCTATGACATGTGAGACCAAAAACGGTGAAAGTCATGTGAAAAGTCATGTTCTAACTCGTGTACAAAGTTGAGCCTAGAAGCTCGAGCTGGAGAGTCCTACGCAGATGATCGTCACACAACTAATTTTATATGTGAGCGGAAATGCTTGAGTCGGCGAGCCTCTTAATACTCTACAAGAGGGAAAGTCACTCGACTATAACAAGGGAGCACTAAAGTAGATCTCCACATTATCAAACAAGAACCAATACTCTGACTAAATCTAGAGAAGATTTGTCAAGTGAATTTGAGATTATTAATGGAGTTTTGAAGTTTAAGCTCCCTCAAAGAATGAAGCTCTCAAAAACACAAGATTTGTGCTTTTTGAAATTAGGGGCGGCTTGCTTAATTCTGAAAGGGGGGGGGGGGGGGGGGTAGTAACTATATTTATAAATAGAGCTTCAGAATTAGATATTTGAACTCTTCCGTTTTGTACGGTAATCTTCCGTACTGAACAGATAGTTCAAATGTATTTCAATTTGAATTTTGCTTTTGAACTTTACACTATCCGTTCAGTACGTTTAGATCCGTACCAAACGGATAGGGTATTTTTCCCAAATCCATGTTTCTTGAGTAGCGTACAGTACGGCGTATTTCCTTTCAGAACGGAACACAAAGGGGAGTTCTTTGACTTGATACGGAACGTTCCGTTTCGAACGGTAGTTAGACATAATAATTCTTCTACTGTAACTTTTAATACCGTATCCATCATGTACTGTTTCAATACATTCCGTACTGAATGGTTTGTTTCCGTACCGAACGGATAGTTCCTGAAATTAACAATCTCAAATTACTTTACTAATCTAATTGACATTACATTATATATTGTTGATTTCGTAAAGTCTTGTTGATTCCATTGGTTATTTAACTTTAATCTTGCAATTAATGTTCTTGAACCTGCAAACTCACTTATACAATGAATTCGTTAAATTCAATTATTGTATGTTTTTCAAATTAGTCAAATACCGTAATTAGAGAATTGCACATAATAACAACTCTTCGGATCATGGCGAGGAGGCATTGACTATGATTTTCAAGGATGCAATCTATACGCTCTCATGCATGTTGCGCAGGGCATGCTCATGTTAAGTTTTGAACCCCTACGTTATTAGGCTTTTTGGAAAAAAAAAAAGAAAAAACATGTAATAGACACAATTATTGAAAGCTGGGTATATATATAAAGGAATTACAGAAAATTAACTTAATAAATTTGCTATTATGGTGCGCTTGCTGTGAATTGTGTTGACAGTAAACATGAGAGCAATTGGGGCTCTCACGTTCCTATTTTTTTCCTATAACATTCATGGTTCTAAATAACGATTATTGCGTCATTCCGGAAAGTCTAAAAACATGCTATAGCTCCGTTGTTTGCGCCGCTATAGCTACTAGCTATAGCATCGAAAACGGCTGATGACGCTACAACTTTTTAAGATCCGAAAATACTATAACTAGCTATGTAGAACACTAATAACATTAAAATAATTCAAAATTTTAACTTTATCATCGTTTATGCACCATGTCACTTTGCCCGCTGAATAATTGAGCGGGCCAGATCACAAATTAATTCAGCCACACACTGATAATAGAGGGTGACGTAATCAGGTACGGACCAGTAAAACAGTCAAATTAATACTGTATAGCTTGGGTTGCATGATTGCACTAATTAACACGTGAAACCACATTCTGAGAAAAACAAGTCAATAATTAAAGACAAGTCCACATCAGATATTAGCAATCATCAACATCTTCACAAAAGTTGGAAACGATATATCATGAAAGCGTTCACAGCAGCTTTGGAAACACTCATTATATAAGATCAATCCTCTATACATTTGTTCCCCAACATCACATATCAGACACTAGACTAAGCTCCAAAATTAATGGCTAGCAAGATAACAAGTTCTCCTGTGGCTGGAGAACCCGTAACTTACACTGAGTCTAAGCGTCTGCTGATGCCACTCAAGCTCCTCAAGGCTGCTATTGATGGCAACGAGACATATTTGAAGCAATTTCTGGGACTGAACGATAAAGAACCTCCTATGGAGATATCTGTTGAGGATGTTGCACCAATGGAGCCCTCTGTCGACTGCCTGAGAAGCATAGCAGGTAATACATGTTTTTGCCAAAACAAGAGTAACATTCAGTACCAAGCATGGTACCTTAGTCTTGGCCAGAAACCCCAACCGGCCCTTTGCGTGCTGGAGTTACGGACCAAAACTTAGGGAGAGAAGCAGGGTTTTCCTGCTGGTTGCAGACATGTGGCCTAATATGATCCATTACTGAAATAACCTATGTCGTGTTGTGCCACCACGCGTTGAGCATTCCACATTCGTGTGCCTACCAGATGTGCTTATATCATGCAGCGGGCATGACAATTGTATGAACATTACTTCAAGTAATGAATTCAAACCATTGAAACCAATCTACTTCATGAGTGATGTATTTACATGTTAAATTTTTAAATTTTCGAATTAATTTAGTATAAAGTCAAGCGGTCAAAATAAGAAGGTTTATAAGTTAATTAATTTTAGTACGTTCATTTTTTGACCGCTTCACTTTATACTAAATTAATTAGAAAATTTATAAATTTAACATGTAAATGCACCAGTCATGGTTGTTTTCGATGATTTGAATTTGTTGTTTGAAATCAATCCGATTGATTTTAAAGTTAAACTTACCAAAGAGCTTGCTAAACTTGAGAACTCATTAATTCTATTCCAAAATTGAACTTGAAAACAATATTTTGCAAATTTGGGTCTCTTTAATGGGCCTCTTAAATTGGGATGGATGATTGGTTTTTTGTTTGTTGTCAGTTTTCTTGGTCTATTTTCCCTTGTTCCTCTTATAAAGATATTACGATTGGGCCTCTTAAATGAACTTGAAAACAAATTGGGCCTCTTTAATGAGCCTCTTCAAAAATAAGGCCCAAAGTAGAAATCAAATTAATTATTACGTCTTTTGTCTCGAGGTTGAACCAGAATCGCTCTTGATTTGAATCATTAGCTTTATTGTTGGAACATTTAATTGACTAGTCGATTGAGAACGATATATTATGCTGGTTTGTGTAAAAGCCAGACCTCAACAATCCAATGATGAATATATAATAGTAGAATATGATAAACTAAATAAAGGGCTATTTCGAACCTTATTAACTAAATATCGACTGTCCAAATAGTTTCTAAGATGAGGATCGACCGTCCAAATCTCAGAAATAGTCTGCATTCTATCATGCTGGCCGATCGGAATGACAATAGACAATTCCTTTTACAGGAATGGAGGATACCATTCTTCACATACTGTCTGCCAATGGCCACCAAAATCTTTTGTTTACAATCTGTACGAAAGATAGCACATTGCTGGAGGTAGGTAATGCAAGAAATGAGACACCCTTCCACCATGCTGCAAGATTTGGGCACAAAAACACCATTTCGGAGTTGATCCGTTGTGCCCAGAAGAACTTTGATGAGGCCAGGATGATAAAGCTGCTTAGACAAAAGAACTGCATCGGGGAAACAGCCTTACATGAAGCTGCCAGACATGGTCATGCAGCTATTGTCGAGATTCTGATGGAACAAGATGTGGAATTGGCAGGCCTGGTCAACGATGATTCTGCATCTCCCTTGTTTCTGGCTACTGCAAGGGGATCGCTCGATGTGGTAAAGACAATGGTGAAAATATTGTCCGATCACGGAACTACACCAGCTTTTTACTCAGGACCAAAAAAACAGACAGCGTTGAATGCTGCAGTGCTCCAAGACCCAGGTACATAACAATATCGATTGATTTTATTTTATTCAACTTGAGATGGCAGTCCTTGCTGAGTTTTGTTCAACTTGGTCTAGTATCTTTAATTTATCCATTAAAATTTATTTTTGTTAAAGCTGTTCGGTTGTTTAATTTGTTCATTTTGTTTGGTACGCTTTTGATGGTTGAAAACTAAATAAACTGAAGAAATATTTTGTTATTACTGTAATATTACACATATTATACATAAATTAGCTAGCTACTTAATATTCATATTAACAATTATTAATTGGATTTTTTGTACTAATTTAGTAAAACTGTAATTATTAACTTTGGTTTATTTGGTTGAGTTTCTAATTCAGTTGATCGTTTTATTTAATCAATTCAAATTATATTTTTGTCAATGGAAAATAATTTGGTCGGACTATTTTTAGTTCGGTTTGAAGCAGATCGACCAATTAATTTGGCATCTTAGCTCTAGCAAATAAGTTTTTTTTTTTTTAAATACTTAGTTGCAACATGATTTTCAGGACATCATCATAAATTAAGTTCTAAATCGTTTGCACGAATTAACGCAAATCAGACGGTTTTGGCCTGGATTTGACTAAATTTGTCCAGAGCCCTTTGGTCAAAACCCAATTCCTTTCCACTAAAGTGAAACAAAGAACCTCCATTTATAAAGAAACAAAAAAGAAATAAAATGATTGTAGTTCATTTGCATATATATATATATATATATATATATATATATATAGCTGGGCTATGGTGAGTTGTGAAGTAAGAGGTCATTTTTACTTCACGCTCATATTTTTATTTTGAAAATTCAAACAACCGATCCGAACCGTTCAACGTGTTCTCTATATTGAAATGTTCTTGGAGACTAAATTTTATATTTTTTGGAATTTTTTTACTATTTATTAAGCCACTTTGAAAATTGCTGATCTGGTGGTCCAGAAAATTTTACTGTTTTTTACTGTTCACAGTGGATCAGCGATTTCAAAGTGGCTTAATAAATAGTAAAAAAATTTCAAAAAATATAAAATTTAGTCTCCAAGCACATTTCAATATTTAGAAAATGTTGAACGGTTCGGATCGGTTGTTTGAATTTTCAAAATGAAAATATGGCTTCACCACTCACCATAGCCTCTCTCTCTATATATATATAGAGAGAGGTTGGCTACTCTACTTACATAAGCATATGAGGGCATATGCTTAGAAGTCATTTTTGCATTTTCAATGTTCAAATGGTCAATCTAAAGCGTTCAACATGTTCTCTATATTAATAAGTGCTTGGAAACGAAATTTTACATTTTTTGAAATTTTTTTACTATTTTTCTAGAATTGTTCAAAACAGTGGTTTAATATGGTAAAAAAAATAATAAAAAAAAATCTGAAAAAAGCTATTTTGAAAAATTCTAAACAAATAGTAATAAAATTCCAAAAAATGTAAAATTTTGTTTCCAAACACATATTAATATGGAGAACATGTTGACTGCTCCAGATCGACCATTTAGACATTGAAAACGCAAAAATGAATTATAAGCATATACTCTTATATGCTTATGTAAGTAGAGTAGCCACTCACTATATATATATATACATAGAGAGATAGGCTATGGTGAGTTGTGAAGTAAAACGTCATTTTACTTCACGCCATATTTTCATTTTGAAAATTCAATCAACCGATCCGAACCGTTCAACATTTTCTCTATATTGAAATGTGCTTGGAGACTAAATTTTACATTTTTTGAAATTTTTTTACTATTTATTAAGCCACTTTGAAATCGCTAATCCACTGTGAACAGTAAAAAACAGTAAAATTTTCTGGACCACCGGATCAGCGATTTTCAAAGTGGCTTAATAAATAGTAAAAAAATTCCAAAAAATGTAAATTTAGTCTCCAAGCACATTTCAATATAGAGAACCTGTTGAGCGGTTCGGATCGGTTGTTTGAATATTCAAAATGAAAATATCAGCATGAAGTAAAAATGACATCTTACTTCACAACTCACCATAGCCCAGCTCTATATATATATATATATATGAGTAGGGTTCAAATGCACCATTATTTTTGTGCTCCAATATGCTCCACATCCTTTATCTCCATTTTCAAAGTCTGAACAGGTGATCTGAACTGCTCAACATGATCTTCATAATAAAATATGCTTGGATACCAAATTTTATATTTTTTAGAATTTTTTTACTATTTTTTTAGATAGGTACAAAATCACTTTTTAAGGAGATTCTGGACCATCCGATAAAGTGATATTGTACCTATCTAAAAAAATAGTAAATAAATTCTAAAAAATATAAAATTTGGTCCCCAAACATATTTTATTATGAAGATCATGTTGAACGGTTCGGATCGACTGTTTGTACTTTGAAAATAGAGATAAATGATGTGAAGCATATTGGAGCACAAAAATTATGGTGCATTTGAACCCTCTTATATATATATATATATAGAGGGATGCTTCTATGGGCATAAGGACCTATTTGTAAAATGAGCATATTTTTATTTTTAAAGTTCAAACAGTCGATCCGACCGTTCAACATTATCTCCATATTAAAATGTACTTGGAGGTCAAATTTTACATTTTTCTGAATTTTTTTACTATTTATTAAGTATTTTACAAAACTAGTCAAATTCAGACCATTGAATTTTGTACCCATCTTAATAAATAGTAAAAAAATTCAAAAAAATGTAAAATTTGACCTCCAAGTACATTGTAATATGGAGAAAATGTTGAACGGTCGGATCGACTGTTTGAACTTTGAAAATGAAAATATGCTCATTTTACAAATAGGTCCTTAGGCCCATAGAAGAATTTGCCATATATATATATATAGAGACTGACTAATGTAATAACGTTAGAACTTCGGCCGAAGTTCTAACGAGTCGTTTTTGCGTTTTTAAAATCCAAACAACCGATCCGAACCGTTCAACTTTTTCTAAATATTGAAATGTGCTTGGAGACCAAATTTTACATTTTTTGGAATTTGTTTACTATTTATTAAGCCACTTTGAAAATCGCAGATCTGCTGTGAATAGTAAAAAACAGCAAAATTTTCTGGACCACCGGATCAGTATTTTCAAAGTGGCTTAATAAATAGTAAAAAAATTCCAAAAAATGTAAAATTTGGTCTCCAAGCACATTTCAATATAGAGAACATGTTGAACGGTTCGGATCGGTTGTTTGGATTTTGAAATTGCAAAAACGACTCGTTAGAACTTCGGCCGAAGTTCTAACGTTATTACATTAGCCAATCTCTATATATATATATAGAGAATCTGGCTAATATGCTACGCGTAGCATAGAGGGGCCTCCGTGCTACGGCTCAATTTTTGAGTTTTCAAAATCCTAACGGTCGATCTGAACCGTTCAACATGATTTCCATATGAATATGTACTTGCAAACCAAATTTTACATTTTTAAGAATTTGTTTACTATTTATTAAGCCACTTTGAAAATTACTGATCCAATGGTCCAAAAGATTTTACTGTTGTGTACAAATTACTGTTTTTTCAAAGTGGCTTAATAAATAGTAAAAAAATTCTAAAAAATGTAAAATTTGGTTTGCAAGTGCATATTCATATGGAGAACATGTTGAACGGTTCGGATCGACCGTTAAGATTTTGAAAACTCAAATATTGAGCCGTAGCACGGAGGCCCTCTATGCTATGCATAGCACCGTAGCCAACTCCTATATATATATATATATATATATATATATAGAGGACGGTTCTCTCTTGTAAACGGGCGCTTTAAAAAGATTGTAGTACATTTGCATATATTATGTAGAAATGTTAGGTTACTAAAGTGTCAAAAATGGATGCGAAATCCATTCAGTCTGCTGCTTCTCATTTCAGCCAGGAAGTAATTATTGCTTACTAAAACTGAACTAGACTTGCCTAATTGAACTTCTCTGTGTTATCCTATTGACAGAACTCACCAAAGAACTACTACGACTGTACCCAGAACCACTTCTTAAGGGGAAAGATGAAACAGGAAGAACTTCTTTCCACTTGGTAGCATCAACAGGAAACCATGATATTGCCAAACTCCTATTGGATAAAGATCGATCATTGGCGTACCTCCAAGATTCAGATGGATCATTTCCTGTGCATACAGCAGTACGAATGGGCCATGTCAAAATGATTGTCCTTCTCTTACAAAGGTGCCTTGATTCAGGTCAACTACTTGATGGCAAAGGAAGGAACTTCCTACACATTGCCATAGAAGCCAAGAAGTTAGAAATTATCTTTAAATTGCTAAAAGATTCAGAAAACAAACTTTCCAACTCCTACTGGAAGAAAATGTTCAATATAATGTTAAACACAATTGATAACAAAGGAAACACACCATTACATTTAGCGGCAGAACATGGATATGTTACTGTTAGGCATTTTATTTTGGAGAACAATGAATTGGACCTGATTTTACAAAACAAGGAAGGTCAAATAGCTTTCGACCTTTCAGCAATCAGAGAGGACCGCCCATTAATGTCAGACCAGCTCCTCAACGCAGCTATTGAGGGAGACAAGGAACGGTTGGTGTCCCTTCTTACAAAAGATGTAGTTTCGATGGAACCACGTTGTACAGTGAAGCTCTGGGACCGCCTCTTTGACTGCCTCAAAGTTGCAAAAGGTAACATGTTTTTGTCAAAATAGGACAAACATTGACTACCAAGCTTGGCACCTTAGTCTTGGACTCTTGGACCTTGGTCTATTTTTCAGTGCTAAGAAAAAAAAATGAGTGAGGCTATGGTACTATGAATAGCGAATATTGGTCCATACTATGTAGCAATATCTCTATATTCAAAGTCAAAATAGTCGATATGAACCATTCAACATGATCACCATATGAAAATATACTTGTAAATCAAATTTTATATTATTAAGAATTTGGTTACTATTTATTGGATTGGTAGAAAATCACAAGATCTAAATATTTTAAACCATTCAACAGATGTTATTCAGAGGACGCTTCGGAAAAATGACGAAGAAGCTGAAGAAGCTGAATATGTTATACCAATAGTGGGCTCTGAGTATGACTGCCTTAGAAGCGTAACAGGTAATACTTCTTAATTTGCCAATTAAAACAAGAGTAACATTGGCAAGGTACAAGCTATTGAGGATGTCACACCAAAGAAATGTACATTTGGTGGTTGATCAGAAACTCCCACCTTCTGGTAGTAATTAAATTAACCAGTGTCGTGATGTGTCGTGGACTCGTGGTTGAATGTGTTGAGCATATAGGTGTCTATCAGAGGCACGTGCTACTACAAGTATCATGCCAGTGCCAGGACAAAAAATACTGAAGTCTGGTATGGCAATTGTAAGAACACCGCACTTGCCTAGAAGTGTTTTCTGTTTTCACTTTTTATTTTTTAAGATTAGGAATTTTTTTTAAAAAGAATCATAATAAAACAAAAAAAAATTAAAAACTGCCCAACAAATAGGGAAAAAGTTCCTCATAAAATTTTGATAAAACTGAATTTGAAAATAGTATTTTACACATTTTTCATTGTTTCCTCTTTTTTTGGACTTTGGACCGGCTACGTTTAAAAACTGTTATATTTCTAGAGTTTTAGAGGAGACATCAGCCAACAAAAGAGAGAAACAAGTTGGGGCAATTTTCTGTTGTATTCTATTCTCCAAAGTTTGTGTACAAAATAAGTATAAAAGGAAACTTACAAATATAACCCTATAAAATTAGAAAATAACAAATGGTGAGATAAGAGACATATATATAACAATCTCCACCTTGGATCGAAATCTCACCTAAAGAAAACAAATAAATAACCAAACTAACAACCAACAGAAATTAAATTTGAACAATAGTTGAACTTCTTGGTCGGTATAGGCTTAGTGAGCATATCGGTTGGATTGTCGGCGGTGCCAATCTTCTTTATCTCTACTATACCCTTCGAGATAACTTGCTGAACAAAATGATACTTGACATCAATGTGCTTGCTTCTTTTGTGATACACATGGTTCTTCGCCAAATGAATGGCAATTTGACTATCACAAAAGATGGTAGTAGGACCACCATGTGCTGAAATTTCTTCAAGAAAGCCTTTAAGCCATATTGCCTCCTTAACGCTTTCAGTAACCGCCATGTACTCAACTTCTGTGGTTGATAAGGCAATGGTGGATTGCAAATTAGCCTTCCAACTAATTGCACATCCACCCAAAGTGAAAACATGACCGGTCAAAGACCGTCTCTTGTCAAGATCTCCCATAAAATCTGAATCTATATAACCCGTTAGCCTTTCATCGTTTCTCCCAAATTCCAAACGTGCATTTGCGGTACCTTTCAAATAGCGGAGTATCCACTTGACCGCCTCCCAATGCATTCTACCGGGACATGACAAATAACGACTCACCACACTAACAGCGTGTGCTATATCGGGTCTAGTGCACACCATCAAATACATGATGCTTCCAACAGCACTAGAATATGGGACTCTTGACATGTCTTCCTTCTCCTTCTCAGTTTGCGGACTTAATTGCCTCGACAACTTGAATTTGGTCGCAAGAGGAGTAGATACGGGTTTTACATCCTTCATGTTGAAGCGATGCAACACCTTCTCAACGAAATCCCGTTGCGAAAGATACAATTTTCCATTTGACCTATTCCTTGTGATCTCCATGCCGAGAATCCTCTTGGCAGCCCCGAGATCCTTCATCTCAAATTCTGAGCTTAATTGTTCTTTCACCTTCTTAATCTCCTCCTTGTTCAAGGCCGCAACTAACATGTCATCTACATAGAGAAGTAGATACATGAAGCTCTTGTCCGGCAACCTCTTGAAGTATACACAACTATCAAATTTGAATCTACAAAATCCGATGCTCAACATGAAAGAATCAAACCTCTTGTACCACTGCCTTGGTGACTGTTTTAGGCCATACAAAGATTTCTTTAACAAACACACACGATTCTCTTTACCCACAACTGTGTAACCTTCCGGTTGTTGCATGTAAATTGTCTTCTCAATGTCACCATGTAAGAAAGCAGTTTTCACATCTAACTGCTCTATCTCCAAATTTCCCATAGCAACCAAAGAAAGCAACACTCGAATAGAGGTGTGCTTTACCACGGGTGAGAAGACCTCATTGAAATCAATGCCTTCAACTTGACTATAGCCTTTAGCCACCAATCTTGCTTTGTATCTAACCCCGGCAGTGTCATCCTTTTTCTTGAACACCCACTTGCAACCCACAATTTTCTTTCCTTTAGGTGCCTCAACTAGTGTCCAAGTTTGATTCTTTTGAAGAGAGTTAATCTCCTCTTCCATAGCAGCTGTCCAATTTGCCGCATCACAAGAAGACATTGCTTCTTTGTAATTTGAGGGATCACAACACTCCACATTTTCGGCCATAGCCAAATAATATGCAAAGTCTGAATAACCATATCTCGTAGGTGGTTTGATTTCCCTCCTTGCATGATCCCTTGCCAAAGCATAGGGTTGCTCCTCTTGGTTCTCCTCACCAGACTCATCTGATTCACCAACAAGGTGAGGAACATCAACATGCACCGAATGAGGTTGAGTCACACTAACCTGTGAGTTTGGAGTCTCCAACTCCATCTCTTTTGTAGCTCTCTCGACCTCCTTAACCGGCTCGGGCATTTGCTCTTTTACCCGCAACATAGCCGACTCATCGAATTTTACATCTCTTGAGATAAAGAACTTACCCTTTGAATCTGGACACCATAAACGGTATCCCTTAACACCTGAAGCATACCCGAGAAAGATACACTTCTTGGCCCTTGGCTCGAGCTTCCCCTCATTAACATGTGCATAGGCCGGGCATCCAAATACCCGTAGCTCCGAGTAATCTGCCGGTTTACCCGACCACACCTCCTCTGGAGTCTTGCACTCAATCGCAGTATTTGGTGAGCGATTCACCAACCAGCAAGCAGTGTTAATGGCCTCCACCCAAAACTCCTTGCCTAAACCTGCATTGGAAAGCATACATCGAGCCTTCTCAAGTAGGGTTCTATTCATGCACTCGGCCACTCCATTTTGCTGTGGAGTAGCAACAACTGTACGATGTCGAGCTATTCCTTCATCCTTGCAAAAGGTATTAAACTCCTCATTGCAAAATTCTAAACCATTGTCGGTTCTTAACTTCTTAATTTTCTTTCTGGTTTGGTTCTCAACAAGTGTCTTCCATTGCTTGAATGTGACAAACACTTGGCTCTTTTCCTTCAAGAAAAACACCCAAACCTTTCTCGAGAAATCATCAATAAACAAGAGCATGTAACGAGAATCGTTACCTTTTGAGGGAACACGAGAAGGACCCCATAAATCTGAGTGAATGTAATCCAAAGTACTTTTTGTGTTGTGGATGGCTGTGCTGAAACTGAGCCTTTTTTGCTTGCCGAAGACGCAGTCCTCACAAAACTCCACCTTGCCGGTACTCTGGCCACATAGAAGGCCTCTCTTGCTCAACAATGCCATGCCACGCTAGCTCATATGTCCCAACCTCATGTCCCACAGCTTGGTAATGTCAGAATCGGAGGTAGAGCTAGCAACGGCAGCCGAGCCTGTGATCGTGGTACCCTCCAAGAAATAGAGAGTGCCCACCTTCTTTGCCTTCATCATGGTGAGAGCCCCCTTTGACACCTTAAGGACTCCACCTTCACTCTGAAACTTGCAACTAACATTCTCAAGAGAGCCCAAAGAGATCAAGTTCTTCGTCAAATCTGGGATATGTCTCACACCCGTCAAAGTACGGGTAACCCCTTCATGCATCTTGATCTTCACGGTACCAACACCTGCAACCTTGCACAGATGATCATTACCTAAAAGGACTCCACCTTCATTAGTCGCCTCATATGTGGCAAACCACTCTCGATTCGGGGTTATGTGCTGAGAAGCACCCGTATCCATCACCCAATTCTTATCGAATTTTTCTTTACCATCCCCAACAAATAACAAATCACCAACTTCTGAGTCTGCTACATTTGCCTCTCCTGAACTGGTACCTTTTTGTGCCTTTTGTTTGTTCTTGAGTTTGTAACAATCGGCAACAATGTGTCCTTTTTTCTTGCAATAGTTACATGAGAGGTTCTTATGTGCGGACTTGGAATGGCTTCTTCCTTGGTGATGTTTTCTCTCATTGTTTCTCCCTCTCTCAACATACAAACCAACCTCTTGGTTACATCTCTCAGATGTGGTCAAGTTATTTTTAATGTCGGACTTGACCAACAAATTGCTCTTCACATCCTCAAGGGTGAGTGAAACCCTACTTTGAAGCATGGTCTCCTTGAATCCCTGATATGACTTAGGCAGCGAGCATAGAAAAACAATGGCCTTGTCTTCATCCTCCACCTTAATACCAATCCTCTCCATGTCATTGAGAAGAGCAGTATACATGGAAACATGAGCCTTAACGGAGGTATTTTCTGCCATTCGCAAAGAGTGAAACCTTTGTTTTAATCTCAATCGGTTCGTAACCGATTTCTTCATAAAGATTTCCTCTAACTTATTCCAAGCATCAGCTGTTGTTGTTTCTGAGAGAATTTCTTGAAGTGTTGAATCACTCAAACACAATTGAATAGTTGAGAGAGCCCTATCATTCATTGTCTCCCACTCCTTATTTTTCTGATCTCCTTTTAAATCCTCAGACCGACCCGTTATGGCAGCCTTAACACCCAAATTGGACAAAATTGCTTTCATCCGTACTTGCCACAACGCAAAGCTACTTGTGCCATCGAATTTCTCAATATCAAATTTGGTAGATATGGATGAACTTGAACTCATGATAACAATTGTTTAATCACCAAAAGTAATTACCAGATTCGATAATTTGACACACAAAATCAGAGAAATTTGAAAGATTTACCAGAAAAATTCGGATACTGTGACCCGACGAATTGGATCTGGCTCTTGCGCGGTTCAGGAGAAAAACCAGGAGAAATATTTTTGGTGATGCGTAGAAGCAGCCAAAATAACTTAGGAATAATCTAACTTTGATTAATTTCAAGTTTTGGCGCTGTGCAGAAAAATCCAAAACAAATTTTGGCGCTGTGTAGAAAAATCCAAAACAAAAACGCGGCTCACCCAAAAACTAAAATCGCGGCTCACAACGTTTGGCGCCTGGTCCACTATCGCGGCTCACAAAAATCTCCTGTCGTAGCTCACAACTCCGGTGACACGGTTCACCAGCAGCGACGCGAAATGGATCTGAACAGCGAAATCCCTAGCAAGCAGCGGAACAACGATCTGAACCCTGAACCACCGATCGAAACTAGCAACCCGCGAACCTGGCTCTGATACCACTTGTTATATTTCTAGGGTTTTAGAGGAGACAGCAGCCAACAAAAGAGAGAGACAAGTTGGGGCAATTTTCTGTTGTATTCTATTCTCCAAAGTTTGTGTACAAAATAAGTATAAAAGGACACTTACAAATATAACCCTATAAAATTAGGAAATAACAAATGGTGAGATAAGAGACATATATATAACAAAAACATAGACAAAGTTAAAAAAAATATGTAAAGGTTGTTAGTATGTTGTTCATCAAAAAATTAGAAATTAAAAAATAATAATAATAGAAATGCATAATACTTGAGTCGATATAAAAAGCTACAATATTTCTCTTCCTCAGTCTATTTAAATTATAAATTCAAAAATAAGAATAAAAATCCATACTTGAGTCAATTATCATGCATCCTCCGATATCCTGGAGAAAATGTCGCACAGTCGGTACTTACAAACATTATTTTGGAGTGGTATTATGTGCTCTTTGTTAGACATCTAACCTGTCTTTTAGACATACAAGCATTTTCAATAGTTCTATTTGTCAAATGGTTGTAATCATTAGTCGAAACTTTGCTATATGCACTAAAAGCAAATTTGGAAGCTACATATAGTCAATAAGGTACCACATATCATGATCCATGAATGCTAGAATGGGCCATAAACTCTCAGGCCGCTTCCAATTAATAATCCAGAATATTGAAATGGAGGTCTGGGTGTGTAACAATGTAAATTTGAATTTTACTGGTGTTCTGTTGAAATCAAGAGGTTAAACCAGAGTCATTCTTTCTCCATAGCTTTCAATAGTTCGTTGTTGATTTGAACCATTGGTTATTTTGTTGGGGCTTGAGAATTAGAACAGTTATAAAGAACTATTTTAATTCAAATTGTTCAAAATGACAATTGACAATTCCTTTTACAGGTATGGGGGATACCATTCTTCACATACTCTCTGCCTATGACCATGGAGATATTATCAAAACAATCTGTTCCCAAAGAGTGTTAACTGACTCAATGCGGTTCAGTCGCTCAATGTGGTTAACTTACGAAATGCCGAGAGATAGCTCATTGCTGAAGGCATGCAATGCAAGAAATGAGACACCCTTCCACCATGCTGCAAGATTTGGGCACAAAAACACCATTTCGGAGTTGATCGATTGTGCCCAGAATAACTTTGATGAGGCCAGGATGATAAAGCTGCTTAGACAAAAGAACTGCATCGGGGAAACAGCCTTACATGAAGCTGCCAGACATGGTCATGCAGCTATTGTCGAGATTCTGATGAAACAAGATGTGGAATTGGCAGGCCTGGTCAACGATGATTCTGCATCTCCCTTGTTTCTGGCTACTTCAAGGGGATCGCTCGATGTGGTAAAGAAAATGGTGGAAATATTGTCCAATCACGGAATTACACCAGCTTTTTACTCAGGACCAAAAAAACAGACAGCGTTGCATGCTGCAGTGCTCCAAGACCCAGGTATATAACAATATGGATTTAATTTATCTTATTCAACTTGAGATGACAGTCCTGGCTAAGGTTGTTCAAATGGTCCACTACTTTCTTTAATCTTATCGATAAAAAAAAAATTATTTTGGTTTAAATTTCGGCTCTTTTGTTCCTTTTGTTTGGTAGGGTTTTGATGATTAAAAACCAAATAAACTGAAGATATTTTTATTATTGCAATATTACACATATTTTTTTACATAAATTGTCTACTTCATAAAGAAACGAAATTAACTTTGATAGGTATTATTTGAAGTTTTCATACTAATTTAATTAAAACAAAATTAACTTTTATTTATTTGGTTCAGTTTCTGATTCAGTTGATCCGTTTATTTAGTCAATTCATTTTATATATTTGTCAATGGAAAATAATTTGGTTGGACTATTTTCAGTTCGGTTTGAAGTAGATCACCAAATATTGAACACCCCTAGCCTTTGGCTTGTTAGCTCTAGCAAATGACTTTCTTTATAAATACAGAGTTGCAACATGATTTTCAGGACATCATAAATTCAGAACTTTCTAGGAACACAGAATAGTTTAACCTAGTTTTCCACTAATAAAATGGAAGCTAGAACCTCTATTTGTAAAGAAACAAAAAACGAATAAAAAGATTTTAGTACATTTGCATATATAAACCGTTCTCTTTGGTAAACGGGCACTTTTAAAAAGATTGTGGTACATTTGCATATAGCTAGTATGCATTATTGTTTGGTTACTAGTGTAAAAAAAAATGGATGCAAAATCCATTCAGTCTGCTGCTGCTCATTTCAGCCAGGAAGGAATTATTCCTTAGTAAACCTGAACTAGACTTGCCTAATTTAACTTCTCTGTGTTATCTTATTGACAGGAATCACCGAAGAAATACTGAAAATGTATCCAGAACCACTTGGTAAGGCGGCAAATGAAACAGGGAGAACTCTCTACTTTATGAATTTAGAGTGACAATATTTCAGTAATGCTGTCACCCTGCTTCAGTCTGTTCTCAATCAAATGTTGAAATCACAATGTACCCTATAAGATTAACTTCTTCCAATTCTTTAAAAAAGTTTGTAGTATATTTGTATATATTACACACAGATGAACTAATGGTGTGGCTAATAGAGTGTAAAAAATGGATGCAAAATCCTTTCAGCCAGCTGCTTCCCATTCAGCCAGGAAGGAATTATTGCTTACTAAAACTAAAACTAAAACAATGGTTTGCCTAATTGATCAACTTCTCTTGTGTTATCTTATTGACAGGACTCACCGAAGAACTACTACAACTGCACTCACTTGATAAGTGGGCAGATGAAACAGGGAGAACTCCTCTCCACTTGGTAGCATCAACTGGAAACCATAAGATTGCCAAACTCCTATTGGAGGAACAACCATCATTGGCATACATCCAAGATTCAGAAGGATCATTTCCTGTGCATACTGCAGCACGAATGGGCCATGTCAAAATTATTGTCCTTCTCTGGCAAAAGTGCCTTGATTCAGGTCCGCTACTTTTTTTTTTTAAAGGTTGCCGGGCAAGCTGCCCTAGGAACGATTTGTATATTAAAAAAAATGAAAGTATTTACATCACCTCAGTAAGAAAATTTGCAATTAATTACAACTCATCTATTTCCATCCATTTACCCTTATGAAAATTCAGGTCAGCTACTTGATGGTAATGGAAGGAACTTCCTACACATTGCCATAGAATCGTACACGTTAAATGGTATCCATGAAATGCTAGATTCAACCAGCAATCTTCCAGTCTCCAAGTGCAAGGAAATGCTTAATAGAATGGCAAACACAATGGATAACAAAGGAAACACTCCATTACATTTAGCGGCACAACTTGGGTCTATTGATTTTATGTATTTTCTCTTGGCGAACAATAAATCGGACCCGACTTTACAAAACAAGGAAGCTCTAACAGCTCTCGACATTGCAGTGATTTCTGAAGATAACACTAAGGTTAATTAAGCTCCTTACTATTTCTCGTCAACCTTGATCAAATTTCCTTCACCTTATAAAAAATAATGGGCCACAGCCAGACTTGATTTATTAGGTCAATTTAAAAAATTTCGAAATTGTTGGCTGCAGTACTTCTGGACCTTTTCCAAAGCATGTTGTTTATTTACTATATATGGTGCTTGTTCCTGTGCATGGAAGGGTACGCCCAACCAACCAGCTTATAGCCATTGCCAATTTACCTGGTGAAAGCATTCATGCATGCATGAGAGAGAAAATGAGTAAGATCAGTCACAAATAAAAAGAAACAGGAAAACTTCATTAAAAGATTAATACTTGTCATTGATTATAGTTGTTAGTGAGATCAAATGACCTATCTATTCTGTCTTTGAAAGCAAAAAGAAAAGAAAAAAAAGCAGAAAAAAATACATGCATTTGCAATAATTGATGACAACATAAGAAGGCGCATGTTTCCATCACTGCCGATCGTTGGGTAAACATTGCCCATTTTTAATAGAAGTGGTCTCTTGTAGGGCTTACCTGCAAATACACATCTTAAACACATAGAGCTAACTTTTTTGTGTTTTGTAATTTGTTTTGAACTTCCAACTTATATATTCATTTTCCTTTTCTAAGAAGATACAGTTCTGGTGTATTGCAGAACAGGAGCAAGTTAAGTGAATCTTACGCTAGAAAAAGAGAAGGTCGTTCAAGTACAGGTTGGTTACAGTACTACACTAAATACCAAATGTCAGAAAATAAGTCAAGAGCTCGTTTCAACCTGATTACGACAACGGACAAAGAAGGTGCTAAAAAGAGCCCAGAGAGTGTGATGGACAAAGCCCAATTAGTGGGCCTGGGTTCTGTTCTTATTGCAACAGTAACATTTGCTGCAGCTTTTACTCTGCCAGGAGGTTTGAATCAAGATACTGGCTATCCAACTCTAGGAAGGAAATATGTTTTCAAGGCATTTGTCCTAGCAGACTTGTCTGCCTTTTTTTTATCCATCTTGTCTACTATGACACTTGTGTATAGCTCGAGTGATGAAAATCCTGATAGGAGGGAAGGCAGCATAGCTTTGTCCATGAGTATATTTACTGTTGCTGCAAGGTGCATGTTTTTGGCGCTGGCATTAGGTCTGTATGTGGTGCTGGCTCCTATTAGCAAAACTGGGATTCTAGTGATAGCGTTCAGTTCATCCCTTGTACTTTCGGTTGGCAGTACATTCAGTTCCGTGCTTGCGGAGAGGAGTATATGCTACCAAATGCTACTAAATGGCATTGAAGATGGAGGTAGAAGGTTTCAAGCTGGAATTAATCTTCATGTTGGAGTTATGCAGCTTAAGAATTTCCCATCTATAACTATTGGTTATCAAGCAGCTAAAGGTTTATTGACAGGGAATTTTAAACCACTGAAGTTATTTGTGTATGTCTTAGTTCGATTCTATGGGCCCATTTTAGGCCCATTGATCTTCATATTTGTGTTTGCACTAATTTAGAGTATAGATCATTGCATGGTTTAATTAAAATTACAAGAACTCAGCAGCTCAATGGTCCATAAGTATCTATTATTATTTTGTTGTTGTTTTTTAATATGTAAAAGGATAATATTTATTGTTGTATTTGCTTGATAAAAAAATAATTATTGTTGTACTTTATTATGTAAGAGAATATTATATTTGTTGTTCTTTATTATGTTTATTATTTTTTATCATGTTACATTGTTGATTATTTTTTTATCTGGACTCCGATTAGCTAATGAATTTGTTGAAAAATAAAATAATTGAATGAGGGATATAATTAGGAAGTTACCATTAGAACCATTGAAGGAAAACCGAAATCGGAATCAGAATCGATCACTTGACCGTAGAATCAGAATCGGGTGAATCGGTAGAAATCAGCTGAATCGGATTGGAAAGTCGGATTTTTTTGTCATAAGCTTGTTTTATACTAAACAAAATAGGAAAAATTGAAAAAATAATTTGTCAACAATTTCTGTTTAGACAAACGATTACACTCAAGTAATTCATTAATACAATATAATACAAGCATTACAACTAAAAACACACACTCTTTCACTACCAGAAACTATATCGTGTTAGCTAGATCACTTATCTTCATATCCATATGCATATATATGGTGGCTGATTATATCCCCCACTAAACCCTGCCAGCCACATTTATATTAACAAATGAAGAAATTAATAATTAACAAAATTAATAGCAAAAAAGAAAAATAGTAAAATACTAATATGATTCCTTTTCTAGAAGAATGATTGATTATCACCTGAAAATTAGAGAATTGAGAAGTGAGCATTTCGTTGTAAATCCTTCTAGTTGCTTTGATGACTTTATGTTGCTCAAAGAATGACTGATTCATTCGTCCGTCCATCTCAATTTCTATTTCTAAAGGTGGGTCCCATTCGCGGTGATTGAACGGACTGGACTACAGTACAAAATAAAATAACTTCTTCGTTGACCTCACACTATTCGAAGTTTTAACTGCAGAAGTACATCTCACACTATTCGAAGTTGCATGGCAAAGAAATACGGTAACAGAGGGCCCTCCAATGACAACCAAAATGGTCAGCAACAGCAGCAAAAAGTGGGTGCGCAACAGCCAGACGCACCACTGCGACCTCAAGCTCAGACACCACATCAACAAGAATGTCTCACAATGTCATGCCTGGATTTGAAGGGGTTGCTTCACAATGTCATGCCTCGTCAGCAACCTAACCATGGAGGAGGTCCAGGAAAACAGAGGGAGCCACCAAATGAGGAATTCATATCCAGTGCAGTACTGTAATAGGGAATCTTTTACAATTACTTGATCTGGACCGTTCTTTTTAACTTGGCACGAATCTCAAAACCCAATAATACTGCTCCTCAGTCAGCCCGAATCCCAAACCTGCTAAGAGTTAATCTCAAACCGTAAATAGCTAATTGTAAAAGGGAATCTTTTACGGTACCGTCGAGGATATCGATCCCCAAATGAGGACCGTTGCCCATATCATGCAGCAACAACCACAACAGGTTCATGCGCTGCATGAAGCGGAAACTGCTCTGTTAAAATATTTTCGCATTGGCATGCTTTCTCCCTATAAAGTTGTATGAAGTTGTATAATGATTGGTACTGCCTGATTTGAGGACCCCACTGACATATTCTTGCTTTGTACCGAATTTGATTTCTGAACTTAAAACCTTTAAAAGTGTAATTTTTACTCCAAACAACACTTCAAAACCTTACAAGAGCACAAATTCAAATACAAACAATCCACTAATGAAATAGTACAACGGAATTTACAAAACAGCTCTCTGCTACTTCACAATTATAGACTGTCAATCTAGTTACAGTTGCAAAAATACACTATAAAATTACCATAAATACACTTATTCCATCTAGAATACCAACTAACACAGTGAAATGATAGGATCATAGGAGTAATACCAATGTAGTAAGATAGTTCTAGTAAAATTCCTGAAGAGATAGATCATCCCATAATAATCTTCTTATTACGCCTATTCCGGTGGTGGCTCTTCAGTTCTCCTATTTTATTCTCGCCTTCTATTCCCCTTTGATGTCCATCTGGAAAACAAAATTTACTTTGATGATTAGACAAACAAATTAGATAATAAAAATGAAAAATTTACTTTGATGATTAAACAAGTTATGACAGTATATGCCTCAGAGGCGATAAATTAAATAATAATAATATTATAAATGCACCTCTGCTCCGGTGATCGCCCCAGAACAGCAAATGCCTGGCATCAAACTCATCATCTTCATCAAACTCATCTCCATACCCAAGTTCCGCATCGCCTCTATACCCCGGTTCACTTCCATACCCAGATTCATTTCCCTGTAATGGGTCTTTCTCTTGACCCGCTCCACCAGTACCCACTAATCCAGAGCCAGATCCAACCCCTTCCTTCTCTGCCGCAAAACTAAGACCAGAGTTGTCCCCCCTCCCTTCTCTATGCCTCGGGATTCGGATTTCGCTAAAATCAGAACCCCAGCTCATGAGTTCCCCACTTGAATCAGAGCAAGTAGCTGCAGTGCATGTGAGAGTGACATGTGTCGCGCTGCGATCGCTGCTCATGCCAGAGACCGAACGGGACCCGCGGCGACGGCGCTTCCGTGCAAACCACCTCTTGTAGCCATCTGTGATGCAGGTAATATCAGCTGACATTTACATAGTAACGTTTATAGGAGTAAAGAAATTACCCATTTGACCGACATTTTTCTAAAACATGCTACATATTTTTTTTTCTAATGAAGGGTAAAATGGGTATTTTATAAATTTAAAATGAGTTTTAATAAAAAGACAATAAAATGGGTAAATTCGTGAGTTTTTGAAATTTAGAAGGGTAAATATGATATAATAAACTTTAGAGAGGGAAATACGTTCTTTCAAAGTTTTTGAGGGGTATACATGAAATTCCCCCATTTAAGAAATGAGTAATAAAGATCTCAATTCCTGCTCCTGTTTGGTTCCTAGTTAGAATAAAAGGAAATTGTTGAGTTCTCCAAGAAAATTTTGGAACGAATAAAATTGAGATTATCCTCTTTTCACCAATCCAATTTTTTTTTTCTTTAGTTCCAAAGCAGAATTAATTACTTCCCAGAGAAAAGTTGGCAGCTGATATTACTGAACTCTCACAATATTAAAAATAGAATCAACAATAGCAGTATATACTACTCAATACCAGTTTCTGGATATTAAATTTGCATACCCCTATCAAAGGAAGATTTCTAGTGGCTAGACTTCACTATATATATGAGAAAGTGGTTGAACTCCATGTACTCCCAGAAACTGATAATTTGACTTCAAATTTTAATTTAAACCCTGCTTATATGCAAAAAAAAAAAAATCTTAATTCCTGCTCTTGTTTGGTTCCTAGTTATAATAAAAAGGAAATCGTTGAGTTCCCAGGAAAATTTGGAATGAATAAAAAAGAGATTATCCACTTTCAACCAATCCAAATTTTTTTCTTTAGTTCCAAAGCAAACATGGAATTAATAACTTCCCAGAGAAAAGTTGGCAGCTGGTATTCCTGAGAAGGAATTGATATTCCCTACGAATAAAGGGGAACGAGGCAATTCCAATGTTTATTCCCACATATTTAAAAATTGAATCAACAATAACAGTATACTAATTACCAGTTTCTGGATACAGAATTTGCATACCCCTATCAGAGGAAGATTTCTAGTGGCTAGACTTCACTATGTATATGAGAAAGTGTTCCAACTCCATGTACTCCCAGAAATTGAAAATTTTAGTTCAAATTTTAATTTAAACCCTGCTTATATGCAAAAAAAAAAAAACTCAGATTATAACCATTTTCTGGATACAGAATTTGCATACCACTGTCAAAGGAAGAGGGAACTTTGAAAGGATGGTTGACTACACTTCACTGACATATCACACACTCAGATAATAACCCTAATTAAGAATAAAATTTTCATTATACATCCAGCCTCTAATTTAATTCTCTTATATTTATACTTGCAAAAGAGAAATTCATGATAAAAAACTACTTTCAACTAATCTAACCAAATCAACCAATGAACTACATCCGGGAAAGCAATTTCTTACCTTGAACGAACAAAGGATCATCACGGGGTCTACTAAGCAGGTTATTCTCGTCTCTGAGGCTCAGTCTGGACAGATCGATGGGCGGATCGGGGATCGCCGGAGGAGCAGTGGACCGATCGGAGCGGCACGGCTTTTTGGTGGGGAAGAGGTAGGGTTTGGAAGGATGTCCCTCTGCGGTTAGGGTTTGGTGCAGCTGGAATGGCTTCCATGAGTGGAGCTGGTGCGACACCGACTCCATCAAGCTCGATCGATGAGTCGTCGGAGCTCGAGGTGTCATCGATGGCGATTTGATGGATCAAGCATCTCGCAACAATGGAGAGAGAGAGAGATGGTGGGGAATTGGGGATAGAGTGAGGGAAAGGAGAACTATCTCGAGATATTGTTTTAGGAATTCATATCACCGAAGGTAACAGAATATTTATGCTTAGATCTGGACCGTTCAATCAGAATCTGCACGACTATTAAAGTCCAGATTCTGATCGGACAGTAAGCATTTCAACAGAAATATTGTCTTACCTCAGAGGATTGACTTTCTTGTTTTTGGTACAGGGGGAAGGAAATTTAGAGAAGCAGAAAGCAGTTTATAAAAAAAAATGAAGGAAAGAATGCCGCGTAGTCTGTGCATAGAAATTTATGAAGTTAAATGAAGCGGGTCATTTTGAGGGGGTTTCATAATCCGAAACAGGAGATAAGAGGAGGTCGGTAGCTAAAAGAAAACTTCCAGGAAATATTTTTGTAGGTTCATCTTTTTTTTTTTTTTTTGATAATAAATTTTTTATACATCTTAAAATGTATACTCATATACAAATGAGTTGTGCGAATTCACATATATTTTTTTTTCTAGGCTGTATAACCTAAACCTCTCTATGTTATCCAACATGATTCTGTCAACCAAAATAAGTTATTATTTAGGATTTTCCTGAAAATTAAAGGCGCTTGATATTTTCCAGTATTTTGCTTTCCAGGAAAGCCAATGAGCAAAGCAATGAAAACAAGGGACTGCTGGTTACCAGTATTTTGCTGTACCTGTTTTAGAACCATCCCGTACCAGGCATGTCTATGGTTGATTCAATCTCACACAAATACAATTTGTGGAGTTACGAACACGTTACCGTATTATATCATAAAGAGGTAACTCCAATAACATTTCAAAAAAGGAAAATTCCGGAAAATAAAATACGAAAAGAAAAGGAAAAGAAAGAAAATAGGATCTTCTCGCACCATGATGTATCTTTGTAAAGCACTTGTTTTCAGCAAGCAAAGAGAAGAATCCGGTATCAGAATCCTGCATGGAAAAAATGATGTATATAAATGAGAATGACAAATATATGTGGAAAATGAATTTAATTTAGTTATGTTAAATACGGATCATTGTGTGAAATCATACTACCAGGTCAATTACCCGTAATGAAACTGTACATGCCAGTACTGTCAAACTGACTGGTATGGATCGAGAAGTTGACTAACATCCTGCTCTTAATCATGGTTTCCTATAATTTGCAATATAGAAACCTACTGTCAGATTGACTGGTACGATCAAGAAGTTGACTAACATCCTACTGTCAGATTGACTGGTACGGGCCAAGAAGCTGACTGATACGGGTCAAGAAGTTGACTAACATACTACAGTAACTAAATTACAGATCAGAGTAGTCTATGCTGTACATGACCTACATATTACCCCAGAGAGAGAGAGAGAGGCACTGACTCGTACCAGTACTGTTACCTCAAGCGGTACCAAAGCTCTTGAGCTTATCACAATAAGGTGTGGGATATCCACTATTCCAAAACCGTCTCTGCATTTCCCTCTGACAATGCTGCCCCAATAAACTCCTGTAATCCCGCAAAACAGCCCGCTCCAAATTCACTCTCACATCTCCACCTTTAGGAAACCTCTGTTCAAAATCCTCCCTCTTCACAAAAAACTCGACCCCACGATCCTCCGTGGCCTTCGCTATGTGGTATGCATATGACTTCTGGAGCGAGTACTCCGGTTCCATGAATGGCAAAGATGCCACAATGAAGAAGAACATGATGCACCCGAGCAATATAACGAGTAAAAAACTTGGTGCATCAGAGATATTAGGGTTAGGGTTAGGGTTAGGGGTAGTGTTGTAATTTCTTTGTGTATGGTGGTATCTCCTATGGTGAACCCCTCCTCTCTGAGAGCCGAAGAAAAGTGTTCTGAAAATTTCATCTGGGTCTAAGTCATCAAAATAGTCATCCCGGGCATTCCTCCCCGGCCTTCTCCTTGCAAAATTATCATTTTGGAGGGTATAACTGTAATTTTCACTTCCAGTCTGATCATAATTCCTCCTCGATTGCTCATTACTGAGGCAGTTGAATGCCTTGGAAACATTTTTGAATGCCTCTTCTGCCCCTGGCGCCTTGTTCTTATCAGGATGAATTTTAAGAGATAATTTCCTATAAGCCCTTTTGATTTCTTCGGCACTAGAACTCTTCTCTACACCGAGAATTGCATAATAGTCCCTGTTCTTTCTGATTTCACGAACCACTCTGACGTGCTCTTCAGTGTACTTATTTGAAGTCTCTGGTTGGTGGGTCCGCTGTGAAACATGGTGGTTTTCTCTCTGAGGAGTCGGCTTTGAAGTGTTGGGATTTTCTATGGCAGAGAGGATGTGGTCGGCCGAAATGGTGGGGTCTAATCGTTTCGCAATCTTCACAAATTTCAATGCGCGTTGTTTGTCTCCTGATTCAAGAGACGACTCAGCATTTTTTATACATCTCAACGCCTCATCTTTGTTCCCATCCATTATTCGAAGGTAAAATCGGAAGCATAGACCTGAAAATGTCAAGAAAAATTGATAAAAAAAAAGACTAGCTTGAATTGGTGCTAATTATTACAGACAGAAAAGAGGAATTATTAGAAATTTGCACTAAATCTGAAAAGAAAAAAAAATAAGAAAAAAGAGAAAAGCTGATTGAAGATTTTGACAGAGCAAGTTTTAATTAATGCAGTGCACGAACCATAGAGGCAAAACAGCGCTGCATGAAACCAAAACTGCTCTGTCAATATCTTTACCAGATTGTAACAGACAATATCGATTAAAACCTTATATAGTGCAGAAGGTAGCTAGCCCTAAGTACAGCAACTAAAATTAAAGCCTAATTAAAAAATTCACATATAAACCTTGATTTTACCCAATTACTAAATTCTCTTGTGAGAGGCACCTACTTGAGGAAAAAAAAATAACAAATTTAAATTGCCTAGATCAACTGTAAATCTTCAGTTAGCTTCTTTAATTCAACTTTTGAGACGCACAGATCAGCAAAAATTAACAAATCCCAAATCTCTACCAAGTAACCCTAATTTGAAGGAACGCAAGAAATCCAGCCCCAATTTACTAGAGTTGAATTTAGTGATCTCGTGATTAGGTTTCTAAGTGTAAAACTAAATTGAAGGAAAAATTGCATAGAATAAGCACAAAAATGTGCATCTGAAGTAGTGCTAGAGGCATCGATGGATGGATTGATGAATCGAATATTTACCTGAGAGAGAAAGAGAGAGAGAGCATAGAAGAGAAGACTTGAGAGCGAGAAATGAATTCGTAGATGGAAGAGGTTAGACTTAGAGGTGTGGTTATAGCGATTAATATCACCAAAGGTAACAGAACATTTCTGTTTAGATTCGCACCGTCCGATCAGAATCTGCACGAATATTAAAGGAATGTGTTGGCGTGGATCATGATCGGACGGTTAGGATCTATGCCGAAATATTCTGTTACCTCAGAGAATATGTCTCGCTATTAGACCGAAAGAGATTTGTTACTGTTTATGTCGTTTTGTGGGAGTAGGATATATCAAGTTAATTTAATTTCAATTTTACAAGCCTTTTATATTCCATTCTAATTTCAGATCATAGGTAATAATTTTATTTATAATTTATAATTTGAGAGATGTATGATAATTTTATAAATAGAAAGTTTTTTTTTTATAATAAAATTGCTTTCAAGCAATGTTGATAAAAATATAATTCTATTTGTTTATCTATTTTAGAAATTGATTTTTGGGATGTATAAATATTTCTTTTTCAGTTGATAAAAATATAATTCTATTTGTTTATCTATTTTAGAAATTGATTTTTGGGATGTATAAATATTTCTTTTGTCAGTTGATAAAAATATAATTCTATTTGTTTATCTATTTTAGTAATTAATTTTTGGGATGTATAAATATTTCTTTTTCAATTTATGAATGCTAAAAACAGTCAAAATTAATTTCAATTTTATTTACAATTTATGTATGATAATTACAAATTCTGTTTAGATCCTCACCGTCCGATTAGAATCTGCACGAATATTAAATGGCTGGATTGGCCTGGATCACGATCGGACGGTCAGGATCTAAGCATAAATATTCTGTTACCTCAGAGGATATGGTCTTGTAATAGAAATGGAGAGATTTGTTACTGTTTATGTCGTTTTGTGGGACTAGGATATAACAAGTTAATTTAATTTCAATTTTACAAGCCTTATTTTCTATTTATGAAAAGATATTTTTTAATAAAATTACTTTCAAATCATGTTGACAAAAATGTTAATTTCTATTCGCTTGTTTATTTCAAAAATTAATGTGTGGAATGTTCCGAATTTTTTTTTTTTTTTTGCAATTTATGAATGCTAAAAATAATCAAAATGAATTGTATGAGTGCATTAGTTTTTGTAATTTGAGGAGGGTTCAAATGTCTCTATTTTTTGTACCTCTATTTTTAAAAATGTTAATAAATCCAAATTTAAATCATAAACATCAAAATAAAACTGTTAGATGTGATCTATGTTATTTTCTCTATGTGTTTGTAAAAAAAATATCACATTTCGATTTTGTTTTTATGTGAATCAATCATTTGAAAAATCAACGTCTAGAAATTATCCACATTAGTACGTTTTTACAAGCTCTTGATGACAACCAAAACAAAGTTGAAATGTCACAATTTTTTACACGTGCATAGATAAAATGATGTAGATCATATTCAACGGTTTTTGTTTTGACTTTTAAGTTTGAAATTTTAAATTAATTTAACTGTAAATTAATTTAATTTCAGTTATTTCTATTATAGTTTCAAACTAATTTTACGAATGTAGATACTTTTATTAGTCACTTTGCTTTAAATCCATATGAAAGTCATTCTATTTTTATTTTAGTGAAAACCAAAGTTTTGAGGAAAAAAAAATGAAATGTGTCCTCAACATGAAATTACAGGCACTCAATCTCTGTCCGCAATTTTAAATTCACTACAATAACAGAACCCTTCTGTGACTGGCTAAATCGGTCACAGAAGGGTAAGGCGCCAGTCTCAGAAGGTTGTGCCGGTCGCAGAAGGTCGAACTTGGTCGCAAAAAGGCCGGTCGCAGTTGCTCCGTCCCTGATGCCCTCCCCGCTGACGTCACCAGTCGCTGAAGGGTAAGGCGCCGGTCACAGATGCCCCTATAGCGACCGATGAAATCGGTCGCTGATGCAATATGCTGACGTGGCGGAAGACCATCAGAGACTGATTGGGCGGTCGCTGATGGTCCCAGAATCGGTCGCAGAAGGGTAATTTTTTTTTTTGGGTATTTTTTGTTATTTTTCTTTTCCCCAATTGGTACAAAATGTACCAAACAAATATAAAAACCATTGAACCCATTATGTTCATTTATTTTTCTCCAGCCCCAATTGGTATGAAACGTACCAAACAATTCACAAGCAATTCAAATATACAATATAAAATACTGGTACGAAACGTACCAAGCACCAAGCAATTTAAAAGAAATTCAAAAGCAATTTAATTGGTACGTACCAAGCAATTCACAAAACGACATAAACATGAAATATCTAAAGTACTACATAAACATCAAATATCAAATATCTAAAGTACGACATAAAAATCAAATATCTAAAACTCATACAAAACGTTCTAAAACTAGTCATCTCCGATATCATTCCGCTGTCATTCTGAGCATCGGGGTTCGATGCATGGTGCGAGCTAGAACCTCCCTGTGAAAATATAACTAAAATTTTTAGGGTTTAATGTTAAGAGTTTTACTGTTTCGGGTTTAAGGTTTAGAATTTTTAGGAGTTTACTGTTCCGTTAGTTGATTTGCCATACTTGGTGTCCTTATTGGTTGTGGATGCCCTTCTTGGATTGAAACATACCCAAAAATTAGATTTCGTACCTGATGAAATGAAGAACGTCCCACGCTACGCCTCAACTCCAATTGGTTGACCGAATTTCTCATTTAACGTTGTTTTTTTTCATTTGACCTAACTTGGTGTCCTTAAAAGATGTATAACTAATTTCTCAGTTGACGTTGTTTTTTTCTTGACCTTTTTTTTACTTTTCGGTTCATTACTTAAGTCTTCTACTGTTACTACCTCAGGATTTGGTTGATTCAATCCATCCTCAGCACGCACTACAAATTCGATGGGTAGGCGGGCCATCTTCTTGAAATAGAAAACGCATAATTAAAAAATTCCTCCACACCCATCACAAATACCGGATTAACCTTCTTGTCCACGTAACGAGGACCGTACATCCAACTACGATCACCCTCCATTCCTCCTAATTATGACATATACATTTATAAGTTATTGTATAAACATGACCTAAATGCAATAATTAATAGATGACATTCTAATTTAGGTTGACAAGACTCAAATCCTCACTACACCTTAGTTCATTCAATTTAAAGAAATGGAAAATTCAATTTAGGTAGACAAGATTCATCTCAGATCTATTACTTCAGCATTCTCACTAAAACTTTGGCTCAAACAAAAAATCCAGATCTATACTTTAGACCCTCCAGATATCATCAATTGATAACGGACTCTCTAAAGCAAGTCATGGAAGAAACACAAAATCAAATCAAGTGTTGCATCATCCATGCAACAGGACTTGTATACAGCCATACAAGCGGCATCTACATAAGCTATGAATTTAAACGTACGTACTAGAGAGAGAGAGAGGACGCTTCCTAAGATTAAACTAACTTCTACAACTCCTAAAACCAATTAACCAAACTAATTCAATGGGATGCATTTATTTGCAAGATGTATGAAATTATGAAATCACCTCTTTATTGACACTGCCTAAAAGCATAGAAAACTAATCAATTCAAATTGAAGATTAAATTTAACCAAATTAGCATGCATATGGATATGGTACGATCATTCAAAATTGAAGATTAAACTTGACCGAATTAACAAAATTAAAGATGTAAAAATTCTATTTTTGTTGCTGAGACCTTTATCTGCTGCAATATCATCTGACATGAATGAGTGGCATTTACTGCAAGCTACGTACATGGCAGATGCTATACATCACTTGAACCACATTTTTAATTTTGTGTTTAAATTAATCAAAGAGAGTGAGGGAGAAACGTTTACCAGGGAAAGGCGGCCAGACAGCGGTGAGATTATAGGGCAAGGCGCAGCCAGTTCGAATGAGCGAGAGAGAGGGAGAGTTCGAACGAGAGAAAGAGGCAGCGTCGGTCAGATCAGCGGGGTCGGGGTTGGCCAGATCAGTGGCCGGCAGGGGTCAGAGAGAGGACCGGGCGACGGGGCGGCGTTTTATTTTTATTTTTTGGCTAACCTAAAACGCGGGAGGAGTCAGAGAGAGAAGGAAAACCTTGGCGCGGGTTTTTTAGGGTCACCCTTCAGCGATCGGGACAAATCGGTCGTTGAAGGCTCCGGCGCCAGTCGTTGAAGGGTTCGTCGCCGAAAACATTTTTTTTTTTTGAGGGTGAGGTCTTCAGCGACCGGTGACCAAATCGGTTGCTGAAGACTGGTTTTGTTGTAGTGATTGCAGCCGTGTCAATAATAAATTCTAACCAAATTGTGGTTCTACTTTTTTTTTTTTTTTTTTAAGATGGTAAAAATAAAAATTTCGGGCTTTGAGATGTATAAAAATTGCTGTTTCAAGAAGACAAACAAACAACATTGAAATTTGTAAAGATCGCAAAACGATTAGACCCCACCATCCCAACCGACTACATCCTGATCTCTGCCATAGAAAATCTCGACACTTCGAACTAAGCCGATTCCTCAGAGAGAAAACCACCATATTCCACACCGGACCCACCAACCAGAGAGTTTTTTTTTGAGTAAAAATAAGGATCGAAGTCCTTATTTGATTTATTGATTGAAATAAAAACAGTTTTGAGTTTCAGGATGAAACTCAATAATTAAAGATTACAAAAATGGTTCAACTTTTGTTGAACCTTTGAAATATAAGAATTAAAGCTATAATGGTGAAAATAAAAATAGTAAATTAAAAATGAAATTTTGAAGTAAGACTCTTCTTGCAATTAATGTAATGTCTTCCACATGTCTTGCACCTCATCCGCTAGCTCCCTCGAAGATTTAGTTTCATCTGTAAAAATTCTCAAGCACCTTTCACGCCACACAACAAACATCGCCAATAATAAGATCTCCCTTGATTGCTTATCACCCTCTTTACATACTATCCAATGCTGAGCAACTGTCCTTTGCAAAATGTTGTTCCAGTTGTGATTTAGTGATGGAACCACCCTATTCAAGCTTTTGTAGAATTGCAAGGAAAAAGTGCATTCAGTAAATAGGTGATGTACTGTCTCTCTCGCAGATTTGCATAGGACACACCTGCTGGGGAGGTTCCATCCCCTTTTTTCTAAGTTTTCTGCAGTTAGAATTTTGCTGAAATAAACCAACCAAGCAAAGACTTTGATTCTAGGTGGGACCTTCATTTTCCAGACCTTGTGTATTGATTCCTTGAAGCCAGGAGTATCCTTCAACCTCTGGTAAGCCTATTTTACAGTAAAGCAATTTGTGTTTGTTAGAGTCCATAGTGCATCATCTTGGGTACCACTGTTAGGTGCCGGTAATGACAGGATACCCTGCAAAACAGAAAGCTGCCGGTTGCCTTGAATCGACTGCTGCAGAGCACCGATATTTTGAAGTAAATCTGTTATCCCCCCTGCCTGATACGCCTCCTTAACTGAGATGTCACTGTCCTTTGATTCAACAAATAGTAATGACAGCTCATGTTTAAGAATTCCATGCCCCCAATTGTGAAGCCAAAATTTGGTCCTTTCACCATTTGCTAGTTCCCTCTTCATGACAGATTCGCAGAGGTTTATAACTCCTGCTAGATTATCTTTGAAAAATTTGCATTGCGGGATGTCACTTCTTCTCAAAAGATTGTGAGTTTCAGATAATAAGGATTTCCAAATTCTTTCCTCCGGTTTTACCCAGAACCAATACCATTTGGCTAAGAGAGCATCATTAAAAATTCTCAAATCGATGATACCCAATCCACCGAATTTCTTTGGCTTACATATCATCTCCCAGTTTGCTAATGGCATCCCCTTGTTGTTTTCTCCATTCCTTTTCCAAAGAAAGTTCCTCCTTTTCTTGTCAATCTCTAGTATTACCCAAGATGGAATTTTGAATACCGACATAAAGTATGTCGGTATTGAAGATAGAACTGCATTAATTAATACTATTCTTCCGGCAATTGAAAGTAGTTTTGCAGCCCAGCCTTCAAGTTTTTTGTTGACCTTCTCTATCAATGGTAAGTAAGCACTTTTGGGAAGTCTTCTATCTGATAACGGTAGACCCAGATAGGTAAAAGGGTAGGAGCCTTGTTTACATCCTAAAGCATCAACAAGGTCTTGAGAATTGACATAGTGCCCTGTAGGTATTATCAATTCCGATTTGTCCATGTTGATTGTCAGTCCCGATATTTGCTGGAACACCGTGAAGACGATTTTGAGTGTTTGGATCTGCCTTAGTTCCGGTTTTACAAAGAAGAGAGAGTCGTCTGCATACAATAGACATGGCCTCATGTGCGTGAACGGTAATCTCCAAGTTCCATTTTCCACTAATTTTTCTAGCCACCTTGGTAAAAAAGCCATCGCCAATATGAAGAGTAAGGGGGATAGGGGATCACCCTGCCTTACCCCCCTTTTTAGGTGAAACTTTTTCCCCAGCAAACCATTTATGATTATCTGAGAAGACCCTTTTAGTACACAGTTAGCAATCCAGTGCACCCATTTGTTTGGAAAGCCCATACTGCCCATCACCTTCAAAAGAAAATCCCAGCTTAATGTATCGAAAGCCTTGTGTATATCAGCTTTAAACAAGGCTAGTGGTGTCTTCATTTCTTTTGCTATTTGTATTGCCTGCTGAGCATATAGAAAGCCCTCCGTAATCTGCCTGCCTTTGATGAATCCAGATTGGTTGTCCCTGACTAGGTGCTGCATATGAGGTTGCAGCCTATTGGCCAGAATTTTAGAAATAAATTTTTGAATTCCATGAATCAAGCTGATTGGTCTGAAGTCTTTTGGGGATTTTGCAGCATCTTTTTTTGGTATGAGAACAATGTAAGAAGTGTTGAGTTTATCTAAGTCCCATCCTTTATCAAGAACTTCTGTGATTACTTTGTGCAGATCCGGCAGTAGCACTTCTTGGAATTCTTTGAAAAATTCTCCTGTAAATCCGTCCGGTCCCGGACTTTTATTGGATGACCATTCATTTATAACCCTTGCAATTTCTTGTACTGTTACTTCTTCTGCTATCTCATTCAGATTGTGAGTTACATCAAATAAATTTTCCCATCTCAAGGTTGGTAATGGATCTGATTGCGTCCCCATCAGTTGCACATAGAAATTCCAGAACACCCCTGCTTTATCTTGCTGAGATGTGTAATGCTGCCCTTCATGCTCAATCGTTGGTATTACATTTATTCTCTTTGATGTTGTTGCCAGAGAATGAAAATACCTAGTGTTGCGATCCCCTTTTATTTCCCACCTAATTTTTGCTCTTTGCCTCCACAGCTTTTCTTCTAAAGCAGCTAATTCGACGTATCTCCTTTTCAAAGTTATATGTACCCATTTTTCTAGATTGGTGATTCTCCGAACTTCTTCAACTCTTCCTATCCAGTTCATGAAATCTCTACAGACCTTGATCTGCTCTTTGATGTTGCTAGTTCTTTGATTATTCCATTCTCTTATAACCTTTTGCAGCAGACTAAGCTTAGCCCCTAGTTCCACTGGAGTTGTTGCCAGTCCAGCTTCCCTCCATTTTTGTCTAATTAGGTCTTTGAATTCCACAGATTCTAACCAAATATTCTCAAATCTAAAAAAAACTGTTTTCCTGAAGTTGGTCTCGGCTGTTAGGATGAGAGGAGTGTGATCTGAAGAAGTGTTGGCAATAGCCTCCTGAGTAGAGTTTGGGAAGGAGTCACTCCAACTTGGTGAAATTAAAAATCGATCTAAACGTGCCATTGTAGGGTGAAGTCTAGAGTTGGACCAGGTGTAGTTCTTGCCTCTTAAAGGCAGATTAATGAGATCCAAATCCATTAGTAGATCAGAAAACTTGAGAGATTCTTGCCAATTGGTTATGTTCAGATTATTTCGATCTTCTCGGAGTAGAGTTACATTAAAATCGCCGCATATAAGCCATGGCATGTCATTTGAAGGCTTGCTCTGTTGCATTTCTGTAAAGAAGTCCCTTCTCAAAGTTGTTACTGTTGGACCATACACACCCGAGATTTTGAGATCAGTCCCATTGTAGTTCAGGGTTACTGATAACATGAATCTTTTCTTCTCATAGTTGACCAGTCTAAACTTTAATGGGTTCCATACAATTAGAATTCCTCCCTTCGTACCATTTGCTTCTAGATATTGAAATTCTTTCAATCTTCTTCCACTTATCTGCTGAACTATCACAGAAGACATAATACCCATTTTAGTTTCTTGAAAGCATGCTACATCCGGTTTTTCTAACAAAACCGTTTGCCTTACTGCCAGCCTCTTGTCCTCTTCATTAAAACCCCTTACATTCCAAGAGAGAACTTTAACTTTTGTTCCAAAATCCATAATAACACTGAAGAATCATCCAACTTATATTAATAGGAGGTATTACATAAGTCATTCTCATTCCATCCTCGCTTACTACTATAATCAAAAAAGATTTTCTCCTCCCCTTACAGACCTTTCTGCTTACTACCCAAAAACTTGCTACTAACATACTTAAAGAAACACCCTTCATATTAGAACATATAAAATAGAACTCTAATAACATAATTAAACTTAAACATAACATCTTGAGACTTAAGAGCTTGTCCTTCTTCTTCATTTGAAGACTATCTTCTCTACCTCCTCATCAATCTTGCCAGATATCTGCACTCCTGCCATCTTTATCACCTTCTCAGCCTGCTCTTTGTCAAGTGGCTTGAGTGAGTCTTGGTACTCCAGGCGCACTGGTTTGAATTTGGCATTACCCCTCTTGTACTTCCTCTTTCCTGCATCATACCTGACTCTACCCCCTGAGTACTTTTCCGTGAGTCTTGCGCTCTTTCTGGCCTGCTGAGTTGTGGTATTGAGCTCCTGCTGGATCCCAACTCCTTGTTGTACCAGTGTTTCATTGACCACCTGTTCCTGTTGTGAGTTTGCTGCATATGTCGGAAAATCAAAGCCTGGAGGTGGGCCCTGGTTTTCATCCGCTCCCTGGTTCTCTAGAACCTGTAGTGTCGGTACGTCCAAGGTACTTGCCAGCAAATTACTGTTTTGCCCCTGTTCTATCCCAAATCCTGAGGTTTGCCCTTCCTCAATCAGTTGTAGAGAGGCCCTTTTAGGGCCTGAAACACCGTCCCCATATACTAAGTTATAACCCATTTCGGTTTCTTTTATGTATTCAGCCGAGTTCAGGTTCTCAGTTAGCATCCCTTTCTCAAAACACATAAATTTGAGTTCCCCAGTTGGCAAAAAAGCATGAGATGTAACAGCCATCGTACCAGTGATGAACTGGTTGCCATCAGATATAGTTGTCCGGGTGAATCGGTATTTAAAACCAGTACCTGATCTGTTGGCCATTGTTGCATCCCCGTCTCTCTCTAATGCTAGTGTTGGGTTCCCATTCACAACTGTTTGTGACTCTAGGAGTGTAGGGCCTTGCATGCCTCCCTGTTGTGTTTGTAGTTCACCAGTTAAGAGCCCTGACTCTACCAGTTTCCTCTTCAAATCAATTATCCAGTCTTGTGCTGCTCTGGTTCAGTTGGAACCAGCACTGGATCGGTTGCCTTCGTTTCTTTGTCCCCTATTTCTTTCTTGATCCCTGTTCCTTCGCTCCATTGGTGATCTTCTTAGTGAGTGATCCCTTGTGCCACTGTTGTTATCCCTTTGCCTGCTCCTCCCTCTGTCCCTTCTGTCAGTGGTATCATTGCCGTGGTTTGGAGGAGGTGGCCTTTGGTTGCTTAGCCAACCTTCCAATTCGACCCGGATGTTCGTACTGTATGGGTTAACTTTTAGTTTGAGAAAAAACGGTACCTCTTCAGCTTTCTTGCAGGCTACCAGCATTGTCAGGTACTGGTAATATCCGTTGGTGAAATAAGGGGCTACACGCAGTGGATAACCAAATCCAGCTACCAAGGTGGCCATGTCTAGTCTGTTCCAGTGATTGAGTGGCACTCCATACAGTCTAATTCGTGCTCTTCCTCCCATTGGATCAAACGCTAGTTGAAGGTCTGGTGAATAAGGGTGGAGGGCAATTTCAATGTTATTCCCTATGTAGAAGGATGCTTGGTCAATGGCCGTTGCTGCCATGTCAGCCGTGGGGAATATGATAAGCAAGTCTCCAAAATCCTCATCAATGACAAAAACGCCAAATTCTGAAGCATCACAGTGGAACTGCCTGCCCATACAGCTGACAATTCTTTGTTTTAGGTAGGGGTCAGAGCGTCTAGGTCCGGCAAAGACGAAAGCCGACCTTTCTAGAAAGAGATTGGCCGGGCTCAGTTCTGCCCTTGGAGCTAGGTAAACATTGAGATGATGGGGTCTTTCCTGCCATAGTTCGCCGGGTTCATTCATGGCCATAGTAAGCCAGTTCCTTGGAGCCTCCATGTTTTTTCTGTTGAGATTCTGGTGGTGAGGAGGGTTTTGGAAGTGTTGTTGTGAACGTCTATTGTGAAAGTGTGCTTCTTTAGTTGGAACTGATCTCTCTTTATAGGAGGTGTTTCTTCCCTGTGAGACTCTTGAGCTTCCTTCTGGCATTGATGGGCATCTTCGGACAATGTGACCAGTCAAATTGCAATGAAGGCAACGCCTTGGGTTTCTACATGCAGCCTGGATGTGGCCCTTCATTAGGCATTTGAAACATTTTTGCTGCTGCCTTAATTTTGTAGCATGAATTTGCATGTAGGACTGCTGGTTTCTTCTATGTACCGATGCTTGGGGCGTTGATCTCTTTTTCCTCCTAGTAACCAGTGTCCAGCCTTCAAGATTCTCATTATGAGCAGCCGTTTCCAATCCCTGGCCCTTCTTGTTCTCTGAAGTTATTTCCTCTTGAGAAGGTGGAAGGGCGTTCTTGTCTTGTTGACTGATATTAATATTGGGGGGCTGATTTGGAATCCGTTGCAGCGAGTCTTGTTCTTCATTATTGATTGGAGGAACTATTCGAAGTATCGGATGATCTCCCACCCTAAATACATTTTCTTCTTCCTGAAAGTTCCCTAGATTAGGTAGAATCAATGTAGGAATCTTAACCGAAATTGTCCTGGTGTCGTCCTTGTCGTGAAGCTCGTCTTCTCCTGTCCTATCCTGGGGTATCGTAGTCGCCGTCTTGTTAATCGTCTCTCCGCCGTTGAGAATCGCCTCTTTGATCGCCATTAGGGTTTAGCGCCGCCCACAACCAAAACAAATTTCTTGTCAGTTTAAATCGAACAATTAAATTCCAACCAGAGAGTTTTAGAAGTGAGGGCATATCAAAGGATCTGTTCATACTTGGCTTGATTTCTCCATGCATTTCTTCTCAGCTGCCACAACACAACTGCGGTTACAACTTACAACTATCATGCATTACTGTATATTGTGTACGCTTTCTTGTTAGGTATCTGATTAATTATGTTTCTCAATGAAGAGTGGAATCACATCTCTCTTTATTTAATCGAGATGACAGTTTCAAGACAGGTAACACAAAAAACAAAACAAAAAAAATTGAAAAACTTGTTGCAAATAGTCAACTCATATATATGATTATTAATTAGTGCTTCTAAAGGCACAGTCATATTAAACTTAATTAGTTACTCTCTTCTAATATGAACAATCTTCTTTCCGAGGTATATATTCTAATATCTTATCTCTATTCCATGATTTTTTTTTTTCAACTTTAAGAAAATCTTTCAAACTGAAAGTGATGTTACAGAATAATTTTCTTTTCAAAGTTGTTGGAAAAATCAATGTGATGGTGGTTTTCTGACGTTGAAAGGAGAAGACTTTGACCAAGTCTACTCTTTTATGCTCATGTCTATTATTATTATTAAGTACACTATTGCTATTGCCTCTCTTCTTTCCTACTTCCCCTCCAAGGGCTAAGGCTGCCCAGTCTCCATGTAATTGTACACTTCTGTTCTTGTAGAGAACATTTTTTTTTTTTCCTTTTTGTGCTTGATTTTTATAATGTCTCTCTCATTTATCTGGCTTGCTTCCCTGTTCTTCCTTCCACCCCTACTTTTCTATTGGAAAAACAGCAGAGTCGTATCCGGTTTTCTGAGGTTGAAATTAAGGAGAAGACTTTGACCAAGTCTACTCTTTTATGCTCATGTCTATTATTAAGTGCACTATTGCTATTGCCTCTCTTCTTTCCTACTTTCCCCTCTAAGGCTGCCCAGCCTCCATGGAATTGTGACTTAATTCTGTTCTTGTAGAGAACATTTTTTTTTTTTCCTTTTTGTGCTTGATTTTTATAATGTCTCTCTCATTTATCTGTCTTGCTTCCCTGTTCTTCCTTCACCCCTGCTTGTCTAGCTCATGCCCACCACTACAACAATCACATGAAGTAGTACCATGTAATAAATCTATTGAGATCAAGCCTCCTTTCTTCCTAATGAATAATGTTACAGATGAACTTTGTGAGAGTGCAATAAATATCAAGTGCGGTCATTATGATGAGAGTCCGCGAGTCTATCTATTTCACTCGGAAAACGTCTGGTTTTCTTTGGAAAATATTCTCTATTACCCAGATTTTGAATCCCCAAATAAGTTAATAGTTCGTGATCCATCACTTGAAACATTTTTAAATTCATCCAGATGCGGAAACCTCCTATTCTCCTTACTAACACCTTCTCAAAAACAATTTGATTATGACATGTTTTTATCGCTTAGTGTGAACATCAAGTCTTTTTGTGGACCTCAAAATCTGTCTTCTGAAATCCCGATTCTCAGTGGAGAGTATATGTTGAACTATTCAGCTACGAATGAAGGATATCTTCCTAGCAACTGTTATAGAAAAACTCCAAATGCATCTTTTGAATGGAAGCTTTCATTTGATGATGATGGGAGTGTAAGTCTCTTGTCAGCTCAATATTCCTACAACATTCTATCTCAGCAAGGATGCTTCAGTCAAAGCATAGTCGGAGGCAATACAGGTTAGTGGCTCATGGCATAAAGACCATATTAAATTGCTCTTTAATTTCTTTCTTTCTTGAAGATCATAATATGTTTCCAATTCATAATACTTGCATTTATTTTGTCTTCGGGTTTGTGCGTAACACGTATTTTTCCTCTTTTTGTTAATACAACAAATCTGAGACTAATTTTACTCTTCAATCTATATTTTGCTTCTTTGTGCTACAGGGAAAATAATGGTCAGAGCAAAAAGGAAAGGTGTACTTGTAATTTGTAAGATATTATTTAGCTTGCATCCTCTCTATTCATTCCATTTCATTAAATGTTATTTGGTGACCTTCCTTTCAGTTCTACTCAGTTAACCAGATATGGTTGCAAAACACTCTGAAAAATATTTTTTCAATAGTAGGTTAAATTTACATATATTTCCCCAAGCTTCAAAAAACTTCTATGTCCACTATAGAAAAGAAATGTCAAAGAAAAAAGAAGGAAGAAAGTACCGTAATAGAAAATTAAAGCTTTTTTTCGATTACCTGATTTGTTCTGTTCTCTGTTCTGAATTAATAAGACTGGCACTAATATGTTCTGAATTGCAAACTTGAAGAGTATATATAATATCAGCTGTCAGACCAGTTCCCTAGCCATAATCTCTGTTTTGAGCTGTGAGTGACTTCAATGGGTTATAATATGCAAGAGATTGTTTTGCCAGTTTTAATGACCGTCTTACTATTTATAATATATCCTCGGTGTACAATAAATCTGTTAGTTTCAATAAAATAATTAAAAGCATTTCCACTCTATAGTTTGTAGTGTGTATACATACTGATTTCTTGTATTTGTTTTTAATATAGGGATAACATCAGGATCTTTAGCATTCATCGTTGCATGCCTTATTTTGATTGCAAAGCTTCGAGGTTTCAAAAATTGTCCTGAATGCATTTTGTCGAGCAAACGCAGACCTCAAGGAAATATTGATATGCTCTTAGAAAAATATGGCTCGTTTGCGCCAAAAAGATACAAATATGCAGAGGTAAAGAAAATTACATGCTCGTTTCACGATACACTAGGTAAAGGAGGTTTTGGCACTGTATACAGGGGAAGACTACAAGATGGCTCTTTGGTTGCTGTCAAAATTTTGCACAAGTCTTCAAGTGATCGAGAGGAGCTTTTGAATGAGATCGTAAGCATTGGAAGAACTTCTCATGTCAATATTGTTAATTTAGTAGGATTTTGCATTGAAGGCTCCAAGCATGCTCTAATTTACGAATACATGCCAAATGGATCACTGGATAACTATATATACTCGGAAAATCCAAAAGCAGTTCTTGGTTGGGAGAAGCTATATGAAATAGCAATTGGTATTGCAAGAGGTTTAGAGTATTTGCACCGAGGTTGCAACGCACGTATTGTGCATTTTGATATAAAGCCTCAGAACATTCTGTTAGACGAAGATTTCAACCCAAAAATTGCAGATTTTGGTTTGGCAAAATTGTGCCCACCAAAAGAGAGCATTATTTCAATGGCTGAGATGAGGGGAACCATTGGGTACATTGCTCCCGAAGTATTCTCTCGGAGTTTTGGGGTTGTTTCAACGAAATCTGATGTATACAGCTATGGAATGATGGTCTTGGAGATGGTAGGAGGAAGAAGGAATGCAAAACCAAACACTGAAAACCCAAGTCGAGAGTACTTTCCCCATTGGCTTTGTGATCGTCTTGTTGAAGGCAGTCCAATAGAAGCTTGTGATGCAACAATCGATACTGAAAAAATTGCGAGGAAGATGGGCATGGTTGGCTTGTGGTGCACACAAACGATGCCGGCTAATCGGCCCTCGATGAACAGAGTCGTAGAAATGCTGGATAAAAGTTTAGACGAGTTGGAAATGCCACCAAAACCTTACCTGTGTTCTCCGCCTCATTTTACAATATTATCTGATACTTCTCATACTCCAAGTTTGGATTAAATTGTATAATTATACCCTTTTATGTTATCATTATGCTAGTATATATTTAATGCGCAAAGGATTTATTTATATATATGTTTGAGCTAACTTATACAACGTCAATTGCAGATGCATGCACCCAATAGAAGTTATTATTCTTTTATTTTTCTTTTTAAAATAGATGAAAATTAAGTCAATTACACAAGACAATTGAATCATCAAAGTTGTTCCATCTTTAAGCTCCATTACTGCAAATCTTTGTTACGCTAGAAATCAATGGTTGTGTTATTTTTTGTAAGAGAGAGAAGGATTAAGAATACGTAAAATTATATTGCAATCTTATTTTTCTGATTACAAGTGTCCCTATTTATACTTATAAGGCAATACAAAACTAACCGTTAGAATGCACTATTCTCTATTGCTATTAATTAATTACAAGACACTATTTCTTATTCTATTAATAATGATATACTATTCTATATTCTAGTAAATAAACTAGTTGTTATAATTTTGAATCCTATTTTATATTTCAACAGATTGGCTGCTAACTTCCTTCAACTTTCTAATAAGTTGCTCCCCACTCTCTCTTGAAAGAGCTTGAATATGTGATATTGTAGCAACAATTACAAAATTTTCATTATCCTTGACATCTATTTTGTAAAGATCTACAAACATGTCATTAAGGACACCGATCAAGTGCCTATATATAGATGGATCCACTATCTAAAGGAGGAATCACATTTCATTACTAGAACACCTTTCTTGCCTATAGAAAAACCTCTTTCTCAATGAACTCCAATGGAAGAGCACTTACCCCACTAGTTACATCTCTAGAGTCCAAATCAACCATAATTGCATCAAAACTTGAAGGAATTCTCTCCAACCAATCCAAAATGTTTTTTAGCTACTTCTATAACAAATGAGTCAGTCTCCAGTCCATGTACATAAAATCCCAATCGGGTCCTCAAGCACATCAGCAAAGCAGCACCCCCGACTACAACACAGAGACAACTCGGCCTGATCTCACACGCAAAAAAAAAAAAAAAAAAAATCAGCCAGGAGCGCCATTCCAGACGGAAACCTTTGCCAAAAAAACAAAATACTCCTCGATACCATTTCAGATGGAGACCTCTGTCGAAAAACAAAAAGAAAAGAAAAACCCCGAACACCATTCAAGGTGGAGTCCAGTCCCGTAACTCATAATCGTTGGAAAAAACAAAGGGGACAGCGTTAGGGATGGCGTCCAGCCTTATATATATATTTTTTTTTCCAATTTTGATCCTGGACAGCATTTGGAATGGTGTCTAGGAGGTGTATTTTTTTTCGGAAGAGGATACCATCTTGGCATTCAAGCTAAATTTTTTTTCTTTATTCGGGCAGAGGTCTCCATCTGATATGGCGTCCAGCTTGGACGCCATACTGGGTGGATGCCTTTCTATTTTTAAAATTTCCCAAATCCTTTTCCATTTTTTATATTTTTTTTCCTTTTCAGATTTAGTACAAATTTCTAATGATTCCTCTTTAATTGCTATCTGTACTAATGAGGCACCAAGCCAATCTAAAACTTTTTTATGTCCGAGCACGAAAATGAAAGAAGGTCGGATGCCTTTATTTTTTATGTCTCTTTCGCACCTCTACTTTCTAAATTCATAATAGCAAAAATTTTAAACTCGGACGTTGACTCGGGAACAATTCTGTGCGTTGAAAAATTTGGGGGCGGATCTAATTAAAGAGACCCGTTAAGAGGGCGATTCTAATGGCGAAATGGAAATCTCTTCCCCAGGCTGATGGTTGGCTACAGGTCATCTCCAAGAGGCAACACCAGTACTTACGTCAGACACAAGAGGCATACACTAGGGCGGCTCAGCGGCGGAGCAGCTTCCCAAGGCGTTACTCAACCCACTCACACCACCTACGTACTGCCTTAGGTAAGTACCCCCACTCCCTTAGACCTCCCTGCTTTGGTTTTCATGGCTCTCATGGACATGTCAAGAGACTTCAATGCTCAAGTACGATCCAGACCCTATTCCCCTGCGACATCCTATCACCCATTAATGCCATTAATAATCATCGTTATTGCCACCCTCCAAACTATAACCAGCTTAAAACCCAAACCCAAAACATTAACTACAACCAACTACCACCCTCACCTACCCCATTAATGGCGAAACAAAACCCCTTCCCCCCAATACCCATCTTTCCTGCTCGAATCAGTAACTCAACTCACCCTCCGCCAAACTACTCTCAAGCGACAAATCCTCATGTTTTCATTAACCCGGCCTCAGCCTCTCACCGCTTCCAGTCCCCACCGTGGCCCCATTTTATTGATCGCAACCCGTGGCTCCCCCACACCCTGCAGTCAGCCAACTCACCTCATGCACACCCCACGGTCACGCCAGCCCCACTTCCTCTCCCCCCCGACCCCTCCAAGCCGGCTTGGAGGGGACGTTGCTATAACTGCCTCGAAAAGGGACATGATCAGAGTAAATGCACGAAACAAGAGAGGGTCTGCGCTATCTGCTGGCAAAAAGGACACGAAGCGAAGCAATGTGCACACCCCACGCTGACAAATCGCTTTGACCCGCTGCAGCCAAGAGGCACTATGGGCGAAGCCTCATTACCAAAAGATAGACCCCGTTTAGCGGTCGTGTACATCCCGGAGACTCAGCAGGCGACACAGAACACAACAGAGTTAAACAGGGCATTGATCATCGACGCTAAGCTTCGACCAAACCACACCACCCACATCATACAATCCGTTTTAATGACTACCTGCCAATCAGAATACCCATATGCAATCACTCACATGTCTGGCGCTCAGTACCTTTTACTACTTCCTGTTGGTGTGGATAGGCACTTGTTTCTCAAAAGCTTTTCTGAACCTCTTCAACGGTTAGGCTACGTTATGTATCCGTGGAATGCTGCAGTTAATGGATACCCGACTCAGCTTAAATATAAAGCTTGGATCGAGCTACGAAGGATGTCACCACAAGCGTGGTGCATCGAGCACCTTCTAGCTGCTATAAGTTCGTTCGGAATCGTTTTAGACCATACTCCAATGACCCGAGTCCAATCTCTGGAGCGCATGATGGTTGTTGTGGCAGTCCCGGATCTTAGTCGTATACCACACGGCATCGTCATGTGGATTAGAGGGTTCTCTCGCGATATCGAGGTAGTTGTACACTCTTGGATTGAGGAGCCGATCCCCATCTCCCTCCCTGCCGACCCAACACCAAGTGACCAGTTTTTTGCTAAAATCCACCAAGATAATGTGTTAACACACACGGCACCCTCAGTCGACCCGGTCGGCAGTGGCAACATCATAATAGACATCAAAACCCTGCTGCTGGTGTGGCAGAACCTTTCACCGGGCCCTGACAAAGAAAAACTTGAAGCATCCCTCCGAGCTAGTCCCTGCTTTGAGGAAGCAATGCTCTTACCTTCGGCCACTCCAAGAGCTGGTGGATCGGGTTTGCTAGACAAAAAGGAAAAAGGCACTGCCCTGCCCGATATCCAACCAAGGGACACCTCCAGTAGAAGACAAAACTGTGGACTGATTATTCATTCTGCTGAAAGTTCCAGACCCCGTACAGCCCCAACAGCTAAAAACCAACAGGTCTCTGGCATCCCTCCTAGCTATGTCCCTACCTCAGACAAGACAGAAAACGACCCTTTTCTAATTCAAAATTGCACCTTTATCTTGCCTCACCAGGCCACCCAGTTACCTCAAAATCCCACTCCTACCTTGCCTCATATTTCGGGTCAGGCCCAGTTAAAAGCTTTTCTTTTTGGGCCTCCACCTGGTTTGACTTTTCCTCTGCCAAATCCAAACCCCACTACCAACCTCTACACAGCAACACAGGCCTCCTCTACCACAAATCCAACCCCCAACCCCACTGCCCCTTCTCATGTTACCCCAACCCGAACACCAAATCACTCACACACCACAGCCCAACCCTCTTTCCCACCACAAGGAGATCCGGTTACTGCTCAACTCTCACCCAACCCGAATCCTATACGGGGAGCCCCTCACAACCCGATCCATATCTCTGAATCCAACGCAACCTCTGACACCATCCTGGAACCGGGTACATGCAACCTAGCAAGCGATGGTGTCTCCCCTTTGGTACCAATCCCAAATCTTAATCAATCCCTTCAGTCAGAATCGTCAGAGGAGATGAAGTCAGAGCCAATTGCAATCACCCAACCAATCATCACACAGCCATCCGATACTTCAGAACCATTTGAAGACTCGGATCCAATGGAAGAGGAGGACACTCATCACCAATGGGCAGACTTTGCAGAGGCCCAAGACGACAATGTGGAAAGCAATGAAGAAGAGGAAAACGCTTGCAACTGGGGAGATAGGCCACAGATGCAAATCCCCTTACCCTCAAGACTGGTAAATCCGAATGACCTCGACGATCTCGACTCCGTCTCAAGCCAGACCTGGAATAGTTCAGACATGGATGCCGAATTAAGGGATTATGAAAACATGCTTAAGGCTGAAAAGGAGGCGCGTAAGGAGGAGGAAGAGGCATATCTCAGCTCATTTCCTGAACAAACACATATGCAGCCGATGCACATCCAGTCTCAAACAACTGAAGAAAGCCTCCACCAACCAGTGATGACTGCGGACACACAGGAGATCGCAGCCATACCACCCCCGCCTCCCCCAACTACTCTGGCCGGTCCTTTAACAAATTCGGGTATTGGGTCTGACACTGCAGCGGGTAGCGGGTCCGGAACTGCAGCGGGTATCGGGTCCGACACTTTAGCGGTTAACGGGTCCGACACTGCAGCGGGTATCGGGTCTGACACGGCAGCGGGTATCGGGTCCGACACTGCAGCGGGTATCGGGTCCGTTCGGGCACCGCACTCTCCAGCGGGCGCCGCGGCAACCGGAGCCGCACAGGAAACGGCGGAAGCAATACCTCTGGTGACTCAAAACATTGACCCATCGCCGGTGCCATTACGCAGGAGTGCTCGCATAAGCAAACGTGCGACCCCCAAGACTTACAGCGTTGGAAAAAAGAAACGAAGGGAGGCTAGGCCGAACACTTCTACCCCAGATCCTTCCCGTAGTGCTCAGATCCTCCGAGCCCTGCAAGATGAGGCTTTGCACGCCACCCCGCTGGACCAGACAGAGGCGGATCAGGTAGCGGCCTATTGCGGCATCATCTCTCATCTTCAAATTCCACTTCCAACTCAGAGGGAGCCTACCACTCAACTTGAGGAACCAGCCAGGGACCATGATGGTGACGCGGGGGAGTCAATCATAGGAGAACTGGAGTTTGATAGTGAAGAAGATGCTCTATCAGAAGAAGAGAATCAGGGGGGGGCTGCTACTTAGAGCCTTAGTTAATATGGATAGATGCCTTGTAGCTGGGAAGCTAATTGTATTATTATCAAAGGCCTTTTGTGTTCTATCATATTTAAATGAATCAGTTTAAATTTACTATCTCAATTTTAAATTGGAATGTGCGTGGTTTGGGCGACATAAACAAATGCGCAGTTATTAAGGATGTCACAATCGATAATAACTCGGATTTGATATGTTTTCAAGAAACCAAGTGGAATGAGTGTTCGATTTTTGATGTCAGACGTGTCTGTCCTTCAAAAATTAAACAGTTTATTACTTTAAATGCGGAAGGCTCGAAAGGGGGTATACTGCTCGCGTGGAGTAATGTATACACTCGACTCGATTCCTTCAATTTTAATTACTCAGCAACTGTAATTTTTAAAAGAGATGAGTTCGTTTTTATGTGTACGGGGGTCTACGGACCGCAAGACGATCATCACAAACGATTGTTTTTGGCTGAACTGCGCTCCATCAGGGCATGCAATGACCTTCCATGGCTACTATTGGGCGATTTCAACATGATCCGTACCATCGACGAAACAACGGGGGGCCTAAGAAATTTGGGAACTATGAGAGACTTTAATTCCTTCATTCATGAGACAGGACTATCCGAAGCTCCACTTCAGGGACGATTCTTCACCTGGTCAAATAAGCGACCAATTCCGACCTTTTCTAAACTTGATCGGGCTTTCCTCTCACACCACTGGAATGACCTAGGGACCTCTTACACACTCACTGATCTTCCGACCTCGGCTTCTGATCACGTTCCACTACTGCTCACCTTGCAGCCGCACCTCCACCCCCCAAGAAGACCTTTCAAATTTGAACTATTTTGGCTAAAATATCACGAAATCAAAGATGTGGTCACCCTGGCATGGAACTCCATCACAGAAAGAAACCCGGTCATCCGATTACAGAAAAAAATCTCGGCAATTCAAAAATCAGTGCGTCGATGGGCACATGACAAATTTCAAAAGAAAGAAACTTCTCTCTCAAGATCGAAGTGGGTTTTGCAACAGCTTGACAGGGCAGAGGAAAGGCGTCCTCTCAGCTCTCCTGAATTCAGGCTACGAATTCGTCTGCGGGAGCACATTTTCATCTTAGCGGCAGACAAGGAGGCTAAATGGAAACATCGGTCCGGCTGTACGTGGCTCAGACTGGGCGACAAAAATACTAAGTACTTTCACGCCGTCGCCAATGGCAGGAAGAACATGAACTCCATCGTCTCTCTCTCACAAGAAGACCTCCCATATCCGGCGGCCAATCCAATACAGGAATTGCCAAGAATACTACGGAACCATTTCAGAGGAATAATGGGTACCCGGGCACCGCAACCCCGTTCTTACGATCTAACCGGCAGGCTGGGTCTGCCGTTAGTGGATAATCTGCGACATTTGGATGACCCAATCACGGAGGAGGAAATTCGTGGAGCCATAAATGAAATGCCTAGGGGTAAAGCCAGCGGCCCGGACGGTATACCAATTGAATTTTATCAATGCTTCTGGCCAGTCGTCAGCACAGACATCACCGAGTTTATCCAACACTGCTATCGGGCAGAAGCGACCTCTATGAAGGTGCTCAACAAGGCCGCGATCACACTCATACCAAAAAGGCAAAACCCAAACCGCATTACGGATTACAGACCTATAAGTGTGATCAACACAGTTGCAAAAATCATTCCTAAAATCCTGGCAAACAGACTACAGTCACACATGCAATCGCTTGTCCTCCCCAATCAGACGGCATTCATTAGGGGCCGTTCGCTGATGGAATCGTTCATAACGGCGCGAGAACTGATGATATTTTGTTCCAAAAGGAAACTGCCATCAGTATTATACAAGGTCGACTTCGAAAAGGCCTTCGATACGGTAAGTTGGTGTTACCTAACCAACCTCCTCATCGAGCGTGGTTTCCCGCCGCGATGGATATCCTGCGTCTTAGCCATCCTGCGCTCATCCTCATCCACAATCAAGGTTAATGGAACTCAAACGCGATACTTCACGCACCGGAGAGGGTTGCGTCAGGGGGACCCTCTCTCTCCTCTACTATTCATTCTTGTCTCCGACTCGCTAACCAGGTTCATTCGCTCGGCGGCTAGCTCAATGCCACAACATGCGTGTTTGCCGTCGACGATCATCCAATATGCTGATGACACTCTCATTATCAGCGAGGCGCATCCCACGACACTTAAAATTATCGCCCAAGTCTTGACAACTTACACGGATCTCTCTGGCCTCCGTCTCAACCCGACCAAATCATCGTTCGTACCGATCTCAGTCCCTCCGCGCTACTGCACTACCATTCAGCAACTACTATCTGCTACGCCAACACAATTGCCGGTAACCTATCTGGGCCTTCCTCTCACCATCAAAAACCCAAGGAAAGCCCACTTCCAATCAATGTTGGCCGCAGTTCAAAACAAACTACAAGCCTGGAATTCAAACTTTCTTTCATACGGTGGTAGAATCACTCTTGTCAAAGCGGTACTTTCGGCAATGCCGTTACATTTCATGCAGGCATTAAAGCTGCCTGCGGGAGTAATCAAACACATAGACAGATTGCGAAGGAACTTCCTTTGGAGAGGTAACGAATCTTGCAAGGGTATCAACTGCTTAGTCAACTGGGAACGAGTCTGCGCTCTCAAAGAGAATGGGGGATTAGGCATTATCGACCTTGCGGTCCAAAATGATGCACTGCTAACTAAATGGCTTTGGGAATTGGACAAGAAACCAATGGGACTGTGGGCTTCCACATTAAGAACGCTTTACGGCCTTTCTTCAGCTGCTAGTCTGGTCAATCGGACAGATGACTCCTTCTTCCTCAAGTACCTCTCGACACAACTACCTTTTTACTCATGCTCGGTTGACTACACCCAATCTCCCACCTGGAAGTGGACCGAATCGGGGTTATTCACATGCTCTTCCTCCTACAAACTGCTTCACCATAAGGGTATTATATCACCCAACCACAGGCTTCTCTGGAGAATTAAAATCCCCATGAAGATTAAAATCTTCTTATGGTTGATGTTGGATAACAAGATCCTATCACAGGAGGTTCTCCTCGGAAGGGGATGCTTGGTCCACTTGGGATGCAAACTATGCAATTCAGCCACAATGGAAACAACGAATCACATCATGTGGTCATGCCCCTACGCCCGAACCTTCTGGACAGGGTTACGGTTACACTACAATTTGCCCCATGGGACAGATACCAATCTGAGACGCAGCTGGGACATATCGCAGCGAGGGATTACATTGCAAGAGCGCGTTCATCGGAATAGAATATGGGCTGCTGGCTTCTGGGCACTTTGGAAGGAACGAAACAGGAGGGTGTTCTCGGGGAAGAGCAAACCGAGTTATTTGTTGATTAATGATACCACAACGGATATTCTATTTTGGGGGCAGGAAGGGTGAGGAGAAATTAATTTCTCAATTAAATCAGGCAAGCCTATATTGTGCCTTGTTGGCGGCAATAGGGGCTAGCTGACATTTCTTTTTTAGATGGCACAAAACGGGGATTCGCCATCACTTGATGGGAAGACCCTTGTAAATAATATTTCACTTTATATCAATATATCTGTTGGTGGCATTTCGCAACCAACCTTCAAAAAAAAAAAAAAAATTTTAAACTCATATAACAAAGATGAGTTTTCCAATACCTCGTGTCTTTCATACCTCATTATAACTCATATTTTTTTCTTTTTTGTGTGCAAAGAATCTTTTGATGATCCCTCTATTTTCATAAAATATCAAAATTCTCAAACGTGTAGGCATGTATATGTTTTCTTAACCGGTAGGCTGTGCATCTTTGATTTAATGGCTTCTTGTGCCTCGGCTATAATTTTGTTCTTGTTATATTTCCTGTTTAATTTAATTTTTTTTTTTTTTGTAAATATTGTGCTCTTAATGCTTAACCTGTCTTAAAAGGTTTCCCTCAGGTACCATGTCTATATATATATGCTGCTCTTTGGTATTTGTTTTGGTTAGCTTCTGGTAAGAGTTTCAATTTCAACTATGATAATCTAATATTATAATGCTTTCATACTGTTTTTTCTGGTACTTAATTTGATCAACTAAAATTATAAAATTCCTCTAAGAATTCAGACCATATTTTGTTTTTGTGGCCTCTCTTAGGTTTTCTATGCCACCCAACCCAACTCACCACCACCACCACCACCAAACTCACCACCGCCACCCATTTCACATTTTGAAGAGTATAACTATAATTTTCACTTCCAGTCTGATTATCATTCCTCCTCGATTGCTCAGTCTGATCATCATTCCTCCTCGATTGCTCGTTGCTGAGGCAGTTGTATGCCTCAAGTACGGATTTGAACGCCTCCTCTGCCCCCGGTGCCCTGTTCTTGTCAGGATGAATCTTAAGAGCTAATTTCTTATAAGCCCTTTTGATTTCTTCGGCACTAGAAGTCTTCTCTACTCCGAGAATTGCATAGTAGTCCATGTTCATTCTGATTTCACGAACCAGTCTGACTTGCTCTTCGGTGTAGTTAATTGAAGTCTCTGGTTGGTGGGTCCCCTTTGAAACATGGTGGTTCTCTCTATGAGGAATCGGCTTTGAAGTGTCGGGATTTTCTATGGCAGAGAGGATGTAATCCGCCGAAATGGTGGGGTCTAATCGTATTGCGATCTTTACAAACTTCAATGCGCGTTGTTTGTCTCCTGATTCAAGAGATGACTCAGCGATTTTTATACATCTCAGCGCCTCATCTTTGTTCCCATCCATTATTTGTCAGCTTGAAGAGAGTATTTGAAGGCCAAAATGGGATTAAAATTTGAAGCATGGACCTAAAAATGCCCAAAAAAAAAGGATAATAAAGACTAGCTTGAATTGGTGCTAATTATTACAAGATAGAAAAGATGACTGATTAAAAATTGGGGGAATTTCACGTATACCCCTCAAATACTTCAAAATTACGTATTTTTCTCTCTAAACTTTGAAATTACATATTTCTCCTCTAAATCTCAAAACTCACAAATTTATCTATTTTATTGTCTTTTATATTAAACTCATTCTAAATTTATAAAATACCCATTTTACCCTTTATCAAAAGCATAAAGCACCCGTGTGACTCAAATTTGAATCCGAAGGGTTCCTCTATCGTCTGATCTGTGCGCATCGCTTCATTATTAGAAATTTGCACTAAATCTGAAAAGAAAAGAAAAAATAAGAAGAAGAGAAAAGCTGATTGAAGATTTTGACAGAGCAGTTTTTAATTCATGCACTGCACGAACAATACGTTAAAACAGAGTTGCACATGATTAGTGCACTGCATGAAACAAAAACTGCTCAATCAATACCTTTACTAGATTGTAACAAATATAATATTGATTAAAATCTTATCTAAGTCCAACAACTAGAATTAAAACCTATTAAGACTCAGCTCCAGAAAGGGGTACGCGGAGGGAGGGGAAGAAAGAAACACTGTGCGGAGTGGAGATTTCAGCAGACCGTGTCTGACTGGGCGATTCACCTGATCCAGTAAAGGTGAAATGGATGTGAAATGGAGAGGGAGAGGAGGGGAGCGACACTGTGCGGAGGGAAACACTATGTGAAGTTTTGGCGAAATCCTTCACCTCCAAATCGGAGTGGAGACGAGACTAGGTGAAATGACATCGTTCGCCTCCCTTCCCTTCCCTTTATTGCGATTTCACCTCTGATTGTGGAGCACAGAGTAAAGCTTTAGGGAAATACTATTATACTAAAGAACATGGAGATGTTACCTAAGTTGTGTAAACAAACCTTGATGTTACCCAATGACTCAATTCTCTTGTGTGCGGCACCTACTTAAGAAAAAAATAATAACAAATTTATATTGCCTATATATATCAACTGTAAATTCTCAATTAGATTCTTAAAAGTTGACGCACAGATCAGCAAAAATTAACAAATCCCGAATATCTCTCCACCAAGTAATCTAGTTTGACAGATCCAATGATTGCATTACTAGGTTTCTAACTGTAAAACTAAATAGAAGGAAAAATAGCATAGAATAAGTACAAAAATGTGTATCTGAAGTAGTGCTGGAGGCACCGAGGAATGAAGTTATATAGAACGATCCATGGATGGATTGATGAATCGAATATTTACCTGAGAGAGAGAGAAGAGCGAAGATAGTGCTGGAGGCATCGAGGAATCAAATTAAAGAACGATCGATGGATTGATGAATCGAATATTTACATTGGAGAGAGAATAGAAAAAAAAGAAAAAAAAGGACTTGCAGTGACGTAACGTCTTCAAACGTGATTATTGGTCATATTTTTTTTTTTTTTTATAATTTAAGTTAGTTTATTTATGATTTATCATTCGATTAAAATTTGACAGTTCTAATTAATTACACGTGATTCGTGTGATCATGTGAGGTGCCATACTGTGATCAGATATTTCGCGTGATGTGTTGTGCCGTGCTAATTTTCTGAAATATATCCACATCACGCGAATGATCACAGCACGAGTCACGCGAGTGCCGTATCGTAACAGAACCGTGCTGTACCAATCACGTTGTGACTTTTTTAGATCTCTACTTGAGAGTGAGAATAATTCATAGATAGAAGAGGAGGTGTGCCGAAATTTTTATTTATAGCACAACTTCAAACAAAAAAAAAACAAAAAACAAAAAATCACCGTTTTTGAAATGTACCATGGCCGCACCGGTGTTGTGCGGACCCATTTAATAGAGACCGCACAATGCCAGAGCGGACTCCTGAAGCTATATAAGGGGTCCGTTGGTTTCATTTTTTGTATCAATTCAAAGAAATTTCAATCCCTTCGACCTCGGGTAAGTTTTCTTCTTATTTTCTAGTTTTATTTTTTAGTTTAGAGTAGTAATTAGATTTAGGATTTAAATTTAGGTTTATGATTTAGGTTTAGAATTTAGATTTAGGGTTTAGAATTAGATATTAATTTAGGTTTTAGAATTAGAATATGACTAAAATTTAAATAGAATTGTATCAAATATTAATTGTTTGACCACTAAAATTAAGCTAGACTTGTACCAAATATTAAATAGGTTTATTTAACCAAGATTAGTTGTTTTAGCACCAAAATTAATGGACTTGTACAAAAAATTAAATAGGTTTATTTTACCAAAATTAATTATTTGAGTTAAATTAGACTTGTACCAAAATTTAATTAGGTTTGTTTTACCACAATTAATTTTTTGAGCACCAACATTAAACTAGACTTGTACCAAAATTTAATTAGGTTTATTATACCAAAATTCTCATATTTGACCAAAAATATCAAATAGATTGACGAGACACCACTCTCTAGGCGGGGTCGAGGGTTCAGGAAGAAGAAGGCGATGACTATATTTAGTCTTGATTCATAGACTTTAATTTGTAGTATTATTAGAGTCACTTATTTATTTTGTTGCTTTGTTATTTATTTTATTTGTTTTGTTGTTATTTATTTATTTTGTTCATTATATCATTATCTCGTCGTACACAAAAAAGATTACAAAAGAACAACATATCTAAAATATTTCAAACAAACGACATTTATAAAATACGATACGACAAAAAAATATCAATTTAAACAACATTTCAAACTAAAACTTAAACAACATCAAAACATTTCTATAACAAAAAAACAAATAACAGATTTCAAATTTTTAAAAAAAAATGGGGTACCGCTCCAACATTATGCAGTCCTGGGTCCGCTCCAACATTGTGCGGACTCATTTCAGGGTCCGCACTGGTATTGTGCGGTCTCTATTAAATGGGTCAAGTGTCCGCACTGGCATTGTGCGGTATCTATTAAATGGGTCCACACAACACCGGTGCTGCTATGGTAAATTTCGAAATTTCCAAAAACATTAGTTTTTTGGTTTATTTTTTTTGAAGCTATGCTATAAATAAAAATTTCGGTGAGGAGTGGTTATAAGAAAAAATTCATATCACCTGAGGTAATAGAAATTTTGAGTTTAGATCTTATCTGTTTTGTCTCAAATATTAAAGGATTTCGTGCATTCCAGCTAAGAACGGTTGGGATCTAAACTCAAATAATATGTTACCCTCGGAGCATACGGACTGAGAAATGGAGATGCCAAACCAGACAGATTTGTTACTGTTTCTGTCGTTTTCTGGGACCAGGATGTATCAAGTTCATTTAATTTCAATTTTACAAGCTTTTTTTCATTCTAATTTCAATTTCTTTTATAATTTTAGAGATGTATAATAATTTTACTGGAAGATTTAAATATATTCATTTTTTTGTTCTTTATTGTCTCTATTTTTAGAGCTACAATAATTTAAAATTTAAAACTTAAATATTAAAATAAAATTATTTGATATGTTTTATATTATTTTTTTTTGCACACATAAAATAATACGACATTTTAATTTTGTTTCGATTAGTATTAACAATTTGCAAAAATTAAAATATTCGTCTTTGCACACGTAAAAAATCACAATATTTGATATGATTTTGTTTTGAAGTAACTTATTTTTATCTCAAAACATGTTACATCAAAGAAAAGTAGCCATTACAAAAAAAAATTATTAATATCATAATTAGAGAATCCTAAAGGTTTAATTAGTCCATTACACTCAAATTATCCTACACATATATACAATAATAACAACTGAAATCTTTTGCTCAAACTAAAAGAGACTAATTTATTTAAGCATCCGATTTTCATGATCGTGTTAATAATTTTTTTTTTTAACTAAGTCTTACGGAATGGAAACCTGAAACTGGTAGAGGCAGATGTCTCCCGTAAGACGAGGTACACGATAAATGCCAGATAAACTGTCAGTGCAACACAAATAGCAGATCCAAATAAAAAGCCTTTGATCTCAGCCAAGAAGAAATCCAACAAAAGATAACCGTTGATTAATATTAGAAACACCACCACCACCCAACTCACCACCTGTGAAAAAATAAAAATTAAAAAAATTTTGATGCCAAGTTTCCAAAAACAAGAATGCTGTGAAACGAGTGAGGCAATATTGCTACGGATTCATATCTCTGTTTTAAAAATTCAAATAGTCGATCTGAACCACTCAGCATGATCTCCATATGAAAATGTAGTTGGAGACCAGATTTTACTTTATTTAGAATTCTTTTACTGTTTTTTTAGATAGGTTGAAAATCACTACTTTTGAATGGTCCAAAATAATTAAAGTAGGTGATTTTGTACTTAATTTGAAAAAAAAAATAAAAAAATGTAACATTTGATCTCCATGTACATTTTCATATAAAGATCATGTTGAATGGTTGAGGTCAACTTTTTGGATTTTGAAAATGAAGATATGGATCCATAGTACGGATCAATGTGTGCTTTGCAAAAAAAAAAAAAAAAATATGAACTTAAAATTGTGAGCATTGAACATAATACCGTACCTTGGTAATAAAGCCTATCTTGAAAGAGCCCATAATCTGCTCCTTGGAAACTAAAAAAATCAGGGGTATAAGCGCAAAAGGGATCTGCACCGACTGAAGAACATTGAGCGCCTCATTTAACGAATCCATAGCAGATCCATTGGTGTCGAAACATAGTGCAACTATGATAGTTGGTATAATGGCACAACTCCGAGTTATTACAGCACGGACCCACTTCTTTAAACGGAGGTTCAAGAAACCACCCATTATGAATTGACCCGCATAGGTACCAGTTATGGTACTGCTCTGACCTGATGCCAGTAAACCAATGCCCCAAATGTACAGAATAGGAAACAGCATACCTCCATATTTTGTCTGCATAGAATAAGGATACCACAATGACTTTTAGTAACACACTTGTAACATTTCGGTAAGGTTTCTTTTTTTTCGTTAGCTTATCAAGTATAGGCAAGGGTATGAAAATGGTTCCACCTGACCCGTTCCGTACCCGTTAAAAACCCTAAATTCAGTACTGGTATCAGTGCATTATAGGTTGATTGAACTGATATATCCTGGTACTGTATCAACTGTACCAAAATTTTGCAAAAACATACCTGTAAAAGTTGGCCAGCATTTTCAAGGCCTATACTGGTAGCCTCTTTGGTTCCATAAAATCCCTTGGCAAAAACTGTCGTGACGCACACATTTATAATGAACGAGACAAAGAGAGCAAGAGATGATTCAATAGTGTAGTAGTGCATCGCCTCTTTCACACGTCCCTTTTTGTTGATGTTGATTTTTCGTGACTGAACCAGTGCGGAGTGTAAGAAGACATTGTGTGGCATGATTAAACAGCCTACAATACCTACTGCTTGCTTTATAGTTTTTGAGCTCAATTGTGGTACCAGAACCCCTATTGATACAAAAGACTGATTATTTTGTATAACCAACAGCAACAGTGATTTATCAATTTGAATGGAAATTATAGTTAGGTACCGTATAGAAGCTCCTCAGAACTAGGTGCTGCTTCGCCAAACATTATAGCAAATGTTATGGCCATTGTTGCAATAAGAACCCCAAAAAATGCTTCTAATTTCCTCACACCGTAGTTCTCAAGGAATAGAAAGATAAAGCTGATAAGAACAATTCAATACATACATTTCAATCAATGGTAGTAAAAGACAAAGTACTTACAAAAAAATATTAGTTTGCCTATATATGACTGAACTGCCTCTTGTACCAGTATACAGTATACTAACTATTACCCTCGCCATCCAATTTTTTTAAATACTCGCACAATTTATTTTCAATTTATTTTAAAGACCAAGTACTTAGAAAAAAAATAGTAGTTAGCCTAATGACTGAACTGCCCCTTGTACCAGTATACTGTTATACTAATGACTGAGAACAGTATACCAGTATACTAATGACTGAGAAGGGCAATAAAGTGAAGTGTATGTATACCAATCAAAGGCAGTGATGATGACCCCAGCCCAGAGAGGTATGACCCCACCACTGAGAACTCTCATGGCAATTGAACTACCAATCACCTCCTGTATATCGGCTCCGATCAGCGCCAGCTCAGCCATGAACCAGAGCGTGAGCCGGGCCCACGGCGGGTACTCCTCCCTACACAACTCCGCCAGGTGTCGTCCCGTGGCCACCCCGAGACGGGCCGACAACACCTGTATGAGTAATCCCATGACTGTGCCCCACAAAAGAAGCCACAGGAGAGAGCACCCAGCAATAGCTCCAGCCTGGAGGTCTCCTTCGAGGTTTCCCGGGTCAAGAAACGCGATGCACATGAGGAAACCCGGCCCGGTAAACTGCCACAGCTTTCGCCATGAGAAAGGAGGAATGGAACCATCGCTAGAGTATCCCTCGTCATCGTCGGAGCCGATCGTGATCCGAACCTTCTCGTCAGAATCGTACGCTCTCTCCTCGTCGGAACCTTCTTCTAGTTCTTCCAATTCTGAAATGGAGGTGATGAGTGGGGTTTTGAGGTGCTCCTCACTTGGATCAATCGAGGTAGACGCCATGGATGGAATGAAAGTGAAACTGTGAAAGAGATTGATGCGATTTGTTTCAAGAGAAGTCTAAAGTTGAGAAATTGTGATTCCTTTTTAAAAGAAAGGTGTAAAGTGAAAGGGATGGTCCATGTGAGTCAGAAGCACATCCCCTATAGTAACTCAAATTTTGCGGTTAGATCTGAACTGTTCGATCATAATGTGCAACAATCTGTTTCGTGCAGAGTAGATCGGACGGTTGTAGTACAAATATAAAATTTGTGTTACTTTAGAGAATAGGTATTCAAGCCACGTTGGATTCCATTATGCCAATTGGATAATTATTTTTTATTTGTATTTTGGTACGCTATTGTCCACGTCACTGATTGTTACGGGTGATGTGTTGAGTAGTGATATCTATGTAAACTTGGTTTTTCTATGGTCGCAGGTTTATCAGACAATGAAGAAGGGCCCACTGATGAATCCAACATGGTACTCCAGGTGTACGCAAGTAATGTATTAACAACCGGGAATGTTTGGTCCGTGCACCGCACGTGGAGACACGGTAAATTCTCGTTCCCGCCGGATCAAGTATTAGGTATTTGTAGGATCTACCAAAAGTGCAAACCCGAACCCGAAATGAACCGGACCGAATATGGGCCGAGCCTTTCATTTTACATTACGAGGTTTTCTTTCTGGGTTGGACCCAATATAAACAGGCAAACCAATCCGGTCCAGTCTCCAGAAAAATCCAGAACGCATGATTCTTTGAGAAGAGAAGTGAACATTTTCCATTGCGTCGATATACTGATAAGTGGTACCAGAAAAGAACCTTACCCGACATATGCACTCGTTAGACACTCGTTACACTAATAGATACACGTGTTATGTACATACATACTGAACAGAGGATATGAAACGTGTTTCGACATCCAAGCCATTCATAATTTACGGCTGCTGCACATTGAGAAAAGTTTTTTGAGAGAGCGAGAAAGAGAGAGAAGGAAGAGCAGCACGCCTCGCACTCGCAGTTCGATTTCACGAAGCCTCGATAGGTGAGTTTTTCTTAAACCCTAGTTTGTCGGAGCATGGAGATTTTTTTGACTAATAATGTCGTTTTTTTCGTTGAATCGTTGGTAGTTGGGGCTGTTTTTGGTTAGGGTTAAGCATTAAACCACTATAATTCCTCTTTTTACTTATACCTTCTGTGTAATTTCTTCAATAGATAGCTTAATATTGGATTCTTGTTTTAACCTTGTGTGCACAAACCCTACCTAGGCAATGCTTGCCTGTTGCATAAGTAAACCAAAAACAACTCTTTTTTTTAAAAAAAAATTTGGTGGGGTTTTGTAATTATGTGTTATTTCATGTCATGTAAATATTTGAAAAACATGCATTTTGTAAAATAAATTAATTCGCTTGTATCTGGTTTCATAGAGTAGAGAGGATGAGCAAACGCAGTGGCAGGATCATTTTTGTGGGGAACCTTCCTGGCGACATTCGTGAAAGGGAGGTTGAGGATCTTTTTTACAAGGTAAATTTATCACTGACTCTAATGCTTCATTTGATATGAAATTTGAATTTGCAATCTTGAGAGATAACATTTCTCTATGAATTGGACAGTGGTTACATGTAAACATTTCTCTATGAATTGTAATATATACTTGTAAAGTTCAAATAGTTAATCTGAACCGTTCAACATGATCTTCATATGAAAATATACTTTGGCCCTTTCTTGTCATGCATGGTTTTGTATCCTTGTTTTATTTGTTTATGAGTTTGCAGTATGGACCTATTGTCGACATTGACTTGAAGATTCCTCCTAGACCTCCGGCCTATGCTTACGTTGAGGTATGAACATGTCTAACTTCTCACTTGACTAGAGTGCTATACTGGTGTTGTATTGGCAACTTGATTGTGTTGTTGACCCCAAATTGAACACTGTTAGTTTTAAGTTATTGAAGAGTCTCATGTAAGTTACTTTCACTTAAGTGTCCCTAAGCTGTCAAAATTGGAGCTCTATCAATGTCCTTAATTTAACCAAAATTAACAAAATTACCCTCAGCTGTCAATTAGTGCATGTTTGGTTGTGGAGTAAAGTTAAGAAGGATTAAATTGCTTACTCCAAGTTAAAGTGGATTAAGTTATTCTTGTTTGGTGGAGTAACTGTGAAGAGAGAGAAAATTGAAAGATGATGGGATCGACAGGCGGAGTAACTGTGGAGTAAGTTACTAGAGGTGTAGTAACTTACTCCGGATTAACTCAATGTTATTTTATCTTACTCCTTGAAATTTACTCCTCGTTTGGCTACTTAAAGGTAGAGTAAGGGGTTTACTCGATAACCAAACATGCACTCAAGGACTAAACATGCCATCTGAGTAGTATATTGGTTGTTAAATGAAGGGAAACTTGCTGTACCAAGTAGCATTTTTGTTAGTGTGCTGAGTGTGTAATTTTTACTTACTGTATGTACGTTGTAGTTTGAAGACACTAGAGATGCCGAAGATGCAATTCGTGGGCGTGATGGATACAAATTTGATGGCGAAAGATTGCGGGTATGTGCATAACTATTGCGTAAAGTGGTATTTTCTTATACCAGTATGTGCTGCAGTGCAGAGTCAAATCTTATTTGTTTGGTTTGAACTTTGAACTAAGGATGATTTTAAATTTCAATCGGATTAAGGATCTGTTGATTTTGTCAAGTTTCAGTCACTTTTAGATGAAGTTTTTGAGCACAAGTGCCATCAGAAGTAGAAGAAACCTCCTTTTTTGTTTAAAAATTGATATATGAATTATATTTTAAAATGATAATTTGGGTGTGAAGCACCCAAAACTTCTACGGAATTGAATTACCTCGTTTATTGTAGACCTGTTTGACAGCAATGACTGTAAAGATGTTTGGCACGGGCACAGTAAGTTTCATGTAAAATAACCTTAAAATAACCCCCCCTGTACAATAATTAGAAGCATCCCTTGAGGAACATTGGTCGGGAGATACGCAATCTCTCTTTCTGCCTACATAAGGTGACAGAAATTTGGTCTTGTTTCTCAGTTCTAGATGCTTTGTTCAAATTGCTCATCTTTCAATTCTGTGTTATTTTTTTATTCTGAAATGAAAGGTGGAGATGGCTCATTTTGGGCGTGGTGGTGGTGGGCCTTCCTCTCGTGATCGTCCAAGCAGCTATAGCAGTGGGTCCCGTGGCCGTGGGGCCATCCCTAGACGCTCAGAGTATCGAGGTGTGTCTTTCTTCAATTTTAAATTTTTTTTTATTCTAGATTCTCACTGATTCCTAATCTGAGCTGTTTAGATGCAATACGAACCAAAGGTTCTTCTCGTATGGGACAAGGCACAGTATAGGGTACCTTTGGTGTTGTTTTATGGATTGTATTTTATTCTTTCTCAGGGAGATTTTTGAATAATTCTCATTTTTGAGGTTTTTAAGCAATATATACAACAATTTTTTTCCCTAGTGCATGGCATTGAATAAGTTGAAATTTAGATTGTTTGCCTACTGTTTATTTTTTAACTCCTTTTGCATTTGTGCATGTAGTTCTGGTCTCTGGGCTGCCTTCGTCAGCTTCATGGCAAGACCTGAAGGTATTTTTCATTATATTCATGTAATTCACATTTTGGCACAAATTTCAACACAGATCTGCAAAACCTCAATTTCATAGATATATTTACAATACAAGATATATGTTAGTACTAGCACATATTCCCGCAAATAAGTATGTTCAATGGGATGAGTTATATTGACGTTCGCTATTAGTCATCAAAATCCATCTATATTAAAATACTATACTTGTAATTGCACATATGACATTATGAACATTCCTATTTTGTAGGACCACATGCGTAGAGCTGGTGACGTATGCTTCTCTGATGTCTACCGTGAAGGCGGAGGTAAGTATAAAAATCAAACAAAGCTATAGCTCGTTAGTACTGCTAGTAGGTCACATCAGTTCATTTGTACTGGTAAACAGTGCTTTTGAGGTTTCTTCAGGATATGGTCTGGTTGGTTTTGCTGGATTTTTCACAAGGAGAAAAGCCCATTTTTGTATCAAAACTGTTCCTGGTCAATGCCAAGTTTCAAGGAAACTGTACTTTTGGTGTTGAATTTCAAAATGGAAGCGGGGGGCGACCTGCTTCCTTTAAAAATTTGTTGGCTGATGTGGAGCTTATTGAGCATACCTTTGTTTATTCTAATACAGTAGCAAGGTGCAATACCATACCAATTACTGGTCAGGCTGGCAGGTGCTAGCTAGGAATTGTGCACGGGCACCGATATTGCGGTACCAGTTTGCTGGCTGGGCCATTGCGTAGGGGCCGGTATGCTTCAGGCCTTCAGCTTACCATGGTATGGGAATTATGGTCTAACTTGCTTTTACCGAGGCTGACAACTTTGCTTTGCTTTTGTAGGAACTGTTGGGGTTGTGGATTACACCAATTATGATGACATGAAATATGCGGTATTTATCTTTTTCTATTTTTTTTTTTTGATCTTGTGTATTCCTTCGTTCATTTCATGAGAGAATGGCTGTTTTTCGACCATTGGTCTATCGTTGGCTCGCCACGCCTATCACGACCCTCCTCCTTTATCCTGGCTTGGGACAGGCTGTGCAGAAACTGCATAGGCGGAGTTTAGGCAGAATATAGTTAATATTAGTATTAGTATTATTACTATTATTATTGATACCATTATTACTATTAGTACTATTACTTATATTATTATTATTATTATTATTATTATTATTATTATTATTTTTATTACTATTTTATTACTACTTACCTTGACTTTATGATTGTAATTGGGTTTTCATTTCTAGCCTACCCCAACTTGTTTGGGACTAAAGGCTTGGTTGTTGTTGTTGTGTATTCCTTCGTTCTGGCCTTCACTAAGCTCTCTATAAAGAGAAACAATTTAAATCGAATTCGACATGATAAGCTATTTATGCCTGTATTATATTATTCAATATATAACACATCATTATAGGACAAAGTTTATAGGCTACCAGTGGCCATTACCTGAATTTAGGAGATGATCGGGAAGATCTCTCCCGAGTGCTGCCAGTCTCTGTTTTGATACCAGAATTGGGATAGTCTAGTGTTATGTAAGATTTCTGTAGATTAATCTGAGATGTTTGCTATGGCAGATAAAAAAACTTGACGACTCGGAGTTTCGCAATGCATTTTCTCGTGCCTATATACGGGTAAGTCTATGCAGTTTTGAATCATCTTGTTTAACCATTGTTGGTAAGGAAACAGGGGAATTGTTTGTGGGCGGTTTCTCTTGCCTCTTTGAAATGGTGTCTATTATATGTGCTTGCAAATCCTGATCCAATGCTGTTCATAACGGTAGTGCCTATCTTGCTTATTTTACAAACAAATAATATCATATATCGGGTACTTTTGGATCACTCTCAAAGAATAGCGGGAGAATAGTTCTATTGGGGTTAGTGCATGAAAATAGTGCTAATCCGAATAGTGTGAGGATAGTGCTAACCTTGTACTATTTTGGTTAGTGCAAATGTTGTTTGGACTGTTCAGCTAATACTTTTATCTTCCATGGCTTGTTTAATATATAATTGAGCATGACATATTTTCTATTTCATGCCTATTTATTAATTTTGAAAATTAATTATGTATTATTATTTTAGTATGTTATTTCAAGGATGATAAAACATAATTACTTTCAGAAATAAACAATGACTTTGGAATTGGCCTAAATTTACATACTTAAATGTCCCTTCTCTCTGTTGGATCTTTTCCATGATCCAAGATCTAATTTTTTTATAAAGCCAAAGTTGGTTACAGATAGTACATAACCAGAAAATAAGAAAGAAGAAATTTGACGTAGCGATTTACAAGAATCCTGTCACATCTACCCAACCAACAATATAAAAAAAAAAGAGAACTTCCACAATCTAAGAAATTTCCTTAAAAATTGACAAAATGATCTCTGACAGCTTTCTCTTGTTTGCATCTTAGCCCCGCTTTGTATAACAAACAAGTACTGAGAAGAAAAAAAAAATGAAGAAATTCAAAAAGAAAATAGTTTTTTGTTTTTATTCTTTTACGCTTGTAGAAGCATAGTGCATGCATATATTGAGGCAGTTCTTGCATTTTGAGGACCTTTTTTTTGGCGGATTTGCAATGAACAGGTGAGGGAGTATGATTCAAAGAGGAACAGCTTATCCAGAAGCAGAAGCAGAAGCCGAAGCCGTAGCAGAGGCCGCTCGTATACGAGAAGCCCTAGTCCTAGCCGCAGCCGCAGCCGTAGCTACAGTCACAAGAGCCGTAGTCGGAGTCCCAGGTATGCATAACACAATTTGGGCTGAAATTTGCAGTCATACCCTGCATTTTGTAGTTCATTCCCTATTCTACTCAGATGAAATAGTCTATTTTTTTTTTGTGGCAGTTGGGGGGTTGGAAAAGTGAAAGATTGTTTTTTTAAATGTGCTGAAATGGTTTCAATTCCACACAATTTTTTATTTTTTTGCCAAACACAACAGGAATAATGCATAGTAAATGTTTTTTTCCACCTTTTTTGGGAACAAGCCCTGAAAGTTTAGACCTTAAGGAGTTGTAGGGCTTTAATTTTTACCTAAGTTTTCCATTCCATCTCCAAGTAACATGAGAAGAGAGAAAAAGTAAAGAACCCAAAGGAAAAAATGGAGATACAATAGGGATAATAAAGTGACCCAGTTATGATATATTCCTTTATTACCCGATAAAGAAAAAGATGATAGAAATTAGTATTAGGCCCATTTTACTTGGTTACTTGTTCAACAGTGGAGATAACTGAATGAATTTGGGGTTCTGTATGCATATTTTTGAGTAAATCATTGATGAAAATGCTATTAAAGAGTATGATAAATGTAAGCCACTTTTTACCATAGAAACTCAGGAAAAAGTGGAATCATCTAGAATTCTTTCATATGATGTGAGGTTAAAGAAACGGGCAAGGCATCATTTATACTTGCAGTAGTTGCGATAATTGAAGAGAACATTTTTAATGTTTTAACTGTATTATGCAGTAGGTCACCTGTAAAGAAACCCTCTCGCCGGTCCTTGTCAAGGTCTGTATCGAGGTACATAAATATTTCTCTCTCTCTCTCTCTCTCTTGAAACCTTGATTTCTCTCTCTCTTGAAACCTTGGCAGGGGCTGCCTTAGATATTTTTCTTTTTCTTTTCCTGTAAGTCTACTTATATGATAGCTGAAGCATAAATATTTTTTGTAATTTTGCAGATCGCCTTCAAGATCCAAATCTCCTGATGCTTCTGTAAGTTTTTTTTTTGTTTATTTCTTATTTCGTTTGGAAAGTAGAAGCTTTTGAGTTGTACTTTTAATAGATGCATTTCACCTACAGATTCTCTCAAGTTCTCTTTTACAATGTGTATAATGTGAAATATCTTTGTATACTCCCTGCTTGACAGGTAGCATCTTTGTATACAATGTCCTTGTGTTCCTAACAATTTTTTTTTTAATTTTTTAAATTCAGGCAGGAAAGAAGGCGGGTAGTGTGAGCCCCAATGAGCGTAGCCTCATACGTGACAGAAGCATTTCTCGCTCTCCATCCCCGGTAATATTTTGTTATCCAGTTATCTCTATTGTAATGGAATGTTATATGGTTAACTATTTCCGACTTCAATATTGTGAGTGACAGAAGTGCATAGGGAAGCGCTCCTTTTTTTTCAGGGTACTTAAGCATAGGGGTGTTCATTGGGTCCAGTAGTTGATTTGGTTTTCAACCGAACTGAAAAAGTTTGGATTAAATGGTTTGGTTTTTTTTTGGTTTAAATGGACCAGTTTGGTTGAATTTTTGAATTACTTTGGTTATTTATATTTGGTTCGGTTTAGATTTTTCAAAACCAAAAAGACCGAACCGACCGAACTCTATATGGTTAGGTTTTTTATATATAATTTATACTTATTTCTATGATTATTAAATGTATTTGGTTCAGTTTTTATATTTGGTTTGGTTTGATTTTTGAATTACTTCATTTTTTTGTATTTGGTTCGGTTTGGACTTATATATAATTCATATTAATTTCTATGATTATGAAATGTATTTGTTTATGTATTGAGTTTTGGCCTTTTAAAATTTAATCTCTCTTATTTCGGTTCAATCAAACAAATTGAAATTTACTTTGGTTATTTTTGGTTCGTTTGTTATTCGGTTGACAATTTTAATTCGGTTGATTCAGTTATATTTTTTTAAAACCAAATAAAATTTTGGTTTGACTATTTTCATTTGGTTTTAACCGAACCGACCCAATGAACAACCCTACTTCAGCAATGACAAATCAATGATGTATAAATATCATGTTTGAACTACTTGGTACAGTTTGTGGTTCTAACCTAAAAAAAAATTGTCAGATGGTATTTGTACACAGTTGTCGGTACATTCAATACCACTGTAAACTTACATTATTGACTTGCATTTTTCATACTATTTTACCAGGTAATATCAGAGTCAAGTGTGTGAAATTCTCCGATGGAATCTATGTGTGGAGTACTGTATGAGTTTGTACCCGTTAGAGTGAGATGTATTGTCTGGTTTTTGGAGTTGGTAGTTAAAATAAAACCTGATCTGGTTTACTCCTTGAACTGTCAGTAGTAGTTTGAAGATGACTTTCCAGGTTGCACTTTGGGAACTAGTTGAATTCATGTAGTATTCGTATTATGATTATTAGTAGTAAGCTTAAGGTTGGTATTGTCATAAAATTCTCTGCTTTTTTTTTTAAGTTATGCTTTTCAAATCACCGATTACGCTACTTTAGAGGATATATACTCGTTCATTTCTTTGGCTGAAGCGAGATTGACCGTGCTTGTTATGCTAACTAGTAAAGAATTCATATCCATTCAGGTTACTAACCTTGGTAAAATGAGATCCGAACCTTTTATTTCAATCTGGCACGAATTTCAAATACTAATATTAAAAAGTTAACACTGCCTCTCAACCTTGAGAACGGAGTAGGTCTGATGTTCATCGGACCTACTTTTAGGTTCAATGAGCATGATGATTGTCCAATCTAATTCAAGATTTGTGCACAAGAAAATTGAAATAGACATGCATGAAGTTAAAAGTGTTCCGCACGAATCAAGCATATTGACGGAGATTAAACCTATCGAACTAGAGTAGGTCCAATGCCCATTGAACCAGAGTAGGTCCGATGGACATCGGACCTACTCTCAAATCCTCAACCTCACCACTCACCAGTCACAAAACATTTATGTCCACTCCACCTACCTAACTACATAGAATTCTTCATTTTATATAAATATTTATGTGCACTTAATTACCTACTAATTACATTCTTGCATGCATGCCCCAAATGATACCACCATGACAGGTCTCAAGTATAAGAGCCACTCAACTAATTAATTATATAAACGCCATCTCATCTCATCTCATAACCCCTTCTCTCTCTCTCGTAACTGACACCATTTACATTACATCACACCACCACATAATTAACATCTCCCTTCCCTCTGATCATCCCCACCCCTCCTCTCCCCTCACATTAGCTTGCCCTACTAGGCTACTACCTACATATATATATATCCTCTAATCTAATCTAATCTAGTCTAATCTTAGTACACCAAACAATCTGCATAAGTATAATAACTACTAACTAATCCTTTCCAATCCTTGCACATTCTTAGTTTTTCCTATAAAAGGCCACATTACGTATTCTGATCAATAATGGTGCTAACAAGGTTCACGGTAGTCATTGAATTTATATCGGTATTATTTTTGTGGGGCAGCATCAAAGCCGAATGCCAACACCACCACGGCCACCCCAGGAGTCCCAAAAACATAATTTATGCACCTCCAACCGGTGCACCACTGAATTCTAATTCCAGCAATTATTCATCTCCGTCAGCATTTACCGAGCCCAGTGACTCCGGTTTGTACTCCCTTTTCGACGTGCGGGCTTATGGGGCGGTCGGCAATGGCATGAGCGACGACACCAATGCATTTAAGACGGTGTGGGACTCTGCATGTGCAGAGATGAATCCCTCCCTGATCTTAGTCCCAGGAGACTACTCTTTCTTGCTTAAATCAACAATTTTTGTGGGTCCTTGCCAGAACAATATCATTTTCCAGGTATATATGTGTATAAAATTTTTATTTTATGCGTGTACTATTAGCTAGCTTACTTTTTTGGGTGTAGGATTTAATTATATGTTGTAATTAAATTAAAAGTGTTCATCATTAACTTACTTTTCTTCTACTTATGGATCTTAATGTTAGTTTATTAATCAACAAATAATGGAGCGGTATTTTCAGGTTACATGAGGTACTAAAAAAAAAAACTAATTTGTAATTGGTTCAAATTTTTGATGGAAATTAAGGTTGATGGCGTCATAGTAGCACCGGGTGAGCCTGATTTATGGCCTGTTGATATTTTTGTGATATGAAATAGCGGAATAATGATGTTGGAAAAACAGAATTCTTGTTATTATGGCATCTGTTGTACAGTGGTCTATATATAAGAAATAAAGAGAAAATAGCTGTTGGAGAAAATAAACGGTAACTTGCCATATTTAGAAATAAAGGTTGAGTAACTTTATATAATAGTTGCTCCCTTTATTTCTATATTTAGCCTATGATGAACAATTATTCTGAGGCTAATTGTTCCCTAATCCTACTTATTTTCTACACTCCCCCTCAAGTTAGGTGTGTAGATATCTCGTAACCCTAACTTGCCTATATTTGCTTCAAACGGTTTTGGATCTAAACCCTTTGTAAAGACATCCGCTAATTGATCTCCACTTCTTACAAACGGAGTCTCAATTTCTTTCGCTTGGATCTTTCCTCTAATAAAATGGCAATCGACTTCAATGTGTTTTGTTCTCTCATGAAATACCGGGTTGGATGCTATATGACGCGCCGATTGATTGTCGCAAAACATTTGCATTGGCAATTGAATTTTGATTCCAATATCCGAGAGAAGTTGTTTGATCCATGTGAGTTCGCTTGCGGTTGATGCCATAGCACGATATTCGGCCTCGGCGCTTGATCGAGCCACGACATTTTGTTTCTTGCTTTTCCATGTGACCAAATTTCCGCCTACAAATGTGCAAAAATCGGTTGTCGATTTTCGATCAAAACTTCCGGCCCAATCTGCATCGGAATAGCCACATAGATCGTTAGACTTGTTATTTTTCATCCATACTCCCTTTCCGGGAGTTCCTTTCAAATACCTTAGAATTCTATTAATTGCTTCTAAGTGTGGACTTCTTGGAGCATGCATAAATTTACTAATTTGACTAACAGAATATGAGATATCCGGTCGTGTAACCGTGAGGTAAATTAATTTACTTACTAACCTTTGAAATTGATTTATATCTTCTAACGGTACACCATCCTCACCATTTAATTTATTTTTACCATCTATCGGTGTTGATGCCGGTTTACACCCTAATTTTCCGGTTTCTTCTAATAAGTCTAAGGTGTATTTTCTTTGGGAAATAAATAGGCCTTGATTTGAGTATGCAATTTCTATCCCTAAAAAATATTTTAAGTAGCCTAAATCCTTAATGTCAAATTTCTCTTTTAATTGGGCTTTTATATTTTTAATATGCTCTTGGTTGTTTCCGGTAATAATAATGTCATCTACATATACTAGAATAATGGTGGTGTTTTCTTTTTCAATTTTGACAAACAATGAATGATCGGCATTGCTAATTTTAAAATTACAAGATATTAAATGAGAGCTTAATTTTTCATACCATGCCCTTGGAGATTGCTTCAATCCATAAATTGACTTCTTCAATTTACAAGCTAGATTACAATTTTGGTTTTTTTCATAACCGGGTGGTAATGACATATATACTTCTTCTTCAAGTGTTCCTTGAAGAAATGCATTTTTTACGTCCATTTGGTACAATTTCCAATTTTGGTTAACCGCAATAGAAAATAATATTCTTACGGTATTCATTTTTGCTACCGGGGCAAATGTTTCATAATAGTCTATACCGTAGGTTTGAGTGTACCCTTTGGCAACTAGACGTGCTTTATACCGTTCTATAGTGCCATCACTATTGTACTTAATTTTATACACCCATTTACAACCTACTAATTTTTTATTTTTTGGTAATTGAATTATTTCCCAAGTACCATTTTTTTCAAGAGCACTCAACTCTTCTTTCATGGCTTTGTTCCACTTGGAACTTTTCATGGCTTCTTCATAATTGTTTGGTTCTTGTTCTTTTTCAATTGAGGTTAAGAAAGCCCTATGATTGGAAGAGACATTGTCATATGTAATAAAATCTTGTATAGGATATTGTACCTTGTAAGTGACAAAATCCCTAAGCCGTGTTGAAGGTTGTGTTGTTCGAATCGACCTTCTCAATGGTGTCTCTTCTATGTCATGATGTTCTTCATTTGAGGAATTTTCTTCTATTTCTTCCTCATTCTCAATTTCACTTTCATTTTCATTTTCATTCTCAAGTGGTGTTGGTCTAGCATTTTCTATTGTAACCGGTGGTAATATAATTTCCTTGGAAGGGTCTCTCAAAAAATTCTCATAATTAATTTCTTTGTAATATGACTCTTTTTCTAAAAATGTTACATCTCTAGAAATATACAATTTTTTATTTTTAGGGTCATAACATTTATACCCATTTTTTTGTGATGAATACCCAAAAAAAATGGCCTTAATTGAGGTATAGTCCAATTTGTCTTGTTTATTATTTTTATGTACATAACATGTACAACCGAAAATTTTTAAATGCTCAATGTTAAGTTTTCTTTGATAAAGAATTTCTAATGGGCTTTTGAAATCTAAATTGACACTTGGCAATCTATTTATTAGATATGTAGCGGTAAGAACGGCATCCGACCAATAAAATTTTGGAACATTATTTTGAAATAAAAGTACTCTAGTCATTTCGAGTAAATGCCTATTTTTCCTTTCGGATACACCATTTTGTTGAGGTGTATAGACGCATGTTGTTTGATGTAAAATTCCCTTTCCTTTAAAAAAGTTTGAGAAATTTTGGTTTACAAATTCCGTTCCATTATCGGATCTAAATATTTTGATTTTGGCTTTGTATTGATTTTCTATAAAATTGTAAAAATCTAGAAATTGTGAAAAAACTTCGCTTTTATCTTTTAGTAAATATAACCAAGTTGTTCTAGAAAAATCATCGATAAATATGACAAAATATTTGAATCTATTAAAAGAGGTAATTGGGGCGGGTCCCCGTACATCCGAGTGAACCAAATCAAATGGTTTCTCGTTTTTACAATTTGATAATTTAAATGGTAACCTAGTATGTTTTCCTAGCTTACAAATTTCACAACTACTATTATCTAATTTTGAGAAATTAAAAAGACTTTTTAAAATCTTGTCGGAGGGATGACCAATTCTTCTATGCCATAGTGTACTCAATTCTTCATTTTTTGTAGTGTTGAAATTGAATTTTTCTTCATTCAAAAAATAAAGCCCATTTTCTAGAAATCCTTGACCAATCATAATCTTGGTTATCCGATACTGAAAAATCACATTGTTTGCTAAAAATATGAGTTCACAATTTAACTCATTCGTGATTTTGCTAATGGATAATAGATTTGATGAGCAATCATTTAAATACAAGACGTTTTGAATTAATTTTGAGAATATAGTTATTGAGCCCTCTCCAAGGATTTCCATTTTTTCACCATTTGCTACCGTAACAAATTTTTTGGTTTCATAATATTTAAAATTGGTCAATAAATTTTTATTTCCAGTCATATGATCTGTTGCACCTGAGTCTAAGATCCATCTAGAATTTTTTGGACAAAACGAAAAATTCGCAACAGAAATCATACCAGAGGTCTTCTGTTTTTCTTGTTTCTGGTTGAGCAACACAGAAAACTGCTCAAGCAGATGTCGCATGGGATCTTGAGAGGAAGATGAGGCGGCAGCGTCTCCAGTTATTAAAGTATTGGGCGGTTCGGATCCGATTCTCCCATCAGCGAAAAAACCCGATCCCTTCCTTTCCGCCTCTTCTTTTCCGCCTCTGTCTCGCTCCCAGCCATGCTTCTCCCCCTTTCGATCTCCGGCTCCGGGTTTCTTGTGCCACTTGGGTCGGAGGTGGGGGTGTAGGAACCAGCACTGGTCCTTGCGATGCCCCTCTCTCCGGCAGTGTTCGCACTTAAGCCCGGTTTGATCCCCTCTCGCTTCGGACCGAAAATTAGGGTTAGGCCTCGCCATTGCTGTGAAGGCTTTGGTCTCGGTATTTTCAGTGGGTTGCGATGCCATCACAGCCCTTCTTGTTTCTTCTCTGTCTACCATAGCTGCCACCTCATCTGAGGAAGGTAGCTCGGCTAGTAACAGGATTTGGGACCGCACAGCCTCGTAGTTAGAATCGAGGCTTGCTAGGAATTGAAAGATGGCATCTTGTTCTTCTCGTTTTTGGATTTCAGTGAGATCGGTGGTGGGAGGCCGATAGACCCTAAGCTCATCTCTTTTCTTTTGAAGGTAACCGTACAATTCCATTGACGATTGGCCTTGTTGTTGTTTTGCTTGTTGGTAATCTCTTTGAATTTGGTAAATATGCGAATAGTTTTTTCTATGACCATAGAATTGCTCGGCTCTTTCCCAAATCTCTAGGGCACTGTCTTTATAAGAGAGTAAGTCAGATACCTTTGGCTCCATGGTTGCGAGGAGCCAAGTGATGACAGTGTGATCGCTTGTTCGCCATTTGGCCAATTCATTTTTCTCGGCCTCAGTTGCCACTGGTTCGGATAATTTTGGGATTTTGAAATCTTTGTCGATGTGATTGCTTTTTTCTCGGCCGCTTAAGGCAAATTTGACTTGCCTTGCCCATACATGGTAATTCTTACCACTGAGCATCACCCCTGTGAGTTTATCGTGATTTTGTGCCATCTTGGTTTTTCTGGTTTTTTCTGGCAGTGAGTGGTTTTACTGGTAAATGAATTTGGGGCTTGCTTTGCAGTTGCTGGTACTGCTGTCTCTTGTTTGTTGGCACTTCTGGTGTGCTTGGATTATTGGTTCTTGCAGTTACTGGTACTGCTGGTTTTCTTGTTTTGAGTCAGGAATTCATTCCCGCTCTGATACCATGATATTTTTGTGATATGAAATAGCGGAATAATGATGTTGGAAAAAATAGAATTCTTGTTATTATGGCATCTGTTGTACAGTGGTCTATATATAAGAAATAAAGAGAAAATAGCTGTTGGAGAAAATAAACGGTAACTTGCCATATTTAGAAATAAAGGTTGAGTAACTTTATATAATAGTTGCTCCCTTTATTTCTATATTTAGCCTATGATGAACAATTATTCTGAGGCTAATTGTTCCCTAATCCTACTTATTTTCTACACCTGTTAAAAGCCGGAGGAATTGGCTCGTGTTTTACAGGGCCAACGGTTTGACCCTTCGAGGCGGCGGCTTGATAGATGGAAAAGGAGAGAAATGGTGGAATCTGCCATGTAAGTCTCACAAGGTCTGCATGAATATTTTATTTTTGTCATTCATGATTTAATTGTTGATTAAAAAACTAAAGAGATATATATATATATAACAGGCAAAAAAGGGGATAGCAATGCATGGAACTTGTGATAGCCCTGTTGTAAGTCGCCTCAACTAAACTGAAATAACTGTCTGATAAAAATTTTGTATTTAAAAACTAACACTTAGAAAAACTTATACTAATTATTTATGTGGTTGTGGTAGGCATTGAGGTTTTTTAGAAGCTGGAATGTGACAGTTGAAGGATTGAAGGTGCAAAACAGCCCAAAGTTTCATTTCCGGTTCGACCAGTGTAGATACGTGACCGTCTCCTCACTTCGTATCAGTTCACCTCCGTCGAGCCCTAATACCGATGGAATCCATGTCGAAGCCACTGAAAATGTGCTCATTCACAATTCTGTCATCTCTAACGGCAACAAAACAAATAATTAAAAACATGTAAATATTTTCTTTTCTTTTTTTAATTTGAACTTGTATTAATTAAATTAGCCTAATTAATTAAACTATTGGTTCATTAATGGTCCAGGTGATGATTGTGTATCCATCAGAGCAGGAAGTCTGAATATTCACATAGAGAATGTAACATGTAGGCACGGCCATGGTATCAGGTACACATCAACAGAACCAGCTTTTGATCTGATCTGGTCCCTCATTTTGCTGAGGCCTGAGGCAGAGTCAAATTTCTCATTCCTAGATAATAATATTCTCACATCTTTTAACAAAACAATGACAAATTAATACATTTTAAGAAGAATTTGCAACTAATAACTATATCATTACTTTTTCTCGCAGCATAGGGAGCCTTGGGAAGCAAAATTCACACGCATGTGTGGCCAATGTCACTGTGAAAGGTGCTGTGATAAGGCACTCCAACAACGGTGTGAGGATCAAGACATGGCAAGGTGGGTCGGGCTCGGTTTCGTCTGTGACCTTCGACAGCATCCACATGGACAAGGTGCGCAACCCTATCATCATAGACCAGTACTACTGCCTCTCAAAGAGCTGTCAAAACCAGACCTCCAACTTGTTTGTTTCCGATATCACCTACACCAACATCAAGGGCACCTTTGACGTGCACAGCCCGCCAGTCCACTTCGGGTGCAGCGACTCGGTGCCATGCACCAATATCACGGTGGCTGAGATAGAGCTGCTGCCGGCCACGGGGCAAATCATATCTGACCCGTTTTGTTGGAATGTGTACGGCATGGCTCGAACCATGACGATACCGCCTCTCTCGTGCTTGCAAGAGGGTTTGCCACGGTCTGTTATGGATATCGATGGCAACACGTGCTATTAATTGAAGTGCTGAAGAATGCATTGATCAATTAATGAATTAATGTATAGATCACGGTGTACAGAATGTATGACCTGATATAGTGGTAATTTCAATTGAATTGCTTTTTTTTTCACTCACTTTTTTACAGTTGATGTTTACCTGGGACTTCATTAAGAATTTATTAATTTAGGATTCCTTGGGGTTGTTTTGGTTAAATATAAGTCAATATGAGGAACAAAAACAAGATGATTTGTAGTTTGATATGCACCGACATTTCCTCAAGTATTAACTCTCCAGTTCATCTCAAATTCATATCACTTCGATCTGGTACCTCATCGTTTTGAGTTTGCACTGGTACATAATACGCAGCATACACGACATCATACATGGATGAAAAAAAATTGCACATTAACCATGTGTAATAGGAGAAGACGTTAGCGCAAAAAAAAGCTCAAACATACCCACACGGTCAATTAGTAACGAACCATGTACGAAAGTCACCAACTTTTGTACACAGTTTGATAATACTGAACCGTGCATGATAGTATATAATCGTACACGGTTTGTTACTGAAAAGTCGTGTATGGTTATCACCAATCTCCAATCACGGATTATTACTTTTAAACCGTGTAGTCTTTGTTCTCGCTTTCTCAACCAACACTCCTCAAAATTAATTCCTTGTACCAATCACTTCCTCGCTATGCACACCTTTTCACCTTCTGCCCCTTAAATCCAATTTAAGTCCTGCCCCCTCTCCACTATCTCTCCATTTTCACTCTACTCTTCATTTTGTTTTCAACCATTAGATTGTGAAGGTTTAATCACAAAAGTTGTGAATAACCTTGAAAATATGTATGTATATATAAATTGTTTCAAATTTGTACAAGTTAGCTTCTTTTATGTTTCTTTAATGGTCAGAATAACACATGGATGCTAACAAGCACATGAAAGAAATAATTTAAATTTAGAACAAATGTACACGATTTTTAAAAAATGACCGTGTATAAATCCTGTTTAGGGTTTTTGGTTTTTCGCGCCTATGACTACCCCTGACCCCAGTCATAAGTTATATACGGTTTAACCACGGACTTAGTGCAATGGCTCTGCACAAGCTCTTATCTCTCTACAGAATGTAGCGAAATCCTTTAACAAATATATAATTATTGTATGGAATTAACCGATGTCATTTATATAAGGAATTGGGTTCACTACTACAAAAAATACATTTACTATCGGGTGTCCTTCGGCACGGATGGTGTATGTAACCAGGGACAGCGCTGTAATTACTTTGAATTTTTTACTGACTGTTTGGTCTAACCAACCGATGGCGTTGATGGCCCTCCTCCATTGCCATGGGTTAAATTTTAAGTACAGTTAGTATTGAGTGACTCTTCAACACTGGTTTGGCTTAATGGACGATGGCATTGAGTGGGTGACTTTTACCATATGTTGTGTTACATGAGCCGTTGATGTTAGTACAAAACAATAACAACTCGTTACCATCTTGAATCGATGACATATATTCTCAGGGGCAATGCTGTAAATCACCTTGTTTTTTTTTCCCTGTTGACTTAACCAAAACAGAGATGGGGCGGCCCAAAGGTCAAGAGTTTGAACCCCACTCACAACTTCGCAGCCTCTGTGAAGATTTCAAAAAAAGACTTAATCAAAACAACCCCCCCAAAAAAAACATGGAACAATGTTCGACTTTCAAAATCCATCTTTAATCAGTCTCAAATTCTATCCACTGTAAAATTCAAAGAGTTTTATTCATCTCTCTCATACACCTAACTTTATTATAGAAAATGAAGTTTATAATTGAACACAAACTCCTATCTAATATCTCAAATTATGCGCTTTCACTCAAGGTTCATTTGTTTTTATCCCCATAATTTCAATTAAAATGTTAATGAACTCACACTTCAATTAAAAATATGTTACGTGGGGGCAAGAAGACCAAAGAAAGTAAGGGTGGAAAATTCTAGGTACACATCATTTAATCCAAACCGTTCAGTTATTTGAAGGGCTTAAATTATTAATTGTACTTCATCATATACCATGGGAGGATAAGATACCTGTGGAGCATAAGGATTCCCTCTCTCCATAGTAAACACCAAGGGTACCTAATTAATTAAACAAAAATTTTGACTTAGGTCTTGCTCCCCACCACTTCTTAATAAAATAGCGAGTTGCGGAGGAGCACTAGACAAAGAAGAGCTACAACCAATTATTTTCCAGCTGGTCTCCGATATACTTTTGGTCTTAACTGTCAAGGTAATTTCCAGGCTTCTTCAGTTTCTGTTGTTTTTTTTAAGTTTTTATCTTGTATGAGGTTTAATTAGTATATATTAATTTTAGTTACCATAGATGTACGTACTATTAGCACAACTATACTTATACTGGTATCCCTAAACATTCCGTTTATTAAGACCAAATTCGGTATCAGTAAAAACGATACACCTTTTTATACACCAGGCTGCCAAGAATCAGTTGGATTCAGTTGGTTGAGGGTCCTAATTCGAATTTTGCTACATTCCATAGAATTCTACATCCATTACTAAATCAAGTGAAAAGAAAATTTTTGAACAAAATTTATTTCCAATTTACTATATAGATATGATGGACATGATAGAATAAACATGCAGTGAATGTAATCTTCAAGTTCGCTAAAAGTTCAAGAGACACGTGATGGCTGAAGCTGTGGTGGGGTCTTTGCTCCTAAAAATTGGTTCTTCTTTAGTGATTGAACCAGTCAAATCTACTTGCTCATTCCTAAATAGCGAAGCATGGGATATGCATAACTTCTTCGATGAGATGAAATATATCCAGGCAGAATTAGAGAGCATCCGAGGGTTCCTACATGAAGCAGAGAGGTTTAGTGAGTCAGATGCTAACATAAAAAATTTCATCCGGAAAATAAGAGGGGTTGCTTTTGATATCGAAGATATTGTAGATGAGTTCACTTACAAGCTTATTGAGCAGAACAGAGGGGTTGTAGCAAAATCTATCAAGAGAGTCGTGCATGTCAAGACTTGGTACAAGCTCACCAAAAAGCTCAGAAAGATAAGAACTCAACTTGTAAATATCCAGAACAGAAAAAAACGATTCCAAACCAATGGTATTGTAAAAAGAGGAGAACCCCAAGAAGTTGGGACATGGATAACAGCAGAAGATGAGCATTTTAAAAAGGAAGGTGATCTTGTAGGAATCGATGAAAATAAGAAAAAGCTTATGGAAATGTTGAGTGATGATGGAAGTAAACACAATGTAATTTCGGTGTGGGGGATGGGTGGGGTGGGGAAGACCACTCTTGTTACTCATGTTTACAACACTATAAAACGATCCTTTGATGGATGTGCTTGGATTACAGTATCTCAAACCTGGGAAAGGGATGAATTATTGAGAAAGATATTGCAAGAATTGCATAGAGAGGACTCAAATGGAATTAACATCGATGGAATTGAGACCAAGGATTTTCGAAGTTTGGTTCCAATAATTCAAAACTATTTGCACAATAAAAGGTATTTACTCATCCTAGATGATGTGTGGACCCCCGATTTATGGCATTGTATAAGGGACAAACTCCCAGAAGGTAACGCTGCCCGAATCATTTTAACAACGAGGAATCGAGATGTAGCATTATTGGCCCCAGAGCAACAAATCATGGAGATTATCCCACTTGGGGAACACCATTCATGGGATCTCTTTTGTAAAACCGCATTTAAGAAAAACAATACCAACACTTGCCCAGAAGAATTAACTATGTGGGCGAGAAAAATTGTAGAAAGGTGTGGGGGCCTTCCCCTTGCTATTTTAGCCATAGGAGGCGTTATGGCATGCAAGGAACAAACGGAGAGGGAATGGAAGAGAATGTGGGAAGACCTTGAGCATGAACTAGCACATAATCCAAATATCGAATATGTAAATAGGATTTTACAACTAAGCTTTGCAGATCTTTCTTGTAATCTCAAAAATTGCTTGCTTTACTGTGGCATTTATCCAGAAGATTACGAGATCTATGCAAGTAATCTAACCAACCTATGGATTGCAGAGGGATTTGTTGAGACAAGTGGAAGAAGAACACAAGAAGAAGTAGCAGAGGACTACCTGAATGAACTTGTTAGTCGGTGCTTGTTGCAAGTAGTTGAGAGAGATGAGGTTGAAAGAGTTCAAAGGTGTAGCATGCATGATATTATTCATAGCATGGTTGTTTCAAAATCAGAGGAGGAAGAATTTTGTGTGGTTCATGGCAGTTTAACAAGCTCACCTAGAGGCAGAGTACGCCGAGTCTCTATTCAAAATTGTAATCTTGAATATGCAAGAAACAATGAATACTCTCTTCGTTCAATATCTACCTTCAACAGTAAAATAAGTCTGGACTCACTATGCAGAATGCTAAGATCTTCCAAATTGTTACATGTTTTGGATTTATCCGGCATCTCTATAGAAAAATTACCAGAAGAGGTGTTTCACTTATTCAACTTGCATTATTTGGGGTTGAATAAAACTGGAATAAAAGAGCTCCCAAAAGCAATTGAAAGACTACAAAACTTACAGTACTTGTTTGCTTTGGGAACTAAAATTGTAGAACTTCCAAATGAGTTAACAAAGTTGCGAAGGCTGAGAGCACTGTTGGTGAGTCCTGATCCTATTCTTGAAGATGAAGTTGAAATTGATTTTTTTAATGGAGTACTGCCACCCAAGCAGATATGGAAGCTAAAGAATTTACAAGAATTAGGAGTTATTAAAGCAACTGATGAAATAGTAAGAAATTTTGAAACTTTAACAAAGTTAACAAGGTTATATATCTCAGAAATAAGAAGCAAACACTGTGAGGTCTTTTTTACTGCTATAAGTAAATTCAGTCATCTTGAGCATCTCATTGTTCAGGCAAAAGATGGGGAAGTACTGCAATTGCAAGCTCTCAATACATCAGCATCACTTATAATTTTCTCCGGGCAGCTGGAAAGAACTTCAGTACCTCAGTTTTCCAGGTCACTACAACGTCATAATAGCATTGGAGAATTGGTGTTATACAATAGTGGGTTGGACGAAAATTCTTTCTCCTGTCTTCAGGAGATACATAGCTTGAGAATCCTTCGTCTCATTAAATATGAAGGGAATGAATTGTTCTTTAATGAGATTTCCTTTCCTATGCTTCGAAAACTTGAGGTGAATGAAGCTCCCCACCTTCAGCGCATTGAAATCAATAAGGGGGCAATGCCAAACCTGGAAGAACTACAAATTTCCTACTGTCCTGGATTAAAGGAGCTTCCTCGAGGAATTGAGTACCTATCTAAACTTAAACTTTTTAAATGGGATAATCCAGATGGAACATTGGTGGAGAGGCTTAAAAGGGAAATGAAAGAGGAACAAACAAGTGAGGACCGCATGAGAATTCTTAGGTTATTCAAGTTCAGAAATGTTGAACATTTACAAGGTATTCTTTACAACATTCAAGCAATTTTCTTAATTCCATGCATCTGTTTATTCCTCTGTTTCTATATATGGTTCTTTCCCTTGGTTAAATATATACACTTGTTATTCTTATTACATTTATGTTTAGAAACCTGAACATTTAAAAATTATTAATCGAGAATTTTTGGATTAATTATTTTTTTGACAAACCAATTTTTCAATAGTTAATGAAAGTTAAAAGGATAAGTATATATCTATTCTGATGAACCTAGCTTACTTTATTGGATAATCTTGGTGTTACCAACCGTACTAATTAGAGATGCTTATTATTAATTATTATAGATAAATTGCAATGCACATGTGCAAACTTATATAGGAAGGAACGAATTAAGTAGTATTTTCTTTCTTTCTTATTTATTAATTTATTACTTATTGTTATGATATTTTCCTTAATGAGGTGGAATCAATTACAGGCGGTTCCACTGACTCTGAGTTGGATTCTGATGATTCTGGTTCATGATTTGATAGTGTAGCTTCTTCTGGTTCATGGGTGAAAACTTTTAGTTGTTTGTTTGCTTGCCTGTTTTGTATAATTCTCTTTAATCTCTGCTTTTATGATCCTAGCAAAACTGTAATGCTCGTTGGTAGATGCCTCCTAGATGTGGTTGTTATGTGATATTATTGTTTCTCTGATGCTTAATATTTTTTTTTTGTGTGCATCAACTTTTATTTGATACATTTATTATGCTATTCAACATGTAAGGATATTAATTGTTGGACTGTATATTTTTAATTTGTTGATTGTGAACTACCTAGTGAATGTTTATACTGTATTGTTTGGAGTACACGATTTCACTATGCTCCGTATTATTTATATGTTGTTTTTCATTTCCGCGGAATTCGAATCCCGCTGTTGTTTTAATATCGGATAAATATCCGGATCTGTTTTATTTGAATTCGGATCTGACTCGGATTCAAAAAGAATAATTCGTATCCGGATCTGTTTTATTACACATATTAATCTATTTGTCATTTTTATATAGCTTTATCGTTAATTTTGTTTTTACCAAAGTTAGACTGATTATTAAATGGTTAACGACTTTTTACCAAAGCGTTATCTTTATATAGCTCTATCTTTCATGAGAAGTCCACATATATCGATCATATATATTCTTATTCATCTTAACAACTCACTTTATATAATTTATAATATAATTGGGTACTATCTTTATTAGTTAGGATAACATTTTGTAAAATTAAAACATACAATTCACATATAAAAATCTTCAATTTTATTGCGTACGAATCTCCATGCGATACAACAAAGACTGAGAGGTCAGCTGGAGCCCAGGTAGAGTCGAATTTGGATTCCCTAAAATAACTCAAATTTTGAGTTTGAATACTGACTGTTCGATCTGCTCAGGCTGTCAGGCATGAATATTAAAGGGGTCATGCATTCTACCTCGGGAGAAAGATTGGACCGAATTTAAATCAGACGGTCCCGATCTAAACTCAAAACTTGGTTACTTTAGGTGATCCAGACCGGTAGAGTCGGAACCGCCTGCCATTGTACATTTCCCTACAAACATTATTTCGTAACTAATGCCCAAAACCTAGTTTTAATTCAAACCTAACAATTGTAAATGGGCCTATTTTATTTCCTCAAAGAAGTTGTATGAAGAAGGCTGGGAAGACCTCTCCCCGAAGGGAAACGAAGGCTAATCGCAGCCTTTTGTTTGGGTCGAGTTTTGTAGATAGCTTTTTATCTGACGCTTCAGATTCGTTTTTTTCTTTAGCAAAGTTTTCTACGGTACGAAACGTATAACTTCTGTACAGAGAGTTTAAAAAACAAAAATAAATATGCAATCAATTTCAACTAAATTATTTTTTTATAAAGCAAGAGAATTTAAAAATACGAATATCTTTTCGGACAAATTCAATTATTTAACTAAATAACAAAACATGTAAATAAAAGTTATAATTAGCATTTTTCTTATAGCAAATATCATGTACTAAATAACAAAAGTATATAAAAATTATTGCTCAATATCACGATTTATTATTCAAACATTGTAATATAATTTTATTTTGTATATTACCCTATAGGGTAACGGGTACGAAATAGTCTTTACCCGTACCCTTACCCGTTTAGCTAACGAAAAAAAATTCTTACCCATACCAATACCCAATTAGCCAACGAAAAAAAAACTTTACCCATACCCGCCTTATTGAATACGGTATGGGTAGAATAAATGGGTAAAAGGGTATCATTGACACCCCTAATTTGAACCCTCCTCTAATATCATATTTACCCTTCTAAATTTTGAAAACTCACAAATTTTTCTAATTTATTAATTTATCTATGGTAACTCATTTGAAGTTAATGAAGTATTCATTTACCTTTGATTCAAAAATAAAAAATACTTAACATATTTTAAGAGAAATTTTTTAGTCTTCTAGTTGGTCGATTTTGAGAGCAAATGGTTTACTTTCTTACTTATGACCCACACACATATGCATATACCTAAATGTCACTGTGTATGTGTCAGAAAAAAAGAAATGAATCATTTGTGCTCGAAAATTGATTAGTTAAAAGACATAATATTTTTCTTACACATAGGTCATATTTTTATTTTTGTAATAAAGGGCAAAATGAGTACTTTATAAATTAAAAATGAGTTTTAATAGAAAAGTAAATAATTGGGTAAATTTGTCAATTTTTTTAGTTTTGAAGGGTAAATATGATATTATTTATTTTAGAAGAAAAAGTATGTAATTTCAAGATTTTTGAGAGGTATACTTGAAATTTCTCCATTTGATTCTTAGAATTTTAAAATATGGAGAAACTAAGTGCTGAAGTTTTTTTTTTTTTTTTTTTTTTGAGAGTGGGAGAGTTGACCTTGAGGAAATCCAACTACGTACTACCAATCAATTATTGGTGCCTCTAGACCTACTACTCGTCTACTCCCACTCAGATCTGCTACATTTCTCCTCTCCTTTGAAGAATTATCGCAAAGTCCATCCATCTTAAACACAAGGTATACTTTGTCGCATCTCCTTGCTTTGTTCTGCTTTCATCTATTATACTTTGTCAAGTCCCTATAATATATGCAGGCCATTTTTTTTTTTATGGATTGTTTCAGATCATCACACCTTTATAGAACAAACGAATCAAACATGATTTTTTTTCCCTGAGGTGAATAATAGATGAAACCGGAATGGGGTGTGCTGATGGGCATCGGTTGGCGCGATGACTGATCTTAATCGGGTGATCTGTGTTTAGATTTGTGCGAATTAGATTTATACAGATATAAACACGTCCGCACGGATCTAAAGGCCCATAAAAAATATCCCGCTCCATATATAGAAGAAACAATTCATGTGTTGGTGTGCTGTAATTTTATTTTATTATTAGTAATTGTTAAGCTAAAATAAATTGTGACTTTGCATTAAGATATGTATTGGTATGGCAGGCTTTGATCTGAACGGGAGACAATCAACAGAAACACGAGTTCGACCGAGGCGACATGATTTCAGGATGAAAAAGCTCGCTCACTAAATTACATCAGAAGCATAGGAATTTGACGAGAATCGAATAGACCTTGTGAAAAGACATTGTTGCTTTCTTCTACCTCGTCTCACGTATAGCTGACACGGCATGTGATATTGACAGTTTTTCTGATCAGGTAACGATCGATACCTCCTTAATCCACATCGATTCCTTTACCTTTCTATATTTTTCTTTTTTTACTTTTCTTCTTGCTGAAGTTGTAAACTGTAACTGGCCCTGATGGTGAGTTAGAAGAAATAGCTAACTATTTTTAGTGTCACATAATGAATTCTTCTCAAAGAAAAAAAATTCTTTTAATATCAAAAATTCAATTAATTCGTTTTTATCGAAGACATCTCGATCTATGAAATTGAATTGAAGTCGTGTCTTCTTGATTCTGATTAGAGCCGCAGTGAAGTTGGATTTATGATTACATGCCTATGGGATATGTGGCACGGTAATAAGATGTGGAAAATGACTTTTTGTATCCTATTTATAATGAAAAAAGAATAAACGAATAGAAATATATCCAAATTCAAAAAATTAAGAAACAACTAAAAGAAAAATTTGACATAAAAGATTTAGGATATCTTAAATAATTTTAAGGAATAGGCTACCTCTTCGGATAAAGGACTTTTTATTTCGCAAAGAAAATATACACTTGATTTGTTAAAAGAAACCGGTAAGCTATGCTGTAAATCGGCCTCTACCGCAATTGACAACAAATGTAAATTAAATAGTGAAGATGGTGAACCTTTAAAAGACATAAGCCAATTTCAAAGGCTTGTTGGAAAATTGATCTATCTAACGGTTACCTGTCCGGATATTTTATTTTTCGTAAGCCAAATTAGTAAGTTCATTCACTCATCAAGAACACCACATTTAGAAGCGGTAAATAGAATTTTAAGATTTAAAAAAAAATATCGGTAAAGGTATTTGGATGAAAAATAATAATTCTAATGATATATGTGGCTATTCCGATGCAGATTGGGCCGGAAGCTTCGATAGAAAATCGACAACCAGTTTTTGCACATTTGTAGGCGGAAATCTAGTCACATGAAAAAGCAAGAAACAAAATGTTGTAGCACGATCAAGCGCCGAAGCCGAATATCGTGCCATGACATCAACCGCAAGTGAACTAACTTGGATCAAGCAACTCCTATTAGACATGAGATTTAAAACTCAAGAACCGATGAAAATATATTGCGACAATAATTTGGCACGATACATAGTTTCAAATCTTGTGTTTCATGAATGAACAAAACACATAGAAGTGGATTAATTGCCACTTTATTAGAGAAAATGTTCAAGCAAAAAAAATTGAAACACCATACGTAAAAAGTGAAGATCAACTCGCTAATATCTTCACTAAAGGCTTGGATCCGGGTCCATTTGAGAAAATTACAAGCAAGCTAGGATTGTACGATATATACATTCCTAACTTGAGGGGGAGTGTTAAAAATAACGGCTAGTTACAAATTTGAATTGTAACGGCTAGTTGTAGGAAATAGTGTCATGTAATTAATAGGCTAGGAGTTAGTGGTTAGTGGTTAGTAGTTGTAATTAATAGTACAACGACTAGTTTTTATTTTTCTTCTATAAATAGGGATACATATAAAGCTGAAAATAAGTTTGCAATAATAATTTGCTTTCTTAAATCTCCTCTTCTCTCTTACAAAAATTAACAAGAGCACGAGATAAAGAGACAACTCAAAATAATTTGTATCAGACTTAATTCTCTTTATTACAAAGAGTCATGATATAAGCTACATATTAAAAATACAAAGCCTAACAGGCCCGAATAGGAATTTGGGTCAAAACATAACATGTACTTTAAATATAGAGATAAATCAATAGCAAGGATCAATTCATAATTAATATGCATATTATCATATATAACCTCACTCTTGAAAATATTATAACAGAATAATTATGGATAATAACGAAAATGCAGATAAAATCTGACCAATATGACTCGTGATCCTTCTACCACCCCAGCTGACACAACATAACCCACATGGCACAAAATTCACATCCTCCCTGGAACTTAAAAGATAAACTTTTAGAATTACTGAATCCGGACTGGTCTTTTAATTTTGCATGAATATCAAACCTCAAATAATACTGTCCCTATGCTAACCCGAATCTCAAAGCGGATGAGAGTAAATCTCAAACCGTAAAATGAAGAAAATCTTTTACACATATTGGAGAGGATATTCTTCCCATGGCACATGTATACCCCTCAAAAGCCTTGAAATTACGTATTTCTCCTTCTGAAGTTCATAGTATCATATTTATCCTTCTAAATTTCAAAAACTCAAAATCTACCCATTTTGTTGCATTTTTTTAATATTAATTCTAAACTTATAAAATACCCATTTTTATTCTTTATCAAAAAAACATAAAGGGGTGTATACATGAAATTTCAAAATTTTTTTTAGGGATATGCATGGAATTCCTCCTAAATTTTTTTGCAGCTCTCGTTATCGTTCACTGATTAGTCCATGCAGGTAGATCCAGTTAGACCAGTTAAGAGCATTTAATATAACAAAAGGCACCTGTTTAAAAGATGAAGTCAAAACTCAAAAGCCCAAATAAATTCAGTTTCCTGACTAGCGTTAGTTTTGAGGAACGATTGGTAACAGAGAGAGATGACAACAGCTGAGCTGGGATTAAAAAAACAACCAAGTAAAGAGGAAAGGTTCAAAGAGAAGAAACAGAGGCTTGCTGCTATTGGTATTTCATTTCTCTCTGTATTTTATACTCTAGTAAGCTATTTTACTGTCAAACTGTAAAATTTTCTACTCTACTAAACTATTTTTTATTTTTTTAATAAAAGATAAAATGGGTACTTTATAAATTTAAAATGAGTTATCATAGAAAAGTCAATAAATTGCATAAATTTGTGAATTTTTTGAAGTTTAGAATTGGGTAAATATGATATTATGAATTTTAGAGGGGAAAATACGTAATTTCAAGATTTTTGAGGGGTATACATGAAATTCCCCCATTTGATTATTAGAATTTTAAAATATGGAGAAACTGAAGTCCTGAACGTTTTTTTTTTTTTTTGGGAGGAGTGGGAGAGTTGACCTTGATTGCTGCGAGGAAACCCTCAGATCTGCTGCTACCATTCCATTTATAAATTTCAAATATCATCTTTACCTTTCTAAATTTCAAAAACTCACATATTTATCTAATTTATCTATTAAAACTCATTTGAAGTTTATGAAGTATTAATTTACTCTTTATTAAAAATAAAACGTACGTAACATGTTTAAGAGAAATATTTATTCTTCTAATTGGTTAGTTTTGAGAGCTATTGGTTTACTTTTTGTAACACACACATGTGCATATACCTAAATGCAATTATGTATGCATCATAAGTAGATAAATTAATTATTAGTGCTCGAAAACCGATCAGTTAGAAGACATAATATTATTCTTACACATAGGACATATTTTTATTTTTTAATAAAGGGTACAATATGTACTTTATAAATTTAAAATGAGTTTTAATAGAAAAGTCAATAAATTGGGTATATTTGTGAATTTTTGAAATTTGGAAGGGTAAAACTAATATGAATTTCAAGATTTTTCAGGGGTACATGAAATTCCCCCATTTGATTATTAGAATTTTAAAATATGGAGGAACTGAAGTCCTGAAGGTTTCTCTCTTATTTTTTATTTTTTTTTATTTTTGGGAGGAGTGGGAGAGTTGACCTTGATTGCTGCGAGGGAATCCAACTATTACCAATCAATTATTGGTGCCTCTGGATCTACTACTCCCACTCAGATCTTCTGCATTTCTCCTCTCTCTCCGTTGAAGAATTATCTCAAAGTCCATCCATCTCAAACACAAGGTATACTTTGTCATCTCCTTATTGCTTTCTTCTGCGTTCATCTATTATACTTTGTCAAGTCCCTATAATATATGCTATTATATATGCGATGAAAAACAGACTATTTTTTTTTTTTTTATGGATTGTTTCAGATCATCACACTTTATAGAACAAACGAATCAAACATGATTTTTTTTCCCTGAGGTGAATAATAGATGAAACGGGAATGGGGTGTGCTGATGGGCATTGTTTGGTGCGATGTCTGATCTTAATCGTGTGATCTGTATTTAGATTTGTGCGAACAGTTTAGATTCACAAAGGAGGGAGAGGGTTTGGATTTATACAGATATAAATATGTCCCGACGCCCGCACGGATCTAAATGCGAACTAGACGATTTAAACTGATCATTGAACCAACCTCCCGCTCCATATATAGAAGAAACAATTTTATTTTATTATTAATAATTGTTAAGCTATAATGGATAGATGTCATATACATATTCAATGAACATGTCAAGCAAAAGTAAACAAAATTAAATTTTTGACTTAATTTGCAATAAGATATGTTGTGATATGGCAGGCTTTGATTGGAACGGGAGACAATCAACACAAACATAAGTTCGACAGAGGTGACATGATTTCACGATGAAAAAGCTCACTCACTAAACTACGTCAGAAACAAAGGAATTTGACGAGAATCAAATAGACCTTGTGAAAAGACATTGTTGCTTTCTTCTACCTCGTCTCACGTAGCAGAGAGGGCAGGTGATATTGACGGTTTTTCTGATCAGGTAACGATCGAGCCCTCCTTATCGATTCCTTTACCTTTCTATATTTTTCTTTTTTTACTTTTCTTCTTGCTAAAGTTGTAAACTGTAACTGGCCCCGATGGTGAGTTAGAAGAAATAGCTCATTTTTAGTGTGACATAATGAATTCTTCTCGAAGAAATTTTTTTTTTAATATCAAAAATTCAATTAATTCGTTTTTATCGAAGACATCTCGATCTATGAAATTGAATTGAAGTTCTGTCTTCTTGATTCTGATTAGAGCCGGAGTGAGGTTGGATTTATGATTACATGGCTATGGGATATGTGGCACGGTGATAAGATGTGGAAAATGACATTTTGTATCCTATTTATAATGAAAAAAGAATAAACGAATAGAAATATATCCAAACTCCTTTTGAAGAATTGTAGAGAACTATTTTATACATTTTCAAAATATAAGGATTAATGAGGTATTTGAACATTTGTGCAAAGGTAGAAAGAAATACTTATACTCCCCTTTGAGTTTTGATAAACGTCCCTCTTTTTAATCACTAATTTCACTTAAATGTAATGTACATATCATCACTAATTCCACCAATTTCTCTTTATATGCTTGTAGGTGTTTTGCAAAAATAAAACTATTTATTGAAAGTAATTGCCAACATATAAATTGCAAAAGAAATTTGTTTACCTTTTTTTGAACCGGATTCTCCACTCTGGAAGATAGTACCACTTCTAGTCTGCCATCATTCTATAAGCTAGGTGAAAAAGTCTATTTACTTTTATTGGATCAAATTGTGACAGTATCCGCGAGGATAAAAAGTAATTATCTGCGAAAATATACCGACAAAAATATGCTTTTTCTATTAGAGACGGGAGTATATGCGAGGGTATCGTTGACCTCAAAGCCATATACCAATAATATTTTACTCTAAAAATATATAGAAAATAATGTACAAGTCTTGTACATAAATTATGACAATAAATAAATGAGGGTCAACTCTACCTAGAACTAACCACCGCTGCGCACTCACTAAAAAAAGTTGAAATATCAATATCTTCGTAGCAAAACGAAGAAAAATAAATTATATGTGTTGATTTTTTAACATAGAGGGAAGAAATGGAATAGAGAAATGATCAATAGAAAAGTTATTTTGCTATTCTGATCTTTACACTAGATTTACATGGGATATATATAGAAATGGTCCCAACGGTATTCTTAACGCTCTAATTTCTATAAATGAAAAATATGGCTGAGTTGTGTATTAAATTTTGGGCCAACGATAAAAATGCCATATGGCTTTGAGGTCTAAATTAATTTTCATTCTCAACACTCCCTTTCAAGTTAGGCGCGTAGATGTTAATTAGTGCTAACTTGCGATTATTTTTCTCGAATGGTCTCGGATTCAATTCTTTTATAAACATATCCGCCAATTGTTCTTCGTTTCTTACAAATGGGGTCTCAATTTCTTTCGCTTTAATTTTTTTCTAATGAAATGACAATGCATTTCAATGCGTTTTATTTGTTCTTGAAACATAGGATTAGATGTGATGTGCCTTGCTTCTTGATTGTCACAAAACATTTTTATTGGATCTTTTTGTATGATTTCCAATGTCCGCTAAGAGTTGCTTGATCCAGGTTAGCTCACTAGCAGTTGATGCCATGGCTCAATATTCCACTTTGGCGCTTGATCGAGCCAGGATATTTCGTTTCTTGTTCTTCCATGTGACTAGATTTTCGCCTACAAATTTCCAAAACCGGTACTCGATTTTTGATCGAAATTTCCGGCCCAATCTACATCAAAATAGCCACATATATAATTCGAATTGTTGTTTTTCATTAAAATTCTCTTCCCGGGTGTTCCTTTTAAGTATTTAAGGATTCTATTTATAGCTTATAAATGTCGAGTTCGTGGTGAATGCATAAACTTGCTTCTTTGGCTCACCGAGAAAGAAATATGAGGTCATGTGACCGTAAGGTAAATCAATTTTCTTACAAGTCTTTGAAATTGGTTAATGTCTTGGAAAGGTTCACTGTCCTCCTTGTTCAATTTACATTTATTATCAATTGGTGTAGAGACTGACGTACATAGCTATTTCAATTCCAAGAAAATATTTCAATAGTCCTAAATCCTTGATGTCAAATTTTCTTTTAGTTGTAACTTAATTTTTTTAATTTCTTCTTTATTGTTTCTGGTAATAATTTTGTCATCTACATATACCAAGACTAAACTTGTAAATTTACCGCTGTTTTTGAAAAGTAAGGAATGATCTGAATCACTAATTTTAAAATTGCAAAAAGTTAAATAAGAGATTAGCTTTCTATACCATACCCTTGGAGAATGTTTTAGCCCATATATCAATTTTTCAAGCCTATGAACTAGGTTAGGATCATCTTGTTTATTATGTCCGGGTGGTAATGTTATGTATAGTTGTTCCTCAAGTGTCCCTGGAAGAAAGTCATTTTTTATATCCATTTGGTACAATGTCCAATTTTGATTTACCGCTATAGAAAATAAAATCCTAAGGTATTTACTTTTTTTCACAGGTGCAAAAGTTTCTTGATAGTCTATTCCATATGTTTTGGTGTATCCTTTGGTTATCAAACGTGCTTGGTACAGTTACATAGTACCATCACTATTGTATTTAATTTTATAAACTCATTTGCATCATACGAGTTTTTTTATTTTTGAGTAATACAATTACCTAGTTTCATTTTTCTTTGAGTAAGTTTATAAACCCGTGTAATTTGCCATCTTATCCATTCTTTTTCTGAGTTTACATATGAAATTAAACAGTTGTACTAACATGTATCAAGAAAACTTGATTTTAAAATTTATCCTAAATATTTGGCATAGGGAGTTGTAATTTATCATTGAGTGAGGCTATGGTACGTACTATGCATAGTGCATATATGTCCGTATCATGAATCAATATTTTTATGTTTAAAGTTCAAACAATTGATCTGAACCATACAACATGACCTCCATATTAAAATGTACTTGTAGATCAAATTTGACATTTTTTAGAATTATTTTACTATTTTAATAGATAGGTAGAAAATTATTTATCTAAATATTCTAGACCATACAAAAGTTCTGATATTCTACCTATATAAAAAAATATTACAAAAATCTAAATAATATATAAAAGTTAGTTTGCAAGTACATTTTCATATAAAAATAATGTTGAATTGTTCAAATCAATCATTTGGACTTTGAAAAATAAAATATTGATCCATAGTACGAACTAATCCGCGTTATTCATAATGCCATAGCCTTACTGTTTATCATTTAAGTATCTAACTATTCCTATTTCTATTAACCGTTCAGTTATTTGAAGGGCTAAAATTTATTAATTGTACTTCATCGATCATATACCTAGGAGGATAAGATACCTTGGGAGGTAAACACCAAGGGTAGCTAATTAATTAAACCAACATTTTGACTTAGGTCTTGCTCCTAACCTCTTCTTAATAAACTAGCGAGTTGCGGAGGAGTACTAGCTAGGCAAAGAGGAGCTTCAACCACTCTGGTCTCCAATATATTTTTGGTCTCAACTCTCAAGGTAATTTCCAAGCTTCTTCAGTTTCTGTTTTTTTTTTAGGTTTTTATATTGTATGAGGTTTAATTAGTATATATTAATTTTAGTTACCATACATGTACTATATCTAATGTTGGGTCGTTTGTACAACTATACTCATACTGGTATCCCTACACATTTAATTTATTAAGACAGAGCAAATTCGGTATCAGTAAAAACGATACACCTTTTTGTATACCGGCCTGCCAAGCATAATTAGTATATCTAATGTTGGGTCGTTTGATTCAGTTGGTACCTAAACTCCTAATTCATTCGAATTTTGCTACATTCCGTAGAATTTTACATTCATTACTAATTCAAGTGAAAAGACAATTTTTGAAGAAAAATTTCCAATTTACTATATAGATATGATGAACATGATAAGAGTAAACATGCAGTGATTTCAATCTTCTAGTTCGCTAAAAGTTCAAGAGACGTGATGGCTGAAGCTGTGGTCGGTTCTTTGCTCCTAAAAATTGGTTCTGCTTTAGTGATTGGACAAGTTAAATCCGCTTGTTCAATCCTAACAAGCGAAGCAAGCGCTATGCATAACTTCTTCGATGAGATGAAAGATATCCAGGATGAATTAGAGAGCATCCGAGGGTTCCTACATGAAGCAGAGAGGTTTAGTGAGTCAGATGCTAACATAAAAAATTTCATCCGGGAAATAAGAGGGGTTGCTTTTGATATTGAAGATATTGTAGATGAGTTCACTTACAAGCTTATTGAGCAGAACAGAGGGGTTGTAGCAAAAACTATCAAGAGAGTCGTGCATGTCAAGACTTGGTACAAGCTCACCAAAAAGCTCAGAAAGATAAGAACTCAACTTGTAAATATCCAGAACAGAAAAAATCGATTCGAAACCAATGGTATTGTAAAAAGAGGAGAACCCCAAGAAGTTGGGACATGGATAACAGCAGAAGATGAGCATTTTGAAAAGGAAGGTGATCTTATAGGAATCGATGAAAATAAGAAGCAGCTAATGGACATGTTGAGTGATGACAAAAGTAAACACAATGTAATTTCGGTGTGGGGGATGGGCGGGGTGGGGAAGACTACTCTTGTTACTCATGTTTACAACAAGGTAAAACAATCCTTTTGTGGATGTGCTTGGATCACAGTATCTCAAACCTGGGAAAAGGATCAATTATTGAGAAAGATATTGCAGGAATTGCATAGAGAGGACCCAACCGGAATAACTATTGATGGAATTGACACCAAGGATTTTCGAAGTTTGGTTCCAATAATTCAAAACTATTTGCACAATAAAAGGTATTTACTCATCCTAGATGATGTGTGGACCCCCGATTTATGGCATTGTATAAGGGACAAACTCCCAGAAGGTAACGCTGCCCGAATCATTTTAACAACAAGGAATCGAGATGTAGCATTATTGGCCCCAGAGCAACAAATCATGGAGATTATCCCACTTGAGGAACACCATTCATGGGATCTCTTTTGTAAAACCGCATTTAAGAAAAACAATACCAGCACTTGCCCAGAAGAATTAACTATGTGGGCGAGAAAAATTGTAGAAAAGTGTGAGGGCCTTCCTCTTGCTATTTTAGCCATAGGAGGTGTTTTGGCATGTAAGGAACAAACGGAGAGGGAATGGAAGAGAATGTGGGAAGACCTTGAGCATGAACTAGCACATAATCCGAATATCGAATACGTAAAAAGGATTTTACAACTAAGCTTTGCAGATCTTTCTTGTAATCTCAAAAATTGCTTGCTTTACTGTGGCATTTATCCAGAAGATTACCAGATATCTGTAGATACTCTAACCAGACTATGGATTGCAGAGGGATTTGTTGAGAAAAGTGGAAGAAGAACACAAGAAGAAGTAGCGGTGGACTACCTGAATGAACTTGTTAGTCGGTGCTTGTTGCAAGTAGTTGAGAGAGATGTGGTTGAAAGAGTAGGAATGTGTGGAATGCACGATATTATTCATAGCATGGTTGTTTCAAAATCAAAGGAGGAAGAATTTTGTGTGGTTCATGGCAGTTTAACAAGCTCACCTAGAGGCAGAGTACGCCGAGTCTCTATTCAAAATTGTAATCTTGAATATGCAAGAAACAATGAATACTCTCTTCGTTCAATATCTACCTTCAACAGTAAAATAAGTCTTGACTCACTATGCAGAATGCTAAGATCTTCCAAATTGTTACATGTTTTGGATTTATCCGGCATCTCTATAGAAAAATTACCAGAAGAGGTGTTTCACTTATTCAACTTGCATTATTTGGGGTTGAATAAAACTGGAATAAAAGAGCTCCCAAAAGCAATTGAAAGACTACAAAACTTACAGTACTTGTCTGCTTTGGGAACTAAAATTATAGAACTTCCAAATGAGTTAACAAAGTTGCGAAGGCTGAGAGCACTGTTGGTGAGTCCTGATCCTGTTCTTGAAGATGAAGTTGAAATTTATTTTCTTAATGGATTACTGCCACCCAAGCAGATATGGAAGCTAAAGAATTTACAAGAATTAGGAGTTATTAAAGCAACTGATGAAATAGTAAGAAATGTTGATACTTTAACAAAGTTAACAAGGTTATATATCTCAGAAATAAGAAGCGAACACTGTGAGGTCTTTTTTACTGCTATAAGTAAATTCAGTCATCTTGAGAAGCTCTTTGTTCAGGCAAAAGATGGGGAAGTACTGCAATTGCAAGCTCTCACTACATCAGCATCCGAAATAGGGATCTCCGGGCAGGTGGAAAGAACTTCAGTACCTCAGTTTTCCAGGTCACTACAACGTAATAATAGCATTGGAGAATTGAGGTTATGCAATTGTGGGTTGGACGAAAATTCTTTCTCCTGTCTTCAGGAGATACATAGCTTGAGAACCCTTCATCTCATGAAATATGAAGGGAATGAATTGTTCTTTAATGAGATTTCCTTTCCTATGCTTCGAGAACTTGAGGTGGATGAAGCTCCCCACCTTCAGCGCATTGAAATCAATAAGGGGGCAATGCCAAACCTGGAAGAACTAAAAATTTCCGACTGTCCTGGATTTTTTTTTTTTTTTAAAAAAGGCAAAGCCCTGTTTTCATATTACTGAAAACTCAATAATTACAATATCAGTTCTCATAACATGCTTTTTGCAATCACCAAGCAGCAGCACAAATTAGATGCAACTAAACAAGCACATAACCAACCTTGATTCATGGCTAATGCCCAAAAATAAACTAGAGTAGCTAGTACTAAGCCATTCATTAACAGGCTAGAGGTATATCTAACTATTATCAAAAATGTGGGACAAGTCTTCATGTTGAGGTGTTGGACCCAGTGGAGGCTGGAGGTTGGTACACCACCACCTCCAGGGGCATGTAATGTGCTAGGGGAATAGCATCTTCTATGACAGGCATCCATGCTTCTACTGCATCCTTGAGTTTCTTTTTCACTGTTCCTGTCCAATATACAAGAAGAGACTTAATTAGAAAAATTAACTTTCTAGCAGAGGACAAAGGTGTACCATTAAAGATCAGTTCATTCCTATGTTTCCATACTGACCAACATACAGCACTAACAACTATGAGAAATCCATTTTTATGAACTGTATCAAAGGTATAAGCATGATCTATGATATCTGACAATGTAGCCCATGTATGCATGATGTCTTGGCTCTGTCCTAACCAAAACCAGATTTGTTGAGTATAGGGACAGTTAAGAAATAGATGATCTATAGTTTCATTCCCTTGACAGAAAACACATGAACTATCTCCTATCCACCCTCTGGTAAGAAGATTATCTTTTGTTAAAAATTTTCCATGTTCTACTAGCCACATAAACACTTTGATTTTTGGTGGAATTGGAAGATTCCACCACATCATGGCCCTAGTTGGTTGGATACCCCGAAAGTTAAGCAAATTATAAATGGAATGGGTAGAGAACTTCCCTGATGGATGCCATCTCCATTCTAGAGAATCTTGTTCCAAGGAGAAGGAAGTAATACTAAGTAGGTATAAGATTTCAGCCCAATCATTTTTGTCTATGCCTACCAATGTATTTCTGAATTTAACTAGTGTTCCTTGTGAATTAATCACATCAGAAAGCAGAATATTAGGAGTAAGGCATTTTTGAAAAATACTAAAGTACTTAATTGCTAAAGAACAATCATTATACCATATATCTGTCCAGAATCGTACTTGGGTATATATACCTGGTTCATAAGCTACACTGATATTGCCTATCTTATCTAAGGAGAGAAGGGTTTTCCAAAATGGTGAGCTAGACATGACAGTTCCTCTACCATATTTGTATAATAGTACAGTTTTCCAATTTCCAGTGTAGCAGTTGTTTTTGAGTTTCCACCACCACTTAAGGAGAAGTGAGAGATTCATCTGTCTTAAATCAAGAATTCCCAATCCCCCAAACTGTTTGGCTATGCAAGCAGCCTTCCAGTCTAGGAGAGAATATTTCTTTTTAGGAGAGGAACCTTGCCAAAGGAATTTCCTTCTAATTTTGTCTATTTGATGTAATACTGTACTAGGTATTTTGTATACAGAAAGGGTATATAAAGGGATGGAGGACAGAACTGAGTTGAGAAGTGTAATTCTACCACCAATGGACAATAATTTACCCCTACTGTCCTGGATTAATGGAGCTTCCTCGAGGAATTGAGTACCTATCTAAACTTAAACTTTTTAAATGGGATAATCCAGATGGAACATTGGTGGAGAGGGTTAAAAGGGAAATGAAAGAGGAACAAACAAGTGAGGACCGCATAAGAATTCTTAGGTTATTCGAGTTCAGAAATGTTGAACATTTACAAGGTATTATTTACAACATTCAAGCAATTTTCTTAATTCCATGCATCTTTTTATTCCTCTGTTTCTTTATATGGTTCTTTCCCTTGGTTAAATATATACACTTGTTATTCTTTTTTTTTGAGAACCTGGCAGGAGCTGCCATGTGTATTATACACTTGTCATTCTTATTACATTTATGTTTAGAAACCTGAACATTTAAAAATTATTAATCGAGAATTTTTGGATTAATTATTTTTTTTGCATAGAAGGTAAACACCGCCGAGTCAGACCGGAACGGCCGAGTCGGACCGGAATCGGACCAGACTGAGCCGATTTTTGACCGAGTTACCCGGAATAGGGGAAAAATTAGGTTTAACAGTGGTGACTCGGCCGATCAAGCGATTCTTCACCGTTCATCGCCAATTCTTCCTTTATTAGCCGATTCCCAGCAAATTAATGTTTTATTAACTTTTTTTATTTTTTTAGTACAAAATAAGCATCTGGCAAAAATATCCGAGTTACCGATCCGATTCAGCTGATTCTGACTGATTCATCCGATTCCGATTCCACAGTCAAGTGACCGATTCCGATTTTTCCTTCTATGGTTTTTTGACAAACCAATTTTTTAATAGTTAATGAAAGTTACAAGGATAAGTATATATCTATTCTGATGAACCTAGCTTGCATTACTTAATTTATTGGATAATCTTCGTGTTACCAACCATACTAATTAGAGATTCTTATTATTAATTATTAGAAATAAATTGCAATGCACATGTGCAAAGTTATATAGGAAGGAACGAATTAAGTTGTATTTTCTTTCTTACTTATTTATTAATTTATTACTTATTGTTATGATATTTTTCTAAATGATGTGGAATCAATTACAGGCGGTTCCACTGACTCTTAGTCGGATTCTGATGATTCTGGTTCAACATTTGATAGTGTAGCTGCTTCTAAGTGTCCCAACTGTTATGGGTGAAAACTTTTAGTTGTTTGTTTGCTTGCCTGTTTTGTATAATTCTCTTTAATCTCTGCTTTTGTGATCCTAGCAAAACTGTTATGCTGGTTGGTAGATGCCTCCTAGATGTGGTTGTTATGTGATATATCATCTAGTGAGGTTTTTTATATAAAAAAAATATTATTGTTTCTTTGATACTTAATATATTTTAATGTGTGCATGAACTTTTATTTGATACATTTATTATGCTATTCACCATGTAAGGATATAAATTTGTTGATTGTGAACTACCTAGTGAAAGTTTGTACTGTATTGTGTGAAACAAACATTTGAAGTGAGCTAAAACATTTGTTAATTATGTCGTCCATTTATTTATCTAAGTACACGTTTTGTACACTTACATAGCTAACATTATATAATTTGAGAAAAGATACTTAGGGCCTGTTCGAACAGGCCGATCATGGGATCATGGAAATTAGTTGGATTTTTTATCCTAATTCCCTACACCCGTCCCGATTACCAATTTATTTCCACTTCTTCCCATTTTATTTCATATATTGATTCCCACATCAGTTCAATTGGCTGGGAAAATAAATATTAACTCAGACTTCATTTGTTTTTTCCCCAAGTCGCTAATCTCCCCTTTATATTTGTACTCTCTCTCATCTCTCCATCTAATTCACATGTGAACTGAAACATTAGATTCAGGATATATATATATATATATATATATATATAAATAGTCCACTTCTACTTTATTCTTCCTTGTGGGACTAAATGAATAAGGTGCTAGGCCGGATTGTAGCATTTTTTTTTTTTTGAGTTAATCAATCGAAGTTGCTGAAAAATGAAAAGTTGTGACTATCAGTTTAATTATATTTCTTTGAAACAATAACTATTCCAGTTAACATATTTTAATCAATAACAATTCCATCTAACAAATTTTGAATATCCAATTATAGCCAAAGAATTGACCCAAACTTAAAAAAAAAAAAATACTAGAAATAAAGTGCCTACTTAATTCAAAAATGTGTTGGTTCTAGCTGACAATAGTGTACAATGAAATAAATATACATTTTTTTAAAACAAGTTAAGATTTCCCACAACTAATCTCACGGTACAACCGAACATTTATTTCAACACATTCCCATATTACAACCCGCACCCATAAGTGAGTTCCCATCCCCGTCAATTCTCATCCCATGTAATCCCATGAAGAATTGACCTTACCCATACCCTACCCTTACCCATTAAGAATTAACCTTACCGTACCCTACCCTTACCCGTTAAAATTATCGGGTAACGAAACGGTTGCGGGTGAATAACGAATAATACTAATATAATAATTAATTTTATTATATTTTACGAATAGAACATCAAAACTCATTCATTTCATACATATGCAATCACATTATTAACAAAAAAATGAAAACAAAAATAAATATGCAATCAATTCCAACTAAATTGTTTTTTATAAAGCAAGAGAATTTAAAAACACGAATATCTTTTCAGACAAATTCAATTATTTAACTAAATAACAAAACATGTAAATAAAAGTTATAATTAGCATTTTTCTTATAGCAAAAATCATATACTAAATAACAAAAGTATATAAAAATTATTGCTCAAACTCACTATTTATTATTCAAACATTGTAATATAATTTTATTTTATATAATTACCCTATAGGGTAACGGGTACGAAATAGCCTTTACCCGTACCCTTACCCGTTTAGCTAACGAAAAAAAATTCTTACCCATACCAATACCCAATTAGCTAACGAAAAAAAAATCTTACCCATACCCGCCTTATCGAATACGGTATGGGTAGAGTAAACGGGTAAAAGGGTATCATTGACACCCCTAATTTGAACCCTCCTCTAATATCATATTTACCCTTCTAAATTTTGAAAACTCACAAATTTTTCTAATTTATTAATTTATCTATGGTAACTCATTTGAAGTTAATGAAGTATTCATTTACCTTTGATTCAAAAATAAAAAATACTTAACATATTTTAAGAGAAATTTTTTAGTCTTCTAGTTGGTCGATTTTGAGAGCAAATGATTTACTTTCTTACTTATGACCCACACACATATGCATATACCTAAATGTCACTGTGTATGTGTCAGAAAAAAAAGAAATGAATCATTTGTGCTCGAAAACTGATCAGTTAAAAGACATAATATTTTTCTGACACATAGGTCATATTTTTATTTTTGTAATAAAGGGTAAAATGGGTACTTTATAAATTAAAAATGAGTTTTAATAGAAAAGTAAATAATTGGGTAAATTTGTCAATTTTTTAAGTTTTGACGGGTAAATATGATATTATTTATCTTAGAAGAAAAAGTTTGTAATTTCAATATTTTTGAGGGGTATACATGAAATTCCTCCATTTGATTATTAGAATTTTAAAATATGGAGAAACTGAAGTCCTGAACGTTTTTTTTTTTTTTTTTTTTTTTGAGAGTAGTGGGAGAGTTGACGTTGATTGCTTCGAGGAAATCCAACTACTACCAATCCATTATTGGTGCCTCTGGACCTACTACTCGTCTACTCCCACTCAGATCTGCTGCATCTCTCCTCTCTCCATTGAAGAATTATCTCAAAATCCATCCATCTCAAAACACAAGGTATACTTTGTCGCATCTCCTTGCTTTCTTCTGCTTTCATCTATTATACTTTGTCAAGTCCCTATAATATATGCTATTATATATGCAAGCCATTTTTTTTTTATGGATTGTTTCAGATCATCACACCTTTATATAGAACAAACGAATCAAACATGATTTTTTTTCCCTGAGGTGAATAATAGATGAAACGGGAATGGGGTGTGCTGATGGGCATCGTTTGGTGCGATGTCTGATCTTAATCGTGTGATCTGTGTTTAGATTTGTGCGAACAGTTTAGATTCACAAATGAGGGAGGGTTTAGATTTATACAGATATAAACACGTCCGCACGGATCTAAATGCCCATAAAAAATATCCCGCTCCATATATAGAAGAAACAATTCATGTGTTGGTGTGTTGTAATTTTATTTTATTATTAGTAATTGTTAAGCTAAAATAAATTGTGACTTTGCATTAAGATATGTATTGGTATGGCAGGCTTTGATCTGAACGGGAGACAATCAACACAAACACGAGTTCGACCGAGGCGACATGATTTCAGGATGAAAAAGCTCGCTCACTAAATTACATCAGAAGCATAGGAATTTGACGAGAATCGAATAGACCTTGTGAAAAGACATTGTTGCTTTCTTCTACCTCGTCTCACGTATAGCTGACACGGCATGTGATATTGACAGTTTTTCTGATCAGGTAACGATCGATACCTCCTTAATCCACATCGATTCCTTTACCTTTCTATATTTTTCTTTTTTTACTTTTCTTCTTGCTGAAGTTGTAAACTGTAACTGGCCCTGATGGTGAGTTAGAAGAAATAGCTAACTATTTTTAGTGTCACATAATGAATTCTTCTCAAAGAAAAAAAATTCTTTTAATATCAAAAATTCAATTAATTCGTTTTTATCGAAGACATCTCGATCTATGAAATTGAATTGAAGTCGTGTCTTCTTGATTCTGATTAGAGCCGCAGTGAAGTTGGATTTATGATTACATGCCTATGGGATATGTGGCACGGTAATAAGATGTGGAAAATGACTTTTTGTATCCTATTTATAATGAAAAAAGAATAAACGAATAGAAATATATCCAAACTCCTTTTGAAGAATTGTAGAGAGGTACTTTATACATTTTCAAAATATAAGGATTAATGAGGTATTTGAACATTTGTGCAAAAGGTAGAAAGAAATACTTATACTCCCCTTTGTGTTTTGATAAACGTCCCTCTTTTTAATCACTAATTTCACTTAAATGTAATGTACATATCATCACTAATTCCACCAATTTCTCTTTATATGCTTGTAGGTGTTTTGCAAAAATAAAACTATTTATTGAAAGTAATTGCCAACATATAAATTGCAAAAGAAATTTGTTTACCTTTTTTTGAACCGGATTCTCCACTCTGGAAGATAGTACCACTTCTAGTCTGCCATCATTCTATAAGCTAGGTGAAAAAGTCTATTTACTTTTATTGGATCAAATTGTGACAGTATCCGCGAGGGTAAAAAGTGATTATCTGCGAAAATATACAGACAAAAATGTGCTTTTTCTATTAGAGACGGGAGTATCTGTGAGGGTATCGTCAATCCAAGTATAAGTTTTGAATGTTGTAGTGATATCTCTACCAAAGATTATTGTGAATTTTCATATTAATTGCGAGGGTCAATTTTACAATACCAATAACATTTTACTCTAAAAATATATAGAAAATCATATACAATTACATAAATTTTGACAATAAATAAATGAGGGTCAACTAACCCCCGCTGCGCACTCACTAAAAAAAAGTTGAAATATCAATATCTTCGTAACAAAACGAAGCAAATTAAATTATATTTGTTGACTTTTGAACAGAGGGAAAAATGGAATAGAGAAATGATGAATACAAAAATTATTTTTCTATTCTGATCTTTACACTTGATTTACATGGGATATATATAGAAATGGTCCTAACGGTATTGTTAACGTTCTAATTCTTATAAATGAAAAATATGGCTGAGTTGTCAATTTGTATTAAATTTTGGGCCAACGATAAAAATGCCATATGGCTTTGAGGTCTAAATTAATTTTGATTCTCAACACTCCCTTTCAATTAAGTTAGGCGCGTAGATGTTAATTTGCGCTAACTTACGATTATTTTTCTTGAATGGTCTCGGATCCAATTCTTTTGTAAACATATCCGCCAATTGTTCTTCGCTTCGTACAAATGGCGTCTCAATTTCTTTTGCTTTAATTTTTTTTCTAATGAAATGACAATGCACTTCAATGTGTTTTGTTTGTTCGTGAAACATAGGATTAGATGTGATGTGCCTTGCCGCTTGATTGTCACAAAACATTTTTATTGAATCTTTTTGTATGATTTCCAATGTCCGCTAAGAGTTGCTTGATCCAAGTTAGCTCACTAGCAGTTGATGCCATGACTCAATATTCCACTTTGGCGCTTGATCGAACCAGGATATTTTGTTTATTGTTCTTCCATGTGACTAGATTTTTGCCTACAAATTTCCAAAGCCGGTACTCGATTTTTGATCGAAATTTCCGGCCCAATCTACATCAGAATAGCCCCATATATAATTAGAATTGTTGTTTTTCATTAAAATTATCTTCCCGGGTGTTCCTTTTAAGTATCTAAGGATTCTATTTATAGCTTATAAATGTCGAGTTCGTGGTGAATGCATAAACTTGCTTATTTGGCTCACAGAGAAAGAAATATGAGGTCATGTGACCGTAAGGTAAATTAATTTTCTTATAAGTCTTTGAAATTGGTTAATGTCTTGGAAAGGTTCACTGTCCTCTTTGTTCAATTTACATTTATTATCAATTAATGTAGACACTGGCGCACATAGCTATTTCAATTCCAAGAAAATATTTCAATAGTCCTAAATCCTTGATGTCAAATTTTCTTTTAGTTGTAACTTAATTTTTTTAATTTCTTCTTTATTGTTTCTGGTAATAATTTTGTCATCTACATATACCAAGACTAAACTTGTAAATTTACCGCTGTTTTCGAAAAGTAAGGAATGGTCTGAATCACTAATTTTAAAATTGCAAAAAGTTAAATAAGAGATTAGCTTTCTATACTATGCCCTTGGAGAATGTTTTAGCCCATATATCAATTTTTAAGCCTACGAACTAGGTTAGGATCATTTTGTTTATTATGGTGGTAATGTTATATATATTTGTTCCTCAAGTGTCCCTTGAAGAAAGTCATTTTTGATATCCATTTGGTACAATGTCTAATTTTGATTTACAGCTATAGAAAATAAAATCCTAAGAGTATTTATTTTTTTCACAGGTGCAAAAGTTTCTTAATAGTCTATTCCATATGTTTAGGTGTATCCTTCGGTTATCAAACGTGCTTTGTACAGTTCTACAGTACCATCACTATTGGATTTAATTTTATAAACTCATTTGCATCATACGAGTTTTTTTTATTTTTGAGTAATTGTACATACAATTACCTAGTTTCATTTTTCTTTGAGTAAGTTTATAAACACATGTAATTTGCCGATCTTATCCATTCTTTTTCTGAGTTTACATATGAAATTAAACATTTGTACTAACATGTATCAAGAAAACTTGATTTTAAAATTTATCCTAAATATTTGGCATAGTGAGTTGTAATTTATCATTGAGTGAGGCGATGGTACGTATTATGCATAGTGCATACAGGTCCGTACCATGAATTAATATTTTTATGTTTAAAGTTCAAACAATTGATCTGAACCATACAACATGACCTCCATATTAAAATGTACTTGTAGATCAAATTTGACATTTTTTAGAATTATTTTACTATTTTAATGGATAGGTAGAAAATTATTTTATCTAAATATTCTAGACCATACAAAAGTTCTGATGTTCTACCTATAATATATAAAAGTTAGTTTGCAAGTACATTTTCATATAAAAATATTGTTGAATTGTTCAAATCAATCATTTGGACTTTGAAAAATAAAATAAATATCGATCCATAGTACGAACTAATCCGCATTATTCATAGTGCCATAGCCTTATTGTTTATCATTTAAGTATCTAATTATTCCTATTTCTATTAACCATTCAGTTATTTGAAAGGCTTAAAATTATTAATTGTACATCATTGATCATATACCTGGGAGGATAAGATACCTGGGGAGGTAAACACCAAGGGTAGCTAATTAATTAAACCAACATTTTGACTTAGGTCTTGCTCCTAACCTCTTCTTAATAAACTACCGAGTTGCGGAGGAGTACTAGCTAGGCAAAGAGGAGTTTCAACCACTCTGGTCTCCAATATATTTTTGGTCTCAACTCTCAAGGTAATTTCCAAGCTTCTTCAGTTTCTGTTTTTTTTTTAAGTTTTTATATATCTTGTATGAGGTTTAATTAGTATATATTGATTTTAGTTACCATACATGTACTATATCTAATGTTGGGTCGTTTGTACAACTATACTCATACTGGTATCCCAACACATTTAATTTATTAAGACAGAGCAAATTTGGTATCAGTAAAAACGATACACCTTTTTGTATACCCCTGATATCTAATGTTGGGTCGTTTGATTCAGTTGGTACCTAAACTCCTAATTCATTAAAATTTTGCTACATTCCATAGAATTTTACATTCATTACTAATTCAAGTGAAAAGAAAATTTTTGAGCTAAAATTTCCAATTTACTATCTAGATATGATGAACATGATAAGAGTAAACATGCAGTGATTTTAAGTTTTTATCTTTTATGAGGTTTAATTAGTATATATTAATTTTAGTTACCAAAGATGTACTATATCTAATGTTGGGTCGTTTGTACAACTATACTCATACTGGTATCCCTAAACATTTCGTTTATTAAGACCAACAAAAAAAAAAAAATAGGAAAAAGGAAATAAAAAAGCAGAGAAAATTCGGTATCAGTAAAAATGATACACCTTTTTGTATACCAGGCTGCCAAGCATTAGTAAATTTAATTAAATTTACATAATCAGTTGGATTCAGTTGGTTGAGGGTCCTAATTCATTCGAATTTTGCTACATTCATAGAATTCTACATCCATTACTAATTCAAGTGAAAAGCAAATTTTTGAAGAAAAATTTCCAATTTACTATATAGATATGTTGGACATGATAGTATTAAACATGCAGTGAATTTAATTTTCAAGTTCGCTAAAAGTTCAAGAGACACGTGATGGCTGAAGCTGTGGTGGGTTCTTTGCTCCTAAAAATTGGTTCTGCTTTAGTGATTGGACAAGTCAAATCCACGTGTTCAATCCTAACAAGCAAAGCAAGTGCTATGCATAACTTCTTCGATGAGATGAAAGATATCGAGGATGAATTAGAGAGCATCCGAGGGTTCCTACATGAAGCAGAGAGGTTTAGTGAGTCAGATGCTAACATAAAAAATTTCATCCGGGAAATAAGAGGGGTTGCTTTTGATATCGAAGATATTGTAGATGAGTTCACTTACAAGCTTATTGAGCAGAACAGAGGGGTTGTAGCAAAAACTATCAAGAGAGTCGTGCATGTCAAGACTTGGTACAAGCTCACCAAAAAGCTCAGAAAGATAAGAACTCAACTGGTAAATATCCATAACAGAAAAAATCGATTCGGAACCAATGGTATAGTAAAAAGAGGAGAACCCCAAGAAGTTGGCACATGGATAACAGCAGAAGATGAGCATTTCAAAAAGGAAGGTGATCTTGTAGGAATCGATCAAAATAAGAAAAAGCTTATGGAAATGTTGAGTGATGATGGAAGTAAACACAATGTAATTTCGGTGTGGGGGATGGGTGGGGTGGGGAAGACCACTCTTGTTACTCATGTTTACAACACTATAAAACGATCCTTTGATGGATGTGCTTGGATTACAGTATCTCAAACCTGGGAAAGGGATGAATTATTGAGAAAGATATTGCAGGAGTTGCATAGAGAGGACTCAAATGGAATTAACATTGATGGAATTGAGACCAAGGATTTTCGAAGTTTGGTTCCAATAATTCAAAACTATTTGCACAATAAAAGGTATTTACTCATCCTAGATGATGTGTGGACCCCCGATTTATGGCATTGTATAAGGGACAAACTCCCAGAAGGTAACGCTGCCCGAATCATTTTAACAACAAGGAATCGAGATGTAGCATTATTGGCCCCAGAGCAACAAATCATGGAGATTATCCCACTTGGGAAACACCATTCATGGGATCTATTTTGTAGAACGGCATTTAAGAAAAACGATACCAATACTTGCCCAGAAGAATTAACTTCTTGGGCGAGAAAAATTGTAGAAAGGTGTGGGGGCCTTCCCCTTGCTCTTTTAGCCATAGGAGGCGTTATGGCATGCAAGGAACAAACAGAGAGGGAATGGAAGAGAATGTGGGAAGACCTTGAGCATGAACTAGCACATAATCCAAATATCGAATATGTAAATAGGATTTTACAACTAAGCTTTGCAGATCTTTCTTGTAATCTCAAAAATTGCTTGCTTTACTGTGGCACTTATCCAGAAGATTACCAGATCAATGTATTTTATCTAACCAAGCAATGGATTGCAGAGGGATTTGTTGAGACAAGTGGAAGAAGAACACAAGAAGAAGTAGCAGAGGACTACCTGAATGAACTTGTTAGTCGGTGCTTGTTGCATGTAGTTAAGAGAGAACTAAATGGAGAAGAGATTGGAAGAGTACAAATATGTAGAATGCACGATATTATTCATAGCATGGTTGTTTCAAAATCAAAGGAGGAAGAATTTTGTGTGGTTCATGGCAGTTCGACCTGCTCACCTAGAGGCAGAGTACGCCGACTGTCTATTCAAAATTGTAATCTTGAAAATGCAAGCAACAACAAATACTCTCTTCATTCAATATTTGCATTCAACAGTAAAATCAGTCTTGACTCACTATGCATAATGCTAAGATCTTCCAAATTTTTATGTGTTTTTAATTTATATGGCATCTCTATGGAAAGAGTACCAGAAGAGGTATTTAACTTATTCAACTTGCATTATTTGGGGTTGAATAAAACTGGAATAAAAGAGCTCCCAAAAGCAATTGGAAGACTACAAAACTTACAGTACTTGTATGCTTTGGGAACTAAAATTATAGAACTTCCAAATGAGTTAACAAAGTTGCGAAGGCTGAGAGCACTGGTTGTGAGTCCAGTGCTTCCTAATCTTGGAGTACTGCCACCCAAGCAGATATGGAAGCTAAAGAATTTACAAGAATTAGGAGTTATTAAAGCAACTGATGAAATAGTAAGAAATGTTGAAACTTTAACAAAGTTAACAAGGTTATGTATCTCAGAAATAAGAAGCGAACACTGCGAGGTCTTTTTTACTGCTATAAGTAAATTCAGTCATCTTGAGAATCTCTTTGTTCAGGCAAAAGATGGGGAAGTACTGCAATTGCAAGCTCTCAATACATCAGCATCTCAAATAGTGATCTCCGGGCAGGTGGAAAGAAGTTCAGTACCTCAGTTTTCCAGGTCACTACAATGTCATAATAGCATTGGAGAATTGAGGTTGTGCTATAGTGGGTTGGACGAAAATTCTTTCTCCTGTCTTCAGGAGATACATAGCTTGAGAATCCTTCGTCTCGCTAAATATGAAGGGAATGAATTGTTCTTTAATGAGATTTCCTTTCCTATGCTTCGAGAACTTGTGGTGGTGGTAGCTCCCCACCTTCAACGCATCGAAATCAATAAGGGGGCAATGCCAAACCTGGAAGAACTACAAATTTCCTACTGTCCTGGATTAAAGGAGCTTCCTCGAGGAATTGAGTACCTATCTAAACTTAAACTTTTTAAATGGGATAATCCAGATGGAACATTGGTGGAGAGGATTAAAAGGGAAATGACAGAGGAACAAGTAAGTGAGGACCGCATGAGAATTCTTAGGTTATGCAAGTTCAGAAATGTTGAACATTTACAAGGTATTCTTTACAACATTCAAGCAATTTTCTTAATTCCATGCATCTGTTTATTCCTCTGTTTCTATATATGGTTCTTTCCCTTGGTTAAATATATATACTTGTTATTCTTTTTTTTGAGAACCTGGCAGGAGCTGCCATGTGTATTATATACTTGTTATTCTTATTACATTTATGTTTAGAAACCTGAACATTTAAAAATTATTAATCGAGAATTTTTGGATTAATTATTTTTTTTGCATAGAAGGCAAACTCCGCCGAGTCAGACTGGTACGGCCGAGTCGGACCGGAATCGGACCAGACCGAGCCGATTTTTGACCGAGTTACGCGGAATAGGGGAAAAATTAGGTTTAACAGTGGTGACTCGGCCGATCAAGCGATTCTTCACCGTTCATCACCAATTCTTCCTTTATTAGCCGATTCCCAGCAGAGAGAATCGCGACGGATTGAGCGAGACATTTTTCATTTTTTTTGGTTTGCGATGGGTTGAGGGAGAAGGTCCCTTCGTTTTTCTCGCTCTCCATTTTGTAAAATATTGGCCGAGTCCAGTTCCATTTCTTTTTAAATTTTTTTCTTCTTGTTATTCCCTTCTCCATTTTTATTTTCACTGGACACCTCCATTTTCTTTATTTCTGATTTGTTTGTCTTAATTTTTTTCTTTTTTTGCTTTTCTTTTTATGTGATATATCATCTAGTGAGGTTTTTTATATAAAAAAAAATATTATTGTTTCTTTGATACTTAATATATTTTAATGTGTGCATGAACTTTTATTTGATACATTTATTATGCTATTCACCATGTAAGGATATAAATTTGTTGATTGTGAACTACCTAGTGAAAGTTTGTACTGTATTGTGTGAAACAAACATTTGAAGTGAGCTAAAATATTTTTATTGGATGATCTTCTTCCTCCTTTGATGCGGATACTGTCCCATTCTCGCGGATCAGTTGAGCTGTTTGCTCCTTCACAGGCAGGTTCCTCTTTTCTCTTCATATCATTTCCCTTTGTAGTTATGTTCAATGTTAATTTTAGTAATCTATGTTTGAATTGAGTTCAATGAATACAATTTAATTCTTTTTACAAGTAGATGTGGCCATGTGCACAATCTAAAATAAAAGTTGTCTTGGTTTCTTTATCGAATCATGAAACTTTAATTTAGTCATACATGCATATAATTGTTAAATTAACTCTAAACTTCTTCATTTGTTCTTCCAATATCTGGAGTTCTTCATTAAATCTCTCATTTATGTGATTATCTTTTTTTGAGAACTTGGTAGCAGCTACCAAGGAACATTTATGTGATTATCTGACACTGATTAATATTGCTATATGAGGCCTGAATTGTTCATCCTGTTGTATAACTTTGTTTTCTTCTACTCTGCCTGATTAATATCTGAATTACAACTCACATTTTGATTTTGTATTGACTGATACATTCTTTAGGGACAGCAACAAACTATTAGAAAAATTGTCTGATTGAATATGTTTGACAGTCAGTTATAGGACACCAGTGTTACAAATGGGGATCAATTAATTATATATGTCGCCCAGTTATTTATCTAAGTACACGTTTTGTACACTTACATAGCTAACATTATATAATTTGCATGGGAGAAATTTGGGTCCGATGGGCATTGGACCCAAAGTGAGTTCGACGGGTTCGCTCACTGTCCGATCTGCTTTAGGATTCGCGTCCGCAACTTTCGCGTCTGCTTTAAAATTTGTGTGCACGAATCTTAAAGTGGATCGGACGGTTCCAAAACCCTGCGGACCCAAATTTGAGGGCATCGGACCCAAGCCTTTCTCAATTTGCATGACATTCTAAAATTGAACTCCATTCTCCTACGTAAAATCGCATTGGATATGGTTAATGGTAAAACGCCCAAATAGAGGCCTGGGTCAATGGCACAACCGGGCCGGCCCAGAGACCCAAACAATTGCACCGCACCATCGATTTGAGAAAAGATACTTAGGGCCTGTTCGAACAGGCCCAGAGACCCATAGTTGGATTTTTTATCCTAATTCCCTACACCCGTCCCGATTACCAATTTATTTCCACTTCTTCCCATTTTATTTCATATATTGATTCCCACATCAGTTCAATTGGCTGGGAAAATAAATATTAACTCAGACTTCCTTTGTTTTTTCCCCAAGTCGCTAATCTCCCCTTTATATTTGTACTCTCTCTCATCTCTCCATCTAATTCACATGTGAACTGAAACATTAGATTCAGGATATATATATATAAATAGTCCACTTCTACTTTATTCTTGCTTGTGGGACTAAATGAATAAGGTGCTAGGCCGGATTGTAGCATTTTTTTTTTTTGAGTTAATCAATCGAAGTTGCTGAAAAATGAAAAGTTGTGACTATCAGTTTAATTATATTTCTTTGAAACAATAACTATTCCAGTTAACATATTTTAATCAATAACAATTCCATCTAACAAATTTTGAATATCCAATTATAGCCAAAGAATTGAACAAGAAATACTAATTTCTGAAGTAACTTTGATCCAAACTTAAAAAAAAAAATACTAGAAATAAAGTGCCCACTTAATAAAAAAATGTGTTGGTTCTAGCTGACAAGTGCCCACTTAACAAAAAAATGTGTTGGTTCTAGCTGACAATAGTGTACAATGAAATAAATATACATTTTTTTAAAACAAGTTAAGATTTCCCACAACTTATCTCACGGTACAACCGAACATTTATTTCAACACATTCCCATATTACAACCCGCACCCATAAGTGAGTTCTCATCCCGTCAATTCCCATCCCATGTAATCCCATGACAAACAAACATGCCTTTATTCTTCACGGAACGCTATCTGATGACGAAATTCGTATCACCTAATTAATTAGGGTAACATAATATTTATGTTTGGATCTGGACCGTCCAATCAGAATTTGCACGACTATTAAAGCAGTTCCGCGCGTTCCACCTCGGGTCAGATTGGTCCCGATTCTAATCGGACGGTGATAATCCAAACAGAAATATTTTGTTACCTCAGAGGATTTGGATTCCTGATGAAGCAGGTTGATTGGCAGAAAAACCCAGGCTATTTCAAGAGCGTGCTATCATAACCTGCCTTCCACCCAAACAAAAGTTCCCTCTGCATATATCTAATTAACATGCTAATTTTAATTTTTTCTTTGGTTAAGCTATTTAAACATAGAATATAAACATGACTGTACGTATATTATTAAAAAAATAAAGGAGCAATTAAGAATGATAGATTAATTTTAATATACTTATTTATTATTATTATTTTTAACAAGTATATATTAACTGAATTCCAAAAATTGTAAAATTTTGTATTAATGCATCTCTTGTGAAAATGAATAATATCAACAGTTTGAATTTGACATTTAAATTTCAAATTTAAAAATATAAACTCAAATCGATGGACCGAAATATTCCCCATTTTCCTGAATGACTCTTGCGTTGAACCAATCAGGCCCAACTGCCTTGTCAAGCCCTACAATGATAAGGGTCTGGTAAATCTGAATTTCAGTTGGGTTTGCATCTATACCACAGAATGGGCTCAGTCTGGTATCCCAGTGACCCCTTCAAATATTGTTGTCGAAAATATGCTCTAAATAGGCTCGGTCGGGGATTTTTTTTATAGAAATTCACAATTCGGAAATAATGTAATAATTTATACATGTATAATATAGATGTAATTAAGTAATAATTTTTTTTTGTAATACGTATAAATACACAAACTTCTAAACTTTTAGACATAAAATTCTGCAATGGTTTGTAAAATTATCAAATTTGCTAATAATTTTTTAATTGCAAATAAATACGAGGCGTACAGCTGTAGGGTCTATGACGCAGTGCGTCCCGAGGTAGTGTCCGATTCAGACTCGGATACGGATGACGGTCACACCAAATCCAAGCCGATCAAGAATTTATATGTGCAACTTGAAATTTGAACCAACCCTTTGACTACATGGATATTTGTATGGCCGGTCTTCAAAGAAACTTGAAATTAGTAATTGGATGCATGCATGGGCGGTCTTCTAGGTTTCTTGAAACAATAGAACAATTTAATAATTCTGATTACATTGGCCGAATCTTCCAAGGAGAACTTTGAACCATTAAACAATTTTGACTAGACTACATAGAAGACTACGTGGCTTTATTAAGAAATTAAAATATCAGTCATACTTTCCTTGGGTTACTAAAATTAGTATTTATTATTTTACAATTCCTAAGTTAGCTTTTAATTTTGTTTTCCTTTAAATATGAAGCAATACTCATGTAAGAGGCAGATCATTTTTTGAATAGAAAATTGTGTGTTTGTTTGTTTGAGTTATTTGTGAGCAATACCCTTTGTCTCTTACCATAAAACCGAGTACTTGAGCTTAACGGGCAAGAGAGTATCGGGACTGCCTTGCGTCAGTCTAGCTTGATATTTAAAACAAATTAATACTTTTATCAAAAATACAGCTGTTGGACACCCACAAAATTTAAAAGTCGTTTATTTATACGAGGCATGTTGATCCTCTACATGGTTGATTTTTATAAGAATATATCAAGTTGGAGTTGCGCAAATCTTAAAACGATTAAACATATTAGATTCTGTGCTGGGACGTGGCGTGCGGCCCGATATATGAACGCATTATACAAGTGACTCGAACTTTTTCTCATCGTCGCTTCCTACTTGGAATTAACAGGTATTATTATTTTGGGAGAACTTCCATGTATCTCTCTCAATAACTTCGGAATTGTGTATTGCCCATCTAAAATTCATAATATCATATATACCCTTCTAAATTTTAAAACTCACAAATTTTGTCATTTTTTTATTTTTCAATTAAAACTCATTTCAAGTTTATAATTACTCATTTACCCTTTATTAAAATATAAAAATGCTAAACATGGTTAAGAGAAATATTTCGTTTTCTAATTGGTCGGTTCTGAGAGCACTAATAATGTGAAGCTGGTAATTAAAGTAATTTTTGTGCATTGAAAAGGGATTGTGGTGTTTCGATTGCATTGTATGATTTGAACTGCAGGGGTGAATAGTCACGATTTAGTTGTATGATTAACGTATTACAAGAATGAGACAGTATCTCGCGAGGGTAAAAAGTGACTATCTGCGAGAGTACACCAACATAAAAGTGTTTTTTATATATGAGTTGTCGGTATTACTAATGGGCGTATCCGCGATGACACCCTCGCAGATAGTGTTCCATTCTTGTAGTTATATATACCTACGGGACTAAAATGCTTTTTGGGGACTAAAATCTTAACGTTCTTTGGTTATTACGAGGGGGGAATTTTTTTTGCTTCATTCAGCCCTAAAATATTGACTTAATGCCTGGCAAAGTCCGCAGCAATTAACTTTTTTATTAGATTTTGGAGGAAATAATAATAAACGTCGGTCCAAAATTTCAAATAACCGTATAGAAGAACGCGTATCCTCTGAGGTATGTGTAAGGTGGGGTCCACTACTCTACAGTTTCAGATTAACTCAAAAACGGTGCTTATTCGAGATAGTGCAGGGGTAGTATTATTTGTCTTTTGAAATTCGTGCTAAGTTTAAAGAACAGTCAGGATTTACAAATTCTAAAAGATTCCCATTTACGGTACCGGGGAGGATACAACTTCATAGAAGAGGTGGTAAATCACGTCATGTTATGTGTGTTAGTCACATGACGTGACTCATAACTCGTGTAACATGATTGTTCTCCATTTTAGTTACGTCACGTTATGCAAACTGATCTGATCATGTTATGTTACGTAATATGTAGTCATGTCGTGATTATTCATGTGACGTGACTATCCTCCATTTTAGTCATGTTATATTATGTCGCGTGAAAATAAATTTTGATAACTTATTCATGTTTGGTAATATAATACAATCAAGTTACGGCGTATTAGTCATCTTATATTTTTCTTTCACTATTTCCATCACGATAATTTTTTAATTTGGGTCTTAACTTCATTTTAAACCGTTAGTATCAACGGTTTAAACTTTGTAAATAACGATATTGATCGGTATGGATCAATTTGTTATGCACAGTAACATAATTTAATTTGGAGTCCGCATGCATCTGCTGTTGTTCTCTCTCTCTCCTCTCTATTCCCCTGGAATAAGAGCATATTTTAATTCTTTAAATTGTACAATTGTTCCCGGTATGATGTTGTAGTCAAGATCGATGTGCATATTAAAGTGTAAAGATTCCCCTCGATATGGTTGGGGACTTGGAGCTTCATTTCATCACATGGTTGGTCTGGTAACAGAACGACAACAATAAAAAAAAAATAGCCGTTGTAATTACAAAGTAGCGGATAAAATTTATAGCCTTTCCCGACCTGCAGCATGATTTCCTATGCGGAGTGTGCCACAGTGATTAAACCCACTCCGCAACTTCATGGAACAAACAAGTCAAAGTCTAGTCAAAGCAAACAGTGAGAGAGAGAGACAGAGAGACTAAAACTGAAGAATGAGAGAGTCTGAATCTATCATCTTTCCTCCCTCCCTCTGCCTGTTTTCCTCTCTCTCTCTATCTCTCTACATTTAGGTATTTATCTCTCTTCCTCTTCCTCTCTCCTTTCTCATGCAATTTAGGATTTTTCAATTTTTGTTATTTTTTTAAATATAAAAGTAAAAAATTAATTTATTTAGTTCATTAATCTCAAAAAAGGAATCTACAACCAAATTATTTCTCTTTTTTATGCTATTTGCATTATTTTAGGGTTTAGGGTTTTGTATCAATTAACTCAAATTATTTGATACTTCGGTGATAATAGGCAATAATATATTTTTGTGCTTAGACATCAACATTTCAGCCCCTTTATTTTAATGAATTTTACACGCGCTAATTTAGGTCATCAGTGAGTTGTTGCGTTTGCTAGAACTGAATTAGAATTTCTGCCTCCTGTGTGGAAAGTTTCAGGTTTGTACGCTACTACCCTTTTCTATACTTAATTTCTTCGGTGTTCATTTCTAATGAATAATTCAAAGTAAAACACACTAACAGTATCATTTCTATTGGTAATATGCATTGAAAGAAGTTTGTCTTTACAACTATTAGCTTATTCCAAATCTAATCAAAATGCACAATTTTTCTTAATCAATTTCGCCAGGATCAATAACAAGTAACCAGAAGTCACCCTGTCCTTCATTTGCATCCACGGTTTGATCCTCAACGGTTAGTTTCACTCGCTGAAAGGCATTTACAATTTTTTAGAAATGTATATTGAAAAAAATTATGGCTTTACATTAATAGTTTCTATCTCTGAAAACTGTACGTTTCAATTTTGGTTTCTTTGTTTTGATTTTCATTTCAATTTCAGATTCGCAACTGCAGTTGTTTTTGTTTCTTTTCTGAACTAGGATTTCTGTCTCCTGTCGCAAAGTTTGAGGTTTGTACGTTTCTGTTAATCACTGAATAAATTAAGTGTAGAAAGGGTTGTTCTGTGAAAAATTTCAGCATGATTAATCTGTACATTTTGATTCATAGTGAAGAAATTAATAAATTGTAAAATTTTAAATTTCAGCATGATTTGAATAGATAACAGCAAATGAACTTTCAAATTATGTAATAAATGGCAAAATTGCTATGCTTGCAATTGCTGAACATATTCTAATAGCCTTTCCAATTACCTTCTCAATTTGAGCCAAAAAACAAAATATACTAATCAAGAACATTTTTCAATTAATTAATTAAACCAACATTTTGACTTCGGTCTTGCTCCCCACCAGCGACTAGCAAGTTACGGAGGAGCACTAGGCACAGAAGAGCTTCAACCACTTCTTTTCCAGCTGGTCTCCAATATACTTTTGGTCTCAACTCTCAAGGTAATTTCCAAGCTTCTTCAGTTTCCGTTGTTTTTTTAAGTTTTTATCTTTTATGAGGTTTAATTAGTATATATTAATTTTAGTTACCATAGATGTACTATATCTAATGTTGGGTCGTTTGTACAACTATACTCATACTGGTATCCCTAAACATTTCGTTTATTAAGACAAAAAAAAAGGAAAAAGGAAATAAAAAAACAGAGCAAATTTGGTATCAGTAAAAACGATACACCTTTTTGTATACCAGGCTGCCAAGCATGAGTAGTAAATTTAATTAAATTTACATAATCAGTTGGATTCAGTTGGTTGAGGGTCCTAATTCATTCGAATTTTTCTACATTCCATAGAATTCTATATCCATTACTAATTCAAGTGAAAAACAAATTTTTGCTCAAATTTACTATATAGATATGACGGACATGATAGAGTAAACATCCAGTGAATTTAATCTTCAAGTTCGCTAGAAGTTCAAGAGACACGTGATGGCTGAAGCTGTGGTGGGTTCTTTGCTCCTAAAAATTGGTTCTGCTATAGTGATTGGACAAGTCAAATCCACTTGTTCATTCCTAACAAGCGAAGCAAGCGCTATGCACAACTTCTTCGATGAAATGAAAGATATCAAGGAAGAATTAGAGAGCATCCGAGGTTTCCTACATGAAGCAGAGAGGTTTAGTGAGACAGATGCTAACATAAAAAATTTCATCCGGGAAATAAGAACGGTTGCTTTTGATATTGAAGATATTGTAGATGAGTTCACTTACAAGCTTAATGAGCAGAACAGAGGGGTTGTAGCGAAAACCATCAAGAGAGTCGTGCATGTCAAGACTTGGTACAAGCTCACTAGAAAGCTCAGAAAGATAAAAACTCAACTTGAGGTTATCCAGAACAGAAAGAACCGATATGAAACTAGTGGTATTGTAAAAAGAGGAGAAACCCAAGAAGGTGGGAGATGGAGAACAGCAGAATATGAACATTTTAAAATGGAAGGCGATCTTACAGGAATCGATGAAAATAAGAAAAAACTTATGGACATGTTGAGTGATGAAGAAAGTAAACACAATGTAATTTCGGTTTGGGGAATGGGTGGGGTGGGGAAGACCACTCTTGTTACTCATATTTACAGAACGGTAAAAAAATCATTTGGTGGATGTGCTTGGATCACAATATCTCAAACCTGGGAAAGGGATCAATTATTGAGAAAGATATTGCAGGAATTGTATAGAGAGGACCCATATGGAATTACCATTGATGGAATTGAGAGCATGGATTTTCGGAGTTTGGTTCAAACAATTCAAAACTATTTGCAAAATAAAAGTTACTTGCTCATCCTAGATGATGTGTGGACTACTGATGTATGGCATTGTATAAGCGACATACTCCGAGAAGGTAATGCTGCCAGTATCATTTTAACAACAAGGAATCGAGAAGTAGCATTATTGGCCCCAGAGCAACAAATCATGGAGATTATCCCACTTGAGCAACACCATTCATGGGATCTCTTTTGTAAAACAGCATTTAAGAAAAACAATACCAACACTTGCCCAGAAGAATTAACTATGTGGGCGAGAAAAATTGTAGAAAAGTGTGGGGGCCTTCCTCTTCCTATTTTGGCCATAGGAGGCGTTATGGCATGCAAGGAACAAGCGGAGAGGGAATGGAAGAGAATGTGGGAAGACCTTGAGCATGAACTAGCACATAATCCGAATATCGAATATGTAAATAGGATTTTACAACTAAGCTTTGCAGATCTTTCTTGTAATCTCAAAAATTGCTTGCTTTACTTTAGCATTTATCCAGAAGATTGCAATATCAATGTATTTCATCTGACCAACCGGTGGATTGCAGAGGGATTTGTTGAGACAAGTGGAAGAAGAACACAAGAAGAAGTAGCAGAGGACAACCTGAATGAACTTGTTAGTCGATGCTTGTTGCAAGTAGTTGAGAGGGATGTGGTTGAAAGAGTTAAAACGTGTAGCATGCACGATATTATTCATAGCATGGTTGTTTCAAAATCAAAGGAGGAAGAATTTTGTGTGGTTCATGGCAGTTCAACAAGCTCACCTAGAGGCAGAGTACGCCGAGTGTCTATTCAAAATTGTAACCTTGAAAATGCAAGCAACAACGAATACTCTCTTCGTTCAATTTTTACCTTCAACAGTAAAATCAGTCTCAACTCGCTATCCATAATGCTAAGATCTTCCAAATTGTTACGTGTTTTGGATTTATACGGCACCTCTATGGAAAGAGTACCAGAAGAGGTATTTAACTTATTCAACTTGCATTATTTGGGGTTGGATAAAACTGGAATAAAAGAGCTCCCAAAATCAATTGGAAGACTGCAAAACTTACAGTACTTGTATGCTATGGAAACTAAAATTATAGAACTTCCAAGTGAGTTAACAAAGTTGCGAAGGCTGAGAGTACTGATGGTAAATAATTATATTCCTAGTACTGCTGGAAATTATTTTTATAATGGAGTAATGCCACCCAAGCAGATATGGAAGCTAAAGAATTTACGAGTTGTGGGAGTTATTAAAGCAACCAATGAAATGGTAAGAAATTTGGAAACTTTAACAAAGTTAACAATGTTATATATCTCGGAAATAAGAAGCGAACACTGTGAGGACTTATTTACTGCTATAAGTAAATTCAGTCATCTTGAGTGGCTCTTTGTTCAGGCAAAAAATGGGGAAGTACTGCAATTGCAAGCTCTCAATACATCAGCATCAGTTATAATTTTCTCCGGGAAGCTGGAAAGAAGTTCAGTACCTCAGTTTTCCAGGTCACTACAACATCATAATAGCATTAGAAAATTGGAGTTACGCAATAGTGGGTTGGACGAAAATTCTTTCTCCTGTCTTCAAGACGTAGCTTGAGAATCCTTTTTCTCACTGGCTATGAAGGGAATGAATTGTGTTTTAATGAGACGTCCTTTCTTATGCTTCGAGAACTTGTGGTGGAGGTAGCTCCCAACGTTCAGCGCATTGAAATCAATAAGGGGGCAATGCCAAACCTGGAAAAACTATGCATTTTGGACTGTCCTGGACTAAAGGAGCTTCCTCGAGGAATTGAGTACCTATCTAAACTTGAAAATTTTGTATGGGGTAATCCAGATAGAACTTTGGTGGAGAGGGTTCAAAGGGAAATGACAGAGGAACAAGTAAGTGAGGACCGCATGAGAATTCTCAGGGTGGTCAAGTTTTTTAGAACTGCTACAAATGCTGCCGAGCATTTACTACAAGGTATATATGTTGGATTTAGAGACGTCTAATTACAATAATAAAGTTGGACATGTGCGTGCATTATGATTATGATATCAAATACTGTCGCAAGATTACATTTATGTAATGATTAAAATATGCCAAATAATGTGATTAATTAAGTCATGGCATTATACGTATTTATATATATAAGGTTTGGATACGAATACATATAGAACAATGTTAATCAATATAATTGTTAATGGACCGATTATAGTTGATTAAAATAATAGCAGTAATAAATATAGGCTAAATAAGGAAATCAGAATTTATTCTGATTTATTTCGGTTTTTCTGGAGGTTCCTGATTTCCAGATCCTTGAAATCCGAAATCAAGATTTCTTGGCAAACTTGTTTTCTAAGTATTAGCCAATTTTCGGCTGCCCTAGGTTTAGGGTTTTGCACTGCTATAAAAGGGCTGAGTCTCCAAGGCTTGCGATTATCCATCACAATTGTCTGCTCCATTGAAGACAAGATACTCTGTCATAATATTTAGGATAGCCAGAGAAAAGGATTGCAAGTTCTTGGAAGGACTCGAGAGCCAACAACTCAAGTCAAGACCAGGAGCGTATCAACCCAGAGCCTTGGAAGCTGTCTGATTGATAGCATACGGAGGCCTTTGAAGATGGAAAGTAAGTTCCGCTGTGCATTAAGTTTAATTTCTTACAAAGGAGTAGATCTTGGTTAGGGTTTAAAGTAATTAGGAAAACCCACAGAGTAAAACCAACAATATATTCTTTAGGACTTTAAGCAACTTTCTTAATTCCATGCATCTGTTCATTCATCTATTTTTATATATGGTTCTTTCCCTTGGTTAAATATATATACTTGCTTTTGTTATTAATGATGAAGACTTTTTGCAACTAAGATCAATAAAGATGAAATCCAATAGTATTTAATCTAGAATTTTTGGATTAATTATGTCTTTTGACAAACCAATTTTTCAATATTCAATGATAAGTTAAAAGGATAAGTATATATCTATTCTGATGAACCTAGCTGGCATTACTTTATTGGATAATCTTGGTGTTACCAACCATACTAATTAGAGATGCTTATTATTAATTATTAGAGATAAATTGCAATTTGCACATGTGCAAAGTTATGTATATAGTAAGGAACGAATTAAGTAGTATTTTATTTCTTTCTTATTAATTAATTTATTACTTATTGTTATGATATTTTTCTTAAAGAGGTGGAATCAATTACAGGCGGTTCCACTGACTTTGAAACCAATATATGCACATGTTACATGAATAATCCTACACTACTAGAAATTCTCTAAAGAAAATCGGATCGTTACCTTCCTACCCCCCAACTAACCAATGCAAAAATGTCACAAAACCAATATAACACAGTAGTCTACTACAAATATGCCACTGCAAACACTAAATATGTTTTGCATCAATTTTAAAAAGAAGCAGGTTCTGTTTTGTTTTATTGAATTTTTCTTTAGAATGTTGTACTTTATTAATTACAGAACCTAACTTCCTTCACATTTAACAGGCTAGCTGCCCTTTGGTGACCACAGGAATATATTAAGTGGTTTATGTAATGCTTCTTAAATTTATAATTGCTTGCTTATTGTGTGCTGTGGTGTGTTTAATGATTTTCATATTTTTGTGAGCTAAGAGCTATCCTTTTTTCTGGAGAGATTATGTAGACATCTAACTTACTTTCACAATTGTGACAAATGGCACTTATCATCATAACTTGTCAAGATGGTGATATTGCAGATGGGTATTCTATTTAGATAAGTCAGGTAATATATATTTGTACTTGGCCTATCTAAATGGTACAAAGATCTGCAATTATGGTGTTCAAATTTGATCATTTTGCCATTGGCTGTCACAATTATCAAATAAGTTAGATGTCATTATAATTTATTATTGTTTCTTTGATGCTTAATATATTTTTGTGTGCATGAACTTTTATTTGATACATTTATTATGCTATTCAACTTGTAAGGATATAAATTGTTGGACTGTATATTATTAATTTGTTGATTGTGAACTACCTAGTGAATGTTTGTACTGTATTGTTTGGAGTACACACAATTTCACTATGCTCCGTATTATGCATGTGAAACAAATATTTGAAGTGAGCTAAAATATTTTTATTGGATGAGTTGAGCTGTTTGCTCTTTAACAGACAGGTTCCTCTTTTCTCTTCATATCATTTCCCTTTGTAGTTATGTTCAATGTTAAATTTTAGTAATCTATGTTTGAATTGAGTTCACTGAAAACAATTTCATTCTTTTTATAAGTAGATGTGGCCATGTGGACAATCTAAAAATAAAGTTGTCTTGGTTTCTTTATCTAATCAAACTTTAAGTCATACATGCATATAATTGTTAAATTAACTCTAAACTTGGCGCCACCAAACGTTTTTCAACATGTGACGGGTATTCCACTGGTTCCTTTTGTTCTTTAATTAACAGACTTCTTCCTTTGTTCTTCCAATATCTGGAGTTCTTCATTAGATCTCTCAGTTATGTGTTCTCTGACATTGATTGCTATATGAGGCCTGAATTTTTCATCCTGTTGGATGCCTTTGTTTTCTTGTACTCTGCTTGATCAATATTTGAATTACAACTCACATTTTTTGTATTAACTGATACATTCTCCAGGGACATCACCAAACCACTAGAAAAATTATCTGATTGAATATGTTTGACAGTCGGTTATAGGACACTATAAGTGTTGCAAATGGAGATCAATTAATTATGTCGCCCATTTATTTATCGAAGTACACGTTTTGTACATATACATAGCTAACATTATATAATTAGTTCTTATACTTGAACTCCATTGAAATTTGCATGACATTCTAAAATTGAACTCCTCCATTCTCCTACAATCGCATTATCTATTGTTAATGGCACAACCAGGCCAGAGACCCAAACAATTGCACCGCACCATCGATTTGAAAAAAAAATTATTATTGGAACGCTATCTGATGTCGCAAGTTGATTGTATTTCGCTTTTAGGGAGTTAGTAAAATATATAATGAAAGTTTTTGAAAATAATTTCAAACTTAGTCTATGATAGTACCCTTTGTTTTTTAGATATTAATTGGACAACCCTACAGGTGACTTTGGCGGTAATTATCGTCATATCTCTAAAGGTTGTTGGGGCTTAGCAACCACAGATGAAGGATGGGCTGTTTCAGACTATACAGCAGAGGCTCTCAAGGTTAAAATTAATATTGATAAAATGAAAATCTGTTAATTGATATTCGAAAAATACATTTTGGAGTGGCATTATTTTCTTGACTCATAAACCAGAAAATATTTATGCAGAATGGGAATTACATCTAACATATCTATGGGTTGCTGTCATGTTGGGTGTTGAATTTTGTATTGTTTATGTAAAATTGATTGAAGCGGATTCAAACCATGCCCTGCTAGTGTGACCAACTTATTACCAGTTGGTGTGAAAAGGATGAATAAAGTCAAGAAAAAATATGTTCTTCTATAATTTTTATTATTTTATTAAATAGTTTTTTTTTAGAAGCTTGGTATAGTAGTGGCTACCAATTTTATTAAATAAGTTACCGTGTATTAACTTTCATCTACATCAGATTTATAAATTTCACTTCTAAGTTTCTAAAGATGTCACTTCTAAGTTTCTAAAATTTTCGAAATTATTATATGGTTCATAAAAATAATTAATTCGGGAACTTCAGGCGTAGAACCTAGCTTTTCCAAAAGTAGAAACGCCAAATGCCTTGCACTCGTTTCAGAAAAAATTTCATGTGAATTCCAAAATTTGTATGGGACGGTTATGTTGGCTCAAATTCATTTATCAATTTCATATACGATTGCATCTCTCTGGGATGTAGAGCTTGATTCACTCTATATATTTGTACATCCTTCATATTGGAAATATTTGAATTTGGCCTAGAACAAAATATTTTTAACTTTTTTTTGTAGTTCTAAATAGTTTGATTGGCCAAGAACAAAATCAACTGTTGCAAATTATCTCGAGTAATCCTGATTGAATTGAGAAATGGTACATCTTAAGGATCTTAATGACTTCTATGGTTAAATTGTATACGGTTAATTAATAAGCTCGGAGTAAATTAAATGCCTCAAAGTTTGGTGTACATTCATAGGTTGAATATTTAATCGAATTGTTCATTCAAGCACGCAATATTTTGAATAAGAGCTAGCTGGAGGGTTCATAACGAATGATTATCTTTGCATGACAGTGCTCATTTTATATTATTTACGAAAAATGGTGACGAAGCTGATTGAAATCGCCTACCTACTGGAAACTAGCTATAGTTAATTACCAGTTGGTTGGAAAAGGTACGAATGAAGTCAAGAAAAATATATATGTTCATATTTTCATTTTGAGGTAGGGCTTGCAAGAGTAAACTATACTATACCTACCATGTCTTTTGGTGTTATATAACAATTAATTGCTCACAAATAAAACAAGTGAATTGCCCCTTCTTCTCATCTAAATTTGTGTTATGTCAGAAGGATATTAGTTTCCTAATTTTTTTATTTACTCAAATTCATGAAGTGATATTTCGGGAACTAGATTGATGATTTTTTTTCGATTCTATAAAAGAAACCGAATAAATAATTTGATTCCTTTAGGTGTGCCAGACTATACTCCTTACATGCCTCAAAAAATCATTCTTATCCCCCATTTCATTTTTTTACCTGTTTTTTCTGCATATATTTTGTGCTTGCCCCCCTTAAATATATATATATTTTTTTACAAAAATATTTGTTACTTATAGTTATAAAAAATAAATAGATTTAAGAAATTAAACAATACAATCATATATAAGTATCACAATAAAAATTTAATAATTACAAAACAAGAAAAGCTGCAAACAAATTTATAAACCTAATTACAAGTATCTTAATGTAAGATTGGTAGCTCAACAAAATAAGCTTTCTAGTCCTAAGCAAAATTCATAGTGACTACATTTCATTTTTAAAAAAATGGGTACTTTATAGATTAAAAATGAGTTTTAATAGAAAAGTAAATAATTGGGTAAATTTGTCAATTTTTTAAGTTTTGACGGGTAAATATGATATTATTTATCTTAGAAGAAAAAGTTTGTAATTTCAAGATTTTTGAGGGGTATACTTGAAATTCCTCCATTTGATTCTTAGAATTTTAAAATATGGAGAAACTGAAGTGCTGAAGTGTTTTTTTGTTTTTTTTGAGAGTGAGAGAGTTGACTTAAGGAAATCCAACTACTACCAATCAATTATTGGTGCCTCTAGACCTCCTACTCGTCTACTCCCACTCAGATCTGAAACACCACTCAGATCGGAAAACGCAAGAGATGCCATTGAATGCCCTGCAACATTAATTTGAAACACCGTTTGGTAGAAACATTATCGGTTCGTTACCTCTATCCGATAGCATAGGTGCGTAACGCCATCGGATTCGAGCTGATGGCAGAGGTGAACACTTTTGGTATCAGGGCGATAGCCTTCGGTTCAGAAGTAGATTGAGATTTTAGATTTGAACAGATGGAGAAGTGTTTTTCTTGTATCTACATTATATTATTCAATTTCTTCGATTGAAATTCTATATGTTTAGGTCATTGATTGTGATGTTGGATCTAAATTCTATATGTTTAGGTCAATGATTGTGTCGTAGGAAGAAGGGAGTCCTAACCTAATATCTTCCGTGTGTTTTTCTACATATCTTTTTCTACTTATATTTGTCTCGAAGAATAGTCAATACATAAGTTATGATAGATATTTCTACATAATTTGTCTCGAAGAATAGTCGAAAGAAGTAAATATAAGTTATATATATGAAAGATATTTCGCTAACGCTATACGCTCATCTCTTTTTAATTCACGGTTCATTCAACAACAGTATTACCATTAAGCATCCAAATTAAGTCGGACCCCAAAAAGAGAGCAGCATGCCATACGACAAAAAACCAATATTTTGTGGTCTTCTAAAAAAAGAAGGGGGCTGCTTCCCAACTATTTGCATAAGGGGACAACGGCATAAGCTACAAATGAATAAACTGTGGTATTTTTTAAAATTTTGGTGTGCAAATTTGATAGAGAAAAAGATAAAAAAAAAATGATGTTAAATTTATTTAATTTATACAAAATATCTCGATTATAATTCCTAGATAAACTATATGGTCGACTTCTTCAACATTTTTAAACATCTCTGATTTTTTTAGCCAAAACATTCATGAAAATTTTAAAAATCGTTACCCTGGAATACATCTGACCTCAATCTGTTACCCTGGAATACAAACGGCTCAAAATTAATAACAGATGACAAAGCTAAAATTACAAATGCCAACGCAAACAAAAACGATAGTGCATGTGCATCATTGGCAAACAAATCCAAAAGTCGGTGTTAAGAACCTTTGCTATGGCTTAAAAAAACGCAAGAGATGCCATTGAATGCATTGTGACATTAATTTGAAACACCGTTTTGTAGAAACATCATCAGTTCATTACCTCTACCCTATAGCATAGATGCGCAACGCCATCGGATCCGAACCGATGACAGAGGTGAACACTTTTAGTATCAGGGCAATAGCCGTCGGTTCAAAAGCAGATTGTGATTTTAGATTTGAACTCTTGTATCTACATTATATTATTCTAATTTCTTCCATCGAAATTCTATATGTTTAGGTCATTGATTGTGATGTTGGGTCTACATTTCCTTGAAATACATATGCAACCTACCTTAGTTGTGAAATCTGACAATTTTTCTTTTGTGGGGATTGACTATCAAACTGTAAAAGAATTCAATAAAAAAATTATTTAATTGTTATGTTTGATAGAGACATAGAGTTGAAAGACAAAAGATAATTCTTATTACTAAAGTCACATAATTAAGATAAGAGTGATCCATTATTATTATTATTATTATTATTTTTAAAACCTTGACTGTGGATCATGATAATTCTTATTGCTAATGTCACATAAGATAAGAGTACTCCTTTGTTATTTCTTTTTCTTGAAAAACTTAACTGTGGCTATTAAAATGATCCATTATTCTTTTACTTTTTGGACCACAGGGTGGTGTTGCGTAAGTTAAAAATAAAAATAAAAATAGCCTTAACATGCAATTAATAATTCCGTTCGACTCTTTAATAATTATGTTAGCCTTTTTGTTAAATTATTTTCATTATGGATTAAATATAAACAAATAAAAATCTTATTTTTTATATTTGAACGATTGATTAAGTCACTCAATGTAGTGTCGATTTTAAATCAAACTAAGTTTCATATTTAAAAAATATCTATTTTTGAAGTTTTTCAAAAATGACTTTATTTCATGGACAACAATTTGATTTCTTTTAAAATAACAGATATCATGATTCAAAATAAAAAAATAATAGAAAAAAATGAATCAATGTAGATCTAAAGTTCCATAAAGAGATTGAAAACATTATGACCTTATTAGGGTTCATTTCTCTATACTACGTTTTAAAAAGAAAAATTATATTTTGAGAAACAGTTCAAAATTTGAAATAAGTAACTTGTATACAAAAAAACTTGCATTGACAAATATCAAGCATTTAAAATAACGGACTACTTCTAGATACTAATAATAGTTTTACAGTTTGTAATGACATATACATAATGTAATAAGTTGCACGATAATTCATGTAAAAAATAAATAAAGAGTCATTCTACGCTTCAGACACATTAAACAAATCTATTAAATAAGAAGAGCATATGAGAACCTATGAATCGTCTGACCAATATAGATAAATAAAATAAATTTATACATACATAAAAAATATAAATGATATGATATGATTAATATATATTTTAAAAATAAAATTTTATATATTTATAATTAAATTGAGTCTAAATAATGAATGTCCAAATTAATTTTGTGTTTTGAACCAGACAACAGACATTTCATTTTGGCAAGCAATTTAAAGTAAAATTGGGACATGCAACGCATCCCCATCAAACTTATTATTCACGTAACTTTCATAACACCGGGCTCTCTCATGCGCTCTGTGCGTCTCTCTCAGACTACAATTCGTTTCCTTCTAGTAGGGGTGTAAATGGATTGGATACGAACATATAATGATCAAACCGTATTCTTTTCTGTTATAATCATTTGGATTCGGTTACGAATACAGATAGTCTTGGATACAAATATGTACAGATCAAATGTTAAACGGATACGAATACGGATCCGGTATAAGACACATAATACGGATATGAATATAATTTAGATAATTAAAAAAAAATTGTTGATGTACATTATGAAAAAGAAATAGCATCTCAATAAATTATATTCATTTATTAATTAGACCTAATATTTTTCATAATAAGTTTGTTGGTTTCAAAAATATATCATGACAAAAAAATACAAGTAATATGTATATATAGTTTAATAAATCAATTTAAAAACAAAGAATAGCTTTGTTGTGGCTCAAGGGTGTAAGCGGATCGGATACGGATAGTTAGTGATCGAACCGTATCGTTATCCATTTTAATTTTTTGGATAAGGATACGAATATGAATTGGATAGCTCAAGTAATTTTCCGAATTCGTATCCGGATAAAATCAGATAATATCCGATCCATTTACACCCCTAGAAGCTGCTTCAAAGCCTCTCCAATTGGCAACACAAAGAGAAAGGACCAATGGTATAAATACAGGGAGTAATGTATTATTCAAATGGTTTTCTCCATTATTGTAATGAACGGAGAGAAAACAACTTGATTTGCTTTTAAACCTATTTAATAGTTTAAAAAGTGGATTGCTTTGACCACACAGTCGCTGAATGTTAGCTAGGTAGCGCTATATATATTTAAAGGGAAAGACCAAGCGTTATAGTGAGCTAAGCTTGAAAGAAAGACACAGCGAGATAAACGAAAAAAGGAAAAAGAAAAGAGATATAAAGGAAATGAATGGTATGAAGGGGCCAGTGGTTGTTACTGGAGCGTCTGGTTTCATCGGTTCATGGCTTGTGATGAAACTTCTCAAGGCTGGATACACCGTTAGAGCTACTGTTAGAGATCCATGTAAGAATTTAAACCCTAGTTTTTATTAACTAGCTACTAATGATATACAAAATTAATTACTAGGTACTAATGATTTATTATTAATATTATTATATTATTATTATCAGGAGGGCTCAAATGTCCTAAAAATTCATGCTCCAATCATAACCCAAAATCTGATACACATATCTAATTTTGGACCAGCGGTCTAGATCGAGACGTTTAAATTCCAAAAACATGCACGCCTAATTGAAATATTTCTCTCCTGTTCTCATCTTTTCTTACGCTGTCCAATTCTCACCTTTCGCTTTCAATCGTTTCCCACAATGGCTGATTGCGACGCTCCATCTCCTCCGCAATACAATCATGGTCTCTCTCTCCTCCGTGTGATACAGTCCTGTGCACTCTCTCTCCTCCTACTGCACAACCGGTCGTGGTTCCAAGTACTGTCAAGCCTTCACAGTCAGTTTCTCCATTTACTGAGGTGCCTCCAGATAGAGAAACCTTTTCTCGTTAAAATTCATAAAGAGAAACCTTTTCTATTCAGAAAATGCGAAAAGAAAACAGCAATTGTATGAATAATCAAGCGATTACCAATTAAAAATAAGAGAAAGTAAAAAAAAAGAACAATTATCGGAAAATAACAGTTTACAATTGAATTTTAATGATTTACTTCTAATATTGAACTAGTATATCTAGTCGGTGAAGAAATTGGCGGCAGCAACCACAGAGGCGGTTCTTTGTTCTTGCGACAAAATCCTAGCTTGCGAGTGAGGAGATCTGGACAGACAAATTGAGGATTCAGGAGAGATGAGAGGGGAATATCGTCGGGGTTGAGGAGGGCTGCGTCGGGGTTGGGATTGGAATCGTAAGGGGTGGGGGAAAGCGTAATAATAATATTAATAATAGTAATAGTAATAATTGTAATAGTAATAGTAGTAATAGTAATAATAGTAGTAGTAATAGTAATAATAGTAATAGTAATAATAGTAATAGTAATAGTAATAGTAATAGTAATAGTAGTAATAATAATACTAATAATAATAATACTATTATTAGTATTACTATTATTATTACTATTATTACTATTATTACTATTACTATTATTATTACTATTATTATTACTATTACTATTATCATTATTACTATTAGTATTACTATTAATACTATTACTATTATTACTGCTACTACTATTATTACTGCTATTATTACTGCTACTACTATTATTACTGCTATTATTCACTTCCTGTTTCTCAAAAAAAGAAAAAACTTTCATTGAACCATGCAACATCTAAATTCCTCTATTATTTCCAACTTTAAGAGTTGTGCCGACTTTTATTATTGTGAAAATTCTCCTACACCTTTTCCTCCAAATGAGTTGCATGTAGTTAATTATTCGAATACATATGTTTTCATGTTCCAAGTTTGGAGGTGTGTATTGGTGGTATGAGTCGGGGTGGAGACAAAAACCCATATATGTACAAAATTAACTTCACTCATTTCGGGTGGATCCAGGATTTATGTCAGGGTAGGACACTTATCTAGAGCTAATCAGGTTTAAACCCATGAACTTATCGGGTACACAATTGCAACTCAGTCCATATTACACAACATTGAAACATTTTTTCTAAGCTAATTAAAAATTCGTTTGGCACAGTTCAAAGTGGGACTGTTCTTAGACAATTAGCAAATTGAAGTCAACACTTAGATAAAAATTTATACAAAATATATGTATTGAATAATAAAAGGCCCAAAAAGTTCGGTCGGCCCTTTATTTAAAATTGTAATGATAGGTCCCACCGCCAAACCTTTCTTGTTCTCTTCTTGTCCTTCATTCTATTTACAAAATAGAGGATCACAGATCTGAAAAAAAATGAAATACAAAGAATGGACCAATGCTCGGAAGGAATTATTTCAAGAATCAGACTAACTCGGGCTAGGGGTAGGCACTATATCTAACTAGGGGTAGGCACATTGGACAATTAGTATTGGATCGGTAAAAAAGATTCAAATCCAAGAGTAGGCACTTATCTACCCCAATGCCTTCATTGATTTGCCAGTGCTCATACCCTACTTTTATCCGTTAAAAATATTGTGTAAATCAATCTAATCATAATAATAAAAATTGTCAAATATAATTTAATATTTATTAATTATTTTATAGGGTAATGGATACGAAATAGCTCTTATTCGTATTATTATCCGATAAGCTAATGAAAATTTTGTCTTATCATATTCATATTTGTTAAAAATTGAAAAGTTTCAACCATACTCACCTTATCGAATAGATATGAATCAGATAAACATATAAAGGATTTGGTTGACACTATAGTTTCAAGTCTTGGTCCTTTTGATGATTTTCTACCATGAAGTAATTCCTCTTTAGGCAAGTTATATCCTAGAACTTATGGAAATATTGTACAATGTGATAATAACTTGACAACTCCGTTTGGCAGCAAATCAGAAGAGAACGAAGCCGTTGCTTGATCTGCCAGAGTCTAGTGAGCAACTGTCGCTATGGAAAGCTGATCTCAGTGAGCCTGGGAGTTTCGATGAGGTCATAAAGGGATGCACCGGTGTTTTTCATGTTGCCACTCCTACGGATTTTGAATCCAAAGACCCCGAGGTATTATTATTGCCTTAAAATTAACAGTAACATAAATGAAATAAGAAGACAGAACCATAGTAATAAAAAAGAGTTGCTAGTTCCTGATAAACTAATGATGATATACGCTCACATAAATATTTCAGTTAAGCGAACACCATTGTGTGGTCTAAATAAGATACTCAATGTGTATCCATGCCAATTCATCAAATATCTAAGTTGTTATTACTTGTACATAGCATTGCATTATATAGCTTTCATTTGATGACTTCTGCATTTTCAGTTACATATTATGAAATCCACTTTTTTCTTAAAAAAACTTTATGTTGTCTGTATGCAGAATGAAGTGATAAAACCAACAGTAGAAGGAATGGTGGGAATTATGAAGTCATGTAAGGAAGCTGGTACGGTCAAGCGTGTGGTGTTCACATCCTCTGCTGGTACCGTATGCATGGAAGAGCATATGAAGCCGGTGTATGACGAGACATGTTGGACTGACATTGACTTCTGCCGAAAGGTCAAAATGACTGGCTGGGTATGGCATTTTACACTTTATATTTTTCGTTTGAGCATGTGGAATTCATTTTATGCATGCATCAGGACTTAATCATCAAACAATCATTTCAACAAAGTCTTATATATAGCAGGTTGCATTAATTTCATTAAACACTAGACTTCCAGAAACATAACTGGAGGTAAAACAAAAACACTATATCAAATACATAATGTAATGAATTGTTGTACAGATGTACTTTGTATCGAAAACTCTGGCCGAACAGGCAGCATGGAAGTATGCAGAGGAGAATGGAATAGATCTAATTACTATAATCCCGCCACATGTTGTGGGCCCGTTTTTGTCGACAGGCATGCCTCCTAGCTTTATAACTGCACTGGCTCTCATCACAGGTACTCACTGCACTTGAAAATACTGCCTCATTATATTTTTTTTTCTTGTATGTGTTAACAAAAGTGTTTTTATGTTAGGAACTGAATCGCACTACATGATCCTAAAGAATAGTCAATTTGTTCACTTGGATGATCTATGTGAATCCCACATTTTCCTATTTGAGAACCCGGAGGCTAAGGGACGGTACATTTGTTCTTCTCATGATTCCACCATTTATGACCTCGCAAGAATGCTCCAGAATTGCTACCCTGAATACAACATACCGCAAGAGTTAGTGAACTTTTCCCTTACATGGTTTCAATTGTTCGATTGATTTTTCAATTATGAATTGAAGATCATAATCACCATATCATTTTTCGTGCACCATCAATTGCTGTTGGATTTAACAGTCCGATGCTGATTTTTATATATTTTGCCTCAAATTTTCAAAGGTAAAACTTCTAACAAAAGAAAATTTAGTTCCACTAACCACGTAAAGTTGTAAACTATATATTTAGGTTCAAGTGGAAAGAAGAGGATCTACCGGTCGTCCATTTTTCTTCGAAAAAGCTTCTAGACATGGGATTCAAGTTCAACTACACCATGGAGGAGATGTTTGATCAAGCTATCCAGACATGCCGTGAGATGAAACTGATACCTTTAAGTACCAATGAGGAATCAAAGGAGAAAAACCGTAATGGGTCTATCGGAACAACATCCGTTTCAGTCTGAAACATTATTGCATTCAACAAATTGTTACTATATATATAGCAATAATTGAATTCTGGTGCATTATATGAGATGTTTTGGTTTTAGTATTTTAGGTAGATTTGTGGTGCTGCACTGTTGGTTGCTTGCCAGTGTATTTAGGAGTAGTTTTCGGACCAATTAATAAGCCATCAGCGGCATGCAAGTGGGCGTAAATGTCGAGGGTTAGATTAAATTGCATTGTTAGATGAAAGTCGAATTAATGGTGCCTATTCTAATTTATTAACCCCCATATTTCCATGTATCTTTAATTAAAGGTTGAACAATGTATGATAAACTGTGCACTTCAATGTTCGATTTATACCGGAACCTTCTATAATACCTGTTATATAGATGTTTCAATGTTTGCTTTAGACCGGAACCTTCTATTACATGTTAACAGAGAAGTGCATTGACTGGTGATGTCATATAAGGGGGTATTTTTCTTCTATAGATGGCGGCCTTCCAATTGTAACCGTTGATTGTGGTGTGAATTCAAAATATAATGTATAACTATTTCTAAGTTAAAAAGTTCGAATACTATAACTATTTATTAAACGTGTGCGTTTATTAGTTTTTTTATTGAACTCAAAAACTCAGACGGCAAAAGAAAATTTAATTAAAAAAAATTAAGCTCATAAACAAGTTGAATGAACGTAGAACTGAACACATGTTCATATTTAAATATGAATGTATGTATTTATATATAGTTCATTATGAACGCATGCATTCTTAATGTTCTAAAATAATATTTTAATTTGATAATTTAATATTCTTAATGTTCTTATATAAATTTGAATTTTGTAATTTATGTTAATATAAAAATCCCGGAGAATGGTTGGGTTTTTGCTGAGAATGACAATTCGAATTGTACCCTTTAAACATTTATTACCCAATTTACTAATAAAATTTTGGGGAAAGATCTCTACCAAAGGCGCGACCATTCTACGTACGGCACATGCGAAACTAATATATGCTGCAGAGAAACGGATAGTGGCACTTTATATGCGGCATTGTAACATAGTTTAACTCAGAATACAGATACATCCTAGGTAAATATTTATTTATTATTTTTTGGGAGCGACTAACAGTCCCACACAAAAATTCCCTAAATGTCCCACCAGGCATTAACTACCTGAGGGACCACTAATTATCTGTCGGGACCACTAACTACTTGGGGAATCGCATAAATTTTAGAAAATTTAAAATATGAAGTGGGATCCACTTACAACATTTGTAAGTTAGCAACATCTTACAACAACTCGGTTTTGTGATCAAAATCCAAACAGTCAATCCAAACAGTCGATACAACAACTCTTTGAATTTTTTTACCATTTATTAAGTATTTTACAAAACTGCTATTTTTAGACAATTATGAACAACTAAAAAACAATAATAGAGATCATGTTGAACGGTTTGGACTTTGAAAATCACAAAATTAAATTGTTGTAAGATGTTGTAACTTACAAATGTTGTAAGTGGATCCCATATATATACACACATACTCACATATATATATTCACAAAAACACTAATTTTCAAAAATTCTAAAAAAATAGTAAAAAATTTCCAAAAAATGTAAAATTTGGTCTCCAAGCACATTTCAATATGAAGATCATGCTAAGAAGTTCATATCAACCGTTTGGACCTTGAAAATGGAGATATGAGCGGGGAAGTAAAACACCCTCATTACTTCCCAAAGCATGATATCCCATATATATATATATATATATGAGCTTGGCTACTATGCTTATATAAGCATAAGCCCCCATATGCTTAAATGAGCATTTTTGCGTTTCCAATGTTCAAATGGTCGATCCGACCGTTCATCTTGTTCTCCATATTAATATGTGCTTGGAGACTAAATTTTACATTTTTCTGAATTTTTTTACTATTTATTAAGCCACTTTGAAAGTTTCTGATCTGGTGGTCCAGAATTTTGGAAACACTGTTTTTACTGTTCACCCAGATCAGCAATTTTCAAAGTGGCTTAATAAATAGTAAAAAAATTCAGAAAAATGTAAAATTTAGTCTCCAAGCACATATTAATATGGAGAACAAGATGAACGGTCGGATCGACCATTTGAACATTGGAAACGCAAAAATGAGTTATAAGCATATGGGGGCTTATGCTTATATAAGCATAGTAGCCAAGCTCTATATATATATATATATATATATATATATTTCAAAACATCAATACATAACAATACTGTGGTATTATATAAATTGTGCAGAATGATGAACATGATGTACCAATGGGGGCTCTTGAGTTGGCGAATGAGGTGGCTAATCAAGTGGTCGAGGAGATGGTAATACTAGGTCAGCAACTGTTTTTCGGGCAGGAGTGCCCATGAAATATCTTACGGCGCCAATATCTGAAGAAGGAGGCTTCACCTGCCTTGTCATACCTGGAGTGTTTCGGAATGGGGGCTTTCACATGTCAGTGGGTTTCACAGATATCTGGGTGATGGACCAAAATGGTTCTAGCACTTTCAAATATTTAAAAACCCTAATTTTCACTTACGTTCAGATCACAAGCGTATGATCCTATCGTGTAGTATGAATGGGGTGTCGATCCACAGGGATAGTGTATTAGATTTAAACAATTTTTACTACTCTAGGTTATTGGATTTTTAAAATTGAGGTGGTGGTGATAAATGCAATCAAGGTATTATCGCTAGTAAAGGTTAAACAATAGATAAAGAGCCTCTAGGGTTCAGATTTCCTATCCTTCTTAATTATGCAAAATGCAAGTTTCGACGTTTCTCTATGTTGCACTATCACTGTGGCATGCGGCATAGATTGCCCCACAGCTACCCCGCATGCGGCACTGTCGTATGGCGTGCTGGGTGTTTGTTTATGCGATTTGAAAGGTTTTTCAATCTTGCTATAAGCTTTTGGGCTACCAAGACTAAATCATTTTAGGTACGCAATTATATTATTTTCCTATACAACCCTGTAGTTGAAATATCTCAAAGACCCTACTTAATGTAAGTGCTTTCTAATGTTGTTTAAAGTATGATTTACGCTATCCTGCCAAGGGAGCCCACTGGTAACCCTAGTCTTTGAACTGCTGCCAAGCCTCGTTAGCCGAAGTGTTTATAATACTTTTTATTTCCAAGGAGAGCTTTTATTTTTTTTAATTTAAATATGTATCAAAACCTCTGTGGAGGCAGCGAAGTTTGAATAGAAAAATTTGTTATTTTGTTGTTTTGTTGTATTTGTGAGGTTTTACTCATCTCTATTACTACTTAACCGATACGTCAGCTTAACGGGCAAGATTGTAACGGGACCATTTTGCTTCACAGGGCGATACCCGTTGGTTCAGAAACAGATGGAGATTTTAGATTTGAACAGATGGAGAAGTGTTTTTCTTGTATCCGCATTATATTAATCTAATTTCTTCGATCTAAATTCTATATGTTTAGGTCATTGATTGTGATGTTGGATCTAAATTCTATATGTTTAGGTCAATGTTGTGTCGTATGAAGAAGGGAGTCCTAACCTAATCTCTTCCGTGTGTTTTTCTACATATCTTTTTCTACTTATATGTGTCTCGAAGAATAGTCAAAGCATAAGTTATGATAGATATTTCTACATAATTTGTCTCGAAGAATAGTCAAAAGAAGTAAATATAAGTTATATATGATAGAAACTACTAATCCATACTGGAGACTGCAAATTTGGAAAATAAGTCCAACTTGGAAGATATAATTGAACAATGTATGGTAAACTGTGCACTTCAATGTTCGATTTATACCGGAACCTTTTATATTACTGTTATATAGATGTTTCAATGATTGCTTTAGACCGGAACCTTTTATATTACTGTTATATAGATGTTTCCATGTTTGCTTTAGACCGGAACCTTCTATTACGTGTTAACATAGAAGTGTATTGATTGGTGATGTCATATAAGGGGGTATTTTTCTTCTATAGATGGCGGCCTTCCAATTGTAACAGTTGATTGTGGTGTGAAATCAAAACATAATGTATAACTATTTCTAAGTTAAAAAGTTCGAATACTATAACTATTTATTAAACGTGTGCGTTTATTAGTTTTTTTATTGAACTCAAAAACTCAGACGGCAAAAGAAAATTTAATTAAAAAAAAAATTAAGCTCATAAACAAGTTGAATGAACGTTGAACTGAACACATGTTCATATTTAAATATGAATGTATGTATTTATATATAGTTCATTATGAACGCATGCATTCTTAATGTTCTCAATAATATTTTAATTTGATAATTTAATATTCTTAATGTTCTTATATAAATTTGAATTTTGTAATTTATGTTAATATAAAAATTCCGGAGAATGGTAGGGTTTTAGCCGAGAATGACAATTCTAATTGTGCCCTTTAAACATTTATCTCTACAAAAGGCGCGACCATTCTACGTACGTACGGCACATGTGAAAATAATATATGCTGCACAGAAACAGATAGTGGCACTGTATATGCGTCATTATAACATATTTTAATTTAGAATACTAATACATCCTAGGTAAATATTTATTTATTATTTTTTGGGAGCGACTAACAGTCCCCCACAAAAATTCCCTAAACGTCCCCCCCAGGCATTAACTACCTAAGGAACCACTAATTATCTGTCGGGACCACTAACTACTTGGAGAATTGCATATATTTCAGAAAATTTAAAATAAGAAGAGGGACCCACTTACAACATTTGTAAGTAGCGGCATCTTACAACAACTCGGTTTTGTGATTTTCAAAATCCAAACAGTCGATCCAAACCATTCAACATGATCCCTATATTAAAATGTACCTGGTGATCAAATTTTACATTTTTTAGAATTTTTTACCATTAATTAAGTATTTTACAAAATTGCTATTTTTAGACAATTATGAACAGCTGAAAAACAATACTTTTGTAAAATACTTAATAAATAGTAAAAGAATCAAAAAAATATAAAATTTGATCGAGGAGGGATCGGATGACACCCTTTTTTGGTGACATCAGATGACATCGTGCATTTTCAAAGTTTTCAAAGTCCAAACAGTCAATCCAAACCGTTCAATATGATGGATATATTAAAATGTGCTTGCAGATCAAATTTTACATTTTTTTGAGTTTTTTTACTATTTATTAAGTATTTTACAAAATCATTTTTTTCAGAACATTGAATTTTTGTACCCATCTTAATAAATATTAAAAAAATTCAAAAAAATGTAAAATTTGATCTGCAAGCACATTTCAATATATCCATCATGTTGAATGGTTGAGATCGACTGTTTGGACTTTGAAAATGTAGAGTGTCATCCGATGTCACCAAAAAAGGGTATCATCCAATCCCTCCTCAATTTGATCTCCAAGCACATTTTAATAAAGGGATCATGTTGAACAGTTTGGACATTGAAAATGACAAAACCAAATTGTTGTAAGATATTGTAACTTACAAATGTTGTAAGTGGATCCCATATATATATATATATATATGTATGTATATGTAGATAGATGTATATCTATATGTATATCTGTATATGTATATATATAGATATATATATAGATATACATCTATCTACAAATACATACATATACTTATATATACACACATATAAAGAGGTTGGCTAATATCAAAACGTTTGTTCCGGAGCCCTGGTGCAACCAATTGGTTTTCTGATTTTCAAAGTCCAAATAGTCGATCTAAACCGTCAGATGTGATCTCCATGTTAAAAAGTGTTTGGAGACCAAATTTTACATTTTTTGGAATTTTTTTACTATTTATTAAGCCAGTTTTAAAATCGTTGATTTTAATAAAGAGTGAAAAATTTCTGGATCATTGAAAACAATGATTTTAAAACTGTCTTAATAAATAGTAAAAAAATTTCAAAAAATGTAAAATTTGGTCTCCAAGCACATTTTAATATAGATTGAACGTTGAACGGTTTGGATCGACTGTTTGAAATTTGAAAATGTAAAACCAAAGCGTTTGTTCCATGGCCTAGGAACACATTTTGATATTAGCCAATCACCACATATAAATACATATATATATTCAAAAAAACACTAATTTTAAAATATTCTAAAAAAATAGTAAAATTTCCAAAAAATGTAAATTTGGTCTCCAAGCACATTTCAATATGAAAATCATGTTAAGAAGTTCAGATCGACTGTTTGGACTTTCAAAATGGAGATATGAGCGGGAAGTAAAACACCCTCTTTACTTCCCAAAGTATGATAGCCCATATATATATATATGAGGAGGGATCAAGTTACAATTGAGTTACAACAAAGTTACCACAACTATTTTCTACATTTTCAAATTCCAAATCGTCGATCCAAACCGTTCAACATGATCTCCACAATAAAATGTGCTTCCAGATCAAATTTTACATTTTTTTGAATTTTTTTACTATTTATTAAGTATTTGACAAAAACTAGTCAAATTCAAACCATTGAATTTTGTACCCATCTTAATAAATAGTAAAACAATTCAAAAAAAATGTAAAATTTGATCTGCAAGCAAATTTTATTTAGATAATCATGTTGAACGGTTTGGATCGACAATTTGGACTTTGAAAATGAAAAAAATGGTTGTTGTAACTTTGTTGTAACTCAAATTTGTTGTAACTTGATCCCTCCTCTATATATATATATATATATATATATATATATTTCAAAGCATTAATACATAACAGTATTGTGGTATTATATAAATTGTGCAGAATGATGAACATGATGTACCAATGGGGGCTCATGAGTTGTCGAATGAGGTGGCTAATCAAATGGTCGAGGAGATGGTAATACCAGGTCAGCAACTGCTTTTTGGGCAGGAGTGCCCATGACAAATATCTTGCGGTGCCAATATCTGAACGTGGAGGCTTCACCTGCCATGTCATACCTGGAGTGTTTTGGAATGAGGGCTTTCACATGTCAGTGGCTTTCATAGATATCTGGGTGATGGACCAAAATGGTACTACTACTTTTAAATATTTGTAAACCCTAATTTCCACTTATGTTCAGCTCACAAGCGTATGATCCTACCGTGTAGTATTATTGGGGTGTCGATCCAAAGGGATAGTGTATTAATTAGATTTTAAACAATTTTTACTAGTCTAGGTTATTGGATTTTTAAAATTGAGGTGGTGGTGATAAATGCAATCAAGTTATTATAGCTAGTAAAGGTTAAACAGTAGATAGAGAGCCTCTAGGGTTCAGGTTTCCTGTCATTCTAAATTATGTAAAATACAAGTTTTGACGTTTCTCTATGTTGCATGCGGCACTGTCACTGTCACATGTGGCATAGATTGCCCCACAGCTACCCCGCATGCAGCACTGTTACTACACGCAGGGCATGCTGGGTGTTTGTTTATGCAATTTGAAAGGTTTTTCGATTTTGCGATCGGCTTTTGGGCTACCAAGACTAAAGTATTTTAGGTACGCAATTATATTATTTCTCTAAACTACCCCGTAGTTAAAATATCTTAAAGACCCTACTTAATGTAAGTGCTTTCTAATGTTGTTTAAAGTACGATTTACATTATCCTGGCAAGGGAGTCCACTGGGTTCTAACCTTAGTCTTTGAATTGCTGCCAAGTATCGGTAGCCGAAGTGTTTATAGTACTTGCATGCATTATCCTTCTCAGACAATGATGCATTGACTAAACACCTATTGGCATGTGGAGATCATTGGCATATAGTAGACAGAATTGGGTGTCCCCATGGTAAGGCACGACAATTCGACATTCGTCTGCGAATGTCGAGACTCCCATGTATACTTTTTGTTGTTCCAACTAATCACTAGTGGAAAATATGGAATCAGGATCGGTTATATATGCATATTAGTATCGGAATACAACCGATCCTGATGAAGGCGATACTGATATTACAATAATCTGGATCGGTTAAATAACCGATCCTGATACCTTTTTTTGAAAAAAAAAAGAAAAAGAATCAGGATCAGTTTTTTTGAAACAACTGATCCTGATGTTATATTGGATCTAAAAAAAATATTTTTTTTTATTTGGCCAGCTTCCATATATATTTGCTGGCCAGCATAAATTTTTTTTTTTATTTACCATTGATTTATTGGAGCTCAAAACCAATTAAGAACACAAAATAAAATTCATGAAACACAAAAAGAAGTACAATAGTTGAAGAAATTTGGTGCAATAGCAAAATAAAATTCAGCCACATGTATGGCACTCCCTCTTTTATCGTCTCCACCAGTACAAACTTCAAAATCTGAACAAATATTTATATCATTAATTGCTTGCTTGTGCATCTTCGATACATGTATTATTTAAATTGAAAGACAAGGAAAACCTAGCTAGCATACCTCAAAGTGTACCTTTTCACCGCCGATGGAATAATCTCAAAAAGCCTTGCTCAAATGAAAAAAGATAAATAAATAAATTGAAAATACAAAAAAAAAATGTGTTTTAAAAGTATAATAATGAGAAAATTAGATAAAGCTAATACCATGATAGTTGATCGGCCGGATGATTAAGTAACTTGAGCGAGATGTCCTCAAGACTGAAAAACAATATACAAACACCATTAATTAATTTTTGAAACAATAAAAAAAATTAAAAATTGACACAATTGAGCCGGAGGTTCGAGAGGCTCGGCTTTGAGAGGGAGAGACGGAGACAGAGAGAGAGAGACACGGAGGAGAGGGAGAGACGGAGACAGAGAGAGGAGAGACACGGAGGTCTGAGGATTTGAGAGGGAGAGACGGAGACACACAGAGAGAGAAAGACGCTAAGTTGAAAATGAGAGGCGCGAAATGAAAATAAAAACTAAGCAGGAGTTATCAGGATCGGTTATTTCGAAATAGCCGATCTTGATTGTTTTTAGAATCGGTTATTTCGAAATAACCGATCCTGATTGTTTTTAGGATCGGTTATTTATTGAACCGATCCTATTAGTATTGAGTCCTAAAATTTTTGTAAGTACAAAGGCGCGAAACAGAATTAAACCCTAGCGTCAAATTAGCATTAGGATCGGTTATTTCAAAACAACCGATCCTGATACCTTTTTTTTTTTTTTTAATGTTGGTTCTGAAAAAAAAAAATCAGGATCGATTGTTTTGAAACAACCGATCCTGATACCTTTTTTTTTTTTTTTTTTTTAATGTTGGTTCTGGAAAAAAAAAAATCAGGATCGGTTGTTTTGAAACAACCGATCCTGATACTTTTTTTTTTGCAGAGCCAACATTAAAAAAAAAGGAATTAGAATCGGTTGTTTGTTAGAAGCGATCCTGATACTATCAGGATCGGTTTTTACAAACAACTGATCCTAATATGTGTTCCATTAGGATCGGTTGTTTGTTAGAAGCGATCCTGATAGTATCAGGATCGGTTCTAATAAAAAACCGATCCTAATAGTTCATAAATTAGGATCGGTTAACCATAAAACCCGATCTGAATAGTTTTTAGGATCAGTTTTCTTAAAAAAGCCGATCCAGATAGATATTAGAATCGGTTGTTTCATATAGCCGATACTATTAGGCCGATCCTGATTCCAGTTTTTCCACTAGTGAATGGTTTCCCCCGTTAAGATTTTCACACACTAGTCTAGTATTTTTATTCTCCCTTATCCCAATTCAATTAGCCTATTTAACGATGATCTCTCATGCGTGGCCATCACATGACGGTCTAGGCCAATAAACAAAATCAAGTAAGATAGACGATAAAGCGCAAAAGCAATCGAAAAATAAAAGACTAAACAACGATCAAATAAAAATATATATCAAAGCACATGAGTAACAAGGTTTACTGCCAACCCTAAGAATCTAAACTTAGCTATAGAACGGCATGTTTACCAAGAGATAACAGAAAGATACAACATTACACGAAGTACTCTCCTACTTATTCTCTACACAGTCCTCTCTTCTTATTTAAGAAATAAACTATACCAAAGATACAAAGATGTCTTCCTCTTCAGTCCAGAGGTCTTATATAGGAGTGGAAATGGCACCTAAAGATGAGTGGAGTCCAAGTTATCTGATCTGGATACAGCTGGCACAGTTATTCACCAAAGAGCGCCTATTGTACGGTCCGTATAGGCTAATACGGACCGTACTCCCCCTGTGTCGCTGAGGGAATTAATGCATATTTGGCCATCTTTGGTCCGTACTGAGGCTCTGGTCTGTATTGGTGAATACGGCCTGTACAAGAGCCTTAGCCAATAGGCTGCGCTTTTCCAATTGACCTAATTCTTGCTCCAAAAGATGTAAAATAGCATCAAAACATGTTTCCTGCACTAAAACATAAAGTAGAGCAACCGTAACCTTTTTTATGGATTAATTAAACATAAGGGTTAGAAAATAAGGCAAAACTTTAAGCCAAAACCCTACGTAATTCACTATCAATTTGAGCTTGATCATCCTTCTAGAAGGCCCATCAGAAAAGCCTGATTTTAGGACAGTCCACGGATCGTGCGGCCTCAGGGTATGCCGCATGCGGCATAGAGGAGGCCGCAGGGTCTGCTAACTTAGCAGATTTTCTTATATTTTCACCATTTTGCATGTTGTGCACTTCGTGTGAGGTGTTGCATGCTCCATGTAATGTCCCATTTTGACGCCCTATTCGGAAATCACCTAAATTGACATTTTTGCTCTGATTTTGCACTAAAAATGCAACTTTCTCCAAAACCTGCCAAAATGACCTAAAAACACATTTGCGGTAAATAAATCGAGAAAATGGTTACTTTGCATTCGTTTTTCGCCATTTTTTGGAAAAAAAGATAGTGATTTTCGCTATATGTTTTGGGTTTATCACCGGGACCTGATGACGTACAATGAGCTTGACGTCTCCATTATCGATGTCTGGACAATATGAGTCTTTATTATTTTAAGTATATTTATACTTTTAATAATTAACTTATTTCTTGTATTTTGACACTTATTATTTTCAGGTATTGCATGACAATAATTCCTCCAAGTGAGAAAAACAATGGTGACTTTCTTTTCCTGCACCCAAATATGATAAGTGCCACATCCGTTGAACACTCCATTGAATTTTCCCTGACGTACTTGGTTGATACCTTGTTAAAGTTTTAGGATAAGAGACTTGTATTAGCACCATGTTATCAAGGGTAAGTTGTTAATTCTACTCATATTTATTGTCTATTTTTAGCAAGTTTGTATTGATTTATTATTTTATTACTTAAATTGTAGACGACATTGGGTGCTTCTCATTATTCAGCCAAGTTTGAATGCTGTCCATGTGCTGGACTCGTTGCCAAGTGAGGACCTAGATTTATTAATTATTCCACACCTTCATAAGTAAGAAAAATACATATAACTTAAAACACAAAACAGTAATCTAACATACTTCTAGGTACCATACTGACCTTTATTAATTCTAGGGCTTATCGGTCATACATAGACAAGGGGGAAAGTATAGGCAGGGGAGAAGGACCCTGGAGTTCAAAAACTTTACAGTATGAAAATATTTTAATCGAGTTTTTCATTCTAACTTATTTCAAGTTTCAATTGCACTACTAATTATATTTTTTTAAATAATACACATTTCAGCGCCCTAAACAAGTCAACGACTTGGAATGTGGGTATTTTGTATTGAAGAACATGGAGGTGATCCTCAAATGTTTTTCACGTTCTTTCCAAAGGTTAATTTGCCAATCAACTGTTTCTATCATGCATGTTTTCAGATTAAATTCTTATATATGTTATTAATATGTTCAGGGTTCATTCATGCAGTGTCGTATGCTGAAAACCCCATACAAGGAAAGACAACCTCGGATTCCACAGCAACTCAGCCCAAGCTGATCCAAACGGGTGACAGAAAGTGGTTTATCATAAGTGGATCCAAACGGGAAGGAAAGTGATTTGTAAAACTGTTATATAAATAGTGCGCGGTGCCGAAACCCTAAGAGAGAGAGAGGCATCTTGAAGAGAAGAGGAATCGGCAAACTATAAAGAAGGAGAAAGAGATCGAAAGAGTTATTTGATTAGACGTGAGACGGTGAGAGTAGTGGAAATATTAAAGTCAGGAAGAGGCACAAAAAATTACAAAAACCCTAAGGTTAGAACCTACACGGTTTGTCACAATAGACCGCGTATGATTAATAACATTTTACACGGTTTTAAGATAAAACCGTGTATAAATTATACATAAGTCGAAGAGACATTTGTTGGTTAAGCCAACAACCGCAGTAAACCAAGCATCCTTTTCGAATTATACACTGTTTATTTGTTTTAACCGTGTTTGACTTTAATATTTATATTTTTTATTAAATTTTTATCACATTAAATTTTGTCAGAAGTAGAATTCGAAAGGTCTCCTTAGATATATTTCATGTATTACAATATTTTTTCAATTTGTCATTTTATATTTCTAATTCTCAGCAAAACAAACAAATCAAGATCAATTCTAATGTCTTCTAATCAACAACCTGATCAAACTCAACAACCAAAAGAAGAACCTGCTGAGATGGATTGGATTTGGATGTTGGTCACATTGCCAGGTGGGAGAGTGGTAAGATGTCCTCATGCATTCCCTCCAAGATAATAAAATAAATATGGATTGAGGAGGAAAAGAGGCAAAACCTCTTGTGATCAAGCAGTCACACCCGTTCCAACGCCACAGCTCGATGATCACTCAAAAGAGAGCGATAATTCTTTTAATATTTATAAACTCATAAATCCTATCAGTTCGGACTGCAAGCGCACAATCCTATCGAGTAGTATATTCGAGGTCGATCCACAGGGAATATTGGTTAAGAGTTTTGAGCGATCGAATCACAATCTTTCGAAAGGCTAGACGAAATTTGAAAATTGAGAGTTGTTGTTGTGATCAATGTAAATTAGGAAGCAATTAAAAGTAATTAAAATAAAGATAGAGATGAGAATTCCTAGGGTTTCGGTACACCATTGCTACTCAATCCACTTTGATAATATATTCCTGTCAGGTCTGATTTCCTGTTGTTGTTTTATGAAAGATACCACATAGGTTACTGCGAGTTATTTTACGCAAGAATGACAGATCTTTCATCAAGATTCTACATAGGACACTGCGAGTTATCTTACGCAAATGACTGATCTCTTAAATACACAAGTTACTACACAGATCACTGCAATTTTCATTACGCAAATGATGGAACTTGGTTCGCATTTTGTTGTTCTGATTTATGGTTTCCCCGCTAAGATTTTCTTCACATAAACCTAATAGATCTCAAAGAGGCTAATTCGTACAAATAGTTTCTCTTACCATTAAAGTACTGTCACTACCCTAATGAATTAAACTAGATCATCGAAGTTAGATGAGAGATAATAAATCACAAAAGCATTTCGATTAAACAACAAGAAATCATAATCAACAGAAAATATATATCAAAACATCAAGAGTAATAAGGTTTACTGCCTAGGCCCTAAGAAGGAACTTAGCTGCGGAATGGCATGGTTACAATCACTCCTCTCTTCTCTCTTTAATCAAATCTAACCCTAATTACAAAGATAACTTCTTCTTCTGCCCAGGGACCTTATTGATCAGAGTCAAAATAATGATGATTTACGTAAGGTTTTGGCTTAGGTTTTACATATTTTCTCGCACTTATGTTTAATTAATTAGAGAAAAAGGCTACTGTCACCCTTCTTTATGTTTTTTTGCAGAAAACAGGTTTTGGGACTATTTTACATCAAATGGGGCTAGAATCGGGTCAATCGGATCAGCGACGCTCATCGACTAAGTCCCTGTTACGACCAGTATTGACTAATACGGACCAGGCCTAGCACAGACCAGAAGATAGCGCTGGAAGCATTAAACCCTAACTGCCAAGGTCCTAATACGGACTGTATCACCTAATACGGTCCGTATCCGAAGGCATCTCTTGGGGAATAACTGCCGACAGCTGTTTCAAGATCAGTTTCTTAGCCCCTACTCAACCTCCAGACGTCCCTTCACTCCTATATAAGGCCCCTGGGCAGAAGGATTAGTTATCTTTGTAATTAGGGTTAGATTTGATTAAAGTGAGACGGAGTGCTTGTAACAATGCCGTTCCGCGGCTAAGTTCCTTTTCTTAGGGCTAGGCAGTAAACCTTGTTACTCTTGATGTTTTGATATATATATTTCTGTTGATTATGATTTCTTGTTGTTGTACTAAAATGCTTTTGTGATTTATTATCTCTTCATCTAATTTCAATGATCTAGTTTGAGTCAGTTAGGGTAGTGACAGTACTTTAATGGCAAGAGAAACTATTTGTATGAATTAGCCTCGTTGAGATCTATTAGGTTTATGTGAAGAAAACCTGTAGTAATTTGGGGTATTTGAGAGATCAGACATTTGCGTAAGGTAAATCGCAGTGTCCTATGTAGAATCTCGGTGAAAGATTTGTCATTCTTGCATAACATAAATCGCAGTGACCTATGTAGTGTCTTTCATTAAAACAACAATAGGAAATCAGACGCAACAAGAATATATTGTCAAGGCGGATTGAGTGGCAATGGTGTGCCGAAACCCTAGGAATTCTCATCTCTATCTTTATTTTAATTACTTTTAATTGCTTCCTAATTTACATTGATCAAAACAACATCTCTCAATTTTCAGATTTCGTCTAGCCTTTTGAAAGATTGTGATTCGATCGCTCAAAGCATTGAACCAATATTCCCTGTGGATCGACCTCGAACATACTACTCGATAGGATTGTGCGCTTGCAGTCCGAACCGATAGCATTTCCAAGTTTATAAATATTAAAAGAAACATTGCTCTCTTTTGAGTGATCAAGCTTTTTAGCGCCGTTGCCGGGGAATAGCAGTTCATTGTGCAAGGCCTCGCAAGACGCCCTTGCTTTGACCATTGAATTCAATTAATTAGAAACACCTAGATTTCTTTTTATTTTCTGCATTTTTATTTTTCTTTTATTTCCAATTTTGTTTTTATTTTATTTTCTTTTTATTTTTCAGTTTTTAGTTTAATTTTCAGATTTTCTTTTCTGCACGCTGGCCGAATCATCCGTACGAAGATCCGAGAGGATTGCTAGTAGGAGAGGACAATTCGCTTCCACATCACCGATAAGAACCAATCATAGTTCTTCATCAAGTAATTCTGAAAGCGAAGAAGACTCAGATTCGATCAACATGAATATCCCACCGAACGAACCGATCAACAATGGAAGACAACACAATGGTGATAATGGAGTTCACGATGCAGCAAGACCCAAACTTCTACGAGATTATTGCGTACCACGCGCGAATGATCCTAATTCTAGTATAAACCCGCCAACTGTTACAAACCGTAATTTTGAGATCAAACCTGCTCTCATAAATATGGTTTCGCAACAGCAATTTGGAGGATTTCCACATGAAGATCCACATCTTCATTTGTCAATTTTCCTAGGGATATGCGAGACGATAAAGATCAATGGAGTTACCGATGAAACAATCAGGCTAAGGCTATTTCAATTTTCATTAAAAGATAAAGCAAGAGCATGGTTGTTTTCCTTACCGGCCAATTCCATTCAAACTTGGGACCAATTATTTAATGTCTTTATTGCAAAATATTTTCCACCGTCCAAAACTTCGAGGTTTAGAAATGCAATTACTAATTTTGAACAACGGGATGGTGAAACATTGTGTGAGGCATGGGATATATATAAGGATATGTTAAGGTATTGTCCACATCATGGTCTAGAAAGATGGCTGATTGTCCAAACTTTTTATAATGGTCTAAACCCTACCGATATGTTGTCTATTGATGCTTCCGCAGGAGGAGCAATCATGAACAAGGAACCTGACGAGGCTTACAACCTAATTGAAGAGATTGCAATCAACCAACACTACTGGATCCCTGAGCGAAAGAAGCCAACTCCAACACCTGGCATGCACCGAGTAGATGATATATCCATGCTAAGCGCAAAGATTGATGCTTTGCAAATGGCACTCAACAAGCAAACCAAGCAGCGAACGGTAGCAACAGTCAATGCCGCAACAGCATGTGGCTATTATGAAGGAGCGCATGAGATGACCGAATGTATGAATGTGACGGAAACTGAGGAAGAAATGGAGCAAGCAAACGCAATCGACAACAGCTTTCGACCTCAGCCCGCCTACAATACATTGAAGGATGTGTGTTTTGAAAGTTATCTTTTTAATAATAATTTATATGTTGTTCATGATTTTATTATGAATATTATTATTCATGTTCCTTGAGATTTATATGTTATATCTTTGGAAGTGTTCAAGAAGATGCTCTTGGTCTTGAACCATAGAACTCTAAAGATGAGAAACATTTAATCACTAAATATGTTCACAATCGTGGTAATTAAAAAGGAACATTAATTACCGAGAAAGATTGTCATGTTGATTAAAGTACATTGAAGTTCTATAAATGTTGATAAAGCATTATCATTTAATAACATGAATATATAAATATGTATTTTATATATTGAACATGACCTAAATGAATGGAACATTATATGGATTGTGTTTTGTGTCATTAATGTTTCCATTGTGTCTTTGGAATCTTAGATATGAGATGTGTAGGTTTTTCACATGAGAAGTATATAATGTGATTGCTATTTAAATACTATCTTATGATAGAAATAAAATAGTAGTTCGTTGTGTACAACTTGTGCGGGAGAAATCTATATATTAATATTATCATTGTCCCTCAATTTGAGTTATGATATTACTGGGCCCCTTGGTAAAGTGAAATTATATCGCATGCAATATAACTGATGTAGTTATAATTATAATTCACTTGAGAGACCAAGAAAAGAATATAATGCAAGAATGACACGATCCTATTTTGCATATTATTCATAATATCATGTGACAATGATAGACACAAAATTAGTGGATTGAGTAAATGATTACTATGTCGTTTGGATAACTATAATGTAATGATAGAACCTCTTATAGTCAATAATATAAAGTTTTATATTATTGCCAAGATGACATAGATCCTCTGTACGGTCACACCAACTGAAGAGAAACAACAAGTATTTTATATTTCATAATGATGTATTAGATAAAATACATGAGATGAAATACTAAAATAAAATGTCATAATATGACATGCTTAGATCATAAATAAATTTGTGAAGTTATGCAAATATTATTTGGTATAATGTTTGAATGCATTATAAGAATAATACGAATATTGCATAATTGAATAATATGATTAATATTATTTGTTCATAAATTGATTTATTAAACCAATCACAAGATGAGATTAGAGATGATAAAATGGCTAAATAAGGCTAGTGGCAATTGTGTAAATAGTTCAAACTTTACACAAATGATAGCCCTAACTCCTTGCCTATTTTAAGGGGTGTAATTAAGAAAATATGGGAGAAAAATTCTGCTCTTCTTCCTTGGCCGAAATTCCTCTTGAGCAGCCCCATTTTTCTCAAGGCAAAAACACTAAGAAGGTGTTCAATACTTGACCGAAAATTACACATTTTTCTCTCATCTCTTCTTGTTAGATTTAGCCACCAAGAAATCAAATAGCTTGTTGATTTGAAGATCGATAGGTGGTTGGATCTAAGCCTTGAACTTCACATCCATCTATCTAAGAGGTGTGCAAGTTCGTTGTTTAGGTTCAAGGTGAACCAAGAGGCGATTTCGAGAAGAACACGAGATCTAGAAGGAAACCGGCTTCTCTCCATCAAGAGATTTGACAATCTCTTTAGGTAAATGTTTTATCATTTTTCTCTTGCAATAAATTAGATGAGATTAATTTATATTAATTTAGTACACTTTAGTTTGTTGAAGAAAATCTTGTTCGCTTTTGTCGTAAAATAAGATCCTTTGTGTATTGAGCCAAGTGGTGATAGGAAAATTTTAAATTCTCACCACATAGGCATACACATGAAATCCCAACAGTGGTATCAGAGCCAGGTTTGATTTTGTGACAATTAGAATATTTAATTAGTGCTAAGTTAAGTGCACAAATATTTAGTTAACTATCTCTCAAGTTTCTAGTTCATAAATCTGTCAAATTTTGGTTCTTAAGGCATTAAATTATTTTGGTAATTTTGGATCACGATTTTTGTGAATCTAAAAATTCCTACATTAGTTTATGATGTAAGGATGAAGATTCTAAAATAAAACAGAAAGTTTTGATTGTTTTATTAAGGTAAACAAAAATAACAAAACGGGTACAGCGCTGGATTTTTCTGTTTCCAGTTTTCTGTTTTTGTTAAGATTCAAAATTGAATATCTAGAGTTTGGATGAATGGATTTTTGTATACAAACTATCATTGGAAAGATAATGAAGTCTAGTTTCCATAAAACTAAATTGTGCAATACAAAAATATTACGGATTTTTCTTAAATTAATAAATTACAGAGACAACTACAATCTGTTTTCCAGAATAGGAATCCGAGATTGAAATGTAATTTTCTCACAAAATAATAAACAATTTTTGTATTATTTATATTTCCAGAAAGGTGCTTAAGTCTAGTTTTCAGAAATATATGGCTTGAATTTTAATTCGAAAAATATAATTTTTAGCATAGAAAATACTGACAGGTGCGCAGCAGACCGAAACTGGAAATTTTATGATTTTCGGTCTCATCATCTTGAAATATTAATTTTTCACAAGGGTTATTTTGAAAAATCTGTAATATTAGATCTCATTCAAATTTAGGACAGATTAAGGAATAGTTAATTATGAATTAATGACATTAAAGGTCTTAATTAGCCATAATGGCAATTAAGAATGAATTAATGACATTAATGATAATTAATTGACAATAAATGACATTAATTATGAATTAATGACATTAAAGGTCTTAATTAGCCATAATGGCAATTAAGAATGAATTAATGACATTAATGATAATTAATTGACAATAAATGACATTAATGACATTTAATAAGTAAATGTTTATTCAACTGAAATCATTTTTAGGATTTAAAATGATTTAGATGAATTAAGAAATTGAGAGATATAGGATTAACTAAATAAGATTAAATAGTGCGACAAGATTGCACATGTGTACTAATTTTGCTATGCAGGAGGATTGTGGGTTAGTATGGCTCAAGATTATCAATGCCTTGTGTGTTGTAAATGATGTGAATGAATGTTTGTAATGCGGCCTAAGGTGCCATTGAAAATTAATTAGAGTAATTAAATTATGGCAAAGTTGTTAAGTTGCCATTTATGTATTTATTCATTCATGGCTTGCATGCCACATAGGATTTAGGATTGGGAAATTCTAAATGTAATTTTCGTTTTATTTTATTTTAGAATAGCTCTAAAATAGAATGAGAATTGGGTGGGTACTTGTAGTTTGGAATTATATCTTTCATAAAGGTGATTGATAGAGCTACAAGAATGCAAGCGGGAGCCATACAACCCACGAAGCTTATGAATATATGAGATTGCTTAAATGGTTAAGATAGGTATTGTGGTATGAATACATGACCTACCAAAATTATTAAAGTCATCATATATTTGATATGTCCATGAAAAATTTAAGAATATCTTTCCTTCTCATTTTATCCACTTTAAGCTAGTAATTAGGAATAAGCATGAGTGTGATCTAAATTACTAGAAATCGTGGAACTCGCATGAATTTGTTATTAGGCCATAAGTGAGTGGGAGTTGTGTGAGGCACATCTTCTCGCTCATTATGTGGGAATGACTTGTTCATACTTGTTGACCAATAAAATGAGTTTTCTTATAACAAATCACCAAGATCTAGGCTTGGGTTTTGGGAAAGAGAGTTTTATTAATAAATTGGATCATTCTTTCTTAATGTAAACGACAAGAGTCATAAAGTTAAGTTTTACTTAAAGGTTATGATTAGTAAATGATACTTACCTTGGACAAATATTTTAGATGAGTCTATTTATTTGAAAAAGGGTCTTGTGTGACTGACAAAACGGACAAAACCTAATTTTTGTTAGTACAAATTTTATAAATTCATGAACACTAAAATATATCCTAAAATGAATTTTTGTAGTTATGTCTTCACTTCCTAATTTTCTGCGTTCTATGGTCGAAAAACACCCCCTTGCTAATGCCCTCAAGACAACTGAGGTTGACATGGGAAAGACAAAGGAGAAATCTGTCTTGTCCATCGTGTCAAATAGCAAGAAGATTGCCAAGAATAAAGGCAAGACAAGTAAGGCGCATTCCTCACTCAAGGGCAAGAGTGGAGGGGCTCATGCGAGCACCTCCAAGGGAAGCAAGAAAGGAAATGGTCCTAACTCCAACACGGAGTGCTTCCATTGCCATGAGAAAGGACATTTCAAAATGAATTGCACCAAGTACAAGCGTGACTTGGATGAAGGCAAGGTTGAACGCAAGCGCCCTAAAGGTATACTTGTTATTGAACTAAATTTAAATTTAGCCACAACTATTCAAGATTGGGTAATAGATACCGGATCATGTGCTCACTTAGTTTCTAATGTGCAGGCACTAAGGGATAGGAGACCTCTCTCGAAAGGAGAGGTAGTATTGAAGGTCGGCAATGGTGCAAGTGTTTCTGCAATCACTGTGGGCACCATTGATCTTCATTTATCTAGTGGTTTTTCTTTAAGTTTAAAAGATGTTTATCATGTTCCTTCAGTATTTCGAAACATTATATATGTGTCATGCTTGGATACAGAAGGCTTTTGTTTTGTAATAAATAACTCTCGTATGGTTATTGAGAAGAATGGTTTATTTTGTGTAAATGCTTTCATTTCAAATGGATTATATTTGCTTGATTTAAATGAAGATAAACATATGTTGAATATCAGTAACAAGAGACTCAAGATGTCTCAAACGAATGAGACACTCTTGTGGCACTATCGCCTTGGTCACATAAATGAGAAACGCATAAAGAAATTGCAACAAGCAAATCTTCTAGATTTGCTTGATGGTGAAGCAATTGGAACATGTGAATCTTGTTTAACTGGAAAGATGACTAAATCACCATTCAAGAAGAAAGGTGAGAGATCAAGTGGCTTATTGGAATTAATACATTCTGATGTATGTGGTCCAATGAGTACTAGTGCAAGAGATGGTTATAGGTACTTCATTACCTTCATAGATGATCACAGTCGATATGGCTATGTGTATCTTATGAAGAACAAGAGTGAAACCTTTGAGAAATTCAAAGAATATAAGAATGAAGTAGAGAACCAACTTGACAAGAGAATCAAAGCTCTACGAACTGATCGTGGAGGAGAATACTTGAGTAATGAGTTTAACACATACTTGAAAGAGTGTGGCATCATACCACAACTCACTCCACCCGGGACACCACAGTGGAATGGTGTTTTCGAGAGGAGAAATCGAACCTTACTTGATATGGTTCGTTCAATGATGTGTCAAACAGAGCTACCTTTATATTTTTGGGGTCATGCACTCCAAACTGCAGCTCACACACTAAACATTGTTCCATCAAAATCCGTTGAGAAAACACCACATGAGTTATGGATGGGCAAACCACCCAATATATATTTTCTCAAAGTTTGGGGTTGTGAGGCATACGTAAAACGTATGATGTCAACAAAACTTGAACCCAAAGCGGATAAGTGCTTCTTCATTGGATACCCAAGAGAAACGAAAGGGTATAGCTTTTGGCACAAGTCAACGAATACTATATTCGTTAAAAAGGGTGCAACATTCTTAGAGAAAGAGTTTCTCGAAAGAATCAAAAGCAGTGGGAGTAGAGTGACACTTGAGGAAACTCAAGAGGATCTACTAGTGAATGATCATGAGATGAATGAAGACATTCAAGATGATCATGAAATACCACACGAAGCTCCTTTAATCAGTGGGAGTACTCAGACTTCCCCACTGAGTGTTCGTTTAACTCAAGATGAGTCACAAGAACATAGAGAGCTTAGAAGGTCAACAAGGGAAAGGAGAAGACCCGAATTATATATGGGTCTTCATGAAGTCTTGGTAATGGATACCGATGATCCTTTGACCTATGAAGAAGCAATGGAAAGAAAAGACTCCAAAGCATGGCAAGAAGCCATGGGATCTGAAATACAATCCATGTATGACAACCAAGTATGGAACTTGGTAGATCTTCCTGAAGGATCGAAAGCTATTCGTAACAAATGGATTTTAAAAGGAAGATGGACATGAATGGTAACTTGACAACGTACAAGGCAAGACTTGTAGCAAAATGTTTTACTCAAATTCAAGGAATTGACTATGATGAAACTTTTTCACCAGTTGCCATGTTTAAATCTATTCGGATAATGCTAGCTATTGCCGCATTTCATGATTATGAAATATGGCAGTTAGATGTCAAAACAGCTTTCCTAAATAGAAAATTGGATGAGGAAGTGTACATGGTACAACCTCAAGGTTTTGAAGATCCGAAAAATAGTAGCAAAGTGTGCAAACTTCAGAGAGCCATTTATGGCTTGAAGCAAGCATCAAGGAGTTGGAACAAGCGCTTTGATGAAGAGGTTAAAACCCTTGGATTCATTCAAAGTAAGGAAGAACCTTGTGTATACAAGAAGGTTAGTGGGAGCCACATTATGTTCTTGGTCTTATATGTCGATGACATATTACTGATAGGTAATGAAAAATCTTTGATGGACCAAACAAAGAACTCATTGAAAATGATCTTTTCAATGAAAGACATGGTCAAGGCTCAATATGTCTTAGGAATTAAGATATATAGAGATAGGTCTCGTAGGCTCATTGGTCTAAGTCAAAATGTGTATATTGACAAAATCTTGGAAATGTTCCATATGGAAAAGTCCAAGAAAGAAAATGTACCAATGAGTGTGTTTGTGCTACTTAGCAAGTCGCAGTGTGCTACAACACGCAAAGACATTGAATACATAAAGAATGTTTCATATGGTTCAGCCATAGGTTCCATCATGTATGCTATGACTAGCACAAGACCCGATGTCGCATATGCTCTGAGCATGACAAGTTGTCATCAAGCTTCACCTAGTCCTGATCATTGGACTGCGGTCAAGAATATTCTTAGGTACCTGAAAAGGACCAATAACAAGTTTCTTGTCTATGGTGGTCAAAGAGAGCTCATTGTAAAATGTTACACTGATGCTAGTTTTATGACAGACCCGGATGACAGAAGATCTCAATCTGGATACGTCTTTCTTCTGAATGGTGGAGCTGTGAGTTGGCGTAGTTGGAAGCAATCAACTACAGCTGACTCAACCACCGCAGCAGAAGTCATGGCGGCCGCAGAGGCAAGCAAAGAGGGAGTCTGGATAAAGAAGTTCCTTGAGGAACTTGGCGTTGTTTCATCCAGCGATGGTCCCTTGGAGCTATTTTGCGATAACAATGCATCTATTTCGCAAATTAAGTAGCCGAAGTCATATCACAAGACAAAGTACATGGACAGAAAGTACTTTGTAACTCGTGATTTATCGAAGAAGGCAAAATTTCATTGTTATGGGTTGACACCAACAGCAACACAGCTGATCCCTTCACTAAGCCCTTATCACAAGCCAAAAGTGAAATTCATTTCGAGTCCATGGGTCTACAAGATCATGGAGAGTGGCATGAAGACTAAAAGGGAATTCTAGTTTTAGAGTTTATGCATATATTATGTATATGAGAAACTTTAAAAACAAGTGGGAGACTGAAGGATGTGTGTTTTGAAAGTTATCTTTTTAATAATAATTTATATGTTGTTCATGATTTTATTATGAATATTATTATTCATGTTCCTTGAGATTTATATGTTATATCTTTGGAAGTGTTCAAGAAGATGCTCTTGGTCTTGAACCATAGAACTCTAAAGATGAGAAACATTTAATCACTAAATATGTTCACAATCGTGGTAATTAAAAAGGAACATTAATTACCGAGAAAGATTGTCATGTTGATTAAAGTACATTGAAGTTCTATAAATGTTGATAAAGCATTATCATTTAATAACATGAATATATAAATATGTATTTTATATATTGAACATGACCTAAATGAATGGAACATTATATGGATTGTGTTTTGTGTCATTAATGTTTCCATTGTGTCTTTGGAATCTTAGATATGAGATGTGTAGGTTTTTCACATGAGAAGTATATAATGTGATTGCTATTTAAATACTATCTTATGATAGAAATAAAATAGTAGTTCGTTGTGTACAACTTGTGCGGGAGAAATCTATATATTAATATTATCATTGTCCCTCAATTTGAGTTATGATATTACTGGGCCCCTTGGTAAAGTGAAATTATATCGCATGCAATATAACTGATGTAGTTATAATTATAATTCACTTGAGAGACCAAGAAAAGAATATAATGTAAGAATGACACGATCCTATTTTGCATATTATTCATAATATCATGTGACAATGATAGACACAAAATTAGTGGATTGAGTAAATAATTACTATGTCGTTTGGATAACTATAATGTAATGATAGAACCTCTTATAGTCAATAATATAAAGTTTTATATTATTGCCAAGATGACATAGATCCTCTGTACGGTCACACCAACTGAAGAGAAACAACAAGTATTTTATATTTCATAATGATGTATTAGATAAAATACATGAGATGAAATACTAAAATAAAATGTCATAATATGACATGCTTAGATCATAAATAAATTTGTGAAGTTATGCAAATATTATTTGATATAATGTTTGAATGCATTATAAGAATAATAAGAATATTGCATAATTGAATAATATGATTAATATTATTTGTTCATAAATTAATTTATTAAACCAATCACAAGATGAGATTAGAGATGATAAAATGGCTAAATAAGGCTAGTGGCAATTGTGTAAATAGTTCAAACTTTACACAAATGATAGCCCTAACCCCTTGCCTATTTTAAGGGGTGTAATTAAGGAAATATGTGAGAAAAATTCTGCTCTTCTTCCTTGGCCGAAATTCCTCTTGAGCAGCCCCATTTTTCTCAAGGCAAAAACACTAAGAAGGTGTTCAATACTTGGCCGAAAATTACACATTTTTCTCTCATCTCTTCTTGTTAGATTTAGCCACCAAGAAATCAAATAGCTTGTTGATTTGAAGATCGATAGGTGGTTGGATCTAAGCCTTGAACTTCACATCCATCTATCTAAGAGGTGTGCAAGTTCGTTGTTTAGGTTCAAGGTGAACCAAGAGGCGATTTCGAGAAGAACACGAGATCTAGAAGGAAACCGGCTTCTCTCCATCAAGAGATTTGACAATCTCTTTAGGTAAAGGTTTTATCATTTTTCTCTTGCAATAAATTAGATGAGATTAATTTATATTAATTTAGTACACTTTAGTTTGTTGAAGAAAATCTTGTTCGCTTTTGTCGTAAAATAAGATCCTTTGTGTATTGAGCCAAGTGGTGATAGGAAAATTTTAAATTCTCACCACATAGGCATACACATGAAATCCCAGCATACATACCATCCGAACAACCGAAACCATCCAAATCTCTCATACGCAAACAATCAAAGGCCTACTGCACCCCAACAGAACTATCAACCACAGCCCAATTATCAACCGAGATACAATAATCCTCAACAGAATTATCAACCAAGACAATACAACCAACCACAGCAACCTGACATCACATCTTTAATGGAGAGATTCCTAGTGAAGCAAGATAAGGCTAACGCCGAAATCGCACAAAAGATCGAATCCTTAACAAACCGCAACAAGGACTTAGAAGACAATGTCTCTAAGATGGCTAAAGAACTCTCGAGTATTACACGCGGAAAAGGCAAATTTCCGGGCCAACCGGAAGAAAACCCGAGAGAGACTTGCAAGAGCATAACATTAAGGAGCGGTACAGCTTATCAGGGACCTCCCATACCCGATCAAACTTCCGATGAGATGTATGCAGAGCCATTGCATTCCGAAGAGTACGAGCCGCAACCACCGGAGCCGCCCGTATTCGAACTACAGACAGACCTTACTAAGGAGCAGAATGACACCGTGGGTGGAGACGAGCGACAATCCGAACCTGAATACATTTCACCACCACCCTACAAGCCACCTCTGCCATTCCCTCCAAGGCCTTCCAAGCACAAGGTAGAGCAGCAATTTGCGAGATTCATGGAGACACTCAAGCAATTACAAGTCACAATCTCCTTCACAGAGGCAATTGCAAGCATACCTTCGTATGCTAAATTTCTGAAGGAGATTCTCTCAAACCGAAGTAGACTCCAAGAATTCTCAACAGTTCCGCTCAATCTGGAATGCAGTGCGCTCGTGCAAAGCAAATTACCAACAAAGTTGAAAGATCCGGAAAGCTTCTCGATACCATGTACCATTGGCACAACCGATTTTAAGAGAGCTTTATGTGATCTGGGGGCAAGTGTGAGTCTGATGCCTAAGGTAGTATTTGATAAATTGGAATGTGGAGACCTATCACCAACACGGATTTCATTGCAACTAGCTGACCGATCAATTCGATATCCTGAAGGAATGTTGCTTGATATCCCAATCAAAGTCGGTAAATTTTGGATACCAGCAGATTTTGTGGTAGTTGATATGGAAGAAGATGAGCAGATTCCGATCATCCTTGGAAGGCCATTCCTCGCCACGTGTGGGGCAATGATTGATGTTAGGAATGGAAAGATTTCACTCAATGTTGGCGAGAACAAGATGATCTTCAACATGAATGAAACCAAAGTCCCACCTGACATAAATCTTGTCTATAATTTGGAAACAACGGATGAGTATGGCAATGATGAATTGCGAATGGATGAATTTGAAGATATCGAGGAGATGATGCACGAAGCAGAAATGGAGAGATTGTTCATTGTACAAGATGACGGTCAGATCCATCCAACCTCCGTGACACAACAAACCGATGATCTGAACAAGAGTCCCAATATCGCAAACAACAGGAATTATTCTCTCTTAGCCCTTGCATTAATCAAAAACCTACGCGAAGAACTCGATGCAATTTCTCAAAGACTGGATGAGGTCGAATCAGTACTCGGTGTGAGTCTGGCATTCGACCCCGGACCTCAAACACCAACCGACTTCTTCGAGAAGGGCAGTGATGATGAAACCACAGATGACGCTGAAGGCGAACCACCCGACAAGCAACCCGCTTGCATTGACGGGAGGATATCTGGAAGAAACTGATGCAACACAAATTCAAGCTAACAACTTAAAACAAGCGCTTCCTGGGAGGCAACCCAAGGCCACTTTTATATTTTCTTACAATTATTTTAATCAGGACTTAAACAAAGAAACAACTCATACCCACCTTTTTCCCATGATCAGGTAAGCATGCTGGAGGAAAGGTTTTATCAAAAGACATCTCGGAAGATGGAAAAATACTCTCTAGTACGGCCTGTATTGGCTGATACAGACCATACCAGTGAATTCGGGGGTAATAGAGTTAGAAGAAAGGAAACAAGTGATGAATTCGGCCCGTATTCAAAGGAATTAAAACTTAGCGGTTATTGGGTCTGAGCATAACGGATTGAATACGGACCGTATTGGCTGATACGGTCCGTAATGAAGGCCAATTCGGGAGATGCGAACCCGTTAAGAAGAGACGTTTGAAATCCCGCGCGAGTCACGTCTAATAACCATTAACCCCTATTTCGTTTTAATTCCTAAACCCTTCTCTCCCTCTTTCTCTCTACTCTCATTCCCTCTATCTCTTCTCCTTCTCCCTCTTCCCTTTTTGCCCAAAACCGAGCCTCTCTTCCTTGCCGCCGATCTCCATCGCCAAACTCGTCCCCATACACCATTGAAGCCGCCGCCGGTCTCCTCTCCGCGCCTCCGCTCTAATACGGACCGTACCGGGTCCGTATCCGATGGCCCCTCGGATCCAACTTCTCCAAATTCAGTTTTTCTAAACCCTATTTCAATTTCAAAATTTTAAAATCATTTTTGCATTTGTTTTGACTTAATCTCTGTTGCATTAATTTAGGTAATTAGGTTTTATTTCGCAAAAATCACAAAAATCACAAAAAAAATTAGGTTTCTGTCAGTTTTCCCAATTTTTACCAGTATAATACGGTCCGTATTGACCCAATACGGTCCGTAATAGTTTACCAGAACCAGCACTTAGCATTTTTAGAAACACCCCTTAATACGGTCCGTATTTGTGATACGGTCCGTATTCAGTCCTGTACTTGGTCAATTTTCACCAGCTAACTAGTCCGTATTAAGACCGTATTGACCGATACGGTCCGTAACAGAGGAATTAATTTTAAACAAATGGCTCCAAAAATGAAAAAGATTTTAGGGGCAGTTACAAGGAGTGCCAAGAAAGCCCTCGGAAGTGCCGGCCCGAGTAGTTCACCGCAGAGCTCCTCTAGCCGATCCTCCCGGTCCTCCAGCTCACAACCACAATCCTCTAACCGTTCATCCTCTCATTCCAACGCTCAGCAATCAATCAGAGACACACCAATCTCAGATGCGGATTATGACCCGGAGGAGTTCAACCCTCTGGATTTTGGTCTTGAGGAAGAGGACTCCGATGAGTCGATGGAAGAAGCAACCGAGTACCAACCCGTCTTCCTACATCCACAATTCGGGCAAAGCTACGAGAGGATGGAAGCAAAGGAGGTCATATTCCACAAGTCCATCAACACGGAAACACTCGAGCGACTAGGCCTCCTTGCACAAACCGAACAGCTCGCAAACCGCATCCATCTCTGGCAATTCCTTCAACTTATCAAAGGAGTTAAAATTTACAAGGTGCTCACGAGGGAGTTCCTTGCAACCTTCAGATACAATGAAGACTCCATCTCCTTCCAGATGATTGGCGAGCAGTACATAGTCACCATGGATGATTTCTGCGCCATCTTCAACCTCACCAACAATGGCACCTCTGATTCTCCTGACTGCCGAGGATTCTGGTACAGCATCACCGAAGACAACCAGAACACAACTCGACCGGCAAGCAGGATCATCCATCCCCAAGTTCGCCTCTTGCAAGTAATCATTGCCAATTCCATTTTTGCAAGAGGCGAGAGTTCATCCAAGGTGACATTACCTGAGCTCTATCTCCTCAAGTGCATGATCGAACCAACACCGATGCGACCTCACCTCGGCCATCTCCTCTGCAAACAAATCCGTGAGGTCGCCCAAGCCAAGAAAAAGGGTGGAAAAACCTCCATCGGATTCGTGGCCACGATCTTGGCCAGCCATCTTGCTCTGCAGATCATCTCAAAGAGGCAAGCGGGCTCACACAAATCGACATGTCATGCCTCCAAGCCATGAAATTTGTCACCGGCCACTACCCAGGTCCCTACTTCTACAATTCACCGAAGGGAATCCTCCAATTTCCCTTCCGACATCTCAATCTCCGTAGTAGGGCCTCATGGAAAATGGCACGCCACGCGAGCCCGTCTTATGAGCCTCCTCAGGATTACATTGATGTAATCGAGAGCCAAGCCGCAATGCAAAACCAAGCTAACATCGATCGGCAACAGAGAGGAGAGGAGGAGCCCCCTTTTCATGCATATAGGGAGGCAGGCACATCGGCAGCTAGAGCCGGATCTTCAGGGGCGGCACCATCTGATGCCCCTACAGATGATTACGATCAGTTCATCCAAATGGTAAATTGGATGGACTCGAACCTCACTGAGCTCACCTTGACAACGGACGAAACCACCCGGCAAATGGAGCTGAACAGTTCTACAATTCACCAAGAGATTGGTGAAATCCGAAACAGCATGGAAGAGGTTCGGAGGAGTGTCGACGAGGGCAGGCGCGAGACTCAGCAGACGCGCTACATGGCACAGCAGTACTACCAGCATGCCCTCACCACCGGTTTACCATACCAGCCACCACCATACGGACTCTTCGACCCGTCATTCTACGAGGAGATCCAGCGACCACCACCACCTCAGGATTGAGGTGCAGTGAGTTGTATCTTTTTCCGGTCTTTTTACTTTACTATTTCCTTTATTTTTAATTCTCGAGCATTGGGGACAATGCTCAATTTTATTCGGGGGGTAGGAACGTAAATTGACCATGTATGACCATGTATCTTTAAAAAAAAATTCGCATTTTAAATTCTTAGGTGCTAGTAGTTTTACTCAATTTTTGACTAGGGTTGGAGGCTTTACCGAAAATCCTAGAATGATTAGATTGAGCTTTTTAGCTAGCTTGCATTTTTATTTTTATTCTAGGAGTAGGTTAATCAAATAGGAATTGCTTTAAATTGAGTTAGGCTAAGGTTTAGATAATTGACCATGATACCAAAAATTCAGAATTTTTAAAAATAATTAGTGATCTCGAAGTGAACAATTAATTGCTAACCATGAGAGTTGACCAAAATTGCAAACCCTAGAATCTTTATTTATTGAGTAATTTATTTTTGCAAAGTCTTTTAAATTTGATAGTGTTTTAGAATACCCATTTATTATAGATAGACCCCTAGCGAAACTATGCAATAATTTCTTGTATGAATGAATACTTGAAATTGTGTGTAATCATGGTGCTTGTGACACAAAAATATTTTATTTTTATTTTCAGAAAAATAGAAAAATACAAAAAAAAATCAGAAATGAGAAAAATCCAAAAAAATAGAAAAATTCAGAAAAAGAAAAAAATAGAATAAAAGATGGAGGATAAAAAGAGTACGGGTGCCTACGCAAGACTGGTTACCAATAGGCTCGAGAAAACCTCCCAAATTTTAAATTCTTGTATATATTTAATTTTTCAAAAAAATAGTCGCAAGTACCAACACACTTAGTTGTCATACTTTGCTCCAATCAATTGGAAAGGAAAATCAAAATTTATATCATTAGAATTCCTATTGATTGGAAGGGATCCATTTATAATCGAAGGGGAAATTAATACTCTCAATTTTAAGGATATTTGTGAAGTAGATTGTTCGATAATAATTTTTCTAGGGTAAGCATAATGAGGTCAATCATGGGGTGAATAAATTGTTCAAGGGAGAGGTCATGAATATTTTTAAAGTTCTAGATTTTTATTATCATGCCAAATGTACCAAAACCTAAGCCCCAATTTAATTTTAAACAAGACCTTGAGATTGTATGGTTTAACCTAGACCGGATCTTTGACCAGCTGGGATGTCGTTGCTTGAGGACAAGCAACAATTCAAGTTGGGAGGCGTGATCAGAGTCAAAATAATGATGATTTACGTAGGGTTTTGGCTTAGGTTTTACATATTTTCTCACACTTATGTTTAATTAATTAGAGAAAAAGGCTACTGTCACCCTTCTTTATGTTTTATTGCAGAAAACAGGTTTTGGGACTATTTTACACCAAATGGAGCTAGAATCGGGTCAATCGGATCAGCGACGCTCATCGACTAAGTCCCTGTTACGGCCAATATTGACTAATACGGACCAGGCCTAGCACAGACCAGAAGATAGCGCTGGAAGCATTAAACCCTAACTGCCAAGGTCCTAATACGGACCGTATCACCTAATACGGTCCGTATCCGAAGGCATCTCTTGGGGAATAACTGCCGACAGCTGTTTCCAGATCAGTTTCTTAGCCCCTACTCAACCTCCAGACGTCCCTCCACTCCTATATAAGGCCCCTGGGCAGAAGGATTAGTTATCTTTGTAATTAGGGTTAGATTTGATTAAAGTGAGAAGCGAGTAGTGCTTGTAACAATGCCGTTCCGCAGCTAAGTTCCTTTTCTTAGGGCTAGGCAGTAAACCTTGTTACTCTTGATGCTTTGATATATATATTTCTGTTGATTATGATTTCTTGTTGTTGTACTAAAATGCTTTTGTGATTTATTATCTCTTCATCTAATTTCAATGATCTAGTTTGAGTCCATTAGGGTAGTGACAGTACTTTAATGATAAGAGAAACTATTTGTATGAATTAGCCTCGTTGAGATCTATTAGGTTTATGTGAAGAAAACCTTAGCGGGGAAACCATAAACCAGACCAACAAAATGCGTACCAAATTCCATCACATGCGTAAAGTAAATGCAGTGATCTGTGTAGTAATTTGGGGTATTTGAGAGATCAGATATTTGCGTAAGATAAATCGCAGTGTCCTATGTAGAATCTCGGTGAAAGATCTGTCATTCTTGCGTAACATAAATCGCAGTGACCTATGTGGTATCTTTTATTAAAACAACAACAGGAAATCAGACGAAACAGGAATGTATTGTCAAGGCGGATTGAGTGGCAATGGTGTGCCGAAACCCTAGGAATTCTCATCTCTATCTTTATTTTAATTACTTTTAATTGCTTCCTAATTTACATTGATCAAAACAACATCTCTCAATTTTCAGATTTCGTCTAGCCTTTCGAAAGATTGTGATTCGATCGCTCAAAGCATTGAACCAATATTCCCTGTGGATCGACCTCGAACATACTACTCGATAGGATTGTGCGCTTGCAGTCCGAACCGATAGCATTTCCGAGTTTATAAATATTAAAAGAAACATTGCTCTCTTTTGAGTGATCACTTATATAGGAGTGGAGGGACGTCTAGAGTTTGAGTAGGGGCTAATAAACTGATCTGGATATAGCTGTCAGCAGTTATTCCCCAAGAGGTGCCTTCGGTTACGGTCTGTATTGAGACCTTGTCACTGAGGGTTTTAATGCTTATCACTCTATCTTCTGGTCCGTATTAGGCTCGGTCTGTATTTAATTCTTTTAACTAGCTGAGGAAGAATTTGCGGGCAATATGGGCCGTAATAGAGACTTAGTCGATGAGCGTCGCTGATCCGATTGACCCGATTCTTGCTCCATTTGATGTAAAATAGTCCCAAAACCTGTTTTCTGCAATAAAACATAAAGAAGGGTGACAGTAGCCTTTTTCTCTAATAAATTAAACATAAGTGTGAGAAAATATGCAAAACCTAAGCCAAAATCCTACGTAAATCATCATTATTTTGACTCTGATCACGCCTCCCAACTTGAATTGTTGCTTGTCCTCAAGCAACGACATCCCAGCTGGTCAAAGGTCCGGTCTAGGTTAAACCATACAATCTCAAGGACTTGCTTAAAATTAAATTAGAACTCAGGTTTGGTACAATTGACATGACATAAAAAATTTAGAACTCTAAAATATTCATGACCTCTCCCTTGAACAATTTATTCACCCCATGATTGACCTCATTGTGCATGCCTTAGAAAAATTATTATTGAACAATTTACTTCACAAATATCCTTAAATTTGAGAGTATTAATTTCTCCTTCGATTATAGATGGATCCCTTCCAATCAATAGGAATTCTAATGATATAAATTTTGATTTTCCTTCCCAATTGATTGGAGCAAAGTATGACAACTAAGTGTGTTGGTACTTGTGACTATTTTTGAAAAAACTAAATATGCACAAAATTTAAAATTTGGAAGGTTTTATCGAGCCTATTGGCAACCAGTCTTGTGTAGGCACCCGTACTCTTTTTTTTATCCTCCATCTTTTATTCTATGGCACCAATCTTGTATTGGGGTAATACGGACCGTATTGTAATGGTAAAGACTGGTAAAACTTGACAAAAACTAGTTTTTTTTGTGATTTTTGTTGATTTTACGAAATAAAACTTAATTACCTAAACTAATGTAACAGAGATAAAATTAAATTAAATGCGAAAATGAAATTAAACTTTGAAATAAGAGGGGATTTTAGAAAAACCGAAATTGGAGAAGGAGACTCGAGGGGCCGTCGGATATGGACCCAGTACGGTCCGTATTAGGGCAGAGGTGCGGAGAGAGGGCTGCAGCAGCATCTCCAATGGAGGGTTTATGAGTTCGGTGATGGAGATCGGCGGCAAAGAGGGGGTGCTTGATTTCGGGCAAGAATGGAAGAGGGAGAAGGAGAAGAGATAGAGGGAAAGAGAGTAGAGAGAAAGAAAGAGGAAGGGTTTTTAGAAGTTAAAACGAAGGGGTTAACGGTTATGAGACGTGATTCGCGCGGGATTTCAAACGTCTCTTCGTTATTGGTTCGCATCTCCTGGATTAGCCTTTATTACGGACCGTATTGGGTGATACAGTCCGTATCCAATCCGTTATGCTTAAACCCAATAACCATCAAGTTTTAACTCATCTGAATACGGTCCGTATCAGCCAATACAGGCCGTATTCACCACTTGTCTTCTTGTCTTCTTACATTGTTACCCCCGTATCTGCTAGCATGGTCTATATAAGCCAATACAGATCGTACCAGAGAGTATTTTCCCATCTTCCGAGATGTCTTAAATCAAGCCTTTTTTCCGATATGCTTACCTGATCATTGGAAAAAGATGGGTATGAGTTGTTTCTTTGTTAAAGTCCTAAATAAACTAGAAATAAATAATTTATAAGAAAATATAAAAGTGGCCTTGGGTTGCCTCCCAAGAAGCGCTTGTTTAAAGTCGTTAGCTTGACTTTGTTTTGCGTTAGTCTCTTCCAGATGTCCTCCCGATAATGCAAGCGGGTTGCTTGTCGGGTGGTTCGCCTTCAGTGTCTTCTGTGGTCTTATTGTCATTGTCCTTCTTGAAGAAATCGGTTGGTGTCGGAGGTCCGGGGTCGAATGCCAGACTTGTGCCGAGTATTAATTCAACCTCATCCAGTCTTTGAGAAATTGCATCGAGTTCTTCGCAGAGGTTTTTGATTAATGCTAGGGCTAAAAGCGAATAATTCCTGTTGTTTGCGATATTAGGACTCTTGTTCAGATCATCGGTTTGTGTTGTCACGGAGGTTGGATGGGTCTGACCGTCCTCTTGTATGTTGAACAATCTCTCTATTTCTGCTACGCACGTCATTTCTTCGATGTCTTCTAATTCATCCAGTCGCAATTCATCATTGCCAGACTCATCCGCTGTTTCCAAATTGTAGACAAGATTTATGTCAGGGGGAACTTTGAAGGTTTCATTCATGTTGAAGATCATCTTGTTTTCACCAACATTTAATGAGATCTTCCCATTTCTAACATCAATCATTGCCCCACATGTGGCGAGGAATGGCCTTCCAAGGATTATTGGAATTTGTTCATCTTCTTCCATATCAACTACCACAAAATCTGCTGGTATCCATAATTTACCAACTTTGATTGGTATATCTAGCAACATTCTTTCAAGATATCGAATTGATCGGTCGGCGAGTTGCAATGAGATCTGCGTTGGTGATAAGTCTCCACATTCCAATTTGTCAAATACTACCTTCGGCACTAAACTCACACTTGCTCCCAGATCACATAAAGCTCTCTTAAAATTTGTTGTGCCAATGGTGCATGGTATCGAGAAACTTCCTGAATCTTTCAACTTTGTCGGTAGTTTGCTTTGCACGAGCGCACTACATTCTAGATTGAGCAGGACTGTTAAGAATTCTTGGAGTTTACTGGGATTTGACAGAATCTCCTTCAGAAATTTAGCATACGAGGGTATGCTTGCAATTGCCTCGGTGAAGGGGATTGTGACTTGTAGTTGCTTGAGTGTCTCCATGAATCTCGCAAATTGCTGCTCCATCTTATGCTTGGCTGGCCTTGGAGGGAATGGCAGGGGTGGCTTGTAGGGTAGTGGTGAAATGTATTCAGGTTCGGTTTGTCGTTCGTCTCCACCTACGGTGTCATTCTGCTCCTCAATAGGGTCTGCCTGCAGTTCGAATACGGGCGGCTCCGGTGGTTACGACTTGTACTCTTCGGAATGCGATGGCTCTGTATGCATCTCATCGGAAATTGGATCGGGCATGGGAGGTTCCTAATAAACTGTACCGCTCCTTAATGTTATGCTTTTGGAAGTCTCTCTCAGATTTTCTTCCGGTTGGCCAGGAAATTTTCCTTTTCCACGTGCGATGCTCGAGAGTTCTTTTGCCATCTTAGAGACATGGTCTTCTAAGTCTTTGTTGCGGTTTGTTAAGGATTCGATCTTTTGCGCGATTTCAGCGTTAGCCTTGTCTTGCTTCTCTAGGAATCTCTCCATTAGTGATGTGATGTTAGGTTGCTGTGGTTGGTTGTACTGCCTCGGTTGGTAATTCGGTTGAGGATTATTGTATCTTGGTTGATAATTGGGTTGTGGTTGATAGTTCTGTTGAGGTGCAGCAGGTCTTTGATTGTTTGCGTATGAGAGATTTTGATGGTTTCGGTTGTTCGGATGGTATGAATTGTAGGCAGGCTGAGGTCGAAAGCTGTTGTCAATGGCGTTTACTTGCTCTGTTTCTTCCTCAGTTTCTGTCACATTCATACATTCAGTCATCTCATGTGCTCCTCCACAATAGCCACATGTTGTTGCGGCATTGACTGCTGCTACTGTTCGCTGCTTGGTCTGCTTGTTGAGTGCCAATTGCAAAGCATCAATCTTTGCGCTTAGCATGGATATTTCATCTACTCGGTGCATGTCAGGTGTTGGGGTTGGCTTCTTGCACTCGGGGATCCAGTAGTGTTGGTTGATTGCAATCTCTTCGATTAGGTTGTAAGCCTCGTCAGGTTCCTTGTTCATGATTGCTCCCCCTGCGGAAGCATCAATAGACAACCTATCGGTAGGGTTTAGACCATTATAAAAAGTTTGGACAATCAACCATCTTTCTAGACCATGATATGGACAACACCTTAACATATCCTTGTATCTATCCCATGCCTCACACAATGTTTCACCCCCTTTGTTCAAAATTAGTAATTGCATTTCTGAATCTTGAAGTTTTAGATGGTGGAAAATATTTTGCAATAAACACATTAAACAATTGGTCCCAAGTTTGAATGGAATTGGTCGGTAAGGAAAACAACCATGCTCTTGCTTTATCTTTTAATGAGAATTGAAATAGCCTTAGCCTGATTGCTTCATCGGTAACTCCGTTGATCTTTATCGTCTCGCATATCCCAAGGAAAATTGACAAGTGAAGATGTGGATCTTCATTTGGAAATCCTCCAAATTGCTGTTGCGAAACCATATTTATGAGAGCAGGTTTGATCTCAAAATTACGGTTCGTGACAGTTGGTGGGTTTATGCTTGAATTAGGATCATTCGCGCGCGGTACGCAATAGTCTCGTAGAAGTTTGGGTCTTGCTGCATTGTGAACTTCATTATCACCATTGCCTTCTTGTCTTCCATTGTTGAAAGGTGGAATCGGTTCGTTCGGTGGAATATTCATGTTGATCGAATCTGAGTCTTCTTCGCTTTCAGAATTACTTGAGGAAGGAATATTATTGGTCCTTATCGGTGATGTGGAAGCATTGTCCTCTCCTACTTGCATTCCTTAGGGATCTTCGTACGGATGATTCGGCCAGCGTGCAGTGTCCTAAAAAGAAGAGAAAATCTGAAAATTAAACTAAAAACTGAAAAATAAAAAGAAAATATAAATGCAGAAAATAAAAAGTCCAGGCATCTCAAATTAATTGGATTCAATGGTCAAAGCAAGAGCGTCTCGCGAGGCCTTGCACAATGAATCGTTATTACCCGGCAACGGCGCCAAAGAGCTTGATCACTCAAAAGAGAGTGATGTTTCTTTTAATATTTATAAACTCAGAAATGCTATCAGTTCGGACTGCAAGCGCACAATCCTATCAAGTAGTATATTCGAGGTCGATCCACAGGGAATATTGGTTCAGAGTTTTGAGCGATTGAATCACAATCTTTCGAAAGGCTAGACGAAATCTGAAAAATGAGAGTTGTTGTTGTGATCAATGTAAATTAGGAAGCAATTAAAAGCAATTAAAATAAAGATAGAGATGAGAATTTCTAGGGTTTCGGTACACCATTGCTACTCAATCCGCTTTGATAATATATTCCTGTCGAGTCTGATTTCCTGTTGTTGTTTTATGAAAGACACCACATAGGTCACTGCGAGTTATTTTATGCAAGAATGACAGATCTTTCATCGAGATTCTACATAGGACACTGCGAGTTATCTTACGCAAATGACTGATCTCTTAAATACACAAGTTACTACACAGATCACTGCGATTTTCCTTACGCAAATGATGGAACTTGGTTCACGTTTTGTTGTTCTGGTTTATGGTTTCCCCGCTAAGGTTTTCTTCACATAAACCTAATAGATCTCAACGAGGCTAATTCGTACAAATAGTTTCTCTTACCATTAAAGTACTGTCACTACCCTAACGGATTAAACTAGATCATCGAAGTTAGATGAAGAGATAATAAATCACAAAAGCATTTCGATTAAACAATAAGAAATCATAATCAACAGAAATATATATATCAAAACATCAAGAGTAACAAGGTTTACTGCCTAGCCCCTAAGAAGGAACTTAGCCGCGGAACGGCATGGTTACAATCACTCCTCTCTTCTCTCTTTAATCAAATCTAACCCTAATTACAAAGATAACTTCTTCTTCTGCCCAGGGGCCTTATATAGGAGTGGAGGGACGTCTGGAGTTTGAGTAGGGGCTAAGAAACTGATCTGGATACAGCTGTCAGCAGTTATTCCCCAAGAGGCGCCTTCGGTTACGGTCCGTATTGAGACCTTGTCGCTGAGGGTTTTAATGCGTATCACTCCATCTCCTGGTCCGTATTAGGCTCGGTCCGTATTAGGCAATACAGACCGTAATAGAGACTTAGTCGATGAGCGTCGCTGATCCGATTGACCCGAATTCTTGCTCCATTTGATATAAAATAGTCCCAAAACTTGTTTTCTGCAATAAAACATAAAGAAGGGTGACAGTAGCCTTTTTCTCTAATAAATTAAATATAAGTGCGAGAAAATATGCAAAACCTAAGCCAAAACCCTACGTAAATCATCATTATTTTGACTTTGATCACTCGAGAGGCCATGGCCACCATTACCTCCACCACACCGAAGCCCGAGATCACATCCACCAACTAAGCCACGCCGCAGCTAGAGGTGGAAGAGAAAAAAAAAGATAGTTCTATTTATTACTTAATTATTTAACTGCTTTGTTAAATTTCTAGTGTATTTATTTTTGAAGGTCAATTTCTAGTGTTATTTTTCTTGTTTTTGGACAGGTACTCATGCATGTATATGTATGATATTGACTTGTATCTCTGTTATTTAATCTATGTATATATATTTTTTTCATAAGATTTCTATAATTAATGTTATGACAAGCTTCCATATTAATTTCTAGCCATAAATTAATTAATCTGATAACATGGGTTTATAAAATAAGAATGCAATTGGACTCAAAACATAAATATATACAAATTCATGAATGCAATTGAACTAGTTCAGTTGATCATGGCGCGAATGAATCTTACATGGATATTGAGAGAAATCTGTGTTCGGATATTTGTACAAAACATACACGGTTTCTAAACTATTAACCGTGTATAGAGCCCTCAAGTCGTACGCGGTTCGGTATTAACCAACTGTGTACAAATATTGGTTTTTGTACACGGTTGGAATTTAAATGACCGTGTGGGTATGTGTGAGCTTTTTTTTGCTCAAATGCCTCCTCCTATTAGACACTATTAATGTTTAATTTTTCCTCATCCATGTATGTTATGCCATGTATGGTCGCTTTTTATGTACTAGTGATTGTTGCTTTGCTGGGTTTAAAAAATGGCTAACAAATATATGGAGGCTAGCTCCTCATAGAAACATAATTATAAATATAATATATATATAAATCACAAACGTCTCAAAATTAATAACAGATGACAAAGCTAAAATTACAAATGCTAACGCAAACAAAAACGATGGTGCATGTGCAGCATTGGCAAACAGATCCAAAAGTCAGTGTTAAGGACCTTTGCTATGGCTTAAAAAAACGCAAGAGATGCCATTGAATGCGCTGCGATGTTAATTTGAAACACCGTTTTGGTAGAAACATCATCGGTTCGTTACCTCTATCCGATAGCATAGGTGCGTAATGCCATCGGATTCGAGCTGATGGCAGAGGTGAACACTTTTGGTATCAGGGCGATAGCCTTCGGTTCAGAAGTAGATTGAGATTTTAGATTTGAACAGATGGAGAAGTGTTTTTCTTGTATCTACATTATATTATTCTAATTTCTTCGATCGAAATTCTATATGTTTAGGTCATTGATTGTGATGTTGGATCTAAATTCTATATGTTTAGGTCAATGATTGTGTCGTAGGAAGAAGGGAGTCCTAACCTAATATCTTCCGTGTGTTTTTCTACATATCTTTTTCTACTTATATTTGTCTCGAAGAATAGTCAATACATAAGTTATGATAAATATTTCTACATAATTTGTCTCGAAGAATAGTCAAAATAAGTAAATATAAGTTATATATGAAAGATATTTCGCTAACGCCCTACGCTCATCTCTTTTTAATTCACGGTTCATTCAACCACAGTATTACCATTAAGCATCCAAAGTCGGACCCCAAAAAGAGAGCACATGCCATACGACAAAAAACCAATATTTTGTGGTCTTCTAAGAAAAGAAGGGGGCTGCTTCCCAACTATTTGCATAAGGGGACAACGGCATAAGCTGCAAATGAATAAACTGTGGTATTTTTTAAAATTTTGGTGTGCAAATTTGATAGAGAAAAAGATTAAAAAAATGATTAAATTCATTTAATTTATACAAAATATCTCGATTATAATTTCTAGATAATCTATATGGTCATCTTCTTCAACATTTTTAAACATCTCTGATTTTTTCGCCAAAACATTCATACACACCTTTTTAAGTAAAAATCGTGTATGAAAACACCAATCATACATGGTTTCAATTAAAAACAGTGTATAATTCATATTTTTTTCAAAAAAAAAGTACCAAAGAAACCCTATATCTGAATTCAAATTAAACACTACATTTACCAATATACCAAAATCACTAAACTAAATTTAAACAAAACACATACCAAAAAAAGACTACATTTACCGTTTACAATTACATTACACAAATTTTCACATTAACAACATTCTAACTAAAATAAAATCAACATGCAACAAAAAACACTAGATCTGAGAAAAAGTATGGCAATGGAGTATGGAAAAGGAAAAGTATGGTAAAGGGGCTACAAAATCGAAAATTAGAAAGGAAATACTTAATCGGAAACTTAAACTCAAGTATTGTGACTTTTCATTTGTTTTCTGGGCAGGAAAAATGCTATTGTAGATCTCCTCGCAAGCTTTCCAAATTGGGGTCATGCACTAAAATGCGAAGAGTTACACCCATTTGAAGTTTCTTTGTCTCCGATTGCCTTCTCAGTGAAGATATCGCCTCCTTTGCTGTACCCCTCGCCCTAGCCTTGCCTGTTTAGAAGAGGTGTCTTAGAAAAATACATGGACGGAGAAGAGATTTTCATAAATGAAAGAAATGACTTAGAAAAGATAGATAAAGATGCATTATAACAGGAAATGCATAAATCGATGACGTTGAAAATTTTGTGTTTCTCTCATCACACATAGATAATACAATAAAACCGCGTATGATTGAATATTCATACACAGTTTTTAATAAAGAACCGTGTATAAATGTGCTCCAACATTCATACAAGGTTAGTTAATACAACCATGTACAATTGTTTCCAACGTACATGATTTTGTTTAATCAAGAACAATGTACGAATGTTGTAGCACATTTATACACAATTCTTTATTAAAAAAATTGTTTATGAATGTTGGAGCACATTTTCGGACACGCTCTTTCTTGCTTTGGACACATATTTAATGGAAATTTTGAGAAAACATGTATGATATACAATATACGATTAGCGCGTTTGTAGTAGAGTCTCGCCCTGTTGTGAATTTTTTAGTTTTAAAAATTATTATTAAATAATACTTGGAAAAATATTAAGTACATAGGATTTTCGATGGCCTAGAGGGGCGGAGTGAGTAACTCGGATCCAAAGCTTAAAGCCGAGTTAGTTGTCCGGCTCCAAAGTTTTTTTTTTTCACAAACAACAAACAAAACCGCATGGTAATTCTACACTTTGGATCAAGAAAAAGTAGTTTTTGGATGGGAGAAGGTAAGAAGGGAGAGAGGAGAGAGATAAAGAAGTGCGTAGGTGGGCTTTGATGTGGCCTTAGTTTGTATTCGGATCACTAATTCGGCTCTAAAGTTTGGAATCGGACCACTAACTCGGCTCTAAAGTTTGGATCCAAACCACTAACTCGGCACCTTCTAGGCCATTGAAAATCCCTCATACTTAATCAATTTCCCTATTATATTAATAATTATTTCTAATATAAAATAAAGTCTCCCACTATCTATATATAATATTGTCCCTCTTACATCTAACAAGGTGGAGGCAAGATAAAGGCTCTTTCCTTCGTAGCTTGCGAGTCAATTCCGCACACAAGAGCAATCCTAACCTAGAAACCCAAAGTACCATGGCAGTTGCTCAAGAGAGTATTAATGGTCCAGCACTGGTGATCGGTGCCACTGGGTACATTGGCCGGTTTGTGGCTGACGCATGTTTAGACAGTGGCCATACCACCTATGTGCTTGTAACCCCAGGAGGGAAATCCCCAATACGTGCGGCATCTATCGAGGAGCTCCGCGAGAAAGGCGCCATAATTATAGAGGTAATTAACTACACAGTACTGAGATCCGACATTTGTCTTGTCCTTTGAATGTGATGTGTAAGAAATAAGATATTATTAAACTTCTTTTTTTGAGTATTCATTGTTGACACTTATATATAGAAAAACATTTGTAAAACAGGGGCGCATTAATGAGAAGGAGTTTATAGAACAGAAGTTGAAAGAATATGGAATAGAGGTGGTGATATCTTCAGTGGGTGGGACCAACATACTTGATCAGTTAACACTCATAGAAGCCGTGAAAGCAGTTGGTACAGTGAAGGTATGTATGTATGCATGGATGCATGCATGTGTGTGCGCGCGTAATTTAACACTCTTACATGAGCATCTCTGTTTTATTTTTCCTTCTTTTTTTGGGTTCTGTTGTATTTGTCCAATTAAGGGGTAGGGAAATGGGACTATCAGTTACCTCCATTTTTCCTTTTCACATTTGTAATTCTTTGAAGTCTCTTGCTATAGGATCAGTTTTTCTCTGTTTCCTTTTTTTCTCCTCTTAGATAATGTGTTAAATATTACCAAAACTGAATATCTGTTATTCAGAGATGGGCTATTGTGCTTTGCAAAGTAAAACCCCCTCTTTACTTCGGGTCATTTTTTGTATTTTGAAAATTCAAACAACCGATCCGAACAGCTCAACATGTTCTAAATATTGAAATGTGCTTGCAGACTAAATTTTACATTTTTTGGAATTTTTTTACTATTTATTAAGCCACTTTAAAAATCGCTGATCCACTGTGAACAGTAAAAAACAGTAAAATTTTCTGGACCACCGGATCAGCGATTTTCAAAGTGGCTTAATAAATATTAAAAAAATTCCAAAAAATGTAAAATTTAGTCTCCAAGCACATTTCAATATTTAGAACATGTTGAACGGTTCGGATCAGTTGTTTGGATTTTCAAAAATGAAAATATAACCCGAAGTAAAGAGGGGGTTTTACTTTGCAAAGCACAATAGCCCATCTCCTGCTATTCAAAGGCATACAATTACAATGCTATATTGTTTCAGACCATTAATGTAATAAAAGCAGATACACTTGGTTATTATTTACAACGAAAGAGAGGCTTCCTTGAATGGAAGATCAATGGTGCCCAACCAATGATATTGATTAGAACAGAATAGTGAGAAATCCTTTATTTTATTTCTTGCGGAACTGGTTTTATATGTACCTGCTGCAGTAACTTTTAAGTGTAAATTGGAACCTTCCTTCAAAAATTTATTTCTATCCCTATTCATAGAGATTTTTGCCATCGGAGTTCGGGCATGACATAGACAAAGTAAATCCCGTCGAGCCCGGTCTGTCTTTCTACAATGAGAAGAGAAGGGTTCGACGTGCCTTAGAGGCAGCAGGTATCCCGTACACGTACATTTGTTGCAACTCGATTGCAGGTTGGCCATACTTCGACAATATACATCCATCGGAGGTGACGCCACCGCTTGACTGTTTCCAGATCTATGGTGATGGCAATGGCAGGGGTACCTTTCTTTTTTTTTACAATTTTGGTTCAGTGTTTAGAAAAGCACCTCGGTCAACATATATTGTTCTGATTATATAATGCAGGTATCACAACTGCATGTTGAATTAATTCTTAATTTCATAGAGAAAATGAAGAAAATAATAATAATTAGGGTGATTTCATGAATACCCCTCAAAAAATTTTAAATTACATATTCCCCCCTCTAAAATTTGTATTATCATATTTATCCTTCTAAATTTCAAGAACTCACAAATTTATCCATTTATTATTTTTTCTATATAAAAATATTTTAAATTGATGAAGTACCCATTTACCCCTTTATTAAAAAAAATCATTTGACCCTTTATGAAGTACCCATTTTCGATTTTTCCTATCTCACTAAGTTGTAATCATATTATTGCCATGTTGATGTCCAATTCCAAATGTGGTAACCATTTTATTTCTCAAGCTACATCCTTTAAAAGACAACCAAACACATATCACCTATGCACATGCTACTCAACTAATGTTCCTCAATTAAAGATATCCCATTTCATCGTTTATAGTTTTGATAAGTAACATCATAAATGTATCATAGGTTGGACAAATTTCATTTTTATATTAAGGACACAATTTCAATATCAATCATAAACGTCTAAGTAAAATAGATGCTGAAATTAATTAAGAAAAACAAATAATTAACTTTTCTTTTCTAATGACCAGCATTTTTTGTGGCGGGTAATGACATCGGAAAGCTGACAATCAAAGCAGCTTATGACCCGCGCACGTCGAACAAGACCGTTCATTTTCGTCCGGCATGCAACCTCTTCAGCTTGAATGAGATGGCCTCCCTCTGGGAAAACAAGATCGGCCGAAAGCTACCACGAACCATCCTCACCGAGGCAGATTTGCTCTCCATGGCTAAAGGTAACTCTCAAAAACACTACACAACACAAGATGTATAAAACATCAATACAAGAATGAAAATATGACTATGTGAGGGATATTTATGAGTGTGAACTTTATTTTCATTTTTGAAAACAAAAAGATTGCTAAAACCCCCTTCCATCTTACTCTTGGGTAAGTGAAAACAACAAAAAGGGAAAGAAATTGGATGTCCTAACTTTATACTGCTTTACAAAGGGATATACATTTATACTGATGATATACATATTCCATAACACCAGAAATTTTGAGTGAGTTTCTGGACAGTTAGTCTCAAAAAAGAGTTTCTGGTTGACAAAATTAACAGAGAATATATTTCCTGGAAGTATCGTGGCTTCGATAACACATGACATATTCATAAACAGGTGCCAGACAAACTTCAATATTGATGGCCAAGATGAAATTGAGATCAGTGACCTCTACCCTGACATAGCCTTCCGCACAATCGACAAATGCTTCGACGACTACATCTCCAATCTCAAAGAATAAGATGTACATTACAGCCGCAAATGCCTGAGTGACAATAAATGATATTATGAGGAAAATAAGTGAATAATACGAGTAATTTGTTATTTGCCCAAAGAAAGAGCTTATTCAGTGCACCTGACCCAACAATGGTAGTTTGCAATGTAGTATAAAGTTAAAACTTCCTTGCTACTAAAATTTATTAATAAATTTATTTATTTGGTTCAGTAACCACGGTAAGTCATCAAGTTGTATTTAATTCCTCAACCAGCCTTGGGCGGATACTTTTTCTTAATTATGACTCATTTGATTTAACAACTTTGACTCATGTATTAAAAAAAAATTGTATCATCTGTCTACGGCAAAAGTAATTTGTTAACCGGGGGAAATGAAATTATTACGTTAACCATTGACTTGATGGTACCGCATAGGTATTTCTTAGAAATTACGTTCTCTACTGAAAAACATCAAAAAGAAAAAAAAGCCTTTATTCAAATAGTCCGACAAAGATTTGAACTTGTGATTTAAGAAAAAGAAAAAGTAATAAAAAGCCTTTATTCAAATTACGTTAACCATTGACTTGATGGTACAGAGGATCAGATTCTTGCTTCGAATTATGACAAGAAGAACCCAATGATCCCAACAATTCAAGTAATAGTAATAAATCAATATGAACTTGTGATTTAAGGAAAAGAAACATGACTGAACTCTATGAAATTACTTCTCATGGTATGATGCAAAGATGAATTTTTTGTCCTGCAACCTAAGCAAGGTTTCGGTGCAGTATTGCAGCGACTCTGCATTGTCACACCGCTCGAAATAATAGTCCTGCAATACCTGAAAGTAAGGATTGTCAGATTGGAGGAGGAAGGAGTTAATTGTGAAGAGAATAAATCTGTTTAAAAAAATAAAGACTCACAGCAAATAGACTTGGATGATAAAGACATCAAGACACTACCAAGTCATTAAATCCCTTAGATCCATAAACCCCACTGCGATTTTGAAGGCCTCATTCCTAATTAGCCCCGGTAAGACAGGGCATAAAAAGCTATCTCCAGCTAATAGGGGGTCTGAAGATATCGGTTGTGGACCTTTTTAAAATCTTCCCCAAGTTGTTCCAACTCTTCCTCACTTACCAGCGGTTCTCGTACCTCCACCTCACCCACCTCTTCATGCTGAACTTCCTGCAACAACCAATTACATTGTTAAACAAATGAAAAGTGTGATAATGTTAATGAGAATATTTAGTAAATAGTTCATTAATTTGACCTCCTCCAGACTAATCCCCATCTTTGGCCATTGGATTACACCAAGTATGGCATCCTGGAGGTAGTGCATTGATTTATCCGGTACAGGAAGATGTATCAACATATACCGGTCAATAAAGCTATCGACATGCACCCGCATACAACCTGGTTGGATCTGACTACTGGAACCCGGTTGATTCGCATCTATAGAAAAAACATGCCCGGTCGCAACAACACAAGCCCCCGCACCGAAGTTTATGCTTACATTGCATTTTCTCACCTCCTGCAGATGTAATTAAGCATAAAATATTTAATTAAATTAGAAGTCCATTGAATTAAATAAAAATTAGTTGAATTGAACCTGCAAGGGACGTGGACTTGCTGCTTTTGCCTTACCTGCTGCATTATCTCTTGAATTGATTGAAATCTTGAAACAATGAACTCTATGTTATTTTCCAGTAAGACAAAGTATTGCTTGCATATTTCATGTTATAGAATAATTAAACCTAAAAAGGTTTCTTGCCTAAAAAGATTTCTACCAAGTCATTTTCTTAATTTCGGGTAGGACTAGTGAATAAAGGTTTATTGTGTAGGGAATTTTACCTTCACATTGAACTTGCAAGCCTTGCCGTAGGTAATCAAGAATTTTCGCCAACCCCTTTTCAGACAGTGTTGCACTTTTCCTTTTCGTCTCGTCCTCCTCTCTGGTGTTGTTTCATGCTCTGGAGAGTGAGGTTGTTGTACTTTGTTCTTCATCTACGGTGGGTGGTGACGACATAGCTACCAGCCAATAAAAAAAATATCAAAATAAGTTCTTGTTAGTCTGAAAAAACACTAGAAAAGTAAGAACTTTAGTGAGAGGGAGGAACCTTACATCAAAAACCTAGAAAACAGTAAAGTGATAGAGAAAATCCCTAAAAATCTCACATCAAAAACCTAATAAAAAACCAACAAAATACTACAAAGATATAAACAGAGAGTGTGAGGGAGCAACCTTAACTTCGGTGACAGAGTCAGGAAGGGTGGCCGCCCAGTGCAAGTGAGAGAAAGAGAAAACCTATATTTGGAGACCTCTGGAGTACTCGCTGCGGAGGAAGAGAGATCTTTGGAGTGATCGATCAATATTGGGAAGTTGAAACGACACCTACGGTACTGATCAAATATATGAAATAAATTTTGAAAATACATGTGCCATCGGTTCCGTATGTGGACCAATAGCGTATATACTTAACGCCATCGGTTCCGTATGTGCACCGATAGCATATATACTTAACAACATCGGTGCATTACGATGGTGATTTTCAAATCTTGGGAGGCGTGCCATTTAATGTGACAAGACTAAACTGCGGGTTGGGCCTAAAGTGTGGCGAACTTTGAGTTTAGGGTTAGACCGTCCGATTTGCAATCGGGTATGTCAATATTTGTGCTACTCCAAATATGGTGGTCGGATTTAATCCTATAATTTGCGTTACTTTAGGGAAATGAAGATGTTCGAATACCAAAAGTTTCATGCTAGAGGGAAATTTGGGCTCTGTTAAGAACCAAAAGTTTTACGCTAGCCATTCTCTCTACTGTTGGGGTTTCTCGATCTCATCTCTCACCTCTGTTGTCCCTTTCACTTACGGAACCATGAGTGACTACATTAATAATCTGCTCGACCCGATAATTCTAATAATCTTAGGGCTGCTAGAAACCCAACAGGCAGTGCGTACATGCGTGCTGTTTAAGAGGTAGAACAACCTGTGGACCTCTTTAGCCGTCCTCAATATCAATGCCAGGGATTCTCAAGCCCAACCTTCCATGGAGGGGATCAATGCTGAGTTACAATTCAAGTGCACTCTACGCCTAGTATAATATCTCTAATTAAGTGCACTATGTTGACGTCTCTAATTCAAGTGCACTAGTATAATATCGCTAATTCAAGTTACTATGTTGATCCAACATAGTGTTGATGGAGATATCTCTAATTAAGTGCACTTATAATGCTGAGTTACACTACATTATAATGTTGAGTTACAATTCAAGTGCACTCTACGCCTAGTATAATATCTCTAAAGAACCAACATAGTGAGTAGGAGATTCGTGTATGGAGGAGGTAATCCATAACAACACTAGAGATCCAGCGGAGTGACAAGAGATTCATGGATGGAGGAGTTGATCTAGAACAACCGGAGTAAGAAGAAGAGTTGTGGAAGGAGGTGAGCACGAACAACCAGAGAGATCCAACAGACTAAGAAGAAGTGAAAGAACAACAATGGAGATCGAATAGATTAAGAAGGAGGTTTGTATAAAGAGGAGGAGACCAACAACAATAATGGAGTCAAAAGGAATAAGAAAGATAGTCGTGGATGGAGGACAAGAGCCAAAACAACCTTGGAGGTCCAACGAAGTAAGAAAGTGAATCGTGGAAGGAGGAGGAGAGAAAGTACATTTGTGAAGGTCCAACAAAGTAAGAACAAGAGCCCTGGAAGTAGGAAGAGAGCAAAAACAACACTAGAGATCCAACATAGTAAGTAGTAGATTCGTGGTTGGAGGAGGTGATTTAGAACACTAGAGAATCAACATAGTATGTTGTAGATTCGTGGACGGAGGAGGTGATCCAGAACAACACTAAAGAACCAACAAAGTGAGAAGGAGATTTGTGGATGAAGAATGGATGGAGTAGTTGATCTAGAACAACACTAGAGATCCAACATAGTAAGTTGGAGATTCGGGGTTGGAAGAGGTAATACAGAACAACACTTGAGATCCAAGGTATAAAAAGAAGAGTTGTGAGAGGAGGAGGGGACCATGAACAACCAGAGAAATCCTATAGAGTAAAAAGGAGAGAAAGAACAACAATGGAGATCCAACCGAAGTAAGAAGAGACTGGTGGAAGGAGGAGGAGAGGAAGAACAACCTTGGAGATCCAACGGAGTAAGAAGGGGAGTTGTGGATGGAGGAGAAAAGTATGAACAACACTAGAGATCCTATAGTGTAAGAAGGAGATTTGTGGATGGTGTAGGTGATCCAGAAGAACACTAGAAAGCCAACATAGTAAGTAGGGGATTCGTGGATGGAGGAAGTGATCCAGAACAACACTAGAGATCCAACATAGTAATTAGAAGATTCGTGGATGGAGGATGTGATCCAGAACAACATTAGAGAACCAACAGAGTGAGAAGGAGATTTGTGGATGAAGGAGGTGATGCAGAACAACACTAGAGAGCCAACATAGTGAGTAGGAGATTCGTAGATGGAGGAGGTAATCCAGAGCAACACTAGAGATCCAGCGGAGTGACAAAGGGATTCATGGATGGAGGAGTTGATCTACAACAACAGTTTAGAACAACCGGAAGAAGAAGAAGAGTTATGGGAGGAGGAGAGCACGAACAACCAGAGAGATCCAATAGACAAAGAAGGAGAGAAAGAACCACAATGGAGATCCAATAGATTAAGAAGCATTTGTGGATAGAGAAGGAGATTTGTGGATGGAGGAGGTGATCCTAAACAACACTAGAAATCCAACAGAGTGAGAAGGAGATTCGGGAATGGAGGTGATCCAGAACAACACTTGAGATCCAATGGTGTAAAAATGAGAGTTGTGAGAGGAGGATGAGAGCATTAACAACGAAAGAGATCCTACAGAGTTAAAAGGAGAGAAAGAACAACAATGGTGATCCAACCGAAGAAAGGAAAGTGTTGTGGAAGGAGGAGGAGAGCAAGAACAACATGGAGATCCAACAGAGTAAGAAGTGAATCGTGGAAGGAGGAGGAAAGAGAGTACATCTGTGAAGGTCCAACAAAGTAAGAAGGAGAGCCGTGGAAGTAAGAAGAGAGGAAAAATAACTCTAGAGATCCAACATAGTGAGAAGGAGATTCTTGGATGGAGGAGGTAATCATGAACAACACTAGAAATGCAACAAAGTGAGAAGGAGATTCGGGGTTGGAAGAGGTGATCCAGAACAACACTTGAGATTCATCGGAGTAAGAAGGAGAGTTGTGAGAGGAGAAGGGGAGCATGAACAACCTGAGAAATCCTATAGAGTAAAAAGGAGAGAGAGAACAACAATGGAGATCCAACCGAAGTAAGAAGAGACTGGTGGAATGAGGAGGAGAGCAAGAACAACCGTGGAGATCCTACGGAGTAAGAATGAGAGTGGTGGAAGGAGGAGAAAAGTAAGAACAACACTAGAGATCCTATAGTGTAAGAAGGAGATTTGTGCATAGTGTAGGTGATACATAACAACATTAAAGAACCAACACAGTGAGAAGGAGATTTGTGGATGGAGGAGGCGATCCTAAGAAGCACTAGAGATCTAACAGAGTGGGAAGCAGATTCGGTAATGAAAGAGGTTATCAAGAACAACACTTGAGACCCAACGTTGTAAGAACGAGAGTTTTGAAAGGAGGAGGAGAGCATGAACAACCAAAGAGATCCTAAAAAATAGAGAAATAACAACAATGGAGATCCATCCGAAGTAAGAAAAGAGTCATGGAAGGAGGAGGAGAGCAAGAACAACCTTGGAGATCCAGCGGAACAAGAAACATAGTTGTAGAAGGAGGAGAAAAGTAAGAACAACACTAGAAATCCAACTGAGTAAGGAGGAGATCTGTGGATGGAGGAGGTGATCCAGAACAACACTTGAGAACCAAAAGTGTGAGAAGAAGATTTTTCGATGGAGGAGGTGACCCAGAACTATACTAGAGATCCATCGTAGTAAGAAGGAGATTCGTGGATGGAGGAGGTGATCCAGAACAACACAAGAGAACCAACAAAGTGAGAATGAGATTTGTGGATGGAGGAGGTGATTCAGAACAACACTAGAGATCCAACATAGTAAGAAGGAGATTCGTGGAAGGAGGAGGTGATCCAAAACAACACTAGAGATCCAGCGGAGTAAGAAGGGGAGATTTGTGTATGGAGGAGGTGATCCAGAACAACGCTAGAGAGCCAATATATTGAGAAGAAGATTTGTGGATGGAGGTTCGTAGAGGGAGGAGTAGAGCAACAACAACAATGGAGTGAAACATAATAAGAAAGATAGTCGTGGATGGAGGACAAGAGCCAAAACAACCTTAAAGATCCAACAGAGTAAGAAAGTGAATCGTGGAAAGAGGAGGAGAGAAAGTACATTTGTGAAGGTCTAACAAAGTAAGAAGGAGAGCAGTGGAAGTAGAAAGAGAGCAAAAACAACACTAGAGATCCAGTGGAGTGGGAAATAGATTATTGGATGGAGGAGATAATCTTGAACAACACTAGAGATCCAACGGAGTGAGAAGGAGATTTGGGGATGGAAGAGTTGATCGAGAACAACACTTGAGATCCAACGGTGTAAGAAGGAGAGTTATGAGAAGAGGAGGAGAGCATGAACAACCAAACAGATCATACAGAGTAAAAAGAAAAGAAAGAACAACAATGGAGGTCCAACCGAAGAAATAAAAGAGTCGAGGAAGGAGGAGGAGAGCAAGAACCACCTTAGAGATCCAACAGAGTAAGAAGCGGAGTATTGGAAGGAGGAGAAAAGTAAGAACAACACTAGAGAACTAACAGAGTGAGAAGGAGATTTGTGGATGGAGTGAGAAGGACATATGTGGATGGAGGAGGTGATTCAGAACAACACTAGAGAGCCAACATAGAAAGTAGGGATTCATGGATGGAGGAGGGGATCCAGAACAACACTAGAGATCCAACATAGTAAGTACGAGATTCTTGGATGGAGGAGGTGATCCAGAACAACACTGTAGATCCAACAGAGTGCGAAAGGATTCATCGACGGAGGAGTTGAACAACAGTTGAGAACAACCGGAGTAACATGAAGAGTTGTGGAAGGAGAAGAGCACGAACAACCAGAGAGATCCAATAGAGGAAGAAGGAGAGAAAGAACAACAATGGAGATCCAATAGATTAAGAAGGAGGTTCGTAGAAAGAGAGTTGTCGATGGAGTAGTGATACAGAACAACACTAAAGAACCAATAGAGTGAGAAGAAGATTTGTGGATGGAAGAGGTGATCCAGAACAACAATAGAGAGCCAACATTGTAAGTAGAGGATTTGTGGATTGATGAGGTGATCCAGAGCAACACTAGGGATCCAACAGAGTGAGAAGAAGATTTGTGGATGGAGGAAGTGATCCAGAACATCACTAGACATCCAACATAGTAAGTAGGAGATTCGTGGTTGGAGGAGGTGATCCAGAACTACGCTAGAGAACCAACAGTGAAATGAGTATGAGATTTGTGGATAGCGGAGGTGATTCAGAACAACACTAGAGCACCAACAGAGTGAGAAGGAGAGTTGTCGGTGGAGGAGATGATCCAGAACAACACTAGAGAGCTAATGTAGTAAGTAAGAGATTCGTGGATGGAGGAGGTTATCAAAACCAGCAATAGAGATCAAATCGAGTGAGAAGGAGATTCATGGATGGACGAGGTGATCCAGAACAACAGTTGAGAACCAACAAAGTGAGAATGAGAGATTTGTGTATGAAGGAGGTGATCCAAAAGAACGCTAGAGAGCAAACATAGTGAGAAGAAGATTTGTGGATGGACGTTCGTAGAGGGAGGAGTAGAGCCACAACAACAATGGAGTCAAACATAATAAGAAAGATAGTCGTGGATGGAGGACAAGAGCCAAAACAACCTTAGATATCTAACGGAGTAAGAAAGTGAATCGTGGAAAGAGGAGGGGAGGAAGTACATTTGTGAAGGTCCAACAAAGTAAGAAGGAGAGGAGTGGAAGTAGGAAGAGAGCCAAAACAACACTAGAGATCCAACGGAGTGAAAAAGAGATTCATAGATGGAGGAGTGATACATAACAATACTAGAGATCCAACGGAGTGAAAAAGAGATTTGGGGATGGAAGAGGTGATCCTGAACAACATTTGAGATCCAACGGTGTAAGAAGGAGAGTTATGAGAAGAGGAGGAGAGCACGAACAACCAAACAGATCCAATAGAGTAAAATGGTGAGAAAGAACAACAGTAGAGATCCAACCGAAGAAAGAAAAGAGTCATGGAAGGAGGAGGAGAGCAAGAACAACCGTGGAGATCCAACGGAATAAGAAGCGGAGTAGTGGAAGGAGGAGAAAAGTAAGAACAACATTGGAGATCCTATAGTGTAAGAAGTAGATTTGTGCATGGTGTAGATGATACATAACAACATTAAAGAACCAACAGAGTGAAAAGGAGATTTGTGAATGGAGGAGGCGATCCTAAGAAGCACTAGAGATCTAACAGAGTGAGAAGGAGATTCGGGAATGAAAGAGGTGATCCTGAACAACACTTGACATCCAACGGTGTAGGAACGATTAGTTCTAACAGAGTGAGAAGGAGATTCGGGAATGAAAGAGGTGATCGTGAACAACACTTGAGATCCAACGGTGTAAGAACGAGAGTTTTGAAAGGAGGAGGAGAGCATGAACAACCAAAGAGATCCTACAGAGTAAAATGGAGAGAAAGAACAACAATGAAGATCCATCTGAAGTAAGAAAAGAGTCATGGAAGGAGGATGAGAGCAATAAAACCTTGGAGATCCAACGGAGTAAGAAACAGAGTTGTCGAAGGAGGAGAAAAGTAAGAACAATACTAGCGATCCAACTTAGTTAGTATGAGATTCATGGACGGAGGGGGTGATCCAGAACAACACTAGAGAACCAACAGAGTGAGAAGAAGATTTGTCGATGGAGGAGATGATCCAGAACTACACTAGAGATCCAACATAGTAAGTAGATTCGTCGACCGAGGAGGCGATCTAGAACAACACTAGAGAACCAACAGAGTGAAAAGGAGATTTGTGGATGAAGGAGGTGATCCAGAACAACACTAGAGAGCCAACATAGTGTGTAGGAGATTCGTGGATGGAGGAGGTAATCCAGAGCAACACTAGAGATCCAGCAGAGTGACAAGGGGCTTCATGGATTAAGGAGTTGATCTGGAACTACAGTTGAGAACAACCGGAGTAAGAAGAAGAGTTGTGGAAGGAGGAGAGCACGAACAACCATAGAGATCCAACTGACTAAGAAGAAGAAAAAGAACAACAATGGAGATCGAATAGAATAAGAAGGAGGTTTGTATAGGGAGGAGGAGAGCATCAACAACAATGGAGTCAAAAGGAATAAGAAAGATAGTCGTGGATGAAGGACAAGAGGCAAAACAACCTTGGAAATCCAACAAAGTAGGAAAGTGAATCGTAGATGGAGGAGGAGAGAAAGTACATTTGTGAAGGTCCGACAAAGTAAGAACAAGAGCCGTGGAAGTAGAAGATTCATGCACGGAGGAGGTGATCCAGAACAATACTAAAGATCTAGCGGAGTGAGAAGGAGAGATTTGTGTATGGAGGAGGTGATTCAGAACAACGCTAGAGAGCCAACATTGTGAGAAGAATTGTGGATGGAGGTTCGTAGAGGGAGGAGTAGAGCAACAACAATAATGGAGTCAAACATAATAAGAAAGATAGTCATGGATAGAGGACAAGAGCCAAAACAACCTTAAAGATCCAACGGAGTAAAAAAGTGAATCGTGGAAAGAGGAGGAGAGAAAGTACATTTGTGAAGGTCCAACAAAGTAAGAAGGAGAGCAGTGGAAGTAGAAGAGAGAAAAAACAACACTAGAGATCCAGCGGAGTGAGAAAGAGGTTCGTGGATGGAGGAGATAATCCTGAACAACACTAGTGATCCAACAGAGTGAGAAGGAGATTTGGGGATGGAAGAGGTGATCGAGAACAACACAATGGAGATCCAACCGAAGAAAGAAAAGAGTCGTGGAATGAGGAGGAGAGTAAGAACAACCGTGGATATCCTATGGAGTAAGAATGAGAGTTGTGGAAGGAGGAGAAAAGTAAGAACAACACTAGAGATGCAATAGTGTAAAAAGGAGATTTGTGGATGGAGGAGGTGATACAGAACAACACTAAAGAACTAACAGAGTGAGAAGGAGATTTGTGGATAAAAGAGGTCATACAGAACAACACTAAAGAACCTACATAGTGAGAATGACATTTGTAGATGGAGGAGGTGATCCAGAACAACACTAGAGAGCCAACGTAGTAACTAGGGATTCGTGGATGGAGGAGGTGATACAGAACAACACTAGAGAGCCAACATACTAAGTAGGAGATTCGTGGATGGAGGAGGTGATCCAGAACAACACTGGAGATCCAACGGTGTGCGAAATGATTCATGAACGGAGGAGTTGATCTAGAACAACATTTGAGAACAACCGGAGTAAAGATGAAGAGTTGTCGAAGGAGGAGAGCATGAACAACTAGAGAGATCCAATAGCGTAAGAAGGAGAGCATGAACAACTAGAGAGATCCAATAGCGTAAGAAGGAGAGAAAGAACAACAATGGAGATCCAATAGATTAAGAAGGAGGTTTGTAGAAGGAGAGTTGTTGATGAAGTAGGTGATACAGAACAACACTAAAGATCCAATAGAATGAGAAGAAGATTTGTGGATGGAAGAGGTGATCCAGAACAATAATAGAGAGCCAACATTGAGTAGGGGATTCGTGGATTGATGAGATGATCCAGAGCAACACTAGAGATCTAACAGAGTGAGAAGAAGAGTTGTGGATGGAGGAGGTGATACAGAACAACAATAGAGCTCCAACAGAGTGAGAAGGAGAGTCGTGGATGGAGGAGGTGATCTAGAACAAAAGTAGAGAGCCAACATAGTAAGTAGGAGATTTGTGGATGGAGGAGGTGATCCAGAAGAACATTAGAGATACAGTGAAATGAGTATGAGATTCGTGGATGCTGGAGGTGATCCAGAACAACACTAGAGATCTAATGGAGTGAGATGGAAATTCCTGGATGGAGGAATTGATCCGGAACAACACTAGATATCCAAAAGAGTGAGAAGGAGAGATTCGGGATTTAAAAAGGTGATCCAGAACAACATTTGAGATCCAACGGTGTAAAAAGGAGAGTTGTGAGAGGAGGAGAAAAGTAAGAACAACACTAGAGATCCGATAGTGTTAGAAGGTGATTTGTGGTTGGAGTAGGTGATACATAACAACACTAAAGAACCAACAGAGTGAGAACGAGATTTGTGGATGGAGGAGGTGATGCTAAACAGCACTACAGATCCAACAGAAAGAGAAGGAGATTCGGGAATGGAAGAGGTGATCCAGAACAACCCTTGAGATCTAACGGTGTAAGAACGAGAGTTGTGAGAGGAGGTGGACAGCATGAACAACCAAATAGATCCTACAGAGTAAAAAGGAGAAATAAAACAATGGAGATCCATCCGAAGTAAGAAAAGAGTCGTGGAAGGAGGAGGAGAGCCAGAACAATACTAGGGAGCCAGCATTGTATGTAGATTTGTTGAAGGAGGAGATTTGTGGAAGGAGAAGGAGAGCACGAACAACCATAGATATCCAATAGACTAAGAATGAGAGAAAGAACAACAACAGAGATCGAATAGATTGAGGTTCGTAGAAAGAGAGTTGTCGTGGAGGAGGTGATACAGAACAACACTAAAGAACCAACAGAGTGAGAAAGGTGGATGGAGGAGGTGAACCAGAGCAACACTAGAGATCCAACAGAGTGAAAAGGAGATTCGGGGAGATCCAACAGAGCAACACTAGAGATCCAACAGATGGAAGAAGTGTAAGAAGGGGTGTTGTGAGAGGAGGGGAGCATGAACAACCAGAGAACTCCTATAGAGTAAAAATGAGAGATAGAACAACAATGAGATCAAATCGAATGAAGAAAAGAGTGGTGGAAGGAGGAGGAGAGCATGAACAACTTTGGTGATCCAACAGAGTAAGAAGGAGAGTCGTGGAAGGTGAGAAAAGAAAGAACAACACTAGAGATTTTATAATGTAAGAAGGACATTTGCGGATGGAGGAGGTGATACAGAACAACACTAAAGAACCAATAGAGTGAGAAAAATATTTGTGGATGGAGGAGGTGATCCAGAACAACACTAGAGATCCAACATAGTAAGTAGGAGATTCGTGGATGGAGGAGGTGATCCAAAACAATACTAGAGAGCCTACAGAGTGAGAAGGTGATTTGTGGATGGAGGAGGCGATCCAGAACAACACTAGAGAGCCAATATAGTGTGTAGGAGATTCGTGGATGGAGGAGGTAATCCAGAGGAACACTAGAGATCCAACAGAGTGAGAAGGTGAATCATGGATGAAGGAGTTGATCTAGAATAACACTTGAGAAAAACCGGAGTTAGAAGGAGAGTTGTGGAAGGAGGAGGAGAGCACGAACAACTAGAGAGATCCAATAGAGTAAGAAGGAGAGAAAGAACAACATTGAAGATCCAATATATTAAGAAGGAGGTTCGTAAAAGGAGAGTTGTGGATGAAGGAGGTGATAAAGAACAACACTAAAGAACCAACAAAGTGAACAAGAGATTTGTGGATGGAGGAGGTGATCCAGAACAACACTAGAAATCATATAGTGTATGAAGGAGATTTGTGGATGATGTAGGTGATACATAACATCACTAAAGAACCAACTGAGTAAGAAGGAGATTCGTGGATGGAGGAGGTGATCCTAAACAACACTAGAGATCCAACAAAGTGATAAGGAGATTCGAAAATTGAAGAAGTGATCCAGAAGAACACTCGAGATCCAACGGTGTAAGAACGAGAGTTGAGAGAGGAGGAGGAGAGCATGAACAACCAAAGAGATCCTGCAGAGTAAAAATGAGAGAAAGAACAACAATGGAGATCCAACTGAAGTAAGAAGAGAGCCGTGAAAGGAGGAGGAGAGCAAGAACAACCTTGGAGATGGAATGGAGTAAGAAGCGGAGTGGTTGAAGGAGGAGAAAAGTAAGAACAACACTAAAGATCCTATAGTGTAAGAAGGAGATTTGTGGATGGAGGTGGTGATTCAGAACAACATTAGAGATCCAACATAGAAAGTAGGAGATTCATGGACGGAGGAGGTGATCCAGAACAACACTAGAGTACCAATAGAGTGAGAAGGAGATTTGTGGATGGAGGAGGTGATCCGGAACGACACTAGAGATGCAACATAGTAAGTAGGAGATTCGTGGATGGAGGAGGTGATGCAAACCAACACTAGAGAACCAACAGAGTGAGAAAGAGATTTGTAGATGGAGAAGATGATCCAGAACAACACTAGAGTGCCAACATAGTGAGTGGGAGATTCGTGGATGAAGGAGGTAATCCAGAACAACACTAGGGATCCAACGGAGTGAGAAGGGGATTCATGGATGGAGGAATTGATCTAGAACAACAGTTGAGAATAACCGGAGTAAGAAGAAGAGTTGTGGAATGAGGAGGAGTGCACGAGGAAACAGAGAGATCCAACAGAGTAAGAAGGAGAGAAAGAACAAAAATGATGTTCCAATAGATTATGAAGGAGGTTCGTAGAGGAGTAGTAGAGCAATAACAACAATGGAGTCAAACAGAATAAGAAAGATAGTCTTGGATGTGAGATAAGAGCCAAAACAACCGTGGGGATCCAACAAAGTAAGAAAGTGAATCGTGGAAGGAGGAGGAGAGAAAGTACTTTTGTGAAGGTCCAACAGAGTAAGAAGGAGAGTCGTGGAAGTGAGAAAAGAGCAAAAACAACACTTGAGATCCAACAGAGTGAGAAAGAGATTCGTGGATGGAGAAGGTAATCCTGAACAACACTAGAGATCCAACAGAGTGAGTAGGTGATTTGGGGATAAAAGAGGTGATCCAGAACAACACTTGAGATCCAACGGTGTGAGAAGGAGAGTTGTGAGAGGAGGGGAGCATGAACAACCAAAGCAATCCTATAGAGTAAAAAGGAGAGAAAGAACAAGAATGGAGATCCAACCGAAGTAAGAAGAGAGTCGTGGAAGGAGGAGGACAGCAAGAATAACCTTGGAGATCGAACAGAGTAAGAAGGGGAGTTGTGGAAGGAGGAGAAAAGTATGAACAACACTAGAAATCCTATAGTGTGTGAGGGAGATTTGTGGGTGGATGGAGGAGGTGATACATAACAACACTAGAGAACAAGCAAAGTGGGAAGGAGATTCGTGGATGGAGGAGGTGATCCAGAAAACACTAGAGAACTAATAGGGTGAGAAGGAAATTTGTGGTTGGAGGAGGTGATCAAGAACAACACTACAAATCCAACGGATTGAGAAGGGGATTCATGGTTGGAGGAGTTGATTTAGAACAACACTTTAGATCTAATGGAGTAAGAGAAGAGTTTTTGAAGGATGAGGAGAGCACAAATAACCAGAGAGATCCAACAGAGTTAGAAGGAGAGAAAGAAGCACAATGGAGATCCATTAGAATAAGAATGAGGGTGTGGAGGGAGGAGGAGAGGAAGAACAATAATAAAGATCCAACAGATTAAGTAACATAGTCATGGATGGAGGACAAGAGCGAAAACAACCGTGGAGATCCAACAGAGTAAGAAAGAGAATCATGGAAGTAGTAGGAGAGCATGAACAGTCAAATTTGTAAGACCATATTCATACAGCCATCAAGTCAATGGTTAATGTAATCATTTCATCTTCTCCAGATTAACAAATTTCTTTTTCCGTAGACAGATGATACAATTTTTTTTTAATACAAATTTATTTAATAAATTAAGTTGTTAAATCAAATGAGTCATAATTAGGAATTTCGCAGCTAAGAAAAAGTATCCGCTCAACGGCTCAAGGCTGGTTGAGGTATTAAATACAACTTGATGACTTACCATGTATTGTTACTGAACATAAATAAATTTATTTAATAAATGAAAGTAGCAATGAAGTTTAAACTTTACACTAGTTTGCAAATATCCATTGTTGGGTCAGATGCACTGAAGAAGACCTTTCTTTTTGAAAATAACAAATTACTCTTATTATTCACTTATTTACCTCGTGGTATCGTTTATTGTCACTCGGCCATTTGCGGCTGGGATGTACACCTTATTCTTTGAGGCTTTCATCAAGGTCTTGTTTGAGGTTGAGATTGGAGATGTAGTGGTCGAAGCATTCGTCAATTGTGCGCAAGGCCACATCAGGGTAGAGGTCGCCGATCTCAATTTCATCTTGGCCATCAATATTGAAGTTCATCTAGCACCCATTTATGAATACATCGTGTGTTAGCGAAGCCACGCTACTTCCAGGAAGGATATTCAGTGTTAATTTTATCAACCAGAAACTCTTTTTTGAGACTAATATCCAGAAACTTAAAATTTATGGTGTTATGGAATATGCATATATATATAGAGAGAGAGAGAGATGGGCTATTGTGCTTTGCGAAGTAAATGAGGGGTTTACTTCGGGTCATATTTTTATTTTTGAAAATCCAAACAACCGATCCGAACCGTTCAACATGTTCTAAATATTGAAATGTGCTTGGAGACTAAATTTTACATTTTTTGGAATTTTTTTACTATTTATTAAGCCACTTTGAAAATCGCTGATCCACTGTGAATAGTAAAAAACAGTAAAATTTTCTGGACCACCGGATCAGCGATTTTCAAAGTGGCTTAATAAATAGTAAAAAAATTCCAAAAAATGTAAAATTTAGTCTCCAAGCACATTTCAATATTTAGAACATGTTGAATGGTTCAGATCGGTTGTTTGGATTTTCAAAAATGAAAATATGGCCCGAAGTAAACCCCCCCATTTACTTCGCGAAGCACAATAGCCCATCTCTCTCTCTCTATATATATATATATATATATATATATATATGTACTAGTATCATACCCGTGCGTTGCAACGGGACGTATTATAAGAGAACAAACAAAATCCCATACAAAATGACATACTTTTCTCTCTTAAAACAAATAGGTTTTAGCTGTTGGGTTAATTTCTTTCCTTTCATTCAAACTAACAGGTACGATAAATGTCATTGCCCTTTCACAAAATGACAACTCTATGCTTGCAGTACTGTATAAATGTCATTGCCAAATTCCTAACAAATTTGGAGAAAAAGATTTTTTAGTGTTCTGGACATTTTTGCCCCTGTGAAACCAGTAACTATACACTTCAAAGGAAAAGAGAAATTGTTTCACAATAGGGTCTATTAAAAACACACATGAACTTCATTCAAGGACAAATCTGAGAAGTTTGATTCAAATTAAACCAGTTAGCTTATATGATTCAAATTCTTGCTGAGCACAGTTTTTTGATTGGCAATAAAAAAATGTAAAGTGAGTTGATGAATAAGATTATTGATACCACAGGAAACAGATACAGACTTGCTTGGACTGGAACCATGCAGTTCATATAGGCCCCTCTTAAGGTGAATGATTATCACAGTATGAACTTCATGGTTCTAGCCTTAGCAATAAAAAACTGAAAAAAAAAACAAGAACAATCAAAATAGATGATGAATGATAATCACAGTATGATTAGATGATCAATTCTGGTCTAAACACAATTAATGTAATATTTAGTACAAAAAAAATTGTTGTAGATTGGAATTTGATTAACTCTTACCTCATTTTCATCTACTTCAGACAGTTGCCTAAGCAAACCGATCAAACTTGGCTTTTACAAAATGACCATAGAAGCCATATTTTATGTTTGCACTTCACAAGTTTAAAAAGCAAAATATATGGATAATGAAAATAGCAGATTAAGAAAAGAACAAACCTGACCTAAAAGTTAAATAAAATGGAGGATGAAAGCTCATGAAGTTCACGATTGAATAGACTTTAACATGATTCAGAAGTTCAAGAATAAAAAATATGCCATATTTCAAAAGAAACTGAATGCTAACCTCTCCATGAATTCACATCCTCCCCGGTACCGTAATAGGGAATCTTTTACAATTATTGGATTTGGACCGTTCTTTTTAACTTGGCACGAATCTCAAAGCCCAATAATACTGCCCCTACGCTAGCTCGAATCTCAAAGCGGCTGAGAGTTAATCTCAAACCGTAAAGTGAAGGGAATCTTTTACAGTAATGGAAGGATACTTGTTCCCTCTCCATAAGCTGCTCAAGATCTTTCTTTCCTTGTGTGAAAGAAGAACCCTATATGTCGAATGGTGAAATATTCGTCTGAATCTCTTAAACTGGAGTTTACAATTTTAAAAGTTTTAGCATTGGGAAAGAATATTTTATTGCTTTAAAGGCAAATAAGGGAAATTCTCTTTCAACATCACCCAAAAAGCACGAAAAATACCATCAACGCCCCTACCTTTTAGTCTTAAAGTTACACAAATTAGCAAGCTGTCTCACTCTTTAAACAAATGAGACAAAGGGAGAGAACAAAGGTAAAGGTGGATTGTAGATACCATGCTTTAAAGGATTAGCAACATATGCCACGATTCACAGACTAACCGTGTATAAATTATTGGGAAGTCGAAGAGACAACTAGACCAAGGCGTGAAAAACCAAACATCCTTATCAATATTTATACACTGTTTGTTTAGAAAACCATGTAGAACTTGAGATCATACATGGTTTATTTGTTTTAACCGTGTTAGATTTGAGTATTTAAATTTTTATGAATTTTATTATCAAATTTAATTATGTCAGAAGTAGAATACGAAAGGTCTCATTTGTATATGTTTCATCTCCTTAGATATATTTTTATAGATTACAACCTTTTTCAAGCAAATCAATTCATCATTTCTAGTAGCTTATAATGACCAGCCTAAGCCTTTAACTGATTTTCTGCAAGAATAACGTATCGATTGGGTAGTATGGCCAGATGGGGTATGGGTGGAAGTGGAAATCCCTGTAGGATTCGAAGAGCAATATATATTGAGGCGAAGAGGATAAATTAATCGTGATCAAGTAATCACACCCCCTCCCAAAATCAAGAGAAACTGGCCATGGCCACCATTGTCGAAGCCTTGTCGCAGCCTGATGGGCGATCCACTACCTCAGTTACGCTCCAGGGAAAAAAGGATGCTTCTATGTAGTACTTATTTAAGTGATTTCTTTGTTTAATTTCTAGTGTTATTTTGCTTATTTTTGAACAGATTCTCATGCAGATATGTGTATGATATTGACTTTGATCTATATATATTTTGCTTGTTTAATCTGCGTTAGTTCTTTGTTATTTTATCTGTGTATATATATATTTTTCCCTATTAAATTTCTAGTTATAAACGCACATAAATAAATTAAAATGATAACATGCATTTATAAAATAAGAATGCAATTGAATTCAAAACACATGTATATACAAATTGAATCAATACAAACAAATTTTGAACTGGTTCAGACATTCAGTTGATCAAGGCACGAGTGAATCTAACACAGATTTTGATAGAAATGCATGTATGGATAGTTGCACAAGTACATACACAGATTCTAAACTATTAACCGTGTATGGAGACCTCAAGTCATACACGCACTACTACAAAAAACACATTTACTATCGCACTTTTACCATCGGGTGTCCTTCCACATGCATGGTGTATGTAATCAGGGGCAGCATTATAATTAATTCGAACTTTTTACCATCGGGTGGAGTTGAACCAACAGATGGCGTTGATGGACCCCTCGTTTGCCATCTGCTTAATTTTTATATCCTACCGTTGGTTTTGAGTGTCTCTGCGATATCGGTTGGATTATTGTACCGATGGTGTAGATGTGGTGATTTTTACCATCCGTGATGTAGATGATCCGTCAGTATTAGTTTGATCAATACCAACTCTTGTCTTTTTTTGAATCGATGGGATGTTCTAAAGGGATTATTAATTAAGTTTAGAGATATATGGTGCAATCATAATTAATGAGATAATTATTTAATAACATATGTACATGTACCAACTCAAAAGAAAATTAACTGAAGATTAACTGGCTCATAATATTTTTTGTGTTATAATAACTAACAAAACAATAACATACATTGCATGTACAAATGCATATAATTAATTAAGATTCATCATTCAACATTAATTGTCATAATTCCAAAAATAATGGAACATATATTTACATGTACCCATCCAAAATTCAGTAAATATTAATAGTACATAACATTCATGAACATATTTATAGACTGGAACTATTTAATATACATATATACAACATTCATGCATATACAAAATACCACCCATAACATCCATACACAAAATACAAAATATGTATCCATACAAAATATATTCCTTAACATATCTAGTATAACAACAAAGTCTTCTTAACATGTACAGTGTCGAGTCCTGCAGCTTCCAATTCTACAACTCCCAAATCCCACCCACTATAACTATTCGTTCCTCCGTTATACGTTCTATATCTATGATCACAATAACCATTCATTATACGATAGTTCCTAAAATTTTGCAATTCTCCTGTACCAAGCTTCAGATATTTCATCACTCGCCACACCATGGTATCAAACCTCCAGTACTTTACCTCCACCATCTTGAGATTTCTTTTTGGAGAGGCTTGAACCAGCCCCGGGATTGTTGGATTTACAACTGTATCCTCAACTGGAAGAGCATAACAGTACTTCAACAAATTAACAATTAATCAATTGATAACTATATATATCTTTACTTTAACTTGCAGCAATTAATTAAATGATGGAAGCTATATATTAAGTTGGAAAAATATATACTTACACAATTTTCATGTTGTACTATTGTGAGCTTTGTCAAGTTTGGACAACTCTTTATGATCCAAGTTTCCATTTGTAAAAAAGAATACGTACAAATAGAAACAGTGAACCTTCAGTTTATCAAATTTTGGGAGTCATGGCGGCAAAACTGCTATTGGCAGTTCCTATATATATACATTAGGGATAATAATATATAAACACGAGTCTGAATAATTAATTATACTATAAATTCAATCCAGGACACCATGCATGCATGCATGCAATTAGCACACCAACATGCATGGAATTAATTCATGACCTTCAAACTAGATATGTGGGTCGATCTTGTAAAATTAGCGCACCATGCATGCAAATTTGTTGAGAAATAAAACACTAGCATCAGAAGATTCATGCATGCAATTTGGTACCTAGTTTAATTCTAATAATTAGGCAACAATCCAACATATTAGGAAATGAGCCAACGGCTAATTGAGATCAAGGTTTTACAAAATATCCATGTAACAGATAATTGTAAGAATCAGAACAAATAAACATAATTCATTCTTCATTTGAAAAATCTTCAAAATTAGCACACCAATATTCATGTAATGAGCGTGCCATATTCTTAATTCATGACCTTAAAACTATAAATGTGGGTCAATCATATAAAACTGAAACTGATAATGTGATTGGGGGTCAATTTTATATTAATTACAGTACCCAACATTTTATTGTAAACACTTAATTAGAGACGTCAATTAGAGTGTTGATGGAGATATTATACTAGTGCTGAGTTACTATCTCTAATTCAAGTGCACTATGTATAATAACTCAGCATTATAAGTGCACTTGAATTGTCCTCCTCCAACAACGAATCTCCTACTTACTATGTTGGATCTCTAGTGTTGTTCTAGATCACCTCCTCCATCCACGAATCTCCTTCTTACTATGTTGATTCTCTAGTGTTGTTCTGGATCACCTCCTCCATCCACAACTCTCCTTCTTACTCTATTGGTTCTTTGGTGTTGTTCTGTATTACCTCCTCCATCCACAAATCTCCTTCTTACACAATAGCATCTCTAGTGTTGTTCTTATTTTTCTCCTCCTTCCACAACTCCAATTCTTATTCCGTTGGATCTCCGAGGTTGTTCTTGCTCTCCTCCACCTTCCACGACAATTTTCTTACTTCAATTGGATCTCCATTGTTGTTCTTTCTCTCCTTCTTATTCTGTATGATCTCTTTGGTTATTCATGCTCTCCTCCTCCTCTCACAACTCTCATTCTTACACCGTTGGATCTCATGTGTTGTTCTGGATCACCTCTTCCATTCCTGAATCACCTTCTCACTCTGTTGGATCTCTAGTTCTGTTAAGGATCACCTCCGACATACACAAATCTCCTTCTCACTCTGTTGGTTCTTCAGTGTTGTTATGTATCACCTACTCCATCCACAAATCTTTTTCTTACACTAGGATCTTTAGTGTTGTTCTTACTTTTCTCCTCCTTCCACAACTCCCCATCTTACTCCGTAGGATCTTCACGGATGTTCTTGCACTCCTCCTCATTCCACGACTCCCTTCTTACTTCGGTTGGATCTCCATTGTTGTTCTTTCTCTCCTTTTTACTCTATAGGATTTCTCTGGTTGTTCATGCTCCCCTCCTCCTCTCACAACTATCCTTCTTACACCGTTGGATTCAAGTGTTGTTTTGGATCACCTATTCCAAACCCGAATCTCCTTCTCACTCCGATGGATCTCTTGTGTTGTTTTGGATCACTTCCTCAATTCACGAATCTACTTCATACTCCGTTGGATCTCTAGTGTTCCTTTTGCTCTCTTCCTACTTCCACGGCTCTCGTTCTTACTTTGTTGGACATTCACAAACGTACTTTCTCTCCTCCTCCTTCCACGATTCACTTTCCTACTTCGTTGGATCTCCAAGGTTGTTTTGGCTCTTGTCCTCCATCCCTGACTATCTTTCTTATTCCGTTAGACTCCATTGTTGTTGTTGCTCTACTCCTCCAACTTCGAACCTCCTTTTTAATCTATTGGATCTCCATTGTTGTTCTTTGTCTCCTTCTTACTATGTAGATCTCTTTGGTTGTTCATCGTCTCCTCCTCCTCTCACAACCCTCGTGCTTACACCGTTGGATCTCGAGTGTTGTTCTGGATCACCTCTTCCATTCTCGAATGTTCTTCTCACTTTGTAGGATCTCTAGTTCTGTTAAGCATCACCTCCTCCATCCACAAATCTCCTTCTCACTCTGTTAGTTCTTTAGTGTTGTTATGTATCACCTACTCCATCCAAAAATCTCCTTCTTACACTATAGGATCTTTAGTGTTGTTCAGTATTACCTCCTCCATCCACGAATCTCATTCTCACTCCGTTGGATCTCTAGTGTTGTTTTTGCTCTCTTCCTACTTCCACGGCTCTCGTTCTTACTTTGTTGGACCTTCACAAATGTACTTTCTCTCATCCTCCTTCCACGATACACTTTCTTATTCCGTTTGACTCCATTGTTGTTGTTGCTCTAAGCTCTACGAACCTCCTTCTTAATCTATTGTATCTCCATTGTTTTTCTTTGTTTCCTTCTTACTCTGTTAGATCTCTCTGGTTGTTCGTGCTCTCCTCCTCCTTCCAAAACTCTTTTTCTTACTCCGGTAATTCTCAATAGTTGTTCTAGATCAACTCCTCCATCTATGAATGGCCTTCTCACTCCGTTGGATCTTTAGTGTTGTTCTGCATCACCACCTCCATCCACGAGTTTCCTACTCACTATGTTGGCTCTCTAGTGTTGTTCTGGATCACCTCCTCCGTCCACAAATCTCTTTCTCACTCTGTTGGTTCTCTAGTGTTGTTCTGGATCACCTCCTCCGACCACGAATCTCTAACTTACTATGTTAGATCTCTAGTGTTGTTCTGGATCACCTCCTCCATCCACAAATCTCCTTGTCACTTTGTTGGTTCTCTAATATTGTTCTGGATAACATCCTCCATCCACGAATCTCCTAATTACTATGTTGGATCTCTATTGTTGTTCTGGATCACTTTCTCCATCCACGAATCCCCTACTTACTATGTTGGCTTTCTAGTGCTGTTCTGGATCACCTACACCATCCACAAATCTCCTTCTTACACTATAGGATCTCTAGTGTTGTTCTGGATCACCTCCTCTATCCCCGAATCCCCTATTTACTATGTTGGCTCTCTAGTGTTGTTTTGAATAACCACCTACATCCACAAATCTCCTTCTCACTCTGATGGTTCTTTAGTGTTGTTATGTATCACCTCCTCCATCGACAACTCTCCTTCTATGAACCTCATTAATCTATTAGAACTCCATTGTTGTTCTTTCTCTCCTTCTTAATTCTTACTTTATTGGATCTCTCTAGTTGTTCGTGCTCTCCTCCTCCTGTCAAAACTCTCGTTCTTACACCGTTGGATCTGAAGTGCTGTTTTGGATCACCTCTTCCATTCCCTAATCTATTTATCACTATGTTAGATCTCTAGTGTTGTTTTGGATCACATCCTCCATCCTCAAATCTCCTTCTCACTCTGTTAGTTCTTTAGTGTTGTTATGTATCACCTACGCCATCCACAAATCTCCTTCTTGCACTATAGGATCTCTAGTGTTGTTCTTACTTTTCTCCTCCTTCCACAACTCTCATTCTTACTCCGTAGGATCTCCACAGTTGTTCTTGCTCTCCTCCTCATTCCACAGTTCACTTTCTAACTTCGTTGGATCTCCAAGGTTGTTTTGGCTCTTGTCCTCCATCCACGACTATCTTTCTTATTCCGTATGACTCCATTGTTGTTGTTGCTCTACTCCTTCCTCTACGAATATCCTTCTTAATCTAATGGATCTTTATTGTTGTTCTTTGTCTCCTTCTTACTCTGTTGGATCTTTTTGGTTGTTCGTGCTCTCCTTCTCCTTCCGCAACTCTTTTTCTTACTCCGATTATTCTTTGTGTTGTTCTGCATCACCACCTCCATCCACAAATCTCCTACTTACTATGTTGGCCCTCTAGTGTTGTTCTGGATCACCTCCTCCCTCCACGACTCTCCTTCTCACTTCATTGGATCTCTAGTGTTGTTCTGGATCACCTCCTTCGTCCACGAATCTCCTTCTTACTCTGTTGGATCTCTAGTGTTGTTCTGAATCACCTCCTCCATCCACAAATCTCCTTCTCACTATGTTGGATCTCTAGTGTTGTTCTGGATCACCTCCTCTATCCACGAATCTCCTACTTACTATGTTGGATCTCTAGTGTTGTTCTGGATCACCTCCTCCATCCACGAATCTTCTACTTACTATGTTGGCTCTCTAGTGTTGTTCTGGATCACCTCCTCCATCCACAACTCTCCTTCTCACTCTGTTGGATCTCTAGTGTTGTTCTGGATCACCTCCTCCATTCACAAATCTCCTTCTTACTCTATTGGATCTCTAGTGTTGTTCTTCCTTTTCTCGTCCTTCCACAACTCCGCTGGATCTCCAAGGTTGTTCTTGCTCTCCTCCTCCTTCCATGACTCTCTTTCTTACTTCAGTTGGATCTCCATTGTTGTTCTTTCTCTCATTCTTATTCTGTAGGATCTCTTTGGTTGTTCATCCTCTCCTCCTCCTCTCACAACTCTCGTTCTTACACCGTTGGATCGTGTTGTTCTGGATCACCTCTTCCATTTCTGAATCAACTTCTCACTCTGTTGGATCTTTAGTTCTGTTTAGGATCACCTCCTCCATCCACAAATCTCCTTCTCACTCTGTTGGTTCTTTAGTGTTGTTATGTATCACATACTCCATCCATAAATCTCCTTCTTACACTATAGTAGTAGATGAAAGACAGCCCAAAAGAACATGAAAGACAACCACTAAAGAATATCAAAGACAACAAGTAGAATATGAAAAACAACCATTACAAGATGAAAGACTATTTAGAAGAAGGTGAAAGACAACCAGTACAAAATGAAAGACAACTAGAAGATGATGCAATACAACTAGAAGAAGACGAAATACAACCAAAATAAGATGAAAGACAACCGGAAGTATATGAAAGACAACAAGAATAAAATGAAAGACATCTAGTAGAACATGTAAGACAATCGGTAGAACATGATAGACAACTAGTATAACATGAAAGACAACAAGTAGAACATGAAAGATGAAAAACAACCAGTACAAGATGAAAAACAAGTACAACAAGTTGAAAAACAACCAGTACAAGATGAAAAACAACTAGAAGATGATGAAATACAACCAAAAGAAGATGAAATTCAACTAGAAGAATGTGAAAGACAACCAGTAGTAGATGAAAGACAACATGTAGAACATGAATGACAACCAGTAAAACTTGAAAAACAACTATTACAAAATGAAAGACAACTAGAATGAAATACAACTAGTAGTAGATGAAATACAACCAGTAGAGCATGAAAGACAACCAGTAAAGAACATCAAAGACATCAAGTAGAATATGAAAGACAACCACACAAGATGAAAGACTACTAGAAGAAGGTGAAAGACAAACCAGTACAAGATGAAAGACAACTAGAAGATGATGAAATACAACTAGAAGAAGATGAAATACAACCAAAAAAAGATAAAAGACAACCGGAGGAATATGAAAGACAATAAAAATAAGATGAAAGACATCTAGTAGAACATGAAAGACAACCAATAGAACATGAAAGACAACTAGTATAACATGAAAGACATGTAGTACAACATGAAAGACAACCAGTAGAACATGAAAGACAACTAGTATAACATGAAAGATAACTAGAATAAGATGAAATACAACTAGTAGTAGATGAATGACAACTAGTAGAACATGAAAAACAACCAGTAAAGAACATGAAAGACAACCAGTAGAATATGAAAGACCACTAGTACAAGAGAACTGGAAGAATGTGAAATACAAGTTGCAAAAGACGAAAGACAACAAGAAGAACAAGAAAGACAACCAGTACAACTTGAAAGACAACTAATAGAACGTGAAAGACAACTAGTAAAAGATGAAAGACAACTAGTAAGACATGAAAAAGAACAAGTAGAACATGAAAGACAACCAGTACAAGATGAAATACAGCTAGAAAAAGATGAAAAACAACCCGTAGAACATGAAAGACAAACCGTAAAACATGAAAGACAACAAGTATAACCTAAAATAATACTAGAAGAAGTTGAAAGACAACCAGTACAAGATGAAAAACAACTAGAAGATGATGAAATACAACTAGAAGAAGATGAAATACAACCAAAAGATGATGAAATACAAATAGAAGAAGGTGAAAGGCAACCCAGTTGATCATGAAAAACAACCAGTAGTAGATGAAAGACCGCATGTAGAAATGAAAGACAACCAGTAGAACTTGAAAGACAACTAGAAGATGATGAAATACATCCAGTTTTAGATGAAAAACAAATAGCGGAACGTGAAAGACAACCAGTAGTATATGAAAGACATGTACAACATGACAAACAACCAGTAGAAAATGAAAGACAACCAGTAGAACATGAAAGACAATTAGTATAACATGAAAGACAACTAGAAGAAGATAAAAGACAACCAGTAGAACATGAAAGACAACCAGTAGAAAATGAAGTCAACTAGTAGTATATGAAACACATGTAGAACATGACCAATAACCAGTAGAACTTGAAAGACAACCAGTACAAGATGGAAAACAACTAGTAGAAGATGAAATACAAGTAGAATATGAAAGACATTTAGTAAAGAACATCAAAGAAAACAAGTAGAATATGAAAGACAACAATTACAAGATGAAAGACTACTAGAAGAAGGTGAAAGACAACCAGTATAAGATGAAATACAACCAAAAGAAGATGAAAGATAGCCGAAAGAATATGAAAGACAACAAAAATAAGATGAAAGACATCACGTAGAACAAGAAAGACAACCAGTAGAACATGAAAGACAACTAGTATAACATGAAAGACAACTTCAAGAAGATGAAATACAACTAGTAGTAGATAAATGACAACTAGTAGAACATGAAAAACAACCAGTAAAGAACATGAAAGACAACCAGTAGAAAGACCACTAATACAAGATGAAAGACAACTGGAAAAAGGTGAAATACAAGTTGTAAAAGATGAAAGACAACAAGAAGAAAAAGAAAGACAACCAGTACAACTTGAAAGAAAATTAATAAAAAGTGAAAGACAACTAGTAAAAGATGAAAGAGAACCAGTAGGACATGAAAAACAACAAGTTGAACATGAAATATAACTAGAAAAAGATGAAAGAAAACTAGTACAAGATGAAAGACAACTAGAATTAGATGAAATGCGAGTAGAAAAAGATAAAAGACAACTAGAAGAACATGAAAGACAAACCGTAGAACATGAAAGACAACAAAAATAAGAAGATGAAGTAGACAAACCGTAGAACATGAAAGACAAAAAGTAGAACATGAAAGACTACAAGAAGAAGTTGAAAGACAACTAGTACAAGATTAAAATAACTAGAAGAGAATGAAGTACCACTAGAAGAACATGAAATACAACTAGAAGAAGATGAAGTACAACTAACTAGTACAAGATTATTTATAACTAAGAGCATCTTCACTTTAGAAACTTTTGGCATTTCTATCTCAATTTCAATTTCAGAGATGTGCCTCAATTTCTTATTTAGAAATTATTTGGCAAAATTTATTATTAAGAAACTATTTCTAATCACCACGTTGGTCAAACAATTCGCTCAAATTATTTGTTCTCTGTTTTTGTGGTCTATTTAGAAACTCTAAAATTAATTTCAAGAATGTAAAAGTTTAGAAATTTTAGAGGCTTTAACAGTGGTTGACAGTTATTGAAAAATTAATTTCAATTGCTGGGATAGAGATACTCTAACGACTTCCTATTTTGTTTTCCGTTTATTCTAATTAGTATTAAATCCTAAAACATTACATTCCCTTCCCCTTAAAACAATCCTTGTCCTCAAGGATCTTTAAATTGCCCTTAGACTAACACTAACTCTGACCTAATTGATTGGTAATGATTGATACATCAATAAAATAGATATAGTGAATTTATAAGCTTCCTACGTAGGAGCCGAACAAGAAAATTTAGTTAGGGGGGCTGAAATTTAAAATGTATAATTATTAATTTGTGGTTAATGAAATTTGAACTCAAGACCTCTCAAGTACAAAATGGAGCCTTAACCACTAGACTACAATGACATATCTAATATTTTATGAGCGGAACTGATTTATATAAAAAATTTAAGAAAATGAAAATCATGGGGGTGCCTTAACGCCCCTGGGCTAAGTGTAAATCCGCCTCTGTTCCTAGGCACAGCAGGGAGTAGTGGCAAGGCCTCTGATTGGTACAGGAGATTAGTGGGGTGTGGAGATCAAGAAACCTCTGAAGTCGTAACTGCCAGAAAGTTATGGAATCTGACGGTTAGCAAGCAGTTTGTGGACGAACCGTATGCGTTTTCCTGAACGCAAGGACTTCCTGACTTAGCAAATTCTTCAACTTCTTGCTCCAAACACATGCGATTTGTGTCCAAACCGTATGTAGATGTTGTTTTCATCAGAATATGTTGTTTTTTCTCGTTTTCGCACTAAAATTACTAAAATTCTCCAAATCTGCAAAATCACTAGGAAAATACAAAAGTAACCTAATTCTATCTAAAAAACCTAATTTTACACAAGATTTTTTGCATTTTCTTGGTCAAAACATAGGTTTACATAATGAGGAGGGTTCAAATGCCTCCATTTTAAAAACTTTAATAACTCAAAATTTAAATTGTAAACGTCAAAATAAAACCGTTAGATATGATCTATGTTATTTTCTCTATGTGCTCATAAAAATTATCACATTTCAATTTTGTTTTTATGTGAATCAATAAGTTGAAAAATCAACGTCTAGAAATTATCCACATTAGTACATTTATTAAAAGCTCTTGATGACAATCAAAACAAAGTTGAAATATCGTAATTTTTTACATGTGCATAGATAAAATGATGTAAATCATATCCAATGGTTTTATTTTGACTTTTAAGTTTCAAATTTTGAGTTATTAAAGTTTTTAAAAATGGAGGCATAATGGAGGCACAAAAAATGGAGACATTTGAACCCTCCTCTTACAGAATTTATGCATTAGGTTTACATTATTCTTGACTTAGATTTACAAAATTCATGCATTAGATTAACAAAATTTAGGACCTGAAATTTTTATTAATGCTTGATATGAAATTTTATTTTAGCTGATGAAACTTGGAAGACAATTGCTTTGAAGCACGTGAAATGTCCGAATCAAGAACAAACAATTTGTAATTAATCCAACTGATTTTTTTTTATAGATCTGCTTTTGCCTCATTGATTAAGTATGGAATGAAAAATTATTAAGTTTATATATTACAACTGTTTTTGTCTCATCTTAGATTTTGCCTTATCTTAAGTTTACATAATTCATGAATTAAGTTTACTGAATTCATAGCAATATTTAATTTCAAACAACACATTTAAACATGATTGATTTCATACAAAATTTTCGTTTCAAAATCCTCTAAAAAATATCCACATCTACATTATTTATTAATAATTCAAATAATGTAAATTACATGATACAAAAACAAATATTATTAACTCAAAACTTATAAGAAATAAAAATTTGACATGTGAGTTTGCCATAATTCATATTAGTGATTTATATAAAAAAAAATTAGAAAAAGATCATGCGGAAACAAAATAAATTTCAGTCAAAAATTAAAATATTAGAGTAAATAAGAGGTAAGTACAGACATTGGAAGGGAGAAAGAAATGGAGACTCCAAAAAATCATTTTGTTAATAATTTAAAAAAAGAGATATTATGTTTGAAAATTTGAGAAGGTAAGCTATTTTATAAAAAAATTCCACAATTATCACTCAGATGATCATATTAGAGGACGAGACACTTTGAAAAATATATAACTGAAGTTAACTTTCTAAAACAACTTTTCTACTTTAATTAAAACATCAAATCTAGTAACACTTTTTCAATGTTAAGTGAGGCGTTGGTTCTAGACTCAACACACAGCCCAACAACCATTTGATTTGATTTGATTTTCTATGCACCGATTAGATTCGAAATTAAACAATATTTTTTACGACAGGAGTCTTGAATTGACAATTAATATTGACCATTAGTATAAATCCAGAGGGCAGAGGCGATAAAAAAAAGGGGGAGATTTCATTTATATCCCTAAAAAACATTGTAATTACGTATTTTCTCCAATAAAATTCATAATATCATATTTACCCTTTTAAATTTCAAAAACTTCCGGATTCACCAATTTTAGTGACTTTTCCATTAAAACTTATTTTAAATTTATAAAATACCTATTTTACCCTTTATTAAGAATAATAAAAAATAGGGAGAGCCTAGCTATCCCCCGGAATCTATCCCCCGTTTCATCCTCAGTCAATAACTACTTTAATAACTACTAACTACTTGGGGGTACCACTTACTATTTGGGGACTGCCTAATATCTGAAATATTTTACAACTGGCGCGTGCAAATATTCATATATAATAAATCAAGTATTCATCTATAATGCATCAACTATTCACACCTAAGATATCAAATATTTAAAAAAAAAACTGGACACATCATTCACCCATCTTTTACACGATTTTAGAGATGGTTTTTTTTTTCTCCGTTCAATCTAACAAATATTTCTGACGATCTATGAAGAATTTTGCAAATCTAAAACCACCAACATCTTCTACACAATTTTCTCTTTCAAATGAGATCCATGATGACATACTTTCGAGTTTTCCGTTGCACAAGTATTCATACCTCGTCATGCAAGTATTCATACCTCATCGAGCAAGCACTACTACAGAAAAAGAGATTGCAGACGGACATTACCGGAAGAGCTACACGGATTTCCCTGCCGTGTATGAGTTGAGTGTGTATAAAAGGTACCCTCTATAGACACGGATATTTACCCGTGTATATCTAACGCTTTCTACACGGATTACCAAATAAACAGCCGTGAACATACACCTGCCTGTGGCGCTCTCCATATAACCGAGCAAAACGGATATTACGTAAACGACCGTGTACGACTACTCTTTATTCACGGACAATGCAACTAAATGTCCGTGTCGGTTACTTTACCTACACGGACATTTAGTTGCATATCCGTGTCCCTCTCTTAACAAATCAATAAAAAATAAAATAATCCTTGTATCTCCGAACTCGTTCTACACGGACATTGGTTAGAATAACCGTGTCGAATTACTCTAGCTACATGGACGTTTAATTTCATATCCGTGTCATGTGATAACTATCGTACACGGACAAATATAAAATAATCGGTGTAGAACACCGAAAACGATCTACACGGGTTTTTGTTAAATAACCGTGTCAATTATTGTTTTCTACACGGACTTTTAACTTCATATCCGTGAAGCTTTCTTAACTATCATACACGGACTGTATAAAAGAATATCTGTACTCATTTCTACACGGTTGTTTGTTTAACAACGGTGTGGAATTACTGTGTTCTACACGGACGTTTAGTTTCATATCCGTGAAGTTCTCTTAACTACCATACACAGACTATATAAAAGCATCTATGTAGCTCTCTGTACACATACACGGGCTTTTGTTTAAAGTCCGTGTAGCGTTTGCTTTTGACACGGACTTATAATTCACATCCGTGTAGGTATCGTAACTATCATACACGGACAAATATAAAATAATCATTGCTCACTCAACTCGTTCTACACGGGCTTTCGTTTAATATCCGTGTAGAATTGTCCCATTTTTTTTTCTTGATTTTTTTAATTTCTGGGCTAGCCTCCAGTTTAATTTGCTAGCCAGTTTTCCTACAAAATTCATATACCATTCTGTTTTGCTAGCCAGTTTTCCAGATAATTTTACATTAAATTATGCTTGCTAAATTCATATATACACTAAATTGTTATACAAATCCATGTTCAGCATTACAATATTCAGATAGAAACCATCTTGCCCAGCTACATCTTATAAAGTCGATCTGCTCCTTGCTGTACTCAGTTTGCTTTGATGGTTGCTACAATTATAATTTGGTAGTAGTTAGTAACAATAAAAGGTAGATGCAAGACAGTCGCAAATATCAATTGCTAATTTAATGAAATGAGAATTATAAGTAAGCATAATATGAAAATATCAATTGCTATTATATAGGCACAATTAATATGAATTACATACCACATCTGGAAATGTGAATTGCATTCTTTCGACAAAGTGAAGCATGGAAATCATCATGTAATATCCGCATTCCCAACCCGCCTCCTGTTGCGGGCTCTACAATTTACATTTAGCGGCCTATGTTAGAATGACAATAATTTTTTGAACAAAATATGAAATTATAGAATTGTGTTGTGCTCACCGGCCACCACCTCCAAGTCAACCTATTTCCCATTTTCTTGTCCTTGCTGCGCAATCCTCCTTTTGTAACGTATGTAGCAAAAGCCCTTACAAAATGGAGTGACTCTAATTAGCAATTCCACAATTTGTTATAATTGGGAAAAAATTAAACATAGTGAAAGATTATTGCTTACTTTTGCACATACGGGTAGATTGCTTTGCACGTGCTAAATCCGATCCTTTCTTTGGGCTGCAAAGAATCTATCAAGTAAACCGCACTCAGGCAAGGCACAATGATGATCAAACACCAGTGTCCCCTGTGGGAGGAGAAGAATTATAGGATCTTAGCATACAGTACCCAGATATTTTGGCATATATAATAGTGAGACACGTGTTTGCTTGACTTGATGGTGTGATTTCAATTATTTATATATTTAATCACAAGGTTAGAACTAACATCTGGTGGTATGGCAAGAGAAGAAATCTCTTCTTCGCCTTAGTAGCTTGGAGCATCGCGCCACACAGGTAATTCATAGCCTCCTTCGTAGCATTTTTCACGTTCGACGCACTAAGTACGCAGGGGTCCAGAAAAGCACACAAGTTCTGTTTGCCCTTGCATTGAGAACTATTGATTAGCCTCCTGAAAAATTATCATATGACATTAGAATATATTCTTCAGTGCTATACACATGATATAAACAATTTTTGGTCACTAACATGAGGAAAATGGTGATGTGCCCCACTTCGAGCCATTTATCGGACCCCGAGGCATGTAGAAAGTCTTGAAGTTGGTGAACGACAGCATTACAGTCGAGCCATCGTGTAGAAATATCCCCGGAGGGACAGGTATGACGACTTCCGTCATGTCCTTGGGTGCCGCCATCAAGCGGTCGTGGAGATCCCGCAAATCCTTTCCGGGAAGGAGCTTGTATTCTTCCTCGGTGAGCAGACGAGGTGGAGGTCCTGCTGGTTGGACAGGAGGGTCATGGCCTGCTGGTCCGGCAGTAGGGTCAGCAACTACTGGTCCGGCCGTAGGGTCATGGCCTGCTGGTTGGGCAGTAGGGTCAGCAACTGCTGGTTGGGCATCAGTTGCTGACCCTGCTGCCGGAGCAGCAGTTGCTGACCCTGCTGCCGGAGCAGCAGTTGCTGACCCTGCTGCCGGAGCAGCAGTTGCTGACCCTGCTGCCGGAGCAGCAGTTGCTGACCCTGCTGCCGGAGCAGCAGTTGCTGACCCTGCTGCCGGACCAGCAGTTGCTGACCCTGCTGCCGGACCAGCAGTTGCTGACCCTGCTGCCGGACCAGCAGTTGCTGACCCTGCTGCCGGACCAGCAGTTGCTGACCCTGCTGCCGGACCAGCAGTTGCTGACCCTGCTGGTTGCTCCGGCAGCATGGTCAGCAACTGTTTGGGAAGGTCCTTCTGCTTCGTCCCTCCGTACCGGTGACATCACGCCCTCCGTGCGACTACCATCATCTCCTCGTGTCTATATCGAAATTTTATACCTTTTTCATGTATTTCAAAAGGAAGTGCTTTGAATGTAACCAAATAACTTGACTATTTATGCATTACCTGATCCAAAATAATCTGATTCTTGGGCCATTGTACGAATGACAGCCGGGCATCATCGACATAGAGCATGCCACTCTCAATTATTTGGACAGGAAGAGGTACGCGCTCCCATCCCTTCACGACATTGTCAATCTGTACGGCGGCATGGCCGGGAAGTAGCTGCTGATTGTGCACTTTGTCGGCTGCTGGATGTACCATGCCCTTAGCAACAATCAGAGGCTTACTCCCGAGCCACAGCACGAGTTCGCATTCTGTGGCGTCCTGCATTTTTGTGCAAGTAGTTATTTTTAAATTGGAATATTGTCCAACAAGTAGTAATTGCCTTTAGAATACGAACAAGTAGTGATTACCTTTAGATGATCCAAATCGTCTCCGAACGTCCCGGATGCCTGACTACTTCGCCGAACTCCCGTCGGGGTGGGAGGTGCTTGCTCGGCTGGCTGCGCCATAGCTGTAAAATCGGCACGCAACCTTGATTCCAACTCCTTCATCTTTGCGTCGTACTCGGCGCTCACCTCCTTGCGCAATTGTGCAATTATCTCGTCTTTGTTCACTTTCGCACGAGATTTCCTTCGAGGTTTTGGTCCATTGAATACGTCCTTCCAGCCCCTGTAGGCACCTACGCCCCTTACTCGACCAGGGTGTTCTGGATTCCCGAGCGCTATGGACAAGGAGTCATCTTGCCTTTCGACCGTCCGGGCACCGGAATTGACCTCCTCCTCCACCTCCAACTGTGAATAGAAAAATTAGTTATAGCAAAAGAATTAGTGATGTACACAAAGTTTTTAACACGCTTGAATTACACATAGTTCTAACGAACGACTCTTACCATTCTCTGAGCCACGGGTTGCAACGCGGGATGTAGTACGATCCTCCCATCAGCGGTTAACTCGGACCTTACCAACGTCCAATTTTGGGCCCTAGGATTTTTGATCCTAACCACGGGTGAGTCAACGTCTTTGTTCAACTCCAGTATTTTAGCCCACTCCTCCCTTTTACCCTGGTAACCACCCGACCCCAACTTGTGCGGATACTTGTTCATTCCTACGATCCTCCTGCCCTCCTCCCTTTTTTTCTTCACACATCCAAGTAAAAAAATTAGCCTAATATTTTCTATTTATTAAAAAGTAAATAAACCAATTAAAAAGCAAACAAAAAAATTACAAGTTGTGAGTGGAACACCATTTCAACTTCATATTAATTCAGTTATTCAAAATAAACACCATTTCACATTTATATATGATTGGAACAACAGCAACAGGGTCACAGGGTGTCTATTTCTGATAGGTTTAATTTATATATATGTTCGATCAGGTTTTCATCGCATAATAGCACCAAATATCATGTATTTTAGTATAATTTAGGATTAAATACCCCTAGAATCAAGTTACTGCAAATGTCTGTGTGGAATTCGCAGGAAAACAAGAAAAAAGACCAAAGTGCGGACACACTGACCCAGAGTGCGGCCGCACTAAGCACTTAGAAGAAAAATCAAGCTCCACAAAAGGTCCAGAAGAAATGTCCGAGCGGAATGCAGACGCACTAAATACTGGTGCGGACGCATTTCTTACTTAGCCAAAAATCCAGCAGAAATTGAGATAAAGTGCGGGCGCACTTAGGCCGCACTTGACCCGCAGTCTGGAAGAACAGAACAGACTGAGCGTAGTGCGGGCGCACAGAGAAGGAATGCGGACGCACTCAGCACTTGGAGAATAAAGAAGAACAGAAACCAAAATTTGTGCGACCTTAGTGCGGACGCACTTGGGCCGCATTCAGCCTAAAAACTGCTATTTCGGAGGATTTTCTATTTTCGGCGCTTCAGACCACGACCCAAAGGTGGGAAATAGAAGGTGGAGACGTGGGGAACATGTTGGGACAGATTTAGAATGATTCCCCACGTTCATATGCTCGAGATTCATTATAAAAGAAAGGGAATTTCTTCTCCATAATCATCACCATTCTAAGAGAGAAATTCACGAGATAGAGCATCAACCACAGGAGCGAATCAAGAAAGAAGAAGGCGAATTCTCACAGCAATCGCAAGGAAGGCTAAGGTTTTTGATTAGAGAAGGGTGTATTCTATTTCTCTAGTTAGTTTCTCTTTGTCTTTACTTACTTTGTACTTGAATTTATGATGAATGCTTGCTTCTCTATGAGAGGCTAGTTTCTCTCTAGGGGTTTAGGTCATGTAGCATGAACTTGTTTAATTCTATTTTACTCGGATTTTAGTTTTTATTATGATTGTTTGATTTGATGTTAATTTCTATGATTTATCATTTGTGATGTTCCATGATTTGTACTTGAATTGTAGCGTCCCGCTTTGATCATTTAGACCCAAAGTAGATTAGGATCATATAGGATAGTGCAACTTGTTGTGCTTGACTTGTAGCGTCCCGCTTAAGTCTTCTTGATTAAAAGTAGATTAGGATAATATAGGATAGTATAAATTGTGATTGCAAATACCTTAGGATTTGAATTATAAGCGACCGTACTTTTATATTCAAATATGGAAAAATAGAAATTAAGGTTAGGGTTTGGTGAAGGACTTAGCGGTGAAGTCAAAACTTGATTGGGACACCTTAGAACAAATATCGATATATACATTTGAAGCACGTGATTAAATATCCCTCTAGGTTAGTGACAGCCCTAGAATTCGAGGCACATTAATCCGTCCACCCAAAGTATTCGTATTAATATTTGTTCCAAAGGCTAACTTAGGTTAGAAACCTCGTCATAATCAAACATGAATTTAAACAAACCGAGTAGATAGAATTAGCAAGGGATTGTGGACCGAATACCCCTAGACTTCTCAAACTTGATTTTCACCCGATTTTATTGCTTTTTACGAACTTTTGATTTACTTTAATTTTCCTCAAAAAACGAAATTACACAAAACCCCCCGTTTACTTTTATTGTTTAGTTTAGAAGTAATTTCCTTTATTAAGAATTAGTATTTCCCTATCTCCTTGCGGATCGACACCTAAATACTACGATCGATAGGTTGTGCGCTTGCAACTAACCTATTAATTGAGTACGAAGGTTTATAAATTTTAAAGGCAAAAAGAGTACCAAATTCCTATATCTAAAATACTCAACAAGCTTTTTGGCGCCGTTGCCGGGGAGAATAGGATAGATACTAGTTTTTATTTTAGGAAAGTACTTTTAATTCTTAGTTTCCTTATTTACTTTTCAGAAAATTTAAAAATCCAAAAATAGTTTATTTCCTTTTTTACAATTTCTGAAATTTACTTTCCTTATTTTAGAAAAATCCAAAAATATTTACTTTCCTTATTTAATTTTCTGCACTTTACTATTCTCTATTTCTATTCTCTCTCTTTCACATCTCATCTCTTCTCTTTTTCTCTCTTGCAAATTTGAGCATTGGCCCCCATCACGAGGAGACAAGCATCAAAACTCAAGGCCGACGAATCCTCTTCTCAACAAATGGCGGGCCTAAACAATAATCTACCACCTCCTCCACACAACAACAACAACGGAAATGGCCGTAACCATCAACGAGGCCACCGCTTCGGCTTCATTCCTCAAGGCCAAGATCCACGCGACATTAAGCCCTCTCTCATCCACTTGCTTGGCCAAAGTCAGTTTGGGGGAGCCCTAAATGAAGATCCACACGCCCACTTGGCGGTTTTTGAAGAATCCTGCGGCACTTTCGCTCGAGAAGGAGAAGAGCTAGACAACCTCAAGCTCAAATGCTTCCACCTATCCCTCCGAGATAATGCAAGAACGTGGCTAAGGACCGTGAATCGTGACCACATAAGAAGGTGGGACGACATGGAGAAGTTATTCTTAGGAAAATACTTCCCTCCATCCAAAACCCAGCACTTCCGAACAAAGATCACGACGTTCAAACAAGCCGAGGGAGAGTCTTTGACCGAGGCATGGGATAGATGGGCTGAGCTCCAGCGCTTGTGCCCTAACCATGGCCTTGACATGTGGTTGCTTTTTCAATTCTTCTTTGCAGGTTGCACAATAGCCACCAAGACTCATTTGAATTCGGCCGCAGGAGGTAATATGTCGAAGATGGATCCTGAACAAGCCATGCTAATGATTGAGGACATGGCAATCAATCAAAGGGAATGGACGGCCGAAAGAGGTGGACGAACCCAAACCACACCGGGAATCTTGAAAACCGATGAAGTTACCGCCTTGAGAGCCCAAATGGAAGCCTTGCAACATCAAGTGGCACAAATGCAAAACGTCAAATCCGTGACGAACAAGGCTTCATGCGGCATTTGTGGAGAGTCGACTCATATCACCGCCGATTGCAAAGTCCTTTTAGAAGGAGAGGACGTCGAGCAAGTCAATGCAATGTTCTACAATCAAGGTGATAAGAGAAACGACCCGATCTACAATAAGGTTAGGCCTAACGATAATTTCAATTCGAATACATATAACCCTAACACAAGGTGGAACCATCCGAATTTCAAGTGGAGGACTGAAAATGAAAACTCAAACTCAAATCAATACCAAGGTAATTCCAATCAATACCAAAATCGGTCAAACCAAAACTCGTACCAAGGACCTTCTCAAAACAACAAATTAGAAAAATTGATAGAGGGCCTTGTCATCTCTCAAAACGAGTTCATGAACCAACAAAGAAGCACCAATACCGATATTTCGGATTCCTTGAGAAACATGAACAATAGATTTGAGTTTTTAGAGACCAAAACAAAGATGCTAGAAACACAAATTGCACAACAAGCATCTTCATCCTCCCGTCAACAAGGGACGCTTCCGGGCAAACCCGACATCAACCCGAGAGAACATGCGAATGCCGTGACCTTGAGGAGCGGCAAGGAGTACGAAGGACCTACCATGCCCAATGAAGAGGAGCAGCAACCTCCCAAGGAAACACATGACGTTGCAACTCCCCTTGATGCAACCGCAGCACCTACAAGAGTGGATGCACCGACATCGGAAAAGCATCAAACAATGGGTAATTCTAGCTCCACAAAGGTAACAAATGCTGAAACTCCTAAGTACATTCCCCCGCATAGGTTTGTACCTTTTCCTCAAAGGTTAGTGAAGCAAAAATTAGACCAACAATTTGCCAAATTTGTAGATCACCTCAAGAGGTTAAATATCACAATCCCTTTTACCGAAGCAATTACCCAAATGCCCACTTATGCAAAGTTTTTAAAAGAGATTTTGTCCAACAAAAGAACACTTGAGGAAGTGGGTACGGTGTCCCTAAATGAGGAGTGTAGCGCCCTCTTCTTAAATAAGCTACCTCCAAAACTTAAGGACCCGGGAAGCTTTGTCATCCCATGTAAGATAGGTGAGACCAAATTTGATAGGTGTCTATGTGATTTAGGGGCAAGTGTTAGTCTCATGCCAAAATCGGTGTATCAAAGGTTGAATTTAGGAGAATTAAAACCAACAAGAATGTCCTTGCAATTGGCCGATAAAACGGTAAGGTTTCCCGAAGGAATTGTTGAGGATGTAATTGTCAAAATAGGTGAATATTTTGTGCCTATTGATTTTGTGGTTGTGGAAATGGAAGAAGACACTCATACCCCTATCTTGTTAGGGCGTGACTTCCTAATAACAGCAGGTGCCAACATCGATGTTAAAGAAGGAAAAATTTCCTTTGACATTGGTGGAGAAAAGGTTGATTTTCACATGTTCAAATCCATTAAATTTCCTTCTAATGATAATGACTCAATATGCAGGATAGATGTTTTAGACTCTATAATTGATGATCATTTAGATAGGATGATGGAAGGAGAACAACTGCACAAAATCCTGGAAGAAACCGACCTCGAAACCGGCTTAAATTGCGAAAACAACCCTCAGTGCGTCCGCACTTTTCCTGAGTGCGTCCGCACTTTCACAGAAGAGGAGGCAGATTCACTTAACCGAGCGCAGTGCGCCCGCACTAACCTTCAGTGCGTCCGCACTCAGCCCGCACTGAGGCCGCAGAATCTCAAAATTTCCTAAACCAAGCGCAGTGCGCCCGCACTGACTCAGAGTGCGTCCGCACGCAGGCTGAAATAGCTCAAATCGAAGCCAATTCGACCAATTCCGCACCACCGAAGGTCGAACTCAAGCCATTGCCACCTACTCTTCGCTACGAGTACCTGGGGACAGATGAGACTTATCCGGTGATAGTCAATTCCGAGCTCAACAAAGATCAAACCGAAAAGCTCCTTCATGAACTAAGATTGCATAGGAAGGCTATCGGGTATACAATCGAAGATCTAACCGGAATCAGCCCCTCCTTTTGCATGCATAGAATTCTAATGGAGGATGATCACAAGCCTTCTATCGAATCGCAAAGAAGACTCAATCCGAATCTCAAAGAAGTCGTAAAGAAGGAAATCATCAAACTCCTAGATGCCGGCATCATCTACCCAATCTCCGATTCAAAATGGGTAAGTCCGGTTCATGTTGTGCCAAAGAAAGGTGGTACCACAGTGGTGAAAGGCGAAGGTAACAAGATGATATCAACAAGGGTGGTGACCGGTTGGCGAATGTGCATCGACTACCGTAAGCTAAACAATGCAACAAGGAATGACCATTTCCCTCTACCTTTTGTCGACCAAATGCTCGAAAGACTCGCTTACCATTCACATTTTTGCTATTTAGATGGGTATAGTGGTTTCTTTCAAATTCCAATTCACCCCGATGACCAAGAGAAAACAACATTTACTTGTCCCTATGGTACGTTCGCGTACCGTAGGATGCCGTTTGGTTTATGTAACGCACCAGCCACATTCCAAAGAGCCATGATGGCTATATTTTCTGACTTGTTAGAAAATTCTGTGGAAGTTTTCATGGATGATTTTTCAGTGTTTGGTACTTCATTTGACAATTGCTTAACTAATTTAATCAAAGTTTTAGAACGTTGTGAGCAGGTCAATTTAGTACTCAATTGGGAGAAATGTCATTTTATGGTGCAACAAGGAGTTGTTCTAGGCCATGTGGTGTCTTCGAAGGGATTGGAAGTCGACAAAGCCAAGGTGGAGGTGATAGAAAAATTGCCCTATCCAACATGCGTAAAAGATGTGCGAAGCTTTCTAGGCCATGCGGGATTCTATAGGCGGTTCATCAAGGACTTTTCGAAAATTTGCAAACCTCTCACTAATTTGACAATGCAAAATGTTGAATTTAAATTTGATGAACCTTGCATTGATGCTTTTTGTAGGATTAAAGAAGCACTAATTTCAGCCCCAATTCTCCGACCTCCAAATTGGGATGCCCCTTTTGAAATTATGTGTGATGCAAGCGACTACGCCGTAGGAGCCGTCCTAGGGCAGCGAGCCGACAACAAACCACATGTGATCTATTACGCAAGCAAGGTGCTAGACGAAGCGCAAATGAACTACACCACAACCGAAAAGGAATTCCTAGCGGTAATCTTCGCCATCAACAAATTTCGACAATACTTGGTGGGATCTAAGGTGGTGGTGTATACCGATCATGCGGCAATCCGATACCTTCTCAACAAGAAAGATGCTAAACCACGTCTAATTCGGTGGATCCTCCTACTCCAAGAGTTCGACCTAGAGATTAAAGACAAGAAAGGGACCGAAAACTCTGTGGCGGACCACCTATCACGCATCAATAACACACCAAAAGAAGGTGACTTGCCAATTGATGATTCATTCATTGATGAACAGCTATATGCGGTACAAAGCTTAGACGCCCCTTGGTATGCGGATATTGTTAATTACTTAGCATGTGGGTTGGTACCCCCGGAGCTCTCTTACACACAAAGGAAGAAATTCTTTTCAGATGCTAAAAACTATTATTGGGATGAACCTTTGTTATTTCAATTGGGGGTAGATGGTATACATAGGCGTTGTGTACCACAAGAAGAAGTCAACCAAATACTCCAATGTTGCCATTCATCCGCCTATGGAGGACACGCCTCAACCGACAAAACTGCAGCAAAAGTTCTCCAAGCCGGATTCTATTGGCCGACGGTTTTTAAAGATGCGCGAGAGTATGTGCTTAAGTGTGACAAATGTCAACGAACCGGCAACATATCAAAGAGACATGAGATGCCTCTCCAAGGGATCCTAGAAGTGGAGATTTTCGATGTATGGGGAGTTGACTTCATGGGCCCTTTTCCGAGTTCATGCAACAACAAGTACATCCTTGTAGCGGTCGATTATGTGTCAAAATGGGTAGAAGCCGTGGCAAGCCCAACCGCCGACTCCGCCGTGGTAAGAAAGCTTTTTCAAAGAATTATTTTTCTTAGGTTTGGAGTACCTCGAGTGGTAATTAGCGATGGCGGCTCTCATTTCATCAACCGCCAATTTGACAATCTTCTACTCAAGTACGGAGTCAAGCACAAGGTAGCCACACCTTACCACCCTCAAACAAACGGGCAAGTTGAAGTTTCCAATCGTGAGATAAAAAGCATCTTACAAAAAGTTGTCAACACATCGAGAAAAGATTGGTCGCTGAAACTTGATGAATCACTTTGGGCATACCGCACCGCCTACAAGACACCAATAGGTATGACTCCCTTTAAATTGGTCTATGGCAAACCATGTCATTTGCCGGTCGAACTCGAGCACAAGGCATATTGGGCGATAAAAGCGCTAAATTTCGATCTAAAAGCCGCCGGTACGAAAAGAATTCTCAACTTACATGAGTTGGATGAATTGCGCCTCAATGCATACGAAAATGCCAAGCTATACAAGGAAAAGACAAAGAGGTGGCATGACAAACACATCATAAAGCGAGAATTTCACGAAGGAGATATGGTCTTGCTATACAATTCGCGACTCCGCCTCTTTCCCGGAAAGTTGAAGTCAAGATAGAATGGCCCATACCAAATCCGGAAGGTTTTTAACAATGGAGCAATCGAGATTTGGAGCAACAATACGGGTTCCTTTAAGGTAAATGGACAACGCCTTAAGCACTTCAACCATGAAGATCCAATAGAAAAGGTGGATGGTTCCTACCTAGCCAACCCTATTCGTCAATAATCAAAAGCCATGTCGAGCTCACGACGTAAAATTGAGCGCTTCTTGGGAGGCAACCCAAGTTTTTACTGTTTTTCTTTACATTTTTATTTATTTATATTTTTAGTTTCTAAAAATTTAAATTTTTACTGACTCAGCCAATTTTTCAGGTCAAAAATTCATGAAAATAACCTGAGTGCGTCCGCACTAAACAACAGTGCGTCCGCACTTACCACTTTGAAAATTTTCAGACAGGTTAAATCATCAAAATTGGCCAAACTAAGCGCAATGCGTCCGCACAGAAACATGGTGCGTCCGCATTCTCTACTTAACCAACTTTCAGGGAGAAGATTGAAGAAGTGCGACCTCACTGCGTCCGCACAAAATCCGCACTTTGCAAACTGAGCGTAATGCGCCCGCACAGAGCCCGCACACAGGAATTTTTGATTTTTTTCAAACTCCAGCGCCAAAGTGCGACCGCACTAAATCAAAGTGCGACCGCACTAAATCAAAGTGCGTCCGCACGCAGTAAAAATAGAAAAAGGGGCCCCTATTTAAACCTAGGCACCCCTTCCCCTTCTCTCTCTCTCCCGTTTTTCTCTCAAAACCGTCGGTTTTCTCTAAAAATAACCGAATCTCTCTCTTTCTCTCTTCTCTCCCTCTCCCACTACAAATCTCTCTTCTCCTCACCTTCCTCAAGCCCTTCCCTCTTCTCTACTAGCCCTAGCCGCCGCCATTGTCGCTCTCATCTCACCTTGAAGCCACTTCGCAACCATTTCACCGTTCAAGCACCTACACCGACAATTTTTGGAATCTACAACCGGGTTTGATCTCTTATACTCTTTAATTTCAGTATTTCATTGTTAGAATTTAGAGATCGGTACCAAATTCGGCCAATTTTACCAAAATTTCTCCAAATACCTCGGTTTTTCATTGTCAGACCCAGAGTGCGACCGAAGTGCGTCCGCACTAGACCCGCATTCAGTCAATTTTTTGAAAATTCGAACCAAATCTGTTTATCTGGTTTGTGCGACCTCACTGCGTCCGCACTAAGGCCGCATTTTTTCCAATTTAGGTCAAATTTGGTTATTTTGAGTTGCGGTTTGGAAATTGGTGTTTAATTTTCTTTGTTGAGAACTTTCTTGCAGGATACAATGATGAAACTTAAGCGAACAACCAACAAGAAATGAAAAGGCAATCACGGTGAATGTAGCCAAGCTAACTATCCACCGGCAAAACCCTTGAGTGATGAGCAACGAAGCCGGAAGAATTTCAACGAGAGGCGCCGAACTGTTGAGCCATCTCGTTGGATCGATGTCGAGGCCCTCGATGTACTCGGTCTCACCAACTCGGTCCAGATGCTTACCTCCCGGCTCGACCTTTGGGATTTCCTTAGCGATGAAGTCCCAACCTACAAGGGAATCACACTCGAGTTCCTCTCCTCCGTTGAGTTCGACCGAGGTAGGCGTGTCCTTGAATTCAACCTCGGCAGGTATGCCCATTCCATGAATTCCGCCGAACTCATGTCTCTTCTCCACATTCCTAATGCCGATGTCAATGCAATGCGCACAACCACCGATTTCTTCCATGACATGTCCGTTGCACAATTCCGGCGCCTAACTTGTGAAGATGGCATTCTCGGCCACCAAAGGACAAAGAACATCCTCCACCCCACCTTGCGATACATTCAGCGAGTGCTTAGCTATTCCATATTTGCTCGGGGGGAGACCGCCTCGGTAATCAACATCAAAGAACTCTTCTACATGTGTTGCATGTTGCGAAGAAACAACGGAGAAATGAATTACATGCCCCACATTGGCTACAATTTGGCCAAGCATCTCCACACCGTAGCGACCAATAGGCAGCAGCATGGTAAAATCCGAGTGGGGGGTATTATCACCAAAATTGCGCGAGCTCTCAATTTGCCATTTGGGAATGATATTGTGGATGGTCCAACCCTTGTCGATTTACAAGGCTTAGTCCGTGCAACATTGATTGAGCGATCCATGTATGATGAATACTGGATCAACATTGGTCCGGGGACAATCCGACACCGGCTACCTCTTCAAATCGAGATTGATCCGTTGAATGATGCAACATGGTCTATAGCCGACGACCCAATTCCACCTGAAGTACCACAACCAGCTCAAGCCGCACCTCCTCCTCAAGCAGGACCAACCAACGAACAACTAATGCAGTACATGATGGATTTCCGCCTACATCTCGACGGGCGTCTCAATGAAATTGAGACAACAGCCAACAATGCCATGTACTATTCTAGAATGGCATGCCAGCAATTCAATGCCGATTTTGAGGATGAGCCACCTACTCCACCCCATGTGAGGCGCTCAGGCCTAGCAGCGGAGCAACAACAACAAGCTGCGGCAGCAAATGCACCTCCAAATGACGGTAACGATACGGAGGAGGAAGATCAAGAGGGAGGGAATGATGATATGGATGAAGAGGGCGATGCCCCGTGAGGCCGCTTTGCCTCGTACTACCACCGACTTCCGCCAATAAGTTAAGTCCATATTTCTTCTTATTTACTTTTGTTTATTTTTAGCATTGGGGACAATGCTTGATTTAAGCTTGGGGGATGGGAAGAAAATGTATCTTGCATATGCATTTAGGATCATGTTTAATTTCAGTAATTTTAAAATTTTTAGATGTGATAAATTTGGGTGATTGATGAAAATTAGGGATGTTCATGCAATTTTTGCGAATTTTAAGTAAAATCCTTGGAACAATTTGAAATGACCACATAATTGGGCGAAAAACTTTGTGGGAATAAAGGTTGATGAAATTAGGACATTTGGAATCTAAATTGATTAGGGAAGTTATTAAGATTTGGGAATTTTAAGTTTTGAAAAATTGGGATATCCACAAGTATGAAAGAATACTTAGGGATGTGTGTATTCATGATATGTGCATATAGGTTGAGAAATTGGGTAAAATTGAAAATTTTGAAAATAAAAGGTGACTCCAATGACCTATGTTACGGCTTCATGACGTACTTATGGTTATGAGTCCTTAGCACTCTTGCTCCGCTAGTCTCCCGATAAAATTGACATTCGTGTTAGTGGAAGGGTTAGACTAAGAGCATGCAAAGCACCCTTGAATTAGAACGGTCGGGTACGGTTAACTACTTGTAACCAACCGGTGCTTAATTGAGGATAGGGAACATAGTGCTAAATCATAAAAGAAAAATTCAAAATGAGAAAATCAAAAGCAACAACAAAAATGAGAAAATGCATGTATCAACACACGAAGTCCGCAAAATTTTCTAACCTAAGTTTGATTCAAGCTTGGGGGAATTTGAAAATTCCACTTTTAAAATGACATTTCTTTTAATCAATTTGGATGAACAAAATTCATGAATTCTAGACCTTTAAGGAAATAAAAGTTAGAGTAATCGAATTGTGGGTTGAATCATAATTATCCAAGGGTTAAACTTGAAAATTTGGAAATTCGCATGAGGGTTTTTAATTTTTAACAAGATCATACAAATTTTTCATTTAAATATACTTGATATAAGGTGTACCAATGGGATCGAATTGATAGCTCAAGTTAGGTTTTGCTTGGGGACAAGCAAAGTTCAAGCTTGGGGGAATTTGATAGGTTTAATTTATATATATGTTCGATCAGGTTTTCATCGCATAATAGCACCAAATATCATGTATTTTAGTATAATTTAGGATTAAATACCCCTAGAATCAAGTTACTGCAAATGTCTGTGTGGAATTCGCAGGAAAACAAGAAAAAGGACCAAAGTGCGGACGCACTGACCCAGAGTGCGGCCGCACTAAGCACTTAGAAGAAAAATCAAGCTCCAGAAAAGGTCAAATGTCCGAGCGGAATGCGGACGCACTAAATACTGGTGTGGACGCATTTCTTACTTAGCCAAAAATCCAGCAGAAATTGAGAGAAAGTGCGGACGCACTTAGGCCGCACCTGACCCGCACTTTGGAGAAAGAAGACAGACTGAGCGTAGTGCGGGCGCACAGAGAAGGAATGCGGACGCACTCAGCACTTGGAGAATAAAGCAGAACAGAAACCAAAATTTGTGCGACCTTAGTGCGGACGCACTTGGGCCGCATTCAGCCTAAAAACTGCTATTTCAGAGGATTTTCTATTTTCGGCACTTCAGACCACGACCCAAATGTGGGAAATGGAAGGTGGAGACGTGGGGAACATGTTGAGACAGATTTAGAATGATTCCCCACGTCCATATGCTCCAGATCCATTATAAAAGAAAGGGAATTTCTTCTCCATAATCATCACCATTCAAAGAGAGAAATTCACGAGATAGAGCATCAACCACAGGAGCGAATCAAGAAGGAAGAAGGCGAATTCTCACAGCAAACGCAAGGAAGACTAAGGTTTTTGATTAGAGAAGGGTGTATTCTATTTCTCTAGTTAGTTTCTCTTTGTCTTTACTTACTTTGTACTTGAATTTATGATGAATGCTTGCTTCTCTATGAGAGGCTAGTTTCTCTCTAGGGGTTTAGGTCATGTAGCATGAACTTGTTTAATTCTATTTTACTCGGATTTTAGTTTTTATTATGATTGTTTGATTTGATGTTAATTTCTATGATTTATCATTTGTGATGTTCCATGATTTGTACTTGAATTGTAGCGTCCCGCTTTGATCATTTAGACCCAAAGTAGATTAGGATCATATAGGATAGTGCAACTTGTTGTGCTTGACTTGTAGCGTCCCGCTTAAGTCTTCTTGATTAAAAGTAGATTAGGATCATATAGGATAGTATAAATTGTGATTGCAAATACCTTAGGATTTGAATTATAAGCGACCGTACTTTTGTATTCAAATCTGGAAAAATAGAAATTAAGGTTAGGGTTTGGTGAAGGACTTAGCGGTGAAGTCAAAACTTGATTGGGACACCTTAGAACAAATATCGATATATACATTTGAAGCACGTAATTAAATATCCCTCTAGGTTAGTGACAGCCCTAGAATTCGAGGCACATTAATCCGTCCACCCAAAGTATTCGTATTAATATTTGTTCCAAAGGCTAACTTAGGTTAGAAACCTCGTCATAATCAAACATGAATTTAAACAAACCGAGTAGATAGAATTAGCAAGGGATTGTGGACCGAATACCCCTAGACTTCTCAAACTTGATTTTCACCCGATTTTATTGCTTTTTACGAACTTTTGATTTACTTTAATTTTCCTCAAAAAACGAAATTACACAAAACCCCCCTTTTACTTTTATTGTTTAGTTTAGAAGTAATTTCCTTTATTAAGAATTAGTATTTCCGTATCTCCTTGCGGATCGACACCGAAATACTACGATCGATAGGTTGTGCGCTTGCAACTAACCTATTAATTGAGTACGAAGGTTTATAAATTTTAAAGGCAAAAAGAGTACCAAATTCCTATATCTAAAATACTCAACAATTTCGGACACCATTTACCAACATAATTCAAATCGATAAAGGAAAAAAGGTAATTTTGCTGAATTTACATACCTTGAACTCGTCCGTGCTCTTCATCTTCACAAACTTCTCCCACTTCTCTTGAGTCACCCAAGGGTAGTAGCCTACCGGGCTTTTACCTTGATCCATCCAATCCGTACTCAGCGTGCTTTTGAATTGCTTCCAAGCTTCATTCATTATCTTCAAGGTCTTATCCTTTACCACCTCCGGGATGTCATCCGGGATGTTCCACTGAGCCTGCATTGACACCCAAATTACTGCATTTAAGTTCATGTACAATTAAAAAAAAGATATTAACTCGTTAGGTACTTCACCTTCACAATGTTCCACCACTCGTTCTTTTGGTCTTTCGAAAACTGATCCCATCTCTCTACCAGGATGTCTGCCTTTTGCTTCACCAAATTGCACACATAATTTCCGTACTCAGCTCGTCTTGTACCCTTCGCACACCCATTTTTACTGAACTCGATGTCCAGTTGCTTTGCCTCGCACGTGGACGCGCACATTGTCAGACCTCTTTTCCTTTTGGCCGAACCTGATTGGGCAGCAGCTTGGTGCTCGCCTTCTTCCATCATATCTACGTGCTCATTCTCAATCGACATGGTTCTATAAAAAAAAATAGAACTTTTTCAGTAAATACCAAAGTAAATACAGTAAATACATGCAGTAAATACCAAAACTTTTATACCAAAATTTCTTCGCAATGGAGGTGTTGAGCGTTTCCCCGAGAAAGAAGAGGTAGGTTGTCGGACCGGAGAGTTGGTTGGACAGGAGAGGCGACGAAATCGAGGTGAGGTGGGGAAGAAGGACTCGAAGCGGCGCGAGCTAAGTTTCGAAATGTTTGGAAAAGAATTGAAGGCGCGAGCTAAGTTATGAAAAATTTGGAAGAGCAGGCGCGTAATATGTATTGTAACCCTAGTTCTACACGGACAATTCACTTAATTCATTTGTGTTGGAACACCTTTATACACGGACATTTGATCTAAACTCTGTGTAGAGAGGAAGTACAAGATCTACACGGACTTTTTATCAAATATCCGTGTAGAAAGACTCTCTCGACACGGATATTAACTTAACAACCGTGTAGAATGAGGGAGAGCTACACAGACTTTAATGCGAAAGTCCGTGTAGAAAGACCCTTTCGACACGGACTTGATTTTAACATCCGTGTCTATACCTTTTCGGACATTGCAACGACACTCGTGCACGAATACCTTTCGACACGGCCGTTTAATTAAACGTCCGTGTCTTTTTACAATTATACACGGACATGTAATTAAACGTCCGTGATAAAAGTATAAAAATCAGATTATTTATTTAAGTTTTGTTTAATTTGAACAATTCCACGACGGAATTCGAAAAGTTGCCTTTTTATTATTTCTAAGGAGAAGACGAAACGACTCTTCAAAATTCTATATAATCTGAGAAACCCCGATTGAGATTTGGAATGTTCAAATGGCCGTGACACCGCCCCCCTCAAGTGTGCCACGGCGAAGCCCAAGGGGGCACCCACCACCAAATGTGCCAGGGCCACGACCCCCCTCAAACCCTCCCGAAGTCCCTCTCGAAGTCCCTGCCGAAGGTCCCACAATCCCTCCCAGCTTCGAAATGCCTCCTCCCTACGTGAAGAGGACATGGCCATGGCCCCCCTCAAGTGTGCCACGGCGAAGCCCAAGGGGGCACCCACCACCAAAGCCCTACATAAGTAGGGGCAATGCAGCCAGACCATTCTTCCCTTGGATTACAAGGCCAAGGCAGCCACCACCATCTAACTAGTTTAATTAAGTTATTTTTTTTTTGTTTGCTTTGTAGTTATTTTGTAGTTTTTCTTTAAATTTGTGGTACATGTATGAGGATCCTTTCTTTTGGTACGATGTATGGGGATCCTTTTTTATGTAATATATTTTGTTCTTTAATCAACAATTTTTTTTTTACACAGTTTCTTTTTTGTTAAATACTTCATGCTATCTAAATAAATACTTTTATAGATATGAATTAGCAGCACAAAACAACAACACGCAACAATATATAAGCACTACAAAGGTTATTACTTAAAAACCTTTAATATTTAAAACTTTGATTCTAAGTAAAATACTTAATGCTGTCTAAATAATCTGATTTGAAAACATAAATTAACACTTACCTGATATGAAGAATAAATAATTTATGGAGACTTTACAAAATAATTACAAAAGCTAGCTTTAACATAGAATAATTTCCGGGAATTGCAAATTAAAAACCTTTTTACACGGATGTTTAATTAAATGTCCGTGTATGATACCTTTCTACACGGACTTTTAATTAAACGTCCGTGTAGCTCGCTTTGCATTTCTACACGGATGTTCAATTAAAGAGAACGGAGTAGGTCCGATGCCCATCGGACCAACTTTCATGTTCAACGATGATGACCGTCCGATCTAATTTAAGATATGCGCGCACAGAAACTGAATTAGATACGAACGAATATTAATCTATTCCGCATGACTTTTAAAGCAAATGGACGGTGATTAAACCCATCGTAAGCAAATACGAACGAATCAGATAAATTTTTTTTCAACGATGATGACCTACTTTTAATATGTTATGTACGAGAGCAGCTTGTGTCCGATGCCCATTGGACCCAAAGTGAGTCCGATGGGCTCTATGACCGTCCGATCTATCTCAAGATCCGTGCGCACGAAAATTAAAGAAGGCGCGAAAGTTCTGGCGGGAATCAATCGTAAAATAGATGGGCATCGGACCCAAGCTGCTGGGCGCGAAAGTTCTGGCGTGAACCCACTTTGAGTCCGATGGGCATCGGAACCAAGCTGCGCGCTCTCCTAAAAAATACGTACATAACGTTGAAAAAAAGTTTATCTGATTCGTTCGTATTTGCTTACGATGGGTTTAATCACCGTCTATTTGCTTTAAAAGTCGTGCAGAATAGATTAATATTCGTTCGTATCTGTTTCAGTTTCCGTGCGCGCATATCTTAAATTAGATCGGACGGTCATCATCGTTGAACATGAAAGTAGGTCCGATGGGCATCGGACCCAAGCTCCTCCCGGTTTTTTAGAGTGATTTTTGTGATAATACAAGTTAAAATTCAAAGATCTCAGATAATACAGCTTGATGGATGGGTAAATAAAGATAAAATTCCATCAAAATTTGCTGCACTTGATTAAAGGTTGTAATCTTTGATTTGAACGGTCCCGATCAATCAACGGACTAACTATTTTTGTGCGTCTTCACAATCTCACAAGGCAAGAGTTTATGTTTCATGAAACATAAACTCTTGCCTTGTGAGATTGTGAAGACGCACAAAAATAGTTAGTCCGTTGATTGATCGGGACCGTTCAAATCAAAGAGCATTGCATTTATTGTCTTCCGTGAAAGTTTGATCAAAAATTATTTTTATTTACCCATCTATCTAGTTCATTGAAGATTGAAGTATCGGATGGCCACAAACACTTCGTGCTGGATCAAACCTCATACATAATAAATTTTCCAAACTTTTATGTTGGTTACATTCAATGTTCTCCCTTGATCATTTTAAAACAGATATGGAATGATTTCGTTGCAGATCGACCGTTGATTTTCCGCTTGAAAATGAACGGTCCAAAAATATTTTTACAATTTGAAGGGACATACAATGATGAAAGTTTATAAAAATAATATGTATAAGTATTATTTGGCCATATAAGATGTAAAAAAAATAAAAATATATTTTTTGAATTATTTTCGTATGTACTGTTGTACATGTATTAGGTGATTAGTAAATATCAAGCTTTGTTGACCGTCCGATAAACGAAGAACGGTCCTGATGTCTTCATTTAAGAGGTGGTGGGTAGATTTTCCACACTCTCTGAGGTAACATAATATTTCTGTTTAGATCTGGTTCTAGATGATGCACAAGATCCTTTAATATTTGTGCATCATAATGATTAGACGGTCGGATATAACCACAGATATTATGTTACCTTTGAGTTTATGAAAGCCCTTCTATCCCTCCTCTCTGTGGATAAATTTTTTTGAATTTCCCTCCTTTAGCTCCCTGATGGGACTCCCAAAAATTCAAAACAAATTTTACGAAAATTTTCGCCTAGGTTGGCTTTTCCCCGCCTCACTTTCCCTCCCCTTTCTACATGGATGTTTAATTAAAAGTCCGTGTACGATACCTCTCTACACGGACTTTTAATTAAAAGTCCGTGTAGCTCGCTTTGCATTTCTACACGGACGTTCAATTAAAGAGAACGGAGTAGGTTCCGATGCCCACCGGACCTACTTTTATGTTCAACGATGATGACCGTCCGATCTAATTTAAGATATGTCCGCACGGAAACTGAAACAGATACGAACGAATTTTAAACTATTCCGCACGACCTTTAAAGCAAATAGACGGTGATTAAACCCATCGTAAGCAGAGTAGGTCCGATGCTCATCGGACCTACTCTCAAGTCTTAATTTGTAACTGGAAATTAAATAATATAGAGTTCAAGAGCACAAAAAATAAAAATACTTCATATATTAATTTCAACATAGGGATAGTTACTGGATACATCATCACTTAATACCAAAACAAAAACATAAAATATATAACAAACATAAGTATCTATCCCTAATTAAAAAACTATCCTTTCTCACTAATTGCCTCCCCTTTTTAATTTTAACATCCGTGTCTCTTACCCTTTCTACATGGACTTTTATTTAAAAGACCGTTAGCACCCTTCTAGAGATCTAAACCCTAAACTCTTTGCAACTTGCATCCGAGATATTTGAAAACCTGCAATTGAGCATTGAGTTCCTGTACCAAACCTTCATAGGGATCATTTTCTTTTTAGAAATACAACTCCACAGCAAGCGATTTCTCCAAATGCTCGACCTTCCTCTCCCAACTCAGATTTCTCCCTCCTCTGAAGGCAGAACAGGCACATGCAGCCTCCCGGGAGAAGTTCTTCAATCTGAGTTGGAGAGGAAGGTTGAGCATTTGGAGAAATCGCAACGAGGGTACTCGGCCTTCGAGAAATAGATAGGTGAAATTGGCAAAGGACTCGAAGCGGCGCGAGCCAAGTCATTTATTATATTGTAACCCTCTTTCTACACGAATATTAACTTAACAACCATGTAGAATGAAGGAGAGCTACACGGACTTTTACGTTGAACGTCCGTGTAGAAAGACCCTTCTACACGTATTATTAAAAACAAGTCCGTGCAGAAATTAAAAATATTAAGTGAATTTACTTCTTATTTTTTGTATTATTTGAAGTGATAATGAATTATTATATGTATTATTTTGAACTAATATTTGATATTTGACCTAGAAATGTTTGAAATATAAATATTTTTTATTAATATTTGATATTTGAACTAATATTTAAAACCAAATACTAATACTTGTCTGTCCTCAAATGGACTTTTCCAAGTTTGATAAATTTTTAAGACAAGCTTTGTTTAACTTATTTACATGCATCATAAATTCAAATTTGGAAAGTGTAAATATTCAAAAATGTGAATAGCACAAAAAAGGTGAAATAAAATAGAGTTCAAGAGAATAAAAAATTAAAATACTTCATATATTAATAACATAGGAATAGTTACTGGATACATCACTTAATACCAAAACGAAAACATAAAATATATAACAATATAAGTCTCTATCCCTAATTAAAAAACTATTCTTTCTCACTAATTGCCTCCCCTTTTTCTCTTTTCAGGGAAATATCTTGCTCGCTTGCCTCCTTTCTTGTTTACATTTTCCCATACTCTCTTGCTTCTTCTCAACCTTAACCAAACTTTGGGATCATCAAACTGACCGTGTGGACCGTAAGGATCATCAGGACCGGAATCCGAATACCTTCATAAGACTCAGGATCGGATTCGGATTCTGAATGAGAAGAGACTTCCACCACAGGTGGCGGGGGTACATCCTCCCACTGAATTATGTGAGTCTTGAGACCATTCTTCCCGCAGTTAGGACATTTATCACCTCGTCCACATGGTCGGATTATACACGGATTTTTTGGAGGATTGCGATTTCCCATATCTGAATAGCACAAAGTTATTTTCCAAGTAATTATTAATTTCTTTTGATCAGAATTACTTGATCAAAACGGCACCGGGAGGAGATTGCCTTTTATACCAAATTTTTCCATTAATCTACACGGATTTTACCTTTAACAATCCGTGTAGCTCCCATCCCCATTAAACCCTAAACTCTTTACACACGGACGTTTACTCTAACATCCGTGTGTGATTACCTTTCTACACGGACCTTCATTAAAAAGCCGTGTAGCTCTCCTCATTTTGTGTTGATTTTAGTTAATAATCCGTGTACGTTACTAATCTCCTCACGTATTATTAAATAAAAGGCCGTGTGTGAAGTAATTGACAACATTGCGTGGTTTAACTTGTTATTTTTTATATTATTTGTTAGTGACAATAAATAAGTTTACGTATTATTTGAACTCGAAATGTTTGAAACGCCAATATTTTTTTACATGAAATGTAATATTTCAACTAATTTTCAAATCCTAATAGAAATATATTAACTGGAAATATTATTTTACTAATATTTAATATGTGAACTAATATGTAAAAACCTTTATGTTGTTTTGAAATAGAAATATTTTAACTAGAATATTATTTAAAAGTTGTTTCCAAACAAGATAATTAAAAAGTTATTTTCTAAACAAAATAAATATTATACATCTCTCTTTTTTTTCCTTTTTCTCTTTTTTTCGCTAATTTCACATTACATTCAGCCCATATTCCTTCATTGTGGTCAGATCGCAATTAGTTTGCTTCGTCTTGTTCTTCAATTGAGGCTACCTCAGTTTGCACGTCGGTACAAAATGAAGGTAGTTCGTCAAACTAGTCATACTCTTATTCGTTGATGACGTTTTCTACCCCAACAATTCTTCTTTTCCCAGATAGGACGATGCTCCACCTATTATCACTCGGGTCAGTGGCATAAAAGACTTGGGTTGCTTGCTTGGTGAGTATAAACGGATCATCAACATACCCAACTTTATTAAAATCAACGAGTGTGAACCCGTCGTTATCAGCTTTAACACCCCGGTCTTCGACCCATTGACACCGAAACAAGGGAATGCTGAGGTCAGGACTGTAAATGAGCTCCCAAATTTCCTCAATAACGCCATAATACGACTTTGATGCAAAAACCGGCCGGGAATCTCCGGATCTACTGAATTCTTGAGACGTCGCCACCAACATCACCCCACTATTTTGCATCGTGCTCTTATCACTTTGGGATTTAGTGTAAAATGTATATCCGTTAATTTCGTATCCTTGGAATGTTCTAACAACAATTCGGGGTCCTTCGCCCAGCAGTCGAACAATTTCATTTACGGGCCTCATATCGGGGTGTGACTGCACCCTTTCTCTCAGCCATCCTACAAATGAACGATTATGCTCGTTGGTAAGCCACTTCTGACTTCTCGTGTAGTACTCTTGTTGAAGGATTGCCATGTGCTCATCTATATAGGGAGCAACATCTGTCATGTGCTGTAGTACCAAAAAATGCGCCTTCTGTAGTTCATCTCTATCAGCAACTACGACTTTCAACCCAATTGTCCTGACTCCCTGGAGCCTTCCCTCATATCGAGACTTTGGAACGCCAATAGGACAAACACCGGTCATGTAGTTGGTGCAAAAATCAATCACCTCTTCTGTGGAATATCCTTCTACAATGCTACCTTCGGGTCGATGTCGGTTCCTTACGTATTTTTTCAAAATTCCCATGTATCTCTCGAATGGATACATATACCGCATGAACACAGGACCACAGATCTTGATTTCTCTCACTAGATGAACAACAAGGTGAACCATAACATCGAAAAAAGATGGCGGAAAATACATCTCAAGTTGGCAAAGAGTAGCGATGACTTCCACCTCCAAAGAGTCCAGTATTAGAGGGTCTATCACTTTGGAATTTATTGTATTGAAGAAAAAACAAAGCTTCGTAATGGTTTGACGAACGGGCTTTGGTAAAACCCCCCGAATTGCAACAGGAATCATATGTGTCAATAAAACATGACAGTCGTGAGATTTCAGACCGACCAGTTTCAGGTCCTTCATCGACACCAGCTTCTTAATATTCGAAGAATACCCTGATGGGACCTTAATACTACGGAGGCATTCACAAAAGCTTGTTTTCTTTTTCTTCGACATCGTGCACATTGCGGGGGGTAGGTATGTGCGCTTCCCTTTCTCCTTCGGTGCAAGCTCGGGTCGTATTCCCATTTCTACCATGTCTTTTCGAACTTTAACTCCATCTTTAGTCTTACCCGGTATGTTCAATAATAACCCAATCAAGCTGTCACACACATTTTTCTCAACATGCATGACATCAATGCAATGTCGCACATGTAAATATTCCCAGTAAGGTAGGGCCCAAAATATGGACTTCTTTTTCCAAATATTCTTCGGCGGTTTTGTGGCACACTTTCCAAAAACAACATCAAGGTTTTTAACATGCTCGAAGACACCCTTCCCATCTAATGGACGGCGGGCCACTCCAAGCTCAACTTTCTCGTTGAATGCCCTTTTCTTCTTACGATAAGGGTGATTGATTGGAAGAAACCTACGGTGCCCCATAAATACATTCTTTTGACAATTCTTCAACCTCAGCACCTGCGTATCATCTTCACAAATAGGGCACGCTTTTGCTCCTTTACAAGTGTAACCCGATAAATTTCCGTACGCGGGGAAATCATTTACGGTGCAAAATACCATGGCCCGCAGTTAAAGGTCTCTTTCATGTACGCATCCCACACCGGGACGCCATCACGCCATAATTTTTGGAGGTCCTCAATTAATGGTGCGAGATATACATCTATGTCATTTCCGGGTTGTCTGGGTCATTGGATTAGTAATGACATCATTATATACCTGCGTTTCATGCAAAACCAAGGAGGAAGATTGTAGATGGCTAACAGAACTGGCCAAGTACTGTGCCGACTGCTCATGCTTCCAAACGGACTCATTCCATCTGTGCTCACCACAATCTTGAGGTTTCTTACCTCGGAACTAAAATCTTTGAAATGTCTATCAAAATTTCTCCACTGAGGAGAATCAGCCGGGTGTCTTAGTTTACCGTCCTTTTTGCGCCCTTCTTCATGCCAACGCAATAACTTCGCATTTTTGGGATTTGCAAATAACCGTTTGAATCTCGGTATTATCGGCAAATACCACAACACCTTAGCCGGAGGCCGGCCCTTTTTGCCGTCGTCACAATCAGTAGTGCCCTGTTCCTTACGTTTATACCGAGAAACACCGCACTTAGGACAAACATGCATGGCCTCGTACTCATTACGGTACAATACACAGTCATTCGGACATGCATGTATTCTTTCGATCTTCAAACCCACTGGACATATCAATTTTTTCGCCTGATATATTGTACGGGGTAACTCGTTGTTATCTGGGAGCATTTCTCCTAAAAGTTTTAATAAGGACGTGAAACTCTTATCGCTCCAACCATTTTCTGCTTTCAAGTTAAATAATTTCAACACAGCTGACAGTTTCGTAAATTTGGTACACCCGGGGTACAACGGCTTTTTGGATTCATTAGACAAATATTGAAATTTATCATAACATTTATCAGTAATTTCATCTTCCACATCATGTAACATGTCCTCCAGATTATCAATATACTCGTGTACTACATTTTCATCGATTTCCGTCTGCAGCTCATCATCGTCGTTGCGATCAAGTTCAACATTATCAAAATTTTCGACATTCAAATCATCATTGCTGAAATCAAGTCCAAAATTATCCAAAATTTCTACATTCTCATCGCTCTCTTCACAACGGTTAGAATTCTTATTGGTACAACTACTTTCCCCAAATTCCTCACCATGCATGAACCAACATGTATATCTTTTCTTAAATTCACGACAAATCAGATGAGCTCTAATTTCTTCGGAGTCCCCAAATCTTAAAAAAAATTTACAATCTCTACAAGGACACAAAATGTCGGCTTCCTTCATCTTCACTATATAACTCTCAGCGAATTTTATGAACTCATCAACGCGACTCAAATATTCTTCACTATCACGTCGCAATTCATACATCCAACTTCGATCCATCTGTAAATTAAATTAAAAAAATGATTTCAATTAATCATGGTCAACATGTAAATTGGTACCAAATTCTAGGCTTACAAAGGGCCGGTTTACAATCCTAACCCACTCTTTGAATATTAGGTCCCATATGTGAACACATATTAGCGAGATTTAATTAGTATTTGAGAAAAATTCGGCAGCATTTCCCCTTAACTCTCCAAGTATGCGTAAAAACCACATACTCGTAGGAGCATTAAGGGAAAATACCGTCGAACTTTCCTCAATTACTAATTAAATCCCGCTAATATGTGTTCACATCCTAAATGAGACCCAATATTCAAAGAGCAGTCCCAAAATGGGGACTATCCAAAATTAATCCCTATTGGATTAATTTTGGACGGGCAAGGACCTAAAAGCATCAGTAGGGGTCGGTTATTGGACAACAATACACTACTTACACATGATCTAAATAAGTACAAATAAGTAACATAAAATTAGAGGAAGAAAAGGAAAATATATATATATATACACTAACCTTAGAAAGATAGAGAGGAGAAAATACAAACTTCAAAGATCTCAGATAATACCAGCTGCTGGCCTTTGCAGAAATCGGATCAGCGCATTCAATACAGAGAGAGAGACAGTATTAATTACTTGATAAAAAAAACGGCGCTGGAAGGAGAAGGCCTTTTATACCAAAACCCTACAAAGACTTTTCTACACGGATCTTACGTTAAGAAATCCGTGTAGCTCTCTCACAAATCATACACGGCTATTTGTATTTAAGAACCGTGTTTATAATGCTAGCCTTTTCTATGAAAATTTATAAAAATCCGGGTTATGTAAGATAGGAGAATGCGTTTCTACACGGATTTTCAAGAAACAACCGTATACATTTACTTTCTACACGGATCTTTCGTTAAGAAATCCGTGTAGCTCTCTAACAAATCATACACGGCTATTTGTACTTAAGAACCGTGTATAATGGTAGCTAATTTCGTTTAGGTTATCTTTTAATTTTGCAAATTCGGGCAGCAAATCCCATTGTTTAGGGATGCTAAAAATTATTATGGAAATTTATAGTTCATTGATGAATAGAATTAAAGTTTTCGTGTCCTATATATTTTTTGGGTTTTTTATTTATTTATGGGCTAGTCTTTTCTACACGGATTTAAAAAAAAAAATTCCTTGTAGCTATTTCGTACACGGATATTCAACTAATATCCGTGACAATTACTATTTGGACACGGTTTTAAGTTAAATATCCGTGTATGTTGTCCTATATATTTTTTTTTAACAATTTTTTTCTAGGCTAGCCTCCAGTTTTGCTAGCCAATTTTGCTACAAAATTCAATATTGAGTTTACCCCCAGTTTTCAGATAATTTGACATCCAGTTTTCCAATTATAGCACAAAAATTATACTTAGCATTACAAAATTCATATTTAGCATTACAAATCTATGTTCAACAATTACAAAATTCATAAATTCATCTCCTTATTTACAATTACAGCACAAAAAATTACTAAATTCACTATATTTTATTTAATTACAAGAACATGCTTTATATTTGAAACACAAAATCGGTGGATGGCATACAAACCGGTCAATTAATAAGGGTAAACTAAAAATTCATGTACACAAAATTATACAAAATTATACAAATCCATATTGAGTATTACAAAATTTAAATTGAAACATTATACAAATCCATATTGAGCATATATTACACAAATCCATACTGGGTAGACATATCCTTCTTCCTGAGCCTCGATCCCATAATGATTTCATATATAAACTTAAGGTTTACATTTGGTGCCAGTAGCCAGGGTTTACAGAGGGTAATATGAAGATATACATGTTTTAATAAAGAAAGAGTCAAGTAAAAAGTTGGATGAAGGACCTTCAAAAAAAAGGGAAGAGGTGGATGAAGGACCTTCTGAGCCGGATGAAGAGTCGAATGAAGAGTCGGACACAATCTTGTCAGTCTGACAAGATTGTGCCCGACTCTTCATTCGGCTCTTCATCCAGCTCTGAAGGTCCTTCATCCCACCTCTTCCCTTTTTTTCCAAGGTCCTTCATCCAACTTTTTACTCAACTCTTTCTTTATTAAAACATGTATATCTTCATATTACCCTCTGTAAACCCTAGCTACTGGCACCAAAAGCGAAGAGCCATCGTTGCTCACCTGAATGTGACATGGTTCTACAAAAAACAACATTATTAGAAACAAGCACAATTATACATGCATTAGTAAAATAATCACTAAAATAACAATTATACATGCATCACTGTATTATACATGCATTAGTTGATTATACATGCATTACTCTATTATTAGAAACAAGCACAATGATACATGCATCACTCTATTATACATGCATTACTAAACAAGCACAATTATCAAGCTAATCATAACTAAACTAACAATTATACATGCATTACTCTATTATACATGCATTAGTTGATTATACATGCATTACTCTATTATTAGAAAAAAACACAATTATACATGCATCACTCTATTTAATATACTAACTATTTACATTATATCAACAAATCAAGCATGCATGCATTAATTACTAATTGACCTAAATAAGCAATAACAAGTAACATAAAATTAGAGTAAGAAAAGATAAATATATACACGACTAACCTTAGCAAGATAGAGAGGAGAAATACAAATTAACTTCAAAGATCTCAGATCCGGCCTCCTTGTGTGCAGAAATCAGACCAATTCGTATACAGAGAGAGAGATTATTAATTGATCAAAACGGCGCTGGAAGGAGAAGGCCTTTATACCAAAACCCTACACTTTTCTACACGGATTTATACTTAACAAAACCGTGTACAATGTGCAGTGTATAAAATTGGCAAAACCGTGTATCAATAATCAAAACCCTACAATAACTTTCTCCACGGATTATTATGTAAACAGCCGTGTAGCTCTGTCAAAGATTTCTACACTGCTGTTTAAACAAACATCCGTGTGCATTTCGCATATTTCTACAATTACCGTTTGTACACGGTTTTTAGGTAAATATCCGTGTATGATTGCCCTATATATTTTTTTAGATATTTTTTTTTCTGGGCTAGCCTCCAGTTTTGCTAGCCAGTTTTGCTACAAAATTCAGTATTGAGATTACCCTCCAGTTTTTCAGATAATTTTGTCATCCAGTTTTCCAATTACAGCACAAAAATTATACTTAGCATTACAAAATTCATAAATTCATATTTAGCATTACAAAATTCATAAATTCAACTCCTTATTTACTATTACAGCACAAAAATTACTAAATTCACTAATAAAACATTACAAGAAAATGCTTACAAGAACATTACTAGAATTCACAAAAATTACTAAATTCACTAATAAAACATTACTAATATGCATAAATTCATATTTTATTTAACACCTTACAAGAGCATGCTTTATCTTGGTTAGGTTCCAAAGAAATGGATCAGACTAACTTTCAACTAACAAAACATTTTATGCAAATTAAATTATGTTTTAGTCCCAAGTTTTTGGCGATGCACAAATGGACATGTGGCAGTGTTATTACGTTGTTGTTTAAATTCTTTCGCAAACCACATCTTATTCAAAGGGGGTTTGTGTAAGAAATTAAACAACAATGCACTGCCACATGCCATTTCTACACTGCCAAAAACTTGGGATAAAAACATGATTTAATTTAAAGAACATGTTTTATTATTGAAAGTTAGTTTTACCCATTTCTTTGGAACCTAACCAAGAAAAAACATGTTCTTGTCAAGTGTCAAATAAAATATAGTGAAAATAAAAAGAAAATGAAATTCATCACATGCTGTCCATCGGAAAGTTCATCACAATCTGTAAATAAAAAAAAATGATGAGTAAGTAAGCAACAATAAGTAACAGAAAATTAGAGGAAGAAACGGAAAATACATGCCAGAAGTGAAGTCGAGATGTAGGTTATCAATTATATCACATCGCTCGTCTTGATAGATGAGCTCCAAAGATAGCGACTTATCTTGATAGATAAGCGATATGACATAATTGATAAACCTAAATCAAAATTCCAATTATTAACCGTGAAATGATTATCAAAGTTGATCATAAGCGATATGTAAAGTGACCGGTCTTTCTCTCTTCCTAAGGTTATACAGGAGAACCTACAATTTACCTATGAATTGAAAAAACTCTAACCTTTCCGTTTGTTGAATTACTTGATCAAAACGGCGCTGGAAGGAGAAGGCCTTTTATACGGCGCGGGAAGGAGAAGGCCTTTTATACCAAAACCCTACACTTTTCTACACGGATTTATACTTAACAAAACCGTGTACAATGTGCAGTGTATAAAATTGGCAAAATCGTGTATCGATAATCAAAACCCTACAATAACCTTTCTTCACGGATTATTATGTAAACAGCCGTGTAGCTCTGTCAAAGGTTTCTACACTGTTATTTAAACAAACATCCGTGTGCATTTTGCATATTTCTACACGGTTCTCATCATAAATATCCGTGTAGCTCTCACATGGCTATCTACACTGTTAGTTAAACAATAATCCGTTTACAGTTCCTGATAAACGTCCGTGTAGTTCTCTCAAGGCTTTCTACACTGATAATATCCGTGTAATAGATCCCACAGATATTTCGGGCTTCCAAAAAATTACAATATCACACGGTTTTTGTATAAAATTGTCAAATCCGTATACAATGTGCCGTATACAATGACCATTTCTGTAGTAGTGAAGTATTCATCCTCGTCTTGTAAGTGTAAATAGTTCATGTATCAAGAGTATTACAAGCATATGTGCATACCTTGATGAATTTTACAAGAGCAGCCAAATAGTATTGAACATTGCTTTATTGCTTTCTAGTTCAATTTTATTTTTTGAAATAAATAGTTGCCACATGTTTCATTGTCGAAACAAAAATAATCTATCAAATTTTACATATTATATAATTGAAATGTTACAAAAAAAAACAAAAACAATATTTAAAAGAAACCAAACATATTTCGTTGAAGTATTCATACATATACGTTGAAGTATTCATCCATAAGATATCAAGTATTCATACATATATGTTAAAGTATTTATACCTAAGATATCAAGTATTTATTCATACACGTTGAAGTATTCATCTCTAAGACATCAAGTATTCATTTATACACCTCTAATTTTTTTCAAAATTTGTTTTTCTGTCATTTTTTAGTACTTAGTATGCACTGGCCTAATTCACCATTAATGAAGCTTTGTTCTTTGCAAATAACTCGCTATTGCATGAGAAAGAGGAACATAGACGCGATGGATCTGACCCGACGGTCGACAGTGATGGATCTGACCCGGCGGAGACGTGCTTGATTGGGATGGAGTGACGGAGGAGGAGGTGGGAGAGGGAGGCGGTGGAGGCGGGAGGTGGGAGGCGAGAGAGGGAGGCGGAGGCGGAGGTGAGAGAGGCGAAGGTGGGAGAGGGAGGCAGAGGCGGAGAGAGAGAGGTAGGAGAGGGAGGCGGAGGTGGGAGAGGGAGGCGGAGGCGGAGAGGGAGAGGTGGTAGAGGTGGACAGAGGCGGAGGTGGAAGGCGGAGGCGGATGTGGGAGAGGGAGGGAGAGAGAGGAAAAAAATAAAGGGAAAAAAATTGCTAATTAATTTGTAGGGACTATTAGGTAGTTAGAATTTATAATTATAGTTAGAAGATGATGTTAGTTAGTTGGGAGATGAAATGGGAGAACATATAATTACCCTAAAAAATATGTAGTATGTTTCATAAAAATGTTAGTCGTCTAATTGATCAGTTTGTTATGGTAAATGGGTCATTTATCTTATTGTGATGCTTACAGAAGCATATACCTAAATTTCACTGTGTATGCATAAGAAGTGGAGAAATAACTCAAATTGCTCTAAAAAATGGACTAATTAGAAGACTGATATTTTTCTTAAACATGCTACATATTTTTTATTTTTCTTATAAAGGGTAAAATGGGCATTTTATAAATTTAAAATGAGTTTTAATAGAAAAAACAATAAAATGGGTAAATTTGTGAGTTTTTTAAATTAAGAAGGGTAAAAATATTATAAATTTAGAAGGAAAAATATTGTAATTTCGAAGTTTTTGAGGGGTATACATGAAATTCAAAAGCGCGATATAATGTCATACATTCACACACCAAAAACAGCGTTAGATTAGGTGCATAATTGGTATTAATTAAACTTTGGTCGGTCTCCGTCCGCGTCTTCTTCACTACTGTGATCAATCCTCTCCATATATATCTCTGCAGCCATTTATGTAACAGCTTATTTGAGTCTTTCAACTCGCTATATATCTCTGCAGCCATTTATGTAACAGCTTATATATTTGAGTCTTTCGTAGAAAGAAGCTGTTGCAGAAGCAACAGTGACTTACTACTGGTAAGCAAATCTCTTTCTAATAAATAGAGAAGATAGAATTGGTGCCAGTACCATTTACCAATTTAAATGGCAATTCTCAGCCGCTTCCCGCGCCTCAAATTCCTCCTCAATTGCTTCTCCGATTCCGGCGAGGCTCCGTCGCCGATCTCTCTCTTGCCAGACGAACTCCTTTTGAAGATTTTCTCAATGATTCCCCCAGCCGATGATCCCGGACTCCTCCCGCGGCTCTCCGGTGTGTCTCGCCACTTCCGCCGCCTCTTGCACTCACCGCTCCCTGCCTCCCTCTCCCTCCATAAGCTCACCTTCTGCTGCCCCGGCATCCTACACGCCGGCGTCCTTGTCCCATATTATCCCGATTTTTACCGCTCTGACCATGAAAAACTCTACCTAGAATCTTCCTATGATTTGTCAGAAACCCTAGATACAGTTCCTTCTGATTCTTCATCAAATCAGTCCCAGAATTTTACTGATACTTCGTCTTACGAGAAGAAAAAGAAGAATGGCAGGAGGAGAAAATGGATGGGACCCACCGGTTCACACATGGCAAGCGGTAATTGGTCTTTAAGCCGCGAACAGGGTAACAAGTTGTTGAGCTCGGAGTTTTGCGTGTGGGATTTAGAGACGTCTAATTACAATAATAAAGTTGGACATGCGTGCATTATGATTATGATATCAAATACTGTCGCAAGATTACATTTATGTAATGATTAAAATATGCCAAATAATGTGATTAATTAAGTCATGGCATTATACGTATTTATATATATAAGGTTTTGGATACGAATACATATAGAACAATGTTAATTAATATAATTGTTAATGGACCGATTATAGTTGATTAAAATAATAGCAGTAATAAATATAGGCTAAATAAGGAAATTATAATTTATTCTAATTTATTTCGGTTTTTCTGGAGGTTCCTGATTTCCAGATCCTTGAAATCCGAAATCAAGATTTCTTGGCAAACTTGTTTTCCAAGTATTAGCCAATTTTCGGCTGCCCTGCACTGCTATAAAAGGGCTGAGTCTCCAAGGCTTGCAATCATCCATCACAATTGTCTGCTCCATTGAAGACAAGATACTCTGTCATAATATTTAGGATAGCCAGAGAAAAGAATTGCAAGTTCTTGGAAGGACTCGAGAGCCAACAACTCAAGTCAAGACCAGGAGCGTATCAACCCAGAGCCTTGGAAGCTGTCTGATTGATAGCATACGGAGGCCTTTGAAGATGGAAAGTAAGTTCCGCTGTGCATTAAGTTTAATTTCTTACAAATGAGTAGATCTTGGTTAGGGTTTAAAGTAATTAGGAAAACCAACATTGCGATGACTCCTTGTACATATGTGACGAGCCCGGGTGTGTCCACGAGGAAGAGAACCGCAAGTTCAAGCTTTTTAGGGGCGTTTTCAAAGATTTCAACAAGACCAAGGTGTGGGAAAGAATTAATAAACATCACAACTGGATGAAAGTGAAACTCAATTGCGTGTATTGCGAATGCAATGAAATGTGGAACTTGGCCATGGGTGGTTGTTTGAACGATTACAGTATGTCTCATGAGGATGGTCTGCTGATGTTACGGGTTTTTGTGTGTGACAACGGGCATGTATCCGGTGCATGGAAAGAAGAAAAGCCATGGTAAGTCTAAATTTTGTTTTGCATTTAAAAAAGGTACTATAATTGTGCTGGTACCGGTACTAATTGAGAAGCTACTTGTTTTGGAAAGTAGGGGTGCAAATGGATCGGATATTATCCGTCCGTATCCGGATCCGTACGTATCCGAAAATTAGATATTGATATTCGATATCCGAATATCCGTACAGATACGGATACGGATATGGTTTTGAATTTTAATTATGTGTATCCGAATAGTAGATATATACCACATAATTGAATATATATTATGGAAATATTTATGTATATATCTACGGATATCTGATATCCGATCCGTATCCGAAAAATAAAAGTGGATACGGATATGGTTTTACCACTATCCGATCCGTTTGCACCCCTATTGGAAAGAGATGGTTTAAAAAAATTGTTATATATGCTTGGAATCGATGTTGATTTTTAAATGAGACTGTTTAAATGGTTTTTTTTAATAAAACCACTTTGCAGTTAGTCAGATCTGTTTGTTATTCTAACTATTTGTCATTTGGTGTACTATTGGGCAGGACAATTGAAGATGCACTTCCAGGCTCACCTTACTATATGGCTGCCACAGTATGTCGGAGATGATATCCCTTCAAAGCCTCTCCCTGTCAGTGTGAAGGCAGATTGGGAGAATACCAGTGTACCAGTGGTACCACTGTTGATTGAAGTCTGATGTTTGTTAAGCTTGCTGTTATGTTACCTTGTTTTAGATGCTTTAATAAGTTGACTGTTGCTCAGTATGTGGATATACTGGTATCTGGTAGATTTTATACTGGTACATTTTGGTACCAGTTTTTGTTGGGAGTTGGATAGGATTTTCTGTTTAGAGATATTCATGTTGATGAGGTATATGTGAGTTGAAATTTTTTCGACTACAGATAGCAATGGTTACAGTCGCTGCTGTTCAGTAGCTAGTTAGGAATGCGGGTGTATGTGATTGAGGCATTTTGGATATCTCTAGGGGGTTTTAGCATAGGGTTTTATCTTAGGTTTTATAGTAAAGGTTACTGTTAGTTTATGTAAGAACTAGGCACTAATTAATAAACATTGGGCTCTTCGGCCTTTCATTAAAAAAAATATATAATGGACACTAGTCAACTAAAATAGCAGGCTAGGCCCAACGAAAACTCCAAATATACGGCCCAAAGAAATCATTTTTCACTCAGCTGACTATTTATTATTTATTAACCATCGGACCCCACCTGTCAGAACCCATCTTCATCTTATATTGATAAAAGAGAAATCAGAAAATTGATTTACGCCTCCAATATTATTAATTTTAATTTTTTTCTTCATGGCATTTTGTTTTATATTGTACTTTCTAGTGTGTATCTTTGGTACTAAATTGTGAGCTCATCTCCTAAGCAATTTACATGAAATTTTGTACAATTGCAATGTACCATCAACTTGGGCTTTTGATCAATGAACTCAAAATGTTGAGCAGAATTACTCTGGCAAATGTACAGAATATATTGGAAGTTTTAGGGGGCTCTTTGTAAAATTGTCATTCAAGCCAAGTTTGGGCTACAACCACAGAATATATTGGGCCTTTAAAAATTAAAGCACAACAAGAAAACTCGCACATCTTAATTAAATTAGCCGAATTTTTTTATTAATATCAACTAATAAATAGAAAAATAAAAAAATGATCAGGTTTTTTTCAAAAATTGTAAAACACCTAGACTGCCAGGATTCCTGGCGGTCCATTTTTTTTTTTGACTACCATGAATCTGGGCGGTTCAAAAAAGAAATAGACCGTCAGGATCGGTTCAAAAATCCTGGCAGTCCTGAGTGGAATTGGCCTTGGGCTATATAATGTTGTTTTCTCTCTCCTACTCACAATTCACTCAAATCCAACCCAAGAGAAAAAGAGGAAGAGAAAAGAGGAGAGGAGAGGTAATTCGGAGGCAATTTTTGGTACTTTTATTTAATTATTTAAATTTGTAATTTATTTATATAATTAGTATATTACTTATAAAGGTTTATCATTTGACAAATGTAGTTTGTTGGCCAAAATACTCATTGCACTACATTGTAATGGGAAGTTTAAGAAAGGTATAGAAGGGTCAGAAGAAATGTATGGAAGAGTTAAAATGCACCATTGGTTTTGCGCCCCAACCATACCCCACATCTTTACCTCTATTCTCAAAATTCAGACAGTCAATCCGAACCTCTCAACATGATCTCCATTTTAATACTAAAATGTGCTTAGAGACCAAATTTTATCATTTTTGAAAAAAAATTACTATTTTTTTAGATAGATACAAAATCACTGCTTCAGGACCATCCAAAAATAGTGATTTGATACCTATATAATAAAATAGTAAAAAAATTCCAAAAAATATAAATTTAGTCTCTATTCAGATCAACTGTTTGAACTTTGAAAACAAAGATAAAAATGTATAGTATGATTGGGACACAAAACTAATAATGTATTTTAACCTTACTAAAAGAAAAAAATCTTATTATACAACAACATTTTTTGTTAAGCGAAATGAATCTTACCATTTGATTTGATTCGCAATTGACCGATTAGATACGAAATTAAACAATTCATTAAAAATCAAACGCTCCTTTCTAATATCTAATAGTGTCATATCAATAACCACTTAAAACACCTCTTTTAAGTATCCTCTCAGATTCAATATCTATCTAAAAGTTCCAATCGATCAATTTATTTGTCCAACCTGTCTTAGATGTAAGAGGTTTTAAAATATTGCCAGAATAAAATAAATAATTCAGATCTCATTCTACCATATCACATATCGGACTAGATCTGAGTTCACCTCTATCTGTCATCCAACTAAACTGGTTCGGTACAGTTCATGTCAATTCATATATAGCATGTAACTTGTTCTGTACAGTTCAATATCTCGTGCAAATCATGTCTCGCGTATTTTATAGCTAATTTTAAAGCGTACAATACAAGTATTGAAATTTTGATTATAAAATTGCAAAAAACCAGAGGCGATATATATATATATATAGTTGGGCTACGGTACTTCGCGAAGTAAAACGAGTGTTTTACTTCACGTCTATATCTTCAATTTGAAACTTCAAAATGTCGATCCGAACCGTTCAAGTTGATCTCCATATTAAATTGTGCTTGGAGACCAAATTTTACATTTTTTGGAAATTTTTTACTATTTTTTTAGAATTTTTGAAAATCGCTGTTTTTCAAAAAATCCTGGACCATCAAAAACAACAATTTTCAAAAATTCTAAAGAAATAGTAAAAAGTTTCCAAAAAATGTAAAATTTGGTCTCCAAGCACAATTTAATATGGAGATCAATTTGAATGGTTCGGATCGACATTTTAAACTTTGAAATCGCAAAATATGAGTGTGAAGTAAAACATTCGCTTTACTTCGCGAAGCACCGTAGCCCAACTCTATATATATATAGAGTGGCTAATATCAAAACGTTTGCACCAAGGCCCTCGTGCAACCAAGTCGTTTTCGGATTTTCAAAGTCCAAACGGTCGATCTAAACTGTTAGATGTTCAATCTATATTAAAATCTGCTTGGAGACCAAATTTTACATTTTTTTGAATTTTTTTACTATTTATTAAGCCACTTTGAAAATTGCTGATCACATGGTCCAGAATTTGGTTGCACTGTTTTTACTGTTCACCCGGATCAGCAATTTTCAAAGTGGCTTAATAAATAGTAAAAAAATTTCAAAAAATGTAAAATTTGGTCTCCAAGCAGATTTTAATATAGATTGAACATCTAACGATTTGGATCGACTGTTTGGACTTTGAAAATCCAAAAACGACTTGGTTGCACGAGGACCTTGGTGCAAACGTTTTGATATTAGCCACTATATATATATATATATATATATATATAGAGAGATTGGCTAATGTGCTAACGTTATAACTTCGGCCGAAGTTATAACGAGTCGTTTATTAGTTTTTAAAATCCAAACAACCGATCCGAACCGTTCAACTTTTTCTAAATATTGAAATGTGCTTGGAGACCAAATTTTACATTTTTTGGAATTTTTTTACTATTTATTAAGCCACTTTGAAAATCGCAGATCTGCTGTGAATAGTAAAAAACAGCAAAATTTTCTGGACCACCGGATCAGTATTTTCAAAGTGGCTTAATAAATAGTAAAAAAATTCCAAAAAATGTAAAATTTGGTCTCCAAGCACATTTCAATATAGAGAACATGTTGAACGGTTCGGATCGGTTGTTTGGATTTTGAAATTGCAAAAACGACTCGTTATAACTTCGGCCGAAGTTATAACGTTAGCACATTAGCCAATCTCTATATATATATATATATATATATATATATATATAGATCACATCTAACAGTTTAGATCGACCGTTTGGACTTTGAAAATCCAAAAACGACTTGGTAGCACCAAAGGCCTTGGTCATACCACTTTGATCTTAGCCACTCTATATATATATATATTTAAAAGGCTTGTCACACCCCCGGACAACCCGCCGCGCATTCAGACGCAAGGCGTTAAGCACATCACATACATCATCAATAACACAACCAACAAGCCACTATATTAAAAATAAATGGGGTCCACAAACAAATAGAAAGGGAAAATATGTCAGACATGGCTAGTCAAACAGTTACCGCCATGTCTACACAATATATTGTTCATACAAATGTAAATTAAAACAAATAGTGGCTACTTTAATAACTTCCGCTAATTCCTCACTCGCGGCCTTCCTCTATGTCTCCTTCTTCATTTCCTGGAACCCACATAAAAGGTGGTACGGTGAGAGATCGAACTATCTCTCAGTGCGGGATTTAGTTCCAGCCCGGTTGTTTTTACAAATCAATGCATTTAATACCCCAAATAACATAAAAGTAAAGTTTCCAAAATTACCCCCAAATTTCCTATCAATTCGGATATGCAATCATTTTAAAACAACTTTCATTCCCGCCCCTTTTTGATTCACATTTAAGGTTTTTAAATTCCACACTCTGGAAATCCATGCCCGTACATGGAAATCCGGCGAATCGCCACACAAGGACGACCCGTTCAATCACACTCTAGATGGGCCATTGCGGGGACCCATCCGGCGAACCGCCACACAAGGACGACCCGTTCTGTTCACACCTCACACTCTGGGGTCTGCCACACACGGACAGTCTGATTTTCAAAGCACATGCTGAGCCGCCTCGCACGGACGGCCCTAATTTAAAGAAAACAATTCATTCACATTCCCCATTCCCAATTCACAATCACAATTCCTGTCAACTCAATTCCATGCATCAAGAATTCCTATCGTGCAATTCTAAACAAAATCAAACGAATGTTCGATATTCACAACATGCAGTTTATCTACCAGATTTTGAAAAAGGGTTACTTACCTCAATCCATGCATTTTGGTATTATTTGTAAAAAAAGACCAGGAACCCGCACCTGTATTCTCAGTGACTTCGTTTGAGCGTGTGTCGGAATCTCGCGTATTCTCAGCGTCTCCTAGAGTCTCGCGGTTTGCTCCTAAGTTTTTAAACGCTTGATTAGGTTCTTATTTCTATTTAATCTAAAGGATTTATACTCAATTTAACACCCTTAGTCTCGCATGATAACCATAAAAAGAAAGACTTAGTCCTATGACCCTATTCACAATTTCTATTTGTATTTATGGCAATTGTCATCTAAAGGTCAAGCACGAGTATCTAATCCACATCAATTCCAATATATAATTCACAATACTTATAACTCTCAATTCATTTCCCACAATTCAATTTAACAAAATAAACCACCACCCTCGATTCTTCCTACTAATTCAATTTGGTATAACTAAATTGGGTAATAACCTTGATTCTTGTACTGATTAGATTGATTTTAAGAGGGAAGGGGTTCGGTTTGGATATTGGGTTATTGGGTTTAGGCTTTGGTCCATAGGATTTCGGGTCTAGGGTTAATGGGTTTCGGGTCTAGGGTTCTTTGGGGTTCGGCCGGCCAAGGGAAGGGAGAGGGGGTTCGGCCGGCCAAGGGGAAGGGAGAGGGAGAGGGCGGGGTAGAGAGAGAGCAGGGGGTGGGGTTCGGCTGGGGTTCTTCGGGTCAGCAGCGGCGGCCAAGGGAGGAGGGGGGCTGTCGGGTGTGTGGTGGGGCTGGTTCTTCGGTTCAGCAGCGGCGGCCAAGGGAGGAGGGGGGGCTGTCGGGTGTGTGGTGGGGCTGGGCTTGTGGCCGGCGGCAGCCAAGGAGAGAAGGGAGGCGGCAAAAAGAAAGAGAGAAAGAGAGAAAGAGAGAAAGAGAGAAAGAGGCTTACAGTTAAGAAGAGAGGAGAGTTGGCTGTGGAAAGAGAGAGGAGAGGGGTAGGTTAAATGGGTGGGAATTGGGCTTAATTTAGATTTGGGCTTTTCCAATTTGAGTTTGCTTAACATGTTACGACATCTATTAATATAATTTGGCTAAATTGAAGCATTATTTCTCCTAAATTTTTACCGTCTGCTATGTATTTATTCCTATTAATTGCTGATCTCTGATTTAATTCATTTTATTATTTTCTAAATTGGATTCTGTAGAAATTTAACCATACCAGTATTTAGAGGCGTTACATCCTCCCCCCCTTGGAAATCCTGTTCAGTCCCTTGAACAGCCTCGGCGTCTATTTCTTCGAACAATTCTGGATATGTGGCACGCATCGTTTCTTCGACTTCCCAAGTTGCTTCTCGGTTGGTGTGTCGTCCCCATTGTACTAAGACTTGTCTGATGGTTTTACGCCGGAGGCTTATTTCCTTGGTGTCCAGTATTTTCATGGGTCGTTCTTCATACACTAAAGCTTCATCCAGTCCCAGATTTGAAAAGTCGATGATGTGAGAGGGATCTCGGATATATTTTCGCAGTTGAGACACGTGAAAGACTGGATGTACCTTATCTAGGGTTGGAGGTAGCGCCAGTTCGTATGCAAGTGGTCCGATTCTTCTAAGAATTTCAAATGGTCCCACATATCTAGGACTCAGTTTCCCTGCTACGCCAAATCGTCTCACTCCCCTCCTTGGAGAGACCTTCAACCAAACATGATCCCCGGTTTCGAACTCTAGTGGTCGTCTCCTCAAGTCTGCATACTTTTTCTGTCTGTCCCGAGCAGTGTCTAGTCGGTTTAGAATCAGTTGAGTTCTATCCGCGCAATCTTTTACCATTTCTGGCCCTGTTGGCAGTTGTTCCCCGTTGTTTCCCCACCACAAGGGGGTCTTCCAGCGATGCCCACACCAAGCTTCAGATGGTGCCATTTCGATACTGGCATGGTAGCTATTGTTGTATGCGAACTCGGCCATTGTCAAATGATCAGCCCATGACCCTTGAAAGTTGATGGCACACGCCCTTAGCATGTCCTCTAAGGTTTGGATTGTTCGTTCCGACTGGCCGTCCGTCTGAGGGTGATGAGCGGTACTGAAATTGAGTCGGGTTCCCATTGCCTCCTGAAAGCTTTTTCAGAAATGCGAGGTGAATCGCGTATCCCGGTCCGATATGATAGTTTCAGGAACTCCATGATATTTGAACTGATATTGAAGAAATAATTCTGCTAATTCCCCACCCGATGTAGGGGTTCGCAGGGGTATAAAATGGGCTACCTTGGTTAGTGTGTCTACAATGACCCAGATTGAGTCATACCTCTTTTGGGTACGCGGTAACCCAGTGACGAAATCCATAGTGATGATCTGGAACTTCATTTGTGCTCTGGAGTTTGGATATAGCAATCCCGCTATCTTCCTCCGTTCGGCTTTCACTTGTTGGCAGGTGATGCACCTAGCCACGAATTCTGACACGTCTTTCTTCATGTTGGGCCACCAAAATTGGGTACGAAGGTCCTTATACATCTTTACTTCTCCTGGGTGAATGGTATATCCCGATTCGTGGGCTTCTCGCAGAATTTCCCTTCTCAGTCCCCCCTGTTCTGGCACACACACCCGCTGGTTGAAATAGAGGAGCCCATCCTCGTTTTCCTTGAAGGTCGACGTTGGATTGGTACGGGCCAATTCCCGGTATCTTTGGTGCTGCTCGTCGCCTTGGTCCGCGTCCCGTATTCGAGACTTTAATTCCGGTTGTACCGATATAGCTGCTAGGGTGAGTACCGCATTCGTCGCGGCTCCCTTGGTGTCGGTTTGCTCTTGGATCCAGCTGGTGGATACACACACTCCCAAATTCATGTGTCGCATTTCCTTGATCAATTCTGTCTCTTGGGTTATGACTTCTGCCAAATTTGTCGCCCCTTTCCTACTGAGTGCGTCTGCCACCACATTTGCCTTCCCGGCCAAGTACTGTATGTCTAAATCATAGTCCTTCATCAGTTCCAGCCACCTCCTTTGTCTCATGTTCAATTCTTTCTGGGTAAACACATACTTTAAGCTTTGGTGGTCCGTGAATACTCGGCATTTCGCCCCATAGAGGTAGTGTCTCCATGCCTTGAGTGCAAAAATAACTGCTGCCAATTCTAGGTCGTGTGTGGGGTAGTTCTGTTCATGGTTCTTCAATTGCCGTGACCCGTAAGCAATTACTCGTCCGTCTTGCATGAGTACACATCCTAGGCCGTTCCTTGACGCGTCGGTATACACCGTGAACTCTTGGTCTGGTTTAGGCAATGTTAATACTGGGGCACTGGTTAATAGTTTCTTCAAAGTTTGGAAACTCTCTTCTTGAATCTCCGTCCACTTGAAGGTAGTCCCTTTGTGTAGAAGCTGGGTCATGGGTCGGGCCGTCTTTGAGTACCCGGGAACGAAGCGCCTGTAGTATCCCGCTAACCCTAGGAAGCTGCGTATATCTGTTACATTTTTGGGTTGAGTCCATTCTACCACTGCTTTGATTTTATCTGGGTCTACCCGGATACCTTCCCCCATCACTACATGTCCCAAAAATTTAACCTCTTTCATCCAAAATTCACACTTAGAGAATTTGGCGTACAACTGGTGTTCCCGTAGTCTTTGTAATACTGTACGTAGGTCCTCGGCATGATCTTCTTCCTTCTTTGAATAAATCAGAATGTCATCTATAAAAACAATGACGCAGCAATCAAGTAAGTCGTGGAATACTCGGTTCATCAAATCCATAAAGGCTGCAGGTGCATTGGTTAACCCAAATGGCATGACAGTGAATTCATAGTGCCCGTAACGGGTACGGAATGCTGATTTCTCTACATCTTGAGGTTGAATCTTCAACTGATGGTACCCTGATCTCAGATCGATCTTGGAATAAACGGCCGCACCTTGGAGTTGATCGAATAGGTCTTCAATTCGTGGGAGAGGGTATTTGTTTTTTATCGTGACCTTGTTTAACTCTCGGTAGTCGATGCAGAGTCTCATACTACCGTCCTTCTTCCTGACGAACAGTACTGGTGCGCCCCACGGCGATGTGCTTGGTCGTACGAATCCCAGTTCTAAGAGTTCTTCTAACTGAACCTTCAGTTCCTTAAGTTCTGCCGGTGCCATCCGGTACGGGGCCTTAGAGATTGGACGGGTACCAGGGAGTATGTCTATGTGAAATTCGATTTCCCGATCAGGGGATATTCCTGGCAGCTCCTCCGGGAATACATCGGTATACTCAGAGACGATAGGTACTGACGTTATCTCGGGTTTTTTCGTCTCGAGTTGCATTATGGTGACTATAAAGGCGGGACTGCCGCTGTTGATGAGTCTCCTTGCTTGGTTGGCAGATATTGTCGGGGTTCCGCCTCCTCGTTTCCTGAGTCGAATAGAGAGGTCATGGAGGCCTGGCCTGTTAATGACCATCCTCCCTTTCAGGCAGTCAACCGTCACGCCGTTTCGGGTGAGCCACTCAAGACCCAACATTAGATCATAGAGACCCGTCTTAGAGACTATGGGGTTTATCGGAAATTCCCTCCCCGCTATTTGGAGTTTTAACCCTACGCTCCGAAATTTTGGGGTGGTATATTGCAAGGCAGGGGTACTTATATTCAATAATTTACCAGAGTCTCGAGTTGGTACACCGTGTTTTTCTACCCACTCCTTTGCTATAACTGAATGACTACAACCAGTGTCTATAAGTACGAAAGCAGGAATTCCAGATAGTTCAAACATACCAGTCAGAAGATCAGTGGACACGTCTTCTCCTTCGTACTCTTCATTAGTCGGTGTTCCTCCCATCTCACGGTTGCACTGATCATGCGCATGCATTCCCACCCTTTGGTTTCCTTGGTTCCCGCTGCGGTTGTTACTGGGGGGGTTGTAGCTACCGGTCCCTCTGCCAAGTGGTGCTCGTGTAGGTGGACCCGCATTTCCCACTTGCTGCCCGGAATAACCTCGCGGCGCTGGGCAGTCCTTGATGAAGTGTCCTGGTTTGTTACACCGGTGACACACTCCCAAACGGAAACTGCATTGATCAGATGCATGGTTGCGGCCACAGTAGTTGCACGGGGGTGTTGGATTAGACTGGTAATTAGGCCGGGCATCCCCGTAGTTATTTCTGTTCGGGGCCGGTCTCATGGGTTCATCTATCTTGGGTCGCACATTTCTCGATCCCCTGGCTTGGCTGATGCGACCGTCATATGACTCAGCGGTGCTTGCTCTTAACATTAAGTCCGACAGTTGGTTGGTTCCCGGAATGTCAATGATCTGAGCAAGACGGGGGTTCAGTCCCCCGAGGTATTGTTGTCTGAGGCGGAAGTCATCTTTTACGATATCGGGCGCATACCTCATTAGGTTCTCAAACTTGGAGTTATACTCCGCCACTAAGCTGTTCCCCTGTTTCAAACTTGTAAACCGTTGTCGGAGTGCCTCTCTTGACATTGTGTCCATGTAGCGTCGTTCGAACTGGCTTTCGAACTCAGTCCACCCCTTCGCATCGGCGGTTTCACCCCACCCACGTTTCACCTCCTGCCACCAGAATCGAGCATGACCCTCCAGTAATTGGGTCGCTAGCTCTACCCGGTGTTCCTCAGGGGCTCTCAAGATTTGAAGTTTATCCTTGATATTTGCGACCCAGTTTTCTGCAGCGGCAAAGTCACCTGTCCCATCGAAGGTCGGGGGACGTAATGAGGTGAACGATCGGTAGTATTCAAAGAACGTGTCGGCCTCTCTAGGCTGTCGCTGTTCATATTCCATGGCTACCCTGGTCACCCGCTCTAGTCCTTGCAGTAGGGCATTCAGCTGAGGGTTCTCGAGCGGAATCCTAGTTTCGTCATCTGCGTCGTTCGTGTTAGTGTTAGTCCTGGTTCCTTTCGCCATCTCTGATTTCGCTGTGCAAAGGGTGTTTGATGTGAGATTTTCATTCTTCCAAATTTTATATATATATGTACTTGCATTGTTATTAGTTACAGAGTTCATCGTAAAACTTACGGTTATTCAACTCAAGGCAAATAGACGCAATTTAAAGAAGGAATTTAAGATTACGAATCGAACTTTAAATTTCTTTAGATTATAACTGCTAATTTAAATCATTCAACAGAATTTAAGATACATGTGAGGGTTATAACTATATCGTTTCCTTTTCCCTAAAGTGTCCTAATCGGTCTCAAAATATCCCTTAAGTATGTCTTTCCTAACGTGGTACGTCCAGTCGTTCCGAACCTCTGACATTGTGAATGGTTCTGCTTCCCTTTCCGCTCTTATAGCTGGGTCTTCTTCTTCCTTCAGGGGTTTTTCCCCGATGAGCTTGCTCTTATTTCCCGATATTTTCCGCATTTCTGCTCTGACTGGTTGCTCGTGGGGCGGCCAGAACACTAGGCTGCGGTGCGCGCAGTCTATCAGCACGTGGTGCTCCTTGAGCCAGTCCATTCCTAAGACCATATCGTACGCTCCGGTGTCTGCCACGATTGGGTCCACTCGCCATTTTCCATTCTGCGTGTTCACATGAAGATCCGGACAGTATTGCTCTTCCACACTATGTTCGAGCCCTGCGAAGAAACGGCGTCTTCCGGTATTCTTCACCCTGAATCCGCTAGCCTCCACCACGTGTGGTGAGATGACGGAGTAAGGAAAATTGACGGAGATTGCAGTATTGGCAGTGATTCCGGACAAGTCGACCCATCCGACCATTTCCTTGACTCTTACGGTGGCTGAGAACGTCCTTAGCCAATTGGGCTGTCCGTTAAATTGATTTGCCATCTAAGAAAATAATCTATTTTGCTTATCTATTACAAAATTAAATTGGTTCAATCTTCCAAGAAAAAATATATTTGTTATACTTCAAAATAAGTTGTACCGTTACTACAAAAGCATAATCCGTCACTAAATATTATATACATTTGTTACTAATGGTACGCTCAGCTCATATAGTTTGGGTCTATGATCTAACGCCGCATCCTATTGCTAACGCTCTCTTAGCGGAAGTTTATTGATATTGTATGTGCTGGCTCTGATACCAACTAAGTTGTCACACCCCCAGACAACCCGCCGCGCATTCAGACGCAAGGCGTTAAGCACATCACATACATCATCAATAACACAACCAACAAGCCACTATATTAAAAATAAATGGGGTCCACAAACAAATAGAAAGGGAAAATATGTCAGACATGGCTAGTCAAACAGTTACCGCCATGTCTACACAATATATTGTTCATACAAATGTAAATTAAAACAAATAGTGGCTACTTTAATAACTTCCGCTAATTCCTCACTCGCGGCCTTCCTCTATGTCTCCTTCTTCATTTCCTGGAACCCACATAAAAGGTGGTACGGTGAGAGATCGAACTATCTCTCAGTGCGGGATTTAGTTCCAGCCCGGTTGTTTTTACAAATCAATGCATTTAATACCCCAAATAACATAAAAGTAAAGTTTTCAAAATTACCCCCAAATTTCCTATCAATTCGGATATGCAATCATTTTAAAACAACTTTCATTCCCGCCCCTTTTTGATTCACATTTAAGGTTTTTAAATTCCACACTCTGGAAATCCATGCCCGTACATGGAAATCCGGCGAATCGCCACACAAGGACGACCCGTTCAATCACACTCTAGATGGGCCATTGCGGGGACCCATCCGGCGAACCGCCACACAAGGACGACCCGTTCTGTTCACACCTCACACTCTGGGGTCTGCCACACACGGACAGTCTGATTTTCAAAGCACATGCTGAGCCGCCTCGCACGGACGGCCCTAATTTAAAGAAAACAATTCATTCACATTCCCCATTCCCAATTCACAATCACAATTCCTGTCAACTCAATTCCATGCATCAAGAATTCCTATCGTGCAATTCTAAACAAAATCAAACGAATGTTCGATATTCACAACATGCAGTTTATCTACCAGATTTTGAAAAAGGGTTACTTACCTCAATCCATGCATTTTGGTATTATTTGTAAAAAAAGACCAGGAACCCGCACCTGTATTCTCAGTGACTTCGTTTGAGCGTGTGTCGGAATCTCGCGTATTCTCAGCGTCTCCTAGAGTCTCGCGGTTTGCTCCTAAGTTTTTAAACGCTTGATTAGGTTCTTATTTCTATTTAATCTAAAGGATTTATACTCAATTTAACACCCTTAGTCTCGCATGATAACCATAAAAAGAAAGACTTAGTCCTATGACCCTATTCACAATTTCTATTTGTATTTATGGCAATTGTCATCTAAAGGTCAAGCACGAGTATCTAATCCACATCAATTCCAATATATAATTCACAATACTTATAACTCTCAATTCATTTCCCACAATTCAATTTAACAAAATAAACCACCACCCTCGATTCTTCCTACTAATTCAATTTGGTATAACTAAATTGGGTAATAACCTTGATTCTTGTACTGATTAGATTGATTTTAAGAGGGAAGGGGTTCGGTTTGGATATTGGGTTATTGGGTTTAGGCTTTGGTCCATAGAATTTCGGGTCTAGGGTTAATGGGTTTCGGGTCTAGGGTTCTTTGGGGTTCGGCCGGCCAAGGGGAAGGGAGAGGGAGAGGGCGGGGTAGAGAGAGAGAGCAGGGGGTGGGGTTCGGCTGGGGTTCTTCGGGTCAGCAGCGGCGGCCAAGGGAGGAGGGGGGCTTCGGGTGTGTGGTGGGGCTGGGCTTGTGGCCGGCGGCAGCCAAGGAGAGAAGGGAGGCGGCAAAAAGAAAGAGAGAAAGAGAGAAAGAGGCTTACAGTTAAGAAGAGAGGAGAGTTGGTTGTGGAAAGAGAGAGGAGAGGGGTAGGTTAAATGGGTGGGAATTGGGCTTAATTTAGATTTGGGCTTTTCCAATTTGAGTTTGCTTAACAGGTTACGACATCTATTAATATAATTCGGCTAAATTGAAGCGTTATTTCTCCTAAATTTTTACCGTCTGCTATGTATTTATTCCTATTAATTGCTGATCTCTGATTTAATTCATTTTATTATTTTCTAAATTGGATTCTGTAGAAATTTAACCATACCAGTATTTAGAGGCGTTACAAGACTTGTGTCCAGTTTATTAGAACTAACGAAACATACAGATTTCAAGTACAAAAGTTCACTTGACTCTCTCTCTCTCTGCTACTATGAGAACTAACACAAAAGATCATATGAATTTGATATTTGGAAGGCCACACAAGCCTTATCGTACAATACAAACGTGTGGTCTTAATTTCTAGCACAACTTCCTGTACAATACACGTGTGTGGCCTTAATTTTTTTTTTTTTCAACAAATCAATTAGATTCAATTTCAAGAAGAAATGGGTTGTGATGTCACAAGTTTTTTTTTTTTTTTTAGTGGAAATATGTAGGTATTTTGATTAAAGAACTAAAGTACTGTCTCAAATTACATCTATTGAAACTGCAAATAAAACTACTCATACCTAAAGAAAGAGGAAACTGACAGTAAAATTGTGCTTAAAAGAAACTTGCACTGGTTGGAACTAGCTACATTAATTGGAACTAAAGTTAAAATCTGAATTGGGTTTATGATTCTTGTTTTTTATTTATTTTTTTAATTTGAATATAAGAATTATCTAGACATTTTTTTATTTAATTAATATTATTCTGTATTTTAAATTGGTTAAGTCTAAGATTGAAGATATTAATTAATAAGAAATCTGACTATAAATTAGAAAATAATATATTTAAAAAAATTATTAATTTGAATGGGATTATGGATAATTTTTCTAATAAAAAAAATCATGGTTGGTATGTAATTGAATCATGGTTGATATTAATTAATAAGAAACCTGAAATTACTTAAAAGTGTACAATACAAGCATTAAAATCTGAAATATTTATTAATATCCAAAATTTATATCAAATTTTGGAGAATACACACGTTTTCAACAAAATTCTGAAAATAACCAATCCGCCAAATTATTTGGCGGATTTGGATTGCCGAAATTTCAATGGAAAACAACTTTCCGTTAAATAATTCAATGAAAATAGGATTTCTGAATTTTTTTTATTTTAATTAAATAGAAGATGTTATGATTTTTTTATTTTTTCTATTGAAATATTAGAAATATTTTTATATTTCTTTTGGAAAATTGATGGGTACTATAGAATTGAATTTGCTAGAAATACTACGACAAATAATCCAGATTAATATTTTTCAGACATGATTTTTGTGGTTGTAGAAAAAATTAAAATATTTTCAGAATTTGTTGGATATTAATAAAAAAATTGATATTTTTTTTTGGATATTAATAAAAAATTTCGGCATTAAAATTGTAACTGTGAAATTTATGGGCTGTCAACGTTGGCAATCCAACGGCTGATCTCTGATTGAGTAGTTGATATCTGATCATAAATTCAGATCCAGTCAGGTACCAGATCTGTTAGATTAAGATCCGAATCAATTATTTTAATCTGATAGGAGAGCGCTGAATCAGAAATTTGTTAAAAAAAAAATGGCATGATCACGTGATTTTAATTTAATTTTATTATATTTTATGTCAGCAATAAAAAAACTCGGAGCGGTTCACTCGCAACCGCTATTTTATTTCGATTAAAATAAAAAAAGCGCGCGATATTTGTGGACCACTGAAAGAGTAGATATCTCATAAAAAATTGGTTTGTCTCTGTCCGCGTGGCCCACAGCTCACCCGTTGTCTTTGCTTGATTCGTTCCTCTAACCAAAACCGATTTGATCTGATCTTGGCTGCTCTGATCAATCCTATCCATTACTCTACATCCTTTTAGGTAACAAGTTATACATTCAACTAGAATTCTACTCGCTATATGTATTGTTTCACAGAAGCTATTGCAGAGTAAACAGTGACTGTACCTCCTGTTGAGGTAGTGTATATCCCTAAAGTAATTTTAAATTTGAGTTTTGACATGGACCGTACGATGAGAATCTGTATCATCGGAAACCTTTATAATCGTGCAGATTCTGATCGGACGGTCTGATGTCAATCTTAAATTTTAAGTTACTTTAGAGATCAGAATTCTGTTGTCTCTATCTTGTAAACAAATATCTTTTTTAATAATAAATAGAGAAGAAAGGAAGTTCGGTGTCGATTACCATTTTCCAACCACACATTTTCTCTACAGATTTTCATGTAACAGTTTATACATTCAACTAGAATTCTACTCGCTATATTTATTATTCGACAGAAGCTGATGTAGAGGAAATAGTGACTGCTACTCCAGTTTCTCAAGTCCATATCCCATAAAGTAATTCAAAATTTGAGTTTTGATACCGACTGTCCGACTAGAATCAAATCCTTGAAACCCTTTAATAATCGTGCAGATTCTGATCGGACGGTCTGAATTCAAACTTAAATTTTAAGTAACTTTAGAGATCTGAATTCTGTTATCTCTAACTAGTAAACAAATCTTTTTATTAATAAATAGAGAAGAAAGGAAAGATCGGTGTCTATTACCATTTTCCAACCACACATTTTCTCTCAATGACCACCGCCACATCTCCGCCGCTTCCAAATCCTTCCACCGCCACCTCCTCCGTCGATCCTCCGTCGCTGATCTATCTCCTGCCAGAGGACCTCCTTTTGAAGATCCTCACACTGCTCCCCTCCGCCACCGATCCCCGCCAACTCCCTCGTCTCTCCGGCGTCTCCCGCCGCCTACGCCACCTCCTACGCTCACCGCTCCCCTCCTCCCTCCCCCTGCCTCTGTCCCCCTCCCCCTCGGTTCCTTACCACACTCTTCATAAGCTCACCGTCTGCTGCCCCGGCCTCCTCCATGCCGGCGTCCTCCTCCACAACCAATCATCTGATTTTGGCCTCTCTCTTGACATCGGTCCCGATCTCTCACTCCCTTCCCCTCCTCTCCCTTCCCTTCCCCCTCCTCCCCATACCAACACTGCTGTTGCCACGGTCACTTCTACCCCCACATGGTCTCTCTTTGACGATCTCTACCTAGATTCCTCCTATGATATGTCAGAAACCCAAGATTATGCTGCTCACATTTCCGATTCAGCCAATCTCACCCCCTCCGAAACAATTCCTGCTGATACTGATCCTGTAGATTCCACCAAAGAACAACTGGATTGTTCCTCATCGAATCAGCCTCAGAATTGTACTGATACTTCCTCTCCTAAGAGGAGAAAGAAGCATGGTAGAAGGAAGAGATGGATGGGACCCACCAGTTCACACTTGGCAACTGGTAATTGGTCGTTAAGCCGTGAACAAGGTAGCAAGTTGTTGGCTTCGAGATTTCGTGGTGATTCCTTGTATATATGTGACTGGCCCGGGTGTGTGCATCAGGAAGAGAAGCGCAAGTACATGCTTTTCAGGGGTGTTTTCGAGGATTTCAAGAAATCGAGGGTGTGGAAAACAATTGGGGATTCCAAAAGGGGGAAAATCAAACTCAATTGCGCGTATTGCACGTGCAATGAAATGTGGGACTTGCACTCGGCCTTCTGTTTGAGAGGTTTCATAGGGTTTCATGAGGACGGTGAGCCGGTGGTTCGGGCTTTTGTGTGCGATAACGGGCATGTATCAGGTGCATGGACCGAAAGGCCAATGTATGGTTAATTTTTGTTGTTTTGCATTTGAAGAAAATATTGTGCAGGTACCAGTATAAGAAGCTACATGTATTTAAATGAGACTGTCTATACTCCATATTATTATTGGATATCACTAAGGGTTGTTATTGTTGTGTTCTTAGTATGTTATGTATTTTGTGGTTTTATTGGTTTACATGTGTTATTTAGATAATTTCTCTTTGTATTAATTTGGGTGTGTTTATTTATAGTAAAAGAATTAAATGATTATGTTGGAAACCATGTTGTACTTTCTTTTTATTTTTGTGAAAGGAAAAATATGTTCTACTTGTATTCATGTCTTGGATATTTCCTAATAAATTCTACTTCAATTTCTACATATGAATGCTGAAATAGTTGATTTTGTAGTGATAATTAAATGTTACTGCACTCAAATATGTTCAAATTGGTAAGGAATTTCAGTTCTGGGTAGAAACACCATTTTGATCTCTCTGGTAACTTTTTTTTTTCTTTCAACAAGATCAATTAGATAAAATTTCAAGAAGATATGGGCTCTGATATCACTAGTTACTATGATCTTATCTTCTCAATTCATATTCAAATGCACGAATTTGATACCGAAATCTAAGACGAATACTTAATCTATGTTTAGTCTTTGTCTTAGTCTTGCTCGACTTCAATTTCAAAACATTGGTTTCAATCTTTCAAAAGAACAATAAAGCAGGAAACCTACATAAAATTGAAAGAAAAGAAAAGACCAGGAAAGGAAAAGTAGCATTTTAAATGAGTGAAGTTACGGGAACGGAGTAGGTCCGATGCCCAATGGACCTACTTTTAGGTTCAACGAGCATGATGACTGTCCGATCTAATTTAAGATTTGTGCGCACGAAAATTGAAACAAATACGCACGCATTTTAAAGCATTTCACACGAATCTTGAAGCAAATCAACGGTGATTAAATCCATCGAACTAGAGTAGGTCCGATGCCCATCGGACCTACTCTCAAGTGAAGTTACGGTACTATGCATAGCGCATATTGGTCCGTGCTATGAATTAATATCTCCATTTCCAAATGCCAAACAATCGATCTAAACCATTTAACATGATTTTCATAGAAAAACGTACTTGTAGATCAATTTTTACATCTTTTTAAACATTTTTACTATATTTTAAGATATGTAGAAAATCACTTGATATAAACATTTTCATAAAGTAGTGATTTCTATCTAAAAAAATAAGAAAAAATTCTAAAAAATGTAAAACTTACTCTGTAAGTACATTTTCATATGAAAATCATATTGAACGGTGCAGATTGACAGTTTAAATTTTGAAAACAAAAAATATTAATTCATAGTACGGACCAATCTACACTATGTATATGCCACAACTTCACTCCACTTTAGATACTAAATTAGCAACACAACAGCTTGCTCCTATATGCAAAATACAAAAACAACTGTAACATATAACACAACTCTATCTAATTCTTTCTTTTTTACCTTTTCTACGAACACATTATATATATCTACGAATCGAGAACATTCTTACAAACAATAACTTGTGCATCATTTGATACCTTCTCAAGTCGGTGCAACTTCTCTACATCCACTGTTGAACTGACTTCATCCAGAAAAACTCTCTTCAGTGCCGGTGCAGATAACAGTAGAAACGACAGGAAGGAATATTCAAATTCTGAAGGGGTCAAATAGCAAAGTTCGACAGTTTTTAAGTGCTTGAAGAAATCTCTGTTGGCCTTTGAACTCCAGTAATTTGTGCCAAGGGTATTATCACCAGAACAGAGCTGTAACATGTACCAGAAATTCAGCATTTAAAAAAAAAAAAGACTGATCAGAAATTCGAAATTAACAAAATTTCACTGACGATAGTGTGTAAATAACTTCATTTTACTCCCTGAATCCAAACCCAATCACTCAAAAATTGAATTAACCAGAAGTCTGCATTTCCTAAATCAGATCCGATCATTTCGACCCGAAACCGCAAAAACCTAAATTTAATAATCAGATTGAAGATGATCGAATCCAATCCTCGAAAGGTTCTACATGAACTCTGTATTGATGTTGAAACTCAATACTATGGAATTAACCAAAAGCCCCAAATAAATACAAGATAAGATGTTTCTCACAAAAATCAAATTAATATTGGACATTTGCTACCTTTACATGCATGCACAGTATTGATATTTAACAAATTTTACATTTTAAAATTTAATACTATGGAATTATCTATATTAAAATGTGCTTGGAGACCAAATTTTACATTTTTTTAAACTTTGTACTATTTTTTTTAGATAGATAGAAAATCAATATTTTTCAGAAAAATCTGGACCATAAAAAAACAGTGATTTTCTACCTATAAATAAAAATAGTAAAATTTTTCCAAAAAATGTAAAATTTGGTCTCCAAGCACATTTTAATACGGATATCATGTTGAATGGTTCGGGTCAACTGTTTGAACTTTAAATTCACAAAATATGGGTGCAAATTAAAACATTCTCTTTAATTCCCAAAGCACAATAGCCCAACTCTAGACATATAGATATAGAAGAGAGTACCTTCAATGTCAAACACTGTAGCTTATCGGCGCTGTGAAATAAAGCAAGCACAAAACCGGCATCTTGATAATCCCCAGGATTCATTTCGATTTGAATTTCCTTTAAGTTGTTGAAATGAAATGGAAGAGTCTCAAAAGGAGGGTCTTCCACCAGTTCCTGAAAACAAATGTGGATAGAAGCATATTAGCCGTAGTATATTACACAATGTAGATAAATTTATTATTTGGTCCCGAAATATATACAAACAGGAACAACAAAAAAGAATAAAAAAATAAATAAATGGAAGAAAAGAAAAAAAATACCACCCAAACTTCTATGTTCCTAGAGCATACTGCAGTAAGATCACCTAAACCAGTAAGGTAATTTCCTTAAAAACTAACAAATGTGCCTTTTGAATTGAAGTTTCTTACAGAATTGGTGAGATGTTTAGGTCTGGATCTCCCCTAGTAACCCAATTTGAGTTTAGATCCGGATCGTCCGATCATAATTCATGCCAGAGCAAATCGGACAGTCCAGATCTAAACTCAAAATTTGGGTTACTGTAGGAGATCTGAATTCGGTTTAGGTGACATATAAGTGAAAAATAAGCCAACAATTGAGATAACAATTTTGGGAGAGAACTCCAACTTCCCCGATGTTATTTAAATTGAACCAAAAATCTCAGAATCTATCATAACTAATGCCAAGGCATTTACAAGGGGGAAAAAAATAAACAGTTTGAATTACATACATACCCTCATGTAAGCATGGTTCATCTCCAGCCTTTCTAAACCATGAAGAAATTTGAATTCTTCAACAAAACTGCCCCTTTGCACGTTATTTGAGGGACCAAATTTCGTGATGCACGCTGTCTCTAAATTTGGTGTCTCAAGTTTTAATTTTCTAACACAACCCCAAAACCGTAATATACGAAGACTGCACGATTGGATCTTCAAATTTGAATCCGGATTCAGCACAAAAGAATCTAGTGTCAGATTCCGTAGCGAAGGGCAACTCACCACCCACCTCTCGATATCTTTCATAGAGATCTCGCAGCAGTTTAGATCTAGGGTTTCTAACTTCTCAAGGCCATTGATACTGTTTGGTACCACCACATGGCACTTGTGAAGAGACACATGTTTTAGTGAATGGCAAGAGAAGAAGGCCGATGGAATCTCGTACCAGTCAAGCTCTATAACAAGGTGCTCGATTTTTCTTCGTACCAAAATGGGTATCCATTTATCCATTGGTTTCGACAAATCCAACCCGCTAGCAATGTCGAATTTCATAATTGCGCCTTTAGTGCATGCTAAAACCTTATCACCTACTTTTTTAAACTGTCTCACTTCTAGAGAGTTGGTACCTTTCCAATGATCGGTCCAAACAGAGACACAATGCTCATCTCGAAGCACAATTTCTGGCATTGAAATCCATGCCTCTTTCCAGGAGCGGGATAGGAGGCATGTTCTGACAGCCTCTTTTACTGGCAAGCGAATTAGAATGTTCTCCTTTATTAATTCTGGTAGATCACTCAGTGGATCCCCTCCAATTACTGGAGCGACCTTTTTTCGCCTTGACCTACGAAGAACCAATGAATACGGCATTTTTGCCGCACCTACGTATAATAAATCATAAAGAAAGGGCTTTAGTTTATTCAGAATTTCATGCATTTTCAATATAGATTTTGGAAATAAGTACATTCCAATGAAAATCACATTGTTAACCTTCCATGGCACTTGACATTCACTCTCTCACATACACAGTAATCTCTTTAATGTTTTTTTTTTTTCGAAAACATCTGAATTTGTGAAAAGATCTTGAATTATATTTTAGGTTTTAATTGCCAAGAAAACTGTATTGAGAAGTAACTCAAGGCACGGCCTGATTTTAGGAAATATATCTGCAGTTATTCTCAGGGAATAACAGGAACCTGTTATTCGGATTCCAACCGTTCATATTTTTCCATGCGCGAATCTCAACTAAATTTTTTTTTATGCGTGAATCTCAACGGCTGGGATCAGAATAACAGGTTCCTGTATTTGTTGGGAATAACAACAGATTTATTTCCCTGATTTTATAGTGTTTTTTTTTAACATTACAATCAGAGGGAGAGAATTGAAAATTAATTTCACCTCAGATTGAAAATTAGATATTTCCATTAAGAACAACTCTACTGTTAGATAAGATTACTACATTGATTTAAAAAAAAAAAAAAAAAACTTACCTTAGCATATAACCAATTCTTGAGCCTGAGAATTCACTTGCCCTACCAGTAGTAACCAAAACAAAGCAAAAAAATAGGATCAGGCCTTGAATAACAGACTGATATCACATGAAATCAAATTCTACTAAATTACACTGTTTCATGAGAGAATTTCAGGATCAATGTTGAACCAATAAGTATCGATTTCCACCAAAAGAAATCGCAGAATTCAATTTCAAGAAACTCTTAAAAGATTAAATCAAAAAAGATGAGAATTCATACAGTGATCGGCGCTGAGACTGTAGAGAGTGAAAAGGAAGGGGGAATGAATGTTGATACAAAGGGAAAGGGAAGGAGAGGAAGAGGGGTTTTCGCTTTGCACCTTTTCGTATTCACCGACTGGAGCTGAGAAATGGGAATTGAGAGAGAGAGGGGTTTGGGTTTAAAGGCGTACGGAGTATAAATATAATAACAGAGAAGTTTACGCTTCATACAGCGCACAAACTATGGAATTGAAACAGCGCTAAATATGGTTCATGCGCTGCATCAAGCCGAAACTACTCTGTTAAAACTTTCACCCAGTACGGAACTAATTGGGTCCGGTTCGACTTTCACGGTTTATTTTTGTTATTTGTGTTACACGACTATTGGGCCGGAATGGGCTTGGTTTACAGGGAAGAGATATCTGATTAATTGGGCCGGGTCCGGCAAATGCTCCTAGGGAAAAGATATTGACCGGTTCGACCTTCACGGATTATTTTAATTTGTATGACCCGACTAATTGGGCCGGAATGGCTTGATTACTTGGGCCGGGTTTTAGTTAGACTTGTTTATTTTTTCCATTTCTTCTACTTCTTGGTAAATGCATATAACCTATATTTTATGTTTGAATATTGGAGCCCAAATTTTTGTTCAATACCCTCAAACAAAAAAATAGCAAATCTACTCTGCGCATTGAATTTAAAAAAAAAAATAACCTAACCGCCCCACGTTGAGACGGTTTTCTCCTTTTTGTTTTTACAGATGTTTAGCTGACTGCTCTACGGTGGGGCGATTTGCTATAATTTTTTCTTTTTAGAGATGTTTAGTGTGTATAGAATTAGTCAATTTTTTATAGATGTTTAGTGGGACAATTGTCAGTTTTACGTCTCCAATTGGTGCCTGGCTGCTGTTTAAGTATTTGCATAATCACCGTTGGATCTTTGCTGGATCCAATAAGGTGTGCCAATTGAACATTGCGCGGATCCTCGTAATATATAGTTTTGTTAGATTGATCCAAGTTAACCGTTTTATTTTTCTCTTTTCATAATTTGGGTTAATGTGTTAGTCGTTAAATTAGAAATTGTGGGGAATTATTTTTTAATTGAAGTATCATTTGATTTAGGATTATTTCTTGTGAAACGATTTGTTCAAATATCTCTTTTGGATTTGTTTTGTGTGTTGTTCATTGGGAGGTGGTACTTGATGTTTTGGGCTATATTAGCATAGCTACACTGTTTTGCTATCTTTGCTTGTAATATGTGGCCTGAAAGATATTAAGCTGTTTAGAAAAATAATTTCTTGTGGAAATGTCTATATGTAGGGTAATATTTTATCTAATATTTACAGTACTGTATAGTCTCATCTCAAGTGAGTGTGCTCTTATGATGTTGTTAATTAGCTGAGTACTAATATTTTATCTAATATTTATAGTCATACTCTTTATAAAAAGTATATATGATGCTCCAGCATGGTATTCGGCTTATTATGCCTTGATGTGTCCATTATGAGACCTATAAGGCTATAACAAGTTGAGATTGCAAATTAGAATGCATCTCCAAAGTAATCTAATGTGACATGATCTTGTAGGGCACCATATATTCTATCACAAAATCTAATCGATGTAACAGTACAGATCCGATCCTTGCAAAGAATTAGATGATCATTATCTGTAATAATCGTCTTAGCTCTTGCTGATCATTTATATTTTTTTTAATTGATTACGTATCATATATACTCATCTAGGATAGGTGTCATATAATATACAAATTAAATGGAAATATGAAGATCTCTGCTGGATAAAAAAAAAATATTTTTTTAGCAAACCGTCCCACGGTGGAGCGGTCGGCTAAACATCTGTAAAATAAAATAAAAAAGAAGAGCAAACCGTCCCAACGTGGGGCGGCTAAGTTATTTTTGAAAAAATGTCAATACGAGGGTAGATTTGCTATTTTTTTTAGGAGGGTATTAATAAAAATTTCGGTATTGGAGCACACCTAACGTCACTCTTGCACGAGAGAAATATGTGAATTTCTTATCCTAACAGGACCCTTCGTTCTTAATTGAATGATCCGAGTGAACTAGACAAGGACATGCATGGAATTTTAACAGTATGAAATTAACAAATGTTTATCTCAGTTTGCATTAACAAATAATAATTAAACTGTATGAAATTTAATTATTATATTACATATATATTCATAACGTATATATAAATTTATTTATTTTTTAACTTTTTTTATAAATTTCTTAGCAAGATTATTAAAAGGGAAAATCTATCGTGATGTGTGTAGCATAGTGACATGAAGTGCTACCCCCTCAAAAACCTACTACATAGATCAAATGAAGAATCCAAACTGTTAGAACTAATCTACTTCACGAGTGATCTATTTCTATATAAAATGTATCAAATTTTGCATTTATTTAGTATAAAGTCAAATAGTAAAAAAATAATGAAAAATGAATACATTAAAATTAACTAATAAATCTTTATTTTTTGACCGCTTGAAATTTATATTACATGTATTAAAATATTTATAATCTGTGCATGTAAATACATCACTCATGAATCTAAGTAGATGGGTTTCAATATTTTTAATTTGTCGTTGAAACATATATAATTTTTTTTTTGAGAAAGTACTTGTCACTATGTTTTGGGAATAATTTAACTCTAGTCAAGGGATCTAAAATTTTGCAGCTACATGTGACAAGTCGTCATTCTGTACTGGGTAAAAACTGAAGTCTAGATAAAAAGTTCAGAGCATTTGATTCAAATTCATTACTAATTCTATTTTAGTGATGAAATTGTCATCCTCATCTAGTAAGATATCATGTCAGTAACATCTGATCTAATTAACACCAGTCAGCCGGCTGACTCTCAGGTGGTGGCGTACCAAGATGGAGGCTCAGATTTGCTGCTGTTGAGGGGTGCTGGCTCACTAGCTTCTTGCCAAGAATGAAGACAAGTTTTTTTTGTTGTTTCGATCCGAATTTAGGATCATTACGTTACCTTAACCCTTTCATATGTGGCTTAGTTTTAGCTTGTCGGTTTTCCTTAACTGTGATATGGTGGCTTCTTAAACGCCGAGTTTTTGTGTTTTACTCTGCGTTAGGGATTTATATCTTACATTAGTCTTGCGGACTTACTTTCTGTTTTTTTTTATGTAAGTTAACTTGATTTCATCTCTAATGAAATGAGCCTCAGTGCCTTTTATCAATAAAAAAAAAATTAACACCACTCAACAACAATTAGAGCAATTAAGGTACCTTACAACTCGAAGATTTTTCTTATGCTTTCATTTTATCTGTAAATAATATCTAAAATTGAGCTGAAATATCCAAGAAAAGCCGGAAACCATATGAGAAACTACCGCCTAAGCACAATGAACAGAAATGAAAGACAAAGAAGCTGGCATCTTCAAACTGCATCAAATAATATACTTGATATATAAGCACCAAATCACATCCTTAGCAATACTTCAATAGCTGAATCACAAGAGACTCACCTTATGTCCATAGTTTGGTCGAAAAAGGTCGGTACGAGTCCACGCTCGAGTTTGTCTAGCGGAATAATAGTCTTTCAATAAGAGCTTTTTCACATCCACTGGTGCCCTTCTTTGACATAAAACCTGTACGTAGGCCTTACTAATTAAATACTAAGTTGATAAAAGAGTTTTAAGAGTACACATTACATCTAACTGGAAGTTAACAAAATATCAAATAGTAATTGTAGTGGGATATTCCTCACGGATACTGTCGGTATACCCTCGCGGATACTCCTGTTACAAATAGAAAAAACACCTTTTTGTCGGTATACCTTCGCAGATAGTCACTTTTGATACTGTCCCATTCTTGTAATGAACAAAAAGTAATAGCAATGAGTACTAGTATGAAAGCATGTAATGCAAGGCAGTATAATTTGAATCCGTATCCTCCGAGGTACCTGAAAAGAGAATCACAATTAGTGGATCCGAACTGTTCTTTTTAACTTGACACGAATCTCAAAGCCCAATAATACTGCTGAGAGTAAATCTCAAACCGTAAAGTGAGAGGAATCTTTAACAGCACCTGAGAGGATACTTGTCCGTATAATCTAATCCTGCCACTATTATCTCTTGTGGCACATGTAATTGGGCTGAGCTGTCCTTTGACTGATGGCTAGGTGCCGAATTAAAATATTCTTTTTGGGCAGAGTGATATATTTACAGTACTTGTTGAGCCCATTATTAATTACTTCTTTATTTATCTTTTATTTAATTTATCGGACTACAAACTATAGGTAAGAATCTAAATTAATCTTTTGCAAAGTGCTAGCTCTGCAGGATATAACTATATGTATTTCTTCTTCAATTAAAGTAAATACAAATTAATGTACTGATTCGCTTTTCTATCATCTCATTTATGTTTTCGTTAGCAACATATATATTGATTTTTTTTGTTATTTCATAACAATGTGTTAAATATATATAATTGACATAATAGTCCACTACATATCATCATTAATATATTTCTCTTTTTTGTTGAGATCAAAATATAACTTTTCTGTTTGCCTTTCAAAACTTAATTTATGGATAGTAATTTTGCACTAGAGCACAACAGACTTTCTGCGACCGGTTTTCTGCGACCCGGTAGCAGAAAGTCAAGGCGCCGGTCGTAGATAGTAATCCTGGTCGCAGAGAGTCAATTCCGGTCGCTGAAACTCCGGTCGCTGTAAGCATTGTCGCAGATACTCTTCTGATGACATCACCGGTCGCTGATACATTTTTTGCGACCACTTTTTTTTTGTCGCTGTTATTTTTTCTGACGTCAAGAAAAAAGGTATCTGCGACCAAAAAACGGTCGCTGATACTTAAAACCGGTCGCAAAAAGTCTTTGTCAGGTTTTTGGAATTTTTTTTATTATTTAAATTTTCACCAATTAATAATTGATACGACACGTATCAACATACAACATAAACATACAAACAAATTTAAACATAAACATCGATATATACAAAACATCCAAAACTAGCGTGATGGATTCTCAAAACAAAGAGTAGAAAAATATTCGAAACAAAACATTAATTCCTGTGAAAGATTATAAACAAGTGAAACCAAATGGGAAATTAATGAAAAGATCATATGAACATATATAAAATACAAATGATGTGATATATAACATGGAATCAAAAAGAGGATAGAATCCATTATAATTAGTTCCTACATGACACATAGAGTGGTATTGGTACTGGTGGCTACATGTTTTGATATATATTAACATATTTACAATCAGTATTTACCTAGATATGTATATACTACCCACCATTTCATCAGATGATGTACTGGGCCCCACAACATATCAATCCACTTCTATTTACAACATTTTTAGGCCCATTTCTTACTCTTAGTCCTAAGCTTATTGAGCATGTCCCTCCATAAAGCTGTATAAAAAAACATCAAAGGTTATTTGTGAAAGATAAAACATGGTATGGTATTTGGTGTGATGAACTTCTGAATTTAACTAAAACTCTCAAAAGGAAGAAACATCGTACCAGCATCCTTGTACCGTTCTTCAACAGCCGCAATAAGCATGTTACGTACCAAACCAAACTCCTTCGCCTCAATGCAAGGCTGCCCATCAGGTCTACATCCATCAACCACAACCAAATATTAATTATAAAGAGAACTAGAAATTTTTGATTGGGGGGCTGAAATGTAAAATGCAAAAATATATAATGTGTGGTAGTTGGGATTTGAACCCAAATCTCCACTACCACAATGTGAAACTCTAACACTATGATACAAACACACATTTGATATTATAAGAGGGGACTAATGAGGTATTACAAGGGCATATGAACAACAATGTATAAATAAAGTTTTACAAGGGCATGAACATAAATGTACCTATCAAGTTTAGTAAATAGTAATCCATCAGAAAGAGTAGCAGGTGCTAACTTGGTCTGCTCTTCCTCTCTTTCTTTCCCTTTCAATCTTCACCCAATTCCACACGCAAATTGATCTGATTCGTCAAAACCCGTTAAACAAGTTATAAGAAATCAAGACTTCAATTATTTTATCTGCTAGCTTGTTTTCTTTGTTGTCAATCATACCAACACAAAGCCAAAGGGATCAGCAAACCAACAAAAGAAAACAAACAAGCCCGATAGGCCGGTACTGGTAACGGTACCAGTAAGGCAAAGCTGGAATTTTCAATTAAAGCAACTAAATTTGATTAAGCAAAGCTGGAATTTTGATTTCAACAGAGTCCATTCCAACTAATAATACCAACTTGTGCTTAGACCCTTCTTACAAGAAGTATTTACTCCAGTTTTGTAAATCAAGGCCTTAAAAGGAATTAAATTAAGTTGAAATTCTACTTAAAGACAACACAACCCAAATTATCAAGCCCAGGTATTAATTGTGTGTTGACTGCCAACCTCAATCGGGTTCAAACCCGTTATAGAATCAATAGAGAAAAAGAGGAATATTCATAATTTATGTTTCATTAATCTCACAGAATCAATAGAGGTATAAATTTCAGTTTCATTTGGAATCTCACAGAAATAAAAAGGAGAACTTGGCGGCAGCGGCAGCGGCAGCGGGGGTCGGGCGATGCGGCTGGGGCAGCGGGATCGGGTGGTGCGGCAGCGGCAGATCGAGGGATCGCGCTGTTTTTTTTTTGGCTAAACCTAAAAAATGGCGGGGGTCAGGCGGCAGAGAAGAAACACTTGGCGGGTTTTTGAAGTGAGACCCTTCTGCGACCGGGCCAAATCGGTCGCTGAAAGGTGGTTGCGCCGGTCGTAGAAGGGGTCGTCACCAAAACCATTCATTTATTTATTTATATATATAGAGTTGGGCTACGGTGCTTCGCGAAGTAAAGTGAGTGTTTTACTTCACACTCATATTTTGCGATTTTAAAGTTCAAAATGTCGATCCCAACCGTTCAAATTGATCTCCATATTAAATTGTGCTTGGAGACCAAGTTATTTTTTGGAATTTTTTTACTATTTCTTTAGAATTTTTGAAAATTGTTGTTTTGATGGTCCAGATTTTTTAAAAAACAGCGATTTTCAAAAATTCTAAAAAAATAGTAAACAATTTCCAAAAAATGTAAAATTTGATCTCCAAGCACAATTTAATATGGAGATCAACTTGAAATGGTTCGGATCGACGTTTTGAAGTTTCAAATTGAAAATATAGACATAAAGTAAAACACTCATTTTACTTCGCGAAGTACCGTAGCCTCATATATAAATATCTCGTTCAAGAAAATTGCATTTATATTGCCTCATAATATCAAAATTAAGATGGAAAAACAATGTGCTGTGGTGTATATACTGGTATTGTTAGATCTACGACACCTAATCATGATAATCTTTATTAATGAGTCATTAGGTGAAGTTCCAGATAAAAAGAATTATAAATAAGTCGCATTGGACAAATTAATTTATTCCAGAGTTCACATCATTGGAAGCAAACAGTCAAAGAAGCAATTGTTTGACTGCCAAATCAGATTTGTTGCGACAATATATCTGTAGCCGTATAGGCCAGTAAATGAGAGCTGTACATGACTACATGTCACCGTATATGCCAGTAAGTTCGATTAGTACTGGATTTACAAAATGGACGATATTGATGTCATGTATTTAATTTTTTTATACTATAGTAAAAATAAATCGGTGAGCCTTTTCTCCCTATATTTCATGTGCATCCATTTACTAATATATTACTATTTTAAAATGTTTAATTCATCAACATGTTGATCGCATGTTGGATAATGTTTTTGAATTAAAAATTTGAAGAACTTGAGAAAATTAGATATAGCGCATAATGAATTACGTACTCTATTCCATATATCTTGACCTCTTATTTTTATATTGTTAAGAAATGTAATTTACTATTCTTATTTTAAGATATATTACTCTTGAATCACAGGTAAATATAATCCTTTGAGTGAGTCTACGGTACTATGCATAGCACGGATTAGTACGTACTACGGAGCCATATTTTTATTTTGAAAATCCTAATGGTCGATCCGAACCATTCAACGTGATCCCCACATAAATATGTACTTGCAAACTAAATTTTATATTTTTTCGAATTTTTTTACTATATTTTAAGATAGGCAGAAAATCACTTGTTCTGGAAATTCTGGACCATCCAAAAACAGTGATTTTCTACCTTTCTAAAAAAATAGTAAAAAATTTCTAAAAAAATAGAAAATTTAGCCCACAAGTATATTCTCATATGGAAATCATGTAGAACGGTTCAGATCGACTGTTAGGATTTTAAAAACGAAAATATTGATCCGTAGTACGGACCAATCCGTGCTATGCATAGTACCATAGACTCAATTTAATCCTTTTCCTTTTGACTTTCCGTTTGTTATTTTTTTTTTAATTCTATCTTATTTTGGTTGGTTACTTTTACTAGTTTACTATATATACAATATGTTAGGACACAACTCATTGGTTTAAGCAAGCCACAGAAAATCACCCTCAATGATGTCTCCAGTAACTACATGTTGGTTGTCGTGCCACCTGCCCATTTGGCTTAAGAAAAAGAGCCAGTCCACGCTAGTTTTTCCGAGAAAGATAGAATATATAAATTAAAATAAGGTAGATCACATTAGTGCAGAATTAACTTCTCTTGATTTATTCTTCAATGAACAAGTACAGAAAAAAATAAAGTACCAACCCTGTAAATAAAGAGCTAAGCGGACAGTACAGCTTAGTTAGAGAAGAGCAGATCAGATAAAAATATGTTCATTACATAGGGAGCTGTCACTTATCAATTTCAACATTTACTAGGGATCTTTGAGTAAATGTGCAGAAGCAAAGAAAAATGAAAAGACAACGAAGAATTCGGCCGTTAACCAACTTACTCTCTTGCGCATGACAATACTCTTTCTCTCTCCTCCTCCTCCCTCTCTCTCTCTCTCTCTCTCTCTCTGCCTCTGTTTGACCCAGAACTCGGTATCTAGCCCAGCTTGCATGAGACGGATCCATGGTAGATCCGTTAACCACCTCGGCAATCAGCTGGGGGTTCTCGGCCGCAAGTTGGCTGATCTCCCCTGTCCTAACCCGTTTCTTGAACAAATGCTTTGATGCACTCGACGTAGATCCACAATTCAAGTCTCGCAAGCAAATCCTCCTTGAAAAATTAGAAAATCTCCAGACCACGCTCCTCCCTCAGCTGCTCATCCTCACAGATGCTGCACACCAGAGCCCCCACCGACTGATTCTCAAAGAGTGGCTTCAGAAGCTCAGATCTGCTTTCTATGAGGCTGAGCATGTGCTCGGTTTAGTCGAGTACCAGCGCCTTGAAAAGGAGGTCAATTCCCTCTTTCCTTCTACTTCAAAATGCTGTTTAAAAAAATTAAAATGCAAGTTTTCATCCGAGAAGAAAAATCTCATTAAAAGCCTGGAGAATTTGGAAGAAATTGTTAATGAAGCAATGCAATTTGTTTCATTGCTGAACCTACCAAGTAGTAGTGGCAATAATTCAACTAGGAGTTCTAATGAACGGTATAGAAAAACCATTTCTACTCCAGGTTCCATGGTTGTTGGCCGCGACAACGACCGGGATCACATTGTAAAATTGTTATGAGAAAATATCTCAGAATCAACTAGTAATACTAAGAGCTACTCAGTTATCGGAATATGGGGCATGGGTGGGTCGGGGAAGACAACCTTGGCACAATATGTTTGTGAACATGAGAAAGCAGCCAAGTACTTTGACTGTATCATGTGGGTATATGTTTCTGAAAAGTTTAGTGTTCATGCCATTTTTAAAAATATTTGGGAGTCTGGTTTTAAGGAGCCTAGTCCCAATTTCAGTAGTCTGGAAGGGCTACAATCTAAACTTGAAGAGAAATTAAGGGGAAAAATGTTCTTTCTGGTGTTGGATGATGTTTGGTGTGATAAAGGGGTTAGTGAACATGAACTAGAGCAGCTATTTGCCCCCTTGAGAGCTGGTAAGAGAGGTAGCAAAATATTGGTTACTACTCGGATTGAAGCGGCAGCGAAATCTTTGGGCACTATGAATCCAATCCCGTTGCGGGAACTTGACGATGAACAATTCATATCGCTATTCATCAGTAATGCAATAGGTGATGCGCAAATCAGTGACGATCACATGAAGGGAAGGTTAATGTTCATAGGAGAGAAGATTGCGGCAAAATTATGTCGATCGCCATTAGCAGCAAAGACTGTGGGAGCTCAATTGCGTAGAAGGCTAGACCCAGAATTTTGGTTATCTATGCTAAATAGAAGCTTGTTAAATGATACCATGGGAGCCTTATTTTTGAGTTATCAGCACCTGCCTCCTCCATTGCAACGATGCTTTGCATTTTGCAGCTTGTTTCCTAAAGGGTATGTATTTCAGTACGACAACAATTTGGTTAATTTATGGATTGCAGAGGGTTTCATTGAAACAGAGGATACTAATGGACATATAAGGGATATTGCTAATTGGTATATTTTAGAGTTAGTATCTAGCTCTTTCTTTCAAGTTGACGAATGGGGTCGCCCATCTATGCATGACCTAATCCATGATCTAGCCCAAGAAGTTTCTGAAGGTGAATATTTTAGAATTGAAAGTGAAGAGAAAAAGGAAATCCCTGCCCATACTCGCCATATATATGTTGATGGTGATAATGATATGCTTGGGGAGTATGTGGAGAAAATATGCAAATTCAAAGATCTACGTACAATTATTTCAAAATCATATTTGAAAGAAGAGGACCTTGATGCTCTTTTTAAGAAGTTAAGGAAATTATATGTAGTGGAAATAAAAGGGTTTGATTTTATTAAAAGAGTTCCTAAGTCTGTGACTCAGTTGAGAAACCTACGATACCTCAATCTTAGCACAGTTACACTTTCTGGATTACTAAACAGACTCTACCAATTACGTTTCTTATATACTTCTAGCCAGATTCCTGACCTTGGGAGACTAATATCACTTCTGGATCTCGAAGATTTTAATGTTAAAATGGAAAGAGGTTTTGAGCTAAAACAGTTGGAGCATCTTAGAGACCTTTATGGATTGTTATCTATCCGTGGTCTAAGTAATGTCAAAAGTAAGGATGATGCTTATCAAGCGAAGTTATCTGACAAAAAAGGCCTTCATAAATTAAAGTTTTATTGGGACTATGAAAGTAGAGATGTCCTGAGAGACATCGATGTCGAAATACTAGATGGCCTTTGTCCCCCACTCCAAATAAAAGAGCTGGCTATTCATAACTACAGTGGTAAGAGGTTCCCCAGTTGGATTTTAGAAAATAATGATAACATTATTCATCTCCAGCATCTTGAACTTGATGACTGTGGAGGCTTGGAAGCCCTGCACGGAATAAATGAACTACCTGATCTTCTATCTCTTTCCATCCGTTTTCTTCCTAGGCTAAAGAGTTGGGTACCTCTTCCCTTGAATCTAATTCGATTGGAAATTTGTAATTGTATCTCTCTTGCATTTGCGGTGAAAGAAGACTTAGATATGATAATGTCAACAAAGGGTACACGAATATACCCAATTGTCTCTCCCATGACGGGCCCCTTTGGTTTTGATCCTTTCTACATTGATGACCAGTTCAATGGTGTAAAGGAAATGATGAAATATGGTGATCATATAGAGGATGAAACATTATCAACCATTTCAAAAGATCTGAATAAATGCTTAGAGAAAAGGTTAGACCTCATTTGCCAGCTTGAAGATGTTTATGGTGAACCATTCCTCCCCCCCGCCCTCGAGAGCCTTTCAATTAAATCATGCTTCATCACAGACAAAGTCTTAGCTGGGTCTTTGCAAAGACTTACCTCCCTGACCAACCTGACGTTAGAGGATATCATAACTATCACATGTATACCTAAAGAGGTTCTTAGTTCCCTGACAAATCTTTTGAATCTCTATATTTTTGGATGCTTGTTGCTTGCTTCAATTGGTGGGTTTGACAGTCATAGCACCCTTACAAGACTCCATATAAGATGCTGCCCCTACCTAACCTTTGAGACATCATTAGTTGTTGCAAGCAGCAGTGAAACTGTTGAATTAACATCATCATCACGCGGGAGGAGACCTAGATCTAGTGTTCTGAAATATGTTGAACTCAACGGATGTATGCCTTTAGATGATATGTTTCAGGGTCTAGTATCAGTAGAAGACTTGGATGTTTGCAACTGCCTTACCATGGTAAATCCTCATATCGGTCATTTGAAGGCACTCAATGTCCTAAAACTACAAAATTGCCCAAATCTTGCTTCATTAAGGGGCTTAAGTGAGTTGAATAATCTTAACTGTTTAAAGGTGTTGTCTGGGTGTGATAAGCTCAAATGCTATTCAGATGCTGATAAGCTGCCCCAGTTGAAAGAACTTATTATCTTTGGCAGATTTTCACTGCTTGAACAACTTGTCTCAAGAGATGGGTTTTCATCCCTGGTTTCTCTGCAACTTAAAGGTGCACAACAAGAATACTTTTCTCAAGAAGAATGTGATGTGTTTCGTTATCTATCTTCCCTTAGACAAATTATATTTCAAGAATGTAAAATGCGCTCGTTACCCAATCTGATGTGCCTTCATTCTCTCAAAAATCTGGGTATCTTTTCCTGTAAAAATCTACGTTCTCTCGAAGATATACCGCCATCAGTCCAGCAGCTTGAAATTGTTCTCTGCGAGGAAGAGTTCACAAGGAGTTTCAAGGATCCAAATCATCCAAATGGGCATAAGATCTCCCATATTCCTGACAAGAAATTTTAAATGACACGCCAATAAAAAGGTAATTTCTATTTGCACAATCCAAAGAATTTTGTTTTAATTTGCAGCTTCTGCATAATGTTATTTACAAGCCTAGCTACCAAATGCTTCATCCCATGAATCTTTGTTTCATATTCTGGAGACCAAAATCTGTTCAACTAATACTAGATTTTTTATATTATTCATACCACTTTTGGTATTGTTAAGTATGTGTGTGTGTGTGTTTTTTTTTTTGCTAAAGCAGTGTTTGAGACCAATTGGGACCAAGAGTATGCAGCATGTAAATATCAAAAGATTCAACTGGTACATATAGGTGCAGGGCAAAAAGGTTTCGAATTTCGTGATTTTGAATCCTTGTTCACCGTTAGGGCATATGTTAGAATAGTCATGTCCATAAAACAATTACAGGATATATATTTAGAAGTGGTAGTTATTCACCTTAGACATTCAAATAGTTTTTCATCCCTTAAAAAATTAACTTCATCCGATTAATTAATGCTTTTTTTATGCTTGCCCTGTTTTATATGACAGTATTTAAGTCATGTAGAACACAACATTAATGTAAAGTATTTAATTCTTTGCTAATTAATTATTTGTCCGAACATACCGAGCATTGATAGAATTAAGACAATATTTTCAAAATCTATGAGTTGATTAAAAATATGAAGTTAATTAATGTGTTTTTCTCTATCTGTTGGTTGGATTGTTTGTAATTTTTGTTCTACTGCAAAGATTAAGCAACAGTTTATTCAACTATTTGCAGTTTCAAGATGAAGTTTCAATTGTGCTGGAAATAAAGAAGAGGAAAAAACAATAGATGAGTTTCCTGTAGCTTCTCACTTATGCTCCCCTGCTATGTATTTGCTATTTTGTTAAAAAAAATGATAAAAAGAAGGAAATTGAAAAATACAAAAAAATCAGTATTGTGTTTTGTATGTAGAAGTATACTGGTTGCTTGGTGTTCTTGTATACCCAAGAAAATCAGTATGGTGTTGTGTTTTTATGTGGCAACTTCTGTGCTTTTAGTCCTAAAAAAAAAAAATACCTGGAGAAAGATTGGAGAACCCTGATTTGCTTTTAGTGTTTCTGTATCCTGCCAAAATAAAATAAAAAGTGTCTTCTCGAAGTGCATGTTTTTGCAAGAATGGTCTGTTTGGTGGCAAAATGGAGCTCTCAATGATGCTACAATTAAGGTGCAGTAAAATAAAATTCTTTCTTTTAGATATCCAAATGATCTTATTTATTTGTTAAATTAGAAGCTTATTCCATTTGTTTTTCTCTCTTGAAATACCATATCTCATGTAGGTCCTTAGATGCGGTCATCCTTTACTAAAAATTGAAGTAAGTACGGTTTGTGCCTTTCCGGTCAGTTCTTTTCTTTTGTGATCAGATGTGCTTCAAAAAATGGAATAATATTCAAGTTTGCTTTAATTGTATCAACTATTTTTCTTTGCTATTGTTGTTATGTATCGTAATTTGTACTTTTGTTTGGTCTTACTGTACTGTTATTGTAATAAGCAGTTATCAAACTCCTTGTGTACGTGATAAACCTCTTGTGTGTAAAATATTTATTTTCTGGGACAACTAGATGTATTGAGTGTGTTTAACCCATGATTTTTCTTTCATTTCATTTTTAGTTTTTAATACAGATCTAGAATATGTTTTCTGGTTAATTGTTCAAAAACAAACATGAACTACCAAATCGGATGGCTAGCTGGGAACAATTTATAATTATAAATGAAGGAAGGCTAAATTTTCTGTAAATTATCCTTCCTCATTTATTCTTTGAAGCTATATTTGCTGGAAGGATAATTTAGAGAAAAATTATCCACACCTTTCACATAATTATCTCCAAATTTAACGAATTATGCTCAATGGAAATCAAAAGATGAAAACTAACTTCTCTTTGGATGGCACCAAGTATAAAGTTGTTTAACACAAAGTTAAATCCATAATACAAAAAAAAGACCGTTAAGTTGGCCACACACTCTGTGTGGCATTTCATCGAACATCTTGCACTCACAACCGGTTGAACGCAACACAGTATCATAACAACAAATAATTAAAACAACAGCAGCTAAATAAGAGATGAAACTAACCTGTGCTCTTCTCCTCTGTCTATCTCTCGCTCTCTCTATGTCTCCTTTTCCTTATCCCTTGCAAGTTCTAACAGCGCACGGGCTTCGACAACGGAGCAAGTACGCCAGATATGGGAACATGCCAATGTGGGGTCTGATTCGACTTAGCTGGAACCAGGTTGGACAGGTCGGATTCGATTTAGATGGAATCGGGTTTACTTGTGGCATCGTTTGGTGTGACAGTGTGTCGAAGTGTTATTAATTTCATATAATATTCAATCACATCTAGTATTTAGATTAGTTTTATTAAAAAAATTGATTTTATATTACCTATCTTTTCTCAATTAAAATTTATTCTTTAAAATTATATTTGCTGGAAGGATAATTTAGGGAAAATTTAATCTCTAAGTTATCTTGATTTTATCTTATTGTCAAACATAATATTTAAGAATAGCATATGAAAGTAAAAAAAAAAAAATAGCTATGTTAAGTTCAATGTAAACATTCTTAAATTAACTATTTGAATGATCGTTTTCCTATTTCAAAAATCGAATCCACATCAGATAAATTTTCAATCAAACACCTATGTTAAAATTTTTAGGAAAAATCAATTGTAAGTTTGTGAGAGCCTGTATCATTAATAAAAAAATTAGCAAAAAAATTTAACAGCATTTCAGAAGTAGATCTGGATGCAACAGAGCACTTGAACCCCATATCATTTCTTTGTGGAATATTAAACAAGGATTATTGTAAATTTTTGTAACTTTTCTTGTTAAATTAATCTTGTAAAATCTGATAGATTTTCACAATTAGTTTATGTAAATATTAAAATCTGTTATAATTGAAGGCAAAAAATGGAGAAAATTAAGTAACAAATTTAAAATGTATTAAATTAAACTAGATAAAATAAATAAAAGAGATACAGTGCATTTTCATTTACTTCTTAATAGCACATAAATATAGTTCTCTCAGCTAACACTTTGCAAAAGATAAATTTAGATTCTTACCTATAGTTATTTTGTAGTCCGATCAAAATGGGCTCAAAGGGAACAGTAAATATATGCTCTCGGCCCAAAAAGAATTACATTTTTTTAAATTGACAACCTACCCATTAGCCTACTTATTACCCAAGAGAAAGATCTGAGTATGTGAAGTGGAAAAATTATTATCCTCATTGTTTTTGGTTCGATTCCTCCGTCAAACCACAGCCCAGCCCAATTACATGTGCCAAAATTAATCATTGAATCAGACACTGACAAACAAAGTGCCAAAAGCGAATCCCCAACAATGCCGCTTTTCTTGTGTCTTCTCCAGTTGTAGTGCACTACTGGAGAAGGTGATAAGCCACTGCAACGGTTGGCTCTTTAACGCGCCAGTGGAAAAGAGGGTTTGAGAAGACTGGAAAGAAGACTTTGAGAAGACTGAAAAGAGGATAGGGCGAGTCACATATGCACTAAAGAAAAGAGGAAGACTTTGAGAAGACTGGAAAAGCGAGTCACATATGCACTAAAGAAAATATGTAATGTATATATATATAAAAAAAAAGAGACAAAAAAAGTACATTACAATCATAAAAGTGAAATAATATCGATCAAAAGTGAACTAGTGAATACAAAACTAATATTATTATTTGGCTCAAATCTATTTTTTTTTTTTTCAAAACGAGAATAGGTGGGCATGCTAAGACTATCAATAGGGCATTCGAAGCAACTTTGATGGAAAATTTTGGAAATTAAAGCTATGACAACAGTCGGATAAAAATATTTTTAGCGATATTATGGTAAAGAGGTGTGGCAATTTTTAGATATGAAACAAAGCGAGTCACATATGGGGAAAGAGAGAAAGAGGAAGACTTTGAGAAGACTGGAAAAGTAATAAAAAATTTCTCCATCATAAAAGGAAGACTTTGAGAAGACTTTGGGAAGACTTTGAAAGAAAGCGTTAGGTGGAACGCGGAGGGGTTCGCTACCAATGTGTCATTATTTTAACTTTTAAGAGTTTACCCCTTACAACAATTTTATATGACTGAGGCCAAAAATTGATGAGGGTTTTGAATGTTTGTAGGGATAGTTATTTTGCGTGTTTTATTATTTCATATTAAATGGAATATTTCATTACTTGTGATAAAAGTATGGTAAAATTTTAATATTTTGTTTCTTTTATAGAGAGTTATTGTAGTGGTGGAAGCACAAATTACAAATATAGTTAAATAAAAAATAAAAAATACACATTCAATCTTAAAAATCAAGCAGCAAATCAGCTGGCCCATTAGTTCATTTGACTTTCTAGCATTTTCAAAGAAAATAAGGAAAAGTAAACTGAAATAATAATTCAAAAAAAATATGAACTAAAGAAAATATGCAATGTATAAAAAAATAGAGACAAGAAAAAGTACCTGACAATCATAAAAGTTAAATAATACCGACCAAAAGTGAACTAATGAATACAAAACTAATATTATTATTTCGCTCAACTCTATTTTTTTTTTTTTTCAAAACGAGAATAGTTAGGCATGCTACGACTACCCAAAGATCATAATTCTAATGAATAAGGGCCTTCGCTCAAACAAAATTGCCTTCCCTCCGAACCCAGCCTTATCCAGACTGTTGCGTTATATTGATCATTGAATGTACATGCAGCATGATTAAATCACAGATGACAGGTAGGTAGCATGTCTAGATCTGTTGACTCTGTTATCCACAGACAGATAAGTCTCACCTGTGAGTTTATAAGAGGGCCAGCTCTGATGTATTTTAGCTATAACTTGAGCTCTTAGCATTTCACCAGAAATGAGGGGCATTCTCTTGTTCCTTACACTGTTTCTACTCCCTGTGGTTCAATCTTCTCTCACATCTCAAGCACAAGCTCTTCTTCAATGGAAATCAACTCTCCAGACTCAACAGCCGCTTTCATCTTGGAATCTGAATGTCCACCCATGCAACTGGACCGGAATCACTTGCCGCGACACTAATAAAGGAAGGCAAGTCATTACTAAAATCTATCTTCCGAAAAAGGGTCTAGTTGGGAAATTAGATGCTCTGAATTTTTCTGGTCTTCCATCCATTCGAACTTTTAATCTCAGTTGGAATAAATTCAGTGGGGTAATTCCTCCATCAATATGTCTCTTCTCAAAACTCACCTATCTTGATCTATGTGATAATGTTCTCAGAGATTTGATCCCGTCTTGCATGGGAACCTTGACAAACATAAAAAATTTGTCTCTTTGCAATAATAAGATCTCCGGATCAATCTCTTCTCAAATTGGCAGACTTACACATTTGACATATTTGGATCTGTCATGTAACTTTTTGAGTGGTGAAATTCCTACCTCTATAGGAAACCTAAGTAATATGAATACTCTTTATCTTTGGAATAATAAACTCTCCGGATCGATTCCTCCTGAAATTGGGAGACTTACACATTTGACAGATTTGCAACTGTCAGAAAACATTTTGAGTGGAGAAATTCCTACCTCTATAGGAAACCTAAGTAATATGACCACTCTTTATCTTGATGATAATAAGCTCTCCGGATCGATTCCTCCTAAAATTGGCAGATTTAAACATTTGATACGTCTTGGACTATCAAATAACTTTTTGAGTGGACTTGTACCTGCCGGATTGTGCAAAGGGCAAGTTCTCGAGCGGGTTGTTTTGCATGACAACAAATTTGAAGGTCCAATTCCTAGTAGTTTGAAAAATTGTAGTAGTTTAACAAGAGTTAGGCTAGAAAGAAATCTATTTCATGGAGACATATCTAAACAATTCGGTGTCTACAAGAATCTATATTACATGGATTTGAGCTCCAATCAACTTTCTGAAAATATTTCATCCACAAGGGCTCAATGTCAGAACTTATTATATCTAGACATATCAGGAAATAAAATTGGTGGGGTCATACCACCAAATATTGGTAGCTTACATGGGTTAGTCAAGCTGCTCCTATCATCAAATTCCCTATCAGGGGTTATACCGGCAGAACTTGGTAGATTAAAAGGATTGATTGAACTAAATTTAAGTCGCAACAATTTCATAGGAGATGTACCAAAAGAGTTGGGAATGTTATCAGCTTTAACAAAACTTGATATATCATCAAATAGTCTGACAAGTGTGCCAGAGGAACTACGCAATTGTGTTGACCTTGAATTATTGAACCTCAGCAATAATAGGTTTACTGGAAAAATTCCATCTCATTTTGGAAACTTAATACACTTATTTGACCTCCTAGATTTAAGCTCAAACTTTTTCTCCGGGGAAATACCAATAACACTAGAGCAGTTAACCATGTTGCAGAAACTAAATCTCTCTCACAATAATCTAACCGGTCAAATTCCATCTTCATTGGGCAACATGTTAAGTTTGTCAACTTTGGATTTGTCATACAATCAATTGGAGGGTCCAGTGCCTGATATAAAGATTTTTCATGAAGCCCCAGAACAATGTTTTATACACAATAAAAATCTTTGTGGCACTATTCAAGGTTTGCCCTCATGTGGTGGATTTGTTAAAGATAAGAATGGCTCAACCAGACAACGAATGGTTAAGTTGATTACAACTCTAATTTGTTGTGCTGCTTTACTAACCTCTTTCTTACTCTGGCTACTTTACCTATTTTACTCAAAAAAGAGAAAAACAAAGCCAGAGCACATTGGCAATCGAGGTAGAAGAGAAATTTTTTCTGTGTGGAATTTTGATGGAAGAGATGCATATGAGGACATTATAAAGGCCACAAAGAATTTCAATGAGAAATACTGCATTGGAAGTGGAGGACAAGCAAGTGTTTACAAAGCGATTTTAGCGCCAGATAACTTCACCGTAGCTGTAAAGAAAATCCAGTTAGCAGGTGGTGAATCCTCACTAGATGTTGATGTATTCCAAAGAGAAATTCAAACCATAACCCAAATTCGACACCGGAACATTGCAAAATTATATGGTTATTGTTCCTTACCTAAAAATAAATTTACTATTTACAAGTATTATGAGAAGAGGGATTTACATAATATTATAAATAGTGAGGCAACAATAGAATTGGATTGGTTGACAAAGAGGAAGACTGTATTGAGAGATGTTGCTTGTGTTCTCTCACATTTGCATCATGATTTCTATCCTCCAATAGTACATCGAGATTTAACTTGCAGAAACATCTTACTCGATTTTGAGTTTACAGCAAGTATCTCAGATTTTGGCACTGCTAAATTTCTCAACCCGAAGTCTTCTAATTGGAGCATGCTTGCTGGAACCTATAGTTAGATAGCACCAGGTTATGTATACTTGACCACCCTATTATTGTTTTTTTTTTAGTTTCCATCACCATACTTTTATTGAAAAAGTGTAAATAATTGCAATCTGACTTTTCTTTTTTCTTTATGCAGAACTAGCCTATGTTATTATTTGATATATATTTCGGTGGAGGGAAGAGAGACAAAACAATTTCTTTCTTTCTTACTAATCAAACACTCTTTTTTTTATCTCTTCTACCTTCTTACAACAGAATACAACTCTATTTATAGACCTAAACAAGACTCTTAAAATTCGTATTAAAAAACAGCTTTAAACAGAACAGTAAATTCTGACCCTTCCTTGCTAAAACTTCCATAACTTATTGTAGGTAATACCAAATGACCTGAAACCTTCACCATTAAAAACTAGACTTAAAAACACACGAAGTAGACTCTTCATTTGCTCAAAATGATCTGGAATTGCCCCTTGAATTCCTCATTCAATACTGTCTTAAAATCTGTCCGTTTTTTATTTGAGTTTATTTTCCACAAATTCCTCCCTTAAACTCAAATTTCTTTCTTGCATCAATATGATCTCCTGCTTCAAACTTAGAGAGTTTTGTACCAAGCTCCATCAGTGTTGCTACTGAATTACACTCTTTCATCTTGTTTTTCTTCAAACGTGATTTTTTCTTCTTGCTCATCAAGTTCTCCTTTTTACCCTTGTCATTCAAACCTGATCCATAGTCAACCTGATTACCATTACCAGATTTCAGATCCACCTTCTCATCCTCTGCACCATTTTTCTCATGTGGAGGCTCACTCTCTACCATTTTACTCTCCACCTCTTCTTCCTTTGCATCTCCATTTTCTCTTTCTTGTTCGACATTATCATTTGATTCTTCCTCTTTGCACCTATCAAGAGACTCTTCTTCCTCCACTTTTGGCTTCTCAATTTCTACATCTAACACGAGATTTGCTTCCTCAGGCATTTCTCGGGCTTTCTCTACAGTCACCACCTCCTTGAGCTGAGAACTCAACTCATCTATCCTTTCTTCAGCCTTTGACTGACGGGCCCGTAGCTCATCATTCTTTTGTGTTATACTCTGCAACTCGTTTTCCTTATCCAACAACCTCTCCTTCAATTGCAAGCTCTCTGTTCTTGCCTCTTCCATTGCCTTACTTGCCGCATTTACTTGCAACTCTGCTTGATGCAACTTCTCCAGCAGCTGCTCCTTCTCCTCTAGTTGCTGAATGGCTGAGGCAAGAGATTCTGTCTTGCACTTCTCTGATTCGTGCACCTCCTCAAGTCGGATCTCCAGTTCCTCTGCTTTTCCCCTCCATTCATCCACCAAACTAGTAAGCTACTCAGCCTTCTCCATGTTGACTTGCAAACACCTTTCTCGCACATTTCTTAAGTTCAGTTTGAACATTCGATTCTTGGCCATCTCCACATGTGCAAGCAACCGATCTTTTTTGTCCTTCAAGTGCAACATCCGGTCTTTCATAAAAACCGAATATCCCTTCTCCATTAGTTGCCCTATGCTAAGGATGTTACTCTTCAAATCGGGCACATAATAGACATCCTCAATTGACCCTTCTTTACCATCTTTTTGAGAAAAATAGATTTTACCTCGGCCTTTTACTTGAACCTTCGACGTGTCTCCAAATGACACATGCCCATCCTCTATCTCTTGCATCTCCACAAATAAATGTTTATGTCCGCACATATGATTACTAGCACCGGTATCGAGATACCACAATGTGTCGCTGTCGGGAGCGGTGTCTTTGTAGGCCATCATGAGAACACCGTCGTCTCTTGTCTCCTCTTCCGCGACTAGATTCGCGTTCTCTTCCACCTTTTTCTCAGAATAGCACTCTTTTGCGTAGTGCCCGTACTTGCCGCAATTGTAGCACTCAATATTTGAATAGCACTCTTTTGCGTAGTGCCCATACTTGCCGCAATTGTAGCACTCGACATTTGAATAGTTTGATCGGCTGCCTCTCCCACGACCACGTCCTCGACCATGCCAATTCTGTTGGCTCGACTGACCCTCTTCTTCAGAATTGTTTCCATGTTCGCGACCTCTACCGCGACCAAAACCACGACCACCACGGCCGCGTCCCCTTCCTCTGTTTTGCTGCGCGTACATCGCCTTGTCCTCCTTAATAGTTCCCTTAGCTTGTAATGCTTGCTCTACTGGCTCTTGTTGAGTTCTTTTCATTCTTTCTTCATGGGCCAGCAATGACCCACTCAACTCATCGACCGTCATGGACTCGGTGTCCTTCGACTCTTCAATAGCCACCACCACATAGTTGAACTTTTCATTAAGAGAGCGCAATATTTTCTCTACAACTCGCACATCTTTCACTTTTTCACCAAGCCTCTTCATTTGATTCACCACTGCCAATACTCGAATAAAATAGTCTCCTACCAACTCACTCTCCTTCATCACAAGCGACTCAAACTCAGACCTTAGAGTTTGGAGCCGCACCTTCTTCACTTTGTCTACTCCAACCGCTGAATTTCTAAGAATCTCCCATGCATCTTTAGAACTCGTCTCATTAGCAATTTTCTCGAACATGTCGTCATCCAACCCTTGATGGATGATAGTTAGCGCAGTTTGATCGCCATTTCTTTTCTTTTGCAATGCATTCAAATCGGCTACCGTCAATGCGGTATCATCTTCGGGTTCTTCAATCCCGTTTTCGACAATGCTCCATAAGCCATAAGCACCAATAATGGCTTTCATTCGCAACGACCATTGATCATAGTTGGTTTTGGTTAGAATTGGATATTGGAAGGAGACATTTGGATTTTTAGTGGCCATTTTAACGAGGCTCTGATACCAATTTGTTATTATTTGATATATATTTCGGTGGAGGGAAGAGAGACAAAACAATTTCTTTCTTTCTTACTAATCAAACACTCTTTTTTTTCTCTCTTCTGCCTTCTTACAACAGAATACAACTCTATTTATAGACCTAAACAAGACTCTTAAAATTCGTATTAAAAAACAGCTTTAAACAGAACAGTAAATTCTGACCCTTCCTTGCTAAAACTTCCATAACTTATTGTAGGTAATACCAAATGACCTGAAACCTTCACCATTAAAAACTAGACTTAAAAACACACGAAGTAGACTCTTCATTTGCTCAAAATGATCTGGAATTGCCCCTTGAATTCCTCATTCAATACTGTCTTAAAATCTGTCCGTTTTTTATTTGAGTTTATTTTCCACAGCCTATACCATGAGGATTACTAAGAAATGTGACATATATAGTTTTGGAGTAATCGTGTTAGAACTGATTGTGGGAAAGCACCTTGGAGATATGATCAATACACCGGCTTTCAATGAAGAGGAAATCGTACTCCAAGATATCCTTGACCAACGCATTGAACCACCAAAAGGACAAGTTATTAATGAAATTATCAAAATGATTCAGATTGGATTTCAATGCTTGAATAATAACCCATCACTGCATCCAACAATGCAAGAGGTAGTGGATAGTATCTAGAAGTGAATGACGAACTGCTGCATAAATTCTGGTACGTAGTAGCTTTATGCTTGATGATTATTTTTTGTTGGCAGTTAGAATTTAGACTGAGAGCATGATGCATTATTTTCATATTTTGTATTTGAATGGTTTTATGCTTTATTAAAATTCACTTATTCTATGTACGTGTGGTGAGAAACATTCATCGTGCATATAATATTATTGTAATATCTTCTATGTTCAGTGAGATTACCAATATTATTCACAATATCTCTTCTACAAATAGCTCTTTTTGTAGTATATTTAGTGCCATCTCTCCTTAATAACTGGTCACCTAGTATTAAAAAATTGGCAAATATGCCGCTTAGCTTTTGTGTGCACGCACCAGATGCTGCATTGTTTAATCTATGTTCCATAATAGTGTACCAGATGGTTTCCAAACACTACTTTGATTTCTAATGAAATCGGCAGATATTCCCCAGTTATATTAAGCACAAAAAATGAAATACTACCAATTTACCTATAATTTATAAAAAAAAATGATCATTTTAGATTTGAAATATATATTCTTGAGAATATTGAATTTTACTTGGAGTCATAAGTAGTTTTTTTTTTTACTTTGCTGGAACAGAGTGTTGAATGTAATCCAAGTCAGCAGTTGACTCAGCAAGGCACATATGAAGAGTAGAAGGTGCAGATTAGAAGTTGCAGTTTATAGCATGTTATTTCTGGTTAATTCGTATTTTAGGAAAGGTAATTTCTATATTTAGTTGAGTCATGAGTTGTGTGCTTAGTGGGGTTAGTGGATGCCTAAATATGGCAGCACTTGTAATAGAGTTAGTGGGGTGCTAAATTTAGGGTGTGTAATGTCTTTTATATACAGCATATGTAACAGGCTTGAATCAATAGAAGAATTTCGTTTTTGTGTGAGAAAAATCTGTGTTCTATTCTCTGTTCTTGCTAGCTACACAAAACAAACAAAAGAAATATTCCAACACAGAGACCATAACATGTGTGCTGGTTTTCTTGTGCTCCAACACTATATCCAGGTGACACCTGTAACAGAAGTTCTCGTGCTTAACTCGGATATGGCCAATCCGGTGAGAACATTTGCTCGAGTTGCTCGGCCTTAACCAACATACTTTGATTGAGATGTCAGGTGTAGCTCTTTTCATGTTGCACCTAGTGAGCAGCTCTTGAGTACTACAGAAATTTTGGTCAGCAGCGACCAGTGCAGTCGCCGGTCGCTGAAGGTCTTTTTCCCCCAAAAAAAAAATCACAGGAAGTCAGGAGAACAATATTATTAGTGATCGGTTTAGCGAACGGCGACAACACCGGTTGCTAGCTAAAAGTTTTGGTAAAAAAAATTAAAACCCAATTTCTCGGGCTAGACCCAAAACCCTCCCATGCCATCGCTCTCCTCCATGCCACCCCTCTCCTCCACGACCGGTGATTTCTTACTCTCCTCTCTTTCTCTACTCAATCTGGTACCGACTGCCGCTGTCGCTCTAACCGTTGAGCGTCTCAAAACCTCAAGTCCTCAACATCACTCAGTCAAGGCAAGTCTCCTCTCTCTCTCTCTCTCTCTCTCATTCAAGTAGTTGTAGATATTTTTGTTCGCATTACAATCTCTGATCTGATTAAGTCAGAGGGTTTATCATACAATTTAGTTGTAGTCAAGTTTGTTCACTGGATTTTTTTCAGTCCCCCAACTCCCCCTTGATTATTAATTTATTTTCTTGACTTCTTTTATCTAACAATCAGGTTTTGATTCCCTGATTATTACTTTAGTTCTTGATTTCTTCTATCCAACAATCAAATTCAGCAAATAGTTTTGCTTGCATATTTAAATGAGTTATTGTACAACTGTATTGGATATGTATTTTTGAAAAGGTAGAGTATACAAGTGTAGAAATATTTTTTAAGCTATTAGGTTTAGGATTTATATTACTTTCTGATTTGTTTAGGATTTATATTACTCTCTTAATACCAGAAAAAGGTACAAATCTGTGCTTGTTAATTGTAGTTTAGACAACCGTTTTGAACTTCCAAACTTATAGTTCAATTTTTTTTAATAAATTAATACCTAATTCTTGTAGAATTGACAATTATATATATAACATACTTGCTGTTTAAATTTTTATGGTCATTGTTCAAACCATCAATAAAAAATATTAAGGGCTAGTGCATTATGCACACTTAATTATTATACAATGCATACCATTTAAAAAGAATAAGTGTCCATCAAGCAAAACTTTTCTTGGATTGTTCTATATTTCTTCTTTGGGTGATCGCTTTTTTCAAACTTTAGATATTTTATCGGCCAGAATTGTTTAATATGGTCCATTTTTTAGATTGAACCTCTGGGATTGTTTCTAAATAATAACTGCATAAAACAGACAACTCAAAATGGCCATCCGGTCAAGAGTATCCCGGCTGTCCGATATGAAATGTACAGTCCAGATTTTCTTGTGACGATCCAGTAATCTTCTATTGATGAGGATCCCAGTGTCATCGACAATCGCTCGTCAATTTTCTCCAAGGAAGTTTTCATTTGTTGGTCAAATATGGATATTTCAAGCTTTCATGTCGGAAATTTCGTATATCCTAATCAGGTATGAATATTCTCATTACATTTCGGTTTCGAAAAACTGAACTTCATGTGTCCATATCCAAAATAAATATAAGGTATCCGTCTCCATCAGAAATGGATCTGACCACTACTAATTGTTGAAAATTAATTCAAATTGATTAGAGCATGTGCGAATCTGTTTTTACCAGCATAAAAGCTGCATGGGTTATGTTAAGCATTGGTTATTTTAAACGTAGTTATTTTAGGACTAGTTAGCGTAGTGGTTAGCTATTTTTAGTATGTTATGTAGTGGGTGCTTAATTTAGGCAAGTTGTGGGTGTTTATTTTAGGAACATTGTATTGCTTTAAATACTGCAGAACTCTATGTAATTGAGTAAGAGAGAAAGAAAATAAAGCGTTGTTTCTGTTTAGAAAAATATTATTCTCTCTTCAATCTTTTGCATACTGGCACAAAGCAGTGCAGTATTGCAGAATTTATCCCAACAAAATGGTATCAGAGCCGATAGTTCGGTGCGACAAGCAATTGATGGCAGAGTCGATTCACAATTCATGGTAGAGTCGATTGGTGGGCAACTTGGAAGAATTGCAGCAGCAACAACCGCTAAAGAAGCATTGACAACCTTGAAGACGGCATTTCAGGGAAGTTCACGAGTTGTGGCCATCAAATGGCAAAGCCTATGTGGAGATCTTGAGACTTTGCATATGAAAATAGAAGAATCAATGCAGATTTTTCTTTCAAGAGTCACATCCGTTGTTAACAAAATTCAAGTATATGGAGACAACATATTAGGGCAAACCATGGTGGTAAAGGTGCTGAGAAGCGTAGCACTAAAATTTGATTACATGGTGGCAACAATTGAAGAATCAAAGGATCTTTCAACTTATTCCTTTGATGAACTAATGGGTTCACTGCAGACCCATATAGCGAAGTCCATATTAGAGGAGAAAGGCGATACAAGGGCATTCTACAGAAAGGGGGAGTCCTCTCCAGGCAGAGGTGGACGTGGCCATTGTAGATTTGGCAATTTCTTGTTTCAGCACGGCATAAAAGATGTCCAGTGCTTCCACTGCAAAAGATATGGGCATGTGCAAGCCAATTGTTTCAGAAAACAGAGGAAAGAACAGCAAGCATGCTGTGAAGAAGAAAAGAAAGAGCAACCCATGCTTTTCATGGCGTATAGAGAAGGTGGAAGGCAAAGATCCACAACCTTTGAAGAAGCAGCAGGAAATGAAACATGGCATCAAGCATTTGCTAGAGAAAAGTTTGAGGAATTCAGAATCAAACCTGGTATAATCAATTATGAATTAAGGGGGAGTGTTGAAAATTAATTCAAATTGATTACAGCATGTGCGAATCAGTTTTTACCAGCATAAAAACTGCATGGGTTATGTTAAGCATTGGTTATTTTAAGCATAGTTATTTTAGGACTAGTTAGCGTAGTGGTTAGCTATTTTTAGTATGTTGTGTAGTGGGTGCTTAATTTAGGCAAGTTGTGGGTGTTTATTTTAGGAACATTGTATTGCTTTAAATACTACATAACTCTATGTAATTGAGTAAGAGAGAAAGGAAATAAAGCGTTGTTTCTGTTCAGAAAAATATTATTCTCTCTTCAATCTTTTGCATACTGGCACAAAGCAGTGCAGTATTGCAGAATTTATCCCAACACTAATTGGAATTATTGTCAATATTCTGCATTACATTTTAGCTATATATGTTTGTGTTGTGTTGTGTTGCTACTTGTGTTCTAGTCTAGTTTTTTCTTGACAAGATTCCTTAAAAATCTCTTCATGCGTCAGTTGTATGATTTGAATGTTGTCTATATAAATTGAATGTGAATGATTCCTTAAAAATCAATGATTTTTACAATCTGGTCCGCTAGCTATTTGTTAATTTTTTATTCCTTTATTGAAAGAAAAAGTTCTGTTATTTTTATGTTCCCACCTACATTTGTTTTCTATTTTTACTTTTTTCTGTTGCACAAATTAAACCTATGTTAATCTAAATCATACCATCTATTATATTGCATTTAGAATTCCTATGAACAGAATTCTGTAGCTTATGATTATTGCAGGTATGCCGAGCAGAAAGGGAAATGAAAAGGACGGATCTTCTAGTTCTGGAGTGAGCGGCAGGAACAAATATATTCCGGTGCTGGATGAGGGTCAGAGACCAGTGGTTCGTCGCATTGGACATAGGTAAGATTCATCACTTCTACTAGGGCTTTTGTATGTACGATTATGGATTGTAGTGGTGGTAATTATTTCTGTTTGAAAATCTTTCGATGCAGGTCTAGGCGAGACCGAAAAGGTCAATAAAATAATTTCACAGATTGTCCGCAACATGTATCCTGGCGCATATGGACAATATAGTGATTTCCCCGAAGAAACTCAGTTGCTCTGCAAGAATGAGTTTTTGGTGAGAAAAATCTTGTTTAAAAAATGTCTAATTAATTGTATATTTTTTCAAGCTAGTACGAATTTTTTATGATGCATTTCAGAAGTACTACAAGCTTTCTGAGGACAAAAATATTGATGAGGTTTGGGAAACATTTTCTAGGATAGGGAACAAAGGCATACAGAACAATTTGAACAAGTGTAAGAAGGCGGCCAGGAAGTTATATGGCGATACTATTCAGGAGTGGAAACAACACCAGGTGCCTTCCACTTTTGATTGGATCAAGCCAAATATCTGACCAGAAATGTGCGACTATTGGTACAGTGAGACATTTGCTATGCAGTCAGCAAAAAATGTGGAAAATAGAGCCGCATCTGGAGAAAGTGCATTCGCTCCGATTCGTAAGATAAATTTCTTCAAATTAATTAATTTTCATTCCAATTGAACACTCGAACTAATCCTTGATAATCTTATTCTTATTGAAATTGTCTTTCAAATTCTTAATAGGAGCAAAAGTACAATTGACCACCCAAATGGTCCGATGAGCTGTTCAAACTGACCCATACCAGCAAGAAGACGGGGCAAAAAATGCTTAAATTGTCGAGGAACTAGGGATGTGGGTTGAATTTAAGGTATTTAGAATTTAAAGAGCTTTAATGGTCAATGAAGTAGGGTTTTGGGTTTAATTTAAGGGTATTTAGGGTTTAAAATGTTTTGTTATCTCCTCACAGGAATGTTCGAACTTGCACCATGCATCGATGCCTAATATCCAAGATGATGTCGGGGATGAGGAGGGGGATGACGACGATGATGACGGTAGCGACGACTCAGATGATCATATGTAGGTTTATGTTTACGTTTATATTTATGTTATTTGGTACAATACAGTGACTATATTTGGTACTTGTATTATATTTGATGTATGTTTGATGTTTCGTATTTATCTTTTGGTTATGTTTGGTTTGTTTAAAAGATGTTTGATGTTTTTTATGTTATTTGTCATGTTTGGTTTGATGTTTGATATTTGATATAGGATGGCACCTTTTATTTACATTTTATGATATCTTTTTGTATGTCGATATAGAATTGTTGTACGATGTTTGATATTTGCTTATCCCTTGTAAGTTTTAACTGAGCACGGGCTTCGAACGGCACTCTGGTAGGATATACAAATGTACAATTTTTTTTTTAATATATAACATTGGGAGGAGAAGATAGTCCAAAATTAAAAGTGATAAATATGGATTTGTCGAAGCATTAGTATATATAAAATTCAATCACATCTAGTACTTATATTAGTTTTTACGAAAATCTGAGTTTATATAACCTAACTTTTCTCAATTAAAAAAAAATCTTTAAAATTGTATTTGGTGGAAGGATAATTTATAGAAAAATTACCCATACTTTTGACAGAGAAAAATTTGTCTCTAAGTTGTCCTCATCATTTTATCATATTGTCAAACATAATTTTTAAGAATAATATATGAAAGTAAGAAAATAACTCTTCTCATCTATCCTTTAATTTCTCTGAAGACATTTCTAAATTGACAATTTAGATAACGTACCCTTTTTATCCCTAAACTCGAACCCATACTCAGATAAATGTTCACTCAAATTAGCTACATGAACAATTTTATGCAAAATCAATTGTAAGTCTGTGAGAACATGTATCATTTTTTTTAGTAATAAATATTTTTTCTCATATTTTTGTCAAGCATATATCACCCTGATATTTATATATAAATTTCTAATAGAGATTAGAGAGCTTCCAAGCAATTCATACAAAATTATTATCATACACTTTCACCAACGTACAAGAGTACTATTATTGTTTTGTTGCATTATTTATAAACTAGTGCAACAATTATGAAAATACGTCAAGTAAAATAGGATAATATAAATCCTATAAATTAAATAAGCAAGATATCCCATATATATCCAACAATTATGAAAATACATCAATTTTTATTGAAAAGGCCAACGCTGTTCCAACCCAACCCAAATTACAAATTGAGAAGTTACAGAGAAGTCAAGCTAATTCTTGAAAATTGATGACTTTACTGAGTGGGTTAAGAAAACTTTAGAATTATAGATATTTTAATGAGGTCTAGAAATTTCTATAGGAATTATAAACAAGATGTCTTGTTTTTCATTTTGAACCAAGGAAGCAAAACGAAGCAAACAAGAAAACAAAGTAATAAGAAAACAACAAATGAGATTATAGGGAAGCGAATCGGTACATTTTATATCTTAAGCTAACAATTTGCTAAAAATGTATTAATTTATATTGTTATATCGGATAAAATAATAGAAAACAAAGAAGTAATAATGGGCTCAACCAGAGCTGTAAATATATGACGCGGCCCAAAAGAATTATTTTCTAATTGGAAAATGTATTATCCTCATTGTTTGGTTCTCTTCCTCCATCAAACAACAGCCCAGCCCAATTAATTACATGTGTCTAAATTAATCATTGAATCGGACACTCCACACCGACACAGTGCCAAAGCAACACCGACACACACACAGCACAAACACAGATTGATTTTGCAAAATACAGAGATTATGTTGGTTTTTCTTTATTATTTTTCCAATCCTTTAGAGTACTAATTTAAAATAAATGGTTTTAATTTGTCAATTAGATTACTTTTTGCTTTTTGAGAATGCTGAAAGAGCTTAATACTATTGGTCTATTGCTATATTTAGAATCACGAAATTGTTCAGGTAAATGGTTTGTACTTTATCATTTGATAATGAATTCATTATTTTGGCGGTTTTGGTTGGCAAATAAATACAGAACATATCTGTAATTACTCTTAAATTTTCCTCCTTATTTTTAAATAATACAGGTTTTAGAGCTGTATACAGAATTGCATAAATCTCTACTGGACGAGAAATTTTGAGCCATCTAAGAATTAACATATATTCTGACAAGTTTCTATAATTTACCATGACATAAGCATACAAAAGTGGCCTTGAGAAGACATGATCTGATCTCATCTCAAAAGTTCATTGCATAAGTATGATAACATCAGTTAGGTAAGAAGCACATCTAAAACTATTGCAAAGAAAATTTTAGGAAGCGGGACAGTGTTGATTTTTGCGGATATAAAACAGTGATGATTTGTGAAATTGTATATTTCAATCTGAATGGCCTGTAAAGTGTTTACAATTGTGCTTATATAGCAAAAGAGAAAAAAGAGCTGTTGAGAATTCTAACGGTTGTCTAGTTTTGTACTGTTGCCTATAATTTCTAAAAAAGGAAAATATCAAGTAACTTTATATACCAAATTTAGTTTCTCTTTTATTAGTCCCTAATCCTATTTATTTTCAACAGATAGCATTCTAAAAAGATCGATGGCACAACATTCACACTTCCGAATTAAGTTCTAAAAAAAGACGGGACAGCGTTCTTCCAGTTTGTGGTACAAAAGTCTCCTTTTCGGGGGTAGGTATTTGCTTATGGTGGTGATCATTCCAATTTGTCGTGCTCAAAGGATTTTATCATCGATGGTAATTCTGAATTAATTTTAAGCATCTATAACACAGATATACTCCCCAATAGTTGCACAGCAAAATTAGGCAGATCTGGTAAAGGAGCAAGACAGCTGATGTAACTTTTCATGTTGATTTGAAAATTGGTCTTTTATGTGCCATAGATTAATACTGGCAGCATGATCCCATGTATTTAAAGCAGATCTTTTTGGAAAAATATGGCCAAGACGATGCAACAATATTTTAATATGGCAGACATATGCCCCGAGGTTTTCGAGGCAATGCTTCAATTCATATGTATTGATTCTTTTTGCTGTTGCAATTCTGAGAAGTCATTGATGGAATCGACACAATATTTGTTTATAGCAGCTGACAAATACGCAATAGAAGGGTTGAAAGCAATATGTGTGGATAAGTTATGTTGATCGATTTCACTTGACACGGTAACTACTTTGGCTTTGGCTGAGCAGCACAACTTACCTTGGCTCAAAACTATTTGCACTTTCTTTTGTAGATGTCAAAGCCCTTATGTTATGACTTATTTGTGTCGAATAACTTTCTCTTCAAGAAATTTCTTCTGTACACTTTCTTGTACGAATTATCGTCTCATGATACTCTGCTTATAAGAACAGAGAAGCGGAATGAAGTTCCAATTGTTGCACGAATTATCTGTAATGTCTTATCGGAGTACACTTTCTTTCTTATAGGTACAATGTATGTATTAGAAATATCAAGTACTCATCATTTGCTTCAGTATAAAAATTGTTGATTTCAGCTATCATCTTGAGAAGTTGAGGATTTTATAATTAGGAAACTGCCATGACAAAACAAACATTCTAATATACCACATGATATATAAAACATACAGGAGAAAGAGATGGCGAGCTATATATGACTTAAAAAAACATCAGCAATTAAGGTTTTCTTCATATCATAGCATTTCTAGTTCCCGTATATTTTTGAAAAATTAACAAAGAAACATGTTACAGATTCATAATAAAAATTAAACATGAAACGAAAGAAAATCATGTCTTAACACACTCAAAATTCATCTAGTTGTCCAAAGGAACAAATAGTTTCACACACTTCAACGAGGTTTATCACACCATGAATACTATAACCATTCATTACAATAGCACAATTATAAGACAAAAAAAAGTACAAGTTAAGATAGTTAACAACAATAGCAAAGAAAATAGTTGATACAATAAAAGCAAACTTTAATTTTCCATTGTTTGAAGCACACTAAAGCGAAGGCACATCTGACAAAAGAAAAGAACTAACTGGAAAGGCACGAACCTTCTTCAATTTTTAGTAAAAGATGACCACATCGAAGGACCTACATGAGATATGGTATTTCAAAAGAGGGAAGCAAATGGAATAAGCTTATAAACAAATATAATAAGAGCATTTAATTGGATATCTAACAGAACGAATTTAATTTTAATGCACCTCAATTGTAGCATCATTGAGACCTCAATTTTGCCACCAATCAGACCAAACATGGAAAAACATGCAACACACTTACAAGAAACACTAAAAACAAATCAGGGTTCCAAGGATTCTCCAATCAAGATCCATTTTTTTTTTTGGACTAAAAACCAAAACAAGCAACACACTTAGAAGACTACAAATACATCAGATGCCACACAAAAACACAACCAACCAATATACTTCTACATACAAAACACAATACTAATTTTTTTTTTTCAATTTCCTTTTGTTTTCAATTTTCTTCTTTTTATCATTTTTTCTTTTTTGTCTTTAACAAAATAGCAAATACGAAGCAGGAGAGCATAAGCGAGAAGCTACGGGAAACACATCTATTGTTTTTTTCCTCTTCTTTTATTTCCAGCACACAATTGAAACTTCATCTTGAAACTGCAAATAGTTGAATAAACTGTTGATTAATGTTGGCAGTAGAACCAAAATTACAAACAATCGAACTAACAGATAGATAAAAACACATTAATTAACTTCATATTGTTAATTATCAACTCCTAGTTTTGGAAAAGATTGTTTTAATTCTATTGGTATTCGATATGTTTGGAGAAATAATTAATTAGTGAAGCATAAATTACTTTACATTAAAGTTGTGTCCTACATGACCTAAGTGCTGTCATTTAGAACTTGGCAAGAACAAAAAAAAAACATCCATGAATCAGATGCACCTAAAGGGGTCTAACTACCTCTGTTAAATATATATCCTATAACTGCTTTCTGGACATGACTATTCTAACATTTACCCAAATGGTGATCAAGGATACAAAATCATGAAATTAAAAACCTTCCTGTACTGTATGTACCAGTTGAATCTTTTGATTTTTACCAGCTGCAAACTCATTGGTCCCAATTAAATTATTAATGCATTTTGCACGTTTTCCTAGGTTCTTTTCCCATTGCTATTTTATTGCTTCTTAATTTATTTGAGGTCAACTGTAGTCAGATTTTTACTTTCAAATGAAATCTCAAACACTGTGCTTTAGCCCAAAAAAAACACTTAACAATACCAAAAGTGTATGCACAACATAAAAAATCTAGTATAAGTTGAACAGATTTTTGCCTCCAGAATATGAAACTAAGATTCATGGGCTGAAGCATTTGGTAGGATCGTAAATAACATTATGCAGAAGCTGCAAATTAAAACAAAATACTTTGAATTGGGCAAATAGAAATTACCTTAATTGTAGCATCATTGAGACTTCCATTATACTTCTACATTAAAAAACACAATATTTATTTATTTTTCTTTTTTTCTATTTTTTTCTATGTTTTTTTTTTTTTTTCAATTTTCCTTATTTTTATCATTTTTTCCTTTTTTTTAACAAAATAGCAAATACAAAGCTGGAGAGCATATGCGAGAAGCTACCGGAAACTCATCTATTGTTTTTTCCTCTTCTTTTATTTCCAGCACAATTGAAACTTCATCTTCAAACTGCAAATAGTTGAATAATCTGTTGATTAATGTTTGCAGTAGAACCAAAATTACAAACAATCCAACCAACAAATAGGGAAAAACACATTAATTAACTTCATATTTTTAATCAACTCGTGTTTTTGAAAAGATTGTCTTAATTCTGTACATTATTCCGTATGTTTGGAGAAATAATTGATTAGTGAAGCATAAATTACTTTACATTAAAGTTGGGTTCTACAGCAGAAGCTGCAAATTAATACAAAATTCTTTGGATTGTGCAAATAGAAATTACCTTTTTAGGTTGTTATTAGCTTGTTAGGAATATGGGAGATCTTATGCCTATTTGGATGATTTGGATCATGGCAACTCCATCTGAACTCTTCGTCGCAGGAACAGATTTGAATCTGCTGGACTGATGGCGGCACATCTGAGAGAGAACGTAGATTTTTACACCCAAAGATAGCCAGATTTATGAGAGAATAAAGGCACATCAGACTGGGCAACGAGCGCATTTTACATTGACGAAATTTAATTTCTCTAAGGGAAGAGAGATAACGAAACAACTGATCACATTCTTCTTGAGAAAAGTATTCTTGTTGTGCTCCATCCAGTTCTAGAGAAACCAGGGATGAAAACCCATCCCTTGAGACAAGTTGTTCAAGCAGTGACCATCTGCTGATGTGAAGTTCCTTCAACTGGGGCAGCTTATCAGCATCTGAATAGCATTCGAGCTTCTCACACCCTAACACCATTAAAACTTTAAGATTGTTCAACTCACTTAAGCCTCTTAGTGAAGCAAGGTTTGGGCAATCATGTAATTGTAGGGTACTGAGTGCCTTCAACTGACCGAGATGCAAGTGTTCTATGCATACTAGACCCGATAGCGAAACACGTTTTAGAATACTAGATCTAGTTTTCCTCCCACATGATGATGATGTTAATTCAACAGGGTCATTGCTGCTTGCAACAACTAATGATGTCTCAAAGGTGAGGTTAAGACAACAGCTTATTTCGAGTTTTTCAAGGGTGCTATGAGCGTCTAACCCACCAATTGAGGTAAGAAACAGGCATCCCTTAATATGGAGATCCAAAAGATTGGTCAGGGAACTAAGAACCTCTTTAGGTATACATGTGATGGTTATGATATCGTCTAATCTGAGGTTGGTCAGGGAGGTAAGTCCTTGTAAAGACACCGCTAAGATTTTGTCTGAGATGAAGCACGTTTTAATGGAAAGTTTCTTGAGGGATGGGGGCAGGAATAGTTCACTATTAAAATCTTTAAGTTGGCAAATGATGTCTAACCTTTCCTCTAACCTTGTCTGGGATATTTGTGTGCCCTTTGCTGACATTATCATCTCGAAATCTTCTTTCAGCCCAAAAGCAAGAGAGAGGCAACGAAAAATTTCCAATCGAGTTAAATTTAAGGGAAGAGGTACCCAACTCTTCAACCTAGGAAGAAAATAGATGGTAAGAGATAGAAGATCCGATAGTTCATTTATTCTGTGTAGGGCTTCCAAGCCTCCACAGTTAGCAAGTTCAAGATGCTGGAGATGAATAATGTTATCATTATTTTCTAAAATCCAAGTGGGGAACCTCTTACCACTATATCCTTCAATAGTCAGCTCTTTTATTTGGGGTGGTGGACAAAGGCCATCTAGAATTTCAACATCATTGTCTCTCAGGACATCTCCACTTCCATAATCCCAAGAAAAAAGTAATTCATGGAGGCCTTTTTTGTCAGATAATTTCGCTCGATCTGCCTCCTCCTTACTTTTGACATCCTTTAGACCATATATAGATAATGATCCAAAAAGGTCTTTGAGATGCTCCAACTGTTTCAGCTCAAACCCCCTTTCCATTCTAACATGAAACTTTTTCAACTCCTGAAGTGATATTAGTCTCCCAACATCAGGAATCTTGCTCGCAGAATATAAGAAACGTAATTGGTAGAGTCTATTTAGTGATACAGAATGTGAATCTGTTTCAACACTCCCAAACTTGAGGTAGCGTAGGTTTCTCAACTGAACCACCTTCTTATGAGCTCTTTTATCATAAATCTCTTCTATTACCACTACATATAATTTCCTTAACTTTGTGAAAAGAGCATTCAGGTCCCCTTCTTTTAAAGAGAAATATGAATTTGATTTTGAAGAAATAATTGTTCGTAGATCCTTGAGTTTGCAAATTTTCTCCACATACTCCCCAAGCATATGATGTTCAACATATATATGGCAAGTATGGGCAGGGATTTCCTTTTTCTCTCCATTTTCAATTCTAAAAGATTCACCTTCAGAAGCATATTGGGCTAGATCATGCATTAGGTCATGCATAGAGAAACATTTACTATTCCATTTGTCAATTTGAAAGAAAGAGCTAGAAATTAACTCAAAAAAATACTGATTACCAATATCCTTCATATGTTCATTACTATCCTTGGCTTCAAGGAAGCCCTCTGCAATCCATAAATTAACCAAATAGTCATGCTCAAATAGATACCCTTTAGGAAACAAGCTGCAAAATGCAAAGCAGCGTTGCAATGGGGGAGGGAGGTGCTGATAACTCAAAAATAGGGCTCCCATGGTATCATTTAACAAGCTTCTATTTAGCATAGATAACCAAAATTCTGGGTCTATCCTTCTACGCAATTGAGCTCCCACAGTCTTTGCCGCTAAGGGTGATCGACATAATTTTTCTGCAATATTCTTTCCTATGGAAATTAACATTCCCTTCATGTGATTGTCATTGATTTGTGCATCACCTATTGCATTACTGATGAATAGCGACATGAATTGTTCATCATCAAGTTCCCGCAACGGGATTGGATTCATAGCGCCCAAAGCTTTCGCTGCCGCTTCAATCCGAGTAGTAATCAATATTTTGCAACCTCTCTTACCAGCTCTTAAAGGGACAAATAGTTGCTCTAGTTCCCGTTCACTAACCCCTTTATCACACCAAACATCATCCAACACCAAAAAATACCTTTCTCCTTTCAATTTCTCTTGAAGTGCAGATTGTAGCCCTTCGAGGCTACCAAAATTGGGACAAGCCTCCTTAAAAGCAGACTCCCAAATCATTCTCAAAATGGCATCCACACTAAACTTTTGAGAAACATGAGCCCACATGACATGGTCAAAGTACTTGGCTTCTTTCTCATAATCACAAACATATTGTGCCATGGTCGTCTTTCCCAACCCACCCATTCCCCATATTCCAATAACTGAGTAACACTTAGCATTACTAGATGACTCCGGGAAATTCTCCCGCAACAATTTTACGATGCTGTCCTTATCATGACCAATAACCATGGAACCCGGACCAGAAATGGTTTCCCTGTACTGTTCATTAGAGCTCCGAGTTATGCTATTGCCACTACTGCTCGGTAGGTTCAGCAGGGTAACAAATTCCATTGCTTCATTAACAATTTGTTCCAAACTCTCAAGGCTTTTAATGAGATTTTTCTTCTTAGAAGAAAATTTAGGGAAGCAACTTTTCAGTTTCTTTACATTAAATTTAGAAGTAGAAGGAAAGAGGGAATTGACCTCCTTTTCAAGGCGTTGGTACTCGACTAAACCGAGCACATGCTCAGCCTCATAGAAAGCAGACTTGAGCTTCTGAAGCCACTTGTTGAGGGACGGGCGGTGGGGGCTCTGTTGTGCAACATCTGTCAGGATGAGCAGCTGAGGGAGGAGCATGGTCTCAAGCTTTTCTAATTTTACAAGGAGGATTTGCTTTTGAGACTGGAACTGTGGATCTAAGCCGAGTGCTTCAAAGCATTTGTTCAAAAAACGAGTTAGCACTGGGGAAATCAGCCAACCTGCGGCCGAGAACCCCCAGCTGACTGCAGAGGTGGTTAACGGATCCACCATGGATCCGTCTCATGAATCTGGGTTTGATACTGAGTTTTGGGTCAAACAGAGGGGGAGAGAGAGAGAGAGAGAGAGATCGGCAACATGTGATGTGTTCCTGTGAGATCGGCAATCTTATATCGGCATTCAACAAAAATTACAACTGGTTGAACTCACTTTCTTATTAAAAATGGGATCGTATAAGATAAATGGGATCGTATAAGATAAACTTCATGAAACATACTTCAGACTATTCATTTTACAAAAGGTATAAACTCACTTTCTTTTTGAATAGATGCCCTGCAGGATGGTATATATAGACGACTATAGAGTAAATGATTATCTATTTTTCTCAAAAATGACTATTAAGTTCTTAAAATTTTAATTATGATCCAACATGCGATCAACATACACATATTGACACATTTTGGGTGGAAATATATCTTAATTAGTAAATGGATATGCAATTATCAAATTTGTGCCAATTATATAAAGAGAGCAGACTCACCGATTTAATTTCTCTAGCATAAAAAAAATTAAATATATAACAGTAAGTTAGATCGTCAAATTTGAAAATGTAGTAACTTAGCATGTGAAGGCTGCAGGGGCTACAGATATAATTAATGTCGCAAGAAACAAGGCTGATCTAGTTTATTGTTAAATTAATAGCATGCTTAGCAATAAAAGCAGTGCATGCATCTTTGACTGTCTCTTTCCCATGATCTGAATTCTGGAATAAATTAACGTGCCCAATGCAACTTTATAATCCTTGTTAATCTGGAACTTTTGCCTAATGACCCATTAATAAAGATTATTATGATTACTTGATTAGGTATCGTCTAGCAATACCGCCACTCACCACAACACATTGTTTTTTCTCCTTTGAATATTCTGAGGCAATATAAATATAATTTCTTTCAACGAGAGATATATTTTTTTACTAAAAGTTGATTTATGAAAACTAAAAAAATAATTTTTAAATATATTTATAATTGTGTAATTATAGTTTTGACTAGATCTTTGAAATAATTTTTTGACTTTGTAATTTCATATGGATGTAATTTAAAATTTTATGCACAACATAATATAAAGTTCATATTCTAGTCTAAAAGCAAATTAAAATAACACAAAACAATACAATAAGTTCCACAAGATAGTTATGATAATGTGTTATACCCCTTGATTTTACCACAAACAAAAGTATATCAGTTCTGACACCTCTTGATGGTACTGTACTAGGTTACTCCTCTTTCAAACGGTGCTTTTAATTATGGACTACTTTTTTACATAAACTTTTTTTATGGACCTTCTTTTCTTAGGAACCAGGAGAGCGGTCCGGTGGACAGACATTCGAACCGTATCACAATTCACACATATAAAGATCGAACAACTCTAATCTGACATGAGATCAAAATTGATCCAATGCCCATGGAGCCACAAAATTGATCAAAATTGCGTTATGCGTAGTACTATAACCACTCTCAAAGAAAAAGAAAGAGAAATAATAATGGGCTCAACGAGAACTGTAAATATATGGCTCGGCCCAAAATAATTTATCTTTCAATTGGGCGACCTGTCCATTAGCCCATTAATTACCCAATAGACAGACAGATCTGAGAGTATGGGAAGTGTAAAAGGTATTTATTATCCTCATTGTTTGATTCTTTTCCTCCACAAATGCCAGTCCACCCCAGTTACATGTGCGAAAAGCAATCGTTGAATCGGACACTCGTATCCACACACCACACCGACACTGACACCAACACACACAGAGCACAGTGGCAAAAGCCCAAAAGAGAAACCAAAACCACCCCCTGTTGCCGATTCGACGCGCATCAAGGGATCCGGCGATCAATCTTTCCCCCTCTCTCTCTCTCTGTAGAAAATTTTAAAAAAATATATAGAAACAGAAAGAGTACTTGTAGCTAGATTTTATTGAGTAAAAAGAACAGTAAGAATTTGACCGATCTAAACTACCGATCCAAAAAGTTTGTGTCGGTAAAATGACATGGTTGGTAGAGGATGCAAGTAGAAAGAGAAAGTTAATGCTCTTGACTAGTCCTTTTAATTTTTTTTTTGTGCTTTCTAGAATTTCTTTTAGGAAATATTCCTGGGGCACACATGAAATTCAGAAATTATATTTACAAGGTCAGGTGAAAGCACACGTGGGCCACCTAATTCTACCCCAACACCAGTCATGCTGTTATGGATCACTATTTTCTGGTATTAAGTACAGTACAAAGCTGAAACTGCTCAATCAACGGTACTGGACCTTGCCGAGTCAGGCACAGAATACAATCAGAGTAGAATTCATCCATTCGAGCAAGAAAATCTGAAGCAAATTGATATGTTTTCTTAAGCAAAACTGATTTGTACATGCTCTAATCAATTTGAATTAATTTTCAACCCTCCCCCTTAATTCACAATTGATTATACCAGGTTTGATTCTGAATTCTTCAAAACTTTTCTCTTGCCATTGCCTTCAGCAGAATGTCAGCCTTCTGTTCTTCAGAACTTGCACCCTTGATTTCCATTGTTCTTGCTGCTACCAATTCTTCTTGCAATTCTTGATTCCATGTTTCATTTCCTGCTGCTTCTTCAAAGGTTGTGGATCTTTGCCTTCCACCTTCTTCATACGCCATGAAAAGTGTGGGTAGCTTTTTCTTTTCTTCTTCATAGCACGCTTGCTGATCTTTCCTTTGTTTTCTAAAACAATCGGCTTGCACATACTCATATCTTTTATGTCGTGCTGAAACAAGGACATGCCAAATCTACAATGGCCACGTCCACCTCTGCCCGGAGAGGACTCCCCCTTTCTGTAGAATGCCCTTTTATCGCCTTTCTCCTCTAATATGGACTTTTCTTCATGGGTCTGCAACAATCCCATCAGTTCATCAAAGGAATAAGTTGAAAGATCCTTTGATTCTTCAATTGTTGTCACCACGTGATCCTTTTGATTCTTCTAGTTATTTTTCATCTTGTACTGGATCCTTGAACGCAAGAAGCAACTCCAACACCTGACATACACAAAGTTGATGAAATATCTATGCTAAGCGTGAAGATTGATGCTTTGGAATCAGCATTGAACAAGTAGACCAAGCAGCAAACGGTAGCAGCAGTCAATGCCGCAACAGCATGTGGCTATTGTGGAGGAGTGCATGAGATGACCGAATGCACGAATGTGACCGAAACTGAGAAAGAAACAGAGCAAGTAAATGCCATCAAATAACAACTTTCGACCTCAGCCCGCCTACAATTCGTACCATCCTAATAACTGAAACCATCTAAATTTCTCATACGCAAACAATCAAAGACCTGCTACACCTCAACCGAATTACCAACCGAGGCAGTACAACCAACCACAGCAACCTGACATCACATCACAAATAGAGAGATTTCTAGAGAAGCAAGACAAGGCTAACGTCGAAATCACGCAAAAAATTGAATCCTTAACAAACCACAGCAAAGACTTAGAGGATTATGTCTCTAAGATGCCAAAAGAACTCTCGAACATCACACGTGAAAAAGGCAAATTTTCTGGCCAACCGGAAAAAAAATCCAAGAGAGACTTGCAAAAGCATAACGTTAAGGAGTGGTACAGCTTATAAGGGACCTCCAATGCCCGATCTAACTTTCGATGAGATGCATGCAGAACCATCACATTCCGAGGAATACGAGTCGTAACAACCGGAGCCGCCCGTATTTGAAATGCAAGCATACCCTATTAAGGAGCAGAATGACACTGTAGGTGGAGACGAACGACGAACCGAACCTGAATACATCACATCACCATCCTACAAGCCACCCCTGCCATTTGATCGCTCAAGACTCTGAACCAATATTCTCTGTCGATCGACCTCGATTATACTACTCGATAGGATTGTGTGCTTGCAGTCCGAACCGATAGCATTTTCGAGTTTATAAATTTTAAAAGAAAATATCGCTCTCTTTTGAGTGATCAAGCATCATCGTCCTCAACAGTGACACAGTCATTGTACGGCTGTCAACAAATGTTCCTGTCTGGAGTCATCTGCTCAAACTAACTCCGGAAGAAATCAACTCCCATAGGTTTGTCGTGCGGGGTCTAGATGTACGTCTTCCTCGAGCAGAATCTCTGCGCATAAGCCGGACATGTAATCCCATTGGGCTTACCCCAATCTGGAGCCCAATCTGTCTTTCGTGGTTGTGGACAACCGAATGGGAACCTCGTCCACGACCAATGAATGAGGAGACCAACTGGACCATAAAAATTATGTTTGTTTCTCTATTTAGATACAAGTTGCAGTTAATTTTCTGGTTCTTTTTGTGTAACAATTTATTTATTTATAGTACAAACAAGCAAAAAATAATTTATACCTGCCACGAAGTGCATAAGCCAAGATATAGACATGCCAAGACCGCGGCATCCCAGTTCATCTGTTTTGGCTTGACCAAGTCCCTCAGCCACTCAAGCAAACAACCTAGGACAGTGCTCCCTGATAAATCTAGGAACAGCCAGCAAGCGAACATGTCCATGATGTAAGTCCGGGTCCACCGATCTACTATCTCGACATCAGCAACGCGTCTAGGACTCCACTGTAAATTCAAACTAATTTAGTCAAAATTGCGAAAAGTACCATCAAATAATTAATTTTATAAAATAAAAATTACCTGAATCGCTCACGCAAGTGTTGTAAACTAATGTCATTCTTGGAGTAGATGAACCCCTTCTTGGTGATCCTCCGCTTCATCAGATTGTTGACCAGTAGGTTGGTAACGAGCTGTGAGAAGTCTCCATACTCCACACCCGTCACAGCCTCTCCAGTAATGGGCAGGCCCCATAGACAACTCACGTCATGGAGATACACCGTCACAGCCTCTCTAGTAATGTGTGCGTCTCTGGCCGCCACCTCTCGACCAACGCATAAATAAGAGCGACATCTGCATTTAAGTCACTAAGCAGGGACACATGCCACAGACCCATCCTCTGTAACGCTGGCACAAATCGCTCGTCGTAGAAGATATTCATCTGGTTATTCCGTGTCGACGTGAGGTTAAGAGTCTACATTTAATTTCAAAATAAACAAAAATAAGTTTTTTTAATTTATTCAAATGAATATGTATATTATTTGCAAGTAGTTAACAAATGTAAACTTACATATGAATTTCTGATCTTGTGGTCCTTGTACGGGAACCAGCAAACGGGGCTAATACTCTCCTTCGTCAAGTGCGGAAAGACGGTCCGGGCCAACTCCATATCCAAATCCACATCATCGTGAGGCAGACTGGTTTGTTTGGTCCCGCTTGTTGACGCCATACTACAATTTGGTGCATTTCTAGTCAATTTTGGTCTAAAATACCACAAATATGGTACATTTATAATTTACTAATTTTTTGACACCATCGGTAAAAAAAAGGTTCAATTTTGGGTTAATTCAAACAATACAAGGTCAATTTGGTGCATTTCTAGTCAATTTTGGTCTAAAATACCACAAATATGGTACATTATAATTTACTAATTTTTCGACACCATCGATGAAAAAAAGGGTTCAATTTTGGGTAATTTCAAACAATACAAGACCAATTTGGTTCATTTCTATTCAATTTTGGTCAAAAATACCAAAAATATTGTAAATTTATAATTTGCTATTTTTTTAACACCATCGGTTAAAAAATGGTACAATATTGGGTAAATTCAAACAATACAAGGTCAATTTAGTGCATTTCTAGTCAATTTTGGCTAATTTGGTACATTTCTAAAATAATTTGGTCTAAAATACTACAAAATATAGCTAATTTAAAATATTACCAATTTTGGACACCATTTGAACTATTTAATACAATTCTAATCTATTTTGGACTATTTTGGACACCTATAACTAATTCTAGTAAAAAAATAAAAATTACCTTTTTACTCTGGTGCGCATCTCTTTTATAGCACAACCCCCCTTACCCAGTCCGCGCATCAAGGGGTGCGCCTATCCATTTCGCACACCAACAGGTGTGCCAGCCCAGTCCTCGCACAAGTCTAATTTGGTGCGCGAACTGAGTCCGCATGGGTGATATGATTGAAATTAACGTGGGGAGAATGGTAATCATTTAATTTTCATTTTTTTGCTTGTTAACTAAAAAAAATTCGGGAGAGAGAGAACCAAGCGAATTTTACATGAGTATCATAATTAATGAAATACATATAACATAATAAAAATCGCACCACAGACTTGACCGCTTGATGCAATTTCAAATGGCGAAAAATCAAACCAAATAATGTATGGCTTGAGATTACAATTGAAGGAATCTTATCAACCAGTTGGTAAAATTGACGGAAATACTTGTGGTTGGATGTTCTCAAAATATCTTCTCATTAAATTGGAAAATCGACTTCCGTTGAACACTTCAAAGTCCTGTACATAACTGTCGTTGGCATGGGTTCCTTGTCATTTATGTATTTATTTATGAGACAACTAAGTATACATTTTTTTAATAATTAAATTCTCATTATGTAAAATTAAATATGTGTTTTATATGTGGTTAGGATAATTAATGTGGAAGTTGATAACAATATATATGAATTTCGATCTCTTCAAGATCCGCTGCCATCCGATTCGCTTCAAGATTCATACGCACTTGATCAGCTCGAATATTGAAGAGAACATGCACAAATATTGAAGCAGTGTGCACAAATTTTAAAGCAAATTAAACGGCAGAGGAGTCCATCGGATTGAAAAGTGAGTCCGATACCTATGGGACACTCTTTTCGCGAGAACCAAAGGGCAGGTACCACTTAAATCAACGTGTGATATGTTCCTGCAATATCAACAATGTGATCTCGACATTTCAACAAACAATCCAACTGTAGTTACTGCACGCGTCATTGAGAATGATTTTCTGTGGCCTACTTGAACCAGCTGATTTGTGTGCTAACGTATTGAAACAAGTCAGGTTAAAAAATTATGTATCACCTTAATTAGTATATGTATTATTTTATTAACAAAGTAAAATATCTCATGACCATGAATCAACTATAATCTTCTTCTTCAAAGCCTTTATTCCCAAACAAGTCGGAAGATAGAGGAACTATTCAGATTCAAATCTGAATCTGATGGGCTTTTATATGCTTTTAATAAAGGGTAAATGGGTATTTTAAAATTTCAGAATGAGTTTTAATATAAAAGACAATAAAATGAGTAAATTTCTGAGTTTTTGAAGTTTAGAGGGAGAAATACGTAATTTTAAAGTTTAGCGAGGGAAATACGTAATTTTTAAATTTTTGAGAGGTATACATGAAATTCACCCTTAAAAAAAAGCCTCAGGTTGTCCTAAAAAAGGACATTAATTAGTTCCATTTCAGCCACATATATGCTAAGGATTAATTAGCGCAATTATAGTTGCAATAAAAGTGGGCATGGACTTGAAACATTCTTAGTTCATCAAATATGAAAAGAAAATGCATATAAAGTAGGCAGCTAGTAATTGGAATTTTTTTTAATAACGGTATGGGGTCCAATCCAACTATGAAGAAGAGTTATTTGGTATGTATTATTTTTACGGTAATTAATACAAAAATCATACTTGATGATTATTAATCATCCATTTAACCATATATTATTTGTAATGGGATTTTTCTAACATTTTGTATAGTAGTATTATTTAAATAAGTAATTGATATTTATTAAATATCAAGATCAACAACTGTATACATTTTTGTTTATATAATGGTAGTATGCATATGTTAACTTAGTATATTATTCAGTGCTATTTTTCAATATGTTGAATTTGATAATTTATCCATTAGTTCCGAAATATTTACTATACAAATTTTGGACAGGATTAATAATATAATAATATAATAAAAATTATTAAATGTTTCGGACCCACACATTTTATAGTATGTCAAGATATTTTTTTATCTGAGCTGACCTGAAGAGTCATAGGTCAACTTAATCCAACTTGTTTTATATAAATTTTATTGATATATGGTCGATAATATTTGACAACAAAATATCCGATAGACAGCTCCAAGTCTCTCAGCCACTCAAACAAACAACCAGGGACAATGCTCCCCAATGAATCTGGGAACAACCAGCAATCGAACATGTCCATGATGTAAGCCTGGTCCACCGATCTACCGTCTCGACATCAGCATCCGTTTTTAGGACTCCACTGTAAATTCAAACTAATTTTAGTCAAAATTGCAAAAAGTACCATCGAATAATTAATTTTATAAAATAAAAGTTACCTGAACCGCTCCCGCAAGTATGGTAAACTATCATTCTTGGAGTAGATGAACCCCTTCTTGGTAATCCTCCGCTTCATCAGATTGTCGCTTAGCAAGTCAGTAACAAGCTGTGAGAAGTCTCCATACTCCAAACCCATCATAGCCTCTCCAGTAATGGGCAGGCCCCATAGACATCTCACGTCCTAGAGAGACCGTAATCTCTCCGACAGGCAAGTGGAATGTGTGCATCTCCGGCCGCTACCTCTCGGCTAGCGCAGAAATAAGAGCGACATATGCATTTAAGTCACTAAGCTGGGACACATGCCACAGACCCATCATCTGTAACGCCGGTGCAAATCGCTCATCGTAAAGGATATTCATCTGGTTATTCCGTGTCGACGTGAGGTTATGAGTCTGCATTTAATTTCAAAATAAACAAAAATATAATTTTTTAATTTATTCAAATGAATATGTATATTATTTGCAAGTAGTTAACAAATGTAAACTTACATATGAATTTCTGATCTTGTGGTCCTTGTATGGGAACCATCAAACGGGGCTAATACTCTCCTTCGTCAAGTGCGGAAAGACGGTGCGGGCCAACTCCATATCCAAATCCACATCATCGTGAGGCAGACTAGTTTGTTTGGTCCCGCTTGTTGACGCCATACTACAATTTGGTGCATTTATAGTCAATTTTGGTCTAAAATACTACAAATATGGTACATTTATAATTTATTAATTTTTTTACACCATCGGTAAAAAAAAAGGTTCTATTTTGGGTTAATTCAAACAATACAAGGTCAATTTGGTGCATTTCTAGTCAATTTTGGTCTAAAATACCACGAATATGTTACATTATAATTTACTAATTTTCCGACACCATCGGTAAAAAAAAGGGTTCAATTTTGGATAATTTCAAACAATTGATCACTCAAAAGAAAGCGATGTTTCTTTTAATATTTATAAACTCGGAAATGCTATCGGTTCGGACTGCAAGCGCACAATCCTATCGAGTAGTATATTCGAGGTCGATCAACAGGGAATATTGGTTCAGTGCTTTGAGCGATCGAACCACAATCTTTCGAAAGGCTAGACAAAATCTGAAAATTGAGAGATGTTGTTGTGATCAATGTAAATTAGGAAGCAATTAAAAGTAATTAAAATAAAGATAGAGATGAGAATTCCTAGGGTTTCGGCACACCATTGCTACTCAATCTGCCTTGACAATATATTCATGTTGCGTCTGATTTCCTATTGTTGTTTTATGAAAGACACTACATAGGTCACTGCGATTTATGTTACGCAAGAATGACAGATCTTTCATCGAGATTTTACATAGGACACTGCGATTTTCCTTACGCAAATGACTGATTTCTAAAAACCCCAAATTACTACACAGATCACTGCGATTTTCCTTACGCAAGTGATGGAATTTGGTACGCGTTTTGTTGGTCTAGTTTATGGTTTTCCCGCTAAGGTTTTCTTCACATAAACTTAATAGATCCCAACGAGGCTAATTCAAACAAATAGTTTCTCTTACCATTAAAGTACTGTCACTACCCTAACGGACTCAAACTAGATCATTGAAGTTAGATGAAGAGATAGTAAATCACAAAAGCATTTTGATTCAACAACAAGAAATCATAATCAACAGAAATATATATATCAAAACATCAAGAGTAACAAGGTTTACTGCCTAGCCCTAAGAAAAAGAACTTAGCCGCGGAACAGCATTGTTACAAGCACTCCTCTCTTCTCTCTTTAATCAAATCTAACCCTAATTACAAAGATAAGTTATTCTTCTGCCCAGGGGCTTTATATAGGAGTGGAGGGACGTCTGGAGATTGAGTAGGGGCTAAGAAACTGATCTGGAAACAGCTGTCGGCAGTTATTCCCCAAGAGGCGCCTTCGGTTACGGATCATATCACCTGATACGGTCCGTATTAGGACCTTGACGGTTAAGGTTTAACGCTTCCAGCGCTATCTTCTGGTCTGTGCTAGTCCTAGTCCGTATTAGGTAATACGGACCGTAACAGAGACTTCGTTGATAAGCGTCGCTGATCCGATTGACCCGATTCTAGCTCCATTTGGTGTAAAATAGTCCCAAAACCTGTTTTCTGCAATAAAACATAAAGAAGGGTGACAATAGCCTTTTTTTCTCTAATTAATTAAACATAAGTGTGAGAAAATATGCAAAACCTAAGCCAAAACCCTACGTAAATCATCATTATTTTGACTCTGATCACGCCTCCCAACTTGAATTGTTGCTTGTCCTCAAGCAATGACATCCCAGCTGGTCAAAGATCCGGTCTAGGTTAAACCATACAATCTCAAGGACTTGTTTAAAATTAAATTAGAATTTGGGTTTGGTACAATTGGCATGACAATAAAAATTTAGAACTCTAAAATATTCATGACCTCTCCCTTGAACAATTTATTCACCCCATGATTGACCTCATTATGCATACCCTAGAAAAATTATTACCGAGCAATTTATTTCACAAATATCCTTAAAATTGAGAGTATTAATTTCCCCTTCGATTATAAATGGATCCCTTCCAATCAATAGGAATTCTAATGATATAAATTTTGATTTTCCTTCCCAATTGATTGGAGCAAAGTATGACAACTAAGTGTGTTGGTATTTGTGACTATTTTTGAAAAATGAAATATGTACAAAATTTAAAATTTGGGAGGTTCTATCGAGCCTATTGGTAACCAGTCTTGTGTAGGCACCCATACTCTTTTTATCCTCCATCTTTTATTCTATTTTTTTTTTCTTTTTCTATATTTTTCTATTTTTTGGATTTTTCTTATTTCTGATTTTTTTTGTATTTTTCTGTTTTTCTGAAAAATAAAATAAAATATTTTTGTGTCACAAGCACCATGATTACACACAATCCCAAGTATTCATTCATACAATGAATTATTGCATAATTTCGCTAGGGGTCTATCTATAATAAATGGGTATTTTAAAACACTATCAAATTTAAAAGACTTTGCAAAAATAAATTACTCAATAAATAAAAATTCTAGGGTTTGCGATTTTGGTCAACACTCATGGTTAGCAATTAATTGTTCACTTTCAGATCACTAATTATTTTAAAAATTCCGAATTTTTGTATCATGGCCAATTGTCTAAACCTTAGCGTAATTCAATTTAAAACAATTCCTATTTGATTAACCTACTCCTAAAATAAAAATAAAAATGCAAGCTAGCTAAAAAGCTCAATCTAATCATCCTAGGATTTTCGGTAAAGCCTCCAACCCTAGTCAAAAATTGAGTAAAACTACTAGCACCTAAGAATTTAAAATGCAAAAATTTTAAAGATACATGGTCAAATTTACTTTCCTACCCCCCGAATAAAATTGAGCATTGTCCCCAATGCTCGAGAGATAAAAATAAAGGAAGTAATAAAGTAAAAAGATCGGGAAAAGATACAACTCACTGCACCTCAATCCTGAGGTGGTGGAGGTGGTGGTGGTCGCTGGATCTCCTCGTAGAATGACGGGTCGAAGAGTCCGTATGGTGGTGGCTGGTACTCGAATCCGGAGTCGAGAGCATACTGATAATACTGCTGTGCCATGTAGCGCGTCTGCTGGGTCTCGCGCCTGCTCTCGTCGACACTCCTCCGGATCTCCTCCATGCTGTTTCAGATTTCACCAACCTCTTGGTGAAGTGTCGAGCTATTCAGCTCCATTTGCCGGGTAGTCTCTCCCGTTGTCAAGGTAAGCGCTTTGAGGTTCGAGTCCATCCAATTTACCATTTGGATGAACTGATCATAATCATCTGTAGGGGCATCAGATGGTGCCGCCCCTGAAGATCCGGCTCTAGCTGCCGATGTGCCTGCCTCCCTATATGCATCAAAAGGGGGCTCCTCCTCTTCTCTCTGCTGTCGATCAGCATTAGCTTGATTTTGCATTGCGGCTTGGCTCTCGATTACATCAATGTAATCCTGAGGAGGCTCATAAGTCGGGCTCGCGTGGCGTGCCATTTTCCAGGAGGCCTTACTGCGGAGATTGAGATGTCGGAAGGGGAATTGGAGGATTTCCTTCAGTGAATTGTAGAAGTAGGGACCTGGATAGTGGCCGGTGACAAATTTCATGGTTTGGAGGCATGACATGTCAATCTGTGTGAGCCCGCTTGCCTCCTTGAGATGATCAATCTGCAGAGCGAGGTGATTGGCCAAGATTGTGGCCACGAATCCGATGGAGATCTTTCCACCATTTTTCTTGGCACAGGCGACCTCACGGATTTGTTTGCAAAGGAGATGGCCGAGGTGAGGTCGCACTGGTGTTGGCTCGATCATGCATTTGAGGAGATAGAGCTCGGGTAGTGTTACCTTGGATGAACTCTCGCCTCTTGCGAAAATGGAATTGGCAAGGGTTACTTGCAAGAGGCGGACTTGGGGATGGATGATTCTGCTTGCCGGTCGAGTTGTGTTTTGGTTATCTTCTGTGATGCTGTACCAGAACTCTCGGCAGTCAGGAGAATCAGAAGTGCCATCGTCGGTGAGGTCGAAGATGGCGCAGAAATCATCCATGGAGACTGTGTAATACTCGCCAATCATCTGGAAAGTAATGGAGTCCTCATTGTATCTGAAGGTCGCAAGGAACTCCCTCGTGAGTACCTTGTAAATTTTAACTCCTTTGATCAGTTTGAGGAATTGCCAGATGTGGATGCGGTTTGCGAGTTGTTCGGTTTGCGCAAGGAGGCCTAGTCGCTCGAGTGTCTCTGTGTCGATAGACTTGTGGTATATGACCTCCCTTGTTTTCATCTTCTCGTAGGTGTCTATGAATTGTGGATGCGAGAAGACGGGTTGGTACTCGGTTGCTTCCTACATTGATTCATCGGAGTCTTCTTCCTCAAGACCAAAATCCCGAGGGTTGAACTCCTCCGAGACATATTCCTCACTGGTCAATACGGTCCGGTTACGGACTGGTCTAGTTGGTGAATTTTGGCCAAGTACCAGACTGGTTTCGGACCGTATCAGAGTAATATGGACCGTATCAGAGGGGTTGGAAAACTGCTAAGTACTAGACTGGACTGTTTTCTGGTAAACGATTACGGACCGTATTGTACTGGTAAAAATTGGGAAAACTGACAGGAACCTAATTTTTTGTGATTTTTGTGATTTTACGAAATAAAACTTAATTTCCTAAATATAACAGAGATTAATTAAAACAAATGCAAAAACGAGATTAAACTTTGAAATAAGAAAGGGGTTTAGAAAAACAGAATTTGGAGAAGACTCGAGAGATCGTCGGTTACGGACCCGATACGGTCCGTATCGGGGCAGTGGTGTGGGGAGTGCTGCGGCGGCGACTTCAATGGATGGAGGTGTCGGGTGTAGCGGCGATGGTGATTGGCGGCAAGGAAGGGAGGCTCGGTTTTGGGCAAAAAGGGAAGAGGAGAAGGAGAAGAGATAGAGGGGAAGAGAGTAGAGGGAAGGAAAGAGGAAGAGGTTTAGGGATTAAAACAAAATGGATAAACGGTTATGAGACGTGATTCGCACGGGATTTCAAACGTCTCTTCTTAACGGGTTGGCATCTCCCGAATTGGCCTTCATTACGGACCGTATCAGCCAATACGGTCCGTATCCAATCCGTTATGCTCAGACCCAATAACCGCTAAGTTTTAATTCCTTTGAATATGGGCCGTATCAGCCAATACATACCGTATTCACCACTTGTTTCCTGTCTTCTTACTCTATTACCCTCATATCCACTGGTATGGTCCATATCAGCCAATATAGGCCGTACCAGAGAGTGTTTTTCCATCTTCCGAGATGTCTTTAATCAAGCCTTTCCTCCAATATGCTTACCTGATCATAGGAAAAAGGTGGGTATGAGTTGTTTCTTTGTTAAAGTCCTAATCAAATTAAAAATAAATAATTATAAGAAAAATATAAAAGTGGCCTTTGGTTGCCTCCCAAGAAGCGCTTGTTTTAAGTCGTTAGCTTGACTTTGTGTCGCATCAGTTTCTTCCAGATATCCTCCCGTTAATACAAGCGGGTTGCCTATCGGGTGGTTCGCCTTCAGTGTCTTTTGTGGTCTTATCATCATTGCCCTTCTCGAATAAGTCGGTTGGTGTTTGAGGTCCGGGGTCGAACGCCAGACTCACACTGAGTACTACTTCAACCTCTTCCAGTCTTTGAGAAATTGCATCGAGTTCTTCGCGTAGGTTTTTTATTAATGCAAGGGTAAGAGAGAATAATTCCTGTTGTTTGCGATATTGGGGCTCTTGTTCAGATCATCGGTTTGTGTTGTCACGGAAGTTGGATGGATCTGACCGTCATCTTGTACAATGAACAATCTCTCCACTTCTGTTTCGCGCATCATTTCCTCGATGTCTTCAAATTCATCCATTCGCAATTCATCATTGCCATACTCATCCGCTGTTTCCAAATTGTAGACAAGATTTATGTCAGGTGGGACTTTGGTCTCATTCATGTTGAAGATCATCTTGTTCTCGCCAACATTGAGTGAGATTTTCCCATTCCTAACATCAATCATTGCCCCACATGTGGCGAGGAATGGCCTTCCAAGGATGATCGGAATCTGCTCGTCTTCTTCCATATCAACTACCACAAAATCTGCTGGTATCCAGAATTTACCGACTTTGATTGGGATGTCAAGCAACATTCCTTCAGGATATCGAATTGATCGGTCAGCTAGTTGCAATGAGATCCGTGTTGGTGATAGGTCTCCACATTCCAATTTGAGCGGAATTGTTGAGAATTCTTGGAGTCTACTTTGATTTGAGAGAATCTCCTTCAGAAATTTAGCATACGAGGGTATGCTTGCAATTGCTTCAGTGAAGGGGATTGTGACTTATAATTGCTTGAGTGTCTCCATGAATTTCGCAAATTGCTGCTCCATCTTATGCTTGGCAGGCCTTGGAGGGAATGGCAGAGGTGGCTTGTAGGGTGGTGGTGCAATATATTCAGGTTCGGTTTGTCGTTCGTCTCCACCTACGGTGTCATTCTGCTCCTCGATATGGTCTGTCTGCAATTCAAATACGGGCGGCTCCGGTGGTTGAGGCTCGTACTCTTTGGAATGCGATGGCTCTGCATGCATCTCATCGGAAGTTTGATCGAGCATGGGAGGTCCCTGATAAGCTGTACCGCTCCTTAATGTTATGCTCTTGCAAGTCTCTCTCGGGTTTTCTTCCGGTTGGCCCGGAAATTTGCCTTTTCCGCGTGTAATACTCGAGAGTTCTTTTGCCATCTTAGAGACATTGTCTTCTAAGTCTTAATTTGTTGCGGTTGTTAAGGATTCGATCTTTTGTGCGATTTTGGTGTTAGCCTTGTCTTGCTTCTCTAGGAATCTCTTCATTAAAGATGTGATGTCAGGTTGCTGCGGTTGGTTGTATTGCCTTGGTTGGTAATTCAGTTGGGGATTGTTGTATCTCGGTTGATAGTTGGGCTGTGGTTGGTAGTTCTGTTGAGGTGCAGCAGGCCTTTGATTGTTTGCGTATGAGAGATTTGGATGGTTTTGGTTATTCGGATGGTATGTATTGTAGGCGGGTTGAGGTCGAAAGCTGTTGTCGATCGCGTTTGCTTGCTCTATTTCTTCCTCAGTTACCGTCACATTCATACATTCGTTCAAACTATTTGGTCTAAAACACTACTAAATATAGCTAATTTAAAATATTACCAATTTTGGACACCATTCGAACTATTTAATACAATTCTAGTCTATTTTGGACACCTATACCCAACTAACTAATTTATAAACAACAAAATAAATAAATTAAGTAAAAAAAAAAATTACCTTTTTACTCTGCTTGGTGAGCGCTGCCCCGTTTGAGCACCAAATCTGGTGCGCGTCCCTTTTATAGCACAACCCCCCTTGGTGCGCCTACCCAGTTCGCCAGCCCAGTCTGCGCACAAGTCTAATTTGGTGCGCGAACTGAGTCCGCGTGGGTGATAGGATTGAAATTAACGTGGGGAGGATGGTAATCATTTAATTTTCATTTTTTCGCTTGTTAACTAAAAAATTTCGGGAGAGAGAGAACCAAGCGAATTTTACATGAGTTTCATAATTAATTAAATACATATACCACAATAAAAAATCGCACCACAGACTTGACCGCTTGATGCAATTTCAAATGGCGAAAAATCAAACCAAATAATGTATGGCTTGAGATTACAATTGAAGGAATTTTATCCAGCCAGTTGCCAAAATTGACGGAAATACTTGTGGTTGGATGTTCTCAAAATATCTTCTCATTAAATTGGAAGATCGACTTCCGTTGAACACTTCAAAGTCCTCTACATAACTTTCGTTGGCATGGGTTCCTTGTCATTTATGCATTTATTTATGAGACAACTAAGTATACATTTTTTTAATAATTAAATTCTCATTATGTAATAATTAAATATGTGTTTTATATGTGGTTCGGATAATTAATGTGGAAGTTCATAACAATATATATGAATTTCTTTTCAAGATCCACTGCCATCCGATCCGCTTCAAGATTCATGCGCACTTGATCAGCACGAATATTAAAGAGGACATGCACAAATATTAAAGCAGCGTGCACATATCTTAAAGCGAATTGAATGGCAGAGAAGCCCATCGGATTTAAAAGTGAGTCTGATACCTATCAGACACACTCTTTTCGCGAGACCCACAGGGCAGGTTCCCTCAAGATTTGTGTGCTGACGTATTGAAACAGGACAACAACATTTGTCAGGTTAAAAAATTATGTATCACCTTAATTAGTATATCTATTATTTTATTAACAAAGTTAAATATCTGATGACCATGAATCAACTATAAACTTCTTCTTCGAAGCCTTTATTCCCAAACAAGTCAGACGATAGATGAACTCTTCAGATTCAAATTTGAGTCTGATGGGCTTTTATATATTTTTAATAAAGGGTAAAATGGGTATTTTAAAATTTTAGAAATAAAGGGAGAGAGAGAGGTGGGAGAGGTCGGGGAGGGAGGGAGAAAGAGGAAAGAAATAAAGAGAGAAAATTGGGTAATTAATTTGTAGGGCCATTAGGTAGTTAGAATTTGTAATTATAGTTAGAAGAGGTAGTTAATTAGTTGGAGAATGAAATGGGAAATGGATAGATGAGGTAGATATAATTACCTTAATTAAATACATATACCATAATAAAAAATCGCACCACAGGCTTGACCGCTTGATGCAATTTCAAATGGCGAAAAATCAAACCAAATAATGTATGGCTTGAGATTACCATTGAAGGAATTTTATCCAACCAGTTGCCAAAATTGACGGAAATACTTGTGGTTGGATGTTCCCAAAATATCTTCTCATTAAATTGGAAGATCGACTTCCGTTGAACACTTCAAAGTCCTCTACATAACTTTCGTTGGCATGGGTTCCTTGTCAATATTATGAATTTATTTATGAGATAACTAAGTATACATTTTTTTAATAATTAAATTCTCATTATGTAATAATTAATTAAATATGTGTTTTATACGTGGTTCGGATAATTAGTGTGTGGAAGTTCAAAACAATATATATGAATTTCTCTTCAAGATCCGCTGTCGTCGGATCCGCTTCAAAATTCATGCGCACTTGACCAGCACGAATATTAAAATGACATGCACAAATCTTTGAAGCAGTGTGCACAGATTTTAAAGCGAATTAAACGGCAGAGAAGCTCATCGGATTCAAAAGTGAGTCTGATATCTATCGGACACACTCTTTTCGCAAGACCCACAGGGCAGGTACCACTTAAATCAACGTGTGATATGTTCCTGCAATATCAACAATGTGATCTCCACATTTCAACAAACAATTCAACTGTAGTCACTGCACGCGTCATTGAGAATGATTTTCTGTGGCCTTCTTGAACCAGCTGATTTGTGTGCTGACGTATTGAAACAAGACAACAAAATTTGTCAGGTTAAAAAATTATGTATCACCATAATTAATATATGTATTATTTTATTAACAAAGTTAAATATCTCATGATCATGAATCAACTATAATCTTCTTCTTCGAAGCCTTTACTCCCAAATAAGTCAGACGATAGAGGAACTCTTAGATTCAAATTTGAGTCCCATGGGCTTTTATATGCTTTTAATAAAGGGTAAAATGGGTATTTTAAAATTTTACAATGAGTTTTAATATAAAAGACAATAATAAAATGGGTAAATTTGTAAGTTTTTGAAATTTAGAAGGAGAAATACGTAATTTTGAAGTTTTTGAGGGGTATACTTGAAATTCCCCCTTAAAAAAAAGCCTCATGTTGCCCTAAAAAAGGACATTACTTAGTTCCATTTCAGCCACATATATGCTAAGGATTAATTAGTGCAATTATACTTGCAATAAAAGCGGGCATGGACTTCAAACTTTCCTGTAGGATACGAATTAAAATCTTTCTTAGTTCATCAAATATGAAAAAAAATGCATATAAAGTAGGCAGCTATATATAATTGGAATTTTTTTTTTAATAACGGTATGAAGAGAGTTATTTTGTATGTATTATTTTTACGGTAGTTAATACAAAAAATCATATCTGATAATTATTAATCATTCATTTAACCACATTGTAATTTGTAACGGCAACCGAGTTGATTTTTGCCAACATTTTGTATAATATTATTTAAACAAGTAATTGATATTTTTTAAATAATAAGATCAACAACTGTATACATTTTTGTTTATATATAATGGTATTATGCATATGTTAAATTTTATATTAATTAGCACTCTACAATATTTCTGAAAATCACGAGTCTTCCATAGCTCCCAAATATTTATGACACAATTATGTACGAAACCCAAACATTTATAGAGTATACGTACATGTTAATAAGGGGTGGCAAAAGTTTGGATAGGACTAATAATATAATAATATAATAAAAATTATTGAATGTTTCGGACCCAACCCATTTTATAGTATGTAATGATATTTTTTAATCTGAATTGAGCTGACGAGTTATAGGTCAACTTAACTCTACTTGCTTTATCTCAATTTTTATTTATTTGTGTTCGTTAATATTTGATAACAAAATATCCGATGGACAACTCCAAACGTGTTGCGCGCTCTCTACGGTCAATGACACCCCGAATGAAGGCTTCTTATCCAGCTGGCCGTGACTGTTCCATTATTGATCATTCAATGTACATGCAGCATGATTAAATCACAGATGACTGGTAGCTAGCACAGGTAGGTAGCATGTCTAGATCTGTAAACTAATATGTTATCAACGGACCAGATAAGTCTCACCTGTGTGTTTATATAAGAGGGCCAGCTCTGATGTATTTTAGCTATAACTTGAGCTCTTAGCATTTCACCAGCAATGAGGGGCATTCTCTTGTTCCTTACACTGTTTCTACTCCCTGAAGTTCAATCTTCTCTCACATCTCAAGCACAAGCTCTTCTTCATTGGAAATCAACTCTCCAGACTCAACAGCCGCTTTCATCTTGGAATCTGAATGTCCACACATGCAACTGGACCGGAATCACTTGCCGCGACACTAATAAAAGAAGGCAAGTCATTACTAAAATCATTCTTTCGAAAAAGGGTCTAGTTGGGAAGTTAGATGCTCTGAATTTTTCTGGTCTTTCATCCATTAGAACTTTTGATCTCAGTCATAATAAATTCAGTGGGGTAATTCCTCCATCAATATGTCTCTTCTCAAAACTCACCTATCTTGATCTATCTGATAATGTTCTCAGAGATTTGATCCCGTCTTGCATGGGAACCTTGACAAACATAAAAAAATTGTCTCTTTGCGGTAATAATCTCTTTGGATCGATCCCTCCTGAAATTGGTAGACTTACACATGTGACACATTTATCACTATCAAAGAACTTTCTGAGTGGAGCAATTCCAACATCTATAGGAAACCTAAGTAATATAACCACTCTTTATCTTTGGAATAATAAACTATCCGGACCAATTCCTGCTGAAATTGGCAGACTTACATATTTGACAGAGTTGGCACTGTCAACTAACTTTTTAAGTGGAGAAATTCCAGCCTCTATAGGAAACCTAAGTAGTATGACCACTCTTTTTCTTTGGAATAATAAACTCTATGGCTCTATCCCTCCTGATATGGGTAGACTTGCACATTTGACAAATTTGGACCTGTCAATGAACTTTCTGAGTGGTGAAATTCCTACCTCTATAGGAAACCTAAGTAATATGAATATCCTTTATCTTCAGAATAATAGTCTGTCTGGACCAATCCCCCCAGAAATTGGTAAACTTACACATTTGACAAATTTGCAATTGTCGACTAACTTTTTGAGTGGAGAAATACCTACTAATTTAGAAATTTTAACCAATCTTGTCATTCTATATCTTTATAATAACAAGCTCTCTGGATCAATCCCTTCTGAAATTGGCAGACTTACACATTTGACAGATTTAGAACTATCAAAAAACTATTTGAGTGGAGAAATTCCCACCGCACTAGGAAACCTAAGAAATTTGACAACTCTTTATCTTTGGGGTAACAATCTCTCTGGATCGATCCCTTTTGAAATTGGCCAACTTACACATTTGACAGATTTGGAACTTGATTATAACTTACTGAGTGGAGAAATTTCTACCAATTTAGGAAACTTAACCAATCTTGTCTATCTATATCTTTCTAATAACAAGCTCTCCGGATCGATCCCTTCTGAAATTGGCAGACTTACACATTTGACAAATTTGGAACTGTCAACTAACTTTTTGAGTGGGTATGTACCTGCTGATTTGTGCAAAGGGAGAGTTCTCGAGAGGGTTGTTTTGCATGATAACAAATTTGAAGGTCCAATCCCTAGTAGCTTGAAAAATTGTAGTACTTTAATATGGGTTACTCTACAAAGAAACCTATTTCATGGAGACATATCTAAACAATTTGGGGTTTACCCGAATCTATATTACATGGATTTGAGCTCTAATAAACTTTCAGGAAATCTTTCATCAACGTGGGCTCATTGTCACAACTTATCATTTCTAGACATATCAGGAAATAACATTGGCGGAGTCATACCACCGGAGATTGGTAACTTATATGGGCTAGTAGAGCTTCATCTATCTTCGAATTCACTATCAGGGGTTATTCCGGCAACACTTGGTAGATTGAAAAGATTGATCGAACTAAATCTAAGTCACAACAATTTCATAGGAAAAATACCAAAAGAGTTGGGAATGTTACCAGCTTTAACAAAACTTGATATATCATCAAATAGTCTGACAAGTGTGCCAGAGGAAATAGGCAATTGTGTTAACCTTGAATTATTAGATCTCAGCAATAATAGCTTTATTGGAAAAATTCCATCTCATTTTGGAAACTTAGTATACTTACTGGACCTCCTGGATTTAAGCTCAAATTTGTTAACCGGGGAAATACCACTAACATTGGCGCAGTTAACCATGTTGCAAAACCTTAATCTCTCTCACAACAATCTAACCGGTCAAATTCCACCTACATTGGGCAACATGTTAAGTTTGGAAACCATGGATTTGTCATACAATCAATTGGAGGGCCCAGTGCCTGATATAAAGATTTTTCATAAAGCCCCAGAACAATGGTTTATACACAACACAAATCTCTGTGGCACTATTCAAGGTTTGCCCTCATGTGATGGATTTGTTAAAGATAAGAATGGCTCAACCAGACAACGAATGGTTAAGTTGATTGCAACTCTAACTTGTTGTGCTGCATTACTAACATCTTTCTTACTCTGGCTACTTTACCTACTTTACTCAAAAAAGAGAAAAGCAAAACCAGAGCACATTGGCAATCGTAGTAGAGGAGACATTTTTTCCGTGTGGAATTTTGATGGAAGAGATGCATATGAGGAGATTATAAGGGCCACAGAGAATTTTGATGAGAAATACTGCATTGGAAGTGGAGGCCATGCAAGAGTTTACAAAGCAATTTTAGCGCCAAACAACTTCACGGTTGTTGTAAAGAAAATCGAGCTAGCAGGTGGTGAAAGCTCACTAGATGTTGAAGCATTCCATAAAGAAATTTGCACTATAACCTAGATTCGACACTACAACATTGCTAAATTATTTGGTTCTTGTTCCTCACCTCAAAATAAATTTCTGGTATACAAGTATTATGAGAAGAGGGATTTGAATAATATTCTTAATTGTGAGGCAGCAATAGAATTGGATTGGGCGAAGAAGAAGGCTATAATGAGAGATGTTGCATGTGCTCTCTCACATTTGCATCATGATTGCTATCCTCCAATAGTACATCGGGATTTAACAAGTAGAAACATCTTGCTCGATTCTGAGTTTACAGCATGTATCTCGGATTTTGGCACTGCCAAATTTCTCAAGCCAGAGTCTTCCAATTGGAGCATGCTTGTTGGAACCTGTGGTTACATAGCACCAGGTTATGTATATTTCACCACCCTATTATTGTTTTTTTTTAGTTTCCATCACCATACTTTTATTGAAAAAAATGTAAATAATTGCAATCTGACTTTTCTTTTTTCTTTGTGCAGAACTGGCCTATACCATGAGGATGACTGAGAAATGTGATGTATATAGCTTTGGAGTAATCGTGCTGGAGTTGTTTATGGGAAAGCACCCAGGAGATATGATCAATACACCGGCTTTCAATGAAGAGGAAATCATATTGCAAGATATTCTTGATCAACGCATTGAACCACCAACAGGTCAAGTCATCAATGAAATTCTCAAATTAATTCAGATTGCATATGAGTGCTTGAATAATAATCCGTCTCTTCGTCCAACAATGCGAGAGGTAGTGAATAATATCTAAAAGTGAAAGCCAACTGCTTCATAAATTCTGGTACGTAGTAGCTTTATGCTTGATGATATTTTTTGTTGGCAGTTAGAATTTAGACTTAGAGCATGATGCATTATTTTCATATTTGGTATATTTGAATGGTTTTATGCTTTATTAGTATTCACTTATTCCATGCACGTGGCGATAAATATTCATTGTGCATATAATATTATGCAATATAATTCTATATATGTTCTGTGAGATTACCGTTATTATTCACTGTATATATCTCTTCTAAAAATATAGTTTTTATTGTAATATATTTAGTGCCATGGATCTCCTTAATAAATGGTCACCTTACAAATTTGGCAAATGCTGCATCTCTTTTGTGTGCTAATAGTGAATTAGTGATGCCGCATTGCTTCATCTATGTTCTGTGATAGTGTAACAGATGGTTGATACCAAACACTATTTTGATTTCTAATGAATTCTGCAGATATTCCCCAGTTATATTAACCACAAAAAAAGAAATACTACCAATTTACCTATAATTTATAAAAAAAATGATCATTTTAAATTTGAAATATATATTCTTGAGAATATTGAATTTTACTTGGAGTCATTAGTAGTATTTTTTTTTACCGTTATTATTCACCTTGAATAGAGGCCAGACCCGAAACCCTCCCGTGCCGTCGCTCTCCTCCACGCCACCCCTCTCCTCCACGACAGGTGATTTCTTACTCTCCTCTCTTTCTCTACTCAATCTGGTACCGACTGCCGCCGTCGCTCTAAGCGTTGAGCGTCTCAAAACCTCAACATCACTCAGTCAAGGCAAGTCTCCTCTCTCTCTCTCTCTCTCTCTCTCTCTCTGATTCAAGTAGTTGTAGATATTTTTGTTTGCATTACAATCTCTGATTTGATGAAATTAGAGGATTTAATATACAAATTAGATGTAGTCAAGTTTATTCGCTGTATTGTTTCTCAATCAGGTTTTCAATCCCTGATTATAAGTTTATATTCTTGATTTCTTCTATCTAAAAATCAGGTTTTGATTCCCTGATTATTACTTTAGTTCTTGATTTCTTATATCCAACAATTAAATTGAGCAAATAGTTTTGCTTGTATATTTAAATAAGTGGATTGTAAAACTGTATTGGATCTGTATATTTGTAAAAGTAGAGGACCAGTGTAGAAATATTATTTTAAGCTATTAGTTTTAGGATTTATATTACTTTCTGATTTGTTTAGGATTTATATTACTCTCTTAATACCAGATAAGGTACAAATCTGTGCTTGTTAATTGTAGTTTAGACAACCATTTTGAACTTCCAAACTTATAGTTCAATTTTTTTTAATAAATTCATACCTAATTGTTGTAGAATTGACAATTATATATATTACATACTTGCTGTTTAAATTTTTATGGTCATTGTTCAAATCATCAATAAAAAATATTAAGGGCTAGTGCATTATGCACACTTAATTATTATACAATGCATACTATTTTAAAAAGAATAAGTGTCCATCAAGCAAAACTTTTCCTGGATTGTTCTATATTTCTTCTTTGGGTGATCGCTTTTTTTTAGATTGAACCTCTGGGATTGTTTCTAAATAATAACTGCATAAAACAGACCACTCAAGATGGCCATCCGGTCAAGGGTATCCCGGCTGTCCGATATGAAATGTACAGTCCAGATTTTCTTGTGACGATCCAGTAATCTTCGATTGATGAGGATCCCAGTGTCATCGACAATCGCTCGTCAATTTTCTCCAAGGAAGCTTTCATTTGTTGGTCAAATTTGGATATTTCAAGCTTTCGTGTCGGACATTTCGTATATCCTAATCAGGTATAAATATTCTCATTACTTTTCTGCTTCGAAAAACTGAACTTCATGTGTCCATATCCAAAATAAATATAAGGTATCCGTCTCCATCAGAAATGGATCTGACCACTACTAATTGGAATTATTGTAAATATTCTGGATTACATTTTAGCTATATATGTTTGTGTTGTGTTGCTACTTATGTGCTAGTCTACTTTTTGCTTGACAAGATTCCTTAAAGATCTCTTCATGCGTCAGTTGTATGATTTGAATGTTGTCTATCTAAATTGAATGAATGATTCCTTAAAAATCAATGATTTTTGCAATCTGGTCCGCTAGCTATTTGTTAATTTTTTATTCCTTTATTGAAAGAAAAAGTTCTGTTATTTTTATGTTCCCACCTCCATTTGTTTTCTATTTTTACTTTTTCTGTTGCACAAATTAAACCTATGTTAATCTAAATCATACCATCTATTATATTGCATTTAGAATTCCTATGATTAGCAGTACAGAATTACTGTAGCTTATGATTATTGTAGGTATGCCGAACAGAAAGGGAAAGCAAAAGGACGGATCTTCTAGTTCTGGAGTGTGTGGCAGGAACAAATATGTTCCGGTGCTGGTATGAGAGTGAGAGACCAGTGGTTTGTCGGATCAAACATAGGTAAGATTCATTTTTTCTACTGGAGCTTGTGTATGGAGGATTATGGATTGTAGTGGTGGTAATTATTTGTGCTTTCAAATCTTTCGATGCAGGTTTAGGCGAGATCGAAAATGTCAATAAAATAATTTCAAAGATTGTCCGCAACATGTATCCTGGCACATACGGGAAATATAGTGATTTTCTCAATGAAACTCGGTTGCTTTGCCAGAATGAGTTTTTGGTGAGAAAAATCTTCTTTGAAAAACGTGTAATTACTTGTATCTTTCTTCAAGCTACTACGACTTTCTTATGATGCATTGTAGAAGTACTACAAGTTTTCTGAGGACAAAAATATTGATGAGGCTTGGAAGACATTTTCTAGGATAGCGATCAAAGGCATACAGTACAATTAGAACAAGTGTAAGAAGGCGGCCAGGAAGTTGTATGGCGATACTATTCAGGAGTTGAAGCAGCACCAGGCGCCTTCCACATTTGTGATGTGCGACTATTGGTGGAGTGAGACATTTGCTAGGCGGTTAGCAAAAAATGCGGAATATATGGCCGCATCCAGAGGAAGTGCATTCGCTTCGATTCGTAAGATGCATTTCATCAAAATGAATTAATTTCCATTTCAATTCTCTCAAACTAACCTTGATAATCAGATTTTTATTGAAATTGTCTTTCAAATTCTTAATAGGAGCATATGCACAATCGCGAACCCAGATAGTCTGATGTGCTATTCAAGCCGACCCATACCAACAAGAAGATGGGGCAAAAAATGCTTAAATTGTCGAGGAATTAGGGATGTGGGTTGAATTTAAGGTATTTAAAGTTTAAAGTGCTTTAATGGTCAATGAAGTAGGGTTTTGGGTTTAATTTAAGGGTATTTAGGGATTAAAATGTTTTGTTATCTCCTCACAGGAAGGTTCGAACTCGCACCATGCATCGATGCCTGATATCCATGAAGATGTCGGGCATGAGGGGGAAGATACGTCAGGGATAAGGGGGTGTATGACGATAGTGACGACTCGGATGATGAGATATAGGTTTATGTTTAAGTTTATATTTATGTTATTTGGTACAATACAGTGAATATATTTGGTACTTGTATTACCCTTGATGTATGTTTGATATTTGGTATTTATCTTTTGATTATATATGTTTGGTTTATATTTGATGTTAAAAGATATTTGTCATGTTTCGTTTGATGTTTGATATTTGATATAGGATGACACTTTTTATTCATGTTATTTGTCATCTTTGGTTTGATGTTTGATATTTGATATAGGATGACACTTTTTATTTATGTTATTTGATATTTTTTTGTATGTCAATATTGAATTATTCTACGATGTTTGATATTTGCTTATCCCTTGTAAGTTTTTGTATGTCAATATTCCGTATATATAAATCCAAGTGGGCTTCGATAACAGCACTCTGGTAGGATAGACAAATGTACAAATTTTAATTTTTTTATATATAAAACAATGGGAGGAGAAAATTGTCGAAAATTAAAAGTGATAAAATATGGATTTGTCGAAGCATTATAGCATTAATATACATACATATATATATACATACATATATATATATATACATACATATATATATACATATACATATATATATATATATACATATACATATATATATATATATACATATATATACATATACAGAATTGAGCTATGCTACTACATGGAGTAAAACGCGTTGGTGCTCCACGCCGCTATATTTTTATTTTGAAAGTCCAAACGACCGATCCGAACCGTTCAACATGATCTCCATATTGAAATGTGCTTGGAGACCAAATTTTACATTTTTTAGAATTTTTTTACTATTTATTAAGCCACTTTGAAAATCACTGATCCGGCAGTCCAGAATTTTTTACTGTTTTTCACTGTTCACCCGGATTTTCAGATTTTCAAAGTGGCTTAATAAATAGTAAAAAAATTCTAAAAAATGTAAAATTTGGTCTCCAAGCACATTTCAATATGGAGATCATGTTGAACGGTTCGGATCGGTCGTTTGGACTTTCAAAATAAAAATACGGCGTGAAGTACAAACGCGTTTTACTCCACGTAGTAGCATAGCTCATCTCTACATATACATATATATATATATATACATATATATACATATACATATACATATATATACATATACATATACATACTTATACATATATATATATATATAGGATTTGGCTAATATGCTACGCGTAGCATAGAGCCTCTACCGTGCTACGGCTCATTTTTTGAGTTTTCAAAATCTGAACGGTCGATCCGAACCGTTTAACATGATCTCCATATTAATATGTACTTGCAAACCAAATTTTACATTTTTTAGAATTTTTTTACTATTTATTAAGCCACTTTGAAAATCGCTGATCCAATGGTCCAGCAGATTTTACTGTTGTGTACAAATTAGTGTTTTTTCAAAGTGGCTTAATAAATAGTAAAAAAATTCTAAAAAATGTAAAATTTGGTTTGCAAGTACATATTAATATGGAGATCATGTTGAACGGTTCGGATCGACCGTTAGAATTTTGAAAACTCAAAAAGTGAGCCGTAGCACGGAGTGCTCTATGCTACGCGTAGCACGGTAGCCATGTCCTATATATATATATATATATAGAGCTTGGCTACTATGCTTATATAAGCAAAAGCCCACATATGCTTATAACTTATTTTTGGGTTTCTAATGTTCAAATGGTCGATCCGACCGTTCATCTTGTTCTCCATATTAATATGTGCTTGGAGACTAAATTTTACATTTTTCTGAATTTTTTTACTATTTATTAAGCCACTTTGAAAATTGCTGATCTGGGTGAACAGTAAAAACAGTGTTTCCAAAATTCTGGACCACCAGATCAGAAACTTTCAAAGTGGCTTAATAAATAGTAAAAAAATTCAGAAAAATATAAAAATTAGTCTCCAAGCACATATTAATATGGAGAACAAGATGAACGGTCGGATCGACCATTTGAACATTGGAAACGCAAAAATGCTCATTTAAGCATATGTGGGCTTTTGCTTATATAAGCATAGTAGCCAAGCTCCATATATATATGAGGAGGGTTCCAATGCCTCCATTTTTCATGCCTCCACCATGCCTCCATTTTTAAAACTTTAATAACTCAAAATTTAAAACTTAAAAGTCAAAATAAAACCTTTGGATATGATCTATATCATTTTATCTATGTGCTCATAAAAATTATGACATTTTGATTTTGTTTTTATGTGAATCAATAAGTTGAAAAATCAACGTCTAGAAATTATCCACATTAGTACGTTTTTTACAAGCTCTTGATGACGACCAAAACAAAATTGAAATGTCATAATATTTTACACGTTCATAGATAAAATGATGTAGATTATATCCAACGGTTTTATTTTGACTTTTAAGTTTTAAATTTTGAGTTATTAAAGTTTTTAAAAACGGAGGCATGATGGAGGCATGAAAAATGGAGGCATTTGAACCCTCCTCTATATATATATATATATATATATATATATAGAGTAAGGCTACGGTGCTTTGCAAAGTAAACCACCCCGTTTACTTCGGGCTACTTTTTGGATTTTGAAAATCCAAACAACCGATCCGAACCGTTCAACATGTTCTAAACATTGAAATGTGCTTGGAGACCAAATTTTACATTTTTTGGAATTTGTTTACTATTTATTAAGCCACTTTGAAAGTTTCTGATCCGGTGGTCCAGAAAATTTTACTGTTTTCTACTGTTTACCGTCGGATCAGTGATTTTCAAAGTGGCTTAAGAAATAGTAAAAAAATCCCAAAAAATGTAAAATTTGGTCTCCAAGCACATTTCAATGTTTAGAACATGTTGAACGGTTTGGATCGGTTGTTTGGATTTTCAAAATCCAAAAAGTAGCCCGAAGTAAATGGGGTGGTTTACTTTGCAAAGCACCGTAGCCTTACTCTATATATATATATATATATATACACACATATATATATATACACACATATATATATATATACACACATATATATATATACACACATATATATATATACACACATATATATATATATTCCTAAAAGCGTTTGTTCCTAACTTTTATAGAGAGTGGCTAAGATACAAACGTTTGTTCCTAGCCTCCAGAACAAACGTTGTGGTTCTCCGATTTTCAAAGTCCAAACAGTCAATTCAAACTATTAGATATTCAATCTATACTAAAATGTGCTTGGAGACCAAATTTTATAATTTTTAGAATATTTTTACTATTTATTAAGATGGTTTGAAAATCGCCGATTTTATTGAACTTCTGCACCATTGAAAAACAACGATTTTCAAACCAGCTTAAAAATATTAAAATTTTTTATAAAAATGTAAAATCTAGTCTCCAAGCATATTTTAATATAGATTGAATATCTAATGGTTTGGATCGACTGTTTTGACTTTGAAAATTGGAGAACCGAAACGTTTATTCCGTAGGCTTGAAACAAACGTTTGTATCTTAGCCTCTCTCTCTCTATATATATAATATAGATTTTATATTACCTAACTTTTATCAATTAAAATTTATTGTTTAAAATTGTTTTTTATCTCTAATTTACCCTTACCTTTCAAACATAATATTTAAGAATATTATATGAAAGTAAGAAAATAACTCTTCTCATTTATCCTTTAATTTCTCTCTAGACAGTTCTAAATTGACGATTTAGATGACATTTTTTTCCCTAAAATCGGACCCATACTGAGATGATTTTTGTCACACCCCGCAGCCATAGTGCGCAACAGTTCCCTGCCGTAAACATACAAACCGTGTATGTTTACAAGGCGATTACCCATTTAATCCAAATACGCATAATTATCCACTATCAAGCACATCCCTAAGTGTAAGACAAATATATATATATATATATATAAACCCATAAAGAAAGGTAAACGGTATAGTCAGAGTATAATACAATAAAGGTATCTCATACCGATACCAACCATCAGGCCTAACCCTAAACTATACAACAAAAAGGTAGATTAGGCCATACAAAAGCAACTGTCAAGGGTCTACAACTCGCGTGCCTCTCTATCAGAACCCGACGCCTCAAATCCTGTAAAATAACCCAAAGGTGGGGGTGAGAACGAATTCTCAGTGCGAAATTTGCCACAGTTTAGATTATTGGACTTGCAATCAAAATCTATATTCAAAAATGAAACCCTACAAAAGCAGTTCAGACATATGCGTATTCATAAATAAAACAAGTGCGTATGCTCGACAACAATTTTACCAAATGAAACACAAGTTACGGAATTTCCAAGATGAATCTCAAACACGCATAACTTTGGCTTAACTCATTTTATTACAGCTGGTAGCACCTACGGATGTTCCACCGAGCTGGACCCTTTATCCAACCCACATCTGCAGTGTCACTGACACCTACAGATGGCCCACCAGCTGGACCCTTTATCTGACACCCATCCGCAGTGCTTGGCTTAACCATTAACTAAGGTCTGGTTCATAATCAGATAAAAAGAATTCGTATGCAATAAGCTCAGAATCGTCCATTCTCAATACGTCAAACCAAACTGTCATTCCTGGCCCAGCCTGGATATGACACCGTTTCATCGTTTTCTCACAGTCACCCAAAGTCTCCGTCACGATCAGTCATTGCCCAGCATCGACTGACCTGAATCAATCACTGCCCAGCAGTGGTTAATTCTTCTCATGTGCACATGGTTTCGAGTCATCGCCCAGCGTTGATTTCGAAACGTTACCGACCATCCTAGATAGTCATAAATTCTTGGGGACTTTTGACCGTAGTTTCCAAAACAAAAGAACACAAGCAAATGATATACCATTCAACATGCAAATATAACTAAAATATTCATTTCGGATTGAAATGGGATTATTGCGGCTCGCGACTTAAATTCCCCAAGTTTCCAACTCTAACTTGGCATTTTCCAGACCCCTATTGCGGCCCGCAATGGGTGTGGTTGCGGCCCGCAGACAAACCCTCATTTTCTTCCAGAGAGCAAAACTTTCATTGCGGCCCGCAATGAGTTTATTGCGGCCCGTAATGGGGTTATTGCGGCCCGCAATAAGGTTATTGCGGCCCGCAATAAGGTTATTGCGGCCCGCAGCCAAGTAGTCAGAGAGATTTTCGGTTTATATTTTGAGCTGCGCTAGTGATTGCGGCCCGCAATAAGGCAATCTCAGTCCAGATCAATTCTAAGTTAATACAATTATGCATATGGTTCAAACGATACGATTATGCAATCAATCAAGCAGTTCAACATGACAATTAGAAGCAGTTTAATTCATGAATATAAATTATCAAACAAGTCCAAGAATCCCGCACCTGATGACGTTAGGCGTACCACGTGACTACGGATCAAGCGTCTCGGAATGCCCCGCAAACCTTTGCTCAACCGAGCCTACACCTACATTCCATGTATATCATCCCAATTAGGTCATAATCCTGTACTGGTTCGCTATCCTGGTTTACGCATCAATTCGGTTGGTCGGTTGGGGTAACCCTAATTTGGTCGAAACCTCGATTTAACCATTTCATGTTCTAACCTTTCCCTATCAAGAGATAACCCTACCGATAACAAGTTTAGTTGGTCGGACTAACTTAACAAATCACTGCCGCGTTTCAATTCGGGATTCGGCATCGAAACCCTAGAAAGGGGAAATCCAAAATGGGAGATGAAATCAAGTCGAAAATAGGCAAACGAGAGATAAGAAGCTCAAAGGAGTTAGAGTTCAATCAATTCTAACACTCATCTCGGTTTTAAAACGAACAACCCGCGAATTCGAGAAATCTCGGATTTCCAAGCAAAGAGGGTGAAAGAGAAATTACCAACGGGATGACTAGGAGAGATTTACAGCTACCTTCTCGGTTTCCACTTCGATTTCCCGGACGGTGGCGCAATCCGACGGGATTTCGAAGCTCTTCCTCTCTTTTCCTCTCTCTCTCTCTTTCTCTCGTTCTTTCTCTTCCTTTCTCTTTGGCCGACCACACTCACGGGAGAAGAAGGAAGGGGCAGGGTTTATCAAAGGGGTTGCTTCGCGATCCGTGCTAGGATGAGTAAATGTTAGTGCTTATTAAAGAGGGTGCTTCGCGATCCGTGCTAGGATGAATCAATGGTCCGAAAATTCTAAAATTCAATATAAACCTAGTTAACATGTGTTAAATTCTCATTCCACGCTCGTTGATCAAATTTCGATTCCGTTTTAAACGTTCTAAATAAATAATTGATTGAAATTTTATTATAAAATTTTCTTAACGTGACAATTTTTCACTCAAATTAGCTACATGAACAATTTTATGCAAAATCAATTTCATAAATTTGTGAGAACCTGTATCAATTTTTTAGTCATAAATATTATTTGTCATTTTTTTGTCAAGCATGTATCATCCTTATATTTATAAATCTCTAATAGAGATTAGAGAGCTTCCAAGCAATTCATACAAAATTATTATCATACCCTTTCACCAACGTACAAGAGTACTATTATTGTTTTGTTGCATTATTTATAAACTAGTGCAACAATTATGAAAATACCTCAAGTAAAATAGGATACTATGAATCCTATAAATTAAAGGGTGTTTGTCCAAACGGCTTTGGACAAAGTATCATCCAAAGCCATACCTAAACTGTCCGATCTGTATCAAAATTCGTACAGATATTTAGATTCAATGAGCCATTTAAATTTATTTAGTTTTTTTTTGAGTAAAGGTTGGAGGTCAAGCCACCCAACAAATTAATATCCACAATGGATTGCCCCTTCTGATAGGCCTAAACTATATACATGTTCGGTCTGATTTTTACCACATAATAGCACCAAATATCTTGTATTTTAGTAGAGAATAAAATGAAATATATCCAAGAATCAAGTTACTACCAAAGTCTATTTAAGTTACAGAAAATGGAGCAAATTGTAGATCTTCTTGCAAGCTTTCCGAAAAGTAGTAGAATACTGAAAACGGAGTTACGGATCATAAGTTATGCCCGTTTGAAATTCAGAAGTTCAGAGCATAACACAGGGGAAACAGAGCCCAGTGCAGACGCACTGACCCAGAGTGCGGATCAGCCACCCGCACTCAGCCATCAGGAGAAAAGTCCGAGCGTAGTGCGGAAGCACTGGACGCACCCGGGCCGCACTCAGCGACACACAGTTCGTATTTTGGCCATATCTTGGTCATACGAACTCTGATTTAGATGATTCAACGCTTGACGGAACCAGGACGAAGAGCTCTACAACTTTCATGAAGGAAACAAATCCAAATTCGGAATGTAGAATTTTTTACAGCCGCATCATTCTGAAAAACTGCTAAATATGGAAAGTTAGTGGGCTGAGTGGGCGCCAAAATTAGAATAACTTGGTCTCCAAGTTCAGAATCACAGAATTAGAAATATGGAAGTTAGTAGGCTTAGTGGGTGCCGAAAATATAACAAATTGATCCCCAAGTTCAGAAAATGACTAAGTTAGTGGGCGCCGAAAATAAAACGACTTGATCTCCAAGTTCAGAAAACATTATATAAGGCTAAGGAGGCCACAGGAGAAATCATCACTGCTCATCATTGCTCAATTGAAGTTATTCTACTCCACTTTCCGGCGGTGATCAAAGTTGCGATAAATTTCAAAGGAAGAGAAGGAAGAAGTCGAGGTTTTGCTTGAGCGACAAGGGAAGAACTTGGGCATGCAGGAACTAGGAGATTGGTTGTATTCTTTTCTCTTACTTATTTTTTTAGTTTTTACCATGTTTATCTTGTATTTTCTTGTGGATGTTTGCTTCTCCATGAGAGGCTAGTTTCCTCTCTAGGGGTTTAGGTCAATGCATGAACTTGTTTAATTTTATCTTATTCGGATATTTGTTTTTATTATGATTGTTTTATCGGATTAATTTGATTGTTAATTTCTGTGATTTATCATTTGTGCTAATTACATAGTTTAGTAATTGAATTGGACAAGTCCCACTTTGGATTCGAAAGAACTAAAGTAGCTAGGATGGAATAGGAGAGTACCAAATTATGAGTACAAATACCCTAGTATTTGAATTAGAATCGACCGTAATTTGATATCCAAACCGGAACTATAGGAATTAAGGTTAGGATTTGGTGAAGGACTTAATCGTGAAGTCAAATCCCTAATTAGGACCCCTTGAATTGAATTGCATATTGGTATGAAGGACTTAATCATGAAGTACCAATATTTGAGGATAGGATAGGCTAACATCAAGCTTCATGGTCTAGGTGATCTAGGCACGTTATTTAATCACGGATGTGACCCTGGATAACATTTTAGGTTAGAAACCTCGTCATATCAAACATGAATTTAAACAAACCGAGTAGATAGAATTAGCAAGGGATTGTGGACCGAATACCCCTAGACTTCTCCAACTTGATTTTCACCCGACTTTTAATTGCTTTTTGTTACGAAACTTTAATTTTCCTTTAAAAACGAAATTACACAAAACCCCCCTCTTACTTTTATTGTTTAGTTTTAAAAGTAGTTTTCTTTATTAAAAATTGGTATTTCCCTATCTCCCTGTGGATCGATACCTAAATACTACAATCGATAGGTTGTGCGCTTGCAACTAACCTATTCATTGTGTACGAAGGTTTATAAATATTAAAAGTCAAAAGAGTATAAAAACACCATACCTAAAATACTCAACACCTTCTTCCGGGTTTCGAACCTGCGACCTCCTACACGGAGAGCATTGCCTTTGCCACTAGACCAAAAGCTGGTTCTCAAATTTATTAAGTTTTAAATATGTTTGAACGAATCTCAATAAAAATCGAACGTTTAAGCTTGACTTTGGATGAGGCTTTATCCAAAGCCCTTTGGACAAAACCCATTCCCTAAATTAAATAAGCATGATGTCCCACATATATCCAAATTGGTTGCATATTAATAAACATTTTTGTTGAAAAGGGCAACGCTGTCCAACCCAACCCAAATTACAAATTGAAAAGTTATAAATTAGTCAAGCTAATTCTTGAAAATTGATGAGTTTACTAAGTGGGTTAGGAAAATTCTAGAATTATTGATATTTTAATGAGATCTAGAGATTTCTATAGCTACTATAAATAGGGGTCTTAATTTTCATTTTGAACCAAGCAAGCAAACGAAGCAACAAGAAAACAAAGTAATGAGAAAACAACAAATGAGATTATAGAGAAGCGAATCGGTACATTTTATATCTTGTAGAGCTAACAATTTGCAAAAAAATGTATTAATTAATATTGTTATATCGGATAAAATAATGGAAAATAAAAAAGTAATAATGGGCTCAACGAGAGCTGTAAATATATGACGCGGCCCAGAAGAATTATTTTCTAATTGGAAAATGTATTATCCTCATTGTTTGATTCTCTTCCTCCATCAAACAACAGCCCAGCCCAACTATTTACATGTGTCTAAATTAATCATTGTTAGCTAAAAGGGACACCGACACACTGACACACAGTACCAAAAGGGACACCGACACACATAGAGCACAAACACAGATTGATTTTGCAAAATACAGAAATTATGTTGGTTTTTCTTTATTATTTTTCAATCCTTTAGAGTACTAATTTAAAATAAATGGTTTTAATCTGTGAATTAGATTACTTTTTGCTTTTTGACAATGCTGAAAGAGCTAATACTATTGGTCTATTGCTATATTTAGAATCATGAAATTGTTCAGGTAAATCGAATAATTTATGGTTTGTGTTTGTACTTTACCATTTGATAATGAATTCATTATTCTAGCAGTTTTGGTTGGCAAATAAATACAGAACATATCTGTAATTATTCTTTAATTTTCCTCCTTACTTTTAAATAATACAGGTTTTAGAGCTGTATGAAGAATTGCATAAATCTCTACAGGACAAGAAAATTTCAGCCATCTAAGAATTAACATATATTCTGACAAGTTTATATAAGTTACCATGACATAAGCACACTAAAGTGGCCTTGAAAAGACATGATCTGATCTCGTCCCAAAAGTTCATTGCTTAAGTATGATAACATCAGTAAGGTAAGAAGCACATCTAAAACTATTGCAAAGAAAATTTTAGGAAGAGGGACAGCATTCTAAAAAGATAGATGGCACAACATTCACACTTCCAAATCAAGTTCTGAAAAAAAAAGACGAGACAGCGTTCTAATTTGTCGTGCTCGAAAGATAGGTATTTGCATATGGTGGTGATCATTCTAATTCGTCGTGCTCGAAGCAGGATTTTGTCATTGATGCTATTTCTGAATTAATTTGAAGCATCAATAACAAAGATATACTCCCCAATAAGTGCACACAACAAAATTAGGTAGCTCTGGTAAAGGAGCAATACAGCTGATGTTGCTTTCCATGTTGATTTTAAAAATGTTACTTTATGTGCCATAGATTAATACTTGCAGCACGATTCCCTGTATTTAAAACAGAGCTTTTTGGAGAAATATACCCGAGACGATGTGTCCCAAGGTATTCAAAGCAATACTTCACTTCAGAGACATGAAGCAATTTCTTCTGTACACTTTCTTGCACGAATTATCGTCTCATGATACTCTGCTTATATGAACAGAGAAGCGGAGTGAAGTTCCAATTATTGAACTTGTTTCACACACTCATCATCTGTAATGTCCTATGTAAACACTATTATTTGTTGGAAACAAACCAAAAGATTGTAATTTTAATGTTGGAAGAAATAAGACAGATAACAAAGAGGACTAGTTTGTGGTGCAAAGATTCCGCACCATTTTCTGATTTCTCATAGCTTTTATTCAATACTTAAAACAAAACATGGTAAGAAATATCCTAATACACTGTTAACTAAAATAGCGTGTGGTTTCTTATTTTCCACACACTTAATAAGAAAGAAAGCAAAAACAAATCCACAGATTATTATCTAAATCTCTATAATAAGGAAACCTAATATTAGCAAAGGAAATACTAAAAATACTCTTGACTCTGTTGCGTGCCGTTTACGTCCCGGATGACTTGTGGGCACAACAGCTTACATCTTACATTCACCCCCCTAAGCTGCTTGTGACCTCTTGATAGTCTGCACTCCTATTCTTTCCCTTAGCTCCAGAAATTTGACTCTTCCCAATGGTTTGGTTAGTATGTCAGCAAGCTGGTTGTTGGTCCCGATATGTTCGACCTCCATTCTCCCTTCTTCTACACACTCTCTTATAAAGTGAAATCAAGTATCAATGTGTTTACTTCGATCATGGTATACCGGGTTTTTGCATAGAGAGATTGCAGATTTATTATCAATTTTTAGCTTTATCTTCTGAGGCTGCTGACTCAAGAAATCTGCACGCAACGATTCTAGCCAGACACCCTGGCATGCTGCTGATGCAGCCGCTATGTACTCAGCTTCACAAGAGGATAGGGCTACTACCTTTTGCTTCCTCGAAAACCAACTAACTGGATTGCTTCCCAAGAAATAAATCACACCAGTAGTACTTTTCCTGTCATCCAAGTCCCCGGCCATATCACTATCAGAGAAACCCACAAAATTCTGATCTTCTTCTGGCATCCTTTTATAACAGCAACCCATACCAGTTGTCCCTCTTACATACCTTAGTATGTGTTTCACGGCTGCCATATGCTCAGTTGTAGGAGATTCCATAAATCGACTGACAATCCCGACGGAAAATGCTAGATCGGGTCTAGTGTTCAACAGGTATCGAAGGCTGCCCACAATACTCCTATATCTGGTTTGATCAACTGGAGGAGAGCTACTATTCTTACTGAGTTTGAGCCTGGCTTCCATGGGTGCCTGTGTTGGATTACATTCATCCATGCCACATTCCTTCAAAATTTTCTGAGCAAAACTTTCCTGACACAAGGTAATCATGTTAGTTGTCTGTCTAACCTCTATGCCAAGATAATAGGTTAATAAGCCTAAATCACTCATCTTGAATTTTTTCATCATCTCTGACTTAAACCTTGCAATCTCTAATTCACATGTTCCTGTAATTAGCAAATCATCCACATACACTCCTACTAAGGTACATCCTTCCCCTTGCTTTCTCCTATAGACTGCATGCTCCAGTTGCCTTCTTTCAAAATTCATTGACCTCAATGTGCTATCCAACTTGAAATTCCAGGCTCTTGGAGCCTGTTTTAAACCATAAAGTGCCTTGTGCAATTTTAACACTTTGTGTTCCTTCCCTTCTACCTCGAATCCTGGTGGTTGTTTGACATAAACCTCTTCTTTTAATTCTCCATTTAAAAATGCGGATTTGACATCCATATGATGCAATAACCATCCTTGTTGCACTGCTATCACCATGATCATCCGCACCGTTTCCATTCTGGCCACAGGAGCAAACACTTCCTCAAAATCGACTCCTTGCTGTTGCACATATCCCTTTGCTACAAGACGAGCCTTGTACTTTGCAATTTTGCCTTCTGAATCTTTCTTTAATTTAAACACCCACTTGAGTCCGATAACCTTCTGTCCCTGAACAGGTTCTACTAGACTCCATGTTTTGTTGTCTTGAATAGCTTCAATTTCTTCTATCATGGCACGGTTCCAGTTCTTATCCTTTTCTGCATCATTGAAATTTTTTGGTTCTTCCATCCCAATCAAACACATGTCAGAGTAATTCAACTGCATCGGTTCAGTTTCACTGTATATCTCAGCAAGGCTCCGAAATTTCACTGGTGTTCCTTCTGAATCTCCAGGCCCCTCATGGTTTGTACCTTCCACTGGTCCATGTGTAGATGTAGGTGTGTTTGGAATTTGTTCTCTCCCATCTTCACTGTCATACTGGTGCTCATCACCTGGCTCACTGCCTAACTCATCATGTTCATTCTCTAGTCTGAATCCAATACTGGTTTGAGTGTTTGTGTGCTTTTCTTCGGTATCCCAGCCCCATGCCTTATCTTCCTCAAATATCGCATCTCTTGTCACATGTACTTTCCTAGTAATAGGATTGTACACCCTGTAAGCTTTGGACCCCTTTTCGTATCCAATGAACACCATCAGAGAGCTCCTGTCATCGAGCTTTGACATATAGGTGTTTGTTACTTTCACATGCACTAGACACCCAAAAATACGAAAATGATCTACCTTAGGCTTTCTTTTGTACCATCCCTCATATGGAGTCATCCCTGTCAGACTCTTAGTTGATGCTCGATTCAGAATGTACACAGCAGTAGTCACGGCTTCTCCCCAGAACTCTGATGGAACACACATGCTTTTCATCATACTTCGGGCCATTCCCAAGACAGTTTGATTTCTCCTTTCGACCACTCCGTTCTGTTGTGGGGAATATGGGGCAGTCAGATACCTCTTAATACCCATTCTGTTGCAATACTCAACAAATTCAGCTGATCTGAACTCACCTCCTCGATCAGTTCTAAATGCCTTTAACTTTGCATTCTTCTCTACCTCGATCGCCTCCTTGACTTCCTTGAACGCGGAGAAGGCTTTGTCTTTGGTTTTCATCAACACAATCCACATGTATCTGCTGTAATCATCTACCAGTAAGAGGAAATATCTGTTACCGGCTGGAGTGGGAGGGGTAATAGGTCCACACAAGTCCCCGTGCATTAACTCTAGTGTCTCACTTGCTCTGAACCCTGCCTCTTGTGGAAAAGGCAATCGGCGCTGCTTGCCAATTAAACATCCTCTACACGCTTCTTCTATGCCTTCAATTCTCGGTAGCCCTTCTACCAAATTTTCTTGACACGTCTTCTTTAGAGATTGAAAATTAATGTGCCCATATCTTGCATGCCATTTCCGTCTATCGGATTCAACACTTGTTTTTAAACACACAGACTGCACCAATTCGAGATTCAGAGTATATAGTCTGTTTTTTGATCTTTGAACACGGATAATCAATCTCCCATTTTTATCTAAAACCTTTAAGCTACCACCTTCAAGTTGTACTTTGCACCCCCTTTCTTCAAGCTGCCCTAAACTAATGATATTGCTAGTCAGCCTTGGAATATAATACACATCAGTTATCGCCCGGTGTTCTCCTGTACGCCCTTTGATTACCACAGTGCCACGCCCTCCTATAGGTACCTCTGACCCATCTCCAAGCTTCACTACTCCTCGAATTTTTGTGTCAAGGTCTGTAAGATTTTCTATTCAACCCGTCATGTGATTGCTAGCTCCTGAATCCAAATACCAAATATTATCTTGAGTTTTCACCTTTACCCCCATGTACAATTCCTCAGACTTTTCAGTAAGCGTCTCAATACCACAATTCACTTCTTGAGTTCTTACTAACTCATGCATTAGTAAGGCTGGCTCCTCTTCTTCTTTCTCTATCAGATTCACCCTTTCCTTCTTTGGTTTACGACACTCTGATGCAAAATGCCCGAAAATCGAGCAATTAAAACACTTGATCTTTGACTTGTCGAATTTCTTGTATGGTTTTTTCTCATATTCCCCTTTCTGCCATCTTTCTTTACTGTCAGATCCTTCTCCATTCTTCCTTTCTTGCAAGAATAGTGCCTCCCACTGTGAACGCGTAAGCATTAGTTTCTCATCTTCTTCTTTATTTTGTTGTCTCCCTTTAATACTCTCCTCAAATACTCTCAACCGCCCTACAGCTTCTGCCACTGACATCGAAGATATGTCACCCCACTGTTCTATGGTTCCAATAATTGGTAAGAATTTATCGGGTACGGCGCTAAATAACCTTTCTACCACAATACTATCTTTCAGATCCACCCCCAGGGATCTAATTTCTCCTACTGCACTTATTAATTTTTGAGAGAATTCTACTATACTAGTAGCATCCGACATAATCATCCGATCGAACTGTCGTTTTAATACCTGTGCCCTTGCTTTCCTGACACGGTCTTCCCCTACACTCATCTGCTTGATCGTCTCCCATGCTTCTTTTGCTGTCTCCTTTTCAGCTACTGCCATTATCACGGCATCAGGCACGGCTTGGAAAATGGCGGCTAGGGCTCCCTGATCCTTTTCTTTTTCGACAGGTGTGTTGCCCTCCACTGCTTCCCATACACCCAGTGCTCCCAGGATTGTCTTCATCTTCACCGCCCACAGCCCGTAGTTTGTGTCATTCAGTAAAGGGTACTGAATTGGCACACCTACTCTTGCAATCGTTCTAGGTTGTGTTTTCTCTACAGGAGGCGTTTTCTCTCCACTCCCATCTGCCATGATTCAACCTTTGCTCTGATACCAAATGTTGGAAACAAACCAAAAGATTGTAATTTTAATGTTGGAAGAAATAAGACAGATAACAAAGAAGACTAGTTTGTGGTGCAAAGATGCCGCACCATTTTCTGATTTCTCATAGCTTTTATTCAATACTTAAAACAAAACATGGTAAGAAATATCCTAATACACTGTTAACTAAAATAGCGTGTGGTTTCTTATTTTCCACACACTTAATAAGAAAGAAAGCAAAAACAAATCCACAGATTATTATCTAAATCTCTATAATAAGGAAACCTAATATTAGCAAAGGAAATACTAAAAATACTCTTGACTCTGTTGCGTGCCGTTTACGTCCCGGATGACTTGTGGGCACAACAGCTTACATCTTACATTATTTAATCAGCAAAAAATATCTAGTACTCATCATTTGCTTCAGTATCAAAATTGTTGATTTCAGCTATTATCTTGAGAAGTTGAGGATTTTCTAATTAGAAAACTGCCGTGACGAAACAAACATTCTTTCTAATATACCGCATGATAAAATATACAGGAGAAAGAAAAGTCGAGCTATATGACTTAAAAAAAATCAGCAATTAAGATTTTCTTCATAACATTTCTAGTTCCTGTGTATTTTTTAACAATTAAGCAGAAAAAGAAATCGTAGATTCATATTCAAAATTAAACATGAAACGAAAGAAAATCATGGCTTAACAGACTCAAGATTCATTTAGTTGTCCAAAAGAATAAACATTTTCACACAATTCAACAAGGTTTATCGCACAATGCACACAAGCGATAACCATAATTTATTACAATAACACAATAAGACCGAACAAAATTACAAGTCAAGATCCATAGAAAAAATTGCAAAGAAAAATAGTTGATACAATAAAAACAAATTTCAATTTTCCATTGTTTGAAGCACACTAAAGGGAAGGTGTCAAAATGTTAGAAATGAATAAATAACACACAACTCCCGTGAAACTCCCTTCCCACCCTAGTTTTATTTCATTGGTAACAATCTCTTTTACATAAAAATATTTTCAGTTTTTTAGAAGAAGAAGAGACCTAACTATATATGCTGCTGCCTTGCGTAGAGAAAAACATAAAACAATAAATAAAAAATATCTTTCCTATTCTCTCTTACACAAGAAATAGAAACAGATACAAACAAAATAACTTTCCCTGAAACACAAGATATCTTCAGCTAATTTTTTGTTGCCATGTTTAGCGCACACCAACAGAAGGCACATCTGATCACAAAAGAAAAGAACTGACCGGAAAGGCACAAACCATATATACTTCCTTCAATTTTTAGTAAAGGATGACTGCATCTAAGGACCTACATGAGATTTGGTTTTTCAAGAGAGAAAAGCAAATGGAATAAGCTTATAATTAAACAAATATAATTAATTAGAGTATTTAATTGGATATCTAAAAAGAAAGAATTTTATTTTACTGAACCTGAATCTTAGCATCATTGCGACCTCCATTTTGCCCTCATAATCAGACCATTCTTGGAAAGACATGCACTTCGAGTAGACTTCTTTTATTTTATTTTGGCAGGATACAGAAACACTAAAAGCAAATCAGGGTTACAAGGGTTAACCAATAAAGCTCCAGTTTTTTTTTTCCTTTTTTTTTTTCTTTTTTTTTCTTTTTTTTTTTTTTTTTTTTTCTTATAGGACTGAAAACCAAAGCAAGCAACACACTTACAAGACTACAAATACAGAAGTTGCCACACAAAAACACAACCGACCAATATACTTTTACATACAAAATACAATACTGATTTTTTGTTTTTCAATTTCTTTTTTTTTTCAATTTTTTTCTTTTTATCATTTGTTTTCTTTTTTTTTCTTTAACAAAATAGCAAATACAAAGCAGGAGAGCAAAAGCGAGAAGCTACGGGAAACTCATCTATTGTTTTTTTCCTCTTCTTTTATTGCCAGCACAATTCGAACTTCATCTTGAAACTGCAAATAGTTGAATAAACTGTTGATTAATGTTTGCAGTAGAACCAAAATTACAAACAATCCAACTAACATATAGAGAAAAACACATTAATTAACTTCATATTGTTAATCAACTCCTAGTTTTTGAAAAGATTGTTTTAATTCTATCGGTATTCGATATATTCGAACAAATAATTAATTAGCGAATTATAAATCACTGTACATTAAAGTTGGGTTCTAGATGACCTAAATACTGTCATTTAGAACTTGGCAAGAACAAAAAAAAACATTCATTAATCAGATGCACATACTTGTTATAAAAAGTCTAAATTTTTTTATCTTTAATATTAGAGAATATTGGAAAACTATTTGAAACTCTTAATCGGGTCTAACTACCTATTCTAAAATGGTGATCAAGGATTCAAAATCACGAAATTAGAAACCTTTTCGGCCCTGCACCTGTATGTACCCAGTTGAATCTTTTGATATTTACCTGCTGCATACTCATTGGTCCCAATTGAATTATTAATACTTTTGATATTTACTTTCTAACGAAATCTCTAACACTGTTCTTTAGTAAAAAAAAAAAAAAACATGCACACACTTAACAATACCAAAAGTGCATGGTATGCATAATATAAAAAATCTAGTATTAGTAAAACAGATTTTGGCCTCCAGAATATGAAACAAAGATTCATGGGAAGAAGCATTTGGGTCTAACTACCTCTTCTAAATGTATATCCCGTAACTGCTTTCAGGATATGACTATTCTAAAATTTCCCTAACGATGATCAAGGATTCAAAATCCCAAAATTAGAAACCTTTTCGGCCCTGCACCTGTATGTACCAGTTGAATCTTTTGATTTTTACCCGCTGCATACTTATTGCTCCCAATTGAATTATTTATGTATTTTGCACGTTCTTTTCCCATTGTTATTTTGTTGCTTCTTTATATGAGGTCCATAGAAGTCAGATATTTACTTTCAAACGAAATCTCCAATACTGTGCTTTAGCAAAAATAAAAAAAATAAAAAAAACACATGCACACGCACACACTTAACAATACCAATTAAAAGTGGTATGCATAATATAAAAAATCTAGTATTAGCTGAACAGATTTTGGCCTCCAAAATGTAAAACTAAGATTCGTGGGCCGAAGCATTTGGTAGGCTTGTAAATAACATTATGCAAAAGCTGAAAATTACAAAATTCTTTGGATTGTGCAAATAGAAATTACCTTTTTATTGCCATCACTAATCTCCTTGTCAGGAATATGGGAGATCTTGTGCCAATTTTGATGATTTGGATCCTTGCAACTCCTTATGAACTCTTCGTTGCAGCAATAAATATCAATACGCTCAACTGATGGAGGCACTTCTGGGAGAGAACGTAGATTTTTACACCCATTGATAATCAGACATTTGAGAGAATGAAGGCAGATCAGACTGGGCAACGAGCACATTTCACAAGACCAAAAGCTAATTGTTCTAAGGGAAGAGAGATAATGAAACACCTCACATTCTTCTTGGGAAAAGTATTCTTGTTGTGTACGTACAAGGTCTAGATGAACCAGGGATGAAAATCCATCTCTTGAGACAAGTTGTTCAAGCTGTTGGAAATTTCGGAAGGATACAACAATAGGGAGAATAAATTTGCTGCTGAAATTAACTTCTCTATTGCTTCCTTAATTCGGATACAAAGTACATCTGAATTTATAGCTAAACATTAATCTAAATAAGGAATCCACTAACCCTACTACATGCTATTTCTGCCTAGTGTAAATAAGGAAACCATATTCTCCACTAACTCAACTAAATATAGAAATACTAACTCTAGAACACTTGACAAATACAGACTTCTAATTTTGGAGAAATTCTAACCCACTAACTATCAGCAGCCATCTTAATTAGGTGTGTTAATTTTGAATCAACTTCCAATACTCCCCCTTGATTCAAAATAGGTTACTCCAAGCTTCAACATCATCTTCTTCTTCTGAGTCATCATTCCAGATCTTCGTATCCCAATTGTCATCCTCCCATGTCGGTTTCACCTCTTCTATCTTCTCTTTAGCCTCTTCGATAGCAGCTACCTGAGATTGTGACTCGGCTGATTCGTCATCCACCATGGATTCTTCCACATCATTGTTAGCCTTCATGACCTCCTCTATGACCTCCTTTTCAACCACCTTGGGCTTTTGCTTCTTTGTCTCATATTTCGGCCTCTCTTTAACCTCAGTTGTACCAGAATTTGTACTACCCAAACCCTTAGCACTTTGTGCAAGGAACTGCCGTCTCATAGCTTCCAATTTTCTCTGCTCATCCTTTTGTTTCCCAGTTAGAAGCTTGCCCTCTAGCATCTTCTTCAATTGCTTCTCCTTTACTTTCTTCTTAGACTCCACCTTGGTCTCGGTTTCCATCTGCACATGCTTCTCATCAGATTCTCTTGCGGATTAGGATCTGGATTAGGAACTCCATTTGCTATCAAGTCCCATAGGCCATGAGACTTGAACAAGGTCGTCATCTTGATGCTCCAAAACTCATAATTCTCACCTTTGAACAGCGGAATTGCTGGTTGCGTGACATTCACCATGGTGCTGCCGTTTTCTGCCATGAAAACGCTCTAGGATCGACTTGCTCTGATACCAATTTGTTGGAAATTTCGGAAGGATACAACAATAGGGAGAATAAATTTGCTGCTGAAATTAACTTCTCTATTGCTTCCTTAATTCGGATACAAAGTACATCTGAATTTATAGCTAAACATTAATCTAAATAAGGAATCCACTAACCCTACTACATGCTATTTCTGCCTAGTGTAAATAAGGAAACCATATTCTCCACTAACTCAACTAAATATAGAAATACTAACTCTAGAACACTTGACAAATACAGACTTCTAATTTTGGAGAAATTCTAACCCACTAACTATCAGCAGCCATCTTAATTAGGTGTGTTAATTTTTAATCAACTTCCAATACAAGCAATGAAATTCTGCTGATGGCAAGATTTTTCAACTGGGGCAGCTTATCAGCATCTAGATAGCATTCGAGCTTATCACAACCAGTCCGCACATTTAAATTATTAAGATTATTCAGCTCACTTAATCCCCTTAGTGAAGCAATGTTTGGGCAATTTTGTAGTTCTAGGAAACTGAGTGCCTTCAAATGACCGATATGAGGATTTACCATGGTTGGGCAGTCCCAAACACTTAATTTTTCTAAGGATATTAGACCCTGTAACATGTCATCCGAAAGCATACAACCTTCACTGAGATGAACATTCTTTAGATTACTAGTTGTAGTGTTCCGCCCGTGTGATGATGATGTTAATTTAACAGTGTCACTGCTGCTTGCAACAACTCTTGATCTTTCAAAAGTAGTGAGGTTGGGGCAGCAGGTTATTGTGACATTTTCAAGGGTGCTATGAGTGTATATTCCACCAATTGAGGTAAGCAACATGCATCCGCCAATATAGAGATTCAAAAGATTGGTTAGGGAAGTAAGGACCTCTTTAGGTATACAAGTGATAGTTATGATATCCTCTAACTTCAGGTTGGTCAGGGAGGTAACTCTTTGCATGGACACGGCTAAGATTTTGTCTGTGATGAAGCACGATTCAATTGAAAGTTCCTTGAGTGCAGGGGGCAGGAATAGTTCACCATATACATTTTTAATCTTGCAAATGAGGTCTAACCTTTTCTCCAAGCATTTCTTCAAATCTTTTGAAAAGGTTGATAATGCTTGTTCTTCTATATGATCGCCCAGTTTCATCATTTCATGAACACGTTTGAACTGAAAATCAACACCATAGACATAATTCTTGATGGGTGTCACAATTTGGGATATTCGTGTGCCCTTTGTTGACATTATCATCTCTAAATCTTCTTTCAGCACAAAAGCAAGAGAGAGACAATGAGAAATTTCCAATTGAGTTAGATTCAAGGGAGGAGGTACCCAATTCTTCAGCCTAGGAAGACAAGAGATGCTAAGAGTTAGAAGATGCTGGAGATGAATAATGTTATCATTATTTTCTAAAATCCAACAGGGGAACCTCTTACCACCATATCCTTTAATAGTCAGCCCTTTTATTTGGGTTGGTGGACAAAGGCCATCTAGAATTTCGACATCGATGTCCCTCGGGACGTCTATACTTTTATAATACCAACACAAACGTAATTCATGGAGACCTTTTTTGTCTGATAACTTTGCTCGATCTGCCTCCTCCTTACTTTGGATATCTTGAAGACCATAGATTGATAATGATCCATAAAGGTCTTTGAGATGCTCCAATTGTTTTAGTTCAAACCCCCTTTTCATTTTAACATCAAACCTTTCCAACTCCTGAAGTGATATTAGTCTCTCAACATCGGGAATCTCGATCAAAATATCTGAGAAACGTAATTGGTAGAGTCTGTTTAGTGATACAAAAGGGGCCACTTTTTCAGTTTTCCCAAACTTGAGGTAGCGTAGATTTCTCAACTGAACCACAGACTTAGGAACTCTTTTAACATTAAGCCCTATTATATTCACAACATATAATTTTCTTAACTTTGTAAAAAGAGCATCAAGGTCTGCTTCTTTAAAAATGACACCATAATACGAATAAGAAGTAATAATTGTACGTACATCTTTGACTTTACATATTTTCTCCACATGCTCCTTGAGAATATGACCTGCAATAAATATATGGCGTGTATGGGCAGGGATTTCCTTTTTCTCACCATTTTCAATTCTAAAAGTTTCACCTTCAGAAGCATATTGGGCTAGATCATGCATTAGGTCATGCATAGAGTAAACTTTACTATTCCATTTGTTAACTTGAAAGAAAGAGCTAGAAATTAACTCCAAAATATACTGATTAGCAATATCCTTCATATGTTCATTACTATCCTCGGTTTCAATGAAGTCCTCTGCAATCCATAAATTAACCAAATCGTCATGCCAAAATAGATGCCCTTTAGGAAACAAGCTGCAAAATGCAAAGCATCGTTGCAACGGGGGAGGGAGGTGCTGATAGCTCAAAAATAGAGCTCCCATGGTGTTATTTAACAAGCTTTTGTTTAGCATGGATGACCAACATTCTGGGTCTAGTCTTCTACGCAATTGAGCTCCCACAGTCTTTGCCGCTAAAGGCGATCGACTTAATTTTGTCGCAATCTTCTTTCCTATGGACTTTAACCTTTCCTTCATGTGATTGTCACTGATTTGCGCATCACCTATTGCATTACAAATGAATAGTGATATGAATTGTTCATCATCAAGTTCCCGTAACGGGATTGGATTCATAGCGCCCAAAGCTTTCGCTGCTGCTTCAATCCGAGTAGTAACCAATATTTTGCTACCTCTCTTACCTTCTCTCAAAGGAGCAAATAGCTGCTCTATTTCGTGTTCACTAACCCCTTGATCACACCAAACATCATCCAACACCAGAAAGTACCTTTCTCCTCTTAATTTCTCTTGAAGTGCAGATTGTAACCCTTCAAGGCTACCAAAACCAGGACAAGCCTCCTTAAAAGCGGACTCCCAAATCATTCTCAAAATGGCATCAACACTAAACTTTTGAGAAACATGGGCCCACATGACACGGTCAAAGTACTTTTCTTTGAGTTCTTTCTCATGGTCACAAACATATTGTGCCAAGGTCGTCTTCCCCAACCCACCCATGCCCCATATTCCAATAACAGAGTAACACTTAGCATTACTAGATGATTCAGGGAAATTCTCCCGCAACAACTTCACAATGTAATCCCTATCCTTTTCACGACCAATAACGGTGGAACCTGAAGTAGAAATGGTTTCCCTATAATGTTCATTAGAGCTCTGAGTTGAACTAATGCCACTACTACTGCTGGGTAGGTTCAGCAGGGGAACTAATTTTATTGCTTCATTCACAAGTTCTTCCAAATTGTCCAGTCTTTTAATGAGATTTTTCTTCTCAGATGAAAATTCAGGGAGCTTGCCTTTTAATTTCTTTAAATTAAATTTAGAAGTAGAAGGAAAGAGGGAATTGACCTCCTTTTCAAGGCGCTGGTACTCGACTAAACCGAGCACATCCTCAGCCTCATAGAAAGCAGATCTGAGTTTCTGAAGCCACTCTTTGAGAATCAGTCGGTGGGGGCTCTGGTGTGCAGCATCTGTGAGGATGAGCAGCTGAGGGAGGACTGTGGTCTGAAGATTTTCCAATTTTCCAAGGAGGATTTGATTTTGAGAATGGAACTGTGGATCTATGCCGAGTTCATCAAAACATTTCTTAAAGAGACGGGTTAGAAGAGGGGAGATCAGCCAACTCGCGGCCGAGAACCCCAATCTGATTGCTGAGGTGGTCAATGGATCTGCCATAGATTCTTCTCATGCAAGCTTGCTATTAAAAAGAGAGAGAGAGGACAGTGTTGTGTCTTGTGTTAGTGCGCGAGAGCTCTGGAGACCGTGGTGGGAGATTAGTTAAAGCTGGCTTCTATTGAAGGCACAGGCCCACAGGGGCAGGTACTACTAAAACCAAAAAAAAAACATGTCATATGTTTCTGCGAGATGAGCAATCTGATATCGACATTTCAACAAACATTCCAACTGGAGTTAATGGATGCGCAACTGAGGGTCAATTTCTGTGGCCTACTTAAACCAGCTGATGTATATCTTGACATTGCCTTTGTGGACTAGTAGAAGCAAGCAATTAAGGAGTATTTTTATATTGGATTCAATAGTAGTCTTACTTTAAAGTACGAATAATAACATATATTCCTGAACAATAAAAAATAAATATATGACATAAAATTAGATCGTAAAATTTGAAAATCTAGTACTTAGCAGGTGAAGGCTGCAGGGGCCACATATATAATGTCGCAAGAAACAAGGCTGATCTAGTTTATTGTTAAATTAATAGCATGCTTAGCAATAAAAGAAGTGCATCTTTGACAGTTTGTTACCCATTATCTGAATTCTGGAATAAATTAACATGCCCAATGCCTAATGACCCATTAATAAAGATTATCATGATTAGGCATCGTCATACACCACAACACATTGTTTTTTCTCCTTTAGATATTCAGAGGATATATAAATAATTAAATATAATTTCTTTGAACGAGATATAGATATATTTGTTTTTACTAAAAGTTGATTTAAATAAACGAAATTATATCTCGTTGAAAGAAATAATATTTATAATTATGTAATAAATAATTTTGACTAGATATTTGAAATAATATTTTGACATTGTAATTCATATGGATATAATTTATATTTTTATACAGAACATAATATAATGTTCATATTCTAGTCTAAAAGCAAATTAGAATAACAGAAAACAATAAAAGTTCTACAAGATAGTTATGATAATGTGTTATACCCCTTGATGGTTACACAAACAACGAAAGTATATCAGTGCTGACGCCTCTTGATGGTACTGTACTCGGTTACTCTTCTTCCAAACAGTGCTTCAATTTAATTATTGATCAAGCTTTTGCATAAAATTTTACTATGGACCTTCTTTCTTAGGAATCGGAAGCCGTTCCATAAGCATCAGACCAATTTTTGTCCAAGAGCTAGATCATAGCCGTCTGAATTGTATCAGAATTCGCACTTACAAATATCAGACGGCTCTAATTTGACATGAGACAATTTAATTCAATGCCCATGGCCTGAGCCGCCCCCAACTTCTCTTTTTTATCCCTCCGACAGGATAAAAAAATGTCGAAAACGCCCTGCAAGTTGCACTCAGCCGTAATGAAAAATTTCGCAAGGGTACAATACAGTTTTACTGTTTATTTTTCTATACAAATTGACGCTGCTAAATTCTTGATGTGCCGATAATATATTGAGTATTTTTAAAAGTCTGGTATTTCTTTATGATGATTAATTAAATTTGTTAATAATTTTGATAATATTTTTTCAAATCGAGATGAAAGAGTTTTCAAAAATAGAAAAAATAATCATAAATATGTTGTACTAATTATGGATTGCTTATGTATTAAATTTCATGTAATTTGAATGTTAATAGATATTTCATCAAAGTTCTTTAAATACAAAACCGTTGTAAGTCTCGACTTACTTGATAAACGGTAAACTTATCAAATTTTACCATTTATAATATATTATGACCAACACAAATATGGTTTAATGGTTTAAATCACATTTTAAAAATTAGTTATCTTTTTTACTACAATTAAATTGCCAACTTAATCCATATTCTGCATTTTATGATCGTTTAAAAGATGATTCAATAGAGAAATATTTAGTTCCTATTTTGCAAATTCATAATATTTCTTTTGTAAAATATACGTACTGGACGTGAAGAAACAATAATAATATTTATATATTAATTTTTTAGACAATCTGATCATTATCCAATGGATCACTAAATCAGGTTCAACTAAAACAATTATTCAACTTCAGGGAGGAAAACACAGTATAGACCGCGTCGTTGGATCAATATCCAAAAGGTTAGAACAGTCTCAAATTCCAAGTGACAAAATATCAGAAAGCATCGTGGGCCCCACATTGTTGCATGCATTATTTTACAATTCGGTACAAGATCACACTTATTTGAGTACAAAGACTGTTTGTTTTATAAGTTTAATCTTATTTGATATGTAAATTGTTGATATATGATATTTTATTATTTAACAAATCTAAGATTATACTAGTACCTTATCATATTATAATATATTTTACTAAAATTCTTCTTCAAAAGAAAAATCCCTACTTAATTAATACATAAGTTTTCATATTTAAATAGATGCCATGCAGGATGGTATATATAGACGACTATAGAGTAAATGATTAATTACTGCTATATTTATTTTTATCAAAAATGTCAATTAAGTTCTTAAAAGTTTAATTTATAAATATGATCCAACATTCGATCAACATACTCATGACACATTTTGGGTGGCAATATATCTTAATTAGTAAAGGGATCTGCAATTATCAAATTTGTGCCAATGATATAAAGAGAGAAGGCTCACCGATTTATTTTGAAATGTCGCAAGAAACAAGGCTGCAGGGGATACAGATATAATGTCGCAAGAAACAAGGCTGATCTAGTTTATTGTTAAATTAATAGCATGCTTAGCAGTAAAAGGAGTGCATCTTTGACTGTCTGTTTCCCAATGCTTAGCAGTAAAAGAACTTCACCTAATGACCCATTAATTAAGATTATCACGATTAGGTATCGTCTAACAATACCGCCATACACCACAACACATTGTGTTTTCTCCTTTTTGATATTCTGAGGATATATAAATATAATTTCTTTCAACGAGATATATATATATATATTTACTAAAAGTTTATGTACAAAAACAAACTAAAAAACATAATTTTTTAGAAATATTTATAATTATGTAATAAAAATTTTTGACTTATCTTTGAAATAATTTGTTGAGTTTGTAATTTCATATGATACATGTAATTCAGAAACTTATACACAACATAATATAATGTTCATATTCTAGTCTATAAGCAAATTAGAATAACAGAGCACAATAGAAGTTCTACAAGATGGCTATAATAATGTGTGTTATACCCCTTGATGGTTATATAAAAGTACCGAAAGCCCAAAGTACAAATTTGTATATAGTAAGAGCGGTCTGGGCACGAATCTTAACACAAATCAGACCCTTCCAACCGTGCAATGAACCAATTCGGGGATAGCGCAGGGGGCAGTATTATTTGTGCTTTGAGATTCGTGCAGAACGTATTTGAACAGTTGAGATTTTCCAAAAAAAACACTCAAAGTTTGAGATATCTCAGAGGTGCAAATTCCTTTTATTATTGGCCTTCTTTCTTAGGAATCGGGAGTGGTTCATAGGCATCAGATCAATTTTTATCCAAGCTAGATCATAGCTGTCTGAATGTATCAAAATTGACACATACAAAGATCGGACGGCGGCTCTAATCTGAGTTTTCCAGGAAATTTTATTTTACCTCAATCCGAGATGAAATGACAAAATTATGATCAAAATACCTTTGTCTTATATAGATGTATTAACAATTGAGAGATAAATGTACCAAAATCTGGCATGCAACTGTTTATGCTTTTTAATACTTTATGTTTGTTTAGTTTACTACACTGATTTGAAACTTTTGAGCTTTTTTTTTCCTCCCCAGTTCATTCCAAAAAATACACAAATTATGCTTTTACCAGTTCATTTCACTTGGATGCTGATACCAATGGAGTGAATGTCCTCTGGGTACCGCACTTGATAAAATGAGCTCCCATCCGAACCAAAACACAATGCCTATTTGAATTATAGGAGTCTGCTTTAAGATTCGTGCCAGGTAAAAAAGGATGATGCAGATCTCATTCTACATGGTAGGGTACCGCACTGGATCTGAACTCCTCACTTGTAGCAATTTAGAGAGATTAGTCAAAAGCTGAGTCATGTTGGGCAGGCTTCTCTTTTGAAGGCACAGGCCCACAGGAGCAGGTACCACTAATTAAACCAAAACCAACATGTTACTGGGTGCGAGATGAGCAATCTGATTTCGACATTTCAACAAACATTCCAACTCAGGCCTCGGTGAATTTCTGTGTCATACTTAAACCAGCTGATATGTGTCGTGACATATTGTGTATTGTAGATAGTAGGAGTAAGCAATCAATAGAACTATAGAATTAAAAAGAAAATTAAACGAAAAAATAGGAGAATCTGCATACCAAAACAATGTCTATTAATTTCTTAAAATTTTAATTTATAAATATGATCCAACATGCCATCAACATACTCATGACACATTTTGGGTGGCAATTAATATATGTTAATTAGTAAATAAAAATTTGTGTCAATTACATAAAGAGAGGAGGCTCAGCGATTCATTTTCTCTACAATAAAAAAATTAAATATGTAACATTAAATTAGATCATAAAATTTGAAAATATAGTACTTAGCATGTGAAGGCTGCAGGGGCTACAGATATAATGTCGCAATAAACAAGGCTGATGTAGGTAGTTTATTGTTAAATTAATAGCATGCTTAGCAATAAAAGCAGTGCATCTTTGACTGTCTGTTTCCCATTATCTGAATTCTTGAATAAATTAACATGCCCAATGCCTAATGACCCATTAATAAAGATTATCATCATTTTGCATCGTCATACACCATAACACATTGTCTTTTTATCTTTTTGATATTTTGAGGATATATAAATATAATTTCTTTCAACGAGATATATTTTTTTTAATAAAAGTAGATTTACAAAAACTAAGAAACATATTTTTAAAATATATTTATAATTGTGTAATTTTTGACTATATCTTTGGAACAATTTGTTGAGTTTGTAAGTTCATATGGATACATGTAATGCAAAACTTATACACAACATAATATAATGTTCATATTCTAGTCTATAAGCAAATTAGAATAACAGAGCACAATAGAAGTTCTACAAGATGGCTATAATAATGTGTTATACCCCTTGATGGTTATAATAAAAGTACTGAAAGCCCAAAGTACAAATTTGTATATAGTAAGAGCGGTCTGGGCACGAATCTTAACACAAATCAAACCCTTCCAACCGTGCAATGAACCAATTCGGGGATGGTGCCTATTCGGGGATAGCGCAGGGGGGCAGTATTATTTGTGCTTTGAGATTCGTGCAGAACGTATTTGAACAGTTGAGATTTTCCAAAAAAAAACACTCAAAGTTTGAGGTATCTCAGAGGTGCAAATTCCTTTTATTATTGGCCTTCTTTCTTAGGAATCGGGAGTGGTTCATAGGCATCAGATCAATTTTTATCCAAGCTAGATCATAGCTGTCTGAATGTATCAAAATTGACACATACAAAGATCGGACGGCGGCTCTAATCTGAGTTTTCCAGGAAATTTTATTTTACCTCAATCCGAGATGAAATGACAAAATTATGATCAAAATACCTTTGTCTTATATAGATGTATTAACAATTGAGAGATATATGTACCAAAATCTGGCATGCAACTGTTTATGCTTTTTAATACTTTATGTTTGTTTAGTTTACTACACTGATTTGAAACTGTTGAGCTTTTTTTTTCCTCCCCAGTTCATAATATTTTTTCAAATCGAGATGAAAGAGTTTTCAAAAATAGAAAAAATAATCATAAATATGTTGTACTAATTATGGATTGCTTATGTATTAAATTTCATGTAATTTGAATGTTAATAGATATTCCATCAAAGTTCTTTAAATACAAAACCGTTGTAAGTTTCGACTTACTTGATAAACGGTAAACTTATCAAATTTTACCATTTATAATATATTATGACCAACACAAATATGGTTTAATGGTTTAAATCACATTTTAAAAATTAGATTTTAAAAATTAGTTATCTTTTTTACTACAATTAAATTGCCAACTTAATCCATATTCTGCATTTTATGATCGTTTAAAAGATGATTCAATAGAGAAATATTTAGTTCCTATTTTGCAAATTCATAATATTTCTTTTGTAAAATATACATACTGGACGTGAAGAAACAATAATAATATTTATATATTAATTTTTTAGACAATCTGATCATTATCCAATGGATCACTAAATCAGGTTCAAATAAAACAATTATTCAACTTCAGGGAGGAAAACACAGTATAGATCGCGTCGTTGGATCAATATCCAAAAGGTTAGAAAAGTCTCAAATTCCTAGTGAAAAATATCAGAAAAGCATCGTGGGCCCCACATTGTTGCATGCATTATTTTACAATGCGGGTAATGGAGTGCGGGTACTCATATTAGCTTCCTAAAAAAAAAGCCTCACTTTGTCCTAAAAAAAGACATTAATTAGTGCCATTTCAGCCACATATATGCTAAGGATTAATTAGTGCAATTATACTTGCAATAAAAGCGGGCATCGACTTGAAACTTTCCTGTAGGATGCGAATAAAAACCTTTCTTAGTTCATCAAATATGAAAAAAAATGCATATGAAGTAGGCAGCTAGTAATTGGAAAAAAAATTTAATAACGGTATGGGGTCCAATACAAATTAAAAATCATACTTGATGATTATTAATCATCCATTTAACCATATATTATTTATAATGGGATTTTTCTAACATTTTGTATAGTAGTATTATTTAAACAAGTAATTGATATTTTTTAAATAATAAGATCAACAACTGTATACATTTTTGTTTATATATAATGGTAGTATGCATATGTTAAATTTTATATTAATTAGCACTCTACAATATTTCTGAAAATCACGAGTCTTCCATAGTTCCGAAATATTTATGACACAACTATGTATGAAACCCAAACATTTATATATAGTATACGTATTTTTTTTGGCAGGTATAGTATACGTACATGTTAATAATATAATAATATAATAATTATTATTAAATGTTTCGGACCCAACCCATTTTATAGTATGTCAAGATAATTTTTTTTCTGAGCTGACCTGACGAATGAAGTCTTCCATGAAATGAAGGCTTCAAATTTCCCTCCGAACACAGCCTTATCCAGCTGGCCGTGACTGTTGCGTTATTGATCATTGAATGTACATGCAGCAAGATGAAATCACAGATGACAGGTAGGTAACACAGATAGGTAGCATGTCTAGATCTGTAAACTAATATGTTATCAACGGAGATAGGTAGGTAGCACGTTTAGATCTGTAAACACGGAGAGCAGATAAGTCTCACCTGTGTGTTTCTAACATGTGGAAATTTTTAGGTGGAACGCGGAGGAAGACTTTGAGAAGACTTTGAAAGAAAGCATTAGGTGGAACGCGGAGGAAGACTTTGAGAAGACTTTGAAAGAAAGAATTAGGTGGAACGCGGAGGGGTTCGCTATCACTAAGTTAGGCCTATTGATTTAAATATTCGAACGCCGAGTTGGACTCGAGGAAAGTGGCCTATTGATTTAATCTTTTAACTTTGAATGGTCGATGCAAAACAAAAAATAATCTTTTTAAAGCAAGTGATTAATTTATATATATTACACAAAAGAAAATATTTATTATTCTTTTAAAATGAATTGCGAATTTTAATGATTTACCAATGTGTCATTCTTTTAAGGGTTTACCCATAACAACAATTTTATATAAATAGGCCAAAAGTTGATGAGGGTTTTGAATATTTGTAGGGATAGTTATTTTGCGTGTTTTATTATTTCATATAAAATGGACAATATTTCATTACTTGTGATAAAAGTATGGTAGGATTTTAATATTTTGTTTCTTTTTATAGATAACAAATGTAGTGGTGGAAGCACAACTTCCAAATAAAGTTAAAAAAATTAAAAAAAATACACATTCAATCGTAAACATCAAGCAGCAAATCAGCTGGCCCATTAGTTCATTTGACATTCTAGAATTTTCAAAGAAAATAAGGAAAATTAAACTGAAATAATAATTCAAAAAAAAAATATGCACTAAAGAAAATATGCAATGTATATAAAAAAAAAGTACCTGACAATCATAAAATTTCAATAATATCGACCAAAAGTGAACTAATGAATACAAAACTAATAATATTATTTCGCTCAACTCTATTTTTTTTTCTCAAAACGAGAATAGATAGGCATGCTAAGACTTCCCATAGAACATCATTCTAATGAATAAGGGCATTCGCTCAAACAAAATTACCTTCCCTCCCCCAGCCTTATCCGGACTGTTGCGTTATTGATCATTGAATGTACATGTATCATGATTAAATCACAGATGACAGGTAGGTAGCATGTCTATATCTGTTGACTCTGTTATCCACAGACCAGATAAGTCTCACCTGTGAGTTTATAAGAGGGCCAGCTCTGATGTATTTTACCTATAACTTGAGCTCTTAGCATTTCACCAGCAATGAGGAGCATTCTTTTGTTCCTTACTCTCTTTCTACTCCCAGTGGTTCAATCTTCTCTCACATCTCAAGCACAAGCTCTCCTTCAATGGAAATCCACACTACAGACCCAACAGCCGCTTTCATCTTGGAATCTGCATGTCCACCCATGCAACTGGACCGGAATCACATGCAGCGACACTAATAAAAGAAGGCAAGTCATTACTAAAATCTCTCTTTCGAATAAGGGTCTAGTTGGGAAATTAGATGCTCTTAATTTCTCTGCTCTTCCATCCATTAGAAGTTTTGATCTCAGTCAAAATAATCTCAGTGGAGTAATTCCTCCATCAATATGTCACTTGTCAAAACTCACCTATCTTGATCTCTCTGATAATGTTCTTAGAGGTTTGATCCCGTCTAGCATTGGAAACTTGACAAACATAAAAAATTTGTCTCTTTGCGATAATAAAATCTCCGGGTCGATCCCTTCTGAAATTGGCAGACTTACACATTTGACAGATTTGGATCTATCAAGTAACTTTTTGAGTGGAGAAATTCCTACCTCTATAGGAAACCTAAGTAATATGACCACTCTTTATCTTTAGAATAATAATCTCTCCGGATCGATTCCTCCTGAAATGGGTAGACTTACACATTTGACAGATTTGGAACTGTCAACTAACATTTTGAGTGGAGAAATTCCTACCTCTCTAGGAAACCTAAGTATTATTACCACTCTTTATCTTTATGATAACAAACTCTCCGGATCGATCCCTCCTGAAATTGGCAGACTTACACATTTAACAGTGTTAGTACTGTCATCTAACTTTTTGAGCGGTGAAATTCCTACCTCTATAGGAAACCTAAGTAATATGAATACTCTTTATCTTGGGAATAATAGTCTGTCTGGACCAATCCCTCCTGAAATTGGCAGACTTACATATTTGACAGATTTGGATCTGTCAATTAACTTTTTGAGTGGAGAAATTCCTACCTCTATAGGAAACCTAAGTAATATGACCACTCTTAAACTTTGGACTAATAATCTCTCCGGATCGATTCCTCCTGAAATTGGTAAACTTACACATTTGACACATTTGGAGCTGCCACAGAACTTACTGAGTGGAGTAATTCCTACTACTTTTGGAAACTTAACTAATCTTGAGTATCTATCTCTTTTTTACAATAAGCTCTCCGGATCTATCCCTCCTGAAATTGGAAGATTTAGACATTTGATATATTTCGAACTATCAAATAACTTTTTGAGTGGACTTGTACCTGCTGATTTGTGCAAATTGGGAGTTCTCGAGCACATTGATTTGCAGGATAACAAATTTGAAGGTCCAATTCCTAGTAGTTTGAAAAATTGTAGTAGTTTAACAAGAGTTAGGCTAGAAAGAAACCTATTTCATGGAGACGTATCTAAAAAATTCGGAGTCTACAAGAATCTAACTTACATGGATTTGAGCTCCAATCAACTTCCAGGAAATCTTTCATCCACGTGGGGCCACTGTCAAAACTTATTATATCTAGACATATCAGGAAATAAAATTGGTGGAGTCATACCCCCTGAGATTGGTAGCTTACATGGGTTAGTATATCTTCATCTATCATCAAATTCTCTATCAGGGGTTATACCGACAGAACTTGGTAGATTAAAAAGATTGATTGAACTAAATTTAAGTCACAACAATTTCATAGGAAATGTACCAAAAGAGTTGGGAATGTTACTTGCTTTAACAAAACTTGATATATCATCAAATAGTCTGACAAGTGTGCCAGAAGAACTAGGCAATTGTGTTAATCTTGAATTATTAAACCTCAGCAATAATAGGTTGACTGGAAAAATTCCATCTCATTTTGGAAACTTAGTACACTTATTGGACCTCCTAGATTTAAGCTCAAATTTTTTTATGGGGGAAATACCAATAACACTAGAGCACTTAACCATGTTGCAGAAACTTAATCTATCTCACAATAATCTAACCGGTCAAATTCCATCTTCATTGGGCCACTTGTTAAGTTTGTCAACCATGGATTTGTCATACAATCAACTGGAGGGTCCAGTGCCTGATATAAAGATTTTTCATAAAGCCCCAGAACAATGGTTTATACACAACACAAATCTTTGTGGCACTATTCAAGGTTTGCCCTCATGTGGTGGATTTGTTAAAGATAAGAATGGCTCAACCAGACAACGAATGGTTAAGTTAATTACAATTCTAACTTGTTGTGCTGCTTTACTAACCTCTTTCTTACTCGGGCTACTTTACCTACTTTACTCAAAAAAGAGAAAAACAAAACCAGAGCACATTGGCAATCGAGGTAGAGGAGAAATTTTTTCCGTGTGGAATTTTGATGGAAGAGATGCATATGAGGAGATTATAAGGGCCACAGAGAATTTTAATGAGAAATACTTCATTGGAAGTGGAGGCCATGCAAGAGTTTACAAAGCGATTTTAGCACCAGATAACTTCACAGTAGCTGTAAAGAAAATCCAGTTAGCAGGTGGGGAATCCTCACTAGATGTTGAAGCATTTCAAAGAGAAATTCGCACCATAACCCAAATTCGACACCGGAACATCGCTAAATTATTTGGGTATTGTTCCTCACCTCAAAATAAATTTCTTGTTTATAAGTATTATGAGAAGAGGGATTTACATAATATTCTTAATAGTGAGGCAGTAATAGAATTGGATTGGCCAAAAAGGAAAACTATATTGAGAGATGTTGCATGTGCTCTCTCACATTTGCATCATGATTGCTATCCTCCAATAGTACACCGGGATTTAACTAGTAGAAACATCTTGCTCGATTCTGAGTTTACAGCGTGTATCTCAGATTTTGGCACTGCCAAATTTCTCAAGCCAGATTCTTCCAATTGGAGCATGCTTGTTGGAACCTGTGGTTACATAGCACCAGGTTATGTATTTTTCACCACCCTATTATTGATTTTTTTAGTTTCCATCATCATACCTGTATTGAAAAAAGTGTAAATAATTGCAATCTGAATTTTCTTTTTTTTTCTTTATTTAGAACTAGCTTATACCATGAGGGTGACTGAGAAATGTGATGTATATAGCTTTGGTGTAATCCTGTTGGAGCTGTTTATAGGAAAGCACCCTGGAGATATGATCAACATATCGGCTTTTCATGAAGGTGAAATTATACTACAAGATATCCTTGACCAACGCATTGAACAACCAAAAGGACAAGTTATTAATGAAATTATCAAAATGATTCAGATTGGATTTCAATGCTTGAATAATAACCCATCACTCCGTCCAACAATGCAAGAGGTAGTGAATAGTATCTAGAAGTGAATAACGAACTGCTTCATAAATTCTGGTACGTAGTAGCTTTATGCTTGATGATTATTTTTTGTTGGCAGTTAGAATTTAGAATTAGAGCATGATGCTTTATTTTCATATTTTGTATTTGAATGTGTTTTTGCTTTATTAGTATTCACTTATTCCATGCACGTGGTGATAAATATTCATTGTGCATATAATATTATGCAATATAATTCTATATATGTTATGTGAGATTACCATTATTATTCATAATCTCTTCTAAAAATAGCTTTTATTGTAGTACATTTAGTGCCATCTCCTTAATAATTGGTCACCAGGTATTAAAAAATTTGGCAAATGCCGCATCGCTTTTGTGTGCTAATAGTGATGCCGCATTTCTTCATCTATGTTATGTAATAGTGTACCAGATGGCTACCAAACACTATTTTGATTTCTAATGAAATCTGCAGATATTCCCCAGTTATATTAATTAACCACAAAAAATGAAATAGCTACCAATCTACCTATAATTTATAAAGAAATTGATTATTTTAGAATTTGTAATATATATATACTTGAGAATTGTATTGAATTTTACTTGGTCATTAGTAGTATTTTTTTCTTACTTTGCTAGACCAGAGACCATAACATGTGTGCTGCTTTTCTTGTGCTCCAATACTATATCCTGACAACTGTAACGGAAGTTCTCGTGCTTAACTCTGATGTGGTCAATCCGGTGAGAACATTTGCTGAGTTGTTCGGCCTTAATTAACCAAGAAAGGGAGATGCCGATGTGTGACTTTTGCGACATCTTTTGCCTCAAAAATGAAGGAATCCAAGCATTCAAGGAGGAGCGGGATTTCTAGACGCTGATCACCAATGACCGCATGAGCGACAACAGATCAGCCAGCCACATTGTCCATCCGGTGCTCCGGTACATGAAGGCAACTCTCAGCAACTCTCTCTTTGCCCAAGGTGAGACTTGCGCAAAGGTTACCTTCCCTGAGCTATATATCCTCAAATGTATGCTCATTACTCCAGAAGAGCCTCTGCACATTGGCCACTTCCTCTGCAATCACATCTTTTCAGTAGGCTAAAACAATAGGTATGGGGGAAATGTTTTTATCGGTGCTATAGCAACAATCTTCGCCCGCCAACTCAACATCGAGGTAGACTTCTTGAGAGAAGGCTCAGGCCTAAAATACTTGGACATCAAATGCCTCACTGCAATGAGGATGATCAGTGGCAGGCCTCCCAGCCATTCACTTACAACCTCGAGAGGAGAAAAGTCAGATTGCCTTGCAAACCACTGACCCACAACAACCGACAAACGTGGAAGCAAGCGGTCCCTATTGGTAGAGAGGCCGCTCAGGAAGAAGACGACGAGGTTGACTTCGAGGCCGAGGATGAAGAAGAAGAGAGAGCCCAAGCCGCAGCAGCCGCCGCATACATGCAAGAAATGGTAGCAGACGATGAAAGGGCTCGACAAGAAGCGTTTGCCGCAGCAGCAGCGCGACAAGAGGCGAGAACATCTGATGCCTCTCAGGGTGGATTCGGTCGATTTTTCAAAGCCGTCCAAACAATAAACTCAACCATGGAAAGATTTTCCATTGATTCTAGGTCTTCCTACGACCGGCTAGACCAGCAGTGTGACACGGTGCGCCACTCTGTGGGCGAGATCCGTCGAGGCATGGGCGAGCTACACGAGCATGCTGACAACAACAGGCGGGAGGCACAGCAGACCCGCTACATGGCACAGCAGTACTACCAACATGCTCTCACCATCGGCTTATCATACCAGCCACCACCCTTCAGACTCTTCGACCCATCATTATTTGAGGAGATCCATCATCTGCCACCACCTCCACCACCTCAGGATTGAGGTGCAGTAAGTTGTATCCTTCTCGGTCTTTTTACTTTATTACTTTCTTTATTTTTATCTCTCGAGCATTGGGGGCAATGCTCAATTTTATTCGGGGGGTAGAAGGTAAATTGACCATGTATCTTTAAATTTTTTGCATTTTTATTTTCCTTAGATGCTAGTAGTTTTTCTCAATTTTTTACTAGGATTGGAGGTTTTACCGAAAATCCTGGAATGATTGATTGAGCTTTTTAGCTAGCTTGCATTTTAATTTCTTAGGAGTAGGATTAATCAAATAAGGAATTGGTTTTGAATTGAGTTAGGCTAGGGTTTAGACAATTGGCCATCATACCAAAAATTCAGAATTTTTAAAAGTAATCAGTGAGCTCAAAGTGAGCAATTAATTGCTAACCATGAATGTTGACCAAAAGCTACAGACCTTAGAATTTTTATTATTGAGTAATTTATTTTTGCAAAGTCTTTTAAGTCTGATAGTGTTCTAGAATACCCATTTATTATAGATAGACCCCTAGCGAAAATATGCAATAATTCCTTGTATTAATGAATACTTGAAATTGTGTGTAATCATGGTACTTGTGACACAAAAATATTTAATTTTTAGAAAAATATAAAAAAAATTTACAAAAAAATCAGAAATGAGAAAAATCTAAAAATAGAAATTTTTTTAAAAAAAAAATAGAATAAAAGATCGAGGATAAAAAAAAAAGTACGAGTGCCTACACAAGACTGGTTACCAATAGGCTCGACAAAACCTCCCAAGTTTTAATTTTTGTGCATATTTAATTTTTCGAAAAAGTCACAAGTACCAACACACTTAGTTGTCATACTTTGCTCCAATCAATTGGGAAGGAAAATCAAAATTTATATCATTAGAATTCCTATTGATTGGAAGGGATCCATTTATAATCGAAGGAGAAATTAATACTCTCAAATTTAAGAATATTTGTGAAGTGAATTGTTCGACAATAATTTTTCTAAGGAATGCACAATAAGGTCAATCATGGGGTGAATAAATTATTCAAGGGAGAGGTCATAAATATTTTTGAAGTTCTAAATTTTTCTAAGTCATGACAATTGTACCAAGCCCAAGTTCTAGTTTAATTAAAGCAAGTCCTTGAGATTGTATGGTTTAACCTAGACAGGACCTTTGACTAGCTAGGATGTCATTGCTTGAGGACAAGCAACAATTCAAGTTGGGAGGCGTGATCAGAGTCAAAATGATGATGAATTACGTCGGGTTTTAGCTTAGGTTTTGCATATTATCTCGCACTTATGTTTAATTAATTAGAGAAAAAGGCTACTATCACCTTTCTTTATGTTTTATTACAGAAAACATGTTTTGGGACTATTTTACATCAAATGGAGTAAGAATCGGGTCAATCGGATAAGCGACGCTCATCGACTAAGGCTCTGTTACGGCCCGTATTGCTTGATACGGACCTAGCCGAATACGGACCAGGAGATAGCGTAATACGCATTAAACCCTTCAGCGACATGGTCTCAATACGGACCGTATCACCTAATACGGTCCGTAACCAAGGCGCCCTTTGGGAATAACTGCCGACAGCTGTATCCAGATCATGTTCCTTGGCCTCCACTCAACTCCAGATGTCCCTCCACTCCTATATAAGCACCCTGGACAGAATAGTTTAGTATATTTGTAATTTGGGTTAGATTTGATTAAGGGAGAAAGAGAGGAGTGATTGTAACAATGTCGTTCCGCGGCTAAGTTCTTTTCTTAGGGGCTAGGCAGTAAACCTTGTTACTCATGATGCTTTGATATATATATTTTCTGTTGATTGTGATTTCTTATTTTTAATTGAAATGTTTTTGTGATTTATTATCCCTTCATCTAAATTCGATGATCTAGTTTAATCCGTTAGGGTAGTGACAGTGCTTTAATGGTAAGAGAAACTATGTTGCACGAGTTAGCCTCGTTGGGAGTCATTAGATTTATGTAAACAAAACCTTAGTGGGGAAACCATAAATCGGAACAACGAAACGCAAACCAAGTTCTATCATTTGCGTAAAATAATTTGCAGTGATCTATGTAGTAACTTGTGTATTTAGAGATCTATCATTGTAGGGCGCAGAAAGTTGCACAACGGTGGAAGGTGTGTGCATGTGTTAAATGTCTTAAGAGTTCAATGCTCTCTATTTTATCAAGATATGAAGAGAACATCAAACTTAAAACATTCATTTTCTTTCTACAATTCCTTCGGTTCACCCTCGACAGACCTACCGTTCATAATCAGTCTATCGAGAGAGTTTATTGATTGTGGGGACGTTTAACTCCCAGCGGGCGCCAGCCCCCGCTGTTAATTACATCAGATGACCCTTCCAAGTCATTACTGAATACCTCGTTCATTCCGGGATTTGTGCCTATTTGTTGTGAATTGAATAAAGGGGCTAAAAGGGGACTCATGTATTGATTTTGGTTTTGCTTAGGTTTTCTATGCATTTGGACATATGTGCCTGTGTGTGATTTTCATATTAAAATAATGTTTATTATATTTTGAAATAGGAATTTGGATATTTGAGAAGTTTATATGCATTATTTATTTGTATTTGATTTATGACATGTTGATTTATATTTTTGTTGATTATTTTCATGCTATTAGGGAATGAAATCATTTAATCTTTGAAGAAAGGGTATTTTGTTCATTTCAGGATTTGGCTGATGCTTGGACACGTTCAATTTTATTTAGAAGCGTGAAGAATTTAATTTGTGTTCATTTGGAGGTGGTTTGAGTCAATTTGGACTTAAGACGAGAAAATTATGCTTGAAAAGGACTGAGAAGGACCTATTTGTAAATATTTATATTTTCTAAAGGGGTTATTTACAAAGCTGGGAGATCATAGAAATGTGATATGGATTTTTGACAGGGTTTTATTTGAAAATTGGACCTTTAAGGACTTGTTTGAGAGAGTTTTAGGCTGTCAGGGACTTATTTGCAATTTTATGAGGGCTGCGCTGCAATTAAAATTTGTCAGAGGGGCCTATTTGCAAAAGAGCTTTGATTTTATGATTTTAATTGATTATCTGGGCTTTGAGATTGGTATCGGGCTTTCAGATTTGGGCTGAAGGCTTTAAAATGTGCACTTTGGATTTTGAGATTCGTGTTTCCATTTAAGCTTTATTTCGGCGCCAGGATTAAAGGGTTCAGATTGCTTTAAGATCCGTGTAGCTGAGATATGAAAGGTGTTTTAGCTGATTTTTGCTTGTATTTAGTATCTGAACTTCAAAAATTCGTATTAAATTGAAATAAAATCAGAAAAATATGAAATTTATGTCCATTTTGTGTATTTTGAAGTCTTCTATCTAATCATGATGTTTGTTCTTTGATTTGATTTTCCATTCATTCAGTATTGTTCATTGACCAGCAGCAGTTTTATTTTGTTTAAATACTGATTTTTCTGTTTTTAAACCTGAACTTTGAAAATTCATATAAAATCGAAATAAAATCATAAAAATGTAAAATTTGAGTCAATATTTGTGTGTTTTTTATTTTGGTCCCTGTGTCAGTTCAGTTTGTTCTGTTTACCAGAGGGGGTCATTTTAGCACTTTTGAGTGCATCCCTTGTACCAGTGGTACACACCAAGTACCATATTGCTGGTTCACTGTTCCTGAAAGCATTAGGGGCTAGTTTAAAGTGTCTACAACTGAATACATGAATTAACCATTATTTAAATGAGTTTTTATAGCTTTCAAGCTCTTATTTGGTACCAACAAACAAAAGGGAAAAGGGAAAAAACCCAAAATTCCAAAATAATGCTTCTTTAAATACCAAAAATCTGTCAAAATGTGGTCTTATGCAGGGAAGTCCCTGATTTTGTTTAAATCATGTTTTTGATGTTTTGAAGGACATATCATCGAGATTTCCTTAGATTTAGATATGCAAATGCCATGAACAAGTATAACTTGTTGTTTATTTGCATTTTAAACCTTCTATCTCTCACATTTATATATTCAAGATATTTAATTTCTTTTTGGCTCATTTGCTCAAGAAATTAAATATTCTTTCATATACAAATAGGTCCAAAAGGACAAGTCATTGAAATATCATAGATTTAAAGCATAAATGACATATTATAGCCAATGCTAATGTTTTTTACACTTTAGACCTCAATTTCTCACTATTTGCACATAGTTTTTAATTTTGCCAACATTTATGCATATAAATGCACTAATTATTGACTAAATCAAATCTTTTGTGCAAGTAGGCCCTTTGATCATTTAGGTTGAGAGAATAATAGGGGAGACCTCATGGCTCAACCCTACTACCTCTTGTGTTTAATTTTTTTTTATTGTCACTTTATTATTCTTTTAACTTCTTCATAAGATAATTAATATAGCTTTCATATGAAGGGAGACCTCGTGGCTCAACCCTCATACTTCTACTACTTAATCATTTTAGAAGAAGCTAAAAGAATTAAAGAAAGAAAAGAAAAGAAGCATCAAAGACCAAAACTTTTATGTTTTATCATTTTTGTTTTATAAACTCCAAGGAAAGAGATGATAAAAGAATATTTCATTTCATTTTTTAAGAAAGAAGGCAGAGAAGGAAAAGAAAGAAGTGAAGAAAAATCATATTTTTAATACTTTTGTTATTATCTTCATAAAAGAGGCAAGAAAAGGAAATAAAACATTTTTATTTGATCATTAAGCTACATATTTCATTTCATTCATCCTATGATGAACTAGAAACTATATAGCTCTCACATTTATCATTTTTGAAAGTTTTAAATAAAAGAAAATTAAAAGGAGAAGATCAATGCTCAAGGCAGTAAAGAAAAGAGGAAAAATCCATCAAAAACTTCTTTATTTCGATCAACATGAAATATGTACATATCACTGCTCATCAAGAGCTTACATCATATAGGTATTAATTACCTATTAAATTTGCTTAAGAAAGCTTCAACTCGAAATTTCTAACTTAAAGTCTCTTGAAATTTGAACTTTCTAATTTGCTCTTTCTACAGGAGTTTCTGGAGGAGAAGAAGTATATATTGAGTATATCCTTTCATTGCATCTGGGGTGCCTTATATAAGGCAGCAAAGACTTAGGGTTTAGGGTTTTGCTGAGGTGTCATTTGCTATGCACACCAAGTGCTTGATCAAGGGTCTGGATGCATTCACTTCATTTTCGGATGCCTTGTTGGCAGGGATCATCCAATAGCACTTCAACATATCATTAATCTTGATTTGAGTCATTTACAGCCCTTGGATTTCGCTCGGCCATGAAGGCTTGCATCATAGCCTTTGGTGAACCGGCCCAAGAATGGAAATATTAACTCACGTGTTCCCAGCGTCTGGGAGGAAGATTCTTCCATTTTGGTTGCTTATGGGGGATGCACGACGCGTGTCCTGGGGACCAGACAGTGATTGGCTAGCTGTATTGGCCAATTGTCATTATGCCGGCGGTATATCATACAATAACGTGTTCCTCCTTGTTTCTTGCGCCTTGATCGTCCAGGTGATGACATATGGCATCGCAATATATCCTTTAAGGTGTTACATAGTGCATTATACCATTTTATGAGCCAATTTGTCGTGTTTTCTGGCACCCGAACTGTATCATGTCGCCTTCAGGTGCAGGCCCGATTCAATGCACATTTCTTTAAATTGGGATTTCCTATAGCATCGTGTTGCATATGAGGAGATCCTGTCAAGTTCTTAGCCCTTGGTTTTAGCTATTTTGGCCGAACCATTTTGTTACACCCTCACCGTTCGGGTTTGAATCAAGAGAGGAGAAAGGTGCTCGGGCTTGAGAGAGGGCAGAGGAGAGTAGAGTGTGAGGTGTTTTATTAACCTCAGGTGAGCATTTATGCAATTCCTCTCCTATTAATTCGGATTCTGGCTTGATTTCGGTTGAAATGGCGAGATAGAGGAAGAAGGGGAAGCTGACAAGGTGGGGCCCGAACGTCAGCCACCCTGTTCAGTGCCATTCATTTCTTTTAATTTCTCATTTTCTTTTAATTGCACTCGGCGCTCGGTGAACCGTGGTATTGGTTCTATACGGTTCATAGTACACCAGGAGCATCCCAGACGAAGGGGTCACTTGAGCTTCGGCGCCGAGTTTAAACTCGGGTCTGTGACTTGGCTGAGCTTGGTGCGTCGTGCACCATATAGCCGACCCTTTGGTCTACAAGTTGTATTTGCATAAACCAAGTCCACGCATTTTAAACAGCCAGCGAAAATATTATCATGTCACTGACTTGTGGGCCCTGCCTGCATAGGTTTTGTTCAATGCACCCTATCTTGTACCCAGAGTGGTTTGTAGCTCAATTTTGCTAAGTGTCACCATGTTTAAATGCCTTAAAGTAGCTACTCATTATATTTAAATGTTAAGTAGTAACTTTTTAGGGTCAAACAGTCATTTGCGTAAGATAACTTCCAATGTCCTATGTAGAATCTCGATGGAAGATCCGTCATTTGCGTAAAATAACTAGCAGTGTCCTATGTGGTGTCTTCCATAAAACAACAACAAGAAATCAGACCCGACAGAAGTAGAATATCAAAGTGGATTAAGTAGCAATAGTGTGCCGAAACCCTAGGAATTCTCATCTCTATCTTTATTTTAATTATTTTTAATTATTACCAAATTTACATTGATCACAACTTCAACTCTCAAATTTTCAGATTTCGTCTAGCCTTTTGAAAGATTGTGATTTTATTGCTCAAGATTCTGAACCAATATTCCCTGTGGATCGACCTCGATTATACTACTCGATAGGATTGTGCGCTTGCAGTCCGAACCGATAGCATTTCTGAGTTTATAAATTTTAAAAGAAAACATCGCTCTTTTTTGAGTGATCATATACCCTCGCAGATAGTCACTTTTGATACTGTTCCATTCTTGTAATGAACAAAAAGTAATAGCAATGAGTACTAGTATGAAAGCATGCAATGCAAGGCAGTAAATCTGAATCCGTATCCTCCGAGGTACCTCAAAAGAGAATCACAATTAGTGGATCCAAACTGTTCTTTTTAATTACTTGGCACGAATCTCAAAGCCCAATAATACTGCTGAGAGTAAATCTCAAACCGTAAAGTGAGAGAAATCTTTTACAGTACCTGAGAGGATACTTGTCCGTATAATCTAATCCTGCCACTATTATCTCCTCTGGCACATGTAATTGGGCTGAGCTGTCCTTTGACTGATGGCTAGGTGCCGAATTAAAATATTCTTTTTGGGCAGAGTGATATATTTACAGTACTTGTTGAGCCCATCATTAATTACTTCTTTATTTATCTTTTATTTAATTTATCGGACTACAAACTATAGGTAAGAATCTATATTAATCTTTTGCAAAGTGTCTCTACAGGATATAACTATATGTATTTCTTCTTCAAAGTAAATACAAATGTACTGATTCGCTTTTCTATCATCTCATTTATTGTTTTCGTTAGCAACATATTTGATTTTTTGTTATTTCATAACAATGTGTTAATATATATAATTGACATAATATAAGTCCACTACATATCATCATTAATATATTCTTCTTTTTTGTTGAGATCAAAATATAACTTTTCTGTTTGCCTTTCAAAACTTAATTTATGGATAGTAATTTTCTATTAGCACGTTTACCTATTGCATGTATATACAGTGACATTTACTTATGTATATGTCATTAGTAAGAAAATAAATTGTTTGCCTTCACAATCGGCAAATTACGAATAATATTTCTCTACAATGGGCTACTTATTTTTTTATTTTTAATAAAGAGTAAAATGTATATTTTATAAATTTAAAATGAGTTTTAAAGTATTAATAGAAAAGAGCACGCTAACGAAAAAACCAAAAGGGTTTAATCATACCATCTTGAGATGAGCTTGGATTAACGCTCAAGATTATATATAGGGGTGGGAGAATTAGTTATGGATTGATCCAATTCAATGCTTTACAACATAGTAGAAAGCATGCTTACCCATACACCTCTTGGATAAGTTTGTGGTTTTTCAAATTTAGAAGGGCAAATATGATATTATGATTTTGATATTTTTGATGTGCATTGATGAAATTACCCTTTTATAATATGTTGTGCATAAAAAAAATTTAAATTACATCCATATGAAGTTACGAAGTCAATGAGCTAGTCACAACTATTTACAATTTAAATATGTATAGCGAGAATTTCATGTATATCCTTTAAAAACTTTGAAATTACATATTTTCCCTTGTAAAATTCATAATATCATACTTACCCTTCTAATAAGACTCATTCTAAATACTCACAAATTTATCCAATTAATTATTTTTCCATTAAGACTCATTCTAAATTTATAAAATACCAATCTTATCATTATTAAAATAATAAAAAATATATAGCATGTTTAAGGGAAATGTTTGGTCATCTAATTGGCCGGTTGTAAGGGCAATTGGTTCATTTTCTTACTTGTTATGCACACACAAGCATCTGCATGCCACTATGTAGAGATATGACTCATTTTCTCTCGAAACCCACCAATTAGAAGATTGAACATTTCTATTACACATACTACATATTTTAATTTTTTTAATAATGGGTTAAAATTCAAGCTATTTGGTTCTTAATTTTGAGATAATAAGAATTGAACTGGGTAAATTTGTGAGTCTTTAAAATTTACAAGGATAAATATGATATTATGAACTTTAGAGTGAAAATACGTAATTTCAATATTCTATTAGTGATATACATGAAATTCAATATAAAAAAAAATGTTTTTTTAATTTTTGTGAGTCTCAACTTCATTTAAAAATGTATATATATCTCGTTCAAGAAAATTGCATTTATATTGCCTCATAATATCAAAATTAAGAAGGAAAAACAATGTGCTGTGGTGTATATACTGGTATTGTTAGATCTACGACACCTAATCATGATAATCTTTATTAATGAGTCATTAGGTGAAGTTCCAGATAAAAAGAATTATAAAGTCGCATTGGACAAATTAATTTATTCCAGAGTTCACATCATTGGAAGCAAACAGTCAAAGAAGCAATTGTTTGACTGCCAAATCAGATTTGTTGCGACAATATATCTGTAGCCCCTGCAGCCTTCATCCGCTAAGTCACAGTATAGGCCAGTAAATTGAGAGCTGTACATGTCACCGTATATGCCAGTAAGTTCGATCAGTACTAGATTTACGAAATGGACCATATTGATGTCATGTATTTAATTTTTTTATACTATAGCAAAAACAAATCGGTGAGCCTTTTCTCCCTATATTTCATGTGCATCCATTTACTAATATATTACTATTTTAAAATGTTTAATTCATTAGCATGTTGATCGCATGTTGGATAATGTTTTTGAATTAAAAATTTGAAGAACTTGAGAAAATTAGATATAGCGCATAATGAATTACGTACTCTATTCCATATATCTTGACATCTTATTTTTATATTGTTAAGAAATGTAATTTACTATTCTTATTTTAAGATATATTACTCTTGAATCACAGGTAAACATAATCCTTTGAGTGAGTCTACGGTACTATGCATAGCACGGATTAGTCCGTACTACGGAGCCATATTCTTATTTTGAAAATCCTAATGGTCGATCCGAACCGTTCAACGTGATCCCCACATGAATATGTACTTGCAGACTAAATTTTATATTTTGTAAAACTTTTTTACTATATTTTAAGATAGGTAGAAAATCACTCGATCTGAAAATTTTTGGACCATCCAAAAACAGTGATTTTCTTCCTTTCTAAAAAAATAGTAAAAAAAGTTCTAAAAAAATAGAAAATTTAGCCCACAAGTATATTCTCGTATGGAAATCATGTTGAACTGTTCGGATAGACTGTTAGGATTTTGAAAACAAAAATATTTGATCCGTAGTACGGACCAATCTGTGCTATGCATAGTACCATAGACTCACTTTAATCCTTTTCCTTTTCATTTTCCGTTTGTTAATTTTTTTTTTAATTCTATCTTATTTTGGTTGGTTACTTCTACTAGTTTACTATATATACAATATGTTAGGACATAACTCATTGGTTTTAAGCAAGCCACAGCAAATCAACCTCAATTATGTCTCCAGTAACTACATGTTGGTTGTCGTGCCACCTGCCCATTTGGCTTAAGAAAAAGAGCCAGTCCACGCTAGCTAGTTTTTCCAAGAAAGATAGAATATATAAAATAAGATAGATCACATTAGTGCAGAATTAACTTCTCTTGATTTATTCTTCAATGAAAAAGTACAGAAAATAATAAAGTACCAACCCTGTAAATAAAGAGTTAAGCGGCAGTACAGCTTAGTAGAGGAGCAGATCAGAGAAAAATATGTTCATTACATAGGGAGCTGTCACTTATCAATTTCAACATTTACTAGGGATCTATGGGTAAATGTGCATAAGCAAAGAAAAATGAAAAGGCAACGCAGAATTCGGCCGTTAACCAACTTACTCTCTTGCGCACGACAATCAACACTCTTTTCTCTCTCCTCCTCCTCCCTCTCTCTTCTTTTTTTTGATAAAAAGCTTGGCAGTGGCTGCCAACCCATCTCTCTCGCTCGCTCTCTCTCTCTCTCTCTCTCTCTCTCTCTGCCTATGTTTGACCCAGAACTCGGTATCTAGCCCAGCTTGCATTAGACGGATCCATGGTAGATCCGTTATCCACTGCTGCAATCAGGTGGGGGTTCTCGGCCGCAAGTTGGCTGATATCCCCTATGCTAACCCGTTTCTTGAACAAATGCTTTGATGTACTCGGCATAGATCCACAGTTCCAGTCTCGAAAGCAAACCCTCCTTGTAAAATTGGAAAAGCTCGAGACCACAATCCTTCCCCAGCTGCTCATCCTAACAGATGCTGCACAGCAGAGTCCCCACCGGCCGTTTCTCGAGAAGTGGCTTCGGAAGCTCAAGTATGCATTCTATGAGGCTGAGCATGTGCTCGGTTTAGTCGAGTACGAGCGGCTCGAAAAGGAGGTCAATTCCCTCTTTCCTTCTAGTTCTAAATTTAATTTAAGGGATTTAAAGGCCAAGCTCCCAAAATTTTCATCTGAGAAGAATAATCTCATTAAAAGCCTAGAGGATTTAGAAAAACTTGTGAATGAAGCAATGAAATTGGTTCCCGTATTGAGCCTACCGAGCAGTAGTGGCAATAGTTCGACTCGGAGCTCTAATGAAATGCATAGGGTAACCATTTCTACTCCAGGTTCCACGATTATTGGTCGTGAAAAGGACAGGGATTATATTGTAAAATTGTTGAGGGAGGATTTCCCAGAATTGTCTAATAATGTTAAGTGTTATTCTGTTATTGGAATATGGGGCATGGGTGGGGCGGGGAAGACGACCTTGGCACAATATGTTTGTGACCATGAGAAAGAACTCAAAGAAAAGTACTTTGACCGTGTCATGTGGGCTCATGTTTCTCAAAAGTTTAGTGTTGACACCATTTTGAGAATGATTTGGGAGTCTGCTTTTAAGGAGGCTTGTCCCAGTTTTTGTGGCCTTGAAGGTCTCCAATCTGCACTTCAAGAGAAATTAAGAGGGGAAAGGTACTTTCTGGTCTTGGATGATGTTTGGTGTGATAAAGGGGTTAGTGAACAGGAAATAGAGCAGCTTTTTGCTCCTTTAAGAGCGGGTAACAGAGGTAGCAAAATATTGGTTACTACTCGGATTGAAGCGGCAGCGAAAGCTTTGGGTGCTATGAATCCAATCCCGTTGCGGGAACTTGATGATGAGCAATTCATGTCGCTATTCATCAGTAATGCAATTGGTGATGCACAAATCAATGACAATCACATGAAGGGAAGGTTAATTTCCATTGGGAAGAAGATTGCAACAAAATTATGCCGATCACCATTAGCGGCAAAGACTGTGGCAGCTCAATTACGTAGAAGGCTAGACCCAGAATTTTGGTTATCTATGCTAAATAGAAGCTTGTTAAATGATACCATGGGAGCCTTGTTTTTGAGTTATCAGCACTTGCCTCCCCCATTGCAACGATGCTTTGCATTTTGCAGCTTGTTTCCTAAAGGGTATCGATTTCAGCACGACGACAATTTGGTTAATTTATGGATTGCTGAGGGCTTCATTGAAACCGAGGATAGTAATGAACATATGAAGGATATTGCTAATCGGTATATTTTAGAGTTAATTTCTAGCTCTTTCTTTCAAGTTGACGAATGGGGTCGCCCATCTATGCATGACCTAATCCATGATCTAGCCCAAGAAGTTTCTGAAGGTGAATATTTTAGAATTGAAAGTGAAGAGAAAAAGGAAATCCCTGCCCATACTCGCCATATATATGTTGATGGTGATAATGATATGCTTGGGGAGTATGTGGAGAAAATATGCAAATTCAAAGATCTACGTACAATTATTTCAAAATCATATTTGAAAGAAGAGGACCTTGATGCTCTTTTTAAGAAGTTAAGGAAATTATATGTAGTGGAAATAAAAGGGTTTGATTTTATTAAAAGAGTTCCTAAGTCTGTGACTCAGTTGAGAAACCTACGATACCTCAATCTTAGCACAGTTACACTTTCTGGATTACTAAACAGACTCTACCAATTACGTTTCTTATATACTTCTAGCCAGATTCCTGACCTTGGGAGACTAATATCACTTCTGGATCTCGAAGATTTTAATGTTAAAATGGAAAGAGGTTTTGAGCTAAAACAGTTGGAGCATCTTAGAGACCTTTATGGATCGTTATCTATCCATGGTCTAAATAATGTAAAAAGTAAGGAGGACGCATATCAAGCGAAGTTATCTAACAAAAAAGGCCTCCATAAATTAAAGTTTTATTGGGACTATGAAAGTAAAGATGTCCTGAGAGACATCGATGTTGAAATTCTAGATAGCCTTTGTTCACCACCCCAAATAAAAGAGCTGACTATTGAAAACTACAGTGGTAAGAGGTTCCCCAGTTGGATTTTAGAAAATAATGATAACATTATTCATCTCCAGCATCTTGAACTTGATCACTGTGGAGGCTTGGAAGCCCTGCACGGAATAAATGAACTACCTGATCTTCTATCTCTTTCCATCCGTTTTCTTCCTAGGCTAAAGAGTTGGGTACCTCTTCTCTTGAATCTAATTCGATTGCAAATTTGTAATTGTATCTCTCTTGCATTTGCGGTGAAAGAAGACTTAGATATGATAATGTCAATAAAGGGTACACGAACATACCCAATTGTCTCTCCCATGACGTTCCCCTTTGATTTTGATCCTTTCCACATTAATGATCAGTTCGATGGTGTTAAGGAAATGATGAAATATGGTGATCATATAGAGGATGAAACATTATCCACCATTTCAAAAGATCTGAATAAATGCTTAGAGAAAAGGTTAGACCTCATTTGCCAGATTAAAGATGTTTATGGTGAACCAATCCTGCCCCCTGCCCTCGAGAGCCTTTCAATTAAATCATGCTTCATCACAGACAAAATCTTAGCTGGGTCTTTGCAAAAACTGACCTCCCTGACCCTCATGAGGTTAGAGGATATCATAACTATCACATGTATACCTAAAGAGGTTCTTAGTTCCCTGACAAATCTTTTGAATCTCTATATTTTTGGATGCCTGTTGCTTACTTCAATTGGTGGGTTAGACAGTCATAGCACCCTTACAAGACTCCATATAAGATGCTGCCCCTACCTAACCTTTGAGACATCTTTAGTTGTTGCAAGCAGCAGTGAAACTGTTGAATTAACATCATCATCACGCGGGAGGAGAACTAGATCTAGTGTTCTGAAATATGTTGCACTCAATGGATGTATGCCTTCAGATGATATGTTTCAGGGTCTCGTATCAGTAGAAGACTTGGATGTTTGCAACTGCCCAACCATGGTAAATCCTCATATCGGTCATTTGAAGGCACTCAGTGTCCTAGAACTACAAAATTGCCCAAACCTTGCTTCATTAAGGGGCTTAAGTGAGTTGAATAATCTTAAACGTTTAAAGGTGTTGTCTGGGTGTGATAAGCTCAAATGCTATTCAGATGATGATAAATTGCCCCAGTTGAAAGAACTTATTATCTTCAGCAGATTTTCACTGCTTCAACAACTTGTCTCAAGAGATGGGTTTTCATCCCTAGTTTCTCTAGAAATTGAAGGTGCACAACAAGAATGCTTTTCTCAAGAAGAATGTGATGTGTTTTGTTTTCTCTCTTCCCTTAGAAAACTTATATTTCATGAATGTAAAATGTGATCGTTACCCAATCTGATGTGCCTCCATTCTCTAAAAAATCTGGGTATCTTTTCCTGTGAAAATCTACGTTCTCTCCAAGATATACCGCCATCAGTCCATCAGCTTGAAATTATTCTCTGCGAGGAAGAGTTCACAAGGAGTTGCAAGGATCCAAATCATCCAAATGGGCATAAGATCTCCCATATTCCTGACAAGAAATTTTAAATGACACGCCAATAAAAAGGTAATTTCTATTTGCACAATCCAAAGAATTTTGTTTCAATTTGCAGCTTCTGCATAATGTTATTTACAAGCCTAGCTACCAAATGCTTCATCCCATGAATCTTAGTTTCATATTCTGGAGGCCAAAATCTGTACAACTAATACTAGATTTTGTATATTATTCATACCACTTTTGGTATTGTGAGTATGTGTGTGTGTGTGTGTTTTTTTTTTGCTAAAGCACAGTGTTTGAGACCAATTGGGACCAATGAGTATGCAGCATGTAAATATCAAAAGATTCAACTGGTACATATAGGTGCAGGGCCGAAAAGGTTTCTAATTTTGTGATTTTGAATCCTTGTTCACCGTTAGGGCATATGTTAGAATAGTCATGTCCATAAAACAATTACAGGATATATATTTAGAAGTGGTAGTTATGCACCTTAGACATTCAAATAGTTTTTCATCCCTTAAAAAATTAGCTTCATCTGATTAATTAATGTTTTTTATATGACAGTGTTTAAGTCATGTAGGACACAACATTAATGTAAAGTATTTAATTCTTTGCTAATTAATTTTTTGTCCGAACATACCGAGCATTGATAGAATTAAGACAATATTTTCAAAATCTATGAGTTGATTAAAAATATGAAGGTAATGTGTTGTTCTCCATCTATTGATTCGATTGTTTGTGATTTTGGTGCTATTGCAAACATTAAGCAACAGTTTATTCAACTATTTGCAGTTTGAAGATGAAGTTTCAATCGTGCTGGAAATAAAAGAAGACGAAAAAACAATAGATGAGTTTCCTGTAGCTTCTCACTTATGCTCCCCTGCTATGTATTTGCTATTTTGTTAAAAAAAAATGATAAAAAGAAGGAAATTGAAAAATACAAAAAAATTAGTATTGTGTTTTGTATGTAGAAGTATACTGGTTGGTTGGTGTTCTTGTATGCCCAAGAAAATCAGTATGGTGTTGTGTTTTTATGTGGCAACTTCTGTGCTTTTAGTCCTAAAAAAAAGTACCTGGAGATAGATTGGAGAACCCTGATTTGCTTTTAGTGTTTCTGTATCCTGCCAAAATAAAATAAGAAGTGTCTTCTCGAAGTGCATGTTTTTGCAAGAATGGTCTGATTGGTGGCAAAATGGAGCTCTCAATGATGCTACAATTAAGGTGCAGTAAAATAAAATTCTTTCTTTTAGATATCCAAATGATCTTATTTATTTGTTAAATTAGAAGCTTATTCCATTTGTTTTTCTCCATTGAAATACCATATCTCATGTAGGTCCTTAGATGCGGTCATCCTTTACTAAAAATTGATGGAAGTACGGTTTGTGCCTTTCCGGTCAGTTATTTTCTTTTGTGATCAGATGTGCCTTCGCTTTGATGTGCTTCAAAAAATGGAATAATATTAAAGTTTGCTTTAATTGTATCAACTATTTTTCTTTGCTATTGTTGTTATGTATCGTAATTTGTACTTTTGTTTGGTCTTACTGCACTGTTATTGTAATAAGCGGTTATCAAACTCATTGTGTGATAAACCTTGTTGAAGTGGTCATTAAAGCCACTAACCTTCAAAAAAACCTTGTTGAAGTGTGTGAAAAATATTTATTCTTTTGGACAACTAGATGAATATGAGTGTGTTAACCTATGATTTTTCTTTCATTTCATTTTTAATTTTAATGTGGATTTACAATATGTTTTATGGTTTATTGTTCAAAAGTGAACGGGAACTAATATTTTTTGTGGAAAATGAATGGGAACTAGTTAATTATCAAATCGGATGGCTGGGAACAATTGGATCGTCTGATACCCGTCAGAATTCTTTTGTTCACCATTGGCAAATAAGATACAGAGAAACACCTATATAATGATCCATTCATTGCCTAATGCACGAAATACAGGGGTGGAAACAAATTGCTCAGCTTGCACATCTTTCATCTCTGAGAAGTTAAATATGAAATAATGTGCGAGTGATTGATGTAGTTTACTATGACGAACTTTCCATGAATTCTAGAAGAGGATGCTAAAGAATTTTTTTTATTAATTCATATTAGGAATTAATATTTATACATGACATGTATACAGAGCTATAAATGACAAATTGTTTCCCTAGAAGCCCTCGCTACTACAAAAACGGGATCTTCTACCGCCCATTTTCTAATGGTTTAGACTGATTTGGGTCTGCAGCTGATACACTTAAGGAATTGTGGAATATATGGGTCCCCATTAAAATTCATGTCATAACATATCGGACCCGAAATTTTTATTTTTAGCATTATCTCAAAAAAAAGTAAACCAAAACATCACTGTTTCTGGAGAATTCGAGTTCTACCCAGCCGCAGTCAGGATACGCACAATGCCCCTGCATCCCCAACTTTTTTTTTTTTGTCTACAGAGATGATGCGAATTCCAAGCAGAATTTAAACGGTGAGCAATGCAAAATACACGTGGGTCAAACTTTGAGATATCTCAGAGGATGCGAATTCCAAGCATAATTTACACGTCGGTCAAACTTCGAGATATCTCAGAGGATGCGAATTCCAAGCAGAATTTAATCGGTTGTAATGAGTATGCGGACCCCACCACGCGGTCCATTCTGTTTTGTGTTAGAAAAAAAATTGGGGCCGCAGGGGCATTGTGTAGATTCTTGACTAGGGTATTCGGCATTGTGCGGACTCCAATCTTTGGGTCCGCATAATGTCCCTGCGGTCTGGGTAAGTTTCGAATTTTGATTAAACTGAAGTGTTTTGGTTTATTTTATTTTTAATATGTAAAAATAAAATTTTTGGATATCGGATAATCCGGATCCAAACTCAAAATTTGAGTTACTTTAGGGAATTTGAATTCGGTTAACGGGCGACATGTGAGAGAGGGAGAACATATAAATTTTTTATTTATTTTTTTTCAATTTGACACATAAATTGCAACACACACTAAAACCTAAATCAGTTTTGTAATTTATTTTGTCACTTTGAATTTGAACATAATAAAAGTGCCATAACTTTTATTTTCTTTAATATTATAAGATATAATATTTTGTTTAGCATCAAATGATCATAATATGACATCCTTCTAAAATTAACAGCTTATATTAAAAAGAAGTGTTGCTACTCCGATGAAATTAAAATCTCAAAATTCAACTAATCAATCAATCATCTATTTACTCCATTAAAAAAAAGCCTCACTTTCTCCTAAAAAAAGACATTAATTAGTTCCATTTCAGCCACATATATGCTAAGGATTAATTAGTGCCATTATACTTGCAATAAAAGTGGGCATGGGCTTGAAACTAATTTCCTGTAGGATACGAATAAAAATCTTTCTTAGTTCATCAAATATGAAAAAAATGCATATAAAGTAGGCAGCTAGTAATTGAATTTTTTTTTTTAATAACGGTATGGGGTCCAATACAAAAATCATACTTGATGATTATTAATCATCCATTTAACCATATATTATTTATAATGGGATTTTTCTAACATTTTGTATAGTAGTATTATTTAAATAAGTAATTGATATTATTAAATAACAAGATCAACAACTGTATACATTTTTGTTTATACAATGGTAGTATGCATATGTTAAATTTTATATTAATTAGCACTCTACAATATTTCTGAAAATCACGAGTCTTCAATAGTTCCGAAATATTTATGACACAATTATGTACGAAACCCAAACATTTATATATAGTATACGTATTTATTTTGGCAGGTATAGTATACGTACATGTTAATAATATAATAATAATTATTAAATGTTTCGGACCCAACCCATTTTATAGTATGTCAAGATATTTTTTTTTCTGAGCTGACCTGACGAATGAAGTCTTCCATGAAATGAAGGATTCTTATTTCCCTCCGAACACAGCCTTATCCAGCTGGCCGTGAGCCCGTGACTGTTGCGTTATTGATCATTGAATGTACATGCAGCATGACTAAATCACATATGACAGGTAGGTAACACAGGTAGGTAGCATGTCTAGATCTGTAAACTAATATGTTATCAACGGAGATAGGTAGGTAGCACGTCTAGATCTGTAAACACGGAGACCAGATAAGTCTCACCTGTGTGTTTCTAACATGTGGAAATTTTTAGGTGGAACGCGGAGGAAGGAAGACTTTGAGAAGACTTTGAAAGAAAGCATTAGGTGGAACGCGGAGGGGTTCGCTATCACTAAATTAGGCCTATTGATTTAAATATTCGAACGCCGAGTTGGACTCGAGGAAAGTGGCCTATTGATTTAATCTTTTAACTTTGAATGGTCGATGCAAAACAAAAAATAATCTTTTAAAAGCAAGTGATTAATTTATATATATTACACAAAAGAAAATATTTATTATTCTTTTAAAATGAATTGCGAATTTTAATGATTTACCAATGTGTCATTCTTTTAAGGGTTTACCCATAACAACAATTTTATATAAATAGGCCAAAAGTTGATGAGGGTTTTGAATATTTGTAGGGATAGTTATTTTGCGTGTTTTATTATTTCATATAAAATGGACAATATTTCATTACTTGTGATAAAAGTATGGTAGGATTTTAATATTTTGTTTCTTTTTATAGATAACAAATGTAGTGGTGGAAGCACAACTTCCAAATAAAGTTAAAAAAATTAAAAAAAATACACATTCAATCGTAAACATCAAGCAGCAAATCAGCTGGCCCATTAGTTCATTTGACATTCTAGCATTTTCAAAGAAAATAAGGAAACTTAAACTGAAATAATAATTCAAAAAAAAAATATGCACTAAAGAAAATATGCAATGTACATAAAAAAAAAGTACCTGACAATCATAAAATTTCAATAATATTGACCAAAAGTGAACTAATGAATACAAAACTAATATTATTATTTCGCTCAACTCTATTTTTTTTTCTCAAAACGAGAATAGATAGGCATGCTAAGACTTCCCATAGAACATCATTCTAATGAATAAGGGCATTCGCTCAAACAAAATTACCTTCCCTCCCCCAGCTTTATCCGGACTGTTGCGTTATTGATCATTGAATGTACATGTATCATGATTAAATCACAGATGACAGGTAGGTAGCATGTCTATATCTGTTGACTCTGTTATCCACAGACCAGATAAGTCTCACCTGTGAGTTTATAAGAGGGCCAGCTCTGATGTATTTTACCTATAACTTGAGCTCTTAGCATTTCACCAGCAATGAGGGGCATTTTCTTGTTCCTTACACTGTTTCTACTCCCTGTAGTTCAATCTTCTCTCACATCTCAAGCACAAGCTCTTCTTAATTGGAAATCAACTCTCCAGACTCAACAGCCGCTTTCATCTTGGAATCTGCATGTCCACCCTTGCAACTGGACCGGAATCACTTGCCGCGACACTAATAAAAGAAGGCAAGTCATTACTAAAATCTTTCTTTCGAAAAAGGGTCTAGTTGGGAAATTGGATGCTCTGAATTTCTCTGGTCTCCCATCCATTAGAACTTTTGATCTCAGTGATAATAAAATCAGTGGGGTAATTCCTCCGTCAATTTGTCTCTTCTCAAAACTCACCTATCTTGATCTATGTGATAATGTTCTCAGCGATATGATCCCGTCTTGCATGGGAATCTTGACAAACATAAATTTTTTATCTCTTTGCTATAATAAGATCTCCGGATCGATCCCTTCTGAAATTGGCAGACTTACACATTTCAAAATATTTGGATCTGTCAAGTAACTTTTTGAGTGGAGAAATTCCTACCTCTATAGGAAACCTAAGTAATATGACTACTCTTAATATTTGAAATAATAAACTCTCCGGACTAATCCCTCCTGAAATTGGCAGACTTACACATTTAACAAGGTTAGAACTGTCAACTAACTTTTTGAGTGGAGAAATTCCTATCTCTATAGGAAACCTAAGTAATATGACCACTCTTTATCTTTGGAATAATACACTCTCCGGACCAATCCCTCCTGAAATTGGCAGACTTACACAATTGACAGATTTGAGACTTTCAGAAAACTTTTTGAGTGGAGAAATTCCTACCTCTCTAGGAAACCTAAGTATAATTACCACTCTTTATCTTTATGGTAACAAACTCTCTGGATCGATCCCTCCTGAAATTGGCAGACTTACACATTTGACAGATTTGGAACTATCAACTAACATGTTGAGTGGAGATATTCCTACCTCTCTAGGAAACCTAAGTATTATTACCACTCTTTATCTTTATGGTAACAAACTCTCCGGATCGATCCCTCCTGAAATTGGCAGACTTACACATTTGACAGATTTGGAACTGTCAACTAACATGTTGAGTGGAGAAATTCCTACCTCTCTAGGAAACCTAAGTATTATTACCACTCTTTATCTTTATGATAACAAACTCTCGGGATCGATCCCTCTTGAAATTGGCAGACTTACACATGTGACAGATTTAGACCTATCAGAAAACTTTTTGAGTGGAGAAATTCCTACTGCTATTGGGAACCTAAGTAATATGACCACTCTTTATCTTAATGATAATAAGCTCTCCGGATCGATTCCTCCTGAAATTGGCAGACTTACACATTTGACAGATTTGGGACTATCAACTAACTTTTTGAGTGGAGAAATTCCTATCTCTATAGGAAACCTAAGTAATATGACCACTCTTTATCTTGTTGATAATAACCTCTCCGAATCAATTCCTCCTGAAATTGGCAGACTTACACATTTGACATATTTGGAACTGTCAGAAAACTTTTTGAGTGGAGAAATTCCTACCTCTATAGGAAACCTAAGTAGTATGATCACTCTTTATCTTTGGAATAATACACTCTCCGGACCAATCCCTCCTGAAATTGGCAGACTTACACATTTGACAGATTTGAGACTGTCAGAAAACTTTTTGAGTGGAGAAATTCCTACCTCTATAGGAAACCTAAGTAGTATGATCACTCTTTGTCTTTTTGATAATAACCTCTCCGGATCAATTCCTCCTGAAATTGGCAGACTTACACATTTGACAGATTTGGAACTGTCAGAAAACTTTTTGAGTGGAGAAATTCCAACCTCTATAGGAAACCTAAGTAATATGACCATTCTTTATCTTTGGAATAATAAACTCTCCGGATCGATTCCTCCTGAAATTGGCAAATTTAAACATTTGATACGTCTTGCACTATCAAATAACTTTTTGAGTGGACTTGTACCTGCCGGATTGTGCAAAGGGCGAGTTCTCGAGTACATTGCTTTGCAGGATAACAAATTTGAAGGTCCAATTTCTAGTAGTTTCAAAAATTGCAGTAGTCTAACAAGAGTTAGGCTAGAAAGATACTTATTTCATGGAGACATATCTAAACAATTCGGAGTGTACAAGAATCTAACTTACATGGATTTTTGAGCTCCAATTAACTTTCATGAAATTTTTCATCCATGTGGGGCCACTGTCAAAACTTATTATTTCTAGACATATCAAGAAATAAAATTAAATTGGTGGAGTCATACCCCCTGAGATTGGTAGCTTACATGTGTTAGTATATCTTCATCTATCATCAAATTCTCTCTCAGGGGCTATACTGACAGAACTTGGTAGCATAAAAAGATTGATTGAACTAAATTTAAGCCACAACCACTTCATAGGAAATGTACCAAAAGAGTTGGGAATGTTACCTGCATTAATAAAACTTGATGTATTGTGCCAGAAGAACTAGGCAATTGTGTTAATCTTGAATTATTAAACCTCAGCAATAATAGGTTGATTGGAAAAATTCCTTCCCATTTTGCAAACTTAGTGCACTTATTGGACCTCCTAGATTTAAGCTCAAAGATTTTAATTGGGGAAATACCAATAATGCTAGCACACTTAATCATGTTACAAAATCTTAATCTATCTCACAACAATATAACCGGTCAAATTCCATCTTCATTGGGCGACTTGTTAAGCTTGTCAATCATGGATTTGTCATACAATCAACTGGAGGGTCTGGTGCCGGATATAATGTTTTTCCAGAAAGCCCCAAAACAATGGTTTATACACAAGAAAAATCTTTGTGGCACTGTTCAAGGTTTGCCATCATGTGATGGATTTGTTAAAGATAAGAATGACTCAACTAGACTACGAATGGTTAAGTTGATTGCAGTTCTAATTTGCGGTGGTGCATTACTAACCTCTTTCTTACTCTGGCTACTTTACCTCCTACACACAAAAAAGATAAAAGCAAAATCAGGGCACATTGGCAATCCTTGTAGAGGAGAAATTTTTTCTGTGTGGAATTTTGATGGGAGAGATGCATATGAAGAGATTATAAGGGTCACAGAGAATTTTGATGAGAAATATTGCATTGGAAGTGGAGGCCATGCAAGTGTTTACAAAGCGATTTTAGCGCCAGATAACTTCACCGTAGCTGTAAAGAAAATCCAGTTAGCAGGTGGTGAATCCTCACTAGATGTTGACGTATTCCAAAGAGAAATTCAAACCATAACCCAAATTCGACACCGGAACATTGCTAAATTATTTGGGTACTGTTCCTCACCTCAAAATAAATTTCTTGTTTATAAGTATTATGAGAAGAGGGATTTACATAATATTCTTAATAGTGAGGCAGTAATAGAATTGGATTAGCCAAAAAGGAAAACTATATTGAGAGATGTTGCTTGTGCTCTCTCACATTTGCATCATGATTGCTATCCTCCAATAGTACATCGGGATGTAACTAGTAGAAAGATCTTGCTCGATTCTGAGTGTACAACATGTATCTCGGATTTTAGCACTGCTAAATTTCTCAAGCCTGAGTCTTCTAATTGGACCATGCTTGTTGGAACCTATGGTTACATAGCACCAGGTTCTGTATACTTGACCACCCTATTATTGTTTTTTTTTGTTTCCATCACCATACTTTTATTGAAAAAAGTGTAAGTAATTGCAATCTGAATTTTCTTTTTTCTTTATGCAGAACTTGCCTATACCATGAGGATGACTGAAAAATGTGACATATATAGCTTTGGAGTAATCGTGTACGTTGGAACTGTTTATGGGAAAGCACCCAGGAAATATGATCAATACACCGCCTTTCAATGAAGAGGAAATAATACTTCAAGATATCCTTGACCAATGCATTGAGCCACCAACAGAATAAGTCATCAATGAAATTCTCAAAATGATTCAGATTGAATTTCAATGCTTGAATAACAACCCATCACTCCGTCCAACAATGCAAGAGGTGGTGAATAGTATCTAGGAGTGAATAACGAACTGCTTCATAAATTCTGGTACGTAGTAGCTTTATGCTTGATGATTATTTTTTGTTGGCAGTTAGAATTTAGACTTAGAGCATGATGCATTATTTTCATATTTGGTATATTTGAATGGTTTTATGCTTTATCAGTATTCACTTATTCCATGCACGTGGTGATAAATATTCATTGTGCATATAATATTTCGCAATATAATTCTATATATGTTCTGTGAGATTACCGTTATTATTCATTGTATATATCTCTTCTAAAAATATAGTTTTTATTGTAATATATTTAGTGCCATGGATCTCCTTAATAAATGGTGACCTTGAAAATTTGGCAAATGCCGCATCGCTTATGTGTGCTAATAGTGATGCCGCATTGCTTCATCTATGTTCTGTAATAGTGTACCAGGTGGCTACCAAGCACTATTTTGATTTCTAATGAAATCTGCCGATATTCCCCAGTTATATTAACCACAAAAAAAGAAATACTACCAATTTACCTATAATTTATAAAAAAAATGATCATTTTTGATTTGAAATATATATTCTTGAAAATATTAAATTTTACTTGGAGTCATTAGTAGTATTTTTTATTTTTTTTTACTTTGCTGGAACAGAGACCGTAACATGTAACAGAAGTTCTCCAATACTATATCCTGACAACTGTAACAGAAGTTCTCGTGCTTAACTCTGATATGGTCAATCAGGTGAGAACATTTGCTGAGTTGTTCGGCCTTGACCAACATAGTTTGATTGAGATGTCAGTTGTAGCTCTTTTCATGTTGCACCTAGTGAGCAGCTCTTGAGTACTAAAGAAATTTTGGTCAGCAGCGACCAGTGCAGTCGTCGGTCACTGAAGGTCTTTTTCCCCTAAAATAAAAATCACAGGAAGTCAGGAGAACAATATTATTAGCGACCGGTTTAGCGAACGGCGACAACACTGGTCACTAGCTAAAAGTTTTGGTAAAAAAAATAAAAACCCAATTTTGCGGGCCAGACCCGAAAACCTCCCGTGCCGTCGCTCTCCTCCACGACCGGTGATTTCTTACTCTCATCTCTATCTCTACTCAATCTGGTACCGACTGCCGCTGTCGCTCTAAGCGTTGAGCGTCTCAAAACCTCAACATCACTCAGTCAAGGCAAGTCTCCTCTCTCTCTCTCTCTCTCTCTGATTCAAGTAGTTGTAGATATTTTTGTTTGCATTACAATCTCTGATTTGATGAAATTAGAGGATTTAATATACAAATTAGATGTAGTCAAGTTTATTCGCTGTATTGTTTCTCAATCAGGTTTTCAATCCCTGATTATAAGTTTATATTCTTGATTTCTTCTATCTAAAAATCAGGTTTTGATTCCCTGATTATTACTTTAGTTCTTGATTTCTTATATCCAACAATCAAATTGTGCAAATAGTTTTGCTTGTATATTTAAATAAGTAGATTGTAAAACTGTATTGGATCTGTATATTTGTAAAAATAGAAGACCAGTGTAGAAATATTATTTAAGCTATTAGTTTTAGGATTTATATTACTTTCTGATTTGTTTAGGATTTATATTACTCTCTTAATACCAGAAAAAGGTACAAATCTGTGCTTGTTAATTGTAGTTTAGACAACTGTTTTGAACTTCCAAACTTATAGTTCAATTTTTTTTAATAAATTCATACCTAATTGTTGTAGAATTGACAATTATATATATTACATACTTGCTGTTTAAATTTTTATGGTCATTGTTCAAACCATCAATAAAAAATATTAAGGGCTAGTGCATTATGCACACTTAATTATTATACAATGCATACTATTTTATAAAGAATAAGTGTCCATCAAGCAAAACTTTTCCTGGATTGTTCTATATTTCTTCTTTGGGTGATCGCTTTTCTTTAGATTGAACCTCTGGGATTGTTTCTAAATAATAACTGCATAAAACAGACAACTCAAAATGGCCATCCGATCAAGGGTATCCCAGCTGTCCGATATGAAATGTACAGTCCAGATTTTCTTCTGACCATCCAGTAATCATCTATTGATGAGGATCCCAGTGTCATCAACAGTCGCTCGTCAATTTTCTCCAAGGAAGCTTTCATTTGTTGGTCAAATTTGGATATTTCAAGCTTTCGTGTCGGACATTTCGTATATCCTAATCAGGTATGAATATTCTCATTACTTTTCTGCTTCGAAAAACTGAACTTCATTTGTCCATATCCAAAATAAATATAAGGTATCCGTCTCCATCAGAAATGGATCTGACCACTACTAATTGGAATTATTGTAAATATTCTGGATTACATTTTAGCTATATATGTTTGTGTACATGTTGTGTTGCTACTTGTGTGCTAGTCTAGTTTTTGCTTGACAAGATTCCTCAAAAATCTCTTCATACGTCAGTTGCATGATTTGAATGTTGTCTATCTAAATTGAATGAATGATTCCTTAAAAATCAATGATTTTTGCAATCTGGTCCGCTAGCTATTTGCTAATTTTTTATTCCTTTATTGAAAGAAACAGTTCTGTTACTTTTATGTTCCCACCTCCATTTGTTTTCTATTTTTACTTTTTTCTGTTGCACAAATTAAACCTATGTTAATCTAAATCATACCATCTATTATATTGCATTTAGAATTCCTATGATTAGCAATACAGAATTACTGTAGCTTATGATTATTGCAGGTATGCCGAGCAGAAAGGGAAAGGTAAAGGATGGATCTTCTATTTCAGGAGTGCGCGGCAGGAACAAATATATTCCGGTGCTGGATGAGAGTCAGAGACCAGTGGTTCATCGGGTTAGACACCGGTTAGATTCATCTCTTTTACTGGGGCTTTTGTATGGAGGATTATGGATTGTAGTGGTGGTAATTATTTGTGTTTGTAGATCTTTCGATGCAGGTCTAGGCGAGATCGAAAATGTCAATAAAATAATTTCACAGATTGTCCGCAACATGTATCTTGGCGCATACAAGAAATATAGTGATTTTCCCGATGAAACTCAGTTGCTCTGCAAGAATGAGTTTTTGGTGAGAAAAATCTTCTTTTAAAAATGTCTAATTACTTGTATCTTTTTTGAAGCTACTAACAAATTTTTTATGATGCATTGCAGAAGTTCTACAAGCTTTCTAAGGACATAAATATTGATGACGTTTGGAAGACATTTTCTAGGATAGGGAACAAAGGCATAGAGTACAATTTGAACAAGTGTAAGAAGGCGGCCAGTATGGCGATACTATTCAGTAGTGGAAGCAGCACCAGACGCCTTCCACATTTGATTGAATCAAGCCAAATATCTGACCAGAAATGTGCGACTATTGGTACAGTGAGACATTTGCTAGGTGGTCAGCAAAAAATGCGGAAAATAGAGCCACATCCGGAGAAAGTGCATTCGCTTCGATTCGTAAGATGCATTTCATCCAAATTAATTAATTTCCATTTCAATTCTCTCGAACTAACCTTGATAATCATATTTTTATTGAAATTGTCTTTCAAATTCTTAATAGGACCATATGCACAATCGCGAACCCAGATAGTCTGATGAGCTATTCAAGCTGACTCATACCAACAAGAAGATGGGGCAAAAAATGCTTAAATTTTCGAGGAATTAGCACTACAAGAAAACCGGTCTCCAGCGACCGGCATCAGCGACCGGTTCGGTCGCCGGTCGCTGAAGACCTCAAAAAAAAAAATTAAATGTTTCGGCGACGAATCCTTCAGCGACCGGCGCCCACAGCCTTCAGAGACCGATTTGGCCCAGTCGCTGAAAGGTATTCCTAAAAATTCCCCGTCAAAGTCTTTCTTCACTCTCTAATTTCCGCGCTTTAGGTTTAGCGAAAAAAAAAATCCCAAACCCCGCTGCCACCCAACCCGGCTGCCGCCCGACCCCCGGCCACCTTCAGCGACCTCTCCTCTCTCTTTCTCACCCGACCCTGCCGCCCAACCTCGCTTTCGCTCCTCTCTCTCTCAAGTCAAGAGAGATGGGTTCACCTTGTTCTAACTAATTTAAGCACTGAGTACAGCAAACAAGGCTTGTTTTTGAGGTTTGTACAATTTTGCAAACATGAGAAACTATTAATGCGTGATTCATGCCAGTGGCGGTGTAAAATTCTACCGTTCAAAATATTTTAATCAATTTTTTTGTTGTTGGTTAAAATGAGAAAAAAAGTTTGGATCAAGGTGGGTTAATTCCATCTGAATAGGCTTCTTACAATGTGGGTTAATCCCATCTGAATCAGAAGCTAGAAAGGGCTTAGATTAGACCCACTTTTTCAAGCAGCACCTTTAATTAAGTTATAGGAGTTAGTGCAAATTAGTGGGGTTTGTGAGATCAAGGTGAACCCATCTCTCTTGATTGTGGACCTCATTTAAGTAATGTATTATTTTTGTTGGAATTGTTTGTAAAACTAATTTTTTTACAAACTTTATTGCAGGTATGCCGAGCAGAAAGGGTAAGGAGAAGGAGGCATCATCCAGTGGATCAAATCACCCTCCGTGCGGCCGAAATGCATACATTAAGCCGCCGCAAAGGCTAGAGGACAGACCAGTGATTTGTCGGGTCGGTTTAGGTAAAATTCATTTTTTGTGCATTTTTGTGTATGTAGGATTATCCATTTGTAGTGGTTTTAATTAATTTGTTTGCAAATCTTTTGTTGGAGATTTGTTGACAGCGACCAAAAATGTCAACAAAATAATCTCACAATGCGCACGTTTCCACTATCCTGCGGAAACTAGATTACCCACCATAGACGTGTGCACGAAATTTGATGACTATCCTGAGGGAACTAAACTAGAGGTCCAGGACGAGTTTTTGGTGAGTAAAATCTCATTTTTTTAAATTGGCAACCTACTGTTTCTCTTTTTAAGCTAACCAACGACTTTTTAATGATGCATGCAGAAGCACTTTCAGTTTCCCCCAGGTGAAGACATGGATCTGGTATGGAAGACCTTCGCCAGCATAGCCAACAAAGCTCTCCAAAACTTGCTTAACAAGTGCAGAGACGAAGCGAAAGATAGGTATGGAGATAGCATTCTGGAGTGGAAGGACCGAGGGGTGCCAAGCACATATGATTGGATAACGGCGAATAACTGGCCCAAATTGTGCGACTATTGGTGCACCGAAGACTTTGCTAGGCGGAGCGAGCAGAATCAACAAAATAGGGCCTCATCTAGAGAGGGTTCCTTTGCAACCACGGGCTCAGTGAACATGCTGGTTCACAAACAAAGATTCGTAAGATGTTTTATTTCATCAAAACAATTAATTTCAATTTTAGTTTACTCGAACTAACCTTGATAATTTTATTTGTGTTGAAATGTTTATTCATAATAGGAGAATGAAAACCAGCGCGAGCCTAGGTGGTCTGACGAGCTGTTCACGCCGACGCATACCAGCAAGAAGACGGGGCAATTTTGTTCCGCGAGGGCGAAAAAGGCACAGGTAATAGAACATAACAATCTTTTAATAATATTCATTCTTTGTTGTACTTACTTTATTGTTGTTTTATTTTATAAATTTTGCAAGAAGACTACAATCGGGATATGAGTGCAAAGTATAGTCGCTTTTGATGTAGACATCTAGTACGCCAACACAGACAATAATGCTCACGGTGATAACTATGGTCTCAGTGCTCTAGGTAAAATACACATACTTAAAATTGTAAATTTGTATTTAAATTTTGTAACGTAACATTAATTATCTTATTTTTAATGTTTCAGGCAAGACGAGATCGCTGTATCGTCTAGGTGGGTCTCAGACGTCTTCTTCGCAATCACAATCATATTCTTCGGCGCCGCCTCCTCTCAGGCAAGAAGACATAAATGCAATTTCAGGTCAGGTGTTGGGCATGCTTCAACCACAGATCAACCAATTCATGGAGGAGTTGAGGCGTAGCGTGGGACGTTATTCGTCTCATCAGGTACGAAATCCAATTTTTGGGTATGTTTGAATCCAATAAGGGCATCCACAACCAATAAGGACACCAAGTATGGCAAATCAACTAACGGAATAATAAACTCCTAAAAATTCTAAACTCTAAATCCTAAACAGTAAACTCTTAACATTAAACCCTAAAATTTTAGTTATATTCTCACAGGGAGGTTCTATCTCACACCATACAGCAAACTCCAATGCTCAGGATGACAGCGGGGATGATATCGGAGATGACTATATCTAGTTTTAGGACGTTTTGTATGAGTTTTAGATATTTTATTTTTATGTCGTACTTTAGATATTTTATTTTTATGTCGTACTTTAGATATTTGATATTTGATGTTTATGTAGTACTTTAGATATTTCATGTTTATGTCGTTTTGTGAATTGCTTGGTACGTACCAATTAAATTGCTTGTGAATTCCTTTTAAATTGCTTGGTGCTTGGTACGTTTCGTACCAGTATTTTATATTGTATATTTGAATTGCTTGTGAATTGTTTGGTACGTTTCGTACCAATTGGGGCTGGAGAAAAATAAATGAACAGAATGGGTTCAATGGTTTTTATATTTGTTTGGTACATTTCGTACCAATTGGGGAAAAGAAAAATAACAAAAAAATACCAAAAAAAAATTACCCTTCTGCGACCGATTCTGGGCCCATCAGCGACTGCCCAATCGGTCTCTGATGGTCTTCCGCCACGTCAGCATATAGCATCAGCGACCGATTTCATCGGTCGCTATAGGGGCATCTGCGACCAGCGCCTTACCCTTCAGCGACCGGTGACGTCAGCGGGGAGGGCATCAGCGACGGAGCAACTGCGACCGGCCCTTCTGCGACCGATTTCGGCCTTCTGCGACCAGCACAACCTTCTGCGACCGGCGCCTTACCCTTCTGTGACCGATTTGGCCGGTCGCAAAAGGGTTCCGCTGCTGTAGTGTAGGGATGTGGGTTGAATTTAAGGTATTTAAAGTTTAAAGTGCTTTAATGGTCAAAGAAGTAGGGTTTTGGGTTTAATTTAAGGGTATTTAGGGTTTAAAATGTTTTGTTATCTCCTCACAGGAAGTTTCGAACTCGCACCAATGCATCGATGCCTGATATCCAGGATGATGTCGGGGATGAGGGGGATGATGACAACGATGATGACGGTAGCGACGACTCAGATGATCATATGTAGGTTTATGTTTACGTTTATATTTATGTTATTTGGTACAATACATTGAATATATTTGGTACTTGTATTACCAATGTTTTATGTTTGATATTTGGTATTTATCTTTTCATTATGTTTGGTTTTCTTAAAAGATACGTGATGTTATTTATGTTATTTGTCATGTTTGGTTTGATATTTGATATTTGATATAGGATATAGGATGACACTTTTTATTTATGTTATTTGATATCTTTTTTGTATGTCAATATTAAATTATTGTACGATATTTGATATTTGCTTATCCCTTGTAAGTTTTTGTATGTCAATATTCCGTATATATAAATCCAAGTGGGCTTCGATAACGGCACTCTGGTAGGATATACAAATGTACAAATTTAATTTTTTTTATATAAAACAATGGGAGGAGAAAATTGTCAAAAATTAAAAGTGATAAAATATGGATTTGTCGAAGCATTATGGCATCGATATATATATATATATATAATATGGATTATATATTACCTAACTTTTGTCAAACGTTTGTTCCTAACTTTTAAAGAGAGTGGCTAAGATACAAACGTTTGTTCCAAGCCTCCGGAACAAACGTTTCGGTTCTCCGATTTCAAAGTCCAAACAGTCAATCCAAAATGTTAGATATTCAATCTATATTAAAATGTGCTTGGAGACCAAATTTTACATTTTTTGGAATTTTTTACTATTTATTAAGATGGTTTGAAAATCGCCGATTTTATTAAACTTTTGCACCATTGAAAAACAACGATTTTCAAACCAGCTTAATAAATACTAAAAGAATTCTAAAAAATGTAAAATTTAGTCTCCAAGTACATTTCAATATAGATTGAATATCTAATGATTTGGACTTTGAAAATTGGAGAACCGAAACATTTGTTCTGGAGGCTAGGAACAAATGTTTGTACCTTAGCCACTCTCTCTCTCTCTCTCTATATATATATAATATGGATTTTATATTACATAACTTTTAAAAATTAAAATTTATTCTTGAAATTTTTTTTTATCTCTAATTTACCCTTACCTTTCAAACATAATATTTAAGATTATTATATGAGTAAGAAAATAACTCTTCTCATTTATCCTTTAATTTCTCTCTAGACATTTCTAAATTGACGATTTAGATGACCTTTTTTTCCCTAAAATCGGACCCATACTGAGATGATTTTTCACTCAAATTAGCTACATGAACAATTTTATGAAAAATCAATTTCATAAATTTGTGAGAACCTGTATCAATTTTTTAGTCATAAATATTATTTGTCATTTTTTTGTCAAGCATGTATCATCCTTATATTTATAAATCTCTAAGGGTACGTTTGGATCGTGCAAGGATTAGTGCAAGAATAGCGATTTTTGGGTTAGTAGTTGAGAATAGTGCTAACCCGAGTCGTTTGAGAATAGTGCTAACTTTGGACTATTCCTGTTAGTAAAAATGTCGTTTGGATTGTATATTTGGAATAGCGATGGTTGGAATGAATAAAATATTGATTAAACTAACTAATATTTTTACATTTAATATTTAAACTAATATTATATTACATTTAAACTAAAAAATTTCAATACTAATCTAATATTTTATTTAATACTAATAGAATCAAATCTAATATTATATTTAATTAATACTAATCTAATATTTATTTAATACTAATATAATATTTAAACTAAAATATTATATTACATTTAACATTTAAACTAATATTATATTACATTTAACATTTAAACTAATATTATATTATATTTAACTAATATTTTATTTAATACATATAATATTTAAAGTAATATTATATTGCATTTAATATTTAAATTAATATTATATTACATTTAAACTAATATTTTTCAATACTAATCCAATATTTTATTTAATACTACTCAAAACTAATATAATATTATATTTATTTAATACTAATCTAATATTTTATTTAATACCAATATAATATTTAAACTAAAATATTATATTACATTTCAAATTTAAACTAATATTATATTACATTTAATATTTAAACTAATATTTTATTTAATACATATAATATTTAAAGTAATATTATATTACATTTAATATTTAAATTAATATATATTACATTACATTACATTTAATTAAATTAATATTATATTATATTTAATATTTAAGCTAATATTATATTATATTATATTTAATATTTAAATTAATATTATATTATATTTAATATAATATTTTATTTAATACTAATCTAATCAAATCTGATATTATATTTGCTAATGTAATATTTAAATTAATATTATATTACATTTAACACTTAATATTTAAACTATTATATTATATTAAATTTTAAATTAATATTTATTATATTTAATCTAACATTTTATTTAATATTTATCTAAATTGATATTATATTTATTTAATACTAATCTAATATTTTAATTAATATTATATTAAATTTAATATTTGAACTAATATTTTATTTAACACTAATCTAATCTAATATTATATTTATTTAATACTAACCAAATATTTTATTTAATACTAATTTAATATTTAAACTAACTCTAATTGAGAGAAATGAAAACTATTTTTTTATTAATATCACTAACCCCACTAGCTCTATTCTTGCTAACCCACCATTTCTAGGGTATGTTTGGATGCACTAAAAATAGTGCTATTCTTAGAATAGCATTGCTATTCGAATAGCTTGAGCAACCAAACGTACTACTTGCTATTCGGAACAAGAAGAATAGCGTTGTTCCACTATTCTAACAAAAAGTTGGATTAGTGATTGGAGCTTTCAATATTAATACAAATCTAACATTAAAAATAATATTATATTATATTTAACATTTAAATTAATATTATATTGTATTATATTTAATCTAATATTTTATTTAATACTAATCTAATATTTTAAAAAATATTATATTAAATTTAATATTTAAATTAATATTATATTGTATTATATTTAATCTAATATTATATTATTTAATCTAATATTTTATTTAATACTAATCTAATATTTAAAATAATATTATATTATATTTAATATAATATTTTATTTAATACTAATCTAATATTTAAAATAATATTTTATTACATTTAATAATTAAATTAATATTATATTGTATTATATTTAATCTAATATTTTATTTAATACTAATCTAATATTTAAAATAATATAATATTATATTTAATCTAATATTTAAAATAATATTTTATTACATTTAATAATTAAATTAATATTATATTGTATTATATTTAAGCTAATATTATATTAAATTTAATCTAATATTTTATTTAATATTAATCTAACATTTAAAATAATATTTTATTACATTTAACATCTAAATTAATATTATATTGTATTATATTTAATCTAATATTTTATTTAATACTAATCTAATATTTTATTTAATACTAATCTAATATTTAAAATAATATTTTATTACATTTAATATTTAAATTAATATTATATTGTATTATATTTAATCTAATATTATATTAAATTTAATCTAATATTTTATATAATACTAATTTAACATTTAAAATAATATTATATTACATTTAACATTTAAATTAATATTATATTGTATTATATTTAATCTAATATTTTATTTAATACTAATCTAATATTTAAAATAATATTATATTATATTTAATCTAATATTTTATTTAATACTAATCTAATATTTAAAATAATATTTTATTACATTTAATAATTAAATTAATATTATATTATATTTAATCTAATTTTTATTTAATACTAATCTAACATTTAAAATAATATTATATTACATTTAACATTTAAATTAATATTATATTGTATTATATGTAATCTAATATTTTATTTAATACTATTCTAATATTTAAAATAATATTTTATTACATTTAATAATTAAATTAATATTATATTGTATTATATTTAAACTAATATTATATTATATTTAATCTAATATTATATTATATTTAATCTAATATTTTATTTAATAATTAAATTAATATTATATTACGTATTGATAAAAAGATTTAATCTAACACATAAATTATTACTCTATTCATTCCCTCCAAACTCTATTCCTAATATGCAATCCAAACAACTTTTTCACTATTCCGAATAGCTTGAGTTAGCACTGTTCTTAAACAGTAGCTGTTCTTATTTACTATTCTAAACAGTAGCTATTCTAGCTATTCTAGAGTGCATCCAAACGTAGCCCTATGGGTTAGTAGAATAGAGCTATTCTTGAGCTAACCCAATTTTCTAATTGTTGTTTGGATCACCCAAGGTTAAGAATAGTGGAGCTAACCCAAGAATAGAGCTATTCTTGCTCCATCCAAACGCAACCTAATAGAGATTAGAGAGCTTCCAAGCAATTCATACAAAATTATTATCATACCCTTTCACCAACGTACAAGAGTACTATTATTGTTTTGTTGCATTATTTATAAACTAGTGCAACAATTATGAAAATACGTCAAGTAAAATAGGATACTATGAATCCTATAAATTAAAGGGTGGATGTTTTGTCCAAACGGTTTTGGACAAAGTCTCATCCAAATCCAGACCTAAACCATCCGATCTGTATCAAAATTCGTACAGACATTTAGATTCAATGAGCCATTTAAATTTATTTAGTTTTTTTTGAATAAAGGTTGGAGGTTAAGCCACCCAACAAATTAATATCCACAATGGATTGCCCCTTCTGATAGGCCTAAACTATATACATGTTTGGTCTGATTTTTACCACATAATAGCACCAAATATCTTGTATTTTAGTAGAGAATAGAATGAAATATATCCAAGAATCAAGTTACTACCAAAGTCTATTTAAGTTACAGAAAATGAAGCAAATTGTAGATCTTCTCGCAAGCTTTCCGAAAAGTAGTAGAATACTGAAAACGGAGTTACGGATCATAAGTTATGCCTGTTTGAAATTCAGAAGTTCAGAGCATAACACTGGGGAAACAGAGCCCAGTGCGGACGCACTGACCCAGAGTGCGGATCAGCCACCCGCACTCAGCCATCAGGAGAAAAGTCCGAGCGCAGTGCGGAAGCACTGGAAGCACCCGGGCCGCACTCAGCGACACACAGTTCGTATTTTGGTCATATCTTGGTCATACGAACTCCGATTTAGATGATTCAAAGCTTGACAGAACCAGGACAAAGAGCTCTACAACTTTCATGAAGGAAACAAATCCAAATTTGGAATGTATAATTTTGTGCAGCCGCATTAATGGCCGCACCAGCCTGAAAAACTGCTAAATATGAAAAGTTAGTGGGCTTAATGGGCGCCAAAATTAGAATAACTTGGTCTCCAAGTTCCGAATCACAGAATTAGAAATATAGAAGTTAGTGGGCTTAGTGGGTGCCAAAAATATAATAACTTGATCCCCAAGTTCAGAAAATGACTAAGTTAGTGACCGCCGAAAATAAAACGACTTGATCTCCAAGTTCCGAAAATATTATGTAAGGCTAAGGAGACCACAGGAGAAATCATCACTGCTCATCATTGCTCAATTGAAGTTATTCTGCTCCACTTTCTGGCGGTGATCGAAGTTGCGACAAATTTCAAAGGAAGAGAAGGAAGAAGTCGAGGTTTTGCTTGAGCGACAAGGGAAGAACTTGGGCAGGAACTAGGAGATTGGTTGTATTCTTTTCTCTTACTTATTTTTTCAGTTTTTACTATGTTTATCTTGTATTTTTCTTGTGGATGTTTGCTTCTCCATGAGAGGCTAGTTTCATCTCTAGGGGTTTAGGTCAATGCATGAACTTGTTTAATTCTATCTTATTCGGATATTTGTTTTTATTATGATTGTTTTATAGGATTTGATTGTTAATTTCTGTGATTTATCATTTGTGCTAATTACATAGTTTAGTACTTGAATTGGACAAGTCCCGCTTTGGATTCGAAAGAACCAAAGTAGTTAGGATGGGATAGGAGAGTACCAAATTATGAGCACAAATACCCTAGGATTTGGATTAGAATCGACCGTAATTTGATATCCAAACCGGAACTATAGGAATTAAGGTTAGGGTTTGGTGAATGACTTAATCGTGAAGTCAAATTTCTAATTATGACCCCTTGAATTGAATTGCATATTGGTATGAAGGACTTAATCGTGAACTACCAATATTTGAGGATAAGATAGGCTAACATCAAGCTTCATGGTCTAGATGATCTAGGCACGTTATTTAATCACGGATGTGACCCTGGATAACATTTTAGGTTAGAAATCTTGTCATATCAAACATGAATTTAAACAAACCGAGTAGATAGAATTAGCAAGGGATTGTGGACCGAATGCCTCTAGACTTCTCCAACTTGATTTTCACTCGACTTTTAATTGCTTTTTGTTACAAAACTTTAATTTTCCTTTAAAAACGAAATTACACAAAACCCCCATTTTACTTTTATTATTTAGCTTTAAAAGTAGTCGTCTTTATTAAAAATTGGTATTTCCCTATTTTCCCGTGGATCGATACCTAAATACTACAATCGATAGGTTGTGCGCTTGCAACTAACCTATTCATTGTGTACAAAGGTTTATAAATATTAAAAGTCAAAAGAGTATAAAAACACCATACCTAAAATACTCAACACCTTCTTCCGGGTTTCGAACCTGCGACCTCCTACACGGAGAGCATTGCCTTTGCCACTAGACCAAAAGCTGGTTCTCAAATTTATTAAGTTTTAAATATGTTTGCACGAATCTCAATAAAAATCGAACGTTTAAGCTTGACTTTGGATGAGGCTTTATCCAAAGCCCTTTGGACAAAACCCATTCCCCAAATTAAAGAAGCATGATTTCCCACATATATCCAAATTGGTTGCATATTAATAAACATTTTTGTTGAAAAGGGCAACGCTGTCCAACCCAACCCAAATTACAAATTGAAAAGTTATAAATTAGTCAAGCTAATTCTTGAAAATTGATGAGTTTACTGAGTGGGTTAGGAAAATTCTAAAATTATAGATATTTTAATGGAGTCTAGAGATTTCTATAGGAATTATAAATAAGGTTTCTTGATTTTCATTTTGAACCAAGGAAGCAAACGAAGCAACAAGAAAACAAAGTAATGAGAAAACAACAAATGAGATTATAGAGAAGCGAATCGGTACATTTTATATGTTGTAGAGCTAACAATTTGCAAAAAAATGTATTAATTTATATTGTTATATCGGATAAAATAATGGAAAATAAAAAAGTAATAATGGGCTCAACGAGAGCTGTAAATATATGACGCGGCCCAGAAGAATTATTTTCTAATTGGAAAATGTATTATCCTCATTGTTTGATTCTCTTCCTCCATCAAACAACAGCCCAGCCCAACTATTTACATGTGTCTAAATTAATCATTGTTAGCTAAAAGGGACATCGACACACTGACACACAGTACCAAAAGGGACACCGACACACATAGAGCACAAACACAGATTGATTTTGCAAAATACAGAAATTATGTTGGTTTTTCTTTATTATTTTTCAACCCTTTAGAGTACTAATTTAAAATAAATGGTTTTAATTTGTATATTAGATTACTTTTTGCTTTTTGAGAATGCTGAAAGAGCTAAATACTATTGGTCTATTGCTATATTTAGAATCATGAAATTGTTCAGGTAAATCGAATAATTTATGGTGTGTGTTTGTACTTTACCATTTGATAATGAATTCATTATTTTGGCGGTTTTGGTTGGCAAATAAATACAGAACATATCTGTAATTACTCTTAAATTTTCCTCCTTATTTTTAAATAATACAGGTTTTAGAGCTGTATACAGAATTGCATAAATCTCTACTGGACGAGAAATTTTGAGCCATCTAAGAATTAACATATATTCTGACAAGTTTCTATAATTTACCATGACATAAGCATACAAAAGTGGCCTTGAAAAGACATGATCTGATCTCGTCCCAAAAGTTCATTGCTTAAGTATGATAACATCAGTAAGGTAAGAAGCACATCTAAAACTATTGCAAAGAAAATTTTAGTATGAGGGACAGCATTCTAAAAAGATAGATGGCACAACATTCACACTTCCAAATCGAGTTCTAAAAAAAATGACGAGACAGTGTTCTAATTTGTCGTGCCCGAAGGATAGGTATTTGCTTATGGTGGTGATCATTCTAATTTGTCATCGATGCTATTTCTGAATTAATTTGAAGCATCAATGACAAAGATATACTCCCCAATAAGTGCACACAGCAAAATTAGGTAGCTCTGGTAAAGGAGCAATACAGCTGATGTTACTTTCCATGTTGATTTGAAAATTGTTACTTTATGTGCCATAGATTAATATTTGCAGCACGATTCCCTGTATTTAAAACAGAGCTTTTTGGAGAAATATACCCGAGACGATGTGTCCCAAGGTATTCAAAGCAATACTTCACTTCAGAGACATTGATTCTTTTCACTATGGCAATTCCTAGAAAACATCAAAATGGACAGAATATTTGTTTACAGCAACTGACAACTACACAACAGAAAGGTTGAAGGCAATATATGTGGATCGATTTCACTTGACACGGTAACGACTACTCTGGCTTTGGCTGAGCAGCAGAACTTTCCTTGGCTCAAAACTATTTGCACATTCTTCTGTAGATGTCAAAGCCTTATGTTATGAATTATTGGTGTCAAGTTACTTTCTCTTGAAGCAATTTCTTCTGTACTTACTCTGCTTATATGAACAGAGAAGCGGAGTGAAGTTCCAATTATTGAACTTGTTTCACACACTCATCATCTGTAATGTCTTATGTAAACAATATTATTTAATCAGCAAAAAATATCTAGTACTCATCATTTGCTTCAGTATCAAATTGTTGATTTCAGCTATTATCTTGAGAAGTTGAGGATTTTGTAATTAGAAAACTGCCGTGATGAAACAAACATTCTTTCTAATATACCACATGATAAAACATACAGGAGAAAGAAAAGCCGAGCTATATATGACTTAAAAAATATCTGCAATTAAGATTTTCTTCATAACATTTCTAGTTCCCGTGTATTTTTGAACAATTAAGCAGAAAAAAAATTGTAGATTCATATTCAAAATTAAACATGAAACGAAAGAAAATCATGGCTTAACAGACTCAAGATTCATTTAGTTGTCCAAAAGAATAAACATTTTCACACAATTCAACGAGGTTTATCGCACAATGCACACAAGCGATAACCGTAATTTATTACAATAACACAATAAGACCGAACAAAAGTACAAGTCAAGATCCATAGCAAAAATTGCAAAGAAAAATAGTTGATACAATAAAAACAAACTTCAATTTTCCATTGTTTGAAGCACACTAAAGCGAAGGTGTCACAATGTTAGAAATGAATAAATAACACACAACTCCCATGAAACTCTCTTCCCACCCTAGTTTTATTTCATTGGTAACAATCTCTTTTACATAAAAATATTTTCTGTTTTTTAGAAGAAGAAGAGACCTAACTATATATATGATGCTGCCATGCGTAGAGAAAAACATAAAACAATAAATAAAAAATATCTTTCCTATTCTCTCTTACACAAGAAATAGAAACAGATACAAACAAAATAACTTTCCCTGAAACACAAGATTTCTTCAGCTAATTTTTTGTTGCCATGTTTAGCGCACGCCAACAGAAGGCACATCTGATCACAAAAGAAAAGAACTGACCGGAAAGGCACAAACCATATATACTTCCTTCAATTTTTAGTAAAGGATGACTGCATCTAAGGACCTACATGAGATTTGGTTTTTCAAGAGAGAAAAGCAAATGGAATAAGCTTATAATTAAACAAATATAATTAATTAGAGCATTTAATTGGATATCTAAAAAGAAAGAATTTTATTTTACTGAACCTGAATCTTAGCATCATTGCGACCTCCATTTTGCCCTCATAATCAGACCATTCTTGGAAAGACATGCACTTCGAGTAGACTTCTTTTATTTTATTTTGGCAGGATACAGAAACACTAAAAGCAAATCAGGGTTACAAGGGTTAACCAATAAAGCTCCAGTTTTTTTTTTTTTTTTTTTTTTCTTGTAGGACTGAAAACCAAAGCAAGCAACACACTTACAAGACTACAAATACAGAAGTTGCCACACAAAAACACAACCGACCAATATACTTTTACATACAAAATACAATACTGATTTTCTGTTTTTCAATTTCTTTTTTTTTCAATTTTTTTCTTTTTATCATTTGTTTTCTTTTTTTTTCTTTAACAAAATAGCAAATACAAAGCAGGAGAGCAAAAGCGAGAAGCTACGGGAAACTCATCTATTATCTTCTTTTTTCCTCCTTTCATTTCCAGCACAATTGGAACTTCCTCATGAAACTGCAGGTAATAGAATAAAACTGTTGATTAGTGTTTGCAATAGCACCAAAATCACAAACAATCCAACTAACATATAGATAAAAACACATTAATTAACTTCATATTGTTAATCAACTCCTAGTTTTTGAAAAGATTGTTTTAATTCTATCGGTATTCGATATATTCGAACAAATAATTAATTAGCGAAATATAAATCACTGTACATTAAAGTTGGGTTCTAGATGACCTAAATACTGTCATTTAGAACTTGGCAAGAACAAAAAAAAACATTCATTAATCAGATGCACATACTTGTTATAAAAAGTCTAAATTTTTTTATCTTTAATATTAGAGGATATTGGAAAACTATTTGAAACTCTTAATCGGGTCTAACTACCTATTCTAAAATTTGCCCTAATGGTGATCAAGGATTCAAAATCACGAAATTAGAAACCTTTTCGGCCCTGCACCTGTATGTACCCAGTTGAATCTTTTGATATTTACCTGCTGCATACTCATTGGTCCCAATTGAATTATTAATACTTTTGATATTTACTTTCTAACGAAATCTCTAACACTGTTCTTTAGTAAAAAATAAAAAAAACATGCACACATGCACTTAACAATACCAAAAGTGCATGGTATGCATAATATAAAAAATCTAGTATTAGTAAAACAGATTTTGGCCTCCAGAATATGAAACAAAGATTCATGGGAAGAAGCATTTGGGTCTAACTACCTCTTCTAAATGTATATCCCGTAACTGCTTTCAGGATATGACTATTCTAAAATTTCCCTAACGATGATCAAGGATTCAAAATCCCAAAATTAGAAACCTTTTCGGCCCTGCACCTGTATGTACCAGTTGAATCTTTTGATTTTTACCCGCTGCATACTTATTGCTCCCAATTGAATTATTTATGTATTTTGCACGTTCTTTTCCCATTGTTATTTTGTTGCTTCTTTATATGAGGTCCATAGAAGTCAGATATTTACTTTCAAACGAAATCTCCAATACTGTGCTTTAGCAAAAATAAAAAAAATCAAAAAACACACGCACACGCACACGCACACACTTAACAATACCAATTAAAAGTGGTATGCATAATATAAAAAATCTAGTATTAGCTGAACAGATTTTGGCCTCCAAAATGTAAAACTAAGATTCGTGGGCCGAAGCATTTGGTAGGCTTGTAAATAACATTATGCAAAAGCTGTAAATTACAAAATTCTTTGGATTGTGCAAATAGAAATTACCTTTTTATTGCCATAACTAATCTCCTTGTCAGGAATATGGGAGATCTTATGCCCATTTGGATGATTTGGATCCTTGCAACTCCTTATGAACTCTTCGTTGCAGAAGTAAATTGCAATCCGCTGGACTGATGGCGGCACATCTGGGAGAGAACGTAGATTTTTACACCCATTGATAATCAGACATTTGAGAGAATGAAGGCAGATCAGACTGGGCAACGAGCACATTTCACAAGACCAAAAGCTAATTGTTCTAAGGGAAGAGAGATAATGAAACACCTCACATTCTTCTTGGGAAAAGTATTCTTGTTGTGTACGTACAAGGTCTAGATGAACCAGGGATGAAAATCCATCTCTTGAGACAAGTTGTTCAAGCAATGAAATTCTGCTGATGGCAAGATTTTTCAACTGGGGCAGCTTATCAGCATCTAGATAGCATTCGAGCTTATCACAACCAGTCCGCACATTTAAATTATTAAGATTATTCAGCTCACTTAATCCCCTTAGTGAAGCAATGTTTGGGCAATTTTGTAGTTCTAGGAAACTGAGTGCCTTCAAATGACCGATATGAGGATTTACCATGGTTGGGCAGTCCCAAACACTTAATTTTTCTAAGGATATTAGACCCTGTAACATGTCATCCGAAAGCATACAACCTTCACTGAGATGAACATTCTTTAGATTACTAGTTGTAGTGTTCCGCCCGTGTGATGATGATGTTAATTTAACAGTGTCACTGCTGCTTGCAACAACTCTTGATCTTTCAAAAGTAGTGAGGTTGGGGCAGCAGGTTATTGTGACATTTTCAAGGGTGCTATGAGTGTATATTCCACCAATTGAGGTAAGCAACATGCATCCGCCAATATAGAGATTCAAAAGATTGGTTAGGGAAGTAAGGACCTCTTTAGGTATACAAGTGATAGTTATGATATCCTTTAACTTCAGGTTGGTCAGGGAGGTAACTCTTTGCATGGACACGGCTAAGATTTTGTCTGTGATGAAGCACGATTCAATTGAAAGTTCCTTGAGTGCAGGGGGCAGGAATAGTTCACCATAAACATTTTTAATCTTGCAAATGAGGTCTAACCTTTTCTCCAAGCATTTCTTAAAATCTTTTGAAAAGGTTGATAATGCTTGTTCTTTTATATGATCGCCCAGTTTCATCATTTCCTGAACATGTTTGAACTGAAAATCAACACCATAGACATAATTCTTGATGGGTGTCACAATTTGGGATATTCGAGTACCCTTTGTTGACATTATCATCCCTAAATCTTCTTTTAGCACAAAAGCGAGAGAGAGACAACCAGAAATTGCCAATTGAGTTAGATTCAAGGGAAGTTGTAGCCAATTCTTCAGCCGAGGAAGAGAAGATAAGGTAAGAGATAGAAGATTCTGGAGATGAATAATGTTATCATTATTTTCTAAAATCCAACATGGTAACCTCTTACCACCATATCCTTTAATAGTCAGCCCTTTTATTTGGGTTGGTGGACAAAGGCCATCTAGAATTTCGACATCGATGTCCCTCGGGACGTCTATACTTTTATAATACCAACACAAACGTAATTCATGGAGACCTTTTTTGTCTGATAACTTTGCTCGATCTGCCTCCTCCTTACTTTGGATATCTTGAAGACCATAGATTGATAATGATCCATAAAGGTCTTTGAGATGCTCCAATTGTTTTAGTTCAAACCCCCTTTTCATTTTAACATCAAACCTTTCCAACTCCTGAAGTGATATTAGTCTCTCAACATCGGGAATCTCGATCAAAATATCTGAGAAACGTAATTGGTAAAGTCTGTTTAGTGATACACAAAGGGCAACATCTTCATCTTCCCCAAAATTGAGGTAGCGTGCATTTCTCAAGTTAACCACAGAGTTAGGAACTCTTTTAACAATACCCCCAAATATACCTACAACATATAATTTTTTTAACTTCACAAAAAGAGCATCAAGGTCTGCTTCTTTAAAAATGACACCATAATACGAATAAGAAGCAATAATTGTACGTAGATCTTTGAGTTTGCATATTTTCTCCACATACTCCCCAAGCATATTACCTTCAACAAATATATGGCGAGTATGGGCAGGGATTTCCTTTTTCTCACCACTTTCAATTCTAAAATATTCACCTTCAGAAGCATATTGGGCTAGATCATGCATTAGGTCATGCATAGAGTAAAGTTTATTATTCCATTTGTCAACTTGAAAGAAAGAGCTAGAAATTAACTCCAAAATATACCGATTAGCAATATCCTTCATATGTTCATTACTATCCTCGGTTTCAATGAAGCCCTCTGCAATCCATAAATTAACCAAATGGTCATGCTCAAATAGATGCCCTTTAGGAAACAAGCTGCAAAATGCAAAGCATCGTTGCAATGGGGGAGGGAGGTGCTGATAGCTCAAAAACAGAGCTCCCATGGTATCATTTAACAAGCTTCTGTTTAGCATGGATGACCAAAATTCTGGGTCTAGTCTTCTACGCAATTGACCTGCCACAGTCTTTGCCGCTAATGGCGATCGACATAATTTTGCCGCAATCTTCTTTCCTATGGACTTTAACCTTTCCTTCATGTGATTATCACTGATTTGCGCATCACCTATTGCATTACAAATGAATAGTGATATGAATTGATCATCATCAATTTCCCATAACGGGATTGGATTCATAGCACCCAAAGCTTTTGCTGCCGCTTCAATCCGAGTAGTAACCAATATTTTGCTACCTCTCCTACCTTCTCTCAAAGGAACAAATAACTGCTCTATTTCGTGTTCACTAACTCCTTTATCACACCAAACATCATCCAACACTAGAAAGTATCTTTGTCCAATTAATTTGTCTTGAAGGGCAGATTGTAGCCCTTCAAGGCTACCAAAACTCGGACAAGCCTCCTTAAATGCGGACTCCCAAATCATTTTCAAAATGGCATCAACACTAAACTTTTGTGAAACATGAGCCCACATGACACGGTCGAAGTACTTGACTTTTTTCTCATGCTCACAAACATATTGCGCCAAGGTCGTCTTCCCCAACCCACCCATGCCCCATATTCCAATAACAGAGTAACACTTAGCATTACTAGATAATTCCGATATATTCTCCTGCAACAATTTTACAATGTCATCTCTGTCCTTGTCACGACCAATAACTGTGGAACCTGGAGCAGAAATGGTTTTCCTATACTGTTCATTAGAGCTCCGAGTTGAACAATTGCCACTACTACTGCTTGGTAGGTTCAGCAGGGTAACAAATTGCATTGCTTCATTAACAATATCTTCCAAATTATCCAGGCTTTTAATGAGATTTTTCTTTTCAGATGAAAATTTTGGGAGCTTGCCTTTTAATTTCTTTAAATTAAATTTAGAAGTAGAAGGAAAGAGGGAATTGACCTCCCTTTCAAGGCGTTGGTACTCGACTAAACCGAGCACATGCTCAGCCTCATAGAAAGCAGACTTGAGCTTCCGAATCCAATTCTCGAGAACCAGCAGGTGGGGGCTCTGTTGTGCAGCATCTGTGAGGATGACAAGCTGAGGGAGGAGCGTGGTCTGGAGCTTCTCCAAATTTACAAGGAGGACTTGCTTTTGAGACTGGAACTGTGGATCTATGCCGAGTTCATCAAAGCATTTGTTCATTAAACGGGTTAAAAGAGGGGAGATCAGCCAACTCGCGGCCGAGAACCCCAATCTGATTGCCGAGGTGGTCAACGGATCCGCCATGGATTCTTCTCATGCAAACTTGGTATTAAACAGAGGCAGAGAGAGAGAGAGGACAGTGTAGTGTCTTGTGTGTTAGTGCGTGTTGAGCAGGTTTCTCTCTTGAAGGCACAGGCCCACAGGGGCAGGTACCACTAAAACCAAAACCAATATGTCATATGTTTCTGCGAGATCAGCAATCTGATATCGACATTCCAACAAACATTCCAACTAGAGTTACTGGATGCGCAACTGAGGGTGAATTTCTGTGGCGTACTTAAACCACCTGATATGTGCCCTGACATATTGCCTTTGTAGACTAGTAGAAGCAAGCAATTAAGGAGTATTTTTATATTGGATTCAATAGTAGTCTTACTTTAAAGTAAGAATAATAACATATATTCCTGAACAGAAAAAAAAATTAAATATATGACATTAAATTACATGGTCAAATTTGAAAATCTAGTACTTAGCAGGTGAAGGCTGCAGGGGCTACAGACATAATGTCACAAGAAACAAGGGTGATGGACGTAGTTTATTGTTAAATTAATAGCATGCTTAGCAATAGAAGAAGTGCATCTTTGACAGTCTGTTTCCCATTATCTGAATTCTGGAATAAATTAACATGCCCAATGCCTAATGACCCATTAGTAAAGATTATCGTGATTAGGCGTCGTCATACACCACAACACATTGTTTTTTCTCCTTTTGATATTGTGAGGATAGATAAATAATTAAATATAATTTCTTTGAACGAGATATAGATATATATTTTTTATTAAAAGTTGGTTTACATAAACGAAATTATATCTCGTTGAAAGAAATAATATTTATAATTATGTAATAAATAATTTTGACTAGATATTTGAAATAATATTTTGACATTGTAATTTCATATGGATATAATTTATATTTTTATTCAGAACATAATAACAGAAAAGCAAATTGGAATAACAGAAAACAATAAAAGTTCTACAAGATAGTTAGGATAATGTGTTATATATACCCCTTGATGGTTACACAAACAACGAAAGTATATCAGTGCTGATGCCTCTTGATGGTACAATACTCGGTTACTCTTCTTCCAAACAGTGCTTCAATTTAACTATTGATCAAGCTTTTGCATAAAATTTTATTATGGACCTTCTTTCTTAGGAATCGGAAGCCATTACATAAGCATCAGACCAATTTTTGTCCAACAGCTAGATCATAGCCGTCTGAATTGTATCAGAATTCGCACTTACAAATATCGGACGGCTCTAATTTGACATGAGACAATTTAATTCAATGCCCATGGAGCCGCCCCCAACTCCTCTTTTTTATCCCTCCGACAGGATAAAAAAATGTCGAAAACGCCCAGCAAGTTGCACTCAGCCGTAATGAAAAATTTCGCAAGGGTACAATACAGTTTTACTGTTTATTTTTCTATACAAATTGACGCTGCTAAATTCTTGATATGCCGATAATATATTGAGTATTTTTAAAAGTCTGGTATTTCTTTATGATGATTAATTAAATTTGTTAATAATTTTGATAATATTTTTTCAAATCGAGATGAAAGAGTTTTCAAAAATAGAAAAAACAATAACCATTAATATGTTGTACTAATTATGGTTTTCTTATGTATTAAATTTCATTTAATTTGAATGTTATTTGATATTTCATCAAAGTTCTTCACATATAATCCGTTGTAAATTTCAAGTTGCTTGATAAACTGTAAACTTATCAAATGCCACCATTTATAATATATTATGACCAACACAAATATGATTTAATGGTTTAAATCACATTTTAAAAATTAGATTTTAAAAATTAGTTATCTTTTTTACTACAATTAAATTGACAACTTAATCCATATTCTGCATTTTATGACCGTTAAAAAAATGCATCAATAGAAAAATATTTAGTTCCTATTTTGCAAATTCATAATATTTCTTTTGTAAAATATACGTACTGGACGTGAAGAAACAATAATAATATTTATATATTAATTTTTTAGACAATCTGATCATTATCCAATGGATCACTAAATCAGGTTCAACTAAAACAATTATTCAACTTCAGGGAGGAAAACACAGTATAGACCGCGCCGTTGGATCAATATCTAAAAAGTTAGAACAGTCCCAAATTCCTAGTGAAAAATATCAGAAAAGCATCGTGGGCCCCACATTGTTGCATGCATTATTTTACAATTCGGTACAAGATCACACTTATTTGGGTACAAAGACTGTTTGTTTTATAAGTTTAATCTTATTTGATATGTAAATTGTTGATATATGATATTTTATTATTTAACAAATCTAAGATTATACTAGTACCTTATCATATTATAATATATTTTACTAAAATTCTTCTTCAAAAGAGAGGAGGCTCAGCGATTTTGGGTGGCAATTAATATATGATCTTCTTCAATGTCTATCAATTTCTTAAAATTTTAATTTATAAATATGATCCAACATGCCATCAACATACTCATGACACATTTTGGGTGGCAATTAATATATGTCAATTAGTAAATAAAAATTTGTGTCAATTACATAAAGAGAGGAGGCTCAGCGATTCATTTTCTCTACAATAAAAAAATTAAATATGTAACATTAAATTAGATCATAAAATTTGAAAATATAGTACTTAGCAGGTGAAGGCTGCAGGGGCTACAGATATAATGTCGCAATAAACAAGGCTGATGTAGGTAGTTTATTGTTAAATTAATAGCATGCTTAGCAATAAAAGCAGTGCATCTTTGACTGTCTGTTTCCCATTATCTGAATTCTTGAATAAATTAACATGCCCAATGCCTAATGACCCATTAATAAAGATTATCATCATTTTGCATCGTCATACACCATAACACATTGTCTTTTTATCTTTTTGATATTTTGAGGATATATAAATATAATTTCTTTCAACGAGATATATTATTTTTAATAAAAGTAGATTTACAAAAACTAAGAAACATATTTTTTAAATATATTTATAATTGTGTAATTTTTGACTATATCTTTGGAACAATTTGTTGAGTTTGTAATTTCATATGGATACATGTAATTCAAAAACTTATACACAACATAATATAATGTTCATATTCTAGTCTATAAGCAAATTAGAATAACAGAGCACAATAGAAGTTCTACAAGATGGCTATAATAATGTGTGTTATACCCCTTGATGGTTATAATAAAAGTACTGAAAGCCCAAAGTACAAATTTGTATATAGTAAGAGCAGTCTGGGCACGAATCTTAACACAAATCAGACCCTTCCAACAGTGCAATGAACCAATTCGGGGATGGTGCCTATTCGGGGATAGCGCAGGGGGGCAGTATTATTTGTGCTTTGAGATTCGTGCAGAACGTATTTGAACAGTTGAGATTTTCCAAAAAAAAAAACTCAAAGTTTGAGATATCTCAGAGGTGCAAATTCCTTTTATTATTGGCCTTCTTTCTTAGGAATCGAGAGTGGTTCATAGGCATCAGATCAATTTTTATCCAAGCTAGATCATAGCTGTCTGAATGTATCAAAATTGACACATACAAAGATCGGACGGCGGCTCTAATCTGAGTTTTCCAGGAAATTTTATTTTACCTCAATCCGAGATGAAATGACAAAATTATGATCAAAATACCTTTGTCTTATATAGATGTATTAACAATTGAGAGATATATGTACCAAAATCTGGCATGCAACTGTTTATGCTTTTTAATACTTTATGTTTGTTTAGTTTACTACACTGATTTGAAACTTTTGAGCTTTTTTTTTCCTCCCCAGTTCATAATATTTTTTCAAATCGAGATGAAAGAGTTTTCAAAAATAGAAAAAATAATCATAAATATGTTGTACTAATTATGGATTGCTTATGTATTAAATTTCATGTAATTTGAATGTTAATAGATATTCCATCAAAGTTCTTTAAATACAAAACCGTTGTAAGTTTCGACTTACTTGATAAACGGTAAACTTATCAAGTTTTACCATTTATAATATATTATGACCAACACAAATATGGTTTAATGGTTTAAATCACATTTTAAAAATTAGATTTTAAAAATTAGTTATCTTTTTTACTACAATTAAATTGCCAACTTAATCCATATTCTGCATTTTATGATCGTTTAAAAGATGATTCAATAGAGAAATATTTAGTTCCTATTTTGCAAATTCATAATATTTCTTTTGTAAAATATACGTACTGGACGTGAAGAAACAATAATAATATTTATATATTAATTTTTTAGACAATCTGATCATTATCCAATGGATCACTAAATCAGGTTCAACTAAAACAATTATTCAACTTCAGGGAGGAAAACACAGTATAGACCGCGTCGTTGGATCAATATCCAAAAGGTTAGAACAGTCTCAAATTCCTAGTGAAAAATATCAGAAAGCATCGTGGGCCCCACATTGTTGCATGCATTATTTTACAATTCGGTACAAGATCACACTTATTTGAGTACAAAGACTGTTTGTTTTATAAGTTTAATCTTATTTGATATGTAAATTGTTGATATATGATATTTTATTATTTAACAAATCTAAGATTATACTAGTACCTTATCATATTATAATATATTTTACGAAAATTCTTCTTCAAAAGAAAAATCCCTACTTAATTAATACATAAGTTTTCATATTTAAATAGATGCCATGCAGGATGGTATATATAGACGACTATAGAGTAAATGATTACTGCTATATCTATTTTTATCAAAAATGTCAATTAAGTTCTTAAAAGTTTAATTTATAAATATGATCCAACATTCGATCAACATACTCATGACACATTTTGGGTAGCAATATATCTTAATTAGTAAAGGGATCTGCAATTATAAAATATGTGTCAATGATATAAAGAGAGAAGGCTCACCGATTTATTTTGAAATGTCGCAAGAAACAAGGCTGCAGGGGATACAGATATAATGTCGCAAGAAACAAGGCTGATCTAGTTTATTGTTAAATTAATAGCATGCTTAGCAGTAAAAGGAGTGCATCTTTGACTGTCTGTTTCCCAATGCTTAGCAGTAAAAGAACTTCACCTAATGACCCATTAATTAAGATTATCACGATTAGGTATCGTCTAACAATACCGCCATACACCACAACACATTGTGTTTTCTCCTTTTTGATATTCTGAGGATATATAAATATAATTTCTTTCAACGAGATATATATATATATTTTTACTAAAAGTTTATGTACAAAAACAAACTAAAAAACATAATTTTTTAGAAATATTTATAATTATGTAATAAATAATTTTGACTTATCTTTGAAATAATTTGTTGAGTTTGTAATTTCATATGGATACATGTAATTCAAAAATTTATACACAACATAATATAATGTTCATATTCTAGTCTATAAGCAAATTAGAATAACAGATCACAATAGAAGTTCTACAAGATGGCTATAATAATGTGTGTTATACCCCTTGATGGTTATATAAAAGTACTGAAAGCCCAAAGTACAAATTTGTATATAGTAAGAGCGGTCTGGGCACGAATCTTAACACAAATCAGACCCTTCCAACCGTGCAATGAACCAATTCGGGGATGGTGCCTATTCGGGGATAGTGCAGGGGGCAGTATTATTTGTGCTTTGAGATTCGTGCAGAACGTATTTGAACAGTTGACATTTTCCAAAAAAAACACTCAAAGTTTGAGATATCTCAGAGGTGCAAATTCCTTTTATTATTGGCCTTCTTTCTTAGGAATCGGGAGTGGTTCATAGGCATCAGATCAATTTTTATCCAAGCTAGATCATAGCTGTCTGAATGTATCAAAATTGACACATACAAAGATCGGACGGCGGCTCTAATCTGAGTTTTCTAGAAAATTTTATTTTACCTCAATCCGAAATCGTATGACAAAATTATGATCAAAATACCTTTGTCTTATATAGATGTATTAACAATTGAGAGATATATGTACCAAAATCTGGCATGCAACTGTTTATGCTTTTCAATACTTTATGTTTGTTTAGTTTACTACACTGATTTGAAACTTTTGAGCTTTTTTTTTCCTCCCCAGTTCATTCCAAAAAATACACAAATTATGCTTTTACCAGTTCATTTCACTTGGATCGATGCTGATCCCAATGGAGTGAATATCCTCTGGGGTACTGCACTTGATAAAATGAGCTCCCATCCGAACAAAAACACAATGCCTATTTGAATTATCGGAGTCTGCTTTAAGATTCGTACCAGGTAAAAAAGGATGATGCAGATCTCATTCTACATGGTAGGGTACCGCACTGGATCTGAACTCCTCACCTTGTAGCAATTTAGAGAGATTAGTCAAAAGCTGAGTCATGTTGGGCAGGCTTCTCTTTTGAAGGCACAGGCCCACAGGAGCAGGTACCACTAATTAAACCAAAACCAACATGTTACTGTTGGAAATTTCAGATGGATAAAGAAACAAAAAACAGAGACTAGAGAATATTTGCTGCAGAAATAAACTCTTCTATTGCATTTTTTTCGGATACAAAGTACATCTGAATATATAGCTAAACATTAATCTAAATAAGGACTCCACTAACCCTACTACATTCTATTTCTGCCTAGTGTAAATAAGGAAACCACTTTCTCCACTAACTACACTAATTATAGAACTTCTAATACAAACACACCTACAGACTCCTATTTTTGATACACACGCATTCTCCACTGTTTCTAATTTTAGTGTTACCAATTTTGGATCAATATTCAACACTCCCCCTTGATGCAAAATTGGTTACTCCAAGCTTCAACATCATCTTCTTCTATCTGCTCCTTAGCCTCTTCGATATCAGCTACCTGAGATTGTGACTCGGCTGATTCATCATCCACCGTGGATTCTTCCACATCATTATCAGCCTCCATGACCTCCTTTTCAACCACCTTGTGCTTTTGCTTCTTTGTGTCATATTTCGGCCTCTCTTTAACCTCAGTTGTACCAGAACTTGTACTGCCCAAACCCTTAGCACCTTGTGCAAGGAACTGCCGTCTCATAGCTTCTAATTTTCTCTGCTCCTCCTTTTGTTTCCCAGTTAGAAGCTTGCCCTCTAGCATCTTCTTCAATTGCTTCTCCTTTACATTCTTCTTAGACTCCACCTTGGTCTCGGTTTCCATTTGCACATGCTTCTCATCAGATTCTGGGGTGCCAATTTCACTCCCAGGAGCAGCAGCAGCAGCATCTGCTTCAGGTTTCGAATCCTGCATGTTAACATCTGCTCCAGCTGTGGCCTCTTTGGTTACTTCATTTAAGTTTGTGGTGGAAACAAGAACTTCAGTTTCCTCCTCTGTGATTGTTGGCTCTTGCTCAGGATTGACTTCTACAATATGTAGTCTCATCAAGGAAAGTCCCTTTTCTTCTTTCTCTGCCTCCATCTGTACATGCTGGTCGAAACATGATTCTGCCATCCTCAGCACTTGTGTATCAGTAATGGTAACCAGATCCCCATCAGAATCCTTGTACTTGATCAGCACATATTTTAATGAAGGAAACCTCTTCGTCACAATATCTCTCAACACCTTGAAACTACATTTTTCTGACATCTGAGCCAGCCGTATATCGTGGTTGTACACCAGCTTCAACGGCCTCTGACGAATGAGCCCTACATTCTCCACCTTGAGGGCTTTTTCATCAAACAAAAAATTTCTACTCACCGTGATTTTGCCACTTTCTGGACTGCTGCCACCATTTTCTTTTATGTGCACTCCTACTGTGCCCTTGCTACTTGCGTCAATCTTGCTTTCGGTGTATGCCATGAAGAGTGACGGTTGCTCATTTTCTTCTACAGCATAGCTTGCTTGATTCTCCTCCCTTTGCTTCTTGTAGCACTCGGATTGGTAGTGCCCGAACCTATTGCAATAATAGCACTGTACATCTTTCCTTTGCAATCTGTTGGACTGCTGGAACTGCTGGAATTGTTGCTGATTCTGTTGATACCTTTGCTGGAATTGAGGTGAAAACTTACTGCTCGTGGTTCTACCTCGAGTTGACTCCCCCTTCGTGTAAAAGGCCTTTTCAACACCACTTTCTTCTGATCTGGACAGCCTTGATTCATGGGTCTGCAATGATCCCATGAGTTCATCAAAGGTGTACGTTGCGAGATCCTTTGATTCTTCAATTGCTGCCACAACGTGATCAAATTTCGGTGGTAGACTTCTCAATACTTTTGCCACCACGGTCTGTTCTGACATGTTGTCTCCGTATGTGCGAATTTGGTTGACAATGGATGTGACTCTTGACAGGAAAATCTGCACTGGTTCTTCTGTTTGCATGAGCAGTGTCTCGAAATCTCGACGAAGGCCTTGCAATTTGATGGCCATAACTCGTGTGCTTCCTTGAAATGCCGTCTTCAAGGTTGTCCATGCCTCCTTTGCATTGGTGGCTGCTGCAATTTTCGAGAAGATGGTGTCATGCACTGCTTGTTGGATGAAAAACAGCGCTCGTGCATCTCTCTTCTGATTCTCTTGCGGATTAGGATCTGGATTAGGAACTCCATTTGCTATCAAGTCCCATAGGCCATGAGACTTGAACAAGGTCGTCATCTTGATGCTCCAAAACTCATAATTCTCGCCTTTGAACAGCGGAATTGCTGGTTGCGTGACATTCACGATGGTGCTGCCGTTTTCTGCCATGAAAACGCTCTAGGATCGACTTGCTCTGATACCACTTTGTTGGAAATTTCAGATGGATAAAGAAACAAAAAACAGAGACTAGAGAATATTTGCTGCAGAAATAAACTCTTCTATTGCATTCTTTTCGGATACAAAGTACATCTGAATATATAGCTAAACATTAATCTAAATAAGGACTCCACTAACCCTACTACATTCTATTTCTGCCTAGTGTAAATAAGGAAACCACTTTCTCCACTAACTACACTAATTATAGAACTTCTAATACAAACACACCTACAGACTCCTATTTTTGATACACACGCATTCTCCACTGTTTCTAATTTTAGTGTTACCAATTTTGGATCAATATTCAACAGTTACTGGGTGCGAGATGAGCAATCTGATTTCGACATTTCAACAAACATTCCAACTCAGGCCTCGGTGAATTTCTGTGTCATACTTAAACCAGCTGATATGTGTCGTGACATATTGTGTATTGTAGATAGTAGGAGTAAGCAATCAATAGAACTATAGAATTAAAAAGAAAATTAAACGAAAAAATAGGAGAATCTGCGTTAGGTGAAATATATATATATAAATAGAGACAAAAAAAAGTACATTACAATCATAAAAGTGAAATAATTGTTGGAAGTTGATTCAAAAATTAACACACCTAATTAAGATGGCTGCCGAAGTTAGTGGGTTAGAATTTCTCCAAAATTAGAAGTCTGTATTTGTCTGTGTTCTAGAGTTAGTATTTCTATATTTAGTTGAGTTAGTGGAGAATATGGTTTCCTTATTTACTCTAGACAGAATTAGTGCGAGTAGTGGGGTTAGTGGTTTCTAAATTTAGTTGAGTCGTGAGTTGTGGTAGGTTTCCATATTTGGTTTTTTGTAGTGCTATAAATTCAGCATGTTGTAATCGAATTAATTAAGAAGGTGAAGTTAAATTATTTGTGGCAATCCTTCTTCCTCTGTTTACTCTTCCAACAAAGTGGTATCAGAGCCGAGTCGATCAACCCTGGGGCGTTTTCATGGCAGAAAACGGCAGCACCATGGTGAATGTCAGACAACCAGGAATACCTCTCTTCAAAGGCGAAAACTATGCTTTTTGGAGCATCAAGATGACGACCTTGTTCAAGTCTCATGGCCTATGGGACTTGATAGCAAATGGAGTTCCTAATCCAGATCCTAATCCGCAAGAGAATCAGAAGAAAGATGCACGAGCGCTGTTTTTCATCCAACAAGCAGTGCATGACACCATCTTCTCGAAAATTGCAGCAGCCACCAACGCAAAGGAGGCATGGACAACCCTGAAAACAGCATTTCAAGGGAGTACTCGAGTCATGGCAATCAAACTTCAAGGCCTACGCAGGGACTTTGAAACATTGCAGATGAACAAGGAGGAATCTGTGCAAATTTTCCTCTCAAGAGTACAAGAGGTGGTAAACCAAATTCGAGCATTTGGAGACACCATGGAAGAGAAGACGGTTGTGGGGAAGGTGTTAAGGAGTCTACCACCGAAATTTGATCACGTAGTGGCAGCGATTGAAGAATCAAAAGATCTTTCAACCTATACATTTGATGAATTGATGGGATCACTGCAGACCCATGAAGCGAGGATGTCTAGATCAGAGGAGAAAGGCGATGAAAGGGTATTTTATACGAAGGGGGAGTCAACTCGAGGTAGAACCATGAGCAGCAAGTTTCCACCTCAATTCCAGCAAAGGTACCAACAGAATCAGCAACAATTCCAGCAGTCCAACAGATTGCAAAGGAAAGATGTTCAATGCTATTATTGCAACAAGTATGGGCACTACCAAGCAGAATGCTACAAGAAGCAAAGAGAAGAGAGTCAAGCAAATTATATAGAAGAGGAGGATACGCAACCAACTCTCTTCATGACATACACCGAAAGCAAGATTGACGCAAGCAACAAGGGCACAGTAGGAGTGCACATAAAAGAAAATGGTGGTAGCAGTCCAGAAAGTGGCAAAATCACGGTGAGTAGAAATTTTTTGTTTGATGTAAAAGCCCTCAAGGTGGAGAATGTAGGGCTCATTCGTCAGAGGCCGTTGAAGCTGGTGTACAACCATGATATACGGTTGGCTCAAATGCCAGAAAAATGTAGTTTCAAGGTGTTGAGAGATATTGTGATGAAGAGGTTTCCTTCATTAAAATCTGTGCTGATCAAGTACAAGGATTCTGATGGGGATCTGGTTACCATTACTGATACACAAGTGCTGAGGATGACAGAATCATGTTTCGACCAGCCTGTACAGATGGAGGCAGAGAAAGAAGAAAAGGGACTTTCCTTGATGAGACTACATATTGTAGAAGTCAATCCTGAGCAAGAGCCAACAATCACAGAGGAGGAAACTAAAGTTCTTGTTTCCACCACAAACTTAAATGAAGTAACCAAAGAGGCCACAGCTGGAGCAGATGTTAACATGCAGGATTTGAAACCTGAAGCAGATGCTGCTGCTGCTGCTCCTGGGAGTGAAATTGGCACCCCAGAATCTGATGAGAAGCATGTGCAGATGGAAACCGAGACCAAGGTGGAGTCTAAGAAGAAAGTAAAGAAGATCAATGTGTCAGTGCAAGAAATGGTATATGGTGCATTGCCAGCTGAGGAGGCAAAGACAAGAAAGAAGGAGAAAGTAAAGGAGAAGCAATTGAAGAAGATGCTAGAGGGCAAGCTTCTAACTGGGAAACAAAAGGACGAGCAGAGAAAATTGGAAGCTATGAGACGGCAGTTCCTTGCACAAAGTGCTGAGGGTTTGGGTAGTACAAGTTCTGGTACAACTGAGGTTAAAGAGAGGCCAAAATATGAGACAAAGAAGCAAAAGCACATGGTGGTTGAAAAGGAGGTCATGGAGGCTGATAATGATGTGGAAGAATCCATGGTGGATGATGAATCAGCCGAGTCACAATCTCAGGTAGCTGACATCGAAGAGGCTAAGGAGCAAATAGAAGAAGATGATGTTGAAGCTTGGAGTAACCTATTTTGAATCAATAATATGGACCAAAAGTGAACTAGTGAATACAAAACTAATATTATTATTTCGCTCAAATCTATTTTTTTTTTTTTCAAAACGAGAATAGGTGGGCATGCTAAGACTATCAATAGGGCATTCGAAGCAACTTTGATGGAAAATTTTGGAAATTAAAGCTATGACAACAGTCGGATAAAAATATTTTTAGCGATATTATGGTAAAGAGGTGTGGCAATTTTTAGATATGAAACAAAGCGAGTCACATATGGGGAAAGAGAGAAAGAGGAAGACTTTGAGAAGACTTTGAGAAGACTTTGAAAGAAAGCGTTAGGTGGAACGCGGAGGGGTTCGCTATCATTAAATTAGGCCTATTGATTTAAATATTCGAACGCCGAGTTGGACTCGAGGAAAGTGGCCTATTGATTTAATTTTTAATCTTGGATTGTCGATGCAAATAAAAAAACAATCTTTTAAAAAGCAAGTGATTAATTTATATATATTACAAAAAGAAAATATTTATTATTCTTTTAAAAAAAATATGAACTAAAGAAAATATGCAATGTATAAAAAAAACAGAGACAAAAAAAAGTACCCGACAATGTATTAAATAATATCGACCAAAAGTGAACTAATGAATACAAAACTAATATTATTATTTTGCTCAACTCTATTTTTTTTTTCAAAACGATAATAGATAGGTATGCTAAGGCTACCCAAAGATCATAATTCTAATGAATAAGGGCATTCGCTCAAACAAAATTGCCTTCCCTTCGAACCCAGCCTTATCCAGACTGTTGCGTTATTGATCATTGAATGTACATCCAGCATGATTAAATCACAGATGACAGGTAGCATGTCTCTATCTGTTGACTCTGTTATCCACAGGCCAGATAAGTCTCACCTGTGAGTTTATAAGAGGGCCAGCTCTGACATGTATTTTAGCTATAACTTGAGCTCATAGCATTTCACCAGCAATGAGGAGCATTCTCTTGTTCCTAATCCTCTTTCTATTCCCTGTGGTTCATTCTTCTCTCACATCTCAAGCACAAGCTCTCCTTCATTGGAAATCCACTCTTCAAACACAACAGCAGCTTTCAACTTGGAATCTACATGTCCACCCATGCAACTGGACCGGAATCACTTGCCGCGACACAAACAAAAGAAGGCAAGTCATTACTAAAATTTCTCTTTCCCATAAGGGTCTAGTTGGGAAATTAGATGCTCTTAATTTCTCTACTCTTCTATCCATTAGAAGTTTTGATCTCAGTGAAAATAAAATCAGTGGGGTAATTCCTCCGTCAATTTGTCTCTTCTCAAAACTCACCTATCTTGATCTATGTGATAATGTTCTCAGCGATATGATCCCGTCTTGCATGGGAATCTTGACAAACATAAATTTTTTATCTCTTTTTGATAATAAGATCTCCGGATCGATCCCTTCTGAAATTGGCAGACTTACACATTTGAAATATTTGGATCTGTCAAGTAACTTTTTGAGTGGAGAAATTCCTACCTCTATAGGAAACCTAAGTAATATGACTACTCTTAATATTTGGAATAATAAACTCTCCGGACCAATCTCTCCTGAAATTGGCAGACTTACACATTTAACAAGGTTAGAACTGTCAACTAACTTTTTGAGTGGAGAAATTCCTATCTCTATAGGAAACCTAAGTAATATGACCACTCTTTATCTTTGGAATAATACACTCTCCGGACCAATCCCTCCTGAAATTGGCAGACTTACACATTTGACAGATTTGAGACTGTCAGAAAACTTTTTGAGTGGAGAAATTCCTACCTCTATAGGAAACCTAAGTAATATGACCACTCTTTATCTTAATGATAATAAGCTCTCTGGATCGATCCCACCTGAAATTGGTAGACTTGCATATTTGACAGATTTGCAACTGGCAGAAAACTTTTTGAGTGGAGAAATTCCTACCTCTATAAGAAACCTAAGTAATATGACCACTCTTTATCTTTGGAATAATAATCTCTTCGGATCGATCCCTCCTGAAATTGGCAGACTTACACATTTGACAGATTTAGAACTATCAACTAACATGTTGAGTGGAGATATTCCTACCTCTCTAGGAAACCTAAGTATTATTACCACTCTTTATCTTTATGATAATAAGCTCTCCGGATCGATCCCTCCTGAAATTGGTAGACTTACACATTTGACAGATCTGGAACTAGATAGTAACTTTTTGAGTGGAGAAATTCCTAGCACTCTAGGAAACCTAAGTAATATGACCACTCTTTATCTTTATGATAATAACCTCTCCGGATCGATTCCTCCCGAAATTGGCAGACTTACACATTTGATAGATTTGGAACTGTCACACAACTTTTTGAGTGGACTTGTTCCTGCCGATTTGTGCAAAGGACGAGTTCTCGAGTACATTGAATTGCAGGATAACAAATTTGAAGGCCCAATTCCTAGTAGTTTGAAAAATTGTAGTAGTTTAAAAATAGTTGCTCTACAAAGAAATCTATTTCATGGAGACATATCTAAACAATTTGGGGTTTACGAGAATCTATCTTACATTGATTTGAGCTCCAATCAACTTTCAGGAAATCTTTCATCCACTTGGGGCCAATGTCATAACTTGTTATATCTAGACATATCAGGAAATAAAATTGGTGGGGTCATACCACCAAATATTGGTAGCTTACATGGGTTAGTCAAGCTGCATCTATCATTAAATTCTCTATCAGGGTTAATACCGGCCGAACTTGGCAGATTAAACAGATTGATTAAACTCAATTTAAGTCACAACAATTTCATAGGAAATGTACCAAAAGAGTTGGGTATGTTAACTTCTTTAATAGAACTTGATATATCATCAAATAGTCTTACAAGTGTTCCAGAAGAACTAGGAAATTGTGTTAATCTTGAATTATTAAATCTCAGCAACAATAGGTTTATTGGAGAAATTCCATCTCATTTTGGAAACTTAATACACTTATTGGACCTCCTAGATTTAAGCTCAAATTTTTTTTCCGGGGAAATACCAATAACACTAGAGCAGTTAACCATGTTGCAGCAACTTAATCTCTCTCACAATAATCTAACCGGTCAAATTCCATCTTCATTGGGTAACATGTTAAGTTTGCCAACTTTGGATTTGTCATACAATCAATTGGAGGGTCCAGTGCCTGATATACAGATTTTTCATAAAGCCCCAGAACAATGGATTATACACAATAAAGATCTTTGTGGCACTATTCAAGGTTTGCCCTCATGTGGTGGATTTGTTAAAGATAAGAATGGCTCAACCAGACAACGAATGGTTAAGTTAATTACAATTCTAACTTGTTGTGCTGCTTTACTAACCTCTTTCTTACTCTGGCTACTTTACCTACGTTACTCAAAAAAGAGAAAAACAAAACCAGATCACATTGGCAATCGAGGTAGAGGAGAATTTTTTTCCGTGTGGAATTTTGATGGAAGAGATGCATATGAGGAGATTATAAGGGTCACAGAGAATTTTAATGAGAAATACTGCATTGGAAGTGGAGGCCATGCAAGGGTTTACAAAGCGATTTTAGCGCCAGATAACTTGACCGTAGCTGTAAAGAAAATCCAGTTAGCAGGTGGTGAATCCTCACTAGATGTTGACGTATTCCAAAGAGAAATTCAAACCATAACCCAAATTCGACACCGGAACATTGCTAAATTATTTGGGTACTGTTCCTCACCTCAAAATAAATTTCTTGTTTATAAGTATTATGAGAAGAGGGATTTACATAATATTCTTAATAGTGAGGCAGTAATAGAATTGGATTGGCCAAAAAGGAAAACTATATTGAGAGATGTTGCATGTGCTCTCTCACATTTGCATCATGATTGCTATCCTCCAATAGTACATCGGGATTTAACTAGTAGAAACATCTTGCTCGATTCTGAGTTTACAGCATGTATCTCGGATTTTGGCACTGCCAAATTTCTCAAGCCAGAGTCTTCCAATTGGAGCATGCTTGTTGGAACCTGTGGTTACATAGCACCAGGTTATGTATATTTCACCACCCTATTATTGTTTTTTTTTGTTTCCATCACCATACTTTTATTGAAAAAAGTGTAAGTAATTGCAATCTGACTTTTCTTTTTTCTTTATGCAGAACTAGCCTATACCATGAGGATGACTGAGAAATGTGATGTATATAGCTTTGGAGTAATCGTGTTGGAGTTGTTTATGGGAAAGCACCCAGGAGATATGATCAATACACCGGCTTTCAATGAAGAGGAAATCATACTTCAAGATATCCTTGACCGACGCATTGAACCACCAAAAGGACAAGTTATTCATGAAATTATCAAAATGATTCAGATTGGATTTCAATGCTTGAATAACAACCCATCACTCCGTCCAACAATGCAAGAGGTGGTGAATATTATCTAGGAGTGAATAACGAACTGCTTCATAAATTCTGGTACGTAGTAGCTTTATGCTTGATGATTATTTTTTGTTGGCAGTTAGAATTTAGACTTAGAGCATGATGCATTATTTTCATATTTGGTATATTTGAATGGTTTTATGCTTTATTAGTATTCACTTATTCCATGCACGTGGTGATAAATATTCATTGTGCATATAATATTTCGCAATATAATTCTATATATGTTCTGTGAGATTACCGTTATTATTCATTGTATATATCTCTTCTAAAAATATAGTTTTTATTGTAATATATTTGTGCCATGGATCTCCTTAATAAATGGTGACCTTAAAAATTTGGCAAATGCCGCATCGCTTATGTGTGCTAATAGTGATGCCGCATTGCTTCATCTATGTTCTGTAATAGTGTACCAGGTGGCTACCAAGCACTATTTTGATTTCTAATGAAATCTGCAGATATTCCCCAGTTATATTAACCACAAAAAAAGAAATACTACCAATTTACCTATAATTTATAAAAAAAATGATCATTTTAGATTTGAAATATATATTCTTGAAAATATTAAATTTTTCTTGGAGTCATTAGTAGTATTTTTTATTTTTTTTTACTTTGCTGGAACAGAGACCGTAACATGTAACAGAAGTTCTCCAATACTATATCCTGACAACTGTAACAGAAGTTCTCATGCTTAACTCTGATATGGTCAATCAGGTGAGAACATTTGCTGAGTTGTTCAGCCTTAACCAACATAGTTTGATTGAGATGTCAGTTGTAGCTCTTTTCATGTTGCACCTAGTGAGCAGCTCTTGAGTACTAAAGAAATTTTGGTCAGCAGCGACCAGTGCAGTCGTCGGTCACTGAAGGTCTTTTTCCCCTAAAATAAAAATCACAGGAAGTCAGGAGAACAATATTATTAGCGACCGGTTTAGCGAACGGCGACAACACCGGTCACTAGCTAAAAGTTTTGGTAAAAAAAAGAAAAACCCAATTTCGCGGGCCAGACCCGAAAACCTCCCGTGCCGTCGCTCTCCTCCACGACCGGTGATTTCTTACTCTCATCTCTATCTCTACTCAATCTGGTACCGACTGCCGCTGTCGCTCTAAGCGTTGAGCGTCTCAAAACCTCAACATCACTCAGTCAAGGCAAGTCTCCTCTCTCTCTCTCTCTCTCTCTCTGATTCAAGTAGTTGTAGATATTTTTGTTTGCATTACAATCTCTGATTTGATGAAATTAGAGGATTTAATATACAAATTAGATGTAGTCAAGTTTATTCGCTGTATTGTTTCTCAATCAGGTTTTCAATCCCTGATTATAAGTTTATATTCTTGATTTCTTCTATCTAAAAATCAGGTTTTGATTCCCTGATTATTACTTTAGTTCTTGATTTCTTATATCCAACAATCAAATTGTGCAAATAGTTTTGCTTGTATATTTAAATAAGTAGATTGTAAAACTGTATTCGATCTGTATATTTGTAAAAGTAGAGGACCAGTGTAGAAATATTTTTTAAGCTATTAGTTTTAGGATTTATATTACTTTCTGATTTGTTTAGGATTTATATTACTCTCTTAATACCAGAAAAAGGTACAAATCTGTGCTTGTTAATTGTAGTTTAGACAACCGTTTTGAACTTCCAAACTTATAGTTCAATTTTTTTAATAAATTCATACCTAATTGTTGTAGAATTGACAATTATATATATTACATACTTGCTGTTTAAATTTTTATGGTCATTGTTCAAACCATCAATAAAAAATATTAAGGGCTAGTGCATTATGCACACTTAATTATTATACAATGCATACTATTTTAAAAAGAATAAGTGTCCATCAAGCAAAACTTTTCCTGGATTGTTCTATATTTCTTCTTTGGGTGATCGCTTTTCTTTAGATTGAACCTCTGGGATTGTTTCTAAATAATAACTGCATAAAACAGACAACTCAAAATGGCCATCCGATCAAGGGTATCCCGGCTGTCCGATATGAAATGTACAGTCCAGATTTTCTTCTGACCATCCAGTAATCATCTATTGATGAGGATCCCAGTGTCATCAACAGTCGCTCGTCAATTTTCTCCAAGGAAGCTTTCATTTGTTGGTCAAATTTGGATATTTCAAGCTTTCGTGTCGGACATTTCGTATATCCTAATCAGGTATGAATATTCTCATTACTTTTCTGCTTCGAAAAACTGAACTTCATTTGTCCATATCCAAAATAAATATAAGGTATCCGTCTCCATCAGAAATGGATCTGACCACTACTAATTGGAATTATTGTAAATATTCTGGATTACATTTTAGCTATATATGTTTGTGTACATGTTGTGTTGCTACTTGTGTGCTAGTCTAGTTTTTGCTTGACAAGATTCCTCAAAAATCTCTTCATACGTCAGTTGCATGATTTGAATGTTGTCTATCTAAATTGAATGAATGATTCCTTAAAAATCAATGATTTTTGCAATCTGGTCCGCTAGCTATTTGCTAATTTTTTATTCCTTTATTGAAAGAAACAGTTCTGTTACTTTTATGTTCCCACCTCCATTTGTTTTCTATTTTTACTTTTTTCTGTTGCACAAATTAAACCTATGTTAATCTAAATCATACCATCTATTATATTGCATTTAGAATTCCTATGATTAGCAATACATAATTACTGTAGCTTATGATTATTGCAGGTATGCCGAGCAGAAAGGGAAAGGTAAAGGATGGATCTTCTATTTCAGGAGTACGCGGCAGGAACAAATATATTCCGGTGCTGGATGAGAGTCAGAGACCAGTGGTTCATCGGATCGGACACCGGTTAGATTCATCTTTTCTACTGGGGCTTGTGTATGGAGGATTATGGATTGTAGTGGTGGTAATTATTTGTGTTTGAAAATCTTTCGATGCAGGTGTAGGCGAGTCCGAGAAGGTCTATAAAATCTTTTCACAGATTGTCCGTAACATGTATCTTGGCACGTAGGGAAATATAGTGATTTCCCCGAAGAAACTCAGTTGCTCTGCAAGAATGAGTTTTTGGTGAGAAAAATCTTCTTTTAAAAATGTCTAATTACTTGTATCTTTTTTGAAGCTACTACAAATTTTTTATGATGCATTGCAGAAGTTCTACAAGCTTTCTAAGGACATAAATATTGATGACGTTTGGAAGACATTTTCTAGGATAGGGAACAAAGGCATAGAGTACAATTTGAACAAGTGTAAGAAGGCGGCCAGTATGGCGATACTATTCAGTAGTGGAAGCAGCACCAGACGCCTTCCACATTTGATTGGATCAAGCCAAATATCTGACCAGAAATGTGCGACTATTGGTACAGTGAGACATTTGCTAGGTGGTCAGCAAAAAATGCGGAAAATAGAGCCACATCCGGAGAAAGTGCATTCGCTTCGATTCGTAAGATGCATTTCATCCAAATTAATTAATTTCCATTTCAATTCTCTCGAACTAACCTTGATAATCATATTTTTATTGAAATTGACTTTCAAATTCTTAATAGGACCATATGCACAATCGCGAACCCAGATAGTCTGATGAGCTATTCAAGCTGACTCATACCAACAAGAAGATGGGGCAAAAATGCTTAAATTTTCGAGGAATTAGCACTACAAGAAAACCGGTCTCCAGCGACCGGCATCAGCGACCGGTTCGGTCGCTGGTCGCTGAAGACCCAAAAAAAAAAAAAAAAATTAAATGTTTCAGCGACCAATCCTTCAGCGACCGGCGCTCATAGCCTTCAGCGAGCGATTTGGTCCGGTCGCTGAAGGGTATCCCTAAAAATTCCCCACCAAAGTCTTTCTTCTCTCTCTATCCCGTGTTTTAGGTTTAGCGAAAAAAAAAATCCCAAACCCCGCTGCCACCCAACCCGGCTGCCGCCAGACCCCCGGCCACCTTCAGCGACCTCTCCTCTCTCTTTCTCACCCGACCCTGCCGCCCGACCTCGCTGTCGCTCCTCTCTCTCTCAAGTCAAGAGAGATGGGTTCACCTTGTTCTAACTAATTTAAGCACTGAGTACAGCAAACAAGGCTTGTTTTTGAGGTTTGTACAATTTTGCAAACATGAGAAACTATTAATGCATGATTCATGCCAGTGGCGGTGTAAAATTCTACCGTTCAAAATATTTTAATCAATTTTTTTTTTTTGTTGGTTAAAATGAGAAAAAAAGTTTGGATCAAGGTGGGTTAATTCCATCTGAACAGGCTTCTTACAATGTGGGTTAATCCCATCTGAATCAGAAGCTAGAAAGGGCTTAGATTAGACCCACTTTTTCAAGCAGCACCTTTAATTAAGTTATAGGAGTTAGTGCAAATTAGTGGGGTTTGTGAGATCAAGGTGAACCCATCTCTCTTGATTGTGGACCTCATTTAAGTAATGTATTATTTTTGTTGGAATTGTTTGTAAAACTAATTTTTTTACAAACTTTATTGCAGGTATGCCGAGCAGAAAGGGTAAGGAGAAGGAAGCATCATCCAGTGGATCCAATCACCCTTCGTGCGGCCGAAATGCATACATTAAGCCGCCGCAAAGGCTAGAGGACAGACCAGTGATTTGTCGGGTCGGTTTAGGTAAAATTCATTTTTTGTGCATTTTTGTGTCTGTAGGATTATCCATTTGTAGTGGTTTTAATTAATTTTGTTTGCAGATCTTTTGTTGGAGATTTGTTGACAGCGACCAAAAATATCAACAGAATAATCTCACAATGTGCACGTTACCACTATCCTGCGGAAACTAGATTACCCACCATAGACGTGTGCACGAAATTTGATGACTATCCTGAGGGAACTAAGCTATAGGTTCAGGACGAGTTTTTCGTGAGTAAAATCTCCTTTTTGAAAATTGGCAACCTACTGTTTCTCTTTTTAAGCTAACCAACGACTTTTTAATGATGCATGCAGAAGCACTTTCATTTTCCCCCAGGTGAAGACATGGATCTGGTATGGAAGACCTTCGCCAGCATAGCCAACAAAGCTCTCCAAAACATGCTTAACAAGTGCAAAGACGAAGCGAAAGATAGGTATGGAGATAGCATTCTGGAGTGGAAGGACCGAGGGGTGCTAAGCACATATGATTGGATAACAGCAAATAACTAGCCCAAATTGTGCGACTATTGGTGCACCGAAGATTTTGCTAGGCGGAGCGAGCAGAATCAACAAAATAGGGCCTCATCTAGAGAGGGTCCCTTTGCAACCACGGGCTCAGTGAATATGCTGGTTCACAAACAAAGATTCGTAAGATGTTTTATTTCATCAAAACAATTAATTTCAATTTCAGTTTACTCGAACTAACCTTGATAATGTTATTTGTGTTGAAAGTTTATTCATAATAGGAGAATGAAAACCAGCGCGAGCCTAGGAGGTCTGACGAGCTGTTCACGCTGACGCATACCAGCAAGAAGACGGGGCAATTTTGCTCCGCGAGAGCGAAAAAGGCACAGGTAATAGAACATAACAATCTTTTAATAATATTCATTCTTTGTTGTACTTACTTTATTGTTGTTTTATTTTATAAATTTTGCAAGAAGACTACAATCGGGATATGAGTGCAAAGTATGGTCGCTTTTGATGCAGACATCTAGTACGCCAACACAGACAATAATGCTCACGGTGATAACTATAGTCTCAGTGCTCTAGGTAAAATACACATACTTAAAATTGTAAATTTGTATTTAAATTTTGTAACGTAACATTAATTATCTTATTTTAATGTTTCAGGCAAGACGAGATCGCTGTATCGTCTAGGTGGGTCCCAGACGTCTTCTTCGCAATTGCAATCACAATCATATTCCTCGGCACCGCCTCCTCTTAGGCAAGAAGACATAAATGCAATTTCAGGTGAGGTGTTGGGCATGCTTCAACCACAGATCAACCAATTCATGGAGGAGTTGAGGCGTAGCGTGGGACGTTATTCGTCTCATCAGGTACGAAATCCGATTTTTGGGTATGTTTGAATCCATTAAGGGCATCCACAACCAATAAGGACACTAAGTATGGCAAATCACCTAACGGAATAATAAACTTCTAAAAATTCTAAACTCTAAACCCTAAACAGTAAACTCTTAACATTAAACCCTAAAATTTTAGTTATATTCTCACAGGGAGGTTCTATCTCACACCATACAGCGAACCCCAATGCTCAGGATGACAGCGGGGATGATATCGGAGATGACTATATCTAGTTTTAGGACGTTTTGTATAAGTTTTAGATATTTTATTTTTATGTCGTACTTTAGATATTTTATTTTTATGTCGTACTTTAGATATTTGATATTTTATGTTTATGTAGTACTTTAGATATTTCATGTTTATGTCATTTTGTGAATTGCTTGCTACGTACCAATTAAATTGCTTGTGAATTTCTTTTAAGTTGTTTGGTGCTTGGTATGTTTCGTACCAGTATTTTGTATTGTATATTTGAATTGCTTGCAAATTGTTTGGTACGTTTCGTACCAATTGGGGTTGGAGAAAAATAAATGAACAGAATGGGTTCAATGGTTTTTATATTTGTTTGGTACATTTCGTACCAATTGGGGAAAAGAAAAATAACAAAAAAATACCAAAAAAAAATTACCCTTCTGCGACCGATTTTGGGCCCATCAGCGACTGCCCAATCGGTCTTTGATGGTCTTCCGCCACGTCAGCATATAGCATCAGCAACTGATTTTATCGGTCGCTATAGGGGGCATCTACGACCAGCGCCTTACCTGTCAGCGACCGGTGACGTCAGCGGGGAGGGCATCAGTGACGGAGCAACTGCGACCGACCCTTCTGCGACCGATTTAGGCCTTCTGCGACCGGTACAACCTTCTGCGACCGGCGCCTTACCCTTCTGTGACCGATTTGGCCAGTCGCATAACGGTTCCACTGCTGTAGTGTAGGGATGTGGGTTGAATTTAAGGTATTTAAAGTTTAAAGTGCTTTAATGGTCAAAGAAGTAGGGTTTTGGGTTTAATTTAAGGGTATTTAGGGTTTAAAATGTTTTGTTATCTCCTCACAGGAAGTTTCGAACTCGCACCAATGCATCGATGCCTTATATCCATGATGATGTCGGGGATGAGGGGGAAGATATGTCAGGGATGAGAGGGTGTATGACGATAGTAACGACTCAGATGATCAGATGTAGGTTTATGTTTACGTTTATATTTATGTTATTTGGTACAATACATTGAATATATTTGGTACTTGTATTACTGATGTTTTGTGTTTGATATTTGGTATTTATCTTTTCATTATGTTTGGTTTTCTTAAAAGATACGTGATGTTATTTATGTTATTTGTCATGTTTGGTTTGATATTTGATATTTGATATAGGATATAGGATATAGGATGACACTTTTTATTTATGTTATTTGATATCTTTTTTGTATGTCAATATTAAATTATTGTATGATATTTGATATTTGCTTATCCCTTGTAAGTTTTTGTATGTCAATATTCCGTATATATAAATCCAAGTGGGCTTCGATAACGGCACTCTGGTAGGATATACAAATGTACAAATTTAATTTTTTTTATATAAAACAATGGGAGGAGAAAATTGTCAAAAATTAAAAGTGATAAAATATGGATTTGTCGAAGCATTATGGCATCGATATATATATATATATAGGGTCCGGCTAATTTGCTGCCGGGGGAATTTCGGCCATTTCCGGTGTTCAAACAACAAATTTTTTTATATAGATGTTCAATCTATATTAAAATCTACTTGGAGACCAAATTTTACATTTTTGGGAATTTTTTTACTATTTATTAAGCCACTTTGAAAAATGCTGATCCGGGTGAACAGTAAAAACAGTGCAACAAAATTCTGGACCATGTGATCTGGAATTTTCAAAGTGGCTTAATAAATAGTAAAAAAATTCCAAAAAATGTAAAATTTGGTCTCGAAGTAGATTTTAATATTTAGAACACGTTGAACGGTTCGGATCGGCTGTTTGAACACCGGAAATGGCCGAAATGCCCCCGGAAGCAGCTGGCCAGAATGCTGCCGGCAGCAAATTAGCCGGACCCTATATATATAATATGGATTATATATTACCTAACTTTTGTCAAACGTTTGTTCCTAACTTTTAAAGAGAGTGGCTAAGATACAAACGTTTGTTCCAAGCCTCCGGAACAAACGTTTGTTCCAAGCCTCCGGAACAAACGTTTCGGTTCTCCGATTTCAAAGTCCAAACAGTCAATCCAAAATGTTAGATATTCAATCTATATTAAAATGAGCTTGGAGATCAAATTTTACATTTTTTGAAATTTTTTACTATTTATTAAGATGGTTTGAAAATCGCCGATTTTATTAAACTTTTGCACCATTGAAAAACAGCGATTTTCAAACCAGCTTAATAAATAGTAAAAGAATTCTAAAAAATGTAAAATTTAGTCTCCAAGTACATTTCAATATAGATTGAATATCTAATGGTTTGTACTTTGAAAATTGGAGAACCGAAACGTTTGTTCTGGAGGTTAGGAACAAATGTTTGTACCTTAGCCACTCTCTCTCTATATATATATATATAATATGGATTTTATATTACCTTACTTTTAAAAATTAAAATTTATTCTTGAAATTTTTTTTTATCTCTAATTTACCCTTACCTTTCAAACATAATATTTAAGAATATTATATGAGTAAGAAAATAACTCTTCTCATTTATCCTTTAATTTCTCTCTAGACATTTCTAAATTGACGATTTAGATGACATTTTTTTCCCTAAAATCGAACCCATACTGAGATGATTGTTCACTCAAATTAGCTACATGAACAATTTTATGCAAAATCAATTTCATAAATTGTGAGAACCTGTATCAATTTTTTAGTCATAAATATTATTTGTCATTTTTTTGTCAAGCATGTATCATCCTTATATTTATAAATCTCTAATAGAGATTAGAGAGCTTCCAAGCAATTCATACAAAATTATTATCATACCCTTTCACCAACGTACAAGAGTACTATTATTGTTTTGTTGCATTATTTATAAACTAGTGCAACAATTATGAAAATACGTCAAGTAAAATAGGATACTATGAATCCTATAAATTAAAGGGTGGGCGTTTTGTCCAAACGGCTTTGGACAAAGTCTCATCCAAAGCCAGACCTAAACCATTCGATCTGTATCAAAATTCGTACAGACATTTAGATTCAATGAGTCATTTAAATTTATTTAGTTTTTTTTTGAGTAAAAGTTGGAGGTCAAGCCACCCAACAAATTAATATCCACAATGGATTGCCCCTTCTGATAGGCCAAAACTATATACATGTTTGGTCTGATTTTTACCACATAATAGCACCAAATATCTTGTATTTTAGTAGAGAATAGAATGAAATATATCCAAGAATCAAGTTACTACCAAAGTCTATTTAAGTTACAGAAAATGAAGCAAATTGTAGATCTTCTCGCAAGCTTTCCGAAAAGTAGTAGAATACTGAAAACGGAGTTACGGATCATAAGTTATTCCCGTTTGAAATTCAGAAGTTCAGAGCATAACACTGGGGAAACAGAGCCCAGTGCGGACGCACTGACCCAGAGTGCGGATCAGCCACCCGCACTCAGCCATCAGGAGAAAAGTCCGAGCGCAGTGCGGAAGCACTGGACGCACCCGGGCCGCACTCAGCGACACACAGTTCGTATTTTGGTCATATCTTGGTCATACGAACTCCGATTTAGATGATTCAAAGCTTGACGGAACCAGGACAAAGAGCTCTACAACTTTCATGAAGGAAACAAATCCAAATTCGGAACGTAGAATGTTTTATAGCCACATCAATGGCCGCATCAGCCTGAAAAACTACTAAATATGAAAAGTTAGTGGCTTAGTGGGCGCCAAAATTATAATAACTTGGTCTCCAAGTTCAGAATCACAGAATTAGAAATATAAAAGTTAGTAGGCTTAGTGGGTGCCGAAAATATAACAACTTGATCCCCAAGTTCAGAAAATGACTAAGTTAGTAGGCGCTGAAAATAAAACGACTTGATCTCCAAGTTCAGAAAATGTTATATAAGGCTAAGGAGGCTACAGGAGAAATCATCACTGCTCATCATTGCTCAATTGAAGTTATTATACTCCACTTTCCAGTGGTGATCGAAGTTGCGACAAATTTCAAAGGAAGAGAAGGAAGAAGTCGAGGTTTTGCTTGAGCGACAAGGGAAGAACTTGGGCAGGAACTAGGAGATTGGTTGTATTCTTTTCTCTTATTTTTTCAGTTTTTACCATGTTTATCTTGTATTTTCTTGTGGATGTTTGCTTCTCCATGAGAGACTAGTTTCCTCTTTAGGGGTTTAGGTCAATGCATGAACTTGTTTAATTCTATCTTATTCGGATATTTGTTTTTATTATGATTATTTTATCGGATTTGATTGTTAATTTCTGTGATTTATCATTTGTGCTAATTACATAGTTTAGTACTTGAATTGGACAAGTCCCACTTTGGATTCGAAAGAACCAAAGTAGCTAGGATGGAATAGGAGAGTACCAAATTATGAGTACAAATACCCTAGTATTTTGATTAGAATCGACCGTAATTTGATATCCAAACGGGAACTATAGGAATTAAGGTTAAGGTTTGGTGAATGACTTAATCGTGAAGTCAAATTCCTAATTAGGATCCCTTGAATTGAATTGTATATTGGTATGAAGGACTTAATCGTGAAGTACCAATATCTAGGATAGGATAGGCTAACATCAAGCTTCATGGTCTATGTGATCTAGGCACGTTATTTAATCACGGATGTGACCCTGGATAACATTTTAGGTTAGAAACCTCGTCATATCAAACATGAATTTAAACAAACCGAGTAGATAGAATTAGCAAGGGATTGTGGACTGAATACCCCTAGACTTCTCAAACTTGATTTTCACCCGACTTTTAATTGCTTTTTGTTACGAAACTTTAATTTTCCTTTAAAAACGAAATTACACAAAACCACCCTCTTACTTTTATTGTTTAGTTTTAAAAATAGTTTTCTTTATTAAAAATTGGTATTTCCCTATCTCCCTGTGGATCGATATCTAAATACTACAATCGATAGGTTGTGCGTTTGCAACTAACCTACTCATTGTGTACGAAGGTTTATAAATATTAAAAGTCAAAAGAGTATAAAAACACCATACCTAAAATACTCAACACCTTCTTCCGGGTTTCGAACCTGTGACCTCCTACACGAAGAGCATTGCCTTTGCCACTAGACCAAAAGCTGGTTCTCAAATTTATTAAGTTTTAAATATGTTTGCACGAATCTCAATGAAAATCGAACGTTTAAGCTTGACTTTGGATGAGGCCTTATCCAAAGCCCTTTAGACAAAACCCAATCCCTAAATTAAATAAGCATGATGTCCCACATATATCCAAATTGGTTGCATATTAATAAACATTTTTATTGAAAAGGGCAACGCTGTCCAACCCAACCCAAATTACAAATTGAAAAGTTATAAATTAGTCAAGCTAATTCTTGAAAATTGATGAGTTTACTGAGTGGGTTAGGAAAATTATAAAATTATACATATTTCAGTGGAGTCTGGAGATTTCTATAGTAAGTATAAATAATATGTCTTGATTTTCATTTTGAACCAAGGAAGCAAACGAAGCAACAAGAAAACAAAGTAATGAGAAAACAACAAATGAGATTATAGAGAAGCGAATCGGAAAAAAATGTATTAATTTATATTGTTATATCGGATAAAATAATGGAAAATAAAAAAGTAATAATGGGCTCAACGAGAGCTGTAAATATATGACGCGGCCCAGAAGAATTATTTTCTAATTGGAAAATGTATTATCCTCATTGTTTGATTCTCTTCCTCCATCAAACAACAGCCCAGCCCAACTATTTACATGTGTCTAAATTAATCATTGTTAGCTAAAAGGGACATCGACACACTGACACACAGTACCAAAAGGGACACCGACACACATAGAGCACAAACACAGATTGATTTTGCAAAATACAGAAATTATGTTGGTTTTTCTTTATTATTTTTCAATCCTTTAGAGTACTATTTTAACACTGTTTTTAATTTGTGAATTAGATTACATTTTGTTTTTTGACAATGCTGAAAGAGCTAATACTATTGGTCTATTGCTATATTAAGAATCATGAAATTGTGTCAGGTAAATCAAATAATTTATGGTTTGTGTTTGTACTTTACCATTTGATAATGAATTCATTATTCTAGCGGTTTTGGTTGGCAAATAAATACAGAACATATCTGTAATTATTCTTTAATTTTCCTCCTTACTTTTAAATAATCCAGGTTTTAGAGCTGTTTGAAGAATTGCATAAATCTCTACAGGACCAGAAAATTTGAGCCATCTAAGAATTAACATATATTCTGCAAGTTTATATAAGTTACCATGACATAAGCACACAAAAGTGGCCTTGAAAAGACATGATCTGATCTCGTCCCAAAAGTTCATTGCTTAAGTATGATAACATCAGTAAGGTAAGAAGCACATCTAAAACTATTGCAAAGAAAATTTTAGGAAGAGGGACAGCATTCTAAAAAGATAGATGGCACAACATTCACACTTCCAAATCAAGTTCTAAAAAAAATGACGAGACAGTGTTCTAATTTGTCATGCTCGAAGGATAGGTATTTGCTTATGGTGGTGATCATTCTAATTTGTCGTGCTCGAAGGATTTTGTCATCGATGCTATTTCTGAATTAATTTCAAGCATCAATAACAAAGATGTACTCCCCAATAAGTGCACACAGCAAAATTAGGTAGCTCTGGTAAAGGAGCAATACAGCTGATGTTACTTTCCATGTTGATTTGAAAATTGTTACTTTATGTGCCATAGATTAATACATGCAGCACGATTCCCTGTATTTAAAACAGAGCTTTTTGGAGAAATATACCCGAGACGATGTGTCCCAAGGTATTCAAAGCAATACTTCACTTCAGAGACATTGATTCTTTTCACTATGGCAATTCCTAGAAAACATCAAAATGGACAGAATATTTGTTTACAGCAACTGACAAATACACAATAGAAGGGTTGAAGGCAATATGTGTGGATAAGTTATATATGTGGATTGATTTCACTTGACACGGTAACGACTACTCTGGTTTTGGCTGAGCAGCACAACTCTCCTTGGCTCAAAACTATTTGCACATTCTTCTGTAGATGTCAAAGCCTTATGTTATGACTTATTTGTGTCAAATTACTTTCTCTTGAAGCAATTTCTTCTGTACACTTTCTTGCACGAATTATCGTCTCATGATATTCTGCTTATATGAACAGAGAAGCGAAGTGAAGTTCCAATTATTGAACTTGTTTCACACACTCATCATCTGTAATGTCTTATGTAAACACTATTATTTAATCAGCAAAAAATATCTAGTACTCATCATTTGCTTCAGTATCAAAATTGTTGATTTCAGCTATTATCTTGAGAAGTTGAGGATTTTCTAATTAGAAAACTGCCGTGACGAAACAAACATTCTTTCTAATATACCACATGATAAAACATACAGGAGAAAGAAAAGCCGAGCTATATATGACTTAAAAAAAATCAGCAATTAAGATTTTCTTTTGAACAATTAAGCAGAAAAAAAATTGTAGATTCATATTCAAAATTAAACATGAAACAAAAGAAAATCATGGCTTAACAGACTCAAGATTCATTTAGTTGTCCAAAAGAATAAACATTTTCACACAATTCAACGAGGTTTATCGCACAATGCGCACAAGCGATAACCGTAATTTATTAGTTGATACAATAAAAGCAAACTTTAATTTTCCATTGTTTGAAGCACACTAAAGCGAAGGTGTCAAAATGTTAGAAATGAATAAATAACACACAACTCCCGTGAAACTCCCTTCCCACCCTAGTTTTATTTCATTGGTAACAATCTCTTTTACATAAAAATATTTTCTGTTTCTTAGAAGAAGAAGAGACCTAACTATATATGCTGCTGCCTTGCGTAGAGAAAATCATAAAACAATAAATAAAAAATATCTAGCTTTCCTATTCTCTCTTACACAAGAAATAGAAACAGATACAAACAAAATAACTTTCCCTGAAACACAAGATTTCTTCAGCTAATTTTATATTGCCATGTTTAGCGCACGCCAACAGAAGGCACATCTGATCACAAAAGAAAAGAACTGACCGGAAAGGCACAGACCATATATACTTCCTTCAATTTTGAGTAAAGGATCGATGACCGCATCTAAGGACCTACATGAGATATGGTATTTCAAAAGAGAGAAGTAACTGGAATAAGCTTATAATTAATCAAATATAATTAATAAGAGCATTTGGATATCTAAAAGAAAGAATTTTAATTTACTTTCATGCACCTTAATTGTAGCATCATTGCGACCTCCATTTTGCCCTCATAATCAGACCATTCTTGGAAAAACATGCACTTCGAGAAGACTTCTTTTATTTTATTTTGGAAAGATACATAAACACTAAAAAGCAAATCAGGGTTACAAGGGTTAACCAATAAAGCTCCAGTTTTTTTTTTCCTTTTTTTTTATTTTTTATATTATTTATTATTTTTTTTTTTATTTTTTTATTTTTTTTTATTTTTTTTTTATTTTTTTTCCTTTTTTTTCTTTTTTTTTTCTTTTTTTTTTTTATAGGACTGAAAACCAAAGCAAGCAACACACTTACATGACTACAAATACAATTGCCACATAAAAACACAACCAACCAATATACTTTTATATACAAAACCAATACTGATTTATTTTGTTTTTCAATTTCTTTTTTTCTTCTTTTTATCATTTTTTTCTTTTTTTTGTTTAACAAAATAACAAATACAAAGCAGGAGAGCATAAGCGAGCAGCTACGGGAAACTCATCCATTGTTTTTTTCCTCTTCTTTTATTTCCCGCACAATTGAAACTTCATCTTGGGAACTGAAAATAGTTGAATAAACTGTTGATTAATGTTTGCAGTAGAACCAAAATTACGAACAATCCAACTAACATATAGAGAAAAACACATTAATTAACTTCATATTGTTAATCAACTCCTAGTTTTTGAAAAGATTGTTTTATTTCTATCGGTATTCGATATATTCTAACAAATAATTAATTAGCGAAGTATAAATCACTGTACATTAAAGTTGGGTTGTACATGACCTAAATGCTGCCATTTAGAACTTGGCAAGAACAAAAAAAAAAACATTCATTAATCAGATGCACATACTTGTTATAAAAAGTCTAAATTTTTTTATCTTTAATATTAGAGGATATTGGAAAACTATTTGAAACTCTTAATCGGGTCTAACTACCTATTCTAAAATTTGCCCTAATGGTGATCAAGGATTCAAAATCACGAAATTAGAAACCTTTTCGGCCCTGCACCTGTATGTACCCAGTTGAATCTTTTGATATTTACCTGCTGCATACTCATTGGTCCCAATTGAATTATTAATACTTTTGATATTTACTTTCTAACGAAATCTCTAACACTGTTCTTTAGTAAAAAAAAAAAAAAAACATGCACACACTTAACAATACCAAAAGTGCATGGTATGCATAATATAAAAAATCTAGTATTAGTAAAACAGATTTTGGCCTCCAGAATATGAAACAAAGATTCATGGGAAGAAGCATTTGGGTCGAACTACCTCTTCTAAATGTATATCCCGTAACTGCTTCCAGGATATGACTATTCTAAAATTTCCCTAACAATGATCAAGGATTCAAAATCCCAAAATTAGAAACCATTTCGACCCTGCACCTGTATGTACCAGTTGAAACTTTTGATTTTTACCCGCTGCATACTTATTGCTTCCTTATTGAATTATTTATGTATTTTGCACGTTCTTTTCCCATTGTTATTTTGTTGCTTCATTATATGAGGTGAAGTCAGATTTTTACTTTCAAATGAAATCTCAAACATTGGGCTTTGGCAAAAAAAAAAAAAAAAAAAAAAACACAAACACACGCACACACTTAACAATACCAATTAAAAGTGGTATGCACAACATCAAAAATATAGTATAAGTTGCACAGATTTTCGCCCCCAGAATATGAAACTAAGATTCGTGGGCTGAAGCATTTGGTAGGATTGTAAATAACATTATGCTAAAACTGCAAAAACAAAATTCTTTGGCTTGTGCAAATCGAAATTACCTTTTTCTAGCCATGGGAAAGTTAGATTAATACTCTTGTTAGGGATGTGGGAAATCCTATGCCAATTTGGATGATTTGGGTCGTTGCAACTCCTTGTGAACTCTTCATTGCAGAAATGAATTTGAATCCGCTGGGCTGATGGTGGCACTTCTGGGAGAGAACGTAGATTTTTACACCCAGTGATATTCAGATATATGAGAGAATGAAAGCAGATCAGACTGGGCAACAAGCACATTTCACAAAACCGAAAGGTAATTCCTCTAAGGGAAGAGAGATAATGAAACACCTCACATTCTTCTTGAGAAAAATATTCTTGTTGTGAATCAAGAAGTTCTAGAGAAACCAGAGATGAAAACCCATCTCTTGAGACAAGTTGTTCAAGCAATGAAATTCTGCCGATGACAAGATTTTTCAAGTGGGGCAGCTTATCAGCATCTAGATAGCATTCGAGCTTATCACAACCAGTCCACACCTCTAAACGATTAAGATTATTCAACTCACTTAATCCTCTTAGTGAAGCAATGTTTGGGCAATTTTGTAGGTCTAGGACACTGAGTGCCTTCAAATGACCGATATCAGGATTTACCATGGTTGGGCAGTCCCAAACATGTAATTTTTCTAATGATATTAAACCCTGTAACATGTCATCCGAAAGCATACAACCTGCAGTGAGATAAACATTCTTTAGATTACTAGTTGTAGTGTTCCTCCCGTGTGATGATGATGTTAATTTAGCAGTGTCACTGCTGCTTGCAGCAACTCTTGATCTTTCAAAAGTAGTGAGGTTGGGGCAGCAGGTTATTGTGACTTCTTCAAGGGTGCTATGAGTGTATAATCCACCAATTGAGGTAAGCAACATGCATCCGCTAATATAGAGATTCAAAAGATTGGTTAGGGAAGTAAGGACCTCTTTAGGTATACAAGTGATAGTTATGATATCCATTAACTTCAGGTTGGTCAGGGAGGTAACTCTTTGCATAGACACGGCTAAGATTTTGTCTGTGATGAAACATGATTCAATTGAAAGTTTCTCAAGGGCAGGGGGCAGGAATAGTTTGCCACATACGTTTTTAAGCTGGGAAATGAGGTCTAACCTTTTCTCTAAGCATTTCTTCAAATCTTTTGAAATGGTTGATAATTCTTGTTCTTCTATAGAATGATCACCCAGTTTCATCATTTCCTGAACATGTTTGAACTGAAAATGAACATCACAGCCAGAATTCTCCATGAAAGTCAGAATTTGGGATATTTGTGTGCTCTTTGTTGACATTATTATCTCTAAATCTTTTTTGTGCACAAAAGCAAGAGAGAGACAACGATAAATTTTCAATTGAGTTAGATTCAAGGGAAGAGGTACCCAACTCTTCAGCCTAGGAAGAAAAGAGATGGTAAGAGATAGAAGATATTGGAGATGAATAATGTTATCATTATTTTCTAAAATCCAACTGGGGATCCTCTTACCACCATATCCTTTAATAGTCAGCTCTTTTATTTGGGGTGGTGGACAAAGGCCATCAAGAATTTCGACATCGATGTCCCTCATGACGTCTACACTTTTATAATACCAATACAAAAATAATTCATGGAGGCCTTTTTTGTCCGATAACTTTGCTTGATCTGCCTCCTCCTTACTTTTGACATTCTCTAGACCATAGATAGATAATGATCCATAAAGGTCTTTGAGATGCTCCAACTGTTTTAGTTCAAACCCCCTTTTCATTTTAACATCAAAACTTTCCAACTCCTGAAGTGATATTAGTCTCCCAACATCGGGAATCTCGATCAAAATATCTGAAAAACGTAATTGGTAGAGTCTGTTTATTGATACAAAAGGGGCCGCTTTTGCAAATTTCCCAAAGTCGAGGTAGCGTAGGTTTCTCAACTGAACCACAGACTTAGGAACTCTTTTAACATTAAGCCTTTCTATTTTCACCACATATAATTTTCTTAACTTCATAAAAAGAGCATCAAGGTCTCACAACAAGAATAAGTGACTTTTTGTGAGGGTAAAAAGTGACTTTTCGCTACGGAATACCGTCATAACTGTGCTTTTTCTATTCGCGACGGAGAACCGTCATAAATGCGCTTTTTCCCTCGCGAGAAGTGTCTACTTTGTTGTTGTGTCTACTTCTTTCAAAATGACATCACGATGCGAATCAGAAACAATAATTGTACGTAGATCTTTGAGTTTGCATATTTTCTCAACATACTCCACAAGCATATGATTTTCAACATGTATATGGCGAGTATGGGCAGGGATTTCCTTTTTCTCTCCGCTTTCATTTCTAAAATATTCACCTTGAGAAACATTTTGGGCTAGATCATGGATGAGGTCATGCATAGAGCAAATTTTAATACCCCGTGTTTCGAAAACTTGAAAGAAAGAGCTAGAAATTAACTCCAAAATATACCGATTACCAATATCCTTCATATGTTCATTACCATCCTCGGTTTCAATGAAGCCCTCTGCAATCCATAAATTAACCAAATCGTAATGCAAAAATTGATGCCCTTTAGGAAACAGGCTACAAAATGCAAAGCATCGCTGCAATGGGGGAGAGAGATGCTGATAGCTCAAAAGAAGTGCTCCCATGGTATCATGTAACAAGCTTCTATTTAGCATGGATGACCAAAATTCTGGGTCTAGTCTTCTACGCAATTGACCTGCCACAGTCTTTGCCGCTAATGGCGATCGACATAATTTTGCCGCAATCTTCTTTCCTATGAACATTAACCTTTCCTTCTTGTGATTGTCACTGATTTGGGCATCACCTATTGCATTGCTGATGAATAGTGACATGAATTGTTCGTCATCAAGTTCCCGCAATGGTATTGGATTCATAGCACCCAAAGCTTTCGCTGCCGCTTCAATCCGAGTAGTAACCAATATTTTGCAACCTCTCTTACCATCTCTCAAAGGAGCAAATAGCTGCTCTATTTCGTGTTCACTAACCCCTTGATCACACCAAACATCATCCAACACCAGAAAGTACCTTTCTCCTCTTAATTTCTCTTGAAGTGCAGATTGTAACCCTTCAAGGCTACCAAAACCAGGACAAGCCTCCTTAAAAGCGGACTCCCAAATCATTCTCAAAATGGCATCAACATTAAACTTTTGAGAAACATGGGCCCACATGACACGGTCAAAGTACTTTTCTTTGAGTTCTTTCTCATGGTCACAAACATACTGTGCCAAGGTCGTCTTCCCCAACCCGCCCATTCCCCATATTCCAATAACAGAGTAACACTTAGCATTACTGGACAATTCCGGGAAATTCTCCCGCAACAATTTTACAATGTAATCCCTGTCCTTTTCACGACCAATAACCGTGGAACCCGGACCAGAAATGGTTTCCCTGTACTGTTCATTAGAGCTCCGAGTTTAACTAATGCCACTACTAGTGCTGGGTAGGTTCAGCAGGGGAACTAATTTCATTGCTTCATTCACAAGTTCTTCTAAATTGTCCAGTCTTTTAATGAGATTTTTTTTCTCAGATGAAAAACCTTCAGGGAGATTGCCTTTTAATTTCTTGAAATTAATTATAGAAGTAGAAGGAAAGAGGGAATTGACCTCCTTTTCAAGCCGCTGGTACTCGACTAAACCGAGCACATCCTCAGCCTCATAGAAAGCAGACTTGAGCTTCTGAAGCCACTTCTTGAGAAACAGTCGGTGGGGGCTCTGCTGTGCAGCATCTGTCAGGATAAGGAGCTGAGGGAGGACTGTGGTCTGAAGATTTTCCAATTTTCCAAGGAGGATTTGATTTTGAGAATGGAACTGTGGATCTATGCCGAGTTCATCAAAACATTTCTTAAAGAGACGGGTTAGAAGAGGGGAGATCAGCCAACTCGCGGCCGAGAACCCCAATCTGATTGCTGAGGTGGTCAACGGATCCGCCATAGATTATTCTCATGCAAGCTTGCTATTAAAAAGAGAGAGAGAGAGAGAGAGAGAGAGAGGACAGTGTTGTGTCTTGTGTGTTAGTGTGCGGGAGAGCTGGAGACCGTGGAGGGAGATTAGTTAAAGCTAGCCTCTCTCTTGAAGGCAGAGGCCCACAGTGGCATGTACCACTAAAACCAAAACAAACATGTCAATTGTTGTCTTGGAAGGAGTCGATCTGTTCATCTTCTCCACTGAAATTTTCTACTTTAGCACCACAATGCAAACTATTGTGTTCTTTTGAATGGTTGTCTCTCCGCTGGGGGTGAGATGAAGGAGAAACATTGTTGCTGAAGATGTTGTGATGGCGGTGGTGAGAAGAAAAGTCGGTGTAGCACGCAGTTTCGTGCCTCGGTCGGCGGTCTCGACTCATACGAGTTTTGCTTCTCGAAGATCCATGCCTCATTCGGCGGTCTTGGTTTCGATCGGCAACCTCCAATAGCAAATTACGCTGTAGGAGTAGGGTTAGCTCCACAATTTGTCTCTGCAGATCCTCAATCAACACAGCGTCCTCGATGCTGCGATCACAGTGCGGAGCTTCCTCCATCGGAACCTGCCCACAGCGACCACCATGATCACTATGTCCACCAGCCATTAAAACTGATGAAACAACACTAAGACGAAGGATTTCGGCTCTGATACCAACTGACGCCGCGTAGAACTGATGATTGTTCTTTAGGCATGTGATACCAATAATCTTCAGAGAATAAATTTGAGAGAACACCAAAATAAAAGGGAGAATTGTTTCTCCTTAATTTTATAGAAAATATCCAGAAAAATTGTTCCTTTCTTTTCACCCACAAGCCGGGTTATATAGCTATTACTCAATGCAGAAAATAATTAGGAAAGCTACTAATATTTGGCAACATATCATAGAAATAATTCAAATTACTAAAACATAAATTAGACAACAGGGAGCTGCTGTCCATAGGCTTAATTCAGAAATAAAAATCTAAATCGACAAGATTGCCATAAAGGTAAACTAAGTAAATAATATTCTGATTTTCTTGCTGGAATTAATCGTCTTAATCAGGTGCTCCTGCATCAGTTAGTACATCTTTATCTATCATCAAATTCCCTATCAGGGGTTATACCGGCAGAACTTGCTAGATTACAAAGATTGATTGAACTAAATTTAAGTCACAATAATTTCATAGGAAATGTACCCAAAGAATTGGGAATGTTACCAGCTTTAACAAGACTTGATATATCATCAAATTGTCTGACAAGTGTGCCAGAGGAACTAGGCAATTGTGTTGACCTTGAATTATTAAATCTCAGCAATAATAGGTTTATTGGAGAAATTCCATCTCATTTTGGAAACTTAATATACTTATTTGACCTCCTAGATTTAAGCTCAAATTTTTTTTCCGGCGAAATACCAATAACACTACAGCAGTTAACCATGTTGCAAAACCTTAATCTCTCTCACAACAATCTAACCGGTCAAATTCCATCTTCATTGGGCAACATGTTAAGTTTGTCAACTTTGGATTTGTCATACAATCAATTGGAGGGTCCAGTGCCTGATATAAAGATTTTTCATGAAGCCCCAAAACAATGGTTTATACACAATAAAAATCTTTGTGGAACTATTCAAGGTTTGCCCTCATGTGATGGATTTGTTAAAGATAAGAATGGCTCAACCAGACTACGAATGGTTAAGTTGATTGCAACTCTAACTTGTTGTGCTGCTTTACTAACCTCTTTCTTACTCGGGCTACTTTACCTACTTTACTCAAAAAAGAGAAAAACAAAACCAGAGCACACTGGCAATCGAGGTAGAGGAGAAATTTTTTTCCGTGTGGAAATTTGATGGAAGAAATGCATATGAGGAGATTATGAAAGCCACGGAGAATTTCAATGAGAAATACTACATTAGAAGTGGAGGCCATGCAAGAGTTTACAAAGCCATTTTAGCGCTAGACAACCTCACAATAGCTATAAAAAATATTCAGTTAGCAGGTGGTGAAACCTCACTAGATGTTGAAGCATTCCATAGAGAAATTCACACTATAACCCAGATTCGACATCGCAACATTGCTAAATTATTTGGTTATTGTCCTCACCTCAAAATAAATTTCTTGTATACAAGTATTATGAGAAGAAGGATTTACATAATATTCTCAATAGTGGGTCAGCAATAGAATTGGATTGGACAAAGAGGAATGCTATATTGAGAGATGTTGCATGTGCTCTCTCACATTTGCATCATGATTGCTATCCTCCAATAGTACATCGGGATGTAACTTGTAGAAACATCTTGATTGATTCTGAGTTTACAGCAAGCATCACGGATTTTGGCATTGCTAAATTTCTCAAGCCGGAGTCTTCTAATTGGAGCATGCTTGCTGGAACCTATGGTTACATAGCACCAGGTTATGTATACTAGACCACCCTATCAAAGATTTTTTAGTTTACATCACTATACTTGTACATAAAAAGTGGAAATAATTGCAATCTAAATTTTCTTTTTTCTTTATGCAGAACTAGCTTATACCATGAGGGTGACTGACAAATGTGACGTATATAGCTTTGGAGTAATCGTGTTGGAGTTGTTTATGGGAAAGCACCCAGGAGATATGATCAATACACCGGCTTTCAATGAAGAGGAAATCATACTCCAAGATATCCTTGACCGACGCATTGAACCACCAACAGAACAAGTCATCAATGAAATTCTCAAAATGATTCAGATTGCATATAAATGCTTGAATAATAACCCTTCACTCCGTCCAACAATGCAAGAGGTGGTGAATAGTATCTAGAAGTGAATAACAAACTCCATAATTCCTGGTACGTAGTAGCTTTATGCTTGATGATTATTTTTTGTTGGCAATTAGAATTTAGACTTAGCGGATGATGAATTTTTTTCATATTTGGTATTTGAATGGTTTTATGCCTATTAGTATTCACTTATTTTATGCACGTGTGGTAATAAATATTCATCGTGCATATAATATTATTGCAATATAATTCTATATATGTTCTGTGAGATTACCGTTATTATTCACAATATATATCTTTTCTAAAAATATAGCTTGTATATTTAAACAAGTTGATTGTAAAACTGTATTGGATCTGTATATTTGTAGAAGTAGAGGACCAGTGTAGAAATATTATATAAGCTATTAGGTTTAGGATTTATATTACTTCCTGATTTGTTTAGGATTTATATTACTCTCTTAACACCAGAAAAAAAGGTACAAATCTGTGCTTGTTAATTGTTGTAGAATTGACAATTATATATATTACATACTTGCTGTTCAAATTTTTATGGTCATTGTTCAAACCATCAATGAAAAATATTAAGGACTAGTGCATAATGCACACTTAAGTATTATACAATTAATGCATACTATGTAATTACAATCATAATATTTTTTAAATCTTTGGGTGATTGCTTGTTCGTCAAGTCTTCTCCAATTATAAAGAATTGTTTAAAATGATCCATTTTTTTTAGATTGAACCTCAAAATGGCCATCTGGTCAAGAGTATGTCAGCTGTCCGATATGAAATGTACAGTCCAGATTTTCTTGTGACGATCCAGTAATATTCTATTGATGAGGATCCCAGTGTCATCGACAATCGCTCGTCAATTTTCTCCATGGAAGCTTTTATTTGTTGGTCTAATTTGGATTCAAGCTTTCGTGTCAGACATTTCGCCTATCCTAATCATGTATGATATTCTCATTACTTTTCTTCTTTGGAAAACTGATTAACTGAACCTCATGTGTCCAGATCCAAAATAAATACAAGGCATCCGTCTCCATAAGAAATGGATCTGACTGCTACTAATTGGCATTATTATAAATATTCTGGATTACATTTTAGCTATATATGTTTGTGTTGTGTTGCTACTTGGGTTCTAGTCTAGTTTTTGCTTGATAAGATTCCGTAAAACTCTCTTCATGCGTCAGTTGTATGATTTGAATGTTGTCTATCTAAATTGAATGAATGATTCCTTAAAAATCAATGATTTTTGCAATCTGGTCCGCTAGCTATTTGTTAATTTTTTATTCCTTTATTGAAAGAAAAAGTTTTGTTATTTTTATGTTCCCACCTCCATTTGTTTTCTATTTTTACTTTTTTCTGTTGCACAAATTAAACTTATGTTAATCTGAATCAAACCATCTATTATATTGCATTTAGAATTCCTATGATTAGCAATACATAATTACTGTAGCTTATGATTATTGCAGGTATGCCCAGCAGAAAGGGAAAGGAAAAGGAGGGATCATCTAGTTCTAGAGTGCGCAGCAGGAACACATATATTCCGGTGCGGGAGGAGGGTCAGAGACCAGTGGTTCGTCGGGTCGGATACAGGTTAGATTCATCACTTCTACTAGGGCTTTTGTATGTACAATTATGGATTGTAGTGGTGGTAATTATTTGTGTTTGTAGATCTTTCGATGCAGGTGTAGGTGAGACCGAAAATGTTAATAAAATAATTTCACAGATTGTCCGCAACATGTATCCTGGCGCATACAACAAATATAGTGATTTTCCCGATGAAACTCAAAAAATCTGCATGCCCAAGTATTTGGTGAGAAAAATCTTCTTTTAAAAACATCTATCTACTTGTATATTTTTTTAAGCTACTAACATATTTTTATGATGCATTGCAGAAGTTTTATAAGTTTTACCAAGATGAAAATATTGATGAGCCTTGGAAGACATTTTCTAGGATAGCAAACAAAGCCATACAAAATAATTTGTACAAGTGTAAGAAGGCGGCCATGAAGTTATATGGCGATACTATTCAGTAGTGGAAGCAGCACCAGGCGCCTTCCACAATTGATTGGATCAAGCCAAATATCTGACCAGAAATGTGCGACTATTGGTACAGTGAAACATTTGCTAGGCGGTCAGCAAAAAATGTGGAAAATAGAGCCGCATCCGGAGAAAGTGCATTCGCTTCGATTCGTAAGATGCATTTCTTCAAATTAATTAATTTCCATTTCAATTGACTCGAAGTAATCCTTGACAATCTGATTTTTATTGAAATTGTCTTTCCAATTCTTACTAGGAGCATATGCACAATCTTCCAATTCTTACTAGGAGCATATGCACAATCGCGAACCCAGATGGTCCGATGAGCTATTCAAGCCGACCAATACCAACATGAAGATGGGGCAAAAAATGCTTAAATTTTCGAGGAATTAGGACTACAACAAAACCGGTCTCCAGCGACCGGCATCAGTGACCGGTTCGGTCGCTGGTCGCTGAAGACCCCAAAAAAAAATAAAAAAAACTAAATGTTTCGGCGACCAACACTTCAGTGACCGGCGCTCATAGCCTTCAGCGACCGATTTGGTCCGGTCGCTGAAGGGTGTCCCTAAAAATTTCCAGCCAAAGTCTTTCTTCTCTCTCTATCCCGCGTTTTAGGTTTAGCAAAAAAAAAAATCCCAAACCCCGCTGCCACCCGACCCCGCTGCCGCCTGACCCCCGGCCACCTTCAGCGACCTCTCCTCTCTCTCTCTCGCCCGACCCTACCGCCCGACCCGCTGCCGCCCGACCTCACTGTCGCTCCTCTTTCTCTCAAGTCAAGAGAGATGGGTTCACCTTGATCTAACTAATTTAAGCACTGAGTACGGCAAACAAGGCTTGTTTTTGAGGTTTGTACAATTTTGCAAACATGAGAAACTATTAATGCATGATTCATGCCATTGGCGGTGTAAAATTCTACCATTCGAAATATTTTAATAAAAAAAATTTGTTGTTGGTTAAAATGAAAAAAAAAGTTTGGATCAAGGTGGGTTAATCCCATCTGAATAGGCTTCTTACATTGAATAGGCTTCTTACAATGTGGGTTAATCCCATCTGAATCAGAAGCTAGAAAGGGCTTAGATTAGACCCACTTTAGTACCATATAATAAAACAGAAGGATGTCCATTCTAGGCTCTACCAAGTTTCTAAGTTCTACATCCTGCATTATATTTTTTTTATTAGCATATTATTAATTTTTTTAGCAGGGAGATTTATTTTTCAATTAGCACCTTTAATTAAGTTATAGGAGTTAGTGTAAATTAGTGGGGTTTGTTAGATCAAGGTGATCCCATCTCTCTTGATTGTGGACCTCATTTAAGTAATGTATTATTTTTGTTGGAATTGTTTGTAAAACTATTTTTTTTTTACAAACTTTATTGCAGGTATGTCGAACAGAAAGGGTAAGGAGAAGGAGGCATCATGCAGTGGATCCAATCACCCTCCGCGCGGCCGAAATGCATACATTAAGCCGCCGCAAAGGCTAGAGGATAGACTAGTGATTCGTCGGGTCGGTTATAGGTAAAATTCATTTTTTGTGTATTTTTGTGTATGTAATGCGCACGTTACCACTATCTTGCGGAAACTAGATTACCCACCATAGACGTGTGCACGAAATTTGATGGCTATCCTGAGGGAACTAAACTAGAGGTCTAGGACGAGTTTTTGGTGAGTAAAATCTTCTTTTTTAAAATTGGCAACCTATTGTTTCTCTTTTTAAGCTAACCAACGACTTTTTAATGATGCATGCAGAAGGACTTTCAGTTTCCCCCAGGTGAAGACATGGATCTGCTACGGAAGATCTTTGCCAGCATAGCCAACAGTGCACTCCAAAACTTACTTAACAAGTGCACAGACAAAGCGAAAGATAGGTATGAAGATAGCATTTTGGAGTGGAAGGACCGAGGAGTGCCAAGCACATATCATTGGATAATGGCGAATAACTGGCCCAAATTATGCGACTATTGGTGCACCGAAGACTTTGCTAGGCGGAGCGAGCAGAATCAACAAAATAGGGCCTCATCTAGAGAGGGTTCCTTTGCAACCACGCGCTCAGTGAGCTTGCTGGTTCACAAACAAAGATTCGTAAGATGTTTTATTTCATCAAAACAATTAATTTCAATTTCAGTTTACTCGAACTAACCTTGATAATTTTATTTTTGTTGAAATGTTTATTCATAATAGGAGAATGAAAACTAGCGCGAGCCTAGGAGGTCTGACGAGCTGTTCACCATGATGCATACCAGCAGGAAGAAGGGGCAATTTTGTTCCACGAGGGCGAAAAAGGCACAGGTAATAGAACATAACAATCTTTTAATAATATTCATTCTTTGTTGTACTTACTTTATTGTTGTTTTATTTTATAAATTTTGCAGGAAGACTACGATCGGGATATGAGCGCAAAGTATGGGCCTGATCGAGCCCTTTGGCCCTCTTTTGACGCAGACATCTGGTACGCCAACACAGACAATAATGTTCACGGCGATAACTATGGTCTCGGTGCTCTAGGTAAAATACACATATTTAAAATTGTAAATTTGTATTTAAATTTTGTAACGTAATACTAATTATCTTATTTTTAATGTTTCAGGCAAGACGAGATCGCTGTATCGTCCAGGTGGGTCCCAGACGTCTTCTTCGCAATTGCAATCGCAATCATATTCTTCGGCGCTGCCTCCTCTCAGGTAAGAAGACATAAATGCAATTTCAGGTCAGGTGTTGGGCGTGCTTCAACCACAGATCAACCAATTTATGGAGGAGTTGAGGCGTAGCGTGGGACGTTATTTGTCTCATCAGGTACGAAATTCGATTTTTGGGTATGTTTCAATCCAATAAGGGCATCCACAACCAATAAGGACACCAAGTATGGCAAATCAACTAACGGAACAGTAAACTCCTAAAAATTCTAAACCCTAAACCCTAAACAGTAAACTCTTAACATTAAACCCTAAAATTTTTAGTTATATTCTCATAAGGAGGTTCTAGCTCGCACCATGCATCGAACCTCGATACTCAGGATGACAGCGGGGATGATATCGGAGATGACTATATCTAGTTTTAGGACATTTTGTATGAGTTTTAGATATTCGATTTTTATGTCGTACTTTAGATATTTTATTTTAATGTTGTACTTTAGATATTTGATATTTGATGTTTATGTAGTACTTTAGATATTTCATGTTTATGTCATTTTGTGAATTGCTTGGTACTTTACGTACCAATTAAATTGCTTGTGAATTCTTTTTAAATTGCTTGGTGCTTGGTACATTTCGTACCAGTATTTTATATTGTATATTTGAATTGCTGGTGAATAGTTTGGTATGTTTCGTACCAATTGGGGCTGGAGAAAAATAAATGAACAGAATGGGTTGTTATATTTGTTTGGTACAGTTCGTACCAATTGGGAAAAAGAAAAATAACAAAAAAATACCAAAAAAAAAATTATCCTTCTGCGACCGATTTTGGGCCCATCAGCAACCGCCCAATCGGTCTCTGATGGTCTTCCGCCATGTCAGCATATAGCATCAGCGACCGATGAAGCTATAGGGGCATCTGCGACCGGCGCCTTACCCTTCAGCGACCGGTGACGCCAGTGGGAGGGCATCAACGACGGAGCAACTGCGACCGGCCCTTCTGGACCAATTTCGGCCTTCTGCGACCGGCGCCTTACCCTTCTGTGACCGATTTGGCCAGTCGCAGAACGGTTCCGTTGCTGTAGTGTAGGGATGTGGGTTGAATTTAAGGTATTTAAAGTTTAAAGTGCTTTAATGGTCAATGAAGTAGGGTTTTGGGTTTAATTAATTTAAGGGTATTTAGGGTTTAAAATGTTTTGTTATCTCCTCACATGGAGGTTCAAACTCGACCCAATGCATCGATGCCTGATATCCAGGATGATGCCGGGGATGAGGGGGTGAAAGACGATAGTGACGACTCAGATGATCAGATGTAGGTTTATGTTTACGTTTATATTTATGTTATTTGGTACAATACAGTGAATATATTTGGTACTTGTATTACATGCACTTGATGCTTGATATTTGGTATTTATCTATTCATTATGTTTGGTTTGTTTAAAAGATATGTGATGTTATTTATGTTATTTGTCATGTTTGGTTTGATATTTGATATTTTGATATAGGATGACACTTTTTATTTATGTTATTTGATATCTTTTTTGTATGTCAATATTGAATTGTTGTACGATATTTGATATTTGCTTATCCCTTGTAAGTTTTTGTATGTCAATATTCCGTATATATAAATCCTAAGTGGGCTTCGATAACGGCACTCTGGTAGGATATACAAATGTACAAATTTAATTTTTTTTTAAATCCTAAGTGGGCTTCGATAACGGCACTCTGGTAGGATATACAAATGTACAAATTTAATTTTTTTTTATATAAAACAATGGGAGGAGAAAATTGTCAAAAATTAGAAGTGATAAAATATGGATTTGTCGAAGCATTATGGCATTAATATATATATATATATATATATATATATATATATATATATATATATAATATGGATTATATATTACCTAACTTTTATCAAACGTTTGTTCCTAACTTTTATAGAGAGTGGCTAAGATACAAACGTTTGTTCCTAGTCTCCGGAACAAACGTTTCGGTTCTCTGATTTTCGAAGTCCAAACAGTCAATCCAAAATGTTAGATATTCAATCTATATTAAAATGTGCTTGGAGACCAAATTTTACATTTTTTGAAAGTTTTTACTATTTATTAAGATGGTTTGAAAATCGTCAATTTTATTAAACTTTTGCACCATTGAAAAACAGCGATTTTCAAATCAGCTTAATTAATAAATAGTAAAAGAATTCTAAAAAATGTAAAATTTAGTCTCCAAGTACATTTTAATATAGATTGAATATCTAATGGTTTGGACTTTGAAAATTGGAGAACCGAAACGTTTGTTCTGGAGGCTAGGAACAAATGTTTGTATCTTAGCCACTCTCTCTCTATATATATAATATGGATTTTATATTACCTAACTTTTATAAATTAAAATTTATTCTTGAATTTTTTTTTTATCTCTAATTTACCCTTACCTTTCAAACATAATATTTAAGAATATTATATGAAAGTAAGAAAATAACTCTTCTCATTTATCCTTTAATTTCTCTCTAGACATTTCTAAATTGACGATTTAGATGACCTTTTTTTTCCCTAAAATCGAACCCATACTGAGATGATTTTTCACTGAAATTAGCTACATGAACAATTTTATGCAAAATCAATTTCATAAATTTGTGAGAACCTGTATCAATTTTTTAGTCATAAATATTATTTGTCATTTTTTTGTCATGTTTTTGTCAAGCATGTATCATCCTTATATTTATAAATCTCTAATAGAGATTAGAGAGCTTCCAAGCAATTCATACAAAATTATTATCATACCCTTTCACCAACGTACAAGAGTACTATTATTGTTTTGTTGCATTATTTATAAACTAGTGCAACAATTATGAAAATACGTCAAGTAAAATAGAATACCATGAATCCTATAAATTAAAGGGTGGGAGTTTTGTCCAAACGGCTTTGGACAAAGTCTCATCCAAAGTCAAATCAAAACCGTCTGATCTGTATCAAAATTCGTACAGACATTTAGATTCAATGAGCCATTTAAATTTATTAAGTTTTAAATATGTTTGCACGAATCTCAATGAAAATCGAACGTTTAAGCTTGACTTTGGATGAGGCCTTATCCAAAGCCCTTTAGACAAAACCCAATCCCTAAATTAAATAAGCATGATGTCCCACATATATCCAAATTGGTTGCATATTAATAAACATTTTTATTGAAAAGGGCAACGCTGTCCAACCCAACCCAAATTACAAATTGAAAAGTTATAAATTAGTCAAGCTAATTCTTGAAAATTGATGAGTTTACTGAGTGGGTTAGGAAAATTATAAAATTATACATATTTCAGTGGAGTCTGGAGATTTCTATAGGAATTATAAATAAGATGTCTTGATTTGCATTTTGAACCAAGGAAGCGAATCGGTACATTTTATAGGGAAGGGAATCGGTACATTTTATATCTTGTAGACAATTTGCAAGAAATGTATTAATATATATTGTTATATCTGATAAAATAATAGAAAACAAAGAAGTAATAATGGGCTCAACCAGAGCTGTAAATATATGACGCGGCCCAAAAGAATTATTCCTCATTGTTTAGTTCTCTTCCTCCATCAAACAACAGCCCAGCCCAATTAATTACATGTGTCTAAATTAATCATTGAATCGGACACTCCACACCGACACACAGTGCCAAAAGGGACAATTAATTTCACTTGGCACTGTAACTACTTCGGCTTTGGCTGAGCAGCACAACTTACCTTGGCTCAAAACTATTTGCACTTTCTTCTGTAGATGTCAAAGCCCTTATGTTATGATTTATTTGTGTCGAATAACTTTCTCTTCAAGAAATTTCTTCTGTACACTTTCTTGTACGAATTATCATCTCATGATACTCTGCTTATAAGAACAGAGAAGCGGAATGAAGTTCCAATTGTTGCACGAATTATCTGTAATGTCTTATCGAAGTACACTTTCTTTCTTATAGGTACAACGTATGTATTAGAAATATCAAGTACTCATCATTTGCTTCAGTATCAAAATTGTTGACTTCAGCTATCATCTTGAGAAGTTGAGGATTTTATAATTAGGGAAGTGCCATGACAAAACAAACATTCTAATATACCACATGATAAAACATACAGGAGAAAGAAACGGCAAGCTATATATGACTTGAAAAAACATCAGCAATTAAGGTTTTCTTCATATCATAGCATTTCTTGTTCCCGTATATTTTTGAAAAATTAACCAAAAATCATGTTCCAGATTCATAATAAAAATTAAACATGAAACGAAAGAAAATCATGGATTAACACACTTAAAATTCATCTAGTTGTCCAAAAGAATAAATAGTTCACACACTTCAATGAGGTTTATCACACCAAGAACACGATAACCGTTTATTACAATAGCACAATAAGACCAAACAAAAGTACAAGTTAAGATAGATAGCAACAATAGCAAAGAAAAATATTTGATACAATAAAAGCAAACTTAAATATTCCATTGTTTGAAGCACACCAAAGCGAAGGCACATCTGACAAAAGAAAAGAACCGACTGGAAAGGCACAAATCTTAATGTCTTCTTCAATTTGCAGTAGAGGATGACCACATCTAAGGACCTATATGAGATTTGGTATTTCAAAAGAGATTAGTAAATGGAATAAGCTTATAAACAAATATAATAAGATTATTTGGATATCTAAAAAGAAAGAATTTTATTTTACTGCACCTTAATCGTAGCATCATTGAGACCTCAATTTTGCCCGCAATCAGATCATTCTTGGAAATACATGCACTTCGAGAAGCCTTCTTTTATTTTATTTTGGCAAGATACAGAAACACTAAAAGCAAATCGGGGTTCCAAGGGTTCTCCGATCAATCTCCAGGTTTTTTTTAATTTTAGGACTAAAAACCAAAACAAGCAAAAACACTTACATGACTACAAATACAGAAGTCGCCACACAAAAACACAACACAACACTGATTTTCTTGGGCATAAAACACTAACCAACCAATATACTTCTACATATAAAACTCAATATTGTTTTTATTTTTCTTTTTCAATTTTCTTCTTTTTCTCATTTTTTTCCTTTTTTTTTTCTTTAACAAAATAGCAAATACAAAGCAGGAGAGCATAAGCGAGAAGCTATGGGAACTCATCTATTGTTGTTTTCCTCTTCTTTTATTTCCAGCACAATTGAAACTTCATCTTCAAACTGCAAATAGTTGAATAAACTGTTGATTAATGTTTTCAGTAGAACCAAAATTACAAATAATCCAACCAACAGATAGAGAAAAACACATTAATTAACTTCATATTGTTAATCAACTCCTAGTTTTTGGAAAGATTGTTTTAATTCTATCGGTATTCGATATTCGGACAAATAATTAATTAGCGAAGCATAAATCACTGTACATTAAAGTTGGGTTCTACATGACCTAAGTGCTGTCATTTAGAACTTGGCAAGAACAAAAAAAAAACATCCATGAACCAGATGCACCTAAAGGGGTCTAACTACCTCTGTTAAATGTATATCCTGTAACTGCTTTCTGGACATGAATATTCTAACATTTACCCAAATGGTGATCAAGGATACAAAATCATGAAATTAAAAACCTTCCTGTACCTCTATGTACCAGTTGAATCTTTTGATTTTTACCAGCTGCAAACTCATTGGTCCCAATTAAATTATTAATGCATTTTCCACGTTTTCCTAGGTTCTTTTCCCATTGCTATTTTGTTGCTTCTTTATATGAGTAGATCCACTGAAGTCAGATATTTACTTCTAATGAAATCTCAAACACTGTGCTTTAGCAAAAAAAACACACACACACATGCACACAGTAAACAATACCAAAAGTGGTATGCATAATAAAAAAATCTAGTATTAGTTGAACAGATTTCGGCCTCCAGAATATGAAACTAAAATTCGTGGGCTTAAGCATTTGGTAGGCTTGTAAATAACATTATGCAGAAGCTGCAAATTAAAACAAAATACTTTGAATTGGGCAAATAGAAATTACCTTAATTGTGCCGTCATTGAGACTTCCATTATACTTCTACATTAAAAAACACAATACTGACTTTTTCTCTTTTTTTTCTTTTTTTCTATTTTTTTCTATTTTTTTTCAATTTCCTTATTTTTATCATTTTTTCTTTTTTTTTTAACAAAATAGCAAATACAAAGCTGGAGAGCATAAGCGAGAAGCTACAGGAAACTCATCTATTGTTTTCTCCTCTTCTTTTATTTCCAGAACAATTGATGTTGAATATTGATACAAAATTAGAGTCTGAATATTCCAGATTTAGAGATCTGGATGCAACATGTTGTGCTCTATTTTTAGGCATGTAGTTGAGTTAGTGGGGTCTATAATTAGTCATGTACGTCCTGTTTGTAATAGCTGGATACGTGGGGTATAATTCTAATTTGGGGACTACTTGATATAGGAGGATAGTTAGTGGGGTACTAAATTTAGATGTTTCAGATTTAGTGTTTTTGTTTAGCTATAAATTCAGATGTACTTTGTATCCGAATTAAGGAAGCAATAGAAGTTAATTTCAGCAGCAAATTTATTCTCTCTATTGTTGTATCCTTCAGAAATTTCCAACAAAGTGGTATCAGAGCCAGGTTGATCAACTTTGGGGCGTTTTCATGGCAGAAAACGGCAGCACCATGGTGAATGTCACACAACCAGCAATACCTCTCTTCAAAGGCGAAAACTATGTTTTTTGGAGCATCAAGACGACGACCTTGTTCAAGTCTCATGGCCTATGGGACTTGATAGCAAATGGAGTTCCTAATCCAGATCCTAATCCGCAAGAGAATTAGAAGAAAGATGCACGAGCGTTGTTTTTCATCCAACAAGCAGTGCATGATACCATCTTCTCGAAAATTGCAGCAGCCACCAACGCAAAGGAGGCATGGACAACCCTGAAAACAGCATTTCAAGGGAGTACTCGAGTCATGGCAATCAAACTTCAAGGCCTACGCAGGGACTTTGAAACATTGCAGATGAACAAGGAAGAATCAGTCCAAATTTTCCTTTCAAGAGTACAAGAGGTGGTCAATCAAATCCGAGCATTTGGAGACACCATGGAGGAGAAGACGGTGGTGGCAAAGGTGTTGAGAAGCCTAACACCCAAGTTTGATCATGTGGTAGCAGCAATCGAAGAGTCCAAAGATCTAGCAACCTACACCTTTGATGAACTCATGGGGTCACTGCAGACTCATGAAGCAAGGATGTCAAAGGCTGAAGATAAAGGCGACGACAAGGCATTTTACATGAAGGGGGAGTCATCAAGAGGCAGATCTAATGGCTACCCAAGAGGCCGAGGCAGAGGAAGAAATAATTCCAGCAGAGGCAGAGACAATCCCAGCAGAGGAAGAACAAACTCCAGCAGAGGAGGAAGAGGTCGAGGCAGACCAGCAGAAGTACATGATGATTTCAAGAGAGAAGTTCAATGTTACTACTGCAACAAATACGGGCATTATCAAGCAGATTGCTACAAGAAGCAAAGAGAAGAGAGTCAAGCAAATTACATAGAAGAGGAGGATATGCAACCAACTCTCTTCATGGCATACACCGAAAGCAAGATTGACGCAAGCAACAAGGGCACAGTAGGAGTGCACATAAAAGAAAATGGTGGTAGCAGTCCAGAAAGTGGCAAAATCATGGTGAGTAGAAATTTTTTGTTTGATGAAAAAGTCCTCAAGGTGGAGAATGTAGGGCTCATTCGTCAGAGGCCGTTGAAGCTGGTGTACAACCATGATATACGGCTGGCTCAGATGTCAGAAAAATGTAGTTTCAAGGTGTTGAGAGATATTGTGATGAAGAGGTTTCCTTCATTAAAATCTGTGCTGATCAAGTACAAGGATTCTGATGGGGATCTGGTTACCATTACTGATACACAAGTGCTGAGGATGGCAGAATCATGTTTCCACCAGCCTGTACAGATGGAGGCAGAGAAAGAAGAAAAGGGACTTTCCTTGATGGGACTACATATTGTAGAAATCAATCCTGAGCAAGAGCCAACAATCACAGAGGAGGAAACTGAAGTTCTTGTTTCCACCACAAACTTAAATGAAGTACCCAAAGAGGCCACAGCTGGAGCAGATGTTAACATGCAGGATTCGAAACCTGAAGCAGATGCTGGTGCTGCTGCTCCTAGGAGTGAAATTTGCGCCACAGAATCTGATGAGAAGTATGTGCAGATGGAAACCGAGACCAAGGTGGACTCTAAGAAGAAAGTAAAGAAGACCAATGTGTCAGTGCAAGAAATGGTATATGGTGCATTGTCAGCTGAGGAGGCAAAGACAAGAAAGAAGGAGAAAGAAAAGGAGAAGCAATTGAAGAAGATGCTAGAGAGCAAGCTTCTAACTAGGAAACAAAAGGAGGAGCAGAGAAAATTAGAAGCTATGAGACGGCAGTTCCTTGCACAAAGTGCTGAGGGTTTGGGCAGTACAAGTTCTGGTACAACTGAGGTTAAAGAGAGGCCGAAATATGAGACAAAGAAGCAAAAGCACAAGGTGGTTGAAAAGGAGGTCATGAAGGCTGATAATGATGTGGAAGAATCCACGGTGGATGATGAATCAGCCGAGTCACAATCTCAGGTAGCTACTATCGAAGAGGCTAAAGAGCAGATAGAAGAGGTGAAACCGACATGGGAGGATGACAATTGGGATACGAAGATCTGGAATGATGACTCAGAGGAAGAAGATGATGTTGAAGCTTGGAGTTGGCAATTTTGTATCAAGGGGGAGTGTTGAATATTGATACAAAATTAGAGTCTGAATATTCCAGATTTAGAGATCTGGATGCAACATGTTGTGTTCTATTTTTAGGCATGTAGTTGAGTTAGTGGGGTCTATAATTAGTCATGTACGTCCTGTTTGTAATAGCTGGATACGTGGGGTATAATTCTAATTTGGGGACTACTTGATATAGGAGGATAGTTAGTGGGGTACTAAATTTAGATGTTTCAGATTTAGTGTTTTTGTTTAGCTATAAATTCAGATGTACTTTGTATCCGAATTAAGGAAGCAATAGAAGTTAATTTCAGCAGCAAATTTATTCTCTCTATTGTTGTATCCTTCAGAAATTTCCAACAATTGAAACTTCATCTTCAAACTGCAAATAATTGAATAATCTGTTGATTAGTGTTTGCAATAGCACCAAAATCACAAACAATCGAATCAATAGATGGAGAACAACACATTACCTTCATATTTTTAATCAACTCGTGTTTTTGAAAAGATTGTCTTAATTCTGTACATTATTCCGTATGTTTGGAGAAATAATTGATTAGTGAAGCATAAATTACTTTACATTAAAGTTGGGTTCTACAGCAGAAGCTGCAAATTACTACAAAATTCTTTGGATTGTGCAAATAGAAATTACCTTTTTAGGTTGTTATTAGCTTGTTAGGGATGTGGGAAATCTTATGCCAATTTGGATGATTTGGATCGTTGCAACTCCTTGTGAACTCTTCGTCGCAGAAATGAATTTGAATCAACTGGACTGATGGTGGCACTTCTGGGAGAGAGCTTAGATTTTCACAGTGAAAGATATACAGATCTCTGAGAGAATGAAGGCACAACAAATTGGGCAGCGAGCGCATTTTACAACTAGAAAATTTAATTTCTCTGAGGGAAGAGAGAGAACAAAACACCTTACATTCTTCTTGAGAAAAGTATTCTTGCTGTGCACCATGAAGCTCTAGAGAAACCAGAGATGAAAACCCATCTCTTGAGACAAGTTGTTCAAGCAGTGACCATCTGCTGATGCGAAGTTCTTTCAACTGGGGCAGCTTATCAGCATCTGAATAACATTCGAGCTTCCCACACCCAAGCACCGTCAAACATTTAAGATTCTTCAACTCACTTAAGCCCCTTAGTGAAGCAAGGTTTGAGCAATAACGTAATTGTAGGGTACTGAGTGCCTTCAAATGACCGAGATGCAAGTGTTCTATGCATACTAGACCCGATAGCGAAACCGTTTTAGAACACTAGATTTAGTTTTCCTCCTGCGTGATGATGATGTTACTTCAACAGTGTCACTGCTGCTTGCAACATCTAATGATGTTTCAAAAGTGAGGTTGGGGCAGCAAGTTATGCAGAGTATTGTAAGGGTGTTATGAGTGTCAAACCCACCAATTGAGGAAAGCAATAGGCATCCCTTAATATGGAGAAAGAAAAGATTGGTGAGGGAACTAAGGACCTCTTTAGGTATACATGTAATTGTTATGATATCTTCTAACGTCAGACTGGTCAGGGAGGTAACTCCTTGGAAACACTCGGCTAAGATTTTGTCTGAGATGAAGCACGTTTTAATGGAAAGTTTCTTGAGGGATGGGGGCAGGAATAGTTCACTATTAAAATCTTTAAGTTGGCAAATGATGTCTAACCTTTCCTCTAACCTTGTCTGGGATATTCGTGTGCCCTTTGTTGACATTATCATCTCTAAATCTTCTTTCAATAAAAAAGCAAGAGAGAGGCAACGGAAAATTTCCAATCGAGTTAAATTTAAGGGAAGAGGTATCCAATTCTTCAGCCTTGGAAGATTATAGATGGTAAGAGGTTGGAGATCCGATAGTTCATTTATTCTGTATAGGGCTTCCAGGCCTCCACAGTCAACAAGTTTGAGATGCTCGAGATGAATAATGTAATCATGATTTTCTAAAATCCAACTGGGAAACCTCTTACCACTGTATCCTTTAATAGCCACCTCTTGTATTTCGGGTGGTGGACAAAGGCCCTCCAGAATATCAACATCATTGTCTCTCAAGACATCTCCACTTTCATAATCCCAAGAAAAAAGTAAATAATGGAGGCCCTTTTTTTCCGATAACTTCGCTTGATAGGCCTCCTCTTTAGTTTTAACATTCTCTAGACCATAAATAGATAATGATCCAAAAAGGTCGTTGAGATTCTCCAACTGTTTCAGCTCAAACCCCCTTTCCATTCTAACATGAAACTTTTTTAGCTCCTGAAGTGATATCATTTTCCCAACATCAGGGATCTCACTCCGGGTATATAAGAAACGTAATTGGTAAAGTCTGTTTAGTGATACATAATGTGCATCTTTTACAATTCTCCCAAACTCCAGGTAGCGTAGGTTTCTCAACTGAACCACCTTCTTATGAGCTCTTTTATCATAAATCTCTTCTATTACCACTACATATAATTTCCTTAACTTTGTGAAAAGAGCATTCAGGTCCCCTTCTTTTAAAGAGAAATATGAATTTGATGTTGAAGCAATAATTGTACGTAGATCTTTGAGTTTGCATATTTTCTCCACATAATCCCCAAACATCTGATATTCAACATATATGGCGAGTATGGGCAGGGATTTCCTTTTTCTCTCCATTTTCAATTCTAAAAGATTCACCTTCAGAAGCATATTGGGCTAGATCATGCATTAGGTCATGCATAGAGAAACATTTACTATTCCATTTGTCAATTTGAAAGAAAGAGCTAGAAATTAACTCAAAAAAATACTGATTACCAATATCCTTCATATGTTCATTACTATCCTTGGTTTCAAGGAAACCCTCTGCAATCCATAAATTAACCAAATAGTCATGCTCAACTAGATACCCTTTAGGAAACAAGCTGCAAAATGCAAAGCATCGTTGCAATGGGGGAGGGAGGTGCTGATAGCTCAAAAATAGTGCTCCCATGGTATCATTTAACAAGTTTCTATTTAGCATGGATGACCAAAATTCTGGGTCTATCCTTCGACGCAATTGAGCTCCCACAGTCTTTGCCGCTAATGGCGATCGACATAATTTTGCCGCAATCTTCTCTCCTATGAACATTAACCTTCCCTTCATGTGATCGTCACTGATTTGCGCATCACCTATTGCATTACTGATGAATAGCGACATGAATTGTTCATCATCAAGTTCCCGCAATGGGATTGGGTTCATAGCACCCAAAGCTTTTGCTGCCGCTTCAATCCGAGTAGTAACCAATATTTTGCTACCTCTCTTACCAGCTCTTAAAGGGACAAATAGCTGCTCTAGTTCCTGTTCACTAACCCCTTTATCACACCAAACATCATCCAACACCAGAAAGTACCTTTCTCCCCTTAATTTCTCTTCAAGTTTAGATTGTAGCCCTTCGAGACTACCAAAATTGGGACAAACCTCCTTAAAAGCAGACTCCCAAATCATTCTCAAAATGGCATGAACACTAAAGTTTTGAGAAACATGAGCCCATATGACACGGTCAAAGTACTTGACTTCTCTCTCATAATCACAAACATATTGTGCCATGGTCGTCTTTCCCAACCCGCCCATTCCCCATATTCCAATAACAGAGTAACACTTAGCATTACTGGACAATTCCGGGAAATTCTCCCGCAACAATTTTACGATGTCATCCCTGTCCTTATCATGACCAATAACCATGGAACCCGGACCAGAAATGGTTTCCCTGTACTGTTCATTAGAGCTCCGAGTTATACTATTGCCACTAGTGCTTGGTAGGTTCAGCAGGGCAACAAATTCCATTCCTTCATTAACATTTTTTTCCAAATTCTCAAGGCTTTTAATCAGATATTTCTTCTGAGATGAAAATTTGGGTAACCTGCCTATTAATTTCATAAAATTACATTTAGAAGTAGGAGGGAAGTGGGAATTGACCTCCTTTTCGAGCCGCTCGTACTCGACTAAACCGAGCACATGCTCAGCCTCATAGAATGCATACTTGAGCTTCCGAAGCCACTTCTCCAGCAACGGCCGGTGGGGGCTATTCTGTGCAGCATCTGTCAGGATGAGCAGCTGTAGGTGGAGCGTGGTCTCAAGTTTTTCCAATTTTACAAGAAGGGTTTGCTTTCGAGACTGGAATTGTGGATCTATGCTGAATACATCAAAGCATTTGTTCAATAAACGGGTTAGTACAGGGGAGATCAGCCAACCGGCGGCTGAGAAACTCCAGTTGATTGCAGCGGTGGTAAACGGATCCACCATGGATCCGTCTCATGAATCTGGGTTCGATACTGAGTTCTGGGTCAAAGGGGGGGAGAGAGAGAGAGAGAGAGAGAGAGGAGAGTGTTATGTGTTGTTTGCTAGTGTTGTGTGCTAGTGTGCGAGAGAGAGAGAGGGAAATTAGTCAAAGATAGTGTTGTGTGCTTTTTTTTCTTGAAGGAACATGCCCACATGGGCAGGAATTACATAAACCAAAAGTCCAAAACCAACATGTGATGTGTTCCTGTGAGATCGGCAATCTTATATCGGCATTCAACAAAAATTACAACTGGTTGAACTCACTTTCTTATTAAAAATGGGATCGTATAAGATAAACTTCATGAAACATACTTCAGACTATTCATTTTACAAAAGGTATAAACTCACTTTCTTATTTGAATAGATACGATGCAAGATGGTATATATAGACGACTATAGAGTAAATGATTAATTACAGCTATATCTATTTTTCTCAAAAATGTCTATTAAGTTCATAAAATTTTAATTTATAAATATGATCCAACATGCTATCAACATACTCATGACATATTTTGGGTGGCAATATATCTTAATTAGTAAATGGATCTGCAATTATAAATTTTGTGTCAATAACATAAAGAAAGGAAGCTCACCGATTTATTTTCTATAATATAAAAAATTAAATATATAACATTAAATTAGATCGTAAAATTTGAAAATCTAGTACTTAGCAGGTGAAGGCTGCAGGGGCCACATATATAATGTCGCAAGAAACAAGGCTGATCTAGTTTATTGTTAAATTAATAGCATGCTTAGCAATAAAAGAAGTGCATGCATCTTTGGCTGTCTGTTTCCCATTATCTGAATTCTTGAATAAATTAACATGCCAATGCAACTAATTTATAACTATTTTTAATCCGGAACTTCGCCTAATGACCCATTAATAAAGATTATCATGATTACTTGAGTAGGCATCGTCATACACCACAACACATTGTTTTTTCTCCTTTTGATACTCTGAGGATATATAAATATAATTTCTTTCAACGAGAAATATATTTTTGTACTAAAAGTTTATTTATGAAAACTAAAAAAATAATTTTTAAACATATTTATAATTATGTAATTCTAGTTTTGACTAGATCTTTGAAATAATTTTTTGACTTTGTAATTTCATATGGATGTAATTTAAAATTTTATACACAACATAATGTAAAGTTCATATTCTAGTCTAAAGCAAATTTAAATAACAAAAAACAATACAATGAGTTCCACAAGATAGTTATGATAATGTGTTATACCCCTTGATTTTACCACAAACAAAAGTATATCAGTTCTGACACCTCTTGATGGTACTGTACTCGGTTACTCCTCTTTCAAACGGTGCTTTTAATTATGGACTACTTTTTTACATAAATTTTTTTTATGGACCTTCTTTCTTATGAACCGGGAGAGCGGTCTGGTGGACAGACATTCGAACCGTATCACAATTCACACATATAAAGATCGAACAACTCTAATCTGACATGATCAAAATTGATCCAATGCCCATGGAGCCACAAAATTGATCAAAATTGCGCTATGCGTAGTACTATAACCACTCTCAACGAAAAAGAAAGAGAAATAATAATAGGCTCAACCAGAAGTGTAAATATATGGCTCGGCCCAAAAGAATTTATCTTTTAATTGGGCGACCTGTCCATTAGCCCATTAATTACCCAATAGACAGACAGATCTGAGAGTATGGGAAGTGTAAAAGGTATTTATTATCCTCATTGTTTGGTTCTTTTCCTCCACAAATGCCAGTCCACCCCAATTACATGTGCCAAAAGCGATCGTTGAATCGGACACTCGTATCCACACACCACACCGACACTGACACCAACACACACAGAGCACAGTGGCAAAAGCCCAAAAGAGAAAAACCAAAACCATCCCCTGTTGCCAATTCAAAGCGCCTGAAGAGATTCAGCGATCACTCTTTCCTCATTCTCTCTCTCTCTCTCTCTAGAAAATATTAAAAAAAATATAGAAACAGAAAGAGTACTTGTAGCTAGATTTTATTGAGTAAAAAGAACAGTAAGAATTTGACCGATCTAAACTACCGATCCAAAAAGTTTGTGTCGGTAAAATGACATGGTTGGTAGAGGATGCAAGTAGAAAGAAAAAGTTAATGCTCTTGACTAGTCCTTTTAATTTATTTTTTGTGCTTTCTAGAATTTCTTTTAGGAAATATTCCTGGGGCACACATGAAATTCAGAAATTATATTTACAAGGTCAGGTGAAAGCACACGTGGGCCACCTAATTCTACCCCAACACCAGTCATGCTGTTATGGATCACTATTTTCTGGTATTAAGTACAATACAAAGCTGAAACTGCTCAATCAACGGTACTGGACCTTGCCGAGTCAGGCACGGAATCCAATCAGAGTAGAATTCTTCCATTCGAGCGAGAAAATCTGAAGCAAATTGATATGTTTTCTTAAGCAAAACTGATTTGTACATGCTCTAATCAATTTGAATTAATTTTCAACCCTCCCCCTTAATTCACAATTGATTATACCAGGTTTGATTCTGAATTCTTCAAAACTTTTCTCTTGCCATTGCCTTCAGCAGAATGTCAGCCTTCTGTTCTTCAGAACTTGCACCCTTGATTTCCATTGTTCTTGCTGCTACCAATTCTTCTTGCAATTCTTGATTCCATGTTTCATTTCCTGCTGCTTCTTCAAAGGTTGTGGATCTTTGCCTTCCACCTTCATACGCCATGAAAAGTGTGGGTAGCTCTTTCTTTTCTTCTTCATAGCACGCTTGCTGATCTTTCCTTTGTTTTCTAAAACAATCGGCTTGCACATACTCATATCTTTTATGTCGTGCTGAAACAAGGACATGCCAAATCTACAATGGCCACGTCCACCTCTGTCCGGAGAGGACTCCCCCTTTATGTAGAATGCCCTTTTATCGCCTTTCTCCTCTGATATGGACTTTTCTTCATGGGTCTGCAACGATCCCATCAGTTCATCAAAGGAATAAGTTGAAAGATCCTTTGATTCTTCAATTGTTGCCACCACGTGATCATTTTGATTCTTCTAGTTGTTTTTCATCTTGTACTGGATCCTTGAACACAAGAAGCCAACTCCAACACCTGGCATACACAAAGTTGATAAAATATCTATGCTAAGCGTGAAGATTGATGCTTTGGAATCAGCATTGAACAAGCAGACCAAGCAGCAAACTGTAGCAGCAGTCAATGCCGCAACAGCATGTGGCTATTGTGGAGGAGCGCATGAGATGACCGAATGCACGAATGTGACGGAAACTGAGAAAGAAACAGAGCAAGTAAACGCCATCAAATAACAGCTTTCGACCTCAGCCCGCCTACAATTCGTACCAGCCTAATAACTGAAACCATCCAAATTTCTCATACGCAAACAATCAAAGACCTGCTACACCTCAACCGAATTACCAACCGAGGCAGTACAACCAACCACAGCAACCTGACATCACATCACAAATAGAGAGATTTCTAGAGAAGCAAGACAAGGCTAACGTCGAAATCACGCAAAAGATCGAATCCTTAACAAACCGCAGCAAAGACTTAGAGGATTATGTCTCTAAGATGGCAAAATAACTCTCGAGCATCACACGTGAAAAAGGCAAATTTTCTGGCCAACCGGAAAAAAATCTAAGAGAGACTTGCAAAAGCATAACGTTAAGGAGTGGTACAGCTTATAAGGGACCTCCAATGCCCGATCTAACTTTCGATGAGATGCATGCAGAACCATCACATTTTGAGAAATACGAGCCGCAACAACCGGAGCCGCCCGTATTCGAAATGCAAGCATACCCTATTGAGGAGCAGAATGACACTGTAGGTGGAGACGAACGACAAACCGAACCTGAATACATCACACCACCATCCTACAAGCCACCCCTGCCATTTGATCGCTCAAGACACTGAACCAATATTCTCTGTCGATCGACCTCGATTATACTACTCGATAGGATTGTGCGCTTGCAGTCCGAATCGATAGCATTTTCGAGTTTATAAATTTTAAAAGAAAATATCGCTCTCTTTTGAGTGATCAAGCATCATCGTCCTCAACAGTGACACAGTCTATTGTACGGCTGTCAACAAATGTGCCTGTCTGGAGTCATCTGCTCAAACTAACTCCGGAAGAAATCAACTCCCATAGGTTTGTCGTGCGGGGTCTGGATGTACGTCTTCCTCAAGCAGAATCTATGCGCATAAGCCGGACATGTAATCCCATTGGGCTTACCCCAATCTGTCTTTCGTGGTTGTGGACAGCCGAATGGGAACCTCGTCCACGACCAATGAATGAGGAGACCAACTGGACCATAAAAATTATGTTTGTTTCTCTATTTAGATACAAGTTGCAGTTAATTTTCTGGTTCTTTTTGTGTAACAATTTATTTATTTATATTACAAACAAGCAAAAAATAATTTATACCTGCCACGAAGTGCATAAGCCCAGATATAGACATGCCAAGACCGCAGCATCCCAGTTCATCTGTTTTGGCTTGACCAAGTCCCTCAGCCACTCAAGCAAACAACCTGGGACAGTGCTCCCTGATAAATCTGGGAACAGCTAGCAAGCGAACATGTCCATGATGTAAGTCCGGGTCCACCGATCTACTGTCTCGACATCAGCAACGCGTCTAGGACTCCACTGTAAATTCAAACTAATTTAGTCAAAATTGCGAAAAGTACCATCAAATAATTAATTTTATAAAATAAAAATTACCTGAACCGCTCACGCAAGTGTTGTAAACTAATGTCATTCTTGGAGTAGATGAACCCCTTCTTGGTGATCCTCCGCTTCATCAGATTGTTGACCAGCAGGTTGGTAATGAGCTGTGAGAAGTCTCCATACTCCACACCCGTCACAGCCTCTCCAGTAATGGGCAGGCCCCATAGACAACTCACGTCCTGGAGATACACCGTCACAGCCTCTCTAGTAATGTGTGCGTCTCCGGCCGCCACCTCTCGACCAACGCAGATATAAGAGCGACATCTGCATTTAAGTCACTAAGCAAGACACATGCCACAGACCCATCCTCTGTAACGCTGGCACAAATCACTCGTCGTAGAAGATATTCATCTGGTTATTCCGTGTCGACGTGAGGTTAAGAGTCTACATTTAATTTCAAAATAAACAAAAATAATTTTTTTTAATTTATTCAAATGAATATGTATATTATTTGCAAGTAGTTAACAAATGTAAACTTACATATGAATTTCTGATCTTGTTGTCCTTGTACGAAAACTAGCAAACGGGGCTAATACTCTCCTTCATGAAGTGCGGAAAGGCGGTCCGGGCCAACTCCATATCCAAATCCACATCATCGTGAGGCAGACTGGTTTGTTCGGTCCCGTTTGTTGACGCCATACTACAATTGGGTGCATTTCTTGTCAATTTTGGTCTAAAGTACCACAAATATGGTACATTTATAATTTACTAATTTTTTGACACCATCGGTAAAAAAAAAAGGTTCAATTTTGGGTTAATTCAAACAATACAAGGTAAATTTGGTGCATTTCTAGTCAATTTTGGTCCAAAATACCACAAATATGGTACATTATAATTTACTAATTTTTCGACTCCATCGATGAAAAAAAGGGTTCAATTTTGGGTAATTTTAAACAATACAAAATCAATTTGGTCCATTTCTATTCAATTATGGTTTAAAATACCACAAATATTGTAAATTTATAATTTGCTATTTTTTTAACACCATCGTTTAAAAAATGATACAATATTGGGTAAATTACAATACAAGGTCAATTTGGTGCATTTCTAGTCAATTTGGCTAATTTGGTACATTTCTAAAATAATTTGGTCTAAAATACTACAAAATATAGCTAATTTAAAATATTACCAATTTTGGACACCATTCGAACTATTTAATATAATTCTAATCTATTTTGGACTATTTTGGACACCTATAACTAATTCTAGTAAAAAAATAAAAATTACCTTTTTACTCTGGTGCGCATCTCTTTTATAGCACAACCCCCCTTACCCAGTCCGCGCATCAAGGGGTGCGCCTATCCTTTTCGCACACCAACAGGTGTGCTAGCCCAGTCTGCGCACAAGTCTAATTTGGTGCGCGAACTGAGTCCGCGTGGGTGATAGGATTGAAATTAACGTGGGGAGGATGGTAATCATTTAATTTTCATTTTTTCGCTTGTTAACTAAAAAAATTTCGGGAGAGAGAGAACCAAGCGAATTTTACATGAGTTTCATAATTAATGAAATACATATAACATAATAAAAATCGCACCACAGACTTGACCGCTTGATGCAATTTCAAATGGCGAAAAATCAAACCAAATAATGTATGGCTTGAGATTACAATTGAAGAATCTTATCAACCAGTTGGTAAAATTGACGGAAATACTTGTGGTTGGATGTTCTCAAAATATCTTCTCATTAAATTGGAAAATCGACTTCCGTTGAACACTTCAAAGTCCTGTACATAACTGTCGTTGGCATGGGTTCCTTGTCATTTATGCATTTATTTATGAGACAACTAAGTATACATTTTTTTAATAATTAAATTCTCATTATGTAATAATTAAATATGTGTTTTATATGTGGTTAGGATAATTAATGTGGAAGTTCATAACAATATATATGAATTTCTCTTCAAGATCCGCTGCCATCCGATCCGCTTCAAGATTCATACGCACTTGATCAGCTCGAATATTAAAGAGAACATGCACAAATATTGAAGCAGCGTGCACAAATTTTAAAGCGAATTGAACGGCATAGGAGCCCATCAGATTCAAAAGTGAGTCCGGTACCTATGGGACACACTCTTTTCGCGAGAACCAAAGGGCAGGTACCACTTAAATCAACGTGTGATATGTTCCTGCAATATCAACAATGTGATCTCGACATTTCAACAAACAATCCAACTGTAGTTAGTGCACGCGTCATTGAGAATGATTTTCTGTGGCCTACTTAAACCATCTGATTTGTGTGCTAACGTATTGAAACAAGTCAGTTTAAAAAATTATGTATCACCTTAATTAGTATATGTATTATTTTATTAACAAAGTAAAATATCTCATGATCATGAATCAACTATAATCTTCTTCTTCGAAGCCTTTATTCCCAAACTAGTCGGACGATAGAGGAACCATTCAGATTCAAATCTGAATCTGATGGGCTTTTATATGCTTTTAATAAAGGGTAAATGGGTATTTTAAAATTTCAGAATGAGTTTTAATATAAAAGACAATAAAATGAGTAAATTTCTGAGTTTTTGAAGTTTAGAGGGAGAAATACGTAATTTTAAAGTTTAGCAAGGGAAATACATAATTATGAAATTTTTGAGGGGTATACGTGAAATTCCCCCTTAAAAAAAAAGCCTCACTTTGTCCTAAAAAAGGACATTAATTAGTCCCATTTCAGCCACATATATGCTAAGGATTAATTAGCGCAATTATACTTGAAATAAAAGTGGGCATGGACTTGAAACATTCTTGTAGGATACAAACAAACATCTTTCTTAGTTCATCAAATATGAAAAAAAAATGCATATAAAGTAGGCAGCTAGTAATTGGAATTTCTTTTTAATAACGGTATGGGGTCCAATCCAACTATGAAAAAGAGTTATTTGGTATGTATTATTTTTACGGTAATTAATACAAAAATCGTACTTGATGATTATTAATCATCCATTTAACCATATATTATTTGTAATGGGATTTTTCTAACATTTTGTATAGTAGTATTATTTAGATCAGTAATTGATATTTATTAAGGAGTTGGCTACGGTGCTATGCATAGCATAGTGCTACGGCTCAATATTCGAGTTTTCAAAATCCTAACGGTCGATCCGAACCGTTCAACATGATCTCCATATGAATATGTACTTGCAAAACAAATTTTACATTTTTTAGAATTGTTTTACTATTTTCTTAGATAGGTAGAAAAACACCTGATCTGAATGGTACATAATTTTCAGATCATGTGATTTTATACCGATCTAAAAAAATAGTAAAAAGATTCTAGAAAATATAAACTTTGGTTTGTAAGTACATATTCATATGGAGATCATGTTGAACGGTTCGGATCGATCGTTAGAATTTTAAAAACTCAAATATTGAGCCGTAGCACGGAGTCCCTCTATGCTATGCATAGCATATTAGAAATTTCCATTTATTAAATATCAAGTTCAGCAACTGTATACATTTTTGTTTATATAATGCTAGTATGCATATGTTAACTTAGTATATTATTCAGTGCTATTATTCAATATGTTGAATTTGATAATTTCTCCATTAATTCCGAAATATTTACTATACAAAATTTTGGATAGGATTAATAATATAATAATATAATAATAATTATTAAATGTTTCGGACCCAACCCATTTTATAGTATGTCAAGATATTTTTTTTTATCTGAGCTGACCTGGAGAGTCATAGGTCAACTTAATCCTACTTCTTTTATATAAATTTTTATTGATATATATGTGGTCGATAATATTTGATAACAAAAGATATCCCATAGACAGCTCCAAGTCTCTCTACCACTCAAGCAAACAACCAGGGACAGTGCTCCCCAATGAATTTGGGAACAGCCAGCAAGCGAACATGTCCATGATGTAAGTCTGGGTCCACCGATCTTCCGTCTCGACATCAGCATCCGCGTCTAGGACTCCACTGTAAATTCGAACTAATTTAATAAAAATTGCGAAAAGGACCATCAAATAATTAATATTATAAAATAAAAGTTACCTGAACCGCTCCCGCAAGTGTGGTAAACTAATGTCATTCTTGGAGTAGATGAACCCCTTCTTGGTAATCCTCCGCTTCATTAGATTGTCGCCTAGCAGGTCAGTAACGAGCTGTGAGAAGTCTCCATACTCCACACACGTCATAGCCTCTCCAGTAATGGGCAGGCCCCATAGACATCTCACGTCCTAGAGACACCGTAATCTCTCCGACAGACAAGTGGAATGTGTGAGTCTCCGGCTGCCACCTCTCGACCAACGCAGATATAAGAGCGACCTCTGCATTTAAGTCACTAAGCTGGGACACATGCCACAGACCCATCCTCTGTAACGCCGGTGCAAATCGCTCGTCGTAGATGATATTCATCTGGTTATTCCGTGTCGACGTGAGGTTATGAGTCTGCATTTAATTTCAAAATAAACAAAAATATAATTTTTTTATTTATTCAAATGAATATGTATATTATTTGCAAGTAGTTAACAAATGTAAACTTACATATGAATTTATGATCTTGTGGTCCTTGTACGGGAACCAGCAAACGGGGCTAATACTCTTCTTCGTCAAGTGCGGAAAGACGGTCCGGGCCAACTCTATATCCAAATCCACATCATCGTGAGGCAGACTGGTTTGTTTGGTCCCGCTTGTTGACGCCATACTACAATTTGGTGCATTTCTAGTCAATTTTGGTCTAAAATACCACAAATATGGTACATTTATAATTTACTAATTTTTTGACACCATTGGTAAAAAAAAGGTTCAATTTTGGGTTAATTCAAACAATACAAGGTCAATTTGGTGCATTTCTAGTTAAATTTTGGTCTAAAATACTACAAATATGGTACATTATAATTTACTAATTTTCCGACACCATCGGTAAAAAAAGGGTTCAATTTTGGATAATTTCAAACAATACAAGGTCAATTTGGTCCATTTCTATTCAATTTTGGTCTAAAATACCACAAATATTGTAAATTTATAATTTGCTATTTTTTTAACACCATCGTTTAAAAAATGATACAATATTGGGTAAATTACAATACAAGGTCAATTTGGTGCATTTCTAGTCAATTTTGGCTAATTTGGTACATTTCTAAAATAATTTGGTCTAAAATACTACAAAATATAGCTAATTTAAAATATTACCAATTTTGGACACCATTCGAACTATTTAATACAATTATAGTCTATTTTCGACACCTATACCCAACTAACTAATTTATAAACAACAAAATAAATAAATTAAGTAAAAAAAAAAAATTACCTTTTTACTCTGCTTGGTGAGCGCGGCCCCGTTTGAGCACCAAATCTGGTGCGCGTCCCTTTTATAGCACAACCCCCCTTGGTGCGCCTACCCAGTCCGCGCACCAAGGGGTGCGCCTATCCAGTTCGCGCACCAACAGGTTCACCAGCCCAGTCCGCACACAAGTCTAATTTGGTGCGCGAACTGAGTCCGCGTGGGTGATAGATTGGAATTAACGTGGGGAGGATGATAATCATTTAATTTTTATTTTTTCGCTTGTTAACAAAAAAATTTCTGGAGAGAGAGAACCAAACGAATTTTACATGTGTTTCATAATTAATTAAATACATATACCATTATAAAAAATCGCACCACAGGCTTGACCGCTTCATGCAATTTCAAATGGCGAAAAATCAAACCAAATAATGTATGGCTTGAGATTACAATTGAAGGAATCTTATCCAACCAGTTGGTAAGATTGACGGAAATACTTGTGGTTGGATGTTCTCAAAATATCTTCTCATTAAATTGGAAGATCGACTTCCGTTGAACACTTCAAAGTCCTCTACATAACTTTCGTTGGCATGGGTTCCTTGTCATTTATGCATTTATTTATGAGACAACTAAGTATACATTTTTTTAATAATTAAATTCTCATTATGTAATAATTAAATATGTGTTTTATATGTGGTTCGGATAATTAATGTGGAAGTTCATAACAATATATATGAATTTCTTTTCAAGATCCACTGCCATCCGATCCGCTTCAAGATTCATGCGCACTTGATCAGCACGAATATTAAAGAGGACATGCACAAATATTGAAGCAGCGTGCACATATCTTAAAGCGAATTGAATGGCAGAGAAGCCCATCGGATTTAAAAGTGAGTCTGATACCTATCAGACACACTCTTTTCGCGAGACCCACAGGGCAGGTACCACTTAAATCAACATGTCATATGTTCCTTCAAGATTTGTGTGCTGACGTATTGAAACAGGACAACAATATTTGTCAGGTTAAAAAATTATGTATCACCTTAATTAGTATATCTATTATTTTATTAACAAAGTTAAATATCTGATGACCATGAATCAACTATAAACTTCTTCTTCGAAGCCTTTATTCCCAAACAAGTCAGACGATAGATGAACTCTTCAGATTCAAATTTGAGTCTGATGGGCTTTTATATGGTTTTAATAAAGGGTAAAATGGGTATTTTAAAATTTTAGAATGAGTTTTAATATAAAAGACAATAAAATGGGTAAATTTGTGAGTTTTTAAAGTTTAGAGGGAGAAATACGTAATTTTGAAGTTTAGTGAGGGAAATACGTAATTTTGAAGTTTTTGAGGAGTATATGTGAAATTCCCCCTTAAAAAAAAGCCTCATGTTGTCCTAAAAAAGGACAATAATTAGTTCCATTTCAGGCACATATATGCTAAGGATTAATTAGTGCAATTATACTTGCAATAAAAAGTGGGCATGGACTTCAAACTTTCCTGTAGGATACGAATTAAAATCTTTCTTAGTTCATCAAATATGAAAAAAAATGCATATAAAGTAGGCAGCTATAATTGGAATTTTTTTTTAATAACGGCATGAAGAAGAGTTATTTTGTATGTATTATTTTGGGATCGACTAACAGTCCCTCCATTCTGTCCCCTAAACGTCCCCCTGATTAACTGATGTGTAAAGTACGATGGGGACCACTAACTACATTAACTACTTGGGAGACCACTTATCACAACAAAAAGTAGGCACTTATCGCGAGGGTACTCCGTCGCGAAAAGTACCGTCGCGAAAAGAAAAAGCACAGTTATGACGGTACTCTGTCGCGAAAAGTGCCTCGCGATAAGTGCCTACTTTTCGCGACGGAGTACCCTCGCGATAAGTGCCTACTTTGTTGTTGTGTATGATTAAAAAATTTTACAACTAGCGCGCGTATGTATGGATACTTATGCGTGCAAGTATTACCATATAATATATTATGTATTCATACCTAAGACATCAAGTATTTAAAAAAAAAAAACTGGACATCAACTTTCTTTTCTCTCTAATTACACACTCATCTTTTACACGTTTTTAGAAGTGGATTTTTTTTCTCCGTTTAATCTCGTCAATATTTCTGACGATCTGTGAGGAATTTTGCAAATCTAAAACTACGGACATCTTCTACGTAATTTTCTCTTTCAAATGAGATCCATGATGAAGTACTTTCGGATTCTTCATCGTTCAAGTATTCATAACTTGTCAAGTATTCATCTCTAATATGTCAAGTATTATTCTCTAACATGCCGAGTATTCATACTTACTCAGTAAAGTGTGAATATTTATGTTGTTAAGTATTTATGAGAAACCCACAAACGTGTCTTGGGCATTAACTACCTGAATATTTATGTCAAGTCTTGGGAATATTTGTGTTGTTAACACTAGTACAAAAAACCTCTTCACCGACCCTCAACCATTGACTGTTTTAATATGTAACAGTCGGTGTAGAGACTGCTGGTAAAATCGTAAATAAGAAGAACCTCAACACTGACTGTTCCATTACAAAAAACCGTCAGTGAACCAACACCGACTATTTTTAAAAAAAATAGTCGGTGTTGCTCATACCCTACACCAACTGTTTTTTAGAAAAAACAGTCGGTGTTGAGCAGTCACCAACACTGACTGTTTTTTCTGAAAACAGTCGGTGTTGAGCAATAACTAAATTTTTTTATTTTTTTATTTTTTTAGAGAGACTATGAAGATCAAAATATTGAAACCTAACTCTGAAAATTTGAAATTTTTGTTTAAATTATTTGTTATATTACTTTTTTTGATGTATAATTAGCATATTTATACTAAAATAAGCTAGATTACTTGGAATTATGTTGAATTACACTATATTACAATAAATTATGTTCAATTATACTAAATTACGTTAAATTATAATAACTTCGCTAATTATGCTGAAATACGGTAAATTACGCTAAACTACACAAAATTACGCTATAGTACGTAGACTGATTTTGCTCATCTTTCATGAATCATAAAAAATAGTAAAAAAATTCCAAAAATAGTAAAAATTGGTATTCTACAAGTTCATTTTGTAACTAATTTACTGAGCTACTTGGATTGAATAATAGAAATGAAAATCTTAATTGGAAACTTCAACTCAAGTTCACGCAGTAAAATCTAACCATTCATTTCAACTCAAGTTCTTTATGTAACTAATTTATTGTCACTGACGCATGCGCATTTTTGCAAGCTTTCCGAAAAGTGGTCATTTGCTGAAATCGGACACTCGAGCGCCGTTTTATGACCGTTTGAAGTTTCATCGTCGTTTTTTCGCCTTTTCAGTGAAGATATTGTCCCTATTCATTTGTAATTTAGCGTAATGTAATGTAATTTAGCGTAATTTAACATAATATAGTGTTATTCAACATAATTTCAATTAATCTAGCGTATTTTAGTATAAATATGCTAATTATATATCAAAAGAAGTAATATAACAAATAATTTAAACAAAAAAATTCAAATTTTCAGTGTTAGATTTCAATATTTTGATCTTCATAGTGTCTCTCTAAAAAAAAAAATGGAGTAAGCATGTTTATAATTGTAGAAAATATTTTGTAATGAAAATTATATTAGTAATATTTATACAATAATTAATGTTATAACATGTTTATTGCTTAATTAAATAATTTTTAACACATTAAATTATATAGCATTACATGCATGTTGCATATATGACTCACATCTTCTATGCATGAACATGAAACATAAACTCTTGTTTCATGAGTTAATGAAGACGTACGGGAATATGTCGTCCGTGGATCGATCGAAACCGTTTAAATTAAAGAGCACTGCATTTATTGTATTGCATCCAAATTTGATCAAAATTTGTTTTTATTTACCCATCCATCTAGTTGACCGAAAATTGAAGCATCGTATGGCCATAAACACTTCGTGTTGGATCGAAGCTCATACATAATAAAACTTCCAAACTTTTATGTTGGTTACGTTCAATGCACTCTCTTGATCATTTTAAAATAGATTTGGAATAATTTCACTGCAGATCGACCGTTGATTCCCCGTGTGAAAATGAATGGTTAGATTCCAAACTTTCTTTTATATTGATTTTATTATCAATTTTTTTGTGATTTTTTATTTACTGACTGTTTTTATTCCAGAACCGCCAGTGTTGATACCTTTACTGACTGTTTTTATTTCAGAACCGTCAGTGTTGATATACTACACTGACTGTTTTTATTTCGAAACCGTCAGTGTTAATATACTATACACTGACTGTTTTTTATTAATAACCGTCAGTGTTGAAATCTTGTGCTGACCGTTTTTGTTCGAACCGGCGGTGTTGAAAATTTTCCTACGCGCGTTTCTCTTTCGATCAGCCCGCCAAGCCCCTTCTAAATTTCATTTCCCTCTCCGCAATTTCAATTCGAGATAAACCCTCTTAGCCTCTCTCTCCGCTCAGAAAATTTCATTTTCTGTGTCTCTCCACCTCCGCTCAGCTCTTTGAGACAAACCCTAAGAACCTCCGCCCCGCTCAGCCTTCGCTCAGCCCCGCTCAGCGCCGCTCAGCCTTCTCTCCGCCCCCGCTCAGCCTTCTCTCCTCCCGGCTCAGCCTTCTCTCCGCCTCCGCTTGTTTTTGCTCTATATAGAGCAGCCCCGCTCTCCCTCTCTCGGTTTTCTCTCTTGGTTGATTGATTTTTCTCTCATGCGTTGAGGATTTGGTATCTCTGTCTCTCCCTTTTTGTGATTTCGGTTTTCCCCAATTCAAACCCGTTAAGGTTTTCTTTGTGATTTCGGTTAGAAAATTGGGTGCTTAATGGTTTGGTAGTGCGCGGCTTCATCGGAGACCGCCTGAGGAGATCGCAGAGGAGAAGGTGTGCGCGTCGGCCTGAGGAGCTCACTGCTGCCACTGGTACGGTACCAAAAGCAAAACCTAATTTTTTTTTAATTGTGAATTTGTGCGATCTGCTATAAATGATTTGACTCCATTACTCTATTTCTGGGAAACACTTTGCTTAAATTTTGACTTGCCAGTTGCCACTAACAAAGCAAAACAAAGGACAACAGAAAAAAGGGAAAAAGTGGGCATGATCTAAAGATAGGTCACTTCTGTTGTTGGCGTTTTCAATTAAACATGAGATATATATCCTATATACTGTAAGAATTGGGAGCTTTGGAGACGATTAGTCGTCTTACTGTGTTAATGGTGTTAATCGGTACTTAGAAAAGTCTTGTTCATTTATTGGTTGTCAAGGACTTTAATGGAGGCTGTAACATTATTTTGAATGAATTCTTCACATTACTCTTTCATTACATAGGGAGCTGCTGTGGCGTTTTACATACTGTCAGTACTGTTTGTGAACAACTTTGTCATAATATTTGTGGTGACGGTATTTCTCTCAGCTTTCAATGAAGACCCAGGTACTCTTGCTGCCCTTGTCTGTTACTGCTGGAGCCATGATAGTCATTCGTTGAAATGCCATCGTAACTCTAAAGTTGAATAGAGACATTCGTTGTTTGCATAATACCCACATTTCCATTTTTATATTAAGCACGTAGCCAAAACAGTAAAGAAATGAATTTTGTTAATTCATGCACAAAAGATGTGTATATGTTAATCAAGTTCAATAAAAAACAAGTTTTCTATACAAAAGTTCATTTCTTTACTGTTTTGGCTTTTCTTTCTTTACTTGCATGAGAACCAGTGTGAAATCAGCACAACCAACAATATATAATTGTTGCTGGAGGGTTTGCCCTTTTGAATAAATAAGCTTCTTGCATTTTATCAAATAACAAATAAAATAAAATAAGGGACTTAGTTGTAAAGTAACAAACATAGGGTCATTTTACATCTTTCTAATTAATTTCATTTACCATTTTACATCTTTCTAATTAATTTCCAATTTTGTTCTTTTTTTGTGCAAACAGACACTTGGGAGGATTTTTACTGTTATTTGGCTAGCAGTAGCCCGATGGAGCGAGGCGATAAAAGAAGTCAAGGCTGTGCTGTGATAATGCCTGGTCTCTCGAGGTACTAAGCTATACACGACATTATTTTTAAAATATCAATTAATTTGTCAAAAAAATATTAATTAATTGAACCAATACCAGAAGTAATATTATTTCAAGATGGGTTTGGCTGAATCCTCTTTTTGTTTGGTTTTTTCAGCTTTGTGGTGAAGTCTTTCAATATGTCCATGAGTAAAAATCACACGGTAATTTTTTTTATGTTTTGTTATCTATTTAATTTATTACGTATATCTAAATTTTGCTTAAAACTATGGCCTTCTCTAATTAGTGACATTAGATTTCTAATAAAACATATATATTAAATTTTTAATAGTTTTATAGTAAAAATTAATTAATGTGTAAAAGTTCTGTTATTACAAGTTGCTCGTCCTCATTTTGTGTATCTTAGGCTCTTGTAACAAGTTGAGTAAGTTGAGTATTTCATGAGTTGCTAAATGAGGGATGTCAGATATATCTCATTGTACATGTATTCAATTGAATTTTGTAAATAAACTATGATAGGGGTGGTATCTGCTATATGTTTCTTGATTTTTAAAAGGTATCTCATTGTACATGTATTCAAAATACTTATTTTTCTATTTTTTCTTACCAATTGTGTCCTTTTAATTATCAATAGGTGATGCTTTATATGCTTTGAAGAGTAGTTTGAAGGACCTGCAAAATGTTTTGCAAAGCTGGGATAATACTCTCGTAAATCTGTGCACTTTGTTTCATGTCACGTGTGACAGTAATAACCTTGTAATTACAGACTGTAAGTATTTAGTGGTAAATTTGTGCTGCTTACAGTGGGTGATGGTATCAGAGACTTCACTAATGCTAATGGCAGATTATTTGTACTAACTAGTGTGTTTTTTTGTGAATGAAATATGAGTTATGTTGTTTATATTGTGTTGTCTTTTATTTGTGTTGTTCAAATTATTTGCATGATATTCTATTTAATGTCAATGAATGTCGAATAGAAATATATTGCTAGCAAAAATATGGAGGCTAGCCCCGATACAAATAGAACCATGCCAAAATTTTATGCCAATACCGACTGTTTTAGGATCGACACCGACTGTTTTTATAACTAACTATTGACTGTTTTTTAGAACTACACCGACTGTTTTTTAAAGAAAACAGTCGGTGTTGGTACCTACACTGACTGTTATTTACCCGTTAGTAAAGATATACCTATACTTACGACATCATCACTGACGCCTCAATAACAGTCGGTATAGGGATTTTTTAACGGTCGGTAAAGGGGTTTTTTGTACTAGTGTAAGTATTAATTCATACTTACCCCAAATGAAGTCTTCCATGAAATGAAGGCTTCTTATTTCCCTCCGAACCCAGCCTTATCCAGCTGGCCGTGACTGTTGCGTTATTGATCATTGAATGTACACGCAGCATAATTAAATCACAGATGACAGGTAGGTAACACAGGTAGGTAGCATGTCTAGATCTGTAAACTAATATGTTATCAACGGACCAGATAAGTCTCACCTGTGTGTTTATATAAGAGGGCCTGCTCTGATGTATTTTAGCTATAACTTGACCTCTTAGCATTTCACCAGCAATGAGGGGCATTCTCTTATTCCTTACACTGTTTCTACTCCCTGTAGTTCAATCTTCTCTCACATCTCAAGCACAAGCTCTTCTTCATTGGAAATCAACTCTCCAGACTCAACAGCCGCTTTCATCTTGGAATCTGCATGTCCACCCATGCAACTGGACCGGAATCACATGCAGCGACACTAATAAAAGAAGGCAAGTCATTACTAAAATCTCTCTTTCGAATAAGGGTCTAGTTGGGAAATTAGATGTTCTTAATTTGTCTACTCTTCCATCCATTAGAAGTTTTGATCTCAGTGAAAATAATCTCAGTGGAGTAATTCCTCCATCAATATGTCTCCTGCCAAAACTCACCTATCTTGATCTCTGTGATAATGTTCTCACAGATTTGATCCCGTCTTGCATGGGAACCTTGACAAACATAAAAAATTTGTCTCTTTGCGATAATAAGATCTCCGGATCGATCCCTTCTGAAATAGGCAATCTTACACAGTTGACAGATTTAGATCTAGCAATAAACTTTCTCAGTGGAGAAATACCTACCTCTATAGGAAACCTAAGTTATATGACCACTCTTTATATTTGGAATAATAAACTCTCCGGACCAATCCCTCTTGAAATTGGCAGACTTACACATTTGACAGAGTTGGCACTGTCAACTAATTTTTTTAGTGGAGAAATTCCTACCTCTATAGGAAACCTAAGTAATATGACCACTTTTTATCTTTATGATAATAATCTCTCCGGATCAATCCCTCCTGAAATTGGTAGACTTACACATGTGACAGAGTTGGCACTGTCAACTAACTTTTTGAGTGGAGAAATTCCCACCTCTATAGGAAACCTAAGAAATTTGACAGATTTGAGACTGTCAGAAAACTTTTTGAGTGGAGATATTCCTACCACTATAGGAAACCTAAGTAATATGAATACTCTTTATCTTGGGAAAAATAAACTCTCCGGACCAATCCCTTCTGAAATTGGCAGACTTACACATTTCACAAGGTTAGAACTGTCTACTAACATTTTGAGTGGAGAAATTCCTACCTTTATAGGAAACCTAAGTAATATGACCACTCTTTATCTTTATGATAATAAACTCTCCGGACCAATCCCTCTTGACATTGGCAGACTTACACATTTGACAGAGTTGGCACTGTCAACTAACTTTCTGAGTGGAGAAATTCCTACCTCTATAGGAAACTTAAGTAATATGACGACTCTTTATCTTTATGATAATAAGCTCTCAGGATCTATCCCTCCCGAAATTGGCAGATTTAAACATTTGATACGTCTGGGACTATCAAATAACTTTTTGAGTGGACTTGTACCTGCCGATTTGTGCAAAGGACGAGTTCTCGAGGCCATTGCTTTGCATGATAACAAATTTGAAGGCCCAATTCCTAGTAGTTTGAAAAATTGTAGTAGTTTAAAAAGAGTTACTCTACAAAGAAATCTATTTCATGGAGACATATCTAAACAATTAGGGGTTTACGAGAATCTTTCTTACATTGATTTGAGCTCCAATCAACTTTCAGGAAATCTTTCATCCACTTGGGCCCAATGTCAGAACTTGTCATATCTAGACATATCAGGAAATAAAATTGGTGGGGTCATACCACCAAATATTGGTTGCTTACATGGGTTAGTACATCTTTATCTATCATCAAATTCCCTATCAGGGGTTATACCGGCAGAAATTGGTAGATTACAAAGATTGATTGAACTAAATTTAAGTCACAATAATTTCATAGGAAATGTACCCAAAGAATTGGGAATGTTACCAGCTTTAACAAGACTTGATATATCATCAAATAGTCTGTCAAGTGTGCCAGAGGAACTAGGCAATTGTGTTGACCTTGAATTATTAAATCTCAGCAATAATAGGTTTATTGGAGAAATTCCATCTCATTTTGGAAACTTAATATACTTATTTGACCTCCTAGATTTAAGCTCAAATTTTTTTTCCGGCGAAATACCAATAACACTACAGCAGTTAACCATGTTGCAGAAACTTAATCTCTCTCACAATAATCTAACCGGTCAAATTCCATCTTCATTGGGCAACATGTTAAGTTTGTCAACTTTGGATTTGTCATACAATCAATTGGAGGGTCCAGTGCCTGATATAAAGATTTTTCATAAAAACCCAGAACAATGGATTATACACAATAAAAATCTTTGTGGCACTATTCAAGGTTTGCCCTCGTGTGGTGGATTTGTTAATGATAAGAATGGCTCAACCAGACAACGAATGGTTACGTTAATTACAATTCTAACTTGTTGTGCTGCTTTACTAACCTCTTTCTTACTCTGGCTACTTTACCTACTTTACTCAAAAAAGAGAAAAACAAAACCATAGCACATTGGCAATCGAGGTAGAGGAGAACTTTTTTCCGTGTGGAATTTTGATGGAAGAGATGCATATGAGGAGATTATAAGGGCCACAGAGAATTTTAATGAGAAATACTGCATTGGAAATGGAGGCCATGCAAGAGTTTACAAAGCGATTTTAGCGCCAGATAACTTCAGAGTAGCTGTAAAGAAAATCCAGTTAGCAGGTGGTGAATCCTCACTAGATGTTGAAGTATTCCAAAGAGAAATTCGCACCATAACCCAAATTCGACACCGGAACATTGCTAAATTATTGGGGTATTGTTCCTCACCTCAAAATAAATTTCTTGTTTATAAGTATTATGAGAAGAGGGATTTACATAATATTCTCAATAGTGAGGCAGCGATAGAATTGGATTGGTCAAAGAGGAAGGCTATATTGAGAGATGTTGCATGTGCACTCTCACATTTACATCATGATTGCTATCCTCCACTAGTACATCGGGATGTAACTAGTAGAAACATCTTGCTCGATTCTGAGTTTACAGCATGTATCTCGGATTTTGGCACTGCTAAGTTTCTCAAACCAGAGTCTACTAATTGGAGCATGCTTGCTGGAACCTGTGGTTACACAGCACCAGGTTATGTATATTTGACAACCCTATTATTGTTTTTTTCAGTTTCCATCATCATACCTGTATTGAAAAAAGTGTAAATAATTGCAATCTGACTTTTCTTTTTTCTTTATGCAGAACTAGCCTATACCATGAGGGTGACTGAGAAATGTGATGTATATAGCTTTGGAGTAATCGTGTTGGAGTTGTTCATGGGAAAGCACCCAGGAGATAAGATCAATGCACTGGCTTTCAATGAAGAGGAAATCATACTCCAAGATATCCTTGACCAACGCATTGAACCACCAAAAGGACAAGTTATTAATGAAATTATCAAAATGATTCAGATTGGATTTCAATGCTTGAATAACAACCCATCACTCCGTCCAACAATGCAAGAGGTGGTGAATAGTATCTAGAAGTGAATAACGAACTGCTTCATAAATTCTGGTACGTAGTAGCTTTATGCTTGATGATTATTTTTTGTTGGCAGTTAGAATTTAGACTTAGAGCATGATGCACTATTTTCATATTTGGTATATGAATGGTTTTATGCTTTATTAGTGTTCACTTATTCCATGCACGTGTAATGATAAATATTCATGGTGCATATAATATTATTGCAATATAATTCTATATATGTTATGTGAGATTACCGTTATTATTCACAATCTCTCTTCTAAAAATAGCTTTTCTAGTGTAATACATTTAGTGCCATGAATCTCCTTAATGAATGGTCACCTGGTATAAATAAAATTGGCAAATGCCGCATCGCTTTTGTGTGCTAATAGTGATGCCGCATTTCTTCATCAATGTTATGAAATAGTGTACTAGATGGCTACCAAACACTATTTTGATTTCTAATGAAATCGGCAGATTTTCCCCAGTTTTATCACACAAAAAAACAAATAGCTACCAATTTACTTATAATTTATAAAGAAATTGATTATTTTAGATTTGTAATATATTTACTTGAGTATATCGAATTTTACTTGGAGTCATTAGTAGTATTTTTTTTTTACTTTGCTAGAACAGAGACCATAACATGTGTGCTGCTTTCCTTGTGCTCCAATACTATATCCTGACAACTGTAACGGAAGTTCTCGCGCTTAACTCTGATGTGGTCAATCCGGTGAGAACATTTGCTTGAGTTGCTCGGCCTTAACCAAGAAAGGGAGATGCCGATGTGTGACTTTTGCGACATCTTTTGCCTCAAAAATGAAGGAATCCAAGCATTCGAGGAGGAGCAGAATTTCTGGACACTGATCACCAATGACCGCACGAGCGACACCAGATCAGCCAGCCACATTGTCTATCCGGTGCTCAGGTACATGCAAGCAGCTCTCAGCAACTCTCTCTTTGCCCAAGGTGAGACTTGCGCTGTTACCTTCCCTGAGCTATACATCCTCAAATGTATGCTCATTACTCCAGAAGAGCCTCTGCACATTAGCCACTTCCTCTGCAATCACATCTTTTCAGTAGGCTAAAACAAGAGGTATGGGGGAAATGTTTCTATCGGTGCTATAGCAACAATCTTTGCCCGCCAACTCAACATCGAGGTAGACTTCTTGAGAGAAGGCTCAGGCCTAAAATACTTGGACATCGAATGCCTCACTGCAATGAGGATGATCAGTGGCAGGCCTCCCAGCCATTCACTTACAACCTCGAGAGGAGAAAAGTCAGATTGCCTTGCAAACCACTGACCCACAACAACCGACAAACGTGGAAGCAAGCGGTCCCTATTGGTAGAGAGGCCGTTCAGGAAGAAGACGACGAGGTTGACTTCGAGGCCTTAGAGGCCGAGGATGAAGAAGAAGAGAGAACCCAAGCCGCAGCAGCCGCCGCATGCATGCAAGAATTGGCAGCGGACGATGAAAGGGCTCGACAAGAAGCGTTTGCCGCAGCAGCAGCGCGACAAGAGGCGGGAACATCTGATGCCTCTCAGGGTGGATTTAGTCGATTTTTCAAAGCCGTCCAAACAATGAACTCAACCATGGAAAGATTTTCCATTGACTCTAGGTCTTCCTACGACCGGCTAGACCAGCAGTGTGACACGGTGTGCAACTCTGTAGGCGAGATCCGTCGAGGCATGGGCGAGCTACGCGAGCATGCTGACAACAACAGGCGGGAGGCACAGCAGACCCGCTACATGGCACAGCAGTACTACCAACATGCTCTTACCACCGGCTTATCATACTAGCCACCACCCTTCGGACTCTTCGACCCGTCATTCTTCGAGGAGATCCATCATCCGCCACCACCTCCACCATCTCAGGATTGAGGTGCAGTGAGTTGTATCTTTCTCGGTCTTTTTACTTTATACTTCCTTTATTTTTATCTCTCGAGCATTGGGGACAATGCTCAAATTTATTCCGGGGGGGGGGGGTATGAGGTAAATTGACCATGTATCTTTAAATTTTTCGCATTTGTATTACTTTTAGATGCTAGTAGTTTTTCTCAATTTTTTACTAGGGTTGGAGGCTTTACCGAAAATCCTAGAATAATTGATTGAGCTTTTTAGCTAGCTTGCATTTTAATTTCTTAGGAGTAGGTTAATCAAATAAGGAATTGGTTTTGAATTGAGTTAGGCTAGGGTTTAGACAATTGGCCATCATACCAAAAATTCAGAATTTTTAAAAGTAATCAGTGAGCTTAAAGTGAACAATTAATTGCTAACCATGAATATTGACCAAAAGCTGCAGACCTTAGAATTTTTATTGTTGAGTAATTTATTTTTGCAAAGTCTTTTAAGTTTGATAGTGTTCTAGAATACCCATTTATTATAGACAGACCCCTAGCGAAACTATACAATAATTCCTTGTATGAATGAATACTTGGAATTGTGTGTAATCATGGTACTTGTGACACAAAAATATTTAATTTTCAGAAAAATAGAAAAAATACAAAAAAATCAGAAATGAGAAAAATCCAAAAAAATAGAAAAATTCAGAAAAAGAAAAAAATAGAATAAAAGATGGAGGATAAAAAAAGAGTACGGGTGCCTACACAAGACTGGTTACCAATAGGCTCAACAAAACCTCCCAAGTTTTAATTTTTGTGCATATTTAATTTTTCAAAAAAGTCACAAGTACCAACACACTTAGTTGTCATACTTTGCTCCAATCAATTGGGAAGGAAAATCAAAATTTATATCATTAGAATTCCTATTGATTGGAAGGGATCCGTTTATAATCAAAGGAGAAATTAATACTCTCAAATTTAAGGATATTTGTGAAGTGAATTGTTCGATAATAATTTTTCTAAGGAATGCACAATGAGGTCAATCATGGGGTGAATAAATTGTTCAAGGGAGAGGTCATGAATATTTTTGAAGTTCTAAATTTTTAAAAGTCATGTCAATTGTACCAAGCCCAAGTTCTAGTTTAATTTAAAGCAAGTCCTTGAGATTGTATGGTTTAGCCTAGACCGGACCTTTGACTAGCTAGGATGTCATTGCTTGAGGACAAGCAACAATTCAAGTTGGGAGGCGTGATCAGAGTCAAAATGATGATGAATTACGTAGGGTTTTGGCTTAGGTTTTGCATACTATCTCACACTTATGTTTAATTAATTAGAGAAAAAGGCTACTGTCACATTTCTTTATGTTTTATTACAGAAAACATGTTTTGGGACTATTTTACATCAAATGGAGCAAGAATCGGGTCAATCGGATAAGCGACGCTCATCGACTAAGGCTCTGTTACGGCCCGTATTGCCTGATACGGACCTAGCCGGATACGGACCAGGAGATAGCGCAATACGCATTAAACCCTTCAGTGACATGGTCTCAATACGGACCGTATCACCTAATACGGTCCGTAACCAAGGCGCCCTTTGGGAAATAACTGCCGAGAGTTGTATCCAGATCATGTTCCTTGGCCTCCACTCAACTCCAGACGTCCCTCCACTCCTATATAAGCACCCTGGACATGATAGTTTAGTATCTTTGTAATTTGGGTTAGATTTGATTAAGTGAGAAAGAGATGAGTGATTGTAACAATGCCGTTCCGCGGCTAAGTTCTTTTCTTAGGGGCTAGGCAATAAACCTTGTTACTCATGATGTTTTAATATATATATTTTCTGTTGATTATGATTTCTTGTTTTTAATTGAAATGTTTTTGTGATTTATTATCCCTTCATCTAAATTAGATGATCTATTTTAATCCGTTAGGGTAGTGACAGTGCTTTAATGGTAAGAGAAACTATGTTGCACGAGTTAGCCTCGTTGGGAGTCATTAGATTTATGTAAAGAAAACCTTAGCGGAGAAATCATAAATCGGAACAACGAAACGCAAACCAAGTTCTATCATTTGTGTAAAATAATTCGCAGTGATCTGTGTAGTAACTTGAGTATTTAGAGATCTGTCATTTGCGTAAGATAAGTCCTAGTGTCCTATGTAGAATCTCGATGAAAGATCTGTCATTTGTGTAAGATAACTCGCAGTGACCTATGTGGTGTATTCCTTAAAATAACAACAGGAAATCAGACCCGACAGAAGTAGAATATCAAAGTGGATTGAGTAGTAATGGTGTGCCAAAACCTTAGAAATTCTCATCTCTATCTTTATTTTAATTACTTTTAATTATTACCAAATTTACATTGATCACAGCTTCAACTCTCAAATTTTTAGATTTTGTCTAGTCTTTTGAAAGATTGTGATTTGATCGCTCAAGACTCTGAACTAATATTCCCTGTGGATCGACCTCAATTATACTACTCGATAGGATTGTGCGCTTGCAATCCAAACCGATAGCATTTCCGAATTTATAAATTTTAAAAGAAAACATCGCTCTCTTTTGAGTGATCATATATACCCTCACAGATAGTCACTTTTGATACTGTTCCATTCTTGTAATGAACAAAAAGTAATAGCAATGAGTACTAGTATGAAAGCATGCAATGCAAGGCAGTAAATCTGAATCCGTATCCTCCGAGGTACCTGAAAAGAGAATCACAATTAGTGGATCCAAACTGTTCTTTTTAATTACTTGGCATGAATCTCAAAGCCCAATAATACTGCTGAGAGTAAATCTCAAACCGTAAAGTGAGAGGAATCTTTTACAGTACCTGAGAGGATACTTGTCCGTATAATCTAATCCTGCCACTATTATCTCTTCTGGCACATGTAATTGGGCTGAGCTGTCCTTTGACTGATTGCTAGGTTGCCGAATTAAAAATATTCTTTTTGGGCAGAGTGATATATTTACAGTACTTGTTGAGCCCATTATTAATTACTTCTTTATTTATCTTTTATTTAATTTATCGGACTACAAACTATAGGTAAGAATCTAAATTAATCTTTTGCAAAGTGCTAGCTCTACAGGATATAACTACATGTATTTCTTCTTCAAAGTAAATACAAGTGTACTGATTCGCTTTTCTATCATCTCATTTATTGTTTTCGTTAGCAACATATTTGATTTTTTTTTTGTTATTTCATAACAATGTGTTAATATATATAATTGGCATAATATAAGTCCACTACATATCATCATTAATATATTCTTCTTTTTTGTTGAGATCAAAATATCACTTTTCTGTTTGCCTTTCAAAACTTAATTTATGGATAGTAATTTTCTATTAGCACGTTTACCTATTGCATGTATATACAGTGACATTTACTTATGTATATGTCATTAGTAAAAAAATAAATTGTTTGCCTTCACAATCAGCAAAGTACAAATAATATTTCTCTACGTACAATGGGCTACTTATTTTTTTATTTTTAATAAAGAGTAAAATATATATTTTATAAATTTAAAATGAGTTTTAAAGTATTAATAGAAAAGAGCACGCTAACGAAAAAACCAAAAGGTTTAATCATACCATCTTGAGATGAGCTTGGATTAACGCTCAAGATTATATATAGGGGTGGGAGAATTAGGTATGGATTGATCCAATTCAATGCTTTACAACATAGTAGAAAGCATGCTTACCCATATACCTCTTGGATAAGTTTGTGGTTTTTCAAATTTAGAAGCGCAAATATGATATTATGATTTTGAGATTTTTGATGTGCATTGATGAAATTACCCTTTTATAATATGTCGTGCATAAAAAAAATTTAAATTACATCCATATGAAGTTACAAAGTCAATGAGCTAGTCACAACTATTTACATTTTAAATATGCATAGCGAGAATTTCATGTATACCCTTTAAAAACTTTGAAATTACATATTTTCCAATCTAAAATTCATAATATCATACTTAGCTTTCTAAATTTCAAATACTCACAAATTTACCCAATTAATTATTTTTCTATTAAGAATCATTCTAAATTTATAAAATACCAATCTTACCATTATTAAAATAATAAAAATATATAGCATGTTTAAGGGAAATGTTTGGTCATCTAATTGGCCGGTTGTAAGGGCAATTGGTTCAGTTTCTTACTTGTTATGCACACACAAGCGTCTGCATGCCACTATGTAGAGAAATGACTCATTTGCTCTCGAAACACACCAATTAGAACACTGAACATTTCTCTTACACATACTACATATTTTAATTTTTTTAATAATGGGTAAAATTCAAGCTATTTGGTTCTTTTGAGATAATAAGAATTGAACTAGGTAAATTTGCGAGTCTTTGAAATTTAGAAGGATAAATATGATATTATGAATCTTTAGAGTAGAAATACGTAATTTCAATATTTTTGAGGGATACACATATATGAAAGTCAATATAAATATTATGTTTCTTTAATTTTTGTGTCTCAACTTCAGTAAAAAAAAAAATATATATATATATATATCTCGTTCAAGAAAATTGCATTTATATTGCCTCATAATATCAAAATTAAGAAGGAAAAACAATGTGCTGTGGTGTATGTACTGGTATTGTTAGATCTACGACACCTAATCATGATAATCTTTATTAATGAGTCATTAGGTGAGGTTCCAGATAAAAATAATTATAAAGTCGCATTGGACAAATTAATTTATTCCAGAGTTCACATCATTGGAAGCAAACAGTCAATGAAGCAATTGTTTGACTGCCAAATCAGATTTGTTGATACAATATATCTGTAGCCCCTTCAGCCTTCATCCGCTAAGTCACCGTATAGGCCAGTAAATGAGGAAATTTTTTTATCGGTAGTAATTAATAGAAAAGAAGAGAGACCAACAGTAAGAGTACAATAATATTTATATTAGCAGTAAAATCGGTAGTAATTCTATCGATTTTAACTTTTTTTTTTAATCTGATGTATAGAGGGAGAGAATTCTTATATTTGATTTCTAATAAAATATGAAAAGTTTTTCAAAAAATAGATGAAATATTTTTGATATCTAAATTTTAAGGTACTTTATTTATTTTTATAAAAAATATATTTTACTAGAAAAAATTAAAAAGAAAAAAAAACTGATTTAGATCGGTAAAATTCCTACCGATCTAAACTTTTTTATTTTTAATATTGGTAGAATTGCTACCGATCTTACTACCAATATAAATATTACTGTACTCTTATTGTTTGCCTCTCTTCTTTTCTATTAATTACTACTGATAAAAAATTTCCGTAAATGAGAGCTGTACATGTCACCGTATATGGCAGTAAGTTGATCAGTACTGGATTTACAAAATGGACGATATTGATGTCATGTATTTAATTTTTTTATACTATAGTAAAAATAAATCGATGAGACTTTTCTCCCTATATTTCATGTGCATCCATTTACTAATATATTACTATTTTAAAATGTTTAATTCATTAACATGTTGATCGTATGTTGGATAATGTTTTTGAATTAAAAATTTGAAGAACTTGAGAAAATTAAATATAGCGCATAATGAATTACGTACTCTATTCCATATATCTTGACATCTTATTTTTATATTGTTAAGAAATGTAATTTACTATTCTTATTTTAAGATATATTACTCTTGAATCACAGGTAAACATAATCCTTTGAGTGAGTCTATGGTACTATGCATAGCACGGATTAGTCCGTACTACGGAGCCATATTCTTATTTTATTTTGAAAATCCTAATGGTCGATCCGAACCGTTCAACGTGATCCCCACATGAATATGTACTTGCAGACTAAATTTTATATTTTTTTGAACTTTTTTACTATATTTTAAGATAGGTAGAAAATCACTTGATCTGAAAATTTTTGGACCATCCAAAAACAGTGATTTTCTACCTTTCTAAAAAAATAGTAAAAAAAGTTCTAAAAAAATAGAAAATTTAGCCCACAAGTATATTCTCATATGAAAATCATGTAGAACAGTTCAGATCGACTGTTAGGATTTTAAAAACGAAAATATTGATCCGTAGTACAGACCAATCCGTGCTATGCATAGTACCATAGACTCAATTTAATCCTTTTCCTTTTCACTTTCCGTTTGTTATTTTTTTTTTTAATTCTATCTTATTTTGGTTGGTTACTTCTACTAGTTTACTATATATACAATATGTTAGGACACAACTCATTGGTTTAAGCAAGCCATAGAAAATCACCCTCAATTATGTCTCCAGTAACTACATGTTAGTTGTCGTGCCACCTGCCCATTTGGCTTAAGAAAAAGAGCCAGTCCACGCTAGTTTTTCCGAGAAAGATAGAATATATAAAATAAGGTAGATCACATTAATGCAGAATTAACTTCTCTTGATTTATTCTTCAATGAAAAAGTACAGAAAAAAATAAAGTACCAACCCTGTAAATAAAGAGCTAAGCGGACAGTACAGCTTAGTTAGGAACTGGGTGTAGGTCCGATGCCCATCGGACCTAGTTTGGTTCCGATGGGCAGATCTACCGTAGGAGAACGGAGTGATTTGTGCGCACGAAACTTGAAACATACACGCACGGTTTTTAAAGCATTTCGCACGAATCTAAAAGAAAATCGATGGTGATTAAACCCGTCGAACCGAGGTAGGTCCGATGCCCATCGGACCTACTCCCAGTTCCTTAGTTAGAGAAGAGCAGATCAGAGGAAAATATGTTCATTACATAGGGAGCTGTCACTTATCAATTTCAACATTTACTAGGGATCTATGGGTAAATGTGCATAAGCAAAGAAAAATGAAAAGACAACGCAGAATTCGGCCGTTAACCAACTTACTCTCTTGCGCACAACAATCAACACTCTTTCTCTCTCCTCCTCCTCCCTCTCTCTCTCTCTCTCTCTCTGCCTATGTTTGACCCAGAACTCGGTATCTAACCCAGCTTGCATGAGACGGATCCATGGTGGATCCGTTAACCACCTCTGCAATCAGCTGGAGCTTCTCGGCTGCCGGTTGGCTGATCTCCCCTGTACTAACTCGGTTCCTGAACAAATTTTTTGATGCACTTGGCGTAGATCTACCTCCAAAGTTCCAGTCTCGAAAGCAAACCCTCCTTGTAAAATTGGAAAAGCTCCAGACCACAATCCTTCCCCAGCTGCTCATCCTGACAGATGCTGCACAGCAGAGTCCCCACCGGCCGTTTCTTAAGAATTGGAGTCGGAAGCTCAAGTCTGCTTTCTATGAGGTTGAGGATGTGCTCGGCTTAGTCGAGTACCAGCGTCGCGAAAAGGAGGTCAATTCCCTCTTTCCTTCTAGTTCTAAATTTAATTTAAACAAATTAAAAGACAAGCTCCCGAAATTTTCATCTGAGAAGAAAAATCTCATTAAAAGCCTAGAGGATTTAGAAAAACTTGTGAATGAAGCAATGAAATTGGTTCCCGTATAGAGCCTACCGAGCAGTAGTGGCAATAGTTCGACTCGGAGCTCTAATGAAATGCATAGGGTAACCATTTCTACTCCAAGTTCCAGGATTATTGGTCGTGAAAAGGACAGGGATTATATTGTAAAATTGTTGAGGGAGGATTTCCCAGAATTGTCTAATAATGTTAAGTGTTATTCTGTTATTGGAATATGGGGCATGGGTGGGGCGGGGAAGACGACCTTGGCACAATATGTTTGTGACCATGAGAAAGAACTCAAAGAAAAGTACTTTGACCGTGTCATGTGGGCTCATGTTTCTCAAAAGTTTAGTGTTGACACCATTTTGAGAATGATTTGGGAGTCTGCTTTTAAGGAGGCTTGTCCCAGTTTTTGTGGCCTTGAAGGTCTCCAATCTGCACTTCAAGAGAAATTAAGAGGGGAAAGGTACTTTCTGGTCTTGGATGATGTTTGGTGTGATAAAGGGGTTAGTGAACAGGAAATAGAGCAGCTTTTTGCTCCTTTAAGAGCGGGTAACAGAGGTAGCAAAATATTGGTTACTACTCGGATTGAAGCGGCAGCGAAAGCTTTGGGTGCTATGAATCCAATGCCGTTGCGGGAACTTGATGATGAACAATTCATGTCGCTATTTATCAGTAATGCAATTGGTGATGCACAAATCAATGACAATCACATGAAGGGAAGGTTAATTTCCATTGGGAGTAAAATTGCAACACAATTATGCCGTTCACCATTAGCGGCAAAGACTGTGGCAGCTCAATTACGTAGAAGCATGGTTCAAAAAATCGGTCGATTCCGAGTCAAATCGGCCGATTCAACTCGGAATCGGACGGGACCGGGCCGATTTTTACCCGATTCTGGCGCCTGTGCGAGTTTCTCAGAAAAACTCGGATGAACAGTGCCGAATCGGCCGAGTTTCCGATTTTTCCGGCCGAGTTACACCGAGTCAAGCCGATTTGAGCCGATTTCATTTCAAAAAATTCCGATTTCCAACTAACCTGGACTGTGTTCTGCCGTAGGAGGAGATGAGTCCCTGGAGGAGAAGGCTGAAGACCGGCTGAGGGGAAGTTTCATGGAGATCGCTGAGATCGCTGGAGAGAATTTCATGGATTGCTTCCTGTTTCTTGCGCGAACGGGAGAGAAGGGAAAAAGAGAAGGAAGAGAGGTGTTGGGATTCGTGTTGGATTGCTTCCTGTTTATTCAAATGGGTTTAAATCCCTTCCTTTCATCAATTCAAAAATCAAAGTGTAGGATGAGTTCAAGATTCATGTTGGGATTAAATCCAATGGTCCAAGCAATCCAGAACTTAATATGTATTCATTTAATTTATTAAAAATCTGTTTTCGTCCAAATTTCGAATCGAAGATTCGTAACAATTTATAATGTCGTACGAGTATTATTACGTGTTTATAATTTGATTTTTAGATCCGACTAATTAAATTTCGAGTAGTATATATATATATATATACATATAATTACCAGAGATGGGCTATTGTACTTCGCGAAGTAAAACCCCCGTTTACTTCACGCTCATATTTTCATTTTGAAAATCCAAACAACCGATCCGAACCGTTCAACATGTTCTAAATATTGAAATGTGCTTGGAGACTAAATTTTACATTTTTTGGAATTTTTTTACTATTTATTAAGCCACTTTGAAAGTTTCTGATCCAACGGTGAACAGTAAAAAACAGTAAAATTTTCTGGACCACCAGATCAGAAACTTTCAAAGTGGCTTAATAAATAGTAAAAAAATTTCAAAAAAATGTAAAATTTAGTCTCCAAGCACATTTCAATATTTAGAACATGTTGAACGGTTCAGATCGGTTGTTTGAATTTTCAAAATGACAAAATATGGCGTGAAGTAAACGGGGGTTTTACTTCGCGAAGTACAATAGCCCATCTCTAATTACCAAATCAATTTATAATTCCTAATTTAATTACTCTTAGTTAGAATTCAATTATTTATTTATTTACATGATTTGATTTATTTCCTTTCTTAGTTTCACGATTGCAACGAATTTTAGATTTATCCAATATTTACACTTTATTTATGGTGCTATATTTTATCTTATGTTTTTAACCTCCAATTTTTAATGTACGAATTTGATTCGTTTATATTTCTAAATTTTAGATTCATTTTATGTTACTCAGATAAATCTGATCGTTCATTAATCTAATAAAAAATTTAATTATGCGAAATGATCAACTTAATAATTAAATCATGTTTTAAAATTTTGAAATATAACACTTAATTAACATAGTTTTTTTACAAATTATTTTTATCAATTTTTTTCTATTTTTTGGCTACAAAACAAGGCTTCTGCCAAAAGTACCCGAGTTACCGATCCGATTCTTCCGATTCCGGCCGATTCATCCGATTCTGACTCGGCGGTCAAAAATCCGATTCCGATTCCGATTCCGATTTTTTGAACCATGCGTAGAAGGCTCGACCCAGAATTTTGGTTATCTATGCTAAATAGAAACTTGTTACATGATATCATGGGAGCGCTTCTTTTGAGCTATCAGCATTTATCTCCCCCATTGCAACGATGCTTTGCATTCTGCAGCTTGTTTCCTAAAGGGTATCGATTTCAGCACGACGACAATTTGGTTAATTTATGGATTGCAGAGGGTTTCATTGAAACAGAGGATACTAATGGACATATAAGGGATATTGCTAATTGGTATATTTTAGAGTTAGTATCTAGCTCTTTCTTTCAAGTTGACGAATGGGGTCGCCCATCTATGCATGACCTGATCCATGATCTAGCCCAAGAAGTTTCTGAAGGTGAATATTTTAGAATTGAAAGTGACGAGACAAAGGAAATCCCTGCCCATACTCGCCATATATATGTTGATGGTGATAATGATATGCTTGGGGAGTATGTGGAGAAAATATGCAAATTCAAAGATCTACGTACAATTATTTCAAAATCATATTTGAAAGAAGAGGACCTTGATGCTCTTTTTAAGAAGTTAAGGAAATTATATGTAGTGGAAATAAAAGGGTTTGATTTTATTAAAAGAGTTCCTAAGTCTGTGACTCAGTTGAGAAACCTACGATACCTCAATCTTAGCACAGTTACACTTTCTGGATTACTAAACAGACTCTACCAATTACGTTTCTTATATACTTCTAGCCAGATTCCTGACCTTGGGAGACTAATATCACTTGTGGATCTCAAAGATTTTAATGTTAAAATGGAAAGAGGTTTTGAGCTAAAACAGTTGGAACATCTTAGAGACCTTTATGGATCGTTATCTATCCTTGGTCTAAGTAATGTCAAAAGTAAGGATGACGCTTATCAAGCGAAGTTATCTGACAAAAAAGGCCTGCATAAATTAAAGTTTTATTGGGACTATGAAAGTAGAGATGTCATGAGAGACATTGATGTCGAAATACTAGATGGCCTTTGTCCCCCACTCCAAATAAAAGAGCTGGCTATTCATAACTACAGTGGTAAGAGGTTCCCCAGTTGGATTTTAGAAAATAATGATAACATTATTCATCTCCAGCATCTCGAACTTCATCACTGTGGAGGCTTGGAAGCCCTGCATGGAATAATGAACTACTTGATCTTCTATCTCTTTCCATCCGTTTTCTTCCTAGGCTAAAGAGTTGGGTACCTCTTCCCTTGAATCTAATTCGATTGGAAATTTGTAATTGTATCTCTCTTGCATTTGCGGTGAAAGAAGACTTAGATATGATAATGTCAACAAAGGGTACACGAATATACCCAATTGTCTCTCCCATGAATGGCCTCTCTGATTTTGATCCTTTCTACATTAATTACCAGTTCAATGGTGTTAAGGAAATGATGAAATATGGTGATCATATAGAGGATGAAACATTATCAACCATTTCCACAGATTTGAAGAAATGCTTAGAGAAAAGGTTAGACCTCATTTGCCAACTTGAAGATGTTTATGGTGAACTGTTCCTACCCCATGCCCTCGAGAAACTTTCAATTGAAACATGCTTTATCACAGACAAAATCTTAGCGGTGTCTTTGCAAGGACTTACCTCCCTGACCAACCTAAGGTTAGAGGATATCATAACTATCACATGTATACCTATAGAGGTTCTTAGTTCCCTTACCAATCTTCAAACTCTCGATATTTTTGGATGCCTTTTGCTCACCTCCATTGGTGGGTTAAATACTCTAAGCACCCTTCAAGAACTCCTAATAAGGTGCTGCCCCAACCTCACTTTTGAAACATCATTAGTTGTTGCAAGCAGCAATGACACTGTTGAATTAACATCATCATCACGCAAGAGGAAAGCTAGATCTAGTATTCTACGCTATGTTTACCTCGAGACATGTATGCCTTCGGATGATATGTTACAGGGTCTATTATCTGTAGAAGAATTTGAAGTTCTCAACTGCCTAACCATTGTAAATCCTCATATCGGTCATTTGAAGGCACTAAGTGTCCTAGAACTTAAAGATTGCCCAAACCTTACTTCACTAAGGGGCTTAAGTGAGTTGAATAATCTTAAACGTTTAAAGGTGTTGTCTGGGTGTGACAAGATCAAATGCTATTCTGATGCTGATAAGCTGCCCCAGTTGAAAGAACTTATTATCTTCAGCAGATTTTCACTGCTTGAACAACTTGTCTCAAGAGAAGGGCTTTCATCCCTGGTTTCTCTAGAAATTAAAGGTGCACAACAAGAATGCTTTTCTCAAGAAGAATGTGATGTGTTTCGTTATCTCTCTTCCCTTACAAAAATTATATTTCAAGAATGTAAAATGCACTCGTTACCCAATCTGATGTGCCTTCATTCTCTAAAAAATCTGGGTATCTTTTCCTGTGAAAATCTACGTTCTCTCCAAGATATACCACCATCAGTCCAGCAGCTTCAAATTTATCACTGCAATGAAGAGTTCACCTGGAGTTGCAAGGATCCAAATCATCCAAATGGGCATAAGATCTCCCATATTCCTGACAAGATAATCGGTTGACACCGCAATAAAATGGTAATTTCTACTTGCACAAGCCAAAGAATTTTGTTTTAATTTGCTGCTTCTGCATAATGTTATTTACAAGCCTACCAAATGCTTCAGCCCATGAATCTTTGTTTCATATTCTGGAGGCCAAAACCTGTTCAACTTATACTAGAATTTTTATATTATTCATACCACTTTTGGTATTGAGGTTTGGTTAGGAAGTACATATCTGACTTCAATAATGGACCTGATATAAAGAAGTAATAAAATAGAAAGAGGAAAAGAACCTAGGAAAACGTGAAAAAACATTAATAATTCAATTTGGACAATTGAGTATGCCTCACGTACAAATAAAAAGTTTATACTGGTACATACAGATGCAGGGCCGAAGTGGTTTCCAATCTTGATTTTGAATCCTGGATCATCGTTAGGGCAAATATTAGAATATGATGTCCATAAAACAATTACAGGATATTTATTTAACAGTGGTAGTTAGACCCGTTAATGACATCCAAATAGTTTCTCATCCCTTAAAAATGTTGCTTCTGATTAATTAATGTTTACTTTATGCTTGCCCTGTTCTAAATGACAGTTTTTAAGTCATGTAAAACACAACTTCAATGTAAAGTGATTTATGCTTCGCAAAATAATTATTTTTCCAAACATATCGAATAATGATAGAATTAAGACAATATTTTCAAAAACTATGAATTGATTAAAATTATGAAGTTAATTAATGTGTTTTTCTCTATCTGTTGATTGGATTGTTTGTAATTTTTGTTCTATTGCAAACATTAAGCAACAGTTTATTCAACTATTTGCAGTTTCAAGATGAAGTTTCAATTGTGCTACAAATAAAAGAAGAGGAAAAAACAATAGAAGAGTTTCCTGTTGCTTCTCACTTATGCTCCCCTGCTTTGTATTTGCTATTTTGTTGAAACAAAGAAAAAAAAACTGATAAAAAGAAGAAAAAACAAAAAAACAAAAAAAATCAGTTGTGTTTTGTATATACAAGTATATTGGTTGGTTGGTGTCCTTGTACGCCCAAGATAAATTGTGTTGTGTTTTTATGTGGCAACTTCCGTGCTTTTAGTCCTAAAAAAAAGTACCTGGAGATAGATTGGAGAACCCTAATTTGCTTTTAGTGTTTCTGTATCCTGCCAAAATAAAATAAAAGGTCTTCTCGAAGTGCATGTTTTTGCAAGAATGGTCTGATTGGTGGCAAAATGGAGCTCTCAATGATGCTACAATTAAGGTGCAGTAAAATAAAATTCTTTCTTTTAGATATCCAAATGATCTTATTTATTTGTTAAATTAGAAGCTTATTACATTTGTTTTTCTCTCTTGAAATACCATATCTCATGTAGGTCCTTAGATGCGGTCATCCTTTACTAAAAATTGAAGGAAGTACGGTTTGTGCCTTTCCGGTCAGTTCTTTTCTTTTGTGATCAGATGTGCCTTCGCTTTGATGTGCTTCAAAAAATGGAATAATATTAAAGTTTGCTTTAATTGTATCAACTATTTTTCTTTGCTATTGTTGTTATGTATCGTAATTTGTACTTTTGTTTGGTCTTACTGTACTGTTATTGTAATAAGCAGTTATCAAACTCCTTGTGTACGTGATAAACCTCTTGTGTGTAAAATATTTATTTTCTGGGACAACTAGATGTATTGAGTGTGTTTAACCCATGATTTTTCTTTCATTTCATTTTTAGTTTTTAATACAGATCTAGAATATGTTTTCTGGCTAATTGTTCAAAAACAAACATGAACTAATTAATTACCAAATCGGATGGCTAGCTGGGAACAATTTATAATTATAAATGAAGGAAGGCTAAATTTTCTGTAAATTATCCTTCCTCATTTATTCTTTGAAGCTATATTTGCTGGAAGGATAATTTAGAGAAAAATTATCCACACCTTTCACATAATTATCTCCAAATTTAACGAATTATGATCAATGGAAATCAAAAGATGAAAACTAACTTCCCTTTGGATGGCATCAAGTATAAAGTTGTTTAACACAAAGTTAAATCGATAATAATTAAAAAAGACCGTTAAGTTAGCCACATACTCTGCGTGGCATTTCATCAAACATCTTGCACTCACAACCGGTTGAGCACAACATATTATCATAACAACAAGCAATTAAAACAAGAACAGCTAAATAAGAGATGAAACTAACTTGTATGTGCTCTGCTCCTCTCTCTCTCTGTCTCCTTTTCTCTTATCCCTTGTATGTTCTAACTGCACATGGGCTTCGACAATGGAGCAAGTAAGCCAGATATGGGAACATGCCGATGCGGGTCTGATTCGACTTAGCTGGAACCAGGTTGGACAGGTCGGATTCGATTTAGATGGAATCGGGTTAACTTGTGGCATCGTTTGGTGTGACAGTGTGTCGAAGTGTTATTAATTTCATATAAAATTCAATCACATATAGTATTTTGATTAGTGTTTTTTTCTATTAAAATATTAATTTATATTACCTAACTTCTCTCAATTAAAATTTATTCTTTAAAATCATATATGATGGAATGATAATTTAGAGAAAATTTCATCTCTAAGTTATCTTTATTTTATCTTATTGTCAAACATAATATTTAAGAATAATATATGAAAGTAAAAAAAAAAAAAAAAACTAGCTATGTTAAGTTCAATGTAAACATTCTTAAATTAACTATTTGAATGATCGTTTTCCTATTTCAAAAATCGAATCCACATCAGATAAATTTTCAATCAAACACCTATGTTAAAATTTTTAGGAAAAATCAATTGTAAGTTTGTGAGAGCCTGTATCATTAATAAAAAAATTAGCAAAAAAATTTAACAGCATTTCAGAAGTAGATCTGGATGCAACAGAGCACTTGAACCCCATATCATTTCTTTGTGGAATATTAAACAAGGATTATTGTAAATTTTTGTAACTTTTCTTGTTAAATTAATCTTGTAAAATCTGATAGATTTTCACAATTAGTTTATGTAAATATTAAAATCTGTTATAATTGAAGGCAAAAAATGGAGAAAATTAAGTAACAAATTTAAAATGTATTAAATTAAACTAGATAAAATAAATAAAAGAGATACAGTGCATTTTCATTTACTTCTTAATAGCACATAAATATAGTTCTCTCAGCTAACACTTTGCAAAAGATCAATTTAGATTCTTACCTATAGTTATTTTGTAGTCCGATCAAAATGGGCTCAAAGGGAACAGTAAATATATGCTCTCGGCCCAAAAAGAATTACATTTTTTTAAATTGACAACCTACCCATTAGCCTACTTATTACCCAAGAGAAAGATCTGAGTATGTGAAGTGGAAAAAGTATTATCCTCATTGTTTGGTTCGATTCTTCCGTCAAACTACAGCCCAGCCCAATTACATGTGCCGAAATTAATCATTGAATCAGACACTTCAGACTCGACACACTCGACACTGACAAACAAAGTGCCAAAAGCGAATCCCCAACAATCCCGCTTTCTTGAGTTCTGTCTTCTCCAGTTGTAGTGCACTACTGGAGAAGGTGATAAGCCACTGCAACGGTTCGCTCTTTAACGCGCCAGTGGAAAAGAGGGTTTGAGAAGACTGGAAAAGAGGATAGGGCGAGTCACATATGGGGAAAGAGAGAGGAAGACTTTGAGAAGACTGGAAAAGCGAGTCACATATGCACTAAAGAAAATATGTAATGTATATATAAGGAGGGTTCAAATGTCTTTATTTTTTGTGCCTCCGTTATGTCTCTATTTTTAAAAACTTTAATAACTCAAAGTTTAAAACTTAAACGTCAAAATAAAACCGTTAAATGCAATCTATGTTATTTTCTCTATGTGCTCATAAAAAAATATCACATTTTAAATTTTGCTTTTATGTGAATTAATAAGTTAAAAAATCAACGTCTAGAAATTATCCACATTTTTACAAGCTCAAGATGACTACCAAAACAAAGTTGAAATGTCATAATTTTTACACGTGCATAGATAAAATGATGTAGTTTATATCCAACTGTTTTATTTTGAATTTTAAGTTTTAAATTTTGAGTTATTAAAGTGTTAAAGAATGAAGGCACGATGGAGGCACAAAAAATGAAGGCATTTGAACCCTCCTCTTTATATATATATATATATATATATAAACAGAGACAAAAAAAGTAAATTACAATCATAAAAGTGAAATAATATCGACCAAAAGTGAACTAGTGAATACAAAACTAATGTTATTATTTCGCTCAAATCTATTTTTTTTTTTCAAAACGAGAATAGATAGGCATGCTAAGACTACCAATAGGGCATTTAAGCAACTTCGATGGAAAATTTTGGAAATCAAACCTATGACAACAGTCGGATAAAAATATTTTTAGCAATATTATGGTAATTTTTATCCATGAAAAGAGGTGTGGCAATTTTTAGATATGAAAGAAAGCGAGAAAGAGAGAAAGAGGAAGACTTTGAGAAGACTGGAAAATAGGATAGGGCGAGTCACATATGCACTAAAGAAAAGAGGAAGACTGGAAAAGCGAGTCACATATGAACTGAAGAAAATATGTAATGTATATATATATAAAAAAACAGAGACAAAAAAAGTACATTACCATCATAAAAGTGAAATAATATCGACCAAAAGTGAACTAGTGAATACAAAACTATGTTATTATTTCGCTCAAATCTATTTTTTTTTTTTCAAAACGAGAATAGATAGGCATGCTAAGACTACCAATAGGGCATTTAAGCAACTTCGATGGAAAATTTTGGAAATCAAACCTATGACAACAGTCGGATAAAAATATTTTTAGCAATATTATGGTAATTTTTATCCATGAAAAGAGGTGTGGCAATTTTTAGATATGAAAGAAAGCGAGAAAGAGAGAAAGAGGAAGACTTTGAGAAGACTGGAAAAGAGTATAGGGTGAGTCACATATGCACTAAAGAAAAGAGGAAGACTGGAAAAGCGAGTCACATATGAACTAAAGAAAATATGTAATGTATATATATATATGAGGAGGGATCCACTTACAACAAATTTGAGTTACAACAAAGTTACAACATTCATTTTTTTCATTTTCAAAGTCCAAATCGTCGATCCAAACCGTTCAACATGATCTCCACAATAAAATGTGCTTGCAGATCAAATTTTATATTTTTTTGAATTTTTTTACTATTTATTAAGTATTTTACAAAAAATAGCCATACTTAGACCATTGAATTTTGTACCCATCTTAATAAATAGTAAAAAAATTCAAAAAAATATAAAATTTGATCTGCAAGTACATTTTATTTAGATAATCATGTTGAACGGTTTGGATCGACGATTTGGACTTTGAAAATGAAAAAAATGAATGTTGTAACTTTGTTGTAACTCAAATTTGTTGTAAGTGGATCCCTCCTCTATATATATATATATATATATATATATAGAGAGAGTGGCTAAGGTCAAAGTGGTATGACCAAGGCCTTGGTGCTACCAATTAGTTTTTGCAATTTTAAAGTTCAAATAGTCGATTCAAACCGTTAGATGTTCAATCTATATTAAAATATGCTTGGAGACCAAATTTTACATTTTTTGGAATTTTTTTACTATTTTTTAAGCCACTTTGAAAATGGCAGATCCGGGTGAACAGTAAAAACAGTGCAACCAAATTCTGGACCATGTGATCAGCAATTTTCAAAGTGGCTTAAAAAATAGTAAAAAAATTCCAAAAAATGTAAAATTTGGTCTCCAAGCAGATTTTAATATAGAGATCACATCTAACGGTTTAGATCGACCGTTTGGACTTTGAAAATCCAAAAACAACTTGGTAGCACCAAAGGCCTTGGTCATACCACTTTGATCTTAGCCACTCTCTCTCTCTCTATATATATATATATATATAGAGCTGGGCTATGGTGAGTTGTGAAGTAAGATGTCATTTTTACTTCACGCTCATATTTTCATTTTGAAAATTCAAACAACCGATCCGAACCACTCAACATGTTCTCTATATTGAAATGTGCTTGGAGACTAAATTTTACATTTTTTGGAATTTTTTTACTATTTATTAAGCCACTTTGAAAATCGCTGATCCGGTGGTCCAGAAAATTTTACTGTTTTTTACTGTTCATAGTGGATCAGCGATTTCAAAGTGGCTTAATAAATAGTAGAAAAATTCCAAAAAATGTAAAATTTAGTCTCCTATAACATTTCAATATTTAGAAAAAGTTGAACGGTTCGGATCGGTTATTTGAATTTTCAAAATGAAAATATGGCGTGAAGTAAAACAACGTTTTACTTCACAACTCACCATAGCCCATTTCTCTCTCTCTATATATATATATAAATAGAGACAAAAAAAGTACATTACAATCATAAAAGTGAAATAATATGGACCAAAAGTGAACTAGTGAATACAAAACTAATATTATTATTTGGCTCAAATCTATTTTTTTTTTTTTCAAAACGAGAATAGATGGGCATGCTAAGACTACCAATAGGGCATTTGAAGCAACTTCGATGGAAAATTTTGGAAATTAAAGCTATGACAACAGTCGGATAAAAATATTTTTAGCGATATTATGGTAAAGAGGTGTGGCAATTTTTAGATATGAAACAAAGCGAGTCACATATGGGGAAAGAGAGAAAGAGGAAGACTTTGAGAAGACTTTGAGAAGACTTTGAAAAGACTTTGAGAAGACTTTGAAAGAAAGCGTTAGGTGGAACGCGGAGGGGTTCGCTATCATTAAATTAGGCCTATTGATTTAAATATTCGAACGCCGAGTTGGACTCGAGGAAAGTGGCCTATTGATTTAATTTTTAATCTTGGATTGTCGATGCAAAACAAAAAACAATCTTTTAAAAAGCAAGTGATTAATTTATATATATTACAAAAAGAAAATATTTATTATTCTTTTAAAAAAAATATGAACTAAAGAAAATATGCAATGTATAAAAAAAACAGAGACAAAAAAAAGTACCTGACAATCATAAAAGTTAAATAATATCGACCAAAAGTGAACTAATGAATACAAAACTAATATTATTATTTTGCTCAACTCTATTTTTTTTTTTTTTTTCAAAACGAGAATAGATAGGCATGCTAAGACTACCAAAGAACATCATTCTAATGAATAAGGGCATTCGCTCAAACAAAATTGCCTTCCCTCCGAACCCAGTCTTGTCCAGACTGTTTCGTTATGATCATTAAATGTACATGCAGCATGATTAAATCACAGATGGCAGGTAGGTAGCATGTCTATATCTGTTGACTCTGTTATCCACACACCAGATAAGTCTCACCTGTGAGTTTATAAGAGGGCCAGCTCTGATGTATTTTACCTATAACTTGAGCTCTTAGCATTTCACCAGCAATGAGGGGCATTTTCTTGTTCCTTACACTGTTTCTACTCCCTGTAGTTCAATCTTCTCTCACATCTCAAGCACAAGCTCTTCTTCATTGGAAATCAACTCTCCAGACTCAACAGCCGCTTTCATCTTGGAATCTGAATGTCCACCCATGCAACTGGACCGGAATCACTTGCCGCGACACTAATAAAGGAAGGCAAGTCATTACTAAAATCTATCTTCCGAAAAAGGGTCTAGTTGGGAAATTAGATGCTCTGAATTTTTCTGGTCTTCCATCCATTCGAACTTTTAATCTCAGTTATAATAAATTCAGTGGGGTAATTCCTCCATCAATATGTCTCTTCTCAAAACTCACCTATCTTGATCTATGTGATAATGTTCTCAGAGATTTGATCCCGTCTTGCATGGGAACCTTGACAAACATAAAAAAATTGTCTCTTTGCAATAATAAGATCTCCGGATCAATCTCTTCTAAACTTGGCAGACTTACACATTTGACATATTTGGATCTGTCATGTAACTTTTTGAGTGGTGAAATTCCTACCTCTATAGGAAACCTAAGTAATATGAATACTCTTTATCTTTGGAATAATAGTCTGTCTGGTCCAATCCCTTCTGAATTTGGCAGACTTAGACATTTGACAGATTTGGAACTGTCAAAAAACCTTTTGAGTGGAGAAATTCCTACCTCTATAGGAAACCTAAGTAATATGAATACTCTTACTCTTTGGAATAATAGACTGTCTGGACCAATCCCTCATGAAATTGGCAGACTTACACATTTGACATATTTGGATATGTCAAGTAACTTTTTGAGTGGAGAAATTCCTACCTCTATAGGAAACCTAAGTAATATGACCACTCTTCATCTTTATGATAATAATCTCTCAGGATCAATCCCTCCTGAAATTGGCAGACTTCCATATTTGATAGATTTGGAACTGTCAGTAAACTTTTTGAGTGGACTTGTACCAGCTGATTTGTGCAAAGGACGAGTTCTCGAGCACATTTCTTTGCAAAATAACAATTTTCAAGGCCCAATTCCTAGTAGATTGAAAAATTGAAGTAGTTTAATAAGAGTTACTCTACAAAGAAACCTATTTGTTGGAGACATATCTAAACAATTTGGGGTCCACAAGAATCTAAATTACATGGATTTGAGCTTTAATCTACTTTCAGGAAATCTTTCGTCCTTGTGGACCCACTACCACAACTTATCATTTCTAGACATATCAGGAAATAAAATTGAGGGAGTCATACCACCTAAGATTGGTAGCTTGCATGGCTTAGTCAAGCTGCATCTATCATCAAATTCTCTATCAGGGTTAATACCGGCTGAACTTGGTAGATTAAAAAGATTGATTGAACTTAATTTAAGTTACAACAATTTCATAGGAAATGTACCTAAAGAGATTGGAATGTTAACTACTTTACAACTACTTGATATATCATCAAACAATCTTACAAGTGTGCCAGAAGAACTAGGCAATTGTGTAAATCTTGAATTACTAAACCTCAGCAACAATAGGTTAACTGGAAAAATTCCATCTCATCTTGGAAACTTGGTACAATTATCGAACCTCCTAGATCTAAGCTCAAATTATTTAAGCAGGGAAATACCAATAACACTAGAGCAGTTAACCATGTTGCAAAATTTTAATCTATCTCACAATAATCTAACCGGTCAAATTCCATCTTCATTGGGCAACATGTTAAGTTTGTCAACTTTGGATTTGTCATACAATCAATTGGAGGGTCCAGTGCCTGATATAAAGATTTTTCATGAAGCCCCAGAACAATGTTTTATACACAATAAAAATCTTTGTGGCACTATTCAAGGTTTGCCCTCATGTGGTGGATTTGTTAAAGATAAGAATGGCTCAACCAGACAACGAATGGTTAAGTTAATTACAATTCTAACTTGTTGTGCTGCTTTACTAACCTCTTTCTTACTCGGGCTACTTTACCTACTTTACTCAAAAAAGAGAAAAACAAAACCAGAGCACATTGGCAATCGAGGTAGAGGAGAAATTTTTTCCGTGTGGAATTTTGATGGGAGAGATGCATATGAGGAGATTATAAAGGCCACAGAGAATTTTGATGAGAAATACTGCATTGGAAGTGGAGGACATGCAAGAGTTTACAAAGCGATTTTAGTGCCAGACAACCTCACAGTAGCTGTAAAGAAAATTCATTTAGCTGGAGGTGAAACCTCACTAGATGTTGAAGCATTCCATAGAGAGATTCATACTATAACCCATATTCGACACCGCAACATTGCAAAAATATATGGTTATTGTTCCTCATCTCAAAATAAATTTCTTGTTTATAAGTACTATGAGAAGAGGGATTTACATAATATTATAAATAGTGAGGCAGCAATAGAATTGGATTGGACAAAGAGGAAGGCTATATTGAGAGATGTTGCATGTGCTCTCTCACATTTGCATCATGATTGCTATCCTCCAATAGTACATCGGGATTTAACTTGCAGAAACATCTTGCTCGATTCTGAGTTTACAGCAAGTATCTCAGATTTTGGCACTGCTAAATTTCTCAAGCCAGAGTCTTCCAATTGGAGCATGCTTGCTGGAACCTACGGTTACATAGCACCAGGTTATATATATTTCACCACCCTATTATTGTTTTTTTTTGTTTCCATCACCATACTTTTATTGAAAACAGTGTAAGTAATTGCAATCTGAATTTTTTTTTTTCTTTATGCAGAACTAGCCTATACCATGAGGATGACTGAGAAATGTGACATATATAGCTTTGGAGTAATCGTGTTGGAGTTGTTTATGGGAAAGCACCCAGGAGATATGATCAATACACCGGCTTTCAATGAAGAGGAAATCGTACTCCAAGATATCCTTGACCAACGCATTGAACCACCAAAAGGACAAGTTATTAATGAAATTATCAAAATGATTCAGATTGGATTTCAATGCTTGAATAACAATCCATCACTCCGTCCAACAATGCAAGAGGTGGTGAATAGTATCTAGAAGTGAATAACGAACTGCTTCATAAATTCTGGTACATAGTAGCTTTATGCTTGATGATTATTTTTTGTTGGCAGTTAGAATTTAGACTTAGAGCATGATGCATTATTTTCATATTTGGTATATTTGAATGGTTTTATGCTTTATTAGTATTCACTTATTCCATGCACGTGGTGATAAATATGCATTGTGCATATAATATTATGCAATATAATTCTATATATGTTCTGTGAGATTACCGTTATTATTCACTGTATATATCTCTTCTAAAAATATAGTTTTTATTGTAATATATTTAGTGCCATGGATCACCTTAATAAATGGTCACCTTACAAATTTGGCAAATGACGCATCGCTTTTGTATGCTAATAGTGATGCTGCATTGCTTCATCTATGTTCTTTAATAGTGTACCAGATGGCTACCACACACCATTTTGATTTCTAATGAATTCTGCAGATATTCCCAAGTTATATTAACCACAAAAAAAGAAATACTACCAATTTACCTATAATTTATAAAAAAAATGATCATTTTAAATTTGAAATATATATTCTTGAGAATATTGAATTTTACTTGGAGTCATTAGTAGTATTTTTTTTTACCGTTATTATTCACCTTGAATAGAGGCCAGACCCGAAACCCTCCCGTGCCGTCGCTCTCCTCCACGCCACCCCTCTCCTCCACGACAGGTGATTTCTTACTCTCCTCTCTTTCTCTATTCAATCTGGTACCGACTGCCGCCGTCGCTCTAAGCGTTGAGCGTCTCAAAACCTCAACATCACTCAGTCAAGGCAAGTCTCCTCTCTCTCTCTCTGATTCAAGTAGTTGTAGATATTTTTGTTTGCATTACAATCTCTGATTTGATGAAATTAGAGGATTTAATATACAAATTAGATGTAGTCAAGTTTATTCGCTGTATTGTTTCTCAATCAGGTTTTCAATCCCTGATTATAAGTTTATATTCTTGATTTCTTCTATCTAAAAATCAGGTTTTGATTCCCTGATTATTACTTTAGTTCTTGATTTCTTATATCCAACAATTAAATTGAGCAAATAGTTTTGCTTGTATATTTAAATAAGTAGATTGTAAAACTGTATTGGATCTGTATATTTGTAAAAGTAGAGGACCAGTGTAGAAATATTATTTTAAGCTATTAGTTTTAGGATTTATATTACTTTCTGATTTGTTTAGGATTTATATTACTCTCTTAATACCAGAAAAGGTACAAATCTGTGCTTGTTAATTGTAGTTTAGACAACCGTTTTGAACTTCCAAACTTATAGTTCAATTTTTTTTAATAAATTCATACCTAATTGTTGTAGAATTGACAATTATATATATTACATACTTGCTGTTTAAATTTTTATGGTCATTGTTCAAACCATCAATAAAAAATATTAAGGGCTAGTGCATTATGCACACTTATTTATTATACAATGCATACTATTTTAAAACGAATAAGTGTCCATCAAGCAAAACTTTTCCTGGATTGTTCTATATTTCTTCTTTGGGTGATCGCTTTTCTTTAGATTGAACCTCTGGGATTGTTTCTAAATAATAACTGCATAAAACAGACAACTCAAAATGGCCATCCGATCAAGGGTATCCCGGCTGTCCGATATGAAATGTACAGTCCAGATTTTCTTCTGACCATCCAGTAATCATCTATTGATGAGGATCCCAGTGTCATCAACAGTCGCTCGTCAATTTTCTCCAAGGAAGCTTTCATTTGTTGGTCAAATTTGGATATTTCAAGCTTTCGTGTCGGACATTTCGTATATCCTAATCAGGTATGAATATTCTCATTACTTTTCTGCTTCGAAAAACTGAACTTCATATGTCCATATCCAAAATAAATATAAGGTATCCGTCTCCATCAGAAATGGATCTGACCACTACTAATTGGAATTATTGTAAATATTCTGGATTACATTTTAGCTATATATGTTTGTGTTGTGTTGCTACTTGTGTGGTAGTCTAGTTTTTGCTTGACAAGATTCCTCAAAAATCTCTTCATACGTCAGTTGCATGATTTGAATGTTGTCTATCTAAATTGAATGAATGATTCCTTAAAAATCAATGATTTTTGCAATCTGGTCCGCTAGCTATTTGCTAATTTTTTATTCCTTTATTGAAAGAAACAGTTCTGTTACTTTTATGTTCCCACCTCCATTTGTTTTCTATTTTTACTTTTTTCTGTTGCACAAATTAAACCTATGTTAATCTAAATCATACTATCTATTATATTGCATTTAGAATTCCTATGATTAGCAATACAGAATTACTGTAGCTTATGATTATTGCAGGTATGCCGAGCAGAAAGGGAAAGGTAAAGGATGGATCTTCTATTTCAGGAGTGCGCGGCAGGAACAAATATATTCCGGTGCTGGATGAGAGTCAGAGACCAGTGGTTCATCGGATCGGACACCGGTTAGATTCATCTTTTCTACTGGGGCTTGTGTATGGAGGATTATGGATTGTAGTGGTGGTAATTATTTGTGTTTGAAAATCTTTCGATGCAGGTGTAGGCGAGACCGAGAAGGTCAATAAAATCATTTCACAGATTGTCTGTAACATGTATCTTGGCGCGTACAGGAAATATAGTGATTTTCCCGAATAAACTCAGTTGCTCTGCAAGAATGAGTTTTTGGTGAGAAAAATCTTCTTTAAAAAATGTCTAATTACTTGTATCTTTTTTCAAGCTACTAACAACTTTTTTATGATGCATTGCAGAAGTACTACAAGCTTTCTAAGGACATAAATATTGATGACGTTTGGAAGACATTTTCTAGGATAGGGAACAAAGGCATAGAGTACAATTTGAACAAGTGTAAGAAGGTGGCCAGTATGGCGATACTATTCAGTAGTGGAAGCAGCACCAGACGCCTTCCACTTTTGATTGGATCAAGCCAAATATCTGACCAGAAATGTGCGACTATTGGTACAGTGAGACATTTGCTAGGCGGTCAGCAAAAAATGCGGAAAATAGAGCCACATCCGGAGAAAGTGCATTCGCTTCGATTCGTAAGATGCATTTCATCCAAATTAATTAATTTCCATTTCAATTCTCTCGAACTAACCTTTATAATCTTATTCTTATTGAAATTGTCTTTCAAATTCTTAATAGGACCATATGCACAATCGCGAACCGAGATAGTCTGATGAGCTATTCAAGCTGACTCATACCAACAAGAAGATGGGAAAACCGGTCTTCAGCGACCGGCATCAGCGACCGGTTAGGTCGCCGGTCGCTGAAGACCCAAAAAAAAAAAAAAAATTAAATGTTTCGGCGACCAACCCTTCAGCGACCGGCGCTCATAGCCTTCAGCGACCGATTTGGCCCGGTCGCTGAAGGGTATCCCTAAATCCCCACCAAAGTCTTTCTTCTCTCTCTATCCCGCGTTTTAGGTTTAGCGAAAAAAAAAATCCCAAACCCCGCTGCCGCCCGAGCCGGCTGCCGCCCGACCCCCGGCCACCTTCAGCGACCTCTCCTCTCTCTCTCTCGCCCGACCCTGCCGCCCGACCTCGCTGTCGCTCCTCTCTCTCTCAAGTCAAGAGAGATGGGTTCACCTTGTTCTAACTAATTTAAGCACTGAGTACAGCAAACAAGGCTTGTTTTTGAGGTTTGTACAATTTTGCAAACATGAGAAACTATTAATGCATGATTCATGCCATTGGCGGTGTAAAATTCTACCATTCAAAATATTTTAATCAAATTTTTTTTTTGTTGGTTAAAATGAAAAAAAAAGTTTGGATCAAGGTGGGTTAATTCCATCTGAATAGGCTTCTTACAATGTGGGTTAATCCCATCTGAATCAGAAGCTAGAAAGGGCTTAGATTAGACCCACTTTTTCAAGCAGCACCTTTAATTAAGTTATAGGAGTTAGTGCAAATTAGTGGGGTTTGTGAGATCAAGGTGAACCCATCTCTCTTGATTGTGGACCTCATTTAAGTAATGTATTATTTTTGTTGGAATTGTTTGTAAAGCTAATTTTTTTACAAACTTTATTGCAGGTATGCCGAGCAGAAAGGGTAAGGAGAAGGAGGCATCATCCAGTGGATCCAATCACCCTCCGTGCGGCTGAAATGCATACATTAAGCCGCCGCAAAGGCTAGAGGACAGACCAGTGATTTGTCGGGTCGGTTTAGGTAAAATTCATTTTTTGTGCATTTTTGTGTCTGTAGGATTATCCATTTGTAGTGGTTTTAATTAATTTTGTTTGCAAATCTTTTGTTGGAGATTTGTTGACAACGACCAAAAATGTTAACAAAATAATCTCACAATGCGCACGTTACCACTATCTTGCGGAAACTAGATTACCCACCATAGACGTGTGCACGAAATTTGATGACTATCCTGAGGGAACTAAGCTATAGGTCCAGCACGAGTTTTTGGTGAGTAAAATCTCCTTTTTTAAAATTGGCAACCTACTGTTTCTCTTTTTGAGCTAACCAACGACTTTTTAATGATGCATGCAGAAGCCCTTTCAATTTCCCCCAGGTGAAGACATGGATCTGATTTGGAAGACCTTCGCCAGCATAGCCAAGAAAGCTGTCCAAAACCTGCTTAACAAGTGCACAGACGAAGCGAAAGATAGGTATGGAGATAGCATTCTGGAGTGGAAGGACCGAGGGGTGCCAAGCACATATGATTGGATAACAGCGAATAACTGACCCAAATTGTGCGACTATTTGTGCACCAAAGACTTTGCTAGGTGGAGCGAGCAGAATCAACAAAAATAGGGTCTCATCTAGAGAGGGTTCCTTTGCAACCACGGGCTCAGTGAATATGCTGGTTCACAAACAAAGATTCGTAAGATGTTTTATTTCATCAAAACAATTAATTTCAATTTCAGTTTACTCGAACTAACCTTGATAATGTTATTTGTGTTGAAAGTTTATTCATAATAGGAGAATGAAAACCAGCGCGAGCCTAGGAGGTCTGACGAGCTGTTCACGCTGACGCATACTAGCAAGAAGACGGGGCAATTTTGTTCCGTGAGGGCGAAAAAGGCACAGGTAATAGAACATAACAATCTTTTAATAATATTCATTCTTTGTTGTACTTACTTTATTGTTGTTTTATTTTATAAATTTTGCAAGAAGACTACAATCGGGATATGAGTGCAAAGTATGGTCGCTTTTGATGCAGACATCTAGTACGCCAACACAGACAATAATGCTCACGGTGATAACCATGGTCTCAGTGCTCTAGGTAAAATACACATACTTAAAATTGTAAATTTGTATTTAAATTTTGTAATGTAATATTAATTATCTTATTTTTTAATGTTTCAGGCAAGACGAGATCGCTGTATCGTCTAGGTGGGTCCCAGACGTCTTCTTCGCAATTGCAATCACAATCATATTCCTCGGCGCCGCCTCCTCTCAGGCAAGAAGACATAAATGCAATTTCAGGTCAGGTGTTGGGCATGCTTCAACCACAGATCAACCAATTCATGGAGGAGTTGAGGCGTAGCGTGGGACGTTATTCGTCTCATCAGGTACGAAATCCGATTTTTGGGTATGTTTGAATCCAATAAGGGCATCCACAACCAATAAGGACACCAAGTATGGCAAATCAACTAACGGAATAGTAAACTCCTAAAAATTCTAAACCCTAAACCCTAAACAGTAAACTCTTAACATTAAACCCTAAAATTTTTAGTTATATTCTCACAGGGAGGTTCTAGCTCGCACCATGCATCGAACCCCGATGCTCAGGATGACAGCGGGGATGATATCGGAGATGACTATATCTAGTTTTAGGACGTTTTGTATGAGTTTTAGATATTTGATTTTTATGTCGTACTTTAGATATTTTATTTTTATGTCGTACTTTAGATATTTGATATTTGATGTTTATGTAGTACTTTAGATATTTCATGTTTATGTCGTTTTGTGAATTGCTTGGTACGTACCAATTAAATTGCTTGGTGCTTGTTACGTTTCATACCAGTATTTAATATTATATATTTGAATTGCTTGTGAATTGTTTGGTACGTTTTGTACCAATTAGGGCGGGAGAAAAATAAATGAACAAAACAGGTCCAATGGTTGTTATATTTGTTTGGTACATTTCGTACCAATTGGGGAAAAGAAAAATAACAAAAAAATAACAAAAAAAAATTACCCTTCTGCGACCGATTCTGGGCCCATCAGCGACCGCCCAATCGGTCTCTGATGGTCTTCCGCCACGTCAGCATATAGCATCAGCGACCGATTTCATCGGTCACTATAGGGGCATCTGCGACCGGCGCCTTACCCTTCAGCGACCGGTGACGTTAGCGGGGAGGGCATCAGCGACGGAGCAACTGCGACCGGCCCTTCTGCGACCAATTTCGGCCTTCTGCGACCGGCGCCTTACCCTTCTGTGACCGATTTGGCCGGTCGCAGAAGGGTTCCGCTGCTGTAGTGTAGGGATGTGGGTTGAATTTAAGGTATTTAAAGTTTAAAGTGTTTTAATGGTCAAAGAAGTAGGGTTTTGGGTTTAATTTAAGGGTATTTTGGGTTTAAAATGTTTTGTTATCTCCTCACAGGAAGTTTCGAACTCGCACCAATGCATCGATGCCTGATATCCAGGATGATGTCGGGGATGACTGGGAAGATATGTCAAGGATGAGAGGGTGTATGACGATAGCAATGACTCAGATGATCATATGTAGGTTTATGTTTACGTTTATATTTATGTTATTTGGTACAATACATTGAATATATTTGGTACTTGTATTACAGATGATGTATGTTTGATATTTGGTATTTATCTTTTCATTATGTTTGGTTTGCTTAAAAGATACGTGATGTTATTTATGTTATTTGTCATGTTTGGTTTGATATTTGATATTTGATATAGGATATAGGATGACACTTTTTATTTATGTTATTTGATATCTTTTTTGTTTGTCAATATTAAATTATTGTACGATGTTTGATATTTGCTTATCCCTTGTAAGTTTTTGTATGTCAATATTCCGTATATATAAATCCAAGTGGGCTTCGATAACGGCACTCTGGTAGGATATACAAATGTACAAATTTAATTTTTTTTATATAAAACAATGGGAGGAGAAAATTGTCAAAAATTAAAAGTGATAAAATATGGATTTGTCGAAGCATTATGGCATCGATATATATATATATATATATATATATATATATATATAATATGGATTATATATTACCTAACTTTTATCAAACGTTTGTTCCTAACTTTTAAAGAGAGTGGCTAAGATACAAACGTTTGTTCCAAGCCTCCGGAACAAACGTTTCGGTTCTCCGATTTCAAAGTCCAAACAGTCAATCCAAAATGTTAGATATTCAATCTATATTAAAATGTGCTTGGAGGCCAAATTTTACATTTTTTAGAATTTTTTACTATTTATTAAGATGGTTTGAAAATCGCCGATTTTATTAAACTTTTGCACCATTGAAAAACAGCGATTTTCAAACCAGCTTAATAAATAGTAAAATAATTCTAAAAAATGTAAAATTTAGTCTCCAAGTACATTTCAATATAGATTGAATATCTAATGGTTTGGACTTTGAAAATTGGAGAACCGAAACGTTTGTTCTGGATGCTAGGAACAAATGTTTGTACCTTAGCCACTCTCTCTCTATCTCTATATATATAATATGGATTTTATATTACCTAACTTTTAAAAATTAAAATTTATTCTTGAAATTTTTTTTTATCTCTAATTTACCCTTACCTTTCAAACATAATATTTAAGAATATTATATGAGTAAGAAAATAACTCTTCTCATTTATCCTTTAATTTCTCTCTAGACATTTCTAAATTGACGATTTAGATGACCTTTTTTTTCCCTAAAATCGGACCCATACTGAGATGATTTTTCACTCAAATTAGCTACATGAACAATTTTATGCAAAATCAATTTCATAAATTTGTGAGAACCTGTATCAATTTTTTAGTCATAAATATTATTTGTCATTTTTTTGTCAAGCATGTATCATCCTTATATTTATAAATCTCTAATAGAGATTAGAGAGCTTCCAAGCAATTCATACAAAATTATTATCATACCCTTTCACCAAAGTACAAGAGTACTATTATTGTTTTGTTGCATTATTTATAAACTAGTGCAACAATTATGAAAATACGTCAAGTAAAATAGGATACTATGAATCCTATAAATTAAAGGGTGGGCGTTTTGTCCAAACGGCTTTGGACAAAGTCTCATCCAAAGCCAGACCTAAACCATCCGATTTGTATCAAAATTCGTACAGACATTTAGATTCAATGAGCCATTTAAATTTATTTAGTTTTTTTTTGAGTAAAGGTTGGAGGTCAAGCCACCCAACAAATTAATATCCACAATGGATTGCCCCTTCTGATAGGCCTAAACTATATACATGTTCGGTCTGATTTTTACCACATAATAGCACCAAATATCTTGTATTTTAGTAGAGAATAGAATGAAATATATCCAAGAATCAAGTTACTACCAAAGTCTATTTAAGTTACAAAAAATAGAGCAAACTGTAGATCTTCTCGCAAGCTTTCCGAAAAGTGGTAGAACATTGAAAACGGAGTTACGGATCATAAGTTATGCCCGTTAATTTGAAATTCAAAAGTTCAGAGCATAACACAAGGGAAACAAAGCCCAGTGCGGACGCACTGACCCAGAGTACGGATCAGTCATCCGCACTCAGCCATCAGGAGAAAAGTCCGAGCGCAGTGCGGAAGCACTGGACGCACTCGGGCCGCACTCAGCGACACACAGTTGGTATTTTAGCCATATCTTGGTCATACGAACTCCGATTTAGATGATTCAAAACTTGACGGAACCAGGACAAAGAGCTCTACAACTTTTATGAAGGAAACAAATCCAAATTAGGAATGTAAAATTTTTTATAGCCGCATCAATTGCCGCATCAGCCTGAAAAACTGCTAAATATGGAAAGTTAGTGGCTTAGTGAACGCCAAAATTAGAATAACTTGGTCCCCAAGTTCATAATCACAGAATTAGAAATATAGAAGTTAGTAGGCTTGGTGGGTGCTAAAAATATAACAACTTGATCCCCAAGTTCAGAAAATGACTAAGTTAGTGGGCGCCGAAAATAAAACGACTTGATCTCCAAGTTCAGAAAATATTATATAAGGCTAAGGAGGCCACAGGAGAAATCATCACTGCTCATCATTGCTCAATTGAAGTTATTCTGCTCCACTTTCCGGTGGTGATCGAAGTTGCGACAAATTTCAAAGGAAGAGAAGGAAGAAGTCGAGGTTTTGCTTGAGCGACAAGGGAAGAACTTGGGCAGGAACTAGGAGATTGGTTGTATTCTTTTCTCTTACGTATTTTCTCAGTTTTTATCATGTTTATCTTGTATTTTCTTGTGGATGTTTGCTTCTCCATGAGAGGCTAGTTTCCTCTCTAGGGGTTTAGGTCAATGCATGAACTTGTTTAATTCTATCTTATTCGGATATTTGTTTTTATTATGATTGTTTTATCGGATTTGATTGTTAATTTCTGTGATTTATCATTTGTGCTAATTATATAGTTTAGTACTTGAATTGGACAAGTCCCGCTTTGGATTCGAAAGAACCAAAGTAGTTAGGATGGGATAGGAGAGTACCAAATTATGAGTACAAATACCCTAGTATTTGGATTAGAATCGACCGTAATTTGATATCCAAACCGGAACTATAGGAATTAAGGTTAGGGTTTGGTGAATGACTTAATCGTGAAGTCAAATCCCTAATTAGGACCCCTTGAATTGAATTGCATATTTATATGAATGACTTAATCGTGAAGTATCAATATTATTTGAGGATAGGATAGGCTAACATCAAGCTTCATGGTCTAGGTGATCTAGGCACGTTATTTAATCACAGATGTGACCCTGGATAACATTTTAGGTTAGAAATCTCGTTATATCAAACATGAATTTAAACAAACCGAGTAGATAGAATTAGCAAGGGATTGTGGACTGAATACCTCTAGACTTCGCCAACTTGATTTTCACACGACTTTTAATTGCTTTTTATTACGAAACTTTAATTTTCCTTTAAAAACGAAATTACACAGAACCCCTCTCTTACTTTTATTTTTTTGTTTTAAAAGTAGTTTTCTTTATTAAAAATTGGTATTTCCCTATCTCCCTGTGGATCGATACATAAATACTACAATCGATAGGTTGTGCGCTTGCAACTAACCTACTCATTGTGTACGAAAGTTTATAAATATTAAAAGTCAAAAGAGTATAAAAACACCATACCTAAAATACTCAACACCTTCTTCCGGTTTCGAACCTGCGACCTCCTACACGGAGAGCATTGCCTTTGCCACTAGACCAAAAGCTGGTTCTCAAATTCATTAAGTTTTAAATATGTTTGCACGAATCTCAATAAAAATTGAACGTTTAAGCTTGACTTTGGATGAGGCTTTATCCAAAGCCCTTTGGACAAAACCCATTCCCTAAATTAAATAAGCATGATGTCCCACATATATCCAAATTGGTTGCATATTAATAAACATTTTTGTTGAAAAGGGCAACGCTGTCCAACCCAACCCAAATTACAAATTGAAAAGTTATAAATTAGTCAAGCTAATTCTTGAAAATTGATGAGTTTACTGAGTGGGTTAGGAAAATTCTAAAATTATAGATATTTTAATGGAGTCTAGAGATTTCTATAGGAATTATAAATAAGGTTTCTTGATTTTCATTTTGAACCAAGGAAGCAAACGAAGCAACAAGAAAACAAAGTAATGAGAAAACAACAAATGAGATTATAGAGAAGCGAATCGGTACATTTTATATCTTGTAGAGCTAACAATTTGCAAAAAAATGTATTAATTTATATTGTTATATCGGATAAAATAATGGAAAATAAAAAAGTAATAATGGGCTCAACGAGAGCTGTAAATATATGACGCGGCCCAGAAGAATTATTTTCTAATTGGAAAATGTATTATCCTCATTGTTTGATTCTCTTCCTCCATCAAACAACAGCCCAGCCCAACTATTTACATGTGTCTAAATTAATCATTGTTAGCTAAAAGGGACACCGACACACATAGAGCACAAACACAGATTGATTTTGCAAAATACAGAGATTATGTTGGTTTTTCTTTATTATTTTTCAACCCTTTAGAGTACTAATTTAAAATAAATGGTTTTAATTTGTATATTAGATTACTTTTTGCTTTTTGAGAATGCTGAAAGAGCTAAATACTATTGGTCTATTGCTATATTTAGAATCATGAAATTGTTCAGGTAAATCGAATAATTTATGGTGTGTGTTTGTACTTTACCATTTGATAATGAATTCATTATTTTGGCGGTTTTCGTTGACAAATAAATACAGAACATATCTGTAATTATTTTTTAATTTGCCTCCTTATTTTAAATAATACAGGTTTTAGAGCTCTATAAAGAATTGCATAAATCTCTCCAGGACGAGAAAATTTGAGCCATCTAAGAATTAACATATATTCTGACAAGTTTATATAATTTACCATGACATAAGCATACAAAAGTGGCCTTGAAAAGACATGATCTGATCTCGTCCTAAAAGTTCATTGCGTAAGTATGATAACATCAGTTAGGTAATAAGCACATCTAAAACTATTGCAAAGAAAATTTTAGGAAGCGGGACAGTGTTGATTGTTGCGGATATAAAACAGTGATGATTTGTGAAATTGTATATTTCAATCTGAATGGCCTGTAAAGTGTTTACAATTGTGCTTATATAGCAAAAGAGAAAAAAGAGCTGTTGAGAATTCTAACGGTTGTCTAGTTTTGTACTGTTGCCTATAATTTCTAAAAAAGGAAAATATCAAGTAACTTTATATACCAAATTTAGTTTCTCTTTATTAGTCCCTAATCCTATTTATTTTCAACAGATAGCATTCTAAAAAGATCGATGGCACAACATTCACACTTCCAAATTAAGTTCTAAAAAATGACGGGACAGCGTTCTTCCAGTTTGTGGTACAAAAGTCTCCTTTTCAGGGGTAGGTATTTGCTTATGGTGGTGATCATTCCAATTTGTCGTGCTCAAAGGATTTTGTCATCGATGGTAATTCTGAATTAATTTTAAGCATCTATAGCACAGATATACTCCCCAATAGTTGCACAGCAAAATTAGGCAGATCTGGTAAAGGAGCAAGACAGCTGATGTAACTTTTCATGTTGATTTGAAAATTGGTCTTTTATGTGCCATAGATTAATACTGGCAGCATGATCCCATGTATTTAAAGCAGATCTTTTTGGAAAAATATGGCCAAGACGATGCAACAATATTTTAATATGGCAGACATATGCCCCGAGGTTTTCGAGGCAATGCTTCAATTCATATGTATTGATTCTTTTTGCTGTTGCAATTCTGAGAAGTCATTGATGGAATCGACACAATATTTGTTTATAGCAGCTGACAAATACGCAATAGAAGGGTTGAAAGCAATATGTGTGGATAAGTTATGTTGATTGATTTCACTCGACACGGTAACTACTTTGGCTTTGGCTGAGCAGCACAACTTACCTTGGCTCAAAACTATTTGCACTTTCTTTTGTAGATGTCAAAGCCCTTATGTTATGACTTATTTGTGTCGAATAACTTTCTCTTCAAGAAATTTCTTCTGTACACTTTCTTGTACGAATTATCGTCTCATGATACTCTGCTTATAAGAACAGAGAAGCGGAATGAAGTTCCAATTGTTGCACGAATTATCTGTAATGTCTTATCGGAGTACACTTTCTTTCTTATAGGTACAATGTATGTATTAGAAATATCAAGTACTCATCATTTGCTTCAGTATAAAAATTGTTGATTTCAGCTATCATCTTGAGAAGTTGAGGATTTTATAATTAGGAAACTGCCATGACAAAACAAACATTCTAATATACCACATGATAAAACATACAGGAGAAAGAGATGGCGAGCTATATATGACTTAAAAAAACATCAGCAATTAAGGTTTTCTTCATATCATAGCATTTCTAGTTCCCGTATATTTTTGAAAAATTAACAAAGAAACATGTTACAGATTCATAATAAAAATTAAACATGAAACGAAAGAAAATCATGTCTTAACACACTCAAAATTCATTTAGTTGTCCAAAAGAATAAACATTTTCACACACTTCAACAAGGTTTATCGCACAATGCACATGCACGATAACCGTTTATTACAATAGCACAATAAGACCAAACAAAAGAACAAGTTAAAATAGGTAGCAACAATGGCAAAGAAAAATATTTGATACAATAAAAGAAAACTTAAATATTCCATTGCTTGAAGCACATCAAAGCGAGGGCACATTAGACAAAAGAAAAGAACTGACTGGAAAGGTACCTTCTTCAATTTGTAGTAGAGGATGACCGCATCTAAGGACCTACATGAGATATGGTATTTCAAGAGAGAAAAGCAAATGGAATAAGCTTATAATTAACAAATATAATGAGAGCATTTGGATATCTAAACGAAAGAATTTATACTGCACCTTAATTGTAGCATCATTGAGACCTCAATTTTGCCACCAATCAGACCAAACTTGGAAAAACATGCAACACACTTACAAGAAACACTAAAAACAAATCAGGGTTCCAAGGATTCTCCAATCAAGATCCATTTTTTTTTTGGACTAAAAACCAAAACAAGCAACACACTTAGAAGACTACAAATACATAGATAAATTTATTATTTGGTCCCGAAATATATACAAACAGGAACAACAAAAAAGAATAAAAATAAATAAATAAATAGAAGAAAAGAAAAAAAATACCACCCAAACTTCTATGTTCCTAGAGCATACTGCAGTAAGATCACCTAAACCAGTAAGGTAATTTCCTTAAAAACTAACAAATGTGCCTTTTGAATTGAAGTTTCTTACAGAATTGGTGAGATGTTTAGGTCTGGATCTCCCCTAGTAACCCAATTTGAGTTTAGATCCGGATCGTCCGATCATAATTCATGCCAGAGCAAATCGGACAGTCCAGATCTAAACTCAAAATTTGGGTTACTGTAGGAGATCTGAATTCGGTTTAGGTGACATATAAGTGAAAAATAAGCCAACAATTGAGATAACAATTTTGGGAGAGAACTCCAACTTCCCCGATGTTATTTAAATTGAACCAAAAATCTCAGAATCTATCATAACTAATGCCAAGGCATTTACAAGGGGAAAAAAAAAATAAACAGTTTGAATTTCATACATACCCTCATGTAAGCATGGTTCATCTCCAGCCTTTCTAAACCATGAAGAAATTTGAATTCTTCAACAAAACTGCCCCTTTGCACGTTATTTGAGGGACCAAATTTCGTGATGCACGCTGTCTCTAAATTTGGTGTCTCAAGTTTTAATTTTCTGACACAACCCCAAAACCGTATTATACGAAGACTGCACGATTGGATCTTCAAATTTGAATCCGGATTCAGCACAAAAGAATCTAGTGTCAGATTCCGTAGCGAAGGGCAACTCACCACCCACCTCTCGATATCTTTCATAGAGATCTCGCAGCAGTTTAGATCTAGGGTTTCTAACTTCTCAAGGCCATTGATACTGTTTGGTACCACCACATGGCACTTGTGAAGAGACACATGTTTTAGTGAATGGCAAGAGAAGAAGGCCGATGGAATCTCGTACCAGTCAAGCTCAATGACAAGGTGCTCGATTTTTCTTCTTACCAAAATGGGGATCCATTTATCCATTGGTTTCGACAAATCCAACCCGCTAGCAATGTCGAATTTCATAATTGCGCCTTTAGTGCATGCTAAAACCTTATCACCTACTTTTTTAAACTGTCTCACTTCTAGAGAGTTGGTACCTTTCCAATGATCGGTCCAAACAGAGACACAATGCTCATCTCGAAGCACAATTTCTGGCATTGCAATCCATGCCTCTTTCCAGGAGCGGGATAGGAGGCATGTTCTGACGGCCTCTTTTACTGGCAAGCGAATTAGAATGTTCTCCTTTATTAATTCTGGTAGATCACTCAGTGGATCCCCTCCAATTACTGGAGCGACCTTTTTTCGCCTTGACCTACGAAGAACCAATGAATACGGCATTTTTGCCGCACCTACGTATAATAAATCATAAAGAAAGAGCTTTAGTTTATTCAGAATTTCATGTGTTTTCAATATAGATTTTGAAAAATAGGTATATGTAAATATAAATCACATTTTTACCCTTCCATGGCACGTGACATTCACTCTCTCATGGCACATACACAGTAATCTCTTTAATGTTTTTTTTTCGAAAACATCTGAATTTGTGAAAAGATCTTGAATTATATTTTAGTTTTTAATTGCCAAGACAAACCTTATTGAGAACCGCAAACAGTAAGATAAGTAACTCAAGGCACGGCCTGATTTTAGGAAATATATCTGCAGTTATTCTCAGGGAATAACAGGAACCTGTTATTTGGATTCCAACCGTTCATATTTTTCCATGCGCAAATCTCAACTGAAAAACTTTTTTATGCGTGAATCTCAACCAATATCAACGGCTGGGATCAGAATAACAGGTTCCTGTATTCCTTGGGAATAACAACAGATTTATTTCCCTGATCTTATAGTGTTTTTTTTAACATTACAATCAGAGGGAGAGAATTGAAAATTAATTTCACCTCAGATTGAAAATCAGATATTTCCATGAAGAACAACTCTACTGTTAGATAAGATTACTACATTGATTATTTTTATAAAAAAAAAAATTACCTTAGCATATAACCAATTCTTGAGCCTGAGAATTCACTTGCCCTACCAGTAGTAACCAAAACAAAGCAAAAAAATAGGAATCAGGCCTAGAATAACAGACTGATATCACATGAAATCAAATTCTACTAAATTACACTGTTTCATGAGAGAATTTCAGGATCAATGTTGAACCAAGAAGTATCGATTTCCACCAAAAGAAATCGCAGAATTCAATTTCAAAAAACTCTTAAAAGATTAAATCAAAAGAGATGAGAATTCATTCAGTGATCGGCGCTGAGACTGTAGAGAGAGAGATAGAGTGAAAAGGAAGGGGTAATGAATGTTGATACAAAGGGAAAGGGAAGGAGAGGAAGAGGGGTTTTCGCTTTGCACCTTTTCGTATTCACCGACTTGGAGCTGAGAAACGAGAAATGAGAGAGAGGGGTTTGGGTTTAAAGGCGTACGGAGTATAAATATAATAACAGAGAGGTTTACGCTTCATACAGCGCACAAACTATGGAATTGAAACAGCGCTAAATATGGTTCATGCTCTGCATCTAGCCGAAACTACTTTGTTAAAACTTTCACCCAGTACGGAGCTTGTTCGACCTTCACGGTTTATTTTTGTTATTTCTGTGACACGACTATTGGGCCGGAATGGGCTTGGTTAACAGGGAAGAGATATCTGATTAATTGGGCCGGGTCCGGCAAATGCTCCTAGGGAAAAGATATTGACCGGTTGGACCTTCACGGATTATTTTAATTTGTATGACCCGACTAATTGGGCCGGAATGGCTTGATTACTTGGGCCGGGTTTTAGTTAGACTTGTTTATTTTTTTCTATTTCTTCTACTTCTTGGTAAATGGATATAATAATCCCTTTTTTTTATGTTTGATTGTAATACAAGAGCCCAAATTTTCGTTCAATACCCTCCAAAAAAAAATAGCAAATGTAGCATTCGCATTGAATTTTTTTAAAAATAACCTAACCGTTCCACGTTGGAGCGGTTTTTTTTTTTTTTTTTTTTTACAGATGTTTAGCTGACTGCCCCACAGTGGAGCGGTTTGCTATAAATTCTTTTTTTATAAGAGATGTTTAGTGTGTATAGAATTTGTCAATTTTTTTAGAGATGTTTAGTGGGGCAATTGTCAATTTTACGTCTCCAATTGGTGCCTGGCGGCTGTTCAAGTATTTGCATAATCACCGTTGGATCTCTGCTGGATCCAATAAGATGTGCCAATTGAATATTGAGCGGATCCAGATAATATATGGTTTTGTTAGATTGATCCAAGTTAACCGTTTTATTTTCCCCTTTTCAGAATTTGGGTTTATGTGTTAATCGTTGAATTAGAAATTGTGGGGAATTATTTTTTAATTGAAGTATCATTTGATTTAGGATTATTATGGTGAAGCAATTTGTTCGAATATCTCTTTTCGATTTTTTTTTGTGTTGTTCATTGGGAGGTAGTACTTGATGTTTCGGGCTATATTAACGTAGCTACACTGTTTCGCTATCTTTGCTTGAAATATGTGGCCTGAAAGATATTAAGCTGTTTAGAAAAACAATTTCTTGTGAAAACTGTCTATATGTAAGATAATATTTTATCTAATATTTACAGTACTGTATAGTCTCATCTCAAGTGAGTGCTCTTATGATGTTGTTAATTAGCCGAGTACTAATATTTTATCTAATATTTATAGTAGTTTTGTAGTCATACTCTTTATAAAAAGTATATATGATGCTCCAGCATGGTATTTGGCTTATTATGCCTTGATGTGTCCATTATTTATGAGACCTATAAGGCTATAACAAGTTGAGATTGCAAATTAGAATGTCTCTTCGAAGTAATCTAATGTGACAGGATCTTGTGGGGCACCGCACATTCCATCACAAAATCTGATCGATGTAACAACACAGAATCTGATCCTTGCAAAGGATCGGACGATCATTATCTGTAATAATCGTCTTAGCTCTTGTCGATCGTTTATATTTTTTTAAATTGATTACGTATCATATATACTCATCTAGGATAGGTGTCATATAATATACAGATTAAATGGAAATATTAAGATCTCTGCTGGATAAAAAAAAAATATTTTTTTAGCAAACCGTCCCACGGTGGAGCGGTCGGCTAAACATCTGTAAAATAAAATAAAAAAGAAGAGCAAACCGTCCCAACGTGGGGCGGCTAAGTTATTTTTGAAAAAAAATTTAGTGTGAGGGTAGATTTGCTATTTTTTTTTCCTCCAATCATTCTAATCAATTTTTCCAATGATTTGTGACAAATTTTTTGAATCTAAAATATGAATATCTTCTACTCGAATTTATCTTTGAAATGAGATCCATAAAGAATTACTTTTGAATTATTTTTATGTCATTGTTTTTACAGTGAAAACTGGTGAGCACTTTAAATTATCAAGTTTTTAAACTCTTGTCAAACCTTTAAACCCCTGTCTACAACCATTAATTTATCATTTTTATTTTTTTTATTTTTTATTTTGTTTCAAAACCCTTTAAAGTACTCGTGTCAATCCTTTAAACCTCTCTATCTACAACCATTGAAAGCAAATTGTGTCAAGCTTTTAAACCTTACATGTAACTTATAAAAAAAAATTGATAGTAAAAGTCTATAGGCACATTAAATTTTATTTCTCAAGACTTTAAATCTCTGTCTACAATCTTTTAAAGTATTGGTGTCAAGCCTTTAAACCTCTGTCTACTTGTACTGTGAAGCTTATAGCTAAGGGGCAAACTCAGATCTCCCTCCAGATCAAGTATCTAGCTTATTCCTTGTCTCCTACGATTTTTCTCATCACATCTCCCTCCAGATCTCATATTGTACTCTGCCACGACGGAGGTGGATTAGTGGAGAGGAGGGCGGAGGCGGAGAGGAGGACGAAGAGGAGAGCGGAGGTGGAGATGATGGCGGAGGTGGAGATGAGCACTGAGAGAAGGCCAGAGAGGAGGATGGAAAAGAGGAGGCATTGGTGGAGAAGAGACGATGGAAGAGAGAAGGAGGTAGAGGTTTAAAGGCTTGATGCACGAGGTTTAAATGCTTGTTGCAAGATTCAAAATTGAAAAGTCAGTTAGAGACAGTTGAACTAGTTACGGACGATTGAACTAGTTGGGTGGCTAAGATGAGGATGAGGATTCGTGGGACGATTGAACTAGTTACGGACTATTGTTTTCCTTTATTTTAATTTTCTTTTAGAATATGAACATTATATGATGTTATGCATACAAATTTTGAATTACATGCATCCATATGAAATTACGAAGTAAAAAAATTATTTCAAAGATATAGTCAAAACTATTTATTACATAATTATAAATATATTTAAAAAAATATGTTTTTTAGTTTTTGTAAATCAACTTTTAGAGAAAAAAAATAAACATCTCGTTGAAAGAAATTATATTTATATATCCTCAGAATATCAAAAGGAGAAAAAAACAATGTGTTGTGGTGTATATATGGCGGTATTGTTAGACGTTGCCTAATCATGATAATCTTTATTAATGGGTCATTAGGCAAAAGTTCCAGATTAACAAGGATTATAAAGTTGCATTGGGCATGTTAATTTATTCCAGAATTCAGGTCATGGGAAACAGACAGTCAAAGATGCACTTCTTTTATTGCTAAGCATGCTATTAATTTAACAATAAACTAGATCTGAAGCAGCCCTCACCTTCTAGGCTACTAAATACCAGATTTTCAAATTTGACGATCTAATTTAATGTCATATATTTAATTTTTTTTATAATATAGAAAATAAATTGGTGATCCTCATCTCTTTAAATAATTGACACAAATTTTATAATTGCAGATCCATTTACTGAGATATATTGCCGCCCAAATTCCCAAAATGTGTCATGAGTATATATATGTAAATCTCATGCATGTTTGATCATATTTATAAATTCAAATTTAAGAACTTATAGACATTTTTCAGTATGCAGATCCTCCTATTTTTTCGTTTAATTTAATTTTTAATTCCATAGTTATATTGGTTGCTTACTCCTACCATAGTCACAAGATTCGCAAATTATTGGCGAATAATTTATTTTTTTGGTGATGACGAACTGAACGTCGAATTATTCAATTGATCGAACTTTGACCGAATTATTCGTGAATAATCGCGAATTTTATTAATTTTTTATGAATTTTCCGAATTATTCACGAATTATCCCGAATTTATTCCGAACTTTATTTTTGGTTTTTTTTTTGCTTCCTTGTGGGATTGAGATATCTGATCTGAATAATTCAAAATTATTTCCGAATTATACCCAAATTATTTGTAAATCACGAATTTTTAATTCCGCTGAACCGAACCCGAATAATTCATTTGTCACTCTTGACTCCTACTAGTCTACAAGACAATTTGTCACGACACATATAAGCTGGTTTAAGTATGTCACACCCCGTGGCCACCAGCTACGGAATGCAACCGGCACCCTGCCGTAAACATACGGTTTCCCGTATGCCTACTAGGCAATTACGATTAATTTCTACCATCCCCAAACCTAACCCAAAAGATACCCCATATCATGCATACCAATATATATACCCCAAAATAATTCCCAAATCATAACCCAAACATAAGCACATATATAATCACAACATAAAACATACCACATATATAATCAAGTAATAAAATCCATATCACCACAAGTCATCACAGAAACCGACAAGTATGTCATACCGATCAGTATTCCATACAGGTACAAAAGTGGTTCATGACATAGAGAATATATAATACAACAAAAACATATATACATCTCTAGTCAAATACCATACCGAACTAAGTAGACAGGTAACCTACGGCTGTCGTGTCTCTCCTGCATCAGTCGCACCAAAACCTGAAAAAGATAACCCAACGGGCGTGAGAATAAATTCTCAGTGCGTTACTTTCCACAAATGAACCCCTGGACTTGCAATCAAACTTTATTTTCATAATTAAACTATCAATAAATGCATAATACCTATAACAGAATATAAACATAAGTGCATACCTGACAGCAGATAATCAAGTGAAATACAACACAAGAATTATTCAATCGAAATTCGAATCAACAACAGTTAGGCTTAATCATTTTAATTGGTCTGGTAGCAACTACCGATGTACCACCCAGCTGTACCACAAACCCGTCGACAACTGTAGGGTTCCAGACACCTACAGAAGGCAACCCTACCCTGCTATATAAGACACCCATCGGTAGAGCTAGGCTTAACCATATTCATTTTATTCTGGTTACAGGTCATATTCAGAAAATTCATTAGGAATCACATTTCCAATCGACCATTCAAACGCATATCACAAAGGATCATGCCTGTGACATTTCACACTAGTCACCCATATTCCTACAGTTCTTATCTCACAATCGTTTCATACTACCCTTGCCCCAACCGGTTTGGGGTCTTACGCGGGCCCAGGTAGACTAAAGCTTTAGAATCCTCCCAAAACCCGTGCACCAGGTTTTGTAAATTGGTCACACTTTGGTGATCCATAACACACAACAATCATTTCATTTCCAATTATGGTGACTTATCATCTAAAATCAGATCACGATGGATCGACACAAACGAAATCAATACCAATATGCAGGTCAATCAGCTTACCGCAATTAGAGTTCAAGAATAATAGGGTATGCAATGCAATGCACAATTCACATAATGCAATAACAAGAATATTCAACATGTCAATCGAAACACAATTTAATTTTGAAAGTAAAGTATCAAACAAGTCCAGAAATCCCGCACCTTAGCGTACCACGTACTCTCGCTTAAGGTTCAGACGTCTCAGAGGGTCCCGGAATACCTCGTCGGATCGTTTCGACACCTACTATTAATATTAATTGGGTTTTAGATCAACAATTTCTGGAAAATTTAGTGTTTTTCTTGCGGCCCGAAAACCCTTCACAGAATTTTGACAAGTTGTGTTTTAATTCGATTCGATCGATTCCGATTGCGATAACACTCAATCAGTTCAAGATATTAATTCTAAATGGTTAAATTGAGTTATACCAAGCTCAATTCAACAAAATTTTCCTTTTTCTCAAGTCCCAAAACCCTAGCTCAACCCATTCATTTCAAATGATCAAATTCAAGCAATCCTTATCGCAATCGAACCGAAAATCGAATTAAACTAAATAAAATCAACCCAATTTCAGAATTACAAACTCAAAATTCAAAGAAACAAGTTATAGGGTTTATAAGGAATCACTAAGATAGAAATATACCAAATTAGAGGTTACAACTAAGTAGAGAACGTCGCTCTGATTCCGAAAATGCGATCGATTCGATAATCCGCTCAAGTTCTCACCCTATCTCTCTCTTTTTCTTTCTCTTCGGCAACACACCCACACACACTAAAAAAAACAGATGGGATCGGTGGAAATGAAGAGAAGGAGATACTTTCAAGGTGATATATGGATTTTTATTAATAAGCCCTCCAAACTTTCAATTATTATAAAGGGTGTGTATCTTACCTATATAGCCTTGTATTTATTTTTAATGCATATTAACTCTTACAAAATCAATTCTAATATATACTTTCATATATAATCATATATATATATATATCAATTTAGAAAAAATATAGTTACACCTTTTTCTTGACCTAATTCCTTCAATTAAAATTTTAATACATTTTAAATCTTTCAACATAATTAACTTTATATATATATGACTAATTTATCAAATAAATTATATTTACATATTTATTCTATAAAAATTAGAGGAGAATGTTACATTTCTCCCCCTCTTAAAAATAAAGTTCAGTCCGCTGAACTTGATTACGTACCTTAATTGTCGAATAACTCCGGATACTTCGCTCGTATGTTTTCTTCACTTTCCCACGTCGCTTCCTTGTTCGAATGACGGCCCCATTTGACTAACACAAGCTTAATCACTTTCGTTCGCAACCTTTGTTCCTTTCGGTCCAGAATTTGCATCGGCTCCTCTTGATAAGTTAAATCATCTTGCACATGTAGATTCGAGTGATCGATGCAATGTGACGGGTCGCGTACATATCGGCGTAACTGTGATACGTGAAACACCGGGTGAACCCGGTCTAACGCCGGAGGTAATGCTAACTCATAGGCTACCGGCCCAACTCGTCTCAAAATCTGAAAAGGTCCGATGTATCGAGGACTCAACTTCCCCGAAACACCGAATCTATGCACACCTCTAACGGGTGAAACTCGTAGCCATACGTGATCTCCATCCGGAAATTCCAACGGTCTTCGATGTATATCCGCATATTTCTTTTGTCTATCTTGCGCGGACTTGAGCCGATTTAATACAACTTTTGTTTTGGCCGCCACTTCTTCCAACATTTGTGGTCCTGTCGGTACATACGTACCCGCCGGTCCCCACCAAAGCGGAGTACGACATTGTTGTCCGGTTAATGCTTCTTGCGGTGACATACCGATGCTAGAATGATAGCTATTATTGTACGCAAACTCCACTAGGTATAGGTGATCAATCCATGAACCGCGAAACTCTAATGCACACGATCTAAGCATATCTTCCAATGTCTGAATGGTTCGCTCGGATTGTCCGTCGGTTTGCGGATGGTGCGCTGTACTGAATCTCAACTTAGTACCCATCGCCTCTTGGAAACTTTCCCAAAAATGTGAAGTAAACCGAGGATCACGATCTGAAATGATATTCCTCGAACAACCGTGATACTTGAATTGATATTTCATAAACAATTCCGCTAGCTCTCTACCAGAAGTCTCAATCCGAAGCGGAATAAAATGGGCTATTTTCGTTAACCGATCTACAATAACCCATATAGCATCATACCTTCCTATGGTCCTTGGTAATCCTGTCACGAAATCCATTGTGATTGACTCAAACTTCTTGAGCGGTATTTCCAACGGTCTAAGTAATCCTGCCTTTGTCCGTCTGTCAGCTTTGACTTGCTGACACGTCTGACACTTCTCAATATAGCTCTGCACATTTCGTTTCATCTTCGGCCACCAAAAGTATTTCTTCAAGTCTTGATACATTTTCACTTCTCCAGGGTGAATAGCGTACCCCGATTCGTGTGCTTCAGCCAGAATTAAAGTTTTCAATTCAGCATTATTTGGAACACATATGCGGTCATGAAACCGCAAAATTCCGTCGGTTTGAACTTGGAATGGTGAATCGGCATTTGATTCATAGTGTTTTCGGAAATGTTGGCATTTTGGGTCATCTTGTTGCTCGGTTCGAATTTGGTCTAATAACTCTGATCGGATTTCAACTGACGCCATAATCACCGACACAACTGCCGATGTACTCGCCTCAACTCTACCCCCAATATTCTTATTTGCCACCTCCAACGCAAATTCTCGAGAAGCACCAACATACAGACTCATTCTACGCATTTCTTCCAATAGATGGGTTTCAGTTGTAATGATAGATGCCAGGTTTACCTGACTCTTTCTGCTTAATGCGTCTGCTACTACATTTGCTTTTCCCGCATGATATTGGATGTCGAGATCATAGTCTTTCATTAGCTCTAACCACCGTCTCTGTCTCAGATTTAATTCCTTTTGCGTGAATACATATTTCAAGCTTTGATGATCGGTGAAGATACGGCATTTCACGCCATATAAGTAATGCCGCCAAATTTTCAACGCAAATATTACTGCTGCTAGCTCCAAGTCATGTGTTGGATAATTTTGCTCGTGCGGTCGTAACTGCCGAGATGCATAGGCAATTACATGATCATCTTGCATCAATACGCACCCGAGTCCTGATCGGGATGCATCAGTAAAAACTGTGTATTCTTTGTCGGTTATTGGCATGGTAAGCACGGGTGCTGACACAAGTCGATTCTTCAATTCTTGGAAACTTTGATCTTGTTTAGTACCCCAATCAAATTTTACGCCTTTGTGTAACAATCTCGTAAGTGGAGCCGCTAACTGCGAAAATCTGGGTACAAATCTCCTATAATATCCCGCCAAGCCCAGAAAGCTACGAATCTCCGTAACTGTTTCGGGTCTTTTCCATTCTGTCACAGCTCGGGTCTTCTCTGAATCCACCGCTAACCCCTCTCTCGAAATCACATGTCCAAGGAACGCTACTTTCTCCAACCAAAATTCACACTTCGAAAATTTCGCAAATAACTGATGTTCTCTTAGCCTCTGTAACACCATTCGCAAATGCATTTCATGCTCTTCTCGCGACTTCGAGTATACTAGTATATCATCAATAAAAACTACCACCGTTGAATCCAACAAGTCATGAAACACCCGATGCATCAAATCCATGAATGCGGCTGGTGCATTCGTTAGCCCAAACGGCATGACTAGATACTCATAATGCCCGTACCGCGTACGGAATGCGGTCTTGTCTACATCACTCGGCCGGATTCTCAACTGATGATACCCGGTCCGCAAATCAATCTTCGAATAAATAGAAGAACCTTGCAGCTGATCAAATAAATCATCAATACGGGGTAACGGGTATTTGTTTTTCACGGTTACTTTATTCAGCTCTCGATAGTCTATGCATAGTCTCAAGGTTCCATCCTTCTTTTTCACAAACAAAACCGGAGCACCCCAAGGCGATGTGCTCGGCCTAATAAACCCATGTTCCAACATATCTTCTAATTGCGCTTTGAGTTCCTTCAATTCGGCTGGAGCCATTCGGTAAGGGGTTTTCGAAATTGGTGTTGTACCCGGTATCAACTCAATGCCAAATTCTAGTTCCCGTTCAGGTGGTAGCCCCGCTATCTCATCGGGAAATACATCTACAAATTCAGATACAACTGGAATGGTATTAATTGCTGGAACTTCCGTAGTAGCGTAAACCACTGCTGCTAAATAAGCTGTGCATCCGGATTCTATCAGCCGCCTCATCTCTACGGCCGATACAAAAGGTACCACTCCTCCAACTTTTCTACAATTGAGCATACATGAGAACCCTTTTGTAGTCGAAAAATAAATTCGGCGATGCATACAATCAATTGTTGCTTTGTGCCGAGTTAACCAATCCATTCCTAATAACACGTCATACCCGGCAATTTCCATCACCAACAAATCTACTTCAAAGTCTCTTCCATCTATTCTCACTTTTCGGTTTCGGCAGATCATAATAGTTTGGTCGGTGGAACTGAATGGAGTTTGAACCTTCAAAACTTGATTATTCGTTTCAACGGGCCATAGACAACTCTCAACTAGCTCTCTCGATACGATAGAATGACTGCACCCTGTATCTATCAAGCAGTATGTATCATGCTCCGAGATAGAGATTATACCTGTCATCACATCCGTCGGATATCCCGTATTTTCCTCACCTTCCGGGGCCACCTCCTCAATGTTGGGCACATCTTCCGCTACATCCAAAGCATGTACCGCTACTTGTGCACCCGTCCTAGCAGTACTATTTCTGCTGCCCGCTCGGCTAGTGCTACCCCCGCTTGCTTGAGAACCGCCTTGTCCACGAAACGACGGTCCACCACGTCCCCCACTAGCGGATCCTCCCGCACCGCTATCTCTTTGAAACCTACTCATTGCATTCGGGCACTCATTTGCCCAATGAGCTGCACTACCACATAAATAACATACTCCAGTACGGCGTCTGCACTCCATCTCGTTGTGCGCCTGATTACAAGATCGGCACCACACATAATTCGGCTGAAATCCAGGCCTAAAGCCCGAGGTAGCTGCTGGTCCGTAAGGTGGTCTAGGTGTAAAAGTTTGTCTTTGAGGGGGTCTAGCTGATGACGAACTTCCTCTTGACCTCACAACCGGCCGACTCTGATCAGCCCGTTGTTTCACATTTCTTTCAGCATATTGTTCTTTCCTTCTTTTCGCGTGCATCTCCACTTGCTCCGCATGATCCATCATTGCTTGTAACTCCGTAGCTATAGGAGTATCGACTATCATTGATATGGTCCCATCCAATCCATCCAAATACTGTCTGTGATATCTCGCTCGATCATTTTGCACGTCTGTCGCATATCTGGATAAGGTTAGGAACTCATTGTTGTACTCGGCTATCGGTCGCCCATTTTGCTTCAACTCCAGAAATTTTCTTCTCAAAGCTTCTCTATGAATGTTACTTAAGAATCTCCGTGTAAACTGCAGTTCGAACCATTCCCACGGAATCCTACCAGCATCCCCGACATAGTTCCGTCGGGCCCCATTCCACCAAAATCTTGCATCCCCATCCAACTGTTGTTCTACTAACTCCACCATATTCTCTTCCGGTGCCCGACACAATACGAGTTTAGCATTCATCTTTTCTAACCACTCTTCTGCTTCTGAGTATCCACCGGTGCCATCAAACTGCGGTGGGTTTAATCGCATGAACGAATCATACAGCTTGCGGAAATTTTCAGGTCCATCTACTTGTGCTGCCGGTGCTTCCGGTCCCACATTTCTTCTTTCTGCCGCTTGTCGACCTCTCTCATAGGCCGCGATCAAACGGTCATCTAATTCTCGATTCCTATCCGGTCCTTCAGGTCCACCAGCGGCCTGTTCAACAAATGGATCCGGACTAGGTTCACGATCTTCATTACGAGGTCTGCCTCTTCCTTGACGTCTATTCATGTTTCTGTATAACAAAATTAGTTCATAAAATTTTATCTACTATTCTTATTATACGAGCTATATCGTCTAGTCGCGACTATTCCCATTATTACGCATTCACTCTCACGTATCCTACCGGACTGGTTTAGGTTTAAGTTTAACCATGCTCTGATACCACCGAAGGGAGACCTGTCACACCCCGTGGCCACCAGCTACGAAATGCAACCGGCACCCTGCCGTAAACATACGGTTTCCCGTATGCCTACTAGGCAATTACGATTAATTTCTACCATCCCCAAACCTAACCCAAAAGATACCCCATATCATGCATACCAATATATATACCCCAAAATAATTCCCAAATCATAACCCAAACATAAGCACATATATAATCACAACATAAAACATACCACATATATAATCAAGTAATAAAATCCATATCACCACAAGTCATCACAGAAACCGACAAGTATGTCATACCGATCAGTATTCCATACAGGTACAAAAGTGGTTCATGACATAGAGAATATATAATACAACAAAAACATATATACATCTCTAGTCAAATACCATACCGAACTAAGTAGACAGGTAACCTACGGCTGTCGTGTCTCTCCTGCATCAGTCGCACCAAAACCTGAAAAAGATAACCCAACGGGCGTGAGAATAAATTCTCAGTGCGTTACTTTCCACAAATGAACCCCTGGACTTGCAATCAAACTTTATTTTCATAATTAAACTATCAATAAATGCATAATACCTATAACAGAATATAAACATAAGTGCATACCTGACAGCAGATAATCAAGTGAAATACAACACAAGAATTATTCAATCGAAATTCGAATCAACAACAGTTAGGCTTAATCATTTTAATTGGTCTGGTAGCAACTACCGATGTACCACCCAGCTGTACCACAAACCCGTCGACAACTGTAGGGTTCCAGACACCTACAGAAGGCAACCCTACCCTGCTATATAAGACACCCATCGGTAGAGCTAGGCTTAACCATATTCATTTTATTCTGGTTACAGGTCATATTCAGAAAATTCATTAGGAATCACATTTCCAATCGACCATTCAAACGCATATCACAAAGGATCATGCATGTGACATTTCACACTAGTCACCCATATTCCTACAGTTCTTATCTCACAATCGTTTCATACTACCCTTGCCCCAACCGGTTTGGGGTCTTACGCGGGCCCAGGTAGACTAAAGCTTTAGAATCCTCCCAAAACCCGTGCACCAGGTTTTGTAAATTGGTCACACTTTGGTGATCCATAACACACAACAATCATTTCATTTCCAATTATGGTGACTTATCATCTAAAATCAGATCACGATGGATCGACACAAACGAAATCAATACCAATATGCAGGTCAATCAGCTTACCGCAATTAGAGTTCAAGAATAATAGGGTATGCAATGCAATGCACAATTCACATAATGCAATAACAAGAATATTCAACATGTCAATCGAAACACAATTTAATTTTGAAAGTAAAGTATCAAACAAGTCCAGAAATCCCGCACCTTAGCGTACCACGTACTCTCGCTTAAGGTTCAGACGTCTCAGAGGGTCCCGGAATACCTCGTCGGATCGTTTCGACACCTACTATTAATATTAATTGGGTTTTAGATCAACAATTTCTGGAAAATTTAGTGTTTTTCTTGCGGCCCGAAAACCCTTCACAGAATTTTGACAAGTTGTGTTTTAATTCGATTCGATCGATTCCGATTGCGATAACACTCAATCAGTTCAAGATATTAATTCTAAATGGTTAAATTGAGTTATACCAAGCTCAATTCAACAAAATTTTCCTTTTTCTCAAGTCCCAAAACCCTAGCTCAACCCATTCATTTCAAATGATCAAATTCAAGCAATCCTTATCGCAATCGAACCGAAAATCGAATTAAACTAAATAAAATCAACCCAATTTCAGAATTACAAACTCAAAATTCAAAGAAACAAGTTATAGGGTTTATAAGGAATCACTAAGATAGAAATATACCAAATTAGAGGTTACAACTAAGTAGAGAACGTCGCTCTGATTCCGAAAATGCGATCGATTCGATAATCCGCTCAAGTTCTCACCCTATCTCTCTCTTTTTCTTTCTCTTCGGCAACACACCCACACACACTAAAAAAAACAGATGGGATCGGTGGAAATGAAGAGAAGGAGATACTTTCAAGGTGATATATGGATTTTTATTAATAAGCCCTCCAAACTTTCAATTATTATAAAGGGTGTGTATCTTACCTATATAGCCTTGTATTTATTTTTAATGCATATTAACTCTTACAAAATCAATTCTAATATATACTTTCATATATAATCATATATATATATATATCAATTTAGAAAAAATATAGTTACACCTTTTTCTTGACCTAATTCCTTCAATTAAAATTTTAATACATTTTAAATCTTTCAACATAATTAACTTTATATATATATGACTAATTTATCAAATAAATTATATTTACATATTTATTCTATAAAAATTAGAGGAGAATGTTACAAAGTAGGCCACAGAAATTCTAATCTGGGGAACATATCACATGTTGCTCTTGGTTTAAGTGATACCTGTCCAATAAAAAAAACAAAAAAAAAAAGATACCTGCTCCTGTGGGCCTGTGCCTTCAAGAGAAAAGCCAGCCCAACATGACACGAATACGTATCCTCTGCATTAACGCACCGTTTGAGTTAATTTATAAACCGTACGATCAGAATTCGGACCAATCCTGTCCACTCCTATAACACACATGCACTTTAATATTAGTGCGGATCTCAATAGGACGGTTCAGATCTTAACTCAAAATTTGAGTTAATGCAGAGGATACGAATTCAACATGACACTGCTTTGACTAATCTCCCTCCACGGTCACCACTCATCATCTCTCGCACACAACACACGACACTGTACTCTACTCTCTCTCTCTCTAATACCGAGCTTGCATGAGAATAATCCATGGTGGATCCATTAACCACCTCCGCAATCAGCTGGGGGTTCTCAGCCGCAGGTTGGCTGATTTCCCCTCTTCTAACCCGTTTAATGAACAAATGCTTTGATGCACTCAGCATAGATCCACAGTTCCAATCTCAAAAGCAAATCCTCCTTGTAAAATTGGAAAATCTCCAGACCACGCTCCTCCCACAGCTGCTCATCCTCACAGATGCTGCACAACAGAGCCCCCACCGGCCTTTTCTTGAGAATTGGAGTCGGAAGCTCAAGTCTGCTTTCTATGAGGTTGAGGATGTGCTCGGCTTAGTCGAGTACCAGCGTCGTGAAAAGGAGGTCAATTTCCTCTTTCCTTCTACTTCTAAATTTAATTTAAACAAATTAAAAGACAAGCTACCGGAATTTTCATCTGAGAAGAAAAAACTCATTAAAAGCCTGAAGAAATTGGAAGAAATTGTTAATGAAGCAATGAAATTGGTTCCCGTATTGAGCCTACCGAGCAGTAGTGGCAATAGTTCGACTCGGAGCTCTAATGAAATGCATAGGGTAACCATTTCTACTCCAGGTTCCACGATTATTGGTCGTGAAAAGGACAGGGATTATATTGTAAAATTATTGAGGGAGGATTTCCCAGAATTGTCTAATAATGTTAAGTGTTATTCTGTTATTGGAATATGGGGCATGGGTGGGGCGGGGAAGACGACCTTGGCACAATATGTTTCTGACCATGAGAAAGAGGTTAAGTACTTCGACCGTGTCATGTGGGCTCATGTTTCTCAAAAGTTTAGTGTTGACACCATTTTGAGAATGATTTGGGAGTCTGCTTTTAAGGAGGCTTGTCCCAGTTTTTGTGGCCTTGAAGGTCTCCAATCTGCACTTCAAGAGAAATTAAGAGGGGAAAGGTACTTTCTGGTCTTGGATGATGTTTGGTGTGATAAAGGGGTTAGTGAACAGGAAATAGAGCAGCTTTTTGCTCCTTTAAGAGCGGGTAACAGAGGTAGCAAAATATTGGTTACTACTCGGATTGAAGCGGCAGCGAAAGCTTTGGGTGCTATGAATCCAATCCCGTTGCGGGAACTTGATGATGAGCAATTCATGCCGCTATTCATCAGTAATGCAATTGGTGATGCACAAATCAATGACAATCACATGAAGGGAAGGTTAATTTCCATTGGGAAGAAGATTGCAACAAAATTATGCCGATCACCATTAGCGGCAAAGACTGTGGCAGCTCAATTACGTAGAAGGCTAGACCCAGAATTTTGGTTATCTATGCTAAATAGAAGCTTGTTAAATGATACCATGGGAGCCTTGTTTTTGAGTTATCAGCACTTGCCTCCCCCATTGCAACGATGCTTTGCATTTTGCAGCTTGTTTCCTAAAGGGTATCGATTTCAGCACGACGACAATTTGGTTAATTTATGGATTGCTGAGGGCTTCATTGAAACCGAGGATAGTAATGAACATATGAAGGATATTGCTAATCGGTATATTTTAGAGTTAATTTCTAGCTCTTTCTTTCAAGTTGACGAATGGGGTCGCCCATCTATGCATGACCTAATCCATGATCTAGCCCAAGAAGTTTCTGAAGGTGAATATTTTAGAATTGAAAGTGGTGAGAAAAAGGAGATCCCTGCCCATACTCGCCATATATTTGTTGGAGATAATATGCTTGGGGAGTATATGGAGAAAATATGCAAACTCCAAGATCTATGTACAATTATTGTTTCTGAATCATATTATGACGTCTTGTTGAAAGAAGCGGACCTTGATGCTCTTTTTACGAAGTTAAGGAAATTATGTGTAGTGGAAATAAAAGTGTATGATGTTAAAAGAGTTCCTAGATCTGTGGTTCAATTGAGAAACCTACGATACCTCAATCTTAGCACAGTTACACTTTCTGGATTACTAAACAGACTCTACCAATTACGTTTCTTATATACTTCTAGCCAGATTCCTGACCTTGGGAGACTAATATCACTTATGGATCTCGAAGATTTTAATGTTAAAATGGAAAGAGGTTTTGAGCTAAAACAGTTGGAACATCTTAGAGACCTTTATGGATCGTTATCTATCCGTGGTCTAAGTAATGTCAAAAGTAAGGATGACGCTTATCAAGCGAAGTTATCTGACAAAAAAGGCCTTCATAAATTAAAGTTTTATTGGGACTATGAAAGTAGAGATGTCATGAGAGACATCGATGTCGAAATACTAGATGGCCTTTGTCCCCCACTCCAAATAAAAGAGCTGGCTATTCATAACTACAGTGGTAAGAGGTTCCCCAGTTGGATTTTAGAAAATAATGATAACATTATTCATCTCCAGCATCTTGAACTTGATGACTGTGGAGGCTTGGAAGCCCTGCACGGAATAAATGAACTACCTGATCTTCTATCTCTTTCCATCCGTTTTCTTCCTAGGTTAAAGAGTTGGGTACCTCTTCCCTTGAATCTAATTCGATTGGAAATTTGTAATTGTATCTCTCTTGCATTTGCGGTGAAAGAAGACTTAGATATGATAATGTCAACAAAGGGTACACGAATATACCCAATTGTCTCTCCCATGACGGGCCCCTTTGGTTTTGATCCTTTCTACATTGATGACCAGTTCAATGGTGTAAAGGAAATGATGAAATATGGTGATCATATAGAGGATGAAACATTATCAACCATTTCAAAAGATCTGAATAAATGCATAGAGAAAAGGTTAGACCTCATTTGCCAGATTAAAGATGTTTATGGTGAACCAATCCTGCCTCCCGCCCTCGAGAGCCTTTCAATTAAATCATGCTTTATCACAGACAAAATCTTAGCACGGTCTCTGCAAGTTCTTACCACCCTGACCCACCTTGAGTTAGAGGATATCATAACTATCACATGTATAGCTGAAGAGGTGCTTAGTTCCCTAACAAATCTTTTGAATCTCTATATTTTTGGATGCCTGTTGCTTACTTCAATGGGTGGGTTAGACAGTCATAGCACCCTTACAAGACTCCATATAAGATGCTGCCCCTACCTAACCTTTGAGACATCTTTAGTTGCTGCAAGCAACATTGACACTGTTGAATTAACATCATCATCAGGCGGGAGGAAAACTAAATCTAGTATTCTAAAATATGTTGTGCTCGAGTGTTGTATGCCTTCGGATGATAGGTTACAGGGTCTAGTATCCCAAGAATACTTAAGGGTTCGAGACTGTCCAACCATGGTAAATCCCCATCTTGGTCATTTGAAGGAACTCAGCGCCCTAGAATTACATAATTGCTCAAACCTTGCTTCAATAAGGGGCTTAAGTGAGCTGAAAAATCTTAAACGTTTACAAGTGTTGGATAGTGGAAAGTTCAAATGCCATTCAGATGCTGATAAGCTGCCCCAGTTGAAAGAACTTAGTATCAGCAGATGGTCACTGCTTGAACAACTTGTCTCAAGAGATGGGTTTTCATCCCTGGTTTCTATACTACTTGTTGGTGCACAACAGGAATCCTTTTCTGAAGAAGAATGTGAGGTGTTTCATTATCTCTCTTCCCTTAGAGATATTTCATTTTATAGTTGTAAAATGCGCTCGTTGCCCAATCTGATGTGCCTTCATTCTCTCAAAAATCTGGGTATCTTTTCCTGTAAAAATCTACGTTCTCTCGAAGATATACCGCCATCAGTCCAGCAGCTTGAAATTGTTCTCTGCGAGGAAGAGTTCACAAGGAGTTTCAAGGATCCAAATCATCCAAATGGGCATAAGATCTCCCATATTCCTGACAAGAAATTTTAAATGACACGCCAATAAAAAGGTAATTTCTATTTGCACAATCCAAAGAATTTTGTTTCAATTTGCAGCTTCTGCATAATGTTATTTACAAGCCTAGCTACCAAATGCTTCATCCCATGAATCTTAGTTTCATATTCTGGAGGCCAAAATCTGTACAACTAATACTAGATTTTGTATATTATTCATACCACTTTTGTTATTGTTAAGTGTGTGTGTGTGTGTGTGTGTGTTTTTTTTTTGCTAAAGCACAGTGTTTGAGACCAATTGGGACCAATGAGTATGCAGCATGTAAATATCAAAAGATTCAACTGGTACATATAGGTGCAGGGCCGAAAAAGGTTTCGAATTTCGTGATTTTGAATCCTTGTTCACCGTTAGGGCATATTTTTCTAATAGTCATGTCCATAAAACAATTACAGGATATATATTTAGAAGTGGTAGTTATGCACCTTAGACATTCAAATAGTTTTTCATCCCTTAAAAAATTAGCTTCATCTGATTAATTAATGCTTTTTTTATGCTTGCCCTGTTTTATATGACAGTATTTAAGTCATGTAGAACACAACATTAATGTAAAGTATTTAATTCTTTGATAATTAATTATTTGTCCGAACATACCGAGCATTGATAGAATTAAGACAATATTTTCAAAATCTATGAGTTGATTAAAAATATGAAGTTAATTAATGTGTTTTTCTCTATCTGTTGGTTGGATTGTTTGTAATTTTTGTTCTACTGCAAAGATTAAGCAACAGTTTATTCAACTATTTGCAGTTTCAAGATGAAGTTTCAATTGTGCTGGAAATAAAGAAGAGGAAAAAACAATAGATGAGTTTCCTGTAGCTTCTCACTTATGCTCCCCTGCTATGTATTTGCTATTTTGTTAAAAAAAATGATAAAAAGAAGGAAATTGAAAAAAAAAAAAATCAGTATTGTGTCTTGTATGTAGAAGTATACTGGTTGGTTGGTGTTCTTGTATGCCCAAGAAAATCAGTATGGTGTTGTGTTTTTATGTGGCAATACTTCTGTGTTTTTAGTCCTAAAAAAAAAGTACCTGGAGATAGATTGGAGAACCCTGATTTGCTTTTAGTGTTTCTGTATCCTGCCAAAATAAAATAAAAAGTGTCTTCTCGAAGTGCATGTTTTTGCAAGAATGGTCTGTTTGGTGGCAAAATGGAGCTCTCAATGATGCTACAATTAAGGTGCAGTAAAATAAAATTTTATTTTTAGATATCCAAATGATCTTATTTATTTGTTAAATTAGAAGCTTATTACATTTGTTTTTCTCTCTTGAAATACCATATCTCATGTAGGTCCTTAGATGCGGTCATCCTTTACTAAAAATTGAAGGAAGTACGGTTTGTGCCTTCCCGGTCAGTTCTTTTCTTTTGTGATCAGATGTGCCTTCGCTTTGATGTGCTTCAAAAAATGGAATAATATTAAAGTTTGCTTTAATTGTATCAACTATTTTTCTTTGCTATTGTTGTTATGTATCGTAATTTGTACTTTTGTTTGGTCTTACTGCACTGTTATTGTAATAAGCGGTTATCAAACTCATTGTGTAATAAACCTTGTTGAAGTGGGCATTAAAACCACTAACCTTCAAAAAAACCTTGTTGAAGTGTGTGAAAAATATTTATTCTTTTGGACAACTAGATGAATATGAGTGTGTTAACCTATGATTTTTCTTTCATTTCATTTTTAATTTTAATGTGGATTTACAATATATTTTATGGTTTATTGTTCAAAAATGAACGGGAACTAATATTTTTCGAGGAAAATGAATGGGAACTAATTAATTATCAAATCGGATGGCTGGGAACCATTGGATCGTCTGATACCCGTCAGAATTCTTTTGTTCACCATTGGCAAATAAGATACAGAGAAACACCTATAATGACCCATTCATTGCCTAATGCATGAAATACAGGGGAGGAAACAGATTGCTCTGGTTGCACATCCTTCATCTCTGAGAAGTTAAATATGAAATAATGTGTGAGTGTTTGATGTAGTTTACTATGACGAACTTTCCGTGAGTTCTAAAAGAGGATTCTAAAGAATTTTTTTTATTAATTCATATTAGGAATTAATATTTATGCATGACATGTAAAGAGCCATACGTGAAAAATTGTTTCCCTAGAAGCCCTCACTACTACAAAAACGGGATCTTCTACCGCCCATTTTCTAATGGTTTAGACTGATTTGGGTCTGCAGCTGATACACTTAAGGAATTGTGGAATATATGGGTCCCCATTAAAATTCATGTCATAACATATCGGACCCGAAATTTTTATTTTTAGCATTTTCTCTAAAAAAAAAAAAACCAAAACACCACTGTTTCTGGAGAATTCAAGTTCTACCCAGGCTGCAGGGGCATTCTGCGGCCCCAAAGACTGGGATCCGCACAATGCTGATGCGGCCCCAGTCAGGATATGCACAATACCCCTGCGGCCCCAACTTTTTTTTTTTTGTCTACAGAGATGATGCGAATTCCAAGCAGAATTTAAACAGTGAGCAATGCAAAATACACGTGGGTCAAACTTTGAGATATCTCAGAGGATGCGAATTCCAAGCATAATTTACACGTGGGTCAAACTTTGAGATATCTCAGAGGATGCGAATTCCAAGCAGAATTTAAACGGTTGTAATGAGTATGCGGACCCCACCACGCGGCCCATTCTGTTTTGTGTTAGACAAAAAAAAAATTGGGGCCGCAGGGGCATTGTGCAGATTCTTGACTGGGGCATTCGGCATTGTGCGGACCCCAGTCTTTGGGGCTGCATAATGCTCCTGTGGCCTGGGTAAGTTTTGATTTTTGATCAAACTGGATTGTTTTGGTTTTTTTTTTTTTGAATATGATAAAAATAAAAATTTCGGATATCGGACAGTCCGGATCCAAACTCAAAATTTGAGTTACTTTAGGGAATTTGAATTCGGTTAACGGGCGACATATGAGAGACGGAGAATATAATAAACTTTTATTCTTTTTATTTTCAATTTGACACATAAATTGCAACGCACACTAAAACTTAATCATTTTTGTAAAAAAATAATTTATTTTGTCACTTTGAATTGGAACATAATTAAAGTGCCATACTTTTATTTTCTTTAATATTATAAGATATAATATTTTGTTTAGCGTCAAATGATCATCATATGACATCCTTCTAAAATGAACAGCTTATATTAAAAAGAAGTGTTGCTACTCCGATGAAATTAAATTCTCAAAATACAACTAATCAATCAATCATCTATTTACTCCATTAAAAAAAAAGCCTCATTTTGTCCTAAATAAAGACATTAATTAGTTCCATTTCAGCCACATATATGCTAAGGATTAATTAGTGCAATTATACTTGCAATAAAAGTGGGCATGGATCTACTTGAAACTTTCCTGTAGGATACGAATAAAAATCTTTCTTAGTTCATCAAATATGAAAAAAATGCATATAAAGTAGGCAGCTAGTAATTGGAATTTTTTTTATAACGGTATGGGGTCCAATACAAAAATCATACTTGATGATTATTAATCATCCATTTAACCATATATTATTTATAATGGGATTTTTCTAACATTTTGTACAGTAGTATTATTTAAATAAGTAATTGATATTATTAAATAACAAGATCAACAACTGTATACATTTTTGTTTATATATAATGGTAGTATGCATATGTTAAATTTTATATTAATTAGCACTCTACAATATTTCTGAAAATCACGAGTCTTCCATAGTTCCGAAATATTTATGACACAATTATGTTCGAAACCCAAACATTTATATATAGTATACGTACATGTTAATAAGGGGTGGCAAAAGTTTGGATAGGATTAATAATATAATAATATAATAAAAATTATTGAATGTTTCGGACCCAACCCATTTTATAGTATGTCAAGATATTTTTTTTTCTGAGCTGATCTGACGAGTCATAGGTCAACTTAATCCTACTTGTTTTATATAAATTTTTATTGATTTATATGTGGTCGTTAATATTTGATAACAAAATATCCGATAGACATCTCCAAACGTGTTGCGCGCTCTCTACGGTCTATGACACCCCGAATGAAGTCTTCCATGAAATGAAGGCTTCTTATTTCCCTCCGAACCCAGCCTTATCCAGCTGGCCGTGATTGTTGCGTTATTGATTATTGAATGTACACGCAGCATGATTAAATCACAGATGACAGGTAGGTAACACAGGTAGGTAGCATGTCTAGATCTGTAAACTAATATGTTATCAACGGACCAGATAAGTCTCACCTGTGTGTTTATATAAGAGGGCCAGCTCTGATGTATTTTAGCTATAACTTGAGCTCTTAGCATTTCACCAGCAATGAGGGGCATTCTCTTGTTCCTTACACTGTTTCTACTCCCTGAAGTTCAATCTTCTCTCACATCTCAAGCACAAGCTCTTCTTCATTGGAAATCAACTCTCCAGACTCAACAGCCGCTTTCATCTTGGAATCTGAATGTCCACACATGCAACTGGACCGGAATCACTTGCCGCGACACTAATAAAGGAAGGCAAGTCATTACTAAAATCTATCTTCCGAAAAAGGGTCTAGTTGGGAAATTAGATGCTCTGAATTTTTCTGGTCTTCCATCCATTCGAACTTTTAATCTCAGTTATAATAAATTCAGTGGGGTAATTCCTCCATCAATATGTCTCTTCTCAAAACTCACCTATCTTGATCTATGTGATAATCTTTCAGATATTTGATACCGTCTTGCATGGGAACATTGACAAACATAAAAACTGTCTCTTTGTGATAATAAGATCTCCGGATTGATCCCTTCTGAAATTGGGAGACTTACACATTTGACATATTTGGATATGTCAAGTAACTTTCTGAGTGGAGAAATTCCTACCGCTTTAGAAAACCTAAGTAATATGACCACCCTTTATCTTTGGAATAATAAACTCTCCAGATCGATTCCTTCTGAAATTGGCAGACTTATACATTTGACAGATTTGAAACTGTCCGAAAACTTTTTAAGTGGAGAAATTCCGACCACTCTTTATTATCTTTCCGGGGAAATACCAATGACACTAGAGCAGTTAACCATGTTGCAGAAACTTAATCTCTCTCACAATAATCTAACCGGTCAAATTCCATCTTCATTGGGCAAAATGTTAAGTTTGTCAACTTTGGATTTGTCATACAATCAATTGGAGGGTCCAGTGCCTGATATAAAGATTTTTCATAAAGCCCCAGAACAATGGTTTATACACAATAAAAATCTTTGTGGCACTATTCAAGGCTTGCCCTCGTGTGATGGATTTGTTAAAGATAAGAATGGCTCAAGCAGACAACGAATGGTTAAGTTAGTTACAACTCTAACTTGTTGCGCTGCTTTACTAACCACTTTCTTACTCTGGCTACTTTACCTTCTTTACTCAAAAAAGAGAAAAGCAAAACCAGAGCACATTGACAATCGAAGTAGAGGAGAAATTTTTTCCGTGTGGAATTTTGATGGAAGAGATGCATATGAGGAGATTATAAGGGCCACAGAGAATTTTGATGAGAAATACTGCATTGGAAGTGGAGGCCATGCAAGAGTTTACAAAGCGATTTTAGCACCAGATAACTTCACAGTAGCTGTAAAGAAAATCCAGTTAGCAGGTGGTGAATCCTCACTAGATGTTGAAGTATTCCAAAGAGAAATTCGCACCATAACACAAATTCGACACCGGAACATTGCTAAATTATTTGGGTATTGTTCCTCACCTCAAAATAAATTTCTTGTTTATAAGTATTATGAGAAGAGGGGTTTACATAATATTCTTAATAGTGAGGCAGTAATAGAATTGGATTGGCCAAAAAGGAAAACTATATTGAGAGATGTTGCTTGTGCTATCTCATATTTGCATCATGATTGCTATCCTCCAATAGTACATCGGGATTTAACTAGTAGAAACATCTTGCTCGATTCTGAGTTTACAGCATGTATCTCGGATTTTGGCACTGCCAAATTTCTCAAGCCAGAGTCTTCCAATTGGAGCATGCTTGTTGGAACCTGTGGTTACATAGCACCAGGTTATGTATATTTCACCACCCTATTATTGTTTTTTTTTTAGTTTCCACCCCCATACTTTTATTGAAAAAGTGTAAATAATTGTAATCTGACTTTTCTTTTTTCTTTATGCAGAACTAGCCTATACCATGAGGATTACTGAGAAATGTGATGTATATAGCCTTGGAGTAATCGTGTTGGAGTTGTTTATGGGAAAGCACCCAGGAGATATGATCAATACACCGGCTTTCAATGTAGAGGAAATCATACTCCATGATATTCTTGACTAATGCATTGAGCCACCAATAAAACAAGTCATTAATAAAATTCTCAAAATGATTCACATTGCATACGAGTGTTTGAAAAATAACCCATCACTCCGTCCAACAATGTAATAAGAGGTGGTGAATAGAATCTAGAAGTGAATGACGAACTGCTGCATAAATTCTGGTACGTAGCAGCTTTATGCTTGATGATTATTTTCTGTTGGCAGTTAGAATTTAGACTTTGAGCATGATGCACTATTTTCATATTTGGTATTTGAATGGTTTTATGGTTTATTAGGATTCACTTATTCCATGCACGTGTGGTGATAAATATTCATTGTGCATATAATATTATGCAATATAATTCTATATATGTTCAGTGAGATTACCAATATTATTCACAATATCTCTTCTACAAATAGCTCTTTTTGTAGTATATTTAGTGCCATGGATCTCCTTCATAAATGGTCACCTTAAAAATTTGGCAAATGCCGCATCGCTTTTGTGTGCTAATAGTGATGCTGCATTGTTTAATCTATGTTCCATAATAGTGTACCAGATGGTTTCCAAACACTACTTTGATTTCTAATGAAATCGGCAGATATTCCCCAGTTATATTAACCACAAAAATTGAAATAGCTACCAATCTACCTATAATTTATAAAGAAATGATTCTTTTAGATTTGTAACATGCATATTTACTTGAGAATATTGAATTTAAGTTGGAGCCATTAGTAGTATTTTTTTTTTTTACTTTGCTGGAACAGAGACCATAACATGTGTGTTGCTTTTCTTGTGCTCCAACACTATATCCTGACAACTGTAACAGAAGTTCTCGTGCTTAACTCTGATATGGCCAATCAGGTGAGAACATTTGCTCGAGTTGTTCGGCCTTAACATAGTTTGATTGAGATGTCAGGTGTAGCTCTTTGCATGGTGCACCTAGAGAGCAGCTCTTGAGTACTACAGAAATTTTGGTCAGCAGCGACCAGTGCAGTCGCCGGTCGCTGAAGGTCTTTTTCCCCCAAAAAAAAAATCACAGGAAGTCAGGAGAACAATATTATTAGTGACCGGTTCAGCAAACGGCGACAACACCGGTTGCAAGCTAAAAGTTTTGGTAAAAAAAATTAAAACCCAATTTCTCGGGCTAGACCCAAAACCCTCCCATGCCATCGCTCTCCTCCATGCCACCCCTCTCCTCCACGACCGGTGATTTCTTACTCTCCTCTCTTTCTCTACTCAATCTGGTACCGACTGCCGCTGTCGCTCTAAGCGTTGAGCGTCTCAAAACCTCAAGTCCTCAACATCACTCAGTCAAGGCAACTCTCCTCTCTCTCTCTCTCTCTCTCTCTCTGATTCAAGTAGTTGTAGATATTTTTGTGTGCATTACAATCTCTTATTTGATGAAATTAGAGGATTTAATATACAATTTAGTTGTAGTCAAGTTTGTTCACTGGATTGTTTCTCAATCAGGATTTCTATCCCTGATTATTAGTTTATATTCTTGATTTTCTTCTATCTAACAATCAAGTTTTGGTTCCCTGATTATTACTTTAGTTCTTGATTTCTTCTCTCCAACAATCAAATTCAGCATATAGTTTTGCTTGTATATTTAAATAAGTAGATTGTAAAACTGTATTGGATCTGTATATTTGTAAAAGTAGAGGACCAGTGTAGAAATATTTTTTAAGCTATTAGGTTTAGGATTTATATTACTTTCTGATTTGTTTAGGATTTATATTACTCTCTTATACCAGAAAAAGGTACAAATCTGTGCTTGTTAATTGTAGTTTAGACAACCGATTTGAACTTCCAAACTTATAGTTCAATTTTTTTTAATAAATTCATACCTAATTGTTGTAGAATTGACAATTATATATATTACATACTTGCTGTTTAAATTTTTATGGTCATTGTGTAAGTAGACGTTATCGTGCTCAACTACTTACACACAATCATTAAAATAAGTACAACTAATCATCTGTAAAGTTTCGATAGCGGAATTAAAAAAAAACATTAAAAGCAAATCAAAGATCTTAGAAATCAAAGTCTCCACGTGTAAATCAATCAATTAGATTACATACCTTTATCCATTGTAAACTGTAGAACAATACTCTTGAAACGTTCTTCGCAAACCGTCAGAAGAACTGCAAAGCGATTTCTCTCATCTTTCTCTTTCTAAGCAATGACAACTTGTTCTTTATGAAATATCGATGAAGAGAGGATCAACCTTACTGTTAGAATATATCTCTTCCATTGCCTGTCATTAAAGCAATATTTATAGGGGAGATGCACAGGATGGATAATAACAGCGCACCTTTTTAATTATGCCTGTTATGAATCGCACCCTATTAGCCTTATGAATGTCAGTATGCATCGTTTAGTGATAGCGTCTTTAATATATCAACGCACCTTTTAATTAAGCCTTTTATGCATCCTTAATTAAGCAGAGGATAATAGCGCCATATGCATTGAATCCAGTTGACTTGCGCTGAATGCATCTGTTAACAATTATGCACTCTTTTTAAATTAGGCCAATTAAAATCAGCCCATTAGTTTTAATTTGGGCCATATCATTTTATTTCCTTACATTCTCCCACTTGGTCCATTATAAAACTTTATGACATTACAACGTTCATAAGGTGCACAATAATATTGTATGTCTTTATATTTCATAAATTCTAAAATCATAATATTTATACTTAAGCAAAATTAATACGAGTCATGGCGGTTGCTAATAATATTTGTTACTAACTTCCTTCCATGTACTACAATATCAATTCTAACTTAATATAAACCATAATGGTATACTTGAGGATCCACGTTAATTGTCTAATTTATATAGACTAATTCCTATTAATAGAAAACAATAATATATATATATACTTAAATAAATAGGAATTGTATTTGAAACAATCAATCAATAATAATATCATAAATAATCATTCATCTATAATATAAGTTTAATTACAACAATTATTTATCACAGATAACTATTCCCATTCTTTCGACATGTTCGTGAAATATCTTGGGTGGTAATCCTTTCGTCAAAGGATCAGCTATCATCATCTCTGTGCTTATATGATGTATTGTTATTGTTTGTTTCTGTACTTCTTCTTTCACGGCAAAATACTTAATCTCCATGTGCTTGGCACCTTTGGAGTACTTGTCGTTTTTGCTGAAGAAGACTGCTGCAGAATTATCGCAATAAATCTTCAGCGGCTTGGCAATGCTGTCGACAATTCCAAGTCCCAAAATAAAGTTCCGCAGCCATAGTCCTTGTACCATGGCTTCAAAGCACGCCACGAATTCGGCTTCCATAGTGGATGTAGCGATTACTGTCTGCTTTGCACTTTTCCATGAGATTGCTCCGTCGGCTAGAAGATACACATATCCGCAAGTGGATTTTCGTGTATCGTAACACCCGGCATAGTCTGAATCTGAATAACCGACTGTCTCTAAGAAGTTTGATCTCCTATATGTCAACATGTGATCTTTAGTACCTTGAAGATATCGTAAAACTTTCTTTGCTGCCTTCCAATGTTCTATTCCAGGATTGCTTTGATAACGTCCAAGCATTCCTACAGCAAAACTGATATCCGGTCTTGTACAAGTTTGTGCATACATTAAACTACCCACAATGGAAGCATAAGGAATATTATTCATTTTTTCTTTTTCCAATTCGTTTTTAGGACATTGATATAAACCAAATTTATCACCTTTCTGAATCGGCACCTTACCAGCTGAACATTTCTCCATCCTAAATCTCTTGAGAATCTTGTTAATATATGTTTTCTGAGACAAACCTAACAAACCTTGTGATCAATCACGAAATATTTCTATTCCTATCACATAGTTCGCCTCGCCCATATCTTTCATTTCAAAATTCTTCGAGAGAAAATTCTTGGTGCTTTTCATCATTCCAAGATCATTAGTCGCAAGTAAAATGTCGTCAACATATAGAACTAGAAACATTATCTTACTCCCACTGACCTTCAAGTATATACAACGATCAACAACGTTTTCCTTAAAACCAAAAGAAGTAATCACATCATTGAACTTGAGATACCATTGTCGTGATGCTTGTTTCAGCCCATATATCGACCTTCTTCAATTTGCAAACCATATCCTTTCCCCCAATTGAAAAGCCCTCGGGCTGATCCATGTAGACTTCCTCTTCAAGTTCTCCGTTCAGAAAAGCAGTTTTGACGTCCATTTAGTGTAACTCAAGATCGTAATGAGCCACCAAAGCCATGATGATACGCAAATAATCTTTCTTAGAGACAAGTGAAAATGTCTCTTTATAATCAATACCGTCTTTCTGAGTGAAACCTTTGGCAACCAGTCTAGCTTTATATCGTTCGATTTTGCCTTTTGAGTCACGTTTGATCTTAAAGATCCATTTACATCCAACTCGCTTGGAATCGTGAGGCAATTTGACGAGATCCCAGACTTGATTTTGTTCTATTGATTTTAACTCGTCTTTCATGGCATCAATCCATTTATCGGATTCGTCACATTCAATAGCTTTCTTGTATGAAACCGGATCATCAATTGCAGAATCAATTTCAGATTCTTGTAGATAAACCAAATAATCGTCAGATATAGCCAATCTCCATTCACGGGTAGACCTTCTTAATGGTATATCATTCGGTTCAACTACATCATCAACAACGATGTTTTCAATCGGAATGTCCTCAGTAGCAATTTGTTGTTTTGGAACAGTCGGACGAACTATTTTCGAAACAACAGTCGGAACAACTACTTTCGAAACAACAGACAAAGGAACAGTAACTTGTTCTGTAATTTCTTGAAGATCAGAATTACACTGATCAGAACTTCTTGCACTGACGTCAGCATTCTCGATGAAACGTGCATTTCCGGATTCAACAATTCTCGTACTATGATTCGGACAGTAAAATCTGAACCCTTTGGATTTCTCTGGATATCCAATAAAGAATCCGCTAACAGTTCTGAAATCCAATTTCTTTTCGTGTGGGTTATACAAACGTACCTCCGCAAGGCAACCCCATACATGTATATGACGTAACTAGGTTTCCTTCCCGTCCACAGTTCGAAAGGAGTCCTTTCTACTGCCTTACTAGGAACCCGGTTTAGTAAATACATGGCCGTCTTAAGTGCATACATCCACAAAGATTTAAGCACAGTTGAGTGACTGAGTATACTCCGAACCATGTCCATAAGTGTTCTGTTACGACGTTCAGCAGCACCATTTTGTTGTGGTGTGCCGGGCATAGTGTATTGCGCACATATCCCACGCTTTTCTAAGAATTTAGCAAAGGGTCCAGGATTTTGTCCTGATTCGTCATATCTACCATAAAATTCCCCACCACGATCAGATCGAATGATTTTCACTTGTTTTTCTAACTGTCTTTCAACCTCATTTATAAACACCTCAAGTGCATCACTAGATTGTGATTTCTCATTTAGAAGATAAACAAACCCATAACGTGAAAAATCATCGATGAAGGTGATGAAATACTTTTCTTTATTAAAGGAGGGAACGTCAAATGGTCCACAAATATCCGTGTGAATTATTTCTAGAAGTTGAGAGCTACGAGTGGCACCTTTCTTAGTATGTTTCGTCTGCTTGCCTTTTATACAGTCGATACATATACCTAAGTCAGTAAAATCCAAGTTTGGAAGAACTTCAGACTTCACTAAACATTGCATTCTTTCTTTGGATATATGACCCAATCTTTTGTGCCACAAGTACGCCGACTTTTCATCATTCATATTTCTTTTAATTCCAATAGTATTGTTTACGGTAATCAGAGATTCTACATAAGAATTATCTAACTCTAATTTATACAATCCATCAATCAAATTGCCACAACCAATCATGCAATTATTTTTATATAAACTAAAGCATTTAGATCCAAATTTAAATGCATAGCCACAATCATCCAACTTAGATACAGATAATAAGTTGCGAGAAAACAAAGGTACATATAGTGTATCATACAAATCGACAATATTGCCAGAACCTAATATAAGTCGGTATGTACCGACACCTTCCACTGGCACCTTGTCTTTATTGCCCATAATTACATATCTTTCACTTTGTCGACTTTGGCTTGTGGTTTGGATCGTAAGAAATCCCTGTAAATTGTTTGAAATATGAGTTGTAGAGCCCGAGTCAATCCACCAAGTATTATTAGGAACATCAATAAAATTTGACTCAAAAGTAACAAAAGTATGAGTCATACCTTTCTTTTCGAACCAAACCTTCCTTTTCAGACAATCCTTCTGAAAATGACCCACTTTACGACAAAAGTGGCACTTTTGCTTGTTCCCTTCTTTCTTAAAGCTTGCATTAGAAGACACCTGAAAGGCTTTCCCCTTCTTCTTGGTCTTAGCTTTCCCTGGTTTAGCATTAGAACCCGACCCAACTTCTAAGTTTGAAAAATGAACAGTGTTAGGTTTCAATTCCTTAAGCCTTGCCTCTTCCTGAACAAGTTTACTAGTCAATTCATTTATGTTCCATTTCTTTTCTTGAGCATTATAATTAATTTGGAACGGACTATAAACATCATTCGGCAAAGAGTTCAAAATAAATTGAACTAGAAACCCTTCTTCAACTGTCATTCCCAAACCCTTAAGTTTTGCGGAGAGAGATGTCATTTCTACGATATGTGCATGCATAGTGCGACTACCATCATACTTCATGGTGGTAAGTTTTGCCATAAGCGCACCGGCAAGCAACTTATCGGCTGTCTGTGAGCGTGCCTTGACGTTTGCTAGAAACTCTTGAGCGTTATCCGTGTCCGGAAGAGCAACCTTAATGTTTCCATCAACCGTCATTCGCAAAAACATAAAGCATAACCTGTTAGAACATTCCCAGTTTGCCATAAAGGCCTTATCTTCCTCGCTGCTTTCATCAGTTATAGCATCAGGCTTATCGAGTAATAGTGCTATGTCCAAGTCCTGTGCACCTAAGTGAAATTGGACTTGTTCATTCCATTCAGCAAAGTTAAGACCATTAAAGACCGTCACAGATGACGCATGCGATTGCATCGATACAGGTACATTAACTGTAATTTTAATAGAGAAGATGAGAAGAAAAATTAAAAAATTAAATTAGGGAAAGAGAAGATCATAAGGAAAATTAAGAAGAAATAAATTTTCCGAAATTTACAATGAATGAAAAGAAAATCAGAAAACATAATATATTATTCTTTGATTTTTCCATCTTTAAATGATTTCGAAATTTCATAAACTTAAATCTTTAAATTAAAAAATACATATAATAATAATATATATATAACTTAACTCAAAGAGAAGATCAGAAGATAGGAGACATAATGCAATAATTTATAACTTCAGATTTTCAATTTCAGATTTTGGAGCAATAACTTAATTAATATATATCCTAATTATCCTTTGGGATTTCTTAAGATATATTAAACATAATATTTTACTAGAAAATACTTTAATATGATAATTTTATTGTTTCAATACATGTTGTTGCCTTTGGGTAACCAACAATTGAGGAATAACGTAAATTATCAACTTAAGTTGTGTAAATTATGAGAATGTAATCAACCTTTGGGCAATTCAAAAAATCTCATAATCTACTAATTAATTAAACCATTAAATTTAGTATATGACAGATTTTAATATCATATAATCTTAATAAATGATCAATTAATTTTAATCTACGGTTTATAGAAAATATCATACTTTGATTTCTTTAGGGTAAGGACACTTTGGTGTCTAGCAATACCGTCATAATTCAAAGTTACCGCAAATTTCAATCACAAATCAATAAAACAAAATAATAATAATAATAATAATAATAAATTCATAAAACAAGTAACTTAATCGGGAGATTATGAATTCCAAAACCGAAAGCTCTGATACCACATGTAAGTAGACGTTATCGTGCTCAACTACTTACACACAATCATTAAAATAAGTACAACTAATCATCTTTAAAGTTTCGATAGCGGAATTAAAAATCATTAAAAGCAAATCAAAGATCTTAGAAATCAAAGTCTCCATGTGTAAATCAATTAATTAGATTACATACCTTTATCCATTGTAAACTGTAGAACAATACTTGAAATGTTCTTCGCAAACCGTCAGAAGAACTGCAAAGCGATTTCTCTCCTCTTTCTCTTTCTAAGCAATGACAACTTGTTCTTTATGAAATATCGATGAAGAGAGGATCAACCTTACTGTTAGAATATATCTCTCTTATTGCCTGTCATTAAAGCAATATTTATAGGGGAGATGCACAAGATGGATAATAACAGCGCACCTTTTTAATTATGCCTGTTATGAATCGCACCCTTTAGCCTTATGAATGTCAGTATGCATCCTTTAGTGATAGCGTCTTTAATATATCAATGCACCTTTTAATTAAGCCTTTTATGCATCCTTAATTAAGCAGAGGATAATAGCGCCATATGCATTGAATCCAGTTGACCTGCGCTGAATGCATCTGTTAACAATTATGCACTCTTTTTAAATTAGGCCAATTAAAATCAGCCCATTAGTTTTATTTTGGGCCACAATTTTATTTCCTTACACATTGTTCAAACCATCAATAAAAAATATTAAGGGCTAGTGCATTATGCACACTTAATTATTATACAATGCATACCATTTTAAAAAGAATAAGTGTCCATCAAGCAAAACTTTTCCTGGATTGTTCTATATTTCTTCTTTGGGTGATCGCTTTTTTCAAACTTTAGATATTTTATCGGCCAGAATTGTTTAATATGGTCCATTTTTTTTAGATTGAACCTCTGGGATTGTTTCTAAATAATAACTGCATAAAACAGACAACTCAAAATGGCCATCCGGTCAAGGGTATCCCGGCTGTCCGATATGAAATGTACAGTCCAGATTTTCTTGTGACGATCCAGTAATCTTCTATTGATGAGGATCCCAGTGTCATCGACAATCGCTCGTCAATTTTCTCCAAGGAAGCTTTCATTTGTTGGTCAAATTTGGATATTTCAAGCTTTCGTGTCAGACATTTCGTATATCCTAATCAGGTATGAATATTCCCATTACTTTTCTGCTTCGAAAAACTGAACTTCATGTGTCCATATCCAAAATAAATATAAGGTATCCGTCTCCATCAGAAATGGATCTGACCACTACTAATTGGAATTATTGTAAATATTCTGGATTACATTTTAGCTATATATGTTTGTGTTGTGTTGCTACTTATGTGCTAGTCTACTTTTTGCTTGACAAGATTCCTTAAAGATCTCTTCATGCGTCAGTTGTATGATTTGAATGTTGTCTATCTAAATTGAATGAATGATTCCTTAAAAATCAATGATTTTTGCAATCTGGTCCGCTAGCTATTTGTTAATTTTTTATTCCTTTATTGAAAGAAAAAGTTCTGTTATTTTTATGTTCCCACCTCCATTTGTTTTCTATTTTTACTTTTTTCTGTTGCACAAATTAAACCTATGTTAATCTAAATCATACCATCTATTATATTGCATTTAGAATTCCTATGATTAGCAATACAGAATTACTGTAGCTTATGATTATTGTAGGTATGCCGAGCAGAAAGGGAAAGCAAAAGGACGGATCTTCTAGTTCTGGAGTGTGCGGCAGGAACAAATATGTTCCGGTGCTGGTATGAGGGTGAGAGACCAGTGGTTTGTCGGATCAAACATAGGTAAGATTCATTTTTTCTACTGGAGCTTGTGTATGGAGGATTATGGATTGTAGTGGTGGTAATTATTTGTGCTTTCAAATCTTTTGATGAAGGTGTAGGCGAGACCGAGAATGTCAATAAAAACATTTCAGAGAATGTCCGTAACATGTATCCTGGCGCGTACGGGAAATATAGTGATTTCCTCGAAGAAACTCGGTTGCTTTGCCAGAATGAGTTTTTGGTGAGAAAAATCTTCTTTGAAAAACGTGTAATTACTTGTATCTTTCTTCAAGCTACTACGACTTTCTTATGATGCATTGTAGAAGTACTACAAGTTTTCTGAGGACAAAAATATTGATGAGGCTTGGAAGACATTTTCTAGGATAGCGATCAAAGGCATACAGTACAATTAGAACAAGTGTAAGAAGGCGGCCAGGAAGTTGTATGGCGATACTATTCAGGAGTTGAAGCAGCACCAGGCGCCTTCCACATTTGTGATGTGCGACTATTGGTGGAGTGAGACATTTGCTAGGCGGTCAGCAAAAAATGCGGAAAATATGGCCGCATCCAGAGGAAGTGCATTCGCTTCGATTCGTAAGATGCATTTCATCAAAATGAATTAATTTCCATTTCAATTCTCTCAAACTAACCTTGATAATCAGATTTTTATTGAAATTGTCTTTCAAATTCTTAATAGGAGCATATGCACAATCGCGAACCCAGATAGTCTGATGAGCTATTCAAGCCGACCCATACCAACAAGAAGATGGGGCAAAAAATGCTTAAATTGTCGAGGAATTAGGGATGTGGGTTGAATTTAAGGTATTTAAAGTTTAAAGTGCTTTAATGGTCAATGAAGTAGGGTTTTGGGTTTAATTTAAGGGTATTTAGGGTTTAAAATGTTTTGTTATCTCCTCACAGGAAGGTTCGAACTCGCACCATGCATCGATGCCTGATATCCATGAAGATGTCAGGGATGAGGGGGAAGATACGTCAGGGATAAGGGGGTGTATGACGATAGTGACGACTCGGATGATGAGATATAGGTTTATGTTTAAGTTTATATTTATGTTATTTGGTACAATACAGTGAATATATTTGGTACTTGTATTACCGATGTTTTATGTTTGATATTTGATATTTATCTTTTAAAAGATGTTATTTATGTTATTTGATATCTTTTTTGTATGTCAATATTGAATTATTGTAGGATGTTTGATATTTGCTTATCCTTGTAAGTTTTTGTATGTCAATATTCCGTATATATAAATCCAAGTGGAACAAATATTGAATTATTTGTTATCTTTCACCAACGTACAAGAGTACTATTATTGTTTTGTTGCATTATTTATAAACTAGTGCAACAATTATGAAAATACCTCAAGTAAAATAGGATACTATGAATCCTATAAATTAAAGGGTGTTTGTCCAAACGGCTTTGGACAAAGTATCATCCAAAGCCATACCTAAACTGTCCGATCTGTATCAAAATTCGTACAGATATTTAGATTCAATGAGCCATTTAAATTTATTAAGTTTTAAATATGTTTGCACGAATCTCAATGAAAATCGAACGTTTAAGCTTGACTTTGGATGAGGCCTTATCCAAAGCCCTTTAGACAAAACCCAATCCCTAAATTAAATAAGCATGATGTCCCACATATATCCAAATTGGTTGCATATTAATAAACATTTTTATTGAAAAGGGCAACGCTGTCCAACCCAACCCAAATTACAAATTGAAAAGTTATAAATTAGTCAAGCTAATTCTTGAAAATTGATGAGTTTACTGTGTGGGTTAGGATAATTCTAAAATTATAGATATTTTAATGGAGTCTAGAGATTTCTATAGGAATTATAAATAAGGTTTCTTGATTTTCATTTTGAACCAAGGAAGCAAACGAAGCAAACAAGAAAACAACAAATGAGATTATAGGGAAGCGAATCGGTACATTTTTATATCTTGTAGACAATTTGCAAAAAATATAACAATTTATATTGTTATATCGGATAAAATAATAGAAAATAAAGAAGTAATAATGGGCTCAACCAGAGCTCCAAATATATGACGCGGCCCAAAAGAATTATTCCTCATTGTTTAGTTCTCTTCCTCCATCAAACAACAGCCCAGCCCAATTAATTACATGTGTCTAAATTAATCATTGAATCGGACACTCCACACCGACACAGTGCCAAAGCAACACCGACACACACACAGCACAAACACAGATTGATTTTGCAAAATACAGAGATTATGTTGGTTTTTCTTTATTATTTTTCAAACTTTTTGAGTACTAATTTAAAATAAATGGTTTTAATTTGTATATTAGATTACTTTTTGCTTTTTGAGAATGCTGAAAGAGCTAAATACTATTGGTCTATTGCTATATTTAGAATCATGAAATTGTTCAGGTAAATCGAATAATTTATGGTGTGTGTTTGTACTTATCATTTGAGAATGAATTCATTATTTTACCGGTTTTGGTTGGCAAATAAATACAGAACATATCTGTAATTATTCTTTAATTTTCCTCCTTATTTTTAAATAATACAGGTTTTAGAGCTGTATAAAGAATTGCATAAATCTCTCCAGGACGAGAAAATTTGAGCCATCTAAGAATTAACATATATTCTGACAAGTTTATATAATTTACCATGACATAAGCATACAAAAGTGGCCTTGAAAAGACATGATCTGATCTCGTCCTAAAAGTTCATTGCGTAAGTATGATAACATCAGTTAGGTAAGAAGCACATCTAAAACTATTGCAAAGAAAATTTTAGGAAGCGGGACAGTGTTGATTTTGCGGAATATAAAACAGTGATGATTTGTGAAATTGTATATTTCAATCTGAATGGTAAAATGTTACAATGGTGCTTATATAGCAAAAGACAAAAAAGAGCTGTTGAGAATTCTAACGGTTGCCTAGTTTTGTACTGTTGCCTATAATTTTTAAAAAAGAAAAAATATTAAGTAACTTTATATACCAAATTTAGTTTCTCTTTTATTAGTCCCTAATCCTATTTATTTTCAACAGATCGATAGCGTTCTAAAAAGATAGATGGCACAACGTTCACACATCCAAATCAAGTTCTAAAAAAAGACGGGACAGCGTTCTTCCAGTTTGTGGTACAAAAGTCTCCTTTTCAGGGGTAGGTATTTTCTTATGGTGGTGATCATTCTAATTTGTAGTGCTCAAAGGATTTTGTCTTCGATGGTAGTTCTGAATTAATTTGAAGCATCAATAACAAAGATATACTGCCCAATAAGTGCGCACAGCAAAATTAGGCAGCTCTGGTAAAGGAGCAATACAGCTGATGTTACTTTCCATGTTGATTTGAAAATTGTTACTTTATGTGCCATAGATTAATACTTGCAGCACAATTCCCTGTATTTAAAACAGAGCTTTTTTGAGAAATATACCCGAGACGATGTGTCCCAAGGTATTCAAAACAATACTTCACTTCAGAGACATGAAGCAATTTCTTCTGTACATTTTTTTGCACGAATTATCGTCTCATGATACTCTGCTTATATGAACAGAGAAGCGGAGTGAAGTTCCAATTATTGAACTTGTTTCACACACTCATCATCTGTAATGTCTTATGTAAACACTATTATTTAATCAGCAAAAATTATCTAGTACTCATCATTTGCTTCAGTATCAAAATTGTTGATTTCAGCTATTATCTTGAGAAGTTGAGAATTTTCTAATTAGAAAACTGCCGTGACGAAACAAACATTCTTTCTAATATACCACATGATAAAACATACAGGAGAAAGAAAAGCCGAGCTATATATGACTTAAAAAAAATCAGCAATTAAGATTTTCTTCATAACATTTCTAGTTCCCGTGTATTTTTGAACAATTAAGCAGAAAAAAATTGTAGATTCATATTCAAAATTAAACATGAAACGAAAGAACATCATGGCTTAACAGACTCAAGATTCATTTAGTTTCCAAAAGAATAAACATTTTCACACAATTCAACAGGGTTAAGCACACTAAAGCGAAGGTGTCACAATGTTAGAAATGAATAAATAACACACAACTCCCGTGAAACTCCCTTCCCACCCTAGTTTTATTTCATTGGTAACAATCTCTTTTACATAAAAATATTTTCTGTTTTTTAGAAGAAGAAGAGACCTAACTATATATGCTGCTGCCTTGCGTAGAGAAAAACATAAAACAATAAATAAAAAATATCTTTCCTATTCTCTCTTACACAAGAAGTAGAAACAGATACAAACAAAATAACTTTCCCTGAAACACAAGATTTCTTCAGCTAATTTTTTGTTGCCATGTTTAGCACACGCCAACAGAAGGCACATCTGATCACAAAAGAAAAGAACTGACCGGAAAGGCACAAACCATATATACTTCCTTCAATTTTTAGTAAAGGATGACTGCATCTAAGGACCTACATGAGATTTGGTTTTTCAAGAGAGAAAAGCAAATGGAATAAGCTTATAATTAAACAAATATAATTAATTAGAGCATTTAATTGGATATCTAAAAAGAAAGAATTTTATTTTACTGAACCTGAATCTTAGCATCATTGCGACCTCCATTTTGCCCTCATAATCAGACCATTCTTGGAAAAACATACTTCGGGAAGACTTCTTTTATTTTATTTTGGCAAGATACAGAAACACTAAAAGCAAATCAGGGTTACAAGGGTTAACCAATAAAGCTCCAGTTTTTTTTTCCTTTTTTTTTTCTTTTTTTTTTTCTTTTTTTTCTTTTTTTTCTTTTTTTTTTTTTTTTTTTTTTATAGGACTGAAAACCAAAACAAGCAACACACTTACAAGACTACAAAGACAGAAGTTGCCACACAAAAACACAACCGACCAAAATACAATACTGTTTTTTTTGTTTTTCAATTTCTTTTTTTTCAATTTTCTTCTTTTTATCATTTTTTTTCTTTTTTTTTCTTTAACAAAGTAGCAAATACAAAGCAGGAGAGCAAAAGCGAGAAGCTACGGGAAACTCATCTATTGTTTTTTTCCTCTTCTTTTATTTCCAGCATGATTGAAACTTCATCATGAAACTGCAGGTACTTGAATAAACTGTTGATTAATGTTTGCAGTAGAACCAAAATTACAAACAATCCAACTAACATATAGAGAAAAACACATTAATTAACTTCATATTGTTAATCAACTCCTAGTTTTTGAAAAGATTGTATTAATTCTGTCAGTATTCGATATATTCTAACAAATAATTAATTAGCGAAATATAAATCACTGTACATTAAAGTTGGGTTCTAGATGACCTAAATACTGTCATTTAGAACTTGGCAAGAACAAAAAAAAACATTCATTAATCAGATGCACATACTTGTTATAAAAAGTCTAAATTTTTTTTATCTTTAATATTGGAGGATATTGGAAAACTATTTGAAACTCTTAATCGGGTCTAACTACCTATTCTAAAACTTGCCCTAATGGTGATCAAGGATTCAAAATCACGAAATTAGAAACCTTTTCGGCCCTGCACCTGTATGTACCCAGTTGAATCTTTTGATATTTACCTGCTGCATACTCATTGGTCCCAATTGAATTATTAATACTTTTGATATTTACTTTCTAACGAAATCTCTAACACTGTTCTTTAGTAAAAAAAAAAAAAAAACATGCACACACTTAACAATACCAAAAGTGCATGGTATGCATAATATAAAAAATCTAGTATTAGTAAAACAGATATATGCCTCCAGAATATGAAACAAAGATTCATGGGAAGAAGCATTTGGGTCTAACTACCTCTTCTAAATGTATATCCCGTAACTGCTTTCAGGATATGACTATTCTAAAATTTCCCTAACAATGATCAAGGATTCAAAATCCCAAAATTAGAAACCTTTTTGGCCCTGCACCTGTATGTACCAGTTGAATCTTTTGATTTTTACCCGCTGCATACTTATTGCTTCCTTATTGAATTATTTATGTATTTTGCACGTTCTTTTCCCGTTGTTATTTTGTTGCTTCTTTATATGAGGTCCATAGAAGTCAGATATTTACTTTCAAACGAAATCTCCAATACTGTGCTTTAGCAAAAAAATAAAAAAAAAATAAAAAACACAAACACACGCACACACTTAACAATACCAATTAAAAGTGGTATGCACAACATCAAAAATATAGTATAAGTTGCACAGATTTTCGCCCCCAGAATATGAAACTAAGATTCATGGGCTGAAGCATTTGGTAGGCTTGTAAATAACATTATGCAAAAACTGCAAATTACAAAATTCTTTGGATTGTGCAAATAGAAATTACCTTTTTATTGCCGTCACATTTTAATCATCTTGTGAGGAATATGGGAGATCTTATGCCAATTTGGATGATTTGGGTCGTTGCAACTCCTTGTGAACTCTTCATTGCAGAAATGAATTTGAATCCGCTGGGCTGATGGTGGCACTTCTGGGAGAGAACGTAGATTTTTACACCCAGTGATATTCAGATATATGAGAGAATGAAAGCAGATCAGACTGGGCAACAAGCACATTTCACAAAACCGAAAGGTAATTCCTCTAAGGGAAGAGAGATAACGAAACACCTCACATTCTTCTTGGGAAAAGTATTCTTGTTGTGTATCTGCAAGTTCTAGATGAACCAGGGATGAAAACCCATCTCTTGAGACAAGTTGTTCAAGCAATGAAATTCTGCCGATGGCAAGATTTTTCAAGTGGGGCAGCTTATCAGCATCTAGATAGCATTCGAGCTTATCACAACCAGTCCACACCTCTAAACAATTAAGATTGTTCAACTCACTTAATCCCCTTAGTGAAGCAAGGTTTGGGCAATTTTGTAATTGTAGGGCACTGAGTGCCTTCAAATGACCGATATGAGGATTTACTATGGTTGGGCAGTCCCAAACAAGTAATGTTTCTAAGGATATTAGACCCTGTAACATGTCATCCGAAAGCATACAACCTTCACTGAGATGAACATTCTTTAGATTACTAGTTGTAGTGTTCCGCCCGTGTGATGATGATGTTAATTTAACAGTGTCACTGCTGCTTGCAACAACTCTTGATCTTTCAAAAGTAGTGAGGTTGGGGCAGTAGGTTATTCTGACATTTTCAAGGGTGCTATGAGTGTCTAATCCACCAATTGAGGTAAGCAACAGGCATCCTCTAATATAGAGATTCAGAAGATTGGTCACGGAACTAAGAACCTCTTTAGGTATACATGTGATAGTTATGATATCCTCTAACTTCAGGTTGGTCAGGGAGGTAAGTCCTTGCAAAGACCCAGTTAAAATTTTGTCTGTGATAAAGCATGATTTAATTGAAAGTTTCTTCAGTGTAGAGGGCAGGAATAGTTTGCCACATACGTTTTTAAGCTGGGAAATGAGGTCTAACCTTTTGTCTAAGCATTTCTTCAAATCTTTTGAAAAGGTTGATAATGCTTGTTCTTCTATATGACCACCCAGCTTCATCATTTCCTGAACATGTTTAAACTGAAAATGAACATCACAGCCAGAATTCTTCATGGATGTCACAATTTGGGATATTCGAGTACCCTTTGTTGACATTATCATCTCTAAATCTTCTTTTAGCACAAAAGCGAGAGAGAGAACCAGAAATTGCCAATTGAGTTAGATTCAAGGGAAGTTGTACCCAATTCTTCACCCGAGGAAGAGAAGATAAGGTAAGAGATAGAAGATTCTGGAGATGAATACTGTTATCATTATTTTCTAAAATCCAACATGGTAACCTCTTACCACCATATCCTTTAATAGTCAGCTCTTTTATTTGAGGTGGTGGACAAAGGCCATCTAGAATTTCGACATCGATGTCCCTCAGGACGTCTACACTTTTATAATACCAATACAAAAATAATTTATGGAGGCCTTTTTTGTCAGATAACTTTGCTCGATCTGCCTCCTCCTTACTTTTGACATCCTCTAAACCGTAAATAGATAATGATCCATAAAGTTCTTTGAGATGCTCCAACTGTTTCAGCTCAAACCCCCTTTCCATTCTAATATGAAACTTTTTCAACTCTTGAAGTGATATTAGTCTCCCAACATCAGGAATCTCGATCAAAATGTTTGAGAAACGTAATTGGTAGAGTCTGTTTAGTGATACAAAAGGGGCCACTTTTTCAACTTTCCCAAACTTGAGGTAGCGTAGGTTTCTCAACTGAACCACAGACTTAGGAACTCTTTTAATACTAAGCACTATCCACTTTTATTTCCACTACATATAATTTCCTTAACTTCGTAAAAAGAGCATCAAGGTCTGATTCTTTAAAATTGACACGATGATACGAATAAGAAACAATAATTGTTCGTAGATCCTTGAGTTTGCAAATTTTCTCCACATACTCCCCAAGCATATGATGTTCAACACATATATGGCGAGTACGGGCAGGGATTTCCTTTTTCTCACCACTTTCAATTCTAAAATATTCACCTTCAGAAGCATATTGAGCTAGATCATGCATTAGGTCATGCACAGAGTAACGTTTACTATCCCATTTGCTAACTTGAAAGAAAGAGCTAGAAATTAACTCCCAAATATACTGATTAGCAATATCCTTCAGATGTTCATTACTATCCTCGGTTTCAATGAAGTCCTCTGCAATCCATAAATTAATCAAATGGTCATGACCAAAGGTTTCTCCTTTGGGGAACAAGCTACAAAATGCAAAGCATCGCTGCAATGGGGGAGAGAGATGCTGATAGCTCAAAAGAAGTGCTCCCATGGTATCATTTAACATGCTTCTTTTTAGCATAGATAACCAAAATTCTGGGTCTAGCCTTCTACGCAATTGAGCTGCCACAATCTTTGCCGCTAAAGGTGATCGACTTAATTTTTTCGCAATCTTCTTTCCTATGAACTTTAACCTTTCCTTCATGTGATTGTCACTGATTTGCACATCACCTATTGCATTACGAATGAATAGCGATATGAATTGTTCATCATCAAGTTCCCGTAACGGGATTGGATTCATAGCGCCCAAAGCTTTCGCTGCTGCTTCAATCCGAGTAGTAACCAATATTTTGCTACCTCTCATACCAGCTCTTAAGGGGGCAAATAGCTGCTCTAGTTCATGTTCACTAACCCCTTTATCACACCAAACATCATCCAACACCAGAAAGAACATTTTTCCCCTTAATTTCTCTTCAAGTTTAGATTGTAGCCCTTCCAGACTACTGAAATTGGGACTAGGCTCCTTAAAACCAGACTCCCAAATATTTTTAAAAATGTCATGAACACTGAACTTTTCAGAAACATGAGCCCACAAGATACAGTCAAAGTACTTTGCTGCTTTCTCATGTTCACAAACATATTGTGCCAAGGTCGTCTTTCCCATCCCACCCATGCCCCATATTCCAATAACAGAATAACACTTAGAATTACTAGACAATTCCGGGAAATCCTCCCGCAACAAATTTACAATATAATCCCTGTCCTTGTCGCGATCAATAATCGTGGAACCTGGAGTAGAAATGGTTTCCCTATATTGTTCATTAGAGCTCCGAGTTGAACTATTGCCACTAGTGCTCGGTAAGTTCAGCAGGTCAACAAATTGCATTCCTTCATTAACAATTTTTTCCAAATTCTCCAGGCTTTTAATGAGATTTTTCTTCTCGGATGAAAATTTTGGGAGCTTGCCTTTTAAATTAAATTTAGAAGGAAAGAGGGAATTGACCTCATTTTCAAGGCGTCGGTACTCGACTAAACCGAGCACATGCTCAGCCTCATAGAAAGCAGACTTGAGCTTCTGAAGCCACTTGTTGAGATTAGGCAGGCGAGGATTCTTCTCTGCAGCTTCTGTGAGGATGAGCAGCTTTGGGAGAAGCGTGCTCTCGAGTGTTTCCAATTTGTCAAGGAGGATTTGATTTTGAAACCGGAACTGTGGATCTATGCCGAGTGTATCAAAGCATTTGTTCAAGAAACGGCTTAGGACAGGGGAGATCAGCCAGCTGGCGGCCGAGAACCCCCAGCTGATTGCGGAGGTCGTCAACGGATCTACCATGGATTCTTCTCATGCAAGCTTGCTATCAGCAGAGATAGAGAGAGAGAGAGAGAGAGAGAGAGAGAGGACAGTGTTGTGTCTTGTGTGTTAGTGTGCGAGAGAGGTCGAGACCGTGGAGAGAGATTAGTCAAAAGCTGAGTCATGTTGGGCAGGCTTCTCTTTTGAAGGCACAGGCCCACAGGGGCAGGTACCACTAATTAAACCAAAACCAACATGTTACTGGGTGCGAGATGAGCAATCTGATTCCGACATTTCAACAAACAATCCAACTCAGGCCTCGGTGAATTTCTGTGTCATACTTAAACCAGCTGATATGTGTCGTGACATATTGTGTATTGTAGATAGTAGGAGTAAGCAACCAATAGAACTATAGAATTAAAAAGAAAATTAAACGAAAAAAATAGGAGAATCTGCATACCAAAACAATGTCTATTAATTTCTTAAAATTTTAATTTATAAATATGATCCAACATGCCATCAACATACTCATGACACATTTTGGGTGGCAATTAATATATGTTAATTAGTAAATAAAAATTTGTGTCAATTACATAAAGAGAGGAGGCTCAGCGATTCATTTTCTCTACAATAAAAAAATTAAATATGTAACATTAAATTAGATCATAAAATTTGAAAATATAGTACTTAGCATGTGAAGGCTGTAGCGATACAGATATAATGTTGCAAGAAACAAGGCTGATGTAGGTAGTTTATTGTTAAATTAATAGCATGTTTTGTAGTCAAAGAAGTGCATCTTTGACTGTCTGTTTCCCATTATCTGAATTCTTGAATAAATTATCATGCCCAATGCCTAATGACCCATTAATAAAGATTATCATCATTAGGCATAGTCATACACCACAACACATTGTCTTTTTCTCTTTTTGATATTTTAAGGATATATAAATATAATTTCTATGAACGAGATATATTTTTGTACTAAAGTTGAGAAACTTACAAAAACTAAAAAACATATTTTTTAAATATATTTATAATTATGTAATAAATAATTTTGACTATATCTTTGGAACAATTTTTTGAGTTTGTAATTTCATATGGATACATGTAATTCAAAAACTTATACACAACATAATATAATGTTCATATTCTAGTCTATAAGCAAATTAGAATAACAGAGCACAATAGAAGTTCTACAAGATGGCTATAATAATGTGTGTTATACCCCTTGATGGTTATAATAAAAGTACTGAAAGCCCAAAGTACAAATTTGTATATAGTAAGAGCGGTCTGGGCACGAATCTTAACACAAATCAGACCCTTCCAACCGTGCAATGAACCAATTCGGGGATGGTGCCTATTCGGGGATAGCGCAGGGGGGGAGTATTATTTGTGCTTTGAGATTCGTGCAGAACATATTTGAACAGTTGAGATTTTCCAAAAAAAAACACTCAAAGTTTGAGATATCTCAGAGGTGCAAATTCCTTTTATTATTGGCCTTCTTTCTTAGGAATCGAGAGTGGTTCATAGGCATCAGATCAATTTTTATCCAAGCTAGATCATAGCTGTCTGAATGTATCAAAATTGACACATACAAAGATCGGACGGCGGCTCTAATCTGAGTTTTCCAGAAAATTTTATTTTACCTCAATCCGAGATCATATGACAAAATTATGATCAAAATACCTTTGTCTTATATAGATGTATTAACAATTGAGAGATATATGTACCAAAATCTGGCATGCAACTGTTTATGCTTTTTAATACTTTATGTTTGTTTAGTTTACTACACTGATTTGAAACTTTTGAGCTTTTTTTTTCCTCCCCAGTTCATTCCAAAAAATACACAAATTATGCTTTTACCAGTTCATTTCACTTGGATCGATGCTGATCCCAATGGAGTGAATATCCTCTGGGGTACTGCACTTGATAAAATGAGCTCCCATCCGAACCAAAACACAATGCCTATTTGAATTATCGGAGTCTGCTTTAAGATTCGTACCAGGTAAAAAATGTTGAATATTGATCCAAAATTGATAACACTAAAATTAGAAACAGTGGAGAATGTGTGCTGCAGGTGTGTTTGTATTAGAAGTTCTATAATTAGTGTAGTTAGTGGAGAAAGTGGTTTCCTTATTTACACTAGACAGAAATAGCATGTAGTTGAGTTAGTGGAGTCCTTATTTAGATTAATGTTTAACTATAAATTAAGATGTACTTTGTATCCGAAATATATACAATAGAAGAGTTTATTTCAGCAGCAAATATTCTCTTGTCTCTGTTTTTTGTATCTTTATCCATCTGAAATTTCCAACAAATTGGTATCAGAGCCGAAGGTTCGGTGGGCAAGCAATTGAAGGTAGAGTCAAGTTGCAATTGGTGGTAGAGTTGATTGTTGTGCAACCTTGAAGAATTGGGGCGTTTTCATGGCAGAAAACGGCAGCACCATGGTGAATGTCACACAACCAGCAATACCTCTCTTCAAAGGCGAAAACTATGCTTTTTGGAGCATCAAGATGACGACCTTGTTCAAGTCTCATGGCCTATGGGACTTGATAGCAAATGGAGTTCCTAATCCAGATCCTAATCCGCAAGAGAATCAGAAGAAAGATGCACGAGCGCTGTTTTTCATCCAACAAGAAGTGCATGACACCATCTTCTCGAAAATCGCAGCAGCCACCAACGCAAAGGAGGCATGGACAACCCTGAAAACAGCATTTCAAGGGAGTACTCGAGTCATGGCAATCAAACTTCAAGGCCTACGCAGGGACTTTGAAACATTGCAGATGAACAAGGAGGAATCTGTGCAAATTTTCCTTTCAAGAGTACAAGAGGTGGTGAATCAAATCCGAGCATTTGGAGACACCATGGAGGAGAAGACAGTGGTGGCAAAGGTGTTGAGAAGCCTAACACCCAAGTTTGATCATGTGGTAGCAGCAATCGAAGAGTCCAAAGATCTAGCAACCTACACCTTTGATGAACTCATGGGGTCACTGCAGACTCATGAAGCAAGGATGTCCAAGGCTGAAGATAAAGGCGACGACAAGGCATTTTACATGAAGGGGGAGTCATCAAGAGGCAGATCTAATGGCTACCCAAGAGGCCGAGGCAGAGGAAGAAACAATTCCAGCAGAGGCAGCCACAATCCCAGCAGAGGACGGGCTAATTCCAGCAGAGGAGGTAGAAGCAATCAAGCAAATTCATACGACGATTCCAAGAGGGATGTTCAATGCTATTATTGCAACAAGTATGGGCACTACCAAGCAGAATGCTACAAGAAGCAAAGAGAAGAGAGTCAAGCAAATTATATAGAAGAGGAGGATACGCAACCAACTCTCTTCATGGCCAGCAGCGCGGTTGACAAAGTTGATGCAAGCAGCATCTGGTTTCTCGATAGCGGGTGTTCAAATCACATGTCCGGATTCAAGCAATTGTTTGAAGACTTGGATGAAACATGCAAGTTGGAAGTAGAGCAAGAGCATGGCAGCATCTTTGTCTCTCAAAGAAAGTATGAAAAGGATTTGCTAAAGAAGTTTGGCATGCATAGTTGCAAGGCAGCAGCTACACCGATGAACAATAATGAAAAGCTTGTAAAAGATGATGGCACAGGGCCATGTGATGAAACCAAGTTTAGGAGTTTAGTTGGAGGCTTGATTTATTTAACCCACACAAGACCAGATATAAGTTTTGCAGTAGGGGTGATATCTAGGCATATGCACAATCCAACTACACACCATTTTGGAGCAGCAAAGAGAGTATTGAAGTATATTTCGGGTACAACAGATTTCGGACTATGGTATGGTAACACAAATTCTTTTGAGTTAGTTGGCTATAGTGACAGCGATTGGGCAGGATGTTCTGAAGATAGAAGAAGCACCTCAGGTCACATTTTCTCCCTTGGATCAAGTGCAATAAGCTGGAGCTCGAAGAAACAAGCAACAGTGGCGCTTTCATCCTCAGAAGCTGAGTACATTGCAATCAATTCAGCCGCGTGTCAAGCAGTGTGGCTTAGGCGAATTCTAGAAGATGTTGGACAAGTGCAGCAGCAGCCAACACCGATCTATTGTGACAATCAATCAGCCATTTGCATGACAAAGAATCCTGTGTTCCATGGAAGGACAAAGCACATCGACATTCGTCTACATTTCATCAGAGATCTAGTTGCAGAGAAGATCGTTGAGCTGAAATTTGTCAATTCAGAAAATCAGAAGGCAGATGTTCTAACCAAGGCATTATCACTAGGCAAGTTCGAGAGCATGAGGAAGAAGCTTGGTGTAGTCAATTTTGCATCAAGGGGGAGTGTTGAATATTGATCCAAAATTGATAACACTAAAATTAGAAACAGTGGAGAATGTGTGCTGCAGGTGTGTTTGTATTAGAAGTTCTATAATTAGTGTAGTTAGTGGAGAAAGTGGTTTCCTTATTTACACTAGACAGAAATAGCATGTAGTTGAGTTAGTGGAGTCCTTATTTAGATTAATGTTTAACTATAAATTAAGATGTACTTTGTATCCGAAATATATACAATAGAAGAGTTTATTTCAGCAGCAAATATTCTCTTGTCTCTGTTTTTTGTATCTTTATCCATCTGAAATTTCCAACAAAAAAGGATGATGCAGATCTCATTCTACATGGTAGGGTACCGCACTGGATCTGAACTCCTCACCTTGTAGCAATTTAGAGAGATTAGTCAAAAGCTGAGTCATGTTGGGCAGGCTTCTCTTTTGAAGGCACAGGCCCACAGGAGCAGGTACCACTAATTAAACCAAAACCAACATGTTACTGGGTGCGAGATGAGCAATCTGATTTCGACATTTCAACAAACATTCCAACTCAGGCCTCGGTGAATTTCTGTGTCATACTTAAACCAGCTGATATGTGTCGTGACATATTGTGTATTGTAGATAGTAGGAGTAAGCAATCAATAGAACTATAGAATTAAAAAGAAAATTAAACGAAAAAATAGGAGAATCTGCATACCAAAACAATGTCTATTAATTTCTTAAAATTTTAATTTATAAATATGATCCAACATGCCATCAACATACTCATGACACATTTTGGGTGGCAATTAATATATGTTAATTAGTAAATAAAAATTTGTGTCAATTACATAAAGAGAGGAGGCTCAGCGATTCATTTTCTCTACAATAAAAAAATTAAATATGTAACATTAAATTAGATCATAAAATTTGAAAATATAGTACTTAGCAGGTGAAGGCTGCAGGGGCTACAGATATAATGTCGCAATAAACAAGGCTGATGTAGGTAGTTTATTGTTAAATTAATAGCATGCTTAGCAATAAAAGCAGTGCATCTTTGACTGTCTGTTTCCCATTATCTGAATTCTTGAATAAATTAACATGCCCAATGCCTAATGACCCATTAATAAAGATTATCATCATTTTGCATCGTCATACACCATAACACATTGTCTTTTTATCTTTTTGATATTTTGAGGATATATAAATATAATTTCTTTCAACGAGATATATTATTTTTAATAAAAGTAGATTTACAAAAACTAAGAAACATATTTTTTAAAATATATTTATAATTATGTAATAAATAATTTTGACTATATCTTTGGAACAATTTTTTGAGTTTGTAATTTCATATGGATACATGTAATTCAAAAACTTATACACAACATAATATAATTTTCATATTCTAGTCTATAAGCAAATTAGAATAACAGATCACAATAGAAGTTCTACAAGATGGCTATGATAATGTGTGTTATACCCCTTGATGGTTATATTAAAAGTACTGAAAGCCCAAAGTACAAATTTGTATATAGTAAGAGCGGTCTGGGCACGAATCTTAACACAAATCAGACCCTTCCAACCGTGCAATGAACCAATTCGGGGATGGTGCCTATTCGGGGATATCGCAGGGGGGCAGTATTATTTGTGCTTTGAGATTCGTGCAGAACGTATTTGAACAGTTGAGATTTTCCAAAAAAAAACACTCAAAGTTTGAGATATCTCAGAGGTGCGAATTCCTTTTATTATTGGCCTTCTTTCTTAGGAATCGAGAGTGGTTCATAGGCATCAGATCAATTTTTATCCAAGCTAGATCATAGCTGTCTGAATGTATCAAAATTGACACATACAAAGATCGGATGGCGGCTCTAATCTGAGTTTTCCAGGAAATTTTATTTTACCTCAATCCGAGATGAAATGACAAAATTATGATCAAAATACCTTTGTCTTATATAGATGTATTAACAATTGAGAGATATATGTACCAAAATCTGGCATGCAACTGTTTATGCTTTTTAATACTTTATGTTTGTTTAGTTTACTACACTGATTTGAAACTTTTGAGCTTTTTTTTTCCTCCCCAGTTCATAATATTTTTTCAAATCGAGATGAAAGAGTTTTCAAAAATAGAAAAAATAATCATAAATATGTTGTACTAATTATGGATTGCTTATGTATTAAATTTCATGTAATTTGAATGTTAATAGATATTCCATCAAAGTTCTTTAAATACAAAACCGTTGTAAGTTTCGACTTACTTGATAAACGGTAAACTTATCAAATTTTACCATTTATAATATATTATGACCAACACAAATATGGTTTAATGGTTTAAATCACATTTTAAAAATTAGTTATCTTTTTTACTACAATTAAATTGCCAACTTAATCCATATTCTGCATTTTATGATCGTTTAAAAGATGATTCAATAGAGAAATATTTAGTTCCTATTTTGCAAATTCATAATATTTCTTTTGTAAAATATACGTACAGGACGTGAAGAAACAATAATAATATTTATATATTAATTTTTTAGACAATCTGATCATTATCCAATGGATCACTAAATCAGGTTCAACTAAAACAATTATTCAACTTCAGGGAGGAAAACACAGTATAGACTGCGTCGTTGGATCAATATCCAAAAGGTTAGAACAGTCTCAAATTCCTAGTGAAAAATATCAGAAAGCATCGTGGGCCCCACATTGTTGCATGCATTATTTTACAATTCGGTACAAGATCACACTTATTTGAGTACAAAGACTGTTTGTTTTATAAGTTTAATCTTATTTGATATGTAAATTGTTGATATATGATATTTTATTATTTAACAAATCTAAGATTATACTAGTACCTTATCATATTATAATATATTTTACTAAAATTCTTCTTCAAAAGAAAAATCCCTACTTAATTAATACATAAGTTTTCATATTTAAATAGATGCCATGCAGGATGGTATATATAGACGACTATAGAGTAAATGATTACTGCTATATCTATTTTTATCAAAAATGTCAATTAATTAAGTTCTTAAAAGTTTAATTTATAAATATGATCCAACATTAGATCAACATACTCATGACACATTTTGGGTAGCAATATATCTTAATTAGTAAAGGGATCTGCAATTATAAAATATGTGTCAATGATATAAAGAGAGAAGGCTCACCGATTTATTTTGAAATGTCGCAAGAAACAAGGCTGCAGGGGATACAGATATAATGTCGCAAGAAACAAGGCTGATCTAGTTTATTGTTAAATTAATAGCATGCTTAGCAGTAAAAGGAGTGCATCTTTGACTGTCTGTTTCCCAATGCTTAGCAGTAAAAGAACTTCACCTAATGACCCATTAATTAAGATTATCACGATTAGGTATCGTCTAACAATACCGCCATACACCACAACACATTGTGTTTTCTCCTTTTTGATATTCTGAGGATATATAAATATAATTTCTTTCAACGAGATATATATATATATATTTTTACTAAAAGTTTATGTACAAAAACAAACTAAAAAACATAATTTTTTAGAAATATTTATAATTATGTAATAAATAATTTTGACTTATCTTTGAAATAATTTGTTGAGTTTGTAATTTCATATGGATACATGTAATTCAAAAATTTATACACAACATAATATAATGTTCATATTCTAGTCTATAAGCAAATTAGAATAACAGATCACAATAGAAGTTCTACAAAATGGCTATTTCTTTGGAGACCAAATTTTACATTTTTTGGAATTTTTTTACTATTTCTTTAGAATTTTTTAAAATTGTTGTTTTGATGGTCCAGATTTTTTGAAAAAGAGCAATGTTCAAAAATTCTTAAAAAATAGTAAATAATTTCCAAAAAATGTAAAATTTGGTCTCCAAGCACAATTTAATATGGAGATCAACTTGAACGGTTCGGATCGACGTTTTGAAGTTTCAAATTGAAGATAAAGACGTGAAGTAAAACACTCGTTTTACTTCGCGAAGTACCGTAGCCTCATATATAAATATCTCGTTCAAGAAAATTGCATTTATATTGCCTCATAATATCAAAATTAAGAAGGAAAAACAATGTGCTGTGGTGTATATACTGGTATTGTTAGATCTACGACACCTAAGCATGATAATCTTTATTAATGAGTCATTAGGTGAAGTTCCAGATAAAAATAATTATGAAGTCGCATTGGACAAATTAATTTATTCCGGAGTTCACATCATTGGAAGCAAACAGTCAAAGAAGCAATTGTTTGACTGCCAAATCAGATTTGTTGATATGGACCAAAAGTGAACTAGTGAATACAAAACTAATATTATTATTTCGCTCAAATCTATTTTTTTTTTTTTTTCAAAACCAGAATAGACAGGCATGCTAAGACTACCCATAGGGCATTCGAAGCAACTTCGATGGAAAATTTTGGAAATCAAACCTATGATAACAGTCGGATAAAAATATTTTTGGCGATATTACGGTAAGAGGTGTGGCAATTTTTAGATATGAAACAAAGCGAGTCACATATGGGGAAAGAGAGAAAGAGGAAGACTTTGAGAAGACTTTGAGAAGACTTTGAAAGAAAGCGTTAGGTGGAACGCGGAGGGGTTCGCTATCATTAAATTAGGCCTATTGATTTAAATATTCGAACGCCGAGTTGGACTCGAGGAAAGTGGCCTATTGATTTAATTTTTAATCTTGGATTGTCGATGCAAATAAAAAAACAATCTTTTAAAAAGCAAGTGATTAATTTATATATATTACAAAAAGAAAATATTTATTATTCTTTTAAAAAAAATATGAACTAAAGAAAATATGCAATGTATAAAAAAAACAGAGACAAAAAAAAGTACCTGACAATCATAAAAGTTAAATAATATCGACCAAAAGTGAACTAATGAATACAAAACTAATATTATTATTTTGCTCAACTCTATTTTTTTTTTCAAAACGAGAATAGATAGGTATGCTAAGGCTACCCAAAGATCATAATTCTAATGAATAAGGGCATTCGCTCAAACAAAATTGCCTTCCCTTCGAACCCAGCCTTATCCAGACTGTTGCGTTATTGATCATTGAATGTACATCCAGCATGATTAAATCACAGATGACAGGTAGCATGTCTCTATCTGTTGACTCTGTTATCCACAGGCCAGATAAGTCTCACCTGTGAGTTTATAAGAGGGCCAGCTCTGACATGTATTTTAGCTATATATAACTTGAGCTCATAGCATTTCACCAGCAATGAGGGGCATTTTCTTGTTCCTTACACTGTTTCTACTCCCTGTAGTTCAATCTTCTCTCACATCTCAAGCACAAGCTCTTCTTAATTGGAAATCAACTCTCCAGACTCAACAGCCGCTTTCATCTTGGAATCTGCATGTCCACCCATGCAACTGGACCGGAATCACTTGCCGCGACACTAATAAAAGAAGGCAAGTCATTACTAAAATCTTTCTTTCGAAAAAGGGTCTAGTTGGGAAATTGGATGCTCTGAATTTCTCTGGTCTCCCATCCATTAGAACTTTTGATCTCAGTGATAATAAAATCAGTGGGGTAATTCCTCCGTCAATTTGTCTCTTCTCAAAACTCACCTATCTTGATCTATGTGATAATGTTCTCAGCGATATGATCCCGTCTTGCATGGGAATCTTGACAAACATAAATTTTTTATCTCTTTTTGATAATAAGATCTCCGGATCGATCCCTTCTGAAATTGGCAGACTTACACATTTGAAATATTTGGATCTGTCAAGTAACTTTTTGAGTGGAGAAATTCCTACCTCTATAGGAAACCTAAGTAATATGACCACTCTTTATCTTTGGAATAATAACCTCTCCGGACCAATCCCTCCTGAAATTGGCAGACTTACACATTTGACAGATTTGGGATTGTCACAAAACTTTTTGAGTGGAGAAATTCCTACCTCTATAGGAAACCTAAGTAATATGACCACTCTTTATCTTTGGAATAATAAACTCTCCGGACCAATCCCTCCTGAAATTGGCAGACTTACACATTTGACAGATTTGGGACTGTCACAAAACTTTTTGAGTGGAGAAATTCCTACCTCTATAGGAAACCTAAGTAATATGACCACTCTTTATCTTTATGATAATAACCTCTCTGGATCGATTCCTCCTGAAATTGGCAGACTTACACATTTGACAGATTTGGGATTGTCACAAAACTTTTTGAGTGGAGAAATTCCTACCTCTATAGGAAACCTAAGTAATATGACCACTCTTTATCTTTATGATAATAACCTCTCCGGATTGATTCCTCCTGAAATTGGCAGACTTACACATTTGACAGATTTGGGATTGTCACAAAACTTTTTGAGTGGAGAAATTCCTACCTCTATAGGAAACCTAAGTAATATGACTACTCTTAATATTTGGAATAATAAACTCTCCGGACCAATCCCTCCTGAAATTGGCAGACTTACACATTTGACAGATTTGAGACTGTCAGAAAACTTTTTGAGTGGAGAAATTCCTACCTCTATAGGAAACCTAAGTAATATGACCACTCTTTATCTTTGGAATAATAAACTCTCCGGATCGATTCCTCCTGAAATTGGCAGACTTACACATTTGACAGATTTGGGACTGTCACAAAACTTTTTGAGTGGAGAAATTCCTACCTCTATAGGAAACCTAAGTAATATGACCACTCTTTATCTTTATGATAATAACCTCTCCGGATTGATTCCTCCTGAAATTGGCAGACTTACACATTTGACAGATTTGGGACTGTCACAAAACTTTTTGAGTGGAGAAATTCCTACCTCTATAGGAAACCTAAGTAATATGACCACTCTTTATCTTTATGATAATAACCTCTCCGGATCGATTCCTCCTGAAATTGGCAGACTTTCACATTTGACAGATTTGGGACTATCAACTAACTTTTTGAGTGGAGAAATTCCTACTTCTATAGGAAACCTAAGTAATATGACCACTCTTTATCTTTATGATAATAACCTCTCCGGACCAATTCCTCCTGAAATTGGCAGACTTACACATTTGACAGATTTGATACTGTCAGAAAACTTTTTGAGTGGAGAAATTCCTACCTCTATAGGAAACCTAAGTAATATGACTACTCTTAATATTTGGAATAATAAACTCTCCGGACCAATCCCTCCTGAAATTGGCAGACTTACACATTTGACAGATTTGAGACTGTCAGAAAACTTTTTGAGTGGAGAAATTCCTACCTCTATAGGAAACCTAAGTAATATGACCACTCTTTATCTTTGGAATAATAAACTCTCCGGACCAATTCCTCCTGAAATTGGCAGACTTACACATTTGACAGATTTGATACTGTCAGAAAACTTTTGAGTGGAGAAATTCCTACCTCTATAGGAAACCTAAGTAATATGACCACTCTTTATCTTTGGAATAATAAACTCTCCGGACCAATTCCTCCTGAAATTGGCAGACTTACACATTTGACAGATTTGGGACTATCAACTAACTTTTTGAGTGGAGAAATTCCTATCTCTATAGGAAACCTAAGTAATATGACCACTCTTTATCTTTATGATAATAACCTCTCCGGATCGATTCCTCCTGAAATTGGCAGATTTAAACATTTGATAGGTCTTGAACTACAAAATAACTTTTTGAGTGGACTTGTACCTGCCGGATTGTGCAAAGGGCGAGTTCTCGAGTACATTGCTTTGCAGGATAACAAATTTGAAGGCCCAATTCCTAGTAGTTTGAAAAATTGTAGTAGTTTAAAAAGAGTTACTCTACAAAGAAATCTATTTCATGGAGACATATCTAAACAATTTGGGGTTTACGAGAATCTATCTTACATTGATTTGAGCTCCAATCAACTTTCAGGAAATCTTTCATCCACTTGGGCCCAATGTCAGAACTTATCATATCTAGACATATCAGGAAATAAAATTGGAGGGGTCATACCACCAAATATTGGTAGCTTACATGGGTTAGTCAAGCTGCATCTATCATCAAATTCCCTATCAGGGGTTATACCGGCAGAACTTGGTAGATTAAAAAGATTGATTGAACTAAATTTAAGTAGCAACAATTTCATAGGAAATGTACCAAAAGAGTTGGGAATGTTATCAGCGTTAACAATACTTGATATATCATCAAATAGTCTGACAAGTGCGCCAGAGGAACTAGGCAATTGTGTTGACCTTGAATTATTAAATCTCAGCAATAATAGGTTCATTGGAGAAATTCCATCTCATTTTGGAAACTTAATACACTTATTGGACCTCCTAGATTTAAGCTCAAATTTTTTTTCCGGGGAAATACCAATAACACTAGAGCAGTTAACCATGTTGCAGCAACTTAATCTCTCTCACAATAATCTAACCGGTCAAATTCCATCTTCATTGGGCAACATGTTAAGTTTGTCAACTTTGGATTTGTCATACAATCAATTGGAGGGTCTAGTGCCTGATATAAAGATTTTCCATAAAGCCCCAGAACAATGGTTTATACACAATAAAAATCTTTGTGGCACTATTCAAGGTTTGCCCTCGTGTGATGGATTTGTTAAAGATAAGAATAGCTCAACTAGACAACGAATGGTTAAGTTGATTACAACTCTAATTTGTTGTGCTGCTTTACTAACCTCTTTCTTACTCTGGCTACTTTACCTATTTTACTCAAAAAAGAGAAAAACAAAGCCAGAGCACATTGGCAATCGAGGTAGAGGAGAAATTTTTTCTGTGTGGAATTTTGATGGAAGAGATGCATATGAGGAGATTATAAGGGTCACAGAGAATTTTAATGAGAAATACTGCATTGGAAGTGGAGGCCATGCAAGGGTTTACAAAGCGATTTTAGCGCCAGATAACTTCACCGTAGCTGTAAAGAAAATCCAGTTAGCAGGTGGTGAATCCTCACTAGATGTTGACGTATTCCAAAGAGAAATTCAAACCATAACCCAAATTCGACACCGGAACATTGCTAAATTATTTGGGTACTGTTCCTCACCTCAAAATAAATTTCTTGTTTATAAGTATTATGAGAAGAGGGATTTACATAATATTCTTAATAGTGAGGCAGTAATAGAATTGGATTGGCCAAAAAGGAAAACTATATTGAGAGATGTTGCATGTGCTCTCTCACATTTGCATCATGATTGCTATCCTCCAATAGTACATCGGGATTTAACTAGTAGAAACATCTTGCTCGATTCTGAGTTTACAGCATGTATCTCGGATTTTGGCACTGCCAAATTTCTCAAGCCAGAGTCTTCCAATTGGAGCATGCTTGTTGGAACCTGTGGTTACATAGCACCAGGTTATGTATATTTCACCACCCTATTATTGTTTTTTTTTGTTTCCATCACCATACTTTTATTGAAAAAAGTGTAAGTAATTGCAATCTGACTTTTCTTTTTTCTTTATGCAGAACTAGCCTATACCATGAGGATGACTGAGAAATGTGATGTATATAGCTTTGGAGTAATCGTGTTGGAGTTGCTTATGGGAAAGCACCCAGGAGATATGATCAATACACCGGCTTTCAATGAAGAGGAAATCATACTTCAAGATATCCTTGACCAACGCATTAAACCACCAAAAGGACAAGTTATTAATGAAATTATCAAAATGATTCAGATTGGATTTCAATGCTTGAATAACAACCCATCACTCCGTCCAACAATGCAAGAGGTGGTGAATAGTATCTAGGAGTGAATAACGAACTGCTTCATAAATTCTGGTACGTAGTAGCTTTATGCTTGATGATTATTTTTTGTTGGCAGTTAGAATTTAGACTTAGAGCATGATGCATTATTTTCATATTTGGTATATTTGAATGGTTTTATGCTTTATCAGTATTCACTTATTCCATGCACGTGGTGATAAATATTCATTGTGCATATAATATTTCGCAATATAATTCTATATATGTTCTGTGAGATTACCGTTATTATTCATTGTATATATCTCTTCAAAAAATATAGTTTTTATTGTAATATATTTAGTGCCATGGATCTCCTTAATAAATGGTGACCTTGAAAATTTGGCAAATGCCGCATCGCTTATGTGTGCTAATAGTGATGCCGCATTGCTTCATCTATGTTCTGTAATAGTGTACCAGGTGGCTACCAAGCACTATTTTGATTTCTAATGAAATCTGCCGATATTCCCCAGTTATATTAACCACAAAAAAAGAAATACTACCAATTTACCTATAATTTATAAAAAAAATGATCATTTTAGATTTGAAATATATATTCTTGAAAATATTGAATTTTACTTGGAGTCATTAGTAGTATTTTTTTTTTTTTTTTTACTTTGCTGGAACAGAGACCGTAACATGTAACAGAAGTTCTCCAATACTATATCCTGACAACTGTAACAGAAGTTCTCGTGCTTAACTCTGATATGGTCAATCAGGTGAGAACATTTGCTGAGTTGTTCGGCCTTAACCAACATAGTTTGATTGAGATGTCAGTTGTAGCTCTTTTCATGTTGCACCTAGTGAGCAGCTCTTGAGTACTAAAGAAATTTTGGTCAGCAGCGACCAGTGCAGTCGTCGGTCACTGAAGGTCTTTTTCCCCTAAAATAAAAATCACAGGAAGTCAGGAGAACAATATTATTAGCGACCGGTTTAGCGAACGGCGACAACACTGGTCACTAGCTAAAAGTTTTGGTAAAAAAAATAAAAACCCAATTTTGCGGGCCAGACCCGAAAACCTCCCGTGCCGTCGCTCTCCTCCACGACCGGTGATTTCTTACTCTCATCTCTATCTCTACTCAATCTGGTACCGACTGCCGCTGTCGCTCTAAGCGTTGAGCGTCTCAAAACCTCAACATCACTCAGTCAAGGCAAGTCTCCTCTCTCTCTCTCTCTCTGATTCAAGTAGTTGTAGATATTTTTGTTTGCATTACAATCTCTGATTTGATGAAATTAGAGGATTTAATATACAAATTAGATGTAGTCAAGTTTATTCGCTGTATATTGTTTCTCAATCAGGTTTTCAATCCCTGATTATAAGTTTATATTCTTGATTTCTTCTATCTAAAAATCAGGTTTTGATTCCCTGATTATTACTTTAGTTCTTGATTTCTTATATCCAACAATCAAATTGTGCAAATAGTTTTGCTTGTATATTTAAATAAGTAGATTGTAAAACTGTATTGGATCTGTATATTTGTAAAAGTAGAGGACCAGTGTAGAAATATTTTTTAAGCTATTAGTTTTAGGATTTATATTACTTTCTGATTTGTTTAGGATTTATATTACTCTCTTAATACCAGAAAAAGGTACAAATCTGTGCTTGTTAATTGTAGTTTAGACAACCGTTTTGAACTTCCAAACTTATAGTTCAATTTTTTTTAATAAATTCATACCTAATTGTTGTAGAATTGACAATTATATATATTACATACTTGCTGTTTAAATTTTTATGGTCATTGTTCAAACTATCAATAAAAAATTTTCAGGGCTAGTGCATTATGCACACTTAATTATTATACAATGCATACTATTTTAAAAAGAATAAGTGTCCATCAAGCAAAACTTTTCCTGGATTGTTCTATATTTCTTCTTTGGGTGATCACTTTTCCTGGAAACTGTCTGATTTCTTCTTTGGGTGATCGCTTTTTTTTAGATTGAACCTCTGGGATTGTTTCTAAATAATAACTGCATAAAACAGACCACTCAAGATGGCCATCCGGTCAAGGGTATCCCGGCTGTCCGATATGAAATGTACAGTCCAGATTTTCTTGTGACGATCCAGTAATCTTCGATTGATGAGGATCCCAGTGTCATCAACAATCGCTCGTCAATTTTCTCCAAGGAATCTTTCATTTGTTGGTCAAATTTGGATATTTCAAGCTTTCGCGTCGGACATTTCGTATATCCTAATCAGGTATGATATTCTCATTGCTTTTCTGATTCGAAAAACTGAACTTCATGTGTCCATATCCAAAATAAATATAAGGTATCCGTCTCCGTCAGAAATGGATCTGACCACTACTAATTGGAATTATTGTAAATATTCTGGATTACATTTTAGCTATATATGTTTGTGTTGTGTTGCTACTTGTGTGCTAGTCTAGTTTTTGCTTGACAAGATTCCTTAAAAATCTCTTCATGCGTCAGTTGTATGATTTGAATGTTGTCTATCTAAATTGAATGAATGATTCCTTAAAAATCAATGATTTTTGCAATCTGGTCTGCTAGCTATTTGTTAATTTTTTATTCCTTTATTGAAAGTAAAAGTTCTGTTATTTTTATGTTCCCACCTCCATTTGTTTTCCATTTTTACTTTTTTCTGTTGCACAAATTAAACCTATGTTAATCTAAATCATACCATCTATTATATTGCATTTAGAATTCCTATGATTAGCAATACATAATTACTGTAGCTTATGATTATTGCAGGTATGCCGAGCAGAAAGGGAAAGGAAAAGGAGGGATCTTCTAGTTCTGGAGTATGCGGCAGGAACAAATATATTCCGGTGCTGGATGAGGGTCAGAGAGCAGTGGTTCGTCGGATCGGACATAGGTAAGATTCATCTTTCTACTTGGGCTTGTGTATGGAGGATTATGGATGGTAGTGGTGGTAATTATTTGTGTTTGAAAATCTTTCGATGCAGGTGTAGGCGAGTCCGAGAAGGTCAATAAAATCATTTCACAGATTGTCCGTAACATGTATGCTGGCGCGTACGGTAAATATAGTGATTTACCTGAAGAAACTCAGTTGCTCTGCAAGAATGAGTTTTTCGTGAGAAAAATCTTCTTTAAAAAATGTCTAATTACTTGTATGTTTTTTTCATGCTACTACGACTTTTTTATGATGCATTGTAGAAGTACTACAAGCTTTCTGAGGACAAAAATATTGACGAGGTTTGGAAGACATTTCTAGGATAGGGAACAAAGGCATACAGAACAATTTGAACAAGTGTAAGAAGGCGGCCTGGAAGTTGTATGACGATAATTCAGTAGTGGAAGCAGCACCAGGCGCCTTCCACATTTGATTGGATCAAGCCAAATATCTGACCAGAAATGTGCGACTATTGGTACAGTGAGACATTTGCTAGGTGGTGTTGAAACAGATATACACGGTCCGTGTATAATTGTATACGGACCGTGTAGCGCGCCGCCAGACAGAATAGGAAGGTGGCAGCTGGCCCTTTTATTTCTTTCCTGTTTTTCTTAGCCCTTTTATTTCTTTCCTGTTTTTCTTAGTTATTTTGTTTCTCATTTAAGAGATTATGATTGTATCAGATATAGAAGAAAATAAGAAAAAAGATAGTAAGTAATTAGGTAGCATTTATCTATATATTCCCTCCTACCTCCTTTGTAACATTCATTCAAAAAGAAATAGAAAAAGGTGTGTGTGAGTGTGGAGGACGTAGGCACCAAGTTGGTGCCGAACCTCGTTAAATACTGTGTTCTTCTCTTTCTCTGTTTGTGTGTACGGACCGTATCCAGTGATACACGGTCCGTATAAGAATTCCGCAGGTTGATTTTTACATGCTATCAGAGCGGGTCTAGATCTAAAGACCAGCAATGGAAGACATCTCTAAGACAGGAGGTGGGAAGGATCAAGACCACAGCGCAGACATGACACTTCTTCAAGCGCTGAAGGAACTTCTCACCACCCAGAAGGCGATGGCTATGCCGGTCGAAGTACCGGTCAACTCGATAACTGTCAAATTTGACGGAACAAACTATGGGCTATGGTTGTCCATGATGGAGACACACCTGGCAGGCAAGGGCAAGCTGGGTTACGTACGTGGAGAGAAACAAGCACCGCTCGTCGGCACTCCTGGATATGAACAATGGAAGATGCATAACTCAATGGTAAAACGTTTGATTCTCAATTCTCTCGACTCAAGTTTTATCGGGAATTTTCATCGATATTCCACAGCAAGGGAGGTGTGGGACGCCTTGGCTACCACCTTCTTTGATGGCTGTGATTCATCTCAAATCTATGACCTTCAACAAAGGGTCCACCAGTTGAAACAATCAGGTGGATCTTTGGAAAAGTATTACAATAAGTTGCAGGGGCTGTGGAAGGAGATTGATTTCCGACGGCCAAACCCTATGGTATGCACGGAGGACATTGAGAAGCATAACTCGTGGGTTCAACAGGATCGGGTATACAAATTTCTAGCCGGATTGGACGACCGTCTAGATAGTACTCGAGCAGATATCATCCAAACCGTGCCTCTGCCAACTGTCGAGCAGGCGTATTCCAGGGTCAGACGGGAGGAGATGAGGCAGAAAGTGATGTGCGGCAGCGACAACACCTTCAACCCTGCAGTCATGGCGATGAAGGGTGCGGACCGTGCAGGTGGTGCAGACCGTGCAGGTCGGTACACGGACCGTGCACCAGAGGTATCACTCTCTCTTAAATCTGGAACAAAACAGGGAAAAGGGTGTACTCACTGCAACAATCCGAGGCACACCAGAGAAACATGTTTCCAACTGCATGGGTACCCAGATTGGTGGCAGGACTTGAAAGAGAAAAAGGCAGCAGGGAACAAGAAGGGACAGGTTCACTTGGCAGGATGCACGGACCGTGCAGATGGGCGTACGGACCGTGCAGAAGCCAGTATAGGTCAAGCAACTCTGACACTTGCAACTCATGTCGAAGGTACAGAAAGTTCGACTGGCAAAGGTAAAGTCTTTATTACACAGAATTTAGACAAATGGGTGATAGATTCAGGGGCAACCGACCACATGACTTATGTAAAGTCAGATCTTGATAGAATTGGGGAATCTAACCGGAAAGAAATCGTGAATGCAAACGGAGTTCCCTCACCAGTTATAGGATCAGGAACTGTAAATGTGTCTGAATCTTTGTGTTTGAAAGACACTCTACTCGTACCATCTTTGACCACAAAGCTTATATCAGTGGGCCGATTAGCTGAAGACCTAAATTGTGCAGTTTTAATGTATCCAAATTTTTGTATTTTTCAGGACATCCTAACGAAGGAGATACTTGGGCGTGGTATTAAGCGCAATGGACTGTATCACCTCGAAGACTTGAGTACTGGTTCTACGTGTCTCGCGAATAGAAGCATTCAAGGAGACAATATTTTGTTGTGGCATAAGAGGTTAGGACACCCGTCTGTTGGGTATATGAAAAAGAGCTTTCCTTCTTTATGGGTTGGTGTATCAAACTTTGAAATTCAATGTGAAACTTGTATTCGAAGTAAAAGTCACAGAACTTCTTATCCTAGTGTTTGTTATAAAGATTTGGAATTTGTTGATTTGGTCCATTCTGATGTATGGGGCCCTGCCCCAGTTAATTCTGTAGACGGGGAAAGGTGGTTTGTTCTTTTCACTGATGATAGTACTAGAATGACATGGTTATACCTCTTGAAACATAAAAGTGAAGTTGCAAACTGTTTTGTGGAATTTTCAAACCTAATTCATAGACAATTTGGAAAGACGATTAAAATTCTTAGAAGTGACAATGGGGGGGAGTATGTAAATAGCTTCTTGGGAAATTTTTTCAAAACTAATGGTATTATACATGAAACTTCTTGTGTCGGTACCCCTCAACAAAATGGTGTGGCAGAAAGGAAAAATCGCCATATTTTGGAAATTGCTAGATCTCTGTTATTTGAAAATAATGTACCCCAGAATTTCTGGAATCATGCCATATCTACCGCTGTGTATCTTATGAACCGAATGCCATCTAGTACACTAAAATTCCTTACTCCTTTACAAAAACTTTCCTCTTTTGTGCAAATTCCCTCCGCTCTAAATCTGGCACCTAAAGTGTTTGGGTGTGTAGCATATGTCCATGTCCCAAGGGAGAAAAGAACCAAGTTAGACCCTTGCGCAATTAGGTGATGTTTGTCGGATATGGAAATCACCAAAAAGGATATAAATGTGTTGATTTGGAAACTGGAAAGACCTATGTGACAATGGATGTGACTTTTTTGGAAAGTGAGTCCTATTTTCGGGACCAGCAGGGATCAGTTCAGGAAGAAAATCCAGCGATTTGGTGGGAAACCGCACATGATAACACTGACCGTGTGGACAGCTACACGGATCGAACACAGACTGATACGGACCGAACAGATGGTGATCCGGTCCGTACAGAAGAAGACAGGGACCGTACAGAAGAAGAAACTGACCGTTCAGAAGATGACACGGACCGTGCAGAGGGTGACACGGACCGTGTCCTAGGACCTGAGGACGGTCGATCGGAAGATGAAGTGATACAGTCCGATGAGGAGGAAGAAATACCACGCTCCAGTTCTCCAGAGGATGTCCCCGAGGTAAGTTCCCTAAATCCTAATCCTATTAGACGGTACCCTATGCGAACCACCCGAAATGTACTACCAAAACGATATAGAACAGATGGTGATAGCCAAGAAGGATATGCCATATCCAATTACACTAGTACAGTCGGGTTGTCCAACATGGTGAGAAATTTTACTGAGGAATTATCAAAGATTCGAGTACCCACCAGTGTAACAGAGGCAGTGCTCGATCCTAAGTGGGTTGAAGCAATGGAACTAGAAATGAAAGCTTTGGAGACCACAAAAACATGGAAGTTGGTGACATTGCCAAGTGGCAAGAAAACAGTTGGATGCAAATGGGTGTTCTCAGTAAAATATGATGCCACAGGTAAAGTTGACAGGTATAAGGCCCGGCTTGTAGCCAAAGGGTACACCCAGACATATGGGATTGATTTCCAAGAAACTTTTTCTCCAGTTGCTAAACTTAACACAGTTCGAGTCTTATTGTCTCTTGCAGCAAATCTGGACTAGCCTTTACACCAGTTTGATGTGAAAAATGCGTTTTTGCATGGCGATCTGGAGGAGGAGATCTATATGGATATTCCGCCAGGATACACTCACCAAGAACAAGAGAAGTTGGTGTGTAAGCTAGAAATGAGTCTGTATGGATTAAAACAATCCCCCCGAGCGTGGTTTGGGCGGTTTTGCAAAGCCATGAAATCCTACAACTACAGTCAAAGTGATTCTGACCATACTCTGTTCTACAAGCATCGTCAAGGCAAGGTAACCATTCTAATTATCTATGTTGATGACATGATAATTACAGGGGACGATAGTGAGGAGATAGAGTGGCTAGAGCAGAAATTATCGCAAGAGTTTGAGATGAAAAATTTGGGTGGCTTAAAATACTTCTTGGGAATAGAGGTGCTACGCTCAAAAGAAGGTATATCTCTATCACAACGGAAGTATACCCTTGATTTGCTTGCAGAAGTGGGAATGCTAAACTGTAAGCCAGCTGATACACCTATTTTCCAAAACTTGAAATTCGAAGAAAATCCAGATGACCCAGTTGTTAACAGGGAAGCGTACCAGAAATTGGTAGGAAAACTTATCTACTTATCACATACCAGACCTGATATTGCGTATGCTGTAAGTATGGTATGTCAATTCATGCAGAACCCAAAGGAGCAACATATGGATGCTGTGATGAGAGTACTGAGATATCTAAAAAAGACTCCAGGGAAAGGTATTCAGTTTAGAAAGAATGGACACTTGGATATTTGGGGCTATACAGATGCAGATTGGGCTGGAGATAGAACTGATCGGAAATCGACATCTGGATACTTCACCTTTGTGGGAGGGAACCTCGTCACTTGGAGAAGTAAGAAGTAGAATGTAGTAGCCTTATCAAGTGCAGAAGCTGAATTTAGAGGAATGTCTAAAGGTTTGTGTGAACTGCTATGGCTAAGGAAACTCATGAGCCAGCTGAAATTTAAATCGGAAAAAGGTATGCAACTTTACTGTGATAACAAACCAGCGATTGCAATAGCGCATAACCCAGTACAGCACGACAGAACAAAGCACATAGAGATCGATAGACATTTCATCAAACAGAATTTGGAAGAAAAGATAATCTCATTTCCATTCGTGAGATCTGAGGAACAACTTGCAGACATGCTGACAAAAGGAGTGTCAACAAAATGTTTTGAAGAATCGATTGGCAAGTTAGGTATGGTAGATATCTACCTACCAACTTGAGGGAGGGTGTTGAAACAGATATACACGGTCCGTGTATAATTGTATACGGACCGTGTAGCGCGCCGCCAGACAGAATAGGAAGGTGGCAGCTGGCCCTTTTATTTCTTTCCTGTTTTTCTTAGCCCTTTTATTTCTTTCCTATTTTTCTTAGTTATTTTGTTTCTCATTTAGGAGATTATGATTGTATCAGATATAGAAGAAAATAAGAAAAAAGATAGTAAGTAATTAGGTAGCATTTATCTATATATTCCCTCCTACCTCCTTTGTAACATTCATTCAAAAAGAAATAGAAAAAGGTGTGTGTGAGTGTGGAGGACGTAGGCACCAAGTTGGTGCCGAACCTCGTTAAATATTGTGTTCTTCTCTTTCTCTGTTTGTGTGTACGGACCGTATCCAGTGATACACGGTCCGTATAAGAATTCCGCAGGTTGATTTTTACAGGTGGTCAACAAAAAATGCGGAAAATATGGCCGCATCCGGAGGAAGTGCATTCGCTTCGATTCGTAAGATGCATTTCATCAAAATTAATTAATTTCCATTTCAATTCTCTCGAACTAACTTTGATAATCATATTTTTATTGAAATTCTTTAAAATTATTAATAGGAGCATATGCACAATCGCGAACCCAGATAGTCTGATGAGCTATTCAAGCTGACCCATACCAACAAGAAGATGGGGCAAAAAATGCATAAATTTTCGAGGAATTAGCACTACAACAAAACTGGTCTCCAGTGACCGACATCAGCGACCGGTTCGGTCGCCAGTCGCTGAAGACCCCGAAAAAAAAAAAAAAATGTTTCGGGGACCAACCCTTCACCGACCGGCGCTCATAGCCTTCAACGACCAATTTGGTCCGGTGGCTGAAGGGTATCCCTAAAAATTCCCCGCCAAAGTCTTTCTTTTCTCTCTCTATCCCACATTTTAGGTTTAGCGAAAAAAAAAATCCCAAACCCCGCTGCCGCCCGACCCCCGGCCACCTTCAGTGACCTCCCCTCTCTCTCTCTCGCCCGACCCTGCTGTCCCACCCGCTGCCGCCCGACCTCGCTGTTGCTCCTCTCTCTCTCAAGTCAAGAGAGATGGATTCACCTGATCTAACTAATTTAAGCACTGAGTACAGCAAACAAGGCTTGTTTTTGAGGTTTGTACAATTTTGCAAACATGAGAAACTATTAATGCATGATTCATGCCATTGGCGGTGTAAAATCCTACCGTTCAAAATATTTTAATCAAAATTTTTTTTTTGTTGGTTAAATTGAAAAAAAAAATTTGGATCAAGGTGGGTTAATCCCATCTGAATAGGCTTCTTACATTGAATGGGCTTCTTACAATGTGGGTTAATCCCATGTGAATCAGAAGTTAGAAAGGGTTTAGATTAGACCCACTTTAGTACCATATAATAAAACAGAAGGATGTCCATTCTAGGCTCTACCAAGTTTCTAAGTTCTACATCCTGCATTAATTACATTTATTTTATTAGCATGGAGATTTATTTTTCAAGCAGCACCTTTAATTAAGTTATAGGAGTTAGTGTAAATTAGTGGGGTTTGTTAGATCAACGTGAACCCATCTCTCTTGATTGTGGACCTCATTTAAGTAATGTATTATTTTTGTTGGAATTGTTTGTAAAACTAATTATTTTACAAACTTTATTGCAGGTATGCCGAGTAGAAAGGGTAAGGAGAAGGAGGCATCATCCAGTGGATCCAATCACCCTTCACGCGGCCGAAATGCATACATTAAGCCGCCGCAAAGGTTGGAGGACAGACCAGTGATTCGTCAGGTCGGTTATAGGTAAAATTCATTTTTTGTGCATTTTTGTGTATGTAGGATTATCCATTTGTAGTGGTTTTAATTAATTTTGTTTGTAGATCTTTTGTTGGAGATTTGTTGACAGCGATAAAAAATGTCAACAAAATAATCTCACAATGCACACGTTACCACTATCCTACGGAAAATAGATTACCCACCATAGACGTGTGCATGAAATTTAATGACTATCCTGAGGGACTAAACTAGAGGTCCACGAAGAGATTTTGGTGAGTAAAATCTTTTTTTTTTAAATTGACAACCTACTGTTTCTCTTTTCAAGCTAACCAACGACTTTTTAATTATGCATGGAGAAGCACTTTCAGCTTTCTCCAGGTGAAGACATGGATTTGGCATGGAAGACCTTCGCCAGCATAGCCAACAAAGCTCTCCAAAACCTGCTTAACAAGTGCAGAGACGAAGCGAAAGATATGTATGGAGATAGCATTCTGGAGTGGAAGGATCGAGGGGTGCCAAGCACATATGATTGGATAACGGCGAATAACTGGCCAAATTGTGCGACTATTGGTGCACCGAAGACTTTGCTAGGCAGAGTGAGCAGAATCAACAAAATAGGGCCTCACCTAGAGAGGGTTCCTTTGCAACCACGGGCTCAGTGAACATGCTGGTTCTAAACAAAGATTTGTAAGATGTTTTATTTCATCAAACAATTAATTTCAATTTCAGTTTACTCGAACTAACCTTGATAATTTTATTTGTGTTGAAATGTTTATCCATAATAGGAGAATGAAAACCAGCGCGAGCCAGGAAATCTGACGAGCTGTTCAAGCTGACGCATACCAGCAAAAAGACCGGGCAATTTTGTTCCGCGGTGGCGAAAAAGGCACAGGTAATAGAACATAACAATCTTTTAATAATATTCATTCTTTGTTGTACTTACTTTATTGTTGTTTTATTTTATAAATTTTGCAGGAATACTACAATCGGGATATGAGTGCAAAGTATGGGCCTAATAGAGCCCTTTGGCCCTCTTTTGACGCAGACATCTAGTACACCAAAGATAATAATGCTCATGGCAATAATTATGGTCTCTGTGCTCTAGGTAAAATACACATACATACTTAAAATTATAAATTTGTATTTAAATTTTGTAACGTAATATTAATTATCTTATTTTTAATGTTTCAGGCAAGACGAGATTGTTGTATTGTCCAGGTGGGTCCCAGACGTCTTCTTCGCAATCACAATCGCAATCATATTCTTCGGCGCCGCCTCCTCTCAGGCAAGAAGACATAAATGCGATTTCAAGTCAGGTGTTGGGCGTGCTTCAACCACAGATCAACCAATTCACGAAGGAGTTGAGGCGTAGCGTGGGACGTTATTCGTCTCATTAGGTACAAAATCCGATTTTTGGGTATGTTTGAATCCAATAAGGGCATCCACAACCAATAAGGACACCAAGTATGGCAAATCAACTAACGGAAGTAAACTCCTAAAAATTCTAAACCCTAAACCCTAAACAGTAAACTCTTAACATTAAACCCTAAAATTTTAGTTACATTCTCACAGGGAGGTTCTAGCTCGCACCATGCATCGAACCCCGATGCTCAGGATGACAGCGGGGATGATATCGGAGATGACTATATCTAGTTTTAGGATGTTTTTATAAGTTTTAGATATTTGATTATTATGTCGTACTTTAGATATTTTATTTTTATGTCGTACTTTAGATATTAATATTTGATGTTTATGTAGTACTTTAAATATTTCATGTTTATGTCGTTTTGTGAATTGATTGGTAAGTACCAATTAAATTGCTTGTGAATTCCTTTTAAATTGCTTGGTACTTGGTACGTTTCGTACCAATATTTTATATTGTATATTTGAATTACTTGTGAATTGTTTGGTACGTTTCGTACCAATTAATTGGGGCTAGAGAAAAATAAATGAACATAATGGGTTCAAAGGTTTTTATATTTGTTTGGTACATTTCGCACCAATTGGGGAAAAGAAAAATAACAAAAAAAATACCAAAAAAAAAATTACCCTTTCTACTACCGATTCTGGGCCCATCAGTGACCGCCCAATCAGTCTCTGATGGTCTTCCGCCACATCAGCATATAGCAGTCACTATAGGGGCATCTGCGACCGGCGCCTTACCCTTCAGCAACTGATGACGTCAGCGGGGAGGGCATCAGCGACGGAGCAACTGCGACCGGCCCTTCTGCGACCGGCACAACCTTCTGCGACCAGCGCCTTACCCTTCTGTGACTGATTTGGCCAGTCGCAGAACGGTTCCGCTGCTGTAGTGTAGGGATGTGGGTTGAATTTAAGGTATTTAAAGTTTCAAGTGCTTTAATGGTCAATGAAGTAGGGTTTTGGGTTTAATGGAAGGGTATTTAGGGTTTAAAATGTTTTGTTATCTCCTCACAGGAAGGTTCGAACTCGCACCATGCTTCGATGCCTGGTATCCATGATGATGTCGGGGATGAGGGGGAAGATATGTCAGGGATGAGAGGGTGTATGACGATAGTGACGACTCGGATGATCAGATATAGGTTTATGTTTAAGTTTATATTTATGTTATTTGGTACAATACAGTGAATATATTTGGTACTTGTATTACATGCACTTGATGTTTGATATTTGGTATTTATCTTTTCATTATGTTTTGTTTGTTTAAAAGATATGTGATGTTATTTATGTTATTTGTCATGTTTGGTTTGATATTTGATATTTGATATAGGATGACACTTTTTATTTATGTTATTTGATATCTTTTTTGTATGTCAATATTGAATGATTGTGCGATGTTTGATATTTGCTTATTCCTTGTAAGTTTTTGTATGTCAATATTCCGTATATATAAAACCAAGTGGGCTTCGATCACTACAGCAAAATATAGTATCAGCGACCAGTATTAGCGACCAGTGCAGTCGCCAGTCGCTGAAAGTTTTTTCTCCAAAAAATAAATAAATAAATAAATGGTTTTGGTGACCAATATTTTCAGCGACCGTATCAGCGACCCCTTCTCTCCCGGTCGCTGAAAGTGTTGGGTAAAAAAAAAACCCGATATCACGCGCCAGTACTGAAATTGCACGCCACCCCCTTTCTCTCCACGCGATTCCGCCAGATCCAATAACCCCCCTTCTCTCTTTCATTTGTCTCTCCGCCCTACTCTCTTTCTCTCTGCTCTCTCTCTCTGCTTCCTTCGCTCATGCGCTGAACAAAATTTATCTCTCTCTCGGTCTTTTCTGTTTGCCAGTGCTTGCGATAACCGAACCCTAGGGTTTTGGATTTTTGTGCTTGTGTTTGCGATCCGTTACCTTTGGTGCTTTGCTTGGTGAATCTGGTGCCTAGCAGAGCCCTCCTCTGTGGTTGCTTGCTGATTCGACTTAGACGGCCGTGAGGCGAGACGAGTCTCGGAACCAGCCTACCTTGCCTCTTTGCGATTCCTTCTTTCGGGTAATTAAAGCACACCCTTTATTTTGATTTTTGTGAGATGATGTTGCGATTTGGGGAAGATTAAATTGTCTCATGCGAGTTGTTGATTTTCTCGGTGAGACGGTGACATTGGGGCTGTGCGGTTGCCTTTCTGTGTACTGGCTGCGGGTGTGCCTTTTTCCGATTTGCTGTTTCTGGTTTTTCCTTTGTGCTGGTTACTGGTACGCCCCGACTTGATTGATTTCTAGTGCCTTTGTGTGCCCTGTACCGTGATTCTTTGGCTCCCTTGTCTCTGTTGCTGCTGTTTTTCTGGCACCGTACCAGTACTGGTACGGTGAGTTTGCGGGTTTCTGTTCTGTGGCTTGTTCCATTTGTGTACTGGTACCGCACCGGTACCGACCCTTTTTGGCTTGTTGGTTGCTGGTTTGCTGTTTCCCTTCGTTTGCGGGTTTAAGGAGGTATGCTGAACCATTTAGTAACCAGAAGATTGTATGTTTATATGTTTATGTTGTATGTTTATGTTTAAATTTGTTTAAATTTGTTTGTGTAGCCAGCAGGGAGACTGCTGTCTCTGTGAAGAAAATGGCAGATTGCTCAGCCGAGTTCCGTACGGACTTCCTCCGAGTTCTCCAAAGCCGACGAAAAGTTGTTAAAGGTTCTTTTTCTTGCTAGAGATTCTCTTTTCCAAATTTCATTCTTGTCTTCTTCTTCACCCTGCTTTTTTGTTTTTTTCTCTGTCTTTATGTTTTTGGTAGTATGCAATAATAGTTCTGTGTAAAGGGGATGAATTCTGTGCGTGTTGCCCTTCTTAGTTTAATTGAATTGGATTGATAGCAAGTTTTAAGTCAATCCATCAAGAAACGATGATCATTGATTAAAAAAATAATAAAAAGGCGAAGAACTCGTTGAGAATTTTGTAAACTCCAGCTTGATTTGTAGTTGTTTGCTTCCCTTGACATTTGAATAATATTTCTTTTTGGTTGTTGTTTGGTGCAACAACGTGCAACAGGTGACATGATCTAAAGAGCAATCAGGTCTTGATTGGGTAAATTATCAATATTTCACTAAGTACAGAGGTGATGATAGTAATTGCTTAATTCCTTTTATATTGTTTCAGATGCTCTTTTTGTGGAGCATGGGAAGCCAATTGAGCATCCATTGTACCAGAAGGATCCACCTTTGTTTTATAAATGGGTAAGAATTTTTTTTTCAAGAACTCAGAAATCTGAATACTCTGATTTGTTTTTCTTTATGTCATGACAAAAGGATTTCATATTCAATTATTTTATCTTTTAGGCAATGGAGACTTGTCCCAGGAAGGAAATTGAGGGGTTTCAAGAGAAACTAGTTGAAGAAAATTTGTATTTGTATTTGACTACTTGGTGTGTGTCATGCTGGGTACTTGTTCTGATCATTTTGATTATACTTTGCTCTTGCACTTGTACCAAAGAGCCAGTAGGCTGTGTAGCAATTTGACTAACAAGTTTGAATATTTTTCTGATAATTAGCATGTTTGTTGTTAGCTGTATAATGTTGGGTAAATTGAAATTTTGAAACTTGATTGGGCTAAAATTGCTCTATTTAGGTTAGTTGGAGCCTTATTGCAGTTTAAATTTGTTTACGTGGTTGCATATATCGATGTTTATGTTTAAATTTGTTTGTATGTTTACGTTGTATGTTGGTACGTGTCGTACCAATTATTAAATGGTGCAAATTTAAATAATAAAAAAATTCCAAAAATCTGACAGCAGACTTTCTGCAACCGGTTTTAAGTATCAGTGACCGTTTCTTTGGTCGCAGATACCTTCTTCTGACGTCAGAAAAAATAATAGCGACAAAAAAAAAGTGGTCGCAATGCTTACAGCGACCGGAATCATCTTTCTGCGACCGGGATTACTATCTGCGACCAAAAAAAAAAACAGTGATTTTCAAACCAGCTTAATAAATAGCAAAAAATTCTAAAAAATGTAAAATTTAGTCTCCAAGCACATTTTAATATAGATTGAATATCTAATGGTTTGGATCGACTGTTTGACTTTGAAAATTGGAGAACCGAAACGTTTGTTCCGGAGGCTAGGAACAAACATTTGTATCTTAGCCACACACTCTCTATCTCTCTCTCTCTCTCTATATATATATATATATATATATATATAATATGGATTTTATATTACCTAACTTTTATCAATTAAAATTAATTCTTGAAAATTGTTTTTTTTATCTCTAATTTACCCTTACCTTTCAAACATAATGTTTAAGAATATTATATGAAAGTAAGAAAATAACTCTTCTCATTTATCCTTTAATTTCTCTCTAGACATTTCTAAATTGACGATTTAGATGACCTTTTTTCCCTAAAATCGAACCCATACTGAGATGATTTTTCACTCAAATTAGCTACATGAACAATTTTATGCAAAATCAATTTCATAAATTTGTGAGAACCTGTATCAATTTTTTAGTCATAAATATTATTTGTCATTTTTTTGTCAAGCATGTATCATCCTTATATTTATAAATCTCTAATAGAGATTAGAGAGCTTCCAAGCAATTCATAAAAAATTATTAACATACCCTTTCACCAACGTACAAGAGTACTATTATTATTTTGTTGCATTATTTATAAACTACTGCAACAATTATGAAAATACGTCAAGTAAAATAGGATACTATGAATATTCCTATAAATTAAAGGGTGGGCGTTTTGTCCAAAAGGCATTGGACAAAGTATCGTCAAAAGCCAGACCTAAACCGTTTGATCTGTATCAAAATTCATACAAACATTTAGATTCAATGAGTCATTTAAATTTGTTAAGTTTTAAATATATTTGCACGAATCTCAATGAAAATCAAACGTTTAAGCTTGACTTTGGATGAGGCTTTATCCAAAGCCCTTTGGACAAAACCCATTCCCTAAATTAAATAAGCATGATGTCCCACATATATCCAAATTGGTTGCATATTAATAAACATTTTTGTTGAAAAGGGCAACGCTATCCAACCCAACCCAAATTACAAATTGAAAAGTTATAAATTAGTCAAGCTAATTCTTGAAAATTGATGAGTTTACTGGGTGGGTTAGGAAAATTCTGAAATTATAGATATTTTAATGGAGTCTAGAGATTTCTATAGGAATTATAAATAAGGTTTCTTGATATTCATTTTGAACAAAGGAAGCAAACGAAGCAAACAAGAAAACAACAAATGAGATTATAGGGAAGCGAATCGGTACATTTTATATCTTGTAGACAATTTGCAAAAAATATAACAATTTATATTGTTATATCGGATAAAATAATAGAAAATAAAGAAGTAATAATGGGCTCAACCAGAGCTGCAAATATATGACGCGGCCCAAAAGAATTATTCCTCATTGTTTAGTTCTCTTCCTCCATCAAACAACAGCCCAGCCCAATTAATTACATGTGTCTAAATTAATCATTGAATCGGACATTACACACCGACACAAAGTGCCAAAAGGGACACCGACACACACAGAGCACAAACACAGATTGATTTTGCAAAATACAGAGATTATGTTGGTTTTTCTTTATTATTTTTTCAATCCTGTAGAGTACTAATTTAAAGTAAATGGTTTTAATTTGTGAATTAGATTACTTTTTGCTTTTTGAGAATGCTGAAAGAGCTTAATACTATTGGTCTATTGCTATATTTAGAATCATGAAATTGTTCAGCTAAATCGAATAATTTATGGTGTGTTTGTACTTTATCATTTGATAATGAATTCATTATTTTGGCTGTTTTGGTTGGCAAATAAATACAGAACATATCTGTAATTATTCTTTAATTTTCCTCCTTATTTTTCAATAATACAGGTTTTATAGCTGTATAAAGAATTGCATAAATCTCTACAGGGCAAAAAAATTTGAGCCATCTAAGAATTAACATATATTCTGACAAGTTTATATAAGTTACCATGACATAAGCATACAAAAGTGGCCTTGAGAAGACATGATCTCATCTCATCTCAAAAGTTCATTGCATAAGTATGATAACATCAGTTAGGTAAGAAGCACATCTAAAACTATTGCAAAGAAAATTTTAGGAAGCGGGACAGTGTTGATTTTTGCGGATATAAAACAGTGATGATTTGTGAAATTGTATATTTCAATCTGAATGGCCTGTAAAGTGTTTACAATTGTGCTTATATAGCAAAAGAGAAAAAAGAGCTGTTGAGAATTCTAACGGTTGTCTAGTTTTGTACTGTTGCCTATAATTTCTAAAAAAGGAAAATATCAAGTAACTTTATATACCAAATTTAGTTTCTCTTTTATTAGTCCCTAATCCTATTTTGTTTCAACAGATAGCATTCTAAAAAGATTGATGGCACAACATTCACACTTCCAAATTAAGTTCTAAAAAAAGACGGGACAGCGTTCTTCCAGTTTGTGGTACAAAAGTCTCCTTTTCAGGGGTAGGTATTTGCTTATGGTGGTGATCATTCCAATTTGTCGTGCTCAAAGGATTTTGTCATCGATGGTAATTCTGAATTAATTTTAAGCATCTATAGCACAGATATACTCCCCAATAGTTGCACAGCAAAATTAGGCAGATCTGGTAAAGGAGCAAGACAGCTGATGTAACTTTTCATGTTGATTTGAAAATTGGTCTTTTATGTGCCATAGATTAATACTGGCAGCATGATCCCATGTATTTAAAGCAGATCTTTTTGGAAAAATATGGCCAAGACGATGCAACAATATTTTAATATGGCAGACATATGCCCCGAGGTTTTCGAGGCAATGCTTCAATTCATATGTATTGATTCTTTTTGCTGTTGCAATTCTGAGAAGTCATCGATGGAATCGACACAATATTTGTTTATAGCAGCTGACAAATATGCAATAGAAGGGTTGAAGGCAATATGTGTGGATAAGTTATGTTGATCGATTTCACATGACACGGTAACTACTTTGGCTTTGGCTGAGCAGCACAACTTACCTTGGCTCAAAACTATTTGCACTTTCTTTTGTAGATGTCAAAGCCCTTATGTTATGACTTAATTGTGTCGAATAACTTTCTCTTCAAGAAATTTCTTCTGTACACTTTCTTGTACGAATTATCGTCTCATGATACTCTGCTTATAAGAACAGAGAAGCGGAATGAAGTTCCAATTGTTGCACGAATTATCTGTAATGTCTTATCGGAGTACACTTTCTTTCTTATAGGTACAATGTATGTATTAGAAATATCAAGTACTCATCATCTGCTTCAGTATAAAAATTGTTGATTTCAGCTATCATCTTGAGAAGTTGAGGATTTTATAATTAGGAAACTGCCATGACAAAACAAACATTCTAATATACCACATGATAAAACATACAGGAGAAAGAGATGGCGAGCTATATATGACTTAAAAAAACATCAGCAATTAAGGTTTTCTTCATATCATAGCATTTCTAGTTCCCGTATATTTTTGAAAAATTAACAAAGAAACATGTTACAGATTCATAATAAAAATTAAACATGAAACGAAAGAAAATCATGTCTTAACACACTCAAAATTCATTTAGTTGTCCAAAAGAATAAACATTTTTACACACTTCAACAAAGGTTTATCGCACAATGCACATGCGCGATAACCGTTTATTACAATAGAACAATAAGACCAAACATAAGAACAAGTTAAAATAGGTAGCAACAATAGCAAAGAAAAATATTTGATACAATAAAAGCAAACTTAAATATTCCATTGCTTGAAGCACATCAAAGCGAAGGCACATTTGACAAAAGAAAAGAACTGACTGGAAAGGTACCTTCTTCAATTTGTAGTAGAGGATGACCGCATCTAAGGACCTACATGAGATATGGTATTTCAAGAGAGAAAAGCAAATGGAATAAGCTTATAATTAACAAATATAATAAGAGCATTTGGATATCTAAAAGAAAGAATTTTTACTGCACCTTAATTGTAGCATTGAGACCTCAATTTTGCCACCAATCAGACCAAACATGGAAAAACATGCAACACACTTACAAGAAACACTAAAAACAAATCAGGGTTCCAAGGATTCTCCAATCAAGATCCATTTTTTTTTTTGGACTAAAAACCAAAACAAGCAACACACTTAGAAGACTACAAATACATCAGATGCCACACAAAAACACAACCAACCAATATACTTCTACATAGATGAATTCATTATTTGGTGCCAAAATATATACAAACAAGCACAACAAAAAAGAATAAATAAATAGAAGAAGATAAAAAAATACCACCTAAACTTAATGTTCCCAGAGCATACTGCAGTAAGATCACCTAGACCAGCAATATGATTCCCTTAAAAACTAACAAATGGGCCTTTTGAATTGAAATTTATTATAGTATTGGTGAGATGTTTAGGTCCGGATCTCCCCTAGTAACCCAATTTGAGTTTAGATCTAGACCGTCCGATCATAATTCATGCCAGAGCAGATCGGACAGTCCAGATCTAAACTCAAAATTTGGGTTACTGTAGGAGATCTGAATTCGGTTTAGGTGACATATAAGTGAAAAATAAGCCAACAATTGAGATAACAATTTTGGGAGAGAACTCCAACTTCCCCGATGTTATTTAAATTGAACCAAAAATCTCAGAATCTCAGAATCTATCATAACTAATGCCAAGGCATTTACAAGGGGAAAAAAAAATAAACAGTTTGAATTTCATACATACCCTCATGTAAGCATGGTTCATCTCCAGCCTTTCTAAACCATGAAGAAATTTGAATTCTTCAACAAAACTGCCCCTTTGCACGTTATTTGAGGGACCAAATTTCGTGATGCACGCTGTCTCTAAATTTGGTGTCTCAAGTTTTAATTTTCTGACACAACCCCAAAACCGTATTATACGAAGACTGCACGATTGGATCTTCAAATTTGAATCCGGATTCAGCACAAAAGAATCTAGTGTCAGATTCCGTAGCGAAGGGCAACTCACCACCCACCTCTCGATATCTTTCATAGAGATCTCGCAGCAGTTTAGATCTAGGGTTTCTAACTTCTCAAGGCCATTGATACTGTTTGGTACCTCCACATGGCACTTGTGTAGAGACACATGTTTTAGTGAATGACAAGAGAAGAAGGTGGATGGAATCCCATACCAGTCAAGCGCAATGACAAGGTGCTCGATTTTTCTTCTTACCAAAATGGGGATCCATTTATCCATTGGTTTCGACAAATCCAACCCGCTAGCAATGTCGAATTTCATAATTGCGCCTTTAGTGCATGCTAAAACCTTATCACCTACTTGTTTAAACTGTCTCACTTCTAGAGAGTTGGTACCTTTCCAATGATCAGTCCAAACAGAGACGCAGTGCTCATCTCTGAGCACGATTTCTGGCATCGAAATCCATGCCTCTTTCCAGGAGCGGGATAGGAGGCATGTTCTGACGGCCTCTTTTACTGGCAAGCGAACTAGAATTTTCTCCTTTATTAATGGTGGTAGATCACTCAGTGGATCCCCTCCAATTACTGGAGCGACCTTTTTTCGCCTAGACCTACGAAGGACCAATGAATATGGCATTTTTGCACCTACATATGATTACCGAAATTAGTCAGGTATAATAAATCATAAAGAAAGGGCTTTAGTTTATTCAGAATTTCATGTGTTTTCAATATAGATTTTGAAAAATAAGTATATGTAAATGTAAATCACATTTTTACCCTTCCATGGCACGTGACATTCACTCTCTCAAGGCACATACACAGTAATCTCTTTAATGTTTTTTTTTTTCGAAAACATCTGAATTTGTGAAAAGATCTTGAATTATATTTTAGTTTTTAATTGCCAAGACAACCTTATTGAGAACCGCAAACAGTAAGATAAGTAACTCAAGGCACGGCCTGATTTTAGGAAATATATCTGCAGTTATTGTCAGGGAATAACAGGAACCTGTTATTCGGATTCCAACCGTTCATATTTTTCCATGCGTGAATCTCAACTAAAAAACTTTTTTATGCGTGAATCTCAACCAATATCAACGGCTGGGATCAGAATAGCAGGTTCCTGTATTCCTTGGGAATAACAACAGATTTATTTCTCTGTTTTTATAGTGTTTTTTTTTAACATTACAATCAGAGGGAGAGAATTGAAAATTAATTTCACCTCAGATTGAAAATTATATTTCCATTAAGAACAACTCTACTGTTAGATAAGATTACTACATTGATTTTTTTTTTTTTAAATTACCTTAGCATATAACCAATTCTTGAGCCTGAGAATTCACTTGCCCTACCAGTAGTAACCAAAACAAAGCAAAAAAATAGGATCAGGCCTTGAATAACAGACTGATATCACATGAAATCAAATTCTACTAAATTACACTGTTTCATGAGAGAATTTCAGGATCAATGTTGAACCAATAAGTATCGATTTCCACCAAAAGAAATCGCAGAATTCAATTTCAAGAAACTCTTAAAAGATTAAATCAAAAAAGATGAGAATTCATACAGTGATCGGCGCTGAGACTGTAGAGAGAGAGATAGAGTGAAAAGGAAGGGGAATGAATGTTGATACAAAGGGAAAGGGAAGGAGAGGAAGTAGAGGGGTTTTCGCTTTGCACCTTTTCGTATTCACCGACTGGAGCTGAGAAATGGGAATTGAGAGAGAGAGGGGTTTGGGTTTAAAGGCATACGGAGTATAAATATAATAACAGAGAAGTTTACGCTTCATACAGCGCACAAACTATGGAATTGAAACAGCGCTAAATATGGTTCATGCGCTGCATCAAGCCGAAACTACTCTGTTAAAACTTTCACCCAGTACGGAACTAATTGGGTCCGGTTCGACTTTCACGGTTTATTTTTGTTATTTGTGTTACACGACTATTGGGCCGGAATGGGCTTGGTTTACAGGGAAGAGATATCTGATTAATTGGGCCGGGTCCGGCAAATGCTCCTAGGGAAAAGATATTGACCGGTTCGACCTTCACGGATTATTTTAATTTGTATGACCCGACTAATTGGGCCGGAATGGCTTGATTACTTGGGCCGGATTTTAGTTAGACTTGTTTATTTTTTCCATTTCTTCTACTTCTTGGTAAATGCATATAACCTATATTTTATGTTTGACTGTAATATTGGAGCCCAAATTTTCGTTCAATACCTTCAAAAAAAAAAAAATAGCAAATCTTTTTTTAGAGTCAATTTTACGTCTCCAATTGGTACCTGGCTGCTGTTCAAGTATTTGCATAATCACCGTTGGATCTCTGCTAGATCCAATAAGGTGTGCCAGTGTGCCAATTGAATATTGCGCAGATCCTGGTAATATATAGTTTTGTTAAATTGATCCAAGTTAACCGTTTTATTTTCCCCTTTTCAGAATTTGGATTTATGTGTTAGTCGTTGAGTTAGAAATTGTGGAGAATTATTTTTTAGTTGAAGTATCATTTGATTTAGGATTATTTCTTGTGAAACAATTTGTTCGAATATCTCTTTTGGATTTGTTTTGTGTGTTGTTCATTGGGAGGTGGTACTTGATGTTTTGGGCTATATTAGCGTAGCTACACTGTTTTGCTATTTTTGCTTGTAATATGTGACCTGAAAGATATTAAGCTATTTAGAAAAACAATTTATTGTGGAAACTGTCTATATGTAGGGTAATATTTTATCTAATATTTACAGTACTGTATAGTCTCATCTCAAGTAAGTGCTCTTATGATGTTGTTAATTAGCTGAGTACTAATATTCTATCTAATATTTATAGTAGTTTGTAGTCATACTCTTTATAAAAAATATATATGATGCTCCAGCATGGTATTCCACGTATTATGCCTTGATGTGTCCATTATTTATAAGACCTATAAGGCTATAACAAGTTGAGATTGCAAATTAGAATGCCTCTTCGAAGTAATCTAATGTGACATGATCTTGTGGGGCACCGCACATTCCATCACAAAATCTAATCGATGTAACAACACAAAATCCGATCCTTGCAAAGGATTAGACGATCATTATCTGTAATAATCGTCTTAGCTCTTGTCGATCGTTTATATTTTTTTAAATTGAATACATATCATATATATTCATCTAGGATATGTGTCATATAATATACATATTAAATGGAAATATTAAGATCTCTGCTGGATGAAAAAAATATTTTTATAACAAACTACCCCATGGTGGGGCGATCAGCTAAACATCTGTAAAATAAATAAATAAAAAGCAAACCGCCCCAACGTGGGGCAGCTAAGTTATTTTTGAAAAAAATTCAATGTAAAGAGTAAATTTGCTATTTTGTTTGGAGGGTATTAATAAAAATTTCGGTATTGGAGCACACCTAACGTCACTCTTGCACGAGAGAAATATGTGAATTTCTTATCCTAACAGGACCCTTCGTTCTTAATTGAATGATCCGAGTGAACTAGATAAGGACATGGAATTTTAACAGTATGAAATTAACAATTTTTATCTCAGTGCATTAACAAATAATAATTAAACTGTATGAAATTTAATTATTATATTACCTATATATTCATAACGTATATATAAATTTATTTATTTTTTAATTTTTTTTTATAAATTTCTTAGCAGGTTATATTAAGAAAAAAATATTTGAGAATCTATTGAAAAATCAAATGCATCAAAATTGTAAAAGTAAACATTGTAGATATATATGTTCAATAGAAGAACTTGATCAGGATTTAAGGACCGCATTATATCATCTTCTTAACGGTCGGATTCATTGAATTAAAATTTCAATTTATTTTTTTAGGGAGAGATGGAACCACCAATTTTGATATATCTGATTAATTATATAAGCACTTAGGTCCGTTTTAATGCATGCATAATATATAATCCGAAATATTGGGAGGGGAACAAGGGATTGTACTCATGTTTCTCTTAAGATCTCCCTTGGATATTATATTCTCTTAGTTGTAGGTATCTTTGTGTAAAATTGGAGACAATTTAAATTTGATTAATCAGTTATCGAACGATAGAAAACAAAAATAATTGTTTTCATTGAAATTATGTGTATATATTCATAATTTATTAAAAAAGATTTATTTAACTCATCAAACTTAAAAAAAACTTAATTTAACTTAGTATATAACGACACTACACTTATTTCTTCTTAATAACATATACGCACTTTACATGTGTAAGTAAGACATTTATTTAATAAAAAAAATAACATATTATTGAAAGAAATGATACATTTCAACATAAAATCACTAAATTTAGTTTATGATAACAACTTAATTTCATATATGAATATGTCGTACTAAATGAAAAAATTACATCAATAAGTAAGAAAAATATATGGTATATAAATATAGAAGAATGAATCAATTTGAAAGTAAGTAAGAAGAAAAAACATATATAAAAAATATTGGATGTATATCCAAGCACAAATAAAACTATAATATAGAATTTATGAAACTTATTATCACACACAGTCACAGAAAAAAAAAAACAATGTGAAAATAAATATTCACTGAAATAAATGAAAATAAATGGGAATAAACAGGAATAAACTGAATAATCGAGAATAATTGAAAAAATCTGCGAACAAACCTCTAATTAGTGTATTCGTAAAGGTTTGACCACCATTAACGATTAAATGAGCGTTTAAGGGCCGTCAAGGACGATTTTTACAACACTGGTATTGACCACACCAATGCTAAGTAAAAAATATCTAAAACAAGGAGGAATTTTATGTAAACTCCTCAAAATCTCCAAAATTACGTATTTTTCCCTCTAAAATTCCTAATGTTATATTTATCGTTCTAAATTTCAAAACTTACAAATTTACTAATTTTATTGCCTTTTATTTATGAGTGTTCGATTATATCATAAATTAGTTGTGAAAAATCATATTTTTTTCTAAAATATTTGAAATTGTAAATGTATATCACCATTGACTTTTGTCTCATATTTTTTTTCTCAAGTTTTTAAACCTCTGTCTACAATCTTTTAAAAACTCTTGTCAAACCTTTAAACCTCTGTCTATAACCATTAATTTATCATTTTTATTTTTTATTTTTATTTTTATTATTTTTATTTTGTTTCAAAACCCTTAAAAGTACTCATGTCAATCCTTTAAACCTCTCTATCTACAATCATTTAAAACAAATTGTGTCAAGCCTTTAAATCTTACATGTAACTTATAAAAAAAAATTTGATAGTAAAAGTCTATAGACACTTTAAATTTTATTTCTCAAGACTTTAAATCTCTGTCTACAATCCTTTAAATTAAGTACTAGTGTCAAACATTTAAACCTCTGTCTATTTGTACTGCGAAGCTTATAGCGAAGGGGCAAACTCAGATCTCCCTCCAGATCAAGTATCTAGCTTATTCCTCGTCTCCTACGATTTTTCTCATCACATCTCCCTCCAGATCTCATATTGTACTCTGCCACGATGGAGGTGGATTAGTGGGGAGGAGGGCAGAGGCGGAGAGGAGGGCGAAGAGGAGGGCGGAGGTAGAGATGATGGAGGAGGCAGAGAGGAATGCAGAGGCGGAGATGAGCGCTGAGAGAAGGGCAGAGAGGAGGATGGAAAAGAGGAGGCATCGGTGGAGAAGAGATGATGGAAGAGAGAAGGAGGTAGAGGTTTAAAGGCTTGATGCACGAGGTTTAAATGCTTGTTGCGGGATTTAAAATTGAAAAGTCAATTAGAGACGGTTGAACTAGTTACGGACGATTGAACTAGTTGGGTGGCTGATATGAGGATGAGGATTCGTGGGACAGAAACATTATTCTAACACATTATCATAAAATTCTTGTATAACTTCTATTGTTTTCCTATATTTTAATTTTCTTTTAGACTAGAATATGAACATTACATTATGTTATGCATACAAATTTTGAATTACATGCATCCGTACGAAATTACGAAGTAAAAAAATTATTTCAAAGATATAGTCAAAACTATTTATTACATAATTATAAATATATTTAAAAAAATATGTTTTTTAGTTTTTGTAAATCAACTTTTAGAAAAAAAAAATAAACATCTCGTATCCTCAGAATATCAAAAGGAGAAAAAAACAATGTGTTGTGGTGTATATATGGCGGTATTGTTAGACGTTGCTTAATCATGATAATCTTTAATGGGTCATTAGGCAAAAGTTCCAGATTAACAAGGATTATAAAGTTGCATTGGGCATGTTAATTTATTCCAGAATTCAGGTCATGGGAAACAGACAGTCAAAGATGCACTTCTTTTATTGCTAAGCATGCTATTAATTTAACAATAAACTAGATCTGAAGCAGCCCTCACCTTCTAGGCTACTAAATACCAGATTTTCAAATTTGAAGATCTAATTTAATTAATGTCATATATTTAATTTTTTTTATGATATAGAAAATAATCGGTGAGCCTCCTGTCTTTATATAATTGACACAAATTTTATAATTGCAGATCCATTTACTGAGATATATTGCCACCCAAATTCCCAAAATGTGTCATGAGTTTGTAGATCGGATGCATGTTGATCATATTTATAAATTCAAATTTAAGAACTTATAGACATTTTTCAGTATGCAGATCCTTCTATTTTTTCGTTTAATTTAATTTTTAATTCCATTGTTATATTGGTTGCTTACTCCTACCATAGTCACAAGATTCGCAAATTGTTCGCGAATAATTCATTTTTTTTGTGATGACGAACCGAACGCCGAATTATTCAGTTGACCGAAGTTTGACCGAATTATTTGTGAATAATTGTGAATTTTAAGAATTTTTTCCGAATTTTCCGAATTATTCGCGAATTTTTCCCGAATTTTTTCCGAACTTTTTTTTTTTTTTTTTGCTTCCTTGTGAGATTGAGATCTCTAGTCCGGATAATTCAAAATTATTTCCGAATTATATCCGAAATATTTCCAAATCACGAACTTTTAATTCCGCTGAACCGAACCCGAATAATTCATTTGTCACTCTTGACTCCTACTAGTCTACAAGACAATTTGTCACGACACATATAAGCTGGTTTAAGTAGGCCACAGAAATTCTAATCTGGGGAACATGTCACATGTTGCTGTCGGGCGCAGAAAGTTGCACAGCTGGTAAGGAAGGTGTGTGCATATGTATTTAAATGCTTCACGGTTCAATGCTCTCGATTGGTTAAAGAACATCGAACTTGAAACATTCATTTCTTCCTTTCTGCTATTCCTTCCGGTTCACCCTCGACAGACCTACAATTCATAATCAGTCCATCGAGAGAGTTTAATGATTGTGGGGACGTTTAACTCCCAGCGGGCGCAAGCCCCCACTGTTAATTACATCAGATGACCCTTCCAAGCCATACTGAATACCTCGTTCATTCCGGGATTTGGAGCCTATTTGTTGGGAATTGAATAAATGGGCTAAAAAAAAGAAGACTCATGTACTTGGTCCTTACATATTCCTTTGATTATCATGGTTTTAGGTATTTGATTAACATGTATGCACAAGATACAATGAATGCTACTAGAATACATTTATTATGCCTTTTTATTTATTTTAGAAACATATTTGTATTTGAGAAAATATACTTGTGCTTTATTTATATTTTATTTAAAAGGAAATGATTTGTACGTGAAGAAAAGTGGAGAAAGGGGTATTTTGGTCATTTAACATGTTATGTGATGTCTAATTATGCTTGATTTTAATTTAGGAACATGCAGAGTTTGATTTGGGTTCATTTGGAACTGGTTTGAGCTGATTTGGGTTTGAAATGAAGAAGTTATGGTCAATAAGGGCTGAAAAGAACTTATTTGTGAAGTTTCAAGTTTTTCAGGGGCCTATTTGTAAATAATAAGGGACTACTTTGTGAAGAAGTTTTTATCGGAAGGGCCTCTTTGTAAACAACTTTCTTTTTATTATTTTCTGGACTTAGAGATTGTAATTGGACTTTAGGACTAGTGTTTGGGCCTTTAAAATATGTGCAGGAGGCTTTAAGGTTCACACAGCGCTTCAAGATCTGTGCAAGTCAAGGGATTTGGATCATGGGCTTCGAGATTTGAGTATTGGTCTTTGAGATTAGTGTCAAACGCTGAGATTCGCTCAAAGGAAGTCTCTCATTTAAACTGACGTGTGGGTCCTCTGAGCAGTGGGCCATGCGGCCACCAGACTTGATCTTGGGCCTTTAGATTTCCCTTGATCATGAGATTAGTTTGAAATTTAATTTGGCGCCGAGATCCGACGGTTCAAGTGACTTTAAAATCCGTGCAGGATCGATGAACTGGGGTTGCTCCGTCTCTGATCCTAGGGTTTCAAGCTCCGGTGACCTCCCGGTCACGGCGAGGTGAAGGGCAAGCATGGTTGACATCGCCTTGATCTCCTGAGTCCATAACACCTATCGTCGGCAGCTGTCGATCGTCGGAGACGGCTATCCGCCATAGAGCTCCGCCGAGACCCTTGATTAGGATTTCTGTTTGGTTTCTCTCAAATTGGATTGTGTCTTCTCCATTTGAGTGATTAAACATCGTCGTATTTTCATTTAGAACTGAGCAAATACTTCAATTTTTTTTATTTGGGTGAACATATATCATGCTTGAAGTTTGCATTTCTCGGTTTGGTGTTGATCAAATACCAAATTGAATGATGAATTCCTCCAATTCGGGATTGAGGCATTTAAGATATGAATTTGAGTTTTAATGACATGGCAGGGTGTTTAGATTTATCAATTTGATTGAATTTTCATTTTTAAGCATTAGTGGATGTTAGTTTCATGGTCTATGTATTTTTTTTTTAGCAAATTGAGTTAATTCATAAATTCTGATTTTTGTTAAGGATCATGCAATATTTCATTACTAAATCATAAAAGGGTATATGTATTGTACTCAGGATGGATTTCATGAATTTTAGCATTTTATTTCTATTTTTAAGGCATTTGTTTCAGTTGAGGGGTAATAAAGGAAATCTGTATTTTAAATGCTGGATTTTCTTATTTGGAAAGTTGGACTTTGAATATTCATAGAAAATAGAAATAAGATCCAAATAGTACAAAATTTGTGTCCATTCTGTGTATTTTTAAATTTTCTATCCAACTGTAGTATTCATTTTTTTATTTGGTCCTTAAAACATTTTTTATGCTCAATTTACCAGCAGGTCCCTTTTTTTTCCAGAATGCTGATTTTCTTTGCTTTTCAAAGCTGAACTTCAAAAATTCATAATAAATCGAAATAAAATCAGAAAGACATGCAACTTGTGTCAATTTTATGTGTTTTGAAGTCCTTTATTTAACTGTGATGTCCATTTTGCATTTTTGCCCCTATACTGGTCTGTATTGGCCAATTTACCAGAGGAGGTCATTTTCCAGTTTTTGGGTGCTTCTTTATACCAATTGGTACTTAGATATTATGCATTCAATTAGCATGGTACCAGAAGTTATTTAGAGGGCATTAGAAATATAAAGAGAACTTAATCAAGCAAGAAAGGTTGCTAATTGTCAACTTGTATTAGCAACAAAGAAGCAAGAACAAAGCTCCAAACATGAAGAAAACTTAGTCATCATTTCCAAGTGTCAATACTTTGCCAGAAATTGTGTTTATGCAAGGAAGTCCCTGGATTTTGGAAATTCATGTTTGTTATGTATTTTCTTCATTTTGAATGGACAAATCATTAAGGTATCATGGGGTTAAGAGCATAAATGGCATGGTTGCTGCCTATATACATTTTAAACCCTCCTCCTCTCACTTTTTGCACATAAGTCCTTCAAGGTGTTGTCATTTGGCAAATCCTTTAACCTTATGACATGGTGCCTTGAATTTCTTTTGCAAATAGGTCCTTTATGGTTGAGGAAATGCAAAGGAAGTCAGCTGACCTCAACTCTACAATCCTTGTGCATTAATTTTTTTATTTGTCACTTTATCCCTTTGACTAAGATCCTTTGATTAAAGTGAATAAAAGATTGGATATGCAAGGATGCCAGCCGGCTCAACTACACATATCTTCACCAATACACCACTTTATTAAAGGATCTAAAAGGGTAATTAAAAGAAGAAAGCAAGGAAAGGAAGGGAAGAACAACCAAAAAAAAAAAAAATGTTTCTTTTATATGCATATATTTTTATTTTAAGTGAGAAAATAAAAGAAGAAAGGGAAAGAAAAGAAATTCAAGTGGGAATGATTATACATAGATGCATATATATGTATATGAATATATTTTATATAATATATATATATTATATTTTTTTTTTATCAACTAGGGTAGTCATGCATATATATATTTTTTTTGAATCTTTCAACATGATCTTTGATTATCATGCAAAAGAAGTTCATTTTGTTTGGAAAGCTTCAAGCTTTCAAACTCATTTCTATGAGTTGAAGCAATCAACTTTATCACAAGAATAAGAAGGTAGAAAGAATAAAAAGGGTAGAATGAAGCAAATAAATCAAGAAAACCGAAAAATGCATAAAAAGGGAAAAAACAAGAACTCATTTTATTAATCCATTATCATTCATGAAAACCAAGCTTCATTAAGCTTCTACATTGCAAAAAGATCAAATTCTACCTAATTTGGGTGTATTTCGGCCAAAAATGGAATTTTTGAGCTTCTTCCTCTCTTGAATTTTTTTCTTTCTCTCTAGTAGTGCTTACTTAATATTCTCTGAATATGCTGCCAATTTTCGATCCTTTTTTCTTCTGATTTGGTGCTCTTATATAGCCTCAAGGCTAGGGTTTTGGGTTTAGGCATAGGGCCATGTTGGCTTCATCCTTGCCCTCTCTTTTCTTCAATTTATTTTTAATGCTTCAGATTTGATCGTGAGGTGTTAAACCAAGTATGCAGGAGCTCAAACCAATCATCATTAGCCATGTTGGCGATCTAAATCACGAATGGATATCAGCCTTTTGATCTAATGCACTCAATGGCCGAGATTTTCATGTATTGATGAGTGATTTTCCTCATGCATGGGAGAATGGATCTTTCTCCTTTGGCAGTTTGCTTGAATGTCAGGCTAGCTGTGCATAGAGCCAATTTAGCGCAGGGGTACAGAGGTCAGTGCAATACGATGCTCTTTAGGTCAAACCGGCTTATCATGGTCTATAACACGTATAGTGCGTCACAGCCACTCAAAAGGCAGCACCAAGCAGGCACAATGTAAGCCTTAGCATGCCTTGTGTACCATTGTATCCCCTCCTTTGTCAATTTCCGTTTTCTGATTGGGTGTATATCTTCTTTCATGACCCGTTAGGTGTCACCTTCCATTTCAAGTATCTTTCATAAATACACATCGAGCTGAAGGTGGTAATGAGTCTCTGTGACCCTGATAACACAGCTCAGAGCTTTAAAAGACCACAGCTACCTTTAGTCTGTTTCAATTTGGGTTAGACCCGTTTCCTTTCGGGTTTCTCTTTTCCTTTGATCCGAATCCCTTTTCTTACGATTGAATTGTTGTAGAGTTTCGCAATGAGGTGAGAAGCGGGTGCCTAGCATCAATTTCATCCTTTATGCAGTGCTTTCTCGAACCCCAGATCCGACCTCCTTTCTTCTTTCTTAATTCCCGCGAGTAGCTCAGCAAGAGATTAAATTAACTCGCTTCATGCCATCGTTTCACTGAGCATAGCCCGAGTTTTAAGAAGGGTCGAGGTGACTGTCTCTCTTGTTGCGCAATTTTTCTTCTTTTCTTTAAATCGTTCACCATTAAACGGGAGGAGAGAAGAGAAAGGGAAGACTGACATTGCGGGGCCCACTCTCCAGTCTTACCGAGGGAGTTAGTACTGTGCTCATTCTTTTAAACCTCTTCTCGAGTGCGCTGGGAGCATCGTGAGCCGTGCATAGGGCACATATCGGTTCACTGTGTTCCGAGTGTACGAAGAACGAAGGGGTCATTTGGGTTAATAGCGCCAGGTTCAAATCTCTTTCGGGTTTGGATAGGCGTGGTTCATGATGAGCCTTTCCACTTCTGATTTGGTTCATGTACCTAATTCTAATGCGCCGAGTGCATCTAGATTGTTGAACCAGCGAATTTTATCTTGTTTCACTGACCGGCGGGCCCAGGCTGTAAGGCTTGGGTTCTGTGTACCCAATTTGCACCCAAAGTGTTTTGAGACTGGAATTTGCTAGGTGCTGCCATGTTTTGCACCCAGAATGTTATACATGTAGTGTTTAATCCTTGAAGAATTAATTGCTGACTATCATGCACACCAAAATTCCAGGTTTCACATGTAGTTTATCACCAAGAATTTAATAGGTTGTTGTGTGGCCCTTTGATATTTTATAAACATTTTTGATTGTCCCTAAAGCAGCTACTCATTGTACTGACTGCTAGCTAGTAACTTTTTAGGGTCAAACAGTTGCTCTTGGTTTAAGTGATACCTGTCCAATAAAAAAAACAAAAAAAAAAAGATACCTGCCCCTGTGGGCCTGTGCCTTCAAGAGAAAAGCCAGCCCAACATGACACGAATACGTATCCTCTGCATTAACGCACCGTTTGAGTTAATTTATAAACCATACGATCAGAATTCGGACCAATCCTGTCCACTCCTATAACACACGTGCACTTTAATATTAGTGCGGATCTCAATAGGACGGTTCAGATCTTAACTCAAAATTTGAGTTAATGCAGAGAATACGAATTCAACATGACACTGCTTTGACTAATCTCCCTCCACGGTCACCACTCATCATCTCTCGCACACAACACACAACACACAACACACGACACTGTACTCTACTCTCTCTCTCTCTCTCTCTCTCTCTCTAATACCAAGCTTGCATGAGAATAATCCATGGTAGATCCATTAACCACCTCCGCAATCAGCTGGGGATTCTCGGCCGCAGGTTGGCTGATTTCCCCTCTTCTAACCCGTTTAATGAACAAATGCTTTGATGCACTCAGCATAGATCCACAGTTCCAATCTCAAAAGCAAATCCTCCTTGTAAAATTGGAAAATCTCCAGACCACGCTCCTCCCACAGCTGCTCATCCTCACAGATGCTGCACAACAGAGCCCCCACCGGCCTTTTCTTGAGAATTGGAGTCGGAAGCTCAAGTCTGCTTTCTATGAGGTTGAGGATGTGCTCGGCTTAGTCGAGTACCAGCGTCGTGAAAAGGAGGTCAATTCCCTCTTTCCTTCTACTTCTAAATTTAATTTGAAGAAATTAAAAGGCAAGCTCCCGAAATTTTCATCTGAGAAGAAAAATCTCATTAAAAGCCTGGATAATTTGGAAGAAATTGTTAATGAAGCAATGAAATTGGTTCCCGTATTGAGCCTACCGAGCAGTAGTGGCAATAGTTCGACTCGGAGCTCTAATAAAATGCATAGGGTAACCATTTCTACTCCAGGTTCCACGATTATTGGTCGTGAAAAGGACAGGGATTATATTGTAAAATTGTTGAGGGAGGATGTTAAACAATCCACAGATAAATCAAAGGAAACCAACACTCCCGAAAAACACCCTTCCCACCCTAATTTATTGAATATGAAATAGGAGAATTACAGGCGGCACTCAATAGCCATTTTGTTATGTTCTTTTTGTAAGATCATATTCTAAAAAATAACAATAGGTGCGTTTTTATCATCTCAGCACACAGCTAAATTTAGAATATACAATCAGCACAATAATTTACTTCTAAAAAATAATATGGAGACATGCAACAGCTGTATACTGATTTCCAATATCACGCACAGTACCAATTCTGGAGGAGCCGATCTTCTGTGGCAATTTCTACACTCCCCCTCAAGTTGATCCAAAGATATCATCGGAGGTCAACTTGTCGACTATTTCTTGAAACTTCCCTTTTGTTAGAGCTTTGGTGAACACGTCGGCTAGTTGATCTTCACTGCGGATATAGGGAGTTTCTATGGTTCGATTCAGTACATTCTCACGGACATAGTGACAGTTCACTTCAATGTGCTTTGTCCGTTCATGAAAGACTGGATTGGATGCTATATGAATAGCTGCTTGATTGTCACAAAAAAGCTTGGTAGGGTTGTCAAGACTAGGACATCCCAACTCGTGAAGCAACAGGCGTAGCCACACAATTTCACTTGTAGCAGTTGCCATGGCTCGATATTCTGCTTCTGCACTTGATCTTGCAACAACTGGTTGTTTTTTACTTTGCCAGGTAACTAAGTTCCCTCCAATGAATGCACATAACCCGGATGTAGATCTCCTATCCAGTGGGTTCCCGGCCCAATCTGCGTCCGTATACACTGTCAAGGTGGTGTGCCCCTGGTTCTTCATAAGGATTCCTCTACCTGGTGTCGACTTCAGATATCGCAGAATTTGATCAATAAGTTCCATGTGCCCTTTGGTTGGTCTCTGCATAAACTGGCTAACAAAACTAACAGCATAAGAAATGTCAGGTCTAGTAATAGTAAGATAAATTAATTTTCCTACCAGACGTTGAAACCTACTGATGTCATTGAGCACTTTCTCATCTTTAACAATCTTGTTGTTGTAATCCATTGGAGTTGTAGCCGGTTTTGCGCTTAGTTTGCCTGTCTCTTTTAGTAAGTCTAGAGTATATTTCCTTTGACATAAGAATAATCCTTTGTGAGATCGGGCAATCTCAATACCGAGAAAATATCTTAACTTACCCAAATCTTTAATATCAAATTCCAATCTCAGATGCTCCTTGAGAGCATCTATCCCAATTTGGTCACTTCCTGTGATCACCAGGTCATCAACATAAATGAGGATAACAACTATACCTCTTTCTGTCACCTGAGTGAATAGAGAAGAATCTGCTGCACTTCTTTTGTAGCCAATTTTAAATAGAGCAGTACTCAGTCGACCATACCATGCTCTTGGAGACTGTTTTAGTCCGTAGATGGCCTTTTTTAGATGGCATACCATTTTGTTTCCTTGTGATACATGTAAACCTGGAGGAATTTCCATGTAAACTTCTTCTTCTAAATCACCCTGAAGAAATGCATTTTTTACGTCCATTTGGAATAATGGCCATTCATGAATAACAGCAACAGACATTAGAATACGCACAGTGTTCATTTTGGCTACTGGTGCAAAGGTCTCCTTGTAATCTAAACCATAGGTTTGAGTGTACCCTTTGGCAACCAATCTGGCTTTGTATCGATCTATTGTTCCGTCACTATTAAACTTGATTTTGTAAATCCATCTACAACCAACAGTTTTCTTCCCTTCAGGTAATTGTACAATATCCCAGGTGTGATTTTTATTCATGGCATTTAATTCTTCTCTCATAGCTTTAACCCAAATTTCTGATTCGTTGGCCTCTTCAAAAGATGCAGGTTCAGTAGGCTTTTCAATATGGGTTAAGAAGGTAAAGAAATCTCTTGAGATTTTATTATAACTTACTTGATCTTCAATAGGATATTCTACAGAGTATGTAATAAAATCATTTAACCTTGTTGAAGTTTGAATGGTTCTGGGGGACCTTCTCAATTGACAAGATGCATTGTCTTCTGTTTCATGATGCCTTTCGTTCAGCCCAACCTGTTCGTGTGACCCAGTTGCTTCATTCGGCCCAAGGTTTTGTATAGGTAGTTCGCTAGATGCAAGCTGCTCTCCTCCAGGGTTCGGAAATATGAATTCATTGTACACGCTATGCTCCCCCTGTTTGATATTATCAGATCCAAAAAACATTTTGTTTTCATTAAATGTTACATTGCGGGAGATGAAGGTCCTTCTTGTATCAGGTTCAAAACATGTATAACCCTTTTTTCCAGATGAGTATCCAACGAAAATACATTTGTGGGCTCTTGGATCCAATTTGTTTCCTTCTTGAGAATGTACATAACATACACATCCAAACACTCTTAAATGAGATATGTTAATTTTCCGATTGTACAGGATTTGTAGTGGGCTTTTAGACCCTAATACGCGACTTGGGAGTCGATTAATTAAGTAGCAACCCGTACGAATTGCAACAGCCCAATATTCTTTTGGCAAGTTCGCAGAAAAAAGCAAAGCCCTGGTAACTTCTAGTAGGTGTCTGTTCTTTCTTTCTGCAACTCCGTTCTGCTGAGGTGTTCCTACACACGAAGTTTGATGAGAAATACCCATACTCTGTAGAAAGATTTGCAAATCATTGTTGACATATTCCGTTCCGTTATCGGATCTGAGTACTTTAATTGTGGCACCAAATTGATTTTTTACCATGTTGTAAAAATTCTTAAAAATTGTTGGTACTTCCTTTTTTGATTTTAAAAGATATAACCAGGTGGCACGAGATTTGTCATCTATAAACGTGACAAAATATTTAAAACCTTCCTTAGAATCAACCGGGGCATTTCCCCAAGTATCCGAATGAATTAAATCAAACAAATTTTCTGCTTTATCAAGACGGTCTGAAAAAGGCAGTCTGTGCTGTTTTGCATAATGGCAAGAATCACAATCAACTGAATTTAAAGTAATGCCTAATAACTTTATTACACAATCAGAAGGATGCCCTAAACGGTTATGCCATAAATTAGGGGAAACAGAATGAGGATTTATGGCAGCCATTGCAGATGGTATGGAATCCACCACATAAAGTCCTCCAGATAACTTGCCTTCACCAATCATCTTCCTCGAAACCCTGTCCTGAAACAGTACTTTCTGTGGAGTGAAAATGACATTACAATTCCAATTATTTGTGCATTTGCTAACAGATAGTAGATTAGACTTGAGGTCGGGTACCACAATTGCATCTATTTCCCTTTTAAAGATGTTAAGTTTACCCTTGCCTTTTGTGGGAACTTTCTGTCCGTTTGCAACTAACACATGAGAATATGCACAATTGTTGTCAATTTGAACCAATCCGGTATCACTATATACCATATTATCGGAGGCCCCAGAGTCTATAACCAATTTAAACTGAGTATTGAGATTTAAAGAATTACCATTGGCTTTTACGGCATTGACTGTTTCTGGACCAGATGTGGCTCTCTGTGCGTGAAGAAGTGCTTGAACTTGTTGAGTCAAATTGTTTAGCCTAGCTTCCATTGTCGAATTGCTATTAGTACCTTTAGGATCAGCTTCTGTTGCATTGTCTACTGGTCCACAGAAATTCACTTCGTGTGGTTTGGATTTGTTGGGCCGCAGGTGAGGGTGTAGAACCCAGCACCTTTCTCTTGAGTGCCCGTCTCGCCGGCAGTGATCGCAGTGGAATTTAGAATTCCCTTTTCCCTTTCCTTTGACCCAGCGATCTCTATCTTTTGAAACAATGTTAAGAGCTGAATTTTCAGTAGGTTCAGATATTACCTTGTGTTCTGTGGACATAACCCGGCTTCTATCTTCTTCGCTCTGAATGATGGAACATACCATGCTAAAGGATGGTAGTTCGGGCCTTAAGAGGATAGAACGTCTCGCTTCTTCAAATTCAGAGCCTAGACTTGCTAAAAACAGAAGAATTCGATCTTGTTCCTCTCTTTGGGTGTAGTCATTGACTTCGGATGAGACCGGTCGGTATAACCGGAGTTCTTCCCATTGTTTTATCATCTTGCCGAGATGCTCTGTGACAGATTGGTTAGATCCCTTTTTGCACTTAGCTAGGTTCTGTTGCAATTCGAACACCCGAGCCACGTTGTTGGAGCGACCATACATCTCTTTGAGTTTGTCCCATAGGATTTTAGCGGTTTCGGAATAGGAGAAGATATCATAGATTTCAGGGTGCATAGAATTGAATAGCCAATTCATGACCAGATGATCATTGGCTTGCCATTCGTTAATTTTGGTTGCATCCGTCGCTGGCTTGAGGGTTGTACCATTAATGTGACCTAGCTTCGATTTACCGCCAAGGGCGATGGTCACGGCTCTAGCCCAAGGTAAGTAGTTTTTTCCATTGAGAAGGATGTTGGTAAGAGGTGAATTTGTGGGATTTTTGTAAGAGTTTTCTGTCATTTCAGGAATTTCGCACAGGTGGAAGAGAGATTGCTGTCCAGGAATCAGAGAATAGTGAAGTTGGTTAAGCTGTGGATTAAAGATAGGTTTTTGACGGAAGGAGGCTCTGATACCATGTTGAACAATCCACAGATAAATCAAAGGAAACCAACACTCCCGAAAAACACCCTTCCCACCCTAATTTATTGAATATGAAATAGGAGAATTACAGGCGGCACTCAATAGCCATTTTGTTATGTTCTTTTTGTAAGATCATATTCTAAAAAATAACAATAGGTGCTTTTTATCATCTCAGCACACAGCTAAATTTAGAATATACAATCAGCACAATAATTTACTTCTAAAAAATAATATGGAGACATGCAACAGCTGTATACTGATTTCCAATATCACGCACAGTACCATTTCTGGAGGAGCTGATCTTCAGTGGCAATTTCTACAGAGGATTTCCCAGAATTGTCTAATAATGTTAAGTGTTATTCTGTTATTGGAATATGGGGCATGGGTGGGGCGGGGAAGACGACCTTGGCACAGTATGTTTCTGACCGTGAGAAAGAGGTTAAGTACTTCGACCGTGTCATGTGGGCTCATGTTTCCCAAAAGTTTAGTGTTGACAACATTTTGAGAATGATTTGGGAGTCTGCTTTTAAGGAGGCTTGTCCCAGTTTTTGTGGCCTTGAAGGTCTCCAATCTGCACTTCAAGAGAAATTAAGAGGAGAAAGGTACTTTCTGGTCTTGGATGATGTTTGGTGTGATAAAGGGGTTAGTGAACAGGAAATAGAGCAGCTTTTTGCTCCTTTAAGAGCGGGTAACAGAGGTAGCAAAATATTGGTTACTACTCGGATTGAAGCGGCAGCGAAAGCTTTGGGTGCTATGAATCCAATCCCGTTGCGGGAACTTGATGATGAGCAATTCATGTCGCTATTCATCAGTAATGCAATTGGTGATGCACAAATCAATGACAATCACATGAAGGGAAGGTTAATTTCCATTGGGAAGAAGATTGCAACAAAATTATGCCGATCACCATTAGCAGCAAAGACTGTGGCAGCTCAATTACGTAGAAGGCTAGACCCAGAATTTTGGTTATCTATGCTAAATAGAAGCTTGTTAAATGATACCATGGGAGCCTTGTTTTTGAGTTATCAGCACTTGCCTCCCCCATTGCAACGATGCTTTGCATTTTGCAGCTTGTTTCCTAAAGAGTATCGATTTCAGCACGACGACAATTTGATTAATTTGTGGATTGCAGAGGGCTTCATTGAAACAGAGGATACTAATGGACATATAAGGGATATTGCTAATTGGTATATTTTAGAGTTAATTTCTAGCTCTTTCTTTCAAGTTGACAAATGGGATAGTAATGTTTACAATGTTTACTCTATGCACGACCTTATGCATGATCTAGCTCAACATGTTTCTGAAAGTGAATGTCTTATAATTGAAAGTGACGAGACAAAGGAGATTCCTGAGCAAACTCGCCATATATCTGTTGTAGATAATATGCTTGGGGAGTATCTTGAGAAAATATGCAAACTAAAAGATCTACGTACAATTATTTCAAAATCATATTTGAAAGAAGTGGACCTTGATGCTCTTTTTATGAAGTCAAGGAAATTGTATGTAGTAGAAATAAAAAGGTTTGATTTTATTAAAAGAGTTCCTAAGTCTGTAACTCAGTTGAGAAACCTACGATACCTCAATCTTAGCACAGTTACACTTTCTGGATTACTAAACAGACTACCAATTACGTTTCTTATATACTTCTAGCCAGATTCCCGACCTTGGGAGACTAATATCACTTCTGGATCTCGAAGATTTTAATGTTAAAATGGAAAGAGGTTTTGAGCTAAAACAGTTGGAGCATCTTAGAGACCTTTATGGATCGTTATCTATCCATGGTCTAAATAATGTAAAAAGTAAGGAGGACGCATATCAAGCGAAGTTATCTAACAAAAAAGGCCTCCATAAATTAAAGTTTTATTGGGACTATGAAAGTAAAGATGTCCTGAGAGACATCGATGTTGAAATTCTAGATAGCCTTTGTTCACCACCCCAAATAAAAGAGCTGACTATTGAAAACTACAGTGGTAAGAGGTTCCCCAGTTGGATTTTAGAAAATAATGATAACATTATTCATCTCCAGCATCTTGAACTTGATCACTGTGGAGGCTTGGAAGCCCTGCACGGAATAAATGAACTACCTGATCTTCTATCTCTTTCCATCCGTTTTCTTCCTAGGCTAAAGAGTTGGGTACCTCTTCTCTTGAATCTAATTCGATTGCAAATTTGTAATTGTATCTCTCTTGCATTTGCGGTGAAAGAAGACTTAGATATGATAATGTCAATAAAGGGTACACGAACATACCCAATTGTCTCTCCCATGACGGGCCCCTTTGATTTTGATCCTTTCCACATTAATGATCAGTTCGATGGTGTTAAGGAAATGATGAAATATGGTGATCATATAGAGGATGAAACATTATCCACCATTTCAAAAGATCTGAATAAATGCTTAGAGAAAAGGTTAGACCTCATTTGCCAGATTAAAGATGTTTATGGTGAACCAATCCTGCCCCCTGCCCTCGAGAGCCTTTCAATTAAATCATGCTTCATCACAGACAAAATCTTAGCTGGGTCTTTGCAAAAACTGACCTCCCTGACCCTCATGAGGTTAGAGGATATCATAACTATCACATGTATACCTAAAGAGGTTCTTAGTTCCCTGACAAATCTTTTGAATCTCTATATTTTTGGATGCCTGTTGCTTACTTCAATTGGTGGGTTAGACAGTCATAGCACCCTTACAAGACTCCATATAAGATGCTGCCCCTACCTAACCTTTGAGACATCTTTAGTTGTTGCAAGCAGCAGTGAAACTGTTGAACTAACATCATCATCACACGGGAGGAGAACTAGATCTAGTGTTCTGAAATATGTTGCACTCAATGGATGTATGCCTTCAGATGATATGTTTCAGGGTCTCGTATCAGTAGAAGACTTGGATGTTTGCAACTGCCCAACCATGGTAAATCCTCATATCGGTCATTTGAAGGCACTCAGTGTCCTAGAACTACAAAATTGCCCAAACCTTGCTTCATTAAGGGGCTTAAGTGAGTTGAATAATCTTAAACGTTTAAAGGTGTTGTCTGGGTGTGATAAGCTCAAATGCTATTCAGATGATGATAAATTGCCCCAGTTGAAAGAACTTATTATCTTCAGCAGATTTTCACTGCTTCAACAACTTGTCTCAAGAGATGGGTTTTCATCCCTAGTTTCTCTAGAAATTGAAGGTGCACAACAAGAATGCTTTTCTCAAGAAGAATGTGATGTGTTTTGTTATCTCTCTTCCCTTAGAAAACTTATATTTCATGAATGTAAAATGTGATCGTTACCCAATCTGATGTGCCTCCATTCTCTAAAAAATCTGGGTATCTTTTCCTGTGAAAATCTACGTTCTCTCCAAGATATACCGCCATCAGTCCATCAGCTTGAAATTATTCTCTGCGAGGAAGAGTTCACAAGGAGTTGCAAGGATCCAAATCATCCAAATGGGCATAAGATCTCCCATATTCCTGACAAGAAATTTTAAATGACACGCCAATAAAAAGGTAATTTCTATTTGCACAATCCAAAGAATTTTGTTTTAATTTGCAGCTTCTGCATAATGTTATTTACAAGCCTAGCTACCAAATGCTTCATCCCATGAATCTTTGTTTCATATTCTGGAGACCAAAATCTGTTCAACTAATACTAGATTTTTTATATTATTCATACCACTTTTGGTATTGTTAAGTATGTGTGTGTGTGTGTTTTTTTTTTTGCTAAAGCAGTGTTTGAGACCAATTGGGACCAAGAGTATGCAGCATGTAAATATCAAAAGATTCAACTGGTACATATAGGTGCAGGGCCGAAAAGGTTTCGAATTTTGTGATTTTGAATCCTTGTTCACCGTTAGGGCATATCTTATAATAGTCATGTCCATAAAACAATTACAGGATATACATTTAGAAGTGGTAGTTATGCACCTTAGACATTCAAATAGTTTTTCATCCCTTAAAAATTAGCTTCATCTGATTAATTAATGCTTTTTTTTTATGCTTGCCCTGTTTTATATGACAGTATTTAAGTCATGTAGAACACAACATTAATGTAAAGTATTTAATTCTTTGCTAATTAATTATTTGTCCGAACATACCGAGCATTGATAGAATTAAGACAATATTTTCAAAATCTGTGAGTTGATTAAAAATATAAAGTTAATGTGTTTTTCTCTATCTGTTGGTTGGATTGTTTGTAATTTTTGTTCTACTGCAAAGGCGAAGGAACAGTTTATTCAACTATTTGCAGTTTCAAGATGAAGTTTCAATTGTGCTGGAAATAAAGAAGAAGAAAAAACAATAGATGAGTTTCCTGTAGCTTCTCACTTATGCTCCCCTGCTATGTATTTGCTATTTTGTTAAAAAAAAATGATAAAAAGAAGGAAATTGAAAAATACAAAAAAATTAGTATTGTGTTTTGTATGTAGAAGTATACTGGTTGGTTGGTGTTCTTGTATGCCCAAGAAAATCAGTATGGTGTTGTGTTTTATGTGGCAACTTCTGTGCTTTTAGTCCTAAAAAAAAGTACCTGAAGAAAGATTGGAGAACCCTGATTTGCTTTTAGTGTTTCTGTATCCTGCCAAAATAAAATAAAAAGTGTCTTCTCAAAGTGCATGTTTTTGCAAGAATGGTCTGATTGGTGGCAAAATGGAGCTCTCAATGATGCTACAATTAAGGTGCAGTAAAATAAAATTCTTTCTTTTAGATATCCAAATGATCTTATTTATTTGTTAAATTAGAAGCTTATTCCATTTGTTTTTCTCTCTTGAAATACCATATCACATGTAGGTCCTTAGATGCGGTCATCCTTTACTAAAAATTGAAGGAAGTACGGTTTGTGCCTTTCCGGTCAGTTCTTTTCTTTTGTGATCAGATGTGCTTCAAAAAATGGAATAATATTAAAGTTTGCATTTATTGTATGAACTATTTTTCTTTGCCATTGTTGCTACCTATCTCAATATGTATTTTTGTTTGGTCTTATTGTGTTATTGTAATAAACGGTTATCAAACTCCTTGTGTGTAAAATATTTATTTTCTGGGACAACTACATGTATTGAGTGTGTTTAACCCATGCTTTTTCTGGTTAATTGTTCAAAAACAAACATGAACTAATTAATTACTAAATCGGATGGCTGGCTGGGAACAATTTATAATTATAAATGAAGGAAGGCTAAATTTTCTGTAAATTATCCTTCCTCATTTATTCTTTGAAGCTATATTTGCTGGAAGGATAATTTAGAGAAAAATTATCCACACCTTTCACATAATTATCTCCAAATTTAACGAATTATGATCAATGGAAATCAAAAGATGAAAACTAACTTCCCTTTGGATGGCATCAAGTATAAAGTTGTTTAACACAAAGTTAAATCGATAATAATTAAAAAAGACCGTTAAGTTAGCCACATACTCTGCGTGGCATTTCATCAAACATCTTGCACTCACAACCGGTTGAGCACAACATATTATCATAACAACAAGCAATTAAAACAACAAGCTAAATAAGAGACGAAACTAACTTGTATGTGCTCTGCTCTTCTGTCTCTCTCTATGTCTCCTATTCTCTTATCCCTTGTAAGTTCTAACTGCACATGGGCTTCGACAATGGAGCAAGTATGCCAGATATGGGAACATGCGGATGCGGGTCTGATTCGACTTAGCTGGAACCAGGTTGGACAGGTTGGATTCGATTTAGATGGAATCGGGTTAACTTGTGGCTTCGTTTTTGTGTGACAGTCTGTGTCGAAGTGTTATTAATTTCATATAAAATTCAATCACATATAGTATTTTGATTATTTTTTTCTATTAAAATATTAATTTATATTACCTAACTTCTCTCAATTAAAATTATTCTTTAAAACCATATATGATGGAATGATAAGTTAGAGAAAATTTCATCTCTAAGTTATCTTTATTTTATCTTATTGTCAAACATAATATTTAAGAATAATATATGAAAGTAAAAAAAAAAAAAAAACTAGCTATGTTAAGTTCAATGTAAACATTCTTAAATTAACTATTTGAATGATCGTTTTCCTATTTCAAAAATCGAATCCACATCAGATAAATTTTCAATCAAACTACCTATGTTAACAATTTTAAGCAAAATCAATTGTAAGTTTGTGAGAACAATTAGCAAAAAAAAAAGCATTTCAGAAGTAGATCTGGATGCAACAGAGCACTTGAACCCAATATCATTTCTTTGTGGAATATTTTTTGAGGAATAGTGGATATTTTCACCGATTTCATTAGAAATCATAAGAACCTGATTGGGACCTAAAATAGGTACCAGAATCAAGGCATAAGAGTTATTTACATCAAAATTACAGAAGATCAAGATAACTAGCTAGAACACCTAAAAAAACAAACAGAAACTAGACTAAACAAGCACAATAAGAACAGTCTACAGCCTATATTATCAAAAACAGAATTATATCAAAAGAACCTAACAAACTAGAGCTGCATCTGGAGATCACTCCAATTCCTCCCAATCAATATCATCCCCATCATTCAATTCGGCGCCAGACATTAGATTTTGGGGGCTGCCAACACCAGAACCCCGAATAGAGATGTCCCCTGAACTCCCCCTGTTTAAAGATAGCAGAAGATCCACTGCCTGGGACGTGTCCTGGCTGCTGGACTCTGCTGCTAGAATTAAATCTGGGAGATCCTTAACATCAAAAGGGAGCATTAGGCTTAATTTAAGTAAAGAAGATTCTGATTTAGATTTACACCAAAAAGTGGCTAATGAAATGATCTTAGCCCCAATTGCCTTAATAGAGAGAGGATTAGAATCCTTAAAGCAAACTCTATTTCTCTCTAGCCAAATAGTCCAAAGAACAGCAGCACGTAACAATTCTACTAATAATCTATCTTTTAAAGGAATAGATGCATCAAGCAGCCATAAGTCTTCCAAAGTATCGCAATCAAAATAGAAGTTATTATAAGAGGCTATCCAGTTCCAAATTAATCTAATATAAGAACAATGAATAAATAAATGGTTTGTACTTTCAGATTGGTCACAGAATACACAGGAGGTATCACCAGGCCATCCTTTATTTGCTAGATTAGATTTGGTAAGAATCTTATGTAAGAAAATAAAATGATATGGCCCAAAATAAAACTAATGGGCTGATTTTAATTGGGCTAATTTAAAAAGGTGCGTTGATATATTAAAAAGACGCTATTATTAAGGATGAATACTGAATCTGATTAAAGGGTGCCTTTATCATATTGATCTTTGATTTAAAAGGTGCGTTGACCAGTGATTCATAATAGGGTGCAATTCATAACAGGCATAATTAAAAGGTGCGCTGTTATTATCCATCCTGTGCATCTCCCCTATAAATATTGCTTTAATGACAGGCAATAAACATAAGATATTCTAACAGTAAGGTTGATCTTCTCTTCATCGATATTTTATAAAGAACAAGTTGTCATTGCTTAGAAAGATAAAGAGGAGAGAAATTGCTTTGCAGTTCTTCTGACGGTTTGTGAAGAACGTTTCAATAGTATTGTTCTACAGTTTACAATGGATAAAGGTATGTAATCTAATTGATTGATTTACACGTGGAGACTTTGATTTCTAAGATCTTTGATTTGCTTTTAATGTTTTTTAATTCTGCTATCGAAACTTTACAAATGATTAGTTGTACTTATTTTAATGATTGTGTGTAAGTAGTTGAGCACGATAACGTCTACTTACATCTGGTATCAGAGCCAGGTTTTTGGAATTCATAATCTCCCGATTAAGTTACTTGTTTTATGAATTTATTATTATTATTATTATTATTTTCTTTTAATGATTTGTGATTGAAATTTGCGGTAACTTTGAATTATGACGGTATTGCTAGACACCAAAGTGTCCTTACCCTAAAGAAATCAAAGTATGTTATTTTCTATAAACTGTAGATTAAAATTAATTGATCATTTATTAAGATTATATGATATTAAAATCTGTCATATACTAAATTTAATGGTTTAATTAATTAGTAGATTATGAGATTTTTTGAATTGCCCAAAGGTTGATTATATTCGCATAATTTACATGACTTTAGTTGATAATTTACGTTATTCCTCAATTGTTGGTTACCCAAAGGCAACAACATGTATTGAAACAATAAAATTATCATATTAAAGTATTTTCTAGTAAAATATTATGTTTAATATATCTTAAGAAATCCCAAAGGATAATTAGGATATATATTAATTAAGTTATTGCTCCAAAATCTGAAGTTATAAATTATTGCATTATGTCTCCTATCTTCTGATCTTCTCTTTGAGTTAAGTTATATATATATTATATGTATTTTTAATTTAAAGATTTAAGTTTATGAAATTTCGAAATCATTTAAAGATGGAAAAATCAAAGAATAATATATTATGTTTTTTTATTTTCTTTTCATTCATTGCAAATTTCGGAAAATTTATTTCTTCTTAATTTTTCTTATGATCTTCTCTTTCCCTAATTTAATTTTTTTTTTTTAATTTTTCTTCTCATCTTCTCTATTAAAATTACAGTTAATGTACCTGTATCGATGCAATCGCATGCGTCATCTGTGACGGTCTTTAATGGTCTTAACTTTGCTGAATGGAATGAACAAGTCCAATTTCACTTAGGTGCACAGGACTTGGACATAGCACTATTACTCGATAAGCCTGATGCTATAACTAATAAAAGCAGCGAGGAAGATAAGGCCTTTATGGTAGACTGGGAACGTTCTAACAGGTTATGCCTTATGTTTTTGCGAATGACGGTTGATGGAAACATTAAGGTTGCTTTTCCGGACACGGATAACGCTCAAGAGTTTCTAGCAAACGTCAAGGCACGCTCACAGACAGCCGATAAGTCGCTTGCCGGTGCGCTTATGGCAAAACTTACCACCATGAAGTATGATGGTAGTCGCACTATGCATGCACATATCGTAGAAATGACATCTCTCTCCGCAAAACTTAAGGGTTTGGGAATGACAGTTGAAGAAGGGTTTCTAGTTCAATTTATTTTGAATTATTTGCCGAATGATGTTTATAGTCCGTTCCAAATTAATTATAATGCTCAAGAAAAGAAATGGAACATAAATGAATTGACTAGTAAACTTATTCAGGAAGAGGTAAGGCTTAAGGAATTGAAACCTAACACTGTTCATTTTTCAAATTTAGAAGTTGGGTCGGGTTCTAATGCTAAACCAGGGAAAGCTAAGACCAAGAAGAAGAAGAAGGGGAAAGCTTTTCAGGTGTCTTCTAATGCAAGCTTTAAGAAAGAAGGGAACAAGCAAAAGTGCCACTTTTGTCGTAAAGTGGGTCATTTTCAGAAGGATTGTCTGAAAAGGAAGGTTTGGTTCGAAAAGAAAGGTATGACTCATACTTTTGTTACTTTTGAGTCAAATTTTATTGATGTTCCTAATAATACTTGGTGGATTGACTCGGGCTCTACAACTCATATTTCAAACAATTTACAGGGATTTCTTACGATCCAAACCACAAACCAAAGTCGACCAAGTGAAAGATATGTAATTATGGGCAATAAAGACAAGGTGCCAGTGGAAGGTGTCGGTACATACCGACTTATATTAGGTTCTGGCAATATTGTCGATTTGTATGATACACTATATGTACCTTTGTTTTCTCACAACTTATTATCTGTATTCAAGTGTTACGTAAAAAAAAAAAAAAAAATGAGCTGTTGGACCCAAAACGTTCCAGACGTTTGTTAAAACGTTGTGACGTTTTCAAAATTCAAACTGGGTTTTCCAATTCCCTGCGAGTTTAGTTAAATCGTTACCAACGATTATAAAACGTTCCCAACGTTTTAGCACGATTTGAACTTAAGTTTTCTGTTGCTGCGAGATTTTTCAAAACGTTACCAACGTTATAAAACGTTTCGAAACGATTGGCTCTGTAAAAATTTGATCAAAAACAGGATTTCTGAATCTTAGAATTTAATTAAAACGTTACAACGGTTTCGAAAAACGTCTACAACGTTTTATGGTATTTCCTGAACTCGATCAGGGTCTATTTTGCAAAATTATCTCTCTCTCCCCTCATTATCCCCTGTGGTCCGCCCCTTCCCCTTGTGTGTGCCGCCCAAAGAAAGAGAAGGAGAGAACCCCTCATCTCCCTCAAAATTTCACCAAAACCCTTGAAAAATTTACGAGAGGAATGGAAATGGCGGTCTATTTCTCCTTCTAGTAGCTATTGAGCTCTCCATTGGTATTTCCTTTCTCTCCTCTCTTCTCAAGATCTGAAATTTTCTCCATTGTTGTGGTTTTTCCCCAAATCTGAAATTTTTGTATAAGTTTTGAGTAATCCATCTCCATTAAGCTTCTATGTTGCCAATTTGGTAATTCCTTTCTCAATTTCATCTTAATCTTGGTTTTCTATCTAGGGTTTGGTTCAAATCCGAAAATTTGAGAAGAGTTGTGATTAATCTAGGCTAATCCAACAAAGAGAGGTGTTAATTGGTGTAGGCTCGGTTGAGCAAGATTTTGCGGGACCTTTCGAGACGTCTGAACCATAAGTGCGAGATACGCTCTTCGTAATCAGGTGCGGGGTTCTTGGACTTGTTTGATGTTTCATTTTCAGAAATTAAATTCTTCTCGATTGTCATGTTGGATGCTTGATTGTTGCATAATTTGGAATTCATGTTGCATGTTTGATTGTTGCATAATTAGAATGGTGTGAATTTATGTGCATAACTCAATCAATTTAAAACTGAATTGTTGTGATATGGTTGATTTGCATATTCGTATGGTTGTCAATCGAATTGTTCTGTTGTGATTTGATTATGGTTGAAAGTCACCACGAATTGGGGATTGAAAAAGTATCTGTGAATGAATTTGCAAGGCTGACCTGTATAGGTGGCTTTGATCCCGGGAACCAAGGTTGACCTGTATAGGTGACGTTGATCCCAGGAACCCTTTTGTGAATGAAATTGCAAGGTTGACCTGTATAGGTGACTTTGATCTTACATGAATGAATTTGCAAGGCTGACCTGTATAGGTGGCTTTGATCCCGGGAACCAAGGTTGACCTGTATAGGTGACGTTGATCCCAGGAACCTTTTGTGCACTAGGTGAATGACCCTCATTGTTTCCCAGTACCGGTTGGGACGAGGGGTGGGTGACTATATATGTTGATTGTGATTGTGAGTGACTAGTGTGTAACGTCTGTGGCTCGGGGGCATTATCCTATGTGGTAATGTATTTGGACGGTCAATTGAATATTACGACATTTCGAATGATTTCAGACTGAATTTTCATTATATGACTTTGAACCAGACTTTAGTAAATGGTTAAGCCAAAGCATTGCAGATGGGTGTCAGATAAAAGGGTCCAGCTCGGTGGAACATCTGTAGGTGCTACCAGCCTTAATAAAATGAGTTAAGCCAAATAGGTGTTTGTTTGAACTTCATCTTGGAAATTCCGTAAGTTATGTTTCACTTGATTATTGTTGTCGAGCATACGCATTCATTTATATACTGATATAGAACTGTTAATATACTTTTGTATGAGTTTCATTTTTGGACATGGATTCTGATTGCAAGTCCAATAACCTGATTGTGGCAAATTCGCACTGAGAAATTATTCTCACCCCCACCCTTTGGGTTCTTTTTACAGGTTGCGATACGACTGATTCTGGGGAGGCACACGAGTAGTAGGCCTTTGGTATATGTCACCATATTACCTTAGTAGTTGTTTTGTTATTTGACTAGAGATGTATATATATTTTTGTTGGATAGTTCTCTATGTCATACCCTATGGTTGGTATCCGTATGAGATACGTTTTGTATATGCCACTGTTACCAGATGTTGGGTACTTGGATTGTTATATATAAACTTGTTTTATTCTTTTATTGTGCTATGATGAGTTATATCGTAATTGCCTTGTAAGCATACATGGAGTTGTATGCTTACGGCGGGGCTCTGTCACTACTCATGGCTGCGGGGTGTGACACTAAGTTCGATGATTGTGGCTATGTATTTAAATTTGGATCTAAATGCTTTAGTTTATATAAAAATAATTGCATGATTGGTTGTGGCAATTTGATTGATGGATTATAAATTAGAGTTAGATAATTCTTATGTAGAATCTCTTATTACCGTAAACAATACTATTGGAATTAAAAGAAATATGAATGATGAAAAGTCGGCGTACTTGTGGCACAAAAGATTGGGTCATATATCCAAAGAAAGAATGCAACGTTTAGTGAAGTCTGAAGTTCTTCCAAACTTGAATTTTACTGACTTAGGTATATGTATCGACTGTATAAAAGGCAAGCAGACGAAACATACTAAGAAAGGTGCCACTCGTAGCTCTCAACTTCTAGAAATAATTCACACGGATATTTGTGGACCATTTGACGTTCCCTCCTTTAATAAAGAAAAGTATTTCATCACCTTCATCGATGATTTTTCACGTTATGGGTTTGTTTATCTTCTAAATGAGAAATCACAATCTATTGATGCACTTGAGGTGTTTATAAATGAGGTTGAAAGACAGTTAGAAAAACAAGTGAAAATCATTTGATCTGATCGCGGTGGGGAATTTTATGGTAGATATGACGAATCAGGACAAAATCCTGGACCCTTTGCTAAATTCTTAGAAAAGCGTGGGATATGTGCGCAATACACTATGCCCGGCACACCACAACAAAATGGTGTTGCTGAACGTCATAACAGAACACTTATGGACATGGTTCGGAGTATGCTCAGTCACTCAACTGTGCCTAAATTTGTGGATGTATGCACTTAAGACCGCCATGTATTTACTAAACCGGGTTCCTAGTAAGGCAGTAGAAAGGACTCCTTTCGAACTGTGGATGGGAAGGAAACCTAGTTTATGTCATATACATGTATGGGGTTGCCCTGCAGAGGTATGTTTGTATAACCCACATGAAAAGAAATTGGATTTCAGAACTGTTAGCGGATTCTTTATTGGATATCCAGAGAAATCCAAAGGGTTCAGATTTTACTGTCCGAATCATAGTACGAGAATTGTTGAATCCGGAAATGCACGTTTCATCGAGAATGCTGACGTCAGTGCAAGAAGTTCTGATCAGTGTAATTCTGATCTTCAAGAAATTACAGAACAAGTTACTGTTCCTTTGTCTGTTGTTTCGAAAGTAGTTGTTCCGACTGTTGTTTCGAAAATAGTTCGTCCGACTGTTCCAGAACAACCAATTGCTACTGAGGACATTCCGATTGAAAACATCATTGTTGATGATGTAGTTGAACCGAATGATATACCATTAAGAAGGTCTACCCGTGAACAGAGATCGGCTATATCTGACGATTATTTGGTTTATCTACAAGAATCTGAAATTGATTCTGCAATTGATGATCCGGTTTCATACAAGAAAGCTATTGAATGTGACGAATCCGATAAATGGATTGATGCCATGAAAGATGAGTTAAAATCAATGAAACACAATTAAGTCTGGGATCTTGTCAAATTGCCTCACGATTCCAAACGAGTTGGATGTAAATGGATCTTTAAGATCAAATGTGACTCAAAAGGCAAAATCGAACGATATAAAGCTAGACTGGTTGCCAAAGGTTTCACTCAGAAAGACGGCATTGATTATAAAGAGACATTTTCGCCCGTCTCTAAGAAAGATTCTTTGCGTATCATCATGGCTTTAGTGGCTAATTACGATCTTGAGTTACACCAAATGGACGTCAAAACTGCTTTTCTGAACGAAGAACTCGAAGAGGAAGTCTACATGGATCAACCCGAGGGCTTCTCAATTGGGGGAAAGGATATGGTTTGCAAATTGAAAAGATCGATATATGAGCTGAAACAAGCATCACGACAATGGTATCTCAAGTTCAATGATGTGATTACTTCTTTTGGTTTTAAGGAAAACATTGTTGATCGTTGTATATACTTGAAGGTCAGTGGGAGTAAGATAATGTTTCTAGTTCTATATGTTGATGACATTTTACTTGCGACTAACGATCTTGGAATGATGAAAAGCACCAAGAATTTTCTCTCGAAGAATTTTGAAATGAAAGATATGGGCGAGGCGAACTATGTGATAGGAATAGAAATATTTCGTGATCGATCACAAGGTTTGTTAGGTTTATCTCAGAAAACATATATTAACAAGATTCTCGAGAGATTTAGAATGGAGAAATGTTCAGCTGGTAAGGTGCCGATTCAGAAAGGGGATAAATTTGGTTTATATCAATGTCCTAAAAACGAATTGGAAAAAGAAGAAATGAATAATATTCCTTATGCTTCCATTGTGGGTAGTTTAATGTATACACAAACTTGTACAAGACCAGATATCAGTTTTGCTGTAGGAATGCTTGGACGTTATCAAAGCAATCCTGGAATAGAACATTGGAAGGCAACAAAGAAAGTTTTACGATATCTTCAAGGTACTAAAGATCACATGTTGACGTATAGGAGATCAAACTACTTAGAGACAGTCAGTTATTCAGATTCAGACTATGCCGGGTGTTATGATACACGAAAATCCACTTGTGGATATGTATATCTTCTAGCCGGCGGAGCAATCTCATGGAAAAGTGCGAAGCAGACAGTAATCGCTGTATCCACTATGGAAGCCGAGTTCGTGGCGTGCTTTGAAGCCATGGTACAAGGACTATGGCTGCGGAACTTTATTTCGGGACTTGGAATTGTCTACAGCATTGCCAAGCCGCTGAAGATTTATTGCGATAATTCTGCAGCAGTCTTCTTCAGCAAAAATGACAAGTACTCCAAAGGTGCCAAGCACATGGAGATTAAGTACTTTGCCATGAAAGAAGAAGTACAGAAACAAACAATAACAATACAGCATATAAGCACATAGATGATGATAGCTGATCCTTTGACGAAAGGATTACCACCCAAGATATTTCACGAACATGTCGAAAGAATGGGCATAGTTATCTGTGATAAATAATTGTTGTAATTAAACTTATATTATAGATGAATAATTATTTATGATATTATTATTGATTGATTGTTTCAAATACAATTCCTATTTATTTAAGTATATATATATATATATTATTGTTTTCTATTAATAGGAATTAGTCTATATAAATTAGACAATTAATGTGGATCCTCAAGTGTACCATTATGGTTTATATTAAGTTAGAATTGATATTGTAGTACATGGAAGGAAGTTAGTAACAAATATTACTAGCAACCGCCATGACTCGTATTAATTTTGCTTAATTATAAATATTATGATTTTAGAATTTATGAAATATATATAAAGACATACAATATTATTGTGCACCTTATGAACGTTGTAATGTCATAAAGTTTTATAATGGACCAAGTGGGAGAATGTAAGAAAATAAAATGATATGGCCCAAAATAAAACTAATGGGCTGATTTTAATTGGGCTAATTTAAAAAGGTGCGTTGATATATTAAAGACGCTATTATTAAGGATGCATACTGAATCTGATTAAAGGGTGCCTTTATCATATTTAAAAGGTGCGTTGACCAGTGATTCATAATAGGGTGCGATTCATAACAGGCATAATTAAAAAGGTGCGCTGTTATTATCCATCATGTGCATCTCCCCTATAAATATTGCTTTAATGACAGGCAATGTAAGAGATATATTCTAACAGTAAGGTTGATCCTCTCTTCATCGATATTTCATAAAGAACAAGTTGTCATTGCTTAGAAAGAGAAAGAGGAGAGAAATCGCTTTGCAGTTCTTCTGACGGTTTGCGAAGAACGTTTCAAGAGTATTGTTCTACAGTTTACAATGGATAAAGGTATGTAATCTAATTGATTGATTTACACGTGGAGACTTTGATTTCTAAGATCTTTGATTTGCTTTTAATATTTTTTAATTCCGCTATCGAAACTTTACAAATGATTAGTTGTACTTATTTTAATGATTGTGTGTAAGTAGTTGAGCACGATAACGTCTACTTACATCTTATCCTTTCTAACTAACCATAAAAAGATTTTGATTTTTAAAGGGATGTGTGCTTTCCAGATAGTAGTATATTCCTGATTAGGCATACCACCATACTCTAACCATTTATAAAAAGAGTGAACAGTAAAATGGTCATCATTAGACCATCTCCAAATCAATCTATCTTCAAGCTGATCTGAAAGAGTAAAGTGTTGAAATCTATGTTGTAAAGCTAACCATTCTACTAAATATATACCAGTTAATTGCCTTTTAAAAGACAACTGCAAAGAGGAAGCAGCAAAGACTTCAGCTACTGAAATAAATCTATGATTAACTATTGAAAATAGGTTGGGATACTGATATTGCAAAGCATGTTCTGTACACCATCTATCTAACCAAAAAGAAGTAGATTTGCCATTACCAATTTCCTTATTGAGGCCTAAGTTAATAACAACATGGTCTTTAAGAATTGATTTCCAAAAAGGGGAGCAAACAGTGATGGAAGTCTTGTTACCATACTTACTTAGAAGAATATCTTTCCATCTACCTTTGACTGAGTTATCTAAAAATCTGATCCACCATTTAGCTAACAATGCTTTATTCATTAATTTGAGATCTAGAATGCCTAATCCACCTTGATCTTTACTCTTACAAACCATATCCCAAGCAGCCAAGGAATATTTTTTCCTAGTTGAATTACCTCCATGCCATAAAAATTTTCTTCTAATTTTATCTATTTTATGTCTAACTTTAGCTGGCATTCTATAGATGGACAGCCAATACAAAGGAATGGCTGAGAGGACAGAATTGAGAAGTGTTACTCTTCCTCCCAATGATAATAAAGAACTTTTCCAACTTTGCAATCTTTTTTCTATCTTATCTATTAGTAATTGCCAATCTATATCTGTTAAAGTTTTATTATTAATAGGTACTCCTAAGTAAGTAAGAGGAAGAGCAGCTACTTTACAACCTAAGATAGAAGCTAAAGTATTACTGTCATAATCAGTCAAATTGAGAGGATACATTTTACTTTTCTCATAGTTTATCTTAAGGCCTGAGGCATTCTCAAATGCTAAAAGAATCCATTTGATATTGGCCAGGACTATAGGATCAGCTTTGAGAAAAAGAAGAGTGTCATCTGCAAAATGAAGATTCATGACATTACCTATATTAGAAAAATTTCCTAATCCATCTACTAAACCACTACTCTGTGCTCTTGTCAGAACCTTATTAAGAGCATCAGTAACTAAGATAAAAAGAAAGGGAGACAAGGGGTCCCCTTGTCTGACCCCTCTTTTGCAAGTAAAATAAGGACCTAAGGATCCATTGAGATTAACACAAGTTCTACTTCCTTCTAAAGTTAGCCTAATCCAAGTAATAAATTTCTGACCAAATCCCCTAGCATGTAGTATTTCTAACAGAAAATCCCAATTAACATGATCAAAAGCTTTCTCAAAATCTAGTTTAAATAAAACACCTTTATATTTTTTGATCTTCATTTGATGAAGGATTTCATGTGCACAAACTACATTATCTAAAATTAGCCTACCTTTAATGTAGGCAGTTTGAGAGGAGTCAATTAAAGAGTCTAATACAGTAGCTAGTCTATCTGCAAGTAACTTGGTAATTAATTTATAACTACAATTAATCAAACTTATTGGTCTAAAATTTTTAACTGTGATAGCATCTTCTTTTTTGGGAATCAAACAGATTGTAGCAAGATTGAACTTAGAAACATCTAAATTATAATGATAAAAAGCATTAAACAGCCTAAATAGGTCATCTTTAACTAAATCCCAAAAAGACTGATAAAATCTGATAGATTTTCACAATTAGTTGATGTAAATATTAAAATCTGTTATAATTGAAGGCAAAAAATGGAGAAAATAAAGTAACAAATATAAAATGTATTAAATTAAACTAGATAAAATAAATAAAAGAGACACAGTGCATTTTCATTTACTTCTTAATAGCACATAAATATAGTTCTCTCAGCCAACACTGTGCAAAAGATAAATTTAGATTCTTACCTTTAGTTATTTTGTAGTCCGATCAAAATGGGCTCAAAGGGAACAGTAAATATATGCTCTCGGCCCAAAAAGAATTACATTTCTTTAAAATTGGCAACCTATCCATTAGCCTACTTATTACCCAAGAGAAAGATCTGATTGTTTGGTTCGATTCCTCCGTCAAACTACAGCCCAGCCCAATTACATGTGCCGAAATTAATCATTGAATCAGACACTGACAAACATGGATTTTTTTTAAAAACAATAATTAAAATAATTAATTTTAAATAAACAACGTGATTACTTCGTTTTTTATAAAAACCATAAGAACCGAATTACCAATTCGGTCCGAAGGATTTTTTTTTCTCTGGACCGAAATGGCAATTCGGTCTGGCTGTTTTTCACCGGGTTGTAGAAAGAACGCTACAGAAAATCAAAAAACAGGCCAGACTGAACTGGCAATTCGGTCCAGAGGCTTTTTTAGGCTGGACCGAATTGCCAATTCGGTCCAGGTTTTTTGTTTTGTTTTGTTTTGTTTTTGTTTTTGTTTTTGTAGAGACGAACAAAATAAAGAAATCAAAATTTGAATTTTTTTTTAAAATTATTTGATAGATTACTTCTTTTGACATATAATTAGCATATTTATACTAAAATACGCTAAATTACTTGAAATTATGTTGAATTACACTATATTAAGTTAAATTACACTAAATTACATTACATTACGCTAAAATACGATAAATTACGCTAAATTACATATGAATAGGGACGAAAAACGACGGCGAAACTTCAAACCATCATAAAACGGCGCTCGAGTGTCTGATTTCAGCAAATGACCACTTTTCGGAAAGCTTGCAAAAGTATGCATGTGTCCGTGCTGGCGATGCTGAATTCCAAAATTCAGAATCGCCAAAAAACAAAGAGAAGAGCCTCAAAACTTGAGTTGAAGTTTCCGATTAAGATTTTTATTTCTATTATTCAATCCAAGTAGCTCAGTAAATTAGTTACATAATGAACTTGTAGAATACCAATTTTTACTATTTTTGGAATTTTTTTACTATTTTTTATGATTCATGAAAGATGGCACAGAATCGGTCTACTTTAGCGTAATTTACCGTATTTCAACATAATTAACGAAGTTATTGTAATTTAGCGTAATTTAGTGTAATTCAACATAATTTATTGTAATATAGTGTAATTCAACATAATTTCAAGTAATTTAGTGTGTTTTAGTATAAATATGCTAATTATAAATCAAAAGAAGTAATCTAACAAATAATTTGAACAAAAAATTTAAATTTTCAGTGTTAGATTTCTTTATTTTGTTCTTCTTAGTGTCTCTTAAAAAAAAAAAATGGACCGAATTGGCAATTCGGTCCTGGCTAAAAAAGCCGCTGGACCGAATTGCCAATTCGGTCCAGAGGAGTTACACGCAAGGCCACACAGGAAATGGTGGGGAACTGTGAAAAACAGCCAGACCGAATTGCCAATTCGGTCTAGAGAAAAAAAAATCTTTCGGACCGAATTGGCAATTCAGTTCTTATGGTTTTTGTAAAAAACAGGGTAATCATGTTGCTTATTTTAAATTAATTATTTTAATTATTGTTTTTAAAAAAATCCGACAAACAAAGTGCCAAAAGCGAATCCCCAACAGTCCCGCTTTCTTGAGTTCTGTCTTCTCCAGTTGTAGTGCACACTGGAGAAGGTGATAAGCCACTGCAACGGTTGGCTCTTTAACGCGCCAGTGGAAAAGAGGGTTTGAGAAGACTGGAAAAGAGGATAGGGCGAGTCACATATGGGGAAAGAGAGAAAGAGGAAGACTTTGAGAAGACTGGAAAAGAGGATAGGGCGAGTCACATATGCACTAAAGAAAAGAGGAAGACTTTGAGAAGACTGTAAAAGAGGAAGACTTTGAGAAGACTGGAAAAGCGAGTCACATATGCACTAAAGAAAATATGTAATGTATATATATATATATAAAAACAGAGACAAAAAAAGTACATTACAATCATAAAAGTGAAATAATATCGACCAAAAGTGAACTAGTGAATACAAAACTAATATTATTATTTCGCTCAAATCTATTTTTTTTTTCCAAACGAAAATAGATAGGCATGCTAAGACTACCAATAAGGCATTCGAAGCAACTTCGATGGAAAATTTGGAAATCAAACCTATGACAATAGTCGGATAAAAATATTTTTAGCGATATGGTAAGAGGTGTGGCAATTTTTAGATATGAAAGAAAGCGAGTCACATATGGGGAAAGAGAGAAAGAGGAAGACTTTGAGAAGACTGGAAAAGTAATAAAAAATTTCTCCATCATAAGAGGAAGACTTTGAGAAGACTTTGAGAAGACTTTGAAAAGACTTTGGGAAGACTTTGAAAGAAAGCGTTAGGTGGAACGCGGAGGGGTTCGCTACCAATGTGTCATCCTTTTAACTTTTAAGAGTTTACCCTAACAACAATTTTGTATGACTGAGGCCAAAAATTGATGAGGGTTTTGAATATTTGTAGGGATAGTTATTTTGCGTGTTCTATTATTTCATATTAAATGGAATATTTCATTACTTGTGATAAAAGTATGGTAAAATTTTAATATTTTGTTTCTTTTATAGAGAGCTATTGTAGTGGTGGAAGCACAAATTACAAATATAGTTAAATAAAAAATAAAAAATACACATTCAATCCTAAAAATCAAGCAGCAAATCAGCTGGCCCATTAGTTCATTTGACTTTCTAGCATTTCCAAAGAAAATAAGGAAAATTAAACTGAAATAATAATTCAAAAAAAAATACGAACTAAAGAAAATATGCAATGTATAAAAATATAGAGACAAAAAAAAGTACCTGACAATCATAAAAGTTAAATAATATCGACCAAAAGTGAACTAATGAATACAAAACTAATATTATTATTTCGCTCAACTCTATTTTTTTTTTTTTTTCAAAACGAGAATAGATAGGCATGCTAAGACTACCCAAAGATCATAATTCTAATGAATAAGGGCCTTCGCTCAAACAAAATTGCCTTCCCTCCGAACCCAGCCTTATCCAGACTGTTGCGTTATTGATCATTGAATTAATTAATGTACATGCAGCATGATTAAATCACAGATGACAGGTAGGTAGCATGTCTAGATCTGTTGACTCTGTTATCCACAGACCAGATAAGTCTCACCTGTGAGTTTATAAAAGGGCCAGTTCTGATGCATTTTAGCCATAAGTTGAGGTTTTAGCATTTTAGCAGAAATGAGGGGCATTCTTTTGTTCCTTACACTCTTTCTACTCCCTGTGGTTCAATCTTCTCTCACATCTCAAGCACAAGCTCTCCTCCATTGGAAATCCACTCTCCAGACTCAACAACCGCTTTCATCTTGGAATCTGCATGTCCACCCATGCAACTGGACCGGAATCACTTGCCGCGACACTAATAAAAGAAGGCAAGTCATTACTAAAATCATTCTTTCGAAAAAGGGTCTAGTTGGGAAGTTAGATGCTCTGAATTTTTCTGGTCTTTCATCCATTAGAACTTTTGATCTCAGTCATAATAAATTCAGTGGGGTAATTCCTCCATCAATATGTCTCTTCTCAAAACTCACCTATCTTGATCTATCTGATAATGTTCTCAGAGATTTGATCCCGTCTTGCATGGGAACCTTGACAAACATAAAAAATTTGTCTCTTTGCGATAATAAAATCTCCGGGTCGATCCCTTCTGAAATTGGCAGACTTACACATTTGACATATTTGGATCTGTCAACTAACTTTTTGAGTGGAGAAATTCCTATCTCCATAGGAAACCTAAGTAATATGACCACTCTTTCTCTATTTAATAATAAATTCTCCGGACCAATCCCTCCAGAAATTGGCAGACTTACACATTTGACAATGTTAGTACTGTCAACTAACTTTTTGAGTGGTGAAATTCCTACCTCTATAGGAAACCTAAGTAATATGAATACTCTTTTTCTTTGGAATAATAGTCTGTCTGGACCAATCCCTCATGAAATTGGCAGACTTACATATTTGACAGATTTGGATCTGTTAATTAACTTTTTGAGTGGAGAAATTCCCACCTCTATAGGAAACCTAAGTAATATGACCACCCTTCATCTTGGGAATAATAAACTCTCCGGACCAATCCCTCCTGAAATTGGCAGACTTACACATTTAACAACGTTAGCACTGTCAACTAACTTTTAGAGTGGTGAAATTCCTGCCTCTATAGGAAACCTAAGTAATACGAATACTCTTCATCTTTCGAATAATAGTCTGTCTGGACCAATCCCTCATGAAATTGGCAGACTTACATATTTGACAGATTTGAGACTGTCAGAAAACTTTTTGAGTGGAGATATTCCTACCACTATAGGAAACCTAAGTAATATGAATACTCTTTATATTTGGAATAATAGTCTGTCTGGACCAATCCCTCATGAAATTGGCAGACTTACATATTTGACAGATTTGGATCTGTCAATTAACTTTTTGAGTGGAGAAATTCCTACCTCTATAGGAAACCAAAGTAATATGACCACCCTTCATCTTGGGAATAATAAACTCTCCGGACCAATCCCTCCTGAAATTGGCAGACTTACACATTTAACAACGTTAGTACTGTCAACTAACTTTTTGAGTGGAGAAATTCCTACCACTATAGGAAACCTAAGTAATACGAATACTCTTTATCTTTGGAATAATAGTCTGTCTGGACCAATCCCTCATGAAATTGGCAGACTTACATATTTGACAGATTTTGATCTATCAAGTAACTTTTTGAGTGGAGAAATTCCTACCTCTATAGGAAACCTAACTAATATGACCGCTCTTTATCTTTGGAATAATAGTCTGTCTGGACCAATCCCTCATGAAATTGGCAGACTTACATATTTGACAGATTTGGATCTGTCAATTAACTTTTTGAGTGGAGAAATTCCTACCTCTATAAGAAACCTAAGTAATATGACCACTCTTTATCTTTGGAATAATAATCTCTCCGGATCGATTCCTCCTGAAATTGGCAGACTTACACATTTGACATATTTGGAATTGTCAACTAACTTTTTGAGTGGAGAAATTCCTATCTCTATAGGAAACCTAAGTAATATGACCACTCTTAAACTTTGGAATAATAATCTCTCCAGATCGATTCCTCCTGAAATTGGCAGACTTACACATTTGACAGAATTGTCACTGGCAGAAAACTTTTTGAGTGGAGAAATTCCTACCTCTATTGGAAACTTAAGTAATATGACGACTCTTTATCTTTATGATAATAAGCTCTCGGGATCTATCCCTCTCGAAATTGGCAAATTTAAACATTTGATACATCTGGGACTATCAAATAACTTTTTGAGTGGACTTGTACCTGCCGGTTTGTGCAAAGGACAAGTTCTCGAGGTCATTACTTTGCATGATAACAAATTTGAAGGCCCAATCCCTAGTAGCTTGAAAAATTGTAGTACTTTAATATGGGTTACTCTACAAAGAAACCTATTTCATGGAGACATATCTAAACAATTTGGGGTTTACCCGAATCTATATTACATGGATTTGAGCTCTAATAAACTTTCAGGAAATCTTTCATCAACGTGGGCTCATTGTCACAACTTATCATTTCTAGACATATCAGGAAATAACATTGGCGGAGTCATACCACCAAATATTGGGAGCTTACATGGTATAATACATCTTTATCTATCTTCGAATTCACTATCAGGGGTTATTCCGGCAAAACTTGGTAGATTAAAAAGATTGATCGATCTAAATTTAAATCACAACAATTTCATAGGAAATGTTCCAAAAGAATTGGGAATGTTACCTTCTTTAATAAATCTTGATATATTATCAAATAGTCTGACAAGTGTGCCAGAGGAACTAGGCAATTGTGTTGACCTTGAATTATTAAATCTGAGCAATAATAGGTTTATTGGAAAAATTTCATCTCATTTTGGAAACTTAATACACTTATTTGACCTCCTAGATTTAAGCTCAAATTTTTTTTCCGGGGAAATACCAATAACACTAGAGCAGTTAACCATGTTGGAGAAACTTAATCTCTCTCTCAATAATCTAACCGGTCAAATTCCATCTTCATTGGGTAACATGTTAAGTTTGTCAACTTTGGATTTGTCATACAATCAATTGGAGGGTCCAGTGCCTGATACAAAGATTTTTCATGAAGCCCCAGAACAATGGTTTATACACAACACAAATCTTTGTGGCACTATTCAAGGTTTGCCATTGTGTGCTGGATTTCTTAAAGAAAAGAATGAGTCAACTAGACTACAAATGGTTGAGTTGATTGCAACTCTAACTTGTTGTGGTGCATTACTAATCTCTTTCTTACTCTGGCTACTTTACCTACGTTACTCAAAAAAGAGAAAAACAAAACCAGAGCACATTGGCAATCGAGGTAGAGGAGAAATTTTTTCTGTATGGAATTTTGATGGGAGAGATGCATATGAGGAGATTATAAGGGCCACAGAGAATTTTGATGAGAAATATTGCATTGGAAGTGGAGGCCATGCAAGAGTTTACAAAGCGATTTTAGAGCCAGATAACCTCACAGTAGCTGTAAAGAAAATACAGTTAGTAGGCGGTGAAACCTCAGTAGATGTTGAAGTATTCCATAGAGAAATTCGCGCTATAACTCAGATTCGACACCGCAACATTGCTAAATTATTTGGTTATTGTTCGTCACCTCAAAATAAATTTCTTGTGTACAAATATTACGAGAAGAGGGATTTGTATAATATTCTCAATACTGAGGCTGTAATAGAATTGGATTGGGCAAAGAGGAAGGCTATATTGAGAGATGTTGCATGTGCTCTCTCACATTTACATCATGATTGCTATCCTCCAATAGTACATCGGGATGTAACTAGTAGAAACATCTTGCTCGATTCTGAGTTTACAGCATGCATCTCGGACTTTGGCACTGCTAAATTTCTAAAGCCGGAGTCTTCTAATTGGAGCATGCTTGCTGGAACCTGCGGTTACATAGCACCAGGTTATGTATATTTCACCACCCTATTATTGTTTTTTTTTTAGTTTCCATCATCATACTTGTATTGAAAAAGGTGTAAATAATTGCAATCTGACTTTTCTTTTTTCTTTATGCAGAACTAGCCTATACCATGAGGGTGACTGAGAAATTAGATGTATATAGCTTTGGAGTAATCGTTTTGGAGCTGTTTATGGGAAAGCACTCAGGAAATATGATCAACATACCGGCTTTCCACGAAGAGGAAATCATACTCCAAGATGTCCTTGACCAACGCATTGAACCACCAACAACACAAGTTATCAGTGAAATTATCAAAATGATTCAGATTGGATATCAATGCTTGAATAAGAACCCGTCACTTCGTCCAACAATACAAGAGGTGGTGAATAGTATCTAGAAGTGAATAATCAACTACATAAAGTCTGGTGCGTAGTAGCTATATGCTTGAAGATTAGTTTACTGTTGGCTGTTAGAATATAGACTTAATTAGAGCATGATGCTTTATTTTCATATTTTGTATTTGAATGTTTTTATGCTTTATCAATATTTACTTATTCTATGCACAATTGGTGAGAAATATTCATTGTGCGTATAAAATTATTGTAATATCTTCTATGTTCTGTGAGATTACCATTATTATTCACAGTATATATCTCTTCTAAAAATATAGCTTTTATTGTAATATATTTAGTGCCATGGATCTCCTTAATAAATGGCCACCTTAAAAATTTGGCAAATGCCGCATCGCTTTTGTGTGCTAATAGTGATGCCGCATTGCTTCATCTATGTTCTGTAATAGTGTACCAGATGGCTACCAAACACTATTTTGATTTCTAATGAAATCGGGGGATTTTCCCCAGTTTTATCACACAAAAAAACAAATAGCTACCAATTTACTTATAATTTATAAAAAAATGATTATTTTAGATTTGTAATATATATTTACTTGAGAATATTGAATTTTACTTGGAGTCATTAGTAGTATTAATTTTTTTTTTTTTACTTTGCAGGAACAGAGACCATAACATGTGTGCTGGTTTTCTTGTGCTCCAATACTAAATCCAGGTAACAACTGTAACAGAAGTTCTCGCGCTTAACTCTGATGTGGTCAATCCGGTGAGAACATTTGCTTGAGTTGCTCGGCCTTAACCAACATACTTTGATTGAGATGTCAGGTGTAGCTCTTTGCATGGTGCACCTAGAGAGCAGCTCTTGAGTACTACAGACATTTTGGTCAGCAGCGACCAGTGCAGTCGTCGGTCGCTGAAGGTCTTTTTCCCCTAAAATAAAAATCAAAGGAACTCAGGACAACAATATTATTAGCGACCGTCTTAGCGAACGGCGACAACACCGGTCGCTAGCTAAAAGTTTTGGTAACAAACACAAAAAACCCAATTTCGCGGGCCAGACCCAAAACCCTCCCGTGCCGTCGCTCTCCTCCATGCCACCCCTCTCCTCCACGACCGGTGATTTCTTACTCTCCTCTCTTTCTCTACTCAATCTGGTACCGACTGCCGCTGTCGCTCTAAGCGTTGAGCGTCTCAAAACCTCAACATCACTCAGTCAAGGCAAGTCTCCTCTCTCACTCTCTCTCTCTCTCTCTCTCTCTCTGATTCAAGTAGTTGTAGATATTTTTGTTTGCATTACAATCTCTGATTTGATGAAATTAGAGGATTTAATATAAAAATTTAGATGTAGTCAAGTTTATTCGCTGGATTGTTTCTCAATCAGGTTTTCAATCCCTGATTATTAGTTTATATTCTTGATTTCTTCTATCTAACAATCAGGTTTCGATTCCCTGATTATTACTTTAGTTCTTGATTTCTTCTATCCAACAATCAAATTCAGCAAATAGTTTTGCTTGTATATTTAAATAAGTAGATTGTAAAACTGTATTGGATCTGTATATTTGTAAAAGTAGAGGACCAGTGTAGAAAAATATTATTTAAGCTATTAGGTTTAGGATTTATATTACTTTCTGATTTGTTTAGGATTTATATTACTCTCTTAATACCAGAAAAAGTGACAAATCTGTGCTTGTTAATTGTAGTTTAGACAACCGCTTTGAACTCCAAACTTATAGTTCAATTTTTTTTTTAAAATTCATACCTAATTGTTGTAGAATTGACAATTATATATATTACATACTTGCTGTTTAAATTTTTATGGTCATTGTTCAAACCATCAATAAAAAATATTAAGGGCTAGTGCATTATGCACACTTAATTATTATACAATGCATACTATTTTAAAAAGAATAAGTGTCCATCAAGAAAAACTTTTCCTGGATTGTTCTATATTTCTTCTTTGGGTGATCGCTTTTTTAGATTGAACCTCTGGGATTGTTTCTAAATAATAACTGCATAAAACAGACAACTCAAAATGGCCATCCAGTCAAGAGTATCCCGGCTGTCCGATATGAAATGTACAGTCCAGATTTTCTTGTGACGATCCAGTAATCTTCTATCGATGAGGATCCCAGTGTCATCGACAATCGCTCGTCAATTTTCTCCAAGGAAGCTTTCATTTGTTGGTCAAATTTGGATATTTCAAGCTTTCGTGTCGGACATTTCGTATATCCTAATCAGGTATGAATATTCCCATTACTTTTCTGCTTCGAAAAACTGAACTTCATGTGTCCATATCCAAAATAAATATAAGGTATCCGTCTCCATCAGAAATGGATCTGACCACTACTAATTGGAATTATTGTAAATATTCTGGATTACATTTTAGCTATATATGTTTGTGTTGTGTTGCTACTTGTGTGCTAGTCTAGTTTTTGCTTGACAAGATTCCTTAAAAATCTTCATGCGTCAGTTGTATGATTTGAATGTTGTCTATCTAAATTGAATGAATGATTCCTTAAAAATCAATGATTTTTACAATCTGGTCCGCTAGCTATTTGTTAATTTTTTATTCCTTTATTGAAAGAAAAAGTTCTGTTATTTTTATGTTCCCACCTCCATTTGTTTTCTATTTTTACTTTTTTCTGTTGCACAAAATAAACCTATGTTAATCTAAATCATACCATCTATTATATTGCATTTAGAATTCCTATGATTAGCAATACAGAATTACTGTAGCTTATGATTATTGTAGGTATGCCGAGCAGAAAGGGAAAGCAAAAGGACGGATCTTCTAGTTCTGGAGTGTGCGGCAGGAACAAATATGTTCCGGTGCTGGTATGAGGGTGAGAGACCAGTGGTTTGTCGGATCAAACATAGGTAAGATTCATTTTTTCTACTGGAGCTTGTGTATGGAGGATTATGGATTGTAGTGGTGGTAATTATTTGTGCTTTCAAATCTTTTGATGAAGGTGTAGGCGAGACCGAGAATGTCAATAAAAACATTTCAGAGAATGTCCGTAACATGTATCCTGGCGCGTACGGGAAATATAGTGATTTCCTTGAAGAAACTTGGTTGCTTTGCCAGAATGAGTTTTTGGTGAGAAAAATCTTCTTTGAAAAACGTGTAATTACTTGTATCTTTCTTCAAGCTACTACGACTTTCTTATGATGCATTGCAGAAGTACTACAAGTTTTCTGAGGACAAAAATATTGATGAGGCTTGGAAGACATTTTCTAGGATAGCGATCAAAGGCATACAGAACAATTAGAACAAGTGTAAGAAGGCAGCTAGGAAGTTGTATGGCGATACTATTCAGGAGTTGAAGCAGCACCAGGCGCCTTCCACATTTGTGATGTGCGACTATTGGTGGAGTGAGACATTTGCTAGGCGGTCAGCAAAAATGTGGAAAATATGGCCGCATCCAGAGGAAGTGCATTCGCTTCGATTCGTAAGATGCATTTCATCAAAATGAATTAATTTCCATTTCAATTCTCTCAAACTAACCTTGATAATCAGATTTTTATTGAAATAATTGTCTTTCAAATTCTTAATAGGAGCATATGCACAATCGCGAACCCAGATAGTCTGATGAGCTATTCAAGCTGACCCATACCAACAAGAAGATGGGGCAAAAAATGCTTAAATTGTCGAGGAATTAGGGATGTGGGTTGAATTTAAGGTATTTAAAGTTTAAAGTGCTTTAATGGTCAATGAAGTAGGGTTTTGGGTTTAATTTAAGGGTATTTAGGGTTTAAAATGTTTTGTTATCTCCTCACAGGAAGGTTCGAACTCGCACCATGCATCGATGCCTGATATCCATGAAGATGTCAGGGATGAGGGGGAAGATACGTCAGGGATAAGGGGGTGTATGACGATAGTGACGACTCGGATGATGAGATATAGGTTTATGTTTAAGTTTATATTTATATTTATGTTATTTGGTACAATACAGTGAATTATTGTAGGATGTTTGATATTTGCTTATCCTTGTAAGTTTTTGTATGTCAATATTCCGTATATATAAATCCAAGTGGAACAAATATTGAATTATTTGTTATCTTTCACCAACGTACAAGAGTACTATTATTGTTTTGTTGCATTATTTATAAACTAGTGCAACAATTATGAAAATACGTCAAGTAAAATAGGATACTATAGCAACAGTTGGGACCTTTCCCTTTTAGCTCTTTTTTGCTCTTTTAGCTCCACCCAATAGACCTTTATCACCGGAAACCTAGAAATGCACCCCATCACCACCTTTTCAAACCAATCGGCCTACTGCTTCTTGTCACCTCTCTCAATCTAAGGCCGGAAACCAATGGATCCCATCTTTCTTCACCCACCGCAAACAGAGACGAGCTACTGCTTCTTGTCCCCCCTGGATGAGCACGAGAGGGTCCTAATTGAGCTCAATGCATCGATTGTTCTCCACCGTATGTCGGGGGGCACCCTACCATCGCCAGAGCTGCTGCTAGCCATCCTCACTGAAAGATATGGGGGAACAATAGCTAACTGGTCGTTGGCAGCGGTAACGGGTGGTTACCTCGTTAAGGTGCCCGACTGGATCTCACCGAACGACCTTCTCCTGGATGCTCCGCACTGGGAATCCCACAGAGCCCTTCATGTGGCTCCCTGGCAGGCCATGGAATCCTCCTCTGAACTCCCACCTAGTGAAAGGGTTCTGGTTACCATACGAGACTTCCCGCTCGACTTCTGGCACCCGCACTACTTTCGCCAGGCAACAACCTCAATGGGGAGGCTGGTAGGCTATGCGCACCCAAGGGGAAGCATAGTGAACAAGTCTACCCTCAGCATCCTTCTGGAGTGTCATGACAGGAATCTCATCCCTTACAACCTTATGGTGGGCCACAACGACAGGTGCACGCAATGCACCGTCGAGATAGACGGCAGGCAACCACGGCCGGAAGACCACACCCAACCCCCATCAGACCTTCCACCCGACTCATATAGGCACCGGGGACATAGGGAGGTACGCGTGCTCACCACCGCACAGGTCCGATTACTGATCTTCCAACCGGAGTGGCAAAGAAGGGGACTCACTTTACCCCAGCCGTACCCGGACAGAGATAGGGGAACAGCACCGGCGGCGCTGGGCATGGTCCAAACTACCTATGGGTGCACAAAGCTCAATTGTACACCAGGTGCATCCAAGCAGCAAAAATACACAAAGGATGGCGACAGCCCAGTTTTCGGCTGCTTCTCCAAAAAGGATACTACCAAACAAAAAAACTGGCTGCCGTACTTGCCAAAAAGGAACGTTCTGGAACAGTGGCATGCAAAAAGAAACCCCACGCCCTCTCCACCCTGGACAAAAATACCCTTTGGCGCCATTTCAATCACCACACCCACAATACGCCAGACAGCACAAAAGGCCAGCTTTGCCAAAAATTACTCGCAATTGCTATCAAAGCTAACCCAGGACTTACTACATTACCCTCATAAACCCCTCCAAAACCCTAACCGAACAACCATTTCCCTAAAACCCCACACAACCAATCCTACATCCCCAGCACACCAACCTTACCCCCAAAACCATAAACCCTACCACCACCCTAACCTCAACAACACACACCTCCATACAGCACCCCCAAAAATATCAATGGCTTCACCAACGGAGGACGACGAAGCTTTCATAATGAAGTTTGTTGGTTTATCAACCAAAGAAGGCCAGAACAAGGCCATAGCTCTCCCGGCAAATGCCACCACATCCACGAGTTGGGAAACTAGTCTCCTGCTGAGGGTGGTCACGGACCGGGTGGTAATGGATGGCTCCTTTTACAGTGCCATGGCAAATGCTTGGAGGATTGAGGTCAGCTCGGTTTTCAGACAAGTTACTAGAAACTGCTACCTGGCAACCTTTCAATCAGTGGAGGAGATGAATAGAATTAAGTTGGGAGGCCCGTGGACATATCGGGGCGACCTGGTGGCCATGGCAGGAGTTACCTCGCACAAGGATCTCAACCCTGTCACGGTCACGACAGCAGATATATGGATCCAGTTTTTTCATATACCCATCAACTCGGTCACGGAGGAGGGCTTGCTAATCCTTGCGCAGAAGCTGGGGACCCCACTCTCTACACCGGTAGACGGCTTTGTAAATGGCCAACCGTTCACCAAGATAAAGATCCAAATCCCGATTGAACAACCGACGGTGGACAAGCTCTGCTTCACGCATCCGGAGCTGGGTGAGATCACTATTCTCTGTGCTTATGAAAAGCTAACAAGAATATGCAGGTTTTGCGGTCACATTGGTCACGAAATGAACAACTGCCCGGATTACCTCAAGCTCTCCACCATTCTCAGCTCTCCGGCCTATGCAGGGAAATATGATTCCGTGAATTTGCTAACACCAAAGAAAGGCCCATGGATCTGTAACTCGGGACTCATACCAAAGCCCAACAACTGTAGGCCCAGAGAGCACAAATCCTACAGGTCTAAATACCAACAGAACCCAAACCTCAAAAGGCACTTTGAAGATAAAGGTCCAACCAACGAAAACCCAGAAAAGCCCATTCTCATGATCACTGGTGAGGCCCAGCCAAGTAACCAGCCACAAAGCAGACAGCACTCACCCATATCAAACCTCCCAAACCCAAAGAAGCCCAAGCCGGCGAGGCAGATATCGCCGGCCAATTTTTTATGAATATCCTATCGTGGAACTGTCGGGGTAGCGGGGGCACGACAGTATCCACGTTAAGCCGTTACCTTCGTTGCACAAAGGCTAGCGTTGCGTTTATTTCGGAAACTAGGTGTGGTACAAATAAAGCTCTTCAAAGAATTAAAAATCTGCCTTTGTGTAACTCAATTGTCGTCTCATCTGAGGCCACTTCGGGCGGACTTTGGTTGGTCTGGGGTGATGACATTCAAATAGAAGAGTTGGAAAAAAACAAAAATATGATAGTGGCAAGAATAATTGAGAAAAAACCAAAAAGAAATTGGCTCTGCGTGGGGGTCTATGGAGATCCTAACCGGGTGGACAATCCAATTATTTGGCAGCAGTTGGACCAGTACATACAGGATGTTGATGAGCCAATTTGCCTAATGGGGGACTTCAACGCAATCAATTCGGTCTCTGAGAAGTGGGGAGGGTCGCAGCAAATGAGCACGGCAAACCGGGCATTTAGGACTTGGATAAGTACATCCGGGTTGATAGATCTCGGGCACCACGGCCCGGCCTACACGTGGTCGAATAAGAAAGAGGGAAATGCCAACATCTCGGAAAGATTAGATCGGGCATTGGGAAGTCTAGAATGGACCATGCAATTCCCAAACACCTCTGTCTTTCACTTGCCCCGGTTCCAAAGTGACCATCTACCCATCCTCATACGAACGGAGCCTCCGGTCAAACAACCAAAAAGGAAGTTCAAATGTGAAAATTGGTGGCTGTACAGGGAGGGGTTCCAGGAGGTATGCCGGACAATACTGGAAGAGGGGTGCTCGGACTGGGGGCAACTGCAAAACAGCTTCCGGAGAAAGGTCAAACAGTGGGTAAGGAAAACAGAAACACCCGATGCGATGCTACGACAAATTGAAGGAAAAATGAGGGACCTAAATGCAAAACCGCCGGACCAGGTTCTGACAAGTGCCGAAAACGAATTGCAAGAGCAACACCGGCAGTGCCTGGCTTTGCAAGAGCACTACTGGTATCAAAGATCTCGTATCCAGTGGGCTTTGTTTGGAGACAACAATACTGCTTTTTTCCATGCCTCAGCCGTGACAAGGAGGAGAAGGAATACAGTCAGGGCGATTATTGACAGTACGGGGGCATGGGAAACAGAGGATAAAAGAATCAGGCAAATCTTTGTCGAGCACTTCAGGCACATTTACAGGAAAGGTAATAGAACTAATGTGTTTTTAATCTATGAGCAGGAAATGCTAGACGGGCTCCCACAAATCCCGATGGCAGTGCATTCTCACTTAACAGCGGACCCAACAGACATGGAGATCCACCGGGCTCTCATGACACTCGGCCCGGACAAAGCGGCAGGCCCCGACGGCTTTAATGCCCGGATAGTGCAAACCCACTGGGAGGTATTCGGCCCTGCAATTCTCAGGGAGGTCAAGGCCTTCTTTCGCACGGGCCAAATGAACTCCAAAACAGCCCGCTCTAATCTGGTATTAATCCCTAAAACTGATGAGGCCTTCGATGTGGGCCAATATAGGCCTATATCCGTCTGTAACCTGGTGTATAAACTTATTTCCAAGATAATCTCTATCCGATTAAAACCATTCATTGGAGGATGCATATCCCCGGCGCAGTCAGCTTTTGTACCGGGAAGAACCATCTCTGATAATGTAATTCTGCTTAGAGAGGTTCTTCATTCTTTCAATATGAGAGGATACACAAGGGAGGAGTTCTGTCTCAAGGCTGATTTATCAAAAGCTTTCGACCGGATGGATTGGTCGTACCTGGAGGATGTCATGCATTTGTATGGATTCCCAACAAAATTAATCACCTGGATAATGAGCTGTGTTCGGTCTGCGGAGTACTCAGTAATCATAAACGGGAGGGGTGACGGGTATTTCAAGCCCGAATGCGGTTTGCGTCAGGGTTGCGCATTATCCCCGTATTTATTCATTTTGGGTATGGATTTGTTAAGTAGACAGCTACAGCACCTGGTGAACAAGGCGGGATTAACAGGAGTAAGACTGGCGCCCCGGGCAAACCCGTTAACTAGCTGCGTTTATGCGGACGACTTGCTGCTTTTCGGGGCAGCCACAGCACAGGAGGCACAAACAATTAAACAGGTACTGGATGATTTTGCCGCGGTCTCTGGACAAATAGTTGGCCCCCAAAAGAGTAACATGTGGTTTAGCAAGGCAACGAGACAGGAGATTAGAGGGCAGATCCTGACAACCCTGGGGGTGCCCCCGGATAATCGATCTGACACCTATCTAGGAGCTCCCATCTCCACTTCAAGGGGATCTTATGACTTCCTAATTGAGAAATTCGCGAATCGACTGCAATCCTGGAAGAGCAAAGCTCTGTCACAGGCGGGAAGAGTGGTACTTATCAAGTCTGTTTTGCAATCGATTCCAATTTACTCCATGGGAACGATAAAGGTGCCAAACCCGGTTATAAAGGAGATAACGGGTCTGACCAGAAGATTTTTCTGGGGGGTAATGGATAAAAAGAGATTCATGTGCTACGTCTCTTGGGATAGAATTACACAGCCTTTGAACCAATGAGGCCTGGCGATTAGGGATTTCAGTTTGGTAAACGATGCCCTTCTCATGAAAGCCCTGTGGCAGGTGGCTAGTGGGTCGGAGGCAATCTGGGTCCAAATAGCAAAGGCTAAATACCTTCCCAGGTCTGAATTATGGATGTCGAAAAGAACATACAAATGTTCGGCCCTCTGGAAAGGAATCATGCATCTCAGAGAGCAACTCAAACCTATGACAACATGGCAAATAGGCACGGGGGCGTTGTGCAAGGTGTTCTCGGATGCATGGATACCGGACCAAGTTCTGCCTCAACCGAGTCAACCGGGTCTGAAGGACATGAGAGTGATAGAATTGGTGAACCCACAGACAGGAACTTGGGACACCGGGTTGCTGATGGAACTGATTGGACACCAGGGATGCCTGAAAGTCTTGTCGGAGGTAACACCGCCGAGGCAGGGGGCGGGAGATGACCGAATAATCTTCAAACCTTCCACTAGTGGAGGTTTCTCGGTCAACAGATGCTATAAAACTATGACGAAGTCGGTACGAAGATCGGGTACCGGAACGGTAACAACGGGGCCCTCAGGGGGAAAAATCTGGGATGTAATTTGGAAGAGAAAGGGGGTCCTACCACGGTTACGAATATTTCTCTGGAAGGTAGTCCAAAGTGCGCTGCCCCTGGGTGAAATATTGCGTGCAAGAACATCAAAGGGAGAGGCCGGTTGTGACAATTGCGGGGATGAGACAGAGACCACACACCATATGCTGTTCGGTTGCCCTTTTGCTAGAGCCTGTTGGTTGGCTAGCCCGTTATCAATCCGATCCCTACAACTCCCAACCGACATGGAAGAATCATTGTATGGATTGGCACAAATTACATCTGACGACCAATGGGTCTCGGCAACAAGTGTAATGTGGGCAATATGGAGAAGCAGGAATGATAGGCGGTATAGAGGTCAGAAACCGGAGATTGAAACCTTCAAAAGATATCTAACTTCGGCCCAGGCTGAGGCGAAGATGGCAAAAAATAGCAATGCGAGGCAGGGGCATCATACGGTAACCACAGAGGAATCATACGCGCCTGAAACACAACAGGGGTATGTGTGTCAAGTTGATGGATCTTGGATTCATAGCTGGACGGCAGGAATTGGTTTTCTTTTGACCTGGGGGGATGCGCTGGTGGCATACAGGTCGGCTGGAGTTAAGGCATGCTGTGCAATTCAAGCGGAAGCCGCGGCCTTGCAGGAAGCGCTTCTATACGCGCACAACAACGACATTGAGTCCTGCACTTTCTACACAGATTGTAAGTCGCTGGTAACATGCTGCACGGCACTCCAACCTCCCCTGGAGGCGGACTGGCGTGCTTACAAGGAGATGTTCGACATCTGGGCGTTCCTCAAAGAAACTGGGTACCAATGCAGGTACAGAAGTCGAAATCTAAATATGGAGGCGGATAGTCTGGCAAGAAGAGGGAGCAGAACAGGTGAAGACTACATTGGTTTCACGTTCCCTATGTTTCAGGAATAGAGGAAATGTCAATTGTATTTTTGAGGGTTTCTAACTTTATCAATCAGACAGGGATGAAATGTAACAAGGATAGTTCTATGAAAGCCTACGGGCATGTTCTAATGCAAAAAAAAAAAAAAAAATAAATAGGATACTATGAATTCTATAAATTAAAGGGTGGGCGTTTTGTCCAAACGGCTTTGGACAAAGTATCATCCAAAGCCATACCTAAACTGTCCGATCTGTATCAAAATTCGTACAGATATTTAGATTCAATGAGCCATTTAAATTTATTAAGTTTTAAATATGTTTGCACGAATCTCAATGAAAATCGAACGTTTAAGCTTGAATTCAGATGAGGCTTTATCCAAAGCCCTTTGGACAAAACTCATTCCCTAAATTAAATAAGCATGATGTCCCACATATATCCAAATTGGTTGCATATTAATAAACATTTTTATTGAAAAGGGCAACGCTGTCCAACCCAACCCAAATTACAAATTGAAAAGTTATAAATTAGTCAAGCTAATTCTTGAAAATTGATGAGTTTACTGAGTGGGTTAGGAAAATTATAAAATTATAGATATTTTAATGGAGTCTAGAGATTTTTATAGGAATTATAAATAAGGTTTCTTGATTTTCATTTTGAACAAAGGAAGCAAACGAAGCAAACAAGAAAACAACAAATGAGATTATAGGGAAGCGAATCGGTACATTTTATATCTTGTAGACAATTTGCAAAAAATATAACAATTTATATTGTTATATCGGATAAAATAATAGAAAATAAAGAAGTAATAATGGGCTCAACCAGAGCTGCACATATATGACGCGGCCCAAAAGAATTATTCCTCATTGTTTAGTTCTCTTCCTCCATCAAACAACAGCCCAGCCCAATTAATTACATGTGTCTAAATTAATCATTGAATCGGACATTACACACCGACACAAAGTGCCAAAAGGGACACCGACACACAGAGCACAAACACAGATTGATTTTGCAAAATACATAGATTATGTTGGTTTTTCTTTAGGGTAATTATATCTTCCCCCATCTATCCATACCCCATTTCATCCCCCAACTATCCATACCCCATTTCATCTCCCAACTAACTAACTAACTTTTCTAACTATAATTCAAAATTCTAACTACCTAATGGCCCTACAAATTAATTACTCAATTTTCTCCATTTATTTCTTTCCTCTTTCTCCCTCCCTCTCCCACCTCTCCCACCTCTCCCTCTCCACCTCCGCCTCCACCTCCGCCCGCCTCTCCCACCTCTCCCTCTCGGCCTCCCTCTCCCACCTCCACCTCCGTCTCTCACCTCCGTCTCCCACCTCCCACCTCCGCCTCCGCCGGAGTAGATCCATCACTGTCGACCGCCGGGTCAGATCCGCCTCCGCCGGGTCAGATCCGAGTTATTTGCAAAGAACAAAGCTTCATTAATGGTGAATTAGAACAGTGCGTACTAAGTACATACTGATGAATACTTAATGTTTTAGAGATGAATACTTCAACGTTTATGGATGAATACTTAATATCTTAGGCATAAATACTTTAACTTATATGTATGAATACTTGATATCTTATGGATGAATACTTTTTATTTGTTTGGTATGCACATATGTTTGTAATACTCTTGGTACATTAACTATTTACACTTACACGATGAGGATGAATACTTGCTTAATGCGGGATGAATACTTGCATGACGAGGTGTGAATACTTGTGCAACGGACAACTCGAAAGTATGTCATCATGGATCTCATTTGAAAGAGAAAATTGTGTAGAAGACATTCGTGGTTTTAGATTTGCAAAATTCCTCACAGATCATCAGAAATATTGGTTAGATTGAACGGAGAAAAAAAAACCCACCTCTAAAAACGTGTAAAAGATGAGTGATTGATGTGTCCAAATATGCTTCTATTGCAAAGATGAATACATTTATATAGATGGATGAATGCTAGTTGTGTTACAGATGAATACTTTTTTGCAAATTTCTAAAATGAGCTGAAGGTAGTTAGAAGTCCCCCCACTTAATTAATGCGCTGACGGTTATGCGGTCCCCCACTTAATTAATGCTCTGACAGTTGTACAGTTCCCCACACGTGTTGTTTGTCCCCTACTTTCTTGTTGTAATATATCCAAATATGTTTCTATTGCAAATGTGAATACCTTCATATAGATGGATGAATACTAGTTGTGCTACAATGAATACTTCTGCAAATTCCTAAAATACACTGACAGTTATAAATTCTAACTAACTAACTACTTTAATTAATGCAACTGACGGGGGATGAAACGGGGGATTGTTCACGGGGGAGAGCTAGGCGGACCCTTTTCTTTATTATTTTTTCAATCCTGTAGAGTACTAATTTAAAGTAAATGGTTTTAATTTGTGAATTAGATTACATTTTGCTTTTTGAGAATGCTGAAAGAGCTTAATACTATTAGTCTATTGCTATATTTAGAATCATGAAATTGTTCAGGTAAATCGAATAATTTATGGTGTGTTTGTACTTAATCATTTCATAATGAATTCATTATTTTAGCGGTTTTGGTTGGCAAATAAATACAGAACATATCTGTAATTATTCTATAATTTTCCTCCTTATTTTCAATAATACAGGTTTTATAGCTGTATAAAGAATTGCATAAATCTCTACAGGACGAGAAAATTTGAGCCATCTAAGAATTAACATAAGCATAAATCTGACAAGTTTATATAATTTACCATGACATAAGCATACAAAAGTGGCCTTGAAAGACATGATCTGATCTCGTCCCAAAAGTTGATTGCATAAGTATGATAACATCAGTAAGGTAAGAAGCACATCTAAAACTATTGCAAAGAATATTTTAGGAAGCGGGACAGTGTTGATTTTGCGGAATATAAAACAGTGATGATTTGTGAAATTGTATATTTCAATCTGAATGGTAAAATGTTTACAATTGTGAAAGAAAAAAAAAAAGCTGTTGAGAATTGTAATGGTTGTCTAGTTTTGTACTGTTGCCTATAATTTCTAAAAAAGGAAAAATTATTTACCTTTATTTACCAAATTTAGTTGCTCTTCTTTATTATTAAAATAGCCTATATATGATGAACTAAAACCCTTAATGGGTCTTTGAGGCTATTATTTGTCCCTAATCCTATTTATTTTCAACAGACAGCGTTCTGAAAAGATAGATGGCACAACATTCACACTTCCAAATCAAGTTCTAAAAAAAGACGGGGCAGCGTTCTTCCAGTTTATGGTACAAAAGTCTCCTTTTCAGGGGTAGGTATTTGCTTATGGTGGCAAATCATTGTAATTTGTCGTGCTCAAAGGATTTTGTCATCGATGGTAGTCCTGAATTAATTTGAAGCGTCTATAACACAGATATACTCCCCAATAGGTGCACAGCAAAATTAGGCTGATCTGGTAAAGGAGCAAGACAGCTGATGTAACTTTTCATGTTGATTTGAAAATTGGTCTTTTATGTGCCATAGATCAATACTGGCAGCATGATCCCCTGTATTTAAAGCAGATCTTTTTGGAAAAATATGGCCAAGACGATGCAACAATATTTTAATATGGCAGACATGTGCCCCGAGGTTTTCGAGGCAATGCTTCAATTCATATGTATTGATTCTTTTTGCTGTTGCAAGTCTGAGAAGTCATCGATGGAATCGACACAATATTTGTTTACAGCAGCTGACAAATACGCAATAGAAGGGTTGAAGGCAATATGTGTGGATAAGTTATGTGGATCGATTTCACTTGACACGGTAACTACTTTGGCTTTGGCTGAGCAGCACAACTGACCTTGGCTCAAAACTATTTGCACTTTCTTCTGTAGATGTCAAAGCCCTTATGTTATGATTTATTTGTGTCGAATAACTTTCTCTTCAAGAAACTTCTTCTGTACACTTTCTTGTACGAATTATCGTCTCATGATACTCTGCTTATAAGAACAGAGAAGCGGAATGAAGTTCTAATTGTTGCATGAATTATCTGTAATGTCTTATCGAAGTACACTTTCTTTCTTATAGGTACAACGTATGTATTAAAAATATCAAGTACTCATCATTTGCTTCAGTATCAAAATTGTTGATTTCAGCTATCATCTTGAGAAGTTGAGGATTTTATAATTAGGAAACTGCCATGACAAAACAAACATTCTAATATACCACATGATAAAACATACACGAGAAAGAAACGGCGAGCTATATATGACTTGAAAAAATATCAGCAATTAAGATTTTCTTCATATCATAGCATTTCTAGTTCCCGTATATTTTTGAAAAATTTACCAAAAAGCATGTTCCAGATTCATAATGAAAATTAAACATGAAACGAAAGAAAATCATGTCTTAACACACTCAAAATTCATTTAGTTGTCCAAAAGAATAAACATTTTTACACACTTCAACAAAGGTTTATCGCACAATGCACATGCGCGATAACCGTTTATTACAATAGAACAATAAGACCAAACATAAGAACAAGTTAAAATAGGTAGCAACAATAGCAAAGAAAAATATTTGATACAATAAAAGCAAACTTAAATATTCCATTGCTTGAAGCACATCAAAGCGAAGGCACATTTGACAAAAGAAAAGAACTGACTGGAAAGGTACCTTCTTCAATTCGTAGTAGAGGATGACCGCATCTAAGGACCTACATGAGATATGGTATTTCAAGAGAGAAAAGTAAATGGAATAAGCTTATAATTAATCAAATATAATTAATAAGAGCATTTGGATATCTAAAAGAAAGAATTTTAATTTACTGCACCCTAACCGTATCAATAATGAGACCTCCATTTTGCCCCCAATCAGACCAATCTCGGAAGAACATGCACTTCGAGAAACACTAAAAGCAAATCAGAGTTATAAGGGTTCTCCAATCAAGATCCATCTTTTCTTTTTGGACTAAAAACCAAAACAACCAACACTTACAAAACTACAAATACAGAAGTTGCCACACAAAAACACAACCAACCAATATACTTCTACGTACAAAACACATGCAATACTGATTTTTTTTGTTTTTCAATTTCTTTTTTTTTTTAATTTTCTGCTTTTTATCATTTTTTTCTTTTTTTTCTTTAACAAAATAGCAAATACAAAGCATGAAGCAGGAGACCATAAGTGAGAAGCTACGGGAAACTCATCTATTGTTTTTTTCCTCTTCTTTTATTTCCGGCACAATTGAAACTTCATCTTGAAACTACAAATAGTTGAATAAACTGTTGATTAATGTTTGCAGTAGAACCAAAATTACAAACAATCCAACCAACAGATAGAGAAAAACACATTAATTAACTTCATATTTTAATCCAACCAACATATTATATATCTTGATGTGCCGATAATATATTAAGTATTTTTAAAAATCTGGTATTTCTTTATGATGATTAATTAAATTTGTTAACAATTTTGATAATATTTTTTCAAATCGAGATAAAAGAGTTTTCAAAAATAGAAAAAATAATCATAAATATGTTGTACTAATTATGGATTGACTATGTATTAAATTAGATGTAATTTGAATGTTATTTGATATTTCATCAAAGTTCTTCACATATAATCCGTTGTAAATTTCAAGTTGCTTGATAAACTGTAAACTTATCAAATGCCACCATTTATAATATGCACGATATAAATTAATATGGTGTAAATCACATTCCAAATATTAGATTTTCAAAATTAATTATTTTTTTTACTACAATTAAAATTACCAACTTAATCCATATTGTCGTTAGATTCCGACCCTTTTAAAATTTATCGCTCGAAAAGCATTGCAATAGGACTAGGTAAACGTGCAAATAGCTATTCTTCATTTTATGATCGTTTAAAACATGATTCAATGGAGAAATATTTAGTTCCTATTTTGCAATTCATAATATTTTTTTTTTGTAAGATATACGTACTGGACGTGAAGAAACAATAATAATATTTATATATTCATTTTTTAGACAATCTGATCATTATCCAATTGATCACTAAATCAGGTTCAACTAAAACAATTATTCAACTTCAGGGAGGAAAACACAGTATAGACCGCGCCGTTGGATCAATATCCAAAAGGTTAGAACAGTCTCAAATTCCTTGTGAAAAATATCAGAAAAGCATCGTGGGCCCCACATTGTTGCATGCATTATTTTACAATGCGGTACAAGATCACACTTATTTGAGTACAAAGACTGTTTGTTTTATAAGTTTAATCTTATTTGATATGTAAATTGTTGATATATGATATTTTATTATTTAATAAATCTAAGATTATACTAGTACCTTATCATATTATAATATATTTTACTAAAATTCTTCTTCAAAAGAAAAATCCCTACTTAATTAATACATAAGTTTTCTTATTTAAATAGATGCCATGCAGGATGGTATATATAGACGACTTAAGAGTAAATGATTACTGATATATCTATTTTTTTTATCAAAAATGTCAATTAAGTTCTTAAAAGTTTAATTTATAAATATGATCCAACATGTGATCAACATACTCATGACACATTTTGGGTGGCAATATATCTTAATTAGTAAAGGGATCTGCAATTATAAAATATGTGTCAATAATATAAAAAGAGGAGCCTCACCGATTTATTTTCTATATTATAAAAAATTCAAATATATAACATTAATTAGATCGTCAAATTTGAAAATCTAGTACTTAGCAGGTGAAGGCTACATATAATTAATGTCTCAATAAACAAGGTTGATTTAGTTTATTGTTAAATTAATAGCATGCTTAGAACTAAAAGAAGTGCATCTTTGACTGTCAGTTTCCCATTATCTGAATTCTGGAATAAAATAGCATGCCCAATGCAACTTAATTTATAATTCTTTTTAATCCGGAACTTTGCCTAATGACCCATGCATTAATAAATATTATCAAGATTAGGTATCGTCTAACAATACTGCCATACACCACAACTCATGGTTTTTTCTCCTTTTGATCATATTCTGAGGATATATAAATGTAATTTCTTTCAACGATATATATATTACTAAAGTTGATTTACAAAAAATAAAAAACATAAATTTAAAATATATTTATAATTATGTAATAAATAGGTTTTACTAGATCTTTGAAATATTTTTTTATTTTGTAATTTCATATAGATGCATGTAATCCAGAAAAATTTATACACAACATAATGTAAAGTTCATATTCTAGTCCAAAAGGAAATTAAAATAACAGAAAACAATACAATAAGTCCTACAAGATAGTTTTTGCTTAAACATTTATTATGTACCTTCTTTCTTAGGAATCGGGAGGGGTCTGAAGGCAGACCAATTTTTGTCCAAACTATCTCATAGCCATCCGAACCGTATCAGAATTCGCACATACAAAGATCGGATGGCTCTAACCTGACATATATGAGACCAAATTTGATCTAATGATCATCGAGCCGCCCCTAACTCTTCAAGTTTTATCCCTCCGACAAGATAAAATGAGAAAAATGCCCTGCATGTTGCCATGATCTCCCTTTTTTGTTTCAATTAACACCGTACAGCACTCAACTGTTAGAGGTCTACAATTATTTTTGAAGAAAAAGAGGTCTACAAATTGGATCCAGTGAGCTTCTACAACTCATGATACGAGTGAGATTTGTTCAGTCCGTTTTATTCTGATATGAATTTTTAAAGAGGTTATGTGCATTTAAGACATGTTTAATTATTTCCGTTCATTTTATTCTTATATAAATTTGAAAGAGTTCATGCGCATTTAATACATGTTAGTATGAGATTTGTTCGGGCCGTTTTATTCTGATACGAATTTTAAAGAAGTGATGTGCATTTAAAGACATGTTTTGCATAAAATTATGTTCGCCTTGAAGGTAGCTGCTGAATATTAGAGTGGCGGTGTTAAATGTTTAATATTTACGGTTTTAATGTCAAGGTTTAATTTTATTTTATGCAAAAGAAAAAAAAATCGGCTATAGATGATGATCTTTTTTCTTATGAGTGGGAGGTCTTTCGATATTTGGCTGTTATTAATGAAAAATTTCTGAAGAGTATATATAGTTTTACTGTTTATTTTTCCATACAAAGTGACGCTGCTAAATTCTTTTATGTGCCGAATAATATATTGAGTATTTTTAAAAAGGCTGGTATTTCTTGATGATGATTGCTTAAATTTGTTACTAATTTTGATAATATTTTTTCAAATCAAGATAAAAGAGTTTTCAACAATAGAAAAATAATCATAAATATGCTGTACATATTATGGATTGATTGTGACCATTTTAAAATTAGTTGATTCATTTCAAATCACATTTCAAAAATTAGATCTTCAAAATTAGTAATATTTTTTATTACAATTAAATTGCCAACTTAATCCATATTCTAGATTCCGTTTAAAATTTATCACTCCAAAAGCATTGCAATAGATAAACGTACAATTAAATAGAAAATTATTATGCATAGATCAAGGCGTACTGAATTCTCATGAGCAAACAGAAAAGTTTTAATAGGGTGTCAACAAAATGGAAGAATTCACTGATATGTAGTGGAGTATTATGTCATCTATATTAAAACAATGTTATGAAATGAAAAATCAAAGATGTCGCTATGAAAAACAGTACATTTCTATGAACTTCTTAAGAAGATATACGTATACTTATTTCTATGAACTTGTAGAGCTAACACCAATTGCAAAACATTAATTTAAACCTTACCTATAGAAAATAACTATTTTTGAATAGTTGATGCAGGAGCACCTGATTAAGACGATTAATTCCAGCAAGAAAATCAGAATATTATTTACTTAGTTTACCTTTATGGCAATCTTGTCGATTTAGATTTTTATTTCTGAATTAAGCCTATGGACAGCAGCTCCCTGTTGTCTAATTTATGTTTTAGTAATTTGAATTATTTCTATGATATGTTGCCAAATATTAGTAGCTTTCCTAATTATTTTCTGCATTGAGTAATAGCTATATAACCCGGCTTGTGGGTGAAAAGAAAAGAACAATTTTTCTGGATGTTTTTCTATAAAATTAAGGAGAGACAATTCTCCCTTTTATTTTGGTGTTCTCTCAAATTTATTCTCTGAAGATTATCGGTATCACACGCCTATAGAACAATTATCAGTTCTACGCGGCGTCAATAGTCTACAAGTATTTCGAAAAAAATGTACGGACCAAAGTACGGAAAAATGTATAATTTTATCTATAAGTACATTTTCATATAATAATTAGGTTGAACGGTTTAGATCAACATTTGAACTTTGAAAACGGAGATATTAATTGCTCCAAAGTACGGACCAATGTGCGCTATGCATAGTACTATAACCACTCAATGAAAAGATAAAGGAATAGGTTCGGGTACCAGACCTACTTTTGGGTCAGATGGGCTGTAGGACCATCCGATCTACTTTAAGATCCATTCGCACAAAAATTGATGCGAGCATACACGGATATTAAAGTGGAGCCTTAAAGCGGATCGGACGGTCCTGCAGCCAACCAATTGAATCTAAAGTAGGTCCGCAGTCCAAAGAAAAACAAAGAGAAGTAATTATGAGCTCCTTGCGAGAAGAGTAAATATATGGCTCGGCCCAAAAGAATTATATTTTAATTGGGCAACCTATATCCATTAGCCCACTATTTACCCAATCCCAACAGAGACACATCTAAAGAGTATGAGAAATTTTAATTTTGTTTTTCATTATGCTCAGTTAATGGGCTTTTGTGGCATGTGCCTATGCTTTTGTATTGCTGCACTTTGTGCTGTATTGGAGTTGTAATAAGTGGTTGAATATGTTGTGGTCTTATACTTTTGACCAGGCTGGTATTGGATGAATTTTGAGGTAGGATTGTGTTTTCAAAGGCAGGAGGTCAATGAGGTAATTAGGTGGATCTGAGATAAGTACCATTGCTTAGCTCTGTACCAGTTTACTGGTACAGTATGAGCTGGTATTTGGGTACCTGTCAATGACAGATTATATATTCTGAGACCTTTCCGAGCCTATTGGGTTTTACTGGGGGTTTTAGTTCATTTTTCCGTTAGTTACAAAATTGTAAACTCAGTTTATTGATAATATAGATTGGACATTTTTCCTTTCTTTCAAAAAAGAGTATGGGAAGTGTAAAAGGTATTATCCTCATTGTTTTTTTGAGTAAAATATTGTCCTCATTGTTTGGTTCTCTTCCTCCACAAACGACAGTCGATAGCCCACCCCAATTACGTGTGACAAAAGCAATTGTTGAATCAGATACTCGTATCCACACCGACACCGAAACCGACACAATCACTGAGCACAGTGCCAAAAGGCCCAAACCAAAACCAACCCCTGTTGCCGATTCGACGCGCGTGAAGAGATTCGGCGATAATTCTTTCCTCTATCGCTTCTCCATTTTTAGTGCACGCCAATCGATGTGAAAGACTACTACTCCGTTATACGCCACAACTTAGACCTAGGTACGGTCAAGTGCCGGCTCGAGGTGTAATGGGAGGACTGGTACCGACCATAATTTTACTCTAGAGGAAATGGGAGGACTCCTTTCATGGTGGGCACTGGTACCGACCATAATTTTACTAACTGTTGTAAATTTCAGGTCTATAATTTCAGATTTATTTCATGATAAAAGTAAATACACCGTGCTAAGGCAATTGCCGATAGTTGTTAGGCGCCTTAATTGTACTAATTGTTGCTCAGTGGTGTTTATAAGAACAATGTTGCTTGTATCATACTAGATGAGAATGACAAATCCATCTTTAAAATATAATTTATAATGAATTTGACTAAATTTCACTGAACTTTTTATCTTGACGTCAGTTTGTAAACAGTACAGAATGACGACTGGTGACATGTACCTGCAAATTTCCAGATCCCCTAAATAGAATTAAATTAATCCCTAAATATTCAATTTCAAACACAATTACGGCATCTATACTCCGTTCTAAAGGTTATCTATTCTAATATTTGCATTAATTTCTATTTTCTTGTCATTGCACTCAGTAATATCATTGCTTGCTGTTCCTTTTTCCTCTTTCTGAAGGTGGGAGATACATGACATGGTTGGTAGAGGATGCGAGTAGAAAGAGAAAATTTGTGCTTCTTACCGAATCCTTTTAAAGTCCTTGGGCCCGTATTAATTAGCTGTACTAGTTATGTTAGTACTCTCATGCTGCTAATTATCCTATTTCTTAAGCATATGCAGTAATAGATTTGTTATTTTTGTTTTCCTGTATTTTTAATCTGAATCATCTAATCATCTTCATCAATCACAAGAGAACAAGTTGGTGATTTCCTTCCATCTATTGCTGAGTTCCTAAATGCATGCTCTGCCCATCAAATTCGTTTGGCATCAGACAAGTGTATCTTTTCTTCTTTTCCTCTTTCTGAGTCTAATTCAACATACCTTTGTACTGTTTTGGTTTCACGGCATTGATCAAGTTGCGGGAAATGATTTATACTATTCTGGGGGCTTTTGAAGGCTTATCTAATCATTATTTTCTTAGTTGGCTTCTTTTGTGCTTTATTTCTTATGAAATATATGGTTCATCACTTATTAGTGGTTAATGATGTCATAATAGCACGTACTCAGTAAATTTTCAGCATAACTGTGATTAACGTGGTTGTTCTTATATAGGAAAAAACTTTTTCTTTTGGAAGTTACTATTCTGAAATTGACTCTGTATATTTTATACTTCAAATTTGAGCCAAGGAAAAATTGGTTGTTAAAGTTACTGGCATAATTGCTAAATCGAGTGTAATCTTATTTGTAAATATGCTTTTAGGTTTTCTATTATACAGAGGGATCAGCAGAGCTCAAATGGGGTCTCCGATGCGACAGTGCAGCGATACCAGACATGGTGCTCTCCAAGGCATTCTATACATCCGCAATATTGAGATGGCACCTTGTGTTTAACTAATAGGTGGGATACATGGTGATAAAATGAAAGGCTGGTAAGAACTGGATAAGGAAGCAGTGTGTGACTGAGGAATGGTGTCAGGGGATTGTGCTGTTTTGGGGGCTTAATTTGTTGCCATCTTTAATTTCCCCAAGAAAACATCATAATACCTAATATATAAAAAAAAAAACTTAATTTTTTTCTTTCATCCCCATTCAATTATTTAATCTTTTATTTAGTTATTTTAAAAGTAGAATTGACAATTATATCGTACTTTTATAGATCCTTACTCAAACGAAGTGTTGCTCAAAACCAACTTTTGGTCTACCGGCAAAGTATAGTTATTAGCGCAATATATGCTAAGGATTAATTAGTTCCATTTCAGCCATTTCAGCCACATAATTAGTGCAATAAGTGTTGTCCTAAAAAAAGACATTAATTAGTTCCAATTCAGCCACATGTATGATAAGGATTAATTAGCGCAATTATACTTGCAATAAAAGCGGGCATGGACTTGAAACATTCTTGTAGGATACAAACAAACATCTTTCTTAGTTCATCAAATATGAAAAAAAAATGCATATAAAGTAGGCAGCTAGTAATTGGAATTTTTTTTAATAACGGTATGGGGTCCAATCCAACTATGAAGAAGAGTTATTTGGTATGTATTATTTTTACGGTAATTAATACAAAAATCATACTTGATGATTATTAATCATCCATTTAACCATATATTATTTGTATTGGGATTTTTCTAACATTTTGTATAGTAGTATTATTTAGATAAGTAATTGATATTTATTAATATCAAGATCAACAACTGTATACATTTTGTTTATATAATGGTAGTATGCACATGTTAACTTAGTATATTATTGAGTGCTATTTTTCAATATGTTGAATTTGATAATTTATCCACTAGTTCCGAAATATTTACTATAAAAAAATTTGGATAGGATTAATAATATAATAATATAATAATAATTATTAAATGTTTCAGACCCACCCATTTATAGTATGCATGTCAAGATAATTTTTTATCTGAGCTGACTTGAAGAGTCATAGGTCAACTTAATCCTACTTGTTTTATATAAATTTTTATTGATATATATGTGGTCGATAATATTTGATAACAAAATATCCGATAGACAACCCCAAGTCCCTCAGCCACTCAAGCAAACAACCAGGGACAGTGTTCCCCAATGAATCTGGGAATAACCAGCAAACGAACATGTCCATGATGTAAGCTCGGGTCCACCGATCTACCATCTCGACATCAGCATCTGCATCTAGGACTCCACTATAAATTTGAACTAATTTAGTCAAAATTGTGAAAAGTTCCAATTGCCCTGAACCGCTCCCGCAATTGATCTGGACATCAACTTTCTTTTCTCTCTAATTACACACTCATCTTTTACACATTTTTAGCAGTGAGTTTTTTTTCTCCATTTAATCTCGTCAATATTTCTGACGATCTGTGAAGAATTTTGCGAATCTAAAACTACGGACATCTTTTACGTAATTTTCTCTTTCAAATGAGATCCATGATGAAGTACTTTCGGGTTCTTCGTCGTTCAAGTATTCATACCTCGGTATGCAAGTATTCATAACTTGTCAAGTTCATCTCTAATATGTCGAGTATTATTCTCTAAAATGCTGAGTATTCATACTTACTCAGTAAAGTGTGAATATTTATGTTGTTAAGTATTTATGAGAAATCCACAGACGTGTCTTGGGCATTAACTACCTGGGGAACAACTACCGACCTGGGGGACAGCAAACGTCGCTTGAAGGCGACCACGATAGGAACCACATGCAGAAAATATCGAGTATTCATACTTACTTAGTAAAGTGTGAATATTTATGTCTAAAATGAGATCCAAGATGAAGTATTTATCCATGATGAAGTATTTACTCAGTAAAGTGTGAATATTTATCTTTCAAATGAGATCCATTGAAGTATTTATCTCTAAAATTTCAAGTATTCATCTCTAAAATGTCAAGTATGCATATCTAAAATGCAAGTATTCATAACTAAGATACTAAGTATATCTAAAAAAGCTAGACATCAACTTCTTTAATCTCTCTCACCACATACCCATCTTTTACATCTTTTACACATTCTTTAATAATGGTATGAAGAAGAGTTATTTTGTATGTATTATTTTTACGGTAGTTAATACAAAAATCATACATGATGATTATTAATCATCCATTTAACCTATATTATTTAATGGGATTTTTATAACATTTTGTACAGTAGTATTATTTAAATAAGTAATTGATATTATTAAATAACAAGATCAACAACTGTATACATTTTTGTTTATATATAATGGTAGTATGCATATGTTAAATTTTATATTAATTAGCACTCTACAATATTTCTGAAAATCACGAGTCTTCCATAGTTCCGAAATATTTATGACACAACTATGTACGAAACCCAAACATTTATATATAGTATACGTACATGTTAATAAGGGGTGGCAAAAGTTTGGATAGGATTAATAATATAATAATAATTATTGAATGTTTCGGACCCAACCCATTTTATAGTATGTCAAGATATTTTTTTATCTGAGCTGACCTGACGAGTCATAGGTCAACTTAATCCTACTTGTTTTATCTAAATTTTTATTTATATATGTTCGTTAATATTTGATAACAAAATATCCGATAGACAGCTCCAAACGTGTTGCGCGCTCTCTACGGTCTATGACACCCCGAATGAAGTCTTCCATGAAATGAAGGCTTCTTATTTTCCTCCGAACCCAGCCTTATCCAGCTGGCCGTGATTGTTGCGTTATTGATTATTGAATGTACACGCAGCATGATTAAATCACAGATGACAGGTAGGTAACACAGGTAGGTAGCATGTCTAGATCTGTAAACTAATATGTTATCAACGGACCAGATAAGTCTCACTGGGTGTTTATATAAGAGGGCCAGCTCTGATGTATTTTAGCTATAACTTGAGCTCTTAGCATTTCACCAGCAATGAGGGGCATTCTCTTGTTCCTTACCCTGTTTCTACTCCCTGTAGTTCAATCTTCTCTCACATCTCAAGCACAAGCTCTTCTTTAATGGAAATCAACTCTCCAGACTCAACAGCCGCTTTCATCTTGGAATCTGCATGTCCACCCATGCAACGTACTGGACCGGAATCACTTGCCGCAACACTAATAAAGGAAGGCAAGTCATTACTAAAATCTATCTTTCGAAAAAGGGTCTAGTTGGGAAATTAGATCCTCTGAATTTTTCTGGTCTTCCATCCATTCGAACTTTTTATCTCAGTGATAATAAATTCAGTGGGGTAATTCCTCCATCAATATGTCTCCTCTCAAAACTCACCTATCTTGATCTATGTGATAATGTTCTCACAGATTTGATCCCGTCTTGCATGGGAACCTTGACAAACATAAAAAATTTATCTCTTTGCGATAATAAGATCTCCGGATCGATCCCTTCTGAAATTGGCAGACTTACACATTTGACATATTTGGATCTGTCAAGTAACTTTTTGAGTGGAGAAATTCCTACCTCTATAGGAAACCCAAGTAATATGACCACTCTTTATATTTGGAATAATAAACTATCCGGACCAATCCCTCTTGAAATTGGCAGACTTACACATTTGACAGAGTTGGCACTGTCAACTAACTTTTTGAGTGGAGAAATTACTACCTCTATAGGAAACCTAAGTAATATGACCACTCTTTATATTTATGATAATAAGCCCTCAGGATCGATCCCTCCTGAAATTGGTAGACTTACACATTTGACAGAGTTGGGACTGTCAACTAACTTTTTGAGTGGAGAAATTCCTACCTCTATAGGAAACCTAAGAAATTTGACAGAGTTGGCACTGTCAACTAACTTTTTGAGTGAACAAATTCCTACCGCTTTAGAAAACCTAAGTAATATGACCACTCTTTATCTTTATGATAATAAGCTCTCAGGATCGATCCCTCCTGAAATTAGTAGACTTACACATTTGACAGAGTTGGGACTGTCAACTAACTTTTTGAGTGGAGAAATTCCTACCTCTATAGGAAACCTAAGAAATTGGACAGAGTTGGCACTGTCAACTAACTTTTTGAGTGGAAAAATTTCTACCTCTATAGGAAACCTAAGTAATATGACCACTCTTTATCTTTATGATAATAAGCTCTCAGGATCGATCCCTCCTGAAATTGGCAGACTTACACATTTGACAGAGTTGGCACTGTCAACTAACTTTTTGAGTGGAGAAATTCCTACCTCTATAGAAAACCTAAGTAATATGACCACTCTTTCTCTTTATGATAATAAACTCTCCGGACCAATCTCTTCTGAAATTGGCAGACTTACACATTTAACAAGGTTAGAACTGTCAACTAACATTTTGAGTGGAGAAATTCCAACCTCAATAGGAAACCTAAGTAATATGACCACTCTTTATCTTTATGATAATAAACTCTCCGGACCAATCCCTCTTGAAATTGGCAGACTTACACATTTGACAGAGTTGGCACTGTCAACTAACTTTTTGAGTGGAGAAATTCCTACCTCTATAGGAAACTTAAGTAATATGACGACTCTTTATCTTTATGATAATAAGCTCTCGGGATCTATCCCTCCCGAAATTGGCAGATTTAAACATTTGATACGTCTAGGACTATCAAATAACTTTTTGAGTGGACTTGTACCTGCCGATTTGTGCAAAGGACGAGTTCTCGAGGCCATTGCTTTGCATGACAACAAATTTGAAGGTCCAATTCCTAGTAGTTTAAAAAATTGTAGTAGTTTACGAATAGTTACTTTAGAAAGAAATCTATTTCATGGAGACATATCTAAACAATTCGGTGTCTACAAGAATCTATATTACATGGATTTGAGCTCCAATCAACTTTCTGAAAATATTTCATCCACAAGGGCTCAATGTCAGAACTTATTATATCTCGACATATTAGGAAATAAAATTGGAGTCATACCACCCGAGATTGGTAGCTTACATGGATTAGTATATCTTCAACTATCATCAAATTCTCTATCAGGGGTTATACCGACAGAATTTGTTACATTAAAAAGATTGACTGAACTAAATTTAAGTCACAACAATTTCATAGGAAATGTAACAAAATAGATGGAAATGTTACTTGCTTTAACAAAACTTGATATATCATCAAATTGTCTGACAATTGTGCCAGAGGAACTAGGCAATTGTGTTGACCTTGAATTATTAAATCTCAGCAATAATAGGTTTATTGGAGAAATTCCATCTCATTTTGGAAAGTTAATATACTTATTTGACCTCCTAGATTTAAGCTCAATTTTTTTTTCCGGCGAAATACCAACAACACTACAGCAGTTAATCATGTTGCAGAAACTTAATCTATCTCACAACAATCTATCAGGTCAGATTCCATCTTCATTGGGCAACTTGTTAAGTTTGTCAACCATGGATTTGTCATACAATCAACTGGAGGGTCCAGTGCCTGATAAAAAGTTTTTTCAGAAAGCCCCAGAACAATGGTTTATACACAACACAAATCTTTGTGGCACTATTCAAGGTTTGCCCTCGTGTGATGGATTTGTTAAAGATAAGAATGGCTCAACCAGACTACGAATGGTTAAGTTGATTGCAACTCTAACTTGTTGTGATGCATTAATAACTTCTTTCTTACTTTGGCTACTTTACCTCCTATACTCAAAAAAGAGAAAAGCAAAATTAGAGCACATTGGCAATCCTAGTAGAGGAGAAATTTTTTCCGTGTGGAATTTTGATGGGAGAGATGCATATAAGGAGATTATAAGGGCCACAGAGAACTTTGATGAAAAATACTGCATTGGAAGTGGAGGCCATGCAAGAGTTTACAAAGCAATTTTAGCACCAGATAACTTTACAGTAGCTGTAAAGAAAATCCAGTTAGCAGGTGGTGAAACCTCACTAGATGTTGATGTATTCCAAAGAGAAATTCGCACCATAACCCAAATTCGACACCGGAACATTGCTAAATTATTTGGGTATTGTTTCTCACCTCAAAATAAATTTCTTGTATACAAGTATTATGATAAGAAGGATTTACATAATATTCTTAATAGTGAGGCAGTAATAGAATTGGATTGGCCAAAAAGGAAAACTATATTGAGAGATGTTGCATGTGCTCTCTCACATTTGCATCATGATTGCTATCCTCCAATAGTACACCGGGATTTAACTAGTAGAAACATCTTGCTCGATTCTGAGTTTACAGCATGTATCTCGGATTTTGGCACTGCCAAATTTCTCAAGCCAGAGTCTTCCAATTGGAGCATGCTTGTTGGAACCTGTGGTTACATAGCACCAGGTTATGTATATTTCACCACCCTATTATTGTTTTTTTAGTTTTCATCACCATACTTTTATTGAAAAAAGTGTAAGTAATTGCAATCTGACTTTTCTTTTTTCTTTATGCAGAACTAGCCTATACAATGAGGATGACTCAGAAATGTGATGTATATAGCTTTGGAGTGATCGTGTTGGAGTTGTTTATGGGAAAGCACCCAGGAGATATGATCAATACACCGGCTTTCAATGAAGAGGAAATCATACTCCAAGATATCCTTGACCGACGCATTGAACCACCAATAGGACAAGTTATTAATGAAATTATCAAAATGATTCAGATTGGATTTCAATGCTTGAATAACAACCCATCACTCCGTCCAACAATGCAAGAGGTGGTGAATAGTATCTAGGAGTGAATAACGAACTGCTTCATAAATTCTGGTACGTAGTAGCTTTATGCTTGATGATTATTTTTTGTTGGCAGTTAGAATTTAGACTTAGAGCATGATGCATTATTTTCATATTTGGTATATTTGAATGGTTTTATGCTTTATTAGTATTCACTTATTCCATGCACGTGGTGATAAATATTCATTGTGCATATAATATTTCGCAATATAATTCTATATATGTTCTGTGAGATTACCGTTATTATTCATTGTATATATCTCTTCTAAAAATATAGTTTTTATTTTAATATATTTAGTGCCATGGATCTCCTTAATAAATGGTGACCTTAAAAATTTGGCAAATGCCGCATCGCTTTTGTGTGCTAATAGTGATGCTGCATTGCTTCATCTATGTTCTGTAAGAGTGTACCAGGTGGCTACCAAGCACTATTTTGATTTCTAATGAAATCTGCAGATATTCCCCAGTTATATTAACCACAAAAAAAGAAATACTACCAATTTACCTATAATTTATAAAAAAAATGTGATTATTTTAGAATTTGTATTATATATACTTGAAGATTGTATTGAATTTTATTTGAAGTCATTAGTAGTATTTTTTTTTTTTTTTACTTTGCTGGAACAGAGACCATAACATGTGTGCTGGTTTTCTTGTGCTCCAACACTATATCCAGGTGACACCTGTAGCAGAAGTTCTCGTGCTTAACTCTTATATGGTCAATCAGGTGAGAACATTTGCTGAGTTGTTCGGCCTTAACCAACATAGTTTGATTGAGATGTCAGTTGTAGCTCTTTCCATGTTGCACCTAGTGAGCAGTTCTTGAGTACAACAGAAATTTTGGTCAGCAACCACCTAGTGTGCGCTCGCCAGTCGCTGAAGGTCTTTTTCCCCTAAAATAAAAATTACAGGAAGTCAGGAGAACAATATTATTAGCAACCGGTTTAGCTAACGGCGACAACACCGGTCGCTAGCTAAAAGTTTTGGTAAAAAAAATAAAAACCCAATTTCGCGGGCTAGACCCAAAATCCTCCTGTGCCGTTGCTCTCCTCCATGCCACCCCTCTCCTCCACGACAGGTGATTTCTTACTCTCCCCTCTTTCTCTACTCAATCTAGTACCGACTGCCGCTGTCGCTCTAAGCGTTGAGCGTCTCAAAACCTCGACATCACTCAGTCAAGGCAAGTCTCCTCTCTCTCACTCTCTCTCTCTGATTCAAGTAGTTGTAGATATTTTTGTTTGCATTACAATCTCTGATTTGATGAAATTAGGTGATTTAATATACAATTTAGACGTAGTCATGTTTATTCGCTGGATTGTTTCTCAATCAGGTTTACAATCCCTGATTATTAGTTTTTATTCTTGATATCTACTATCTAATAATCAGGTTTTGATTCCCGGATTATTACTTTAGTTCTTGATTTGTTCTATCCAACAATCAAATTCAGCAAATAATTTTGCTTGTATATTTAAATAAGTAGCTAGATTGTAAAACTCTATTGGATCTGTATATTTGTAAAAGTAGAGGACCAGTGTAGAAATACTATTTAAGCTATTAGTTTTAGGATTTATATTACTTTCTGATTTGTTTAGGATTTATGTTACTCTCTCAATACCAGAAAAGGTACAAATCTGTGCTTGTTAATTGTAGTTTAGACAACCATTTTGAACTTCCAAACTTATAGTTCAATATTTTTTAATAAATTCATACCTAATTGTTGTAGAATTGACAATTATATATATTACATACTTGCTGTTTAAATTTTTATGGTCATTGTTCAAACCATCAACAAAAAATATTAAGGGCTAGTGCATTATGCACACTTAATTATTATACAATGCATACTATTTTAAAAAGAATAAGTGTCCATCAAACAAAACTTTTCCTGGATTGTTCTATATTTCTTCTTTGGGTGATCGCTCTGGAAACAGTCCGATTTCTTCTTTGGGCGATTGCTTTTTTTTTAAATTGAACCTCTGGGATTACTTCTAAATAATAACTGCATAAAACAGACAACTCAAAATGGCCATCCGGTCAAGGGTATCCCGGCTGTCCGATATGAAATGTACAGTCCAGATTTTCTTGTGACGATCCAGTAATCTTCTATTGATGAGGATCCCAGCGTCATCGACAATCGCTCGTCAATTTTCTCCAAGGAAGCTTTCATTTGTTGGTCAAATTTGGATATTTCAAGCTTTCGTGTGGGACATTTCGTATATCCTAATCAGGTATGAATATTCTCATTACTTTTCTGCTTCGAAAAACTGAACTTCATGTGTCCATATCCAAAATAAATATAAGGTATCCGTCTCCATCAGAAATGGATCTGACCGTGCTATTAATTGGAATTCTTGTAAATATTCTAGAGTACATTCTAGCTATATATGTTTGTGTTGTGTTGCTACTTGTGTGCTAGTTTAGTTTTTGCTTGACAATATTCCTTAAAAATCTCTTCATGCGTCAGTTGTATAATTTGAATGTTGTCTATGTAAATTGAATGAATGATTCCTTAAAAATCAATGATTTTTGCAATCTGGTCCACTAGCTATTTGTTAATTTTTTATTCCTTTATTGAAGAAAAATTTCTGTTATTTTTAGGTTCCCACCTCCATTTGTTTTCTATTTTTCTTTTTTCTGTTGCACAAATTAAACCTATGTTAATCTAAATCATACCAACTATTATATTGCATTTAGAATTCCTATGATTAGCAATACAAAATTACTGTAGCTTAGGATTATTGCAGGTATGCCGAGCAAAAAGGGAAAGGAAAAGGAGGGATCTTCCAGTTCTGGAGTGAGCGGCAGGAACAAATATATTACGGTGCTGATGAGGGTCAGAGACCAGTGGTTCGTCGGGTCGGACATCGGTTAGATTCATCTCTTTTACTAGGGCTTTTGTTTGTACAATTATGGATTGTAGTGGTGGTAATTATTTGTGTTTGTAGATCTTTTGATGCAGGTATAGGCGAGATTGAAAAGGTCAATAAAATAATTTCACAGATTGTCCGCAACATGTATCCTGGCGCATACAAGAAATATAGTGATTTTCCCGATGAAACTCAAAAACTCTGCATGGCTGAGTTTTTGGTGAGAATAATCTTCTTTTAAAAATGTCTAATTACTTGTATCTTTTTTGAAGCTACTAACATCTTTTTTATGATGCATTGTAGAAGTTCTACAAGTTTCAAGAGGATGAAAATATTGATGAGGTTTGGAAAACATTTTCTAGGATAGCGGACAAAGCCATACAAAATAATTTGCACAAGTGTAAGGAGGCAGCCAGGAAGTATGACGATACTATTCACTAGTGGAAGCAGCACCAGGCGCCTTGCACATTTGATTGGATCAGGCCAAATATCTGACCAGAAATGTGCGACTATTGGTATAGTGAGACATTTGCTAGGCGGTCAACAAAAAATGCGGAAAATAGAGCCACATCCGGAGAAAGTGCATTCGCTTCAATTCGTAAGATGCATTTCATCGAAATTACTTAATTTCCATTTCAATTGACTCGAACTAATCCTTGATAATCTTATTTTTATTGAAATTGTCTTCCAATTCTTACTAGGAGCATATGCACAATCGCGAACCCAGATGGTCCGATGAGCTATTCAAGCCAACCCATACCAACAAGAAGATGGGGCAAAAAATGCTTAAATTGTCGAGGAACTAGGGATGTGGGTTGAATTTAAGGTATTTAGAGTTTAAAGTTCTTTAATGGTCAATGAAGTAGGGTTTTGGGTTTAATTTAAGGGTATTTAGGGTTTAAAATGTGTTGTTATCTCCTCACAGGAAGGTTCGAACTCGCACCATGCATCGATGCCTGATATCCATGATTATGTCGGGGATGAGGGGGAAGATACATTGGGAGTGAGGGGGTGTATGACGATAGTGACGACTCGGATGATCAGATATAGGTTTATGTTTAAGTTTATATTTATGTTATTTGGTACAATACAGTGACTATATTTGGTACTTGTATTACATTTGCTGTTTTTTTGATGTTTCGTATTTATCTTTTTGTTATGTTTGGTTTGTTTAAAAGATGTTTGATGTTATTTATGTTATTTGTCATGTTTAGTTTGATGTTTGATATTTGATATAGGATGGCACCTTTTATTTATATTTTATGATATCTTTTTGTATGTAGATATTGAATTATTGTACGATGTTTGATATTTGCTTATGATCCCTTGTAAGTTTTAACTGAGCATGGGTTTCGAACAGCACTCTTGTAGGATATACAAATGTACAAAATTTAATTTTTTAATATAAAAAAGATGGGAGGAGAAAATAGTCAAAAATTAGAAGTGACAAATGTGACTGATTTGTCGAAGCATTATCACATTAATATGAAATTGAATCACATCATAGTAGTAAGCTTGTTTTTTTAGGAAAATCTGATTTATAGTACCTAACTTTTCTCAATTAATATTTATTCTTTAAAATTGTATTTGGCGGAAGGATAATTTATAGAAAAATTACCCATACTTTTCACAGAGAAAAAATTTGTCTCCAAGTTGTCCTCATCATTTTATCATATTGTCAAACATAATATTTTAAGGATAATATATGAAAGTAAGAAAATAACTCTTCTCATCTATCATTTAATTTCTCTGTAGACATTTCTAAATTAACGATTTAGATAACCTTTTTTATCCCTAAAATCGAACCCATACTCAGATAAATGTTCACTCAAATTAGCTAGATGAACAATTTTATGCAAAATCAATTGTAAGTCTGTGAGAACATGTATCATTTTTTTTAGTCATAAATATTATTTCTCATATTTTTATCCAGCATATATCACCCTTATATTTATATATAAATCTGAGAGAGATTAGAGAGCTTTCTAGCAATTCATTCAAAATTATTATCATACCCTTTCACCAACGTACAAGAGTACTATTATTGTTTTGTTGCATTATTTATAAACTAGTGCAACAATTATGAAAATACGTCAAGTAAAATAGGATAATATAAATCCTAAAATTAAATAAACAAGATATATATCCCATATATATCCAACAATTATGACAATACATCATTTTTTATTGAAAAGGGCAACGCTGTCCAACCCAACCCAAATTACAAATTGAAAAGTTATAAATTAGTCAAGCTAATTCTTGAAAATTGATGAGTTTACTGAGTGGGTTAGGAAAATTATAAAATTATACATATTTCAGTGGAGTCTGGAGATTTCTATAGTAAGTATAAATAATATGTCTTGATTTTCATTTTGAACCAAGGAAGCAAAACGAAGCAAACAAGAAAACAAAGTAATAAGAAAACAACAAATGAGATTATAGGGAAGCGAATCGGTACATTTTATATCTTGTAGAGCTAACAATGTGTAAAAAAATGTATTATATTGTTATATCGGATAAAATAATAGAAAATAAAGAAGTAATAATGGGCTCAACCAGAGCTGCAAATATATGACGCGGACCAACTATTTACATGTGTCTAAATTAATCATTGAATCGGACACTGCACACCGACACACAGTGCGAAAAGGGACACCGACACACACAGAGCACAAACACAGATTGATTTTGCAAAATACAGAGATTATGTTGGTTTTTCTTTATTATTTTTTCAATCCTTTAGAGTACTAATTTAAAGTAAATGGTTTTAATTTGTTAATTAGATTACTTTTTGCTTTTTGAGAATGGTGAAAGAGCTTAATACTATTGGTCTATTGATATATTTAGAATCATGAAATTGTTCAGGTAAATCGAATAATTTATGGTGTGTGTTTGTACTTTATCATTTGATAATGAATTCATTATTTTGGCGGTTTTGATTGGCAAATAAATACAGAACATATCTGCAATTATTCTTTAATTTTCCTCATTATTATTAAATAATACAGGTTTTAGAGCTGTATAAAGAATTGCATAAATCTCTACAGGACGAGAAAATTTGAGCCATCTAAGAATTAACATATATTCTGACAAGTTTATATAAGAATTAACACCCTTCTGCGACCGGCGCTATAATCTTTTGTGACCGATTTGGCCGGTCGCAGAAGGGTCCCACTGCTGTAGTGGATTCATAGTGCCCAAAGCGTGCACAAATTTTAAAGCAGATTGGACAGCAGCAGAGCCCATTGTATTCAAAAGTGAGTCCAATATCTAGGGGTGTTCAAACGGTTCGGTTTGTTTGATTTTCAACCGAACCGAAAAATTTCGGTTTAAATAGATCGGTTCGGTTGAAATTTTTAATTATTTTGGTTTAAATGGATTAGTTCGGTTTAAACTTTTCAAAACTGACTAAACCGAACCGACCGAATTATAATGATTCAATTATTCTAGTATGATTTATATATTGTTTGATTCAATCAATGCTTCTTTTCTTTCATTTTAGTTTAAAGAGCAATGCTGATAACTAACTTTTAATTTGTGAATTAGATTACTTTTTCTTTTTGAGAATGCTGAAAGAGCAAAATATATTGGTCTGTTGCTATATTTAGAATCATGAAATTGTTCAGGTAAATCGAATAATTTTATGGTGTGTGTTTGTACTTTATCATTTGATAATGAATTCATTATTTTAGCGGTTTTGGTTGGCAAATAAATACAGAACATATCTGTAATTCTTTAATTTTCCTCCTTATTTTTAAAAAATACAGGTTTTAGAGCTGTATAAAGAATTGCATAAATCTCTACAGGACGAGAAAATTTGACCCATCTAAGAATTAACATATATTCTGACAAGTTTATATAAGAATTAACACCCTTCTGCGACCAGCGCCATAATCTTCTGTGACCGATTTGGCCTGTCGCAGAAGGGTTCCGCTGCTGTAGTGGATTCATAGCGCCGAAAGCGTGCACAAATTTTAAAGCAGATTGGACGGCAGCATAGCCCATTGTATTCAAAAGTGTGTCCGATACCTAGGGGTGTTCAAACGGTTCAGTTTGTTCGGTTTTCAACCGAACCAAAAAATTTCGGTTTAAATGGATTGGTTCGGTTTAAATGGAGCGGTTCGGTTTATAGTTTTCAAAACTGACTAAACCGAACCGACCGAATTATTTTGGTTCAAGTATGATTTATATTTTGTTTGGTTCAATCAATGCTTCCTTTCTTTCATTTTAGTTTAAATATTTTAGAACATTTACATATTTTGTATGGAATTGAACAACTTGTGTACGAACATGTGTAATTTTTCGTTAATAATGAACACCAATATGTTTACTTCGGTTTGAACCGAACAAACCGAAATTTACTTCGGTTTGTTCGGTTCAGTTCTTAATCGATTTATAAGTTTAATCGGTTCGGTTCGGTTCTATTTTTAAAAATCGAAAAAAAATTTGATTTAGTTATTTTAGTTCGGTTTCAACCGAACCGACCGTTTGAACACCCCTACCAATACCTATCAGACGCACTATTTGCTCGAGGCCCACAAGGCAGGTACCACTTAAATCAACATGTGATGTGTTCCTGCAATATCAACAATGTGATCTCGACATTTCAACAAACAATTCAACTGTAGTTACTGCAAGCGTCATTGAGAATGATTTTCAGTGGCCTACTTGAACCAGCTGATTTGTGTGCTGACGTATTGAAACAGGACAACAAAATTTGTCAGGTTAAAAAATTATGTATCACCTCAATTAGTATATGTATTATTTTATTAACAAAGTTAAATATCTCATGACCATGAATTAACTATAATCTTCTTCTTCGAAGCCTTTATTCTCAAACAAGTCGGACGATAGAGGAACCCTTCAGATTCAAATTTGAGTCTAATGGGCTTTTATATGCTTTTAATAAAGGGTAAAATGGGTATTTTAAAATTTTAGAATAAGTTTTAATATAAAAGACAATAAAATGGATAAATTTGTAGGTTTTTGAAGTTTAGATGAGACAATACGTAATTTCAAAGTTTAGCGAGGGAAATACGTAATTTCAAAGTTTTGAGGGGTATATGTGAAATTCCCCCTGAAGAAAAAGCCTCATGTTGTCCTAAAAAAGGACATTAATTAGTTCCATTTCAGCCACATATATGCTAAGGATTAATTAGTGCAATTATACTTCCAATAAAAGTGGGCATGGACTTGAAACTTTCTTGTAGGATACGAATTAAAATCTTTCTTAGTTCATCAAATATGAAAAAAAAATGCATATAAAGTAGGCAGCTATAATTGGAATTTTTTTTAATAACGGTATGAAGAAGAGTTATTTTGTATGTAGTAGTTAATACAAAAATCATACTTCATGATTATTAATCATCCATCTAATGTTACAAAGTATTGATTCCTCCATCAAACAGAGCATTGGCCAGCAACAAGCTAGAGGCTTTTCTCCAAAGGTACACCCAGAATTTAACAGGGCCATTAAGGAACACAGATGTTTCCGTTGCCTAGCCACAGGGCACCAAAGAATTCAATGCCGAGAACCACCAAAGTGCTTCAAGTGTCATAAATTTGGGCACTACTCATTCAGTTGCAAGCCGCCTATAAAGGCTCCAGTTGCCCAAACAAAGCAGCACAATCCCAAAACAGAGCACCAAAGAACACCTAAATTTCGAACTTACGCTGACATTGTCACTGGAAAGCCAACAATGGAGCTGATAGAAGAGTTCTGGGCACAGAGGCCAGAGGAAGAGGATGTATACCTCACCTCGGGTCACATCCTAAACCCCAACAATGAATTCCTATTCTCTGCTGCATATGTCTCCATTACAAGGGGGCTGCCAAGTGCCGGCCTCCCATGGGCAATCAAGGAAAAACTGGTGCAGACACATGGCGGCCACATCGAGCAATACAAGGTATTCAAGATCGACGATACCGAATACTTGCTGGTCTGCGTCAATGAACAGACCTTGACAGCCGTGGTCCAACACGGCCCGTATGACCTGCCGACGGGGGTAACGATTACCCTCGCTAAATGGACCCGCACGGGGGGCATGTCCTTCACACCCAATGCATACGAAGCCTGGATAAAACTCATCGGGCTGCCGTATCAGCTATGGAACGACGATGAACTCAGGAGGGTTGTTGCAAGGATCGGCAAAATGAGATATACCATGCCATATGGTCTACACTCAGGCCAATTCGAGCACATCACAATGCAGATGGACACCAAGCACCCCAGTCACATTCCGCGATTCCTGAGAGTAAGAATTGGCGACTTCTCGAAGAGAGTCAGAGTTCAGCTACTGGGTTGGAGACTCGGGCACGACGGTTACTTCCCGCCCCCAGTGCCGCCAAACCAGACCCGGCCATCAAGGGTGAGATACATCCCGTATCAACAAAATCATCGCAGCAGACCATCTCCTCCCACAGACATCTCGGAAGAATCCGAGAACAGCAACGGCTCCGGCGAAGGAATCTCACAGTGGGCCGTAGGTATCAGAGCAAAAATTCCACCAAAGGTCAAAACCAGGAGAACAAGGGACCTCAAAGGTCCAACAGTGGTTAAGATCCGAACCAAGTCCAAATTCATTTGGAAATAAAAAAAACAAACAAACAAGGCAGTAGACAAACAGAGGAGATGGGTTAGAAAGATAAAACTGACATCTGGGGCCACACCAAGTGGATCTGCTATGGCAGGATCTCAAGTGGCAAACTCCATAGTGGCAACTGCACATGCAACACCAAAGGCAAATAGAATTCAAATTTCTCTGGGGCCTAAGGAGTTAGGTGTGGTACTGGTGGTATGGGGAAAAGAATTAATCTCCAGAGTTGTACACCAACCGTACAAAGAACTATCACGCCTCAGAGACTTCTTAAATATTAACTGCCTAGGTACCTATACACACTGGTTTACAGCTCTGCAGGGGGCGACAATCAGTTTGAGGCAGGGAATAAAGGGATATGATGTGAGCATTAAAAGTGCACCAGAGACACAGCTGTCTCAACTCAGCCAGCAGTTTCTTCCTTCTGGGCTGAAAAAATTGCTTACTGGGCCCTCTGAAAATCTCTCTCTTGGGCCGAAGCACTTAGCTGCTCCTACTGAGCTTCCTTTCGGGGCTGTGACTAGGCCCTCTAAGGCTGCAACACTAAACCAACCCCCACTAGGGACTGCAGCTGGACTCCACAAAGGACCGGACCCCCTAAAGTTCGGTGATACAACCGGGCTTCAACAAGTAACGGACCCTATAACCGGGTTCAAAGCTGCAGTTGGGTTTCAACATGAGACGGAAACTCTAAACGGGTTTTAGGATGCAACCGACCTTCATCAAGACCAGGGCCCCCTTAACGGGTTCGGACCTGAACTATCACAACAAACACATTCAACCGAGACACAGCAAACGCTCTCAGCTGAGACAGCAGCTCCTTCTCCTCAAACCGTGACTCACCAACAGGGACTGGAGACCACCGAGCCTGGAGAGAGGGAAGACTTCGGATCACCTGGGTTTGTCATCAGCACAATGATTGGATTGGGGAGCAAGCCGCCTCCTGAGGTAGAGCAAGTAAGGCGCAGCCCCAGACTTTCAAAGAAGAACACGGGGCCATATGTCGCCGCCGTCGATAAGGCCCGCCGGCTCAAAGAAAATCAGGCAATCACCACACCGAGCAAAGCAAGCCAACCAAGGAAACAGTTCAATCCAACAGACCTCACCTACTTGCAAACTCTGGACCCGTTGTCTATTACCCAAGCGGAAATCGTGGTAAACACCGCGGGCATTGAAATTGATGAGAAATTAGAGGAGAAATTGGCAGCGCTGGTCGATCTGGACTTAGCGGCGCAGAGCCAAGGCAGCAACTGAAGAAGGGAAGAAAGTATCCAGAGTCACATTTTGGTTCCATGATTAGTGACTCTTTGCATTGGGCGGGAATCAGACCCGCACATACCACCTTAGTAACTATAAATGCTTTCTTTCTGTTAGGAATGGTAGTTCGAAATATTAGATTAGTAGATAATCAGTGCTGTAGCATGGGTCCCTTTGCTAGCTGGAGACAGTGCCAGCATAGTAGAAAGGGGAATTTATTTCTTAATCCTGTGTTAGGGCAGATGTATTTTGTGAACTTGCAAAAGGCAAGGTGTAAGGTATCCGCAGTTAAGGGAATGAAATCAAGCTTTTCTTTTTATCATGCTGCTCATGTGCTCTCTGTTAGGTGCTCAACAGCTTATGCTTTTTATGAATTGGAGTTTCTATCTATCCAGAAAGGGTCATACCTGATGAGTTCTCAAAATTCAGCCAAGTATTTCGGCCCTGTATATGAGAACTACCATAACAAATGAATTATAAACCATCTTATAAATTCATTTCTTGGAATGTGAGAGGAGCAAACGAAAGAGGAAAACGCTTGGCGATTAGACAAACCATTATCTTGGAGAAGCCTGATATAGTATGTATGCAAGAAACAAAGATTGCAGACATGACTAATCGGCTAGCAAAGGAACTATGCGGAAGGAAGTTAGACCAGTTTGCCACTCGGGATGCCGAAGGCACTCGGGGAGGGATTCTCATTGCATGGTCTAATAAAAAATTCTCCCTCATCACCACCACTGTAAGAACCTTCTCTTTATCTTTACTCCTCAAAAATTGTGAAGATTCCTCCACCTTTCTATATACGGGAGTATACGGCCCCTCTGTCAGATCAAACAGAAGAAGCTTTTTTCAAGAGCTAACAAGCCTCAAACCTACCAACAATACACCGTGGATAATAAGCGGGGACTTCAATGTCACCATGAGACAGGAGGAAAGAAACAATTCCAATTCGGATTGGAGAGGATCAATCACATTCGCGAGATTAATTTCTGATTTGGATCTTCTGAACATTACTCTACAATGAAGGAAATTTACTTGGTCTAACGGCCAAAACAACCCATCAATGGCTCAGTTGGACAGATTCTTAATTTCAGCCGATTGGAATAACAAATTCCCAAATTCACAACAGTGGTCACTACCCAATACCTCTTCCGATCACTGTCCCGTCCTCTACACGGCACAAACGCAATTTCGAAAAACCAATATGTTCAGATTTGAGAACTGTTGGCTCAAATTCCAACAGTTGGATGAATTAGTAGCACAGCAGTGGGACCGAATGGGAGTGGCAAATACACCATTGCAACTCCAGTCCAAGCTTAAAGAGCTACAAAAATCAATCAAAAACTGGGCAGCAGAGAGGGTGGGTTCCATCAAATCACAAATTCAAGTATGTAGAGATTTCCTTGGCTGGATAGACAAAGCCAAAGAAACAAGAAATGCTACTCAGCTGGAAAAGTTTATAACATGTCGAATCAAGCGAAGGTATACGGATTTATCCATCTTAGAGGAAGACATTTGGAGGCAGCGAGCTAAGCTAAGGTGGGAACTACAAGGTGATAAAAACACACGGTACTTTCACACCATAGCATCAAGCTCTAAGAGAAATAACTCTATATCACAAATCGAATGGAATGGTCAACAATTCTCCGATCAGCGAGCCAAAGCGGAAGCCTTTTTTCAATTTTATAAAGAACTCATGGGCAAAGAGTCACAACCAACACCGAATATTCATTGGCAAAATTTGTACAGCCAAGCCCAAACCGACCTTCAAGCATTGCAAAACCCGATCACAATTCAAGAAATACAACAGGTAATCCAAGCATGGCCGAAAAATAAGAGTCCCGGCCCGGATGGGTTTACGGGTGAATTCTACAAAAAATACCAAGGCATCCTGATTCGAGACATACATGCCGTAATTTCGCATATCACATCAACAGGAGCTTCACTTCACCCTTTAAACACCTCCCACATCATTCTTATCCCAAAAAAATCAGCATCCCTACATCCACGAGACTATCGACCTATTAGCCTAATCCACGGAATACAAAGAATTTTTTCCAAAACTCTTGCAAATAGGGTACAGCATCACATACCTCAACTAGTGCATGAAGCGCAAACGGGATTCATCAAAAATAGGCAAATAGCGGAAGGATTTATATATGCTCAACAAGCCCTACACCATTCTCAGCAAAACAACATCCCATTGGCAATTCTCAAGGCGGACGTGCACAAGGCATTCGATACCATAAGTTGGGAATTTTTACTCAAGGTACTCACTAACCTAGGATTCCCGGAAAATTGGTTAATTTGGATTGAAAAATCTGTTCTCAGTGGCACTTCGCAAATACAAATAAATGGGATGCTGGGCAAGAAATTAATTCTAAAACGGGGTGTGAGGCAAGGTGACCCCCTATCGCCCTTCTTATTTATAATAGCAATGGACTTTATAAATAAATGGGTATCTAAGTTGAAAGCAACAGGGGCAATTCGGATGCCTTTTGCTGACATGTCCCCGTGTCTGCTATATGCGGACGACACCCTTTTCTTCCTAAAACCAGAGCTTCGCCAGGTTCAGATTCTGAAAATTATACTTACTGCCTTCGAAACAATCTCCGGGTTAGCGGTAAATTTAGACAAATCGGAGCTCGTAACAGTCAGGACACCCTCACAAATAGGGCAAGAGCTGGCGCTGGCAATGGGATGCAAGCTCGGCCAATTCCCATTGACTTACTTGGGTCTGCCGCTCTCAAACAAAAAACTCAGTAAAACAGCCTACTTACCCCTCATACAACGATTCAGCACCAGATTAGAAGGGTGGGCAGCGATAAACCTATCGATAGCGGGAAGACTCACATTACTAAATGTCGTTCTCTCTGCATTACCTACATACTATATGACAAGTTTCAAACTACCGGTTTGGGTTATTGAGAAAATTGATAGAATTAGAAGACATTTCCTTTGGCATGGTGTCTCACATCAGAAAAAAGGATTCCATTTGGTTAAATGGGAAACCGTTTGTAAACCAAAAAGAGTGGGAGGCATGGGAGTTATGGATTTAACCGAATTCAACAATGCCTTATTAGCTAAATGGTATTGGCAATGGATCAATCCGGAACCACGACTATGGAAAACAATCTTTCACCAAACCAACATCATCCTATGGCCAACTCCAAAATCACACTTCTTCTCAAAAACCCTACAAGACACTTACAAATTCATGGATGCATCAGTCATAAGAATAGTTGGGAAGGGCGACTCAATTCTGTTTTGGTGGCACGATTGGGGTGCAGGAGTGCTAAAAAATGAGTTCCCAATACTATTCACATTTGTGTTAGAGGAAAAGATATCAGTACAGCAAGCTATTGCTACAGGGAACATTAGGCAACTATTTCGAAGTGCATTATCCTTAGAGGCGATAGAACAGCTCACTCGCTTGCACGAAACCTTGAGGCAACAGCCAATAACTCTTACCACTAACCCGGATCAAGCAAAATGGAGATGGTCAACTTCGACAAAATTTACTGTCAACTCCTATTATCAATTCATCAAGCACAGACCAACCTTCGAATACCCAATAAGCAAGGTCTGGAAAATTCCAGCACCTCCTAGGATGCAAGTATTTACTTGGTTAATGTTGATGAATAAAGTACTAACAATAGACAACCTCAATAAGCGAGGGTTGAACATTGTTAACCGGTGTATCATGTGCAAGGACCAATTGGAGTCTGTACCACACTTGTTTGATCATTGTCGGATAACAAAGGAGATATACCGTATATTAACAGTAACCATGGGAAAGAAATTACCCATGCAAAATGCAAGGCAAGCATTAACCAGTAAGGAGCTCAACAAGGAAGAAAGATCACTACTTCTAATTGCCCAATTTGTGGTCTGGCGCGAACGATGCTCAAGGACTTTCACTGACAACTCAGCCGAGCTGGACCAGCTGGTACAGCAGATTAGGGACCAATGGACAGCCACTATGAAGACAAGAAGACACTCATTAACATAGGCCACTACTCAAAACACTGCACCGGTACCACTATACTGGTACCGTACCAGTATCCATGCTGGTTGTAGCTAGGAACTAGCACATTTTACACTTTCTTCATTCCTCTTTAGTTTATTTTACTTATTTCACAAGCTCAATCATATTGAGCTCTTGTATCTTATCTAAATCGGGATATACATCTCGTGTAAACCTAATCCGTTTAATCAAATGAGGGCATGACCCTTATTTTTTCTCAAAAAAAAAATTATGTATCACCTCAATTAGTATATGTATTATTTTATTAACAAAGTTAAATATCTCATGACCATGAATTAACTATAATCTTCTTCTTCTAAGCCTTTATTCTCAAACAAGTCGGACGATAGAGGAACCCTTCAGATTCAAATTTGAATCTGATGGGCTTTTATATGCTTTTAATAAAGGGTAAAATGGGTATTTTAAAATGTTAGAATAAGTTTTAATATAAAAGACAATAAAATGGGTAAATTTGTAAGTTTTTGAAGTTTAGAGGAGACAATACGTAATTTCAAAGTTTAGCGAGGGAAATACGTAATTTTGAAGTTTTGAGGGGTATACGTGAAATTCCCCCTTAAAAAAAAAAACCTCATGTTGTCCTAAAAAAGGACATTAATTAGTTCCATTTCAGCCACATATATGCTAAGGATTAATTAGTGCAATTATACTTGCAATAAAAGTGGGCATGGATCTACTTGAAACTTTCCTGTAGGATACGAATTAAAATCTTTCTTAGTTCATCAAATATGAAAACAAAAATGCATATAAAGTAGGCAGCTAGTAATTGGAATTTTTTTTAATAACGGTATGAAGATCAAGAGTTATTTTGTATGTATTATTTTTACGGTAGTTTATACAAAAATCATACTTGATAATTATTACATCCATTTAACCATATTATTTATAATGGGATTTTTCTTAAATCTTACATTTTGTATAGTAGTATTATTTAAATAAGTAATTGATATTATTAAATAACAAGAGCAACAACTGTATACATTTTTGTTTATATTAATTAGCACTCTACAATATTTCTGAAAATCACGTGTCTTCCATAGTTCCGAAATAGTTATGACACATTTATATATAGTATACGTACTTTTTTTTGGCAGCTATATATAGTATACGTACATGCTAATAAGCGGTGGCAAAAGTTTGGTTGGATGAATAATATAATAATAATATAATAATATTGAATGTTTCAGACCCAACCCGTTTTATAGTATGTCAAGATATTTTTTTTTATCTGAGCTGACCTGAAGAGACGTCATAGGTCGTTATATAATTCTTATTGATATATATGTGGTCGTTAATATTTGATAACAAAATATCCGATAGACAGCTCCAAACGTGTAGCGCGCTCTCTACGGTCAATGACACCCCGAATGAAGTCTTCCATGAAATGAAGGCCTCCTATTTCCCTCCGAACCCAGCCTTATCTAGCTGGCCGTGACTGTTGCGTTATTGATCATTCAATGTACATGCAGCATGATTAAATCACAGATGACTGGTAGGTAACACCGGTAGGTAGCACGTCTAGAAAAGTCTCACCTGTGTGTTTATAAGAGGGCCATCTCTGATATATTTTAGCTATAACTTGAGCTTTTACCATTTCAGCAGCAATGAGGGGCATTCTCTTGTTCCTTACACTATTTCTACTCCCTGTGGTTCAATCTTCTCTCACATCTCAAGCACAAGCTCTCCTTCATTGGAAATCCACTCTTCAAACACAACAGCTGCTTTCATCTTGGAATCTACATGTCCACCCATGCAACTGGACCGGAATCACTTGCCGCAACACAAACAAAAGAAGGCAAGTCATCACTAAAATTTCTCTTTCCAATAAGGGTCTAGTTGGGAAATTAGATGCTCTTAATTTCTCTGCTCTTCCATCCATTAGAACTTTTGATCTCAGTCATAATAAACTCAATGGAGCAATTCCTTCATCAATATGTCTCTTTTCAAAACTCACATATCTTGATCTCAGTGATAATGTTCTCAGAGATTTGATCCCGTCTTGCATTGGAACATTGACAAACATAAAAACTTTGTCTCTTTGCGATAATAAGATCTCCGGATTGATCCCTTCTGAAATTGGTGAACTTACACATTTGACATATTTGGATATGTCAAATAACTTTTTGAGTGGAGAAATTCCTACCTCTATAGAAAACCTAAGTAATATGACCGCTCTTTATCTTTGGAATAATAGTCTGTCTGGACCAATCCCTCATGAAATTGGCAGACTTACACATTTGACATATTTGGATCTATCAATTAACTTTTTGAGTGGTGAAATTCCTATCTCTATAGGAAACCTAAGTAATATGACCACTCTTCATCTTCAGAATAATAATCTCTCCGGACCAATCCCTCCTGAAATTGGCAGACTTACACATTTGACAGATTTGGAACTGTCAACTAACAATTTGAGTGGAGAAATTCCTACCTCTCTAGGAAACCTAAGTATTATTACCACTCTTTATCTTTATGATAACAAACTCTCCGGATCGATCCCTCCTGAAATTGGCAGACTTACAAATTTGACATATTTGGAACTGTCAACTAACAATTTGAGTGGAGAAATTCCTACCTCTCTAGGAAACCTAAGTATTATTACCACTCTTTATCTTGATGATAACAAACTCTCCGGATCGATCCCTCCTGAAATTGGCAGACTTACACATTTGACAGATTTGGAACTATCAACTAACATGTTGAGTGGAGATATTCCTACCTCTCTAGGAAACCTAAGTATTATTACCACTCTTTATCTTTGGAATAATAAACTCTCCGGATCAATCCCTCCTGAAATTGGCAGACTTACACATTTGACAGATTTGGAACTGTCAACTAACTTTTTGAGTGGAGAAATTCCTACCTCTCTAGGAAACCTAAGTACTATTACCACTCTTGATCTTTGGAATAATAAACTCTCCGGACCAATCCCTCCTGAAATTGGCAGACTTACATATTTGACAGACTTGGATCTGGCAATTAACTTTTTTGAGTGGAGAAATTCCTACCTCTATAGGAAACCTAAGTAATATGACCACTCTTCATCTTCAGAATAATAAACTCTCCGGACCAATCCCTCCTGAAATTGGCAGACTTACACATTTGACATATTTGGATCTGTCAATTAACTTTTTGAGTGGAGAAATTCCTACCACTATTGGAAACCTAAGTAATATGACCACTCTTTATCTTTGGAATAATAACCTCTCCGGATCAATTCCTCCTGAAATTGGCAGACTTACACATTTGACAGATTTGGAACTGTCAGAAAACTTTTTGAGTGGAGAAATTCCTACCTCTATAGGAAACCTAAGTAGTATGATCACTCTTTATCTTTTTGAAAATAAGCTCTCGGGATCTATCCCTCCTGAAATTGGCAAATTTAAACATTTGATACATCTGGGACTATCAAATAACTTTTTGAGTGGACTTGTACCTGCCGGTTTGTGCAAAGGACAAGTTCTCGAGGTCATTACTTTGCATGATAACAAATTTGAAGGCCCAATTCCTAGTAGTTTGAAAAATTGTAGTAGTTTAAAAAGAGTTACTCTACAGAGAAATCTATTTCATGGAGACATATCTAAACAATTTGGGGTTTACGAGAATCTATCTTACATTGATTTGAGCTCCAATCAACTTTCAGGAAATCTTTCATCCACTTGGGCCCAATGTCAAAACTTATTATTTCTAGACATATCAGGAAATAAAGTCAGTGGAGTCATACCCCCTGAGATTGGTAGCTTACATGGGTTAGTATATCTTCATCTATCATCAAATTCTTTATCAGGGATTATACCGACAGAACTTGGTAGATTAGAAAGTTTGAATGAACTTAATTTAAGTCACAACAATTTCATAGGAAATGTACCAAAAGAGTTGGGAATGTTACTTGCTTTAAGAAAACTTGATATATCATCAAACAGTCTGATAAGTATGCCAGAAGAATTAGGCAAATGTGTTAAACTTGAATTATTAAACTTGAGCAATAATAAATGGACTGGAGAAATTCCATCTCAATTTGGAAAGTTAATATACTTATTTGACCTCCTAGATTTAAGCTCAAATTTTTTTTCCGGCGAAATACCAATAACACTACAGCAGTTAACCATGTTGCAGAAACTTAATCTCTCTCACAATAATCTAACCGGTCAAATTCCATCTTCATTGGGCAACATGTTAAGTTTGTCAACTTTGGATTTGTCATACAATAAACTTGAGGGTCACGTACCTGATAAAAAGTTTTTTCATAATGCTCCAGTACAATGGTTTATCCACAATAGAAATCTTTGTGGCACTATTCAAGGTTTGCCCTCATGTGATGGAATTCATAAAGATAAGAATGGCTCAACTAGACTACGAATGGTTATGTTGATTGCAACACTAACCTGCTGTGGAGCATTACTAACCTCTTTCTTACTCTGGCAACTTTACCTTCTGTACTCAAAAAAGAGAAAAGAAAAATCAAGGCACATTGGCAATCCTAATAGAGGAGACATTTTTTCTGTGTGGAATTTTGATGGGAGAGATGCATACGAGGAGATTATAAAGGCCACAGAGAATTTTAATGAGAAATACTGCATTGGAAGTGGAGGCCATGCAAGAGTTTACAAAGCGATTTTAGCGCCAGACAACCTCACAGTAGCTGTAAAGAAAATCCAGTTAGCAGGTGGTGAAACCTCACTAGATGTTGAAGCATTCCATAGAGAAATTCACACTATAACCCAGATTCGACACCGCAACATTGCTAAATTATTTGGTTATTGTTCCTCACCTCAAAATAAATTTCTTGTATACAAGTATTATGAGAAGAGAGATTTACATAATATTCTTAATAATAGATAGTGAGGCAGCAATAGAATTGGATTGGCAAAAAAGGAAGGCTATATTGAGAGATGTTGCATGTGCTCTCTCACATTTGCATCATGATTGCTATCCTCCAATAGTACACCGGGATTTAACTAGTAGAAACATCTTGCTCGATTCTGAGTTTACAGCGTGTATCTCAGATTTTGGCACTGCCAAATTTCTCAAGCCAGATTCTTCCAATTGGAGCATGCTTGTTGGAACCTGTGGTTACATAGCACCAGGTTATGTATATTTCACCACCCTATTATTGTTTTTTTTAGTTTCCATCACCATACTTTTATTGAAAACAGTGTAAGTAATTGCAATCTGACTTTTCTTTTTTCTTTATGCAGAACTAGCCTATACCATGAGGATGACTGAGAAATGTGATGTATATAGCTTTGGAGTAATCGTGTTCGAGTTGTTTATGGGAAAGCACCCAGGAGATATGATCAATACACCGGCTTTCAATGAAGAGGAAATCGTACTCCAAGATATCCTTGACCAACGCATTGAACCACCAAAAGGACAAGTTATTAATGAAATTATCAAAATGATTCAGATTGGATTTCAATGCTTGAATAACAATCCATCACTCCGTCCAACAATGCAAGAGGTGGTGAATAGTATCTAGAAGTGAATAACGAACTGCTTCATAAATTCTGGTACGTAGTAGCTTTATGCTTGATGATATTTTTTGTTGGCAGTTAGAATTTAGACTTAGAGCATGATGCATTATTTTCATATTTGGTATATTTGAATGGTTTTATGCTTTATTAGTATTCACTTATTCCATGCACGTGGCGATAAATATTCATTGTGCATATAATATTATGCAATATAATTCTATATATGTTCTGTGAGATTACCGTTATTATTCACTGTATATATCTCTTCTAAAAATATAGTTTTTATTGTAATATATTTAGTGCCATGGATCACCTTAATAAATGGTCACCTTACAAATTTGGCAAATGCTGCATCGCTTTTGTGTGCTAATAGTGATGCCGCATTGCTTCATCTATGTTCTGTAATAGTGTACCAGATGGCTACCAAGCACTATTTTGATTTCTAATGAATTCTGCAGATATTCCCCAGTTATATTAACCACAAAAAAAGAAATACTACCAATTTACCTATAATTTATAAAAAAAATGATCATTTTAAATTTGAAATATATATTCTTGAGAATATTGAATTTTACTTGGAGTCATTAGTAGTATTTTTTTTTACCGTTATTATTCACCTTGAATAGAGGCCAGACCCGAAACCCTCCCGTGCCGTCGCTCTCCTCCACGCCACCCCTCTCCTCCACGACAGGTGATTTCTTACTCTCCTCTCTTTCTCTACTCAATCTGGTACCGACTGCCGCCGTCGCTCTAAGCGTTGAGCGTCTCAAAACCTCAACATCACTCAGTCAAGGCAAGTCTCCTCTCTCTCTCTCTCTCTCTCTCTCTCTCTGATTCAAGTAGTTGTAGATATTTTTGTTTGCATTACAATCTCTGATTTGATGAAATTAGAGGATTTAATATACAAATTAGATGTAGTCAAGTTTATTCGCTGTATTGTTTCTCAATCAGGTTTTCAATCCCTGATTATAAGTTTATATTCTTGATTTCTTCTATCTAAAAATCAGATTTTGATTCCCTGATTATTACTTTAGTTCTTGATTTCTTATATCCAACAATCAAATTGAGCAAATAGTTTTGCTTGTATATTTAAATAAGTAGATTGTAAAACTGTATTGGATCTGTATATTTGTAAAAGTAGAGGACCAGTGTAGAAATATTATTTTAAGCTATTAGTTTTAGGATTTATATTACTTTCTGATTTGTTTAGGATTTATATTACTCTCTTAATACCAGAAAAGGTACAAATCTGTGCTTGTTAATTGTAGTTTAGACAACCGTTTTGAACTTCCAAACTTATAGTTCAATTTTTTTTAATAAATTCATACCTAATTGTTGTAGAATTGACAATTATATATATTACATACTTGCTGTTTAAATTTTTATGGTCATTGTTCAAACCATCAATAAAAAATATTATGGGCTAGTGCATTATGCACACTTAATTATTATACAATGCATACTATTTTAAAAAGAATAAGTGTCCATCAAGCAAAACTTTTCCTGGATTGTTCTATATTTCTTCTTTGGGTGATCGCTTTTCTTTAGATTGAACCTCTGGGATTGTTTCTAAAAAATAACTGCATAAAACAGACAACTCAAAATGGCCATCCGATCAAGGGTATCCCGGCTGTCCGATATGAAATGTACAGTCCAGATTTTCTTCTGACCATCCAGTAATCATCTATTGATAAGGATCCCAGTGTCATCAACAGTCGCTCGTCAATTTTCTCCAAGGAAGCTTTCATTTGTTGGTCAAATTTGGATATTTCAAGCTTTCGTGTCGGACATTTCGTATATCCTAATCAGGTATGAATATTCTCATTACTTTTCTGCTTCGAAAAACTGAACTTCATATGTCCATATCCAAAATAAATATAAGGTATCCGTCTCCATCAGAAATGGATCTGACGACTACTAATTGGAATTATTGTAAATACTCTGGATTACATTTTAGCTATATATGTTTGTGTTGTGTTGCTACTTGTGTGCTAGTCTAGTTTTTGCTTGACAAGATTCCTTAAAGATCTCTTCATGCGTCAGTTGTATGATTTGAATGTTGTGTATCTAAATTGAATGAATGATTCCTTAAAAATCAATGATTTTTGCAATCTGGTCCGCTAGCTATTTGTTAATTTTTTATTCCTTTATTGAAAGAAAAAGTTCTGTTATTTTTATGTTCCCACCTCCATTTGTTTTCTATTTTTACATTTTTCTGTTGCACAAATTAAACCTATGTTAATCTAAATCATACCATCTATTATATTGCATTTAGAATTCCTATGATTAGCAATACAGAATTACTGTAGCTTATGATTATTGTAGGTATGCCGAGCAGAAAGGGAAAGCAAAAGGACGGATCTTCTAGTTCTGGAGTGTGCGGCAGAAAACAAATATGTTCCGGTGCTGGTATGAGGGTGAGAGACCAGTGGTCCGTCGGATCAAACATAGGTAAGATTCATTTTTTCTACTGGAGCTTGGGTATGGAGGATTATGGATTGTAGTGGTGGTAATTATTTGTGCTTTCAAATCTTTTGATGAAGGTGTAGGCGAGACCGAGAATGTCAATAAAAACATTTCAGAGAATGTCCGTAACATGTATCCTGGCGCGTACGGGAAATATAGTGATTTCCTCGAAGAAACTCGGTTGCTTTGCCAGAATGAGTTTTTGGTGAGAAAAATCTTCTTTGAAAAACGTGTAATTACTTGTATCTTTCTTCAAGCTACTACGACTTTCTTATGATGCATTGTAGAAGTACTACAAGTTTTCTGAGGACAAAAATATTGATGAGGCTTGGAAGACATTTTCTAGGATAGCGATCAAAGGCATACAGTACAATTAGAACAAGTGTAAGAAGGCGGCCAGGAAGTTGTATGGCGATACTATTCAGGAGTTGAAGCAGCACCAGGCGCCTTCCACATTTGTGATGTGCGACTATTGGTGGAGTGAGACATTTGCTAGGCGGTCAGCAAAAAATGCGGAAAATATGGCCGCATCCAGAGGAAGTGCATTCGCTTCGATTCGTAAGATGCATTTCATCAAAATGAATTAATTTCCATTTCAATTCTCTCAAACTAACCTTGATAATCAGATTTTTATTGAAATTGTCTTTCAAATTCTTAATAGGAGCATATGCACAATCGCGAACCCAGATAGTCTGATGAGCTATTCAAGCCGACCCATACCAACAAGAAGATGGGGCAAAAAATGCTTAAATTGTCGAGGAATTAGGGATGTGGGTTGAATTTAAGGTATTTAAAGTTTAAAGTGCTTTAATGGTCAATGAAGTAGGGTTTTGGGTTTAATTTAAGGGTATTTAGGGTTTAAAATGTTTTGTTATCTCCTCACAGGAAGGTTCGAACTCGCACCATGCATCGATGCCTGATATCCATGAAGATGTCAGGGATGAGGGGGAAGATACGTCAGGGATAAGGGGGTGTATGACGATAGTGACGACTCGGATGATGAGATATAGGTTTATGTTTAAGTTTATATTTATGTTATTTGGTACAATACAGTGAATATATTTGGTACTTGTATTACCCTTGATGTATGTTTGATATTTGGTATTATGTTTGGTTTGTTTAAAAGATATTTGATGTTAAAAGATATTTGTCATGTTTCGTTTGATGTTTGATATTTGATATAGGATGACACTTTTTATTCATGTTATTTGTCATCTTTGGTTTGATGTTTGATCGATATTTGATATATATAGGATGACACTTTTTATTTATGTTATTTGATATTTTTTTGTATGTCAATATTGAATTATTCTACGATGTTTGATATTTGCTTATCCCTTGTAAGTTTTTGTATGTCAATATTCCGTATATATAAATCCAAGTGGGCTTCGATAACGGCACTCTGGTAGGATAGACAAATGTAAAAATTTTAATTTTTTATATATGAAACAATGGGTGGAAATTGTCGAAAATTAAAAGTGATAAAATATGGATTTGTCGAAGCATTATGGCATTAATATACATATATATATATATATGAGGAGGGTTCAAATGCCTCCATTTTTCATGTCTCCACCATGCCTCCATTTTTAAAATTGTATTAACTCCAAATTTAAAACTAAAAAATCAAAATAAAACCGTTGGATATGATCTACATCATGTTATCTATGTACGTGTAAAAAATTATGACATTTTAATTTTTTTGTTGTTGTCATCAAGAGCTTGTAAAAAATGTACTAATGTGGATAATTTCTAGACGTTGATTTTTCAACTTATTGATTCACATAAAAACAAAATCAAAATGTGATAATTTTTTATGAGCACATAGATAAAATGATGTAGATCATATCCAACGGTTTTATTTTGACTTTTAAGTATTAAATTTGGAGTTAATAAAGTTTTTAAAAATGGAGGCATGAAAAATGGAGGCATTTGAACCCTCCTCTATATATATATATATATATATATATATATATATATATATATATAATATGGATTATATATTCCTAAAAGCGTTTGTTCCTAACTTTTATAGAGAGTGGCTAAGATACAAACGTTTGTTCCTAGCCTCCAGAACAAACGTTGTGGTTCTCCGATTTTCAAAGTCCAAACAGTCAATTCAAACTGTTAGATATTCATCAATCTATACTAAAATGTGCTTGGAGACCAAATTTTATAATTTTTAGAATATTTTTACTATTTATTAAGATGGTTTGAAAATCGCCGATTTTATTGAACTTCTGCACCATTGAAAAACAACGATTTTCAAACCAGCTTAAAAATATTAAAATTTTTTATAAAAATGTAAAATCTAGTCTCCAAGCATATTTTAATATAGATTGAATATCTAATGGTTTGGATCGACTGTTTTGACTTTGAAAATTGGAGAACCGAAACGTTTATTCCGTAGGCTTGAAACAAACGTTTGTATCTTAGCCTCTCTCTCTCTATATATAATATAGATTTTATATTACCTAACTTTTATCAATTAAAATTTATTGTTTAAAATTGTTTTTTATCTCTAATTTACCCTTACCTTTCAAACATAATATTTAAGAATATTATATGAAAGTAAGAAAATAACTCTTCTCATTTATCCTTTAATTTCTCTCTAGACAGTTCTAAATTGACGATTTAGATGACATTTTTTTCCCTAAAATCGAACCCATACTGAGATGATTGTTCACTCAAATTAGCTACATGAACAATTTTATGCAAAATCAATTTCATAAATTGTGAGAACCTGTATCAATTTTTTAGTCATAAATATTATTTGTCATTTTTTTGTCAAGCATGTATCATCCTTATATTTATAAATCTCTAATAGAGATTAGAGAGCTTCGAAGCAATTCATACAAAATTATTATATACCCTTTCACCAACGTACAAGGGTACTATTATTGTTTTGTTGCATTATTTATAAACTAGTGCAACAATTATGAAAATACGTCAAGTAAAATAGAATACCATGAATCCTATAAATTAAAAGGTGGGAGTTTTGTCCAAACGGCTGTGGACAAAGTCTCATCCAAAGCCGGACCTAAACAGTCCGATCTGTATCAAAATTCATACAGACATTTAAATTCAATGAGTCATTTAAATTTATTAAGTTTTAAATATATTTGCACGAATCTCAATTAAAATCGAACGTTTAAGCTTGACTTTGGATGAGGCTTTATCCAAGGTCCTTTGGACAAAACCCAATCCCTAAATTAAATAAGCATGATGTCCCACATATATCCAAATTGGTTGCATATTAATAAATTAGTCAAGCTAATTATTGAAAATTGATGAGTTTACTGAGTGGGTTAGGAAAATTCTTAAATTATAGATATTTTAATGGAGTCTAGAGATTTCGATAGGAATTTTAAATAAGATGTCTTGATTTTCATTTTTAACCAAGGAAGCAAACGAAGCAAACAAGTTGTTATATCGGATAAAATAATAGAAAACAAAGAGTAATAATGGGCTCAACCAGAGCTGTAAATATATGACGCAGCCCAAAAGAATTATTTTCTAATTGTTTGGTTCTGTTCCTCCATCAAACAACAGCCCAGCCCAATTAATTAGGTGTGTCTAAATTAATCATTGAAGCGGACACTCCACACCGACACACAGTGCCAAAAGGGCCACCGACACACACAGAGCACAAACACAGATTGATTTTGCAAAATACAGAGATTGTGTTGGTTTTTCTTTATTATTTTTCAAACTTTTGGAGTACTAATTTAAAGTAAATGGTTTTAATTTGTGAATTAGATTACTTTTTGCTTTTTGAGAATGCTGAAAGAGCTTAATACTATTGGTCTATTGCTATATTTAGAATCATGAAATTGTTTAGGTAAATGGTTTGTACTTTATCATTTGATAATGAATTCATTATTTTAGCGGTTTTGGTTGGCAAATAAATACAGAACATATCTGTAATTATTCTTTAATTTTCCTCCTTATTTTTAAATAATACAGGTTTTAGAGCTGTATAAAGAATTGCATAAATCTCTCCAGGACGAGAAAATTTGAGCCATCTAAGAATTAACATATATTCTGACAAGTTTATATAATTTACCATGACATAAGCATACAAAAGTGGCCTTGAAAAGACATGATCTGATCTCGTCCTAAAAGTTCATTGCATAAGTATGATAGCATCAGTAAGGTAAGAAGCACATCTAAAACTATTGCAAAGAAAATTTTAGGAAGCGGGACAGTGTTGATTTTGCGGAATATAAAACAGTGATGATTTGTGAAATTGTATATTTCAATCTGAATGGTAAAATGTTTACAATTGTGCTTATATAGCAAAAGAGAAAAAAGAGCTGTTGAGAATTCTAACGGTTGTCTAGTTTTGTACTGTTGCCTATAATTTCTAAAAAAGGAAAATTTTTGAGTAACTTTATATAACAAATTTAGTTCCTCTCTTTTATTCTTAAAATAGCCTATATATGATGAACTAAAACCCTTAATGGGCGTTTGAGGCTATTATTTGTCCCTAATCCTATTTATTTTCAACAGAGCGTTCTAAAAAGGTAGATGGCACAACATTCACACTTCCAAATCAAGTTCTAAAAAAAGACGGGGCAGTGTTCTTCCAGTTTGTGGTACATTCTAATTTGTCATCGATGGTTCTGAATTAATTTGAAGCATCTATAACACAGATATACTCCCCAATAGGTGCACAGCAAAATTACAATAGCACAATAAGACCAAAATAAGAACAAGTTAAAATAGGTAGCAACAATAGCAAAGAAAAATATTTGATACAATAAAAGCAAACTTAAATATTCCATTGCTTGAAGCACATCAAAGCGAAGGCACATTTGACAAAAGAAAAGAACTGACTGGAAAGGTACCTTCTTCAATTCGTAGTAGAGGATGACCGCATCTAAGGACCTACATGAGATATGGTATTTCAAGAGAGAAAAGCAAATGGAATAAGCTTATAATTAAACAAATATAATAGAGCATTTGGATATCTAAAAGAAAGAATTTTATTTTACTGCACCTTAACCGTATCAATAATGAGACCTCCATTTTGCCACCAATCTTGGAAAAACATGCACTTCGAGAGCACTTCGAGAAACACTAGAAGCAAATCAGAGTTACAAGGGTTCTCCAATCAAGATCCATCTTTTCTTTTTGGACTAAAAACCAAAACAACCAACACTTACAAAACTACAAATACAGAAGTTGCCACACAAAAACACAACCAACCAATATACTTCTACGTACAAAACACATGCAATACTGATTTTTTTTGTTTTTCAATTTCTTTTTTTTTTTAATTTTCTGCTTTTTATCATTTTTTTCTTTTTTTTCTTTAACAAAATAGCAAATACAAAGCATGAAGCAGGAGACCATAAGTGAGAAGCTACGGGAAACTCATCTATTGTTTTTTTCCTCTTCTTTTATTTCCGGCACAATTGAAACTTCATCTTGAAACTACAAATAGTTGAATAAACTGTTGATTAATGTTTGCAGTAGAACCAAAATTACAAACAATCCAACCAACAGATAGAGAAAAACACATTAATTAACTTCATATTTTTAATCAACTCATAGCTTTTGAAAAGATTGTCTTAAATTAATTCTATCAATACACGATATGTTTGGACAAATAATAAAGCGAAACATTAATCACTTTACATTAAAGTTGGGTTCTACATAACCTAAATGCTGTCATTTAAAACTTGGCAAACATAAAAAAAAAAATACATTAATAAGATGCACCATAATTGTTATAATAAGTCTCAATATTTTTAACCTTAATATTAAAGGATATTGGAAAACTATGTGAAAGTCGTAAATGGGTCTAGCTACCTCTATTAAATGTATATCCTGTGACTGTTTTCTCGACATGACTATTCTAACATTTGCCCTAACGGTGATCAAGGATTCAAAATCACGAAATTAGAAACCTCTTCGGCCCTGCACCTATATTTACTTTCTAACGAAATCTCAAACACTGTGCTTTAGCAAATAAATAAATAAACACACACGCACACACTTAACAATACCAAAAGTGGTATGCATAATATACAAAATCTAGTAGTAGTTGAACAGATTTTGGCCTCCAGAATATAATACTAAGATTCGTGGGCTGAAGCATTTGGTAGGCTTGTAAATAACATTATGCAAAAGCTGCAAATTACAAAATTCTTTTGTTTGTGCAAATAGAAATTATACCTTTTTATTGCCGTCACATTTGAAATATCTTGTCAGGAATATCAGAGATCTTATGCCCATTTGGATGATTTGGATCCTCGCAACTCCTTGTGAACTCTTCGTTGCAGCCTTCAATTACTATACGCTGGACTGATGGTGGCACATCTTGGAGAGAACGTAGATTTTGACACCCATAGATTTTCAGATATATGAGAGAATTAAGGCACATCAGACTGGGCAACAAGCGCATTTTACATACTTCAAATCTAATTTCTCTAAGGGAAGAGAGATAACGAAACACATCACATTCTTCTTGAGAAAAGTATTCTTGCTGCGCTTTATAAAGTTCTAGATAAACCAGGGATGAAAACCCATCTCTTGAGACAAGTTGTTCAAGCAATGAAAATTTTCTGATGCGAAGTTCTTTCAACTGAGACAGCTTATCAGCATCTGAATAGCATTCGAGCTTATCACACCCAGAAAACACCATTAAACGTTTAAGATTGCTCAACTCACTTAAGCCCCTTAGTGAAGCAAGGTTTGGGCAATTTTTTAGTTCTAAGACACTGAGTGCCTTCAAATGACCGATATAAGGATTTACTATGGTTGGGCAGTCCCAAACAAGTAATTTTTCTAGGGATGTTAAACCCAGTAACATATCATCCGAAAGCATACAACCTTCAGTGAGTGAAAAGTCCTTTAGAATACTAGATCTAGTGTTCCTCCAGTGTGATGATGATGTTAATTCAACAGTGTCACTGCTTCTTGCAATAACTATTGATGTTTCTAAAGTAGTGAGGTTGGGGCAGCAGGTTATTTGGAGATTTTCAAGGGTGCTATGAGTATCTAATCCACCAATTGAGGTAAGCAACAGACATCCCTCAATATAGAGACTCAAAAGATTGGTCAGTGAACTAAGGACCTCTTTAGGTATACATGTGATAGTTATGATATCCCCTAACATCAGGTTGGTCAGGGAGGTAACTCCTTGCAAAGACCCGGCTAAGATTTTGTCTGTAATAAAGCATGTTTTAATTGAAAGTTCCTTGAGTGCAGGGGGCAGGAATAATTCACCATAAACATCTTTAAGCTGACAAATGAGGTCTAACCTTTTCTCTAAGCATTTATTCAGATCTTTCGAAATGGTTGATAATGTTTCTTCTTCTATATGATCACCATCTTTCATCATTTCCTGAACATGGTTGAACTGAGATTTAACAGAGATATGAGTAAAGCGGTCGCTACCATCATCCATCATTTCTTTGAAAGTCACAATTCGGGATATCCGTGTACCCTTTGTTGACTTTATCATATCTAAGTCTTCTTTCACTGCAAACGCAAGAGAGAGGCAATTAGAAATTTCCAATCGAGTTAGATTCAAGGGAAGAGGTACCCAACTCCTGAGCCTAGGAATAAAACATATGGTAAGAGATAGAAGATCCGATAGTTCATTTATTCCTTGAAGGGCTTCCAAGTCTTGGCAGCTAAGAAGTTCAAGATGCTGGAGATGAGTAATGTTATCATTATTTTCTAAAATCCAACTGGGCAACCTCTTACCACTGTAGCTTTCAATAGTCAGCTCTTTTAATTGGGGTGGTGGACAAAGGCTATCTAGAATATCAACATGGATGTCTCTCGAGACATCTCTACTTTCATACTCCCAAGAAAATTGTAATTTATGGAGGCATTTTTTGTCAGATAACTTCGCTTGATAAGCATCCTCCTTACTTTTGACATTATTTAGACCATAGATAGATAACGATCCATAAAGGTCTCTGAGATGCTCCAACTGTTTTAGCTCAAACCCCCTTTCCATTTTAACATAAAAAAATCCCAGATCCTGAAGAGATATTAGTCTCCCAATATTAGAAATCTGGCTCAAAGTATATAAGAAACGTAATTGGTAGAGTTTGTTTAGTAATACAAAAGGTGCCTCTTTTCCAACAATCCAAAACTTGAGGTAGCGTAGGTTTCTCAACTGAACCACAGACTTAGGAACTCTTTTATCATAATGCCCTTCTATTCCCACTACATATAATTTCTCTAAATTCTTAAAAAGAGCATTAAGGTCCCCCTCTTTGAAAGAGAAACGAGAAGATGATTTAAAAGAAATAATTGTACGTAGATCTTTGAGTTTGCATATTTTCTTCACACACTCCCCAAGCATATAATCTACAATAAATATATGGCGAGTATGGGCAGGGATTTTTTTTTTCTCTCCACTTTCAATTCTTAAATACTCGCCTTCAGAAACATCTTGGGCTAGATCATGGACTAGGTCATGCATAGAGTAAAATTTACTATCCCATGTTTCAACAACTTGAAAGAAAGAGCTAGAAATTAACTCTAAAGTATACCGATTAGCGATATCCTTCATATGTTCATTACTATCCTCGATTTCAATGAAGCCCTCTGCAATCCATAAATTAACCAAATAGTCATGCCTAAATAGATACCCTTTAGGAAACAAGCTGCAAAATGCAAAGCATCGTTGCAATGGGGGAGGGAGGTGCTGATAACTCAAAAACAGGGCTCCCATGGTATCATTTAACAAGCTTCTATTTAGCATAGATAACCAAAATTCTGGGTCTAGCTTTCTACGCAATTGAGCTGCCACAGTTTTTGCCGCTAATGGTGATCGACATAATTTCGTCGCAATCTTCTTTCCAATGGAAATTAACCTTCCCTTCATGTGATTGTCATTGATTTGTGTATCACCTATTGCATTACTGATGAATAGCGACATGAATTGTTTATCATCAAGTTCCCTCAACTGGATTGGATTCATGGCGCCCAAAGCTTTCGCTGCCACTTCAATCCGAGTAGTAACCAATATTATGCTACCTCTCTTACCGGCTCTTAAAGGAGCAAATAGCTGCTCTATTTCCTGTTCACTAACCCCTTTATCACACCAAACATCATCCAATACCAGAAAGAACATTTTTCCCCTTAATTTCTCTTCAAGTTTAGATTGTAGCCCTTCCAGACTACTAAAATTGGGACTAGGCTCCTTAAAACCAGACTCCAAAATATTTTTAATAATGGCATGAACGCTAAACTTTTCAGAAACATGAGCCCACATGATATAGTCAAAATATTTGGCTTCTTTCTCATGTTCACAAACAAACTGTGCCAAGGTTGTCTTTCCCGACCCACCCATGCCCCATATTCCGATAACAGAGTAGTTCTTAGCATTACTAGTTGATTCCAGGAAACTTTCCCGTAATAATTTTACAATGTGATCCCGGTCCTTATCACGACCAATAACTGTGGAACCTGGAGTAGAAATGGTTTCCCTATACTGTTCATTAGAGCTCCGAGTTGAACTATTGCCACTTGTGCTTGGTAGGTTCAGCAGGGCAACAAATTTCATTGCTTCATTAACAATTTCTTCTAATTTCTCTAGACTTTTAATGAGTTTTTTCTTCTCAGATGAAAATTCCGGAAGCTTGTCTTTTAATTTGTTTAAATTATATTTAGAAGTAGAAGGAAAGAGGGAATTGACCTCCTTCTCAAGGCGCCGGTACTCGACTAAACCAAGCACATACTCAGCCTCATAGAAAGCAGACTTGAGCTTCCGAATCCAATTCTCAAGAAAAGGCCGGTGGGGGCTCTGCTGTGCAGCTTCTGTGAGGATGAGCAGCTGAGGGAGGATGGTGGTCTGGAGCTTTTCTAATTTTCCAAGGAGGATTTGCTTACGAGACTGGAACTGTGGAGGCAGATCTATGCCGAGTGCATCAAAGGATTTGTTGAGGAAACGGGTTAGCACTGGGGAGACCAGCCAACTCGCAGCCGAGAAGCTCCAGCTGATTGCAGAGGTGGTTAACGGATCCACCATGGATCCGTCTCATGCAAGCTGGGTACCAAACAGGGACAGAGAGAGGGAGAGATGTGTTTGTTCCCTTGGCCGCCCAGCCAAGTTTTCGAAAGAAAGAAAGGGTGTGAGTGCCTCAGTGGTTTAGCGCGAGACAGTAAGTTGGTCAAAGGCACTAATATTAATAAACCAAATCTCCATCCCTTATTTTATATCTTCTATATTTCTCGGAAAACTAGCGTGGAAAGGCACGAAAACCAACATGTAGTTAATGTGATCTCCCTTATTTACAGGGTTGGTACTTTATTTTTTTATTTTTTATCTGTACTTTTCGATTTACGAATAAATCAAGAGAAAGGATACAAAATTTTAATTTTATACTAATGTGATATCCCTTACTTTATATCTTTTTCGGAAAAACTAGCATGTAGTTACTGGCTCTTTTTGTCAAGTCAAATGGGCAGGTGGCACGACAACCAACATGTAGTTACTCGAGACGTCATTGAGGTTGATTTTCTATTGATTACTTAAATCGATGAGTTGTGTCCGGACATATTGTAGTGAAAAGAAAAAAAAGAAACAAAGTTAGCGTGTGATGCCTTCACTAAGAGGATTTGGGGGTTCACTAAGAGCACAACTACAAAAATATATCGAATTAGCTTCAAACGATGAAATAAACTGTTGAAACCGATATACTTCACGATTGACACATGTACATGAAATTTTTTGAAAATTTCGAATTTATTTAGTACAAAGTTAAACGGTAAAAAAATTTAAAAATAAATACATTAAAACTAACTTACAAAATAACTTATAAAATTTCAGACCAAGATAGATTTAAACCGTTAGAAAATGGGAGTTAGGATATCCCATTAATGTAGTAGTGTAGGTAGCTCTCACTTCATGTTCTTCTAGTTGTTTTTCATCTTCTTATACTTGTTTTTTTGTATTCTGCTGGTTGTCTTTCATCTTCTATTGGTTGTTTTTCATATTTTTCATCATCTTCTAGTTGTATTTCATCTTGTACCAGTTGTCTTTCATCGTCTTGTATTGGTTGTCTTTCACATTTCATCTTCTTAAAGTTGTCTTTCACCATTTTCTAGTTGCCTTTACTCTTCTTCAAGTTACTCATTCATGTTCTTCTAGTTGCCTTTCATGTTCTTCTAGTTGTCTTCCATCTTCTACTAGTTGTGTTTCATCTTCTTCTAGTTGTCTTTTATCATGTTCTTCTAGTTATCTTTCATCTTGTACTGGTTGTCTTTCATCTTCTTATAATGGTTGTCTTTCAAGTTCTTCTAGTTGTCTTTCATCTTCTTCTTATTATTTTTCATCTTCTACTAGTTTTTTTTATCTTTTTCTAGTTGTCTTTCATTAAGTACTGGTTGTCTTTCATGTTCTTCTAGTTGTCTTTCATCTGTTTCTAGTTGTCTTTCATCTATTGCTTGTTGTATTTCAACTTCTTCTAATTGTCTTTCATCTTGTACTGGTTATGTTTCATCTTCTTCTAGTTGTCTTTATTCTTGTACAGGTTGTCTTTCGATTTCTTTTAGTTGTCTTTCATCATCTAATATTTGTCTTTCATTATCTACTAGTTATATTTTATCTTGTTCCAGTTATATTTTCATCTTGTACTAGTTGTGTTTCTTCTTGTACTGGTTATCTTTAATGTTCTTCTAGTTGTCTTCCATCTTCTTCTAGTTGTCTTTCATCTTGTACTAGTTGTCTTTCATGTTCTTCTTGTTGTCTTTCATGTTATTCTAGTTGTCTTTCATGTTCTTCTAGTTGTTTTTCATTTTCTTTTAGTTGTCTTTCGTATTCTACTGGTTGTCCTTCATCTTCTATTGGTTGTTTTTCATGTTTTTCATCTTCTTCTAGTCGTATTTCATCTTGTACTTGTTGTCTTTCATCTTCTTCTAGTTGTCTTTCATTGTCTTGTATTGGTTGACTTTCACCTTTCATCTTCTTCTAGTTTTCTTTCACCTTCTTCTAGTTGTCTTTCATGTTCTTTTCATTGTTTCATCTTGTACTGGTTGTCTTTCTTGTTCTACTAGTTGTTTTTCCTCTTCTTTTAGTTGTTTTTCAGCTTCAACTTGTTGTCTTTCATGTTGTACATGTTGTCTTCCATGTTCTTGCATCTTCTTCCAGTTGTTATCCATGTTCTTCTGTTGTCTTTCAAATTCTTCTGTTATCCATCTTCTTCCAGTTGTACTAGTTTTTTTCATCTTGTACTGGATGTTTTTCTTGTTCTTTTGGTTGTTTTTCATCTTCTTTTAGTTGTTTTAATCATCTGCTTGTTGTCTTTCATGTTGTACATGTTACTTTTATGTTCTTTCATCTGCTTCCAGTTGTTTTCCATGTTCTTATGTTGTCTTTCATATTCTTCTAGTTGTCTTTCAACTTATTCTATTTGTCGATCTATCATCTTGTACTAGTTGTTTTTCCATCTTTTTCTAGTTGTCTTTCATCTTGTACTGGTTGTCTTTCATTTTCTTATAGTTGTTTTTCATGTTCTACTAGTTGTTTTTTTATCACCCAAAAGTGAGCGATGTTATCTTTTAAAATTTATAAAATCGGTAATGCTATCGGTTCAGATCGCAAGCGCACAATCCTATCGAGCAGTATAATCGAGGTCGATCCACAGGGAATATTGGTTTAGAGTCTTGAGCGATCAAATCACAATCTTTCGAAAGGCTAAACAAAATCTGAAAATTTGAGAGTTGAAGTTGTGATCATTGTAAATTTGGCAATAATTAAAAGTAATTAAAATAAAGATAGAGATGAAAATTCCTAGGGTTTCAGCACACCATTGCTACTCAATCCTCTTTGATATTCTACTTATGTCGGGTCTGATTTCCTGTTGTTGTTTATGGAAAACACTACATAGGACACTACGAGTTACGCAAATGACAGGACTTCCTCGAGATACTACATAGGACACTGCGAATTACTTACGCAAATGACAGATCTCTAAAATATACAAGTTACTACATAGGACACTGCGAGTTACTTACGTAAATGACAGAACTTGGTTCGCATTTTGTTGTTCCGATTTATGGTTTTCCCGCTAATATTTTCTTCACATAAATCTAATGACTCCCAACGAGGCTGACTCGTCCATCATAGTTTCTCTTACCATTAAAGCACCGTCACTACCCTAACGGATTAAACTAGATCATCAAAATCAGGTGAAGGGAGAATAAATCACAAAAGCATTTCAATCAACAACAAGAAATCATAATCAACAGAAAATATATATATCAAAGCATCATGAGTAACAAGGTTTACTGCCTAGCCCCTAAGAAAAGAACTTAGCGGCGGAACGGCATTACAGCACTCCTATCTTTCTCACTTAATCAAATTTAACCAAAATTACAAAGATGCCTTCTTCTTTTGTCGAGAGTGCTTATATAGGAGTGAGGAGACGTCTAGAGATGAGTGGAGGCCAAGAAATCTGATCTGGATACAGCTGGAGCAGTTATTCCCCAAAGGGCATCTTGGTTATGGACCGTACTGGCTGGTACGGTCTGTATCCAGACCATGTCGCTGAGGGGTTTTATGAGTATCGCGCTATCTCCTGGTCTGTATCCGGCTAGGTCCGTATCAGTCAGTGCGGGTCGTAACAAAGACTTAGTCGATGAGCGTCGCTTATCCGATTGACCTGATTCTTGCTCCATTTGATGTGAAATAGTCCCAAAACATGTTTCCTGCGATAAAACATAAAGAAGGGTGACAGTAGCTTTTTTCTCTAATTAATTAAACATAAGTGTGAGATAATATGCAAAATCTAAGCCAAAACCCTACGTAATTCATCATCATTTTGACTCTGATCATTTTTCATCTTCTTCTAGTTGTCTTTCATCTTGTACTTCTTGTTGTCTTTCATGTTCTTCAAGTTGTCTTTAATCTTCTACTAGTTGTTTTTCATCTTCTTCTAGTTGTCTTTCATCTTGTACTGGTTGTGTTTCATCTTTTTCTAGTTGTTTTTCATCTTGTACTGGTTGTGTTTCATTTTGTACTAGTTGTCTTTCACGTTATTTTGGTTGTCTTTCATTTTCATCTAGTTGTTTTTCATCTTGTACTAGTTGTCTTTCATGTTCTTCTTGTTATCTTTCATGTTCTACTAGTTGTTTTTCATCTTCTTCTAGTTGTTTTTTATCTTGTACTGATTGTCTTTCATCTTGTACTAGTTGTCATTTATCTTCTACGGGTTGTCTTTCATCTTTTTGTAGTTGCCTTTTGTACTCTAATACTTGTCTTTCACCTTCTACTAGTTGTGTTTCATCTTCTTCTAGTTGTCTTTCAAGTTCTTCTAGTTGTCTTTCTTGTTCTTCTGGTTGTCTTCATGTTCTTCTAGTTGTCTTTCGTTTTCTTCTGGTTGTTTTTCATGTTCTTCAATTTTTTTGACAGGTGTTCTATTAGTTGCCTTTTGTGTTCTACTGTGTCTTTCATCTAGTACTGGTTGTGTTCCATCTTCTTCTAGTTATTTTTTCATCTTGTACAGGATGTCTTTCGTGTTCTTCTTGTTGTCTTTCATCTTCTACTGGTTGTCTTTTATCTTCTACTAGTTGTATTTCATCTTCTTCTAGTTGTATTTTATATTGTATTTGGTTGTGTTTCTTCTTGTACTGGTTGTTTTTCATGTTCTTCTAGTTATTTTTCATCTTCTTTTAGTTGTCCTTCGTATTCTACTGGTTGTCTTTCATCTTCTCTTGGTTGTTTTTCATGTATTTCATCTTCTTCTAGTTACATTTCATCTTGTACTGGTTGTCTTTCATCTTCTTCAAGTTGTCTTTCATCGTCTTGTATTGGTTGTCGTCATGTTCTTCTAACTGTCTTTCACCTTTTTCTAGTTGTCTTTTATGTTCTCCAAGTTGTCTTTCATATTTTCTAGTTGTTTTTCCTGTGATTCTAGTTGTCTTTCATGTTCATCTAGTTATCTTCATATTACTAGTTATCTTTCAAGTTTTTCTAGTTGTTCATCATGTTCTACTAGTTGTCATTCGTGTTCTTCTACTTGTTGTATTTCATATTTTTCTAGTTGTCTTTCATCTTGTACTAGTTGTTTTTCATCTTGTACTGGTTGTCTTTCTTATTCTACTAGTTGTTTTTCATCTAATTTTAGTTGTTTTTCATCTTCTACTTGTTGTCTTTCATGTTGTACATGTCTTTCATGTTCTTTCATCTTCTTTCATTTGTTTTTCATGTTCTTCTGTTGTCTTTCGTATTCTTCTAGTTGTCTTTCAACTTCTTCTAGTTGTCTACCATCTTGTACTAGTTGTTTTCATGTTTTTCTACTTATCTTTCATCTTTTTCTAGTTGTCTTTCATCTTGTACTGGTTGTCTTTCATGTTCTTCTAGTTGTTTTTCATGTTCTACTAGTTGTTTTTCATGTTCTTCTAGTTGTCTTTCATCTTCTACTTGTTGTTCTTGCATGTTCTTCTAGTTGTCTTTCATGTTCTTCTAGTTGTTTTTCATCTTATTTGTGTTGTCTTTCGTATTCTACTGGGTGTCAGTCATCTTCTATTGGTTATTTGAGTTGTCTTTCGTATTCTACTGGGTGTCATTCATCTTATTTGAGTTGTCTTTCGTATTTCATTTTGTACTGGTTGTCTTTCATCTTCTTCTAGTTGTCTTTCATCGCCTTGTATTGGTTGACTTTCACCTTTCATCTTCTTCTAGTTTTCTTTCACCTTCTTCTAGTTGTTTTCATGTTCTTTTAGTTATTTTTCATCTTGTACTCGTTGTCTTTCTTGTTCTATTGGTTATTTTTCATCTTCTTTTAGTAGTTATTCAGCTTCAACTTGTAGTTTTTCATGTTGTATATGTTGTCTTTCATGTTTTTTCATCTTCTTTCAGTTGTTTTTCATGTTCTTCTGTTGTCTTTCATATTCCTCTAGTTGTCTTTCAACTTCTTCTAGTTGTCTATCGTCTTGTATTAGTTGTTTTCCATGTTCTTCTACTTGTCTTTCATCTTTTTCTAGTTGTCTTTCATCTTGTACTGGTTGTCGTTCATGTTCTTCTAGTTGTTTTTCATGTTCTTCTAGTTATCATTCATCTTGTACAGGTTGTTCTTGCATGTTCTTCTAGTTGTCTTTTCCTGTTCTTCTAGTTGTTTTTCATCTTCTTTTAGTTGTCTTTCGTACTCTACTGGGTGTTCTTCATCTTCTATTGGTTGTTTTTCATGTTTTTGATCTTTTTCTAGTTGTATTTCATCTTGTACTGGTTGTCTTTCATCTTCTTCTAGTTGTCTTTCATCGTCTTGTATTGGTTGACTTTCACCTTTCATCTTCTTCTAGTTTTATTTCACCTTCTTCTAGTTGTCTTTCATGTTCTTTTAGTTGTTTGTCATCATGTACTGGTTGTCTTTCTTGTTCTATTGGTTGTTTTCATGTTCTTTTAGTTGTTTTCAGCTTCAACTTGTTGTCTTTCATGTTGTACATGTTGTCTTTCATGTTCTTTCATCTTCTTCCAGTTCTTTTCCATGTTCTTCTGTTGTCTTTCATATTCTCCTGTTGTCTTTCATTTTCTTCTAGTTGTCTCTGGTTGTATTTCATGTTCTTTCATCTTCTTTTAGTTGTATTTCATCTTATACTGGTTGTTTTTCATGTTCTTCTAGTGGTCTTTCATCTTGTACTAGTTGTTTTCCATCTTTTTCTAGTTGTCTTTTCTTGTCCTGGTGGTGTTACATCTTCTTCTAGTTGTTTTTCATTTTTTTAGTTTTCTTTCATCTTCGGCTAGTTCTTTTTCATGTTCTTCTAGTTGTCTTGCATAGTTTTCTACTTGTCGTACTTCATGTTTTTCTAGTGGTCTTTCATCTTGTACTAGTTGTTTTCCATCTTCTTCTAGTTGTCTTATCTTGTACTGGTTGTGTTTCATTTTCTTCTTGTTGTTTTTCATGTTTTTTTGGTATTCTTTCTTCTTCTGCTAGTTCTTTTTCATGCTCTTCTAGTTGTCTTTCATGTTTTTCTAGTTGTTCTTCAGGTACTTCTAGTTGTCTTTCAAGTTCTTCTACTAGTTGTATTTCATATTTTTCTAGTTGTATTTCATCTTGTACTTGTTGTTTTTCATCTTGTACTAGTTGTTTTTCTTGTTCTTTTGGTTGTTTTTCATGTTCATCTGTTGTCTTTCATATTCTTCTAGTTGTCTTTGAACTTATTCTAGTTGTCCATCATCATGTACTAGTTATTTTTCATGTTCTTCTAGTTGTCTTTTATCTTTTTTCTAGTTGTCTTTCATCTTGTACTGGTTGTCTTTCATATTCTTCTAGTTGTTTTTCTTGTTCTACTAGTTGTTTTTCATGTTCTTCTAGTTGTCTTTCATCTTGTACAGGTTGTTCTTGCATATTCTTCTAGTTGTTTTTCATCTTCTTTTAGTTGTTTTTCATCTTCTTCTAGTTGTTTTTCATCTTCTTTTAGTTGTCTTTCATATTCTTCTAGTTGTCTATCATCATGAACTAGTTGTTTTTCATGTTCTTCCAGTTGTCTTTCATCTTTTTTCTAGTTGTCTTTCATCTTGTACTGGTTGTTTTTCTTGTTCTTCAAGTTGTTTTTCATGTTCTACTAGTTGTTTTTCATGTTCTTCAAGTTGTCTTTCATCTTGTACAGGTTGTTCTTGCATGTTCTCCGAGTTGTCTTTTCATTTTTCTTCTAGTTGTTTTTCATCTTCTTTTAGTTGTCTTTCATCTTGTACTTGTTGTCTTTCATGTTCTTCTCGTTGTCTTTCATCTTATTCTAGTTGTCTTTCATCTTCTACTGGTTGTTTTTCATCTTCTTCTAGTTGTATTTCATCTTGTACTGGTTGTGTTTCATTTTCTTCTAGTTGTCTTCCATCTAGTATTGGTTGTCTTTCATCTTGTACTGGTTGTCTTTCACGTTCTTTTGGTTGTCTGTCATTTTCATCTTGTCCTAGTTCTCTTTCATGTTCTTCTTGTTATCTTTGATGGCCTACTAGTTGTCTTTCATTTTATTATAGTTGTTTTTTATATTGTACTGATTGTCTTTCATGTTGTACTGGTTGTCATTTATCTTCTACTGGTTGTATTTCATCCTTTTCTAGTTGTCTTTCATATTTTTCTAGTTGCCTTTCGTGCTCTAATAGTTGTCTTTCACCTTCTACTAGTTGTGTTTCAACTTCTTCTAGTTGTCCTTCATTTTTTCTAGTTGTCTTTCATGTTCTTCGGGTTGTCTTTCATCTGCTTCTAGTTGTTTTTCGTTTTCTTCTGGTTGTTTTTCATGTTCTTCAATTTTTTTGACTGGTGTTCTACTAGTTGTCTTTTGTATTCTACTGGTTGTCTTTTATCTTGTACTAGTTGTCATCCATCTTCTTCTAGTTTTTGTTTTCATCTTGTATGGGATGTCTTTCGTGTTCTTCTAGTTGTCTTTCATCTTCTATTGGTTGTCTTTCATCTTCTTCTAGTTGTATTTCATCTTTTTCTAATGTCTTTCATGTTGTACTGGTTGTTTTTAATGTTCTTCTAGTTGTGTTTCATGTTCTTCTAGTTATTTTTCATGTTATTTTAGTTGTCCTTCGTATTCTACTAGTTGTCGGGCATCTTCTCTTGGTTGTGTTTCATATATTTCATCTTCTTCTAGTTGCATCTTGTACTGGTTGTCTTTTATCTTCTTCTAGTTGTCTTTCATCGTCTTTCACCTTTAATCTTCTTATAGCTGTCTTTCACCTTCTTAACTGACTTTCATGTTCTTCTAGTTGTTTTCATATTTTCTATTTGTCCGTCATGTTCTTCTAGTTGTCTTTCATATTTTCAAGTGGTCTTTCATGTTCTTCTAGTTGTCTTTCATGTTCTTCTAGTTGTCTTTCATATTTTCTAGTTGTCTTTCAACTTATTCTAGTTGTCTATCATCATGTACTAGTTGTTTTCATGTTCTTCTAGTTGTCTTTTATCTTTTTTCTAGTTGTCTTTCATCTTCTACTGATTGTCTTTCATGTTCTTCTAGTTGTTTTTCTTGTTCTACTAGTTGTTTTTCATGTTCTTCTAGTTGTCTTTCATCTTGTACAGGTTGTTCTTGCATGTTCTTCTAGTTGTCTTTTCATGTTCTTCTAGTTGTTTTTCATCTTCTTTTAGTTGTCTTTCGTATTCTATGGGTGTCCTTCATCTTCTATTATTTGTTTTTCATGTTTTTGATCTTTTTCTAGTTGTATTTCATCTTGTACTGGTTGTCTTTCATCTTTTTCTAGTTGTCTTTTATCGTCTTGTATTGGTTGACTTTCACCTTTCATCTTCTTATAGTTTTCTTTCACCTTCTTCTAGTTGTCTTTCATGTTCTTTTAGTTATTTGTCATCATGTACTGGTTGTCTTTCTTATTATATTGGTTGTTTTCATGTTCTTTTAGTTGTTTTTCAACTTCAACTTGTTGTCTTTCATATTGTACATGTTGTCTTTCATGTTCTTTCATCTTCTTCCAGTTATTTTCCATGTTCTTCTGTCGTCTTTCATATTCTCCTGTTGTCTTTCATCTTCTTCTAGTTGTCTCTGGTTATCTTTCATGTTCTTTCATCTTCTTTTAGTTGTATTTCATCTTATACTGGTTGTTTTTCATGTTCTTCTAGTGGTCTTTCATCTTGTACTAGTTGTTTTCCATCTTCTTCTAGTTGTCTTTTCTTGTCCTGGTTGTGTTACATCTTCTTCTAGTTGTTTTTTTTTTTTTTTAGTTTTCTTTCACCTTCGGCTAGTTCTTTTTCATGTTCTTCTAGTTGTCTTGCATATTTTTCTACTTGTCGTATTTTATGTTCTTCTAGTGGTATTTCATCTTGTACTAGTTGTTTTCCATCTTCTTCTAGTTGTCTTATCTTGTATTGGTTGTGTTTCATCTTCTTCTAGTTGTTTTTCATGTTCTTTTAGTTTTCTTTCATCTTCTGCTAGTTCATTTCATGCTCTTCTAGTTGTCTTTCATGTTTTTCTGGTTGTTCTTCAGGTACTTCTAGTTGTCTTTCATGTTCTTCTACATGTTGTATTTCATATTTTTCTAGTTGTATTTCATCTTGTACTTCTTATTTTTCATCTTTTACTAGTTGTCTTTCTTGTTCTTTTGGTTGTTTCAATCATCTACTTGTTGTCTTTCATGTTGTAATGTTGTCTTTCATGTTCTTTCATCTTCTTCCAGTTGTTTTTCAGGTTCTTCTGTTGTCTTTCATATTCTTGTAGTTGTCTTTCAACTTATTCTAGTAGTTTATCATCATGAACTAGTTGTTTTTCATGTTCTTCTAGTTGTCTTCCATCTTTTTTCTAGTTGTCTTTCATCTTGTATTGGTTGTCTTTCATGTTCTTCTAGTTGTTTTTCATGTTCTACAAGTTGTTTTTCATGTTTTTCTAGTTGTCTTTCATCTTGTACAGGTTGTTCTTGCATGTTCTTTGAGTTGTCTTTTCAAGTTCTTCTAGTTATTTTTCATCTTCTTTTAGTTGTTTTTCGTATTCTACTGGGTGTCCTTCATCTTCCATTGGTAGTTTTTCATGTTTTTGATCTTTTTCTAGTTGTATTTCATCTTGTACTGATTGTCTTTTATCTTCTTCTAGTTGTCTTTCATCGTCTTGTATTGGTTGACTTTCACCTTTCATCTTCTTCTAGTTTTCTTTCACCTTCTTCTAGTTGTCTTTCATGTTCTTTTAGTTGTTTGTTATTTTGTACTGGTTGTCTTTCTTGTTCTATTGGTTGTTTTCATGTTCTTTTAGTTGTTTTCAGCTTCAACTTGTTGTCTTTCATGTTCTTTCATCTTCTTTCAGTTATTTTTCATGTTCTTCTGTTGTCCTTCATATTCTCCTGTTGTCTTTCATCTTCTTCTAGTTGTCTCTGGTTGTCTTTCTTTAATCCTCTTTTAGTTGTATTTCATCTTATACTGGTTGTTTTTCGTGTTCTTCTAGTGGTCTTTCATCTTGTACTAGTTGTTTTCCATCTTCTTCTAGTGTCTTTTCTTGTCCTGGTTGTGTTACATATTCTTCTAGTTGTTTTTCATTTTTTTTGTTTTCTTTCATCTTCGGCTAGTTCTTTTTCATGTTCTTCTAGTTGTTTTCCATCTTCTTCTAGTTGTCTTATCTTGTACTGGTTGTGTTTCATATTCTTCTAGTTGTTTTTCATGTTCTTTTAGTTTTCTTTCATCTTCTGCTAGTTCTTTTTCATGCTCTTTTAGTTGTCTTTCATGTTTTTCTAGTTGTCTTTCAACTTATTCTAGTTGTCTATCATCATGTACTAGTTGTTTTTCATGTTCTTCTAGTTGTCTTTCATCTTTTTTCTAGTTGTCTTTCATCTTCTTCTAGTTGTATTTCATCTTGTACTGGTTGTGTTTCATCTTCTTCTTGTTGTCTTCCATCTTGTATTGGTTGTCTTTCATCTTGTACTGGTTGTCTTTCACGTTCTTTTGGTTGTCTGTCATTTTCATCTAGTTATCTTTCATCTTGTACTAGTTGTCTTTCATGTTCTTCTTGTTATCTTTCATAGTCTACTAGTTGTTTTTAATCTTCTTCTAGTTGTTTTTTATTTTGTACTGATTGTCTTTCATGTTGTACTGGTTGTCATTTATCTTCTACTGGTTGTATTTCATCCTTTTCTAGTAGTTTTTCATATTTTTCTAGTTGCCTTTCGTGCTCTAATAGTTGTCTTTCACCTTCTACTAGTTGTGTTTCATCTTCTTCTAGTTGTCTTTCATTTCTTCTAGTTGTCTTTCGTGTTCTTCTGGTTGTCTTTCATCTGATTCTAGTTGTTTTTCATTTTCTTCTGGTTGTTTTTCATGTTCTTTAATTTTTTTGACTGGTGTTCTACTAGTTTTCTTTTGTGTTCTACGGGTTGTCTTTCATTTTGTACTAGTTGTCTTCCATCTTCTTCTAGTTTTTATTTTCATCTTGTACAGGATGTCTTTCGTGTTCTTCTAGTTGTCTTTCATCTTCTATTGGTTGTTTTTCATCTTCTACTAGTTGTATTTCATCTTCTTCTAGTTGTCTTTTATCTTGTATTGGTTGTGTTTCTTCTTGTACTGGTTATCTTTGATGTTCTTCTAGTTGTCGTTCATCTTTTTCTATTTGTCCTTCATGTTCTTCTGGTTGCCTTTCATATTTTCTAGTGGTCTTTCATGTTCTTATAGTTGTCTTTCTTGTTCTTCTAGTTGTCTTTCATATTTTCTAGTTGTCTTTCATGTTTTTCTAGTTATTCTTCATATTGTTCTAGTTGTCTTTCATGTTCTTCTGCTTGTTGTATTTGATATTTTTCTAGTTGTCTTTCATGTAGTACATGTTGTCTTTCATGTTCTTTCATCTTCTTTCAATTGTTTTTCATGTTCTTCTGTTGTCTTTCGTATTCTTCTAGTTATATTTCATGTTGTACTGGTTGTCTTTCATGTTCTAGTTGTCTTTCATCATGATTTTCTAGTTATTTTTCATCTTATACTAGTTATCTTTCATCTTCTTATATTCATTGTCTTTCAAGTTCTTCTAGTTGTCTTTCGACTTCTTCTTGTTGTTTTTCATATTCTATTAGTTATTTTTCATCTTTTTTCTAGTAGTTTTTCATTTTGTACTGATTGTATTTCATCTTCTTCTAGTTGTCTTTCCACTTCTTTTAGTTGTCTTTCATCTTCTACTGGTTCTCTTTAATCTTCTACCAGTTGTTTTTCATCTTTTTCTAGTTGTCTTTCATCTTGTACTGTTAGTCTTTCATGTTCTTCTAGTTGTCCTTCATCTGTTTCCAGTTGTTTTTCATCTTGTTGTGGTTGTGTTTCATTTCATATATTTTTTTTTCATCTTATACAGGTTGTCTTTCGTGTTCTTCTAGTTGTCTTTTATCTTGTACTGGTTGTGTTTCTTCTTGTACTGGTTGTCTTTCTTGTTCTTCTAGTTGTCTTTCATCTTTTTCTAAAGTCTTTCATCATGTACTGGTTGTCTTTCATTGTTCTTCTAGTTATCTTTCATGTTTTGCTAGTTATTTTTCATCTTCTTTTAGTTGTTTTTCGTATTCTATATGTTGTCTTTCATCTTCTATTGGTTGTTTTTCATGTATTTCATCTTCTTCTGGTGACATTTCATCTTGTACTGGTTGTCTTTCATCTTCTTCTAGTTATCTTTCATCGATTTGTATTGGTTATCTTTCACCTTTCACCTTCTTCTAGCATTCTTTCACCTTCGTTTAGTTGTCTTTCATATCTTGTAGTTGTCTTTCATATTTTCTAATTTTCTTTCATGATCTTCTAGTTGTCTTTCATATTTTCTAGTTGTCTTTCCTGTCCTTCAAGTTGTCTTTCATGTCCTTCTAGTTGTCTTTCATGTTTTTGTAGTTGTTTTTCAGGTACTTCTAGTTGTCTTTTATGTTCTTCTATTTGTTGTATTTCATATTTTCTAGTTGTCTTTCATCTTGTACTAGTTGTTTTTCGTATGGTACTGTTTGTCTGTCTTGTTCTTTTGGTTGTGTTTCATCTTCTTCTAGTTGTCTTAGATCTTCTACTGATTGTTTTTCATCTTCTTCTAGTTGTCTTTTATCTTGTACTAGTTTTGTTTCATCTTCTTCTAGTTGTCTTCCATCTTTGTACTGGTTGTGTTTCATCTTGTACTGGTTGTCTTTCATGTTCTAGTGGTCTTTCATCTTGTACTAGTTGTTTTCCATCTTCTTCTAGTTGTCTTATCTTGTACTGGTTGTGTTACATCTTCTTCTAGTTGTTATTCATGTTCTTTTAGTTTTCCTTCATCTTCGGCTAGTTCTATTTCATGTTCTTCTAGTTGTCTTTCATGTTCTTCTACTTATCTTTCATGTTTTTCTACTGGTTGTTTTTCATGTTCTTCTAGTGGTCTTTCATCTTGTAGTAGTTGTTTTCCATCTTCTTCTAGCTGTCTTTTATCTTTTACTAGTTGTGTTTCACATTCTTCTAGTTGTTTTTCATGTTAAGTTGTCTTTCATCCTCCGCTAGTTGTTCTCCATGTTCTTCTAGTTGTCTTTCATGTTCTTCTATTGTCTTTTATGTTCTTCCACTTATAGTATTTCATATTTTTTGAGTTGTCATTAATTTTGTACTAGTTGTTTTCCATCTCGTACAGGTTGTCTTTCCTGTTCTACTGGTTGTTTTTCATCTTCTTCTAGTTGTTTTTCATCATGTACTTGTTGTCTTGAATGTTGTACATGCTGTCTTTCATGTTCTTTCATATTCTTCTAGTAGTCTATCATGTTCTACTATATGCCTTTGAAGTTCTTCTAGATGTACATGTTGTTTTTCCTGTTCTTTTAGTTGTCTTTTTCATCTTGTACTGTCTTTCATGTTCTTCTAGTTGTTTTTCTTGTTCTACTAGTTGTTTTTCATCTTCTTCCATTTGTCTTTCATCTTGTACTTGTTGTATTTCTTCTTCTTCTAGTTGTTTTTCATCTTCTACTAGTTGTCTTTCATCTTCTTCTATCCGTCCTTCATGTTCTACAAGTTGTCTTAAATGTTCTACTAGTTGTTTTTTATTTTCTTCTAGTTAACTTTCATCTTGTACTGGTTAACCGTTTCATTTTTTTTGTAGTTGTCTTTTATATTTTTCTAGTTGTCTTTCGTGTTTTAATACTTGTCTTTCACCTTCTACAAGTTGTGTTTCATCTTCTTCTAGTTGTCTTTTGGGTTCTTCCGGTTGTCTTTGATGTCTTCTAGTTCTCTTTCATTTTCAATGGGTTGTCTTTCTTGTTCTACAGGTTATCTTTCATGTTCTACTTGTCCTTCATCTTCTTCTAGTTATGTTCCATCTTGTACTGGTTGTTTTTCATCTTGTACTGTTTGTCTTTTATCTTCTACTGGTTGTCTTTCATCTTTTTCTAGTTGTGTTTCATACGTTTATAGTTGTCTTTCGTGTTATAATAGTTGTCTTTCACCTTCTACTAGTTGTGTTTCATCTTCTTCTATTTGTCTTTCATGTTCTTATAGTTGTCTTTCGTGTTCTTCTAGATTCCTTTAAGTTTTTTCACTGGTGTTCTACTAGTTGTCTTTCGTGTTCTTCTAGATTCCTTTAAGTTTTTTCACTGGTGTTCTACTAGTTGTCTTTTGTGTTTTACAGGTTATCTTTCATCTTGTACAACACAACTTGTAGAAATTGAAACACATCTAGATTAAGATGAAAGACATCTATAAGATAATGAAAGACAACTAGAAGAGGGTGTGAGATAACTAGAAGAAGATGAAAAATAACTAGTAGAACATGAAGAACAACTAGAAGTAGATGAAACACAACTATAAGAAGATGAAAAACAACAAGAAGAACATGAAAAATAACCAGTAAAACCCAAAAGACAACAAGTAGAACACGAAAGACAACTAGAAGAAGATGAAAAACAACTAGTGGAAGAGGAAAACAACGAGAAGAAGATGATTTGTATTTCTCTTCTGCTAGTTGTCTTTTATCTTCTTCTGGTAGTCTTTTATCTTCTACTGGTTGTTTTTCATGTTCTTCTAGTGGTCTTTGATCTTGTACTAGTTGTTTTCCATCTTCTTCTAATTCTCTTGTATCTTGTACTAGTTATGTTTCATCTTCTTCTAGTTTTTTTTTTCTTGTTCTTCTAGTTGTCTTTCATCTTCTACTGGTTGTTTTGCATCTTCTTCTAGTTGTCGTTCATCTTGTACTGGTTGTGTTTCATTTTCTTCTAGTTATCTTTCATCTTGTACTGGTTAGCTTTCATCTTCTACTTGTTGTATTTCATCTTCTTCTAGTTGTCTTTTATCTTGTAATTGTTGTGTTTCATCGATCTTGTACTGGATATCTTTCATGTTCTCTTGGTTGCCTTTCTTCTTCTTGTTGTGTTTTATCTCTAGTTGTCTTTCATGTTTTACTAGTTATTTTTCTTGTTCTTCTAGTTGTCTTTCATCTAGTTTTATTTTTCATATCCTTGTAGTTGTCTTTCACCTTCTACTGGTTGCATTTGACTTTCTTCTAATTGTCTTTCATCTTCTATTAGTTGTCTGTCATGTTCTGCTAGTTGTATCTTTCATTTTCTTCTAGTTGTCTTTCATGTTCTACATGTTATTTGTCATGTTCTACTAGTTGTCTTTCATCTTCTTCTAATTGTCTTTGATCTTGTACTGGTTGTTTTTCATCTTCTACTGGTTTTCTTTATCTTCTACAGGTTGTCTTTCATCTTTTTCTAGTTGTTTTTCACATTTTATAGTTGTCTTTCGTGTTCTAATCGTTGTCTTTCATCTTTTTCTTGTTGTTTTTCATCTTATTCTATATGCCTTTCTATTTTTTTTACTGGTGTTCTACTAGTTGTCTTTCGTGTTCTACTGGTTGTTTTTCATCTTGTAAAACACAACTAGTAGAAATTGAAAGACATCTAGAAGATAATAAAAGACAACTAGAAGAAGGTCAAAGACAACTAGAAGAAGATGAAAGACAACTAGTAGAGCATGAAGAACAACTAGAAGAAGATGAAAGACAACTAATAGAAGATGAAAAATAACAAGAAGAACATGAAAAACAATCAGTAACACCTGAAAGACAACAAATATAACACGAAAAACAACTAGAAGAAGATTAAAAACAACTAGTAGAATAGGAAATACAACTAGAAAAAGATTAAAGAGAACTAGTAGAACATGAAGAATAACTAGAAGATGAAGGACAACTATAAGAAGATGAAAAACAACAAGAATAACATGAAAGACAACCAGTAAAACTCAAAAATCAACAAGTAGAACACGAAAAACAACTAGAATAACATGAGAAACAACAAGTAGAAGAGGAAATACAACTAGAAGAAGATGAAAAGCATCTTCTTCTAGTTGTATTTCCTCTTCTACTAGTTGTCTTTCATCTTCTTCTAGTTGTCTTTCCTCTTCTACTGGTTGTTTTTCATGTTCTTCTAGTGGTCTTTCATCTTGTACTAATTGTTTTCCATCTTCTAGCAGCTGTCTTTTATCTTTTACTGGTTGTGTTTCACCTTCTTGTAGTTGCTTTTCATGTTAAGTTGTCTTTCATCCTCCGCTAGTTGTTCTCCATGTTCTTCTAGTTGTCTTTCATGTTCTTCTATTGTCTTTTATGTTCTTCCACTTATAGTATTTCATATATTTCGAGTTATCTTTAATTTTGTACTAGTTGTTTTTCATCTTGTACAGGTTGTCTTTCCTGTTCTACTGGTTGTTTTTCATCTTCTTCTAGTTTGTTTTTAATCATCTACTTGTTGTCTTTAATGTTGTACATGTTGTCTTTCATGTTCTTTCATCTTCTTCTAGTAGTCTATCATCTTGTACTAGTTGTTTTTCATGTTCTACTATATGCCTTTGAAGTTCTTCTAGATGTACATGTTGTTTTTCATATTCTTCTAGTTGTCTTTTTCGTCTTGTACTGTCTTTGATGTTCTTCTAGTTGTTTTACTTGTTCTACTAGTTGTTTTTCATCTTCTTCCATTTGTCTTTCACCTTGTACTTGTTGTCTTTCATCTTCTACTGGTTGTCTTTCATCTTCATCTATCCATCCTTCATGTTCTACAAGTTGTCTTAAATGTTCTACTACTTGTCTTTTATTTTCTTGTAGTTGACTTTCATCTTGTACTAGTTGTCTTTCATCTCTACTGGTTGTTTCATTTTTTTGTAGTTGTCTTTCATATTTTTCTAGTTGTCTTTGTCCTTCTACAAGTTGTGTTTCATCTTCTTCTAGTTGTCTTTTGGGTTCTTCCGGTTGTCTTTGATGTTCTTCTAGTTCTCTTTCATTTTCAATGGGTTGTCTTTCGTGTTCTACAGGTTATCTTTCATGCTCTACTTGTCTTTCATCTTCTTCTAGTTATGTTCCATCTTGTACTTGTTGTTTTTCATCTTGTACTGGTTGTCTTTTATCTTGTACCGATTGTCTTTCATATTTTTCTAGTTGGGTTTTGTACTTTTGTAGTTGTCTTTAGTGTTCTAGTAGTTGTCTTTCACCTTCTACTAGTTGTGTTTAAATCTTCTTCTATTTGTCTTTCATGTTCTTCTAGTTTCCTTTCAATTTTTTTTACTGGTGTTCTACTAGTTGTCTTTCGTGTTTTACAGGTTATCTTTCATCTTGTACAACACAACTAGTAGAAATTGAAACACATCTAGAAGAAGATGAAAGACATCTATAAGATAATGAAAGACAACTAGACAAAGGTGTATGATAACTAGAAGAAGATCAAAAATAACTAGTAGAACATGAAGAACAACTAGAAGTAGATGAAAGACAACTATAAGATGATGAAAAACAACAAGAAGAACATGAAAGACAACCAGTAAAACCCAAAAAGCAACAAGTAGAACACGAAAGACAACTAGAAGAATATGAAAAACAACTAGTGGAAGAGGAAATACAACTAGAAGAAGATGATTTGTATATTCTCTTCTACTAGTTGTCTTTTATCTTCTTCTGGTAGTCTTTCATCTTCTACTGGTTATTTTTCATGTTCTTCTAGTGGTCTTTGATCTTGTATTAGTTGTTTTCCATCTTCTTCTAGTTCTCTTGTATCTTGTATTGGTTGTTTTTCATCTTCTTCTAGTTGTCTTTCATCTTGTACAAATTGTGTTTCATTTTCTTCTAATTATCTTTCATCTTGTACTGGTTAGCTTTCATCTTCTACTAGTTGTATTTCATCTTCTTCTAATTGTATTTTATCTTGTACTGGTTGTGTTTCATCTTGTATTGGATGTCTTTAATGTTCTTTTGGATGTCTTTCTTCTACTTCTAGTTTTGTTTTATCTTTTACTGGTTGTCTTTCATGTTCTTCTAATTGTCTTTCATGTTATTATAGTTGTCTTTAATCTTTTTCTAGTTGTCTTTTATCTTATACTGGTTGTGTTTCATTTTCTCCTAGTGGTCTCTAGTTGTCTTTCATGTTTTACTAGTTGTTTTTCCTGTTCTTCTAGTTGTCTTTCACCTTCTACAGGTTGTATTTGACTTTCTTCTAATTGTCTTTCATCTTCTATTGGTTGTCTTTCATGTTCTACTAGTTGTATCTTTCATTTTCTTCTAGTTGTCTTTCATGTTCTACATGTTATCTGTCATGCTCTACTAGATGTCTTTCATCTTTTTCTAATTGTCTTTCATCTTGTATGGTTGTTTTTCATCTTCTTCTAGTTGTCTTTCATCTTGTACTAGTTGTGTTTCATTTTCTTCTAGTTATCTTTCATCTTGTACTGGTTGGCTTTTATCTTCTGCTAGTTGTATTTCATGTTCTTCTAATTGTCTTTAATATATTTTCTAATTGTCTTTCATCTTATACTGGTTGTGTTTCATTTTCTTCTAGTTGTCTCTAGTTGTCTTTCATGTTTTACTAGTTATTTTTTTTGTTCTTTTAGTTGTCTTTCATCTAATTGTTTTTCATGTTCTTCTAGTTGTCTTTCACATTCTACTAGTCGTATTTCACGTTGTTCTAGTTGTCTTTCATCTTCTATTGGTTGTCTTTCATGTTGTACTAGTTGCATCTTTCATTTTTTTCTAGTTGTCTTTCATGTTCTACATGTTATTTGTCATGTTCTACTAGTTGTCTTCATCTTCTTCTAATTGTCTTTCATTTTGTACTAGTTATTTTTCATGTTGTACTGGTTTTCTTTTTTCTTCTACTGGTTGTCATTCATCTTTTTCTAGTTGTTTTTCACATTTTTCTAGTTGACTTCTGTTTTCTAATAGTTGTCTTTCACATTCTTCTTGTTATCTTTCATGTTCTTCAAGTTTCATGTTCTTCTTGTTGTCTTTTATCTTCTTCTAATTGTTTTTCATCTTCTTCTATATGCCTTTCAATTTTTTTTACTGGTGTTCTACAAGTTGTCTTTCGTGTTCTACTGGTTGTTTTTCATCTTGTACAACACAACTAGTAGAAATTGAAAGACATCTAGAAGATAATGAAAGACAACTAGAAGAAGGTGAAAGACAACTAGAAGAAGATGAAAGACAATTAGTAGAATATGGAGAACAACGAGAAGAAGATGGAAGACAACTATAAGAAGATGAAAAACAACAAGAAAAAAATGAAAAAAAATCAGTAAAACCTGAAATACAACAAATAGAACACGTAAGACAACTAGAAGAAGATTAAAAACAACTAGTAGAATAGAAAATACAACTAGAAAAAGATGAAAGACAACTATTTAAAGATGAAAAACAACAAGAAGAACATGAAAGACAACCAGTAAAACCGAAAAGACAATAAGTAGAACACGAAAAACAACTAACATGAAAAGCAACTAGTAGAAGAGGAAATACAACTAGAAGAAGATGAAAAGCGTCTTCTTCTACTAGTTGTCTTTCCTCTTCATCTAGTTGTCTTTCCTTTTCTACTCGTTATTTTTCATGATCTTCTAGTTGTCTTTCGTATTGTACTAGTTGTTTTCCATCTTCTTCTAGTTGTCTTTTATCTTGTACTGGTTGTGTTTCAGCTTCTTCTAATTGTTTTTCATGTTAAGTTGTCTTTCATCATCTGCTAGTTGTTCTTTATGTTCTTCTAGTTGTCTTTCATGTTCTTCTAGTTGTTCTTCCTGTTCTTCTAGTTGTCTTTCTTCTTCTAGTTGTCTTTAATGTTGTACTGGTTGTCTTTCAGGTTCTTCTAGTTGTCTTTCATTTTTTCTAGTTGTTTTTCATCTTTTTCTAGTTGTCTTTCATCTAATACTGGTTGTGTTTCATTTTCTTCTAGTTGTCCATATCCGTCTTTCATGTTCTACAAGTTGTCTTACATGTTCTACTAGTTGTCTTTTATTTTATTCTAGTTGTCTTTAATCTTGTATTGGTTGTTTTCATCTTCTACTGGTTGTCTTTAATTTTTTTGTAGTTGTCTTTCATATTTTTCTAGTTGTCTTTCGTGTTTTAATACTTGTCTTTCACCTTCTACTAGTTGTGTTTCATCTTCTTCTAGTTGTCTTTTGTGTTCTTCTGGTTGTCTTTGATGTTCTTCAAGTTGTCTTTCATCTTCAATGTGTTGTCTTTCTTGTTCTACAGGTTATCTTTCATGTTCTACTTGTCTTTCATCTTCTTCTAGTTACCTTTTATCTTGTACTGGTTGTTTTTCATCTTGTACTAGTTGCCTTTTATCATCTACTGGTTGTCTTTCATCTTTTTCTAGTTGTCTTTTGTGTTCTAATAGTTGTCTTTCAACTTCTACTAGTTGTGTTTCATCTTCTTCTATTTGTCTTTCATGTTCTTCTAGTCGTCTTTCATTTTCTTCTAGATGCCTTTGAAATTTTTTACTGGTGTTCTAGTAGTTGCCTTTCTTGTTTTACTGGTTTATCTATCATCTTGTACAACACAACTAGTAGAAATTAAAACACATCTAGTAAAAGATGAAAGACATCTAGAAAATAATGAAAGACAACTAGAAGAAGGTGAACGATAACTAGAAGAAGACGAAAAATAACTAGTATAACATGAATAACAACTAGAGTAGATGAAAGACAACTATAAGAAGATGAAAAATAACAAGAAGATAATGAAAGACAACCAGTAAAACCCAAAGACAACAAGTAAAATACGAACGACAACTAGAAGAATATGAAACAACTAGTAGAAGAGGAAATACAACTAGAAGAAGATTTGTATTTTCTTCTACTAGTTGTCTTTCATCTTCTACTGGTTGTTTTTCATGTTTTTCTAGTAGTCTTTCATCTTGTACTAGTTGTTTTCCACCATCTTGTAGTTCTCTTTTATCTTGTACTGCTTGTGTTTTACCTTCTTCTAGTTCTCTTTTATCTTGTACTGGTTGTGTTTCATTTTCTTCTAATTATCTTTCCTCTTGTACTGCTTGGATTTCATCTTCTACTAGTTGTATTTCATCTTCTTCTTGTTGTCATTTATCTTGTACTGGTTGTCTTTCATGTTCTTTTGGTTGTCTTTCATCTTCTTCTTGTTGTGTTTCATCTTGTACTTGTTGTCTTTCATGTTCTTCTAATTATCTTTCATGTTCTTCTAGTTGTCTGTAATCTTTTTCTAGTTGTTTTTCATATTATACTGGTTGTGTTTCATTTTCTTCTAGTTGTCACTAGTTGTCTTTCATGTTTTACTCGTTGTTTTTTTTGTTTTTCTAGTTGTCTTTCATCTAATTGTTTTTCATGTTCTTCTTGTTGTTTTTCACCTTCTACTAGTTGTATTTCACTTTCTTCTAGTTGTCTTTCATCTTCTATTGGTTGTCTTTCATGTTCTACTAGTTGTATCTTTCATATTTTTCTAGTTGTCTTTCATCTTCTACATGTTATCTGTTTTGTTCTACTAGATGTCTTTCATCTTCTTCTAATTGTCTTTCATCTTGTACTAGTTGTTTTTCATCTTGTACATGTTTTCTTTTATCTTTTACTAGTTGTTATTCATCTTCTTCTAGTTGTTTTTCATAAGACTAAATGCCTTTCAATTTTTTTACTGGTGTTCTACTAGTTGTCTTCCATGTTCTACTGGTTGTTTTTCATCTTGTACAACACAACTAGTAGAAATTGAAAGACATGTAGAAGATAATAAAAGACAACTAGAAGAAGGTGAAAGACAACTAGAAGAATATGAAAGACAACTAGTAGAATATGAAGAACAACTAGAAGAAGATGAAAAACAACAAGAAAAACATGAAAACAATCAGTAAAACCCGAAAGCCAATAAATAGAACAAGTAAGACAACTAGAAGAAGATTAAAAACAACAAGTATAAGAGGAAATACAACTAGAAGAAGATAAAAAACACCTTCTTCTAGTTGTATTTCCTATTCTACTAGTTGTCTGTCATCTTCTTCTAGTTGTCTTTCCTCTTCTACTGGTAGTTTTTTATGTTCTTCTGGTGGTCTTTCATCTTGTACTAGTTATTTTCCATCTTTTATAGTTTTCTTTTATCTTGTACTGGTTGTGTTTCGCCTTCTTCTAGTTATTTTTCATGTTAAGTTGTTTTTCATCATCTGCTAGTTGTTCTTCATGTTCTTCTAGTTGTCTTTCATGTTCTTCTAGTTGTTCTTCATGTTCTTCTAGTTGTTTTTATGTTCTCCCACTTGTAGTATTTCATATTTTTTGAGTTGTTTTTCATCTTGTACTAGTTGTTTTTCATCTTGTCCTGGTTGTCTTTCATCTTGTACTAGTTGTCTTTCATCTTGTACTAGTTATTTTTCATCATCTTCTAGTTGTTTTTCATCATCTACTTGTTGTCTTTCATGTTGTACATATTGTCTTTCATGTTCTTTCATATTCTTCTAGTTGTCTTTCAACTTCTTCTTGTTGTCTATCATCTTGTACTAGTTGTTTTTCATGTTCTACTAGATGCCTTTCATGTTCTTCTAGATGTACATGTTATTTTTTATGTTCTTCTAGTTGTACTTTTCATCTTGTACTGGTTGTCTTTTATGTTCTTCTAGTTGTTTTTCTTGTTCTACTAGTTGTTCTTCATCTTCTTCTAGTTGTTTTTCAACTTGTACTTGTTGTTTTTCATGTTCTTCTAGTTGTTTTTCATCCTCTACTGGTTGTTTTTCATCTTCTTCTAGTTGTTTTTCATCTTGTACTGGTTGTCTATCATCTTCTACTAGTTGTATTTCATTTTCTTCTAGTTCTCTTTTATCTGGTACTAGTTGTCTTCTTTTGGTTGTCTTACATCTTCTTCTGGTTGTCTTTCATCTTCTTGTTTTTCATCTTGTACTGGTTGTCTTTTATGTTCTTCTAGTTGTTTTTCTTGTTCTACTAGTTGTTCTTCATCTTCTTCTAGTTGTTTTTCATCTTGTACTTGTTGTCTTTCATGTTCTTTTAGTTTTTTTTCATCTTCTACTGGTTATTTTTTATCTTCTTCAAGTTGTCTTTCATATTGTACTAGTTGTCTATCATCTTCTACTAGTTGTATTTCATCTTCTTCTAGTTCTCTTTTATCTTGTACTAGTTGTGTTTCATCTTCTTTTGGTTGTCTTACATCTTCTTCTGGTTGTCTTTCATCTTCTTCTAGTTGCCTTTAATCTTGTATTGGTTGTCTTTTATGTTATTCTAATTGTCTTTCAGGTTCTTCTAGTTGTGTTTCATTTTCTTCTAGTTGTCCCTGGTTGTCTTTCATGTTCTACTAGTTGTTTTTCTTTTTCTTCTAGCTGTTTTTCTTTTTCTTCTAGTTGTCTTTCATCTACTTGTTTTTCAAGTTCTCCTAGTTGTCTTTCACCTTCTATTGGTTGTCTTTCATGTTCTTCTTATTGTCTTTCATCTTCTATTGGTTGTCTTTCATATTCTACTAGATGTGTCTTTCATCTTCCTTTATCTGTCTTTCATGTTCTACAAGTTGTCTTAAATGTTCTACTAGTTGTATTTTATTTTCTTTAAGTTGTCTTTCAACTTGTACTGGTTGTCTTTCATTTTCTACTAGTTGTCTTTCATTTTTTTTGTAGTTAGTCTCTCATATTTTTCTAGTTGTCATTCGTGTTTTAATACTTGTTTTTCACCTTCTACCAGTTGTGTTTCATCTTCTTCTAGTTGTTCTCTGTGTTCTTCTGGTTGTCATCGATGTTCTTCTAGTTCTCTTTCATCTTCAATGGGTTGTCTTTCTTTTTCTAGTTCTCTTTCATGTTATACTTGTCTTTCATCTTGTACTGGTTGTCTTTTATCTCCTACTAGTTGTTTTTCATCTTTTTCTAGTTGTTTTTCATATTTTTTAGTTGTCTTTCTTGTTCTAATAGTTGTCTTTCACCTTCTACAAGTTGTGTTTCATCTTCTTCTATTTGTCTTTCATGCTCTTCTTATTGTCTTTCATGTTCTTCTAGATGGCTTTCAATTTTTTACTGGTGTTATACTAGATATATGTATTTCGTGTTTTACTAGTTGTCATTCACCTTGTACAACACAACTAGTAGAAATTGAAACACATCTAGAAGAAGATGAAAGACATCAACAAGATAATGAAAGACAACTAGAAGAAGGTGTAAGATAACTAGAAGAAGATGAAAAAATAACTAGTAGAACATGAAGAACAACTAGAAGTAGATGAAAGACAACTATAAGAAGATGAAAAACAATAAAAAGAACATGAAAGACAACCTATTAACCCAAAAGACAACAAATAGAACACGAAAGACAACTAGAAGAAGATGAAACAACTAGTAGAAGAGAAAATACAACTAGAAGAAGATGATTTGTATTTTCTCTTCTCGTGGTAGTCTTTCATCTTCAACTGGTTGTTTTATGTTCCTATAGTGGTCTTTCATCTTGTACTAGTTGTTATCCCTCATCTTCTAGTTGTCTTTCATGTTCTCCTAGATGCCTTTCAATATTTTACTGGTGTTCTACAAGTTGTCTTTCGTGTTCTACTGGTTGTCTTTCATCTTGTACAACATAACTAGTAGAAATTGAAACACATCTAGAAGAAGATCTCCATCTAGAAGATAATGAAAGACAACTAGAAGAAGGTGAAAAATAACTAGAAGAAGATGAAAGACAACTTGTAGAACATGAGGAACAACTAGAAGTAGATGAAAGACAACTATAAGAAAATGAAAAACAACAAGAATAATATGAAAGACAACCAGTAAAACCCAAGACAACAAGTAGAACACTTGACAACTAGAATAACATGAAAAACAACTAGTAGAAGAGAAAATACAACTAGAAGAATATGAAAAACATCTTCTTCTAGTTGTATTTCCTCTTCTACTAGTTGTCTTTCATCTTCTTCAAGTTGTCTCTACTCTCCTACTGGTTGTTTTTCATGTTTTCTAGTGGTCTTTCATCTTGTACTAGTTGTTTTCCATCTTTTCTTAGTTGTCTTTTATCTTGTATTGGTTGTGTTTCACCTTCTTCTAGTTGTTTTTCAAGTTAAGTTGTCTTTCATCCTCTGTTAATTGTTCTTCATGTTCTTCTAGTTGTCTATTATATTCCTCCACTTGTAGTATTTCACTTTTTCTAGTTGTCTTTGATCTTGACTAGTTGTTTTCTATCTTGTACTAGTTGTCTTTCCTATTCTACGAGTTGTTTTTTATCTTTCTCTAGTTGTTTTTCATCTTCTACTTGTTGTCTTTCATGCTGTACATGTTGTCTTTCATATTCTTCTAGTCGTCTTTCAACTTCTTCTAGTTGTCTATAATCTTGTAGTAGTTGTTTTTCATGTTTTACTAGATGCCTTTCATGTTCTTCTAGATTTACATGTTGTTTTTCATGTTTTTCTAGATGTATATGTTGTTTTTCATGTTCTTCAGGATGAGGGATACAAGTTGTCTTAAATCTTCTATTGGTTGTCTTTCTTGTTATACAAGATGTGTCTTTCATCTTCTTTTAGCTGTCTTTCATGCTCTACAAGTTGTCTTAAATCTTCTACTAGTTGTCTTTCATTTTCTTCTAGTTGTCTTTCATCTTGTACTGATTGTCTTTCATCTTGTACTGGTTGACTTTCATTTTTTTTTTGTAGTTGTCTTTCATATTTTTCTAGTTGTCTTTCGTGTTTTAATACTTGTCTTTCACCTTCTACTAGTTGTGTTTCATCTTCTTCTAGTTGTCTTTTGTGTTCTTCTGGTTGTCTTTGATGTTATTCAAGTTGTCTTTCATCTTTAATGGGTTGTCTTTCTTGTTCTACAGGTTATCTTTCATGTTCTACTTGTCTTCTTCTTCTTTTAGTTATTTTTCATCTTATACTGGTTGTTTGTCATCTTGTACTAGTTATCTTTTATCTTCTACTGGTTGTCTTTCACCTTCTACTAGTTGTGTTTCGTCTTCTTCTATTTGTCTTTCATGTTCTTCTAGTTGTCTTTCATGTTCTTCTATATGTCTTTCAATTTTTTTACTAGTATTCTACTAGTTGTCTTTCGTGTTTTACTGGTATTCTACTGGTATTCTACTAGTTGTCTTTCATCTTGTACAACACAACTATTAGAAATTGAAACACAACAATAAGAAGATGAAAAACAACAAGAAAAATATTAAAGACAACTAGTAAAACCTGAAAGACAACAAGTAGAACACGAAAGACAACTATAAAATATGAAAAATAACTAGTAGAAGAGGAAATACTACCAGAAGAAGATGATTTGTATTTTCTCTTCTACTAGTTGTCTTTCATCTTCTTATGGTAGTCTTTCATCTTTTACTGGTTATTTTTCATGTTCTTTTAGTGGTCTTTCATCTTATACTAGTTGTTTTCCATCTTTTTCTAATTCTCTTTTATCTTGTACTGGTTGTGTTTCACCTTCTTCTAGTTTTTTTTCTTGTTATTTTAGTTGTCTTTCATCTTGTACGAGTTGTTTTCCATCTTCTTCTAGTTGTCTTTTCTTCTTGTACTAGTTATTTTTCATCTTGTATTGGTTGTTTTTCTTGTTATATTTGTTATTTTTCTTCTTCTTCTTCTAGTTGTTTTTCATCTTCTACTTGATGTCTTTCATGTTGTACATGTTGTATTTCATGTTCTTTTATCTTCTACTAGTTGTTTTTCAGGTTCTTCTAGTTGTACATTTTGTTTTTCATGTTCTTCTAGTTGTCTTTCATCTTCTATTGGTTGTTTTTCATCTTCTTCTAGTTGTCTTTCATCTTGTACTGGTTGTGTTTCATTTTTTTCTAGTTATCTTTCGTCTTGTACTGGTTGTCTTTCATCTTCTACTAGTTGTATTTCATCTTCTATTAGTTGTATTTCATCTTCTTCTAGTTGTCTTTTATCTTATACTAGTTGTGTGTCATCTAGTACTGGTTGTCTTTCATGTTCTTTTGGTTGTCTTTCATTTTCTTCTGGTTGTCTTTCATCTTGTACGTGTTGTCTTTCATATTCATCTAATTGTCTTTCATGTTCTTCTAGTTGTCTTTCATCTTTTTCTAGTTGTTTTTCATCTTCTTCTAATTGTCTTTCGTCTTATACTGGTTATGTTTCATCTTCTTCTAGTTGTCTCTGGTTGTCTTTCATATAGTTGTTTTCATGTTCTTCTAGTTGTCTTTCACCTTCTACTGGTTGTATTTCATGTTCTTCTAATTGTTTTTCATCTTATATTGGTTGTCTTTCATGTTCTACTAGTTATGTCTTTCATGTTCTTCTAGTTGTCTTTCATGTTCTTCTAGTTGTCTGTTATCTTTTTCTAGTTGTATTTCATCATCTTCTAGTTGTCTTTCGTCTTGTACTGGTTGTCTTTCATCTTGTACAGGTTGTGTGTCATCTTTTACTAGTTGTCTTTGATCATTTGTAGTTGTCTTTTGTGTTCTAATAGTTGTCTTTCACCTTCTACTAGTTTTGTTTAATCTTCTCCTAGTTGTTCTCATGTTCTTCTAGTTGTCTTTCATGTTTTTCGTGTTCTTCTAGACGCCTTTCAATTTTTTTTGCTGGTGTTCTACTAGTTGTCTTTTATCTTGTCCAACACAACTAGTAGAAATTAAAAGACATCTAGAAGAAGATGAAAGACATCTAGAAGAAGATGAAAGACATCTAGAAGATAATGAAAGACAATTAGAAGAATGTGAAAGGCAAATATAAGAATATGAAAGAAAACTAGAAGAACATGAAAGACAACTAGTAAAACCTGAAAGACAATAAGTAGAACACGAAGGACAACTAGAAAAAGATGAAAAACAACTAGTAGAAAAGGAAATACAACTAGAAGAAGATCAAAGACACTTTCATATTCTTCTAGTTATTTTTCATCTTCTTCTAGTTGTCTTTCATCTTCTACTGGTTGTTTTTCATGTTCTTCTAGTGGTCTTTCATCTTGTACATATTGCCTTTCATGTTCTTTTAGTTGTCTTTCATCTTTTACTAGTTGTCTTTCATGTTGTACTAGTTGTCTTTCGTCTACTTATTGTTGTTTTTCATGTTCTTCTAGTTGTCTTTCGTCTTGTACTGGTTGTCTTTCATCTTCTTCTGGTTGCCTTATACAGGTTGTGTTTCTATGATCTTCTAGTTGTATTTCATCTTGTACTAGTTGTCTTTCATATTCTTCTAGTTGTTTTCATCTTGTACTGGTTGTCTTTCATATTTTTCTAGTTGTTTTTCATGTTTTTCTAGTTGTCTTTTGTGTTATACTAATTGTTCAACTAGTACAAGATGAAACACTAAAGATAACTATAAGAAGATGAAAAACAACTAGAAGAAGATGAAAAACAACAAGTAGAAGGTGAAAGACAACTAGAGGATGAAAGAGAACTAGTATAACACGAAACACAACTAGTACAAGATGAAAGAACACGTGTCATGAAAAACAACTTGTACAAGATGAAAGACAACAAATACAAGATGAAAGACAACTAGAAGAAGATGGAAGACAACTAAAACACATCTAGAAAAACTTGAAAGACAACCAATACAAGGTGAAAGACAACTAGAGGAGACGAAAGAGACAGTCTTCTTGTTGTCTTTTATCTTTTATTGGTTGTTTTCCTCATTTATTTGTTGTCTTTCATTTTCTTCTAGTTGTATTTTATCTAATACTAGTTGTCTTTCATCTTCTACTAGTTGTCTTTTGTGTTCTTCTAGTCTCGCTGTGATTGGTTGTCTTTTGACTTCTTCTAGTTGTCTTTCATCTTCTTGTAGTTTTATTTTATCTTATTCTAGTTGTCTTTCGATTTCTTCTAGTTGTCTTTCATCTTGATCTTGTACTGGTTGTTTTTCATGTTCTTCTAGTTGTCTTTCAACTTCTACTAGTTATGTTTCATTTTTCATCTTATTCTAGTTGTCTTTCATCTTCTACTGGTTGTTTTTCATTTTCTTCTAATTGTCTTTCATCTTGTACTGGTTGTCTTTCATGTTCTTCTAGTTGTCTTTCATTTTCTTCTAGTTGTATTTCATCTTGTACTAGTTGTGTTTCATCTTCTTTTAGTTGTTTCTGGTTGTCTTTTATATTCTACTAGTTGTTTTTTATTTAGTAGTTTTTCATGTTCTTCTAGTTGTCTTTCACAGAAATTGGTTGTCTTTCATGTTCTTCTAGTTGTCTTTCAACATCTACTAGTTGTGTCTTTCATCTTCTTATTCTTGTCTTTCATGCTCTACAGGTTGTCTTTCATGTTCTACTAGTTGTCTTTGATCTTCTTCTAGTTGTCTTTTATCTTCTACTGGTTGTGTTTCATCTTTTTCTAGCTGTCTTTCATATTTTTATAGTTCTCTTTCGTTCGGCCACTCCATTTTGTTGAGAAGTTCTTACACATCTAGTTTCATGGATAATCTCTTTAAGATGAAAGAATTCCCGAAGTGTTTTAATTCACCACCATTGTCACTTCTCAAAATTTTAATGTTCTTATTAAACTGATTTTGCATCATGTTAAAAAAAGATTTAAAAACATGTGACACCTTATCTTTTGTTTTCAGAACATATAACCACGTCATTCTAGTATAATCGACAACAAGCAATACAAAACATCTATTTCTAATAGAAGAATTAACCGGGGAAGGACCCCAAACATAATAATGAACTAGATCAAATGGAGTTGTACTTTTATTCAAACTACTAAGAAATGACACACAATGACTCTTTGCTTTAATTCACAATCGAAAATTTCATTCTCACAACTAGAAAAAAAACTCGGGTAAAGTTTTCTCAAGTACCCAAACGATGGATGTCCCAACCTCTTATGCCACATCTAAATGTGAGAACTCTGATTATTTGGTGAGCTTGTAGAAAAATGAGTCTTTCCAGCAACCATGTCGTCCAAATGATACAATCTCCCTCTTCTAGTACCACGACCAATGATCTCCTTCGTATGAAGATCCTGAAAGATACAAAATTGAGAGTACTTGAGAGCAACATAATTCAATTCTTCACAGATTTGACCAACATACAATAATCTGGTTTATAATGAAGGTAAAGGTAGTGTATTTGATAACGTAAGAAAAGAAGAAAACTAAACGTCTCCTACACTCATTACCGGGTATATTTCTCCATTAGCATTCACAATTTCTGTTCTCCTTAGTTTAGAGCTCTTCACAAGATCTTTTTTAGAGTAAGTCATGTGATTTGTTGTTCCTGAATCTATTATCCAGTTACACCCATTAGTATGATAATGATTAGAAATGAGAAAGTTTTTACCTTCTGACATTTCCTTGTTCTCAACTGGTGGTAAGAGGGAAGTCTACCTACTGACAGATGTTGCAGCAGCTTGAGTTTGGTCGGCAGTGCCATATCTAGGGTGAGGGTTGTAATCGAATTCTTAATTATGTTTTAATATATATTTATGTTTTGTTTACGTTGATTTGAGTTTACTTTATTGTTTGAATCATTTTTATTAAATCCTTGCATATATAGTTCTGTTTACTATATGCCAATGTCCTCCACATACCAATAGGTGTAAAGTCGTTACATCATTGTGTGAGAAGGATAATGCATGTAAGTACTTCTAACACTTCGGCTAATGAGACTTGGTAGCGAATCAAAGACTAGGGTTAGAACCCAGTGGGCTTCCTTGGCATGATAGTGTAAATTTTCAATTTAGATTATATTAGAAAACACCTAGATTAGGTAGGGTCTTTGGGATATATAATTAGGGGGTAGAATAGGAAATGATCAATTATGTTTGTGTGAGAAAGATAATTTCAACAAACATTCCAACTTGATGCCCAACTAGGGTGAATTTCTGTGTCCTACTTAAACAACCCTATCTATAGAATTAAAAAGAAAATTAAACGAAAAAATAGGAGGATCTGCATACTAAAAAATGTCTATTAAGTTCCTTAAATTTTAATTTATAAATATGATCCAACATGCAATCAACATACTAATGACACAATTTGGGTGGCAATATATCTTAATTAGTAAATGGATCTGCAATTATAAAACTTGTGTCAATAATATAAAGAGAGGAGGCTCAGCGATTCATTTTCTCTACAATATAAAAATTAAATATGTAACATTAAATTAGATCATCAAATTTGAAAATATAGTACTTAGCAGGTGAAGGCTGCAGGGGCTACAGATATAATGTCGCAATAAACAAGGCTGATGTAGGTAGTTTATTGTTAAATTAATAGCATGCTTAGCAATAAAAGCAGTGCATCTTTGACTGTCTGTTTCCCATTATCTGAATTCTTGAATAAATTAACATGCCCAATGCCTAATGACCCATTAATAAAGATTATCATCATTTTGCATCGTCATACACCATAACACATTGTCTTTTTATCTTTTTGATATTTTGAGGATATATAAATATAATTTCTTTCAACGAGATATATTATTTTTAATAAAAGTAGATTTACAAAAACTAAGAAACATATTTTTTAAAATATATTTATAATTATGTAATAAATAATTTTGACTATATCTTTGGAACAATTTTTTGAGTTTGTAATTTCATATGGATACATGTAATTCATAAATTTAAACACAACATAATATAATGTTCATATTCTAGTCTATAAGCAAATTAGCATAACAGATCACAATAGAAGTTCTACAAGATGGCTATGATAATGTGTGTTATACCCCTTGATGGTTATATTAAAAGTACTGAAAGCCCAAAGTACAAATTTGTATATAGTAAGAGCGGTCTGGGCACGAATCTTAACACAAATCAGACCCTTCTGACTGTGCAATGAACCAATTCGGGGATAGCGCAGGGGGCAGTATTATTTGTGCTTTGAGATTCGTGCAGAATGTATTTGAACGGTTGAGATTTTCCAAAAAAAAAATACACTCAAAGTTTGAGATATCTCAGAGGTGCGAATTCCTTTTATTATAGTTCATAGGCATCAGATCAATTTTTGTCCAAGCTAGATCATAGCTGTCTGAACTGTATCAAAATTGACACATACAAAGATCGGACGGCGGCTCTAATCTGATATGAGAACAAAGTTGGGAAAAGATTTAACAGAGTAGTATTGGCTTTATGCAGCGAAAAACTATATGAGTTTTCCAGGAAATTTTATTTTACCTCAATCCGAGTTGAAATGACAAAATTATGGTCAAAATACCTTTGTCTTATATAGATGTATTAACAAATTGAGAGATAAATGTACCAAAATCTGGCATGCAACTGTTTATGCTTTTTAATACTTTATGTTTGTTTAGTTTACTACACTGATTTGAAACTTTTGAGCTTTTTTTTTCCTCCCCAGTTCATTCCAAAAAATACACAAATTATGCTTTTACCAGTTCATTTCACTTGGATGCTGATACCAATGGAGTGAATGTCCTCTGGGTACCGCACTTGATAAAATGAGCTCCCATCCGAACCAAAACACAATGCCTATTTGAATTATAGGAGTCTGCTTTAAGATTCGTGCCAGGTAAAAAAGGATGATGCAGATCTCATTCTACATGGTAGGGTACCGCACTGGATCTGAACTACGTACTCACCTTGTAGCAATTTAGAGATTTCTATGGCGATATTCCTGTCTGTGTGCAAGAAAATGGCAAGTTCATCTATTTCCACCTTTGAACCATGTTCTATTTGCTTAGATACTTTGTATTACAGTAACTTATTGATAAATATCATATGTGCAAATAGCTTTGCATTCTTATCAGTTCTCTTCTTTGTTTCTTGCATCTGCAAACAGCAGTAAAACAGTTTGTTCTACTAAGCATTCTTCCCTTATTGGGATTTCCTAATTAAAAAAATAAGGAATTGCAATTTCTTAATTAAATTTCATCTTAGTGTATTCTAGCAAATGCATTTTAGTGCATTCTGTCAGGAATATTGTACAGCTAGCTGCCGCGTATTGCCTATTGCCTATGAGAACGGAGTAGGTCCGATGTCCATCGGACCTACTTTTAGGTTCAACGAGCATGATGACCGTCCGATCTAATTTAAGATTTGTGTGCACGGAAATTGAAACAGACACACACGAATTTTAAAGCGTTCTGCACGAAACTTAAAGCAAATAAAAGGTGATTAAACCCATCTGGTTTCATCGAACCAGAGTAGCATCGGACCTACTCTCAAGTGATTGCCTACTCTGCCTTAGAGAATCAGGTGCCAACAAGGAAAGGAGAAGATCACGCCACTAATGTATCATTAGCTGTATATTTAGATATGATTATGTATATATTTATCTTCTGTAATATAATGGGCGGTTTTGCTCTCTGAATCATATAATAAAGTTCCATTGATAATTCTTTCTTCAGAGTTCTTGTCACATTCACACAGCACATAGTTTACGGAAGCTCCTTATTTATTTTAGGGGGAGCATGTTTACCCTTCAAAAACTTTGAAATTACGTATTTTCCTCTCTAAAATTCATAATATCATATTTATCCTTCTAAATTTTAAAAACTCACAAATTTACCCAATTTATTGACTTTTCTATTAAAAATCTTTCCCTTTATTAAGAAATAAAAATCTTTCCCTTCCTCTTTCTCTCCCTTTTGAAAGCATGGCGGCTGTTAAAAATAGAAAGATTATAACGACTACATCAATTACAACTAAGCTATAAATTTCCCCTTCCAGCTATAATTATATCAATTTTCTCAATCTGCGTATCAAACAATTAATTCCAACTAAGCTACAAATTTACGGATCCAAAAGGGATAAAAAGATCAAATCGTTTGTCAAATTATCAAACTGCAGTGCTTTGAACATTTTTAAAAAAATTTAGTCCAGCTTTGTATTGAAAAAAGAAATTATGTTCATTGAGGCTCGGTTAATTCTGTACACATTTGTGTGCTTATGTGTGTTGTTACTTGTTACATTATCTTTCAAAGAAGAAGAAGATAAATAAAACGCACCGGGACTCCACAATGCACACCGGGTTGTCTTTGTTGAGCCATCAAGTGAATTATGGGGACGAAAGAGGCGTAACAGACATCATGTGAATCATGAGGTACCGATTCGGGGGACAGAAGAGGCGTAACATACATAAATTGAACCATGAGGTGCTAGCTCTGCTGGGTTTTACTGGTACTATATGCTGGTGGTTGCAAAAAACAATTTGGTCTTTATAGGATTTTAGTTCAAAAGATGTAATTGATTTACACGTTGTAATCTTTCTATTTTTAATATAAATCTTTGACAGCCGAGTCATGCTTTCAAAAGAGACAGAAAGAGGGAGGGAAAGGTTTTTATTTTTTAATAAAGGGCAAATTCATAAAATGGTAATTTATAAATTCAAGATGAGATTTAATAGAAAAGCCAATAAATTGGGTAAATTTGTGAGTTTTTTAAATTTAGAAGGGTAAATATGATATTATGAATTTCAGAGGAGGAAATATGTACTTCCAAGGTTTCTGAGGGGTATACATGAAATTTCCCCTTCTTTTTTATAGGAATGGAGATATTGAAGGCATACTTTTTGTAGGCACTACTGGATGTGTTTAAGTTTCTATCTTCTCACTGGCATTCCAATTTCATAGAGGACAAAAATGGCATTCTACAAGGAGTGGGGATTTCACGTATACTCCTCAAAAACCTCAAAATTACATATTCCCCCTCTAAAATTCGTAATATCATATTTACCATTTTAAATTTCAAAAACTCTCAAAAGTATCCATCTTTAAATGTATGAAGTATCAATTTTACCCTTTAATATAAAAAAATATATGTAACATGTTTAAAAGAAATATTTAGTCTTCTAATTAATTGATCGGTTTTGAGAACAATAGTTTATTTTCTTGCGTCTGACACACACAAACATGTCTAAATGCATCATGTATTTTCATAAACTAATCAATGAGAAAACTGTATAGTTGTATTTTTTAATAGAGTCAAATAAATACTTTATAAATTTAAAATGTTTTAATAAAAAAAAGTCAATAAATTGGATAAACTTGTGAGTTTTTGAAATTTAGAAGGGTAAATATGATATTATGAATTTTAAAGAAAAAATATGTAATTTCATGGTTATTAAGGGGTATACATGAAAATACCCTATTCAATTAAGCTAGCTAAAGTACACAACAGTGAATCAGGAACTGAGATCTGTTGCTTTAATTAGAGCAACAGCAAAGGAGAATAAAAAGGATTACAAAATACATGCATAGTTTTGATATAAGGTTACTGATGTAATAATGTGTAAAATAATGCTACTGTTCTTCCACATGATATGTAGTTACTTGCTTCAGTCCACTAGGGGCGGAACCAGGAAATTGTGTACAAGTATCATGCAATTTCATTTTATGAGGGGAGCAACTAGTAATAATTTTGGCACAAACTAAACATTTTAAAGGATAAAAATGCAAAGTTTCAATTTATAGAGGGTGCTTAGCAACATTTTCCCTATGCCTTCTTCCACCCTTGTGGTCAACAACAAAGCATTGAAAATGCAACCACAGCAAAAGAAAAAGAAAGAAAGCAAAAGAAAATGGAAAGATGAAACTTTGATCTGACCTCTTAAAATTGACCTATGCCCTTTGTCACCAGCAAAATATAAATATTGAAACAGAAAATGTGCTCATGAAATTAGCTTTTGTTTTCTCCTATGTCAATTGATTTCTAATGGTACTTAAAATTCTACTCGGGAATTTAATAAATGCCTCCCAAATTCACATATAAAATTTCAAACCAACTTAAACCAACAGAGAATTACAAACATTTAACACAACTCGGTCAACTCTCTGCAAAAATTTTGGAACAAGTTACCATTTATAATATCATTACAAGCATCCTCATAGTCGCTCAAGAAACAATTTAAGAAATACAGAGCTCTGCTAATAAAAAAAAACATAATTAGAATATTTTACTTGTGGAGATGTAGTGCTTTCCGTCAGCTACATGATATCTTTCACATAATTTCCTCAATGTTGCCACTGTATGTTGCATTTGATTTAACTTTGTGTCCATAAACATTGCCTACAATTTAATGACTTCATTATTTGAGTAATTTCACATGAGCATAATATATCACAGTATATTATCAACTTCCTTTCCTAACTCCAAACAGTATATTATCAAGGCAACCCATATTTGATAAACATTCGTGTGCCACATCCTTGTGGGCCCGTTCGGTAAGAGTGGAATAGAGGAATAGAGTGGAAAAGAGGTTTTCTTCCCGCTGAACAAGAAAAGAATTGAGTGGAATTGGGAAATTGGGAAAATGGAATTGGGTTTGAACTTTTGCAGTCAAACCCAAGTTTTTTACATTTTGGTCCCTCCTGTATTCCTCTATGAGCCAATTCTCTATTCCATGAGAAAGGTGGAATAGAGGAATTGACTTTTTCCAAGAGATAGAATTGGTTCATTTACCAATGCTCTACCACTCTTCCACTATTCCTCTCTTCTACCATTAACCGAACACGACTGGAATAGTGAAGAATTGAAGCCTATTCTAAATTCCACATTTCCTCACTATTCCTCTATTCCAATGGTTTGCCGAATGGGCCCTGTATGTTTTACAAACCAAGAATAGAGGGTAATTTGGCCATTCTTAAAGAAACAAGTGACATTTATCATTTAGAGTTGCATATAAGCTGTTTCGAGTTTTATAATATGCATTCATAAAAAAATTTGACAAGAGAAGGTTGATGTTACCTTGTAGTTATCTCCATATTTCTCAATTAATTTACCAATGTGGACACGTTGCATCTTTGTTAGAGGTAGCAATGGCATGGTTTTACCATCTCTCCTCTTCTTCCCAAGAGCAGATCTTAGATCTACAAAAAAAAGTTTTTTAAGTCTCAATAATACTAACAACTCAAGAAGGATGACAAAATGTTCACCTCTTTATATTGTATAATTCAATTTGGAACAGTTGATACCATTTATATATGCAAGGACAATATTTATTGTAATACAATTAACAATAAAGTTGCTAGGTTGGTGTCAATATATATGATCAATCTGAACCATTCAACGTGATTTTCATATGAAGATGTACTTGCAGACAAAATTTTACACATTTTTTAACTTGTTACTATTTTTTAGATAGGTAGTGATTTTATACCTATCTAAAAAAATAGTAAAAAAATTCTAAAAAATGTAAAATTCAATCTATAAGTAAATTTTCACAAAGAGATCATGTTGAACGGTTCAGAGCGATCGTTTGAACTTTGAAAATGGAATATTGATCCATAGTACAGACCAATATGTGCTATGCAATAGTACCATAGCCTCATTCATAGTTACTGTAACACAATTAGCAATACAGTTTCTAGGTTGGTGTCAATTTGGATAAGCAATCATCGAATAACAGAAACTAACTACTAAGTACCAACCATCGTTTTCAATATCAGATCCACAATCAATTGGATCAAACTCCGACACAGGCGCCTCCAGTTTCTCCCGATCTACAACCTGTAGTTCATTGATCTGCACCAGATGTGGCGTTCTTGCACGAACACCTAACAAATTCGGGTTCGACACCACCCCGAACGACTTGTAGTTCTGAACCACGCTACCCTTGTCGTCCCACTCGGCGGATTCTCCGGCGGCGAGGAGGCGGAGCGCCGCCCTGGGGATGTCGACGGCGGGCTTGAAGACGCCGGGTCTCCTCTTCGGAAGACCTACTTTGACCTTCGTTCGCGATTTCTTGTACTTTCTCCTAGATCCACCCATGGTGAGCTAGGGTTTTGCGTGCTAGGGTTTTGGAAAGGGGATGAGAGGGGGTTTGGGGGTGTTTGTAAGAATAAAGTGCAACGTCAGACAGACAGCGCATAAGGATATATTATTGAAGCGTAAACTAGCGTAGAATTTTGTGGTGTTAAAATTCTAATTGGGCTTGAATTAGACTTGAAGCCCATTATTCAGTATTAGAACACCAATGAATAGTCGGCCCAAAGCCCTCTTCTTAAAAGGCCGAAGAATCATGAAACTTCGTTCCAAGAAGTAATTAGAAATAAAAAAGAAATTAAAAACAGAAATTGGGATCCTTTCTGAAGCTCTCTGTCTTTCTGTTTCTTTGGATTTGTGCAGAGCCGTTTAGAATTTTTGCCAATTCTTTCAATAGGTAGTTGCTATTGATGTTTTCTACAGTTTTTTACCTTATAGGGTTTTGTTTTCATTTAGCAAATGGTAAGGTTCAAGATTTTTAGCTGGTACAAATAAGTACAAGATTGAATTGGTGAACTGTTTTCTTAACTTAGTTCAAGATTTTTACCCCATTACTTGGTTTATGCCTACTTTAAACCATATCTGACATCAATGCATCTTAAGTGTAAAGGGAACTTGTTCCAGTTGGCCGCTTCTTCAGACATTTCTTTCCCTTTCTTTTATTCTTAGGGTTTGATGCTGCTGTTTAGCTTTCGCCTATATGTATATATATAATTGTACAAAGAACTTAAGGGTTGTTTAATGTAAGGCAATGATGTGTGAAGAATTTTAGTGTGCTTTTGACTAGTTTTTGTTGCAGCTTGCAGATAATAATTGTACAAAGAAGATTTCTCAAGTAATGCTCTTTGCTTTTCTGTTATAATTTGATCTGTCATTGTGAACTTTTGATCTCAGAGAAGATTTCTTAAATGATGCTCTTTCCAATGTTGGGTAGTAGATGATGTAATTTTAAATATCTATGCAAAATTTCAGTGGGTTTAGAGTAACTTTTGGTGTGGCACATACACAATGCCATAGAAGCCTCAATGATCATTAGTTCATTATACAAATATGCTTATTGATTGATTAAGATGTGTTTCATTAATAGGTAAATATGTACAAAACAAACTGACAAGAGGAATATGTAAAAATCACACCTGGGTCCCTATAAATATTGAAATTTTGTTTTTCATAAGATTTTCATCACTAATATGAGTTTTATCATTTATGCAAGAATCATAGTGAAGAAAGCATCATAATGAAAAAGACTATTAAGTATATCAAACAGTAACTGATAACAGAAAACAGTTGGGCAGAGTTTCCCTTGGCCAAGGCTTGGTTTGAGCTTCTTTTGGACTGAAGTCCTGGTAAGATAGCATGCCATCAGAAAACCTAAATTAGCTCAACTGAACCATAATGATATACAATGGTTGGTAATATTTAGTTTTTCAATTTTCAGGAATTTTGTTGTACCAAATTAACCTGATAAATCCTGATTTTTATAATCTTATGAGTTTATTTTTATAAATCCCGACTCCAAAAAAAGGCTGTTAAGGTCCACAGGAGCATTTTTGTCAAGAAATTTGAAGAGAAATATTTTGTTTGATATTTTCAGAAAATAAATTAGTTTGTAAAATTTCCACTAGAATACTCATAGTTCGGTCGAATTATATCTAGATTAAAACGGACGAATCAGATATTATTCTACACAATCAATATTGCACAAGCTATGAATTCGACTTGAGATGGCTTTGCACCTAAAAAAATAAAAACACTACAACCATTGATAAAAGGGAAAGGAGGCAGTCTGATGGGTATCGAATCCAATTTGGTCCAATGCTCGATCAGAATTATTTGATCCAAATCAAGATTTTCGCACACACATTCAAATTCACGGGACATATTTTAAAATAAATCGTTTGCATAAAACAGATTGAACGGCTCTGATTGAACATCATGACAAATTTGTAGTGAGGAAATAAAAACTACAAAGGTTGTAATTGAGATGGATGTTATTATTTTCGTTAAACTAATTAAAGAAATTTACATGTATGACATCATAACTTCTTCTCAATTAGATATTTCTCCATCAAGACTTCAAAATTAATTATCTCCCCATCTAAATATAACTAAATAAAAATATACCCATTTTTTAATTAAATCAATTAAAAACACTCATGGGCATATATCTAAATTTCTCAAAAAAGAAAAATTATTCCTTTTTGAAATCATACTTATTTTTTTGTTTGACCAATCAAGTATTATGAAATTAACATGATAACATGAAATAAACATTGCAATAAACTAATCTAGTAACATTTATTAATCTCAATAAAAACTTGTACACAAGAACCATTACCCACATTTACAATTACAAGCTTTTACATAATTTAATCAAATGAAAAAAGAAAACAAATATGCATATTCACTAAATAAACAAGCTTTTACATAATTTACAATTACAAGCTTTTCCAGTAATCTTTGCTTCTTGCAGCGCATGGGACATATGCAACGCTGTTTTGGTTATATGGTTAGTTCTCTGCATGAAGTTAAAACTGCTCTGTGAAAATCTTTATCCCGCAATAAAGAAATATTGAAGCGTAACTGGCATTTATTTGTGTCGTGTTAAAAATCTAATTGGGCTTGAATTAGACTTGAAGCGAATTTGAGAAAGTTAACGAGTTCAGTCTGATGCTTGATTAAAACCGTGTGATCCACATTAAGATCAGAACTAACTCAGTCTGATGCTAGATCAAAACCGTTTGATCCATATTAAGATTCGCACATGGTTCAAATTCACGGGACGGATTTTAAAATAAATCATATGCACAAATTCTAAAGAAAATTGAACGGCTTCTTCGATCAGACATCATATCAAATTTAGTATGATCCTTGATAAATAAACAGAAAATGACAAGGGTAGTGAGAAAATAGAAACTTATAAAAAAAATCATTTTTGAAATCATACTTTTTTTTGTTTGAACAATCAAGTATGGCAAAAATAACATGATAATTTTGGTTATTCCACAAGGAATAGAACACTTACAATCTAAACATAGCAATAACTTATCTAGTAACATTTACTAATCTCAATAAAAACTTGTACACAATAAGTAACCATTACCCACATTTACAATTACAAGCTTTTACATAATTTAATCAAATATGTAAAAAAAAAACAAATATGCATATTCACTATATAAACAAGAATACAGCTTTTGACACCTATTTTTTACAGTTTCCAGTAAATACCTACACGGTGAAGAATTCCTGCCACAATTGCCCAAAACAATATCTGTGCAAAAAGCACATAGAGTAGTATACCCACCTTTTTTGAATGCCAAACTTTGACAAATACATGTTTTCTTACCCAATAAACCTGCCATCAAAATTAATTGCTAAGTTATGGAGCTTTCAAATAAAGTTATATGTCAAATATATGATAAATCCAACCTTTTATACTTGAGTTTGGCTGGTGTGCTATCGCCTCAAAAATCAAATATATAGGCTTCAAATGACAAATTCAAACTGTTGAAACCAATCTACTTCATGAGTAATACATTTACAAGTTAAATATACAAGTTTTTAAATTCATTTAGTATAAAGTGAAGCGGTCCAAAAATTATGAAAAATGAATGTATTAAAATTAACTTATAAATCTTCATTTTTTGACCGCTTGACTTTATACTTATGAATTAAAAAATATTATAAATTTTACATGTAAATGCATCACTTGTGAAGTAGATCGATTTCAACGGTTCAAATTCGTTGTTTTAAGCCTATTTATACTATAGATAGCATGCTAGCTAAACTCTTTATAATTTTACCCTGTATATTTTTTTGCAAGAGTACAATAATTCGTTCTTTTTTAAAATTACTTGAGAAACTTGGGATTAGAATTTAGTACCAGTGTGTTATTTGTGCTTTTATAATACCATCCATTAAGAAATCCTTCGAAAATGCCTTCTGCTGCCATTACATAGACAAGCATGGCATTCATGCCTATCCACTCTAGAGGGAGAAAGAGATTACCCATGCCAACAATATCGACCTATAATTAAATAGAAATACTTTGAATTAGCTTTTCAAGAAATAAAATGAGAAATAAAGAGTGAGGCTATGGTACTATGCATAGCGCACATTAGTCCGTACTTTGGATTCATATATCTGTTTACAAAGTTCAAATAGTCAATCTGAACCGTTCAACATGATCACCATATGTAAATGTACTTGTAGATCAAATTTTACATTTTTTATTTTTTATTTTACTATTTTTTTAGATAGGTAGAAAATCACTTTATCTAAATATTCTAGAAAAAAAATTCTAAAAGATATAAAATTTAGTCTACAAGTATATTTTCATATGGAGATCATGTTGAACGGTTCAGATCGACTGTTTTAACTCAAAAGATATTTATCCAAAGTACGGACCAATGTGCGCTATGCATAGTACTGTAGCCTCACTCAGAAATAAATTTTGTAGCAAAATTAATTTATACCAGGAAGTAGAACAAGGAGAAAACAAGTGCAGCAGCTCCAGCTGTAACACAAACATAGCTGAAGGAGTATAGTTGTTTGTTAAGTGGAATTGCTGCCATAAGAAAAAAGATATGTTAATTGTTTTCTATACTTGATTTACACAGGAAATTTCTAGATTACTTGCAAAATCAATTTCACAGGAATATGTTCATTTTATAAAGAAGCGTAAACTTTTTGCCTCTGTTTCTGACTAAACCCTTTTTCTTGCAAACAAATTGATCTATGGTTGGCTTAATTGAGAATTTGTAAAATTTACCATGGCTAAAATGCAAAATAAACCCAAGAACAAGAAGTGCAACGCCCATGGAACTCCAATGTTTAAGTCTGTCCGTGTGTGCCTGGGGAAAAATAAATTAAGTAAAAAAATGAAAATGCAAATATTATTCACTTTCTTTATTTAAGTAGTGAAAGAAATTTACCTTGATGTGCACAAGAACATGTCCGTAATGCACCCCAATAATTGTGCTTAAGATAGCAGAAACCGAGCTATCAAAATATTTATGCGCAAGTAAATGAAGCAGTAAAATAAAAGAGGACTAAAAGAAGGGGGAATTTCATATACCCCTCAGAAATCTCAAAATTACTTATTTGTGAGTTTTAATAGAAAAGTCAATAAATTGGGTCAATTTGTGAGTTGTTGGCATTTAGAAGGGTAAATATGATATTACAAATTTTCAAATATTGAGAGAAAAGTCCCTAAACTATTGAACTTGGCTCGATCAAGCCCCTCCTCCTTCCATGAGCACTATATCATACTAAAGCAGTATAAACAAATACTGACAGGACACCGACATTTTGCAAAAATGGTACCCATGTGATATTTGGTGATGACATGCCGCTGATTATTGGGGCTTAATGTAACCAAGTATAACAATCTGGGGACCAAAAGCAAACTTTCCTCATAAATAGGTAACAGAAAAATATTCCAGACTTAGTATATACAGGTGGTATTTGGGGTTTCACTTTTTGCTTTCTCTACAATTATAATTTCTTGGATATGATAACTAGAATCTATGATAAGAAGGGCCCTGCCTACAGTAAAAGGAGCCAATCACTATCTAATATTTTTTTAATTTTACAAAGAGTGCAAATCAAAACAATATCCTGTTATATGATACCTTAAGATACCTTCGGGTTCAAATGGAGCGAGGCACCAAGCTGGGGCGTTAGCCTTAAAAGGGCCCTCGTAGGGAGACACTTCAGTGCATGGCTACTCATTTTCATAACCAAACAAAAAAAATAATGATGAAAAGGTATAGAAAGGGCAATAATCACAACAATATCCTGTTATATGATACCTTAAGATGAGGCTATGGTACTATGCATAGCGCGGATTGGTCTGTACCATGATTTCATATCTCCGTTTTCTAAGTCCAAACAGTCGATCTGAACCGTTCAACATAATCTCCATAAGAAAATGTACTTGTAGATCAAATTTTACAATTTTTACAATTATTTTACTATTTTTTTAGACAAGTAGAAAATCACTTTCAAAAAATAGTGAAAAAATTCTAAAAAACTCAACATTTGTTATTTATTAAGGGGGTTGGACTATATAAAAAGTTTTAAAAAATAAAATTCCATTTAATTTCAATATACATAATTAAAATTTTAAAATCATAGGGGTGGCTTAGCCACCTTTGGCCAGGCCTGAGTTCCGCCCCTGTATGCATAGTACCATAGCCTCACTCCTAAGTAATTGATAAATCTTCTGACCAGCTGTTTAATTTAAAGCAATAAACAGTGTTAAGTTGCAACGAAATACACAGGTGTCTGAATTGTTTGGTTTTTTGTTTTGTTTTGAGTTTCCAGCCGTAAAAATAAAACATTTGGTTGAGGCATAGTAGAACAGAAATCTTTCTAACAAAATGAAATATCGGTTTTTACAAAGACATAGTTAAACAAACAGAAAGAAAAAAAAGGAAGGAAAGGTACCTATATCTCCATTTTCAAACATATTCTCCATATAAAAATGCACTTATCGATCAAATTTTACATTTTTTAAAAAAAATTTACTATTTTTTTAGATAGATAAAAAATCACTACTTTCGGATAGTCTAGAATCTTTAGATCAGGTGATTTTCTACCTATCTAACAAAATAGTAAAATAGTAAAATAATATAAAATTTGGTCTTTAAGTACATTTTCTTATCAAGATCATGTTGAACGGTTTGGATCGATTGTTTGAACTTTAAAAAATAAAATATGGATCTATAGCACGGACCTATGTGCGCATTGCAAAGTACAATAGCCTCACTCATTAAACAAAACAGAAAGAAAAAAAAAAGGAAGAAAAGGTACCTTGGATCTGTGCCAAGCAGGATGCTTGTACATATGATTAATCCCTAATATTTTGCGGTCGATATAGCCTACAGCATTACAAGGTTGATCTAACTTTCCCCTTGTACCACATATCACCTATGTATAGAAACTCTTTAAATTAGAGATTGGCAAATTCATGTATGTGAATTACATAGTGTTACTTAAAGAGTTCCTCATAATTATCATTCTTTAGTCCCTAATTTAGCAATCCCTATAAAATGGGCAGTGATCATAAACAGTTGTGACGTGGTACAAGTAATTTCTATTTGAAATTTCACAGTAGATGACACGTTCAATGGTCATGTTGATTATCACTTCTATTGATGGTTTCTTTAAATAAAAATGTCTGAGAAGGTGCAAATAACATAAATCAAGATATTTCAAACCAACATGAAATCTTTCGGTTTTTACATGTCAAAGAGGATAATGGAGAAATTATATGACTTATTATTTCATTTACTCTTGACATATATATTTTGCTAAGAAATTTGCCAGTACTGTCTAATACTTATGTTGAATGGACAAGCTGGCACGCACCTGTAGAAGGCTGGCACAGATTGGGAAGGTATATGGTGCAAACCGAGTACCAACATAGAAGGAAAGAAGGAAGAATGGAAGGCAATCAATATCAATCAGAATTGATTCAAATCTGAATATTAGGAGCTGTATTAGGCCAGATAAAGAATTGTAAATTGAATTATGGGATCGATTATCAAGAAACCTTCTCACCAGTTGCTAAATTGAATTCTGTTAGAATTATTTTATCCCTTCCAACTAATCTAGATTGGCCATTGCACCAATTTGACGTAAAGAACGCCTTTTTACATGGAGAATTAGAAGAAGAGATATATATGGAGATACCTCCTGGCTACCAAACACCAACCGATACAAATAAGGTTTGCAGATTGAAAAAAGCGCTCTATGGTCTGAAACAATCACCCAGGGCGTGGTTTGGACGTTTTTGTAGAGCTATGAAAGGGTATGGTTATACACAAAGCGAGTCGGATCACACCATGTTTTTTAAGAAGAATCAAGGTAAAATTGCTGTCTTAATAATCTATGTCGATGACATGATTATAACAGGTAATGACAAACTCGAAATACAAAACTTAGAGGGAAAATTGTCCAAGGAATTTGAGATGAAAAATCTGGGTGGTTTGAAATATTTCTTAGGAATAGAAGTATCCCGAAATAAGGAAGGTATCTATTTATCCCAAAGGAAATATATATTGGACCTCCTGACCGAAGTAGGAATGTTAGAATGCAAACCTGTAGACACTCCAACAGTTCCGAATCTGAAACTAGATGCTTACTCTGACCACACTCCTACCAATGTAGAGAGATACCAAAGATTAGTTGGAAAACTTATTTACCTTTCTCACACGAGACCTGATATTGCTTATGCCGTAAGTATCATTAGCCAATTTATGCATTCTCCGAAAGAGGAACATCTGGAAGCAGTGATGAGAATTATTAGATATTTGAAGGGTACGGCAGGAAGAGGTATTGTATTCAGAAAAAATTCTCATTTACACGTAATGGCGTATAGTGATGCAGATTGGGCAGGGTGTGTAATGGATCGAAAGTCAACTGCAGGCTACTTTACCTTTGTGGGAGGAAACTTAGTAACATGGAAAAGTAAAAAACAAAATGTTGTCACTCTCTCTAGTGCTGAATCAGAATATAGAGGAATGGTAAAAGCAATCTGTGAACTATTATGGCTAAAGAAATTTCTAACTGAATTGGGTTTCGGACCACAATCTGAAATGAAGTTACTATGTGATAATAAAGCTGCCATAGACATAGCCCATAATCCGGTGCAACATGACAGAACAAAACATGTAGAAGTTGATAGGCACTTTATCAAGGAGAAGCTAGATGCTAAAATTATATCGATACCCTTTGTACGGTCAAACCAACAACTTGCTGATGTATTAACAAAACCTGTGTCACAAAAAATATTCAATGACTCAATTGAAAGGCTAGGAATGACAGATATCTACGCACCAACTTGAGGGGGAGTGTTGAATGGACAAGCTGGCACGCACCTGTAGAAGGCTGGCACAGATTGGGAAGGTATATGGTGCAAACCGAGTACCAACATAGAAGGAAAGAAGGAAGAATGGAAGGCAATCAATATCAATCAGAATTGATTCAAATCTGAATATTAGGAGCTGTATTAGGCCAGATAAAGAATTGTAATGAATTGTAATATTTGCTTTCTAAATATAGATGTACAGAAAATAATAAGTAGAGAGAAAGATGTATGAATGTCATAAGAGAGAAAAAAAAAAACTCTGTAAAATTTTTCTATTAAATAAAATCTGGGCGGGAGGGAGTTCTTGGGAGTGTTGTGTTCGATTGATAGTTCGTAACAACTTACAACAAAGGTTGTTACCGTACATTCAGTAAAAAGAGCAATTTTACCTTGAAAACCTTTCCATAGTCAGGGCTATCATCATATTGCACTCTAAATTCCCAATCAGGGACATATGTCCCATATAATAGTGACATGTAGATTATAAAAATACAAGCTGCAACAATCCTGCCAAACTTATGATGTCAAAATTATTTCACCAAGTGTCACTGCTGTAAATTAAGTTCAAAAGTTTACTATATTAACGAGTGGTAAGTATACCACAAGTTGCATTTGTGGAGAAAGGGTATGTATACCTTAAAAAAATAATCTTCTTAAGGTCTCTCTTCAGGTTTTTAGAGCTCAATTGCGGCACAAGTAATAATAATAATAATTGAGTAAGGCTACGGTACTATGCATAGTGTATATTGGTCAGTACTATGGATCAATATCTTTATTTTTAAAGTCCAAACAATTGATATGAACCGTTCAACATGATATCCATATGAAATCGTACTTCTAGATAAAATTTTATAGTTTTTAGAATTTTTTTTCTATTTTTTTAGATAGGCAAAAAATCACTTGATCTAAAGATTCTAGACCATTCAAAAGTAGTGATATTTTACCTATCTCGGAATACAGTAAAAAAATTCTAAAAAATGTAAAATTAGTCTGCAAGTACATTTCTATTTGGATATCACCTTGAATAGTTCAGATTGACTATTTGGACTTTGAAAATGAAAATATTAATCCGTAGCACGGACCAATTTGTGCTATGCATAGTCCCATGGCCTCACTCATAATAATTTGGCTTAGAAGTGGAAGTACTTGCTGACATCATACACAAAACCACTGTAATACCAGTAACATTTAAAATGATAAATATATAATATGAAGGAGAAGATAGACTTTGTATACCATTGCCGGTAGTATTGCCTAAATATAGAGAAACCGGAAGTTGAATTATCCTCAAGATTTGCTTCCTTGGTTACAATTTCCAAAATTGCCACTACTAAGTATGCAAAAGCAATTCTCTACAATTAAAGACAATATTAGCACAGAGTTCACTTAAGGAGACACATAAATAATAAAAACAATTAATGCATAAGAATACCTGTAAAATGCCACACCATCTAATATGCTTCATATCAACTCCATATGTTAGGTCATCAGGAGCATGTGAGTAACCCCCTGAAGATAATTTTTTAGTAAATTGCTAATTAATTAATATTCAAGTGCCTAGACTTGGCTTTAAGTTCTAATTACAATAATAATAATGAATGGTTTGCAAATGCATGTGACCTCTGAAATGATGAAATAAAAAAAATTGAGTAGGTGTTGCAACATTGATTGATTTAATTTAGACTTGCAATAGGAAAGTACATTTCAATGACTTCCCTTTTTTGGAACATCTATGCTCATTTTCCTCCTGTCCCTCAAAATAAACATAAATTACATATGGCAGTATCTAGTTTACCTGTGTCTATACATTTCAATCCTCTAAGCCTAGTTTTAAACTTCATTTTAAAAACATAAACTTGTTTCTATACCATTCTAAATTTACCAAGTGGCACCTAGGCTACATGCAACGATGTGTGTGTGTGTGTGTGATATAAAGGGTGAGTAGCAGAAACCTTGCAAGAGAATTCCCCAAAACAGCAACTTAATCGTCCTGACTACCACTCGTTTCACAGCCTTGCCTCGGTCTGGTATTCTCTATACACAATTTTTTAAAGAGGTCCCAAATCCAATTAAGGAAATAAACAGAGGGTGTCAAAAACATTGCGCCAGAAATAAGGGATGAGAAAAGAAATTAAAATAAAAAGGAAAAATTAAGAACCTTGAGAGAGAGAGGAATAGCCATGCCAACAATGAAGAGAAAGAATGGCATTACAAAATCGGCAAGGTTGCATCCATTCCATGGCGCATGGCCTATTACCGGCCACTCATCCCCTGCTCCATCTACCAACACCATCAGCTGAAATAAAAAGAGAAAAAAAAAAAGTGAATAAATGTTGCGACAATAGAAGAGTCAATTTTGTGTAAGAGTAGGGGTGATAATTTGTTTTTAAAACTTACTCTAATTCTTCCCTTTCATGTAAAGAATGTGGTACCAGTTTTAGGTGCTAGGGATTCAGAGGATGATTTGGCAATAAGGTCTGGAGCCGTGGATATTGAGGAATTAACAGAGACCTAGACACTTCAATAATTTGGGTGCTAGTTTACTGATAACAGGGTTCTTATGTCTCATTTGGAAAAGTTGTTTTTTTTATGTAATAATATAGACATTTAGGGATGAAATTGTAATTTTTTTTGTTTTGGTTCTGTAGTTTGTAATTCATCAGGCTGTGGCTGGTACTTCTGGTACTGGTTTGTAAGACTTTCTTGTTTCTAATGGAAACTGGTGAGGGATTTAACACTTCAATAAAAAAAAAAATAGAAGAGTCAATTTCATAATAAGATTTCTTGTTCTAGGATTTTACTTTAAACAAGGTATTGTGAAAGAAGTTTGTATTGTTGTTAGAATTTGAGATACAATTTGATATAGTCTTTGAAGAAGAAATATTTCATTGATTGATCATACATTACATTGTACAAATTCTAGTCCTATTTATAATGGATACAATGGCTTACAGCCGTTAGAGAGAAAGAGACAATTGGCTAAAGAGCCATTAGAATACAGAAAGTATCAGGAAAAGGGAAAGTAAAAAGTGAGAGGGTACAATTTGTAAAATTTGTATTTTTGACTTTTGCTTAGTGTACCCAAGATACCATCCAATTTGTGTGTTTTGTTTGTTAATCTTCAACAAAGACGTTCTGGCCAGTTGTCTCTCGTAACATATAATAACAGAACCTATCTGGTGATTCATGTTCTGTGATTACATGAAAATAATCAAAAGGAAGAAACCAACTAAAAATACATTTTATTCATCATATATGTCAACTTTGATTCGCCTGTTCAAACCACAAAGTGTTAAGTGCCACTTTAGCAAGGTGTATGTGCCTAACCAACATTAATTAGTACATCTTGACAAATTGAATTGCTACAATTAGCAATAACAGTCAAGTCCCCTTTAAATTAAGTTTTAAGGGATGTATGTGCAAAAATCACAGTTTAAAAAATCAAACATACACATTTAATTAATGGCCTAATAGACACTGTGCCCACATTTCCCTCCCAAAATCCTCCATCAATTTCTCTTTCTTATCACCGCTTGCCTTGGCACAGTAAATTTCTCCGGTTACCACTGCTTGCCTTTTCTTCCAATTTTACATCATACAAGAAATCGAATGTAAAAGTGATAAAAGGCACCTCTAATATACCTATAGAACTTAAAAGCAAAAGGAAAAGAGCAAAAAAAGGCACTGACAGCGACAGTGAGGCCACGAAAGATGTCGAGAGAAGCGACGCGCTTCGACCGGGTCAGCTTCGGGTGTTTCTCATCTACCTCCGTGACAGCGATCAGACGGTCATGATTGGTCTGGTCTTCTACGTCAGCGCCTGATCGACGAACGAGATCTTGACTCGCCATTGCCAAGGCAAGCGGTGGTAACTGGAGACGAGAGAAGGAGAGAAGGAGAGAAGGAAGGAAAGAGTGTTTAGAGATGAGTGTGGAGTTTTTGTCTCTTTGTTAGCTACTTGCTGAGCGAATTATATCTGTAAAGTAATACAAATTTTGAGTTTAGAGGCAGGCCGTCCGATCTGTTTTTGCACGAATATTAAAGGTCTCCGTGCATTGATTTGGTCGTGATTCTCATCGGATGGTCTGGATCTGAACTTACAGTTTGAGTTACTTCAGAGAAAAAGGACTCCTTAGTGAAGTACTGGTCAGTGGTCACAGGATAAAGATTTGATTCTTTCGAAGAATCTGGATTTTCTGTTACAACTAGCTGTGTAGTGATGGTATAACAGCTTGATGTACAATGAATGAAATCATCAGTGAATAAAATAAAATTTTATCTGGAGTGGAAATGTCCATCACTCAAGAACTGTTTGATATTTTTTAAGTTTATTGATGTAAATCTAGTAAGAGAAATTTTTATTGTGAATTTTTCACTTTTCAAAAATAATTAGAGAATTATTTAATAGCACGGGTTTGTTTTCTTGACCAAAAAACTAAATATTTTCTAAAGTGTAACTATTTATATATTTATTCTCAAAAAGAAAAATCTAAACATAGATATGTTATATGATGCAAGGTAAAAAAAACTTGGTGATGAGACAAAAGAAATAATATGAATGCACTACAAATTTACAATAGCAAGATGTTCTGAGGTCTTAATTCCCAAATGTTATAACTCGTTACACCAAGTGGCACTCTGTAACCCAACAGCAGACCGTTACGACATTTTTCTGACTTACTTTTAGTTTATTTAATTTGAACAGGATAAGAGATACCAATGATTGATTCCTCCAAAGCACTTGGGAGCGTTTTATACCGATATTTTTATTAAAACCCCTAAAAAAAACAAATTATCAAATCTGCTCCCACTTTGAAATTATAATTATTTCTACCCTAACCGCCCGTGGACTGGGCGGTCCACTTTTCCCACTGAACCGCCCAGTGACTGGGCGGTCCACTTTTGAAACCTGACCGCCCAGTGTTCGGGCGGTCCACTCTTAAAACCTGACCGCCCAGAGGCTGGGCGGTCCACTATGAAATTTTTTTTTTTTTTAAAAGCGGTCCGCCCCCTCCAGCGGCTCTCTCTCTCTTCTCTCTGCCTCCAGCCCCGCCTCTCCCGCCGCCCGCGTCGCCGCCCGAAACCACACCCCACTAAACCCCAGCAGTGCTTCTCTCTCTCTCTCTCCCTCTCTTCCTCTCTCTAGAGCTCTCTCTCTCTCCCTCTCTTCCTCTCTCTATAGCTCTCTCTCTCTCCCTCTCTTCCTCTCTCTCTCTAGGGTTTCCTCTCTCTCTCTCTCTCTCTATTCTGCCATTCTCTCCCTCTTCCTCTCTCTCTCTCTCTTCCTCTCTCTCTCTCTCTCTCTCACCCGAACCCTAATTTCGGCCATCTCGGCGACAATCCGATTATTTTCGGGTAAGTTTCTAAATAATTTTTTTAATTTATATTTTGTATCTTGTATTGGCATTGGAACGATTGGTAGAATTGAATTGTTAATTATCGTGTCCGGGTTGTTGATTTTCCCGAAACGATTGAATTCTTCAAAATTAGGGTTTCCGGTATTAGAGTTTGTAGTTTAGGGATTTAGGGTTGACAAAACTGAAGTTTATAAATTAGGGTTGAATTGTTAATTATCGTGTGCGGGTTGTTGATTTCCTGTCGCGATTTAATTGTTAAATTAGGGTTGAATTGTTAAATTAGGGTTTATGATTGAATTGTTTAAATTGGGGTTGAATTGTTAAATTAGGATTTAGGGTTGAATTGTTTAAATTATGTTGAATTGTTAATTTAGGGTTGAATTGTTAAATTAGGGCTTAGTTTTGAATTGTTAATTTAGGGTTTAGGGGTTAAATTAGAATTTAGCGGTTAAATTAGGGTTTAGGGATCAAATTAGGGTTTAGGGTTGAATTGTTAAATTAGGATGTAAGGTTGAATTGTTTAAATTTTGTTGAATTGTTAAATTAGGGTTGAATTGTTAATTTAGGGTTTAGGGGTTAAATTAGGGTTTAGGGTTGACATAATTAGAGTTTATAAGTTAGGGTTTATAAATCAGGATTTGTAAGATAAAATCTTCTGTTTATTGAAATGTAGTATGGTCAGAACTAGACGGGGACGTGCATGGGATGCCCCTCTGGAGACGGGGGAGAGTTCACATGATCACGATGCTGAGGCATCCGGTGCAGCGGCATCCGGTGCACCGGCATCCGGTGCAGAGGCATCCGGTGCAGAGGCATCCGGTGCAGAGGCATCCGGTGCAGAGTCGTCCGGTGCAGATGCTCCCTTTGGAGATTATCCCCCTCACCATCCTGACACGTTTAGTCCTCTTCTGTGGATCCCACATGTCAGGCACCGTGTCTCACTTGTATCTATGGAGGTACGTTGGTTTTGTATTCCTAATTTAAATAGTATTATTTAATTAGACGTTTATATTGAAATAATTGTAAAATGCAGGACACGACGATGATGACAGTGAGGCATTGCACCCCCGAGATACCATACGTCCGTCACCCGTTGATGGAGTAGTGCATCCTTTATCTCGGGTTGTATCAGTTGGCCACCATGCCTCACTGTGATATTGATCAGGCCCTCGTTTGCGGTCTAGTGGAGAGATGGCGACCGGAGACGCATACATTTCACCTTCCGGTTGGGGAGATGACAGTCACACTAGGTGATGTCAGCGCCTTGTGGGGTTTACGGATAGACGGCGACCCCATCGGTGGTGTCTCAGACCATCCAGACCTGATGCACATGATACCGGATCTGCTGGGGGCCGCTCCGTCGGACTTGCAAAAGAAGAAGAAGAAGAAGAAAGGAGAGGAGGAGGAGGAGTACCGGTATTCACAATACTGCATCAGTCTTGCGGCGCTCCGCAGTTACTTCCACCGGCGTAGGATCACCCCCCAGACACGTGACGAGCAGGCCGTTCTGAGGTAATCACAAACAGTTGCAAATTAAAATATGTTATGGATTGAACCAAAAATGTAGTTATTTATGTCTCTAATTTATATTGCAGGTACGTGAGGGCGTTTGTCTTAGATTTATGTGGCAGCGTCATGTTTGTCGATTCCAGCGGTGACGCAGTCCCGATTATGTTCCTCTCGCTGCTGAGGGACATTCAGCGGCCGTCGAGGTGGAATTGGGGTGGAGCCGTGCTCGCCCACTTATACCGGGGCTTGTGTCATGCTTGTCTGGTAAGTTTGTACAAATATTTTAATTTTTTTATTACATATATTATGGTTCCATATTTACCAGAAATGCATCGCATGTCCAAAATTTAGGCGACGAACAAGCAGATTGCCGGACCACTTCTTCTACTCCAGCAGTGGTCCTGGTCACATTTACCGGTGTGTCGGCCTGTTCCTCCAGCTCAGGAGGGGCTATGGATGGGAGATGACCCCGAGAGACGTCCGGGGTACGGTGCCATATGGAGTACTCCCCTCACTAGGGATGGCAAAAAAGCCCAGCGGCCCGTCGGCCCGGCTATGCCTGCCTGGCCCAGCCCTTTACCCGTTCGGCCCAGCGCTGTAACAGGCCAGGCAAGGCCGGGCCTATAGACAGGTCAGGTCAGGCTTGGGCTTGCACTAAAGCCCACAGGCAGCCTGTTGGGCCTTGCTTTTGGAGAAATATACTGAATTGGATTTTATTCAGGTCGCAGCCCGTTAGGGTTTTATTATTAGCGATCCTTCTCTCTCTTTCCGCCAGGCACCACATCTGTCTCTCTCTTTCCGCCAGATCGCCCCCGTTCCCTCTAGAGACCAAGCGTCGTTCCTCTTGAGTGATGTCTCGCCGCTACCCTAGCTCGCTCGCCGCGCCTGCTCGCGGGACCCCGCACCGAGCACCGCGCCTGCTCGCTCGTTGTTCCTCTTGAGTTGTTGCTGTACATGAACCTTTCTTTCTGTCATGTAAGGCTCAATTATCTTTTCTTAAACATGATTTTCGTAACTGTTAGCAATATGAAAATTACTTGTATATTTGGGGATAGCTTAGTGCTTTTATGAAATTATTCAATTTCGTAAAAAATGGACAGTATAGATGAGGAAAAAAATAAAGCATTGGAAGATAAATAATATTTATCATATATAATTAGGTGCTGAAAATGGATGTTTTGGAGATCTTTTGGACAGTCCTGGTTTTTCTTTGATCTTGGTGCTCCTAATTTTATAGTTACACAATTAATTTTGATACAATGAATGTAGTACATATGGATAAAACTTGTAAATGAAATTTGACTAACAGTATCATTCTTTCATTTAAATTTTTTTCCGATTCATGTTGAGATAGACACCCTGTAACAGTATTGCAACATTCCAGTTTGATCTAACTGGTCATCTGTACCAGTATGTTGCCTAGTTTGCTTGCCTGCACATAGTTTCTTTCCTTAATTCATGAGATGATTTCTTATTTGTTCATTGCCATTCTTATATGTAATTTTGCTTTTATACTTGTTGATTGTACTACACTTTTCTGACAGCTGGTACGCCTAAATTGCTGGCAATAAGAAAGAAGGAGGATGCTTGACTTGAACATATATAACTAATACTAGACTCTGTTTTGATATACAGCAATTTCTGTTGCATATGAAATTTTCTGTGTGTTTAATAATTTTCTTTGTGCTATTCAGTTCTAATTTTTTATTATTCTGCAGCGCCCTGAAGCAACAATCTTAGCAATGAAATCCAAATTTACTACTTGATTGTTTACTTCTGGAGATAGATAAATGAGTGATTAACCTGCAATTTTGGTAATTGTCCTTATTTTATTAAATTTTCATCTTTTGGAATACGTGCTTAAATTACATGTATTTTATTAAACTTTTTTCTTAGTTGTAACTTGTATGGACTGAATTAAAAGTGTACACCCTTTGTCTGTTTTATTCATTTTCTTTAATGTCTACAAAAGTTAAGACACAATAGGGGCTTTTGTTAAGTTTCTGAGTTCCAGTAAATATTTTAGCAGTGAGTTCTCTTTCTTGATAAGTCTAACATTATCATATTCAAGGTATATGCTGAGAAGTATGCTGAGGATCAAGATGCATTTTTCAAGGACTATGCTGAGGCTCATGCAAAGCTCAGCAATCTCTGTCAAGTTTGAACCCCCTGAGGTGAAATCACTAGCAATCTCGGTGCCAAGTTTGGCATATAGCAATAATAAGCCTGGCACTGTTGGCTCTGTGCCTCTTTGCTGTTCTGTGATGGTTGCCTTAATTGTTTTTTAAGTGATGCTTGCTATAATATATATTTTTTTTTACTCCAGCTGAATAACTTAGAGCACTTGTATTAAAAATAGCACTTGTATTTCTTTTTTACTCCAGCTGAACCTTGTTTACTAATTAGCACTTGTATTTTTCCTTCAATTTTATACAGCACTTGTTTTTTTTTTTACTCCAGCTGAACCTTGTTTACTAAATAAAAATACTCTTCTTTTTTACTCTACAATTTTATACAGCACTTGTTTTGATGCTTGCTGCCTTGCTGCCCTTTTTGGCGCTGGATTGTTATTTGCTGCTTTTATTTGGTGCTTGCTGCCTTGCTGCCTTTTTTGGTGTTGGTTTGTTCTGTCTTTGATGGTTCCTTTTCTGTTGCTTGCTGCACTGTTTAGGCTAGGGTAAGGCCGGGTAAGGCAGGCCGGGCCAGGTAAGGCGGCCCACGGGCATAGGCAGGCAGGCACAGGCAGGCCCGGGCCTAAAGAAAAAGCCTACAGGCAGGCCGGGTATAGATTTTCAGGCCCATCAGATTGGGCCAGGCAGGTGGGCCATCAGTTTTTAACAGGCAGGCCAGGCATGGGCTTAGCAAAATACCTGTGGGCTCGGCCCATTGCCATCCCTACCCCTCACGTACGAGGACACGGGCAGAGGGAGGACCGTCGGGATTTCGTATGTCCGGGGCCAGCTCCAGATGCTTCACGAGGCGAGCGTCACCTGGTACCCCTATCGTGTGTTCTACGATCGGGGCCTTCTGTGCCCGCTGACATTAGAGCAGAGATACCTCTCGTTTTATCGGGGGCCGTGCGTATGCTTCTGGATAGTTGAGTATCACTATCCTGATCGAGTGCCCCGTCAGTTTGGCTTAGATGCCTTTGTCCCTGATTTTCCAGAGTTGGGCGAGCAGCAGACCACCCAGCTGCACAGGTAACTACCCACTGCCTTATCCTTTGTCTATTTTATTACTTATTCAGCCATACACGTTACTAATTAATTTATATTGCAGCACCAAACACAACAAGCCCAAAGTCGACTGGAGCACGCGTTTCTTTGAGCATTACCAGCGTGCTGCATCTCCCCAGTTGCACTTATGGACCCCGCCTCCAGCAGGAGATGCCCCTATGCCGGTCGGGCCTTGGAGATTGCGATATATCGTCTGGTACCAGAGATGGGGCATGCCGACGGTTTATCTACAGGGGGACTACGGTGATGCTCTTCGACGGAGACTCACGGGCGAGGGATCCAGGACTTACTTGCCTTTCGGCCCGATCCATACTCGTTCGGTATGTTTAAATGAAAATGACATGCTTAAAAAATTGGAGGAATTTATTCATCTTCTAATAATAATAATGAAAATACATTGTGTGCAGATTTTGACCGCTATTAGAGGAGTGACACACAGCTTGGTGTGCATGGCGAGAAAGAGTTGGAGAGCGATAGGATGTCAAATGCTCCAACACAGTGCACCGATCGTGGAGGACTCTGGCTGGGACGGGCGCCTCGTTGGTATGTTGCACGATGCTGGAGAGGACATCAATTGGCGCGAGATACATGCCCCACCACCAGATCCGGAGCAGCCTGGAGACCCTATCTACGCTGCGGAGATGCCGCCACCTCCTGCAGGTAATAATATGTCATACAAATGATCATTATTAAGTGTATCTCTAACAGATCATTCTTATTAATTTATTTTCATTTATGCAGATGATGACCCAGCTTGGGCGTTCCACCAATGGGTGTTGAACAACAACGCGTGGAACGCGTACTACAACGAGCATGGAGTTCCAATGCAGCATACCGAGGTAGCAAAGGTTCATTATTTAATTAATTTACTCGTTACTTCTATGTCCCTAATTTAACATTGTTTACATGCAGGATGGAGCTGCCGTCGCGGACGCCGGCGTTTTCTCGTTGGATGAGCTCACTGGAGATGAGGACGGATGGGATCCAGCTAGCTCCCACCGACCGCAGTACATGGAGCCCAGACAGCACGACGGCGAGGCCAGTGGGAGTGGGGCACAGACTGCAGATGGCTTTGCCGCTGCTATATTTGGCACACCGCCTCCAGCCACGTATCCTCCTACTTGGGAGGCCGATCCGTGGGTGTTGCGTACACATGCGGGCGTCCATGGAGAGCATGCATTACACCTGGGGGGGACCCATGGGCGCGCGAGGCCGTACACGATGACATGCAGGTGGATGAGGTTCACCAGGGACGTCCGCCGTCGCAGAGGGTGCGCCGTGCACCTGATAGGTTGGACCTCTCCGGACCGCGCCCTCGTCATCGCCGTTAGGGTTTTTTTGTATTTTTTTTAGTTTGATAGGTTTCTAGTATTTTAGTTTGGATTATTATATTTCATGTTTGGACTGTTATATTTCATGTTTAGACTTACCATTTAGATTACCTACTTTTATTGTTTAGACTTAGTATTTAGATTACCATTTAGAACATTTAAACATTAGCAAACTTAATATAAAACTAATCAATTATATTAAAACTACACAATTACATAACATATAAAAATAATCGTCAATTATAAAAATATAATCGTCAACAAATAATAAATATATATCATACAATTTAATATAAAACATTCAAAAATCATTACAACAATTTAATATAAAACATTCAAACAAATTAAAACATAAAACCTTATAAAAAAAAAAATTTCATAGTGGACCGCCCGAACACTGGGCGGTCAGGTTTCAAAAGTGGACCGCCCAGTCACTGGGCGGTTCAGTGGGAAAAGTGGACCGCCCAGTCCACGGGCGGTTAGGGTAGAAATAATTATAATTTCAAAGTGGGAGCAGATTTGATAATTTGTTTTTTTTTAGGGGTTTTAATAAAAATATCGGCGTTTTATACCGCTTAATACCCAAAAAAAACAAAATATCAAATATGTCCTCAATATCAAATTTTTATTAAAAATAGCCTGACTGCTTCTTCACTGGGCGGTCCACTGTTCATACCAAACCGCTCACTTTTGGACAGTCACCTATGCATACCAGACCGCCCCACTGTGGGACGCTAAAAGTTCGAATTTTTTCTTAAATATTTGTTATATTACTTCTTTTAAGTATATTTATACTATAATACACTAAATTACTTGAAATTATATTAAATTACGTTGAATTACACTAATTACTTTAAATTACGCTAAACTCTAAATCCTAAACTCTAATTTTGAACAATTTCTAAAACTCTAAACCCTAAAAATTACTGTACATTAAATGATTTATAATTTTTACATAACATATTTATAAAAATTAGTGATATTTAAAAGAAACCATAAACCCTAGACCCATTTCTCAACCCTACTTTTTGACATTTTTATTAATAAATATACCCACGTTAGCTGATTTTGTTGTTAGATTACTTTTTTTGATGTATAATTAGCATATTTATACTAAAGTATGCTAAATTACTTAAAATTATGTTAAATTACGCTGAATAACACTAATTACGTTAAATTACGCTAAATTACATTAAATTACACTAAAATACGGTAAATTATGCTAAATTACATTGTTTTTAAATTACGCGAAAAACGACGACCAAACTTCAAACGGCCATAAAAACAAAAGAGTTTACTCATAATTTAACGTAATTTAGTGTAATTCAACGTAATTTAACATAATTTCAAGTAATTTAGCGTATTTTAGTATAATATGCTAATTATACATCAAAAGAAGTAATCTAACAAATATTTAAAAAAAATCTAAATTTTTAGCATTAGAATTCAGCATCTTGATATTCATATTGTCTCTAAAAAAAAAAAAAAAAAACCAAACCGGCCCAAAGTGGGGCGGTCTGGTATGCATATATAGGTGACCGCCCAAACGTGAAACGGTTTGGTATGAACAGTGGACCGTCCAGTGAAGGGGCGGTCAGAAAATTTTTAATAAAAATTTGAGATTGAGGGCAAATTTGATATTTTGTTTTATTGGTATTAATAAAAAAGCTGCTTTTTATATGACTTCTATTTTTTTATTATTCATTCATGAAAGATGCATCATATTATATGATGATATGATTTGATTATCAGATTTGTGCTTAGACTGTATCCTCTACAGTGATTCAAAATTAAATTTAGAAATTTGGACCGTTCAATTAGAATTTACGGAAATCACACCGTTCAATCAAAAATTCGGACCGTTAAAATTCGAATCAATGTGATTAATTTAGAAATTTACGGAAAATTTTTAAAGTTCATATTAGTTTAGAACAAACGATTCGGATTTGTAATTTCAAACCAATACATTCCAAATTAAATTTACAAAATACAAAAACTTTTGTTTGTAATTTCAATTTTTGTCATTTCTAAATACAGTTTTTTTTCTTGTCATATATAGCAACATTGTACACTCACAGGTATGGCCACATTGCATGAAAATTGAATTTGAAATATAATTTAGATTTCAATTTTATAAACCGTAAAGTGAGTTATGGAATCCTAACTTATTTCTAAAATGATTTTTTTATGGATCAACTTTTTTCTATCAAATTTTGCTTGTAATTTGGTTTCAGAATATTTAAAAATCAATGATACAATACCATTTCAAAAAATTGTAAAAAATCTCAAAAAATGCGTTTAAAATATGTTGCGTGAACAATTGATGCTTTTTGATCAATTTATATCGCGTTTAAAAACTAAAAGTATTCTCATAAATTAAAAAACATACATTGTCCTAATTTCCAAATATACATCAATATTTATGCAAAAATAAATTAATAAAATAAATTTAGAGTACAATACATGCAAATTTATATATTAATTTTCGATGTAGGACTCATTTCATTTATAAAATCAACAAAACTCTCAGGTTTGCTCCAAATATTATCTAATACATGCAAGAATATATATATATATATATATAGAGAGAGAGAGAGAGAGAGAGAGAGATGGGCTATTGTACTTCGCGAAGTAAAACCCCCGTTTACTTCACGCTCATATTTTCATTTTGAAAATCCAAACAACCGATCCAAACCGTTCAACATGTTCTAAATATTGAAATGTGCAGATCAGAAACCGTCCAACGGTGAACATAAAAAACAGTAAAATTTTCTGGACCACCAGATCAGAAACTTTCAATGTGGCTTAATAAATAGTAAAAAAATTCCAAAAAATGTAAAATTTGGTCTCCAAGCACATTTCAATATTTAGAACATGTTGAACGGTTCGGATCGGTTGTTTGGATTTTCAAAATGCAAAATATGGCGCCGAAGTAAACGGGGGTTTTACTTCGCGAAGTACAATAGCCCATCTCTCTCTCTCTATATATATATATATAGGGGCTGGCTACTATGCTTATATAAGCATATGCCCACATATGCTTATAACTCATTTTTGCGTTTCCAATGTTCAAATGGTCGATCCGACCGTTCATCTTGTTCTCCATATTAATATGTGCTTGGAGACCAAATTTTACATTTTTCTGAATTTTTTTACTATTTATTAAGCCACTTTGAAATTGCTGATCCGGGTGAACAGTAAAAACAGTGCAACAAAATTCTGGACCATATGATCAGCAATTTTAAAAGTGGCTTAATAAATAGTAAAACAATTCCAAAAAATGTAAAATTTAGTCTGCAAGCACATTTCAATATTTAGAACATGTTGAACGGTTCGGATCGGTTGTTTGGATTTTCAAAATTGAAAATATAACCCGAAGTAAAGATGGTGTTTTACTTTGCAAAGCACAATAGCCCATCTATATATATATATATATATATAGGGGCTGGCTACTATGCTTATATAAGCATATGCCCACATATGCTTATAACTCATTTTTTCATTTCCAATGTTCAAATGGTCGATCCGACCGTTCATCTTGTTCTCCATATTAATATGTGCTTGGAGACCAAATTTTACATTTTTCTGAATTTTTTTACTATTTATTAAGCCACTTTGAAATTGCTGATCCGGGTGAACAGTAAAAACAATGCAACAAAATTCTGGACCATATGATCAGCAATTTTCAAAGTGGCTTAATAAATAGTAAAAAAAATTCAGAAAAATGTAAAATTTGGTCTCCAAGCACATATTAATTTGGAGAACAAGATGAACGGTCGGATCAACTATTTGAACATTGAAAACGCAAAAATGAGTTATAAGCATAATAGCCAAGCACTATATATATATATATATATAGTGTTTGGCTACTCTACTTACATAAGTATATGAGGGTATATGCTTATAACTCATTTTTTTGTTTTCAAAATCCAAAAAGTCGATTTGAACCGTTAGATGTGATCTCTATATTGAAATGTGCTTGGAGACCAAATTTCACATTTTTATGAATTTTTTTACTATTTATTAAGCCACTTTGAAAATCGCTGATCCAACTGTGGCTTAACAAAACATTAAAATCAGAAGCCACCGTTGGATCAGCGATTTTCAAAATGACTTAATAAATAGTAAAAAAAATCAAAAAAATGTAAAATTTGGTCTCCAAGCACATTTCAATATAGATATCACATCTAACAGTTCCAATCGACTTTTTTTATTTTGAAAACAAAAAAATGAGTTATAAGCATATACCCTCATATGCTTATGTAAGTAGAGTAGCCAACCTCTCTATATATATATATTTTGGTATCTTTCATGACCCGTAAGCCTTACAAACTTCCATTCCTCACACAGCTATCTAATTCCTGAGTACTTAGATCCAAATCCCTTTCCATTCTATCCCAGCCCTCTCTTCTTCCTAAATTGGCCAGTAAGTGCGCAATTTGCAAGCCCGGCTGGTCCCTATTTTGGTGCAGTGCCCTCAATTTGCAAGCCCGGCTGGTTCCTATCATGAATCATAGGCAGCCTGTGTGCCAACGAATCAACAGTTTCAATTGAGTCCGAATACACAATAGCCAGATTGCCCCCATAAGCTTTAAGCATTTTGTACCCCTGAAGTACCGCTATTGCCTCCGCCTGTGCTGGGTTCATGGCCTGTACCCTTTTTGATGCCCATTGTACCACTCTCCCATTAATAAGAATGTACGCACCAATACCTGCCAAACCATCTGGAGACCAAGAGCTGTCTGCAAAACAAATCGGGTTCTCAGGAGCCCCGGTGAATTGTTGTTGGTGATCGATGTTCGTACCAGTAACAGTTGGTACCGTTCCGCCCCCTGAGTACAGTGTCTGACATGTGAGAAAAATTTCATTGTAGTATTTGAGACAAGTGAATAGAGTCTGTTGTTTTCTCCCAATGACAGCATCGTTTCTCACTTGCCAAATAGCCCACATCATGCATAGAAGTTTCACCCTGTCTAGTTCGGGAAGAATAGCAAAGAGTCAGTAGCAGAGCTACAATACTGCAGGGGGAGGCAACTGCCTACCTCTGGAAATTTTTTTTTTATTTGGACTACGTTCTTTAATGGGTCTTGCCTACCTCTAAATTTGATTCTGCCTACCTCTGAATTCAATTCGGAGTAACAATTATCAGTTCAGAATTCAGATATGGATGTGTGAGTCGTTTAATATAATTAGGGAAGAAAGGTATTTTTAAATCTTTGTTCATTTAAGATCATCATATCAGATTCGACTGTTTGCATAATAGATATTTATATTTTTATGAAGGCGATTCGAATCCGAATCCGTTTAGAAAAAAAAAACCTGAACCCCATCGATATCTGCCTACCCCTGGCTCAAATCCTGGCTACGCCACTGCAAAGAGTGATGTAATGATTTCGCGAAACGTCCCATGGAGATTATCAGACCTGAGTGAAAGTGGTGAGGCCCACCAGGCTGCTCATGCGAAGTTACAAGTAAACAGGTTTTGGTCCTATGGTAAGTGATTGGCTCTGGTCACGTGCAGTTTGCACTCTTCAATACATCACTTCCAGATCTGTGGCTTTAGATGGTTATCAGACAGTAAGAGTTTTAATTTTGAAGGCTGCCTAACCTGTTTTTCTTGGCTCGAATTCTCTCTTGCACTCATAAGCCACACTGTTCATGCACAGTGGCATATCACAGTTGTTTGTTTTAGTATTACTATCTGTAACTGTGTTTTGTTCTTGTTCTTAATTTGCTACTGGTATGTACAACTTCGGCTGTAATCTTTTTCTCTGAATAATATAATGCCTACGGGCTTTTAGCCAAAAAAAAAGAAGATTTATGTTATGTTGTTTCTGTTGCTTTATGTTGATTTTTGCCTAGCAAATTGGGGAGGGGGTAGTAGCCAATTATATAAATGAAATTCTGCTTAAAAATAGACTTCTTCTATCAGTACTATTTATCAGTGTTCTAAATAGCGCGCTATAGCGGCGCTATAGCGCCGCTATAGCGTTTTTGGATCCTAAACGCTAAGCTATGGCATGAAAATACGCTAATTGCGCTACGGCCGCTATAGCATGTAGCGCGCTATGCATATTGGGCTTTTTTAGACAATTTATATGGGCTTAAATAAAGATCCATAAAATTTATTTTGTATAGAAAGAAAAAATAGAATGAATCATGAAGCTTAAGATATTTTGTATAGAAAATGATCGATAGTTTATGATATTATTATGGATATTTTGGACCATGGACTTTTGTACTAGTTCAATATGAATATTATAATTTCTTAATTAATTTGGTGTTATTTATTGTTCTATGAAACTTTAGATAATGTTAATATATAGTACAAATATATAATATAATTTTTGTACAAAAATAAAAATGCTATTTGGAATAGCTTCCGCTATAGCTACGCTATTTGCTATAGCTTTTTTTGTATCCTTCCCGCTATGACGCTATAACCGCTATTTAAAACATTGCTATTTATACAAAACGAAAGAAAAAGGTTCATTTAAGCGTGCTAGAACTACCCTTGTTCTATCGGTACTATATTGTGTTTCAATAGAAGAATTAAACTTCTTATATTGGTACGTCATACGCTACCGATAGAAGAAGGTCGTTTTTTAGATCGTACTTCAGAATCGATAGAAAATGGTTAATTAATGTTTTATCGGTTTGGAACCGCTAGAAGAGTGTCAGTGTCTTCTATCGTGTTGGTTACTAGCAGTAGAGAATCCGATAGTAGATCTATTTTTGACCCGTTATAGAAGACTACATTTTTGTACTAGTGAGTTTGTTGTAAGTGGATGTGAGTTTTTTTTTAAATCATGAGTTGGAGGTCAAGCCACCCAACACAATTTCAAACATCTATGTATATTATAGAGGATTTTCCTACTTTGTAGGTTTCGAACTCATGACCTCTCACATGGGAATCATGTGTCTTTGCCACTAGACCGTAAGTGGATGTGAGTTTCTTGCTGCTTTTAGTAATCAAACTTTATTTGATATAAACCCTTGCACTAGTACAAAAAAACTCTTTACCGACGCTTGAAAAACCCCTACACCGACGCTTATGGAGGCGCCAGTGAAGCCCGCGTAAGTACATGTTATCTTTACTGACGGGTAAAAACCAGTCAGTGTAGATGTTCAACACTGACGGTTTATAAAAAACCGTCAGTGTTGAACACCAACACTGACGCTTGAAAAACCATCAGTGTCGGTGCTCAACACTGACGGTTTTTTAGGCGTCAGTGTTGGTGCTCAACACTGACGGTTTTTCAAGCGTCAGTGTTGGTGTTCAATAGTGACGGTTTTTCAGGCGTCAGTGTTGGTGTTCAACACTGACGGTTTTTCAGGCATCAGTGTTGATATTAAAAACGTCAGTAAAAATATTAAAATTTGGCATGATTCTGTTTGTATCGGGGCTAGCCTCCATATTTTTGCTAGCCATATATTATTATTCAACATTTATTGACGTTAAACAAAATATCATACAAATAATTTAGACAACATAATATATTCATTCAACAAAAAACACACAACATAATATATTCATTCACCAAAAAAGACACTGTAACAAAATTTACATGACAAATATGAACAAAATATGCAACTGAAATTAATAACAAAGCATAACATTTCTTGTAAGTAGTTACATGCTCTAATGTGCTGTCTTGCCACTTACGTACCAGCAAGCTTCGAAACAATACCTAAAAAAATCAAAACATAAGCAAATAACAAATTATAAACTTCTATTATTGAATTTAAAAGCTTTCAACTCCTATTTCAATACCTAGGGTCATAATCAACCTCATAAATCTAATTTCTACAAATAAAATTGTCAAAACCCTACAAAAATCAAAACATAAGCATTATTTGTATACAAATATAGTCCAAAAACTAACAGGAAAGGATAATTAGCATACTTTCATCTGGAATAAGTTCAAGAATTTTGTGAAACATCTCTTCATGCTCAAAATTTTTTTGAGTAGAAATCCATTTCTGCTCAAAGTAATGCTTTAGAACATCTGTCTAGGCTCTTCTGAAATAAATGATACTAGTATAAGTTACTATTGTACCAAAAAATTGGTCTGATTTAGTAATTATATAGTTTCAAGTTGTAGTACTTGAAGAAACAACAACAAGTAAATAATAGCCACATTAATGCTTACTTAATTATTCAAGAAAGTTTTCACAACATAATAATGCAAATGAACTATGCTTAGTTAATAAAAAAGTTGCATCTACAAATGTACCTTCTTGCTATTCTCCCCCTTCCCTCTGCTTCTTTGCCCTGGCATTACGTGACTTAATTTTATTAACAAATTCAAAGAAGCACAGAAGATGGTCAAAATGAAATTATGGTATAATCAAAGTGAATAGTTGCATACTTGGAGTAGCCATGCCCGCATTAAATCCATCAAAAGAAAAACAACAAAGGAAGTCGGCAGTGCATCCAGAGTTGCAAATTTTATTTGATTAGCCTCCAAAATTTGGTCCAGCTCGAGCATGGCTCTGTTCCAAAGAATTTTAACTAAAGGGTATTAACACCATATTAATATGTCTCGGTTTGTTAAGCATACCAATGAGGATAGCCTATGAGAAATACTTTAACAAAAATCAGAATTTCATGAGGATAGCAACTAACCAGAAAAATAACACAAATGAGAGAAAAGAAAAATAATCCTGCCATTAGCATTAGTGAAGTCTCTGATACCATCGCCACTATAAACGGCACAAACACATTTATCAGGCAACAAACACAAAAGGAAAAAAAAAATAATAATAAGAAAGAAGAAATTAAATTGTGAAAGATAAATAACATGAGAAGAACCTGAAGCATAGGCAAATCTTCAAAATGAAAGTCACGAAATCCTGCTACATTATGAAATCTAACCTGACAAAGATAAAATGAAAATTTCAAAACCTAGTCAGCACCGTCTTTGTAATACTGACTTGCCAGCTATACTGGTTTCCCCAGGTCATAATTACCTATTATCATAACTAGTCATTTCAGTCATTACCTCTTTTACTATTTTATGATTTGATCCTTATACTATTCAGTCCTTATTCCTTTATAATTTGCTATTTCCCTTTTTACTTTTGATCAATGCACAATACTTAATGAAAGTTTAAAGTTTAAACTGAACCTTAATAGATTATTTCAATTGAATTACCTGTTTAAACTGAACCTTAATAGATTAGTTCAGTTCTGAATTTCCTTATACTCTTGTATCATTGTTGTTTCCTCTTCAGTCCTTCGATTAATCTCTACTGAAAAAAAAATCAGGTCTGTTAGGATACCAGAATCAGTCCAAAAATAAATCAAATCCTTCCTCTTTAGGGCCCTTCTTCTCTGTCTTCAGAAAATTGGTAAAGGATTTGACTCAAGGTTTAGAAATATTAGAAATAACATAATTAGTTTTCTTTTCCTTTGAATTGAGTTTTAGCTCGGTCCCTTCTTCTGTGAGCATTAATCCCCATACTTTGAATTGTGTTTTAGCTCGGTCCCCCTCCTCTTTCTGATTTATATTTAACCAAATTCACGCCATTACAATCAGAACAACCAGTATCAAAACACACAAAAATCAGATCGGCGTGTCATAAAAATCTCCAATTTTGTTAAACATTTTAACACTTAAGCGAATTTAGCAACTCGTCAAATTCCCAAAGAATTCATATACGCGCCCGATCAAGCACAAATCAGTGAGCATTTCGATGCCCTCATGTAATCACAAAGCAACACAGAAAATATTCAAAGAAAAATAGAGATCATCAATTTACCGAAAATTTGTTTCCAATCGCAACTAGGGTTACAGTTGGTCGATACCCGAGTCCTTGAGCACAAACACCTAGAGAGAGAGTGCGGCTCAGATAAGGAGAGAGACCGTTGAGAAGTGCTTGCTAAAGAAAGAATGGGAGTGCGATGCAGTAATAGAGAGAGAGGGAGTGAGGGTTTGGATTTGGGTGCAGTGCTCGGCGAGTGAGAGAGCGGGAGACAGAAAGCCGGGTTTGGATTTCAGCTAGATGTGAGGGAGGACGAAAATTTTGGAGAAGGTAGGGTTACGATTTCGGCGAGTGAGAGCGAGAATTTTTAGGACTTGGCAGACAAAATTTTGGAGCTAGATTTGGAGAGAGTTTTCGATTTGGGAGCAAAATAAAGGGCGCGGGCGCAAGTGTACAGCTAGAGAGGGAATGAAAATTTTGTTGGAGGGAGGCGGAAGGACTTGGTTTTGAAAATTTCAATAGCTAAAATGACCAACACTGACGGCTCCAAACAAAAAACCGTCAGTGAATGATGCAACACTGACGGCTCCGAAAAAATCTATCAGTGAAGGTATAAACACTAACGGTTCTAAACAAAACCCGTCAATGAAGATATGAACACTGTCAGTTTTAAACAAAAACCCGTCAGTGAAGGTATTACAAAAAAAAGACAACAAAAATCAACATAAAATAAAGTTTGAAATCGGACCATTCATTTTCATGCCGGAAATCAACGGTCGATCTGCAGTGAAATCATTCCAAATCTTTTTTAGAATGATCAAGGGAGAACACTAAGTGTAACCAACATAGAAGTACTGAAGTTTTATTATGTATGAATTTTGATCCAACACGAAGTGTTTTATGGCCATACGATGCTTCAATTTTCAGTTAACTATAGATGGATGAGTTAATAAAAATAAATTTTGACCAAACTTGAATGCAAGACAATAGATGCAGTGCTCTTTAATTTAAACGGTCCCGATCGAACCACGGACGACATATTCCCATGCGTCTTCGTTAACTCACGAAACAAGAGTTTATGTTTCTTGTTCATGAATAGAAGATGTGAGTCATATATGCAACATGCATGTAATAAAATTATTATTTTTTTTGTCAAAATCACTTAATTAAGCAACAAGCATGTTATAACATTAATTATTACATAAATATTACTAATAAAATTTTCATTACAAAATATTTTCTAAAATTAAAGTCAAAATTTGATGTTAATTGTCTAAATTTCACTACTCACGTAAATTACTAATAATACTTATTAAATATAATAAATTCATTCTAATAAACAAGCATTGCAATTTTATTCTCAAATAGTTATAAATTTTTATTCCCGTAAACAAGAGTTTATGTTTCAATTCATACATAGAAGATACGAGTCATATAAACAACATGCATGTAATGCTATATAATTTAATGTGTTAAAATGATTTAATTAAGCAATAAACATGAGATAAAATTAAATATTGCATAAATATAACTAATAAAATTTTCATTACAATTTGGTTGCTGAAATGCGAAAAATGAAAAAAAAAAAACAGATTAATAGCTGGAGTTGGGTACCTTCACTAACAGTTCAATTGAAAAAACAATCAGTGTAGAGTACCTACACTGACGGTTTTAAAAAACAGTCAGTGAAGAGTACCTACACTGATGGTTTTAAAAAACAGTCAGTGAAGAGTAACTTCACTGACGGTTTTAAAAATCCGTCTGTGTAGGTGACCAACAATGACGGTTTCTAAAATCATCAGTGTTGGATACCTACACTGACGGTTGTCAAAACCGTCAGTGTAGGTGCTCTTCACTGACGGTTTTTCAGAACCGTCAGTGTAGATAACCAACATTGACGGTTTTGACAGCCGTCAGTGTAGGTATGCTACACTGACGGTTTTCTGAACCGTCGGTGTAGGTATCCAACACTGACGGTTTTAGAAACCGTCAGTGTAGGTACTCTTCACTGACTGTTTTTTAAAACCGTCAGTGTATGTACTCTACACTGACTGTTATTTAATTGAACCGTCAGTGAAGGATATGCCAACATTGATGCTTCCGCTAATAAAACGTCAGTGTTGATAAGCTGCTCAACACCGACTGTTTAGATAACATAACCGTCGGTGATTGAGGGTCAGTGAAGGGCTTTTTTGTACTAGTGTTGGTAGCACCTACCAAGTTTCTCAAAAAAGAGAGGAGGGGTTTAATAGTCCAAGTGAGCCTTTGACCAATTATCAATTGGATAAGATGCATATCAATATCAAAATAGCTAGAGAAAGTTAAATGGTAATTGAACACAAAATGTGGTCTCCGACACTCCTCATACTCCACGAACCTTCTAAAATTGATCACATTAATCAAATTACACGTGCTCCTAGCTCGTTTATTGCATGTCATGTAGTGGGTGCATGTTCGGCTGCAAGGCTTTAGCCTCCTTAGCTACTTAAGCAAGCCGAATAGCTGTGCCTTAAGCCTCCCCATCTTTTACAAAGATGCTCTTAGCTAGAAATAGTGATTTGAGAGAGAAAAATAGAGAGAACTTCAAATTTGTACCTCAACAAACTAAAACATTTCTTCTACAAAGATGGGGTGAAGGCGAAAGAAGAGGGACAAAATAGACATTTAAGTTTTAAAATAAAATTAGAATATAAATTTAACTTAAAATTTCAAATGTTTTGATGGGTAAATTGGCTATTTGAAAATTTTGATGGATACACTAGAAATTTTTCCCTTTTTTAAATATGGTCTGATCTAGGAGAGTTGTGAGGTAATCACATTAATTGCACGTACAGTCCTCTTTTATTGGGATTTATTTTATAAACCATAATTAAAAAACCACAAGTGATGCAGGAGCAAAATTAGAAAAATGTTTACTGGATAACATCCGATTAAGAAGATCCATTTCATCAAGCAAAATAAAAATAATATTTACTTAATTTAGCTTGATGGTAATATTTTCTATTTAGATTTTAATTTATTAATTCCTCCTCTGGACAGCTGCTCCCTGTTGTCTAATTTATGTTTTAGTGATTTATATTATTTCTATGATATGTTATCAAATATTAGTAGCTTTCCTAATTATTTTCTGCATTAAGTAATAGCTATAACCCGGCTTGTGGGTGAGATAAAAAGAACAATTTTTTTCTGGATATTATTTCTATAAAATTAAGGAGAGACGTTTCTCCCCTTTGTTTTGGAGTTCTCTCAATTTTATTCTCTCAAGATTATTGGTATCGCACGCCTATGGAACAATCATTCGTTCTGCATAGCGTCAACAAGTTAGGAAACCAACATGATAGTTTTTTTTTTTTTACAAAAACCATAAGTACCGAATAGACTAACCTTGCGGTTTTCCATAAAATAGCTCTATACCAAATAGGCTATTCGGTACATGCATGTTTTTTTTTTAGTTTTCACTGTCATATTTTTTGTTAAATAATTATAATTTGATTTTAGGGTTTGCTTAAAAATACTCTTTTCTTGTTCATGTCATCATAAGTTAATTAAAATCTAATATTTGCGTATATGTTATTATAAATATTATAATAACATGGATGCAACATAAGTCTCATCTTGTATTTTGACCGATCATAAGTGATCATCATCTTATTATTATAACATATGACAATTTAAATATTGAAAGTGTCAAATTTTCTCAATTTAGACCATTCAGCTAGTCTCCTCTAAAGCTCTGTTTCGTGACACATTTAGGGATACAAAAAAAAGTTAAAAGTAAAAGTAGATAGAAGAGAGAAGAGAGAACAGAAGAGAGAGAAAACCGCAGTTCAAAATTGGAGTAAAAGAGTTGGGACCGAATAAGCTATTGGGTACATGGAGGATATGGGTTTTCTATATATGGTGAGACCGAATAGCGTATTCGGCACATGGAGAATACGGATTCTGTGGACACTGTCAAATAAAGAGATAAAAATGGAAGGTACCGAATAAACTATTCAGTACCCCTTAGATTTAAACAGAAGTTACCGATCGAATAGCCTGTTTGATACCTATATATGGTTTTTGTAAAAACAAAACCATCATTTTGGATCTCTAACTTATGGTTTTTTAATTATGGTTTATAACTATGACTATTGTGTCTTATATAACTGCCTTAAACTGGATATAGTTGGATAATCGTGAGAATAAGCTAGTCCACAAGAAAAAAGTTATATTCTTTGCATGTACAGTCCACAAGAAAAAATGTTCAATCAATTCCAACTAAATTGTTTTTTTATAAAGCAAGAGAATTTAAATTAATTACTATGTGCCGTGTTATATACGTAAGTTATGATAGGTACAGAAAGACAACAATGGTGGATATAGTGCCAAAACTATAACAATGACTATTGTGTCTTATATAACTGCCTTAAACCTTGTGATAATCGTGAGAGTAAGCTAGTCCACAAGAAAAAAGCTATATTCTTTGCAAGTACACTCCTCTATTATTGCTGCCATGTGAAGTTTACCATCCATACCCACTAATAATTTATAATTACATACGATACGGGTTGGGTGTAAGTTTTTTAATATCCATACCCACTAATAATTTATCTTACTCATACTCTATCCTTACCCATTAAGAATTGACTTTACCTGTTAAAAATTATCGGGTAACGAAACGGCAGCGGGTGAATAACAAATAATACTAATATAATAATTTTAATATATTTTACAAATATAACATCAAAACTCATTCATTTCACACATATGCAATCACATTGCTATTAAAAAAAATGTTCAATCAATTCCAACTAAATTTTTTTTTTTTATAAAGCAAGAGAATTTAAAAACACAAATATCTTTTCGAACAAATTCAATTATTTAACTAAATAACAAAACATGTCAATAAAGGTAACATAATTTTTTTTACCATCACTAATTATTACTCAAACAATATCATATAATTTTATTTTATATAATTACCCTATATGTTAACGGGTACAAAATAACCTTTACCTGTACCCTTATCCGATAAGCTAATGAAAAAAAAAACTTACCCATACTCGTCTTATCGAATACGGTACGGATGGATAAACGGTTAAAAGGTATCATTGAAACCTCTACTATTGTCCCACGTGGAAGAAAAAAACGTAATCAGACTATAGACTATATATCTATAAATGGAAGAGTAGTCTAGCAATCTGAAATTTATATATACACAGCCACAAGTATCTCCTACAATTTAATTACAGCTCCTTGCATAAATGGCTCTAACCTTTGCTCTTCCATCTTTCATCCCGGTTCGCCCGAAACAACTGAGAGTGATTTCATGTAGGTTCTGTATTTACGCAAATTTACAATCTGCAGGGTTCGAGCGACGGTCGGGACACTATCAACCTACCATATGGAATGATAACTTCATCCAATCATTAAATAGTGTAAACAAACATGTAAGCAAATAAACTGTTCATGAAGCTTAGCTGTATCTATATTAAGAAACTCCTTAAGCTGTTTGTTTCTGTTTTTGTACATGGAGGGTAAAAAGATGGAAAGATTTTGCAAGCTCATGAAAGAGGTTAGTGAAATGATATACAAGGAAGAGTTGCTCAGGGATAAATTAGAGCTTGTTGATGCCTTGCAACAGCTCGGAGTCGCATATCATTTCAAGAACGAGATAAACTGTGTGCTTACCAACATCCATGAATCAATGGGATCTGCAATGCCTGATGACCTTTATGAAGTATCACTTCTTTTCAGACTGTTGAGGATGCATGGATTTAGCGTACAGGAAGGTATATTTTTTGTATCTTTTTATATTTCTAACACGAGATTTAGTTGTCAACTATTGTATATTTCACTTTGACAATTAGTGATTTAACTTTAAATGAATTATATATCAGGTTTGAAAGGTGGCGGAATGCCTTCAATAGTTTTAATAGAGAATAGTAGAAACACATTAATTTGTTGTTAGTTATTTTTCATTAAATGAGTTGTTTTTAGAGTTGCAAAATATAGAGAACTAGTCTTTGGTGTAGTGAAAATAATCAATATTTTTCTTGTAGAAGATCAGAGGTTTTCCATATATAATTTTACTATTCTTAATTTCTTTTTAAGATAAATTAAGATGGAAATAAAGTCTTTCAACTTTAACCAGATTTTCAACTTTGTGCAGATATATTCAAAAGTTACTTCGACGGAAAAGGAAACTGCAAAGCAAAGCAATATTCAGACATTAAAGAGATGATCAGTTTGTACGAGGCTTCTTTCCTAGCAAAAGAAGGAGAAAAGGCGTTGGAGATGGCGCGACAGTTCACAACCAAACACCTAACAAATTTTTTGGAGAGCTCTATTGTTGATAATTCAAGGCTAAAAGAACAGGTTTCCCATGCACTAGAGCTCCCTCTGAATTGGAGGATGCAAAGAATTCATACTCGCTGGTTTATCGAGCAATACAAGATTGACGAGCAGATCAGACCTGCACTGAGGGAACTGGCTGTTTTGGATTTCAATTTAATTCAAAACTTGTACAAGAAAGACCTAAAGCAGGTGTCAAGGTAAATACCAATTATAAATACATTATAAATTCAATAAGAAAAACAAAGGAAATGAATTATTAACATCTTTTTTAATTTCTTTTCACTTCTCTTTTGTCCAGCTGGTGGAATGACTTGCGGCTTTCTGAAAAACTACCATTTATTCGCGACAGGCTGGTTGAGAACTACATCTGGATTGTAGGCTTCGCTTATGAGCCAGAGCATTCAAGTTATAGAATAGCAATGACACAGGCAGGCTGCCTGATTACAACACTTGATGATATCTATGATGTTTATGGGTCATTGGATGAACTTGAGGTCTTTACTAACGATATCCAACAGTAAGTGCTTGTATTTTAATTCATTTTGAATAATATATGGGCTATTGCCGTTCTTAATTATCATTTCTTTTGAAGATGGGATGTCGCTGCTACAAAGGGGCTTCCCGAAAATTTTCGGATGTGTATTTTAGCTCTCTTTAAGACCGTCGAAGAACAGGGTAATGAAATCTTGCAAGAGAAAGGGCTTTATGTTATCCCGCATCTTAGGCGAGCGGTAATTATAAGTAATCCATATCGCTATTTTTCCTTCTGCATAATTTGGTTACCATCCAATCATAAAAGCGGCCGGAATTTCACGTGTGCCCCTCAAAAATCTTGAAATTATGTATTTCCCCCGTAAAATACATAATATCACAATTATTTACCCTTCTAAATTTCAAGACTAACAAAGTAATTTAATTTATTGCCTTTTCTGTTGAAAATCATTTTAAATTTACGAAGTTCTCATTACCATTTGTTAAAAAATGAAAATATGTTGTCCATCTAAAAAAAATGTCCAGTCTTCTGATTGGTTAGTTTCCATGAGTAAATGGTTTATTTCTCTACTTCTAAAAAAAATGTTCAGTCTTCCAATTGGTCAGTTTACACAATAGCATTTTGGCATACGCTTGTTTCATATCACAAGTAATAACAAAATGAATCATGTGTCCTCACACCCGTTGGATTAGAAGACTAAACATTCCTCCTAAACATACTAAATATTTTATTTTTTAATAAATGGTAAAACATATAGATTCTTTATAAATTTAAGTAGTTTTAATATAAAAGAAAATAAAATGAATAAATTTGTGACGTTTTGAAATTTAGAAGGGTAAAGATGATATATATTATGAATTTTCAAGGGGGGATACATAATTTCAATATTTTTTTAGGGGTATACGTGAAATTCTCCAAAATATAATGAAAATGAAGGATGACTGAGCATATATATAGACACTCGCATTAATCATCGAACCAGTGATCTATTGGTTTTTATTGTTGGCAACAATTTGGCAGTGGAAGGATCTATGCAAATCATACATAGTGGAAGCAAGGTGGTATCACAATGGATATGCACCGACATTGGAGGAATACCTTGAGAACGCATGGGTCTCAATTTCAGGCCACATAGTTCTTTCCTATGCCTACTGTATAAATGATTATGTTACTGCCAAAGATCTGGAGCAGTTCTCATCTGGTTATACTGACATTGTTCGATATTCATCCATGATTTTTCGGCTTTATAACGACTTAGCAACATCCACTGTAAGTGCATATATTAAAATAATATGGATAGAACAAGGTAATAATAATGAATTTTATGTTGTTGCCCAAATAAATTTGGAAATGACTCAGACAACCTGAAAAGATTTTTTAAAATGAGGTTGGTTTCAATATTACGATCATAAACCTTCTGAAAAAGAAGAAAACAATTTCTTGTATTATACACTTCATTTCAAACAATTTTCTTGCATTACACATCACAATTATAATTTCAGAATGAGATGGAGCGGGGGGATACCGACAAATCCATTCAATGTTATATGCGTGACAAAGGTGTCACAGAATCTGTTGCTCGCCAAGAAATAAAGGAACTGATTTCGAAATACTGGACAATGCTCAACGGTGAAGTCGTAGGCCATTCTGCTTTTGAGAAGTGCATCAATAATGTTGCTCTCAATATCTCACGCATGGCACAACGTATTTACCAACGTGGCGATGGATATGGCAAGCCCGATAGTGGTATCAAGGATCTAGTAACCTCAATATTGCTTGAACCAGTTAATTAACAGCATGTTTTCTTTTCTTCTTTTCTTCTTTTCTCCTCTGAAGAGCAGCTCCTGTTGTCTAATTTCTGTTTTAGTGATTTATATTATTTCTATGATATGTTATCAAATATTAGTAGCTTTCCTAATTATTTTCTGCATTGAGTAATAGCTATATAACCTGGCTTGTGGGTGAGATAAAAAGAACAATTCTTTTCTGGATATTATTGTTGAAAATAATCCAAGTCCGCAGCCAAATGCATAATAGATGCAGTTTTTTAAGTTTCGGTTTTTAGAGCAGTTTTATTTTCTGTTTAGAAGTAATTAAAAACTGATTGTAAACTTAGGCAGCAAGTTATCTATTTAGACATGTGCAGGAAGTAGTGGGTAGTTTTTTAATTAATATGTCATGTAGTGGGTTGGTTATAGGTTAGTTATAGCAAAGTTAGTGGAGTTAGTGGGGTGCGAAACTAGGGATATGCACCACTATAAATACCAGATCTGTTTATGTTAATTAATCAATGAAGTTGTGATAATTTCGGCTGCTGCCCTGTTTTCTGTTTTTTCCTCTTTTCCGAAAAACTCCCAACAATTATTTCTATAAATTAAATTAAGGAGAGACGTTTCTCCCCTTTGTTTTGGAGTTCTCTCTATTTTATTCTCTGAAGATTATTGGTATCGCACGCCTATAGAACAATCATTCGTTCTGCACAGCATCAACAAGTTAGGAAACCAACATGATAGTTTTTTTTTTTTACAAAAACCAACATGATAGTTTCTTGGCTCGAATTCTCTCTTGCACTCATAAGCCACACTGTTCATGCACAGTGGCATATCACAGTTGTTTGTTTTAGTATTACTATCTGTAACTGTGTTTTGTTCTTGTTCTTAATTTGCTACTGGTATGTACAACTTCGGCTGTAATCTTTTTCTCTGAATAATATAATGCCTACGGGCTTTTAGCCAAAAAAAAAAGATTTATGTTATGTTGTTTCTGTTGCTTTATGTTGATTTTTGCCTAGCAAATTGGGGAGGGGGTAGCCAATTATATAAATGAAATTCTGCTTACAAAAATAGACTTCTTCTATCGGTACTATTTATACAAAACAAAAGAAAAAGGTTTCATTTAAGCGTGCTAGAACTACCCTTGTTCTATCGGTACTATATTGTGTTTCAATAGAAGAATTAAACTTCTTATATTGGTACGTCATACGCTACCGATAGAAGAAGGTCATTTATTTTATCGGTAACGTAGTTCAGAACCAATAGAAAATGGTTAACAATTTGCCATCAATCAATTGGATAGGATGCATATCAATATCAAAATAGCTATAGAAAGTTAATTGGTAATTGAACACAAAATGTGGTCTCCGACACTCCTCATTTTTTTTTTTTTTTTAAAAGAGGCAAAAAGCCCATTTCATTGCTGAAACTGTTAAATACAAATATCAGTTCCAGCACAGCTGGACCAAGCATCCCTTCATATAGGGCATACTAATCACATAGCAGCAAAATATAAAGCAGGAAAGTAAGGACATAACCCAAGTTTTTGAGATTGCTAATCTCCAAAAATATGCTAAGTTGGCGCTAACTAAGCCACATGATAGAGGGCTGGATATACTAACTAGATACAAAAACTGATATAGCGTCCACTGCATGATTAAATGGGGTTTCCTGGTGGCTGATAAACCACCATCTCCAAAGGCATATACTGCGCTAATGGCACTGCATCTTCAACCACTGGAAGCCATTCTTCAACCGTAGGCTGAGATTTCTTCTTGGTATTACCTGTCCAAAACAGTGCCAAAGATTTGATTAGAAGAATTAAAGACCTAGCTGTCTGTAAGGTGCAATGATTAAAGCAAATATCGTTTCGATGTTTCCAAATCACCCAGCATAAGGCACTTAGTACAACCAGAAAACCTGTTCTTTGTTTGCCAGGGAGTTGAGTAGCAAAGTCTATAACATGGTTTGGAAAATCGGCCGATTCCGAGTCAACTCGGCCGAGTCAACTCGGTATCGGCCGTCACCGATCCGATTTTCACCCGATTCTCGCGCCCGTGCGAGTTTTTCAGCAAAACTCGGATGAACAGTGCTTGACTCGGCCGAGTTAGCCGATTTTTAGGCCGAGTCAAGCCGAGTCAACCGAGTTTACACCGAGTTGAGCCGATTCAAGGCAAAAATGACCGATTCAAGTTGAAAATGAGCCGAGTCAAGCGTTTTTTTGGGAGAAGAAGCTAGAGCCGCTGCTGGACCCGTTAGTGACAGCTGGAAGGGGGAGCCCTGGTCACTGAGCAGGCTTAGGTAAAGTCGCAGGGATTGGGTAAAGCAGAGTTCTTTTTTATGGAGTTTTTCATCACTGGTTCGAAAGGGATGAAAAAATGGGGAAGAAAGGTCTGTACTGTGGGACCATGATATAAAGGTGTTATTTTTTTTCAATGAAACGGATCAGATTTTTTATAATGGGCTGAACTTTAAAAGGGTGCTAGCAATAGTAAAACTAATAAATGGGCCGAAGTTCTAACAAAACTATAATGTGGTGTGCACTTCACCAACATCACTATAATCATCAACAAATAAATAAACGTATTTTAAGAAAGTAGGACATTGTAGATACCTAAAAAATGTTGAAAACTATTATTTTATATTGCATAATTATATGTCACAGCTATAATATTATGATTATATTAGAATTTATTATATCATTTTTAAAAATGATAACAAACAATTAGTCCAAAAATAACAAATTCTAAACAACTGACTTTATTAATAAAAAAAACTCTACAAAAAGCACATGCAACATTTGCATTAATTAGTTGATTAGCTTACTACATAACTTCATGCTTTTTATCATTAGTTGATTACTGAATTGATTAGAAACAAAAGGATCTTCATTTTAAAGAAAGAGTGTATTGACAATTTTAGTTTTTAATAAAAAATGAATATTAAAATAAACAAAAATATTAATAATAAATTAATAATATTTATTTTTGCTTCTCCTGACTAAAATTCTGGCTCCTTTATGTCTCATTATTAGTATGACTATTAATTACATCGAGTTATTTAATTGCAAAATAATAATAATAATAATAATAAAATATGGAGGCTATTGCATCACTTTTTTAAATGGACTGATTTTCAAAGTTTATATTTATTATATTAGTAGATTATTTTTTTGTAAGATGTGGTCTTACCATTATTTTTTGACTAATTATCTTTGTACAATAATTTTTTCTACATTTTTAATACAAAGGACGACGAGCTGATACAGCTAGCTTGACATAGTTTCTGACAGTACAATTTGTGTTCTGATTGTGAATTTGTAAAGCTTGTATAATATTATATTACTTTATACTAGAGGATTATATGAGTGTAATTTTTTATCTTAACATAATTTTTGGACAATTTAATTTTTTACCAATTTTTTCTTATTTTTTATACAAAACAAGCTTCTGCCAAAAAAATCCGAGTTACCGAGTCAACTCGGCCGATTCCGGCCGATTCACCCGATTCCGATTCCACGGTCAAGTATCCGATTCCGATTCCGATTCCGAGTTTCAGAACCATGGTCTATAATATCTGAGAATGAGTTCCACTGTGACATAATAGTTTGGGTCTTACCTAACCAAAACCAAACTTGTTGTAATAGTGGACAGGTCAAGAATAGATGTGTCACTGATTCATTGGCAGTACAAAAGGCGCAATTAGGTGAACCTGTCCAGCCTTTGATAGCTAGGTTATCCTTGGTAAGAATTTTATTGTGTTGGGTCAACCACATAAATATCCTAATTTTTGGTGGTACTGGTAAGGTCCACCACATGAGAGGTATAATAGGGAAATCCCATCTACAGTTCAGAAATTTATAAAGAGATTGAGTAGTGAACTTCCCTGAGACTTCCCATCGCCAATTCAGTTTATCATGCGTATGAGTGAAAGAGGTAAAACTGAGTATATGGAGGAGTTCCCCCCAATCATGTAGGTTAGCCCCATCTAAAGTTCGTCTAAATACCAAGTTGGCCCCTTGAGAGTGAATGACATCTGTCAATAGGATTTGTTTGTTGCTACAGAGCTGATATAATTCAGGGAATCTAGTGGCTAAAGAGCAGTCTAAAAACCAAATATCAGACCAGAAGCTAATTTGTGAATTAAAACCTGGCTCATATGTTACACTAAGCTTACCTAAAGATTCTAATTGTAAAATAGAAGACCAGAAAGGAGAGTATTGCAGGGGGGCATCATTGTAATATTTATGAGTAATAATTGTTTTCCACAACCCTTGGAAGTTATAATTCTGAAATTTCCACCACCACTTAAGAAGAAGTGCAATATTCATGTGATTGAGATCTAAAACCCCCAACCCTCCAAATTGTTTGGCAATACAAATGGTTTCCCAATTCATAAGAGCATATTTAAATTTTTTATCTGATCCCTGCCACAAAAACCGTCTTCTAATCTTATCTATTTTTTTCAAAACAGTGGCAGGAACTCTAAAAACTGACAAAGCATACAGGGGAATGGAGCTAAGAACAGAATTAAGTAGAGTAGTTCGACCTCCTATAGATAAGAGTTGGCTTTGCCAGCTAGGTAGTCTACTTTCTATTTTGTCGATAAGGAAGTTCCAATCAGCTACTAGTAATTTGTGGTTATGTAAGGGTAAGCCTAAGTAAGTAATAGGGAATTCTCCTAATTGACACCTAAAAATCTGATGTAGGTCTACATTGTTATCTAAATTGAGTGTATACATTTCAGTTTTATCGTAATTCATTCTTATTCCAGATAATGCTTCAAAAGCCATCATTATCCACCATGCAGCCTCCACATTACTGTCCTGGGCATCCAGGAACAGTATAGTGTCATCTGCATAGTGGCAGTTAGTGACAGCCCGATTATCTAAACATTCAGGCCCTAATCCTCGAATAACATTAGCTTGCCTACCTTTATTGAAAAGTTTACTAAGTGTATCTGCAGCCAAGATGTATAAAAAAGGTGTCCGACACTCCTCATACTCCACGAACCTTCTAAAATTGATCACATTAATAAAATTACACGTGCTCCTAGCTCGTTTATTGCATGTCATGTAGTGGGTGTTCGGCTGCAAGGCTTTAGCCTCCTTAGCTGCTTAAGCTGGCCGAATAGCTGTGCCTTAGACAGGCTTAGAGCACTTTTCTTAAGCTGATAAAAACTCAGGCTTCAGCACAGTGCCTCCTTAGAGCTCCTCCTTAGCACCTTTATACATTCTAAGCTTCATTGCTCTAAGTCAAGGTCAGTCGAACAACTTCTCCTGCTTGTTAGAAAGTCATTTCAAATAAAGGTTAAATCAATTACATATAGGTGCATGCATGGTCCCTATCATTACGAGTATCATTTTTTTTAAGATAAAATTTCCAGTGTACTCATCAAAACTTTCAAAATAGCCAATTTTCCTATCAAAACACTGAAATTTCTTATTTCCCAATTCTAAGTTGAAATCCTTTCTTATTTCTCCATGTGTTGATTAAAATTTTAAAATTTAAGCTGGATTTATAATTTTATTTTATTGTAAAGTTAAAATGTCTATTTTACCCCTCTCCTTTCTCCTTATTCACCCCATCTTTTACAAAGATGCTCTTAGGTAGAAATGGTGATTTGAAAGAAAAAAATTGAGAGAACTTCAAATTTATAACTAAACAAAATAAAAAATTTCTTCTACAAAGATGGGGTGAAGGCGAAAGAAGAGGGACAAAATAGACATTTAAGTTTTAAAATAAAATTAGAATATAAATTTAACTTAAAATTTCAAATGTTTTGATGGGTAAATTGGCTATTTGAAAATTTTGATGGATACACTAGAAATTTTTCCCTTTTTTAAATATGGTCTGATCTAGGAGAGTTGTGAGGTAATCACATTAATTGCACGTACAGTCCTCTTTTATTGGGATTTATTTTATAAACCATAATTAAAAAACCACAAGTGATGCAGGAGCAAAATCAGAAAAATATTTACAGGATAGCATCCGATTAAGAAGATTCATTTCAGCAAGCAAAATCAAAAAAATATTTACTTAATTTAGCTTGATTGTAATATTTTCTATTTAGATTTTAATTTATTAATTTCTCCTCTGAACAGCAGCTCCTGTTGTCTAATTTCTGTTTTAGTGATTTATATTATTTCTATGATATGTTATCAAATATTAGTAGCTTTCCTAATTATTTTCTGCATTGAGTAATAGCTATAACCCGGCTTGTGGGTGAGATAAAAAGAACAATTTTTTTCTGGATATTATTACTATAAAATTAAGGTGAGACGTTTCTCCCCTTTGTTTTGGGGTTCTCTCAATTTTATTCTCTCAAGATTATTGGTATCGCACGCCTATGGAACAATCATTCGTTCTGCATAGCGTCAACAAGTACCGAATAGACTAACCTTGTGGTTTTCCATAAAATAGCTCTATACCAAATAGGCTATTCGGTACATGCACGTCATCATAAGTTAATTAAAATCTAATATTTGCGTATATGTTATTATAAATATTATAATAACATGGATGCAACATAAGTCTTCATCTTGTATTTTGACCAATCATAAGTGATCATCTTATTATCATAACATATGACAAAGTAAATATTGAAAGTGTCAAAATTTCTCAATTTAGACCATTGAGCTAGTCTTCTCTAAAGCTCTGTTTCGTGACACATTTAGAAATACAAAAAAAAATTAAAGTGAAAGAAGAAAGAAGAAAGAAGGGAGAACAGAAGAGGAGAGAAAACCGCAGTTCAAAATTGGAGTAAAAGAGTTGGCACCGAATAGGCTATTGGGTACATGGAGGATAAGGGTTTTCTGATGGTTTTAAAAAACAGTCAGTGAAGAGTACCTACACTGACGGTTTTAAAAACCCGTCAGTGTAGGTAACCAACACTGACGGTTTCTAAAACCGTCAGTGTTGGATACCTACACTGACGGTTTATAAAACCGTCAGTGTTGGTTACCTACACTGACGGTTGTCAAAACCGTCAGTGTAGGTGCTCTTCACTGACGGTTTTTCAGAACCGTCAGTGTAGATAACCAACACTGACGGTTTTGACAGCCGTCAGTGTAGGTATGCTACACTGACGGTTTTCTGAACCGTCGGTGTAGGTATCCAACACTGACGGTTTTAGAAACCGTCAGTGTAGGTACTCTTCACTGACTGTTTTTTAAAACCGTCAGTGTATGTACTCTACACTGACTGTTATTTAATTGAACCGTCAGTGAAGGATATGCCAACATTGATGCTTCCGCTAATAAAACGTCAGTGTTGATAAGCTGCTCAACACCGACTGTTTAGATAACATAACCGTCGGTGATTGAGGGTCAGTGAAGGGCTTTTTTGTACTAGTGTTGGTAGCACCTACCAAGTTTCTCAAAAAAGAGAGGAGGGGTTTAATAGTCCAAGTGAGCCTTTGACCAATTATCAATTGGATAAGATGCATATCAATATCAAAATAGCTAGAGAAAGTTAAATGGTAATTGAACACAAAATGTGGTCTCCGACACTCCTCATACTCCACGAACCTTCTAAAATTGATCACATTAATCAAATTACACGTGCTCCTAGCTCGTTTATTGCATGTCATGTAGTGGGTGTTCGGCTGCAAGGCTTTAGCCTCCTTAGCTACTTAAGCAAGCCGAATAGCTGTGCCTTAAGCCTCCCCATCTTTTACAAAGATGCTCTTAGCTAGAAATAGTGATTTGAGAGAGAAAAATAGAGAGAACTTCAAATTTGTACCTCAACAAACTAAAACATTTCTTCTACAAAGATGGGGTGAAGAAGAAAGAAGAGGGACAAAACAGACATTTAAGTTTTAAAATAAAATTATATATAAATTTAACTAAAACTTCAAAAATTGGCTATTTTGAAAATTTTGATGGATACACTAGAAATTTTTTCCTTTTTTAAATATAGTCTGATGTAGGAAAGTTGTGAGGTAATCACATTAATTGCTCGTATAGTCCTCTTTTATTGGGATTTATTTTATAAACCTTCACTAGTACAAAAAACCCCTTCACCGACTGTTAAAAAACCCTTTTACCGACTGTTATTGAGGCGTCGGTGATGGCGGCGACGGTATAGATAAATCTTTACTGACGGGTGAATAACAGTCGGTGTAGGCGCCCAACACCGACGGTTTTTTCAAAAAAACAGTCGGTGTAGGCGCCCAACACCGACTGTTTTTTCAAAAAAACAGTCGGTGTTGGGCGCCTACACCGACTGTTTTTTTGAAAAAACCGTCGGTATAGGTGCCCAGTACCGAATTTTTTTTTTTTTTTTTTTTTTTTTTAAATCTCACAAATACATTAAATATTACACATAAAGTTCTACTAGAATGCATCTAGTGTTCTATCATTGCGTTTGTTCATATTTTAATCAATTTCAACTACATTTAAGAAAGAAAAAAATCACCAAAACTTATAGATAATCTAAAAAATACACCTATTACGTGTGTATGATTTTGTTCATGCAAAAACAAACAGATACATCAAATACTATGCATAAAACTCTTCTAAAACAATATACACCTATCGTTATAGTAAATTTTAGATACTGGAATAAATGTTGGCAGCATAAAAGAAGGCACATTATAAAGCATCTGCTAAATGTTAACCAGATTAAAATTTAACGATTCATTTCACTAAATATAAAAATGTACAAAATTAGTGCCTAAGAAAAAGGAGGGAAGCCTCTCCAAATGAATCTCCTAAGAAACTACTACACTCTGCACCTATCTAATGAAATATAACTTACAAGGCCTTTATTGAAAAACGGCGGGTGGAAATTTGGATATCTTTTGTGTAAATATTTGTAATTGCAAAAAGCATCAAAACAAAAACCACCTGAGCACTCACTATCCCGAAATGGCTGATGCTGTTTCCTATCTCCATCCAGCTTCCCGTATTTCTCACCTGTCAATACGTACAAGTCAGAGAACTGATAGAAGTATTTGAAAAAAATAAACAATAAATTCTTGAATTTCCACAACAAAAACCAAATTTCAATCCTGTATTTAGAGATGTTCAAACGATCGGTTTGGTTAAAACCGAACCGAAAACAAAAAACCAAAGTAATTCAAAAATTCAACTGAATCGAACCATTTAAACTGAAAAACCAAACCATGTAATCCAAAATTTGTTGGTTCGGTTCAAAACCAAATAAACCGGATCCAATGAACACCCCTACTTTTAGGCATTTACAAAGAAATCTATAGATAAGTTGTTTACAGGTGCACACAACTTCTTAAAAATTTAATAAAAAATATTGAAGAATTTAATTGTAGTTAAAAGAGATGGAGGAAGATGACACACCAGAAAAAAGAAATGGATGGTCATGACATCAGAAAATAAAATCACAATGAAGTACAGACCGAGTCGTGGGACCCGCATGATCTTCGTTATGGCACTAAATGCACATCTGCATATAATTTGATAGAAACAATACATGATATAGAGTAACTCAAAAGGTAATGCATAAAACCAAAAGGCAGGTTCTCAGGTTGGAATTTCAGAATTTTGGTACAGTACCATACTGGTATTGATTGAGAATTTTTTTTTTTTTAATCTTCATAATTTGTGAAAAATGTAGTGTAAGTACTCAATTTTGGTTTACATGTTCAATGAAACCCGTGATTTAGGCCTTTCTTTTCTCAAAAAAAGGAAAGAACAAGAAAACTTACATGACAAGTATGAATGGAGAAAGAGCTTAAAAATTAGCAACGCTGACATCAGAAAAGGCTGCATTAAAAATAACCAGAGAGATTTGCTTAATACATTGAGATAGAAAGAGAATAGTCTGAAATAGCGAGAGGGACGTACACTAAAGATTGTGATGAAGCGGTACACCGAAGATATCTCAAAACTTGCAATACTGGCAAAGTTACCGGTACCAAAAAAGGCTACATTAAATAACACCATCTGAAAACAAAATAAAATAGAATAGAATAAAGTTTAGAACAACATCCATAATCTATCAAAATAGTTGGAACTAATAAAGAGAAAACAAAGAAGAAAAAAATATTATCAGAAACATACACTCCTTAGTACTATTTGTTTTGGGGGAACTTCATGTATATCCCTCAAAAACTTTGAAATTACATATTTCCCCCTCTAAAATTCATAATATCATATTTATCCTTCTAAATTTAGAACAACATTTTTCACTTAGTATTTGTGTAAATAGAGAGAAAGCGAAAGCACGTTCAGAAATTACCCTATTGACAGCAAGAGGAAAGGTGGAGCAAAACCCAAGAAAATGGAAGTCAGACGTGATAAAACACTGTTTTGAGAGAATAGCGGTAAAACAATAGAAATTCCTGCCAAATATATTTGCAAAATAAAAATTGTGTTAGGGTTTCATTCAAGCAATGTCATTTTTCTTTACTTCTTTCCTTTATTTTATTTTTAGCAGCGAGTAGTGCTTGTCATTTGTATTACTTATTTATTATAGAGTATAATAAATAATCTCGGGTGAGGTCTTAAGACTAAATTCTGGCCAAAACTTTTGTGAAAAGGGAGCAGAGCGAAATAAGATGAAAATAATTGGAATAATTGGCTAAAGAGGTAAGAAATACCGGCAAGAGCCCAGTTAATGAGTTGGTGCATAGGGAGAAGTTGCCTTTTCTTCGCTCTATGTGAAGTTGATATCCATACCATAGCTGATGAAAGCGCAACTAATGAAACCTAAATGCATAGCAATGTGATAGATAGCAGATTAGCTTTTGTATACTTGACCTTCGTTATGCAATTTTTAGTTTTTCCTTTTGAGAAAATTTCTCATATAGGCCATTAAATTATGTATAGTATAGGATAGGTAGGCAACATTTATTCTTACAAATAAAAATGCAAGAGAGAAGGTTTTGTGATGGTAGAGCAGAAATGAAACATAATTATTTATTATATTCATTAATACCTGAATGAAAAAGAGCATAGGGAAGCAAGGAATTCAAGAAAAAGAAATTCCAGTATATATAGACTAATTAATAAGACAGTATATATGATAATCAACAATCATATCTAAGTTTCAAACCCTCACCGTATCTTTCAGCAAGGAATTCATGTAATCAATTAGCAGATAATCATCAGCGAGAAGTTTCGAGACTCTCCACAAATACCTTGAAAATTATTACGAACAAAAATATCAGACTAAGAGGAACAGAAATAAACATTCTAGTGCACAAGTATATGTACCTTCCATTCTAGTCCCACGACCCTAGCCCTGCACCAGGAACAAACAATTGAATTGAATTGAATTAGCAACAGAAACCCCCATTCATTAATTTTATTTAGGTAGGTAACTAGTCTAGGGTTGAAGAGAAGAAAGAGCTTAACTTATCTGATTCATATTCAATTAAGAAAAAAATGTATCTAAGGTTTTGGAAAGTAAATAAGTAATGGTACAGGCACATCCGAGAATGAAATATTTGACCAAGGTCTGTTCAAATTCAGCAATCCCAAACTTAAAAATTAAGTTGAAAGATACAATTTGGGACTTAACAACTAACTCACTCGGGAGCTGGAGCTGGAGCCTTAACTTTACTATCAGTATCAGGCGACTCGTCAGACTCATCTCCACAAGCGCCGATGCCGATTCTCGAGGAGAGATCAACGGTCTTGGAGAAGTCACGTTTCCTCTCCAACTCACGGGCACCACCAGGCAGTCCCAGCGTCAGCGCCGTCTCCTCATAATCCAACCCCGACGCATCAGACTCCGTCGAGCTTCGCTCCGTCTCTACTGACATCTCTGATCTGATCTGATCGCCTCTCTTATCTTCTCTTCTCTTCTCTTCTCTAGAGTTAGAGTTGAGAAATTAGCTTAGTCTAACCTCCGCGCTATCGGACAGAATTCGGGTGCTTGGGTGCTCGGGCGCACAACGCACTCCTCCTCCGCGCTCCAGCGGTGCTCGGGTGCTGGTGCGGGGCGAGGCAGCAAGGCGATCGCAGCGGTGCTCGGGTGCTGGTGCGGGGTGTTTGGGAGATCGCGAGGCAGATCGAAAGAGAGAAACTCAACTTTTTTGAGAGGGTTTTCGGCAAAAGAAGAGGGAAATGAATATTTCGCGGCTGATAAGTTATAAACTGGGAACTAAATTTGGTTAGCTCAATACCGACTGTTTTTTTAAAAAACAGTCGGTGTAGGTATCACCAACACCGACTGTTTTTTGTAAAAAACAGTCGATGTAGGGTATGAGCAACACCGACTGTTTTTTAAAAAAAACAGTCGGTGCTGGTTTACTGACGGTTTTTTGTAAGAGAACAGTCAGTGTTGAGATTGTTCTTATTTACGATTTTACCAGCAGTCTCTACACCGACTGTTACATATTAAAACAGTCGGTGATTGAGGGTCGGTGAAGGGGTTTTTTGTACTAGTGCTTGATTAAAAAACCACAAGTGATGCAGGAGCAAAATCAGAAAAATATTTACAGGATAGCATCCGATTAAGAAGATCCATTTCATCAAGCAAAATAAAAATAATATTTACTTAATTTAGCTTGATGGTAATATTTTCTATTTAGATTTTAATTTATTAATTCCTCCTCTGGACAGCTGCTCCCTGTTGTCTAATTTATGTTTTAGTGATTTATATTATTTCTATGATATGTTATCAAATATTAGTAGCTTTCCTAATTATTTTCTGCATTAAGTAATAGCTATAACCCGGAGAGACATTTCTCCCCTTTGTTTTGGAGTTCTCTCAATTTTATTCTCTAAAGATTATTGGTATCGCACGCCTATAGAACAATCATTCATTCTGCACAGCGTCAACAAGTTAGGAAACCAACATGATAGTTTTTTTTTTTTTTACAAAAACCGTGAGTACCGAATAGACTAACCTTGTGGTTTTCCATAAAATAGCTCTATACCAAATAGGCTATTCGGTACATGCATGTTTTTTTTTTAGTTTTCACTGTCATATTTTTTGTTAAATAATTATAATTTGATTTTAGGGTTTGCTTAAAAATACTCTTTTCTTGTTCATGTCATCATAAGTTAATTAAAATCTAATATTTGCGTATATGTTATTATAAATATTATAATAACATGGATGCAACATAAGTCTTCATCTTGTATTTTGACCAATCATAAGTGATCATCTTATTATCATAACATATGACAAAGTAAATATTGAAAGTGTCAAAATTTCTCAATTTAGACCATTGAGCTAGTCTTCTCTAAAGCTCTGTTTCGTGACACATTTAGGAATACAAAAAAAAATTAAAGTGAAAGAAGAAATAAGAAAGAAGGGAGAACAGAAGAGGAGAGAAAACCGCAGTTCAAAATTGGAGTAAAAGAGTTGGCACCGAATAGGCTATTGGGTACATGGAGGATAAGGGTTTTCTATGGTGGGACCGAATAGCGTATTCGGCACATGGGGAATACAGATCTTCTGTGGACACTGTCAAATAAAAAGATAGAAATGAAAGGTACTGAATAAACTATTCAGTACCCCTTAGATTTAAACGGAAGTTACCGATCGAAAATCTTGTTTGATACCTATATATGATTTTTGTAAAAACAAAACCATCATTTTGGATCTCTAACTTACGGTTTTTTAATTATGGTTTATAACAATGACTATTGTGTCTTATATAACTGCCTTAAACTGGATATAGTTGGATAATCGTGAGAATAAGCTAGTCCACAAGAAAAAAGTTATATTCTTTGCATGTACAGTCCACAAGAAAAAAATGTTCAATCAATTCCAACTAAATTGTTTTTTTTATAAAGCAAGAGAATTTAAATTAATTCTATTTGCCGTGTTATATATGTAAGTTATGATAGGTATGGAAAGACAGCAATGGTGGATATAGTGCCAAAACTATAACAATGACTATTGTGTCTTATATAACTGCCTTAAACCTTGTGATAATCGTGAGAATAAGCTAGTCCACAAGAAAAAAGCTATATTCTTTGCAAGTACGTCCACTATTATTGCTGCCATGTGAAGTTTACTATCCATACCCACTAATAATTTATAATTACATACGATACGGGTTGGGTGTAAGTTTTTTAATTAATATCCATACATACTAATAATTTTTCTTACCCATACTCTATCCTTACCTATTATGAATGGACTTTACCTGTTAAAATTATCAGGTAACGAAATGGCAGTGGGTGAATAATGAATAATACTAATATAATAATTAATTTTAATATATTTTACAAATATAACATCAAAACTCATTCATTTCACACATATGCAATCACATTGCTATTAAAAGAAATGTTCAATTAATTCCAACTAAATTTTTTTTTTTTTATAAAGCAAGAGAATTTAAAAATACAAATATCTTTTCGAACAAATTCAGTTATTTAAGTAAATAACAAAACATGTAAATAAAGGTAACGAAATTTTTTTTACCATCACTAATTATTACTCAAACAATATCATATAATTTTATTTTATATAATTACCCTATAGGTAACGGGTACAAAATAGCCTTTACCTGTACCCTTATCCGATAAGCTAATGAAAAAAAAAAACCTTACCCATACTCGTCTTATCGAATACGGTACGGGTCGGGTAAACGGTTAAAAGGGTATCATTGAAACCCCTACTATTGTCCCACGTGGAAGAAAAAAACGTAATCAGACTATAGACTATATATCTATAAATGGAAGAGTAGTCTAGCAATCTGAAATTTATATATACACAGCCACAAGTATCTCCTACAATTTAATTACAGCTCCTTGCATAAATGGCTCTAACCTTTGCTCTTCCATCTTTCATCCCGGTTCGCCAGAAACAAATGAGAGTGATTTCATGTAGGTTCTGTATTTACGCAAATTTACAATCTACAGGGTTCGAGCGACGGTCGGGACACCATAAACCAACCATATGGAATGATAACTTCATACAATCATTAAATAGTGGAAACAAACATGTAAGCAAATAAACTGTTCATGAAACTTAGCTGTATCTAAATTAAGAAACTCCTTAAGCTGTTTGTTTCTGTTTTTAATTGTACATGAAGGAGGGTAAAAAGATGGAAAGATTATGCAAGCTCAAGAAAGAGGTGAGTGAAATGATATACAAGGAAGAGTTGCTCAGGGATAAATTAGAGCTTGTTGATGCCTTGCAACAGCTCGGAGTCGCATATCATTTCAAGAACGAGATAAACTGTGTGCTTACCAACATCCATGAATCAATGGAATCTGCAATGCCTAATGACCTTTATGAAGTATCACTTCTTTTCAGACTGTTGAGAATGCATGGATTTAGCGTAGAGGAAGGTATATTTTTTGTATCTTTTTATATTTCTAACACGAGATTTAGTTGTCAACTATGGTATATTTCACTTTGACAATTAGTTATTTAACTTTAAATGAATTATATATCAGGTTTGAAAGGTGGCGGAATGCCTTCAATAGTTTTAATAGAGAATAGTAGAAACACATTAATTTGTTGTTAGTTATTTTTCATTAAATGAGTTGTTTTTAGAGTTGCAAAATATGGAGAACTAGTCTTTGGTATAGTGAAAATAATCAATATTTTTCGTGTAGAAGATCAGAGGTTTTCCATATATAATTATACTATTTTTAATTTCTTTTTAAGATAAATTAAGATGGAAATAAAGTCTTTCAAATTTAAACAGATTTTCAACTTTGTGCAGATATATTCAAAAGTTACTTCGACGGAAAAGGAAACTGCAAAGCAAAGCAATATTCAGACATTAAAGAGATGATCAGTTTGTACGAGGCTTCTTTTCTAGCAAAAGAAGGAGAAAAGGTGTTGGAGATGGCCCGACACTTCACAACCAAACACCTAACAAATTTTTTGGAGAGCTCTATTGTTGATAATTCAAGGCTAAAAGAACAGGTTTCCCATGCACTGGAGCTCCCTCTGAATTGGAGGATGCAAAGAATTCATACTCGCTGGTTTATCGAGCAATACAAGATTGACGAGCAGATCAGACCTGCACTGAGGGAACTGGCTGTGTTGGATTTCAATTTAATTCAAAACTTGTACAAGAAAGAACTAAAGCAGGTGTCAAGGTAAATACAATTATAACACATCATAAATTCAATAAAAAAAAAAAGGAAATGAAGTATTAACATCTTTTTAAATTTGTTTTCTCTTATCTTTTGTCCAGATGGTGGGATGACTTGGGGCTTTATGAAAAACTACCCTTTATTCGTGACAGGCTGGTTGAGAACTACATCTGGAATGTAGGCTTCGCTTTTGAGCCAGAGCATTCAAGTTATAGAATAGCAATGACACAGGCAAGCTGCCTGATTACAGCAATTGATGATATCTATGATGTTTATGGGTCATTGGATGAACTTGAGGTCTTTACTGATGCCATCCAACAGTAAGTGCTTTCCGAGTGTACGTAGCTTGTATTTTGATTTATTCTGAATAATATATAGGATACTTCAATTCTTAATTGTCAATTTTTTTTTAAGATGGGATGTCACTGCTACAAAGGGGCTTCCCGAAAACTTTCGGATGTGTATTTTAGCTCTCTTTAAGACCGTCGAAGATCAGGGTAACGAAATCTTGAAAGAGAAAGGGCTTTATGTTATTCCGCATCTTAGGCGAGCGGTAATTAATTATTCCACCTCATTGTTTTTCCTTCTGCATCATTAAAAGCAGGCGGAATTTCATGCTTGCCCCTCAAAAATCTTGAAATTTTGTATTTCCCTTCTAAAATTCATAATATCACACGAAAACTAACAAATTAATTCAATTTATTGCGTTTTTCTGTAAAAAATCATTTTAAATTTATGAAGTTCTCTTTACCATTTGTTAAAAAAATGAAAATATGTAGTCCATGTAAAAAAAATGTTCAATCTTCTAATTTGTCAGTTTCCAAGAGTAAATGAATTGGGCCAATTGGGCCAATTGGAAAAATCTGCCAAATTGTGACTTTTTGAAATTTAGAAGGGTAAATATGATATTATGAATTTTCAAGGGGGATACATAATTTCAATATTTTTGAGGGGTATACGTGAAATTCTCCAAAAATATAATGAAAATGAAGGCTGACTGAACATCTATTGGTTTTTTTGTACATTTATTATTGAAACAATTTGGCAGTGGAAAGATCTATGCAAATCATACATAGTGGAAGCAAGATGGTATCACAATGGATATGCACCAACATTGGAGGAATACCTTGAGAACTCATGGGTCTCAATTTCAGGCCACATAGTTCTTTCCTACGCCTACTGTATAAACGACTATGTTACTGGAAAAGATCTGGAACAGTTCTCAACTGGTTATCCTGACATTGTTCGATATTCATCCATGATTTTTCGGCTTTATAACGACTTAGCAACATCCACTGTAAGTGCATATATTAAAATAATATGGATAGAACAAGGTAATAATAATGAATTTTATGTTGTTGCCCAAATAAATTTGGAAATAATTCAGACAACCTGAAAAGATTTTTTAAATGATGTTGGTATCAATATTAGGATCATAAACCATCTGAAAAAGATGAAAACAATTTATTGTATTATACACCGCATTTCAAAATATTCTTGCATTACACATCACAATTCTAATTTCAGGACGAGATGGAGCGGGGGGATACCGACAAATCCATTCAATGTTATATGCGTGACAAAGGTGTCACAGAAACTGTTGCTCGCGAAGAAATAAAGGAACTGATTTCGAAATACTGGACAATGCTCAACGGTGAAGTCGTAGGCCATTCTGCTTTTGAGAAGTGCATCAATAATGTTGCTCTCAATGTCTCACGCATGGCACAACGTATTTTCCAACTTGGCGATGGATATGGCAAGCCCGACAGTGATACCAAGGATCTAGTAACCTCAATATTGCTTGAACCAATTAATTAAAAGCATGCTTTCTTTTCTTCTTTTCTTTGTTGCTTTCTTAATTTCTTTTTTTTTCCTTTCTCATTCCTATGTTTCAACAAGGTCTAGCATAGTGCACTATATATCATAAAAAATCCCTGTTGTCTATTACTGTTTAAGTGAACCCCAAAGTTGAAACTGTCAGTACATATTCCCCATTGTGTACAGTAATTTTGGCTACTCCCCCAATTGGTTTTGTTATATAGTTTTGAGTATATTGTTATAAGTACAGTAAAGTTAACTGTCATATTTTTTTAAAGTTGGCGGTGAACCGCCAACAATATATTGATAAGAAAAAGTTTATTTACAAAGCAAGAATGCTAAAATTAGCATCTCACATAGAGTAGTTCCTCACCAGTTGTGATTCCAAAACTGTATGATCTTACCATTCGCTGGCCTATGTACGAATGAGATTTCACAAAACTGCATTGTTTTTTGAGAACCGAGTTGAATATGGGGGAATCTGGTAATCCATCAATATGCAGGTTCTGTTGAAATAGTGGCTTCAAAAGTGTTTGTTGTGGCTTTTGCCACTGCCAATACCACTTTAACAATAAGGCTTGATTGAAAACCGTTAGATCAATAATTCCAAGACTTCCAAACTTTTTGGGCGTGCGCCATGCCACAAGAACATCCTTCTGATTTTATTGATGTCCTTAATTACCCATTCCGGTAACCTCAGAAACGACATAAAACAAATTGGCAGTGAAGATAAAACCGAATTAATCAAAACAATCTTCCCGCAATGGGTAGGTGTTTAGTCGCACATCCCCCCAATCTTTTATCCATTCATTGTATTAATGGTAAGTAAGTTGTTTTTGGAAGTTTTCTGTTCGACAAAGGAAGTCCAAGATATGTGAAGGGTAGTGTTGAATTTTATGAGAATCTAAGGAAAATTGTTAAATAATTCGTTCACTGTCAAATTTTTTGTTAAATAATTATAATTTGATTTTATGGGTTTGCTTAAAATACTCTTTTGTTGTTCATGTCATCATAAGTTAATTAAAAACTAGGGAAAATTGTTTTTATGCCACTCCAAAACATGGAAATTAGGAAATTGCCACCCCAAAACATGAAATTAGTTATTTGCCACTCTAAAATCATTAAATTTATGAAATTGCCACAATTATACATCTAATATACATATTTGATTAAAATTATTCTGAAAAATATTGTATAAAAAAATGTATTTTGATATTTCCAAAATTACCCTTCAAGTGAACAGAAATGGCATTTTGATATTTTGCTTGATTTCCTTGTCTCTGTCAGAGGGCCAGGCGGGAGAAGAAATGGTAGCGAAAGAACTTGTGCAGATTCAAAAGCAACTTCAGGAAGCAAGGGGAGAAGTGAGAATGTTGGTGTGGGAAAGAGGGGGTCGGGTGAGTTGGTTGTGCGAAAGAGGCAGTGAAGAAATTTTGTGACCCAGGGGAATGTAGTGGTGCTGGCGTTGTTCCCTCTAAACAGATCCAAACTGATGCTGGTCATTCATTGACAAGCGAAAAGAGGGAAAAGAGGAGGGTGATGCCAATGCCAATGCCAATGCTGACACCAAAGCGACGAGGGTCTAGGGGACCTGTGGCTCCCAGTGGGTCTGAGAAGAAGAAAGATGGAGCAGAGGAGGCAGGAGAGAGGAAGAAAGGGAAAGCAGCAGAAGCGGGTGTGGGTGTGGGTCTAGGTGTGGGTCTGGGTCTGGGTGTGGGTGCGGGCAGTGTGCTGAATTATGCAAGGAAACGGCAAAGAGAGGAAGTTGTTTTGGAGAGATAAATTACAGATGAGGCATCTTGAAGGGTAATTTTGGAAATATCAAAATACATTTTTTGTACAATATTTTTCAGAATAATTTTAATCAAATATGTATATTAGATGTATAACTGGGGCAATTTCATAAATTTAATGATTTTAGAGTGGCAAATAACTAATTTCATGTTTTGGAGTGGCAATTTCCTAATTTTCATGTTTTGGCATAAAAACAATTTTGCGTATATGTTATCATAAATATTATTATAACATGGATGCAACATAAGTCTTCATCTTGTTTTTTGACCGATCATAAGTGATCATCTTATTATTATAACATATGGCAATTTAAATATAGAAGTGTCAAAATTCCTCAATTTGGACAATCCAGCTAGTCTCCTCTAAGGCTCTGTTAATACAAAAAAAAAAACAATTACAGTGAAAGAAGAAAGAAGAAATTGAGAAGAGAAGAGGAGAGAGAACAGCAGTTTAAAATTGGAGTGAAAGGGTTGGGACCGAATAGGATATGAATTTTTTGTGTTGGGACCAAATAGCTTATTCGGTGCATGGAGAATACATATTTTCTGTGGACACTGTCAAATAAAAAGATAAAAATGGAAGGTACCGAATAAACTATTCAGTACCCCTTAGATTTAAACGGGAGTTACAGATTGAATAGCCTGTTTGATACTTATATATGGTTTTTTAAAAACAAAACCATCATTTTGGATCTCTAACTTATGGTTTTTTAATTATGGTTTATAAAAAAAATCCCTTTTATTGCTGTCATGTGAAGTTTACTATTGTCCCACGTGAAAAAAAAAAAAAGGTAATCAATGACAATTAATTACCAAATCTTTTGTTCTAACTGGTTTTCAAACGAGTTATTCAATTTTTTTGATGAAATATTAATTGGCCGTTAAAATACTGTGCTACTTTCGAAATATCTAGAATCAAACAAATTAATTACTATTTGCCGCGCCACATATATGGACGTTATGATGGATATAATGCCAAAACTATTTGCCGTGTCTTATATAACTTCCTTAAACCTTGTGATAATCGTGAGAATAAGCTAGTCCACAAGAAAAAAGTTATATTCTTTGCATGTACAGTCCTCTTTTATTGCTGGCCATGTGAAGTTTACTATTCTCTAGAGGTGTCAATGGATAAGATACGGGTGGGTGTAAGCATTTTCATATCCATACCCACTAAAAATTTACTTTCCGCATACCCTACCCTTACCCATTAAGAATTGACTTTACCTGTTAAAATTATCGGGTAACGAAACGGCAGCGGGTGAATAACGAATAATACTAATATAATAATTAATTTTATTATATTTTACAAATATAACAGCAAAGCTCATTCATTTCACACATATGCAATCATATTGCTATTAAAAAAAAGTTCAATCAATTCCAACTAAATTGTTTTTTTTATAAAGCAAGAGAATTTAAAAACACGAATATCTTTTCGAACAAATTCAATTATTTAACTAAATAACAAAACACATATGTAAATAAAGGTAACGAATTTTTTTTTACCATAACTAATTATTACTCAAACAATATCACATAATTTTATTTTATATAATTACCCTATAGGGTAATGGGTATAAAATAGCCTTTACCCGTAACCTTATCCATTTAGCTAACGAAAAAAATTCCTTACTCATGCCCATACCCGATAAGCTAACGAAAAAAAACCTTACCCATACCAGCCTTATCGAATACGGAACGGGTCGGGTAAACGGTTAAAAGGGTATCATTGACACCCCTACTATTGTCCCACGTGGAAGGATAAAAACGTAATCAATGATTTACCAAATCTTTAATTTGTTCTCAATATAGTATGATCTTGGTGGACCATGTGTAGGTGAGTTGTTAGGTAATTAGACTATAGACTATATATCTATAAATGGAAGAGTAGTCTAGAAATCTGAAATTTATATATACACAGCCACAAGTATCTCCTACAATTTCATTACAGCTCCTTGCATAAATGGCTCTAACCTTTGCTCTTCCATCTTTCACCCCGGTTCTCCAGAAACAACTGAGAGTGATTTCATGTAGGTTCTGTATTTACGCAAATTTACAATCTGCAGGGTTTGAGGGACAGTCGGCACACTATCAACCTACCATTTGGAAGGATAACTTCATCCAATCATTAAATAGTGGAAACAAACATGTAAGCAAATAAACTGTTCAAGAAGCTTAGCTGTATCTAAATTAAGAAACTCCTTAAGCTGTTTGTTTCTGTTTTTGTACATAAGGAGGGTAAAATGAATGAAAGATTTTGCAAGCTCAAGAAAGAGGTGAGTGAAATGATATACAAGGAAGAGTTGCTCAGGGATAAATTAGAGCTTGTTGATGCCTTGCAACAGCTCGGAGTCGCATATCATTTCAAGAACGAGATAAACTGTGTGCTTACCAACATCCATGAATCAATGGGATCTGCAATGCCTGATGACCTTTATGAAGTATCACTACTTTTCAGACTGTTGAGGATGCATGGATTTAGCGTACAGGAAGGTATATTTTTTGTATCTTTTTATATTTCTAAGACGAGATTTAGTTGTCAACTATTGTATATTCACTTTGACAATTAGTGATTTAACTTTAAATGAATTTATATATATCAGGTTTGAAAGGCGGAGGAATACCTTCAATGGTTTTAATAGAGATAATATTGGGAGCACAATAATTTGTTGTTAGTTATTTTCATTATATATATGAGTTGTTTTTAGAGTTGCAAAATATGGACAATCTTTGGTATAGTGAAAATAATCAATATTTTTCGTGTAGAAGATCAGGTTTCCCATGCACTGGAGCTCCCTCTGAATTGGAGGATGCAAAGAATTCATACTCGCTGGTTTATCGAGCAATACAAGATTGACGAGCAGATTAGACCAGCACTGAAGGAACTGGCTGTTTTGGATTTCAATTTAATTCAAAACTTGTACAAGAAAGAACTGAAGCAGGTGTCAAGGTAAATACCAATTATAAATACATTATAAAGTCAATAAGAAAAAAAAAGGAAATGAATTATTAACATCTTTTAAATTTCTTTTCACTTCTCTTTTGTCCAGCTGGTGGAATGACTTGCGGCTTTATGAAAAACTACCATTTATTCGCGACAGGCTGGTTCAGAGCTACATCTGGAATGTAGGCCTCGCTTATGAGCCAGAGCATTCAAGTTATAGAATAGCAATGACACAGGCAGCTTGCCTGATTACAGCAATTGATGATATCTATGATGTTTCTGGGTCATTGGATGAACTTGAGGTCTTTACTAACGCCATCCAACAGTAAGTGCTTGTATTTTGATTCATTTTGAATAATATATGGGCTATTGCAGTTCTTAATTATCATTTCTTTTGAAGATGGGATGTTGCTGCTACAAAGGGGCTTCCCGAAAATTTTCGGATGTGTATTTTAGCTCTCTTTAAGACCGTTCAAGAACAGGGTAATGAAATCATGCAAGAGAAAGGGCTTTATGTTATCCCGCATCTTAGGCGAGCGGTAATTATAATTAATCCATATCACTATTTTTCCTTCTGCATAATTTGATTACCATCCAATCATAAAAGCGGCCGGAATATCACGTGTGCCCCTCAAAAATCTTGAAATTATGTCTTTCCCCCGTAAATACATAATATCACATTTATTTACCCTTCTAAATTTCAAGACTAACAAAGTAATTTAATTTATTGCCTTTTCTGTTAAAAATCATTTTAAATTTATGAAGTTCTGATTACCATTTGTTAAAAAATGAAAATATGTAGTCCATCTAAAAAAAATGTTCAGTCTTCTGATAGGTCAGTTTCCATGAGTAAATGGTTTATTTCTCTACTTGTAAAAAAAATGTTTAGTCTTCTAATTGGTCAGTTTACACAACAACATTTAGGCATACGCTTGTTTTATATCATCAGTAAAAAGAAAATGAATCATGTGTCCTCTCACCCAGTGGATTAGAAGACTAAACATTCCTCCTAAACATACTAAATTATTTTATTTTTTAATAAATGGTAAAACATATAGATACTTTATAAATTTAAATAGTTTTAATATAAAAGAAAATAAAATGAATAAATTTGTGACGTTTTGAAATTTAGAAGGGTAAATATGATATTATGAATTTTCAAGGGGGGATACATAATTTCAATATTTTTTTAGGGGTATACGTGAAATTCTCCAAAAATATAATGAAAATGAAGGATGACTGAGCATATATATAGACACTCGCATTAATCATGGAACCAGTGATCTATTGGTTTTTATTGTTGGCAACAATTTGGCAGTGGAAGGATCTATGCAAATCATTCATAGTGGAAGCAAGGTGGTATCACAATGGATATGCACCGACATTGGAGGAATACCTTGAGAACGCATGGGTCTCAATTGCAGCCCACATAGCTCTTTCCTACGCCTACTGTATAAATGATTATGTTACTGCCAAAGATCTGGAGCAGTTCTCATCTGGTTATACTGACATTGTTCGATATTCATCTATGATTTTTCGGCTTTATAACGACTTAGAAACATCCACTGTAAGTGCATATATTAAAGTAATATGGATAGAACAAGGTAATATTAATGAATTTTATGTTGTTGCCCAAATAAATTTGGAAATGACAACCTGAAAAGATTTTTTAAAATGAGGTTGGTATCAATATTAGGATCATAAACGATCTGAAAAAGAAGAAAACAATTTCTTGTATTATACACCGCATTTCAAACAATTTTCTTGCATTACACATCACAATTCTAATTTCAGAATGAGAAGGAGCGGGGGGATACCAACAAATCCATTCAATGTTATATGCGTGACAAAGGTGTCACAGAATCTGTTGCTCGCCAAGAAATAAAGGAACTGATTTCGAAATACTGGACAATGCTCAACGGTGAAGTCGTAGGCCATTCTGCTTTTGAGAAGTTCATCAATAATGTTGCTCTCAATGTCTCACGCATGGCACAGCTTATTTTCCAAATTGGCGATGGATATGACAAGCCCAACAGTGATACCAAGGATCTAATAACCTCAATATTACTTGAACCGATTAATTAAAAGCATGGTTTCTTTTCTTCTTTTCTTTGTTGCTTTCTTAATTTCTTTCTTTTTTCTTTCAAATTCCTGTAATTTACTTTGAGAAATTACAGGAATATTGAGGTTAACTTCCTTTTTTTTAGGTAATTGTGTCCTCCTAAATAAGTTAGAAACACCGCCATTTTTAAAATACAAGGTCACGATCCTAGTAATTTAATACGCGCACTTATAGATATGTATTCCATTACAATTGGAATTCATTTATATATGACAGAATAATATATGCACAATGAGAGAACATGTGCTTTTACAAAAATATATTAATGATTAGAGTAAAGCTAAACAAGAAGAAACAATATTTTAGAAATAATATTTAGTTTCTTTGAGCTATTTGTTGTGATTAAATTTAGAAATTCATTTCTCCAAGAATAGTGCACCACAAAAAGAGTATTTTGGGAGGAGATCATCCAGCGGATTTAATAAAAAGAGAAATGAATTGACTTCCATTTTTCTTTTTAGAAGTAGTTGGTTTTGTTATATTTTCGAATAAATGGCTATAAAGCCCATTTCATTGGTGAAATAGAGGTCAAGTTACATTCAGTTCCAATTTGTTAACTTCTCACAAAAACAGTAATAAACTCCAGTACAGATGCTGACACGCAGCACCAGCCAAAATAACCAGGTACTGACATAGAGTATCAGACAATATACTTCCAGCTAAACTGTCTCCTCATCTGGCAGCCACTCTATAAGTATCCAGCTTGGTTTTTCTTCAGTGTCATACCTGTCTAATTTTTCACTAAAGAAATAATTAGCAAAATAATATTTCCTATTGATTTAATATTTACATATTTGAAACACAACTCATTCCTATGTTTCCACAAGGTCCAGCATAATGCACTATATATCATAAAAAATCTTTGTTGTCTATTTTACTAAAGAATAACGTGTAGAATGTGTGTTTTTATACACTGTTTTACTTTAAAATTCGTGTATGATGTGTTTTGGCGAAAAAAACTGTGTAGAATTAGTGTTTTTATACACGGTTCGAAAACCAAACAATCAAGCACTCATTTGAGAGGTCAATGATGATATTTTTTCACAAGTAATCATCATATAGAATTTGAAAAGCACACTAATTGAAAAGAATAAGTGCTATGCGCATAAAGGCTGAAACCAAGGGAGCGAACAGATCCTTAATTTGATTTGTCTTAGATACAATAATGGAGGAAGAGAATATGAGCCAAATTTTTAGAATAAGAAAAAGAGCTGACAAATTTACATGGTGTATAGAGGATTGGGTTGAAATTTGAAAGAGGAAAAGAACTAATTTTATTGATTTTTGATATGATTTCAATCTCTTACACAGTGCCTATTTATATGCCACATAATTTACCTAATCTACCGCAGAACAATATATAGAAGCACACATAATTCACCTAATACATACATATATAATTAGGAGCATATATATGTTTTGTATGGATGATCTTCATTTTGAAGTGTGGCATGATCACCGTCTGTGCTGATGAGTTTTCTTGCCGGAGGAGGACAGGTAGAACCACTCGGGTGATGTACACATGGACTGGAACCACCGCCACCGCCACCTTTAGGCGCTACTGCTGGCTGAGAGGCCATAACAATGAGAACAAAAAGGAAAATAAACTTGACAATGGTTGTACTCATTTTATGGATAATACAAGTATATATATAACCAATAATGGCTTTTAGTTTTCCTTTACTGGCTGCTGTGAGGAGCAGCAAGAGAAACACAGTAGCATTGATTGGTCTATCATACTGATTAGAGATGAATCTTTGTATGGAGGAAAGTGATCATAAGTCGTGCTTGTGCAATGAATGAGAATAGGGACACATGGCAGCATCTTATGATATCTTATCCTCTCACCAGTATGATATAGACCAATCAATTAATACCACTGTTTTTCTCTTGCTGCTCACACTGATTGGTCTATCATACAAATATCTGATCCGATGGTATCTTCGTAGATATTTTTGTCAGTAATACTGATACGTTCAGAAATAGTCACTTTTTGTCAGTGTACTATCAAAAATAGTCACTTTTTACCCTCGCAGATAGTAACCTATTTTTATAGTGTAGTCTTTCGTGATTGAATTTCATCACCTTCTTCTAAAGGGAACTATCAAATTTATGTGACATGTTATCCACCGAAATTTTTTTTATTTGCTATCTTAAAAAAAAACTAATTAACTCTATTTTTATCAAAATTTCATTTTTACTGGAATCACAGTTTGAAACTGCAATACCAGCAGAGAGTGACTGCAATTTCAAACAATGATTCCAGAAAAATGCTGCAGTTTGAAACTGCGGTACCAACTTTTTTTTTTCTTAAATTTGAACTTACTGCTTGTCAATTTCAAATTACAAAATTTTAAAAAGAAAATTCAAAGAACTTTTGTCGCTTTTTTTCTGGAAACTGAAAATTTTAATATTTAATAGGCCAAATTTTATGGAACTTTTGTCGCTATGATCTGAAAACCGAATATTTTAATATTTAATAGACTAATCAGCTATTTGTCGCTTTTGTCATTAAAACAAAACAAAAAAATCTGTCAAATAGGAACTGAATCTCCTCCTCCCATGGAAAGTCACTGACACGTGGATCTGGGGTGGGTTTTGAGGCAAAACTATATCCAATATTTAAATGTCAAAATCCACCTCGGATCTACGTGTTAGCGAATTTAGGGGCAGGTGATCCGGTTCCTATCAAATAAGCGACTTGGTAACGCAGTTTGAAACTGTGGACCCATGTTTGATCTATACTCAAACTGCAATACCAGCTCAATGGATCCGTAATTTGAAACTGTGATTCTAGTAAATTTAGAAATTTTCAGAAAATATGATTAAATGGTTTATTATTTTATAAATTAGTAAATAAAAACATTTCGGTGTTATCCATATATAATATATATTTTTATTATTTAAATTGGTAAATAAAAACATTTCAGATATCTTTGCAGCTCAAAGTACTAATAACAAAAGAAAAGGCGAAGAAGCTGACAAATGAATAATAAAATTAAAATAGAAGAAAATTCAACTGACAATCGATTTTATTGAAAATTCTTAAATGGGTAAAAAAAAATGCAGTAATAAATTTTAAGAAATCATACCATTGACTTGAACAGTTAAACGTCCAAAAGGCCCATAATAGATGACACAGCTAATTTGGGCCCAAAAGGCCCATAATGAACCATTAAAAAAACTGAAGACTGGATGAGCCGGTTTCCAAGTGCTTAGAAAGCGTAAGCGGTATCTTAGTCCCACATTGATTTCGATAACAATTGAGCGCTCTGCTTGTTATATAAGTAGGCAGCGTTGGGTGTGTTTGAAAATCATGGAGCTGCGTGGTGAGCACAAAGCGAACTATTCTTTCGCCTTTTACTAAAGAATACCGTGTGCTCTCCACTTTTAAGCAGCATACTTCAATTTTTATAGGGTGCCTCTCCTTTGAGCTGGCCCCAACAAATCTGATAAATAAAAAAAGCTTTTTATATGGTTTTTCTTGTTCAGTTAAATTTCAAAGATTGAACATAAATGTTGAATCTGATTTTTTTAAAGTTGACCTTTCGTTTTTATAAATTTTAAAATTAACTAAAAGATTTTTATAATTAACTAAATTGTTTTTATATACTTTTTTTAATTAATTTATTATAAAGTCGTCAAAAAAAATATGAAAAATAATTGTATTAAAATTAATTTTTTTTGTTGCTTAACTTTATATTAAATTAATTTGAATATTTATAAAGTTTAGTACACTAATGGCTTCAATTTTATACAAAATTAACTTGAACATTTATAAATTTTAATGAGTATGTTTTGAATGTCTCTATTTTGTAAATTAATTTGAATATTTATAAATTTTAACGAGGATGGTTCAAATGTCTCCATTATGTCTCTATTTTTAAAAACTTTAATACCTCAAAATTTAAAAGTCAAAATAAAACCGTTAGATATGATCTGCATCATTTTATCTATGCATGTGTATAAAATTATGACATTTCAACTTTGTTTTGGTTGTCATCAAGAACTTGTAAAAATGTACTAATGTGGATAATTTCTAGACGTTAATTTTTCGACTTATTGATTCACATAAAAATATAACCGAAATGTAATAATTTTTATAAGTAAGTAGATAAAATAACATTGATCACATCTAACGATTTATTTTGACGTTTATGATTTAAATTTTAAGTTATTAATGTTTTAAAAATAGAGGTATGGTGGATTCGTTGTTGGTGTAACTGTAAACACATTGAGTATATGCATTCATTGAAGAAAGCATGATAGTTTCATATAAAATAGCAATTTTATACACATCAGATCAGATTGATACTCACTCTTGTTGTTTACCCTAATTAATATAATTAACTCTAATACAAGTAAACAGAGAAAAATAAACGAAAATATGAGCATAAAAAAAAAGAACACTTGAGCAATAATTTGATAAATGTTGATGAGTCCTGCAATAAATTGTGATTGATCAATCATCAGCGATGGCGACGGCCGCGCGGAATGGGGAGCATTCCCGGGCAATTGTAGGAAAGCCGACACGTTCTTCCAACTCTCACCATGAATTTGTGCTTGGGTTTCACCAAGAAAGGAGGCAATTTGAGCAACACCTCGCACACGCAGTCGTTGTCGACTTCCTGCAACCATCGGCAACATTCCTTGTTCGCGCTCGATTCATGATGCCTTTTCTTCTTTCCCCTATTGTGCATGCATTCATTCATTTTAATAACTATTTGCTAGTTGTGTGTGTCTATTATTATATTAAAAAGGTCAGGGGTGGAACCAGAAAACTAATATTGAGGTGGATGAATAAATAAGTGTAATGTAATTTTATTTAATTAGGGAAACTAATAGTATTACATATTGCAAAAACTAAAAAAATTAATAGACAAAATGAAATTTGTTGTTATAGGGGAGACTTAGTCCTCTTTTGCTTATAAAAAAGGGAATCCATATCCTCTGAGGCAACATCTTATTTTTATTTAGATTCGAATTGTCCAATCAGGATCCGTGCCATTAATCCGGTCCCGAGGTGGAATGCACGGGGCATCTTTAATAGTTGTTCAGATTCTGATCAGATAGTACGGATCAAAACATAAATATTTTGTTACTTCAAAGGAGAGGATATGGATTCTAAACAAGGTAGATCACTTACTTGTGTTTCCGGCGCCTATGATGGTGGTCGTCATCATCCCCACCATGATCATCATCGTCACCATGATCGTCATCACCACCGTCGTGATCATCATCGCCACCACCATCGCCGCCGTCATCATCACCATCATCCCCACCATCATCACCACCATCATCATCGCCATCATCATCATCATCACCATCACGAGGGGCACCGTGATGTTGATGTCTACTACCATTAGTTGCCGCAACAAATGAAGAGGAAATTGCCTCGGGTGATAAGATAGCACACGCTTGATTCGCCGCAGAAATTTGCGTGTAACAAAGTGGCCGTGTCGTCTGCGAGACACTTACTTCAAGCAAGTTGGCCATGGCAAAGAATACAAGGATCAACAAATAACTTTTAATTACTACACTCCTCTCCATTACTATAGATGTTTTCATGGCAATTTTGCTATCTTTGTTTCATTTATTTACAAGGCAGGAGAAGAAATGGTACACCTATTTATGGAGAGAGAATTGGATTGAAAAATAAAAAGATGGTTTATGCCTTGGTCAAATTCCATGCATGTGGTACGCTATATCAACTTATCAAGAAGAGTAGACAATTTAATTTAATTAAAGGCTTGTAGGTGCCCCATGCGTATTGAATGAAAGAGAGCAAAGTTCTTTATTATAGTTTTCATTTTATTATGTTTTTCTCTCTTTTTTTCTTTTCTTTTTGTGAGGTAATATTCTGTACATGGTCAATTTATTTATGGTTCTATAATTTTGTTTGTTGCCAGAAAACAGCACTTTATTTAAAAAGAGGGGAAATAATTTATAATTTAGCATATTGTAAAGAAATAACCAAAAGTAAAAAAAATTAAAAAATTAATGGAACAGTTTGTATAGTGGAAATATAAATACAATATTACAACCAAAGTTCTCATATAGATTTTGCACTTTATGAGAATTATGTATACAAAAACCCAACATATCATTCAAAAAAAAGCACCAAAGATGTCACTTGTATGATACTAACACTGGTAAAAACATATACTTAACTTCCAATATATTAAGCTGCTATACTAAAATAAAGAAGAAAAGTATCTAACACTGCTAGTAAGCAGTAAGAAACAGTGCTGATATATATATAAATTATGGCTCTATAGCAACTCATACTTCCCCAAGCGCCTTTTGAATGTCGTTCTGAAAAAAAAAGAGGTTAAAATTATAACAATAGCCTAAAAGTTTTGTTAGATAGGTAGAAATTATTATAACTTGAAGACCAAATTTTACATTTTTTGAAATAATTTTACTATTTTTTTAGATAGGTAAGAAAATCACTACTCTTGAATGGTCTCGAATTTTTAGATCAAGTGATTTTCTACCTATTTACAAAATAGTAAAAAAAATTCTAAAAAAATGTAACATTTGATCTACAAATACATTTTCATATGGAGATTATGTTGAACGGTTCAGATCGACTGTTTGAACTTTGAAAAACGGAGATATTGATTCATAGTTCCGACCAATCCGCACTATGCATAGTACCATAGCCTCACTCATATAAAATACATATTGTTTTTTCATGTTAAATACTATATCAAACTTTCTGAGGGGTAAAAATGAAACTATTCAGAGAGAGAGAATGAGAGAGAGAGTTATAAACCTCAATGGATAAGGGTTTCGTCATGGTGCTGTATCTTGCTAGCACCTTTCCATCTTTATCTACAAGAAATTTGGTGAAATTCCACTTTATTCTAGTTCCATAAATGCTCGGTTTGCTCGCCTTGAGGAACTGATATAATGGTGCGGCTTTTGGTCCATTCACTTTGACCTAAATAAAATTGCAATTATATAAAAATTGTTAAATTGAATTATTCGAGAAAAGAGTCCTCTGTTTACCTCATTTTTTTCTAATTAACAGATAAAAACAGCAAGAATCAGTTTAAATAGCATAGACATAATACTATTCCATGCCAATACAGAAAAATAAAAATTTGATTTGACTCTTTTAGTATAATTGCTATGCTTAGTGTGTGATGCGTTAATTTTTTCTTTAAAGTTACAAAATAAGAATTGAAAATATCAACGAATCCTTACTCAAAACTTATTTTACAAAATAAAAAAAAAATTAAAACCAACCTATTGCTTCGTATTATCAAGATCCCAAGAAAAAGTCACTATAATGATTTAAATATGAATAAATTATATATTTGTAGCAACTGAAATCTCTTCTTTTTTCTCTAATTCATAGAGAAAAAAAATCTGATTATTTAAGTAAAAATAATCGGATTTTACCTTCTGAAAAACGGGATATTCTGCTTTGTATCTCGTGCAAGCAAATTCCTTAACATCCTCACTTGAACCTGGTTCTTGTGACCAGAACTGGTTGCATGGAAATGCTAAAATCTCAAAATCTGAAATTTAAACAAAAACAGAAAGAAAAACGAAACATCTTAACACAATAATGGAACTGGTAAAAAACTAGGACTTAATATTTGCATTATGATATGTACCATCAATTTTGATAGCAATTGCATGACAATATTGACTGATACAAACTGGTACCAGTCAAATAAGGTATTGGTAACAAGTCTTATATATTGAACTTCTTTTAATTTTTTGGTTTAATTTGCCAACTCAAAAATTACTAACCAGTAACCAGTAAGGTAATCCTTGTTTTTGCTAATTATCATGATTAAGTAGAATCAATGAAAGGACGAAACTAACCTTTGTCTTTGTACTTGCTGTAGAGCTCAGTCAACTGAGTGTAGTTGACATCTGTAAAGCCACTAAAAAAAAGTAACATAAAGTTAGTTAACCGGAGGAAAATAAATAGGTTTTACTGAATAAATTCTAATTGTTTATTCAAAACAAATTCGAGTTGCTGAGATCCCTACATAAAAACTACCTTTTCTTAAAAAAACATTTTTCTATGATATGATAAGAGCCAAGCCTCTAACTTGTATTTATTCAAATAAATAAGAAAAGTAACCAATTTTTTATGGCCTTGCAATTTGCAAATTTCAAAAAGTTAGGTATAGCCTATAGTATACACAACCCCTAACACTTTTCAATTTTCATACTTTTTCAGTCTAACCCAAACTTTACAAATAATAGCAATAATATCCATGGTTTTGAAATTCACAAAAGTATCCTCAAAATCTGAATGCATGCGAAACATTCCAGGTATAATTGTCTTTTTTTTATTTTTAAATTGTAAGATCCAGAATAAACAGAAAAAAAAGGAAGAAAAGATGAACCAAAATTTAACTAATTGCCTTTGTATCAGAAATCAAGAAGAAATAAAAGCACCCTTGAAAAATTCAAGATTTACCAGCAAAAGTCGAGAAAAAAAATACATCATTTCAGTAACAATTAACAAGAGATAGATTTTATACCATTTTGATGCAACATTGACCACGAGAAGTACTTTTCCCTTGTATGTGCTGAGATCAACTTCATTTCCCCTTGCATCCTAAAAAAAACCCAAGAAAAGGAATCTCAGGTTTTCGACAAAATAAAACGGGATTCATTTTATTTAGAGATAAAATATTATTTTCTACTGGAAAGAGAAGAAATTGAGTTTATTTTCAAAACTCAACTCGATTCCTTCACTTTCCAGCAGAAAATAATATTTTATTTCTAAAAAAAATCAAATGAAACTGGTAGAAAGAGAAATAATAGAGAAAACTAATGCTATGTAAAGAAGTAACAGAAAGAGAAAGGCGAAATTACATTGACTTTAAATTGGTGAATAGAGTTCTCGATCGGGACCGAGGCCGATAACCCCATGTCTCCTTCTCCCTCTCTGTCTCTCTCTCCTTTGGTGCTGCAGTATATAAAATTGATATTTGTTTGGTTTTAGTAGGGTAATATTTGATCACAATTATTGATAGAAAAACAACAGAAACCATTTGATCAAAACAAAAGAACCAGATTTACAGGTGCTAGAACATTATGTAAACAATTTTATTGCACTTGCTTCATAATAAATCAAATTATATATTCATATAGCAAGAAGCTACAAGCAAATTCAATGCCTAAAAAACATATACTACAGCTATAATTTTTTCTTTTTAAAAAAATTAATAAACTCTAATAGGAATCTAATTAAGGAAAAAGAAAAACTAATAATTATTCAGCACAGTGAATACAATTTTGAAATCACAGGAAATTTTATTTAACATATACAAAAATACTTAAAAAAAGAAGGACCTAATTGAAAAATCCCTCACCAATGAACCTTATTTGCTCCATTGAACAAACAAGATTTTGATAAAAGATTGCTACAAGAACACATCTCAACCAGCAGATTGAAGAAACAAATCATAACCCTCTAGGTATTCAATAACAATCAACCAAACTAAATAAACTACTAAAACAATAATCTGGCAGTTTTATCTAAAAACAAAGAAAAAATGTAAAGAAAAGGTGATTAATGATACCTTGGTGAGGAGCGAGAGGGAGAGCTAAAGTGAAAGGGGTTGACGATGAGGTCGAGATCTAAAGAGAGACACACTTACTGGATCAATTTAAATCGAAAAGAGGAACTTAATTAGGAATTGGAGCGAGAAAGAGGGAAAAAGGAACAGCGGGTCGTACGGTGATCGGTCGAATGGAAGTGGAACAGATAGATCTATAATCGAGACAAAAAAGCAATCAGGTTTCGTTGAAATGCTTTGAACATATTTCATCCAACCGGGCCTAAACCGTACGATTTTCATCAAGATTCGTGTGAACGTTATTTTGGTACCAATCGGACGGCTTACGGTCGGCTTGGATGAGGCTTCGTACACTGATCGGTCGAATGAAAGTGGAACAGATAGGTCGCTAATTGGGACAAAAAGATATTGGATTTTGTCCAAAGGTTTTGAAAGTATTCCATCCAGACCGGCCCTAAAACCGTTTGATCAGCATTAATATTCGTGTGAACGTTATTTTGGTGCCAATCGGACGGCTAGGATGAGTGTTTGTACGAAGCACTTTGGATATAACTAAACCAGGACAAAAGGTGCCGTTATTTCTGATCGGTTCAACAGGGTCTTTAAGAAGTCTTTAAGAAAAACTCTGGGTAATGATATTGACAGAAAGGTTTCTGCTTCGTGCAGTACATAAGTTACACGCAATACTGTTTTGGTGCTATTGTCTGTGCGTTGCATGAAACAAAAACTGTTCTGTCAATGTCTTTATCCAAACTTTGGGATTACTTGCTGAGATATACCTCTTTTATCTTCTGAAAGAGATAGATCGCTAAATCTTTTATCTTCTGAAAGAGATAGATCGCTAAATGGGACAAAAAGTGTTCTTAAGCTCTCAGATTGGCTTCAAACGACGCATTCAAACTGTTAAAATTGATTTACTTCACGAATGATGCGATTACACATTAAATTTATAATTTTTCGAACTAATTTAGTATAAAGTCAAGTGGTCAGAAAATAATAAAAATAAACACATTAAAATTAACACATAAATTATTATTTTTTTTACCGCTTGACTTTATACTAAATTATTTTCAAAAATTTAAAAACTTGACATGTAAACGCATCACTCGTGAAGTAGATTGGTTTTAACAGTTTGGATGCGTCGTTTGAAGCCAATCCGATAGGTTTTTGAGTTAAGCTCACAAAGAGGCTTGATGAGCTTAAGAACACCTTAATACCTTAGTTCTACTCAATTTTATCTAATTTAGATCTAAACCGTACGATTTGAGTTAAGATACGTTCATTAGATTTCGAACTTAATTTTTTTAAATAGCTCCGTGAATCTAAATCGTTAGGGTTAATTTTGATACAATCAGATGAGGCTTTGTCTGAAGTCCTTTTAATAAGTCTTTAAGAAACTACTCAAAAAAAAAAGTCTTTAAGAAAAATTTGGAGGTTACTGTCGTCAATAAGTGCTGAGGAAAACTTTTTTTTCTAAAAAAGAAACAAATAATTAATGCATTCGTTAGGGTGTCCTTTTTTAATTTTTAATAATGTGGAATTATGAATTTGTTTGACTTTTTGTGATCTTGAAGCATGATTATATTGTAAATCATATGTTAACTTGGAAAAATATTACATTAGCATAAAATGAAGAATCTATATAAAAATTGAATAATTTAAATCCCTTTTTATTATTTTTAAGTGAAAAAAGTTGGAAATAAAAAAAAAATATTTAAGACATTGCAAGCACATCCTCCAAAGTAAAATCTGAACTTAAATTTGTGCTGAAATTTGACTTAAAATTTTTAAATTAAAAAGGGGAAAATACAACAACACTGAATAATGAAGAGGGTTCAAATGTCTTCATTTTTTGTGTTTTCATTAATTATGCTTCTATGTTTTAAACATTAATAACTTAAAATTAAAAACTCAAACGTCAAAATGAAATTGTTAAGGTTTGATTTATATCATTTTCTCTATGCACATATAAAAAAAAAGTTCAACATTTTGATTTTATTTTGATTGGTATCATGAGCTTGCAAAAATACACTGATATGGAACAATTCTGAGCGTTGATTTTTCACTTATTAATTCATATAAAAATATAACTGGAAAGTGATGAAAAAAAATTGTGTGTGTAGAGAAAATAATATAGATTACATCTAACGGTTTTATTTTGACATATAAGTTTTAAAAAAAATATTTTTAAAAAATTAAAAAATAAAAACATGATAGAGACAAAAAATAGAGATATTTAAACCCTCTCCTGAATAATATATCACCTTAATTTGAATTTCAAATATCACTGGAAAAGTAAAGTGACAACTTGGTGGAACTGTAAAGTGTGTAAACAAGTCTGAAATCTATGACCATTGCTTTAGGTAGGTAAAAACCATTACCAAATTGAAGCATATATTATATTCTGTTCTAAGTTAGTGCACAAATTAAATACAGAGTAGAACTAGAGTGTTCTTAAGCCCATCAAACTTTTTTCTAAACAGGGTTTTTAATACGTCTTTAAGAAAATCTTTGGGGGTTAATTACTATCTTTATTAGTGCCGAGGTAATTAATTTTATTTCTTAAAAGGAAACAAATAATTAATACATTCGTTACGGTGTCCTTGTTTTAATTTTTAATAATGTTAAATTATGATTTTTTTTTACTTTAAACTTGTGATCTTGAAGCATGATTATATTGCAAACTTACATTTTTACTTGAAGAGTATTATATTGGCATAAAATGAACAATAAAATATAGAAACTATTGATAATAATTAAAATTTCTTATTTAGAATTGTTAAGTGAAAAAATATCTAATATAATTACTCAGTTTTTTTTATACGGAAAAGTGAAAACCGACTATCTTTTCTCTTTTCCTACTAAACCAAGTTTTTTTTAGATCAAAGCTAACTAAAAATATATCACCTTAATTTAAATTTTAAATATCATTGGAAAATAAAAGTGACAACCATCCAGAAAAACAAGTGTGTAAACGAGCCTGAAAACTAAGACCAACGCGACCTCTTTAAGTTGGCAAAAAACCATTACAAAGGTAAAGCTTGATTATATTCTATTCAGTTCTACGCTAGCTTCAATTAATACTTTGCAAAGGCGCATAAATTAGATGTCAGGTCTATTAAATAACTTCATATCACCCAAGGTAACTCAAATTTTGAGTTCAGATCCAAACCATCCAATCTACTTTGGCACAAATATTAAAGTAACCCTATGCTTTCCACCTTACACAAGATTAACCCCGATTCTAATCAGACAATTAAGAACCAAATCTGCTCCTTTTCTCAACACCCTCCAATTCCTATGGGTGCATTTGGACAGGAAAATAGTCACTAACCCGGATTAGCACTATTCTAAGCTATTATTGTTCATTTGAATGTGTTTGGATTAACAAATATAGACTATTCTTTGTTTGACTTTTGTGAATTTTCTCACTATCTATTCTACTAACCCAACAAAATGTTGGATTAGCTACTATTCTCAATCTTGGAGTTAGTTCTATTCTTACTCTATTCCTTGTTTATAAAGAAAAGGAGACTAGGACATGCTTTTTTTTCTCAAAAGAAAAGAAGCAGATTTGAATCTCGACAATTCCAGATCCAAACTCAAAATTTGAGTTACTTCAGAGGATCTAAACTAAAAATTTGAGTTACTTCAAAGGACCTAGTAGTCTTAGTATAAGTTTCACGAGAGCAGATTGGGTCCGATGCCCATCAGACTCAAATTTGGGTCCAATGGGTTTTGGGACCGTCCAATCTGCTTTAAGATTTAAAACAGACACAAAAGTTGCGGGCACAAATCTTAAAGCAGATCGGACGGTCATCAAACCCATCAAACTCACTTTGAGTCCGATGGGCATCGGACCCAAATTGACCTCAAGTTTCACAGCTATAACCATTTGTTCAGGAAGTACAAATTCCCAGCTAGGATTTGATCCTTCATGCAAATAATCACTCAAACAGTAACTCATGAGCAAACAAGTATCACATTAAATTTGTTTACCATAAAAAAAATACACTCCAATTAGTACGTAATTTCATGAAAAAAAACTAGGAGCTTACAAATAAGCAAAGCTCTCAATACAACAAAGAAACAACTTAAACTAGTACTTGATCAAAACCGAGAAGTTTTCATCAAGCAGCAAACCTACCAAAGCAAATTTAACAGCGTTTTTCAGAAACAATCTTACACACGGATTGTGCTGCCACGGCTGACAAATTTGAAGAACAAAATTGCTCCCACAGATCTTCTGTGGCCTGCTCTGCACTCTCAGTGGTTTCTGTTGAGAAGGCACCATAGACCGAGTTCACCACGCACCTAGCTGCCTCACGTGCCTCTGGTAGTCGGTCATTTAGCAACTGCGATCCGATTTTGAGAAGTGCTGCTAGCCCGAATTCTTTCATTGTCTCATGCCCCTAGAAAAGGAATCAATTTAATATGAAATTGAACTCAAATAGTAACATTGACATACCTTTAAATGGTTTTAAGGGGTGTTGATTGGGTCGGTTAGGTTAAACCAAATTAAAATAGTCAAACCAAAATTTTACTCAATTTTCAAAAATATAACCAAAGTAAATATCGGTTTGTTTGGTTGAACCGGAATAAGAGAGATTAGAGTTTAAAAGGTCAAAACTCAATACATACACAAATACATTTAATTATTATAAAAATAAGTTGTTGACATTACATGCATTGTTCAATTCCATACAAAATATGTAGATGTTCAAAATATTCAAACCAAAATATAAGTTGTTAATATTATATACATTATATATAAAGCATGGATTTGAACCATATAGAGTTCGGTCTTCTGGGTTTTGAAAAATCTAAACGAAACCAAATATAAAAAAAAACCAAAGGAATTCAAAAATTAAACCAAAACCATACCATTTGATCCAAACCTATTCGGTTTGGTTGAAAACCAAATAAACGGACCCAATGAACACAAATTACAGCTGAGATTAATAAAAGAAGACCAAAGTGGTGCTGTTTCTTACCATCCTTTTGGTGCACTTTGAAATAGCGACAGCAGCTTTAGCCCGAATGCGGAGGTTAGAATGGGTAACAAAAGAGTACAATTTGTTGAGCAAAGGAAGGGGTGAAATGGAGGTGGCCATTGCCTCCAGTGCCTTCTCTGCCTCTTCACATACAAATCGTTTGTCTTGAGATGCTTTCAGTAAAAGCTGCAGCAGCTGTAAATTTCATCAAAAAACAAACTAAAATGTTAACAATATTTCACAAATTGCGTCAGTGTACCAGTCAAGGCTATAGAGTACAGTACTTTTTTTACCAGTCAACAATATTTCACAAATTTTACTCTTTTTAGAATTTTTTTTAATGTTTTTTAAGATAGGTAGAAAATCACTACTTTTGAATGGTCTAGAATTTTTGGATCAAGTGATTTTTTACCTATCTAAAAACAAACTTTTGAATTCTTTTTCCCTTATAAAAAATGGTTGTTTGATTTACCAGACTATCAAATGCCGGGTTTTCTTTTTCTTCTGAAGAAAGAAGCGTGTGGCCAAGGCTAGAGAAGACATCTGTGCAAGCCATTATGGAGGTCTTTATAAGTGCACTTCTTGGATTCTTCATTGTTTTCACAATTACTGCCATTACCTTCTCCCTGATAAAGTCAATAACTCAATATAATATTCCATTCAGAACTATCACTATTTTATCCCTATAGTACACAGAATTTGGATCCCCTAAAATAACTCAAAATTTGAGTTCAGATCCGGACCGTCCGATCTGATTTGGCACAAATATTAAAGTGTCCACATGAATTCCAGATCCTAGTACACATGGTAAGATTTTTCCTATTGTAACAAGCAATGAAAGAAATATGGCCTATTGTAACAAGCAATGAAAGAAATATGGCCTATTGTAACAAGCAATGAAAGAAATATGGAAGGTTATCTGATAATTTCTTTACCAATACCATCTTGTCAAGTATACTAATACAACCAGCCAAACAGATATTCTAACAAATATGCTACGAATTGAAAACCGACATGATATCAAAATAAGGAAAAGAAAAAAGTAAAAGAACTCACAAGATTGGGAGAAGAAGAGGAGTGTTAAATAATGCGAGTCTTCTCACATCATTAAGGGCCCCACAAGCCTTGACCCAGTCTTTCGACTCTAGCTCGATCAACAAATCCTGAAATCAAGATACAAATATATAAAAATCCTTCATAATAAACCTTGATAAAGTTAAAATTAGCTTGATCGATGTTAATCTAGCTCACTTGAATTTAAATTGAACTCTAGCCTCTTGTAAAAGACTAAAAATCAATCTAATTTAGTTTGCATGTAGAATATTATTTCGACATTTGAACAAGCTACACTGAAATTACTGAAATCAGAAATTCAATAACAGAATATTGAAGGCAACCTAAATAATCTAATTTTATTTGCAAAAGAGAGGGATTTTCACATAACCTTCACAAGAAAAAATTTAGCTGATATTAGGGGAAACAACAAACAGGATCTAAATACATCAGAGAGGACTACTTCTCACTCTCAGTGACCTTACTTGCACAGATAAGAAACAATTCTCAAATTTAACTTACGAAATTGCAAAAATCAAGTTTTCTAACCTGGATCTTAATTTCTGGATCCACCAAGGGTTTGAGATCCAGAGAAGAGACGTACTCCACCGATTGCTCTGTGGGATTAGCCGGGATCGCGATCGTCGAGTTCTCGTCGTTCTTGCACGAATCACGATGCACCTCTTCAAGCACCACAGCTTTCGATTTGGCGGCCGGAGATGGAGATCCGATCTTGGCGATCTTTTTAGGCCGTTGGATCTCCTCCGGGAGAGCGTTATCAATCGATCTGAGCGCCATTGATTTTCAAAAACAAAACAAGAGGGAGAAGGGGTTTAGGTGTTGTTGAACTGCAAGTGAGAGAAGTGAGAGGTACGCGGTGAGTTGATTCGAATTAAAACGAGTCGGGTTGAGTATCAGAGTTAGTTAAACCTGGTGTAAGGTCTTACCCACGATACTCCTATGTGGGCCATTGTGATCAGTCAAACGATCGGGTTGAGTATCAGATGTTAGTTAAACCTGGTGTAAGGTCTTACCTAAGATACTCTTATGTGGGCCACTGTGATCAGTGAAACGATCTGGTTGAGTATCAGATGTTAGTTAAACCTGGTGTAAGGTCTTACCTAAGATACTCTTATGTGGGCCACTGTGATCAGTGAAACGATCTGGTTGAGTCTTAGATGTTAGTTAAACCTGGTGTAAGGTCTTACCTAAGATACTCTTACGTGGGCCACTGTGATCAGTTAAACGGTCTTATAAATGAATGCTACATCCCGGAATTTGGACCAATAAAGTAACCCATTTTTTTTTAGTTTGGATATGGACCGTCCGATCTGTATGACACGATAATGGTATCATATGCATTCGCATTCCAGTTTCCACCTCGGACCGGATTCTGATCGGACGCTATGGATGCAAACTTCCAAATTTGCGTTACTTTGTTGCATTGGGACCCTTGTCCTGTGTGTAAAATTCTTTTGGGGTTTGGACACGTGGCAGACACTTTTTTTTTTAGAAACAGATCTCGGTTGAACCTGGTGTAAGATCTTAGATGAGGTAGTCTTATGTGGGCCATGGTAGTAATTGACACGGTCTACATATTAATCAAGGATGTGTTCTGTATGTGAAATTTTTTCAGGAGGGAATAAGGCTGCTTTTTTTTTTTTTGAGAAAAATACCCGTAGGTGTACTTTATTGAATTGAAAGTGCGATTACACAAACTTTGGTTGAAATAGAGCACTAATAGCAACCAAGTGACCTAAGCTACGTAAGGGCAGACAGTTACAAGAGAAGAAAAAAATTTTAAAGTTAAAATAACACGCTAATTAAAAAGAACCCTAAGAGGATCCTGATAGTTCAAGCTCCTGTAGTGAAAAAGGCCTGATCCAGCCGTGTAACCAAACCCAGCTTTGTTGCCAGTCTCATTCCTTGTGGCACCTGCTCGTGTGCTCCAGATGCTCTGAAGAAATTAGCCACCATATGTGGTTGGGTGAGACGTTGCCTGTTTGTGAAGTGTATGGTCGTGTGGACACCCGCTTCGTTCATGAGTGCAATGCATCTCCCAACGTCTTCGCCCGCCCTCCATGATGGTAATTCTTCCACTGAGTTATTCCTAACCGCTTGGACCAGAACTCGGCAATCCGTGAAAATGCTGAACCGGGTTGGTACCGTTTGGTGACAAATTGTGTAACGCAAAGCTTGTATGAGCGCCTTTGCCTCCGCCTGAAGCGGGTCGCTTGCCGTTGTTGTAAGACCCTGCACCTCGACCAGTACCCCCCATTTTTCATAGCATACCATGCCAGTACCGGCTTGTGTTGTTTGATCCCACGATCCATCGATGAGAATTGTATCCGCTCCTGCAGTGATTTCTATCGGCCCTACCCTGTCTCTGTGCTTGGATTTCGGTGTCTCCTCCGTAGTGCATGCCATTGCTTTTGCTCGTATTACAATTGCCTGGGGGGTTGACTTCTTGGCTGCGAAGAATTCTTCATTCCGGGCTTTCCAAAGGCACCACATGAGGTTACACACCGCAATGACTTGTTCGGCATTCAGGTTCCGTGTGATGGAAATTATGGCTGCGGGGAAGTCTGTGGGTAGGTGGTCTATGACCAGAGGGTATTGGGAACAGAACCATGTTGCACGGGATAGATCGCAGAAAAACAATAAGTGCATCAGAGACTCATTCGCCGTTGCACATCTTTGGCATAGAGGCGAAATGGATGTGATCCTTGTGTGGAGTGTTGCGGTGGTGGGTAGACCATTATGTACTCCTCTCCACAAGAAGGTTCTTATGCGAGGCAGTACGCGCTTCCAGGACCAGATGAGCTTCCAAGCCTCCCTGGTTGTGTTGTCATAGGTCTGTGGTGTGGTGTTGTGTAGTCTCAGCATCTCGTAACCATCTTTGGCAGTGTATTTTCCTTGCTTGTTTTGTAACCAAATCAACCTATCCGGTGTCAGGCTGTGAGCGTTTGGTGTTGCTGCCGTCCGCTCGATCTGTGCCAGCGCTGCTGATCCCATAAGTTCCCTAACATCCTCTGCTTTCCACGATCCTACCCCATAGTTGTAAATGGTTGCGACGGTTGCATCACGTTGTGCGTGTGTTGCTATTGTCTGAACTTCCCATTCAGAGTACCATGGCTGGTTCATAACCGGTATTGTCTCTCCCGTGCCTATTTCCCATCTTACTTGCTCTTTGATCACTGGTTTCAACTCCTGAATAGCCTTCCACATCCGGCTTGTGCCAGCTGTACCCTTGTTACCCCAAAATCCCCCTTTTGGGAAATACTTGGCCCGCATTAACTGAATCCAAGGACGGTCATGGTTGGCCGCCACCTGCCAGACTATTTTAAGTAAAAGGGCATCGTTGAAGGTGGCAACATCTCTGATCCCGAGACCCCCTTGTTCGATTGGTATGCAAATTTTATGCCAAGCAATTAGTGACAGAAATCTCTCCTTTCCCAATTTGCCCCAGAGGAATTTGCGCATTACACTCGTCAGTTCTTTAACTGTTTGGTTCGGCAGTTTAGCAATAGACATAAAGTATACGGGTATGGACATAAGCACAGATTTTATCAATGCTAGTCGACCTGCGAAAGACAACATATTTACTTTCCAACCTGCCAATTTGTTGTAGAATTTCTCAACCAAGAGTTTGTGAGTGAGATCGCGGTCCGATCGGCCATGCGCAACGTGCACCCCCAAATATTTCTCACTGTCAGAGGCCATGTGTGCTGTTAGTTCTCCCATAACTGCCATTCGGGTAGGCTCTTCACACAGTGTGCTGAACCAAAGAGAGGATTTGTCAAGATTTATGAGTAAACCTGATTGTGCCGCAAAGGATTGTAATATCCCCTTGAGATGTCTCACTTCTGTTATTGATGCTTCACCCATTATGATTAGGTCATCTGCGTACATTGCATGAGTGATTACTGGTGCCGTTCGGGCCACTTGTATGCCTTTAATTAAACCCGTCGTTGATGCGCTTTCAAACTGTTTGGTGAGGAATTCCATAGATAAGATGAAAAGGTATGGGGACAAAGGGCATCCCTGTCGGAGCCCTCGGGTGGGCTTTATGAAACCATCGCCTTGGCCGTTTATCCTGATAGTAACCTGGCTGTTTTCGAGGCAGTAACGTACTAAGGTGATGAGCTGGACCGGCATGTTTACAGCTCGCATAGCTGCAAAGATAAAAGACCATTGGACTGTGTCGAAAGCTTTGTTAACATCGGCTTTCAGAATGAATGATTGGGCTCGGTAGGACTTCGTGCTAAAAGAGTGGATTAATTCTCGAGCCAAAATGGTGTTATCAGAGATATTTCTACCTTTGAGAAATGCCACTTGGTTTTTTGAAATGATATTTCGCATATGTGGTTGCAGGCGGTTCATGATCACCTTCATCAGTAGTCTATAGGTAATGTTACCTACTGTGATGGGCCGAAACTGTTTAGGTGTGTCGGCTCCTTCTACTTTTGGGATGAGTGTGATGTAGCTTGAGAGCCATTTGTTGTGTATTTGACCGAGTAGTAGTGCATCCTTGAAAGCCTTTAGTAGATCCGCCTTGATCAAGGTCCAGTTATTTTGCAAGAATCGGGCTGAGATGCCATCAGGCCCGGGGGATTTGTCGGGGCCCATGGAGAACAAGGCTTCCCTAACCTCGAGTTCTGTTGGGCATGCGACAAGGTGTTGGTGGGCTAGTGTCGGGATGGTTGCATATGAGTGGGCCGGGAATTGATCGAAATAAGCCGCGTGGTCTGGCCTGTTGCTGCCAATATCCGGAGAGTAGATGTTTTTGTAGTAGGTGACAAATGTTCTTCTAATCTCCGATAGATCTGAAACAATCCGGCCGTCCTCTAGGGTAATGTGTGTAATGGAGTTTTGTTTCTTCCTGTTTGTCGCCACTGCTTGGAAGAATGTTGTATTCCTATCTCCTTCCGTGGTCCATTGTATTTTCGAGCGCTGCTTCCAATACTGGGCAAGTTCATCTTCGGCTTGGTGAAATTGTCTCAGAAGCTCTGTTTCCACTGTCAAGTTCTGTACAGAGGGGTGTTGGGTTTGGTGGACAAGCAGCAGTTGTTGTATCTGCTTCATCCTGTTTTGTGGAATGGGGTTGGTCGTTTCCCATTGTTTGATCTCCTTCTGGATTTGTGTCATGCGTTCGTGCCAGAGTAGCCCCTCAGACCGATGCCACCCTTGCTCGCAAGCCTCTTTAAAACCTTGATGGCCGAACCACCAGTTCTCGACTCGGAAGGTGCGGTGTGTAGGTGGGTTGTTGTGAGTACGAAGGAGTACCGGAGCATGATCGCTGTAGAGACGAGGCAAGTGATTGACATATGCCATTGGGAAGATCTGACTCCATGGCATGGTACAGAGTACGCGGTCTAATCGTTCATGTATGGCTGCTGAGGTATCCTGCTGATTATTCCATGTAAACGCCGGTCCTTTGAAACCGAGATCGGTAAGACCGGTTTCAAAGACGAAATTTCGAAATGCACGATTATTTGCATTGAGTGACTGACTACCACCGTATTTCTCCTCTTCATTGGCAATCGCATTGAAATCTCCAATCAGGCATACGGGTGCTCCCTGATCGATGACTTGTTGAATATATCTCCAAATGTCCTTGTTTAACACGTGTGATGGGTCACCATATACACAAATCAGGTCCCATCTTTGCTGAGCGGGGACACAGATTTTAGCGTGTATATAGTAACGGGTTTGTTGAATGATTTGCAGGCCGGCCTGCTGCCCCCATAAAAGCCAAAGGCCTCCCGACAGGCCCCGGGCCGGTACGTAGGTTGAATTTGGCAACGGTAGGTGCTGCAGGTAATTATTTGATTTCTGGGCTGAGCTTTTCGTCTCCATGATAAATACAATTTCAGCCCTTGTAGACCGGAGGAGTTTGGCCATGAACTGTTTTTTCCGGGGCCCCCCGGCACCCCGGCAGTTCCAAGCTAGAATATTCATGGATGTGCCGGAGGCGACGTATGTTGCGCCTCCAACACTCTTTTTTTGGTTGCTCGAACCAGTTCGGATGTTGCAGCAAACGGTATCACCTGCCCCACTTGGGACCGTGATGTAGGTGGTGTGTCCCCATGTTGTTCTGTTTCGTGTCCTCTGCCTTGGCGTTTGAGGGAGTATGTCTTCTGGGTCTCGGGTTCGGTGGTGGTCACTGTCTCGGGTAAGGTGGGCGGGGTATGGTGGTGCGGCTCAGTGGTTTGAGCGGTTTGGTTGTGGGTGGCGGGCGGTATAGAGAGTGTAAGCGGGGTGGGGATGGCTGCTGAGTTATTAATCCATGGCCGTATTTTTAGTTCAGTCAATGAGGCCATGTCACTTCTGTCTTTGAAACGCGGATCAGTTTTAAGACGGAGCATGCGGACCTTGTCTGAGCAATCCGCGTGGTCATGTCCGGCTATGCCACAGAAGAGGCATATCCGATTGAGCCGCTCGTAAACTATCAGAAGTGGCTAACAACTCGTTTATACTATCAGAAGAGGCATATCCGGCTATGCCGCTCGTAAACTATCTGATTGAGCTTGTGTTATTGGCTTAGAGCTCGTAAACTATGCCACAGAAGAGGCGTAAACTATGCCAACTGGATGACAATAACACAAGCTCTAAGCCAACTCGAATTGGCTAACAACTCGTTTATAAATCATTTAATCAGTCAATTTTCTTAGTTTTAATTATATTTCCGTAAACAGTGCCGGTATACTGCTAATTCATATCAGCTAAGGTAACAGAATATTTTTTTCTTGTTTAGGTCCGGACCGTCCGATTAGAATCCGCACGAATATTAAAGGAGCTACGTGCATTCTACATCAGACCAGATTGATTCGGATTCTGATCAGACGGTTTGGATCTAAACAGAAATATTTTGTTACCTCAGATGATATGGACTCCGAGTGGAGGGTTTTTTTTTTTTTGAAACAAAAAATCCTTTTTAGGATATTTTTTTCTTCAAATTAATTTATATTCCATGCCTATAAAAAAAATGAAGTATTATTCACTACTAGAATCTCCGTTTATACCAACGGTCCTAAAATGGCTTGTTCCAACGGCTACCCGTTGGAATAAGCCCAAAAAACATCATTTCCAACGGCCGCCGTTGGAAATACTACCGTCGCAACAAGCCTCCATGGAAAAACGCAAAAAAAACTGTTATTTCCAAGCGCTACCCGTTGGAAATAGTTTTTTAAGCCTTTTCCATGCGACTGCCGTTGGAAAAGGTACGCATGGAATAGTTTAACACCTGCCCCTGTTAGGATTATTTCCAAGGGATTGTGAACGGGGCCCACTTGAGTATTTCCAAGGATGAATGAGGTGGGCCCCACTTGATTATCTCCAAGGGTTGGCGAACCTGGGACCCACTGAGTATTTCCAAGGATGACTCAGGTGGGCCCCACTTGACTATTTCCATGGATGAATGTGGTGGGCCCCACTTGACTATTTCCAAGGATGAATGTGGTGGGCCCCACTTGACTATTTCCAAGGATGAATGTGGTGGGCCCCACTTGTGTATTTCCAAGGAGACTATGGTGGGGCCCACCGAGTTTTTCCAAGGGGTAGCGAACCTGGGACCCACTGAGTATTTCCAAGGGTAGATCAGGTTATTTCCAAGGGCATCCAAAGTGGGACCCATCTTGTTATTTCCAAGGACACGTGGGACCCACTTGACTTATTCCATGGGTGCATATTTCCATGGAATGTTATTTCGGTGGATAGACCCATGGGAATGCCGTACTAACAGGTGTTTTATCAGTTTGACTCTATTCTGCTGTCCTCCCTGTACCAACCCGGTACTGTTCCATATTCCCCATTTCTCACCCTCACCAAACAAACACAAACACATTGATATCTAATTTGATCGAAAGCATATAATTAGCGGTTACACAGTCATCATACATTATAGTACCAAAATATGTGCAAAACACATTACAAAAACATCTCTGTAATGCACTTGTAAATATACCAGAATATACCCCTGTAAATATACCAAAATATACCCCCACATGTTAACCAAAATATACATTGTAGTACCTAGCTATGCTGATCAATTGTTAGAACTATATATAAGTCCTAACATGCACACATTTGCACTCTAGAATGGCGGGTTCACGTTGAAGCTAGACTGACCGAACCATTGGTTCATCTCAGCTCCATCTGTGGCAAGTTCATCGTTTCCAGGTTGATTTAATAGTGCAGTGAAAGACCCTCCCTGATTTTCTGGTGTAAGACATGGCAGACCCTAAGTACATAATATGGAAAGAACATGTTATTTTATATCAGTTCAATAGTAAGTTATTGGACTGAACTTGGTAATTGGAATCACAAATAACAACAACAGCAAGATAAACCCTCAATGTGGTTATAATTCACCTTTTCTTATTTATAACCCCCCTCCCTCAATTAATTTTTCCTGTCTGTAATTAAAGATCCCCTTTTAAAACTCTTTACTTGGGAGATGCCTGGCTGAGTGTGTGAAGCTCGTTCATGAGATGGTTGAGAGGTGGAACCGTGACCCTAAGCATTGAAAATATGAGCACGTGTGTTATAATTTGGAAATGACAAAAGTACGATACGATTTATAACAGTTACAACATGAATTCTTAAGTAAAAGTAGTTAAATTGTGTACTTGAGACTAAGTTGAACAACAAAATATTTATTTAGTATATAATGCCACTAAGCCACTACATCTCAGTAGCAAAGGCAACACATTACTGTTGTGCAACTACGTCAAAAGAATAACAAATATGTAAGTGTTGTGCAACTATGTCAATAACTTGGGGGGGGGTGACTTAATTTGTGAATTTCTATATAACAATTTTCAATTAATATATATGGCTAATGTAGAAGCACCAATCAAACCTTACTAGATTGATGAATTTTATAATCACTATGGCTAAGAAGTAATAAAATTTTCTAATGTAGCAGCAGCACACAATTGTACAAGTAATGAATATGGCTAATGTAGAAGCGCCACACAAACCTTTCTTAATGTGCTACACAACACAGGTTTCACATAGATGATATGATGCTTTTAACAAGCAACTTATAACCAAAGTGTCATATTAGAATCTGTCAACACAGCAACCTAAATTCAAATCCATAAATTAGTCATAAAATTTGTCATAATTACCTGTTCAGTGGGCACTTGTGACCCTATCATGGAAAATAATTTTTTGATGTAGAAGTCATATTGTGCTAGTTCTCTTTTCCGCTCGGCCCTTTCCTCAGCTTGACGACGATCACTGTCAGCCAAGAGCTCTTGTAATTCAGCCCGAGATAAGTTTCTCTCCTCTCCAGCGTTTGTCAGGCCCGAAACAGAACAAGGTGTGTGGTTGGGCCTGGTTTGTTTGTTTGCTTTTTGCACCTTATCGTCAAGCATACTTCCAAATCCTCGCACCCGGCCATGGCTTGCTCCGCCTACAGCTGACAAGAACATGGTGCTCTCATCCATGCTGGAATTGGCCTCATCAGCAATCATGTCGTTTACTTTTTGCTATGATTTGCAACATACGATAAATATGTAATATTGTTAAATTCAGTTAAAATAGCTACTATGTTCTGATAATTCATAGTGTGCACATGAGTGGTGAGCTACCTCCCTTTTGCATTTCTTCCAATTATTCTTTCTTTCTTTTTCCAGTTGTGTTTTTTGTCGGTAACTAATGCTATGCTTAATGGTTTACATTGAACATCACATACCTGATTGTGGTACCTTTTTTGGTCATGCAATATTGATATAATAGATTGCTAAATTTATGTCATTTGAGGCGTTGCAGTTGAGGTTTGATAGTGATTGTAATATATGCAAGTTATTAAGTCTATTTGGATGTGGGTTACCATGAGCAGCCATACAATGGAATTTTGACTAGAGACAACAACATTTACCACCGTAAACATATTACCAGGGAAGTAACGTGTTTACTTAAAATAATGTACTAAGGTATGACATTTCAGCAAATATATGTACAGATTACCACTTACATAGACTGATTGTGTTTGTTCATTTGTAAAATGCAAGGAGGCGATGTCCAAAGCTTCAAGCTGTGTGTTAGCCTCGGTTGTACTTGGATCAATTACCCCATTAGCCTCATTGAGATCTGCTGGTCCAGACTCCACCGCAGCGGCGGCAGCGGTGACAGCGGCCGCAGCGGCAGCAGCTTCCATTTGGGCAACAATTGGTGATTTGCCATTTTCTTTAGCACAATGAAGATGGATGAAAAGTGCCCTCATTGGTGGCTGTTTTCCATTATTTAATTCTGTCTACACATGAAAAGGAAAAAACACGGGGAACATGATCAACTATTGTGTCCTTAATTACAAATAGTTTTAATTTGCAAAGGTGATAATGAAGCATACCAGTTTTTCCAAGTGCTGATGTGCACTTGCTGATCCCCCGTGGTGGGAGATTTTGGGTCCAGTCTTTGTGCGGTTAACCTTGTTTGTTTTACTCAGTCCTTGCCACTCCTCTGTGGCAAAGATATCACAAAGGCCGTGCCAATTGTTATGGTCAAGGCACCAATGTGGGATGCATGTCTTCCATGCCTGTTTGTTATTGCCAAATTTTTTTAAGCAACTGTCCCTGGCCTCGTGCAGCTCCTCGGTGTATCTTTTTGCTGCTATGGCATACAGAACATTCCGACAATGGAGGGGATCTTCATCTTCACGGTACCTAAACTTCTTCTATAAAAAGAGAGGAGTGTATTGCTTCAATTGGCTGTACATGTTGTAAAAATTGATAAAAATTACATTAGTGATGTTGTTTGCCATGTGAAGGATTGTAGTCTTGTACACACTGACCCAAATGAATTTTTAGTTGTAATTTTGTTTAAAATCTGTCAATGGGTGTATTTAGCAAGAAATGCAGTTTAGTAATGTACAATTTCAAACTGCACCCTATTACAAACAGCCCCAAACTGACGCAGTTCTAGAATTACAGTTTTGGTGATTTTCGGACCCATTAAATGTAGATATTTCCATTAGCATTAGTATGACAGTTGTAATTGTTGTTGTAAAAGTAGAAATTGACCTCAGCAGTTGATGTATTGTGTTCTAATTCCAAGCATGAAAACATATTAAAAGACAGAGTACCAGAAATATGAACTCAATATTGTTCTTCGTGGTATTGTCGAAGGCATGGAAACTCCTTAATGGCCCGGGCATGTGGTTCAGCACAAGTCTATTGATAGAAAGGTGAAGTATGAGCATGGGATTTTCATTTTATTTACAGGTCCTAAAAGGAATTCTGATACAAGTCCAATGGTCAAACCTGATCAAGTAGGGAAATACTCCCTTTTTTTCATATTTTCAAAATTAGGGACTTGCATGCTTTTTCTCATTGGATAACAGGATAGCTGATGAAATGCACCATTACTACAGAAAAGTGGGGACTTTAAGGCTTATTTCCATATTTTAAATAATCAACGTGGCTGTTTTGCATAATGGTCAAAAATATTTTGTGTGACTCGTCAATTGTGATTATTACAATGAAATGTCATATGGAAATAATCAATTGATCCAGTTGAGCAAGTACTCGTGCATTATTAATTAAATAAATATGTCTTTTAGCTGAACTACTTGTATTACACCCAATTTTGGCACAGATACACAATTAACACAATTATCATATGTGTTCAGTTCTTGAAAATTTAGGGTTACTAATCTAAACAAAATGAAACCATTAGATTATAGCAGAAAATAATGCTCGGATCACATGCAGCAGAACTCTATTCAATATATTTTGAAAGGAGAGATACTTAAAAGTGTTGCATTCTAAGAACATTAAGTATGGAATAGTGTAATAAGGAAGAGTGACCTGGTGATTGCTGCTGTTATCTCCTGTGGACGACTTTTACAAGTGAACGCACGATCCGAGATTGGCCAGATGATGGGTCGGTCTTCCAATATCTCAGTCGATCTTCTGATGATTCCAGGGCCTCGCCCCTTTTTCTTTGGGGGTTCACTTGTTGTAATTTCGCCTTCTGCACCAGCAATTGAACCCTCACCAACCATGAGTGGTTCCTGTGTTTGACGGCTTCTCTTCGTTCCCTTTTTAGAATATGCCCTTCTTAGAACAGTCTTTCTGGGAGCCATCTGATAGATGATAAAAAATAAACATTGACGTGATATATAATTTGAGTTTTTGATAAATAGCATGATAGCCTGTTGCATTAATATGAAACAGTCAACTTCAACAAATTATGCAAAAGGGTTGGCTCACAGTCAAGTACTCACTATAGCAATAACAGAAAGAGGACACAATAAGAACTGAAATCTCTAAAATCTAAACTAAACTATAAACTATTCACATTTACATTTTAGTAAACTAAACTGACAAGGGTTATCACAGTCCAATATCTCACAGTCAAGTACTCACATTTAAAATCTAAACTAAACCCTGACAAGGTATGTCACACATTTTAGTATGAAACCTCTAAAATGTAAACTATTCACATTTACATTTAGGCACTAACAGAAAATCCGAACCTTTTACCACTAATGCAATTTTTACAGTCAAGTGCCTCTGACAAGGGCAATTTTTACAATTCAATTGTCGTGTAATTTCAAAAACATTTATGAACCAAAAACACACACAGACAAAAATTGTTTGTTATTGTTATGGAAGAGGCCGATGTCTTATATATAATAAAAACCACACGACAATTGAATTGTAGCAGTCGGGAAGAAGGTTCTTAGTCTGTACAAATGGGACTTTAAAATTTAATTGCTCCATGTTATATATGAAGGGTATATATCTGACTTCTGCACAGGCTTGGGTGTAGTATCAATTAAAATTTATATATGTCCAGTTTGTCCATGTAGGTTTTGTAGCTAGGATGACATTAAATAAAGTAGCAAAACATGGAGCTAACTTGGTAAGCAACATATACAGCTACCACATGTCACAGTACCAGTTCATACATGACCTTAAACTCTTTTCTGGATATTTTGATGGCTTTGTTTACATACATGACCTATAATATACACATATTAGAAAATAAGTTGGTGAAGCAATTAAGTTCTGAATTCTAAGATGAACTTCACATGAACTCCATGAGCATTTACAATTAAGTGTAATGTTTTTGTGCAGGTTTACTCCAATTATTTGAATTCCGATCAGCACTACAATTTGTATTCAGTCAGCAGCATGAAATCGAAATCAATGGTTAGTTCTCTCTTCCTTACAGCTACTTACCGGATCACTCAGATAATTTGCAAAAAAACCCTTGAACCAAATGTTTATATCCTTTGCTATAAGAATTTCAATAAGAATTTCTAGTAAAAGGTTTATATCCTTTGCTATAATTAATGTATGAGCCTGTGTCTGTCGTATCAGTTGATCCCAATTTAGCTTAAATTCTGGTAGTATCTGAACTTGTCAGCACAGGTTGTTTACTGTTTCAATTGATGCTTAAATTTCTTGGCACCCCATTGAAAACCTAAGAACCTAAATTGTTGCTCAATATGCAAATCTGGACATCAAATAAGCATCAAAGCCCTAATTTGCAAATCTGGACATCAAATATGCAAATCTGGACATCAAACTATAATTTCAAAACCCTAATTTGGAACAATAACTTTAGCCGGATTATTAAACATAAAATTAAGCCAAAAGGCCAAATTAAACCCTAAGTGACAAAATGTTGAACGTAAAGGGGAAAATAATAAACCCTGAACAAAAATAGAACCTTCAGTGAACCATAATCAAACCCTAGATTGAAATTTATGTTGATTATAAAACCCCAAGAAAGAAAACTAAACGTAAAGGTGAAACAAGAACAAAATGGGACCGAACCAAAAACTAACCTTCAGTGAACCAGAATGAAACCCTAGATCTTGGATTTATGTTAATCCGCAAACCCAGTTGGGTGGCCGTCGTCCTTAACCTGCAGCCGTCGTCTCCGAAGTGAGTGGGTTTCGTCAGCTAGCTTCGGATTTGTTTGTAGAGCAGCATTGGGCGACACGATAATGAGGGCAAAGTTGAGGGCAGGAGACCCCCAATTTTGCGTGAACTTAAGTAGAGGGCAAATTTTGGGGGAAATAGAAGGCGGCATATTTTTGTTTTGGGGGGAAAGACGAACTTCTCTCACTCACCGGGATGGGGGGAAATGAAATTTCGGAACAATTAACAGAGTAGCTTCAGCTTCGTGCAGAACTAAGAACTCTGAAGATGAACTGCAAAATAACGTATAGTGCGCTGTAGTACGTGAAAAATGCTCTGCGTATATGGAACAATTGGGAACCTGGATCTCTGACTGTGATGGACTACAATAAATCCGCTGTTATTTGAGAAGGATAACAGGACCCTGTAACTCCGATAACTTCACAATATTGTTACTTGAGATTCGCGTATGAAGAACTTTAATGATTGGGATAGGAATAACAGCGTTTTGTATCCATTCGGAATAACAGCGGATTATATTTGATGATGGGCAGAACCTAAATTGTGAGGGTTTCAATTTTATTTATTATGCTAAAACAATTAGGATATTTTAAAATGTGTCTAATGAAAATGATATTGTAAATTTTATACCAAAACTAATGCTATAAACGTTTTGAGGCATTATAAAAAATATTTAACACATAAAATTGTATAGTTGTACCTATATGTTTCATTAATGACTTGTGTCATGCATTATCAACATAGAACAACAACTCTTGATTAATTGTACAATGAAGGAACAAAGACAAACGGCGTCTTTATGTTGATCGAACCGTTCAAAATAAAGAGTGTTGCATTTATATCAATGTCGGTGAGTTTGAACTTATTTGATGTTCATTTGCACATCCATCCAAGCGACGGATTGTCGTAACATCGTAGGGCTACAATTATTATACATTGGATCGAAGGTTATAAATATCAGAACTCTCATTTTTTTTATTATTAAGGTTCGTAATACCAACTTGATCATTTAAAAAAAAATTAGACGTGATTTCACTGCAGATCGACCGTTGATCGGTCATACGAAAATCAACGGTCAACAAGCACTGGCTCAATTTGAAGAGGGTAAAAATGATAAAATTCATTAAAAATGACAAAATTGATATGATTTGTAAATATAATATGTAGGGCTACAATTTTTATATTTTTTTGAATTTTTTTCATATTTTTTTGGGTACTTGCATTGCAATCAGATTATGGCTGTACACTATAGGCCGTATGATCTGTGATGAAGGGTATGCATTTATCAATGGACTCCTCCGTTTCAAACACAACAAACCAATGTTGAAATTCTCTGAGGTAAAGTAATATTTCTTATTACATCCGGGCCAATGTTAGTCGTTGGATTCTTTAATTTTGGTGCAGAATTAGAATCAGAAGGTCAGGATGTAATTTGGAGATTATGTTACCTAAGAGAGTCAATCAGCGAGACAGGTGAGGTGAGTGAATGCTATACCCAGAAAGCAACTTAGTCACTTAGCATTTTTTTTGAAAATTTGGATCGAAAGCACCCCCTCTCCACGCGAACGGAGTAGGTTCGATGTTATCCACGAGGTTCAACGAGCATGAAGACCGTCCGATCTAACTTAAGATTGTGCTCACGAAAATTGAAACAGAGATGCACGAAATTTGAAGCGTTTCACACGAATCTTAAAAAAATCGATGGTGACTAAACCCGTCGAACCAGAGTAGGTTCGATGCCCATCGGACCTACTCTCAAGTGCCTCTCCACTCCTCTTCTCTCCACCCCCTCTCCACTCCCTCCCTCCTCTCTCCCGACCATTTCCCTCTTCTAAATCAAAGATTTCCCTCTTCTAAATCAAAGGCTCCATCCCGGCTCCTCGTCTTCCCCTGATCGACCGTCGAACTACGAAAGCCGCCGCCTCTCCACTCCCTCTTCTCTCCACCCCCTCTGAACTCCCTCCCTCTTCTCCCCTGACCATTTCCCTCCTCCAAATCAAAGGCTCCATCGATCGGAGAACACCCCCAAGAGTTCTCAATCGATCGCCGCAGTGTTCTCAATCGCTCTCTCCGAGTTAAACCCCACCGCCGCAGTGTTCTCAATCGATCGGAGAACACCCCCAAGAGCCACTCTTCTCACACTGGTCGGATCGACGATATCCGTGTAAGTAAAGCCTCCTTCCTTTGGATTTTGTTTTTTTTGTCGATTGCTCGTCTGGTTTGGGGTATTTTTCAATTTAGGGTTTAAGCCGAGATAATTCTTGGTTTGAGCGTCTTTAGGGTTTAAATGCAAATTACTGATTCGGGCCTGACAAATAGTTTCACAATGTTCTGTTTAGGGTTTAAGTTGTAAGCTGATCAGGAATTGTTTCACAATGTTCTGTTTAGGGTTTAAGTTTCACAATGTTCTGTTTAGGTTTTAAGTTGTATAACAGGTGCATTGTTGTTGTTGCTTGTTTGTTTGTTTAGTTGCTAATTTGTTGTATTGTTGAGGCTTGCTTGTTCGCTCAATTGCTAATTAGTTGTAAATAAGTTCTTGAATGTGCTTTAGAATTTCATACCACGATTGCATGAGTTATTGTAAGGAGCATGAACATATATTTTAGAACTGAATTGTGACATAACTTGAAGAGCTTTACAGCAAAATAAGACTGTAGCATGTGCTAGTTTTATATTTTGAGATTAAAGCATCAAGATGCATGATCATATCTTTTTATAGCAAAAGTCTGAAAATGAAGTATGATGTTCAAATTGAGCATTTAGTTAAGTTATAATTGCATTGGGAGCATTTGAATGAAACAGTGGGTTATAGTGGAAATATGCATTGTATTTCTTAGTTGAATCAAATGGATGCATGAGCATATATTCTAGAACAATTTTCGAAACTGAAATGTGATATGTCTTTGGAAAGAAAGGAGTCCGACAATGGTATTGTTGTACGTAAATTATGTTGAAGTGTAAGGAACATAGAAGTGACACCTCCAAAATAGTTAATCACAGTGAGAAATTAGGAGTTTAACCCACTGTTTAGCTATCTCCTGCTGGTTCAGCCTTTAATTACTCCTAATTAGGAGTTTACTCCAAAAAATAGAAATACTTGGTTTCACTCACTTTTTCTTTCAACTTGGTTTTTCTTATATTAAAAATACTTGTGTGCTTTTGCTATATTGTTTCTTGGATTTTATCATGGAAAGCATATAGGAAAAAAAGAAGGGGACATAGCACACGGGTTTATAAACAACAATTTTAGTTTAGTCCTCCTGACACAACAATATTACTAAACATTTCATTTTGCTAATTCAACCTCTGGTTTATCGAAAAAGTTGATTTTTTACATAAGTTTTATGTGTAATGCGCATGTACTTCGGGAACCTGTAATCAGATTTGAGGTAAGTGGGAGACATGGAAGAGCTTGGCTAAGATGTATACAACCATAATATATATTTTTGCTTCAATAATAATTCCAAACAGGAGAACTATATATATTTTAAAAAAGAGAATTACAGTGCCACCCATGTCAATATGTCACAAATTCTTTTTACGTTTGTATTTAAAATTTAGAATTCAAACTATTAATTTTTTTCCTGAAAGATTCGATTATCCATGTAAAGTTTTATAATTATAGTTTAATTTCTAATAAGATCAAAAGTCCATAAATGTAAGTGTTATCTTTTTTTGACTTCCTTATATCCCGTGTTGACAATTTATTCTAAACTCATGCATTCAGAATGAGTTGTGAACACATGCATTTAGACAATACATATTGTGTTGTTAAAATTTTCAAAACAAAAATATATTATTGTTAAAAAATAAATTAGAGATCATAGGCAAAGAAATTCCGCAAGACTGAATTCTTTACTCGGTCCAGACTTGATCAAAATCAATATTGAAGTTTGTGTTACGGCCATGTGATTTGGACTCAAAATTAAAGTTTGTATTGTTTTGATGCAATTGCATTCAATTATTAGTCCCCACAGCATATGATTTGAACAGCTCAAAAGAAAAAAAAACATGCTCTAGTCAAGTCTTCTACTGTGTCTCTGTGTGCATGTCCTATGCATGATGCTTTCACATGCTATGTCCCCTTCTTTGTTGTTGGGTGATAAGTATATAAGAAAATCACATGCTATGTCCGCGCACTACATCATGTCCTATGCATGATGCTATGTCCCCTTCTTTGTTTCTTGCGGTATAGTACACTATGTCCTATGCATGATGCTATATAAAAAAACATACTTGTGTGATTTTATCATGCATATAGTACACTTTTTCTTTCAACTTGGTTTTTCAACTTTGTATATATGTATATGTTTACAGTTGTATACATTCTATAGTTGTGCATCTGAAATAAGACTAAATTAGTTCTTTCCATATTCTGAAAACTAGCTGTAGTTACTGTCACCTCTGTAAATTTGGCAAGAGAAGGGTCTTTATGCATACTTCAAATAAATAGTCTTGTCAGACTGGAATGAAATAGCGGAGTGCTATCTTAAATTTATAATTTCTAGTATTCAGGGCATAGAAAGAATTTCTGTTTAATTGAAAAAATAAATATTAATGTATGTGTTATATTTAACAGATTAAATGGATAAGGATGGTGGTGCTTGCACGAAGGAGTCCTTGCACAGACGAAAATCCCCGAGACTCAATCCGAGTTGCTCCACAAATGCTTCACTGCCCCCAAGGCCTCCGCCGAAAACTACGAGTAATCCGTCTGTCACAAAGCAAGTACAGTAAGAATCAGAGGGTAGGCACGGCCGCATGGTACGAACACGTTCGGGCGCTCGAATATGGATGGGTCCAAGACCTCCTCGGGTAGTGAGGAGTGCAGTCCCGTCACAGACCAAGGCCGCAGCACCGCAAATTTCCCAGCCACCGGTTCAAACTGAGCAATCAGCTGCCCAGTCACTGTCAGCTGCTCAGCCGCCGTCTTCCCGGTCACCTCCTCGGGGAGTGGGGAGTGCAGACCCGTCGGGGTCCAAGGCCGCAGCACCGCAAATTTCCCAGCCACCGGTGACTGAGAAGGATCTTTCTGCTGCCCAGTCACTGTCAGCTGCTCAGCCGCCGTCTTCCCGGTCACCTCCTCGGGGAGTGGGGAGTGCAGACCCGTCGCAGCTGAAGGCCGCAGCACCGCAAATTTCCATATCCCCAATCCAGACCGAGCAATCTGCTGCCCAGTCACCGTCAGCTGTTCAGACGGGTTCTTCATGGTCACCTCCTCCGGTAGTGGAGATGCCTCATATGTCACAGACTAAGAGTAATGCCGGGTGGCCAGATTCCCAGCCACCGGTTCAGACAGAACCAGATTCGACCCGAGACTCGACATGGCCTTCGTGGGATGGTACTAACCGATCACCAAACATGGAAAATTGGGAAGGTGCTGAACTCTCTCCCAATCAGGGCTGTGCTGACCAGTCATCGGAACCCTCTGACGAGCAATGTCAGGATGGTCAGTCAAGCGAACCACACTTTTATGCCGGGGTTGACGATGGCGGTAGGAGGTGCATATTGCGTCGGCCCCTTAGAGAGTGTCGTGAGGCCTTGGCAGCCTGCGGGCAAGAGCTAGTTGAGTCGGCATCTGAGGTGTCTGCTGGCCAGAATAAAAGAAAGAGAAATAAGGAGAAAAGTGATGTCCGGTGTGGGCGGGGTCTTGTAAAGCCTCGTGACCCTGCGGCACCAGGTGACCGACCAGAACTGCTGGTTGTTGGTGACGGGGAGTTCACGTCCAGGCCCATGTGCACAAAGGTGATCACCACAATACGGATTCTGACTTTGGAGAACTTACCCGGACCGTTTAGGTCGTACAAAATGTTTCCTACGAAGGCGAGGTTGCTAATCCTACAACAGTTCATGCAGAGGTATTCGTGGGGGCATGAGGAAGACATCAAGCGTTGTCTTGATGTCTTCGAAAACATAGCGGCAGAAGCATATTCGCGTGAACTGACAGAAACAAGAGCCACGTGTAAGAAGAAACATGGAGTAGATAAGGAGGTGTGGAAAAATCATCCTCCAAGATGGTGCAAGAACGTAGAAGCATGGAAGAGCTTGTGCGATATTTGGTCGACAACAAAATGGGACCAAATATCGACCACCAACCGAGAGAACAGAACTAAATCACCTGACGTGGTATACCATGTGGCGGGATCCAGGAGTACGTACAAGCACAAGCAAGCACTGGTAAGTAAAAAACACCCTTCTGTGAATTTTTAATATTTCTCTGCTAATGTAAAAAAAAACACACCCTTCAATGCTATTTTAATATTTCTCTGTTAATGTAAAAAAAAAATAAAAGCCAGTACTTGATGTCAATTGGACAAATTTTAGATATCCGAGACAGGTCAGTCGGTGGGATTGCTGGATGTTTTTGACCGAACACACACGAGGCGTTCGGAAGAAGGAAAGGTGTACGTCAACACGCGTGCACAGGCAGCAGCGGTAAGCGTTTATAGCATTGACATTGGCAAAATCCTTTCACCAATAAGCAAATAATATACTCCTTACATATGAATTAGGACTTGACATATATTTGTAACCAATGCAGGAAAGCTTCAGAAATAGTAAGGCGGTCCATGGTGATAAAAAGAAAGAGTATGAACTGTGGGAGGAGGTTGTCAAAGGAGAGGATAAGCGAGGCCGGCTATTCGGCTTTGGCAACAAGTCAAGGACGAAAGAAGCCACCCGAGTGTTGGAAACAGTTGAAGCTTCTTTTGAGAACCCTACAAAGAGCACCGCCACATCAGCTGACTCACAACCGAGGAAATACACAGAGAATGAGGTGTCGCATTTACTAGCAGCTGAACGAAAGGAGTTTGCTTCTTCATTAGCTGCTCAACAAGAGCGCCACAAATCTGAAATGGACGAGATGAGAAAACACAATGAGTTCATAAGACGGTGTTTTGGACAGCTCTTCATTGCTCAAGGAATTGATCCTCCACAGTTTAATGCAAGGCCATTTATACTCAGTTTCTAGAGTTAATATGTTAATGCAATTGCATTTTCAAGCATCATTGCAGTTATTCATATTTTCCCTTGTTTTATAGGGGTCAGGGTCGGCGGGCACTGCTGATGATGGGCACTGCTGATGATGGGCACTGCTGATGATGGGCACAAAGAAGTCGAAGAAGATGCCCAACCATCAACCACCATTGCCGGAGGTGGAGAGAACCCACCCCCATCGCCGACCAATACTGCTAGGGGGGAAGAACCAACTCCCTAAATGTTTTGAGTCTGCTAGTAAAAAACTATGTCAACTGTGACTTGCTACTCTATAGTTATTGTAATAATTCTAATATATATACTCATCATATGTGTTCAACTGTTTGAAGTAGGATGTATTTATCTGTTAACTGCTATGGTTCAAAGAATGAACTTATGCTATGGTTAAATTAGGTCCTCAGTAGATAAAGGAGCTGATGAACTTATACTATGGTTGACTTATTATGTGGAAAAAAAATTTCTGTGAATTTGTGCTATTGTTAATAATTACAATAGCTTATTATGTTGTATTGGTTCCAAAGAATGGTTACAATTTATGCGTACAATCTGGGTACGCAACAAAAAACAGATTTTACTCAAAAAATGGTTGCCACTATTTCCGTCGGTATAGCGACAGAAATACCTTAACCTATCCCAAACAATCGCCCCCGCCGCCTCGCTTTTGAAATCCATCGCCATACCTTAACCTTGTTTGTCCCCTTCCTCTCATTAGTTGGCTCTGGGCCCTTGTTTTTCTGTCCCCTCCCACTGTCGTGACCTTATCAAGTCAGATACTCAGTTGTAGCCGTCGCAGCCCCTACAGGTATATCTGTCCCCGTTTTTTCCTTCATTCTTTCAAATCATTCAATTTTACTGTGATGAGCTGAGTTTAGGGTTTTCCTGTGGACGAGTTAAATGAACTGCTTATTCTTCTATCAGAATCAAGGCTACAGTGCAACGTGGATAAAGGAAGAGGGGTAGCTGAACAATAAATTGCTCATTTCTGCTTCTCTATCAGAATCAAGTCATCTTTGGTCAGTTTTGCTTCCTTTTTCAAATGCTCAGTTTTGCTTCTTTATTCAGCCAACATATTTGAGGATAAATGTCAAATTTGAGGTTGTATCACGAGGTTGGAGCTGAAAACTAGAACTGTTAAATAATAGTTTAATCTCATTTTTGGCAGAAAACAAGAACTGTTTAGTAAAATGGCCACTGATCGGGAATGGATGTACAAACAACATACTAATGGGAGTCTTGCTCCCAATTTCATTGCTGGTGTGACTGAATTTCTCGAAACAGCATTATCGAAACCTTCGGTTGTGAGTGTCGACAGTGATGGAAGGCAGTGCATACCGTGTCCGTGTCAAAGATGTGACAACCTCTTCACTAAAGACGTGGAAACCGTCGAACTACACCTTTTTCAGTTTGGATTTTGTAACCTATATCATGTTTGGTACAAACACGGGGAATCACATCCAGGAGCGATGCCACCAAGTCCACCAACGAGCAATGCCACTGATCAAATGGGTGACATGGTAAGGGATGCTGCTGGTCAAGAATTTGACTGGAATGAAGTACAACCTACTGGAGCTGCCAAAAAATTCTTCGATATGATGCAATCATCCAATACACCGCTTTGGAATGTTAACTCGGCGGGGGATTTGAAATGCGAGACACACACCGTCTTGTCGGTTGTGACACATGCCATAGCTTTGAAGTCGGAACATCAATTGAGCCAAAAATGTTTTGATGATATAATGGGTCTAATTAAAAGCACTCTCCCTTCTGGTGAAAGAATGCCGGAAAATTTCTACCAATCCAAGCGGTTAGTTCAAGCAATGGGCATGGAGCATCAGAAAATAGATGTATGCCCAAATTTTTGTATGCTATATTACAAAGGAGATAACAAGAAGAAGACACGGTGTGATGTTTGTGGCGAATCAAGATACAAGCCTCCCGGACCCAATAAGAAGGCAAAACCCGTTCCAAAAAAGATACTCCGTTATCTACCTATCACACCGCGATTGCAAAGGATGTACATGTCCGCCAAATCTGCCCACAATATGAGGTGGCATAAGGAGGGTGTGCGGGTCAAACCCGGGTTTATGGTGCACCCGGCGGATGGTGAGGCTTGGAAGCATTTCGCTCGAAAACATGCCAATTTCGCCGAAGAGGCGAGAAATGTTTGGTTAGGGTTAACCACGGATGGATTCATGCCCTTCAACTCGAGTGCGGCTCCATCTTCATGCTGGCCGGTCTTTGTTTTTCCGTATAACCTACCACCTGAGATGATAATGAAAGAAGATAGCATGTTCCTTGCGCTGGTAATCCCGGGACCAAAGCATCCTGGTCGGGACATTGACATTCTTCTCGAACCTTTAATCGACGAATTGAAAAATTTGTGGTTACATGGAGAGATGACATGGGATGGTTATAAAAGAGAAAACTTCGAGATGCATGCATCACTACTTTGGACGGTGAGTGACTACCCTGCTTACGAGATGCTATGTGGGTGAGGTACAAAAGGTCGGTTGGGGTGTTTTTATTGCATGGATAAGACAAAGGCCTTTCAACTTTCTCATGGTGAAAAAGCATGTTGGTTCGACTGTCACAGGTGCTTCTTGCCTCCGGACCACCCATTCCGTCTTGATACGAAGAATTTCATAAAAGACAGAGTCGAGACTGATGGGCCACCACCAAGATTGACGGGAGAGCAGTTGCTCGATATAGTGTCTTTGATCCCAGATATTGAATGGGGTAAAGGGTCGGAATTACAACAGATTCCAGGTTATGGTGTTACCCACCATTAGCAAAAGAAGAACATTTTTTGGAGTCTACCTTATTGGAAAGACAATCTGGTACGGCATAATATTGATATGATGCATATGGAGAAAAATTTCACAGAAAATTTGTTATACACGCTTCTAGGCAAGGGTGGCAGAACCAAGGATAATGAAAAAGTTAGAAAGGATTTGGCTCTTTATTGTGATCGTCCCAACCAACACCTAATTCCGTCTGAAACCAACCCGGGAAAGTTGAAAAAACCAAAGGCACCATTCGCACTCGATCCCGATCAAAGGAAGGTTGTTTTAACATGGCTCAAGAAGGTAAGGTTTCCCGATGGCTACGCATCGAATTGGGATAGGTGTGTTAACCTAACCACTTGCACCCTCACCGGTCTTAAAAGTCATGATCTACATGTGTTCATGGAGCGCCTCCTCCCCGTTGCATTTCGGGACTTTGTTCCGGATCCCGTATGGGATGTTTTATGTGAGATTTCAGCATTCTTTAGAGAGATTTGTGCCAAGGAGCTTGATACATCCCGTTTGGCACAATTAGAAGCGGGTATCATCGTCACAATGTGCAAGGCGGAAAAAATTTTCCCGCCTGGTTTCTTCGATTCGATGGAGCATCTTGTGGTGCATGTAGCATATGAGGCTAGAATGGGTGGGCCTGTGGGCTCCCGATGGATGTATCCATGTGAAAGGTTTGTTTTCTTTTCAAAAGAACGGAACATTTAGCTTACATATTGCTTATACTTGTAAACTATACTTAGACATGTACCTAACAACCCTAAACCATTGATGCAAATACAGGCGCAACAAAGAACAAAGGATGAGAGTCACGAACAAGGCACAAGTTGAGGGTTCAATTGTCGAGGCTACAATTGCCAAGGAAATTGGTACATTTTCCTCCCACTATTTTGCAGACAAATCTAACATAGAGTCTTCGGGGGTACATCTATCGATATTCGATACTCCGGGCCGTACCATGGGCAGAGAAAGACGGAGGCCTCTCAGTGACGAGGATTGGAAGGCTGCGCACACCTATGTCGTCCTCAATTGTCCAGAGATCTCGGAGAAGTACATGGGGTACAATCTTTATAATTTATTATGATTTTAATGTTTTGAAAGGTATCTATTAATAATCTACCAACATTTAATTTCTTTATATGTTGGATTGTGCAGAGAGTTTGATACATGCATGCTCAACTCTGGAGTAGCCACAAGCCCACATGATTTGCCAAAAGTTCGTCAAAATGGGTTCGCAGATTGGTTACGCAAAAAAGTACTAAATTCCCGTGAAGATTGCGATGACTACATCCGAATGGCAGGAGTCACACCTAGCAAACAAGCATACTTCTACGATGGGTACGAAGTCAATGGTTATCGATTTCACACACAAACATATGGGCAAAACAAGGCTACTCAAAGTAGCGGTGTTTGCATCAAAGGAGAGATATCGGAGAATGACATACCAACCGACTACTATGGTGTTCTCCAAGAGGTCATAGAGCTAGTATATGATGCCCAAAGGGTAGCTATCTTTAGGTGTGATTGGTTCGACATAGTAAACGGTGTAAGGGTGGACCAAGAACATGGAATTGTGGAGGTTAAACATACTTCTCGACTTGCAACTTATGAGCCGTTTGTATTAGCAGCTCAAGCTACCCAAGTGTGCTACCTACCTTATGCATCGGAAAAAGCAAATAGACGCCCATGGTGGGTGGCGATGAAAGTAAGCCCGAAAACAAGGTTTCGTGAAGAGGGCGCCGATGCAAACATCGAATTTTACCAAGAAGAAATGCCGGATAATCCAATCTCGGCACCAAATACACGAGATTTTGATTGGGATGGAATGGTCCTTGGAGCGGACGAGTTCGAACTAGTAGACGATCCAACTTCAATTCCGCCAACAACATCAAATGCACCACAATCAATGGCGAGGGACGGAAATGACGAAGATCATGACATGGAGCAAGAGTATCACAATGATGAAGAAGATTCGTGGGAATCCGATTATTCCGAGCAATCCGATCAAGAATATTAATTGGTTAAGCAATAGATGTATGTGTTACTTTTTGCATTTGAATTTTTACATTATATTTTTTTGTTATATTCTAGGGAATTGGGACACCAAGATTGAATTGAAACATGATTAATTAGTTGCTGCAATCTTGAAGCTAATTTTACTCACCCTCATTTGCAGGAGTACACAAGAGACAATGTTGCTTGCTGCCACAATGTTTTCTATCAATTCAATATTGCTTGCTGCCAAAATGTTTTGTATCAAAATTTCATATATAGGGTTATTCCAAATACCGAAATTTAAGTTTTCAATATAATGTTTCAATTTAGCACAATTAAATCTTGCTTGCTGCTGTGATTTGTTTATTTAGACAATTCAAAGGGAGATCTAAAATATACACAATGATGCTGTCTCCAGGAACCAAAACATTTCCAACGGCAGCGCATGGAAATAGTATGTCCACCATAAAATAATATAAACTGTATCAATAAAACATTTCCGTGCGCTCTCATGGAAATAGTATGTCCAGCCATAAAATAATATAAACTGGATCGGTAAAACATTTCCATGCGCACTTGTCCCACTATTTCCATGAGCCTTCACTATAAAATATTATTATCAGAATGAACAAAACATTTCCAACGGCCTTGCCCATGGAAAAAGTATGCCCAGGAATAAAATAATCTAAACTGGATCTGTAAAACATTTCCATGCGCATTTGTCCCACTATTTCCATGAGCCTTCACTATAAAATATTATTATCAGAATGAACAAAACATTTCCAACGGCCTTGCCCATGGAAAAAGTATGCCCAGGAATAAAATAATCTAAACTGGATCTGTAAAACATTTTCATGCGCATTTGTCCCACTATTTCCATGAGCCTTCACTATAAAATATTATTATCAGAATGAACAAAACATTTCCAACGGCCAGGCCCATGGAAAAAGTATGTCCAGGAATAAAATAATATAAACTGGATCTGTAAAACATTTCCATGCGCATTTGTCCCACTATTTCCATGAGCCTTCACTATAAAATATTATTATCAGAATGAACAAAACATTTCCAACGGCCTGGCCCATGGAAAAAGTATGTCCAGGAATAAAATAATATAAACTGGATCTGTAAAACATTTCCATGCGCATTTGTCCCAGCATTTCCAACGGCATTCCATGGAAAAAAGCTATCCAGTTTGTTCAGACTTATTTCCATGCGCAAGTGGTTGATTATTTCCATGGGCCTTCAATAAAATATTATTTTTGGTCTGTTTGGCGGGTCGCGGGTCATGCAAAACTTTTTCCAACGGCGAAAATGGTACATTTCCATGGGCAAGCATGAATTATTTCCATGCGTAACTTGTTCCATGGGCTGCCTCTTGGAAATAGTTATTGTGTCAGAAAAGTCGATTTATTTCCATGAGCCCTTCACACACTTGGAAATGCGTTTTACTACCGTTGGTAAAAACGGAGATTCTAGTAGTGATTATTGTTATACGATAATATTTGAACATATGAATATATTTTCTATTTTTTTTGGTAACCGGCACAACATTCTTTTTGTTCACGAGAAACGAAACGAAAACTTAATTTTTGAAATAAAAAAGAATGTTTTTATATCTGAAAAGTAATGAAGATGACAACATTGCTTGTGTCGTATGTGTTGCGGTACTTTTTCCTAAAGACAACTTCCCTCCTAAAACCCGTTACACAAAATGTTCCACAGAATTTGATTTTGAATTTTTTCATCATTATCCATGCCGCCAGGTCTGAATTCAGACCAGCACGAATCTAGATGTATATCTACGGTGGAGATACACGAGCTAGGGAGAGCTTACTGACTTGGTAGTTGGTACTGCTTTTTGAGTCCGAATGGGAATTAATTAAGATAATCATAATCCAATGAGATCAGACGGTGAGAAATTAAACGATTATTTAAGCTTTATCTTTAGAGATGAAGAATAACTATGCTTGGATTTACTGTCTACATTTCACTGAAGCACGGCTGTAAAAAATCGCTCAAACTCGTAACTCGTTTGCTAACTGCTCGCTTGAACTCGTTCATTTACAATTCAAGTTGGTTCTAACTTGAGTTGGCTGACTCGTGTAATAAATGAGCTGAGTTTGAGCATACTGCAACTCGCTCATTAACAACTCGAGTTACACAAAATTCATCACAATTAATAAATCTCATGCCCTTCTAAATAACTTCTAATTAAGTTGTTGTTTGGATTGTTTAGATTGTTTGTTTTGTTAGTTTTCTTGTTAATTATTTTTGAATTGTTTGTGTTTATATAAACTCTTACTAGTATATAATTACAACTAAGAAAATTGACTGATTAAATGATTTATAAACGAGTTGTTAGCCAACTCGAGTTGGCTTACAGCTTGTTATTGTCATCCAAACTCGAATTGACTCACTCATTAACTTAATGAGCTGAGAACGAGTTGGAGGTAACTACACTGAATGGTGTTATTGTTGGATCAACATCATTCAAAGGAAATGTACAAATGAACAATAAATAAAATGATAATAAATTTTTATGGTAGAAAATAAAAAGGGAAAATTAATAAACAAACTATATATATATAGGTTATAATATAATTTTTCGGCGTCATTATTATTGAATCATTGTTGTATTTATTTAAATCACAGCTGATGATGTAATAAGAAATGTAGTTTTTTTTGGTGATATATAATAAAAAACAAAATGTAAGGATATTCTTTTTTTTAATCAATATTAATTATTTAGGAACTAGAAAAAAAAAAAGCTTGAATATTTTTTCTGCAATCCTAGTAGATGAATATTTGTGTGTGTGTGTCTTTTTGTTTTAAATCTAAACGCCTTGAGCGAGTATATATGGCTAGGGGCCGGAAGGCCCAGAGTCATCCGGGGGGGGAACTGCCCCTCCTGGATTTTGAGTTTTAGTAGAGATTTATTGGTTCCGACCGACTTTGCCACCCCTGGAATTTTTTTTGCCCCCTCTGAACATTTAATTTGTAATTCGAGTTAAATTTAGAGTTAAAACTGAAATAAATCTGTTGAATTTTGATTGGTAATTAGAATTATAAGTCAGAGCATCAGAAATTATAAGTCGAAGCATTGGAAAGTATAAGTTAAAGTATTTTTTTTGTCGAGTACCCAATTGGTTAATAGATTTAAATCCGATTCGATATTTTTTTGCCCCCCCTGACGAAAATTCTGGATCCACCACTGAGTATGGCCACATGTTTAGTGCATGTGTATTGTTTATAATGGATGAGATGAGGAAGAGATCAGCTGAGGAAGGCAAGGCTACCACTGGAGAGGGTCTCCAGTGGGGTGTGTTTTGTGCAGGGTTCTAAATAGCTAGCTATAGCTACGCAATAGCTGCGCTATAGCTTTTTCGGACTTCAAAAGTTATAACGCTATTAACCGCTTTTCTTTTATAATGATTCTAAATAGCTAGCTATGGTTGCGCTACAGCTAGCGCTATAGCTTTTTCGGACCTTAAAAGCTATAGCGCTATAATCGCTATTTAGAACTTTGGTTTTGTGGTTTGGGCCTGGGCCCACAGTTGAGACTGTGGTAATACACAGTTCGCCTATTATGACCTAGTAAAAAAACTAGGGTGTTCTTAAGCTCACCAAGTCTTTTTGTGAGCTTAACTCAAAAATCCATCGAATTAATTTCAAGTGAGGCATCCAAACCGTTAAAACCGATCTACTTCATGAGTGATGAGTTTACATGTCAAGTTTTTAAATTTTTGAACTAATTTAATATAAAGTCATGTAGTAAAAAATAATGAAAAATGAACACATTAAAATTAGTTTCAACACATCCTAAATAAGTTAGGTTCAATCAACCTATTTAATCCCACTTGAAGGGAGAGTATTGGAAATAAGCATATTAATTGGGGCACTTGCCATACATCATTGGAACATTTTACCTTTATCATCTTGCTTAGTTAGAAATTGTATATTAGCTTTAATATACAGCAGTTTGTAATGCGTTTTGTAATCTGATAATTTAGGCAATTAAACAACGGCTAATTAGGAGATTGATCTATATATATATATCTCATGTAATCACAGTGTAAATGTATGAAATTTAATTCAATCAATAAAACATATCTCTTTCAAAATTTCACAGTTTGACCTAGTTTTTCATTGTCCAGATTATAGTAACAACTGAATAATTCGGGTTCGGTTCGGCAGGATAAAAAATTCGTAATTCGAGAATAATTCGAGTATAATTCGGAAATGATTCGGAATTACACCAGTCAGTGCATATTTAATTCATTACCAATGATTTACTATACGAGATACTGCTTGTATTTGCCATAGAAAATCAGCAGTGTAGTAATATAGTCAAAAAGTATGATGTATTGACTAGAATGGGGAACTGTGTAGAAATGACCTTTTGTTTAGAGTTTCACGTGGGTTAATAAATGCAAAAAGGACGACGGTGCGAGAAAGGCAAATCGTTTTTCCGAACAAAATGTGAGAAAAACACAAATATATAATTCGTAAAATTCGTTAAATTTGATTATTCACGAATAATTCGGAAAAAATTCATTCAACCGAATTATACGTCGTTTTAATCGACTCAACTGAATTATCGTTTTAATCGGCTCATACTCAAATCCAAGTTATTCGCGAATAACTCTCGAGTCATGTTACTATGGTCCAGACGATGCTTCAGCTGAACACAGTACTTGTAATCAAGGTGTATATAGGAAAGAAAATTGCATAATATATCAATTTACAAGAAATGAAAATCTGCAGACTGACCATACAATCTAGTAAATATAACTGGCATGATCCATAACCTGAACTTGCTTAAGAGATTATTCTACTTAAAGTTGGGTCAATATCTTTTTTCACATGTATGGACCTGCATTTTAAAAATGAATTATAATCAGAAAATGATGCTTAGTGATACTGTAATCATATGGTACATTACGGAAACATTTTTCATACAAGCACAGACAATTATATGTTAGTTCTTTCTGGTAGGTCCCTTAATATTCAAAGAAGAAATAGGAAGTAACTAAAACCACAGAAGAAATAGGAGAAATTAAAAGCAAATTCCCAATCTAAACAAGCATCCATACCCCATCAAATAGAGAAATATGAAATACACACAAGAAGCCAACACAATAAGCAATCAAGCACAAAAAATAAAAAGAGACAAGAGATTTTACGTGGAAACCCTTGCGGGAGAAAACCACGGGAGCACATCGCAAAATCACTATACTTGAAGTCTTTACAAATACAAGGTGATTAACAGGTCATTAGCACACTCTCACACTCTCTTACAATATCATACACTAAATTATGAGATTATCAAGTGTATTTGAGTGGATTAGAACAAAAGAGCAAACCCAAGAAAGAAGTTTGGAGATCAGTGGCTGATTTTGGAATTCAGATCCTCCCCGGTACCGTAATAGGAATCTTTTACAATTACTTGATCTGGACCGTTCTTTTTAACTTGGCACGAATCTCAAAGCCCAATAATACTGCCCCTCCGTCAGCCCGAAATTCTCAAAGTAGCTGAGAGTTAATCTCAAACCGTAAAGTGAAGGGAATCTTTTACAGTAATTGAGAGGATACTTGTCCCTGATTTTGCTCATTTCTCCACCACCACATCAAATGGCAAAATGGGCTTCCGGCCCATTTCATTTGTCTTTGTATTATAACAGACACCTTCTTTCATCCTACCTGTCTAATAGTCAAGTAAAGCAACAATTCAATATTAATTAATGCAACAAAAGAGATTGAAAGCAAAATAAAAAAAATATTACAACAAACTAAAATAGAGACAACACATCTCAATCTTGTTATATGGTACAAGTAGCGAGAGATCAAACCTATGTGAAAATGAACTCGTCAATGAAAATCCCAGCGCAGCCCCAAGAAGGCCCAGGGTAGAGCAGTTGCTTTACTCTTTAAGTTTTAAAAGATAGTTTGAATCCAATAGCAATTGGACTGCTACCCCACCCAAATAATTATTTTGCCCTACGATGAACCACAAAAATAATTCTCTCCCTAATCCCAAGCCCAGCGCTCCAGCACAAATCATTTTCCGAAAATTATTTCTCTCATTTTGGTTCTTACTCTTTACTGGTTTGCAACCTGGTAAGCCTTGACGGCTGATATTTCTTGTGTGCTGTGAAATGTTGGTGACTATTGGTTGGGCCTTTTGCGTGTGAAATTGAAATTTGAATTTGAAACCATATTTCTTTCTTTTCTTTCCTTGAGCTGCGGTAGTCCTCCTCTCTGTTAGGGTTGAATTGTGACTGGTACCAGTTTGATATGAGTTTTCTGGTAACTGGTATAACCGATACCAGGGTATTTTGAGTACTGGTACGGACATGTGATGACAGGGAACCATTTTATCATGTTTTATCTATTAGGTAATGGGTTTGAACTTGATTAACTATTTTTTTGCCTTACTCTGATGGAAATTTAGAATCCGCCCTTGCCCTGAAGAAACTCAAATTTTGAGTTTGGAGCTCGACTGTCTTACCAGAATCCGGTTTAATCTGGCCTGAGGTGGAATGCATATTCCCCTATAATTCATGCCAAAGTAGATCGGACGGTCCAGATCCAAACTCAAGATTTGAGGTACCGTTAGGTGATATGAATTCCTCAATCAGCACCTCTATTACTGAATCAATGTGTTATGTTCTTTTATAGAAAGGACCCTAAAAATTGTATATACTGCTAATAGAACTTTCTCTCTGCTAAACGGACAAAAAAAATGACTCGTGTTCAGTGGGACGAAGTGACCACCCAATCCTTTTTTTGGCCTTTTAACCCTCAACTAAATTTTGAAGCATTTATTATGTTCAAACGAAATTTTTGTAGGATTACACCAGATGCAAATATTATGAGTGTTATTTTCCAATATGTGGAATATTGGGTTTTCTTTTGAAGAGGACCCTGAAGAAATTTCAGAACCCATGTCATATAATGAATTTCATGTGCAAAGATTGACAATGCACATACTTACTCTTGTCTAGGACTTCTCTGCTATTTTGTTGAGGGTTATTAATTGTTTTAGGCAACATCTACCATGATCATTAGTTAAATTAAAGTTTATGCATAAAGTCCAAGAAGGAACTCAGATCAAAACAACAATTGGGGCTACAGAATTCTTATTGATCTACATTTTAGATTGGAAATTTTTACCTGTAGTTGTGACTTCTTAATCCTATGTATATCATCTCAGATTAAGCTGGTCAAAACAACTAGCAACATGTTTCTATTAAGAAAATACTCCTCCCGAGATGCGCAGTACCTGTAAGGATGTATATATTAAGTCAATATCATATATCAGATAATGATGACTCTCTCCTGAGAACATTATCATCTTTGTTCAACAGTAACTACTATAAAATTATGTTTTGTTGGCATAAACAAAGATGCAAATCAACCAAAAAGAGAAACATATGTAAACAATTTTTGTCTAATGCATCAATTTTGTTTCTTTTACTTCACTGAATACAATAGAAAAACAAAAGAACCATAATAGAAGGATTCCAGTCGAGCAACACTACGTATAGTCTTAGTTAAACATTATTTGTAACAGTTGCTATGCATGTATTACATGGTAATTAAACCTACTTTGTTCTACCTTCATAATTTTTTATGGTACATGATTGCTCTTTATAAGTTAAACAAAAATATTTAAAAACAAATTAAAATGCTATAGTGTGGATATACTATACCTCATATAGTAATTATCATATAGGTTTAGGAATTGTGCTGAAAACCAAATGATTTTGTATGATAGAAACAGCAGTGCGAGATCATTTAATATGGCAGATATTCATCTTCTTCAAACTTTCTAAGCCGAATCTCAGAAATTAGGCGCTGATACTTTCCATACTTTCGAAAATGCCTCTCCAGGTGGGGACAACCTATGATCCATAGTTCATCGAGGCTATGTAGCCGCTGCAACAGACCTTCAGGAAGAACCCTCATCCTTGGGAACTTTCTTATTTTAAGTATCTTAAGTGCTTTAAGCCCTTCCATTCCTTCTGGAAGATATGCCAAGTTGGGGCAGTCATAAATGTTGAACTCTTCCAAATTGGTGAGGCCTCCTATGCTCGATGGTAAGGAGGTCAAGCTTTCGGATTCATGTATTCTCAACTGTTTGAGAGTAATCATGCTTCCCAACCATTCTGGTAAGCATTGAAGTTTCGAACATTCAAAAATATGAAAATGCAATAGTCGAATAGATGTTAAGCATTTTGGAATTTCGACCAGATTTGGACACTTATTGATAGTTAGATATTGAAGTACTGGTAATAGCACTTCTGTGATTGACCTCCCAATTAGTAACTCCAGTTGTGATCCAAGAAAATTCGGACAATCATACACAAGAATATCTTGTAGGCAGTTCAAACTTCTGAACTGTTCCTCTGGCCAATAAATAAGATTGTCACATTCATAAATGTACAGAATTTTGAGAAATGTAAAACACTTCCAGAACCACAAGGACGTACTCAATGGAATATTTGACACTTGCCACAAATGCAGCCATCGACATTTTGTTGAAGTTACACTCGCCTCCTCATTTGCACCTACCGGGACAATACTGTTGTATTTTTTCAAAACTAAATTGTTGAGAGATTCCCAAGGTTGAAAAGAAAGAGATTCATCTCCACCATGGCTCTCAAGTAAGAGGTTATGCAATGTAGTTAATCCTGTTGCAAAGCATGATAAGTTTTTATTTCCTTTAACAGTCATGTTCATAAGCGAAGGTACAATAGGCATTGCAGTCAGCTTAGGGCAATTGGTGATTTCCATTGTCTTTAGTTCGGGAAAAGCTAGTGATGACTTGTTGCCAACTTCACCTTCCCACCAGCTGCATAGCTTTGGCATTTCAGACAATACCATTGTTTTTAATGATGGAAAAGCTACTCGGGCATCTTCACCATCTTCGGCACTAGTAGATGTACTCATGCAAAGATGCCTCAATTTATCCAAATGTTTTAATTTAAGAATTTGAAGAAAAGGTAGCTTTTCTAGTTGTGGTACATTCTTGCACTCTCTACATTCAGTTATATATAGCTCAATTAGATTTTCTAGCATCTGGATCCAGACTGGAAGCTTATCACCTCTGTACAATGTGACATGTAAAACCTTTAACTTGCTGCAAGGTTTGAGAGCATTCAATACTTCAAAATCACAATGCAGAGCATTTGATTCTCGTATATTAAGATCAACGCTTGGATAATTGTTTGGCATTCCCCAACATAATGCCAAATCATCCAACTTTTGTTTAGATATCAAATTTGCTTCACTTGCATCTTCAGCATTAATTTTCCTTAGATTGTTCAGATGCAATTGGCCATGGAGATTATTCAAGTTTTTTAGCTCCCCAATTCCATTACCGGCATCAGTGCCTACAATGTAATTTGTCAGTATATGCAAGCAATTTAGTCGTCCTAAACCTTCTGACATGCTTCTTAAGTTATAACAGCGTTCCATATAGAGATGGTGAAGGCTACTCATATATTTCATACCTTCTGGCAATTTTTCAAGACTGTAACACTTGGAAAGCCTCAGGGTCTGCAAGAGATAAAGAGTGCTTATTGCTTCAGGTAGTATTGTAATTCTAGATAACGAAAGCTCCAGATATCTTAGGTGTTTCATCTTTTCAGGTGTAAAGATAGTTTTCTCAATAAGCCATCCATTCAATTCTAATATACGCAGAGAGTTTGATTTTATAAATCCAATATTTTTCACATAGTAATAATTACGGGACAAACCCAAAATGAGGCTCCGGATAGAAGGGAAGCAATCAATGGCTTTGTTAATATCTAAGGGAGCAGTCCTTATTGAAATATGCCGAACATCAACCATTGGTTGGTTAATTTGTGCAGGTACCTCTAATATGGAGAGACATTTGGCACCCATGATTGATTGAGCAAGGTCGTGCATCAGATCATGCATTTTGCACTTGGTTTCAGAGCAGTGTCCTCCCTCTCGATAATCAAAATCAATTGTCGTCGTCCAAGCGGGGCCAGGACAAACTTGCTTGATTTCCTGAAAAAATGATCTCCAAGCCAACTCATTAAAAATATCGTTGCCTTTCATTTCAAAGCTACCTGATCCATCAGATGGAATAAATCCATTTGCCATCCAAAATTGGATCAGCTTCTCCTTGTCCATCTCATAATCCTTGGGGTATACTGCACAGAAAGCGAAACACTGTTTCATGTATGAAGGCAAGTGGTCATAGCTTAGTCTCAATACTGGCAAAACCTCATCTTTACCAGGCCTTTGTTCCCAAATCATGCTTTTTTCAAGTACACCCAACCACTCTCGCATCTCAGACTTAAAACTCATTAAGCTACCTAGTGTATTAATAGCCAATGGCAATCCCCAACAATTCTGAACCATCTTTCTACCAATTTCAACCAACTCTTGGCATTCCTTTACCCCCTTGCTAAATGCTCTTTTGTGAAACAAGCTCCATGAATCCTCTTCACATAAGCATCCCAAATTATAACTCTCTACCGTACCCATTATAGTAGCCACTCTGCCGCTCCTTGTGGTAACTATAATAGCACTCCCCGAATCACCACAGTTTAACAAAGCTCTCAGCCGCTCCCACTCATCGACACTTTCATTCCAAACATCATCTAGCACAAGAATATATCGCTTTCAACTTAAAACTTGGCGTAGACACCTCTGGAGCAATTCCATATTGTCAATAGGAAGATTGCATTCCCTCTCAACTAATTCAATGATTGATTTAACAAGATGACCAATGTTAAACTCTTCAGACACACAAACCCATAATGGTAAGTTGAAGTATTTATTCACTCTAGGATCATTGTACACTAGCTTAGCAAGAGTGGTCTTGCCGAGCCCACCCATGCCAACTATCGGAACAACTGTAAGATCATCACTTTCACACCCTTCGAGCAATAATCGCACTACCTTCTCTTTATCTTCGTCCCTTCCCACAACTTTTGATTCAACCACAATAGAATCAGTTCTTATTCGATTGGCCACTGGCAAACTCCAGCCATGAACAAAACCAAACCTCCCCATCTGGACAACAAGACCTTCAACCCTCCCCACAACTTTCTTCAACTTCCCACTCATCTTATAGCGAAGCAGAGCAGGACTTTCAAGAGAAAAGAAGGCACTTACATTGCTAACCTTATGGCCACGTCTCATGGCATCCTGGCGCAGCTCCTCATAACAAAACTCATCGAGCAGATCATCAGCCTCATAAGCAGCTGATTCGAGCTTCACAAACCAGGATTTCACGGCCGTGTTAGAATTTGCTTGTTCCTCAGCATCGGGAAGTATAGCCTGGATTTCGAGAAGCATGTTGTGGAGCCTCTCACGCTGGTCACTGATACCCCACATCTCCCCGATCCGCTGAAACAGTGAATCTGCCGCTTTCCTCAGCACGACTGGAATCAAAGCTGACAGCAATAGATCTGCCATTGGTGGTTTGGAAGGTACTTGAATTGACAAGGAGTGCAAAAGAGGTTGACTTTTATCTCAAATTTGAGAGTAGGATGGTTTTTGAGAGAACAGAGAATTTGTTCACAGGAAATGGCTTGTTGATTGCAAATGCAATGTGGGATATGAGAAAGGCTTGGGTCCGATGCCCATCGGACTCAAATTTGGGTCCGATGCCCATCGGACTCAAATTTGGGTCCGATGGGTTTCGGGACTGTCCGATCCATTTTAAGATTCGTGTGCACGAATTTTAAAGCAGATGCAAAAATTGCGGGCACGAATCCTAAAGCATATCGGATGGTGGGCGAACCCATCGAACTCACTTTGGGTTTGATGCCCATCAGACCCAAATTTCTCCCGTGAGATATACTATGCCAGAGATAACGTGTTAGATACCCCTAGTCCATAGGTATATATTTTGTTATTTCTGAAGTTAGAGGGAGAAGTCAACGAAAGCTTAAAATCTAATTGGTTGATCGGATCATAGGCTGATGACTAAATAGTTTATATATAAAAATTATATATCACTATCAACGAAGTATAGCTGGCATTAATTGCATTATTAGCTTAAAACTATTTTGACCTGTCTATTAAAAACCCAGATTATCAGTGGTAGTTGGTGATGCATCAAATTAGGCAGTTCAACAACCTTGATTCCTGAACCACCAATGGAAAAATAATATAGCTGAAAAACTTAAACAGAACCCAACAGAAAGCAAAAGCAAGGAATTTAAAAACAAATGTCTCAAAGTTTTCGAGGGGGAATTTCATGTATACCCCTCAAAAACTTGGAAATACATATTTCTCCCTCTAAAATTCATAATATCATATTTATCCTTCTAAACTTCAAAAACTCACAAATTTACCCATTTTATTGTTTTTTTTTTATTAAAACTCATTTTAAATTTATGAAATACCCATTTTATCCTTCATTAAAAAAATAAAAAATACGTAGCATGTTTCAGAAAAATGTCAGTTTTCTAATTGGTTGGTTTGTAAGAGCAAATAGTTAGGTTATTAAAAGTTTCAGAAGGACCATGAATTTGTTTACAAGAAATGGCTTGTTGATTGGAAATGCAACGTGGGATATACTATATATGCAGAGAGAACGTGTTAGGTTTCCCCAGCTGGTCCAGATGTATATATTTTATTATTTTATATTTTGACGGTAGATGAATAAATAATATATATATATATATATATATAGGAGTTGGCTACGGTGCTACGCGTAGCATAGAGGGCCTCCATGCTACGGCTCAATATTTGAGTTTTCAAAATCCTAACGGTCGATCCGAACCGTTCAACATGATCTCCATATGAATATGTACTTGCAAATCAAATTTTACATTTTTTAGAATTTTTTTACTATTTTTTTAGATAGGTAGAAAATCACTTGATTTAAATGGTACAGAATTTTCAAATGAAGTGATTTTCTACCTATCTAAAAAAATAGTAAAAAAATGCTAACAAATGTAAAATTTGGTTTGCAAGTACATATTCATATGGAGATCATGTTGAACGGTTTGGATCGACCGTTAGGATTTTAAAAACTCAAATATTTAGCCGTAGCACAGAGGCCCTCTGTGCTACGCATAACATATTAGGCAGATTCTATATATATATATATATATCACTATCAGTTTAAATCAAGTATAGCTGGCAGTGCATCATTAGCTTAAGTCAATTTTAACCTGTCCATTAAAAACCCAGATTATTAGTGGTAGTTCCTGATGCATCACATCAGGCAGCACGTTACTGACAAGAAAGAGATCCATCAACAGACTCAGATATCAAACGAAGGAAACTAGTGACACCAAACAATAGGCTAAGTTGTCACAGAGAAATTAAACTAGTGGGCACAAAGATATTAACAGTTCAACAACCCTCAACCACCAATGGAAAAATATAGCTGAAAAAACTACACAAAACACAAAGCGAAAGCAAAAGCAAGGAAATAAAAAACAAAAGGTAATTATATCTTCCCCATCTATTCATCCACATTTCATCCCCCAACTAACTAACTACCTTTTCTAACTATAATTATAAATTCTAACTACCTAATGGCCCTACAAATTAATTACTCAATTTTCTCTATTTATTTCTTTCCTCTTTCTCCCTCTCTCTCCCACCTCTCCCACCTCTCCCTCTCCACCTCCGCCTCCGCCCACCTCTCCCTCTCGGCCTCCGCCTCCCTCTCCCACCTCCACCTCCGCCTCCTCTCTCTCCCACCTCCGCCTCCACCGGGTTAGATCCATCACTGTCGACCGCCGGGTCAGATCCGTCATGTCTATGTTCCTCTTCCTCATGCAGTAGCGAGTTATTTGTAAAGAACTAAAACTTCATTAATGGTGAATTAGACCAGGACGTACTAAGTACTAAGAAATGACAGAAAAACAAATTTTGAAAAAATTAGAGGTGTATGAATGAATACTTGATGTTTTAAAGATGAATACTTCAACGTTTATGGATGAATACTTAATATCTTAGGTATAAATACTTTAACTTATATGTATGAATACTTGATATCTTATGGATGAATATTATTCGGCTGCTCTTGTAAAATTAATCGAGGTATGCACATATGTTTGTAATACTCTTGGTACATTAACTATTTACACTTACAAGACGATGATGAATACTTGTGACGAGGTATGAATACTTGTGCAACGGACAACTCGAAAGTATGTCATCATATATCTCATTTGAAAGAGAAAATTGTGTAGAAGACATTCGTGGTTTTAGATTTGCAAAATTCCTCACAGATCGTCAGAAATATTGGTTAGATTGAACGGAGAAAAAAAAACCCATCTCTAAAAATGTGTAAAATATGAGTGATTGATGTGTCCAAATATGCTTCTATTGCAAAGATGAATACATTTATATAGATGGATGAATGCTAGTTGTGTTACAGATGAATACTTTTTTGCAAATTTCTAAAATGAGCTGAAGGTTATGCGGCCCCCCCACTTAATTAATGCGCTGATGGTTATGCGGTCCCCCACTTAATTAATGCTCTGACAGTTGTGCGGTCCCCCACATATGTTGTTTGTGGTCCCCTACTTTCTTGTTGTAATATATCCAAATATGTTTCTATTGCAAATGTGAATACATTCATATAGATAGATGAATACTAGTTGTGTTACATGAATACTTTTCTGCAAATTTCTAAAATACGCTGACAGTTATGCGGTCCCCCACTTAATTAATGCAACTGACGGGGGATGAAACGGGGGATGGTTGACGGGGGATAGGTAGGCTCTATATGCAACTATGATTAATAAATGTGTCAAAGTTCCAAACAGCACTACTTGGAAAAACACATGATGCTACACATTAATATCCTTAATCCCATACATACAGAAATCAAATACAAAGCCATGTAATACCATAAAAATATTTTGCCTTGCAAATAAAACTAGGATCATTTTTTTTTTATTTTAGTAATCTGGCATTGCACGCATAGCAACCGCCTGCAAAGTGCAAACATTAAAAAAAAACATATATTGGTGTTATCCTAATAATGAAAAATTAAATACACCAATTTTTTTGGTTTAAGCAGCAACTTCCATAATTGCATGTGCTTTGTTAATTCCCACAACCTTATAATTTCCTTAACTTTATATTACTTGGCCACCTCAAATTATGTAGAGGAACACCCCAACCCCCCCCCCCCCCCCCCCCCCCCCCCCCCCCCCCCCGCCCACCCAATACAAGAACAGCTGCTGACCTTAATATTTTAGGCAGAATTATAGAAACATTCTAAATTCCCTATGTTCCCATCAAAACGCTTAAATTCCTTATTTCTCCATTTTAAATTGAAAAAAACCAATATTTTCCCATATGTTCATTGAGTCTGAATTTTTTTTAATTTAATTACTCATTTAATTCTGTTTAATAATTGAAATACTTGTTTTTCCTATTTTTTTAATGGACACGTTCATTTGACTTGCAACACTACACCCCTGTCTTTGCAAATGGACACCTTTGTTCCTGCTATTATTTTTAGTATTGATTAATCTTGCATCCAAGAAAATGTTTATAGTTAATCAATAATAAAAATAATAATAGAGAGAGCGACAAAGGTTGAATGGCTAGTGCTAGGTATATTCGTAGAGATAAAACAAGTAATACAACTATTAAATACTTCTAAAGATTAATTCAATTAAAAATTCTCAGATTTACAACTATAGGTATCTCTTCTAACCAATGTTATCAGAACCGTCCTGAAGATCAACATGGTAAACTTTCATGTCAACAGTTTATTGGTCAGACCGGTGGATAACCGGTTCAACCACTGATTTTTTTTTTCGCCAAGCAGGCTTTATATATGTGTCTAAGTCCTTTTGACAAGGAATAATGTCACATTTACAAAATAAACCTTCTAAGTTTATAAAATTTGTTCCAGAATATGTTCCAATAAAACACCAAGGAAAGTTTCAAGTTGTATACCTCTCATCTTTAAATTGTAAGAAAATTTGGAAAAATAATAAAGAAATGAAGATCTCATTAACAACTTGAATAGGATTGTATGTCAACTTGAATTCTGAACAAAATAGCGCAGTAGCTACAATTTGAGTGCGTATCCTCTGAGATATCTCAATTTTGCCATGACCGACGTGTACGGTGCCTATTCGGGGATAGCGCAGGAGGCAAGTATTATTTGTGCTTTGAGATTCGTGCAGAACGTATTTGAACGGTTGAAATTTAACAACCGAGAAGGTTATCTTTGGCAACCGTTCTCCTCAACACTGCTGATTTTGAGTGGCAGCTGGAAATTGACAAAGATGGTGATTTTCCTTCCCTTTACTTTTTATTAGTTAAGCAGGAAAGTTTAATTGAATTTCAATTTTAGATGTAATTTTGATAAGGCTGACGAGCAACAACAACAAGATCAACTGATACATCGGAATCGTAGCCATAAAAAGTTTTAGGACTATTAGTTACTCAAAAGTCGAGAGTTTGATTCTCCCTCACGACTTCGCAGTCTCTGTAAAGGTTTTCAAAAAAAAAAAAAGAGGGATGACGAACCTAATATCACTATATTTTAGATGTAATTTATTCCATCTTTACTATTTATCACTATATCTTTTGTCCATGAGAGACGAAGAACCAATTATCACTATATCTTTTACATAGCTGTATCTTGTGCAAATTAATAAATAGCAATAAATCGGAATCATAGCCATAAAAGTATCCAGAAAAATATTAATTTTTCCTATATATATCAACCTAACCTAATTCTATGGTCAACTTGCTTTTCTATGACGGCTTTCAATATAATTTTTGTTTTGTTGTTCTTGTCTTGTAAAATTGCAGCCGGATATATCTTGCATGTAAGAAGAAATTTTATTTTATTATTCAAGCATACTATTTATTTTTTCTCATAATTTTTTTTTAATCTGATTTACTATTTTTTTTGTTTCAATTCTCTAGCATGCAGGTTATATGACATATGAAGGAGAATATTATGGCAGTCAAGCCAAAATTAGTGCGTGGGGCGTCCCTCATATGAACCCGAATTCTCGCTATGAGGTCTCAATAACTCTGCTAAATATGGATGGTGACCGTGTTAGATTGATAAAAGCGGGACTTCATGTATGTGATAATTCTGAATTTATTTGCATAAAAGTAATACAAAACTTCTTTTTCCATAAATTATTATATTTTGCTTACTCATGTGCTTTAAGATAAAAGTGATATTATATCATCAAAATATATTTAAAACTCAGTATCAAAATTACACAGTTTATGAAATAATTTGCAATTGTTGTATTATCAGTGTTTTACACTTATTTATTGTCCAACTCTATTTAGAATCGTCACAAATAATATTAGTGTCATTTCCTCTATGTTAATTGATCCAACCAAACCTAACTGATACTACTAATTTTACCTCCAAAGGGACAAGTTTTGATTACAATTAATATAATATATTTTAAACCCTATAATAAACAATAAGCCCATTTATTGCTTCATATTTAACTAGGAAACTAAATGTTCTTGAGAAATCCCACCTACAAATATAAGTTTTTTACAAACAAATTATAGTTTCATTTTAGTTTCATCGATCAAATACAATGTATGTATTTGTTTTCATAATCACAAATCTTGTACATAAAATAAATAATGCTTTAACATTTTTTAAAATTTTGTTGCGGCAGGTCTTTCCCAAATTATATCATAACAACGATTTGCGGTTCTTTACTTCGGCGAATGTAAGTTTATTATCAGTTCCTTTTATTTAGAATGGGTTGTTATGAGTTCTTTTCTTCTTCATATATGTAGAAAGAAATTTAATTAAATCAGTATTAATTATTGTTTTGTTAATTTTTAGGATGATGCTTCTAAAAATTATGCATGCTACAACATGAATAATTGTCATCCGGCTTTTGTTGTTGCTAATTCATCAGTGCTTTATCCTGGTCAAGCTGTAGCTCCACTTTCTCAGTATAATGGAGAAGATCGCTCCATCACACTTAGTATAAAAAAGGTAACACTGATTTCTTATAAATCTTCATGCATGATATATTATAATTAGTATTTATTATTCATGCTTCCACATGTGGTTGCCTATGATCTTAGTTTTTTTTTTGTTTTTACTATTTACATCTTTTTTTAATATATGTATAGGATCCAGTTACTGAATTTTGGACTTTATACCGAGAAGATTTGAGCACAAGCTCAAAAATAGGATGGTGGGAAAAAGGATTTCTTGGAAATTTGGATAACAAAGCAGCTAATGTTCAATGGATGGCATTTGTGGGATATGAAAATAATGACACAGGTCCTTCCATGGGAAGTGGTCATTATCCAAATGAAGGTAAAAATAAAGCAGCATATATAATGGATCTCAAACTTTTCAACAAGGTAGGAAATGTTGATAGTCCTACACTTTTTAATTTAGTAGGAGGGGAAGATAAACCAAATTGCTATAGGGCTCTCCCTGATGTATTTCTTGGGGGTATTGAGGTAAATGAACATAAATTTTATTATGGAGGACCAGCTGGTTGTAGAAATTAATGACAAAAGTCAAGTGAACAAATTATTGTTCAATAATAAATGCTCAATTTATGTGAAAATGTATCCATTTCGTATTGTTAATAACATAGTACCATTTCAATTGAAATATTTCGTCAGTACTTTCAAATTTGTCAGAGGTAGTATTTTTTTTTTTTTAAATCATTATTTTTCCGTTGATGATTTTATTGTAAACTTGCATGTCCTATGCATATTGCTTGTAAAAATATTGATGTTTCACTTTTGAGTTATTGCCAACAAATATCTATAGATATTTACAATTATATTTTTAAGGATATATATATATATATATATATATATATATATATATATATATATATATGTATGTATGTATGTTTTGGTAATTAATAACTCTAAATGAGGCCAAAGTTGGTTAAAACCATCAATAGATGCGACATACAAACCTGAAGGTTTTGCTTGCATAACAATTGATGTTTAATTTTGGGGGAAATTCATATATATATACAACTTAAAAATATTGAAATTACGTATTTCTCTCTCTAAAATTCATAATATCATATTTATCCTTCTAAAATTCATAAACTCACAAATATACTCATTTTATTGTCTTTTCTATTAAAACTCATTTTAAATTTAAAAAGTAATCATTTTATTCTTTATTAAAAAAGCTAAAAATATATAACATGTTTCAAAAAAAATGTCAGTCTTCTAATTGATCAATTTTCAAGAACAAAATGGGTCACTTCTTTACTTCTGATCGCATACATAATGATATTTAGGTATATGCTTGTGTGAGAGTCTAAAGTAGAAAATGACTCATTTGCCTTGGGAAGCCGAATTAAAATACTGTATTATTCTAAAACTTACTGTATATGTTTTACTTTTCTTAATAAAAGGTAACATGAGTTATTTCATATTTAAAATAAGTTTTAATAGAAAAGACAATAAAATAGTTCAATTTGTGAGTTTTTTAAATTTAGAAGGCTAATATGATATTATGAATTTTACAGAGGAAATACATAATTTTGAAGGTTTTGAGGGGTATACATGAAATTTCCCCTTTAATTTTTATGTTAGTTCTAATAAGTTTCTTGATTTTATCAGGTAACGTTTGAAGAATAATTGAAAGTTCAAGTAAATTTTGGACCTTCTAGGAAGTCTGAATTGGTTGAAAACACAATAGATGCACACAACGTGATACAAATTAGGATAATTATATTTTCCCCCATCTATCATTTTCCCATTTTATCTCCCAACTAACTAACTTTATTTTCTAACTATAATTATAAATTCGAAAATTTTGACCGCTTGACCATGTACTAAATGAATTCGAAACTTTAAAATTTTTGCATGTACATGCATCACTCACGAAGTATATGAATTTCAACGGCTTAGATTCGTAGTTCAAAATCAATCCGATAGCATTTTGGATGTGTGCTCACCAATCCCTCTTGGTGAGCACATCACACCCTAGTTTTGCTCTTAATATATGCCACGTACTAGGTACATTAGTTCTGTTACTCGGTTTTAATTCCTTGGATCTGTTTTATTTATTGCATTTTCATGATCGACATTGTGAATGGTACCGAAAACCTGTAATTCCAGTCCCAGCATCTAATAGAAGAAATCTCGATATGGTTCAGGTTAAATTTTGGAGGTTTGATACCATGGTACGATGAGTGATACAGTATCTCATGTTTGGTAAAGAGGAATTGAGAAATTTTACAAACTTTGCTACAACGCTCACTTGTTCTCATCATGGGCATTACATGACATATCCAACAGAACATGTTTCGGGTTATAACCATCGGGAATGGTGTTTTATAAACGTTTATTTTGAGCGATATGGTGAAATTTGTTGTCTGAAGACTTTGGAGTTATTCTAACTATAGCTAGTTTATATGTGGATGTTTCAACATATTTTGTGTATGGATGTTTTGTAATATATATTGGGATCTAATTTGGTAATATTAATATATACCACGTACTAGGTACATTAATTTCTTGGATTTGTTTTAATTTAACTTTCTTATATAGTTATGTTACTCTTGGTTATGAACTTATGATACCAATGAGTAGTCACGATTGAACTCAGTATTATCTAGTGAGCTAGTGATATGTTACTCTTGTTTATATATGAATATTTTCTGTTCAAAAAATATTACACAAAAATTTCAGGAGCCAGTTAATTCTAATTAGTTAATTAGATATTATTGAGTTGATATTATGTATGTTATTAAATAATTATCTCATTATAATTGTACAGTATAGCTTCAAACTTAATTACACAATACATCACAATCAATAAATTGAATACATGAGAGTGTGGTTAATTAATTTATGCCAAAATCTTGGTTCCAAGTATTTACAGCGTTGCCCTTTAGAACATCTCCATTGATTTAAAAAAAGACCAGAGTTGGTATTGATCAAACTAATACTGACGGCTCATCTACATCACGAATGGTAAAGATCACCACATCTACACCATTGGTACAATAACCCAACCAATATCGCAAAGATACTCAAAACCAACTGTTGGATATAAAAAACGGATGGCAAAGGAGGGGGGCCATCAACGCCATCGGTTGGTTAGACCGAACAGTCGGTAAAAAGTTCAAATTAATTACAGTGTTGCCACTGGTTACATACACCATCCGTGCAGAAAAAGACACTCGATGGTAAAGGGGCGATATTAAATGTGTTTTTTGTAGTAGTTTTAACAAACCGTGTACAAAAATTGATGACTTCCGTACACGGTTGGGTTTTAAGTGACCGTGTGGGTATGTATAAGTTTTTTTTCGCACAAGCGCCTTCTCCTATTACACACTGTTAATGTGCAATTTTTCTCATCCATATATCACTAGTGGGAAAACACAAATCAGGATCGGTTATATTCGCACATCAGGATCGGACCTACAGCCGATCCTGTTCCAGCCGATACAAGTAGTCAATCTCAACTGTATCGGTTAAACAACCGATCCAGATAGAAACAATCTGGATCGAATAATTAACAGAAAACCGATCCCAATTTGTAGGTATCGGGATCGATTTTCAAAATTAACCGATCCCAACTAGCTAGAATCTGCATCGGTTATTCATTCTAACCGATCCCGACTTGTTAGTATTTGGATCGGTTAAAAAACACAACCGATCCCGCAATGTAAGTATCAGGCTTGGATTATTGTTAACCGATCCTATATTTATTATCTGGGCAAATTAATAAAACAAATTAATTAAACACTTGGATCGGTTATTAACAAACCGATCCTATAATGCGTATCTGGATCGGTTTTGTTACCCGATCCAATATTCCGGCCAATATATAAAATATTTTTTAATATTACAACAAAACAACTGGATCGGTTTATTAAGAACCGATTCAGATAACTAGCAGGTTCGGTTTACTTATATGAACCGATCCAGAAGGTTGTTATCACGATCGGTTATTTATGAAGAACCGATTCGGATAGTTATCTGAATCGGTTGATAAATAAATAACCGATCCTGATTTGTTGCCGTGTTTTAAAAAAAATTATTTTATATTTGGCCAGCTTCCAGTATATTTTGCTGGCCTATATAGGATATCACATGCATCAGGAATTATCACAAAAGACCTATCATATATGCATCAGGAATCACCACAAATCGATACACATCCTAAATTATTACAAAAGTATCACATCCTAAATTATTAAGCTCCTAAATCGATACACCATATCTTAGAATTATTAAGCTCCTAAATTATTACAAATTATCACATCCTAAATTGTTTTACTTTTTTGAATCCTTTAAGAAAAAGTTACACCACGAGTTGCGAATCTCGTCCATTTTGTAAACCGGGTACTTAGTGAGAAAGTCCTGCATTTTTTAAATGATATAAGAGCACAATTAAATATGTACTTAATTATATTTAAAGCAACTATGCTTACTTTTGGAAAATATATCAATGTATATATACCTTCATTTTCGAAAAATCACGGAGGAAGCAATGTATTATGTCGTGCATGAACATCATGACATAATATCCACATTCCCAACTTCCATTTTGTTATGGGCACTACATTACACATCAAGAGAGTTAAAAAAATTAAACAATTTTTGCACATATAGATTTTGACCAATTTTAATTTGCAGCTAGGTCCCTATAATCATATCATAACCAAATTTCACTATTTTTTACATCTAAGTCCCTCGTTTAACATCACCAACTTAGCAATTTACAAACAATAAGAGAAGTTAAAAAATAAGTACTTACCCTGCAATAATTAATCTTCAAATTAGAACATTTTCCACTTCCTCCAATCATCTAGTCCAATTGGTAGGGCCTGTTGAAAAAAATACTACCAATTCTAAGAAAAATATTAATGAAAATCTATAGATTTGACAAATGAAAGTTTGAAAAGCATACATTTTGAGCGCATCGATGATCTTCGGGTGATGTGGAACCGATTTCTTACCAACGGCCTTACCGGAACAATAAACACTGAGAGAATTGAACACGTACACCTGACTCTCTCTTGGCATAAGCACGACCAAGAGCCAATGTTCTCTGCATATTAGGTTTTGTATCATCTCACATTCTATAATTTCTACGAAATAAAAGAAACTTAATAAAATTAGAATATATATATAGCACTAACATCTGATGATACGGTATGAATATCAATTTCTTGTTCCGGTTTTGTCTCAGTGCCTCCTTTATGTATTTCTCGATGTATTCTTTTGATTGGGCATCACTGTCCAACAACAGTTCATTTGTTTTCATGGGGTCCATGAAACCAACACGCTCATCTTCTCGATGTTCCTCCTTGTTGTATTTTTGCACATACCTGCAAAAAAAGGCATATAGGTGATCTCAATTTTTTCATTTTGGATTAAAAGTACTACATTCTACCATTATTACGAATGTTAACTCACATCATGAAGATCTGAATAATCGGTGCGGTGAGCCACTCCTTTGGTTTAACCAACGTCAAAAAATCATCTGCATTGACTACCATGGGTTCTTCGGTTTGGAAAAGGTCAGGTGGCAGGTTGACGTGAAATGCTTTGTTAGGTTGGCTCAAGAACCGATCACGCAGAAGGGTATAAGACTGTGGAAAATGGCCAAAATCGATACCACCAAACATGTCTGCGCCAGTTTGTACCACATCCCCACCAGTACGAACTTTGCGTGGTTCCTGCAATTAAGATAATACCATCAACTAAAACTCTACCATATAGATACAAATTTATAAGTATAAGAAGTTGTAATAATAATATGCATTTTTTACCTGATCAATGGATATCATATCCATCGGCCATGCGGTGGAGCTGCCAACGGCTGAGATGATGGTTGGCATGTCTTCATGTGGTACAGGTAGAGGGGTGTCTTCTTCACCCGGGACCACTTCATCCACCATTACCCTTGCATGGTCGGGTGGTAGAGGCCTCGTGTGAATTTTCTCTTCACAATTTACTGGAACATTAATTGTCCCCGAAGCCACTTCAACCTTCTTCCCATCTCTGTCCATGAGAAGTCTGCATCCTCGTTGCGACGGCTGTACATGCTAAAAAAATTCATTCGAAGGAAATAATATGTATAAAACTAAGGCATGTACGTAATAGAATTATTTTTGTTATTTGAATGGAAAAATATGTATTTATTTGCATTACCTCCATCGGGAAAAAGAGGGAAGTCCGTGGTCCAACTGACTGGCAGCTGCTCTGAACGGCTGTTGGGCTGTGAGCGGCTGTTGGGCTTTCCGCAAGTATTCCTCGGCCCATCAATGTTGCCATTTTCTCCTCTAACATTTCTCTCATTCTCTCCTCCATTTCTCCCTTTAATCTCACCTCTGCAACTTGTACTCTCGCCGCCACTTCTCTCTGTATCCTTTCTTCAATGTCCGCGCCAGACCCAGAAGGCATATGTCTCCTCCTTTTTCCGCTTCCCTGATATGCCTTTTTAATACCCACCAGAGATCCAAGGCCTCTCACCCTCCCAGCATGTTCCGGATTCGGCAGAGATTTTCCTAGAACATCGTCGTAACGATCGACGGGCAACAAGCCTTTGTTGAAAGCCTCCTGTTGTTCTTCCTGAAATGACAATGCCAACATGTTACAACATAATAAATTAGAGTTGAATTTCAAGGAATGAAAATATCTAAATCCTCACAATAGTCTTGACGACTGCTTCTATGTCCTCGTTAGGATAAAGACGTCCCTGGCCATCGGCTGAGGGCTTCGTGTGTCCTAGTGTCCATGAGACATGCCTATACTGAACAGACATATCAAGAAACTGCTCCTGTGACAGTATAGTAGTTGACCCCTGGGTAGACGGATCACTACTTACTGCTTTATCGTTTGCAATTTTCTGGAAAACTTCTTTGAGCCTATTCTGGAAGTTCTCACCGCTGTACCCTCTGGATCCCAGGTAATGTTTATACTTGTTCTTGGACTGATTCTCCTTCCCCTTATTGCTTTTATTCTGCAATTTACCCAAAGAAACAATTACGAGTTATGAAAATCGTTGAACAATTAAACAATTAGGTTCATTGAACGTCATAGTTAAAAAAAAAGATACCTTGAATTCATCCGACTGGCGGGACTCGACAAAGGCATCCCAAGCTTGTTGTGTGATCGAGAGCTTCTCAAGGTCGGGCGTCGTACCAGCGTTGACTGCTTAGTCAGAGCTACTCTGAACTTTCGGTGCATTTCTGCCATTTTTTGTATTATCTTCTTCTTCAAATGCGGATCATCACCATCAATATTCCAGTCCATCTGCCAAACAAACAGAAATTAATCAAGGTTTACGTGAGTTAAATTCAACTTTGCTAGCTTGTGAAATTAGGACCGTGTAATTTACCTGGATTTTGATTCCATATCTTTTCCTTCACCTCGTCTTCTACCTGAGACCACTCTAGGCACGTTATAGGAACGTTCCTTCTTACCAATATCCCAAGGTGCGAGGGATATTTAGTGGTTTGCCTATTAATAATAGGCCTCCCAATTGCATCAAATTCAACATGCTTGCCGGTCTGATTAACGACGGTAGCAAGTTGGGAAGGCCCTCTTACTCGCTTCTCACCCGAGGCGCGCTCGCTACCACCACCACCACCATCACCGCCACTAGCCTCACCAGCACCACTAGACATGATAGGAGCAGCTCGATGACCCTCCTGGAACAATTATATAAATTCAAACGAGCGTTACACAAATCAGTTAGTGGAGACTGATCAATACTCCCAACCAAAAAGCCATCTGAACGGTTAGATAGAGAATAAAAAAACAACCAATTTAGAGTGAAAATTTGATTTATTTGGATTTTTCTGCTATTTTTAGTGAATTTTCAAAACTGGAGCGGCATGTGTATTTGTGCTGTTTTTTCAAAACTGGAGCAACATGTGAATTTTCTAAACTGGAGCAGCATATAACTTTGAACAATGTAAACCTTGATCCCAATATAACTTTGAACAATATAAACTATGAAAAATTTTACATGCTAAAAATATAAAATATGAAAAGTATAACTTTGAACAACCAAGTCCGGTACCAGCAACAGCAACACAGTGACTCAGTAACACCAAGGCCGGTGCCAATTAAACGGTGAACTCAAGGCCGGTACCAGTTAAAAGGTGTTTGAGCATTTACCCGAAATTAGTGCGAAATTAGTCCGAGAGAGAGATGGAAGCACCACCGAGAGCACCGGCACTAGAGGAGAGAGGAGAGAATGCGCGGCGAGAGAGGCGGCGGCGTGAGCACCGTAAGACTACGAGAGTAGCGAGAGGCGGATTTTGGCAGAGAGGCGGCGGCGTAAGCCCGAGAGAGTCGGTGTTAGCACCGAGAGAGGCGGAGTGCGCCTGAGAGAGAGAGATTAGCGAGAGAGAGAGGGATCAGTGAGCTCAGATCGAGTTTTGAAAATGAATTGAGGAGACCAATTTTCGCTAAGTAGCGAGAGAGGCGCCAAATAAAATCCCCGCTAAAATATATCATCATCATGATCGGTTTTTTGTTAAACAACCGATCCTGTTTTTATTTTTTGTCATCGGGATCGGGTATCTTATAACCGATCCTGGGTACCAATGATCAAGTTCGGTTAACTTAATAACCGATCCTGATGGTCCGGCATTAATTAATCCAGTACTTTGAAAAACTAAATCACTGTTTACATAATTTCAATGGATTTATGTAATGCATCAAATTTACTTTCACATAATTTACATTTACATGATTAGCATCACATTTGTATAATTCAAAATTTACTAAATAACACAATAATTAGCATTATTAAAATGAAAGAAAAAAGTCTTAAATATTTATGACACCTAGCTTGCATGCAACCCATAGCCAAGGAATTATAATGCCTCCTGGAAAAAAATTAATAAACCCATTAAGTCAGGAATATTGAAGTTTTTTTTCAAGTCGGAAAAGATTAAAAAAGTCTAGATATGACATACCAATAAAACATTGAATATCAATTTTATTCAATCCATTCTCCTTCATTATGATCGTTGCGCATGTGACTTGTTTCATTATCCACGACAGTTGGTAAAGATGCCATGCCAATGGAAAAATGAGGTATATCATCAAAATGATCGTACGCTTCTTCGTCGTCTACATTATCAATCCCGACAATACGTCTTTTCCCGGAGAGGACAACATGTCTTAAACGATCGGCCGGATCAGTTATGTAGAACACTTGTGTGGCTTGTCTTGCAAGTATAAATGGATCATCCTTGTATCCAACCTTATTGAAGTCCACCAAAATGAAACCATCGTTATCAACTTTAACGCCCTTACGGTTGTCGACCCATTTACACTGAAATATCGGGATCTTAAATTTTCTGTAATCTAGCTCCCAAATTTCTTCGATAAACCCGTAATACGACATCGAGGCATGCGATGGTCCGGCACCTTTAGCTCCTGAAAAATCACTCGACACGGCTACCACAGTCACTCCACTGTTTTGCACTGTACTCTTTAAATCCTGACTTCTTGTATAAAATGTATACCCATTGATGTCAAATCCTTGGAAGGTTTTCACGACATGGATTGGACCGAGAGCCAACATTTTGACAATTTCTTTGATGTTTTCTTCCTCCGGAGCTTTCATGACTCTACGTGTAAACCATCCTTCGAACTTTTCATTGTGTTCTCCAATCAACTACTTATCAGATTTCCTAGGATTCTGTTGACGCAAGAAAGTCATGTGCTCGTCCAAATAAGGATGAACGTCGGTGAGGTGCTGCAAAACATGTAAATGTGCTAGGGTCATCGTTTTATGTAAGGGCACGATTAATTTCGATCCCAAGGTGCCTACCCCGTGAAGTCTTCCGTCGTGCCGAGGTTTAGGGATGCCGATGGCTTTTAAATCATCCAGATAATTAGTACAATACTCAATCACCTCTTCGGCAGCATATGCTCTTACAATGCTGCCCTCAGGACGATATCGGTTCCTCACATATCCCTTTAACAATCCCATGTATCTCTCGAACGGATACATGTACCGCAAAAAAACAGGCCCACACATCTTAATTTCTCTAACTAGATGAACAATTAAATGAACCATTATATCAAAAAAAGACGGCGGAAAATACATTTCAAGGTGACAGAGAGTGACGACAACCTCCTTCTGCAAAGCATCTAACGTATCAGGATCATTTACTTTGCAACAAATGGCGTTGAAGAAAAAACAAAGCTTTGTGATGGTCTGTCTAACGCACGGTGGCAATATGCCCCGAATTGCAACAGGAAGAAGTTGTGTCAGTAAAACATGACAGTCGTGGGACTTCATACCTATCAATTTTAATCCCTCCAGTGAAACTAGGTTCTTAAAATTTGAAGAATATCCAGATGGTCCTTTTACACCATGAAGGCATTCACATAAACTTGTTTTTTCTTTTTTTGACAACGTATGCATGGCGGGTTTTAGATATGTGCAAAGTTTACCCTTTTCTCTTTCCTTCTCTACCGGTTGTAGATCCGGCCGTATGTTCAAGAATTGCATGTCTTTTCGGGCATTGATACCGTCCTTAGTCTTTCCCGGAATATTCAACAATGTTCCAACCATGTTATCACACACATTTTTAACCACGTGCATCACATCGAGACTGTGTCGAACCTCTAAATGCTCCCAGTATGGCAAATCCCAGAATATTGATATCTTCTTCCATGTAATTTTCGGAGACCCTTTCTTTCTCACCGCCTTTTTTTTTCCATTTCCCAAACTGATTTTCGATATCCTTTACTCTCGAATAAACTTGTTGACCGGTCAATGGATAATTTACTGTGACATTCTCGGTCTTTCCATTGAATGATTTCTTTCTCTTTCGGTGTGCGTGGTTGGCAGGAAGAAATCTACGATGACCCATGTACACATTTTTCGAGGAATTTGGTAGCCACAGATCGACTGTATCATCCATGCAAATAGGGCACGCTTTTTCCCCTTTAACACTATAACCCGACAAATTACCATAAGTCGGAAAATCATTAATGGTGCAGAAAATCATAGCCCGTAAAGTGAATTTCTCCTTGGTATATGCATCAAATATCTCCACTCCGGGATGCCATAATTTTCTTAAATCCTCGATCAATGGCGATAGATACACATCTATGTCGTTTCCGTGCTGTTTGGGTCCTGATATCAGCAAGGTCAGCATGATGTATTTGCATTTCATACATATCTATGGAGGAAGATTATAAATACACAATAGAACCGCCCAACTGCTATGCTTACTGCTCATGCTACTGTGCGGATTCACTCCATCTGCACTCAGCCCGAGCTTTAGGTTTCTTGGGTCACCGCCAAATTCGGGAAATCTTCTGTCAATATTTCTCCACTGAGGAGAATCAGCGGGGTGCCGTAATTTTCCGTCTCTTTTCCGGTTATCGGCATGCCAACGCAATAATTTCGCTTCTTTGGCATTTGAGAACAAACGTTTGAATCTCGGTATCACGGGGAGGTACCATAGTACTTTTGCCGGAGGCCCTCTATCCGGTTTATCACTTCCCATTTTATCGCTGGTTAGATGCTTTCTACTATAACGTGATGCACCACATTTTGGACACTCGTGGAAATCTTCGTACTCATTTTGATATAATATACAATTATTTGGACACGCGTGTATTCTCTGAACTTCCAAATCCATTGGACACAATATTTTCTTCGCTTCATAAACATTATATGGTATCTCGTTTCCTTCCGGAAGCATTTCTTTCAATGTTTGTAATAACGCAGTAAAACTTTTATCACTCCAACCGTTTGATGCTTTAAGGTTATACAATTTTAATACACCTTTCAATTTTGAAAATTTAGAACAACCGGGATACAATTCCTTATTAGAATCTTCGTACAAATTCTCAAATACACAGTACTGCTTATCATTATCAAAATCCTCTTCTAAATCACGTAACATTTGATCAACATTCTCAGTTTCATCTACCACCGTATCATCGGTCCCATCGTGTGGTCCATCACCACATCCGTCACTCCCACCAGTATGGTATTCCTGATGCTCACCGAGTATATCGATTTTCAAACTCTCGCCATGCCATATCCAACGCTTATATTGTTGCTTGAATCCACGTCAGATTAAATGGTTCCTCACTTGGTTGGGATTGGAAAATTTATTCATATTGTTACAATCACGACAAGGACACGACATCAGCCCAGTCCCATTCTTCGCCGTATCTTCCGTAGCAACTTTCATAAATTCATCAACACCGGCCATATATTCATTGGATATACGTGATGTTCCGTACATCCAACTGCGGTCCATCTGCAATTATAAGAAAAAACAATTAAGCACAAGGGAATATATGGTACTTTAAATGTTCACACTAGGGCTTACATGGGGCCGGTTACCATCTTATCCCACCCTTTGAATACTTTGTCTCAGTAGTGACCACTTGTTAGTCATGTTTTAGTATTTAAGGAAATTTCGGCAGCATTTTCCCTTAGTTCCCCAAATATTCGGGGAACTAATAAGAGGAAATGCTGCCGAAATTCCCTTAAATACTAAAACACGACTAACAAGTGGTCACATCCTAATTGAGACAAAGTATTCAAAGAGCAGTCCCAAAACGGGGACTATTCAAAATTAATCCCTAATGGATTAATTTTGAACGGGTTTTATGACCTAAAGGCATTATTCATTGGGTTGTGGCTCATAAGACAATACTCTAGCTAGATACCTAATGGTGGAAATACCTTTAATTAACTATATATACTATTATCAAAATACATGATCAAGTTTCATTCACAAAGCTAAACATGAGGTTCATGTTGCACTTACAATTTTTTTGGATGCCGAATCGAGTGAGATGAAGATCGTTGCACCAGATTCCTCAATAATAGCCAATCTACAAAAATAATGAGAATTGAGTTAAAAATGCTTCATTAATTTGATTTATATGTGCTTGTAGAATGAGAATTATAGATCAAATATAAAACACTTGAAATTTCTTGATTCTCTATGGGATTGTGCCTAAAATTAGTTAGTATTTTAAATTAAAAATGAAGGAATCGGGTTTATATTACCTCAATCAACCATTAACCGAGATAAATCAACAAATGATCAAAATGAGGAAGAGAAACACTTGTTTCGGGTAGAGAGAGTTCAGAGGTCGAAAACACCTCAAAGAGGGCAGAGACAGATCGCGCACTGGAAAGGGAGCAAAAGACCTCGTATTCTGGAAAGGGAGAAGGTAATTAACAAGGTATCAGGATCGGTTGAGTTAGAAAACCGATCCTGATATCACCAGCACCGGTTAATTTGTTAGCCGATCTTGCTGGTTTCCTAGCAGGATCGGTTTTTAAAAAACCGATTCTGATACTAAATAATCACGATCGGTTTTTTCTTAACCAATCTTGATGAATATCAAGAACGTTTTTTAAATCATTCTGAAAATTAAAAAAAAGATTTTATATTATTAAATATTTGTGACTTACATATTATATTAATTTTTGGCAGGATTCATTTACTGACCGGACAATGGAAAGCATGCAAGTTGTTCTTCAATATTTATGACTTATTTTATTTCGAGTTTTAAGTATTTATCTTTTTTTTTATTTCATGATCAAAGTTTAGGAGATTATTTTATTTCATGTTTTAATTGCATATTTTTTAAGATATGAATTCAAATCACTTGAGGTTACCTGATGGAGTACAATTGAAATAGATGGTCTAGGATTGTTATTTGAACTTGACACGAATCTCAAATCACAATTAATACTAGCCCCGGCTGAGAGTAAATCTGGACCGTCCCTTTCAATTGTCTTGAGACAAGAGCCTCAAGTGATACAGATCCCAAAAATATCGGGTAGATGGATAGTAAATGCAAAACTAAAGTCAGGATCGGTTAATAATATGTTAACCGATTCAGATACTATCACGATCGGGGTTTTATGTTAAACCGACGCCGATGGTACACACACAGGATCGGTGTATTATAAATAACCGATCCTGATACTCACTGGCACTTAAAATGAGGAGCCTTCCCCTCTTCCCCTCTTCACTCTCAAACCGATCAACTTCAATTCAAAAATCTGCCATTTTCTCTCCTTCAACACTCGCCATTTCTTGCAGTAGGTTTTCATTGATCACTTTGTCAAGGTTTTAATGTCCTTCCTTTCTTTGATCACTTTGTTTTCATTATTTTTTACGTTGTGTATTTTCTCGTATTAGAAATGCCTCCTCGCCGTCGGTTCATAACCAGCAAGGGTGATGACTTTGCAAAGCACTTCACCAAGCGAGAGTTGAAGGAGTTCTTCTACAGTGATGACCCGGCCTTGGCCCTCGTAGCTGAATGCATTCTTGATTCCAATCCTTACCTCGATCCGGATAGTGACGGTGATGAGGATAGTGACGGTGAAGAAGTTGAGCTCGCGGTGAAAGAACGACAAATCTGGGCCGAGATGGTGGAGTGTTTCGAGTGCCTCCTTTTGGCCAAGGAGGATGTCATGCTCCGTTGTGAGACATGTCGCAACACATTCCATCCGGAATGTGTTGGCAAGGAGGTCAAGGAGAACAAGGACCTCCGACTTGTCAAATGGAGATGCCCAACATGCATCGACGGGCCATCAAAGACTAAGTTAATTTTTTTTGGCATCTAATTAATTAAGTTTATTTTGAGATCTATATGATCTAACTTCTTATGTATGGATGAATTTGTTAATTTACTTCTTTTGGATGAACTTGTTATTTTGAGATCTATATGATCTAACTTAATTCTATTGAACTCTTTGTTGAATGGTAAGTTACCTTATTTATATTATGGTTGTGTGATGCTTGATTAAATTGTGATTTGTTTGGCATATTTGTTTTAATTGCATATTTGTATGTCATGTGTGAATAATGGGTGTCAATCACAAATGAGTTGCTTGAATAATTGGTGTGGATCACAAATTATATGTTTTTCAATATACATATATATCTATATCTGCCTGAAAAGGAAAAAAAAAATGGCAGAAATACATTTATCAGGATCGGTTTTTTACTTGTTCACCGATCCTGGAAACCATCAAGATCGGTTATTATTAAGAACCGATCGTGATAGTCATCGGAATCGGTGATCTGTAATAACCGATCCTGATTGACTTATCTGCAACTTTTTGATTTTTTTAAAGCAAAAAACGATTATTTGTTCAAATTTTTATTTTTTCTGCTTACTATATGGCTTTATATTGAAAATGCCAAATCTGGACAAATTGACGCTCATTTAGGTTGCCAAAAGTAGGTCTGGAAGAGGGGACAAGTGGGTACACAAGTCGGTGGTTCTTCTCTGCTGTTGCCATCAGAGTTTACAGAATCTAACATGAAGATAAATGTTTTAATAAATTATATTTCATGTTCAACAGTTGAATGAAGGAGAAGGACCTTCAAAAAAAAGCAAGAGTCCGACGAAAAGTTCGAAAAATCATATGTTTCTTCTATGGAATCGAAAAAATTTGAATCTTATTCTATGGAATCAAAAAATTCATATGTTCCTTCTATGTAGTGGAAATTTTTTTCCAGGATCGGTTATTTATTTAGCCGATCTTGAATGTTAACTGTCAGGATCGGATAATAAAAAGACCGTTCATGATACTTGACAATCACGATCGGTGTATTTTTTACCGATCTTGTTTATTATCTGGATCGGTGTATATATATCCAGATCCTGATTACTAGTTATCTAGATCGGTTAAACATGTAACCGATCTTGATACTTAACAATCAAGAGCGGTTATCGTGTTTACCCGATGCCAAAGGTATTAGTGTCAGTGTTTTAATTTAACCGATCCTGATGAGGCGATACTGTTTGCACATTTTCCACTAGTGTATGATATGTCGTGTATGATCCCATTTTATGTACTAGTACTGTCATGATTGTTGGTCAACTGGAAATTGACGAAGGTGGTGACTTTTTTTCCCTCTTTACAATTTATTTTTTCATCAGCAGGAAAATTTAATAGAGAATTTGGATTTTAGATGTAATTTTGATAATGCATCGGACGTAGCCATAAAAATATCACTATATATTTTCGTTTGTAAGAGCCGACGAACCAATTCTTTTGCATAGCTGTATTTTGTGCAAAATTAGTAAATAGCAATAAATCGGAATTGTACCCATCAAAATATCCAGAAAAATATTAATTATTCCTATATATATCAACCTAACCTAATTCTATGGTTAAAGCATTTGGTTTTAAGGTGATCGACTTGCTTTTTTATGGCTCTTAATATCATTTTCGTTTTGTTGTTACTGTCATGCAAAATTATAGCCGGATATATCTTGCATGTAAGCAAAAATTTTATTTTATTGTTCAAGCATATATATATATATATACTATTTATTTTTCTCATAGTTTTTTTTTCTGATTTATTATTTTTTTGTTTCAATTCTCTAGCATGCCGGTTATCGGACATATGAAGGAGAATATTACGGCTGTCAAGCCAAAATTAGTGCATGGGGTGTTCCTGACATGAACCCAAGTTCTCGCTATGAAGTCTCAATAACTCTTTTAAATTTGGAGGGTACCCGTGTTAGATTGATAAAAACGGGACTTCATGTATGTGATAGTTCTGAATTGATATTTTCTTTACTTTTTTGCATAAAAGTAAGAGTGAGCCTATGGTGCTATGCATAGCAAGGATGGCTAGTGTACTACGGCTCAATATGGTACTTTTTAAAATCCTAACGGTCGATCCAACCGTTCAATGTGATAACCATATGAATATGTACTTGCAAACTAAATTTTATATTTTTTCGAATTTTTTTACTATTTTTTTAGATAGGTAGAATTTTGATGGTCCAGAATTTTCAGGAAACACTGATTTTTCTACCTATCTAAAAAATAGTAAAAAAATTCGAAAAAATATAAAATTTAGTTTGTAAGTACATATTCATATGATTATCACATTGAACGGTTGGATCGACCGTTAGAATTTTAAAAAGTACCATATTGAGCCGTAGTACACTAGCCATCCTTGCTATGCATAGCACCATAGGCTCACTCTAAAAGTAATATAAAACTTCTCTTGCCATAAATTATTATAGTTTGCTTACTAAGGTGCTTTAAGATAAAAGTGATATTATATCATCAAAATATCATCACTATAGAATATTTAAAACTCAGTTTAAAAATTACACAGTTTATGAAATAGTTTGCAATTGTTGTATTATCAGTGTTTTTTTATAGAGTTTGACCCAGTCAAACCGTAGCCGATACTACTAATCTGACTCTGGATATCTATCGGTAATATCGATACGCTCAGAAATAACAGTTTTCTGTCGGTGTACCCTCGAAAATAGTCACTTTTTACTCTCGCAGATAGTGACTTATTTTTGTAGTATATAGGGTAGATATAGTTTTACATAAATTAAACAAATTGCATTTTCTATTACAAATTTTATTTTCATTTTAGTTTCATCAAATTCAGTTGTGTTTTAATTTGTTCTTAATTAATTAATCACAATCTTGTACTTAATGCTTTAACATGTTCTAACATTTTGTTGATTTTGTTGGGGCAGGTCTTTCCCAAGTTATATAATAACAGCGATTTGCGGTTCTTTATATCGGCGAATGTAAGTTTATTATCAGTTCCTTTTATTTAGAATGGCTTGTAATGAGTTCTTAATTTTCTTCTTCATATATGTAGAAATTAATTTAAATCAGAATTAATTATTGTTTTGTTAATTTGTAGGATGATGCTTCTAGAAATTTGGCATGCTACAACATGAATAATTGTAGTCCAGCTTTTATTCTTGCTAATTCATCGGTGGCGCTTTATCCAGGTCAAGCTGTAGCTCCACTTTCTCAGTATGATGGAGAAGATCGCTCTGTCACACTTAGTATAAGAAAGGTAACATGCATGCACTGACATTTTTTTAAGGAAGCAGCTAATAGTCTCCGGACCCCAATCTCCGGAAAATCTCCGGATATAACTCAAAGTTCCTGTAAACTAATGAAGCTAATTCTGTAAACATTTTACAGTAAACCTATAAACTAATACAGTGAATGTCGAACTAGTAGCGAATTCTCAAAAACAGTTATATATCCGCGTGGTCCCCTCATGAAAGCGCGTGGTCCCCTCATTAAAAGTGCGTGGTCACCGTTAGTAACCTTTTCTATTTTGGATATAACTCAAAGTCCCTGTAAACTAATGAAGCTAATCCTGTAAACCTTTTGCAGTGAACCTATAAACTAATGCAATGGTTGTCGAACTAGTAGCGAATTCTCAAAAACAATTATATATCCGCGTGGTCCCCTCATTAAAAGCGCGTGGTCCCCCTTAGTAACCTTTTCTCTTTTGTAAAAATTTTAAGTTTTACAGGCGGGGATTTTACGGGGATATGAGAACGGGGGACAGTACATTTTCTCTTTTTTTAAACCTTCATGCATGATAATTGGTGCATGTTTATCATTTCTTTACTAATATATGTATATATAGGATGTAGATACAGAACTTTGGACTTTATCCAGAGAAGATTTAGGTACAAGATCAATAATAGGATGGTGGGAAAAAGGGATTCTTGGAGATTTGGATAACAAAGCAGAAAATGTTCAATTTATGGCTTTTGTTGCATATGAAAATAATGACACAGGTCCTACCATGGGAAGTGGTCATTATCCAAATAAAGGTAAAAATAAAGCAGCATATATGATGGATCTCAAAATTTGGGATGAGGAAGGAAATGATTTTAGTCCCAAAATTTTTAGTTTAATAAGAGCAGATGATAAACCAGATTGCTACAGATCGCTGCCTGATGCTGATCTTGGGGTTATTGAAGTAGATGATCATAAATTCTATTATGGAGGACCAGCTGGTTGTAGAAATTAATGATAAAATTAAGTCAAGCTAGTAATCAAATTATTGTTCAATAATAAACCGAAATTTTTATTTTTAACATTTTAAATAAATTAATTAATAAAATAACCACCGTTTTTGGTCAATTCCATATTTAACACGGCCGCAGAACACCGGAGCGGACCCATTTGGGGGAGGCCGCAGAATGCCGGAGCGGACCCCCATATGGGGCCGCAGAATACCGGAGCGGACCCGGGTCCGCACTATGCCGGAGCGGACCCTGGTCTTCATATCCCGAAAATGACAGCAACATTTCATTCCACACTCTCACACCTTCTCTCTCCTGAGTTAGCTCTGATCTGTAAGTTTTTTCTCTCTTCTTTTAAATTTTTTATTTTTATTTCAGTAGATTAATAATTTAATTAGAATAATTAATTTAGCAATAATTAAATTAGAATAATTAATTAGAATAATTAATTTAGTTAATTTTTAATTGTAGGTTTCTTCTGTATTGAATTGGAAAAATGGCTCTTATGGTATCCATCTACACTGGTGGGGATGTATTAACAGGTCCTAATGGGGTTTACTACAGTATTGGACCCGTTACTGTGATCCCGGTATTGCCAGGTACGGATTATTTGGGACTTAAATCAAGTATATGTGGGAATTTGGGGTTGGATCAGGGTCAGTATGACCTTAAAATTGATGCCAAAATTAGCATGCCGACTAGTTCGGCACAAACCTGGTTCCAACTATTTCCAATTCAGAATGAGGGAGTCTGGCAGGTATTGTATAACCAAACCATGAGTTTTTCTGGGGGTGCATACAAGATAATTGACCTATATGTGGAGGTTACCAGAGCCCGGCGTTCGAACCCAGTTCAGAGGTTAATCCGGGGTCGTAGTCGGGGTAACTCATCCGGCTCTAGTCCATCCCCTGTCCAAATTGACCAACCGTCCAGTAGTCGGGCCCCAGTTCAGAGGGACCGACCCTCCCGTCGGGCCCCATCCCAGACTGACCACCCTTCATCTAGTCGGACCGCTCATTGGGGTCAAAATTGTAATCCGGATGAATCTGATGAAGAAGTGGATCCGGAAATACTAGAGGCAGAGGAAAATTGGGGTCATGTTGATCCTGAGGGTATGAGCGATTATTCTGACCAGGAAGATACCGGGCCTGTGCTCGGACTATCAAGGAAATTCAAGATGGATAGCGGGTTTCAGATAATGGATCGCGGGGTTCAGCACCCGATTCATGCTTTCAACGACACATCAGGGTTTATGGAAGCCAATTCGGGTTTGTTTGGAAGTAGAGCAGATTTTGAGAATGAATTGTCCGAGGGACAAACATATGACTCAAAGGAGGACATGAAGAGCGCAATTGCCAGGTTTCACATCCTTTGCAACAAAGAGTTAATACCTACGCACAGTGACCGCACAAGAATGAGGTTCAAGTGCAAGGACAGTTACTGTGGGTGGTACATACTCGCAAGGGCCACCGGTTATGGAACACAATGGCGTGTCTCCAAATGCCCAACACAACATTCATGCCATGCGGATGCGACAAGAACAGATCACACCCAGTTGTCAGCTGCTATGGTTGCCGAGTGTATATCCGCTCACATGAGGAACGATGTCGACTTGAGTATTCAGGCTGTCCGAATTGCTGTTGCTGAAAAGTACAACGGTCAGATACCGGCGTACAACAAACTATGGCGTGGCCGTGAGTTGGCAATAGCCCGTCAATTTGGCAGTTGGGAGGGGTCATACGCTCTTGTAGTTCCATTGTTGGAGGCAATGAAAAGAAGCAACCCAGGTACTACATTGTTCATTCAATTTTTACGTTATTTCATTATCAATCAAAAATTGAACTTATTTTTTTAAATTTATTGACAGAAACATTGTTTGAGGTGACCTCATATCCCACTGGTGAACCTGGACCATGGAGGTATTTTCATAGGGCGGCTTGGGCATTTGGACCGTGCATAGCTGCTTTTCAACATATCAGACCGGTCATCACAGTTGATGCATGTTTCCTGTCAGGCCGGTATAAAGGTAACTAATTTGGTTGTTTTCACTTTATTTATTTTAGTTGATTTCGGCTCTTACAAAATGGGTTTTAACCATAGGCAAGCTGTTGATTGCAACCGGGTACGATGCTGAAAATCAGCTCCTCCCGTTGGCTTTTTCTCTGGTAGAATCAGAGAGTTATGACGATTGTGCGTGGTTCATGAAATGGTTGAGGATCAATGTAATCCGCTCCAGATTCATGTGTGTCATCACTGATAGGGGAAAGGGTATCAAGAAGGTGTTCAGACAAGATGATATGGGGTGGAACGAGGAGGATGAGGATCAATGTGTTCACCGTCTTTGTGCTACTCACATAGCCGAGAACATGAAGAAGAACGGTTGCAGTGATAAGGCAATCTGTTTTTTTAGAATATGTGTGGCTAAGAGGAAGATGAGGAGGTACGAGCAAGGAATGCAAGCAATGGGGCAGGCATGTGACATTGCCCTCAATTGGCTGGACGGGGTGGGTAAATATTTAGATCAAGATGAGAACGAGTGCCACAAACCATGGAAGATATTCCAAGCACTGGACGGTGGTTACCGTTGGGGCATCATGACTACAAACGGGTCTGAGTCGCTTAATAAGGTCTTCAAGTCCTCTCGTAGGCTACCGGTTGCAGCAATAATTGAAGACACATTTTACAAATGTATGACATGGTTTGCGCAAAGGAGGGCCAAAGCGGAATGGGAAGTCAGTCAAGGTCAGCAATTCTCGTGTCGTGTGCATAAGGTACTTTTATTTGTAGTTATTTCTTCATAATTTTTAATGAAGTTTGTTAAAAAAAATATCTGACTTCTTCATTATTTTTTAATTTTTCGTAGGTGATCAACAAACGGTTCGAGAGGTCCGATAAAATGAAGACGCTGGGGGGCTTTGGAAACAACAACGAGTTCGAGGTAACCGCCACACAGGAGAGAGTTCACGCTTTCATACCTGACGATTCTGGTCGGTTTACCAAGGCCAATTACAAATACACGGTGATAATCGGGGATGATCACACGGTAACTTGCACGTGCCAGAAGCCTCAATTGGAGAGAATACCGTGCTCTCATGTTCTGTCCGTGTGTCGTCTCCGAGGCATCGACCCTGGCGTATTTGTAAGTCACTATTATCACATCCCTACACTGATCAACACATGGAGCGCACAATGGCATGTTTATGGAAATCAGTCGGAATGGCCTCCACACGATGGCCCGGTCCTTGTTCCAGAGAAAAAAAATATTGCTGTGGGCAGAAGACAGCACGACAGAATTCCGATGTGGATGGATGTTCTGCATAATAGGAGAAGAGGACACCAAGCCGGCCGAGATACGCAAGAAAGACAAAACAGAGCTGCTCGGGCTGCACGAGATTGAGAGTTAATGTTGTTTTTCTAATTGTACTTGTAAAACTATTGTTTATTTTCGGTTAATTAGACGTATTTGTAATTTCCGATAACATTCGCATGTTTTATTGTATGCTTTTTTATATGGCCCCTTGTTCTATTTTAATGTTTCTTTTGATCAAACAAACGACGAACAACAATTTCAGATTAAACGACATTTCAAATATAAGTAATTATACACAACTTCACAAACGTTACATTTTTTATAAAAATTTTCAAAACAAAACCATAATCAAATTCAGAATCAGAAAAAAAAAAAAGACCAGGGTCCGCTCCGGCATAGTGCGGACCCGGGTCCGCTCCGGTATTCTGCGGCCCCATATGGGGGTCCGCTCCGGTATTCTGCGGCCTCCCCCAAATGGGTCCGCTCCGGTGTTCTGCGGCCGTGTTAAATATGGAATTGACCAAAAACGGTGGTTATTTTATTAATTTAATTCTTTAAAATGTTAAAATTAAAAATTTCGGAATAATAAATGCTCAATTTATGTGATAATGTATTCATTTCGTATTGTTATATATTAATGTAGTACCATTTTAATTGAAATATTTCGTCCTATTTATGCATATTGCTTGTAAAAATATATATTGATGTGTCACTTTAAGTTATTGTCAATAAATATCTATAGATATATACAATTATATTTAAAGGATATTAGTATGTTTTGGTAATTAATAACCTAAATGTGGCCAGAGTTGGTTAAAATCATCAATAGATGCAAGGGACTACATACAAATAAACTTGAAGGTTTTGCTTGCACAAAAAATGATGTTTAATTTTGTGGGAAATTCATGTATACTCCTTAAAAACTTTGAATTACGTATTTCTCCCTCTTAAATATATAATATCATATTTATCCTTCTAAAATTCATAAACTCACAAATATACTCATTTTATTGTCTTTTCTATTAAAGCTCATTTTAATTTTAGAAAGTACTCATTTTATTCTTTATTAAATAAAATTAAAAATATGTAGCATGTTTCAAAAAAATGTCAATATTCTAATTTGTCAGTAATTTTCACGGGCAAATGAGTCATTTCTCTACTTCTGACGCATACACAGTGACCTTTAGGTATATGCTTGTGTGAGCATCTGAAGTAGAAAATGACTCATTTGCCTTCGACAACCGAATAAAAATATTGTATTATTTTTCTTAACAAAGGTGAAATGAGTACTTTTTATATTTAAAATGAGTTTTAATAGAAAAGACAATCAACTGGTTAAATTTGTGAGTTTTTGAAATTAAGAAGGGTAAATTTGAAATTATGAATTTTAGAGGAAATACATAAGTTTGAAGGTTTTGAGGGGTATACATGAAATTTCCCCTTTAATTTTTATGTTAGTGCTAATGAGTTTTTTGAAGTTGTCAGATAACATTTGAAGAATAATTGAAAGTTTAGGTAATTTTTGGACTTTCTAGGAAGCCTGAATTGGTTGAAAACACATAGATGCACACAACGTGATACAAATTAATGCATTTTCAGCATATTTTGCTAGCACAAAAATTGAGTATCATATATAACTTGGAGATATAATTCTCCACTAAATGGCACATGAATTTATTAAAGAGTAAAGATGTAGTCCCCCCCACTTCAGTCCCCTAAACGTCCCCCCATTATAACTAACTTTTTTCAATCATTGAACCACCCTGAAAAACGTGTAAAACGTGTACAAGTTGAGTCCAGTTTTTTTATTTAAATACTTATCATAAGTATGAATACTTCATATCATAGGTATTCATACTTTCTATTTTGGGTGAATACTTTCCATATTTGAGTCCAGTTTTTTTGGATTTAAATACTTGATCTCTTAAGTATGAATACTTGATGAATTATATATAAATATTTGATATGTTAGGTATGAATACTTTCCATTTTGTATGAATACTTTCCATATTTGAATAGTCCAGTTTTTTTCTTTAAATACTTATCATAAGTATGAATACTTCATATCTTAGGTATTCATACTTTCTATTTTGGGTGAATACTTTCCATATTTGAGTCCAGTTTTTTGGATTTAAATACTTGATCTCTTAAGTATGAATACTTGATGAATTATATATAAATATTTGATATGTTAGGTATGAATACTTTCCATTTTGTATGAATATTTTCCATATTTGAATATTTGATACCTTGAAAAACGTGTAAAAGTATGTCATCATGAATCTCATTTGAAAGAGAAAAAAAAAATAGAAAACATTCGTGTTTTTAGATTTGCAAAATTCCTCATAAATCGTCCCAAAAATTGGTTTGAATGAATGGAGAAAAACAAAAACTGCCTTGAAAAACGTGTAAAAGATGAGTAGTATTGTGTCCAGTTTTTAGAGTATGAACTTGATATCTTAGGTATGAATACTTGATGAATTAGATATGCATACTTCATATCTTAGGTATTCATACTTTCCATTTTGTATGTGAATTAATTTAATCAATGAATTGGGGACTGGTGGTGTGATCCACGTGACTTTTTGGTTGTGGTCCCCGAGGCAGTACTGTCCCCGAAAAGTAATGGTCCCCAGTCCATATATGAATTAATACTTGATATGTTAGGTATGAATACTTGATGAATTAGATATGTATACTTCATATCTTAGGTATTCATACTTTCCATTTTGGGACTGAATTAATGTATGTTGAATGGGGGACTGACAGTTGTACTTTGACAGTTAAGGGGACGTTTAGGGGACTGAATGGAGGGGGACTGTTAGTCGATCCCTTTATTAAAATCATCACTAGAATCATGCAACATGTTGTAAATGCATTTTCAAATTTTGCTTCCTCAAATATTAATGTTTTGTATTTATTTAGTGCCAACAAAAATTTGTATAGATAGTCATGATAACTTTTTGAGCATAAAAATCAATTTTGATGATATAAGGTAAGGAAGGGCCTTTTAAATGAAGCTTAAATTGTGGTTGTAAGTACCAACATATATATGCACAACATGTGAGCAAATATTGTATGCTTGATTATCCATTGTTTATTTTTTATCCATAGTAGTCAATGCAATCTAATAAGATCCAAATTCCTTTTACTATGGGAAGTGCATCAATAAATTAAATTAGTATTTCTTTCACAAATTAAGTTGCCAAATGTCTATAAGAACATATAAACATCTAACTGAAATAGATGTTCTATTTTTGCCAAACAAATAAAGAATTAAGTGGAATTGTAAAATTAAGAAAAGTAAAATTGAATTTGAACTTTTTTTTTGTCAAACTTCTACTTTTTACATTTTGATCCGTCCTCTATTTCTCTACGAGTCAATTCTCTATTCTATGGGAGATAGTGCAATAGAGGAATTGGCCTTTTTAAAGAAACAGAATTGACTCATTTTCCAATACTCTTCCACTATTTTACTATTCCACTATCACACTCTTCCACCTTCAAGCGAACATGACCAAAATAATACAAAATAGAAGCCAATTTCAAATTCCATTTTGTCTTTATTCTTTCACTATTCCACATGTTATCAGGCCTAGTTTTTATCATAGTCAAAACTAAAAAAAATAAAAAAATTAATAATAAAGCCACTAACTTTCAAAAAAATAAATAAATAACTCAAAAAATTACAACTATTCCACATGTTATCAGGCCTAGTTTTTATCATAGTCAAAACTAAAAAAAATAAAAATAATAAAGCCACTAACTTTCAAAAAAAAAAAAAAAACTCAAAAACTACAAACTGCGAAGCCTAAATAAAGGATGGTGATATAATAGTTCAATAGAGAAAATTAAACAATTAAGCTACTACTTAAGAGGGCATAAGAAAGTGTAAGTACTATAAAAGATAAATCCTCATATCCTCCTTAAAAGCACAAAAACTACATCTTGTATTATAAACAGTACTTGGGATACTTCACATGCTTCTTCCGAATAAAAGATAATCCTCAATTTGTCTGGGAGAAAAAACCATTTTGAAATCCCAAGGGTAAAATAGGAAATTTACCCCTTTATTTATATACAAGTTGAACGGGTAGTAATTTCCCGGGACCCGGGTAGCAATTTCCCTCAAGGAACTCATTTCAAACCTCCCCTCCAAAAAACCTACCATTTACAAAAAAGCCCCTAGCAGCAAAACCCATTAGTTCACTAGGGTTCATGTAACCCCGAACCCGGTTCAAGATACCTCCTTCATAACAGAAACGATTTTTTAAACTAGAATAGATATTAGATTCTTCAAGCGGGACCCGCAGTTGCTTAACAAGTTTTAATTCTTCTGATTTAATGTTGATTTGAGATGCCTCGTCTGACGATTTCAACATGTAATCCATGCCAAGCACCTCCCAGTCGACATGTTGCCAAACCGCATGATTATAACTCGAATTTTGAACGTAAATCTGTAAAGGTTTTTCAAGTGCAAGTTTATCGACTTGAGTTTTGAGCTCTTGTAACTTTAAACCAATCCTTGAAGATACTAGATCGTACAAAATCCCTCTTGATTCGGAATTGTTAGATTCGTTTTTATCGTGTTGCAAATCATCAAAGCTTATTGGATCTCCAACAACCACAATCACCTGAAATTCGGAAAGGTTAATATAGGAAATAAAAAGTCTCAGCTATCAAAAAATTCAATTCCTATATGATCAAGTTTTTCCTTTGGTTTTATGTTATCTTTTAAATAAAAAATCGCATCAAAAGATTTGTATTGCCTAAAGATGTGACTAAAGAAATATCGCATCAGAACTATGAACAAAATTGTGATAATATTTGAAACAATTATTACCCTTTTGCCGATATTTGGAAACTGAGTGCCTATAGGCATAATGTCTTGCATTCCGCTGTGAACAAACGGCACGACAATAGGCGTAGTATCAGCATCCATCACTAACCTGAAACACCAGATATATAAGTTTCAAAAGAATGTTAGATCAAGTCTCACAATAAATTATGCTGATGGAAGGCCACTTTTGGGTTTACCTAAAAGGTGATTTTATTTTTATTGATGAGTCTGTTAAATGAAAGAATACAAAAGATACCCATGAAAAACAAGAACATTATTTATCTCTAGTTCAAGAGAAAACAGAGATATAATTTAAGATGCTTTGTAATCAAGGTACATGATATATTTCAAATTAGATATGGTCATGCTCATGTATCATACAGGAAATCACTAATTGGAAAGTTTGTCAAGAGAACTAAGCAGTCATCAGACTAATTAAGCAATGTTTCTACAATATATAGTATGGGGTGCAACTTTAAGTATATCACTATATTGAGTGAGGCTATGGTACTATGCATAGCACACATTGGTCCGTACTATTGATCAATATCTTTATATTCAAAGTCCAAACAATCGATCTGAACCATTCAACATTATCTTCATATGAAAATGTACTTGTAGATCAAATTTTACACTTTTTAGATTTTTTTTTACTATTTTTTTAGATGGGTAAAAATTCACTTAACCTAAAGATTCTAGACCATTCAAAAGTAGTGATTTTCTACCTAACTAGAAAATAGTAAAAATATTCTAAAACAATGTAAAACATAGTCAGCAAGTATATTTTTATATGGAAATCATGTTGACCAGTTCAGATCTACTACTTGTCAATCTGTAGTACAGACTAATCTGCACTATGCATAGTACCATAGCCTCACTGCACTATAATTGCATAGATAATAAGCTTAGGAAAAACTATGCTTTCAAATAAGCTAAAATCGGCAACTAGGGAAATAAACTAGTTTATAATTTTGTTCGCACCTCCCTACTCCTCTTTTAGTGGGGCCAATGGTCTTTCCACCATCTCTTGAACGACTCCCTTCGGGAAATATGTGAACCCAACCACCTTTGTTCAGCTTTGACAATGCCATATCCATCCCCTAAAGCACAAAAAATTTAATGTAATGAGAAAATGAATCGATAAAGAAGCTAGTCAGACACAGGGACACTTCCTTTCTTTGGCTGTCAACTTTTGAAATATGCTGTTTTTGTAAGGTCTTTAAAAATTGGGGTAATTTCATGTAAACCCCTCAAAAACTTTGAAATTACGTATTCCCCATCTGAAATTCATAATATCATATTTACTCTTCTAAATTTCAAAAACTCATATGTACATGAAATTTAGAAGGGTAAATATTATTTTATGACTTTTAGGGGGGAAATACGTAAATATCGAAGTTTTTGAGGGGTATACCTGAAATGCCCCCAATTTTTAACGACCTGAATAAAAAAACCCAAAACACCCCCTTTCCCCACATCCATCAACAAAGAAAGATCAGAGAGTGAGTACCTTTTGATAGATGCCATCTCCTCGGGAAACAGGTAAAACCTTGACTGAGCGAAAGAAAGCAGACATGGCACGATTCTTAAAGCAACGATCACTTGCACAGAGCGTCCACCTCAAATTGTTTGCATTTAGCATTATTGAAGGTGGGAGGAGAGAGGCGATCACAAATGGGTCATCCATGGCTGCCACATGGTTGCTAACCTAAAATACAAAGCATTCTTTAATTATAACAGAGATTTATTACAGTATAGCTATAGAGTGTGACATCAGTACAAACTTCATACCAGATGCCAGTTGTCTAACTGGTACAAAAATATAATTAACCAACATAACTTATTTTTTTTCAAACACTCATCTTTTTCATATCTTTTTAGTGTATGTGTTTATGATGTTTACAAAAATATAATGTTTTCTTTACATCTTTGGGTTTTGAATAGCTGGCGGGGTTATCGCTGCAATAATGTTCAAGCAACAAAAAATTAAAACTAGAAAGTAAAAGAAAAAGAATAAAGTACAAGTGCCTAATTAGCCGTAAATCTATCATGTTCTAATAAGTGAGATTATAAGTTAGTTTCAGAAGCCAAACTACATACAATAAAGGATATATGAAGAGGAAAGACTATGTCTCTAACAGAAATTCTAAACTTCAAATAACAAAATAGAAGTGTTAGATATAATCTATATTACTTCCCTCTGACCCACAAAAAAATTTAAGGCATTTTGACTTAGTTTTGATGGAACCAAAAGCTTAAAAATTTGCAAATATTCAAAATTAAAAATTTTCCAAGCACGTACAGTAATAAGAGATTTGCCTTCAGGCCTTTCTAGCAATGCTTTGTGTAGTTTTTCGACACCATGGACCTGAAAAACTTGTAACATGAAAAATCATGTGAGACAAAACCCTAAATAAGAAATAAACTCAAGAAATGATCAATCATGTACATACCTGAACATAATTGAAACCATGCATAAACAAATGACAAGCATTGCCTATTACTGGTACCGCCACCGATTGTAGCAGCCGAACAAAAATCGAGTCGTCATATGAATCCACATCCTTGGCTACTGCAATTTTGCAACACAATTTTACTGGTATCAATCATCTGCTTTTTACTGGTATCAATCAATTACAAAATAGTTCTTTCTGAGAGAAAAATCAAATCCATTCAAACATCTGCTTTTTACTGGTATCAATCATCTGCTTTTTACTGGTATCAATCAATTACAAAATAGTTCTTTCTGAGAGAAAAATCAAATCCATTCAAACATCTGCTTGTTACTGGTTTACTGGTATAAATCAATTACAAAAGATTAACCTTTTTTACGGTAGAATCGGAGAGAAGCAGAGGAAGAATAACGAGTGGAGGCGATGGGATCATGATCTCTGAAGAAACTTCGGATCCGGTGTGACCAACGCCGGATAGCAACAGTGTAGTCGGATTCCTTGAGGCGGTGGCGTCGCCGGTGTACAGCAACCCTGAACCGGTCTCGAATCTGGTTCTTGAGTGAACGAGCCCGGTCCAGCCACGGATCAGTGTCTTGGTCGAGATATTCCTCTGACATGGTGTCGATCGAGAGAGAGAGAGGCGGCTGTCGTGATACCTGAATACCCGATTGTGCCTTTGTTTTGTTTTTTACTCTGACGAGTGGGGCCAGTCCCTCTGACAATCAAGTAAAGTGACGGGACCATTTCATCTAAGGTACCATAAATTTTGAAATGGAATTTTCACCGTCCGATCAGATTTGCACGAATATTAAAATCATCCCGGTGCATTACTCCTCTGATCGATTAGGTGCCGACTAAACTCAAAATTTGAGTTACTTAAGGGGATCGGCTCTAAAGTTAGGGGAAGTTGCTATGCTAAACCCTGAACCGGTCCCGAATCTAGTTCTTAAGCGAAGGAGCCCGGTCTAGCCACGGATCAGTGTCTTGGTCGAGACCAATTCACTAAGGTACCTTAAATTATGGGTTGGGACCTGCACCGTCCGATCTGTATTCGCACGAATATTCAAGTAACCCTGTCTATTACTCCTCTGATTGGACGGTCTGTAATAAACTCAAAATTTGACATGGTGGAGAGAGAGAGGGGAGGCGCGAAATGCTTTGTGAAGAGGCAGTCGTGAACTCGTGATACCTGAATATCCGATTGTGCCTTTGTTTTGAGTTAAGTGATGGGACAATTTCACCTAAGGTATCTTAAAATTTGAGTGGGGATTTTCACCTTCCGATCTGCTTTGGCACGAATCCGGTGGATTACTCGATTAGCCCAGATTCTGATCAGGCGGTCCAGACTAAACTCAAAATTTGAGTTACTTCAGGGGATTCGGATCTAAAGTGAGGGGAAACATTACTATGCTGAACCCTGAACAGGTCTCGAATCTGGTTCTGAAGAGAAAGAGTCCGGTCTAGCCACGGATCAGTGTCTTGGTCGAAACATTCCTCTGACACATGGTGTCAAGAGAAGGTGGTCTGGTTCCTGTTTGTGCTTTTGTTTTGTTTTTGTTTACCCTGACAAGTAGGGCCAGTCGACCTGACAATCAAGTGAAGTTTGAGGGGGAAGCTTCACAACGGAAGAAGCTATGCGAGCCCTAATATGTATGTCTTTCCAAATGAATAAAAGAGAAAGTGCATATATGTATATAACAAAATTTAATTTAGGAGGGTTGAAATGCTTTTTTTTTTTTTATGTATCTCTATTATGTTTTTATTTTTTAAAATTGAATAACTTACAATATAAATCTCAAATATCAAAATGAAACTATTAGATTTGATATATATCATTTTCTTTATGCACATATAAAAAATTACGACATTTCAATTTTTCTTTTATTGGTATCAAGAGTTTGCAAAAATACATCGATATGGATAAATTATGGATGTTGATTTTTCGAATATTTGATTCATATAAATATAAAATCGAAAAGTGATAAAAAAAAATTATGTGCACGTAGATAAGATAATATATCACATCTAGCTGTTTTATTTTGATATTTGAGTTTTAAAATTTTAAGTTATTAACTTTAAAAAAAATTGGATTAAATTTGTTTTTGTATTACTCGTCTAATTTTTTTCTGAGTAAATGAATATAATATTGAATATCTTTTTATGATTATTTCGCAATTTGTTTCCTTTTTTTTGGATTAAACCTCATAAAATATGATATTGATCTGTTTACCTAGATCCCAAGTTGATATATGATTGTAGTAGAGAAAAAACATTTTCATGTACTAATGAGGAATGCATTAAGCTGGGGGAAATATTAAAAAAAATTCAATCAAGGGCTAACAAAAATAGAAAAAAAAAATGGCCATGATTTTGAAAAGAAGGAAAGAATCAAGATTCAAATCTTCATCAAATAATTTTAAAAAGGCAACAAGATGAGATATGCAAAAATATAAATGACAATTAAACTTCATATTCCAAATATTAAATATATGGAATAACTAATTTATGAAAAATTCTAAAAAAAGATATATCAACAAAATCCCAGTATATATATTAATGCATATGAAAATTATATATTTGCAAGATCAGTAAGATTAAATGTATTGAACCTAGCCAACAATGGAGTGAATTAATATGCATGAGAATTTCCTAATTAGCAAGTTTTTTTTTAAATAAATCAATTTTTTAATCCCAAGTTTGATAAAATTATGAATTCTCATTCAATCTATAAGATATAGTGCCGGAGAGCAGGTTGGGTCCGATGCCCATCGGACTCAAATTTGGGTCCGATGGGTTCCGGGACCGTTCGATATGCTTTAAGATTCATGCGCACAAACTTTAAAGCAGACGGGCGCGAATCTTAAAGCAGATCGGACGGTCATCGAACCATCAAACTCACTTTGAGTCCGATGGACATCGGACCCAAATTGACCTCATAGTGCCGACGTATGATGAGATACAATAGCATTGATTATATATTTTGCATATTTTTAGAAATTATTGGAGTATATATGTATTAATTTGAATACTTAAATGTAAATCTAATTTTCATATTCTCATTCAATCTATAAGATATTGGAGTATATATGCTTAAATGGATTTTTTTTCAAATTGTAGAAAGCATGCATGACAATCTAGTAAATCTAATTTACTATATATTTGACAATCTTTCTTATTTTAGAGTTTCAGAAAATCTATATAAATTGTTAGCTTAGCCTGAGAAAACACATAATACATTTTGAGAATTTTGAAAATGAAAACCATTCATCTATCCCTTCTCTTCTTTGTTTTTCTGGTTGCAACCCAAGAATGTAAGTATCTTATCTTTATATATGTAATTGGGTTTTTAGTATATATATATATAGAGATAGGCTATGGTGAGTTGCGAAGTAAAACGTCATTTTACTTCACGCCATATTTTCATTTTGACAATCCAAACAACCGATCCGAACCGTTCAACTTTTTCTATATATTGAAATGTGCTTGGAAACTAAATTTTACATTTTTTGGAATTTTTTTACTATTTATTAAGCCACTTTGAAATCGCTGATCCACTGTGAACAGTAAAAGAACAGTAAAATTTTCTGGATCACTGGATCAGCGATTTTCAATGTGGCTTAATAAATAGTAAAAAAATTCCAAAAAATGTAAAATTTAGTCTCCAAGCACATTTCAATATTTAGAACATGTTGAGCGGTTCGGATCGGTTGTTTGGATTTTCAAAATGAAAATATGAGCGTGAAGTAAAAATAACCTCTTACTTCGCAACTCACCATAGCCCAGCTCTATATATATATATATATAGAGATAGGCTACGGTGAGTTGTGAAGTAAAACGTCGTTTTACTTCACGCCATATTTTCATTTGAAAGTCCAAACAACCGATCCGAACCGTTCAACATTTTTTAAATATTGAAATGTGCTTGGAGACTAAATTTTACATTTTTTGGAATTTTTTTACTATTTATTAAGCCACTTTGAAATCGCTGATCCACTGTGAACAGTAAAAAACAGTAAAATTTTCTGGACCACCGGATCAGCGATTTTCAAAGTGGCTTAATAAATAGTAAAAAAATTCAAAAAAATATAAAATTTAGTCTCCAAGTATATTTCAATATAGAGAACATGTTGAGTGGTTCGGATCGGTTGTTTGAATTTTTAAAATAAAAATATGAGCATGAAGTAAAAATGACATCTTACTTCACAACTCACCATAGCCCAGCTCTATATATATATATATATATATATATATATATATATATATGAATTTATTTGTTTCATTTATAAAAAACCGTAGGCGGTAAGTTTGCGCTTGCGGAAGATTGCCCTTGCATTAATGGAGTGAAGCCATGCTATCCGCAAACTCACAACAACGGCGTTTGGTACTGTTGCCTTTCCAACGCCGACGAGTGCAAACCGTCCCTCAAAGAGTGCAAAGCCACTTGTTCGTGCGTCGGTTGCCGTGTGCATCCACCTCCAAAGACACCTAATTAGTTTTGCACAAGGGAAACCTTTTGCATGCAATTATAATAATTAATTATTGTTGTTATTTTGGTTTAGTAGAAACTTAGAATTGCTGATAAAATGTTAAATGTGATTTATATCTTTTGTTTAAAAGAGTGATTTAAAATATTTTATACGGTAATTTGAAGGGAATGATATTTGGATTTGTGTTTTCAAATTAGAAATGTTTTAAGTTGTCATCAATTTTGTGTTTGGTTGTGGTTTTCTTTTCTTTTCTTTTCTTTTCTTGTCTATCAAGTTCTACATTCTCCTAAAATTAATTTCTAGAAAGGAAGGTAAATAATTCTATAAACCAATGGTTTAAAACTCAAATGATTTAGGAAATTTACATAATTTCCCCAAAGAGTTCCACAATTTACAACATTTTATGTACATTTCATATCTTGTCAAGACCATCTTGTAAAATTGGATAATGTAATAACTTTCTAGTAGAAAATATTCGTTGGAGTGCTTGTTGAATTTTATGGAAAAGATAGGAATGCTACATGTTGATATTATTTTGAATATGGAAAGTTGTAATGTATTTTGCCAAATATAATAAACTTTTGTTTCTCTAGCAAATCAGATTTTCATTAATTTAATATGCGTGTATTGTTGTTGGATTTACTATTTATAATTGAATCCATATCAGTGCCAGAAAAGATAAAGATTTTGATCCATTGAAATTTACAAGTGTTAGGAACAGATGGAAGGTAAATAATTTTGACCGTGACATTATATTATGACAACCTAATAAATCTAAATAATCTAATTTATTAATTATTTCACAATCTTTCTTTTTTTAGAGTTTCAGGAATCTATATAAATTGTTCAATGTACAAACAAACCTCAAATTCTGAGCTCAGCCTGAAAAACCAAAATACATTTTGAGAATTTTGAAAATGAAAACCCTCCATCTATCCCTCCTAGATCTTCTTTGTTTTTCTGGTTGCAACCCAGAAATGTAAGTATCTTATCTTTATATCTCATCTAAAAATTCTTTAATTTATTATATATATATATATATATATATATATATATATGAGGCTGGCTACTATGCTTATATAAGCATATGCCCCCATATGCTTATAACTCATTTTTGCGTTTCCAATGTTCAAATGGTCGATCCGACCGTTCATCTTGTTCTCCATATTAATATGTGCTTGGAGACTAAATTTTACATTTTTCTGAATTTTTTTACTATTTATTAAGCCACTTTGAAAATTGCTGATCTGGGTGAACAGTAAAAACAGTGTTTCCAAAATTCTGGACCACCAGATCAGAAACTTTCAAAGTGGCTTAATAAATAGTAAAAAAATTCAGAAAAATGTAAAATTTAGTCTCCAAGCACATATTAATATGGAGAACAAGATGAACGGTCGGATCGACCATTTGAACATTGGAAACGCAAAAATGCTCATTTAAGCATATGTGGGCATATGCTTATATAAGCATAGTAGCCAAGCACATATATATATATATATATATATAGAGATTGGCTAATGTGCTAACGTTATAACTTCGGCCGAAGTTATAACGAGTCGTTTATTAGTTTTTAAAATCCAAACAACCGATCCGAACCGTTCAACTTTTTCTAAATATTGAAATGTGCTTGGAGACCAAATTTTACATTTTTTGGAATTTTTTTACTATTTATTAAGCCACTTTGAAAATCGCAGATCTGCTGTGAATAGTAAAAAACAGCAAAATTTTCTGGACCACCGGATCAGTATTTTCAAAGTGGCTTAATAAATAGTAAAAAAATTCCAAAAAATGTAAAATTTGGTCTCCAAGCACATTTCAATATAGAGAACATGTTGAGCGGTTCGGATCGGTTGTTTGAATTTTAAAATTACAAAAACGACTCGTTATAACTTCGGCCGAAGTTATAACGTTATGACATTAGCCTATCTCTCTCTCTCTATATATATATATATATATATATATATATATAGATTGGCTAATGTGCTAACGTTATAACTTCGGCCGAAGTTATAACGAGTCGTTTTTGCAATTTGAAAATCCAAACAACCGATCCGAACCGTTCAACATGTTCTCTATATTGAAATGTGCTTGGAGACCAAATTTTACATTTTTTGGAATTTTTTTACTATTTATTAAGCCACTTTGAAAATACTGATCCGGTGGTCCAGAAAATTTTGCTGTTTTTTACTATTCACAGCAGATCTGCGATTTTCAAAGTGGCTTAATAAATAGTAAAAAAATTCCAAAAAATGTAAAATTTGGTCTCCAAGCACATTTCAATATTTAGAAAAAGTTGAACGGTTCGGATCGGTTGTTTGGATTTTAAAAACTAATAAACGACTCGTTATAACTTCAGCCGAAGTTATAACGTTAGCACATTAGCCAATCTCTATATATATATATATATATTAAATTTTTTTTTCATTTATAAAAGATAAGATACTTACGTTCCTCTATGGAAAAATCACCAAATATGCTTATGCGAATTTTTTTTACGGGATATTCCACAAAAAAAAGGAAATGTAGGTTAAATATATTATTTTTTTTAAATAGTTTAGCTAATTTTCTCCAAATTTAAACAGAAATTTATGAACTATTCTGGATCATCTTCCACGAATTTAACATATTATGTAATATAAAATTTTGACCTTACTGAGTTATTCTGAAAGTCTAATTTGAACTATACAAAAAATGTTAATTGTGGACTGTTGAAAAATTAAAATCATTTTTTGTGAATACTTTATACTAATGTGAATATTACGTGAGGAGGATTTAAATGTCTCTATTTTTTGTGCCTCCATCATGCCACCAATTTTTCAACTAAAATAACTTAAAATTTAAAACTTATATGTAAAAATAAAAGTGTTAGATATGATCTATATCATTTTCTCTTTGCACACATAAAGATAATGGTATTTCGATTTTGTTTTTGTTAGTACCAAGAGCTTGCAAAAATACACCAATGTGGATAAATTATGGACGTCAATTTTTCAACTTATTGATTCATATAAAAACAAAATAAAAAAATAATAATTTGTTTATGTCTATGTAGAGAAAATAATATAGGTCACATCTCAGTATTTTTTTGGACATATAAATTTTAGAATTTGAAGAAATTTTATGTAACCCCTCAAAAACTTCAATATTACGTATTTCCCCCTCAAAAGTTTGTAATAAAGCCACTAACTTTCTCCCCTCTCTTAATATTACGTATTTCCCTCTCTCTTTCTCTCTCTCATTCTTTCTCTCAGAGTACCCGCCAAATGCTCCACTCTCCCGCCAAGTGAGAAGAACTCCACTGATCTCTATCTCCACTGTACCAGAAACCGGTACCGAAGACTATGACCACCGTGTTCTAATCTCAACCACACATTTTTGGATCACAAACTATTTATCTCTGTACGTACCACTCAAATGGTAGAGATCTAACTCCCAACAAAAAATGACATTAGTTCTTAATTAACAGCTGCTGTTGATTCTTGACTCAGTTGTTCAGTAGGCTCTTGAACAATATATATCGTTATGATAAATGGGACAGGAAAAGACATACCGGTACCTAGAGTCCAATGCCGGAAAATATCAGTTTAAATGGATCGGATCTGTTGAATTTTGAAAATTATTTCGGTTTAAATGAATCTGTTCTGTTTAAATTTCTCAAAATCTGAGGATATCGCTATTTACCGATGTGAGTATCTGCGATGATACTGACAGTAACACTTTTACCGTTGTGGATGGTGACATATTCTTGTAGTTGTTGGATTTCCTTTGGGAATCTGCATGACATCTGGAGCTATAGTTACATTAGAAAAATAGTTAAAATTTTGGCTAGAGAGACATGTAGATCTTAAAAACCAACAAAATGACAGTGTGTCTTTCTTACTTTAGAGTTTCAAAAAAGCTATATAAATTTTTCAAATGTACAAATCAACCTTAAATTAGCCTGAAAAACCATATTACATTTTGAGAAATTTGAAATGAAAACTCTTCGTCTATCTCTCCTCCTTTTTTTTTTTCTTTTTTTCTGGTTGCTACCATATATCTGCTAATTCAAATTTGGAGGCAAACTTTACTATATTTATGTTAAATTGTGTAATTTCGTAATTTTAATAGAAACAACAAGTAAAATTTCTAGAAAATATATAATAACTCTTTACTGTTCTAATGTAACCTTAATATAGATTAAAGGAATTACTCGTAATTGCAAGAAACTGGAATAATATATCTTGACACCAACCATGCAAAATGGATATTTAAAAAAAATGCGAGAGTTATAATTTTGATTTTTTTTTTCGGAAAGATAGTCTGCACGAGTAGCCGATATTCATAGGGGTGAAAACGGATCGGATACGTATTGGATAGTCGTAAATCTATTACTGTATCTGTTTTATTTTTCGGATAAAGATACGGATCGGATATTTATTAAAATATTATTAAATATTATTAAAAAATACCAAAGTTCATAATATTTATCTAATTACAATGGTGAATAACATCATAATATTTATCTAATTACAATGGTGAGAAACATAATATTTGTATAATATATATATTAAACTATATGGTATAAATATCTACTATATATATTTGGATACTGATAATTAAAATATAAAATCATATCTGTATTTGTATCTGTATGAATATTCAGATTTTAAATATCTGTATCTAATTTTCGAATACAGATCAGATATCATCCACTCTGTTTCACTCCTAAATACTCAACATTATTATTTTTGTGAAATGAGTTGCCTGAGCTACTGATTGCGGTTTTACAAACTAAACAATTAAATTTTACAACTCAACAGATTAAACTTTCTCATTGAAAAGGGATGACTGTCAAGATCTGAAGAGAGAATTAGGTGCTATCGTGAAAAAGATAAATAAATTAGTACAAACTGAATTTATGATATTGTTTGGATTAATTCCTTTTGGAATTGTCATCTGGAGCTATAGTTACATTATAAAAATAGTTAAAATTTTGGATAAGGAGACTTACATCTAAATCAATAAAATGGCAGTGTCTTTCTTATTTTAGAGTTTCAAAAAAGCTATATAAATTTTTCATGTCTGAAAAAAGCTATAGTTACATTACAAAATGCCTGAAAAACCAGATTACATTTTGAGAAATTTGAAAATGAAAACCCTTCATCTATCTCTCCTTCTCTTCTTTTTTATGGTTGTCATCCAAGAATGTAAGTATCTTATCTATTTACATATTTGTTCTTCTTAAAATTCTTTAATTTTTGTTTAGTATACATATTAATTCATTTTTTCATTTATAAAAAAATTGTAGGCGGTAACTATGCGCTTGCGCATGAGTGCCCTTGTGCCAATGGGGTGAGACCATGCTATCCTCAAAAACAAGGCAACGGCACTGTCTGGTACTGCTGCATGTCCAACGCTGACGAATGCAAACCGCCCCGCGGCGAGTGCAAAGCCACTTGTCCCTGCGAAGGTTGCCGCCTGCATTGTTCTCCTAGGCATAATTAGTTTGGCACAAGGGAAAGCTTGCAATTATAGTTATAATTAATTTAATGTTGTTATTTAGGTTTAATTAGGAGAAACTGAGAAATATTGATGAAATGTTTAATGTATACGGATATCTTGTAGAGTGACTTCTTTGTATACGGTTGTACAGTTTGTACAGTTTAATTAACTTTAGTTATTATATATAGTTTGTACAGTGACTTCTTTGTATATGGATATCTTGTAGAAACCGTATATATAACTTTAGTTATTATATACAGTTACTATGACCGTGTATAAATCAACAGTTTCAGCGCCTTTTTTTTAGGATATCGGTGTGTTAGTACTATATAGACACGGTTCTGCAACCGTGTACAATTCATTGACCTTTCCATGCACGACAGGCGCGAACATAGTCGCGGAACCGTGTGTCATTAGCTTTTCGGATTATGTATGGTTGTGTTTTTTGTAGTAGTGACAAGATGTAAAAGTATATATATTGTTGTGAACTATAATGTAAAAGCATATTCGTTGTGAACAATAATGTGTATAATGTTACACCTAAAATGACAATAACCTTAAAAAAAAAAAACCTAAAATGACAATAATGTGAACATAAATAATATTTAGTAGCACCGAGCTATTGCAAAAATTGAGGAGTTTAATATCATTCACTACAGCAAAATAAGGTATCTGCGACCGGTAACAGCGACCGGCGACAGCACTGGTCTCTGAAAGATTTTTCCTCCAAAAAAAATAAATAAAAACATTCACTTCGGCGACCAATACTTTCAGCGACCGTTAAACGAATTTTCAGCGACCGAAATAGCACCGGTCGCTGAAAGTATTAGTGATTTGGGCGCCAGATCGAAAACCCTCCCGCGGCAGAATAAAAAACTCTCCGCCTAAATTTCAATTTCGCCTTTTATATCCGAGTCTAGGTTTTCTTTTGCTCTATTTCGATCTTCGCCGCTCAGCACAATGCCGAGCCCCTCTCTCAGTCAAGGCAAGGTGCCCGTCAACCCACCCGATGGAGAAGCCGAGTCACAACAACCACCATCGCTCGACTCAGCCACGTGCGTCTTTCTCCCTGCTCCAGGCGGCGGCGCCGTCCGCCCCCGCCGTATCCACCTCCTCTACCTTTGGCGATGCCCTCTCTTTCACTGAGTTCACCCTGGCTGAGCTCAAAGTCGCCATTAACGGCTTTGCGGCTGAGCATATTGTGTCTGAAAGTGGTGAGAAGGCGCCTAATCTTGTCTATAAAGGGATGTTGCCTAATCGAAGGTCTATAGCTGTGAAGAAATTTCCTAAGATGGCATGGCCTGATCCGAAGCAATTTGCTGTGAGTTCTGTTTTTGTTTTATTGATGTCTTCCTAAATTGAATTGAGAGAATCATTAATTGTTTCTTTTCTGAGGTTTTAGGAGGAGGCTAGAGGAGTAGGGAAGTTACGGAGTGGAAAGCTTGCTAATTTGATTGGATTCTGTTGTGAAGGTGATGAGAGATTGTTGGTAGCTGAGTATATGCCGAACGACACCCTTGCCAAGCATCTCTTTCACTGTATGGGGTTCCCTTTTTCCTATCATCAGTCTCAAATTGGGTTTCATTTCATGGTAACGGACTAATTACAACGGATCAAAAAGTATTGTGTCCACATAAAAAGTGCTGAAATATTATTTACTTCATTTAAAAAATCAAACATCAAATGGTTGATGTTATGTTGTAAGAAAAGTCAAATCAAAGTGTATTGAGCATAAATTTTTAGAAAAAGGAGCTCCTTTGTTATTTTTTTATATATGAGAAAGTTTTAGGGATGAAATTTGATCAAAACTCTAAATTTACTATAACTTTCCAGGGGAGTTGCCATCTGTTCTGCTTATGGCTGCTGTTCGAGATGTTCCACTCGTAAGACATACCTTAAACAGATTGAAATAAAGACTTTTCTTGATCATAATTTCTAATTCAGATAAAAGAAAAATATGTGATTTTGTCAAATATGAGATTTCAACTTAAAAAGTGATTTCTAAATTGTTCATACCTTAAACAGGAGCATTGCATATAGTGACGGTTGAGAGTGATTGAGCAGACCAAGTTAGCACCTGCTACTCTTTCTGATGGATTACTATTTACTAAACTTGATTGAGCAGACCATCTCGCCGGTAAGTTCTACCTCATACTTGATTGGTTAACTTGGGTTAACTCGGGGGTGGGGGGGCAGGTGTCTTGTTTGGTTAACTTGGGTTATGGTAAAAATAGAGCTTTGTTCTGAACTCTTGGTTGTTTTTCTGTAATTTCATATAGCACAACTGGCTCTGTATAGCACCGGTTATTTTTGGTTTTGATAGTTGTTGCATTTAAATTTTTTCACAATAATTGATAGTATGAAATTAACCTGTTAAATTTAGAGGAACTCAGAGGTACCTTGTGCCAGTAAAGCATTTATCAGCAACCAAAATAGACTATACCAGTATACGGGTGCAAAACTTGTATCAATCCAAGTTAAAGTTGTGATGATTTGATTTAGTCAAAAAGGTTAAAATGCGATTACAGGATTACTGATTTGATTTAGAACAATTGAGTTTTGCCCTTTTTTTATCTGGTATTGAAGGGGAGATTATCTGATAGTCCAAGTTAAAGTTGTATCAGTCCAAGTTAAAGTTGGTTTTGAAGGCAATTCTCATAGTTCATGAAACAATTCAAAGAATTGAATGTACAATTTCCATTGATCTCCAGTAAGATTGGTTTTATAGAAACTAAAATTTGAGAGATTTGAGATTTACTTATTTTTTTTGTTCATGTATAGTGGAGTCTTTACGAACATGTAGCTGTTGCTGCTATGGATTGCCAAATATTGACGTTGCAAAGGTAAATTATACTACGCACTCAATTCCTTGCCCTAAATAATGTTTGTACCTTTTCCTGACATGATATATTTTTAATTCAAGTAATAATTGGATTATTACTCTCTCAAGTAATAATTCAAGTAATAATTGGATTATTACTCTCTCAAATAATTGGATTATTACTCTCTCAAGTAATAATTGGATTATTGCTGATATGTTTTATGGTATTTTTAGAGATTTACCCAACCATATCAACCAGGGAAATGTAGAATTTATTTTTAGTTGTTGTACCAATTGAATATACCCAATTGTATTAGCCAGAGAAAAGTAGAAATTATTTTTTAGTTGTTTTACTAATTGAATCTTTAAACTTTATCTATTTAGATTGGTATAATATCTTCATAACTCATTTTCCTATTTTCTGAACAGTTTCCTGTGCCTTCGGCGATCGACGCCCACAGCCTTCGGTTCATAGGTTGGATAATGTAAAATTTAAATTTGGATATTGTAAATGGTTGTAATTGTGGATTTTAATTACTATTAGCCCATTGTTCTAATAATGCAAAATCATGCAACATTAGTTAGGTTAATTGGATTGTAAATGGCATGTTTAGTTACAGTGTATGTATCGATGTTAATTGGATTTTAATTACTATTATGTATATGTATCAATGTTTTGTATTTATTTATTGTATATATTGACATTTATATTTAAATTTGTGTGTATGTTTATGTTGTACGTTGGTACGTGTCGTACCAATTATTAAATGGTGCAAATTTAAATAATATAACAAAATATAAAAAAACCTGACAGAAGAGTATCAGCGACCGATATATTTGGTACAAGCATATTTGTTGTTTGTATAATTATACCCTCAACATGGAATTGAACTTGCTAAAAATGATTATAACAACGGCCCAATATTTGCTTTTCATTCTGGGCCCCACACTAGAGCCCAATAATAGGCAGAACGGAATCTGAGCCAATCCGGTCCGAGGTAGAGCGCACAGGGCCCGCCAATGTACAAAATCTCAGTAAATATATTAATACACATGAAAATTGTATATTTGCAAGATCAGTAAGATTAAATGTATTGAACCTAATAACCATGCATCAATGGAGTGAATTAAGTTGTATGAGAATTTCATAATAAGCAAGTTTTCTTTACAATAAATCACTTTCTAATCTCATGCTGACAAAATTATGGATTTTCATTTTATCTAGTAAGATATAGTGCCTACATATGATGAGATACAGTATCAATGAATGTTGTTTGCAATTAATGGAAAGTTGGATGATGGATTATTTTAGCATATCTTCAGAAATTATTGGAGTATATATATTAATGTGAATACTTAATTTTAATTAATGTATGCTTTTTAAAATTTTAATTATTGGAGTATATATATAGTAAATCCATTTTACTAATTATTTTACACTCTTTCTTATTTTAGAGTTTCAGGAAATCTATATAAATTGTTCAAATGTACAAATGAACCTATAAAATTAAGAGCTTTGCCTGAAAAAAAAATAAGAAATACATTTTGGGAATTTGGAAAATGAAAACCCTTCATCTATCCCTCTTCTTTGTTTTTCTTGTTGCAACCCAGGAATGTAAGTACCTTCTCTCTACCGAAATTTTTATTTATACCACACCTTCAAAAAAAATAAACCAAAAAACCACCGTTTTTGGAAATTTCAAAATTCACCACGGCCGCACAATACCGGTGTGGACCCATTTCAGGGAGGCCGCACAGGCATTCTGCGGCCCCTTCTTTTTTCTGTGTAGAAATACTAACAAAGCCTTTGACCCTTTGACCTTTGGTTTCTGTGCCAAAGCATGCCTGTGCAGCCCATTCTGCCGAAATTATTTCTCAACTGTTCAAATTGCATTTATTGTGTCAAAGCCAACAATGCCTTCTGCAAAAAAAAAAAAAATTGGTCCGCGGAACGCCTGTGCGGTCAGGGCCGCACTGGTATTCTGCAGCCATGGTAGAATCCGAAATACTCAGATTTCGTGGTTTTTTGGTTTATTTTTTTTGAGAGAATGGTAACTTTAAAAAATTCGGTTCTCTCTATATGGAATTGGGTTTTGTCCAGAGAACATTGCTCAAATTTTGTCTAACACCAAGCTTAAACGGTCCGATTTGCATCAAGATTCATATAGACGGATTTACAATTCTTTAATTTTTTTAATTAGTATATATATAAATTTACTTTTCAATTTTTAAAAATCGTAGGCGGTACGTATGTGCTTGCAGAGGATTGCCCTTGCGTCAACGGGGTGAAGCCATGCTATCCGCAAACTCGCAACACCGGTGTTTGGTATTGTTGTCTTTCCGACTCTGAGCCATGCAAACTGTCCCTCAACGAGTGCAAAGCCACTTGTCCCTGTGTCGGTTGTCGACCGCATTCGACTCCAAATCAAGGCACCTAATTAGTTTGGCACAAGGGAGAGCTTGCAATTATAATTATAATTAATTTAATGTTGTTATTTTGGTTTAGGAGAAATTGATAATTACTGATGAAATGTTAAATGTTACTTACATCTGTTTGTTTAAAAGAGTGATTTCTAATATTTTATGCCGATTGAAGGGAATTGAATAACATACGATCGGATTTGTGTTTTGAAATTAATAATGCTTTTATGTTATTATCAATTTTGTGCTTGATTGTTTTTTTTTCTTATCTATCAAGTTTTATTTTCGAAAATCAGCATTTGATCTAGCAACAAAAAGCAATGTTCTCCGAGCGAGAGGTCATAGGTTCAAAATATGAATGAAAAAAATTCTTGGTTGTTAAATATAACAAAAGTATGAACTTGAAAGGCAAAGACCTCCATTCCTGTTTCTAAAATAAGTTATAATTCTTGTAAAAATTAGTTTCTAGAAAGTAAGGCAAATTTTTTTCTATAGACTAATGGATCAAAACTCAAATGATTTTGGAAATTTAAAAAATGTACCCAAAGAGTTCCACTATTGACAAAATTTTATGTACATTTCATCGCTTGTCAAGACCATGTTGTAAAATTGGATTTAATGTAATCACTTTCAAGTACATTCTGATATAAATACGCATAGATTCTTTATTCCTATTATGTTATATTTTTTGTAGGATTTGTTTTATGAATATATAGAAAACTACGCATAGATTCATCATTCATTACATATATGAATTTTCTTTTCATAATTCATCATTCATTTGTTTTTTTGGCAATTTTTTTACTGGATATTCCAGAAAAAAGGGGAAATGTAGCGATCAAATGTGTCGATATCTGTAGATTATATTTTTTTTTTCAAAAAACTTTACATAATATATATTCTCCAAATTTAAACTGAAGTTTATGAACTATTCTTGAGCATCTTCCATGAACTTATTATATCTATAACATAAAATTTTGACCTTAATATTACTGAGTTATTCTGTAATTTCAAATTTGAACTATACAAAAAATGTTAAATGTAGACTATTGAAAAATTAAAATCATTTGATAAATGGTAAAACATACACAAAAACACGTTATACTAATGTGAATATTGCATATAAATAGGATTCTAAATTTAAATTTTATTTATAATGATTATGAAGATCAGGTTAAATGTTATTTTATCCTTCGTCCGACTCAGCCTATTCGAGCCAGAATCGTTCGATCTTCCAGAATCCAGACAATGGTACCGGTACTGGTAAGATAATATTCACCATCTGAGATAATTCATCCAGTCCCATAACAATCAAGTTCTTAATGAAAAACAAACAAAAATTAATATATATTCATTCATATGTTAATATTTTGTAATATTTACAAATCAGAACATTAATTCAGAAAAAAATGCTTTCCAAACCAGTTTTATACAAGACATAAAAGATACCCCTGCTAATACTTACTATATTTTAAAGACCCAGTTCCTATTCCAGTTCAACAAAATAAGCTTCCACCAAAACCCTAAACTAAACACCCAAATTTATATTTATGATCTTCCCCTTTTGATAATTGACCTAGTTCTTCTCCTTCTCCAGCTGTTATGCTCATGTTGAATCCTCTCCTGCTGTGAATTAATGGTGTACAGGGCTGATATATAATCTGTTATCTGCCCACATTCATCTGTTCAGTTTTTTTGACAGAAACAAAGAGAAAAAAACTACTAAGTCATAATTTGTGTTGGTTTTATTCACAGATGAATGTGAAATTGGGTTTCAAAATTTACTTGAATGAATTAATAAAACTTTGTTCAAACAATATGATCCTATCTATATTTATTTTTGCTGAATTGGGTTTCAAAATTTCTAACTTGATAAGAAGTTCAAATGAAAAATTACCTTATTCCAAGCATTTATATCTTTGCATACTTGCTTTGCTTCTTTGAAGGCTACCGTAATGAGATTAAATAATACCTTCAAAAAACATGATAAAATGGGGGTTAAGGCCTGCTTTACATGGTATGTATGTGCGTTTTTTCATTTCTTAAGTTATCTTTGTAATTATGTTAAAATTGTATGAAATATTGTACATGTTTCAAACGACAACACAAATTTGTTCAACCATGATTTAAGCTTCAAAATATGGGTTGATGAACATGATTTTAGATCTTTAAATTTTACTAATTCAAACATAATCAATGTATATGAAAAATATGAAATCTTATCGGCGAATAAAATGCTTGCTTTTCACAGCTACGTACCATATATTTGCTAGTTCGAATGTTGGATGCAACCTTTACTATATTCATTATATATAATTTGTATAACCTAGTAATATTAATAGAAACAACATGTAATATTGCTAGAAATAATAAATATTTACTGTAATTGTAAGAAACAGGGATAATCTCGAAAATATGCTAAATGGATCTGGATACTTATAAAAATGGATAATATTTTGGCTAAAATAGTAGAGAGACTTACATCTTAAAAATCAAGATCATTTGACAAAATTGCAGCATTTCTTGTCTATTCCAACTTATATTGTAATTCACAGTAATTGATAATCTTCGATCACATACCTTTCGCTTAATTAGTAGTACTCATCTTTTAAGTCGGTATATATACCATCAAAATTTTAAGTAGGAACATTGAATCAACAACAATACTGTATCTAGAAAAGATTTGGTTCAGTGCTTATTGAAATTTATGGAAAAGACAGGAATGCTCATATATATATGTGTTGATATAAATTTTCAATATGGAAAGCTATAATGTATTTCGCCAAATATAATAAACTTTTGTTTTTCTTATTTTATATATTTCATTAATTCAATGTGCGTGTGTATTGTTGTTGGATTTATTGTTTGTACATTGAATTCATTTCAGTGCCAGCAAAGATAAAGATTTAGGTCCATTGAATTTTACAAGGAATTAATAGGTACAATTTTTTTTTTTGTCATTGATTAATAGGTACAAATTAAGGAAATTTTTTTGACTGTAACATTGTATTATGTCAATTCAAGTGGGTGCAATGAATTAACCATTTGTAAAATGTGAAAAGGATATTCATTCTACTAGATATATTTTTTTAAATTAAATATATATATATATATATGTTCATCTGATTCATATAATTCATTCTATTAGATATGTTGTATTTATCTGTTAAAACTTGATGCAAATTAAAAAGCCCGGAACCTAATGTATTCTCTCTGTTGTATCATAATAATAAAATAGCTCTAACTGCTAGGTCAAAAATAAAAGAGGCCGACCGTTTTATAAAATAAAAAAAAGGCCAACAAAAGAAAAAGTTTGGGCGAAATTGACACCAAATATCTTTTGCTTTATTTGAAACCAAATAAAAATTTTGATAACAAAAGGTCGGGCCATAAGGAAAAGACTTAATCTACTAAAATTGCAACAATGATATCAAAAAAATTCTCACCATTTTTCACAAGTTATAATTTTTAATGCTCCTTAAAAACAAACAATTTATTAAAAACTTGGTATCCTAGAGATTTACTTGGACAATATTATACCAAATGCAAATGCTCTTTAATTTGCTCTTGTATGTATCTAAATTAATTAAGTACTTTTCATGCTGACAGATTAAAGTACATGCATATATAAATTGTTTTAATAATTAATTTTTAGAGTGAAAGAGAGACATCTCCAACTGATGATGAGGATCCATGTGCTTGGAGAGGAGAAAGCTGTGAAGCAACAAATAGAATTAGGTGGTAATTAATGTACAACTTAATTATTATATACAAAATTAGTACAATTTAGCTAGAATTATATTATTATTGTTTGTACAACTTAATTTGTAAATATCTTTTTCAGACTAGAGAGGTACAAAATAATTTTCTGAGAAAGACAGAAAAATTGAGTCCATATTTTTCTACCTAATTTCAAAATCCCTGTAAGAAACAATATAATTACAAAGGAGATGAGGAATTGTAAAATTTTAGGAGTATATATGTTTGGTTGCAATCTTAGAATAGTTAGAATAGTAAAATTAGCATTTGTCTTATTAGATAGTTTGTTTTAATTTTTTGTGAGAATAGTTTGTTCTAATAAGACAAACAAGTTTGATTCTCTATTCTAGCTATTTTGCAAACACCGAATAACTTATTTTCAAAAATAGTCTATTCTCAATCTAATGATACCGACAGTAAAAGTACTTTTATCCTCACAAATAGTGACAGTTTCTTGTAGACTCATTCATTTATATAATTCCCCTTGGGCATGATATTAGCTACTACATATATGAGTGATCAAATTACATAAATCACAAAGGTGAACTTGCAAAATATTAAATTGAAAGCTTACAGATATATCATAACATTGCAAAATATGAATTGGCAGAGGATTCAAACAAAGAAAAGAAAATGATCCACACTTGACATATGTGCATATATACATGCATGATATATGCATGTAATGTAATGTAAAACACAAAGTAAAAACAACTTAATTAATTAATGAGCAGCTAGAAGGCAACGGCCTTCATCTCCTGCTGGAACGCCAGCAAGTGTTCCTTCTCGACGCACTGCGTCATGATTCGCACCCCCTTCTTTGGCGCCGGTGGGGCTCCTATGATGGCCACACTCATGAACGTGTAGTACGCAAATGGTGTCACATGCACCGGCGGGCCCCACCCATAGTCCACTTCTAGGAACCCTAGCCGTGTCCAATCCGACACGAACAACGAGTTATACGAGAACGTCAGCTCATACGGGTCCTCCTTCAAATCCCCTGCTGCCCACCTAGCAAAATGCACCGGCAGCCTGGCCTTCTCATCCCGTATAATTCTCACTACATCTATCAGCTCCGCACGTGACACCACCTCGCTCGTGCTCGTCACCGTTACCGTGTAGAAGCAGTTGCCGTAGAAGCCACCCTCCTGGGGCAGCACCTGCTGCAGCAAGTGTCGTGTATTCGCAAAGAAGCAAACATGCACCGGCTCTTGCGGGCCCAACCTGATGGCTCGCACCCGTGCCTGCCACACCTTGGAAATCGACACGTCGAAAGTCGAGCAGTGTTGGCCCGTGGCCTCAAAGTAGCTAGCCTTTGTGCTGCTGATGTCTGCCGGCGAGAGGTCGGTGGTGTTGTACTGGAGGTCAAAGCTGGGGAACTCGGGCGGGGGCCCAGGTGGCAGCTTGGGTGGGTTTGGTATGAGGTCGCGGGCCCAGACAGGATCTACCGGGAGCTTGTCAAGCCCACGTGCCATGGCTCCGATGGCATTCATGAGCTGGCCCGCTCCGAGCCCATCAGCGATGGTGTGGACCGAGATGAGGCCCACCACGAAGCTGCCGCATGTGAATTCAGTGACCTGATTCATTACAAAATTCAGTCCCATTAATAAAAAAACAGAGGTTATTCAGTTTTCACTTTTCAAGTTCACAAGTTATTTTTGCTTCCATTAAAGTGTGTTTCGAATTATGTATTCTCATAAGATTTTTTTTTTTGGAATGATTTGCAGACTAATTTGTTGTGTCTCAATTTCTCAAAAGATTGGATATATTTAATTGGCAACTTCACTAAGTACAATTAATTATTGCTTACCTACTCGTTTTAGCACCTGAGCCAGTGATACTGTCTGACATAAATAGTAAAAGCAAAGCATGTGTGTGTGTGAACCTGTATCATAAGTGGTAAAGTGAGGGGATCGATATGCATATCGGGCTCGGGAAGGAGGTCGTCTTGCGAGATTAGGAGAGGATGGTCGAGGTAGTTGGCTTCCTCGAGGCTGCACCCGGCCTCCGCCTCCACAAACCACACTCCCTCCCCCGTGCACGCCACCCGCACCTCCTCATCCTCCCGCACCGGGTCCAAAAACCGCCCTGCAAACGGGTAGTACTTCACCAACGCCTTCGATAGGGCATCCCTTATCACTCTTCTGGCCTCGTGGCCTTGTTTGAACACGTGCAGTGATCGCACCATGTGGCGCAGACCCGCCACACGATCGATCACAGAGAGACACAGGGTGTCTGACGGGGTGGCTGCATCCGGCCGAACATAGTACCGGGAAGTTCTAGTCACAGACAGAATCGTCATTATATTAGTTGAATCCTATGTATAAAGCTTAATTAACTATATATTAACTGGGTAGCCCGGTTGGGTTGTTGATGTAATTATGTGGATATATATATATATAGCTAGAGAGAGAGAGAATGCAAGTGATAAATAAATAAATAAATTTTGGAAGTGATTGATGTGTTTGGAGAATGATCGTGTTGTGGTTAGAGGTGTTAATGGTTCGATATCAATATGGATAGGGTGGAAACATTTTCATACTCATATCTATTAAGAATTAATCTTATTCGTACTCTACTTTTATTCAATAAAAATTTATCTTATCCTATCCTACTCTTACCCATTAAAATTAACGGATAACAGTAACGGACAAATAACAAATTAATAATATATAATATATAATGATTTTATTTTTTTTACAAATAAATTATCAAAACTTATCATGTCATACATATGCAATCACAACACTAATATAAAAATCAAATTACAAATATGCAATCAATTCTAACTAATAGTTTTTTATAAAGAAAAAAAATTCAAAATAGGATTAGTGTGGATACAGCGATATGAAAAACAAAAAAAAGAATAAATTGAATATAATATTTATATATCTATATATTATTTTATTTTATATAATTATTCGTTACCCATAGCTTTTACCCTTATCCATCCGTTTACTTAACAAAATTAAATCCTTATCTATACCTATATCCAATAAGCAAACGAAAAAAAATCTTACCATACTCTCACCTTATCGAATACAATATGGGTAGGATAAACGGTTAAACGGGTTTCTAAATAAGAGTTTAAAAATGGACGTAGTTGTGGTAGTAGGTAATGGAAATGGACGTAGTTTCTAAATAAGAGTTTAAAATTTCTTATTTAGACACTTCAACGAAAACAATACAAGAAATATTTAAGCTACGTACGGTGATCTAGTCATGAGAATAATTCAACGGTGATATTCAAAATTAGTGGAGACAATTAATTAATGAGAAAAAAAATGATTGACCATGTCAACTTTCTAGTCCAGCCCCTGTGTAAATGAGAGTTGAGAAAACTTATTTTTTTAATTTAACATGTTAGGTGTAACAAAAAATATATATATATTTAAGCGACGGTGTTCTAGTCATAAGAATAATTCAACGGTAATATATTCAAAAGTGGAGATCACAATAAATTATTGTGAAAAAGTCCATTTACTATGTCAACTTTTCTAGTTTCATCCCTTCATAAATGAGACTTGAGAAAAATTCTCATTTAAACGCTCTCAACAACAACAATTAATACAAGAAAAAATATATTTTTATTTAACATGCATGTCATGGAGGTAGGTCATGACATATTACAAAATAAAAAAATACTATTTAAGTGATGATGATCTAGTCATCATGAGAATAATTCAACAGTTATATTGACAAGTGAAGACAATTAATTAATGTAAAAAAATTAATTTACCATGTCAACTTGCATTATTGTTTGTTTGGCTACCAACCTTTGATCCTTCCACTACACCAAATTTAATCTTTTGCATGCAACAACATATTGCAACTAAAAAATAATTGGTGGCATTAAATTAATAAAATTGCTACTAGATTAATTAGTTGTAATAGAATGTATTTATTGCAACAAAATAATTATTATTGCAACAAAGTTTAGTTGTTGCCCGAAAAAATCTATTGCAACCAATATAGATGTTATGGCAACTATTTGTTCTGTCGCTATGTACCTCCAGGTCACGTGTAGTGCCTCCAGGTCACGTGTATTGCACGTTGGTAAAATTCTAGCTTTTCAGAGGGTAAAGATGCGAAAAAACATTGTCTCCTGTACCGCTCACCTCCATTTCTTCACCTTCTCCGCCCCTTCTCCTTGCGTCAACAATTCTAAAAACCAGCTACCCTCCTCCTCCGCCCTCCCCTTCTCCTCCTCCGCCGCTCACCTCTTTCCCCTTCTTCTCCTCCGCTTATCTCCATCCCAACATCCACTATTCCAAAAACCTGCTGTCCTCCTCCTTCGGCATATTCATCCACGCTTTCCCTGAGCTCTATTAACAAGGTACTTTCCCCTAAAATCAGCGTATTCAATTTGTGCAACAATATTGCAACTGAAAAGAAAATCGATGCAATAAATTAACAATGTTGCCACGATTTTAGTTGGTTGCGACAAATTTTAACTATTGCTACCGATTAATTCAATTTCGACGAAATTAATTGGTTGCCCGAAATTTGTTTTTTTGCTACGAAATTAATTTGTATTGCAGAGAAATACTCCAGAACTGCCTACATGGACTGGATGGCAATGGCAGTGGCCCTGTGGAAGGGAAGGGAGGAGGAGAAGCAAATCGTGTGTTTAGAAAATCAGGGTTGTTTAGAAAGCTGAAAAATATATTTGGTATTTTAATGATTTATACATGCATAAGAGTTTCCTTAATTTAAAGGAAATAACTTAATTACCGGGCTGTGATCTAGGAATAGGGAAAATTTTCGAATGAAATATTTTTGTTTGTATAATGTATATTTTTCAATCAAGTCTATACTGAAAATTCTTTAGACTCAGTATATTCTTGGATGCTACATTTTCTCTCTTTGACCTCGCCTAGACTGATACATAATGTGGCTCACACTACTAGTTGGTTCTGATACTAGGTGTATGGTAGCAATTGATGTCGCCTAGTTACTCTGAAGTTACTATAATAACTTGGAAACTGTCCTTCAAGAGTGCAATTCCAAGTTTCCAACCTTAAGCTTTTTTTGAGAAAATGCAAACAGAGCTTTTTGGCTGTGGCACCTATTTCATGATGATCCTCATAAAGTAGCATAAATTGAACTTAACAGTTCAGATTTGAAATAGATTGTGCAAGTTCTTTTTTTTTAACAATAGATTGTAAGAGTTCGCAATGGCAATTCTCTACTTCCCTGTACAGCCTTGAAATATCTAAGCCATACCTGCAAAACAAAATAAAGGAAATATGTTTTCCAGGTGTCTTTACTACCTGCATTCATGTGTTCTGTCCCTTTTGTTATCATATGATATCTGGTACCTTTCGTGGTTTAAGGGATATAAAGATATTCAGGCTTTGTTATTATATGTTATCTTGTTATTTTTGTTTTAAGTTTTTTGAGTCTGTTGTCTAACCTTCTCCAATTGGATTATATATTACAGGTCTCAGAATAAATTCTTTCAGATATTAACCATTTGGAGAGCAGTAGTCAGCAAATAGAGGTTCATTACTGAAAACCTAACTAATAAAAAATTACAGTATTTGTACAAGAAAGGGAATTTTTATATCTGAGATTGCTGTTCTGGCATAATAGGCAAGGTTAAATTAGCATGAATCCTACGAACATATTCCAATAACTACAATTATTTTGTTGAACATGAAAACTGTATTCTGATTAATTAGTATGGTGGACCGGCTTCCATTTGCAGAGATTGCATGTGAGGTTTTCTTTCCTCATATGTTTTGTCTTTTATTTTCTTTCACCTTCAATCTAAAATAGTATTGAAAAAATTCAAATAATGCAAGAGTATCAGTTGACAACCTTGTTGCTGTATATACCTGTTAGCCTGGATATTAGTACATATCTGTTTGTGCACAGTATGCTGCAAATCCACCAAACCTTGTGTACTGGTAAGAGTTCTTTATTTTAGGATGTGTTTAGATTTGGTTTTATGGTTAAATTAGGTCCTTCTGTCCCTGCCTTTTTTAACCTACATTAGCATTAGTCTGTAGCAATGAACATGTTTTAACATCTTTCATAATGTTACTGTACTTGTTTAGAAGCACTGAAAAGAGCTCTCAAGCAGGATTCAAAAAAAGATGAATTTCTTGCAATACAAGACCAAGTAAGATATATGATATTTAGTTGACAAGCAACTAGCTGATGCTTTAAAAATGGCAAAACCTTACCCCAACAGATTTAATTTGACACTAAGATTGAAAAGTTTCTATTTTACTTATTGTCCATTATAATTAATTACTTTTTGTATGCATATGCAGGGTTGCTTAGAGAAAATATATAAAGTAGTAACCTCCCTGGACTTAATTGTAAGTGACACAATGAATAAGCTGTCAGTTGTTTTCAAACTCCGTTGTATATTTCAATTTTCTATAAAATATATATGGATTAAGTTCCAATCTTGTGAAGTATGAGGATTGTTTCATTCTTGAGGCAATCCCATCTTATATTGAAGAAATTAAAAAGTTCAAGCAACTGTCAGATTGTTTCTCCTTTTCTATTTCGTCATTTTCCTCTTTTGTCTATGTACATTTCATTATTTACTAATACAGTACAGATGGTACATCATTTGAATTATCAATTGCTACTAAATATACCCGGTACGAAGTAGTCTAAAAGAAAAAATACAAGAAAAGAAACGAATTAACATATGTTATTCTCATACGAATTAACATTTGTTATTCTCATGTAGAAATGTCTTTCAATAAACAGAGTGTGAAGATCTCAAGGAGACAGCTTTACTCAAGGAACAAGCCCATGCATCTGAAGTCGATAATGTTTTAGACGACAGCTTGTTTTTTTTGTTATTATCAATGTAAATTTGAATGATATATATTAATGCATTATGAATGTGTTTTTTTATTAATTATTGTCTCCATTTTATATTATAAATTTAAGAGTATTTATTCAAAACAAAATTAATAGAATGACTAACTACAATTAATAGTATAATTATGTCTGCATATCAATTTCATTGCCATTATAATATTAATGGTTGTATTAGATTTATTAATTGCAACCAAAATTTGGTTGCATTTAGAATTACATCTGCATACTAATTTCGTTGCATTAAAATATTTATGGTTGCATTAGATTTAATAATTGCAACTAAAATTTGGTTGTAAGAATTGCACAAATTGCAACGATCAATTCGTTGCGATATATTATCTTATTGCTACTATTTTTTGGTTGTGATAAATGTGCAATTTATTACTATGTATTTCATGCAACTAAAATTTGGTTGCAATAATTGTACAAGTTGCAACCATCGATTTCGTTGCGATATACTATCTTATTGCTACCATTTTTCAGTTGCAATAAATACGCAATAGCAACCATTTATTTGGTTGCAATAGATTATTGCTACGAATTTCATGCAACTAAAATTTGGTTGCAAAAATTGCACAAGTTGCAACCATGGTTTTTGTTGCGATATACTATCTTATTGTTACCATTTTTTAGTTGCAATAAATGCACAATAGCAACCATTTATTTGGTTGCAATAGATTATTGCTACGAATTTCATGCAACTAAAATTTGGTTGCAAGAATTGCACAATTGCAACCATGGATTTCGTTGCGATATATTATTTTATTGCTACCATTTTTTTGGTTGCAAATACTATTTTATTGCTACCATTTTGGTTGCGATAAATGCGCAAAAGCAACCATTTATTTGGTTGCAATACCTTATTGCTACGTCGGTTTAGCAACTAAATTATGGTTGCAATAAACAAATTTTTATTGCAACCAAAGAGTTGGTTGTAAATATATTGCTACCAAATCTATTGCAACCACCGGCAACCAATTTTTTAGGTTGCAAAATCAATTTATTAATCGCAACCAAATTATATACCTATTGCAACCAATTTTTTGGTTGCCTGAAATAGAATTTGGTGTAGTGTTCTCGTTCAAGTCTTCTTACATTTTAAGAAATACTTTCATGTTTTTGATAATAATGCATAATTAAAACTTAAATTATGCTTCATTAAGAAGGGACATTCTTACATAATTTTCAAACATTTCTTCAGATAAAACCTTCCATGCATGAACTACCCCTTCCTAACAAAGCAAAAGCTATCATACCTAAAGTCTTTCATGAACCCTTGTATTCAGACAACATCTTACTCACCCTCTCCTCCCAGCAAAATAACCTTTCTTCACCAAAACACCATTCCCTTACAACAAACATCCTTGTACAGCCACAAAAGAAAAAAAAAAAGAAACCTAACATGAACAAAACAGTTAATTCTTTCAAGTGGTCTTAATTTAGGTTTCCTTGATTTCCTTAAATATTTGCAGCCCACTTCCCCTTGAGCTTTCCATTGCAAACTTTGGGGGCCCATAAAAGCCTGGGGATGGGCCATTCATAAGATCTTCTATTGTGCAGCCCTTATATGTTTGCTAGCTCTCTTTTTCATCCCATTTGCCAACTTGAGCCTTATCAGCATTGAATTCCATTTCTTCAGGTTGGGGACCTCACTCATAGGTACTATTTGCGCCTGACACTATATTTGAATATCACTTTGTTTAATGACTAATCATTCAAAAGTACTTGCACATTAAAGAAATAATACACGTACGATTTATAACAATTAAGTAAATAATAAATCGACATATAGAAATACCAACTTAATTGTTTGTTCTCTTTTACAAAAAAATAGAAGCAACTCAGACCAAATTTTTTCATATTTAAAAGTATTTGTCTTTTAATAATTTTTCTTTATTCAACAATGAAATTAACTTTTTTGTCTTTACTTCTCCGTTAAATAGGAAGGTAACCAATATTAGTGAGCAAACATGATAATTGCTTTCTTATTTTGTTATAATCAATAATATAAAAAGAAAGAAATAAATGTTATCAATTAATTTCTTTTATGACAACATTCATATGAAGAAATTGTAATGAGAAAATCAGTGTAGCAAGTGTTTAGAGAACTAAATACAAACTTTAACATAATAAAAGTCAATACCTTGCCACATAAAATAACAATTGCAGAATTTTTATTATCTTAACCGTTTAAAATCCAGCGAATTAAATCACAGTCATTGGCGGATCAGAACACCTACGTGATTAATATAAGAGGAGATATTTTGTGAACTGAACTTACATTAGAACATAACAAATATGGCATTTTCGGTCTGAAATTGAAGAATTAAAGAAAGAAATATATAGAGGGCTTGCTTTTGAGTTTCCTGAGCTATTGATTGCGGTTTGCAAACTGAAGTGTCAACTTTTACAACTCAATAGATTGAGCTTTCTCATGGACTTGATATGGAAATAGGATGACTGTCAAGAGATAATTAATTTGGTGCTGAAGGACATGAACAAATTAGTGCAAATTAATTGAAGGTATTGTTCGATTTCTTTTTGTAAACTCTAACATAATTACAACGCATATACATATGATCAAGAAGGAGATTTGTGGATGAAGAAGGTGATCCAGAATAACACTAGAGAGCCAAAGGAGTCAGTAGGAGATTCGTGGATGGAGGAGGTGATCCAAAAAAACTAAAAGTCTAACTTAGAAACTAACACCACATAATGAACTTAGAAGTTCTAACCAACTCTTGGAAACTCTAACATAATTAAAATGACATAGAAAATATAAATAGTCAAACCTAAAAAATAGTAACATAATAAAGTCTCATAGAAAACACAACATAATTTAATATTGCAATTAATCATCATAGGAAATAATGAACAAGTGGGACTCGTGGGACCAGTTCATGGGACTTGTGCACCAGTCATCAAAGAAGATTGAAGAGCAACTAAACCGTATTGAGTCCAAGTCCGAGTCTGTGGCCTGGTCTGAGTCCAAGTCAGGTTTTGGTTTTCGTCATACTTCCACGGTTAATGAAAACTTGTCCTCAAACTTTTGTTTTCACCATGATATTTGTGAATATGTCAGATGTTGAAAACATTTGAAATGTGCATATCATCCGGTAGCTTGTCTCGATACACATTGTGACCAAATTTTTTGAGAATTTCGTACGGTCCAAACTTGCATCTTCTCGAATTCTTCTTTTCTTTGTAGACCTCTTTCAAACAATGCAATTTGAAATCAAGCACCATTAAATATTTGTAGACCTCTTTCAAATTATGTTTTCTACACGTGTTTCATCAGATCGTTGGTACATATATAGAATGCCAATAAATCACCACGCTTCCGCAGCATCACTCTCAAAATTAGCTAACTAGAGTCGACTTTAATTTTCAACATGTTGGATTTGGTTTCTTTGTCCAACAAGGCGTACTCAAATTTCATGGTAAACGCAATAGCATGGTTGACCAAAAACCTTGCATTTTCTGGTTTGGAACTTAGTTGCAAGAATGGATCATTGTAGTTGGACTTCAAGAACTCATTGTTGGTAGAACACAAAGGTTTTGTTTGCAACAAAATATTATCTCTAACCTCCACAGACAAAGCATTTGCTAAGAGGGATAGAATACTGGAATACATCGGCAAATCACCAACAGTCTTCATCAAAGTTTGAAAAGTTCTGGACTCCAATTTTGTCTCAGGTTCATTCGCCAAAGTGTTGACATAGTCTTCATAATCAGGGTATTCATCATAGATTGGAGGAAGTTTCAAATAACAAACCTTGACTTTCGTCAACCGTGACAAGCCAATCATCAAAGATTGAAGAGTTGTCAAAGGACTCCAAATTTTTCTCAGGTTCATCCGTCAAAGTGTTGACGCTGTCTTTATCATCGGGGTATTCATCATAGACCTGAGGAGTTTCAAATAACAAATCTGGACTTTCGTCAATTTCGTCAACCGTGACAAGCCAATAAACAAGCTCATCCGCTTGTTCTAGGAGCTCTTCCATTGGAATTGTTGTCTTTTGGTTTGGAGGTGGGTTGTTTCGAGGTGGATTGTTGAGGTTGAGGGGTTGTTCGTCATGTTGTTGTCGAATTTTGTTGGTGTTGAGGCACTCCATAAGAACGGTTAATCGTTCGGTTAACACATTCTGGTTTTGTTGCATTTGTTTGCGGTTTCTTTGCATTTGCTCGAGGATGGTGACAAGGTTCGGGTTGGCCATCGTTGTTATGAAGATAATGACACGTTGAACGGTGGATGAAGATACAACTTCACGCAAGCGAGAATGTGATTGTCGAACTTGGCGGTTAACAAAGATACAACTTCACACAGGCGCGAAGGTGGTTGTTTAACTTGCTCTGATACCACTTGACGACAGCACGTCCCAAACTCCACTCCGCATGTACAGGTCTCGTTTGGTTTAGTATATTTAACAATTTACGAGGAGAATTCAGAAAAGAAGAGAGAAATCACAAGAGAGAAGATAAGAAAACATTTCATATATTATCAAAAGCTTAATCTAAAGAAAAAGATGACTTGTCATCTCTTCTTATGATACATTCATCACCAATCTTCATCTTTCCATCTTACCTATTATGTAATCAATCATTGGAGAGGATATTCCTGAGAATGAATGAGTAATTAATTAGGGAGATGCAAACTCAGCCCAAATCAGAAGTATCAGACCAATGGAAATATCAGATTGGTATTAAGGATATGGGAAGAGAGAAGGAAACAAAATGTTGTAAAATGAGTTGTATATATTCTTAAAATAATGTCCCAATTTATATCCTACAAAACATCTAAAGAATTTCAGAAAGAAATACTATTTGCCAGTTCTCAGTAACGGAACAGACACAACTATAAAAATTAAAAAATCTTATTTTGAACCGGATCATATATGTCGAGCATGGGACTAGTTCGGACCCAATTCGGAGTGTGCCTCGTTGCTTCAAATATTTTTGGGCCAACATTTCATAAAAGGAAATTTAGGGTTTTCCATTAATTACAATCTTAAGTGAATATCGCCGCCACCCGATTGTCGACTAGGGTTTGCTCTTTATATAAACTCTGTTCGATAGTCTTTGAGCTATCCCTCCTCTAATACAAAATTCCGCCGCCTTCTTTTCTCTCTATTTTTTTTCTCTTCATATCTTATTGTTTTAGGGTGGATCATCTTGCATTAGGAAAGACAGTGCTTTTTGGCCAGGTTTTGTACAATACTTGGCTCTCATGCTTTTATATATTCCAATTTAATTTCCTTAAATAAGTCATCATTTTTTTTCTCAAATTAAAATTGCTAACAGACTAGCTACCAGATATGATATATGGGTCTAGTATAATGCAACTTGGGTAGGTTAAGAGCTTGAAAGTATAAACACTAAATATAAGTATACTATTGATCTCATATTTCTTTTTCTCTTGAGTTCTTATAATTCTGGTAACAATTATTAAATAATTTGAAATTAGATATGCTTACTTATTAGAAACAAGTGGCAAGAATGCAAACGTTCATCGCATAAAACAGTGACCGATACCAGCGGGAATTGATCGGTATGTATGCACCTTCTGATTCATTGGTACGATATCAATTTTGTTTGGTAAAATCCTTTCAATTTTGATCTCCTACCAATCAATGGCAGTTATTAGTATGTATCGCTCAGTACCTGATGGTATCGGTTGTTGTTTTATTCGGTGAAAATTTTGTCTTTTTATTTCTTGTTTGACTAATTACTGTTTCTTATGCATTCATTATTTAAATTATAAAATTATATGAGCAAAACTAGGGTGTGATGTGCTCACCAAGAGGGATTGGTGGCACATCTCCAAAAAGCTATCGGATTGACTTTGAACTACGAATTCAAACCTTTGAAATTCATGTACTTCGTGAGTGATGCATGTACATGCAAAAATTTTAAAGTTTCGAATTCATTTAGTACATGGTCAAGTGGTCAAAATAATGATGAAAAATAAATACATAAAACAATTTAAAAAATAACTTATAAAATGTTCATTGTTTTGACCGCTTGACCATGTACTAAATGAATTCGAAACTTTAAAATTTTTGCATGTACATGCATCACTCACGAAGTACATGAATTTCAACGGTTTGAATTCGTAGTTCGAAGTCAATCCGATAGTTTTTTGGAGGTGTGCTCACCAATCCCTCTTGGTGAGCACATCACACCCTAGTTTTGCTCAAATTATATCTATAATATTAATTAGTTTAAAATCCATTTTCGAAAGACCCTTTACAACAAAAGACCATTCCCTTACAACGTAACTAACATCCTTGCAAAACCACAAAAGAAAAAGAAAAAGAAAATAAAATAAGGCAAGCCTAACATGAACAACAAAAGTTGATTCCTTTAAGTGGTCTTTGTCTTCCTTTTCTTTAGTGTGCCATATCTGACTCTGCTCTATGAGTAGCGTTCCAGCAACCTTGATTTCCTTAGATACTTGCACCCCACTTCCCCTTGAGCTTTCCATTGCAAAACTTTGGTGGCCCATAAAAGCCTGGGGGTGGGCCATTCAATAGATCTTCAATTGTGCGGCCCATATATGTTTGCTCTTTTTCATCCCACTTGCCAACTTGGTCCTCCTCCGCTTTTTCATCCCATAGGTACTATTTGCGCTTGACACGAAATATGTTAAGGTTGAATATCACGAGAGCAGGTTGGGTTCGATGTCCATCGGACTCAAATTTGGGTCCGATGGGTTTCGGGACCGTCCGATCTGCTTTAAAATTTGTGCGCACGAATTTTAAAGCAGACGTGAAAGTTGCGGGCGTGAATCTTAAAGCAGATCGGACGGTCATCAAACCCATCGAACTCACTTTGAGTCCGATGGGCATCGGACCCAAATTGACCTCGAATATCACTTTGTTCAATGACTAATCATTCAACCTAACATTTCTTAACGGTAATAATATATGAAAATTAAATTGAATTCTAACATTGTTCATATGTACTCGACCTAACATTCCTCATTTATGATATCTTGTTCGATTTCTACTTCTTCTTCTTTTTTAAACAATTAATATTTATAGTTTTTTTTATTTAAAATAACTGTCATAAACTTTGGTATCCATTTCATTTTAGATGCTTTTTGCAAAAATTAAACCCGCGTTTTCTGTTGAAAGATAAATCTAATCACCATAGGTACTTAGTTTACGATTATTTGTAGTCCTGAATCTAAAGAATTACAAAAAAAAAAAGGTTATACTTGTGAAAGATAAAGTTTTATGTTATTTTATGTCCTGAATCTAATCACCATACGGCTATATGTTCTTTACCAATAACTATAGTCCGTACTTCTTATCAAATAGTTTTATGTTATTTTAATTTATTCTAGGTGAAGAATAAAGTGTGTACTCCAAGGATTCATTCGGTGTGAACAAAATGCAAACCTTGTGATGCCATGTACAACTAATATTTAAGACATTTTGCTCAATCTACTAATGTATTTATAAGTTTGTTAGAAAATAGGTAAATTGTTTTTCTTAAAAATAACATATTAGATATTAGGGGAAATCAAAATATTATAATTATATATACAAGAAAAGAACATGTCACTTTGGAGGGTAAAAAGAACTTTGTAAAACGAGCATAGTTGATATCATTATTTAATGGGAAAATGAATTGAATTACACGGTTGTCTCTCCTCAGGTCCAAACTGTACATTGGCCAACCCCTGCTACACTTGAGGGGTAATAGAAGTCAATTCAGATATTGGTCAACATAAACTTTTTATAGCTAGGATTGTGAATTTAATAGTTAGTTATATATAGTCAGTTATATATAGTCAGTTAGTTAGAAGAGATAGCATGAGTAAACTGGGTCGTTATATAAGTCCCTCTCTGTATGTAATTCATTACTCAAGATAATACAAGATTATTTCATCTTCTTTCTTACTCTCAAACTCTCTTAATACAAATCTATTAGCTATACTTAAATTATAAAAAATGGATACAAGTTTGGCTAAGATATATATAGCAGAGAGACTTAAATCTTAAAAATGAAGATGATTTGGCCTACACACAAAATTGCAACGTGTCTTGTTTGTTCCAACTAATATTGTAATTGACTGCAATTGTTAACCCTTTATCGTATACTTTTCGCCTAATAGTACTTATCTTTTATAGGTCAGGTACCTTCAAATTTTAAGTAGGTACATTGAATCAACAACACCATTGTATTTAGAAAAGATTTGGTGCAGTGCTTATTGAATTTTATGGGAAAGATAAGAATGTTACATGTTGATATGATATTAAATATGGAAAGTTGTAATGTATTTCGCCAAATATAATAGACTTTTTTTTTCATTAATTATTGTGCGTGTATTAATTGATGTTAGATTTATTGTCTGTATACATTGAATTCATATCAATGTCAGCAAAGATAAAGATTTGGTCCATTGAATATTACAAGTGGCAGGAACAATTGAAGGAAATAATTTTGACCGTAACATTGTATTATGTCAATTCAAGTGGGTGCAATGAACTAACCATTTGAAAAATGTGAAAAGGATATTCATTCTATTAGATATGTTGTATTTTATCCGTTGAAATTTGATGGAAAATTAAAAAGGTCTGAGCCTAATGTATCCCTCTGTCGATATCACAATAATAAAAATGGCAAACTAGTCAACTGCTATTAAAGATAGGCCCAAAATAAAAGGAGGCCGAACATAGAAATTAACTTAATTCTCCATGTCTCTGTTTACATTTTGGTTAACAACTGGTATACCAAAATGTAACATATTAAATGAAGAAAAACATTTCTCAATTGGACAATATAATGCTATTACATACCACTTGCATCGGTATTAACCACCAAACTGGTATCAATTATGGGGCATTTGTTGTCAGACAAAAAATAAGAATAAAACTAATTACCCAAGATCCATGAGCTGTGTTGAACATGGATTTCAGGTCGCTGTGTCCTTTGAAGGCTTCTCTTAAAGCCTATTTATGTTAAGTAAGAATGTTTATATCAGATTCATGAGTAGAACTAGGGTGCTCCTAAGCTCACCAAGCCCTTCCGTGAGCGCGGCTCTAAAACCTATCAAATTGACTTCAAACGACATTTCCAAACCGTTAGATGTTCAATCTATATCAAAATCTACTTGGAGACCAAATTTTACATTTTTTGGAATTTTTTTACTATTTATTAAGATGGTTTGAAAATCGCTGTTTTCCAATGGTGCAGAATTTTAATAAAAACAGCGATTTTCAAACCATCTTAATAAATGGTAAAAAAATCCCAAAAAATGTAAAATTTGGTCTCCAAGTAGATTTTGATATAGATTGAACATCTAACGGTTTGGAAATGTCGTTTGAAGTCAATTTGATAGGTTTTAGAGCCGCGCTCACGAAGGGCTTGGTGAGCTTAGGAGCACCCTAGTTCTACTCCAGATTCATATTAAAAAGTGTAAGGGACAAGAGATTAAGTAAATTTTAATTATAGCCAAACTTATTGGAAAAACAATAAAAATAATTTTATAAAGGCACAATACTTTTAATCCTCAAAATGATTTTCCAATAGTCCCATTTATTCAAAATCAGTTCTACTTGTTCTCCATTTTCAAAACAAATCAATAAACTTGAGAACATAAAACAAAAATTGTGACATCAAACAAAACAAAAAACTGGTAACTAATACCAGCACTTGGTAATATTTTGTAAAACCAAAAGGAATTCTTACAAGTTATCCAAAAATTAAATTCAATTAACACAGATAAATTACTCTTTCACCAAATCATGTAAACAAGGACTAAGTACATATACAAAATTAAAGACAACAGATAAGGATATGCAATTTTAATTGGGCCGAGATGTGGTGTTGTTGTTGGTGGGTTATAACTTATAACTATGAAATATTGTGAAATTCAAATATATTTAAAGAGTTTGAGCCGGGCTGGCTATTGGGTTCAAAATCTGGTTACCTTGGGCCTTCTAGCTTACCAATGCAATATAATGAAGGGTTTCAGCCTTAAGATATTCCTTATCCATATCTTGTCAGCACCTCACATATCTAATAAAAAGGTTAAAAAACAAAAATATGAAAACAAACATCTGTCATATAAAAAGTTGACTCTCAGACTCCCAGTCTTCCCCCAATAGTTAGTTTTCTACCTTCTCTCTTTGGATCGTTTCATATCAACACAATAGAAGAGAAGAGAAGAGAAGAGAAGAGAAGAGGAGACTTTGCAATTTTAGATAGATGGGTCTAGGCGTACTGATTTCCAACCTTCTCTCTTCCGCTGCCAAATTGCTGCCTGCTGTGATGGCATCTGCACAATCTCCGTCTTCTTCCTCGTCTCCTGCAGTAGATCAAAACCACCAAATTGAGGCTGAATTGGAGAAATTGATGAGGATGCTGGAGCGGATCAAGGTCACGCTGTACGATGCGGAGCAGAGGGAGATCACAACCTCGGCAGGCAAGCACTGGTTGAAGGAGCTCGAGGAAGTTGCATATAATGCAGAGGATGTGCTGGGTGAGTACCACTATGAAGTCTTACGGGCGCAAGTTGAGGCAAGAGATGCTTCTCCACCCGCTTCTCGTAAAAGGAAGCTAATTCAGGTAACTAATTTAATTTAATTTCCTTGTGAAAAGGGTTTTGTGTTCATGAGTCAGTATCTGTCAACCTGGTCAAGCTCATTTGTTAGCAGTATTTATTCCATTGGCTGCCAAGTTGTTGTAATTAAGCTCTTAGAACTATAACACAGAATATGAAATGTAGTTTTATCCATAGTCTACCATCAGGTACAGGTACAGGTAGAACCATATATACAAGGTACCAGCTGGACATATGACGTGGAGAATTTTTTATTCATAGAAATTATAAAAAGTTAACAGAGACAAACAGAAAGAGTACTTAAATTGTTAGACATGTAGGAAGATCAGAGGCATTGTTTCCGAACAACGGTACCGATCCAAAATACAATTAACTTTCTTCTCCAGTTTTTTTTCTCCTCCGCGTGGGCACCACATCTTCTTTGAAATTAAGCTTGTTGATTACAAAATTTTCTTGGAAGATGTTAACATTTGGAGTGGGACCCACATGCTACGCAGAGTAAAAAAATGACAATTTTGTTAGCTCAGAGCAGTCGGGCCCACATATATGGAGAAGCATAGTAAAAAAAAGTTATCATTTTGGTGGGTTCCACCAGAAACAGTTTGTTTTAGGAGACACCATAAACAATTTATAAATAAGAGAGAAGAAGTGGGGTCCGTAAGGGGAAGAAGAAAAAAATATACGTTATGGATCGGTATCATTGTTCCCGATCCAAATTTTGGATCGGGGACAAGGCATCCGATCTTTCTACATGTCTAACAATTTAAATATTCTTTTTGTTATATTTTAATAATTTCTATGAATAAAAAATTTCCTATGACGTGTCATAGGAAATATGAAATTTCCATATAAACCACATTGCAAAACACAAAAATGTAGCAAAGACCCGTACTATATAAGTAGTATTATCTGGATGTAAAAGAGAGACTGTGCTTCAACTAGTATTATATATGTACATGAACATTATAGTAGATCATACACTCTCAAGGCTATAACTTTCCAGGTTCCATGCGGCATGCTGGATCAAATTCAGAAAATAAGGATCCGATTTGATGAGATTGCAAATGATCGGATAGCACTTCAACTGACAGAGGGTGATGGGCCCAAGCGTTGCAACAGCGAATTGCAAATAGCTCCAACTAGCCACATTGTAGTTCAGTCAAATATCTTTGGTAGAGAGGGAGAAAAGGAGAAACTGATTGATTTGCTATCCTCTAAATGTGATGTTGTTTCGGTGGTGACTATTGTTGGCACGGGGGGCATTGGAAAAACAACCCTTGCACAACTTGCCTATAATGATCAAAGAATTCAAGAAAGGTTTGATAAAATTGGGTGGATATGTGTATCTGAGGATTTCAATGTTGAAAGGCTCACCAAAGAATCAGTGGAGTTTATAACAGAAAATGAGTGCCGTCTTACAAATTTGAGTGCTTTGCAAGAGAAAATTCGGAAGGAGATAAGTGGGAAAAGGGTACTTTTGGTCCTTGATGATGTATGGAATAAGAACAAAAGTCTTTGGGATTTATATCGGGCTCCTTTTATGTCAGCAGCATTTGTTAGAATCCTAGTTACTACAAGGAACGATGATGTCGCGCAAATCATGCAAACAGAGCCAACATTTAAACTTGGCTATTTGTCAGATGAACAATGTTGGCAATTGTTCGAACTTTATGCATTTGGTGGAATAAAACATAATAAGGGTCAAAAGTTGGTAGAAATTGGGAAGCAAATCATGAACAAGTGTGGAATGTTGCCCCTCGCTGTGAAGTCAATTGCTAGCCTTTTGTGGCATGAGCCGGAAGAAGAGAGTTGGAGAGATATTTTAGAAAGTGATCTATGGAAGTCTGAGGCTAGCAATGCCATATTTCCACCTCTTCAAATAAGCTATGTACGCCTTCCCACATACCTAAAGTCTTGTTTTCTATATTGTTCCATGTTTCCCAAAGATTACTGCTACGATGTAGAATATTTGGTGAAATTGTGGATGTATCAGGGTTTTATTGAGCCCAAAGGAAACAAGACTATGGAAAAGATTGGTTTGGAATATGCACAACAGTTGTGCCAGAGGTCCTTGTTTGAAAGAGAAGGCAGATATGAGGGGAATGATTTCTTTGGGTCAAAGTTTAAGTTGCATGATATTGTTCATGATTTAGCACGATTTAAGTCAGAAAAATGTTGCTATTCAGTTGAGGATAGTAAGCTACCGATTTCTCCTAATGCCATAAACCATTTGTATATAGCTGATAATGTGAACCTAATAGATCCTATTCCCTCTGACAAGTTCACTGCTCTGCGGACACTCATTACATACTCTTCTGTCAAAACCTTTTTCAGTACCTTTGACCATTCAATGCCACCAAAATTAAGAGCTCTAGAAATACGAGGATCCCGTGATTGTGAATTAGAATTGCTTTCCTCCATTGGTATTTTGAAACATCTTCGCTATCTTTCTATTAGTAATATGTTCTTTGATACACTACCTGATGAATGCATATGCTTCCTTTACAGCTTGCAAAATCTAACTCTTAAGCATTGTGACTTTAAAGAGTTACCAACAAAAATACAAAATCTAATTAGCCTGGAAGAGCTAATAATTGACCATTCTTTAAACCTTGCGGAGTTGCCTGAGTCCCTTTGTCAAATCAAGGCCTTGAGGAAACTCTTTATTACTGGTTGCAATAAAATTAAGGTGTTACCCAACAATATAGGAAATCTTGTTAGCTTAGAAGAGCTCTGCATTAAAAATTGTGATGGCCTTCAGGTGTTGCCTGAGTCCCTTTGTCAATTAAAGGCCTTGAGGAAACTCAGTCTTATTTATTGCCAGAAACTTACAGAGCTTCCTAGTGACATAGGGAACCTTACAAAACTTCAAACTCTGGAAATCAGTAATAATGGTGTCAGTTATTTACCCCCTAGCTTGAGCAAGTTTGTCAAAATTCAAGCACTAAAGGTGGTGCTCGATTGTGAGAAAATAGGATGGTTAGATAACTTTCCTGATCTGGGAGGAACTCTTTGTCTATGTGGATTGAAAAATGTTCCCTATTCAATGGATTTTCAATGTGCTAACCTTAAGAGTATGCGTAACTTGGAGCACTTGATACTAGTATGGGGTTTTAGTTATACTCGGAACACAGATGGTAGTGTATTTCATTTGAGAATCAAAAGAGGTCAGAACATATTTCTGGATGATCAAACTTGTTTTTCGGTGATGGATAGTCTCCAGCCTCACCCTAACCTTATCAAGCTACAAATAGATGATTACAATGGCATTACATTTCCAGAATGGATTGGCAGCTTATGCAAACTGAAGTATTTGTATATTACCTTATGTGATAGCTTGCAATTCTTGAAAGCAGAGTCGCTGCCATTACAACTTGAAGAGTTGGAAATTAGTGGATGCCGTCAGCTAATATCTGTGCCTGGAATACAAAAGCTGAAATCCTTGGTCAAACTTTCCATTAATTATTGTGAGAACTTGTGCTCGTTTATGGATCAATCTCTTGATGGGGGCTCATTGCTGGGGTTGACACACCTTGCTTCCCTCAAAATTTTGAAGATTTCAAACTGTCCCAAATTGCAAGTACTGGGTGATGAGTTGCTTCGTGTGGAACCTTGCAAAATTGAGGTTTATAATTGCCCCGGGTTAAGGGAGTGGTGCTTGCAACATAGAATAAGCTACAAGGTACTTCATAGTTCCTATTATTTTATAATATTGTAGTCATGCCGTATGATACTGTTATATATAAGCTGTATTGGATGCAATATGTTTATCCTCTTGATTATACTGGGTTGTACAAACGACAGTGCATACACCTAGGATGAAATTTGTATGATATGATGCCAACCATAGTGACCATTGTTGTCTTACACAAAATTTAATCATTCAAATCTTATTGTAACAGGAAGGACAACTTATTTAAAACCGAAGGAGATGAAGAGGAAGCAATATTGTCGACAACACTGGCCCAAGATTAAGGGAACGGTGCTCTTGCAATACATCATTACCTACATGGTTCTTTCTAGTATTTAAGTTGTGATCTTTCCATCAGATATTTAAGGATAGTATCATCATCAACCTTATAAGTTACATTACTTGTATTTGTACATAAAAAAATCAAGACGAGATTAGAAGTTTCTGCCAAGTAAAACAATCAATTCAGAATTTCTACCCTGTGGTAGATTTGCCAAATGATATTACTACTACTTACCAGTTGTTATCAATGGTTCAATGCAGTCTTTTTTACTATTGATCTTTACAATAAATCATATTGGATGGTACATGCAAACCAAGGATGATATTTGTATAATATTGTGTCAACTAGGCCTCTTTTACCTTGAAAAAGGATCCCATCTTGAAGGTATATACCTTAATTTAATTGGACCCGTGTAAGTCGAATAAGAAAAAAATTTAAAAACGAATCTAATAACATGCGCCTATCAGATTTTTCCTCATTTTCTAGGCTTCCAGAGTATTGGTACCATTAGTACCGGCCCGAACCTGTAGGAAATCGTGCTTTTTGTGCACTGCTAGGCTGCAAAATTCAACATAGTGACCTTTTTCCTTGGCTGTAAATAATAGCCATGAAGTGCAGAAGGGACCTATAGTAGTATAAATCAACAAGAAAAAATTAGGAAATCGTCCAATGGAAAACATGAACTAGATCGATGCAAAGAGGGGCTTCCGTTTGTCTCTTGCATTTTTGAGTTGGATATGAAAATCGATGCAGACTACAGATTTTACCCATTAAGGATGTTTAAGGATCATCAAGTGCGTTCCTTTTAGGTGGAGAAGAAGCTCATGATCTGCAAGCAGTGAACATTGTAATATTATACAATTATATTGTGAGTAGAACTACGATGTTCCTAAGTTTATCAAGTTTCTTTATGAACTCAATTCTAAAACCTATTGGAATGACTTCAAGTGACGAATCTAAACTGTTGAAACCCATCTATCTTACAAATGATGCGTCTACATGCAAAAAATTAAACTTTCGAATTAATTTAGTATAAAGTCAAGCGGTCAAAATTAGAAGGTTTATAAATTAATTTTAATACATTCACTTTTTAACGTTTTTTTTACCACTTGACTCTATACAAAATTAATTCAAAATTTTAATTTTTTTCACATGTAGACGCATCACTCGTAAGATAGACGGATTTCAACAGTTCAGATTCGTTATTTGAAGTCAATCTGATAGATTTTAGAGTTGAGTTCACAAAGAGACTTGGTGAACTTAGAAACACCCAGTTCTACTCATTATATTGTTGATGGATTTATTGTTTGTACATTGAATCCATATCACTGCCAGGAAAGATAACGTTTTGGGTCAATTGAATTTTACAAGGGATAGGAACAAATTAAGGTAAAAAAATTTGACCGTAACATTATATTATGTCAATTCAAGTGGATGCAATGAATTAATAACCATTTGTTAAATGTGAAAAGGATATTCATTCTACTAGATATATTTTTGTTAGGTTAAATGTTCCTCTGATTCATATTATAACTTGAATTGAAGAACCAATTTTCTAAACTTAATGAAAAATGAAGCATCTAATCATCTCACCCAAGGAGCAAATATGTCCAAAATATTTAAAAACTTAGAAATGTTGTGTCGGTGACAAAAAATATGGCGTCAATATATCACCACCCAAAGAGAAGGTAGGATGCCGCCATCGATATTAGACAGCGAGCGTTCGTAGATAACCACTTTATCAATTATATATCTATGTACTTTACGCGCATGATATTGACTGTCAAAGGTAGCCCCAGATAATTGGTCCATTATTGCATCCACTTTTTGTAGTTTGTTGTCCTAGCTTAATTGTGTATGGATTTTTCTGACTATTCAGCTTATTATTATTTCCGATTATGGCCGATTATTTTTAATTGGTTTTTTTATTTTCAAAGTTCAAACGACCGATTCAAACTGTTAGATGTGATCTCTATATTAAAATGTACTTGGAGACCAAATTTTATATTTTTTTGAATTTTTTTACTATTTATTAAGCCAGTTTTAAAATTGCAGATTTTAATAAACAGTGAAAAATTTATAGATCATTAAAACAGCGATTTTAAAACTGACTTAATAAATATTAAAAAAAATTCAAAAAATGTAAAATTTGGTCTCCAAGCACATTTTATTACAGATTGAATATTGAACGGTTTGGATCGACTGTTTGGACTTTGAAAATGTAAAAACCGAATTGTTTGTTCCACGGCCTAGGAACAAACGTTTTGATATTAGCCAACTTCTATATATATATATAGAGTGAGTGGCTAATATCAAAATTAAATTCCATTTATTTAGTTCATTTCAAAATTAAATTCCATGTCCATTCTCTTACTAAGCTATTTCAATTACTTCAAAATTAATCGTAAAATGAATCTCATTAATTGTAGATGTATACACTCGTTGTTAGTGTGGACCTAAGTCGTTGGGATTGTCGACAAGCAATCCAGTAAATTTTAGATCGACCGTTGTAACGATTAGCAATCGTTACAACAGTTGACCCCTGGCAAAATTGGCTGAAAGAAACCGAATTTTGAATTTCAAAATTTTAGATCAACCGTTGTAACGATTGCTAATCATGAACTGCCAAAATTCCTGGCAGTCCGAATATTTTTAAAAATACCACAAAAATGTGGGCATTTTTGTAATTTTGTATTGTTATGGATATTAATAAAAAAATCGGCTAGGTTCGGCAAAGAACTGGACCCAACCCCCGTCCCACTTCAATAAGAATTTTTTATCCATAGAAATTAATAAAATAAGAGGTACATAAATAAAAAGAGTATCTGATTTCCAACATTTGTAGAAATATCGAGACCAACGGTCCCGATTCAAATATTGAATAAGTTGGCTAACACGCTTCCTCTAGTATATCAACAATTAGAGGTGCTACTTTTACCCGTTTACCCGGATCCAATCCGGAACCGAACCTGATCCGATTAATTTGGATAGGATATGGTTTAAAAAATATAACCGGTTAAATTATAGGTACAGACAAAATTAATAATTTAATATCCAACCTGGATCCGAACCGGAACCGATACTGTAATGGATAGGATATGGGTTTGATTTAGTTATCAGACCCATAACCAAATCTGACCCGATATCCGTATAAATACCCAATAAAATGATAATACCATTTATTTATAATCATTTAATATAAACACATATATTAATAACTATGAAAAGACAATCATTTGTAGTATTTTTTTAATTTCTTGAATGAAATTTATTGCTCTTTTTGCATAGATTATTGAAATCAAATGTCATGTTCACATATTCTTGAATTTTTGGAACCATATAATGAAATCACCATCTCTAATATTTTACTTTCTAAAATTATCTCACCTTCAATATTTTGGAGCAGATTTTAATTTATATTATAATGATATATTATGTGAGATGTTTAAGAAATTATAATTATATTTAAACGTAAAGTGTTTCTCAAATTCTTGTGAGTTGCGACATGTACCCGCTTCGGATCCGGACCCGTAATCCATAAACAAGTTATGGCTATATATCTACCCGGAACCGAAAGATTGGACCCGAAATATCTACGGGTAGATATGTATCCGGATCCGGAACCCACCCGATTTGAAACAAATAAGTATATGGATCGAAATTCGGACCCGAACACTTTTAGGGTACGGGTCCAAATATAATAGTATCCAGACCCTACCCGACCCGATAGCACCTCTATCGACAATTTGCTTCCGGCCTCCAAAATCTATCGAATCGGCTTCAAACAACAAATCCAAACTGTTCAAACCAATCTTCTTAACGAGAGCTTCGTTTTCATATAATTTTTTTTAATTTTCAAATTTATTTACTATCAAGTTAAGCGGTCAAAATATGAAGGATTTTGTGTGCATTTTAATACAATATTTTGTTCATTTTTTTTACCACTTGACTTGATAGTAAATAAATTCAAAAATTAAAAAATATATGAAAACGAAGCTCTCGTTAAGGAGATTGGTTTGAACGGTTTGGATTTTGTCGTTTGAAGCCGATTCGATAGATTTTGAAGACCGGAAGTATATTGTTGAAATACTAGAGAAAGCGCGTTAGCCGTACTATATATATATATAGAGTAGAACTAGGGTGTTCTTAAGCTCACCAAGTCTCTTTGTGAGCTTAACTCAAAAACCCATCAGATTGGCTTCAAGCGACGCATCCAAACCATTGAAACCGATCTACTTCACGAGTGATGAGTTTACATATCAAATTTATAAATTTTCAAACTAATTTAATATAAAGTCAAGCGGTCAAAAAATAATGAAAAATGAACACATTAAAATTAACTTATAAACCATCTTTTTTTTACCGCTTGACTTTGCAATAAATTAGTTCAAAAATTTATAAATTTGACATGTAAACGCATCACTCGTGAAGTAGATCAATTTCAACGGTTTGCATGCATCGTTTGAAGCCAATTCAATAAATTTTTGAATTAAGCTCACAAAAGGGCTTAGTGAGCTTAAGAACGTTAACACAGAAAAGTCATAGAAATTTGCTGCAGCAACGAAGCCACAGAAAATCAACTCTTTTTTGGATCGGACTTCATAGTCCCTATTTTTCCTATCCAAAAGTAATGTATTTTCAACAAATTAAATGGTTTGAGTGGGCCCCAAGCATGAATCCTTAATTAAATAGATAATCCTTTTTGCATCCGACAAATATATATTCCTCCACTCCGGTAGTAGTGCGATGGGCTAGCTGTCACGATCTTCAAGACCACAAAAAATAAAAAAAGTACTAACAAACAATATAAAAGTACTAACAAACAACAAACAAGAAAAGTGAGATATCAGAAAAAACAGAAAACAAAACAAGGAAGACAGGTTTCTGCCGATATTTTTATTAAAACCCCCAAAAAAAAAACAAATTATCAAATCTGCTCCCACCCCAACTTTATTTTTATTTCTACCCCAACCGCCCGTGGGTTGGACGGTCCACTTTCTGGACCTGACCGCCCAGCAGGCGGGCGGTCCACTACCCTTATCAGACCGCCCAGCAGCTGGGCGGTCCGCTATAAAACCCTATAAAAGAGCTTTTTCTCTCTCCTGATGAGCACAGTGTTCATTCCCCAATCTCACAAATTTTCAGAACCGAAAGAGAGAGCTGTCAGGCGATTTTGAGGCGATTTTGAGGTATGGACAGTAACAAACGAGGTAAGAAAGCGAGCAACCGAGATCGTGGCGTAGCGAGAGAATGGTCAATTAGTGATCGAGGTAAAAATGAGGAAAAAAAATACAAGTGTCAAATATGTCGTGATTTTTTTAATTGTGAGACATGTAAGCTGGAGGAATGGAAGAAACGACATGTTCAGTATGAAATTTCAGACGATGACTTTGTGGAAAACCCCTACGGCTTTGGTTTGAAAAAGAAGAAAGTTGATCCAGAGCCTCCAGCATCGGACGATAAGTTTGTTCCGTGTACTGGTAAGGCTACCACTTCGTCTGCTGTGACTGATCCAGATCAGGCAAACTCTGATGATGACTTTGTTCCATGCACTTTCAAGGCTCGTTGTAAGAAGTAGATTTTTTAGGAATTTATGTTGTAGAATTTTTAGAAATTTATGTCGCAGACTTTATTTCATTAGTTTTGTATTTGTTTATATTTTATGTTGTTACTTTTTGTATACGTAATTAAGTAATAAAAATAACAAAAATAAAGCATATAAAATAATCGAGGCAAATAAAAAATTGCATAGTTCACAAACTACCAATTAGAATAGTTCACAATATACATCTAAAATAGTTCATAACATAATTTAACAAAATTTGGTAATCAGCGACGACGGCCGAACAAACTCAAAATACGACGTCTGGGTCTGGGTGCAGCTGGTTCTGCGGCACTACCGGATGTCTCTCCATGGCTACTACCGGTTCCTGGGCTTTCATGAGTGCGGCGGCTACTACCGGTTCCTGAGCTTTCACCACTGCGGTGGCTACTACCGGTAGCCTCAGCAACAACTCTAGCATTTTCTCTTTCGTTGGCTTCGTTAATGGCATCTGCATTGCATTCCAGTTGAAATAAAATCAAAACAAAATATAAGTAAACAAATAAAATATAAGTAAATAAAAAAAATATAAGTAAATAAAAGGAATCAACCGTACCTGCTCGCTGCCTGTCAGTTGTTGAACGGCGGGCCTGATGTCCCATTCGCCTACCTTCCATCTCGTCCATGGTCATTACTTGACGCTTGTTGGGTCTTCTTCCTTTTCTGATCCACCCGCTTGCGGGACAGACTTTATCACCAACATAGAGCGGCCACTGATACTGGTTGGGATAAGGATGGAAAGATGCACCCCAAGTACTCGCAAGGTACTCGGTACGGTACATGTCTGCGACATAATCATCCTCAGAGAAGTTTCTCTCCCGGCACACCGCCATAACATGAGAACAAGGTATGTGGGCCAACTGGATTCCTTGGCAAGTGCATGTTACAGTATTGTCAGGTGCAAAAATAACAACATACTTGAACATCCTTTTCACAAACTCCATAGTCCCATCCGGTCTACGGCCGGTTGGAGCAAACTCATCTGGACAGTGCACTTCGAATTCCAATTGGTTATCCCCGTACGGGACAACTCTCATAACTGCACCTTTCTCCCTATGTTTTCTTAGTTTCCCCTCCACCCTTGTTGAAAACGTTTGATTCCTGGACAGTAATTCAGAAAATATAAGTCAACAAATAAAAATATACATACCTTGGCAAAATCTCTGAATAAAAATATACATACCTTGATAGTAATTCGAGGGCTTTAACACGCCGTGCAACAAATCATGCATTTAACTTGTAGAAGGTGTCCTCCACAATTGCTGCCACGGGCAACTGCCGGCTCTGCTTGAAAACAGCATTCAAGGACTCAGACCCATTTGTGGTCATAATTCCCCATCGGAAACCTCCATCACGGGCTTGCAATATCTTCTCATATCGAGGTGGCTCAGCCAGATCGGCGGGATTATTTTTTCCCACCTTGAGTAAGTACAAATTTGCCTTTGGACAGTACTACAAAAAAAAAATTCAGATGAGAAAACGTTTGATTAAATAATTCAGAAAATATAAGTCTGTGAAAATATACATACCTTGGCAAAATCTTTGAACATCTCTTCCACCCTTCTCGGCTTCTTCTTCTTGGCACCAATTCTGAATGTATCTGCAACCCATTTTCCAGATCCGCAGTTCTTGTGTAGGTTGTCTGTAACATGTTGCATCACAGCCTGTGCACACATTCGCCGTTCGCTGTCGACCACCCGAAATCTGGGCGATCAAAAACATATTTGATTCCTTTGTGCTGGTCTGATATGACACAAAAGAACCGGTCGCCAACCACTTTTCTTCTTACGAACCTCATGAAAAATCCCCAGTTTTCCCCGTCCTCCTTCTCAACTATTGCAAAGGCCAAAGGCAACAACTGGTTTTCAGCATCATATGCACATGCGATCAGCAGTCTCCCGTCGTAACGGCCAGACAGGAAGCATGCATCCACACTGATGACCGGTCTAATGTATGGCACAGCTTGAATACATGGACCGAACGCCCATGCTATGGCCTTGAATTGCACCGCGTTGTCGACATCCCGTACGCCTATATTCCAACATTCAAAGACAGTGCCGGGATTTGTACTTACTATGGCCTGCAGCAATGGTGCAAGCAAGTTGTATGAACCATGCCAGCTACCGAACATTCGGCAAATCGCAAGTTCACGCCCTCTCCACAACCTGTTGTATTTTGGGACGACATGCTTGTAAACGCGTCTGACATGTCTAGCGACCTCCTTAAGGCTCATCGATGGGTCCTCCTTAACGTCATTCTCAATTACATCGGCAATAAGTGAAGCCGTAAGATTTGCATGGTCTTTTCTTGATGACGCAGCCTTGCATGTGTGAGGTGGTTCACACTTCTTAATAATCCATGCCTCGCCCTTTCCCACAGGGGTTGCATAGAGACGGAAGTGGCAATGCTCTTCGTCTTTACAAACAATTACTAATCTTCTTCGGTCCCTTTTTTCAGTTATGCACTCCCAGTTGCCGTGAACATGGACCTCATGTATTTTCTTCACAAGTTCATCTATGTTGGTGTAAACCTGCTGCGGAGCAAGCTCTTGACTGTACCTGACACGCGGCCCAAAAAATGAGATGTCTGCCTCTTCAAAAGCAGTGGTATCGTTGAATGTGGGGCACGGATGCCTATCTGTCCGACCTCTAATCGAAAATCTGTCTTCCTTAGGTAAATAATCTCCATCACCTTCTGACAGGTGATCAGAATCCCAATCCCCTTCCCATTCGTCACCTGTTTCCAAATTTCCTTGTGGTACGGCATCGAGCTCAGCATCAAGGTCAAGGTCTCTCCGGGTAGCAACGGGTGACACTATAGGTATTGATGGTGGTACAGATGGAAATCTGGGTTGGATTGGGGTTTCAGGAGGAGGTGGTGGTGGTGGTAGATCGGTGGTAAAATCAGGTACATAATTCTCATAAACGGGTGATACGGCCGGTTCATAACTCGAGTGGCGGGGGTTGTCATACCTCGAGGGGTGGGGGTTGTCATAACCAGTGTAGTAAAATGCGGTTCATGCGGCCGCATATGCGGCCGCATATGCGGCCGCATATGCGTATGCAGTTAGCAACCGCATAGAAAATTAAAATGCGGTCCTAATATGCGGTTCCGCATATGCAGCCGCATATGCAACCGCATATTGCTGTATAGTCCGCATATAAGATTATGCAGTCCATTCAAATATTTTATTATTATTAAAAAAATCCAAATTCATTCGGATCTAAAAAATAAAAACGGTTTGGATATCCGGTAATAACCGAAACCCAAACCAAAATACCCATCCGGACGGGAGTCCAGTTGAGTGAGTTCTCGTGCTAACCTCCAGCTGTATTTATAGGCAGGAGAGCAGTGATTTTTTATTTCACAAGTAATGTGGGACTATAAGAGAAGATTATAAACCGGACGAGCGCTTGGGCCAGTTGGGCGCTTGGGCTGTTGGGCAGCATGACCATCGGAAAGTCAAACCAAATGTTGGGACTTGGGGACTGCACATGTGCTTGGGCCAATTAAAAATGAGCATCGGAAATCAAATGGAATTTGTATAGCCTCGTTGTTCATGCATTAATAATTAATTAATGATCATTTGTATAACTTTGTACAGTACCAATTTATTATAACATTATTTCATGCATTAATAATTAATTAATGATCATTGTTTTTATGCACCATAAATTTTTAATTGCATATTTGCATTATAAACTTTTATTCATTTAATTAACAGACTAATTGCGTATTATGCTATATTTTATTTGATTATTTTTTTAAAATCCGCATATGCGGCCGAATACCGTATATGCGGTATGCGGTGGCCTTCCGCATACCGCATGGAAACCGCATTTTACTACACTGGTCATAACTATAGTGGCGGGGGTTGTCATAACTAGAGTGGCGGGGGTTGTCATACCCCGAGTGCTCACGACCCGAGTTGTCATAACCCGAGTGATCATAACTCGAGCTGTCATAACTCGAGTGACGCGGGTTGTCATAACCCGAGTGATCATAACCTATATTTTCTCTAGATGTTCCAACCCCGGGTTCACGCTGAACTCTCCTGGAATATAAGTCCATTACCATTACCCCCTGTGTCTGAAAAGTGTTGTAAACACTCATCCATACCGACTCATCAGTTATTGGATACCTGGTATAGTAAGGTCTACCACCACTTACTGTGTTAATCCGGGTAGCTAAATCTATATCACACCGGTTGTGGTTCACACCAATTTTTTCATACACTATTCCCTTCAGTTCAACAAATGAGGTATTTTCATTTACCTCAAAGCCGTAGGCTGCTTCCTTGGTGTACTGTGCTCCCTCCGCACCCCGGGTAAACTTCCCGCCCACATACAGTGCAACCAACATATTTCCGTGCTGGAATTACTGTTCTGGAAATACTGTTCTGGAAATACTGTGCTGGAAATACTGTGCTCGCTGTTACTGTGCTGGGATTACTGTGCTGGGATTACTGTGCACAATCGCCTCAAAATCGCTGAAAAAATCGCCCAGCACGGCTCTCTCATCTCTCATTTTTTTCTGGAAAAATTCTGTAGAGGTGGAATGAACACTGTGTTGATCAGGAGAGAGAAAAAGCTTTTTTATAGGATTTTATAGCGGACCGCCCAGCTGCTGGGCGGTCTGATAAGGGTAGTGGACCGCCCAGCCCACGGGCGGTTGGGGTAGAAATAAAAATAAAGTTGGGGTGGGAGCAGATTTGATAATTTGTTTTTTTTTTGGGGGTTTTAATAAAAATATCGGCAGGTTTCTGTGTCTTATTGGATGCTGGGAAATTTTTTTTCTAAATAATAAGAAGAAGAGAGAAAAATAGAAAGAGTACATATTTTTTCGATTAGGAATAAAATCGGTATGAATTCTATCAATTCTAACAATTTTAAAAGTTTGAATCGGTAGAATTCTATCGATCCATACTTAATTTTTTCTAGTAAAATATAAAAAGTTTTAAAAAAATAGATGAAATTCTTCTATTATATCTTAAAAACTTTTTATATTTTAATAGAAACCCGGATAAGTGAAATTCGGGGGGTAAAATCGCTTGCTTTAATACAATACAAAGAATCCAAAAAAAAATTTATTTTGCATTCTCAAACTCCTAACTTAAAGACTTTTTTCTTCTTTGGGTAGCAGAACATAAATTCTAAATAGAAGTTGTATCATGCGGCATCTCAAATTGAATTTTAACAAAATTAACTCTCAATTTTCTGGGTGCACTATTCTTTGTTCGTTTAGCAGGAATAGGCAGGTGAGAAGTGAACTTTTTATAAACTTAACACAACCACCAGTCGGTTGATTCTCTTTGCTTTAATAGAGAATTTCATCTATCAATGCGTCATATTCAAAAAAAAAAATGAGTTAGGAATTCCTACCGATTCTAACTTTCAAATTGTTAAGATCAGTAAAATTTATACCGATCTTTCTACCAATCAAGAAAAACATATACTCTTTCTATTTCTCTATCTTCTTTTTTATTATTTACTATAGAACAAAAATTCTCAGCTGGGAATGCCTAGGACAGTTTAAATAGAAGATACCTTGCAGCAATAGTTGAATCACTAAAACTGGAGTTCCGTCCCTCGTTCCAACCCCTATCTAACAATGGGAGACAAGGTGAATATTTAGTTCATTTCAAAATTAAATTCCATTTCCATTCTCTTACTAAGCTATTTCAATTACTTCAAAATTAATCGTAAAATGAATCTCTTTAATTGTAGATGTATACACTCGTTATTAGTGTGGACCTAAGTCATTGGCATTTTCGACAAGCAATCCAGGAATATCTCTGCATGATGCAAAGTACAATGGCATATATAAGAATTGTTCAAAATCTTTGCTAAATTGTGCATGTACAATTATATATATTATGAACATAAGCAAGTAAATAACTACATATATTCTTGTAATTTCTTTTCTCGTTAATTAGGTGAAGACCGCAGTATTGTTTCAATTGTCTATGACGAGAAGAAAAATGTTGTGCGGGTATCTGGCACTTTTAATCCGAACGAACTCAAAAGAAAGTTGTTGTCCAAGTTTCGTGACAACAACAACAACATCATCATCATCAAAGGCATAGACATCCAGGAGCCTAAAGAGGAAAAGAAAGACGACAAACCCGAGCCACCACCTGCACCGCCACCACCACCATCACCACCACCACCACCACCTGCACCGCCACCACCACCATCACCACCACCACCTGCAAAGCTGCTGCCACCACCACCACCTGAGCCACCGAAAGTGGAACTGATGTATCCATGGCCACCAAAGCCGCCGATGTATCCATGGCCACCACAAGTTACAATGGTTTGTTTTGCTCGTCCTTGTCCGTGCTCGACAGCATGGTCCAACAATTACCGGTGTTGCTCTTGTGGGGTGGAGAGTTGGCCCGGAAGGTGCGGGTCCGGGTCCGGGTCCAGGTGGGGCAGTGGGCCCCATCATGGGGATCGTCCACAGTGGGGTTGCGAGCCAAGTCAGCAGCCTAATATCGTCTTTGAATCCACGGAGCCGTCTTGTAGCATCATGTAACCACATTGTGTGTTTATGCAGATTGTGAAGAACCCAAAATCATGCTTGTGTAACCCCTCTTGCTTATCACATGCTTGTGTAAAACTCATGAAACAACAACTATACTTGTATTATCGTCTTAATTTAAGTGTTATATGTTTCTATGTTGTGATTGGTATCTGTATCGTGTGGTTTACTATTTTTCCATTGTATGATCTTCAATGAGAACTATGTATCTACTTAAATAATTAAAGACCAATTGGTACATATATTCGATTTCAGTGGAAATTTTGGAATGCATGATTTGATAGTTCAATGTGAGGTTATATTGTTGGATTATACTCAAACGTTGAGCATATATGTAATATAATTATGAATTGTATACAGTCATAAATGATTGTCCTAATTAAGTGATCTAATATGAAATTAAAATATTTGACAATCTATGTATGCAATATGGTATGGTCGATTTAGTTGAAAATCAAATTATTGGTGGACTGATTCTGAGATTTGCAAGTAAGAAGAACCACTGTCTAGAGGTTTGTGCGGGCCACACAGAATTTTGTGCGACCGCACACGTGGTGTCAGATATGTTATCCTATATAAGAATTGGTCCCCAAGACACAAGATATAACACACAACTCAGTTTTTTGAAAAACAGTTTTTTTAGACATAATTGAGTGTTTTATCTTCCTCTTCCAATATTAAAGAATAGAGAGGAGAAATTCATTAAGAAAATTGGAAAGGATTTCTCAAGGGATTGTCTTATTGTCTTGGAAGGCTTATTTCATGACCATACAATTTACTGACGAGAAGGGACTTCTTGCCATTGAAAACTTGTCTCATGCATACGGAGACGGCTCTTCACAATTGAGAATTCCCCAACATATATATCAACTGAAGAATAGCCATCTCTTTGGAAGTGGTGTATTTGTGAAATGTGAATTCTTCTTCAAATTGAAGCGGGACATTTACCAGAATTATGGCTGGAATGGAGCTAAAATGACAACCCTTCTATACATGGGCTCAGATTTTTTTTATTATCTATATAATATTAATTATATTATCCACAATTTCACCTAGTTATTTTACCTCCTTATGTAGATGTATAATTAGTGGTTTGACACCACCCGGCCCGCGCTGCCCAAACCCGGTCCGCCCGTGCCCGGTGCCCGGGGTACCCGTACCCGAGCCCGGGTAAACGGGTACACGGGTACGGGTTTCAAACGGGCCGGTCATCCATTTTTGGAAAATACCCGGGCTCACCCGTACCCGCTGTACCTGAACCCGAATACCCGTGCACCCGAATCCGCCCCGGGTGTACCCGCACCCGTTTACCCTTACCCTGTACCCGGACCCGTTTACCCGTTTACCAATGTACCCGAACCCCCTTTTTTCAAAAAAAATTCCCTCCGGTTCAACAGTAAATGGTTCAAATCAATCAAACCGGGTGGGTCCCACCTGTCATTTCTGTCCCGTACGGGTGGGTCCCACCCGTCAATTCTGTTTTTTTTTTATTAAATTTCAAATATTATTCTCCCTCCAATCAAAACTCTATAAATACACCCATCTTCCTCTCAATATTTTCACATCCTCTCATCCTCTCATTCTCTCAATCTCTCATAATCTCATTCTCTCATTCTCTCAATCTCAAATTTTATTATTCTCAGTTTTTAAATTCATTGTTTAAAAAAAATATAGTTGTAAATTTAATTCATTCTACAAATACGCAAACGGAATTACGAAGTTCGGCACCTCCCGCAAGATTTTTCCGCGAGATTTAAAGGTTACATTTATTTCATGTTAGATTAATTTATTTTTGTAGAGTAAATTTAGTTTAATTTATTTTTGTAGAGTAAATTTAGTTTCATGTTAGATTAATTTAGATTTGTTAAATTTGTTAAGTAATTAGAATTGTTAGATTTATTTTACGTTAGATTTGTTAAATTTGTTAAGTAATTAGATTTGTTAGATTTATTTTATGTTGGATTTGTTAGATGTGAAGTAATTAGATTTGTTTTGAATAGGTTTGATTTTATTTTTGAAATTCGGATTTATTTTTAATAGGTTAAAAAAAGATGTTAGATTTATTTTTTTGAATATGTGAAGTAATTAGATTTGTTTTGAATAGGTTTGATTTTATTTTTGAAATTCGGATTTATTTTTAATAGGTTAAAAAAAGATGTTAGATTTGTTTTTTTGAATATGTGAAGTAATTAGATTTGTTTTGAATAGGTTTGATTTTATTTTTGAAATTCGGATTTATTTTTAATAGGTTAAAAAAAGATGTTAGATTTATTTTTTTGAATATGTGAAGTAATTAGATTTGTTTTGAATATGTTTGATTTTATTTTTGAAATTCGGATTTATTTTTAATAGGTTAAAAAAATATGTTAGATTTGTTTTTTTGAATATGTGAAGTAATTAGATTTGTTTGAATATGTTTGATTTTATTTTTGAAATTCGGATTTATTTTTAATAGGTTAAAAAAAGATGTTAGATTTATTTTTTTGAATATGTGAAGTAATTAGATTTGTTTTGAATAGGTTTGATTTTATTTTTGAAATTCGGATTTATTTTTAATAGGTTAAAAAAGATGTTAGATTTGTTTTTTTGAATATGTGAAGTAATTAGATTTGTTTTGAATAGGTTTGATTTTATTTTTGAAATTCGGATTTATTTTTAATAGGTTAAAAAAAGATGTTAGATTTATTTTTTTGAATATGTGAAGTAATTAGATTTGTTTTGAATAGGTTTGATTTTATTTTTGAAATTCGGATTTATTTTTAATAGGTTAAAAAAATATGTTAGATTTATTTTTTTGAATATGTGAAGTAATTAGATTTGTTTTGAATAGGTTTGATTTTATTTTTGAAATTGGGATTTATTTTTAATAGGTTAAAAAAAGATGTTAGATTTGTTTTTTTGAATATGTGAAGTAATTAGATTTGTTTTGAATAGGTTTGATTTTATTTTTGAAATTCGGATTTATTTTTAATAGGTTAAAAAAAGATGTTAGATTTATTTTTTTGAATATGTGAAGTAATTAGATTTGTTTTGAATAGGTTTGATTTTATTTTTGAAATTCGGATTTATTTTTAATAGGTTAAAAAAATATGTTAGATTTGTTTTTTTGAATATGTGAAGTAATTAGATTTGTTTTGAATAGGTTTGATTTTATTTTTGAAATTCGGATTTATTTTTAATAGGTTAAAAAAATATGTTAGATTTGTTTTGAATAGGTTTGATTTTATTTTTGAAATTCGGATTTATTTTTAATAGGTTAAAAAAAGATGTTAGATTTATTTTTTTGAATATGTGAAGTAATTAGATTTGTTTTGAATAGGTTTGATTTTATTTTTGAAATTCGGATTTATTTTTAATAGGTTAAAAAAATATGTTAGATTTGTTTTTTTGAATATGTGAAGTAATTTACATTTATTTTTTTGAATAGGTTTGATTTTATTTTTGAAATTCGGATTTATTTTTAATAGGTTAAAAAAATATGTTAGATTTGTTTTTTTGAATATGTGAAGTAATTTACATTTTTTTTTTAATAGGTTTGATTTTATTTTTGAAATTCGGATTTATTTTTAATAGGTTAAAAAAATATGTTAGATTTGTTTTTTTGAATATGTGAAGTAATTTACATTTATTTTTTTGAATAGGTTTGATTTTATTTTTGAAATTCGGATTTATTTTTAATAGGTTAAAAAAATATGTTAGATTTGTTTTTTTGAATATGTGAAGTAATTTACATTTATTTTTTTGAATAGGTTTGATTTTATTTTTGAAATTCGGATTTATTTTGAATATGTTAGATTTTATTTTTTAAATTCTTGTTAATTTTTTTTTTCTTTTGAAATTCGACAAAGGCAGAGGGCAAGAGGCTTCATGCCTTGTTTTTTCTTTTTCTTTTTCTTTTTCTTTTATTTACTTTAATTTAGATTTAATTTAGATTTGGATTCAATTTAGATTTAATTTAGATTTAGATTTAGATTCAATTTAGATTTAATTTAATTTATATTGAATTTAGATTTACATTTAAATAGGTTTATAATTTCGGATTTATTTTTAATAGGTTAAAAAAATATGTTAGATTTGTTTTTTTGAATATGTGAAGTAATTTACATTTATTTTTTTTGAATAGGTTTAAAAGATGACATCTCCTAATCACGAGTCGGTAGAGGAATTTCAAGCGAGAATGTCACAAGAAATTTTTGGCCCACCTATGCCACCACCTAATTATCCACAAAATTATCCACAAAATTATCAAAGAAGGGATCAAACGCTAGATTTAAATTATCAACAACCCCCAAAATGTATGCACCGTATTATACTTCAAACGATCCAAACATGTATATTCCACAAGAAACACATCAACCGACACCACCATATGCATATGGAGGCACTTCTTCTGTAGCATCGAGTCAAGTCACCCCCCTTATAGAAGGTACTCCTTCGAGAAGTGTCACTGTGTTTGACCCTAAAAAGGTCAGGATTTAAAAAATAAATAAAATAATTCGAAGCTCACGGTTTTGAATTAAAATGAAAATGGAGAGATAATATTTAATTGGGCTCAATGGCCGAAGGCAATTCTTTCATGTTTGAGTTCAATTGAAATGGGGCCGAATTTAATGGATGAAAATTGGGGCCGCTACTAAATGGCCGAACCAAATTGATGGGGCTGCTATTGACCGAAATTAAATAGGCTAGCCCAATTGTTGCATGGCCCAATTTGAGAGGATAGAATATACTCTAGATATTTTATTCCCATGGACACATGTCACACTACCAATGAAGATGCCAAAATGGGAGGGAAGAATATATTCTAGAATATGCTCTAGATATTTTGCTCCCATGGACACATGTCACATGGCCATTGAAGATGCCAAGATGGGAGGGAAAAATATATTCTAGAATATGCTCTAGATATTTTGCTCCTATGGACACATGTCACATGACCAATGAAGATGCTAAAATGCCAAGAATATTCTCTTCAAGCTTGAGGGATAAGCATGACACTTGGATGCATCTAAACCTTTGGATGAGAGTTAATGCAAAGGAGTGGTGGGGATCATGCCAACAAGACTCCTCTCAACCCTAGGCTCTACCCCTTGCCATAGCCTATATAAACCCCTCATTTGAAGATGAAGAGAAGGGATATACAAAGGAGGCACAATATATAGAAACCACACATATACAATATATACACCACACAACACAAAAACACAAGGAATATACCAAGGCCGAAACCTCTTCCTCTTCTACCAAAAATCAAAAATAGAAATAGGTAGAGATTTGCAATGTAGAAGCTTAAAAAGCTTGATGTTCATGTAAATTAGCCATGAATGAATAAAGGAATGTTCTTGTTCAATAATTTTCGTTTGTTTTTCTTTTATGCAATTGGAGCTTCTTTATTTCTTCCTTTTGATCTCCTTCTTCTTCTTTCTTTTATTTTCGGATTTTTTGTGAAGATTGAATGCTTCTAACTCACATGCATGAGTTTAGAAGCATCAAATCATGTAAATAAATGAACTCCCTTTTATATAATAACAAAATACTATATAAAAGGGTTAAAATGACAAATGAAATGGAGGAGGCATTAGTAGCTTTTATAGCTAGCTTTCAAGCCTATGATTCTAAATAAAATATATGCATATGTAAATATTTGTGATTTTATTGCTCCTCTTTGTCTTCTTTGCCTCCTCTTCCCCTTTCTTCTTTTCTTTTTCTTTTCTTTTCTTCATTTTATATTGCAAAGAAAAAGGATAAAAACACAATTACATAAAATATATAAAAATGATATATATATTAAAAGTGACATTTTGTATTATAAGAAAAATAAAGGAAGAAGATATTAAAAGTTGATGTTTAGCTACATCCTTTTAAATATCCAATTATTGCATAGTTCTTTTAATATGAAATCAACTAAAAGTACAAAACAAATAAAAATGAATTTAAATAAAATAGGGATTGATGTTTAACTACATCTCCCTATTTGTGCCATTTTTGGACTTTTGAATGACCTTGATGCATAAAGGAGAAATAAGACAAGTAATGCATGAAAGATTGATGTTTCACTACATCTCTTTTCTACATTATGAGTTTTATTAATCTTTAAAAGGCCTAGATGCATAATTGTTGAAGAAGAGAGCAAATGAAAAGAGGGAAATAACCAATCCCAATGAAATGATGCTCAAGGACCTTCACATAATTATGCAAATGACATAGGACCTATATGCAAATTCGAAATGGTATTGGTAAGTGACATATTGTGATACCAATGCCTCTTTTGATTCTTGATGACCAAATCTTGACACAAGGGTTTAGATATAGTCTAAATCAAATCAAATACCCCATGATATTTCAAATACCCCAAATGTCTCAAAATGACCTGCTGTCACAAACCGGCCAATATGAACTGATCATGAAACTCAAACCAGAAATCCAAATACACAGTTAGATAGAGGGCTCAAAAACACACAATTTAGACTCAAACTTTACATTTATAGCATTTTCTATGCATTTTCTATGATGTTCTAAAGTTCAGCTTTCTACAATACAAAAAAAAACTGATAGATAAGCTTGCTGTCCCAGAATATGCCTCCTACAAAATCACAAATTAAAAATAGATTTAGGCCTTCTAAATTCCTGAAACTTTTTGAGAATATAGATTGTGCTTTCCTGAAAATTTTGGTACCAAGAATACTCAAATCGGAGTTGTAGTCTATCTTGCACAAATTTTACAAAAATGCTTGTCAGCAAACAAAACTGGTACTAGACTGAAATGACCATCTCTGGTAAAATGACCAATCTAGACCAACACAGGGGTTAGAATGCAAAATGGACTGCACCAAGATGTAAATAACTTCAAAACACACAAGATGGACACAAAGTTCATATTATTCAGATTTTATTTCGATTTAATATGGATTTTTGAAGTTCAGCTTTTCAAAATGGAAATACAAAAACTGTAGAAAGAAAAACTGCATCTTTTACCAGTCTACCTCTGCACTCAAGCACCTGTTAAAAATGGTTAGGAAAGTGCAAAGATCTTGAAATTTGGCATGCGTATAGAGTAGACTTTTCTCTACACTCTCATAAAAAGAACCAAAAATTTGGCTTTGTAGATTGTCCAGAATAAATCTTTAAATATTGGTCATCAGAATAGCAAAACAGCAGCTGAAAATAAAATACCAGCAGATACCTCTGCCTTTGCATGGCCTTTAAGCATAGAAAAAGAACTCAAAATCCCATGAAATTCCACAGAGTTATAGATTGAATTCCCCTCTGTAAAACCATATAAAGAATACAAAATTTGGTTTAGCCAATTTGTCGGAAATGGTCTTCAAAGTTCAGCAAACAGAAAACTGCTGCTCCATCTACCAGCAGGCACCTCTGCACGAAAACACACATTTGGCATAGCTCTGAATAGAGTCTTGCGAAACTGCTATACATGCATATAGATCATGACTAAACAAACATTTTGATATGCAGGATACAAGATTTGGTGTAGCCAATTGGCAGGAATCGACCTTCGAAGTTCAGCAGTTCAGAAAAATAGAAAACTGCTGGTCACTACTTGGAATTTCCGTTTGACATAGCTAAACACCATGAAAAATCATGAAAGTTGGCCGACTTATAATCCTGATATCATAGTACAAGACGGCAAAATTCCATTTAAAACCATCAAGTGAACTGAAAGATATGAAGTCTCAAAAACTGACCAAACTGGTAAAAACTGCACATGTAAAAGTAGCAGCTCCCATGTCACCCGTGCCTTTGTGCAATCTCAAGACCCAGAAATAATCATATGCCCTCCAGATCTAATGTTTCATACTTGCAGGTTGAAACCATGCCATCATATGATCAAATCCCATGAAAAAGGAGTCGTTGACATTCATTTAAAGCAATGTCGAAAGCTGGCAAGAGTTACTCCTTTACAAATCCAATTCGCAAAAGAATTAACCGAAACCACGAAGAAACATGAATGCAGCAATAGCAAGAGGCCCTCAACACAAACCTTGAAGGATTAATACAGATCGCAAAACCCCGAATAACAAAGAATCGAAACCTTTTTCAAACATACCCTTATGACAAAAGAAGTCACAAGTGCAGTCCTTCGACATCCACAAATCAATCATTGACGTCTTGCAAACTTCTCAAACAATGTCCTTGGAAATCCCACTTACAGCCCAAGCTTCATCTCAAATTCAAATTACAAATCTCAATCCTTTCAGCTTCACAAATAAGTCCATGAAAAACATAAAACTTCACAAACAAGCCCTTTCCAGCCCTTTTTGGCCATAACTTCTTCATTTCAAATCCAAACCAACTCAAACCAACTCTAAATGAACCCAAATCAAATCCTTCATATTTCTAAATCGAAATCAAGCATAACCAAACAACATACAACCCGCCAAATGATCAAAATACTCTTTTCTTCATGTTTAAATCATTTCCTCTTAAATAAAATATAAATAAAGCACAAATATATTTTCTCAAATACAAATATGTTTCTAAAATAAATAAAAAGGGTATAATAAATGTATTTTAATAACATTCATTGCATCTTGTGCATACATATTAATTAAATACCTAAAACAATGATAATCAAAAGAACACAAAAAGACCAAGTACATGAGTTCTCCCCTTTTAGCCCCTTTATTCAATTCACAACAAATAGGCTTCAAATCCTGGAATGAACGAGGTATTCAGTATGGCTTGGAAGGGTCATCTGATGTAATTAACAGCGGGGGCTTGCGCCCGCTGGGAGTTAAACGTCCCCACAATCATTAAACTCCCTCGATGGACTGATTATGAACAGTAGGTCTGTCGAGGGTGAACCGGAAGGAATAGCAAAAAGAAAGAAATGAATGTTTCAAGTTCGATGTTCTTTAACCAATCGAGAGCATTGAACCATGAGGCATTTAGTATACATGCACACACCTTCCATACCAGCTGTGCAACTTTCTGCGCCCTACACACTGAAATTGAAAAAGAACCAATCCTTCATCCGACAAGTGTCCCCCCAGAACAACAAGTGGTAAAGAAGACTAGAAGAGTTCCTGAATACAATCAGCCGTGGGTCAAATGGTACAAGGTGATCACAGATGAGAATGGCCACATGCAAACCCTTGAATGTAAGGTAAAAAATTGCAAGAAACCGTTTTTTTGTGTATAAACAAACTAGTGGTATGACCAGCTTTAAAAGACATGTCGAATGCACCAAAAGAAGGGTGAGGTTCCAAGTGAAAATGTTGGACCGAGACAAATCCAAACCCTTATGAACGCGGATGGTACCAGAACCAATCCAAAATACGATGAATCAAGAATGCTTAGTGAATTGGCCCGGTACATTACCCACAAAGAACAACCAATAAGTATGGGTGGTTGCATGAGTTTTGCCCGGTTAGTCATTCGGGGGTGTGCTCAACCAATGTACAAGAGGATCCATCATAGAAAGATGGTTAGTGAAATTAAAAACCAGTTTACCAGAACAAAAGATGAGCTCCGAGCTATATTTGCATACCAACAAAATAAGGTCTCAATTACCTCCGATATATGGACTGCCGGTAAATATGGCCTTGGGTACTCTTGTGTTACCGGCCATTGGATCGATGATCAGTGGGTATTACAAAAAAGGATATTAAGTTTTCGTGTGTTAGATTCCCCGCACTCAGCACATGTAATTTTCAAATCCATTATTGAGGTGTTACAAGAGTATAACCTTAAGAGAGATATGGATAACAAGATTTTTTCTATTTCATTCGATAATGCTAGTAACAACGTAGCTTCCATTGAGATTTTTAAACGGTCACTAAACCCGATTATGAATGGTGCAATATTTCACCAAAAGTGTGTTTGTCACATACTTAACCTTGTAGTGAAGGCGTGCCTTAAAACAGAAGCCGTAAAAGATTTGATCAATAAATTTAATGATTGTCTGTCCCACATTGTTTCAAACCAAGAAAGAAAACAACAGTTTCTGTTGATGTGCGTCAACTATGGATTGAGCAAGTTGAAAGTTTCTTGGGATATAGATACCCGTTGGAACTCTACCTATAGGTTTCTGAACCGATGCCTTCCTTACAAAGCCGTCATATGAGAGTTTTTGAGAGGCTCCACCCCCGAGGGAATGGCATTGGAGCCCAGCCTCGAAGAATGGGAGCAACTACAAATCTTGAGTAATTTCTTAGGAACCTTTTTTAATGCAACCGTCCAATTATTCTGCTCTTACTTCCGACGGCATTTGAGTTGATCAGACATCTCTATAACATCTCCAAGGTGTACCGTGAATTGGAACAAGCTGAAAGCAAGTACTCCACTCTCACACCGATCGTAGATGCCATGAAAGAAAATTTTCTAAAATATTGGGACGATGTACCCCTCCTGGCCATTATCGCAAGCTGCCTCAACCCGGCATACAAGAAGTATTTCACGGTCAAAATAGTTGCAGCGTACAAAGAGAATCTACATTTAGACAAAACCGGGGTGGAGGCATTCGTGAATTCGAAGTTCGATGAGATGTTTAACATATACAACTCAAGAATGGGTGACAACCAAAACCCGTCTTCGTCCCGTGCCGCCCCTAGGTAACAATATAAATATACATGTGTTTTTAATCTTTATTATTTATAATATCTACATTATTTGTCCACTAATTTTTTTAATTTTTTAATAGTTTCACTTTCAGGAGCACTAGCAGTGGTGGATTATTAGCAGATTTCCAATCGGAGATCCAACCGCACACATCCACAAACGATTTAGTGAGCTATTTTGCAGGGCTAAACGAAAAAGAAGATGAATTTGACATCATGACGTGGTGGAAGAGGAATCAAAGAAACTATCCAACACTGTTGATGATGGCCCGCGACGTATTTGTCGTACCCGTGTCAACCGTCCCTTTCGAAAGTTGCTTTAGTTCGGCGAACAGGATCCTCTCCGATAAACGCAGTAAGTTGGGTGCACATGTTTTTGAGAGACTTGTGTGCTTGAAAGATTGGATTGATGCTGATGAGCGCAACCAACATCGAGATCATCAAGAATCATCATCCAGAGTCGACACTGAAGAAAGCGGTACCGAGCCGCGGCCCGCGGCTAATTAGGATTCAGACGGTGCGGAAGAGAGCGGACAATGGTATATGAATCCAAACTACTAGATAGGTAGTGTCGGTATACATTTCTAACCTCTTTTAATCTCTATGGTTATTTTTTAAATTATAATTTCTAAACGTTTCAATTAGTACTTAAATTATTCATTTTAAAGAAGAATTACTAACAAAAAAAAAAGTTAGAACTCTGCCTATGTTATTTTACATAGCCGGTCCCAAGCCCGGAATAAAGGAGAAGGGTAACTTTTATTTTTTAATCTATTGTTTTAAAATAATTCATATTTATTTTTAAAGTAATTGATTTAAGAAATTTTTTATTTATATTTTATTATTTTAAAGTAATTGATTTAAGATATTTTTTATTTATATTTTATTTAACCTATTAAAAATAAATGAACGTTTAGAAAATATATTATCAATTTAAAATGAACGTTTACAAAATATATTATCAATTTAAAATGTAAACTACAAATTTCGAGATAGATATAAATTATAAAACTATATAATTAGAATGAGAGTTTGAAAATAAAATAAAATTACTCGTGTAAAGAAATAAATAATTAGACTTGTACTTACCCAAATAAATATACAAATTTTCGCACAAATATTTTTTATATATAAGTTACAAATTTTATTTATTTAGGAATTATAAAGATGTGACTTGATAATTTTATGTATATATATAGGCAATATTTGATATTGAACTATTCAGATTTTAAAAGTCGAAATATAAACACGTAATAATATTCGTACTACACTGTAAAAAAAATAAGAAAACAAAACAGAAAACAGAAAAAAAAAAAAAAAAAAAAGGACCGCCCGGCCCGGGAACCCGAGACGGGCACGGGTTTGAAACGGGCAAGGCAGACTTTTAAAAAAAAAAACCCGTCTACCCGTACCCGTTGTACCCGTACCCGTTGTGCCCGCTACCCGTCCCGGGTTTTGCCCTGCCCGGCCCGAGGTACCCGAGAGCACAACACTATGTATAATAGCATAACCCAAATCAACGATACAGTGGAAAACGAAGTGGCAGGTGGATAGTCTTCATCGTTCCTTGGAGACTAGCAAGCTTTCAAGTCAATTGTTAATTGCCAAGCAGCTCAATAGAAGCAAACAAGGAGATACCTATCATTGTTGAAAAGTATGAATAATTAACCCTGTAGTTTGTTACATTCTGTTAGTGTTGTAAATAACGGTATACGGTTGTCGGATGGACAGGGTACCGCCAAGTGATTAATCGGGAATAATCAGGAATAATCGGCCATAATTAGAAATAATCGGTCAATTAATCAGAAAAAATCTGTGACGGTTTGATCACCGCCAACGACTAATCGGCCGATTAATTAGCCTAAACGGACGTCTTTTACAACACTACATTCTGGTGCCCATTCAATGTATAGAAATATATTAATTCTACGAGTAGAACTAGGGTGCTCTTGAGTTCACCAAGCCCTTGGTGAACTCAAGTCCAAAACTCATCGGATCGGCTTCAAACGACGAATCCGACCGTTGAAACCCGTCTATCTTACGAGTGATGCGTCTACATGCAAAAATTTTAAATTTTGAAATTAATTTTGCATAGAGTCAAGTGGTCAAAATTAGAAGGTTAATAAATTAATTTTAATGCATTCATTTTTTGATGTTTTTTGACCACTTGACTCTATACAAAATTAATTTCAAAATTTAAAATTTTTGCATGTAGACGCATCACTCGTAAGGTAGACGGGTTTCAACGGTCAGATTCATCGTTTGAAGCCGATCCGATGAGTTTTGGACTTGAGTTCACCAAGGGCTTGGTGAACTCGAGAGCACCCTAGTTCTACTCTTAATTCCACCATTAGTTCAAGTTGGAAATTTCCTAATCATATAATATATAAACAAAGAATACGAATATATAATAATTGGATGTCCGGACATTTTCTTTGACTCGTGCAATATTTTGTGACAGTATTATTTATGATGATTTTCATTTTGCAGATCTTATACATATTTTTCACAATTTGCAAGCTGGTTAAGTTAATAAACCCCCATCCCAATACAGCGCTGAAGTTAATGTAGACTTACATCAATTAGTCAAACCAAACAATCATTGCAAGCATATTACACGATAACCCTTAAAATGTCAACCATTTTCGCTATTTAGGTCCTCGGTTTGCTATTTACACCATTTAGGTCGGTTTTTCGCCAAAAATCTGAGAGGTTCACCAGGAAATCCTGCCTAAACCCTATATATACATGTTTTCTCTCTCCTCCCACTCACAATTCACTCAACCCAAACAGAAAAGAAAAAGAGGGAGAGAAAAGAGGAGAAAAGAGAGAAAAAAATGTCTAGTAACAACCGAGGTAGATCGTCTAATCGTAGCATAGCGAGATCAGGAGAGTCAAGAAGGGGTCGAGGTAGAAATTTTAATCACGGGGTAACTTTGCAGAATGAAGACAATTCTGCAAGTACTTGAGAATGTATTGGGGTCCAAATGCGGGGCCTGGCCTAGGGCTTGAAATTTCAGACGATGATTTTGTTCCGAGACCATAGCAGGTGCAACGAACACAACTTGTTGATCCAGAGTCGCCTATATCGGATGATGATTTTGTTTCTTGTACTTATACTGGGAAGCCTAGCACTTCGTCTGCTGTGATTGATCCAGAGCCACCAATATCGGACGATAACTTTGTTCCTTGTACTTATGCTAAGAAGTAGCATTATTGGCATATAATTTAAGGTTTTAGGGTTTATGCTGGATGAATTGGGGATTTAGGGTTTATTTATAGTTTATGTTGTATGTTTGCAGTTATGTAATGAATTTAGGTTTAGAGTTTATGTTAGATGAATTTTAATTATGGAGTTGTAAAGATGAAATAAGGGCATTATGGGAAAATAAAATATAATAATTTGTGTTATGTTTAGTAATAAATCAATTAAATATTAATGAGAGAATTAGATATCCAGCAAGGTATAGTGGTGTCCAGCTATAAAACATAATCACTATTCACTAGAAAAATTTAACAAAGCAAGGTAAAAGCAAGCTAGATATTGATTAATGGGTGACATGTAAAAGCAATTAAGATACTGATTGATTTGATACAAATGAACGATATGGGTAGGTTTTATGAAAAAAAAAAAAAAAGGAATGGGAAAACAACTAATTAAGCGACCTGCATGCATTTGAATCTATTTGAATTAAGTTAATGGAGTCATGTTGCATTTTAGCAAAAGTTTCCTTTTTGCAAATTTCGTATTACAAAAGCCTTTAAATTATAGTACAAAAAATTTGTTGTAAAATATAAAAAAAAGTATGACAAAGAAACAAAAGAACTGACAACTACGTACTAGGTCTAAATCTGATTAATTTATTGTTTAAAAAAAAAATTAGTACTAACAATCTATCCACAAAAAGAACTAGCATTTGGTTTAGTGGCAAAGACATATGGTCTTTAATGTGAGAAATTATGAGTTCAAAATCCGGATAGAAAAAATCTTTTATTGTAATAACAGAAGTATTATATATTAGGTGTTTTGACCTCTAACCTTTACCAAAAAAAAGAAAAAAAAAACAAACTATCGACAAACTCTAGCAAGATGTAATTTAATCCTTCCATGGGAGCTTGGCTCTGTATATAATAACAATCAAATCAGTAATAATCATAAAACCTGTACTTAATTTTTTTTTGCTTTTTCCTTTTATTTGTGGGGGCACCGGTTAACTATTTTGGTTATGTTTGGTTGTGGAGTAAAATTAATGAGGATTAAATTGTTTACCCCATGTTACTCCTCATATTTTATATCTTGTTTGGTAGTTGAAGTTATAGCTTAAATTAATTTACTTGGTGGAGTAAGATGTTGAGAAATGTGTCTTTGTTTATGACAGTGGGCCATACAAATAGAGTAAGTGTGGAGTAAGTTAATCCACCTAGAGAGATGGAGTAAGTTACTCCGATAACTCCCTTCTTACTCCATCTTACTCCTATTTTACTTATTGTTTGGCAAGTGTGGAGTAAGAGGTTTACTCCACAATCAAACATGACCTTTAGTTTTATTTTTTTTTTCTTCTTTTTTTGTGGGTGGTGTGTTTATGTGTGTGTTTGGGAGGGTCCGGAATCTCTAAAGTAACTCTAAATTTGAGTTTGAATCCGGACCATCCGATCAGAATTCAGATCAATTCGGTCCGAGTAAGAATTAATGGGGCCCTTTAATAATCGTGTAGACTTTGATCGGACAATCCGGATCCAAACTCGCACTTTGAGCAGCTAGCACCTGCCAACGCATATACCAACATAAAAATAGTTGGAACACCTTTTTTTTCTTTGTTAGCAAAATGTTTGTCAAGACATGAGAATGCAAATACTCGCTCTCCTCAATTTATTTGAGAAATAGCAAGTCATGATGTAATTCTTCATACAATAATTTGAAACCGAAAGAGTACATGACAAGTGGAGAGGTGAGGCGATTTCGGGTTTCAGCGTTTCGGATTTGCAATTTTAATTGGGCCGAGATGATAACTGTTTTTTTTAGTTTTGGGCCCGTTAAAGGAAGCTAAGAATGGTCCTATATCGATCCGAAACACATTCAATTTGTGTTTGCTCAGCCCAATTTGTAAAATCACTGAGACAAAACGCTCCTCTTCCGCCTCCCCCATTCTCCGTCGCTTTCTTCACTCATAGCAAGGTAAAAAAATTTAGGTCGCAGTAAGAAACAGTAGCAATGGCGTAGAACACCTTAGAACAAGAGAGCACGAGTTTTGATAACAATTTTCCTAATCTGACTTGGTAGAGATGCAGTCGCTTCAACTGTTATATCTGTTATTTGAATTGGGGTCCCACCTGTCAGCCCCTCCTCGTCTTTAATCTCATTTTCGATTTCTTTTTTTCTTACCACAGCAGGCTTATCTAAAATACTTGTATTTAATAATTTCAGGCTGAAATATGGAAGCATATGCATTTCCCGATTGGGCCCATCTCCCACTAGTAGTGGTGGATTTGATTTCAGAAAAGTTTAAATGCATTAATGACTATGTTAATTTTCGTGCTGTTTGTTCTCCATGGCGTTACGCATCACTTCCGAAGCCACACCACCTGCTCCCTCACCAACTTCCGTGGCTCATGATTCAACCAGCTCCCTCAATTATAAGACGCACAGATGATGACGGAACCCGGTTATTCTACGACCTCTGGGAATCTAAGATTCGCAAGATTCACCTCCCGGAGACCATAGACAAGAAGTGTTGCGCCTCCTACCGTGGTTGGCTCCTGCTTGTGGCCAATGATCATACGGAGCATTTCTTACTGAACCCATTAACCCGGACTCGTGTCGAGCTCCCTCCGCTATATATAAATTTCTCTAATATCACCAAGATGTCTTTTTCTACGGATCTGACCGATTCGAACTGCCTCATAATGGTGTTCCATTCTTATTCAAAGGGGGCCTACTTCTGCAAGGTTGGGGACAGATGCTGGACAAATGCTGCCGGGCATCCGGTTTGGAGAGGACCCGACTCACTTCAGGGGGAGAGGTTATCTCTGATAGATGCAACGTACAACAATGGAAATTTATATTTGCTAAATTCACAAGCGATTTTCATTTATGACCCAAACCAACAAAGGTTGCAGGCTAGGTACTTTTTCAAGCCCGAATTGCACCTTGTTACCAAATACTTTTTGGAGGGGAAATCTGGGCTTTACATTGTTGCGGTGTATTACACTGAAGTAGTTGAAGGGGATCGTGGGCAAAAATTTGAGCTCTATGAGGTTCAAGAGCATCCGATGGAGCTCAAGCAGATTGCTGACACAAGAGAGATCACTATTTTCGTTGGGAATAAAAAGCAGTACCTGGCTGTCCGTACTGATGACTGGGACTCACTTGATGGTGATTGTATGTATATGACGCTCGTGTGGGAACCATGTCGTCCATATGCTGGTAATGAAAAACGTTTATCAGATATCATCTTTTGTGCCAAGCTGGATGATGGCAAGCCTAAGCCACTGGTGCTTGGCCTTCGTGATGATCTGCCGATTTGGTTGCCCACACCACCTATGTGGTTTCAACCAAGCTTTGTTTAGCTGTCAGGAAAGAAACTATTCGAACATGCTTTTCAGGTAGAAAAATCCAGTTTCCTTAATTAGGTTCTCAAGTATTGTTAAGAAATAGTACAGTAGAACAGTACTTTTGAGTAGCTTGAGTTGCTTTGGTGATGTGCTGTTAGAATTTAGGCTAACTCTAGTAATGTAGGTGTTTGCCCTTTTATATATGCTATCAGATATGTTTAATAGATATTAGATCGAGTTAAGAAAACTATTATGTTACTTTCGAATATTGGTTTTCAATTGTGGTTCCAATTAAATTTCAATAATTATGCTCTGCAGTATATTTGTTATTAAAGCGGCATTATGATACGGGCAAGTGTTTGACAGAATGCCCGAAGAAAGTGTGGCATTATGACAGTGACAAGTGTCTGATTCTGTTTAAAAATGCAGAGGCGATGTTCTTGAGCAACACATACTTAAACCCAATATAATCCTTTATTCAGTATATAGCTGACTGTGACAATATTATATCACTTTATTTTATTGATGTGTATACTGTGGAAGTACAAGGATCAGAGTGATTTCAATTCAATTGAGGAAGAATTGTAACTTATGATGTGACAATTCTAATTTTAATTGTAAATGTTTGAAATGATTGTTGTTTTCTAAAAATGCATGTCTAATTATCATTTGAAATTGATAATTATGAAATTGCAAAATTAGATACTAAGATGCTCTAAATTATTAAGTTTGATGAAGTGTTTTATAGTAGAATTCTTTTGGGAGCTTAATTGCAGCTGTAAAGCTGTTTTGACCACTTGTGCTGGTACAAATAGTTTGTTTCGACCACTTGTACTGGTACAAATAGTTTGTTTCGACCACTTGTGCTGGTACAAATAGTTTGTTTCGACCACTTGTGCTGGTACAAATAGTTGGTCGAAAATATACCTTTCTATATATATAATCCTGGATGGGAAGCAGTATTGTAGATGAACAGTACTCTCTACAATACCGGCTGCTGACAGGTAGGTCCCACTGTTCATGTAAGCACTTATCTGAAGATTTTTTTTATGGAATTCAATTAAGTGAGCTTATTTATTTATGCTAATACCAGCAAATAATCGTTTTAGTGTTTCATGTACTGATTTTTACTATTAATGAAAATGAAGTGGGTTGTTTGCCATAGACGAAAAAAATTCAAAAGTTAAGAATTATGTGATTAAATTTTACTAGAAGTGAACTACATTTCTACCAATGTAAAGATGCATTAAATTAGTTGATTTCTTGATGGCAGGGTTCTGGCCTTGACAACTAGGATCATAAATGAATTTAGGGAAAATTTACCCATCTAGGGCCTGTTCAGCGCAATAAAGGGAATGGTGGGTACAGAAATTGAACTAAATTTTACTGTGCGCGTGGGAAAAAAAAACTCAATCAGAGTGAATTATTTTTTCCCACATGCACAGTAATGTGCCGATAAAATTTTCCCACAGGTATAGGAATTGAACTAAATTTTTTTTTTTTTGAAATAGCCAATACCCCGTAAAATTACCATAATATCCATTATCCCAATTAAAAGTTAATATTTTTATTTTTATCCCCTTTTAATTATTTAATATTTCATTTAATTATTTTAAAACCTGAACTGACTAATATGCCCTTTGTTTTGAAATGGAGACATCCTGTTATCCTCTTCGTTTTAATATGGCACAATCTCAAAAGTCAAAACTGATCTCTTTAGAATTTCTGAATTACAGTAGAACAGTTCTGACTAATATGCAACTTCTATTCAATTCATCCAACTAGGCATAATGCTTTTCCAGTAAAGATATTTTATTTACCTTTTTTCTTTAATTATTTCAGTAACATCACTAATTGCATAGACCTTGAATTACAGAATGACCTTACATTTAGTAATACTTCAATGACTCCTCAGATGGTGAGGGCATAATTTCCAAAACTAGGTATTGTATGGATTTAATTCAAAATGTAACATAAAGAAGTTGAATTTTAGTTTAGCCCATATGTTGTCAGAAATGTGAGTGAGGCTACGGTGCTATGCATAGCACGGATTGGGTCCGTGCTATGGCTCAAAATTTGACTTTTCAAAATTCTAACGGTCGATCCAAACCGTTCAACATGATTATAAAATGAATATGTACTTGCAAACCAAATTTTATATTTTTTTCGAATTTTTTTACTATTTTTTTAGATAGGTTGTTTTTGGATGGTCCAAAATGTTCAGATCAAGTGATTTTCGAAAAAATAGTAAAAAATTCGAAAAAATGTAAAATGTGGTTTGCAAGTACATATTCATTTTATAATCATGTTGAACGGTTCGGATCGACCGTTAAGATTTTGAAAAGTCAAATTTTGAGCCGTAGTACGGACCCAATTGATGCTATGCATAGCACCATAGCCTCACTCCAGAAATGTACCCATTTAATAACAGTACAGTAGTTTACTAGTACAACAGTCCTAATGTCCTAAAATGCAATACAAAATAGGTCTAGCCTCAGCATTACATTTAAAAACAAAAAGCCTAATGAAATAAAGTAACAATCATTGTCACTCAGGATTGTTAACTGCAGTCTTCATGTATATCCTGAGATTTTGAAAAAACCTGTGTGTAGTTGAGAAGCAATTTCCATTTCAGTTTTGAAGCTTTTCGAGAGGACACTCCTGAAATCTGAGTTGTGTGGCTCGCAAAGTGTTTCCCTTCTTTGCGTAGCGAATCTGAGTTCTTCCCTCCAATGTGTTGTACCAATACACACACTCCACAATATAGTTCCTCCCTCCATGTGATCATGTATTCATGTTAGAATGACTAAGGATGTCATTTTCCTTTTAACTGAAATTATGACCAGTACATACTGGTACATGTACACAAACCAAAGGGTATTTTGTAGTTAGTTATGCCAGTACCTACATTTTAGATATTAAACAAGAAAAGAGCAAAATTTTATATGAGTAACTTAAAAAGGGCTAAATAATTGAGAAAAAAGTAAACAAAAATTAAAGTTGCTTTATAGCCAAGCAGTTTGTTCAAGGAGCGAAGCTGTATTGAGGGATGGTAATTGTTAAATATAACATAGAGAGAATGTAATTGCTTTAAACACCTTGATTTTATGTGCACTTAATCATATACTTGACAGGTTGTGGTTTGTGTATGAAATGTTGTCAATTGAAGAAAGCGGTAGTTGTTTGTGTGTTTCTTGTGAGCGTATAAATTATGCAAAGCATGGATTGCTGCACTCCCACCACCATAGTGCATGGATCTTTAGCTCAAATATTTGGACAGAGTCCCTGAAATTTCAGGGGGATGATGGTTCGAATCCATCAAGATCCTTATATAATATGTAATTTGAATTTTTTATACTGCTATGGTCTAATTCTAACTGAAACCAGTTTTTGTATTTATATACTGTTATGGTCTAATTTTGGTTAATTATAAGTGTGCTTTACTTGCACATGGTGATACTGAGTTCCTTGAAATTTAGATGATTAAACGTCATTTACGGTCTAAATTTTATAATTAACATTAATCAGGCATCAATTTACCTCAGTTGTGCAAATGTATGCTGTTAAAGGTGGTTTAATTTTGGGCCAAGACCGGTACCGTCAGGCAGTATCAGAAATGAAATGCATGGTTATGGATGATTCTCTCAAAAGTCGAATTTCGAACTCATATTTCTTGCTTGAATTATATATATTTGCTTGTTGTATCCATGCTGGTACCTGTATCAGTTGATACCATGCCCGCCTGAACAGTGGTACAAGGTTTAAAAATTTGATTAAGATTTGGGATCTATTTTGTGGACTTTTGTGATTTCCTCTTATCAAATTGAAAATTTTGTACATCTGACTGCCTCAGCGTGCTTTGAATAAATTTGAAATCTAAAGTGTTATATATCTCAATTTTGATTCATAATATTCAGTACAAAAGAAATTCCTAAATTTGATCCTGAATTGACCTTTTTATGTATTATCGGACTATTGTCTATTTTTAAAATATTATTTGTCTCCCCCTATTGTCTATTTTTAAAAAATTATTTATAACACGGTAGCTCTTCTCCGCTCTTCGGCTCTTCTCTGATCCTCCGCTTGACCGGCAACCGCTCCTCAGCTCGAACTCAAACGCTTTGATAAGTTATCTAGAACCTTAATTTTTCCTAATCCTGATTAAAATCCTAACTTTGTCTCTAACTGAAGTTATTATAGGCAGTTAGATATAATGATCGAAACTCCAAACTCCATAATTTAGTACATGGAAGCAAATTTAATTGAAAGATTACAATTTTAATTAAGTAACTATAAAATTGATTATTTGCTTAGAGCATTTACAACGGTGATTTCTTTTAAATTGCTAATATGGGATGTATCACAGTTTTTAAATTAGCAAGTTTGCTTTAAAAGCAATTCTTTAGAGCATCTACAACGGTGATTTCTTTTAAATTGCTAATTTAATGTGTTAATTGCTAATATAATTGCTGGGATGTACCACAATTTTTAAATTAGCAAATTTACTTTGAAAGCAACTCTAATTAAATTTCTGAGATGAAGTGATTTAAAAATTATGAATTTCTTTAATTGCTAAATTATGTTTGAGAAAGATGCTCTTAGTTTGAACAAAGCAAATTTAATTGAAAGATTAGAATCAGACGTACTATGATAGCACTTTCTCAAACGGAGTGATGTCACGTGTCTTCAAAAGAGAAGGTCATGCAAGCATAGTTAAATATCTTAATTATAAATATTTATCAGAATTTTTTAATTGAATTTTAAATATTTTTTACATGAAAGTGTGACACGTGTCAAATAAAAATTAGTTGTCGTAATCAGATTAAACTTTTGAGGGCCAATTGGGGAAAATAAATTAAGGAGTGACACGTGCAGAATGGTTTTTTGTTTTCTACTTGTTAGTCTATTTTTGTTGCCTTTATACCTAATTATTTTTGTTGTGAAAAGTGTTTGTGTGGAACATGCTCAATGCATACAAAAATTATATACGTGTTCATATTGTAACAAAAAATAATATATATAATATATGAGTTGGGCTACGGTGCTTCACGAAGTAAAGCGAGTGTTTTACTTCATACTCATATTCTGCAATTTCAAAGTTCAAAATATCGATTCGAACATTCAAGTTGATCTCCATATTAAATTGTGCGGGGAGACCAATTTTACATTTTTTTCAAATTTATTACTGGTTTTTTCGAAATTTGTTATGGTCACGATTTTCTGAAAAAACAGTGATTTAAAAAATTCCAAAAATATAGTAAAAAAATTCTAAAAATTGTAAAATTTGGTCTCCAAGCACAATTTAATATGGAGATCAACTTAAACGGTTCGGATCGATGTTTTGAACTTTGAAATTGAAGATATAGACGTGAAGTAAAACACTCGCTTTACTTCGTGAAGCAAGTTAGCCCAACTATATATATATATATATATAGAGGAGGGTTCAAATGCATCATAATTTTTGTGCTCCAATATGCTCCACATTCTTTATCTCTATTTTCAAAGTCGAACAGTCGATCCGAACTGCTCAACATGATCTTCATAATAAAATATGCTTGGATACCAAATTTTATATATTTTAGAATTTTTTTACTATTTTTTTAGATAGGTACAAAATCATTTTTTTAAGGAGATTTTGGGCCATCCGATAAAGTGATATTGTACCTATCTAAAAAAATAGTAAAAAAATTCTAAAAAATATAAAATTTGGTCTCCAACCATATTTTATTATGAAGATCATGTTGAATGGTTCGGATTGACTGTTCGGACTTTGAAAATAGAGATAAAAGATATGGAGCATATTGGAGCACCAAAATTATGGTGCATTTGAACCCTCCTCATATATATATATATATATATATATATATATATAGAGGAGGGTTAAAATGCGTCCTCTTTTTGTGCTCCTAACGTGCACCCTCCCCTCATATCTTCATTTTCAAAGTTCAAATCCCATAATAAATTACTTTCCCTCTGTATATAATAATACCAAAATTATGTTCAATTCAAGGAAATTGGTATGCGGATCCTATTCCGCGTTATACACAAGTACAAAATAATAACTTTTTTTTAATTTTCAATTGGCAATCATCTCAATATTTCATCAAGGATTATGTTGCAAATATCAAAAGCCCAAAAGCATTATACAGCGCATTTTAGTGCAACTCATGTGGAAGTATTCTTATACTACATGGATATTCATCATTTTCTAACTAGAATCAAACTTTCAATTAGTCGATTCGAACCTTCCAACGTGTTCTTCATATTAAAATGTGCTTGGAGACCAAATTTTACATTTTTTGGAAATTTTTTACTATTTTTTCAGAATTTTTTATTAAACTAAACAATAATAAAAAATTCAGCAAAGTGATGATTTTCAAAAATTCTGAAAAATTAGTAAAAAATTTCCAAAAAATATAAAATTTGGTCTCCAAGCACATTTTAATATGAAGAACACGTTGAAAGGTTTGAATCGACTATTTGAACTTTGAAAATGAAGATATGAGGAGAGGGTGCACGTTAGGAGCACAAAAAGGAGGGTGCATTGTAACCCTCCTCTATATATATATATATATTTAGCAAAGAGAAGTATAGTCACTCTTGTGTTAGAATATTTTATCTCACTTGTAAAATTTCTACTCACAGTTCAAATTAGAACTACAATGATTAAAATGTAATAAAATTATTAATCTAGCAAAAAAATACCGAAACTTTTATTTATATCAAAAGAAAATTCCAGATTTTCAAATCTACACGCCAGTTCGGATTATTTTCATAACTACTCAAACCGCAAAATTATTTCTCGGATCTAGAATTATCTTTTCGAAAAATAATTTGCGGTTCTGGAGTTTTTTTTCCAATTATTATTATTAGTTTATATCATATTTTTTAGATGAAGATGGTGTTAGTTGTGATATTTTCAAGAAAAGAACTTAGAGGCTCAAAATGGAGTCTGGATCCTCTTAACTCTTAACTTAAATTTTGAGTTCAAATTCAAACTGTTTGATCAGATTTCATATCAATTCGGTCCGTGATAAAATGCACAGACTCTTTTTAATATTCGCACCAAAGCAGATCTAACCGTCCGATCTAAACTCAAAATTTGAGTTTAGTTGATATAAATTCCTTAAAATAACCCTTTTCATTTCTTCAAGGATATTTAATCTCTCTTTTTTTAAAATAAAACACACCACTAAGAGAGAGAGAGGGGGGTAGGGGTGTCAATGGTACATTTTTAACCGTTTATCCGACCCGTATCGTATTCGATAAGACGGATATGGGTAAGATTTTTTTTATTAGCTTATTGGATATGGGTATGGATAAAAAAGAAATTTGTTAACTCAATTAAATGATGACAAATATGCTATTAGCCTAGTATATTCCCTTGCCAAAAATGATGACAAATATGCTATTAGCCTAGTAGATTCCCTTGCCAAAAATATCTAATAATATAATGCGCTTCCCCAAATTATCAAATTAAAACTCAATTAAAGTGGCTCAGGAAAATCTAGTCCGTTGATTTCAGAGCGAACAAGTCAAGATCGGTCCTGACGTGTCACGCCCAGAACAGTGCACCTGGTCTACCCAATGCCATCTAGTCATGTATTTCTTTTTCTTTTTTTATTAACCCAGACCCACACCGGTTACCCCACTTGTCAGAAGAGACGTATCCACTCCATCAAACTACTCTCTCTCGAGTCCAGATCCTCTTCAGTAACTCAAATTTTGTGTTTCAACTCGGACCGTTCGATCAGAATTGGGACCAATCCTGCACGAGGTGGAATGCGTGGGTATCTTTAATATTCGTGCTGAATCAGATCGGACGGTCCGCGTCTCAAATTAAAATTTCTGTTACCTCAGGTGATAAAATGCTCAAACTACTCTCTCTGTCAAATCAAATAATTTCTCCTGGAATTGTTTGATATTTTCTCTTGGGTCCAGATTCCCTGTAATACCTCAAATTTTGAGTTTTATATCAAGACCGTCCGATTAGAATCCCGGTCAATCTGGTCCGAGAAGTGATATCTTTAATATTCGTGCCAAAGCAGATCGAACGATCCAGATCTAAACTCAAATTTCTGTTACCTGAGGTGATATGAATTCATTTTGTCCCACCTCTCCTCTCGCCCCTACCAGAACCACTCTCTCTTTTTCTCTATATAATTATAGCTCTTAAGGTGATATAAATTCATTTTTTATTATTAACCCAGACCCCGGATCCTCTACGGTAATTCAAATTTTGAGTTTAGATTGGGACCGTCCGATCCGGCCGACGGAGAAGAACCGGGCCTTTATTATTCGTGTCAACGTAGATCGGACGGTCCGCTTTTAAACTCACAAAATTTATGTTACCTGAGGGATATGAATTCTGAAAATACTCTCTGTCAAATCAATAATTTCTTCTGGAATTGTTATTTTTCTCCCACACCAGAACCACTCTCTCTCTCTCGGGTAAATATTTTAACAGAGTAGTTTTGGCTTCATGCAACGCACTAACCATATGCACCACTTCTTTGATTCTATAGTCAATGAGCTGCATGAAACCAAAACTGCTCTGTTAAAATATTTACCCTCTCTTTCTCTCTCTATATAATTATAGCTCTTACCGACTTTGCCCCTTCCAAGCCAAGCAACACTCTCACCTGACCTCCCTCTCTTATATACCAACGCTTCTATGCTACATCTCTCTCTCTTTCTATAACCTAACAATCGTAACCAGATGGCAAGCGATGGCGCAGCCAAGACACGTGGCAGCGCAGGCGGTCAGTACTACTACGAAGGAGGTTCATCGATGGTACAGGAGGAGCGAAGGTGGAAACCATGGCTGGTGCCGTTGATCCTGATCGCGAGTGTAGCGGTGTTCATAGCGGAGATGCTTATCAATAACTGCCCCAAGCATCCTAGTCCCTTAGGAGGTTGCGTTGCCAGAGCTCTCCATCGCTTCTCCTTCCAGCCCCTTCGAGAGAACCCTCTCTTTGGTCCCTCTGCTTCCACGTAAGCGCAATTTTGTTTGGTTATCCCCAATTTTGTTTCTTTTAGTAAGAAAGAAAGAGAAGTTGTGATCTTTAAGTTTTAATTGCATAATTGAGGTGTCATGATTGGAAATTAGTGTATTATTATTCCATTAAAAGAAGAAAAAAAAATGGTAGAAATCATACATGTATACCCCTCAAAATCTACAAAATTATGCATTTCACCCTCTAAACTTCGAAATTACATGTTTTCACTCTAAACCGCCGACCAATTATATGACCGACATTTTTCTTAAACGTGGTACATATTGTTTTGTTTTTAATAGAGGGTAAAATAGGTATTTTATAAAAAAAAAAATTGAGGGTTGGTGGCGAAGTGCCACCAACAGTTGAATTGATATATATAAATTTAAAATGAGTTTTATTATAAATGACAATAAATGGGTAAATTTGTGAGTTTGAAGTTTTTCAGGGGTATACATGAAATTCCCCCAAGAAATAAGGTTTTTTTTTTTTTTTGCTCATGTTGAAAAAAAAAAAGTTGTGATATTTATTTGAGAAGGGAGATTGCTTGATTGAGGTGTCATGATTGGAAATTATTGTATGGTGATTAGTGTATTATTATTATTCCATTAAGTGAACCCTTTTTTATTAACTTTTTGCTTTGCTTTTACAAGCAAGCTGCCTTTCTATCATACTTTATAAGGTTAGTTCAATTATAAAAATTAGATGAGGTGGTAAAAAAAAGGTAGAAATCATACATGTATTTGTTTTTTCAGGTTAGTTAAAATGGGGGGTCTTGTTTGGGACAACATAGTAAATCGGCACCAAGGCTGGAGGCTTATAACAAGTATTTGGCTTCATGCCGGTTTAATCCACTTGTTAGTTAACATGCTTAGTCTTCTCTTTGTCGGAATTCGCTTGGAGCAACAATTTGGGTTCGGTAAGCTCATAACCTCAGTTACTGTTTTTTTTTGTATGAGTTACTTAATGCAATTTAAACCCCGTAATATTGCTTATTTGCACATAATATGGACATTTCTTGTTTTTGCAATTGACATGCATCATTATTCGGTTTATTTTAGATGACAACTCCAACCTGGTAAAAACGGGTCAAATATGACTATAATGCCCTGGACCTAAACTCAAAATTTGGGTTAGTTTAGGTGATCCGAATTCGGGAAAAACAAGGTTAATAGAGTCAAATATGATCATAATGCCCTGTGCCTCTTCTTTTCAAATAGTAACCCAGCAAATCTCTTCATAATTAGGTTGCAAACAAGAGAAATTAACGAGGATACATGGGAAAGAAATGAACAATTTAAGTTCGTATATAACTTTTTGTATATTTCAGTGAGAGTTGGTCTAATATACCTTGTATCGGGATTTGGTGGCAATGTCCTCGCGGCTCTCTTTTTGAGAAATGGTGTCTCTGTTGGTGCATCTGGTGCTCTATTTGGTTTACTCGGGTCTATGCTTTCTGAGCTTATTACAAACTGGAGCATCTACTCTAACAGGGTATGTATGAACACTAAATAATATGGATTTGCAAAAAGGTCCCTGTACTGTTAATTAATTATAGAAAACCCCCTTTATTTTCATGAGAAAGTCATATTGTGTTAGAACTGTTAGTTGGGTGCTTGAAAATGATGTCAATCAATTCCCCTTTTGTGTAGTTTTTTAGATATATCAAGCAATGAGAATGTACTTCTAAACTTTTTAAAGCAGTGCCATCATAAGAAAGTAGAAAGTGATGTTTATTAATTTTTGTAGATGACAATTAATGATGTTTGCCATTTTTTCAATATATATTTATGTTATTGTACATCATCCAACAGTGAGGACATACTTTTCAGACTTTTTAGGAAAATGTTAGTCTTCTAATTGGTCATTTTTCAAGGGCAAATGGGTCATTTTTTCTACTTTTGACGCTTACACAAGTATATACCTAAATGTCAATGTGTATGCGTCAGAAGTAGATAAATTACTCGTTTGCCCTCGAAAACTGACCAATTAGGTCTGAGAAAGATGTCGACTTATTTTTTATTTTTCTAATAAAGGTTAAATGGGTACTTTATAAATTTCAAATGTGTTTTAATAGAGAAGACAATAAATTGGGTAAATTTGTGAGTTTTTGAAATTTAGAAAGGTAAATATGATATTATGAATTTTAGAGGGGAAATACGTAATTTCAAAGTTTTTCAGGGGGTCTACATGAAATTCCCCCTTCTAAATAAAGTAGAGATGTCTTGGAAATGATCAATTGTGAGGTATCTCTCTGCAATTTATAACATTTTTACCGTTATTTTATCTTCTCTTTTTGTTAGGCTGCTGCTATACTGACACTAGGGTTCATTATCGTGTTGAATTTGGCGATCGGTACACTTCCGCATGTTGACAATTTTGCGCACATAGGCGGATTCATAACGGGTTTACTTCTAGGGTTTATGTTGTTACCCCGGCCACAGTTTGGTTGGATGCACCGCCACGATTTGCCTCAATCAAGTCAACCAAAATCCAAGTACAAGCTGTACCAGTATGTTTTGTGGATCGTTTCACTTCTCATACTACTAGCAGGGTAATAATTTTTACAAAATTACTCTCAAGGAATTAAAATATCTGAATTTTAAGAGTGAGTCTATGGTACTATGCATAGCGCATAATGGTCCGTACTATGGATCAATATCTCCATTTTAAAAGTTCAAATAGTCGATCCGAAAGTAGTGATTTTCTACTTATTTAAAAAAATAGTAAAGAAATTCTAAAAAATGTAAATTTTGGCCACCAAGTACATTTTCATATGTAGATCATAATGAACGGTTCGGATTGACTATTTAGACTTTAAAAATGAAGATATGCATCCATAGCCTCACGTATATTTCTTAGGAACAAACATGGTTTGAGTAACTACCATTGGTTTCTTTTTTCAAATGGCAGGTTTACAGTTAGCTTGGTGATGCTTTTCAAGGGTAAAAATGGAAACGATCACTGCCACTGGTGTCACTATTTAAACTGCATACCGACTTCAAAGTGGAGTTGTGACTCCAACTAGACTTGATATTATACTTATAACACATCGCTTTGCTTTGCCCGTGTTCTGGTTTGTTCTGGTTTGTTTGTATATAAATCATAGTGTGTTTCTCTTTTTGTTTGTAATTTCTTTCGTGTAGATGTCAGTTTGATCCTTGCTGTTGTCCGGTATCTAGTTCGGATCTTTAGACTGGTAGAGGTTTGTATAATTCTCTTTTTTCTGGTGTTTGTGATTATTGTTATTATCATTCTTTTTTTGGTGAATCAATCTTTCTTATTAAATTCTTTAAGACGTATATACATACTCTTAAAGAGAATGTTATTATTTTCATTTGAAGAGTATGTGTTCTGCTACCTTCAATCCGCAGCCATTTATGAAACCCTAATTTATTGAAGATAAATTGCAGTACGTTGCATTTGCATCTCTGGCCAATGAGAAACATAATGTAAATCTGTGATTTGTATATTCAAACATTTTGTTTTTTGGTGCATTATATATAATGCTTATATAAATGCTGAAACATTTTTGTGCTTACTTCAGAATTGTTACGAGTTCACGGTCCAATTACAGAGCTAGGTCTAAGAGCTCTGAATTAGGCGACTCGGGCAAGGCGCGAGTTCTGATAATTTTGACATACAACCTTGCCATCTATAAAGTACAAAATCAATTTCGTTACCATTGGACTGCAAATCTCCATTCTTATATTAAGCATTTAAATATTCTAATAGAGGAGGGTTCCAATGCCTCCATTTTTCATGCCTCCGCCATGCCTCTATTTTTAAAACTTTAATAACTCCAAATTTAAAACTTAAAAGTCAAAATAAAACCGTTGGATATGATCTACATCATTTTATCTATGTGCTCATAAAAAATTATCACATTTTGATTTTGTTTTTATGTGAATCAATAAGTTGAAAAATCAACGTCTAGAAATTATCCACATTAGTACGTTTTTTACAAGCTCTTGATGACAACCAAAACAAAATTGAAATGTCATAATTTTTTACACGTGCATAGATAAAATGATGTAGATCATATCCAACGGTTTTATTTTGACTTTTAAGTTTTAAATTTTGAGTTATTAAAGTTTTAAAAAATAAAGGCATAATAGAGGCATGAAAAATTGAGGCATTTGAACCCTCCTCATTCTAATATGCTAACAGCTTTGATTAAAAAATAAAATTTCAAATTAATATTGATTAAAAGATGAAATTTCAAATTGAATATCAGTCTCTTATCAAATATTTTGATTTTATACATTTTTTTTTATGCTTTTTATGTGTATAAGTCTAAATTTCATCATGAGATTTTTTTTTGTGAAAATATGTTATTTAAATAATGTTATTTTTATGTAAATGTCATTTAATATGTCATTAAAGAAACATTATGTATTATTTAATTTAAATATTTTATGAAAATATGTCATTTTGTATATAAGTTTTTTTTATTCTTATAATATGTTTCCGTTGCAACGCACAAGCACTAGTTGATTTATTAATGAATTTATTTGGTTTGGAAATGGACATACTTTAGTTTAATTTTAATGGGTATACCTACACAGTGCAATTCTGAATGGGACTCTTAATTGCTAGAACATAATTTTTTTATTTGGTTTGAAAATGGACATACTTTATAATAATTTTGACATCAAGTAAAAATTCCCTAGGTTTGTTTATAAATGGATATTGATTGATTGATTGTTCATTCATGCTGAACTAGAGCAAAGCATTCCCCTTTACAAACTAACAAAAAGCTATAGAAAAAAAAAAAAAAAAAAAAACTTTATTAATACTACAAGCAGTGCTAGCAACAGATATACCTATTTTTAAAACCGGCTAACTTACAAACAAGGACAATCATGCGGGGGGCACGAATATGTACACGGTACAAACAATTCATACTACCTGTACAACAGCAGCGATACGTAGGGACCCGCCTTGTAAGAGATCCCCTAGCTCATCAAAGAGAAGTGCAGTGCGCCAACCCCATCCTTTCGGTGCTTTCGGTAGAAGGGTGCCGGCTTGTTTAAGGCTCCCAAATACCATCACTTCCCTTTTTGACGGACATATTAGCTGAAATTTTTTATTAATTAATTAGTGAGACTATCTGACTAGTAATTATGTCATGAAAATATTACTAGTAAGACTATTACAGTTTTTCACAAAATTTGTGTCCATTGCTAAATTTTAAGTTCTTAACCTTACCTAATCCACTGATCGAAAACCTGAATTGACATAAATATGCAGGACAGAACTAGGTGGGGGTGGGGGTTGACAATTTTGTACATACAAAATGTGTACCACTGCTGTGGTAATAAAATCTGATATTAGAAGACCAACAAAAAGGAAATACACCAAGTCCAGTTTACCTTATACCGAGCTGTGACCTTCTCTCTTGAGTCAATGTACATGTGCGCCTGAACAAAAGACACCATTTTTAACCGAAAGAACACAAAATGTAAACATTGCAAATCTAATCAAAATTTCACTACTTCGCGAACAGTACATAGCATTCACGGTAATTCCAATTAGTAACAAATAATTTTGGTCATTTGCATATTATACCCAATAGTTAACATCAACATCAAGTAATGCAAAGAATGACTAGATTGACCCTACTGTATATAGTTTCATGTTAAATGAACCAACATTTCATATGAAAAGTTAAGGAGGCCTAAATTAGTTATTCTGATTTAGGTCGGCTAAAATTATTCATGTTTGGTTGAGGTTTAAAGAAGAGAGCAGTAAAATTTGCAAATAGTCACATACAGTGGGTCCATGACTCAGCACAAAATTAAGGCACTTAAAGAGGTGGTTTAGTTTAGACCCAGTTTAGGCCAGTCTGTTTAATAAGAGCCAATAAGAGAAGTAAACACAGCACGACCTTTTCATTATACCATATACCTATAGCGGTTAGGTCTCATTTGCAAATGTCGCAAAACATTGGGTGTCCTTGAAAAACCAAAGGGATATACACATTGCATTTGATATGATGAATTAAAAAATGACGCAAATGTACACGCACTAACCTTCCTAAGGGGATCAGTCACCTCTGCCTTTCGCCTGTGTAGGAATAACCCTGCAGAATGCATTAACAACTTTATAAATAACCTCTTTTTTTATTTCCTTCATAGATGTGTTTCTCTTTGGTATAAGCTAAAGAGTGAGGCTACGGTACTATGCATAGCGCACATCAGTCGGTACTATGGATCTATATCTCCATATGGAAATGTACTAGTAAACCAAATTTTACATTTTTTATAATATTTTTACTATTTTTTAGATAGATAGAAAATCACTTGATTTAAAGATTTTGGATCATCCAAAAGTAGTGATTTTCTACCTATCTAAAAAAATAGTAAAAACATTCTAAAAAATGTAAAATTTGGCCTCCGAGTATATTTTCATATGAAGATCAAGTTGAGCGGTTCGGATCAACTATTTGGACTTTGAAAATAAAGATATAGATCCATAGTACCCGGCTGATGTGCGCTATGCATAGTACCATAGCCTCACTCTTAAGCTAAATTAATGTATTAACTAAACAATTTTATTATAGATTTGTAATCAACAGAAGAAAATACCTAGTGTACGACGGCCCTGGGGGTCTTCATCATTGAATGCTTGCACACTCACCTATTAAAACAATACAAACTTCTTGAAATTAAAATAAAAAAGAACGAAATCACATGTAAAAAGAAACAAATTAAAATATTGAGAGCAAGAACGAACCTTCCAGAGGGAACCAGCATAGAACACCTCAGGAGAATGTTTAACCTGGCCGTCAGTGAGCTGGTGCACATCTTCAAATTCCACACTGACATTTTTTTTTTTTGTTAAATGAAATGTTGCTAGATCTATTTATTTAAGACCTAAAATTTAAGCAGCTTTTTGCTCAGAAAATGCTTTGCCCATGCTTACGTAGGTACTTGATATCTAACCACATTATGTTTTTGTAATAGAATTGGGTTTTAAAGTAATTTTACATGCAATTAAAGCTATAATTTGGTCGGGTTGAAGTATTGTACAACAATTGACTGTTACTTGAGAAAATTCACAACAGGGGTTTATTTGAAATCCTAATATAAGCACAAAACTAAACATCCAACATAAAATATAAAAGAGGGAAAAACAAATGCAAATTGTACCCAAAGCGAAACGGAGTGAAGTGGCTTAGAGGTGTTTTAAAATCCAGAGAAATAGTAGACGTCTCTTGACTTTCTTCAGAGATCTCCCAATCGGGTGAAAGCCCGAGTCCATTCTCCTCCCTTGAATCCACCATCTGCACCTGGGTCCCACTCATGCCAGAAACTGCACCAGCTGGTCCACTGAACCGACTACTCATGCTGCTTGGATCATACACTCTCTCCTCACTGAGACCAACCAAAACAGTCAAACCATCCCCTGAAATCTCCGCATTATGGTCAAGTCTGGCGGTTTCTGACTCAGTCCTAGTTCCCAGTCCGACTGGGACCCGCGAGAAAACGAAACGGGTCGGAGCCCATGCAGCACTTGACCCGGGACTCGTGGATCCCCTCCCGATGCCAGCTAGGCCATCAGCACCCCCTCTCTGAAATACATTTCAGACATTAAGGGTAAGTGAGTATATAAAAGCAATGAAAAGAAAGTGTTATTCTTTTTTTTTTATGTGAAACCCATAGGTGTAAAGAAAGTGTTATACTATAGTTGTTAAATGAAGCTATATTTCACCTAACATAAATGTAGTAGTACATCCGATTTAATCCATTAAGGCTCTTCTACTTTGACTTATTCTTTTAGTTTATTTGTGTTAATCTGTGATCAACTAATTGTATATCCTTTAATCACCCCAGGGGCAATCCGAGAGATTATATAAGCAATGTGAGACTAAATCTTCGCATGACCAGAACCAGACTCTGTGTTTTTTCTCTTTTTCTCTTTCACTAGTTAATTTCGCTCTTTTTGTATTCACTGATTTATACCATAACATTGATAAACAAATTGAAAATACAAACATATTATATGATTAATAAAAATGAAAGTTGGCAGAAGCTTAAACTACACTTTATATTGTATATCAATTATTAAATATATACAATGCGTTGTATCTTTAGTTCTTGAAAAATGTCATATCACCGTACCAGTATTGTATTGGGTATGATTATGATATTCTCTGATAGTGGTCCCGCTTTTCACAACTAGACCAAAAAGACTACCAAAATTTTGATAAACCCCAATAGACCATTTCTAAGTTGTCTATAGAAGTCAATGAAAATGAAACAGAAGAAAATAAAGATAGAGATCTGAACTTACATGAACGCGTGAAGACCCAAATAAGCTACCACCGTCGCCTTGTGCCTCAGAGAGGTATATATTGCCGATATTAATATTGCTACTACCGGGACTGGTGCTTCTGTCATTGTCTTGTCTGTAATAATTTACACCGCCGCCTCCATGGGTGAAAGTGTATGTTTGACTACATGCACATAAGTTGGTAGTAAGACAGCATTTTCGGCATGTGTCTGCTACTACAGCCTGAACTCGGTGGCATAGAAGCATCTGTACATATAATAATAAAAAAATGTTAAGACACTGTCATATATAATTTCATGTATACCCCTCAAAAACTTCGAGAAGTACTTGAGGACGCTCTTGACCTTCTTAGGTACTTCTAAGGCTTATACAAGCATATATCTAAATGTCACTGTGTATGCATCAGAAGTAGAAAACTGACCTATTTGTCCTTGGAAACTGACCAATTAGACGACTGACATTTTTCTTAAACATGTTTTAATATTTTTTATTTTTCTTAATAAAGGGTAAAAAGGGTACTTTATAAATTTAAAATGAGTTTTAATAGAAAGATAATATAATGAGTAAATTTGTGAGTTTTAGAAAATTTAGAAGGGTAAATATGATATTATGAATTTTAGAGGGTACATAATTTTGAAGTTTAAATGAAATGACACAACACTAAAGCCTTGGCCATATTTCGCGTTAGTCTCATAAACTTCAAGTTGTACAAATTTACAAATATGCAAATGAAATGACACAAATCAAACAAATAGAAGGGAGTAAAGATTAACATATGTCTGGTGCTGGAATTGGTGGTACAATACTTAAAAATAGAGACTTAAAGTTTAAACTTGAAAGCATGGTCTCCAAAAGTTGTTTCTCCTGAGCATGGGCACATTACAAATATTAATTGAAAATGTTATAAAACGTACACTTAAATTGATTGGGGGCATTAATGTATGCCTCTATTTGCTTTCTTTGTATCTGGAATAGGTACTAGAGAGGTGGTACCAGTAAACTTTCTAAAGGTTTCTTTTAATAGAAGTCAGTGGGCTTGATCCAACTTATCTCAAAAAAAAAAAAAGTGGTAACTCAACACCAAAACTTATTCTCCACAGCTACAAAATCTTACAGGTCAGATTCTACAAACCTGTAACCAGAGGCCGTCATTTAGGGCTTTACAAGGGAACCCAAATTCTTCAAGCTGCTTCCTCACATTTAACAAAGCCTCGAACGACATATTGCAATAGAGAAGCGATCCACCTTCAAAAATATTCATGAATGCCTCGTATTCGTCGGAAGGGAGGAGGCAAGAACGCCCTTTTGTGGCAGCATTGTTCTTTACTTGCCTCCTCCCAACAGTTCCATTGGCCCATAAGGGCATGCTAGGCAGCGGTTCATTTGTCGGGCTCGAAGAAGAGCAGTCCCTTGGCCAGATACTCTCGTTAAATTTGTACATTGAGGAGTTGCCGGATGGAGAAGGGCAGTCAATGGTGGGGTCCGCCGCATTTCTCTTGGCATTCGCACCATCCTAAAAATTACCAGCACAAAAAGTTACTGTTCCAGTGGAAACCAATAGGCGATCTGGGTAAGGCACTGGTACACTACCAGTACCAGACTGGTATTATTAACTTGGTACGGGAGATTAGCAGACTGGACAAGTAACCCATTGGTGCCTGTTTTGAAACACCATAGTAACTAAACATGCCAAATGAGTACCGTTATTTATCGTACCAGTACTGTGTTGGAGAAAGGTACGCCTGACTGGAACTCGGCCATACAATCAGAAAGATTGATTCGATTACTTTGAGCCGGTTTATAGCTTCCCAAGTTATCTTGAATTTGCAAGTGTAACAGTTCTGATTCCATCAACTGCTCAGTTGAACTGTTACCAATAACAGTCTTTCCTTTTATTATAGAACTAGAGTTCTCTTCTTCCTCTGAAATAGTGCCTTTGGCAAGCAGAGTGTGCAATGCCAGCTCAAACCTTGAATAAAGAACATCAAAGAAACAAAGTGAACTTAAGTCGTCGAAAAATTAATAATCAATAAAGGCGTTGGGGAAGCGTATCCTCTGAGTTAACTCAACTTTTGATTCTCGGGAGGTATATTTATAGGAAATGGGTTGCTTTAAGATTTGTGCTAAGGTTCAGATTTTTTACATATATCAACTCAAAAGTTGAGTTATCTCAGGGGATGCTGATTCAGGCGTGGGGTGTGTGTGTGTGTGTGTGTGTGTGGGTGTGGGTGTGGGGGGGGTGGGGGGGGGGGGGGGGGGGGGGGTGCATTGGGCCTATTTGTACCTTTTCTCCTCATTAGGCACCCAAAGTTCATCAGAGGTAACGAGGGCATGCAGAGTCTGTGCAGAGAGTTTCGGAAGAACCTAAAATATATAAATTTCAGGATAATCATAAATATAATTTATTCATCATCTAACCAATAACAATAAGGTTGTGGCCAGATTAATTAGTGAAAATCCTTGTTATAGAGTACAAATAGTGAATTACCTCTCTTAACTCCATGGTGGCACTTTGGCAAAGATAACCCCAACAAGCACTTCTGACACGCTCTCCATGCATGCCGTAATCTTGGCTCTCTGCAAAAATCTGCACCAAAGAGTAACTAGATTCACACTCAGAAAGAAAAAGGTCGCTTATAAAAGAAGTGGAGGGTTCAAACGCCTCCAATTTTTGTGCCTCCTTCATGCCTCTATTTTTTAATTTTCTAATTACAAAAATTCTAAAATGTAGATGTGATCTATTTTATTTTCTCTACATGTACATAAAAAATTATCACTTTTCGATTTTGGTTTTATATGGATCAATAAGTTGAAAAATCAGCGTTCATAATTTATCCACATCAGTGCATTTTTGCAAGCTCTTGATACTAATCAAAACAAAGTTAAAATGTATCTTTTACATGTGCATAGAAAAAATGATATAGATCATGTCTAACTGTTTATTTTGACATTTAAGTTTTAAATTTTAAGTTATTGTAGTTCTAAAATGGAGGCATAATGGAGGCACAAAAAGTGGAGGCCTTTGAACCCTCCTCATAAAAGAAATGATATCCTAATAAACTCAATATTACAAAGTGAAACAGATCCTGGTTGTGACCTTTTTTTTCTTTACTTTGTTGGGTTCTTCGCTGCATATGCTTTTCACATTTGTCAAGGTTTAATTCAGATTTAAGATACCTAGACAAAAATTAAAGGTTGGTATATCACCAGTAACACATGGTACCAATTGGTTTTTTGAAGTACAAGAAATGACCTGATACTGAAGAAAATTTGATGTCCAGAGCTCGGAAATTATAAAATCTGTGCAAATTGCACACAAATCCTGAAAACAAAAGGTAAAGGTTAAAAGAGAATAATGATACACAATTGAAAAAAGGTAAGTTGCAGGAAAACATTATAAAAATGAAAAGCTATACATATGAATAGCTTCTAACAATGAGACTAGCAAAAAAAAAAGTAACTGAGATGTTCATTACTTTAATTTACTGCCTTGGTTCCATTGCACAGGTTAATTGGTGGCTGAGGCTTTATTCGGACTTAAAAAAGTTAACCCAATAACATAATTGTCAAATTCAATCAAAATCATAGATTAATTGCAGAGTCTAAACAGATTTTAAATGATATTTAAGGCATAAGCTCTCACAAATAAAGGCATATGCAAACACAGAATTTAATAGTCTCGAAACAAAAATTGACCTCTAAACTAAATAATACTTCTGTGTCAAAGAAGATACAGGTTCAACAATAAAGAGTGAAAAGACATTTTCATTTATCAGTAAATACACCCATTCGAAACTGTTATCCTGAATAATTTGGTCATAGATGAGATTAAAAAAAACAGAGAGAAATAAACTAAGACACCTGAAGATCGAGAAAAGAAGCGGAAGCGAGAACCCGATATGCATTGTTATCAGTTAATTTTGGGGATTGTCCGTAAATATAAGCGAGACATATTGAAATTGCCTCTGAATTCACATTCGGGTCGTCTATTTGTAACACAACAGTTGGTGCACCCGCCTCCTTCCATGGACCTTGTAGCATGTTTCTACCATATTTTTTTTATTCCCACAAAAAAATAACCATGTTAGATAAAAATCACATTTCAAATTAGTAAATGTTAGAAAATATTTAATCTTTACTGCTCAATTGATAACTTAACTACCAAGGTTAGAGAATTTAATTGGAATTGGATGTTCCATCTAACAAAATTATTAAAATTATTTCAATTTTCTTTTATTTTTAAGCCATTTTTTGCCATATTTCATAAATCATAAAAAATAGTAAAAAAAATCCAAAAATCGTAAAAATTGGTATTCTATAAGTTCAATATATAACCAATTTACTGAGCTACTTAGGTCGAAGTTTCGAATATGAAATTTTGAAATTTGACCCTTTGGCGTTTCTGCCGAAGTGCTACCGAAAGCATATTAGTCAATCTCTCTCTCTCTCTCTCTCTCTCTCTTTTTCGAAAAATTCTTGGTAGTCGCTACCAAGCTTTGATTAATTAAAAAAAGTTTTACATCCATTGACCTCAATGCCAATGACCACAAATATAACACATCTGTAAACTACTGGCATCATTACGGCTCACAACTACATCCGTAGTACCCTCAAAACCTCTCTCTCTCTCTCTCTATCTATGTCTATCTATATATATATATTTATCATTTCTCCACACTGAATTAACTGTTGCACAAAGTAAATTAAGACTTGCATTTTATCATCATCTCCTTGATTTGAACAATTATGATAATTTCAGTTCCAAATCTGATTGCAATTTTGGAATAAAATGTGAGAGATATCTTAATTCTTATCTAACCTGAAGTAGGCACTACGCGAAAGGATCAAGCGGTGGAGTCTGTAAGTGGACCCCATAGCCTCCACCGACACATCAGAGAACGCACCCGACCCAAACCCTTCCGCTTGGATATGCTCGCAGAGAGATGCCAAATTACAATCCATCTGTCGCATCTCTGCCCCGCGATCAGGTTGCAACGGAGGCATCGGGGCGATGGTCGGAGGCGGCAGCGGCGGAGGAGAGGAGAGAGACGACATGAAGGAACGACTACTGAGACGGTGGTGATGCGACGAGAGGGGTTTCGATGTCATCGCATTTGGATGCGATCGCGTCCATGGTTTTATGAAATGGAAGGAGAAGAGATGGATTTATGAGGGGAACTGGGGAATTGATTGAATGAAAGGAAAGGCAAGTTCAGGTACAGTGTGGTTTTATTGTTAGTATTAATGATCAAAAGAGAATTAGATGTGGGTAGATGGAATGGAATGGGGAGGAAGATGAGTTACTACAAATTATACTAATTTGGGGGATTAAACTGCAAAGTTCACAGTTATAATAAAGTTCCTCATTATATGTTGAATTGGAACTATATATATATCTCAATATTAAATATTAAAATATCATGTCATGTCTACATCAGTGTTGTAAATAACAGTATGCGTTTATTGAACAAACAAGATATTGTTAAGTGATTAATCAGAAATAATTAAAAATAATCGAAAATAAACAGAATAATTAATCTGTGATGAGTTACCATTAATAACTATTTAGCCGATTAATCAGCCTAAATAACTGTTTTTTACAATACTAATCTACATACACACTATTGCTGACTCAGCAAGATTGTATCCACTGTAAAGATATGCATTGTAGAGTTTATCTAATTTCAAAATGTACTAGAAGTGCCCTTTTTAATTACAATATTTAAAGGGAAAATGGATAATTTCGTCATTCTTAAAAAATGAAGACATAATCTGAATAAGTATAACAATTGCAATCTGTTCTCCAAGAAAAAGAAAAAAAATTGCAATTTGCAAAAAGCCTATGGGCCTGAATGAAAAGATAAATGAAGGGAGCATGGGCAAATACATGGGCCTTTGGGTTGGATGTACACTTATTTCTCAATTTTGGGCCGAAAGCGTAGAGTTTTCATCGGTCCTTTTATATTAAGTACCATAGCATAGTGGAAAAAAACATACCGTGCCGTGATTAATACGTTGTGATTTTGGTTTTGTGTCGTATCGTATTAAGTTAATTTTTCACGTGCCGTGACTAAAATGTTAAAGGGTGGTCACGCTGTGTTTTGTGCTTGAACGTGAGTCACGCTACGCGAGTCACACTGTGCCTGAACGTGCAGTGACCAAATGTAACTGGTCACGTTTCTCACTATTGATCACATTTAACTATTTTTTTCATAATTTATGTTAGTTTATTCAAAGATACACTATTTGATTAAGATCTAACAGTTCTAATTACATGTGACTCGCGTGACCACCGTGCAATGACCAGATCTTTCACATGACGTGTTGTGTTGTGCCGTGTCAAATTTTTAAAAAATAATCACAGTACATAACCAATGCAAATATCGTGCCGTTCCATTCTGTGACAGAACTGAGTCCGCTATACCAATTTTGAGACGCAGCCTCTGTGAAGGTTTTAAAGAAAAAAAAAAAACCAGCTTTGAGACGAATTAGTATCCTCTGCATTAATTCAAAAGAGAATATTTTGAGTTAATGCATCTGAACCATCCGATCAACTTTAAGATCCGTACAAATTAGATCCGCACTAATATTAAATGGTCCTCTGTTAAAATCAGACAGCCAAATTGACTCCGTTCAATATCAAATGGCCGAGATACATTAACTTAAAAGATTCCCTTTTGAGTTAATCCAGAGGATACGTGTTCCTTTGAGACAGCTGTCTGTGTCTATTTAATTTTTGTTTCATTTTTTGCCTGGCAATGCAAGTGACAACTGTTTCCAACTTGGACTAAAAGACCAAAAAAAAATCATCAAATTGGACTGATTGATTAATAAGTCTCAAGTCTGATATTGATCTTATGTGTCTACTCTCTGTGTAGATAACCATGTAGCAGTTCCCAACTTTCCTTTGCATTATAAACACATTATTAAAAGTAGATATTTTTCAAATGTAAAGCGAACAATTTTATTGTGTTCATTTTTTATTATTTTTTAACCGCTTGACTTTATATTAAATTAGTTCGAAAATTTAAAAACTTGACATGCAAACTCATCACTCGTGAAGTAGATCGGTTCAACGGTATGGATGCGTCGTTTGAAACCAATCCGATAAGTTTTTTAGTTAAGCTCACAAAGAGTCTTGGTGAGCTTAAGAACACCCTAGCTAGTTCTACTCATCTGCTATTATAATATAAGTTTGGCTAGTGTGCTATCGATAGTATAAGACATACATCGTCATTTCGAAATCCTATTGAATAGGTTTCTAATGACACATTCAAACTGATCTACTTCATGAGTGATGTGTTTACATGTCAAATTTATAAATTTTCGAATTCATTTAGTTTAAAGTCAAACGGTAAAAAAATGACTAATTAATTTAAAAAGTATATATTTAACTTATAAATGCATCACTTTTAAAGTAGAATGATTTTAACGATTTAAATTTGTCTTTGAACCCTGTATAATAAATTTTTGAAATGACAACAAAACATTTCATTATACTATCGATAGCATGACAACCAAACTCTTATAATATTAAAAATATTAATTATTGGTTAAAACTGGTAAATCGTTAAAATGAATTAGATAACAGGGCAATATTTGTTATCTTTTAATAAATGGTGTATTTAATTAGTAAAGAGTGTAATTTATTTCTTATATAGCTAGGGATGCAAAAGGATCAGATACAGATTTGAATCCGATAATAGTAAAATTATGTCCGTATTCGCTTTTATTTTTTGAATACGGCCAATCCGTATTCTATAACAGTGAATAACATAATTTTTTTCATAATATATATTAAATATATACTATTTAGATACAAATAATTAAAATTTAAAATTATAACGGTATATGTATCCATATCTGCACGGATATCGAATATCGAATATCCGTATCTAATTTTGAATACGAATTCGAATACGGTCAGATAATCCGTTTGCACTGATTATAGCTACCACATCAAATCTAGTTAATTAGATTTATTTAGTAATGAATTATTTATAAGTAAAGGAGACACGTGTTCGGTGCATCGCCAACACCTTTTAGACAGTTTACGTGGCTCTATCTTTTGCAATCACAAGAAATATAAAGAGTGAGGCTATGGTGCTATGCATAGTACGGATGGGGTCCGTGCTACGGCTCAAAATTTGACTTTTCAAAATTCTAACGGTCGATCCAACCGTTCAATGTGATAACCATATGAATATGTACTTGCAAACTAAATTTTATATTTTTTCGAATTTTTTTACTATTTTTTTAGATAGGTAGAATTTTGATGGTCCAGAATTTTCAGAAAACACTGATTATTCTACCTATCTAAAAAAATAGTAAAATAATTCGAAAAAATATAAAATTTAGTTTGCAAGTACATATTCATATGGTTATCACATTGAACGGTTGGATCGACCGTTAGGATTTTAAAAAGTCAAATTTTGAGCCGTAGCACGGACCCCATCCGTGCTATGCATAGCACCATAGGCTCACTCAAATATAAATATAAGATGCGGAGGGTTTCAAACTTTCAATGCCTCGTGCTTTTCATACTTCATCGTACTTTATATTTTATATCTTTGTTTTAAAAATTTAAATTGTCGATCTGAACCATTCAACATGATATCCATACTAAAAATATGTCTGGAATGAAATTTTATAATTTTTGAAATTTTTTTACTATTTTTTAAGATGGGTAGAAAATTACTGATTTTTTACAATCCAAAAACAGTGATTTTGTATTATCTTAAAAAATAGTAAAAAAATTTCAAAAATTATAAAATTTTATCCCAGACATATTTTAGTATGAATATCATGTTGAGCAGTTCGGATCCACAGTTTGGATTTTGAAAACAAAGATATAAAATATGAGATATGATAAAGTATGAAAAACATGAGGTATTGGTAGTGTATTGATTAAACCCGGGCGGGTCGACCCGGACCGACCAAACCCGGGACCCGAACCCGAACCGACCCGGACCCGACCTTGAATCCGACCCGAACCGTCCTAAAGGGTAGGGTCGGGTTTGAAACGGGTCGGATGCGGTTTTCTGGACGAAACCCGACCATACCCCCACCGTTTCAACCCGCCTACCCGAACCCGACCCGGACCGACCTAAATCCGACCCGAACCGTCCGAATCCGGGTGAACCCGACCCCAAACCGGCCGAATCCGGGTGAACCCGACCCCAAACCGGCCGAACCCGGGTGAACCCGACCCCAAACCGGCCGAACCCGATCCCAAACCGGCCGAACCCGGGTGAACCCGACCTAACCCCTCTCAAACCCGACCCGGACCCGCCGAAAACCCGGCGGGAACCGAGCCAACCCGGTCAAATTTGAATTTTTTTTATTTAATTCGGTTTTTTTTTTGCCTCTGTTGGCTGACCCGAACCCGAACTCCTGAACCACGCCCGCACCCGCACCCGTGAGCCGCGACCGTGAACCGGACCCGCACCTGTGAGCCGCGCATACACCGGCGCAAAAATTGGGTTTTTTTGTTGTCAGCGAGATTCGAACCCCGGACCTCTCTCTCAACAACCTTACAACCAATACCTTTAACCACTAGGCCAATATCAACTTGTGATATATTTCAATAACTTTAATATTTAATATATTCTTAGATTAAGCCTTTAATTAGAATTTTTATGAGCCTTTAATATATTTCAATAACTTTATAGTTTGAGCCTTTAATTAGAATTTTTATGATTATCTAAATACAATATATAAATAATAAAAAACAATATATATATATATAATAGCCGTATCGTATCCTTCGTTTTTAAAAATATGAATTAACATATATACATATTATTTGACATCTTAATTAAAATTAACATATTCATGTGCTAATTGATATGTTAATTCTATAAACTTTAATTTGAATTAACATATGTATATATATATATTAGTATATTTGATATAGTAGTATATTTGAATTAACATATGTATATACATATCCTGTCCATCTGATCATGATCATGTTATATATATTAGTATATTTATACTAAAATACGCTAATTACTTGAAATTATGTTGAATTACACTATATTAAGTTAAATTACATTACAATACGATAAATTACATATGAATAGGGACGATATCTTCATTGAAAAGGCAAAAAACGACGACGAAACTTCAAACGGCCATAAACGGTGCTCGAGTGTCCGATTTCAGCAAATACCACTTTTCGGAAAGCTTGTGAAAATACGCATGCGTCTGTGCCCGCTACGTCGGATTTCGAAATTCAGAATTGCCAAAAAACAAAGGGAAGAGCCTCAAAACTTGAGTTGAAGTTTCCGATTAAGATTTTCATTTCTATTAAATTAGTTACATAATGAACTTGTAGAATACCAATTTTCACTATTTTTCAAATTTTTTTACTATTTTTTATGATTCATGAAAGATGACACAGAATCGGTCTACTTTAGCGTAATTTACCGTATTTCAGCATAATTAGCGAAGTTATTGTAATTTAGCGTAATTTAACTTAATTTAGTTTAATTCAACATAATTTCAAAGTAATCTAGTGTAATTCATTTTTTTCAGTCATAAAAATTACATAAATCATGTTAATTTATAAAATACACATTTATCATTTTCAATTCTAAAGGAGACACTTGACTGTTAGTACGATTTAGTATTTAATTAATTGTTTATTAAACAAATTGACCAAAAATTAGAAATGTTCAGAAGATGAGAACGGAGAACCTATAATATTATTTTCAACATAACAGCTCTCTCTTCTTTCAATAATTTTAGTATTTAATGATTGTTGTTTAGTATTTAAATTAACTTTTGTTTTAAAATAATTCGGTTTTAAAGATAAAAAATAATTTAGTTTTAGAATAATTCGGTTTTAAACTAATTTGTTTTTAAATCTATTGTTTTAAAATAATTCGGTTTTAAACTAATTCGGTATATCTCGGTTTTAGAATAATTTGATTTTAGAATAATTTGGTTTTAACAAAATTCGGTTTTAACTTAATTTGATTTTGTTATAAGTTATAACAAAAATATATTGAGTTAAAATAAAATAAAAAGAAAAAAAAATGCAAAAAAAAAGAAAAAAAATCTCTCTGCCGCTGCCCTCTGCCCCTCTCTGCCTCTCTGGAAACAGAAAAAAATTAAAACAGAAACCGAAAAAAAAAAAAAAAAAAAAAACCAAACCGGACCGACCCCCGACCCGACCTAACCCGCCCCGTCCTAACCCGCCGGGTTTAGACCGGGTTAGGTTCGGCCGAGTCAGACCCCAACCCGCCCCCCCCTACCCGACTCAACCCGTTGACCCGGGCTAACCCGTGCCCGAGTCAACCCGGGGACCGGGCGAGTTTGGACCGGACCGACCCGAACCGGCCCCTTTTCAATACACTAGGTATTGAAACCCTCCTCATATAAATATAAATATAAGATGAGAAGGATTCCAATGCCTCGTGCCTTTCATACCTCATCATACCTCATATTTTATATCTTTGTTTTCAAAATCTAAATTGTCGATCCGAACCGTTCAACATGATATCCGTACTAAAATATGTTCGTAAATATTTAGGTCTCTTATTAATTTACAACAAATAATTTTATTTTAAATATATTGTTGTAATTTATCAAGGAAGTCTAATTGGAAGTACTTTTTTATTTTGAAATGAATCTCAGTAATGCCACGTTTAATTTTAATATTAGTTAACAAATATATTTATCTTTCAGATAAATCCACTCAATTAATTTTTTATTTTACCAACATATGAAAAGGCAAAAAAAAAAATCTAGCTAAAAATGCAGCCACAGTTGATTTTATGAATTACAGAGGAAGTGTCAAAATGCAAGAATCTTGCTAAAAAGTTGCAAGTGGTGTTTTTTTTTTTTCCCACAACATGTCAACTGTGACTTAAAATTATAATTTTATATTTTCTCATCTGTTGTAGATTTGACATCAAAACTTCTAATTAGAATAAATTATATTTAAAATTCTAATTCTAAAAGTGAAAAGAATTTAAATTAAGTTTAAAATACAAGTGATGTCAAGTTGTCAACTTGCTGCGTAACTTTTCAAATTTGAAACTAAGCTACAAATAATAATCTGAATTTTTTATATTTAGAAAAGTTTTTTTATTTTAAATCATACATTTTTGCAAAAGCTTACAAATAACATTTTTTATTCTTAGGACTTGTGTGTTGTGAAAATAAATTAAATGCAGGAAAATATATTACCTACAAGTTCACAACCAGTAAGAGCATCTACATCTCTGGTATTATTAGAATTTCTAATCTGATGTGGCAGTTTCTAATTCAGTTTCAGAGATGTGAGAGAATTTCTTATTTAGAAACTATGCATGAAAGTTTTTTATTAAGAAACTGTTTATAAACTCTATGTTGGCCAAATAATTGGCTCAAATTATTTCTCCTTTTTAATTTATTGCTGATGTGGCTTAATAGAACTCTAAAATTAATTTTAGAGATGTAGAATTTAGAAACTTTTGAGACCTTAATTTCTAAAGAGTAGTTAATAGTTATTTAGAAACTTATTTGAGTTGCTGGAATGTAGATGCTCTAATTTACATGAAATTTTTACCGTGGAAATTGAAGACTCAACATTTTAAAATGTAAAGATTATAAAAAAAATATCACTGTTGCCACACATTTGAGATATTTTTATGCAAATTTTTTCACTGTTGTTGCTGTGCTAAAAACTCATAATTTATAAATAGAATTGCATACAAATATTTTTAAAGACACTGTTTGATTAAAATTATTGAATTTAAGTGTCTACAATTGCATTTGCAACATAATTGCTAAGAGAGAATTTGAAATAAAGCGTCTACATTACACTTAAAGAAGAAAATTTAAAACAATTTTTTTATTAATATTTGATCAGAAATTGTGGCCGAGAAAGAATTATTTAGTCTTAATTTTATGGTTACTAAAAACAGTTGCATTACATAATACGAATATTTGGTGACTAATATATAGTTTTAGTTAGGGTTTTTCAGAAATATAGTCTAGTTTTTTTTATTACTGTTAAAAGAAAAAAAGAAAAAAAAAACTAACCCGTGAAACACATTAGAAGCTGCAAGAAACCTTTACCCGTGAAAAGGGTTCGGATCCTCTGCGATACTCGGAGAACAATCAAATAAATAAAATCCGTTCATTTACATTAATATTCGTCCTTGCACGGATCTCGATGTAAATGACGGCTGTGATTTATAGGATGGTTAGGTACAAATGTACAATAGACTGTGTAAACTTCCTATTCTTGGAGGAACATGTCTAACCAAAGCACAACTCGAACACGCGTCTCCCGTTTCTACAGCATTACGTCACTGTCTCATGGGACCCACAAAACAATAATGATTAAAATATTCTGACAATCTCTCTCAAACCACGCAACTAATTCCTGCCGCGGTGAGTGCAGATCCTCTAAAGAAACTCAAATTTTGAGTTTAGATATTGACCGTCTGGGCCAATCCGGCCCGAGGTTGCATGCACGACTCCCTTCAATATTCGTGCCTGATCAGATCTGACGGTCCAGATCTAAACTAAGAATTTGAATTACTTTAGGAGATTTGAATTTCCTGAAGCACCACAACTCTCTGAGGTAACAGAAATTCGAGCTCAAATTCAAACCGTCCGATCAGAATCCAGGCCAATCCCGCCGAGGTGGAATGCACACGGACTCTTCAATATCCGTGCTAGATCACATCCAACGGTCTGATCTAAACTTGAAATTTCTGTTACCTTAGGTAAACGCCATCGTCAATTCATCATCATCTCATTTTATTTTCTCCATTCCTTCCCGCCGTGACAGAGGCCGCTTCCTCTCTCTCTCGTCTTCTCCATTTACTTGTCTCGCGGTGCTCGATAATTAGGCGCGAAAATGGAGGTGATGTCGCACGCTTCCACCTTCCTCCTCCCGCAGCAGCCCGATGTATCCGCACTGACGTACTCACTGATCGTGCTCAATCAGCCCCTTCCCCGCTTCGCTCCTCTCCTCTGGAATCGAGGTTATGTACCTTCTTAGTTCTTCCTCTTTTCTCTCTGTTTTTACGGATAGGCCTCGGGTCATGGATTTTGCGATGTGACCCTCCTAGTGAAGTAATTTTGTTTTAGTATAGTATAGAGAATATATACTGATTATATCAATTCGGGAATCTGATATAGAAGTTGGATGTCGAAGGTGAATTGAAACAATGATAATTGATAGATCAGTTTAAAGCTTTAATTTTAGAGAAGACATGCGAAATTTGAATAATTACATACTATTTAGCAAAAAAAGGGCTAAAAGTGTATTGATAAAGTATTATATGGTGGAAATTATGTGTAGAGCAGCACAGCTGAGGGTTTGTGCAGATGGAGGTGCAAATCGGGTCTACGACAATATACCCGAAATGTTCCCAGATCAGGACCCGTCAGAAGTTCGACTCAGGTTCTCCTCTTTTTGTTTGTTTTGTTTTTCATTCTTACTTCCAATTAGCCTTGTTAAATCCTTAATTTAAATCAATAGGCTAATAAAGAAACTTAAATAGTAACATAAAAGAATCAAAGTTGATCTTGTTTTCTTCAATTGGTACTATTGACCAGCAAAATTGATGTTTGATCTTTGCAAGTAAATAGGGTTCATTCATAGTAACCCCCACCCCACCGACCCCACCAGCGCCCACTTTTAAAATTATATACTCAAAGCACATGTAAACTTACAGTCCAATCTGAATTTTCCCTGATATTTTAGAATTCTTCCCTTTTCAAAGGAAACTCAAAGCATAGTGGCCATTACCTTTTGTTTGAAAGACCCAACTTGGCATCTGAATAGTACCTTTTTGTTGATTAGATTCGGGCACAGGTCTCAGTAATGTGCTGTTGTATATCTTTTGGTGTTAGAAGAAAGATTTTGAGTGCTTGTTCCATATTTTTTATCATGAATTTTCAGATATACTCCGGATGTAATCAGTGGAGACTTGGATTCTATCAAAGATGACATCAAGGCTTTCTACCTGAATTTGGTACGCTTCAAACTCAACTGAGCATAATCATATCCAACATAAAATTAAAACTTACGAAAAACTTTAGCCCAACTTACATGGAAAAAATATCAAGTTAAATATTAGTGTGTCTGTTGCATTGTCTAAGCCTAAACAAACAGGAAATAGTACCCAACCTACTGAAATTATACTGGTAAGCATACGTGCATCATTTATTTTCCGGAGTTATTTGGCCACACATAAATTAACAATTTAACAATGCTAAAACAATAACATGCTAAGATAAAATAAAAATAAATTGGGATTAGTATATCTACTATATGAATCAATACCTTGAGGATCTGAATTGTGCCTAATCTGGTACTGCATCTTGACCAAATCCATGACTTGTCTCTTAGTTATTAATTTATGATTAATTTTTAATGTTGACATGTTGTATAAATTGAATGCAGGGTGTAAAAGTAGTGGATGAATCACATGATCAGGACACAACAGATCTGCACAAATGTGTCGCTTATGTCAACAATTCAACTCCAGTGGAAGACAAATCGAAGGTATGCCATCCTACTATTGTTACATGGATCTAAAATTGAAACGATCGAGAGCCTCTTCTAGGTTCAGATTTTATGTGATTTGGTTCAAAGTAGTAAGAATTATGAAAAAACTGTGTCATATTGATCTAAATGACTTATCTTGATTCTGTTTTAATTAGAATTTATACATTAATTAAAGGAGAGGAATGTAGCACAGTTGCATGTTCCATACATCCATCCAGTAAAAATGTAAGGGGGAATTTCATGTATACCCTTCAAAAGCTTCGAAATTACGTATTCCCCCCTCTAAAGTTCATAATATCATATTTACCCTTCTAGATTTCAGAAACTCACAAATTTACCCATTTTATTGCCTTTTCTATCAAAACTCATGTTAAATTTATAAAATACCCATTTTACCCTTTAATAAGAAAGTGTCAGTCTTTAATTGGTTGGTTTCCGAGGCAAATGGTTAATTTGTCTACGTTTGAAGTGTACACAGTGACATTTTATTGCCTTTTCTATCAAATTCTTTGGTTGCTAACTTTTATAAACCATCCTTCCTTAAATTACTGTCTCATTTTAAATTTAGGGTTTCTTACCATTTTAACTTTGACTCACAGCAATGCATTCTTGTCGTGGGCGCACTCGGAGGGAGGTTCGATCATGAAATAGGAAATATAAATGTGTTGCATCGTTTCTTGAAACTCAGGATTGTCCTCTTATCTGACGACTGTCTGATTCACCTCCTCCCTAAAACGCATTCTCACGAGATTCACATCCAGCCATTGGTTGAGGGCCCACACTGTGGCCTCATACCTATTGGTGCACCTTCCTCCCGTACCACCACCACTGGACTCGAGTGGAATCTAAGTAAACCCTTTTACTTTCCTCTTTTTTATTTATGTTCTTATTTATTTGTTCATTTAATTTTTTTATTTAATTATAGGGGGGATTTCATGTATACCCCTCGAAAACTTTGAAAAAATAAAGTTTTCCCCCTCTAAAATTCATAATATCATATTTACCCTTCTAAATTTTAAAAACTCGTATTTATCCTCTATAATGAGTACTATATAAATTTAAAAATAATTTCAATAGAAAAGACAATAAAATGGGTAAATTTGTGAGTTTTCATAATTTAGAAGGGTAAATATGCTCTGGCCATATTGAAATTGTCAAATGCACTGTTCTTAATCAAGGGTATTTCAGTAATATTCATATTTCTCTAGTTCTGATCGATTTGAGTTATTTTTATTTTTTTTGTTCAGGCAACACAGCAATGGGATTTGGTGGGTTGATAAGCACTTCAAATATTGTGAAAGAGGAGAAGGTCACAGTTTCTTCTGACACTGATTTAGTATGGACTATATCAATTAAGAAACTAATTTGAGAGGTGCTGTCCTTTTAAGCATTATTATTATTATGCATATTTTGCCAAATTTTTTGTCGATGAATTACGTTGTTTATCTTAGACATATTTTGCCAAATTTTTTGTCAATGAATTACTAGAGCCTTTATATGTTTAAGGGCTTTGTGTTGTACAGCATCTGGTTTGTGCTTTTGATTTATTCAATTTGGAACTAAAACATGGTATTTGATCCAGTTTCCTTTTTAAAGATTTCCACAACACAAATCAATTTTGAGCAGGGGCAGATTTAAAGGATCCAGTAGTGGCTAAGAAAAATTTGTATATTTCATGTGTAATTTTTGTTATTTTTAGTAAAATTATATAGTTTGCCTCTCAAAGTATTGTTTTAATTAAAGCAATAAATATGTCTTGTTCTAAAATATATCTGGTTAAATATTAATTTTTATAAAAATCAGTTCCATTACAGTAAATTTTTAATTTTGCTCCTTTGTATAATTGTATCTGATATTATGTTTGAATTCCTTAAAAAATAGAAAAAACAAACAGAGAAAGAAAGGTATTGTGTTTGTATCTGATATGCATCGTCCGATCTCAAATAGACGTCTTAGATCCCCTGAGACGGTCCAATGCTATTCGTCAAGTTAAAGAAAAGAGAAAGACTACAACCCTAGAAGCACCAATCTCAACGCACTTACACCGTTTGATCCATCCTGAACGGTCCTGAATCGACCAGAGTCTTGAGTCTTTATTTGAGTTTGTCAATCGGACCGAGGTATAATGCACGGGTACCTTTAATATTCGTGCAAAAAATTTCTGCTACCTCAGGTGCTATCATTTCGTCTTTTCTAAACCCCTAAACTAAAACCTCCCTAGTCCCCTCTCTTCTCCTTTCAATGGCGATCGAATGCCTCATCTTAGGGGCGGGGCAAGAGGTGGGAAAGAGTTGCGTGGTGGCGAAGATCGGAGGCAAACAGATAATGTTCGATTGTGGCATGCACATGGGCTACTCCGACCACCGTGCCTTCCCCGATTTCTCCCTCATCTCCCCCTCCGACATCTCCTGCGTCGTTATCACTCACTTGTACTTTCTCTTTACTCCTTTCATTAATCAATTGATTTATTTAATTTGAGTTTCTGATTTCTGTACTGGTAAAAAATTACTACCTGTAGCCATTTGGATCACATAGGAGCTCTCCCCTACTTCACTGAGGTTTGCGGCTACAACGGTCCAATTTACATGACAGTAATCTCACATATACAACTCTTCATTCTATTTTTTTTTTTTTGGGATAATTGGGATCATGCTCACCAATTTCTATTAAAAGAAACTGTTACAAAGTTTACTGGTACTACCCCTCTGGTATACATCAATATCCTCAATCCAAAGAAAGTGAAGCTAAAGTAAAACCAGTATGACTACTTATTACAAAATACCAGCACTAAATCAAAATATACTCCAGTGCTGCAGCAATTTTTTTCTGTTTATTTATATAATGTTTTTATTTTTGTTATTTTTGTACTGGTAACTTCAAACAGTATCCAACAAAGGCACTGGCCCCATTAATGCTCAAAGATTACCATAAGATCATGGTAGACAAGAGAGGATTGGAAGAGCAATACAGCTGCGAACATATTTTACAGTGTATGGATAAAGGTACGTGTTCATTTCTATTTCTCAATTACTAGAGTTTGTTTTCTGTTAAAGGCTACAAAAAGTGGGGTTGGGGCCGACCAATGTAAACGGGCAGAGGAATGCTGACTCCAATTGCTGTACCCGACCCGTTAAACTATTGATGGGGTCGGCCAGTGTTTAGTGTTGCCATACTTCTAACATTTGGTTGGGTTTTGGCTACTTTTGGATTATCTTCTTTATTCTTTAATGAGTGAGGCTATGGTACTATGCATAGCGCATATTGATCCGTACTATGGATCAATATCTCCATTTTTAAAGTCTAAATAGTCAATATGAACCATTCAACATGCTCTCCATATGAAAATGTACTTGTAGATCAACTTTTACATTTTCTTGCAGATTTTTTTACAATATTTTTAGATGGGTAGAAAATCACTTGAACGAAAAATTCTAGACCATTCAAAAGTAGTAATTTTCTACATATCTGAAAAAAATAGTATAAAAATTCAAAACAATGTAAAATTTAGTAAGTACAATTTCATATGGAAATCATGTTGAACGATTCAAATCGACTATTTGAACTTTGAAAACGAAAATATCGATCTGTAGTACGGACCAATCTGCGCTATGCATAACACCATAGCCTCACTCTTCTTTAATTGTAACTTTTTAGTGAAAAATATTGGTTTTTTCGAAATCTACATGTTTAGGTGTATATTACACCTTTTAATTTAATCAATAATCAAATTAACCAATAAATGGCTTCACATGTATATCTCATGCAGTTATACCAATTGACATAAAACAGACGATTCAAGTCGACAAAGATCTCCAAATTCGTGCCTACTACGCGGGCCATGTTTGTAAAATTAACAATTTAAACAAGATGTTGTTACCATTTTCACGCATGTTTTTTTGAAGCAGTTTCTTACTGCACTCTGTTTAACTACTCTTAAGGTGATAGGAGCTGCAATGATTTATGCACAAGCAGGAGAAGAAACGATGGTTTATACCGGGGATTATAATATGACACCAGATAGACATCTCGGTGCCGCTCAAATCGATCGTCTCCAATTGGATTTGTTGATAACTGAGTATGTGAAAATACTTAGCTGTATGAATTAGTTGTCAATTTTTTAATATTATTTCCTGTTAACCTATTTTCTGTGTGCTTACGTGTAGGTCTACTTATGCTACAACTATACGGGATTCAAAATACTCAAGAGAAAGAGAATTCTTGAAAGCGGTAAAGAAAAACCTTTTCTTGCAAAATATTATCACTTTTGCCGATATTTTTACTGTTGTTGGGATTTTATGTTACTTTTGTTTTGATCTTATATGGTTTTAATTTTTTTGTTTATTAGGTTCACACATGTGTTGCTGCAGGTGGCAAAGTTCTTATCCCGACATTTGCCTTGGGAAGAGCTCAGGTACTTCGTAATTTCTATTACTCCAATTTTCATTTTTTAATTTCCACGCCTTGATTCATTTCTCTAAATCTGTTTGACATGTTAACTAGGAGCTGTGTATATTACTCGACGACTATTGGGAAAGAATGAATATAACTGTTCCTATTTATTTCTCAGCTGGTAAGACCCTCTACAGGCTCTATAATTTAGACCTATAATAGAGTGAGGCTGTGGTACTATGCATAGTGCATTTTGGTCCGTACTACGGAATCATATCTCCATTTTCAAAGTCTAAATAGTCCATCTGAACCATTTATCATGATCTCCATATGAAAATGTACTTGGAGACCAAATTTTACATTTTTTATAGGTAGAAAATCACTACTTTCGAATGGTCTAGAATCTTTAGATCAAGTGATTTTGTACCTATTTAAAAAAATAGTAAACATTTTTTTTTTAAATGTAAAATTTGGCATCCAAGCACTTTTCATTGGAGATCATGTGGAGTGGGAACGGATCAATTGTTTGGACTTTGAAAATGGAGATATGCATCCATAGTATGGACCAAAGTACTCTATGCATAGTACCATAACCTCACTCCCTATAATATTCTGTTGCTTTTATATGACAGCGTGATAACAGTTCATTTTTTGAAGGGTTAACACTTCAAGCAAACATGTATTATAAAATGCTTATTGGATGGACAAGTCAAAAGATCAAGGAGAGTTACACAGTCCGTAACCCTTTTGACTTCAAGCATGGTACGCACACATATTCACTTTATTTGAAAATTAGAATTTTCAAAATCAGTGAAATGATTAAATTTTGTTAGAACAAGTTATTAAATTTGAGCATCCCGCAACCCTGTGCTTGTTTAGTTGTTTAACCTAACCAGTAGATAGTTTCTTAAATTTGAAGAATTAGTCATTATTAAAGCAAAATAGCAGAGGGTAGTTCGGTAATTTCACCATTCAAGAGCTAAAAAGGTGTTAATAGTTTCTAATCAGTAGATACTTTCCCTCTTTTATTGATGTATTTTTTCAATTTTCAATTTGCTATTGAACGGGAATATAAAATTTCAGTGTGTCCCTTTGAGCGCTCTATGATAAATGCACCTGGGCCTTGCATTCTTTTTGCGACACCTGGCATGCTCGGTGGTGGATTTTCACTCGAGGTTTTCAAACAGTGGGCCCCATCTGATAAAAATCTCATAGCACTCCCCGGGTACTACCCGTGATTTCAATTTTTTACATCCCCCTTTAATCTCTTCAAATTGAATATTTTGAATATTTAACTTTTTTAGGCATTTTAACTGTGCAGATACTGTATTGCTGGTACAGTAGGCCATAAGTTGATGTCTGGGAAACCTACTCGAGTTGATTTGGAAGATACCCAAATCGATGTCAAATGCCAGGTCTATTCCAAACCCTATTTTCCTTTTTTATTAGGGGTGAAAACAGATCGGGTACGGATGAGATAGTGGTAAAACCATATCTGTATCCATTTTTATTTCTTTGATACATATACGAATATGAATACAGATATAATTCGAATACCATATTTAAATATTGTAACAAAAATATTAGCATATTATTAATAAATTATTTTTTCATTAAAAAATGAAAATAACATGTCATACTAGGTCATGGTGATAATATCTGATCCGTTTTGACCCCTATTTCTCATGCATTCCCCTTATTTTTATCTCATTTTTATTTTATTTTATAATGTACTAGATTCATCAGTTGGCATTCAGCCCTCACACAGATTCAAAAGGAATCATGGATCTAGTTGAGTTTCTCTCCCCTAAACACGTCATACTAGTTCATGGTGAAAAACCAAAAATGGCATCTCTAAAACAAAGAATTGAATCTGAACTTGGAATTCCATGTCAGTACCCCGCAAATCACGAAACAGCACTAATACCAACTACAAAAGATCCCAAAATTGTTGCCTCTAAAACATTCATAAAAAATTGCACCTCGGAGTTTAATGGAGATGAAAGGATTGCCGAGGGCATTTTGATAATGGAGAAGGGTCAAAATGCAAAATTTGTTTCCGAGGAGGAGTTTCTGGAAACAATAGGCATCGAAGGTAATGCAGTAAATGCAGTAACTTTTACTCAGTGTCTTTCTTTGCCAAATAAAATTGTCTCTCTTGAAACAGAGGATATGATTCTGGCATTAGAGAAAGAACTAAAGAAGTCAATCAAATTTAGAAAATTTGAAATTAGTAAGGATTGTATTAAGTTGGATTCTATCACAATTCGGATTTGTTCAAATAATAAAAGTTGTAATTTTGGAAAAGACGAGGATGCCGAGGAAATGGCGATGCATTTATGTTGCAGTTGGTCGATCCGGGACGATGAAATGGCGAGAATTTGCCTCTCTGTTGTTAAAAATATGGAATCAACAGTTTGAGATAAACTTCTAGAGATATACATTTAGGGGGAATTTCACGTTTATCCCTCAAAAACTTCAAAATTACGTAGTTCTCCCTCTAAACTTCAAAATTACGTATTTCCCCCTCTAAACTTCATAAACTCACAAATTTACTCATTTTATTGTCTTTTATATTAAAACTCATTCTAAATTTATAAAATACCAATTTTACCCTTTAATTAAAGCATAAAATGCCTGTCATACTCAAAATTTGAATCTGAAGGGTTCCTCTACCATCCGAACTGCTTCAAGATCTGTGCGTGCTAGATCAGCATGAATCTTGAAGTGAATACACATTGATATTGAAGCGACATGCACAGATTTTAATGCGATGCACGCGGATCAGAGTTGCTTTACGATCCGTGCGTGCTAGATCAACACAAATCTTAAAATGAACACATATTTTAATGCAGTGCGCACAGATCGGACGGTAGAGGAACTCTTCAGATTCAAATTTGAGTTCGACGGGCGTTTTATGTGAGTTTTAATATAAAAGACAATGAAATGGGTAAATTTGTGAGTTTTTGAAGTTTAGAGGGGGAAATACGTAATTTTGAAGTTTTTGAGGGGTATACGTGAAATTCCTCCTACATTTTCTACATTTTAAGTGTATGAAATGAAGGTACCTTGTATCTCTCTTGCTTTGTTAAACAATTTAACTGTAATATACTGATAGATATTTGTTTATGGTTTTTTGCTTCCTTTGCTTCCAATATTAAGACATTTTAGTTGGATTTTTCGCCGGTTCTGACATGCTATTTTTGTACTTAAAACCCTTCTTAGCAAATAAATTACATTTAAGCCCAACTATGTGGGGAAAGATTGGTAGTAGTCCCTAAACAAAATCGAATTCAAGCTAGTTATGCCCCAAACCAAAATAATTGAAGGCGGTTTGATGTCCAGTTGAAACCGTTCGATTTGTATTAAGATTCACATAAATAGCTTTAAGATTTGTGCAGATCAAACTTATTTAACAAGGTTTAGGCCTTCTATTTTTAGTATTTAACCGGAACTATTTAATTAATTAATATCAAACCTACATCTCTCGTATTGGTAACATTACTTAAGCCAACCTATTTAATGATCCTTTTGCTTCTTCTTTTTTGAAATTTACTTAAAAAAAAAAGATGCATGAAAAAGTTTACTTAAAAACAAAAAAGAATTAAGTATGATGTTTCCTCCTCTGGACTCTGGAGCCATGGCCGAAAAGATATCAAATTATAATGAAATTGAAAATTTTCATGGTAACCCTTTATAGTGTGGCTATATTTTATTACTTTGCCCTCATAAATAAATGTGAACTTAGTCAAACAGCATTTATTTTGGAAGTCAAACAATGAATTCAAATCAAGCTTTTAAAATAATGTGATTGAACCGAATTCAAATCTAGCTTTTAAAATAATGTGATTGAACCGAATTCAAATCAAGCTTTTAAAATAATACGATTGAACCGATAGAAACGATTTCAAATTCTCTGCGTTAAAATTCTCTAACACCTCACCCTTAAATAGTAATTAGACAACGATTAGACAATACTTAGTTGTCAAATGTCGCTAATTTTTTTTAAAAGCTAGATCCAAATAATTTTTTTCTTGGCCTTTTACAAAAGAAATACGTACACAATGTTAACGATGAATTTTAAATTTGTAAAAGTTTGAACCAAATAATTAATTTTTTTTGTTAAGTGTGAATCCTATGCATAAGTAAGAGAACGGAGTAGGTCCGATGCCCATCAGACATACTTTTAGGTTCAACGAGCATGATGACCGTCCGATCTAATTTATGATTTGTGCGTACGAAAATTAAAACATACACGCACGAAGTTTAAAGTGTTCTGCACAAATCTTAAAGCAAATCGGCAGTGATTAAACCCATCGAACCAGAGTAGGTCCGATGCCCATCAGACCTACTCTCAAGTGCATAAGTAAAAACTAAACATCTTGTGATATTTAACTCCGAACACATGTTTAAACAATAATGTTTTGAATACATGCATTCAAACTTTAAATATAATTTTACGAATCTACAAAAATAATTATATGACTGTTGTTTTTAGTGCATATATAATCTCGCTCACGCATAATGCATGCACATCGCTCATGTGCCAAAGCGTAAAGCGCGCCGCAAGTGGATCATATTTTTTTCGAACCCCTCAGCACACAGATCTTTAAATTTTGGCGTGCAGGGATTGTAAAATTTCTGTCACTGAAACGTGGGTCCCTACATTCTCACTTTCTTGTAATCCACTTGACAGTTACTTGACACACAGATCAGCGAATCAAAGTGGCCGCATCAGATCCAGAGACTGAATAGAGAGCATTTCAGATCCGGGGAGAACGGCCTCTTAACCAATATAATTAAAAAAGTAATTCACACTTACTTTTTTATTACGACTTATTACCAACCAACCAGCTTCTTCTCTAAAACAATTGTTTATTACAAAGTAGATTTAAGAAGTGTTGTAAAAAACGGTCATTTAGGCTGATTAATCGCCCGATTAGTCGTTGACGGTGATCAAATTGTTACGAATTTTTCTAACTAATTGACCGATTATTTCTAATTATTTTCAATTAATCACTTGACGGTATCATGTCCGACCGGCGAACACATACCGTTATTTACAACACTGAATTTAAGTGAAGGGTTTGGTGGATGAAAGGACTGGAGTCTCCATTTCTTCTTTTTCTCTTTTCAATTATTGAGATACCTCTCTACTACTTGCCTCCCTCTTTCCTACGACGAATAAAGGGTCCAAATTTGGCGAATATATATATACACATAACTATATATAAATGTATCTTTTTCCATATATATATATGTGTTCATAAAGGCATTGAATATATATAGTAAGTTTTGAGCTGATATATATTAAAGTCTATAATAATTCATGTTCACGTGAAAGTTAAACTAGTAGTGTACTACATCGAATATGAAGAAAGCAATTTTTTTTAGTTACCACCTCAAATTTTCAAAATTCGTAATTTACTATCGATTGCCTAAATTTTCATATCTTGCCACCTGTGCAGACTGAGTCTTTTACAGGTACGCAGGCTCAAATCCTTTTTTTTGTCTGCGCATCCGCCAAAAATAATACACAGACTCAGTCTGCGCATGTGGCAAGATATGAATTTTTGACAAATCAGTAGCAATGTCAGAATTTTGAAATATTGAGGTGGTAACTTAAAAAAATTCGGCTATCAAGGAAGCAATATTACAAAAAGGACCTTATAACATAACTCAATTTACATAAATCTAATGGAAAAATAAATGCAACACATTTTATGAATATATCCCTTATAAAGCCTTATTCTACCAGATTTACCTTTTAGAAATAGAAATAGATAAAAAAACAAAAGTTCTGACCCTAAGTCAAAATAAAAATCTGAAAACTATGAATCTAAATATAATAAAACTAATCAATCCAATTATTATAATTAATTTCTAAAATGGATCAATCTGATATTACAGATTTTTACAGGGATATACACCAAATTTTTTTTACTCAAAAAAAAATTAATCCATAACAAAAACAAAAAAAATTAACCGAAAACCAAAAAAAAAAAAAAGAGATCACATGTGTGAAGTCACCATTCACTTCCTCTCCATTTCTTCTTCTCTCCAATGTCAACCTCTACACTGAGTAATAGCAGAGCAACCACGGGAGTAAGGGTTGGCCTGTGCACCGGGTCTACAGTTGTAGTAACTAGCACCACGTTGAGAGCACGGGGTGGAATCCCTTCGGAGCGCATCGTAGCCAATGTAACCTGAGTTGGCGAGAATCCGACGGTTGGATTCATCAGAGGAGGAGGAGCTGATTCCGAGCTCCAGATCGAGACACTCGCCGAGTTTCCCGTGTCCGCCGCGACACGCCGGTACGTTAACCCAGCCGAGATCTGATGAACTGGAACTTGAACTGGAGGCGGAGATTAGGGTTAAAGACATGGCGATCAGGAGGAGAAAGAAGAGCGCTTTGATCGCCATTTTTGTTTTGCTTTTGGTATCTCTTTGTCTCTCTCTTTCTCTCGGATAGTAGTGTGGGTTTTAAGAAGGGAGAGTATGGTGCATGGTGTGTAGAGATGGAAACGGGCTTAATGTTTGGAATAATTACGATTATGCCATCGGAGCGGAGGTGCTTGCATTTACTTTGACTATTTGAAATCTTGTGAAGTATAACTTTTAAGAGTACCTTTGGATCGGGGAAGGATTACGGTAAAAATAGTTATTTTTGAGTTAGTGGTTGAGAATAGCGCTAAATTTGAATTATTCGGGTTAGTAAAAATATTATTTGAATTGGATAATTCAAATAATGGTAGAATGAATGAATAAAATAATAATTAAATTAATCTAATAATTATATTATATTACATTTAATATTTAAACTAATATTATATTACATTTAAATAAATATTTTTAATACTAATATAATATTTTATTTAATACTACAATAATATAATATAATATTATATTTATTTAATACTAATATCAATGTTCTAAATAGCGCGCTATAGCGCCGCTATAGCGTTTTCGGACCAAAAACGCTATGACGCTATGGCCATATAGTGCCGCTATAGTGCGCTATTTCGTGCTATAGCGGCGCTGTATGGCCATAGCGCCGTTTCTTCAGTCGTTCCGCTATGACGCGATAAACGCTATATAAACCTTTGACTAATATAATATTTAAACCAATATTATATTACATTTAAAATTTAAACTAATATTATATTACATTTAATATTTAAACTAATATTATATTATATTTAATCTAATATTTTATTTAAAACTAATCTATTATTTAAAATAATAATATATTACATTTAATATTTAAATTAATATTATATTATATTTAATATTTAAACTAATATTATATTAGAATTAATATATTGTATTTAATACTAATCTAATATTTAAAGTATTATATTACATTTAAAATTTAAACTAATATTATAATACATTCAACACTTAACATTTACACTAATATTATATTACATTCAATTTTTAAATTAATATTATATATATTTAATATTGATCTAATATTTGAACTAATATTTTATTTAATACTAATTTAATCTAATATTATATTTACTACTAATCTAATATTTAAACTAATAATTATATTACAATTAACATTTAAACTAATATTATATTACATTTAATATTTAAACTATATTATATTACATTTAACATTTAAACTAATATTATATTACATTTAATATTTAAACTAATATTATATTATATTTAATATTAATCTAATCCAATATTATATTTATTTAATACTAATATAATATTTTATATAAAACTAATATTATATTACATTTAATATTTAATGACTACAGTATGATATTTAATATTAATCTAATTTGATATTATATTTATTTAATACTAATTTATATTTTAAATTAATATTATATTACATTTAATATTTAAACTAATATTTTATTTAATACTAATCTAATATAATATTATATTTATTTAATACTAATAAAATATTTTATTTAATACTAATTTAATATTTAAACTAACTCTAATTGAGAGGAATCAAATATTTTATTAATATCACTAACCCCACTAGCTCTATTCTTGCTAACTCACCATTTCTATGGGTTAGTAGAATAGAGCTATTCTTGAGCTAACCCAATTTGCTAATTTGTGTTTGGATCACCAAGGTTTGAGAATAGTGGAGCTAATCCAAGGTTAGCTCTATTCTTGGGTCATCCAAACGCACCCTAAGTGAATGCGTATCCTCTGCATTAACTCAAAAGGGAATCTTTTGAGTTCACAAATCTCAACCGTCTGATTTTAAACGGAACCAATCCAGATCCTGTCTATAACATAGGGGACCCTTTAATATTAGTGCGGATCTAGTCCGCACGAATCTTAAAACATATCAGATGGTCGAGATGAATTAACTCAAAGATTCCTTTTTGAGTTAATGTAGAGGATACGAATTCAAAGTAGAGTGGGAAAAATGCCACGGTGTAGCCAGCTCGTCACGGAATGGTACGGTTACGGCACGGCACGTATGTCTATTACGTGTTATGACTCGCGTGTCGCGTGCCGTGACCATTTTTAGAAAATTTAGTATGGCACGACACGTCACGCGAAAGATCTAATCACGGCACGGCACGTGGTCACGCGAGTCACGTGTAATTCGGACCGTTAGATCTTGATCAAATGGTAAATCTTGAATAAACTAACCTAAATTATGATTAAATGGTCATGTGAGTCACGTTTGGGCACGGCGTGGTTCACATGGCGTGATCATTCGCGTGCCGTGACCACCCCTTGATATTTTGATCACGGCACGGCACATAGGGTGCAAACGGATCGAATACGGATCAGTGAGTTGTAAAATCATATCTATATCTGCTTTTATTTTTTGGATATGGATACGGATCGAATATTTGACGGATATGTATGGATACTGATCGGATATCGGATATCCGTAGATATATACATAAATATTTTCATAATATATATTAAATTATATGGTATATATCTACTTATTCGGATATGGATAATTAAAATTCAAAACCATATTCGTATCTGTATTCGTATCCGTATCCGCATGGATATTCAGATATTGAATATCCGTATTTAATTTCCGGATATTGATCCGGATACGGTTGGATATTATCCGATCCGTTTGCATCCCTAACGACACGGCACGTGAAAAATTAACTTGGTCACGGCACGTTTTTTCCACTCTATGTGTAAGCTGCTTATTTTATGCATTATTAATTTTGTGCTCCAACTATACTTTATATCTCTATTTTTGTTTTTAAAATTCAAATAGTCAATCGAAATTGTTCAATATGATAGTCATATTAAAATGTACTTAGGATTAAATTTTATATTTTTTGAAAACTTTTTATTAATTTTTTAGATAGGTATACATCATTATTTTTGGATGGTTCATGTAAGACCATATCATTACATAGAATAATTGTTTATTTTGATATGCACCAACTTGAGATTATGCATTATGAAATATTACGGATATGAAAACTCACTAATTAATTTATAAAAAAAAGTATTCATTTGAATATACTGTAATACTGTAGTGAACGAGTGATTATGAAAATGCACTGAAATGAATGTTCGGCTGTATCTTAAAAATAATTATAAAAATTATAAATTTCTTTCTAAAAAAGTTGGTATTCAATACAATTATTCTCATTAATAAGTTGCAATATATTTTGAAGAATAGTGGATAATACCACCGATTTCATTAGAAATCATATGAACCTGTTTGGTACCTAAAATAGGTACCAAAAGCAAGACATAAGTCATTTACATCCAGAGTTACAGAAGTAATAGAGCACAAAACAAAGTAAGCAGCAATGAGAGCATATCTAGCTAACCAAAATAAGCTACAAAATACCAGAAGCTAATGGAATACAGCAACTAATCAACTAACAAAATATTCAAGAGCATCCAGAACTGTATCTAGCTAACTGCAACAAAAGCCTAAGCTAATTCTTCCCAATTAATATCATCCCCATTACTCGACTCGGCGCCAGACATTTGATTTTGGAGGCTGCCAGCTCCAAAATCCCGAGTAGAGACATCCTCGGAACTCTCCCTGTTTAGTGAAAGTAGAAGATCCACTACCTGGGAAGTGTCCGGGCTGCTGGTTGCCACCTCCAGAATGAGATCTGGGAGGTCCTTAACATCAAAAGGAAGCATTAGATTTAATTTAAGTAATGAGTGTTCTGATTTTGATTTACACCAGAAAGTAGCTAAGGAAATAATCTTAGCACCTATTGCTTTAATAGAGATAGGGTGAGTGTCATTAAAACACACCCTATTCCTTTCATTCCAAATTACCCAAAGAACAGCTGCTCTTAGTAATTCAACTAATAATCTGTCTTTGAGAGGAATAACTGCATCAAGCAACCATAGATCCTCTATAGAGACACAATCAAAGGTGAAAGTATTGTAAGAAGCTATCCAATTCCAAATTAATTTAATATAAGAGCAATGTATAAATAAATGTTCAGTGCTCTCAGTTTGATCACAGAATACACAAGTTGTATCACCAGGCCACCCTCTAATTGCTAAGTTGGCCTTAGTAAGAATTCTATTTTTTCTTACTAACCATAAGAAGATTTTAATCTTCAAAGAAATATGGGATTTCCAAATAGTTATATACTCTTGATTAGGCATACCTCCATATTCTAACCATTTATAAAAAGAATTAACAGTAAAATGATCATTAATAAGTTGCAATATAAATGAATAAATAAATGAAAACAAATATAGAACAATACTTATTAAATATTATTTTATAATGAGGCTTTTATTCTTAAACTTGCTATGCAATCACAGAGCAAATCATTTAAAAAATAAATTAACAAATTATTACGGTAATTAATAACAAAGTGAATAAAGACAATACAAATTAACAACTGAACAAGACAAAAGTTTAAAAAGGTTATCATTTTGTCAAACTATATTCTCATTCTAAGTTTCAAACAGGTGATTTTTTACACAGAAAATATTATTTTGTCACTAAATCAAATATTGATTCTCATTTTGCTCAATTTTTGAAACAAGAGAAAGAGACGAGCAAATGTGAGAAAAAATAATTAGGTATGAGTGAATTTTATTTTTTATGAGAGAAAATGAATCCAAACCCACCATGGTTGCAAAGAAGACATGGTTTCTAAAATTGAAAGCACGGTATTATTTTTAATTATTGATTTTTTTCGTATTTGTTAGTCTAATTGTTGTAGTACAGAAACTTACTGTATCAAAATGATAAAGATTAGATAGATAGATAGATAGATAGATAGATAAGATGGATGGATAGAATAGATGCATAATGAAATCTGTTGTTTTTCTTAACAAGAATCTGTTGTTTTTTTCATTCAATCGTTGATCTTCGTTGAGATTTGTGTGAAAAAAAATTGAATGGTTGGATGAGGGAAAAACAGATTCTTGTTAAGAAAAACAACAAATTCTCTTCCGATAGATAGATAATGAAATATGATGTTTTTCTTGTTCTTTCTCTTTCAATTGTTGATCATTGTCGAGATTTGCGCATGAAAAAATTTGAACGATTGGATGAGAAAAAACAGATTCTTTTAAAAAAAAAACAATATATTCTCTTCCGATAGATAGATAGTCGGGTTGCAAACGAGTCGAGTTCGAGTGAACAAATAGATTTGATAAATAGATAGATCTAAAACAAATGCATGGGATCAATGTGCTTAAGTCAACAATTCATCTCTAAATGATGTTTATAGATTAAAACAATAAATATAAATATATCTACTCAACTTAAAATAATACTTCTCTATTAAAAAAAACAATTGTTGTGAATATTAAAAACGATCAATGCAAAGAAATGGACTGCTGCAGTTTTCACCTACTGGAGAGGGGTGGTCCTGGATTCCTGGGTTCGTTACATGGAGTTTATTAATGTTTAGTGGGCCCAAACTGGGCCAGTACTTTGGCAAAAAAGGCCCAAAATATTCACTTATCAGCTAACTAAAATATTTCAATTCCCTCCTGTATAAGTAAACTGGAAATATCCATTTCAAAGGCAAAATTTCTATTAATTATTAGACTAATAAGTACTGTACTTGCGTCTCCAGTACACTTGGAATGGAGAAGAAAATCAATTAACAAACCAGTGCTTATCCCTGCCGACAAAGTAATTTCTGGTTTATAATCTTTGTTTTTTATTTTACAGTTAAACTTTCCGGGTAAATCCAACCTTAGCAATTTCAACATTTTTACAAAAGCATTATTCATATCTACATATATTTAATTATATAATTAAAATTTAGATTCCAAGTATTTTAAGTATAATGATTTAATTTGAGATCTTTTTTAGTTACCACCCTAAACTTTCAAAATTCTGATCTTATTATTGATTTGCTAAAAATTCAAAACATAACTCGTGCACAGACTGAGTCTGCGCATCAAAAATATGTTGTTACATGCAGAAAGAGAACATAACAGAAAAAAAAACCATCAAAATGGAGCACAGACTCAGTCTGCGTACGCGCCAAAAATAATGCGCGCACGTGTCAAGTTGTGAAATTTTCCTCAAGTGATGTTAAGATCAAAATTTTACAAAATTTTGGGTGGTACTAAATTTTTGTTGTTATTTAATAGCATGTTTGCAGAAAATTTAAAAAATAAATTGTAGTGCCTATTTGACCGAGTTTAAACTTAGATCACATTTATGAATTTATTTTTTACCGTTGGTAAAAAGCATTGACCGTGGACTTTAATAGATCACCAAATATTATGGCAATCTTGTAAATAAATGTAAAATCAGGGGTATTGGTTAGCTCCAAGTGGTTATAAATATAATTACCTAGTCAATAACCTCTGTTTTGTCGCCACTCGTTAGGTTAATATATTTTAAAATTTTCTAATCATCTCCAGTTCAATAATTCACAAGAGGGTCCATTCTCAACATTTTAGATTTCGGTTGTAGAAAATTATAGATCGTTATCAGTTATTATTATTCAAAATAATAACTTCGTTTTTAGTTTATGATAAAAATAAAATTGGAATAATGTTTCTATCATTTTAATGCATTGTATTATTATTGTGATGATGATGATTCTATGGTACTAAGTTTTACGGTTATTAGAATTTTTTTTTACTTTTAAATAGGTAGAAAATCACTTGATCTACATATTATGTGACTTTCTACTTATACAAAAATAATATAAAAGTTGTAAAAATGTAAATTTCATCGGAATGTATATTTTCATATGGATATCATGTTAAACAGTTTAGATTGATTTTTAGACTTTGAAAACAGAAATATCGATTCATAGTACAGACTAATCTGCACTATGCATAGTACCTTAGCCTCACTCTATTACTATTACTACCGAAATTTTTTTAGTTAGCACAACATAAAATCAAAATTAAATGAATACCACCCGACCCAAGTTATTTTCAATCCTACCACCCACGCGGATCCAGTTTGCGCACCAAATTGGGTTGGTGCGCGGACTGGGTTGGCGCACCAAAATTGGTGCAAAATTAGTGCTCAAATGGGGTGAAACGCACCGAAGAGCAGTAAAAATTTCGGAACAGTTGGTGCTCTAACCCAATTAGAGCACCAGTTGGTGCGCCAACCCAGTCTACGCACCAATCCATTTTAGTGCGTGAACTAGGTCCATGTGAGTGGTAGGATTGGAAAAATCTCAGCAAGGATGATATTCATTTAATTTTGATTTTATGCTGTGCTAACTAAAAAAAATTCGGCAATTACTATTACTATTACTATTACTATTATTATTACTATTATTATTATTATTATTATTATTATTATTATTATATCATCATCATCATCATCATTGCCGTTGTTGTTAGTATTGTATCCATGTTAGTTGTGAACAAATCCACATAAGTCAACTAACTGCTAATTATATGTCAATAAAAAAAATCACAAGCATGATAAATTATTGATTTTGTTTAGATTAAGCAAAGTGTTGTTGTCAAATTAAAAAAAAAAATCACATAGACATAATCATCAGATAACACCAATAAAGTAAACTAGCAAAGTGTTGTTGTCAAAGAAAGAAAGGAATAAAGCCAAAAAATAAAAGAGTGTGTTCTAAAAAAAAGGCAAAGTATAGCCGCCATCACCGTTATGTCTCCGTTATATTTAACACTTTTATTTTTAAAAGCCCAATTTATATTCACTTATAATATAACTTTTCATAAACAGCCTTAAAATTTAAAAATTTATCTTATGTGTTTTTAATATGATTTAAATTAAAATTAGTTTACTACAATTGTTAAAAAAAAATAGATTAAAATTTTGTATAATTTGGAATAGAGACTCAATTAACAAAACGAAGCGGCTATCACCCTTACAATTTTTTTGTTTTTTGTAATGGTTATATTTAATACTTTTATTTTTAAAAGCTCAACTTGTAATATTTTATATAACTTTTCATTAACAACCTTAAAAAAATTAAATTGTCTTCTGTACTTTTAATATAATTTATATTAAAGCTATCAAACCACAATTGTTTGGCAAAATAGGCTAATAATTTGAATAATTTTGTAATTAGAGGCTCAATTACCAAAACGAAGAAAAAATTAAAAATTATAAAAGTATATTCTATACTTATAATGTGATTAAATTAAAACTAGCACGCTACAATTGTTAAAAAAAGGTTAATTTTTGAGTAATTTTGTAATTATATGCTAAATTAACGCCGTTAACTAACGGTAACCTTGATAGTAGGTATCTAGGCCGGGGCCTACGCGCTTTTTCGTGTTGTTGATTCGTAGGTAATTCGTCGTTTCATGGGTCCCTTTTTAAAGGCGATTAAATTCCCCATTCTCTCCGGTGTTTGGTTAAACAAAACAAGAAAAAGAGAATCACAATCCCTCCAGTTTCACAGCTACTGGAGATCACAAGTGGAATACCAATTGTATTTGTATCTAGAGGAGGGTTCAAATGCCTCAATTTTTCATGCCTCCATTTTAAAAACTTTAATAACTCAAAATTTAAAACTTAAAAGTCAAAATAAAACCGTTAGATACGATCTACATCGTTTTATCTATACACGTGTAAAAAATTATGATATTTCAATTTTGTTTTAGTTGTCATCAAGAGCTTGTAAAAAACATACTAATGTGGATAATTTCTAGATGTTGATTTTTCAACTTATTGATTCACATAAAAATAAAATCGAAATGTGATAATTTTTTATGAGCACATAGATAAAATGATGTAGATCATATCCAACGGTTTTATTTTGACTTTTAAGTTTTAAAATTTTAAAAAATGAAGGCATGGTGGAGACATGAAAAATGGAGGCATTTGAACCCTCCTCTTGTATCTAATAGTACTTATCAAAGACATATTTATTTTTATATAGTTTGGTTTGTTGGATACTAATAATGATACACATCTCCGTGCATGAAAAACCTAAAAAAAAAAAAATTATAACTTGCTTTTTTTTTTTTTCATAAAACCATATACTTTTAACAATTTATGTGCATATCTTTTGGAAAAAAAAAGGAGGCAAAATTAGATATGCACATACATATTGTTAAAATAGCACATTGATTTCCTTAAATAAAATATACTATACTTTATTCACAAAAAGAAGAAGCATTTACAAATATATAAGAGACGTATCGTATCGTCAAATCCGTATTAGTTCATTTAATACGAAATTAACCGGTCAAAAATAAAATTAATCTTTAAATATATTCATTATTTGAAATTAATTAAACGAATTTTAAATTTAACCTTGCAAATTATCTTGATGAATATAACTTCACCGTTCATGTTACTTTACTCAAAAAAATTATTTTGTCTTTTTTGAAAACCTTCACAGAGGACCTTTGAGTAACCGACAGTCCTAAGACTTTCTTTCTAGCCATTCTCAAAAACTCAAAAAAAAAAATATATATTTTGTCACAATTTGTAAAGTAGATATTTTGTGAAAGTTTGTAAGAATAAATTGGGAAATTGACATCACAAATCAGGAGCCGGACAAGCGGTTGGGATACTTTTGAGCAAACTGTACTATGATCAAGATTTGGTATGGAGGATGGAGCCCTCTTTGTGAAGAACTTTTTATTTTTTTAGAAATGAAATAAATAATTTTAAAATAATAAAAAATATGATAATCTTTTTTGAAACTATTGAATGAGTCTATATTTTCTGATGTAATAGAAATTTCTGTTATATTCGGACCGTCCGATTAGAAGTGTAGAACGCACATAATTCCTTTAATATTTGTGCAGTATGATTGGACGGTTCCGATCTAAACATAAATATTTTATTACCTTAGGTCATATGAATTCCTATTAAATTGGTGCAGTTCCTTTTATGATTTTTAAAATTTATCATTATTTTTATTTAAAAAATATTTATATGTTTTCAAGAAATAAAAAATTCTTTTTTTTTTTTTTTTTTGCATCCAGCTGGTTGGATTGGCTAATCATTTACAAATCATTCAATACTGATGATGCTGCAAACTGTGTACATGTTTTTGTTTCCCTGTATTTTTTTTAAATAATTTACCATGCTTTAAATCTCCAAAAATGTTACCTTTAGGAGTGCAAATCCTACGTGGCAAGAACACAACTTTCATATAGTGTTGAAGAAGGAAATGTAATGAAATTTGGTATTTATTTATTTATATATTATTGTTATTGATGGAGGAAAATTTTGCGGAAAATTATTCGAAATTTTAGAAAAAAAAAGAAATAGTTAGAATACAAGTCATATAATCAACACGTTTGCATAATCTACGGGATTATAATAAGAAGAATGAATTTTAGAAACATGAAATCCACTTAAATTTGTGTTGGCTTTCAAATAATTTTTGCTCATGGCCACTCTCTGATTTATAGAATAGTAAGTAAAATCTTATTGAAATTTTATATATTTTTCTCTCATACATAATAAATAATTGATATTCAATGAAGAGGCTTGTGATAAATTTTGGTAAGTTGTTTTTTTTTCCTTTTACTTCCTTTCTATTTTTTTCACAAAATTAGAGAGGTTTTTCTTTTTCTTTTTATTTTTCAATTTCCTTTGCTTTCTTTCATTTTGTGGTACATGAATTTTTAACATACCAAACAAGAAATTTCAGGGGAGATGATGAATTTATTTTTAGTAAATTCAGAGATATACTATTTCCTAACAAATTTTTTTTTTCAAAAGACATGATATACATTTGGAAAAAAAAAATGGTATTTGAATTTGACTTGTGCTTGTAAAAATTTGGTGCATATCAATCCAGATTTTTTTCTATAAAAATAAAAATAAATAAATAAATAAAAGTAATAATATTATTAGATTTTAACCATCTAATTTAAAATACAAAAGTTTTATATATTAATTTAAATATATAGTAGAAATCTGGTCATGACCATCAATAAAAATATGAAATACAATCTAACATATTTATTTATTCCTAAATTAATATAAACTTCTTTTGGATCTAGGGAACAATCAAACAAACAAACAAATCTAAAAAATTGACAATTGGCACGCTGCTCACCTACTTGTTCATGCGTACTAAGAGCATTTAATTAACACCTTCATTTCATATCTCTCTCCATTAATTCATCCTATGAGCTGGACATGTACCTTGCCCTACAAAAAAATTGAACACATGATCAAAGAGCGCTGACAAGTGGGCCCCACAATTGTACTTGATACTAGAAAATATTGTGTGTACTTTTTCTGAAATTTTTATTAATACCATATTAATAAATAAATAAAATTACCTTTTCTCCATAATTCGAAAAATATCAAGACCGCATGGTCAATTGGCGGCCTCAAAGACTGGGGACCGCCATGTGTCACTGCGGCCCAAAGAATGGGGCTGCCAATTGACCCTGTGGCCCCACTTTTTTTTTAATTGTGAACTTGATTAGATCTCTTAGTTGTTTGTTTTTATAAATCTGAACGAATTTTGAATTTTTATTAGAACTCTCATTCACTCCCCTTTAGTTTGAGACATTAGAGCGGATAGGTATAGAAGAAAATAAAAAAGTGGGGTTGCAGCGACATATGGCGGCTTCCAAGAAAAGAGTCGCCAATTGACCCTGCGGCTTTGGTATTTTTCGAAATCTCCCATAAAAGTGTTTTTTTTTTAAATGATATTAATAAAAATTTCGGGTAGTTTTTGTTGTGTGCAATTTGAGTATTTGATGCGTAGTACCCATAAAATAATTATAATTAAACATTTTCTCCATCAAAATTTATAATTTTTCAGATTTCTTAGGAATCCTATTGGGTCAACATTATTGACCCAATAATAGAACCTATTGGGTCAAAATTATTGAATAATTTTCACTCTTATTGGATCAACATTATTCATTAATTTTCACAATTATTAGGTCATATTGGGTCAATATTATTTTAAAGTTACACACTAATCATTTTAAAGTTACACACAATTATTGGGTCCTATTGGGTCAATAATTTGAATAATAAAAGGTGATATTCTTGTTATATTCATGATAAAAAAATTGCTCCTCAATATTTTTTGTTTTGTTTAGAGATCACTTGATGTAATAGTTGATCAATTCCTTTATTTGTCACTTTAGAAAATTCTATGTATTCACGCCGCTATTATTTTATTAGTTATGCAATTATGCATATTTGTTTCTTCCTATAAATACATGATAGGATTGGTATATCTAAACATTTTTCTGATAAAAAAAATAAAAGAATGTTAATATATTTTATGCTGGCTTGAATTATTGATGAAAATTTGGGAAAGGTTGGGATGTGTGTTTTGTGTGCTTGTATTAAGAAAAGATGTCTAAAATTTTGTCAAATTGAATAAATAAATGAATGCTAATAAACTTTATGATTGATCATTTGTAGCATAGCTGCATTATTAATGAAAATGAAAGCACTATGAAGTAGGTGACTAAGTACACTTCATCAATTTTAAATTCCAAAATGACTTGTATTGCAAATTGCTATCTTAATTTTGTCGGTAATACCAAGTACAATTGAATAATTTTTTATGATATAGTATTGCAACTAGAATACCTTGTTAATATGGTTATGTTATGAGGTCATATTATTTTGATGTAGACTTGTGGTGTTTTAAATTACTTAAACTAAAGGTGGAAAGGCAAAAATTCAAGAAAAATAAAATGAGTTCATAGTATTGAAATTTTATAAAATATTTTAAACAAAATAATTACATGTTACATTAATTAATATCTCAATGAGATCATATAGGTATATATAAAGCAAATAAATTAGAAATATAAACTAGATATTTTAAGCAATTAATTTCATTTTTTAATAAGCCAGGTATTCTAGTTGCAATATATATTTATATTTAGAATAAGGTATCAATAAACTTTTGTATTTATTCCGATATAATACTTGTTATGCATGTGTGTTTACACACAAGTGGTTTAATTGAATTATAAGTTTGGTTAATTAGATGCAATATGTTTATTAATTTTTTTTTTTTTGCAAATCTAAAAGGATGGCATGAATTGTATAATACATCTTTTTCCAACCAACAAGGATGATGATCGGTTTTGAATATATACGATGATAATATTAATTATGAAATTTTGTAAAATAAGTCTAACATTATATTTGATTTTCTCTAATATTTTGTCGGCTTGAAACTATACAACTTTTACAAATTTTATGTTTATGATATCAATATAAAAACTTGCTATATATAATTATTTATCTATTTGAAGGACAAAGAAAGCTTGGTCAAAGAAAGCTAAAGGCATCCAAATATGTGGTTAACCCTTACATTTTACTAATTTTTTTATTTGTCCCTCAATACTTCAATATATTAAATTTACCTCTCAATTATTTCAATTATTTCTTATTTATCCTTACCGTTAACCCTTGCACAAGTTAATTAAATTTATATTTCTGATTATATCTTTGTTGTATTTCCTTTCTCCTGCACTCCATTGCTTCTTTCTTGATTTCTCCGCATGCATGTGTTTCATAAATATATTTTCTAATATGAAATTATGATAAAATACATGTACTTTTAATATTTTATTTGTTAGTAATTGTAACTCTACTTAATGTGTGTGTATTAATGTAAAATGTGCATATTTATAACATCTTTTATGCAAATAGCATAATTGTAACATATCATATTATCATGTTAGACCACTCCATGTTTGCAAAAGTCCTAAGCAAATCTACTTATTGAAATCTGGATGAGAAATATCCTTTGTTAAAATGATATGAGTATAGAATTTGAAGACTCAATCTCAATCTTTCTTTTAAAAAGAAAAATGTGACCCTATTATTTGATTCAACACGTCTCTTTAATTTGTGGAGTAATAAAAAAAAATTCTAACAATAATTAACTGTGATTAACTAGTTTTATAAATAAATAGAATAAGATAAACATAACTAAGATGTATTTAAATTTAATAAAGAGTACAATGGTAAACATAAAACAATTTTTTAGGATAAATAGAAAATTGACCCATGAATAAGAAGCAACTTAATGCAACAATTTATTATAAAATCAGAAATTATAAATTGTAATTTAAAGTAACTTCATTCTAAATAATAAAATTTTTTATTACTCAAAAGTAGTTTAATACATGATCTATAGTCAATTTTAGACTAAGTTATGAATCTTTATCTCATATTCTACGGTTTATTTTATAATAAGAAAGATTTCTATTCACATAAACAGCTTGCGTAATTTGAATAAAACTCACACTCTGCCCCAATTTAAATCTTAAACTGAAACATTGTCAAGCTATGTAATTTGCGTAATTTGTATGCATAAGAACCTTGTTGGAATCAACTAGACAAAAAACAAAATTAAGTAAGAGATATATCATCAGATTTTAATTAAATTTCAAATTACATGAACACCGTTATATTTATTATATCCCACAATTAAGTTTCACCGACACTCCTTATAATTCTCTACTGAGAAGAGTTGCAGTTGAACCATTTTGCATTTTTTTAACAAGTAAAACTCTGGTTAAAATGAAACATGTACCGCGTGTTCCTCCTAATTTTTTTTTTCAATTCTTGTCAAGACGTGTTTCTTTTGATTTCAGTTTCCTTTATGTTTCCTTTTATTTATTGGGAATTTTCACTTTTCAGGCATTAAATAAATTAGATAAAAATCAAGTCTTTAAGCAAAATAAATTAGAAAAATATGACTCACCTTAAGTTCCATAGGAAAGTCTTCCGTTTAATGCAAAGTGAAAATAGGTAAAAAAAAATGTGGGGGAGAAGTAGCTACAATGCTAGTTAAGTTTATCCATAATGTTACAAGGATCCGTGAATTATGTTAATAGGTTAGTCAAGTTAACATTTCTAAAAATCAACTAGAGATAATTCATGACGATCGGCTTTCAATTACCATTAGATTGGAAAGGAGCTAATGGAAAATTCATATACAAAAGGAAAACAATGTGTTGAGTTGTATTTGATTTTCTCTAATATTTTGTTTGCACGAAAACCGTATAACTTTTGCTCATTTTATGTTTATGGCATCAACATGCTTACTGTGTATAATTTTTTATATATTTGAAGTATAAGGGAACCTTAGTCACACAATTTTTACTCTCTTTTTTCATACAAGTTATATTAATCATGCTAAAAGCATTCAAATGAGGTGAAAAAAGTATGAATTTATGTAGATGCCTACAATTTTTACTCTCTTTTAGGAGGACGGTCTTTCTACAATTGTAATTAAAAAAAGAAAGACCCAAGGAATTTATGTAGATGCCTAGTAATTAATTACTAGCATGTCGTAATTCATAAAGTAAAGCAACATGTTTAAGTTTAGTAAATGAATTATATATGAAAATAATAAGTTACATACTTCAATTATCTAAATTCCTTAATCAGTCATTTTAACCTAAATGACAATTGATCTGACGTGTTTTTGTTGTCTTTTCTCTTTCATCTAAAGACGCACTTTGTGCATCACAATATTGGCCAACTCTGTCACATTATAAAACCACATATTTCTCTGACTTTGAACTATAGATAGATAATGCGTATTTTTTAACCGCGTAAAATGCTCTAACCCCATTGAGATTGGTTACCAATTAAAGAAGGAATATGATTAATTATACCCTAAACTTGCACTTAAACATCCTATACTTGCACTTAAACCTCGGATAGATATCCTCCCAGGTACCTGACTCAAGCAAATTGCAACGGCCGGCCCAGATTATTTCTGGGCCAAACTCAATCCGGTGCCTATTGAGACTGTAGGGGATCTGTTTTGAGATTCATGCCATGTTAAATGGACCGTCCGATTATAATTTTCCTCAATCAGGTAACCTGAGGTGATGTGAATTCCTTAAACCTCCTGCAATGCTACTAGTATGATTTAATATTGTGGTAAATCTAACAAAACCAAAAGCTTTAGCAAAGTCTGGGCCTCCAAAAGAGTTCCTTTATAATGGGCCGGAACAGCTAAGCTATTTAGGCATTTTAAGTTCTCTTATAAAGTTTTACATTCCAATAATGTCTTTTTATATAGGGTTGTAAATGAAGTGAATTCAGAGCAGATAATGTTAATATTAAATTTGCATCCGCTTTTTAATAAGCAGATACGAATACAAATACGGATAGTCAATTGATGTCAAAAATTTAAAACCAAATTTGTTTTGAACAGATACAAATACAAAGTTAGCGGATAATCCACAAATACATATTCGAATACGGATAAAAAACAAATAATTCTCGAATAATCGAGTAATATGAAATTTAAGATACAAATACTAATTAACAAAATTCAAATATGTTAATAATTTAAGTTAGTAATTTGTTAAAAAAAATCCTTTATATCTTCTCATAACAATGTTCAAGTTATTTCCGGCCTATGAGAATATATTGCTACTATCCTATTACATATAAACTAGCTGCTTTTACAGAACATATATACTGAAATACAATTTACCATAAGTTAGAAAAATAAAAGAAGAAGAAAATTAGAACCTACAATTTGCACTCAAACCCTTTCTCATTTACCATCTGCCCCAATTTCATCAGGCCATGCAACCAATTTTGAACCCTAGATAGGGTTTCAACCTCAGCCAAGAACTCCCTCTCTATCTGACAGAAATCACCGGAAAGACATTTGATTGCGACCCGCTTGCCACCGGGTAGAGTTCCTTTATAAACCAACCCGAACCCGCCACACCCAACAATTAACCCTTGGTCAAAATTATTTGTTGATTTTAATATATTGTCAATAGTCAACTCCTTGCCAGCATCTTTGTTTTCTGACGAGCTGTCGTCGGCATTAGCAACTGCCTTAGAGTTTCACTCTTGAACCTGCTACTACGCCAATTCCTATACCAATTACTAGACCGATAATCACGCCCTTGTTTTTGCTCTTCTTAGTAGATTGCAACTCTGACGTGTCGTTCACCTGGTGGCATTGATTGAAGTAGGACCCGCAAAGACCGGGGTTTCCCTCAAAATAGTCAGGTGGAAAGGTCGAAAACTGGCCTCCAATTGGGATTTCACCAGTTAGGTTATTATATGCCACGTCAAATTTTGACAGGAAGTTTAGCTTGGTAAGAGAAGCCGGTATTGCACCGATAAGGTCATTGTGACTCAAATCCAAGGTCTCTAGGCTAGACATACCCGACAAGTTATTGGGTATTGTACCAGTTAAGTTGTTGTAACTCAGATCTAGCACTAGAAGTCCTCTGAGTTCGCCGAAATCAGGTGAAATGGGCCCCACTAGTTTGTTGTGGGACATACTCAGAGAAGGCGGAAAGCTACTCACGTGGTTGTATTGGAGCGTATTACTGGTTGAGTTTCTCCGCCAAAAGAAAGGAAATTCCACAATGGATGCTCTCTGTTTCGCGGAGTTACTGAAGAGCATCAGGCTCTTCATTTGTGTCAGGCTGGCAGGGATCTCTCCATTTAAAGAGTTATTGGAGATGTCCAGGTAGAACAGATGGTCGAAATTTCCCAGCCAGGGAGGAACCGTACCAGTCAACTGGTTCCAAGATATATCCAACACATTCAATTTGTTTAAATTTGCGAACCAAGGCGGGATATAACCCTGAAGTGCACAATTTGCCATGACAAACACCTCTAGGTTTATAAACCCGTTAATCCCATCTGACGGCATAGTTTCACCACCGTGAAAACTTTTTGTCAGAACAAGGATTGTAAGATTCGGCAAGTTTTGTAGAATTTGCAGTGCTCGGGCTAGGTTAGAGAATTTATTACCAGAAAGCGACAGGTAATTGATTGATGTGAAATTAACAAAACTCAATGGGATCTCGCCTACTAGGTTATTTCTTGCAAGGCTTAGGGTTTTCATTTGTTTACATTCCGGGAGGTTGTAAGGGATTTTACCATTGAAGAAATTGGTACCGAGAGCAAGTGTATTTAGTCTTGACAAAGATGAGAAATTGAGATTAATATCACCAATCAGAGAATTATTTCTCAAGCTAAGAACTTTGAGTGCGGAACAGTTTGACAAAGACAGCGGCAAAAGGCCGCTGAATGTGTTAGATGAGGCGCACAGAGATTCTAGCTTTTTGAGTTTGTCAAACACATCAGGTATCGTACCAGTGAAATTATTGTCTGAAAGATCGATCTCTACTAGACTAGCAAGGTTACCGAATTTGGGGCTTAGCGTACCAGTAAGTGAGTTCCTCTGCAAGTTCAGTTTGGTGAGATTCAAGAGGTTAAACAGATCATCTGGTAGTGTACCAGTGAGACCATTCATGTCAAGTGAAAGTTCAGTGAGACTGGTACAGTTGGCGTAGCCAGTCGGGAAACTTCCATTAAACTGATTGAATGATATATCGAAAAACTGAATTGAAGGGAGGTTTAAGCTTGAAGAAATAGCACCAGAGAAGGAATTCAGGCTGAGGTTAAGCGATTTGAGTTGCGGTAACTGGAAAAGAGTTGATGGGACAGTGCCATAAAAGGAATTGTTAGAGAGATCAATGTACTTGAGTCGATCAAACCCGGTAAAGGAATCATAGAGAATTCCTTTCAAGCTCTTATTCGAGAGAAAAATCCCGCTTACTCTCGACCCAACAACAGAATTAAGAGAATCGCACCTGACACCAACCCAGTTGCAACAATCCGACGAGGAATCGTTGAAGCTCCAATCAAGCACTGCCTTTGATTCGAGACCATCGTAGAAGCTACGGAGAGAACTCAAATCGCCTGAATTGCAGCTGTGGTTATGAGAATTGATGAGTTTCACACGGACAAGTAGGAGAGAGGAAATGAACGACAGAATGTAATAAAGGTGGCATCTTTGGTTCGATTTCTTTCTCATTCAGTTGAGATGCCCAAGACGAGGTTTTGGCGAGAGAGAAAGAGAGAGGTGGTAGGGAAGAAGACGAAGGAACCAAAGCAATATAGGACAGAGAGAGAGAGAGAGAGAGGAAAATCAATAGAGAGAGTCAAGGTGACTGTTAGCATCTCCCTCCCATAATTGACTGAACACTCACTCTTTCTTTGAAGTTTCTTCTTTGACCCATGATTCTATAAAAAATGCTCTTCAATGTATTTTGACATTTAAATATTAGATATATTTTTATTTCAAAATTTATTTCGGATTCACGTGCTAGTGATTTTAGGAGCAGAAATTTGGAGATTCAATTTCCGATTTGAAGTTGTACACATATTGGTGAATTCGTATCATCTGTATTAACTCAAAAAATAATCTTTTGAGTTAATAAATCTGAACCGTTCAATGTGCATTAAAATTCTGCATTAAAATCTGTACAAACTCAAAATTAAACTTGGCAATACGCTTTCATGCATGAGAGCTAACCGAAAGAAATATCATTATGTGATATATGTCATTGGATTTTGATTTTTCCTGTCTCTTTCTCTCATGTTTTTGATAATTTGTTATCTTTACAATTAATCTAATTTTTTTTTTTGTATTTGCAAATGAGAACCAACTTTTATCGTACTTGTTTATATGAAGTGGGTGACTAATACGCTTCATCAATTTGAAATTCAAAAATTACTTTGTATTGCAATTGCTATCTTAAATTTGTCGGTAAAACCAAGTACAATTGAATAATTAATTTATGATAGAGTATAAGATATTTGGAAAATTGTATATATTAGAAACTTAAGTTGCAAGTTCGTAATTCAGAAGAGATAATTTTTTGTAAATCTTAAATAGTTAGATTGTTTATCTCCAACTTTTATTAAAAAAAAGTCAATGTATTAAAAACTTAACTAAATTATGTTAAGCTGTTGTAACAGAAAATGTACAAGGTGTCCAAGATTTATAAATATCTTCAATTATAATACAGAAATCATAAGAAAATATAAATATTTAATTTCAATCTCTACTTCTCTCTATCTTAGAAATTATGAATTTATATACATATGAAGTATTACATATTTTAGAAATTATGCTCTATATTCTATCTTATTGCTGCTTATATAAAAAAATCATTACTCTAGAAATAAGCCTCTACTATTCTCTATTATAGTCTAAAATCTAAAATTTATATCTATTCCTCTAACTAATTAATACTCTAGCTATTACTAAGTTATGAATATGTCACTCATATTTTGTAGTGTATCGTAAAATCATGATTAATTATATTTGCGTAATTATTTGCATAATTGCTTCATATAATCATATGTGCCGACACGTTTCTTGAGATTCTTCATGTTTTTTCACTTATTTCTTGATATTCTTGATTTTTTATAGAGTTAGGCTTCAGTACAATAATTGATGCATCCCTTGCCACAACCATTTGTGTTGTAATTCAGCAGGAGCAGCAACAATAACAATCATAATATCAAAAGGCACAGATCAAGATTAAGCCAACAATTGTGCAACTTATCCTTCACCTTCATCGCCGATCTCGTTAGCTGATATTTTTTTAGGATTTTCTATTAGACTGAGTTTGAAAATTTTAAAAATTTCTTGGTTTCTTTCTTGATTTGATATTACTTATTCTGATTGGATCATAAAATTGGATAAAAGACGAACTAAGTTTATTAAAAAACTATTTTTTTGACAAATCAAGAAGGAAATAAAACTAGAAATCTCTTTTTAACTAAAGAAAAATATACATTGTTTCGAATATATAAATAAATTTTATAGAAATTAACTTTCTTTGTAAATAGAATTGGCATTACATTTGATTTTCTCTAATATTTTGTTGGCAGAAAAAACGAACAAAATTTTTACTAATTTTATTTTTGTGATATCAACATAAGAGATTGATATATATATAATTATTTATCTATTCGAAGTACAAAGAAAGTTTGGTCACACAATTTTTATTTTTATTTTCATATATAAGGTGTGCATGTTAGATTAATCATGCTAAAGGCATCCAAATTAGTGGAAACAAGTATGAATAAGAATCAGCTTAATACAATAATTTATTATTAAAAAGAAAATAATAAATTGTATTTCAACATTTCGACATAACTTGCGCTTTAATTAGAAAATATTTTTTACTCAAAAAGTAGTTAGTATATTATCAATAGATATTCATTTCAGACTAAAGTTATGAATCTGTAACTCATATTTTATTGTTTATTGTATAATCAGAAGGATTTATATCTGCATAAAGAAATTGTTTGCCTAATTTCAAATCTAAACTCAATAATTATATTCAGCCTAATTAAATTCTAAACTTCACGGTTTTGCACAATCCACATTCTTAAACATCTTTTGTCAACTAAATATAACATATACCTCATATTTTGACATCTCTACGAGGAGGGTTCAAATTCCTTGTTTCTTTAATGTCTCATCGTGTCTCATATACTACAAAACTGTGTCACTATTTGCGAAGGTAAAAATACTTTTTGCCGACAGTATCTTCACGGATACTCCTGTTGGTATTACCGATACGCTAAAAAATAGCACTCGGTGTACCCTCGCGAATAGTCACTTTTTACCCTCACGGATAGTGGTCTATTTTTGTAGTGATTTATTATATCCTATATGTTCATTTTCAAAGTTCAAGATGTCGATACGAATTGTTCAACATGATATCCATATTAAAATATACTTGGAGACCAAATTTTATATTTTTTGAAAAAAAAAAATTACTATTTTTTAGATAGGTACAAAATTATTGTTTTTGGATGGTCCAAAAACATCGATTTTGTACTTATCTTGAAAAAAGTAAAAAAAATTGAAAAATATAAAATTTGGTATATATATTCACCACTATAAGCCTTATAATTGAAAATTGGGATGAATTTTAGTTGCTTTATAGAAAAAAAAAAGATACAATATCCCTCTTTGTAGAGAGTTTGTGTCCTTGCATCAAAAGAGATATGCAAGTTATATTCAAACATTAGACTTGGTAATATTTGATAAAATTAGACTTGGCAATATGCTTTCATGCATGAGAGCTAACCGAAAGAAATATCATTATGTGATATGTCATTGGATTTTGATTTTTCCTCTCTCTCATGTTTTTGACAATTTGTTATCTTTACAATTAATCTAAATTGTTTTTTGTATTTGCAAATGAGAACCAACTTTCCTTGTACTTGTTTATAAGCCAGCAATCAAACCTCCAATTTTATTTATGTATTTTAATTGAATTCAATAACCTAACAGAAAGATTTTAGTGCTTTTGTGGAATGTGAGGCACTAATTTTACATGTATCTAATCTCTCCCTATTTTTATGTTTTTTTTTTTTTGTAGAGGATGGTCTTTCTACAATAATAATTAAAGAGGAATTAAGGTTTTCCTCCTTGTGCTGTTTATGTAGAGGCCAAGTAATTACTAGCATGTCGTAATTTATATGAAGTAACATGTTTAAGATTAGGAAATATATTATGAAAATAGTAAGAAAGGTAAGACAACAAGTTTAGTTTACTTTTGACATGATGTGGTAATAATTTTATTTAGAACAAATCAAGAGATGAATTTTTTTTTTTGTAGTACATGTAATGTCGTAATGTCGGAGATGGTTCTGAAAGCGGATCGATCGGTTGAAGTAACATGCAATCGATCAAGAAAGAGCTCTAAGAGTATCTACATCCCAGCAACTTAAATGAGTTTCTAAATAACTATTAATCATTTTTTAGAAATTCAAGTCTCTAAAGTTTCTAACTCTCACATTCCTGAAATTAATTTTAGAGTTTCTATTAAGTCACGTTAGCAAAAATTAAAAAAGAGAAATAATTTGAGCCAATCATTTGACTAACATAGAGTTTATAAACAGTTTCTTAATAAAAAAACTTTACTGCATATATAGTTTCTAAATAAGAAACTCACCCACATTTCTGAAACTGAATTAGAAATTGCTACATCAGATAGAAACTCTAATAATATCAGGAATATAGATGCTCTAATGACTTCCGTAGTAGACACACAAATTGCATTGTGTTAGCTTTTATTTATTGTTGATTTTAGTATATTTTTAATTTAATTGTGTTAGCTTGTCTATGTTTATGTTGCCGGTGCAGTGTTAAATTTTGAATCTTTGGTTTCTACTTCCTAATGAAACTGATGGTAATTAATAATTGCCGAATGCTGAGAACCAAAATGCATTATTATTTAACGAAGATATGGTAAAATTTGAATTTTAGTGGTTTTTTTTAATGAAATGGGGGCAGGTTACATGTGTCACGGTGGTTATAGTACGGGTTCTTAAAATATGAATTGCGAGAGACATTTTATATGATCAAACACTAGGGCTTATAAAAAAAATCAATGACTTCATAATAATCTGTAGGAAAAGAAGGATAAATTTATCCCATTTCAGATTTATTCGAATAATTAGATATACCGTGGGCAGTGTTGTTAAATGCGACCGCATGGACCGCATATGCGTATGCAGTCAAAAACTGTATGAAGGTCTTCATGCAGTCTCATATATGCAGTTTTGCATATACAACCATATATGCAGTCCATACAGACCACATACAAACCACATTATATCATGCAGTCCATACAAATGTTTATTTTTATTAAATAAAATTAATTCCAAGTTCTGATCAAACATTTATTAATAAAACATAGGATCAGATATGCAGTAAAATCCGGATCCAATTCTTTATACTTATCCGACACAAGTCCAGTTAAGTGAAGCTTCTCATAGTACATGCAGTTTCTTTTATATGCTCTAAAAAAGTTTCTTTCTTTTATTTTTAAGAGTTGGAACTAAAGAGTGTTATGATACCGGTTACTCCAGACGGACGCTCTAGGTGAAATTCACGTGAATTTTAATTAGTGTTTACATTATTTTATTACTAATTTCGGCCGAAGAATTTGAGGAACTAAATTTATAGCCCATTATTGGCTATTGGCTACAAAAGACTTCGAATTAAAGCAACTGCATTTATGACCTCCTATTATTTTATTACTAATTTCGGCTGAAGGATTTGAGGAGCTAAATTTATGACCCATTATTGGCTATTGGCTACAAAAGATTTCGAATTAAAGCAACTGCATTTATGATCTATTGGCTACAAGGGACTTTTTCTCGAGCCGGGCCGAATATTAGAATGAATAAGTTTAATCTAGACTAAGATGTTACAAAGTCCGAACCTAGTTGGACTCTTTTTAAATGTTTTTTCAATGAGATGGGTTGGACCGAGTTTGAGATAAAGCCCAATCACTCAAGAATTTGTAAACCCTAACATTTATAAACTGTCGAGGCTGTAGAATTTTCTTCCATATTTTCAATAGTGTCTGCGCGAAAAGAGAGAGCGAGAGAGAAGCTTATACTCATTTTTAATTTGAGTTAAATATATGATATTATATTTGATTTTCTCTAATATTTTGTTGGCACAAAACTATACAACTTATATTCATTTTATTTTTATGATATCAACATAACATAAGAGCTTGCTATATATATAATTATTTATCTATTAGAAATGTAAGAGAGTTAAGCTTGGTGATCACACGGATTTCATTTTTTTTTCACATATAAGTTGTGCATGCTAGATTAATCATGTTAAAGGTATCCAAATGAGTGGAACAAAGTATGAATAAGAAGCAACTTAATGCAACAATTTATTATTAAACCATTAATAATAAATTGTAGTACAAAATCAACGTAACTTATTTTACTCAAAATTTGTTTAGTAAAGTTATGAAACCGTGACTCATATTATATAGTTTATTTTATAATTTATATCCGCGTAAAAAGATTGGTCGCGTAATTGTTTCATATCACCATATGGGCCGAGTATAAATTTTTTACAAATTCATTATTTTCTGTATTAAGCCCTCGAATTATTTTATTCAACTCCTTAAATTATTTTATTTCGTTCAATGAAGCCCTTTTTCTCAGCTTATTGACAATATTTTGATGGGTGAATGCAAAAAAAAAATTACATTATAGTATACCAATATAAACTTTTAAAATAGACAATTGACTTATAAAAATACCATAATATCTAATATTCTCATAAAAACTTAACATTATTTTTTATATCATTTTTAAATTATTTAATATTTATTTAATTATGGTAAAAATTATACTGATCAATATACCCTTAGGTTCTAAATGAAGGCGCCTATTGAGTTTTCGTAACATATTAGAATTTACATGACCATGGAATGAAAAAAAAAATTCTCCTTAATATTTCCTTGGGTCTATTAGTCTTCTTCCTTCGATCAAGGTATAGGGGTATTCATTAGTTCAGTTCACTTCAAACCGAAATAAAATATGCAAATTAAAGTTCTATTTGGTTTTTAAATTTTGGTCCAAAATGAAATAAAATAGGCAAATTAAGAACCGAACCGAACAAACCGAAGTAAATTCTGATTTGTTCGGTTGAACCGAAATTGGATATTATATATGAAACTTTTCAAGCATTAAATATATTAGATAAAAGTCAAGTCTTAAGAAAAATAAATTAGAACAATATGACTCACTTAAGTTCCATATATAAGGAGGTATACCGTTTGATTCAAAATGAAAATACTTAAAAAAAGAGAGAGAAAGGAGTAGCTACAATGCTAGTTAAGTTTATCCATAATGTTACAAGGATCCGTGAATTATGTTAATAGGTTAGTCAAGTAATAACTTCTGAAAATCAACTAGAGATAATTCATGACGATCGGCTTTCAATTACCATTAGATTGGAAAGGAGCTAATGGAAAATTTATATACAAAAGGAAAACAATGTGTTGAGTTGTATTTGATTTTCTCTAATATTTTGTTTGCACAAAATTATATAACTTTTACTCATTGTATGTTTATGGCATCACATGCTTACTGTGTATAATTATTTATCTATTTGAAGTATAAGGTAACCTTAGTCACACAATTTTTACTCTTTTTTCATTCAAATGAGATGAAAAAAGTATGAATAAGAAGCAACTTAATGCAACATTTTATTATTAAACAAGAAATTCTAAATTGTAGTTTAATCATGCATGATTTGCACTTATTTTTACTCAAAAGTACTTTAGTACATGATCTATATAACATAGTAATTTCAGAAGTTACGAATCCATAACTCATATTATATAGATTGAAGAAAACAATAGTGACGTGAGAATATTGAGATATTGAGGTGGTAATTAAAAAAATTTCGGTAGAAGATGCCAGTGGTTTTCTTACTTGTTTAAAAAAAGAATAAAAAAAGATGTTGCAAAAAATATGGCAAATTAATTATTGTCAATTCACGTAAGTAAACCCAACTACTAATACTAGCTGAGACGAAAGAGGAGGTAGTACGGTTGGCTAGAAAAATAATTTTAAGACGGTTGGTTACTCAAAGGTTGAGAGTTTGATTCTCTCTCATGATTTCACAACTTCTGCAAAGATTTAGAAAAAATATATACTAGCTAATAGTGATCTTATCTAATACCAAATTTTATTTCAATCTAATATGAAAGACCCAGTGGCTCCTTACTAATTGACTTATTTTTTTTTTTTTTGCCAAGACAATATGACATAAAAACAATGCTCCATACTTGTTTATAAGCCAGCAATCAATTCTTTAATTTTATTTATGTGTTTTAATTGAATTCAATAGCCCAACAGGAAGATTTTTGTGTTTTTGTGAAATGTGAGGCAGTAAGTGCATGTATCTATCTGCCCCTTATTTTTTTAATGTTTTAAGTGTTTTTTTTTTAGGATGGTTATTCTACAATTGTAATTAAAGAAAGAAAGACACAATGAATTAAGACTTTCCTCCTTGTCCTTGTGCTGTTTATGTAGAGGCCAAGTAATTACCAGCATGTCGTAATTTATATAGCAAAGTAACATGTTCAAGTTAAGGAAATGGATTATGAAAATAATTTATAAGCAAGACATGACAACAAGTTTACTTTAGTTTTGACATGATGTGATATTTATTTTATTTAGAACTAATCAAGAGGTGGTTTTTTTTTTTTGTAGTATATGTAATGTCGTAATGTCGGAAATGACTCTCAAAGTGGATTCGTCGAAGTAACACATGAAATCAATCAAGAAAGATATTGTATGTGTGGAACCATTTTGATGAAGTAGGAAAAAAAAACAAAAAGTGCTAATTACTTCCATTTTGCATGTGTGGAACCATTTTGCTTTTTTATTTTTATTAATCAATATATTTATAAATATTATAAAAAAAAGTCAAACAACTCAGAATATTTACAAAATATTTTCAAACAGTTTTACACATGTGATGAAATTATTATTTAATATTAGACACAACATGTGGAATTTGAATTATATATGACACTGCTTGGGATCTGACTTGGCAGAGGATAGATTTGGTACCGATGATTATGATCAGATGGCTCCTAGTTATTATTGATTTTAGTATATTTGGATTTAATTGTATTATAGTTTGTCTATAATACAATTAATTTAAGGTCTAATGCTACCTTGTAAACCCTAGCCTTATATACTACATGCAATCTAGGTTAATCTTTCTGCAAATAGAAGAAAAAATTATTTGACCTGAATATTGATACGAGATTTTATTGTTTTTTTATTAAGCTGGGCCGAGTTTGAACTGAAATCTGATGTTTGATTTTCTCTAATATTTTACTGACACAAAACTGTTAGTCTACTCATTTTATGCTTGTGATATCAATATAAGAGCTTGCTATATATAAGTATTCATCTATTTGAAGTGTAAGGAAAATTGGTCACACGAATTTTACTTTTTTTTTTCACATATAAGTTATGCATGCTGGATTAATCATGCTAAAGGTATTCAAATGAGTGGAAAAAAGTATGAATAAGAAGCAGCTTAATGCAACAATTTATTATTAATTAAACAAGAAATTCTAAATTGTAATTCAATGAACAATAATTTGCACTCTTAAGTTAGAAAATATTTTTTACTCAAATGTAGTTTAGTACATGATCTATAGATCATAGTCATTTCAAATCCATAACTTATATTATATAGTTTATTGTGTAATTTATATCTTTGTAAAAAGATTGTTCGCCTAATTAATTTAGAGATAATTTGAGATACATTTTGAGGATTCTGTATTGGGCCTTTAAATGTTCATATTTTTCTAGTATTATGTATCACCCTTCTTCTCAGTTTAGTGTCACTTAATTAATTATTTCAATTCAATTAGACAATATCGCCGAAAGTAATATAATTAATTTTGATATTAGTATGCCAAAACGGCTGCGTAATTCTTTGCTTTTTGTCTTTTTAAACATATGACACTCATGGATCATTCTTGATGTAGGGGTGTTCATCGGTTCGGTTCAGTTCAAAACGAATTAAAATAAGCAAATTAAAGTTTTATTCGGTTTTCAAAAATCAAACTGAACCGAATCAAAATAGAATAAGAAACGAACCGAACAAACCGAAGTAAATTTTGGTTTGTTCGGTTGAAACGAAATATAATTTTAATCATACAAATATTTTTTTTTGTTAATTTTTTGAATTATTGTAAACATAGATTTAAAATTTTGTTTTGTTTGGTTTCAAAACCGTTTAAACCGTTTCAAACAATATACAATATGTCGTAATTTTTTATTTTTCATTTTTTGGTTCGGACTAGAGATAAGTTTATAAATTTTGGTCGGTTTAGTTTAACCGGTTTTGAAAGTTATAAACTGAACTGAACCATTAAAGCGGTTTTAAAAAATGAACCGAACCGTTTAAACCAAACTTTTAGGTTCGATTTTAAAACTGATTAAACCAGACCCGATGAACACCCCTTAGGTGTATGAGATGATTATTTCACTTTCTTTATAACAATAACAAAAAAAACTTGATATATATTGATTAAAAATTCCCGAAATTATTTACCATCTCTGTAAATAACTATTCAAGAAAATAATTTATTTGTTTTATGTTGCCTATAGTTTAAGCTCAGTAGAGAAAATAGAGTGAGCCTATGGTGCTATGCATAGCAAGGATGGCTAGTGTACTACGGCTCAATATGGTACTTTTTAAAATCCTAATGGTCGATCCAACCGTTCAATGTGATAACCATATGAATATGTATTTGCAAACTAAATTTTATATTTTTTCGAATTTTTTTACTATTTTTTAAGATAGGTAGAAAAATCAGTGTTTTCTGAAAATTCTGAATCATCAAAATTCTACCTATTTTAAAAAATAGTAAAAAAATTCGAAAAAATATAAAATTTAGTTTGCAAGTACATATTCATATGATTATCACATTGAACGGTTGGATCGACCGTTAGGATTTTAAAAAGTACCATATTGAGCCGTAGTACACTAGTCATCCTTGCTATGCATAGCACCATAGGCTCACTCGAGAAAATATATTTATTTGCTGTGGTTATTTTTTATTAATGATTCTAAAATGGTATAGAAGGATTTACGCTTTATTCACCGTAAATTAAGGGAGTTCATATAGATTTTTTTTTTTTAAATAATTGCCACTACTTATTTGACATTGTTCATAGAGGAGGGTTCAAATGCCTTCATTTTTTGTGCCTCCACCATGCCTCCATTTTTTAAAACTTTAATAACTCAAATTTTAAAACTTACAAGTCAAAAATAAAACTGTTGGATATGATCTACATCATTTTATCAATGTGCTCATAAAAAAATATCACATTTTGATTTTGTTTTTATGTGAATCAATAAGTTGAAAAATCAATGTCTAGAAATTATCCACATTAATACGTTTTTTACAAGCTCTTGATGACAACTAAAACAAAATTGAAATGTCATAATTTTTTATACGTATATAGATAAAATGATATAGATCATATTCAACGGTTTTATTTTGACTTTTAAGTTTCAAATTTTGAGTTTTTAAAGTTTTTAAAAATGGAGGCATGGAGGAGGCATGAAAAATGGAGGCATTTGAACCCTCCTCTTGTTCATATAATACACGAAATTTTGTTATGTATATTTGATGTACACTGTGTAGCGGATTATAGATTACTGACAATATGATGCTAGGTGATTAAAAAAAAAAATAACATTTTTGTATACAAATATTTTTAAACTATTCGGTTGATAATACGCTTAAATTTTCTTTTTCCATCACAAACAGCTTTATCATTTCAAAATTAAAGAAGAAAAATAATGATAATTTGCTATCATTATTTATTAAATTACAGGTAACAAAAAAATTGAAGGCATGACATTTTTTTATTATATAATTATTGAAAATAATTGCTTTGTACTTGAGTAAATGATCTCATCTCGTAAAAAAAAATATTCGGCATCATACCCAATGCGATGAAATGTCAATTAAAAAAAAATTCCATGCACATTTATGTCCTTCCTTGAAGATTCCAAACTTTGTAAAATTCATTAATTGTTTGGCACTGATCTAATTATTCATAAAAGAGTAAAATTTGCATTAATTATTTGTAGATTTTGATTGTTAAATATAATAAAGAGTACAATTGTAAATAGAAAACTGAACAAACTTTTGAGGATAAATAGAAAATAAACTCATAAATAAGAGCAACTTAATACAATAATTTATTATAAAATCATACATTCTTATTAGAATTGAGTTTGAGTAGGTAGGACAAGTTTTTTCATTGAACCAGATTAAATATTGAGCTGAACAAAGTCAAGCTGAGTTGGGCCGAATTTAATCTGTGATCCGTTTACTAGAAGACCTAAATCCTAACCCTTATATTATCTTCGGGTAGATAGGTTTCTCTTTCATTTCTCCATGACGATGCCCGCACGAGAGCAGTAGAGAGAGAAAGAGAGAGAGAGCGATAGAGGGAAGCTTATACGCACTATGGTATGACATTATATTTGATTTTTTCTAATATTTTATTGTCACGAAACTATACAATTTATACTCATTTTATGTTTATGGTATAAACATAACATAAGAGTTTGCTATATATATATATATATATAATTATTTATCTATTAGAAATGTAAGGGAAGCTTGGTGATCACACGGATTTCATTTTTTTTCACATATAAGTTGTGCATGCTGGATTAATCATGTTGAAGGTATCCAAATGAGTGGAAAAAAGTATGAATAAGAAGCAACTTAATGCAACAATTTATTATTAAACCATAAATAATAAATTGTAGTACAAAATCAACGTAACTTATTGCACCAAGTGAGAAAATATTTTTACTCAAAATTTGTTTAGTAAAGTTATGAAACCGTGACTCACATATATTTTTTGCAAAATTCATTATTTTCTGTATTAAGCCCTCGAATTATTTTATTCAACTCCTTAAATTATTTTATTTCGTTCAATGAAGCCCTTTTTCTCAGCTTATTGACAATATTTTGATGGGTGAATTAAAAAAAAAAATACATTATAGTATACCTATATAAACTTTTAAAATAGACAATTTACTCATAAAAATACCATAATATCTAGTATCCTCATAAAAACTTAACATTATTTTTTCTATCATTTTTAAATTATTTAATATTTATTTAATTATAGTAAAAATTATACTGATCAATATACCCTTAGGTTCTAAATGAAGGTGTCCATTGAGTTTTTGTAACATATTAGAATTTACATGACCATGGAATAAAAAAAAAAGAGTTCTCCTTAATATTTCCTTCGGTCTATTAGTCTTCTTCCTTCGAGCAAGGCATAGGGGTATTCATCAGTTCAGTTCAGTTCAAACCGAAATAAAATATGCAAATCAAAGTTCTATTTGGTTTTTAAATTTCGGTCCAAACCGAAATAAAATAGGCAAATTAAGAACCGAACCGAACAAACCGAAGTAAATTCTGGTTTTCGGTTGAACCGAAATTGGATATTAATCATAAAAATATATTTTTTATTTTTTAAAGATAGACTTAAAATTATTGTTTGGTTCGGTTTAACCGGTTTTAAATTGAACCAAGCAATATGCATTATGTCTTTTTTATTTTGAATTTTTCTAAAAGTTTGGTTCGAACGGGTGATGGTTTAAATTTTTTTTATTGGTTCGGTCTAACATGTTTTAAAATTTTCTAAACTGCACGGAACCGAACTACTAAACCGGTTTTAAAATACTTTTATGTGATAAAATACTTTTTACTCAAAAGTAGTTTAGTACATGAATTATAGTCATTTTAGACTAAGTTATGAATCAATATCTCGTATTTTACGGTTTATTTTATAATAACATAGATTTATATACGCATAAAAAGTTTTTGCCTAATTTGAGTAAAACTCAAACTCTGTCCCATTTCAAATCTAAAACTTGAAAGGTCAAGCTGCGTAATTTGCGTAATTAATTTGTAGCATAAGAGCTTTATTGGAATCAACTAAACAAAAAAATAAAAATAATAAATATATCATCAGAATTTAAATAAAGTTCAGATTACATGAACACCGTTATATTTATTATAACCCATAATTAACTTTCATCAATATACCTTATATTTTTCTACTGAGATCAGTTGCAGTTGAACCATCTTGCATTGTTTTTAACAAGTAAAAATCTGGTTATAATGAAACAATGTATTGTGTTTCTTTTATTTTTTTTCTTATAATTCTTGATCGTGACTGTCAAGACATGGTCCTCCTAATTTTAGGTTCCTTTATTTTTTTTATTTGGTCTGCGGGAACTTTTACCTTTTCAAGCATTAAATATATTAGATAAAAATCAAGTCTTAAGAAAAATAAATTAGAACAATATGACTCACTTAAATTCCTTATATAAGGACACTACAACAAAAAAGAGTATTTGCGACCGGTATCCGCGACCGGTGTTTCGCCGGTCGCTGAAACCTATTTTTTTAAAATAAAATAAAAATTTACGAAAATTATTGGCGACCAATTGTTTCAGCGACCGGATCAGCGACCGGCGAAAACACCGGTCGCTGAAAGTTCGGGGCGTAAAAAAAAAAAAAGCGCCAGATCCCTCTTTCTCCGCGCCACCCCTCTCTTCTCCTCCGACCCCTCTCTTTTCCACCCATTCCTCTTTCTCTCCGCTCCCTTTCTCTCTGTCTCTCTTCCTCCACCTCTTTCTCTCCGCTCCCTTTCTCTCTGTCTCTCTTCCTCCACTCTCCGAAAATTGTCCACTCTCCCCTCACTCAAATTCTCTAGAATCCTCTCCAATCCATGGGAGATCACCGGGCCTTGCGTACATCCAGAGTACCGCGACGCCGTACCTCTAGCCGTAGAGTACCGCCGACACTGCCCCGTCAACGCTGCCGCCCAGGCGATAATCCCCACATCCGACCCCGAGACGATGATCTACAGCACACGACCCCGAGGCGATAGTCCCCACATCCGCCGACACTGCCCCGCCAACGCCGCCGCCCAGCCGAAAAGACCGAGTTTCAGTTCCCTCCCGTGTATCTCACCAAGAAGATTGAAGAGGATTACGACGCCTGTGGTGGCGGTTATTAGAAGTGAGGTAAGGCTGTTGATTTACTGGTACGCGTTTTTACTGGAAACAAAAAACATTTTCTTCATTGATATCTATACAATTAAAAAGAAACATAGAGAAAGAAGAAGTAAAAAAAAGAGCTGCTAACTAATTGACATATGGTTTTTTGTTTCCTCTGCAGATTACAGCTTCATTATTTGAATATACATGGAATTTCTGGAAGGGAGATGTGCAAACTATTTTACAAAATTTCTCAGCTCTTTCGCAATGTAGAAACATTGATTCCCTTTTGTCAAGTGACCTTGTTTTGATTGCTGACAGGTGGTTTTATGGTTTAAAAGTTGTCAGGCAATTAATCATTTCAGGTTATGAATCTGACAGAACTTCTGCTCAGGTAGAAGGACATGAATTTCTTACTGTCATTATAGCAATACTCCATTTTATAACAATGTAGGTCTAGTGCATTGGATAACTCAATTTTTGTATTTCTATTAGGAGGTCTGGCAGGTGAAAGAAGTTTGCCCTACACTTTTGAGTGCAATTCAATCCTTTCTGCCTTATTGTAAGTTACTTCTGCTTTCAATTTTAACATTATGAAATCCATGACACCATAACTTCTAAATGCAAGTTAATCCTGTTGTGATCCGAAAGTAATTTGGTATTGCTATGTTGGTTATGTCCTTTTAGTTTTAGTTATTAGTTTTCACTTTTGGATTTATTACTCTCAATGTTGTGATTTTATTAGGATACATGATGGAGATAGTTTGATTATTTCTAATACTGTTAACTATAAAACCCCCTTTTTTAAGATGCTTTGGGTGATTATAAGTCATAACCACTTGGTCCACTTATTTGGTTTATTCTAATCCACTGGTAATCCCCTCTCTCTTCCACTTATTTGGTTTATTCTACTTCTTTCTTTGTTATTTATAAACCTATACAGTAGTTATAATCCAAGGATTTATAGTAAAATAAAAAGAACTAAGGGCAAAATAAGTATATAAAAGGGGTTTTCTGTAAAAGGAGCTATGTCAGAACCATTGAATCCATGACCTTCATAGTTGCTCAAGGATTTTCACCTTTGTAAATTCACTGTTTTTGACAAACTATGTAAATAAACTAATGATAAGGGTCTCTCTGTGAATTTCCTTTTACCTTTGTCAGACAAAAATTGAACTTTGCATATTCACTTTTATGTGATGTTTTTTTATCTTTAGATGTTCATATCAGAAAATACTTAAGTCAAAAATCCTGATCTGGACTGTCATCCATGAACCAGACTCAAGAACAAGCAATAAAAGGCCTTCCATCTATGTACCAACACCATATAATCACGATACCAGTGATGATTAAAGCAAAACACAAGAAAAGGTGAACTAGTACAGCACACAGTGAGAAAACCAGAAAATAGAACCAAAACAGAAAAGAACATTTCCTGTTATAATTAGGGTATGGGGCCTCAAGGCCAGATAGAGCATACTTAAATGTACATGTCTATATAAAATTTCTCATTTTTGGATTAACAGAATAATTATAGTGAATTTTTGAATTATTTTGTTCTGTTTAAAATTTCTCATTTTTGGATTAACAGAAAAGAACATGCTTGGTTCTGTTTAAATTTTTGAATTTTTGAATTATTGTTGTGATGCTTTACCAGTACTGGGAGGGAACAAGAGAATTGTTCAAGGGATGCTAGAATTATTGTTATTGCACAACCTGTTTAGTAATCATTTATTTATTCTTAAATTGAGAATAAGATATTAAATAAAGAAAGAACCAGGGCTGGAATGGGCAGAGGGAACCAGCAAGCTTGAGGCAGCAACTGCACAACTTGCAAGAAACCAATATGCGGGGGGTGGCAGGGGGGCGGCAGCCCCCTGCGAGCGTTGTCTGAGGTTACGAAGCCCCGACGAAAATTATTTTCGAGAAGTCAATTGCATATGAATCCTTGTATCCGACGGCCCAGATTAGCCAAATTTGTGATCTGTATGTACGGCCCAGATTCAACTACTCCTTACAGTTTTTCATAATGTAAAATTTAAAATTGTTATTGTAAATGGTTGTAATTGTTATTGTAAATGGTTGTAAAATTTAAAATTGCTCTTTATTTATTGTATATATCGACAATTATGTTTAAATTTGTTTGTATGTTTATGTTGTATGTTGGTACGTGTCGTACTAATTATTAAATGGTGCAAATTTAAATAATAAAAAAATTTCAAAAACCTGACAGAAGACTTTCTGCGACCGGTTTTAACTATCAGCGACCGTTTTTTTTGGTCGCAGATACTTTTTTCTTGACGTCAGAAAAAAACGACAGCGACCAAAAAAATTTGGTCGCAAAAGATTATCAGCGACCGGGTGACGTATTATCAGCGACCGGTGACGTCATCAGAAGAGTATTAGCGACAAGGCTTACAGCGACCGGTCTTTCAGCGACCAAATTTGGCTTTCAGCGACCGGAATGAGTATCAGCGACCGGCGCCTATATTATCAGCGACCGTAAATCCGGTCGCTGATGCCCCTTTCTGCTGTAGTGGGAGGTCTACCGTTTGATGCAAAATGAAAATATTTAATAAAAAAGAGAGAAAGGAGTAGCTACAATGCTAGTTAAGTTTATCTATAATGTTACAAGGATCCGTGAATTAGGTTAATATGTTAGTCAAGTTAATTAACACGTCTAAAAATCAACTAGAGATAATTCATGACGATCGGCTTTCAATTACCATTAGATTGGAAAGGAGCTAATGGAAAATTTATATACAAAAGGAAAACAATGTGTTGAGTTGTATTTGATTTTCTCTAATATTTTGTTTGCACGAAAACCGTATAACTTTTGCTTACATTTTATGTTTATGGCATCAACATGCATGCTAACTGTGTATAATTTTGTATATATTTGAAGTATAAGGGAACCTTAGTCACACAATTTTTACTCTTTTTTCATACAAGTTAGATTAATCATGCTAAAAGCATTCAATGAGATGAAAAAAGTATGAATAAGAAGCAACTTAAAGCAACATTTTATTATTAAACAAGAAATTCTAAATTGTAGTTTAATCATGCATGATTTGCACTTATTTTTACTCAAAAGTACTTTAGTACATGATCTATATAACATAGTAATTTCAGAAGTTACGAATCCATAACTCATATTATATAGATTGAAGAAAACAATAGTGACGTGAGAATATTGAGATATTGAGGTGGTAATTAAAAAAATTTCGGTAGAAGATGCCAGTGGTTTTCTTACTTGTTTAAAAAAAGAATAAAAAAAGATGTTGCAAAAAATATGGCAAATTAATTATTGTCAATTCACGTGAGTAAACCCAACTACTAATACTAGCTGAGAAAGGAAAGGTAGCACGGTTTGCTAGAAAAATAATTCTAAGACGGTTGGTTACTCAAAGGTTGAGAGTTTGATTCTCTGTCATGATTTCACAACTTCTGCAAAGATTTAGAAAAATATATACTAGCTAGCTAATAGTGATCTTATCTAATACCAAATTTTATTTCAATCTAATATGAAAGACCCAGTGGCTCCTTACTAATTGACTTGTTTATAAGCCAGCAATCAATTCTTTAATTTTATTTATGTGTTTTAATTGAATTCAATAGCCCAACAGGAAGATTTTTGTGTTTTTGTGAAATGTGAGGCAGTAAGTGCATGTATCTATCTGCCCCTTATTTTTTTAATGTTTTAAGTGTTTTTTTTTTAGGATGGTTATTCTACAATTGTAGTTAAAGAAAGAAAGACCCAAGGAATTAAGGTTTTCCTTCATGTGCTGCTTGTGTAAAGGCCAAATAATTTCCAGCATGTCGTAATTTATAGAGTAATAACATGTTTAAGTTTAGGAAATGGATTATCAAAATAGTAAATAAGGCAAGACAACAAGTTTAGTTTAGTTTTGACATGATGTGATATTTATTTTATTTAGAACTAATCAAGAGGTGGTTTTTTTTTTTGTAGTATATGTAATGTCGTAATGTCGGAAATGACTCTCAAAGTGGATTCGTCGAAGTAACACAAAATTAATCAATAAAGAGATCTCATCTGTGGAACCATTTTGATGAAGTAGGAAAAAAAACAAAAAGTGCTAATGACTTCCATTTTGCTTTTTTATTTTTATTAATCAATATATTTATAAATATTATAAAAAAAAGTCAAACAACTCAGAATATTTACAAAATATTTTCAAACAGTTTTACACATGTGATGAAATTATTATTTAATATTAGACACAACATGTGGAATTTGAATTATATATGACACTGCTTGGGATCTGACTTGGCAGAGGATAGATTTGGTACCGATGATTATGATCAGATGGCTCCTAGTTATTATTGATTTTAGTATATTTGGATTTAATTGTATTATAGTTTGTCTATAATACAATTAATTTAAGGTCTAATGCTACCTTGTAAACCCTAGCCTTATATACTACATGCAACCTAGGTTAATCTTCCTGCAAATAGAAGAAAAAAATATTTGATCTGAATATTGATACAAGATTTTATTGTTTTTTTATTAAGCTGGGCCGAGTTTGAACTGAAATCTGATGTTTGATTTTCTCTAATATTTTACTGACACAAAACTGTTAGTCTACTCATTTTATGCTTGTGATATCAATATAAGAGCTTGTTATATATAAGTATTCATCTATTTGAAGTGTAAGGAAAATTGGTCACACGAATTTTACTTTTTTTTTTCACATATAAGTTATGCATGCTGGATTAATCATGCTAAAGGTATTCAAATGAGTGGAAAAAAGTATGAATAAGAAGCAGCTTAATGCATGGAACTTGAAGGCGTGACCTTCATTTTTCTCTCAAAAAAAAAAACAAAAAAAGAAGCAGCTTAATGCAACAATTTATTATTAATTAAACAAGAAATTCTAAATTGTAATTCAATGAACAATAATTTGCACTCTTAAGTTAGAAAATATTTTTTACTCAAATGTAGTTTAGTACATGATCTATAGATCATAGTCATTTCAAATCCATAACTTATATTATATAGTTTATTGTGTAATTTATATCTTTGTAAAAAGATTGTTCGCCTAATTAATTTAGAGATAATTTGAGATACATTTTGAGGATTCTGTATTGGGCCTTTAAATGTTCATATTTTTCTAGTATTATGTATCACCCTTCTTCTCAGTTTAGTGTCACTTAATTAATTATTTCAATTCAATTAGACAATATCGCCGGAAAGTAATGTAATTAATTTTGATATTAGTATGCCAAATCGGCTGCGTAATTCTTTGCTTTTTGTCTTTTTAAACATATGACACTCATGGAGCATTCTTGATGTAGGGGTGTTCATCGGTTCGGTTCAGTTCAAAACGAATTAAAATAAGCAAATTAAAGTTTTATTCGGTTTTCAAAAATCAAACTGAACCGAATCAAAATAGAATAAGAAACGAACCGAACAAACCGAAGTAAATTTTGGTATGTTCGGTTGAAACAAATATAATTTTAATCATACAAATATTTTTTTTGTTAATTTTTTGAATTATTGTAAACATAGATTTAAAATTTTGTTTTGTTTGGTTTCAAAACCGTTTAAACCGTTTCAAACAATATACAATATGTCGTAATTTTTTATTTTTCATTTTTTGGTTCGGACTAGAGATAAGTTTATAAATTTTGGTCGGTTTAGTTTAACCGGTTTTGAAAGTTATAAACTGAACTGAACCATTAAAGCGGTTTTAAAAAATGAACCGAACCGTTTAAACCAAACTTTTAGGTTCGATTTTAAAACTGATTAAACCAGACCCGATGAACACCCCTTAGGTGTATGAGATGATTATTTCACTTTCTTTATAACAATAACAAAAAAAACTTGATATATATTGATTAAAAATTCCCGAAATTATTTACCATATCTGTAAATAACTATTCAAGAAAATAATTTATTTGTTTTATGACGTTGCCTATAGTTTAAGCTCAGTAGAGAAAATAGAGTGAGCCTATGGTGCTATGCATAGCAAGGATGGCTAGTGTACTACGGCTCAATATGGTACTTTTTAAAATCCTAATGGTCGATCCAACCGTTCAATGTGATAACCATATGAATATGTATTTGCAAACTAAATTTTATATTTTTTCGAATTTTTTTACTATTTTTTAAGATAGGTAGAAAAATCAGTGTTTTCTGAAAATTCTGAATCATCAAAATTCTACCTATTTTAAAAATAGTAAAAAAATTCGAAAAAATATAAAATTTAGTTTGCAAGTACATATTCATATGATTATCACATTGAACGGTTGGATCGACCGTTAGGATTTTAAAAAGTACCATATTGAGCCGTAGTACACTAGTCATCCTTGCTATGCATAGCACCATAGGCTCACTCGAGAAAATATATTTATTTGCTGTGTTTATTTTTTGTTATTAATAATTCTAAAATGGTAGAAGGACTTATACTTTATATACCGTAAATTAAGGGCGTTCATATAGATTTTTTTTTAAAATAATTGCTACTACTTATTTGACATGAGGAGGGTTCAAATGCCTCAATTTTTCATGCCTCCATCATGCCTCCATTTTTTAAAACTTTAATAACTCAAAATTTAAAACTTAAAAGTCAAAATAAAACTGTTGGATATGATCTACATCATTTTATCTATGTGCTCATAAATAAATATCACATTTTGATTTTGTTTTTATGTGAATCAATAAGTTGAAAAATCAACGTCTAGAAATTATCCACATTAGTACGTTTTTTACAAGCTCTTGATGACAACTAAAACAAAATTGAAATGTCATAATTTTTTACACGTATATAGATAAAATGATATAGATCATATCCAACGGTTTTATTTTGACTTTTAAGTTTCAAATTTTGAGTTTTTAAAGTTTTTAAAAATGGAGGCATGGAGGAGGCATGAAAATGGAGGCATTTGAACCTAGTCTAGAAATTATTTACTGACAATTGATGCTAGGTGATTCAAAAAAATAAATAACATTTTTGTATACAAATATTTTTAAACTATTCGGTTGATAATACGCTTAAATTTTCTTTTTCCATCACAAACAGCTTTATCATTTCAAAATTAAAGAAGAAAAATAATTATAATTTGCTATCATTATTTATTAAATTACAGGTAACAAAAAAATTGAAGGCATGCCAGTTTTTATTATATAATTATTGAAAATAATTGCTTTGTACTTGAGGAAATGATCTAATCTCGTAAAAAAAAAAATATTCGGCATCATACCCCATGCTTAGGATGAAATGTCAATTAATTTTGAAAACACAAAATTCCATGCACATTTATGTCCTTCCTTGAAGATTCTAAAATTTGTAAAATTCATTCATTCTTTGGCACTGATTTAATTATTAATAAAAGAGTAAAATTTGCATGAATTATTCGTAGATTTTGATTGTTAAATATAATAAAGAGTACAATTGTAAATAGAAAACTGAACAAACTTTTGAGGAGAATAGAAAATAAACTCATAAATAAGGGCAACTTAATGCAATAATTTATTATAAAATCATAAATTCTTATTAGAATTGAGTTTGAGTAGGTAGGATAGGTTTTTTCATCGAATCAGGTTAAATATTGAGCTGAAACAAAGTCGAGCTGAGTTGGGCCGAATTTGATCTGTGATCCGTTTACTAGAAGACCTAAATCCTAACCCTTATATTATCTTCGGGTAGATAGGTTTCTCTTTCATTTCTCCATGACGATGCCCGCACGAGAGCAGTAGAGAGAGAAAGAGAGAGAGAGCGAGCGATAGAGGGAAGCTTATACGCACTATGATATGACATTATATTTGATTTTCTCTAATATTTTATTGTCACGAAACTATACAACTTATATTCATTTTATGTTTATGGTATAAACATAAGTGCTTGGCTATTATGCTTATATAAGCATATGCCCACATATGCTTATATAAGCATATGCCCACATATGCTTAAATAAGTATTTTTGCGTTTCCAATATTCAAATGGTCGATCCGACCGTTCATCTTGTTCTCCATATTAATATGTGCTTGGAGACCAAATTTTACATTTTTCTAAATTTTTTTACTATTTATTAAGCCACTTTGAAAATTACTGATCATATGGTCCAGAATTTGTTGCACTGTTTTTACTGTTCACCCGGATCATCAATTTTCAAAGTGGCTTAATAAATAGTAAAAAAATTCAGAAAAATGTAAAATTTGGTCTCCAAGCACATATTAATATGGAGAACAAGATGAACGGTCGGATCGACCATTTGAACATTGGAAACGCAAAAATGAGTTATAAGCATATGTGGGCATATGCTTATATAAGCATAGTAGCCAGCCCCATAAACATAACATAAGAGTTTGCTATATATATATATATATAATTATTTATCTATTAGAAATGTAAGGGAAGCTTGGTGATCACACGGATTTCATTTTTTTTCACATATAAGTTGTGCATGCTGGATTAATCATGTTGAAGGTATCCAAATGAGCGGAAAAAAGTATGAATAGAAAGCAATTTAACGCAACAATTTATTATTAAACCATAAATAATAAATTGTAGTACAAAATCAACGTAACTTATTGCACCAAGTGAGAAAATATTTTTGCTCAAAATTTGTTTAGTAAAGTTATGAAACCGTGACTCACATATATTTTTTGCAAAATTCATTATTTTCTGTATTAAGCCCTCGAATTATTTTATTCAACTCCTTAAATTATTTTATTTCGTTCAATGAAGCCCTTTTTCTCAGCTTATTGACAATATTTTGATGGGTGAATGCAAAAAAAAAATTACATTATAGTATACCTATATAAACTTTTAAAATAGCAGTGTTATTAAAACTGGACCGGACCGGTTGGTTCAACCGGAGAAACCGGAACCGGTCACCTGTCCGGTTCGGTTCTTCATAAACATCGCTTCAGTCATTGAACAATTCAAAAGGGGTTTAACCGGCCGGTTTATTAAAAAAACACTAAATCAAACCGACGCAAATTCCCGGTTCAAAACAGTTCCGCTTGTTTTTCATTTCCTATATTCGGTATTTTCGTATTTAAACGTGGCTCACATAAACCACTTACAAACTCTTTCGACAGCTCACGTGCACCAAGCTTAGATGGGTGAAGGGGTCTTCTATGCCATCTGAAAACACAAAAACAAAAGAGGAGCATGTCTGACAGAGAGGAAAGCAAAACGAACAGCGAAGGTGGAAAAGGACAAAACTGACCTTCTTAAGACGGCTCCTTGCAGCCACCAAAATAAAGAGATGAGGAGAACATTACCGAGTCGTCAGTCTCGAGCTTGGTCATTGAAGTTGAGAAGAAAGGAATGCATTCCTCGGACTTGACTTAGTCAACTGGCCAATTCAGGGCACGAGACTCTAAACCCAGGTGCAGGTTGGCTCGTGGGGATTGGACGATGCTTCTTGGTTGTTTTATTTAATCCGAGGTAGAGCCAGCATGTTAAGGCGTGATTCGATGGGCCAACAAGAAATGAAGTTGAAAAAAATGAACAATTGGGGTTAAGTATGCACCATACAGAAATGCAATGATACTTGTTTTGTCATATTGATACGTTGGGAAAACACAAGAATATGTGTAACATGTTGGAATAGGATATGCTTGAAGTAGGCCGGCAAGATAGTATGGCATGAAGCTAACATAATAGAATATGTTTAAACAATTGACTTAGCTTTGTTAACTTTGTAAAAGTATATTATTGGTACTCTTAATGATAAAGATTAAATTATAGAATAATTTTTATATATAAAAGTAAATATCATTATGGGCATTCATGTTATAAGTTGTTTTTGCTTAAAAAAACCAGCAATTGAACCGGTTGATTCACCGGTCCGACCAGCGAACCATTGACCCGGAGGTTTACCAGATCAATGTCCGGTCCGGTTCTGATAACATTGTAAAATAGACAATTTACTCAGAAAAATACCATAATATCTAATATTCTCATAAAAACTTAACATTATTTTTTCTATCATTTTTAAATTATTTAATATTTATTTAATTATGGTAAAAATTATACTGATCAATATACCCTTAGGTTCTAAATGAAGGTGTCCATTGAGTTTTTGTAACATATTAGAATTTACATGACCATGGAATAATAAAAAAGAGTTCTCCTTAAATATTTCCTTCGGTCTATTAGTCTTCTTCGAAGGCATAGGTAGGGGTATTCATGAGTTCAGTTCAGTTCAGTTCAAACCGAAATAAAATATGCAAATTAAAGTTCGATTTGGTTTTTAAATTTCGGTCCAAACCGAAATAAAATAGGCAAATTAAGAACCGAACCGAACAAACCGAAGTAAATTCTGGTTTGTTCGGTTGAACCGAAATTGGATATTAATCATAAAAATATATTTTTTATTTTTTTATTTTTTAAAGATAGACTTAAAATTATTGTTTGGTTCGGTTTAACCGGTTTTAAACTAAACCAAGCAATATAATCAGACTCCAAACCAGTTTTACCTGAATTATAATCAGACTCCAATACATGATGGGAGATGGATCCTAACTTTACACCCCAATTGCTATATAGAAGGCCTAACGCGCATCCCCCTCCCTCCTTCATCTGTAGATCTAAGTCCATTTAAAAAATTCGGATTGAATTGGGTCACCTCTGTCTTAGCATGTTGCAGCCCTAGGGGCCATCCACCACCTAAGCCCTACATCCATAGGCCACGCCGGAAAATTGTTAAAGAAGTGCCTACTTATTAAAGACATGTTATGTTTAATAGTTTTTAGTTAATTAGTGTGTAATTTCTAGTTTATTTATGTAATATCATGCATGTCTAAGTATGATTTGTCTTTTATGTTTAATTTCTGATGTATGATGGATTTATATATATATATATATAGAGAGAGAGAGAGAGAGAGAGAGAGTGTGGCTAAGGTCAAAGTGGTATGACCAAGGCCTTGGTGCTACCAATTAGTTTTTGCAATTTTAAAGTTCAAATAGTCGATTCAAACCGTTAGATGTTCAATCTATATTAAAATCTGCTTGGAGACCAAATTTTACATTTTTTGGAATTTTTTTACTATTTTTCAAGCCACTTTGAAAATGGCAGATCCGGGTGAACAGTAAAAACAGTGCAACCAAATTCTGGACCATGTGATCAGCAATTTTCAAAGTGGCTTAAAAAATAGTAAAAAAATTCAAAAAAATGTAAAATTTGGTCTCCAAGCAGATTTTAATATAGAGATCACATCTAACGGTTTAGATCGACCGTTTGGACTTTGAAAATCCAAAAACGACTTGGTAGCACCAAAGGCCTTGGTCATACCACTTTGATCTTATAGCCACTCTATATATATATATATATATATATATATATATAGAGTAGAACTAGGGTGCTCTCGAGTTCACCAAGCCCTTGGTGAACTCAAGTCCAAAACTCATCGGATCGGCTTCAAACGACGAATTCGACCGTTGAAACCCGTCTACCTTACGAGTGATGCGTCTACATGCAAAAATTTTAAATTTTGAAATTGAATTTGAATAGAGTCAAGTGGTCAAAATACGTCAAAAAATGAATGCATTAAAATTAATTTATTAACCTTCTAATTTTGACCACTTGACTCTATGCAAAATTAATTTCAAAATTTAAATTTTTTGCATGTAGACGCATCACTCGTAAGGTAGACGGGTTTCAACGGTCGGATTCGTCGTTTGAAGCCGATCCGATGAGTTTTGGACTTGAGTTCACCAAGGACTTGGTGAACTCGAGAGCACCCTAGTTCTACTATATATATTGCTTATTAATTTGGCTTGTTGCTTTATATATATTATTAATTCACATTACTTGTATTAGATGAATAATTTCTTGCACATGAATAAATACTTCCATGGATAAATATCAACAGTTAAATAGTTCAGGATGAAATTATTTACATTTAAGTTGAAAAAATTAAAACAAGTGTTGGAATAAACTTTCTGGTAAAGGGATAAATATTATTTTGGACAGATATAAACAGTTAAAAACTTCAGGATATTACATAAATTTCAGGATAAAAAATTGTAACAATCTTTAGGGTATTACATCAACTTCATGATACTTTCTTGGTATACATAGATGCATACTTTTTTGTTACAGGGATAAGTATTGTCTATGACAATTATGACAATTATCAACTTAATACACGCCTTACAACCTATCCCTATAACTCCCCTTTTTTTCTCAGGAACACGTTCATCAATATGTGTTTCTGCTGGTCTGCACTTAGCACATGCAAACGTGTAATGGTGAAATTCGTTAGTACCCCTCTTCTTGTAGTGTGTCCTTTTCAAAACACCAAATCCACATTTCTTGGCAAACAATATGCAATATTAGTATGCCTCTTCAATACAATCAAATTCATCACCAACACAGGGTGGACTTAATTCATGATCTTTATCATCCATATCATCAACTTCACCTTCTACATCTCCCTCACCATGAACCTCAACTTCTGCATTTTTAAATTATACCCCTTGAAAAGGGACTATATCATGTTCTAAAACATCTACTTCAGTGTCAACATATTCCAAGTTCAAATCCCAGTCATATGTTAGCTCTCTCATGCCCACGTCATCATTAATTCTTTCATTTGCACGATGGACTTCTTTAAAAAAATGATACATTTTAACCTCATCTAATTCTTAACCATAATCTTGTATGCGTAATTCATGTCCCGAATACTCGTTCAGATCAATATCCATCCTAGTATTCAACAAAAAAATAGATATAATCATATGTTTATTGTATTATATCTAATATAGTCAAGTATTAACACCTAGTTCCAAAAATGTAAATAGCATAATTAATATTAATTTATCAAAATAAAATAGACACTGAAACAAATTGTAATATTAGTATTCATATAAATCAAATTAAGTATGTATATCGAGCAACAAAATGATCAACTATAAAAAAAGAATAATTACCTGAAAGAAAATTGTAATAGCAAACTTGATGTAGGACTTATACAACTAGATATTCACACATACATAATGAAGTATTTATCCCTGTGAAAACAAAAAAAGTGTAAACATAATTTTTTTTTTAAATCCAATTAATATAATAGAAATCATATACGTATTGTCAAGTATTAATACCATATCTATAAACTATTATTTTCTCACACGATCAAATTCATACCAGATCTATAAACTATTTTTTTGTACACAATAAAATTAATACAATGTTCATACAAATATGAACATACACATTCAAATCTAGTATTAATACTAGGTCAATCAAGTATCCATTCTCAATTGGTTGAATTCACAGAAAAAACAGAAAATTATATCGTCTTCTCAAATCAAAATAACAAAAACATCTCAAAAATCCTAAATAAGATCGACAAAATTGTTATTAGAAACAATACAACAGAAGAAAAGGAAACATTAACCTCGAATGAAGATCGAATAACTGATCGCCTGAAAAAAAATGAGTGATCGAATAGCTGATTGCTGGGAAATATGAGACGTCGCCTGAAAAGAACAAAAACTGCCTGAAAAATATGAGAGATCGCCTGAAAATATGAAAGATCGTCTGAAAACTACCTCCGCACGCCTGAAAAACACTTTGAATCGGCTGAAAATCGCCTCCGATGGTCTCAGCTTCGAAAAAAGAAATTGCAGGGAGAAAATAAAGTTTGAATTTGGAATTTGGAAAGAGCGATACATGATATCGCAGGAAACATAATGTTTAAATGAAAGTTAGCTTTTGGGGACCGAAAGTTAGTTAAGGAAGTTAATATCTTAACACGATTACGTGGGGAGGATGCAGGGATAGACGCGTGGGGAGTAATATAATTATTCTTTTTTTTTAATCATTGTTGTTTTGAATATATAAATTAACTTTATAGAAATTAACTTTTTTTTTGTAAATAGCATTGGCATTACATTTGATTTTCTCTAATATTTTGTTGGCAGAAAAAAGATAAAATTTGACTTATTTTATTTTGTGATATCAACATAAGAGTTTGCTATATCAAATTATTTATCTATTTGAAGTAGAGAGAAAGTTTGGTCACACAATTTTTATTTTTTTTCATATATAAGTTGTGCATGTTAGATTAACCATGTTAAAGGCATCCAAATGAGTGGAAAAAAAAGTATGAATAAGAATCAACTTAATACAATAAATAATGAGTGAGTCTTTTTGCTGACAATAACAAATAATGTTACAAATTAGCTCTATGATTAATTGGATAAGTTTTATACAAAGCAAATGTTAAAAATTAGCTGTAATAACAAGTCTCATTCAACAAGTTAACAATAACACTAAAGGCATCAATAAGTGCATACATAAAATTATCAACAAATCCATACATACGAGTTAAAAAAAGAACAAAAGCTGTAAAAACTGAAAATTCACCTGAAAATTGGAGAGAAAAGATAAACTAACTTGATTGGCTGATTGGCTTCAAACAACACATCCAAACCGTTGAAACTGATATACTTCACATGTGATGCATTTACATGTTAAATTATAAATTTACGAACTAATTTAATATAAAGTCAGCGATTAAAAAATAATAAAAAAATAAACGCATTAAAATCAACTTATGAACCATCTTTTTATTATTATTATTGCTTGACTTCAAAATTATTATTTTTTATTCTTAAGATTCTGTACTGAGCGCACTAATTTTTTTAATTCAAACTTGTTGAACTATTAATTTTTTTTCATTGGATCCCTTGTTCTCAGTGTATTTTCACTTAATATTTTTTTAAGTCCAATTGGACAGTATGGCTGAAAAATAATAAAATTAGTTTTGAGTTTGAGCAGGTAATGGGCTACGATGATTTTTTTTCGAGCCGGGCTGAATTTAGATGTTCCAAAAGTCAGAGCCGAGTTGGGCTTTTTTCTTCAAAAGCAGACAGAATTTAGATTTGTGGGCTTTTTTCTCTTATCTCTTCTGGGCCGGATTTGAGCTACCGCTGCCTTTATAAACCCTAAGGGGCAGCTAGGGTTTGTCTTCCTTCCTGCACAGCCGCGCGCGTGAGAGAGAGAGCGAGAGAGAGAGGAAAAGAAAACCAGGACGTGAAACATGGTTCGATCTTTCTCCTTGTTTCATTCTTTGTTTTTTCCACTGTTTTCTCAGTAGATTTGTGCATTTCGTTCGATTTAGCTGCATGTTTGTTTTATTGATTACATGTGCCTGTTTTCGTTAGAGCATCCTTTTAGATTAGGTAGATCTCGTATGGTTCTAGGATAATTATAGTTATTTCTTGTGCTCGACGAGAAAATCTGTATTATCTAGGATTGATCTGTCCCGCTGGTTAAATTTTTAGTTTACCTTGAATAAGCGAGAGATTTGTTCTAGATATTTTAAAGCGGAGAATTTCTCTAGCAGGTTAAAGTATTCTGGCTAGGTTTCATGGATGTTACATTTTGGTAGATTTGTATAAATGTATAAATTAAGGTGTATGTGGGATTATTGCTGTTGACATTATTTCTAATCATGGTCTTGGTAAAAAAAATTCAAAAATAATCTGAGGTTTAAGGAATTTGTGCTAATCTGTTACCAGAAAATCAGGACTAATTAGCATTTCTCGTTAATTCAATCCTTAATTACCTGTTCAACTATTATAGTATCTGGAATCTCTACAAATCAAGACTTAGCATTTGCTTGATTCAAACAATAACTAATTTTTGTCATCAATTGCTATACAGGCTAGAGGATTGAAGAAGCACTTGAAGCGTCTCAATGCTCCCAAGCATTGGATGCTTGACAAACTCGGTGGTGCATTCGTAAGTTCATTTCTTAAATTCTATAACCACTTCAAAATATCCATTTGTAATAGAGTTAACTGATGCTGGTATTTTTGATAGGCCCCAAAACCGTCATCTGGGCCCCACAAGGCGAGAGAGTGCCTTCCTCTGATCCTTATCTTAAGGAACAGGTTGAAGTATGCTTTGACTTATCGTGAGGTGATCGCCATTCTCATGCAACGCCATGTTATGGTTGACAACAAGGTCAGAACCGACAAGACTTACCCTGCCGGTTTCATGGGTACGTATGCACATCCTGATATTACCCTTTATTTCAGTTTAATTACAATAATTATCTCTTGATTTATTGATATCTGAACTATGAATTATGTTGTGAAACAGATGTTGTGTCGATCCCTAAGACGACTGAGAATTTCAGGCTTCTGTACGACACCAAGGGCCGCTTCCGTCTCCACTCTATCAAGGATGAAGAAGCAAAGGTAAATTTTTTTTTTAAAACTTTGTAGCAGCAATAACATGTGGTTTTTTTTCTATATTACCTTATTGGATGTGTCACCTGAACATTTTAGGTCATAACAGAGGTGTATATGAATTCCCAAACTCTTTGAGTTGACCTGTGGAAAATCCAAACAGTTTTAAACCTTTCTGCACAAATCTCAAAGCACAATAATATTGACCCCCTGCATTCTGAATAATAGTACCTGAAAAAATTTGGCCACTCTTTAGATAAACTGAAAATTTGAGATATCTCAGAGGATACAGACTCAGGTGTATACTGCTACTAGGAATGATTTTGTGAAATGTTTGTGAAATGAAGTAAATTTATTGTTAGAAATAGAACTTGGTCTAATATTTCTCCTCCCCTTTTTACAGTTCAAGCTTTGCAAGGTGAGGTCTGTTCAGTTTGGTCAGAAGGGCATCCCATACCTGAACACCTATGATGGGCGCACAATCCGCTACCCAGATCCGCTTATCAAAGCGAACGACACCATCAAGCTTGACCTAGAAACCCTCAAGATCGTCGATTTCATCAAATTCGATGTGGGTAATGTTGTGATGGTAACGGGTGGGCGTAACACGGGTCGGGTCGGAGTCATCAAGAACCGTGAGAAGCAGAAGGGATCTTTCGAGACTATCCACGTGCAGGACTCTACCGGGCACGAATTTGCAACCCGTTTGGGGAATGTGTTCACTATTGGTAAGGGTACCAAGCCGTGGATTTCTCTTCCTAAAGGTAAGGGTATTAAGTTGAGTATTATTGAGGAGGCCAGGAAGAGGCTCGCTGCATCTAAAGCTGATCCAACTGCTGCTGCGTAATTTTTGTAGCGGGTTTTTTTAAAATGTTTAATTTTGTAGTTGGTTCTCTGTGGTAGAACGAACTTGGTATTTCTGTTTTATTTTTAGAGTTTGTTTTTTGTTGTTGGTGGATTATTCTAGTAAACTAATGTGACAAGCATTTTGTTCTTTTGCAGTGAGTTTTTGGATACTTATATAAATTAATATTCCCCTATTATTAATGATTGTTTCTGGAAGAGTAACATCTTCATACCAGCAAAAACGGTACCAGTAGATCATAATTAATCAGCTTTTAGTTGGTACTAAAAAATCGTTGCATTTGGAAGTAGTATTTTGTGGGGTGTTATGAGTTTATGACTATCTTGATTGAACAGTTAAAGAGCTTTGATTAGTTTAAACTTTCAGTTTTAGTTCTGTTTGTGTGGGGAGATGGATTCAACTCACAACAAGTTCTAAATCAAGCAGCTTGATAACAAAATTCCTTTCCTCCGTGCAAAATTCAATAATGGTTTTCAATCACGAGGGATCTAGTTACAATGTAACAATTTTGAGTTACAACAAAGTTACTGCAACTATTATTTAGATTTTCAAAGTCCAAATTGTCGATCTAAACAGTTGAACATGATCTTCACAATAAAATGTGTTTGCAGATCAAATTTTATATTTTTCTGAATTATTTTACTATTTATTAAAAATTAGTCAAATTCAGACCATTGAATTTTGTATCAATCTTAATAAATAGTAAAAAAATTCAAAAAAATGTAAAATTTGATCTAGAAACACATTTTATTGTGGAGATCATGTTCAACGGTTTGGATTGACAATTTAGACTTTGAAAATCTAAATAATAGTTGTGGTAACTTTGTTGTAACTAGATCCCTCCTCTTCAATCATATAGATTATCTACAAATTGAATAGTGTGGAATGAAATTTCCAAAATGGAACTTTTAAAAAGGTATAATGGGCTAGACCAAGAAATGAGACCCATAATGTGAGCATAATTGGACCAAACTGTACAAGGAAATGGAAAGTTAGGTTTTGTGGTCACTAGTATATGCGTTGCTCATAATATTTATGGATCAAGTAACTGTTACAAAAAATTCTTTTCAGTTTGCACTCAGTGGTGAATTGATATACTATATAATAAAAAAAACATTACGGATTTTTTGAAATTGGGTTTAATTAGATGTGCAAAATATATAAATGTAACAATTGCTAATTACTATTTCTTCAATTAGATGATATATTTATGCAGGAACGATATCATTTTTATACTATGAATTTATGGAGAACGGAGTAGGTCCGATGTCCATCGGACCTACTTTTAAGTTCAACAAGCATGATAACCGTCCAGTTTAATTTAAGATTTGTGGGCACGGAAATTGAAACAGATGCGCACAAAGTTTAAAGCATTCTGCACGATCTTAAAGAAAATCGACGGTGATTAAATCCATCGAACCAAAGTAGGTCCGATACCCATTGGACCTACTCTCAAGTGGAATTTATGATAGTATTTAGGGGCGCCTGGTCTCATAAATTTACAAGAATTGGATGATAGTTCTAATGATAAGAGAGAATATAAATAAGTTCACTATAGATGCATGTGTGATTGTCGGATGTAACCTGACATTTTATTCTAATATAAAACCTTTCACAATTGACAACCGCTGTCAATTTTTTTTTTTTTATAAAAAAATAGTATTTAGAGAAGTATATTATACATACGCTGAGAAAATTCAGGAGATTTTGTTAGGGGGCAAGAAAATAGCGTATTGGGTTTAAATAGTTAATTTGATTTAAATTCATTAACTAATTAGATACTATATAAAAAAATAATGCTCTGATTTCTAATTTACAATGCTCTAATTCTAATTCTAATTCTAATTAACAATCAGAATTTAACAAATTTATCCAAATTGCAATCCTAAATTTAACCCCAATTACAAATTAGAATTTCAGAGGGTGTAAATAAAATTCCGGGAGGGGGGGTCCGTATCCTCCTAGGTACCATCAAAGAGAATCTTTTACAATTAGTGGATCCAGACCGTATCCTCCTAGTTACCATCAAAGGGAATCTTTTACAATTAGGGGGTCCATATCCTCCTACGTTGCACGGATCTCAAAGCACAAATATTACTACTCCCTACGCCATCCCGAATAGGCACTGTTTTTGAGTTAATCTGAAGCCCCACTGTCCAATACCTGAGAGGATACTTGTCGGGGAGGAGTTAGTCCGGACCTATAGAACGCCGTAAAAGTTCAAAATCCTGGGTCCGCCCCTGTACATACGACATAATTTTCTTTCAAAAAACACATTCAGTTGTTATTACAAGTACAATGACACCAAGTTGAGTGTGACACCTCTATCTCTAGGAATAGTAATTAGCAATGACAAGTACAAATAAATGCAGTGACCCAAAAATCTTAATAGTATTATGTATCCGTGACAAGTAGAAATTTTAATTTTCGTTTTAACAAGAAGAATTGGATGCATCCAAAACTGGTGTTAGAAGGCAACTGTTATTTTAAAAGTTCCAATGTTTTCATCAAAATATGTTATCCCAACAAAACTTAAATTTTTTTTTATAATATATCCTTGTGTTCATTTAATCTATTTTTTAAAACTTGAACTGACCCATTTACCCATTTTAAATGCAACTATTAATTTTGAAGTACTTTTGAAAATAAATCGGAATGGAAAACTTATACATACCGAATCCTCCATATAAGAGAAAGGGTAAGTTGGTCAATTTAGATAAAATATGACTTGCAATATATTAATTGATAAAAGTGGATGTATGGGAAATTTAGTTAAAAAAAAAAACTACAATATATATGTAGTTTTAATAGAATATTTTGGTGATTTAATGGAAAAATTGGAACATTTTGAAGTTTTGATGAGTAAGTGAGCAATTAACACTTCATAGATTAATACATCTAAAAATGCATGATTAGATTTTAGAGATAATTTTGCTAATATTTTGAAATAGTGATATATTGTGATTTAAGTAAAATTCGGCTATGGCAAAAAAAAAAAATTCCAAAATCAGATAAATATACATCAATATTATTTGAGGACGAATCCACTTACAACATTTGCAAGTTACAACATCTTACAACAATTCAGTTTTACAATTTTAAAAGTCCATACAGTCGATCCAAACCGTTCAACATGATATCTATATTGTGCTTGGAGATAAAAGTTTACATTTTTTTGAATTTTTTTTACTATTTATTAAGTATTTTATAAAACTGCTAGTTTAATATTTTTTTTCCTCCTAAAAACAGAGAATAAGACGAGATACCTCCTCTCCTATTTTAACCCATATTTATGATCTATGATATTTTAGATCAATTTTGAATTATAATAATGAAATACCCTTATCTTTGCGTATTGACAAATATTTAGCATTAAAAACAACATTGAATCCTTGGCAAATTGAAGATATGATCCAATTTTGCAACATGCTCCAATTAAGTTGCACATCAAGTTGTTTTTCTCCATTCCTACAATAATATAGTTGTAATAATTATGAAATTCAGATTATTCATCATGTAACTGGTTAAATAGGGCTATTCAGAATAGCAGTGTGTATACAAACAATATTTTTATTATTCGGAATAACTAGAACAATTGTTATTCTCTATTTCTTGTAAATGTTAGAATAACTATTATTTAGAAATGTGAAGAGAGAATAAATATTTCCTTCTCAAATTTCCACCAACACAGTCCCGAAATAACAAAGTTGACACTACTTATGTTATCTCTATGCCGTGACAATTCGTCTGAGACCCCACTTGCCTATCTTTCTTCTTAATGAGCACATTGTTAATACTATTCTTTCTCGGTTACAACTATTCACTATTACAAATGTAAGATGCAAACAACATTTTTACTAGTCTGAATAACACCATTTTCACACCAATATAAAAATTATTATTTTTTTCTCTATTCTCATTTATTAATTCCAAATTTCACTATTCTAGCTATTCTAGCTCCCATCCAGACATACTCTAATGGATAATCATTGCAGTAAGTAACAACTCCTGAATCACTGTAGATTTCAAAATTTTCTGAATTTAATGCTACAAAAAAAAGTACTGGTGTCACATTCATCATGCTTGAATGTTTTTATAAAAAAAAATATAGAAAAAAAAAAAATCAAATTTTGCTTTCATAAGCAACTCTTCTTTCATTCTCTGCAAGAAAATGCACTGGATTCTTTACCATTTTGGTGAAAATGGTGCTTTGGAATCTTATGTGGCATTTAAAAAGGGTAAAAATGAAAATTTTGACAAATTAATGCCAAAATTATTCACACTTCACATGTCTACTCTCCACCATGTCTCCTTTTCCATATCTTTCCAGTAGGTCCCACTTTACAGCATAAAAAACAAAAAACAAAAAACAAAAAAACAAAAAACAAAAATAAATATCAGGAGAATAAAATCAGGGAAGTATGACATCCATGCCTGTCAATGGGGCCCACCAATCAATTATATATTTTCTTCACGTGTGTATTTTGAACTAATGCATATATTTAAAATAAAAGTCGGAATATCATTTTTAGTAGGAAAAATGTTTAAGTTATATCAAGTCACATACTTTAATTTGAGCAAAGCTAGGGTGTGATGTGCTCACCAAGAGGGTTTGGTGAGCACAACTCCAAAAGTATATCGGATCGACTTCAAACAACGAATTCAAACCGTTGAAATTCATGTACTTCATGAGTGATGCATGTACATGCAAAATTTTGAAAGTTTCGAATTCATTTGCTACAAGGTCAAGCGGTCAAAGAAATGAACATTTTATAAGTTATTTTATAAGTTGTTTTATATATTCAATTTTTATCATTTCTTTGACCGCTTGACCTTGTAGCAAATGAATTTGAAACTTTTAAAATTTTATATGTACATGCATCACTCATGAAGTACATGGATTTGAACGGTTAGGATTCGTTGTTTGAAGCCGATCCGATATACTTTTGGAGTTGTGCTCACCAAACCCTCTTGGTGAGTACATCACACCCTAGCTTTGCTCCTTTAATTTATCTCATAAATTGTAAAATTATTCAATAAATCGAATAATTTTGTTAGATGAAATTCCAATTCCAATTCCAAGTCAATTGTTAAATAGATTTATGCTTAGCTATATCAAGACCTACCCATCTCATACATATGTAGATTTATTCTTAATGCAATAATAATAGCATAATTATCATTAAGTTTAATAACAAAATAATTCATCCTTATTTCAAAAAGGTCTTGATCTAGTACTGAAGATAAGAATCATTATTTGATCTAATGACAAAAGGTAACACCTTTTGTACATGAGGTCGTGGGTTCGAAACCCAGATGGAGATGAGGAGGTCTTTTATGAACAATTAATATAAGTTAGTAAGCTAGACCTACATCTTTCTATCTCAAAAAAAAAAAATACTGAAACAGATAAATTAATATAAAAGGTTAGAAACTGAAAAAAATAATAGTAAAAGGGTTAGAAATTCGAAAAATCAATATTTAAAGTGTCTTGAAACAGTTTGTGCATTCTGACTCAAACAATATACATATTTAAGTATTTAACTTAATAGTCACAATTATTTGTTTTAAATTTAAAAATTGTAATTTATTTGAATACTTTTTTTCTGGAACCGGTCTGATTTAATAATAACCGATTTGTGCTGAATAAAACGAATTTTTTTTAGAAACCATAAATAAATAAAAAATTATCAAACCAACTTGATTGGTTTCTTTTTTACAAAAACCATAAGAACCGAAATGACATTTCGGTCCGAACTTTTTTTTTGTTCTGTACCGAATTGCCATTTCGGCCTGTGATAATTTCTCAAGTTTTCAGCCCACAACCACACAATTTTTCTTCAAAATCTGTGAAACTACCTCGGGCCGAAATGACAATTCGGTACGTAAAAAAAAAAACCTTCAGACCGAAATGCTATTTCGGTTCTTATGGTTTTTGTAAAAATGAAACCAATCAAGTTGGTTTGGTAAATTCTTTTTAATTTAAAATATAAATTATTCGGTTTAAAATAAAAAAATTATAATTTATTTCAATTAATTGTTTTAAAACCGGTCTGATGCAATAATAACAAAATAAATATTACAAGTAGCTTTCCCAACTAATGGGACCCACCAAGCAGTGCCTGAGCCGCTGGAGAAGAACCACGTGGACGTCAACTAAGTGCCAGGACCGCTGGCGAGGAAACAAATCGACTAAGTGGGTCCCACAAAGCAGTGCCAGGATCGCTGGCGAGGAAACACATCGACTAAGTGGGTCCCACAAAGCAGTGCCAGGACCGCTGGCGAGGAAACACATCGACTAAGTGGGTCCCGTAGATCACGAGGAGCACCACGTGGTTTTGATTTTTGATATGAATGATGTAAGGCATGGTCCACCATTAAATGCTTGTAGACCGCTAGAAAGAATAGCAGCCTAGGCTGACGCGTGGAGAAATGTTCCTGTCCGTTTGATCTTATCCAGCGGTCTAGATTTAATCAGATTACTAACATAGTTTTTTTTTTTTTTTCACATAGGCTGCGAAGTCATAAGTGGAGCTCGAACTCTCAATCTTTGAATAACCACAGTCTAAGATTTTTTTCCTAGCTAACTGTGCTACTGCCCCATTTCTTATTAACAGAGTTAATTGTATGATTTGGGCGATTTCATATCGGTTTTATGCTTCGTAACAGTGAAGTTATAATCAATGTTTTCAAATGCAGCCGCATGGATTGCATATGTGGCTTTTTGCATACAAATTCTGATATGTAATCATGTTCATGCAGTTTTGAATATGCGGACCGCATATGCGGTCATGCAAATTTGGGAAAAGCCCAAAAAATTATTTTGCATTGGAGAAATGGACAAATCCACATATGCAGCTGCATGCCGCAAATGTGGTATGCAGTGGCCTTACGCATGCATGAACAAAACTGCATTTTACAACATTGATCTTATCCAACGCTCTTGATTTAATCAGATTACTAACATAGTGTAATTTTTTTAGAGAATTGTATGATTTGGGACATTTTATATTTCGACGCTATGATACTATGTATAGTGCAGATTAGTCTGGACTATGACTTCATATTTATGTTACTAGTGTCACATAATTTGGATTCGATTCTGCATGGCGCTAGAAAAATAATTTTGACCTCCAATCTTAACTAAAAAAAGTTCAAACGGTCAATCGGAAAATCTCAATATAATATTTATATGAAAATATATTTGATGACTAAAATTACATGTTTAAGAATTACTTACTATTTTTCGATATATAGAAAATCACTATTTACGAATGGTTCATAATTTTTATATCAAGTGATTTTCTACCTATCTAAAGAAAAAGTAAAAAAGATTCTCAAAAATGTAAAATTTGGTCTCCAAATACATTTCATATAAAGGTCATATTAAACGGTTTTGATTGACCATTTGAACTTTGAAAACGTAGATATAAAGCCATAGTACAGACCGATCAACATTCTGCATAGTAATGTAGTCTCACTTTTTCTATTAAATTAGAGATCAGAACCTTCTAATGCTGATCAAACGGTTATAGAATATAAAAAATTTAGATGTGATTTGTATTATTTTATATGATGAATATCTTTACATAAGTATTTGAAAACATTCAAATGATAAAATCCGGCACCAACCAGAGTTTATGAAAAGGAAAATAGAGCCCTTCTTTTCCAAAAAAAAAAAAAAAATTCTTCTTGAATGAATCTCACTATTATACTTAATCTAAGCCATAACATGCATGTTACTGTTTTTATCTAATGAAAATAAAATTTTCATGATTTAACTAAAGACCTAAGAGATCAAAAGAAAAATCAACATATGCTCAAATTGAAAATTATAATAATAGTTTTATAACTTCAAAGTCCATCTACAAAAATGGGACAGTATCCACGAAGGTAAAAAATGACTATCCGCGAGGGTATACTGACAGTTTTTTTTATTAGCGACGGGAGTATCCGCGAGGATATACAGACAGTATCCCTCGCGGGACAGATCAATATTGTCCCACTTGATCTAGAAATTTAATAATGTCCGTATTACAATTGTCATGACATGTATATTCATGTTCGTATTAACTACCCTACATTTATTTCTAGCTCCTCTTTTCATACTTGTAAGATTCACATGCACAGAGAAATAAAATTACTCATGGAAATTAATAACATACAACAAAAAAAAAAGGATCAATTTAAACAAGCTTTATTGTTCCTTCTCTTCATTAATTAACAGAACTTGAAAATTAAAGAGAATACACATCAAGCTAAATCGTCGATCTTCATAAATCGATGACACGAAAGCTCTCTCGATTTTTCACCACGATGTCGTACATATGAACCGATCGGAATTGGTTGAAATTCCTCGGAAGTGAGATGAGATCAACCGAGGTGCTCTTGTGAAATTGTAAGAATTCGGAATGTTCGCAATCGTATCTCTCCCAACCGAGCCTTAGAAGCTTGTTTTCTAGAGAAGAGTACGAGTTGATCACCTCATTTGTCGGCATGTAGAGCAAACCTTTGCGCTTCGAGCTCTCGACTAGTCTCACAATGCCATTTTTGAACACCCACACACCTGCCATGCCTTCTTCTTCTTCTTCTTTTTTTGTTTGATTTAGAGAGAGAAAGTGTGTGTGTGAGAGAGAGAGAGAGAGAGGAGGGAGGTGTTGTAATGGTTTAGATTGAATGGTGTTATTTAGAGGTTATATGGTATTTATAGTAGTGAATGAGAATAAAGAGATGTGTAGACTATAGTTGCATGGGAATGGAACATAGCTTTTATATGAGGTGATGGCTTTAAATTTGAAGGTTAAAATGAAAAAAAAATGTCATTTTTCTCATCAAATATTATATGAAAAAATAATACTTCATAAATGTCACTGAGTTTCAAAACTTCTAAAGTATATAAAAGCATCAATTAACTATTAATTATTGTTAAATTTAAACATACGACTGAAATATATTTAACTTGTTATGCCTAATTTAATATAAGGAATTAATTACTATATTATGCAATTATTCATTGAATTTTTTATGTTGCATTCTATTTTCAATTAATTAGTTTTAATTCAAGTACGAAAGTACAAATTTGGTCGGAAATCTTTCAAAATAACCCAAATCTAAAACATATAAAGTTCAACAAATTAAATGAAGTACTTTATTGATTAATATATGAATTTTTTTTTGTAATAAAAGGGCCTTAATTAAGCACACAAATTAAAACCCATCCTTACCATTTTGTTTAATCAAAATTTCAACCAAATCCTGCAATAATTTAATATTAAATCTCTACCATGTAAAGTTATGGTTTTATCATCATATCTAACTTGAGGGGCTATTAAAAAATGATTTCAAATAGTATTCCTAATTAATAATTGATCATAGGGGCATGAACAAATAAGGGGGGGGGGGGGGTGCACCAGCTGGCTGGTGTAATAGTGCTCTTATTTATTGATCATTTAATTTGGGAATAAGATCTGGTTCCTACTTCCTCATGTGGGTCCCACCCGGTCGAATAATTTCTGTGATTTAAGTAACTCTATAAATTATATATATAAAATATTTCTGGGTTATATGCTATTTTTTAAGGTACAACTTTAATAAATACAGATTGAAGTATGTCACTTTTAAAGGAAGATTCTATTGTAATATTTTTATTTCTAGTTTTTGTAGGTTAAATTTTAGATCTTTGTTACATTTGTACTCGGAATTTATACTCAATTTCTCTCTTAATTAAAATATCCATTTGAATTAAAAAGACAGAGTGAAGACAAAGGTCAATTTTTTATTTAAAAAAAATGATTCACTCCATCACTTCACCAATATATATATTTTTAGAATATATTAGACTCCCAACGTTTTTTATGTAAAATTTCTTCAAATGCCTCATTTTTTTGCATCCATCGTGCTTCTACTTTTAATTTTTTAGTAACAAATTTTTTAAAAATTAAATATTAAAATAAAACCGTTAGATGTGATCTATACGTTATCTCTACATGCACATAAAAAATCATCAATTTTCGATTTTAATTTTATGTGAATCGATAAGGTTAAAAATCAACTTGTTAGCATCCGAGGCAGCTTTTGCTTTTAATTTGTAAGATGAGAAAATAAATGAGCAATCATTTCTTATCCTCTCTTGCATGGACAGGAAATGAAATCATAAATGAAATTTAAGAGGAGACATGGGTCGGGAAATATCAGAAATTTTCCTTGTTTAATTTATATTTCAGGCACAAATTTAATTTACATCCTTTGAAATTAATAAACAATTATATTAAGTTATTCAAACTTAATTTTACAGTCTATCATAAACTTATTGATTATAAACATTCATTTTACAAAATTATTTCCCTTAAATTTATTCAATAAATATTTTGTGGAACAACTCTAACCGAAATTTTTATTAATACCCTAAAAAAAAAATAGTAAATGTAACCTCCACACTGAAATAATTTAAAAATAACCTAACCGCTCCATGTTGGAGCGGTTAGCTCCCAATACCAAACCGCCCCTCAGTTGGGTGGTCAACTCAAGACCCGATTGGAGCCGAGAGTGCGGTATCGTCGGAGCTCGGAGCGTAGAGTCTCCATCTTGACCGGAGCACGACGGTGTGTAGATCCGGTCGTCATCGGAGCATGACGGCGGCCGAAAAAACGGATCCGGTTGTGGAGCGAGATAGAGATTAAGGTTTTAGAGTGAGTAAGAGTGTATATAAGTAGAATTAGAAAATTATATTGAGGATAATATAGTAGATCTAGAAATTATGATCATTTGACTCATTGTAAATATGTTTTTTATCAATGAAATTATTAGTAGGCATTAAAACCACTAACTTTAAAAAAAACTTAAAGAACATTTTTTTTAGTTAACTTTTTTTTATGATATGTATACAATATTATTTATTGTATTAAATAAATAATACACACAATTGTAGATTAAGATATGGCGAACTTACCATCACCCAATGATAACGTTTGTGTATCTTCATACTTTGTTATGAAGATTGTGTTGGAGATTAATTGTTGAAGAGAGAGTCGCAGTTCTTGATCAAAATTATATCACCCACTAATATAATTGCAAGGGATCCTTTTTCTCATTCTACATTGTAAAATAATATTGTAAATTTATGTTTCAGAATGCAAGCTTTGCATTAAATAGCTGATGCAAATGTGAAAAAGGATCGCTGCTCACTGCTTTGTATCTATTCCAGTGAACTTGAGGATGAAATTGTAAAACCATAATGTGACAGAAAATAACATATTACAATATATTACAGTTTACATAATGTGTAAAGTACAAATGCTTATGTATACTTTCACCTTTGTATTCTCTTTTATCAATAAGATTTCTGTAATAATAAAATCTAATAAATTACAGGTTACATATGCACACTTTCACTTTTGTATTCTCTTTTATCAATAAGAATAATTTGTTGGTATTTATAATAGATGTATAAATAAATTATCAATTCCTAACGATATTGTAAATCGCCTATTCAGTTTGATCTCCAAGTAATTTTCTACCCATAAATAGTAAAAAAAATCTAAAATGTAAAATTTAGTAGAGGAGGGTTCCAATACATTTTCATATAGAGATCTAATTGAACGGTTCATATCGACTATTTGGACTATGAAACGAAAATATTGATCCGTAGTACGAACCAATTTGCGCTATGCATCGTGCCATAACCTCACTCATATTATCCCATGTCTAGAACGAACGGGTTGACGGGCCTTGGGTTAAGCCCATGCTTAGCTCGGTCTGAAGTGGGCCTTGTCCGGTTCGATCCATTGACCATCTAAGTTAGGCAATTTTGTGGTTTTCAAACTAGAAAATATTCAATTCATGGACTTTTGGTTATCTTTTCATTTTACTCAGAATAAATTTTTTGTTTGTTTGAGGTATAGAGTTTAATCCTGACATAGATAAGAGCTTCTCTTATAAAATCTTTTATGGAATTATGGGTAATTAATACTAAAGATAGGAGGGTTTGTAATCTGGGCTGGATTTATAGGCCTTAAAAAGCAAATTATTAGCATTTAGCGGCCCAAATAATAATAATATCATCTTACAAATATTAAGTTGGGCCTAACAAAAAATTAAAAAAATTATTGATCTTTTTCCCAAGGATCTGGATAACTGGATTGCTATATATTTTTGGGCTAGGAATTGCAATAAAAAGGAACGTAACCAATATATATATTTTTAATAATAGATGCCTATCTGAGTACATGAAATGCAAAGAGATATTTTTTTATTTTTTATGCGGATTTATCATGCTGACGTGGCACAAGAGAAATTCGTGCATTGAGGTCACATCAGCAACCAAACTTTTTTTGAAAATCAAGATTAAATTGCTTTTGAATTATGAACTATTAGTCAAATGGACAGGTAGTTTATAACATTTAATTAAAATCCATGTAGGTAGGTTTCAAATACAAATAAAATATTTTTTAATATTAATTAGTTTGATGGTTTGACTTTCAATCATTACTTAAAAAAGTAATAAATAGGATTCCTGGGTTGGCATTTTTTAATTTAATCAAGGTGACTATATTAGAAAAAATAATATATGTTGGATAGTTGTAGTGTGTATATAATATGTTTGACAACTGTCATAAGAAATTATTTTAAGTAATTAATTTAAAGTTGTTAATGCATCATCTAGTATTGAAATATGGTTTCAAAATATGATCCTAGTCCAATATTTTTTGGATAACGATGAATTAAGTCTCTAAATTTTAAATATCTATAAACAATATCGATTTTTAATTCTATATTATTAAAAAAAAGTTGTTAATATGTATTCCACACTATAAATTCTAGTTTCAAGATATGAATAAATTTCCAAGAAAATAAACTCAACACTTTTTTTAGAATTTTAGAACTAAAAAATTGATATTTTACACCAACAAAATTGGTGAATTTAACAAGTCCCTTTATTTATTGGTGACTTGGAGGTCCTGATATTTTTCGAATTCCTCATAATTTGTATTTTCTTTTTACAGTGGTATTAATAAAAATTTCGACGATATGATTAACTGTGAAGAATTATTTATAGAGAAGTACAATGGATTGGTAAAAATTTAAAATTTTCGAATTTTAAATGAGGAGAACACAAGAAAAAAAATAAGTTTTTTATCAAATAAATAAGGGGAGAAAAATGGAATCAAATAAATGAAAATATTGACGATGTGTCATATATTAAAATTGTTGAAACTTAACATCTATTTATGGATTATAATTAGACATGAACCATTGCAAATTTGATGAAAAATAAAACTTATATTGAATTTTACCATTTTTATGTAAATAATATGTATTACCAATTACAATTGTCAAAATTTAAAATTATTTTTTTACAGTTGTCAATACTATTCTATTAATATATTGTCAACGAGTTATAATTCTTATTAATGTTTCAACAGTATATGTATATGCTGGAAAATAATATGAAAGCCTAGTAATTAATGTTTAGATACAGTATTAAATGATAATAAATATGACAATGCAAAGCAAATATATCTGATGCCCAAAAGAGCACATGGCTAACAGCAGAGGCGGAGCCAGACTTTCGAACTATGAGAGTAAAATATATATCGGGATCAATCATATAAAATTTTTGTGCAGAAAATGGAGGTCAATTTTATAGTTTCTTGACATTTTACTCTAAATTATATAAAAATCATATAGTAATACACAAAAAATTTTAAAAAAATAGAGGTCAATTTAATCTGATGCTCCTGAATTTTTTTTAAAAATTTTATAAACCAGTTTTTTTTATTAATGTTAAAAATTAATCTGATGCTCCTGAAAAATATAGGAACCAGTTTATTGCTTTTCAAAAGATGTAAGGATCAGAATCTGAATTTTATCTTTAATTTAGTAAATGCCAAGTTTACAACAACTAACTTCCAAGTCTGTTGTATAATAAGAAACAATAAAATAAGAAACTTGGCGTTTACTAAAATCAAAGATTTATAAAAATAATAATAGTGACAGTGACATGTGGGTCCATGGTACGCATGCGAAAAGAACACAGTTGGAACTTTGGGATATCCGTTCATGCCAGTTGCATGATCAGTTTCAGATTTTAACTAAATCTTAACTAAATGATCACGGTCTACTAATAGCGTACATCTTTAACCGTCTGATTGTGATCCAACGAAGAAAATTCAGAAGGAGCACAAAACAGATTTGTAAGAAAAGAAGTCACGTTGAAAAGGACCCCTCCTCCAGCAAATTCATATCACCTGAGTTAACTCAAATTTTGAGTTTAGATCCAGACCGTCGATCTGCTTCAGCACGAATATTAAAGTGGCACCTTGCATTCCAACTCTGGCCGGATTGGTCAAGATTCGGATCGAACGGTCCGCATTAGTACTCACAATTTGAGTTACTGTAGAGTGTACGGATTTTTTGTTCATGCCAGTTGCATGATCAGTTCAAATTTTAAATAAATGTTAATTAAATGATCACGGTCCACTAATAGCGTACATATTTAATCGTATGATTATAATCCAACGGAGGTAATTAAACGGAGCACAGAGCGGATTTGTAGGAAAAGAAGTCACGTGGTGGGAGTCACATGGAAAGGGACCCCTCCTGCAACTTTGGGAATCAAAATTCTGGATCCGATCGGATGAGCTCTTCTCTGCTTGTTTCTATACCTGCAATTATAATTGCAAGGTCAAGTTTGCAATTCCATTAGCCGTCATAGAATAACTAGATAATGACAAAATATGTTCTCTTTTGTTTTTGGAATAATAAGTAGGTAGTTGGCACTAGTAAATCTTTGACAAAAACTGGAATTCAATCTTCCTACAAATCAAGTGCCAACATTTATGAACTACGAATTTAGTGCAGTGGTACGAGTTCTATCTCTCTATGAAAACTTAGTGTAGTGGTACGAATTTTGCCTTTCTACGAAGAGGTCCCAGGTTCAACTCTCGAAAATAAAATAATATCTAAAAAATATTGAAATGTACCGGAATCTTTAATAAAAAAAAAAGTGCCCACATTTATGAGGTAAAAAATGTTTTTTCTTCACAAGAACTTTATTAAACAGCTAATCAGGTAAATATCTTAACGGAGAAATTTTGACTTCATGCAGCGCAAGGCTACTGAATAAGAAAAACACTGCATATAGTTCATACGCTGCTTGAAGCCAGAACTGCTCTCTTAACATTTTTATCCCATTTACCCATCATATATTTTATAAAAATATTACTTAATATGTTTATATACGATACTATAACTATTTTATAAATTTTCATACTATGTATATATTTACGTATTTAAAAATGATGAGGGATTATTTGACAATGGTTATTTTAACAATCTTAATGATAAATTTTAAAAAATTCAAATAAAATTTAAAAATAAATTTATAAGTTATTTGATATAATATGAAACTTATACGAAGTCTCATTATATTTTATAAACAATATATTTGAAGAGGAGAGTTCAAATATCTCTATTTTTTGTGTCTCCACCATGCCTCTATTTTTAAAATATTAATAACTCAAAATTTAAAACATAAACATCAAAATAAAACCGTTAGATGTGATCTATGTTATTTTTTTATGTGCTCATAAAAAAATTATCACATTTCGATTTTGGTTTTATGTGAATCAATAAGTTGAAAAATCAACGTCTAGAAATTATCCACATTAGTACATTTTTACAAGCTCTTGATGACAACAAAAACAAAATTCAAATATCATAATTTTTTACACGTGCATAGATAAAATGATGTAGATCATATCCAACGGTTTTATTTTGATTTTTAAATTTTAAATTTTGTGTTATTAAATTTTTTAAAAATGGAGGCATAATGGAGACACCAAACATAGAGGCATTTGAACCCTCCTCATATTTGAATAATATGGACGTGTTTATAGTAATATTTAAATTTAAAAATTTCCTTCTTGAAATTATTGTAGAAGTACTGTAGAGGTATAGTAAACCTCTTTTTCAAATTTAATACTATAAAAAAGATGTGTCAACTACAAAACTATAAGCTAAATTATTAAATGATGATTGACTTCGTTTCATTATAATATATATATAAATTTAATTTCTGTAAAAATATCTACAAAAATTGCAAAATTAGTGAAATTCAAATTTCTTTTACCAACAGCACGTTATTTTTTATGTAATTTCTAGAAGCTCCTATTTACTATCTAATATATTTGTATACACATTTGTATACATCTTATATTAAAAACTTAATTACTCAATAAAATAATTTAAAAAACTTTAATACATCTTATATGCTAATTAGAGTTTATCATTTATCATAACATCCTAACTAATTTGCTCATTATTAATATATATTTTTTTAAGCAACATTCCTTAATTGAAACATATTTAGTCATATATTTATTTAGATATCCGAAATTATTTAAAGTTTTATTCAAATATCGTAAAAGCTCAATTTGAATTCACATGCATTTAACATTCAAATCATATTTTTAGTATAATATATTCTAGAGTAGGGTTAAAATGCAACATTGGTTTTGTGCTCCAATCATGCTCCACGTCTTTTTCTCCGTTTTCAAAGTTCGAACAATCGATCCGAACCGCTCAATATGATCTTCATATTAAAATGTGCTTGGAGACAAAATTTTATATTTTTTGAATTTTTTACTATTTTTTTAGATAGGTACAAAATCACTGTTTTGGATGGTCTAAATCTTCTGAAAACAGTGATTTTGTACCTATCTAAAAAATTAGTAAAAAAATTCCAAAAAATATAAAATTTGGTCTCCAAGCACATTTTAATACAAAGATCATGCTGAACGGTTCGGATCGACTGTTCGGACTTTGAAAATGAAAATAAGAATGTGGAGCATGATTAGAGCACAAAACCAACCGTATATTTTAACCCTACTCTATATTCTATCATATTCATACACTAAAAGAAATAAAAATAAAAGAATATTTTTAATTACTATTCAATGCGTCTCAGCTCCTTTTTGCAACTCTGCAAGTAAGAATATATTCTTTCTGTATTACTTGACGCACCAATAATTGATTACTTGACGCAATTTAAAGGCATCTGTCAAGGATCATTTTTACAAATAAAAAAAAAATATTTTGGGTGGTTTAATTAATTAAGTTACATCTCAACAAGTTGAGTACTAAAATTTTAATTTATTATTTTGTAAGTTATCTCACATAAGTTACTCTAATTCTTAAAGAAAACGATCTTTATAAGTGAGACTATGTTAATATGCATATTACGGATCGACCCGTGCTCTACATTTATATCTCTATTTTCTAAGTTAATCTGAACCATTAAACATGATCTCAACAAGTAAAAAATACTATCTTTTTACTATTTTTTTTTACTATTCTTAAAAAAAATATATTTCATAATACTTCTTCTTCTTCCTTAAGATATTAATCTGTCATAATATTTAAATTAATTTTAAATGATACTGTAGTAATGATGCATTAAAGAAAAATACATTTTATAATCTTCATCATTATAAAATTGGATATAAAAATTTGCATTAATGTTATAACAGTTGAGGAGGGGTTAGGTGGAGCAGTAACAGGTTAAGTTGACAGCACGTGCAAGCACGTGACTTGCACGTCTTGTTTGTTATCAGAAATATCTTATTAATTATTATAGAATTATAGTCTCTTGTTGTTTTTGTTAGAATTTTGCTATATTATATTGTGCAATCTCTACATGACAAGTGGCCATGTAATTAAGAAGCAAGTAAACTTAAATAATTTGGATGCTTTCCTTGCAAATTGGTAATGAGGATGACACTATCATTTTTTTTAGTACAAAATATAGATGTAGTTGTCAAATTTTATATATTTAACATTAGTGGTTAAAATTACAGGAATATTAAAATGAATATAAAAATATATAATCAAAGAAAATTAAGTAATATAACATACATGTACCTATTTTAAAAAATAGTAATTTTTTTTTTCAAAAAATATAAAATTTGGTCTCCAAGTATATTTTAATATAGTTATCATGTTGAGTGGTTCAGATCGACTGTTTGGACATTGAAAACAGAGATAAATAATGTCGATTGTCAGTATTAATAAGGTATGAAAAACTAGAGCAGGTTGGATCCATTGTCTATCGGACTCAAATTTGGGTCTGATCTGTTTTAAGATTCGTGCGCATAAATTTTAAAGCAGACGCGAAAGTTGTGGATGCGAATCTTAAAGCAGATCAGACGGTCATCAAACCCATCGAACTCACTTTGAGTCCGATGGGCATCAGACCCAAATTGACCTCATGAAAAATATGAGGCATTTGAACTCTGTTTTTAATTAAATTGTCAATTGTCAGTGTTCTATTTTGAAGGACCATGTACAATTTATTATTTGGACTGTTTTTCAAAGTCATATGTCATGTTATAGAGCAATAATTTGAAAGGTTGTTGAAATTAATTATTCTAATATTTGCCAACCTCTCCAATGTATATTTGGTCCTACTATGCATGCATATTTCATAAAGACAATTCTTCTTAACATTTCTTTGGCAATAAATGCAACTTTCAATTGGTTGATTGATATTTGTTAGATATTAAAGCAAATATGGACAAATATATTCTCAAAGATAGTATAACACATATCACCTAATGTTTCACAAATTGACAATTCAATGTTAATTTATTAAGAAAAAAAAAGGTTCATACATTTTCCTTATTTTTTCTAAATTCCCAATTTCTTAGTTATCAAAGAATATTTATTTTGCTTATAGGACAAAGCTAACAACATTCCAAAAAAGAGAAATTGGTGGTCAATTAAAGACAACAAGATGAAATTCAACAACTTATTAACAATACTGTTTTAACTTCATGCAACACACGTGTCATATAATTTTTTTTTATTTTGATTTTATTATTGTACACGCTGTCAATATTTTTATAGTTGTTGAGGAAGAAATTTACCTAAAGTTGGGTAGATCATGTGTTTTCTACTTGGATATATATACACAACACACACGCTGTCAATATCATTTTGATCCTACATTTATCAATTTGTATTAAATTGATCCTGTTAGTAAAATTTGATTAAGAAAATAGATGCAAAACCTACTACCATATCATTATCATGCTGATTTATACCATCTAATCTCTAATCATTAGATCACATCATCAATAAAAATGACATGCATATTTATGTCATCATATAAATTAATACCAACTATTGCTATTGGCTATATGAATATTACCACAATGACAAACGAATAGTTCGGATTCAGTTCGGATATAATTCGGAAATGATTCGGTAGAATAAAAAAGCAAAAGAAAAAAACAAAAAAAAACCCTAAAAAAATCTGTTATGTACAAATCTGGAAAACAGTGTCAAAAGCAATTTTGCCAACTGCCAAGCATGCCTCTGTCGTAAATATTTTAACAGAGAGGTTTTGACTTAATGCAGCGCACCAAACATGAATTGCTGCTTCGATTCTGTAGTCAGTGCGCTGTACTAAGTCAAAACTACTCTGTTAAAATATTTACCCAGAGTTCACGGGAGTGCGTATCCTCTGAGATATCTCATATTTTGCGTGAACAACGTGTCCGGTTCCTATTCGGGAATAGCGCGGGGGCCAGTATTATTTTAGCTTTGAGATCGTGCGGAACGTATTTTAACGGTTGAGATTTTCCAAAATAGTCACGCAAAATATGAGATATCTCAGAGGATGCGAATTCAGTTCACGGAATGCTAACAGACAAAAATAAACACCTCACTGTGCAGTCATCATTTCCTAATTTTAGTGAATCCGTATCCTCTGCATTAACGCACCGTTTGAGTTTATCTCCAAACCGTCCGATCAGAATTCCTGTAACGCCCGAGGTCTTTAATATTCGTGTAGATTTAAAATCGGACGATCGTGATCTTAACTCAAAATTTGAGTTAGCTCAGAGAATATGAAATAAGAAAACCGGGCCTCATTTCTTCTGGGCCCAAAATAAAACTATAATTCTCCTCTTCTCCTCTCATCGCTGGGTTTTGTTTTGTAAACCAGACTCGTTACAGAGCAAGCGGTTCAGAGAGAGACGAGAAGAGAAAGAGAGAAGGAAGAGAGAAGAAAGAGAGAGAAAATGGATCGGAAAGATGTGGGAATTCTTGCCATGGATATCTACTTTCCTCCTTCTTGCGTCAAGCAGGTACGATTTCTCTTTTCATTTCGAGGTGGAATGCTGTTTTTTTTTATATTGTGGATGTTTCTGAGATTTAATTTGATAATTTTTTTTCATTTTGTCAGTGATCAGTAAGTTCAGTTTGTATAGATTTGGATCAAAGATTCTCTATTTTTGTCCTATTTTGTGCTAAAGATGGAAATTGTTGTAAAAAAGGAGACTTTAAAACCCTTTTTTATTATTTTTTTTACCTCAGTAAGGGTTTTTAAGAGTTGTTAGCATCTAAATCTCTTGTGAAGTTGGATTTGTACCATTTACAATGTTAATTGCTTTCAATTTTTTACCAGAATATAGTTAAAACCTTAAATCCAGTACGAAAATTGAAACTTGCAAGGGAAGTAAATAATTACCAGAATATAATAATTTTGAATAATAAATATGATTTTTTCACCTTTTTTAGGAAGCACTAGAGGTTCATGATGGGGCAAGCAAGGGAAAGTATACAATTGGTCTCGGACAGGAATGTATGGCATTTTGCACTGAGGTCGAAGATGTAATTTCTATGAGGTAAAATATAAGAGTGAGGCTACAGTACTATGTATGGATCGATATATTCGTTTTTAAAGTCTAAATAATCGATTTGAACCGTTCAACATGATCTCCATATGAAAATGTACTCGTAGATCAAATTTTACATTTTGTAGAATTTTTTTACTATTTATTTAGATAGGTAGAAAATCTCTTGATTTAAATGATTTTCTACGTATCTAAAAAAATGGTAAAAAAATTCTGAAAAATGTAAAATTTAATCTGCAAATACATTTTCAAATGGAGATCATGTCGAACTGTTCAGATGGACTCCTTTAGCTATGAAAATGAAGATATTGATCCATATTACGGACCAATCCGTGCTATGCATAGTTCCATAGCCTCTATTAATATAACGTGCTGTTGTTATTCTCAAAGTGACTCTTTTTACGTTTATTTAATGCCTCGTGCGAATTTAATATGTTTCTATGAATTGTAGTTTGACAGTTGTCAGTAACCTTCTGAAAAATTACAAGATTGACCCAAAAATGATCGGCCGCCTCGAAGTTGGTAGTGAGACTGTCATTGACAAGAGCAAATCCATCAAAACTTGGCTCATGCAAATTTTTGAGGTAGTTTAACACCCAATTATGCATTCATAACTACTACTTTTACAGTGCTGAGATTAAACTGTGTTAATATTGGCAGGAGCATGGCAATACCGACATAGAGGGAGTCGACTCGAGCAATGCATGCTATGGTGGGACTGCTGCCTTATTTAATTGCGTGAATTGGGTCGAGAGTAGCTCCTGGGATGGTCGCTATGGCCTAGTTGTTTGTACTGATAGTGCGGTAAGTATCAACATCATCTAGGGTTTGCATAAAAACCCTAGAATTGACATTAATTAATATCTTTTTGACCCATGAGATTAATGTTGTTCTTCTCTAATTTATATTCTTCTTCATTTTATTCACTTTTGCCTTTCTATTTATCTGTCACATTTTTCTAAATCGCTAAACCCTAATGGTTTATGCAAAGATTGTGGAAGGGGCAAATATGTATTAGGAAAATAGGTGTTTCTGGTAACTAATAAAATTATGAGTTCCTTGTATATCTTCTCTCAAAATATACTTCTTTATTAGGTTTATGCTGAGGGACCCGCGAGGCCAACTGGTGGGGCAGCGGCTATTGCAATGCTAATCGGGCCAAATGCACCTATTGCTTTTGAAAGTAAATATAGAGCTTCACATATGGCCCATGTCTATGATTTTTACAAGCCCAAGCTTGCCAGTGAATACCCGGTTAGTTTTCACTCACTAATTTATAAATTTTATAATTTTATGATGGCTATTTTGCAATTTTTCATAAATGTTATATTATGTTTAGGTTGTAGATGGGAAGCTTTCTCAAACTTGCTATCTCATGGCGGTCGACAAGTGCTACAGGCGTTTCTGTGAAAAGTAAACCTTGTTATATTATAATCATATATCATTCTTGATTCTTCTGTTTGTAGCAGTGTGGTAATTGTTTGATTTATTTCCATTTTTGGTAATAGGTTTGAAAAGTTTGAGGGAAAGCAATTCTCTGTTGCTGATGCTGATTATTGCGTGTTCCATTCTCCCTACAACAAGGTAACTGTGCATATTAATTAATTATTGGACTTCTCTACCACATAATATTTTCGACACATTATAATAAACAATCACTCTCTCTCTCTCTAAACAGCTTGTACAGAAAAGCTTTGCTCATTCAGCTTTGCTCGGGTCTTGCGCAATTGCAGGTTTTTTTAATTATTCATTTTTTAAAATCTCGTTTCTACCTTTTTACCATAAACCCCTTTTTTTGTCTGATTTGTCTTTTATTTATTTATTTTAAATTTAGCACGGTTGATGAGGATGCAATTGAAAAACTCAAGCCCTTTGCTGATCTGGTCGGAGACGAAAGTTACCAAAGCCGTGACCTAGAAAAGGTTATTCTCTGATTTTTTTTTGCAAACAATTAATTAAATTTCTTTTCTTTTGATATTAATTTCTCCATGCTCATTTATTTAATGGTGACTATAACAATGCATAGACTTCTCAACAAGTGGCAAAAGCTTTGTATGATGCAAAAGTGGGCCCCTCTACGCTAGTGCCAAAGCAAGTAGGTAACATGTACACTGCATCTCTCTATGCCGCGCTTCTATCAGTTATTCACAACAAGCACGCCAGTCTGGTAATTATTCCTCTTTCTCTATCCATAGTATAGCAACATGTCGTGCTATCGCCTCGAAAACGTACTTCAAAAGTGATGTGTTTACCTGCAAAATTTATAAATTTTCGAATTCATTTAGTATAAAGTCAAGTAGTCAAAAAATGATGAAAAATGACTGTATTAATTAACTTACAAATCTTCGTTTTTTTACCACTGTACTCTGTTTTTCGTGGCGATAGCACGTGATGTCTTATACTATAGATAGCACGCTAGCTAAACTCTATAAATTGAAATGCTTGGTTTTAAGGTGAATATTGCATTTTTACAGGAAGGTCAGAGAATAATGATGTTCTCTTATGGGAGTGGCATGACGGCTACTGTTTTCTCTTTGAAGGCTAAAAAGGCGCAACATCCTTTCACTCTCTCTAACATTGCTTCTGTTCTTGATGTATCGCGGAAACTCGAGTCAAGACACGAGGTCATTAAAATTCTCTCTCTCTCTCTCTCTCTATCTATAAATTATACCCAATGCTTTAGCACATCTGAAACTTAGGCAGCATTTTGATTAAAGATGGTTACACAAAAATATCTGAATTACATGAATTTTTATATACCTGGTGAAATCTCTTTAAACATTATTTTGAATTAGAGAGCCAGTATGTTAAAATTTTTTGGTTGGAATTTAGTCAATTGTAGGCTTAAAAAAATATTTTTTTTTATGGTAAGGAGATAAATTGTCAATATTTTACTCTAATTAGGCGTTTGTTATATGATATGGTTTGAAAGAGTTGGGCTTTGCAGACATGAAAATTTTCTATCCTTGAGTTGTGTTTACAAAAACTTTTAGGTGTTATCCGTAAAAAAAACTTAAATAATTACACAAAAGAGAAGAACAAAAATACAAGGGCATAAATAACACTTGTGATTTTCTTGTTTTATAGGTTTCACCTGAGAAATTTGTGGAGACACTGAAGCTGAATGAGCACCGGTACGGTGGCAATGATTTTGTAACAAACAACGACACAAGCGTGTTATCTCCTGGTACCTACTATCTGACAAATGTCGATGCTCTGTACCGGAGATTCTACAAGAAGAAAGGAGAAGAGGCAAAGGACGCACCAAAAATTGCAAACGGTCATTAAATTTCACCACTATGCAATTCTATTTGTGGTGCATGCACGGGGCAATGGTTTTTCATATTGCTAAATGTTCAATGTTTTTTAATTCTATGATTTGTGCTCTGTTCTTTAAAGTACTTTCTAGCTGAAGTTTAAATAAACAGTACTTTTTTCAATAATCCGTAGGCTTGTTTCAGATTTTTGGCCATTTAGCTTGACTGTAATTTTGATAGGTACGGGGTGGTACCAGTAGGGAACAAAATGATACTGTAGTACTGGTACACTAAAGTAAACATTTCATAGTAGTTCAGTATTACTAAAAATCCATGATTGGGTTGACAGGTACGGGTTTCAGATTTCTGGCCATTCAGCTTGACTGAAATTTTGACAGGTACGGGGTGGTACCAGTAGGGACCGAAATGGTACTGTAGTACTGGTACACTAAAGCAAAATACATTTCATACTGTTCATTATTACTAAGAACCCATAATTTGGTTGAAGGTGCTATAAATTTGGAGATAAAAAATGGGCATTAAATGCTATGATAGTTTAGGAGGGGGTAGGTGAAGTGGTACCAGGTACCATGTGCAAATTAAATTGACAACACATGGATGCACGTGACCTACATATCTTGTTTGTTACCAGTTGAAGCACATCTCAGATTCTCTTGTAGTCTTGTTGCTTTCAGTGACTCAATAGTTAGAGGCTACTTCTGAATTTTGCTATATTATTATATTGTGCTATGATCTGTTCATGACATGTGGCTATTTAAGGAGCAAATATACCTTTAATAATTTGGATTAAATTAAACAGTCGCTGTTGCCTTGCAAATTGGTAATGTGGATGTCACTATAATGAACTGTTTTTCAATGTCAAATGTCATGCCATAGAGCACAATTTTAAATGCTGTTGAAATTAATTTCATTAGTACTACTATTCATGTATAATGGATGTATATTTGATAAATACAGTTCTTGATAATTCTTTGGCAATAAATGCGACTTCAAATTGGTTGATTGATACTGTTAGATGTTCAAGCAAATTTGGACAAATATATTATTAACGACTGTATAGCACATGTTATGGAATATTTGTCATGTAAAATGTCACGAATGTGAAGTTCAATGTTAATTTATTAAACCTTCATTTTTACCCAACAAGATTACTCATCTCTCCATCTCAAAAATAAGAAAGAAAAAATGTTCAGTCAGCATTTTTTTATTTTTTTTTTCCTGAATTCCCATTTCCTTAGTTCTCAAAGAATGTTTATTTTTTTTATACATCTGATAGAGTATTGCTGATTTTAACATCATAAAATTAAACAATTTTTTAATTGCTGTTCATTAACTGTAATACAGAGTGCATGCATGCAAGATTAATAGTATGATGCTTATTTGATAATATAGATTCTATTGTAGAAAGACATTGTGATATACAATAGAGTCATCATTAAGGTCATCAGTGATCACTCATATCATCAATAAAAATGATCATATACATTTATGTTATCATTTAAAATAATTACCAACTATTGCTATTGGTGATATGAATCTTACAACATTCATGTTATCTTAGAACTACATAATTCATTTATTTTTAAACATAATTTAATAGTATGATTGATTTGGTACAAGTTGATAACTTCAGGGACCGAAATGTTAAATTTGAAAAACAAAAAATCCATATGATAAATTACTGATATTTTACGGACTATTTATGTAATTTAGTCATTTTAAGTTCACGGAATGCTAAAAGACAAAATATAAACATTAATTTTAGTTTGTTTTATTTGTTAAGTAAAAATATTGGGCCTAATTTCTGGGCCCAAAGTAGAACCCATATCCAACACTGATACAGACCTAATATCTTGGCTAATTAAGTCCTTCCAGGCCCGTAGCCAACACTGATACATTTCCGTCAACTGGTAAATTATAATAAAGCGTACCACATATCTCCCTAGCAGAAAACACAAAACCAAATAAAGGTGAAGCCAGTATAGTTCCAACCCTTAGTTCTCCCCTGTTTCGCTAGATAGTCAGCCAAATCGTTTTGGCATCGTTGGACATGGATACATTTGAAGTCCGGGTTTTGCTTGATGAGTTGCTTCCAAATATTGTATATGTCCTTATATGCCCTCCAGTGGACCTCCGAAGGTCGCTGCAGCCCAGAGAAAACAGTAGCAACACCTGATTATCTGTACAAAAAGAAGCATAAGCAATTGCCTCACCCAGAGCCTTGGCCTAGGCTTGTAACGGGCAGCACAAAAACACTCTTGCTGATAAATAAGCCTTTAAAACCCCAATTTTAGTAAAGATGAATTTGATTCCTGCAATCCAACCTTTCTTCCATCTGTGTAGCATGTCCTGTCCTGAATCTGCTCTGTTTGGGTTTAACTGGCACAGTACTGAGCACAGATACCAGTTCTAGTTGCTGTCACCATCAATTCAGATGATATGATGTGAAATTACCGGTTAAAGGAATGATGAATAGGTAGCTTCCCTTGTTATCGATTAAGGTCCTCTGTAAATTATGCCCATACTGCCAAAAAAAGAAACCCCACTAGAATTGTACCATGTCAGCGTGGTATGATACTGATACAGTTGATTCTGATACTGGTACCCTTCTGTATGGAAATATCAGGTCAACCCCCTTGCAGCTTTCTTATTTCATTTTCATCCAAACGTCTCTCTCTCTAGAATTTGTCAGAAGGAACAAATAATACTAAAAGTCACCGTCTATAACACAAAATTGAGAAATTCAAACCTTCACACAACATCATCCATACGGCATTCAAGAACCTGGATGCAGAGGTGGCCCCTGCTATTGTCTGTATCCTCGGAGATATCTCAAACTTTGAGTTAATTTAAAATGGGGCAACTTTTTATCTGTGCCTATTCGAAATGTAGGGGGGCACTATTATTGTGCTTTGAGATTCGTGCAATTAGGTTTCAAACGGTCCAGATTTTACACAGATCCACTCAAAGTTTGAGATATCTCAGAGGATGCGAATTCACCCCTGCTAATGGTACAAATTTATTATGCAAGGCTTGTGGTATTATAAATCTGCTCGTGGTCGATACAGAGCTACATAGACTTTGTACACTAGCATTTTAGTCAATTTAATCAGTCCAGATTGAAATTTTGAGTTTATATCCAGACCGTCCAATGATAGGTGTGGAATAGCTCTCCATTTCGTCACTACTTTCCTTATCATATCCATTTATGCCATCAACAGTCTTTAGTATCGCATCATTCTGTCTGGAAATCTGTTGTCACCTGAAGAGCTGTTTGTATCTGTCCATGTCCGTGAATGTCTAAATGACTGAATAACTGAATAATTGAATTACTAATTGAATCACTGGATCATTGAATGACTGAAAAGAGTTTTGTTCCTTTTTTCCAAAAAAAAAAAAAAAAAAACGAATATACCAGTGTACACAGGAAATATGGGTGTGATTCTTGCTCAAATAACAACTGCAAAGATTTCTTTTCCAGACAATAGTAATACCTTCAAAAATACATGCGCAAAATAACTCATACGTAACAATAGTAATACCTTCAAACATACATGCACAAAATCACCCATACATTACAATAGTAATACCTTCAAACATACATGCACAAAATTACACATACATAACAATACTAATACCTTCAAACATATATGCACGAAATCACCCATACTTTACAATAGTAATACCTTCAAACATACATGCACAAAATTACACATACATAACAATACTAATACCTTCAAACATATATGCACGAAATCACCCATACTTTACAATAGTAATACCTTCAAACATACATGCACAAAATAGGAAACAATCTTATAATTAACTACTACCGAAACACACTTCTCACCAATGTAGTTCAAAGATTACTCCAAGGACTCTTTCAGCTTAGAGTCATAATGCTTCGAATAAAGGATCACGTAATTTCACCGAGGGCCTGACAACACTGAAGCTGCAAAGGGAGCTGACTGATCCACTACGCTAGGTATATTTGCGATCATTGGAATTGAAGAAACAAAATTATAATCCAATGATGTTTCAACCTCCATCGCTCCCTCTAAAACCTTAACCACTATTAACATTGAAGGCCTTCGGTTACTATCCCATTGCAAGCACCACATTGCAAGCTCCATCACATTCACAATTTTTTTTTTGTATAATTCGATATCACCAAGATTTTTGTCAATCAAATCTGATAATACATTGGTCTTAGATTTTTCTTCCAATAGTTTAATCAGATGACGATTCTCTTCAGTCTGGCAATCATCAAGGTTTCTTCTGCCAGATAGAATCTCCATTACCACCACACCAAAACTGTAAACATCAACCTTCTCAGTGACCATTGCTGTCAGCCATTCAGGTGCTAAATATCCAGGAGTGCCCCGCATTTTAGTCATTACTCTGCTAATGTCCCTATCGATAAGCTTGGATAACCCAAAGTCGGCAACTTTAGCATTAAATTTTTCATCTAAAAGAATATTTTCTGGCTTGATATCAAAATGCACAATTTTTTGCCTGCATTCCTCATGAAGATAACATAAACCCTTGGCTATGTCGGTTATAATTTTGAACCTGATGGGCCAATTCAAAGGAGCTCTCACATTTTTGAAGCAGATCCACTTATCCAACGACCCGTTACACATGTACTCATAAACTAAAAGTCTATTCAACTTGTCAGCACAGAAACCGATCAACCTCACCAGATTGATGTGATGGATACTGCCAATAGTCTCGACCTCTGCCAAGAAATCCTTCTTTCCATGTCCAATGTTATCCAAACGTTTCACTGCTATTCTCTCATCACCCCACCTTCCTTCAAACACAGTACCAAATCCACCTTTTCCGAGTATTTTGACAAAGTTTTCAGTGGCTGCTCGTAGCTCTTCGAAAGTGAACCTAATTGGCATCCCTGGTAATTGTTCGATGATATCCTCATCTTGCTCTTCTTCACGTCTTCTCAAACACACTATGTAAATACTAATTAAGGAGAGCATAAAGAGCAGAGCACCAAATGTGGAACCCAGTATTTCTCCTACCCCAACTTTGGAACTAGAAGCTTGCACCTTAATAAATACTGAAGAAGTAAAATTTGTTGCGTCAGGTTGATAATTCTTAAGGGAAAAGACCTCTGATAGTGTTAAACAGTTGCCATCTGATAAGTTCCCATTTAAAGTCTGAAACAGAGCAGCTTTACAATTGCAATCTCCAAGACATGCCCTTTTGCAACTCTCCTCATCAGTTGTGTTAAATGCAACATTGTCAACATCACTGAAATAGGATACATTGTTAAGTTCTAACAGAAGGTGACTGTTTACATCTTGACAAGTTATGTTAGTAATTGCATAGCAGCCAAGCTCTGCTCGCCGGTTATCAACCGGCTTGAAATAATTTCCTGAGGTTCCTGCGGGGCAGGTGCATTGTCCATTATTGCAAATTCCATAGTGCCCACAGACTGTTGGGTAATCACAGTTATCCATATTGAACAAATCACTCACCATTTCCCATTGAAATCCATCATAATCATAAAGTCTTAAGTGTCCATCAGACTCTAATCTCATGTACTGTATTGATTTTGCAGGAGGAAATGTAAAAATAGGCAAGGCATTATCAGTATCTGATAACGTGGAGAACATAGTCAGGTTGCCATTCATGAACTTTATAGACTTGTCCACTAGTATTGTTCCATTTGATGTGGTGTAGACTATATTGTAGTAGTACTCCAGCGTGTGATTCGATTTGAAATATCCATACAAACCATATGCACGTAGGGTGAGATAAAATTGGCTTTCAACCAAATCGATGCTAGAGGAATTGGCAGTGATATTCATGCCTTCTGCAAGCGTTTGCCCCATTACTAAACAATCAGTTGGGTGGTCAAAAGATTGCCAAATTGTGGAATTATTTATATCAAAGAGCACTAGATTACCAGCTTCCGTGACATTAATACCGGCCACGGATCGATTCACCACACTAGTGGACCAAACTAGGCTACCATCACTGTCACGGAGGGTTAGACCATGTTGAGATGTCAGTTGAAGTGTGGCATTTTCACTGACAGGGCGGGCTCGATTTGCTGACCAGATGACTTGTGGAGGGATGTACTTCACATTCCCTTCATATACAGGATAATCTATATATAGGATGTATATGGAGAGAAAAAAGCTCTTACAGGGTGGGAAGCAGTAAAACCCAGTAGCAAATGACATGCCGCGAGTTGTGTTTAGCCGGAGGAGGGGACGGACAATTTCACCACTAGAGGAAGTAAAGTTCTGTGGGAGAGATGGTGAGTTGGTCCATGATGTCGGAGCGCTTGCAGTGGGATAGTGATTAGGTTGTGGATTAACAGAGAAAGAGAAGCACAGGAGAAGTGCAACGAAGGCAAGGCAAGAAGTCAAAGCCATTAAGGATAGCATTATTGGTTGCCCATCCAATTATACAACCTTATAGTTGTAATGAAATTGCCATATATAGCCTTCTCCATTTCTCTTTTATTATCCAGTGACAATTTTATTCCAAAAAAATTAAAAATATAAAGGATGACACAACAAATTAAAATTTAACTGTTGCATCTGATTCTCAGTTAAATAACATGAAAGCATACATTAATTAGTTATGAAATTATTACTTAATAAAAGTTGACCTTTAATTGACTTCTCATTCTTAATTTGATTTGTTGAATAAAGCTTAATTTTAGTTACATATTCTAGTTTCCTACCTATTTGTTTTTTTAGACATATATATTTTTTTCTCCTAAAAGATATCAGGGAATTACAGTCAATATAAGGAATGATAATTGAAGTGGGTCTTAATTATATATGAATTGATGTTGTTTGATTTTACTTTTATCTTATCAGAATAAAATGGAAGAAATATTTAGTACTTTTTTTTGAATGAGAATAATGTAGAATTTTGGAGAAATTAATTAAAATTTTTATAAGATAATGAAGATATCTGCAAAATTCTACATAATTGGGGTTAATTTTAAGATTTTTTTTTCTTGTTAGAATAAACTAAGTAGTTTAAACGAGATAATGAAGACACCATTTTCTTTTGGTCCTATTACTTAATGGAGAAGGACACAATATTTGTAAATTTCTAAAAGAGGTTGAACCTTTGGATGAGGTCTGTGTGGTGGGTGGGTTTGTGGTTTGCAATGAAAGAATGGAATGGATCTTTCATGAGCCTTGCATTTAACTACGCTGCGATTGATAATTATTCGCGAGGGGCCCTAGCTATTAACTTTAACGAGGTTAAACAGATATTATCCACGAGGTTTGTTTCCTCGGGCAAAGTGTTTTCTCCTATGTGCAGTTTCAAGTATTGCAAGTAGGAGTGAAAACGGTATGGATAATATCCGATCCATATCCGAAAAATTAGATGCGGATATCCTATATCCGAATATCCATGTGGATGTGGATACTGATATAGTTTTACGTTTCAATCAGGATCCATATCCGAATAGTAGATATATATTATATATTTTAATATATATTATGAAAAAATATTGTTATTCACCATTAAAATTAGATAAATATTATGAAATTTGATAGTTTTTAATACTTTTTAATAAATATCCGATCCGATCTGTATCTGCATTTGTATCCGGCTAATATCCAATCTGTATCCATATCCGGAAAATTAAAAAGGGATATGGATATGGTTTTACCACTATCCGCTCCGTATTGGCTCCGTTTTCACCCCTAATTGCATGGGATTATTATTATCGTGGATTTTTTGCAGGACTTCTACCATGAAAAGTCCACATGAAATGTATGGTTCAAATTGTGGATTTTGTTTTAGATTTCTTCCATGGAAAGGTCCAAAGGAATGGTATGGTTGAAACAGTGATTCTGTGCGGGAAGTCTACCATGGAAAAATTCACATGAAATGTATGGTTCAAATTGTACGGATTTTGCGCTGGATTTCTACAATGGAAAGTTCCACATGAATGGTATGGTTCAGACAGTGATTATGTGCTGGACGTTTACCATAGAAAAGTCCACATGAAATGTATGGTTCAAACTGTAGATTTTGTGCTGGATTTTTACCATCGGAAAGCCCACAGAAATGGTCCGGTTCATTCTATACATTTATTTGCTGCATGCATGATATATAATGGGACCAGTTCCTTTACCACACCAATGTTTAATCTCAATCATGCATTTATCCCCCGTGTCTGTTTGCAACACACCAAATTATTAAGAACACAAAAACAATATGTAAAGCAACATACTACGTAGAAATTTAGATGAACAAAGCAATACATGATGAGTTGGTCCATGATGCCGGAGCTCTTGCAGTGGGATAGATATTCATATTAGATTGTGGATTAACAGAGAAAGAGAAGCACAAGAGAAGTGCAACGAAGTCAAGGCAAGAAGTCGAAGCCATTTGGGGTTGCATTATTTTGGACAATTCCACAACCTGATCTATTGCTATTTTGGACCGTTCAAGAACGATGCCTTTTGGACCATTCAATTCCACAACCTTATAATTGCCCAATTGGACCGTTCAATGAAGTCGATAGCTAGCAATAATTAATAGACTCATTAATCATCCGATTGATTGATTACATGAATTATAAGGAAATTGCCCTTCTTGTTCGGATACTAAGCAAAACATCAAGCAAATCTTAATATTTCCAAATATAGCCTTCTCCAATTCTAATTTTCTTAATCATCCGTGAAATTTTTCATTAAAAATTAATAAATATATAAAGGATGACATGACAAATCAAAATTTAAGTGGTTCTTCTGATTCGAAATTAACTAACATATAAGCATATTATTAATTAGTTAAGAAACTTTTACTTAATAAAAGTTGACCTTTAATTGACTGTAGAGTAACAAATATTGAATTCTCATTCTTAATTGAATTGAATTGAATAATGCAAATTCATATCACCTAAGGTAACATAATATTTTTGTTTAGATCCGGACAATCCGATCTGAATCCGCACGATATTAAGGGTTTGCACCAGAGGGGGGAAATGGAGGGAAGGGAAAGCGAGGGAGGGGGACAAAGGGTCAGACGGCATCTGACCGGGGTCCTTCACCTGCTCTAGAAGAGAAAAACCGGACAGGGAGCGGAGACTGTGCGGAGGGGAGCAGAGGTGAGTACCGTGTATATTTTTGGCGAAATCATTCACCCCAAAATCGGGGTGTAGTGATTACTGTGTGGAGGGTCCCTCGTCTCCTTCCTTTCACTCCCATCCCCTTCCTCTATGCACGCGAATCTGGAGCATAGCCTTAAGGGGCCCTTACATTCCACCTAGAACCGGATTGGTCTGGATTCTGATCAGACGGTCCGGATCTAAACATAAATAGTCAATTGAAGGTTGGTGATCGACTATCTTTCTATCTCAAAAAAAAAAAAACTAAGATGAAAGCATATTATTAATTAGTTTCTATATTCTTACTTTAAAGTTCACCCCTAATTTACTTCTCATTCCGAATTTGATTTATTGAACAAAGCATAATTTTAGTTACATATTTTTGTTTTTCACCTATTTGTTTTTTTTAGACATACACTTTTTCTCCGAAAAGATATCAGGGAACTACAATCAATAAAGGAAAGGATAATTGAAGTGGCTCTTAATTATGAATTGAGGTTGTTTGAATTTCGGAATGCATATAATAACATTAAGTCAAGCGGTAAAAAATGATGAAAAATAAGTGCATTAAAATTAACTTATAATGTTCAAATTTTTTACCGCTTCATATTATAGTTAATACATTTGAAAATTTATAAATTTTTCAAGTAAATGCATCACTTGTGAAGTAGAATGCAACTCCAAGAAGCGATATAAATTAATTAAGTTCATAATTTGAACAAATAAAATGAAGTAGACAGTATATCATTGATAAAATTTAAGAAGTCCAGCTTAGTTGCTCTAAAGCTACTCTGTTGTCCACCTCCATTGCACTTTAATTTGTGAAAGAAATATCACAGACCTAATATCTCGGCTAATTAAGTCCTTCCAGGCCCGTAGCCAACACTGATACATTTCCGTCTACTGGTAAATTATAATAAAGCGTACCACATATCTCCCTACCAGAAAACACAAAACCAAATAAAGGTGAAGCCAGTATAGTTCCAACCCTTAGTTCTCCCCTGTTTCGCTAGATAGTCAGCCAAATCGTTTTGGTATCGTTGGACATGGATACATTTGAAGTCAGGGTTTTGCTTGATGAGTTGCTTCCAAATATTGTACATGTCCTTATAAGCCCTCCAGTGGACCTCCGAAGGTCGCTGCAGCCCAGAGAAAACAGTAGCGACACCTGATTATCTGTACAAAAAGAAGCATAAGCAATTGCCTCACCCAGAGCCTTGGTCTCGGCTTGTAACGGGCAGCACAAAAACACTCTTGCTGATAAATAAGCCTTTAAAACCCCAATTTTAGTAAAGATGAATTTGATTCCCGCGACCCAACCTTTCTTCCATCTGTGTAGCATGTCCTGTCCTGAATCTGCTCTGTTTGGGTTAAACTGGCACAGTACTGAGCATGGACACCAGTTCTAGTTGCTGTCACCATCAATTCAGATGATATGATGTGAAATTACCGGTTATCGATTAAGGTCCTCTTTAAATTATGCCCATACTGCCAAAAAAAGAAACCCCACTAGAATTGTACCATGTCAGCTTGGTATGATACTGATACTGGTACCCTTCTGTATGGAAATATCAGGTCAACCCCTTTCCAGCTTTCTTATTTTGTTTTCATCCAAACGTCTCTCTCTCTAGAATTTGTCAGAAAGAACAAATAATAATAAAAGTCACCGTCTATAACACAAAATTGAGAAATTCAAACCTTCACACAACATCATCCATACGGCATTCAAGAACCTGGATGCAGAGGTGGCCCCTGCTATTGTCTGTATCCTTGGAGATATCTCAAACTTTGAGTTAATTTAAAATGGGGCAACTTTTTATCGGTGCCTATTCGAAATGTAGGGGGGAACTATTATTGTGCTTTGAGATTCGTGCAATAAGGTTTCAAACTGTCCAGATTTTACACAGATCCACTCAAAGTTTGAGATATCTCAGAGGATGCGAATTCACCCCTGCTAATGGTACAAATTTATTATGCAAGGCTTGTGCATGGTATTATAAATCTGCTCGTGGTCGATACAGAGCTACATAGACTTTGTACACTAGCATTTTAGTCAATTTAATCAGTCCAGATTTAAATTTTGAGTTTATATCCAGACCGTCCAATGATAGGTGTGGAATAGCTCTCCATTTCGTCACTGCTTTCCTTATCATATCCAGTTATGCCATCAACAGTCTTTAGTATCGCACCATTCTGTCTGGAAATCTGTTGTCACCTGAAGAGCTGTTTGTATCTGTCCATGTCTGTGAATGTCTAAATGACTGAATAACTGAATAATTGAATTACTAATTGAATCACTGGATCATTGAATGACTGAAAAGAGTTTTGTGCCTTTTTTCCAAAAAAAAAAACAACAATGAATATACCAGTGTACACAGGAAATATGGGTGTGATTTTCTTGCTCAAATAACAACTGCCACGATTTCTTTTCCAGACAATAGTAATACCTTCAAAAATACCGGCGCAAAATAGCCCATACATAACAATAGTAATACCTTCAAACATACATGCACAAAATCACCCATACATTACAATAGTAATACCTTCAAATATACATGCGCAAAATAACCCATACATAACAATAGTAATACCTTCAAACATACATGCACAAAATCACCCATACATTACAATAGTAATACCTTCAAACATACATGCACAAAATTACACATACATTACAATAGTAATACCTTCAAAAATACATGCATGAAATCACCCATACATTACAATAGTAATACCTTCAAACATACATGCATAAAATAGAAAACAATCTTATAATTAACTAGTACTGAAACACACTTCTCACCAATGCAGTTCAAAGATTGCTCCAAGAACTCTTTCAGCTTAGAGTCAGAATGCTTGAAATAAAGGATCACGGAATTTCATCGAGGGCCTGACAACACTGAAGCTAGAAAGGGAGCTGACTGATCCACTAGGCCAGGTATATTCGCGATCATTGGAATTGAAGAAACAAAATTATAATCCAATGATGTTTCAACCTCCATCGCTCCCTCTAAAACCTTAACCACTATTAACATCGAAGGCCTTTGGGTACTATCCCATTGCAAGCACCACATTGCCAGCTCCATGACATTCACAATTTCTTTTTTGTATAATTCGACATCACCAAGATTTTTGTCAATCAAATCTGATAATCCATTGCTCTTAGATTTTTCTTCTAACAATTTAATCAGATGGCGATTCTCTTCAGTCAGGGAATCATCAAGGTTTCTTCTTCCAGATAGAATCTCCATTACCACCACACCAAAACTGTAAACATCAACCTTCTCAGTGACCATTGCTGTCAGCCATTCAGGTGCTAAATATCCAGGAGTGCCCCGCATTTTAGTCATTACTCTGCTAATGTTTCTATCAATAAGCTTGGATAACCCAAAGTCCGCAACTTTAGCATTAAAATTTTCATCTAAAAGAATATTTTCTGGCTTGATATCGAAATGTACAATTTTTTGTCTGCATTCCTCATGAAGATAACATAAACCCTTGGCTATGTCGGTTATAAACTAAAAGCTTATTCAACTTGTCAGCACATAAACCGATCATCCTCACCAGATTGATGTGATGGATACTACCAATAGTCTCGACCTCCGCCAAGAAATCCTTCTTTCCAAGTCCGATGCTATCCAAACGTTTCACTGCTATTCTCTCATCACCCCACCTTCCTTCAAACACAGTACCAAATCAACCTTTTCTGATTATTTTGACAAAGTTTTCAGTGGCCGCTCGTAGCTCTTCGATAGTGAACCGGGTTGGCATCCCTGGTAATTGTTTGATGATATCGTCATCTTGCGCTTCTTCACGTCTTCTTAAACACACTATGTAAATACCAGTTAAGGTGAGCATAAAGAACAAAGTTCCGAATGTGGAACCCAGTATTACTCCTAGCCCAACTTTGGAACTAGAAGCTTGCACCTTAATATATATAGTAGACTGAAAGTCCGCATCAGGTTCATTCTTAAAGGAGAAAACCTCTGATAGTGTTAAACACTTGCCATCTGATAAGTTTGCATTAGAAGACTGAAAAAGGGCAGCTTTACATTTGCAATCTCTAAGACATGCCCTTTTGCAACTCTCCTCACCAGTTGTGTTAAATCCAACATTGCCACCATCACTGAAATAGGTTACATTGTTGAGTTCTAACAGATTTATATCAAAGAGCACCAGATTACCAGCTTCCGTGATGTTAATACCGGCCACAGATCGATTCAACCCGCTAGTGGACCAAACTAGGCTACCATCACTGTCACGGAGGGTTAGACCATCTTGAGATGTCAGTTGAAGTGTGGCATTTTCACTGACAGGGCGAGCTCGATTTGCTGACCAGATGACTTGTGGAGGGTGGGGGTAGTACCCTGGCTGATCATTATATGCAAATACGATATATATGGAGAGAAAATAGCTCTTACAGGGTGGGAAGCAGTAAAACCCAGTAGCAAATGATAACCCGTGAGTTACGTTTAGGCGGAGGAGGAGGGAATTGACAATTTCACCACCAGAGAACATATAGTTGTATGTGAGATCAGATGGTGTGTTGGTCCATGATACCGGAGCGCTTGCAGTGGGATTGAAATAAGGTTGTGGATTAACAGAGAAAGAGAAGCACAGGAGAAGTACAACGAAGGTAATAAGGTTAGAAGTAAAAGCCATTTGGGGTAGCATTATTGGTTTGCTTCTGTAGCAATAGAGATGGTATTTATTTCAATAGCATTAGACCCAGGAAGAAGTTATAAATTCATCAGACGGTGCATTCATAAAACCATTCTGAAATGAAGAAGTCTATGAAATTGGAGTCCGTATCCCCTCAGGTACTAGATTGAGTACAATACTTTGAGCCAGACCAAAAGTAATACAATGCCTATTTAGATATAGGGGCTCTGTTTTGAGATTCGTGCTAGATTAAAACTGTCAACTCAGATCTCATTCTACTCAGTCCGGTATTGCACTGGATCCGTATTAATGAGTCAATTGTAAGTCGATAGCAATAGTCAATTGACTCATTAATTAATCATCCGACTGATTGAAAGGAAATTGCAAGGAAATTGCCCTTCTTGTTTGGATACTAAGCGCAACAACAAGCAAATCAAGATTTCCATTTTCTTCTCCAATTTAACTGGTGCTTCTCATTCTCCAATATAAAAGCATATTATTAATTAGTTAAGAAATTTTTACTTCATAAAAGTTGACCCATAATTGACCGTAGAGCAACAAATATTGACTTCTCATTCTTAATTTGATTTATTGAATAAAGCTTAATTTTAGTTAATTAATCTTGTTTCGTAAGTAATTATTTGATTACATATATATTATTTTTCTCAGAAAAGATAACAGAAAACTACAGTCAATAAATGGAAGGATAATTGAAGTGGTTCTAAATTATGAATTGAGGTTGTTTGATTTTATTTTTTATTTTATCAGAACAAATGGAAGAAATATTTGCTACTGTTGTTTTGCAGTGGTTCTAAATCCTGTAGCAAATGACATGCCACCAGGTAAATATCCGTTTATGCAATCAAATACAAAAGTAGAGAATGTAGAATTTTTGAGAAATTAATTCAAAAGTAGAGGTGTGTGGGAGAGATGGTGAGTCCATGATGCCAGAGCAGTTGCAGTGCTTGCAATGGGATAGTTAGAAGGTTGTGGATTAACAGAGAAAGAGAAGCTCAGGAGAAGTACTGCAACGAAGGCGAGGCAACAAGTAAAAGCCATTTGGCCATTTCAGGTAGTATAATATTGGTTTGATTCTGTAGGAATATAATTAGTGCGTAACAAGGAGCAACTATATATTATATTAATTCTTGTTTGGATACAAGAGAGGAACATCAAGCAAGAAATGGAGATTTGCTTGTCACTTAGCTTTGACCACGGTGCTCAAGCTAGCAGTCCTGCTTAGTAATGAGGTAAACGTCGCTCGTCGTCTTTGACTGGAATGAGAAAGTTTTATTTTTTTAAGAAAAAGCGCGGTAGGCATGGAATGAGAAAGTTGAAATGCTAGTGGGAGATGATATATATATATTAATATGAACAACCACGAGATGTTGTCTCCACACTTTACTCTTCAATTTTTAACACTTGTGCTTCGGTCCTTCTAAAGATCAAAATTAATAACAAGTACCACCTCCCACAGCCTCGCTCACTGAAGTGGTGTTGGTGGCCAACAAGAGGTGGTTTACAGCCAAACAATCAATATTTTAGGATTTATTTTACGTTGCATGTCAGCATCCACTTTTTTTTTTTTTTCTTTTCTTTGAGTTTTTAATTCATTTTAAGATTTTTAATTATAAATAATAATTAAAGCTTTATAAATAAATATCAAAAGTTTTTAATATTGCTAATCCATCCAAACGAGAATATTATGAAAATTACAGAGTGTCACACACCCAAAATTTTTATTAATATCCAAAAAAATATTAAATTTCAAAATCTACTCCCCATGCAGAGGAATTTCGAAATCTGTCCAAGCCGCAAAAAATTTCTGCGGTTTAATAGGCTAAAACCGCAAACAAATTTGCGTTTTTGGAATTCCAAAACCTCAAAAAAAATTGCGGCTTTTGTTTTGGAATTTCAAAACTGCAAATGTTTTTTGCTGTTCTAATTTTTTTTTAATTAAACAGAAATGTTTATAATATATTTCTTTTTGTATTGAAATATTACTAATATTTTATATATTTCTTTGAAAATAGATGGAATGCTATATAATTTGATTTATTAAAAAGGCTGCGACAAATAACTCGGATCAACATTATTCAGGCTGGATTTTTTACAGCTGTAAGAAAAATTAAAATATTTCTTTTTGTGTTATTGGAAAAAAAATTAAAATGTTTTGAATCTGAGTTATTGATCCTAGTTCAAAAGTCACTTCTAGATAAATACAGAAAATAATGTGATCTTTTTATTTTTGAAAAAACAAAAAAAATCTCTAACAAAAATTTTGTTTGAAATACTTTTTCTGACACTTTTTTTTTTTCAAAATAGAAGAATCCAAATATTTTCTGTATTTACGTAAAAGTTACTTTTGAACCGGGATTAATAACTTAGATTCAAAACATTTTTTTTCCAATAACACACAAAGTAATATTTTAATTTTAACCATGAATAAATCTGAATTTTAATTTTTTTATTGATTAATGCTAACAATGTACTCCTAAAAGTGTAGAACCCTTAACCATGGACCTAATGACATAATGATTGATTGATTGAGCTCTGAACCACCTCTTGTTGGCCACTGCTTAGGGAAATAAATCTGCTATTATTCCAAAGAGATAACAGGACCCTGTTATTCCGATTCCAGCCGTTGACCTTTGTCGAGATTCGGGTCAAAAAAAAATTTCCTTGAGATTCGCACATGACAAACTTTAAACAGTTGTGATAGGAATAACAGTGTCCTGTGATCCCTTTGGAATAACAGCAGATTTATATCCACTGCTTAGTGCTCACCCCCAATTTAAATGCTAGACCAGAACAAATTTGAAGGAATTACCACTAGACTTGAGTGAGCGAGGCTGTGGGAGGTGCATGGTTCTTGTTATTAAATATGACAATTATAAGCATACATCACAAAAATTATATCATAATTATAAGCATATATCAAACATCCTTTATATAACAAACAATAAATGAAATACATACATCTATAACAGAAATTACATGCATAGCATAAAAATATAATTTTTCATACGAACTCCGATTAAGGTGATCCAAAATTATGTGGAAAGCTGACAACAAGCTCTACAATGTTTATCTGATAAATTTGTCCACTACATATCATGGTCAAACAGGCTTGTCAAGAGAATTGATCTGTTTTGAGTCAACTTGTTATTAATTAGTTAGTTGGGAGTTTTGAGTGTGTTTTAATAGGGACAAAAGTGTGTTTCAATTATATTTATTTGTGGGTTTTTAGGCAGTCTTTTGAGTTTCTCTAGATAGTCATTAAGAGTTTCTCTAGATAGTCAACTAAACAAAATTATAAGGCAGCCTATGAATTAATACAAATTTTATATATTGAGTTGAGTTTTATCTCCTCTTATACTTTGTTGGGTTGAGCTTTGCTCCTCTTGAATGATGTTTAGTTGAACTAGCTAATGTTCTTGTGAATCTTCTTGGCCGGACCGTGTCAATTTGTATGAAAACACATCACTCGTGAAGTAGATATATTTCAACAGTTTGGAATCGTTGTTTAAAGCCTATCTGATGGGTTTTTGAGAGAATAGCATGACATGTCGCTATCGATGGCATGTTAGTGAAACTCTAAAATATACTTTTTTTTACATGAATTAAGTTTATTCTAACTAGAAAAGAAAATCTTAAAACCCGAATTTTGTACTATTTCAAAGAGAACTTAATTTGCTTGTAAATTTTTGAATTAATTTCTCTGAATACGAGAAATCGATCACTTGAAGAATAATATACGATTTTTAATAAATTGCTTATAAAGTTTTCAATTAATCTTCTCTTTTGAATTATTTTTTAATAAATAAAATTTAGAGAGAGAAATCAATTAAGGGTCAACCTTCTTTAAGTAAGAATTTTTAACAAATTAATAATATGCTTTCATGTTAGGTAATTGAGAATCATTAGCACCAGCTAAATTTTGATTTGTTGTGTCATCCTTTATGTTTTTATTTTTATTTTTTGTTACTGGATAGAAAAGAGAATTGGAGAAGGCTATATATCGAAATCTAGATTTGCTTGATATTCCACATAATTAGTATCCAAACAAGAAGAGCAATTTCCTTGCAATTCACATAATCAATCAATCGGATGATTAATGAGTCAATTGACTACTGCTATCCACTTGCAATTGCCTCATTAATATATAGCAATAGAGACAGCCACCAACCTTCAAAATAATAAAAAATAGCAAGAGAGATGGTATCTCAATCGGATTATTCAGAAGGGCAATTCATGAATTCATATCCAGTGCAATACCTGACTGAGTAGAATGCGATTAAGTCGTCAGTTTTAATCAGGCGCGGATTTTAAAATGGATCCCCTATATCGAAATAGGCACCATATTAGTTTTAATTGGCCCGGCTGGAAGTATTATACTCAGTCCGGTACCTGAGGGGATACCAACTCCAATTTCAAAGACTTCTTCATTTCTGAATGGTTTTAACAACACATCGTCTGATGAATTTATAACTTACTGGTATTGAAATATCATCTCTATTGCACAAATAATGCTACCCCAAATGGCTTTGACTTGCCTTGCCTTTGTTGCAGTACTTCTCTTTTGCTTCTCTTTCTCTGTTAATCCACAACCTTATAACTATCCCACTGCAAGTGCTCCGGCATCATGGACCAACTCACCATCTCTCCCAGGCAACTCTACTTCGAACCGTTCCCTCCTCCTCCGGCTAAACGCATCCCGCAACATGTCATTTGCTACAGGGTTTTACTGCTTCCCACCATGTAAGAGCTTTTATCTCTCCATATACATCATATATGCATATGTATATGATCATTTTGAGTACTTCCGAAGTCCACAAGTCATATGGTCAGCAAATCGAGCTCGCCCTGTCGGTGAAAATGCCACACTTCAACTGACATCTAAGGATGGTCTAACCCTTCGTGACAGTGATGGTAGCCTAGTTTGGTCCACTAGCGGGTTGAATCGACCTGTGGCCGGTATTAACATCACGGAAGCTGGTAATCTGGTGCTCTTTGATATAAATAATTCCACAATCTTGCAATCTTTCGACCACCCAACTGATTCTCTAGTAATGGGGCAAACGTTGGAAGGAGGCATGAGAATCGTTGCCAGTTCCTCTAGCACCGATTTGGCGGAAAGCCAGTTTTATCTCACCCTCCTTGCAGATGGTTTGTATGGATTTGTCAATTCCGATCCCCCGCTGAGTTATTACTATGGAATGTTTGGTAACTATTACAATTCAAATAGAACAGTGGATACATCTATTTTTATAAAGTTCATTAATAGCAGCCTAACTATATTCTCCACATTATCAAATAATGAAATGGGCACAAATGTATTTGAATTTCCGCCTCCTGAAACAATACAGTACATGAGACTGGAATCTGATGGACACTTGAGACTTTATGATTATGATCAAGGATGGAAAATTGTTGCTGATTTGTTTCATATGGATACCTGTAATTACCCAACAGTTTGTGGGCCCTATGGAATTTGCAATAATGGACAATGCACCTGCCCCGCTGGAACCTTGGGCAATTATTTCAAGCCGGTTGATAACCGGCGAGCAGAGCTTGGCTGCTATTCAATTACTAATATAACTTGTCAAGATGTAAACAATCACCATATGTTCGACCTTAACAATGTATCATATTTCAACAATATTGACAATGTTGTATTTAACGCAACTGATGAGGAGACTTGCAAAAAGACATGTCTTGGAAATTGCAAATGTAAAGCTGCTCTGTTTCAGTCAACTATTGAGAACTCATCGGTTGGTAGGTGCTTAACACTACCAGAGGTTTTGTCCCTCCAGAATGGACCAATTTAACTCTCCTGCATACATAAAGGTGCAAGTTGCCCCTCCACCACCTTCTTCCCCACCACCACCTTCTAGTTTCAAAGTTTGGCTAGGAGCAATTCTGGGTTCCACATTTGGAGCTCTACTGTTTATACTCACTTCAATTAGTATTTACATAGTGTGTTTGAGAAGACGTGAAGAAGCGCAAGATGATGATATCATCGAACAATTACCAGGTATGCCAACTAGGTTCACTTTCGAAGAGCTACGAGTGGCCACAGAAAACTTTGTCAAAATACTCGGGAAAGGTGGATTCGGTACTGTGTTTGAAGGAAGGTGGGGTGATGAGAGAATAGCAGTGAAACGTTTGGATAATGTCGGGCATGGAAAGAAGGATTTCTTGGCGGAGGTCGAGACTATTGGCAGTATCCATCACATTAATCTAGTGAGGATGATTGGTTTCTGTGCTGACAAGTTAAATAGGCTTTTAGTTTATGAGTACATGTGTAACGGGTCATTGGATCAGTGGATCTATTGCACAGATGGGAGAGTTCCTTTGGATTGGCCCATCAGGTTCAAAATTATAACAGACATAGCCAAGGGTTTATGTTATCTTCATGAAGAATGCAGGCAAAAAATTGTGCATTTCGATATCAAGCCGGCAAATATTCTTTTAGATGAAAAATTTAATGCTAAAGTTTCTGACTTTGGGTTATCGAAGCTTATCGATAGGGACATAAGCAGAGTAATGATTAAAATGAGGGGCACTCCTGGATATTTAGCACCTGAATGGCTGACATCAATGGTCACTGAGAAGGTCGATGTTTACAGTTTTGGTGTGGTGGTAATGGAGATTTTATCTGGAAGAAGAAACCTTGATGATTCCCAGACTGAAGAGAATCGTCATCTGATTAAATTGTTAGAAGAAAAATCTAAGAGCAACGTATTATCAGATTTGATTGACAAAAATGTTGGTGATGTCGAATTATACAAAAAGGAAATTGTGCATGTGATGGCGCTTGCAATGTGGTGCTTGCAGTGGGATAGTACCCAAAGGCTTTCAATGTTAATAGTGGTTAAGGTTTTAGAGGGAGCGATGGAGGTTGAAACTTCATTGGATTATAATTTTGTTTCTTCAATTCCAATGATTGCAAATTTACCTGGTATAGTGGATCAATCAGCGCCCCTTCTTGATTCAATCTTGTCAGGCCCTCGATGAAATTCAGTGATCCTTTAATTTTAGCATTCTGACTCCAAGCTGAAAGAATACTTGGAGCTATCTTTGAACTGCATTAGTTAGAACTTAGAAGTGTGCTTTAGTAGTATTTAATTATAAGATTGTTTAATATATAGTCCAATCTAATTTGTATCAGATTCTTCTATTTTATGCATGTATGTTTCAAAGTATTACTTTTGTTATGTATGGGCGATTTTGTGCATGTATGTTTGAAGATATTGTAAGTAGACGTTATCGTGCTCAACTACTTACACACAATCATTAAAATAAGTACAACTAATCATCTTTAAAGTTTCGATAGCGGAATTAAAAATCATTAAAAGCAAATCAAAGATCTTAGAAATCAAAGTCTCCACGTGTAAATCAATCAATTAGATTATATACCTTTATCCATTGTAAACTGTAGAACAATACTTGAAACGTTCTTCGCAAACCGTCAGAAGAACTGCAAAGCGATTTCTCTCCTCTTTCTCTTTCTAAGCAATGACAACTTGTTCTTTATGAAATATCGATGAAGAGAGGATCAACCTTACTGTTAGAATATCTTTCTTACTTATGCTTGTCATTAAAGCAATTATTTATAGGGGGAGATAAATATGGAACAGGATGGATAAGGCGACAGGATGGATAATAACATATGAGTCAAAGGATGGATACGCACCTTTTGATTAAACATCTATTATTATCATATCATGCATTCTTTAATTAAGCCAAAAGATAATAGCTCATCATAATATCAACGCATCTGTTATTATGGCATTAAATCAATGCACCCTTTGTCTGTATGCAGCCTTTAGCGCAATGCATTGAATCTGTTATTATGCAATGGTTAATGCACCTTTTAAATCAAGCATCTGTTGACAATATGCACTGGATGCGCACCTTTAATTAAGCCATTTAATCAGCCCATTTAAACCAGCCCATTAGACTAATGTTTTATTTTGGGCCACCGAATTTCCTTACATTCTCCCACTTGGTCCATTATAAAACTTTATGACATTACAACGTTCATAAGGTGCACAATAATATTGTATGTCTTTATATTTCATAAATTCTAAAATCATAATATTTATACTTAAGCAAAATTAATACGAGTCATGGCGGTTGCTAATAATATTTGTTACTAACTTCCTTCCATGTACTACAATATCAATTCTAACTTAATATAAACCATAATGGTATACTTGAGGATCCACGTTAATTGTCTAATTTATAGAGACTAATTCCTATTAATAGAAAACAATAATATATATATATATACTTAAATAAATAGGAATTGTATTTGAAACAATCAATCAATAATAATATCATAAATAATTATTCATCTATAATATAAATTTAATTACAACAATTATTTATCACAGATAACTATGCCCATTCTTTCGACATGTTCGTGAAATATCTTGGGTGGTAATCATTTCGTCAAAGGATCAGCTATCATCATCTCTGTGCTTATATGCTGTATTGTTATTGTTTGTTTCTGTACTTCTTCTTTCACGGCAAAGTACTTAATCTCCATGTGCTTGGCACCTTTGGAGTACTTGTCGTTTTTGCTGAAGAAGACTGTTGCAGAATTATCGCAATAAATCTTCAGCGGCTTGACAATGCTGTCGACAATTCCAAGTCCCGAAATAAAGTTCCGCAGCCATAGTCCTTGTACCATGGCTTCAAAGCACGCCACGAACTCGGCTTCCATAGTGGATGCAGCTATTACTGTCTGCTTCGCACTTTTCCATGAGATTGCTCCGCCGGCTAGAAGATACACATATCCGCAAGTGGATTTTCATGTATCACAACACCTGGCATAGTCTGAATCTGAATAACCGACTGTCTCTAAGTAGTTTGATCTCCTATACGTCAACATGTGATCTTTAGTACCTTGAAGATATCGTAAAACTTTCTTTGCTGCCTTCCAATGTTCTATTCCAGGATTGCTTTGATAACGTCCAAGCATTCCTATAGCAAAACTAATATCTGGTCTTGTACAAGTTTGTGCATACATTAAACTACCCACAATGAAAGCATAAGGAATATTATTCATTTCTTCCTTTTCCAATTCATTTTTAGGACATTGATATAAACCAAATTTATCCCCTTTCTGAATCGATACTTTACCAGCTGAACATTTCTCCATCTTAAATCTCTCGAGAATCTTGTTAATATATGTTTTCTGAGATAAACCTAACAAACCTTGTGATCAATCACGAAATATTTCTATTCCTATCACATAGTTCGCCTCTCCCATATCTTTCATTTCAAAATTCTTCGAGAGAAAATTCTTGGTGCTTTTCATCATTCCAAGATCGTTAGTCGCAAGTAAAATGTCATCAACATATAGAACTAGAAACATTATCTTACTCACACTGACCTTCAAGTATATACAACGATCAACAATGTTTTCCTTAAAACCAAAAGAAGTAATCACATCATTGAACTTGAGATACCATTGTCGTGATGCTTGTTTTAGCCCATATATCGACCTTTTCAATTTGCAAACCATATTCTTTCCCCCAATTGAAAAGCCCTCGGGCTGATCCATGTAGACTTCCTCTTCGAGTTCTCCATTCAGAAAAGCAGTTTTGACGTCCATTTGGTGTAACTCAAGATCGTAATGAGCCACTAAAGCCATGATGATACGCAAAGAATCTTTCTTAGAGACGGACGAAAATGTCTCTTTATAATCAATGCCGTCTTTCTGAGTGAAACCTTTGGCAACCAGTCTAGCTTTATATCGTTCAATTTTGCCTTTTGAGTCACGTTTGATCTTAAAGATCCATTTACATCCAACTCGTTTGGAATCGTGAGGCAATTTGACAAGATCCCAGACTTGATTGTGTTTCATTGATTTTAACTCGTCTTTCATGGCATCAATCCATTTATCGGATTCGTCACATTCAATAGCTTTCTTGTATGAAACCGGATCATCAATTGCAGAATCAATTTCAGATTCTTGTAGATAAACCAAATAATCGTCAGATATAGCCGATCTCCGTTCACGGGTAGACCTTCTTAATGGTATATCATTCGGTTCAACTACATCATCAACAACGATGTTATCAATCGGAATGTCCTCAGTAGCCACTACTAGAATCTCCGTTTTTACCAACGGTAGTAAAACGCATTTCCAAGTGTGTGAAGGGCTCATGGAAATAAATCGACTTTTCTGACACAATAACTATTTCCAAGAGGCAGCCCATGGAACAAGTTACGCATGGAAATAATTCATGCTTGCCCATGGAAATGTACCATTTTCGCCGTTGGAAAAAGTTTTGCATGACCCGCGACCCGTCAAACAGACCAAAAATAATATTTTATTGAAAGCCCATGGAAATAATCAACCACTTGCGCATGGAAATAAGTCTGAACAAACTGGATAGCTTTTTTCCATGGAATGCCGTTGGAAATGCTGGGACAAATGCGCATGGAAATGTTTTACAGATCCAGTTTATATTATTTTATTCCTGGACATACTTTTTCCATGGGCCAGGCCGTTGGAAATGTTTTGTTCATTCTGATAATAATATTTTATAGTGAAGGCTCATGGAAATAGTGGGACAAATGCGCATGGAAATGTTTTACAGATCCAGTTTATATTATTTTATTCCTGGACATACTTTTTCCATGGGCCTGGCCGTTGGAAATGTTTTGTTCATTCTGATAATAATATTTTATAGTGAAGGCTCATGGAAATAGTGGGACAAATGCGCATGGAAATGTTTTACAGATCCAGTTTAGATTTTTTATTCCTGGGCATACTTTTTCCATGGGCAAGGCCGTTGGAAATGTTTTGTTCATTCTGATAATAATATTTTATAGTGAAGGCTCATGGAAATAGTGGGACAAGTGCGCATGGAAATGTTTTACCGATCCAGTTTATATATTTTATGGCTGGACATACTATTTCCATGAGAGCGCATGGAAATACTGGGAAAATGCGCATGGAAATGTTTTATTGATACAGTTTATATTATTTTATGGTGGACATACTATTTCCATGCGCTGCCGTTGGAAATGTTTTGGTTCCTGGAGACAGCATCATTGTGTATATTTTAGATCTCCCTTTGAATTGTCTAAATAAACAAATCACAGCAGCAAGCAAGATTTAATTGTGCTAAATTGAAACATTATATTGAAAACTTAAATTTCGGTATTTGGAATAACCCTATATATGAAATTTTGATACAAAACATTTTGGCAGCAAGCAATATTGAATTGATAGAAAACATTGTGGCAGCAAGCAACATTGCCTCTTGTGTACTCCTGCAAATGAGGGTGAGTAAAATTAGCTTCAAGATTGCAGCAACTAATTAATCATGTTTCAATTCAATCTTGGTGTCCCAATTCCCTAGAATATAACAAAAAAATATAATGTAAAAATTCAAATGCAAAAAGTAACACATACATCTATTGCTTAACCAATTAATATTCTTGATCGGATTGCTCGGAATAATCGGATTCCCACGAATCTTCTTCATCATTGTGATACTCTTGCTCCATGTCATGATCTTCGTCATTTCCGTCCCTCGCCATTGATTGTGGTGCATTTGATGTTGTTGGCGGAATTGAAGTTGGATCGTCTACTAGTTCAAACTCGTCCGCTCCAAGGACCATTCCATCCCAATCAAAATCTCGTGTATTTGGTGCCGAGATTGGATTATCCGGCCTTTCTTCTTGGTAAAATTCGATGTTTGCATCGGCGCCCTCGTCACGAAACCTTGTTTTCGGGCTTACTTTCATCGCCACCCACCATGGGAGTCTATTTGCTTTTTCCGATGCATAAGGTAGGTAGCACACTTGGGTAGCTTGAGCTGCTAATACAAACGGCTCATAAGTTGCAAGTCGAGAAGTATGTTTAACCTCCACAATTCTATGTTCTTGGTCCACCCTTACACCGTTTACTATGTCGAACCAATCACACCTAAAGATAGCTACCCTTTGGGCATCATATACTAGCTCTATGACCTCTTGGAGAACACCATAGTAGTCGGTTGGTATGTCATTCTCCGATATCTCTCCTTTGATGCAAACACCGCTACTTTGAGTAGCCTTGTTTTGCCCATATGTTTGTGTGTGAAATCGATAACCATTGACTTCGTACCCATCGTAGAAGTATGCTTGTTTGCTAGGTGTGACTCCTGCCATTCGGATGTAGTCATCGCAATCTTCACGGGAATTTAGTACTTTTTTGCGTAACCAATCTGCGAACCCATTTTGACGAACTTTTGGCAAATCATGTGGGCTTGTGGCTACTCCAGAGTTGAGCATGCATGTATCAAACTCTCTGCACAATCCAACATATAAAGAAATTAAATGTTGGTAGATTATTAATAGATACCTTTCAAAACATTAAAATCATAATAAATTATAAAGATTGTACCCCATGTACTTCTCCGAGATCCCTGGACAATTGAGGACGACATAGGTGTGCGCAGCCTTCCAATCCTCGTCACTGAGAGGCCTCCGTCTTTCTCTGCCCATGGTACGGCCCGGAGTATCGAATATCGATAGATGTACCCCCGAAGACTCTATGTTAGATTTGTCTGCAAAATAGTGGGAGGAAAATGTACCAATTTCCTTGGCAATTGTAGCCTCGACAATTGAACCCTCAACTTGTGCCTTGTTCGTGACTCTCATCCTTTGTTCTTTGTTGCGCCTGTATTTGCATCAATGGTTTAGGGTTGTTAGGTACATGTCTAAGTATAGTTTAGAAGTATAAGCAATATGTAAGCTAAATGTTCCGTTCTTTTGAAAAAAAAACAAACCTTTCACATGGATACATCCATCGGGAGCCTACAGGCCCACCCATTCTAGCCTCATATGCTACATGCACCACAAGATTCTCCATCGAATCGAAGAAACCAGGCGGGAAATTTTTTTCTGCCTTGCACATTGTGACGATGATACCCGCTTCTAATTGTGCCAAACGGGATTTATCAAGCTCCTTGGCACAAATCTCTCTAAAGAATGCTGAAATCTCACATAAAACATCCCATACGGGATCCGGAACAAAGTCCCGAAATGCAACGGGGAGGAGGCGCTCCATGAACACATGTAGATCATGACTTTTAAGACCGGTGAGGGTGCAAGTGGTTAGGTTAACACACCTATCCCAATTCGATGCGTAGCCATCGGGAAACCTTACCTTCTTGAGCCATGTTAAAACAACCTTCCTTTGATCGGGATCGAGTGCGAATGGTGCCTTTGGTTTTTTCAACTTTCCCGGGTTGGTTTCAGACGGAATTAGGTGTTGGTTGGGACGATCACAATAAAGAGCCAAATCCTTTCTAGCTTTTTCATTATCCTTGGTTCTGCCACCCTTGCCTAGAAGCGTGTATAACAAATTTTCTGTGAAGTTTTTCTCCAAATGCATCATATCCAAATTGTGTTGCAACAGATTATCTTTCCAATAAGGTAAAGTCCAGAAAATACTCTTCTTTTGCCAATGGTGCGTATCACCATAACCTGGAATCTGTTGTAATCCCGACCCTTTACCCCATTCAATATCTGGGATCAAAGACACTATATCGAGCAACTGCTCTCCCGTCAATCTTGGTGGTGGCCCATCAGTCTCGACTCTGTCTTTTATGAAATTCTTCGTATCAAGACGGAATGGGTGGTCCGGAGGCAAGAAGCACCTGTGACAGTCGAACCAACATGCTTTTCCACCATGAGAAAGTTGAAAGGCCTTTGTCTTATCCATGCAATAAAAACACCCCAACCGGCCTTTTGTACCCCACCCACATAGCATCTCGTAAGCAGGGTAGTCACTCACCGTCCAAAGTAGTGATGCATGCATCTCGAAGTTTTCTCTTTTATAACCATCCCATGTCATCTCTCCATGTAACCACAAATTTTTCAATTCGTCGATTAAAGGTTCGAGAAGAATGTCAATGTCCCGACCAGGATGCTTTGGTCCCGGGATTACCAGCGCAAGGAACATGCTATCTTCTTTCATTATCATCTCAGGTGGTAGGTTATACGGAAAAACAAAGACCGGCCAGCATGAATATGGAGCCGCACTCGAGTTGAAGGGCATGAATCCATCCGTGGTTAACCCTAACCAAACATTTCTCACCTCTTCGGCGAAATTGGCATGTTTTCGAGCGAAATGCTTCCAAGCCTCACCATCCGCCGGGTGCACCATAAACCCGGGTTTGACCCGCACACCCTCCTTATGCCACCTCATATTGTGGGCAGATTTGGCGGACATGTACATCCTTTGCAATCGCGGTGTGATAGGTAGATAACGGAGTATCTTTTTTGGAACGGGTTTTGCCTTCTTATTGGGTCCGGGAGGCTTGTATCTTGATTCGCCACAAACATCACACCGTGTCTTCTTCTTGTTATCTCCTTTGTAATATAGCATACAAAAATTTGGGCATACATCTATTTTCTGATGCTCCATGCCCATTGCTTGAACTAACCGCTTGGATTGGTAGAAATTTTCCGGCATTCTTTCACCAGAAGGGAGAGTGCTTTTAATTAGACCCATTATATCATCAAAACATTTTTGGCTCAATTGATGTTCCGACTTCAAAGCTATGGCATGTGTCACAACCGACAAGACGGTGTGTGTCTCGCATTTCAAATCCCCCGCCGAGTTAACATTCCAAAGCGGTGTATTGGATGATTGCATCATATCGAAGAATTTTTTGGCAGCTCCAGCAAGTTGTACTTCATTCCAGTCAAATTCTTGACCAGCAGCATCCCTTACCATGTCACCCATTTGATCAGTGGCATTGCTCGTTGGTGGACTTGGTGGCATCGCTCCTGGATGTGATTCCCCGTGTTTGTACCAAACATGATATAGGTTACAAAATCCAAACTGAAAAAGGTGTAGTTCGACGGTTTCCACGTCTTTAGTGAAGAGGTTGTCACATCTTTGACACGGACACGGTATGCACTGCCTTCCATCACTGTCGACACTCACAACCGAAGGTTTCGATAATGCTGTTTCGAGAAATTCAGTCACACCAGCAATGAAATTGGGAGCAAGACTCCCATTAGTATGTTGTTTGTACATCCATTCCCGATCAGTGGCCATTTTACTAAACAGTTCTTGTTTTCTGCCAAAAATGAGATTAAACTATTATTTAACAGTTCTAGTTTTCAGCTCCAACCTCGTGATACAACCTCAAATTTGACATTTCTCCTCAAATATGTTGGCTGAATAAAGAAGCAAAACTGAGCATTTGAAAAAGGAAGCAAAACTGACCAAAGATGACTTGATTCTGATAGAGAAGCAGAAATGAGCAATTTATTGTTCAGCTACCCCTCTTCCTTTATCCATGTTGCACTGTAGCCTTGATTCTGATAGAAGAATAAGCAGTTCATTTAACTCGTCCACAGGAAAACCCTAAACTCAGCTCATCACAGTAAAATTGAATGATTTGAAAGAATGAAGGAAAAAACGGGGACAGATATACCTGTAGGGGCTGCGACGGCTACAACCGAGTATCTGACTTGATAAGGTCACGACAGTGGGAGGGGACAGAAAAACAAGGGCCCAGAGCCAACTAATGAGAGGAAGGGGACAAACAAGGTTAAGGTATGGCGATGGATTTCAAAAGCGAGGCGGCGGGGGCGATTGTTTGGGATAGGTTAAGGTATTTCTGTCGCTATACCGACGGAAATAGTGGCAACCATTTTTTGAGTAAAATCTGTTTTTTGTTGCGTACCCAGATTGTACGCATAAATTGTAACCATTCTTTGGAACCAATACAACATAATAAGCTATTGTAATTATTAACAATAGCACAAATTCACAGAAATTTTTTTTTCACATAATAAGTCAACCATAGTATAAGTTCATCAGCTCCTTTATCTACTGAGGACCTAATTTAACCATAGCATAAGTTCATTCTTTGAACCATAGCAGTTAACAGATAAATACATCCTACTTTAAACAGTTGAACACATATGATGAGTATATATATTAGAATTATTACAATAACTATAGAGTAGCAAGTCACAGTTGACATAGTTTTTTACTAGCAGACTCAAAACATTTAGGGAGTTGGTTCTTCCCCCCTAGCAGTATTGGTCGGCGATGGTTGAGGGTTCTCTCCACCTCCGGCAATGGTGGTTGATGGTTGGGCATCTTCTTCGACTTCTTTGTGCCCATCATCAGCAGTGCCCGCCGACCCTGACCCCTATAAAACAAGGGAAAATATGAATAACTGCAATGATGCTTGAAAATGCAATTGCATTAACATATTAACTCTAGAAACTGAGTATAAATGGCCTTGCATTAAACTGTGGAGGATCAATTCCTTGAGCACTGAAGAGCTGTCCAAAACACCGTCTTATGAACTCATTGTGTTTTCTCATCTCGTCCATTTCAGTTTGTGGCGCTCTTGTTGAGCAGCTAATGAAGAAGCAAACTCCTTTCGTTCAGCTGCTAGTAAATGCGACACCTCATTCTCTGTGTATTTCCTCGGTTGTGAGTCAGCTGATGTGGCGGTGCTCTTTGTAGGGTTCTCAAAAGAAGCTTCAACTGTTTCCAACACTCGGGTGGCTTCTTTCGTCCTTGACTTGTTGCCAAAGCCGAATAGCCGGCCTCGCTTATCCTCTCCTTTGACAACCTCCTCCCACAGTTCATACTCTTTCTTTTTATCACCATGGACCGCCTTACTATTTCTGAAGCTTTCCTGCATTGGTTACAAATATATGTCAAGTCCTAATTCATATGTAAGGAGTATATTATTTGCTTATTGGTGAAAGGATTTTGCCAATGTCAATGCTATAAACGCTTACCGCTGCTGCCTGTGCACGCGTGTTGACGTACACCTTTCCTTCTTCCGAACGCCTCGTGTGTGTTCGGTCAAAAACATCCAGCAATCCCACCGACTGACCTGTCTCGGATATCTGAAATTTGTCCAATTGATATCAAAATATTGGTAAGATAACTAAATTTGTCCAATTGACATCAAGTACTGGCTTTTATTTTTTTTTTACATTAACAGAGAAATATTAAAATAGCATTGAAGGGTGTTTTTTTTTTTACATTAACAGAGAAATATTAAAATAGCATTGAAGGGTGTGTTTTTTTTTACATTAGCAGAGAAATATTAAAAATTCACAGAAGGGTGTTTTTTACTTACCAGTGCTTGCTTGTGCTTGTACGTACTCCTGGATCCCGCCACATGGTATACCACGTCAGGTGATTTAGTTCTGTTCTCTCGGTTGGTGGTCGATATTTGGTCCCATTTTGTTGTCGACCAAATATCGCACAAGCTCTTCCATGCTTCTACGTTCTTGCACCATCTTGGAGGATGATTTTTCCACACCTCCTTATCTACTCCATGTTTCTTCTTACACGTGGCTCTTGTTTCTGTCAGTTCACGCGAATATGCTTCTGCCGCTATGTTTTCGAAGACATCAAGACAACGCTTGATGTCTTCCTCATGCCCCCACGAATACCTCTGCATGAACTGTTGTAGGATTAGCAACCTCGCCTTCGTAGGAAACATTTTGTACGACCTAAACGGTCCGGGTAAGTTCTCCAAAGTCAGAATCCGTATTGTGGTGATCACCTTTGTGCACATGGGCCTGGACGTGAACTCCCCGTCACCAACAACCAGCAGTTCTGGTCGGTCACCTGGTGCCGCAGGGTCACGAGGCTTTGCAAGACCCCGCCCACACCGGACATCACTTTTCTCCTTATTTCTCTTTCTTTTATTCTGGCCAGCAGACACCTCAGATGCCGACTCAACTAGCTCTTGCCCGCAGGCTGCCAAGGCCTCACGACACTCTCTAAGGGGCCGACGCAATATGCACCTCCTACCGCCATCGTCAACCCCGGCATAAAAGTGTGGTTCGCTTGACTGACCATCCTGACATTGCTCGTCAGAGGGTTCCGATGACTGGTCAGCACAGCCCTGATTGGGAGAGAGTTCAGCACCTTCCCAATTTTCCATGTTTGGTGATCGGTTAGTACCATCCCACGAAGGCCATGTCGAGTCTCGGGTCGAATCTGGTTCTGTCTGAACCGGTGGCTGGGAATCTGGCCACCCGGCATTACTCTTAGTCTGTGACATATGAGGCATCTCCACTACCGGAGGAGGTGACCATGAAGAACCCGTCTGAACAGCTGACGGTGACTGGGCAGCAGATTGCTCGGTCTGGATTGGGGATATGGAAATTTGCGGTGCTGCGGCTGCTGCGGCCTTCAGCTGCGACGGGTCTGCACTCCCCACTCCCCGAGGAGGTGACCGGGAAGACGGCGGCTGAGCAGCTGACAGTGAATGGGCAGCAGAAACCTCATTCTCGGTCACCGGTGGCTGGGAAATTTGTGGTGCTGCGGCCTTGGACCCCGACGGGTCTGCACTCCCCACTCCCCGAGGAGGTGACCGGGAAGACGGCGGCTGAGCAGCTGACAGTGACTGGGCAGCAGAAAGATCTTTCTCAGTCACCGGTGGCTGGGAAATTTGCGGTGCTGCGGCCTTGGACCCCGACGGGTCTGCACTCCCCACTCCCCGAGGAGGTGACCGGGAAGACGGCGGCTGAGCAGCTGACAGTGAATGGGCAGCAGATTGCTCGGTTTGAACCGGTGGCTGGGAAATTTGCGGTGCTGCGGCCTTGGTCTGTGACGGGACTGCACTCCTCACTACCCGAGGAGGTCTTGGACCCATCCATATTCGAGCGCCCGAACGTGTTCGTACCTTGCGGCCGTGCCTACTCTCTGATTCTTGCTGTACTTGCTTTGTGACAGACGGCCTACTCTTAGTTTTCGGCGGAGGCCTTGGGGGCAGTGAAGCATTTGCGGAGCAACTCGGATTGAGTCTCGGGGATTTTCGTCTGTGCAAGGACTCCTTCGTGCAAGCACCACCATCCTTATCCATTTAATCTGTTAAATATAACACATACATTAATATTTATTTTTTCAATTAAACAGAAATTCTTTCTATGCCCTGAATACTAGAAATTATAAATTTAAGATAGCACTCCGCTATTTTATTGAAGTCTGACAAGACTATTTATTTGAAGTATGCATAAAGACCCTTCTCTTGCCAAATTTACAGAGGTGACAGTAACTACAGCTAGTTTTCAGAATATGGAAAGAACTAATTTAGTCTTATTTCAGATGCACAACTATAGAATGTATACAACTGTAAACATATACATATATACAAAGTTGAAAAACCAAGTTGAAAGAAAAAGTGTACTATATGCATGATAAAATCACACAAGTATGTTTTTTTATATAGCATCATGCATAGGACATAGTGTACTATATAGCAAGAAACAAAGAAGGGGACATAGCATCATGCATAGGACATGATGTAGTGCGCGGACATAGCATGTGATTTTCTTATATACTTATCACCCAACAACAAAGAAGGGGACATAGCATGTGAAAGCATCATGCATAGGACATGCACACAGAGACACAGTAGAAGACTTGACTAGAGCATGTTTTTTTTTTCTTTTGAGCTGTTCAAATCATATGCTGTGGGGACTAATAATTGAATGCAATTGCATCAAAACAATACAAACTTTAATTTTGAGTCCAAATCACATGGCCGTAACACAAACTTCAATATTGATTTTGATCAAGTCTGGACCGAGTAAAGAATTCAGTCTTGCGGAATTTCTTTGCCTATGATCTCTAATTTATTTTTTAACAATAATATATTTTTGTTTTGAAAATTTTAACAGCACAATATATATTGTCTAAATGCATGTGTTCACAACTCATTCTGAATGCATGAGTTTAGAATAAATTGTCAACACGTTGTGAAATTATACATAGCTGTTAAACCATTTCAAATAGAAATAATATTTTGTTTTAAAAACGGGATATAAGGAAGTCAAAAAAAGATAACACTTACATTTATGGACTTCTGATCTTATTAGAAATTAAACTATAATTATAAAACTTTACATGGATAATCGAATCTTTCAGGAAAAAAATTAATAGTTTGAATTCTAAATTTTAGCAATACAAACGTAAAAAGAATTTGTGACATATTGACATGGGTGGCACTGTAATTCTCTTTTTTAAAATATATATAGTTCTCCTGTTTGGAATTATTATTGAAGCAAAAATATATATTATGGTTGTATACATCTTAGCCAAGCTCTTCCATGTCTCCCACTTACCTCAAATCTGATTACAGGTTCCCGAAGTACATGCGCATTACACATAAAACTTATGTAAAAAATCAACTTTTTCGATAAACCAGAGGTTGAATTAGCAAAATGAAATATTTAGTAATATTGTTGTGTCAGGAGGACTAAACTAAAATTGTTGTTTATAAACCCGTGTGCTATGTCCCCTTCTTTTTTTCCTATATGCTTTCCATGATAAAATCCAAGAAACAATATAGCAAAAGCACACAAGTATTTTTAATATAAGAAAAACCAAGTTGAAAGAAAAAGTGAGTGAAACCAAGTATTTCTATTTTTTGGAGTAAACTCCTAATTAGGAGTAATTAAAGGCTGAACCAGCAAGAGATAGCTAAACAGTGGGTTAAACTCCTAATTTCTCACTGTGATTAACTATTTTGGAGGTGTCACTTCTATGTTCCTTACACTTCAACATAATTTACGTACAACAATACCATTGTCGGACTCCTTTCTTTCCAAAGACATATCACATTTCAGTTTCGAAAATTGTTCTAGAATATATGCTCATGCATCCATTTGATTCAACTAAGAAATACAATGCATATTTCCACTATAACCCACTGTTTCATTCAAATGCTCCCAATGCAATTATAACTTAACTAAATGCTCAATTTGAACATCATACTTCATTTTCAGACTTTTGCTATAAAAAGATATGATCATGCATCTTGATGCTTTAATCTCAAAATATAAAACTAGCACATGCTACAGTCTTATTTTGCTGTAAAGCTCTTCAAGTTATGTCACAATTCAGTTCTAAAATATATGTTCATGCTCCTTACAATAACTCATGCAATCGTGGTATGAAATTCTAAAGCACATTCAAGAACTTATTTACAACTAATTAGCAATTGAGCGAACAAGCAAGCCTCAACAATACAACAAATTAGCAACTAAACAAACAAACAAGCAACAACAACAATGCACCTGTTATACAACTTAAAACCTAAACAGAACATTGTGAAACTTAAACCCTAAACAGAACATTGTGAAACAATTCCTGATCAGCTTACAACTTAAACCCTAAACAGAACATTGTGAAACTATTTGTCAGGCCCGAATCAGTAATTTGCATTTAAACCCTAAAGACGCGCAAACCAAGAATTATCTCGGCTTAAACCCTAAATTGAAAAATACCCCAAACCAGACGAGCAATCGACAAAAAAAACAAAATCCAAAGGAAGGAGGCTTTACTTACACGGATATCGTCGATCCGACCAGTGTGAGAAGAGTGGCTCTTGGGGGTGTTCTCCGATCGATTGAGAACACTGCGGCGGTGGGGTTTAACTCGGAGAGAGCGATTGAGAACACTGCGGCGATCGATTGAGAACTCTTGGGGGTGTTCTCTGATCGATGGAGCCTTTGATTTGGAGGAGGGAAATGGTCGGGGGAGAAGAAGGAGGGAGTTCAGAGGGGGTGGAGAGAAGAGGGAGTGGAGAGGCGGCGGCTTTCGTAGTTCGACGGTCGATCAGGGGAAGACGAGGAGCCGGGATGGAGCTTTTGATTTAGAAGAGGGAAATCTTTGATTTAGAAGAGGGAAATGGTCGGGAGAGAGGAGGGAGGGAGTGGAGAGGGGGTGGAGAGAAGAGGAGTGGAGAGGCACTTGAGAGTAGGTCCGATGGGCATCGAACCTACTCTGGTTCGACGGGTTTAGTCACCGTCGATTTTTTTAAGATTCGTGTGAAACGCTTCAAATTTCGTGCATCTCTGTTTCAATTTTCGTGAGCACAATCTTAAGTTAGATCGGACGGTCTTCATGCTCGTTGAACCTCGTGGATAATGTTCGCTCCCAGATGAGAGGTACAGAGTTTCACCACAGCCTAAGCTGTGGAGTTTAAACCCTATTCGATCTCTTGGACGAAGGTTGCAAGTGCACAACCCTGTCTTTGTAGTTAGAATGGGTGTCGATCCTCAGGGACGAACTATTTTCTGAATTTTAACTAATCCTAGTTAGGTACTAGAAGTTGAATGATTGGGGTTTTGTTTAACTATTCCTAAATCATATGAGCAAATCAAATGCAATGAAAGAATGAATGAACAAGTATTTATGTATTAACAATTGTATTAACTATGTATGAACAGGTAAATGAATCAACAAAATGTATGTATTTTGTACTATGGTATAAAAGGGTGTTTCAAGGGTTTCAGATTTCATCTTCAACTTTGCTGCTCAGACCTGCCACGCGACCCGCATGCTTTCGCATGCGACCCGCTTGGCCTTAAGCGCTCCGAACCTGGCACGCGACCCGCAAGCTGCGGCTTGCGACCCGTGTGATGCGACCCGCGTGCTAAGTCACGCGACCCGCATGGTCCCTTGAGCTGAGTCTGCACATGTCAGAAACTTACCGTTTAAGTCGTGTAAGGTTAGATTGACCATACCTAGTGTCACTGAACCTCAACTTTCGTGTGTTGGCTTAGCAGACCTAGTTTGGAATTGCAATTTCACCTTCTCAGGTTTAATCAAGCTGTTTGATCTAAACCTAAGTTCTCAATTCTGTTTACTAAAGGTATCCACAAGCTGAGCAAGAACAAGTGGAAACTTTCACCTTTCGGCTACTCGTTGACCTCACCTTTCGGTTCTCAGACCTACCTCAAGTACTTAACCTAATTGCAAGAAGCATCAAGCCTTTGGTACAAGAAGAAATGCCTAAGGCATTCAACAGTAAGCAATCAAGAATCAAACAATTCAGATCAAGCAATCTCAGATAATACAAGAATCAAAGAAACACGAAATAACAATAAGAATCAATCCATATGCATCATCAAACAAAGTATCAGACTACAAATCCAAACCCTCGAAACTACAGTATCTACTCAGACATCAATAAAATCAAAACAAGAGAGAGAGAAAGAAAGCAAATCATAGTGAGAGAAGAGGTAGAGAAGAGGATTGAAGCTTCAGGTTGAGTCTTCTTCTCCAGATCGCCTCCTCTTCAGCTCCAGATCGTCTTTCTCCTCTTCCAACTCCGATCTCTCCTGTCTCTGGTGAAAATCACGGAATAATCGGATCTCCTTTTCTGTTGCCAGGCCTGCTGTTTAAATAGTTTCCTTCGTGGGCCTCAGTTGGGCCTGGCTCAGTTAACTCGACGCGACCCGCATGAGTTTCCATGCGACCCGCGTCAGGTGGTAAGGATGCGAGCTGTGAGGGTCGCGTCTGAGGTCGCGTCTAGGCTGCGATGCGACCCGCGTCAGGTGGGACGCGGGTCGCGTGGGGGAAGTCAGAACTCTGCCTTTTTGCCTGTTTTTCGCCTATTTCCTGCAATCCAACCACAAACTGCAGCAGTACCATATTCTATTGATTTTCAATATAAACTATGCAATTTAGTGGTCAAAATCATAAGATCTGGTCTGGAAATAAGACGAAATAATAGATGAAATATAGACATATCAAATTCCCCCAAGCTTACCCTTTGCTTGTCCTCAAGCAAATCTGTACTTTCAAACCGGGTTTGGAATCTAAATGCAAGCTAAATGCCTAAAATGTGAAAATTTACTTAATTGCTCCAATAAAGAAACTGAAGAATCTTTTTATTATGATTTAGACTTTCCTTGGTAATTTTGATTCACCTCACAAATTGATTAACAAAACCTCAAATTTTAAATGTTTCAAAATTTGCAAAACTGATTACTTGAACTATCGAATTATCATTCTTTCACTAAACTATGCCCTCATTTGTAGGAGATTTCCCTTTTTGTCCCCCCCAAACTTGAATCAAGCTTAGGTCAGAAAGTTGCGGACTTCGTGTGTTGATATGTGCAAAAATTTTATTTTATTGTTTTTTTTTCTTTTCTAATTGGGAGACGAGCTCAAAGGCGTCCATTCAAGACTTATTGCCAGTACTCTTATGTTCTCCGTCTTTTCATTCCTTTTTATTTTCATTTTCTCTCTTTTTTTTTTTTTTTTTATTTGCACATACCATGAATACACACATCCACTAGCGTTCATTCACACCAACGGATATCCCAACCTTTCTATATTTGAAATCCCTATTTCCATTATTTGAAAGGCACAATTCGGTTTCTAAATTCTATTTCGACACTCAAGTTTCCAATTTTTCAAATCCCAAACCATTTGGTCCTAATCAGTTCTGTGTGGTCAATTATGAGGTCAAATCTAATTTCCCAAGGTCATCCCAATCACAAAAAAATGTTCAAATAGGCCCCAAATTGAAACAATCAAGCAAAAATTTTCACCTAAAAATGCAAAGTAAAATAAACATGAACTAAGTGCAATCAAAATAAATCCTAAAAACACAAAAGTAAATCCTAAGATACAAAAGTCTCCCCCCCAAGCTTAGCCTGAGCATTGTCCTCAATGCTTCAAGACTGAAAGATAAAGAGAAATAAAAGCAGAGGGGAAAGAGAAAACATACCCACTCACTCCTGCGGAGGATCACGATCGAAGCCTCGCCAGTCTCGCATCTGCTCCTCTAGCGTGCTCATCCGTAACTGGAGATCATCGAGAGCATCACCCTGCTCGCGCCGCATGTCAAAGAGGAACTCACCATGATCGCGCCTCATGTCATACACCAAGCTGTAGACATCATGAATGGAGGGATCGGCGATGGGAGGTGGATAGGAGGGGCGAGAATAAGAGGAGGATGGACCAGCTGCGGACGAGGAAGGACCAGCAGCGGAGGTGGAGGCGCGGAACTGCCCAGGTGGCATGAGAGCATCACCCATGTGAACATCACCATAGACATGAAGCTGAGGCTGAGGAGGAGGTGGTGGTGGTGCATGCTCAGCTGGCTGTGGGGGAGGAAATAGCCAAGTGGCCTCGTCCGTGAAAGAGATGTGGAAAGGACGAGGCAACTGGTGCTGGCTACCATCCTGCAGGCGCCAGAAATACCGGTCACGGTGGTTGGCAGGACCTCGCTCGATCTTGATGAATGCCGCCTGAGAGAAAGCCTTGGCATCCATTATGAACGGGCCCTGAGAGAGAGTGAGGCCGGCGACTGAGACGCCAAGCCGCTCAGCAATAAGAGTGACGTAGGCACCGATGTGGATGAGGCCTCTTGGCCTCCGATTCTTCTGGACCTCCACCCAGTGAGTAACCATAAGGAGCATCAGATTGGGCCGCTCAAAATCCTCTTCGGTGCGGAGCATGAAGTCCAGCAATGCGAGGTCCTCCTCATTGGCACGTGCAACTGTCTCGCCACGTGCAAAAATGGTATTCGCAAGAGTGCGCTGGATGCAACGTAGAACAGGGTGAGGTATGGCAGAGCTCCTGAACTCATTGCTCGTGGCGACCTCCTTACCCGTGATCAACCGCCAGAAGATGTCTCTGTCAAAGCCCTCGCGGTAGTGAATGGAATCAGTCGTGGGGTGTGGTGTGAAGCCGAACCACTCGCGCAATGTATCAAGAGGAACAATCCAAGGATCGTTGCGCATTTGGAAGCGAATGTACGGCTGTTCATCTGCATCACACTTGAGTCTGAGAGAAGAGAGGAACTCAAGCGTGAGCTCCGTATAGCAATCGCACTGAATGCCCCAGAAAGCGGAAGTAAACCCGATCCTCTCTGTGAGGCGAACAAACTCCTCGTAAACTCCAAAGCGATGCAATGTACCCAAATCGACTCGGCGAGTGTTGGCGAATGTGCGTTGTTGCAAAAGCTCAAAGCGATTGAACATGCCGCGATTGGAGAGGCGGAAGTGTGGTGGTGGATACGCATCTGCCCGAGGAGTGTACTGACCAGAAAGGGGGTCGGGGTGCTCGGAAGAATACTCGACCTCGGAGTTGTCGGCTTGATGGGAAGAATGAGAGGAATGATGGGAAGGAGAAGAATGAGAAGAATGAGAAGAAGAAGAAGAAGAAGAAGAATGAGAAGGATGAGTACCCTCATTGTGTGAGGCCGAATGAGAAGAATGAGAAGGAGTGGCTTGCCTTAGTTCCTGTCTGCGCTTGGATCAAATTTCTCAGCGAGGGTCCATGTTTCTGTCTCTGGTTCAAACAGACGCGGGTCGCGTGGGTTTTGATGCGACTCGCGTGAGATCTGACGCGGGTCGCGTGGACGTTGATGCGACTCGCGTGAAGAAGAACGCGGGTCGCGTGGGTCAGGACGCTGGTCGCACCAAACCGGACCTGGCTGGTTAGGGTTTGAACCGGGCACCTGAGCGGGTCGATTGGGTCAGGGCGCGGTCGCGTGAACCAAGGGGGCTGGTAGTGGGGTGAACCAACAGAGAAAGGAGAAAGGAGAAGAGAACTTACCTGCTGCGTCGGTGGCGTCGGCGGAGAAGTAGAAAGAAGATCGACGGAGGGAGTTCGGTGAAGAGAGCTCGTCGGCGCTTGCTTGGTCGAAGAGAAGAGAAGAGAGGAAAAGAGAGTGGAATCGGCTGGGAAAGAAAAGAGGAGAAGGAGGGGACGCGGGTTAAAAAGGGACCTCGCGTCGTTTCGACGCGCCCCTTCAATGCCAGTTGACGGTTCGAGATGACGCGGGTCGCGTGGAATTCCACGCGGATCGCGTGGCACGGCACGCGGGTCGCGTGGAATATCATGCGGGTCGCGTCAGGAGTTCTTTTTGGTATTTTACAAAAGGAAAACAACTAGAAATCTAATCTAACTCTAAGCTATCTCTGAATCTAATCTAAATATAATGCAAGTAAACGAACTAGCTTGGGCTGCCTCCCAAGGAGCGCTTGTTTTAGGTCTCAAGCTCGACCTTCCTTTCTCTAATCTTCGACTGGGGCGGGATCGGATAGATCCCAAGAAGCGATGAAGTTGGCAATGCCTGCATACCAAGGGTTCGATTGGTTGCTTTCACGTGTCGCATCATCTGGCATGCGAGTCGTGTCAGGGTCTTCCAAGTCAGGTGTTTTCACTTCTGCTCCTCTGACTTCTTCTTCAAACAAGAAATGAGTGTGTTCTTTCGTGCTCTCATGGATTCGATCAAGAAAGTACTCTTCTACCAAATCTGTTAGGCATTTTTCGTGCACATCCACTCGGGAACAAGATGCGGCAGAAGGGTACTTCATGGCTTGATCAATTTGGAAACACACTCTCTCTCCTCCAAAGTTCAAGGTCAGTGTTCCTTGAGACACATCGATGATTGCACCTGCAGTCCTGAGGAAAGGTCGTCCCAGAATGATGGGGACTTCCTTGTCCTCTTCCATTTCCATGACCACGAAGTCTACAGGTACAAAGTACTTACCGACCTGAACTGGTACGTCTTCCACTATGCCAAGTGGCAATCGTACTGAGGAGTCTGCTAGCTGCAACGTCATTCGCGTGGGCCTGAGCTCTCCTACTCCCATTCGCTCGAAAATCGTGCGCGGCATGAGGCTCACGCTAGCTCCCAAGTCACAGAGAGCTCTCTTGATCGTGGCCTTGCCGATGATGCAAGGAATGGAAAACTTCCCTGGGTCGTTCAATTTGGGAGGTAGGTCGCTCTTCAGAATGGCACTGCAATGTTCCGTCAACTTCATTGCCCTCCAAGATTCGTTTGTTGGATAAGATATCCTTCAAGAATTTGGCGTAAGAGGGCATTTGAGTCAAAGCCTCGGTGAATGGGAGCGTGATGTGCAGTCCTTTCAGGACTTCCGTGAACTTTGCGAATTGTGCGTCCAATTTGGTTGCAGCTAGTCTTCGGGGAAAGGGCACAGGTGGCCTGTAGGGTGGAGGCTTGATTGGAAGTTTCTCAGCTGGAGGTGTCTCAGCCTCCTTCCCCTTGTCAGGTCCTTCCACGCGGGTCGCGTGAGGTGGCACGCGGGTCGCGTCCACAGACCCTTCAGGTGTCGATGCGGGTCGACTTGGCTCAATGCGACCCGGGTCAATGTGTTCTTCCAAGGGTGACGCGGGTCGCGTGGGATGGCACGCGGGTCGCGTCTCAACAGTGTGGGTCACATCCAATGGAGTCAGATCAGGTGGGAAGGCTGGTTCTTGGTATTGGGTCCCACTTCGCAGCGTGATCGCCTTAACATCTCCTCTGGGGTTGGGTTCTGGCTGAGCTGGCAGCTTTCCAGGTTGAGGTTGGCTCGAAGTGACGATGTGACTCAACTGCTCCAACAACTTGTTTTGAGCCGCCATTTGAGTGGACATGCTCTGCATCTGTTCCCACATCATTTGATTCATCTTCCCTTGCTCGTGTGTGAAATTGGTCGCATAGGGAGGCACGTACGGTTTGGAAGGACCGGCTTGAGGTGCTCGATTGTTCTGATTGGGGAAAGAAGCATTCTGATAGAAGCTCTTGTTGGAGTTGTTGTTGGAAGAGGGATTGTTCCAATTGTTGTTGTTGGAAGACGGACGATTGAAAGAATTGCTGTTGTCACTGGAAGACGGATTGTGAAACGAGTTGTTGAAAGGAGGTCTAGGAGCATTGTTTTGATTCCACCTCCAATTTTGTTGCTCAATCGGATCCTTGGAGTAGGATCGATTGAAAGGAGGCTTTGGAAAAAATGAAGGTTCGTTGTTCAAGGAACTTACCTGCTCGTTGCTCTCTTCGACCTCTGCCAAGGGGCATTGCTCGTAGCTGTGTCTCTCGTCTCCACACATGACGCAGCTCTGCGGTTGTTGTTCGACTGCCTTCACGCTCAGCTTGTCCATCGCCCTTTGCATGGCATCCATCTTGGCGGTCAAGGCAGTGATGTGATCGACCTCGAACTTGCCGCCACCTCTCGGTCGGGCGTTGTCGCGGCCGGACCACTGTTGGTTCTGTGCCATGTGGTCGATCAGGTTCATGGCTTCAAGAGGCTCTCGAGACATCAATGCTCCACCTGCAACTGCATCTACAGAAGAACGAGTGCTCTCTGTCAAACCATCATAAAATGTTTGGATCAACAACCAATCGGGTAAACCATGGTGCGGACAAGAATACTGCAACTCTCTAAATCTTTCCCAAGACTCATTGAGGGGCTCATCTAACAATTGCCTAAAGCTGGTCAGTTCGTTCCTTACCTTGGCGGTTCTTTTGTGAGGGAAAAACCTAGTCAAAAACAACTTGGATAATTCCTTCCAGCTGGTGATCGAATCCCTAGGTAACGACCCTAACCATTTCTTAGCTTTGTCCCTAAGAGTAAAAGGAAAGAGAGCCAGTTTGGTGTAATCAGCGGTTGCTCCATTGGTCTTGATGGTTGTGATGCACTCGAGAAAGGTCTGGAGGTGAGCATGAGGATCCTCGTGGTCCATGCCATGGAAGGTGTTCTGCTGAACCATGTTGACCACTCCTGGATTGAAGTTCGGTTGCTGTCCAGGTACTCTTGGCAACCTGATTGCTCCTCTGACATCTCCAGCTCGTGGCACGTTGAATTCTCGAAGTGTCCTCGGCATGAAGACGTCCGTCTCTTCATCCTCGGGGTCAATCAGGACTTCTTCCCTGTCTCTTTCTCTTTCTCTTTCCTCCCTGTCGTCTATGCTCGGATGTTCTGACATCTCTTCAACGCGGGTCGCGTGCAAAGTTATGCGGGTCGCGTCTGATGTGACACGGGTCGCGTCAACCTCGGTGCGGGTTGCGTCAAGAGATGGCTGAGCAGGAACAGTCTCGTCTGGAGGAGTTTCGTCAAAAAGTGGCCCTCTGCTCCTCAGTTGGTATTTCAGTGTGTATCTACCTGCAGGAGGATGGTTAAGAGCCAGCTTTCAGTAAAAGAAAAGAAAGATAAAAGATACCGATTAAAATCTAGATTAACTAAGAAAAGCAAAAATTCAGAAAATGAAAGCCGTCCCCGGCAACGGCGCCAAAAACTTGTTCGCTCCCAGATGAGGTACAGAGTTTCACCACAGCCTAAGCTGTGGAGTTTAAACCCTATTCGATCTCTTGGACGAAGGTTGCAAGTGCACAACCCTGTCTTTGTAGTTAGAATGGGTGTCGATCCTCAGGGACGAACTATTTTCTGAATTTTAACTAATCCTAGTTAGGTACTAGAAGTTGAATGATTGGGGTTTTGTTTAACTATTCCTAAATCATATGAGCAAATCAAATGCAATCAAAGAATGAATGAACAAGTATTTATGTATTAACAATTGTATTAACTATGTATGAACAGGTAAATGAATCAACTAAAAGTATGTATTTTGTACTATGGTATAAAAGGGTGTTTCAAGGGTTTCAGATTTCATCTTCAACTTTGCTGCTCAGACCTGCCACGCGACCCGCATGCTTTCGCATGCGACCCGCTTGGCCTTAAGCGCTCCGAACCTGGCACGCGACCCGCAAGCTGCGGCTTGCGACCCGTGTGATGCGACCCGCGTGCTAAGTCACGCGACCCGCATGGTCCCTTGAGCTGAGTCTGCACATGTCAGAAACTTGCCGTTTAAGTCGTGTAAGGTTAGATTGACCGTACCTAGTGTCACTGAACCTCAACTTTCGTGTGTTGGCTTAGCAGACCTGGTTTGGAATTGCAATTTCACCTTCTCAGGTTTAATCAAGCTGTTTGATCTAAACCTAAGTTCTCAATTCTGTTTACTAAAGGTATCCACAAGCTGAGCAAGAACAAGTGGAAACTTTCACCTTTCGGCTACTCGTTGACCTCACCTTTCGGTTCTCAGACCTACCTCAAGTACTTAACCTAATTGCAAGAAGCATCAAGCCTTTGGTACAAGAAGAAATGCCTAAGGCATTCAACAGTAAGCAATCAAGAATCAGACAATTCAGATCAAGCAATCTCAGATAATACAAGAATCAAAGAAACACGAAATAACAATAAGAATCAATCCATATGCATCATCAAACAAAGTATCAGACTACAAATCCAAACCCTCGAAACTACAGTATCTACTCAGACATCAATAAAATCAAAACAAGAGAGAGAGAAAGAAAGCAAATCATAGTGAGAGAAGAGGTAGAGAAGAGGATTGAAGCTTCAGGTTGAGTCTTCTTCTCCAGATCGCCTCCTCTTCAGCTCCAGATCGTCTTTCTCCTCTTCCAACTCCGATCTCTCCTGTCTCTGGTGAAAATCGCAGAATAATCGGATCTCCTTTTCTGTTGCCAGGCCTGCTGTTTAAATAGTTTCCTTCGTGAGCCTCAGTTGGGCCTGGCTCAGTTAACTCGACGCGACCCGCATGAGTTTCCATGCGACCCGCGTCAGGTGGCAAGGATGCGAGCTGTGAGGGTCGCGTCTGAGGTCGCGTCCGGGCTGCGATGCGACCCGCATCAGGTGGGACGCGGGTCGCGTGGGGGAAGTCAGAACTCTGCCTTTTTGCCTGTTTTTCGCCTATTTCCTGCAATTCAACCACAAACTGCAGCAGTACCATATTCTATTGATTTTCAATATAAACTATGCAATTTAGTGGTCAAAATCATAAGATCTGGTCTGGAAATAAGACGAAATAATAGATGAAATATAGACATATCAGATAACATCGAACCTACTCCGTTCGCGTGGAGAGGGGGTGCTTTCGATCCAAATTTTCAAAAAAAACGCTAAGTGACTAAGTTGCTTTCTGGGTATAGCATTCACTCACCTCACCTGTCTCGCTGATTGACTCTCTTAGGTAACATAATCTCCAAATTACATCGTGACCTTCTGATTCTAATTCTGCACCAAAATTAAAGAATCCAACGACTAACATTGGCCCGGATGTAATAAGAAATATTACTTTACCTCAGAGAATTTCAACATTGGTTTGTTGTGTTTGAAACGGAGGAGTCCATTGATAAATGCATACCCTTCATCACAGATCATACGGCCTATAGTGTACAGCCATAATCTGATTGCAATGCAAGTACCAAAAAAAATATGAAAAAAATTCAAAAAAATATAAAAATTGTAGCCCTACATATTATATTTACAAATCATATCAATTTTGTCATTTTTAATGAATTTTATCATTTTTACCCTCTTCAAATTGAGCCAGTGCTTGTTGACCGTTGATTTTCGTATGACCGATCAACGGTCGATCTGCAGTGAAATCACGTCTAATTTTTTTTAAAATGATCAAGTTGGTAGTACGAACCTTAATAAAAAAAAAATGAGAGTTCTGATATTTATAACCTTCGATCCAATGTATAATAATTGTAGCCCTACGATGTTACGACAATCCGTCGCTTGGATGGATGTGCAAATGAACATCAAATAAGTTCAAACTCACCGACATTGATATAAATGCAACACTCTTTATTTTGAACGGTTCGATCAACATAAAGACGCCGTTTGTCTTTGTTCCTTCATTGTACAATTAATCAAGAGTTGTTGTTCTATGTTGATAATGCATGACACAAGTAATTAATGAAACATATAGGTACAACTATACAATTTTATGTGTTAAATATTTTTTATAATGCCTCAAAACGTTTATAGCATTAGTTTTGGTATAAAATTTACAATATCATTTTCATTAGACACATTTTAAAATATCCTAATTGTTTTAGCATAATAAATAAAATTGAAACCCTCACAATTTAGGTTCTGCCCATCATCAAATATAATCCGCTGTTATTCCGAATGGATACAAAACGCTGTTATTCCTATCCCAATCATTAAAGTTCTTCATACGCGAATCTCAAGTAACAATATTGTGAAGTTATCGGAGTTACAGGGTCCTGTTATCCTTCTCAAATAACAGCGGATTTATTGTAGTCCATCACAGTCAGAGATCCAGGTTCCCAATTGTTCCATATACGCAGAGCATTTTTCACGTACTACAGCGCACTATACGTTATTTTGCAGTTCATCTTCAGAGTTCTTAGTTCTGCACGAAGCTGAAGCTACTCTGTTAATTGTTCCGAAATTTCATTTCCCCCCATCCCGGTGAGTGAGAGAAGTTCGTCTTTCCCCCCAAAACAAAAATATGCCGCCTTCTATTTCCCCCAAAATTTGCCCTCTACTTAAGTTCACGCAAAATTGGGGGTCTCCTGCCCTCAACTTTGCCCTCATTATCGTGTCGCCCAATGCTGCTCTACAAACAAATCCGAAGCTAGCTGACGAAACCCACTCACTTCGGAGACGACGGCTGCAGGTTAAGGACGACGGCCACCCAACTGGGTTTGCGGATTAACATAAATCCAAGATCTAGGGTTTCATTCTGGTTCACTGAAGGTTAGTTTTTGGTTCGGTCCCATTTTGTTCTTGTTTCACCTTTACGTTTAGTTTTCTTTCTTGGGGTTTTATAATCAACATAAATTTCAATCTAGGGTTTGATTATGGTTCACTGAAGGTTCTATTTTTGTTCAGGGTTTATTATTTTCCCCTTTACGTTCAACATTTTGTCACTTAGGGTTTAATTTGGCCTTTTGGCTTAATTTTATGTTTAATAATCCGGCTAAAGTTATTGTTCCAAATTAGGGTTTTGAAATTATAGTTTGATGTCCAGATTTGCATATTTGATGTCCAGATTTGCATATTGAGCAACAATTTAGGTTCTTAGGTTTTCAATGGGGTGCCAAGAAATTTAAGCATCAATTGAAACAGTAAACAACCTGTGCTGACAAGTTCAGATACTACCAGAATTTAAGCTAAATTGGGATCAACTGATACGACAGACACAGGCTCATACATTAATTATAGCAAAGGATATAAACCTTTTACTAGAAATTCTTATTGAAATTCTTATAGCAAAGGATATAAACATTTGGTTCAAGGGTTTTTTTGCAAATTATCTGAGTGATCCGGTAAGTAGCTGTAAGGAAGAGAGAACTAACCATTGATTTCGATTTCATGCTGCTGACTGAATACAAATTGTAGTGCTGATCGGAATTCAAATAATTGGAGTAAACCTGCACAAAAACATTACACTTAATTGTAAATGCTCATGGAGTTCATGTGAAGTTCATCTTAGAATTCAGAACTTAATTGCTTCACCAACTTATTTTCTAATATGTGTATATTATAGGTCATGTATGTAAACAAAGCCATCAAAATATCCAGAAAAGAGTTTAAGGTCATGTATGAACTGGTACTGTGACATGTGGTAGCTGTATATGTTGCTTACCAAGTTAGCTCCATGTTTTGCTACTTTATTTAATGTCATCCTAGCTACAAAACCTACATGGACAAACTGGACATATATAAATTTTAATTGATACTACACCCAAGCCTGTGCAGAAGTCAGATATATACCCTTCATATATAACATGGAGCAATTAAATTTTAAAGTCCCATTTGTACAGACTAAGAACCTTCTTCCCGACTGCTACAATTCAATTGTCGTGTGGTTTTTATTATATATAAGACATCGGCCTCTTCCATAACAATAACAAACAATTTTTGTCTGTGTGTGTTTTTGGTTCATAAATGTTTTTGAAATTACACGACAATTGAATTGTAAAAATTGCCCTTGTCAGAGGCACTTGACTGTAAAAATTGCATTAGTGGTAAAAGGTTCGGATTTTCTGTTAGTGCCTAAATGTAAATGTGAATAGTTTACATTTTAGAGGTTTCATACTAAAATGTGTGACATACCTTGTCAGGGTTTAGTTTAGATTTTAAATGTGAGTACTTGACTGTGAGATATTGGACTGTGATAACCCTTGTCAGTTTAGTTTACTAAAATGTAAATGTGAATAGTTTAGAGTTTAGTTTAGATTTTAGAGATTTCAGTTCTTATTGTGTCCTCTTTCTGTTATTGCTATAGTGAGTACTTGACTGTGAGCCAACCCTCTTTAATTTGTTGAAGTTGACTGTTTCATATTAATGCAACAGGCTATCATGCTATTTATCAAAAACTCAAATTATATATCACGTCAATGTTTATTTTTTATCATCTATCAGATGGCTCCCAGAAAGACTGTTCTAAGAAGGGCATATTCTAAAAAGGGAACGAAGAGAAGCCGTCAAACACAGGAACCACTCGTGGTTGGTGAGGGTTCAATTGCTGGTGCAGAAGGTGAAATTACAACAAGTGAACCCCCAAAGAAAAAGGGGCGAGGCCCTGGAATCATCAGAAGATCGACTGAGATATTGGAAGACCGACCCATCATCTGGCCAATCTTGGATCGTGCGTTCACTTGTAAAAGTCGTCCACAGGAGATAACAGCAGCAATCACCAGGTCACTCTTCCTTATTACACTATTCCATACTTAATGTTCTTATAATGCAACACTTTTAAGTATCTCTCCTTTCAAAATATATTGAATAGAGTTCTGCCGCATGTGATCCGAGCATTATTTTCTGCTATAATCTAATGGTTTCATTACATTATTGGAACAATTGTTTAGATTAGTAACCCTAAATTTTCAAGAACTGAACACATATGATAATTGTGTTAATTGTGTATCTGTGCCAAAATTAGGTGTAATACAAGTAGTTCAGCTAAAAGAGATATTTATTTAATTAATAATGCACGAGTACTTGCTCAACTGGATCAATTGATTATTTCCATATGACATTTCATTGTAATAATCACAATTGACGAGTCACACAAAATATTTTTGACCATTATGCAAAACAGCCACGTTGATTATTTAAAATATGGAAATAAGCCTTAAAGTCCCCCCTTTTCTGTAGTAATGGTGCATTTCATCAGCTATCCTGTTATCCAATGAAAAAAAGCATGCAAGTCCCTAATTTTGAAAATATGAAAAAAGGGAGTATTTCCCTACTTGATCAGGTTTGACCATTGGACTTGTATCAGAATTCCTTTTAGACCTGTAAATAAAATGAAAATCCCATGCTCATACTTCACCTTTCTATCAATAGACTTGTGCTGAACCACATGCCCGGGCCATTAAGAAGTTTCCATGCCTTCGACAAGACCACGAAGAACAATATTGAGTTCATATTTCTGGTACTCTGTCTTTTAATATGTTTTCATGCTTGGAATTAGAACACAATACATCAACTGCTGAGGTCAATTTCTACTTTTACAAAAACAATTACAACTGTCATACTAATTCTAATGGAAATATCTACATTTAATGGGTCCGAAAATCACCAACACTGTAATTCTAGAACTGCGTCAGTTTGGGGCTGTTTGTAATAGGGTGCAATTTGAAATTGTACATTACTAAACTGCATTTCTTGCTAAATACACCCATTGACAGATTTTAAACAAAATTACAACTAAAAATTCATTTGGGTCAGTGTGTACAAGACTACAATCCTTCACATGGCAAACAACATCACTAATGTAATTTTTATCAATTTTTACAACATGTACAGCCAATTGAAGCAATACACTCCTCTTTTTTTATAGAAGAAGTTTAGGTACCGTGAAGATGAAGATCCCCTCCATTGTCGGAATGTTCTGTATGCCATAGCAGCAAAAAGATACACCGAGGAGCTGCACGAGGCCAGGGACAGTTGCTTCAAAAAATTTGGCAATAACAAACAGGCATGGAAGACATGCATCCCACATTGGTGCCTTGACCATAACAATTGGCACGGCCTTTGTGATATCTTTGCCACAGAGGAGTGGCAAGGACTGAGTAAAACAAACAAGGTTAACCGCACAAAGACTGGACCCAAAATCTCCCACCACGGGGGATCAGCAAGTGCACATCAGCACTTGGAAAAACTGGTATGCTTCATTATCACCTTTGCAAATTAAAACTATTTGTAATTAAGGACACAATAGTTGATCATGTTCCCCGTGTTTTTTCCTTTTCATGTGTAGACAGAATTAAATAATGGAAAACAGCCACCAATGAGGGCACTTTTCATCCATCTTCATTGTGCTAAAGAAAATGGCAAATCACCAATTGTTGCCCAAATGGAAGCTGCTGCCGCTGTCACCGCTGCCGCCGCTGCGGTGGAGTCTGGACCAGCAGATCTCAATGAGGCTAATGGGGTAATTGATCCAAGTACAACCGAGGCTAACACACAGCTTGAAGCTTTGGATATCGCCTCCTTGCATTTTACAAATGAACAAACACAATCAGTCTATGTAAGTGGTAATCTGTACATATATTTGCTGAAATGTCATACCTTAGTACATTATTTTAAGTAAACACGTTACTTCCCTGGTAATATGTTTACGGTGGTAAATGTTGTTGTCTCTAGTCAAAATTCCATTGTATGGCTGCTCATGGTAACCCACATCCAAATAGACTTAATAACTTGCATATATTACAATCACTATCAAACCTCAACTGCAACGCCTCAAATGACATAAATTTAGCAATCTATTATATCAATATTGCATGACCAAAAAAGGTACCACAATCAGGTATGTGATGTTCAATGTAAACCATTAAGCATAGCATTAGTTACCGACAAAAAACACAACTGGAAAAAGAAAGAAAGAATAATTGGAAGAAATGCAAAAGGGAGGTAGCTCACCACTCATGTGCACACTATGAATTATCAGAACATAGTAGCTATTTTAACTGAATTTAACAATATTACATATTTCTCGTATGTTGCAAATCATAGCAAAAAGTAAACGACATGATTGCTGATGAGGCCAATTCCAGCATGGATGAGAGCACCATGTTCTTGTCAGCTGTAGGCGGAGCAAGCCATGGCCGGGTGCGAGGATTTGGAAGTATGCTTGACGATAAGGTGCAAAAAGCAAACAAACAAACCAGGCCCAACCACACACCTTGTTCTGTTTCGGGCCTGACAAACGCTGGAGAGGAGAGAAACTTATCTCGGGCTGAATTACAAGAGCTCTTGGCTGACAGTGATCGTCGTCAAGCCGAGGAAAGGGCCGAGCGGAAAAGAGAACTAGCACAATATGACTTCTACATCAAAAAATTATTTTCCATGATAGGGTCACAAGTGCCCACTGAACAGGTAATTATGACAAATTTTATGACTAATTTATGGATTTGAATTTAGGTTGCTGTGTTGACAGATTCTAATATGACACTTTGGTTATAAGTTGCTTGTTAAAAGCATCATATCATCTATGTGATACATGTGTTGTGTAGCACATTAAGAAAGGTTTGTGTGGCGCTTCTACATTAGCCATATTCATTACTTGTACAATTGTGTGCTGCTGCTACATTAGAAAATTTTATTACTTCTTAGCCATAGTGATTATAAAATTCATCAATCTAGTAAGGTTTGATTGGTGCTTCTACATTAGCCATATATATTAATTGAAAATTGTTATATAGAAATTCACAAATTAAGTCACCCCCCCAAGTTATTGACATAGTTGCACAACACTTACATATTTATTATTCTTTTGACATAGTTGCACAACAGTAATGTGTTGCCTTTGCTACTGAGATGTAGTGGCTTAGTGGCATTCTATACTAAATAAATATTTTGTTGTTCAACTTAGTCTCAAGTACACAATTTAACTACTTTTACTTAAGAATTCATGTTGTAACTGTTATAAATCGTATCGTACTTTTGTCATTTCCAAATTATAACACACGTGCTCATATTTTCAATGCTTAGGGTCACGGTTCCACCTCTCAACCATCTCATGAACGAGCTTCACACACTCAGCCGGGCATCTCCCAGGTAAAGAGTTTTAAAAGGGGATCTTTAATTACAGACAGGAAAAATTAATTGAGGGAGGGGGGTTATAAATAAGAAAAGGTGAATTATAACCACATTGAGGGTTTATCTTGCTGTTGTTGTTATTTGTGATTCCAATTACCAAGTTCAGTCCAATAACTTACTATTGAACTGATATAAAATAACATGTTCTTTCCATATTATGTACTTAGGGTCTGCCATGTCTTACACCAGAAAATCAGGGAGGGTCTTTCACTGCACTATTAAATCAACCTGGAAACGATGAACTTGCCACAGATGGAGCTGAGATGAACCAATGGTTCGGTCAGTCTAGCTTCAACATGAACCCGCCATTCTAGAGTGCAAATGTGTGCATGTTAGGACTTATATATAGTTCTAACAATTGATCAGCATAGCTAGGTACTACAATGTATATTTTGGTTAACATGTGGGGGTATATTTTGGTATATTTACAGGGGTATATTCTGGTATATTTACAAGTGCATTACAGAGATGTTTTTGTAATGTGTTTTGCACATATTTTGGTACTATAATGTATGATGACTGTGTAACCGCTAATTATATGCTTTCGATCAAATTAGATATCAATGTGTTTGTGTTTGTTTGGTGAGGGTGTGAAATGGGGAATATGGAACAGTACCGGGTTGGTACAGGGAGGACAGCATAATAGAGTCAAACTGATAAAACACATGTTAGTACGGCATTCCCATGGGTCTATCCACCGAAATAACATTCCATGGAAATATGCACCCATGGAATAAGTCAAGTGGGTCCCACGTGTCCTTGGAAATAACAAGATGGGTCCTACTTTGGATGCCCTTGGAAATAACCTGATCTACCCTTGGAAATACTCAGTGGGTCCCAGGTTCGCTACCCCTTGGAAAAACTCGGTGGGCCCCACCATAGTCTCCTTGGAAATACACAAGTGGGGCCCACCACATTCATCCTTGGAAATAGTCAAGTGGGGCCCACCACATTCATCCATGGAAATAGTCAAGTGGGGCCCACCTGAGTCATCCTTGGAAATACTCAGTGGGTCCCAGGTTCGCCAACCCTTGGAGATAATCAAGTGGGGCCCACCTCATTCATCCTTGGAAATACTCAAGTGGGCCCCGTTCACAATCCCTTGGAAATAATCCTGACAGGGGCAGGTGTTAAACTATTCCATGCGTACCTTTTCCAACGGCCGTCGCATGGAAAAGGCTTAAAAAACTATTTCCAACGAGTAGCGCTTGGAAATAACAGTTTTTTTGCGTTTTTCCATGGAGGCTTGTTGCGACGGTAGTATTTTCAACGGCGGCCGTTGGAAATGACGTTTTTTGGGCTTATTCCAACGGGTAGCCGTTGGAACAAGCCATTTTAGGACCGTTGGTATAAACGGAGATTCTAGTAGTGAGCAATTGGTTGTTCTGGAACAGTCGGACGAACTATTTTCGAAACAACAGTCGGAACAACTACTTTCGAAACAACAGACAAAGGAACAGTAACTTGTTCTGTAATTTCTTGAAGATCAGAATTACACTGATCAAAACTTCTTGCACTGACATCAGCATTCTCGATGAAACATGCATTTCTGGATTCAACAATTCTCGTACTATGATTCGGACAGTAAAATATGAACCCTTTGGATTTCTCTGGATATCCAATAAAGAATCCGCTAACAGTTCTGAAATCCAATTTCTTTTCGTGTGGGTTATACAAACGTACCTCCGCAGGGCAACCCCATACATGTATATGACGTAAACTAGGTTTCCTTCCCGTCCACAGTTCGAAAGGAGTCCTTTCTACTGCTTTACTAGGAACCCGGTTTAGTAAATACATGGCGGTCTTAAGTGCATACATCCACAAAGATTTAGGCACAGTTGAGTGACTGAGCATACTCCGAACCATGTCCATAAGTGTTCTGTTACGACGTTCAGCGACACCATTTTGTTGTGGTGTGCCAGGCATAGTGTATTGCGCACATATCCCACGCTTTTCTAAGAATTTAGCAAAGGGTCCAAGATTTTGTCCTGATTCGTCATATCTACCATAAAATTCCCCACTGCAATCAGATCGAATGATTTTCACTTGTTTTTCTAACTGTCTTTCAACCTCATTTATAAACACCTCAAGTGCATCAATAGATTGTGATTTCTCATTTAGAAGATAAACAAACCCATAACGTGAAAAATCATCGATGAAGGTGATGAAATACTTTTCTTTATTAAAGGAGGGAACGTCAAATGGTCCACAAATATCCGTGTGAATTATTTCTAGAAGTTGAGAGCTACGAGTGGCACCTTTCTTAGTATGTTTCGTCTGCTTGCCTTTTATACAGTCGATACATATACCTAAGTCAGTAAAATCCAAGTTTGGAAGAACTTCAGACTTCACTAAACGTTGCATTCTTTCTTTGGATATATGACCCAATCTTTTGTGCCACAAGTACGCCGACTTTTCATCATTCATATTTCTTTTAATTCCAATAGTATTGTTTACGGTAATCAGAGATTCTACATAAGAATTATCTAACTCTAATTTATACAATCCATCAATTAAATTGCCACAACCAATCATGCAATTATTTTTATATAAACTAAAGTATTTAGATCCAAATTTAAATAGATAGCCACAATCATCCAACTTAGATACAGATAATAAGTTCCGAGAAAACAAAGGTACATATAGTGTATCATACAAATCGACAATATTGCCAGAACCTAATATAAGTCGGTATGTACCGACACCTTCCACTGGCACCTTGTCTTTATTGCCTATAATTACATATCTTTCACTTTGTCGACTTTGGCTTGTGATTTGGATTGTAAGAAATCCCTGTAAATTGTTTGAAATATGAGTTGTAGATCCCGAGTCAATCCACCAAGTATTATTAGGAACATCAATAAAATTTGACTCAAAAGTAAAAAAATATGAATCATACCTTTCTTTTCGAACCAAACCTTCCTTTTTAGACAATCCTTCTAAAAGTGATCCATCTTACGACAAAAATGGCACTTTTGTTTGTTCCCTTCTTTCTTGAAGCTTGCATTAGAAGACACCTGAAAGGCTTTCCCCTTCTTCTTGGTCTTAGCTTTCCCTGGTTTAGCATTAGAACCCGACCCAACTTCTAGGTTTGAAAAATGAACGGTGTTAGGTTTCAATTCCTTAAGCCTTACCTCTTCCTGAATAAGTTTACTAGTCAATTCATTTATGTTCCATTTCTTTTCTTGAGCATTATAATTAATTTGGAACGGACTATAAACATCATTCGGCAAAGAGTTCAAAATAAATTGAACTAGAAACCCTTCTTCAACTGTCATTCCCAAACCCTTAAGTTTTGCGGAGAGAGATGTCATTTCTACGATATGTGCATGCATAGTGCGACTACCATCATACTTCATGGTGGTAAGTTTTGCCATAAGCGCACCGGCAAGCGACTTATCGGCTGTCTGTGAGCGTGCCTTGACATTTGCTAGAAACTCTTGAGCGTTATCCGTGTCCGGAAGAGCAACCTTAATGTTTCCATCAACCGTCATTCGCAAAAACATAAGGCATAACCTGTTAGAACGTTCCCAGTCTGCCATAAAGGCCTTATCTTCCTCGCTGCTTTCATCAGTTATAGCATCGGGCTTATCGAGTAATAGTACTATGTCCAAGTCCTGTGCACCTAAGTGAAATTGGACTTGTTCATTCCATTCAGCAAAGTTAAGACCATTAAAGACCGTCACAGATGATGCATGCGATTGCATCGATACAGGTACATTAACTGTAATTTTAATAGAGAAGATAAGAAGAAAAATTTAAAATAAATTAGGGAAAGAGAAGATCATAAGGAAAATTAAGAAGAAATAAATTTTCCAAAATTTACAATGAATGAAAAGAAAATCAGAAAACATAATATATTATTCTTTGATATTTCCATCTTTAAATGATTTCGAAATTTCTTAAACTTAAATCTTTAATTAAAAAATACATATAATATATATATAACTTAACTCAAAGAGAAGATCAGAAGATAGGAGACATAATGCAATAACTTATAACTTCATATTTTCAATTTCAGATTTTGGAGCAATAACTTAATTAATATATATCCTAATTATCCTTTGGGATTTCTTAAGATATATTAAACATAATATTTTACTAGAAAATACTTTAATATGATAATTTTATTGTTTCAATACATGTTGTTGCCTTTGGGTAACCAACAATTGAGGAATAACGTAAATTATCAACTTAAGTTGTGTAAATTATGAGAAAATAATCAACCTTTGGGCAATTCAAAAAATCTCATAATCTATTAATTAATTAAACCATTAAATTTAATATATGACAGATTTTAATATCATATAATCTTAATAAATGATCAATTAATTTTAATCTACGGTTTATAGAAAATAACATACTTTGATTTCTTTAGGGTAAGGACACTTTGGTGTCTAGCAATACCGTCATAATTCAAAGTTACCGCAAATTTCAATCACAAATCAATAAAAGAAAATAATAATAATAATAAATTCATAAAACAAGTAACTTAATCGGGAGATTATGAATTCCAAAACCGAAAGCTCTGATACCACATGTAAGTAGATGTTATCGTGCTCAACTACTTACACACAATCATTAAAATAAGTACAACTAATCATCTATAAAGTTTCGATAGCGGAATTAAAAAACATTAAAAGCAAATCAAAGATCTTAGAAATCAAAGTCTCCACGTGTAAATCAATCAATTAGATTACATACCTTTATCCATTGTAAACTGTAGAACAATACTCTTGAAACGTTCTTCGCAAACCGTCAGAAGAACTGCAAAGCGATTTCTCTCCTCTTTCTCTTTCTAAGCAATGACAACTTGTTCTTTATGAAATATCGATGAAGAGAGGATCAACCTTACTATTAGAATATATCTCTTACTTATGCTTGTCATTAAAGCAATTATTTATAGGGGAAGATAAATATGGAACAGGATGGATAAGGCGACAGGATGGATAATAACATATGAGTCAAAGGATGGATACGCACCTTTTGATTAAGCATCTATTATTATCATATCATGCATTCTTTAATTAAGCCAAAAGATAATAGCTCATCATAATATCAACGCATCTGTTATTATGGCATTAAATCAATGCACCCTTTGTCTGTATGCACCCTTTAGCGCAATACATTGAATCTGATATTATGCAATGGTTAATGCACCTTTTAAATCAAGCATCTGTTGACAATATGCACTGGATGCGCACCTTTAATTAAGCCATTTAATCAGCCCATTTAAACCAGTGTTTTATTTTGGGCCACCGAATTTCCTTACAGATATGACTATTGTTATGTCAATTTTTTTATTGTCCAAAAAAGAAATCTTGGGTGTTGTTTTCCTGTGTAAACTGGTATACCAGTTGTTTCTTTTTTAGGAAACAAAGGCGCAATGCCCATTTCAGTTATTCAGTATTCCAGTGATTCAGACATTGAGTATAATTCAATTCTTCAGTAAGTCAGTCCAGTCATTATGTAATCTAGTCAGTTCTAAAACTGGAACCTGAATTGAAAACTGAAAGTAGTCTTAGTTGTGGAGATTTGTGCCTTGTTTACTTCTGTATTGTTTTTGATTGATGAATTGGGCATTGCTATTTACATTGTTGTACCAGTGTACCAGTGCAAAACAGAATTAGTGCTAAGTAGCAACAATACCATTACAGAGAGAAAGGGTATTAAGAGGAGATGTCAACCATAAAGCTTGCTCAGACGCCTATCCACTGAAGGTATTAAGAGGAAGAGGATTTGCAATTGAAGGGGATGGAGGGAAAGGGAGAATAAATGACAGAGGCGGGGCGGAATTTCATATCACCCAAGGTAACAGAATATTTTTATTTAGATCTGGACTGTCCGATCTGTAATTCAATCCACCTCAGGCCAGATTGGCCCAGATTATGATGGCACGGTCCAGTTCTAAACAGAAATATTATGTTACCTCAGTGTAGAGAACGCGAGAAGAGAAGAATAGATGACAAAGATAATATCTCAATTTTTTTTATTTCTATTAGTGTCATAATTCAATCCGACAGTAATAAGGTAATCTCACCAAACAATTTTTATGAGCTTAAGTTAGGAAGGAAAAATCGGTATGTCAATTTTTCGTCCAATTTCGTCCATTTTTATGAGCCTAAGTTAGGAAGGACCGGAATCGGACTGTATCAATCCGATTTCAAGCCGAGTTACACGGTATGTGAATTTTTCGTCCAATTTCAGCCGAAACGGTTATATTCCAGTCATACCATCAGCCAAAACGCGCAAATACGAATCTCTAAAAAATTTCCCCTCTAGTGTGACTTGAACCAAGGACCTCTTAGTTATCAAGCAAGCCAACTACCACCACACTATACTATCTTTTGTTCCTAGGATACATAACTACATGTAAATATAAGTGTTGAAATGCTTGTATTATATTGTATTAGTGGATTATTTGATTGTAATTATTTGTCTAAACAGAAATTATTTTTTTATCAATTTTTTCCTATTTTTTAGTATAAAACAAGCTTCTGGCAAGAAAGTCCGAGTTTCCAATCCGATTCGGCCAATTCTGACCGATTCACCCGATTCTGATTCCACGGTCAAAAGACCGATCCCGATTCTTATTCCAATTTTTCCTTCTATGAGCCTAACACATACTAGCTTCACTCTATATAACGAAGGCTGTTATTTTCCTATGTTATGGTTTGGCTTATAGGATATCTAAAGTAGTTGTGTATTAGTTTATTCCTTGTCAATATGTGTACGTAGCTCCTATCCAATTGTTGAACAGAGTTGGTTATGAATTTTGTCCATTTGAACTACAAATAGTTTTTTTCTTATCTGTTTATTTTTAGGTTCTATATTCTAACAAAATAAGTATAATGATGGGATGTGGCATGGGCGGCAGGCTCATGGGCAATATAGAAAGAACAGAATCGAAGGATATTCACCCAGTGAGGGAAAGCAGAGCATATCTTAATTAATGAAGTATCAATTGATGTATATAACTGGTCGTTATTTAGTTAGATGCAATAGTGAAAGGGGTGGTCTTGGCATATTAGGAGCCTTTTTAATTTTATTACCGGAACTCTTTAATATCTAAGAGAATATAGGTAGATTTATTAAATAGTTATAAGGATCAGTTGATCCGAGTAGCTCCCCTGTAAATACTTTTTTTATCCCAATATATCTTAGTGGAAACTTCCACTAACTTCAAAAAAAAAAAAAGTATAACAGCAAATGTTACATTTTGATTCAATTGGGCCTTACTGAAAACTATAAGTAGGATATTTAAACAATGTATATAGCATTCATTAGTGATATCTTTATCGGCTTCTTTTAGAATCAAATAATATTGACGAATCAGCTTTCTATTATAATCTTTGCATGCTCAGTGGAAATTTTGAATGAGAAAAGCAACTCAGTAGGTTAATAAAAATCCAATTAACTTACCATAACTAATGAAATTAAAATGTGAAAGGGCAAAGGTGACTTTGTTGCATCACTCGGTACATCAATACTGCACCAGTCATCTCAATTGGTGTACCAGTCATGGTATATTTATGAATAAGTACCAATTTAGCCCCAAGAGATCAATAAATTATGAAAATGCTCATAGCGATCATTAGAAATATATGGAATTCTAAAATATGGTTCTCAGTATATATCAGATATCAGAGAAAAACTTGCCAGATATCAATTGACAAAATCAAAATGGGAAGAGAATATGGGTTCTATTTTGGGCCCAGAAATGAGGCCCAATATTTTTACTTAACAAATAAAGCAAACTAAAATTAGGAAATGAACTATCAACGGAGACCAGAGGTGGACCCAAGTGAAGGAAATGGGAGTCAACTGACTCCTATTTTTTTTTTGAAAATTTTATATTTAGATATAATTTTCTATATGATTTAGAGTAAAATGTCATTGTATTGTAAAATTGATTCTCATTCTCTATAACAAACTTTTATATGATTGACCCCCATTGTGTATTTGACCCCCATAGTTCGAAAGTCTGGCTCAACCCCTAACGGAGACAAGCTTGGCAGTTGGAAAAATTGATTTTGGCACAGTTATGCAGATATGTGTATGACAAATGAGTAAATTAAATAAATGGTCCTTAAAATATCAGTACTTTATTATTTGGATTTTTTATTTTTCAAATTTAACATTTCAGTGCCTGAAGTTATCAACTTGTACAAAATCAAAATTATGTTTAGAAGTAAATGAATTATTCAATGTTGATAGGACCATTCATATCACCAATAGCAATAGTTGGTAATTAATCTAGATGATAACATAAGTATGCATGTCATTTTTATTGATGATGTGAGTGACCACTACTAATCTTAACTATGGCCCTATTGTATATCAAAATTTCTATCTACAATAGAATCTATATTAGGCATCATACTATTAATTGTGCATGCCTGCTCTCTGTAATATTACAGTTAATGAACAATAATTAAATAGGTGTGTGTGCTGTGTATCCAAGTGAAAAAATCATGATCTACCCAACTTTAGGTAAATTTCAAAAAAAAAAAAAAATTGTTGAATTTTATGTTGTTAATTAGTAATACTCTATCACATACGACATTTTTTTTAGAACTAAGGAAATGAGATTTCAGCGGAAAAAACTGCTTGAACATGTTTTCTTTCTTATATTTGAGATGGATAGATGAGTAATCAGCTTGTTGGGTAAAAATGTAGGTTTAATAAATTAAAATTGAACAGCTAATTCGTGACATTTTATGTGAAAAATTATCCCAGAACATGTACTGCTATACATTTGTTAAGAATATACATACAATTGTTATGAACATATTTGTCCGAATTTGCTATAATAATTAATAATATCAATCAACCAATTTGAAGTTGCATTTATTTGCAAAGAATTATCAAGAAGAATTGTATATCAAATATACATGCATTATTCATGCATAGTAGTACTAATTAAATTAATTTCAACAGCATTTACTATTGTGCTCTATGACATGACATTTGACATTGAAAAACATTCCATTATAGTGACATCCTCATGACATTTTAATATAATCCAATTATTCAAGGAATATTTGCAAGGCAACAGCGACTGTTGATAGTCTCTGTTTAAACTACTAGTCTCTGCTTTCTACATCAACTAATTTTTTTTTTCAAACATTCAAGGAACAAGAAAATCTAGAAATTGACCCTGTTGTAGAATTTCCCTTTTTGTTTATGTTGTTAAATCAGTAATTCTCTATCAGATTGATAAACAAAAATAAACATTTTTTTAGAACTAAGCAAATGAGAGTTCAGGAGAAAAAACTGCTTGAACATTATTTCTGTCTTATTTTTGAGATGGATAGCTGAGTAATCTTGTTGGGTAAAAATGAAGGTTTAATAAATTAAAATTGACCTGCAAATTCGTCACATTTTGACGTGACAAATTATCCCAGAACATGTACTGCTATACACTTCTTAAGAATATACATACAATTGTTAAGAACATATTTGTCCAAATTTACTATAATACCTAATAATATCAATCAACAAATTTGAAGTTGTATTTATTGGCAACGAATTATCAAGAAAAATTGTATTTATCAAAAATACATGCATTATGCAAGCATAGTAGTACTAATGAAATTAATTTCAACAGCATTTAATATTGTGCTCTATGACATGACATTTGACATTGAAAAACATTCCATTATAGTGATATCCTCATTACCTCTTTGCAAGGCAACAGCGACATTTTAATATAATCCAAATTATTCAAGGAATATTTGCAAGGCAACACCGACTGTTGATAGTCTCTTGATAGTCTCTGTTTAAACTACTAGTCTCTGTTTTCTACCTCAACTAAGTTTTTATCAAACAAGAAAAATAAAATCTTGAAATTAACCCTAATGTAGAATTTCGGAGAGATCGCAATTTGCTTATAATTTTTTGAATTAATTAATTTCTTGAATTCTACATTCTCATTCAAAAACAACAGTAGCGAATATTTCTTCCATTTATTCTGATAAAATAATTAAAAACAACAGTAGCGAATACTTCAATTATTCTTGCTTTTCAACTGTAGTGTTCTGATATATTTTCAGAGAAAAAAAATATACAAGTAAAAAAAAAACAAATAGGTAGGAAACAAGAATACGAAACTAGAATTAAGCTTTATTAAATTAAATTAAATTAAGAATGAGAAGTTAATATTTGTTGCACTACAGTAAATTAAAGGTCAACTTTTATTAAGTAAACGTTTCTTAACCAACTAATAATATGCTTTTATGTTAGTTAATTGAGAATCAGAAGCACCAGTTAAATTTTGATTTGTTGTGCATCCTTTATATTTTTATTTTTTTGCGAAATAAAATTGTCACTAAATATTATAAAAAAGAGAATTGGAAGAAAGCTATACATGGAAATCTTGATTAATGAGTCAATCGACTTATAATTGGCTCAGTAATAACAATGGAGATAGGCACACCAACTTTCAAAAATAATAATAATAAAAATAGCAATAGAACCGTCCAAAAGGGGAATTATAAGGTTGTGGAATTAATTGAACGGTCCAAAAGGCAGAATGGGAATTGAAATTACTAACATTCGTTTCCAATTCTTTACCCAAGATTTTGCATTAATTGTGTCCTTATTGAGTTAATTTCTAGCCGGTCAAGCATGTTCCTTCTGTTCAAACCATGCCCCTTCTTCCACGGTACCTTGACATTGAATGTCTTTCTCTCTCATGGTCTTTTTTTTTTTTTTCTGGTATTTGTTCTTTTCTTTTTCCTTTTTTGATTATTTCTATGCATGGTCATGGTCATTGGGACAATATCAAGAATATCCGCTCAATGGAAAGAATCGATAAAGGATCTAACATTTCTTTTTTGTTTGTTTTCCAATTAAACTCTTTCATGCAACAACATCTATTTTCTTATTATTACAAATAGTAAAGGATCTAACATTTCTATTATTACTTAAAAGTTCTATACAATTAATAAATCATGACTCAAGTTTTTGGGATTTTACAATACTAATTATAAAAGGCAACTTCATTGAAGTCATTTGAAATTATTTATAATAGATATATCAAATACTTGACAGTTCACGTCTTACGCACAAATCATGAGTTGTTGGGAACAATATCAAATATAAAGATAAAAAAAGACAACATCTTCCCTATGCTAATTAAGGTTTGATTTTTTTTCTTAAAATATATAGTGGATTTCCACTAATTTTATTTGAAATATACATTCAAAAAATGATACACCAAGGCAATACCAGTGGAAAAATTTTACAATGCACGACCTCAACATTTTTTAACTAGATGTCACAAAAACACATGACCAAAATCAAGTTTCTGAACAGTTTTATACAAACCAACATGAGTAAAAGAGCCAACTATTTAACTATTCATTTATCAATAAGAGGAATATATCTGTCCATCTGCCACAAATACTAAATACTTGATAGGAGAAGTCTTTTGTGGAACTAACAGACATTTAACAACATCATTTTAATTTCATCCTGCTGATTAATCTCTCTTCAATTTTGTCCACATATATTTTCTTCCCAATTACAATCACTCCACATCAGCTTCCCTTTCATTTCTCTCTCACAATAAATATATTTTCTTCTCTAACAATGTCATTACTACATTCCCTTTTCTTATTCAGTACATTCAATTATTCTTCCTATGAGCATGTTTATTTTTGTTCATTTTTCCTATGCTACTTTAAGAGAAAATATGAAAGTAAATTTATATTTCAAATCAGGGAAGTGAATTCATACTTTTCTAAAAGAAGGGAAAAAGGTAAAGAGAAAGAGCAAGAAGTATGTTTTTTCTAACAAAAAAAAAAAAGAGGAACCGACATGAAATAATGAAACCTTTGATAGGTATGTGTGACATTATCCTCTTGCCTCTCTGTTTTATTCATGTTAACAGCTTCATTTTTCACTTTTTATCTGGAATAAACGTGCCAGAATTCTTTGTGAACACTGAACAGATTAGCTCTAGCCAAAAACTATCATTCACAGTTTTATTTTGTTTTACTCAAATTTAACCAATAAAATTTATCACTTTATACACCAAAGAGTTAATAGTATTGTGCATATACGCATTCACAAGTTATAACTCATATGTTATTTATTTAGCAATATTCTGTATCTAAGGAATTATGATTATTGACAATAAAAAAAATGCGATCTCAATGCTGGTTATGATTAAAAAAATTCAATACCCAACTTTCCATCTTTAAGAAAATAAGAAAAATGAAGCTGAATTTTTTTCTTAAGGTACTGATCCAACCTGTTTATCCGAACCTTATCTAGTCGTGTCTTCTTTACATGCAAATCTCTTTGTTTATTGCATAATGTAAGACAACTCATTGGTAGTGTTGACTTGTATTGGTAATAATTTTATAACCATAGCATTTGTTGCACAAGAGCGCAATACGTCATGAAATATGTTCAGCGTAATTTAATAATGATTTCAAACCGAGTTAAAACAATATTAGTTTTTGACTGCAAAGAAATGTTTGGATCTATTTATTGTATTTAGCAAAATGCCAGATATGTTCATATAGTCGTGACCGGTGAGGTTTTGAAGTTGTTAAAATAAAATAAAATTTTGAAAGACAAGTCTATGCGACATGTCTACACAGATGAGAAAACATATGCCATCATAAAGGCCAATTTTATTTTCAGAAACAAGCCCCTCACAGCTAGCTACTCTAAATAACAAAGGCCGAGGCCATCAGTTCCTATATTATAAATGAGGAATGGGACATGAAATTTCTAATATCCGATTCCAATTCTTTACCCTGGATTTTTCCTTAATTTTCTTCTCATTGAGTTAATTCCAACCCGGTCAAGCACGTTCCCTCTATTCAAACCATGCTCCTTTTTCCACCCTACCTTGACATTAAACACCTTACTCACTCTTGGTCTATCTTCTTCTTAGTGTTTTCTGGTGCTTTTTTATTTTTCCATTTTGTATATTTCTATGCATGGTCATGGTCTATATATTGACACTTGTAGTTACATCACCGAGATAGAATCTCTTCATGAATCTGTGAAACATCATCGACCAGAACAAATACAAAATGTATGCTCTGTGGAAAGAATCACTTAAATATTCTTTTTTTTTTTCAATTAAGTTCTTTCATAAACAACATCAATTTTTTTTGTTTATTACAAATAGAACTTTTTTGTAGTGAAGGGTCTAAAATTTCTATTATTACTAGGGATAGCCTAGCTATCCCCCGGAATCCATCTCCCGTTTCATCCCCCAGTCAATAACTACTAACTACATGGGGGGACCACTTACTATTTGGGGACCGCCTAATATTTGAAATATTTTACAACTGGCGTGAGCAAGTATTCACATATAATAAATTAAGTATTCATCTATAATACATCAAGTATTCACACCTAAAATATCAAGTATTTAAAAAAAAAACTGGACACATCATTCACCCATCTTTTACAAGGTTTTTAGAGGTGGTTTTTTTTTCTCCATTCAATCTAACCAATATTTCTGATGATCTGTGAGAAATTTTGCAAATCTAAAACCACCAACGTCTTCTACCCAATTTTCTCTTTCAAAAGAGATCCATGACGACATAATTTCGAGTAGTCCGTTGCACAAGTATTCACACATTGTCATGCCAGTATTCATCCCTCATCGAGCAAGTATTCATCCTCGTCGTGTAAGTGTAAATAGTTCATGTATCAAGAGTATTACAAGCATATGTGCATACCTCGATTAATTTTACAAAAGCGCGCAAGTATTCACATATAATAAATCAATTATTCATCTATAATACATCAAATATTCACACTTAAGATATCAAGTATTTAAAAAAAAACTGGACACATCACTCACCCATCTTTTACACGTTTTTAGAGGTGGTTTTTTTTTTCTCCGTTCAATCTAACCAATATTTCTGACGATCTGTGAGAAATTTTGCAAATAAAAAACCACCAACGTCTTCTACACAATTTTCTCTTTCAAATGAGATCCATGATGACATACTTTCGAGTTGTCCGTTGCACAAGTATTCACACCTCATCATGCAAGCATTCATCCCGCATCGAGCAAGTATTCATCCTTGTCGTGTAAGTGTAAATAGTTCATGTATCAAGAGTATTACAAGCATATGTGCATACCTCGATTAATTTTACAAGAGCGCGTAAGTATTCATCTATAATACATCAAGTATTCACACCTAAGATGTCAAGTATTTAAAAAAAAAAACTGAACACATCACTCACCCATCTTTTACACGTTTTTAGAGGTGGTTTTTTTTTTCTTCGTTCAATCTAACCAATATTTCTGACGATCTGTGAGGAATTTTACAAATCTAAAACCACCAACGTCTTCTACACAATTTTCTCTTTCAAATGAGATCCATGATGACATACTTTCGAGTTGTCTGTTGCACAAGTATTCATACATCGTCATGCAAGTATTCATCCCTCATCGAGCAAGTATTCATCCTTATCGTGTAAGTGTAAATAGTTCATGAAGGTGGGAGACGGAGGTAGAGGTGGGAGAGGGAGAGGGAGGCGGAGGCGGAGGTGGGAGAGGGAAAGGGAGGCGGAGGCGGAGGTGGGAGAGGGAGACGGAGGCGGAGAGGGAGAGGGAGAGGCGGAGAGGGAGAGGTGGGAGAGACGGGTGGAGACGGAGGTGGAAGGTGGAGGCGGAGGTGGGAGAGAGAGGGAGAAAGAGGAAAGAAATAAATGAAGAAAATTGGATAATTAATTTGTATGGACCATTAGGTAGTTAATTTTTTTTTGAAGGTTAAAGGCGTAGCCTTTAACAATTTATATTAAAAAGGTAAAGAGTTTATTTACATCGCCTCTGAAGTCTGAACTACTACCTAGTACTAATATTTACAACAGTATGTTTAATTTAGAAGTATACGCCTCGCATTGGTGTCAGCAGTTAACAATGCTCCATCCAGCGTAGGATGTCCGCGACTGTTTCGTTTAACAGCATTGGTATTGGCTTACGCTGATTGGAGAAGACACGCCGGTTTCGTTCTCTCCACAGCGCCCAGCAGCCCGCCGCCCAAGTGGTGTCGTGATGCCGCCGCTGCGACGAGGGTAGCGTCTGCCTTGATTCCCACCATGCCTCTATTACCGTCTCAGCTCCCCGATGGAAGTGTGTGTTCATATGCGCCATGAGTCCAGTCCAGAACCTGCTCGAGAATTGGCATGTCCAAAGTAGGTGGTCCCTGTTTTCCAGGTCTGCTGATTGGCACAATGCGCATCCCGGGGTGACGTGCATGCCCTTAATTTCTAGGTTCCTTTGGGTCTGGATGCGATCGTTGATTAATAACCAGATGAAGACAACAACCTTGGTGGGGACCCGCAGCTTCCACAGTGCCCTGTGATACTCACACTCGACCCCCGAGTTACTCATGGCCCTGTAGGCCGAGGAGCTCGAGAATTTGCCCTGTGCCGTCCATCGCCACTCCCGTCCCTCAGTAGTGCTGGACTGCCGGAGGGAGGCATTATAGAATGGCAGCAACTGGGCTAACTCCCGAATGAAAATGGACTCTTCGGTATGCTGTAGTAATTGGTGTGGTTTCATTATCCCGTATAGTTGATGTAGCATCTGGGCCCATTTGCCCTGACTTTGAGTCATGATTCTCCATAACCACTTGGTCATTAAAGAATCATTCTGTGTTGCCAAGTTGATGATGCCCATTCCTCCATTTACCTTGAGAGCACATACTCGCTCCCAATTCACCAAACAATTGATGCCATTACACGTTGCGTTCCCCTTCCAGAGAAATCTCCTCCTCATTTTATCTATCCGCCTGACCACCCCCTTGGGGAGTTTGATAATTTGTAAGTAATGTAGGGGAATTGCTGTCAACACTGCTTTGACCAGCGTCATTCTTCTGCCGAAAGACAAGAGGTTTGATTTCCATCCCTCTATCCTTCTTTGTACCGTTGTTATCTTATCCGCGAAATCAGCTAGTTTGGGTTTTTTCATTGTGAGTGGGAGCCCGAGATATCGGATTGGCAAACTAGAGCTTGGGGAGCCAAGGATTGAGGCTATGGTAGGGACCCTTGCCTGTGGTATTGAGATGGGTACAAACCCGCTCTTTGATCGGTTAATTTTCAGTCCCGTCAGTTTGCCATACAGTTTCAGTACTAAGGATATTACCCGTAGCGTAGTCGGATGTGCCTCAGCAAATACAACCGTGTCATCTGCGAATTGGATTATTTGTGGTTCAATTACCATCCGGTTGTGCATCACAGGTCGCGAGTTTGTGATGAACCACTGCAGGGAATCGGTTAGCAGGATGAAAAGGAGCGGTGACAGCGGGTCGCCTTGCCTTAGACCCTGTTTGTGGTCAAAGTACCGTGTCAGTTGTCCATTAACCTTTACGGCTGAGGACGCCGTGTGTAGGATCCCTACCATTGCCGACAGCCATTTAGGTGGAAAACCCCGTTCGAGCAAGAGGTTTGTCAGAAAGGACCAGTCAACCGTGTCGAATGCCTTGGCAAAGTCAACCTTGTACAAGATGGACGGGATATTATTTTCGTGTGAAAATGTTAAGAGTTCTCGTGCGACCGCATACGTGTCCATGATTGACCGACCTCTGATAAAGGCTGTTTGTCCCGGGCTTACCAGCCTATCCATCTCAGGCTGTAATCTGGTTGCCATTATCTTAGAGATTATCTTTATCACCGTGTTGACGACACTTATCGGTCTAAAGTCCGACAAGGTTTGCGGCCCTTCCTTTTTTGGCACCAGTGTAATGGCCACTTTTTTGGCACCAGTGTAATGGCCACTTTTTTGGCACCAGTGTAATGGCCGCTTTTTTTGGCACTAGTGTAATGGCCGCTTTTTTTGGCACCAGTGTAATGGCCGCTTTATTTAGGCAGTTATGAGTTCCATTAGGTCTTCCTGAATTATACTCCAGTAATGCTGATAGAACTCCATTGGTATCCCGTCTGGCCCGCAAGCTTTGAATTTAGGCATGTGGCCTATCTCTTGCAGTACTTCCTGCATGGTAATCGGCGCGTCTAGCGCCCGGAGGGTGTCTGTCATTTGGGGTCCCACCTTGCCTGATATGTCGAACACAACAACAAAGTAGGCACTTATCGCGAGGGAAAAAGCGCATTTATGACGGTTCTCCGTCGCGAAAAGTACCGTCGCGAATAGAAAAAACACAGTTATGACGGTACTCCGTTGCGAAAAGTCATTTTTTATCCTCACAAAAAGTGCCAGTCTTTTGTAGTGGAATGGCAGCATGCCGATCCTTCTCTGGCCAAGCGTTCGGCTGTAGTGTTGAAAAACCGTGTGCTCTATAGCCGATTGCGGGATGGGGATGCCGTGCTCGTCTTGTAGTGTATGAATAGTGTTTATGTTTTTGCGCTCATTGGCCACGGCATGAAAAAATCTTGTATTTTTATCCCCCAATCTAAGCCACTGGGCCCCCGACCGTTGCTTCCACTTTGATTCCTTTTCCATTGCCAGAGCAAAAATATGTTCTCGAACTCGGATGCGAAACACAAATTCTGCTCCCGTTAAGGTCCTTCTTTCCTCTGCCCTATCTAAACTGTGAAGAACCCACTTTGATCTTTCTAAGTAATTTCTTCTTTTGATTTGGTAGTTAATTATAGTTAGAAGAGTAAGTTAGTTAGTTGGGGGATGAAATGGGGAATGGATAGATGGGGAAAAATATAATTACCCTTATTACTAAATAGTTCTCCATCATGACTCAAGTTTTTGGAATGTTACAATACTAATTACAAAGGCAACTTCATTGAAGTCATTTGGAATATTCATAACAGATATATATAAAACTTGAGAGTTCTTGTCTTAAGCACAAATCAGTTCTACCGAACAATTTATAATATAAAGATTAACTAAAAGGATAATTCTTTGTTCCCTATGGTATAGTTTTGATTTTCTTTCTTACAAAAGTGGATACCCACTACTTCCATTTGAAAATATACCAGTGGGAAGCTATTGCAATAAACTACATAAATTGTTTTACACAAATCAACAATAGCAAGTATTTGTATAGTTTTATACAACCCAACATGAGTAAAAGAGCAAACGAAAGAACAATCAATCTAATTATACACCACCCCCCCCCCCCCCCCCCCCCCCCCCCCCACCCACACACACACACACACACTTTACAATAGTCCTCTGAAAAGTCATTCTCTATTCCTTTCAGTCCAAAATATCTAAAGAAATGCATCTCTAACTAAATCAACAATTCATTCATTTATCCATAAGAGGAATGCATCTATCCATCTATCAATTGTACTTGTCTAAATTTAATATTCCTAACTTTAATTAAGTGTGTGCTTCAAATTTGTACTTTGCACAATTTTCATGTATCTATCTATCAATTGTACTTGTCTAAAGTTAACATTCCTAACTTTAAGTGTGTCTTCAAAACAGAGTTTGCAGTTTCTTATACCTATTTTATTATTTAATATTTTATAGGCTTTTTGTATTTATTTTATCGATATATTTACATCTTTAAAAAAGCTATTAAATCATCCATCGACTCACCAATTAGCAATAAGTTCTTTGTCACAGATTCAAAGAAAGGAGCCGCTATCAGCATCATAGGCCTTCTTTCTTGCAACTTGTTCAGCAGGAGACAGAAAAGATAAGGTAAAGAAATTTATGTGGTCATTAAGAAATATTTGATTTAATCGTTCCATTCTAATTCAATCTAAAAATCAGAGTCAGTCAACATGGTAAATTCAAAAAAATAAAAGTTTCTATGGGTAATAAAAATAGAATTATGCTATAGGTAAAGAAATCTATTTACAGATTTTGTTTCTTTTTTAATCTAACGGAGTAGGTATTATAATCTTTTTTTTTTAAATAATATGATTATTGTGAAACTCATTCACATAATTTTTGTGTAACATGCATGGCAAGTATAATATAGACAGAAGAAAAAAAATACATAGGAAACCCAAAAATACAGAATCATTTCCACCAAAATGAATTTAATTGTATTTAGTGTAAAATAATCAAAGCAGACGAACAATCATCTAGTATTTTTATACTAAAGATAATTTTGATCGAAAAAAAATTTAGTGATGAAGAAGGCTGGCAAGCTCCTCTTATAAAAAATGTCATTTTCTTTTATCAGTACAGAACTAAAAATAAATAATTTGTTAGACAAAAATCATGAGGGCACCAGATATTATATATTAATACGTATGTAATAATTAAATAAGTTGCAAGACCAAAAATGTCAATTTCCTCATATCAAAAATCCCAATTTTTTTCCCACAAAACCTTTTATTATTTTTTTGTTTTATTTTGTGGACCAACACAAACCACAATTCCTGACCGCACATTAAATTTTAAATAAAGTTCGAGTGCAGATCAAGGAATTAATTGAATAAATAAAGTGCCTAATTGATTAACGTTGCTACTGCTGCTAATTGATTAACATTGATTAGCGTTGCTACTACTACTGCTGCTGCTACAGTCTTTAGTATCACACCATTCTGTCTGGAAATCTGTTGTCACCTGAAGAGCTGTTTGTATCTGTCCATGTCCGTGAATGTCTAAATGACTGAATAATTGAATTACTAATTGAATCACTGGATCATTGAATGACTGAAAAGAGTTTTGTGCCTTTTTTCCACAAAAAAAAAAACAACGAATATACCAGTGTACACAGGAAATATGGGTGTGATTTTCTTGCTCAAATAACAACTGCCACGATTTCTTTTCCAGACAATAGTAATACCTTCAGAAATACATGCGCAAAATAACCCATACGTAACAATAGTAATACCTTCAAAAATACATGCGCAAAATCACCCATACATTACAATAGTAATACCTTCAAACATACATGCACAAAATTACACATACATTACAATAGTAATACCTTCAAAAATACATGCGCAAACAACCCATACGTAACAATACTAATACCTTCAAACATACATGCACGAAATCACCCATACATTACAATAGTAATACCTTCAAACATACATGCATAAAATAGGAAACAATCTTATAATTAACAACTACCGAAACACACTTCTCACCAATGTAGTTCAAAGATTACTCCAAGGACTCTTTCAGCTTAGAGTCATAATGCTTCGAATAAAGGATCACGTAATTTCACCAAGGGCCTGACAACACTGAAGCTGCAACGGGAGCTGACTGATCCACTACGCTAGGTATATTTGCGATCATTGGAATTGAAGAAACAAAATTATAATCCAATGATGTTTCAACCTCTAACCAGACCATTCCTGTGGGCTTTCCGATGGTAAAAATCCAGCACAAAATCTACAGTTTGAACCATACATTTCATGTGGACTTTTCTATGGTAGACGTCCAGCACAGAATCACTGTCTGAACCATACCATTCATGTGGACCTTTCCATTGTAGAAATCCAGCGCAAAATCCACAATTTGAACCATACATTTCATGTGGACTTTTCCATGGTAGACGTCTGGCACAGAATCACTGTTTGAACCATACCATTCCTATGGACCTTTCCATGGAAGAAATCTAATACAAAATCCACAATTTGAACATATCATTCATGTGGACTTTTCCATGGTAGAAGTCCAGCAAAAAATCCACGATAATAATAATCCCATGCAATTAGGGGTGAAAATGGAGCGAATACGGAGCGGATAGTGGTAAAACCATATCCATATCGTTTTTAATTTTCCAGATATGGATACGGATTGGATATTAGCCGGATACAGATGCAGATACGGATCGGATCGGAAATTTATTAAAAAATATTAAAAACTACCAAATTTCATAATATTTATCTAATTTTAATTCTGAATAATAATATTTTTTCATAATATATATTAAAATATATAATAAATATCTACTATTCGGATATGGATAATTGAAACGTAAAACCATATCAGTATCCATATCCACATGGATATTCGGATATCGTATATCCGCATCTAATTTTTCGAATATGGATTGGATATTATCGATACTGTTTTCACCCCTACGTGCAATACTTAAAACTGCACATACGAGAAAACACTTTGCCCGAGGAAATAAACATCGCGTATAATATCTGATTAACCTCGCTAAATTTAATAGCGAGGGCCCCTCGCGAATAATTATCAATCGCAGCGGAGTTAAATGCAAGATTGACAATGGCGATATTAATGTATCCTCGCAGATAGGCAAATTTTTTACGTAGATCTTGCCACAAATTCTTGTAGTTAATTCTTAATTTTAAGTATGAATTGATGATCATAATATCCTTGATCAATTTATGTTCTTTATATAATTTTTTGAATTATAATGAATAACAATTTTAAATTGATAATAATTTCTACTTCTTAATGTTTGTTATGTTCATGCACAAATAGAAAAATAGTTTTATCATTTTAATTTTTATTAAAAAAATAAATAAACCATACGAAACCAAAAAAAAAACATCTTATCTATTATGAATATTTATAAAAGCATTTACAATTTTAAATAAATTACTAGCTCTTTGCAAAACATAAACATTTTAAAGTTTATAATATAAACATTTAAGAATATTCTGATGATTTCCTACTAGTGAGCATTAAATATTAAATTATTTTCAGAAAAGAAGATCATTATCACTGCTTGCATAGTACGAGAGAAGAATAATTGTCAAAATTAAAGTGCAGAGATCAACTTATTGCACAAATAAAAAATTGAAAGATCTCTCGTGACATTATTCCTTCAATTTTGAAATTTGTGACGCATGAAAGATCCAAAGAGGTTCATTGCTTTGTCGGATTACGGGTATTGGATTGTGTAAATGGATCTTTAACCGCTTTTAGATATTTAGAAATATTGTCCTTCTCCGTTAAGCAATCCGACACAAAGAAAAGGGAAAATTGATTATTTGCCACTCCAAAACCTTGAAATTGTAAAAATGCCATCCCGAAATTTGAACCCTCCCTTCTTCTCCTCCTCTTCTTCTCCTGCCATGGCGAAATTGGCTGCAGCTCAGCATGAAATGCAAATTATCCAAGTTACCTGTTGGTTTTTCGGTCTAAGAATGAAATGGGGTTCGTAACGTCCGATCTGCTTTAACACGAATATTCGTAACCCCAGCTCAGCATGAAATGGGGTTCATCTGTTGGTTTTTCGGTCTAAGAATTATATCAATTATGTTATAGATCAGGTGCGAATGAATTTGCATTGATATCTCAAATTTTGAATTGATCTGTGGTAAATCCGGACTGGTCAAATCCTTTCTGCACGAATCTCAAAGCACAAAAATACTGACCCCCCTGCATTCCGAATTCGCACCTATTTCGCCATGGCAGGAGAAGAAGAGGAGGAGAAGAAGGGAGGGTATTTTAGTCATTAATTATTTGGAGTGGCAAAATTACATATTAATGAAGTTTGGAATGGCATTTTTACAATTTCAAATTTCGGGATGGCATTTTTACAATTTCAAGGTTTTGGAGTGGCAAATAATCAATTTTCCCAAAAGAAAATGGTACCTCCATTATCTCGTTTAAACTACTGATATCCGTTTTCTGCATCAACTAAATTTATTCTAACAAGAAAAAAGAAAATCTGAAATTTAACCCAAATTATATAGAATTTCTCAGAAATCTTCATTAGCCTATAAATTTTTGAATTAATTTCTAAAAAATATACATTATTCTCATTCAAAAACAACAGTACCGAATATTTCTAATAAAATTTGTTAGATTATCTAGGGTTTTAGGGAAAGGCAAAAGGCTAGGGACAAAGAAGATACTATTTTGAGACAATTTTTTGTATTCATTCTTCTAAAGTTTGTGTATAAAATATATGAAAAGAAAACTTACAAATATAATTCTAAAGAACTGGGAAATTATAAATGCTGAGATAATAGACATATACAACAATCTCCACCTTGGATCAAAATCTCACCTAAAAGAAAAAAAAAATAAACAACAAAACTAACAACCAACATAAATTAAATTTGAATAATATTTGAACTTCATGGCTGAAATGGGCTTAGTCATTAGCATATCGGCTGCACTAGTGGAAAAACACAAATCAGGATCGGTTATATTCGCACATCAGGATCGGACCTACAGCCGATCCTGTTCCAGCCGATACAAGTAGTCAATCTCAACTGTATCGGTTAAACAACCGATCCAGATGGAAACAATCTGGATCGGATAATAAAAAGAAAACCGATCCCAATTTATAGGTATCGGGATCGGTTTTCTTTATTAACCGATCCCAACTAGTTAGAATCTGCATCGGTTATTAATTCAACCGATCCCGACTTGTTAATATTTGGATCGGTTAAATAATCAACCGATCCCGCATTGTTAGTATCAGGATCGGTTCAATATTAAACCGATCCTATATTTATTATCTGGGCAAATTAATAATTTTTTTTTAATTACAATTAAACAATTGGATCGGTTCATAATTAACCGATCCTATAATGCGTATCAGGATCGGTTGAAATACCCGATCCAATATTCTGGCCAATATAAAAAATATTTTTTAAAATTACAACAAAACAACTGGATCGGTTAATAACAACCGATTCAGATAACTAGCAGGATCGGTTTTCTTATAGGAACCAATCCAGAAGGTTGTTATCACGATCGGTTTTATATAAAGAACCGATGCTGATAGTTATCTGAATCGGTTTATAAATAAATAACCGATCCTGATTTGTTACTGTGTTTTAAAAAAAAAAATTATATTTGGCCACCTTCCAGTATATTTTGCTGGCCTATATAGGATATCACATGCATCAGGAATTATCACAAAAGACCTATCATATATGCATCAGGAATCACCACAAATCGATACACATCCTAAATTATTACAAAAGTATCATGTTCATGCAAAGTGTACACCATATCTTAGAATTATTAAGCTCCTAAATTATTACAAATTATCACATCCTAAATTGTTTTATTTTTTTTTAATGAGTACCTCCTTTAAGAAAAAGTTACACCACGAGTTGCGAATCTCGTCCATTCTGTAATCTGGGTACTTAGTGGGAAGGTCCTGCATTTTTTAAATGATATAAAAGCACAATTAAATATGTACTTAATTATATTTGAAGCAACTATGCTTACTTTTGGAAAATATATAAATGTATATATACCTTCATTTTCGGAAAATCACGGAGGAAGCGATGTATTATGTCGTGCACGAACATCATGACATAATATCCACATTCCCAATTTCCACCTTGTTGTGGGCACTACATTACACATCAAGAGAGTTAAAAAATTAAACAATTTTTGCACATATAGATTTTGACCAATTTTAATTTGCATCTAGGTCCCTATAATCATATCATAACCAAATTTCACCATTTTTTACATCTAAGTCCCTCGTTTAACATCACCAACTTAGCAATTTACAAACAATAAGAGGAGTTAAAAAATAAGTACTTACCCTGCAATAATTAATCTTCAAATTAGAGCATTTTCCAGTTCCTCCAATCATCTGGTCCAATTGGTAGGGCCTGTTGAAAAAAATACTTCCAATTCTAATAAAAATATTAATGAAAATCTATAGATTTGACAAATGAAAGTTTGAAAAGCATACATTTTGAGCGCATCGATGATCTTCGGGTGATGTGGAACCGATTTCTTACCAACGGTCTTACCGGAACAATGAACATTGGAAGAATTGAACACGTACACCTGACTCTCTCTTGGCATAAGCACGACCAAGAGCCAATGTTCTCTGCATATTAGGTTTTGTATCATCTCACATTCTATAATTTCTACGAAATGAAAGAAACTTAATAAAATTAGAATATATATATAGCACTAACAACTGATGATACGGTATGAATATCAATTTCTTGTTCCGGTTTTGTCTTAGTGCCTCCTTTATGTATTTCTCGACGTATTTTTTTGATTGGGCATCACCGTCCAACAACAGTTGATTTGTTTTCATGTGGTCCATGAAACCAACACGCTCATCTTCTCGATGTTCCTCCTTGTTGTATTTTTGCACATACCTGCAAAAAAGGCATACAGGTGATCTCGATTTTTTCATTTTGGATTAAAAGTACTACATTCTACCATTATTACGAATGTTAACTCACATCGTGAAGATCTGAATAATCGGTGCGGTGAGCCACTCATTCGGTTTAACCAACGTCAAAAAATCATCTGCATTGACTACCAGGGGTTCTTCAGTGTGGAAAAGGTCAAGTGGCAGATTGACGTGAAATGCATGGTTAGGTTGGCTCAAGAACCGATCACGCAGAAGGGTATAAGACTATGGAAAACGGCCAAAATCGATACCACCAAACATGTCTGCGCCAGTTTGTACCACATCCCCACCAGTACGAACTTTGCGTGGTTCCTGCAATTAAGATAATACCATCAACTAAAACTCTACCATATAGATACAAATTTATAAGTATAAGAAGTTGTAATAATAATATGCATTTTTTACCTGATCAATGGATATCATATCCATCGGTCATGCGGTGAAGCTGCCAACGGCTGAGATGATGGTTGACATGTCTTCATGTGGTACAGGTAGAGGGGTGTCTTCTTCACCCGGGACCACTTCATCCACCATTACCCTTGCATGGTCGGGTGGTAGAGGCCTCGTGTGAATGGTCTCTTCACAATTTACTGGAACATTAATTGTCCCCGAAGCCACTTCAACCTTCTTCCCATCTCGATGCAAGAGAAGTCTGCATCTTCGTTGCGACGGCTGTACATGCTAAAAATATTCATTCAAAGAAAATAATATGTACAAAACTAAGGCATGTACGTAATAGAATTTTTTTTTTATTCGAATGGAAAAATATGTATTTATTTGCATTACCTCCATCGAGAAAAACAGGGAAGACCGTGGTCCAACTGACTGGCAGCTGCTCTGAACGGCTGTTGGGCTGTGAGCGGCTGTTGGGCTTTCCACGAGTATTCCTCAGCCCATCAATGTTGCCATTTTCTCCTCTAATATTTCTTTCATTCTCTCCTCCATTTCTTCCTTTAATCTCGCCTCTGTAACTTGTACTCTCGCCGCCACTTCTCTCTGTATCCTATCTTCAATGTCCGCGCCAGACCCCGAAGGCACGTGTCTCCTCCTTTTTCTGCCCCCCTGATATGCCTTTTTAATACCCACCAGAGCTCCAAGGCCTCTCACCCTCCCAGCATGTTCCGGATTCGGCAGAGATTTTCCTAGAACGTCATCGTAACGATCGACGGGCAACAAGCCTTTGTTGAAAGCCTCCTGTTGTTCTTCCTGAAATGACAATGCCAACATGTTACAACATAATAAATTAGAAATGAATTTCAAGGAATGAAAATATCTACATCCTCACAATAGTCTTGACGACTACTTCTGTGTCCTCGTTGGGATAAAGACGTCCCTGGCCATCGGCTGAGGGCTTCGTGTGTCCTAGTGTCCATGAGACATGCCTATACTGAACAGACATATCAAGAAACTGCTCCTGTGACAGTATAGTAGTTGACCCCTGGGTAGACGGATCACTACTTACTGCTTTCTCGTTTGCAATGTGCTGGAAAACTTCTTTGAGCCTATTCTGGAATTTCTCTCCGCTGTACCCTCTGGATCACAGGTAATGTTTATACTTGTTCTTGGACTGATTCTCCTTCCCCTTATTGCTTTTATTCTGTAATTTACCCAAAGAAATAATTGCGGGTTATGAAAATCGTTGAACAATTAAACAATTAGGTTCATTGAACGTTATAGTTAAAAAAAAAGATACCTTGAATTCATCCGACCGGCGGGACTCGACAAAGGCATCCCAATCTTGTTGGGTGATCGAGAGCTTCTCAAGGTCGGGCGTCGTGCCCGCGTTGACATGCTTAGTCAGAGCTACTCTGAACTTTCAGTGCATTTCTGCCATTTTTTGTAGTACCTTCTTCTTCAAAAAAGGATCATCACCATCAATGTTCCAGTCCATCTGCCAAACAAATTCAAACGAAATCAAGGTTTCCGTGAGTAATTAAATTCAACTTTGCTAGCTTGTGAGCTTAGGACCGTGTTATTTACCTGGATTTGGTTCCATATCTTTTCCTTCACGTCGTCTTCTACCTGAGACCACTCTAGGCACGTTATAGGAACGGTCCTTCTTACCAATATCCCAAGGTGCGAGGGAAATTTAGTGGTTTGCCTATTAATAATAGGCCTCCCAATTGCATCAAATTCAACATGCTTGCCGGTCTAATTAACGACGGTAGCAAGTTGGGAAGGCCCTCTTACTCGCTTCTCACCCGAGGCGCGCTCGCTACCACCATCACCACCACTAGCCTCACCAGCACCACTAGACATGAAAGGAGCAGCTCGATGACCCTCCTGGAACAATTATATAAATTCAAACGAGCGTTATACAAATCAGTCAGTGGAGACTGATCAAAATTCCCAACCAAAAAGCCATCTGAACGGTTAGATAGAGAATAAAAAAACAACCAATTTAGAGTGAAAATTTGATTTATTTGGATTTTTCTGCTATTTTTAGTGAATTTTCAAAACTGGAGCAGCATGTGTATTTGTGCTGTTTTTTCATATCAAATCGAATATAAATGCTAAGAATATAAATTTTTAGCCAGAGATCGGCAAGGCAGCATATAACTTTGAACAATGTAAACCTTGATCCCAATATAACTTTGAACAATACAACTTTGAACAATATAAACTTTGAAAAATTTTACATGCTAAAAATATAAACTATGAAAGGTATAACTTTGAACAACCAAGTCCGATACCAGCAACAGCAACACAGTAACTCAGTAACACCAAGGCTGGTACCAATTAAACGGTGAACTTTGGGTTCACAAGGCCGGTACCAGTTAAAAGGTGTTTGAGCATTTACCCGAAATTAGTGCGAAATTAGTCCGAGAGAGAGATGGAAGCACCACCGAGAGCACTGGCACCAGAGGAGAGAGGAGAGAATGCGCGGCGAGAGAGGCGGCGGAGAGGCGGCGGCGTGAGCACCGTAAGACAACGAGAGTAGCGAGAGGCGGATTTTGGCAGAGAGGCGGCGGAGTGAGCCCGAGAGAGAGAGATTAGCGAGAGAGAGAGGGAGTGAGCTCAGATCGAGTTTTCAAAATGGTTGAGGAGATGAATTTTCGCTAAGTACCGAGAGAGGCGCCAAATAAAATATCACCGCGAAAATATATCATCATCAGGATCGGTTTTCTGTTATTAACCGATCCTGTTTTATTTTTTGGTCATCAGGATCGGTTATTAAATAACCGATCCTGAGTACCAATTATCAAGTTCGGTTAACTTAATAACCGATCCTGATGCATACATTAATTAATCCGGTACTTTGAAAAACTAAATCACTGTTTACATAATTTCAATGGATTTATGTAATGCATAAAATTTACATTCACATAATTTACATTTACATAATTAGCACAATAAAAACATTATTAAAATGAAAGAAAAAAGTCTTAAATATTTATGACACCTTGCATGCAACCAATAGGCAAGTAATTCTAATGCCTCCTGGAAAAAAATTAATAAACCCATTAAGTCAGGAATATTGAAGTTTTTTTTAATTTTGGAAAAGATTAAAAAAGCTAGATATGACATACCAATAAAACATTGAATATCAATTTTATTCAATCCATTCTCCTTCATTATGATCGTTGCGCATGTGACTTGTTTCATTATCCACAACAGTTGGTAAAGATGCCATGCCAATGGAAAAAAGAGGTATATCATCAAAATGATCGTACACTTCTTCGTCGTCTACATTATCAATCCCGACAATACGTATTTTCCCGGAGAGGACAACATGTCTTGAACGATCGGCCAGATCAGTTATGTAGAACACTTGTGTGGCTTGTCTTGCAAGTATAAATGGATCATCCTTGTATCCAACCTTATTAAAATCCACCAAAATGAAACCATCGTTATCAACTTTAACGCCCTTACGGTTGTCGACCCATTTACACTGAAATATCAGGATCTTAAATTTTCTGTAATCTAGCTCCCAAATTTCTTCGATAAACCCGTAATACGACATCGAGGCATGCGATGGTCCGGCACCTTTAGCTCCTGAAAAATCACTCGACACGGCTACCACAGTCACTCCGCTGTTTTGCACGGTACTCTTTAAATCTTGACTTCTTGTGTAAAATGTATACCTGTTGATGTCAAATCCTTGGAAGGTTTTCACGACATGGACTGGACCGAGAGCCAATATTTTGACAATTTCTTTAATGTTTTCTCCCTCCGGAGCTTTCATGACTCTATGTGTAAACCATCCTTCGAACTTTTCATTGTGTTCTCCAATCAACCACTTATCGGATTTCTTAAGATTCTGTTGACGCAAGAAAGTCATGTGCTCGTTCAAATAAGGATGAACGTCGGTGAGGTGCTGCAAAACATGTAAATGTGCTAGGGTCATCGTTTTATGTAAGGGCACGATTAATTTCGATCCCAAGGTGCCTACCCCGTGAAGTCTTCCGTTGTGCCGAGGTTTAGGGATGCCGATGGCTTTTAAATCATCCAGATAATTTCGTGCCGAGGTTTAGGGTGCCTACCCCGTGAAGTCTTCCGTCCCTTTTCCGGTTATCGGCATGCCAACGCAATAATTTCGCTTCTTTGGCATTTGAGAACAAACGTTTGAATCTCGGTATCACGGGGAGGTACCACAGTACTTTTGCCGGAGGTCCTCTATCCGGTTTATCACTTCCCATTTTATCGCTGGTTAGATGCTTTCTACTATAACGTGATGCACCATATTTTGGACACTCGTGGAAATCTTCGTACTCATTTCGATATAATATACAATCATTTGGACACGCGTGTATTCTCTGAACTTCCAAATCCACTGGACACAACATTTTCTTCGCTTCGTAAACATTATATGGTATCTCGTTTCCTTCCGGAAGCATTTCTTTCAATGTTTGTAATAACGCAGTAAAACTTTTATCACTCCAACCGTTAGATGCTTTAAGGTTATACAATTTTAATACACCTTTCAATTTTGAAAATTTAGAACAACCGGGATACAATTCCTTATTAGAATCTTCGTACAAATTCTCAAATACACAGTACTGCTTATCATTATCAAAATCCTCTTCTAAATCACGTAACATTTGATCAAAATTCTCAGTTTCATCTACCACCATATCATCGGTCCCATCGTGTGGTGCATCACCACTTCCGTCACTCCCACCAGTATGGTATTCCTGATGCTCACTACCTATATCGGTTTCCAAACTCTCGCCATGCCATATCCAACGCTTATATTGTTGCTTGAATCCACGTCGGATTAAATGGTTCCTCACTTGGTTGGGATTGGAAAATTTATTCATATTGTTACAATCACGACAAGGACACGACATCAGCCCAGTCCCATTCTTCGCCGTATCTTCCGTAGCAACTTTCATAAATTCATCAACACCGGCCATATATTCATTGGATATACGTGATGTTCCGTACATCCAACTGCAGTCCATCTGCAATTATAAGAAAAAACAATTAAGCACAAGGGAATAATGGTACTTTAAATGTTCACACTAGGGCTTACATGGGGCCGGTTACCATCATATCCCACTCTTTGAATACTTTGTCTCAGTAGTAACCACTTGTTAATCGTGTTTTAGTATTTAAGGAAATTTCAGCAGCATTTCTCCTTAGTTCCCCAAATATTCGGGGAACTAATAAGAGGAAATGCTGCCAAAATTTTCTTAAATACTAAAACACGACTAACAAGTGGTCACATCCTAATTGAGACAAAGTATTCAAAGAGCAGTCCCAAAACGGGAACTATTCAAAATTAATCCCTAATGGATTAATTTTGAACGGGTTTTATGACCTAAAGGCATTATTCATTGGCATGGGTTGTGGCTCATAAGACAATACTCTAGCTAGATACCTAATGGTGGAAATACATTTAATTAACTATATATACTATTATCAAAATACATGATCAAGTTTCATTCACAAAACTAAACATGAGGTTCATGTTGTACTTACAAATTTTTGGGATGCCGAATCGAGTGAGAAGAAGATCGTTCCACCAGATTCCTCGATAATAGTCAATCTACAAAAATAATGAGAATTGAGTTGAGCTTTTAAAGCAAAATACACCACATGAGCCCTAATATAAAAACAAATTTTAAATTCTTGAGTCTCATCAATCCAAGTTAAAAATGCTTCATTAATTTGATTTATATGTGCTTGTAGAATGAGAAATATAGATCAAATAAAAAACACTTGAATTTCCTAATTTCTTGATTCTCTATGGGATTGTGCCTAAAATTAGTTAGCATTTTAAATTAAAAATGAAGGAATCGGGTTTATATTACCTCAATCAACTATCAACCGAGATAAATCAACAAATGATCAAAATGAGGAAGAGAAACACTTGTTTCGGGTAGAGAGAGTTCACAGATCGAAAACACCTCAAAGAGGGCAGAGACAGATCGCGCACTGGAAAGGGAGCAAAAGACCTCGTATTCTGGAAAGGGAGAAGGTAATTAACAAGACATCAGGATCGGTTGGTTAGTAAACCGATCCGGATAATCATCAGGACCGGTTAAACTGTTAGCCGATCTTGCTGGTTACCTATCAGGATCGGTTATTAACAAACCGATCCTGATACTAAACAATCACGATCGGTTATTTATCAACCGATCTTGATGAATATCAAGAACGTTTTTTAATCATTCTGAAAATTAAAAAAAAAGATTTTATATTATTAAATATTTGTGACTTACATTTTATATTAATTTTTGCCAGGATTCATTTACTGACCGGACAATGGAAATCATGCAAGTTGTTCTTCAATATTTATGACTTATTTTATTTCGAGTTTTAAGTATTTATCTTTTTTTTTTGTTTCATGATAAAAGTTTAGGAGATTATTTTATTTCATGTTTTAATTGCATATTTTTTAAGATATGAATTCAAATCTCTTGAGGTTACCTGATGGAGTACAATTGAAATAGATGGTCTAGGATTGTTATTTGAACTTGACACGAATCTCAAAGCACAATTAATACTAGCCCTAGCTGAGAGTAAATCTGGACCGTCCCTTTCAATTGTCTTGAGACAAGAGCTTCAAGTGATACGGATCCCAAAAATATCGGGTAGATGGATATTAAATGCAAAACTAAATTCAGGATCGGTTATTTATAGTTTAACCGATCCAGATACTATCAGGATCGGTGTTTTATATTAAACCGACGCCGATGGTACACAAACAGGATCGATGTATTATAAATAACCGATCCTGATACTCAAGTGGCACTTAAAATGAGGAGCCTTCCCCTCTTCCCTCTCAAACCGATCAACTTCCATTCAAAAATCTGGATTTTTCTCTCCTTCAACAATCGCCATTTCTTGCAGTAGGTTTTCATTGATCACTTTGTCAAGGTTTGAATGTCCTTCCTTTCTTTGATCACTTTGTTTTCATTATTTTTTACGTTGTGTATTTTCTCGTATTAGAAATGCCTCCTCGCCGTCGGTTCATAACCAGCAAGGGCGATGACTTTGCAAAGCACTTCACCAAGCGTGATGAGGATAGTGACGACCCGGCCTTGGCACTCGTAGCTGAACATGTTGAACATGTTGAATATTTAGTAAAAAAAATTCCAAAAAATGTAAAATTTAGTCTGCAAGCACATTTCAATATTTAGAACATGTTGAACGGTTCATCGGTTGTTTGGATTTTCAAAAATGAAAATATGGCCCGAAGAAAAGAGGGGGTTTTACTTTGCAAAGCACAATAGCCCATCTAATATATATATATATATAGTGGCTAATATCAAAACGTTTGCACCAAGCCCCTTGTGCAACCAAGTTGTTTTCGGATTTGCAAAGTTCAAACGGTCGATCCGAACAGTTAGATGTTCAATCTATATTAAAATCTGCTTGGAGACCAAATTTTACATTTTTTGGAATTTTTTTACTATTTATTAAGCCACTTTGAAAATTGCTGATCCGGATGAACAGTAAAAACAGTGCAATTAAATTCTGGACCATGTGATCAGTAATTTTCAAAGTGGCTTAATAAATAGTAAAAAAATTCCAAAAAATGTAAAATTTGGTCTCCAAGCAGATTTTAATATAGAGATCACATCTAACGGCTCGGATCGACCGTTTGGACTTTGAAAATCCAAAAACGACTTGGTTGCACGAGGGGCTTGGTGCAAACGTTTTGATATTAGCCACTATATATATATATATATGAGGAGGGTTCCAGTGCACCAATTTTTGGTGCATCAAAATGCACCAAAAACTCACCAAAACTCATATATCTTCATTTTCAAAATTCAAATAGTCGATTCGATCCTTCCAGCGTGTTCTTCATATTAAGATGTGCTTGGAGACCAAATTTTATATTTTTTGGAAATTTTTTACTATTTTTTCAGAATTTTTGAAAATCACCACTTTGCTGAATTTCAAATTATTGTTTGGTGATTTTCAAAAATTCTGAAAAAATAATAAAAAATTTTCAAAAAATATAAAATTTGGTCTCCAATCACATCTCAATATGGAGAACACGTTGGAAGGATCGAATCGAATATTTAAACGTTGAAAACAAAGATATAAAAAATGAGGTACACATGAGGTATGGAAAAATGAGGCACCGGAACCCTCCTCTATATATATATATAGAGATGGGCTATTATACATTGCAATGCATAGGCACCCTTGTGCATTGGACCATAAATCACCGATTCAAACTCCAAATGACCGATCCAAAACAATCATCTTGTTCTCCATATTAATATGTACTTGGAGACCAAATTTTACATTTTTTTGAATTTTTTTACTATTTATTAAGCCACTTTGAAAAACCACTAATTTGTATACAACAGTAAAATCTGCTGGACCATTGGATCAGCGATTTTCAAAGTGGCTTAATAAATAGTAAAAAAATTCCAAAAAATGTAAAATTTGGTCTCCAAGTACATATTAATATGGAGAACAAGATGAACGGTTTGGATCGGTCATTTGGACTTTGAATCGGTGATTTATGGTCCAATGCACAAGGGTGCCTATGCATTGCAATGTATAATAGCCCATCTCTCTCTATATATATATATATGCGTGTGTGTGTGTATATTTGTGTGTGTGTGTGTGTGTGTGTGTGTGTATAGAGGGATCCAATTACATCATTTTATGGTGACACATCTTGACACTTTCATGCTTATAAGTTATTTTTGCGATTTCAAAGTCCAAACAGTCGATCTGAACCGTTCAACATGAACTTCATATTAAAATGTGCATGGAGACTAAATTTTACATTTTTTTGAAATTAATTACTATATATATACAAAGAGAGAGAGAGAGAGAGAGAGTGAGTCCGGCTAGCGTCCAAACATTTGGATATTTTAATATCCAATAGTCGATTGAAGCGTTCAATATATTCTCCATATTAAAATGTGCTTGGAAAAAAAAAATTCTATGGAACTTTTTTGCTATTTTTTTATTTTGGAAAATCACTATTTTGTTGAATTTTTTATTACTTTTTTACCATCTCAAAACAATGATTTCAAAAAAAAAATGTAAAATTATATATATAATAAAATTTTACATAATAAGATTTACATTTCTATCTATCTCCATTATTAAATTAAGCACATAGATGTCCTAATCCCCCAATGACTGTGATTAAAAGTTGAAATTTCATATTGAATATCAGCCCGATCAAATAGTCAGCTTTCTTTTTTATTCAATGCATCTTTTTTATGTTTTTTTATGTGTAGAAATCTAAATTTATTTAGATACGTACTCGCCACAAGTCTATTTAGTTTGTCTTATTTTTGTCTTGATTTCTTTCCATGTTTTAATGTCACTTAAGAAACTTTTAGATTGATTAATAATTGATTGTTCATATCTTCATTTCTTTCTATTTTTGTATAGCATATAAAGAATGTTATTTGTCATTTAAAGATCTCATTTAAATAAGGACCCGACTAATTGTCCCCAAGCTTCAATCCCCGGATTATCCCCAAAAAAACTGTCATTTGCCTTGCGCGAATACTGTAAAACTCTGCAACCAATACTGTAAATTCAACAACAAATCATGTATAATAAGAAGTTTAAAAGTCCAACAATCCAAGTTAGTTGGGAGTGGTCCCCAAGTTAGTTGCAAACAGTTAGCAACTTGCAAAAAAACTGTACTTCCAGCTGTACTTTAAAAACCAACGGCTTCTAGAAGGTTTCAAAAACAGACCACTTCTCAAACTTGTAGTTATTTACAAATAACACCTAAAATTGTGCAAAATTAATTTTTTTGCATCAAAATTAAATTTTTTTTTTTATATTAAAATGTAAAAAAAAAATTTTAATTTTTTTCGTATTTTTCTTTTTTCTTTTTTCTTCAATTATTAATATTTGTATATCGATTTATATAAATTAAAATAATGCTTACATACTGTAAAATTAGCAGATGCAAACTATAAAACTGACATATGTTAATAGCAAAACTTCAATACTGTAAAATAGTATCCAAAATAACATATACAAGTTATAAAATTTCATTAATCACAAAATAAACTGTTCAAACCATAAACTATAACCATCAACTATAAGATGTCACCATCCATAACTGTTACCACCAATAATTGTTACCACTGATAATTGTTCACAAGCACAGAGAAAAATTCAATAAAAAACATGGCTAATACATCAATACAAACAAGGCTTCTTCACTTCATAACCCTCTGGTGCACATTATTCGGATGAATGAGAAGTTTCATCGCTAGAACCACACGTTCTTTTGATATATCATTCTGCAAAAAAAAAAAAAATAAGCAACGTTAAAAATTAGAGTTATGAACCATTAGCAGATGCAAACAATCAAAGCAACATACTGTAAAATTGTTATATGTATCCCGCAAAATTGTTGATGTATCATGTGCAATTTATCATGTAAAATTGTTATATGTACCCTGTAAAATTGTCCTACATATCCTGTAAAATTGTCCTATGTATCCTGTAAAATTGCACATATGTTGTAAACTAAAGTGAATCACAGTAAAAGAATACTGTAAACGAAAGTGTATCACAGTACAAACTGTCTAAATTATGTAACCTGTAAATTTGTCCTATGTATCCTGTAATATTGGCGTATGTATCCTGTACAATTGCACATCTGCTGTAAACGAAAGTGTATCACAGTACAAACTGTCTAAATTATGTAACCTGTAAATTTGTCCTATGTATCCTGTAATATTGGCGTTTGTATCATGTACAATTGCACATCTGCTGTAAACGAAAGTGTATCACAGTACAAATGCACATAATTTGTATCCTGTAAATGTATTGCATGAATCCTGTAAATTACTAAATAACTACTGCTGGCATTAAATCAGAATCGAAAGTGAATCCTAAACAAAACAATCGTGTAAAATAATAACTACAACCTGTAAATATATTCCATCAATCCTGTAAAATAAAATCATTAAATAACTCACCGAATTTAAAGTTCACTGCTAGCCTTCAATCCAAATCGACTCTGATGAATTCGAACGTGAAATCGAATACTGTGAAACAAAATACAGAATGAATCAAACAACTGAAAAAAACGATATTAAGACAACGATCGGTGTAATTTTGATTTCAACAAAAGAAACGAGATCGGGAATTCAATTCAAATAAAAAAAATGAAATTAACAAAACGATCCGTGTAATTTTGATCAGCAAAGAACTCACTCAAATTGTACATCGATTTCTTCGCCTGAAGCTTCCGTCGCCTGAAGCTTCCGTCGCCTGAAGCTTGATCCGTCGCCTGAAGCTTGATCCGTCGCCTGAAGCTTGATCCGTCGCCTGAAGACTCCGTCGTTTGCCTGAAGATTCCGTTGCCGTGATACTTTGCTCTCGGCGAGGTTCCGTCGTACGCCTGAAGGCTTCCGCCTGAAGGCTATCGCTCTCGCCACAAAATCGCCACGAGATCGGAACAGAAAAGGAAGAAGAGATCGCGAACAGAAAAGGAAATTCAAAAAAAAAGGAAATATGCGGGGAAAACGGGTTTTAAATGACGTTATTGTGGGGACCACAATTACCGTTAACCACGGTTTAAATCAGTTGGAACCCTATCCGAATAGTTTGGGGATAATCCGGGGATGAGTCCGTGGGTATAGAAACCTTTTCTCTTTAAATAAACATAATATTATTTATCTATCTAATTTAGATACGCAAATATATATAAATCGTAGAAAGAAGAGGATAACTCTTATAACAATAAAAAATAATATGACGACAACAACAAACATGACAACAACTCTTGTTCCGCCTTAACCAACATAACAAAAAAATGATATGTACCAGTAAAAATAAAGTTCGTTGGTATGTTATTAAAAATATTGGTTTTATATTTGTATGAGAATTTTTTTTCTCTTATAATATGTTTCCGTTGCAACACACGGGAGCGAAACTAATTAATTACAACAGTTTCAATTTCATATGGTTTTGCCATCTTTGGAAAATATTTTTCTTAAGAAATTATATTGACAAATTGCTATATGGTTGTAAAATGCAAAGGGGCTGTAGATTCCAACTTAAGAAATATTTAAGGAAACAATTGAAGCAATTCTCAGTTACGAACAAATTCAAAATGAAAGCTATATATTGATTGACACTTTTTATCTTTTCACAACACTAATTAATATCAGTTCTAATTAAGTAGATCTATACACGTTGCATGCTGTAAATACCTGATGTACTGGACTTACTGACAAAAGTTTAATTTTGCACAGGTGCTTATTGTTTTTATAAATACTTTGTTTTGTCAGCTGAATTGTAATATTTAGTTAATTTGTTTTTTAATTACTCCTTACAGTTTTGACTGCTTGACCATCTTCACTAATCTAGAACTCTGCATATGAATGTTTGCTTTTAGTCCAGAACAAAGAAATACAGGTTGGCGATAACATGACAGTGGTGATTTGAGGCAGAATTTCTCATTATGACATTTTAAGTTGTATTTATATTGTTTAAAAGCAACACAGAAAATAAGTTGGGGTAATTTTTTTCAATTATCCAAAAATAAATCAAAAGAAAAATGAAAAGATTAATTAGAAATAAAAAATAATAATTGTGCCTTGAAAATCATTTTTTTTGCAATTTATAATTTATTTAATTAAAATACCTAAATCACTTTTAAGATTTATGCAACAGTTTACTTGAAAAAAATGAAAATTAAATTCAAAGATAAAAATTACGGCTATTGATATATTTGAACATATAATTGGTAAATAGAATATCATTTCAACAAATGATATTTGTTAAAATTAAAAATAATTATTCTTACCCGAGAATAAACCGAGAATGTTTAGTATATCTATGACTGTCATTTGAAGATGAGACCTTAAAATTAAAAAGAAAGCTGGTAGATATGGTATTTGCAACGCACGGACACGATTAAATAAAATATAAAAAACAAAATTTTGATAAGGCTTGGTCGGATGTTCTTTGGACCACGCAGAGCTCATCCAAAGTCTGTCTTATTTTGATTGTGTAATTAAAAATGGACCTTTAAACGCTTTTAGAAATTTAGAAATATTTTGTCCTTCTCCATTAGCCAATCGGACAAACAGAAAATGGTGCCTCCATTAACTGTTTTAGACTATTAGTTTATGTTTTCTGCTGTCGTTCTCCGCACCCGTATGTTTAATAATACGCTTTTATGTTATTTAATTGAAAATCAGAAGCAACAGTTAGATTTTGATTTGTTGTCATCCTTTATATTTTCATTTTTTTTTCGACTTACATGGTCATGGATAATTAAGAAAAGAAAATTGGAGAAGGCTATATATGGACCTTACAATTCATATATGAGGAGGGATCAAGTTACAACAATTTTGAGTTACAACAAAGTTACCACAACTATTTTCTACATTTTGAAATTCCAAATCGTCGATTCAAACCATTCAACATGATCTCCACAATAAAATATGCTTCCATATCAAATTTTACATTTTTGTGAATTTTTTTACTATTTATTAAGATGGGTACAAATTCAATGGTCTGAATTTGACTAGTTTTTGTAAAATACTTAATAAATAGTAAAAAAATTCAAAAAAATGTAAAATTTGATGTGGGAGCATATTTTATTGTGGAGATCATGTTGAACAGTTTGGATCGACGATTTGGAATTTCAAAATGTAGAAAATAGTTGTGGTAACTTTGTTGTAACTCAAAATTGTTGTAACTTGATCCCTCCTCTTTATATATATATATATATATATATATATGAGGAGGGTTCAAATGAACCATAATTTTTGTGATCCAATATGCTCCACATCCTTTATCTCAATTTTCAAAGTCCGAACAGTCAATCCGAACCGTTCAACATGATATTCATAATAAAATATGTTTGGAGGCCAAATTTTTTTTTTTTTTAGAATTTTGTACTATTTTTTTAGATAGGTACAATATCACTTTATCGGATGGTCCAGAATCTCCTTAAAAAGTGATTTTGTACCTATCTAAAAAAATAGTAAACAACTCTAAAAAATATAAAATTTGGTATCCAAGCATATTTTATTACGAAGATCATGTTGAGCGGTTCAGATCGACTGTTCAGACTTTGAAAATGGAGATAAATGATGTGGATCATATTGGAGCACAAAAATAATGGTGTATTTGAACCCTCCTCCATATATATATAATAAAATATTCCGATGATTAATGAGTCAATTTACTATTGCTATCGACTTACGATTGGTTCAGTAAGGTTGTGGAATAGAAATAGATAGAGAACGGTCCAAAAGGGCAATTATAAGGTTGTGGAATTGAACGGTCCAAAAGGTATCGTTCTTGAACGGTCCAAAATAGCAATAGAGGTGGAATTGGATATCGGCAATACTATTTCTATTGCTACACTAGCAAACCAATAATGCTACCCCAAATGGCTTTCACTTCTTCCATTGCCTTTGTTGCACTTCTCCTCTGCTTCTCCTTCTCTGTTAATCCACAACCTGAAAACTATCCCACAAAAATCGCACCGGCATCATGGAACAACTCACCATCTTTCAAACGGGCTTTTACTTTCAATGGTGGTGAAACTATCCGTTCCATTCTCTTCCGGCTAAATGCAACAAACGGGATGTCGTTTGCTACTGGGTTTTACTGCTTGCCTCCCTGTAAGAGATTTTTTCTCTCCATATACATCATACATGCATCTTTCCATGAGAATGGCTATTGGTACGAGTCCTCCGACCTTCCACAAGTCATCTGGTCAGCAAATCGAGCCCACCCTGTCAGTGAAAATGCCACACTTCAACTGACATCTAAAGATGGTCTAACCCTCCATGACAGTGATGGTAGCCGTGTTTGGTCCACCAGCGGGTTGGATCAATCCGTGGCAGGTATTAGCATAACGGAAGCTGGTAATCTGGTGCTCTTTGATATAAATAATTTCCCAATCTGGCAATCTTTTGACTACCCAACTGATTGTCTAGTAATGGGGCAAACGTTGAGAGGAGACATGAGGATCACTTCTAATTCCTCTAGCACCGATTTGGCTGAAAGCCAGTTTTATCTCACTCTCCTTGTAGATGGTTTGTATGGATATGTCAATTCAAATCCCCCGCTGGTGTACTACCACTACCATCCCACCCCCCATTACAAGTTCTATCGCCCATCAGATATAACAGTGGACAATTATACTTTTATAAATTTTATTAATGGCAGCTTAAAATTATCAAATACTAACAGGAGCATAATTGCTTTTAATTTTCCACTGGCTATATCAATACAGTACATGAGACTTGAGTCTGACGGACATTTAAGAGTTTACGATTATGATAATTTTCAATGGGAAATGGTGGGTGATTTGTTCCATATGGATGATTGTAGTTATCCGACAGTTTGTGGGCACTATGGAATTTGCGATAATGGACAATGCACCTGCCCCACAGGAACCTTGGGAAATTATTTCAAGCCGGTTGATAACCGGCGAGCAGATCTCGGTTGCACTGCAGTTACTAATATAACTTGTCAAGATGTAAACAATCACCGTCTGTTAGACCTTAACAATGTATCCTATTTCAATAGTTTTGACAATGTTGCTTTTGACACAACTGATGAAGAGACATGCAAAAAGGCATGTCTTGGAGATTGCAAATGTAAAGCTGTTATGTTTCAGTCAACTAATGGGAACTCATTAGTCGGTAGGTGTTTAACATTACCAGAAGTTTTTTCCTTCCAGAATATTCAACCTGAGAACCAATTTAACTCTACTGCATATATAAAGGTGCAAGTTGTCCCACCACCATCTAGTTCTAATGTTGGGCTAGAAGAAATACTGGGTTCCACATTTGGAGCTCTACTTTTAATTATCACCTTAATTAGTTTTTACATATTGTGTTTGAGAAGACGTGAAGAAGCGGAAGATGAGGATGTCATCGAAAAATTACCAGGAATGCCAACCAGGTTCACTTTGGTAGAGCTACGGGCGGCCACTGAAAACTTTGTCAAAATACTCGGAAAAGGTGGGTTTGGTACTGTGTTTGAAGGAAGGTGGGGGGATGAGAGAATAGCAGTGAAACGTTTGGATAATGTCGAACATGGAAAGAAGGATTTCTTGGCGGAGGTTGAGACTATTGGTAGTATCCATCACATCAATCTGGTGAGGATGATCGGTTTTTGTGCGGACAAGTTGAATAGGCTTTTAGTTTATGAGTACATGTGTAACGGGTCGTTGGATCAGTGGATCTACTGCAAAGATGGGAGAGTTCCTTTGGATTGGCCCACCAGGTTCAAAATTATAACCGACATAGCCAAGGGTTTATGTTATCTTCACGAGGATTGCAGGCAAAAAATTGTGCATTTCGATATCAAGCCGGAAAATATTCTTTTAGATGAAAATTTTAATGCTAAAGTTGCTGACTTTGGGTTATCCAAACTTATCGATAGGGACATTAGCAGAGTAATGACTAAAATGCGGGGCACTCCTGGATATTTAGCACCTGAATGGCTGACTGCAATGGTCACTGAGAAGGTCGATGTTTACAGTTTTGGTGTGGTGGTAATGGAGATTCTATCTGGAAGAAGAAACCTTGATGATTCCCAGACTGAAGATAATCGCCATCTGATTAAATTGTTAGAAGAAAAATCTAAGACCAATAGCTTATCAGATTTGATTGACAAAAATCTTAGTGATGTCGAATTATACGAAAAAGAAATTGTGAATGTGATGAAGCTTGCAATGTGGTGCTTGCAATGGGATAGTATCCGAAGGCCTTCAATGTTAACGGTGGTTAAGGTTTTAGAGGGAGCAATGGAGGTTGAAAGATCATTAGATTATAATTTTGTTTCTTCAATTCCATTGATCGCAAATTTACCTAGCATAGTGGATCAGTCAGCTCCCTTTCCAGCTTCAGTGTTGTCAGGCCCACGATGAAATTCAGTGATCATTTGTTCTAAGCTGAAAGAGTTCTTGGAGCCATCTTTGAATTCCATTAGCTGAAGTTATTTATGTAGTATTTAATTATAAGATTGGTTTGTGAAGTCAGATCTAATTTGTACTAGAGTCTTCTATTTTACGCATATATGTTGGAAGGTATTACTATTATGTCAATTTGTATTAATATTGTCTCGAAAGGAAATCGTGGGTGTTGTTATTTCCAGCACCACGTTATATCCTATGTATACTGGTATATATATTGGCTGTTTTTCTTTCCCTTTTTTTTATTTTTATTTTTTGAAAAAAAGACACTTTACTACATTGTTAAGCAGAGTGGAAGGAAGCATTGATGCTGTTCTTTCTCTCAAAAATGAGTGTCCCTTGAACTTAATGCTGGAATGGAGACAGCGGCAGAGTGTTCATCTTATTTTTTTTTAATCGTAATGAGAATGGTTATTTTTAAAATTTTAATTAGTTCATTGTTTTCCTTTTTCTTTCCTTTCAGCAAGTGTTGATATTATTTGTTAACTAATTACAACATTCCCAATTTCATATGGTTTTGCCTTTTTTTGGCAAATGATTTTCTTAAGAAATTATTTTGACAGATTGCTATATGATTACAAAATGCAACTTAAGAAAAATTTAAGGAAACAGTTAAAGCAATTCTCAGTTATAAACAAATTCAAAATAAAAGCTACATATTAATCGACACTTTTTATGTTTTCACAACACTAATTAATATCAGTTATAATTAAGAAAAGTTATACACGTTGCATGCTGTAAATACCTGGACATACTGACCAAAGTTGAATTTTTCACATGTGCTTATTGTTTCCATAAATATATTTTTTTTCGTCTGAATTGTAATATTTATTTAATTTGTTTTTTAACTACTCTGTACAGCAAAACTGCTTGACCATTTTACGTCGCTAGACTTTGGACTCGATATGAATGTTTGCTTTAGTAAATATAAGTTGGCAATAATAGACCTTGGTGATTCGAGGCAGACTTTCTCAAGATATTTTAATTTTTTTTAAAAGCAACAATAAATGTTCTTGTGTTTCAAAAATAAAAATAGCGCAGAAAATAAAAGGGTCATATATTCAATTATTCAAAAACTAAATCAAAAGAAAAATGAAAAGATAGAAAGAAAAACCAATAATTGTGCCTGAAAATAAAAAATTTAGCAATTTATAATGTATTTAATTAAAATACCTAATATCATTTTTTATATTTATGAAACACTTTATTAGAAAAAGTGAAAATTTAATTAAAAGAAAAATTACAGCTATTGATATATTAGAACAATTAAATAAAATATCATTTCAACAAATGATATTTTTTTAAATAAAATAATTATTCTTGCCCGAGAATAAACCTACAATGTTCAGTATATCTATTACTCTCATTTGAAGGTGAGACCTTAAAATTGGATACTTAAGAAGAATAAAATAACTCGCATTATCTAATAAATTGATATATGCCTCCAATATCTCATAATATTTATTTTTTAGACATGAAAACTACATATATATTTGGTATGAAACAAATAAATATTTATTGATTTGGGAGTTTTGAGCAATTCACATCCTTCCTTTTTCTATCCGACATATTTTGAGATATTATTAATGAGAACATAAATAAGAAACTACTACTGACACTTCAATTTGCATGATACGCATCAAAAAATAAATGATCAAGTCCTTTCCGATTCACGCAAATATCAACTGATTATCTATCAAGAGTAGATAATAATATATATATATATATATATATATATATATATATAGGTGCGCATGAAAAATAGAGAGGCCTAAAACACATTCAAAAACGAAAGCCCATAAGCCCACAACTCATCAGTCACCATCGATCTCTCCCACACACCTCTGATCTCTACTTTTGAATTAATTTCTCTAAAATTCTACCTTCTTAGTAAAGAAAAACAACAGTACCGTATCTTACATTCATTTATTCTGAAAAAATAAAAAATGAAATCAAACAACCTCAATTCATAATTTCCCTGATATCTTTTCCGAGAAATTTTTTTTTATAAAAAGGAATATGTACGAAACAAGAATATTTAACTAAAATTAAGCTTTCTTCAATAAATCAAGTTAAGAATGAGAAGTCAATTAAGGGTCAACTTCTATTAAGTAAGGATTTCTTAAGTAACAAATAATATGCTTTCATGTTAGTTAATTGTCGAAATTAAAGTACAAAGATCAACTTGCAAAAATAAAAAATTTAAAGATCTCTCTGAATTTTGACATTTTTGACGCATGAAAGGCACATGAAAGATCGAAAATAAATCTGCTGTGATTCTCGGGGAATCACAGGACCCTGCGATCCGGTCTCAACTGTTGGTCTTTCTCGAGATGCGTGCATGAAATTTTACTTTTTCAATAACATTTCCGAGATTCACGGACGGAAAAGTTTAAACCGTTGATCTCGGAACTTCAGAGTCCTGCGATCCCTCTCGGAATCGTAGCAGATTCGGACTCTGAAAGATCCATTTCAATTCTTTCATTGCAAACCACACAGGTTTTTGGACCACACAGACCTCATCCAAAGGGGTATTTGATTGTGTAATTAAACTGATCTTTAACCACTTTTTGAAATTTAGAAATATTTTGTCCTCCTCCATTAATTAAGCAATGGGACAAAAGAAAATGGTGCCTCCATTATCTTTTTTATACAACTAATCTCCGTTTTTTACATCAACTAATTTTATTCTAACAAGAAAAATAAAATCTTAAAATTAACCCAAATTATGTAGAATTTCGCAAAGATCTTCATTAGCTTATAAATTTTTGAATTAATTTCTCTAAAATTCTACATTATTCTCATTCAAAAACAACAGTACCGAATATTTCTTCCATTTATTCTCATAAGATAAAAGTAAAATCAAACAACCTCAATTCATAATTAAAAGCCACCTCAATTATGCTTCCTTTTATTGACTGTAGTCCCCTGATATCTTTTTGGAGATAAAATTATATATGTCTAAAAAAAGCAAATAGGAAGGTAATAAGAATATATATATTAGAAGAAGACGGCAATACACATAAAATTAATGCACTACGGCAAGAAATAAGTTTATTATCAAAGTTTTGTAGGGTAGGAACTAGGAATTAACGAGAACGGAGTAGGTCCGATGCCCATCGGATCTACTTTTAGGTTCAACAAGCACGATGACTGTCCGATCTAATTTAAGATTTGTGCGCACGAACATTGAAACAAACACGCATGAATTTTAAAGCGTTCCTCACGAATCTTAAAGCAAATCGACTGTGATTAAACCCATCGAACCAGAGTAGGTCCGATGCCCATCGAACCAGAGTAGGTCCGATGCCCATCGGACCTACTCTCAAGTGGGAATTAACATGCATGTTTTGTAGGGTAGGAACTAGGTAAGTAGGAACAAAACTTCTAAATGTTTGGTATGGTTAAAGTTTAGTGTATTTCAATTTAAATTATATTCTGTTATTGGACACGCAGACACGCTTGCCAAATCCACATACATTTTCAAGACATTTTTTTATGTTGTGTATAAGTTTAAAGTTTTGAGAATGATTAAAATAAATGGATCTGTACAAAAAAAAATATGATATAAAGGTAATGTTTGAGTGGCTTGACTCCACCCACTTCTCAAAATAATATTAATAATAATAATAATAATAAAAAAGTTAAATAAATAAAGAACAGGAGCTTAATTATTCTAAAGGAAAAATTATCATCAGTTTTATTTTGCTAAATGAAAAATGAGTTCTTATAACACTAGAGCTTAATTATTCTAAAGGAATAATTGCAAAAAAGAGAACCTTAACCTTCTTTAGTTCTTTTACGGTTTTCAATAATAATTAAAACTTGCATGCGCCTTTTGTATATATATTTTTTTATTCACAAGAGATAAGTTATTTCATGGTAGGTGAAGAATTTTACAACCATTGCCTAATCACTTTAGTTCATCATATCTAGTTTCTTTAGTCACTTAATTCTCCCAAGCACCGACTCCATAACAAGAATTAAAATCCTCTCTTTTAATTAGCATCCTAAACACCGAATCTTAATTTTCTGTCTGAGCCTTAAGGCATCTCAGATCTACTCTAGGATTAAGCCACCTTAGCTTTTACCTCCGGATTAAGACAACCGAACATGAGTTCCTTAGTACGGATTAAGATTTAATCCTACTTGTACATGTTGCATAGATATAGATTTTGGGCCAAGTGTTGGGCCGTCATGAGACATTCATCTATTGATCTGTTAATGAAATATTTAAGATTTTGGGCCAAGTGTTGGTGCACTTTTGAGTTTTTTGTGTCGTATGTTTAGGATATAGCAATCATATATGTATCAAAATTTTAGGCATAATTTTACTATTTTTCTAAATAAGTAAATTTTAATCGTTCGTTACAATATCCAGATGGGAAAAAGAGTGTTCTGTCAGGATTGAGATTTTTTAAAAAGGAAATAAAAATATATAAAAGTTCTTACAATTAATTGGATGATTAATGCGTCAATTGACTATTGCTATCGACTTACAGTTGGCTCATTAATAGCAATAGAGACAGCCACCAACCTTCAAAAAGAAAATAGCAATAGAGAGATAGTATCTCAATCGGATGATTAAGGAGCAGGGCAATTTTCTTACAATTATAATGTTGTGGAATTGGATGGGCAATACCATATATCTATTGCTAAAGAAGCAAACCAATAAGGCTATCCCAAATGGCTTTGACTTCAAAATTACGTATTCCCCCTTCTGACATTTATAATATCATATTTATCCCACTAAATGGGAGCGACTAACAGTCTCCTCCATTCTGTCCCCTAAACGTCCCTCTGATTAACTGATGTGTAAAGTACGATGGGGACCACTAACTACATTAACTACTTGGGGGGCCGCTTATGATTGAAAAAATTTACAACTGGCGCGCGTATGTATGGATACTTATGCGTGCAAGTATTATCATATAATATATTAAGTATTCATATCTAAGACATCAAGTATTAAAAAAAAAAAAAAAACTGGACATCAACTTTTTGTCTCTCTAATTACACACTCATCTTTTACATGTTTTTAGAAGTGGGTTTTTTTTCTCCGTTTAATCTCGTCAATATTTCTGACGATCTGTGAGGAATTTTGCGAATCTAAAACTACGGACATCTTCTACGTAATTTTCTCTTTCAAATGAGATCCATGATGAAGTACTTTCGGGTTCTTCGTCGTTCAAGTATTCATACCTCGGTGTGCAAGTATTCATAACTTGTCAAGTATTCATCTCTAATATGTCAAGTATTATTCTCTAAAATGTCGAGTATTCATACTTACTTAGTAAAGTGTGAATATTTATGTTGTTAAGTATTTATGAGAAACCCACAAACGTGTCTTGGGCATTAACTACCTGGGGGACGACTACCGACCTGGGGGACAGCACGCGCAGAAAACCAAGGACAAGCATATGCATAATGACCATCTCAAGTGTCAGCACTGTAATTGTTGTAAACGTTCATTTTTAAAATATCAAGTATTCATACTTACGCACTGAAGTGTAAATTTTTATGTTGTAAAATATTCCTAAAAAATCTCTAAATGTGCTCCGTGCATTGACTACTTGGGGGAACCACCACCGCACAATCACCAGTATGGTAGTTTTAGTAAAAATATTAATATCTAAAATATTAGGTATTCATACTTACGCATTGAAGTGTGAATTGTTATGGGGTAAAACAAAATTAAATCAATTAATCTATTTGGTGCTTGAATGTATTGATAGATACTGAAGAAAGTATTCATACTTATAGCTGAAGTATGAATTGTTTACATATGACACTTGTATTTCTAAAAAATATATAACATATCAAATATTCATACCTAAGATATCAAATATTTCTAAAAAAATATTAATATCTAAAATTTTAAGTATTCATATTTACGCATTGAAGTGTAAAGTGTGAATTGTTATATTGCAAAGTAACTTAAATCAATTAATTTGTTTGGTGCTTGAATATATTGATAGGTACCGAGAAAAGTATTCATACTTATAACTAATTTGTTTGGAAATTGATGGTATTAACATGTAATCTTGGAAGTATTTATACCTATAAGTTGATATTGGAATATTTATATTATAAAATATGTTATAAAGTAATACTAATATTTTACAAATTAAACATTTATACAAATACTAATATTATCAAGTTCATAAAATTGAAAATAATATAAAGCCAGAGAACTATATCAACATGTAAAAATAACAAATTTTTACATGTTGTCACAAAGAGGTCCCTACCCAGGGACTGTTTTCTAAACAAATTTATTTTCTGTCACAGTTCAGAACCTGAACCCTGTCAGACCCAAAATTTTACACCACAGACCCTGTTATTTATCAAAATTTACACAGAGGTGTACAGAATACTGAAATTTGATAGAAGACCCTGGAATGCCATCAATTTTGTACCAGAATCAGTCCCCCAGTTCTTCATACTAGCCATCAATTTTGTACCAGAATCAGTCCCCCAGTTCTTCTACTAGCTATCAATTTTATACCAAAATCAGTCTGTACTATTCCAGTATATGAGCAAAGTTCAATGCTAGCGAATACCAGTAAAAACCTTAAACTTGAAAAACTGCAACTCCAATCTACTTCCTCACCCACGTTTTGATCTTTTCAAAATGTTAGTAGAAAAACCATATTATTAACTCTTTTAGCAGATAATATTTTTTTTATTGGGATCTAGTAGGATCTCTTGCAATGAAGTCCTATGCGACCTTACATATATGGTGACATCACCTGAAGTGAGATATTGCCATTTGCCGCAAATATTTTACGAGCATCTCCTTGTGATTGCGGCTGACCTCTAATTGGGCTGTCAGGTCCACCACCTCCTGGTTCAGTTCTGAGGTGGCATGTTGTGTTGAGTGAGAGTTAACGGCCAATGATATAATGCACCGATGGGTGGCCGAAGAACACGTACGGTTTTATTGGCTGGAGATAATACTATCACTTCCAAGTGGACCCCGCAAAGAACCAATAGCTCGTGTGCCTTCTTGAATAGATTCTGCATCGTCTGCATTAACTCAAAAGGGCATTTTTTGAGTTAATGCATTTCAGCCATTTGATTTTAAACGGAGCCAATCTGGTCAAGGGTCTTTTAATATTAGTGTAGATTTAGTCGACATGAATCTTAAAGCGAATCGGACAGTTCAGATACATTAACTCAAAAGATTCTTTTTTGAGTTAATGCAGAAGATACGATGAAAGATCATAATTAGTTGTCAAGAGTTGATTTATAGAGAAGATATATTAATCAATATTTTTGCTATTAAAAAAAATTAAGTAAAATACAATATTTTCAAGCATGAAATTTACTTTTCTTAAAGACACAATTAACGCATGAAAGATACACATTAGATACATTATTCTAAGTTCACCAATTGTCACGGCGGTTATATAATTTGTTTCAGAAAACATCAATTGTCTAAATTCAGAGATACATCAATTATACTTCAATTATTTTATTAATTATATAAAGATCGCAGAATACGATCTTTATATAATTGATATATTTTGTTTAGCAGTTTGAGTTGATGTATATAAATGATACTACCAAACTTAATTACATCAAGTAAAGGTAGGGGTAGGCAGTAGGAGGCGGTAATCCAATCCATGCTTTGACTTGAGCACTTTCAATAACATCGCCAGAATTCTTTCATTAATACGAAAAGACAAGAGAAAATGATATAGCTGCCTAGTCTTTGCTTTGAAGTCTGTTACATTGATCCCATCAGTTCAAATGGCAAAGCATATCCACCTTTTTCGATTCTTACAGAGAAAAAGAAACGTAAAACGAATTCGGTCGGCTCAAATTCAGACAACGGATCAGATATCCGGATCTTCGCTGCATCATTTAAAGTTGGGGCTTATATATGTATTGTTCGCGTCACTTAGTGTACTCTTTGTGGGACTAACGCAAACATTCATCCGGATTTTAAATTGCTCCCAGATTCTTTTATAAAAGTTACCCCAGTTTGCACCTCAATTTGCCCCCACGGTTCACCTTAATTTTAATTTGCACTCAGTTTGCACCTCAACATTCATATCCGGAATTAGTCATTTTTCCAAATTGGCTGGTGAAGACAATTTTTTTAATCTCATTATAATAAATTGTTTTTCTCCTTAAAAAATATTTTTTTCTTCTTTCCATAATTAGTATTATATCTTTACGTTCATATAACTTAATTATCCGACAATTATTCGTTTTGTATTCGTATTCGAATCCGTATTCGTTGATTATCCGTTCCGTATCCGTATCCATTTAAGGTGAATTTGATTTTACATTTTGACATCCATTTACTATTCGTATTCGTATTCGTATCCGCTTATTGAAATATGGATATGGATTTGGTATTAGCATTATCCACTCCGTATTCGCTCCGTTTACACCCCTAAGCAGACCTCTCAAAAGTTCATTAGCCATAATATATATATAGCCCGTAGACAGTACTACTTGATCGTTACCTACAAAAGTCGAAGATACAATTTGTAGAGTTTGATTAGATTCCACTGATTGGTCCATATATTTGTACTTTTTGGAAGAATTAATACTGGCATGGGCTTGTCTATGCATTAATTAACAGATCGACCGAGGCTTAAAAGTTAATATTTGAGGTGTTCATGTTTGGCAATAAAGATAAATAATTGCCAAACAATTGCTTGTGGATGCAAGTGATCCAGCTTGACAATATAAAAGATAAATAATTGCTTCTCAAAGTTATACATGCATGTAGATTCTAGTAGATTGTAGTAGATTCCATAGGCTTTCACAAAATACGGTAACTTTTGGAATTGTTAAATGTACTGTTCCAGTACGTAGGGGGGGGGCAAGGCTCTTATGATTACAAAGTTGTAATTGTGATGCATATAGATTCTAGTAGATTGTAGTAGATTCCATAGTGTTGTATACATTAATTTGTCCATAGTGCTTAGCAGTCAGGTCATTATCATGTGGTCTGTCGTTTGCCATTCTTCTATCTTTTCTGTCTCTGCTGCAGTTGGTTCGTCAGTTTTAGCTGGTTTTGGTTTTTTTTTTCGTACTAGTGACAAAATTCAGTTTGCCTCTGCCACTGAGAGCAAGTGTGACAGATCGGGACTCGGGAATGTAATTTTGTTTCCATTGAGCACTATGGCTGTGAGCATGGTTTGGAAACTCGGCCGAGTCAACTCGATATCACCCGAGTCTCGCGCTCATGCGATTTTTTCATCAAAACTTGATTGAACAGTGTTTGACTTGGCCGAGTTATCCAATTTTCAAGCCGAGTCAGTCCGAGTCAGGCCGAGTCCTTCGGTTAATTTACTTTTTTATCATGGCAGTTGTTATTCTATGATTTTAAATCACAAAAAAAAATCAAATTATGCAAAGAGAATTTGAACAAGAAAAAAAATTAATACATACCTTGTCAAAATAATCGAGCACTAAATTTATGCTGCCAATGTAATTTTGTTTTTCTATACATAAATTATAGCTAGCTTGTATAAAAAGGTGTGTTCTATTTGTAATGCTTATATTATATTATATAAATTAGTGGGTTATTTGAGTATAATCTTTTGTGTACATAGTTTTCTTACAAATTATTTTTTTACCTATTTTTTTCTATATTTTGGCTACAAAACAAGGTTCTGCCAAAAAAATTCTAGTTTCCGATCCGATTCTTCTGATTCCGGCCGATTCATCTGATTCTGATTCCAAGGACAAGTATCCGATTCCGATTCCAATTCTGAGTTTCAGAACCATGGTTGTGAATTTGGTGTTGTCGGTCTGCTGTGACATATAATTGCTGATAGTTTGTGGGATATGGGGTTTTGGACAGGGGGGTTCTTTGGCTCAGTTGGCTCTAGACCCTCTCTCTATTTTTGTTTGATTTACAGGAATAATTCCCGCTCTGATATCATAATGAATTCTAAAAATGATGAAAGTAATCTTTTTGATGTTTTCTAATCTAATACAAGGAGATTACATGAGTACTTATAACCCAAATTCATATAGCCGTTGTATTATGGATGCTGTTTATTTCTTTCCTAGATAGCCTATGATGATCTTCTGAGGCTATTTTCTTATTTCTCAACAATGTTGTTTCAAATTTTGAATCCGCTTTTGAAGTATAATTAAGCAAAGGCCAGAACTGAAAAGAAAAAAACAAAGAGAATAACGTATTACATCATTAATAAAAGTATATTATTTGGATAATTCATAATTTATCAACTATGACTGAACTGTGACTAAACTGGTGCCAGGGGCATTTTCGGAAACTGCTTACATAATAATGAAGAGACCTCATGTGCAGTTCTTTATATAGACCTCAAATACAGCCCATCAACACAACCACAACTCAGCTTCTCCTTCTCCTCCTCCAGACAAAAATAACACCTCAAACTATGAATATCATGAAGGAAACAAAAATAACCCAACTTCTCCTCCTCCTCCTCCTCCAATTCAAAAACACTATAGCTGAAAAGAACACCATATCTCTGCCCGGTTGCCCACAGAGCTGCGGTGCAATTTCTATTCCTTACCCTTTCGGCATTGGGCCAAGGTGCTCCCGGTCTCCAAAATTCAATGTCACTTGCAGCGTATCTACTCCATACCTTGGTCATTTTGTGATTCTGAATATAAGCCTATCTTTGGGCCAGGCACGTCTAAGGAGCCCCATATCTTCCCAGTGCTACAACAACATGACAAACGAAATCGATTACACTTTTTGGAGGTCTTCTTGGCCAACGGGAGGGAATTTCGATGGAAAGAATCTAACGAGAAACGTTGTTGGGTCCGAAGCAATGACAGTAATGTATTTTGGTGATTCATCTTTCACATTTAACCCCGAGAAAGGTAGGCTTGGTGATTCATCTTTCACATTTAACCACGAGAAAAATAAGTTTGTGGTCATTGGTTGTAATACATTAGCATATGTCAGTTATTTTAAGAATGGTCTCATTGGTTCCAATGGAGGGTGTGTATTGGTGATTGATGACCCAAAAAGCGCCACTGATGGGTCATGCTCTGGAATTGGATGCTGCCAGACAGCTATCACCAGTGGAGCGTATACCATGGGAGTCTGGTTTGATGAGAGGTACAAATACTCTGGGCTCAAATGTAGTCGTTGCAGCTTTGCTATGTTGGTTGAGGAAGCTGAGTTCAAGTTCAAAACCACTTACCTCACCACCGATGAGTTGTCTGACGCTACTCTACCGATGGTGATCGACTGGGCCATAGGAACTAAAGGCATAGGAACTAATTCATGCGACACGGCAAAGAGATTCAAAGACTATGCATGCAACAGTAGTAACAGCTATTGCTTGCCTGCCAGTAGTCAGGAATACCTGGAATATCTCTGCCACTGCAGCCGTGGATATGAAGGCAATCCTTACCTTTATGGAGGCTGTCAAGGTCTTTCTCTTTCTCTCTCACTCTCTCCTACTCTTGCTCTCTTTGTTTCTATTTTTTATACGCATCTTAGATATTATGTTATATTTATGCAGATATCGACGAATGCGCCAACCAAAATGCATGCTCAAAGAGTCAAAAGTGTCACAATTTTGAAGGTGGATATCAGTGCTCTTGTCCTTTCGGTTCGCGTAGTAATCATAACAATCCAAGAGAATGCAATCTCAACATCGCAATAGTTATAGGTATGTTATCACTTTTTCAGGATAAATAACTTTCATCAAGTTTTGAATGTTGTTACAACATCGCACCCATAGAAATAGAGAACAAGGATTGCTTTTCAGGTTAAATTAAAAATGGGTACAGCTCGCTGAAACTAAATATTGCATACAAACCATCCTATCCACTCGAAAGTCAAAACTTAATCGTATCTATCCAATTTTCTTGAGAAGTCACTCACCCAAAGTCTGAATTACAAAATTAGGCGTCAAATTAACTTTCCAAGTATCAAATAGCAATGCCCTAAACCAAATTAGAAACACAAAGTCTTAGCATGATCTCTCCCTGGTGCCTGTTTAGGGTATTAAATTTCACAGTTAATTGGCATAGTGAAGCATTTGGAGACTGATAACTCTATGGGCCACTTGATCCTGCTATTTAGAACATGGGTTCTTACTGTTTCATTCCAAATACTAATGATCCAAACGACATATCGTTATCTATATCACCAAAAAAAAATATAACCACATCACCAAAAAAGTTTACGTTGACAACAGATCATTAACATAATCAGATCATCATTTCTTTTCCTTTTTTGGATTGAGTGACCTAATTGCAATAAAATAGAAGTTCAGTTACTGGTACAACCAACATACCTTGCACAATAGTTGTCTTTGTCGGTCATGCTAGGTTGCACTAAACATAAAACAATCGACAAATAGGAGGAATTTTGATTTTTTAATAATAAAACAATGATGGAAAATAACTTTCTTTGTTTTTATTCTAACATGTTTTGTTTATGTACGCAGGTATGACAATCATGCTGGGATTTGTAACTGCCTTTAGCATCATTTTATTATATGTTGTTATAGCCAAGCGTATCAACCTGTTCGAAAAGAAAAAACAGGAAAAATTAAAACATAAGTTCTTTGTTCAAAATCGGGGGTTGCTTCTCCAACAACTAATTATAGCTTCCCCTGAAGATACAACACAAAGAATGAGAATCCTTGGATTAGATGAGGTGGAGACAGCAACAAACAATTTCAATAATGCACTCATTATTGGCCGGGGAGGTCATGGAGAAGTTTACAAAGGTATTTTGTCGGATCAACGTGTTGTGGCCATAAAAAGGTCCAAAATTGTTGATCACGCCGAAATCGACCAGTTCATAAATGAAGTGGTCATTCTCTCACAAGTCAACCATAGGAATATTGTGAAACTCTATGGTTGTTGCCTAGAGACCGAAGTCCCGTTGCTTGTTTATGAGTTCATTTCGAACGGAACCCTTTCTAACCATCTTCATGTAGAGGAAAACTGTTCCTTGACATGGAAGCATCGGTTAAGAATTGCTCTTGAGGCTGCAGGAGCAATTTCGTACCTTCACTCTTCCGCCTCTATATCAGTTTTTCATAGAGACATAAAATCATCAAACATTCTATTGGATGATTATTTCACACCAAAAGTGTCAGATTTTGGGGCCTCAAGATCTGTACAAATAGATCAAACGGGCGTGACTACAGCTGTCCAAGGTACATTCGGGTATTTAGACCCCGAGTACTATAGAACTGGCCGGTTAACCCAAAAAAGTGATGTCTACAGCTTTGGTGTCATCCTAGCTGAATTGCTAACAAGACAAAAAGCATTAATCTCCTCTAGGGTGTTTGAAGGGGGCAGTCTCGTTGCATATTTTAGTTCTGCTATGAAAGAGAACCGTCTCTTTGAGATTTTGGATCCTCAAACTGTGAACGAGGGCCAGCGAACAGAACTCGAAGCCATTGCCAAACTTGCAGAAATGTGCCTGACAATGAGAGGAGAAGAAAGGCCAACGATGAAGGAAGTGGAGATACAACTCAAGGTCATGTGGCAGCCCAACCAACAGCCAAAACTTCCATGGAGGTCTGAAAGTTTGGAGGATAGGAAGATTATGCTATTCGAGGAAGGTACAACATCCATCCAATGTAGTTTTGAACAAGAGCTACAGTCATAATGAGCTCTTTTCGTTGTAGTAATGTGAGTAATTATCAAATTTTAGTTGTAATGTGAGTTGCTACATTACTTAATATATGATGCATGTGTGTGTTGTGATTTTTAGGTTATTTGAATTGTCTCTGATTCATGTACTGTGCCCTTTCTTTTTATTTATGCAGTGCATGTTTTGATTAATTCTTATTGATTTAATTGAATCAAATCAACTAACAATTAGACATGCCATGAGTTGATATTTGATTCCTTTAACTTGATACTAGAGTTTTTTATTCCCTGTGACTTGTTAAATTTGTGCGGAAAATAGTATGATGATTTGAATATTCTGTTATTGCAAATCTGAGTTGTGTTGATGTACAGTGGCTGTTTTATAGCCGAAAAGAAAGAAAAAATAACGGTCAATAATTTTACCGTTTGCTATCTAATTCTAACGGGTGCCTATAATTTCTAAAAAAGGAAAAAGATTGAGTAGCTTTATTCTCTAAATATAGTAGCTCTCTTTTATCTAAAAACAAGCCAATGATGAGATTAAATCCTAATTGGATTCTGAGGCTTGATTAGTCCCTAATCTTCTTGATTCTCAACACTCTCCCTCAAGTTAGACGTGTAGATGTCGATCAATCCTAACTTGTTTATATTTTCATCAAATGACTTTGGATCTAATCCTTTTGTAAACACATCCGCCAATTGATCTTCGCTTCTTACAAAGGGAGTTTCGATTTCTTTTGCTTGAATTTTTTCTCGAATGAAATGGCAATCCACTTCAATATGTTTAGTTCTTTCGTGAAACACGGGATTGGATGCTATATGCCTCGCCGCTTGATTATCGCAAAACATTTTTATTGGTGCTTGAATTTTAATTCCCATATCCGCAAGAAGTTGCTTGACCCATGTCAACTCGCTTGCGGTTGAAGCCATGGCACGATACTCCGCTTCGGCACTTGATCGAGCCACGACGCTTTGTTTCTTGCTCTTCCATGTGACTAAATTTCCGCCTACAAATGTGCAAAAACCGGTTGTCGATTTTCTATCGAAGCTTCCGGCCCAATCTGCATCGGAATAGCCACATAGATCGTTAGAATTATTATTTTTCATCCACACCCCTTGCCCGGGTGTTCTTTTTAAATACCTTAGAATTTTATTTATTGCTTCTAGATGTGGTGTTCTTGGAGTATGCATAAATTTACTAATTTGGCTTACCGAAAAAGAAATATCGGGTCGTGTAACGGTAAGATATATTAATTTTCCTACAAGTCTTTGAAATTGATTTATGTCATCTAAACATTCACCATCTTCGGAATTTAGTTTGTATTTGCCATCTATTGGTGTTGAGGCCGGCTTACATCCTAATTTTCCGGTTTCTTTTAGTAAATCTAAAGTATATTTTCTTTGAGAAATAAATAGACCTTTATTTGAACGTGCTATTTCTATTCCTAAAAAATATTTTAAATAACCAAGATCTTTGATATCAAATTTTCGTTTTAATTGAGATTTAATTCTCTCAATTTCTTCTAAATTATTTCCGGTGATTATAATGTCATCTACATACACTAATATGATGGTAGTGTCATTATTTTCAATTTTAACAAAAAGTGAATGATCGGCACTACTAATTTTAAAATTACAAGAAATTAAATAAGTGCTTAGTTTGCCATACCATGCCATTGGAGATTGCTTCAATCCATAAATTGATTTCTTCAATTTGCAACCTATTTCTTGATTATTTTCTTTTTCATGACCGGGTGGTAAATTCATATATACCTCTTCTTCAAGTGTTCCTTGAAGAAATGCGTTTTTTACATCCATTTGGTATAATTTCCAATTTTGGTTTACCGCAATGGAAAATAAAATCCTTACGGTGTTCATTTTGGCCACCGGTGCAAAGGTCTCATGGTAGTCTATACCATATGTTTGGGTATAACCTTTGGCAACTAAGCGTGCCTTGTACCGTTCTATAGTACCATCGCTATTGTATTTAATTTTGTACACCCATTTACATCCTACGGGTTTTTTATTTTTTGGTAATTGTATAACCTCCCAAGTTTCATTTTTTTCTAAGGCTTTTAGCTCCTCTTTCATAGCTTTACACCAAATTGGATTTTTTATAGCTTCATGGTAACTATTTGGTTCTTGTTCCTTTGAAATAGAGGTTAGAAATACCTTATGTGGAGATGAAATATTTTTATAAGAAATAAAATTTTGGATAGGATATTGTACCTTGTATGTCACAAAGTCCCTTAGTCTTGTCGAGGGTTGTATTTGTCTTGATGACCTTCTTAATGGTGTTCCCTCCACATTTATTTCTTCCTCTTCCTCATTTTGTGAGATTTCTTCTATCTCACCTTCGTTTTCTATTGAATTTCTATTTTCTTCCGGAATATTGATTTGTGGCAATATTATATTACTTGGTGATTCTTGAATGTCGATTTCTTTATCAACATTTTTATAATAAGGCTCATTTTCTAGAAATGTTACATCTCTCGAGATGTAGAATTTTTGATTAATTGGACCATAGCATTTGTAGCCCTTTTTTTGTGAGGAGTATCCCAAAAAAATGGCTTTGATAGAAGTATAATCCAATTTATCTAGTTTATTTTTGTGTACATAGCATTTACATCCAAATACTCTCAAATGGCCTATGTTAATTTTTCTTTGGTAAAGGATTTCCAATGGACTCTTATAATTTAAATTGGCACTAGGCAATCTATTGATTAAATATGTTGCGGTAAGAATGACATCCGACCAAAAAAATTTTGGTACATTGTTTTGAAATAAAAGGACTCGTGTCATTTCAAGGAGATGTCGATTTTTTTCTTTCTGAGAATCCATTTTATTCGGGTGTATAAACACGTGTTGTTTGATGTAAAGTTCATTTTTCTCTAAAGAAGCTTGAGAAATTTTGATTTACAAACTCCGTTCCATTATCGGATCTAAATATTTTGATTTTTGCACTAAATTGGGTTTCAACAAAATTATAAAAGTCTTGAAATTGAGAAAATACTTCACTTTTATGTTTTAATAAATATAACCAAATTGTGCGAGAAAAATCATCTATAAATAAAACAAAATATTTATATCCATTAAATGAGTTAATTGGGGCGGGTCCCCATATATCCGAGTGAATTAATTCAAAAGATTTTTCACTTTTACAATTTGATGAGCTAAATGGTAATCTAGTGTGTTTTCCTAATTTACACACTTCACAATTACTACAATCTAATTTAGAAAAATCAAAAATATATTTTAGAATTTTATCGGAGGGATGCCCAACTCTTCTATGCCAAAGATTGTCTAAATCTTCTTGTCTCTTGACACTAAAATTGGTTTTGTCACCATTTAAAATATAGAGTCCATTTTCAAAAACACCTTCACCAATCATCTTCTTGGTTATCCATTCCTGAAAAATCACATTTTTTGATGAAAAAATGATTTCACAATTTAATTCTTTTGTGATTTTACTAATGGATAACAAATTGGATGAGCAATTTTCAACATACAAGACATTTGGTAATTCTTTGAAGAAAATATTAATTGTACTTTCTCCTATAATTTTCATTTTTTTCACCGTTGGCAACAATTACAAATTCTTTGGTCTTGCATTCTTTAAAATTGTTCAACAATTTTTTATTTCCTGTCATGTGGTCAGTCGCACCAGAATCTAGAATCCAATTTTGAATTTCAGAATTGAAAATTAAATTGAATGCAATACCAGAGTTTTTGAGACTGTTTTGCTGAAGCAGCACAGAGAGCTGCTGCACTAGTTGTCGCATTTGATCCGGATCCGAACCGCCTCTTGAGTCGGTTTGGTCTAACCCCATTCGATCGCTGGAGACCCCTTCCTCATTTGGTTCACTCGGACCCGCTTTCTCTCTTTGAGCTCCGAAACCCTTCTTCTCCCCTCTTCTGTCATCGCGATACTCCCCCTTTCTTGTACCACCGAAGCCACCTTTCTCTCGGACTGGGCGGAGGTGGGGATGGAGGAACCAGCAACCGTCCCGTTTGTGACCCGCGCGGTTGCAGTGGTCACAGCGGTCGGTGCTAGGAGCTCCTCTCCCCTTGCTGCCATCTCTAGGGTTTTGGAAGGGTTGAGCGATGAAAGCTTTGTTCTCTGAGACTTGCGTGTTTTGGGGATTCATCAGCAATCTTCTCGATTCTTCCCTTTCTATGGTTGCAACGATTTCATCAAAAGAGGGTAGCTCGGTTGAGAGAAGGATTTGGGAGCGAACAGCTTCGTAGCTCGAATCCAGTGAGCCCAGATAAGTAAACACTAAATCTTGATCGGCTCTTTTTTGTATCTCTTCTGGATTTGTTGTTGGAGGGAGGTAGATTTTGAGCTCCTCCCATTTTGTTGTGATTTCTGTCATGAGTTGTGTGTTGGTTTTGTTGCCTCCTTGTTTGATTTGGGCTAGTTCTTGCTTGAGGCTGAAAATATGGGCGAAATTGTGCTGTTGGCCGTATCTCTTTTTTGCTGTATCCCACACTTCCTTTGATGAGTTGAGATACATGAAAAATTGGGAAATTTGGGGTTCCATTGTATTTATTAACCACGACATGATCATGTGATCAGTCGATTGCCACTCTTCTATTTTCTGGTTTTCTTCGTCGGTTGGTTCCAGTCTTTTTGCTGGTTCGGGTTTTTTCTTTGTCCCAGTGACAAAGGTCATTTTTCCTCTGCCACTGAGTGCTAACATGACCGATCTCGACCATGGGATGTAGTTTCTACTCCCAGAGAGTATTATGGCTGTCAATTTTGCATTGTCGGATTGTTGTGACATCGTTTCTGGTTTTTTGTTGATACTAGTATTGTTTACCAGTTTTCTGGTTTTTTGTGAGATTGGGTTTTTGTTGGCTCAGTGGCTCTGTGACCCTCTCTTGTTTGTTTTACTGGTATGAACTCAGCTCTGATACCATGTTAAATTTGTGCGGAAAATAGTATGATGATTTGAATATTCTGTTATTGCAAATCTGAGTTGTGTTGATGTACAGTGGCTGTTTTATAGCCGAAAAGAAAGAAAAAATAACGGTCAATAATTTTACCGTTTGCTATCTAATTCTAACGGGTGCCTATAATTTCTAAAAAAGGAAAAAGATTGAGTAGCTTTATTCTCTAAATATAGTAGCTCTCTTTTTTCTAAAAACAAGCCAATGATGAGATTAAATCCTAATTGGATTCTGAGGCTTGATTAGTCCCTAATCTTCTTGATTCTCAACATGACTTAATATTAATCAACACCAGATTCTATTATTCTAATTAAGTTGATATTTGATCGAATTAATGATGATCAGTTGAAACTCTTTTGCGATATTACAAGATGGATAAATCATTGTGAAACTTGTTATCCTCTGTGGCGCATCTAACTATAACAAATTATAGAACTAGAAGAACATGATAAATAATCGTCACACTCTTGAGTTGGTGGGTGGTATTAGTCACAGAGAATCAAAAACTCTGAGAGAGAGGTCCACCTATAGTTTAACCTGCTTCCTCCTTTGTTTTGTTTGTCCTCTTGCGTCTCCTCTTCGCTCTCATTCCTCTCCATTTCTATATCAATGATGACAAAATAACAGGTATAAAAAAATAACAAAATTACAGTTCTTCCAGTATTCAGATTATAAGTTATAATCCCTATGAAATCACATGTTGCATGTGATTCTTAAGAAATAAAAATATATTTAGGTGGATATATACTATGGCTTTTTGTATATTCTTTAATGGTAATTGTATTCTTCACTTTTGATAATATTATTTTGTTGGTTTTCTCCAATAGCTTCTCAATTTATTACATATGTTTATAGCAACAAGAAGCTAGTTATTTATCTGCCAAAACAATGTTAAACCCATAATTATATATATACAGTACTCAGGAAGATCAAAACATGGAAACAACTAATTAACTCAAGGCTCATGAGACCTCATCATACAATTTCAATGACTTTGCAAATATATTTTATTTTTTGGTATTCTCACAAATATATGTTGTGTGACCTCTCAATAATATTTTTATTTTTAAATGTGGTACGAGTAATAGCATCAGATCAACACCTTATGGAATTAAAGCCTGTACCCTTGCCATTTAATTTTCAAAATTTTGAATCTATCTATATATCTATCTATATCTATTTATATTGATTGGTTATATATAGATATAAAATGCTTAATTATAGAGGGGAACTTCCATACTAATCCTAGCTATGGTGGTCCTTACCTATACTTTTGAAAATAAGGATTTTTATGTGGCTCACTCACAAAAAGAAAATTTTAATCAAGGATAAACTGACTAAGAGAGGATGGATAGGGATTACTACTTGTCAATTCTGTGACCAACCAGAAATTATGGATCATTTGTTTGTCAAGTGCCAATTTGCCAAGCAGATTTTACTCAGCGTTTTACCACTATAACATAAAAAATTTCATCAAGTTCGGCATTTACTTTTCTTTTATGTACATAGCTACATCATTAATACATCGGATATGGAAAAAAATAATGCTGCGCAATTATTACTTTCCAGCATATAATTCAAACAAGTTTTGTTGATAAGAATCCTTTCAATCAAATAAACAATCAACTAATTGTTATGTTAAATAATATTAGGCCGAATCTCAAAAAAAATATTTTTAGGTGTCTTGCTAACTGTATGATATAGCATGAGTGCTTAAATTGGAGATTAATAATTACTTAAATTAGTCCAAGATATCTATAAGTAATAGGAAGACATGCTTGAAATGCCATGTCTTATTGCGATAATGAATGTATCATGCATGCATCTTTAAAAATGGATGCATATCCAACATGATGTGTGACAATTTTATTAATATTTTCTCTGCATGCATGTCTGTAAATCTAACAACTATTTCGTCTCTGTCCATTAATTTACAACTGGCTTTCTTTTCACCTTTTATTTTTTACAATATCCTTCTTTATATATATTCTCCAGAGTTCGATGCAGCCAGACACATAGTCCTGTATCTGACTTTCTTTCTATTTTTAGGTCAAGTGACTTTCTTTTTATTCTATATATACTTGCCCCAATCTCTCTCCAAAGGCACCGCCCTCATCTAATTAAAGCCAAATCATGGATATCAAGCTCAAGACAATCGCATGCATCATGATTCTTTGCTGGACTGCTGAGGCTCAGTGTGGATTGCCTAATCTCTTCGTGAATTTTTATAAAAATTACAAGGAATTGGCCCCAGAATTGAAACCCTCGATCTTATCAATAAGGTGTGTCTCTGCCAGAGTTTCAAAGATGTCGGAAAGGAACTGATGAGAAAGTGCAAAACCAAAGACGTCCCAGAAGAATGTATTAATTTCAAAATTGATAAGTCGAGGGTTTCAATTCTGGGGCACAATTCCTTGTAATTTTTATAAAAATTCACGAAGAGATTAGGCAATCCACACTGAGCCTCGGCAGTCCAGCAAAGAATCATGATGCTATAATGTACCTTGTTTGCTGCATGGTTTCAGCTTCCTTGTATTTTGTTCATGTTTTAAGTACTGACTTTATTAATTATCACATGTTTCGTGCCTCAATTTGTCTGGGAAATTAATTATTACATACTTCCTTGTATGTTGTATGTTGTATGTTGTGTTTCATGTAGCTTTTTGATTGAGTTATCGACGATTAATTAATCAAATTCGGAAAATAAATCACTTTGATCCATTATATGTTTATTCGCCTCACATTAAATCAAAGTAATTAATTCTAGGGCTTATAAGTCATACATATACCGAGGAGGACGACACATGTCGGGGAGAAGAACACTGGAGGTCAGAATGTTTCAAGTAAGAAATATTTTAATATAGTATTACATTGCAACTTATTTCAAGTTCTAATTGGACTACTAATTAGATTTTGTTTATATAATACACATTTGATCAGAGCCCCATGCAATGCAATTCATGGGAGTCTGGGTTTTATTTAATTAAGAATATGGAGATGCTCATAAAAAATTATGCGCGTTCTTTTTCAAAGGTATGTGAATCACTTATTTCTATCATGCTTTCAGATTAAGTTCTTATATATGTTATTAATATGTTTTGATTTATTCATGCAGTGTTGTCTGTCCAGAATGTCGTACCCATAACATCATTACATGACATCCGTATCCAATGGTGTAAGTTCTTCTTGGAATTAGTTTAATTATTAGCTTGATACATTTTGGTGGTAGGAAAAATAGTTATTTTGTGGATTATAAGTTACTGATGCAAGTACTTGACGGTGTGAGGATTTGGTGCTAGTATTTTGGTGCTAAAAACAGTTATTGTTGTCTGTGGTTTAAAACAATTATTGTTTTCTTGTTTTTTCGGTCAAAAAAAATATTTTTAGGTGTCTTGCTAACTGTATGATATAGCATGAGTGCTTAAATTGGAGATTAATAATTACTTAAATTAGTCACAAGATATCTATAAGTAGTAAGACATGCTTGAAATGCCATGTCTTATTGCGATGATGAATGTATCATGCATCTTTAAAAATGGATGCATACCCAACATGATGTGTCACAATTTTATTAATATTTTCGCTGCATGCATGTCTGTAAATCTAACAACTATTTCGATGGCGTATAGAACATGGCCTTGTGATTCAACTACCCTTCCGTTTGGTTTTCGACCAGGCAAATCTTGCCATTCTTAAACACCCAAACACCTGACATTGTTCCACTCTCTCTCTCTCTCTAAGTATGATATGGTATGTGTTAGTGACAATACTTAGTGGTGGTGCAAGGATTGCACAATATGGGAGGAATTTATAGGGAGGGGAACGACTAATTTATGCAACACAAACATGCATGTTTTGCAGGGTAGGAAAGAGGAAGTAGATAGGAACAAAACTTTTTTAATGTTTGGTATAATGTATATGCTTAATTTAAACTTTAGTGTATTTCAATTTAAATGATATTCTCTATAGGACACGCTTGCCAAATCCACCTACATTATCCAGACATTATTTTATGTTGTGTTGCGTATTAGTTTAAAGTTTTCAAATTATTAAAATTAATGGATATAAAGGCAATGCTTGAGTGGCTTGATCCCACCCTCTTCAAAGATTGATAATAATAAATAAATAATAAATAACAGGAGAAGGAAATATGTCATATGTCATATTAAGATTCCATGAAACATTATCATCAATTTTATTTTGCTAAATATATAAAGAATTGGTTATTATAACACTTGAGCTTATTCCAAAGGAATAATGCCAATTAATAAAAGAGAAGTTAGCTTATAAGAGAAGCTAATTAACCTTTTTTAGTTCTGTTACGGTTTTCAATAATAAAACTTGCATGCGCTTTGTGTATACATATTTTATTCACAAGTGATATATAAAGTTATTTCACGGTAGGTGAAGAATTATACAACCATCGCTTATTCACTTTAGTCCATTTAAATTATCGGAAATAAATCACAACAATGTTTTCTACCACTTTCATTTTTTGGATTTCTCCAAGTTTTGAATGAATAATTCTTAATTTATTGTGGAGATTGAGCAATAGATCTGTCCACTGGTAGCTGTCAATGTTTTGATCATAATTTTGTGATGACAACGTCGATTCAAGTGAAACCAGGTTCTTAATTTGAAATAACATCAGAGTTATCTCAACAACTTTCATTAATTATTTTATGCGTTTGTTCGAAGAGGAGGGTTCAAATGCATCATAATTTTGTGCTCCAATATGCTCCACATCTTTTATCTTCATTTTCAAAATCCGAACAGTCGATCCGAACCGCTCAACATGATCATCATAATAAAATATGTTTGGAGATCAAATTTTATATTTTTTAGAATTTCTTTACTATTTTTTTACATAGGTACAATATCACTTTTTCTGATGGTCCAGGATCTCCTTAAAACAGTGATTTTGTACTTATCTGTCCACTTGTTCAGTATGTATAATGTTCCATGCATATTCGCGTTCTTAATCATCGATCATGATTGAAATTCTATTTTAGTACCTTTTATATGTCTTTGAGAAAATTTGGCATTATATCCCATTGATATTCCATCATTTTTGCTTTATTTCATAGTTGTTTGAGAAAGAATTTTGACAGTATTTCACCTTAATACCTCTCTTTAATTTTAGCGTATGATTTATAGTCTCATTAATGTAACCTATCGTACGACCTATTTTGCATATTGTTTAGGAGTCTCATTGAAGGAACTTGGTATGACTCGGGCGTGGTATAGGAACAACGAAGTGCGTATCCTCTAAGATATCTCATATTTTACGTGACCGACGTGTCCGGTGCCTATTCAGGGGTATAGAGCAGAGGACCAATATAATTTGAGCTTTGAGATTCGTGAAGAACATATTTGAACGGTTCAGATTTTCCAAAAGGTCATACCAAATATGAGATATCTCGGAGAATGCGAATTCGGAGCAACGTACTACGGCAACTGAGAATAAAACATGTGTTTTATTCATAAAAATCGCAGAATTTAGCAATGGGATTTATTCCAATTATTTAGAATAATTTTCTATAGCAACCACAACTTGACATGAAAGCGCATCTGGTGTAGTGGTATCATAGTACCCTCCCACGGTACTGACCAGGGTTCGATTCCCTGGATGCGCATATTAATTTTTTGTTTACTTTTTGTAATTTCTTCATTTTTTTCTGTGTAGTATTCTTGCATTTTCAACATCTCCAAAAATAATCCAATCACCCCGTATAGTTTATAGATTATATGGACTACAATCGAAATAAAAAACATAAAAAAGTAGAAAACAAATCATGAGTTTTCCGGATTTTAAACTAAATTATAATTTGTATTTAATTATGGATATTAATAAAAATGTTGATTTTCCAGGTATACATTTGATTTCAAATTTATTGGACCAAATTTTCGTAATTGATATGAATATTACTGACTGTAAGTTTTTGTTTTAACTTGACATAAATAAATTTAAGTTAGGGCCTTAAACAAAATAATATCTCAACAAAAAGATAGTGTGAAGCAATGCATTTTAAGTAATAATTTCTTCAAAAAAAATAATATTTTAATGCTCCATATTTTGCATCCCTTATCTGTACGTGTAAATGTTTATACTAAATTTGTACATTATTTATCTAAATTATATTAGCAAGTATATATATCTACTATGCAAAGTTTTCCTCCCTTTTATTTCTAAATAACTATAAGGAAGTTCGAACTAAATACTTTTTCGAAAGATTAAAATTACAACTTCAGAATTTCAATTATTTTGGATAAAGAATCAAATAAATTGGCACATTAGAACTTATTAATTTCATTTTTATCAGAATTCTTTTAAAAAAAAAACACACAAACACCAAATTTAAATGACCATTTATTATTGATTATATAGCGAGTCTAAACTCAAAGACACTTCACAACACAGTGCTGTGATGCATCCTCATCCCAAACAGAGAATTTCTGAAAGCAAAACATAAAACAAAACCACAAATTGACACAAACCAAACCAAACCAACCCAAACTAACAATAATTACAGAGGTATAGAAGCAGCGGTCTTCTTCCAAGCGTCACGAGCCGAGATATTCTCCCACCATGCCTTAACATGCGGCCTAGAATTGATCAAATCGGCCTTGGGTGTCTTCACAAATAGGTATATCTCAGGCATATGGTTCAAATCCGCAAGGGTAAATTCGTCTCCGGCAATATATTTGTTCTTCGACAGGTGGGCCTCGTACACATCTAGTACTGCACTTAATTGTTTGGCCTTTGCCTCTACATTTGCCATGTCGGTAGTCATGCCCATAAATGGCTTGATGAGGATCTCAAAGTTTATTCCATCGATTAACGGGTTGAATTCGGACGATTCGACTTGTAGCCATGTCTCGAACTTTGCTAAGCTGGCAGGGAGGAGGTTGAACCCACTGTCCTTGTACTTGGTTGCAATGTAGCGAGTGATTGCGCGAGATTCTGTGAAAAATAATTACACAAGTTTTAGGTGGAAACAATATAGTCTATGTCTTAATATGGTTATATGAGCTGTTTTAATATTGAAGAGATGTGCATGATGTCACAATTTGCAGGGAAAACAAAAAAAAAATTAACCAACTTTTAAGGAACTTGTTTGTGAAATGTACATATGGCGAAATTTGGAGATGTTGCACACATTATAAAATTTAAACCTTTCTACATCATATATAGTAGAAAATAAATCTGCAGTGATTCTCGGGGAATCACAGGACCCTGCAATCCGATCTCAACTGTTGGTCTTTCTCGAGATGCGTGCATGAAAATTTACTTTTCCGAACGTTTCCGAGATCCGTGCACGGAAAAATTTGAACTGTTGATCTCGGAATTTCAGGATCCTGCGATCCCTCTCGGAATCGCAGCAGATTCGGACTCTATATAGTAACAACTTTACAGTTTAAAAAAATGTACCACATTTTATCTATTTCAAGGACTGAAAGATGCAAAAGAACCAATGATAAGAAAATTAAAACTTTGATCAGAACTTACCGAACAGGGTCTCATCGCCATCTTGAAGTGCTGGGACTTGACCAAATGGCTGAAAAAGATTCACAAAAAAATATTAGAACAAAAATTTATATCAAAATGAGTTGACCTTGACAAAATTATATTTTGGAGTTATTTAGGACCGAAATCTAATTTTGCAGAGCAAAATTATTTTTAGGAGTTATTTTCTCAGACTATAAACATTTTTTTCCTAAAAGAAAAAAAAAAGGCACAAGCCGACTTATTTTCAGTTGAAGTCACTACCAAATTGTTATTCTAGTAACTAATAATTCCATATACTGGAGGTTTTCATACGCTCCAAGTAATCAGAAACATTTTTTCAATGAAGTATACTTTGACTTGAACTAATTAATCGATTAATACTGTGAAAATAATATCTGACTACACTTCCGATTAGATCTACACAATATTTTTCTGTTACTCAATTAATTAACACTACAATCCAGTAATCAATCAATCGCTAGGTAAAATCAAGGCGCCAAATCAATTAATTAATCAGATCGAAAGAAAAATATAATCAAGAGAGAGAGAGATTAGAATAGATACATTGAGAGCGAGGAATTCAGGCTTTTTGTGAGCACCGGCGGAGAGATCGACGGTGATAAACTCGAACTCCAATACCTTCTCGTTCAGCGCCGCCATCGCTCGCACAGAGTTGTTCGACAGCGTCATTCCATACAACTTGATCGCCATTTTCTCTCTTTACTCAGTGTAGTCTCCTTTCTCACTTCCTCTCTCTCTTTTCTGATCTTTTGTCTTTTTAGTTTATCCCTCTATCCTCTCTAGATATATAAATAGTAAATAACGAGTACACGAGTCCAGTACCCTAAAGTAACACATTTTCTGAGTTTTCATCAGAACCGTCCGTTTAGAATACACTGTCGTAATATTCGTGCGTAAAAGGATTGGACGGTTTCGATCGAAATGCCAAAATTATATTACTTTAGCGGATCAGAATGATGGTGATCGCGGCGCAATGGGCCGACCAATAAATATCTGTATTTCTTTTTCTTGTAGCGAAGCCGAGAATCCGTTGACTTTATTGGGAGAAGTGGTAGTAAGATCCAGATCTTCTGTGGCAACCAATGAAGCTTCCTTCCAATGAGGCCTGTAGAGGAGACAGGAGACTGGAGAGTAGATTCTACTATTCTAGAAGCTTCTACTTCAACTCGCGCCACAGAAAATTATATCTTTAATCGGAGTCTAGTTCCTCTGTGGATAATCCTGAATAATCTGACATGGGGCCGTGTACTATAATCGCATCAGTTTTTATGTGGGATCCACCTGTCTATTAATTGACGCAGAAAAGGTTATGGAGCAAATGAAGTAAATGGGCACGTTTTAAGCGGTGGATATATGGCTTTCGTGGAAAATAGTGGAGCATGATTCGCGTGGAAATTTGGAGGTATGAGGAAAGAAGTTTCTAGAAAGAGAATGATTCTTCCTGGTTGGTGCAAACGGATCGGATATTTCAGATCCGGATCAGTACCCGAAAATTATATATAGATATGAATTATAAGTATTCGAACAGTAGATATATATCCTATAATAATATATAATATGAAATTTTTTATGTTATTCACTGTTATAACCAGATAATATTATCAACTTTTGATATTTTTTTAATAATATTTATATGAGGAGGGTTCCAATGCATTCTCTTTTGGTGCACCTAACGTGCACCCAAAACTTATATCTTCATTTTCAAAGTTCAAATAGTCGATTCGAACCTTCCAACGTGTTCTTCATATTAAAATGTGCTTGCAGACCAAATTTTACATTTTTTGGAAAAATTTTACTATTTTTTCAGAATTTTTGATTAAATTAAACAATAATTTGAAATTCAGCAAAGTGATGATTTTAAAAAATTCTGAAAAAATAGTAAAAAATTTCCAAAAAATGTAAAATTTGGTCTCCAAGCACATTTTAATATGATGAACACGTTGGAAGGTTCGAATCGACTATTTAAACTTTGAAAATGAAGATATGAGTTTTGGGTGCACGTTAGGTGCACCAAAAGAGGGTGCATTGGAACCCTCCTCTATTTATATATGTTTTTAATAAATAATAGTATTAAAAAACATATATTCGATATGTATCCGTATCCGTTTAATATCCGTTTCGTATTTGTATTCGAAAAATAAAAAGGATTACGGATATGGTTTTACCACTATTTGATCTGTATCCAATTCTTGTGCACCCCTAAGCAATGTTATCAGAACCAGACCGGATATCGACCCGGTAAAGCTTCGGGTCAACGGTTTAATGGTCATACCAGTGAGTCAACCGGTTCAATCGCTGATTTTTTTTAACTATTATAAATTATAATCCGAAAGTTTATATAATTATTTATTTTTGTATCTAAGCCTAAACCTGAGCAAAGTAGTATTGATACAATGTATGTTTAAATTAATTCTGATTTGCAAGCTTTATTTATAGGATTACACAGTGATAGTGGCCAGCACAGCGAATTATAGAATTACGGATGCTTCTGTTGGTGTATCCTCAAAAATAGTCACTTTATATCCTCGCAGATTGTAACCAGCACAGCGAATTTTCGAACTGAAAAGGATGTGGACGAACATATAGCCTTCATTCATAGTTTATTATGTATAAAAATATATATTTAGTACCGTGACTAGTGCACACAACCTTTGCAAAAGCTTAATAAATCAAAGACATTATCATTTCAGTCTATTACTGTTTTTGCCCTCCTCATCGCTTATTGAAGAAGCAACAAGTTCACATCTCTAGCTAGTAGCTTACAACATCACAAGCGCCTACTTCGACGAAGGAGAAAGAGAAATTTCCGAAAATTTTGATCGGCGAACCAATCTGTTTTGAACTAGGTTTTTTGTCAGTTTGGTTCAATTTATTTTTAATAAAACCAACCGGTTAAACCGGTTAAAGAACCGAACCAGATTGGTAATCGGATCAGGTTTTTTCCGATTAAACCACTAGTCCAGTCCGGTTCTGATAACACTTTGTAAGAGTAATTAATAGAGCTCAAATTATAATTATGCCCTCCAGTCTGGTCTTTAATGCATATTCTCCATTATTTTTTTAAAGAAAGGCTAATTCGTCTTTACCTTTCAATTTTTTTATTTGTTTGGTATAGAACTAGAGGGCAAGCATGGTTCGTTTATATAATTTGAATGATAAAATATAATATGACGCGGCAAACTATTGTTTATATTCAACACCAACAACTCAATTAATTTAAAAAGGTCTAATTGACGCATGCAATGTTATCATAGCTAACAACACAATAAGATATAAAAAGGGGAGTAATCCAACAAACACCCCACCAAGGCAAAATAATATTTGTATTAGAAGTACTTTATGAAATATTATAAATTGTTAAGTGGGGAAGTTATAATTCTTTCCTTTTTTTTTGGAAGTGTTGACAACACAAATAATTCTTCATTAGTTGTTGCTTGGAATAAGTCTTTACACTATGACCTACTCCATAGATAAATAATGCAATTATAATATTCTTCAATCATTTTTCCCAACAAAACATACTCATCCCTAAACTTTTTCAAAATATTCTTTTTTTTTTTAAAGTGAACTTTAGTTAGTCTTGATGTTAGTGTTTTTGTTGATATTATTTGAATTGGGATGTGCAAATAATATATATCTACTTTAAAAATTAGAAATTAAAACAAGCAAATACAAAGAGAAACATAGCAAAAATTGGAAATCAGTAAATGTAATTCTTTCATAATAATAATTTTGTGATTTGAATATAATACTAGTATAATTTGAAAATAATTTCTTATTTTATAATATAAATAATGTATAACAAACTAAAATGCCTTGCTGTATGCATTCAGAGATTCACAGAAGTATATAAAACATTTTATAAAAATAAATACAAAGAAAGATCAAGGGTGTAATGCGTAAAAGAATTAAGCATATATCAATTATACTTAAAATTAGTCATAACAAATGAAAAGTCAATTATCATTATGTTAAAAAATATAACATGAATTAAAAATAGGTGTCCTTATCCTCTACGGCAAGAATCCATATCCTCTGAGGTAATAAAATATTTATGTTTGGATCACGGCTGTCTGATCGGAATCCGGATCAATTTGGTTCGAGGTGGAACACACAGGACTTCTTTAATAGTTGTGTGGATTCTAATTAAATGGTCCAGATTTAAACAGAAATATTTTGTTACCTTAGTTTATATGAATTTCTAAGGTATTAGTGACATGATTTGTGAATAATTTATTTTTTTATTTCAGTGAACCAAACGGCGTATTATTTGATGGACTAAATTTTTATTGAAATATTCGCAAATAATTTATAAATTTTACAAATTATTTGTGAATAATTCACAAATTTAAATTATTCTGGAATTACGAATTTTTGATATATCCGAATAATGCATTTATTACTGTACCGACCAAGCCCAGAGAGGGAAGCTTCATTGAATACCACATAAGATCTCAATTTTACCGACCAAGCCCAGAGAGTCAATGCAATGCGCTGGCACAATGAAATCCAAATATTTATAAGGTCGCCACCACCACTCGACTAGAATTCGTTATCTTAAAGTAACTCAAACTTGTAATTTAGATTAGGCCCGTCCGATCTGATTGTGAACTAATATTAAAGTAAGCCTTATGATCGGACGATTTGGATCTAAGCTCAAATTTTGTGTTACTTCATGAGAACGGACCCCAACCAACTAAATCCGTATCCTTTATAGTAACTCAAAATTTGCATTTAGATTTCCAACGTCCGATCTGGTTTTACACGAATATTAAAGTTATTATTATGATCGGACGGTCTCTATATAAAAACAAATATTGTGTTACTCTAGGAGTTCGGACCTCACCCAACTTTGAGTGTCCTCGTTATTTTTTATTTATATACCCGAGAGCAGAGCAAAGAGGGAGAAACTAAAAAGAGAAAAGATAAGAGAAGACAGGAAGTGAGAAAGGAGACTAGACTGAGAGAGAGAGAGAAATGGCGATCAAGGTGTTTGGATTGGCGGTGTCGAACAACGTGGTGCGAGTGATCGCGGCGCTGAACGAGAAGGGATTGGAGTACGAGCTTGTCCCCGTCGATCTCGCCGCCGGTGCTCACAAAAAACCCGAATTCCTCGCTCTCAATGTATCCATTCTAATCTCTCTCTCTCTCTCTTTTGATTATATTTCTCTTTAGATCCGATCCGATCAATTAATTAACTAGGTGTCATGGTTTTACCTGACAATTGATCAATCACGAATAATTCGTTAAATTCGGAAAAAAAATTGTGAAATTCGCCAATTATTCGTGAATAATTCGGTCAACCGAATAATTAGCACTAAAAAAAATTTGGCGAATAATTTATTCGTAAAATTTGGGGAAAATTTGTAAAATTTGCGAATTATTCGTGCAAAATTCGGTCAGCTAAATAATTCGTAGTTCGGTTCACCATCACCAGAAAAACGAATTATTCGCAAATCTTGTGACTACTGCTAATCCATTTAAAGTGTAGAAACTTACATATATGTCTAATTCATTAACTTTTTATAAGGGTAAAATGGGAATTATGAATTTAGAAGAGTGATGAATTTACAATTCATGAAAAAGTTAATGAATTGGATAAATATGTGAGTATCAGTAAATTTTGAAGTGTAAATATGATATTACAAAGTTTTGAGGAGGAAATATTTAATATTGAGGTTTTTTAGGGGGATACATGAAATTCCTCTAAAATATTAAGCGAATTGATATGCTGTTTGATTCTTGTGCAGATCTAATCTGATTTGTAATCGAATCTTAGTTCAGTGAAAGGATACTAATTAATCGAGTAATTAGTTCCGTCAAAGGATACTCTGTTTGATTCTTTTGTTTCTTTTTTTTTTTTCTTTTCAGTAAAATGTCTGAGAAATAACTCCAAAAACTAATTTTGTTCTCTGTTAAATTAGATTTCGGTCCTAATTTATTTGTTTGTCAAGGTCAGCCCCTTTTTTGTTATAAATTTTTGTTGTTCTAATATGTTTTGTGAATTTTTTTCAGCCATTTGGTCAAATCCCAACAATTCAAGATGGCGATGACACCCTATTTGGTAAGTTCTGATCAAAATTTTAAATTTCTAATCATTGTTCTTTTGCATCTTTCGGTCCTTGAAATAGATGAAATATATTTTCAATATTGTTCAAATTATACTAACTGGCAGCTAAACAAAGTTGTCATTTAGATCTTTTCACTGCAAACACTAGCATAGTAGCATGTGTAATTTTTTTTAAAAATTGCCGAGGGGCAATTATTTCAAAGATTATTTTACTGTGTTCTGCCTAATTAATTAATTTGCGCCAATAGAAAAAATGAGAAGAGAAACTAAGGGTCCTTACAATGTTTTTTTTACATCTCCAAATTGTGCGATATTTACATTTCACAAGTTTTTTTAAAGGTTTATCAATTTTTTTTGTTTTCCCTACAAAATGTAAGCTAAATTAAGTTGATCTGAAATATAGCTAATGTATTATTAATCTCTATGCATAGCGCATATTGGTCCATACCACATATCAATATCTTCGTTTTCAAAGTGTAAAGAATTGAACTATTCAACATGATCTCTATATGAAAATGTACTTGTATATTTATGTAAAAAAATAGTTAGAAAATTAGAAAAAAATGTAAAATTTAGTTTGCAAGTATATAGGCTCAGCTAAAACTTCTGTAATTAATTTCACAGAATCTCGTGCAATTACTCGCTACATTGCAACCAAGTACAAGGAGAGTGGGTCCAATCTCATCCCTGCCAGCTTAGCTAAATTCGAAACTTGGCTTCAAGTCGAATCCTCCCAATTCAACTCCCCCTCCGGCGGAATAGCCTTTGAATTCGTCATCAAGCCTATGATTGGCATGACAACCGACCCGTCAAACGCAGATAAAAAGGCCGAACAACTAAGTGCAGTACTAGATGTGTATGAGGCACATCTTGCAAAGAACAAATACTTGGCAGGTGACGAATTTACCCTTGCGGATTTGAACCACATGCCTGAGATATACCTACTTCTCAAAACACCCAAGGCCGATTTGATCAATTCCAGGCCGCATGTCAAGGCATGGTGGGACGACATCTCGGCTCGTCCCGCTTGGAAGAAGACTGCTGCTTCTCTCCCTGTTTAATTGAGGAGTTATTTGTGAAGTGTTCTTGTTTTGAGTTGGTTTGGTTTGTGCCAATTGTGGTTTTGTTTATGTTTTGTTTTCAGAAATTCTCTGTTTGGGATGAGGATGCATCACAATGCTGTGTTGTGAAGTGTTTTCGAGTTTAGACTCGCTATATAATCAATAATAAACTGTCATTTCAATATGTGTCCGGGGTTTTTTTTCTGAAAAAAATTCTGATACTTTTTTCATGGTGCTTGTACGACCACCGGTGCTTGTTGCCTCTTCTTGTAATTTACCAGTAAACTAATTTATTAGTAATTTGTTGGAGATAACTATATTAAATGGCAAAGAAAAATATTTAAATCTGTACATACTGTAATATATATTTTACTCATATTAAATTTTCATATTTTTACTCTACCACCTTACTGAACAAGTGCTAAAAAAAACCTCTAAAAATGGGAATAATTTGGGTCTGACGTCCATTGGACTCAAATTTGAGTCTGATAGGTTCTGCGTCCATCCGATCAACTTTAAGATATGTGCAAATCACTTTAATATTCGTAGGCATCTGCTTTAATATTGGTGTATATGAATCTTAATGTTGATCTGACGGACTCAAATTTGAGAGCCCATCGGACCAAATTGTTCCCCTAAAATATGAATCAGAATAACATACCTGACTGTTTTCGGGGCCGGGCTTTGCATTTTCTGGTACGTACTTACAAAAGAAATGAATCAAAATAAAATTTAAATCAATTTTACCATAAAAATCTTTGAAGAAAAACTGAAGGCAGTCTATGATGCACAAGCGCTAACAAATAATTTATACATCAGGAAACCTTTCTAAATACAACATCAGACAACAACACTCAATTACCAAATAATTAATAAATCAAATTAATTATTAAAAACATCTTATGATGGAAAACATGGCAGTGACAAAAATTGCAAACATAAACATCATAAATCTGCAACCCTAGAAATCAAATCCACCGGCATCATCGAACCCGGCATCATAACCCGCATCATACACATCCTCAGCTGCATCTGAAATAATGTCACCAAGAATCAACCCGCCAATGGCCCCACCAATCAGACCCGCTCCCAACCCACCAAACCCGTTATTTTTCTTCTTCTTTTGCTTGACTGGCTGTGCTTGTGCAGCTGGCGGGTAGCCGTATCCCGGGTACCCATACCCGGGCTGAGGTGGCGGTGGGCCATACCCGTATTGTGGTGGAGGAGCATACGTATATGGCGGTGGTGCAGCATAAGCTGCAGGTGCACTGGATGCAACTGGATATGCAGTAACAACTGATTGTGTGGGTCCCGGTGCCGGTGTAGGATAACCGGGAGGTGGGGGAGGGTATGGGCTTCCGGCAGTAGTTGGTGGGGGCTGATATGGGGCCCCCGAACCGGTAGCATTGGCAGATGGGGTACTAATACTCGCGGCAGTGAAGCGCTCACTTAGCTTGTAAGAGATGTTGAGTACTCCTTTGGCTTTGCCACAAGGTTTCCATACCTGAAAAAAAATTGTAATGCAATGAATATTTGTTAGTTTTTTTTATTAGTTATGACAATTTGTGGGGAATTATATTATAAAATAGTGGAAAAACAGATAGGAACATCAAATTAATTTAAAAAATATATATGTTTAGAAGTTATAGCACGATCAATTGATCATGAGATTCTTATCAAGGAAATAGGAGTTTGTGATCACATATGCATTCTTAGAATTTTAAACTTATCATAGACATTATCTTCCTTTCAAAGGAAATAATAAAAACAATTATTGTACTGTGATTTAATTAATTATATTAAGGTCAACTATTGGATTGTTTCACAAGATAAAGATAATATTGTATATATTGCCAACTAAATGTTAATTACAAAACATACTAACATCAATTCATATTAATTATTACTCTTATCCTAAAGATGTCTATTGCTAAAAATATAAAATGTAATTGCCAAACTGCAGGAGAATTAATCAATAAACATTCAGCACTTGGTTTATTTTGTACCAAATAAATAATAAATATGATGGTTTAATTACTTTTTTTGGAAAACTGAATAATGATCGTCGTCTTCTTCTTACAAGAAAATTAGTAAAATTAGTATCCCAAATTTAAATCATAAATGGCATGGATTATTCTTCACATGTTACTATTTTTAAGTTTGCCATTTTCAGGTTTTAATTAACCAACAAAACCAATAAAACTTAAATCATATATACATCAAACATGAAAAGAGTGACAGTAGTATTAAATTGATCCATTATTCTGAAAGGCATTAACAAGCTGTAATTAGTTAAACAATGCTAAAAGCTTTTATAAGCAATTTGTTCTTAAAAGTTAATTAATACCTGATAAGAAGCAAATTTAGGTTCGGTGGGTCCATCTCCGGTAGCCGTCTCGAGAATTTCTTTGAGTGTTATTTGGACCTCGCCAACTTCCCGATCTCCCAATGAACGATCGGCACGTAGCATGACATTCAACATGTTTGTTTCATCGGGATTATCGGGTAAGGTAAACTTGAGAGTAGAGTTCCATATCGGGTTTTTAGTCCCTTCACGGTCGGTTAAAGTGCGTTGCTTTGACCGGGGATCGGTGGAGAGGATCACCTCACAATAGATCTCCAATTTGTGGAAATGGTTAACATTGTGCAGGTCTTTTGCAGAAATTAGGGTTAGGTCAAGAGTTCGAAATGCCGCCATGATAATTAGCTATAATGATCGATCGGTTTACGGTGTTTTCGGGTCAATGGTTTGAAGAAAATGAAGAGGTTGAGATCTGAGATCATGAATTGAATTGGTAGCAAGAGAGAGGGAGAGAGAGAGAGAGAGAGGAAGAAGACTTTGGATAAAATATACCAGAAAGAGAGGAATGACTTCAAATGTTATTTGAATAATTTCTTAATTAAACATGTTGCTAATATGCCAGGAAGAGATCGAGGAATGAATTTGAATGTTCTTTAAATAATTTCTTAAACATGTTGCTAATTTATATATTTGTTTCTTCCTAATTTTGTTGATGATTAATAAATATTTCTTTCTTCTCATCTCCTCGCATTATTTTGTGAACAGAGAAAACCTCAGAGAGGAACAAAATTTAAGTTAAAGGAAAATTTTAACTTGGGCATGCAAAAGTGAAAAAAAATAGGTGTTTATAACGCCTCTCTCATTATATTATAGTTGTTGTGGACTATAATTTGGATAAATTGATAGAAGTATTGTTTCAATTTAGATTTTAGAATCAATAAAAGTTTAGTTGTAGTTAAGAGTACAATATTGAGAATATCATCCAATATCTTTTTATATACTTTTCTTTTTAGAAGTTTCTATTTTAAAACTTAAGAAACGGTCTCTAAATAAAATCTTATAAAAAATATAGCAAGTTAAATTTGTATAGACGGGTTTTAGCTATTGTAAACGATAAAACTATTTTTTTTTAATTAATAGACTGTTCATTCTTAGTAAAGATTTAATGTTATTGGTATATTATTATTTTTTGTCATATTCATAAATGAGTAAAGACTTAGGTACTATGGATAACATAAGGCTTTCCGTGCTACGGGCCTAAAAATCTACTATATAAACTTCAAACTTCGATCTAAGTAGTTCAATAAATCACTTAAATAATGAACTTTTAGAATACTAATTTTTACTATTTTTTATAAAAAATTTACTATTTTTTATAATTTATGAAAAATGACAAAAAAATGACATAAAAATAAAAGAACATTACCGATATTAAATATCATGGGGCAATGTCATAATTCTGATATTGATTGGGTTACATACTCTTATATCGCACTAGTCCAAGAAGTTCTATCAGTCTGTTCTCAAAAAACAATCAATCTCTTTTTGGAAAATGTGATTTTTTAATTTATAAATTAAAAAAAAAATCAATTCACTGTATACATACAACAGGAGTACAAAAAAAAAGAGTGCATCAGCAAATCTCTTTATTTACAAATTCCAGCGCCAAAAAATAAAACCAACAACAGCTATTCAGAGAATATACAACCCACACCATCAATTATCATTCAATATAATCAGTTTTTAACAGATGGTTACAGGCTGTACCAGTACTAGCTAACTACTTAAAACACAATTCCACTCAAAAACTACTTAAAACACAAAAAATAAAGCCAGAAAACATACAATATTTAAAAAGAAAACCCTAAAAATCAAACCCACCATCATCAAATCCACCATCATCAAATCCACCATCAGCCGCATCAGAAACAATGTCACCTATAATCAACCCACCAAGGGCCCCACCAAGCAGACCGGCACCGAGCCCCATCCCCATCCCTCCCATCCCGTTCTTCTTATTCTTTTGCGGCTTAACCACCTGTTGTGCCGGGGGGTAACCATACCCGCCCGGGTAACCGTACCCTTGCTGAGGTGGAGGGGCATACCCGTACTGTGGTGGTGGGGCATACCCGTACTGAGGTGGTGGAGCACCATACTGAGGTGGTGGTGCGTATCCATAAGGTGGAGGCTGTTGATATGGCGTGGCGGAACTAGATGAGGCCGGGTATGCGATAGCCGGTTCAGACGACTTTGCGGGCTTTTCTGATCCTGTCGGTGCAGGATAACCGGCCGGTGGGTACGCTGTAACCGGCTCGGCGGTTTTAGCGGGTTTTTCTGAAGGGTATCCATTTTGTGGCGGATATGCAGTAGGAGGTGGGTATGGTGCACCGGCATGTGGTGGTGGGTATGGTGCACCGGTATTTTGTGGTGGGTATGGTGAACCGGCATTTTGTGGTGGGTATGGTGCACCGGTAGGATATCCAGTTTTGGTAGGTGCATCGGCATGAGCTTGTGTACCTAAGCGTTCACTGAGCTTGTAAGAGAGGTTGATCACCCCTTTTGCCTTGCCGGAGTTTGGTGTCCTGACCTGAATAGTCAAATAATTCAATTTTTGTTAAATAATAATATAAATTTGATTATCAAATTATCAACCAAAGAAAGTGATATGATTGTCTAGTAGTAGTAGGTCTTTGTGGGGTAGATGAAGAAAGAAAGAAATTTGCAACAACTGCTGATGATGATAGATGAGTAATTAATAGATTTAGGTAGAACTCATATATTTATTATTAGTAAATAATTAATTAGATCTTTTTAGACTAAATATTGATTAGTGACAATCAACTGTTCCAAAAGTCATTGCTCAAACCAATTTCCTTGATTTACAAATGATCAAAGAATTTTAAAGTTTTTGTATAGAATCAATTCCATAACCAACGACCTGCCGTTGTATAGAATTTTAATAGACAAAAATATTCCATAAGCTAATTTTGGTTCTTGGTACCAATTGGAAATGGAATATTCCATAAGCTAATTATACATGGCACCAATTGGAAATGGGAATATTCCACAAGTATACCATATTCGCTTCCAATTGGTAGCAAGAACAAAAATTGAGGCTTAATTTCTTCTATTGTCAATCAGAAGAAAGCACCATAGAGTACCAAATCAGGAAAATATTTGAACTTGGTTTTTCTTTGCTAATTGAATACCTGATAAGAGACGAACTGAGGCTGAGTGGGCCCGTCACCTCTGACATTCTCAAGCATCTCTTTCAGTGGCACGTGCACCTCACCGAGATCTTTATCTCCGAGCGCCTTCTTCTCGGCGCGCATCACCACGTTGATCGTGCCGGGTGCACCGGGATCAGCTGGTACCGTGAACCGCAGAGTCTGGTTCCAAGTCGGATTCGGACCACTGTCGACGTGGATCTTGGTGCGTTGCCGTGAACGGGGATCGCCGGAGATAGACACCTCGGCGTAGACATCCATCTTCCCTAGGAGGTTCACGTCCTTGAGATCCTTCGCTGAGATCAGAGTCAGCTCGAGAGTTCTGTACGCCATGGCTAGTCTCAGAGCTAGAACTAGAGCTAGGGTTAGGGTCAAGTGTTTCTTTCTAAGAGAGTTTACAAATTGGGGATGAGTCGATGATAGTTGAATTGGTGAATGATGAGAGAGGGAGAAGTGGACTTTGGAGATTTTATAGGTTGGGTTTTGCGGGCAAGCGAAGGAAAGGAAACGCGGAGTCCGGATTCTCTGCATTAACTTGAATTTTATATTTAGATCCGAACCGTCGATCTGAATCCGAACCAATCCCGTCCGAGGTGGAATGCGAGAGGCACTTTAACTATTCGTGTTGAAGCAAATCGGACGGTCCTGATGTAAACACGATCTGGTGATAAGAATTCAGGAAACGCGGGCATCGGTCCGGACGCGGAGGAAAGCCGATTCCGAGATATTTCGTCTCACGAAATTACGAGAATATCCTTCTAGAATCTTAGCCACTTGGGTTTTAGAGATAAAGCTCATGCACCCGGAGTTTAATTTTAGATGGAGATCGACGGATCGGGGTTTAAGGGGACCAAAATATCAGCGAATTGAGACGCAGTGGTTTGGGTCTATCAGCGATGACTGCTTAAGACGGTAACTTACGTGTGGGAACCAGTCGGCTGTGTTTTGACTATATTATATGGATTTTAGAGATAAAAATTTCATACACCTGGTGTTTAGAAATATATGGGGATCAGCGGCATGGAGTTTGCAGGGACCTTTATGTCAGATAAACGATGATGAAATTTACGGAATGGTTTGGGTGTACGTTTGGAAGTTTCCTATTAGAAGCTTTAATTTGACTGTACACGGGTGGTGATGAAGACGGTGACTTACGTGTGGGGGACAAGTCGGCTGGGTTCTGACTATTTTATACGGAACTCGTTCTTCCAAATTCCAAATAAAAATTATCTGGAATAGTCAATTCATGATAGCTCCGGTGCGCGTGATCCAATTTGCCGACATTTTTACTAATATTCAAAGTTTGATAGAAATTAATTAATATATCCAAATCTCTAAAAAAATTATAAAAATATCTGTACCGGTTATTTTCTTACCGGTACTCAATTTAATTCAGTACCGGCCGGAAAATAGCCGGTATTCAAAAAAAATTTATTATTATTTTTTTTTTGCAACAGTACCGACTATTTTCTGACCGATACTTAATTTTTTTTTTTTTTTTTTTAAAGGATGGCATAGCATAGTTGACTAGAAGAAAAAGTTGTAGGAACTCGGATTGAAGTTTGCATTCGGTTTGGCTAAGATCAAACAAATGCATTTGGTTGGATGCTTGTGTTACATCGGTTGCATGTATGGGTGCATCATCGATGTTTTTGCAATGAAACATCAACGTTCTATTAGTCGGGTAGTGCTAAAAAAACATCGGTGTGTCGCTGATGCAGAACTGACAATTAAGTAGGGTAGTGCTAAAAAAATATCGGTGCGTCGCTAATGTTTTTGCAATGAAACATCGATGCACTTCTGCCGTCGTTAGGCCGTGCATAAAGTATCGGTACTCAATTTTAAAATACTGATTATTGTCAAATTAAATTCACTAGCCGCATGCGAACAATAAACTTTAGTGTCATACAACACTGTAAAAAAAAACATCGGTACTTCAATCCGGGTTTCTTACGAGTTTTTCTTCTAGCCAACTATGCTACGCCTATCCTTAAAAAAAAAAAAATTAAGTACTGGCCAGAAAATGGCCGGTACTGTTGCAAAAAATATATATATTTTGGATACCAGCCATATTCTGGCCCGTACTTAATTAAATTGAGTACCGGCCAAAAAATGATAGATACGGATAATTTTAAAACTTTTCAACGGATTTGAGTATATTAATTAATTTCTATTAAACTTTGGATATTAGTAAAAATGTCGATTTTTATGGACAAAGCTAAATTTACATTTTATTATTAGATTAGAGCACAATAATTATATCTATGGCAAATTTAGGGAGCTTTTCATTTTGTGTTTTTAAATAGACTTGATAACTATTCAGGAGACAAAAAAAAATATCGAATCGGATTTAAATAGTTAATTAAGTTCAAATTTATTAGTTAATCAGATACTAGATATAAAATAATGCTTCAATTTATAATTTTCAATATGCTAACTTCTAATTCTAATTATTAATCAGATTTCAAAAAATTTATTCTAATTTTAATCCAAAATTTAACCCAAATTACAAATTAAGATCCCAAAGAGAGCAAAAATATTTCCAAATAAGGGAAACTCGATCCGGGCTTATATATTTCTATAAAAATTTAAAATTTAGGGAGGCACCTGTCCCCCTCCCCCTCGGATAAATGTGGGTCCGCCCCTGACTATTCGTAACATTCAGATATATCCAACATTATTTTATTTTTACGGATACTAAATTTCGAACCACATTTCAGATAATTTAAATGCACACTCATTTTATTTTAAATGTACTAAAATGAACATTTTTTCTTTTTAATATTTTAAGAAAAAATAGATCGAATTTGCACTGGAAGTACTTGAGAGTTGAAGATATGAGGGTTAACTACTATTATTATATTTCTTAAAATAAACTGCAGTTAATATTTATGATATTTTGTGCTTAATACTTTAAGAATGGCCAACAAATTATTACCTTCTCTTTAAAATATTACTTCCAAAAATTGATATGAATATTCAAGTGAAACATAAGTTATAGCCAATATGTGCACACTGGTGTTAGTTCATTAAAATTTTGAGATTACTACCTTGTAAGTAATTAGCGAAAAACTTTTGTAAATAACTTCTTTCTTAATCAATAAAAATGTCAGTTTCCACAGCCCTTAAAAAAAAAAATATTTGAGATTACCAATAACCAATAAGATAATAAGAAATATCAAACCAAAATTGTATTAATTCCATGCTGTTCTGAACTAGCTACTAAATTACACCAAAATAGCAGCTAAATTACACCAAAGAAAAAGGAAGGACCCACATGAAAAAACATTCTCCCTAAATACTTTCTGGCATATATATCATCAGATTGAAAAGCATTCTCCAGTAATTCACATAAGTATAATTAACTAAGACGAGAAAACCAGTAGGCGCCATTTTTATAAGAGAGCTGAGGCGTCTGTGAGGAGATTAAGGGTGCTCTTTAGTGTATCCCTCTCTCTCTTGAGCCTGGTCACTGCATCCTCCAGCTCGAGTAACATCAGTAAAAAAAAATGAAAACTAAGGTTTTAATTAAGAGAATCATCAAATTAAGTGCCCTACCTGTCATTGTACCAGTCACAGTACTAATTACCAGTATGGGATGGTATAAACATAGAAACCTGATTAGCTGGTAATATACCAACAACTCCAAGACCTATCAAATTGGCTTCAAACTACGAATCCAAACCGATCTGCTTCACGAGTGGCGTGTTTTCATGCAAGATTTATAATTTTTTGAATTTATTTTGTATCAAGCGGTCAAATGTGGGAGTTTTTTAAAGTTAATTTTATTGCATTTTTTTATTATTATTTTTTGACCGCTTGACTTGGTACTAAAATAATTTTGCATGATTTTACAAGAATCTCCTTACAAGGATTAAGCTTTTAGCCTACGTTCTTCAAATCAAACTAGCACCTTTACCATAAAATTTCAAGTACCCTTCCACAGCCAAGCACTTCAAACCAATTTTTCTCAACATTATTCTGTCTTTCAAGTTTTTCTAAACATCACTGCAGTTAATGAAGTTTTAAACAAGAGTGAGGCTATGGTACTAAACTACTATGCATGGCGTGGATTGGTGGGTACTATGGATCAATATCTCCGTTTTCATAATCCAAAAAGATGATCTAAAATGTTCAACATGATAACCATATGAAAATATACTTGTAAATCAAATTTATATTTTTTTAGATAGGTAGAAAATCACTTGATCTAAACATTCTAGACTATTCAAAAGTGGTCATTTTCTACATATCTAAAAACACAGTAAATATAATTCTAAAATAATAAAAAAATTTAGTCTACAAATATATTTTCATATAGAGATCATGTTGAATAGTTTAGATTGAATGTTCGAACTTTAAAAACGAAGATATTGATCCATAGTGTGGAGTATGGACCAATCCGCGCTATGCATAGTACCTTAGCGTCAGTACTACAAAGTAAAAATACAAACCTGTTGCTCTGTTGGTGAATTAAAAAAGCTGGCGACATAGAAGGAGAAAGGTGTGGGGAACTGCCCCTTTCTTATATCGACATCCACTTTTTGGTTATCTTGCTTCTTTCCTTCAAGCCGGTTTGAAATTCTCATAATATCCTTCATGTAATCCTCTACTTCTGACGCTAACTTTTCAATGTCATTGCCTTGTGCCGGGTCCGGAGGTGGCCCGTCTTCCAGCCAGTTTATTGCCGCCACCATGTAGGGCTCTGTGCGTAGAATATCAGAGATACGAAACCTCTCCTGAAATTTTGTACAGAAGTAGCTAGCATACATATAGGGGTGTTCATTGGGTCCGGTTTAGTCGGTTTTGAACCGAACCGAATTAGTTTGGACTAAACGGTTCGGTTTTTTCGGTTTAATGGTTCGGTTCGGTTTGCTTTTTAAAACCGAATTATAATTTCGGTTCGGTTCGGTTTGAAAAATTTGAAAACCGAAATAACCGAACCGACCGAAATTTTATATATTATGAATTTGGTCCGGACCGCCCCGGTTTATTCTTAATACTCCGGTTTATTTCTTAATCAATTGCTTTAAATACTTCGGTTTATTTCTTAATATCCCGGTTTATTTCTTAAAATCCCGATTTATTTCTTAATACCTCGGTTTATTTCTTAATATACTTCGGTTTATTATAAATCAATTGCTTTAAATAAAAAAATTAATATATTTCGGTTTGAACCGAACAAACCGAACAAACCGAACAAACCGAAATAAAACTTTGGTTCGGTTCGGTTCGGTTGCAATGCTAAATCGGTTCGGTTCGGTTTTATTTTTGAAACCGAATTATAACTTTGGTTTGCCTAGTTCGGTTCGGTTGAAACCGAACCGAACCGATGAACACCCCTACATACATATTACTATTTTATATGCATTTTCATTTAGTATACAACTCTAATTTGTCATCTAAAATTTATAAGTACCAGTACTATTCTGAGAATAAATTGAGAAACAACTGTCTGACCTATTGAACAAACAAATGACTTTTCTTATTTCTATAATTCTATTGCAAGTACATACTTATCTATCTAAGCAGTGAACATATATAAGCACTGCTGGTTCATTTAACATGTCAGAATGTAATGGTACAATTTTTTTTAGGGGTAACTACCAAATATTGTAATGGCACCTTTAATTAATTTAATTACCTTCAAAAGCCCACCGAATTCAAATTATAATTCCAATTTCTAAACAGAACACGAATATCAGAAAAAATCAGACCAGCCCTAATCATTCTATTCATATACCCACAAACTAGAAAACCCAGAAATCAGCACTGGTTACCCAGAAAAAATAAAAAATAAAATAATAATGGGAACCAGTGAGAGTGTGATACTGGTTTTGCTGGTATAGGGTTTATGGTCTTGCTGCTGGTTTGGGTGTGATTTTTCTGGTAAAAGGACTGGTTTTGGGCAGTTTTTTTGCAACAGAGACTGATCTGAATTTTCTGGTAACAGATTCGAGGAGATGCTTGGGATTTTTGTGATGTTGTTGTAACAAAGGAAATGAATGAATGACACACCTGTCCTTTGCATATGAGATAGAACCGATCATCTCGTAATATCTGATGATTCACCACCTCAGCAACACATCCTATTTCTACCTCAACCGAAGCCGAAGAAGGATCGGTAGGGTTAGAGTTAGAAAACAAAACTCCAAACCTTTGATCGGTTTCGGTTTGGAGCAAGTTGTTCATCATAATCCGATCCCTAGATTTGGATATGTACAGAGGCAACATGGCACCTGGAAAGAGAACGAGAGGCAATGGGAATATGGGGGAGTTGGGTTGAATTATTAGTTGGATTAGAGGAAGCGAGGCAGATGGAAAGGCCATGTGATCTTTTGATGCCGGTGGTGGTGTGGTAGAGAGGATGCACGAGAGGTGTTCGACGTTTTGCCTGAGAAAATCGAAGCGAGGGGAGTGACTGTGAGAGTAGAGCCATGGAGAGTGATAGATTTTGGATTAATTTCGCTGGTTTGGTTTTTCTAGGTGGTTTTTGAGGAGGGAGGAGAAATGGAGAGAAAAGGGGACTGGATTTGGACTGGGGTTATGATACGAAATCGGCCGGTTCGGGTTTGATTAAACCGAAAAACGAAATTATTTGAACCGAATTTTTCCAGTTCGGTTGAAAATCAAATAAACCTCTGATGAAATTTCAGAGTAATCTCGTCTCCAATTGGGACTTTGAACTGAAAGATTAACTGGACTCGAAATTGGTTTATCAAGCGGGCCTCGTTTGATACTTAAAATGGGCTTTGAGTTTCAATTAGAGACCATGGCCTTTTAAATCATCTTAGTTTCATAATTTCTTTTGTTTCTTATTTTTATTTGTAAACTTTAATTAGGTTTTTAAAATCATTAACTATACTAAATAAGAATCGGCTTTCGTCTAGTAACAATAAACAACATTTTTTTTATGAGAAATCGTGAGTTTGAAATTCAAATGAGAGGTTCTTTATAGACATTAAATGAAATTTAAAAACACTCAAAAACTTAACATTTTTACCCTCACAAAACTTAGCACATATGGTGATTTAGAGGATAATAGTGAATGATTGTCTTGATAGAAACTTGATCTTTTTTGAAAAAAATTGCAATCTAAGGTATAATCAATAAATAACAAGGTAAAAGAAGTCTTGATGCACAAACTAGTCACATGATTAATTTAGATAGACTTTTATATTTTCGGAGACCCACAACAACTTGATACAACAATGTATGCGTGACGAGTTTTCTTTTTGGTACATAATAATAGACGTACAATTAGAAAAAAAAAATATTAGTACTTAATTTTAGAATGTTGATTGTCTGCATGGCGGGCTGTTTCTGTTTGGAATAAAATAAAAATACATAAGTCCTCAGAAATTTCAACTGAAATTTTGAGACACTAAATAACAATTTTTTTTAACTCTTAAATGTTCAAATAATTAAATTTCCTATGAAAATAACATAATATTCGATATCTTATTAAAACTTAACATTGTTTCTTCTGAATTAGTTTTATTTATTTAATTATTTAATTAATTTTTGTTAAGATAATTGACTTCTTTAAAACTAAAACCAGCACCATATGTAAAGTGCTCTAAGCTTAGATATACAATAGCACAAGACAACAATGTACAATGAGGGCTACATATAAATAAATCAGAGAGGGAGCAAAGTGCCAACAGAGTACATTAATGACAATTTCAACAACAAATGTTAAACATCATTACAATTGTGGTACATTGGGAAGCAAATATCTAGCAAGAGAAACTTGGATACAAGAGCAAACCAAACAAAATGAAAACAGAAAAATAAAAAAAAAATTAACAATATTACGGGCTTATTAAGAGAACAAGATTGCAAATAGTAAACAAATCAAAACTAACAGCTAATTAATTCATTGGTTTGTAATATCCATAGATAGTGTAGAATGTCTGAAGTACAGAAAGAATTAGCAGGATCACACCTGCAACGACCGAGTTGCCCGCCCATGGACTACTGCAGTAGTTCTGTTGCAAGCTCGCCAATATACGGTGCCGAGGTTTTTTTTTTTTTTTTTTTTTTTCTATTTCAAAAGCCCGTAGGCAGAAGGTACATATTACATTCCAGTTTTTCTAATTGTTTAAAAGAAAGGATACTGGAAACACTTAGAAGCACTCATTTTCCAAACTAGCGAATCGTACTGAGAACTACCCATCAATCGGTACCAGTGGTGATATTGGGTAAGTGTATCCTATGTAGTGCATGCCAGAGGTTCTTCCCAGCTTAGCCAGCCCGTCTGCCACTTGATTTTGCTCCCTGGGGATGTGGACGCAGGTAAATCCCGGGTGGCATTTGATGATTTGCCAAATGTCGAAAGCTTCTGCAAAGGCCCGCCAGTCCAAAGCAGTCGGTGGTTGTAAGGCAGTGCAGGCTTGAGCCAATTGGGTGTTGTCAGTGTAGAAATGGCAGTTGAATAATCTCTTTTCTGTGGCAAAATCCATAGCAAACTTGAGAGCCTGGGCTTCCGATTGGAGTGGACAGGAAGAAAGAGTCGGTTTGGAGCCATATGCAATGAGTTCATCCCTTTTTGTAAGAAGAAAACCACAGCCACCTTGCCATTTTTGCGTCCAGGATCCGTCGACGAAGCACCGTACTTCAGACGGCGGGTCGACGACCCGGTTGTGTACCCCCACCGTATCCTTTACCTTTCCTCCCTTTGCCAGCGTAGTTTCAGAAACAATGGCAGACAGGTAATGTTGAAACAATGAGGGGGATAGTACCACACCGGAGTATGCCGTTGCATTTCTGCATCTCCAAATAGCCCATATTGTGTTCGCGCAGAGAGTCCACTGGTAGTCATTAGTAATTTCTGCCAGTTGCAGTAGGATCTCGGTACAGCAGCCTTGTAGTAGATCAGATTTAAGGGGATACGGTCCCTGGAACCAGCAGGATCTAGCATAGGCGCATGAGAACAACATATGAACCACATCCTCATCCCTTTGGCCACACACCGTACAAATTGGGTCACCTTTTGACATTCTGGTATAGAGAATTTGGCCTAGAGGTAATGCGTTTTTCGTGCATTTCCAGAGGAACAATCTCAATCGAGGTTGGATGTCTCCCTTTTTCCAGATTGCTTTGCTCAGGTATTTTTGCTGCGCATTGAGCTGACTTAGTGGATCAGATATGTGAGTATATGCAAGTTTGACTGAGAAGGCACCACTCTTGGATGGCTTAAAGACCAAAGTGTCTTGTTTGGAAGGTATGTTTGGTGGGAGGACGGAAGAGATAATAGTAACAGTAGTTGTCAGACCAAAAACTGATTCCAATTTAGTCACGTCCCACGCGCGATTTGGTAATAGGAAGTCAGATACTGGCATGGCCCTCTGTTGGTTATTTGCTGGGACAAAATCACCTCCCCCTTGGAACCACGGCTGCCCAATCGCTGTACAGGTATGACCATTTCCCAGTTTCCATTCCAGCAATGGAAGCAGCTTCTCTCGCAAATGCATTATGTTTCTCCAAAACACCGTACACCGAGTATTTCTCTTGGATGACCACAAAGCCGATCGCGGGAGATATTTAGCGCTCACAAGTTGTACCCACAAGAGCGGTGACCCCGCTGCCAGATTGAATAAGGATTTGGAGAGCATAGCCTGATTCATATCATGCAAGTCTCTGATGCCCAGACCCCCCTTTCCCAGTGGTTGTGTTATGTCCCCCCATTTAACATATGACAAGTATCGTTGCTTATCTAGTTTTCCCCAAAAGAACGCACGGACCATCTTGTTAATCTGATCAATCACCCCTGCTGGTATCTTCGTAGTTGCCATGTAGTAGACTGGCAGAGACTGCAGCACCGTTTTTATCAACAGTACCCGGCCTGCTTGTGACAGTAGCCTCCCCTTCCATGATTGTAAACGAGAAGTCACCCTTGCAATTAGGAAGTCGAAGGCCGCTCGGTTAACTGCAACTGGGGCCCCCAGGTAAGTGGCCGACTCACTGTTGACAGGTACACCCATAATTTGGCAGACCTGATCCCGGACCGCTGGTAATGTGGTTGTGCTGAACCAGATATGGCTTTTATCGGGTCCCACCCGCTGGCCGGATATCTGTTGAAAGCAATGTAGGCATCTCATCAGATTGTTAGCCTCTCGAACTGTTGCCGCTCCAAAGAGTAACAGATCGTCTGCATAGAGGCAGTGTGTTATTGGTGATGCCGTAGCCGCAAGACAGACTCCCCGGAGATGGTCTGATCGGACCTGATCATCGAGCATTCTGGACAGTATATCCATACCTAGTATGAACATGTAGGGTGAGAGAGCGCAACCCTGGCGCAGGCCGCAAGTCGGGGTGAAGAAGCCATCGCCTCGACCATTGATAACCACCGTAAACCGCGCAGATTTTATGCAGGACATGATCCAATGCACCAGAAGTGGAGGGAAACCATAGAGAGGCAAAATATCGGCTAAGAAACCCCAATCCATCCTGTCAAAAGCTTTGGAAAGGTCCATTTTGAGGCAGAAGTCATGGGATTTGTATGATTTCTGTTTAAATGAGTGTAGAACCTCACGCAAGAGTATGACATTCTGAGCAATGTCTCTGCCCGGCACGAAGGCCCCTTGGGTGTGAGAGATACATTCCCCAATAAAAGGTTTCAACCTATTTGAAAGTAACTTGGATATCACCTTGTATATGAGGTTGCAAACTGAAATGGGACGAAACTGAGTAACGGATTTTGCATCATCCATCTTTGGGATTAGAACCAGGTTAGAGCGGCCAATGTTGGGCTTCATTTCCCCCGTTGAGAAGAATTGCTTAACTTCAGCTAACACGGCTGGTCCAAATTCCTGCCAATGTTGTTGTACCAAGTAAGCGTTGAACCCATCCGGTCCTGGAGCTTTGTGAGGGCCTAAGGACATCACTGTTGTGTGGATTTCAGCGTCAGTTGGTTGAGCTGAGAGGCTATCATGGAGGTAGGAGGGGAGTTTCGGCAAGGAAGTAAGCAACTGCTCAGGAAGAACTCGGCGGATGTCTTGCCGTGGTTCAGATGTGTAGATAGACCTGAAGTGATCAACAAAAGCTCGCCTAATCCCCTTTTCATCAGTTACCCATTCGCCACCCGGTAGTTGTATTGATCGGATGGTGTTCCGTCGTTTCCTGGTTACCGCTGATGCGTGAAAGAACCGCGAGTTTTGATCGCCGAGCTGTGCCCAATTGATGCGTGATCTCTGGTGCCAGTAGTGTTCTATGATCAGGAGGCAGCGTTTGTGTTCAGCTTGCAAGTGTTGTTCCATATTTGGATCGTATAAATGAGGTGGTTGAGAGAGCAATTCCTCCATGCGTAACTCAATTTGGCGCAGCATAGTTTCTGGCCTGACCATTGCCCCTTCCCAATCTCTGACACCCTTTCTGAATGTTTCCGTGATTCGATCCCAGCTAGCTCCGCCCTGATCCGCCGCCGTCCTACATACATTCTGAAAGTCATCCTTGAGGTGCCACCAGTCCTCACACCGGAACCCGGGGCGGGGCTTTTTCCGGACTGGTTGCGTTCTGACGAGAACTGGGAGATGGTCACTTTGGAACCTGGGGAGATGGAAAATGGAAGTTTCTGGAAACCGGAGTGTCCATTCTAGAGTTGCAAGTCCCCTATCCAAGCGTTCGGTGATTAGTGAGGATCCGTGTTTTTTATTACTCCAGGTGTAGGCTGGGCCGTTATGGCCCAGATCCACTAGGCCTGCACCACTGATCCAATTGCGAAAAGCCTGGTTTGCGGTACTTAGATTGGAGATGCCACCGTGTTTTTCATCTGTGGAGCAGATAGAGTTGAAGTCTCCCACAATGCAAACTTGGCTACCAGGCAAGGCCGTATATGCCTCTATTTGGTCCCAAATGGACGGGTTATCACACCTATTTGGGTCTCCATAGACACCTATAAATATCCAGGGTTCTATATGGGCTTGCTCCCATATTCTCGCAATAATTAGGTTCTGAGATGTTTCCAAACATTGAACCCGAATATTGTCATTCCACAGTAACCACAAGCCACCCGCTTGGCCGACTGAAGGGACAACAATAGAATTGCACAGGAGCATAGAACTAATTCTTTTTTCCGCGTTGAGTCGACCACATCTTGTTTCAGAAATAAACGCGATTTGTGCTCCCGTACAGCGGAGGTAACGGTTTAACGTGCCAACTGTCGTGCCCCCACTACCCCGACAGTTCCACGAAAATAGATTCATATATGAAATACCGGCGCGTTGTGCCCCGCCGGTTTGGGCTTTTTGTGTGGAGTTGGAGATGAGCTGGAAACTAGTGGTGCATCAGATGCTGTAAGTGTGGCAAGAGTAGATAGTGTTGGGTCTGGGCTTTTTGTAGTGAAGTTTCTTTTTGGATTATTAAGGCCCAATGATTGTGCACGGGGTGGGCTGAGACTATTTCTGTCAGTATGGTAAAACGGCCTTTTGTGAGTTCCTTCGGGCCGGTTGTAGGTTTCCCTAGGTAGCATGGAAGGCGAAGTAATCCAGGGCCCCTTTTTGGGAGATAAGACTTCGTCCGGATTATATTTTGCCCGGGTTGCAGGGTCGTGCAGTAGTGCTGTCAGACGCAAATAATCTGGGCAGAAATGCATGTCGTGCCCAATACACCCGCAAAATCGACAAATGCGACCAATCTTCTCGTAGCAGCAGTAGGCGTTGATCTCTCCCAGTTGTGGGTGCGTGACACGTACCATGTCAAGGACCGGGTCATCAACATTGATGGCGACCTTTATCTTTGTGAAGCGCCTACCGCCAACAAAACCTTCCAAAGGTTGGGAAATAGGTGCACCAATCGGCTGGACAGTGAGACGCACACCTTCTTCCGTGAGACACTGGGCCGGCAAATTAAAGAGCTGCACCCAGATTTCTGCCGTGTTGATATGTGTCGGAGACAAGCTTGAGGTAGAAAAGACACGTTTGAGGGCCACGAGGTCTCCACGGAAAGTCCATGGTCCGGCCAGGAGTGCCCGATGTAAGTCTTCTATGTCCGAAAATTCAATGAGATAGCAATTTCGTTGGACTGGCTTTATCCTTGTGTCTGGGTTAGCATTCCACGCTATTCGCATCGCCTCCATAAAGGGACCATCTAGGACGGTGCGGTCTGTAATGATGCGAGCCAAAAGGGAGAGTTCCCAGTTTGCACTGGTGGCGGCATGCTGCGGGAGATGAACTGTGGGCGGGTGGGAGTCGGATGTGTTAAGAGATATGAATTTCATTACAAGAGCCTCATCAGCCTCTGTCATCGATGACATGTTGGGGGTGGGTTGGGGGTGTATAACCGGTGGGGTTGAGTTGATGTGAAGAAGTTTTGGGGGGAAGTGGAGGGGTGTAGGAAGGGGATGTTTACGAGAGAGGGGGTGTTTACCAAGAATGGAGGGTTGAGATATATGTTGTGCAGTGTAGGAAATGGTAGAGGTAAGGTGAGTATATAGTTTTTGTCTTTCCCGGGTTGGGGGTATTGGGGGCGGTGCAACCTGTTGAGGAATAGGTGTTTCTATTTTGTCTCGTTTGTGTGGCAGATTGGCAGAATGCAAAGTTGGCAGGCGGGTACAGTTTGCAGAGGTCAGTGGAGAATAATTCGGATTTGCAGAGGTCAGGCGGTTACAGTGTGCAGGAGCAGGGCTAACAATATGGGATCCGGTGTAACCAGCTACAGTGTAACCGGGTGTGCTGGGCGTTGGGATTGGTGGCACAGGATGGAGACACGATCCCTTGTGGCCCTGTGGTCCTGTCTGTGGAGCAACGGTGTACTGGCCATGTCTTGGGTGGGAGGATGCACCTGGTGCATGATAGGTTGGAATAGACCGCGGTTGCGCAACAGGCACTGGTGCCGCCGGGGCGCCCCTTCGCGTGGGGTCAAATCGGGGGACGTCTATTTGTAAAGCCTGGCGTCTCCAAGGGGGCAAGTACGGCGGAGGCGGATGGTCTAGCCCCATACTGGGGGAGCCTCCGTGAGGGTCATGGCCGTGCCGGCCGTGAGGCGGGTCATCCCCCATTTGTGGCGGCTGTTGAGGTGGGGGCCGGCCTTCGACCTCAATTGAACATTCGGTCCACCTATTGTTGTGGCCTACTATGAGTTTGAATGGCACAAGCTTGATGTCATGACATTCAAGAATAAGCTGTATGGATGAACGATGGCCACCGATTAGACCTTCTATTGGTATTCCGACAAGATTACCCATTCCGGCCAGCGCAAGGCGGAAGTAATGTGGGTGCCAGAAATCGACTGGGAAGTTCTTAAGGGTGATGAGGATTCGCTGTTTGGGGGGGAGTGAGTATGATGCGGCCATGGATTGCCACGGGAGGGGAAATACATGCTGCGCCTCCCAATAATCGGAATCGAGGTATACATCATCTTGGAAGACCCAGTTTGGCAGCCGGACAAGAAAGCCATCAGTGACAGGGTTGAGAGTCCAATCTAACGGTGAGCCGCCATATCTGGCGACCAACAGTTGGAGGAGTTGCAGGGCATTTGGGGGTGGGGTGGCTTCGGTCGTGCAAAGGAGGATGGTATTACCCAAATCGACCAGTAGGCGCTCGTGATCTTCTCGCGGAGATAGGAAGCAGATTTGCGTAGAATGTTGAAAGATGGTTGGGAACTGACGGTCCATCAGTGTGTTAGGTGGGTTGAGTGACTGAGGGTTGGCTGAAGAGTTGGAGTCATTGGGGGGCTTTAGTGAGGCGAAGGAGGATAGGAAAGTACCACGGCGGAGGGAGAGGAGAATAGGGAGGAGCAGGGGAGGAGAAGGGAGAAGGAGAAGGAGAAGGGCATGAAGGGCTCGGCGTAGAGTTATTTGAACGATAGGGAGGAGCAGGGGAGGAGAATAGGGAGGAGCAGGGGAGGAGAAGATACGGTGCCGAGGTGAGTCGTAATATTTCTCCACATCCTTATACAAGCCGGAGAAACGATTTGTATTGTTGTCGACGAAACAAAAGTTACCAATATCATTGAAGAAAGTAGCGGCCATCTTATGGCTGCTCAGTGTGTTATAGATAACGCCGCATTTCTGAAGTAACTCCACATCCTTTTCTGAATCGATGAGTGCATCCATCAGTTTCATGTAACAGCTAATAGTTCGCATGCTGGGTATGACGCAGTTCTCAAAGGCAATGAGATTTCTTAATAAGGTTATCTGCCTTGAGTCAATCTTCAGGCGTGGCATCCGCATGATGCCCTTGGAAAAAGTAACATCCAAATGACCTGTATCTTTAAATTTCTCAAATTCTATACCTGCCATCTTTTGAAGTTCAGTTGCATTCGCAATGACCATAAGTGCATTATTTGAGAGGTCGATTTCAGAAGGGTCAGAAAGATCTCCTTCCATCTCAGAATGAAATCCTTCAGAGGAAGTTAGTTTCATATCAATCTGAGGTGACAAGGAGTATCTCCAATAAAGGTCGAGCAAATGAGCTGCTTCGCTAGACTTGGCATCACCATTGATTCTCCATGGCATATCCAGGCATATAAATGGTTCAAGGACAGCATTAAACTGGGGTAATTTTTTGTCCTTCAAATTGCTTAAAAACCATTCATAGACCTCCTTGATAAAAAACAGGGGAATTTGATTATCCAGAAGAAGCAGGTCAGATCTTATCTCTTTTATGTGTGCATCTAGGAAAGACATGCTCTGTGTCTGTTGAGAGAAAGCGAAAATTGTTCGGATTATAAAGCAACTGTCAAGAAATAGCATCTTAACAAATTCATCATCTCCAAGGTGAAACTCTTCTTTATAGTAAGCCTGAGCTTTCCTTCCTGAAACCATAAATTGCCCAAGAAACTCGGCATCGATGCCCGTTTCCTCCTGCTGCCAGGGACTACTGACTGCTGAATACATGGACCGGTCGTCGCATGGAGTGAAAAGTATGGGATGGTTTGCCCTTCCCTCAGCAATTCCCAGCATCTTCAGAATTTCTTGTATGCACCGGATTTTTAAATCTTGCATGCGTTTGAGGTTTTGTCGTCCATGATAGTACGGGCCAATAGAAACTAACTTGGGCTCAAAATTAGATTCTCTACTGGATCTGATGTGCTCTGGGACACGGAAAATAGAATTCTTCGGCCAATGGGTTCTTTCCCCGCTCTCCGTGTGCTCTGCTGCGGCTGTAATGCCTTTGATCTGCGGGTCCTCTTCGATCTCTGGGACCTCTTCAGTCTCCAGGTCCGAAAGTGTCCCCAGGTCCGGAAGTGTCCCCAGGTCCGAATCGGTCTCCAGCTCTGAAAGTATCTCTGGGACCTCTTCAGTCTCCAGGTCCTCTGTGGCCGATGTCCATTCGACCTGCGGATCCTCAGCGGCTGATGTTCCTTGGTCCATTTGGAGTGAAAAGTGGATAGGATAGAGGGTATTTTGTCGCTATGTTTCGTGTTTTGGATAATTTTGTAGTTTCATAAGCATAGGTTGGTTGAGTGGACGATCGAGGGTTTATATAATTTTCTTCAATTGCGTGACATTCTATCTTTCTGCAGTTCTACTTAATCAATGGTTAAAGCTATGGTGAAATTAAAAATTGACCCCAGAGATGCGGTCAATATGAGAAATTTTATCAAAGCTTTTCTTTTATCTAACTAATTTCCAGATTGATATATCTGCTGGCGATAAAACTCTTATACTAACATTTGTATTTGTATTTAGACTGAAATATAAATTACTTAAATTATTATTTCCCCATGGTTGATCCAACTCACTTGATATGTTCTACGTATCAAAATCTTTTACAATATCAAATTTTATAATTTATATCTTTTTTGCTATTTTCTTATTTTTTTTAAATATGAATCTTTTTCTATATTCTAACATTCTTATTTTTGTATTATTTGAGGTCCATTTTTTTTAAATTCGAAAATGTAGTAAAACTAATTAAAATAATAATATTTATTGTTCTATAAGATTTTGAAGTACAAATAATATTGAACGGGATGAATCAACCATTCAAATATGAGATACCATAATTTGGACTCTTTATATTTTGATTGAATTATTATCATTTATACAGTAACCAAACTCGATATATTAAACTATATAAAAAATAATTAGAGCTCAAAACAGTAATGAACTTCAAAACAAAACTTCTGAAGTGTTAGGTAATCAATATCAGACTTGTTATGATTTAAGACTCTGAACGTCTGTGGATCATTCAGACATAAGAAATCATAATTTGAAGTATTTACATTTAAACAGAAATATAATCATTTGTATAATAGCCTAACTCGATAAAACTATATAAGAAATTAGTGCTCAAAACATTAATGAAGATGAAAACAAAACTTTTGAATTAAGCACCACATATCATGATATATACATATATATGGCATGAAAATAATTTATCTTATTAGCTTCATAAGTGATTAAGGGATTTCATACATTGTCATTTTGCGTCATGATAGACAGTTGACTTGTTTTTTTAAATAAGTATATTTTTCGGAAAGAGGATTGACAGTTGACTTTTAATTTTTAGAAGCAAGTTGTTGCTTCATAAAAATGGATGCAATGTTTTTTCTTGTTTTTTAGAAGCAAGTTTATATACTAATATGAAGTAGATTGTAATTGGATGCAATGTTTTTTCTTTCCATTACTGTAACTTGGCAGCAGCTGCCAAGCACTCTCAAAAAAGTTGTTGCTTCATAAGTGATTAAGGGAATTATACATTGTCATAATTATTGACAGTTGATCGATTTGTTTTCTTGAAGAATTTTAGGATTGACAGTTTTTTTGAGTAAAAATAGGAGTTATTGTCACACCCCGCAACCATGAGTAGTGACAGAGCCCCGCCGTAAGCATACAACTCCATGTATGCTTACAAGGCAATTACGATATAACTCATCATAGCACAATAAAAGAATAAAACAAGTTTATATATAACAATCCAAGTACCCAACATCTGATAAAAGTGGCATATACAAAACGTATCTCATACGGATACCAACCATAGGGTAGGACACAGAGAACTATACAACAAAAACATATCTACATCTCTAGTCAAATAACCAAAATAACTCCTAAGGTAATATGGTGACCTATACCGAAGGCCTACTACTCACGTGCCTCCCCAGGATGAGTCGCGCACTGACACCTGTAAAAAGAACCCAAAGGGTGAGGATGAGAAATAATTTCTCAGTGCGAATTTGCCACAATCAGGTTATTGGACTTGCAATCAGATTTCATACTCAAAAATAAAATCCAAACAACAGCACATTAACAGTTCTATATCAATACATATATGAATGCATATGCTCGACAACAATAATCAAATGAATCACAACTTACGGAATTTCCAAGATGAAGCTCAAACAAGTACATATTAGGCTTAACTCATTTAAATAAGGCTGGTAGCACCTACAGATGTCCCACCGAGCTGGACCCTTTATCTGACCCTCATCTGTAGGGTTACTGACACCTACAGATGTTCCACCGAGCTGGACCCTTTATCTGACACCCATCTGCAGTGCTTTGGCTTAACCATTTACTAAAGTCTGGTTCAAAGTCATATAATGAAAATTCAGTTTGAAATCATTCGAATGTCGTAATATTCAATTGACCTTCCAAATGCATTATCACGTAGGATAATGCCCCCGAGCCACAGACGTTACACACTAGTCACTCACAATCACAATCAACAACATTTATATAGTCACCCACCCCTCGTCCCAACCGGTACTGGGAAACCATGAGGGTCATTCACCTAGTGCGCAAAAAGGTTCCTGGGATCAAAGTCAGCTATACAGCTCAACTTTGCAAATTCATTCACATATAATTTCACAATCCTCAATTCATGGTGACTTTCAACCATAATCAAATCACAACAGAACAATTCAATTGACAACCATACGAATATGCAAATCAACCATATCACAACAATTCAGTTTTAAATGGATTGAGTTATGCACATAAATTCACACCATTCCAATTATGCAACAATCAAACATGCAACATGAATTCCAAATTATGCAACAATCAAGCATCCAACATGACAATCGAGAAGAATTTAATTTCTGAAAATGAAACATCAAACAAGTCCAAGAACCCCGCACCTGATTACGAAGAGCGTATCTCGCACTTATGGTTCGGACGTCTCGAAAGGTCCCGCAAACTCTTGCTCAACCGAGCCTACACCTATATTAACATACATAATTTATTTAATCTTTGTTCGACGATCGATATGCTTACTTGAGCTATATTAGTTTCTTTATACTTTCCTTAACATAATCCATACACATTTCCAAACATAGAAATAATTCGCAAAAATACCCATTTCATCCTTGCCTATCCCAAAACCGAAATATAAAGGAGAGGACAAGAGTTATCAACTATACCCATTTAATTATCCATCAATCTTACTAGTTTGATTCAATACTTTGGACAACATAGAATATGCAAAGTTCAACTTTTAGAGTTTAAATTGGATAACAACATAAACAAAAGAGAGACAAAGAAAAGAGATCAACTTATAGAATTTCACCTCTTTTACCTAAAGATTATCTTCTTAACAACAAATCAAGAAGAGGGGTGACCAATTTATACTATCAACCCTTCACTTTCTTATAATCAAACTAGAAGAAAATTATTAACATAATCACTAAGTATTTGGTTTAAACCCCAATTAGATGCAAAGAAAAAAAAACGAGATATACATCAAAATTTCAGATTCGGTCATCGACCCTTCTAATTACCTTTGGCCGAAATTCAAAGTATTTATTCTTAAACCCTAATTACTTGATGGTTATCAATTGATTCTCATACCAATTTGATGGTTGAACATATAATAGATTTAAGAAGTAACCCCTCGATTTCTCCAACTACACAAACCCTAAATTAGTCAAAACCAAAGTAATTCCAGATTTTAAAAGAAAAAGAGAAGAACTTACCAATTAACACCTCTATTTGTTGGATTAGACTAGATTAATCACAACTCTTCTCTAATTTTCGAATTTGAACCAAACCCTAGATAGAAAACCAAGATTAAGATAAAATTGAGAAAGAAATTACCAAATTAGCAACATAGAAGCTTAATGGAGATGGATTACTCAAAACTTATACAAAAATTTCAGATTTGGGGCAAAACCCTACCAACGGAGAAAATTTCAGATTTTGAGAAGAGAGGAGAGAAAGGAAATACCAATGGAGCACTAGAGAGGGAGATGATCAACAATTTCCCTTTTCTTTCTTCAATTTCTCAAGTTCTTTGATAGATTTTTGGGGGAGAAGAAAGAAGTCTCTCATTCTCTTTCTTTTGGCGGACACACAAAGGGGAGGGGCGGACCACGAGTTCAGATCCAGTGCAGTAACCCAATTTTTGAGTTTTGATCCAAACCGTCCAAGGTGCTCTAACATGAATCTTAAAGAACCTGGACCCCACAAATAATACTGGGCCCCTGCGCTACCACCGAATAGGCACCGTACACGTCTAAACTCAAAATTTGGGTTACTTTAGGGGATCTGGACTCGCGGACCACAGGGGAGGAAACACAGAAAGAGAGAGAGAGAGCACGTGTAGTTTGGAAATTTGCTAAATAGACCCTCCAATTGTTTGATTTTAGTAAAAGAAGAAATTATGTATTTAACTCCACATATACATATATATATATGTAATTTAAATTTATAAGATATAAATTTCAAGATATAAATTTCAAAATTCAATTAAGTCTAACTGTTTCGAAATTTTAGATTAATATTATAATTGTTTTAATTTTCAACTCCTAGTTCATCCATAAAATTTTCTATTATGTTCTAAACATTGTAATTTTTATTGTTGAAAATTTCTTGACGTAACAGTTATGCTCTTATTTTATTAACTGCAATTGGTTATATGGTTTTAAAGGCTTTGAGAAATAGCCCTTTGACGGATTTACAAATGGTTAAAGAAATGGAAAGAGAAAAGAAAAGAAAGAAAAAAAATATCATAAGGAGTTTATCTATAAAACAATAAAAATCAAATAGGCTTCAAATGTAACTTCTGGATTTGACAGTTGACTTTAAATTTTTAGAAGCAAGTTGTTGCATAATTGAAACATTTATTGGGCTTGTAAGTCATTAATTATTACAAATTTCACATGCAATGCCACTTAATAGCTTGACATGCATCATTAATTAAAGTTAGAGATTAGTGTTTAATCTATTAATTTTTTTAACCTAATATCACCTTCATGCATTATTAAATTTAGGTTTTAGGGTGTAAATTTATTAAATTTATTCTTTGCTTGTATTGCTTTGGCAACGTGAATCAACACGTGGCAAAACTTGACTGGATCTTTGAGGAAACTTTAGTAAGTTGATGACTGATCTATTAATATGACATATATTAATTATATTTTGTGAGAGTGAGATTACGATAATATGCAAATTACACATCAAAACCTGTGCTATGGATTCATATCTTTATATTTAAAGTTCAAATAGCTTAACAGTTAAACATGATGTTCAGAGTAAATCTAGCGTGTGCTATGCTCATCAAGAGAGCTCGGTGACTATAACTTCAAAATGCGTCGAATTAGCTACAAATGATGAATTCAAACTATTGAAACAGATTTACTTTATGAGTGATGGGTGTACATGCAAAATTTAGAAAATTTTGCATTTATTTAGTATAAAGTCAACCGGTAAAAAAATTAAGTTTTGTAAGTTATTTTAATACATTCATTTTTCTTTATTTTTTACCACTTGACTTTTTACTAAATAAATTCGAAAATTTTAAAATTTTCCATGTAGAGGCATCACTCATAGCAGAGGGTGGATACATTGATTCATAGAATATGGAGTGCCTCGCAGCACGACAACAGTGTCAAAACATTATGGAATCGAGGTAGTCTTTGGTGGGCAATGGGTACAGCCAAGGCAGCTGCTTGGCTGAGAGGATATGACATGATGGAAATTTATTGTTAAAATTCTGCGAGCAAGTATGATGCAAAGGGAAATGAGAGAGGACGTGGTTTAGGTGCAGCTAGATAGTATTACATTCATACTTGGGGCAGGGTATAAAGTGGAATTCAAAAAAAAAAATTGATATAATGCAACCTTCATTTTATTAATATATAAAGTATATAACTTAGCAGCCTCTGCAAAGATTTGGGAAAAAGAAAAAGAAAAATGTATATATGTGCAATTTGGCAGCCCCTGCCAACGTTTGAAAGAGAGAGAGAGATGTGCTATGCAGTTTTAGAAGAAGAAAAACAGAGAGAAAGTTGTGCTATTAAGCATATTGGCACAACTTTGCCTCTAAATCTCAATTTTAAAAATTCAAATAGTCATTTTGACCAATCATATATACGCTCGTTTGGTAAAACACAATTTATTTTTAATAAATATTACAATTAAAAAAACTTTTAAAACTGTTTTTCTTCCACCTCATATATATGGGATGACGCTAGTTAGGTAAGAAACACAATTAGAATGTAAACATAATTAATTCCAAAAGGGCATAAATTTAGCTCACATGTTAACAGAGATTTCTCTCATTATTAGTTACAGCTTAGTAATTATGCTTGTTGAGTGCTTTTGATAAATTGGTGACAAATATCTATCAAATTTTAATTACCAAGTTACATTAAAAACTTGACCGTGAAATCGCATCTGGCCGAATAAAATTTTGAGTTTAGATCTGAACCGTCCTAATTTTTGGAGCGAGATACTGGTCAAATTTACAGATCTTAATTTGTTCTAGAATCAGTTTAATTTGAGTGCTATTCATTGGCACAATTCATTTTTTTTGTTAAGATAATTGATTTCTTTAAAACTAAAACCAGCACAATATGTAAAGTGCTCTAAGCTTAGATATACAATAGCACAAGACAACAATGTACAATGAGGGCTACATATAAATAAATCAGAGAGGGAGCAAAGTGCCAACAGAGTACATTAATTACAATTTCAACTCCAAATGCTAAACATCATTAATTGTGGTACATTGGGAAGCAAATATCTAGCTAGAGGACAAACTTGGATGCAAGAGCAAACCAAACAATATTACAGGCTTATTAAGCTTCCCAATGTACCACAATTAATATCTATTCAAAATGAAAACAGAAAAAGAAAAGGAAAATTAACAATATTACAGGCTTATTAAGAGAATAAGATTGCAAAAAGTAAAAGAATCGATACTAAAATTAAGCCTCTCAAAAATATTTAATCAACTTTAAAATTAAGCCAAACCTTGCTAGTTCGGGCATAATCATTTACATTGAAAAATAACTAAATTTGAGAAAAGCAGAGCAAACCAGAGGAGGCGAAGAGGAGGCGGAGATGGGGCATGTGTTTAGCGTAGAAATTAATCAAAAAAGAAAAGGGATTTTTGGGAGGCAAGAGACGGAAAAAGGATGGGAGTAAACCAAGAAAATGGAGATTTTTTATGCTGGTGGGATCCACATGGTCATTTTATCAAAGAATTTGGATAGAGGGTATTTTGTCCAACTTTTTTTAAAAGTAGAGCATTTTGTAAGATTCCCCCTCTGTCAAGGTTTCATGATTTTGTGAGATGCAATTGAAAGCTTGAGTGCTGCGCTGCTCCGGACCGTTTGATCGTTTAAAAATTTTCAGTGCACAAATTTTTAAATTCCCTTTTAGAAATCCACTCATTTGTACACTATATGGCACGCGGGCTGCGCGACAAAAGATCCAAGTGCAAGAAAACAAACATTCACATAATCACATGGAGGAAATTAATTCATGCACATGGAGCACTGATTCATGGCAGATCTCTGCATCCAGCTGCAGGTCATTTGTAATTTCAGAATGTTTTTATTTCAATAAAATCATGCTCAAGGGCTTCAACTCAAAAAAAAAAAAAGGTCATGTGTACTAAACAGGAATAGAAAAGGACTAACAAGCAGAGTCGTTGGATGGGAAGATAAATATATTCCCCATGTTATATAATTATTTAAGCTAGTTCATAACTTTTCTTTGTTTCGCTAAAGGTGTCTCATAAAAAAAGCTGCCCCTACTTTAAAGAACATACCATGTGCTATTATTCATATAGTACTCGCTTTCTTAATTATGTCTTGTTGAGTTATGAGTTATGACCATTTTTATCATGTACTTGAGGTTAAATTAGAGGTAAATTAATAAAAAGGAATTTTACTACAGGTTTCTTGTTTAGTAAACATAAAACATTTATGAATATTAAAAACAGTGTTTAATTGTGTATTTAAAATATATATAATATTAGTTATTTTCTTTGATTTTATAAATTTGGTTGTAATGTTAATAAATAGCAATAACTTGCAAAGAATTTGTTGTGTATTTTGACTAGTTTGTCATTTTATCAAAAATTAGAAAACTATACATACATGTGCCATCAGGAAATAAATCTGCTGTGATTACAAAGAATCACAGGACCTGCAATTTCAAATCCATCCATTTATTTGTTTTGAGATTTGTTCATAAAAACTATATGTCTTTGAGATTCGTACATGAAGAGAAATGAATGAGTGGATTTGAAATTAGAGGGTCCTGTGATTCTTTGGAATGAGAGAAGATTTATTTCGGTGCCATCATTTAAGATGCTTTCAGTGGAAATGTCCTGTATGAAATCTAGATATTTTACAAAATGCTAAATTAAGTTTATTAATTCAACAATAATTAGTCCCTACAGCATTTGATTTTGACACTTAATTAGTATTATTCCCATCCGACGGTTGAAGTCCTCTAGCTTCTGTGCTGTGCTGTGGGTTGTCAGGGTTTTCAAGACTAGGAATCATTGTATTGCTTAGTTTGCCGACAATGTTTATTAGGGATGACAAACAGGTCAGCTCGGTTTCTTTCTTGTTTCTACTTCAATGATAGTAACATACAGTATATTCTTGGAGTGACATGCGTACAGTACGAGTACCAGGAAAATAACAGCGACAAATTTGAACAAGTAGTACACCGGTACAAGCCTTGTATATTGGTACAAACAGAAAAGGGTAGCGAAACGTTTATTTCGGAGCTGTTGTGCAACCAATTGGTTTTCTGATTTTTAAACCGTTAGATGTGATCTCTATATAAAAATGTACTTGGAGACAAAATTTTACATTTTTTGTAATTATTTTACTGTTTATTAAGTCAGTTGTAAAATCGTTAATTGTAATAAACAGTGAAAAATTTATGGATCATTGAAAACAACTATTTTAAAACTGACTTAATAAATAGTAAATTCAAAAAAATATAAAATTTGGTCTCCAAACAAATTTTAATATAGATTGAATATTGAACGGTTTAGATCGACTGTTTGAACTTTGAAAATATAAAAACTGAAGCATTTGTTCCACGGCATAGGAACAAACGTTTTGATATTAGCCAACCTCTACATATATATATGAGTAGAACTAGGGTGTTCTTAAGCTCACCAAGCCCCTTTGTGAGTTTAACTCAAAAACCCATCGAATTTGTTTCAAGCGATGCATCCAAACCTTTGAAACCGATCTACTTCACGAGTGATGATCGAGTTTACATGTCAAGTTCTTAAATTTTCGAACTAATTTAATATAAAGTCAAGCAGTCAAAAAATAATGAAAATGAACACATTAAAATTAACTTATAAACCATCTTTTTTTAACTGCTTAACTTTATACTAAATTAGTTCGAAAATTTATAAAGTTGACGTGTAAATGCATCACTCGTGAAGTAGATCGGTTTCAACGGTTTGGATGCATCGTTTGAAGCCAATTCAATAGGTTTTTGAATTAACCTCCATAAGGGACTTGGTGAGCTTAAGAACACCCTAGTTCTACTATAGAGTCCGGTACTATACCACTAGTGTCATTCCCAACTAAATAACACCACATCTTAAACCATTAGATTACTTTAATATTCGTGTACAAGATAGCACTGGAATGACACTAGTGTCTTGTACGAATATTAAAGTAGATCCAATGGTTTAAGATGTGGTGTTATTTAGTTTGGAATGACACTAGTGGTATAGTAGCCGGACTCTCTACTATATATATATAGAGAGGTTGGCTAATATCAAAACGTTTGTTCCTAGGCTGTGGAACAAACATTTCGGTTTATACATTTTCAAAGTCCAAACAGTCAATCCAAACCGTTCAACATTCAATCTATAATAAAATGTGCTTGGAGACCAAATTTTACATTTTTTGAAATTTTTTACTATTTATTAAGCCAGTTTTAAAATCGTTGTTTTCAATGATCCAAATTTTACATTTTTTTACTATTTATATAATTTACTCGTACCCGTTTAGATATCGGAAAAAAAAGCTTTACCCGTACCCGATAATTAAGCTTATTAAAAAACAAAATATTATATCTGTACCCGTCTTATCAAATACGTACGATACTAGTCGGATAAACGGATAAAAAATGTGCCATTGACACTCCTGCTCACACAGCAAAATTTAGAATCACCTCTTCAATAATGTAAGCGACATTATTTACATTTAATATTATAATAATATAATTATTGTTCTATAGTCAGTGGGGCTCTTTCCCAGCAATTAATGAACGAGGACACAACATGTTTCCATACAGTATGTCAGTATATCCACCTCATCATTTATAGTATACTTATCTACTCTGATAATGATACTAAATCTTTCCATTATTAATTGCAAGTTTTGGAAGATTCTTGCATAATTGTGGGACCCACATACATTAAATTCTCCTTGAATAGCCCCATAAAATTTATAAAGAGTAGAATCAAATTGTTGGTGAGAGTATCTCTAACAAGTAGGCCAGACATGGTTAGTGCTTAGCTGGAAAGTTCTGGTTGGGATTCCCAATCAATCAATGGGCTATCAAGTTTTGAATTTCATTGATTCATGGACTATTCTATTTTGAAAGAATTTGGTGCAGATTTTTTTAGAATTTTTAAATTATACATTTGAAAAGGATGAAGTTCCAAAACATTTTATTTTTTATATATAACCTTCTATAATCCTTAAATTACTATCCAGTCATTGATTCATTTGAACCCTCCTCTATGAAATCTAAACTGGCTTTTACATACAAATAAATATTTTTCTTAACCCTCATTCTAATTAAATATAAATCTCTCTCCCTATCTCTCTCATGCTTAAACAATGGAACAATGGAGCAATAAACAATGGTGCATGATTTGGAGCAATAACAATGACTGGATAGCAATAAACAATGGTACTCTCATGATTGGAGCAATAATGGTACTCTCTTGATTGGAGCAATAAACAAATGGTACTCTCATGATTGGATAGTAATTTAAACAAGGAGCAATAAACAATTGTAAAATATGAAAAACAGTGATTTTAAAAAATTCATAAAAAATAGTAAAATTTTCAAAAAATGTAAAATTTGGTCAATAAGCACATTTTAATATGGAGAACATGTTAAAACTTCAGATCGATTATTTGAACTTTGAAAAACAACAAAAGTGAATTGGTACATAGCATCAAGACTCAAGAACTACCATTTTGATCTTACCCAACCCATCTCTCTCTCTCTCTCTATTTATAAATATATATATATATATATATATAGAGTATGGCTAATGTGCTTCCTCTAGAACTTCGGTCTCGTGCTTCCGGGGGCATATCTTAGTGTTTGATATTCAAAAATAAATTCAAACCGTTAGATGTTCAATCTATATTAAAATGTGCTTGGAGACCAAATTTTACATTTTTTGGAATTTTTTTACTATTTATTAAGCCACTTTGAAAATTCCAGATCCGGGTGAACAGTAAAAACAGTCTGGACCATATGATCTGGAATTTTCAAAGTGGCTTAATAAATAGTAAAAAAATTCCAAAAAATGTAAAATTTGGTCTCCGAGTACATTTTAATATAGATTGAACATCTAACTGTTTGAATTTGTTGTTTGAACATCAAACACTAAGATATGCCTCCGGAAGCACGAGGCCGAAGTTCTAGAGGAAGCACATTAGCCATACTCTATATATATACAGAGTATGGCTAATTTGCTGCTGGCAGCATTTCGGCCAAGTGCTGCCAGCAGCAAATCTGCCATTCTGACGTTCAAACAATCAATCCGAACCGTTCAACATGTTCTAAATATTGAAATGTGCTTGGAGACCAAATTTTACATTTTTTGAAATTTTTTTACTATTTATTAAGCCACTTTGAAAATTCCAGATCATATGGTCCAGACTGTTTTTACTGTTCACCCGGATCTGGAATTTTCAAAGTGGCTTAATAAATAGTAAAAAAATTCCAAAAAATATAAAATTTGATCTCCAAGCACATTTCAATATTTAGAACATGTTAAACGGTTCGGATCGGTTGTTTGAACGTCAGAATGGCAGATTTGCTGCTAGCAGCACTTGGCCGAAATGCTGCCAGCAGCAAATTAGCCATACTCTATATATATGTATGTGTGTGAGTGTGTAAGAGTAGAACTAGGGTGTTCTTAAGCTCACCAAGCTTTTTTGTGAGCTGAATTCAAAAACTCATCAGATTGGTTTCAAGCGACGCATCTAAACATTAAAACTGATCTACTTCACGAGTGATGAGTTTAAATGTCAAATTTATAAATTTTCAAACTAATTTAATATAAAGTCAAGGGGTAAAAAAATGATGAAATGAACACATTAAAATTAACTTATAAACCATCTTTTTCTTACCGCTTGACTTTATACTAAATTAGTTCGAAAATTTATAAATTTGACATATAAACACATCACTCGTGAAGTGATCAGAGTGAAAATAACGATGATTTACGTAGGGTTTTGGCTTAGGTTTTGCATATTTTCTCACACTTATGTTTAATTAATTAGATAAAAAGGCTACTGTCACCCTTCTTTATGTTTTATTGTAGAAAACAGGTTTTGGGACTATTTTACACCAAATGGAGCTAGAATCGGGTCAATCGGATCAGCGACACTTATCGACGAAGTCTCTGTTACGGTCCGTATTGCCTGATATGGACCAGGCCTAGCACAGACCAGAAGATAGCGCTGGAAGCATTAAACCCTAACCGTCAAGGTCCTAATACGGACCGCATCAACTGATACGGTCTGTATCTGAAGGCGTCTCTTGGGGAATAACTGCCGACAGCTGTTTCCAGATCCGTTTCTTAGCCCCTACTCAACCTCCACACGTCCCTCCACTCCTATATAAAGCCCATGGGTAGAAGGAATAGTTATCTTTGTAATTAGGGTTAGATTTGATTAAAGAGAGAAGAGAGGAGTGCTTGTAACAATGCCGTTACGCGGCTAAGTTCATTTTCTTAGGGCTAGGCAGTAAATCTTGTTATTCTTGATGTTTTGATATATATATTTCTGTTGATTATGGTTTCTTGTTGTTGTATCAAAATGCTTTTGTGATTTATTATCTCTTCATCTAACTTCAATGATCTAGTTTGAGTCCGTTAGGGTAGTGACAGTACTTTAATGGTAAGAGAAACTATTTGTATGAATTAGCCTCGTTCAGATATATTAGGTTTATGTGAAGAAAACCTTAGCGGGGAAACCATAAACCAAACCAACAAAACGCGTACCAAATTCCATCACTTGCGTAAGGAAAATCGCAGTGATCTGTGTAGTAATTTGGAGTTTTTAGAGATCAGTCATTTGCGTAAGGAAACTCGCAGTGTCCTATGTAGAATCTCGATGAAAGATCTGTCATTCTTGCGTAACATAAATCGCAGTGACCTATGTGGTTATCTTTCATAAAACAATAACAGGAAATCAGACGCAACAGGAATATATTGTCAAGGCGGATTGAGTGGCAATGGTGTGCCGAAACCCTAGGAATTCTCATCTCTATCTTTATTTTAATTACTTTTAATTGCTTCCTAATTTACATTGATCACAACAACATCTCTCAATTTTCAGATTTCGTCTAGCCTTTCGAAAGATTGTGATTCGATCGCTCAAAGCATTGAACTAATATTTCCTGTTGATCGACCTCGAACATACTACTCGATAGGATTGTGCGTTTGCAGTCCGAACCGATAGCATTTCCGAGTTTATAAATATTAAAAGAAACATTGCTCTCTTTTGAGTGATCATGAAGTATATCAGTTTCAATGGTTTGAATGCAACATTTGAAAACAATTCAATAGATTTTTGAATTAAGCTCACAAAGAGACTTGGTGAGCTTAAGAACACCCTAGTTCTACTCTGTGTAAAGTACTCTAAGCTTAGATATCCAATAGCACAAGACAACAATGTACAATGAGTGTTATATGTTAATAGAAACAACGCTTACGCCTAAGGGCATTTCCACCAAAAAAAGAAAAGAAAAAAGAAAACAAAGTACAATGAGTACATTAATGACAATTTCAACAGAAAATGCTAAACATAATTAACTGTGGTACATTGGGAAGCAATAATATATAGTGGACAAACTTGGATACAAGAGAAAACCAAACAAAACGAAAACAGAAAAAGGAAAAAGAAAAAAAAACAATTAACAATATTACAGGCTTATTAAGTGCGATTATTAAAATAATCGAGCAGCTACTTAATTCTTCGGGTAGTGATATCCATAGATATTGTAGAATGTATCAACTACAGAAAGAATTAGCAGGATCACACCTGCGACGACCGAGATGCCCGCCCATGGGCTACTGAAGTAGTTATGTCGCAAGCTCGCCAATCTACGGTGCCAACGTGAGTCGTAGTATTTCTGCACATCCTTATACAAGCCAGAGAAACGATTTGTATTGTTGTCGATGAAACAAAAGTTACCAATATCATTGAAAAAAGTGGCGGCCATCTCATGGCTGCTCAGTGTGTTATAGATAACGCCGCATTTCTGAAGTAACTTCACATCCTTCTCTGTATCGATGAGTGCATCCATCAGTTTCATGTAGCAGCTAATAGATCGCATTTTGGGTAAGATGCAGTTCTCGAAGGCAACGAGATTTCTTAATAAGATTATCTGCCTTGAGTCAATCTTCAGGCGTGGCATCCGCATGATGCCTTTGGAAAAAGTAACATCCAAATGACCTTTATCTTTAAATTTCTCAAATTCTATACCTGCTATCTTGTGAAGTTCAGTTGCATTTGCTATGACCATAAGTGCATTGTTTGAAAGGTGGATTTCTGCCCAAGTGGATTTCTCATGCTCAGAAGAGTTAGAACGATATTCTATCTGCTCAGAAAGATCACTTTCTGCCTCAGAACGATATCTGTCAAAGACAGTTAGTTCCATAAACATCTGAGGTGACAAAGAGGATCTCCAATAAAGGTCGAGCAAATGAGCTGCTTTGCTACAAATGTCATCATGATTGATTCTCCATGGCATATCCAAACATATAAACGGTTCAAGGACAGTATTAAAACGGGGGAATGGTTGGTTGGACCTTACGGGGAAAAGCCATTCATACACCTCCATGATAAAAAAGAGGGGAATTTGATTTTCCAAGAGAAACAAGTCAGATCTTATCTCTTTTATGTGCACATCTAGGAAAGCCATGCTCTCCTGTACCTGTTGAGAGAGAGAGAGAATTGTTCGGATAATAAAGCAACTGTCAATAACTAGCATCCGAACAAATTCAACTTCATCACTATGGTCGAACTCTTCTTTATAGAAAGCACGAGCTTTCCTTGCCGAATCTATAAATTGGTCGAGAGACTCACCATCGATGCCCATTCCCCCCTGGCTAGATGGCTCGACAGGCACATAATAGACAGAATGGCGGCAGCGTGGGATGCCTGCTTCCAAAGGTCTGGGATGGTTTCTCTGTCTTCTCTGCTTCTCCCGAATTTCTGGTACGCACCGGAGTTTTAAATCTTCCATGCGTTTGAGGTTTTCTTGTCCATGGTAGTAGGGGCCAATAGAAACTAACTTGGGCTCAAAATAAGATTCTCTACCATATCTGATGTGCGCTGGGGCGCGGAAAATAGAATTCTTCGGCCAATGGGTTCTTTCCCCACTCTCAGTGGACTCTGCTGCGGCTGATGTTGCTTCGATCTCCATGTGCCCTGCGGCTGATATCTCTTCGATCTGCGGCTCATCTGTGGCAGATATCTGTTCCATCACCGGGTGAATTTGGAGAAAAACTGGATAGCCCTTTCTTTCCAAATGGACCTGTGTGCTCTTCAGCTGATGTCCTTTCGATCTGGTTTCTTTCCCAGCTCTCCGTTTGCTCTGTGGCCGATGTCCATTTGGAGTGAAAAGAGGATAAGATAGGATAGAGGGTATTTTGTCGGTATGTTTCATGTTTTGGTTTATTTTGTGTTTATGAGGGTTTATATATCAAAGTAGATCGGGCCGGATGCACGGTTTTTTTTTTTTTAATATATATTACTTCAAGAATATAATAGAACCTATTCTGTATTTTAATAAGAGGGAATTATATTATAATTTTTAATTTTAATAATTTTGAACATTCTTGGTAATATTAAAAAATAAAGTTTAAATTTAGAATTTGACATTATAAACATGATTTATATTATTCATAAATCATCTCTATAAAACATGATCAAATTTGATGTATGTTTCATCGTACATTAAGTAACTTGAAATTTTACCAATTGAAAATTAATGATACTTAAATTATAACAAATTAAATTGATAGGCCATTTATATGTCCAGCGACATAATTTTAAAATGTTTTTTTTTTATTTTTTTATTTTATTTAAATTATTTTTGTTAAATTCGTTGTCAAAATTGTTAAAATAATATTTGCCAAATGATTAATTCCTCCTCTTTTAACAATTCAGAAGTTCATAATTATGACGGTTTAGGAAATTCACATTCAGATTTTAGAATGAAAGGAATATAGAACTATTAATTTCGTAATTACAAACTAACTTTTAAGAAGAAATTTATTTTCTAATCTAAAACACAAGATTTTAACAATTTATCTAATATTCAAATTGTGATGTTACTGACTTTTTAGTCATTCTTTGAATAACATCCTACGGTAATGATCTGCTCTATATCTATTAAAATTTTAAAGATAAATTAAAAATATATCCTTCTTTTAATCTTTAGTTTAACCTGATTAGAGTAAGCAAACTAAAAAGAAGTAGGAAGGGATCAAAATATATAATGAAAGATATTTTATTCCAGAACTACATTCTGGAAAAAAATAGTGAAGAAAAATTTAGTTATAAATAATTAAATTGTATGATAACTAACCCATTCTGAATTTTTTTGTGCAATTCCTGGCTCAGGGATAAGCATTTATTTCAGAAAAGTTTTTATAATGCAGGGCTCTGTTGAAAACTATAGCTTCTCAGTTTTCTTAAGGCTCAATAATTAGGTCTTGCATGCCATTAGATTATTACAGTAAAGCCTACTAAAATCTCAGTAATTCAAAACCATATTCTTCAACAATCCCCATCGCTTTCGAATAATTAAGTTTGAAATGTACAAAAGAGACCAGAAAATAAAAAAAAAAGGTATACAAAATAACGAAGGAATAATTACTCTTTTCCTAGCAATATATATTCTGTCTCTTTGAACTAACGATCATTATTTGTTAAATTATATCAACCTGATCCAGCTCATATAATATATAATTTCATAATAATAAAATTAATAGCTCTGGAAATCTTAGGGAATTATTGATCAAATATATATATATATAACTTTGTAACAAGTAGTACAAGTGGCTGGTCGCTCAAGCAATGGATTTTCATGTCATCAATCAAAGCAAAAGCAATGGAACTAAAGATGAAACGTATGGTGCCCACATAGCACAAAGCAAAAGCAATGGAATAATTAAAGGATGAAACAAATGGGTGTCCACATAGCACAAAGCAAAAGAGAAATTTACAAAGCCATTATGCTCCACCACTTCCGAATAATAAAGCTTCAAATTTACCTCTGATAGCCGCTATCAGATTCTCAAAAAAAAAAAAAAAAGCTTCAAATTTACAAAAGAGAATCAAAATGAAACAAAAACGGTACATTAATTATTGTTCTTTGATCGTAGTGAAATACTCTTTGAAGTAACGAACATTAATTATTTGTATAAATTATAACAACCTGAGCTACTTTAATATATAATTTCATAATAATCAAAATAATAGCTCTGGAAATCTTACGGAATTAATGATCAAATTAAATATTATCATGACATCACTGTACTAAAAAACCCAGCCAAGAAAATGTTTGTAGATAGTAACAAATGACTAGTCCCTGAAGCAATGAATTTTCATATCATCAAAAAGGAATGAAACATATGCGTGTCCACATTGCATGCAATTATATATGTTCCACTTTTCACCAGTTACGACCAATTAAGCAAGCTTCAAATTTACAAAAGAGAAAAGGAAATCAAAAGAAAAAACAGAAAGAAAGGAATAAGTAATATTTGAAACAGCAAAATTACATCGAGTAGAGAAGTTGTCTGATGAAGATGGGTGGTCCCTATTAATAAAACAGGTAATATTTATTAATTGTTTAGCCTTAATTAGCCTTGATACTTTGTCTAGATTATGATTTAAGTATTGGGTTCTTAAACAAACAATTTGACAGTCGTATAACAAATACAAGCTTATTTAATCCTAACTAAACAATGGGGAATTTTTTATAATTAAGCAATAATAGATATAGTGACTATGATTATTTGCCTTTATAATGGAATTTCAAATTAATATATCTCGCCAATTGTCAACTTTGTAACAATAAATATATTCTTCAAAATATTTCGTTTATTTGCTTTCAAAATATTTATTTTAATTTTTTGTCTACTGCTTTTGGTGAGCAATAATTCCACTCTTCGATATTAACTACTTTCCAAGAACACTGCATCGGAAAAAAAAAATTATCCTATTTGATATGAAATTACAAATACAAATAGGTCCTTAAAACATACTTGTATAAATTTTGTTCAATATATAATTGGTTGTGAATGTTACTTCTTGAGTTGTACTCTAGCTCCGTAATGATAAATAATAATGATTACATGTTCTGTTTCTTGAGAATTTTTTATTTTAGAAATTATTATTAAATAATAAAGGTAAACAGAAAGATTTTTCGGGAGATTTTTTCAGATCCCAAGTAATTTTTTTTTTCTGAAAGAGTGGCTGATACTTTTTTTAAATATAAATTTTTGCTAAATCGTTTTGAAAGAGAAAGAGTGTTCGAATTTTTTTTGAAAGACTAGCTGAAATTTTTTAAAACAGCAAGAGTAGCTTGAATTTTTTCTAAAAAATAAACACTTTGGTTCCGGAAAAAATTCTTGCTCCATAATTTGGATCCGAATTTTTTTTTATTTAACAAAGCCCAGCACTCTTTCTGTTTTCCTTTATTTAACAATAATTTCTATGCCATAAAAAAAGTCCAGCACTCTTTCTGTTTTCCTTTATTTAACAATAATTTCTATAAATAAGAAATTCTCATGTTACATTGGTAATGCCATGCATAATATATACAATGATTTTTTTTTATTTTAAGAAATTACTATTTACTAATAAAGAGAAAAAGAAAGAATGCCAAGCTTGTTAATGGCCTAGATGGATCGGAAATTTAAATTTCGGATCCAAACTTTGTACCTGAATTCTTTTTGTAATCGCCACAACTTGACAAATATGTTTTCCAATGGCCACAAACAATCTCAGATGCAATCAAAACTTTGGATCCGAATCCGTCTACACAATTGAAAAAAAAAAAAACCAGCATTCTTTTTGTTTCCTATTCGGAACGGAAACAAATATGTTGTTATTAATTCCAATGGAATAACTGGAAATTCCGATCTCATCCATTCAAATTTTTACATACGTGAATTTCCATGAAGAAACTTTTTCATACAAGAATCTCAACGAAGATCAACGGTTGAGATCGAAATAACAGGTTCTGCAGATTTATTTCCATTCGGAACAACTGATCCACCACAACAACCACTAAAAAAGTAATTTTTTTTTTGGACTTCAACAATTTAGTTTTCAGACAGCCTGTGATAATTAAATTGTGTATTTTCATTGTTTTTAGAAGTCCAAAATACGTATTTAAGTTTATATTTTATCATCATGAGTAATGCTTTGGATATACATATATTCGAAAAATCTAGCTATGATAAATATATTTTAGAACTTCATTTTACATGTGATGCCCTCGAAGCTTTTAAAATTAAAAATTTCTAAGCATTAATTCATATACTTTTTGTATGTCCATTTTCAGAGAAAAAATAATTGAACTAATTATTATATCTCTGGTTTTGAAGAAAATTAAATGAGTACTACTTTTTGTATCTTATTAGAGTTCTTTCTTTTCCTTGTTTGGGCAAAAAGCTTCTGATATTTGTGCATTTACTTCAACAAAAGCTTGGGTTTCAATATAGATAGGTATATTATGATATTTGTGCATTACAAAAGAGAATATAAGAAATTAAAAAATGCAGTCAGATGTAGCATTTCTTTAGATACATCAGGACCACTCAATTATAGAATAGCTAAGGAGAGAGCTTAATCTAAGTACGCAAGGAGAGAGGTAAGAAATCGTCTAATAAGTTGGTTGCAATGTCTTTTATCCAATTTTTTTTCTCTTTTCTTTGAATAAGAGATTTTGTTATCTTTCAAGATGCTATTTGATTTTTGCTCTATCGATATTGGTATTTTATCACACCCTTGGGATCTCTAATTCTACTACAATATTTAAACGTCTGATTTTTTTAAGACACTTGACATTTATCTCGAGTAAATATGAAAGCATCAAAGCCCCTAACTCTTTATTCATTTATTGACAAGTATTTCAAGATGACGAGGAAAGTGAGATTCAAGAATTTAAGGATATTGGGTTGCAACTAGTTAAAAAATGTGATGGTTTGCCTCTTGCTATCAAAAGTATAGGTGGTGTGCTTTGCACAAAGCCAAAAACCAAAGTCGAATGGAAAGCTGTTCTAAAAAGCAATATGTGGTCAATTGTTGGGGTGTCAAGTATCCACAATGCATTCCATTTGAGCTATGAAGATCTTTCATCACCTTAGAAGCAATGCTTCATCTTTTGTTCCCTCTTTCCAGAAGATTTTGAGTTTGATAAAATAGACTTAATCCATCAATGGCTAGCAGAAGGATATCTGCAAGATAAGGTAGATTTCTGGGAGTTGGGAAATAAGTACTACACATAGTTACTGGTACGAAATCTTTTGAAAGATAATGACAAATTCTATAATCAACAACAATGCAAAATGCATGATCTTTTGTGGTCCTTTGCCCGCCAATTAGGAAAAGATGAGGACTGTGTATTAAGGGAGGAACATGTTTTAACCAGGCCTGATGGTTCACTGAAAATACGACGGTTATCTATAGAAGGAAATAAGGTGAATACTGAATTATTTAAAAAGGAAAATGGGTTGAGAACATTATGCTTCGTGATAAACCTGAAATTGCACTTGATTTTGTGTGTAAAACTTTTTCAAACCTCCGCATGTTAGATCTTAGGTGGTCCAATTTCTCAAGTCTACCTGATTCTTTGTGTGACCTCATGCATCTGAGTACTTGGATGTCAGTGGTTCAAAGATAAGTAATCTTCCGAATTCCATTGGAAATCTCAAATATCTAGTATATTTGGATCTTTTTGGGTGCAAAAAATTATTAGATGTCCCTCGTAGTATCATCAATCTACAAGAATTGAAATTGCTCAATACTTCCAATTCAGGAGTAAGGGGAATCCCAGCAGGCCTAAATAAACTAGAGAAGCTCGTTCAACTATTGGGATTCAGGCTAGACAAAAATAGTTTGGAAGGATTTAGTAGCATAGACAGCATTGAAGCTCTATCACAGCTAATTACTCTCTCTTTATCCAGTTTAGAGAATGTATCAGACAAGGAATAGCAAAAAGGGCTAACCTTCTAAACAAAGATCGTTTACAAAAGATATGGTTATTTTATAGCAAATTGAGCTCAGAAGAACAACTTTCCCAAACTAATGAAAAGAAGGTGACAACTAAGGATGTTTTAAATAAGCTTTGTCCTCCACCTTCTCTAGAAACTGTTGTAATTGTAAGTTATTTTGGCAGCCACCTTCCTAATTGGTTAAATTTGAGGGCTAACCTCCCAAACTTGAGATATCTTCATATCAAAAATTGTGCATGCTTTGAGGAGCTTGCATTGTTAGGCCAACTCCCCAATTTGAATTTTCTTCGAATAATAGGTGCATATTCAGTCTTGAGTGTGGGAGAAGAGTTCTTGTGGGGAGGCATCCAAAACAGAGATACGACAGCTGCAAGTTCTCATGCCAATAAGTCTGCATTTCCCAAATTGAGTGAACTAAACTTTACACTAATGGCCAATTGGAAAGAGTGGCAGTGGAATAAGGGACAAGTAGCCATGCCCAAGCTGAAAAAATTATTTATTAAAGATTGTCCCCAGTTGAGATCTCTTCCGGAGGGTCTTTTGCATCATGCTACTTCCTTGGAGTATCTAGAGATTAGCGATGCTCATAAGCTGATTACTGTAGAGAACCTCCCATCAATAAAAAAGATTCGTGTTTTTAGAAACCCAAACTTGGAGAGGATTTCAAATTTGCCCAGCATCTCATATATTCTAATTCAAGAATGCCTAAATCTTAAAGCTGTGAAGAATCTTAAAGCTTTACAAATGATGGAATTAGTTGATTTTAACATGGAAATTCTACCATATTACTTGAGGATGACAATGCCACAGAAGCTAAGAATCAGCTGTAGTGAGGAGTTGCTAGTGAAGATTGTAAGCCAAGGAGAAAGTGGTTCTGAGTGGAACAAATTCAAGCACATGCCCAAGGTAACTATCTACTCATCGGGTGAATCTTTCAGTGCTACTTACCAAAAAACACCATTCAGTTTCACCACCAATGTACGCACAAGCTCAGAGATGATGTGAGATGATGTGACAACAAGAGTAGAAGTTTGATCTTGCCATTACAATTTTTGTTCAGGTATATTATAATTCCTCCACTTGATATAACTAGCTTTATATTAATTATCATTTTTTTTTCAACTATCATGATCAGATTAAAATTATGTTTTTGACCTCCTGTTTTGTGACTCATGATTCCTGATTTTGAATACAGGTTCCTTCACTAGCTATAAACACGCGAGCAAAAACAACTTCAGGCTGGCTATCTCAAATAGGACCATGTCACAATGAACTGACCATTCATAACATGCAAATAATTAATATCTCCGCAAGCAAGGATACAGGTTTTGTACTCGTGCATTCTGATTTTATAATTAACCAACCGATAAACATTCAATAAGAAAACTGGGATATAGTTTTTTTTTTTTTTCTAACCACTTTAATTGGTAATTTTTCAATCCGTATCCATGCGAAACAATTATGGCACAAAGTTTCGAACTCACACGATATTGTTGGTTGGCACCATGTATTATATTGATATAGTGTTTAATTAAACTCTACATATTTTATGTTCTTCAGATGTTTCCTTTAATAACGCAGAAAACCCAAGGATATATTTTAGTTTAAAAATTTATCATGTGACTAGTAAATTTACCATTGAGCGGTACTCAACATGTAACAATGTTATTAGCACCATTTATTTAATTATAATTATTTTCATGCATGTTTTGCATTGAGGTATGTCATTTAAATTGGGATTATCTTGAGCTGTCTAATGCAGGTATCAAATTTCATCAAACAATAAAGTAGATATATATAGGACGAAGAAAGAAAAGAAAAGATTAATATTGGATTTAATGCATAATACATGAAAGTTTCAGTACTAAAAAGCTAATTCATATTTTCTTTCATTGCTTTGTAGATTTAGCAACTAAAGGTGCCAATGTCGAGATCTGCAAAAGAGCAGCGTTGTTGTAAAAATAAACCATTGGGAATGAGATTTCTGTAAAACGATGTTTTTTACCTTTGATTTTTTTATCTACTTTGGTTGTGCCTATTTGTTTTTGGTCATTTGGTTTGGGTTGTATTTTCCCATTAATTAATTCGGTTTTTTTTTTCTGTTTTTTTTTAATCCTTTGTATTTTAGGGGCTGCAAACCTTCGTGTTGACCCATTTTTGAAACATTTTATACTTCATTTTTATATTGTTTTGTCTATGTGAATGAGTTATATATAAATTTGAATCTAGCTAAAGTCTCACCAGCACATGTTGGAAATTTAAACAAAAATCCATATTTTATTTAGTATTTGAAAAAATAAATTAACTCGAGATGTGATATAATTATTAGGTTAATTCGGGAGGAAATTCAGAGCGAGCCAAATTACTTTTCTTTATTTTAATTTTATTTATGTTAATGTTTGGTGATTGGGCATTTAGGTTCGAGAAGAGAGGTGTGTGACAAGCTGAAATTGGAAAAAAAATAAAATAATAATAACGTAGTGAATGAGAACTTTTTTTCATTTCCATGAATTTACATAATTCTTGGCGCATCATATTTTTCCCGGAAAAATGACAGTGTGTGGCAAATAGTGAGGTGTGTAGAATAATGCATTCGCATGGGTTGAAGTAAGCTGTTTTACTCTTAATCAGTAAACGAAATCATATAAAATCCAACACAAAAATGATACCTTTTCTAGTCTCATTTGTTGTAGCAGGTACTAGACCATATCTAGTTCAAAAGATCAACATAATAGGTACGTTTGGATATAGAGGGAAGTTAGTGAGAATAGCATGCTAATTCAAATTTTGAATAGTCGTCACTAACCCAACAAAAAATTGGGTTAGCGGAATAGCACACTAATCCGAGCTAACTCAAGTATTGAGAATAGCTACTTTTTCACCCAAACGTAGAATAGTCGCTAACCCGAATTTGAAATAGTCACTAACCCAACTAACCCTGCTATTCCTTAGCACCCAAAAGCACCCAATACCTTGATCATGGCTTGGTACCTGAGAATTGAAGTAGGCATTGGCAGAAGTGAGAGAATTGTATGCTTTGCTGTCTTCAGAAACAAAGGGGAATTTTGTCGAACACATGGTGTGCATAAGCTGGTGTCAGCCTCTTTTTTATGGGTTATCAAATTCTCGCCACACCTAGCTATAACATTGCTGCACAAATGCACAATGGAGAAGATTAAAATTCCATGACATCAACCTAAAAATATGAGTGTAAATGAAACAGATACGAAGCGAACTATGCTATAACTATATCTGTGTCCCAAATTAATTGAGCGGATACAGAAACAAAAATACGAATAAGCAATGGTGAAATTCAAAAACAATTACTTGATGTCCATAAGAGCAGTCATCTTTGAAGGAGATCTAGAACAACACAAACCATCACAAAAAGAATAAAAAGGATAAGAAATAAGAAACATAGTGTTATCAGCACCCTCAGTAAATTAATCATGTTTCAACCCGCTGTTCTATGGAGCCCAGATATAAATATAATTGATCAAATTAGGAGTGCATCCCATGAGAGACATTTTAACAAACACCTTAACTGCAAATCCCAGCTGCCAACACATTTTGCAGTTAAGGTGTTTGCTAAAATGCTTCTCGTGGGACTGAAAGACTGAGAGGCGGCTGGAGCCAAGTAACACACGCCAAAACAAGGTCTACACTAACACTACTACTACTACCATACTAGTTATAGGGTTTAAGAGCAAGAGATGGTGATACTTCATTTACTTATTTGTGCAAGCAATTGATTTTGGGCTCCACGGCCTGTTTAAGCCCAAACAAAACCCGGCTTAGTTTAGCAGGCCGCTGCGCTATCAACTCGTAATTTTTCCCTAAAGACCTCATATTTTTTAAATTATATGAATATGGTCCTCTTAATATAAATTTTTTTTACAATGGATATGGGTTTTTTTTTTTTCAAATGAATCCAAATCAGATTTAATCGGTTATGCGGATGCTGGATATTTGTCTGATCCACATAATGGTCGATCTCAAACGGGCTATTTGTTTACATATGGTGGAACAGCTATTTCGTGGCGATCTATGAAACAAACTATAACAGCAACTTCTTCTAATCATGCAGAAATTTTAGCAATACATGAAGCAAGCCGAGAATGTATTTGGTTAAGATCTATGATTCAGCACATTCATCAGACATGTGGCTTGTCCTATGGAGAAATGATCCCAACGATCATATATGAATATAATACTGCATGTATTACTCAATTAAAGAAATGATACATTAAAGAAGATATAACAAAACATATTTCACCAAAATTCTTTTTCACACGTCTCCAAAAAAATAATACTATTAATGTTCAGCAAATCCGTTCAAGTGAGAATCTAGCAAATTTATTCACTAAGGCGCTCCCTACTATAATATTCGAAAAGCTAATTCGAAATATTAGAGTTCGCCGACTTACAGATCTTGATAGATGGTGTCATGAGGGGAGTTAATATATACTATATTTTTCTTAACCATGGTTTTTCCACTGAATTTTCCTGATAAGGTTATAGTTGCGTGTTAAAAAGAATAATGTACTCTTTTTTTCTTCACTAGATTTTTATCACATAAGATTTTTTCTAGTAGGGTTTTAATGAGACATATTCTTATGTAATGGACAATAAAGGGGAAGTGTTATGAATATAATTGATAGTCCATTTATTTTTGTAACTCCCAATATTAATCTTCATTCACTTCCCACTACCCCACAACCATTGGAATTCATATCCCACTACTATTTGCAATTCAATTTCTTATTTATTATTGTAATGACTTTTCATTTACAATTTGTGGCCTATAAATAGAGGCATTGTAATCTTGTATTGTACACATGAGAAATATATGAATAAAGAGATAGCCATTCTTTACATTCTCTTCATCTTGTTTATGTTTGTTTATCTTTACTTTATAACATTGTTATTGTTATTGTTATTATTATTATTATTATTATTATTATTATTATTTATCTTGGTTTTGTGACTCCAGTTGAGTTTCATTTCTAACTTACCTCAACTTGTTTGAGAGTAGGACTTGGTTGTTGTTGTTGGAAAATATGGCATCTCTAGTTGATGCACAAATTGAATATTGCCTCAGTGTGCATGATGATGCTGGATTGCATTTGCGCAACCATGTGTCAAACTTTAGTATGTCAGATCAGAGTGCAGAACACTAATATGATGTATATCCTTGACTGTGACGTTAGTTGCATTATGAGTTTCTTGTTTTGATAGTATTTTTGAGCTTTGTTTTATGTTTTCTATAATTCATACGATCACCGTGAAAATTTTATTAAATTGTCCTCAATCATAACGATTATTGAATATCAGAACCACATCTGTTACGATTTCTGTGAAAATTTCATCATAAAAAAATGCAGCATGGCCGCCAAATCGATACCATACATAAGGCGGGCTACAAGTTCCCATCCCCATGGACTGATGTAAAAATGATTAGCAAATATCACTATGATTAAACCCAGGGATAAAACTGCCATCAAAGTCTTCCATTTCGTAGTAGATATATGGACATATGGTTGGTTTGGAGATAACAAATGGCAAAGTATATCAAGGTACCAAGTATACTAGTTAATTCCTAGATTGTTTGCGATTAAATTTGCAGAGATTAAGATAAATTGTACTGGGAGTAAGAGAACTACTATAGCTGAGGTTATGATCTCTACTTTTTGCATGGCCATATATATATGATTCTTTTTTCCCTTAATTTTGATGGACTTTCTCATAGATGGAATGGGCCTTACCTTGAAAACAGAGATTATAGGTAAAACTAGGAACTAAGATATTATACCCACTTGTTGGGGAGAGTTTGAATTTTCTCTATTCAATTTCTTCTGGGTGGAATATATATATAGTTGGTGGATCTTTTACTTTTCGAACAGATATTAATTTATTTTTCTATCTTTTACTTTTCGAACAGATTAATTTAAGTCATGATTTAAGTTGTTTCAAACGAAGATGTTAAACATGTGTAAAATAGAGTAATGGGTCATGATTTTAGACAATTTATTTATTTCACACTTATTCTGCCTACAGGGTCCACTGTCATCGGAATGGGCCTTACTTTGAAAACAGAGATCATAGGTAAAACTAGAAACTAAGATATTATACCCACTTGTTGGGGAGAGTTTGAATTTTCTCTATTCAATTTCTTCTGGGTGGAATATATATATAGTTGGTGGATCTTTTACTTTTCGAACAGATATTAATTTATTTTTCTATCTTTTACTTTTCGAACAGATTAATTTAAGTCATGATTTAAGTTGTTTCAAACGAAGATGTTAAACATGTGTAAAATATAGTAATGGGTCATGATTTTAGACAATTTATTTATTTCACACTTATTCTGCCTACAGGGTCCACTGTCATCGGAATGGGCCTTACTTTGAAAACAGAGATCATAGGTAAAACTAGAAACTAAGATATTATACCCACTTGTTGGGGAGAGTTTGAATTTTCTCTATTCAATTTCTTCTGGATGGAATATACTTTTCGAACAGATATTATTTATTTTTCTATCATTTACTTTTCGAACAGATTAATTTAAATCATGATTTAAGTTGTTGCAAACGAAGATGTAAAACATGAGTAAAATAGAGTAAGCAATTTGGGTCATGATCTTAGACAATTTATTTACTTCACACTTATTCTGCCTACAGGGTCCACTGTGGGCAGAAATTTATTTCCAAATTACTCTCCTTCAAACAAATTAATGTAAATCATTACTTAAACAGTGAAACAAGGTGTAAAACAAAATAACTAAGATAAAGCAAGTATCATAATGCATGCCTTTTAATTAAATTGAAGTAGCAACCAAACGTAATCTACATCTAAATCAATTTACTAAATTCAACTGCAAATAGAGCTCATCCAATCCAAGGACGCTCACTCGAACTCGCAAAAAAATCCGAAAAATCAAGAAACAATTATTATTAGTAGTAGTTTTATATAATTATTTTCATTTTTGTTTATAATATAGTAATAATAATAATAATAATAATAATAATAATAATAATAATTATTATTATTATTATTATTATTATTATCTTTTGTAAGTCTACTGCACGTGGGGAATGATACGGACACCTTTTAATTGGGTACACACATATATTTGCGCTGAAAGTTCCAAGGGCAACGACAGAGAGCTTGACTGCTATGTTGTGACTTTTTTTTTTCTGAATCAGAAAATTATTTGTGGGACCCATATACATTAGAATTTTTTGGAAGAATTTTTTCATAATTATGGGACCCGCATACATTAAATTCTCCATGAATAGCCCCATAAAATTTAGGACAAGTATCCTGTCGAATATTATAAAAGATTCTCTTCACTTTACGGCTTGAGATTAACTCCCATCTACTTTGTAAAAGATTCTCTATTAAGGTACAGAGGAGAATTTGAATTCCAAAATTTATAAAGAGTAGAATCAAATTGTTGGTGAGAGTATCTCTGGCAAGTAGGCCAGACATGGTTAGTTCTTAGCTGGAAATTCATGGACTATTCTATTTTGAAAGAATTTGGTGCAGATTTTTTTAGAAACTTTAAATTATACATTTGAAAAGGATTAAGTTCCAAAACATTTTATTTTTTCTATATAACCTTCTATAATCCTTAAATTACTGTCCAGTCAGTCATTGATTCATTTGAACCCTCCTCTATGACATCTAAACTGGCTTTTACATACAAACAAATATTTTTCTTAACCCTCATTCTAATTAAATATAAATCTCTCTCCCTATCTCTCTCATGCTTAATCAATGGAACAATGGAGCAATAACAATGGTGCATGATTTGGAGCAATAAACAATGACTGGATAGTAATAAACAATGGAGCAGTAAACAATGGTACTCTCATGATTGGAGCAATAAACAATTGTACTCTCATGATTGGATAGTAATTTAAACAATGGAGCAATAAACAATTGTAAAATCTGAAAAACAGTTATTTTAAAAAATTCATAAAAAATTAAAATTTCCAAAAAATTAAAATTTTGTCAACAAGCACATTTTAATATGGAGAACATGTTGAGTACTTCAGATCGACTATTTGAACTTTGAAAAACAACAAAAGTGAATTGGTACGTAGCACCAAGACTCAAGAACTACCAAACAGTCGATTCAAACCGTTCAACATTTAATCTATAATAAAATGTGCTTAGAGACTAAATTTTATATTTTTTTGGAATTTTTTTACTATTTATTAAGCCAGTTTTAAAATCACTGTTTTCAATGATCTAGAAAATTTTCACTGTTTATTAAAATCAGTAATTTTAAAACTAGCTCAATAAATAGTAAAAAATTCCAAAAAATGTAAAATTTGGTCTCCAATCACATTTTAATATAGAGATCAAGTCTAACGTTTTGGATCGACTGTTTGGACTTTGAAAATTTAAAAAACCAATTGGTTGCACCACGGCTCCGGAACAAACGTTTTGATATTAGCCAACCTCTATATGTGTGTGTGTGTGTGTGTGTGTGTGTAAGAGTAGAACTAGGGTGTTCTTAAGCTCACCAAGCTTCTTTGTGAGCTGAACTCAAAAACCTATCATATTGGTTTCAAGCGACGCATCTAAATATTGAAACTGATCTACTTCACAAATGATGAGTTTAAATGTCAAGTTTATAAATTCTCGAACTATTTTAATATAAAGTCAAGCGGTAAAAAAATGATGACAATGAACACATTAAAATTAACTTATAAACCACATTTTTCTTACCGCTTGACTTTATACTAAATTAGTTCGAAATTTTTTATAAATTTGACATGTAAAAGCATCACTCGTGAAGTAGATCGGTTTCAATGGTTTGGATGCAACGTTTGAAGACAATTCAATAGATTTTTGAATTAAGCCACAAAGGGACTTGGTGAGCTTAAGAACACCCTAGTTCTACTCTATGTGTAAAGTACTCTAAGCATAGATATCCAATAGCACAAGACAACAATGTACAATGAGTGTTATATATATGTTAATAGAAACAACGCTTACGCCTAAGGGCATTTCCACCAAAAAAAGAAAAGAAAAAAGAAAACAAAGTACAATGAGTACTAATAATTACCTGTGGTACATTGGGAAGCAATAATATATAGTGGACAAACTTGGATACAAGAGAAAACCAAACAAAACGAAAACAGCAAAAGGAAAAAGAAAAAAAAACAATTAACAATATTACAGGCTTGTTAAGTGCGATTATTAAAATAATCGAGCAGCTACTTAATTCTTCGGGTAGTGATATCCATAGATATTGTAGAATGTATCAACTACAGAAAGAATTAGCAGGATCACACCTGCAACGACCGAGATGCCCGCCCATGGGCTACTGAAGTAGTTATGTCGCAAGCTCGCCAATCTACGGTGCCAACGTGAGTCGTAGTACTTCTGCACATCCTTATACAAGCCGGAGAAACGATTTGTATTGTCATCGGTGAAACAAAAGTCACCAATATCATTGAAGAAAGTGGCGGCCATCTCATGGCTGCTCAGTGTGTTATAGATAACGCCACAATTCTGAAGTAACTCCACATCCTTCTCTGAATTGATGAGTGCATCCATCAGTTTCATGTAACAGCTAATATTTCGCATTCTGGGTACGATGCAGTTCTCAAAGGCAATGAGATTTCTTAATAAGGTTTGCTGCCTTGAGTCAATCTTCAGGCATGGCATCCGCATGATGCCATTGGAAAAATTAACATCCAAATGACCTTTATCTTTAAATTTCTCAAATTCTATACCTGCCATTTGTTGAAGTTCAGTTGCATTCGCAATGACCATATGTGCATTATTTGAGAGGTCGATTTCAGAAGAGTTAGAAAGACCTTTCGTCTCAGAACGATATCTTTCAGAGGAAGTTAGTTTCATATCCATCTGTGGTGACAAGGAGTATCTCCAATAAAGGTCGAGCAAATGAGCTGCTTCGCTAGACTTGGCATCACCATTGATTCTCCATGGCATATCCAGGCATATAAACGGTTCAAGGACAGTATTAAACTGGGGTAATTTTTTGTCCTTGAAATTGCTTAAAAACCATTCATAGACCTCCTCGATAAAAAACAGGGGAATTTGATTATCCAGAAGAAGCAGGTCAGATCTTACCTCTTTTATGTGCACATCTAGGAAAGACATGCTCTGTGTCTGTTGAGAGAAAGCGAAAATTGTTCGGATAATAAAGCAACTGTCAAGAAATAGCATCTTAACAAATCGATCTTCATCAAGGTTTGACTCAAACTCTTCTTTATAGTAAGCTTGAGCTTTCCTTCCTGAAACACTAAATTGCCGAAGAAACTCGGCATCGATGCCCGTTTCCTTCTGCAGCGTTTCCTTCGGCATCGTTTCCTTCGGCATCAATGACCTTCCTGCTGGAGTGTTTATAGCATAAATGGACAAGTTGTCGAGAGGTCTGGGATGGTTTGTCCTTCTCCGAGAAATTCTCAGCATCTTCAGAATTTCTTGTATGCACCGGATTTTTAAATCTTGCATGCGTTTGAGGTTTTCTCGTCCATGATAGTACGGGCCAATAGAAACTAACTTGGGCTCAAAATTAGATGCTCTACTGGATCTGATGTGCTCTGGGACACGGAAAATAGAATTCTTCGGCCAATGGGTTGTTTCACCATTCTCCGTGGACTCTGCGTCTGATGTCTTTTCGACCAGCCAGTCCATTAGGAGTGAGAATGGACCCACGTGCTCTGCGGCTGATATCTCATCCATTGGCGGGTCCTTTGCGGCTGAGGTCCCTTCAATCTCCATGTACTCTGCCGCTGCAGCTGATGTCCCTTTGATCAGCGGGTGCATTTCGGAGTGAAAAGTGGACATAATAAAGGGTATTTTGTCGGTATGTTTCAGGTTTTGGTTTATTTTGTAGTTTCATAATCATACGGTTGGGTATGCGAGGGTTTATATAGAGGTGCGGCCAATAGAGGCAAGAGGGAAGTATCATGCATTGTGACCTTGATGGATAGAGATAAGAGGAAAGTAAAAGAGAATTTTTATCAAACCTTATTTTATCCAACTAATTTGTAGTTCCATAAAACTCTTATACAATTATTTATACAAAAATTTGTTACAAAGCATAAATTACTATCCAGAATTGACCACAGAATAACTTATTAGATTCCACTTTTACTCCTAAAAAGTTACTACCTTTTCTCCACAAAAGTCGCACCTTTCTTTTCAAAATTGGAATAGATAGCTGGACACAAAACCAATACAAAACCGGTTTGTTCCAGTTCTATTGCATGTCCGGTCTTAATAGCGAATTAAACCGTAAATTTGCCCAATTCCGGCTTAATTCGCTATTAATCTCTTATTTGCTTCATAAGTAATGGATTAAGGGAATTAATACATTGTCATTTGGCGTCATGATTGAACGTACAGTTGGCTTGTTTTTTAAAGAATTTTATATTTCGGAAACAGGAATTGGCAGTTGACTTTGAATTTGTACATGCAAGTTGTTGGTGTTCACATGCAATGCCAACTAATAGCCAGACATGCATCATTAATTACATTTAGAGTTTAGAGTTCAAATTTATAAATTTCTTTTAGCCTAACATCCTAAATGCATTATTAAATTTACGGTTTATGATTTAAATTTATGGCTTAAGGTTTAAATTTATTAATTTTATTCATTGCTTGGTATTGCTTTTGCAAAGTGATTCAACATGTGGCAAAACTTGAATGGATCTTTGAGGAAAGCTACACCACATATTATTAAAATAATTCAACTTCCTTTTAGATGAAAATTTAGTAAGTTTTGAAGGATAACTAATTTGTTAATTTTGACATTTATTAATGTTTTATCTCTATAAGTACATATATTGATCATATAATTAATACTTGTACTACTATTCTAACAAAAGCTATTCTCACATTTAAAAAATGTACATCTGGCATAATTTAGATAATTTTCATATTTCATAGAAAACAAATTAAAGTCTCAGTCTTGTGCTAGGTAATAGAAGTACCAGACTAATTAGAGGTTACCAGCAATATCAGACTTGTTATGATTTAAGACTCTGAACGTCTGTGGATCATTCAGACCTAAGAAATCATAATTTGAAGTATTTATATTTTAACCGAAATATAATCATTTCTATAACAGCCTAACTCGATAAAACTATATAAGAAAAAAGTGCTCAAAACATCAATGAAGATCAAAACAAAATTTTTGAATTAAGCACCACCGATGATATATACATATATATGTCATAAAAATAATTTCTCTCATTTGCTTCATAAGTGATAAAGGGAATTCATACATTGTCATTTTGCGTCATGATAGAGAGTTGTCTTGTTTTTTAAAGAATTCTTTTTTTTTTGGAAAGAGGGATTGACAGTTGACTTTTAATTTTTAGAAGCAAGTTGTTGCTTCATAAGTGATTAAGGGAATTCATACATTGTTATTATTATAGACAGTTGATCGACTTGTTTCCTTAATGAATTTTATTTTTCTGAAAAAGGGATTGACAGTTTTTTTTTAGTAAGAATTGGAGTTATGGTCTTATTTAATTTATTAATCGCAATTGGTTATATGGTGTTAAGGGCTTTGAGAAATAGCCCTTTGACGGATTTACAAATGGTTAAAGAAATGAAAAAAAGAAAAGAAAAAAATTATCAGGAGGAGATTATCTATAAAACAATAAAAATCAAATAGGCTTCATGTAACTTCTGGATTTGACAGTTGAGTTTGAATTTTTACATGAAAGTTGTTGCATTTTTTTATTAAAAGAAATTTTTTGCATAATTGAAACATTTATTGGGCTCGTAAGTCATTAATTATTACAAACTTCACATGCAATGCCAATTAATAGCTTGACATGCATCATTGAAGTTAGAGCTTAGTGTTTAATCTATTAATTTCTTTTAACCTAATATCATCTTCGTGCATTATTAAATTTAGGGTTTAGGGTGTAAATTTATTAAATTTATTCTTCGCTTGTATTGCTTTTGCAAAGTGATTCAACACGTGGCAAAACTTGACTGGATCTTTGAGGAAACTTTGGTAAGTTTTGAAGGATGACTAATTTATTAATTTTGACATATATTAACTATTTTTTCTTAGAGTGGGACTACGATAATATGCATATCACTGATCGACCTGTGCTATGGGTTCATATCTTTATATTTAAAGTTCAAATAGCTGAACCGTTAAACATGATTTTCAGAGTAAAGCTAGTGTGTGCAATGCTCACCAAGAGGACTTGGTGACTATAACTCCAAAATCTATCTAATTGCCTTCAAACGATGAATCCAAACAAAATTTAGAAAATTTTGAATTTATTTAGTATAAAGTCAATTGGTAAAAAAAATTAAGTTTTGTAAGGTATTTTAATACATTCATTTTTCTTTATTTTTTTACTGCTTGACTTTGTACTAAATAAATTCGAAAATTTTAAAATTTTACATGTACGTAGAAGCATCACTCTTAGCAGAGGGCGGATACATTGATTCATCGAATATGGAGTGCCTCGCAGCAGAGGGCGCGACAACAGTGCCAAAACATTATGGAATTGAGGTAGTCTTTGGTGGACTATGGATACAGCCAAGGCAGCTGCTTGGATGAGAAGATACGACATGATGGAAATTTATGGTTAAAATTCTGCTAGCTAAGTATGATGCAAAGAGAAATGAGAGAGGATGTGGTTTGGGTGCAGCTAGATAGTATTACATTCATACTTGGGGCAGGGTATAAGAGTAGGATTAAAATGCACCGTTGGTTTTGTACTCTAATCATGCTCTTCATTCTTATTTTTATTTTCAAAGTCCGAACAGTCGATTAAAACCGTTCATCATGATCTTTGTATTAAAATGTGCTTGAAAACCAAATTTTATTTTTTTGAAAATTTTTACTAATTTTTTAGATAGATACAAAATCACTGTTTTCAGAAGATTTTGGACCATCCAAAACAGTGATTTTGTACCTATCTAAAAAAATAATAAAAAAATTTCAAAAAATATAAAATTTTGTCTCCAAGCACATTTTAATATGATGATCATATTGAGAGGTTCGGATCGATTGTTCGAACATTGAAAATGGGAAAAAAGACGTGGAGCATGATTGGAGCACAAAACCAATGGTGCATTTTAATCCTACTCAGGGTATAAAGTGAAATTCAAAAAAAAAAATTGATATAATGTAAACTTCATTTTATTAATATATTTTGTATATAACTTAGCAGTCTCTGCAAAGGTTTCGGAAAAAGACACAACTTTGCCTCTAAATCTCAATTTTAAAAATTCAAATAGTCATTTTGACCAATCATACATATGTGGTGACGCTCGTTTGCTAAAACACAATTATTTTTTTTAATAAATATTACAATTAAAAAACTTTTAAAACTGTTTTTCTCCCACCTCATATATATGGGATGACGCTAGTTAGGTTAGAAATTTCTCACAATCAATTCTGACCAAGTACAAGATAAATTTAGCTCACATGTTAAGAGAATAGACTTAGCTCACATGCTCACATGCTCACATGCTCACATGTTTAAACACAATTAGAATGTAAACATGTTGAATTCCAAAAGAGCATAAATTTAGCTCACATGTTAACAGAGATTTCTCTCATCATTAGTTATGGCTTAGTAAATATGTACTAGAGTGCTTTTGATAAATTGGCGACAAATGTCTATCAAATTTTAATTACCAAGCTACATTAAAAGAATAGTTAACATCAAAGTCGAAATATACAAACTACAAATAAGAATAATTAGCAGAAAAGTTGAAATATACAAACTAAAAATAAGAATAAAATGATGGTTTCTCTAACTAAAAAAAAATGAGTAAGATGATGGAGAAAACTGAAGTTGTTCCTTCTCTATTTACCTCGAAAGCATGGATGGTTGATTTAGGTCATTTTGAATGGATTTGGTAACATTTACAATGATTGCTTTAGTGAGGCTAGTCTGAATGAAATTGATTTTTGTTCGTTTGGATCATGAAATTGATAGCACCAAAATTATACCACAGTAGCATTATTTTTTTCTTTTATAAGAGATTATCCCTGCACGGCAGTACATAGCAGAAATAAACAATTTGTACTTATTCAAAAGGCCCATGGGTTTTTAAGCCCACATGAACAATCAATTCCCTATCTCAAGGTAAATCACAAAAAATAGCCCTTTTTGTCCCTAGGGAAGATATGGGCCGACTCAAAATGTTTTTGTCACCCAGTAAGAAACCAAGGTTGTAGCAATCCTGAAAAGGAAAAAAAAAAGGACTATTCGAAAAAAAATTGACTATCAACTTAATAATTTTTAAGCGGGCAAGAATTTTAGGGGGAAAAAAAGTATAAAAAAATACAAAATCAATGAAAGTGAGTCCCCATAAGCAAAAGAGGATTCAATCCATTTATTACAAATCATTCAGTAAATTGAGCAGTAAATTCATTTCTGTCAAGGGTGTACCAGCGGACTCCTAAATGACCCTTGTGGGACTCCTAAAAAAGTTCAGTGATATAAAATCTAAATATTCATGAGATCATAATAAAATTATAAACCTGATTTGATTTATTGCATATGTCTAATTCCTTTTAAGGTCAGGGCAGCCGCAACCCAAAACACGCACATAACAAGGCCCAGACGGAATGAACGCATCTGGGAGAACACAAAGCAAATTACATTTTTTTATCTCCAACACTGTAAGTGAAGAAATGGTTCGCTGATTGATAGGTGGCTTTTCATGAGAGGAATCACAAAAGGACTTGGTAGACTCGACCAAGTGCAGTCCATCCATCGTTAATGATTTCAGGGCTTTACAAGAATAAATATTCAGTGTAGACAACATATCAAGATTCCCTAATCCGGTAATCGACTCCAGATGGTCACAGAAATAAATCACCAATTCTTCAAGCTGGGAGGGCAGCAATACTCAATCTTGAGGTGCTTGAGAGTGTGAAGATTGCCGAATGGAAGAGATTGAATCTTGTCACAATATTTTAACGAGACTTTTTGAATTGACTGCAAGGAAAATGGATCCATCATCCATCCTGGTAGCGTGGTAGAAGGATAATCACTTATTTCAAGTTTCTTGAGGTTAGGATGTGGTTGGAGGCATTCTAACAAGGAAAAATCTACATCATTTGCACCAACTAACTCATCATCACAAGCTTCTAGTCTGAGTCTTAAACTCAGGTCTGGAAGAAAATAGCAATCTGGATCATGATCCCAGCATAAATCTAAAGCTTCAAGTTTGCACTTATTTCTCAGGTTAGCACGCTGGGCATCTACTAAATTACTCTTCTCTAATCCTTCAATAGAGAGTCTTCCTTCAAGGGCCTTCATATCCTTTAACCAAGCTATATTTCTAACTCTCAACCCTGCTTCCATTTTCTTTATTGCCGGAAAACTAACAAGACCATGAGGGACATAACCTAGATCACCAACAGAGGAGAAGTTAAGATCCTCTAAATTACTCAGACAGCCTATTGTATTAGGCAGTGCTAGAGTCTCTTGAGAAAAAGATGTTAATTCATGAAGGTTATGGAGATTTCTGAGATCTAAAGGAGCTTCCTCTAAATGATTGAGATCTAAAGGAACTTCCTCTAAATGATCACATTTAATTACTAATCTCAACAAGTTACCAAGTGAACATAGTGATATTGGTAGCTTCTTAATGTGGTAGGATTGAATATTTAGAAATTGTAAGTTAGCTAGGTCACCAATATTTTCAGGTAGATATTTAAGGTGATAGCAATCAAGATTTAATGTTTGCAGGTTGTAAAGGAGGCCAATAGATAATGGCAATGTTTGATGTGAAGAAGTAATACCAAGATAGGTAAGATGTTTCAACTCGGGTATGAAGTCTGGAATCTCATTGAAATTCCCTTCCAATTCCAATACCCTGAGTGCTTCAAATTTAGTGAGGTTAGACAACCTATTGTATTGGTGCCCCAAATATGCACTGCAACCGCTCAAATCCACAGAAAGAGTTCTTAAACCCTTCAGATTTTGTTGGGGATTTTGATTTACATATCTCATGAAACCTCTTGCATATAGATGGTATGTTTCTTGCGGAACATTTTTCTCTTCAATATCACGTGGCCAATTGATCTCCACCGAATAATGTTCATTCTCGGAATTAAGTCGAGCAAGGTCATGAATTATATCATGCATCTTACAACATTCGAAATGTTGACCACTTGAAAAATCATCTAGAAAGGACCTTTGTATTAACTCCTCATAATATTCAACACCAATTTCTGTAATTTTTCTTTTGCCCCTGGACTCAATGTATCCATTAGAAATCCATAACTCTATCAAATTCATCTTTTTTAGGATGTAATCTTTTCGGTACATTGAGCAAAACAAAAAACACGGCTTCAGGTAGGGAGGTAGATGAGCATTTCCAAAATCTCTCTCCAACATTCTTCATATGGTTCATGCCTAAGGAGGCTTGCAATGGACTTCACGGCCAATGGCAATCCACCACACTTTCTCATAATATCCCTTCCCATATCTATCAAGTGTGTTGGCACAGTGTCACTTATACCACTAAATGCATAATGCTGAAACAACTGCCAACACGAATTTTGTGGCAAGTTACTTGGCCTAAAAAGCATTGTTGTTTGCATGACCTTGGCAACTTTATTATTTCTTGTTGTCACGAGAATTCTGACCAGCTTTGCTTTTCTAAAAGGAATGCAAAACAACTCCCAAAGACTTTGATTCTCGTTCCACACATCATCTAAAACAAGTAGTATTGTTTTTCCCTTAACAGTTTCTTCAAGCTTCATTTGTAATGAGCTCACCTCATTCAAACCGTAATTGATTTTGGAGACTGATTCAATGATTGCTTTAGTGAGTCTCCCAACCTCAAATTCTTGAGAGACACATACCCACCCAAATAAATCAAAGCATCCGGAAACCCTTCCATCATTGTAGACAAGTTGGGCAATTGTGGTTTTTCCGAGGCCACCTTTGCCAACAATTGAAATGACCGAAAATGACTTTTCTTTTTCTTTTTCAGATAGTAAGAAATCGACGACCTCAGTTATTTCAGCATCTCTGCCAAATATGCTCGCCTCATCCACCATGTGACTCGTTCGGGGCAGTAAAATTCTGTTGTTTGAACGCCTCACCCCATCACTCTCTTTTAATTGGAGAGCCTCACGATCCTTTGCTATTTCTTCAAATCGACTTCTTATTTTGTTAAGCCGATCTACCATGCCATCAAAAATTGGAACAATGTACTGTCGAAAAATGTATTACATGAGTAAATCAAATTTGTACGAAATTAAGTTACTCTAGTTGCTCTTTTTATAAAAACTAATTGCTTTAATTCAATTGCACGATATCTATTATCTTATATATTTAGATGAAATATGTTGTTATCAATATGAAAGCATAGACTAACCAGCATATCATTGTTATTTCTCTTATGTTGCAATTCTATAAAGGATAAATTTCGCAGGATGTCTCTAAACTTTATCCTTTGTCACGAATTGGTCATCAATTTGATTTATCCCAATATTGCTATTGACCTTTTCATTTGTTCCAATCAAATAAGTTTGTTTACTTTTTTCATCCAAAATATTAATGAAAATGCTCATCCATCTTGATGTCACTTTATATTTTGTTATTATTTTGGACAGAAAAAATAACAAAGTGACTTGATTGGAGAAAATAAAAGATTCAATGGTTACATAGAAACAAATTAAACTTGAGTAACTGATTCGTGACAAATTAAGTTTATGACCTCCGACGAAATCTATCCTTCTATAAATAAGTTCATTATTAGACGCTCTCACATTAAAAAAAAATGAATTAAGATATACTTCATGCCAATCCAGCAAAAGAAAGAAAGAATAGAAATTCAAGCATCGTCCATTTGCTTTTATGCCACATAACCCCCCCCAAAAAAAAAATAGCACTAGTAAGATTCTTTTAATTTCTATACGCACAAGGCACTAACCTCCATCTGCTTTCTTTTGTGAGAACTGGAAGCCTCACAAGCCTTTCTCGCCTCTACTTGGACACGTGCAACCTCGTACCGGTACTCGCTGAGAACATCCTCAGCATCATAAGCGACCTTCTTAAGCTCCTTGAGCCAGAGTTTGACAGAGCGGTCTCTGATCTCCCTCTCCTCTGCATCGTACAGTGTGGCCTTGATCCACTTCAGAGTTCGCATTAGCCTCTCAAGATCCTCCTCAACAGCACGAGCACGCCTATTTTGTGAGTTATTAGAATTTGAAGGAGCTTGTGCAGAGGATGTAATTGAGGGGAGCAAATTAGTGGCTAGAGAGAGCAGAGAGGTTATCAAATTCCCTGCCATTTTGGTTTGTAGAGATCTCAATTGTAAAGAGGTGTTGAGATCTGAGGGAGAAGGTAAGCTCTTTGGTGTGGCGTGTAGGAGACTTGACACTATACTAGTCAAATGATAAGAGTAGGTGGATTACTTTAGGTGGAGTAGGGTCACTATGTCTATAGGTTGGTACCTTGGGCCTTCCTGTTTCTAATAAGAGAAATTTGTATTCATAGAAATTATTAAAAAAATGAGAGAGGGGAAGCGAAAGAGTACTCCAGGTTTTAGACCTATAGAAAGATCGGAGGTATTTTTTCTAGTCCAAAGTTTGGACGCAGGGGCGGAACCAAGGCCTGGGCCAGCCTGGGCCTTGGCCCCCCCTAGGCCCAGAAGAGATGCACCCCCCTTTAATAAAAAAAAAAATTGGCACCCCTCTCCGCACCGCCTCTGGCACCCCGCACGGCCGCACCCCGCTTGTCTTCCTCTCCGACTCCGAGACTCCGACCCACTGAAGCCGCTTGTCTTCCTCTCCGAGACTCCCACGGTCCCACCCACTGAAGCCCCGTCTTCCTCTTCCGCAGTTCCGCCCACCCACTGCCATTCTTGCGGTACTGGCTGTGCTTGTTGCCTTGTTGGTACCGTACTGCCTTGTTGCCTTGTTGGTACCGAATTTGAGATGTTCTGTGTGCTTGCACTGGTACCGAATTTGCCTTGTTGCCTTGTTGGTACCGAATTTGCCTTAATGCTTTTCAAGTCAATTCATGTTCAAGTGGAACCATCTCGAAACCTGTATGCAATATAGGGGTCTGCTTAAGATTCATACAATCTTAAGTTAAACAGTCTAGATCTAACCTGACCTCAGGTGAGGTACCTCACCTGATATCTGTGATTATGTCTTGAAGCGCAGGTCTTAAATCTAGTTTAATTAGCACATATTGGTCTCAAAGTCACTAGACAAGATTTATTTTTACATTTAAAATAATTTTGCCATTTTTTACAAAAAAAAAAAGCAATTAAGTTCGTCTGAAAATATATCATTGCCATAATTCTGATGATTCAATTCAAGCATTTAATTAGCACCTCTCAATTCATGCATTAGTTTGTTCCTATTTTCAGGTTTACTGGTAAATTTAATATAAATAACTGTGTTGCTCAACTTAAATACATCTCATTTTAGCCACTTAACTTTAATTTTTATCCAAATTAAATGATTTATCAGGGCTATGCCCTTCTTTTGTTTGCTGGCCCTGCTGGTAGGTACTGTTAGGGTGCTGTACCAGTCGGTACCAGTCTAGTGAAACCACTGGTACCGAATTTGAATTGACAGAACCTTGGTGAAAATTTTGGAAATTTTGGAAACTAGTTAGGCCCCCCCTACCGATCATTCCTGGTTCCGCCACTGTTTGGACGGAAAAAAGTAGCAGCAGTCCAAAGCTCATTTTTTTTTTTTTTCGTTTTGTCTGGTTGCAAGAGATTTTTTGTGGCTGTCCCAAACATTGTCATAAAACGAGTGGGACCCACCATTTATTTAATTTTTATTCATAGAATTATGTGGCTCTTTCTCCCTTTTTTTCTCAAAAACCTAGCAGGTACCCACTCTGACATAAAAGTAAAATCTCTTGCAATAGAAGATCTTTTGTAACATCAGGTTTGAATCGGTACCAATTTTTCTGGTTCAAACTTTGGACCAGAAAAAATGTCTCCGATTTTTCTACTGGTCTTAAATCTGGAGTACTCTTTATCTTTCATCTTTTATTTTTTAAATAAAAAAATCTCTTTTAAAATCTGAATCGTTTGTGCCCATATGCATTGGAATCTTGGGGCACGTGTCGCTTGGCAGCGAAAGTGGGGCTTTGAATTTCTGTGGCACAAACTTTACAAATTGTACGCTGCATGAATTATTTCTGAGATTACTCTCCCTCTCTGTATGCACTTGACTTCTGCTGAAAAACATTGAACTTGAAAATTAATTAACAATTAGCAGAAATTAGTTCAATTCACACTAAATTGCTCAAAGTTAGTTCATTATTTTTAGAAGAAATGATTTCCGGTTTCAACATTAAATTAGCATTTCGTAATAATTAATTTACATGTCTAGAGGCGGATCTACCTTTGGTAAATGGGGATAAACTGACCCCCGTTTATTTTAAAAGTGGGTGCTTAGACATGATTTTACTATATAGTTTAAAGTTAAATGCTATGAATACTGTAAAATTAATGTCACACCCCGTGACAACTTAATCCGCTAAGCGTTAGCATACTACACACATCATCAATAAAAAAATAATATACTGCCACAAATCTATATATAAACCACACATAATGTATTTTGATACAAAGGACATAAATGGACACGGCTATTATATAAATGTCCTATAGCCATGTTCATTCTATGTATTCAAACAAACAAAATAAACAATTTACTAAGTGGCAATATAATAATTATCCTCGCTTTGTCTTTCCATTTTACTCCTCACCTTGTCTAACCACGTTGTCTTCGTCACCTGGAACCCACATAAATAAAGTGGTACGGATGAGAGCTCGAATCTTTGTGAAATTAACATTTAGATATCAAATGTACATTTCTCATTCAAGTTTAATTTATGAAATCTATCCAAGGATGCACCAATTTAGTTATTTATTCAAAAACATATATTTTTCCTTTTCATTTCACATTTCCTTTGCCTCACTAGGCGGTGCATCCAGCTTTCCGCTAGGTCTTGGCTATCTCACTAGGCGGTGCATCCAGCTTTCCGCTAGGTATCAACCCGTGACAGGACCGCTTTCGCCTATAGTCACGTTAACGAGGAGTCTAGTCGAACACCGGACCCAATGTATACATCCCGATATGTAAACATATCAGCCCCTGTTCACTGATCGTATCCTATCCTTTTCCAATCACATATATTATGTTCATTTCCAAAATCCATTTCAATAACATTTATGGCATCTTTCCTTAGATTTCCACACGCACCATCCATCACATAACAATAAATATAAATATTTAACCAAAACGGTAAAGTAATTTAACAACTATCCGGGATAAGTACACCGCACCTTGAATTTCGTAGGTTCCTCGAGCGTACTCTTCACATTCGTCACGTTCCTCAATCTCTAGACTCGAACCTAATTTATTTAATTCAAACTTTAATTAATATAGTTTCTAACTAATAAATGTTTTATTGTTTAATTATTTGCAAATAAATGATCATAAATTTAAATTCATTGAAATACTAAATTAGAAATTTAATAAATAACCAAAATCTGGATATTTTTAAAGAAGAGAGATACGTAATGATAAAATCTTAATGAGTGAGGCTACGGTGCTATGCATAGCACCAATTGGGTCCGTGCTACGGCTCAAAATTTGACTTTTCAAAATTCTAACGGTCGATCCGAACCGTTCAACATGATTATAAAATGAATATGTACTTGCAAACCAAATTTTACATTTTTTCGAACTTTTTTACTATTTTTTTAGATAGGCAGTTTTTGGATGGTCCAGAATGTTCAGATCAAGTGATTTTCGAAAAAATAGTAAAATAATTTGAAAAAATGTAAAATTTGGTTTTCAAGTACATATTCATTTTATAATCATGTTGAACGGTTCGGATCGACCGTTAGGATTTTGAAAAGTCAAATTTTGAGCCGTAGCACGGACCCAATTGAGTGCTATGCATAGCACCGTAGCCTCACTCAATCTTAATTAACTATAAAATAAGTTTGTATGCTTAGGATATAACAGAGACTATATTTGATAAGTGAAAAGTTGATATAATATTAAAGTGATTATGATAAAAACGCAAGAGAATAAATAAGTAATGGATATGGTCTATTACAGTAAAGTAATGACAAAAATGATAAGGATGAAATACGTGTAGAAATTAAAACTAGAGTATATGATAATTAACGGAGAAAACAAATTAGATATACCTAGGAAAGAGAGAGATACAGCAGCAGCGGAATTGAAGGGGTTTTAAAACAGAGAACAGAGAGAGATAATGGTTTAAGATTCTTTTCACAGAACAGGCAAAAGGGGTGCGTTGATGAGAGAATAGAGAAGGGAGAAATATATCAGGTATTTAAAAGGGAAGGGTTTTTCTATTAATTAAGGAATAAGTACATACAGGTGGGCGTGAAGAGATGGTGAGGCGCGAAGAGCTAGGTTTACGTGGTTTGAGCAGGGAGGAGGTTATGGGCTGAAAGTTAATTAAGGAAATATGGGCTTTAGAAAATTAATTAATTAGATTGGGCTGAAGGTAAATTATGAAAATATGGAGTGCAGAAAATTAATTGGACTAAGGTCTCTTTTGGTCTACTATTTCATTTAATTAATATAATTAAATATAGTTTAAGTTGTACCTTAATTTGAATTTACGTGGCGTTACACAATGTGTTTGGGAATTTCAACGATTTCGAAAATTATTAAACGCTCTCTCTTTTATGGACATGGACAGATACTAATTTGGCAGAAAAGAAAAGCACTTGAAAACCAACTGTAATCCATGAAATGGAAGCTTCGAAAAAGCAGAGGGCGTACCGGTCAATCCTGCTCCTTTGCTTCTGGAGGAGCCTCAAGTTGTCTTCCTCGATGTGGTTGATCAGGCTGTCGATGAAATGACGCCTCTCCACCGCTCCCAACAGCCCTACATCTACCGGCACCCACCCCTGCTTGTTTCCCTTTCCCTCTGCCTCTCCCTCTCCAATGCTACTTTCCATTTCTGAACTACACTTTTTATAGCTTAATTTATAACAAAATGCAGGGGAACAGGCCCTCTATCTTTATAACTACACTGTCATTTTTACTTATTATATTTTTAATTTAAATTTTTCTTGGTCAATGCTCCAAATTATGATTGTGTGATGAGCATGATAATGCCAAAGTGATGGGAAGGATAGGCCATACTCTATGTATTTATTTATTTGCTTATACGATTATGATATGACTAACCATGATTACCAGTTCCTTACCGAATCTACGTCTCATAAGCGCCTGGTCAATCCTCACCTTTTTAGGAGGATAAATTTATTGAACATATGATTTGAGTAATTTTATTTGAAATTTTGAAGGGATTTACATCAAATGAAGTCAATGCTTGATGCTGCTCGTAATTTAAGCAAGAAAAAGATAAATCATTGAGATACATGGCCGGGAGCTAGAGGAAGGCATAAGAATCAGAGAGCCATGCAACAAAGTATCTTGGAAGTTGTTTGAGGTAAACAATATGTGAAAAGTTAATTTTCTATTCTATTTAGTTATTACAAGTTTCACATTACTAATATATCCTTTTTTAATACGCAATTCAGTGCTCACAGCTAGCAGTCTAAATCTTGGGAGTGTGGCTATTATGTCATGAAGCACATGCATGACCTAATCTCACAATTTCTGACTTCTTTTCCATAGATATATATTTCATAAGCATGACTAAATGTTGAAAAATAAATACGTTACAAATTAACCGTTAATTCTTAATTCATGCAGTGTAATTTCGACGTCGTATTTGTATGTGGGCTATTTTTTTCTTGGAGGAAGTGTGTAAAAAATAAAATTATCGCAGATTTTATTGGAAGTACAGTTTGTTAATTAATTGTACATTTTACTGTAAGTAAAATTATTTTAATTATTATATATATATATGACATGGGCTAACTTGCTTTGGAAATTAAAGAGGGTGTTTTACTTCCCTTCATATCTTCATTTTCAAAGTTCAAATAGTCAATTCAAACCTTCACTACAGCAAAACGGAGCTTCAGCGACCGGTGGTGACGCCGGTCGCTGATTTTCAGTTTCTCTCCAAAAATAAAGATTTCCAGTCAAATTCCGGCGACCAACTGTATCAGCGACCGGTATCAGCGACCGGCGACTGCACCGGTCGCTGAAATTTTTTTTTTTTTTTTTTCGCTGAAAAAAAGCGCGGCTGCTGAAAAATGAAACGCGCGCCTTTATCAAAACGCCAAAATCAGTCCATCTCCGCCAAAATCAAAACCCTTCCCCAAATTTCATCTTTTGGAACCCCGACCCCCCTGCGCCGCCCGACCCCCGCTGGAACCCCGACCCCGATCAAAACGCGACAGCCCGACCCCCCTGCGCCGCCCGACCCCCTGCGCATGTGAAGCAACAGTTATAATTCGACATGTACACCTCTCCAAGCCTTCACTTGTTGCGGGATTGCAATTTATTTGGGAGCGGCCGGTTAGGGTTTCTCTCTCCCCGCTAGGCGCGATCTTTTATCTAAAGATCCTGCGATTATTTACGAGTTGCGGCGAGGGTTCTTCACTTCTTTTGCTGTTACTCCCTCACCAGGTCTTTCTTTCTTTCTTTTTAATGACTACTCGCTTTGTTTGTTCAGTTCTAAATTTTCGATCATACTAGGCACCGAGGCGATACCCTTCAGTTTTTTTCTTCTTCCATTATTATAGATTTCCAAGTGTTATTGGAATTTGGTGGCTGTAGGATTTCTGGTTTTCTATTCACTTTCTGATTATCTATCTATTTCTTTCTTCTTGCACTTCACCACGCAATGGTCAAAATTGGGGGAAATAACCCCCTTTTTGGTGGGATTTAGAAGGACACGAATTTTTGTTATTTTGGGGGAATGTAAGGTCGATTTTTTGGTTTTGTTTTTCTCAGCTTTGGTTTTCTCCTGTGTCATTTCAGGTGTACCAGTACACTTGAGCTGAAGTTTCCATACACAAATCAGAATTTAAAATTATGGCAGCCACTGAAGCTGCCACTGATGCATCGGGCCCGCGTTTTGCACCTGACGACCCAACTCTACCAGAGCCATGGAAAGGACTGATAGATGGCAATACTGGTATGTTGTACTACTGGAACCAGGAGACAAACGTAACTCAGTATGAGAGACCCCCCGCTGAAGCAACCGGTATCAGCGACCGGTATCTCGACGCTTTTCGATGCATGTTTATTTCGATTCACAATTTTTGAAATTTTTGTAGCAATTTGATTGATCCATCATCCATGGGTGAAGCAAGCACCACCATCGCTGGGTATAGCATGATCAGTGATCAGTGATGTAGAGGAGCAAGGGTTAATTACTCCAGGAGTGGTATGTAAATTTCTAATCTAGTTAATTTTTGTAATTTGGTTATAATTTGTTATACTCGAGAATTGTAATCAAACACATGCAAAGTCAAATTTGTTAAGTTGAAAAATTGGTGCTGAGTTGGAAAGGAGAATCATTTTGAAAGCATTTGGTGCTGAGTTGGTACTCACAGACCCACTTCTCGGTATGAAAGGAGCAGTGGCTAAGGCTGAGGAATTGGCAGCGAAAACACCGAATTCATACATCCTTCAGCAATTTGAGAATGCTGCTAATCCCAAGGTACAATTTTATTTTTTGTTTATGTTATTTATGTTTGAGTGAGGCTATGGTACTATGCATAGCATGGATTGGTACGTACTATGGATCAATAACTCCAATTTCACAATGTTTTTAAACCCGATCTTTCGTGGATTGCAATTTCAGAAACTTAATTTCTGCTTTAGTAAGATGGAGGATTTATTCTTTCAAATACAAAAATTGTGGTTTTAGAAGACCGACAGTGAGGTCCACTACCAGTGTGTCTCTGTACTTGTACTAGTGAGATCCTGTATCACTGTATCTGATGTGGACCTCACTGTAAACATCTAGATGCATACATATATGTTCAAGTATATGATGTGGAACTCACATTCATATGAGTTCAGTGCCAGTACATATGTGGGGTATTGTAAACATCTAGATGCATACATATATGTTACTGTAAATTTACTGGTTCCATTTTGATTAGCATCTGCTTTGGTGCTTTCTTTTCTATAATTGATAGTAAATGAAATTGTGACTTAGCTGATAAGCTGTTTGTACAGGTACATAATACATGGGTTTCAATTTATTACACTTTTGCAGGTTTGGTCTTTACTACTTTAGGAGTTGTTTTAACACTACCTTTTTTCTTAGATGCATGATCTTGGGTTAAGACCATCGCAACATACTTACAGTGGCTTGTCCGTGCATAATTGCATAACAATGGTGAGATCAGCCCACTCTGTATCCTAAATTTTCCTCCAAATTCAGTGTACTTCAACTCATGGAACTAATAGGAGTTGAAGGAATTCAACCTGACATTGAGCTTTATAACACAATACTTACAGGAGCTTCTGCAAAAGTAGGTGTCCATTAATGGTTGCATTAATATATTTAGTACAGCGTCAGTCCAGTTAATTCCAGAGCAGTCTGAATTTACTATAATTATTTCTTCATTTTTTGTTCTTTAGATTGATAGGGTCGAATTCATGTTGTGTATTGTTAATGAAATTAAGTTTCTGTTTCTGTTAATACATTGTGTATTGTTTTGGTTGTTAACGGTTGTTTCAAGTCCATGATCACGGTTGTTTCAAGTTGTAAATAATCAGGTTGAAGAATCACGGGATTTACGACTTGTGATGATGGAGTTACAGAGAGTATTGCTGAACATCTCTTGAAGGTTGAATTATTTCGGATAGTTATTGTTTCTGGCTTTGTAATTGTTTCTGTATTGAATTTTCATTGAAATGTAAAAATGTTTCTGTATTGAATTCTTGAAGGCTCTGGCTTTGTAATTGTTTCTGTATTGAATTTTTATTGAAATGTAAAAATGTTTATAAAGAATAAAATTAGCATGTTTGTTGTAAGCTGTATAATGTTGGGTAAATTGAAATTTTGAAACTTGATTGAGCTTAAATGGTGCAAATTTAAATAATAAAAAAAATTCTAAAAACTTGACAGAAGACTTTCTGCGACCGGGTATAGGTATCAGCGACCGTTTTTTTGGTCGCAGAAAGCTTTTGCTGACGTCAGAAAAAAACGACAGCGACCAAAAAAATTTGGTCGCAGAAACTTATCAGCGACCGGGTGACGTATTATCAGCGACCGGTGACGTCATCAGAAGAGTATCAGCGACAATGCTTACAGCGACCGGAGTATCAGCGACCAAATTTGACTTTCAGCGACCGGAATGAGTATCAGCGGCCGGCGAAAATACTATCAGCGGCCAAAAATTTTGTCGCTGATACCCCTTTCTGCTGTAGTGCTTCTAACATGATATTCATATTAAAATGTGCTTGGAGACCAAATTTTACATTTTTTGAAATTTTTTTACTATTTTTTCAGAATATTTTAAAATCATTGTTTTGCTGAAAAGATTAATAGATAAATGATGATATGTGCTATGCTGGGAGTAGGATGTCAGTTCCACTTTAAGACAATAATATATAGACAATAAATTGGACAACACAATATAATATAAATCCGCATCCATCCTGAATCTGTTTATTAAAAAAATAAAAAATGTAAATATTAATTTATACTATAATAAAATAAACATATCATTTTATAATTATATTTTATCTATATATATATCTAGACATAATTTTAAAATTTAATGAACTTATTTTAATGGTTTGACAATCATAATATTATTAATCAATATATAAGTTTATTAGCTATGATGTTTTGTAGGATTTTACATGAGATTATCTAAAAGTTTACTTTTTATTTTCTAAGATGAATTCCAAAAGTTGTAGCACCAAAAGGTAAAAAGTTGTTCGGCTATCCAAATAGTAAAAGAGGGATCGGATGACACTCTTTTTTGGTGATATCGGACGACACCATGCATTTTCAAAGTCCAAACAGTCGATTCAAGTCATTCAAAATGATGGATATATTAAAATGTGCTTACAAATCAAATTTTACATTTTTTTGAATTTTTTTACTATTTATTAAAATGAATACAAAATTCAATGGTTTGAAAACAACAATATTATAAAATATTTAATAAATAGTAAAAAAATTCAAAAAAATATAAAATTTGATCTGTAAGCACATTTTAATATATCCATCATATTGAACGGTTTGGATCGACTGTTTGGACTTTGAAAACTTTGAAAATACACGGTGTCATTCGATGTGACCAAAAAAGGTGTCATCTGATCCCTCCTCATAGTAAAAATAGAATGCAGAGTTTTTCATACATAATATGTATAAAAATAAAAAAAATTGAACTATCCAAAATTTACAATAAAATGTTGGGTACTGTAATTAAATAAATTGACCCCCAATCACATTATCAATTTCAATTTTATATGATTGACCCACATTTATAGATTTAAGGTCATGAATTGCAAATATGCATAGTTTTCAGGGGTGCTAATTGCATATGCATGCAAATTGGTGTGCTAATTTGCATGATTGACCCACATTTATAGTTTTCAGGGGTGCTAATTGCATATGCATGCAAATTGGTGTGCTAATGGATTGAAAATGTCTCCTCGAGTTTGGTTTGATAGGTTTAGGAGAGCTATAGTAGGCATTGGATATCAATAGATCAATGCCGACCACACAGTATTTTTCGACAACATGGTGGTCACATTACTATGTTTCCTATGTATGTTGATGATGTGATTGTCACTGGTGATGATGAGGGGGAGATTGCTCAGCTGAATGTGTGATTGGGCAAAGAATTTGAGGTGAAGGACCTAGGTTTGCTCAGATACTTCCTTGGGATTGAGGTGGCCCGTGGAGCAGAGGGGATTGTTCTATCTCAGAGGAAGTATGTGCTGGACTTGCTCACAGAGACTGGGATGCTGGGATGTAGGCCTGCAGTCACTCCTATTGATCAGAGGCACAAGTTGAGTACGGATGCTGGAGAGCCAGTTGATCGGGAGAGATATCAGAGGTTAGTAGGCCGGCTGATTTACCTGAGTCACACTCGTCCTGATATCTCGTTTGCAGTGAGCGTGGTGATCCAAGAAAAGATCACATGGATGCAGTTTATCAGATTATGAGATACTTGAAAGGTGCTCTAGGAAAGGGATTGTTGTTCAAGAATAATGGTCACCTAGGCATTGAGGGTTACAGTGATTCTGATTGGGCAAGTTGCGCCGATGATAGGAGGTCCATCTCAGGATATTGCATCTTTGTAGGAGGTAACATAGTCTCTTGGAAGAGCGAAAAACAATCGGTAGTGGCATGGTCTACCGCTGAGACTGAGTACAGGGCAATGGCCTTGGGAGTTTCTGAGTTGTTGTGGTTGAAGGCTCTCCTGGTGGAGTTGAAAATGGATCAAGGGGCTCACATGAAGCTATGGAGCGATAACAAATCGGCAATCAACATCGCCAACAACTCGGTGCAACATGATAGAACCAAGCACATTGAGATTGATAGGTTTTTTATCAAGAAGAAGCTAGATAGTAGACTATTGAAGCTGAGTCATTTTCCAACTTAGGATCAAGTGGTGGATTGCCTCACAAAGGGTCTTGGCTCTTTAGGTCTCTCTAGATTAAGTGACAAGATTGGCTTAGTGGATATTTTTCGCCCATCTTGAGAGAGATTGTTGATAAACAAAGTTATATGTATCAAGGGTATTGTGGTCAAAGGGTAATTAGAGAATAGTTTAGGGACCTCTATGTAATATGTGCACTCTATATGGCCCAAGTTGGAAATTATTGAAATTAGATTTTGATAAAACAACTATTCTGAAAATCAATTTAAGCTATAAATCCTCTCAACTTTATTTAAACAAAGAAACGAGTTGTACCAATGTTATCATATTTGGAGTTAAATAACAATTCTCAATCTAAACACATACAAACATCAAACAAAGCCACAACCCACAAGTCCACAACAAATTTAAATTCACACTTTATTACAAGAGACCCGCGAAAATAAATAAAACATCCGATCCTCATTTTACTTGGGTGGCATTTTTATTAAGTGGTACCAAGTGGCAAACGTACGCGTGATAAACTGGTAATCATTTGAAGCGAAATTTTGTGACATTCGGCAAGAAGTTTCAACAATTTTGAAAATATATATTTGATGGACTCCTCACTCTTTGTAATAACTTATCCTGCTAGCTTGGCCTAAACCCGGGCAATGACCTAGTATATTTACAATTTAGACTAACGTTGTACTATACCAGTACAAATCAGTATTTCCTTCATCCACCTAGGTCCTTCAAAACGCTTACAATGCACTGGTTAGCTTTTGAACAATTATACTGGCCCAAGGAATAGGTATCTCTCTCTTTTAATTTTTTAATTTTTTTTACTAAAGGGTCCCGGTACCCCGGCATCTTTAGACATATTTCACTGGAGTCGAACCTGTGTCTCTTCGTAGAGAGACGGGACTCGCGCCACTGCACAAGCCCGCAGTTCTGTGCTAAGCAATAGGCATCTCTTAACATGACATAAGAATTCAATATTGATCAGAGATTAATTCAGTTTTGAAGACAGACAATTCCAAATACTAATCCATCTTGAATTTGATAAGGACATGTTAACCACATTCTCATTGTCAGACTTTTTTGAACTTTTATTACATCAAATTAATCTGAGAAATCAGGACAAAATTGGGGTACGTACATGGAATTAGTTTGATGAAATTAAGTGTAATTTGGTTGTTTTGCTACATTTTGATCTTCGGTGTTTTACTTGAACTTTGTTTGTTTAATGCATGGGAAATATCTTGAGAAAAGTAGGGTATATGGAGTTAATTTGGGTAAAATAATTGTGGTTATTACTAGAAAGTAGAAACAAAGTTTAATTTCAACAGTGGAGGCTTGCTGTAATTGGCCTAGTCTTAATTGTTGGAGCCAAATCCTAGTTAAATTTACAGAGCTTTGTTCTAGAAGCAGTTTAGTTTGTGTGCTAAACCATTGCCACAATTTTTCTTTAAAGATAATTGACTTCTTTAAAACTAAACCAGCATCAAATGTTAAGTGCTCTAAGCTTAGATATACAATAGCACACAACAACAAAGCACAATGAGGGCTACATATAATAAATCAGAGAGGGAGCAAAGTGCCAGCAGAGTACATTAATGACAATTTCAAATCCAAATGTTGAGGTACATAGGGAACCAAATGTTGAGAGGACAAACATGGATACTAGAGCAAACCAAACCAAACAACACCAGAAAAAGATAAGAAAAATTAACAATATTACAGGCCTATTAAGAGAACAAGATTGCAAAAGTAAAAGAATTGATACTAACAGCAAATCAATTTTTTGGGTAAAAATATCCCAAGACTGTGAATAATGTCTGAATTGCATGTTGGAAAAACAAACCAAAAGATTGAAATTGTTTTAGTGTTGGAAGAAATAAGACAGATAACAAAGAAGACAAGTTTGTGGTGCAAAGATTGGCCGCACCATTTTCTGTTTTCTGATTGCCTTTTATTCAAAACATATAACAAAACATAGTAATAAAATCCTAATACATTAACTACTAAATATAGCGTGTGGTTTCTTATTTTCCACTCGCTGGATACAACAAGAAATAAAGAAACAGAATAATAAAGATATTATCTAAATCTCTAATAATAGGAAACTAATCTTAGCATTAAAATAGCTAAAAACCAGCAGCTTGCTCTTGATTCTCTGTGCACGCCAGATGGTACAACAGCTTACATCTCACATTCTCCCCCCTAAGCTCGTTGTACTCCTTTTGACAATCTGCACTCCTATTTTCTCCCTTAGCACCAGAAATTTAACTCTTCCCAATGGTTTAGTTAATATGTCAGCAAGCTGATTGTTGGTCCTGATGTGTTCAACCTCTACTTTCCCTTCTTCCACACACTCTCTTATAAAATGGTATCGAGTATCAATATGTTTACTCCGTTCATGATATACAGGGTTCTTGCACAGCGAAATTGCAGACTTATTATCAACTTTGAGCTTTATCTTCTGAGATGACTCACTCAGAAAATCTGCACGCAGTGACTCTAGCCAAATGCCCTGGCATGCCGCTGATGCAGCTGCTATGTACTCAGCTTCACATGAAGATAGAGCTACTACCTTTTGCTTCCTCGAGATCCAACTAATTGGATTGCCTCCCAAGAAGTAAATTACCCCAGTAGTACTCTTCCTGTCGTCTAAATCCCCAGCCATATCACTATCAGAGAACCCAACAAAAGTCGGGTCTTCATCTGGCATTTTCTTGTAACAAAACCCCATATCAATTGTTCCCTTTACGTACCTTAGTATGTGTTTTACAGCTGCCATATGCTCAGTCGTAGGAGCCTCCATGAATCGGCTGACAATCCCCACAGAGTATGCCAGATCAGGTCTAGTATGCAATAGGTACCGAAGACTGCCCACAATGCTCCTGTATCTAGTTTGATCAACTGGAGGGAACTTACTGGTTTTGCTAAGTTTGAGCCTGGCTTCCATGGGTGCTTGGGTTGGATTACATTCCTCCATACTACATTCTTTCAATATCTTCTGAGCAAAGTTCTTCTGGCACAAAGTGATCATGTCAGATGTCTGTTGCACCTCTATGCCAAGATAGTAGGTTAATAAACCTAGATCACTCATCTTGAATTTCTTCATCATCTCTAACTTGAAATTTGCAATCTCTGATTCACTGGCTCCTGTGATTAACAGGTCATCCACATAAACTCCTACCAGAATGCTTCCTTCCTCTTGCTTCCTTCTATAAACTGCATGCTCCAATTGTCTTCTTTCGAACTTCATTGACCTTAATGTGCTATCTAACTTGGAATTCCAAGCTCTTGGAGCCTGTTTCAGACCATAAAGCGCCTTGTGCAACTTTAGCACTTTATGTTCTTTCCCTTTCACCTCGAAACCAGGTGGTTGTGTGACATACACCTCTTCTTTTAATTCTCCATTCAAAAAAGCAGATTTGACATCCATATGATGTAGTGACCACCCTTGTAGCACTGCTATCACCATGATCATTCGCACTGTCTCCATTCTTGCCACAGGAGCAAACACTTCCTCAAAATCAATCCCTTGCTGTTGCACAAAGCCCTTTGCTACAATGCGCGCCTTGTACTTTGCAACTCTGCCTTCTGGAGTTTTCTTTAATTTGTACACCCATTTGAGTCCGATGACTTTCTGTCCCGGAGGAGGCTCCACCAGACTCCATGTTTTGTTATCTTGAATGGCTTCGATCTCTTCTTCCATGGCACTAAACCAGTTCTTATCCTTTGCTGCATCAGTGAAATGTGTTGGTTCTTCCATTCCAATCAAACACATATCAGAATAGTTCAGCTGAATCGGTTCAGTTTCGGCATATATCTCATCAATACTTCGAAATCTCACTGGTGTGCCAAGCGAATCTTCAAACTCCTCATAGTTTGCGCTCTCTGCTGAGCCATGTGTGGATGCGGGAGAGTCTGGAGTTTGATGTTCTGTATCTTCACTATCAGATTGATACTGACCACTTTGCTCACTGTGCAGCTCATGAATTTCATGATCAACTCTGAAAACATCACTGGTTTGAACATTTGAGCGTTTTTCTCCGATATTCCAGTCCCATGCCTTATCTTCCTCAAATATCGCATCTCGTGTCACTTGCACCCTCTTTGTAACAGGATTGTATACCCTGTAAGCTTTGGACCCTTTTTCGTACCCAATAAACACCATCAAAGTACTTCTATCATCGAGCTTCGAGAGATGAGGGTTTGTTACCTTCACATGCACCAAACAGCCAAAAATTCGGAAATGATCTACCCTAGGCTTTCTCTTGTGCCATGCTTCATATGGGGTCATACCTATCACGCTTTTGGTTGTTGCTCGGTTCAAGATGTACACAGCAGTGGTCACACCTTCTCCCCAGAACTCAGATGGAACACTCATGCTTTTCATCATGCTTCGGGCCATTCCCAATACTGCTTGATTTCGCCTTTCAACCACACCGTTCTGTTGTGGAGAATATGGTGCAGTGAAATACCTCTTAATACCCGTTTTCTTGCAATATTCAACAAATTCGTTTGATCTGAACTCACCTCCTCGATCAGTTCTAAATGCTTTTAATTTTGCATCCTTCTCTACTTCAATTGCTTCCTTGACTTCTTTGAATGAGGAGAAAGCTTGGTTCTTGGTTTTCATCAGCACAATCCACATGTACCTGCTATAATCATCTACCAGTAACAAGAAAAACCTGTTACCAGCTGGAGTCGGGGGTGTAATGGGCCCACACAAGTCACCATGAAGTAACTCGAGTGTTTCGCTTGCTCTGAAATTTGCCTCTTGAGGAAATGGTAGTCGGCGCTGCTTCCCAACCGTGCATCCTCTACATGCTTCCTTCAGACACTCAATTTTTGGCAATCCTTCCACCAACCTTTCTTGACACATCTTTTTCAAAAATTGAAAATTAATGTGCCCGTATCTCGCATGCCACATCCGAGTATCCGATTCAACACTCGTGCTTAGACACATAGTCTGCGCCAAGTTTAAATTCAGAGTGTATAATCGGTTCTTTGATCTTTGAACTCGGATTACTAACCTCCCACTTCTGTCTAGCACCTTTAACACACCACCTTCAATTTTTACTCGGCACCCTTTTTCCTCAAGCTGCCCCAGACTAATGATATTAGTGGTCAGCCTTGGAATGTAATACACTTCAGATATTGCCCTTTGTTCTCCCGAGCGCCCCTTTATCATCACAGTGCCACGCCCTCCTATAGGCACCTCCGAGCCATCTCCAAGTTTCACTAAACCTCGAATAGTCGTATCAAGATTTGTGAAGTATTTCATGCAACCCGTCATGTGATTGCTGGCCCCTGAGTCCAGATACCAAAGCTGGTTCACCTCTGCCCCCATGTGCAGTTCACCAGACCTTTCAACAGTTCCCTCACTGCCCCAATTTACTTCTCGAGTTCTTATTAACTCATGCATTAGTAAGGCTGGCTCCTCTTCTTCTTTCTCTACCAGATTCACCCTTTCCTTCTTTGGTTTACGACACTCTGATGCAAAATGCCCGAAAATCGAGCAATTAAAACACTTGATCTTTGACTTGTCGAATTTCTTGTATGGTTTTTTCTCATATTCCCCTTTCTGCCATCTTTCTTTACTGTCAGATCCTTCTCCACTCTTCCTTTCTTGCAAGGATAGTGCCTCCCACTGTGAACGCGTGAGCATTAGTTTCTCATCTTCTTCTTTATTTTGTTGTCTCCCTTTTATACTCTCCTCAAAAACTCTCAACCGCCCTACAGCTTCTGCCACTGACATTGAAGATATGTCACCCCACTGTTCTATGGTTCCAATAATTGGCAAAAATTTGTCGGGTACGGCGCTAAATAACCTTTCTACCACAATACTATCTTTCAGATCCACCCCCAGGGATCTAATTTCTCCTACTGCACTTGTTAATTTTTGAGAGAATTCTACTATACTAGTAGCATCCGACATAATCATTCGATCGAACTGTCGTTTTAATACCTGTGCCCTTGCTTTTCTGACACGGTCTTCCCCTACACTCATCTGCTTGATCGTCTCCCATGCTTCTTTTGCTGTCTCCTTTTCAGCTATTGCCATTATCACGGCATCAGGCACGGCTTGGAAAATGGCGGCTAGGGCTCCCTGATCCTTTTCTTTTTCGACAGATGCCTCGCCCACCACTGCTTCCCATACACCCAGTGCTCCCAGGATTGTCTTCATCTTCACCGCCCACAGCCCGTAGTTTGTGTCATTCAGTAAAGGGTACTGAATTGGGACACCTACTCTTGCAATCGTTCTAGGTTGTGTTCTCTCTACAGGGGGCGTTTGCTCTCCACTCCCATCTGCCATGATTCAACCTTTGCTCTGATACCAAATGTTGGAAAAACAAACCAAAAGATTGAAATTGTTTTAGTGTTGGAAGAAATAAGACAGATAACAAAGAAGACAAGTTTGTGGTGCAAAGATTGGCCACACCATTTTCTGTTTTCTGATTGCCTTTTATTCAAAACATATAACAAAACATAGTAATAAAATCCTAATACATTAACTACTAAATATAGCGTGTGGTTTCTTATTTTCCACTCGCTGGATACAACAAGAAATAAAGAAACAGAATAATAAAGATATTATCTAAATCTCTAATAATAGGAAACTAATCTTAGCATTAAAATAGCTAAAAACCAGCAGCTTGCTCTTGATTCTCTGTGCACGCCAGATGGTACAACAGCTTACATCTCACATTGCAGAAAAAAATAGCAGAATTGCAGCTGCGATCACCGAGATCACCGCCCATGGGCTACTGAAGTAGTTTTGTCGCAAGCTCACCGATCTACGGTGCCAACTTGAATCGTAGTACTCCTGCACATCCATATAAAAGCTGGAGAAATGATTGTCTTGTAATCGATGAAACAAAAGTTACCAATACCATTTAAGAAAGTGGCGGCCGTCTCATGGTTGCTCAGTGTGTTGTAGATAACGTTGCATTTCTGAAGTAACTCTACATCCTTTTCAGAATCGATGAGTGCATCCATCACTTTCATATAGCAGCTAATAATTCGCATGCTGTGTAAGATGCAGTTCTCAAAGGCAATGAGATTCACTAGTAAGATTGTCTGCCTTGAGTCAATCTTCAGGCGTGGGATCCACATGACGCCATTAGAAAAAATAACATCCAAATGACATTTATCTTTAAATTTCTCAAATTCTATACCTGCTATCTTGTGAAGTTCAGTTGCATTCGCTATTTCCCCTGCGTAGAGGGCTCGACAGGCACATTATAGATTGACAGGTTTTGGCGGTGTGGGAAGCCTGCTTCCGAGGGTCTGGGAGAGTTTCTCACACAAGCAGCTGCTAGCTTCTCCTGAAATTCTGATATGCACCGGTGTTTTAAATCTTCCATGAGTTTCAGGTCTTATCGTCCATGATAATACGGGCCAATAGAAACTAACTTGGGCTCAAAATTAGATTCTCTACCAGATCTGATATGCGCTGGGGCACGGAAAATAGAATTCTTCGGCCATTGGGTTCTTGCCCCGCTCTCCGTAGACTCTGCTGCGGCTGGTGTCACTTTGAAGACAATTTCCCCTGTCTTGGTGTGCTCTGCTGCGGGTGATGTCCCTTCGATCGGCGTTCTTTCCCTGTTCCCCGTGGGCTCTGCATCTGATATCGCCTCGATCTCCGTGTGCTCTGTGGCTGATGTCCCTTCGTTCTGTGTTCTTACCCCGCTCTCTGTGTGCTCTGCGGCTGATGTCATTTCGATCTGTGGGACCTCTGCGGCTGATGTCCGTTCCATCACCGGCTGAATTTGGAGATAAAATTGGATAGCCCTTGTCTTTCCAAAAGGACTTGTGTGCTCTGCAGTTGATGTCCCTTTGATCTTATTTCTTTTCCGGCTCTCCGTTTGCTCTGTGGCTGATGTCGATTTGGAGTGAAAAGTGGATAGGATAGGATAAGAGGGTATTTTGTCGGTATGTGTTTCGTGATTTGGAGGGTATTTTGTAGTTTCATAATCATATGTTGGGTGTATGAGGGTTTATATATCAAAGTAGATGGGGCCGGATGCACGGATTTTTATTATTTTACTTCAAGAATATAATAGAAGCTATTATGTATTTAATAAGAGGAAATTATATTATATTTTTTATTTTAATAATTTTGACAATATTCTTGACAATATTTTTCACAATAATTTTGCCACTCCTAGAAAACTGGAAACCACAGCACTCAGCGGTCAAAATTTTAAAAGCTGTGAACCTATGTCCACTAGCCAACTGCCAAATGCTAATTCGGTCCATTCAGAGATTGCCACGTGGCCCTCTCTTAATAGTTAGATTTTGAAATGCAGTGAACCGTTGTAAAATTTATTTTTGTAATAGCCGTGTCTGGACGTGTCGAGCATGTTTCTAGGTGTGCCATGTCGTATCTGTGTCTAAACGTTTCGTGTTTAAGCGTGCTAATATTAGAAAAATTACGACACGGCACGGACACGCATTGACACAGCACGTTTAACAAGGCATCCGTGTGCTTAGCCGTGTTGTCTCAGCACTTGATGCTGGAAAAATAAGCTTCTGCCAAAAAAATCCGAACATTTCTCAGCACTTGTTAGTTATTTGAGTGCAATATTTTGTTTTAACATAGTTTTTCTACAAATTATTTTTTTACCAATTTTTTCCTACATTTTGGCTACAAAACAAGCTTCTGCCAAAAAAATCCGAGTTCCGAGTCAACTCGGCCGATTCTGACCGATTCATCCGATTCCGATTCCGAGTTTCATAACCATGTTTACCCAGTACAACACATTTTCTAAATTACCTATTTACTGAAATATGTCTCTTTAAGAACTTCAAACTTTAATTTAAATAAAATAATTGAAACAATCCGACTTCATATATATGCCCCCAACTACATGTCTACTCTATGCCACTCATTTATGTAATAAGTTAACATTTTAAGACATATTTGAGAAAAATAAACACAATCTGGTTAACTACATATCTACTCGATGCTACTCTCTCTCTCTTTTTTATATATTGTCAGCACAGCTGCCAGAGAAATATATTAAAGGACAAATTAAGAGTATCATTACATCACCGTTCACATGAATCTTTCCACCTCATTACTTGCTGAACTGAGTAGTAAGCACTCCAAAAATATGATCTGGGCTACATTTATTAAAAAGTAAAACAACTAAAATAAGAAAAAGCACATCAATAACACTCATTCCTACCATGGCTCTGAAAATCGGAATCGGAATCGATCACTTGACCGTGAAATCGGATCTAGCCGAATAAAATTTTGACTTAAGATCTGAACCGTCCTAATTTTTGGAGCGAGATACTGGTCAAATTTACAGATCTTAATTTGTCCTAGAATCAGTTTAATTTGAGTGCTATTCATTGGCACAATTCATTTTTTTTTTTAAGATAATTGATTTCTTTAAAACTAAAACCAGCACAATATGTAAAGTACTCTGATATCCAATAGCACAAGACAACAATGTAGCTACATATATAAATAAATCAGAGAGGGAGCAAAGTGCCAACAGAGTACATTAACTACAATTTCAACTCCAAATGCTAAACATCATTAATAATTGTGGTACATTGGGAAGCAAATATCTAGCTAGAGGACAAACTTGGATGCAAGAGCAAACCAAACAAAATGAAAACAGAAAAAGAAAAGGAAAATTAACAATATTACAGGCTTATTAAGAGAATAAGATTGCAAAAAGTAAAAGAATCGATACTAAAATTAAGCTTCTCAAAAATATTTAATCAACTTTAAAATTAAGCCAAACCTTGCTAGTTCGGGCATAATCATTTACATTGAAAAATAACTAAATTTGAGAAAAGGAGAGCAAACCAGAAAAGGCGAAGAGGAGGCGGAGATGGGAGTAAACCAAGAAAATGGAGATTTTTTATGCTGGTGGGATCCACATGATCATTTTATCAAAGAATTTGAATAGAGGGTATTTTGTCCAACTTTTTTTAAAAGTAGAGCATTTGTAAGATTCCCCCTCTGTCAAGGTTTCATGATTTTGTGAGATGCAATTGAAAGCTTGAGTGCTGTGCTGTGGGTTGTCAGGGTTTTCAAGACTAGGAATCCTTGTATTGCTTAGTTTGCCGACAATGTTTATTAGGGATGACAAACAGGTCAGGTCAGTTTCTTTTTTGTTTCTACTTCAATGATAGTAACATACAGTATATTCTTGGAGTGACATACGTACAGTACGAGTACCAGGAAATAACAGCGACAAATTTGAACAAGTAGTACACCGGTACAAGCCTTGTATATTGGTACAAACAGAAAAGGGTAGCGATACAAGGCTACAAGCTTTGTATACTAGTACTTTTGTTGCATTGTCTACATGTGATATAGCTACGCCCCCATCATTATTTAAATTATAAAACATGAACTCTTGTAAATTAATTACACTCACACATGTAGGGGTGTCAACGGGTACGATAAGAGTCGGGTGGAAACAGTTTCGTACCCGTACCAATTACAAATTGTCATTATCTGTACCCTACCCTTACCCGCTATGAATTACCTTACCCTACCCTTATCCGTTATGGTTGTCGGATAACGAAACGGTAGCGGGTAAATAATGGGTAATGCTAATATAATAATTATTTTTATTATATACTAAATAAAACATTAAAACATATTCATTTCACACATATAAACGTGTTTGAAAGGTCTAAATTTTATTGGGATGTGCTGGAATTTATTTAAATGTTTTAATGGTTAATTAATTGTAACACAACTACATAAGATGGTCAACTGTCCAAGCTCAGAAAATTTAATAAAATGCATTTTCCGAAAAACCAAGAGTAGATAGAGAACGAATATTCATTGCTCAAGAATATATATAAGAGCTTGGCTACTATGCTTATATAAGCAAAAGCCCACATATGCTTATAATTCATTTTTGCGTTTCCAATGTTCAAATGGTCGATCCGACCGTTCATCTTGTTCTCCATATTAATATGTGCTTGGAGACTAAATTTTACATTTTTCTGAATTTTTTTACTATTTATTAAGCCACTTTGAAAATTGCTGATCTGGGTGAACAGTAAAAACAGTGTTTCCAAAATTCTGGACCACCAGATCAGAAACTTTCAAAGTGGCTTAATAAATGGTAAAAAAATTAAGAAAAATGTAAAATTTAGTCTCCAAGCACATATTAATATGAAGAACAAGATGAACGGTCGGATCGACCATTTGAACATTGGAAACGCAAAAATGCTCATTTAAGCATATGTGGGCTTTTGCTTATATAAGCATAGTAGCCAAGCTCATATATATAATATATATAATTTATATAATTTTTTTTAAATTACCCAATCGGGTAATGGGTACGGAATAGGTTTAGCAACATATATAATACATATAATGTATTGCTCATGAATATATATATATATATATAGAGAGAGAGAGAGAGAGAGGTTGGCTAATATCAAAATGTTTATTTCGGAGCTGTGGTGCAACCAATTGGTTTTTTAATTTTCAAAGTCTAAACAGTCGATCCAAACCGTTCGTGTGATCTCTATATAAAAATGTACATGGAGACAAAATTTTACATTTTTTGGAATTTTTTTATTGTTTATTAAGTCAGTTTTAAAATCGTTGATTTTAATAAACATTGAAAAATTTATAGATCATTGAAAACAACTATTTTAAAACTGACTTAATAAATTGTAAAAAAATTCAAGAAAATATAAAATTTGATCTCCGAACAAATTTTAATGTAGATTGAATATTGAACAGTTTAGATCGACTGTTTAAGCTTGATCACTCAAAAGAGAGCAATGTTTCTTTTAATATTTATAAACTCGTAAATGCTATCGGTTCGGACTGCAAGCACACAATCCTTATCGAGTAGTAGATGCGAGGTCGATCCACAGGGAATATTGGTTCAGTGCTTCGAGCGATCGAATCACAACCTTTCGAAAGGCTAGATGAAATCTGAAATTTGAGAGATGTTTGTTGATCAATGTAAATTAGGAAACAATTAAAAGTAATTAAAATAAAGATAGAGATGAGGATTCCTAGGGTTTCGGCACACCACTGCCACTCAATCCGCCTTGACAATATATTCCTGTTGCATCTGATTTCCTGTTGTTGTTTTATGAAAGATAACTACAAAGGTCACTGCGATTTATGTTACGCCAGAATGACAGATCTTTCATCGAGACTCTACTCAGGACAATGCGATTTACCTTACGCAACTATCGGGTCTCTTATCTCCCAAATTACTACACAGATCACTGCGATTTACCTTACGCAAATGATGGAATTTGGTCATGCGTTTTGTTGTTCTGGTTTATGGTTTCCCCGCGAAGGTTTTCTTCACATAAACCTAATAGATCTCAACGAGGCTAACTCATCCAAATAGTTTCTATCGTCATTAAAGCACTGTCACTATCCTAATGAACTTAAACTAGATCATTGAAATTAGATGAAGAGATAATAAATCACAAAAGCATATTCGATACAACAACAAGAAACCATAATCAACAGAAATATATATATCAAGACATCAAGAGTAACAAGGTTTACTGCCTAGCCCTAAGAAAAAGAACTTAGCCGCGGAACGGCATAGTTACAATCACTCCTCTCTTCTCTCTTTAATCAAATCTAACCCTAATTACAAAGATACCAATTCTATCTGCCCAGGGGCCTTATATAGGAGTGTAGGGACGTGTAGAGGTTGATTGGAGGCTAAGAAATCAATCTGGAAACAGCTGTCGGCAGTTATTTCCCAAGAGACGCCTTCGGATACGGACCGTATTAGTTGATACGGTCCGTATTAGGACCTCGACGGTTAGGGTTTAATGCTTCCAGCGCTATCTCCTGGTCAATGCTAGGCCTGGTCCGTATTAGTCAGTACGGACCGTAACAGAGACTTAGTCGATGAGCGTTGCTGATCCGATTGACCTGATTCTAGCTCCATTTGGTGTGAAATAGTCCCAAAACCTGTATTCCGCAATAAAACATAAAGAAGGGTGACAGTAGCCTTTTTCTCTAATAAAGTAAACATAAGTGTGAGAAAATATGTAAAACCTAAGCCAAAACCCTACGTAAATCATCGTTATTTTGACTCTGATCACGCCTCCCAACTTGAATTGTTGCTTGTCCTCAAGCAACGACATCCCAGCTGGTCAAAGATCCGGTCTAGGTTAAACCATACAATCTCAAGGACTTGTTTAAAATTAAATTAGAACTTTGGTTTGGTACAATTGGCATGACAATAAAAATTTAGAACTCTAAAATATTAATGATCTCTCCCTTGAACAATTTATTCACCCCATGATTGACCTCATTATGCTAACCCTAGAAAAATTATTATCGAACAATCTAATCCACAAATATCCTTAAAATTGAGAGTATTAATTTCCCCTTCGATTATAAATGGATCCCTTCCAATCAATAGGAATTCTAATGATATAAATTTTGATTTTCCTTCCTAATTGATTGGAGCAAAGTATGGCAACTAAGTGTGTTGGTACTTGTGACTATTTTTCAAAAATTAAATATGTACAAAAACTTAAAATTTGGGAGGTTTTCTCGAGCCTATTGGTAACCAGTCTTGCGTAGGCACCCGTACTCTTTTTATCCTCCATCTTTTATTCTATTTTTTTCTTTTTCTATATTTTTCTATCTTTTTGGGTTTTTCTCATTTTCGATTTTTTTGTATTTTTCTTTTTTTTCCGAAAAATAAAATAACATATTTTTGTGTCACAAGCACCATGATTACACACAATTTCAAGTATTCATTCATACAAGAAATTATTGCATAGTTTCGCTAGGGGTCTATCTATAATAAATGGGTATTCTAAAACACTATCAAATTTAAAAGACTTTGCAAAAATAAATTACTCAAAATAAAAATTCTAGGGTTTGCAATTTTTGATCAACTCTCATGGTTAGCAATTAATTGTTCACTTTGAAATCATAAATAATTAAAATTCTGAATTTTTGATATCATGGCCAATTGTCTAAACCTTAGCCTAATTAAAATTTTAAAACAATTCCTATTTGATTAACCTAATCCTAAGGAAAAATAAAAATGCAAGCTAGCTAAAAAGCTCAATTTAATCATTCTAAGATTTTTGGTAAAGCCTCTAACCCTAGTCAAAAATTGAGTAAAACTACTAGCACCTAAGAATTTAAAATTGTGAAAATTAAATTGCTGCGAAAAATTTAAAGATACATGGTCAATTTACCTCCTACCCCCCGAATAAAATTGAGCATTGTCCTCAATGCTCGAGAGATAAAAATAAAGAAAGTAATAAAGTAAAAAGACCAGGGAAAGATACAACTCACTGCACCTCAATCATGAGGTGGTGGAGGTGGTGGTGGGTGCTGGATCTCCTCGTAGAATGACGGGTCGAAGAGTCCGTATGGTGGCGGCTGGTACGGTAAACCGGTGGTGAGGGCATGCTGGTAGTACTGCTGTGATAAGTGGCGGGCTTGCCGTGCCTCCCGTCTGTTGTTGGCAGCATTCCTCTGCAGCTCGTCCATGCCTTGGCGAACCTGACTAACAGAGTGACGTGTCGCGTCATACTGCTTGTCAAGTCGGGCATAAGTAGTCTTAGTGTCGATGGAGAACCTCTCCATGTTTGCATTGACGCTCCGGACGGCTTGTAGAACCTGGTTGTACCTGCTCTGAGGGGCATCAGATGTTCCCGCCCCTTGTCGCGCTGCTTCTGCTGCGAGCGCCTCTTGTCGGGCCCTTTGCTCATTTGCTGCCATTTCTTGCATGTATGCGGCGGCTGCTGCGGTTTCGGACCTGTCTTCTTCCTCAGCCTCGGCCATTAGAGCATCAAAATCGACCTCATCATCGCTCTCTTGCGCGGCCTGTCTACCAATAGGCGCCACTTGCCTCCATCTTTGCTTGTTTTTGAGAGGAAGCGGCTTGCAAGGCATTTGAATCCTACTGTCTTCGATGTGGTATAGGTATGGCTCGGGAGGTCTGCCGCTAATCATTCTCATCGCGGTGAGGCACTCGATGTCTAGGAATTTCATGCCTGTGCCTTCCTTTAGGAAATCTACCTCGATTCTGAGTTGGCTAGCGAGGATTGTGGCGATGGCACCGATGGAGATGTTTCCTCTGCCCCTTTTGTTGGTTCCAATTGAGTGGATGTGGTTGCAGAGGAAGTGGCCGATGTGCGGAGGCTCTTCCGGTGTGATGAGCATGCACTTGAGGATGTACAGCTCAGGGAAGGTGACTTTCGCACATGTCTCACCTCGAGCGAAGAGAGAATTGCTGAGAGCAGCCTGCATGTACCGAAGTACTGGATGGACAATGTGGCTGGTGACTCTCGGATCACTGATGCGGTCATTGGTGATCAGCTTCCAAAAATTCCGGTCGTCATTGTATGCCTGTACGCCCTCATCCTTGAAGCCAAAGATGTCGCAAAAGTCGCTCATTGACATCTCCTGCTCCATATTCATCAGTTGAAACTTGATTATATCATTTTCGGAGGAGAAGGTGGCAATGAACTCGCGGGTGAGGTCGTCATAGACCGGGACATCCACCAGCTTGTTGAGAAAGTCCCAGATGTGAACCCTTTTGGCTAGGGTTTTGAATTGGGCGAGGAGGTTGAGTTCTTGCAGGGTTTCGATGTGGATGGCCTTGTGGTTAATGATTTTGTTGTCTTCTAGTTTCTTGAAGACCTTGGCATGTGCTCTGTAAGAGAATTTTATGTCGAAGGGGTTATGTTGCGGCTCCTCCATTGGTTGTGGCTTGTTTTGAGGAGGAGATTCCGGCAATTCTTCCCGCTCGGGGCTTTGCTCGGGCGATTGTGGAATTTGAGAAGAAGACTCCCCCCTTTTCTTTTTGCCTAGACCTGTCAAGGCTTTAAGAAGACCACGTGTTTTCGGGGCCATTTTTAGAATTTAATCTCCTCTGTTACAGGCCGTATTGGGTCAATACGGTGCTACTACGGACCCGTGTGCTGGTGAAATTTGGCCAAGTACAGGACTTAATACGGACCGTATTGATGGATACGGATCGTAATGGACTGATACTGGTTCTGGTAAAAGCCGAGAAAACCTAATATTTTTATTTTTTTGTGATTTTTAGTTCTAGATTAAATTTAAAACAGAAAGCTTACTAAAACTAAATTGCGAATAAAGATAAAAGACTAATTTCAGAAATTGGAGGCAAAATAAAAAAATGAGAGGAAAAAGAGAGGAAGAACCGAAAATGGTGGAGATCGATGGTGCTCACGGCGGGTACGGATTGGATACGGCCCGTATTGGGGGTTGTCGTGAGTGGAGTTGGTCTCCTTTGGCGGCCGGCGGTGCAGGCGAGGATGTGCTCGGGTTTTGCAAGAGAGAGGAGGAGGTGAAGAGAAAGAAGGAAGGGAGATAGAGAGATGAAGAGAAGGGGAGAAGAGAAACGGGAGAGAGGGTGCTCAAAATAGAAAAACCTCTAATTTGAACGGTTACCCAACTTCGCGCCTCTTCGTTAACGGGTTTCAATTTCACAGATCAGCTTTGATTACGGACCGTATTGGCTGATACGGTCCGTATCCGATCCAGAATTTTGAATTCTGATAATTGACTCTTCAATTCTTCCTCTGAATACGGTCCGTATTGGCTGATACGGGCCGTAGTCTCTACTGTCTTGTTCATCCAACTCCTGCTCCGTATTCACTGTCCTAGTCCGTATTGGCTGATACGGTCAGTAACAGAGAATATTTTCTTGACTTTTCCAATGTTTTTAACCGAGCCCTTCCTCTAGCATGTTCACCTGGTCATAAAAAAATGAGTGGATGTGATTCGTTTCCCCAGTTAAAGTCCTAATTAACCTAAAAATAAATAATTATATGAGAATATAAAAGTGGCCTTGGGTTGCCTCCCAAGAAGCGCTTGTTTAAAGTCATTAGCTTGACTATGTGTCGCATCAGGTTCTTCCAGATATCCTCCCGTCAATGCAAGCGGGTTGCTTGTCGGGTGGTTCGCCTTCAGCGTCTTCTGTGGTTTCATCATCACTGTCCTTGAAGAAGTCGGTTGGTATCTGAGGTCCGGGGTCGAATGATAGGCTCACACCGAGTACTGCTTCAACCTCGTCCAGTCTTTGAGAAATTGCATCAAGTTCTTCGCGTAGGTTTCTGATTAGTGCTAGGGCTAGGAGAGAATAATTCCTATGGTTTGCAATATTAGGACTTTTGTTCAGATCATCGGTTTGTGTTGTCACGGAGGTCGGATGGACCTGACTGTTATCTTGTACAATAAACAGTCTTTCTACTTCTTCCTCATGCGCCAGTTCTTCGATGTCTCCAAATTTATCCATTCGCAAATCATCATTGCCATCTTCATCCATTGTTGCCAAATTGTAGACAAGATTTATGTCAGGAGTGACTTTAACCTCATTCATGCTGAAGATCATTTTGTTCTCGCCAACATTGAGTGAGATTTTTCCATTCTTAACATCGATCATTGCCCCACATGTGGCGAGGAATGGCCTTCCAAGAATGATCGGAATATGCTCATCTTCTTCCATATCGATTACCACAAAATCTGCTGGTATCCAAAATTTACCGACTTTGATTGGAATATCACGCAACATTCCCTCAGGATATCGAATTGATCGATCAGCCAGTTGCAATGAGATCCATGTTGGTGATAGGTCTCCACATTCCAATCTATCAAATACTACTTTAGGCATCAGACTCACACTTGCTCCCAGATCACATAAAGCTCTCTTAAAATCGGTTGTGCCAATAGTACATGGTATCGAGAAGCTTCCCGGATCTTTCAATTTCTTTGGTAATTTGCTTTGCACGAGCGCACTACATTCCAGATTGAGCGGAACTGTTGAGGGTTCTTGGAGTCTACTTTGATTTGAAAGAACCTCCTTCAGAAATTTAGCATATGAGGGTATGCTTGCAATTGCTTCAGTGAAGGGGATTGTGACATGTAATTGCTTGAGTGTCTCCTTGAATCTCGCGAGTTGCTGCTCCATCTTGTGCTTGGCAGGCCTTGGAGGGAATGGCAGAGGTGGCTTGTAGGGTGGTGGTGAAATGTATTCAGGTTCGGTTTGTCGCTCGTCTCCACCTACGGTGTCATTCTGCTCCTGAGTAAGGTCTGTCTGCAGTTCGAATACGGGCTGCTCCAGTGGTTGCGGCTCGTACTCTTTTGAATGCGATAGCTCTGCATGCATCTCATCGGAGGTTTGATCGGGCATGGGAGGTCCCTGATAAGCTGTACCGCTCCTTAGTGTTATGCTCTTGCAAGTCTCTCTTGGGTTTTCTTCCGGTTGGCCCGGGAATTTGCCTTTTCCACGTGCGATACTAGAGAGTTCTCTTGCCATCTTAGAGACATTGTCTTCTAAGTCTTTGTTGCGGTTTGTTAAGGATTCAATCTTTTGTGCGATTTCGGCGTTAGCCTTCTCTTGCTTCTCTAGGAATCTCTCCATTAATGATGTGATGTCTGGTTGCTGCGGTTGATTGTATTGCCTTGGTTGGTAATTCGGTTGAGGATTGTTGTATCTTGGTTGAAAATTGGATTGTGGTTGATAGTTCTGTTGAGGTGCAGCAGGCCTTTGATTGTTTGCGTATGAGAGATTTGGATGGTTTTGGTTGTTCGGATGGTATGTGTTGTAGGCGGGCTGAGGTCGAAAGCTGTTGTCAATTGCGTTTGCTTGCTCTATTTCTTCCTCAGTTTCCGTCACATTCATACATTCGGTCATCTCATGTGCTCCTCCGCAATAGCCACATGCTGTTGCGGCATTGACTGCTGCTACCGTTCGCTGCTTGGTCTGCTTGTTGAGTGCCATTTGCAAAGCATCAATCTTTGCGCTCAGCATGGAGATGTCATCTACTCGGTGCATGCCGGGTGTTGGACTTGGCTTCTTTCGCTCAGGGATCCAGTAGTGTTGGTTGATTGCAATCTCTTCAATTAGGTTGTAGGCCTCGTCAGGTTCCTTGTTCATGATTGCTCCTCCTGCAGAAGCATTAATAGACAACCTATCGGTAGGGTTTAGACCATTATAAAAAGTTTGGACAATCAGCCATCTTTCTAGACCATGATGTGGACAACACCTTAACATATCCTTATATCTATCCCATGCCTCACACAATGTTTCACCATCCCTTTGTTCAAAATTAGTAATTAGATTTCTAAACCTTGAAGTTTTGGATGGTGGAAAATATTTTGCAATAAACACATTAAACAATTGGTCCCAAGTTTGAATGGAATTGGCCGGTAAGGAAAACAACCATGCTCTTGCTTTATCTTTTAATGAGAATTGAAATAGCCTTAGCCTGATTGCTTCATCGGTAACTCCGTTGATCTTTATCGTCTCGCATATCCCTAGGAAAATTGACAAATGAAGATGTGGATCTTCATGTGGAAATCCTCCAAATTGCTGTTGCGAAACCATATTTATGAGAGCAGGTTTGATCTCAAAATTACGGTTCGTAACAGTTGGCGGGTTTATACTAGAATTAGGATCATTCGCGCGCGGTACGCAATAGTCTCGTAGAAGTTTGGGTCTTGCTGCATTGTGAACTTCATTATCACCATTGTCTTGTCTTCCATTGTTAATCGGTTCGTTCGGTGGGATATTCATGTTGATCGAATCTGAGTCTTCTTCGCTTTCAGAATTACTTGATGAAGAACTATGATTGGTTCTTATCGGTGATGTGGAAGCGAATTGTCCTCTCCTACTAGCAATCCTCTCGGATCTTCGTACGGATGATTCGGCCAGCGTGCAGTTTCCTACAAAGAAAAGAAAATCTGAAAATTAAACTAAAAACTGAAAATAAAAAGAAAATAAAAATAAAAACGAAATTGAAAATAAAAGAAAAATAAAAATACAGAAAATAAAAAGAAATCTAGGCGTTTCTAATTAATTGGATTCAATGGTCAAAGCAAGGGCGTCTTTCGAGGCCTTGCACAATGAACCGTTATTCCCCGGCAACGGCGCCAAAAAGCTTGATCACTCAAAAGAGAGCAATGTTTCTTTTAATATTTATAAACTCGTAAATGCTATCGGTTCGGACTGCAAGCGCACAATCCTTATCGAGTAGTATATGCGAGGTCGATCCACAGGGAATATTGGTTCAGTGCTTCGAGCGATCAAATCACAACCTTTCGAAAGGCTAGATGAAATCTGAAATTTGAGAGATGTTTGTTGATCAATGTAAATTAGGAAACAATTAAAAGTAATTAAAATAAAGATAGAGATGAGGATTCCTAGGGTTTCGGCACACCACTGCCACTCAATCCGCCTTGACAATATATTCCTGTTGCATCTGATTTCCTGTTGTTGTTTTATGAAAGATAACTACAAAGGTCACTGCGATTTATGTTACGCCAGAATGACAGATCTTTCATCGAGACTCTACTCAGGACAATGCGATTTACCTTACGCAACTATCGGGTCTCTTATCTCCCAAATTACTACACAGATCACTGCGATTTACCTTACGCAAATGATGGAATTTGGTCATGCGTTTTGTTGTTCTGGTTTATGGTTTCCCCGCGAAGGTTTTCTTCACATAAACCTAATAGATCTCAACGAGGCTAACTCATCCAAATAGTTTCTACCGTCATTAAAGCACTGTCACTACCCTAATGAACTTAAACTAGATCATTGAAATTAGATGAAGAGATAATAAATCACAAAAGCATATTCGATACAACAACAAGAAACCATAATCAACAGAAATATATATATCAAGACATCAAGAGTAACAAGGTTTACTGCCTAGCCCTAAGAAAATGAACTTAGCCGCGGAACGGCATGGTTACAATCACTCCTCTCTTCTCTCTTTAATCAAATCTAACCCTAATTACAAAGATACCAATTCTATCTGCCCAGGGGCATTATATAGGAGTGTAGGGACGTATAGAGGTTGATTGGAGGCTAAGAAATCAATCTGGAAACAGCTATCGGCAGTTATTTCCCAAGAGACGCCTTCGGATACGGACCGTATTAGTTGATACGGTCCGTATTAGGACCTCGACGGTTAGGGTTTAATGCTTCCAGCGCTATCTCCTGGTCAATGCTAGGCCTGGTCCGTATTAGTCAGTACGGACCGTAACAGAGACTTAGTCGATGAGCGTTGCTGATCCGATTGACTTGATTCTAGCTCCATTTGGTGTGAAATAGTCCCAAAACCTGTATTCTGCAATAAAACATAAAGAAGGGTGACAGTAGCATTTTTCTCTAATAAAGTAAACATAAGTGTGAGAAAATATGTAAAACCTAAGCCAAAACCCTATGTAAATCATCGTTATTTTGACTCTGATCAAAACTTTGAAAATATAAAAAACTGAAGCATTTGTTCCACGGCATAGGAACAAACGTTTTGATATTAGCCAACCTCTCTCTCTCTCTCTCTCTCTCTCTCTCTATATATATATATATATATGAGTAGAACTAGGATGTTCTTAAGCTCACCAAGCCTCTTTGTAAGCTTAACTCAAAAACCCATCGAATTTGTTTCAAGCGACGCATCCAAACCGTTGAAACCGATCTACTTCACGAGTGAGGAGTTTAAATGTCAAGTTTTTAAATTTTCAAACTAATTTAATATAAAGTCAAGCAGTCAAAAAATAATAAAAATGAACACATTAAAATTAACTTATAAACCATCTTTTTTTGACTGCTTGACTTTATACTAAATTAGTTCAAAAATTTATAAATTTGACATGTAAATGCATCACTCGTGAAGTAGATCGGTTTCAACGGTTTGGATGCATCGTTTGAAGCCAATTCTATAGGTTTTTGAATTAAACTCACAAAGGGACTTGGTGAGCTTAAGAACACCCTAGTTCTACTATATATATATAGAGAGAGAGAGGTTGGCTAATATCAAAACGTTTGTTCCTAGGCTGTGGAACAAACGTTTCGGTTTATACATTTTCGAAGTCCAAACAGTCGATCCAAACCGTTCAACATTCAATCTATAATAAAATGTGCTTGGAGACCAAATTTTACATTTTTTGGAACTTTTTACTATTTATTAAGCCAGTTTTAAAATCATTGTTTTCAATGATCCAAATTTTACATTTTTTACTATTTATATAATATACTCATACTCTTACCCATTTAGATATCGGAAAAAAATCTTTACCCGTACCCGATAAGTTTATTAAAAGGAATCTTATATCTGTACCCGTTTTATCAAATACAGTACTAGTCGGATAAACAGATAAAAAAATGCCATTGACACCCCCTGCTCCCACGGCAAAATTTAGAATCACCTCTTCAATAATGTAAGCGACATTATTTACATTTAATATTATAATAATATAATTATTGTTCTATAGTCAGTGGGGCTCTTCCCCAGCAATTAATGAATGAGGACACAACATGTTTCCATACAGTATGTCCACCTCATCATCTATAGTATATATACTTGTCTACTCTGATAATTATGATACTAAATCTTTCCATTAATTGGAAGTTTTGGAAGGATTCTTGCATAATTGTGGGACCCACATATATTAAATTTTCCATGAATAGCCCCACAAAATTTATAAAGAGTAGAATCAAATTGTTGGTGAGAGTATCTCTGACAAGTAGGCCAGACATGGTTAGTGCTTAGCTGGAAAGTTCTGGTTGGGATTCCCAATCAATCAATGGGCTATCAAGTTTAGAATTTCATTGATTCATGGACTATTCTATTTTCAAAGAATTTGGTGCAGATTTTTTAGAATTTTTAAATTATACATTTGAAAAGGATTAAGTTCCAAAACATTTTATTTTTTATATATAACCTTCTATAATCCTTAAATTACTATCCAGTCATTGATTCATTTGAACCCTCCTCTATGAAATCTAAACTGGCTTTTACATACAAATAAATATTTTTCTTAACCCTCATTCTAATTAAATATATATCTCTCTCCCTATCTCTCTCATGCTTAAACAATGGAACAATGGAGCAATAAACAATGGTACTCTCATGATTGGAGCAATAAACAATGGTACTCTCATGATTGGAACAATAAACAATGGTACTCTAATGATTAGAGCAATAAACAATGGTACTCTCATGATTGGATAGTAATTTAAACAATGGAGCAATAAACAATTGTAAAATCTGAAAAACAGTGATTTTAAAAAATTCATAAAAAATAGTAAAATTTCCAAAAAATTAAAATTTTGTCAACAAGCACATTCTAATATGGAGAACATGTTGAGCACTTCAGATCGCCTATTTGAACTTTGAAAAACAGCAAAAGTGAATTGGTACGTAGCACCAAGACTCAAGAACTACCATTTTGATCTTAGCCAACCCCTCTCTCTCTCTCTCTCTCTCTCTCTCTCTCTATATATATATATATATATATATATATATAGGATTTTGCTAATATGCTACGCGTAGCACAGAGCCCCTCCGTGCTACGGCTCAATTTTTGAGTTTTAAAATCCTAACGGTCGATCCGAACCGTTCAACATGATCTCCATATGAATATGTACTTGCAAACCAAATTTTACATTTTTTAGAATTTTTTTACTATTTATTAAGCCACTTTGAAAATCGCTGATCCAGAAAAGTTTACTGTTGTGTACAAATTAGTGTTTTTTCAAAGTGGCTTAATAAATAGTAAAAATTCTAAAAAATGTAAAATTTGGTTTGCAAGTACATATTCATATGGAGATCATGTTGAACGGTTCGGATCGACCGTTAGGATTTTGAAAACTCAAAAATTGAGCCGTAGCACGGAGGAGCTCTATGCTACGCGTAGCACCGTAGCACTGTCATATATATATATAAAATGTTTGTTCCTAGGCCGTGGAACAAACGCTTCGGTTTTTATATTTTTAAAGTCCAAACGGTCGATCCAAACCGTTCAACATTTAATCTATAATAAAATGTGCTTGGAGACTAAATTTTATATTTTTTTGGAACTTTTTTTACTATTTATTAAGACAGTTTTAAAATCGCTGTTTTCAATGATCTAGAAAATTTTCACTGTTTATTAAAATCAGCAATTTTAAAACTGGCTCAATAAATAGTAAAAAAATTCCAAAAAATGTAAAATTTGGTCTCCAATCACATTTTAATATAGAGATCACATCTAACGGTTTGGATCGACTGTTTGGACTTTGAAAATTGAAAAACCAATTGGTTGCACCACGGCTCCGGAACAAACGTTTTGATATTAGCCAACCTCTATATGTGTGTGTGTGTGTGTGTAAGAGTAGAACTAGGGTGTTCTTAAGCTCACCAAGCTTCTTTGTGAGCTGAACTCAAAAACCCATCGGATTGGTTTCAAGCGACGCATCTAAACATTGAAACCGATCTACTTCACGAGTGATGAGTTTAAATGTCAAGTTTATAAATTTTCGAACTAATTTAATATAAAGTCAAGCGGTAAAAAAATGATGAAAATGAACACATTAAAATTAACTTATAAACCACACCTTTTTCTTACCGCTTGACTTTATATTAAATTAGTTCGAAAATTTATAAATTTGATATGTAAACGCATCACTCGTGAAGTAGATTGGTTTCAATGGTTTAGATGCAACGTTTGAAGACAATTCAATAGATTTTTGAATTAAGCCACAAAGGGACTTGGTGAGCTTAAGAACACCCTAGTTCTACTCTGTGTAAAGTACACTAAGCTTAGATATCCAATAGCACAAGACAACAATGTACAATGAGTGTTATATGTTAATAGAAACAACGCTTACGCCTAAGGGCATTTCCACCATAAAAAGAAACGAAAAAAGAAAATAAAGTACAATGAGTACATTAATGACAATTTCAACAAAAATGCTAAACATAATTAACTGTGGTACATTGGGAAGCAATAATATATAGTGGACAAACTTGGATACAAGAGAAAACCAAACAAAACGAAAACAGGAAAAGGAAAAAGAAAAAGAAAAATTAACAATATTACAGGCTTATTAAGTGCGATTATTAAAATAATCGAGCAGCTACTTAATTCTTCGGGTAGTGATATCCATAGACATTGTAGAATGTATCAACTACAGAAAGAATTAGCAGGATCACACCTGCGACGACCGAGATGCCCGCCCATGGGCTACTGAAGTAGTTATGTCGCAAGCTCGCCAATCTACGGTGCCAACGTGAGTCGTAGTATTTCTGCACATCCTTATACAAGCCAGAGAAACGATTTGTATTGTTGTCGATGAAACAAAAGTTACCAATATCATTGAAAAAAGTGGCGGCCATCTCATGGCTGCTTAGTGTGTTATAAATAACGCCGCATTTCTGAAGTAACTTCACATCCTTCTCTGTATCGATGAGTGCATCCATCAGTTTCATGTAGCAGCTAATAGATCGCATTTTGGGTAAGATGCAGTTCTCAAAGGCAACGAGATTTCTTAATAAGATTATCTGCCTTGAGTCGATCTTCAGGCGTGGCATCCGCATGATGCCTTTCGAAAAAATAACATCTAAATGACCTTTATCTTTAAATTTCTCAAATTCTATACCTGCTATCTTGTGAAGTTCAGTTGCATTCGCTATGACCATAAGTGCATTATTTGAAAGGTGGATTTCTGCCCAAGTGGATTGCTCATGCTCAGAAGAGTTAGAACGATATTCTATCTGCTCAGAAAGATCACTTTCTGCCTCAGAACGATATCTGTCAAAGACAGTTAGTTCCATAAACATCTGAGGTGACAAAGAGGATCTCCAATAAAGGTCGAGCAAATGAGCTGCTTTGCTACAAATGTCATCATGATTGATTCTCCATGGCATATCCAAACATATAAACGGTTCAAGGACAGTATTAAAACGGGGGAATGGTTGGTTGGACCTAAGGGGGAAAAGCCATTCATACACCTCCATGATAAAAAAGAGGGGAATTTGATTTTCCAACAGAAACAAGTCAGATCTTATCTCTTTTATGTGCACATCTAGGAAAGCCATGCTCTCCTGTACCTGTTGAGAGAGAGAGAGAATTGTTCGGATAATAAAGCAACTGTCAATAACTAGCATCCGAACAAATTCAACTTCATCACTATGGTCGAACTCTTCTTTATAGAAAGCACGAGCTTTCCTTGCTGAAACTATAAATTGGTCGAGAGACTCACCATCGATGCCCATTCCCCCCTGGCTAGATGGCTCGACAGGCACATAATAGATGGAATGGCGGCAGCGTGGGATGCCTGCTTCCAAAGGTCTGGGATGGTTTCTCTGTCTTCTCTGCTTCTCCCGAATTTCTGGTACGCACCGGAGTTTTAAATCTTCCATGCGTTTGAGGTTTTCTTGTCCATGGTAGTAGGGGCCAATAGAAACTAACTTGGGCTCAAAATAAGATTCTCTACCGTATCTGATGTGCGCTGGGGCGCGGAAAATAGAATTCTTCGGCCAATGGGTTCTTTCCCCACTCTCAGTGGACTCTGCTGCGGCTGATGTTGCTTCGATCTCCATGTGCCCTGCGGCTGATATCTCTTCGATCTGCGGGTCCTCTGCGGCTGATGGAATGGCAGATATCTCTTCGATCTGCGGCTCATCTGTGGCAGATATCTGTTCCATCACCGGGTGAATTTGGAGAAAAAACTGGATAGCCCTTTCTTTCCAAATGGACCTGTGTGCTCTTCAGCTGATGTCCTTTCGATCTGGTTTCTTTCCCAGCTCTCCGTTTGCTCTGTGGCCGATGTCCATTTGGAGTGAAAAGAGGATAAGATAGGATAGAGGGTATTTTGTCGGTATGTTTCATGTTTTGGTTTATTTTGTGTTTATGAGGGTTTATATATCAAAGTAGATCGGGCCGGATGCACGGTTTTTTTTATATATATATATTACTTCAAGAATATAATAGAACCTATTTTGTATTTTAATAAGAGGGAATTATATTATAATTTTTAATTTTATTAATTTTGACAACATTCTTGGTAATTTTAAAAAATAAAGTTTAAATTTAGAATTTGACATTATAAACATGATTTATATTATTCATAAATCATCTCTATAAAACATGATCAAATTTGATTTATGTTTCATCGTACATTAAGTAACTTGAAATTTTACCAATTGAAAATTAATGATACTTAAATTATAACAAATTAAATTGATAGGCTATTTATATGTCCAGCGACATAATTTTAAATGTTTTTTTTTTAAATTATTTTTGTTAAATTCGTTGTCAAAATTGTTCAAATAATCTTTGCCAAATGATTAATTCCTCCTCTTTTAACAATTCAGAAGTTCATAATTAGGACGGTTTAGGAAATTCACATTCAGATTTTAGAATGAAAGGAATATAGAACTATTAATTTCGTAATTACAAACTAACTTTTAAGAAGAAATTTATTTTCTAATCTAAAACACAAGATTTTAACAATTTATCTAATATTCAAATTGTGATGTTACTGACTTTTTAGTCATTCTTTGAATAACATCCTACGGTAATGATCTGCTCTATATCTATTAAAAATTTAAAGATGAATTAAAAATATATCCTTCTTTTAATCTTTAGTTTAACCTGATTAGAGTAAGCAAACTAAAAAGAAGTAGGAAGGGGTCAAAATATATAATGACAGATATTTTATTCCAGAACTACATTCTGGAAAAAAATAGTGAAGAAAAATTTAGTTATAAATAATTAAATTGTAGGATGACTAACACATTCTGATTTTTTTCTGCAATTCCTGGCTCAGGGATAAGCATTTATTTCAGAAAAGTTTTATAATACAGGGCTCTGTTGAAAACTATAGCTTCTCAGTTTTCTTAAGGCTCAATAATTAGGTCTTGCATGCCATTAGATTATTACAGTAAAGCCTACTAAAATCCCAAAAATTCAAAACCATCATTAATTCTTCAACAATCCCCATCGCTTTCGAATAATTAAGTTTGAAATTTACAAAAGAGACCAGAAAATAAAAAAAAAGGTATACAAAATAACGAAGGAATAATTACTCTTTTCCTAGCAATATATATTCTCTCTTTGAACTAACGATCATTATTCGTTAAATTATATCAACCTGATCTCATATAATATATAATTTCATAATAATAAAATTAATAGCTCTGGAAATCTTAGGGAATTAATGATCAAATATATATATATATATAACTTTGTAACAAGTAGTACAAGTGGCTGGTCGCTCAAGCAATGGATTTTCATGTCATCAATCAAAGCAAAAGCAATGGAACTAAAGATGAAACGTATGGTGCCCACATAGCACAAAGCAAAAGCAATGGAATAATTAAAGGATGAAACAAATGGGTGTCCACATAGCACAAAGCAAAAGAGAAATTTGCAAAGCCATTATGCTCCACCACTTTCGAATAATAAAGCTTCAAATTTACCTCTGATAGCCGCTATCAGATTCTCAAAAAAAAAAAAAAGATTCAAATTTGCAAAAGAGAAATCAAAATGAAACAAAAACGGTACATCAGAAAGGAAGGAATAATTATTGTTCTTTGATCGTAGCGAAATACTCTTTGAAGTAACGAACATTAATTATTTGTATAAATTATAACAACCTGAGCTACTTTAATATATAATTTCATAATAATCAAAATAATAGCTCTGGAAATCTTACGAACTTAATGATCAAATATTATCATGACATTACTGTACTAAAAATCCCAACCAAGAAAAGGTTTGTAGATAGTAACAAATGACTAGTCCCTCAAGCAATGAATTTTCATATCATCAAAAAGGAAACAAAGAATGAAACATATGCGTGTCCACATTGCATGCAATTATATATGTTCCACTTTTCACCAGTTACGACCAATTAAGCAAGCTTCAAATTTACAAAAGAGAAAAGGAAATCAAAAGAAAAAACAGAAAGAAAGGAATAAGTAATCTTTGAAACAGCAAAATTACATCGGGTAGAGAAGTTATCTGATGAAGATGGGTGGTCTCTATTAATGAAACAGGTAATATTTATTAATTGTTTAGCCTTAATTAGCCTTCCTACTTTGTCTAGATTATGATTTAAGTATTGGGTTTTTAATTAAACAAACAATTTTATAGTTGTATAACAAATACAAGCTTATTTAATCCTATCTAAACAATGGGGAATTTTTTATAATTAAGCAATAATAGATATAGTGCCTATGATTATTTGCCTTTATAATGGAATTTCAAATTAATATATCTCGCCAATTGGCAATTTTTAAGAATTAATATATTTTTCAAAGTATTTCGTATATTTGCTTTCTAGTTTTTTGTCTACAGCTTTTGGTGAGCACTAATTCCACTCTTCGATATTAACTACTGCTTTCAAGGAACACTGCATCAGAAAAAAAAAAATTATCATATTTGATATGAAATTTCAAATACAAATTGCTCCTTAAAACAATCTTGTACAAATTTTGTTCAATAATTGGTTGTGAATGTTACTTCCAAAGTTGTACTATAGCTCCGTACTGATAAATAATGATTACATGTTTTGTTTCATTTTTATTTATAGAAATTATTATTAAATAATAAAGGTATACAGAAAGATTTTTCGTGAGATTTTTTCAGATCCTAAGTAATTTTTTTTTTTCTGAAAGAGTGGCTGATACTTTTTTTAAATATAAATTTTTGCTAAATCGTTTTGAAAGAGAAAGAGTGTTCGAATTTTTTTTGAAAGACTAGCTGAAATTTTTTAAAACAGCAAGAGTAGCTTGAATTTTTTCTAAAAAATAAACACTTTGGTTCCGGAAAAAATTCTTGCTCCATAATTTGGATCCGAATTTTTTTTTATTTAACAAAGCCCAGCACTCTTTCTGTTTTCCTTTATTTAACAATAATTTCTATAAATAAGAAATTCTCATGTTACATTGGTAATGCCATGCATAATATATACAATGATTTTTTTTATTTTAAGAAATTACTATTTAATAATAAAGAGAATATAAATTTCGGATCCAAACTTTGTACCTGAATTCCTTTTGTAATCGCCACAACTTCACAAATATGTTTTCCAATGGCCACAAACAATCTCAGTTGCAATCAAAACTTTGGATCGGGATCCGTCTACACAATTGAAAACAAAAAAAAAACCAGCATTCTTTCTGTTTCCCTATTCGGAACAGATACAAATCTGTTGTTATTAATTCCAATGGAATAACAGGAAATTCCGATTTCATCCATTCAAATTTGTACATATGTTAATTTCCATGAAGAAACTTTTTCATACAAGAATCTCAACGAAGATCAACGGTTGAGATCGAAATAACAGGTTCTGCAGATTTATTTCCATTCGGAACAACTGATCCACCACAACAACCACTAAAAAAGTATTTTTTTTTTTTTTTGGACTTCAACAATTTAGTTTTCAGACAGCCTGTGATAATTAGATTGTGTATTTTCATTTTTTTTAGAAGTCCAAAATACGTATTTAAGTTTATATTTTATCATCATGAGTAATGCTTTGGATATACATATATTCGAAAAATCTAGCTATGATAAATATATTTTAGAACTTCATTTTACATGTGATGCCCTCGAAGCTTTTAAAATTAAAAATTTCTAAGCATTAATTCATATACTTTTTGTACGTCCATTTGAGAAAAAATAATTGAACAAATTATTAATTATATCTCTGGTTTTGAAGAAAATTAAATGAATACTACTTTTTGTATCTTATTAGAGTTCTTTCTTTTCCTTGTTTGGGCAAAAAGCTTATGATATTTGTGCATTTACTTCAACAAAAGCTTGGGTTTCAATATAGATAGGTATATTATGATATTTGTGCATTACAAAAGAGAATATAAGAAATTAAAAAATTAAAATATGCAGTCAGATGTAGCATTTCTTTAGATACATCAGGACCACTCAATTATAGCATAGCTAAGGAGAGAGCTTAATCTAAGTACGCAAGGAGAGAGGTAAGAAATCGTCTAATAAGTTGGTTGCAATGTCTTTTATCCAATTTTTTTTCTCTTTTCTTTGAATAAGAGATTTTGTTATCTTTCAAGATGCTATTTGATTTTTGCTCTATCGATATTGGTATTTTATCACACCCTTGGGATCTCTAATTCTACCGACATTTTTATTAATATCCAAAGTTTAATACAAATTATTAATTATACCCAGAACTCAACTCAATATCGAAATATACCCAAGCCGGCCATTTTCTGGCCGGCTATGTTCCCTCCCTAAGCCGGCCATTTTATGGCCGGCTATGTACCCTTTTTTTTTTTTTTTTTTTTAGAGAGACACCATGAAGATCAAAATATTGAAATCTAACTCTGAAAATTTGAAATTTTTGTTTAAATTATTTGTTATATTACTTCTTTGATGTATAATTAGCATATTTATACTAAAATACGATAGATTAATTGAAATTATGTTGAATAACACTAAATTATGTTAAATTACGTTAAATTACATTAAATTACATTAAATTACTTTAAAATACGGTAAATTACGCTAAAATACGATATGAATAGGGACGATATCTTCACTGAAAAGGAGAAAAATGACGATGAAACTTCAAACGGTCATAAAACGGTGCTCGAGTGTCCGATTTCAGCAAATGACCACTTTTCGGAAAGCTTGCGAAAATGCGCATGCGTCTGTGCCAGCTTTGCTGGGCTTTGCTGGATTCCGAAATTCAGAATTGCCAAAAAACAAAGGGAAGAGCCTCAAAACTTGAGTTGAAGTTTCCGATTAAGATTTTCATTTCTATCATTCAATCCAAGTAGCTCAGTAAATTAGTTACATAATGAACTTGCAGATTACCAATTTTTACTATTTTTGGAATTTTTTTACTATTTTTTATGATTCATGAAAGATGAGCAAAATCAGTCTACTATAGCGTAATTTTGTGTAGTTTAGTGTTTTTTTTACTGTATTTCAGCATAATTAGCGAAGTTATTGTAATTTAACGTAATTTAGTATAATTGAACATAATTTATTGTAATATAGTGTAATTCAACATAATTTCAAGTATTCTAGCGTATTTTAGTATAAATATGCTAATTATACATCAAAAGAAGTAGAGGAGGGATCAAATTACAACAATTATTTTTTTTATTTTCAAAGTCCAAATCGTCAATCCAAACCGTTCAACATGATTTCCACAATAAACTGTGCTTGCAGATCAAATTTTACATTTTTTTGAATTTTTTTACTATTTATTAAGATGGGTACAAAATTCAATAGTCTGAATATGACTATTTTTTGTAAAATACTTAATAAATAGTAAACAAATTCAAAAAAATGTAAAATTTGATCTGCAAGCACAGTTTATTGTGGAAATCATGTTGAACGGTTTGGATTGACGATTTGGACTTTGAAAATAAAAAAAATAATTGTTGTAATTTGATCCCTCCTCATAGAAGTAATATAACAAATAATTTAAACAAAAATTTCAAATTTTCAGAGTTAGATTTCAATATTTTGATCTTCATGGTGTCTCTCTCTAAAAAAAAAAAAAAAAAAAAAAGGTACATAGCCGGCCATAAAATGGCCGGCTTAGGGAGGGAACATAGCCGGCCAGAAAATGGCCGGCTTAGGGAGGGAACATAGCCGGCCAGAAAATGGCCGGCTTGGGTATATTTCGATATTGAGTTGAGTTCTGGGTATAATTAATAATTTGTATTAAACTTTGGATATTAATAAAAATGTCGGCTAATTCTACTACAATATTTAAACGTCTGATTTTTTTAAGACACTTGACATTTATCTCGAGTAAATATGAAAGCATCAAAGCCCCTAACTCTTTATTCATTTATTGACAAGTATTTCAAGATGACGAGGAAAGTGAGATTCAAGAATTTAAGGATATTGGGTTGCAACTAGTTAAAAAATGTGATGGTTTGCCTCTTGCTATCAAAAGTATAGGTGGTGTGCTTTGCACAAAGCCAAAAACCAAAGTCGAATGGAAAGCTGTTCTAAAAAGCAATATGTGGTCAATTGTTGGGGTGTCAAGTATCCACAATGCATTCCATTTGAGCTATGAAGATCTTTCATCACCTTAGAAGCAATGCTTCATCTTTTGTTCCCTCTTTCCAGAAGATTTTGAGTTTGATAAAATAGACTTAATCCATCAATGGCTAGCAGAAGGATATCTGCAAGATAAGGTAGATTTCTGGGAGTTGGGAAATAAGTACTACACATAGTTACTGGTACGAAATCTTTTGAAAGATAATGACAAATTCTATAATCAACAACAATGCAAAATGCATGATCTTTTGTGGTCCTTTGCCCGCCAATTAGGAAAAGATGAGGACTGTGTATTAAGGGAGGAACATGTTTTAACCAGGCCTGATGGTTCACTGAAAATACGACGGTTATCTATAGAAGGAAATAAGGTGAATACTGAATTATTTAAAAAGGAAAATGGGTTGAGAACATTATGCTTCGTGATAAACCTGAAATTGCACTTGATTTTGTGTGTAAAACTTTTTCAAACCTCCGCATGTTAGATCTTAGGTGGTCCAATTTCTCAAGTCTACCAGATTCATTGTGTGACCTCATCCATCTGAGATACTTGGATGTTAGTGATTCAAACACAAGTAATCTTCCGAATTCCATTGGAAATCTCAAATATCTAGTATATTTGAATCTTTTTGGGTGCAAAAAATTATTAGATGTCCCTCGTAGTATCATCAATCTACAAGAACTGAAATTTCTCAATACTTACAATTCAGGAGTCAGGGGAATCCCAGCAGGCCTGAATAAACTAGACAAGCTCGTTCAACTATTCGGATTCAAGCCAGACAAAAATAGTTTGGAAGGATTTAGTAGCCTAGACAGCATAGAAGCTCTATCACAGCTAATTACTCTCACTTTATCAAGTTTAGAGAATGTATCAGACAAGAACATAGCAAAAAGGGCAAACCTACAAAACAAAGATCGTTTACAAAACCTATGGTTATTTTACAGCAAATTGAGCTCAGAAGAACAACTTTCCCAAACTAATGAAAAGAAGATGACAACTGAGGATGTTTTAAATGAGCTTTGTCCTCCACGTTCTCTAGAAACTGTTCAAATTGTAGGTTACTTTGGCAGCCACCTTCCTAATTGGCTAAATTTGAGGGCTAACCTTCCAAACTTGAGATATCTTCATATCGAAAATTGTGCATGCTTTGAGGAGCTTGCATTGTTAGGCCAACTCCCCAATTTGGATTATCTTCAAATAATAGGTGCATATTCAGTCGTGAGTGTGGGAGAAGAGTTCTTGTGGGGAGGCATCCAAAACAGAGATACGACAGCTACGAGTTGTCATGCCAATAAGTCCGCATTTCCCAAATTGAGTGAACTAAACTTTACAGGGATGTCCAATTGGAAAGAGTGGCAGTGGAATAAGGGACAAATAGCCATGCCCAAGCTGAAAAAATTATTTATTAGAGATTGTCCCCAGTTGAGATCTCTTCCGGAAGGTCTTTATCATGCTACTTCTTTGGAGTACCTTGTGATTGAAGGAGCTAATAAGCTGATTACTGTAGAAAACCTCCCATCAATCAAAGATGTTCGTGTTTTTAGAAGCCCAAACTTGGAGAGGATTTCAAATTTGCCCAGCATCTCATATATTCTAATTGAAGAATGCCCAAATCTAAAAGCTGTGGAGAACCTTAAAGCTTTACAGACGATGGAATTAGTTGATTTTGAAATGAAAATTCTACCAGATTACTTGAGGACAACAATGCCACAGAAGCTAAGAATCAGGTGTAGTGAGGAGTTGCTGGTGAAGATTGCAAGCCAAGGAGAAAGTGGTTCTGAGTGGAACAAATTCAAGCACATTCCCAAGGTGACTATCTACTCATCGGGTGAATCTTTCTGTGCTACTTACCAAAAAACACCATTCAGTTTCACCACCAATGTACCAACAAGCTGTGAGATGATGAGACAACAAGAGTAGAAGTTTGATCTTGCCATTACAATTTTTGTTCAGGTATATTACAATTCCTCCACTTGATATAACTAGCTTTATATTAATTATCATATATTTTTTTTCAACTATTATGATCAGATTAAAATTATGATTTGACCTCCTGTTTTGTTACTCATGATTCCTGATTTTGAATACAGGTTCCTTCACTATAAACGCGAGAGCAAAAACAATTTCAGGCTGGCTATCTCAAATAGGACCATGTCACAATGAACTGATCATTCATAACATGCATATAATTAATATCTCCGCAAGCAAGGATACAGGTTTTGTACTCATGCATTCTGATTTTATAATTAACCAACTGATAAACATTCAATAATAAAACTGGGATATAGTTTTTTTTTGTTTCTAACCACTTTAATTGGTAATTTTTCAATCCGTATCCATGCGAAACAATTATGGCACAAAGTTTCGAACTCACACGATATTGTTGGTTGGCACCATGTATTATATTGATATAGTGTTTAATTAAACTCTACATATTTTATGTTCTTCAGATGTTTCCTTTAATAACACAGAAAACCCAAGGATATATTTTAGTTTAAAAATTTATCATGTGACTAGTAAATTTAGGCATTGAGTGGTATTCAACATGTAACAATGTTATCAGCACCATTTATTTAATTATAATTATTTTCATGTTTTGCATTGAGGTATGTCATTTAAATTGGGATCATCTAGAGCTATCTAATGCAGATATCATATTTCATCAAACAATTAAGTAGATATATAGGACGAAGAAAGAAAAGAAAAGATTAATTTTGGATTTGGTGCACAATACATGAAAGTTTCAGTACTAAAAAGCTAATTCATATTTTCTTTTATTGCTTTGTAGATTTAGCAACTAAAGGTGCCAATGTCGAGATCTGCAAAAGGGCAGCGTTGTTGTAAAAATAAACCATTGGCAATGAGATTTCTGTAAAAGGATGTTTTTTACCTTTGATTTTTTTATCTACTTTGGTTGTGCCTATTTGTTTTTTGGTCATTTGGTTTGGGTTGTATTTTCCCATTAATTAATTCAGTTTTTTTTCTGTTTTTTTTATCCTTTGTATTTTAGGGGCTGCAAACCTTCGTGTTGACCCATTTTTGAAACATTTTATACTTCATTTTTATATTGTTTTGTCAATGTGAATGAGTTGTATATAAATTTGAATCTAGCTAAAGTCTCACCTGCACATGTTGGAAATTTAAACAAAAATCTATATTTATTTAGTATTTGAAAAATTAAATTAACTCGTGATGTGATATAATTATTAGGTTAATTCGGGAGGAAATTCAAAGCAAGCCAAATTACTTTCCTTTATTTTAATTTTAATTTCTGTTAATTTCTGTTAAGTTCGAGAAGAGAGGTGTGTGACAAGCTGAAATTGGAAAAAAAATAAAATAATAATAACGTAGTGAATGAGAATTTTTTTCATTTCCATGAATTTACATAATTCTTGGCGCATCATATTTTTACCGGAAAAATGACAGTGTGTGGCAAATAGTGAGGTGTGTAGAATAATGCATTCGCACGGGTTGAAGTAAGCTGTATAAATCAGTAAACAAAATCATATAAAATCCAACACAAAAATGGTACCTTTTCTAGTCTCATTTGTTGTAGCAGGTACTAGACCATATCTAGTTCAAAAGATCAACATAATAGGTACGTTTGGATATAGAGGGAAGTTAGTGAGAATAGCATGCTAATTCAAATTTTGAATAGTCGTCACTAACCCAACAAAAAATTGGGTTAGCGGAATAGCACACTAATCCGAGCTAACTCAAGTATTGAGAATAGCTACTTTTTCACCCAAACGTAGAATAGTCGCTACCCGAATTAGAAATAGTCACTAACTCAGCTAACCCTGCTATTCCTTAGCACCCAAACGCACCCAATATCTTGATCATGACTTGGTACCTGAGAATTGAAGTACGCATTGGCAGAAGTGAGAGAATTGTATGCTTTGCTGTCTTCAGAAACAGAGTGTGGGGAATTTTGTCGAACACATGGTGTGCATAAGCTGGTATCAGCTTCTTTTTTATGGGTTATCAAATTCTCGCCACACCTATAACATTGCTGCACAAATGCACAATGGAGAAGATTAAAATTCCATGACATCAACCTAAAAATATGAGTGTAAATGAAACAGATACGAAGCGAACTATGCTATAGCTATATCTGTGTCCCAAATTAATTGAGTGGATACAGATACAAAAATACGAAAAACAATGGTGAAATTCAAAAACAAATTACTTGATGTCCATAAGAGCAGTCATCTTTGAAGGAGATCCAGAACAACACAAACCATCACAAAAAGAATAAAAAGGATAAGAAATAAGAAACATAGTGTTATCAGCACCCTCAGTAAATTAATCATGTTTCAACCCGCTGTTCTATGGAGCCCAGATATAAATATAATTGATCAAATTAGGAGTGCATCTCATGAGAGACATTTTAACAAACACCTTAACTGCAAATCCCAGCCGCCAACACATTTTGCAGTTAAGGTGTTTGCTAAAATGCCTCGCATGGGACGGAAGCCTGAGAGGCGGCTGGAGCCAAGTAACACACGCCAAAACAAGGTACTACACTAACACTACTACTAGTACCGTACTAGTTACAGGATTTAAGAGCAAGAGATGGTGATACTTCATTTACTTATTTGTGCAAGCAATTCCTTTTGGGCTCCACGGCCTGTTTAAGCCCAAACAAAACCCGGCTTAGTTTAGCAGGCCGCTGCGCTATCAACTCGTAATTTTTCCCTAAAGACCTCATATTTTTTAAGGTATATGAATATGGTCCTCTTAATATAATTTTTTTTTACAATGCATATGGGTTTGTTTTTTTTCAAATGAATCCAAATCATATTTAATCGGTTATGTGGATGCTGGATATTTGTCTGATCCACATAATGGTCGATCTCAAACGGGCTATTTGTTTACATGTGGTGGAATAGCTATTTCGTGGCGATCTATGAAACAAACTATAACAGCAACTTCTTATCATGCAGAAATTTTAGCAATACATGAAGCAAGCCGAGAATGTATTTGGTTAAGATCTATGATTCAGTACATTCATCAGACATGTGGCTTGTCCTATGGAGAAATGATCCCAACGATCATATATGAAGATAATACTGCATGTATTACTCAATTAAAGGAATGATACATTAAAGAAGATAGAACAAAACATATTTCACCAAAATTCTTTTTCACACATGTCTCCAAAAGAATAATACTATTAATGTTCAGCAAATCCGTTCAAGTGAGAATCTAGCAAATTTATTCACTAAGGCGCTCCCTACTACAATATTCGAAAAGCTAATTCGTAATATTAGAGTTCGCCGACTTACAGATCTTGATAGATGGTGTCATGAGGGGAGTTAATATATACTATATTTTTCTTAACCATGGTTTTTCCACTGAATTTTCCTGATAAGGTTATAGTTGCGTGTTAAAAAGAATAATGTACTCTTTTTTTCTTCACTAGATTTTTATCACATAGGTTTTTCCTAGTAGGATTTTAATGAGACATATTCTTATGTAATGGACATTCAAGGGGGAGTGTTATGAATATAATTGATAGTCCATTCATTTTTGTAACTCCCAATATTAATCCTCATTCACTTCCCACTACCCCCACAACCATTGGAATTCATATCCCACTACTATTTGCAATTCAATTTCTTATTTATTATTGTAATGACTTTTCATTTACAATTTGTGACCTATAATTAAATAGAGGCATTGTAATCTTGTATTGTACACATGAGAAATATATGAATAAAGAGATAGCCATTCTTTACATTCTCTTCATCTTGTTTATATTTGTTTATCTTTACTTTATAACATTATTATTGTTATTATTATTATTATTATTATTATTATTATTATTATTTATCTTGGTTTTGTGACTCCAGTCACTAGTGGAAAATGTACATTTAGTATCGGCACATCAGGATCGGACATAGCATAAAAGCGATACTGATATATATCTGGATCGGGCAAATTTAAAGACCGTTCTTGATAATAGGTATCAGGATCGGTTATTATAAACGACCGTTCTTGATAGTCCAGAACATATCAGGAACGGTCGTTTATAAACAACCGTTCCTGATAATGACTTATCAGGATCGGTTGTTTATAAACGACCGATCTTGATAGTCCAGACATATCAAGAACAGCTGTTTATAAATGACCGTTCTTAATAGTGACTTATCAGGATCGGTTATTTATAAATAACTGTTCTTGATAGTTCAAACTTATTAAGATCGGCTTTTTATAATGACCGATCCTGATGTAACGCTGAGTCCCAAATTTTTTGATTTAACGCTGAGTCCCAAATTTTTATTTGCCTCCTTTATCGCTCTCCTCATTCTACCCTCTCTCCTTCCCTCTCCTTACGCTCCCCTCTCCTCAAACCCTCAAACTCATCCAAATTCTGCTCTGGCGTCTCTCCTCCCTGCCGCCGCTCAACCAACACTGACTATCTCTCACTCTCTCATGGTCTCTCTTCGTAGTGCTCTCCTCCGTGAAAGATCCGGTGCTTTCCCTCCACGCGACCGCTTCTCCCCACAATCGTTGCCGATCTGACATGCCCTAGGCCTTCCTAGTGTCTCCACTCCTTCGACCTCTTTCGACGCCTGCCGGCCACTCCCGATGCCGCCCTCTCCTGCTAACCCTAGGTTTGTAAGCTTTGTCTTTGTTTTTTCTTTTTCTTTTTCCTATGTTGCATCCTTTCCCTCAATCCTTGGCTGTTCCATCCTTTCCCTTAATCCTTTACCTTAATAGCGCGTGATCGAAGTCAATTGATCTTAATTTGGCTTATGGTATTATCTAGTTCTCATATACTTTCTTTTTGCTAAAATTGAAGCTTAGCTTGTATTAATGTTGCCTTATATTTTTTTAGGGGTCACACTTGAGTTTTTACTGTTTTTAATTTAAATTGAAATTAAATTTGGAATGATTAGGAAGAATAAAAATCTAATGTCTTTGAGTTAGAATTTAATCTACTTTTGGCAAAATTGTGAAATATACAAGAATGCTTACAAAGAACTTCTTGCTAATTCCTTTTAAAGCTCAAGTAGTATAGACAAAAGCAACCTGATGTGGAGAAAGAAAAAAAAATGAATATCTAGTTTGCCCAAAAGCTTGATTCCATTTATACTAAACTTTTGCATTTTGTGTCACTTAACATTTTCTGATCATAAGTTGAACAAAGAGGAACTCTGTTGTGTAACCTTCTATCACCAATGAATTGAAATTATTTTATGTCATTGACCGAGCCTCACTCAGGAATTTTGCAAGTTCCACGTGTTGTAACTAACTAAAGTACTAGACGACACTATTGAACTACCGAATCGACCTTGTTTACCGGCAGAGGTGCATATCTTGCACAAATGGATCAAGAAGTATTGTCGAATATGTCCAATCTGCAGTGACACTTTAATCATCATATCCCACATTGCTAAGATGCGGGTTTCGAGTTATTCTCAACTTCCTCCAATTTATTTTATTGTTGTTGTTTTCTTGTTAATTTCATTACTTGTTGTTTTAATCTTGCTTGTTTGCTCGATTGCTAATTAGTTGTAGTTAAGTTATTGATTATGACCAAATTGACCATGCTGTATATTTTAACTTACCATATGAATCCACTGTACCCAATTAATTATATGCTTTCAATTCAAATTATTAGAAATTTGTGATTTCATTTCAATCCACTGTACCCAATGATAATGGAAGCAATGGTCATGGACCTGTTAGCGACTCTAGTCCAGCTAACAGTAATTAGTTCATCAAGCTTGAGTGGTTCTACGTCAGCAAACAAGATTAACAAATCAGGTGTTATCGCAGGTGTAACTGTTACAGTCATAGTCATTTCCCTTGTGGTTCTACTTATTGTGCTAAGAAAAAGAAGAAGACCACATGGTAATTATCAACAACTTTTGATTATATATTGCTTTTTACCCTTGCTAACATTTATCAAATCATGAAAAGTCACCTGCTTCGTAAATCTTTAGCCTCTGTCAGTTCTTTAGCCAGCACACTGTAACTGTGTAGTTCTTTGAAGTTGTATTATTGAGAGTCATGAGGTGCTCATATCCAAATTACGTTGGGTTAATTGCATTTCCAGTACTAAATTATGTCTAATTTATTCAAGTTAGTACCAACCTTATCTTATATCTCCTGAGAAAGGTTTCAGGTCTTTAATTAAACAAGTACTTTAATTAAATTATCTTGTGGTACATGTTTGATTATGTAAACATTTTAACACTTGGCTTTGATACCCTTACAGAGCTTGCCACCTGGGACTGCACTGGATGATGGATAAAGTAATTTTGAGGTGGTACCAGAGCTGGAGGCAGATTGAAAAATGGAGTCACATTTGAAGTCTCAAAGTTTAGTTAGTAGTCAAACATGTATTGCTGTCAAATATTCCCTCTGGGCTTTTACTGGGTTTAGGAATTAGTATTTTATTAGGCTTGTGTCATTACTAAGAACTAGTCATGTATTACTTTACTGGTAAATGAAATGGGTCATCTTGGCATCTTTCTGTTTATCAAGATATACCATTGCACTTCTTGGTTAAATATAGGTATCATTAGTGCAAAATATCAAGATTCAAAATGTTGGTTTCACAAAAAAAAAAACAAAAAAAAAAAAACAATCAGGCTCGGTTATATTTAAAAATCCAATCCTGATAGTTATGAATTAGTGCCGGATATATTATTGACCGATTTTGTAAGTCAATATTAGAATCGGTTGTTTAATTGACCGTTCTTGAAAGTTAGAATTAGGATCGGCTAACATTTAATGACCGATCTTGATAGTTAGAATTAGGATCGGTTATTAATAAATAACCGATCCAGATGGTTGGTATCTGGATCGGTTCTTTAACCGATACAGTTTAGATTGACTATTTGTATCGGCTGGAACAGGATCGGCTCTAGGTCCGATCCTGATGTGCATATTTAACCGATCCTGATATGTGTTTTTCCACTAGTGAGTTGAGTTTCATTTCTAACTTACCTCAACTTGTTTGAGACTAGGACTTGGTTGTTGTTGTTGGAAAATATGGCATCTCTAGTTGATGCACAAATTGAATATTGCCTCAGTGTGCATGATGATGCTGGATTGCATTTGCGCAACCATGTGTCAAACTTTAGTATGTCAGATCAGAGTGCAGAACACTAATATGATGTATAGTCCTTGACTGTGACGTTAGTTGCATTATGAGTTTCTTGTTTTGATAGTATTTTTGAGCTTTGTTTTATGTTTCTATAATTGATACGATCACCGTGAAAATTTTATTAAATTGTCCTGAATCATAACGATTATTGAATATCAGAACCACATCTGTTACGATTTCTGTGAAAATTTCATCATAAAAAAATGCAGCATGGCCGCCAAATCGATACCATACATAAGGCGGGCTACAAGTTCCCATCCCCATGGACTGATATAAAAATGATTAGCAAATATCACTATGATTAAACCCAGGGATAAAACTGCCATCAAAGTCTTCCATTTCGTAGTAGATATATGGACATATGGTTGGTTTGGAGATAACAAATGGCAAAGTATATCAAGGTACCAAGTATACTAGTTAATTCCTAGATTGTTTGCGATTAAATTTGCAGAGATTAAGATAAATTGTACTGGGAGTAAGAGAACTACTATAGCTGAGGTTATGATCTCTACTTTTTGCATGGCCATATATATATGATTCTTTTTTCCCTTAATTTTGATGGACTTTCTCATAGATGGAATGGGCCTTACCTTGAAAACAGAGATTATAGGTAAAACTAGGAACTAAGATATTATACCCACTTGTTGGGGAGAGTTTGAATTTTCTCTATTCAATTTCTTCTGGGTGGAATATATATATAGTTGGTGGATCTTTTACTTTTCGAACAGATATAATTTATTTTTTCTATCTTTTACTTTTCGAACAGATTAATTTAAGTCATGATTTAAGTTGTTTCAAACGAAGATGTTAAACATGTGTAAAATATAGTAATGGGTCATGATTTTAGACAATTTATTTATTTCACACTTATTCTGCCTACAGGGTCCACTGTCATCGGAATGGGCCTTACTTTGAAAACAGAGATCATAGGTAAAACTAGAAACTAAGATATTATACCCACTTGTTGGGGAGAGTTTGAATTTTCTCTATTCAATTTCTTCTGGATGGAATATATAGTTGGTGGATCCTTTACTTTTCGAACAGATATTATTTATTTTTCTATCATTTACTTTTCGAACAGATTAATTTAAATCATGATTTAAGTTGTTGCAAACGAAGATGTAAAACATGAGTAAAATAGAGTAAGCAATTTGGGTCATGATCTTAGACAATTTATTTACTTCACACTTATTCTGCCTGTCCACTGTGGGCAGAAATTTATTTCCAAATTACTCTCTCCTTCAAACAAATTAATTTAAATCATTACTTAAACAGTGAAACAAGATGTAAAACAAAATAACTAAGATAAAGCAAGTAACATAATGCATGCCTTTTAATTAAATTGAATTAGCAACCAAACGTAACCTACACCTAAATCAATTTACTAAATTCAACTGCAAATAGAGCTCATCCAATCCAAGGACGCTCACTCGAACTCGCAAAAAAATCCGAAAAATCAAGAAACAATTATTATTATTAGTAGTTTTATATAACTATTTTCATTTTTGTTTATAATATAGTAATAATAATAATAATAATAATAATAATTATTATTATTATTATTATTATGTTTGGTAAGTCTACTGCACGTGGGGAATGATACCTGACACCTTTTAATTGGGTACACACATATATTTGCGCTGAAAGTTCCAAGGGCAACGACAGAGAGTGACTGCTATGTTGTGACTTTTTTTTTTCTGAATCAGAAAATTATTTGTGGGACCCATATACATTAGAATTTTTTGGAAGATTTTTTTCATAATTATGGGACCCGCATACATTAAATTCTCCATGAATAGCCCCATAAAATTTAGGACAAGTATCCTGTCGAATATTATAAAAGATTCTCTTCACTTTACGGCTTGAGATTAACTCCCATCTACTTTGTAAAAGATTCTCTATTAAGGTACAGAGGAGAATTTGAATTCCAAAATTTATAAAGAGTAGAATCAAATTGTTGGTGAGAGTATCTCTGGCAAGTAGGCCAGACATGGTTAGTTCTTAGCTGGAAATTCATGGACTATTCTATTTTGAAAGAATTTGGTACAGATTTTTTTAGAATTTTTAAATTATACATTTGAAAAGGATTAAGTTCCAAAACATTTTATTTTTTATATATAACCTTCTATAATCCTTAAATTACTATCCAGTCATTGATTCATTTGAACCCTCCTCTATGAAATCTAAACTGGCTTTTACATACAAATAAATATTTTTCTTAACCCTCATTCTAATTAAATATAGATCTCTCTTCCTATCTCTCTCATGCTTAAACAATGGAACAATGGAGCAATAAACAAAGGTGCATGATTCGGAGCAATAAACAATGACTGGATAGTAATAAACAATGGTACTCTCATGATTGGATAGTAATTTAAACAATGGAGCAATAAACAATTGTAAAATCTGAAAAACAGTGATTTTAAAAAATTTATAAAAAATTAAAATTTTGTCAACAAGTACATTTTACTATGGAGAACATGTTGAGCACTTCGAATCGACTACTTGAACTTTGAAAAACAGCAAAAGTAAATTGGTACGTACGTAGCACAAAGACTCAAGAACTACCATTTTAATCTTAGCCAACTCCTCTCTCTCTCTCTCTCTCTATATATATATATATATATACATATATATATAAACGTTTGTTCCTAGGCCGTGGAACAAAATGCTTCCGTTTTTATATTTTTAAAGTCCAAACGGTCGATTCAAACCGTTCAACATTTAATCTATAATAAAATGTGCTTAGAGACTAAATTTTATATTTTTTAGAATTTTTTTACTATTTATTAAGCCAGTTTTAAAATCGCTGTTTTCAATGATCTAGAAAATTTTCACTATTTATTAAAATCAGCAATTTTAAAACTAGCTCAATTCCAAAAAAAAGTAAAATTTGGTCTCCAATCACATTTTAATATAGAGATCAAGTCTAACGTTTTGGATCGACTGTTTGGACTTTAAAAATTGAAAAACTAATTGGTTGCACCACGGCTCTGGAATAAACGTTTTGATATTAGCCAACCTCTATATGTGTGTGTGTGTGTGTATGTTTGTGTGTGTAAGAGTAGAACTAGGGTGTTCTTAAGCTCGCCAAGCTTCTTTGTGAGCTGAACTAAAAAACCTATCAGATTGGTTTCAAGCGACGCATCTAAATATTGAAACTGATCTACTTCACAAGTGATGAGTTTAAATGTCAAGTTTATAAATTTTCGAACTAATTTAATATAAAGTCAAGCGGTAAAAAAATGATGAAAATGAACACATTAAAATTAACTTATAAACCATATTTTTCTTACTGCTTGACTTTATTCTAAATTAGTTCGAAAATTTATAAATTTGACATGTAAACGCATCACTCGTGAAGTAGATCAGTTTCAATGGTTTGGATGCAACGTTTGAAGACAATTCAATAGATTTTTTAATTAAGCCACAAAGGGACTTGGTGAGCTTAAGAACACCCTAGTTCTACTCTCTGTGTAAAGTACTCTAAGCTTAGATATCCAATAGCACAAGACAACAATGTACAATGAGTGTTATATGTTAATAGAAACAACGCTTACGCCTAAGGGCATTTCCACCAAAAAAAGAAAAGAAAACAAAGTACAATGAGTACTAATAATTACCTGTGGTACATTGGGAAAGCAATAATATATAGTGGACAAACTTGGATACAAGAGAAAACCAAACAAAACGAAAACAGAAAAAAAAAAAAAAATTAACAATGTTACGGGCTTATTAAGAGAACAAGATTGCAAATAGTAAAAGAATCGAAACTAACAGCTAATTAATGCTTTGGGTGGTAATATGCATAGATAGTGTAGAATGTCTGAAGTGCTGAAAGGATTAGCAGGGTCACACCTGCGACCACCGAGATGCCCGCCCATGGGCTACTGAAGTAGTTATGTCGCAAGCTCGCCAATATACGGTGCCGAGGTGAGTCGTAGTACTTCTGCACATCCTTATACAAGCCGGAGAAACGATTTGTATTGTCATCGGTGAAACAAAAGTCACCAATATCATTGAAGAAAGTGGCGGCCATCTCATGGCTGCTCAGTGTGTTATAGATAACGCCACAATTCTGAAGTAACTCCACATCCTTCTCTGAATTGATGAGTGCATCCATCAGTTTCATGTAACAGCTAATATTTCGCATTCTGGGTATGATGCAGTTCTCAAAGGCAATGAGATTTCTTAATAAGGTTTGCTGCCTTGAGTCAATCTTCAGGCATGGCATCCGCATGATGCCATTGGAAAAAATAACATCCAAATGACCTTTATCTTTAAATTTCTCAAATTCTATACCTGCCATTTGTTGAAGTTCAGTTGCATTCGCAATGACCATATGTGCATTATTTGAGAGGTCGATTTCAGAAGAGTTAGAAAGACCTCCTTCCGTCTCAGAACGATATCTTTCAGAGGAAGTTAGTTTCATATCCATCTGAGGTGACAAGGAGTATCTCCAATAAAGGTCGAGCAAATGAGCTGCTTCGCTAGACTTGGCATCACCATTGATTCTCCATGGCATATCCAGGCATATAAACGGTTCAAGGACAGTATTAAACTGGGGTAATTTTTTGTCCTTGAAATTGCTTAAAAACCATTCATAGACCTCCTCGATAAAAAACAGGGGAATTTGATTATCCAGAAGAAGCAGGTCAGATCTTACCTCTTTTATGTGCACATCTAGGAAAGACATGCTCTGTGTCTGTTGAGAGAAAGCGAAAATTGTTCGGATAATAAAGCAACTGTCAAGAAATAGCATCTTAACAAATCGATCTTCATCAAGGTTTGACTCAAACTCTTCTTTATAGTAAGCCCGAGCTTTCCTTCCTGAAACACTAAATTGCCGAAGAAACTCGGCATCGATGCCCGTTTCCTTCTGCAGCGTTTCCTTCGGCAGCGTTTCCTTCGGCATCAATGCCCTTCCTGCTGGAGTGTTTATAGCATACATGGACAAGTCGTCGAGAGGTCTGGGATGGTTTGTCCTTCTCCGAGAAATTCTCAGCATCTTCAGAATTTCTTGTATGCACCGGATTTTTAAATCTTGCATGCGTTTGAGGTTTTCTCGTCCATGATAGTACGGGCCAATAGAAACTAACTTGGGCTCAAAATTAGATGCTCTACTGGATCTGATGTGCTCTGGGACACGGAAAATAGAATTCTCCGGCCAATGGGTTGTTTCACCATTCTCCGTGGACTCTGCCAGTAGTGGAAAATATGGAATCAGGATCGGTTATATATGCATATTAGTATCGGAATACAACCGATCCTGATACTACAATAATCTGGATCGGTTAAATAACCGATCCTGATACCTTTTTTTTTTTTTTTTTTTTAATGTTGGTTCTGAAAAAAAAAAAAATCAGGATCGGTTGTTTTGAAATAACCGATCCTGATACCTTTTTTTTTTTTTTTTTTTAATGTTGGTTTTGAAAAAAAAGAAAAAGAATCAGGATCAGTTTTTTTGAAACAACCGATCCTGATGTTATATTGGATCTAAAAAAAATATTTTTTTTTATTTGGCCAGCTTCCATATATATTTGCTGGCCAGCATAAATTTTTTTTTTTTATTTACCATTGATTTATTGGAGCTCAAAACCAATTAAGAACACAAAATAAAATTCATGAAACACAAAAAGAAGTACAATAGTTGAAGAAATTTGGTGCAATAGCAAAATAAAATTCAGCCACATGTATGGCACTCCCTCTTTTATCGTCTCCACCAGTACAAACTTCAAAATCTGAACAAATATTTATATCATTAATTGCTTGCTTGTGCATCTTCGATACATGTATTATTTAAATTGAAAGACAAGGAAAACCTAGCTAGCATACCTCAAAGTGTACCTTTTCACCGCCGATGGAATAATCTCAAAAAGCCTTGCTAGATAAATAAATAAATTGAAAATACAAAAAAAAAAATGTGTTTTAAAAGTATAATAATGAGAAAATTAGATAAAGCTAATACCATGATAGTTGATCGGCCGGATGATTAAGTAACTTGAGCGAGATGTCCTCAAGACTGAAAAACAATATACAAACACCATTAATTAATTTTTGAAACAATAAAAAAAATTAAAAATTGACACAATTGAGCCGGAGGTTCGAGAGGCTCGGCTTTGAGAGGGAGAGACGGAGACAGAGAGAGAGAGACACGGAGGAGAGGGAGAGACGGAGACAGAGAGAGGAGAGACACGGAGGTCTGAGGATTTGAGAGGGAGAGACGGAGACACAGAGAGAGAGAAAGACGCTAAGTTGAAAATGAGAGGCGCGAAATGAAAATAAAAACTAAGCATCAGTTATCAGGATCGGTTATTTCGAAATAGCCGATCTTGATTGTTTTTATTGAACCGATCCTATTAGTATTGAGTCCTAAAATTTTTGTAAGTACAAAGGCGCGAAACAGAATTAAACCCTAGCGTCAAATTAGCATTAGGATCGGTTATTTCAAAACAACCGATCCTGATACCTTTTTTTTTTTTTTAATGTTGGTTCTGAAAAAAAAAAATCAGGATCGATTGTTTTGAAAGAACCGATCCTGATACCTTTTTTTTTTTTTTTTTGAATGTTGGTTCTGAAAAAAAAAAAGAATCAGGATCGGTTGTTTTGAAACAACCGATCCTGATACCTTTTTTTTTTTTTTTTAATGTTGGTTCTGAAAAAAAAAAATCAGGATCGGTTGTTTTGAAACAACCGATCCTGATACTTTTTTTTTTTGCAGAGCCAACATTAAAAAAAAAGGAATTAGAATCGGTTGTTTGTTAGAAGCGATCCTGATACTATCAGGATCGGTTTTTACAAACAACTGATCCTAATATGTGTTCCATTAGGATCGGTTGTTTGTAAAAACCGATCCTGATAGTATCAGGATCGGTTCTAATAAAAAACCGATCCTAATAGTTCATAAATTAGGATCGGTTAACCATAAAACCCGATCTGAATAGTTTTTAGGATCAGTTTTCTTAAAAAAACCGATCCAGATAGATATTAGAATCGGTTGTTTCATATAGCCGATACTATTAGGCCGATCCTGATTCCAGTTTTTCCACTAGTGTGCGTCTGATGTCTTTTCGACCAGCCAGTCCATTAGGAGTGAGAATGGACGCACGTGCTCTGCGGCTGATATCTCATCCATTGGCGGGTCCTTTGCGGCTGAGGTCCCTTCAATCTCCATGTACTCTGCCGCTGCAGCTGATGTCCCTTTGATCAGCGGGTGCATTTCGGAGTGAAAAGTGGAAATGATAAAGGGTATTTTGTCGGTATGTTTCAGGTTTTGGTTTATTTTGTAGTTTCATAATCATACGGTTGGGTATACGAGGGTTTATATAGAGGTGCGGCCAATAGAGGTAAGAGGAAAGTATCATGCATTGTGACCTTGATGGATAGAGATAAGAGGAAAGTAAAAGAGATTTTTTATCAAAGCTTATTTTATCCAATTACTAATTTGTAGTTCCATAAAACTCTTATACAATTATTTATATTTCAACTGTAATATAAATGACTTAATTATTGTTTTTCGTGTCCGGACGGTTGATAAGGATTACCTGTGGGAGAAACAGTAATGAACTCAATACAAAATTTCAATTAAGTAACAAAACTCTTAAGAGTTGTGGGCGTCCATAAGCAACGAAAATAATCGCTTATTTGTTTCATAAGGATTATGGGAATTAATATATTGTCATTTTGCATCACGATTGCTAGTTGACTTGTTTCATAAATAATTTAGAGAATTGTCGAAAAAGAAAAATTCAGGATTGACACGGATATTATTTAATAATCTTTTTATTATGTCGAAACCTTCTTTTCTAACTCACCCCAATCCCGACTACATAATAATCGACACGGCAAATCCATATGTTCCTTGTTCATTGTACCACTGGGCATTATAATCAATGTTATCAGAACCGGACCGGACGTCGACCCGGTAAAGCTCCAGTTTGACGGTTCACTGGTCGGACCAATGAATTAATCGGTTTGACTACTAGTTTTGTAAATACTTGCTTATTTATAAGATATAAGTATTATTATAAATAATTATGTTTTATGCAATAAAAGTTCCAATATACATATTAAACAATGTAATATAAAAGTAAATTTATATATTACAAATAATATTTTTTATTGGAAAATAATATATTTATTGTAGCTCAAATGGAGAACTCATTCTTAGAATTAGTAAAATAAAATATCATGGAATACATTTTTTTCATCAAAGAAATTTTATAGTTTTATACTTCATATTAAAATTGAATAACTAAGAAATTCTTTATTTTTTTTATCAAACTAACCTCTAATGATTTATATTAGAATTTTAATACTTTGTTTTATGCTTTAAAAAAAATAATATTGTAATAAATGTTGGATTATTCTCAAACACATAATTATATACAAAATATGTTACAAAGCATAAATAACTATCCAGAATTAACCACAGAATAACATATTAGATTCCACTTTTACTCCTAAAAGTTACTACCTTTTCTCCACAAAAGTCGCACCTTCCTTTTCAAAATTGGAATAGATAGCTAGATACAAAACCAATACAAAACTGGTCTGTTTTGGTTTAGTACTCCGGTTTTTTTTTATAAAATGGGCTGGTTTAATTAAATATATCCGGTTCTATTGCATGTCCGGTCTTAATAGCGAATTAAACCGTAAATCTGCCCGATTCCGGTTTATTCTGGCCGGACTGTCTGGTCCGGTCCGGTCAGTGGCGAAGCCAGAAATTTTGCTAGAGGTAGGTGAACATATATAGAATAACATATATAGTTGGAAACAAAAAAAAAACTTTTTTTTTAAATCCTTGACAGTGGCTGTCAAGAGTACATGTAAAAAGGAAAATTACAACAAGCCTCCTACACAATTGTCATTTCAACAAATGTAAACGACAATTCTCTCTCTTGAATGATTATCATACCTTAATTCTCCCTCTTGAATAATTATCATACCTATAACCTTTCATCTGACCCTATTACCCCTAAAAATAAAATAATTTCATTGGCGCTATAATCCCCAACAAACAGACAGTATCCGATTCATCCATTCTGCCTTTTTGAATTGAACCACGCTGCTTAACCTCCTTCCACGAAGCTTCTCAGATTTCTAGTACTAACCAGTCCTGTACCGGATGCTGTACCAGTATCATTTTTTGTGTTGATTCTTGGATAAAATCCCACGCTGACCTTGCATAGGGGCACATGAAAAGCAGGTGAGCTGCTGATTCCAGGCTATGTCCATCATACATTTTGCATTGAGTTTGACAATTGATGTGCCTTCTTTGCAAAACTAACCTTGTCACAATCTTATTGTTTAGGAGAAAATACCCAAGCAGTCTCACTGTAGGTGGTACTTTTGCATTCCAAATCAACTTAAAAGGCCATAATGTCCTTCCTCCCTCCATTAAAACTCAATAAATTTTAGAACTATAATTGCCAGTTTGACTCCATTTCCATGAAATTGCATCTTCTTGAGAGTTAAAGGTGATATTTAAATTTGGCGCTATTGAATCCAGCAGGTGCTGTGTTCCTCTGAGGGACTGATAACAGTGATTATAATAAGGTATAATTTTTTTGGAAACATCGTGCTAGATTGACTCTTGTAGGTTGACTCTAGTTAGGTAAAAAACGGCCTAGATTGACACATAATTTATGTACAAATTATTTTGACTCATAAAAGAAAAAGAGCTAGTACTCAAATTTTTTTGGAAACTGTATTTTATGTATATTTTATTACTTTAAAAAAAGCATCCTGCTAGATTGACTCTAGTTAGGTAAAAAACGGCCTACATTGACTCATAATTTATTTTGTTGTAGCTTTTCACAAGATGTTTTTGCTTGATTGCTGAGATAAGGTGAGGAGGCGCCAAGTAACATATTATATCGACAACCGGTGCTTAATTTCTTCCAGCTTGCTTCTCTCTTGGAGCACCAACCATGATTGATGAATCAGGTGGCGATACAAGTCCAAATCAAACAATATGAAGCTCTGCCAGTAAGATCATTTACTTTTTGTAATTGTCAATTGCTTATGTTGCATTATGTTTTTTGGTATCACACAATTTGTAAATTGTACCAACTATTTCAATTTTATTTTCTCATTAAACCTGAAGGTCTAAAATATTCAACTAACACCATATTTTTGTTTAGTATTTGCGGATATATAGCATCCTATTTGTTGGATCTTTTTCATGGAAAAGCTATGCTCCTGTTCTATAAAGGTTTGACAAGGTGTCCATTACTAATTTATTGAGAATTATTTTACATTGGTCTAAATTTTACAGTAAACAAAAACTGAGTTGCTTTCGGAGGTTTGACTTTAAGAATTTTATTGCATACTTTATGGCAGGTTCATGATTGTATTGAGAATTTTATTTCTTACTTTATGGCAGGTTCGTGATTGACTTTAAGAATTATTTTACATTGGTCTAAATATGCATGGAAGTATTTACATCTATGAACGAAAGTATTTATATCTATAAGGTGAACAATTTTAACATAAATAATTGTCTCTCCATCTATATGGGGGGACCACTCAAACTATATAGGGGGATCATATACGTTTTTAGAGGTGGGTTTTTTTTTCGTTCAATCTCATCCACATTTCTAACGTCTATGAGAAATTTTTCGAATCTAAAACCACGAATGTCTTCTACACAATTTGTTTTTTGAAATGAGATCAATGATGACGTACTTTCGGGCTCGTCGTCACACAAGTATTTATATCTCGTCGTGCAAGTATTTATACCTATACCTGCAAGTAATTTTTACATATGACACTAGCTGATATATGAAAGTATTAATATCAAGTTTTACAAATATTTATACCAATTCACTAAAGTATTTATATCTATGTAGTCAACTATTTTTGTTAGAGAAAGGTTGACGCAGGGACGATTGGGGAAGGTTGATGCGGGGATGCGGGATCTCTACTACTTTATTAGAGGAAGGTTGATGCGGGGACCATTGAGGAACTGGAAATGGGGGTAGTCATATCAAGTTACGCATGCAAGTATTAATATCTTAGTTTGCAAGTATTAATTTCTTATCTTCCAAGTATTTATACCTATGAAGGTTGACGCAGGACGAGTGTGGGGACTGAAAAAGGGGGACCATATAATTAGTGGGGACCATAGTACAATTTTTCTCTAATGTTGCTGCGGGGATAGAGGGAGGACAGGAGTGTGGGGAGTAATATAATTATTCATTTTAATTACCAAGCTACACTAAAAATAAGAGAAGTTAAAAAGATAGGATCATGATAATTGTTCCCGCACTCTCATCCCCCCATTATCCTCCTACTTAACTTCCATAATTACCATAGGGGACTACAAAAACTCCAACACTGATTTTTTTTTTCAAAAATATTAATACCTATGCACGGAAATATTTATACATATGAATAAAAATATTTATACCTATCAGGTGAACAATTTTTACATAAATAATTGTCTCTCCAACTATATGGGTGGACTACTCAAACTACATGGAGGGATCATACACATTTTTAGAGGTGGATTTTTTTTCGTTCAATCTCGTCCACATTTATGATGATCTATGAGGAATTTTGAGAATCTAAAACTACGAACGTCTTCTACGCAATTTTATCTTTCAAATGAGATTCATGATGACATACTTTCAGGCTCGTCGTCACACAAGTATTTATACCTCGTCGAACAAGTATTTATATCTATACTTGCAAGTATTTGTTACATATGACACTGGCTGACATCCGAAAGTATTAATATCAAGTATTACAAGTATTTATACCTATGCACTGAAGTATTTATACCTATGTGGTCAACTATTTTTGTTAGAGAAAGGCTGACGCAAGGACGATTGAGGAAGGTTGATGTGGGGATGCTGCGAGGTCCCAACTACTTCATTAGATGAAGGTTGATGCGGGGGCCATTGAGGTACTGGAAAAGGGATAGTTATATCAAGTTACGCATGCAACTATTAATATCTTAGTTTGTAAGTATTAATTTCTTATCTTTCAAGTATTTATACTTATGAATGTTGTCACAGGACGAGTATGGGGACTGAAAAAGGAGGACCATATAATTAGTGGGAACGATAGTACAATTTTCCTCTAATGTTACTGCGGGGATAGAGGGGGGACAAGAGTGTGGGGAGTAATATGATTATTCAAAAAGATAAGTTGAAATATATACACTAAAAATAAGAATAAATGATGATTTCTCTGAAAATAAGATGATGGAGAAAACTGATGTCGTTCCTTCTGCAGTTACCTCGAAAGAATAGATGGCTGATTTATACAATTTTGAAAGGATTTGGTAACATTTACCATTATATTTTGGAACTTTTTTTTTGTATATTCAATAAATTAAAAAATAAATTATTGTGCTTTCTGATTCTATTTTTATTTTTCTCACAAAATAATTAGGACATATGGCGATCCAGAGGATAATAGTGAATGATTGTCTCGATAGAAACTTCAATCTTTTTGACTTAATTTGCTATATAAGGTAGAATAAAAAATTTAACAAGGTAAAACATGCCTTGATGCACAAATTAGTTAGATGATTTGATTGTGCATCAGTTGATTGATTTAGAAAAATGATAAACGGCTATTCTAGGCTAAAACAAGCCCGCATGATCAACGATAGTACAAGACAGGCTCCATTTACTTAATTATTTCATCATCATGGGAGCGACCAAAAGGGGATATTCTAGACATAGCTAATATAGAAAAGGGTAGTGCAAGACATCGTTCTCCCCACTACCTTTTTCTCTAATTTTTTTTTTCTCTCGGACGGATAAAATTGAGGTGTGCACGTTCCCAAAACAAAGTCATTTTTTTGCTAAAGCCAAAACCAAGAATATCAAAGTCAATGCACTCTGGCCATTGATTTTGGCGGTCGTCTGTTTTGGACAGTGTGCTGCATGATATTCTTTTAGAACATTCCGGGAAAGACATATCAAATTCAAATTAATCCAAAACCACATTCTCCAACTATTCCCATTCCAATCTCTCTTCCTCGTGATCACTAGCAACAGCTCTCATTCAAAACAAATATGGTGATGATACTCGATGCCTTCCTGCCAAAGCTTAGCGCACTTCTCGTGGAAATGGTGCAGGATGAGGTGGGCATGCTGCTGGGCATCCCTGGCCAGATCGAGATGCTTAGCGAGACCGTTCGTGACATCCAATGCGTCCTTGAGCTTGCCGATGCTGAGAGGAGGCAGAGCAAGGGCAGTGCCATCGAGCGGTGGCTTATGCAGCTCAAGGATGTCATGTATGATATATAGGGGCTATTTTTTTTGGCAAATATTCACAAATCCCATGAAATGAACTACAAAGTACACAATGCAACCAGGGCTGGTTGTGATAAATTTGCACTTTGCACAACTAATTAATGATTTTAGAGTAAGAAAAACAATTCTAACTACTGCTTTTCTGACCTCTTCCGAATGCAATTAACAATAGAAATTAAGTAGAAAAACCATGGAGCATAGAAGGAAAAATCGGTATCGGGATCGGCACCGACCGATCCCGATCCGGATCGGAAAAATCGGTCAGGATCGGCCGAATTGGATCGGAAAATCGTACTTTTTTGCCAGAAGCTTGTTTTACACAAAAAAATAGGAAAAAATTTATACAAAAATTTAGAAAAATTATTACAATCAAAAATTGATATATAAGCACAAATCCACTTCAGTCCAGTCAAACAAAAAAAAAGAAAACAGTTAAGCCGTGATTGAATGGAGTACAAATTGAAAATGATATATAGAAATGAGTTGTAGTTTTTAACAAGAAAGATTGTGTGGTGTGGTGGAGTTGAGTTTGGTTGCCATGCTAAAGGGCGTGAGTTCGATTCCTAGATAGCTCAATTTTTTTTTTTGTAGTTTGGTTAATTCGCGTTTCGGCTGTTTCGGTGGAATAGGTTCGAAACGGATGAAACTGGTCTGGAATGAGGTCGGAACGACAGGAATTTGGCCAAAATGAGGCCGGAACGGCCGAAATTTGATGAAATCTTCACTAAACGGGTAACTCGGCCTGAAATCGGATTGGAACCGTCCGATCCCGATCCGGAAAGGCCGATTCCGCTCCGGAAAGGCCAATTTTGCCTTCTATGCCATGGAGAGTATATGTGGTGTTTAGAGAGAGAGAGAGAGAGAGCTGTGCTATGCAGTATCTTGGGAGCCACTATCATCTTTCAAAAAAAAAAAAAAAACAGAGAGAAAGATGTGCTATGGTGTTTTGTAAAGTGAAATTATATATGTCTAATTCTAGATTTTTGAAATTCAAACAGTCAGTTTTGAACCAGGCAAAGCAATATATATATGAGGAGGGATCAAGTTACAACAAATTTGAGTTACAACAAAGTTACAACAACTATTTTTTGCATTTTCGAAGTCCAAATTGTCGATCCAAACCGTTCAACATGATCTCCACAAAAAACATGATCTCCACAAAAAAATGTGCTTGCAAATCAAATTTTACATTTTTTTGAATTTTTTACTATTTATTAAGAGAGAGAGAGATAGACTATGGTGAGTTGTGAAGTAAAACAAAGTTTTACTTCACGTCATATTTTCATTTTGAAAATCTAAACAACCGATCCGAACCGTTCAATGATCAGAGTCAAAATAATGATGAATTACGTAGGGTTTTGGCTTAGGTTTTGCATATTTTCTCACACTTATGTTTAATTTATTAGAGAAAAAGGCTACTGTCACCCTTCTTTATGTTTTATTACAGAAAACAGATTTTGGGACTATTTTACACCAAATGGAGCAAGAATCGGGTCAAACAGATCAGCGACGCTCATCAACTAAGTCTCTGTTACGGTCCGTATTGCCTAATACGGACCGAGCCTAATACGGACCAGAAGATAGAGTGATATGCAATAAAACCCTCAGCGACAAGGTCTCAATATGGACCGTATCACCTGATACGGACCGTAACCGAAGGTGCCTCTTGGGAAATAACTGCCGACAGCTGTATCCAGATCAGTTCCTTAGCCCCTACTCAACCTCCAGACGTCCCTCCACTCCTATATAAGGCCCCTGGGCAGAAGAAGAAGTTATCTTTGTAATTAGGGTTAGATTTGATTAAAGAGAGAAGAGAGGAGTGATTGTAACTATGCCGTTCCGCGGCTAAGTTCCTTCTTAGGGGCTAGGCAGTAAACCTTGTTACTCTTGATGTTTTGATATATATATTTTTTGTTGATTATGATTTATTGTTGTTTAATCGAAATGCTTTTGTGATTTATTATCTCTTCATCTAACTTCGATGATCTAGTTTAATCCGTTAGGGTATTGACAGTGCTTTAATGGTAAGAGAAACTATTTGTACGAATTAGTCTCGTTGAGATCTATTAGGTTTATGTGAAGAAAACCTTAGCGGGGAAATCATAAACCAGAACAACAAAACGTGAACCAAGTTCTATCATTTGCGTAAGGAAACTCGTAGTGTTCTGTTAGTAACTTGTGTATTTAAGAGGTCAGTCATTTGCGTAAGAAAACTCGCAGTGTGCTATGTAGAATCTCGATGAAAGATCTGTCATTCTTGCGTAACATAACTCGCAGTGACCTATGTGGTGTCTTTCATAAAACAACAACAGGAAATCAGACCCGACAGGAATATAATATCAAAGCGGATTGAGTAGCAATGGTGTGCCGAAACCCTAGGAATTCTCATCTCTATCTTTATTTTAATTACTTTTAATTGCTTCCTAATTTACATTGATCACAACAACATCTCTCAATTTTCAGATTTTGTCTAGCCTTTTGAAAGATTGTGATTCGATTGCTCAAAACTCTAAACTAATATTTCCTGTGGATCGACCTCGAATATACTACTTGATAGAATTGTGCGCTTCCAGTCTGAACCGATTGTGATTCGAGTTTATAAATATTAAAAGAAACATCGATCTCTTTTGAGTGCTCATTCAACATGTTCTCTATATTGAAATGTGCTTGGAGACTAAATTTTACATTTTTTGGAATTTTTTTGTTATTTATTAAGCCACTTTGAAAATCGCTAATCCACTGTGAACAGTAAAAAACAGTAAAAATTTCTGGACCACCAGATCAGTGAGAGGCATGTTTGGTTATTTGAGGTCCCAAGGGAATTTTCTAATAGAAATCTTTGCCAGAAGAATTCCAGTAGAGCCCGGGGTTGGAAGTTCGGGCTCTGGATCAGCGGCACCACATTATACCCCACAACCAGAAACATACAGACGTGAGCTTCCTTTAATCGAACCTGACCCAGAAACCTACAATTACGTCACTCCACCAGGACCCCAACAAAGACACTCAGTTTCATCCCTACCTAGACACCATCGAGGCAGACCAAGACACTCAGTTTCAACCCCATCTAGATCAGTAAATGTGGCGCCTTTACCATTACCTCCAGTATCACCTTACCCCAAACCAGCACCAGTAGACGATGCAACCTGCCCGGACTTTGAAGATATTAATGAAATACCAGAGGACGATATGAGGAGTAGGGATGAATTTGAGGGAGAAATGTGGGGGGATTCGGATCACGTGGAAGGTTGAGGTGAGGATGGGCCGGTTGAAATAGATGAAGGTCACATAGGTCGTACTGCTGAGAACATACCGCTTAGTGGCCGAACTGATACGCACCCGTTCCCAGAACTCAATGATGTTTCTGAGTTTAGAGAAGCAGATATTGGTTATTATGGGCAACAGATTGAGTACAAAGGTGAGATGACTGCAAACCAATTTTTTAAAAGCAAAGAAGATCTAATGAAGAAGATCAGAGAGCACCATATAAAAAAGAATCAGGAGTTCAGATCGAAAAAAAGTGACAGGGATTAGATTCATCTGGTGTGCAAGGACCCGAATTACCGTTACGAGTTTCGGGCAAAGCCGACGAGATGCGCAGACGCATGGGTTATAACTAAGCAAGACATGCCTCACACATGTAGGACTGAGCACACGAGGGACGACCACAAATGTCTGACGGCATCACTCATTGCCGATGTCATTGAGAACAGCATTAAAAATGACCCGTGTCTGAGCATCCGGACGGTGGCAGACATTGTGTTGCCTGTGTACGACAATGTGACACCTAAATACAACCCACTGTGGAGGGGCCGTGAGCTTGCAATAGCCCGACAATTTGGGAGTTGGGAGATTTCATACAGCTTGCTGAGATCATTGTTGATGGCAATTTGCAACAACAATCCCGGCTCGACCTACCAATTTTTTACCAGCCCGGTACGGCATAAGGAAACAAGACAAATCATGCCAGGTATTGCCCAGTTCAGAGCTGTAGCCTGGGCTTTTGGTCCATGCATTGCAGCGTTCCAGTACTTGAGACCAGTGATCAGCATAGATGCCTGCTTCTTGTCTGGGCGATATGAGGGGAGGCTTTTGATAGCTTGCGGCTACGATGCCGAGAACCAATTGTTGCCTATTGCATTTGCAATTGTGCGGCAGGAGGATACTGAGAATTGGGGTTTTTTCTTGCAGTGGTTGAGGAATGAAGTGCTCGGATGTAGTAAATTTGTATGTGTTATATCGGACCAGCACAAGGGGATCAAAGCTGCACTGACAGCTGAATACGGATGGCCTCCCGAGCTTTTTGTGCACAGGTATTGTATGCAGCATGTTGCTGACAACCTGGTCCAGAACTGTGGAGGAGACAAGTGGTACGGATGGAGGTTCAGGGAAGGAGCAAGGAGGAAGAAGACGAGAAGGTTGAAAGAGATATTCGAAGAGTTTGCTCATGTATGTCTAACTTATAACAATTCGTTTAATTATTTTATAAGAATTTTATGAAAATGAAATAACACCCCTTTATTTTTGTGCAGCTAAATCCGAAGTGTAATGCATATTTAAATAGGGTGAGCAAAGTACGTCCTAATGATGTGATGGAGCCGTCCAATTATGAGAAGATTTTTTAAACCTGTGATGGAGGATACCGGTTTGGTATCATGACAACAAACGGCTCTGAGTCACTCAACAATGTCTTTCGAACAAGTCGTAGATTGCCTGTTTGTGCCATAGTGGAGGATACGTTATACACGTGCAACAGATGGTTTGTTCAGCGGCGACAGCGAGCAATGAAATTAAAAGACAAGGGGCAGGTTCTTTCTGACCGGGTTTTACAGAAGATTAGAGAACGTTGGGTGAAAACTGCAAAAATGCGGTTGGTTCGTTACATGCATGGCCAAGGTCAGTACCAAGTTTCATCCCCAAATGAGTACGTTCCTTGCACCCGTAGCGACATGGGCAAAATGGAACCCACTCACAGGGAGTTCATGTATATTGTGACACGCGGTCCCGACAAACAAATAGAATGTACTTGCAGAGGTATCCAATTAACTTCTATTCCGTGCGCTCATGTCTTAGCTGTTTGCCGTGACCGAAACTGGTGCTAGGACGACTTTGTTGCAGATTGGTATACTGTGAACTATCTTGAAAGTACTTGGAACCATGTGTTCAATCCAATTGGCAATATGGGAGACTGGCCTGCTAATACTAGAGACAGAATCCTTCCAAGTAGTGGTTGGATTAGGAAGGGGAGGCGAAAATACATCCGTCGTGTAATGACGATGGATGAAATGACAGGTAGACGAAGGGGGTATCAGCCTCGCCGTTCCACTTCCGATAGGCAACGAAGAGGTATGTAACATTCATCCAAAATTATTTTTCTTTTCAATTTATACCAACTTACTAAGTAACACATGCAAATGCAGAGGCAAGAAACGTAGCAAATGCGGCAGAAAATGAGCGAGTAATGGCGTCGGGAAGTGGGTCCGGAGGGTCACGACGTAGCACAGCTACAAGCCGTTTAGATGCAACTGCTATGTATGCCGAAGCAATGGGAGAGGCAGTTGCCATAGGAGGAGAGGCGGTTGGGGTGCAAGGGGAGCCATCTGGGATCCAACCGAGGAGGTCCACTACTAGACGTACAACAAGGGCATCTACAAGCGAAGCAGCGCCATCTACAAGCCAAGCAGCGCCATCTGGAACCCAAGCCGGGCCATCTAGTGAGCAACCAGAGCCATCTGGTAGACCATCTCGTAGGTCATCTTTCGCAAGTGGTTTATTTCGGGGATTAAATTTTAGACGTGGTAGTAATAGGTGATTTATATGCATGTTGTAAAAATTGTGTGGACTCTATTTGCAATTTGTGTGTACTTTATTATTTTGTACGAAACTACTAAATAAGAAGTAATGAAATTAATTAATACTCAAAGAAATTACAACCTAATTCATCCAACTACAATAAAATACTAATTCTTAGAACCAAACTCAAATGCATTCAAATTTTAAACCCTACTAATACAACTTGAATTCTAAATAAGTTTATTTCTTACAACGAGCCTTGAAAGTGCATGGAACAAAATTATCATCGGAATTTGCTGGTTCTGGATCAGTCACAGCAGACGAAGTGGTAGCCTTACCAGTACACGGAACAAACTTATCGTTCGATGCTGGAGGCTCTGGAACAACCTTCTTCTTTTTCAAACCAAAGCCGTAGGGGTTTTCCACAAAGTTATCGTCTGAAATTTCATACCGACCATGCCGTCTACTCTATTCCTCCATCTTACATGTCTCACAATTAAGAAAATCACGACATACTTGGCACTTGTACTTTTTTTCCTCATTTTTACCTCGATCACTAATTGGCCCTCCTCTCGCTAGGCCACGATTGGCCGATCTACCTCGATTGCTATTGTTCATCCTTTTGGCCCCTTCAAATATCGGCTTTTTCGCCTCAATGATCGCCTTATATTTCTCTCTGTCCCTTCCTCCCTTTCTCTTTTGTGAGTTGAGTGAATTGTGTGGAGGAGAGAGAAGAAAAGAGGCTTTTTATAGAGTTTTTGCGGTTAAAAAAAAAAAATACTAAGCCTGCCAGAAAATGGCCGGCTTAGGGGGGGAGTAAGCCGGCCATTTTCTGGCCGGCTTGGGCATTTTTCGATATTGGGTTAGAATCTGGGCATAAATAATAATTTGTATTAAACTTTGGATATTAATAAAAATGTCGGAATAGCGAATAAAGATTATCTCATAATTTTGAAAATTCAACATTTAATTGGGATGTGATGTGTGTGTGTTGGTGCATGTGTTTGTGTGTCCTGCACATTGAAAATAAAATAATTTGATGTATATGATGTAAATTAAAATGATGAAATTATACTTTGATTGGTTTTATTGTTCATGAAATGATTTTAAACTAATGGTGATCTATATTTAAAGAATCTTGAATTGAATTTCAAATTATACGTATGCTATAAATTATTATGTATTAGTACAATATTTTATATTGACAAGCCACGTACAATCTTTTATACAGGTGTATTTGTAAGTGCTCTAATGTTTCATTATGAATATATATTACAATTTTTTTTTCAAAAAAAATATATATTACAATTAAAAAAATGAAAACTGCTTTTCTCCTGCTCATATATATGGGTTGACAATATATAGTTAGGTAAAAAACACAATTTAGTATGTAAACTTGTTGAACCAAAAGAGCATAAATTAGCTCACAATTAACAGATTTCTCTCATTATTAGTTACAGTTAGTAATGCTATATGCTCTTGAGTGCTTTTGATATATAAATTGGTGACAGATAGCTATCGATTTTTAATTCCCAAGCTAAATTAAAAAAATAGTTAACCTAGCAATGTAAAAATATACAAATTAAAATTAAGAATAAATGATGGTTTCTTAAACAAAAAAAATTAATAAGATGATGGAGAAAACTGACATCGTTCCTTCTCTATTTACCTCGAAAGCATGGATGGCTTAGGCAATTTTGAAAGGATTTGGTAACATTTGCAATGATTTTATGGAAACTATATTTTAGGTATATTTTATTACCTCGAAAGCATCGTGTTTTTCAATATGAACACCGAAAAGAATTTGGTGGCAGCTGCTCTAACCTATGGAGGTTACTCATTTTAAAATGTCAATATTGTTTTAATGTTTTTATTTTCTATGATTTACTTGAAGCATTGGGAAAACTGCCTAGATTGACTCATAATTTATTTTGTTGTAGCTTTTCACAAGATGTTTTTGCTTGATGGCTGAGAGAAGGTGAGGAGGCGCCAAGTAACATATTATATCCACAACCGCTGCTTAAATTCTTCCAGCTTGCTTGCAACGAGCCTAAATCTCGATTGCGGAACTCAATCAATCTCAGTAAGATAGAACAAGTAATTTGAGTAATTTAGGAATTTAAGAAGAAAGTCTGATAATAAGAACTCGAATGCTCAAGAAAGCAATTCGCCAGTTTTACAAGTAATTTTCATGATACAACTCTATATGAGCTTAGGCCTTTTATAGGCGATGTGAAAAGTAAGAAAAAGTAGATAATTTGGTAGTAGGATTGATGGCTTTATTCAGGGAGTGCCACCTCAGCGGGAAGCGATGACATGGCCTAACAACTCCAACGGACTCTACAAATCTCAGTAATCCGTTCGCCTCATCCTTGTCTCCAGTTACACTAAACCGGAGTCTCCTTTTCTGTACCATGGGTTCCACTGTCAGCCTTAGAGTTTGTATTAATTGACTGACCGTATGGCCTGACCGCACTGCCCTCATACTCCTTCTCTTCATTCAAACTCCTTGTTTCAACGGTTATCCCCAAATCAGTTATTTCCCGTCGCAATTCCCCCTCCTTAAGAAAATTCGTGTCCTCACGAATGAAGTCAGGGAATTCATGAACCATCATTTCGTAATCCTCCCAGGTTGCATCTTCTTGAGTTTGTTTTCTCCATTGAACCAACAACTGTGCTTGCACCACATTCTTTCTCTTCACCATGCGTCTTCCCGGAATCAATTGAGGTACCCGATTCATATCACTAACCGGACCCCCTAGAGGTAGTGTGGGCGAAGCTATTTGAGTCTCTCCAAGTTTTGCCTTTAGTTGTGAAACATGAAACACCGGATGAATCAGTGAGCCTGGCAGTAAATTCAATTCAATTCATAGAAGAACTTCCACTCCTCTAATTATATATCCGACAGTACCAATAGTAGAACCATCCTTGTTCTTTTGCTTTGTATTTAGTACTGATAAAAGAAGTATATTTTTAACACAATTTCATTTATATAATTGACTAGCCCTCCAACAATTCGGTAGCCATAATATAAATACAACGTACAACATAAACAAGCAACATATATACATTCATACAACAGAAAATTATATATATATATATATGAGTGAGGCTACGGTGCTATGCATAGCACCAATTGGGTCCGTGCTACGGCTCAAAATTTGACTTTTCAAAATCCTAACGGTCGATCCGAACCGTTCAACATGATTATAAAATGAATATGTACTTGCAAACCAAATTTTATATTTTTTCGAATTTTTTTACTATTTTTTCGAAAATCACTTGATCTGAACATTCTGGACCATCCAAAAACAGCCTATCTAAAAAAATAGTAAAAAAATTCGAAAAAATGTAAAATTTGGTTTGCAAGTACATATCCATTTTATAATCATGTTGAACGGTTCGGATCGACCGTTATAATTTTGAAAAGTCAAATTTTGAGCCGTAGCACGGACCCAATCCGTGCTATGCATAGCACCGTAGCCTCACTCTATATATATATAGCTATAATAAAAGACAAGCAACATCAATCGACATTAAACAATTATGTTTCATAACACAACCATATATGCAGTAAATCAGGTTGGTACCAAAGGTACGCAACCATCACAACAAACAAAGAAACGTCCAACAAACAATGATCTATTCCAACAAACAAAGAAATACTAACATTAAGAGTTGTTATTGAGGTGTACAGCCTCTTCCAATAGACTTCTGAAAAAGAAGCGTCGTATCTCCAGTAGGGTGCTGAGGACATGAGGTTCTGGATGTATACTTTAAAGTTTGAATTGGTATTTAGTTTCTAACTTAAAATATTTAATGTCAAAATTTGAATTAGACAAATTCGGTACCTTTCGGAAACGCACAAGGTAAATGTTGATTAGGTCCTACATGGCTCCGAAAACACGATACCCACATTCCCATTTGTCACCCGGTTGATGACACATAATTAATAACATATTTAAAAGAAAACATATTAGTATTGGTTTAAACTTGCAATAAGTAAAACAAAAAATTACGTAGAAGCTGTTTTTGGTTTTAGATTCAACAAAATTACTCATAGATCATCAGAAATATAAACGAGATTGAATGGAGAAAAAAACCAACTCCAAAAATGTGTAAAAGATAAGTAGGTGATGAGAAAGATAAAAAAAAAAAAAGAGCTAACATGTCCATTTTATTTTAGAAAGACTTGATATGTTATATATCAATATTTGTATGCATAAGTATCAACACTTGTGCGCGCCAGTTGTAAATTCATTGGTGACCTTTTTAAAAAGTGGTGGTTATGATAAGATAGTTAGAGTGTGGTCTTAGATAGTTAGACTTTGGGCGGATATTGAGGAATTTTGCTAGGGGGACTATTATCACGTTCCTACTTTTTAAGTGAGGTGAAAGACACTCTAGAAGACTAGTAGATTTATTATTCAAAATAAATCTTTATTTTAAATCTCTATAATTTATATTATAATTATCATGTCGGAGTTATTAACTCATTATTCAAAAAAACCTAGGTTGCTATCTTACCATTACATGCAAGATTTATTATAACCTTGTAAGCCGTCTGATTTGTCTTTAAGATTAGCGCTAGATAAATTACTGGATTAGATCGAAGCAATATTTGGTCTCCGTCATGACGTCATCTCTTTTTTCCTCCCAAGCAGTCGGGTCCGGAGGGCTACATATAAATAAATCAAATTTACAGAGCTTTGTTCTATAATAAGTTTAATTTGAGTGCTATTCATTGGCACCAATGTTTTTCATTTTTTTTAAGATAATTGATTTATTTAAAAATAATTAAAACGAGCACCATATGCAAAGTGCTCTAAGCTTAGAAATACAATAGCAAAAGACAACAAAGTGCAATGAGGGCTACATATAAATAAATCAGAGAGGGAGCAAAGTGCCAACAGAGTACATAAATGACAATTTAAACTCCAAATCCTAAACATCATTGTAATACATTGGGAAGCAAATACAGAGGACAAACTTGGATACAAGAGCAAACCAAACAAAATGAAAACAGAAAAAGAAAAAAAATGAACAATATTACAGGCTTATTAAGTGCAAATAGTAAAATAATCAAACAGCTACTTAATTCTTCGGGTGGTGATATCCATAGATAGCGTAGAATGTCTGAAATACAGAAAGAATTAGCAGGATCACTGCTGCAACAACCGAGATGCACGTCCATGGGCTGCTGAAGTAGTTATGTCGCAAGCTCGCCAATCTACGGTGACAACGTGAGTCGTAGTACTTCTGCACATCCTTATACAAGCCGGAGAAAGGATTTGCATTGTCATCGGTGAAACAAAAGTCACCAATATCATTGAAGAAAGTGGCGGCCATCTCATGGCTGCTCAGTGTGTTATAGATAACGCCACAATTCTGAAGTAACTCCACATCCTTCTCTGAATCGATGAGTGCATCCATCAGTTTCATGTAATAGCTAATATTTCGCATGCTGGGTACGATGCAGCTCTCAAAGGCAATGAGATTTCTTAATAAGGTTATCTGCCTTGAGTCAATCTTCAGGCGTGGCATCCGCATGATGCCTTTGGAAAAAGTAGCATCCAAATCACCTTTATCTTTAAATTTCTCAAATTCTATACCTGCCATCTGTTGAAGTTCTGTTGCATTCGCAATGACCAAAAGTGCATTATTTGAGGGGTCGATTTCAGAAGAGTTAGAAAGATCTCTTTCCGCCTCAGAACGATATTTTTCAGAGGAAGTTAGTTTCATATCCATCTGAGGTGACAAGGAGTATCTCCAATAAAGGTCGAGCAAATGAGCTGCTTCGCTAGACTTGGCATCACCATTGATTCTCCATGGCATATCCAGGCATATAAAAGGTTCAAGGACAGTATTAAAGTCGGGTAATTTTTTGTCCTTCAAATTGCTTAAAACCCATTCATAGACCTCCTTGATAAAAAACAGGGGAATTTGATTATCCAGAAGAAGCAGGTCAGATCTTACCTCTTTTATGTGCACATCTAGGAAAGACATGCTCTGTGTCTGTTGAGAGAAAGCCAAAATTGTTCGGATAATAAAGCAACTGTCAAGAAATAGCATCTGAACAAATTCATCATCTCCATGGTCAAACACTTCTTTATAGTAAGCCCGAGCTTTCCTTCCTGAAACCATAAATTGCCCAGGAAACTCAGCATCGATGCCCGTTTCCTCCTGCAGAGTGGGATTCTTTTCTTTTTTTGATGAAAACCCCGTAGTGGGATTCCATACTGTTTCATTGCTCGTAACATAAGGTCTGGGATTGTTTGTTCTTCTCCGAGAAATTCTCAGCATCTTCAGAATTTCTTGTATGCACCGGATTTTTAAATCTTGCATGCGTTTGAGGTTTTGTCGTCCATGATAGTACGGGCCAATAGAAACTAACTTGGGCTCAAAATTAGATTCTCTGCCGGATCTGATGTGCTCTGGGACACGGAAAATAGAATTCTTCGGCCAATGGGTTGTTTCACCATTCTCCGTGGACTCTGCGTCTGATGTCTTTTCGACCAGCCAGTCCCTTAGGAGTGAGAATGGACCCACGTGCTCTGCGGCTGATATCTCATCCATTGGCGGGGCCTTTGCGGCTGAGGTCCCTTCAATCTCCATGTACTCTGCCGCTGCAGCTGATGTCCCTTTGATCAGCGGGTGCATTTCGGAGTGAAAAGTGGAAATGGTAAAGGGTATTTTGTCGGTATATATGTTTCAGGTTTTGGTTTATTTTGTAGTTTCATAATCATACGGTTGGGTATTCGAGGGTTTATATAGAGGTGCGGCCAATAGAGGTAAGGAAAGTATCATGCGTTGTGAATTAATTTGGGACACTATAGACCGTTGACCTTGATGGATAGAGATAAGAGGAAAGTAAAAAAGAATTTTTATCAAAGCTTATTTTATCCAACTAATTTGTAGTTCCATAAAACTCTTATACAATTATTTATATTTCAACTGTAATATAAATGACTTAATTATTGTTTTTCGTGTCTTAAGAGTTGTGGGCGTCCATAAGCAACGAAAATAAATAATCGCTTATTTGTTTCATAAGGATTATGGGAATTAATATATTGTCATTTTGCATCACCATTGCTAGTTCACTTGTTTTTAAATGAATTTTATTTTTCGGAAAGAGCGATTGGCAATTGACTTCGATTTTTTACAAGCAAGTTGTTGAATAATTTAATTTTTCTCTTTCTTTTTTGAGAAAGCTGGCAGTGGCTGCCAAAATGTATTAATTTAAAAATTGTTACAACAATCCCTGGATGTTCTAAATATTACACCTTTGTGAAAATTTAAAAAAAGACATGCTCCCAATCTAAATTTTGAGCCAGTGAGTCCGACCTCCCAATCTAAATTATTATGGGATGAATAACATATTGTGTTATACAATTCAATAAATTCATAAATAATTTGGAGAATTGTCGAAAAAGAAAAATTCAGGATTGACACGGATATTATTTAATAATCTTTTTATTATGTCGAAACCTTCTTTTCTAACTCACCCCAATCCCGACTACATAATAATCGACACGGAAAATCCATATGTTCCTTGTTCATTGTACCACTGGGCATTATAATCAATGTTATCAGAACCAGACCGGACGTCAACCCGGTAAAGCTCCGGTTTGACGGTTCACTGGTCGGACCGATGAATTAACCGGTTTGACGACTGGTTTTTTAAATACTTGCTTATTTATAAGATATAAGTATTATTATAAATAATTATGTTTTATGTAATAAAAGTTCCAATATACATATTAAACAATGTAATATAAAAGTAAATTTATATATTACAAATAATATTTTTTATTGGAAAATAATATATTTATTGTAGCTCAAATGTAGAACTCATTCTTAGAATTAGTAAAATAAAATAACATGGAATACATTTTTTTCATCAAAGAAATTTTGTAGTTTTATACTTCATATTAAAATTGAATAACTACATAGAAATTCTATTTTTTTTTATCAAATTAACCTCTAATGATTTATATTAAAATTTTAATATTTTGTTTTATGCTTTTAAAAAAATAATATTGTAATAAATGTTGGATTATTCTCAAACACATAATTATATAAAAAATATGTTACAAAGCATAAATAACTATCCAGAATTAACCTCAGAATAACATATTAGATTCCACTTTTACTCCTAAAAAGTTACTACCTTTTCTCCACAAAAGTCGCACCTTTCTTTTCAAAATTGGAATAGATAGCTGGACACAAAACCAATACAAAACCAGTTTGTTTTGGTTTAGTACTCCGGTTTTTTTTATAAAATGGGCTGGTTTAATTAAATATATCCAATTCTATTGCATGTCCGTCTTAATAGCGAATTAAACCGTAAATCTGCCCGATTCCGGTTTATTCCGGCCGGACAGTCTGGGAACGATTGGGGAAAGTTAATGCGGGGATGCGGGGTCCCCACTACTTCATTAGAGGAAGGTTGATGCGGGGACCATTGAGGGACTGGAAAAGGGGGTAGTCATATCAAGTTACGCATCCAAGTATTAATATCTTAGTGTGTAAGTATAAATTTCCTATCTTCCAAGTATTTATACCTATGAAGGTTGACGCAGGACGAGTGTGGAGACTGAAAAAGAGGGGACCATTGTACAATTTTCCTCTAATGTTGCTGCGGGGACAAAGGGGGGACAGGAGTGTGGGAGTAATATAATTAGTCATTTTAATTACCAAGCTACACTACAAATAAGAAAAGTTAAAAAGATAGGATCATGATAATTGTCCCCGCACTCCCATCCCCCCATTATCCCCCACTAAACTTCCATAATTACCATAGGGGACCACAAAAACTCCAACACTGATTTTTTTTCTAAAATATTAATACCTATGCACGGAAATATTTATACATATGCACAAAAATATTTATACGTATAAGGTGAACAATTTTTACATTAATAATTGTCTCTCCATCTATATGGAGGGGACCACTCAAACTACATAGAGGGATCATACACGTTTTTAGAGGTGAGTTTTATTTTCGTTCAATCTCGTCCACATTTATGATGATCTATGAGAAATTTTGAGAATCTAAAACTACGAACGTCTTCTACACAATTTTATCTTTCAAATGAGATTCATAATGACATACTTTCGGGCTCGTCGTCACACAAATATTTATACCTTGTCGAACAAGTATTTATATCTATACTTGCAAGTATTTATTACATATGACACTGGCTGACATCTGAAAGTATTAATATCAAGTATTACAAGTATTTATACCTATGCACTGAAGTATTTATACCTATGTGGTCAATTATTTTTGTTAGAGAAAGGCTAACACAAGGACAATTGAGGAAGGTTGATGCGGTGATGCGGGGATGCGAGGTCCCCACTACTTCATTAGAAGAAGCTAGGTTGATGCCGGGACCATTGAGGGACTAGAAAAGGGGTAGTCATATCAAGTTACGCATGCAAATATTAATATCTTAGTTTGCAAGTATTAATTTCTTATCTTTCAAGTACTTATACCTATGAAGGTTGACGCAGGACGAGTGTGGGGACTGAAAAAGGAGGACCATATAATTAGTGGGGACCATAGTACAATTTTTCTCTAATGTTACTGCGGGGACAGAGGGGGGACAAGAGTGTGGGGAGTAATATGATTATTCAAAAAGATAAGTTGAAATATATACACTAAAAATAAGAATAATTGATGGTTTCTCTAAAAATAAGATGATGGAGAAAACTGAAGTCGTTCCTTCTGCACTTACCTCGAAAGAATAGATGGCTGATTTAGACAATTTTGAAAGGATTTGGCAACATTTACCATTATTTTTTGGAACTTTTTTTTTGTATATTCAATAAATTAAAAAATAAATTATTGTGCTTTCTGATTTTATTTTAATTTTTCTCACAAAATTTAGCACATATGGCGATCCAGAGGATAGTAGTGAATGATTGTCTCGATAGAAACTTCAATCTTTTTGACTTAATTTGCAATATAAGGTAGAATAAAAAATTTAACAAAGTAAAACAAGCCTTGATGCACAAATTAGTTAGATGATTTGATTGTGCATCAGTTGATTGATTTAGAAAAATGATAAACGGCTATTCTAGGCTAAAACAAGCCCGCATGATCAACGATAGTACAAGACAGGCTCCATTTACTTAATTATTTCATCATCATGGGAGAGACCAAATGGGGATCTTCTAGACAGCTAATATAGAAAAGGGTAGTGCAAGACATCGTTCTCCCCACTACCTTTTTCTCTAATTTTTTTTTTTACTCTCTGACAGATAAAATTGAGATGTGCACGTTACCAAAACAAAGTCAATTTTTTGCTAAAGCCAAAATCAAGAATATCAAAGTCAATGCACTCTGCCCATTGATTTTGGCGGTCGCCTGTTTTGGACAGTGTGCTGCATGATATTCTTTTAGAACATTCCGGGAAAGAAATATCAAAATCAAATTAATCCAAAACCACATTCTCCAACTATTCCCATTCCAATCTCTCTTCCTCCTGATCACTAGCAACAGCTCTCATTCAAAACAAATATGGTGATGATACTCAATGCCTTCCTGCCAAAGCTTAGCGCACTTCTCGTGGAAATGGTGCAGGATGAGGTGGGCATGCTGCTGGGCATCCCTGGACAAATCGAGAAGCTTAGCGAGACTGTTCGTGACATCCAATGCGTCCTTGAGGATGCCGAGAGGAGGCAGAGCAAGGGTAGTGCCATCAAGCAGTGGCTCATGCAGCTCAAGGATGTCATGTATGATATATAGTGGCTATTTTTTTTGGCAAATATTCACAAATCCCATGAAATGAACTACAAAGTACAAAATGCAACCAGGGCTGGTTGTGATAAATTTGCACTTTGCACCACTAATTAATGATTTTAGAGTAAGAAAAACAATTCTAACTACTGCTTTTCTGACCTCTTCCGAATGCAATTAACACTAGAAATTAAGTAGAAAAACCATGGAGCATAGAAGGAAAAATCGGTATCGGGATCGGAAAAATCAGTTGGCATCGGCCGAATTGGATCAGAAAATCGTACTTTTTTGTCAGAAGCTTGTTTTACACAAAAAAAATAGAAAAAAATTGATAAAAAATTTTGAAAAATTATCACAATAAAAAATTGATATATAAGCACAAATCCACTTCAGTCCAGTCAAACCAAAAAAAAGAAAATAGTTAATCCGTGATTGAATGGAGTACAAATTGAAAATGATATATAGAAATGAGTTGTAGTTTTGAACAAGAAAGATTGTGTGGTGTGGTGGAGTTGAGTTTGGTTGCCATGCTAAAGGGCGCGAGTTCGATTCCCAGATAGCTCAAAATTTTTTTTTGCAGTTTGGTTAATTCGCGTTTCGGCCGTTTCGGTGGAATAGATCCGAAACGAACGAAATTGGTCTGGAATGAGGCCGGAACGACCGGAATTTGGCCAGAACGAGGACGGAACGGCCGAAATTTGATGAAATCTTAACTTACCGCGTAACTCGGCCTGAAATCAGATCGGTACCGTCCGATCCCGATCCGGAACGACCGATTTTGCCTTCTATGCCATGGAGAGTATATGTGGTGTGGAGAGAGAGAGAGAGAGAGAGCGAGCTGTGCTATGCAGTATCTTGGGAGCCACTGTCATCTTTCAAAAAAAAAAAAAAACAGAGAGAAAGATGTGCTATGGTGTTTTGTAAAGTGAAATTATATATGTCTAATTCTAGATTTTTGAAATTCAAACAGTCAGTTTTGAACCAGGAAAAACAATATATATATATGAGGAGGGATCAAGTTACAACAAATTTGAGTTACAACAAAGTTACAACAACTATTTTTTGCATTTTCGAAGTCCAAATCATCGATCCAAACCGTTCAACATGATCTCCACAAAAAAATGTGCTTGCAGATCAAATTTTACATTTTTTTGAATTTTTTACTATTTATTAAGATCAGTACAAAATTCAATGGTCTGAATATGACTATTTTTTGTAAAATACTTAATAAATAGTAAAAAAAATTCAAAAAAATATAAAATTTGATCTGCAAGCACATTTTATTGTGGAGATCATGTTGAACGGTTTGGATGGACGATTTGGACTTTGAAAATGAAAACAATGGTTGTTGTAACTCAAATTTGTTGTAACTTGATCCCTCCTCATATATATATATATATATATAGAGTATGGCTAACGTGCTTCCTCTAGAACTTCAGCGATATGCTTCCGGGGGCATATCTTAGTGTTTGATGTTCAAACAACAAATGCAAACCGTTAGATGTGATATCTATATTAAAATCTACTTGGAGACCAAATTTTACATTTTTTGGAATTTTTTTACTATTTATTAAGCCACTTTGAAAATTCCAGATCATATGGTCCAGACTGTTTTTACTGTTCACCCGGATCTGGAATTTTCAAAGTGGCTTAATAAATAGTAAAAAAATTCGAAAAAATGTAAAATTTGGTCTCCAAGCAGATTTTAATATAGATTGAACATCTAACGGTTTAAATTTGTTGTTTGAACATCAAACACTAAGATATGCCCCCGGAAGCACAAGGCCGAAATGCTTCCCGAAGCACATTAGCCATACTCTATATATATATACATAGAGAGAGAGAGAGATAGACTATGGTGAGTTGTGAAGTAAAACGTTTTACTTCACGTCATATTTTCATTTTGAAAATCTAAACAACCGATCCGAACCGTTCAATGATCAGAGTCAAAATAATGATGAATTACGTAGGGTTTTGGCTTAGGTTTTGCATATTTTCTCACACTTATGTTTAATTTATTAGAGAAAAAGGCTACTGTCACCCTTCTTTATGTTTTATTACAGAAAACAGATTTTGGGACTATTTTACACCAAATGAAGCAAGAATCGGGTCAAACGGATCAGCGACGCTCATCGACTAAGTCTCTGTTACGGTCCGTAATGCCTAATACAGACCGAGCCTAATACGGACCAGAAGATAGAGTGATACGCATTAAAACCCTCAGCGACTAGGTCTCAATACAGACTGTATCACCTGATACGAACCGTAACCGAAGGCGCCTCTTGGGGAATAACTGCCGACAGCTGTATCCATATCAGTTCCTTAGCCCCTACTAAACCTCCAGACGTCCCTCCACTCCTATATAAGGCCCCTGGGCAGAAGAAGAAGTTATCTTTGTAATTAGGGTTAGATTTGATTAAAGAGAGAAGAGAGGAGTGATTGTAACTATGCCGTTCCGCGGCTAAGTTCCTTCTTAGGGGCTAGGCAGTAAACCTTGTTACTCTTGATGTTTTGATATATATATTTTCTGTTGATTATGATTTATTGTTGTTTAATTGAAATGCTTTTGTGATTTATTATCTCTCCATCTAACTTTGATGGTCTAGTTTAATCTGTTAGGGTAGTGATAGTGCTTTAATGGTAAGACAAACTATTTGTACGAATTAGCCTCGTTGAGATCTATTAGGTTTATATGAAGAAAACCTTAGCGGGGAAACCATAAACCAGAACAACAAAACGCGAACCAAGTTCTATTATTTGCGTAAGGAAACTCGCAGTGATCTGTGTAGTAACTTGTGTATTTAAGAGATCAGTCATTTGCGTAAGAAAACTCGCAGTGTCCTATGTAGAATCTCGATGAAAGATCTGTCATTCTTGCGTAAGAAAACTCGCAGTGACCTATGTGGTGTCTTTCATAAAACAACAACAAGAAATCAGACCCGACAAGAATATATTATCAAAGCGGATTGAGTAGCAATGGTGTGCCGAAACCCTAGGAATCTCATCTCTATCTTTATTTTAATTACTTTTAATTGCTTCCTAATTTACATTGATCACAACAACATCTCTCAATTTTCAGATTTCGTCTAGCCTTTCGAAAGATTGTGATTCGATCGCTCAAAACTCTAAACTAATATTTCCTGTGGATCGACCTCAAATATATTACTCGATAGGATTGTGCGCTTGCAGTCCGAACTGATAGCATTTTTGAGTATATAAATATTAAAAGAAACATCGCTCTCTTTTGAGTGATCAAGCTTTTTGGCGCCATTGCCGGGGAGTAACGGTTCATTGTGCAAGGCCTCGCAAGACGCCATTGCTTTGACCATTGAATCCAATTAATTAGAGACGCCTATACTTTTTTATTTTCTAAATTTTTATTTTCTTTTATTTTCAATTTCGTTTTTGTTTTTATTTTCTTTTTATTTCTCAGTTTTTATTTTAATTTTCAGATTTTCTTTTCTTTTTAGGACACTGCACGCTGACCGAATCATCCGTACGGAGATCCCTAATGATTGCAAGTAGGAGAGGACAATTTGCTTCCACATCACCGATAAGGACTCAGATTCGATCAATATGAATATCCCACCAAACGAACCGATTCCACCTTTCAACAATGGAAGACAAGAAGGCAATGGTGATAATGAAGTTCACAATGCAGCGAGACCCAAACTTCTACGAGACTATTGCGTACCGCGCACGAATGATCCTAATTCAAGCATAAACCCACCAACTGTTACGAACCGTAATTTTGAGATCAAACCTGCCCTCATAAATATGGTTTCGCAATAGCAATTTGGAGGATTTCCAAATAAAGATCCACATCGTCATTTATCAATTTTCCTAGGGATATGCGAGACGATAAAGATCAATGGAGTTACCGATGAAGCAATCAGGCTAAGGCTATTTCAATTCTCATTAAAAAGATAAAGCAAGAGGATGGTTGTTTTTCTTACCGGCCAATTCCATTCAAACTTGAGACTAATTATTTAATGTGTTTATTGCAAAATATTTTCCACCATCTAAAACTTCAAGATTTAGAAATACAATTACTAATTTTGAACAAAGGGATGGTGAAACATTGTGTGATGATATGTTAAGGTGTTGTCCACATCATGGTCTAGAAAGATGTCTGATTGTCCAAACTTTTTATAATGATCTAAACCCTACCGATAGGTTGCCTATTGATGATTCCGCAGGAAGAGCAATCATGAACAAGGAACCTGACGAGGCTTACAACCTAATTGAAGAAATTGCAATCAACCAACACTACTAGATCCCTGAGCGAAAGAAGCCAACTCCAACACCTGGCATGCACCGAGTAGATGATATATTCATGCTGAGCGCAAAGATAGATGCTTTGCAAATGACACTCAACAAGCAGACCAAGCAGCGAACGGTAGCAGTAGTCAATGCCGCAACAGCATGTGGCTATTGTGGAGGAGAGCATGAGATGACCAAATGTATGAATGTGACGGAAACTGAGGAAGAAATAAAGCAGGCAAACACCATCGACAACAACTTTCAACCTCAATCCGCCTACAATTCATACCATTCGAACAGCCGAAACCATCCAAATCTCTCATACGCAAACAATCAAAGGCTTGCTGCACCTCAACAGAACTATCAACTATAGCCCAATTATCAACCAAGATACAACAATCCCCAACCGAATTACCAACCGAGGCAGTACAACCAACCACAGCAACCTGACATCACATCTTTAATGGAGAGATTCCTAGAGAAGCAAGGCAAGGCTAACACCGAAATCACGCAAAAGATCGAATCCTTAACAAACCGCAACAAAGACTTAGAAGACCATGCCTCTATATCGCACGTGGAAAAGGCAAACTTCCGGGTCAACCGGAAGAAAATCCGAGAGAAACTTGCAAAAGCATAACATTAAGGAGCGGTACAGCTTATCAGGGACCTCCTATGCCCGATCCAACTTCCGATGAGATGCATGCAGAGCCATCGCATTTCGAAGAATAGGAGCCGTAACCACAGGAGCCGCCCGTACTCGAAACGCAGGCATACCCTATTGAGGAGCAGAATGACACCGTAGGTGGGGACGAATGACAAACCGAACCTAAATATATTGCACCACCACCCTACAAGCCACCTCTGCCATTCCCTCCAAGGCCAGCCAAGCATAAGATAGAGCTGCAATTCGCGAGATTCATGGAGACACTCAAGCAACTACAAGTCACAATCCCCTTCACTGAGGCAATTGCAAGCATACCTTCGTATGCTAAATTTTTGAAGGAGATTCTTTCAAATCGCAGTAGACTCCAAGAACTCTCAACAATTCCGCTCAATTTGGAATGTAGTGCGCTCGTGCAAAGCAAATTACCCACAAAGTTGAAAGATCCGGGAAGCTTCTCGATACCATGCACCATTGGTACAATAGATTTTAAGAAAATTTTATGTGATCTAGGGGCAAGTGTAAGTTTAATGCCAAAAGCAGTATTTGATAAATTGGATTGTGGAGACCTATCGCCAACGCGAATGGCATTACAACTGGCTGATCGGTCAATTCAATATCCTAAGGAGTGTTGCTAGATGTACCCATCAAAGTTGGAGACTTTTAGATACCTGGAGATTTTGTTGTAGTTGACATGGAAGAAGATGAAAACATTCCAATCATCCTTGGAAGGCCATTCCTCGCCACATGTGGAGCAATGATTGATGTCAACAATGGGAAAATTTCACTGAATGTTGAAAATGACAAGGTTACTTACGACATAAACAGAGCTTTAAAATACCCTTCTGAAATTGATCGTGTCTTCAATTTGGGCATCACTGATGAGTTTGAAGAGGAAGAATATCCATTTGATGAATTGGGAGAGTTCATGGGTATAAAGGATCTGGACAGCATTCTTGGAAGGGAAGATGACGAAGTGCAACCCGAGCAGAATATCACTACTGAGTCCGATAAGGTTTACAATGAAACATGCGCAAGTTGCACTACTGTCACAGAAAAATAAGAAGAATTTCCTACGTCCAAAATCCTACAACCTGTATTCCCCAATACGGTTAGTATCAAAGAGGAAAAGAAGGAAAAGGCAACATCTCCTCCATAACTCGAACTTAAACCTCTTCCACCCAACCTACAGTATGAATTTCTAAGCCCAAACCAAACCTATCCGTTAATTGTCGGCTCTTAGCTTGACAAGACCCAAATCAGCAAACTCGTCAACACACTCAGGAAACACAAGAAAGCCATTGGCTACACGATCGATGACATCAAAGGCCTCAGTCCTACCATTTGCATGCACCGAATTCTGCTCGAGAAAGATCAAGACATCCCAATCGACGATTCCTTCGCCGACAAACATCTCTACTTCGTGGGGACAAGTAAGCGGCCATGGTACGCAGATCTGGCCAACTACATTGCGTGCGGGGTCATCCCATCTGACATGACATTTCAACAAAGGAAGAGATTCCTAGCAAATGCTAAACATTTCTACTGGGATGACCCTTACCTCTTCCGCCTTTGTGTAGACGCAATACATAGAAGATGTGTCACATATAAAGAATCGAAAGGCATCCTCCATGACTGCCACTCCTCGCCATACGGTAGTCATGCATCATTCCAAAAGACAGCATTAAAAATCCTTCAAGCGGGTTTTTATTAGCCTGACATCTTCAGATACGTTAAGGATTATGTCTGCCGATGTGACGTATGTCAACGGATGGGAAACATATCTAAACGCGATGAGATGCCACAAAATTCAATCCTAGAAGTAGAGATTTTTGATGTTTGGGGAATTGATTTCATGGGGCCATTTCCAAGCTCAGGTAACAACAAGTATATCCTCGTAGTGGCCGACTATGTCTCAAAATGGGTGGAAGCAATTCCAGCACCTTCAGCAGATGTAAATGTAGTCAAGCAACTATTCCAGAAGATCATATTTCCAAGGTTTGGCATCCCTCGAGTAGTGATAAGTGATGGAGGATCGCATTTCATCAACAATCAATTCAACAATCTTCTGAAGAAATATGGCATCAAACACAAGGTGGCAACTCTTTACCATCCACAAAGCAGTGGGCAAATAGAAATTTAAAACAGAGAAATCAAGAACATCTTGCAAAAGATGGTGTCTTGGTCCAGGAAAAATTGGACACTCAAACTAGACGAAGCACTTTGGGCCTATAGAACCTCGTTCAAAACTCTTATCGGAATGACACCCTACAAGCTGATCTACGGAAAGGCATGTCATCTACCGGTGGAATTAGAGCATAAGACATATTGGGCAATCAAAATGTTCAATTATGACCTTCGGGACGCAGGCAAAAAGAGGCTACTAGATTTGAATGCACGAGATGAACTGAGGCTCCATGCATACGACAATGCAAAGATGTATAAAGAACGGGCGAAATTCTACCATGACAAAAAGATCAGAAAAAGGGAGTTCAAGGAAGGCGACATGGTGCTTCTCTTCAATTCATGACTCAAACTCTTCCCCGGAAAATTGAGATCCAGATGGACAAGACCATATAAGGTCGCTCACGTGTACCCTTATGGGGCAGTCCAAATCTGGAGTCAAGAAACTGGGTATTTCAAGGTGATTGGCCAGAGGTTGAAGCACTACATCGCGGGAACAAATGATGAGCATAAAGAGACATATTCCTTCGGGAATCAGCCAAATGAAGGATGAGAATAAAAAGTCAAGCTAATGACTTTAAACAAGCGCTTCTTGGGAGACAACCCAAGACCACTTTTTGCTTTATTTTTCATATAAAAACACAAAAAAAATAGTTCATTTAATCCTAAACTATTATATTAATCACAAGGTTACTAATCTTACCTACAGGAAGAGATGCTGGAATAATTTAGTCGAAAAATTCGAAACCCGTCATGCAGTTTTACTCTCTGTTACGGCCTGTATCAGTCCAATACGGGGTAATACTTCAATACGGACCTGTCTCGGACTTGGAACAAAAAAACACAGGATTCGACTAAAAACCGCACAGTGGTTACGGACTGTATCAGCTGATACGGACCGTATTCACTTAGCAGAAATAACTGATTCTCTATTTTCTGGCGCTCCAAGAAAAGAAATTCGAATTATAACCGAATTTAACCTCCCATTATCACCACTTCCTGCACCTTCATCACATCCTTTCACTGCCTTATAAACACTCCATTTACTTTCCTTTTCAAGCACCATTTCATATAATTTTCAGAAAAATTTGCACCATGTTCACAGAATCCTTCCAAGTCAGGCCTATATTAGCCCCGTATCAAGTTAATACGGACTGTAACAGAGCCCAAAAATCCAAAAAAAATGGCGCACAACAGCCCTCGAAACTCCAACTCTCAATCTAATAATGAAAACACCTTCATGATAGCCATAAGAATCAAGTTCCGTAATCAACAATAATTCGACCGTGCTCAAACCATGCTTGATCGTACCATCGCGAATAATAAAGCGATGTGTATTAACACCATGAAGGTCCTTGGCTACTATGATGATGTACGAGTATCCCTTAATAACATCACTTTATGGGATTTAGCGGACCGACTGCGATCCAGAAGAGTCTATGAGAGGTCATCCATCGAATTTCTATCAACATTGCAATGGGATGGCGACATGATCATGTACCAACTATTCAATCGCCCCTTTGCAGTAACAATGGAGGAATTTTGCAAGGCGCTGTCAATTCCCACTAACGGCGAAACCGAATTAGGCACATGGGACAAACGCATGAAGTACTGGGAAACGATTGCCATGGATGAGCGCAAAATCTACCGCAAAGACTCACGCCTCATCTCATCTATCGAATTAAGGTATATTCATATCATTTTGTCTAATTCTATTTTTCCCACAGGAGAAGACACCACGGAGGTTAAAGAGAGGGACATTTACATCATGCGATGCATGAGAAGCCACAAGCATCAACCACACCTTGGCTATCACATCCTACACCACCTCAAATTGGTGGCCGCCGACAAAAAGAACAATCACGTAATTTCTGTTAGTTGTTATGCAACCCTCATTGCGCATCATCACAACATAAAACTCATCGGCGAAAACAAAGTATTCGTATCCAACCGCCTCAACATGAATTATCTCGTAAACAACGATCATGTGCAAGCGGTATTCAATGCACATACGGGCGATATCAAGTACACATTGAAGATAGGCGAGGGAATAACCCTTCATATCGGAACGGATAAGGGCTCATTCCAGTTTGGCTATGAATCTGAACATGGAGATAATGCACGAAACGATGAGGAAGAACCAATTGAGGAGGAACCAACCGAGGAGGAACCAACTGAAGAGCCCATGGAGGAGACACATAACGCATCACACCACTCATCCCGCCACCACCACGACATGGCTTTCGTATGCCACCTCATTCCTCCGTGCGACAACACCAACGAAGAAAACTTCATGCCCGCACCTACCGGCTGGGACCAAGAAACAACCATGTCACAACCTTGCGAGCCCAGTCCAACCGCACGTGACGCCAACAATACCCTCGAAAATTTGAAGAAACGTACCCGTTACTTGGAAGAATATTTGGACAAGGTAAACATAGCACACGAGAATTTCTATGAATATTGCTTTTCCAAGGGAATCCCATTCACACCACCGATTCCATTCACCCCGCCACCACCCCTTCACCACGAGTAATCTGTGAGATCTTTCTTATCCCTCTCTTAATTGTTTATTTTCTTGCATTGAGGACAATGCAAAATTTTAGCATGGGGATAGGGGTAAGAAATTAGTTTAGGATTGCATTGTATCTAGGATCATGACATGTAGGACCCTTATTTTTCATCTTACTTCTCAAGGCTTAACCAAGAGAAGTGGGAAGAACGATTGAGGTTTTTATCTAGCGTGCATATAGGCATTTGCATTGATAGGAGCATATAATTTAGGAGTAGTTTGCATGTAGGGTAAATATGAATTGTTTTGAATTGAATTAGGCTAGGGTTTAGACAATTGGCAATGATACCAAAAATTCAGAATTTTTGAAATAATTAGTGATCTCAAAGTGAACAATTAATTGCTAACCATGAATGTTGACCAAAATCTGCAAACCCTAGAAATTTTTTTGCTGAGTAATTTATTTTTGCAAAGTCTTTTAAGTTTGATAGTATTTTAGTATACTCATTTATTATAGATAGACCCCTAGCGAAACTATGCGATAATTCCTTGTATGAATGAATACTTGGAATTGTGTGTAATCATGGTACTTGCGACACAAAAATATTTTAAATTTTCAGAAAAATACAAAAAAATAAAAAAAAAATCAGAAATGAGAAAATAAAAAAAATAAAAAAAAAATAAAATAAAAGATGGAGGATAAAAAAAGAGTACGGGTGCCTACACAAGACTAGTTACCAATAGGCTCGATAAAACCTCCCAAATTTTAAATTTTGTGCATATTTAATTTTTTCGAAAAAAAGTCACAAGTACCAACACACTTAGTTGTCATACTTTGGTCCAATCAATTGGGAAGGAAAATCAAAATTTATATCATTAGAATTCCTATTGATTGGAAGGGATCCATTTATAATCTAAAGGGAAATTAATACTTTCGAATTTAAGGATATTTGTGAAGATAATTATTCGATAATAATTTTTCTAGGATATGCACAATGAGGTCAATCATGGGGTGAATAAATTATTCAAGGGAGAGGTCATGAATATTTTAGAGTTCTAAATTTTTATTGTCATGTCAATTGTACCAAACCCGAGTCCTAATTTAATTCTTAAGCAAGTCATTGAGATTGCATGGTTAAACCTAGACCGGACCTTTGACCAGCTGAGATGTCGTTGCTTGAGGACAAGTAACAATTAAAGTTGGGAGGCGTGATCAGAGTCAAAATAATGATGAATTACGTAGGGTTTTGGCTTAGATTTTGCATATTTTCTCACACTTATGTTTAATTTATTAGAGAAAAAGGCTACTGTCACCCTTCTTTATGTTTTATTACAGAAAACAGATTTTGGGACTATTTTACACCAAATGGAGTAAGAATCGGGTCAAACAGATCAGCAACGCTCATCGACTAAGTCTCTGTTACGGTCCGTATTGCCTAATACGGACCAGAAGATAGAGTGATATGCAATAAAACCCTCAGCGACAAGGTCTCAATATGGACCGTATCACCTGATACGGACCGTAACCGAAGGTGCCTCTTGGGGAATAACTGCCGACAGCTGTATCCAGATCAGTTCCTTAGCCCCTACTCAACCTCCAGACGTCCCTCCACTCCTATATAAGGCCCCTGGGCAGAAGAAGAAGTTATCTTTGTAATTAGGGTTAGATTTGATTAAAGAGATAAGAGATGAGTGATTGTAACTATGCCGTTCCGCGGCTAAGTTCCTTCTTAGGGGCTAGGCAGTAAACCTTGTTACTCTTGATGTTTTGATATATATATTTTCTGTTGATTATGATTTATTGTTGTTTAATCGAAATGCTTTTGTGATTTATTATCTCTTCATCTAACTTCGATGATCTAGTTTAATCCGTTAGGGTAGTGACAGTGCTTTAATGGAAAGAGAAACTATTTGTACGAATTAGCCTCATTGAGATCTATTAGGTTTATGTGAAGAAAACCTTAGCGGGAAAATCATAAACCAGAACAACATAACGTGAACCAAGTTCTATCATTTGCGTAAGGAAACTCGCAGTGATCTGTGTAGTAACTTGTGTATTTAAGAGATCAGTCATTTGCGTAAGAAAACTCGCAGTGTCCTATGTAGAATCTCGATGAAAGATCTGTCATTCTTACGTAACATAACTCGCAATGACCTATGTGGTGTCTTTTATAAAACAACAACAGGAAATCAGACCCAACATGAATATATTATCAAAGCGGATTGAGTAGCAATGGTGTGCCGAAACCCTAGGAATTCTCATCTCTATCTTTATTTTAATTACTTTTAATTGCTTCCTAATTTACATTGATCACAACAACATCTCTCAATTTTCATATTTCGTCTAGCCTTTCGAAAGATTGTGATTCGATCGCTCAAAACTCTGAACTAATATTCCTTGTGGATCGACCTCGAATATACTACTCAATAGGATTGTGCGCTTGCAGTCCGAACCGATAGCATTTCTGAGTTGATAAATATTAAAAGAAACATCGCTCTCTTTTGAGTGATCATTCAACATGTTCTCTATATTGAAATGTGCTTGGAGACTAAATTTTATATTTTTTGGAATTTTTTTGCTATTTATTAAGCCACTTTGAAAATCGCTGATCCACTGTGAACAGTAAAAAACTGTAAAAATTTCTGGACCACCGGATCAGTGAGAGGCATGTTTGGTTATTTGAGGTCCCAAGGGAATTTTCTAATAGAAATCTTTGCCAGAAGAATTCTGGTAGAGCCCGAGGTTGGAAGTTCGGGCTCTGGATCAGCGGCACCACATTATACCCCACAACCAGAAACATACAGACGTGAGCTTCCTTTAATCGAACCTGACCCAGAAACCTACAATTATGTCACTCCACTAGGACCCCAACGAAGACACTCAGTTTCATCTCCACCTAGACACCATTGAGGCAGACCAAGACACTCAGTTTCAACCCCACCTAAATCCGTAAATGTGGCGCCTTTACCATTACCTCCAGTATCACCTTACCCCAAACCGGCACCAGTAGACAATGCAACCTGCCCAGACTTTGAAGATATTAATGAAATACCGGAGGACGATATGAGGAGTGGGGATGAATTTATGGGAGAAATGTGGGGGGATTCAGATCACGTGGAAGGTTGCGGTGAGGACGGGCCGGTTGAAACAGCTGAAGGGCACATAGGTCGTACTGCTGAGAACATGCCGCTTGGTGGCCGGACTGATACGCACTCAATGATGTTTCTGAGTTTAGAGAAGCAGATATTGGTTATTATGGGCAACAGATTGAGTACAAAGGTGAGATGACTGCAAACCAATTTTTAAAAGCAAAGAAGATCTAATGAAGAAGATCAGAGAGCACCATATAAAAAAGAATCAGGAGTTCAGATCGAAGAAAAGTAACAGGGATCGGATTCATTTGGTGTGCAAGGACCTGAATTGCCGTTACGAGCTTCGGGCAAAGCCGACGGGATGTGCAGACGCATGGGTTATAACTAAGCAAGACAGGCCTCACACATTGCCGATGTCATTGAGAACAACATTAAACATGACCCGTGTATGAGCATCCGGACGGTGGCAGACATTGTTTTGGCTGTGTACAACAATGTGACACCTAAATACAACTGACTGTGGAGGGGCCGTGAGGTTGCAATAGCCCGACAATTTGGGAGTTGAGAGATTTCATACAGCTTGCTGAGTCCACTGTTGATGGCAATTTGCAACAACAATCCTGGCTCGACCTACCAATTTCTGACCAGCCCGGTACGGCATAAGAAAACAAGACAAATCATGCCAGGTGTTGCCCAGTTCAGAGCCATAGCCTGGGCTTTTGGTGCATGCATTGCAGCGTTCCAGTACTTGAGACCAGTGATCAGCATAGATGCCTGCTTCTTGTCTGGGCGATATGAGGGGAGGCTTTTGATAGCTTACGGCTACGATGCCGAGAACCAATTGTTCCCTATTGCATTTGCAATTGTGCGGCAGGAGGATACTGAGAATTGGGATTTTTTCTTGCAGTGGTTGAGGAATGAAGTGCTCGGATTGTATGTGTTATATCGGACCAGCACAAGGGGATCAAAGTGGCACTGACAGCTGAATACGGATGGCCTCCCGAGCTTTTTGTGCACAGGTATTGTATGCAGCATGTTGCTAACAACCTGGTCCAGAACTGTGGAGGAGACAAGTGGTACGGATGGAGGTTCAGAGAAGGAGCAAGGAGGAAGAAGCCGAGAATGTTGAAAGAGATGTTCGAAGAGTTTGCTCATATATGTCTAACTTATAACATTTCGTTTAATTATTTTATAAGAATTTTATGAAAATGAAATAACACCCATTTGTTTTTGTGCAGCTAAATCCGAAGTGTAATGCATATTTGAAGATGGTGGGCAAAGTACGTCCTAATGATGTGATGGAGCCGTCCAATTATGAGAAGATTTTTCAAACCTGTGATGGAGGATACCGTTTGGTATCATGACAACAAACGGCTCCGAGTCGCTCAACAATGTCTTTCGAACGAGTCGTAGATTGCCTATTTGTGCCATAGTGGAGGATACGTTCTACACGTGCAACAGATGGTTTGTTCAGCGGTGACAGCGAGCAATGAAATTAAAAGACATTGGGCAGGTTCTTTCTGACCGGGTTTTGCAGAAGATTAGAGAACGTTGGGTGATGCGTACAAGCACGGCCAAGGTCAGTACCAAGTTTCATCCCCAAATGAGTACGTTTCTTGCACCCGTAGCGACATGGACAACATGGAACCCACTCACAGGGAGTTCATGTATATTGTGACACACGGTCCCGACAGACAAATGGAATGTACTTGCAGAGGTATCCAATTAACTTCTATTCCGTGCGCTCATGTCTTAGCTGTTTGCCGTGACCGAAACTGGTGCGAGGACGACTTTGTTGCAGACTGTTATACTGTGAACTATCTTGAAAGTACTTGGAACCATGTGTTCAATCCAATTGGCAATATGGGAGACTGGCCTGCTAATACTGGAGACAGAATCCTTCCGAGTAGTGGTTGGATTAGGAAGGGGAGGCAAAAATACATCCGTCATGTAATGACGATGGATGAAATGGAAGGTAGACAAAGGGGGCATCAGCCTCGCCGTTCCACTTCCGATAGGCAACAAAGAGGTATGTAACATTCATCCAAAATTATTTTTCTTTTCAATTTATACCAACTTACTAAGTAACACATGCAAATGCAGAGGCAAGAAACGCAGCAAATGCGGCAGAAAAATGAGCGAGTAATGGCGTCGGGAAGTGGGTCCGGAGGGTCACGGCGTAGCACAGCTACAAGCCGTTTAGATGCAATTGCTATGTATGCCGAAGCAATGGGAGAGGCAGTTGCCATAGGAGGAGAGGCGGTTGGGGTGCAAGGGGAGCCATCTGGGATCCAACCGAGGAGGTCCACTACTAGACGTACAACAGCGCCATCTACAAGCGAAGCAGCGCCATCTACAAGCCAAGCAGCGCCATCTGGAACCCAAGCCGAGCCATCTAATGAGCAACCAGAGCCATCTGGTAGACCATCTCGTAGGTCATCTTTCGCAAGTGGTTTATTTTGGGGATTAAATTTTAGACGTGGTAGTAATAGGTGATTTATATGCATGTTGGAAAAATTGTGTGGACTCTATTTGCAATTTGTGTGTACTTTATTATTATGTACGAAACTACTAAATAAGAAGTAATGAAATTAATTAATACTCAAAGAAATTACAACCTAATTCATCCAACTACAATAAAATACTAATTCTTAGAACCAAACTCAAATGCATTCAAATTTTAAACCCTACTCATACAACATGAATTCTAAATAAGTCTACTTGTTACAACGAGCCTTGAAAGTGCATGAAACAAAATCATCATTAGAATTTGCTGGTTCTGGATCAGTCACAGCAGACGAAGTGGTAGCCTTACCAGTACACGGAACAAACTTATCGTTCGATACTGGAGGCTCTGGAACAACCTTCTTCTTTTTCAAACCAAAGCCGTAGGGGTTTTCCACAAAGTTGTCGTCTGAAATTTCATACCGACCATGCCGTCTACTCTATTCCTCCATCTTACATGTCTCACAATTAAGAAAATCACGACATACTTGGCACTTATACTTTTTTTCCTCCTTTTTACCTCGATCACTAATTGGCCCTCCTCTCGCTAGGCCACGATTGGCCGAACTACCTCGATTGCTATTGTTCATCCTTTTGGCCCCTTCAAATATCGGCTTTTTCGCCTCAATGATCGCCTTATATTTCTCTCTGTCCCTTCCTCCCTTTCTCTTTTGTGAGTTGAGTGAATTGTGTGGAGGAGAGACAAGAAAAGAGGCTTTTTATAGAGTTTTTGCGGTTAAAAAAAATATATATATATATACTAAGCTGGCTAGAAAATGGCCGGTTTAGGGGGGAGTAAGCCGGCCATTTTCTGGCCGGCTTGGGTATTTTTCGATATTGGGTTAGAATCTGGGCATAAATAATAATTTGTATTAAACTTTGGATATTAATAAAAATGTCGGAATAGCGAATAAAGATTATATCATAATTTTGAAAATTCAACATTTAATTGGGATGTGATGTGTGTGTGTTGGTGCATGTGTTTGTGTGTCCTGCACATTGAAAATAAAATAATTTGATGTATATGATGTAAATTAAAATGATGAAATTATACTTTGATTGGTTTTATTGTTCATGAAATGATTTTAAACTAATGGTGATCTATATTTAAAGAATCTTGAATTGAATTTCAAATTATACTTATGCTATAAATTATTATGTATAAGTAGTACAATCTTTTATATTGACAAGCCACGTACAATCTTTTATACAGGTGTATTTGTAAGTGCTCAATGTTTCATTATGAATATATATTACAATTTTTTTTTCAAAAAAAATATATATTACAATTAAAAAAATGAAAACTGCTTTTCTCCTGCTCATATATATGGGATGACAATATATAGTTAGGTAAAAAACACAATTTAGTATGTAAGCATGTTGAACCAAAAGAGCATAAATTAGCTCACAATTAACAGATTTCTCTCATTATTAGTTACAGTTAGTAATGCTATATGCTCTTGAGTGCTTTTGATATATAAATTGGTGACAGATAGCTATCGATTTTTAATTCCCAAGCTAAATTAAAAAAATAGTTAACCTAGCAATGTAAAAATATACAAACTAAAATTAAGAATAAATGATGGTTTCTTAAACAAAAAAAATTAATAAGATGATGGAGAAAACTGACATCGTTCCTTCTCTATTTACCTCGAAAGCATGGATGGCTTAGGCAATTTTGAAAGGATTTGGTAACATTTGCAATGATTTTATGGAAACTATATTTTAGGTATATTTTATTACCTCGAAAGCATCGTGTTTTTCAATATGAACACCGAAAAGAATTTGGTGGCAGCTGCTCTAGCCTATGGAGGTTACTCATTTTAAAATGTCAATATTGTTTTAATGTTTTTATTTTCTATGATTTACTTGAAGCATTGGGAAAACTGCCTAGATTGACTCATAATTTATTTTGTTGTAGCTTTTCACAAGATGTTTTTGCTTGATGGCTGAGAGAAGGTGAGGAGGCGCCAAGTAACATATTATATCCACAACCGCTGCTTAAATTCTTCCAGCTTGCTTGCAACGAGCCTAAATCTCGATTGCGGAACTCAATCAATCTCAGTAAGATAGAACAAGTAATTTGAGTAATTTAGGAATTTAAGAAGAAAGTCTGATAATAAGAACTCGAATGCTCAAGAAAGCAATTCGCCAGTTTTACAAGTAATTTCACGATACAACTCATATATGAGCTTAGGCCTTTTATAGGCGATGCGAAAAGTAAGAAAAAGTAGATAATATGGTAGTAGGATTGATGGCTTTATTCAGGGAGTGCCACCTCAGCGGGAAGCATGACATGGCCTAACAACTCCAACGGCCTCTGCAAATCTTAGTAATCTGTTCACCTCATCCTTGTCTCCAGTTACACTAAACCAGAGTCTCCTTTTCTGTACCGTGGGTTCCACTGTCAGTCTTAGGGTCAGTATTAATTGACTGACCTTTTGGCCTGACCTCACTGCCCTCATACCCCTTCTCCTCATTCGAACTCCTTATTTCAACGGTCATCCCCAAATCAGTTATTTCCCGTCGCAATTCCCCCTCCTTAAGAAAATTCGTGTCCTCACGAATGAAATCAGGAAATTCATGTACCATCATTTCATAGTCCTCCCAGGTTGCATCTTCCTGAGTTTGATTTCTCCATTGAACTAACAACTGGGCATGCACCACATTCTTTCTCTTCACCATGCGTCTTCCCAAAATCAGCAGAGGTACCCGATTCATATCACTAACCGGACCCCCTAGAGGTAGTGTGGGCGAAGCTATTTGAGTCTCTCCAAGTTTTGCCTTTAGTTGTGAAACATGGAACACCGGATGAATCAGTGAGCCTGGCGGTAAATTCAATTCAATTCATAGAAGAACTTCCACTCCTCTAATTATATATCCGACAGTACCAATAGTAGAACCATCCTTGTTCTTTTGCTTTGTATTTAGTACTGATAAAAGAAGTATATTTTTAACACAATTTCATTTATATAATTGACTAGCCCTCCAACAATTCGGTAGCCATAATATAAATACAACGTACAACATAAACAAGCAACATATATACATTCATACAACAGAAAATTATATATATATATATATGAGTGAGGCTACGGTGCTATGCATAGCACCAATTGGGTCCGTGCTACGGCTCAAAATTTGACTTTTCAAAATCCTAACGGTCGATCCGAACCGTTCAACATGATTATAAAATGAATATGTACTTGCAAACCAAATTTTATATTTTTTTCGAATTTTTTTACTATTTTTTTCGAAAATCACTTGATCTGAACATTCTGGACCATCCAAAAACAGCCTATCTAAAAAAATAGTAAAAAAATTCGAAAAAATGTAAAATTTGGTTTGCAAGTACATATTCATTTTATAATCATGTTGAACGGTTCGGATCGACCGTTAGAATTTTGAAAAGTCAAATTTTGAGCCGTAGCATGGACCCAATCCGTGCTATGCATAGCACCGTAGCCTCACTCTATATATATATAGCTATAATAAAAGACAAGCAACATCAATCGACATTAAACAATTATGTCTCATAACACAACCATATATGCAGTAAATCAGGTTGGTACCAAAGGTACGTACGCAACCATCACAACAAACAAAGAAACGTCCAACAAACAATGATCTATTCCAACAAACAAAGAAATACTAACATTAAGAGTTGTTATTGAGGTGTACAGCCTCTTCCAATAGACTTCTGAAAAAGAAGCGTCGTATCTCCAGTAGGGTGCTGAGGACATGAGGTTCTGGATGTATACTTTAAAGTTTGAATTGGTATTTAGTTTCTAACCTAAATCATTTAATGTCAAAATTTGAATTAGACAAATAGGGTACCTTCCGGAAACGCACAAGGTAAGTGTTGATTAGGTCCTACATGGCTCCGAAAACATGATACCCACTTTCCCATTTGTCACCCGGTTGATGACACATAATTAATAGCATATTTAAAAGAAAACATATTAGTATTGGTTTAAACTTGCAATAAGTAAAATAGAAAATTACGAAGATGTTTTTGGTTTTAGATTTCAACAAAATTACTCATAGATCATCAGAAATATAAACGAGATTGAATGGAGAAAAAAATCAACTCTAAAAATGTGTAAAAGATGAGTAGGTGATGAGAAAGATAAAAAAAAAAAAAAAGAGCTAACATGTCCATTTTTTTTAGAAAGACTTGATATGTTATGTATCAATATTTGTGTGCATATGTATCAACACTTGCGTGCGCCAGTTGTAAATTCATTGGTGACCTTTTTAAAAAGTGGTGGTTATGATAAGATAGTTAGAATGTGGTCTCTGATAGTTAGACTTTGAGCGGATATTGAGAAATTTTGCTAGGAGGACTATTATCACGTTCCTACTTTTTAAGTGAGGTGAAAGATACTCTAATAGACTAATAGATTTATTATTCAAAATAAATGTTTATTTTAAATCTCTATAATTTATATTATAATTATCATGTCGGAGTTATTAACTCATTATTAAAAAGAACCTAGGTTGCTATCTTACCATATTACATGCAAGATTTATTATAACCTTGTAAGCCGTCTGATTTGTCTTTAAGATTAGTGCTAGATAAATCACGGGATTAGATATAAGCAATATTTGGTCTCCGTCATGACATCATCTCTTTTTCTCTCCCAAGCAATCGGGTCCGGATTTCCCAAGTAACTCAAATTTACGGTTCTAGAAACAGTTTAATTAGAGTGCTATTCATTGGCACAATTTTTTATTTTTTTTAAGATAATTGATTTATTTAAAATTAATTAAAACGAGCACCATATGCAAAGTGCTCTAAGCTTAGAAATACAATAGCACAAGACAACAAAGTACAAGGAGGGCTACATATAAACAAATCAGAGTGGGAACAATGTGCCAACAGAGTACATAAATGACAATTTCACTCCAAATGCTTACATCATTGTGGTACATTGGGAAGCAATTATATAGAGGACAAATTAACTTGGATACAAGAGCAAACCAAACAAAATGAAAACAGAAAAAGAAAAAAAAATGAACAATATTACAGGCTTATTAAGTGCAAATAGTAAAATAATCAAACAGCTACTTAATTCTTCGGGTGGTGATATCCATAGATAGCGTAGAATGTCTGAAGTACAGAAAGAATTAGCAGGATCACAGCTGCAACGACCGAGATGCCCGTCCATGGGTTGCTGAAGTAGTTATGTCGCAAGCTCGCCAATCTACGGTGCCAACGTGAGTCGTAGTACTTCTGCACATCCTTATACAAGCCGGAGAAACGATTTGTATGGTCATCGGTGAAACAAAAGTCACCAATATCGTTGAAGAAAGTGGCGGCCATCTCATGGCTGCTCAGTGTGTTATAGATAACGCCACAATTCTGAAGTAACTCCACATCCTTCTCTGAATTGATGAGTGCATCCATCAGTTTCATGTAACAGCTAATATTTCGCATGCTGGGTATGATGCAGCTCTCAAAGGCAATGAGATTTCTTAATAAGATTATCTGCCTTGAGTCAATCTTCAGGCGTGGCATCCGCATGATGCCTTTGGAAAAAGTAACATCCAAGTGACCTGTATCTTTAAATTTCTCAAATTCTATACCTGCCATTTGTTGAAGTTCAGTTGCACTCGCCATGACCACAAGTGCATTATTTGAGAGGTTGATTTCAGAAGAGTTAGAAAGATATCTTTCAGAGGTAATTAGTCTCATATCCATCTCATATGACAAGGAGTATCTCCAATAAAGGTCGAGCAAATGAGCTGCTTCGCTAGGCTTGGCATCACCATTGATTCTCCATGGCATATCCAGGTATATAAACGGTTCAAGGACAGCATTAAACTGGGGTAATTTTTTGTCCTTGAAATCGCTTAAAAACCATTCATAGACCTCCTTGATAAAAAACAGGGGAATTTGATTATCCAGAAGAAGCAGGTCAGATCTTACCTCTTTTATGTGCACATCTAGGAAAGACATGCTCTGTGTCTGTTGAGAGAAAGCGAAAATTGTTCGGATAATAAAGCAACTGTCAAGAAATAGCATCTTAACAAATTCACATTCTCCATAGTCAAACTCTTCTTTATAGTAAGCCCGAGCTTCCCTTGCTGAAACCATAAATTGCCGAAGAAACACATCATCGATCACCTTTTTTTCACTGACTTCATGCCTGGACCGGTGGTTGATTGAGTCGCTTGATTTCAAATTCATACTCTTTTTTTCACTGACTTTATAAAACTGGCTGATTCGGTTGCTTGATTCCAAAGGTCTGGGTTGGTTTGTCGTTGTAGCAGCAACTCCCAGCATCTTCACAATTTCTTGTATGCACTGGATTTTTAAATCTTCCATGCGTTCGAGGTTTTCTTCTCCATGATAGTACGGGCCAATAGAAACTAACTTGGGCTCAAAATTAGATTCTCTATTGTATCTGATGTGCTCTGGGACACGGAAAATAGAATTCTTCGGCCAATGGGTTCTTTCCCCGCTCTCCGTGGACTCTGCATCTGATGTCTCTTCGACCAGCCTGTCCATTAGGAATGAGAATGGACCCACGTGCTCTGTGTCTGATATCTCATCCATTGGCGGGTCATTTGCGGCTGATGTCCCTTCAATCTCCGTGGACTCTGCCGCTGCAGCAGATGTCCCTTCGATCAGCGGGTGCATTTCGGAGTGGAAAGTGGAAATGATAAAGGGTATTTTGTAGGTATGTTTCAGGTTTTGGTTTATTTTGTAGTTTCATAATGATACGGTTGGGTATGCGAGGGTTTATATAGAGGTGCGGCCAATAGAGGTAAGAGGAAAGTATTATGCATTGTGAATTAATTTGGGACACTATAGACCGTTGACCTTGATGGATAGAGATAAGAGGAAAGTAAAAAAGAATTTTTATCAAAGCTTATTTTATCCAACTAATTTGTAGTTCCATAAAACTCTTATACAATTATTTATATTTCAACTGTAATATAAATGACTTAATTATTGTTTTTCGTGTCCGGACGGTTGATAAGGATTACCTGTGGGAGAAACAGTAATGAACTCAATACAAAATTTCAATTAAGTAACAAAACTCTTAAGAGTTGTGGGCGTCCATAAGCAACGAAAATAGTCGCTTATTTGTTTCATAAGGATTATGGGAATTAATATATTGTCATTTTGCATCACGATTGCCAGTTGACTTGTTTCATAAATAATTTGGAGAATTGTCGAAAAAGAAAAAATCAGGATTGACACGGATATTATTTAATAATCTTTTTATTATGTCGAAACCTTCTTTTCTAACTCACCCCAATCCCGACTACATAATAATCGACACGGCAAATCCATATGTTCCTTGTTCATTGTACCACTGGGTATTATAATCAATGTTATCAGAACCGGACCGGACGTCGACCCGGTAAAGCTCCAGTTTGATGGTTCACTGGTCGGACCGATGAATTAACCGGTTTGACTACTAGTTTTGTAAATACTTGCTTATTTATAAGATATAAGTATTATTATAAATAATTATGTTTTATGCAATAAAAGTTCCAATATACATATTAAACAATGTAATATAAAAGTAAATTTATATATTACAAATAATATTTTTTATTGGAAAATAATATATTTATTGTAGCTCAAATGGATAACTCATTCTTAGAATTAGTAAAATAAAACATCATGGAATACATTTTTTTCATCAAAGAAATTTTATAGTTTTATACTTCATATTAAAATTGAATAACTACATTGAAATTCTTTATTTTTTTTTTATCAAACTAACCTCTAATGATTTATATTAGAATTTTAATATTTTGTTTTATGCTTTTAAAAAAATAATATTGTAATAAACGTTGGATTATTCTCAAACACATAATTATATACAAAAAATATATTACAAAGCATAAATAACTATCCAGAATTAACCACAGAATAACATATTAGATTCCACTTTTTACTCCTAAAAAGTTACTACCTTTTCTCCACAAAAGTCGCACCTTCCTTTTCAAAATTGGAATAGATAGCTAGACACAAAACCAATACAAAACCGGTTTGTTTTGGTTTAGTACTCCGGTTTTTCTTTATAAAATGGGCTGGTTTAATTAAATATATCTGGTTCTATTGCATGTCCGGTCTTAAGAGCGAATTAAACCGTAAATCTACCCGATTCCGGTTTATTCCGGCTGGACCGTCTGGTCCGATCCGTTCAGTGGCGAAGCCAGAAATTTTGCTAGGGGGTAGGCGAACATATATAGTTGGAAACAAAAAAATCTTCTTTTTTTTGAAATCCTTGACAGTGGCTGTCAAGAGTACATGTAAAAAGGAAAATTACAACAAGCCTCCTACACAATTGTTATTTCAACAAATGTAAACCACAATTCTCCCTCTTGAATGATTATCATACCTTAATTCTCCCTCTTGAATAATTATCATACCTATAACAACTTATCTGACCCTATTACCCCTAAATATAAAATAATTTCATTGGCGCCATAATCCCCAACAAACAGACAGTATCCGATTCATCCATTCTGCCTTTTTGAATTGAACCACGCTGCTTAACCTCCTTCCACGAAGCTTCTCAGATATCTAGTACCAACCAGTCTTGTACCGGATGCTGTACCAGTATCATTTTTTGTGTTGATTCTTGGATAAAATCTCACGCTGACCTTGCATAGGGGCACATGAAAAGCAGGCGAGCTGCTGATTCCAGGCTATGTCCATCATACATTTTGCATTGAGTTTGACAATTGATGTGCCTTCTTTGCAAAACTAACCTTGTCAGAATCTTATTGTTTAGGAGAAAATACCCAAGCAGTCTCACTGTAGGTGGTACTTTTGCATTCCAAATCAACTTAAAAGGCCATAATGTCCTTCCTCCCTCCATTAAAACTCAATAAATTTTAGAACTATAATTGCCAGTTTGACTCCATTTCCATGAAATTGCATCTTCTTGAGAGTTAAAGGTGATATTTAAATTTGGCGCTATTGAATCCAGCAGGTGCTGTGTTCCTCTGAGGGACTGATAACAGTGATTATAATAAGGTATAATTTTTTTGGAAACATCGTGCTAGATTGACTCTTGTAGGTTGACTCTAGTTAGGTAAAAAACGGCCTAGATTGACACATAATTTATGTACAAATTATTTTGACTCATAAAAGAAAAAGAGCTAGTACTCAAATTTTTTTGGAAACTGTATTTTATGTATATTTTATTACTTTAAAAAAAACATCCTGCTAGATTGACTCTAGTTAGGTAAAAAACGGCCTACATTGACTCATAATTTATTTTGTTGTAGCTTTTCACAAGATGTTTTTGCTTGATGGCTGAGAGAAGGTGAGGAGGCGCCAAGTAACATATTATATCCACAACTGCTGCTTAAATTCTTCCAGCTTGCTTCTCTCTTGGAGCACCAACCATGACTGATGAATCAGGTGGCGATACAAGTCCAAATCAAACAATATGAAGCTCTGCCAATAAGATCATTTACTTTTTGTAATTGTCAATTGCTTATGTTGCATTATGTTTTTTGGTATCACACAATTTGTAAATTGTACCAACTATTTCAATTTTATTTTCTCGTTGAACCTGAATGTCTAAAATATTCAACTAACACCATATTTTTGTTTAGTATTTGCGAATATATAGCATCCTATTTGTTAGATCTTTTTAATGGAAAAGCTCTGCTCCTGTTCTATAAAGGTTTGACAAGGTGTCCATTACTTTATTGAGAATTATTTTACATTGGTCTAAATTTTACAGTAACAAAAACTGAATTGCTTTCGGAGGTTTGACTTTAAGAATTTTATTTCTTACTTTATGGAAGGTTCATGATTGTATTGAGATCTGGCCAGAATAAGCCCAAAAAATGGGACAATTTTATGTGTGCAAAGGAAACTATTTAACCTGAAAAAAAAAATCCTATCATGTACATTTTCCATAGTGTAATGCACTTTTTTTTTCTTTTGAAGTAGATATCACATGCTGTTCAATGCAAAGTCCAAAAGAATATGCCAACAGCTGCACTATTTGCAATGGAGGCAACGTACAACACAGCGGTGTTTCTCAAAAGCTTGACCCAAACCGAAAAAGTGGGCTGTTTATTAGCTAAAATAGCAGCTAAATTACAGCATTTTTCCATTATCAAACCAAAATATCAGCTAAATTACACCAAAGAAAAAGGAAGGACCCACATGAAAAAGCATTCTCCCTAAATACTTTTCTGGCATATATATCATCAGATTAAAAAGCATTCTCCAGTAATTCACATATATAAGCACTGCTGGTTCATTTAACATGTCAGAATGTAATGGTACAATTTTTATAGGGCTAACTACCAAATATTGTAATGGAACCTTTAATTAATTTAATTACCTTCAAAGGTCCACTGAATTCAAATTATAATTCCAATTTCTAAACAGCACACAAATATCATAAAAAATCAGACCAGCCCTAATCATTCTATTGATATACCCACAAACTAGAAAACCCAAAAACCAGCACTGGTTACCGAGAAAAAAATAAAATAAAATAATGGGAAAAGTGAGAGTTTGATACTGTTTTTCTGGTATAGGGTCTATGGTCTTGCTGCTGGTTTGGGTGTGATTTTTCTGGTAAAAGGACTGGTTTTGGGCAGGGACAGATTTGAATTTTTTTGGAACTGGGACTGATCAGAATTTTCTGGTAAAAGGACTGGTTTTGGGCAGTTTATTTGCAACAGGGACTGATCTGAATTTTCTTGTAACAGATTTGAGGAGATGTTTGGGATTTTTGTGATGTTGTTGTAACAAAGGAAATTAATGAATGACACACCTGTCCTTTGCATATGAGAAAGAACCGATCATCTGGTAATATCTGATGATTCACCACCTCAGCAACACATCCTATTTCTACCTCAACCGAAGCCGAAGAAGGATCGGTAGGGTTAGGGTTAGAGAACAAAACTCCAAACCTATGATCGGTTTCGGTTTGGAGCACGTTGTTCATCATAACCCGATCCCTATATTTGGATATGTACAGAGGAAACATGGCACCTGGAAAGAGAACGGGAGGCAATTGGAATATGGGGAGTTGGGTTGAATTATTGGTTGGATTAGAGGAAGCGAGGCAGATGGAGACCAGCTGGAAAAGAAGTTGAGAGTTGAGACCAAATGTATATTGGAGACCAGCTGGAAAAGAAGTAATTGAAGCTCTTCTTTGCCTAGTGCTCCTCTGCAACTCGCTCATTTATTAAGAAGTGGTGGGGAGCAAGACCTAAGTCAAAATGTTTGTTTAATTAATTAGGTACCCTTGGTGTTTACCATGGAGAGAGGGAATCCTTATCCTCCCAGGTATATAATGAAGTACAATAAATAAATTTAAGTCCTTCAAATAACTGAACTGTTAATTTAAATTTTGGGGATAAAAACATAAGAATCTTGAGTGAGTGCTCATAATGAAGTACTATGAATAATGCGGATTAGTTCGTACTATGGATCGATATTTGTGTTTTCAAAGTCCAAATGATTGATTTGAACAATTCAATATTATCTTTATATGAAAATGTACCTGCAAACTAACTTTTATATATTTAAAAAAATTAATTTTTTTAAATAGGTGGAACATCACAACTTTTGAATGGTCTAGAATTTAAATCAAATAAATTTCTACCTATCTATTCAAATAGTAAAAGAATTCTAGAAAAATTTAAATTTGATCTACAAGTACATTTTAATATGAAGTCATGTTGAACGATTCAAATCAACTGTTGAACTGTAAAAATGAAAATATTGATCAATAATACGTACCATGGCCTCAATGATAAATTATAACTCACTATATCAAATATTTTGGATAAAATTTGAAAGAAGTTTTAATGATAGTCAGTACAACTGTATAATTTCAGATGTTTACTCAGTAGAAGAATGGATAAGATCGGCAAATTAGTGAAGAAGCTCGCCTTATTGTTTATTTTGATCATTTATTTATTTTTTCAATACAAACATAAATAAACACGTCACAACTGTAAATACAATACATCAATTGATAATGGAAGTTGTGAAGTATGTAAGCTACGGAAACATACTAGATTATCATTTAACTTATCTAATTGTAAGAGTGAAAAACCATGTGATTTAGTTTATTCGGATCTACGGGGTTTCTGTCCCAATTGAATCGTTTAATGGATACAAGTATTTTGTTATCTTTATAGATGATTTCTTGAAAACAACTTGGCTATATTTGTTGAAAAATGAAAGTGATGTATTTGATCATTTTCAAAAAAATTATAATTTCATAATAAATCAATATGATGCAAAAATTAAAATCTTTAGATCCACAATGGAACAAAATTTATAAATAAAAAATAAACAAGACAAATTGAAGACACATGAAAAATAGACACATGAAAATGGTGTTTCCAAAATGGTGTTTTCGAAATTTGTTTGTGATGGATACAACTTTAAACAACCGAACAAGTCATAAATCTTTTTTTGTGATGGATACAAGTTTATACAACTGAACGAAGTGGTGTTTCCGAAATGAAAAATAGACACTTGAAAAATAAACAAGACAAATTGAATTATACCTCAATTAAGGTCATTTTCTTGGGATATTCATTAAAAAATGGTTATAAATATTATAAAACAAAACAAAACAAAACTTGGGAGAGGCTAAATCTTATTCTATATTATCTCCATATATATATCAACATCAATCACTTACAAAACCTCTATTTATAGAGCTAGATAAAGCAAATGAAAAGCCATATAATTAACAAGATAGTTAATACAAAATTAAATCTAATAGAAAGTGGATGAGGTGGAGAAGGTGAAATGTCTACTATTATTATTTCATAACACTCCCCCTTAGATATTTTACCTTATATTATACACTATTAATATCGTACTGCAGGACAAATATTAATTTGGTACTTCAGGACCAATTTGAATTAACTAATACTTCCGGATTAGTTATGCTGCCTCATTAAAAACCTTACTAAGAAAAACCCAGTGGGACAAAACTTAGTGAAGGGAAAAAGAGTGCAGCGTGTATAATACTCCCCCTCATTTTAACGTATATCTTTTAAGCGACGGATGCCGATCTTCTGTGAAAGTTGCTCAAAAACTTTTCTTGGCAATGATTTTGTGAATAGGTCTGCCAAATTGTCGCTTGATCTGATTTGACAAACATTTATCAAGCCATCCTTTTGTAGATCATGAGTTGAGAAGAATTTTGGCGAGATGTGCTTGGTTCTGTCACCTTTAATATATCCTTCTTTGATTTGAGCAATACATGCTGCATTATCTTCATATAGTACTGTCGGACTTCCTTTGATTGACTCCAGCCCGCATTCCTCCTGGATGTGTTGGATCATTGATCTTAACCAGACACATTCTCGACCAGCATCGTATAGAGCAATTAATTCGGCATGATTTGATGATGTTGCTGTGAGTGTCTGTTTTGTCGATCGCCATGAAATTGCAGTACCGCCATATGTAAACACATATCCGGATTGTGATCGAGCTTTATGCGGGTCTGATAAATATCCTGCATCTGCATACCCAACTAATTTGGACTTTGTATCTTTTTGATAAAATAGTCCCATATCACGTGTCCCGCAAAGGTAACGAAATACATATTTAATTCCGTTCCAATGTCGGCGTGTTGGATCAGAACTATATCTTGCTAGTACATTTATAGAAAAAGCAATATCAGGTCTCGTATTATTAGCAAGATACATCAAAGCCCCAATTGCACTTAAGTATGGTACTTCTGGACCAAGAACTGTTTCATTCTTTTCTCGGGGACGGTAAGGATCCTTTTTTATATCAAGTGATCGGACAACCATTGGTGTACTTAAAGGATGAGCTTTGTCCATATTAAAACGTTTCAACATCTTCTGGATATAGTTTGATTGATGGACAAAAATACCATTATACAAATGCTCGATCTGCAGGCCGAGACATAATTTTGTTATTCCAAGATCTTTCATTTCAAATTCTTTCTTTAATAATTTTGCAGTCTTTTCGATCTCTTCAGGAGACCCAATGATATTTAAATCATCAACATATACTGCAATAATTGTAAAACCTGAGATTGATCTTTTAATAAAAACACATGGACTAATTACATTAGATTTATATCCTTCTTTTACGAGATATTCACTGAGTCGATTATACCACATTCGACCTGACTGTTTTAGTCCATATAAAGATTTTTTTAACTTTATAGAATACATTTCTCGAGGTTTTAATTTCAATGCTTCAGGCATTTTTAATCCTTTAGGGACTTTCATATAGATATCATTATCAAGTGATCCATACAAATAAGTTGTGACTACATCCATGAGGCGCATTTGAAGGTTTTCAGTGATTGTGAGACTGATTAAAAATCTAAGAGTTATTGCATCCACTACAGGTGAATATGTTTCTTCATAATCAACTCCTGGTATTTGTGTAAAACCTTGTGCCACAAGCCTTGCTTTATATCTCACAATTTCATTTTTCTCATTCCTTTTTATTGCAAATATCCACTTGTAACCTACAGGGTTAACATCTTTTGGGGTTAAGACTACAGGTCCAAAAACATTGCGCTTTTCAAGCGAATCTAATTCAGCCTTCAGGGCATCTTTCCATTTTGGCCAATCATTTCTGTGCATACACTCTTCAGGAGTTTTTGGCACATAATCTTCCTCATTTAGCACATCAATTGCTATAGCATATGCAAAAATTTCATCAGTACATGTTTCATTTCGGTTCCATATTGTACCATTATGTACATAGTTTATTGAGATCTCATAATCACTAGGTACCTGAGTTTCTTCTGGAACTTCATCAACCTCTTCTGGGGTTTTATCAATCTCTTCTGGGATTTTATCAATCTCTTATGGGATTTTAGTAATCTCTTCTGGGATTTTATTAATCTCTTCTGGAGTTGCACCAAATGTTTTATTCTGCTCTTTCTTTTGTCGTGGATTTTTATCTTTGGAACCAATTGGTCTTCCACGTTTTCTCTGTATAGTAACCTCTGCTGGGATTACATCAATTCGAGCAGTTGCATTTAAAGCTGGTACATGTGATTTAGTCACTCTTTTTGTATCTGTAAATGCATCTGGTAACTCATTTGCTATTCTTTGCAAATGTATAATCTTTTGAACTTCTGATTCACATTGACCACTTCGGAGATCAAGATAAGATATTGATGATGCATTCCAAGTTACTTCTTGTTTTACCAGCTTTTCTTTTTCTCTTCCTAAGATTGGAAATATTGTCTCATTAAATTGGCAATCAGCAAAACGTGCTGTAAAAACGTCTCCAGTTAATGGTTCTAAATATTTAATAAAATTGATGGAGAGTTAAAACCAATATAAATTCCTAATCTTCTTTGTGGTCCCATTTTTGTACGTTGTGGTGGAGAAATTGGAACATACACAGCACAACCAAAAATTTTAAGATGGGACAAGTTTGGTTCTCTTCCAGAGACCAATTGTAATGGAGAAAATTTATGATATGCAGTTGGTCTTAATCTAATAAGTGCAGCAGCATGTAAAATGGCATGTCCCCATGCAGAAGATGGTAGATTACATTTCATAAGTAATGGTCTAGCAATCAGTTGCAATCTTTTAATTAATGATTCAGCTAAACCATTTTGTGTATGTACATGAGCCACTGGATGTTCTACCTTAATCCCAATTGACATACAATAATCATTAAATGATTGGGATGTAAACTCTCCTGCATTATCAAGCCGGATACTCTTAATTTGATAATCCGAAAAATTTGCTCTCAATTGGATTATTTGTGCTAATAGCCTAGCAAATGCAACATTTCTTGTGGCTAATAGGCAAACATGTGACCATCGAGTTGATGCATCAATTAAAACCATAAAATATCTAAATGGTCCACATGGAGGAGAAATAGGCCCACAAATATCTCCTTGAATTCTTTCCAAAAATGAAGGAGATTCATTTTCAATTTTATTTTTATATGGCCTAATTATCAGTTTTCCAAGAGAACATGCTGCACATGATAAATCTTTTGATAATATTATTTTCAGGTCATTTAGGGGATGCCCATTTGCACTTTCAATTATTCTCCTCATCATAATGTTACCTGGATGACCTAATCTGTCATGCCACAGAGTGAACATCTTTGTGTCAAGCAACTTCTGGTTACTTACCATATTTGATTCTATTGGATTAATGTTTGTACAATATAATCCAGAGGATAAAGCTTCCAGCTTTTCCAATATGATCTTCTGGCCATATTCAATAGATGTAATTTGGAGATACTCAATATTATTTTCAGTCATGGTTTCAAGATGATAACCATTACGTCGAATATCTTTAAAACTTAGTAAATTTCTTCTGGATTTACTAGAGTATAATGCATCATTTATAATTAATTTTGTTCCTTCAGGTAACAAGATACAAGCTCTTCCGGAGCCCTCAATTAAATTACTAATACCAGAAATTGTATTAACATGTGTCTTTGCAGAAGACAATAGAGAAAAATATTTCTTGCTTTTTAGTATTGTGTTTGTTGTTCCACTGTCTACTAGACATTCATCTCTAATATTTACCATAGCTCTTTTGGAGTCTCCAATCATATTCTTTTTCCTTTGAACATAAAAGAAAATGTATAAGATTAAATAAAAGGAAACTAATTTTATTTCATGAGAAACATCGACTTACAACATATAAATAAAAAATAAACTTATTATAAAGATGAGAAACATCAACTTACAACATATAAATAAAAACTAAACTTATTATAAAGACTAAAACAAAAGAAACTAAAACTATTTCATAATATTAATTTCTTCATCAACATTTTCAAAGAAATCAGAAACATCTAGGTGTGTATCCATAAGCAAATCATTTGGGTCATTTTCAATGAAATTTGTTTCTACTTCTTTATCCTTTTTCTTGATGGATGCTTGGTAGAGTTCGACTAAATGTTTAGGAGTTCGACATGTGCGTGACCAATGGTTTGCCATACCACATCTATAGCAACTATTTTTAGATTTCTTAGAAGATGGTGAGTTCTTTCCTTTTTCATATCTCCCCGCATTATTTTCATTTGATTTAGGATTATGACCATCACGTCGCCAAACATTATTGCGACCACGTCCACGACCTCTTATGGGGCCGCGACCACGTCCTCTTCCACGACCTCCTTTAAATGATGTTGTTTTCTCTCCAGGGAATGATGTCGCATTCGCTCTAGGGAATGGACTAGAACCAGTGGGTCGTGATTGATGATTTCTCATCAGAAGCTCGTTATTTTGTTCCGCAACAAGAATACATGATATCAATTCTGAATATTTTTTAAAACCACGTTCTCGATATTGCTGCTGCAAGAGCAAATTCAAACATGAAATGTAGAGAATGTTTTCTCTAGCATGTCTTCATCAGTAATCTTTTCTTCACATAATTTTAATTCAGAAGTTATGCGAAACATTGCGGAATTATACTCACTCACAGATTTAAAATCTTGTAACCTTAAATGAATCCATTCATAACGAGCTTTTGGGAGGAGTACTTGTTTTTGATGGTCATATCTTTCTTTTAAATTTGTCCACAGTTCTAACGGATCTTTCACCGTTAAGTATTCAGTTTTTAAATCCTCATGGAGATGATGACGGAGAAATATCATTGCTTTGGCTTTCTCCTGCTGGGAGGTATTATTTTCAGCTTTTATTGTTTCTCCAAGATTATTTGCGGTAAGGTGGATCTCAGCATCGAGAGTCCACGTGAGATAATTCTTGCCCGATATATCAAGGGCAGTGAACTCAAGTTTTGTAAGGTTTGCCATAAGGACTACAAAATAAAAATAAAAAATGCTACTATTATTAACAAATTTAATTAAATATGCATTTGTGTTAGATATATAAAAAAAAAACCATTGAAGAAAAAGAATCTTAATAACTTCAAGTTATTAAGAGAATTAAATATTGGAGACATTTTATTAATTTGATAACTTCCGGTTATCATAAATATCAATAACTTTCTGGTTCATATAAGAACTTTTGGTCCTTTTTTTTCGTAAGAACTTCTGGTTCAGAAAGTATCATATAAGAAACGCTTGATCAGCAGAGAAAAGAAAGTTATAGTATGCAACCGTACATAGTTACAAACAAAGGACTAAGTAAATAAAAAAAATACGCAATAAATTTGGTTACATAGTTACAAAAAAATAAAGGAATAAGTACATAGTTACAAAAAAATACACTTGATCAGCAGAGAAGATTTTCTCTCTTTTTTTTTTCTTTTTTTTTTCTTTTTTTTTTTTACAAACAGAGAAGAAATTTGGTTAAGAACATAAAATCGCAACTTGTTCTTTTTTTTTAATTACTTTGGATAAGAACTTCAGGTTCTCTTGTAAAAAAAAAATTATGATTAAGAACTTCAGGTTCTCTTAGAAAAAGCTTCTAGCTATAGTATGTACAAAAGCTTCTAGCCATTATCATGTACTTGTTTTATCATTCTCTTCGGGGAATGAAAATATTACTTTCATTCAATATAAAATAAGAAAATTTCATCCAAGAAATAAATAGTATTACTAACAATAATGTTTATGAAATGTAATCTAAAGAGTACCTTCTAGGTGTGCTTCTACGAAATCCCGTCGCAACTTGACTAGAGAAAACTCGTGCTGATAACGTATTATAAAACAAAACAAAACAAAACTTGGGAGAGGCTAAATCTTATTCTATATTATCTCCATATATGTATCAACATCAATCACTTACAAAACCTCTATATATAGAGCTAGAGAAAGCAAATGAAAAGCCATACAATTAACAAGATAGTTAATACAAAATTAAATCTAATAGAAAGTGGATGAGGTGGAGAAGGTGAAATGTCTAATATTATTATTTCATAACAATAAATACTACAATCCAACTAATAAAAAAATTTACATTTCTAGAGATATAACATTTCAAGATAATGAGCATTACAATAAAGGAAAATTTTTTATGCGAATCATATTCAAAAATGTCCAAGGACTTTATATTTCCCAAATTTAATCCCAAAAATAAAGAAATAACCCTTGAAAATAAAAACACAACCGAAATTGAACTTGGGCAAAAATTCGAGAAAGTGTTCAATCCGAAGAAGAAGAAAATATTGAGAAAAGACCTTTGAGAATATCAACTCCGGAAATACAACCTCCCACAAGATTTAGAGATTTTATAACCTATAAGGTACAATATCATGCATATACAAGATTATATTACATATGTTAATGTTTTTTCTAACCATAAGGCTTTTTTAACCTCAATTTTCAAAGAACAAGAACCAAATAGTTATCAAGAAGCCATGAATAAATTGATATGGTACAAGGCTATGAATGAAAAATTGGAAGTTTTGGAAAAAAAATGAAACTTGGATAATCATATAATTACCCAAAAAAAAAAAACTCATAGGATGCAAATGAGTTTATAAAATTAAATACAATAGTGATGGTAACGTAGAACGGTACAAAGCACGGTTGGTAGTCAAAGGATAAACCCAAACATATGGAATAGACTATCAAGAAACTTTTGCACCCGTGACAAAAATGAATACTGTTAAAATTTTATTTACCAAAATTGGACATTGTACCAAATGGATGTCAAAAATGTCTTTCTTCAAGAGAAACTTGAGAAAGAGATATACATGACATTAGCACCCGTATATAATAAACAAGATGATCCTAACCTAGTTTGTAGGCTTAAAAATTGATTTATGGGCTCGATTCTGTAGGCCCGAGACTTAGGGCTTGATTTTGTAAATAACTTTTTATCAATACAAATGTCGGTGACCATTGTCACTGACTTTAAAAAAAATTGATTTATGGGCTAAAAAAATCTCTAAGGACGTGGTATGAAAAGCTAAGCTCTTCTAATGCTTGCGGTTTTGAAATTAGTGATTCAGACCATTCCAAAAAAAATGGTAAAATTACATTAGGTATATGTAGATGATATAATTATTACCGGAAATAATAAAGAAGAACTAAAAAAAATTAAGTTACAACTAAAAGATACTGTTGACATTAAGGATTTATGACTATTGAAATTATTTTCTAGGAATTCAAATAGCTTATTCCAATAATAGTCTCTTTATTTCACAAAGAAAGTATACCTCGGATTTATTAAAGGAAACCGGGTAAGTTAGGATATGTAAGCCAGAATTTATAGATAATAAATGTAAATTGAATATAGAGGATGGTGAACATTTATAAGACATTAACCAATTTCAAAGACTTATAGAAAAATTGATTTACTTTACAGTTACACGACGTGATATTTCTTCTCGGTGAGCCAAATAAGTAACTTTATGCATTCACCACGAACTTCACATTTAAAAGTTATAAATATAATACTTAGATACTTAAAAGGAATACTCAGGAAGGAAATTTTATTGAAAAACAACAAATGTAACGATATATGTAGCTATTCCGATGTAGATTGGGCCAGAAAGTTCAATCGAAAATCGACTCCCAGTTTTTGCAATTTTGTGGGCAGAAATCCAGTCACATGGATGAGCAGTTAACTTCAATTTAATCCAATAAAAGTTAACTGCTAATTCTCTCTCAATTATTTCATCTAGTATACGTCGTTAATTCTCTTTTATTCAGTGCTGTTAACTTCAATTTAATCCAATAAAAGTAAATAGACTTTTTCAGCAACCTTATAGAATGATGGCATACTGGCAGTGGTATTACAGAGTGGAGAATCGGGTTGAAAAAAAGTTAAACAAATTTTTTTTGCAATTTCTATTGAGATTAGATGCTGTCAATTATTTGTAATATATACTTTTATTTTATTAGGTATGATTAATTTTATAACGCTCGACTATCTCATGGCTAAAAATTTATAATTTTACAAAGTAAAATACAATTGGTACATTTTGATATATAGAAGATCAATTAAGAAAAACACCTACAAGCATATAAAGAGAAATTGGTGAAATTAGTGATGATATGTACATTACATTTAAGTGAAATTAGTGATTAAAAAGAGGGACGTTTATCAAATTCAAAGGGAAGTATAAGTATTTCTTTCTACATTTGCACAAATGTTCAAATACATCATTAATCCTTATATTTTTGAAAATATATAAAATACCTCTCTACAATTCTCAAAAAGAGTTTGGATATATTTATATTCGTTTTTTTTATCATAAAAATATAAATAGGATACAAAAAATCATTTTCCACATCTTATTACTGCGCCACATGCCCCATGGCCATGTAATAAATCCTACTTCACTGTGGCTCTAATCGGAATCAAGAAGACACATGGCTTCAATTCAATATAATAGAGATGTCTTCGATAAAAACGAAATAGAATTGAATTTTGAATAATAATAAAAAAAAGTTCTCCGAGAAGAATTCATTATGTGACACTAAAAATAGTTAGCTAGCTATTTCTTCTAACTCACCATCGGGGCCTGTTACGGTTTACAACTTCAGCAAGAAGAGAAGTAAAAAAGAAAAATATAGAAAGGTAAATTAAGGAATCGATAAGGAGGGCTCGATCGTTACCTGATCAGAAAAACCATCAATATCACTTGCCGTCTCTGCTATGTGAGACGAGGTAGAAGAAAGCAACAATGTCTTTTCACAAGGTCTATTCGATTCTCGTCAAATTTCTATGCTTCTGATGTAATTTAGTGAGCGAGCTTTTTCATCCTGAAATCATGTCGCCTCCGTCGAACTCGTGTTTGTGTTGATTGTCTCCCGTTCAGATCAAAGCCTGCCATACCAATACATATCTTAATGCAAAGTCACAATTTATTTTAGCTTAACAATTACTAATAATAAAATAAAATTACAACACACCAACACATGAATTGTTTCTTCTATATATGGAGCTAGCAGGATATTTTTTATGGGCATTTAGATCCGTGCGGACGTGTTTATATCTGTATAAATCTAAACCCTCCCTCATTTGTGAATCTAAACTGTTCGCACAAATCTAAACACAGATCACCCCACTAGTGGAAAAACGCACATCAGGGTCGGTTAAAAACGCACATCAGGAACGGACTACAGGGCGACACTGACCCAGCTGTTACAGATAGTTGGACTAATCAGTGTCGGCTAAATAACCGATACTAATATTCCTCAATCAGGATCGGTTGCGTTAGCCGTTACTAATATTCCTCAATCTGGATCGGTATTTATATTTAGCCGTTACTAATTGTTGACAATCAAGAACAGATTTTTCCAAGCCGATCCAGATTAACTATAATCTAGGGCGGTTTTTTATTAACAGGCGATACAAATTGTACTAAATCAGTAACGGGTCTTATAAAAAGGTGATACAAATTGTACTAAATCAGTAGCGGTTCTTATTAAAAGGCGATACAGATTTTAATCTGGAACTGTTAATTAAGAAAGGCGATACAAATTGTACTAAATCAGTAACGGGTCTTATAAAAAGGTGATACAAATTGTACTAAATCAGTAGCGGTTCTTATTAAAAGGCGATACCAAAACCGTATGTGCAAATTTTTATGTAGATCGATCGGACCATTTAGGTTAGTTTATTGTCATCGTGTATACTAATAAATGTTGCACAAATTCCAGGGGCTTAATTTACATCAATTAATTCTATACACGTTTGACTTTTGTACTGTTGTGTTTTTAGAACTATTAAAAGTAAAACATTATGCTAATTACAAGTTACAACAGAAATGTCAAATTTCAATGTTTCATTTTGCTAACTACGATTCATTAAATACCCAACAAAGAATTTTGCCTTTTATAATCTGGAGGCACCGAATCTCAGGTAAAATAATAGAACTTTTTAAATCAACAAAATTTAATAGATGCAATTGATAATCGAGAAAACTAATTCAACAAATCTGCCAACTAGAAGCATTTAGAAATTACTCAAACAAAAAGACATCATAACAAAAGAACAGAGAAGGATTTTAAAGATTGAATGTTTCAATTTTTCACTAATAACATGATCATCTTTACATTAGAAGTTCAAGAAGTACAATATCGCTACCAAAACGAAAGCACTAAATACTAATTAAACCCTATCCCTATTGCTATTCTGACCCAAAAACACAAACACAAACACCATAACCAAACCCAATCAAAATACTCCCCGTCATCACAACACGAAACACCAGATCCGACTAACCGCCGAACCCGTACAAAGTCCTCCCCTGGCGCTTGAGCGCGTACACCACATCCATGGCTGTGACAGTCTTGCGCTTGGCGTGCTCCGTGTAGGTCACGGCGTCCCGGATCACGTTCTCCAGGAACACCTTGAGAACGCCACGGGTCTCCTCGTAAATCAAGCCGCTGATACGCTTGACGCCGCCACGTCTCGCCAACCGTCGGATGGCGGGCTTGGTGATGCCCTGGATGTTATCTCGGAGCACCTTCCTGTGGCGCTTTGCACCTCCCTTACCTAACCCCTTGCCTCCCTTGCCTCGCCCCGACATTGTCGCTGATTTGGTCGAAGTGAAGAGAGCGAGAGAAATAGAAGAGAATTAAATTGGATTCGATTCGACGGGGATTATTATTGAGGTTCGGACTAAATAGCAAGTTGTGGACGGGGGAAATTGGGAGCTCGATCCGTGGACTGTGTTGAGCACACTCTTCGATTCGAAATCAACGGTGTGGATTGGATTTGCGTTGAAGGTCCGGATCGATGAGGTGGGTAATGTTTCGGTTTTGTTTTGTACTTGGGAAAATGAGGAATCCCAGCCGTCCAGTTTAACCTGGGACGAATCTCAAAGACTCCGTGCATCTACCATTGGTCTGTAAAAGGTTCTGATTTGCATGGTTGCTAATTTGCAGTGAAATTAATTTGTGCATTGCATAAAAAAAAACATACAACAGGGCTACGTAGGGGACCAAAGTAGCATATTTGGAGAAATTGTTCGCTGGTTAGCGCAACGCAAGTTTCGGTACGCTTGAGGGCGTACCTTTTAAAACCGCGTTTACACTTCACGAGTAAGGGATGCAATTGCACAACCCCTATCGAGTAGTATAATCGGGTATCGATCCACAGGGACGGTTAATTGCGAGGTTAGATTCTATCAAACTTGATCAAAAACTAGAAGTGAAAAAGGTTTGGTTTGGTGTTTAATTTCCTAAAGGGTCAGATCAAACAATTCAAGTAGATGTAATAAAATGCTAGAAGAAATGTAAATTGTGTTTTGATTATGGATAAAAGGCGTTTCTAGGGTTTCAGACTTCATCTCTGATCTGCCTCTAGTGGTACGGCCCGTACCAAGTTGGTACGGCTAGGCCGTACTTCACTTGGTAAGGCAAGGCCGTACCACCCTGGTAAGACCCGTACTGGCTTCCCAGAACAGAACCTACCAGTTCGAGTGAATGCATTTCCTTGCTGGTACCTTGTGCTAAACTCTTTAGAAAGGTTCAATTGACCATACCTAAGGTTCCTAACCCTCAACCGTCGTTTGTTGGATCAAGATCTAGGTTGGAATGCAATTGATTGCCTTTTAGGGATTTCTACACCTCAACTCTCGTGTGTTGGTACAGATCTACCCTAGCTGGTTGATTGGAGGTCTAAGGCACCCTCTAATCTGTCGATTAGAGGAGAATTCAACCTCTCGGCTTCAATTCGAACTATTCTACCCTAAGCATTTGATTTGGATGAGAGATTGAGATGATCACATGACCTTGATAGGTTCGATCTAAACCTAGAGGCACATCATACAACAATCACAGCAAGCAAAGCAAAAGATATCAAAGTAAATCACAATCAATCAAACTAAAGAGTTCATACAAGATATAAGTCAAGAAAGTCAAAACAAATCAAGAATCAATCTCTAAACCCTAGAAACTAAAATAACTACTCACAGCACATGATCTGATCTAAAAATACAATAAGAGGGATAGAGAAAGCCATGGATTGAAGGGATCGAGAGGAGGAAGCTAGATCCGTCGAGTTTCGCCTCTTCCTCTTCCTTCCTTCTTGCTCTCAGCTCCTTAGCTCTCTTTCTCTCTCTTACTGTGCTCTCAAATGGATCTGGAATGGAATGGATCTCGAAATTGGAGAGTTCCCCGCTTTAAATAGCCTCTGCCAAGATTTGAATCTGTCAGGCCGCCTTTATGTACGGCCCGTACCAAAGTGGTACGGCCTGGCCGTACCAGGCGTGGTGAGACTGTAGATCTTCTCGCTAGCTTTCCAAAAAGTGGTCATACGCTCAAAACGGAGTTACGAGTCAAAAGTTATGACTGTTTTAAGTTTGGTGCTGAAATTTCTGGATCTGACGCAGGTCGCGTGGGGGAAGTCAGAACTCTGCCTGCTTTGCTTGTTTTCGCCTATTTCCTGCAAATCAACCACAAAACTACAGCAGTACCATATTCTATTGATTTTCAATGTAAACTATGCAATTTAGTGGTCGAAAACATAAGGTCTGGTCTGAAAATAGGTCGAAATAATAGATGAAATATGGACATATCAGAAATCATCACGCAAAGATCCGACATTTTTATTAATATCCAAAGTTTAATACAAATTATTAATTATACCCGGAACTGAACTCAATATCGATATATACCCAAACCGGCCAATGTTCCTTCCCTAAGCCGGCCAGAAAATGGCCGGCTATGTACCTTTTTTTTTTAGAGAGAGAGACTATGAAGATCAAAATATTGAAATCTAACTCTGAAATACGATAAATTTTTGTTTAAATTATTTGTTATATTACTTCTTTGAGGAGGGATCAAATTACAACAATTATTTTTTTTTTATTTTCAAAGTCCAAATCGTCGATCCAAACCGTTCAACATGATTTCCACAATAAACTGTGCTTGCAGATCAAATTTTATATTTTTTTGAATTTGTTTACTATTTATTAAGTATTTTACAAAAAATAGTCATATTCAGACCATTGAATTTTGTACGCATCTTAATAAATAGTAAAAAATTCAAAAAAATGTAAAATTTGATCTGCAAGCACAGTTTATTGTGGAAATCATGTTGAACGGTTTGGATCGACGATTTGGACTTTGAAAATGAAAAAAATAGTTGTTGTAACTTGATCCCTCCTCTACTTCTTTTGATGTATAATTAGCATATTTATACTAAAATACGCTAGAATACTTGAAATTATGTTGAATTACACTATATTACAATAAATTATGTTCAATTATACTAAATTACGTTAAATTACAATAACTTCGCTAATTATACTGAAATACAGTAAAAAAAACACTAAACTACACAAAATTACGCTATAGTAGACTCATCAAACAAGAGATTATGTTTCATGTTCATGATAGAAGATGTGAGTCATATATGCAATATGCATGTAATGTTATATAATATAATGTGTTAAAATCATTTAATTAAGCAATAAACATGTTATAACATTAATTATTGTATAAATATTACTAATATAATTTTCATTACAAAATATTTTCTAATTAATTAAAGTCAAAATTTTATGCTAATTATCTAAATTTCACTAATCACGTAAATTACTAATCATACTTATTAAATAGAATATTTCATTCTAATAAACAAGCATTACAATTTTTTAATAAAACAATTAATTAGTAATTTACATTGTATTAGCTAGGTTTTCCATTCCCTCATTAACAAATTTTTAAGCACTATACAACGAACGTCTTACCAAATATAATTCCAATCCTATTTTTATATTTTATGAATTACAACGATAAAATATTTATTGCATCTATAAATTCAATTTAAACAATTAAACTTAATTATTAAATATCTTACAAAATATACACAATGCACAAATTTTTATTCTCAAATAGTTATACATCCCTAATAATTTTTTTTTAAATATTCAAGTAAAATTAATTTCACTTTCCTCTCAAGACTAACATAAAATCTATCTACAATTTAAATTTACAAAATTCTAAGTTTCTAATGCACATATTTTTATTTTTATTTTGTTTAACATAAATTAAATTATCATATTTATTTATGTACGTACTTCCTTAACAACTAATCAAAGTTTAAAAATATATTATAAATTTTGGAAGACTTAATTGTTTATGTAAAATATCCACAAATTACTTAATTGGATTGCCTTATAAAATTTGTCAACAGACAAAAAATCCCGGTTGAAATCACATTTCATATAACTTGTGATTTTCTTTAGGATTCTCCGTCTTCTTGCATTATCTTGTAATTATTAAATTCGTATTTGTAAAAACTTGAAAGATTTTAAGTTTTAACTTGATTTTATTAAATAAATTAATGTATTACATGTGTTCAATGAAATGTTCAAACCAAAATAATATATTTTTAATTATGATATTTGAAAAAAAAAAATTAAGGAAAAAATGAAAAATAGAATGAAAAATGAAACAAACAAAAATATGAAAAATAAATATAATTGTTAAATAAAATTCACATAATACACATAAATTATTATTTTTAAATAAAATTCAACCCTAATAAATTATTTATAAATTATTTTATAAGTCCCAATTAGTTTAGGACATATATAAATCAGATTTGGCAAGTCCAAGAGTGGCGCAATGAGCAGAGAAGAATTGAATTCGATCAGGTTCACAAATTGAATTTCGATGCCACGTTCATCATGACAACACCTAATGCTACATTAATAATTTTATTTTACGCTCCAAATGACAAGTCGAAAATACTGATCTTGTTCAATACCACAAGTAAGACATATTGTTAAAAAATTAGAGTTTCTTTATTATAACATCAACATAACAGAAAAAATCCAAGGTTAGTCATAGTTAAATATGTATATTGATATTTTTACCCTTTGATCCGGTATCAAGTAAACTCCATATTTTATAATTTTTAATTCACGTACAAATACTCCATGTGATATAGAAGAAGATAAAAGATTCAAGAACATTTTTAAAAACTTGAAATTTAAATTAACACACAAAAATTATGGTGATGATATGTCAAATTAAATAGTAAATCAGGAACGCACCTAAAACAACCGATACAACATACTACTAATCAGGAACGCACCTAAAACAACCGATACAAAATACTACTAATCAGGAACGCACCTAAAACAACCGATACAAAATACTACTAATCAGGAACGCACCTAAAACAACCGATACAAAATACTACTAATCAGGAACGCACCTAAAACAACCGATACAAAATACTACTAATCAGGAACGCATCTAAAACAACCGATACAAAATACTACTAATCAGGAACGCACCTAAACAACCGATACAAATACTACTAATCAGGAACGCACCTAAAACAACCGATACAAATACTACCTATCAGGAACGCCTGTTACAAAACCGATACTATTAAGAAACAATCAGGAATGCCTCTTTATAAATGACCGTTCCTGATTTGGCCAGCACTATCAAGAACGCATTTTTAAATACAACCGTTCCTGATAAGTGAAATCAAGGTCGGCTTCGTAATGTGCCCGTTGCTGATCTATATCCGTATCGGGTAGGACTTAAATCCGACACTGATGGGGCGACACTAATTGTACTTTTTCCACTAGTGCCCGATTAAGATCAGTCATCGCGCCAAACGATGCCCATCAGCACACCCCATTCCCGTTTCATCTATTATATATTCACCTCAGGGGAAAAAAATCATGTTTGATTCGTTTGTTCTATAAAGGTGTGATGATCTGAAACAATCCATAAAAAAAAAAATGGCCTGCATATATTATAGGGACTTGACAAAGTATAATAGATGAAAGCAGAACAAAGCAAGGAGATGCGACGAAGTATACCTTGTGTTTAAGATGGATGGACTTTGCGATAATTCTTCAAAGGAGAGAGGAGAAATGTAGCAGATCTGAGTGGGAGTAGACGAGTAGTAGGTCTAGAGGCACCAATAATTGATTGGTAGTAGTTGGATTTCCTTAAGATCAACTCTCTCACTCCTCTCAAAAAAAAAAAGAAAGAAAACTTCAGCACTTCAGTTTCTCCATATTTTAAAATTCTAAGAATCAAATGGAGAAATTTCAAGTATACCTCTCAAAAATCTTGAAATTACATACTTTTTCTTCTAAAATAAATAATATCATATTTACCCTTCAAAACTAAAAAAATTGACAAATTTACCCAATTATTTACTTTTCTATTAAAACTCATTTTTAATTTATAAAGTACCCATTTTACCCTTTATTACAAAAATAAAAATATGACCTATGTGTAAGAAAAATATTATGTCTTTTAATTGATCAGTTTTCGAGCACAATGATTCATTTCTTTATTTCAGACACATACACAGTGCTATTTAGGTATATGCATATGTGTGTGGGTCATAAGTAAGAAAGTAAACCATTAGTTCTCAAAATCGACCAACTAGAAGACTAAAAAATTTCTCTGAAAATATGTTAAGTATTTTTTATTTTTGAATCAAAGGTAAATCAATACTTCATTATCTTCAAATGAGTTACCATAGATATTAATAAATTAGAAAAATTCGTGAGTTTTCAAAATTTAGAAGGGAAATATGATATTAGAGGAGGGTTTAAATTAGGGGTGTCAATAATACCCTTTTACCCGTTTACTCTACCCATACCGTATTCGATAAGGCAGGTATGGGTAAGATTTTTTTTTCATTAGCTAATTGGGTATTGGTATGGGTAAGAATTTTTTTTCGTTAGCTAAACGGGTAAGGGTACGAGTAAAGGCTATTTCGTACCCGTTACCCTATAAGGTAATTATATAAAATAAAATTATAATACAATGTTTGAATAATAAATAGTGAGATTGAGCAATAATTTTTATATACTTTTGTTATTTAGTATATGATTTTTGCTATAAGAAAAATGTTAATTATAACTTTTATTTGCATGTTTTGTTATTTGGTTAAATAATTGAATTTGTCCGGAAAGATATTCATATTTTTAAATTCTCTTGCTTTATAAAAAAATAATTTAGTTGGAATTGATTGTATATTTATATTTTGATTTTTATATTAGTAATGTGATTGCATATGTATGAAATGAATGAGTTTTGATTATTTATTTGTAAAAAATAAGAAAACTAATTATTATATTAGTATTATTCGTTATTCGCCCACTACCGTTTCGTTATCCGATAATTTTAACGGGTAAGGGTAGGGTAGGGTAAGATCAATTCTTAATGGGTAAGGGTAGGGTATGGGTAAGATCAGTTCTTAGTGGGTATGGGTATGAAAATACTTCATACCGTACCGTATCGTACCCATTGACACCCCTAGTTCAAATGCACCATGATTTTGTACTCCAATATGCTCCACATCATTTATCTTCGTTCTCAAAGTCCGAAAAGTCGAGCCAAACCACTCAACATGATCTTCATAATAAAATATTTTCAGAGACCAAATTTTATATTTTTTTTAGAATAAATTTACTATTTCTTTCATAGGTACAATATCATTTTTTTGGATGGCCCAGAATCTCCTGAAAACAGTGATTTTGTACCTATCTAAAAAATATAAAATTTGATCTCTAAGCATATTTTATTATGGAGATCATGTTGAGCGGTTCAGATCAACTGTTTGAACTTTGAAAACGAAGATACAATATATGGAAGATATTTGGAGCACAAAATCATGATGCATTTGAACACTAGTGGAAAAACACACATCAGGAACGGTTAAAAACACGCATCAAGAACGGACCTAGAGGCGACACTGACCCAGCTGTTACAGATAGTATAACTAATCAGGAACGGTTAAATAACCGACACTAAATCTCATAATCAGGAACGGTTGTTTGATATAGCCGATACTGATATGGACAATCAGGAACGGTTGTTTGTTATTAGCCGATACTGATGTTGATAATCAGGAACGGCCTTTAAGAACAACCGATACTGATTTTAACAATCAGGAACGGCCTTTAATAAACAACCGTTACTGTTCATATATATATATATATATATATATTTTTTTTTTTTTTTTTTTTTTGCAAAATGTGGGTATTCGCATGAGCTAATTCAAATATCACATTTAGATCAATAATTAATATGCCACAATCACAAACAAAAGACATCAAACAAGTTAATTGCCATAAAAAATTATCCAAGTTAATTCCATATATCCACAAAACACACAAAAGACACAAGATCAATCTACACAAGATCGATCTACAATCTGATTTTTTCTTCTTGCATTGTTTCGGACTGTGTAAGATCCTCCCGTTTAGAATCATCAGCATCGCGATCAGCTTCAGAGCCTTGCTCTGATCTTTGTTTCACAAAAGTACGGAGGCAGCCATTTATAATGCGTGGGGCCCGCCCGTCACAGAACTGCTTTGCAAGATCCACTGCCTTTATCATTGACACAAGAAAAAATCATAATTCATATCATTTTTTATAACATTTCTTTGACAGATACAGGATCTGGTACTTTTGTTGGTACCAGTGGTGGTGTGAGGAAGCCACTAATTGCTATCAACAAATAGAAGACAGATCATAGTATCAAATTTTGGCACTTTGCTGGTATCAGGAAAACTACACAGTACAGATACTGTACCAAAGAGGTACTGCAGTGATGTTCTATTAAAAATAAGGAAAAACATAGAAAAATGATTGATGAATTGCACACTTGACACCCCCCCCCCCCCCCCCCCCCCCTCACACACACACACACACTATTGATAAATAAAGAAACTTTTCCACCTAAATGTCTGTTCATGATGACTTCAATCAAATGTCTCTGCAATCTTTCATTTTTAATTAATAACTGGGATAATGATTTTTTACTAAAAGTTTGGGTGCTGATTTTCACTATAGTGCTATCATATATTCAAAACATCTGACTACATGTCATCCAAAATTCTCAGAGAAAATGTCTTAGTACATATTATGCAATTTGACTACCTAAAATAAAATAAAATGAATAAGAAGGTCCTAAATTTTGTTTGAGATGAGACCTGACTACCTTAAATCATTAAGGGTATTTTAGGATAAAAAAAATGTTTCTATGCTGTTGGGATGCATGCATGAGAGGGGAATCCTCAAATACTGGTACTGCTCGATAAATTGATTTGAGGCTTTGAGAGGTGAGACCTGACTACCTTAAATCATTAAGGTTATTTTAGGAAAAAAAAATCTCTATGCTGTTGGGATGCGTGCAATTAAGTAAAAATAAAAACCAGACAAGTTGAGAGCAGCATTTGCATTCAAGCCAAAATAACACAAGTGTATATTAACATTTATGCTTAAAATGATTTTTAATTGAAAAGTCAATAAATTGGGTAAATTTGTAAGTTTTTACAATTTAGAAGGGGGGTTATGTAATTTCGAAGTTTTTGAGGGGTATTCTCCCCAAATAAGGGGATATGGTGCATATTATTTATTAACATTTATGCTCTGAAAGAAGAAATACATACCTCATTAATTACTATTTGATGCTTGGTTTTCATAGATGTTATCTCTGCCATTGCAATATGCAAAATGCATAGTTCTATTATCCTTGATGCCGCCTCATTCTGTAGAGAGAGAGAGAGAGAGAGTGAGCTGCATATGCCCCATAATTTATCAGCAAATAAATATACAGGGTGCATTTCATATATGCCCAAAAGGACAAAAACATTGAGGTCTTTTTACGGTACAAGCCCAGTAAAATTTTGTAAATACAGTACTAAATAAGAGAACAATACCGTAAGACAAAGTTGCTGTAAACCAGCTTTACAGGAGCCGAAAGCACATCTGCATCTGATAACAATGGAGAAATTAAGAAGAAAATAAATTTACTTAAAACCATGGTACAGATGAAATTTAAAAAATAATTGGTACCAAAATCAGAATCTCTTTCATCCTGACGTATCAATTCTTGAGCTTCTTCCTCTGTTTCAACCTCAATCGGTGCTTCTCCAAATATCATGTGGTTATATTTCAATAGCAATTTCTTGTCAAATTGAAATCCTGGCACTAAGATATCAAATTCAGTCAATTTATTGATATTATCATATTTGCCAACGCATTATGAACGGAATAAAAAAAAAATGCTAGGTGAATTTTAAAATCACAATGCAATTTCAGTTGGAAAGACAGGATACTGGTACAGACACCTCAGATAAAAGGTAGTAAATAACGGTTCTAAAATAACAACTGGTACCAAACAGCTGGTACCACCAATTTCTACTATTGAAATCAAAGCATGTGTAGAACACGAATTGAACTCTCAATAACAACAGTTAAGCAAATATGTCAGAAAATTAGGATCAACCAGTAAAACCAAAAATTCAACTAGTACTAAAATTGCTGTTCTTGGTTACTATAAAATGGGTTTCTTTGAGATTTGTGCTGAACGGTTCAGATTTTGTACGGATCAACTCAAATTTTGAGACATCTAATTAGGAGATGCCAATTCCAGAACTTGACTATCTTTTGCAAAACAAAACCAATTTTTTTTACTGTATATAACCCATATTTTTTTTTTTCAATTTTTGTACATTTCAAACCAGAAAAAATACTAGTAAATTAAACCTGGGGTATTTGAATTTAAATTTAGCTAACCTCTCTTGGCATTTACTCTCATGTCAAAAAGCTGGATAGGATCAGTTCCTTCTAAGCACGCAGCATAAGATATCATCCTGGAAATTTCCAAATTTACCCAGAAAAAATTACCACAGTTGAATTGCCTCAAGGTATCAACCCTCTTGATAAAAGTTAACCAAAAATCAAACAAATAACTCACAAAGCAAGCTCTCGCGCAGCTCTCGGGCTACAAAACCTCCCGCTTTTGTCGATGTTACTATGTGGACCCACACGAGAAGCAGCGACATGAGTGTGACACGTGGCAGTTGCTTGCTCGAGAACCTCCGCAACTGCCCGGAGAGGAGAGGTGATGAGAGAGGGAGAAGGAGAAGAGAGAAAAGGGGCATTCTTTAAAGGTGTCTTTCTCCGGACATTTGCATAAATTGTAAAATGGCGAGGGGTTAGAGGAGAAAAATGGGTTTTAGGTGAGCATAAGAAGCTTGCTGCTTCCATTTGCGACGCACCTCTCGGAGTGAGCACGAGAAAGGGCAAAATGTGAGCGGCGACTTTGAGAGATATTTAAACCCTAATGGTATGAGCTGCGTAATTTGAGAGAGGCCAAAATGTGAGCGGGAATGAAATAGCGCTAAAATGGTGAAACTATTAGGAACGGTCATTCATTAACGACCGTTCTTGATGTTTACATATCAGGAACGGTCATTTATAAATAACCGTTCTTAAAAGTTCAGGACTAACAGGAACGGCCGTTTATAAACGACCGTTTCTAATAGTGGCTTATCAGGAACGGTTTTTTAAAGAGGCGATACTAATAAAACACAATCAGGGTCGGTTAAATAAAAGGCGATACTAATAACTTTTAGGAACGGTTGTTTTAAAGAGGCGATACTAATAACACACAATCAGGAACGGTTCTTTGTAAAGAGCCGTTCCTGATTCGGCCAGCACTATCAAGAACGGTCTTTAAAATACAACTGTTCCTGATTAAGCACAATCAAGGTCGGCTGTTTAATATGCCCGTTCCTGATATATATCAGTATCGGTTTAAAGTTAAATCCGACACTGATGGGCCGATACTAATTGTACTTTTTCCACTAGTGGAACCCTCTCATGATATTAGAAAATTTAGAGGGGACCTAAATAATTCTGAAGTTTTTGAGAGATATACATGAAATTCTCAAAAATAATAATATGTTTCGCAGTAGGAGGCACCGATGAGAAGTCGGAGTCGGTCGTATAATGCGTTCAGATATCACGTCCCAGCACAGAATCTTATTGTAGGGCGCAGAAAGTTGCATAATGGGTGGAAGGTGTGTGCATGTGTTAAATGTCTCATAGTTCAATGCTCTCTGTTTTCAAATCATAGAGAAAGAACATCGAATTCGAAACATTCATTTCTTTCTACAATACCTTCGGTTCACCCTCGATAGACCTACTATTCATAATCAGTCTATCGAGAGAGTTTATTGATTGTGGGGACGTTTAACTCCCAGCGGGCGCAAGCCCCCGCTGTTAATTACATCAGATGACCCTTCCAAGCCATACTGAATACCTCGTCCATTCCGGGATTTGTGCCTATTTGTTGTGAATTGAATAAAGGGGGCTAATAGGGGACTCATGTATTGATTCTGGTATTGATTTTGTTTTCTATGCATTTGGATATATGTGTGTGTGTGTGCTTTTTATATTAAAAAAATATTTATCGTATTTTAGAATAGGAATTTAAATATTTAAGAAGTATATGTACATTATTTATTTATACTTGATCTATGACATATTTATTTAATTTTTTTGTTAATCATTTATTTAATTTTAAAAGAAGGGTATTTTGGTCATTTCAGGATTTGGCTGATGCTTGAACATGATCAATTTTGACTTAGAAACATGAAGAATTTGATTTGGGTTTATTTGGAGGTGGTTTGAGTCAATTTGGACTTAAGATGAAAAAGTTATGCTCGAAAAGGACTGAGAAGGGCTTATTTGTAAATATTTATGTTTTCTCAAAGGGGTTTTATTTACAAAGCTGAAAGGATGTGGATTTATAATTTGAGTTTTGGATAGGGTTTTATGTGAGAATTGAGCCTTTAAGGGCTTGTTTGGGAGACATTTTAGGTTGTTAGGGGTCTATTTGTAAATGTACAGGGACTTCGCTATAAACATCAAAGATTAGAAGGACTTCCTTGTAAAATGGGTTTGATTTTATGATTTTATTTATCATTTGGGCTTTGAGATTCGTGTTTTGAACTTTGAGTGTGTTTCGGGCTTTCAGATCTGCACAGATATTGGATATGAACAATTGGGCTTCGAGATTTGTTTTATTGAGCTTTAAGTTAACACTGGGTTTTTGAGCCCCTGGATCCGGTTAATGAACTTTTAGTTTTGATTAAATTTGCTGGCAAACAGGCCCCGCGAGGCAGAGGCCATCTGGTCATCGGATTTGGACTTTGCTTTAAGATCTGTGCGCGTCATTTAAATTTCATTTTGGCGTTTTAATCGGTTTGCTCGGATTTTCTTCAAAACTCGTGCAACTGGATGATGGGTCGGGTTTAATACCCGAATTGGGGTTCTTATCCGATTCTTTGGGGTTTGAGCTCCGATGGTACTCCGACCACGGTAGTGGTGGAGGAAGGCATGGCTGAGATCGCCTTGAGCTTCTGACTTCATTTCTCCTTTTGTCGGCGGTTTTCGACCACCAGAGACGGTGGTTCTCGGTTGAGGCAGACTCAACACCGAATTGAATTTTAATCCTTTTTCTTTGCATTGTTTCATTTGTTTTCTCCAATTATTCATCTATTCATCATCATTCTATTATATAAGAACTGATTAAGGCGTTAATTTTGAATTTATTTGGTTATTGCTCACTGTTTGGGTTTTGAGCTTTTCGGTCTGGCACCGAACTGGTACCAGTGAAGGTGAGAAGCCTTCTAGATTATAATTGGGGGATAAAGGATATTCATTTGAGTATCTTGAATCTCTTGAAACAATCCAAGCTTGTCTCTCAATCATGAATTTTGATTCTTGGGTGTTAATGAGCATGAGCTTTACAAAGTTCATATTTTTATCAATTTTGAATTAAATTAAATTTCTTGTTTTTATGAAAGATCATATGTTTTTTTGTTTTTAATTCATGAAAGGGGGTTTATATTGTGCTCAGAGTGAATTTTATGATTTTTGCAGATTTATTTCCATTTTTAAAGCATTTATTTCAGCTGAGGGGCATTGGAGGTCATTTTGCCAATTTTAATTGCTGAATTTTCTTATTTTTGGAAAGCTGAACTTTGAAAATTCATAGAAAATAGAAATAAAATCCAAATAATATAAAATTTGTGTCCATTTTGTGTATTTTGCAATTCTCTACCTGACTATGATGTTTATTTTCTAATTTGGTCCCTGAACCAGATTTTTATATGCAATTTACCAGCAGGTCCTTTTTATCTTTTCAATGCTGAATTTTCTGTTTTTAATACTGAACTTTGGAAATTCATAGCAAATTGAAATAAAATCAGAAAAATATGAAATTTGTGTCTATTTTATGTATTTGGAAGTTCTTTATTTGACTGTGCAATTTATTTTTCACTTTGAATTTTTGGGTGACTTGTGCTGTCCAGTTTGCAAACAGGGGTCAAATTTGCTATTTTTGGTTATACCCTTGTACCAGTAGCCTTTGGTTCATACTTAGCTGCTGGGTTGGATTTTGGTACTGTACCAAAAACTGGTATGAAGGTATTAGAGCATGCCTTATTGGCTGGTTGAGGTCAGAACATATTTTATGAGCATGAAAGCCACTGTCTTTTGCATCAGCAACAGAAGAGAAGAAATAAAAAAGATTATTATTTCATTTTTAAATATTAATAAACTGTCATCAAAATCTGGTTTTATGCAGGGAGGTCCCTCCCCTTTTTGAAAATCATGTTTGCTATATATTTTTCATGTTTTGAGAGGACAAATCATCAAGATGTCATTGGACTAAGAGTATAAATGGCACAATGCAATTATAGTTGCTGCCTATATATATCTCAGCCCTCTATCTCTCACTTTTTGCAAATAGGTCCTTCAAGGCTTTGTTATTTAGCAAGTTTCCTTTAGCTTCATAACATTGCTCCTTGAATTCCTTTTTTTTTCCTTTTTGCAAAGAGGTCCTTTTGTTTGAAGAAATATGAAGGATGCCAGCCGGCCTCAACTTCATACTCCTTTGTGCATTAATTTTTTATTTGTCACTTTATCCCTTTAAATAAGATCTTTTAATTAAAATGAATAAAGGATTGGATATGCAAGGATGCCAGCCGGCTCTACTACACATATCTTCACCAATATATCACTTTACTAAAAGTTCTAAAAGGGTATGAAAGAAAGAAATCAAAGAAAGGGTAGACAATGTCAAGATGCCTCCTTTATATATATATTTTTGTTTAAAAGGAAGAACAAAGGAAACAGAAAGGAAAGAAAGAAAATCATTCATACATATATATATATATATTTTTGTTTTTGTTTAATATCAACTATAATAACTACTTTCTTTATTATGTATATACATGCCCTTTTAAAATCCTTTCAACATGATATTTGATTATCATGCAAAGGAGGTATGTTTTTGTTTAAAGAAGCCTCATGCTTTCAACTCATTTGTATAAGTTGAAGCAATCAACTCCTATAACAGAAATGTAAGAGAAAGAAGTAGAATGAAGAAAAAGAAAGAAAACCCGAAAAATGCATAAAAGAGAAACAAGAACTCATTTCATTAATTCATCATCATACATGAAAAACTAAGCTTCACTAAGCTTCTACATTGCAAAGAGATCAAGTTCTACCTAATTTTAGTGTATTTCGGCTAAAAATGGAAATTCCTTTCTATTTTCTCTTTTTCCCTTCTTTTTTATTGCTTTATCTGTATCTGGTGGTTGTGTATCTCCAGTGGTGGTGTAGTAGTATCTGATGCTTTTTTCATCTTTGATTTCGTGACTTTATATAGCCTAAGGTAGTAGGGTTTAGGGTTTTAGTTTAGGGCCGAGTTGGCACCATCTTCACCTTTTAATTTATTCATCTTTGATCCAATGTTCTATATTTCATTTTGGGGTATCAAATCATCTTTCAGAAGCATAGGCCAATGAATTTAGGCCATGTTGGCAATCCGAGGTGCCAAGCATCTGCATCCCTTGATTTTTCTATTTTGTTTGATTTAAAGGCTTGGATTTGACCCTCTTTGGGTCATGCACCTAATGCATGGCTAAGCACAGATCCTTCTATTTTGGAGGCTTGCTTGTAGCTAATAACAGCTGTGCATAGAGTTAAAATGGTGCAGGGATGTCAGTAGGCAGCAGGGTATGGTGCTTCTCGGATTAAACTGGCCTATCATGGTTTATAGCCGTTTATCCCTCTTCACTTAATAAGAGATTGCCACAGTGAGGGCACAACACATTCTTATCATGGTCTAGGTGCTATTATACCCTATTGATTACCGATTTCCATCTTTGGATCAAATGTGCCTCTTCTTTCGATATCTGTCGAGCATCAGTTTCTATTTTAGGTTTCCCTCTTAAATGCATACCAAATTAGAGGTATTAATAACCTCATGTGATCCCTGGAACGTCGCTCAGAGGCTTGAAGGTGCCTAATTGAACTCGGTTCATTTTAATTTGCTCTGTATTCGACAGTGAAAGGGGTCCTTCTCGGGTCACCTTGTACCATCCCCTCTTCCTTTCAATTGAGCTATCTAGGAGCATCGAAAACAAGTAGAGAGTGTATTCATGCCCCTAATTCGGGTTCTGCCATTACAAATGATCACTCAAAAGAGAGCAATGTTTCTTTTAATATTTATAAACTCGGAAATGCTATCGGTTCGGACTGCAAGCGCACAATCCTATCGAGTAGTATATTCGAGGTCGATCCACAGGGAATATTGGTTCAATGCTTTGAGCGATCGAATCACAATCTTTCGAAAGGCTAGACGAAATCTGAAAATTGAGAGATGTTTGTTGATCAATGTAAATTAGGAAACAATTAAAAGTAATTAAAATAAAGATAGAGATGAGAATTCCTAGGGTTTCGGCACACTATTACCACTCAATCCGCCTTGACAATATATTCATGTTGCGTCTGATTTCCTATTGTTGTTTTAATGAAAGACACCACATATGTCACTGCGATTTATGTTACACAAGAATGACAGATCTTTCACCGAGATTCTACATAGGACACTGCGATTTACCTTACGCAAATGTCTGATCTCTCAAATACCCCAAATTACTACATAGATCACTGCGAATTTCTTTACGCATGTGATAGAATTTGGTACGCGTTTTGTTGGTCTGGTTTATGGTTTCCCCGCTAAGGTTTTCTTCACATAAACCTAATAGATCTCAACGAGGCTAATTCATACAAATAGTTTCTCTTACCATTAAAGTACTGTCACTACCCTAACGGACTCAAACTAGATCATTGAAATTAGATGAAGAGATAATAAATTACAAAAGCATTTTAGCACAACAACAAGAAATCATAATCAACAGAAATATATATATCAAAACATCAAGAGTAACAAGGTTTACTGCCTAGCCCTAAGAAAAGGAACTTAGCCGCGGAACGGCATGGTTACAAGCACTCCTCTCTTCTCACTTTAATCAAATCTAACCCTAATTACAAAGATGATGTATTCTTCTGCCCAGGGGCCTTATATAGGAGTGTGGGGACGTGTAGAGGTTGATTGGAGGCTAAGAAACTGATCTGGAAACAGCTGTCGGCAGTTATTCCCCAAGAGATGCCTTCGAATACGGGCCGTATCAGGTGATACGGTCCGTATTAGGACCTTGGCAATTAGGGTTTAAATGCTTCCAGCGCTATCTTCTGGTCTGTGCTAGGCCTAGTCCGTATTGGTCAATACTGGCCGTAACAGGGACTTAGTCGATGAGCGTCGCTGATCCGATTGACCCGATTCTTGCTCCATTTGATGTAAAATAGTCCCAAAACTTGTTTCCTGCAATAAAACATAAAGAAGGGTGACAGTAGCCTTTTTCTCTAATTAATTAAACATAAATGTGAGAAAGTATGCAAAACCTAAGCCAAAACCCTACGTAAATCATCATTATTTTGACTCTGATCACGCCTCCCAACTTGAATTGTTGCTTGTCCTCAAGCAACGACATCCCAGCTGGTCAAAGATTCGGTCTAGGTTAAACCATACAATCTCAAGGTCTTGTTTAAAAATTAAATTAGGGCTTAAGTTAGGTACAATTGGCATGACAATAAAAATCTAGAACTTTAAAAATATTCATAATCTCTCCCTTGAACAATTTATTCACCCCATGATTGACCTCATTGTGCTTACCCTAGAAAAATTATTATCGAACAATTTATTTCACAAATATCCTTAAAATTGAGAGTATTAATTTCCCCTTCGATTATAAATGGATCCCTTCCAATCAATAGGAATTCTAATGATATAAATTTTGATTTTCCTTCCCAATTGATTGGAGCAAAGTATGACAACTAAGTGTGTTGGTACTTGTGACTATTTTTTGAAAAATCTAAATATGTACAAGAATTTAAATTTGGGAGATTTTCTCGAGCCTATTGGTAACCAGTCTTGCGTAGGCACCCGTACTCTTTTTATCCTCCATCTTTTATTCTATTTTTTTCTTTTTCTGATTTTCTATTTTTTGGATTTTTCTAATTTCTGATTTTTTTTGTATTTTTCTATTTTTCTGAAAATAAAATAAAATATTTTTGTGTCACAAGCACCATGATTACACACAATTTCAAATATTCATTCATACAAGAAATTATTGCATAGTTTCGCTAGGGGTCTATCTATAATAAATGGGTATTCTAAAACACTATCAAATTTAAAAGACTTTGCAAAATTAAATTACTCAATATAAAAATTCTAGGGTTTGCAGTTTTGATCAACTCTCATGGTTAGCAATTAATTGTTCATTTTGAAACTACAAATAATATTAAAAATTCTGAATTTTTTGTGTCATGGCCAATTGTCTAAACTTTAGCCTAATTCAATTTAAAACAATTCCTATTTGATTAACCTACTCCTAACATTAAAATAAAAATGCAAGTTACCCCTAAATTATATGATCCTATCAATGCAAATGCCTATATGCGCGCTAGATAAAAACCTCAATCGTTCCTCCCAACTTATCTTGGTTAAGCCTTGAAAAGTGGTCCCGATTGAGTAAAACTGCTAGCGAAAAAAAATGAAAAATAAGAGTCCTACATGCCATGATCCTAGATACAATGCAATTCCTAAACTACTTTCTTACCCCTACCCCCATGCTTAAATTTTGTATTGTTCTCAATGCATATAATAAACAGTAAGAGAGGGATAAGAAAGATCTCACAAATATCGTCTCGAAGGGGTGGTGGTGGGGTGAACGGAATCGGTGGTGTGAATGGTATTCCCTTGGAAAGGCAATATTCATAGAAATTCTCGTGGGCCTTGTTTACCTTATCCAAGTATTCCTCCAAGTAGCGTGTGCGTTTCTTCAAATTCTCGAGTGTGTTGTTGGCGTAACGCGCGGCTGGACCGGGTTCGCGAGGTTGAGATATGGCTGGCTCTTGATCCCATCCGGTAGGTGCGGGCATGGAGTTTGCTTCGTTGGTGTTATCGCGCGGTGGAATGAGGTGGCGTACGAAAGCCATGTCATGATGGCGGATGGATGAGTGGTGTGATGCGCTATGTGTTTCCTCTATGGGCTCTTCGGTTGGTTCTTCCTCTATTGGCTCCTCCTCTATTGGTTCCTCCTCGTCACTTCGTGCATCCTCATGTTCAGATTCGTATCCAAACTGAAATGACCCCCTATCCGTGCCGATATGGAGGGTCATTCCCTCGCCTATTTTCAATGTGTACTTTATGTCACCGGTGTGTGCATTGAATACCGCTTGCACGTGGTTGTTGTTCACCAGGTAGTTCATGTTGAGGCGGTTGTTGCCAAATACTTCGGTATATCCGTCGAGTTTTATGTTATGGTGGTGTGCAAGGAGGGTTGCATAATAACCCACGGAAACCACGTGATTATTCTTTGTGTCGGCGGCCACCGATGTGAGGTGTTGCAAGATGTAGTGCCCAATGTGCGGTTGATGCTTATGGCTCTTCATGCAGCGCATGATGTAAATATCTTTCTCTTGCACTTCCGTTGTGTCTTCTCCTGTTGGGAATATAGAATTAGTCAAAATAATGTGAATGTACCTTAATTCTATCGAAGAGATGAGGCGTGAGTCTTTGCGGTATATTTTGCGCTCATCAATTGCGATCATTTCCCAGTAATTCGTGCGCTTCTCCCTTGTGCATAGTTCGGTTTTGCCATTTGTGGGAATGGACAGCGCCTTGCAAAATTCCTCCATAGTTATGGCAAATGGGCAGTTGAGTAAACGGTATTTGATCATGTCGCCATCCCATTGTAGTGTTGATAGAAACTCGATGGAGGGTCTCAAATAGACTCGTGTAGTTCGTAGGCGGTCCGCCAAATCCCATAAATTGATGTTGTTGAGGGATACGCGCACGTAATCATAGCAGCCTAGGACCTTCATAGTATTGATGCACATCGCTTTGTTGTTCGCGATGGTGCGATCAAGCAATGTTTGAGCACGGTCGAACTCTTGTTTGTCGCGGAATTCGATTCCCATGGCTGTTGCGTAGGTGACTGCATTGTCGGATTGAGAGTCGGAGGAACGGGGGCTGTTGTGCGCCATTTTTCTCTTGTTTCGGTCTCTGTTACGGGCCGTATCCGGTTGATACGGGGTTGATACGGGCCTGACTTGGAGGATTTCTGTGGACAGGATGCGAATTTTGATCTGAAAATTCTATGAAATGGTGCAGGGAAAAAGGAGATGGATGAAATTTCAGAGTAATCTCGTCTCCAATTGGGACTTTGAAATGAAAGATTAAATGGACTCGAAATTGGTTTATCAAGCGGGCCTCGTTTGATACTTAAAATGGGCTTTGAGTTTCAATTAGAGACCATGGCCTTTTAAATCATCTTAGTTTCATAATTTCTTTTGTTTCTTATTTTTATTTGTAAACTTCAATTCGGTTTTTAAAATCATTAACTAAAGAATAATGATTTCATCTCCCGCTGATTAGTCCCCTAATCATCCCCCTTTGTTCTAACTAATCTCAAATTCAGTTACTAACGACTTTTAACTGATTACCGATTGAACTTTCATAACCACTCAATCACTGAAAGTGTCCAGTACACTCTATCTTTCTCTTCAGTTACCTTGTCCGATCCAGCCCCCTTCTCTATCGCGATTTTTCTCCTCCCGTCGTTCTCTCAGTCACCCCACCTAGTTACCCTCCTCTCTCTCTCGTCACTTCAGTGCCATTGCCTCTCCTCTCTCGTGTCAGCGCGCCACGACCTCTCCTCTCTCTCGCTCTAAGACCTCTCTGCTATCTCCTCCTCTGAAAACAAAGATCCCAAAAGAAGTCCCCCCAGACAGATTCTCAACTCCCGAGGCGGGCAGTGCTCAGTCACCGTGTTATCATCTCCTCAGCCACAGTTATCTACTCTTCTCTTCTCTTCTCTTCTCTTCCTGTAGACTTCTAGGGTTTCGTTTCTCAATCTCGGATTCAGTCGAGTAATTAAGTATTCTCACAAATTAGTTATCCCCTTTCTTCTTTGGAGTTACTTAACCCCTACTTTTAGGATAGGATGAATCGTGTCTTTTCATTTCAAATTACTGAGTAAAGATGAACACAAATATTCATATCTGTGTAATTCTACATATTTCGTAGCTGCTTCTTCACCTTATCTTACAAAATTAATACACCATATTACTCTTTCAAATTAACAGTCAGTTAGTTCTAATCGTGTCTTTTCATAGAAATATGAACAGATTGACTATACTATCAACAACTTTTTAGTTTCGTAATATCTAACGAGTTAATTGAAACTTCTAACTATTGTTTCTGAGTTAATTTCTGAGTTTTTGCAAACTGGTATCAGACCTAACTTGTACAATACAAATTAATTACAAAATGCAGAATCAGATCATGTGAATTTTTTTTAAACTTTTGTGGTTGGTAGGTCTGTATTGGATTGTGGAAGTATGTGTGGCCAATTAGATTATGTGAGATTCTTATTTCAACACTTCATTTAAATTGTTATAGCTTGACACTACTAGTGTGTTTTTCATACAGTGTCAAGTTATGGTATGCAGATCTTGAAGAAGCAACAAAAGCAAATAGGAAGTAGATTGGAGTTGTAGTTTTTCAAGTTTATGGTTTTTACTGATATTCGCTGGCATTGAACTTTGCTTCTCATACTGGACTAGTACGGACTGATTCAGGTACAAAATTGATAGATGAAGAATTGGGGCACTGATTCTGGTACAAAATTGATGACATTCCAGAGTCTCTTCTATAAAATTTCAGTATTATGCACACCTTTGTGTAAATTTTGGTAAATAACAGAGTCTGTGGTGTAAAATTTCGGGTCTGACAGGGTTCAGGGATTGAATTGTGACAGAAAATTAATTTGTTTAGAAAACAGTTCCTGGATAGGAATTTAATTAATATGACCCAATTGATCGTGAAGGAATTTAAAAATGAAATAACAAACTGGCCGTATGGATTTATGTAAAACAAGATCAACAACGAAGGGATTTATTGTTTCTATTGTTTCGACTTTGTTTTTTATTCTTGAAACTTTTGTGTACTTCAAGAGGCGAATGACTTTTGTAAACTTGAATAGAGACACTTATGAATTTTGATATCTATATCAATGAAACCTAAAGGTTTAACCTCCATAAACAAATTAAAGTCTTAATCAACTTTTATTATTGAGCCCATCAGGAAATGTTAGTTAATCATTAACCTCGAAATCAATATTTAATTACATACAGCTAATGAAAAAGTAACATGCATCACATGGAAATTTGTCTATATGCATGGTTGTATTGGCTAACTGCCGGGCATTTTTTTTTTTTTGAGAAACTTAGCAGATGCTGCCGCTGGATTCATTATTTGATGAAATAAAGTTGATGTGAAATTAACATGCACCACTGGATTTGGTGTAGATATATAGTGTTTTCATAGTGTGAGGACAATCAGTTATTGAGATCTTACGGGTGTCACCAATCATGCCTTATTGAAATCTTTCGGGTGCCACCAATTATGCCACCCAAAACCCGGTTTTCTTTTATTTGATGATATTTTACTGTCCCTCACGGCCCATTTATTCTTCTGAGAAGAAAAGTAAGAGAGAGAAGGTAGTAGCTTATAGGTGATTTTATGTGGACAATTATGTGCAGTCTTTTGTGTTTGGGCAATGTATTTGTGCATGATCACAATATTATTTTTTTTAAATAAATTCTAAAATAGTGGATTTTTTAATATATATTGTTGGATGTTCGTTTCATCACAAAAAAAAAATGAAGAATTCCTATAGTTTTAATTTTTCAATTTTAAAATAAAGGTCTTAACCTTTAAAACGTCTTTAATGGGAAGGAAAGCGTTCCTACGAAGTTTATTTTAACAATTTTAAGAATAAGTTCTACATATTTTGAGCTTCAAACAATTTAATTTATTCATTTTTAATAATCTATAATTTTAATTTTATTGTGTGTTATTGAATATGCATGTGAAATTTTTTACTAATATTAAACAAGATTAATTTTCTTATTGTATTCATATCTCATAAATATAAGTGTTTAAAAAATCAGCGGTCGGACCGGTTGATCCGCCGATATGACTAGTGAACCGTTGATTCAGAAATTTACAGGATCGATGTCCGGTCGGGTTCTGATAACATTGCATTAATTTTAGTTATATCCAGAATTAATTAAACAAAAACATCTAGTATGCATGCATTTTTTTTCCAAAAAATTAAGTTAATATTATTTTGTGAAATTTGTATAATAATTCTATTGTGCAGGTATTAGAAAGTTTATTTTCTTCTCAGTATATTTTTCTTATATTAATTTTGTGCTCTAATAATTATTTGGTTATATTTTGCGCTCATTTTCTGAAGTTGTTCTAATATTAATAGAAAATCCAAGAGATATTTTCTTGTCAGTATCTGCACACTTATTTAGCTCAAAACTTTTATTGGGTTTTAAAATCATCAACTAAAGAAGAACCAGTTTTGGTCTAGTGACAATTTTGACAATAGACAATACTCTCTGTATAAGAGGTCGTAGAGTCAAAACTCACATAAGAGTTCTTTGTAGACATTAAATAAAATTTAAAATACTAAACCTTAAACTTTCTATCTAAAAAATAGATTCTAGTAGTGTATAGTGTTGTACTTGACTTTCTATAAAATTAATTCAAAAATATAAAATTTTTGAATGTAGATGCATCACTCGTAAGGTAGACGGGTTTCAACGGTTTAGATTCGTTATTTGAAGTCAATCCGATAGGTTTGGTGAACTTAGGAACACCATAGTTAGATCTACTCTCTCTCTCTCTCTCTATATAGAGAGAGATGTTGGCTAAGATCAAAATGGTAGTTCGTGAGTCTTGGTGCTAACAATTTATTTTTGCGGTTTTTTAAAGTTCAAATAGTCGATCTGAAGTGCTCAACATGTTCTCCATATTATAATGTGCTTGGAGACCAAATTTTTCATTTTTGGAAATTTTTTACTATTTTTAAGAATTTTTTAAAATCAGTGTTTCGAATAATAAAAAAAATTAAAAAATCTGAAAAACAGTGATTTTAAAAAATTCATAAAAAATAGTAAAAAATTTCAAAAAATGTAAAATTTGGTCAACAAGCACATTTTAATATGGAGAAGATGTTGAGCACTTCAGATCGACTATTTGAACTTTAAAAACAACAAAAGTGAATTGGTACATAGCACCAAGACTCAAGAACTATCATTTTGATCTTAGCCAACCCCTCCCTCTCTCTCTATATATACATATATATATAGAGATGGGCTATTGTGCTTTGCAAAGTAAAACCCCCTCTTTACTTCGGGCCATATTTTGCATTTTGAAAATTAAAACAACCGATCCGAACTGTTCAACATGTTCTAAATATTGAAATGTGCTTGGAGACTAACTTTTACATTTTTTGGAATTTTTTAACTATTTATTAAGCTACTTTGAAAATCGCTGATCCACTGTGAACAGTAAAAAACAGTAAAATTTTCTGGACCACCGGATCAGCGGTTTTCAATGTGGCTTAATAAATAGTAAAAAAATTCCAAAAAATGTAAAATTTAGTCTCCAAGTACATTTCAATATGTAGAACATGTTGAACGGTTCGGATCGGTTGTTTGAATTTTCAAAATACAAAATATGACCCGAAGTAAAGAGGGGGTTTTACTTTGCAAAGCACAATAGCCCATCTCTCTCTCTATATATATATATATATATATGGAGGTTGGCTATTTTACTTCCATAAGCATATGCCCACATATGCTTATAACTCATTTTTGTGTTTCCAATGTTCAAATGGTCGATCCGAACCGTTCATCTTGTTCTCCATATTAATATGTGCTTGGATATCAAATTTTACATTTTTCGGAATTTTTTTACTATTTATTAAGCCACTTTGAAAATTGCTGATTCGGGTGAACAGTAAAAACAGTGCAACAAAATTCTGGACCATATGATTAGCAATTTTCAAAGTGGCTTAATAAATAGTAAAAAAATTCAGAACAATATAAAATTTGGTCTCCAAGCACATATTAATATGGAGAACAAGATGAATGGTTCGGATCGACCATTTGAACATTAGAAACGCAAAAATGAGTTATAAGCATATGTGGGCATATGCTTATGGAAGTAGAATAGCCAACCTCTATATATATGTGTGTGTGTATACACACACACACACACACACACACATATATATATATAGAGGAGGGATCAAGTTACAACAAATTTGAGTTACAACAAAGTTACAACAACCATTTTTTTTATTTTCAAAGTCCAAATCGTCGATCCAAACCGTTCAACATGATTATCTAAATAAAATGTGCTTGTAGATCAAATTTTACATTTTTTTGATTTTTTTTACTATTTATTAAGATGGGTACAAAATTCAATGGTCTGAATATGACTATTTTTTGTAAAATACTTAATAAATAGTAAAAAAATTCAAAAAAATGTAAAATTTGATCTGCAAGCACATTTTATTGTGGATATCATGTTGAACGGTTTGGATCGACGATTTGGACTTTGAAAATGAAAAAAATGGTTGTTGTAACTTTGTTGTAACTTGATCCCTCCTCATATATATATATATATATATATATATATATATATAGAGTATGGCTAATGTGCTTCCTCTAGAACTTTGGCCTCGTGCTTTCCGGGGCATATCTTAGTGTTTGATGTTCAAACAACAAATTCAAACCATTAGATGTTCAATCTATATTAAAATGTACTTGGAGACCAAATTTTACATTTTTTGGAATATTTTTACTATTTATTAAGCCACTTTGAAAATTCCAGATCATATGGTCCAGACTGTTTTTACTGTTCACCCGGATCTGGAATTTTCAAAGTGGCTTAATAAATAGTAAAAAAATTCCAAAAAATGTAAAATTTGGTCTCCAAGTACATTTTAATATAGATTGAACATCTAACGGTTTGAATTTGTTGTTTGAACATCAAAAACTAAGATATGCCCCCGGAAGCACGAGGCCGAAGTTCTAGAGGAAGCACATTAGCCATACTATATATATATATATAGAGTATGGCTAAGTTGCTGCCGGCAGCACTTCGGCGAGGTGCTGCCGGGGGCATTTCGGTCATTCTGTTGTTCAAACAGAAAATCCGAACCGTTCAACGTGTTCTAAATATTAAAATCTACTTGGAGACCAAATTTTACATTTTTTGGAATTTTTTTACTATTTATTAAGCCACTTTGAAAATTCCAGATCACATGGTCCAGAATTTTGGTGCACTGTTCACCCGGATCAGCCAATTTCAAAGTGGCCTAATAAATAGCTAAAAAATTCCAAAAAATGTAAAATTTGGTCTCCAAGTAGATTTTAATATTTCGAACATATCTGTATAAAAAAATTTGTTGTTTGAACACCGGAAATGACCGAATTGCCCCCGGCAGCACCTGGCCAGAATGCTGCCGGCAGCAATTTAGCCATACTCTATATATATATATAATCTGGCTAATATGCTATGCGTAGCATAGAGGGCCTCCATGCTACGGCTCAATATTTGAGTTTTCAAAATTCTAACGGTCAATCTGAACTGTCAACATGATCACCATATCAATATGTACTTGCAAACCAAATTTTACATTTTTAGAATTTTTTAGATAGGTAGAAAATCACTTGATCTGAAAATTTTGTACCATTCAGATCAAGTGATTTTCTACCTATCTACAAAAATAGTAAAAAAATTCTAAAAAATGTAAAATTTGGTTTGCAAGTACATATTTATATGGAGATCATGTTGAACGGTTCGGATCGACCGTTCAAATATTGAGCCGTAGCACGGAGGCCCTCTATGCTACGCGTAGCACCGTAGCCAACTCCTATATATATATATATATATTTGTGTGTAAGAGTAGAACTAGGGTGTTCTTAAGCTCACCAAGCTTCTTTATGAGCTGAACTCAAAAATCCATCGGATTGGTTTCAAGCGACGCATCTAAGCCATTGAAACTGATCTACTTCACGAGTGATGAGTTTATATGTCAAGTTTTTAAATTTTTGAACTAATTTAATATACAGTCAAGCGGTCAAAAAATGATGAAAATGAACACATTAAATTAACTTATAAACCACATTTTTCTTACCGCTTGACTTTATACTAAATTAGTTCGAAAATTTATAAATTTGACATGTAAACGCATCACTCGTGAAGTAGATCGGTTTCAAAGATTTGGATGCAACGTTTGAAGACAATTCAATAATTTTTTGAATTAAGCTCACAAAGGGACTTTTGTGAGCTTAAGAACACCCTAGTTCTACTCTTATGTGTAAAGTACTCTAAGCATAGATATCCAATAGCACAAGACAACAAAGTACAATGAGTGTTATATGTTAATAGAAACAACGCTTACTCCTAAGGGCATTACCACCAAAAAAAAAAAAAACAAGTGCAATGAGGGCTACATGTAAATAAATCATACAGGGAGCTGCAAAGTGCCAACAGAGTACATTAATGACAATTTCAAACTCCAAATGCTAAACATAATAATGGTACAATGGGAAGCAAATATATAGAGGACAAACTTGGATACAAGAGAAAACCAAACAAAACTAAAACAGAAAAAGAAAAAAGAAAAAAAAAACAATCGAGCAGCTACTTAATTCTTCGGGTAGTGATATCCATAGATATTGTAGAATGTATCAACTACAGAAAGAATTAGCAGGATCACACCTACGACGACCGACATGCCCGCCCATGGGCTACTGAAGTATTTTTGTTGCAAGCTCGCGCACCTACGGTTCCGAGTTGAGTTGTAGTATTCCTGCACATTCTTATACAAACCAGAGAAACGATTTGCCTTGTAGTCGATGAAACAAAAGTTACCAATATCATTGAAGAAAGTGGCAGCCATCTCATGGCTGCTCAGTGTGTTATAGATAACGCCACATTTCTGAAGTAACTTCACATCCTTCTCTGTATCGATGAGTGCATCCATCAGTTTCATGTAGCAGCTAATAGATCACATTTTGGGAAAGATGCAGTTCTCAAAGGCAATGAGATTTCTTAATAAGATTATCCGCATGATGCCTTTGGAAAAAATAACATCCAAATGACCTTTATCTTTAAATTTCTCAAATTCTATACCTGCTATCTTTTGAAGTTCAGTTGCATTCGCTATGACATTAAGTGCATTGTTTGAAAGGTGGATTTCTGCCCAAGTGGATTGCTCATGCTCAGAAGAGTTAGAACGATATTCTATCGGCTCAGAAAGATCACTTTCTGCCTCAGAAAGATATCTGTCAAAGACAGTTCCATATACATCTGAGGTGACAAGGAGCATCTCCAATAAAGGTCGAGCAAATGAGCTGCTTCGTTTGACATACCATCATGATTGATTCTCCATGGCATATCCAAGCATATAAACGGTTCAAGGAAAGTTTTAAATGTTGAGTTGTGGGTAGGGGGAAAAAGCCACTCATACACCATCCTGATAAAAAAGAGGGGAATTTGATTTTCCAACAGAAGCAAGTCAGATCTTACCTCTTTTATGTGCACATCTAGGAAAGCCATGGTCTCCTGTACCTTTTGAGATAGATAGAGAATTATTCGGATAATAAAGCAACTGTCAATAACTAGCATCCGAACAAATTCATCATCACTATGGTCAAACTCTTGTTTATAGAAAGCACGAGCTTTCCTTCCCGAAACTATAAATTGGTAGAGAGACTTATCATCGATGCCCATTCCCCTCTGGCTAGATGGCTCGACAGACACATTATAGATGGAACGGCGGTGTGGGATGCATGCTTCCAAAGGTCTGGCTCTGGCATGGCTTCTCTGTATTCTCTGCTTCTCCCGAATTTCTGGTATGCACCGGAGTTTTAAGTCTTCCATGCGTTTGAGGTTTTCTCGTCCATGGTAGTACGGGCCAATAGAAACTAACTTGGGCTCAAAATTAGATTCTCTACCGGATCTGATGTGTGCTGGGGCACGGAAAATAGAATTCTTTGGCCATTGGATTGTTTCCCAGCTCTCTGTGTGCTCTGCTGCGGCTGATGTGCCATTGATCACCGGGTCCATTGTGGTGTGAAAAGTGGATATGATAGAGGGTATTTTGTGGGTATATTTCGTGTTATGGTTTACTTTGTAGTTTGATAATCATACGGTAGAGTGTACGAGGATTTATATTGTTTTCTTGACATCTCTATCTTTCTGCAGTTGTACTTAATCAATGGGTAAAGCTGCATGTGGTGGGATTAAAGATTGACCCCAGAAATGCGGTCAATAGAGGCAAGAGGAAAGTAATTAAAGCTAGAATTGACCCCCGAAATGCGCTCAATAGAGGCATGAGGAAAGTAATTATTAAAGCTAGAATTCATGCATTATGGTTGTGGGACACGAATAGACCGTTGTTCTTGATTAATAGTGCTAAGAATAAAGTAAAAGAGGATCTTTAGTTCTTGATCAAAACCTTTTTGTAAATCAATGCTGGCCATAAAACTCTTATACGAACAATTGTATTTGTATTTTAACTGAAATATAAATTACTTAATTATTTTTTTTCGTATCCGGATGGTTGACCCAAATTGCTCAATATGTTTTGTCGTATCAAAAACTTTTACAATATCAAATGAATCTTTAATTTTATTTTACTATTTTTTTTGAATGAATCTTTTTTATATGCACACATAGTTATTATTTGCATTATTTGAGGTCCATTTCTTAAAAATTCTAAAATGTAGTCAAAATAATTAGAAATAATGATATTTTAGTTTTCTATAAGATTTTGAAGTAGAAAATATTGAACGGGATCTATATAAATCAACCACTACTCAAATATGAAAAACAATAATTTGGACTCGTTATATTTTGATTGAAATATAATCATTTATACAGTAACCTAACACGATAAATTAAACTATATAAAAAAATAATTTGATCTCAAAACAGTAATGAACTTCAAAACAATACTTCTGATGTAAATACCATAGTTGTGGACGTCCATATGGCATGCAAATAATCTCTTATTTATTTATTTATTTATTTATTTATTTATTTTCTTCATAATTAATTAAGGGAATTAATTTACATTGTCATTTCGCGTCACCATTGACGTACAGTTGCCTTGTTTTTAAATAATTTTATACTTCGGAATGAGGGATTGATAGTTGACTTTGAATTAATTTGTACAATCGAGCTGTTGCAAAATTGAAACATTTATTGGTCATGAAAATACAAACCCCACATGCAATGCCAATTAATAGCTAGCCTGACATGCATATCATTAAATTTAAAGTTTAGAGCTTAAATCTATTAATTTATTTTAGTCTAACTTCCCACATGCATTATTAAATTTTGGGTTTAGAATTTGAATTTAAGGTTTAGGGTTTAAATTTATTCTTTGCCTTTCATTGCTTTTGCAAAGTGATTCAACATGTGACAAAACTTTCTTTGAGGAAAGCTACACCACATATAATTATTTTTTTTGCAACAAGCGTTTTAGATGAAATTTTAGTATGTTGTTGAAGGATAACTAATTTATTAATTTTGACATATATATTTTTTTTTCTGAAAGTACATATATTCATCATATAATTAGTACTTGTACGTATTTGTTGAAAATAATTAAGAATGCTAGGACTTGATCTCAGTCGTCCATCATCGATCAATAGGCTAGGATTAGAGTAAAAAGGCAAATTCTATTTTAGGCAAAAGTACCAACGGTACACTGTTCATAGGTACCGAAAATAGAAAAATAGGTAACGGTACAATAAAACGGCTAATTAGCCTCTGTAACTTATATATAGCAATCTCCTATGTAAGAAACAAGATACTGTGAATGAAATAATATTTTCTCCTCAACTTTCATAAATTCAACATGGTATCAGAGTAGTGCTCGATAATCCAATAATTTCGATAACCCCCATAATCCAAATCAGTAGCATAGAATACTGAAAAACCCACAAGAAGAAATTTCAAACAAAAGCAAGGATATCACAAATGGGGCAGCAAGCAAACGAAGCTACCAACCATTCGAGACTTACCAATACCTTGCTCAATGATAGAAATTATCTATCTTGGGCAAAATCAGCAACTCTTTCCCTAAGTGGAAGAGAAAAAATCGAATTCATCACTGGAGAAAACAAAAAACCTCAAATTACAGATCTGACAAAAGCAACAGAAGAAGAAAAGCAAGCATTGCCACAATGGCAAGCCACAGATCACCAAGTCATGGCCTGGCTATTAGATTCCATGGAACCCCAAATTTCCGACCTATTCCTTCACAGCAGTACCACATCACACGGCCTATGGGAGGATGTAAAATCATTCTTCGGCCAACAACAAAACCATGCACACATATTCAGACTCAAACAAGAAATCCACACAGCAAAGCAAGGTACCATGACCAACACCGAATACCTTGGCTATCTCAAGAAAAAATTCGACGAACTCAAAATTTACAGACCAGCAACAACAGATCTCAAAGAACTTCACAAAAGACAACAAGAAGATGAGATTGTTGTGTACCTCGCGGGTTTAGATGATAGCTACGAGGCCGTGAGGTCGCAGATAATTCTCGGGCCGGAACTCTCCTCATACTCGGCTGTCGCAGCCATGATACACCGAGAAGAAACTAGACGGCAGACTATGGGCGGTCCACAAGCCAAAAAATGGCGAGGGACACGAGACCCACGGCCTCGTCGCTAGAAACCTCAAAAATCCTAGCTTTCAAAATCGGCAAAATCCCAGAGATAGGTGTTCCCACTGTAAGAAAGAAGAGCATAATCAAGAGAGGTGCTGGTTCCTCCATCCGCACCTTCAACCAAAAAAATGGAAGGGTGCGGCGGAGAGACCAGGGAGAGGAGGCGATAGAAACGAAGAAAGGAGAAGCGGAAACGAAGGGGCGCATAGGGGTTACTTAGCGCAAAATCAAACCGATCCCAACTCTCGGGCTTTCTCGGTTCAGACTCAAACCGAACCCATTAAGCCGGCGCCTCATTTTTTCAGAAATGGGTCAAGCGGGTCAGACGGGTATAAGGCTGAGGATCAGATGCAGCAGATGCTGAAGCAATTTTCTGTGTGGTTCACTCAACAAAACACTTCTGGTTCATGTGGTATTGTATCTCAATCACAAAAATTTAATTTATTTGACCAAATAATCTTAGATAGCGGTGCTACCGATCACATGTTTGGAAATAAACGATTTATCACCAATCTAGACTCGACCAATATTAATCAATATGTTGTGGTGGCAAATGGTATGAAGGCAAAAATAGATGGTTTAGGTAAAATCAATCTTTTTAACAAAAAAATTGATAGTGTACTATATTTAAAATCATTCCCTATAAATTTAATTTCGGTAAAAAAATTAACACAAGATTTTAATTGTGATGTAATTTTTTCTTGTAAAAATGTCGTATTTCAGGACTGGAAAATCGGGAAGAAGATTGGGGAATGTTTTCTTAAAAATGGACACTATATTTTGAATCTACAAAAATTGAATTTGTGCTTCCGCAAAATCCGTTAGTTGTGATCTTTGACATAAGAGACTTGGACATACCTCTGACAAGATTTTAACTAGTGTAGTAGATTTTCCAAATTTAAATTGTATCAATTGTGCTATTTATAAAATGGCCAAGCAAACAAGGCTTTCTTTTTTCTCATTCAAATAGTAAAAGTGAAGCAATGTTTAATTTGGTTCATTTCAATGTATGGGGACCGGCTCCAATTAATTCAAATAATGGATTTAGATATTTTGTTATATTTATTGATGATTTTTCAAGAGCTACTTGGTTATATTTATTAAAATCAAAAGATGAAGTGTTTGAATGTTTTAAAGAATTTTTGTGTCTTATAGAAAATCAATTTGATACTAAACTTAAAATTTTTAGATCCGATAATGGTATGGAATTTGTAAACAAAAATTTCACAAATCTCTTTAGAATTAAAGGAATTATACATCAAACAACATGCATAAACACCTCCGAACAAAATGGAGTTTAGAAAAGAAAAAATAGACATTTGTTAGAAATGACACGATCATTATTATTTCAAAACAATGTTTGAAAAATATATTGGTCGGATGTCATTCTTTGTGCCACACATCTAATTAATCGATTACCAAGTAGTGTACTAAATAATAAAAGTCCATTAGAAATTCTTTATCAATAAAAATATAATCTAGATTATTTAAAAGTATTTGGTTTTGTGTGTTGGGTTCAGATTCAAAGAAAAGATAAATTAGATTATATGTCAACAAAAACAATTTTTTTGGGATACTCTTCTTATAAGAAGGGATATAAATATTATGATCCAAAAAATAAAAAATTATTTTTATCTAGAGATGTTATATTTTGTGAAGATGAACCATATTTTAAAGAAAAAGAAATAATTAGAGAACCACATACTAATGACCAAGTTTGCCCCATAGTACCTCACATAAATGAACAAGAGTCTTTACAAAATATTAATTATATTGATGAGACCAATAGCCATGAAGAAGAAATGAGTGAAAACAATAGTGATGACATTGATAATGAAATAGAAGAAAATTCGGTAGTGCGAAGGTCATCAAGAATACCTCAACCTTCTACTAGACTTAGAGATTTTATAACATATACGGTACAATATCCCATACAAGATTTTGTATCATATGAAAATCTTTCAACCTCATACAAAACATTTCTTACTTCGGTTAGTAAAGAAGTAGAACCACACAATTATCAAGAGGCCATAACAAAATCAATATGGTGTAAAGCCATGAAGGAAGAACTAAATGCCTTAGAAAAAAATGAAACATGGGTAATTGTACAATTACAAAAAAATAAAAAATCCGTAGGGTGCAAATGGGTATACAAAATTAAATACAAAACGGATGGTACCATAGAACGGTACAAGGCAAGGTTAGTGGCCAAAGGGTTTACCCAAACCTGTGGAATAGATTATAATGAAACCTTTGCACCGGTAGTCAAAATGAACACCGTTAGAATTTTATTTCTATTGCGGTAAATAATGGTTGCAACCTATACCAAATGGATATGAAAAATGCCTTTCTTCAAGGAACACTTGAAGAAGAGGTATATATGAACCTACCACCCGGTCATAAATTGGAAAACAATCCTAATATAGTTTGTAGGTTAAACAAATCAATCTATGGATTGAAGCAATCTCCACGGGCATGGTATGGAAAACTTAGCTCCTTATTTAAATTCTTGCAATTTTAAAATTAGTAGTGCCGATCATTCTTTATTCATCAAAAATAATAAAGAGAACATAACTCTTGTATTAGTATATGTAGATGATATAACAATTACCGGAAATAACATAGAAGAAATTAAAAAAATTAAATGTCAATTAAAAGAAAAATTCGACATTAAAGACCTTGGATATTTAAAATATTTTTTAGGAATAGAGGTAGCACACTCTAAGTTGGGCCTTTTTATTTCTCAAAGAAAATACACTTTGGACCTATTAAAAGAAACCGGAAAATTAGGTTGTAAACCGATTTCTACCCCAATTGACAACAAGTGTAAATTAAATAGTGAGGATGGTGAACCATTAGAAGACATAAACCAATTTCAAAAATTAGTAGGCAAATTAATCTATCTTACGGTTACCCGTCCGGATATTTCATTTGCGGTAAGTCAAATTAGTAGGTTCATGCATTCACCAAGAACTCCACACTTAGAGGCCATACATAGAATCTTAAGATATTTAAAGAAAAACTCCGGAAAAGGAATTTGGATGAAAAACAATAATTCTAATGATATATGTGGCTATTCCGATGCAGATTGGGCCGGAAGTTTTGATAGGAAATCCACTACCGGCTTTTGCACATTTGTAGGCGGAAATCTAGTCACATGAAAGAGCAAGAAACAAAATGTTGTGGCACGATCTAGCGCCGAGGCGGAATATCGTGCCATGGCATCAACCGCAAGTGAATTACTCAAAGACATGGGCATTACTAGTGATCAATCCATGAAAATGTATTGCGATAATAACTCTGCACGACACATCGCATCGAATTCGATATTCCACGAGCGAACCAAACACATAGAAGTAGATTGTCATTTCATTAGAGAGAAGGTTCAATCCAAGGAAATAGAAATACCATACGTTAAAAGTGAAGAACAATTGGCCGATGTCTTCACCAAAGGGTTAGACCCTCGACAATTTGAAGACATTACAAGCAAGCTCAGAATGTACAATATATACACTCATTATTTGTTACAGCTTAGTAATTACGCATCTTGAATTCTTTTGATATATAAATTGGTGACAAATTAATAGCTATCCAATTTAGTTTGGATCCTGATCATTTTCCCCGCAATCCCATTCCTCCATTACCCCTCACTTAACTTCCATAACTACCATGGGGACCACAAAAACTCTAGCGCGGATTTTTTTTCCTAAAATATTAATACCTATGCACAGAAGTATTTAAATCTATGAACGAAAGTATTTATATCTATAAGGTGAACAATTTTACATAAATAATTGTCTCTCCAACTATATAAGGGGACCACTTAAACTACATGGGAGGGTCATATACGTTTTTAGAGGTGAGTTTTTTTTTCTTCGTTCAATCTCATCCACATTTCTGACGATCTATGGGAAATTTTTCGAATCTAAAACCACGAATGTCTTCTACGCAATTTTCTTTTTCAAATGAGATCAATGATGACGTACTTTCGGGCTCGTAGTCACATAAGTATTTATACCTCGTCGTGCAAGTATTTATACCTATACTTGCAAGTATTTTTTACATATGACATTGGCTGACATCTGAAAGTATTAATATCAAGTATTAGAAATGTTTATACCTATGTACTGAAGTATTTATACCTATGTGGTTAACTATTTTTGTTAGAGAAAGATTAACGCAGGGACGATTGGGGAAGGTTGATGCGGGATGCGGGGTCCCCACTACTTCATTAGAGGAAGGTTGATGCGGAGACCATTGAGGGACTGGAAAAGGGGTAGTCATATCAAGTTACGCATGCAAGTATTAATATCTTAGTTTGTAAGTATTAATTTCTTATCTTTCAAGTATTTATACCTATGAAGGTTGACGCAGGACGAGTGTGGGGACTGAAAAAGGGGGACCATAGTACAATTTTTCTCTAATGTTGCTGCGGGGACAGAGGGGGGACAGGAGTGTGGGGAGTAATATAATTATTCATTTTAATTACCAAGCTACACTAAAAATAAGAAAAGTTAAAAAGATAGGATTAAGATAATTGTCTCTGCACTCCCATTCCCCTATTAACCTCCCCCACTTAACTTCCATAACTATCATGGGAACCACAAAAACTTCAGCACTGATTTTTTTTCTAAAATATTAATACCTATGCACGGAAATATTTATTCCTATGAACAAATGTAGTTATACTTATAAGATGAATAATTTTTACATAAATAACGGTCTCTTCAATTATATGGAGGGACCACTCAAATTACATGAAGGGATTATACACGTTTTTAGAGGTGATTTTTTTTTCATTCAATCTCGTCCACATTTATGATGATCTATGAAGAATTTTGCGAATCTAAAACTACGAACGTCTTCTACACAATTTTATCTTTCAAATGAGATTCATGATGACGTACTTTCGGGCTCATCGTCACACAAGTATTTATACTTCGTCGAACAAGTATTTATATCTATACTTGTAAGTATTTGTTGCATATGACACTAGCTGACATCTGAAAGTATTAATATCAAGTATTACAAGTATTTATACCTATGCACTGAAGTATTTATACCTATGTGGTCAACTATTTTTGTTAGAGAAAGACTGATGCAAGGACGATTGAGGAAGGTTGATGCGGGGATGCCGCGAGGTCCCCACTACTTCATTAGAAGAAGGTTGATGCGGGGGCCATTGAGGGACTGTAAAAGGGGTAGTCATATCATGTTACGCATGCAAGTATTAATATCTTAGTTTGCAAGTATTAATTTCTTATCTTTCAAGTATTTATACCTATGAAGGTTGTCACAGGACGAGTGTGGGGACTGAAAAAGGAGGACCATATAATTAGTAGGAACGATAGTACAATTTTTCTCTAATGTTACTGCGGGGACAGAGGGGGGACAAGAGTGTGGGGAGTAATATGATTATTCAAAAAGATAAGTTGAAATATATACACTAAAAATAAGAATAAATGATGGTTTCTCTGAAAATAAGATGATGGAGAAAACTGAAGTCGTTCCTTCTGCAGTTACCTCGAAAGAATTAATAGATGGCTGATTTATACAATTTTGAAAGGATTTGGTAACATTTACCATTATATTCTGGAACTTTTTTTTTATATTCAATAAATTAAAAAATAAATTATTGTGCTTTCTGATTCTATTTTTATTTTTCTCACAAAATTTAGCACATATGGCGATCCAGAGGATAGTAGTGAATGATTGTCTCGATAGAAACTTCAAATCTTTTTTACTTAATTTGCAATACAAGGTAGATTAAAAAATTTAACAAGGTAAAACAAGACTTGATGCACAAATTAGTCAGATGATTTGATTGTGCATCATTTGATTGATTTAGAAAAATGATAAACGGCTATTCTAGGCTAAAACAAGCCGGCATGATCAACGATAATACAAGATAGGCTCCATTTAATTAATTAATTGTTTCATCATCATGGGAGGGACGACATGGGGATCTAGACATATAGCTCATATAGAAAAGGGTCGTGCAAGACGTCGTTCGCCCCACTACCTTTTTCTCTATTTTTTTTTTACTCTCTGGCAGATAAAATTGAGGTGTGCACGTTACCAAAACAAAGTCAATTTTTTGCTAAAGCCAAAATCAAGAATATCAAAGTCAATGCACTCTGGCCATTGATTTTGGCGGTCGCCTGTTTAATTTGGATAGTGTGCTGCATGATATTGTTTTAGAACATTCTGGGAAAGACATCAAAATCAAATTATTCCAAAACCGCATTCTCCAACTATTCCCATTCTAATCTCTCTTCCTCCTGATCACTAGCAACAGCTCTCATTCAAAACAAATATGGTGATGACACTCAATGCCTTCCTGCCAAAGCTTAGCGCACTTCTCGTGGAAATGGTGCAGGATGAGGTGGGCATGCTGCTGAGCATCCCTGGACAAATCGAGAAGCTCAGCGAGACTGTTCGTGACATCTAATGCGTCCTTGAGGATGCCGAGAGGAGGCAGAGCAAGGGCAGTGCCATCAAGCAGTGGCTCAGGCAGCTCAAGGATGTCATGTATGATATATAGGGGCTATTTTTTTTGGCAAATATTCACAAATCCCATGAAATGAACTACAAAGTACAAAATGCAACCAGGGCTGGTTGTGATAAATTTGCACTTTGCACAACTAATTAATGATTCTAGAGTAAGAAAAACAATTCTAACTACTACTTTTCTGACCTCTTCCGAATGCAATTAACACTAGAAATTAAGTAGGAAAACCATGGAGAGTATATGTGGTGTGTAGAGAGAGAGAGCTGTGCTATGCAGTATCTTGGGAGCCACTGTCATCTTTCCAAAAAAAAAAAAAACAGAGAGAAAGATGTGCTATGGTGTTTTGTAAAGTGAAATTAAATACGTCTAATTCTAGATTTTTGAAATTCAAACAGTCAGTTTTGAACCAGGCAGTGCAATATATATATATATATATATATATATATATATTAAAATCTTGTAAATAAACAAAATATAATAATTTTTTTTTCGTGATGTGTTTTTAGACATGGAGAAAACCATTGCTACTGGACGAATTGTGTGTATATAAATTTTAATCAGATAAGTTAAATTCTTTCTTAGATCACATTGAGCGACATTTATTTAAAAAAAAATGAGAGCAGTGTAGAAGCAAAGATATCTGGTTTGTAAGATATTATAATATTAAAGAGTCAGATCTGATTTAGAAATTCAAAGTCTCGAACTATTGTAAAGGTGCAATATGTTCTTGCAGATAAAAAAAAAGTTGGAAATCAACCATTAGTATGATATAAAATTAATTTCCCTATAAAGATAGTCAACAATTTTCTCTTAAGCGAGAATATTGTTTTAGGGCTATATCAGTAACCCTAACATTTTCATAACAATTTTCTGATCAGAACTTGACTCATAACCCATTTTAAACTTAATTTGTCTACAAGTGATTGGGTTAGAAATGATGGTTTCTCTCTTGGAGCACCAACCAATTGTATATATCGTACATTCCGAGCTTGAAGAATTTAAGCTGGAAGAATTTAATCAGCGGTTGTCTACAGCAATGTCGAAATATACAAACTAAAATTAAGAATAATTGATGGTTTCTTTAAAAAATTATTAGATGATGGCGAAAACTGACATCGTTCCTTCTCTATTTACCACGAAAGCATGGATGGCTTAGGCAATTTTGAAAGGATTTGGTAACATTTACAATGATTTTATGGAAACTATATTTTATGTATATTTTATTACCTCGAAAGCATCGTGCTTTTCAAAATGAACACCGAAAAGAATTTGGTGGCAGCTGCTCTAGCCTATGGAGGTTACTCATTTTAAAATGTCAATATTGTTTTAATGTTTTTATTTTCTATGATTTACTTGAAGCATTGGGAAAACTGCCTAGATTGACTCATAATTTATTTTGTTGTAGCTTTTCACAAGATGTTTTTGCTTGATGGCTGAGAGAAGGTGAGGAGGCGCCAAGTAACATATTATATCCACAACCGCTGCTTAAATTCTTCCAGCTTGCTTCTCTCTTGGAGCACCAACCATGACTGATGAATCAGGTGGCGATACAACTCTAAATTAAACAATATTAAGCTCTTCCAGTAAGATCATTTACTTTTTGTAATTGTCAATTGCTTATGTTGCATTATGTTTTTTGGTATCACACAATTTGTAAATTGTACCAACTATTTCAATTTTATTTTCACATTAAACCTGAAGGTCTAAAATATTCAACTAGCACCATATTTTTGTTTAGTATTTGCGAATATATAGCATCCTATTTGTTAGATCTTTTTAATGGAAAAGCTATGCTCCTGTTCTAGAAAGGTTTGACAAGGTGTCCATTACTAATTTATTGAGAATTATTTTACATTGGTCTAAATTTTACAGTAAACAAAAACTGAGTTGCTTTCGGAGGTTTGACTTTAAGAATTTTATTTCTTACTTTATGGCAGGTTCATGATTGTATTGAGATCTGGCCAGAATAAACCCAAAAAATGGGACAATTTTATGTGTGCAAAGGAAACTATTTAACCTGAAAAAAAAATCCTATCATGTACATTTTCCATAGTGTAATGCACTTTTTTTTTCTTTTGAAGTAGATATCACATGCTGTGCAATGCAAAGTCCAAAAGAATATGCCAACAGCTGCACTGTTTGCAATGGAGGCAACGTACAACACAGCGGTGTTTCTCAAAAGCTTGCCCCAAACCGAAAAAGTGGGCTGTTTATTAGCTAAAAACTTTTGTAAATAATTAGCTAAAATAGCAGCTAAATTACAGCATTTTTCCATTATCAAACCAAAATAGCAGCTAAATTACACCAAAGAAAAAGAAAGGACCCACATGAAAAAACATTCTCCCTAAATACTTTTCTGGCATATATATCATCAGATTAGAAAGCATTCTCCAGTAATTCACATATATAAGCACTGCTGGTTCATTTAACATGTCAGAATGTAATGGTACAATTTTTTTAGGGCTAACTACCAAATATTGTAATGGCACCTTTAATTAATTTAATTACCTTCAAAGGCCCACTGAATTCAAATTATAATTCCAATTTCTAAACAGCACACAAATATCAGAAAAAATGAGACCAGCCCTAATCATTCTATTGATATACCCACAAACTAGAAAACCCAGAAACCAGCACCGGTTACCGAGAAAAAAATAAATAAATAATAATGGGAACCAGTGAGAGTTTGATACTGGTTTTTCTGGTATAGGGTCTATGGTCTTGCTGCTGGTTTGGGTGTGATTTTTCTGGTAAAAGGACTGGTTTTGGGCAGGGACAGATCTGAATTTTTTTGGAACTGGGACTGATCAGAATTTTCTGGTAAAAGGACTGGTTTTGGGCAGTTTATTTGCAACAGGGACTGATCTGAATTTTCTGGTAACAGATTTGAGGAGATGTTTGGGTTTTGTGATGTTGTTGTAACCAAGGAAATTAATGAATGACACACCTGTCCTTTGCATATGAGAAAGAACCGATCATCTGGTAATATCTGATGATTCACCACCTCAGCAACACATCCTATTTCTACCTCAACCGAAGCCGAAGAAGGATCGGTAGGGTTAGGGTTAGAGAACAAAACTCCAAACCTATGATCGGTTTCGGTTTGGAGCACGTTGTTCATCATAACCCGATCCCTAGATTTGGATATGTACAGAGGAAACATGGCACCTGGAAAGAGAACGAGAGGCAATGGGAATATGGGGAGTTGGGTTGAATTATTGGTTGGATTAGAGGAAGCGAGGCAGATGGAAAGGTCATGTGATCTTTTGATGCTGGTGGTGGTGTGGTAGAGAGGATGCACGAGAGGTGTTCGACGTTTTGCCTGAGAAAATCGAAGCGAGGGGAGTGACTGTGAGAGATAGATTTTGGATTAATTTCGCTGGTTTGGTTTTTCTAGGTGGTTTTTGAGGAGAAATGGAGAGAAAGGGGGACTGGATTTGGACTGGGGTTATGATACGAAATCGGTCGGTTCAGGTTGGTTCGGGTTCGATTAAACCGAAAAACGAAATTATTTGAACCGAATTTTTCCGGTTCGGTAATCTCGTCTCCAATTGGGACTTTGAAATGAAAGATTAAATGGACTCGAAATTGGTTTATCAAGCGGGCCTCGTTTGATACTTAAAATGGGCTTTGAGTTTCAATTAGAGACCATGGCCTTTTAAATCATCTTAGTTTCATAATTTCTTTTGTTTCTTATTTTTATTTGTAAACTTCAATTAGGTTTTTTAAATCATTAACTAAATAAGAATCGGCTTTCGTCTAGTAACAAAAGACAACATTCTATTTATGAGAAATCATGAGTTTGAAATTCAGACGAGAGGTTCTTTATAGACATTAAATGAAATTTAAAAATACTAAACAAAAACTTAACATTTTTACCCTCACAAAACTTAGCACATATGGTGATCTAGAGGATAATAGTGAATGATTGTCTTGATAGAAACTTGATCTTTTTTTGAAAAAAATTGCAATGTAAGGTATAATCAATAAATAACAAGGTAAAAGAAGTCTTGATGCACAAATTAGTCAGATGATTAATTTAGATAGACTTCTATATTTTCAGAGACCCACAACAACTTGATACAACAATGTATGTATAGCGAGTTTTCTTTTTGGTACATAATAATAGACGTACAATTAGAAAAAAAATTGAAATATTAGTACTTAATTTTAGAATGTTGATTATTGTCTGATGGCGGGCCGTTTCTGTTTGGAATAAAATAAAAATACATAACTCCTCAAAAATTTCAACTGAAATTTTGAGACACTAAATGACATTTTTTTGAACTCTTACATGAAGGATCTAACATCCAAGTGAATCACAGAGTTGAACTAATTAGTTAAATCCATTAAAAAGAACTGGTCTTAAGACCAATAAACGTTTTAATTAGTACCATTTTTGTTGACCACTCAAGTATTGTGTTATAGTCAAAGTTACTAAAAGTAGAAACTAAATAGGTAATAAACAAAATGTTCAAAAACTCAATCGTAATAAGAACATCTATTTTTTACCTGCAAATCAATTGTGCCAATTGCAATTTCATTGCGGAAATCTTATAATTATGCTTAAAATTGTCACATCGCACTAGTATAGAAAATGTTACTAACCACGGTCAAAGAATGGACTTTTATACGATTTTCGAACAATGTCTATGAGAGTCATGTACAATAGGGTCACTAAATGGTGCACGGTTTCGAACCGTGTATAAAAACTCTAATCCTATATGGTTTATTATTAAAAACCGTGTAGGATGTGTGTTTAAATGTGCATAAATTTTATACACGGTTGTAAACAGTACAACCGTGTATATGTGCATAAATTTTGAGAACAATGCTTTTTGTTTTGAACACATATTTAATGAAAATTTTGAGGAAACGTATATAATATGAAATGTATGCTTTGCGTTTCTGTATTATTGTCGGCATACAATTAATTTGCATTTGATAATTTTAGGATTGCAAAATTTAAAACTATATATTATCTTGTAAATTTAAATATAGAAATGAAGATAATATAAAATTAGTTAAATACACTACTACAGAAATGGTCATTGTACACGGCACATTGTATACGGATTTGACAATTTTATACAAAAACCGTGTGCTGTTGTAATTTTTTGGAAGCCCGAAATATCTGTGGGATCTATTACACGGATATTTATTAAAGAATCAGTGAAGAAAGCCTTGAGAGAGCTACACGGACGTTTATCAGGAATTGTAAACGGATTATTGTTTAACTAACAGTGTAGATAGCCATGAGAGAGCTACACGGGTATTTATGGTGAGAACCGTGTAGAAATATGTAAAATGCACACGGATTTTTGTTTAAATAACAGTGTAGAAACCTTTGACAGAGCTACACGGCTGTTCACATAATAATCCGTGGAGAAAGGTTATTGTAGGGTTTTGATTATCGATACACGGTTTTGCCAATTTTATACACTGCACATTGTACACGGTTTTGTTAAGTATAAATCCGTTTAGAAAAGTGTAGGGTTTTGGTATAAAAGGCCTTCTCCTTCCCCCGCCGTATAAAAGGCCTTCTCCTTCCAGCGCCGTTTTGATCAAGTAATTCAACAAACGGAAAGGTTAGAGTTTTTTCAATTCATAGGTAAATTGTAGGTTCTCCTGTATAACCTTAGGAAGAGAGAAAGACCGGTCACTTTACATATCGCTTTTGATCAACTTTGATAATCATTTCACGGTTAATAATTGGAATTTTGATTTAGGTTTATCAATTATGTCAGATCGCTTATCTATCAAGATAAGTCGCTATCTTTGGAGCTCATCTATCAAGACGAGTCTCTGGCATGTATTTTCCGTTTCTTCCTCTAATTTTCTGTTACTTATTGTTGCTTACTTACTCATCATTTTTTTTTTATTTACAGATTGTGATGAACTTTCCGATGGACAGCATGTGATGAATTTTATTTTATTTTTATTTTCACTATATTTTATTTGACACTTGACAAGAACATGTTTTTTCTTGGTTAGGTTCCAAAGAAATTGGTAAAACTAACTTTCAATAATAAAACATGTTCTTTAAATTAAATCATGTTTTGATCACTTGTTTTTGGCGGTGTATAAATGGCATGTGGCAGTGCATTGTTGTTTAATTTCTTACACAAACCCTCTTTGAATAAGATGTGGTTTGCGAAAGAATTTAAACAACAACGTAAGAACACTGCCACATGTCCATTTATGCATCGCCAAAAACAAGAGACTAAAACATAATTTAATTTTCAGAAAATGTTTTGTTAGGTGAAAGTTAGTCTGACTAATTTCTTTGGAACCTAACCAAGATAAAGCATGCTCTTGTAAGGTGTTAAATAAAATATGAATTTATGCATATTAGTAATGTTTTATTAGTGAATTTAGTAATGTTCTTGTAATGTTTTATTAGTGAATTTAGTAATTTTTGTGAATTATAGTAATGTTCTTGTAAGCATTTTCTTGTAATGTTTTATTAGTGAATTTAGTAATTTTTGTGCTGTAATAGTAAATAAGGAGTTGAATTTATGAATTTTGTAATGCTAAATATGAATTTATGAATTTTGTAATGCTAAGTATAATTTTTGTGCTGTAATTGGAAAACTGGATGACAAAATTATCTGAAAAACTGGAGGGTAATCTCAATACTGAACAGATCTGGCTAGCAAAACTGGAGGCTAGCCCAGAAAAAAAAAATCTAAAAAAATATATAGGGCAATCATACACGGATATTTACCTAAAAACCGTGTACAAACGGTAATTGTAGAAATATGCGAAATTCACACGGCTGTTTGTTTAAACAGCAGTGTAGAAATCTTTGACAGAGCTACACGGCTGTTTACATAATAATCCGTGGAGAAAGTTATTCTAGGGTTTTGATTATCGATACACGGTTTTGCCAATTTTATACACTGCATATTGTACACGGTTTTATTAAGTATAAATCCGTGTAGAAAAAAGTGTAGGGTTTTGGTATAAAAGGCCTTCTCCTTCCAGCGCTGTTTTGATCAATTAATAATCGCTCTCTCTCTCTATACAAATTGGTCTGATTTCTGCGCACAAGGAGCCCGGATCTGAGATCTTTGAAGTTAATTTGTATTTCTCCTCTCTATCTTGCTAAGGTTAGTCGTGTATATATTTATCTTTTCTTACTCTAATTTTCTGTTACTTGTTATTGCTTATTTAGGTCAATTAGTAATTAATGCATGCATGCTTGATTTGTTGAGATAATGTAAATAATTAGTATATTAAATAGAGTGATGCATGTATAATTGTGCTTTTTCTAATAATAGAGTAATGCATGTATAATCAACTAATGCATGTATAATAGAGTAATGCATGTATAATTGTTAGTTTAGTGATGATTAGCTTGATAATTGTGCTTGTTTAGTAATGCATGTACAAGAGAGTGATGCATGTATAATTGTGCTTGTTTCTAATAATAGAGTAATGCATGTATAATCAACTAATGCATGTATAATACTGGACTGCATGTATAATAGTTATTTTAGTGATTATTTTACTAATGCATGTATAATTGTGCTTGTTTCTGATAATGTTGTTTTTTGTAGAACCATGTCACATTCAGGTGAGCAACGATGGCTCTTCGCTTTTGGTGCCAGTAGCCAGGGTTTACAGAGGGTAATATGAAGATATACATGTTTTAATAAAGAAAGAGTTGAGTAAAAAGTTGGATGAAGGACCTTGTAAAAAAAGGGAAGAGGTGAGATGAAGGACCTTCAGAGCCGGATGAAGAGCCGAATGAAGAGTCGGGCACAATCTTGTCAAGACTGACAAGATTGTGTCCGACTCTTCATTCGACTCTTCATCCGGCTTAGAAGGTCCTTCATCCACCTCTTCCCTTTTTTTTAGAAGGTCCTTCATCCAACATTTTACTCAACTCTTTCTTTATTAAAACATGTATATCTTCATATATATTACCCTCTGTAAACCCTGGCTACTGGCACCAAAAGCGAATCTTAAGTTTATATATGAAATCACTATGGGATCGAGTCTCAGGAAGAAGGATATGTCTACCCAGTATGGATTTGTGTAATATATGCTCAATATGGATTTGTGTAATGTTTCAATTTAAATTTTGTAATACTCAATATGGATTTGTATAATTTAGTGTACATGAATTTTTAGTTTACCCTTATTAATTGACCGGTTTGTATGCCATCCACCTATTTTGTGTTTCAAATATAAAGCATGTTCTTGTAATTAAATAAAATATAGAGAATTTAGTAATTTTTTGTGCTGTAATTGTAAATAAGGAGATGAATTTATGAATTTTGTAATTGCTGAACATGGATTTGTAATGCTAACTATGAATTTTGTAATGCTAAGTATAATTTTTGTGCTGTAATTGGAAAATTGGATGTCAAATTATCTGAAAAACTGGGGGTAAACTCAATATTGAATTTTGTAGCAAACTGGCTAGCAAAACTGGAGGCTAGCCCAGAAAAAAAATTGTTAATTGAAAAATATATAGGATAACATACACGGATATTAAACTTAAAACTGTGTCCAAATAGTAATTGTCACGGATATTAGTTGAATATCCGTGTACGAAATAGCTACAAGGAAATTTTTTTTTTAAATCCGTGTAGAAAAAGACTGGCCCATAAATAAAAAAAAAACCCAAAAAATATATAGGACACGAAAACTTTAATTCTATTCATCAATGAACTATAAATTTCCATAATAATTTTTAGCATCCCTAAACAATGGGATTTGCTGCCCGAATTTGCAAAATTAAAAGATAACCTAAACGAAATTAGCTACCATTACACACGGTTCTTAAGTACAAATAGCCGTGTATGATTTGTTAGAGAGCTACACGGATTTCTTAACGAAAGATCCGTGTCAAAAGTAAATGTACACGGTTGTTTCTTGAAAATCCGTGTAGAAACGCATTCTCCTATGGGGCATAACCCGGATTTTTATAAATTTTCATAGAAGAGGCTAGCATTATAAACACGGTTCTTAAATACAAATAGCCGTGTATGATTTGTGAGAGAGCTACACGGATTTATTAACGTAAGATCCGTGTAGAAAAGTCTTTGAAGGGTTTTGGTATAAAAGGCCTTCTCCTTCCAGCGCCGTTTTTTTTTATCAAGTAATTAATACTGTCTCTCTCTGTATTGAATGCGCTGATCTGATTTCTGCAAAGGCCAGCAGCTGGTATTATCTGAGATCTTTGAAGTTTGTATTTTCTCCTCTCTATCTTTCTAAGGTTAGTGTATATATATATATATTTTCCTTTTCTTCCTCTATTTTTATGTTACTTATTTGTACTTATTTAGATCGATCATGTGTAAGTAGTGTATTGTTGTCCAATAACCGACCCCTACTGATGCTTTTAGGTCCTTGCCCGTCCATAATTAATCCAATAGGGATTAATTTTGGATAGTCCCCGTTTTGGGACTGCTCTTTGAATATTGGGTCTCATTTAGGATGTGAACACATATTAGCGGGATTTAATTAGTAATTGAGGAAAGTTCGACGGTATTTTCCCTTAATGCTCCTACGAGTATGTGGTTTTTACGCATACTTGGGGGGTTAAGGGGAAATGCTGCCGAATTTTTCTCAAATACTAATTAAATCTCGCTAATATGTGTTCACATATGGGACCTAATATTCAAAGAGTGGGTTAGGATTGTAAACCGGCCCTTTGTAAGCCTAGAATTTGGTACCAATTTACATGTTGACCATGATTAATTGAAATCATTTTTTTAATTCAATTTACAGATGGATCGAAGTTGGATGTATGAATTGCGACGTGATAGTGAAGAATATTTGGGTCGCGTTGATGAGTTCATAAAATTCGCTGAGAGGTATAGAGTGAAGATGAAGGAAGCCGACATTTTGTGTCCTTGTAGAGATTGTAAATTTTTTTTAAGATTTGGGGACTCCGAAGAAATTAGAGCTCATCTGATTTGTCGTGGATTTAAGAAAAGATATACATGTTGGTTCATGCATGGTGAGGAATTTGGGGAAAGTAGTTGTATCAATAAGAATTCTAACCGTTGCGAAGAGAGCGATGAGAATGTAGAAATTTTGGATAATTTTGAACTTGATTTCAGCGATGATGATTTGAATGTCGAAAATTTTGATAATGTTGAACTTGATTGCAACGACGATGATGAGCTGCAGACGGAAATCGATGAAAATGTAGTACACGAGTATATTGATAATCTGGAGGACATGTTACATGATGTGGAAGATGAAATTACTGATAAAAATTATGATAAATTTCAATATTTGTCTAATGAATCCAAAAAGCCGTTGTATCCCGGGTGTACCAAATTTACGAAACTGTCAGCTGTGTTGAAATTATTTAACCTGAAAGCAGAAAATGGTTGGAGCGATAAGAGTTTCACGTCCTTATTAAAGCTTTTAGGAGAAATGCTCCCGGATAACAACGAGTTACCCCGTACAATATATCAGGCGAAAAAATTGATATGTCCAGTGGGTTTGAAGATCGAAAGAATACATGCATGTCCGAATGACTGTGTATTGTACCGTAATGAGTACGAGGCCATGCATGTTTGTCCTAAGTGCGGTGTTTCTCGGTATAAACGTAAGGACCAGGGCACTACTGATTGTGACGACGGCAAAAAGGGCCGGCCTCCGGCCAAGGTGTTGTGGTATTTGCCGATAATACCGAGATTCAAACGGTTATTTGCAAATCCCAAAGATGCGAAGTTATTGCGTTGGCATGAAGAAGGGCGCAAAAAGGACGGTAAACTAAGACACCCGGCTGATTCTCCTCAGTGGAGAAATTTTGATAGACATTTCAAAGATTTTAGTTCCGAGGTAAGAAACCTCAAGATTGTGGTGAGCACAGATGGAATGAGTCCGTTTGGAAGCATGAGCAGTCGGCACAGTACTTGGCCAGTTCTGTTAGCCATCTACAATCTTCCTCCTTGGTTGTGCATGAAACGCAGGTATATAATGATGTCATTACTAATCCAAGGACCCAGACAACCCGGAAATGACATAGATGTATATCTCGTACCATTAATCGAGGACCTCCAAAAATTATGGCGTGATGGCGTCTCGGTGTGGGATGCGTACATGAAAGAGACCTTTAACTTGCGGGCCATGGTGTTTTGCACCGTAAATGATTTCCCCGCGTATGGGAACTTGTCGGGTTACACTTGTAAAGGAGCAAAAGCGTGCCCTATTTGTGAAGATGATACGCAGGTGCTGAGGTTGAAGAACTGTCAAAAGAATGTATTTATGGGGCACCGTAGGTTTCTTCCAATTAATCACCCATATCGTAAGAAGAAGAAGGCATTCAACGGGAAGGTTGAGCTTGGAGTGGCCCGTCGTCCATTAGATGGGAAGGGTGTCTTCGAGCGTGTTAAGGACCTTGATGTTGTGTTTGGAAAGTGTGCCACAAAACCGCCGAAGAATATTTGGAAAAAGAAGTCCATATTTTGGGCCCTACCTTACTGGGAATATTTAGAAGTGAGACATTGCATAGATGTCATGCATGTTGAAAAAAATGTCTGCGACAGTTTGACTGGTTTATTATTGAACATTCCGGGGAAGACTAAAGATGGTATCAAAGTTCAAAAAGACATGGTAGAAATGGGAATACGACCCGAGCTTGCACCGCAGGAGAAAGGGAAGCGCACATACCTACCCCCCGCAATGTGCACGATGTCGAAGAAAGAGAAAACAAGCTTTTGTGAATGCCTCCGTAGTATTAAGGTCCCATCAGGGTATTCTTCGAATATTAAGAAGCTGGTGTCGATGAAGGACCTAAAACTGGTCGGTCTGAAATCTCACGACTGTCATGTTTTATTGACACATATGATTCCTGTTGCAATTCGGGGGGTTTTACCAAAGCCCGTTCGTCAAACCATTACGAAGCTTTGTTTTTTCTTCAATACAATAAATTCCAAAGTGATAGACCCTCTAATACTGGACTCTTTGGAGGTGGAAGTCGTCGCTACTCTTTGCCAACTTGAGATGTATTTTCCGCCATCTTTTTTCGATGTTATGGTTCACCTTGTTGTTCATCTAGTGAGAGAAATCAAGATCTGTGGTCCTGTGTTCATGCGGTATATGTATCCATTCGAGAGATACATGGGAATTTTGAAAAAATACGTAAGGAACCGACATCGACCCGAAGGTAGCATTGTAGAAGGATATTCCACAGAAGAGGTGATTGATTTTTGCACCAACTACATGACCGGTGTCTGTCCTATTGGCGTTCCAAAGTCTCGATATGAGGGAAGGCTCCAGGGAGTCGGGACAATTGGGTTGAAAGCCGTAGTTGCTGATAGAGATGAACTACAGAAGTCGCATTTTTTGGTACTACAGCACATGACAGATGTTGCTCCCTATATAGATGAGCACATGGCAATCCTTCAACAAGAGTACTACACGAGAAGTCAGAAGTGGCTTACCAACGAGCATAATCGTTCATTTGTAGGATGGCTGAGAGAAAGGGTGCAGTCACACCCCGATAGGGGGCCCGTAAATGAAATTGTTCGACTGCTGGGCGAAGGACCCCGAATTATTGTTAGAACATTCCAAGGATACGAAATTAACGGATATACATTTTACACTAAAACCCAAAGTGATAAGAGCACGATGCAAAATAGTGGGGTGACGTTGGTGGCGACGTCTCAAGAATTCAGTAGATCCGGAGATTCCCGGCCGATTTTTGCATCAAAGTCGTATTATGGCGTTATTGAGGAAATTTGGGAGCTCATTTACAGTCCTGACCTCAGCATTCCCTTGTTTCGGTGTCAATGGGTCGAAGACGGGGGTGTTAAAGCTGATAACGACGGGTTCACACTCGTTGATTTTAATAAAGTTGGGTATGTTGATGATCCGTTTATACTCGCCAAGCAAGCAACCCAAGTCTTTTATGTCACTGACCCGAGTGATAATAGGTGGAGCATCGTCCTATCTGGGAAAAGAAGAATTGTTGGGGTACAAAACGTCGTCGACGAAGAAGAGTATGACCAGTTCGACGAAATACCTCCATTTTGTACCGACGTGCAAACTGAGGTAGCCTCAATTGAAGAACAAGACGAAGCAAACTATTTGCGATCCGACCACAATGAAGGAATATGGGCCGAATGTAATGTGAAATCAGTGGAAAAAAAGAGAAAAAGGAAAAAAAAAGAGAGATGTATAATATTTATTTTGTTTAGAAAATAACTTTTTAATTATCTTGTTTGGAAACAACTTTTAAATAATATTCTAGTTAAAATATTTCTATTTCAAAACAACATAAAGGTTTTTACATATTAGTTCACATATTAAATATTAGTAAAATAATATTTCCAGTTAATATATTTCTATTAGGATTTGAAAATTAGTTGAAATATTACATTTCAGTAAAAAAATACTGGCGTTTCAAACATTTCGAGTTGAAATAATACGTAAACTTATTTATTGTCACTAACAAATAATATAAAAAATAACAAGTTCAACCACGCAATGTTGTCAACTACTTCACACACGGCCTTTTATTTAATAATACGTGAGGAGAATAGTAACATACACGGATTATTAACTAAAATCCACACAAAATGAGGAGAGCTACACGGCTTTTTAATGAAGGTCCGTGTATAAAGGTAATCACACACGGATGTTAGAGTAAACGTCCGTGTGTAAAGAGTTTAGGGTTTCATGGGGATGGGAGCTACACGGATTGTTAAAGGTAAAATCCGTGTAGATTAATGGAAAAATTTGGTATAAAAGGCAATCTCCTCCCGGCGCCGTTTTGATCAAGTAATTCTGATCAAAAGAAATTAAGAATTACTTGGAAAATAACTTTGTGCTATTCAGATATGGGAAATCGCAATCCTCCAAAAAATCAGTGTATAATCCGACCATGTGGACGAGGTGATAAATGTCCTAACTGCGGGAAGAATGGTCTCAAGACTCACATAATTCAGTGGGAGGATGTACCCCCGCCACCTGTGGTGGAAGTCTCTTCTCATTCAGAATCCGAATCCGATCCTGAGTCTTATGAAGGTGATTCGGATTCGGGTCCTGATGATCCTTACGGTCCACACGGTCAGTTTGATGATCCCAAAGTTTGGTTAAGGTTGAGAAGAAGCAAGAGAGTATGGGAAAATGTAAACAAGAAAGGAGGCAAGCGAGCAAGATATTTCCCTGAAAAGAGAAAAAGGGGAGGCAATTAGTGAGAAAGAATAGTTTTTTAATTAGGGATAGAGACTTATATTGTTATATATTTTATGTTTTTGTTTTGGTATTAAGTGATGTATCCAGTAACTATTCCTATGTTATTAATATATGAAGTATTTTTATTTTTTATTCTCTTGAACTCTATTTTATTTAACCTTTTTTGTGCTATTCACATTTTTGAACATTTACACTTTCCAAATTTGAATTTATGATGCATGTAAATAAGTTAAACAAAGCTTGTCTTAAAAATTTATCAAACTTGGAAAAGTCCATTTGAGGACAGACAAGTATTAGTATTTGGTTTTAAATATTAGTTCAAATATCAAATATTAATAAAAAATATTTATATTTCAAACATTTCTAGGTCAAATATCAAATATTAGTTCAAAATAATACATATAATAAATCATTATAACTTCAAATAATACAAAAAATAAGAAGTAAATTCACTTAATATTTTTAATTACTTTCTGCACGGACTTTTTTTTAATAATACGTGTAGAAGGGTCTTTCTACACGGACGTTCAACGTAAAAGTCCGTGTAGCTCTCCTTCATTCTACACGGTTGTTAGGTTAATATCCGTGTAGAAAGAGGGTTACAATATAATAAATGACTTGGCTCGCGCCGCTTCGAGTCCTTTGCCAATTTCACCTATCTATTTCTCGAAGGCCGAGTACCCTCGTTGCGATTTCTCCAAATGCTCAACCTTCCTCTCCAACTCAGATTGAAGAACTTCGCCCGGGAGGCTGCATGTGCCTGTTCTGCCTTCAGAGGAGGGAGAAATCTGAGTTGGGAGAGGAAGGTCGAGCATTTGGAGAAATCGCTTGCGGTGGAGTTGTATTTCTAAAAAGAAAATGATCCCTATGAAGGTTTGGTACAGGAACTCAGTGCTCAATTGCAGGTTTTCAAATATCTCGGATGCAAGTTGCAAAGAGTTTAGGGTTTAGATCTCTAGAAGGGTGCTACACGGTCTTTTAAATAAAAGTCCGTGTAGAAAGGGTAAGAGACACGGATGTTAAAATTAAAAAGGGGAGGCAATTAGTGAGAAAGAATAGTTTTTTAATTAGGGATAGATACTTATGTTTTTTGTATATTTTATGTTTTTGTTTTGGTATTAAGTGATGATGTATCCAGTAACTATCCCTATGTTGAAATTAATATATGAAGTATTTTTATTTTTTGTGCTCTTGAACTCTATATTATTTAATTTCCAGTTACAAATTAAAACTTGAGAGTAGGTCCGATGAGCATCGGACCTACTCTGCTGACGATGGGCTTAATCACCGTCTATTTGATTTAAAAGTCGTGCAGAATCGTTTAAAAGCACGTTCGTATCTGTTTCAGTTTCCGTGCGGACATATCTTAAACTAGATCGGACGGTCATCATCGTTGAACATGAAAGTAGGTCCGGTGGTCATCGGACCTACTCCCTTCTCTTTAACTGAACATCTGTGTAGAAATGCAAAGCGAGCTACACGGACGTTTAATGAAAAGTCCGTGTCGAAAGGTATCGTACACGGATATTTAATTAAAAATCCGTGTAAAAAAGGTGAGGGAAAGTGAGGCGGGGAAAAGCCAACCTAGGCGAAAATTTTCGTAAAATTTGTTTTGAATTTTTGGGAGTCCCATCAGAGAGCTAAAGGAGGGAACTTCGGAAAAATTTGTCCACAGAGATCGAGGAGGGATAGAAGGGCTTTCATAAACTCAAAGGTGATGTAATATCTGTGGTTATATCCGACCGTCTAATCATTATGATGCACGAATATTAAAGGATCTTGTGCATCATCTAGAACCAGATCTAAACAGAAATATTATGTTACCTCAGAGAGGACGGAAAATCTACCCACCACCTCCTAAATGAAGACATCAGGACCGTTCTTCGTTTATCGGACGGTCAACAAAGCTTGATATTTACTAATCACCTAATACATGTACAACAGTACATACGAAAATAATTCAAAAAATATATTTTTATTTTTTTTACATCATATATGGCCAAATAATACTTATACATATTATTTTTATAAACTTTCATCATTGTATGTCCCTTCAAATTGTAAAAATATTTTTGGACCGTTCATTTTCAAGCGGAAAATCAACGGTCGATCTGCAACGAAATCATTCCATATATGTTTTAAAATGATCAAGGGAGAACATTGAATGTAACCAACATAAAAGTTTGGAAAATTTATTATGATAGAGGTTTGATCCAGCACGAAGTGTTTGTGGCCATACGATACTTCAATATTCAATGAACTAGATAAATGGGTAAATAAAAATAATTTCTGATCAAACTTTCACGGAAGACCATAAATGCAATGCTCTTTGATTTGAACGGTCCCGATCAATCAACGGACTAACTATTTTTGTGCGTCTTCACAATCTCACAAGGCAAGAGTTTATGTTTCATGAAACATAAACTCTTGCCTTGTGAGATTGTGAAGACGCACAAAAATAGTTAGTCCGTTGATTGATCGGGACCGTTCAAATCAAAGCTTACAGCCTTTAATCAAGTGCAGCAAATTTTGATGGAATTTTAACTTCATTTACCCATCCATCAAGCTGTATTATCAAGCTGTATTACCCAAAGTGAGTTCGATGGGCTCTATCACCGTCCGATCTATCTCAAGATCCGTGCGCACGTAGATTAAAGCTGGCGCGAAAGTTCTGGCGGGAATCAATCGTTATGTACGTATTTTTTAGGGGAGCGCGCAGCTTGGGTCCGATGCCCATCGGACTCAAAGTGGGTTCACGCCAGAACGTTCGCGCCCAGCCGCTTGGGTCCGATGCCCATCTGTTTTACGATTGATTCCCGCCAGAACTTTCGCGCCATCTTTAATCTACGTGCGTGCGGATCTTGAGATAGATCGGACGGTGATAGAGCCCATCGAACTCACTTTGGGTCCAATGGGCATCGGACACAAGCTGCTCTCGTACATAACATATTAAAAGTAGGTCATCATAATTCAAAAAAGTTTATCTGATTCGTTCGTATTTGCTTGCGATGGGTTTAATCACCGTCTATTTCCTTTAAAATTTGTGCGGAATCGTTTAAAATTCGTTCGTATCTGTTTCAGTTTCCGTGCGCGCATATCTTAAATTACATCGGACGGTCATCATCGTTGAACATGAAAGTAGGTCCGGTGGGCATCGGACCTACTCCCTTCTCTTTAACTGAACATCCGTGTAGAAATGCAAAGAGAGCTACACGGACGTTTAACTAAAAGTCCGTGTCGAAAGGTATCGTACACGGATATTTAATTAAAAATCCGTGTAAAAAGTTTTTTAATTTGCAATTCCCAGAAATTATATATTGTTAAAGCTAGCTTTTGTAATTATTTTGTAAAGTCCCCATAAATTATTTATTCTTCATATCAGGTAAGTGTTAATTTATGTTTTCAAATCAGATTATTTAGACAGCATTAAGTATTTTACTTAGAATCAACGTTTTAAATATTAAAGGTTTTTAAGTAATAACCTTTGCAGTGCTTATATATTGTTGCATGTTGTTGTTTTGTGCTGCTAATTCTTATCTATAAAAGTATTTATTTAGATAGCATGAAGTATTTAACAAAAAAAGAAACTGTGTAAAAAAAAGATTGTTGATTAAAGAACAAAATATATTACATAAAAAAGGATCCCCATACATCGTACCAAAAGAAATGATCCTCATACATGTACCACAAATTTAAAGAAAAACTACAAAATAACTACAAAGCAAACAAAAAAAAAAATTAATTAAACTATTTAGATGGTGGTGGCTGCCTTGGACGTTTAATCCAAGGGAAGAATGGTCTGGCTGCATTTTTGCCCCTACGTACGTAGGGCTTTGGTGGTGGGTGCCCCCTTGGGCTTCGCCGTGGCACACTTGAGGGGGGCCATGGCCATGTCCTCTTCACGTAGGGAGGAGGCTTTTCGAAGCCGGGAGGGACTGCGGGACCTTCGGCAGGGAGGACGAGAGGGACTTCGGGAGGGTTTGAGGGGGGCCGGGGCCGTGGCCCTGGCACATTTGGTGGTGGGTGCCCCCTTGGGCTTCGCCGTGGCACACTAGAGGGGGGCGGTGTCACGGCCATTTGAACATACCAAATCTCAATCGGGGTTTCTCAGATTATATAGAATTTTGAAGAGTCGTTTCGTCTTCTCCTTAGAAATAATAATAAAGAGGCAACTTTTCGAATTCCGTCGTGGAATTGTTCAAATTAAACAAAACTTAAATAAATAATCTGATTTTTATACTTTTATCACGGACTTTTAATTACATGTCCGTGTATAATTGTAAAAAGACACGGACGTTTAATTAAACAGCCGTGTCGAAAGGTATTCGTGCACGAGTGTCGTTCCAATGTCCGAAAAGGTATAGACACGGATGTTAAAATCAAGTCCGTGTCGCTCTCCCTCATGTTACACGGATTTTAAGTTAATATCCGTGTCGAGCGAGTCTTTCTACACGGATGTTTTATCCAAAAAGTCCGTGTAGATCTTGTACTTCCTCTCTACACGGTGTTTAGATTAGATGTCCGTGTATAAAGGTGTTCTAACACAAATGAATAAAGTGAATTGTCCGTGTAGAACTAGGGTTACAATACATATTACGCGCCTGCTCTTCCAAATTTTTCATAACTTAGCTCGCGCCTTCAATTCTTTTCCAAACATTTCGAAACTTAGCTCGAGTCCTTCTTCCCCACCTCTCCTCGATTTCGTCGCCTCTCCTGTCCAACCAACTCTCCGGACCGACAACCAACCTCTTCTTTCTCGGGGAAACGCTCAACACCTCCATTGCGAAGAAAGTTCTATTTTTTTTTGGTATTTACTGGAGGTATTTACTGAAAAAGTTCAATTTTTTTTTTTATAGAACCATGTCGATTGAGAATGAGCACGTAGATATGATGGAAGAAGGCGAGCACCAAGCTGCTGCCCAATCAGGTTCGGCCAAAAGGAAAAGAGGTCCGACGATGTGCGCGTCCACGTCCGAGGCAAAGCAACTGGACATCGAGTTCAGTAAAAATGGGTGTGCGAAGGGTCCACGGTCGGCTGAGTACAAAAATTTTGCGTGCACCACGGTGAAGCAAAAGGCAGACATCCTGGTAGAGAGATGGGATCACTTTTCGAAAGCCCAAAAGACCGAGTGGTGGAACATTGTGAAGGTGAAGTACCTAACCAGTTAACATCTTTTTTTTAATTGTACATGAACTTAAATGCAGTAATTTGGGTGTCAATGCAGGCTCAGTGGAACATCCCGGATGACATCCCGGAGGTGGTAAAGGATAAGACCTTGAAGATAATGAATGAAGCTTGGAAGCAATTCAAAAGCACGCTGAGTACGGATTGGATGGATCAAGGTAAAAACCCGGTAGGCTACTATACTTGGCTGACTCAAGCGAAGTGGGAGAAGTTTGTGGAGATGAAGAGCACGGACGAGTTCAAGGTATGTAAATTCAGCAAAATTACCTTTTTTCCTTTATCGATTTGAATTATGTTGGTAAATGGTGTCCGAAATAGGCACCCTGTTGCTGTTGTTCCAGTCATATATAAATGTGAAATGGTGTTTATTTTGAATAACTGAATTAATATGGAGTTGAAATGGTACTGTTCCACTCACAACTTGTAATTTTTTTGCTTGCTTTTTAATTGGTTTGTTTACTTTTTAATAAATGGAAAATAGTAGCTAGGCTAATTTTTTTACTTAATTTGATGTGTGAAGAAAAAAAGGGAGGAGGGCAGGAGGATCGTTGCAATGAACAAGTATCCGCACAAGTTGGGGTCGGGTGGTTACCAGGGTAAAAGGGAGGAGTGGGCTAAAATACTAGAGTTGAACAAAGACGATGACTCACCCGTGGTTAGGATAAAAAATACTAGGGCCCAAAATTGGGCGTTGGCAAGGTCCGAGTTAACCACTGACGGGAGGATAGTACTACATCCCACGTTGCGACCCGTGGCTGAGAGAATGGTAAGAGTCGTTCGTTAGAACTATGTGTAATTCAAGCGTGTTAAAAACTTTGTGTACATCACTAATTCTTTTGCGTGTCAAACTAAATTTTATATTCACAGTTGGAGGTGGAGGAGGAGGTCAATTCCGGTGCCCGGTCGGTCGAAAGGCAAGATGACTCCTTGTCCATAGCGCTCGGGAATCCAGAACACCCTGGTCGAGTAAGGGGCGTAGGTGCCTACAGGGGCTGGAAGGACGTATTCAATGGACCGAAACCTCGAAGGAAATCTCGTGCGAAAGTGAACAAAGACGAGATAGTTGCGCAGATACGCAAGGAGGTGAGCGCCGAGTACGAGGCAAGGATGGACGAGTTGGAAACAAGGTTGCGCCACGATTTTACAGCTATGGCGCAGCCAGCCGAGCAAGCACCTCCCACCCCGACGGGAGTTCAGCGAAGTAGTCAGGCATCCGGGACGTTCGGATACGATTTGGATCGTCTAAAGGTAATCACTACTTGTTCGTATTCTAAAGGCAATTACTACTTGTTGGACAATATTTCAATTTAAAAATAACTACTTGCATGAAATTGCAGGACGCCACAGCATGCGAACTCGTGCTGTGGCTCGGGAGTAAGCCTCTGATTGTTGCTAAGGGCATGGTACATCCAGCAGCCGACAAAGTGCACAATGAGCAGCTACTTCCCGGCCATGCCGCCGTACAGATTGACAATGTCGTGGAGGGATGGGGGCACGTACCTCTTCCTGTCCAAAGACCCGAGAATGGCATGCTCTATGTCGAAGATGCCCGGCTGTCATTCGTGCAATGGCCCAAGAATCATATTATTTTGGATCAGGTAATGCATAAATAGTCAAGTTATTTTGTTACATTCAAAGCACTTCCTTTTCAAATACTTGAAAAAGGTAAAAAAATTCCATACAGACAGTAGGAGATGATGGTAGTCGCACGGAGGGCGTGATGTCACCGGTACGGAGGGACGAAGCAGAAGGACCTTCCCAAACAGTTGCTGACCCTGCTGCCGGAGCAGCGGTTGCTGACCATGCTGCCAGACCAGCAGTTGCTGACCATGCTGCCGGAGCAGCAGGGTCAGCAGCTGCAGCTGGAGCAGCAGGGTCAGCAGCTGCTGCTCCGGCAGCAGGGTCAGCAGCTGCTGCTCCGGCAGCAGGGTCAGCAGCTGATGCCCAACCAGCAGGCCATGACCCTCCTGCCCAAACATCAGAACCTGACCCTACGGCCGGACCAGTAGTTGCTGACCCTACTGCCGGACCAGCAGGCCATGACCCTCCTGTCCAACCAGCAGGACCTCCACCTCGTCTGCTCACCGAGGAAGAATACAAGCTCCTTCCCGGAAAGGATTTGCGGGATCTCCACGACCGCTTGATGGCGGCACCCAAGGACATGACGGAAGTCGTCATACCTGTCCCTCCGGGGATATTTCTACACGAAGGCTCGGTTGTACTGCTGCCGTTCACCGACTTCAAGGACTTTCTACATGCCTCGGGGTCCGATAGATGGCTCTCCGTGGGGCACATCACCATTTTCCTCATGTTAGTGACCAAAAATTGTTTATATCATGTGTATAGCACTGAAGAATATATTCTAATGTCATATGATAATTTTTCAGGAGGCTAATGAATACTACTCATTGCAAGAGCAAACAGAACTTGTGTGCTTTTCTGGACCCCAGCGTACTTAGTTGGTCGAACGTGGAAAATGCTCCGGAGGTGGCTATGGATTACCTGTGTGGCGCGATGCTCCAAGCTACTAAGGCGAAGAAGAGATTTCTTCTCTTGCCATACCACCAGATGTTAGTTCTAACCTTGTGATTAAATATATAAATAATTGAAATCACACCATCAAGTCAAGCAAACACGTGTCTCACTATTATATATGCCAAAATATTGTACTGTATGCTAAGATCCTATAATTCTTCTCCTCCCACAGGGGACACTGGTGTTTGATCATCATTGTGCCTTGCCTGAGTGCGGTTTACGTCGTGGATTCTTTGCAGCCCACAGAAAAGATCCCATTTGGCACGTGCAAATCAATCTTCCCGTATGTGCAAAAGTAAGCAATAATCTTTCACTATGTTTGATTTATTCCCAATTATAACAAATTGTGGAATTGCTAATTAGAGTCACTCCATTTTGTAAGGGCTTTTGCTGCATACGTTACAAAAGGAGGATTGTGCAGCAAGGACAAGAAAATGGGAAAAAGGTTGACTTGGAGGTGGTGGCCGGTGAGCACAACACAATTCTATAATTTCATATTTTGTTCAAAAAATTATTGTCATTCTAACATAGGCCGCTAAATGTAAATTGTAGAGCCCGCAACAGAAGGCGGGTTGGGAATGCGGATATTACATGATGATTTCCATGTTTCTCTTTGTCGAAAAAATGCAATTCACATTTCCAAATGTGGTATGTAATTCATATTAATTGTGCCTATATAATAGCAATTGATATTTTCATATTATGCTTACTTATAATTCTCATTTCATTAAATTAGCAATTGATATTTGCGACTGTCTTGCATCTACCTTTTCTTGTTAGTAACTAATATCAAATTATAATTGTAGAAACCATCAAAGCAAGCTGTGTACTCCAAGGAGCAAATCGACAATATAAGATGTAGCTGGGGAAGATGGTTTCTATATCAATATTGTAATGCTGAACATGGATTTGGATAACAATTTAGTGTATATATGAATTTAGCAAGCATAATTTAATGTCAAATTATCTGGAAAACTGGCTAGCAAAACAGAATGGTATATGAATTTTGTAGGAAAACTGGCTAGCAAATTAAACTGGAGGCTAGCCCAGAAATGAAAAAAATCAAGAAAAAAGAATGGGACAATTCTACACGGATATTAAACGAAAGCCCGTGTGAACGTCCGTGTAAAACACAGTAATTCCACACCGTTGTTAAACAAACAACCGTGTAGAAATGAGTACAGATATTCTTTTATACAGTCCGTGTATGATAATTAAGAATGCTTCACGGATATGAAGTTAAAAGTCCGTGTGGAAAACAATACTTGACACCGTTATTTAACAAAAACCCGTGTAGATCGTTTTCGGTGTCTACACTGATTATTTTATATTTGTCCGTGTACGATAGTTATGACAGGACACGGATATGAAATTAAATGTCCGTGTAGCTAGAGTAATTCGACACGGTTGTTCTGACTAATGTCCGTGTAGAACGAGTTCGGAGATACAAGGATTATTTTATTTTTTATTGATTTGCTAAGAGAGGGACACGGATATACAATTAAATGTCCGTGTAGATAAAGTAACCGACACGGACATTTAGTTGCATTGTCCGTGAATAAAGAGTAGTCGTACACGGTCGTTTACGTAATATCCGTTTTGCTCGGTTATATGGAGAGCGCCACAGGCAGGTGTATGTTCACGGCTGTTTATTTGGTAATCCGTGTAGAAAGCGTTAGATATACACGGGTAAATATCCGTGTCTATAGAGGGTACCTTTTATACACCCTCAACTCATACACGGCAGGGAAATCCGTGTTGCTCTTCCGGTAATGTCCGTCTGCAATCTCTTTTTCTGTAGTAGTGATAATACAAATTTGATAAAATTACGGATGCATCAAAAAGTACTTTTTATAATTTCAAATATAAAAATGCTCCAATATTGATAACACTTCACACGTGTATCAAATACGCACAAGTTGGTCGCTATCATTCAATCATATCAGCGGTATCGTTTAACACCTTACATTTTTTTCCTGTTTTTATTCTAACGATGCTATGTAACTTTTAGCTCAAATTGTATTTTTTATTTATTTTAGTTTTATAAATCTTGTGAGCGAAGGATTCAAGAATTGAGTGACATGTGACTTATTTTGGTTGTCTTTGCTTAAAATTGTCAATTGTCAATTATTTTCTTGTTGTAAGGAAGGAGGCCGGTTTATGGAAATGCTTCAAATAAAAAAGCTGTATTATTTTATTGAACTGATGTCATTTTTCACACAGTTTGATATCAAATTCAAAACGACATATCTGAGGTTTTTTCTAAATCAAACAAAATAGAATATTTTTTTAACTAAATTAATAAAATTTCAACTAAATAAATAATGCATCTCAACTATAAAAACTTGACATACATAGAATAATAAAAATTATCACGAAAAATTTCGTAGCTAGTAAAATATAAAAAACTTTGAAATTAATAGATAAATGATGATATATGCTATGCTAGGAAGTAGGATGTCAATTGCACTTTAAGACAATAATATATAGACAATAAATTGGACAACACAATATAAATTAATCCGCATCCATCCTGAATCTGTTTATTAAAAAATAAAAAATGTAAATATTAATTTATACTATAATAAAATAAACATATCATTTTATAATTATATTTTCTCTATATATATCTAGACATAATTTTAAAATTTAATGAACTTATTTTCAATAGTTTGACAATCATAATATTATTAATCAATGTATAAGTTTATTATCTATGATGTTTTGTAGGATTTTACATGAGATTATCTAAAAGTTTACTTCTTTTTTTTCTAAGATGAATTCCAAAAGTTTGATCACCAAAAGGTAAAAAGTTGTTCGGCTATCCACATAGTAAAAATATAATGGAGAGTTCTCCATACATAATAGGTATAAAAATAAAGTAAATTCAACTATCCAAAATACCCTCATCCAATATTGTTTTCTCCAAAATCTTATAGTATACTTCAAATTTTGTATAATATTTTATTTAGTTTCTATGTGATTATTATATATATTTTGTATATAAAAGACTCCAAAACTGACGGTTAGCCAAATATTTTTACTATTAAAAACAATAAGTATACAACATTTTTATAGCGCATTTTGTCATCAAAAGTTTGCTTGGTACGTAAATTATCTCATGCCAAATAGATGAACTCAAAACCTAAAAAAATGACAATCTCATTTTTGAGGGTGCTTTTGAATGAGACTGCCCCGACTTTACCCTATCATCTTTCTGAGTAAAAATAAGGGTCAAGCCCTCATTTGATTAACAGAAAGGAATTACAAGGAGTTACAAGAAGTTTGTAACAAAAAGAAAAAGGTGAAGTTAGCTCAAAACATTTGAGCCTAAGAGACTAAAATTGAGGAAATAAGGATATTAAAATTTAACCGAAACTAAGTAAAAGAGAAGGAAAAAGAAACATGCTAAAAAACAAAAGATACTAAGAAATGCAAAAGACATCCGTAGCAGTGTGCTGGCCTACTTGCTGCTTGTTTCCTCTGATTGATTTCCTGTACCAGTAGTTCACACCTTGTTCCCCCATTGGTACCAACCTCTGATTTTTTTAGTGCTGTACCCTATCATCTTCCCTAATTTAACAAAATGATCTTGCAAAGAACATGTCCAATAAATTTTTGTTCTGATCCCTATCAAAACCGATACCAATTTTACCCTCTCCGTTTTTATCTCTTTAATTTTCTCCTTATTCCGAGCATACCAGAAATAACCCATTTATACCAGCAGTTATTTTAGGAAAGATGGTCAGCAGTCATTTATTTTTATAATTCTATATATGATATATTTGTTTATTAAGTGGTGAATAAATCAAATAATCAATTCAATACAATCAAAATATTAACCTCCTCTTCACCTAAACTACACTACAACAAATGCAAACCATGTCACCCCCACGCTTGGTCTCGTCAGTTTAAATGCCTGAGAAAAAGACAGAGTTGAAGGAGGCTGGTGCTGTTCTAAGAAGTAATAAGGAGGAGCTGCATCCCAATTCATCTCTTGACGTGAAACCGCACGAAAGCACCTGCGCGTGCGTGTGTGGTGTGTGTGTGCATGTATTTGTGTCCTGCATATTGAAAATAAGGTAATTTATTGTATTTCATGTATAATTAATGATGAAATTATATTTCAGTTGTATTATTCATCAAATGATTTTTAACTAATGATGATCTATATTAAAAGAATCTTGAATTGAATTTCAAATTATACTTGTGCTATAGATTATGTGATAAGAACAAAATATTTTGTATCGGCAAGACAACTACAAACTTATAATTCATGTCAAAGCTAATATATATTACCATTAAAAAATAATTCTTTGTCCCGCTCATATATATGGGATGGCACTAATTAGGTAAGAAACAGTATTAGAATGTAAAAATGTTGAACCAAAAGAGCATAAAATAGCTCGCATGTTAACATATTTCTCTAATTCTTAGTAACAACTTAGTAATGATGCATATTGAGTGCTTTTGATAATTTATAAATTGGTGACAGATAGCTATCAAATTTTAATTTCCAAGCTAATTTAGAAAAGAAAGTTAACAGCAAAGTCGAAATATATACAGATTAAAAATAAGAATAGTTAACAGAGTTCAAATATGCAAGACTAAAAAATAAGTAAAAAATGATGCTTTCTCTAACAAAAAAAAAGAGTAAGATGATGGAGAAAATTGAAATCGTCCCTTCTCAATTTTCCTCAAAAGCATGGATGGCTGATTTTGGCAATTTTGGAAGCCAATTTTTATATATATTATATTACTTTAAAAAAATGTATAGTTTTTTTTTTAATATGAGCACCAAAGAACTGCGGACTTCGTGCAATGAACGAGCCCCGTCTCACTATAGAGAGGTCGCAAGTTCAATTCCCGAGAATCTAAATAATGTTGGGGTTTATCAGGACCCTTTAATTAATCAAAAAAAGAAAATAGGAACACCAAAAATAATATATGTACAAGAAAAATCTTTTTTATGAAAACTAATATATCTATATTTTCTTTATAAATAAAGTTGCTTTAGCGCACAAAGTTCTGGAGTTGGCTCATATGAGAAGTGTCTTTCTTAGAAGCCCGGCATTAGCAATCAAGTAGGTAGGTAGTTTAGTGTCTCAGATCTTTTCCCAAAACATAACTTTTGTAACAATTTCTAGAGATATGAAAACTGAACCCACAAATGAGATGGCTTGTTAAAGATAAAGTTTTAAGCCGAACAAATTACCAGAAAAGGATTTCACATGTTGTTGTATGTGTAAGCATGAGGCATTCTAATAACAATCTTACTTAATTTAGCTCAGTAGTGTATCTAATGGCTAACACTAGTTTTATTTCAAATTGTAAGAGGGTGACGACAACACCTCTGCATTCGAGGCCTCGAAGAGGTACCAGATCCTAATGCACGATGAGGAGCTAGCTGTGCCAATTATTGCATGTCTCAATTTTCATTTTAATAATGTAGATGCATTTATTCAGACGGCTCATCAGGCACTTGAGTCCATCTTTTGACATCTGCTTGTTTTTGTATATATATATATATATATTGAAATTTGTTCATATTTTTTTCCTAGTTCATTTAATGTAAGTAAAATTAAATTAACACTATGTGACACTATTGAAGGGTAAATTGAGTTTGTATTCACATAATTTGAGTACTATTAAAATCTATTTTTTTTTTCTTTTACCTCTATATTGTATGGTATATTGGGTTATTTGTTTCTCAATATTCACAAATCCCACAAAGTACAAAATATAATTAAGGTTGGTTGTGATAAGTTTGCACTTTACACATCCAAATGATGCTAGAGTTAACAAAAAAAAAATAATTCTAACTACGTACTGTTCTTTTGACCTCTTCCTAATGTAATTAACACTAGAAGTAGAAACCATGAAGAGTATATATGTGTTGTGTGGAGAGAGAGAAAGAGAGTTGTGCTATGCAGTATATATTGGCAGCCACTGTCAATCTTTTAAAATGAAAAAAAGAGAGAGTGAAAGTGTGTTCTGGTGTTTTGTACTTTTGTAAAGTGAAATTACATCGAGACAAATTTTTTTTCTTTTAATCACAATATTAGGAATTCAAACAGTCATTTTGAACCAGTCATGTATATGGGATGACGCTAGTTAGGCAAAACACAATTAAAAGAATTTAATATATATTACAATTAAAAAAAGTTAAAACTGCTATTCTCCCACTCATATATATGGGATGATGCTAGTTAATTAGGTAAGAAATACAATTAGAATGTAAACCTGTTGAACGCAAAGGGCATAAATTTAGCTCGCATGTTGTCAAAATACTTTAAAACTTTTGTAAAACTCCACACCTCTGGTGTCTGATCAATGAAACTTGGAGGCTTGACCTCCACTTTTCTTTCAAAAAAAATTTAGCTCGCATGTTAACAGATTTCCCTCATTATTAGTTACAGGTAGCTAGTAATTATGCATCTTGAGTGCTTTTGATAAATTGGTGACAAATAGCTATCAAATTTTAAATATATAGCAAGCTACATTAAAAGAATAGTGAACATCAAAGTCGAAATATACAAACTACAAATAAGAATAGTTATTAACAGCAAAGTTGAAATACTCAGACTAAAAATAAGAATAAAATTAATGATGGTTTCTCTAACAAAAATAAATGAGTAAGATGATGGAGAAAACTGAAGTTGTTCCTTCTCTATTTATCTCAAAAGCATGGATGGCTGACATAGGCAATTTTGAAAGGATTTGGTAACATTTAGAATGATTTTTTGGAAGCCAATTTTTTTATTAATATTTAATAATTAAAAAAAAGTATTGTGCTTTTGAATATGAACACCATAGAGAATATGGTGGCAGTTAATCTAGCACACATGCCTTTCCCCAAACACACACACAAATGTTGTTTCCATTTCTTCTCCTACTTTGGTGCTTCATAGCACACTTGATGCTTTTCACAAGATGGTTTTGCTAATATAAAAGTGTCTGGCGGGGCACTAATGTTACTCATCATTATCCTGTTCTAGCTTTTCACAAGATGGCTTTGCTAATTGATTGCAGAGGGAAGGTGAGGGCCAGGGCACAGAAGTTACTCATCACTACACTTTATGTGATATTATATATGTACGCCACTTAAATTCATGCGTTTAGTTCTCTTTGGAGCAAAGGCTGGGAGTGAAGAATCATGCTGTCGTGCGGCTCTACTCGGACACCACGGTGCTTAAGTTCACAATGCTCAAGCTCTTGAAAGTTGCTTCTCTCTAGGAGCACCAACCATGAATGACTAATCTGGCGACGATACAACTCTATGAAGGTCATTCACCTTTTCTAACTGCCAATTGTTTATATTGCATTCTTTTGTTTGGTGTTCATACAGTTTCTAAATAGCACCAAACATTCAATTTTATTTGCACATTAAACCTGAAGGTCTAAAAATTCCAACTAATTACACCCAAATTATTGTTTAGTATCTGCAACTAGCTTCCTATTTGTTAGATCGTTTTATTGGAAAAGGTGTGCTCTGTAAAGGTTTGACAAAGGTGTCCATTACTTTATTGAGAACTTTTTTACATTGGTTTAAATTAATTTTACAGTAAACATAAACTGAGAATATTTTTACATTGGTTTAAATTATATATCTCTCCGTTTTTGTTCACATATTCTGTAAGAATAAAAATACAATGAATATGTTAATGTCTGGTAGAGTCGGTCTCTTGTCCTGTCAATTGCACAAAATAATTCCGACAGTGATTAAAAACACGAGCAATAATTAATGCATAATTGGAAGACTAATAAATAGATAAATAGAAGGGTGAAAAACAAAAAGCTACAAAATAAACAGATGTAGGATAGATCTGATCAAAACTTGATTATAGTTAAAAGTATCAAGAATATATACTTAATTACTAACTTGAATTGCTTTCTTCTAAATAGGGTTTCAAGAGAAGTCCTAAATCAACCGACTTTGAAGTCACACAATTCTCTTAGCCCAGAGCTTTCCAGAGGAACGCTGAGCGTTTGGCCTACCATTTTCTCTGATATTGTAATGATCGATGCAAGGAATTTTTGTTGATGACATTTATCTAAATTTTTGGAGCGATATGCTTAAGCACTGTTTTATTTTTGAGACAGCTATTACACTTGAATTTCCAATTTGAGCTATATATTGTTTCCATTTTTTCTTTGTTAATGTAGTGTTGGGTGATGCAATTTCTAACTGCGTGGGGGTCATTATTCAAGTGTCCTCTTCACATCAGAATGCATTGGACATTTTCCATATTGCTATGGAGCTAGCATAAATGACAATAGCATTTCTCATAATTGTGCCCCGAAACGAAAAAGTGGGTTGTTTATTTATGTTTCATTGATGTATACATCCACATATAAGGCTCATCAGGCTGCTTTTGATGCTTGATACATGCGTGTAATATTATTAGTTTATATATTTTTTCTTTTTTTTTGGGTTCATATTTAACTTATTTCAACCAACAGTTTATTGCATTGTTGAAGGGTACAATTGAGTTTATAGATTATATATGAGCAGCGGGCAAGTGCTTGCTTGGTAGGCCAAAAGTCCAGTTAACCGGGCGGGGCACTAGACGAAAGGGGGCACACTTAGCAAGCCAAATTTTCCCCGCGGAGCTTTCTTAATAGTCAAAATAAAATTTTCTCTATTTTGTATGTCTAACTCATTTGAAAATTCAGATCTATGTACAAAACTCAATTACAGGTCGAGTCTAATATTTTACCAGTAAGAGGCTGCATTATATAAAGGTCCATCAATTAAGTGTTGCAGGAAGAAAATCTGCTACAAGAATTCTCATACTATTTGAACAAAAAGCTAGTAATAAACAAACTACATCTATTAATAAAGGAGCTAAGAGTGAATAATATTTTGTTTCATTAAGATAAGCAATTGCACGAAGATAAGCAATATATATAAAGAAAAAAGAAAGAAAAACAGTTTTGTTTGCTTGACTATGCACATTATACAGTTAATATATGTAATGCTAATTGTTTCATATATGACGTACCTTCACTCTTTTCAGAACATAAACTTCAAAAGAATCCTTGCTGCTTTCTTGGGAGTGCATTTTGTTATTTTTTTCATCGGATGCTCCTAATTAGTCTTACAATAAGAAACCCTGATAAATGGAATTGATTACTTGTAACATCCTAATTTAAGAATATATGAAAATTTTAGTTGACTAGAAGTAAAGTATGTTTAAAATAACAATTTGGATTTTTAAATAATTATAGATGTTAATTAACTTAACTGTACTTGTATTATTTTTTCTAGCTTGGAGTAATTTGAAAAGTTATTGTAACGTCATATTAGTTGTATTATTTTAAAGTGAGGGGGGGGGGGGGGGGGGGCGGGGGTTTAGTGTAAATTTTCTAACAAATGAATAAGATGAAATATTAAAATGTTAAAATTATGAATGTTGGGAGGGACACATGTCATTACTAGAACTATCAATTATCCCAACTTTACCAACCGGACTCCACCTAACCCCCACTTATTCTCTTTCTTTTCTCATTTTGCTTCTTCCCCGAGCTTACTCATTTTTGTCTCCTTTTTGATTGATCTATTCACATAATTATTTCTCTCTTCCTCTTCTTAATCGGATTCAACAAGAAAATAAATGATATCTCTAAAGATACCAAGTGCATGTTGCCTTTTCACTAGTAATCCTTGCTACTCTTATCACTCAAACCTCTTCCCTTGCTGGAGGCTAACAAGAATATGAAAATCAAAGTCGAGATGACAAGGGTTGAGGTGATGGTGTTGGCGACCTTGCAATAGGGACATCGAAGGAGAGGATAGAAGCCTGCTGGCTTGCTTTGCTTCTTAATTGCGTTCTTATGGCAGCTAACAAGCAAGTCTATTGGTGAATTTGGTACTTCAATTTCTCTGTTCTTACTAGTCTAACTTGAGTTCCTTTCCTTCTTAATTAATTGGCACTGGACCATTTCTAGTTAAATTGATGTTCATAAAATAGTAATAACCATCCGAGCCATCTGATAATGATCCTCTTATAGTTCCTAACTTGGTTACAAGGTCTTGTAAATAAATACATATGGAGTCTTTCTAAATTAATTGAAACCATTAAGAAATTAGAATTTAGTTAAGTTATAATTGGATTGGGAGCATTTGAATTAATCTGTGGGTTATAGTGGAAATATGCATTGTATTTCTTAGTTGAATCAAATGGATGCATGAGCATATATTTCTAGAACAATTTTCGAAACTTAAATGTGATATGATTTTGAAAATAAGGGTATATGATAAAATATTATTGTAGCGTGAATTGTGTTGAAATGTAAGGAACCTAGAAGTAACACTCCCAAACTATGTTTAAGTGTAGGCTACATAAATGATTATGTGAATATGTTTCAAATTAATTCCTACATCTAGTCCGTAAAATGTATGTGACGAGTTATTGATTTATGCTCGTAATTTCTAAGACTTAGGCATGCTTCGACAAATTTGAATCAAACAGACAACCTACTTAACATGCCTGCAGAATGATGAACTTGACCTCGAGCCACGTCGTGCCCAACATTGCTAAGGTGCGGGTTTCGAGTTATTCTCAGATTCCTCTAACTTATTTTATTGTTGTTGTTTGCTTGTCAATTCCCTTGCTTGTTGCTGTTGCTTGGTTGTTTGTTTAGTTGCTAATTGGTTGTATTGTTGATGCTTGCTTGGTTGCTTGCTTCGTTGCTTGATTGGTAATTAGTTGTAGTTTAAGTTCTTGAATGTTCTTTTGAAGTGCATAGCATGAATGCGTGAGTTGTCATAAGGAGCATGCACATATATTCTAGAATTGAATTGTGACAAAACTTGAAGAGTTTAGTGGCAAAATAAGATTGTAGTATATGCTAGTGTTATATTTTAGAATAAAGCATGAAGATGCATGATCTATATTTTTATATCAAAAATCTGAAAATGAAGTATGATGTTCAAATTTAGAATTTGGTTTTGAATATGACATGATTTGCATCAAGTGTTTGAGTTGCATTGCATATGCATAGATGATATAGAACATGAGTTGAACTAGAACTTTTGCATGTTATACTTGCATGCATGATACATAGCATGATATGAACTATTTACTTACATTAAATGAACCTTCAATACAAATGTGAATATGACTTGCATTCATAGAACACATTGATTTGCTTGTATATGGAATGTCTTGTATTTACTTTGATGGGAATTGAAGAATGAAATCCGAGGGTCATGTAGGCGCCATATTCGGGTAGCGCATAGCGAGAGCTGTGTAGGCGCCATATTCGGATAGCGCATGACCGGATTTATACTTGGTGCAAGAACTTGTAACGCATGATAAACAAAGGAAAATATTTGAGAATTGCTCTACTTGAACAATAGTGTGACTGTTGAATTTATTTAGTTTTTCCTCTTGACTTGATTATGGTGTTACTTTTTATAATTGTGTTCAATAGCTAATTGATCCATGAGCTTTTAGATTGCATAATTGACTTCTTTCTTAAATTTCTTATTTGCATCACATGCGAGTATATAGAAGACATGAGTTGAACCATGCTGGTAGTTGATATGCATGGCATGTATATATAAATATTTTCTAAAACTGGTGCATGACATAATAGGAAGCAATTTGGCCGAAATAGGAGTTCGATGTAGATGAATCATTTGCGCGATATGAATGCATAGCTTTTTTTTCATGAACATATGACATGAATGCATTAGGTTGCACATGAGGCATGAACATAATATCTGAAATTAAAGTATGGTTGATTTTAAAGCATTTGATTAAAACATGAGTATTCCATAAAGTAAAGTTCTATTATTTTCATTGATTGATTATAGTTGAAGCTAGTTTATTGGAATCTTATATTATTATTGTAGTCTATATTTTGGTGCTCGGTGCTGTTTTAGTTTCAGTTGGTCGGATATGGGGATAACTCAACTGGAACTAAATACCGCACTGAAAGATTTTCAATCTCTCATCTTTCCACTTTGTGGGTTCCAGGTACAAAACACAAGATAAGGAAATACGATTTCAAACTTGAAGACTGTGGGACTTGCAACGAAAAAAAAAAGTAAGTTTGTCATTGGTAATGTATATGTATTTATGTGATTTTGTAAAATGATAGAAATCGCCTTACGCTGATGAGCGCGGCGGGTTGTCGGCCCCGTTGTCGGGGTGTGACATTACTAGCTACAAGAATTATTAATTGAATATGATAGAATTTTGGGCATCACTCAAATTCATTAAATAAATGTTCAACAAGCTGAACTGATCACCCTAGCAGACCGAAGGTTATAAAAACGGCCCATATCAATGCACTGCACGTGGCAAAATCCCCTCATGCCACATCTTCTATAGGTACACATTTGCACAATCCAACTTATTTAGCGGGGTCGGGTCTAAGCCCGTTAATTATCATCTTTCCTACTAAAACAGTGTTGTAACTTGTAAATCACTGTATCAATCTCAGTTTTTGCATTTAGCATCTCAGTCTATGCTCTCCTTCCTTGAAAAGACCTTCAAGATAAATATTATAGGTACGTGTATTTGGTACACAACCACACCTTCGCATCTCAGCTAACAATCTAATGGCACGACCCACTTGTCGGTTTTCACATAAACCCTTGATTAATGCGCTCTATATGTCACAGTATTGGGCTAGCAATATTTATGATCCATTTTCATGGTCATCTTAAGTAAAATCATACACCTCATCAAACAAATTGCTCTTGCAAAATGCATTCACCACATGTGTATGTATGTTCTCACAAATGCTTAGACCTTGAATTAATACATTATAGACAATTACATTTGGGGTGCATCTCTCCTGTGCTATCAATCCACATGTGGATAGCATCATTTAATTGCCTTTTTTTTCTCCATAAAACCCTTAATTAATGATGTATAGGTATGAGCATTCGGGCGTAATCCCCTGACCAACATTTGACCTAAAATTGAATTCCATTTTAAAATGGGTGTTATAACGCCGGGTGTCATGGAACGGTTATACTTGCCTGGCGTTATGACGGCTGGCTATGTGTTAATTGGCTGTTATAACGGCTCTGAAGCGGGAAGAGATTTCAAATTTGGAACACTGCTAGAAGAGTTGTCACGGCAATGCTAATTTGTGCATGACCTGGCATTGCTGCATTACAAATTTTCATGTAATTTTACCAATCTTCGAGTTAATTTGTGTGAAAAAAATTATAAGAGAGGTACTATTTCAAAAAAATTATTCCATTGTGTTTATTCTGATGTATATGTTGTTGTATTTTTTTTCGTGGCATGAAAGGAACCTAACTATTTTTTAATCATATATTTAGTGCGGTTTTGAAATGTATCCCAGTGCTGCATAGTTGGTCACACAGTCTCTGTTATCCATCATAAGAAACCGCAAACCACATGATTGGCCACACATCAAATATATTGTTCCTTCCATTTCATCGAAAATTTTCCACCATCTTTCTGCACTTTACAAATTTTTTTTTTCTAATAAAATAAAAATTTCTCACGTCCTACTCTGTTCTCAATTTGCGTCTATTCATTTGTTCACTACAGCAAACAGGACCATCAGCGACCGGAATTCCGGTCGCTGATAATATAGGCGCCGGTCGCTGATACTCATTCCGGTCGCAGAAAGCCAAATTTGGTCGCTGAAAGACCGGTCGCTGTAAGCCTTGTCGCTGATACTCTTCTGATGACGTCACCGGTCGCTGATAATACGTCACCCGGTCGCTGATACTGTTTTTGCGACCATTTTTTTTTGTCGCTGTTATTTTTTCTGACGTCAGAAAAAGGTATCTGCGACCAAAAAAACGGTCGCAGAAAGTCTTCTGTCAGGTTTTTGAATTTTTTTTTTATTATTTAAATTTACACCATTTAATAATTGGTACGACACGTACCAACATACAACATAAACATCGATACATGCATACACATAATACAAGACATCGATACAATAGTAATTAAAATCCACAATTACAACCATTTACAATAGTAATTAAAATCCACAATTAACAGACATTTACTGTTGAGAGGAGATGAGTACCAGAGAGCAATCACACAACAAAGAAAGAAAGAAAATTGAGATTTTAATATATATATAAAAGACAAACCCACTGAAAGGGTGTAAAAACAGACTAATCTGGATCGTACATCTTAATGGGTAACTTGACTAATCTGGGCCGTCGGTAAAAGGATTTTCATGCAATTGACTTCTCAGACATCGCTCGCAGGGGGCTGCCGCCCCCCTGCCACCCCCCGCATACTCCTAGAATCAGGCCCACATACATAACATTTACAATAACAATTTTAAATTTTACATGATTTCATTTATGATTTGAGTAATTTTAACTTCAATCTTCTCATTTAGAAAAATGTTAATTATGAATAGCACGATGATCACAGAGGAATGAATACACTGCCTACAAGTTGAACATAAACCAAACTAAAGGCCTAATAGAGGTTTCCCTTTGCTGGGCTGAGTCGGTAATTGCTAGCTCTTAAGTACCAAATCAGCACTCAGTAACAAAAAAAGTGCATAACTACATAAGTTACAGAATGGTACTATTAAGTCTATAACTGCACAAATTAAACATTCACCAAAGTCCCAGCAACAACAACAACAACAACTATGAAGTCTTTACCAAAATCCCACATAAACCAAAAATAAAAAGCAATAATACTAGAAGTTGTGAATACAAATTACCTGGTCTGAGATAAATGTCATCATCAGCTCTGACATAAAAGTCTGAATCATACAATGCATATGCAGCCTTGAAGAACGCTAACCTACAACACCAGATCAGATCAGCTATCTCCTTTTATAAACTCTTAACTGATTGTATGACATGCTGGATAAACTTGACTAAAACCAGTAAATTACAATTAGTTCTCCCGTAGTGTATGACATGCATATATTTTAGAAGATGCAAATCCAAATTAGAAGATGCAACAGTAAAGGGCAGTAGACAATCACTTTTAGTGGAAGATTGCATCAATTTAAAGATAAAGGTAAAAAAGATGAAAAGCATAAGACTATTAAAAAATTTACCTCAAGCAAGAGCTTGTTCATGGCGGCACCATCAGAGTTGATAAAATCAGCATCCTCTAAATATCCATATGGTCAGCGGAGACCAATCTGTTGCCCTAGATGGTTTCCTGGTACAGCGAATGAACATAAATATGCATTACCAGTACTAATTGGTACTTACCAAGTAAGCATGTGTTTAGAGAAATAGGATGATTCTTAGTTAATAAAGGGTACTGACAACCATGAAATGAAGCAACTACAAACTGAACCTGCAAATTCTGAAAATTACTTTAAGCAAATCAACATCAAAATCAACATTAAGCAAATCTTTCTACCAGTAATAATTAACTTGACAGATTTACCTAAGATAACATTAAGCAAATCAACATCAAAATCCATTCATTTAGCCATATTCTTAGATCCATTAAGGTTACCTGTTGGTACAAACAAGATGAATGGTTAGTGTACCTGTGTAGAAGCTTCTATTTTTTTTATTATGACCAAGTGTAGGAGTTATACCAGTAATATGCATGTTTGCCGTTATACCGAGGCCTATAATTTTCGTTAGAGTTGCTTGAAGAACCGCACTCATGCCGTCTCCTGCCAAGAAATTCATTCCAAACTCCATAACCTGATGTCAAAATAAGGCATCAAAACAAATTTCTTTTATTGAATATTTATTTAGTCAAAGAAGTATTTAAAAAAAAATATACTGACAAGAGGCAAAATCCATCAGGTAAGGTACCACTTATGCTAAGATCTACTATATATGAAAAATAAATGGAGAGGATTTCCTTGTTAGTACTGGGTACTAAAATTATTCTCTATGCAAATAGCACTGGCACTATAAATCAGGTTGCAAGTTTCTTATTAGCACCAAAGAGATTGGATTATATCAGTATGACAAAATTCCAGAATAATTCAGTCATTGGCTCATTGCAAATTTAGCTATTGACAGCTGGGACATATATTTCAATTGATTCAAAAATTGAAGAACTTATTAGCCTTTCCAATCTCTGCCTCGAATCGAAATCGGGTCCGCTCGAGCTTTAATTCCTTTACCATTTCTAGTTTTTGAGACCTTCTTACATCAAGTAACTCGGCCGCTAGTGGCACCTTCTTCACATACCTAACCATGTATAAAGCTCATGAGAAGTCATTTTGTAAAAACTAAAATAAAAATAAAAGGGGCTCTCATAGATAAAAATTTAATAAAGTGAAAGAAATATAACAAATTGAACGACTACCTATCTAAAAATGGCATGAGAGCAAGCAAACGGGGAAGCGAGGAGAGAGGCAAAGAGGAACGCACCTGGAATGGAAGGGAAAGTTAGCGTAGAGGGGAGGAAATGACGATTCGGCGTTGTATGGCGCGGAGGAGAGGGGTGGTGCTGGAGCGGTGGCGCGAAGGAGAGGGGTAGCACGGAGGAGGGGGGTGGCGCGCATGGCGGAGAGGAGGATTTTGGCAACTCCAAAATGGCGAGGTTAGCACGACGGAGAGGATCGAAGGATTTTGTCAGAGGAAAGGGTTTTGCGGTGGAATTGCGTTTTGGCGGTGCGGAAAGGGTTTGATTCTGGGGAAGGGTTTTGATCGAGGCGGAGGAGTGGCGCGCGTTTTATTTTTCAGCAGCCGCGTTTTTTTCAGCGATAAAAAAAAAAAAAAAAAACTTTCAGCGACCGGTGTTGTCGCCGGTCGCTGATACAGTTGGTCGCCGGAATTTGAGTGGAAATCTTTATTTTTGGAGAGAAATTGAGCATCAGCGACCGGCGTCACCACCGGTCGCTGATACCGGTCGCTGAAGCTCCGTTTTGCTGTAGTGGTTTATTCAACTTTTTATATATCTTTTACTTACTTCGATGTGGGCATATTGGTCTAGTCACCTGCTACCGAATGTATTGGACAATTTGCCCGTTTGGAATTTATTTTAATTTAGTTTACGTTTTCAAAACAGAGATTTCGACTTTAATTATTTTTTTAGCTAATAATTGATTTCAGATCTTGAATAATAATTAATTATAGAAATTAAATGTCATTGACCTTTTTGCAAAAGCAAAAACATACTATGCTTCACTCTTACTATTTGTTTGTTTTTCAACATCTATGTTGTACAAATACGGATACAAATATTATATTCAATACGACACCAATATGACGATTTGAACTTTTAAAAAAAAATTACCAAAAATTTTTACAGAAATTTTTATTTTATTATTGTTATAAAATTTGAATAGTGTAGCCCTTATTGTTATATTGATTGGCTAAAAGTAATTAATTCTTTATTTTCAATCAATAGAAATGCAAAATTTAAAAATACAGTATATCTAACTTTTTTGTTTTATGAAAAGTATGTACAATAAAAATTAAGAGTTAAAAGGATCTGTGAATAGTACATGCAAGTATATAAATATTTTCAGGTACTTTATGCATAAATACACAGAAAATAATTCTTCTTCGATCGTATCCATAAGTTAAATTATTTAAAATAACAGGTTGAATATGCATATTCGTTCGTCTTTTATTTTGAAATTTGAAGCATTTTGAGGCAATTTATCTTTTTTTAACCATAGTAATTAAATAATTATCATGCCACAAGTTAAATTCCTTTTACTTTGTTATGGTTGATTGATCTGCTCTTCAAAAAGAAATAACTAATTAAATTACTAATTCTTTTAAAAATTTATAACATTTAATTATAATTATCATGTTGTTATAGTTGATTAGTCTGCTCTCCAAAAAGAAATTAACTAAATTACTAATTCTTGCAAATTCTTATAATTTTAATTATAATTATCATGTCAACATCGACAATTACTTTTTAAGTGAAGTGAAGATACTTTAATAGACTACTAGAGTTATTATTCAAAAGAAATCTTTATAAATTAAATTATAATTATCAGGTCAGAGTTATTAAGTCATTATGCAAAAAAAAAAACCTTTGTTGCTATACCGTTTACATACTGCAAGATTTATTATAACCTTGAGTTTTATTCATTTGGCATATTGATTTCTTAAAACTAAAACCAGCACAATATGTAAAGTGCTCTAAGCTTAGATGTACAATAGCACAAGACAAAAAAGTACAATGAGAGTTATATGTTAATAGAAACAATAATGCTTATACCTAAGGGCATTTCCACCAAAAAAAGAAAAAAAGGTACAATGAGGACTACATATAAATAAATCAGAAAGGGAGCAAAAGTGCCAACAGAGTACATTAATGACAATTTCAACTTCAAATGCAAAACATCATTGTGGTACATTGAGAAGCAAATATCTTGAGGACAAACTTGGATACAATAGCAAACCAAACAAAATGAAAACTGAAAAAGAAAAGAAAAATTAACAATATTACAGGCTTATTAAGAGAACAAGATTGCAAAAAGTAAATTAAATGAAAATAACAGCTAATTAATTATTTGGCTTGTAATATCCGTAGACAGAGTAGAATGTCTGAACTACAGAAAGAATTAGCAGGATCACAGCTGCGAACAGTGAGATGACCGCCCATGGGCTATTGAAGTAGTTCTGTTGCAAGCTCACCGATCTACGGTGCCAACGTGAGTCGTAGTATTTCTGCACATTCTTATACAATCTGGAGAAACGATTTGCATTGTCATCGATGAAACAAAAGGGACCAATATCATTGAAGAAAGTGGCGGCCATCTCATGGCTGCTCAGTGTGTTATAGATAATGCCACATTTCTGAAGTAATTTCACATCGTTCTCTGAATCGATGAGTGCATCCATCAGTTTCATGTAGAAGCTAATATTTCGCATGCTGGGTAAGATGCAGTTCTCAAAGGCAATGAGATTTCTTAATAAGGTTATCTGCCTTAAGTCAATCTTCAGGCGTGGCATCCGCATGATGCCTTTGGAAAAACAAACATCCAAATGACCTTTATCTTTAAATTTCTTAAATTCTATACCTACCATCTTTTGAAGTTCTGTTGCATTCGCTACGAGCATAAGTGCATTATTTGAGAGGTCGATTTTAGAAGAGTTATATACTCCCTGCACAGAAAGAATTCCGGCCGGCACAGAAAGACTAAATTCTAAAGAAGTTACAACCTGAAACATCCCAGGTGACAAGGAGCATCTCCAATAAAGGTCGAGCAAATGAGCTGCATCGCTAGACATGGCATCATGATTGATTCTCCATGGCATATCCAGGCATATAAACGGTTCAAGGACAGTATTAAAGCCGGGTATTTTTTTGTCCTTAAAACCCTTTAAAAACCATTCATAGACCTCCTTGATAAAAAACAGGGGAATTTGATTACCCAGAAGAAGCAAGTCAGATCTTACCTCTTTTATGTGTACATCTTGGAAAGACATGCTCTCCTGTAGCTGTTCAGAGAAAGCGAAAATTGTTCGGATAATAAAGCAACTGTCAAGAAATAGCATCTTAACAAAATTTTCGGGACTATGGTCAAACTCTTGTTTATAGTAAGCACGAGCTTTCTTTTCCGAAACCATAAATTGTCGAAGAAACACATCACCGATGTCCAACTCGTCCTCTGGCCTTATGGACCCCATATAGATGGCCCTGCTGTGGAGTGGGGGGATTCGGGTCCTACTCCTACTAACAGCAATTCTCATCATCTTCATAATTTCTTGTATGCACCCAATTTTTAAATCTTCCATGCGTTTGAGTTTTTCTCGTCCATGATAGTACGGGCCAATAGAAACTAACTTGGGCGCAAAATTAGATTCTCTATTATTTCTGACGTGTGCCGGGACACGGAAAATAGAATTCTTCGGCCAAAGGGTTGTTTTCCTGCTCTCCGTGGACTCTGCGTCTTGTGTCTCTTTGATCAGCCGGTTCATTAGGAGTAAGAATGAACCCATGTGCTCTGCGTCTGATGCGGCTGATGTCTCTTCAATCTCCGAGTGCTCTTCTGCGGCTGATGTGCCTTCAATCTCCGAGTTCATTTTGGTGTGAAATGTGGATATGATAGAGCGTACGTATTACTATTTTTTGTGTTATGGTTTATTTGGTAGTTTCATAATCATACGGTTGGGTGTACGAGGGTTTATATTAGAGATCTTCAATTACGTACGTGACATGTCAATCTTTCTGCAGCTCTACTTGATCAATGGTTAAAGTAATTAAAGCTATAATTCATGCATTGTGATTTTGGGACACGAATAGACCGTTCACCTTGATTAATAGATGTAAAATTTAAGAATTAATAAAGCAAAAGAGAATTTTTATCAAAGCTTTTTTTTTTACCTAACTAATTTCCAGCTCGATAAATCAATGTTGGCGATAAAACTCTTATACAGACATTTGTATTTGTATTTAGACTGAAATATAAATCACTTAAATTATTATATTTTGTGTGCGGATATATGGTGGATCCAAATCGCTCCATATGTTCTATGTATCAAAATATTTTACAATATCAAATTTTATAATTTTTTTTTTTACTATTTTCTTACAAAATGAATCTCTTTTTTATATGCAAACATTGTCATTTTTTGTATTATTTGAGGTCCATTTTTTTTTAAATTCGAAAATGTAGTAAAACTAATTAAAAATAATTATAATTAGTGTTCTGTAAGATTTTGAAATAGAAAATATTGAACAGGATGAATCAACCACTCAAATATGAGAACCCGTAATTTGCTCCTTATAGTTTCATCGAAATATATTTATTTATACTATATAAAAAAAAATGGAGCTCAAAACAGTAATTAACTTCAAAAAAATACTTCTGATGGAAGTGCCATAGTTGTGGACTTGTGCACGTCCATATGGCATATATACAAATAATCCCTTATTTGCTTCATAATTAAGAAATTAAGGGAATTATAATACATTGTCATTTCGCGTCATGACCGACGTACAGTTGCCTTGTTTTTTTAAAAAATTTATGTTTCGGAAAGAGGGATTGACAGTTGACTTTGAATTTGTGCAATCAAGCTGTTGCAAAATTGAAACATTTATTGGTCATGAAAATACAAAAACCCCACATGCAATGCCAATTAATAGCTAGCCTGACATGCATATCATTAAATTTAAAGTTTAGAGCTTAAATTAATCTATTAATTTCATTTCGCCTAACGTCCCACATTCATTATTAAATTTAAGGTTTAGGGTTTAAATTTATTCTTTGCCTTTCATTGCTTTTGCAAAGTGATTCAACATGTGACAAAACTTCCTTTGAGGAAAACTACACCACATATAATTAAATTTTTTCATCTTCCTTTTAGATGAAAAGTTTAGCAAGTTATGAAGAATAACTAATTTATTAAGTTTCACATTTTTTTTTAAAAGTACATATATTCATCATATAATTAATACTTGTAATATTCTGAACAAAAGCTATTATCACATTTAGAAAATGTACATCCGGCATTAATTACATTATTTTCATATTTTATTGATAACAAATTAAAGTGTCAGTCTTGTGTTGGGTAATAGAATACCAGACTAATTAGAGGTTACCAGCAATATCAGACTTGTTATGCATGATTTAAGACTCTGAACGCCTGTGGATCATTCAAAGACATAAGAAAATATAATTTCTGAATTAAAGAAATTAGTGCTCAAAACAGTTATGAACTTCAAAACAAACTTCTGAATTAAGTGCCATAGTTGTGGACGTCCATTTGGCATCAAAATAATTTCTCTTATTTGCTTCATAAGTGATTAAGGGAATTAATATATTGTCATTTCGGGTCACGATTGGAAGTTGGCATGTTTTTTAAAGAATTTTATTTTTCGGGTAGAGGGATTGACAGCTGACTTTTAATTTTTACTGGCAAGTTGTTGCATAATTGAAACATTAATTGTGGCTGCACATAAAGTCATAATTACACCTCACTCACATGCAGACGTACATCACCCACATGGCCACATGCATCCTTAAATATTTAGGGTTTAAATTTGTTATTCGCTTGTATTGTTTTTGGAAAATGATTAAAAAAGTGGCAAACTTGTCTGGATCTTATGTGAGGAAGCTGCACCAAACATTATTATAAAAAATCTAACATCCTTTCAGAATGAAAATTTACGAAGTTTTGAAGGATGACTAATTTATTAATTTTGACATATATTAATTTTTTTTTTCTGAAAGTACATATATTTATCATATATACTATTCTAACGAAAGCTATTCTAACATTTTAGAAAATGTACGTCTGACATTATTTACATTATATAATTTGATCATTCAATTGTTTGAAACTTGCATTACATATTGCCATTAATCATATATAACAGTTCGGTATGCATCTGAATATGACCGAATAAGGGTTTGTTTGTGAATACTTGTTTTGTTATATGTTTACAAACCCGATTGGACCAGGATATTTGTTTTTGTCTGTCTTTATATCTCTCTTTTATTGAAGTCTGATTTCGGAAAGTGTGAATAAAAAGGTTTGCATATCTTTGAAATTTGGAACAAAGGTTTAATTGCTCTATGTACAGTTTGCTCTGTTGGTTTGTCTGTCACGTATGTCGGGTCCCGACAGCTGCTAGACTCCGACCTCAGGATCCTCAATGGTGGATACTGGATAGTACTCATAGTAGTCATATTTTCGTTGCTGAGGGACTAACGTGACACACATTCTTTTTTTTTTTTTTTTTTGCGGAAAAAGCCCTTAGGCCTGAATTTCATTACTCAAAATTTGTGTTACAGAGATCAGTTTCAAAACGAAAGATCATCGAAGAAAAGAGAGGGAAGGGGAGGGGAGCATGAGGGTGACCGCACTTGACCGACATGGATTATCTGCTCCAAAACCGGAAATTTTGATAGGGAGCGAAGGGGAGTGGAGATGAGTTATGTTTATAAAGGTAGCGATTTTATTCACCCCCGATGTTTATAAAGGTTGCGATTTTATGTGTACTCCACGTCTTTCTTTCCATTCCTTTCATTTCCGTTGCATGACCGATTGTGGATAATCTGTGAATTTGAGAGTAAGTTTGATGGTCTCCAAAAATACCAAACATGTCTTGTGTAAGTTTAAGAGTCTGTCACTGCATTTTCCTTTGATGTGTTTTGAAACCACTCAGTGAAGTTGAATCTGAAATAGTTGAATATAGTGATAATTAACAGATCACAGAAGTCTCAGTCGATCCTTTGTTTAGAAATGTCAGACTAATTAGAAGTTACCCGCAATACCAGACTAACGATGATCACCGTCTTATATACCGGACAAGATGTCAACATCTATCGATCATTTGAACATGAAAAATCATAATTTAATCTCTTTTTATTTTGACGAAATGTATTCATTTGTACGATAGCCTAACTCTATTATAGTATATAAAAATTACTGCTCAAAACAGTAATAACCATCAAAATAAAACTTTTGAATTAAGCACCACAGATGTGGACGTCCATATGGAATTAAAATAATTTCTCTTTATTTAGTAAGTTGTTCAAAGGAGCAGAACTGAGTAAAGCATCAAATTAAGTGATCTGAGAAATGGTTCACAAATGAAGGCACAATTTTGGAAAAAGAATATAATACACAAAAAATTCTGAGGTTGAAATGATGCTACCCTATACTGTGATACATGGTAGTTAAATGTTTCTTTCTCCAAATCAAGAAGTGTAAACTGGTGCTTCTTCCATGTGGGTCTTGCTTTTTTGAAATCTCTGTTTTTACAAATCTCACTTAAGAATTTCATGTTCTTTTTTTTTATTGTTAATTGTTCTTCTTTTTGTTACAACTTATGTTAATTCTAAGTTACCGAGCAATCAATTTCATTATCAATTAATTTCTTACGTACTATTCTATCAGTTGACATCTTATTGTCGTTCTTGGAGATTTGACATCCCAAAATCACTTTCTTTATTACATGAATGGTAATAATCTAAAAGTAAGTAAAAAAATATGAAAATGAAAATTTTCATTATAAAACATCAACATGTTTTACTTTTCTTTTATGCAATTGGATGGAGCTGCAATATAATGAAAAATGCTTAAATGACCAACTTGACAACAAAAAGTTAATACAGATATAGCACATAAACAGATGTTTGAAGGTTTGTGGTTAACAAGAGTACAAGTAAACTACCTTGATTGCTAATTAATTAATTTCCACATCTATATTAATAGAATTTCCATATCTATCAAGAACAACAATACCATAGTATATCACGTAGAAAGCAAAATTTTCTCTAATGAGAATCAGAGTAATATCAAGAGAACATGATGCATGGAACAAAGAGAAAAAAAAATTATTCTCTAGAAATGAAATGAATATAATTCAATCAATATATAAGCAATACCATCTCTGCGTTTAGTTGATCTCTTTTTCTTGGTTCCTAGGGATCCTCTTGATCTTTTTGCTTGTTCCTATCAATGCAAGTCTCGGTTTTCTTATATACGAAAAAATGTTGGAAAATTCACCTACGGGTTTGAAATAAAAAAAAAATGTTGGAAAAAGTAAATGGTCAAAAAGCTGCATGACCCAAAATTTTTATACATAAGAAAATTAAAAAAAAATATATTAAAATAGAAAATATCACGTGGGAATTTGAAAAATGGGAAGGCAGTAGGGGGCCGTACGTACACTCAAAACCATCGGAAAAAAACGAAAAAAAAACAGATTTCGGCCGCCATGGCAAACCCCAACCTGCAAAAAAGAAAAAAAAGAAAATATTAAACTGGGCCACCATGGCTCAGGCCAGCCCAGAAATGTAAAAAAAAAAAATAGGAAGCTGGGCCATCATGGCTCGGGCCAACCCGGAAACAAAAAAAAAAAAGGGTATGAAAGTGAGCAGTCCAATAATTTTGACCAGATTCAAAATTTAATTTAGAGAAAATGGCTACATAGATTTCTGTGTTCTTTATATCAAAATAAAGATATGAAAGTTTAGTTTCCAGATAATATAATTTTTCTATACAAAAATATTACATATTGGTACAGTTTTAACGATAAATTGACAGAGGTAAGAAATCAGGAAAGCTGAAATTTCAGTGAGCAGTCCTATAATTTTGACCAGATTCAAAATTCAATTTAGAGAAAATGGCTGCATGTATTTTTGTGTTCTTTATATCAAAATAAAGGTACGAAAATCTAGTTTCCAGATAATATAATTTCTCTATACAAAAATATTACAGATTGGTACAGTTTTAACGATTAATTAACAGAGGTCAGAAATCATAAAAGCTGAAATTTCAGTGAGCAGTCCTATAATTTTGACCATATTCAAAATTCAATTTAGAGAAAATGGCTACATGGATTTTTATGTTGTTTATATCAAAATAAAGGTATGAAAGTCTAGTTTCATGATAATATAATTTCTCTATACAAAAATATTAAAGATTGGTACAGTTTTAACAATTAATTGACAGAGGTCAGAAATAAAAAAAGCTGAAATTTCAGTGAGCAGTCCTATAATTTCAGTGTTTCATCATCGATAAAATGCCATGGCATCAGCCACATATTTTTTTAACATAGTAATTACCTGGCAAATTCCTTTGAAACACGTATCTTACGCTTATGAATATTATATTGATTGACTTTTTTTCGCTGACGGATTAAAAACCCCAGAGGATAAATATACTAGGGGTGCAAATGGATTGGATATTTTGTCCTATATTAGAATCTGTATTTGAATTTTTATGGATTCGGCTATTCGGATCCAAACAATTATGGGATATAGATACATATACATAGAGTAGAACTAGGGTGTTTCTAAGCTCACCAAGTCCCTTTGTGAGCTTAATTCAAAAACCTATTGAATTGGCTTCAAACGATGCATCCAAACCGTTGAAATCGATCTACTTGACGAGTTATGCATTTACATATCAAATTTATAAATTTTTGATTTAATTTAATATAGAGTCAAACGGTCAAAAAAAAAAATGCACACTGATCATTTTTATATCAACTAGAGAATGCACACCGATCATTTTATTTGAAATGTACATTTCTTTAAACTAAAATGAACATGCACTTTTCGATTTGTTTTATATTTTAGATATGTTAGATTGAATTTGTATTGGAAGAACTTGGGATCGACTTGAAATTAAACCATTTGATTTGAAATTAATAAGTCATTTTTTCTTGACCCATGTACAATATTATGATAGTTTAATTTTATTCCAATTAATATCGAAAGCATGTAAATCAATGCTCAGGAATATCCACGTACTACTCTTTTGATGTAGGTCGAAATATAATTTATACACTGTAAAATTTACTTGTATGTAAAAAAAATGTAAAAATATATAAACTTTTGTAAATAACTTCTTTCTTAATCAATAAAAATGTCAGTTTCCACTGCCCTTAAAAAAAAAATATTTGAGATTACCAATTACCAATAAGATAATAAGAAATATCAAACCAAAAGTGTATTAATTCCATGTTGTTCTGAACTAGCTACTAAATTACACCCATATAGCAGCTAAATTACACCAAAGCAAAAGGAAGGACCCACATGAAAAAACATTCTCCCTAAATACTTTTCTGGCATATATATCATCAGATTAAAAAGCATTCTCCAGTAATTCACATAAGTATAATTAACTAAGACGAGAAAACCAGTAGGTGCCATTTTTATAAAGAGAGCTGAGTCGTCTGTGAGGAAATTAAGGGTGCTCTTTAGTGTATCCCTCTCTCTCTTGAGCCTGGTCGCTGTATCCTCCAGCTCGAGTAACATCTGTTAAAAATAAGGAAAACTAAGGTTTTAATTAAGAGAATCATCAAATTAAGTGCCCTACCTGTCATGGTACCAGTCACAGTACTAATTACCAGTATGGGATGGTATAAACATAGAAACCTGATTAGCTGGTAATATACCAACAACTCCAAGACCTATCAAATTGGCTTCAAACTATGAATCCAAACCGATCTGCTTCACGAGTGGCATGTTTTCATGCAAGATTTATAATTTTTGAATTTATTTTGTATCAAGCGGTCAAATGTGAGAATTTTTTAGAGTTAATATTATTGCATTTTTTTTATTTATTATTTTTTAACCACTTGACTTGGTACTAAAATAATTTTGCATGATTTTACAAGAATCTCCTTACAAGGATTAAGCTTTTACCCTATGTTCTTCAAATCAAACTAGCACCTTTACCATAAAATTTCAAGTACCCTTCCACGGCCAAGCACTTCAAGCCAATTTTTCTCAAAATTATTCTATCTTTCAAGTTTTTCTAAACATCACTGCAGTTAATGAAGTTTTAAACAAGAGTGAGGCTATGGTACTAAACTACTATGCATGGCGTGGATTGGTGGGTACTATGGATCAATATCTCCGTTTTCATAATCCAAACAGATGATCTAAACTGTTCAACATGATAATCATATGAAAATATACTTGTAAATCAAAATTTACCTTTTTTTAGATAGGTAGAAAATCACTTGATCTAAACATTCTAGACAATTCAAAGTAGTGATTTTCTACATATCTAAAAACGTAGTAAATAAAATTCTAAAATAATAAAAAAATTTAGTCTACAAATATATTTTCACATAGAGATCATGTTGAATAGTTTAGATCAAATGTTCAAACTTTAAAAACGAAGATATTGATCCATAGTGTGGAGTATGGACCAATCCGCGCTATGCATAGTACCTTAGCGTCAGTACTACAAAGTAAAAATACAAACCTGTTGCTCTGTTGGTGAATTAAAAAACTGGCGACATAGAACGAGAAAGGTGTGGGGAACTACCCCTTTCTTATATCGACATCCACTTTTTGGTTATCTTGCTTCTTTCCTTCAAGCCGGTTTGAAATTCTCATAATATCCTTCATGTAATCCTCTACTTCTGACGCTAACTTTTCAATGTCTATCGCCTTGTGCCGGGTCCGTAGGTGGCCCATCTTCCAGCCAGTTCACTGCCGCCACCATGTAGGGCTCTGTGCGTACAATATCAGAGATACAAAACCTCTCCTAAAATTTTGTACAGAAGTAGCTAGCATACATATTACTATTTGATATGCATTTTCATTTAGTATACAATTCTAATTTGTCATCCAAAATTTGTACCAGTACTATTCTGAGAATAAATTGAGAAAAAACTGTGTGACCTATTGAACAAACAAACAACTTTTCTTATTTCTATAATTCTATTGCAAGTACATACTTATCTATCTAAGCAGTGAACATATATAAGCACTGCTGGTTCATTTAACATGTCAGAATGTAATGGTACAATTTTTTTAGGGGTAACTACCAAATATTGTAATGGCACCTTTAATTAATTTAATTACCTTCAAAAGCCCACTGAATTCAAATTATAATTCCAATTTCTAAACAGAACACGAATATCAGAAAAAATCAGACCAGCCCTAATCATTCTATTCATATACCCACAAACTAGAAAACCCAGAAATCAGCACTGGTTACCCAGAAAAAATAAAAAATAAAATAATAATGGGAACCAGTGAGAGTTTGATACTGGTTTTGCTGGTATAGGGTTTATGGTCTTGCTGCTGGTTTGGGTGTGATTTTTCTGGTAAAAGGACTGGTTTTGGGCAGTTTTTTTGCAACAGAGACTGATCTGAATTTTCTGGTAACAGATTCGAGGAGATGCTTGGGATTTTTGTGATGTTGTTGTAACAAAGGAAATGAATGAATGACACACCTGTCCTTTGCATATGAGATAGAACCGATCATCTCGTAATATCTGATGATTCACCACCTCAGCAACACATCCTATTTCTACCTCAACCGAAGCCGAAGAAGGATCGGTAGGGTTAGAGTTAGAGAACAAAACTCCAAACCTTTGATCGGTTTCGGTTTGGAGCAAGTTGTTCATCATAATCCGATCCCTAGATTTGGATATGTACAGAGGAAACATGGCACCTGGAAAGAGAACGAGAGGCAATTGGAATATGGGGAGTTGGGTTGAATTATTGGTTGGATTAGAGGAAGCGAGGCAGATGGAAAGGTCATGTGATCTTTTGATGCTGGTGGTGGTGTGGTAGAGAGGATGCGCGAGAGGTGTTCGACGTTTTGCCTGAGAAAATCGAATCGAGGGGAGTGACTGTGAGAGTAGAGCCATGGAGAGTGATAGATTTTGGATTAATTTCGCTGGTTTGGTTTTTCTAGGTGGTTTTTGAGGAGAAATGGAGAGAAAGGGGGACTGGATTTGGACTGGGGTTAATTATGATACGAAATCGGTCGGTTCGGGTTCGATTAAACCGAAACGAAATTATTTGAACCGAATTTTTCCGGTTCGGTTAAAAATCAAATAAACCTCTGATGAAATTTCAGAGAAATCTCGTCTCCAATTGGGACTTTGAAATGAAAGATTAAATGGACTCGAAATTGGTTTATCAAGCGGGCCTCGTTTGATACTTAAAATGGGCTTTGAGTTTCAATTAGAGACCATGGCCTTTTAAATCATCTTAGTTTCATAATTTCTTTTGTTTCTTATTTTTATATGTAAACTTTAATTAGGTTTTTAAAATCATTTAAATAAGAATCGGCTTTCGTATAGTAACAAAAGACAACATTCTATTTATGAGAAATCGTGAGTTTGAAATTCAGACGAGAGATTCTTTATAGACATTAAATGAAATTTAAAAATACTAAACAAAAACTTAACATTTTTACCCTCACATAGCACATATGGTGATATAGAGGATAATAGTGAATGATTGTCATGATAGAAACTTGATATTTAAAAAAAAAAATTGCAATCTAAGGTATAATCAATAAATAACAAGCTAAAGAAGTCTTGATGCACAAACTAGTCAGATGATTAATTGAGTTAGACTTCTACATTTTCAGAGACCCACAACTACTTGATACAACAATGTATGCGTGGCGAGTTTTTTTTTTTTGTACATAATAATAGACGTACAATTAGTAACACATTGAAATATTAGTACTTAATTTTAGAATGTTGATTATTGTCTGCATGGCGGGCCGTTTCTGTTTGGAATAAAATAAAAATACATAACTTCTCCGAAATTTCAACTGAAATTTTGAGACACTAAATAATATTTTTTTGAACTCTTAAATGTTCAAATAATTAAATTTCCTATGAAAATAACATAATATTCGATATCTTATTAAAACTTAACATTGTTTCTTCTGAATTAGTTTTATTTATTTAATTCTTTATTTATTTATTTTTTTTAAAGATAATTGACTTCTTTAAAACTAAAAGCAGCACAATATGTAAAGTGCTTTAAGCTTAGATATCCAATAGCACAAGACAACAATGTACAATGAGGGCTACACTACATATAAATAAATCAGAGAGGGAGCAAAGTGCCAACAGAGTACATTAATTACAATTTCAACTCCAAATGTTAAACATCATTAATTGTGGTACATTGGGAAGCAATTTAGCTGGACGACAAACTTGGATACAAGAGCAAACCAAACAAAACGAAAACAGAAAAAGAAAAGGAAAATTAACAATATTACAGGCATATTAATTGCAAATAAAATAATCGAACGGCTACTTAATTCTTCGGGTGGTGATATCCATAGATAGCGTAGAATGTTTGAACACTAGTGGAGAATGTACAACTTGTATTGCCCTATCAGGATCGGTTAATGCTTAAAAATGATACTGATACAAATAGAAATGGTTGTTAATAAGGAGCCGACCTTGAAAACAAACATCAGGAACGGCTGTTAATAAATAGCCGTTCTTGTTTTTCTACTATCAGGAACGGCTCTTTACTAACAGCTGTTCCTGATGTGTGTGTATCAGGGACAATTACTTAGCTAATGTCCGATCTTAATGTTTGTATATCAGTAACACCATATCAGGATTGGTTGAATCTGTTTAACCGACACTTATAATGTTATATCAAGATCAGTTATTTATATGTCCGATCCTGATACCTCACCAGGCCTTCACCTCTCCCAATAAATGAATTTTTTAGTTTGTAAGCTAGGTTTTGGCGATCTTAGCTCTCTTTAGGCGATTCTTTTTCCACTCGGTGATTTATCTCTATTAATAGGTAGAAGTTTGTAGGAGCTTACTCCGTGGTGTATTTTAGTGGTATTTCTTCTATTTATCGCTAACTTGCATGCATGGGGTGCTAATTGCATATGCATATTAAGTGGTGTGCTACTTGACCCACATAAATAATTTGAAGGTCCCCAATTGCATATGCATATTAATTGGTATGCTAATTGCATTCCTGAATTGAATTTATAGTATAATTAATTATTCTGACTTATGTTTGTATATTATTATATATCCCTAATTACATGTATATATATAGGAACTGCCAACAGCAGTTTTGCTGCCAAGACTCCCAAAATTTGATAACCTGAAGGTTGTCACTGTTTCCACTTGTATGTATTCTTTTTTACAAATGGAAACTTGGATCATAAAGAGTTGTCCAAATTTGACAAAGCTCACAATAGTACAACATGAGAATTGTGTAAGTATATATTTTTCCAACTTAATATATAGCTTTCATCATTTAATTAATTGCTATAAGTTAAAGTAAAGATATATATAGTTATCAATTGATTAATTGTTAATTTGTTGCAGTACTATTATGCTCTGCCAGTTAAGGGTACAGTTTTACATCCAACATTCCCGGGGCCATCGGTTCAAGCATCTCCAAGAAGAAATCTTGAGATTGTTGAGGTCAAGTACTGGAGGTTTGATGTCATGGTGTGGTGAGTGGTGAGATATCTGATGCTTGGTATGGGAGAATTGCAAAATTTTAGGAACTATCGTATAACGAATGGTTTTTGCGATCATAGATATAGAACGTATAACGGAGGAACGGATAGTTATAGTGAGTGGAATATGGGACTTGCAGAATTGGAAGCTCCAGGACTCGATACTGTATATGTTGAGAAGAGTTTGCTGTTATATTAGATATGTTCAGGAATATATTTTGTATGGATACATGTTGTGTATTTTGTGTATGGATGTTGTACATGTATTTTGTGTTTACATGAGTTAATGTTGCAAGAATATTAAATATTTCCAGTCTATATATATGTTCATGAATGTTATATAGAATTAATATTTCTTGAATTTGGATGGGTACGTGTAAATATATGTTCTATTATTTTGAAATTATGACAATTAATGTTGAATGATGAATCTTAATTAATTACATTTTTTGTGCATGCAATGTGTTATTGTTCTGTTAATGATTATAACACAAAAAATATTAGAAGCAAGTTAATCTGTAGTTAATTTCTTTTGAGTTGGTATCATGTATGTTATTAAATAATTATCTCATTAATTATAATTGCACTATATGTATATCTAAACTTAATTAATAATTCCTTTAGAACATCCCCATCGATTGAAAAAATGACCAGAGTTGGTATTGATCAAACTAATAGTGACGGCTCATCTACATCACGGATGGTAAAAATCACCACATCTACACCATCGGTACAATAACCCAACCGATATCGCAGAGACACTCAAAACCAATGGTTGGATGTAACAAACGGATGGCAAAGGAGGGGTCCATCAACACCATCGGTTGGTTCAAAGCCACCCGATGGTAAAAAGTTCGAATTAATTACAGCGCTGCCCCTAGTTACATACACCATCCGTGCGGAATGACACCCGATGGTAAAGGGGCGATAGTAAATGTGTTTTTTATATTAGTGGTTAATTATGTCAATTTTTGGTCCCCACTAATGTAAAGTTCTCCAAAATATTATATCTTGTCTTTATGTTAATCATTTTTTAGTTAAACAAGTGACAAAATTGTTAGACAGAAAAAAGTCATAATGTTTAGGGACCGAAATCAGAACTTTCAAACTTTGGTAATAAAATGGGAGATCAAAGTTGCTATATGTTAGTACTTAGAACTTAGATTAGAACCATGCTTGTATTTTACTTTATTTTTTAAATTAAAAATATCCAGTCTTCCTTAATTAAGTATATGCACATAAAGAGATGCTCTGAGGATATTTTAGTGGAACGGCAGGTACAATAGAGGTTGAAAGAAGTGGGGGTACCTCAAACAGGCTTTCCTGAGCAGAGTAAAACCCGAAACCCGATATTGCAACTTATATGGGGAAGCTCAATGTACCATATTGATGACCTCGCTTTTAACACGAGATTTGCCAGATGTATATACACAATGCGCAAGGTAATTAGAAGGGAATTCAAGCTGTATCTTTCTCTGGTCGAAGTTCTTTTATCTCTTTCTTTTTTTGAGAAACTCGACAGTTGCTATCAAGTGGTACAGAAATGTAAAGGTTTATACATCATACAACATTGAAATTAAATACTGAAAATTAAAATTGGCAGTATCTACTCCACAGCAATCCCTTCTGTACCACACTCTCTGCTAGAGTCCAGTACCCATTTCCCATTGCGTGCACCATGTGAAAACCGATCTTATTGTTAATAGAAATAAAAAAAAAATTGAATTTAGGACCCTCTCGAGAGCGTTTTTGTAGAAATTCACTATTACTTCTGTCCACAGTGCATTTGGTTCATTGTACAAGCGCCACACACATTCCTTCCCATTTTCTATGGATACAAACCATGGACGTTGTAATTAGCGAGATCGAAGATCGTGGTCTCATTTCTTCCCCACAAAAAGACCCTTCGTATCTTATCAATTCTGTTTATTATCCATTGTGGAAGTGGAAAACAAGCCATGAATTAAATTGGTATTGCCGAGAGCACGGAATTAATCAATTGAAGCCTACCGCCCCTTGAAATCATTTTTCCTTTCCAGTGGCAGTACCCCTCAAGTTTGGTACTCAAAGTATATATCATATTTGAGATAAAGTATATATCAAACTTAGATAAAGTATATATCAAATTTGAGAAAATTTTGAAATTTAATTGAGCATAAAAAATCACTAAAACTTAACCATTAAAAATTGTAAGTTTTATAATGAAATTATTTACTGTATTCATAGAAATTTACTTGAATTGTAAATAGTTTTTGTTATATATCCTTTATAGTTAAAAAAAACAAGCAGTGAGCATTAGAGCCTTTCTCTACATATAATTTCTAAATATAGTTGTACGGTTCACTAATTAGTAATTATTGAAAAAAAAACTACTCTAAAATATATTGAAATTTCTTCTTTTCTTGCAGATGGTTTTACCCTTATTTTCATCACAAAGACTGTTAAAAAATATATATATATAAAAAATTAAAGATGTATCAATCTCAAGTATACAAAACTGAATATTGTTAAAAAATATACTGAAAAATCTTAAAGGATGTTTTCTCTCGCTTTTACTTGAAGATCATATTTGCCAAAAGTCAATTTTTGTTTGAAAAATAATTTGGCTTGTCATAAAAAAATTTACTCCTTGCTTACGACACGCCTAAACATGCCTTATCAAGCTGTGCCCTACATGTGTCAGTATCCGTGTTGTGCCCATTGCTGGTATTATGCTGCACCGGCAAGGAACCACACTGCATGTGTTCCGGACATGTCTGAATGTGGCACGCAGAAAAGCAACACGGCACATATCCAATTGCCTAATGAGGACCACTCATTAATTAGTTCTCTGGCTAGTGGTCTATCGATTTTCTCACATTCTCGAAATTTATGACGCATCGGAAAGCTCCTTCGACCACCTCCCCTAAGCCGGATGAGGGGAAGGATTGGGTCCACTGAGAATTTGGCCTGGCCCTATCTGCCAGTCAGCCGGCGCCTTGCTGGTACAGGTTTTGTATTCTAAATGACAGCAATGCACGGTTCTTCAGTCTTATTTCTATGACAGTACAAATTTCATCCACGTGGCATCTGACTCCGGTGACAGAGATGCCAAGAGAAAAACGCAAGGTGGCATGACATGAGAGGGGTTGGAAAAATGTTGTAAAAGGAACTGTGCAGTGTAAGATGGGCTGTTTATTCTTTTAGATTTAATAAAAGATAGTTATGTAAAGCTTTGAGAAATAAAATCAAACTTGTTGCTAAATCGTTTTATGTAGCCTCCAACATTTAATTTTTTTAAAAACATACTGTCGTTTAAAGATGTTTAAACAGCGGTTAAATTGGTTATCCCGTTAAGTGGCACCATACCTTAAATGCCTGCAATAATATTTATCAAAAGCCTATTGATCTGTATGTTAAATGTGTATAAATGTGTATCAATGCACATGTTTCCTTCTACATTTCTGTTACCAAGTATCATAATTTCTCGAAACAGCTTCCAGTACGTACAGTGCTCTTATGTAGTTCTCTAACCTGTATATTCACATGTCAGTATAGTAATAAAAAACTAATTTCCTATTAATTAGTATATGCACATTTTAGCATTTCGCATGTAAAAGCAGTCCATCTGCAAAATTATTAATTCGCCCTTATGATTTCAACAGAAGTATCCTGACATAGCATCTCGAAAAAGAGCCTAACTTGTAAAATACTAATTATCAACGAATGTTGGATTATGAAAGAACCTAGTACAAAATATCTTATCTGTATAAAGTTTGAAATGGTGAATTAAGGATTTCATAGATAGTTTCATTCCAGATCTTGATGCAGGACATAGCTTACGATCATCGGGTTGGGGGTTGCGGTTCAAATAAAAGATTAACTCTGTAATAAAAAAATAATTTGAATATATAGAGTTATTAGAATTTATAATAGTAAATATGTAATTATATAATTTATAGAAAAAAATACGTAATTTTATATTTAAAAAAAATATATGAAATTGTGTCTTAAATAATATTCTTCAAACACAATACTGCATGGTTGAGCTCATTTTCGCACCCGCCTCCCTTCTTTACACACTGTCTCTTGCAAATTGCTCGGAGCCGTGTACGATGCATGTACCGTGTATAATTAGTGTTTCTGTAGTAGTGTCAAAGTACTAAATTGAATGTTTTGATTTTTCTTTTCATTTGTATTTCTTGACACATAACAGGTTAATTTTATTCAGAGGCCTCTATTTCCAGTGGAGGTTCAGAATGAAGCATTTCTCTTTGGGTTGAATTATTGAGGGTTAGAAATTTATGATAAATGTTATTAAATTACTTGTACCAATACTCATCAGAAACATATCATCTATTCAATACTAAAATCAGTATACTATAAAGGAAGCAAAATATACGATGAAAGAAACATATATAGCTCCAAAATCACATTCTAGCTCCAAAAACGAGTGAAGCAAAATTTGCTTATGAATAATTGAATGTTTTTGAGGACTATTGAAAACTGGCTCCTCTGTTTTGTTATATAGGAATGTCTTATTGCTCTTCAATCTCTATCTTCCAGCTCAGCGTTAATATGGGACGAGATTTTTCAACACAATGTCAGCATCACTGTTGAAAACTAGCTTCTCTATGTTTGGTTATATATGAAGGTTAGAGTCAATAATTAGGTGCTGCCATTAGATTTGAGCTGTTCAAGGTCCTACATATCACTCTCCAACCTCTATCTTCTACTCAGCACCACAAATTGAATGAGAGGTTTGTCATCACAGCTTCAGCTTGGTGGGGCCGACAATTTGAACATGTTGAATATATATTCATATGGAGATCATGTTGAACGGTTCGGATCGACAGTTAGGATTTTGAAAACTCAAATATTGAGCCGTAGCACGGAGGCCGTCTATGCTACGCGTAGCACCGTAGCCAACTCCATGTATATATGTATATATATGAATATATGTGTGTGTGTGTGTGTGTGTGTGTATATATATAAAATATATATATAGAGGTTGGCTAAGATCAAAGTGAGGCCTTGGTACTACCAACTAGTTTTTGCAATTTTAAAGTGCAAATAGTTGATTTGAAGTGCTCAACGTGTTCTCCATATTAAAATGTGGTTGGAGACCAAATTTTACATTTTTTTTAATTTTCTTACTATTTTTTTATGAATTTTTGAAAATCACTGTTTTTCATAATAAAAAATAAATAAATAAAATAGAAAAACAGTGATTTTCAAAAATCCATAGAAAATAGTAAAAAAATTCCAAAAAAATGTAAAATTTGGTCTACAAGTACATTTTAATATGGAGAACACGTTGAGCACTTCAGATCGACAATTTGAACTTTAAAAATCACAAAAACAAATTGGTAATACCAAGGCCTTCGTCATACCACTTTAATCTTAGCCAACCTATATATATATATATATAGAGTAATGTTTTGGTACTATGCATGGTGTGGATCAGCCTATATTATGGATCAATATCTGCGTTTTCAAAATCGAAACAGTTGATCTGAACCGTTTAGTTGTACTTTTATATCAAGTAAATTTTCTTTCTATCTAATTAAGAAATTGTAAAAGAATATAAAATTTAATTTACAAGTATATTTTATATAAAGATCATGTTGAACTGTTTACTAATTATTTAAACTTTAAAATTAGAACTATTGATCCATAGTACGGGCCATACTACATTTAAACATGCTCATATCTTTCTAAAACGCAATATTAGAAAATTAATTGGGAATAGTTACATGAAATGTTCTTTTTATTTATTTATAATCCCTGTAAAAGAACTAAAATTGAATAACCTTCGTCCTCTTTGAATGATTAAAGGACATGGTGACAAATTAGTGTTCATAGCCTTTGCCTCCTCTCAAAAACAAAACGCGTTGAAATTGTCAACAAAATCTCTCTTTTAAAAAAATACTAATTAAAAATTAGCGGTGGAGATCTTCTACATGTCGTCAGAATTATTCCCTGGATGGTGACATGACATGACATGTTAGTTTAATAACCAAAATTGCGGAATTTCTTTTACAAATCATAATTAGAAAAATGAAATCTAGAGAACCATGCAACATGATGTTTTTTGTTTTTTTGTTTTTACAAAAACAATAAGTACCAAATAGGCTATTCGGTACCTTCCATTTATTTTCAAGGGGTACCAAATAGGCTATTCGGTACCATGAAAAACAACACAGTTAATGGAGAAAAAAGTTGTGGCATGGGGTGGTACGGAATAGACTATTCGGTACCCCATAAAAATAAATGGGAGGTACCGAATAGCCTATTCGGTACTTATGGTTAGAAGGACATTTTTGACAACATATATATACATATATACATATATACATGGACAGTGCTACGGTGCTACGTGTATATAAGGGTCCCTCCGTGCTACGGCTCACTTTTTGAGTTTTCAAAATTCTAACGGTCGATCCGAACCATTCAACATGATCTCCATATGAATATGTACTTGCAAACCAAATTTTACATTTTTAAGAATTTTTATACTATTTATTAAGCCACTTTGAAAAAACACTAATTTGTACACAACAGTAAACTTTTCTGGACCATTGGATCAGCGATTTTCAAAGTGGCTTAATAAATAGTAAAAAAATTCTAAAAAATGTAAAATTTGGTTTGCAAGTACATATTCATATGGAGATCATGTTGAACAGTTCGGATCGACCGATAGGATTTTGAAAACTCAAAAAGTGAGCCGTAGCACGGAGGGGCCCTTATATACGCGTAGCATATTAGCCAGATTCTATATACATATATACATATATACATATATACATACATATATATATATATACATATATACATATATACATACATATATATATATATATATATATATATATATATTGTTGTAAAATTAAAATGAAGTTGCAACAAAAGTAAAATAAATGACAAGAGAGATAGAGAGAGCAATAGCAGAATTTTATTCTCTTTTAATTGTGTGTCATTTCTTGCTTTTACAAAGCCTCTATTTATAGACTAGAAAGAGATGTTACAATAATAAAGAAGAAAATAAATGTCCATAGTAGTGGAATAGTGGAGTAGTGGAGATGTGGGGCAATGAATTGAACATCCACATAAATCATATTAAATTTGATTTACAACACTTCCCCTTGGATGTTCATATTTCATTAGACGCTATTAATATGATACTTCAGGATCAATATTAATATGATACTTCAGGATCAATATTAACACGATACTTCCGGACCGTGTACTGCCTCATTAAAAACCTTATCAAGAAAAACCCATTGGGATAAAAACTTGATTAAGGGAAAAAGAGTACAGTGCGTATAACGCTTCCCCTCATTTAGATATCATTGAATATTCTTCAATCGGTGTAGACCTATCTTCTTTGTGAGTTGTTCAAAAACCTTCGTCGGTAAAGATTTTGTGAATAGGTCTGCTAAATTATCGATTGATCGGACTTGGCAAACATTGATTACGCCTTCCTTTTGTAGGTCATGTGTTGAAAAGAACTTTGGCGCAATATGTTTAGTCCGGTCTCCTTTGATATATCCTTCTTTGATTTGTGCAATGCATGCTGCATTATCTTCATGCAGCGGAGTAGGGTTTTCCTTGATGTTTTCAAGCCCGCATTCTTCTTGAATATTTTGAATCATTGACCGTAACCAAACGCATTCTCGACCTGCCTCGTATAAGGCGATTAGCTCGGCATGATTTGATGATGTTGCCGTAAGAGTTTGTTTTGTTGATCGCCATGAAATTGCAGCTCCACAATAAGTGAATACATATCCCGTTTGGGATCGTGCTTTATGTGGATCCGACAAATATCCCGCATCTGCATATCCAATTAATTTGGATTTTGTATCCTTTTGATAATATAACCCCATATCTCTAGTTCCGCAGAGATATCGAAATATGTGTTTAATTCCATTCCAATGTCTTCTGGTTGGTTTGGAACTATATCTTGCTAACACATTTACTGCAAATGCGATATCGGGTCTTGTATTATTTGCAAGATATAATAATGCCCCGATTGCACTTAAGTATGGTACTTCAGGACCAACCACTTTTTCATTATTTTCTTGCGGGCGAAAAGGATCATTTTCTACATTTAGCGATCGTACGACCATTGGTGTGCTCAAAGGATGAGCTTTATCCATATTGAATCTCTTTAGTACTTTTTCAACATAATTTGATTGATGGATAAATATTCCATTATTTAGATGCTCGATCTGCAGGCTGAGACAAAATTTAGTTACACTAAGGTCTTTCATTTCAAACTCATTTCTCAATAATTTTGCAGTATTCTCAATCTCTTCAGGAGATCCAATAATGTTTAAATCATCAACATACACTGCAATGATAGTAAAACCTAGATTTGATTTTTTAATGAAAACACACGGACTGATTATATTATTTTTATATCTTTCTTTTAGAAGGTACTCACTCAGTAGATTGTACCACATTCGGCCTAATTGTTTTAGTCCGTATAAAGATCTTCTTAATTTTGTAGAGTACATTTCTCTAGGTATTGATTTATATGCTTCAGGCATTTTCAATCCTTCGGAAATTTTCATGTATATGTCACTATCAAGTGAACCATATAAATATGCTGTTACGACATCCATAAGTCGCATTTTTAGATTTTCTGTAACTGTGAGACTTATTAGAAACCTGAGAGTTATTGCATCCACTACAGGTGAATACGTCTCTTCATAATCGACTCCAGGTATTTGTGTAAAGCCTTGTGCCACTAGCCTTGCTTTATATCTCACAATCTCATTTTTCTCATTCCTTTTTATTGCAAATACCCATTTGTAACCTACAGGGTTAACATCTTTAGGAGTTAAGACTACATGTCGAAAAACATTGTGCTTTTTAAGCGAATCTAATTCAGCCTTCAGGGCATCTTTCCATTTTGGCCAATCATTTTTGTGCATACACTCGTCAGGAGTTTTTGGCACATAATCTTCCTCATTTAGCACATCAATTGCTATAGCATATGCAAAAATTTCATCAGCACATGTTTCATTTCGGTTCTATATTGTACCATTCTGTACATAGTTTATTGAGGTCTCATAATCATTAGGTACCTGAGTTTCTTCTGGAACTTCATTAACCTCTTCTAGAGTTTTATCAACTTCTTCAGAAGTTTTACCATTAATCTCTTCTGAGATTTTATCAACTTCTTCAGGAGTTCTACTATCAACATCTTCTAGGGTTTAATTGACTTCTTCAGGAGTTTTACCATCAACCTCTTCTGGGGTTGGACCAACTGCTTTATTCTGCTCTTTCCTTTTACGTGGATTTACATTCTTAGAACCAAGTGGTCTTCCACGTTTTCTACGCATATTAAATTTATTAGATATTTTTATAATGTCAATTCGAGAAGGTGCGTTTATAGCTGGAATATGCAATTTAGTGACTCTATTTGTATCTGTGAATGCATCAGGCAATTCATTTGCAATTCTTTGTAAATTTATAATCTTTTGAACTTCGAGTTCACATTGACCACTTCGGGGGTCAAGATAAGATAACGATGAATTCCAAGTCACTTGTTTATTCAGTTTTTCTTTTTCTTTTTCTAAATTTGGGAATATTGATTCATTAAAATGACAATCAACAAATCTTACTATAAAAACATCTTCTGTTAATAGTTCTAAATATTTAATAATAGAAGCAGAGTTAAAACCAATATAAATTTCCAATCTTCTTTGAGGTCCCATTTTTGTGCATTGTGACGGAGAAATTAGAACATATATTGCACAACCAAATACATTTAGATGGAACAAATTTGGTTCTCTTCTGGAGACCAATTGTAACGGGAAATACTAATGATCTACAATTGGCCTTAACTTAATTTGTACAGTAGCATGTAATATGTCATGTCTCCATGCAGAAGATGGTAAACTATAATTCATAAGTAATGGTCTAGCAATCAACTGTAATCTTTTAATCAGCGATTTTGCTAGACTGTTTTGTGTATGAAAATGGGTCATTGGATGTTCTACCATAATTTCAATAGACATGCAATAATCATTAAAAACTTGGGATGTAAATTCTCCTGCATTATCAAGCCGGATCCTTTTAATTTGATAATTCGGTAAATGAGCTCTCAATTGGATAATTTGTGCTAATAGTCTAGCAAATGCAACATTTCTTGTTGCTAACAAACACACATGTGACCAACGTGTTGATGCATCAATTAATATCATAAAATATCTAAATGGTCCACATGGTGGTGTAATAGGCCCACATATATCTCCTTGAATTCGTTCTAAAAATGAAGGAGCTTCAGGTCCAATTTTATTTGGAGATGGCCTAGTAATTAGTTTTCCAAGAGAGCATGCTTCGCATGTCAATTCTTTTGATAATAGAATCTTCAGGTCCTTTAGGGGATGCCCATTTGCACTTTCAATTATTCTCCTCATCATTATATTTTCTGGATGACCCAATCTGTCATGCCACAAAGTAAATAACTTTGGATCAACTAACTTCTGGTTAGTAACAACTAACTTCTGGTTAGTAACCATATTTGATTCTATTGTACTTATATAAGTACCATATAGTCCAGAAGACAATGCTTGCATCTTTTCCATTATAATTTTCTGGCCATTTTTAATAGATGTGATATGAAGATATTCGTAATTTCTCTCATTCATAGTTTCAATATGATAATCATTCTTTCGAATATCTTTAAAACTTAGTAGATTTCTTCTAGATCTACTTGAATATAATGCATCATCTATTATTAATTTTGTTCCTTCAGGTAACAAAATACAAGCTCTTCCGGAGCCTTCAATTAAATTAGTTGTGCCAGATATAGTATGGATATTAGTCTCACCAAGATGCAATTGTGAAAAATATTTCTTACTTTTCAATATGGTATTTGTTGTTCCGCTGTCTACTAAACATGGATCTTCTTTACTTACCATTGCGTCAGTCATTTTCCTTTTAAAAGAATGCAAGAATAAATAAAAATAAAAATAAACTACCTTTATTCATTAATTTTATTTGCATACAATATAAAAATTAAAATGTAAACTAAACTTTTATAAACATAAACTTCTACATTATATTTTCTCCCTTAGTAAAGTGTCTATTTCTTTATCCACATTATGAAAGAAATCTGATACATCAAAATGTGTATCTATATGGCATTCATATTCGGGGTCATTTTAGTTTCCACATTTTCTCTCTTTTTTTTTTCTTAATTGAGGCTTGATAAAGCCCTACAAAATGCTTGGGCGTACGACATGTACGCAATCAATGATTTGTCATCCCACATCTATAACAAACATCTTCAAGATGTTTTCCTTTCTCATTTTTCATTAATACGTATTTATAACAAAATACAACTTCAGGTTACTAATACCATAACTTCGAGTTATGATAAATGAAAAAGGAGATAAATTCAAACTTTGTGAGATTTGTCATATGTACTACAAAATAGATACGTATTAATAATTTCAGATTATTAATATCATAACTTCAGGTTATTAATGTCATGCCATAACTTCAGGTTATTAATATCATAACTTAAGGTTGTGAAAAGGGAGATGAATAAATATAAATAAAAGAATATGTAAATTGCATAAATAAATAAATTTAAATGTATTAATAACTTCAGGTTAATATTATATAACTTCAGGTTATAATAAAATACTTATTTAATAACTTCTGGTTATTAAATTGCTTAACTGCGCTATGTAAAATTTAATTTGAAATAACTTCGGGTTATATTTTCATCCAATGACCTATAATAACTTCTAGTTATTATATTGATTTTATATGAAAATTTCTAAAAAAACTTCAGGTTTTAATTGGGAATAACTTCAGGTTATTATTCATCCAGTGGCCTATAATAACTGCTGGTTATTATATTAATTTTATATTAAAATTTCAAATAGAACTTCAGGTTCTAAACAATTATAATAATAACTTCATGTTATTATTCTTATTATTATATTTGAGTAATACGAACTGCAGGTTCTTGATAAACAATTAGTTTTGATAATAACTTCAGGTTATTATTCCATCATTCACTTCAAGGAATGATTCTTATAAACTAAAACAAATATAATCAAAAATTCAAATGAAATTTAAATTAATGAAAGATATAATAATCAATCATATAAATTACTTACATAATTACTTTGCAACTTCTTCCGAGCAACTCGTGCTGATAACGTGTTGTAAAATTAAAATGAAGTTGCAACAAAAGTAAAGTAAATGACAAGAGAGATAGAGAGAGCAATAGCAGAATTTTATTCTCTTCTAATTGTGTGTCATTTCTTGCTTTTACAAAGCCTCTATTTATAGGCTAGAAAGAGATGTTACAATAATAAAGAAGAAAATAAATGTCCATAGTAGTGGAATAGTGGAGTAGTGGAGAAGTGGGGCAATGAATTGAACATCCACATAAATCATATTAAATTTGATTTACAACATATATATATATATATAGAGTACAACTAAGGCGTTTCCTGTAGTATTTCAACAATATTCTTCCGGTCTCCAAAATCTATCGAATCGGCTTCAAACAACAAATTCAAACTGTTCAAACCAATCTCCTTAACGAGAGCTTCGTTTCCATATAAAAACTTTTAATTTTCGAATTTATTTACTGTTCAAACCAATCTCCTTGAAAATTAATTGATATGACTTAACTTTCTCTGAATTCCTTTTGCAATTCGTGGCTCACTGTTAGACCTTTATTTCAGAAAAAAAAAATTCAATAATGCAAGGGCTCTGTTGAAAAGTAGCATTTTTATTTTCTTATGCATGAAGGTTCAAGGTTATGTATGCACAATAATTAGAAGGTCATGTTCCAGCTCCAACGTTAACGTCAGCTTAGTTGGGGGTGGACCCATCCCGCACTTATGGAAACACAATTAAATGCACCACAATCAACACACAACCACTAGTACAAAAAACCCCTTCACCGACTCTCAACCACCAACTGTTTTAATATGTAACAGTCGGTGTAGAGACTGCTGGTAAAATTGTAAATAAAAAGAACCTCAACACTGACTATTCCATTACAAAAAACCGTCAGTGAACCAACACTGACTGTTTTTTACAAAAACAGTCGGTGTTGAGCAATCAACTTCTGGAAATTTTCTTTGGCTCCAAACTGATTTTTTAGTTCGTTCACCGACTGTTTTTTTTCCGAAACCGTCAGTCTGAAAATTTTCGTTCCCGCTTTATCTCTTTCAATTAGCCGCGTAAAATTTCATTTCCCTTCTAAAATTCATTTCCCTCTTCTAAAATTTCATTTCCCTTTTATCTCTTTCGATCAGCAACCCTCGCCCCGCCTTGCAAAAACCCTCGCACCGAGCAACCCTCGCCCCGCCTTGCAAAAACCCTCGCACCCGAGCAAAAACCTCGCCTTATTGCCTCGCTACGCTCTGCCGGGTTCAGGGTACAGGGTTGCTGCCTCGCCCCGCCTTGCTGCCTCCGCCTCCGCCGAGCACCCGAGCAAAAACCCCGCCTTGCTGCCTCACCCCGCTCAGCCAACAAAATCAGGGTACTCTCTCTCTCTCTCTCCTTCTCGTTTACCAAGTTTGGTTGAATTTTATGAGTCACTGCCTCGCCCCGCTCATTTGAGAAAATTGAGGAAATTTGAGACAGTGTTGCTTCTGAGCTATTCAATTTCTTATAGAAATGTTTGATTAATGCATCGAGAAATGTTAAGCTATTTTGGTGTTGATATAGATTTTATATGTGGATTAGGGTCTAAGTGAGCCATTGGTATAGTACATATCAACTGTACTTTGTCAGGTCCTTTTGTGGATAATAGTTGGGGTGTTAAATAATAATTGCTTAACTGGGCTAAATTGGGAAATAGACATATTCGGTTGAATTTGTAGTTTACCTTATGGTAACTGTTTTGGCAGTGACTACCAGTTGGATATTGGGAAAATAAAGGAAAATAAACATTATATTAGTACTACTAGAATACTTGTCAATAATTATAGAGACATGTAATATGCAAAAGGAACAAATTACAAAATTAAAATGGGTCATTTGTTAGCATCACCTGTCAAATGAGTCCTTTTTCACTTTTTGTACCACCTTTTTCACTTTTTGTTCTGCAAATGTTCAAAAGTAAAATATTGGTCAGTCACGATTAATTTGGCACATATTGAAAACTTCAGGGATTAAAATGGTATTTTTTAAAGGACCTAATGGAAAAATAGTGATACTTTGAGGAACATTTGTGTAATTCACAAGGAGAATCAGATGCTAGTTGATGAGGGTTTCTTTGGGTTGTTCTCTCAATTCCATTTATTGGTACTCATAATAATTGGTATAGCAGGGTACTCAGTACAGAGCTCCTTTACTTCTGCCCTTTGGTATCAATTATTACATGCTGTTGTTTTCACATCTATCGTATTATTGTGTAACTTGTTGACACTTTTATTGCATTAAAAAGAAATGTGATATCGTTGCCTCTCTATCAATTTTAGTTTAGGACCAGAAAGGAACTTCCTTAATTTCTGGGGGACCATTGATGTGAATTACTGTATTTTGTTAATGTGAGCAATATTTTTTTTATTAATTTTCATGCAATAACAGCTCATCCTTGGTTGAGAGATCAGCAGAGACAATTTCCGTTGGATATTTTTATAAACAAGTTATCTGTGCTACTCCTTTCAAGCGTGCTGCATTGAAGGTATTTGACATTTTCAATTGGTACTATTATTTATTTTTATTTTTTTGTAATATTTTGTATCAAACGAAAGAGGATATTTGATTCAAAATTAACTAATAAAAGAAAGAATGGATACTTGGAACTTTTGGTTCTTTTTACTTACCTATCCATATTAATTAGGTCTACTTACCTATCCATATTTATTAGGTCTTGGCTGTTACTTATTTCATCGAAAACTGATGAAAATCATAGCTAATAGTTATGTAAAATGAGTCACATTGGTAATGTATCTATCAATGAAAAAAATGACTTTCACTTAAGTGATGATTAGGACGTGGGTCCATACTCCATGGTTATACTAGAAATTTGGCCAAGACCAAAATTGACACAAAAAAACTAGTAGTAAATTTGTATAATTTACTATAATTTTCTTTTTCTTTCCTCATCTTGCAGAGAAAGCTTGTTTCTCATTAAAATCTTTAGTTGAGAACTTGGTTAAATGTTCTTCCACTGTGAATTATTCTAGGTTCATCAAAGATGTTCTCTAATTTAAATATCTACGAACACTTCATTAACAGGGTGTCTACTTGGCATTACCTAAATTGTCAATCTTTATTTTCAATTTATTTTCTAATATTTTCAACAGGGTTTCTACTTGGCTTAATTATGCTTGCTGATAATAATTGGTAAACAGGTTTAATTCAACGCAAACCAACACTGTGTTGCTTGCTGATTTCTGTGGTGCTTGCTAATGCTTGCTTGCTGATTTGTGTGGTGCTTGCTGATTTTTAGTGCTTGCTAATTTTTGTGGTGCTTGCTGATTTCTGTGGTGATTTTTAGTGCTTGCCGATTTCTCAGTTCAGGTTTAATTTCTTGTGGTGCTTGCTGATTTTTAGTGCCTCGCCCCTCTTTGCGATTTGCTCCTCTCTCAGGTAATTAAAAAGCACTCACTTTTATTGTTGCTTGTTGTCGATTTTATTTAGTACTGTGACGTCTTCCGCGGGTTGTTGATTTTCCCGGCCGGAGTTCTAGAATTGTGAAAGTAATGATTGTAATTATTCATCAAGTTGTGCAAAGACAAATTGTGAAAGTATCGATTATCAGCCACAGAAGATATGAACATCTTCTCTGGATTAAAGGGATCTGAGAGTGATTAGCAAAGTAGCAAGTGGAAAATACTTTGTAACCTGCAACAGATTCATCTTTGGTTGTACTGGTGTTGTCTCAGCTTGCTGTTTTTATAGAACAAAGTGTCATTCCTAAAATCACCGAGGTAAGTGGGTTCATCTTACATTTCTGATCATAAGAAGCATTGTTTTTTCCACGGAGTTGATTATCATATTTAATTGTTCTGGAATGCAGGAAATAGCTGCTTCATTTTCTGGTGGTGGTGTTCGTGCATATGAATATGAGCCAGCATTTATACCTGGAGAGATCTGCCGATTGTTCCGCTCTGCTAGCGAGAAACTCTTACTTCTTGTATGCTATTTCTACTCCATAGTTCTTACACAGAGTGTTAGATGCATGCTGCATTTTATATGCCTGTACTTGAGATAAATCAAGGGCACTTTTTAGTCATTCTTGTGTTTACTTGATTTTATATATTTTAACATTTTCTGGGATGCACAAATATCCAAGCTTAGCTGCAAATGTGAGAAATATTCGGTTCTGGTCTTTTTTGCTATTACAGTAAAACATTCCTCTGATATTGTCATGTTTCTTTTTATTCTTTCTTTTACCCATCTCATTGGCTCTATTATGCACTCCTGCATTTTATAGTTGGAAGGTGTAGGAACTGAAGTAAAACAGATCCTTCCATGTGTAGTAAAAAGGCATCGACACTCAGATAGCGCAGGCACAACCAGCACCAACTCTTCACATAGCCAGCACTCATTAGATTGTGAAATTAAAATGTTGGGTTTAGGCACTGACTCAACTTCATGTAATAACACGAGAATGGTGTTTGGACGACTTCTAAACTATTTACATGAAATACAATGGTTGTTGTGTAATTCAGTTGCATATTTTGTTTATTTGTGTTATGTAAATATTGTTATATTGTGTGGTCTTTTGTGAATAAATATGTTATGTTTGGGCGAACACTTGCCTGCTGGTCTTTAAAATGTTTCTGTCAAAAAAAGGATGATTTTTGGAATTGTTCAATGAATGTCGAATAGTAATATATTGCTAGTAAAAATATAGAGGCTAGCCCCGATACAAATAGAATCATGTATATCAACACCGACGGTTATAAAATCAACAACGACTGTTTTTAGAATTAAAACTGTCTATTTTTAGGACTAATTACGACTATTTTGAAGACTTATACCGACTGTTTTTTCAAAATAACAGTCGGTGTTGGGCACCTACACCGACTATTTTTTTGAAAAAACAGTCGGTGTTGGGTGCCTACACTGACTGTTATTTACCCGTCAGTAATGATATACCTATACTGACGGCACCATCACCGACGTCTCAATAACAGTCGGTATAAGAGTTTTTTAACAGTCGGTGAAGGGGTTTTTTGTACTATTAACTCTATTAATTAATTAATCTTATTTAACAATGCATCAAGCAGTTCGTCCAGGTATATTCACAAAACATATATCCAGACCTTCATATATATAACACGTTCCTGCGAGCTTCTTTCTGCTATACTGCACAAACTCTAATACTGTGCTATATTCACAAAACAGTTCGTCCAGGTACCACACAAAACATATATCCACTTTCAAATTTCTTTAATACAACAGTGAAGAATTAAGCTGGAAGAACTTCCAATCCTCTAATGATATATCCAACAGTACCAATAGTAGAACCATCCTTGTTCTTTTGCTTTGTAATTAGGACTGATAAAAGAAGTATATTTTTAACACAATTTCATTTATATAATTGACTAGTCCTCCAACAATTCGGTAGCCATAATATAAATACAACGTACAACATAAACAAGCAACATATATACAAACATACAACAGAAAATTATATATATATATATATATATATATATATATATATATAGCTATAATAAAAGACAAGCAACATCAATCAACATAAAACAACTATGTTTCATAACACAACCATATATGCAGTAAATCAGGTTGGTACCAACGCAACCATCACAACAAACAAAGAAACGTCCAACAAACAAAGAAATACTAACATTAAGAGTTGTTATTGAGGTGTACAGCCTCTTCCAATAGATTTCTGAAAAAGAAGCGTCGTATCTCCAGTAGTTCGTTGGCCGTGTAGGGTGCTGAGGACATGAGGTTCTGGATGTATACTTTAAAGTTCGAATTGGTATTTAGTTTCTAACTTGAATCATTTAATGTCAAATTTGAATTAGACAAATTGGGTACCTATCGGAAACGCACAAGGTAAGTGTTGATTAGGTCCTACATGGCTCCGAAAACATGATACCCACATTCCCATTTGTCACCCGGTTGATGACACATAATTAATAGCATATTTAAAAGAAAACATATTAGTATTGGTTTAAACTTGCAATAAGTAAAATAGAAAATTACGTAGAAGATGTTTTTGGTTTAGATTCAATAAAATTATTTATAGATCATCAGAAATATAAACGAGATTGAATGGAAAAAAAAACTCACATCTAAAAATGTGTAAAAAATGAGTAGGTGATGAAAAAGATATAAAAAAAAAAAGAGCTGACATGTCGAACTCATTATTCAAAATCTAGGTTGCTATCTTACCATTACATGCAAGATTTATTATAACCTTGTAAGCCGTCTGATTTGTCTTTAAGATTAGCGCTAGATAAATCACTGGATTAGATCGAAGCAATATTTGGTCTCCGTCATGACGTCATCTCTTTTTCTCTCCCAAGCAATCGGGTCCGGATTTCCCAAGTAACTCAAATTTACAGAGCTTTGTTCTAGAATCAGTTTAATTTGAGTGCTATTCATTGGCACCAATTTTTTTTATTTTTTTTTAAGATAATTGATTTATTTAAAATTAATTAAAACGAGCACCATATGCAAAGTGCTCTAAGCTAGAAATACAATAGCACAAGACAACAAAGTGCAATGAGGGCTACATATAAATAAATCTGAGTGGGAACAAAGTGCCAACAGAGTACATAAATGATAATTTCACTCGGAATGCTTACATCATTGTGGTACATTGGGAAGCAATTATATAGAGGACAAATTAACTTGGATACAAGAGCAAACCAAACAAAACGAAAACAGAAAAAAAAAAATTAACAATATTACGGGCTTATTAAGATAACAAGATTGCAAATAGTAAACAAATCAAAACTAACAGCTAATTAATTCATTGGTTTGTAATATCCATAGATAGCGTAGAATGTCTGAAGTACAGAAAGAATTAGCAGGATCACAGCTGCAACGACCGAGATGCCCGTCCATGGGCTGCTGAAGTAGTCATGTCGCAAGCTCGCCAATCTACGGTGGCAACATGAGTCGTAGTACTTCTGCACATCCTTATACAAGCCGGAGAAACGATTTGTTTTGTCATTGGTGAAACAAAAGTCACCAATATCATTGAAGAAAGTGGCGGCCATCTCATGGCTGCTCAGTGTGTTATAGATAACGCCACAATTCTGAAGTAACTCCACATCCTTCTCTGAATTGATGAGTGCATCCATCAGTTTCATGTAACAGCTAATAGTTCGCATGCTGGGTATGACGCAGTTCTCAAAGGCAATGAGATTTCTTAATAAGGTTATCTGCCTTGAGTCAATCTTCAGGCGTGGCATCCGCATGATGCCATTGGAAAAAGTAACATCCAAATGACCTGTATCTTTAAATTTCTCAAATTCTATACCTGCCATCTGTTGAAGTTCAGTTGCATTCGCAATGACCATAAGTGCATTATTTGAGAGGTCGATTTCAGAAGAGTTAGAAAGATCTCTTTCCGTCTCAGAACGATATCTTTCAGAGGAAGTTAGTTTCATATCCATCTGAGGTGACAAGGAGTATCTCCAATAAAGGTCGAGCAAATGAGCTGCTTCGCTAGACTTGGCATCATGATTGATTCTCCATGGCATATCCAGGCATATAAATGGTTCAAGGACAGTATTAAAGTGGGGTAATTTTTTGTCCTTCAAATTGCTTAAAAACCATTCATAGACCTCCTTGATAAAAAACAGGGGAATTTGATTATCCAGAAGAAGCAGGTCAGATCTTACCTCTTTTATGTGCACATCTAGGAAAGACATGCTCTGTGTCTGTTGAGAGAAAGCGAAAATTGTTCGGATAATAAAACAACTGTCAAGAAATAGCATCTGAACAAATGTATCATATTCAAGGTAAAACTTTTCTTTATAGTAAGCCCGAGCTTTCCTTCCTGAAACCATAAATTGCCCAAGAAACTCGGCATCGATGTCCGTTTCCTCATCGATGTCCTGGGAAGTACTGATTGCTGCATACACGGACTGGTGACCGGATGGAGCGGAAAGTATGCAATGGTTTGTCCTTCCCACAGCTATTCCCAGCATCTTCAGAATTTCTTCTATGCACCGGATTTTTAAATTTTCCATGCGTTTGAGTCTTGTTACTCCATGGTAGTACGGGCCAATAGAAACTAACTTTGGATCAAAATGAGATTTTCTGCTGGATCTGATGTGCTCTGGGACACGGAAAATAGAATTCTTCGGCCATTGAGTTATTTCCCCGCTCTTTGTGTGCTCTGATTCGGTCTCCAGGTCGTCTTCGGTCTCCAGGTCCTCTGCGGCCGATGTGTGTTCGACCTGCGGACTCTGCGGGTCATTGAGCTCTGTGTCTTCTGCCTCCTTGGACTCTGCGGTGATATCTCATCCATTGGCGGGTCATTTGCGGCTGATGTCCCTTCAATCTCCGCGTGCTCTGCTGCAGCTGAAGTGCCTTTGATTGTCCTCTTCGGTGTCCAGGTCCTCTGATTGTCCTCTTCGATCTCTGGGACCTCTTCGGTCTCTGGGATCTCTGGGACCTCTTCAGTCTCCAGGTCCTCTGCGGCCGATATCAATTCGACCTGCGGATCCACAGCGGCTGATGTTCTTTGGTCCATTTGGAGTGAAAAGTGGATAGGAGAGAGGGTATTTTTCGCTATGTTTCGTGTTTTGGATAATTTTGTAGTTTCACAAGCATAGGTTGGTCGAGTGGACGATCGAGGGTTTATATAATTTTCTTCAATCGCGTGACATTCTATCTTTCTGCAGTTCTACTTAATCAATGGTTAAAGCTATGGTGAAATTAAAAATTGACCCCAGTGATGCGGTCACTATGAGGTAAGTATAAATCAAATGAGAAATTTTATCAAAGCTTTTCTTTTATCTAACTAATTTCCAGATTGATATATCTGCTGGCGATAAAACTCTTATACTAACATTTGTATTTGTATTACAAATTATTTAAATTATTATTTCCAGATTGATATATCTGCTGGGGATCCAACTCACTCGATATGTTCTACGATATCAAAATCTTTTACAATATCAAATTTTATAATTTATATTTTTTTTACTATTTTCTGTTTTATTTTAAATATTAATCTTTTTCTATATTCAAACATTCTTAGTTTTGTATGATTTGAGGTCCATTTTAAAAAAAAAATTGAAAATGTAGTAAAACTAATTAAAAATAATAATAATATTTATTGTTTTGGTGTTTTATAAGATTTTGAAGTAGAAAATATTGAACGGGATGAATCAACCATCCAAATATGAGATACCATAATTTGGACTCTTTATATTTTGATTGAACTATAATCATTTATACAGTAACCTAACTCGACATATTAAACAATATAAAAAATAATTAGAGCTAAAAACAGTACTGAACATAAAAAAAAAAAACTTCTGAAGTGTCATTTATAGTTGTGAACTTGTATGGACGTCCATATGGCATGCAGATAATCTCTTATTTGCTTCAACATTAAGGGAATAGGGGTATTAATACATTATCATTTCGAGTTATATATGATTGACGTACAGTTGGCTTGTTTTTTAAAGAATTTTATATTTCGGAAAGAGGAATGGGCAGTTGATTTTGAATTTGTACATGCAAATTGTTGGTGTTCACATGCAATGCCAATTATTGGGCTTGTAATTCATTATTACAGCCAGACATGCAGCATTACATTTAGAGTTTAGAGTTCAAATTTATTAATATCTTTTAGCCTAACATCCTAAATGCATTATTAAATTTTGGGTTTATGATTTGAATTTATGGTTTAAGGTTTAAATTTATTAATTTTATTCATTGCTTGGTATTGCTTTTGCAAAGTGATTTCAACATGTGACAAAACTTGACTGGATCTTTGAGGAAAGCTACACCACATATTATTAAAATAATTCAACTTCCTTTTAGATGAAAATTTAGTAAGTTTTGAAGGAGAACTAATTTGTTAAATTTGACATATATTAATATTTTATATCTATAAGTACATATATTGATCATATAATTAATATTGTACTACTATTCTAACAAAAGCTATTCTCACATTTAAAAAATGTACATCTGGCATAATTTAGATAATTTTCTTATTTCATAGAAAACAAATTAAAGTCTCAGTCTTGTGCTAGGTAATAGAAGTACCAGACTAATTAGAGGTTACCAATTAAGCAATATCAGACTTGTTATGATTTAAGACTCTGAACGTCTGTAAAGGTTTATGCAAAGTGGAATACAAAAAAAAAAATTGATATAATGTAACCTTCATTTTATTAATATATATAGTATATAACTTATCAGCCTCTGCAAAGGTTTCGGAAAAGAAAAAGAAAAAAGTATATATGTGCAATTTGGCAGCCGCTGCCAACGTTTCAAAGAGAGAGAGAGATGTGCTATGCAGTTTTAGAAGAAGAAAAACAGAGAGAAAGTTGTGCTATTAAGCATATTGGCACAACTTTGCCTCTAAATCTCAATTTTAAAAATTCAAATAGTCATTTTGACCAATCATACATATGTGGTGACGCTCGTTTGCTAAAACACAATTATTTTTTTTAATAAATATTACAATTAAAAAACTTTTAAAACTGTTTTTCTCCCACCTCATATATATGGGATGACTCTAGTTAGGTAAGAAACACAATTAGAATGTAAACATGTTGAATTCCAAAAGGACATAAATTTAGCTCACATGAGAGATTTCTCTCATTATTATATAGCTTAGTAAATATGTACTAGAGTGCTTTTGATAAATTGGCGACAAAATCAAATTTTAATTACGAAGCTACATTAAAAGAATAGTTAACATCAAAGTCGAAATATACAAACTACAAATAAGAATAATTAGCAAAAAAGTTGAAATATACAAACTAAAAATAAGAATAAAATGATGGTTTCTCTAACTAAAAAAAAATGAGTAAGATGATGGAGAAAACTGAAGTTGTTCCTTCTCTATTTAACGTTTACAATGATTGCTTTAGTGAGGATAGTCTGAATGAAATTGATTTTTTTTTCGTTTGGATCATGAAATCGATAGCACCAAAATTATACCACAGTAGCATTATTTTTTTCTTTTATAAGAGATTATCCCTGCCATAGCAGAAATAAACAATTTGGACTTATTCAAAAGGCCCATGGGTTTTTAAGCCCACATGAACAATCACTTTCCTATCTCAAGGTAAATCACAAAAAATAGCCACTTTTTGTCCCAAGGGAAGATATGGGCCGACTCAAAATGTTTTTGTCACCCAGTAAGAAACCAAGGTTGTAGCAATCCTGAAAAGGAAAACAAAAAGGACTATTCGACAAAAAATTTGACTATCAACTTAATAATTTTTAAAAGGGAAAGAATTTTAAGGGGGAGAAAAAGTATAAAAAAATACAAAATCAATGAAAGTGAGTCCCCATAAGCAAAAGAGGATTCAATCCATTTATTACAAATCATTCAGTAAATTGAGCAGTAAATTCATTTCTGTCAACGGTGTACCAGCGGACTCCTAAAAAAGTTCAGTGATATGAAATCTAAATATTCATGAGATCATAATTAAATTATAAACCTGATTGATTGATTTGATTTATTGCATATGTCTAATTCCTTTTAAGGTCAGGGCAGCCGCAACCCAAAACACGCACATAACAAGGCCCAGACGGAATGAATGCATCTGGGAGAACACAAAGCAAATTACATTTTTTGATCTCCAACATTGTAAGTGATGAAATGGTTCGCCGGTTGATATGTGGCTTTTCATGAGAGGAATCACAAAAGGACTTGGTAGATTTTATCAAGTGCAGTCCATCCATCGTTAATGATTTCAGGGCTTTACAAGAATAAATATTCACTGTAGACAACATATCAAGATTCCTAATTAATCCTGTAATCGACTCCAGATGGTCACAGAAATAAATCACCAATTCTTCAAGCTGGGAGGGCAGCTGCTCCAGCTGTAGAACCCGGATACTATAGCAATACTCAATCTTGAGGTGCTTGAGAGTGTGAAGATTGCCGAATGGAAGAGATTGAATCTTGTCACAATATTTTAACGAGACTTTTTGAATTGACTGCAAGGAAAATGGATCCATCATCCATCCTGGTAGCGTGGTAGAAGGATAATCTCTTATTTCAAGTTTCTTGAGGTTAGGATGTGGCTGAAGGCATTCTAACAACGAAAAATCTACATCATTTGCACCAATTTACTCTTCCTCACAGGCTTCTAGTCTGAGTCTTAAACTCAGGTCTGGAAGAAAATAGCAATCTGGATCATGATCCCAGCATAAATCTAAAGCTTCAAGTTTGCACTTATTTCTCAGGTTAGCACGCTGGGCATCTACTAAATTACTCTTTTCTAATCCTTCAATAGAGAGTCTTCCTTCAAGGGCGTTCATATCCTTTAACCAAGCTATATTTCTAACTCTCAACCCTGCTGCCATTTTCTTTATTGCCGGAAAACTAACAAGACCATGAGGGACATAACCTAGATCACCAACAGAGGAGAAGTTAAGATCCTCTAAATTACTCAGACAGCCTATTGTATTAGGCAGTGCTAGAGTCTCTTGAGAAAAAAATGTTAATTCATGAAGGTTATGAAAATTTCTGAGATATAAAGGAACTTCCTGTAAATGATCACATTTAATTACTAATCTCAACAAGTTACCAAGTGAACATAGTGATATTGGTAGCTTCTAATGTGGTAGGATTGAATATTTAGAAATGAGTGACGCTACGATGCTATGCATAGCACGGATTGGGTCCGTGCTACGGCTCAAAATTTGACTTTTCAAAATCCTAACGGTCGATCCGAACCGTTCAACATGATTATAAAATGAATATGTACTTGCAAACCAAATTTTACATTTTTTTTGAATTTGTTTACTATTTTTTCGAAAATCACTTGATCTGAACATTGTGGACCATCCAAAAACAGCCTATCTGAAAAAATAGTAAAAAAATTCGAAAAAATGTAAAATTTGGTTTGCAAGTACATATTCATTTTATAATCATGTTGAACGGTTCGGATCGACCGTTAGGATTTTGAAAAGTCAAATTTTGAGCCGTAGCACGGACCCAATCCGTGCTATGCATAACACCGTAGCCTCACTCTTTAGAAATTGTAAGTTAGCAAGGTCACCAATACTTTCCAGTAGATATTTAAGGTGATATTTCAGATATGAATACTTACACGACGAGGTATTCACAACGAGTATGAATTGTTTACACTTGCATGACGAGATATGAATACTTGCTATACATGATATTAAATACTTTCAAACCTAATCCAATCACTAGTGGAAAAACACACATCAGGATCGATTAATAACGCACATCAGGAACGGACATAGAGCCGATCCTGATCCAGTCGTTACAAATAGTCGATCTAAACTGTATTGGTTAAAGAACCGATCCAGATACCACCCATCTGGATCGGTTATTTATATATAACCGATCCCAATTTGTTAGTATCTGGATCGGTTCTTTACTATAACCGATCCAGTTAACTATCATGATCGGTTGTTAATAAAGAACCGATCCAGATGGGTGTTATCTGGATCGGTTCTTAATAAAGAACCGATCCTAAAAGTTAACTGGATCGGTTATTTACACAAATAACCGTTCCTGTTTGTCTTTTTTTTTTCTTTTTTTTTTTGCTGTTTAAAAAAACGCAAGCAAATGAAGGTGTTTAAAAATATCAAAGCACATTTTTGCTGTTTAAAAAGGGCTATTTTGGATACTTTGCTTGTTCATGTTCATGTTCATGATATAATATTTTATTTAATCTACTAAAGATTGGAGAAGTCAAGGAGGGTAAATGAGTACCTTGCCAAGAGCAATTCCAGTGTACAACCTCTGACGCTGGTACCTATTCTGGAGAAGCATTGCAAATCCTTGCATTATTGCCCAACCCAAAAATAGTTGCACCCCTTTCTACAATTACAAAAAGTAAACAAAATTAAAATATACATGTAAAATATAGTAGCCATGTACTTGGTAAAAGAATAATAAACTAGCACATACATGTTTCATAGCACAATCAGGTTGCCCTTTTATCTCCCATGTCAGGCTCATAAGAGCCATTACCATTGCACAATAGTGATGGTATATCCACCTGAAGTAAACCATTTCAATGTTAAAATAATCTGAGATATGAAAAATAGTAACTCTACTTATAGATGATTAAACTAATTCATTTACCAGCGACGAATTGTTACTTCCATTTACCCTCAAAATGTTCTCTCGCAAAGCTAAGGTTGTGTAAAGGAACAACAGCCAAGCCTTTCAAAACATTAATGACAAAAGACATTAGCACCTCAGTATTAATCCATCATAATAAATATACAGGTAACAAATTTGTGAAGAAACATTTAGTATACCTGGTATAGTTGAACAGGCAAGGCTGGCATGCAGCCGTCCCAAATCCAACCTCTCAGTAATCGGAGTCGGAGTCACCTAGCTAGGCGGAGGAGTCAGAGTTGGAGTCCGAGAGAGAGAGAAATTTGAAAATGAAAATGAACCCTAGGCGGAGGAATTTGAGAAGCGGCGCATGTAATTTTATAAGCGCGAAATGAAAATAAAGGCCAAAAATATTGAGCGGGACTCGTCTAAAATGGTGCGGGAAACTAATTTTGAAATATCAGGAACGATCGTTTATAAACAACCATTCCTGATAGTCTATCAGGAACGGTCCTTTAAGTAAAAACCGACACTGATTTTAGACATCAGGAACGGTTGTTTACAAACAACCGTTCCTGTTTATCTCTTCTTCTTTTTTTAGAGACATCAGGAACGGTTGCTTACAAACAATCGTTCCTGTTTGTTTTTTTTTTTTTTTTTGCTGGTCGCCGAATCCATTTTCACTTTTGTCTCTTTTCTTATAATTTTTTGACGAAAATTTTAAAGGAAAATATTTATTCTCTAATATGTATGCACATATATGTTGATCAAATGTATTTTTTATTGGAGATGCAATACACTACTAGAATTTTGGTTTCTTGCATGGATAAAACTTAGTTGTTACATGGATGTGAATGTCCCATGCAAAAGAATTGGCCTTTCTGACACAACAATATATGTTGCATGGGTGTCCCATGCAAAAAGTAACGCATGCAAAAGATTTGATGTTTATCCATGCAATTGTCTCTTACCAACCCATGCAACTAATATTTGACGACCCATGACCTGCCAGCGACGCCTGATAGTATATTTTAATGAAGGTCCATGCAAAAACCAAAAGAAGTATCCATGTAACAAGTCTGCAGAACTGAGACCCAACAGTTGCATGGGGTTATCCATGTAACAAGTTTTGATGATTCTTTGTTTATTATTTTATTCTAAAGGTCAATGTAAGAAGTCCTACATTATCCATGTAATAAGTCTACAAAATTGAGACGAAACTGTTCCATGGGCTTATCCATGTAACAAGTTTTGATGATTCGTTTTTTATTATTTTATTCCAAAGGTTCATGTAAGAAGTCATACACTACCCATGTAATCAATTTTATTTCAAAATAGTTATCGTTTGTACTAGTATCGTGCCCATGCGTTGCAACGGGGGCATTTTATAAGAGGAAAAATATATTTTTATAAAAAAACATACCAATAAAAATAATAATTATTCAAAAATTGAGGGACATGCTAATAGAATTTATATGATTCTGTATTTTTAATTACCTTGAAACGTGATCTCTAATAATAATTTGATGATTTACAAAATAAGTATCTTTAAGTACAAATAATATCAAATAATAGCTCGATTCTAATATAATATTAGATTCTAATATAATATCAAATATCGTATAACAATTCAATATCGACATACAACATGATATCAAACAACATTAATATATACATTGATATTTTTTACAAAGTTACAAACTCTAATAAATCAATTGCATGTACTGCTACAGTGAGAAATTGCCTCAAAAATTAAGTGCAAACCAAACCTAATTATTACAAGTAGAAATTACGATTTACATATTTTTCAAAATGGAATTGCAAAATCTTGAAAGGGTACAATTTATAAAAGTCATAACAAGACATCAGAAAATAAAAAAAGATACATGTGGTGAGTACCTGCTATTGAAATTGATGAAAGAAAACTATATCAATAAGGATTGACCAACAACCAATCAAGTATACTACCAATCAAGTATACTACCAATCAAGTATACTACCAATCAATAAAAACGTAGGTACCGACTGGTACCAAATGTGAAAAACCATAAAAAGAACTCTCGTGTCCATCAAATTACCCCAATTAAAACTGTTTTCGAGAGGTTATGCTTTAGAATTGTTACGTTTTCTAGAGGTAAAAAAACTGTTACGTTTTCAAACTATATGTTTTCTATTTTATGGTGCCTTTTGTTTTATTTTTAGATTCACCAGCTCAGGAGTGTGCCCTTTATACCCTTTTGGTGGGTCATGTGAGGTTATGTATTTGATGCGACATTGATTATTTTCACATATGGTTATGTAGGGAAACCTTAGCAGATTTATTTTCTTGTTAACAATGTACTTGGATAATTGTATAGATTGATTGTTGTTATTAGGAGTTAAGCAAACTTTTGTGTTATATATTGTTGATATAATGTTTTTCGGTATTTTGGTACAATGTATGATAATTATAATATGTTGATTAATGCTTATTACATGCTTTCGATCTATATTTCAATACATAAATATGGTTCAATGGGAATTAGGGAATGTAAAAGAGTATCGGGTTGGTATAGGGATGACTGTAGAATAAGGCCATGTTGAAATGATGCCATACAAGATTATTATTTTCATGGGTAATCCATGCAAATAACCTGGTGGGGCCCACTTTCATTAACCATGCAAATAAACAGGGGGTCCCACCTTCTCTACCCATGCAATTGTTCAATGCTCTATCCTTGCAAATACTAAGATGGGGCCCACGCTTAATTACCATGCAAATACTCAGTTGTCTATCCTTGCAAATACTAGGGTGGGGCTCATGCTCTTCATCCTTGCAATACTCAGATGGGGCCCACGCTCTATATCCTTGCAAATACTTCCTGCAGGTGCCAATTCTCAGACTTGTTGCATGGGTACTTGTTACATGAGAAAGCTCATGCAAGAAGATTTGGAAAAGTTATTGCATGGATAGCCCATGCAACAAGTCTGAAATTGAGTATTTGCATCGAGGCTTGTACCATGGGTAGTTGTTACATGGATAACCCATGCAACAAGCCGTTTTTGGGCTTGTTGCATGTGTAATAAGCCCATGCAACAACCAAAATTTTATCCATGTAAGAAACCAAAATTCTAGTAGTGATATGTTGGAGACCTTTAACAAAAAGGCATTATGTCATGGATCACATGGAACTTCTTTTTTTGATATGTTGGATCTAATACGCCTTACTTGTATGAAATTCTGGTTCAAACTAGATCATAACCAAGAGTTTTGGCAATATGAGCCCAACTTAATGAAAATTGGGTCAAACCTTGATCACATGGTTACTAAGTGGTAATGACATAATTTTTATACAAACATTGTATTGGATCTTGAGGAGTATATGTTATATGGATCACATGGGATTGCATGTGTACAAAAGGCAATATGTATATATGTTGCACTAATTGTAATCTATTAGTATTCTCTATGGTGTACAAAAGACAATATGCCGAATATGAAGTTACATGTTTTAATAAATTATATTTCATGTTCAAGAGTTGAATGAAAGATGAAGGACCTTCAAAAAAAGAAAGAGTCCGATGAAAAGTGCGACAAATCATATGTTCCTTCTATGGAATCGAAAAAATTTATATGTTATTCTATGGAATCAAAAAATTCATATGTTCCTTCTATGCAGTGGAAAAAATTTATCAGGATCGGTTCTATAATTAGCTGATCTTGACTGTTAACTATCCGGATCGGTTAATTTCACAACCGATCCTGATACTTAACAATCAAGATCGGTGACTTTTTTAACCGATCTTGATTATTATTCGGATCAGTTTATTAATTACCCGATCCTGATACTCATTATCAAGATCGGTTAGAAAGGTAACCGATCTTGATACCTAACAATCAAGATGGGTTATGTTCTTTACCCGATCCTAAAGATATTAGTGTCAGTTTTTTAATTTAACCGATCATGATGAGGCGATATTGTTTGCACATTTTCCACTAGTGAATGCCATAAGAAAAAAAATTGATAGAATATGTTAGATACAAATACTTGATATATGAACTATTCACACTTGGATGACAAGATTTGAATACTTGCAATACTTAATATTAATACTTTCAAATGTCAACCGATGCCATGAGAAAAAAAAATATTGATATAATATGTTAGATACGAACACTTGATACATAAACTATTCACACTTGCATGACGAGGTATGAATACTTGCAATACTTGATATTAATACTTTCATACATCATCCAGTGCCATATGGAAAAAAAAAATTCATATATTTTGTTGTGTACAAACACTTGACATTTGAACTATTTACACTGGCATGACGAGGTATCAATACTTGCAATACTTGATATTAATACTTTAATACATCGTCCAGTGCCATTTGGAAAAAAAAAATTAAATTTTGATAAAATATGTTAGGTACAAACACTTGACACATGAACTATTTACACTTGCATTACGAGGTATGAATACTTGTGCGACGGAGGACCCGAAAATACTTCATCATGGATCTTATTTGAACGAGGAAAATTACATAGAAGAAATTCGTGATTTTAGATTGAACGATAAAAAATAAAAATTTGATAAAATACGTTATGTACAAATACTTGACATGAACGATTAACACTTGCATGATGAGTTATGAATACTTGCAATACTTGATATTAATACTTTTAGACATCATCTAATCCATATGGAAAAAAAAATTGATAAAATTTGTTAGATACAAAACACTTAATACATGAACTATTAACATTTGCACGACAATGTATGAATACTTGCTTGATGAGGTATGAATATTTGCATGACGAGTTATGAATACTTGTGCGATGGACAACCCGAAAGTATGTCATCATGGATCTCATTTGAAAGATAAAATTATGTAGAAGACGTTCGTAGTTTTAGATTCACAAAATTTCTCACAGATCGTCAGAAATATTAGCTAGATTGAACGGAGAAAAAAAACCACCTCTAAAAACGTGTAAAAGATGGGTGAGTGATGTGTCCAGTTTTTTTTTTGGAAATACTTAATATCTTAGGTATGAATACTTGATATATTATATATTAATATTTGAGCGCATAGATATTTATATTCGCGCGCGCTAGTTGTAAAATCTTTCGAATATTAGATGGTCCCCAAGTAGTTAGTGCCCCCCCAGGTAGTTAGTAGTTTCTCAGATAGTTAATAATTGGCGGACAAAATGAGAGATTGTTACAGGGGGCAGCTAGGTAGTCCCTTAATTTTTTCTTTTAAAAGAGATTATCCCAGCACGGCAGTACATAGCAGAAATAAACAATTTGGACTTATTGAAAAGGCCCATGGGTTTTTTAAGCCCACATGAACAATCACTTTCCTAACATGTTGTTCACAAAAATAGCTATATTTTTTGTCACCCCGGTAAGAAACCAAGGTTGTAGGAATCCTGAAAGAAAAAAAAAAAAGGACTATTCGAAAGCTAAAAATCGGAGATATAGAGCAAAAATTGGCTACGACAAAAATTGACTATCAACTTAATAATTTTTAAGCGGGCAAGAATTTAAGGGTAAATTTGTTCATATTTTATATATATACACACTATGTTACAGTATATATATTGAAATTTGTTCATATTTTTTTCCTAGTTCATGTAATGTAAGTAAAATTAAATTAACACTATGTTACAGTATTGAAGGGTAAATTGAGTTTGTATTTACATATCTTTATAGATTGACAGGTTTTGGCGGTGTGGGAAGCCTGCTTCCGAAGGTCTGGGAGAGTTTCTCACACAAGCAGCTGCTAGCTTCTCCTGAAATTCTGATATGCACCGGTGTTTTAAATCTTCCATGAGTTTCAGGTCTTCTCGTCCATGATAATACGGGCCAATAGAAACTAACTTGGGCTCAAAATTAGATTCTCTACCGGATCTGATATGCGCTGGGGCACGGAAAATAGAATTCTTCGGCCATTGGGTTCTTTCCCCGCTTTCCGTGGACTCTGCTGCGGCTGATGTCACTTTGAAGACCATTTCCCCGGTCTTGGTGTGCTCTGCTGCGGGTGATGTCCCTAAGGGACAGTCCCTTCGATCTGCGTTCTTTCCGTGTTCCCCGTGGGCTCTGCATCTGATATCGCTCGATCTCCGTGTGCTCTCACAACAAGAATAAGTGACTTTTTGTGAGGGTAAAAAGTGACTTTTCGCGACGGAGTACTGTCATAACTGTGTTTTTTCTATTCGCGAATGTACTTTTCGCGACGGAGAACCGTCATAAATGCGCTTTTTCTCTCGCGATAAGTGCCTACTTTGTTGTTGTGATCTGCGGCTGATATCCGTTCAATCACCGGGTCCATTTGGAGTGAAAATGGACCCGTGTGCTCTGCGTCTGATGTCCCTTCGTTCTGTGTTCTTACCCCGCTCTCTGTGTGCTCTGCGGCTGATGTCATTTCGATCTGTGGGTCCTCTGCGGCTGATGTCCGTTCCATCACCGGCTGAATTTGGAGATAAAATTGGATAGCCCTTATCTTTCCAAAAGGACTTGTGTACTCTGCAGTTGATGTCCCTTTGATCTTATTTATTTTCCCGCTCTCCGTTTGCTCTGTGGCTGATGTCGATTTGGAGTGAAAAGTGGATAGGATAGGATAGAGGGTATTTTGTCGGTATGTGTTTCGTGTTTTGGTTTATTTTGTAGTTTCATAATCATATGAGGGTTTATATATCAAAGTAGATGGGGCCGGATGCACGGATTTTTATTATTTTACTTCAAGAATATAATAGAAACTATTATGTATTTAATAAGAGGAAATTATATTATATTTTTTATTTTAATAATTTTGACAATATTCTTGACAATAATTTTGACAATAATTTTGCCACTCCTCATAGACGGAGAAAACTGGAAACCACAGCACTCAGCGGTCAAAATTTTAAAAGCTGTGAACCTATGTCCACTAGCCAACTGCCAAATGCTAATTCGGTCCATTCAGAGATTGCCACGTGGCCCTCTCTTTATAGTTAGATTTTGAAATGCAGTGAACCGTTGTAAAATTTATTTTTTAATAGCCGTGTCTGGACGTGTCGAGCATGTTTCTAGGTGTGTCGTCTCGTATCTGTGTCTAAACGTTTCGTGTTTAAGTGTGCTAATATTAGAAAAATTAGGACACGGGACGGACACGCATTGGCAAAAAAATCCGAACATTTCTCAACACTTGTTACTTATTTGAGTGCAATATTTTGTCTTAACATAGTTTCTTACTTTTTGGCTACAAAACAAGTTTCTGCCAAAAAAATCTGAGTTTTCGAGTCAACTCGGCCGATTCCGATTTCACGGTTAAGAACCCGATTCCGATTCCGATTACGAGTTTCAGAACCATGTTTACCCAGTACAACACATTTCCTAAATTACCTATTTACCAGGGTTCTAAATAGCTAGCTATAGCGGTTTTTGACCTAAAAAGCTAAGCTACGGGGTAAAACTTCGCTAATCGAGCTATGGCCGCTATAGCGGTAATAGCGGTCCGCTATAGCGCATAGCGAGTAGCGGAATAGCGGTCCGCTATGCTACATGGGCTTATTATTATTTATTTATTTTGCAATTTAAATGGGCTTTAAGGTCCAAACCGAAATTAAATTAGATGGGTCTATAATATCAATAAACTTGAACAATGTGTGTTGGCCTATATCAATTAACTTATTTGTTTCATGGGCTGTGCGTTGGGCTCTCCAGAAACTAAAACAAAACCTAGTTGCTCAATAAAAAATATATCGATAGTTTATGAATTAGGGATATTTTGAATGACAATTTGGACTTTGTATTGGTTCAATGTGAATATTAGAACTTCTTAATCAATTTGGTGTTTTTTGTTACTTAAAAGACTTTAGATAATGTTTATTATTAGTAGAAATATAAAATAAATTTTTTGAAAATAAAAAAAACGCTATGTAGGATAGCTTTCGCTATAGCTACGCTATTCGCGATAGCTTTTTTTTTTGTCTCCCCGTTATACCGCTATAATCGCTATTTATAACCTTGCTATTTACTGAAATATGTCTCTTTAAGAACTTCAAACTTTAATTTAAATAAAAGAATTCAAACAATCCGACTTCATATATGCCCTCAACTACATGTCTACTCTATGCCACTCATTTATGTAATAAGTTAACATTTTAAGACATATTTGAGAAAAATAAATATATAACTTCATATCTACTCTATGCTGCTCTCTCTCTCTCTTTTGATATATTGGCAGCAGCTGCCAGAGAAATATATTGAAGGAAAAATTGAGAGTATCATTACATCACCGTCCACATGAATTTTTTCACCTCATTACTTGCTAAACTGAGTAGTAAGCACTTCAAAAATATGATCTGGGCTACATTTATTAAACAGTAAAACAACTAAAATAAGAAAAAGCACATCAATAACACTGATTCCTACCATGGCTCTGAAAATCGGAATCGGAATCAATCACTTGACTGTGAAATCAGATTTGGCCGAAATTTTTTTGACTTTAGATCTGAACCGTCCTAATTTTTGGAGCGAGATACAGGTCAAATTTACAGATCTTAATTTGTTCTAGAATCAGTTTTATTTGAGGGCTATTCATTGGCACAATTCATTTTTTTTTTTTTTAAGATAATTGATTTCTTTAAAACTAAAACCAGCACAATATGTAAAGTGCTCTAAGCTTAGATATCCAATAGCACAAGACAACAATGTACAATGAGGGCTACATATAAATAAATCAGAGAGGGAGCAAAGTGCCAACATAATTTTGAATAATGAGAGTGAAAAATGCTACAAGTTTTCAAGTTGTACACATTTTAATAGTCTATTTTTCTTGAAAATTGAATGGGGGTCAACTATATAAAATTTTCAGAAAATCTATGGAGGTCATTTTTTAGGTACCTTAACATTTAACTATAAAATATACAAAAGCAACATATATAATAATTAGTTTTTGAAAATAAATGGGATCAATTGACTCCCATTTGATATATGTGAATTCACCCTGATTGCAGGCTTATTAAGAGAATAAGATTGCAAAAAGTAAACGAATCGATACTAAAATTAAGCCTCTCAAAAATATTTAACTTTAAAATTAAGCCAAACCTTGTTTGTTCGGGCATAATAATAACTAGCTAAATTTGAGAAAAGGAGAGCAAACCGGATGAGGCGAAGAGGAGGCGGAGATGGGGCATGTGTTTAGCGTAGAAATTAATCAAAAAAGAAAAGGGATTTTGGGAGGCAAGAGACGGAAAAAGGATGGGAGTAAACCAAGAAAATGGAGATTTTTATGCTGGTGGGATCCACATGGTCATTTTATCAAAGAATTTGGATAGAGGGTAGTTTGTCCAACTTTTTTTAAAAGTAGAGCATTTTGTAAGATTCCCCCTCTATCAAGGTTTCATGGTTTTGTGAAATGCAATAATTGAAAGCTTGAGTGCTGCGCTGCTCCGGACCGTTTGATCGTTTAAAAATTTTCAGTGCACAAATTTTTAAATTCCCTTTTAGAAATCCACTCATTTGTACACTATATGGCACGCGGGCTGCGCGACAAAAGATCCAAGTCCAAGAAAACAAACATTCACATAATCACATAGAGGAAATTAATTCATGCACATGGAGCACTGATTCATGGCAGATCTCTGCATCCAGCTGCAGGTCATTTGTAATTTCAGAATGTTTTTATTTCAATAAAATCATGCTCAAGGGCTTCAACTCAAAAAAAAAAAAAGGTCATGTGTACTAAACAGGAATAGAAAAGGACTAACAAGCAGAGTCGTTGGATGGGAAAATAAATATCTTCCCCTTGTTATGAATTATTTAAGCTAGTTCATAACTTTTCTTTGTTTCGCTAAAGGTTTCGCAATGTCACATCTAGGTCTCATAAAAAAAGCTGCCCCTACTTTAAAGAACATACCGTGTGCTTTCATATAGTACTGGCTTTTTTAATTATGTTTTGTTGAGTTATGAGTTATGACCATTTTTATCATGTACTTGAGATTAAATTAGAGGTAAATTAATAAAAAAAAAAGAATTTTACTACAGGCTTCTTGTTTAGTATATATAAAACATTTATGAATACTAAAAACAGTGTTTACTAGTATTGTGTATTTAAAATATATATAATATTAGTTATTTTCTTTGATTTTATAAATTTGGTTGCAATGTTAATAAATAGCAATAACTTGCAAAGAATTTGTTGTATATTTTGACTAGTTTGTCATTTTATCAAAAATTAGAAAACTATACATACATGTGCCATCAGGAAATAAATCTGCTGTGATTACAAAGAATCACAGGACCTGCAATTTCAAATCCATCCATTCATTTGTTTTGAGATTTGTTCATAAAAACTATATGTTTTTGAGATTCGTACATGAAGAGAAATGAATGAGTGGATTTGAAATTAGAGGGTCCTGTGATTCTTTGGAATGAGAGAAGATTTATTTCGGTGCCATCATTTAAGATGCTTTCAGTGGAAATGTCCTGTATGAAATCTAGATATTTTACAAAATGCTAAATTAAATTTATTAATTCAACAATTATTAGTCCCTACAGCTTGTGATTTTGACACTTAATTGGTATTATTCCCATCCGACCGTTGAAGTCCTCTAGCTTCTGTGCTGTGCTGTTGGTTGTCAGGGTTTTCAAGATAGGAATCATTGTATTGCTTAGTTTGCCGACAATGTCTATTAGGGATGACAAACAGGTCAGCTCGGTTTCTTTCTTGTTTCTACTTCAATGATAGTAACATACAGTATATTCTTGGAGTGACATACGTACAGTACGAGTACCAGGAAAATAATAGCGACAAATTTGAACTAGTACACCGGTACAAGCCTTGTATATTGGTACAAACAGAAAAGGGTAGCGAAACGTTTATTTCGGAGCTGTTGTGCAACCAATTGGTTTTCTGATTTTTAAACCGTTAGATGTGATCTCTATATAAAAATGTACTTGGAGACAAAATTTTACATTTTTTGTAATTATTTTACTGTTTATTAAGTCAGTTGTAAAATCGTTAATTGTAATAAACAGTGAAAAATTTATGGATCATTGAAAACAACTATTTTAAAACTGACTTAATAAATAGTAAATTCAAAAAAATATAAAATTTGGTCTCCAAACAAATTTTAATATAGATTGAATATTGAACGGTTTAGATCGACTGTTTGAACTTTGAAAATATAAAAACTGAAGCATTTGTTCCACGGCATAGGAACAAACGTTTTGATATTAGCCAACCTCTACATATATATATGAGTAGAACTAGGGTGTTCTTAAGCTCACCAAGCCCCTTTGTGAGTTTAACTCAAAAACCCATCGAATTTGTTTCAAGCGATGCATCCAAACCTTTGAAACCGATCTACTTCACGAGTGATGATCGAGTTTACATGTCAAGTTCTTAAATTTTCGAACTAATTTAATATAAAGTCAAGCAGTCAAAAAATAATGAAAATGAACACATTAAAATTAACTTATAAACCATCTTTTTTTAACTGCTTAACTTTATACTAAATTAGTTCGAAAATTTATAAAGTTGACGTGTAAATGCATCACTCGTGAAGTAGATCGGTTTCAACGGTTTGGATGCATCGTTTGAAGCCAATTCAATAGGTTTTTGAATTAACCTCCATAAGGGACTTGGTGAGCTTAAGAACACCCTAGTTCTACTATAGAGTCCGGTACTATACCACTAGTGTCATTCCCAACTAAATAACACCACATCTTAAACCATTAGATTACTTTAATATTCGTGTACAAGATAGCACTGGAATGACACTAGTGTCTTGTACGAATATTAAAGTAGATCCAATGGTTTAAGATGTGGTGTTATTTAGTTTGGAATGACACTAGTGGTATAGTAGCCGGACTCTCTACTATATATATATAGAGAGGTTGGCTAATATCAAAACGTTTGTTCCTAGGCTGTGGAACAAACATTTCGGTTTATACATTTTCAAAGTCCAAACAGTCAATCCAAACCGTTCAACATTCAATCTATAATAAAATGTGCTTGGAGACCAAATTTTACATTTTTTGAAATTTTTTACTATTTATTAAGCCAGTTTTAAAATCGTTGTTTTCAATGATCCAAATTTTACATTTTTTTACTATTTATATAATTTACTCGTACCCGTTTAGATATCGGAAAAAAAGCTTTACCCGTACCCGATAATTAAGCTTATTAAAAAACAAAATATTATATCTGTACCCGTCTTATCAAATACGTACGATACTAGTCGGATAAACGGATAAAAAATGTGCCATTGACACTCCTGCTCACACAGCAAAATTTAGAATCACCTCTTCAATAATGTAAGCGACATTATTTACATTTAATATTATAATAATATAATTATTGTTCTATAGTCAGTGGGGCTCTTTCCCAGCAATTAATGAACGAGGACACAACATGTTTCCATACAGTATGTCAGTATATCCACCTCATCATTTATAGTATACTTATCTACTCTGATAATGATACTAAATCTTTCCATTATTAATTGCAAGTTTTGGAAGATTCTTGCATAATTGTGGGACCCACATACATTAAATTCTCCTTGAATAGCCCCATAAAATTTATAAAGAGTAGAATCAAATTGTTGGTGAGAGTATCTCTAACAAGTAGGCCAGACATGGTTAGTGCTTAGCTGGAAAGTTCTGGTTGGGATTCCCAATCAATCAATGGGCTATCAAGTTTTGAATTTCATTGATTCATGGACTATTCTATTTTGAAAGAATTTGGTGCAGATTTTTTTAGAATTTTTAAATTATACATTTGAAAAGGATGAAGTTCCAAAACATTTTATTTTTTATATATAACCTTCTATAATCCTTAAATTACTATCCAGTCATTGATTCATTTGAACCCTCCTCTATGAAATCTAAACTGGCTTTTACATAAAAATAAATATTTTTCTTAACCCTCATTCTAATTAAATATAAATCTCTCCCTATTATCTCTATCAAGCTTAAACAATGGAACAATGGAGCAATAAACAATGGTGCATGATTTGGAGCAATAAACAATGACTGGATAGCAATAAACAATGGTACTCTCATGATTGGAGCAATAAACAATTAATGGTACTCATGATTGGAGCAATAAACAATGGTACTCTCATGATTGGATAGTAATTTAAACAATGGAGCAATAAACAATTGTAAAATCTGAACAGTGATTTTAAAAAATTCATAAAAAATAGTAAAATTTCCAAAAAATGTAAAATATGGTCAACAAACACATTTTAATATGGAGAACATGTTAAAACTTCAGATCAACTATTTGAACTTTGAAAAACAACAAAAGTGAATTGGTACGTAGCATCAAGACTCGAGAACTACCATTTTGATCTTACCCAACCCATCTCTCTCTCTCTCTCTCTCTATAAATATATATATATATATATATATATATATATATATATATATATATATATATATATATATATATATAGAGTATGGCTAATGTGCTTCCTCTAGAACTTCGGCCTCGTGCTTCCGGGGGCATATCTTAGTGTTTGATATTCAAAAATAAATTCAAACCGTTAGATGTTCAATCTATATTAAAATGTACTTAGAGACCAAATTTTACATTTTTTGGAATTTTTTTACTATTTATTAAGCCACTTTGAAAATTCCAAATCCGGGTGAACAGTAAAAACAGTCTGGACCATATGATCTGGAATTTTCAAAGTGGCTTAATAAATAGTAAAAAAATTCCAAAAAATGTAAAATTTGGTCTCCAAGTACATTTTAATATAGATTGAACATCTAACTATTTGAATTTGTTGTTTGAACATCAAACACTAAGATATGCCCCCGGAAGTACGAGGCCGAAGTTCTAGAGGAAGCACATTAGCCATACTCTATATATATACAGAGTATGGCTAATTTGTTGCTGGCAGCATTTCGGCCAAGTGCTGCCAGCAGCAAATCTGCCATTCTGACGTTCAAACAATCAATCCGAACCGTTCAACATGTTCTAAATATTGAAATGTGCTTGGAGACCAAATTTTACATTTTTTGAAATTTTTTTACTATTTATTAAGCCACTTTGAAAATTCCAGATCATATGGTCCAGACTGTTTTTACTGTTCACCCGGATCTGGAATTTTCAAAGTGGCTTAATAAATAGTAAAAAAATTCCAAAAAATATAAAATTTGATCTCCAAGCACATTTCAATATTTAGAACATGTTAAACGGTTCGGATCGGTTGTTTGAACGTCAGAATGGCAGATTTGCTGCTAGCAGCACTTGGCCGAAATGCTGCCAGCAGCAAATTAGCCATACTCTATATATATGTATGTGTGTGTGTGTGTAAGAGTAGAACTAGGGTATTCTTAAGCTCACCAAGCTTCTTTGTGAGCTGAATTCAAAAACTCATCGGATTGGTTTCAAGCGATGCATCTAAACATTGAAACCGATCTACTTCACGAGTGATGAGTTAAAATGTCAAGTTTATATATTTTCGAACTAATTTAATATAAAGTCAAGCGGTCAAAAAATGATGAAAATGAACACATTAAAATTAACTTATAAACCATCTTTTTCTTACCGCTTGACTTTATACTAAATTAATTCGAAAATTTATAAATTTGACATGTAAACGCATCACTCGTGAAGTGATCAGAGTCAAAATAACGATGATTTACGTAGGGTTTTGGCTTAGGTTTTGCATATTTTCTCACACTTATGTTTAATTAATTAGATAAAAAGGCTACTGTCACCCTTCTTTATGTTTTATTGTAGAAAACAGGTTTTGGGACTATTTTACACCAAATGGAGCTAGAATCGGGTCAATCGGATCAGCGACACTTATCGACGAAGTCTCTGTTACGGTCCGTATTGCCTGATATGGACCAGGCCTAGCACAGACCAGAAGATAGCGCTGGAAGCATTAAACCCTAACCGTCAAGGTCCTAATACGGACCGCATCAACTGATACGGTCTGTATCTGAAGGCGTCTCTTGGGGAATAACTGCCGACAGCTGTTTCCAGATCCGTTTCTTAGCCCCTACTCAACCTCCACACGTCCCTCCACTCCTATATAAAGCCCATGGGTAGAAGGAATAGTTATCTTTGTAATTAGGGTTAGATTTGATTAAAGAGAGAAGAGAGGAGTGCTTGTAACAATGCCGTTACGCGGCTAAGTTCATTTTCTTAGGGCTAGGCAGTAAATCTTGTTATTCTTGATGTTTTGATATATATATTTCTGTTGATTATGGTTTCTTGTTGTTGTATCAAAATGCTTTTGTGATTTATTATCTCTTCATCTAACTTCAATGATCTAGTTTGAGTCCGTTAGGGTAGTGACAGTACTTTAATGGTAAGAAAAACTATTTGTATGAATTAGCCTCGTTGAGATCTATTAGGTTTATGTGAAGAAAACCTTAGCGGGGAAACCATAAACCAAACCAACAAAACGCGTACCAAATTCCATCACTTGCGTAAGGAAAATCGCAGTGATCTGTGTAGTAATTTGGGGTTTTTAGAGATCAGTCATTTGCATAAGGAAACTCGCAGTGTCCTATGTAGAATCTCGATGAAAGATCTGTCATTCTTGCGTAACATAAATCGCAGTGACCTATGTGGTTATCTTTCATAAAACAATAACAGGAAATCAGACGCAACAGGAATATATTGTCAAGGCGGATTGAGTGGCAATGGTGTGCCGAAACCCTAGGAATCCTCATCTCTATCTTTATTTTAATTACTTTTAATTGCTTCCTAATTTACATTGATCACAACAACATCTCTCAATTTTCAGATTTCGTCTAGCCTTTCGAAAGATTGTGATTCGATCGCTCAAAGTATTGAACCAATATTCCCTGTGGATCGACCTCGAACATACTACTCGATAGGATTGTGCGCTTGCAGTCCGAACCGATAGCATTTCCGAGTTTATAAATATTAAAAGAAACATTGCTCTCTTTTGAGTGATCATGAAGTATATCAGTTTTAATGGTTTGGATGCAACGTTTGAAAACAATTCAATAGATTTTTGAATTAAGCTCACAAAGATACTTGGTGAGCTTAAGAACACCCTAGTTCTACTCTCTGTGTAAAGTACTCTAAGCATAGATATCCAATAGCACAAGACAACAATGTACAATGAGTGTTATATGTTAATAGAAACAACGCTTACGCCTAAGGGCATTTCCACCAAAAAAAGAAAATAAAAAAGAAAACAAAGTACAATGAGTACTAATATTGACAATTTCAACAGAAAATGCTAAACATAATTAACTGTGGTACATTGGGAAGCAAATATATAGTGGACAAACTTGGATACAAGAGAAAACCAAACAAAACGAAAACAGAAAAAGGAAAAAGAAAAAAAAACAATTAACAATATTACAGGCTCATTAAGTGCGATAATTAAAATAATCGAGCAGCTACTTAATTCTTCGGGTAGTGATATCCATAGATATTGTAGAATGTATCAACTACAGAAAGAATTAGCAGGATCACACCTGCGACGACCGAGATGCCCGCCCATGGGCTACTGAAGTAGTTATGTCGCAAGCTCGCCAATCTACGGTGCCAACGTGAGTCGTAGTATTTCTGCACATCCTTATACAAGCCAGAGAAACGATTTGTATTGTTGTCGATGAAACAAAAGTTACCAATATCATTGAAAAAAGTGGCGGCCATCTCATGGCTGCTCAGTGTGTTATAGATAACGCCGCATTTCTGAAGTAACTTCACATCCTTCTCTGTATCGATGAGTGCATCCATCAGTTTCATGTAGCAGCTAATAGATCGCATTTTGGGTAAGATGCAGTTCTCAAAGGCAATGAGATTTCTTAATAAGATTATCTGCCTTGAGTCAATCTTCAGGCGTGGCATCCGCATGATGCCTTTGGAAAAAGTAACATCCAAATGACCTTTATCTTTAAATTTCTCAAATTCTATACCTGCTATCTTTTGAAGTTCAGTTGCATTCGCTATGACCATAAGTGCATTGTTTGAAAGGTGGATTTCTGCCCAAGTGGATTGCTCATGCTCAGAAGAGTTAGAACGATATTCTATCTGCTCAGAAAGATCACTTTCTGCCTCAGAACGATATCTGTCAAAGACAGTTAGTTCCATAAACATCTGAGGTGACAAAGAGGATCTCCAATAAAGGTCGAGCAAATGAGCTGCTTTGCTACAAATGTCATCATGATTGATTCTCCATGGCATATCCAAACATATAAACGGTTCAAGGACAGTATTAAAACGGGGGAATGGTTGGTTGGACCTTACGGGGAAAAGCCATTCATACACCTCCATGATAAAAAAGAGGGGAATTTGATTTTCCAACAGAAACAAGTCAGATCTTATCTCTTTTATGTGCACATCTAGGAAAGCCATGCTCTCCTGTACCTGTTGAGAGAGAGAGAGAATTGTTCGGATAATAAAGCAACTGTCAATAACTAGCATCCGAACAAATTCAACTTCATCACTATGGTCGAACTCTTCTTTATAGAAAGCACGAGCTTTCCTTCCCGAATCTATAAATTGGTCGAGAGACTCACCATCGATGCCCATTCCCCCCTGGCTAGATGGCTCGACAGGCACATAATAGACGGAATGGCGACAGCGTGGGATGCCTGCTTCCAAGGGTCTGGGATGGTTTCTCTGTCTTCTCTGCTTCTCCCGAATTTCTGGTACGCACCGGAGTTTTAAATCTTCCATGCGTTTGAGGTTTTCTTGTCCATGGTAGTAGGGGCCAATAGAAACTAACTTGGGCTCAAAATAAGATTCTCTACCGTATCTGATGTGCGCTGGGGCGCGGAAAATAGAATTCTTCGGCCAATGGGTTCTTTCCCCACTCTCAGTGGACTCTGCTGCGGCTGATGTTGCTTCGATCTCCATGTGCCCTGCGGCTGATATCTCTTTGATCTGCGGGTCCTCTGCGGCTGATGGAATGGCAGATATCTCTTCGATCTGCGGCTCATCTGTGGCAGATATCTGTTCCATCACCGGGTGAATTTGGAGAAAAAACTGGATAGCCCTTTCTTTCCAAATGGACCTGTGTGCTCTTCAGCTGATGTCCTTTCGATCTGGTTTCTTTCCCAGCTCTCCGTTTGCTCTGTGGCCGATAGGATAGAGGGTATTTTGTCGGTATGTTTCATGTTTTGGTTTATTTTGTGTTTATGAGGGTTTATATATCAAAGTAGATCGGGCCGGATGCACGGTTTTTTTTTATATATATATTACTTCAAGAATATAATAGAACCTATTTTGTATTTTAATAAGAGGGAATTATATTATAATTTATAATTTTATTAATTTTGACAACATTCTTGGTAATTTTAAAAAATAAAGTTTAAATTTAGAATTTGACATTATAAACATGATTTATATTATTCATAAATCATCTCTATAAAACATGATCAAATTTGATTTATGTTTCATCGTACATTAAGTAACTTGAAATTTTACCAATTGAAAATTAATGATACTTAAATTATAACAAATTAAATTGATAGGCTATTTATATGTCCAGCGACATAATTTTAAATGTTTTTTTTTTTAAAATTATTTTTGTTAAATTCGTTGTCAAAATTGTTAAAATAATCTTTGCCAAATGATTAATTCCTCCTCTTTTAACAATTCAGAAGTTCATAATTAGGACGGTTTAGGAAATTCACATTCAGATTTTAGAATGAAAGGAATATAGAACTATTAATTTCGTAATTACAAACTAACTTTTAAGAAGAAATTTCTTTTCTGATCTAAAACGAAAGATTTTGACAATTTATCTAATATTCAAATTGTGATGTTACTGACTTTTTAGTCATTCTTTGAATAACATCCTACGGTAATCTGCTCTATATCTATTAAAATTTTAATTTAGATTTCGATAAAGATGAATTAAAAATATATCCTTCTTTTAATCTTTAGTTTAACCTGATTAGAGTATGCAAGCTAAAAAGAAGTAGGAAGGGATCAAAATATATAATGAAAGATATTTTATTCCAGAACTACATTCTGGAAAAAAATAGTGAAGAAAAATTTAGTTATAAATAATTAAATTGTATGATAACTAACCCATTCTGAATTTTTTTGTGCAATTCCTGGCTCAGGGATAAGCATTTATTTCAGAAAATTTTTTATAATGCAGGGCTCTGTTGAAAACTATAGCTTCTCAGTTTTCTTAAGGCTCAATAATTAGGTCTTGCATGCCATTAGATTATTACAGTAAAGCCTACTAAAATCCCAATAATTCAAAAACCATCATTAATTCTTCAACAATCCCCATCGCTTTCGAATAATTAAGTTTGAAATTTACAAAATAGACCAGAAAATAAAAAAAAAGGTATACAAAATAACAAAGGAATAATTACTCTTTTCCTAGCAATATATATTCTTTGTCTCTTTGAACTAACGATCATTATTTGTTAAATTATATCAACCTGATTTCATATAATATATAATTTCATAATAATAAAATTAATAGCTCTGGAAATCTTAGGGAATTAATGATCAAGTATATATATATATATAACTTTGTAACAAGTAGTACAAGTGGCTGGTCGCTCAAGCAATGGATTTTCATGTCATCAATCAAAGCAAAAGCAATGGAACTAAAGATGAAACGTATGGTGCCCACATAGCACAAAGCAAAAGCAATGGAATAATTAAAGGATGAAACAAATGGGTGTCCACATAGCACAAAGCAAAAGAGAAATTTACAAAGCCATTATGCTCCACCACTTTCGAATAATAAAGCTTCAAATTTACCTCTGATAGCCGCTATCAGATTCTCAAAAAAAAAAAAAAAAAGCTTCAAATTTATAAAAGAGAAATCAAAATGAAACAAAAACGGTACATCAGAAAGGAAGGAATAATTATTCTTCTTTGATCGTAGCGAAATACTCTTTGAAGTAACGAACATTAATTATTTATATAAATTATAACAACCTGAGCTACTTTAATATATAATTTCATAATAATCAAAATAATAGCTCTGGAAATCTTACGGAATTAATGATCAAACATTATCATGACATTACTGTACTAAAAATCCCAGCCAAGAAAATGTTTGTAGATAGTAACAAATGACTAGTCCCTCAAGCAATGAATTTTCATATCATCAAAAAGGAATGAAACATATGCGTGTCCACATTGCATGCAATTATATATGTTCCACTTTTCACCAGTTACGACCAATTAAGCAAGCTTCAAATTTACAAAAGAGAAAAGGAAATCAAAAGAAAAAACAGAAAGAAAGGAATAAGTAATCTTTGAAACAGCAAAATTACATCGGGTAGAGAAGTTATCTGATGAAGATGGGTGGTCCTTATTAATAAAACAGGTAATATTTATTAATTGTTTAGCCTTAATTATTAGCCTTTCTACTCTGTCTAGATTATGATTTAAGTATTGGTTTTTTAATTAAACAAACAATTTGACAGTCGTATAACAAATACAAGCTTATTTAATCCTATCTAAGCAATTAATGGGGAATTTTTTATAATTAAGCAATAATAGATATAGTGCCTATGATTATTTGCCTTTACAATGGAATTTCAAATTAATATATCTTGCCATTTGGCAATTTTTAACAATTAATATATTCCTCAAAATATGTCGTATCTTTGCATTCTAAACATTTATTTAAATTTTTTGTCTACTGCTTTTGGTGAGCACTAATTCCACTCTTTGATATTAATTACTGCATTCAAAGAACACTGCATCGAGAAAAAAAAAAATATCCTATTTGATATGAAATTTTAAAAACAAATAGCTCCTTAAAACAATCTTGTACATTATTTTTTGTTGAATAATTAGTTGTGAATGTTACTTCTAAAGTTGTACTCTAGCTCCGTAATGATAAATAATGATTACATGTTCTGTTTCATTTTTATTTATAGAAATTATTATTAAATAATAAAGGTAAACAGAAAGATTTTTCGTGAGATTTTTTCAGATCCCAATTTATTGTTTTTTTCTGAAAGAGTGGCTGATACTTTTTTTAAATATAAATTTTTGCTAAATCGTTTTGAAAGAGAAAGAGTGTTCGAATTTTTTTGAAAGACTAGCTGAAATTTTTTAAAACAGCAAGAGTAGCTTGAATTTTTTCTAAAAAAGAAACACTTTGGTTCCGGAAAAAATTCTTGCTCCATAATTTGGATCCGAATTTTTTTTTATTTAACAAAGCCCAGCACTCTTTCTGTTCTCCTTTATTTAACAATAATTTCTATGCCATAAAAAAAGTCCAGCACTCTTTCTGTTTTCCTTTATTTAACAATAATTTCTATAAATAAGAAATTCTCATGTTACATTGGTAATGCCATGCATAATATATACAATGATTTTTTTTTATTTTAAGAAATTACTATTTACTAATAAAGAGAAAAAGAAAGAATGCCAAGCTTGTTAATGGCCTAGATGGATCGGAAATTTAAATTTCGGATCCAAACTTTGTACCTGAATTCTTTTTGTAATCGCCACAACTTCACAAATATGTTTTCCAATGGCGACAAACAATCTCAGTTGCAATCAAAACTTTGGAGCCGGATCCGTCTACACAATTGAAAAAAAAAACCAGCATTCTTTTTGTTTCCTATTCGGAACGGAAACAAATATGTTGTTATTAATTCCAATGGAATAACTGGAAATTCCGATCTCATCCATTCAAATTTTTACATACGTGAATTTCCATGAAGAAACTTTTTCATACAAGAATCTCAACGAAGATCAACGGTTGAGATCGAAATAACAGGTTCTGCAGATTTATTTCCATTCGGAACAACTGATCCACCACAACAACCACTAAAAAAGTAATTTTTTCTGGACTTCAGCAATTTAGTGTTCCCTGCTGGCCTAATTAATTCAGACAGCCTGTGATAATTAGATTGTGTATTTTCATTTTTTTTAGAAGTGCAAAATACGTATTTAAGTTTATATTTTATCATCATGAGTAATGCTTTGGATATACATATATTCGAAAAATCTATGATAAATATATTTTAGAACTTCATTTTACATGTGATGCCCTCGAAGCTTTTAAAATTAAAAATTTCTAAGCATTAATTCATATACTTTTTGTATGTCCATTTTCAGAGAAAAAATAATTGAACTAATTATTAATTATATCTCTGGTTTTGAAGAAAATTAAATGAGTACTACTTTTTGTATCTTATTAGAGTTCTTTCTTTTCCTTGTTTGGCCAAAAAGCTTCTGATATTTGTGCATTTACTTCAACAAAAGCTTGGGTTTCAATATAGATAGGTAAATTATGATATTTGTGCATTACAAAAGAGAATATAAGAAATTAAAAAATTAAAAAATTAAAAAATGCAGTCAGATGTAGCATTTCTTTAGATACATCAGGACCACTCAATTATAGCATAGCTAAGGAGAGAGCTTAATCTAAGTACGCAAGGAGAGCGGTAAGATAATCGTCTAATAAGTTGGTTGCAATGTCTTTTATCCAATTTTTTTTCTCTTTTCTTTGAATAAGAGATTTTGTTATCTTTCAAGATGCTATTTGATTTTTGCTCTATCGATATTGGTATTTTATCACAGCTCTGGGATCTCTAATTCTACTACAATATTTAAACGTCTGAATTTTCTAAGACACTTGATATTTATCTCGAGTAAATATGAAAGCATCAAAGCTCCTAACTTTTTATTCATTTATTGACAGGTATTTCAAGATGAGGAGGAAAGTGAGATTCAAGAATTTAAGGATATTGGGTTGCAACTAGTTGAAAAATGTGATGGTTTGCCTCTTGCTATCAAAAGTATAGGTGGTGTGCTTTGCACAAAGCCAAAAACCAAAGTCGAATGGCAAGCTGTTCTAAAAAGTAATATGTGGTCAATTGTTGGGGTGTCAAGTATCCACAATGCATTCCATTTGAGCTATGAGGATCTTTCATCACCTTTGAAGCAGTGTTTCATCTTTTGTTCCCTCTTTCCAGAAGATTTTGAGTTTGATAAAACAGAATTAATCTATCAATGGCTAGCAGAAGGATATCTGCAAGATAAGGTAGATTTCTGGGAGTTGGGAAATGAGTACTACACAGAGTTACTGGTACGAAATCTTTTGGAAGATACTGGCAAATTCTATAATCAAGAACAATGCAAAATGCATGATCTCTTATGGTCCTTTGCCCGTCATTTGGGTAAAGATGAGAATTGTGTATTATGGGAGGATCAAATTTTACCCAGGTCTGAGGGCTCACTGAAAGTAAGACGGTTATCAATAGAAGGAAATATGGTGAACACTGAAGTAATTAAAAAGGAAAATGGGTTGAGAACATTACTACTTTGTGGTAAACCTGAAGTTGCACTTGATTATCTGTGCAAAGTTTTTTCAAACCTTCGCATGTTAGATCTCAGGTGCTCCAAATTTCTCAAGCCTACCAGATTCTTTGTGTGACCTCATGCATCTGAGATACTTGGATGTCAGTGGTTCAAAGATAAGAAATCTTCCGAATTCCATTGGAAATCTCAAATATCTAGTATATTTGAATCTTTTTGGGTGCAAAAGTTTGTCAGATGTCCCTCGTAGTATCATCAATCTACAAGAACTGAAATTGCTCAATACTTACAATTCAGGAGTCAGGGGAATCCCAGCAGGCCTAAATAAACTAGACAAGCTCGTTGAACTATTCGGATTCAAGCCAGACAAAAATAGTTTGGAAGGATTTAGTAGCCTAGACAGCATAGAAGCTCTATCACAGCTAATTTCTCTCACTTTATACAGTTTAGAGAAAGTATCGGACAAGAGCATAGCAAAAAGGGCAAACCTTCAAAACAAAGATCGTTTACAAAAGATATGGTTATTTTATAGCAAATTGAGCTCAGAAGAACAACTTTCCCAAACTAATGAAAAGAAGGTGACAACTAAGGATGTTTTAAATAAGTTTGTCCTCCACCTTCTCTAGAAACTGTTGTAATTGTAAGTTATTTTGGCAGCCACCTTCCTAATTGGTTAAATTTGAGGGCTAACCTCCCAAACTTGAGATATCTTCATATCAAAAATTGTGCATGCTTTGAGGAGCTTGCATTGTTAGGCCAACTCCCCAATTTGAATTTTCTTCGAATAATAGGTGCATATTCAGTCTTGAGTGTGGGAGAAGAGTTCTTGTGGGGAGGCATCCAAAACAGAGATACGACAGCTGCAAGTTCTCATGCCAATAAGTCTGCATTTCCCAAATTGAGTGAACTAAACTTTACACTAATGGCCAATTGGAAAGAGTGGCAGTGGAATAAGGGACAAGTAGCCATGCCCAAGCTGAAAAAATTATTTATTAAAGATTGTCCCCAGTTGAGATCTCTTCCGGAGGGTCTTTTGCATCATGCTACTTCCTTGGAGTATCTAGAGATTAGCGATGCTCATAAGCTGATTACTGTAGAGAACCTCCCATCAATAAAAAAGATTCGTGTTTTTAGAAACCCAAACTTGGAGAGGATTTCTAATCTGCCAAGCATCTCATTTATTCTAATTCAAGAATGCCTAAATCTTAAAGCTGTGAAGAATCTTAAAGCTTTACAAATGATGGAATTAGTTGATTTTAACATGGAAATTCTACCATATTACTTGATGATGATAATGCCACAGAAGCTAACAATAAGGTGTAATAAGGAGCTGCAGTTGAAGATTGCATGCCAAGGAGAAAGTGGTTCTGAGTGGAACAAATTCATCAAGCACATGCCCAAGGTAACTATCTACTCATCGGGTGAATCTTTCAGTGCTACTTACCAAAAAACACCATTCAGTTTCACCACCAATGTACCAACAAGCTGTGAGATGATGAGACAACAAGAGTAGAAGTTTGATCTTGCCATTACAATTTTTGTTCAGGTATATTACAATTCCTCCACTTGATATAACTAGCTTTATATTAATTATCATATATTTTTTTTCAACTATTATGATCAGATTAAAATTATGATTTGACCTCCTGTTTTGTTACTCATGATTCCTGATTTTGAATACAGGTTCCTTCACTATAAACGCGAGAGCAAAAACAATTTCAGGCTGGCTATCTCAAATAGGATCATTCATAACATGCATATAATTAATATCTCCGCAAGCAAGGATACAGGTTTTGTACTCATGCATTCTGATTTTATAATTAACCAACTGATAAACATTCAATAATAAAACTGGGATATAGTTTTTTTTTGTTTCTAACCACTTTAATTGGTAATTTTTCAATCCGTATCCATGCGAAACAATTATGGCACAAAGTTTCGAACTCACACGATATTGTTGGTTGGCACCATGTATTATATTGATATAGTGTTTAATTAAACTCTACATATTTTATGTTCTTCAGATGTTTCCTTTAATAACGTAGAAAACCCAAGGATATATTTTAGTTTAAAAATTTATCATGTGACTAGTAAATTTACCATTGAGCGGTACTCAACATGTAACAATGTTATTAGCACCATTTATTTAATTATAATTATTTTCATGTTTTGCATTAAGGTATGTCATTTAAATTGGGGTTATCTTGAGCTCTCTAATGCAGGCATCAAATTTCATCAAACAATAAAGTAGATATATATAGGACGAAGAAAGAAAAGAAAAGATTAATATTGGATTTAATGCATAATACATGAAAGTTTCAGTACTAAAAATCTAATTTATATTTTCTTTCATTGCTTTGTAGATTTAGCAACTAAAGGTGCCAATGTCGAGATCTGCAAAAGAGCAGCGTTGTTGTAAAAATAACACAACAACAAAGTAAGCACTTATCGCGAGGGAAAAAACTCATTTATGACGGTTGTCCGTCGCGAAAAGTACCGTCGCGAATAGAAAAAGCACAGTTATGACAGTACTCCGTCGCGAAAAGTCACTTTTTACCCTCACAAAAAGTCACTTATTCTTGTTGTGTAAACCATTGGGAATGAGATTTCTGTAAAACGATGTTTTTTACCTTTGATTTTTTTATCTACTTTGGTTGTGCCTATTTGTTTTTGGTCATTTGGTTTGGGTTGTATTTTCCCATTAATTAATTCGGTTTTTTTTTTCTGTTTTTTTTTAATCCTTTGTATTTTAGGGGCTGCAAACCTTCGTGTTGACCCATTTTTGAAACATTTTATACTTCATTTTTATATTGTTTTGTCTATGTGAATGAGTTATATATAAATTTGAATCTAGCTAAAGTCTCACCAGCACATGTTGGAAATTTAAACAAAAATCCATATTTTATTTAGTATTTGAAAAAATAAATTAACTCGAGATGTGATATAATTATTAGGTTAATTCGGGAGGAAATTCAAAGCATGCCAAATTACTTTCCTTTATTTTAATTTTAATTTCTGTTAAGTTCGAGAATAGAGGTGTGTGACAAGCTGAAATTGGGAAAAAAAAAAAATAACGTAGTGAATGAGAATTTTTTTCATTTCCATGAATTTACATAATTCTTGGCGCATCATATTTTTACCGGAAAAATGACAGTGTGTGGCAAATAGTGAGGTGTGTAGAATAATGCATTCGCATTGGTTGAAGTAAGCTGTTTTACTCTTAATCAGTAAACGAAATCATATAAAATCCAACAAAAAAATGATACCTTTTCTAGTCCCATTTGTTGTAGCAGGTACTAGACCATATCTAGTTCAAAAGATCAACATAATAGGTACGTTTGGATATAGAGGGAAGTTAGTGAGAATAGCATGCTAATTCAAATTTTGAATAGTCGTCACTAACCCAACAAAAAATTGGGTTAGCGGAATAGCACACTAATCCGAGCTAACTCAAGTATTGAGAATAGCTACTTTTTCACCCAAACGTAGAATAGTCGCTAACCCGAATTTGAAATAGTCACTAACCCAACTAACCCTGCTATTCCTTAGCACCCAAAAGCACCCAATACCTTGATCATGGCTTGGTACCTGAGAATTGAAGTAGGCATTGGCAGAAGTGAGAGAATTGTATGCTTTGCTGTCTTCAGAAACAAAGGGGAATTTTGTCGAACACATGGTGTGCATAAGCTGGTGTCAGCCTCTTTTTTATGGGTTATCAAATTCTCGCCACACCTAGCTATAACATTGCTGCACAAATGCACAATGGAGAAGATTAAAATTCCATGACATCAACCTAAAAATATGAGTGTAAATGAAACAGATACGAAGCGAACTATGCTATAACTATATCTGTGTCCCAAATTAATTGAGCGGATACAGAAACAAAAATACGAAAAAGCAATGGTGAAATTCAAAAACAATTACTTGATGTCCATAAGAGCAGTCATCTTTGAAGGAGATCTAGAACAACACAAACCATCACAAAAAGAATAAAAAGGATAATAAATAAGAAACATAGTGTTATCAGCACCCTCAGTAAATTAATCATGTTTCAACCCGCTGTTCTATGGAGCCCAGATATAAATATAATTGATCAAATTAGGAGTGCATCCCATGAGAGATATTTTTACCAACACCTTAACTGCAAATCCCAGCCGCCAACACATTTTGCAGTTAAGGTGTTTGCTAAAATGCCTCTCATGGGACTGAAAGACTGAGAGGCGGCTGGAGCCAAGTAACACACGCCAAAACAAGGTCTACACTAACACTACTACTAGTACCGTACTAGTTATAGGTTTTAAGAGCAAGAGATGGTGATACTTCATTTACTTATTGGTGCAAGCAATTGATTTTGGGCTCCACGGCCTGTTTAAGCCCAAACAAAACCCGGCTTAGTTTAGCAGGCCGCTGCGCTATCAACTCGTAATTTTTCCCTAAAGACCTCATATTTTTTAAGGTATATGAATATGGTCCTCTTAATATAATTTTTTTTTTACAATGGATATGGGTTTGTTTTTTTTCAAATGAATCCAAATTAGATTTAATCGGTTATGCGGATGCTGGATATTTGTCTGATCCACATAATGGTCGATCTCAAACGGGCTATTTGTTTACATGTGGTGGAACAACTATTTCGTGGCGACCTATGAAACAAACTATAACAGCCACTTCTTCTAATCATGCAGAAATTTTAGCAATACATGAAGTAAGCCGATAATGTATTTGGTTAAGATCTATGATTCAGTACATTCATCAGACATGTGGCTTGTCCTAGGGCTGTAAATGAGCCGAGTTTGAGCGAGTTACCTCCAACTCGAACTCAGCTCATTAAATAAATGAGCGAGTCAACTCGAGTTGGGATGGTAATAACGAGCTGTAGAGCCAACTCGAACTCAGCTCGTTATCAACTCGAGTTGGCTCACAACTCGTTTATAAACTCGTTTAACCAGTTAAATCAATACAACACAAGTTATAAACGAGTTTGAGCTGAGTTTGAGCCGAGTTTGAGCCGAGTTTGGATTTGGTTTTGGTTATTTGGGATTTTTTGTGTCCAAACTGTGTAACTTTATGTAACTCGAGTTATAAATGAGCGAGTTGGGGTCAGCTCAAACTCAGCTCATTTATTAAACGAGTCAGCCAACTCGAGTTGTAACTAACTCGAGTTGTAACTAACTCGAGTTGTAAATGAGCGAGTTAAAGCGAGCTGTAAATGAGCGAGTTGCGAGTTCGAGCAATTTTGCCCAGCTCTAGCTTGTCCTATGGAGAAATGATCCCAACGATCATATATGAAGATAATACTGCGTGTATTACTCAATTAAAGGAATAATACATTAAAGAAGATAGAACAAAACATATTTCACCAAAATTCTTTTTCACACATGATCTCCAAAAGAATAATACTATTAATGTTCAGCAAATCCGTTCAAGTGAGAATCTAGCAAATTTATTCACTAAGGCGCTCCCTACTACAATATTCGAAAAGTTAATTCGTAATATTAGAGTTCGCCGGCTTACAGATCTTGATAGATGGTGTCATGAGGGGGAGTTAATATATACTATATTTTTCTTAACCATGGTTTTTCCACTGAATTTTACTGGTAAGGTTATAGTTGCTTGTTAAAAAGAATAATATACTCTTTTTTTCTTCACTAGATTTTTATCACATAGGGTTTTTCCTAGTAGGGTTTTAATGAGACATATTCTTATGTAATGAATATCCAAGAGGGAGTGTTATGAATATAATTGATAGTCCATTAATTTTTGTAACTCCCAATATTAATCCTCATTCACTTCCCACTACCCCACAACCATTGGAATTCATATCCCACTACTATTTGGAATTCAATTTTTTATTTATTATTGTAATGACTTTTCATTTACAATTTGTGACCTATAAATAGAGGCATTGTAATCTTGTATTGTACACATGAGAAATATATGAATAAAGAGATAGTCATTATTTACATTCTCCATCTTGTTTATGTTTGTTTATTTTTACTTTATAACATTGTTATTGTTATTATTATTATTATTATTATTATTATTATTATTATTATTATTTATCTTGGTTTTGTGACTCCAGTTGAGTTTCATTTCTAACTTACCTCAACTTGTTTGAGAGTAGGACTTGGTTGTTGTTGTTGGAAAATATGGCATCTCTAGTTTGTTAAAAATAACGGCTAGTTAGTAATTAATAGACTAGGAGTTAGTGGTTAGTGGTTGGTAGTTGTAATTAATAGTACAACGGCTAGTTTTTGTTTCTCTTTATAAATACACATATATGTAAAATCTGAAATTAAGATTGCAATATAAAATTGTTTTCTTACATCTATTCTCTCTTACCAATTTAACATGGTATCAGAGCAACGTTCTCTGTGACCGAAAAATCGAAAACGCGTGACAAATATCAGCAAAAAGAAAATGGCTCAAGAAGAAGCAGCGAACTTCTCGAAGCTAACAAATACCTTGCTCAATGGAAAAAATTATGTGTCATGGGCAAGGGCAGCATCCAGAGCCCTGAGTGGTCGAGAGATGTTAGAATTCATTACGGGTGAAGAGAAAAAACCAGAAATTGCAAACACAAGCAAGATAACACCCGAAGAAACAATAGCAACAAAAAAATGGAGAACTACGAATGACAGAATTGTTACCTTACTACTCAACTCCATGGAACCGGCCGTATCCGAACTCTTCACGTTGGCCGAAACGGCACATGAACTATGGGAAGCGGTAAAAAGTATGTATGGTCAACAAAATAATTTTTCTCACATTTATCAACTTATGCAGGAGATTCAACAAGAAAAACAAGGGTCAAGAAGTCACACTGAGTACCTTAGTGCTCTTGAGAAAAAACGCAATGAACTTCAATCTTACCGGCCGTTTACAACAGATTTGGCCACACTTCAGAAACGAGCTGAGGAGGACGATATTTTTCAGTACCTCGCGGGTCTAAACCCGAGTTATGAAGCCGTAAGATCTCAAATCATGACCACGGTACCTCTTCCATCTTATTCTCAAATTAAAAGTTTAATTCAACAAGAGGAAAGTAGGAGAATTGCCATGAATGGTCAGATTGTAAGCCATGAGGGACACGAGACCCATGGCTTAACCGTAAAAAATTTCAATTTTAATCAAAACCCTAGCTTTCAAAATCGCCCAAATCAATCAAAAAATGAAAAATGTAACCACTGTAAAAAAGATGGCCACACTCAAGATAGATGTTGGCACCTCTATCCCCATCTTAGACCAAAAAAATGGAAGGGAAATGATCAGAATCGAAATTGGGAAAAAAATGGTGAAAAAAACAGAAGTTATGTAGCTTCTGTTGAAGAGAAGGACTTAATGGGCTAGTGGGTTCGTCTGGAAATGGATTCGGACCCAATAACACTAGCCAAACTACTAATGGATTCAATTCCAACCCTGGCGGACCCAATAAGGAGACACCAAATGGACCCTCCATTCCAGGCGCTGGCGGGTCATCCTGGAATGGGTCAGGCGCTGGCGGGTCACTCTGGAATGGGTCAGGCGCTGGCGGGTCATCCTGGAACGGGTCAGAGGCTAATTTTGGCGCAAATGGGTCATTTTCAAGCGGGTCAAGGCCTGGAGATCAAATGCAGCAGTATTTTCAGCAGTTCTGTGCGATGATTAACAATCAAAACAATCCCAGCATATGTGGTATTGCTTCTAACTCAAAAAATTTCTTTTTTAATCAAATTATTATAGATAGTGGTGCAACAGATCATATGTTTGGGAATAAACAACTACTGTCAAACCTCAACCCGACCAATGGTAATAATTTTGTATTGGTTGCAAATGGTATGAAGGCAAAAATAAATGGCGTAGGAGAAATTAATCTATGCAATAAACAAATTAAAAATGTTTTATATTTAGAAACATTTCCCGTAAACTTAATTTCTGTAAATAAATTAACACAAGAATTAAATTGTAATGCAATATTTTCTTGTAAAAACGTTGTATTTCAGGACCGGGAAACCGGGGTCAAGATTGGTGAAGGATTTCTAGAAAATGGACATTATCTTTTGAACTCCAAATTAAATTTTTGTGCTTCCGCAAAAGTCGTTAATTCTGATATTTGGCATAAGAGACTTGGGCATCCTTCCGACAAGATTTTAAATAGTATTTTAGATTTTAAAAGTTTAAATTGTACTACTTGTGAAATTTGCAAATTAGCAAAACAAACAAAGCTTCCTTTTTCTCTTTCTACGAGCAAAAGTAAAGATCCTTTTGATTTAGTACATTCCGATGTATGGGGACCGGCCCCAATAGATTCATATAATGGATTCAAATATTTTCTTTTATTTATTGATGATTTTACAAAAGCAACTTGGTTATTTTTACTTAAATCCAAAGATGAAGTGTTTGATTGTTTTTATGAATTTTTATGTCTCATAGAAACACAATTTAATGCAAAATTAAAAATCTTTAGATCGGATAATGGAACCGAGTTTATAAATAGGAAGTTTTCAAGTCTCTTTAGAGAAAAGGGTATTATACATCAAACAACTTGTATAAATACTCCCGAACAAAATGGTGTATCGGAAAGGAAAAATAGACATTTATTAGAAATGACGCGATCTTTATTATTTCAAAATAATGTTCCTAAAATTTATTGGTCGGATGCCGTACTTTGTGCCACTCATTTAATCAATAGATTACCTAGTGTTATTTTAGAAAACAAAAGTCCATTAGAAATTCTTTATCAACAAAAAATCACTTATGACCATATGAGAGTATTTGGTTGTACAAGTTTCGTACATATCAAAAGAAATGACAAGCTTGATTTTGTATCACAAAAAACTATTTTCTTAGGATACTCATCTTATAAAAAGGGTTATAAATGCTATGATCCAATTAATAAAAAAATATATCTTTCTAGAAACGTTTCATTTTTTGAAAATGAACCATATTTCAAAGAAAAAGAAATATTTCATCAAACACATTTAAATGACAATATAGTTTTACCTTACTTAGATGATTTGAGTTTTATTCCTAGAAATAATCATCAAGTTGAAAATAATCAAGAAAATGAAACTAATGATGACATAAATGAAAATGAAACGGAAGAAAATTTACCGATTAGAAGAATATCATCTAGAGAACGACAACCATCAACTAGACTTAGAGATTATGTGACATATTCGGTACAATATCCAATTGAAGATTTTGTTTCATATGACAACATCTCAACCGAATACCATACATTTCTCACTAGTATTGAAAAAGTATTAGAACCAAAAAATTACCAAGAAGCAATTAAAAGTCCAATATGGTGTAAGGCTATGGATGAGGAATTAAAAGCCTTAGAACAAAATGAAACTTGAAAAATTGTTTCCCTACCAAAAAATAAAAAACCGGTTGGTTGTAAATGGGTGTATAAAACCAAATATAATAGTGATGGAACCATAGAAAGGTATAAAGCAAGACTTGTAGCTAAAGGATTTACCCAAACCTATGGCATAGACTATAACGAAACCTTTGCACCGGTTGCAAAAATGAATACCGTAAGAATTTTGTTTTCTATTGCCGTAAACAATGGTTGGGACCTCTACCAAATGGATGTTAAAAATGCATTTCTTCAAGGAACACTTGAAGAAGAGGTGTATATGACATTACCACCCGGTCATAAATTGGAAACAAATTCTAACTTGGCTTGTAGGCTTAATAAATCAATTTATGGATTGAAGCAATCTCCACGGGCATGGTATGGCAAGCTTAGCTCTTATTTAATTTCTTGCAATTTTAAAATTAGTAATGCCGATCATTCTTTATTTACAAAATGTGACGGTATCAATACTACTCTCATTTTAGTATATGTAGATGACATCATAATTACCGGAAATAATTTTGAACAAATTCAAAACATTAAGAAACAACTAAAAGAAAAATTTGACATAAAAGATTTAGGACATCTTAAATATTTTCTAGGAATAGAGGTAGCCACTTCGGATAAAGGACTTTTTATTTCTCAAAGGAAATATACACTTGACTTGTTAAAAGAAACCGGTAAGTTAGGATGTAAACCGGCCTCTACCCCAATTGACAACAAATGCAAATTAAATAGTGAAGATGGTGAACCTTTAAAAGACATAAATCAATTTCAAAGACTTGTAGGAAAATTAATATATCTAACGGTTACACGTCCGGATATTTCTTTTTCCGTAAGTCAAATTAGTAAATTCATGCATTCACCAAGAACACCACATTTAGAAGCCGTAAATAGAATTTTGAGATTTTTAAAAAATAATCCCGGCAAGGGTATTTGGATGAAAAATAATAATTCTAATGATATATGTGGCTATTCCGATGCAGATTGGGCCGGAAGCTTCGATAGAAAGTCGACAACCGGTTTTTGCATATTTGTAGGCGGAAATCTAGTCACATGGAAAAGCAAGAAACAAAATGTTGTAGCACGATCAAGCGCCGAAGCCGAATATCGTGCCATGGCATCAACCGCAAGTGAACTAACATGGATCAAGCAACTCCTATTGGACATGGGATTTAAAATTCAAGAACCGATGAAAATGTATTGCGACAATAATTCGGCAAGACACATAGCTTCAAATCCCGTGTTTCATGAACGAACAAAACACATAGAAGTGGATTGCCACTTTATTAGAGAAAAAGTTCAAGCAAAAGAAATTGAAACACCATACGTTAAAAGTGAAGATCAACTCGCGGATATCTTCACTAAAGGCTTATATCCGGGTCCATTCGAGAAAATTACAAGCAAGCTAGGATTGTACGATATATACATCCCTAACTTGAAGGGGAGTATTAAAAATAACGGCTAGTTAGTAATTAATAGACTAGGAGTTAGTGGTTAGTGGTTGGTAGTTGTAATTAATAGTATAACGGCTAGTTTTTGTTTCTCTTTATAAATACACATATATGTAAAATCTGAAATTAAGATTGCAATATAAAATTGTTTTCTTACATCTATTCTCTCTTACAAATTTAACATAGTTGATGCACAAATTGAATATTGCCTCAGTGTGCATGATGATGCTGGATTGCATTTGCGCAACCATGTGTCAAACTTTAGTATGTCAGATCAGAGTGCAGAACACTAATATGATGTATAGTCCTTGACTGTGACGTTAGTTGCATTATGAGTTTCTTGTTTTGATAGTATTTTTGAGCTTTGTTTTATGTTTCTATAATTGATATGATCACCGTGAAAATTTTATTAATTAAATTGTCCTGAATCATAACGATTATTGAATATCAGAACCACATCTGTTACGATTTCTGTGAAAAATTCATCATAAAAAAATGCAGCATGGCCGCCAAATCGAGACCATACATAAGGCGGGCTACAAGTTCCCATCCCCATGGACTGATGTAAAAATGATTAGCAAATATCACTATGATTAAACCCAGGGATAAAACTGCCATCAAAGTCTTCCATTTCGTAGTAGATATATGGACATATGGTTGGTTTGGAGATAACAAATGGCAAAGTATATCAAGCTGGTACCAAGTATACTAGTTAATTCCTAGATTGTTTGCGATTAAATTTGCAGAGATTAAGATAAATTGTACTGGGAGTAAGAGAACTACTATAGCTGAGGTTATGATCTCTACTTTTTGCATGGCCATATATATATGATTCTTTTTTCCCTTAATTTTGATGGACTTTCTCATATATAGATGGAATGGGCCGTACCTTGAAAACAGAGATTATAGGTAAAACTAGGAACTAAGATATTATACCCACTTGTTGGGGAGAGTTTGAATTTTCTCTATTCAATTTCTTCTGGGTGGAATATATATATAGTTGGTGGATCTTTTACTTTTCGAACATATATTAATTTATTTTTCTATCTTTTACTTTTCGAACAGATTAATTTAAGTCATGATTTAAGTTGTTTCAAACAAAGATGTTAAACATGTGTAAATTATAGTAATGGGTCATGATTTTAGACAATTTATTTATTTCACACTTATTCTGCCTACAGGGTCCACTGTCATCGGAATGGGCCTTACTTTGAAAACAGAGATCATAGGTAAAACTAGAAACTAAGATATTATACCCACTTGTTGGGGAGAGTTTGAATTTTCTCTATTCAATTTCTTCTGGATGGAATATACTTTTCGAACAGATATTATTTATTTTTCTATCATTTACTTTTCGAACAGATTAATTTAAATCATGATTTAAGTTGTTGCAAACAAAGATGTAAAACATGAGTAAAATAGAGTAAGCAATTTGGGTCATGATCTTAGACAATTTATTTACTTCACACTTATTCTGCCTGTCCACTGTGGGCAGAAATTTATTTCCAAATTACTCTCTCCTTCAAACAAATTAATTTAAATCATTACTTAAACAGTGAAACAAGATGTAAAACAAAATAACTAAGATAAAGCAAGTAACATAATGCATGCCTTTTAATTAAATTGAAGTAGCAACCAAACGTAATCTACATCTAAATCAATTTACTAAATTCAACTGCAAATAGAGCTCATCCAATCCAAGGACGCTCACTCGAACTCGCAAAAAATTCCGAAAAATCAAGAAACATTTCTTACATTTTTCTCTAAGCGTGGAGTTTACATTTTCTCAACAAAGCTAAATAATTTAGGCCGGGATATAGTAACTCAGTACAAATCCATTTGGTGTAATATGTACAGTTTTGATTGTGATCGATACAAATATTTTCCAAAATTTTATATCTTGTTTGATTCTTAATTAGTAGTTTTATATAATTATTTTCATTTTTGTTTATAATATAGTAATAATAATAATAATAATAATAATTATTATTATTATTATTATTATTATTATTATTATTATTATTATGTTTGGTAAGTCTACTGCACGTGGGGAATGATACGGACACCTTTTAATTGGGTACACACATATATTTGCGCTGAAAGTTCCAAGGAAAGTTCCAAGGGCAACGACAGAGAGTGACTGCTATGTTGTGACTTTTTTTTTTTCTGAATCAGAAAATTATTTGTGGGACCCATATACATTAGAATTTTTTGGAAGGATTTTTTCATAATTATGGGACCCACATACATTAAATTCTCCATGAATAGCCCCATAAAATTTAGGACAAGTATCCTGTCGAATATTATAAAAGATTCTCTTCACTTTACGGCTTGAGATTAACTCCCATCTACTTTGTAAAAGATTCTCTATTAAGGTACAGAGGAGAATTTGAATTCCAAAATTTATAAAGAGTAGAATCAAATTGTTGGTGAGAGTATCTCTGGCAAGTAGGCCAGACATGGTTAGTTCTTAGCTGGAAATTCATGGACTATTCTATTTTGAAAGAATTTGGTGCAGTTTTTTTTAGAATCTTTAAATTATACATTTGAAAAGGATTAGTTCCAAAACATTTTATTTTTTATATATAACCTTCTATAATCCTTAAATTACTATCCAGTCATTGATTCATTTGAACCCTCCTCTATGAAATCTAAACTGGCTTTTACATACAAATAAATATTTTTCTTAACCCTCATTCTAATTAAATATAAATCTCTCTCCCTATCTCTCTCATGCTTAATCAATGGAACAATGGGGCAATAACAATGGTGCATGATTTGGAGCAATAAACAATGACTGGATAGTAATAAACAATGGAGCAGTAAACAATGGTACTCTCATGATTGGAGCAATAAACAATTGTACTCTCATGATTGGATAGTAATTTAAACAATGGAGCAATAAACAATTGTAAAATCTGAAAAACAGTGATTTTAAAAAATTCATAAAAAATTAAAATTTCCAAAAATTAAAATTTTGTCAACAAGCACATTTTAATATGGAGAACATGTTGAGTACTTCAGATCAATTATTTGAACTTTGAAAAACAACAAAAGTGAATTGGTAGGTAGCACCAAGACTCAAGAACTACCATTTTGATCTTAGCAAACCCCCCTCTCTCTCTCTCTCTCTCTCTCTATATATATATATATCCATATATATAAACGTTTGTTCCTAGGCCGTGGAACAAAATGCTTCCGTTTTTATATTTTTAAAGTCCAAACGGTCGATTCAAACCGTTCAACATTTAATCTATAATAAAATGTGCTTAGAGACTAAATTTTATATTTTTTGGAATTTTTTTACTATTTATTAAGCCAGTTTTAAAATCGCTGTTTTCAATGATCTAGAAAATTTTCACTGTTTATTAAAATCAGCAATTTTAAAACTAGCTCAATAAATAGTAAAAAATTCCAAAAAATGTAAAATTTGGTCTCCAATCACATTTTAATATAGAGATCAAGTCTAACGTTTTTGATCGACTGTTTGGACTTTGAAAATCGAAAACTAATTGGTTGCACCACGGCTCCGGAACAAACGTTTTGATATTAGCCAACCTCTATATATGTGTGTGTGTGTGTGTGTGTGTGTGAGAGTAGAACTAGGGTGTTCTTAAGCTCACCAAGCTTCTTTGTGAGCTGAACTCAAAAACCTATCAGATTGATTTCAAGCGAAGCATCTAACATTGAAACTGATCTACTTCACAAGTGATGAGTTTAAATGTCAAGTTTATAAATTTTCGAACTAATTTAATATAAAGTCAAGCGGTAAAAAAATAATGACAATGAACACATTAAAATTAACTTATAAACCATATTTTTTTTACCGCTTGACTTTATACTAAATTAGTTCGAAATTTTTTATAAATTTGACATGTAAAAGCATCACTCGTGAAGTAGATCGGTTTCAATGATTTGGATGCAACGTTTGAAGACAATTCAATAGATTTTTGAATTAAGCCACAAAGGGACTTGGTGAGCTTAAGAACACCCTAGTTCTACTCTATGTGTAAAGTACTCTAAGCATAGATATCCAATAGCACAAGACAACAATGTACAATGAGTGTTATATATATGTTAATAGAAACAACGCTTACGCCTAAGGGCATTTCCACCAAAAAAAGAAAAGAAAAAAGAAAACAAAGTACAATGAGTACTAATAATTACCTGTGGTACATTGGGAAAGCAATAATATATAGTGGACAAACCTGGATATATACAAGAGAAAACCAAACAAAACGAAAACAGAAAAAAAAAAAAAAATTAACAATGTTACAGGCTTATTAAGAGAACAAGATTGCAAATAGTAAATGAATTGAAAATAACAGCTAATTAATTTTTTTTTTTGTAATATCCATAGATAGTGTAGTATGTCTGAAGTGCAGAAAGAATTAGCAGGGTCACACCTGCGATGACCGAGATGCCCGCCCATGGACTACTGCAGTAGTTCTGTTGCAAGCTCGCCAATATACGGTGCCGAGGTGAGTCGTAGTATTTCTGCACATCCTTATACAAGCCGGAGAAACGATTTGTATTGTCATCGGTGAAACAAAAGTCACCAATATCGTTGAAGAAAGTGGCGGCCATCTCATGGCTGCTCAGTGTGTTATAGATAACGCCACATTTCTGAAGTAATTCTACATCGTTCTCTGAATCGATGAGTGCATCCATCAGTTTCATGTAACAGCTAATATTTCGCATTCTGGGTACGATGCAGTTCTCAAAGGCAATGAGATTTCTTAATAAGGTTATCTGCCTTGAGTCAATCTTCAGGCGTGGCATCCGCATGATGCCCTTGGAAAAAGTAACATCCAAATGACCTTTATCTTTAAATTTCTCAAATTCTATACCTGCCATCTGTTGAAGTTCAGTTGCATTCGCAATGACCATATGTGCATTATTTGAGAGGTCGATTTCAGAAGAGTTAGAAAGATCTCCTTCCATCTCAGAATGATATCTTTCAGAGGAAATTAATTTCATATCCATCTGAGGTGACAAGGAGTATCTCCAATAAAGGTCGAGCAAATGAGCTGCTTTGCTAGGCTTGGCATCATGATTGATTCTCCATGGCATATCCAGGCATATAAACGGTTCAAGGACAGCATTAAACTGGGGTAATTTTTTGTCCTTCAAATTGCTTAAAAACCATTCATAGACCTCCTTGATAAAAAACAGGGGAATTTGATTATCCAGAAGAAGCAGGTCAGATCTTACCTCTTTTATGTGCACATCTAGGAAAGACATGCTCTGTGTCTGTTGAGAGAAAGCGAAAATTGTTCGGATAATAAAGCAACTGTCAAGAAATAGCATCTTAACAAATCGATCTTCATCAAGGTTTGACTCAAACTCTTCTTTATAGTAAGCTTGAGCTTTCCTTCCTGAAACACTAAATTGCCGAAGAAACTCGGCATCGATGCCCGTTTCCTTCTGCAGCGTGGCCTTCAGCGTGGGCTCCGAATCCCATCCTGAAGCACTTAATTGCGGAAGAAACTTGGCATCGATGCCCGTTTCCTTCTGCAGCGTGGCCTTCAGCGTGGGCTCCGAATCCCATCCTGAAGCACTTAATTGCGGAAGAAACTTGGCATCGATGCACATTTCCTTCTGCAGCGTGGCCTTCAGCGTGGGCTCCGAATCCCATCCTGAACCTTGGCCTTCAGCAGCGTGGCATCGGATCACATCCTGAAGCTTGGCATCGATGCCCGTTTCCTTCTGCAGCGCGGCCTTCTGCAGCGTGGCCTTCTGCAGCGTGGCCTTCTGCCGTGTGGCCTTCAGCGGGGGCTCCCATCCTGCTGGAGATATCTTAGCATACATGGAGTCGTCGAATGTGTCGAATCGGTGGAATGGGATGCCTGCTTCGCAAGGTCTGGGATGGTTTGTCCTTGTCACAGCAGTTCCCAGCATCTTCAGAATTTCTTTTATGCACCGGATTTTTAAATCTTCCATGCGTTGGAGGTTTCGTTCTCCATGATAGTACGGGCCAATAGAAACTAACTTGGGCTCAAAATTAGATTTTCTACCGGATCTGATGTGCTCTGGGACACGGAAAATAGAATTCTCCGGCCAATGGGTTGTTTCACCATTCTCCGTGGACTCTGCGTCTGATGTCTTTTCGACCAGCCAGTCCATTAGGAGTGATATCTCATCCATTGGCGGGTCCTTTGCGGCTGAGGTCCCTTCAATCTCCATGTACTCTGCCGCTGCAGCTGATGTCCCTTTGATCAGCGGGTGTATTTTGGAGTGAAAAGTGGAAATGATAAAGGGTATTTTGTCGGTATGTTTCAGGTTTTGGTTTATTTTGTAGTTTCATGATCATACGGTTGGGTATACGAGGGTTTATATAGAGGTGCGGCCAATAGAGGTAAGAGGAAGTATCATGCATTGTGAATTAATTTGGGACACTATAGACCGTTGACCTTGATGGATAGAGATAAGAGGAAAGTAAAAAAGAATTTTTATCAAAGCTTATTTTATCCAACTAATTTGTAGTTCCATAAAACTCACTAGTGGAAAAAGTACAATTAGTATCGGCCCATCAGTGTCGGATTTAACATTAAACCGATACTAATATATATCAGGAACGGGCATATTAAACAGCCGACCTTGATTGTGCTTATCAGGAACAGTTGTATTTTAAAGACCGTTCTTGATAGTGCTGGCCAAATCAGGAATGGCTCTTTACAAAGAACCGTTCCTGATTGTGTGTTATTAGTATCGGCTCTTTAAAACAACCGTTCCTAATAGTTTTAAAAACGGCCTTTTATTTAACCGACCCTGATATGTCCTATATTAGTATCGGTTGTTTAAAATAACCGTTCCTAGTTGATTTAGGAACGGCCATTTATTTAATCGTTCTTGATATTATTTTAGCGCTATTCATTTTTCATTCCCGCTCACATTTTTGCATTCCTCAAATTCTCCCATTAGGGTTGAAATATTCCTCAAATTACGCCGCTGCCTTTCTCGTGCTCACTCTGTTCTCGTGATTTTGAGGGGAGAAAGAAAGGGGCATCTCGACCTGAGCACTACGCCGCTGCCTTTCTCATGCTCACTCCGATCCGTTCACGCGATTTTGAGGGGAGAAAGAAAGGGGCGCCTCGACCTGAGCACTAATTGAGGCGAGGCAACTACGATCCGTGAGGCGAGCACCTCAACCCTCGACCTGAGCACCACGATCCGTGAGGTGAGGCGACTCGTCCGGTACTGGCCGTGAGGCGAGGCAACTACTCGGTGCTTGCCGTGAGGCCGTGAGGCAAGGCACCTCGAGGCCATGAGGCGAGGCGACTATTCCTGTACCATGCGCCAGGCCAATCTCGGTTTGTGCTGCTATCTTTTTCCTTCCCATTTGGTTGGGTTTCTCTTGGAACTGTTGTTTTATCAGAATTTCGTTGTTTTGTTTTTGCTTTTCTATGAGAACAGATGAAATGAATTATTGGATTTCATTACCTAATGCGAGAAAAGAAGGAAATTGTAATCTTGATTTGTCACTTGCTTCATCGAATTCTCCAGTTCTCAGGTATGTATCGAAGGTGTTCTTCAATAAGAAGAAGAAATTTGCTAGAATGGTGCACTTGATTCATTGTAATCAAGCTTGGTAATATTATTTGTACTAATACTTGGTCAATTTTCAGAAGCCGTCAAGTTTTGTGCAAGGCTTTCATTTGTGTCTTGCAATTGCAAGTAGGAGTTGTAGTTAGTGCTTTTAATCTTAACTATATATAATATGAGAGGAAGTGCTCGAGGTTGCCTGTGATGCTGAGCTATGCACCGATAAGTTCAAAGAAAAGGTCGGCACACAACCCAGCCGTGGTTTTGCTGCAGCTGTGTTGTACTACATCCGCTCTTTGTCAACAGTAATGCCTCGATACCGTATTTCCAAGGGTATACAGGTCTGTGTATGTATGCATGTGTGTGTATGTGTAAAATTAATAACTCATCGATCTCAACTTTGACTCTTATTCTCTGTTACTAGCTAGATCAGCCTATGATGCTGGTTGTCAATGTGGAAGATCTCAAGGTTTACATATTCCACTTGCTAGATCAGCCCCTACTGGTATACCTCAAAAACCCCAAATGACCTTCTGTGACAGATCAGCCAGTGCAGGCTGATCAGAAGTCCAAACCAAAAATTTATTTGAACAGTCAGATAGAGGACTCAAAAACACACACTTTAGACCTAAATTTTACATTCATAGCATTTTTCTATGATTTACTAGCTATTTTTAAAGTTTGGTTTCTGAAAATGCAAAAAAATGCTGTTTTCTGCATCTTTTACCAATCTGCCCCTGCATTCAAGCATCTGTTAAAAATAGTTAGAAAACTACAAAAATCCTGAGACTTGTCAAGCATGTAGTTTAGACTTTCCTTTACATTTCCATAAAAAGAACAAAAAAATTGGCTTTGTAGATTGTCCAAAATAAATTTTTAAAGATTGGCTGACAGCAGCTAAACTCAGAAAATACCAGCAAATACCCTCTTATAAAATAACTTATTTGACATAGCTCTGGACCTTCAATGGATCTGAAACTTCTCGAGCATGTAATAGACACCTTGACATGCATGTTCATAAAAATAAATGCAAATTTGATGTAGCCAATCTCTGGGAAATGACTCCTGAAATCAGTCTTACCAGAAACCGATAAACTGTCAGCTGCTAAGGGATGTGATTACACATCAATCTCCATACCCTATCATCTTTTAATCTATTTTACTCAATTAAGTACACATTTCTATTTGTTTAAAGTAACAGAAAAGAGAGAGGAAGGCAGAGAAGCCAAAAATAATGCAAATTGGGTGAAGTGGCAATGTGAGGTTGATTACGTTGAATAGGTCTCGTCAATTGAATGGCATTTCTTCTCGGGTGGTACTATCCTTCATATTAGTTATAGGTTGTAAGAAAGAGAAGCATTTTTAATTTAAGTCAAGTAAATAGATTTTTTATGACAATTAACTTGGATAATTTTGTGTCTTTTGTGTGTTTTGTGCATATATGGAATTAAATTTGGATATTTTTTTATGGCAATTAACTTGTTTGATGTCTTTTGTTTGTGATTGTGGCATATTAATTATTGATCTAAATGTGATATTTGAATTAGCTCATGCGAATACCCACATTTTGCAAAAAAAAAAAATATATATATATATATATATATATATATATATATATGAACAGTTATATATATATATATATATGAACAGTTATATATATATATATATGAACAGTAACGGTTGTTTATTAAAAGGACGTTCCTGATTGTTAAAATCAGTATCGGTTGTTCTTAAAGGCCGTTCCTGATTATCAACATCAGTATCAGCTAATCAAACAACTGTTCCTGATTATGGGATTTAGTGTCGGTTATTTAACCGTTCCTGATTACACTACAGCAAAACAGAGCTTCAGCGACCGGTATCAGCGACCGGCGTCACCACCGGTCGCTGATTCTCAATTTCTGTCCAAAAATAAAGATTTCCGCTTAAATTCTGGCGACCAACTGTATCAGCGGCCGGTATCAGCGACCGGCGACAACACCGGTCGCTGAAAGTTTTTTTTTTTTTTTTTTTGTTTATCGCTGAAAAAAACGCGGTTGCTGAAAAATAAAACCCGCGCCACTCCTCCGCCAAAATCAAAAACGCGGTTGCTCAAAACCCTTTCCGCCCGAAAACCCTTTCCGCTCTCTGACCCTTTCCGCCCAAAAACCCTTTCCGCCAAAATCAAAAACCCTTTCCGCCCGACCCCCCTGTGCCGCCCGAAGCCCCTCCGCCCGACCCCCCGCTGGAACCCCGACCCCGACCCCGACCCCGCTCTCTGACCCCGACCCCGACACTGTGACCCCGCCGCTGGAGATCGGAGTGACCCCGACACGGTTCTTTTAGAAAACTTTAATTTTGCTTGGAACGGTTGCTCTTTAGATTTCCAAATTTTTTTATCGTTGTTCTCTTTTAGAAAACTGACCATTACCGATAAGAAACAAAAATTGTGTAATTTGTACTGATTTCATCGTGTTTTGATTGCAGATTGCTTTGTGTGGAGCATGTAGAGAAAAATGGCAAGCCAATTCTGTACCTTGTTTTTGAGTTTTTAGATACTGATTTGAAGAAATTCATCGATTCATACAGAAAGGGGCCCAGTGCCAGACCCCTACCTCCTAATGTGATCAAGGTATCCTTTCATTTTCTTTGTTCTTTAATTTCTCTGGCCATCAAAATATTAATTTTGTGATTGATTGATTGATTGATTGATTATTTTTTCTGATTGTGTAAATTTGTAGAGCTTCATGTACCAGTTGTGTAAAGGTGTGGCCCACTGCCACAAGCACGGTGTGCTTCACAGGTAATATCCCAATTTTTTATCCTTTGTATCTACTTTCCTCCTAATTTTATTAAATTCTTCTGAAATTATTAATTTTGATCTTATCTTTATAAAAAACTTAAACAGGGACCTAAAGCCTCAAAACCTCTTAGTTGACAAAGAAAAAGGCATACTTAAAATTGCCGATTTAGGCCTTGGCCGTTCTTTTACCCTCCCAATGAGGTGTTGCTTGGTACAACCCACTACTCAACTGGGGTGTTTCATATTATAGTAAAATTGTGATAATTCATTAATTCTGGTACTGCGTGGTACCAGTCCCCTTAAGGACCGAGTTACACGAGCTGTGCGGTTTGCTCTTCTCTCGGGTAACCCCTGACCTTTCCTCTCTTTTCCTTTTTGCCTTGTGGCTGTGCTGGTTTTTGTGATGGCCTTCGTGCCTGTTACTGTGGTGTTGTGGCTTGCTGCCTTTTTCTTGTTATGCGGCTGATTTGCCTCACTCCATCTATTATTTCAAGAAATTGATAAGTTTAGTTTGGCACAGTTAGTAACTTTAGCAAAAAATAATTTTGGGATATTACTAGTTTAGATACTGAAAGTCTGCATTGCTTACCAATTGATGCTTACATGATATTACCAGTATCCTTATCCTGTTAAAAACTCAATTTGTGTTATGTAAATTTTTAAAACTTTGATCACACAGCAATAAAGCATCAATTTCAAGGTTATTTGTCCTTTTTTGTGTTCTTGTTGTTCAAAAAATTGGGGAAGCTATTGCTGACATGGATGAGGAGTCATCTTATGGTTCTGACGTTGGAGAATTCTCAAGTGCATCATACAATTCCGATGATGAGGATTTGCAATTTGCAGAGAATCCCGACCTTGCTCATAGGGTTTGTTCTTAAACCTTTTTTTTTAATTTTTGTTTGCACTATTGCATAGAGTCAATTTAAGCTTACTTTTTGGTAGTAGTTTTATGGGATGAAATGCCGATACAAATTTTTTAATTATGGTGATGGTAATTAGGGTTTAGGGATAGTATTGGCAATACTGGAGAGTGGTGGTTCCATTCACTTTTCAAATCATAGGACCCGATTGCACTTGGTACCATATTTCTGCACCGAATAATGACAAGAAAAAGATTATAATTATGTGAAGAAGCAAATATGATATTCAAAGAAACAACTCACTAGCACCAGATTAATCAAGCAATGTGACACTTCTTTTTTGCTCGAGCCTCAATTCTATCTATGCAAGCATTAAAACTATATCTCAGTTTCTATTCTTGAGTCTAAAAAATAGAAAATTATAAAGAGTTATGCATTAGGCATGTTTCTTACAAAATTATTGTAAAGCTGGGCAATTGTAAAACTTGTTGTTAGCTGCATATTAGGGAACTAATTTTGCAATATATATTTTATAGGTTATGTTAATGGATGATGCCAAACAGGCTGCAGAATATGAAGATATACTTAAAATCATGCTCAGAGTTGGAAAGGGAGAAAAAAAAAATGAAAGTAAGATACGGTACTACTTGCATCTCAGTAGTAAATTTATTTCTTACATACTGTGCAAAAGCAAATTTTACTCTTTTCTTAGTTTTAACCCTCTACATCCTTTTGACAATCTCTTCAATTTTGTTACTTCTGCAAATATAGGAGTAAAAAGGAGGATCCGAAGGTACCTGCATCTGTCGAACTGGATAAATTTTCATATATTGAAGATGCTGAGGTATGTACTTCTCAGATATGAAACCTTTGTTAAATATCATATTATGTGAGTTAAAGTCTGCACAACCAGAAGACCAAATATTTTTCATAAAGATTTAGATTTTGTCTAAATCATAAAACCAAATTACAAAGTTAAAGACTAAGGACCAAAATGAAAAATATCTGACTTGACAAAGTTTCTGCATAATACTCATCAAGTGTGGCTAACTTTTTCTTAAGAAGGCTCTGGAGCAAGATGCAAAGACAAAGAAGGTCAAATCTAGTGGTTCCAGTAATCCTGACATAACTAATGATGCAATGGAGAATTGTATTGGGGAAGATATTCACGAGTTCACATTCATTGATGATGAAGAATAATTTATTTTACATTGAAGAAGGATTTGTTTTCTGAGTTGCAGTTTGCAAGCATCTTTGAGTTCCAGTACCGTATCATTAGAAGTCCATTTGTAACAATGACCTGCATTGGATGAATATATATGATCATGTTTTGAGATAATTTAAAATTTGCAATATGATAGTTTGTTGCTTGTTGCATATGAATGATAGTTTGTTATATTTGTTTGGTACATTTCGTACCAATTATTAAATGGTGGAAATTTAAATAATAAAAAAAAATTCAAAAACCTGACAGAACACTTTCTGCGACCGGTTTTAAGTATCAGCGACCGTTTATTTGGTCGCAGATACCTTTTTCTTGACGTCAAAAAAAAACGACAGCGACCAAAAAAATTTGGTCGCAAAAACTTATCAGCGACCGGGTGACGTATTATCAGCGACCGGTGACGTCATCAGAAGAGTATCAGCGACAATGCTTACAGCGACCGGGGTATCAGCGACCAAATTGGACTTTCAGCGACCGGAATGAGTATCAGCGACCGGCGAAAATACTATCAGCGACCAAAAATTTGGTCGCTGATGCCCCTTTCTGCTGTAGTGTTAGTTCTACTATCTGTAACAGCTGGGTCAGTGTCGCCTCTAGGTCCGTTCCTGATACGTGTTTTTAACCGTTCCTGATGTGTGTTTTTCCACTAGTGACTCTTATACAATTATTTATAAAAAAATATACAAAAATATGTTACAAAACATAAATTACTATCCAGAATTGACCACAGAATAACATATTAGATTCCACTTTTACTCCTAAAAAGTTACTACCTTTTCTCCACAAAAGTCGCACCTTTCTTTTCAAAATTGGAATAGATAGCTGAACACAAAACCAATACAAAACCGGTTTGTTTTGGTTTAGTACTCCGGTTTTTTTTATAAAATGGGCTGGTTTAATTAAATATATCTGGTTCTATTGCATGTCCGGTCTTAATAACGAATTAAACCGTAAATCTGCCCGATTCCGGTTTATTCCGACTGGACCATCTGGTCAGGTCCGATCAGTGCGAAGCCAGAAATTTTACTAGGAGTAGGCATATACATATAAATTACTTAAATTATTATTTTTCGCCCCGAGGTTGATCCAACTCACTCGATATGTTCTATGTATCAAAATCTTTTACAATATCAAATTTTATAATTTATATCTGTTTTGTTATTTTTTTTTTTAAATATGAATCTTTTTCTATATTCAAACATTCTGATTTTTGTATCATTTGAGGTCCATTTTTAAAAAATTTGAAAATGTAGTAAAACTAATTAAAAATAATAACAATAATATTTATTGTTTTGGTGTTCTACAAGATTGTAGAAAATATTGAACGGGATGAATCAACCATCCAAATATGAGATACCATAATTTGGACTCTTTATATTTTGATTGAATTATAATCATTTATACAGTAACCTAACTCGATATATTAAACTATATAAAAAATAATTAGAGCTCAAAACAGTAATGAACTTACAAACAAAACTTCTGAAGTGTCATTTATAGTTGTGAACTTCTATATATGGACGTCCATATGGCATGCAAATAATCTCTTATTTGCTTCATAAGTAATGGATTAAGGGAATTAATAAATTGTCATTTCGCGTCATGATTGAACGCGTAGTTGGCTTGTTTTTAAAGAATTCTATATTTCGGAAAGAGGAATTGGCAGTTGACTTTGAATTTGTACATGCAAGTTGTTGGTGTTCACATGCAATGCCAATTATTGGGCTTGTAATTCATTATTACAAACCTCACATGCGCAATGCCAACTAATAGCCAGGCATGCATCATTAATTACATTTAGAGTTTAGAGTTCAAATTTATAAATTTCTTTTAGCCTATCATCCTAAATGCATTATTAAATTTAGGGTTTATGATTTAAATTTGTGGTTTAAGTTTAAATTTATTAATTTTATTCATTGCTTGGTATTGCTTGGTATTGCTTTTGCAAAGTGATTCAACATGTGGCAAAACTTGAATGGATCTTTGAGGAAAGCTACACCACATATTATTAAAATAATTCAACTTCCTTTTAGATGAAAATTTAGTAAGTTTTGAAGGATAACTAATTTGTTAATTTTGACATTTATTAATATTTTATCTCTATAAGTACATATATTGATCATATAATTAATACTTGTACTACTATTCTAACAAAAGCTATTCTCACATTTAAAAAATGTACATCTGGCATAATTTAGATAATTTTCATATTTCATAGAAAACAAATTAAAGTCTCAGTCTTGTGCTAGGTAATAGAAGTACCAGACTAATTAGAGGTTACCAGCAATATCAGACTTGTTATGATTTAAGACTCGGAACGTCTGTAAAGATTTATGCAAAGTGGAATTAAAAAAAAAAATTGATATAATGTTAACTTCATTTTATTAATATATATAGTATATAACTTAGCAGCCTCTGCAAAGGTTTTGGAAAAAGAAAAAGAAAAATGTATATATGTGCAATTTGGCAGCCCCTGCCAACGTTTCAAAGAGAGAGAGAGTGATGTGTTATGCAGTTTTAGAAGAAGAAAAACAGAGAGAATGTTGTGCTATTAAGCATATTGGCACAACTTTGCCTCTATCTCAATTTTAAAAATTCAAATAGTCATTTTGACCAATCATATATATGTGGTGACGCTCGTTTGCTAAAACACAAAAAAAATTTTTAATAAATATTACAATTAAAAAAAAATTTAAAACTGTTTTTCTCCCACCTCATATATATGGGATGACGCTAGTTAGGTTAGAAATTTCTCACAATCAATTCTGACCAAGTACAAGATAAATTTAGCTCACATGTTAAGAGAATAGACTTAGCTCTCATGCTCACATGTTTAAACACAATTAGAATGGAAACATGTTGAATTCCAAAAGAACAAAAATTTAGCTCACATGTTAACAGAGATTTCTCTCATCATTAGTTATGGCTTAGTAAATATGTACTAGATGCTTTTGATAAATTGGCGACAAATGTCTATCAAATTTTAATTACCAAGCTACATTAATAGAATAGTTAACATCAAAGTCGTAATATACAAACTACAAATAAGAATAATTAGCGGAAAAGTTGAAATATACAAACTAAAAATAAGAATAAAATGATGGTTTCTCTAACTAAAAAAAAAATGAGTAAGATGATGGAGAAAACTGAAATTGTTCCTTCTCTAATTACCTCGAAAGCATGGATGGTTGATTTAGGTCATTTTGAATGGATTTGGTAACATTTACAATGATTGCTTTAATGAGGCTAGTCTGAATGAAATTGATTTTTGTTCGTTTGGATCATGAAATTGATATCACCAAAATTATACCACAGTAGCATTAATTTTTTCTTTTATAAGTGATTATCCCTGCATGGCAGTACATAGCAGAAATAAACAATTTGGACTTATTCAAAAGGCCCATGGGTTTTTAAGCCCACATGAACAATCACTTTCCTATCTCAAGGTAAATCACAAAAAATAGCCACTTTTTGTCCCAAGGGAAGATATGGGCCGACTCAAAATGTTTTTGTCACCCAGTAAGAAACCAAGGTTGTAGCAATCCTGAAAAGAAAAAAAAAAAAAAAAGGACTATTCGGAAAAAAATTGACTATCAACTTAATAATTTTTAAGCGGGCAAGAATTTTAAGGGGGAAATAAGTATAAAAAAATACAAAATCAATGAAAGTGAGTCCCCATAAGCAAAAGAGGATTCAATCCATTTATTACAATAAATTGAGCAGTAAATTCATTTCTGTGGACTCCTAAATGACCCTTGTGGGACTCCTAAAAAAGTTCAGTGATATAAAATCTAAAGAGTGAGGCTATGGTGCTATGCATAGCACCAATGGCTAGTGTACTACGGCTCAATATGGTACTTTTTAAAATCCTAACGGTCGATCCGAACCGTTCAATGTGATATCCATATGAATATGTACTTCCAAACTAAATTTTATATTTTTTTGAATTTTTTTACTATTTTTTTAGATAGGTAGAAAAATCAGTGTTTTCTGAAAATTCTGGACCATCAAAATTCTACCTATCTAAAAAAATAGTAAAAAAATTCGAAAAAATATAAAATTTAGTTTGCACGTACATATTCATATGGTTATCACATTGAACGGTTCGGATCGACCGTTAGGATTTTAAAAAGTACCATATTGAGCCGTAGTACACTAGCCATCCGTGCTATGCATAGCACCATAGCCTCACTCAAATCTAAATATTCATGAGATCATAATAAAATTATAAACCTGATTTGATTTATTGCATATGTCTAATTCCTTTTAAGGTCAGGGCAGCCGCAACCCAAAACACGCACATAACAAGGCCCAGACGGAATGAATGCATCTGGGAGAACACAAAGCAAATTACATTTTTTGATCTCCAACATTGTAAGTGATGAAATGGTGTGCCGGTTGATATGTGGCTTTTCATGAGAGGAATCACACAAGGACTTGGTAGATTCGACAAAGTGCAGTCCATCCATCGTTAATGATTTCAGGGCTTTAAAAGAATAAATATTCAGTGTAGACAACGTATCAAGATTCCCTAATCCGGTAATCGACTCCAGATGGTCACAGAAATAAATCACCAATTCTTCAAGCTGGGAGGGCAGCTGCTCCAGCTGTAGAACCCGGATACTATAGCAATATTCAATCTTGAGGTGCTTCAGAGTGTGAAGATTGCCAAATGGAAGAGATTGAATCTTGTCACAATATTTCAACGAGACTTTTTGAATTGACTCCAAGGAAAATGGATCCATCATCCATCCTGGTAGCATGGTAGAAGGATAATCTCTTATTTCAAGTTTCTTGAGGTTAGGATGTGGCTGAAGGCATTCTAACAAGGAAAAATCTACATCATTTGCACCAACTAACTCGTCATCACAAGCTTCTAGTCTGCGTCTTAAACTCAGGTCTGGGAGAAAATAGCAATCTGGATCATGATCCCAGAATAAATCTAAAGCTTCAAGTTTGCATTTATTTCTCAGGTTAGCACGCTGGGCATCTACTATTTACTCTTCTCTAATCCTTCAATAGAGAGTCTTCCTTCAAGGGCCTTCATATCCTTTAACCAAGCTATATTTCTAACTCTCAACCCTGCTTCCATTTTATTTATTGCCGGAAAACTAACAAGACAATGAGGGACATAACCTAGATCACCAACAGAGGAGAAGTTAAGAACCTCTAAATTACTCAGACAGCCTATTGTATTAGGCAGTGGTAGAGTTTTTGAGAAAAAAATGTTAATACATGAAGGTTTTGGAGATTTCTGAGATCTAAAGGAACTTCCTCTAAATGATCACAGTTAATCTAATCTCAACAAGTTACTAAGTGAACATAATGATATCGGTAGCTTCTTAATGTGGTAGGATTGAATATTTAGAAATTGTAAGTTAGCAAGGTCACCAATACTTTCCAGTAGATATTTAAGGTGATATTTCATGTATGAATACTTGCACGACGAGATATTCACAACGAGTATGAATTATTTACACTTGCATGACGAGATATGAATACTTGTTATACATGATATTAAATACTTTCAAACCTCATCCAATGCCATAAGAAAAAAAATTGATAGAAATGTTAGATAAAATACTTGATATATGAACTATTTACACTTGCATGACAAGGTTTAAATACTTGCAATACTTGATATTAATACTTTCAAATGTCATCCGATGCCATGAGAAAAAAAATATTGATATAATCTATTAGATACAAACACTTGATACATAAACTATTCACACTTGCATGATGAGTTATGAATACTTGCAATACTTGATATTAATACTTTCATACATCATCCAGTGCCATATGGAAAAAAAATTCATATATTATGTTGTGTACAAACACTTGATATATTAACTATTTACAATTTCATGACGAGGTATAAATACTTGCAATACTTGATATTAATACTTTAATACGTCATCCAGTGCCATTTGGAAAAAAAATTAAATTTTGATAAAATATGTTAGGTACAAACACTTGACACATAAACTATTTACACTTGCATTACGAGTTATGAATACTTGTGCGACGGAGGACCCAAAAATACTTTATCATGGATCTTACTTGAACGAGGAAAATTACATAGAAGAAATTCGTGGTTTTAGATTGAACAATAAAATATTAAAATTTGATAAAATATGTTAGGTACAAATACTTGACACATGAACTATTAACACTTGCATTACGAGATATGAATACTTGCAATACTTGATATTAATACTTTCAGACATCATCCAATGCCATATGGAAAAAAAATTGATAGAATTTGTTAGATACAAAACACTTGATACATGAACTATTCACACTTGCACGACAAGGTATGAATACTTGCTCGATGAGCTATGAATACTTGCATGACGAGTTATGAATACTTGTGCGACAGACAACCCGAAAGTATGTCATCATGGATCTCATTTGAAAGATAAAATTGTGTAGAAGACGTTCGTAGTTTTAGATTCGCAAAATTTCTCACAGATCGTCAGAAATATTGGCTAGATTGAACGGAGAAAAAAAAAACCACTTCTAAAAACGTGTAAAAGATCATTGGTGATGTCCAGACAGGTTTCCAAAAGAACCGTCAGATTACAGAAAGTGTCATATATGCGCAACATCTGTTGCATCTCGCCAGGAAGGACCGAACCCCCATCACCATGCTCAAATTAGACATTCGGAAGGCCTTCGATACGGTCAGTTGGGACTTCATGCAACTGGCAATGACTCACCTTGGCTTTCCGACTCCATGGATAACTTGGATACGCACACTGGTACTTCAAGGTGCATCACAGGTACTTATAAATGGCCTCCTGGGGAAGCAAATAAAGCTTAAGCGGGGTGTGAGGCAAGGGGACCCGCTCTCCCCGTCATTATTCATAATTGCGATTGACTTTCTGGCACGGTATTTGCAAAAATTAACGGACTCAGGAGCGATAAGGCTACCTTACAGGCACATGAAACCTTGCATGCTCTACGCGGATGACGCACTACTTTTCTTCAAACCAGACAGCAACCAAGCAAGGGCAATTAAAATTGTATTACTGGTATTTCAGGAAGTTTCAGGACTTGCGATCAATCTACAAAAGTCTGAAATAATAGTGCTCAATGTGCAGCATCAGCAGCAGCAACAGTTGGTGCAAATTCTAGGCTGCAAGGTGGCAAACCTCCCATTCACTTATCTTGGCATCCCGTTATCAGATACGCGCCTGCCCAAAACGGCATACCTACCGCTGATCCAGAAGCTGACCTCACGATTAGCGGGCTGGACAGCAAGGTTCCTCTCAATTGCAGGAAGGCTGGTGCTACTTAACTCAATCCTATCCGCCCTGCCGGTTTACTTAATGTCGGTTCTAAAATTGCCGCAATGGGTGATAAAGAAAATTGATGGGATTAGGCGAAGATTCTTATGGCATGGCGTGGCTGAGCAACACAAAGGTTACAACCTAGTTAACTGGGAAGAAGTGTGCGAGCCTAAAGCAATTGGAGGTTTGGGTGTACTGGACTTGACAATGTTTAACTGTGCCCTCCTCATGAGAGGGATCTGGGACTGGTACGCCAATGGTGATAGGTTATGGAAGCCTCTCCTGTTGGAGACAACCACCACATGTGAAGGATTACCACTCACTCACATGTTCTTCACAATACCTCAAAAAGTGCGACAGTTCTTTCATGTCTCCACTAATTGGACACCTGGAAATGGTGAGACGATTCAACTCTGGGACCATGACTGGGGGGAAGGGCAGTTGCGCTACTATTTGCCAAACCTATACTCTTTCACCGAGCACCCAGAAATATCACTGCAAATGGCCACTAACCGGCAGCCGCTCGATCAATTGTTCAAACCAAATCTCACGCTTGAGGCACAACAGGAGTTAGCCGAGTTGACAGGCTACCTAGGGCGACTAACTCTAAGGCAAGGGGTCAGAGACGAAATAACATGGAAATGGACAGCCGGTGCCAGCTTTACTGTCAAGTCGGCATATACCCTTCTCAAAACTGGATCACGGATCACAACAGCAAACTCCAAACTTTGGGAAGTTCGGGCACCGCCAAGAATCAGAATTTTTGCATGGTTGGCAACTAGAAACAGTATCCTTACACACGACAATCTACAAAGAAGAGGATGGGCTATAGTCAGTAGGTGCCTCCTGTGCAAGGAGCAGACCGAAACAACACAACACTTGTTTGAGGATTGCATATACACACTGAGATTATATAGCAAGTTGGTAAGATCTAGGCCGGCATACAGGTGGCCAACCAAACCATCGATTGCGGTTCACAACAGAGAAAAGGTAGGCAACTTGCACCGAATACAACAATCGGCAATGATGATCATGCAATTCGTGATTTGGAGAGAACGATGTAATCGCTCATTCACTGACAACCATAAACAAGTGGATGACTTGATGGGGGAAGTGATATGCCAACTACACCACTATAAGAAAGTGAGACGACAAGCCGCAAACGAGACGGAGCCGGACTAACTCTGCCGACAACAGGGCTTCACTGGGCATTGACAAAAAGATGCAATTTTAAAAACTCGGAACACCCCCACAAATGAGCCACTGCTGCTGGTAGCTGGTACCGCCGTTGGTACCGGCTGAGGGATACTGGCATGGTAGAGGAAAGGGACCTACCGCTTCTCACCTTTCAACCTTCCTGTTACTTATTGCTATTTTTCATGTTTTTCTTTTCGACTTTTATTAATCCCATTTCGGTGTACTGCTATTTCCTTATTTCTTTTCCGTACCGGGTCGGGCTCAATTGTTTTGAGCAAGACCCTCTTATCTTGTTTTAATGGTGGTTACCATTCTTGTGTAACGGATCCAGTTAATGATATAAATGGGGGCTAGATCTCCATTTTTCTTCAAAAAAAAAAAACGTGTAAAAGATGGGTGAGTGATGTGTCCAGTTTTTTTTTTGAAATACTTAATATCTTAGATATGAATACTTGATATATTATATATTAATACTTGCGCGCATAGGTATTCATATTTGCGCGCACCAGTTGTAAAATCTTTCAAATATTAGGCGGTTCCCAAGTAGTTAGTGGCCCCCCAGGTAGTTAGTAGTTCCTCAGGTAGTTAATGATTGGCGGACATAATGAGAGATTGTTACAGGGAGACAGCTAGGCGGTCCCTTAATTTTTTCTTTTAAAAGAGATTATCCCAGCACGGCAGTACATAGCAGAAATAAACAATTTGGACTTATTGAAAAGGCCCATGGGTTTTTAAGCCCACATGAACAATCACTTTCCTAACTTGTTGTTCTCAAGGTAAATCACAAAAATAGCTATATTTTTTGTCACCCAGTAAGAAACCAAGGTTGTAGCAATCCTGAAAAGGAAAAAAAAAAAAAAAAGGACTATTCGAAAGCCGAAAATCGGAGATATAGAGCAAAAATTAGCTACGACAAAAATTGACTATCAACTTAATAATTTTTAAGCGGGCAAGAATTTAAGGGTAAATTTGTTCATATTTTATATATATACAACACTATGTTACAGTATATATATATATATATATATATATATATATATATATGAGTGAGGCTACGGTGCTATGCATAGCACCAATTGGGTCCGTACTACGGCTCAAAATTTGACTTTTCAAAAATCCTAACGGTCGATCCGAACCGTTCAACATGATTATAAAATGAATATGTACTTGCAAACCAAATTTTACATTTTTTCGAATTTTTTTACTATTTTTTCGAAAATCACTTGATCTGAACATTCTGGACCATCCAAAAACAGCCTATCTAAAAAAATAGTAAAAAAATTCGAAAAAATGTAAAATTTGGTTTGCAAGTACATATTCATTTTATAATCATGTTGAACGGTTCGGATCGACCGTTAGAATTTTAAAAAGTCAAATTTTGAGCCGTAGCACGGACCCAATCCGTGCTATGCATAGCACCGTAGCCTCACTCAATTGAGTTTGTATTTACATATCTTTATAGATTGACAGGTTTTGGCGGTGTGGGAAGCCTGCTTCCGAAGGTCTGGGTGAGTTTCTCACACAAGCAGCTGCTAGCTTCTCCTGAAATTCTGATATGCACCGGTGTTTTAAATCTTCCATGAGTTTCAGGTCTTCTCGTCCATGATAATACGGGCCAATAGTAACTAACTTGGGCTCAAAATTAGATTCTCTACCGGATCTGATATGCGCTGGGGAACGGAAAATAGAATTCTTCGGCCATTGGGTTCTTTCCCCGCTCTCCGTGGACTCTGCTGCGGCTGATGTCACTTTGAAGTCCATTTCCCCGGTCTTGGTGTGCTCTGCTGCGGGTGATGTCCCTTCGATCGGCGTTCTTTCCCTGTTCCCCGTGGGCTCTGCATCTGATATCGCTTCGATCTCCGTGTGCTCTGCGGCTGATATCCGTTCAATCACCGGCTGAATTTGGAGATAAAATTGGATAGCCCTTGTCTTTCCAAAAGGACTTGTGTGCTCTGCAGTTGATGTCCCTTTGATCTTATTCCTTTTGCAGCTCTCCGTTTGCTCTCCGTATTTTGTCAGTATGTGTTTCGTGTTTTGGTTTATTTTGTAGTTTCTTAATCGTATGTTGGGTGTATGAGGGTTTATATATCAAAGTAGATCGGGCCGGATGCACGGATTTTTATTATTTTACTTCAAGAATATAATAGAAGCTATTATGTATTTAATAAGAGGAAATTATATTATATTTTTTATTTTAATAATTTTGACAATATTCTTGACAATAATTTTGCCACTCGTAGAAATGGGATTTGATGTTTTTTCTGTGACTTGACTGCTCATAGACGGGGAAAACAGGAAACCACAGCACTGATCAGCGGTCAAAATTTTAAAAGCTGTGAACCTATGTCCACTAGCCAACTGCCAAATGCTAATTCGGTCCATTCAGAGATTGCCACGTGGCCCTCTCTTAATAGTTAGATTTTGAATTGCGTTGTAAAATTTATTTTTGTAATAGCCGTGTCTGGACGTGTCGAGCATGTTTCTAGGTGTGCCATGTCGTATTTGTGTCTAAACGTTTCGTGTTTAAGCATGCTAATATTAGAAAAATTAGGACACGGCACAGACACGCATTGACACAACACGTCTAACAAGGCATCTGTGTGCTTGACCGTGTTGTCTCAGCACTTGATGCTGGAAAAACAAGTTTCTGCCAAAAAAATCCGAACATTTCTCAGCCCTCGTTACTTATTTGAGTGCAATATTTTGTCTTAACATAGTTTTTCTACAAATTATTTTTTTAGCAATTTTTTCCTACTGTTTGGCTACAAAACAAGTTTCTACCAAAAAATCCGAGTTTCCGAGTCAACTCGGCCGATTCCGACCAATTCATCCGATTCCATAGTCAAGAACCCGATTCAAATTCCAATTCCGAGTTTCAGAATCATGTTTACCCAGTACAACACATTTTCTAAATTACCTATTTACTGAAATATGTCTCTTTAAGAACTTCAAACTTTAATTTAAATAAAAGAATTCAAACAATCCGACTTCATATATATGCCCCCAACTACATGTCTACTCTATGCCACTCATTTATGTAATAAGTTAACATTTTAAGACATATTTGAGAAAAATAAATATATATAGTGCATAATCAATTAAACACAATCTGGTTAACTACATATCTACTCGATGCTACTCTCTCTCTCTTTTTTTATATATTGGCAGCAGCTGCCAGAGAAATATATTAAAGGAAAAATTAAGAGTATCATTACATCACCGTCCACATGAATCTTTTCACCTCATTACTTGCTAAACTGAGTAGTAAGCACTCCAAAAATATGATCTGGGCTACATTTATTAAACAGTAAAACAACTAAAATAAGAAAAAGCACATCAATAACACTGATTCCTACCATGGCTCTGAAAATCGGAATCGGAATCGATCACTTGACCGTGAAATCGGATCTGGCCGAATAAAATTTTGACTTTAGATCTGAACCGTCCTAATTTTTGGAGCGAGATACTGGTCAAATTTACAGATCTTAATTTGTTCTAGAATCAGTTTAATTTGAGTGCTATTCATTGGCACAATTCATTTTTTTTTAAGATAATTGATTTCTTTAAAACTAAAACCAGCACAATATGTAAAGTACTCTGATATCCAATAGCACAAGACAACAATGTACAATGAGGGCTACATATAAATAAATCAGAGAGGGAGCAAAGTGCCAACAGAGTACATTAATTACAATTTCAACTCCAAATGCTAAACATCATTAATTGTGGTACATTGGGAAGCAAATATCTAGCTAGAGGACAAACTTGGATGCAAGAGCAAACCAAACAAAATGAAAACAGAAAAAGAAAAGGAAAATTAACAATATTACAGGCTTATTAAGAGAATAAGATTGCAAAAAGTAAGAGAATCGATACTAAAATTGCCTCTCAAAAATATTTAATCACTTTAAAATTAAGCCAAAGCTTGCTAGTTTGGGCATAATCGTTGAATTTTGTACCCATCTCAAAAATATTAAGTATTTTACAAAAAATAGTCATATTCAGACCATTGAATTTTGTACCCATCTTAATAAATAGTAAAAAAATTCAAAAAAATGTAAAATTTGATCTGCAAGCACATTTTATTTAGATAATCATGTTGAACGGTTTGGATCGACGATTTGGACTTTGAAAATGAAAAAAATAGTTGTTGTAACTTGATCCCTCCTCTACTTCTTTTGATGTATAATTAGCATATTTATACTAAAATACGCTAGAATACTTGAAATTATGTTGAATTACACTATATTACAATAAATTATGTTCAATTATACTAAATTACGTTAAATTACAATAACTTCGCTAATTATGCTGAAATACAGTAAAAAAAACACTAAACTACACAAAATTACGCTATAGTAGACTGATTTTGCTCATCTTTCATGAATAATAAAAAATAGTAAAAAAATTCCAAAAATAGTAAAAATTAGTAATCTGCAAGTTCATTATGTAACTAATTTACTGAGCTACTTGGATTGAATGATAGACATGAAAATCTTAATCGGAAACTTCAACTCAAGTTTTGAGACTCTTCCCTTAGTTTTTTGACGATTCCGACAGTCGGATCGGGCTGGAAATTAAGGTAGCTTGGTTTTGGGGCTGTGGAGCTCATGTCAAAATTTCAGCCCGATCCGACGGACGGATCAAAAGTTATGCCTTTTTTTGTGAAGCATGCGCAGGACTTGATTAAACATCATGAGTAAAGCATAGAACAGATCAATTGCAATCATAGGAAATATTCAGTTATTGATTGGTTGCTCTGATACCAAATGTTATCTCATTTTCTTTTTCTTTGAGATCTCATGATTAATTATGAACAATTCAATTAATAGCCCAAAGATCACCAATACCGAATATTTCACAAACAAAACTTAATATGATCTATTGTTTAAGATATCTTAAATATCTTAAATCAATTACTTTAAAACAATAAACATTTTAAATTGATAATATATTTTGTAAACGTTCAATTTAAATTGATAATATAAATCTAAATCTAAATTAAATAAAAATTCAAATCTAAATTTAGATGCAAATTAAATTAAATCTAAATTAAAATTTAAATATAAATCTAAATTAAAATTTTCCGAAAAGTGCTCATTTGCTGAAATCGGACACTCGAGCGCCGTTTTATGACCGTTTGAAGTTTCATCGTCGTTTTTCTCCTTTTCAGTGAAGATATCGTCCCTATTCATATTGTATTTTAGCGTAATTTACCGTATTTAACGTAATTTAATGTAATTTAACGTAATTTAACATAATTTAGTGTTATTCAACATAATTTCAATTAATTTATCGTATTTTAGTATAAATATGCTAATTATACATCAAAGAAGTAATATAACAAATAATTTAAACAAAAATTTATCGTATTTCAGAGTTAGATTTCAATATTTTGATCTTCATAGTCTCTCTCTCTAAAAAAAAAAAAAGAGGTCCATAGCCGGCCATTTTCTGGCCGGCTTAGGGAAGGAACATAGCCGGCCAGAAAATGACCGGTTTGGGTATATATCGATAATTGGTCCGGTTCTGGGTATATTTATTAATTTGTATTAAACTTTGGATATTAATAAAAATGTCGGCACATGTAGGGGTGTCAACGGGTACGATAAGAGTCGCGTGGAAGCATTTTCGTACCCGTACCAATTACAAATTGTCATTATCCGTACCCTACCCTTATCCGTTATGGTTGTCGGATAACGAAACAGTAGCGGGTAAATAACGGGTAATGCTAATATAATAATTATTTTTATTATATACTAAATAAAACATTAAAATATATTCATTTCACACATATAAACGTGTTTAAAGGTCTAAATTTTATTGGGATGTGCTGGAATTTATTTAAATATTTTAATGGTTAATTAATTGTAACACAACAACATAAGATGGGCAACTGTCCAAGTTTAGAAAATTTAATAAAATGCATTTTCCGAAAAACCAAGAGTAGATAGAGAATGAATATTCATTGCTCATGAATATATATAATATATATAATTTATATAATTTTTTTAAATACCCAATTAGGTAATGGGTACGGAATAGGTTTACGAACATATATAATACATATAATGTATTGCTCATGAATATATATATATATATATATATATATATATATATAGAGATGAGCTATGCTACTCCATGGAGTAAAACGTATTTGTACTTCACGCCGTATTTTTATTTTGAAAGTCCAAACGACCGATCCGAACCGCTCAACATGATCTCTATATTGAAATGTGCTTGGAGACCAAATTTTACATTTTTTGGAATTTTTTTGCTATTTTTTAAGCCACTTTGAAAATCTGAAAATCCGGGTGAACAGTACAAAACAGTAAAAATTTCTGGACTGCCGGATCAGTGATTTTCAAAGTGGCTTAATAAATAGTAAAAAAATTCTAAAAAATGTAAAATTTGGTCTCCAAGCACATTTCAATATGGAGATCATGTTGAGCGGTTCGGATCGGTCGTTTGGATTTTCAAAATAAAAATATAGCGGCGTGAAGCACCAACGCGTTTTACTCATATATATATATATATATATATATGAGTAGAACTAGGGTGTTCTTAAGCTCACCAAGCTTCTTTGTGAGCTTAACTCAGAAACCCATCGAATTTGTTTCAAGCGACGCATCAAAACCATTGAAACCGATCTACTTCACGAGTGATGAGTTTACATGTCAAGTTTTTAAATTTTCGAACTAATTTAATATAAAGTCAACCAGTCAAAAAATAATGAAAATGAACACATTAAAATTAACTTATAAACCATCTTTTTTTGACTGCTTGACTTTATACTAAATTAGTTCGAAAATTTATAAATTTGACATGTAAATGCATCATTCGTGAAGTAGATCGGTTTCAACGGTTTGGATACATCGTTTGAAGCCAATTCAATAGGTTTTTGAATTAAGCTCACAAAGGGACTTGGTGAGCTTAAGAACACCCTAGTTCTACTATATATATATAGAGGTTGGCTAATATCAAAACGTTTGTTCCTAGGCTATGGAACAAACGTTTCGGTTTATACATTTTCGAAGTCCAAACAGTCGATCCAAACCGTTCAACATTCAATATATAATAAAATGTGCTTGGAAACCAAATTTACATTTTTTGGAATTTTTTACTATTATTAAACCAGTTTTAAATCGTTGTTTTCAATGATCCAAATTTTACATTTTTTACTATTTATATAATTCACTCGTACCCTTACCCGTTTAGATATCAGAAAAAAAAAATTACCCGTACCCGATAAGCTTATTAAATAAAATCTTATATCTGTACCCGTCTTATCAAATACGATACTGATCGGATAAACAGACAAAAGAGTGCCATTAACACCCGTGCTCACACGGCAAAATTTAGAATCACCTCTACAATAATGTAAGCGACATTATTTACATTTAATATTATAATAATATAATTATTGTTCTATAGTCAGTGGGGCACTTCCCAGGAATTAATGAATGAGGACACAACATGTTTCCATACAGTATGTCAGTATATCCACCTCATCATCTATCGTATACTTATCTACTCTGATAATGATACTAAATCTTTCCATTAATTGTAAGTTTTGGAAGGATTTTTGCATAATTGTGGGACCCACATACATTAAATTCTCCATGAATAGCCCCACAAAATTTATAAAGAGTAGAATCAAATTGTTGGTGTGAGTATCTCTGACAAGTAGGCCAGACATGGTTAGTGCTTAGCTGTAAAGTTCTGGTTGGGATTCCCAATCAATCAATGGGCTATCAAGTTTTGAATTTCATTGATTCATGGACTATTCTATTTTGAAAGAATTTGGTGCAGATTTTTTTAGAATTTTTCAATTATACATTTGAAAAGGATTAAGTTCCAAAACATTTTATTTTTTATATATAACCTTCTATAATCCTTAAATTACTATCCAATCATTGATTCATTTGAACCCTCCTCTATGAAATCTAAACTGCAGGCTTTTACATACAAATAAATATTTTTCTTAACCCTCATTCTAATTAAATATAAATCTCTCTCCCTATCACTCTCATGCTTAAACAATGGAACAATGGAGCAATAGACAATGGTGCATGATTTGGGGCAATAAACAATGATTGGATAGTAATAAACAATGGAGCAATAAACAATGGTATGATTGGAGCAATAAACAATGGTACCTCATGATTGGATAGTAATTTAAACAATGGAGCAATAAACAATTGTAAAATCTGAAAAACAGTGATTTTAAAAAATAGTAAAAATAGTAAAATTTCCAAAAAATTAAAATTTTGTCAACAAGCACATTTTATTATGGAGAACATGTTGAACACTTCAGATCGACTATTTGAACTTTGAAAAACAGCAAAAGTGAATTGGTACGTAGCACCAAGACTCAAGAACTATCATTTTGATCTTAGCCAACCCTTCTCTCTCTCTCTCTCTATATATATATATATAAAAAACATTTGTTCCTAAGCCGTGAAACAAACGCTTCAGTTTTTATATTTTTAAAGTCCAAACGGTCGATCCAAACCGTTCAATATTTAATCTATAATAAAATGTGCTTGGAGACTAAATTTTAAATTTTTTGGAATTTATTTTACTATTTATTAAGCTAGTTTTAAAATCGCTGTTTCAATGATCTAGAAAATTTTCACTGGTTATTCAAATCAGCAATTTCAAAACTGCCTCAATAAATAGTAAACAAATTCCAAAAAATGTAAAATTTGGTGTCCAATCACATTTTAATATAGAGATCACATCTAATGATTTGGATCGACTGTTTGGACTTTGAAAATCGGAAAACCAATTGGTTGCACCACGGCTCCGGAACAAACGTTTTGATATTAGCCAACCACTATATATATGTGTGTGTGTGTGTGTGTGTGTAAGAGTAGAACTAGGGTGTTCTTAAGCTCACCAAGCTTCTTTGTGAGCTAAACTCAAAAACTCATCGGATTGGTTTCAAGCGACGGACCTAAACATTGAAACCGATCTACTTCACGAGTGATGAGTTTAAATGTCAAGTTTATAAATTTTCGAACTAATTTAATATAAAGTCAAGCGGTAAAAAAAATGATGAAAATGAACACATTAAAATTAACTTATAAACCATATTTTTCTTACCGCTTGACTTTATACTAAATTAGTTTGAAAATTTATAAATTTGACATGTAAACGCATCACTCGTGAAGTAGATCGGTTTCAATGGTTTGGATGCAACGTTTGAAGACAATTCAAAGATTTTTGAATTAAGCCACAAAAGGACTTGGTGAGCTTAAGAACACCCTAGTTCTACTCTCTGTGTAAAGTACTCTAAGCTTAGATATCCAATAGCACAAGACAACAATGTACAATGAGTGTTATATGTTAATAGAAACAACGCTTACGCCTAAGGGCACTTCCACCAAAAAAAGAAAAGAAAAAAGAAAACAAAGTACAATGAGTACTAATAACTAACTGTGGTACATTGGGAAGCAATAATATATAGTGGACAAACTTGGATACAAGAGAAAACCAAACAAAACGAAAACAGAAAAAGGAAAAAGAAAAAAAAAACAATTAACAATATTACAGGCTTATTAAGTGCGATTATTAAAATAATCGAGCAGCTACTTAATTCTTCGGGTAGTGATATCCATAGATATTGTAGAATGTATCAACTACAGAAAGAATTAGCAGGATCACACCTGCGACGACCGAGATGCCCGCCCATGGGCTACTGAAGTAGTTATGTCGCAAGCTCGCCAATCTACGGTGCCAACGTGAGTCGTAGTATTTCTGCACATCCTTATACAAGCCAGAGAAACGATTTGTATTGTTGTCGATGAAACAAAAGTTGCCAATATCATTGAAAAAAGTGACGGCCATCTCATGGCTGCTCAGTGTGTTATAGATAACGCCGCATTTCTGAAGTAACTTCACATCCTTCTCTGTATCGATGAGTGCATCCATCAGTTTCATGTAGCAGCTAATAGATCGCATTTTGGGTAAGATGCAGTTCTCAAAGGCAATGAGATTTCTTAATAAGATTATCTGCCTTGAGTCAATCTTCAGGCGTGGCATCCGCATGATGCCTTTGGAAAAAGTAACATCCAAATGACCTTTATCTTTAAATTTCTCAAATTCTATACCTGCTATCTTTTGAAGTTCAGTTGCATTCGCTATGACCATAAGTGCATTGTTTGAAAGGTGGATTTCTGCCCAGGTGGATTGCTCCTGCTCAGAAGAGTTAGAACGATATTCTATCTGCTCAGAAAGATCACTTTCTGCCTCAGAACGATATCTGTCAAAGACAGTTAGTTCCATAAACATCTGAGGTGACAAAGAGGATCTCCAATAAAGGTCGAGCAAATGAGCTGCTTTGCTACAAATGTCATCATGATTGATTCTCCATGGCATATCCAAACATATAAACGGTTCAAGGACAGTATTAAAACGGGGGAATGGTTGGTTGGACCTAAGGGGGAAAAGCCATTCATACACCTCCATGATAAAAAAGAGGGGAATTTGATTTTCCAACAGAAACAAGTCAGATCTTATCTCTTTTATGTGCACATCTAGGAAAGCCATGCTCTCCTGTACCTGTTGAGAGAGAGAGAGAATTGTTCGGATAATAAAGCAACTGTCAATAACTAGCATCCGAACAAATTCAACTTCATCACTATGGTCGAACTCTTCTTTATAGAAAGCACGAGCTTTCCTTCCCGAATCTATAAATTGGTCAAGAGACTCACCATCGATGCCCATTCCCCCCTGGCTAGATGGCTCGACAGGCACATAATAGATGGAATGGCGGTGGCGTGGGATGCCTGCTTCCAAAGGTCTGGGATGGTTTCTCTGCAGTCTTCTCTGCTTCTCCCGAATTTCTGGTACGCACCGGAGTTTTAAATCTTCCATGCGTTTGAGGTGTTCTTGTCCATGGTAGTAGGGGCCAATAGAAACTAACTTGGGCTCAAAATAAGATTCTCTACCGTATCTTATGTGCGCTGGGGCACGGAAAATAGAATTCTTCGGCCAATGGGTCCTTTCCCCACTCTCCGTGGACTCTGCTGCGGCTGATGTTGCTTCGATCTCCGTGTGCCCTGCGGCTAATATCTCTTCGATCTGCGGGTCCTCTGCGGCTGATGGAATGGCAGATATCTCTTCGATCTGCAGCTCATCTGTGGCAGATATCTCTTCCATCACCGGGTGATTTGGAGGAAAAACTGGATAGCCCTTTCTTTCCAAATGGACCTGTGTGCTCTTCAGCTGATGTCCTTTGGATCTGGTTTCTTTCCCAGCTCTCCGTTTGCTCTGTGGCTGATGTCCATTTGGAGTGAAAAGAGGATAAGATAGGATAGAGGGTTTTTTGTCGGTATGTTTCATGTTTTGGTTTATTTTGTGTTTATGAGGGTTTATATATCAAAGTAGATCGGGCCGGATGCACGGTTTTTTTTTTTTTAATATATATTACTTCAAGAATATAATAGAACCTATTCTGTATTTTAATAAGAGGGAATTATATTATAATTTTTAATTTTAATAATTTTGACAACATTCTTGGTAATTTTAAAAAATAAAGTTTAAATTTAGAATTTGACATTATAAACATGATTTATATTATTCATAAATCATCTCTATAAAACATGATCAAATTTGATGTATGTTTCATCGTACATTAAGTAACTTGAAATTTTACCGATTGAAAATTAATGATACTTAAATTATAACAAATTAAATTGATAGGCCATTTATATGTCCAGCGACATAATTTTAAATGTTTTATTTTTATTTTTTTATTTTATTTAAATTATTTTTTTAAATTCGTTGTCAAAATTGTTAAAATAATATTTGCCAAATGATTAATTCCTCCTTTTTTAACAATTCAGAAGTTCATAATTAGGACGGTTTAGGAAATTCACATTCAGATTTTAGAATGAAAGGAATATAGAACTATTAATTTCGTAATTACAAACTAACTTTTAAGAAGAAATTTATTTTCTAATCTAAAACACAAGATTTTAACAATTTATCTAATATTCAAATTGTGATGTTACTGACTTTTTAGTCATTCTTTGAATAACATCCTACGGTAATCTGCTCTGTATCTATTGAAATTTTAAAGATGAATTAAAAATATATCCTTCTTTTAATCTTTAGTTTAACCTGATTAGAGTAAGCAAACTAAAAAAAGTAGAAAGGGATCAAATAAAATATATAATGAAATAAATTTTGTTCCAGAGCTACATTCTGTAAAAACTAGTAAAGCAAAATTTAGTTATGAATAATTAAATTATATAAAGACTAACACATGATTCTTATTTTTTTCTGCAATTCCTGGCTCAGGGATAAGCATTTAATTCAGAAAAGTTTTATAATACAGGGCTCTGTTGAAAACTATAGCTTCTCAGTTTTCTTAAGGCTCAATAATTAGGTCTTGCATGCCATTAGATTATTACAGTAAAGCCTACTAAAATCCCAATAATTCAAAAACCATCATTAATTCTTCAACAATCCCCATCGCTTTCGAATAATTAAGTTTGAAATTTACAAAAGAGAGAAAATAAAAAAAACGTATACAAAATAACGAAGGAATAATTACTCTTTTCCCAGCAATATATATTCTTTGTCTCTTTGAACTAACTATCATTATTCGTTAAATTATATCAACCTGATTTCATATAATATATAATTTCATAATAATAAAATTAGTAGCTCTGGAAATCTTAGGGAAGTAATGATCAAATATATATATATAACTTTGTAACAAGTAGTACAAGTGGCTGGTCGCTCAAGCAATGGATTTTCATGTCATCAGTCAAAGCAAAAGCAATGGAATTAAATTAAAGATGAAAGCGTATGGGTCTCCACATAGCACAAAGCAAAAGCAATGGAATAAAGGATGAAACATATGGGTGTCCACATAGCACAAAGCAAAAGAGAAATTTACAAAGCCATTATGCTCCACCACTTTCGAATAATAAAGCTTCAAATTTATAAAAGAGAAATCAAAATGAAACAAAAACGGTACATTAATTATTGTTCTTTGATCGTAGTGAAATACTCTTTGAAGTAACGAACATTAATTATTTGTATAAATTATAACAACCTGAGCTACTTTAATATATAATTTCATAATAATCAAAATAATAGCTCTGGAAATCTTACGGAATTAATGATCAAACATTATCATGACATTACTGTACTAAAAATCCCAGCCAAGAAAATGTTTGTAGATAGTAACAAATGACTAGTCCCTCAAGCAATGAATTTTCATATCATCAAAAAGGAAACAAAGAATGAAACATATGCGTGTCCACATTGCATGCAATTATATATGTTCCACTTTTCACCAGTTACGACCAATTAAGCAAGCTTCAAATTTACAAAAGAGAAAAGGAAATCAAAAGAAAAAACAGAAAGAAAGGAATAAGTAATCTTTGAAACAGCAAAATTACATCGGGTAGAGAAGTTATCTGATCAAGATGGGTGGTCCCTATTAATGAAACAGGTAATATTTATTAATTGTTTAGCCTTAATTAGCCTTCCTACTTTGTCTAGATTATGATTTAAGTATTGGGTTCTTAAACAAACAATTTGACAGTCGTATAACAAATACAAGCCTATTTAATCCTATCTAAATAATGGGGAATTTCTTATAATTAAGCAATAATATATAATATAGTGCCTATGATTATTTGCCTTTATAATGGAATTTCAAATTAATATATCTCGCCAATTGGCAATTTTTAAGAATTAATATATTTTTCAAAGTATTTCGTATATTTGCTTTCTAGTTTTTTGTCTACTGTTTTTGGTGAGCACTAATTCCACTCTTCGATATTAACTACTGCTTTCAAAGAACACTGCGTCGGAAAAAAAAATTTATCCAATTTGATATGAAATTTCAAATACAAATAGCTCCTTAAAACGATCTTGTACAAATTTTGTTCAATATATAATGAGGGATGCTTCTATGGACATAAGGACCTATTTGTAAAATGAACATATTTTCATTTTCAAAGTTCAAACAGTAGATCCGACCGTGCAACATTATATCCATATTAAAATGTACTTGGAGGTCAAATTTTATATTTTTTTGAATTTTTTTACTATTTATTAAGTATTTTACAAAACTAGTAAAATTCAGACCATTGAATTTTGTACCCATCTTAATAAATAGTAAACAAATTCAAAAAAAAGTAGATCCGGTCGGATCGACTGTTTGAACTTTGTAAATGAAAATATGCTCATTTTACAAATAGGTCCTTATGTCCACAGAAGAATTTGCCATATATAATTGGTTGTGAATGTTACTTCCAAAGTTGTACTCTAGCTCCGTACTGATGAATAATGATTACATTTTGTTTCTTGAGATTTTTTTATTTATATAAATTATTATTAAATAATAAACGGAAACAGAAAGATTTTACATGAGATTTTTCGGATCCTAAGTAATTTTTTTTTCTGAAAGAGTGGCTGGTACTTTTTTTAAATATAAAGTTTCGCTAAATCTTTTTTGAAACAGAAAGAGTGTTCAAATTTTTTTTGAAAGACTAGTTGAAATTTTTTAAAATAGAAAGAGTAGCTTGAATTTTTTTCTAAAAAAGAAAACACTTTGGTTCCGGAAAAAAATTCTGGCTCCATAATTTGGATCCAAATTTCTTTTTTTAACAATATATTTTATAAATAAAAAATTCTCATGTTACATTGGTAGTGTCATGCATAATATATACAATGATTTTTTTTATTTTAAGAAATTACTATTAAATAATAAAGGGAAAAAGAAAGAATACTAGAATATTTAATGGCATAGATGAATCCGAAATTTAAATTTCGGATCCATACGTTGTAACTGAATTTTTTTTTCCGAATCCAAAGTATTTTTTTTTTCTAGTAACCACAACTTCACAAATATGTTTCCAATGGCCACATACAATTAGATATAGTGCCTGTAATTATTGCCTATGATTATGTAAAAATAGATATGGTGCCTATGATTATTGCCTAAATAATGGGACTTCAAATTAATATCTCTGCTCGCCAATTGCCAATTTTTAACAATTAATATATTCTTCAAAGTATTTCGTATTTTTGCTATCTGAACGTTTATTTAAATTTTTTGGCTACGGAAAAGAAATATATTGACTGCTGCTTTCAAAGAGCACTGCATCGAAAAGAAATATATTATCCTATTTGATATGAAATTTCAAATACAAACAGGTCCTTAAAACAATGTTGTACAAATTTTGTTCAATAATTGGTTGTGGATGCTACTTCCAAAGTTGTACTCTAGCTCCGTACTGATGACTAATAATTACATGTTCTGTTTCATGATTATTTCTTATTTATTAAAATTATTATTAAATAATACAGAAAGAGTATTACAGTTTATTGATGGCATAGATAGAATCGAAAAAATATTGGATTCAAACTTTGAAACGATTTATTTTCGGATCCAAAGTAATTTTTTTTTCTGAAAGGGTGGTTGATACATTTTTGAAATATAAATTTTTGCTGAATTTTTTTTAAACAGAGTGTTGGAACTTTTTTTTGAAAGACTAGCTGAAATTTTTGTTTTGATCCATCTATACCATCAAAAAAGACCAGCACTCTTTCTGTTTTCCCTTATTTAACAATAGTTTCTATAAATAAAAAATTCTCATGTTACATTGGTACCATGCATAATATATACAATGATTTTTTTTATTTTAAGAAATTACTATTTAATAATAAAGAGAAAAAGAAAGAATACCAAGATTGTTAATGGCATAGATGGATCCGAAATTTAAATTTCGGATCCAAACTTTGTACCTGAATTCTTTTTGTAATAGCCACAACTTCACAAATATGTTTTCCAATGGCCACAAACAATCTCAGTTGAAATCAAAACTTTCGATCCGGATCCGTCTACACAATTGAAAAAAAAAAAAACCAGCATTCTTCCTGTTTCCCTATTCGGAACGGAAACAAATCTGTTGTTATTAATTCCAATGGAATAACAGGAACTGTAATTCCGATCTCATCCATTCAAATTTTTACATACGTGAATTTCTATGAAGAAACTTTTTCATAGAAGAATCTCAACGAAGATCAACGGTTGAGATCGAAATAACAGGTTCTGCAGATTTATTTCCATTCGGAACAACTAATCCACCACAACAACCACTAAAAAGAGTATTTTTTTTTGGACTTCAACAATTTAGTTTTCCCTGCTGGCCTATTTAATTCAGACAGCCTGTGATAATTAGATTGTGTATTTTCATTTTTTTAATTAGAAGTGCAAAATACGTATTTAAGTTTATATTTTATCATCATGAGTAAGGCTATGGATATACATATATTCGAAAAATATATGAAAAATATATTTTAGAACTTCATTTTACATGTGATGCCCTCGAAGCTTTTAAAATTAAAAATTTCTAAGCATTAATTCATATACTTTTTGTATGTCCATTTTCAGAGAAAAAATAATTGAACTAATTATTATATCTCTGGTTTTTAAGAAAATTAAATGAGTACTACTTTTTGTATCTTATTAGAGTTCTTTCTTTTCCTTGTTTGGGCAAAAAGCTTCTGATATTTGTGCATTTACTTCAACAAAAGCTTGGGTTTCAATATAGATAGGTAAATTATGATATTTGTGCATTACAAAAGAGAATATAAGAAATTAAAAAATGCAGTCAGATGTAGCATTTCTTTAGATACATCAGGACCACTCAATTATAGCATAGCTAAGGAGAGAGCTTAATCTAAGTACGCAAGGAGAGCGGTAAGATAATCGTCTCCTGCATAAGCATCTCTCTCAAATCAATGTATTGGAGGCAAAAATCTGGTTTCAAAAACCATACCAAACTCGGCCAGCAAATGGATCACATAAACTCAGGCATCTTTTGTGTTAAATAACTGTGAGAGCTGGAATTAATCTCGGATTTTTTATCATAAGTTGTTTACAAGGCTAAAATACCTTCTTTGTTTTTAGGTGCTAAATTCACTTTTTGGTATTCTTTCTATAATAAATTAGTCAGTAACCATCAATTTCACATTGAACGAAAAAGATGCTCTAAAGTTGGTTGCATTGCTTTCTAATTTGAGCACAAAAAAGAAATCGTCTAATAAGTTGGTTGCAATGTCTTTTATCCAATTTTTTTCTCTTTTCTTTGAATAAGAGATTTTGTTATATCTCAAGATGATATTTGATTTTTGCTCTATCGATATTGGTATTTTATCACAGCCCTGGTATCTCTAATTCTACTACAATCTTTAAACGTCTGAATTTTCTAAGACACTTGACATTTATCTCCAGTAAATATGAAAGCATCGAAGCTCCTAACTTTTTATTCATTTATTGACAGGTATTTCAAGATGAGGAGGAAAGTGAGATTCAAGAATTTAAGGATATTGGGTTGCAACTAGTTGAAAAATGTGATGGCTTGCCTCTTGCTATCAAAAGTATAGGTGGTGTGCTTTGCACAAAGCCAAAAACCAATGTTGAATGGCAAGCAGTTCTGAAAAACAATATGTGGTCCATTGATGGGGTGCAAAGTATCCACAATGCATTCCTTTTGAGCTACGAGGACCTTTCATCACCTTTGAAGCAGTGCTTCATCTTTTGTTCCCTCTTTCCGGAAGATTTTGAGTTTGAAAAAACAAACTTAATCTATCAATGGCTAGCAGAAGGATATCTGCAAGATAAGGTAGATTTCTGGGAGTTGAGAAATGAGTACTACACAGAGTTACTGGTACGAAATCTTTTTGAAGATACTGACAAATTCTATAATCAAGAATGTTGCAAAATGCATGATCTGTTGTGGTCCTTTGCCCGCCAATTAGGAAAAGATGAAAACTGTGTTTTAATGGAGGGACAAGTTTTAACCAGGCCTGATGGTCCATTGAAAATACGACGGTTATCTATAGAAGGGAATAAGGTGAATACTGAATTATTTAAAAAGGAAAATGGGGTGAGAACATTATTTCTTCGCAATCAACCTGGAATTTCGTTTGATTATGTGTGTAAATCCTTTTCAAACCTCCGCTTATTAGACCTCAATTTGTCCAATTTCTCAAGCCTACCTGATTCTTTGTGTGACCTCATGCATCTGAGATACTTGGATGTCGATGGTTCAAAGATAAGAAATCTTCCGAATTCCATTGGAAATCTCAAATATCTAGTATATTTGAATCTAGCTAGGTGCAAAAGTTTGTCAGATGTCCCTCGTAGTATCACCAATCTTCAAGAACTGAAATTTCTCAATACATACAATTCAGGAGTCAGGGGAATCCCAGCAGGCCTAAATAAACTAGAGAAGCTCGTTCAACTATTGGGATTCAGGCCAGAGAAAAATAATTTGGAAGGATTTAGTAGTCTAGACAGCTTAGAAACTCTATCAAAGCTAATTAGACTCACTTTATACCGTTTAGAGATAGTATCAGACAAGAGCATAGCAAAAAGGGCAAACCTTGAAAACAAAAATCGTTTACAAAACCTATGGTTTGTTTACAGCACATTGAGCTCGGAAGAACAACTTTCCCAAACTAATGAAAAGAAGATGACAACTGAGGATGTTTTAAATGAGCTTTGTCCTCCACGTTCTCTGGAAACTGTTCGAATTGAGGGTTACTTTGGCAGTCACCTTCCTAATTGGTTAAATTTGAGGGCAAACCTTCCAAACTTGAGAGTTATTCATATCGAAAATTGTGCATGCTTTGAGGAGCTTGCATTGTTAGGCCAACTCCCGAATTTGGATTTTCTTCGAATAATAGGTGCATATTCAGTCGTGAGTGTGGGAGAAGAGTTCTTGTGGGGAGACATCCAAGACAGAGATACAACAGCTGCAAGTTCTCATGCCAATAAGTCTGCATTTCCCAAATTGAGGAAACTAAACTTTACAGGGATGCCCAATTGGAAAGAGTGGCAGTGGAATAAGGGACAGGTAGCCATGCCCAAGCTGAAAGAATTATTTATTAGAGATTGTCCCCAGTTGATATCTCTTCCGGAGGGTCTTTCGTATCATGCTACTTCCTTGGAGTATCTAGAGATTATCGGTGCTAATAAGCTGATTACTGTAGAGAACCTCACATCAATCAAAGATATTCGTGTTGTTAGAAGCCCAAACTTGGAGAGGATTTCAAATTTGCCCAGCATCTCACATATTCTAATTGAAGAATGCCCAAATCTAAAAGCTGTGGAGAACCTTAAAGCTTTACAGACGATGGTATTAATTGATTTTAACATGGAAATCCTACCAAATTATTTGAGGACGACAATGCCACAAAAGCTAAGAATCAGGTGTAGTGAGGAGTTGCTGGTGAAGATTGTAAGCCAAAGAGAAAGTGGTTCTGAGTGGAACAAATTCAACCACATTCCCAAGGTGACTATCTACTCATCGGGTGAATCTTTCAGTGCTACTTACCAAAAAACACCATTCAGTTTCACCACCAATGTACTCACAAGCTCAGAGATGATGTGACAACAAGAGTAGAAGTTTGATCTTGCCATTACAATTTTTGTTCAGGTATATTATAATTCCTCCACTTGATATAACTAGTTTTATATTAATTATCATATTTTTTTTTCAACTATCATGATCATATTAAAATTATGTTTTTGACCTCCTGTTTTGTTACTCATGATTCCTGATTTTGAATACAGGTTCCTTCACTATAAACGAGCAAAAACAATTTCAGGCTGGCTATCTCAAATAGGACCATCTCACAATGAACTGATTCATAACATGCATATAATTAATATCTCCGCAAGCAAGGATACAGGTTTTGTACTCGTGCATTCTGATTTTATAATTAACCAACCGATAAACATTCAATAAGAAAACTGGGATATAGTTTTTTTTGTTTCTAACCACTTTAATTGGTAATTTTTCAATCCGTATCCATGCGAAACAATTATGGCACAGATTGCGCATGTATTTATAAATTTGGAGGTCAAAACAAAGTTTTGAAAATCACACGATATTGTTGGCACCATGTATTACATTGATATAGTGTTTAAATTCTACATTTTTTATGTTCTTCACATGTTTCCTTTAATAACGCAGAAAATCCAAGGATTTTAGTTTAGAATTTATCATGTAATTAGTAAATTTAGGCATTGAGCGTTACTATATAAACATATATGTAACAATGTTATTAGCACCATTTATTTAATTATAATTATTTTCATGCATGTTTTGCATTGAGGTTTGTCATTTAAATTGGGATTATCTTGAGCTGTCTAATGCAGGTATCAAATTTCATCAAACAATAAAGTAGATATATATAGGACGAAGAAAGAAAAGAAAAGATTAATTTTGGATTTGGTGCACAATACATGAAAGTTTCAGTACTAAAAAGCTAATTCATATTTTCTTTTATTGCTTTGTAGATTTAGCAACTAAAGGTGCCAATGTCGAGATCTGCAAAAGAGCAGCGTTGTTGTAAAAATAAACCATTGGGAATGAGATTTCTGTAAAAGGATGTTTTTTACCTTTGATTTTTTTATCTACTTTGGTTGTGCCTATTTGTTTTTTGGTCATTTGGTTTGGGTTGTATTTTCCCATTAATTCTTTTTCTGTTTTTTTATGTGGTCAAAGCTTAGTATGGTAAAAAAAAAGAATCATGTTATGTATCCTTTGTATTTTAGGGGCTGCAAACCTTCTTTGACCCATTTTTGAAACTCATCCATTACTTCATTGTTTATATTGTTTTGTCTATGTGAATGAGTTATATATAAATTTGAATCTAGCTAAAGTCTCACCTGCACATGTTGGAAATTTAAACAAAAATCTATATTTATTTAGTATTTGAAAAATTAAATTAACTCGTGATGTGATATAATTATTAGGTTAATTCGGGAGGAAATTCAAAGCGAGCCAAATTACTTTTCTTTATTTTAATTTTAATTTCTGTTAAGTTCGAGAAGAGAGGTGTGTGACAAGCTGAAATTGGAAAAAAAAAATAACGTAGTGAATGATAATTTTTTCATTTCCATGAATTTACATAATTCTTGGAGCATCATATTTTTCCCGGAAAAGTGACAGTGTGTGGCAAATAGTGAGGTGTGTAGAATAATGCATTTGCACGGGTTAAGGTAAGCTGTTTTACTCTAACACAAAATCCAACAGAAAAATGGTACCTTTTCTAGCCTCATTTGTGTGTGGCAAATAGTTCAAAAGATCGACATAATAGGTACGTTTGGATATAGAGGGAAGTTAGTGAGAATAGCATGCTAATTCAAATTTTGAATAGTCGTCACTAACCCAACAAAAAATTGGGTTACCGGAATAGCACACTAACCCGAGCTAACCCAAATATTGAGAATAGCATTAACCCAACTAACCAGAATTAGAAATAGTCGCTAACCAGAATTAGAAATAGTCACTAACCCAACTAACCCTGCCATTCCTTAGCACCCAAACGCACCCAATATCTTGATCATTGCTTGGTACCTGAGAATTGAAGTAGGCATTGGCAGAAGTGAGAGAATTGTATGCTTTGCTGTCTTCAGAAACAGAGGGGAATTTTGTCGAACACATGGTGTGCATAAGCTGGTATCAGCCTCTTTTTTATGGGTTATCAAATTCTCGCCACACCTATTACATTGCTGCACAAATGCACAATGGAGAAGATTAAAATTCCATGACATCAACCTAAATATATGTGTAAATGAAACAGATACGAAGCGAACAATGCTACAACCATATCTATGTCCCAATTTAATTGAGCAGATATAGATACAAAAATACTTAAAATAATGGTGAAACTCAAAAACAAATTACTTGATGTCCATAAGAGCAGTCATCTTTGAAGGAGATCCACAACAACACAAACCATCACAAAAAGCACAAAAAGGATAAGAAATAAGAAACATATTGTTATCAACACCCTCAGTAAATATATGTTGACAACAATTTCACGCAGACGATGAATGTGAATGTCATAGGTGAGCACACCTGAAACAACACTTTTAACAGCCATTTCATCAAACATCCTGAAAGCACCATGTGTGTCACCCTGGCTGCACTGCAGGCATTTGTTCGAACACCTTCTGTGCAGTAATAACATCTCCATTTTTGCACAGGCCGTCAATGAGAGTTGTACAAGTTATCACGTTGGGCTTCACTTCTGCAGTACGTAGTCATCATTTCCTTAAACATCTCTACAGCCATACCAATCTCACCCTCTTTGCAAAAGCCATGGATCAAATTAGGAGTGCATCCATGAGAGGCATTTTAGCAAACACCTTAACTGCAAGCGAGAGATGTAGCAGATCAGTATTCCAGATCTGTCACCAAATTTACAATGAGTCCGTATTCTCAGAGTGCATCCCATGAGAGGCCTATTGATCTAAAGCAGGGCCTACATTTGATCAAATTAGGAGTGGATCCCATGAGAGGCATTTTAGCAAACACCTTAACTGCAAATCCCAGCCGCCAACACATTTTGCAGTTAAGGTGTTTGCTAAAATGACTTTCATGGGAGTATGGGACTGAAGACTGAGAGGCGGCCGGAGCGAATAACACACGCCAAAAGAAGTTACTGCTAGTACCGTACTATGTTTAGATGGTGATACTTGATTTACTTATTTATGCAAGTAACTGATTTTGGGCTCCACGGCCTGTTTAAGCCCAAACAAAACCCAGCTTAGCTTAGCAGGCCGCTGCACTATGTAACCGGTACCCGATCGGCAATCCTATAATTTGAGGATGAAGCAAATTTTGTTGTGCAGCCCTCCAATTTCATTGTTCAATTTAAAAGCACCTTTTACTAATCAGACCGTTCAAATTAATAGATAGAGAATATACCTGTAATTTAAATTATTTTTCGAATTTACTGTAATTTTAAAATTATTTGATCAAACTATCGATAAAAATAAATTGTTAATTTTATCAAACTGTTAGATTAATGACCAATAAGCTCCATACAACTCTATCATGTCCACTAATAAGAGGAAAGTCCAGTTTAAGTGTAAGAAAACATGTAAATATCTCTGTCAAATGAATCCTTCAATTTTAAATTGCTCGGTACATTATTTTTCTCTGATTAATTTTCTTCTTGACTCAAGTAAAAATGAAACAATAAATATAAGTAAGCCGGATATCTTAATAAATTTAAGATTTACTTTGCCATTAACAATTGACAACATTTTTTCTTCCAAAATGTTAATAGATTACAACATTTTTTCTTCCAAAATGTTAATATATCATTACCGTATTTGTCTTGAAAATTCTAAATATATGTGATAAAGTAATCAATAAGATAAAAAAAAAAAAACCATGCATCCATCATGCATCCATTGTTAATAATTATAAGATTAAAAAAAAATGCTGTCGACCGGTATCAATAAATGATCCCAAGCATCGATCATGCATGCATGATTCAGTAATTGTTAACAATTATATCCGTATCCAAATAATTCCATATTGCAAGTAATTAAGTTGATCCACGCAGATCAGATCAGAACCAGCATTGAAATCACATTAATTGAGGCCCCGCTGATTAATATATATAGAGTTTATTAAGGAATTCAGAACCTACTTTGGTTCGATGGGCTTAATTATTGTCCGATTTGCATAAAACTTCTGTGTTGCTCAACACGGTTTATTTTTATATAAGGCCTTGATCAAGATGTTATGTGACATTTGGTTCTATCCCATCTCTCTTCATGTCGCAAATGCAGTGGACTTATCATGCTAAATTTGTTATCTTTAAACAATGCATCAAAAAGGTGATTATAAACCCTAACAGTACGGTTACACCCCAGCTCATTTGCACGGTAAAAGGCCTTAAGGACTTGCATCACAGAACCTGTTTGAGAACATGCATGCTTCTATGAGTGTAATCATAATCTCTTCTCTACATAATACCTTTTCTAGCCTCAATTGCTGTAACAGTTACAGGACCATACCTAGTTCAATTTCTCATCTCTTGATCATGGCTTGGTACATGAGAGGGGTCAGATTGAAAATTTTGGTGGAAGCAAGAGAATTGAAGTAGGCAAGTGAGCGGGAGATATTTGGTTCATGCCGAATCATGTTAATTACTTCAAGTTCACTAACTGGGGGAGAATTTGAGCGTGATGATTCAATTTTGTTAGCCATTTCTTGGAGGTTTATAAAAGTACTAAAAAACAGATTGGGGAATTTCGTCGAACACATGGTGTGCATGATCTGGCACCAGCCTCTTTTTATGGGTTATCAAATTCTCGCCACCCCACTGCCATTCACATGTTTCCGGGAATATGATTGATAACTTATTACATAGGCTCATAAATGCACAATGGAAAAATTAATATTCTTTTTTTTTTTTTTTTGCGTATTTCAAACCTGTAGGCAAAAACCATTACATACAGCACCTTTTCAATCCAATTACATATACCCGTTGACCCACCGTATCCCCTGTACCTAAGGTTTGAAAGTAGGAAAAGTGAAGCCAACTGTATTCAACATCTGTTCTCTTCCTTTTCTTGCCAGAAAATCCGCTTCTTCATTCTCATCCCTTCCAATGTGCGAGCAAGAAAACTCCTATTTTCCTTGAAAATCTCCCATAACTGCAATGCTTCCTTGAAGGCCATCCACTCGATGTCAGTTGGTGGCTGTAACTGTGTGACCGAGCGAAACAAAATTTGGCAATCCGAAAGAAATGAGCATTGATCTATTCCCAGCGACCTTACAAATTGGCAGCCTTTAAGAAGGGCAATTGCCTCCGCCTGTAGTGGTGAGCCTGCAACCACATATTCCGAGCCATATGCTTTGAGCCCTCCTTGGAACAGCAAAAGAAACCCCCCCCCCCCAGACCAATTTCCTTTCCAAGAACCATCAGTATAGCAAGTGTATGATTGCGATACAATTGTACCGCTTTCCTGTTGCCGGCCAGCCAGCCTTTTGGACATAACTGTACCAGCGTACAAGGTTTCGCTGTCAATTAGGCACTTGTATCGCCAGAATCTCTATTGAGGGCAGCAAGCCACCATATGCCCGATCGTTCCGGCATCGCCAAATAGCCCATATTCAGTTTAGGAATTGGGGCCACATGATAGTCCGACTTGGTGATGTAAAAAGTAGAAATACCTGATGGATTAAGGCTGGGAGAGAATCAGATCTTAGAGCCAAGGGTCCGCTAAACCAGCAAGCTCTTGAGAAATGACAGAGCCATAGCATATGAGAGAGGTCCTCCTCGAGGCCACATGTCGCACAAATAGGGTCCCCCTTCCCCGTTCTGTGATGAATATTCTAAAACAACAGTGAAGTAGGATTGCTTGACAGTGACATTCCTATGAAATCCCAAAAACTAAAGCACCCCTCATTCACCTCTGTCACTGTCAAACAATCCTACTTCACAAATTTTTCCATTAGTTTATTAGCTAAAGTTTTCAGACCCACCTGTCACCGAAATTGGTTTATTAGCTAAAGTTTTAAGACTCTTCAGTAAAAAAAATCAAGATAAAACAAATTAATTGATGTCCTTAAGAGGAGTCATCTTTGAAGGTGATCTTCAACAACACAATTCAACACAAAAAGCATAAAAAGGATAAGAAATAAGAAACATACTGTTATCAGGACCCTCAGTAAATTAATCATGTTTCAACTCTGTCCTCTGGAGCCCAAATATATATATGTAAATGGCTTTCACTAGTAAAGATATATTGACACCACATACAGATAGAGTGGGAAAAATGGCACAGCAGAGTCGGCTCCATCACAGAATGGCACGGTTACGGCACAAAACAGCACGGCACGCGTGTCAGTTATGTACCGTGACTCGTGCGTCCCGTGTCATGACCATTCGCGTGCCATGACCAACTTTTGAAAATTTGGCACGGCACAGCACGTGGTCAGGCGAGTCACGTGTAATTATGATTGTTAGATTTTGACCAAATGGTGAATCTTGAATAAACTAACTTAAATTATGATAAAATGGTCACGCGAGTCACATTTGGTCACGGCACGTTTGGACATGGCGTGACCATTCGCGTGCCGTGACCACCCCTTGACATTTTGACCACGGCACAGCACGACACGTGAAAAATTAACTTGGTCACGGCACGGCACGGCACAACACGTTTTTTCCACTCTATATACAGAGAGAGATAGGAGATGGGGAAGTAGCACAGTTGGTTTAGCAAAAAAATTCCTAGAATCAATATTCCAAATCACGACTTCGCAGCCTCTGCGAAGTTTCAAAAGAGAGAAGAGAGGTGGTAGATCAGTATTCCAGATCTGTCATAAAGTCTCAATCAGCAAACCTTTTGCATGTGACAAACCATATGTACATTTTTATCGGGCTCCAACAAAGGACAGATTCTCATATCTCCATTCTTATATTTACATCATCATCATCGAGCCTTTGCAACAATAAATTTACAGTAACTTTTCAAAAAAAGAAAAGCATGTACAAGAAAATATTTTTTTATAAGAAATTTTTTACAACATTTTATTCAATTGAATTAAAAGGGTAATTAACCAAAAAATTTAAGACAAAAAAACAGCCATTGACAAATTTACCAGAAAAGGCAGAGTGATTTAAAAATAAAAATGAGCATATGAAATATAGAAAACAATAAACCATTAACCCAACAACAATGCAAAAATAAAAGTGAGCAATAACAACATAGAGACATGACAGCAAAAGCAAAATTATATCTTAAGAGGTAGTGACAACATAGAGAAATCACCAAAATGCTTCCTAATATGCGTGCATTAAAATATATCATTGGCATTCTAGAAGTCAATGTAGAAAGCAGTAATTAAGAAAATCTTGTGCTGATACTATAGACCAATATAAAAGTTATCTAAAAAGGGATAAAGATGTTCGTCACAGCTGGAAAAAAAATGAAACAATCATTTAAAATAAGAAACAATATCAAGCAAAAGGAAAGGGATTCAATAAAACCAAGAAGCATATAGTAAGTGTTGTGAAGACCCTCAGCAAACTTCATAATTTTATTTAAACATGCTGTTCTCTGGAGCCCATATAAATATGTACATGGTTCACTTTGCGCAAGTGTCAGAAGTAAAAAAATAACACATTTGTCCTCGACCAATTAGAAGACTGACAATTTCACTTATGATATTATGAATTTTAGCGTAATTTTGAAGTTTTTGAGGGGTATACATGAGATTTCTCCAAAAATATATAGAGTGAGGCTATGGTACTTTGCAAAGCACGAAATAATCTGTACTATGGATTAATATCTCCGTTAAAAAAGTCCAAATAATCAATCTGAACCGTTCAACATGATCTCCATATAAAAATGTACTTGGAGACCAAATTGAGTTTAAGTTCACAAGAGACTTGGTGAGCTTAAGAACACCCTAATTCTACTCTATATACTCCATCACAACTTCATAATTTCGTGAGCTTAAGATTAAGGGTTGCCAATCAGCCCCTTAACCATAGTTCTTGTAGTACATTTTATCGGGCTTCAACAGAGAACATTCTTTTTCGGATCTATGACTACATCACTGGATCTTCACAACAAAAACAAATACAATGCATGTTTATTATTTAAAAAAACAATAATTGATCAAATTTTCATAAAGGTTTTCTATAAAATTATTTTTCTTTTAAGAAAGTTCAAAGATTGAATTAAGGTCTAAGTCATCATCATCCCTTTATAAAAATAAAAAAATAAAAAACAGAAAGCAGAAAGCAGAAAGAGAGCTTCCCAATTAGACCAAGTTATCATTCCTTTGTGTAAAATAAAAAATAAAAAATAAACAGATTTCTCCCGTGTTCACTTGCACCTCATCAAACAAAATTGGCAAATACAATCACACAAGAGAAAATCTTTTAATTCTTACTAATCTTCCTAAGAAAACAAATTATAATACGCCATTAACAGCTAAAATACTTACCAAAAATCTAAGTAAACGAAAAGGGCATGCAATAATTAAAAGGGAGATGGAGATTCGGTACCTAAAGACTGAGAGGCGATCGGAGCCTAGTAACACACGCCAAAGAAGTAAGGCACTAGCTTTAGGGTTTTTGAACGGAGATCCCAGAGCAAGAGCAAGGGCTGAGCAACTGATTTTGGGCCTCATGGCCTGTTGAAGCCCAAACAAAACCCAGCTTAGCTTAGCTGGCCGCTGCACTATGTAACTCGTAATCTTTTTCTTACAGCCCTCATAATTTTTTAAAGGAGTTGGCTACATTGCTACGCGCAGCATAGATGTCCTCCGTGCTACGGTTCAATATTTGAGTTTTCAAAATTCTAACAGTCAATCCGAACAGTTCAATATAATCTCCATATAAATATGTACTTGCAAACCAAATTTTTCATTTTTTAGAATTTTTTTACTATTTTCTTAGATAGGTAGAAAATCACTTGATCTGAATGGTACAAAATTTTCAGATAAGTGATTTTCTATCTATCTAAAAAAATATTAAAAAAATTCTAAAAAATGTAAAATTTGATTTGCAAGTACATATTCATATGGAGATCATGTTGAGCGGTTCGGATCGACCGTTAGGATTTTGAAAACTCACATATTGAGCCGTAGCACGGAGGCTCTCTATGCTACGCGTAGCATATTAGCCAGATTCTTTTTTAAATTATATGCATATGATGATTGTTCTGGATATTTGGGGACTAATTACTATCTGGATTTCGTTGACATTGTCTTTCTTTCTTTCACATGTAAAATTTTGTGTTATTGTGTTGGTTTAGAAGAAAATAACACACTTAAATTATTCGGTTCATAATTTGATTCCTTGTTTTTTTCTAGATTGGATACCTTAAGATTTGTTCAAGAGTATACTTTTTGTAAATTACTCTTTCAAACATTTTCTTTAACTTGCATGACCGCAAATAAAAATATTATATACTTTTATTTTTATTTTTTTTGTGTGTGCGTGTATACGTACATATGTATGGAGATTTTTTTTTTTGATAAATAAATTTAGTTCTCATAAGCTGTTTAAAGTGAATTTTATATAAAGTCTCAAAAAGATTATATATACTTTACGCAATGTGATTTAGCATGTGGATTTGAAATGTAATATTTATGAGAGAGATAGACATATGTTTTGCATTATTTATTATGCATGTATTGCTTGAGAGAGATTTATTTAAGTATCTTCGAAACTTATGATAAAAGCATATATTTGTTACACTAATAAAAAAAAGGTAAATATGAAATTAGCTACATGTCTATCTTGATATCGGGTTAAGAAATATGATATAATTCTTTATTAACCGTATTTCCTGAAGTTTATAAATCTTGAATTAAGATATTTGAGAAAATCAATGAAATATACTTATTTGCTTGAAATTGATTTTGTATGATTAATCATGCATGTGTAATGTGTATATTTAAGTATTTTCGAAAACTTGTGATAAGAGCATATATTTGTTACACTAAAAAGAAAAGTAAAAATGAAGTTAGCCTATATGTCTATATTGATTTCATGAGACGAATTATGATAAAAATAATTATTTATTAACTACATTTACTGAAGTTTGTAAATCTTGAATTAAGATATTTGAGAAAATAATATATTTGCTTTTTTTATTTTATTTTTTACTCACATTTCATGTAGCTGTTTGATTTTATTGTTTGTACTATGCATGAATTAAATTGTATTATTGTTAAGAGAGAAGTATCATGCGCATACTGCACTTCTAAACAATAATATATTATGTTTAGTTTGAATATACTTTTAAGAGAATAGAAGTCTGCAATTTACACTGGCTAATATCAAGTTGATTACATGGCTCTATAAAAAAATAATTTATCGAAAAATTATGTTAAGACAAAAATACAGATAATCTGATGAACTCTCATATAGTCGAAAAGTAAAAAAAAAAATTATGTATATGGTTAAAATTAAAACAACTTAAAATGTAGATCAATATTTTTGTAAAAACTAAATTAAAATTATACAAAACTTATTGCGATTTAGACAATGTGCTGATAAGTTAAAGAGTCAATTGACTCAGTGCCAAATTTTTTTTTATCCGTAGAAATTATTAAATTCAAACGTACGGAAATAGAAAGAGTATATCGTTTTCAACAAAATAGAAAGATCGGATTCATTAAGTTCGATCCAAATATTATGAATCAGACTCAATAATTACGAGAATCAAGCCCCGGTCCACATATGATCTCAGAAAAGCATAATATTTGAATCTGAATCATTCAGTCCCATCCATAATATTTCGATCGGATTCAATAAACCCGATCTTCTATATTTATTAAAAATGAGACAATCTTTCTATTTTCGTACCTATTAAAAAACATTCAAATAGCAAGTAAACTTTTCAACACTCTGAATGTGAGTTCGAAACTTGGATATAATTTTTTTTATAAATATAATAAAATAAAATTTAAAAAGCTAAACCTTTATTTTTATATCTTAAACCAATAAGTAAACTTCTTGTTGGTCCTAATTGACTATAGATCAATTATCATTCTTTATATTTTTGTATCTAACAGATAGAATAGGAAAAAATGTGTCGTGGCATGTTACGACTAACACGCTGTGATTTTGGTCTTGTGCCGTGATGTGTTATGATTAAGTTAATATTGCATGTGTCGTGATCAAAATATCAAGGGATAGAATGGTCACGCCACGTGAGTCTGCCCAAACGTGACTCACGTGACCATTTAATCATAATTTATGTTAGTTTATTCAAGATTCACCATTAGATCAAGATCTAACAGTCCTAATTACACGTGACTCGCGTGACCACGTGCCGTGCCGTGTCAAATTTTCTAAAGATAGTCATGACACGCAACGGCACGAGAAACACGAATCACGACCCGGTCATACCATTTTTCCCACTCTACTAATAATTAGTAGATCAATACAGATCCATCCGTAATCTTTGATCTTTCTTTTAATTGGGTCCACGTCAGACCCTTGAATGCGCCTGTTCTTTGTACGGAATTCCTCTGAACCTTCTTCCTTGGCAGGCTGGCCTTGCAGCCTAATTAATCAAGCGGGACCCCCTTGAACAAATAGTCGTCAATTCGTCAATGGCCACAGCAAATCGAATTCTGTGAATATTCGAGGTTAGATACAGCTTATACTTAGACCGTACTGAAATATTGACCCTAAATTTTAAGGATATATCACCAGAGTCCAAGGTCGGTGACTCGGTCTATGGAGTATGGACCCCACATGTCAGACCTAATTTGACATTTTCATTTTTCAATCTGCGCCGAATCGCCGACTCATCTCCCTCCCAATTTGACCGAGTCCGAATCCTCTAAGGTAATAGAATTTTTGAGTTTCAATCTGGACCATCCGATAAGAATCTGAACCAATCCAGCCTAAAGCTGTAATTCACGGGACTCTTTAATAATCGTGCTATCATATAACTAACGGACCGGATTCAAACTCATAAATTTTGTTACCTCAGGTGATATGAATTCAATTTTACTCCCTCTTTCTACAAATTACAATTTCTCCATTCTTCCTTTCTCTCTCTCTCTCTCTAAACCGAGTGGTCAGTTTCACATTACCCCTCTCTTTTGAATTGGATACAATACAACAGTGAATTCTAGAAACAAAAAGAAAATAATTCAGACTCTTTCTTTTTGGAAGGAAGCGTAAGAGAGAATTCCCTTGTGCTGTTCTTTTCTTCTCTAATTTCGATATAATTCGGAATTTTTTTAGCTTTTCTTCTAGAAATTTGATGAAGAGTGAGGAATCAGGGCAGCTGAACAGGGCTTTGGTGGATGCTTTGGCTGGGGCAATTGCTGGTGGCATCTCTCGTACAGTCACCTCACCTCTTGATGTTATTAAAATTAGGTTTCAGGTATTCAATTTCTTCCTGTAAATTAGAATTTTGATCTCAAACAATTACAGCTGAGAACTGAGAACTGAGAACTGGGTTTTCCAGTTCTCTACAATTGCATGATGTACATTTTGTCATATAAGGTACATTCTGGTATCTAATTGGAGAAAAATCAAAGAAACAATAGCTAATTTTGTCATATACCCTGAAAAATTTATCTTAATATAGGTTCAACTGGAGCCAACTACTACATGGACCTTATTACAGAAAGAAATGTACAGGCCATCCAAATATAGAGGGTTACTGCAAACCACTAAAGAAATTTTCAGAGAGGAAGGTTTGCTGGTATTTTTCTTTTCATATTTATTTATTGGGGTGATTTCATGTATACCTTTTAATAACTTTGAAATTACGTATTTCCCCCTCTAAAATTCATTATATCATATTTACCATTCTAAATTTCTGAACTCAGAAATTTACCCATTTTATTGACTTTTCTATTAAAACTCATTTTAAATTTATAGAATACCAATTTTACCCTTTATGAAAAAGTTAAAAAAAATTGTAGCTTTTATTAGAAAAATGTCAGTCTTAATTGGCCAATTTCCGAGGGAAAATGATTCATTTCCCTACTTTTGATCCATGCTTCTGCAAGTAGAGTTCTAATTGATTTGTTTGAACCTTTATTTGCCATTATATGTAATTCAGCAAGCACACTATGTTTGTTGTTATTACTTAAATGCAAAGTGTTTTATCATGATGCCAGTAAAAGGTTCTCTTCAAGTAATTGTGCTATTAGTCATACAGTTGTAACAAATACCTAATCGTTCTCAATTATTCTAGCAGATTTGTTAGCAATAGTGCACTAGATTATTGTTTTATGTATTATATTCTTTTGAAATATCAATTCAGGGTTTTTGGAGAGGAAATGTGCCGGGCTTGTTCTTATACATGCCATACACTGCCATACAGTTCACTGTTTTACACAAGTTCAAAACTTTTGCTTCAGGTTCTTCGAAGGCAGGTATAACATATATAAAATTAAAACATGTACATGGAAGACTATAGTGGAAAAGATATTTGCTTATAGCAAGCTATAATTGGGTTGTGTTTATTTTTTGGTTTATACTAGAGGATCACTTACAACTGAGCCAATACTGGTCTTATCTAAGCGGGGGATTCGCGGGATGTGCTGCGACTGTAGGATCCTATCCTTTTGACCTTCTAAGAACAATTTTAGCTTCTCAAGGCGAACCAAAGGTATCAATTAAATCTATCGTATTTAATAATATGTCTATGCCTTAATTACATTCACCAACAAAGTGGGTTATCTAGTTATTTGATTACCGGTTTTGTTGTTTACGCGAGGTTTACTGTACGTGATACAAATGCCGCAGCTGTCAAGGCTCCTACTGTTGTGTATCAGTAGGACTGACCCACTGGATGGCCTCGCATTACACCAACTAAATACTGGTATATACAACCAGTAAATTACTTGCCAGATTTGTTTTTTTGCTGTATTCATGTAGCCTGACAAGCATGCGTAAACATATTTTAGCATGAGGTAACAGACCAAAAGGGCCTGGGTAGACCCCTAAAAAATAAAATCAAAGAAATCTTTGGTCCATATTTGGATATAAGAGTGAGCTATGGTACTATGCATAGTGCGGATTGATCCGTATTATGGATCAATATCTCTGTTTTCAAAATCCAAACAGTCGATCTGAACCGTTCAACATTATCTCCATATGAAAATGTACTTGCAGACTGAATTTTATATTTTTTAGCATATTTTTGAATAGTTTTACTATTTTTTTAGATAGGTAGAAAATCACTATTATTGAATGGTCTAGAATTTTTAGATCAAGTGATTTTTACCTATCTTAAAAAATGGTAGAAAAAATTCTAAAAAAATGTAAAAATTGATCTATTACTACATTTTCATAAGGAGATCATATTGAATGGATCAACTGTTTGGACTTTTAAAACAGAGATATTGATCCATAGTAAAAATCAATCCGCACTATGTGTACCAGAGCCTCGCTCTTGGATATAATACACAACATTAACCTTCTTTAGAATCTGTGAGAACAAATAAAGGGTGCTAGTTTTTAATTTTATGACGTGCCAGGTATATCCAAACATGAGGTCAGCATTCATTGACACAATTCAAAAGCGAGGTTTCAAAGGACTATACGCCGGTTTGTCACCTACTCTTGTTGAGATAATTCCTTATGCGGGATTACAGTTTGGCTCCTATGATACATTCAAGCGATGGATGATTGTATGGACTCACCTCTTTGTTCTACTATTCTTTCTTTTTTTTCAATAAAGGTTGATGTGATAAATCTTTATGTAGAGAGGCAGTGAGGAATAGTGGTTTGACAATCTTTCGAGAAGCATGGAGTTATAGTGCATATGAAAATATTTTGTAGTTTTACAGTAGTGCATGTGAAAAAATATGCTCTTTTCCTACTTCAAATAAAGAAAAGAGAAAAAGAAAGAAACTTATCCCGTTTATTCGGTGTCTCTAGGGAAAGGATTAAAAGAACAGTCCATCTGTAAATTAAAGAGCAGTCGATCTGCTCTGGCACGAATATTAAAGAGACCTGTGCATTCGAGCCGGATTAGCCCAAATTCTGATCGGACGGTCCGGATCTAAACTCAAAATTTGGGTTACTTTAGGGATCCGGACCCGATAGTAAATCCCTAGAGGCTTGTACATCCTTGAGTACTTATTTACATTGATTACTGATACTGAAGCATTATTTGAGTACATAAAAGCACTATTTTGGATTTGTAGCTTGCTGGCTAGGAACCAAGTCAATAAGGTTATTTAATCCTATATTACTATATGATTAGTACATTTATTGTTGCTAACTTGATGTTTGGTATGGTGGTTATTGCAGCTGTGGAACAAGCATAGAAACCCTGATTTTAACCCTGCCATGACTGCCGAGTCGGTGTCAAGCTTCCAATTGTTTCTATGTGGGTTATTTGCTGGGACATTTGCCAAGTCTGTGTGTCATCCACTTGATGTTGTCAAAAAGAGGTTGCAGGTTAGATTTCTCAAGCTGTTACTTTACACATTTGGTCCTTGGACATCTATGCAGTTTTCGTATTTGCCGGTGATATATTTGTATGAATGATATGAATTGCATGAATGCCATGTAGAAAATATACGTTAAATGGTACATAAATCCTACTTCAAAGCCTACGATGCGAGGCATTAACTTCATGATGTATGATTTTTACAAAGTTAAATATGTTTTGCTATATTACCTACAGGTTGAAGGTTTGCAGAGACATCCCAAATACGGGGCTCGTATAGAGAACAGTACATACAAAGGCATGTACCATGCATTGAAAGAGATTCTAATAAGGGAAGGTTTCACCGGCCTTTACAAAGGAATCATTCCATCTCTGATCAAATCTGCTCCTGCTGGTGCGGTTACTTTTCTGGCATATGAACACATTTCAGACTTTCTAGAGTTGATCTTGACTTGAACTGGTATTTTTCAATGTACATCGATTTTGTTCTTCCTGTAACTTCTTTTATAACCAGTTCTGATATTTTTTGTACCGCAAATGATTTGACTGACATGCTCCGGTGCTGGTAATGTCAGGACGCAATCAGTTATAGTTTGTCAGAAAATCTGATTAGGGGTGCATTCACTTAATGAAAATAACAAAATGCATATACTAATTTGACTTTTTTTTTAATATTGCAACACTTATTAAATTTTGGTACTTGCATGATTAAAAACGAATGATTTCAATATTTTTGGGTGAATTTTGAATAGTTGAATTATTTTCAAATTCCAAATCTGTATCGATTGGTTGATCTAATTTTCATGATTCGGGATATTAATTCAGCTATTTGCTTCCTAAAAAAAATTGAAATTAAGAACGATATAAAGTTTCATATATGTGTTTCTATTGACTAAAAATAAGTTATTTACAAAAGTTGTAAATTGTGTGTTTTCTTTTTTCAAGTGTAAACATTCAAATCAAGAAAAAAAAAACTGGAGGTTTTACGAAGAATTTTGTATAAAATTTCGTATGTACTTCTCTACCTTTGTGAAAAGTAATCCTAAGTTATAACGAGTCCGGCTAATATGACATTGGTGTCATTCCAAATTCAATAATATCACATCGTATACCGTTGGATCTGCTTTAATATCCGTGCAAAACACTAGTGTTTTTAATATTCGTGCAAAACACGGATATTAAAGCAGATCCAACGGTATACGATGTGGTGTTATTGAATTTGGAATGACACCAATGTCATATTAGCCGGACTCAGTTATAACAATATACATGCAAAAAAAAAAAAATGTAGAGGAAACAAACTTTTTGAGCTGCATAGCTTAAATTGTACAATCGAACACGAAAGATGATTTTATCATCTAATTTGCATCCTTATTGTATTGATAAAAGTGTTTATATATTCTAAAAGTTAATATTTTTTTTATTTTCAAGAAATAATTTAGTTTGAACTTCATCTAAAAATGAAAAAGTGATGGACACCTTGCATATTAGATATTAAAAAAACTTATACCTCCATTTTTGAGTGGAGAGCATGAAAAATGGAGGCAGTGGGGCCCTCTTCATATTTCAAATATAAATATTTTCAAATGTAGGTCAGAATATGGATGCAAAAATAATTTCATTATATTAATGAGTGAGGCTATGATAATATGCATATTACGGATCAACCCGTGTAATGAATTCATATATCTAATTTTATAGTTCAAACAGTCGATTTGAACCATTAAACATGTTCATTTCAAAATGTACTTGCATATCAAATTTTATATTTTTTAGAATTTTTAAACTATTTTTTAGATAGATAGAAAGTCGTTGCTTTTGGATGGTCCACAACTTTCAAATAGTGATTTTCACTTATCTAAAAAAATAGTAAAAAAATTCAAAACAATATAAAATTTAATTTGCAAATACATTTACTAACTATTTGAACTTTAAAAATAAATATGAGTCTATAACACAGACAGTCGTGTAATATGCATATTACCATAGCCTCACTTATTTTTTTTATTATCAGAAAAAAATAAAAGAAAAAATAAACGATGTAATATGCATAAATCCAGGAAATAAACGGAATAAAAAGAAAAAAAAATAAAAGATGTATGAAAAAAACGCTTGATATAAATCTGTCACGAGGGCCTTTATGAAATATAGTTTTTTCACGAGGGCCTCAATCCAAAACAGGCTTTCTCCATTCCTTACGTACCGCCTGTTGTTTTCGTTTTTCCTTGAGAACTCATCCTCGTTTTTCGTCTCCCCACCTTCCTTCCTCGCACGACGCCTAAACCTACCACAAACCCTAACGCGATTCCCTTTAGCAACGATCGAACTCAAACCCTAACCCTAAGGATATTCCTCTTCGCTCTTCGTGCGTGCTCTGGGGAAAACCCTAGAATGCGCGCTGATGGCTCTGGTTCCTGTTGCCACCACTTCTCTCCTCGAATTGGCGCCGCTGGAAGATGGAAGTCGAATTCTTTCTCTCGATTCGATGGGGTCTCTCATGGAGACTCAGAGAGACCTCTTTCACTCACAGATCGATCAGCTCCAACGGCTTGTTGTCTCTCAGTGCCAACTCACTGGTGTTAATCCCCTTGCTCAAGAAATGGTGCTTTTTTCTTTCTTTCTTTTTTGCTTTTGATTGAACTAATTAGGCCTCATTTGTCCAGTAATCTTTAAATTTTTAATTAGTCTTAAAAGGACCAGTTTGGCATTGTTTTACCATCAATTTTAGTTTTGTACCCAGCAAACTTTGATGAAATCAAAAGAAAGAAAATGAATGGGCTGGAAATTGCGCAAATCAGCGATTGGCTTCAAATGACGAATCCAAACCGTTGAAACCCATCTATCTTATGAGTGATGTGTCTACATGCGAAAATTTTAAACTTACAAATTAATTTAGTATAAAGTCAAGTGGTAAAAAATTAGAAGGTTTATAAATTAATTTTAATGCATTCATTTGTTTAACGTTTTATGACCACTTGACTCTATACAAAATTAATTCGAAAATTTAAAATTTTCACATGTAGATGCATCACTCGTAAGGTAAATGGGTTTCAAGCCAATCCGATAGATTTTAGAGTTGAGTTCACAAAGAGGCTCGGTGAACTTAAGAACACCCTAGTTCTACTCAAGTTATGCACCTAAATACAACAACAACAAACAAGCCAGTCCCAAACAAGTTGGGGTAGGCAAGTTATGCACCTAAATGAAATGCATAAATACTTTAACTGAGCAGTTTTGGTGTCATGCAGTGCAAGGGCTATATAATCAAAACAGTGCTGCATATAGTTCGTGCTGCATATGGTTCGTGCACTGCATGAAGCCAAAGCTGCTCTGTTAAAATCTTCCCCAAAATAGTTAAGTTCTGCATTTTCGCATTTGTGCGGTTTCAAAACAAGAAGTGTATTCCAATTGTATAGAAGATGTGTTTTGCCAACTGCTCGAGACTCAACTTACTGTTGCAAATTACTTTAGTTCATCTCCAAAATTTTGAAATATGTTAAACATCATTGATTGTTGTTTCTTACATGCAGGCTGCTGGTGCACTGTCCATCAAAATTGGTGAGTTATCTTATCTCCTACACTATTCAAATTTTAAAACAAAAAAGGGGATTATTTAAATATGTTGTTTCATATTTTACTACATTCCTCGTCAACACACCTTGTTTTATCAACTATATCAACTAATTGTTTTCGTAATCTTTGTCTATATAGGGAAAAAACCAAGGGACTTGCTTAACCCTAAAGCTGTGAAGTACTTGCAATCGATTTTCTCAATAAAGGACAATATTGGAAAAAAGGAGTTGCGGGAAATCAGTGCTAATTGTGGTATCACAGTTACACAAGTCAGTTTTTCAACTTCATTTGCAGTTATTTTTAAGTTCCAATTTGCATACCTGTTAACTAGGACTGGTATGCTTAATTCTGTAGTGACATCCCTCTGTAAGTGGTGATACAGTACCAGGATACCAGCCCTTACTGGTATGTACTGTGCAGGTATTATGCTTGTTTTCCAATTTTATTGGTCAACTTTTCGAAAACTTACCCTAGTTAAGGTTGACACAAGCTAGTGTTAGTTAAGCTTTGATCTAATCATGTGGCATGATTTAATCTTGAGTTGTGAATTTTTCCCTGAATTATACTTCAATTTTACCCTATTTAGGTTTTATACGGAATTGGGTTTTGTCCGAAGGTCTTTGGACAGACTTTATCCAAAGTAGGGTCTAATTTGTCTGATCTACATTGAGATTTGTGCGAATGGATTTAGAAGTTAATAACGTTAAACGTCTCTGTGAATCTAAACGATTCGCACGTATTTTGATGCCGATCAGACGGTTTAAGTCTGATTTTAGATAAAACTTTGTCCAAAACCCTTTGAATAATAACTCCAACCTTAATTTTTCACTGCTTACCTTCAATTGGTATATTATAGCGCTGTCATTCAGTTAAAAATTATACCCACACCAGGCATTATTAAAGCCTATCTTACAAAACCATTGTAAATTTATAATTTAGGCGAGAGATTTCTTCAATGCTCAGCGCTCTAGAGTGAGAAAGATTGTGCGCTTATCACGTGAAAAGGCTATCAGGCTGGAACCATCAATACCGGGTAATTCTGATGCCGCTAGTACCTCCTGTAGCACTAGTCATGATCAAACTCCCCAAATTACTGTAACAGATACTACTACTACTGTTGACTTTGTGGGACCCACTGGCACTGTGGCGGCCGATGTTGTTCCGCTGGCTGTGCTCCCTCCTGTGGTGGTGTGCATGACACCAGAGGCTGCTTCGTCCAATCCTGAGGTGCCAGCTGTCAAGTCGAAGGAGGAGGAGGGGATGAAGGTGGAGGATAAGAAATTTGTGGATGATGTGCTGGCGCTTATGAGAAGAGAGACGACTTTCACTGGCCAGGTTCGGTTAATGGAGTCTGTGCTTCGCATTAACAATGATGCAGTGCTAAATTGGTATGAACGGCTTGTTTAATCTTGTAAAGGATTTCATTATTGACATGCATGCATTTGCTGGCACTGGTACACCAGATTGCAATATAAGCATGTGAATTGATGTGAAGCTCAATTTTAACCCTTTTTCCCTTAATACAGCATGTCAACTTAATTTTGCATGGCCACATTAATTTGTTATATGACTCCCTTTATGGATATTCAACTTCTATGAATATCAAAATATGTTCTTTTATCTTAGCAACTACCATCTAGTATTTTTTCGTTTTCTGAAGATGATACCAAACTCGCTATCACAAAGGTTCAGTTGATGAGCAATTATGACTAGAATTTGGATCTAAGTGATCCAAATTCCTTGCCTTTTGTTTTTATGGAATAAAGAAGTTTCAGGGTAAATTGAACATATTTACTAGAAAAGTGAACCTATGGTAATATGCATATTACAGATCGACCCATGCTATGAATCCATCTCTATTTTCGAAGTTCAAACAGTTGATGTCCATGTGAAAATGTACTTACAGCTCAATTCTACAATAAATTTTTTACTATTTTTTACATAGGTTGAAAACCATTGCTTTTGGATATTTTCATATGAACATCAGGTTGAACGGTTCAGATCTACTGTTTGAACTTTAAAAACGGAGATATGAGTCCATAGTGCGGGCCACTGTGTAATATGCATATTACCACAGCCTCACTCTTCACTAGAATGTACTTTTTTTTTCCTAGAATGCAGCCAGTTAGGGTTTCCTCTTTACAAATGTCTTTAAATATGGTACACGTTTTTGTTTCCTTGTATTAGGTTTATAGTGAAGGAAGGCCTTGCTATTTTGATTACATGGCTAGGTGATGCTTCCGTTGAAGAACAAACTTCTGTTATACTCACAATTTTTAAGGTCGAAATAAAAGTCTCCTTTTCATTTATTCTGTGTATTGTTAACCTATATTGGGAAACTTGTAATTTGAACTATGGAGGTGCTTTTTTTGCTTGTCTTCTTGTAGGTGCTTTGTCATCTTCCACTAAGTAAAGCTATGCCTGCGCAAATTTCTTCAGTATTGCAAGCTATCAATAGATTGCGGTTTTATCGAACTTCAGGTGTGTGTTTTTTCGTAAACAAATTTACTACTTGGTGCCAAGCTATGTTATTTGGAGTGCTTGATAGTTGTTTAATTATAATACCTCAAACAAATAATTGCAATGTTTTGATTAATTCCTAGTCATTTTATAAGCAAAGTTCACATTGATGCAGTGATTCTGGTATTATTGTTCGGGTACCCTCAGTTCTGCTTTGACTGGCACTTGAATCATATAACAATCGTTATTTAGGTCCTATCTAGCATGAAATAATTAAGCCTTGGTAATTGCATATGATTCTAACGAGGCTCATAACAAACCAAAACTGTTGGTTTGTGCATTGGAACTGACTAAAAATTAATATGAAGATCAGATATTTCAAACAGGGCAAAGGTGCTACTATCAAAATGGAGCAAGCTGTTACGTAACCAGTTATTGAAGAAATCTCCTAGTGACAGCCAGAAGGATCTCATTCGTAAACAGAGGTGTTTATTACCTTAATGTTGAATGTGTGCATTTTCCTGATACTATAAATAAGTTTTAATAAAATAAACATGATCACAAACTTGGTTTTGACACTTGGCTATGGCAATATATTACAGGTTTTTAACATGATGCCGTCATTTCATAAACTTACACACCTTAGTGACATATACTTATTCCTTACTGTTATTTTGTATTTATTGGTTTTATTTGTTTTCTATGTTTTCTAGGATCCAACAGCTCCTCTGTGCTCAGTCAGGGACTTCTGAAGTAGGGTTTCCTGTAAGTGCTTAGCATTTGGACATGAAAAACAGTACTTAGAGATTTCAAGCTATGTTGATTATTATTTTTTTTTTTTTGCCTTCTTCTAGGAGAACATTCTTGCCTTTACTGAAGATGGGGATGAGAAGAAACCAGAACCGAAGAGGTTAAGGCTTCTCGCAGCACCATATAATGAATATAGTAAAAGAAATGGTGCTAGCCTTGCTTCTCTCAGTATCCTTTTAATTGAGTAAAAATTTTAAATTTGTTATTTAAGTAATAGAATAAAGTAAACCACATGTCCCTTGTTATTTTCTAGAAGAGGCAACCTTCTTATTTTTTCTGTCCTCTTTGTTTGGTGGCTAGTTTTTAACATAGCAGATATCAGAAATTTAGTGGGTGCTATCGGTTCATAGCAGAAATTGTTTTAACTTATTTTTTGCTCTTTGTAGGCAATATAACCCAATAAAAAAAATTTCAAATTACAAAGTCATGTTGCAATACCAAGTTAAATAGTTTTTCTATATTAAATAAAAATTAAGTAAAATAGCATTGTCTAATAGTAACTACAGAAAATCAAGCATCACATTACATAACAACTAATTAAAATTATAAAAAAATTAGTATTTTAACCATGCATGTTTTAAAGATAGCCATTCACAATAAAAACACTAATTGTAAAAATTAATAAAACTTTGGTTTAGTAATAAAAATTAAAACTGGGGGAGATTTAAAAAAAAATTCACTAAATTAGTGAAAAAAATATGCAATGTCTGCTAAAATACCTGCTATTTGTCCGCTATACTGCTAAATAGGTCTCTATCAGTAAAAACGCTAAATTATGACATTTGAGTTAACAACATAGCGTGTATCTAGCATCATAAAACGGCTGCTATGGCCTCTATATAGATCACTGGTTTTGTTTTCTTGTTTTTCATTGGCTGGGTTGTGTTGCATGATCATGTATCATTCCATAATGCACTTGATTTAGTTTTTCTTTTGAGAACTGATGAGCTGTTAAGGTTTAGTTTAGGCTCAGTTGACTTTTTTTTAGCAGAAAGAGAGACCAAAAACAAAATAGTAGTTAGTCTCCTTAACTCTCATGCAGAAAACAAAGAAAAGAGGAAGGTTCTTCTTGTAGAGCATCCCGATCGGAAAGCGGCACAACATGCAACTCGAGTTGCGAGAACTGCTATAATCAGCAACAGCCGTCCGCTTTCTGCAGATGACATACAAAAAGCGAAATTGCGAGCGAGTTATATGCAACAGAAGCATGGAAAAACTGATGTACCGAAAACTGATGCCCGTAAACTTGCACATGCACCAGTTTTAAAAGCAGTAAATACACCTGATATTGATCCCTTGAACATGATGGAGAGGTTGAAGCGTGCTCAAGTCCGGTGGCGGACCCCACCAGGTACTTTACAAGAGCTTGCTTTTTGTGCTTTTCCTTTTCCCCATTTTTTGGTTGTTTTGGTTTTCACGAGAAGCTTACTGTTTACCATAGAATGTGGCTTGGTTATAATTAAAAAAAGAAGTTATTAGAGGGTATTTTTCAAAATGTTAGAGAGCTTATTATATAATTTCATGCAAAGTATCGAAATTATCTAGAATGTCTAGAAAATATCTAGAAAATGAGAACAACTACTGAACATAAATTATGTACACTACTACACAACATGAAAAATATGCAAGTTACACCAAGACAGTTCATGAACTTGAAAAGAACCTGAGACTATTTCTCCACCATTTCTCTACATAAAGAGGTAAAAGGATTAGTTGGGTGTTTCTGAATAAGTCGGAATAGGAGGGTTGTAACTAATTTTTAATCTGATGTAAAACGTCAAGCATGAAACATCCCAATGATCAAATTAACTTTGATGGGGCTGCTTTAATGCAAGAGCTAACAGACCAATCTTACTAACCGAGTGCTTACTCACTGGTGTGTATTACAAACTGTTACTTTCAATCCAACTTTGATTTCTTAATATTTCAAATTTGTGTAACTCTTTTTTGTCATGATATGTGGTGGGTGGTACAGTGAACAATTTATTAATAATCAAGTCATATTATAAAAACACATGAAGATGTACAAATCACAAATGGCAACTACAAGTTGTGGAAGTGGTTTGGAAATGATTACTTTTGGTAAAATATATTTAGGGTTCTTTTTGTAAACTGTGCTCATTTGTTTACCATACTTGGAAGAGCCCCAAAATCTCTCATATGCCGCCTTACAATATTTAAATCTTGTTGGTTTATTTCTAATAATATGTTGGCCTGGGCAAACGAGTGCTCATTGGTGGTAGAGGCAGAGTTGTCAACATTTGTTATCTTGACAAATTTCATAATGTTACAAGTATAAAATGCCAGGAGTTATTTGTAGTTGAGCAAAGTTCAAATGCCTCATGTCTTTCATGCTTTAATGGTGCCTCACATCCTTATCTCCGTTTTCACAGTCCAAACTGCTCAACATGATCTTCATATTAAAATGTGCTTGGAGACCAAATTTTATATTTTTTTGGAAATTTTTTACTATTTTTTTAGATAGGTACAAAATCACTGTTTTTGGATGGTCCAGAATCTTCTGAAAATCAGTGTTTTTGTACCTATCTAAAAAAATATTAAAATGTGCATTTTAACCCTACTCTTTGTAGTTATGGTAAATTATTGAGTTCAATTTGCAAAAGACTAATATTTATAGATACAGGAGAAGTTTATGTTAATAGCTATAAGAGTACATCAGGATATTCCAATGAATTCCTACGATTTCGAGTTTGTTGTCGAGCAAGGATGCAGAAATGCTGTTGTACAAGCAATTTTTGAAGTGTTCATTTCAACTTATGCTGTCTAGTATACACTGGACTGTATGTTTTGATTTTATTCTGCAAGATTGGATGCTACAACTGTTGTATTTATTCTACATGTGAACTCTAAATACGGACTCTCAGATTTGACTGTCTTTTCTAATACATAATTCTCTATACAAAATGTTTCTGGATTTTGATACTTGGCAAAATATACAACCAGATGAGTGGACTATACAAGTATTTAAAGGGGAATGTGTTTAATAGTTAGAAAATAATCTTCGAACAGTGACCCAATGCTTTTTTGGACCCAGAATACCTTCTTGCCTTGCGTCTTTTCTAATTTTATGTTGATTTGGAACCGACACATACAACAAACCATTTCAGTTTTTAATTGAAGCCTTGTGTTATCTAATGCAGAGGTGAGAATAGACCCAGCATGGCAGGTGTGCACAGGTGACAACAGCAAGGAGCGTAGTTTCCAGGCACAAAGGATCCGAAGAGACGCTGAGATATTCTACACAGATCCACAAAAAATCCCCCCAAATCCGAAAGATCCATGGGATGTAGAAATGGATTTTGATGACAGTTTAACACCCGAAATCCCAATCGACCAACCGCCTGATCCTGATACAACAGATCCTGTGCAAGAGGATGTAGCTCAATCGACCGATGAACCTTCAGCTGCGGTGTCTACATCATTCTCATCTGAACAACCTATTGTTACTGTCTCTGCGGATTCATCAACTGTAGCCGAACCCGATTTGGAGTTGCTAGCGGTTTTGTTGAAAAACCCTGAATTGGTGTTTGCACTGACTTCGGGTCAGGCGAGTGGGTTGTCCGGTGAACAAACTGTGGCCTTATTGGACATGCTGAAGAATAGTGGGGTCGCCTTGTCAGACTTAGTTAATGGGTCAGTAGGTAATAATAATGTTATAGGATCCAGAGTAGTAGGCCCTGAGCCCGTGCCCACTTCTCTTCCCTCACCAACTCCTACTTCAGAGAGGGTACTTACTGAATTTTAAATATGTATATCTTTCTAATACATCTTATTTTTCATTATTTTCCAACTAAATTTTCATTGTTGTTTTTTCACAGGGAACCTGGAGACCTGATTTTGCTGCTAATCCAACTAAACCTGTATTGCAAGCTCATGTACCAATTCAAAATTGTCCTTTACCTGCAGTTGTGACTGCTTCCAGTCCTTACGGTGCTGTATCTCAGCAATTTTCGCCCCTTAATTCTGTACCAGTAGCAACTCAAATACACCAATCATTGATGAATGTAACACCAGTTAATCCCATTTTAAGTCAAAATGTCAATAACCACCAAATTATGACGCCTATAAGAACAGAGCAGTCATGGGCTGGACAGCCTGGTAACTTGCCTGAAGTGTCCGATCTAAATACGCGATTTTCACATTACCAAGATAGGTATAATACAGTTGGTAGCGGACCCTTACCGGCGGGCCATGTAATGCCAGGTCATCATCCCACATGGGATGGAAATCACAGTTCTGGAAGGTACACCACTGACACATGGGGTCCGCAAACCGGCCCTAGTAGAACAGGAGAGTCCAGTGCCAGTTGGGGCTACAATGAGCAAATAAGAGATGGGGGAGCAACGAATTATCCTGGTCAGAGGTGGTATGGCCGAGACCATGATAGGAGGAGATAACATTTAATGGGGAAAAACAAAAGGGTTGACATTTTATTGAATCGAGGCGAATTATTTACCCATGTAATGCGAATTTGAAAAGAAAAGAAGAAAAGATAAAGAGGTCAAAACGTTCTTCCTCAATTTTTTGATTTTGCAATTACGTGTGGGTTATTATTTGTGATTTATTTTTCTTTGTCAAAAATGATTTGATGAATGGTATGAGAAAGAGAATTTTATATAACAGAGCTCTTGAGAGGGGAGAGCATTGTCAGAAAACGAATAAAAAGAAACAATGGCCAACAAATTCAATTAAAAACTGGTGAATGAAGTCAAGTCATTAGTGGCTAGCTACCTAGCTCACAGTGATGTATTTAAGAGAAAAATTAGAACTTGCACGTTTAAGACACTGACATTCAGGATCTTCAGTGGGACCCCCCTTGTCAGTGACTTGAAACAGGGGACCGGAAGGGAGCAGGTAACAGAGAATCCGGAGTTATTTTTGTTCACTTACCGACTTCACTGAGTGAATATTGGTACCTGACCGTGTACAATATTCACCCACGGACTAAAACCAGGGTTCGCTATAAGATTCGTGCGATATTAAAACGCATGATTCAGATCTCATTATACACGGTCAGGTATTGCACTGGATCTGAGTTCTTCTTCACTTCCCACTTCCTTTCGAATTTCGTTATCTGAATTCTGAACCAAACCAAATATAACGCAAACATGGCGATAGGCTCTGTGGCGACAGCCCGGTTGGTCTCTCTTCGCCAATTCCCCTCTCCTTCCTCCCGCTCTCTCTCAATTATACGCGCTTCACCAGAGGGAGGTGGAGGCCCGACTTCGACCGCGAGCCCGGCAGAGGAGTTCGGGAGGATGGCGGCGGCGTTCAGGCGGAGGCTGGTGGTCGGCACTGGAGCTGCATCTTTACTGGCCGTTGGAGCCAATTTTGGTGGCATTACCAGTTTTCTGCTAGGCATTTCGTCGAACACCGCACGGACACTGCGGCTGGATGTGTTGTACCCTGTCAATGGCTTCACTCGCTGTCTCAACCTCACTAATGGCTTCGGTTAGCTTCATAACTGCCTCTTTGTTCTCTCCTTTTCTTTCAAGTGTGAAATCTAGGAAATTGTGGACCAAAATGAATTTATCAAGCTTTTTCTAGTTCCTGACTGGTATTGAACTGAATTCGGATCCTCCTTGGTGCTGTAAAGGGGAATCTTTTAGAATTAGTGAATCTGGACCGTTCTTTTAACTTTGCACGAATCTCAAAGCACAAATAATACCAGCCCTCCTGCGCTATCCCGAATAGGCACTGGTTTTTAGTTAATCTGAAGCCGTAAAGTAGTGGGCCCCACCTTACACATACCTGTGAGGATACGTGTTCTATGGAACTGGGTTGCCAGGAATTCATATCACCTAAGATACCTCAAATTTTGAGTTTGGATCTGGACCGTCCAATCTGCTTTGGCACGAATATTAAAGTGGTCCCTGTGCATTCCACCTCGGATGGTCCTTTAATGCATTTTTTACCCACTCTTAGTTCTACAAAAGTGTTCTCGGTTTTATTTTTTTATTAACATTTAATATTATTTGTGCAGAATTCATATACCCATCAAATTGGGTAGGAGACCAGACTGTTCTATACAGAGAGGCTTCGAAGGCTGAAGCCCAAAGATCACTTGACCCCCCTCCTCTTTCTAACGGGTCAACGCGCCCAACCCGCAATTTCAGTGAACCAGTTGCTGCCTTTGGCCCGCCAGGTTCCAATGGAGAGCTCAATGTCAGTGTTATCGTCTCTACTGTGCCTCTTGATTTCAAGTACGTGCACTCACCACCTTATTTCTTTGAATCTATTCATTAAACTGTTTTTTCATATTGTGTTTATGTTTATATGTTTTGTAATTGCAACATTTTCTGGAACATGAATTATTTTACTGTAAAATGTACTGTTGTTTGCCTAGTGTTATATTTTTAACCAGCATACTTATTGGTTTCACAACATGAATTGTACCTTGAGTGAAGCTGTGGTAATATGCATATTACAGATCGACCCGTACTACGGATCCATATCTCTATATTTATAGTTCAAACGGTCGATCCGAACCATTAAACATGATCTCCATATAATAGTATGTATGGAGATCAAATTTTAATTTAGAAATTTTTTTACTATTTTTTTAGATAGGTAGAAAATCGCTACTTTTAGATGGTTTAGAATTTTAGATCAAGTGATTTTCTACCTATCTAAAAAAATATTAAAAAATAAAAAAAAATGTAAAATTTGATTTGTAATATGCATATTACCATAGTCTCACTCTTGTACCTTTTCTTGATTAAATTGTATTTTTTTGTTGTTGCGGTGACATCTTAATTTTGTGTCAAGGATAATGTAGCAAGTGTTCTACCAAGTGCAAGTTAATAGGTGTTATGGAACCAAGTGCTTAACAAAAGATTATGTAATATTTTTAGGATAGAGGCATTTGGGGGGCCGAAAGAGGTGGGAGAAGTTGTTCTCGGAAGAATTGCAAAATCAAGGAAAGGCACGGATATCAAAGCAACTCTTGTTGATGCCACTTTGCGGGAAGACCCGGAAAATGGAGTGAATTACTACAAGCTTGAATTCAGAGTAGAAGGGCCGTCTTTTCGTAGACATAATGTTGCGGTATGTTGTGCAAGAGACGGGAAACTTTACACCTTAAATGCTCAAGCGCCCGAATCGTCTTGGGTTAAAGTTAAGAGAGATTTATTTCAGATTGCTGATTCCTTCAACCTTATCAGTACATGATTTCTTCTTTTAATTCTTTTTGAGTATTTTACTGTTAAATTTTGTGCTTAAAATTTTGAATGTTTATTGTTATGTTATAATTCTTACTTATGTGTAAATGCTTCTAAGTGGTACTAGAATAGATTGACCAATGTTATGATATATTTCTTTTTGGGTATTTTTTCTGCTAGTGTTAAAAAGAAACTATATATTGCTATTGTATTTGATATATTTTTTTTTTTACTGCTCGTAATTGTACATATTTGTGCAAAATGTTATATTGAATAGAAAAATGTAGTTTAGATTATAAAAAGTAAATGAGTGGGAGGGAGCGAGAGAGAAGAGGAAGAAAAAAAATGTTATGATTTAGTTCAAAAAATATCATAAAAAATATTTTGATTATTTTTTTTTCGAAATATACGATATTTTATAAAATTACCAGTTATATAATGATTAGGCGTGAGACAAAGTCCGAATTTGCACATAATATTATATTTATGTCCAAAATAATAATAAAATATTAATCATCGTAAAGATTTTTTTTTTTTCAAAGATTCTACCTCAGCCACAAAATGCATTTCAAATTTGCATCATTTTATAAATGTGACTAGTTCATGCTTATTGAATCAATAATAGTCTCTTGATCGTTCATGATTTTTTTGTTTCACTACATTGTTGATCCTTATAAATAAAGACTAAAATTTACCATTCTAATTGGTCTTACCATTCAACGCTGCACAATTTTATAAAGAAAACCAATAAAAAATGTAAGAAAACCAATAAAAAAAATTAATGATAGTGTCTTTTCACAGTATTTAATAAATAACGAATGCAAAAACTGACTATAAGATATTGGAGGAATATCGAATATTAAATTATTTAAATCACAAGGCATATCTGGCATGTGTGTATGTCTTTGTGTTGAAATTTTGTTGTTGTTATGAATTGTAATAATCTATTACTTCAATAAATTCTCATGCTTGGACCGGTACTGTCTATTATTTTTCAAATTTATAGAAAAACATTCTAGTAGAGATGAGCTAAACTTAAATCTTAATTGAGTATAATTTAAGTATTTGAAAAAATAATACATTTTCACAAAGAAATACGAGATAAATTTTACTTATACCCAAAATATAAGATAGTAAGTTTTTTTTTAATTATCGCCAAATATGATTTAGACTGCCTTTTAGAAGTATATAGGAGTATTCGACATGTAATAATTGAGACACTAGTTGTTGTTATTTATACTAAATAAATTAAATCCTTTGTTTTAGATGTAACCATTTTTAAAATATTAAATATGATATTATTGTAGAATTGTTTGTTGGATTTTCATTAAAACAAAATGTCTTTATTGGAAAATTTAAAAATCTATTTTATCACTAGCAATTGCATAATTATTAATAAATATATTTATCATTATAATGTTAACAAATTCAAAGGAAAAGGTTAATAAACACATATCAGAATAATCCAAACACATCAACAACTTTAATGTGTTAGATAATATTGTTAGAAATATGAAACGAATGTAATACAAAAAATTATACTAGAATTAGTCAATGTTTTTGGAAATTACAAAGAAAAAACTGGGAATTTTTGTGAAGTTCTTTAGCTTGAACCTCGAAAATAACTATTAGAGAAAAAATAGAGCGCCAAAATCATTTACAAAGTATAAATATTTAGTATATACATATTTTCAACATGCCACGATGGAGAATTGATTGAAGTAAAAAAATGACAGGAAATTGATTTAATGTTGCATTTAGGATTTATTGTTGGATGTTTCTGAACTTCTTAAGATGTATTTCTGTAATTTATTTCATTAGAGAATTTCTTATCTTAATATTCTATTGTACGTTTAAAGTATGATTCAAATCTAAGTTTTTAAATTAGTTGTTCACTTGTTATGTATTATTTATGTTATGTTTCTGCCTAAATAAATTTCGTAGTTATTAATTTTATTCAATAGTCGAATAATGAGACTGTTTTGATGTAAAATTTTACGGGTTTATCCGACCTTTGTGGTTTTTTTACATATACCTTTATCAGGTCTTTTGTGCATGAAAAATGTTTTTTTTTTTAAGTTTGTGTTAATTTGTATGAGTGTTTGCAATTGTTAAAGATATTAACAGCTGGCAGGTCAGAATTAATCCTAATGATTTCAAAGTTTTCATTTGAGTACTAATGACTCCCAAAAAAAATGTTTAATTACTTCATATATATGATGAACAATATTTCTTTAAAATATTTTGTATAATGGTTTGAGTAAATTTCTTATTTTTTTTTAAATCATTTTAAGAACATATATTTTTTTGAAATCATAAATTTCTGATTTTTCATTATGAGGTTTTAAATATTTGATTTGTTCTCAAGGGTAATTTTTTTATAAATTTAATTAGTAGCAAGCGGTGATTTTTGCCAACTTAATTAACATGTAAATATATTTGTCAAAACTAATTAATATACATTGTTACAGTTATCTATAACATCCTAAAATCAAATTTCAAATATTCAACATCCTACTTTGTCATATAATTCACACTTCAAAGTTACATATCCATTTGTTGATTTGTGCAAAGTATATACTTCAAAACTGAGAAATTTCCACAAAATGCTCATAATTGTATATATTTGTGCAAAATGTTATATTGAATAGAAAATGTAGTTTAGATTATCTATAACATCCTTATTTTGATAATTTGTCAAAATATTATCAAAAGATTTTTCAATTTAAGTTTTCAAAATATAGGATATTTTATTAATTAGCCGGTATATAATGATTAAGCATGACTCAAAGTCCGAATTTGCACATAATATTATATTTATGTCCAAAGATAATAATAAAATAAGATTCATCCTAAAAGATTTCTTTTTTTCAAAGATTTTACTTCAGCCACAAAATGCATTTCAAATTTGCATCATTTTATATACGTGACTAATTCATGCGTATTGAATTTTCTCTTGATCGTTCATGATTTTTTGTTTCACAAAATTGTCGATCCTTTTAAAGGACTAAAAAATTACCATTCTAAATTGATCTTAACATTCATCACTACACAATTTTATAAAGAAAACCGATAAAGAAAATATAATAGTTTTGTTTTTTCACATTATATAATACATAACCAATGCATAAACTGACTACAAGACATTGGAGAATACCGAATAGTACACGTATACATATATTTTTTATGAGAATATGAGATAATTAAATAGATTTTCGGTTTAAAATCGCTAGTGCATCTCTTGTTTATTCTCAAAAAAAATTATACGAAAATGTTTGTCCCTAATAAATTGAATCTTTTGTTTTATGTGTACGCATTTTTAAGAAAATCAAAATTATAAATTGTTGAAATTTTTGTTGGTTTTTCAATTAAAAAAATTATCTTTAGTGAGACATGTAAAAGTATGTTTATTACTAGAAATTGCATAATTATTAATAAATATATTTACCATGATAATATACATAATTCATACGGAAATTCTAATGAAAACATCAAAATAAACAAAACACATCAACAAATTTAGCTTGATTTGGATAATATTGTCAAAATTATCAAATAAATGTAGATTACAAAATTTACACTAGAATTATACTGTGTTCTGTATTTTATACGAGCTTTTGTGCAAGGATTTAATTTCTTCTGGCATAAACATAAGAGCAGAACTAGGGTGTGATGCGCTCACGCCGTGAGCGCACCTCCTAGAGGTCACATTTTCAAAGTTCAAATAGTCGATTCGAACCTTCCAACGTGTTCTTCATATTAAAATATGCTTGGAAACCAAATTTTACATTTTTTGGAAACTTTTTACTATTTTTTCTGAATTTTTCAAAATCATCACTATTTGAACTTTGAACACGTTTTTGAAAAATTCAGAAAAAATAGTAAAAAGTTTCCAAAAAATGTAAAATTTGGTTTCCAAGCATATTTTAATATGAAGAACACGTTGGAAGGTTCGAATCGACTATTTGAACTTTGAAAATGTGACCTCTAGGAGGTGCGCTCACGGCGTGAGCGCATCACACCCTAGTTCTACTCTAAACATAATGCGTCAGCTTTATTTCTTATCATTTAGTGCCATTAATTACCATGTTTTAGTTTCTCAATACAATGTGATTCGTGTAATATAGTTTTCTTACATTATACTTGTAAAGAATGTGATGTCCGACTTAATACAACAAAATTGTTTTGTTGGTATTTTATCATAAACCAAATGTAAAATTGATAGAGCTTTGGATCATACTATGTGATCGTCAAAGACACAGTACTAAAATTTGGATATAAATGAGGTTAGAGGAGAAGCACATAGCCAACTATTCGATAAAAAAAGTTATTTGAGAAAACTTAAAAGTCGTAATAAATTTATGAGGAGGGCTCAAATGCCCCATTGCTTCATGCCCCAATCGTGTCCCAATATCTATATCTTCAAATGCAAAGTTCAAACAGATCATCCGAACCGATCAACATGACATCCAAATTAAAATTGGAGACCAAATTTTATATATTTTGGAATTTTTTTACTATTTTTTAAGATAGATACAAAATCAGAAAATTCTGGACCATCTAAAAACAATGATTTTGTACATATCTTAAAAAATAGTAAAAAAATTCCAAAAAATATAAAATTTGGTCTCAATCATATTTTAACATGGATGTCATGTAGATCGGTTCGGATGATCTGTTTGAACTTTGCATTTGAAGATATAGATATTGGGGCACGATTGGGGCATGAAGTAATGGGGCATTTGAGCCCTCCTCATAAATTTTATATAAAGATCCTTTTATATTTTCATATTATGTATTATTTATATATTTTAAAGGACAGTTTATTAAATTAAATTATAAGGTTTCAATAAAAAAATTTTGTTGTTGTTGTGATAGACCAAAAAAGAATTCTAAAGAATAAAAAAAAATCATCAAAAGGGGATTAATACATACAAAAAATATAGAGAGAGAAAGTACGAACCAAAAATATGAAAGATTAATTAAATTCTAATATGCCTAATTAAAAAAAAATTAAGTTAGGTTCTTAGCTATTTCTAGCGTAGTGCAATTAATGAATTTAGAAACTTCATTCAAAGTTTCAAACTGTAACATCTACACAAGTAGAACTAGGGTGTTCCTAAGATCATCAAGCTTCTTTTTTTTTTTTTAAAGTTGGCAGTGGCTGCCAAGCTATATTGAATACGAATGAATGTCTACAGCGCACAATAAAACAAAATTACATCTCCAAGCACATCCAACTAGCTAGGCATTTGCTCTCGGGTACCTCGGGCCGGGCAGGGCAAAACCCGGGACGGGTAGCGGGCACAACGGGCACGGGTACAACGGGTACTCGGGTACAACGGGCACGGGTAGACGGGTTTTTTTTTTTTGAAAAAGTCTGCCCTGCCCGTTTCAAACCCGTGCCCGTCTCGGGTAGACGGGTAGGCGGGTAGGAGGGTAGACGGGTAGACGGGTTTTTTTTTTCTGTTTCTGCCAAAAATTTCTGTTTTGTTTTCTGTTTTTTTTTCTTATTTTTTTTACAGTGTCGTACGAATATTATTACGTCACGTGTTTATAATTCGACTTTTAAAATCTGAATAGTTCAATATCAAATATTGTATATATATATACATAAAATTATTACTCCATTTTTTTTTTTTTTGAGAGAGACTATGAAGAACAAAATATTTAAAATTTGAAACCTAACTCTGAAAATTTGAAATTTTTGTTTAAATTATTTGTTATACTACTTCTTTTGATGTATAATTAGCATATTTATACTAAAATACGCTAGATTACTTGAAATTATGTTGAATTACACTATATTACAATAAATTATGTTCAATTATACTAAATTATGTTAAATTACAATAACTTCGCTAATTATGCTGAAATACGGTAAAAAAAACACTAAACTACACAAAATTACGCTATAGTAGACTGATTTTGCTCATCTTTCATGAATCATAAAAAATAGTAAAAAAATTCCAAAAATAGTAAAAATTGGTAATCTGCAAGTTCATTATGTAACTAATTTACTGAGCTACTTGGATTGAATGATAGAAATGAAAATCTTAATCGGAAACTTCAACTCAAGTTTTGAGGCTATTCCCTTTGTTTTTTGGCGATTCTGAATTTCGAAATCCGGCATAGCAGGCACAGACGCATGCGCATTTTCGCAAGCTTTCCGAAAAGTGGTCATTTGCTGAAATCGGACACTCGAGCGCCGTTTTATGACCGTTTGAAGTTTCGCCGTCGTTTTTCGCCTTTTCAGTGAAAAATATCCTCCCTATTCATTTGTAATTTAGCGTAATTTACCGTATTTTAGCGTAATGTAATGTAATTTAGCGTAATTTAACATAATATAGTGTTATTCAACATAATTTCAATTAATCTAGCGTATTTTAGTATAAATATGCTAATTATATATCAAAAGAAGTAATATAACTTTGGATATTAATATTCAACATAATTAATAATTTGTATTAAACTTTGGATATTAATAAAAATGTCGGCATTCTAATTATATAGTTTCATAATTTATTTATATCTCGAAATTTGTAGTTTACATTTTAAATTGATAATATATTTTCTAAACGTTCATTTATTTTTAATAGGTTAAATAAAATATAAATAAAAAATATCTTAAATCAATTACTTTAAAACAATAAAACCTATTCAAATCTAAATTCAAATCTAAATTCAAATCTAAATTAAATATAAATCTAAATTAAATCTAAATTAAATTAAATCTAAATTGAATATAAATCTAAATTGAATCCAAATCTAATTTAAATCTAAATTAAATTAAATAAAAGAAAAAGAAAAAGAAAAAAAAAACAAGGCACGAATCCTCTGCTGGCTTTCAGCCTCTGCCGAATTTCAAAATAAAAAAAAACAATATAAATCTAAATTCAAATCTAAATTAAATATAAATCTAAATTAAATATAAATTCAAATCTAAATAGGTTTATATTTGAACCGGTTACTGTAGAACCGGAGGAAATTTTTTTTGAAAAAAAGGGGTTCGGGTAAACCCGGGCGGGTACACGGGTCCGGGTACACGGGTGCACGGGTTCGGGTAAACGGGTGCGGGTACACGGGTGCACGGGTTCGGGTAAACGGGTGCGGGTACACCCGGGGCGGGTTCGGGTACACGGGTATTCGGGTTCGGATACGGCGGGTACGGGTACACCCGGGTTTTTTTTTCCTAAAATAGGAGACCTGCTCGTTTAAGACCCGTACCCGTGTACCCGTTTACCCGGGTATACCCGCGCTCGGGTACGGGTACCCCGGGCACCGGGCACGGGCGGACCGGGTTCGGGCAGCCCCCCCCCCCCCCCCCCCCCCCGGGCAGTGTCAAACCACTACATCTAACTACCATAATTAATAGTACATCCTATCCCAACCGACCGATATAGCATCGATAACTGAGACACACAGTGACTAAAATAAAAAAGAACCCCAAAACGCCAGTAAAACTACTCTGGTCCGCCATCTGGTACTGGTGCTGCCCACTGTCGCTGTAATTTTAGCAATATTTCTCCCAAAGATTTGCATCTTGTTGTACTCTTTCCGCCAAGAGCCTCGGTTCCAATTTTTTTCCCCCAAAAAGCACCTTGTTTCTTTGCTTCCAGAGACTCCAAGCCGCGCACAATGTTCTGGCCATGTGTTTGCTTGCGTTTTTACCCTGTGCTAGCGCCCTTGCCTTGAAAGTTTCCCAATTGCGCCTGTTGACATTTGATTCGGTGTTATGATGCTATCTCTAGGGGCGGAACTAAAAAATAGAGATTGGGGGAGCTGAAGAATCAAATATAGTGTAATTTTAGTTTATAAGGAGCTAGAAAATATTTATACATATAAAAATTACAAAAATTTAATAATGATCAAATTACAAATTTTCAAACTATAGGAGGTGCTTAGCACCCTTTCCCCACCACTATATTCCGCCCCTGGCTATCTCCCCTCACGCCTAGGTGGAACCATAATGCAATTGCGTAGGCATCAAGCTTCTTTGTGAACTCAACTCTAAAATCTATTGAATTGGCTTCAAACGACGAATCCAATCCGTTATAATCCTTCTATTTTATGAGTGATGCATCTACATGTGAAAATTTTTAACTGTCAAATTAATTTATTATAAAGTCAAGTGGTCAAAATTAGAAAGTTTATAAATTAATTTTAATGCATTCATTTTTTGGACGTCTTTTGACCACTTGGCTCTATATAAAATTAATTTTAAATTTTAAATTTTTTGCAGGTAGACGCATCACTCATAAGGTAGAAAAATTTCAACGGTTTGAATTCATCGTTGTAATCAATTCAATAAGTTTTAGAGTTGAGTTCACAAAAATTCTTGGTGCACTTAGGAACACCCTAGTTCGATCTACTCTTGTCTGAAAACAACAATTTTGTACATATCTAATAAATATTAAAAAAATTCCAAAAAATATAAAATCAGGCGCGCGCCATTAGTGTGAACTAAATTCCAAGGTAAAAGTTAATAGCAATTAAACATGGTGTTTGCAAAAGCGTTGAAACAAATCAGGCGCGCCATTAGTGTGAACTAAATTCCAAGAGTATTTTATATATATATAGGAAGTGTCTACGGTGCTGTGCGTAGCATAGAGGCCTCCGTGCTACGGCTCAAATATTTGAGTTTTCAAAATCAAAATGGTCGATCCGAACCGTTCAACATGATCTCCATATGAATATGTACTTGCAAACCAAATTTTATATTTTTTAGAATTTTTTTATTATTTGTTAAGCCACTTTGAAAAAACAGTAATTTGTACACAACAGTAAAATCTTCTGGACCATTGGATCAGCGATTTTCAAAGTGGCTTAATAAATAGTAAAAAAAAATTTAAAAATATAAAATTTGGTTTGCAAGTACATATTCATATGGAGATCATGTTGAACGGTTCGGATCGACTGTTTTGATTTTGAAAACTCAAATATTGAGCCGTAGCACAGAAGCCCTCTATGCTATGCGTAGCATATTAGCCAGATTATATATATATATACACACACACACACTGATACATGGTTGTATAACTTGTAGTGAAATTAAAGTTTATTCAAAACAATGAAGTACGGTTATAGTAAAAACGAAACATATAGAGATAATATAGTGATACATCAAATCACACCAAATAGACAAAGTATCGACCATGCATATGCAATACAACCATGCATTTATTGTGATTTCTTCATTTCTACTTTCTTTTCTTCTGTTTGCTTACATTTTTCTGCTGGTCTACGGATGGCCCTTTTCTTCTGATTGCCTGGGAATTGTTGCTTTGATCCTGCTGTTGGATGTAGGGTCGACTGTTGTAATTGTACGCCATCACGCCCTCTTTCTTTTCTTCTTTCTTTTCATCTTTCTTTGCTTCCATCGGCTGCTTAAACAACTTTTGCAGCATGAGGGCTAAAAGTGACAGCACTGTTTCTATGAGTGCCGAGACATAAAAAACATTTAAAGCAAAGTTCCGAGTCGCCATATTTTGATTATTTTCCCCTTTTCCGAAATCCTGTGAAACTAGTCGCATCATGGAAAGAACAGCACATATTATGGCAGAGACGAGATTGAACCAGTAGGAGAAGCCATCGATGAAACTATTTGGGAGCTCCAAGTGTCGTATGGTGGCCAACATGGACCTATCAGTCTTATAATAACAAGGCCTTCAAATTTTGACAAGAAAAATTAATGAGTGATTTGTAATTAGTTGGGCTGTCATGCTTTGATCGAACTAATTAATTAAAGTCCCTCTTTTTTATTTTATGTCATTATCTTTATTTTCAAAGTTTAAATAGTCGATCTCAAACTTTCAACATGTTTTTCATATTAAAATGTGATTGGAAATCAAATTTTACATTTTTTAAAAATTTATTACTATTTTTTTAGAATTTTTTAAAATCAATATTTTAATATGTTTAAAAATTCTTAAAAACACTGATTTTAAAAAATTCTAAAAAAAAGTAAATAATTAAGAAAAATGTAAAATTCGATCTCCAAACATATTCTAATATGGAGATCATGTTGAAAATTTTGAATCGACTATTTGAACTTTGGAAATAAAGATACGGATGGAAAATAACAGAGAAAATTTATATATGTATATGTACATATATGTACATACACATACATATACATATACAAATACATATAGAGTAGAACTAGGGTGCTCTCGAGTTCACCAAGTCCTTGGTGAACTCAAGTCCAAAACTCATCGGATCGGCTTCAAACGACGAATCCGACCGTTGAAACCCGTCTACCTTACGAGTGATGCGTCTACATGCAAAAATTTAAAATTTTGAAATTAATTTTGCATAGAGTCAAGTGGTCAAAAAACGTCAAAAAATGAATGCATTAAAATTAATTTATTAACCTTCTAATTTTGACCACTTGACTCTATGCAAAATTAATTTCAAAATTTAAAATTTTTGCATGTAGACACATCACTTGTAAGGTAGACGGGTTTCAACGGTCAGATTCGTCGTTTGAAGCCGATCCGATGAGTTTTGGACTTGAGTTCACCAAGGGCTTGGTGAACTCGAGAGCACCCTAGTTCTACTCTATACATATACATATACATATACATATACATATACAGGACATGGCTAGCGTGCTACGCGTAGCATAGAGCACTCCGTGCTACGGCTCACTTTTTGATTTTTCAAAATCTTAACGGTCGATCCGAACCGTTCAACATGATCTCCATATTAATATGTACTTGCAAACCAAATTTTACATTTTTTAGAATTTTTTTACTATTTATTAAGCCACTTTGAAAAAACACTAATTTGTACACAACAGTAAAATCTGCTGGACCATTGGATCAGCGATTTTCAAAGTGGCTTAATAAATAGTAAAAAAATTCTAAAAAATGTAAAATTTGGTTTGCAAGTACATATTAATATGGAGATCATGTTGAACGGTTCGGATCGACCGTTAGGATTTTGAAAACTCAAAAAATGAGCTGTAGCACGGAGAGGCTCTATGCTACGCGTAGCATATTAGCCAAATCCTACATATACATATACATATACATATACATATAGATGGGCTACGGTACATTGTAATGTATGGGTAGTCTTCTATATTTGATTGTAAACCACTAGATTCAAAGTCCAAAAGTTCGATTTAAAGCGTTCAATATGTTCTTCATATTAAAATGTGTTGGACACCAAATTTTACATATTTGGGAAATTTTTTATATTTTTAAGTTGGATACAAAATCGCTAATTTTCAGTATGGATCATAAAGAAAACAACAATTTTCAAAAATACAAAAATAATAATAAATTTTTTAAAAATATAAAATTTGATTTCTAAATATATTTTAATATAAATATCACGTTGTACAATTTAATCGACTGTTTAAATTTTAAATTCAACGATTGAGAATCTAATGCACAAGATAATCTATACATCACAAAGTATGTAACCCATCTCCTCTCTCTCTATATATAAACTTTTAACTAATTAATTATTATACCAAGTGCCTTTGTAGCGGTCCGGGCAGAAGTTAATCCCAAGGCTGAAAGATATGAAGAGAACGATGACCATGATGAACAAGCAATCCTTTCTTTCCACGGTGGTGAAGAAGATCCCACCCTGCATCAGCATCATCGCCCACCAACACGTCACTGCTCCCATCCAGGTGGCACTACTAGAATGGGAACTTTTTCCAAGGGCAGAAAATGGCTTCTTCCGAGGGCTGACGCACGGAACAAGCCCTGAAATTGGTTTTTCCGTGCGCTACCGTCGGAAAAAGGCCGTCGCAAAAGCCTTCGATGGAAATACCCAGTATTTCCGAGGGGGCCGATGGAAATACTAATTTATGGCTTTTTCCATGTGCTTGCCCACGGAAAAACTACGCTCGGAAATACTTTTACATCCGACCCATGGACTTATTATTTCCAAGGGCACGTCTGTGGGTCCCCCCATATTTATTCCAAGGCAAGCAAACATGGGCCCCACAGAGTATTTCCAAGGCTATCGAACGTGGGACCCATCGTAGTATTTCCAAGGGCCGCATATGTGGGACCCACAGTAGTATTTCCGAGGGCAGAGTATGTGGGACCCACCGTAGTATTTCCGAGGGCAGCATGTGGGACCCACAGTAGTATTTCCGAGGGCAGATTATGTGGGACCCACCGTAGTATTTCCGAGGGCAGCATGTGGGACCCACCGTAGTATTTCCGAGGGAAGCATGTGGGACCCACCGTAGTATTTCCGACGGGAGCATGTGGGACCCACCGTAGTATTTCCGACGGCAGCATGTGGGACCCACCGTAGTATTTCCGACGGCAGCTGATAGGTCTAAATTATATACACATTCGATCTAGTTTTTATCACATAATAGCACCAAATATCTTGTATTTTAGTAGAGAATAGAATGAAATATATCCAAGAATCAAGTTACTGCCAAAGTCTATTTAAGTTACAGGAAATGGAGCAAATTGTAGATCTTCTCGCAAGCTTTCCGAAAAGTGGTAGAACACTGAAAACGGAGTTACGGATCATGAGTTATGCCCGTTTGAATTTCAGAGCAAAACAGGAAAACAGAGCCCAGTGCGGACGCACTCAGCACTTAGCCGATTTTTTTGCAACTTTCAGATGCATCAGAAGATGAAAACAGAAAAGTCCGAGCGCAGTGCGGACGCACTGACCCAGAGTGCGGATGGGTGCACCCGCACTCAACCGACACACAGTTCGTATTTTGCCCATATCTTCGTCATACGAACTCCGATTTAGGTGATTCAAAGCTTGACGGAACCAGGACAAAGAGATCTACAACTTTAATGAAGGAAACAAATCCAAATTCGGAATTTATAATTCTGTACAGCCTCATCAATGGCCGCGCCAGCCTGAAAAACTGCTAAATATGAAAAGTTAGTAGGTTTAGTGGGCGCCAAAATTAGAATAACTTGGTCTCCAAGTTATTAATCACATAATTAGAAATATAGAAGTTAGTGGGCTTAGTGGGCGCCGAAAATAAAACGACTTGATCTCCAAGTTCAGAAAATGTTATATAAGGCTAAGGAGACCACATGAGAAAGGATCCACTATCCATCATTGATTATTATATCCATCTTTCCACAAATAGAGAGAGAGAGATCCTGCAGAAATTCTCGAAGCTTTTCAAGGAAGGAGAAGAAGAAGATTCAAGCAAGGAGTCGGCAAGATCGAGGTTTTAGATCTAAGAAAGGGTGTAATCATTTCTTTATCTCATTTCTTATTGTTTTTGCCAACCTTTGTTATGGATCTCTCCAAGAGAGAGTAGTTCTCTTTCTAGGGGTTTAGGTCAATGCATGAACTTGTTTAATTCTAGATTATTCGGATCTTTGTTTTTATTATGATTGTGTTATCGGATTTGATTGTTAATTTCTGTGATTTACTCTTTATGAATTTCATTAGTACTCGTTCCTTTGAGTTCACCTGGTTAGGGTTTATTGAATTGAAGTAGTTTTGAAATCGCGTTGATCGTGTCTTTCCACTTTAAATTTATTAAATTCCGGCATTGGTCATGAGGAGACTACTAATTGAAACCATAAAGACACACCTTAGGATTGGGTTAGAAGCGACCGTACTTTGATATCCAATCCGGAACTATAGAAATTAAGGTTAGGATTTTGGTGAAGGACCGAAAGGCGAAGGCAAATCCTAATTAGGACACCTTAGAACAAATATCGATATATGCTTTGAAGCATGAGATTAAATATCCCTCTAGGTTAGTGACAGCCCTAGAATTCGAGGCACATTAATCCATAAAGCGCAAAGTATTTGTATTAATATTTGTTCCAAAGGCTAACATAGGTTAGAAACCTCATCAAATCAAACATGAATTCAAACAAACCGAATAAATAGAATTAGCAAGGAATTGTAGACCGAATACCCCTAGATCTCCTTAAACTTGAAAACAAACCAATCTTTCTTCCCTTTATTTTATTTACATTTATTGTTTGAAACTCCTCTTTTTCGGGTATTGAACCCAACCTTAGGATTTTAGAACAAACCCCCCCCCCCCCCCCACTTTACTTTTATTGTTTTGTTTTAGAAGTAGTTTTCTTTATTGAAAATTGGTATTTCCCTATCTCCCTGCGGATCGACACCTAAATACTACAATCGATAGGTTGTGCGCTTGCAACTAACCTATTCATTGAGTACGAAGGTTTTATAAATATTAAAGGCAAAAGAGTACAAAATATTATATCTAAAATACTCAACAGCAGCATGTGGGACCCACCGTAGTATTTCCGACGGCAGCGTGTGTGGAACCCGACGTTAGTATTTCCAAGGCCAGTTATCGTAGTACTTTTTCCAAGGATATACCCACGGAAATAAGTTGATTGACATTGTAGTAGCATGTTCACATCTACAATCCTCCCCGTACCAACCAGGTACTGTATCACCTTCCCAACTAAATCCCATTCAAACACATTCACATACAGAACAACACATCTTACAAATTAACACATCCCAAGTTAAAAAAATAAAATTAAAACATCCTAAGAAGTAAATTAAGACATCCTAAGTTTACCCCACAAATTAGGAGAAACTTTTAATAAGCATTAACATGAAGTAGTCTTCATACATTGTACCCAAATATGTGCAGGAAACATAACAACATCAGATCTATATTGCACTTACACTTCCAACTATATCAAAATATACCCACTACCACTACTAGTTAACCAAAATATACCATATTGGACCTATAACTATACCAAAATATACATACCAGTAAACCTAAATTCACAAGATAACTTACCCCAAGTTGGTTCATTTGTTAGAACTGGTAAAACATATACAAAGAGCCAAAATATGCAATTTTCTGCACTAGAAGGGATGGTTCCCATTGTAGGCAGAATCCCCGCACCATTGGCCCATTGCAGCTTCATTTGTGGGTACGTCATCTATTCCAGCATTAGCTTGATTTAAGAGTGCTTCGAATCCCTGATTTGGCTGTATAGGAGAAGCATTACCCTATTTATATCACATGGGAAAGAAACAACATGTTATTGTTATGAATGTGTATTTTGCATAGTTTGTTTTGAGTCAGAAAAGGAGTCTAGTACCAACAACAGCCTCTACTAAGTAATATCATTATCAGGACCCCTAATTAACCATCTAACACAGAAGCAAATTCATGTAATGCGAGAAAGTCAATTCCATTATAACAAACTACTCCAAATTAACATATCACCTATATCTGCATCCATGCAGAGGTAACCCAAACTAACATAGAAAGGATGTCAAAGAAAGGCTGTCAAAGGAAAAAAGTAAAATTGACCATTACACCCTCTCTTTATCTTTATCCCTTCACTAGAAAGGCTGTCAAAGAAAAAATGGCTTTTGCCTTTTTCTTATGTAGTTTTCGATGAGATAAGAAAGCAAAGAACATTTAAAAGATTGGTGCAAATAAAGGAGCAAAATAACTTTGCACTATAAGCTTTGGAATCACTTTAATCACACTGAATAAATGGATTTATGTAAAACTGAGGTAGAACTTATTACCTGGAAATTGCCCGTCTGCATGTGTGAAGCTACTTCCTGAGTTGGTTGAGTGGGACCTTGACCCTAAGGATTGAATAAGCAAGCACAAGTGTTATAACTTGGAGATGACAAAATCAGATCTGATTTGTAACATTTAATGGATATACTTAAGTCAAAATTGGGACCTGAAAATTAGGTACATTCCCAGAAGAACCTTGCTGAGTTCCTGAAATGTTTTCTTGAACCTAAGTTAAACAATGCCAAAGATCCAAATTTAGTATGACAATATATCTCAACAATAACGACAATAACAACAGTAGCAACTAAGTTGCACCCAAATATGTTTTGAATGCAATTTTCAGCACATGCTTTCAGTTGCGACAAACAAGTATATCAGTGAGCTACATGCAATCATAGTGAGATATTAAAGTCTCATCACATCAAATAAATTAAGGGAATTAATTTAGCAATCAAGTTGGTGTTAATTACCGGTTGATTGGGCCCTTGTGCCCCAAACATCGAGAATAATTGGTTGATGCACATTTGATAAGATGCTAGTTCTCTTTTCATCTCGGCCCTATCCTCAGCTTGACGGCGATTGCTGATGTCTAAGAGAGATTGTACTTCTGTGCGAGAGAAGCTTGCCTGCACTCCATTGGTTGTCACTCCAGAAACAGTAACTGAAGATGCTGTGTGCTTGGGCCTGGATCGATTGGTTGCTGTTTGCACCTTCCCATCAACCATGCTTCCAAATCCTAGCACCCTTCCATGGCTTGCTCCGCCAGCAGCTGACATGAACATGGTGGTCTCGTCCATGTCAGCATGGGCCTCCTCAGCCATCATGTCATTCACCTTTTCCTATGAGTTGCACCATACAAGCAGTACAAAAAGATGTGTTATTTTGACCTTGTTATGTAATGAATAAATTCATAGTAGTGAGATCTAATTTATCACATACCGTTAAACAGTAGGCAACAAAATCAGTAAAAATTGATATGCATCAGGACTGGTTCAGTTTGTATTTTTGTGAGACTCAATTCTAGTACCAGCATGCACAGTTTGCAGCTTTGCCCTTCTAGTAGTGAGACCTAATCTATCACCTACCCGCAAACAGTAGGCAACAAAAAAAGTGTTAATTTCTCACATATCCTCAAAGAGTTCTCTAATTTTTTATTTACCCCTCAACACCTAGATATATCTAATTTATCCCCTAACTCTTAATTTTAATTCAGCAAATTGATGTAAATTAAGCACATTAATGTAAATTCAGCAAATTATCAGCACAAGGATGTAAATCATCAAATTATGAAATGTACATAGTGCAAATTCATCAAATTCAGCAAACTCAACAACATTTGTACTTAGGTATTCAGATTCAGCAAATTAATGTACATAGTGCAACTTACGTAAACTGCTTTGATTCTTGTGTTGGGAAATTGCAGGGAGTTGACATCCAACTCTTCAATTACACGGGGAATCTCCTCTGTATTTGGGTCCATTACCCCATTGTCATCAGTAATCTCTGCTGGTACAGACCGAACCGGCATGGCAGCTTCCAGTTGGGTCTCAATGGGTGATTTTCCATTGTCTCGACGACAATGAAGATGGATGTACAGTTCCCTCATTGTTGGATCTTCTCCATTTTTTAAGTTTTTCTCCACATGAAAATGAATAAACAAGTCAGATGATGCTGTAAATTACAAATTAAGTTTCATTTTGAATTAATGTTCATCGAAACTCACCAGTTTACCAAAATGCTGGTGTGCACTTGCACATCCAGCATAGTGAGAGACCGTCAGTCCAGATGTAGTGCGGTTATCATGGTTTTGTTTACTCACTTCTTGCCATTCATCTGTGGCAAAGATGTCACACAAACCGTGCCAGTATGCGTGGGTTAGGCACCAATGTGGAACAGACTTCTTCCATGCCAGTATGTTTCTACCGAATTTTTTTATGCAATTGTTCCTTGCCTCGTGTAGCTCCCCGCTGTACCTCTTTGCCGCTATTGCCTCCAGAACTTCCCGACAACGCTGGACATCTTCCCCATCACGATATCTAAATTTCTCCTTTAAAAAAAAACAGGTATTCCATTAGCAGGGGTACATGTTATTAAATTCAGATAACTGCGATACGTAAAATTTAGATTTTTTTCAGTAACAGTTCTGAAATGAAACTATAACAGTTCTGAAATGAAATGAAACGGGCATGGAAACTATAACAGTTCTATAACAGTTCTGACATTTGGGTCATTTTCTTTTGAGGCTATAACAGTTTTGAAATGTCAGGACCTTGCAGGAATTTATCACTAAAAAAAAATACTGCTAAAGGAAAATAATAAGAAAACATACTACCAGAAATGCAAACTCGATGTTATTTTTCGTGGTATCATCGAAGGCGTGGAAACTTCTCAATGGTCCAGGCATATGGTTTAGGGCAAGCCTTGTGATAGAAAAGTTGTGGTTTCAGAAAATGACTTAGGGGATAAAATGGTTGTATTTGTTTGTAAAAATTAAAAATAATGATACCTAGTTATTGCTGCCGTTATTTCCTTTGGTTTTTCTACACAAGTAAACTCACAAGAGGAAATTGGCCAGATTATTGGTCTGTCTTCCACTACATTTGTCGATTTTCTGATGATCCCCGGGCCTCGTCCCCTTTTCTTTACGGGTTCGGTTGGTGTAATTTCACCATCTGGCGTAGCATTTGAACCCTCACCGAGCTCAAGTAGCGCCTGTGATTTATGCTTTCTCCCTAATTTTTTTTTTGTTGATGTTGCTCTTGATATAGCAGATTTCCTTGGGGCCATCTGTGTTTGAATGAAAAGGAAAAGAAAAATGGATGGGAATTAAGATAAAATTTTTAGTGTACCCATCAAAAATTAAGCTTAACAGTAATTGAGCTTTTTGCCAAACTTTAGAGAGATTTGGTTCAAAAAGGAACTTCAAGGACTAGACTAACAAGCTAAACCCCCGGATTGCAACACTTACTGGAAATATCAGCCCTTTTTGTAATGAGTTGGATCATTTTCTATTTTTATTTGATTTATCTTTTTTCATGGCAGTGAGGGGTAGAAAAACATGGCATTTGATTTATCTTTTTTCATTCCTATTTTGGTTTGGGGTCCAAAAACAGGAATGTAGTTTGCAATTACTTTGCAAACCAGCATGTATACTTGCAAAAATAGGAATGTATTTTTTTTTGGTCGGTACATGGTTCACACACAACACAGAGGTACAACAAGCCAAGCCAGTGCCAAACAACCAACAGAACGCGAACCAGCAAAGACAGAGACCAGAGAAGGGACCCGCTGTCAGTGAGGGGGTACAAAAACATGGCATTTGATTTATCTTTTTTAATTCCTATTTTTGGTTTGCAAACCAAAAAACAGGAATGTAGTTTGCAATTACTTTGCAAACCAGCATATATACTTGCAAAAATAGGAATGGATTATATCTCCTTTAAATGATGATTAAGGTTAGGTCTCCTTTAAAAATATAAGTAAATATTAGAGGACGAAAGAACGTATAAAACTTGATTTCAATGAGAGTATTTACTCTTCAATTTTACAAGTTGATTCAAAAGAAGTTGAGCCAAAATTTACTTGGTTTTACAATTTGACTTGAATTAACCTGGCTCAAGTTAAACCAAGTAAATTTTTGTTCAACTTGCACATTTTGACTTCAAATTAAACCAAGTAATGTGTGGCTCAACCTGTAAAATTTGACACATTTTGACTTCAAGTCAAATTGTAAAATTCAAGTTACATCAGGTTACAGTTTGAGCAAAAATTCAAGTTGAGCCAAAATGTGCAGTTTACAACTTCAAGATAAACGAAGTAAATTTTACAAGTTGAGTCAAAAGAAATCTTTATGTGCACCGGACTTCAAGCACAATTTTGGCACAATCTGAAAGGAAAGACAGTTTGTTCATTGACTCTCAGTATTTAGATCATACCAAATACAAGACTTTTTCGCAATTGACTCTCAAATTTGACTCATTCAGTGTTTTGTGTAAAAAAACAGTTTGTTCAACTCAAATTAGATGTGCTCTGACTATTCTAGAAATTTGGTAAATTTAATGCGAAATAAGTAAACAAAAATTACCAAGCCCGAAAACCATTGAGATAAGTAAACAAAAAGTAAACCTTAAAAGAAGAACAATTAAACCCTAGAAGTGAAATAAGTGTTCTAAAATTACCAGCCCGACTATTGGATGGCCGTCGACTCCGAGAATACAAGCGGGAAGATAAGTGATCGAAAGTGGGAGAAATGAGTGGAAGATTAGCAAGCGCGAAGTCTGATTTCTCGGTGTCCTCTCAGGGGGGGGAATTAGTGGGAGAGGAGGGAAGGAGCGAAGTCTGATTTCTCGGTTTCCTCTCAGAAGGCGGGGAAATGAGCGGGAGAGGATGGAAGGAGGCGGGCAAATTGGGAGGTAACCTAATAAGAGGAGTTTTTGGGGGGAATGAAAACGTATCAAGTATCCTCTCAGTTACTGTAAAAATATTTCCTTAAATTTACGGGTTGAGATTAACTTTCAGAACCTTTGAGGTGCGTTATAGCGCAGGGAGCACTACTATTAGGCTTTGAGATTCGTTGTAAGTTTGAAAGAACGGTCCAGATTCAGTGTTTGTTTCCTCATCGCTATTACGGTACCGGAGGATGTGAATTCAGTGAAAGTAATCTGGCGCCGAATGTGTTTGCTTGATTAATCAGCCCCTTTTCAGTTTTATCTCATCTTGTGTTTGCTTGATTATTCAGCCACTGTGAAATTAAATGAACCAAAAAAATGACTCTAGAAAAAAAAATGATTATTCAGCCACTGACTCGAGAACAAAAAAATGAAAACGAAGCCACTGTGCTTGATTAATCACCCACTTACTCGAGAACCAAAAAATGAAACACAGCCACTGTGCTTGATTAATCAGCCACTGACTCGAGAACCAAAAAACGAAAACATAGCCGTCTTGTGAAATTGTGTTTGAGGGATCATATAATTAACTCATACCCTATTTTATACAGATAGTCATTCAAATGGCCACTGATCGGGAATGGATGTACAAGTATAGTAGGAAAAGTATGGGTGGAATTCTTCACCCAACATTTGTGAATGGTGTGACCGATTTTATTGCACGAGCATTATCCATACCCTCCGTTGTGAGTGTCGACGATAGAGGTGTGCAATGTATGCCGTGTCCGTGTGAAAGATGTGACAACCTCTATAACAAAGATGTGCAAACCGTAGAATTGCATCTTTTTCACCATGGCTTTTGCAACCTATATGAAGTGTGGCACAAACACGGGGAGCCGCATCCAAATTCATTGAACAATTCGCCGCCTGTGAACGCAGCCACTGATCCAATGGTTGACATGGTAAGGGATGCTGCTGGTCAAGAATTCGATTGGAATGAAGAGACACCTATGGGAGCGGCTAAAAAATTCTTCGACATGATGGATGCTAACAACAAACCGGTTTGGAAAATTAACTCGACTGGTGAAATGGAATGCGAAAAACAAACCGTCTTGTCCGCGGTGACACAAGCCTTTGCTTTGAAGGCGAAACACCAAATGAGCCAAGCATGTTTCGATGGGATGATGGATCTACTTAAAAGCACGCTTCCTCCTAGTGAAGAACTACCTAAAAATTTCTACCAAGCGAAACGTTTGGTCGAGGGATTGGGCATGGACCATAAGAAAATAGATGTATGTCCTAACTTCTGTATGCTATATTATAGTGATGCGAACAAGAAGAAGACCCGCTGTGATGTATGTGGCGAGCCAAGGTATAAGCCTCTTGGACCCAATAAGAAGGCAAAGCTCGTTCCACAAAAGCAACTTCGTTATCTCCCTATCACCCCACGATTGCAAAGGATGTACATGACCGCAACATCTGCGAAGAATATGAGATGGCACAAGGAAGGTGTGCGTCAGAAAGCCCCGATGATGGTGCACCCGGCGGATGGTGAGGCTTGGAAGCATTTCGCTCAGAAACATCCCACCTTTGCAGAAGAGCTAAGAAATGTGTGGTTGGGGCTAACAACGGATGGGTTCATGCCATTTAACTCGAGTGCAGCTCCATATTCGTGTTGGCTGGTATTTGTTTTTCCGTATAACCTACCACCTGGGATGATAATGAAAGAAGATAGCATGTTCCTCGCGCTAGTCATCCCAGGCCCAAAGCATCCGGGTCGGGACATTGACATACTCCTTGAACCTTTGATCGATGAATTGAAACATTTGTGGTTAAATGGAGAAATGACATGGGATGGGTATAAAAGAGAGAACTTCGAGATGCATGCACAACTTCTTTGGACGGTTAGTGATTACCCGACCTATGAGATGCTGTGTAGGTGGGGTACAAAAGGCAAATTAGCGTGTTATTATTGTATGGAGAAGACAAAGGCCTTTCAACTCGCGCATGGTGGAAAAGCAAGTTGGTTCGACTGTACAAGGTGCTTCCTTCCTCCTGATCACGCATTCCGTCGAGATAGGAAGAATTTCAAAAAAGGTAGAGTTGAGAATGATCCCCCACCCTCGAGATTGACGGGAGAGCAGCTGCTCGATATTGTGAGTTTGATCCCAGATATTAAATGGGGTAAAGAGGGAGGATTACAACAAATTGAGGGTTATGGTACAACCCATCATTGGCAGAAAAAAAGTATTTTTTGGAGTTTACCCTATTGGAAAGACAATTTGTTGCAACACAATTTGGATATGATGCATTTGGAGAAGAATTTCACAGAAAATTTGCTATACACGCTGTTAGACATAGGTGGCAAAACCAAGGATAATGCAAAAGCAAGGAAAGATTTGGCTCTTTATTGTGATCGCCCCTCCCAACACCTAACTCCCTCGGAAGGTAACCCGGGAAAACTAAAAAAACCAAATGCACCATTCGCACTATCTCCAAATGATAAGAGGATTGTTTTAACATGGCTCAAGGAGGTAGTAAGGTTCCCTGATGGCTACGCATCCAATTGGTCAAGGATGGTTAACCTAACCACGAGCAGCTTCACCGGGCTTAAAAGTCATGATTTACACGTGTTCATGGAGCGCCTCCTCCCCGTCGCATTCCGAGACTTTGTCCCGGACCCTGTATGGGATGTTCTATGTGAGATTTCAGCATTCTTTAGAGAGATTTGTGCCAAGGACCTTGATCCAATGAGGGTCGCGGAATTAGAGAAAGATATTGTTGTCACAATGTGCAAGATGGAAAAAATATTTCCCCCCGGTTTCTTTGATTCAATGGAGCATCTTGTGCTGCATGTAGCATACGAGGCTAGAATGGGCGGGCCAGTAGGGTTCCGATGGATGTATCCATGTGAGAGGTGTGTTGTGCTTTGGATTTTTGTTTTAAATTTTACTTAAGGCACACTAAGCTTACAACTAACACTAAACCGTTGTTGCAATTACAGGCGTAACAAAGAACAAAGGATGAGAGTCACGAACAAAGCACGTGTTGAGGGTTCAATCGTGGAGGCTACAATTGCCAAAGAAATTGGTTCATTTTCCGCACACTACTTTGCAGAGAAAGACAAGAGTAGCCAAGAAGGAGTTGGAACAAGTAACCGTTCGGCGGGACTACTTTCTATATTCGACAATGCGGGCCGTTCCATTGGCAGGGAAAGACGAAAGCCTCTCGATGACAAGGATTGGGATGCGGCACACACTTATGTCATCCTCAACTGTCCTGAGATCTGTGAGAAGTACATGGGGTACAATCTTACAAATATCCTTTTGATGTTTTCAAATTAAAGTATCTACTCTAAAACATATCAAAATCTCATGTTTGGACATATTCTAATGTGCAGAGAGTTTGATACATGCATGCTCAACAATGGGGTGGCCACAAGCCCACAAGACTTGCCAAAAGTCCGTCAAGATGGTTTTGCACCTTGGTTACGCAAAAAGGTAATAAATTCTCGTGATGAAGACGATTACTACATACGAATGGCAGGAGTCAGGCCAAGCAAACAAGCGTACTTCTACGATGGGTACGAAGTCAACGGGTATCGATTTCACACAGAATCATCTGGAGAAAACAAGGTAACTCAAAGTAGCGGTGTATGCATAAAAGGAGAGTGGGATGCAAATGGCGAACAAATCGACTACTATGGAGTTCTCCAAGACGTCATTGAGCTAGAGTATGATGCCCACAAGGTAGTTCTCTTTAGGTGTGATTGGTTTGACATAATAAACGGTGTAAAAGTGGACCGCAAACATGGCATTGTTGAGGTCAAGCATACTTCTCGCCTTGCAAATTACGAGCCTTTTGTATTAGCAGCTCAAGCAACCCAAGTGTGTTACCTACCTTATGCATCACAAAAGGCTGAAAGACGCCCATGGTGGGTGGCAATCAAAACAAGCTCGAAGTCGAGGTTTCGTGTCGAGGGCGACGATGCAAACCTCGAATTTTACCAAGAGAAAAGACCGGATAATCCAATTGAGCCAACTATTGGACAAGACTTTGATTGGGATGGTATGCTCCAACGAGAAGACGAGTTCGAGCTAGTGAACGAAACAACAAACCTTCCACCGACAACATCAAATGAACCGCCAAGTTTGGCAAGGGATGAAAACAACATAGAGGAGGGTGAGGAAGAGCATGACATGGAGCAAGATGATGAAGACATGGATGATTCCGATGAAGAGTATTAATTGGTAAGTGTTTTGACATATGTGTTACATTTTGCATTTCAAATTACTTAACATTTTACTATCCAGTAATGCATTTTGGTCAAATGCCTTTTCTAACATTTTCCTTTTTTTTTTTTTGTAACAGGTTTTTACACAAGATTCATTCAAAGGGATATCTTAGTTATTGCTTCCATCCGTGAATATGTTTTGTACCCAAATTAATTAGATTGGCTTAGTCCAAAGAGCAAAATTTATGTTTTCAATTAAATGTTTCGTTTTAACTATCTCTATTAAATACTGCTTGCTGCTGTTATTTAGTTTTGGCCAACATTCAAAGGGAGATCTCAAATAAACAGAAATGGTCCTGTCTCCAGGAACAAAACATTTCCGACGGTAGCCTCATGGAAATACTACGTCTAATCAAAAAATAATATTAACTGGATCAGTAAAACATTTCCATGGGCATAGTGGTCCAGTATTTCCATGAGCCTTCACTATAAAATTATATAAACAGAATAACCAAAACATTTCCAAGGGTAGCTCATGGAAATAATATGTATCTTTCTACTTCTAACTTATTTCTAAGGGCAAGGGGTGAGCTATTTCCATGGGCTATCAATAAAATATCATATTTGGTCTGTTTGGCGGATCATGGGTCATGCAGAAGTATTTTCAAGAGCTAATAGTTAACATTTCCATGGGCCGACAGCTGAGATTTCCATGCGCGACTAGTTCCGTCGGCCTGCCGTCGGAAATTATTAAGTGTGTCAGAGAAGACGATTTTATTTCCGTAGGCCACTCCTACCTTCGGAAATAACATAGGCTGTCCTTGGAAAATCCGGAAATTCTAGTAGTGTGGCTCCCGTGTTCAGTAGCGCTGTTATTGGGACCACCCTCACCTTAATAATTTTGTCGGTTTCCGGTTCCGGGGTGATGCTTTCGGGATCCACGCTGATGCTATCGGTATCCATGCTGCAACAATTTTTCAGTCAATTATTATCTCACCAATCCAATCCCATATTTTATACGGTAAATTAATTTCCTGCTCCAGATATGAACCGTCTGGGAATTAAATTCTCCTCTCATTTTGTAAAATTCTTTTAAAAATAACAAAAAATAAAATATTTTTTGTGAAAATTATTACCCGTGAAAACTCTCATAACACGTACAGTCATATAGCTATATTCATTCTATCTAAAATTGCAAATTAAGTCTCTATGAAACGGTACTAGAATTTTGTTTCTTTAGCAGAAATAACGAAAGATAACTTTTAAAAAAAAAAAATTATCGAGTGAAGAAGAGTTACCTGGAGAAAAAAAATTATAGTCCGATCAGAGCAGAGAAGAAGAGAAGGAGAAGCGGAGATGAAGAGGAGATGAAATTTCTATTTTCTACGCGTTCCGATCAAAGCTATAAATTGGGGAGCAGGAGAAGACTGGGAGTCAAACAAATTGACAACAGAAGGAAAAGCAACTGAATATTCGCCGAAAGTTAATTATCTGTTTCGAGTGAGCCTATGGTGCTATGCATAGCATGGATGGGGTCCGTGCTACGGCCAAAAATTTGACTTTTTAAAATTCTAATGGTCGATCCAACCGTTTAATGTGATAACCATATGAATATGTACTTGCAAACTAAATTTTATATTTTTTCGAATTTTTTTACTATTTTTTTAGATAGGTAGAAAAATCAGTGTTTTCTGAAAATTCTGGACCATCAAAATTCTACCTATCTAAAAAAATAGTAAAAAAATTCGAAAAAATATAAAATTTAGTTTGCAAGTACATATTCATATGGTTATCACATTGAACGGTTAGATCGACCATTAGGATTTTAAAGAATCAAATTTTTGGCCGTAGCACGGACCCCATCCGTGCTATGCATAGCACCATAGCCTCACTCATCTGTTTCTACGCAACTTCACAGCATTTCTATTGCTAAAGTACATATTGTGCATGTCTTGGTAAAATATTAAGTCTGATAAAATAAAGGGTAAATTTCACTTGAGGTCACTAAACTTTGTCTTTTGTCACGAATTGGTCACTCAAGTTTAATTTGTCCTAATCAAGTCACCCTATAACTTTTCCATCCAAAATATTAACGGAATATTCTCATTCTGTCCAAAATATAACGGAATATGCTCATTTTATCCAAAATTTTAACAGAATATGCTCATTCCGTCCAAAATACTAACGGAAAAGTTATATTCCGTTAATATTTTAGATGGAAAAACTATAGGATGACTTGATTGGGACAAATTAAAAGTTTAGTGACTATGAAGGGACAAATCAAACTTGAGTAACTAGTTCGTGATAAAGACAAAGTTTAGTGACCTCCATCCAGCGAAATTTACCCCAAAATAATACTAGGATAACATTTTTAACATGTTACAATTTTCAGAATATTCTGGCAAGAATAACTGGGTCAGCATAAAAAGACGACACTAGAACTATATATGAAAGAACGAAAACTTTCACTTCCTAAAAAAAACTCTAATTAAAGAGTGAGCCTATGGTGCTATGCATAGCACGGATGGCTAGTGTACTACGGCTCAATATGGTACTTTTTAAAATCCTAACGGTCGATCCAACCGTTCAATGTGATAACCATATGAATATGTACTTGCAAACTAAATTTTATATTTTTTCGAATTTTTTTACTATTTTTTTAGATAGATAGAAAAATCAGTGTTTTCTAAAAATTCTGGACCATCAAAATTCTACCTATCTAAAAAAATAGTAACAAAATTCTGGACCATCAAAATTTTTACTATTTATTAAGCTGGTTTGAAAACCGCTGTTTTCAATGGTGCAGAAATTTAATAAAAACAGCGGTTTTCAAACCAGCTTAATAAATAGTAAAAAAATTTCAAAAAATGTAAAATTTAGTCTCCAAGTACATTTTAATATAGATTGAACATCTAACGGTTTGAATTTGTTGTTTGAACATCAAATACTAAGATATACCTCCGTAAGCATCTCGCCGAAATGCTTCCGGAAGCAAATTAGCCATACTCTATATATATATACACACACACTCTGATAGATGCATGGTTGTATAACTTGAAGTGAAAAGTTTATTCAAAACAATGAAGTACGGTTATAGTAAAAACGAAACATACAGAGATAATATAGTGATACATCAAATCACACTAAATAGACAAAGTATCGACCATGCATTTATTGTGATTTCTTCATTTCTACTTTCTTTTCTTCTGTTTGCTTACATTTTTCTGCTGGTCTACGGATGGCCACTTGTCTTCTGATTGCCTTGAAATTGTTGCTTTGATCCTGCTGGTAAATCTTTCCTGTCTTCGCTGGCTCAAATAACTTTTCCAGCATGAGGGCTAAAAGTGACAGCACTGTTTCTATGAGTGCCGAGACATAAAAAACATTTAAAGCAAAGTTCCGAGTCGCCGTATTTTGATTATTTTCCCCTTTTCCGAAATCCTGTGAAACTAGTCGCACCATGGAGAGACCAGCACATATTATGGTAGAGATGACCTTGAACCAGTAGGAGAAGCCATTGATGAAACTAACCGGGAGCTCCAAGTGTTGTATGGTGGCCAACATGGACCTATTAGTCTTATAATTATAAGGCCTTCAAATTTTGACAAGAAAAATTAATGAGTGATTTGTAATTAGTTGGGCTGTCATGCTTTGATCGAACTAATTAAAGTCCCTCTTTTTTATTTTTCTGTCCGTATCTTTATTTTCAAAGTTTAAATAGTCGATCTCAAACTTTCAACATGATTTTCATATTAAAATGTGATTGGGAACCAAATTTTACATTTTTTAGAAATTTTTTACTATTTTTTTAGAATTTTTTAAAATCAATATTTAATATGTTTAAAAATTCTTAAAAACATTGATTTTAAAAAATTCTAAAAAAAAGTAAATAATTAAAAAAAAATGTAAAATTCGGTATCCAAACATATTCTAATATGGAGATCATGTTGAAAATTTCGAATCGACTATTTGAACTTTGGAAATAAAGATACGGATGGAAAGTAACAGGAAAAGTTTATATATGTATATGTACATATATGTACATACATATACATATACATATACAAATAGATGGGCTACGGTACATTGTAATGTATGGGTCCACTTCTACATTTGATTGTAAACCACTAGATTCAAAGTCGCTCAACATGTTTTCCATATTAAAATGTGTTGGACACCAAATTTTACATTTTTGGAAATTTTTTTTATATTTTTAAGTTGGATACAAAATCGCTAATTTTCAGTATGAATCATAAAGAAAACAACAATTTTCAAAAATACTAAAATAATAATAAAATTTTTCTAAAAAAATGTAAAATTTAGTTTCTAAATATATTTTAATATATATATCACATTGTACAGTTTAATCGACTGTTTAAATTTTAAATTCAACGATTGATAATCTAATACGCAAGATAATCTATACATCACAATTAATGTATGTAACCCATCTCCTCTCTCTCTATATATAAACTTTTAACTAATTATTATACCAAGAGCCTTTGTAGCGGTCCGGGAAGAAGTTAATCCCAAGGCTGAAAGATATGAAGAGAACGATGACCATGATGATCAAGCAATCCTTTCTTTCCACGGTGAAGAAGATCCCACCCTGTACCAGTATCATCGTCCAACAACATGTCACCAATCCCATCGAGGTGGCTGCCGCCTTCAGTAACGGTGTTATCGGGACACTACTAGAATCTCCAGTAATAGCAACGGCAGGAAACACCCCATTAGCAAGCGCTACGCTTGCTACAAGCTCGAAAAACCTCATTAGCAAGCGCTACGCTTGCAAATACTACCGTTGTATAAAGCCCCAATGCAAATACTCAATTTCAGACTTATTAGCAAGGGCTACGCTTGCTAATACTTTTCTTTAGGCTTTTGCATGAGCCGCCCTTGCAAAAAGTACACATGCTAATAGTTTCAGAGTTGGAACCCAACAAGAGTATTTGCAAGGATGTCAGGTGTGGGCCCCATCTGAATATTTGCAAGGTTAACAAACGTGGGCCCCATATGGTTATTTGCAAGGCTAGCAAACGTGGGTCCCACCTGACTATTTGCAAGGATAACAAATGTGGACCCCACCTAACTATTTGCAAGACTAATGAATGTAGGTCCCACTTGATTATTTGCAGGGATACCATTGATACTTTTTACATGCTCCAATTCTACAATCCTCCCTCCATGTACCAATCTGGTACCAACCCAGTACCAACCCAATAATCTATTACATTTCCATTGAACCAGATTTACATAAATACATTGAAATATAAATATAACATTTAATAAGCATTAATCAACATAGTACAATTATCATACATTGTACCAAAATACATTACAACAACAACACTAAAATGAACTTCTAAATATACCCAAAATATATCAACCACCCCTTAACAAAAATTTACAAAATAATTTACAGTCAAGAAATTAGTTGCATAATTCTGAAACTTGCCATTAGCACCAATCATAAGCAGCAGCATTTAAGAACGTTCAAGATAGCTTTTGCAATCAGATACCTAATGAAATAAACATTCAAAATATTAAATAATGAGTATTTGAGAGAACAATATTGAGGAAAAACAATGCTATTTTTTCAAAGCTTAATAATCAAGTTAATATCTCAAAGCTTATCTCAACAACCAATTGACAACCAATTATTGATAATATCTCAAAGCTTAATAATCAGGTTTTAGATAAGGAATTGACAACCGATTACTGATAATCTTCCCATTAACAATAATCAAATGTTTTGGTTATAATATATTTAATAATAATTATATATCCCCTGTATTTAATAATAATTATGTGGGAATTTTTTTCTAAGAAATTTCACCTTGCACAAAAATATAAAAAATTAAATCAGAGAGTATTTACCTTTCAACATTCTCTTTAGGTAGGTTGGTCAAAAAGAGACCTGAATCACCACGAAGTAACTGTAATTTTCACAAAAACACAATCATATAGTAAAACATAAATATTACGGTTTTCACTGTAGCATCCACTTTCTAAATAAGAGATTTATGAGGTGTACCTGCTGCTGGATGTGAGCTGTTCTTTAAATTTCTTGAAGTTCTGATTTCTCATGCGGTTTTATACTGATCAAGCCCTTCTGTTCAGCGGCAAATGATGCTATATAGTTATACAGAATCACTTAATTTTGAACTAATTAAGGCCAAATTATGAAACTGAGGTAATAAATTAAGGCTTGAAAGAGTAAATCTGCAGTACTAACCATGACACCATAAACACCTTCAACAGTGAACATCTCAGCATCGTTTCCAGAGTCACCACACACAAGTGTGTTCTTTGGTGGTTTTCCAACTGACCCAAACTTTTTTAGTAGATATGCAAGTGCCTGTCCTTTTCCAGCCTCTTTTGGCAACACATCGAGAGCTAATCCAAAGCTATAAATGATTTTTACGTCTAGCTGTTTAAGAAAGGAAAACAAATGTTGGATTATGCAAGTGCCTATTCCAATTTCTATTGTCTATAAATGAACTCAATGGTTCAGTCTAGTAACAAAACAAATGCACATTGTACAAAAGACAAGAAATTTAGGAGTTCATCTTACACCACGTTGTGTCAGGCTAGTATACAGAGGTGTAATCACTTCTTGTGCTTTCTCCTTGGGGATGTTGAAGCTGACCTTATGTGGACCCTGGTCCAAGTCAGACTACACCCACCAAAAGTTAGCTTTAAAACTCTATAGAAATAACAAAGAACTCACAATCTTTTCAGCATACAAACTTAAGCTTGTTATTTTGTAAAAAACTATCCTCATAAAAAACTATCCCCAATACACTTAGCCCTAATGCCAATAACTTAGAAAAAGGTCAACTGACATAGTGAATATAAAATACACTAACCTTGTTGTGTTCAGTGGGTCAGAACCCCTCTTTAGTCACGTGAGATGCCTGCAGCAACAGTCTAAATTCATGTCTCTAAAATTTAACATTATTTATCTGATTCCCTTTGGACTATTTTCTGGTAATTTGGTGCACTGCACAGGATTTCAGAGAACACATGTAGAAAAAACTGCATATAATCCTTCCTAGTATAAAGTAAATAAATATGCTTTATTCAAGGGCATTTCTCATACTTCCCATATTTGCTAATTGAGATGTTAAATTAAGACACCTTCAGGCATGTGCAGTTTTACCACTTTAAGCAATCGTAAAGGTCATGAAAGCTATTTCTACATTTTCACCGAGGAAGATTTAGTTAGATAATGTAGATCGAAAGTAATACTAAGTTGTAATCAAATAAATCAATGGTAGCATCAACACAACATCCTTTTAATTAGTATCGATCTATTTATTACAAAAGACACATGAATCATTGACTCAGAGCAATTGCATATTACCATACTTGAGCTCGGAAGTGATAATTGTGAACAATGCATTGAAATTTGTCAGGTGTGCACAATTGAAGAAACCATAGCTCAGATCCCAAAATTTGACCTAATTAATGGATAATCACAGCAAAGAAGTAACCTGAGAGGAGTCTTCCCCAATAAAGAAGTAAATTGATCTAGCCTTCCTCTAGATCTGAATCGCGCCAGAGATAAGAACGTGCGGCTGGAGGTGGCGGAGCAACTAGCTCTAGGTTTAGTGTCACGAGGTGGTGGCTAGGGTTTAGGGTGCGACGGAGGAGGTGGTGGAGTAGCGGCGAAGGAAGAGACAGGCGATCTGTGTGCTTGAAAGGAGAGACGCCATCGCCATTTAGGGGATTAGGTTTGGTGAGAGCGGGAATAGAAAAAATTAGGAAGGAACATGAAAAATGAGTAGAATAGAGGGGGAAATCATGACCTAAAGGGGGAGAGGGCGAAATTCTCTCTAGATGCGGGACAAGTATCCTCTCCAATACTGTAAAAAGATTCCCTTCACTTTACGGTTTGAGATTAACTCCTAGCTGCTTTGAGATTCAGGCTAGTGCAGAGGGCAGTATTATTGGGCTTTGTCGTGCCAAGTTAAAAAGAATAGTCAAGATCTAGTAATTGTAAAAGATTCCCTATTACGGTACCGGGGAGGATCTAAATTCGAATGGGAGAACAAAAATTTTCACAAGTACAATTACTAACGGAGCAGTTTTACCTTCATACAGTGTATTAAATATATTAGACACTCTCTAAATTATTTAGGCTTTGTGCTGCATGAAATCAAAACTGCTTTGATAATAAAATCACCTCAAATTTCATAGAGCTGTGAGGGACCCTACCCACAACTATTCCAAATAAATAAATCAGGACCATTCTTCCTTATCGGACGGCATAGAAGCTTGATATTTACAAATTACCTAATGTATGTACAGCAGTACATATGAAAAAAATTCAAAATTTTTTTTAATTTTTTTTTACATCTTATATGGCCAAATAATACTTATACATGTCATCTTTATAGACTTTCATCATTATATGCATTTTCAAATTTAAAAAATATTTTCGGGCCGTTCATTTTCACTCGGTAAATCAACGGTTGATCTGCGACGAAATCATTCCAAATCTGTTTTAAAATGATCAAGGGAGAACATTGAACATAATTAGCATAAAAGTTTGGAAATTTTATTATGTATGAGCTTCGATCCAACACGAAGTGTTTGTGGCCATACGATGCTTCAATTTTCGATCAACTAGATGGATGGGTAAATAAAAACAAAATTTGATCAAACTTGAGTGCAGGAGAATAAGTATAGTGCTCTTTAATTTCAACGGTTCTGATCGACCAACGGACGATATACTTCCGCTCGCCTTCACTAACTCACAAAACAAGAGTTGATGTTTCATGTTGACATGAAACATCAACTCTTGTTTTGTGAGTTAGTGAAGGCGAGCGGAAGTATATCGTCCGCTGGTCGATCAGAACCGTTGAAATTAAATAGCACTATACTTATTCTCCTGCACTCAAGTTTGACGAAAAATTATTTTTATTTACCCATCCATCTAGTTGATCGAAAATTGAAGCATCGAAAAGCTACAAACACTTCACGTCGGATCGAAACTCAGTCATAATCAAACTTCAAAATTTGTATGTTGGTTACTTTTAATGTTTTCCCTTGACTATTTCAAAACAAATTTGGAATCATTTCATCGTAGATCGACCGTTGAAATGATCAAGGAAGAATAAATGGTCCGCAAATATTTTCTAAATTTGAAAAGACAAATAATGATAAAATTATTTAAAATTTAAAATTGTAAGTATGATTTAAAAAAAAAAATTGAATTTTTTTCATATTATTTGTTATACATGCATTACGTAATTAGTAAATATCAAGCTCCGAGCCGTCCGATAAGCAATGAATGGTTATGATATCTTCATTTGGACGATTTTGTTAGTAGAGCAGTTTTGATTTTGTGCAGCACACAGCCTATATAATTTAAAGAGCGTCAATATATATAACAAACTTCTTCAAGTCAAAGCTGCTCTGTTAAAATCTGGACTTACCAATATTTTTTGTTCTCCCGTCGCATCCAGAGAGGCCTCTCTAGAAAATTCAATCTCCTTAGCTGGATTTTTTGTTCTTACGGCCTTCCCCCTTTTTCGTTTCCCTCTGAAACCATTTGTTTCCCTCTAAAACAGCCAAACATTTCGTTTCCCTCTAAAACCATTTTGTTTCCCTCTAAAACCTCTCTCTCACTATCTCTCTCTCTTCGACTCCTCCCCTCTTTCCCTCCGCCACTTCAGATTCTGATCAACCGCCGCAATTGAAGAAACCACAGTCCCAAGGTTAAAATGGACGGATCAAACTCACAATCGAGTCTGACGGTGCCAAGGTTGTTTTTTTAGTTTTTTTAGTTGTATACCGGTGTTTGATTATGTGCACATAAGGTGTTTGATGAAATGACATAAGTGCACAAGTTTTTAGTAAACTGATAATTTTTACAGTCTCAATTCTAGTAACATCACAGAACAACTGAGCAATTTGAATAATTTCAGGCCCGGCTTTAAATTATCGAGAAGAAGGCTAAGAACCCGACCTTTCTGGAAATGAGGCAGGAAAGATTTCACGAGAGGTTGCAAAGGTTGAGAAGCGGCGGATCGTGAAAGGTACACTCTGTAATGAATTTCCCATGCATTCATACTCAAATCTAAGCCTAAGTAGACTTTGTAAAGATTTCACGAGAGGTAGACTATATGATTCATACTCAAATCTAAGCCTAAGTATTCCAATATCCAGAATTTTGTAAAATGGTTATTTCCCATGCATTCTCAGAACTGTATCTAAAAGGTGTTTATAATATTTTAAGTATTTGGTTCTAATTACCGAAACAGGGATGCATGCCTTTAAAGTGTTCGACAAAATGTCCGAACCAAAAAGAAATTGAAGTTAGTAATAAAAAATGTCTACCTTCAGTCCTTCACCCGTGCAGCTGCACGGCTTTAAAAAAAAGTCTACCTTCCGTCATATATTATTTATAATAACATTAATTGAATAATTAGTGTGCCAGTTGAAACGTTCAACATTTTCCACAGATGGTCTCAATTTACTTGCATGTTAGCACTCTTATATGTTTTTTTTTCACATTTTTCACAAATGGTCTCAATTTACTTTCATGTTGTCTTTTTTTAAAATAGAAAAATACAAATAAAAAACAAGTTAGGACCTCAATATAAAAATCTCATGTACTGTTCTAACAAGGCCCATGTAAACCATAAAAAATGACTTTGATAAAAAAAAAAGGAGGAACTAAATATTTGATCTCTTGATTGTTGATCTTTGCTCTTCTCATGCATATAATCCAAGATTAAAACCCCCAAAAACGGATTTGAAGTTAGTAATTGTGTGTATGTCAGTGTTAAAATGCCCTAGACCAATCCCCAAGTACACCCAGAAGTGATTTACCAGGCAACCAAATAAGAGAAAACAAAGTGGCAAACTGTTGGTACCAAACAGCCACAAAACATCACTCTATACAAACCAAAATTAGAACCATATCTACACTTTGAATTTGATCAAACTGTTTTATGAGCTAATAAAGGACATTTTCATGGACAAACAGAAACAAATTTCATATTTTTCTGATTTTTGTACAATTTCTGAGAGCATTTTAAAATTCTGATTCTGAAAAAAAAAAAATGGTACTGTACCAGGCTGGTACACGGACTGCCTCTCACAAAATCAAACATCTGACATAGCTAGAGGTCTCAAAAAAATTTGAAATTTTCTAGGGTAAAAGCTAACACTCTCCTGAGAATTTAGACACCAAGAACACAAATTTTGGCCTTGTAGATTGGCCTGTGAAAAATTCACAAAATAGACTATCAGAATACCAAAACTTCTATTTATGAATAGCAAGATTAACACATATTTCTCTGACAGACAAAGGTGCATCAATTGACACTGAGATTATCATGATAATCTAGCAAAGTCATCTATACACAAGGAAGACTATTGGATACCCATACTTGACTATCAAAATGCCCTCAAGTGATATTTTACTATTGGTACCAAAGGACATGTACTAGTCTAATGGAATACAGTAAATTGTGATTCAAATAACGAGTAAATCATGATAAGGAGTATATGCTGGTGAAAGGTTTATTCCATAAACTAGTCCTCAGCAGTTAGAACTTAGAACCGTAGTGAAGATATTTACATTGTCAATTTCTTGTATTCTAACTGGGATGACTTAAGGCCGTGTGAAATATCACAAGAATCGTGCTTTAATTGCTTCAAGCATTTCTATTGCTTTAATATGACTTGTATCAATCCACAGATGACTTAAGGCCGTTTTAAATGGGACTATGAAAATCATAAAAATTTGTGGTTCTCAGTTTAATTAGTCAAGTTGTATGCACCTGGATTTGGGATTGGAGGATTAGAGGAGCTTGATGTTGAAGAGGATTTTTATGCATGTGGTATTTTAGTTATTTTTTGGCATTAGTCATTCTGCTTTATAGTTTTCTTATCACTAAAAATGGAAATAAATATATATGGTAGTTATTAAATGGAAATTAGAAATTTATTCTAGTAACATTAAAACTTTACTGTTTTGAAATTAATGTTACTTTCTATACAATTTAAGTCAATTTTATTTTCTTGTATGTTTGAAGTTTGAGAGCACATGGGAAAAAGCACACTCATGCACCATTTATATGATTGTTCATTCTAATTATTTTTGCTTAATAGTTACTAATGGAGTTTGTAACTTTGTAAAAAAATATCAATGTGTATCTTTTATGATATAAAGTTGTATTATAATTTTCCTTCCCTAAAAAAATAATTAAAGTTATTGTTGCTGTGATTTATAATATAAAAATAAATTTAAAATCATTTGCAATGGTGGCTCATGCAAATAGTTAGAGCCTTCACAATAAAATAATATAAACAACATCATAAAAACATTTGCAACGGTGCCTCTTGCAAATAATAATGTCTTTTAGAATATAATAATATAAAAAAGAACTCCAAAAACAATTGCAACGGTGCCGCTTGCAAATAGTAACAAATTCACAATAAAATAATATTTGGCGTGTCTGGGGTGGGTATTATTATTTGCAAGGGCCAATAGGAGACATTAGCAAGGGGATCCATCATATATTTGCAAGCGTGATTATTTGCAAGGGCCTCCCGTTGCAGTTATATTAATTTAATCAGAAAACCAAAATCTTTTGCAACGACCCTTCTTACGCTTGCAACAAACACTTGCTCCCCTTGCAGTTACCGGAAATTCTAGTAGTGGGACCATCTTCACCTGCTTGCCTTGGATATTCATGCTGCAACAATATTTCAGTCGATTATTATATATGTCAACCAATCCAATCCAAAATTTTATACGGTAAATTAATTTCATGCTCCAGATATGAACCGTCTGGGAATTAAATTCTCCTTTCATTTTGTAAAATTCTTTTAAAATATTTTTTGTGAAAATTATTACCCATGAAAACTCTCATAACACGTACGTCATATAACTATATTCATTCTATCTAAAATTGCAAAGTCTCTATGAAACGGTACTAGAATTTTGTTTCTTTAGCAGAAATAACGAAAGATAACTTTTAAAAAAAAAAAATTATCGAGTGAAGAAGAGTTACCTGGAGAAAAAAAATTATAGTCCGATCAGAGCAGAGAAGAAGAGAAGGAGAAGCGGAGATGAAGAGGAGATGAAATTTCTATTTTCTACGCGTTCCGATCAAAGCTATAAATTGGGGAGCAGGAGAAGACTGGGAGTCAAACAAATTGACAACAGAAGGAAAAGCAACTGAATATTCGCCGAAATTTAATTATCTGTGTCTACGAAACTTCACAGCATTTCTATTGCTAAAGTACATATTGTGCATGTCTTGGTAAAATATTAAGTTAAGTCTGACAAAATAAAACTAGGATAACATTTTTAACATGTTACAATTTCAGAATATTCTGGCAAGAATAACTGGGTCAGCATAAAAATTAAGACGACACTAGAACTATATATGAAAGAACGAAAAGTTTCACTTCCTAAAAAAAACTCTAATTAAATATCTCAGATCTCCAACTGAACATAGTTCCATTTGCAGAATATATAAGATGATTTTCTACCAAAACTATAATATTGGTTAAAGCCCAGAGCTTATTTCAATTTGTAAATAAAGTTATATGTATTAATAATTTTAGGTTATAATAAAATATTTATTTATTAACTTCCGGTTATTAAATTGTTGGACCGTGTAATTGGAATAACTTCAGGTTATTTTCCATCCAGTGTGACCTATATTAACTGCAGGTTATTATATTAATTTTATATTAAAATTCCTAATAGAATTTTAGGTTCAAAACAATTCTAATAATAACTTCAGGTTATTATTCTTATTATTCTCTTGGGGTAATAAGAATTTCGAGTTCTTGATAAACTTTTAGTTTTGAATAATAACTTCAGATTATTATTCTATCATTCACTTTAGAGAATGATTCTTATAAATTCAAATAAAATATAATTTATAAATATAACAAAAAATTTAAATGAAATTTAAATTAATAAAAGATTTAATAATCAATCATACGTTTTACTTACATAATAACATTGCAATTGTATTATGTATATTTTACATTTTGATAGACATGTTTAAATTAAATAGTAGTATTAATAAAGGAAACTTTTTTTGTTGCACCAAAAGAAAATATAAAGAAAATTAGAAAACCAAAATACAATGTTAAAGAAGCATAATCTATATATTTATACCGACTGAAGGGACACAAAATTGTAATTCTTCGATTATGCTTATGTAGATCATTATTTAAATCTTGAAATTGCACTGGTTCAAATTGGAAATTACAAAAGAAAAAATTGGAAAAGCTGTTATTTTTTTTAAGTTCAGTAGGTTGAGCCTCAAAGATAACTATTGATTTAGAAACATAAATGTTTCAATTCAGCTGAAGGGCTCACTAAAGCTAAATATAAATATTTTCAACATAACACGATGGATAATTGATTGAGGTAAAAAAAAATTACAGGAAATTGATTTAATGTTGCATTTAGGATTTATTATTGGATGTTCTGAACTTCTTAAGATGTATTTCTGTTAAATAATTTATTTTATTAGAGAATTTTTTTATTTGTTAATATTCTATTGTACGTTTAAAGTATTATTCAGAGCCAGCCCCTAAGTTTTTAAATTAGTTGTTCACTTGTGGTGTATTATTTGTTAAGTTTCTATGTAAATAAATTTTCGTAGTTATTAATTTTATCTAATAGTCGAATAATGAGGCTGTTTTGTAAAGTTAAAATTTTACGGATTTATCCGACTTTTGCGGATTTTTTTACATATACTTTTATCAAGTCTTTTATGTACGAAAAGTGTTTTTTTTTTTCAAATTTTCTTTTTGTTAATTTGTATGAGTGTTTGCAACTATTAAAGATATTATCTGGCAGGTCTAAATTAATCACTAATGATTTCAAAATTTTCGTTTGAGTACTAATGACCCTTACCCCCCACCCCCCCGCCCCCCCAAAAAAAAAAATGTTTAATTAATTCATATTTATGATCAGCTAGAATTCTTAAAATATTTATCTCAGTAAATTTCAGATTTTCCCTTATGAGTTTTAAATATTCGATTTGTTCTAGATAGCACTTTAAAAAAAAATTTAATACCACACGTTGCTTTTAGCCAATTTAACGCCTAAAATTTTGATTTAAATTTTCAAATAAAAGATATTTTATAAAATTACCCATTATAAAATGATTAGGGGCAAAACTCAAAAGTCCGAATTTGCCCATAATATTGTATTTATGTCCAAAGTAATAATACAATAAGAATCATCCTAGGTTGGTGTTTGGTTAATGCCTAAAATTTTGAAAACCTAAGTTGATTATGCTAACTTATGATGCAAATCTAATCTATTTATGTTTGGTTGATCAGGTTAAAAGTTATGCCACAGCCTAAGTTATTAAGAGATGGTATCGACTTAAAGAAGAAAGAGAGGAGAAACAAAAAATTATATAGTCATTGAAAGTAGGGCTGCAAAGAGATTAACTCTTAAACCACCTTGAGATGTGATATAAATTTAGAGGTTTAATTTTAAAATTATGTTTAGTTAGATCGACCTAATTAATTCTCATTTGATGAAATAGTTGAGACCTAACTCTCTTATTTCATAGTTTAAATCTCGAGTGAGTCTATGGTACTATGCATAGCACGGATTGGTCTGTACTACGGATCAATATTTTCGTTTTCAAAACTCTAACGGTCGATCCGAACCGTTCAACATGATTTCCATATGAGAATATACTTGTGGGCTAAATTTTTTATTTTTTAGAATTTTGTTACTATTTTTTAGAAAGGTAGAAAATCATTAATTTTGGATGATCCAGAATTTTCAGACCAAGTGATTTTCTACCTATCTTAAAATATAGTAAAAAAATTCGAAAAAAATATATAATTTACTCTGCAAGTACATATTCATGTGGAGATCACGTTGAACGGTTCGGATCGACCATTAGGATTTTCAAAATGAAAATATGGCTCCGTAGTACGGACTAATCCGTAATATGCATAGTACCATAGACTCACTCTTAAATCTCAACCAAACATCTTTTTTAAAGATTCTACTTCAGCCGCAAAATGCATTTCGAATTTTCATCATTTTATATATGTGACTAATTCATGCAAATTGAATCGTCTCTTGATCGTTCATGATTTTTTTGTTCACTGCATTGTCTATCCTTTTAAAACACTGCACAAATTTATAAATAAACCAATAAACAAAATGAAAATACTTAATACTTTTGTATTTTCACAGTATTTAAAAATAACCAATGCATAAATTGACTATAAGACATTGGAGTATACTAAACATCACACATATACAAAACACTAGATATATAAAATTTAATAATTAATTCAATGTGTTGATTAATAATAATTGAAAAGAGAAACCTAAAAGAGAAACAAAGAAAAATAAACAAATAAGTACTAAAAAACATGAATTTTGAAAAATAAATTGAAATAGAAGTAGGTTTTCTCTTTTTAAGCGGTAAGTGGGAGGAAAACGATTGGAGTTAAGAAAAGATGAGCTGAGCGGCCGATTTTTTTTTCTCTTACTAAGGTATTCTCATACAACATTTTTTTGTTACTTATTCCCTTCTTATTTATTTTGTAATAAGATATCAAAGAATTAATTATCAATATTTGAATATCAATTGATTTGTTATGGTTTAATGTTGTTTATTTTGTTTATTAATGTTAAATATGATAAATTATAGAATTGTTTGTTAGATTTTCAATTAATGAAATTGCTTTAAGAGAAACGTTTAAAATTATGTTTTATCACTAACAATTGCATAATTATTAATAAATATATTTATCATGATAACATTAACAAATTAATGGGGGGAAAACTTAATAAACACATATCAGAATAATCGGAAACATCAAATAAATATATGTTAAAAAAAGTACACTCGAATTACTTTGTTTTGTATATTATATAAGTTTTTGTGGTATGATTTTCTTATTATTAATTGCCACTCTATCATGTTTTGGCTTCTCAGCACAATGTGATATGGGTTGTATATTTCTGTGTTATATATCATAGGATTTAAATTTATTTTTCTTACATTTTACTTGTTAAGAATGTGATACCCGACCAAATGGAAACCCAACTGACGACAAACGTCTCAAATGTGCGTGTACGGATTTTATTTGATTTAGTGAAATATTTAACAATTTTAGAAGAGAATTTAGATAAAAAAGAGAAATATCACAAAAAATAAAAATTCATAAGAAATATTTCATATATTATCAAGACATTGATCACATGCCATCTTTTCTTATAGTACAATATAAAGAATCTTAATAGACAAATTTAGGAACTCTAAACATAATTAAAAAGAACTTAAAGAATCTAAATAGACAAATTTAGAAACTCTAAACATAATTAAAAACAACATAGATAATCTAAATAATTAAACTTAGAAACTAGTAACATAATAAAGCATCATATAGAATCAAAACATAATTAAACAATATAATTAAATATTATAGGAAATGAGAACTAGTGGGATCCGTGGGACCACTTTTTGGAACTTGTGTGTCGGTCATTTAGAAAAGAAGATTGAAGAGCAACTAAATCGTACCGAGTCCGAGTTCTAGTCTTGATCTAAGTCTTAGTCGGTTTGGTTGTACATTTCCGTGTTATATATCATAGGATTTAAATTTATTTTTCTTACATTTTACTTGTTAAGAATGTGATACCCGACCAAATGGAAACCCAACTGACGACAAACGTCTCAAATGTGCGTGTACGGATTTTATTTGATTTAGTGAAATATTTAACAATTTTAGAAGAGAATTTAGATAAAAAAGAGAAATATCACAAAAAATAAAAATTCATAAGAAATATTTCATATATTATCAAGACATTGATCACATGCCATCTTTTTTTATAGTACAATATAAAGAATCTTAATAGACAAATTTAGGAACTCAAAACATAATTAAAAAGAACTTAAAGAATCTAAATAGACAAATTTAGAAACTCTAAACATAATTAAAAACAATTTAGAGATTATAAATAAATAAACTTAGAAACTAGTAACATAATAAATCATCATAGAAACAACAACATAATTAAACAATGTAATTAAATATCATAGGAAATGAAAACTAGTGGGATACTTTTTGGAACTTGTGCGTCGGTCATTTAGAAAAGAAGATTGAAGAGCAACTAAACCGTACCGAGTCCGAATTCTTGTCTTGATCTGAGTCTTAGTCGGTTTGGTTTCGTCACCAATCTAATAAAACAAGGATTGTTTTGTTGGGAATTTATCATAAACCAAAGAGGCGAAGAGTCATAATGAATTTTACATGAAGATCCTTTTAAATTGTCATATTAACAATTAAATAGCACAGTCCTAATAATTTTTTTGTGGTGCATAAGAAAGCAAATATAATGAAAATCAGAAAACCAAAATACAATTGTTGAATAAACAAAATTCGGCCATAAATATTAAATTAGTTGTTCACTTGTTATATATTATATATGTTAAGTTTGTACCTAAATAAATTTCATAGTTATTAATTATTATCTAATAGTTGGAAATTCAGGCTGTTTTGTAGATTTAATTTTACAGGTTTATCGGACCTTTGCGGTGTTTTTTTTACATATACCTTGATCCGGTCTTTACGACACGAAAAATTGTTTTTATTTTGATTTTTTAAGTTTGCGTTAATTTGTATAAGTGTTTGCAAATGTTAAAGATATTATCTGATAGGTCAAATTAATCAATAATGATTTTAGTACTAATGAATTTCCTAAAGGAAGTTTAATTACTTCTTATTATTATCAGCGAGATTTATTAAAATATTTTAGAAAATGGTTTCAGTAAATTATAGATTTCCCCTTATGAGGTTTAAAATATTCGATTTGCTCTAGATGGTAATTAAAAAAAAATAGTACCACACTTTGCTCTTAGCCAATTTATCATTTTAAAAATATTTGTCAAAACTGATTAATATAAATCGTTGCAATTATCTATAATATCCTAAAATTAAATTTATAAATATTCAACATCCTACTATGTCAATTATTTCACACTTCAAAGCTACATTCATTTATATATGTGTGTGCAAAGTATACTTCAAAAACTATGAGGATTTATAACATAATGCTATATTGAATAAAAAATGTAGTTTAGATTAGAGAATTCACATCACCTCAGGTTACCTGACTCAAGCAAATTACGATTTGACAGCCCATTTAACATGGCACGAATCTCAAAACAGACCCCCTACAGTCTCAATAGACACAGGATTGAGTTTGGCCCAAATAGAATTAATTTGGGCCGGCCGTTGCAATTTGCTTGAGTCAGGTACCTAGGAGGATATCTGTCCTAGATTAGAAGGAGGTTGATATGATTCGGAGTCATTAAGAATAATTTGTCAAAAATATTATAAAAAATATTTTGATTTAAATTTTGAAATAAATGATATTTTATAAAATTACCCATTATAAAATGATTAGGCGTTACTCAAAAGTCCCAATTTGCCCAGATTTAATATTGTATTATGTCCAACATAATAATAAAATAAGAATCATCATAGGTGGTGTTTGGGTTGACGCTTAAAATTTTAGAGACCTAAGTTAGTTACTCTAGCTTATGAGGTCGGTCTAATTTATTTATGTTTGGTTAAAAATTATGTCACATCCTAAGTTATTAAGAGATGGTATCGACTAAAGAAGAGAGGAGAAAATGTGATTTAAATTTAGAAATCTAATTTTAAAGTTACGCCTAATTAGATCGACTTAATTAAACTTCATTGACGAAATAACTGAGACCAAAACCTCTTATTCCATATATAGTTTAGATTTAAATCTAAGGTCTTTTTCTAAGATTCTACTTCATCCACAAAATGCATTTCAAATTTGCATCATATTACATATGTGGCTAATTCATGCAAATTGAATCGTCTCTTGATCGTTCATGATCTTTTTGTTTCACTACATTGTCTATCTATTTAAATAAGGACTAAAATATTACCATTTAATTGGTCTTAAAATTCACCACTGCACAAATTTTATAAATAAACCTATAATTTAATACTTTTGTATTTTAACAGTATTTATAAAATAACCAATGCATAAATTGACTACAAGACATTGGAGTATACTAAACATCACACATATACAAATCAATAGAAATATAAATATATATAATTAATTCACTAAGCACTTAAATACAAATTTGTTAATCGATAAAATTTATAAATAATGATTGAAAAGGTACAATTAAAATAACAACAAAGCAAAATAAACAAAATAAGTACTCAAAACATGAATTTTTAAAAAGTAAATTGAAATGAAGAGGATTTTCTTTTACATAGTACTGAGCGAGAGAGATATGATCGGAGCTGAGAAAGGTTAACGTAAGAGGTTTTCTCTTATTAGTGTTAAGTTTTTAAATTAGTTGTTCACTTGTTTTGTATTATTTATGTTAAGTTTATATCTAAATAAATTTCATAGTTATTAATTTTATTCAATAGTTGAATAACAAATCTGTTTTTTTATGTTATTATTATGTTAAGTGGCTATAACGGAATACAACAGTTTGTACTACAACGTACAAATTTCAAATTACATATATTGTATACTCTTGCTAAATGAGGCTTTTTTGTAGAGAATTTTACGGGTTTATCCGACCTTTGCGGTTTTTTACATGTATCTTAATCAGGTCTTTCGTGTATGAAAAATTTTTTTTTTTTAAGTTTGTGTTAATTATTACGAGTGTTTGGAACTGTTAAAGAAACTTTATTAAAGAAACAGTTTGCTAATGATTTCAAAGTTTTCATTTTTGAGACTCCGAAAAAAAAAATTAATTACATCATACATATAATCAGCGAGATTTCTTAAAATATTTTAGAAAAATTGTTTCACTAAGTTCAAGCCCTTATGAGGTATTAAATATTCTATTTTTCTCTTAAGGGTATTTATTTTTTATTTTAGTAGCACGCGTTGCTTTAAGCCCATTTATATAATATGTAAAAATATTTGTCAAAATTAACTGATTAATATATATCGTTACAATTATCTATAACATCCTAAAATCAAATTTCAAATATACAACATCCATTTGTTGGTTTGTACCAAGTATACTTCAAATTTCACATAATGCTTATAATTGTATAAATTTGTGCAAAATATTATATTGAATAGAAAATTGAGTTTATATTAGAAAAATTAAATGAGTGGGAGAGAGGGAGAGAGAAGAGGAAAACAAAGATAATATGATTTAGTCTTTGAGGAAATTTGTCAAAATTATTATCAGAAGATATTTTGATTTAAGTTCTTAAAATTTTTTTTTTATAAAATTACCCATTATATAATGATTAGGCGTAACTCAAAGTTCGAATTTGCACAAAATATTATAGTTTATATCCAAAGGTACTAATAAATTAATAATCATCCTAAAGAATTTTTTTTTTTCAAAGATTATACTTCAGCGAACAAATGCATTTCAAATTTGCATCATGAGTGAGTCTATGGTGCTATATATGCATATCACGGGTTTGTCCGTAATACGGATCAATATTTTTAATTTTAAAATTCTAACGGTCAATTCCAACTATTCAACATGATCTTCATATGAATATGTACTTGCAGACTAAATTTTATATTTTTTAAAATTTTTTTATTATTTTTTAAGATAGGTAGAAAATCACTTGATCTGAAAATTCTGGACCATCCAAAAATAGTTATTTTCTACCTATCTTAAAAAATAGTAAAAAATTCTAAAAAACATAAAATTTGATCTGCAAGTACATATTCATATGAAAGTCATATTGAACGGTTCGGATGGACCAATATAATTTTGAAAACAAATATATCAATCCATATTACAGACCAAATCATAATATGCATAGTACCATAGACTCACTCTTGCATCATTTTATAAGTGTGACTAATTCATGCTTATTGAATTGTCTCTTGATCGCTAGCTCATGATATGTTTGTTTCGCTAGCTATATTAATTGTCGAGCCGTTCAAATAAGGACTACAAAATTATTATTCTTAGTGGTCTTAACATTCAGTACACTTGCACAATTTAATAAAAAAAAACAATAAAGAAAATATAATAGTTTTGTTTTTTCACAATATTTAATAAATACGTAATACATAAACTGACTGAAAGATATTGGAGTATATCAAACATTATACATATTGAAAGCACTGAATATTTAAATATAGGAATCTTTTCAATTTATAATTTCACAATAAAAAATTATATGTGAAAACAACAAAAATAACACTCTATTTTCATAAAACAATGAACCTTTGCTTTGACGTATAATTGTTTATTATCTTCCACATTTATAAAAACATATTCTAAGAGATGTGAGTTGAATCTTAGTTGAGAAGAATTATTCAGGCATTTGAAAAAATAGTACATTTTCACAAAGAAATTAAAGGAAAGATTATTACTATCATTTTGTTCAAACACCACCCTCAACATCTGAGACAGAGACTGTGAGAGTTCTTCTTATTATTGTTATCAAATATTACTATACACTCTTTAGTTGCTTCTTATATCGAGATTGATGTAAGCACTCAGATGTCTAGTAGTGGATGTTACGATCACTGAGTGAATGAACATATATTGTTAATGAGACGGAATTGTGAGATCATGATTGTTATACTAAATAGTAATCTGGCAGAAAGATAGATATACAAAGATAACTGCTAGAAAAAGTAGCAACATAAAATAAAAAATATAAAGATATCCAAGGATGTCATATAGGTCATTAACATGTAATAATGAAAAGACTATTTTTTGTTATTTATTATGATTTAAATGGCTTTTATTTGTTTTTAGAAGTAATCTTTTTTAAAATATTAAATAAGATAAATTGTAGAATCATTTGTTGGATTTTCATAAAAAAAAAGTGTCTTTAGTGGGACATGTAAAATTCTATTTTATCACTAAAAATTGCATAATTATTAATAAATATTTTTATCATCAAATTCATAGGAAAATTTTAATAAACACATATATTAAAGAATATCGAAACAAATCAACAACTTTAACTTGATTTGGATAATATTGTAAGGAATATAGGTTAAAAGAATTAAACTAGAATTATACTATGTTTTGTATATTATATGAGTTTTTGGGCTAGGATTTTCTTCTTCCATATTCGAGTTATTTAATCCGTTAGCTTTATATCTTTTCATTTATTGCCACTCTACCATGTTTTGGTTTCTCAGCACAATGTGATCTGTGCTGTACATTTCTGTGTTATATATAATAGGATTTACATTTTTTTTTCTGACATTTTACTTGTTAAGAATGTGATTCTCAACAAAAGTTTATCCCATAAAAATAACCAACCAAAGAATGGGTAATTTTTTTTAATAGAGCAGTTTTTACTTTCTGCAACACAAACCACAGCGTTGTATTGATTCTATAGTCTGTGCGCTGCATGAAGTCAAAACTGCTCTGTAAAACCTTTACCCCAAAGAATAGGAACAAAAGAACATAAAATGGCCTGTAAGAAAAGGAAATAGAAAAGGTTATTGATCGCTAAGAGGTAACGGATTGAGAATTTGAGAGAAAAAATGAAATTGCTGACAATTATAAATATTGTTTCCTCTGTCTTTTATTAAAAAAAAAATCAGAAAACCAAAATACAATTGTTGAATAAACAAAATTAAGCCATAACCATAAGTATTAATAGGTAAGGAAGTGTCATGAAATTGTAATTCATTTAAGCTAAAATAAATATTCTGCAAAACGAAACTTAAAAAAAAAAATCAATTTTACCTTAAAAAATTTCAGTTATTAGTAGGTTTATTGCATGCTGAATTCTGTTAACAAAAGATGGATGTTGTTATTCATGCAAATGAATAGAAAAAAGAGTTCAATTTTTTTTAAGAATTATATTATATTTTAATATTAAATACATATTTTTTTTAAATAAGGAGAGATAATTATGACGTATAAATCATCAGATAAAGATAAATAAAGATATAAAAACAAAATGGATGGATGAGAAGATAGAATGAATGACGTATAAGTCATTTAATAAAAATAAATAAGGATATAAAAACAAATCCAACAGATGAGAAGTGAGTGAATGACATGACATAGTTACAAAAAAACCCAAAAACTTAAACTTCTTCATGTAATATAATTTTTTTTTTTATTTGTGTGTGTCCTAATATAGCACACACAAAATTAGTGGGCTGAGCTGTGTTTGAATTTTCACACTTGTCATATTAAATAGTATGAAATACACAACTTTCTTTCTTCAACCTTTATTTATCAACTGCATTACTAACTTGAGCAACACTTTAATTAAAGCTAACGTGGATATATTCACACCAAACACTACTAATTGATTTCAAATCTCTCAAAAATTGAAGATATTTTTTCGGAGTCTGACAACTATGACATCGGTGTTATTTCAGCCGTAATAATATTAACTTCAAAATTTATCAAATAGACTTCAAATAATGAATTCAAACTGTTCAAATCGATCTATCTTATGAGTGATATATTTACATGCAAAATTTATAAATTTTGGAATTCATTTCGTATGAAGTCAAATGGTAAAAAGAAGATTTATAAGTTAAATTTAATGCATTTAATTTTCATTATTTTTTTGCCCTTTGACTTCATACGAAATGAATTCAAAAATTTGTAAATTTTGCACGTAATTACATCACTCGTTAAGTAGATCAGTTTTAACAGTTTGGATTAAGATGCTTTTTATAGAGTCTAGTTACTATGATATATGTGTTATTTCAGTCGTAGTACTTCAAAATTTATCAAATATATATTAAATAATAAATTCAAACTTTCAAACTAATTTACCTTTTACATGCAAAATTTATAAATTTTCAAATTTATTTTGTATGAAGTCATAGTAGTCAAGACTTCTTTTTATGACATGTTTTGATGTTGTGCCTGAACTGCATTTGATCCATTAAACCTTTTTCCTTCTGTGGAGTTTGAAATACACACACACACCCAAAGTCACTTTCTGTACTTTATAGCACATTACACATATGGTTAAATAATTTAATATCTAAAGCATTTGTTGAACAACTTGAAAATCAAGTCCTTGTCTCTTTCATCTATTCCAATTTTAGTTCCTCTCCAAATGCATACATGGTCCACCTCTATTCCACAAATGTCTCTTTCCTATGTAATTATTTCACAATTACTTGAAAAATACACAAATTAGACCCAAAAATACTTTTATTATCTTATTATTTCCAAGAGGTTCTTGTTACAAAACTACATAAACCCAACAAAATAAAAATGAAGATTAATATGAGAAAGAAAGAAAGGAAAAAAAAAAATACAACACCACCAAAAGACCAGATCAAATCCTAACTTGCTCTCTATCCACAAAACTTGAACCATAACATTAATTGCTACACATTTTCATAAATGCAACCTTAAACCAAACACTTTATCAACTCAACAATATATGCATTTGCATAGCATATCACATGACATTATTATAGGGACTTGAATTTAAACTCACATAACAATCTCAGGTTTCAAAATGCTAGATTTGATCTCCTTATGAGGCAGCACCACGCCTCCATTACTATAAACCTCATCTCCAACATGCACGTCTTCCCCTAAAATTGTCATATTTTCAATGCGGGCCCACTGACCCACTGTCGAATGCCACCCGATAATACTACTGGTAATACAAGCATGCTTTTTAATCCTTACACCCCTCATTACAGTGCACCTAGCAAGTCTCACTCCGGGTTCAACCACACAACCGGGTCCCACAGCCACATCCGGCCCGATAAGGCATCCTTCTCCGATAACCGCACTCTCATGCACCAACACATTACCGACTATATGCACCCCCTTGGCAAGTTTAGATGGTGAATTTTTTCTAAGTGAGTCTAGGTAAAGTCTAAGACCGGTGATGTAGTCTCTTGGTTGACCTATATCCATCCAAAAACCGGGAAGAACCATTGCGAACAATTTCTGATCGGTTGCGATTTTGGGGAAGATCTCTTTTTCAATTGAGGTGGGTTTGAGTTCGATTCGGTCTAAAACAGAGGGGTTTATGAGGTAAATTCCAGCGTTAATTTTGTTTCCGACGAATATTTTCGGTTTCTCTACAAAACGCTCAACTTTTCCGGTTTCTTCTTCCATAACCACCACACCATATTTCGATGGTTCATCAACCTATTAAATGAAATTTTGAGGTTTTTAATTGATTGTTTAAATTGAAATAGTAATACTAATAATCAACCAATTCCTATACTTCATAAAACAGGGTGGAATTCATGTATACCCCTCAAAAACATGAAAATTACGTATTTCCTCCTCTAAAGTTCATAATATCATATTTACCGTTCTTAATTTCAAAAACTCACAAATTTACCTATTTTATTATTTTTTCTATTAAAACTCATTTTAAATTTAAAAAGTACCCATTTTACCCTTTGTTAAGATAAATAAAAAATATGTAGCACGTTTCAAAAAATGTCAGTCTCCTAATTAATCGGTTTCCGAGGGCAAATGGGTCATTTCTCTACTTCTGACATTTACACAAGCAAGGTGGTTGGGAATTCTAACCTGAAACACCTACTAAAAACAAAAATACAAAGCTTCTTGCATTTAGGGTTTTGGTCACTTTAATTTCTTTAAAAATCAACACCTACTTGAAACACTTCTCTGGTAGGGAGAAATAGGCGGTTAAAATGTTTACCTTGGTTACCATAATTGTGGCCTCACCGCCATGGGACTTGTGAAATTGTATCAATTGGGAAAACGGATATTCACTTATGACATCGCTGTTTAGCACAAAAAATGGTTCGCCCGACCCGTCTACAAGCACGTCTCTGGCAAGAGCGAGGGGCCCAGCGGTCCCTAGTGGCTCAGTCTCTTGTGAGCATGTTATTTTAATACCCAATTGATGTTCAAAATCCTTCAAGAAATTGAGCATCACCTAAAAATCAAATCACAAAATAATTTATTGGTCCATTTACTATAAAAGATTTCATTCATTGCATCTGGTAAGAGGAAAAATATTTTTTTTACTAACCTCAGGTCGGTAATTTATTGCCAGAACGACCTCCGTCACCCCTACATTTTTCAATGCTTCGATCTGAAAAAAAAAAATTAATGTAAGCAAGTTATACAAATTTTGAAAAAGAAAAATTGTTTGCAAAAGAAGGAAGTACCTGGTGCAAAATCATGGGTTTATTTGCAAAATCGACAAGCGGCTTAGGCATGCTAAGTGTGAGAGGCCTAAGGCGAGTACCGAATCCACCAACAAGGATTAAAGCCTTCATTGTTTATTAATTTATTCCTAATTTCACCTTCCTCTGATAATCCTATTTGATTCAATTACAATATCACAGGTCAGAGTTTATATATATATATGAGTGAATAATACTGAATTTGAACTCAATTTGAGGAGAAAGCAAAGGTAAAGGCATAATTTAAGGTGAAGAAAAAGGTAAAGGCATGATATGTATGAGTGTAAATTGAGAAAGAGATAACGATTAAATTGAAGTTGCTTGCTGAAGAAGCAAGAAATTACCGTTACAAAAACAATACCAGTACTGGTCACTGGTCAACTCATGAGAAAGAAAGCGTGTATCTTTTTCTGTGATAAGTGCAGTACAGTGTAACACTACAAGTAAGGCTACACCAGAATCGCCACAATAGAACAAGATCTAAAAAGGGCACCTGCGATTGATTGCTGGAGAAATCAAATTCAAAGTCTGGATCTTTACGATACTAATACATCATCGTAAAAAGGAGAAAATTGACGAAAGGGTCTAAGAAACGAAACCATATTCAAATTACCCTGAGAAATTAACACTGTGATTCGTGAAGAGAGAGAGAGAGAGAGAGAGGAAGTGTTGTACCTTGTTTCTTCTCTCTAAGGCGCCAGAGAGAGCGAGAGATCGAGGCATGAAGAGATTTTCGCTTTTATAAATTTTATACGGTGGGAGATTGGAATTCTGACTCTAAAGTAACTGAAATATTGATTTTTGATCCAGACCGTCTGATTTGATCAAGCACGAATATTAAAGGGGAACCGTTCATTCTACATCGGACCGGATCGGCCCAGATATTGGTTGGACGGTTCGATCTAAACTTAAAGTTTGAGTTACTTTAGGGGATCTGGACCCGTGAAATTGAGAGAGAAAAAAAGAGGACGTCATGGCGGAGACCAAATATTGCTTCTAGATCATCCAGTGATTTATCTAGCGCGAATCTTAAGCACATATCGGACGTCTCACAAGGTTATAGCAACAAAGGTTTTTTTTTTTTAATAATAAGTTAATAACTCCATTAGTCTAATAGAGTAATTGCAGACAAATGGGAGAAATGATTTATTTGTCCTTGAAAACTGACATTTTTCTTAGAGTGAGAGGCTAGCTATGGAACTATGCATAGCACAGATTGGTTCGTACTACAGATTAATATGTTCGTTTTCAAAATTCTAACGGTTGATTCGAACCGTTCAACATGATCTCCATATGAATATGTACTTGTAAACTAAATTTACATTTTTTTTATAATTTTTTTACTATTCTTTTAAATGAATAGAAAATCATTATTTTTGGATAGTTCAGAATTTTCAAATCAAGAGATTTTTACCAATCTAAAAAATAGTAAAAAAAATTCTACGAAAATGTAAATTAATTTACAACTACATATTCATATAAAGATCATGTTGAACGGTTCGGATCGACCGTTATGACTTTCAAATTAAAGATTTGAGTCAATAGTGCAGGCCAATATACGATATGCATAGTACCATAGTCTCACTCTTTTTCTTAAACATGCTACAAAATTTTTTCTTGATAAAGTGTAAAATGTGTACTTTACAAAATTAAAATGAGTTTTAAAAGAAAATATAATATAATAGGTATATATGTGAGTTTTTTAAAATTAGAAGGGTAAATATGATAGTATGAAATTTAGAGGGGAAAATACGTAATTTCAATTTTTTTGAGGGGTATACATGAAATCCCCCCTAATTTAAATTATAGAGATTAAAAGTAAAGGTTTCTTTTGAATAATAACTCTATTAGTCTATTAGAGTATCTTCACGTAATCACGTTACTTAACAAGTAATTGTAGATGTTGACATGATAATTATAATTTTAATTACATGAATTTAGGGCAATTACTAAACTGCGTACTATATATAATATATAACAAAGTAAAAGGAATTTAATTTGTGACGTGATAATTATTTTTTTATGGTTAAGAGAAAAAGATAAATTGCCTCAAATGCTTCACATTTCAAAATAAAAGGCGAACGGATATATATATTCAACCTGTTATTTTAAATAATTTTATTTATGGATACGATCAAAATATACATATTTTTTCGAATTCGTATCCTACTTAGGGTACCGCACAAGAGAATCTTTTAGAATGATTCCTTAATTAGTGGATCCGAACAGTTCTTTGAACTTTGCACGAATATGAAAGCACAACTAATTTCTTTAATTAATTATAATTATTCAATATCTGACATCTTGATTAGCTAATTTAAGATAATTAAAGTCTAAATCTCTGTCATGAAAACGTAAAACTAAATTAAAATAAAGTGCAAATGGTTCAAAATCTTAGGTGGCAATTGACTTGTTTAGACCAATAGGCTCACATTGAAGTAAGTATAAGAAATATAAAAAAATAAAAATAAACAAATGAATAGACGCAAATTGAGGACAGAATTTTTTTTTCTATAGAAACTAATAAAAAATAAGAGAGAAATAGAAAAAGTACATTAGATTTTTAGTTGGTAGGAATTGATTCTAATAATTCAAAAGTTTGAATCGGTAGTAATACTACTTAGAGTGGAAAAAATAGCACGGCGGAGCCGGCTCCGTCACGGAACGGCACGGCACGCATGTCAGTTACGTGCCGTGACTCGCGTGTCCCGTGCCGTGACTACTCGCGTGGCGTGACCAATTGTTGGCAAAGAAGACACGGCACGACACGACATGGAAATTGCCTTAGTCACGGCACGACACGGCACGGAACACGGCACGGTAGACACGGAAGATACGCCAGTCACGGGAGGCACGGCACGGCACGGTAGTCACAGCACTTAAATTTTTTTGAATTATTTTTTCAAACAATAATTCTAAATTCTGGACAAAAAAATATGTTTTTAGCATCAATATTTTCTTTCAACATTAATTCTTCATTTTAAATTTTAAAGAATCGTTTCATATTTTTTTTTAAAACGTTAAATGCGATCAAACGTGACTAACGTAACCGGTCACGGCACTTTTGGTCACGACACGTTTGGTCACGGCACGACTTAGTCACGGCACGCTAGTCACGGCGTGACTCGCGTGCCGTGACCATTCGCGTGCCGTGACTACCCCTCGTATTTTTTGTCATGGCACGTGAAAAATTAAATTGGTCACGGCACGGCACGTGACCAAAGTCACGGCGTGTTAGTCACGGCATAGCACGGCACGGCACGTTTTTCCCACTCTAATACTACCTATCCAAACCAGCTTTATTTTTATTTTTTCTAGTAAAATATTAAAATATTTTAAGAAAATAGATAAAGTATTTTAAAATTTAGATATAATAGAAAAATTCCATCTATTTTTTTTTTCTTTTTATATTTTAATAGAGATATAATAGAAGAATTTCATCCATCTATGCATCAGATAAAAAAAAATTGAGTTAGGATCAATAGGAATTCTACCGATCGAAACTTTTGAATTATTAGAATCGGTAGAATTCCTACTGATTTTTCTACTAATTAAAAATCTGATATACTCTTTCTATTTTGCTCTCTTCTATTTTATTAATTTCTATAGAAAAAATTCTGAATTGAAAGTAAGAATATTGAATTTTTTATAACGTAAGAATTCTGAATTCTGAATCCAATATTTTATTAATTTCTATAGAAAAAATTCTGAATTCTATATAACGTAAGAATTTTTTATTTTATTAAAAAAGTAACAATTTTTATAATGATAAGAAAGATGGTGGAAAATTTTGGATGAAAAGGAAGAAACCATGCGGCTGAAGCAATCAAATGTATGGTTCCTTTCATGCCATGTATAAAAATACAATGACATACACTTCACAATTAGCACAAGGGACAAAATGCATAGCAATGTTTCAGCCTTGTTCAAACAAAAAAATATTTAACATTCAACAAGGCACAAATTAATTAAGAGGTGGCGTAGCAGAGTTAGAGGTGCTATTTTGAATCTGATTAATTTAGATATAGGATATGGTTTTAAAAATATAACCGATTTGGTATGGTTACAAAAATAATACTTTAATATATGATTTAGAACTGATATTGTAATGAATATGATATGGGTTTGATTTACTTATTCGATCCAATATCTGTATAAATATCCGGTACAATCGATTAGATACGGTTACAAAAATAATACTTTAATATCTGATTTGGAACTGATATTGTAATGAATATGATATGAGTTCGATTTAATTATTCGTTCAATCCAATATATGTATAAATACACGGTACAATGTTAATACAATTTTTTATGATTAAATAATATAAAAAACATAGATTAATAATTATGAAAAGACAACAATCTGTAGCATTTTTTAAGAAACAAATCATAATATCACACCATACATTAATAATTAATTCTTTCATTGGTTGTAAACCAAATTCACGCACTGACCTTCTTTCTCTATTTTTCTTTTTGCAGAAAGGCCCGTATGCTGATTTATTCTAAAAAAAACAACACTCAATTGCTGCAGCTGATTACATTGCGTATGTAAATATTATATTTCTACGATATATATATATATAGATAGAGTATGGCTAATGTGCTTCCTCTAGAACTTCGGCCTCGTGCTTCCGGGGGCATATCTTAGTGTTTGATGTTCAAACAACAAATTCAAACCGTTAGATGTTCAATCTATATTAAAATGTGCTTGGAGATCAAATTTTACATTTTTTTGAATTTTTTTACTATTTATTAAGCCACTTTGAAAATTCCAGATCCGGGTGAACAGTAAAAATAGTCTGGACAATATGATCTGGAATTTTCAAAGTGACTTAATAAATAGTAAAAAAATTCCAAAAAATGTAAAATTTGGTCTCCAAGCACATTTTAATATAGATTGAACATCTAACGGTTTGAATTTGTTGTTTGAACATCAAACACTAAGATATGCCCCCGGAAGCACGAGGCCGAAGTTCTAGAAGAAGCACATTAGCCATACTCTATATATATATATATATATATATATATATAGAGAGAGAGAGAGAGAGAGAGAGAGAGAGAGAGGGGCTAATATACAAACGTTTGTTCCTGGACTCAGGAACAAACGGTTCGGTTCTCTAATTTACAAAGTCCAAATAGTCGATCCAAACCGTTAAATATTCAATCTATATTAAAATGTGCTTGGAGACCAAATTTTATATTTTTTGGATTTTTTTTACTATTTATTAAGATGGTTTGAAAACTGCTGTTTTTATTAAATTTCTGTAGCATTGAAAACAACGGTTTTCAAACCAGCTTAATAAATAGTAAAAATTCCAAAAAATGTTAAATTCTCTCTCTCTATATATATAGAGTATGGCTAATGTGCTTCCTCTAGAACTTCGGTCTCGTGCTTCCGGGGGCATATCTTAGTGTTTGATGTTCAAACAACAAATTCAAACCGTTAGATGTTCAATCTATATTAAAATGTACTTGGAGACCAAATTTTACATTTTTTGGAATTTTTTACTATTTATTAAGCCACTTTGAAAATTCCAGATCCGGGTGAACAGTAAAAACAGTCTGGACCATATGATCTGAAATTTTCAAAGTGGCTTAATAAATAGTAAAAAAATTCCAAAAAATGTAAAATTTGGTCTCCAAGTACATTTTAATATAGATTGAACATCTAACGGTTTGAATTTGTTGTTTGAACATCAAACACTAAGATATGCCCCCGGAAGCACGAGGCCGAAGTTCTAGAGGAAGCACATTAGCCACACTATATATATATATATATATATATATATAGAGTGAGGCTACGGTACTATGCATAGCACGGTTTGGTCCGTGCTATGGCTCAATATTTGAGTTTTCAAAATCCTAACGGTCGATCCGAACCGTTCAACATGATTATAAAATGAATATGTACTTGCAAACCAAATTTTACATTTTTTCGAATTTTTTTACTATTTTTTTAGATAGGTAGAAAATCACTTGATCTGAAAATTCTGGACCATCCAAAAACAGTGATTTTCTACCTATCTAAAAATATAGTAAAAAAATTCAAAAAATGTAAAATTTGGTTTGCAAGTACATATTTATTTTATAATCATGTTGAACGGTTCGGATCGACTGTTAGGATTTTGAAAACTCAAATATTGAGCCGTAGCACGGCTCAATCCGTGCTATGCATAGCACCATAGCCTCACTCATATATATATACATATAGAGAAGGGCTAATATACAAACGTTTGTTCCTGGACTCAGGAACAAACAGTTCGGTTCTCTGATTTTCAAAGTCCAAACAGTCGATCCAAACTGTTAGATATTCAATCTATATTAAAATGTACTTGGAGACCAAATTTTACATTTTTTAGAATTTTTTTACTATTTATTAAGCTGGTTTGAAAACCGGTGATTTTATTAAACTTATGCACCATTGAAAAACAACGGTTTTCAAACCAGCTTAATAAATAGTAAAAAAATTCTAAAAAATGTAAAATTTGGTCTCCAAGCACATTTTAATATAGATTGAATATCTAACGGTTTGGATCGACTGTTTGGACTTTGAAAATCAGAGAACCGAACTGTTTGTTCCTGAGTCCAGGAACAAACGTTTGTATATTAGCCATTCTCTATACATATATACATATACATTACATATACATATACATATATGTATATATATATGTATATGCCTTTCAGGCGCTTCATTCAGAGGATTATTGGATTCATTGCTCTCTTTGTTGATAGTTTACTTCATTCAGAGATCATTGGATTCAAATGCTTATGAGTTATGACATGTACCTGCTCCGGATCCGAATCCGCTCCAGATCCTAATCGGACCTATCTATCCGGAACCGAAATACTGAACCCAAAATATCTACTATAAATTCGGACCCGAACACTTTTAGAGTACGAGTCCAAATATAATAGTATCCGAACCCTACCTGACCCGATAGTACCTCCAAGCAGATCTAGTCACATATTTTTTTTTTTTTGAAAAAAAGGCTATAGGCCCGTTTCATATATGAAACTGTTAAGTTACAGCCAGAAGTTTTAGTAAATCATTCCATCGTACCAGATGGTACCCATACTATCATGCTAAAGCAACAAAAAAAAACTATCATTGCTTGGAGCAAGATCAAAAGATATGTGCACACAGGCACCCAAAAAACAGCAACACAAAAGATATAACAAAGATCAAAGGTTCCAAAACAACTAATATAAGTAATGCACACACTCCATATAAAGGAGGTGGCAAAAAAAGGCAGCAGGTCTTCACTCCTCATGAGCAGCATTGCCAGAAACCCTCTCCAGCGACTCCTGTGGCCGCCAAGCCTGAGTGACTTCCTGTACTGCAACACTGCTGTCCCCTTGCTCGCCAAGCACCCAATCCACCATCAGCGCATCGTCAGGATCGACGACTTGGAGTGGAATCACATCTAAATCTGCAGGCAGCCAATGTTGCGTAGCATCCCGGACCTCTGGAGGCATTGTACCTGACCAATAGGAAACAAGAGAAACAATTTGTAAGATTATATTGCACGAAGAGTAAATAATCGAAGTGTTAAAACACAAATCGTTGCGATGTTTCCATATGCTCCAAATGACAGCACAGACCACAATTAAGAAAGCAGTTTTGAAATTTTTAGGCAATGTTAAAGCGTATTGGACGACATGTTCAATTGAGTGCCACTGTTGGTAGATAGGTTGACACGCCCCCATCCAACACCAAATATGTTGAGCATAATGACATAGAAAAAATAAGTGGTTAGAGTCTTCGATATTTTGGCAGAATTGACAGTGAAGAATCTAGTCACATATAGAGTTGGAGACACTTGCTCCTCGTCTAAATAAATAAATAAATAAAATGAATGTCTTATTTCTATGCTTTTTAGCTCATAGAGGAATAGATGAGGATCCAAAATATAAAAAATAGGAGTTTGATTGTAAAAGTTCAAACTCAATTCCACTTTTTCTAATTCCTCAATTCCACTCACTTCTTTTCTTATTTGACGAAAATAAAATATCTTTTTCACTCTATTCCTCTATTCCATTCTTGTCCAACAGACCCGTAAAAATTTACATATGAAGGAAAGAAAAACTATATCAACGAAATCCAGACAGTAATTAGTCCCAAAAGTATGCAGAAGAATCATCATATTTGAGGCCCATATGTATATAATTTTAAAAATTACGAGGGCTAGGGAAAGATTACAAGTTACATAATGCAGCGGCTTGCTAAGCTAAGATGGGTTTTGTTTGGGCTTCAACAGGCCGTGAGGCCCAAAATCAGTTGCTTGCACAAATAAGTAAATGAAGGATCACCACCTCTGGCTCTTGCTCAGTCTCTTGGTCTGGGATCAATGGGATCTCCGCTGAAAAACCCTAAACCTTGTACCTTCCTTTTAGCGTGTGTTACTTGGCTCCGGTTGCTTCTTCATCAGTCTTTAGGTACGGAATCTCCATTTCGATTTTGAAATTCATCATCTCCATGTTGGTTATTGCATGCTCTTTTTGTTTACTGAGTTTTTCGTAAATATTTTAGCTGTTAATGGCGTATAATAATTTGTTTTCTTAGGAAGCTTAGTAAGAATTAAAATCTTTTCTTTTGTGTGCTTGTAATTTTTGCCAATTTTATTTGATGAGGAGCAAGTGAAGACGGGAGAAATATGCTCCTTGTTTTTGAATTACAAAATGGGATGATAACTTGGTCTAATTGGGAAGCTCTCTCATGCTTTCTGTTTTTCTTTTTATTGTTTAGTTTAAAAGGGATGATGATGATTTAGTCCCAGCGGTAATTTATCAGAGGCTTTTCTTTTGCTCTGTCCTTTAGGTTCAAAATAGAGAAAGTGCCTTTTGTTTGCTCAAAGTTGTGAATTTCGATTTTAGAGGAATTATTATTATTTGATTAATTGGACCTTGAATTGAATCTTTGAACTTTCTGAAAAGAAAAATAATTTTATAGAAATCTTTTATGAAATGTTGGTCTACTTTTGTTTTTTTAAACAATAAACATGCATTGTATTTGTTTTGTGGTGAAGACCCGGTGATGGTATTATAAATATAGGAACAGAGATCTGAAAAAGAATGTTCTCTGTTGAAGCCCGATAAAATGTACTACAAGAATTTTGGTCAAGGGATTGGTTGGCAACCCTTATGCTTGCACTAAATTATGAAGTTGTGATCAGTATAAACGACCGAAATTTTTTTAGTTAATATATTAAAATTCTGACCTTACCATGGCTTTTGTGGAAATTCAAAAAGTACCATAAGCTCACTCAATATATTTGTACTTCGTTAATGGAGATATTGATCCATAAGCACGGACTGTTCTGCGCTTTGCAAAGTACCATAGCCTCACTCTTTATATTAATTTCTCTCTTGTTTATTACCAAATGAGCCCAAGGTGTGCTCTTGAGTTTGGGTAAAGGAGGTGAATGTCTCTCTCTCTTTGTGCAAATGTATACATGCATACATAGAGTAGAACTAGGGTGTTCTTAAGTTCATCACGCCCTTTTGTGAACTCAACTCTAAAACCTATCGGATTGGCTTTAACCGACGAATCCGAACCGTTGAAACCCATCTACCTTATGAGTGATGCGTCTACATGCGAAAATTTTAAATTTGGGGAATTTCATGTACCATAGCCTCACTCCTTATATAAATTTGGGGGAATTCCATGTATACCCCTCAAAAACTTCTAAATTACGTATTTTCCCCTCTAAAATTCATAATATCATACATCAAATTGTCAGTCTTCTGATTGCTTGGTTTTCGAGGGCAAATGTGTCATTTCTCTACTTCTGACACTTACATATGCATATATCCAAATGTCACTGTGTTGGAGTCCACATCAGCTGCCACAGAAGTGATAACAGTTTGCTGCCACAGCTGCAAAGTGAACCATGTACATATTTATATGGGCCCCAGAGAACAGCATGTTTAAATAAAATTATGAAGTTTGCTGAGGGTCTTCACAACACTTAGTATATGCTTCTTGGTTTTATTGAATCCCTTACCTTTTGCTTGATATTGTTTCTTATTTTAAATGATTGTTTCAGTTCTTTTCGAGCTGTGACGAATTTCTTTATCCCTTTTTAGATAACTTTTGTATTGGTCTATTGTATCAGCACAAGATTTTCTTAATTACTGCTTGCTACATTGATTTCTAGGATGCCAATGGTACATTATAATGCATGCATATTAGAAAGCATTTTGGTGATTTCTCTATGTTGTCACATCCACTAGCTATAATTTTGCTTTTGCTGTTCACTTCTGTTGTAATCCTTTAATTTTTAATTTTGCTTTTACTGCTCACTGTTACCTTCCATTTTTGCATTGTTGTTTGGGTTAATGGTTTTCTGTTTTTTATATTTTATATGCTCATTTTTATTTCTAAATCACTGTCTTTGCTGGTAAATTTGTCAATGGCTGTTTTTTTGTCTTAAAATTTTTAGTTAATTACCCTTTTAATTCAATTTAATAAAATCTTGTTAAAATTTTCTTGTACATTTTTTTTTTTTTTTTTTTTACTGTTGCAAAGGCCTAATGATGATGCAAGTATAAGAATGGAGATCTGAGAAACTGTCCTCTGTTGGAGCCCGATAGAAATGTACATATGGTTTGTCACATGCCAAAAGTTTGCTGATCGGGACTTTATGACAGATCTGGAATACTGATGAGAACAGAGTAGGTCCGATGCCCCTACTTTTAGGTTCAACGAGCATGATGACCGTCTGATCTAATTTAAGATTTGTGCGCACGAAAATTTAAACAGACACGCACAAATCTTAAAGCAAATCGATGGTGATTAAACCCATCGAACCAGTGTAGGTCCGATGCCCATTGGACCTACTCTCAAGTAAATACTGATCTACCACATCTCTCTCTCTTTTGAAACTTCGCAGAGGCTGCGAAGTTGTGATTTGGAATACTGATTTTAGGAATTTTTTCCTAGTCAACTGTGCTACCTAAATTCAGATCCTTCCCCGGTACCGTAATAGGGAATCTTTTACAATTACTTGATCTGGACCGTTCTTTTTAACTTGGCACGAATCTCAAAGCGGCTGAGAGTTAATCTCAAACCGTAAAGTGAAGGAAATCTTTTACAGTAATGGAGAGGATACTTGTCCGTGCTACCTCCCATCTCCTCTCTCTCTCTCTCTGTATGTGGTGTCAATGTATCTTTACTAGTGAAAGCCATTTACATTTATATTTGGGCTCCAGAGGACAGCAAGTTGAAACATGATTAATTTACTGAGGGTCCTGATAACAGTATGTTTCTTATTTCTTATCCTTTTTATGCTTTTTGTGTTGGATTGTGTTGTTGAAGATCACCTTCAAAGATGACTGCTCTTATGGACATCAATTAATTTGTTTTATCTTGAATTTTTTTACTGAAGAGTCTTAAAACTTTAGCTAATAAACCAATTTCGGTGACAGGCGGGTCTGAAAACTTTAGCTAATAAACTAATGGAAAAATTAATATTCTAAAACAATTGTGAAGTAGGATTGCTTGACAGTGACAGAGGTGAATGAGGAGTGCTTTAGTTTTTGGGATTTCATAGGAATTAATAGTTAATGTAATTTTGAGTTTATATGGTAATTAATAGTTAATGTAATTTTCTTTATTCTTAACTCGAGTTCAAATTTACCAAGTAGGGGTACGTAGACGGGTAGGTGCTCTCTCAAATAATAAATAAACAATTATTGATAGACTTTAAAATCCTACATACTATTATTTATTTTTATCCAGAATCTATTTTTGTAACTTATAATTTCTTTTTCTAGCATTATTAATTATTTATTAAGTAATAGTATAATTTTATTATAAAATATTGCATGATAAAATGTCATTTAATGCAAACAACTAAGCATTACAAATTTAGGCGTATAGTAAAAGATATTATCTTTTATGTATGCAAATTTCTATTCTGGAATTCATAGCTCTTTTATCTGACCATATATAGCACGAGTTTATTTAAACACTCAACTTAATTTCGATTATGAAATTTAAATAACAATTTTTACAACTTAATTTCAATTTCACAAATAGTTTTGTACAAAATTAGAATTCTCTTCAACGTTTTTCTTTGTCATTTTTGGCTTCCCAACGGAAATTTCCTCCTCCCAAGCATCTCTCATGTTAGTTTGTGAATAGAGAGAGAAGACAAAAAAGAATCAAAATCCATATTTCATGGAAACCACCACATTACATTGCAGTTAGTTTTTGTTCCATATACTATTCTCAAATTTCTAATATATTTAAAAAGACCCTTTTTTCTCTCTTTTATTTATCACTGATTTGTAATAAGAACATATCATCATGCCTGCATCTCACACCTCCGCCCTCATCACTGCTCAGAGCCATCTGATAAATATACCTCGTCTCAAATTCCAGTGGTGAATAAGTTATATATCTTGGATAAGTAATCTTGTGCATGAATGCACTTTATATAGGGATAAATTATATTCAAACAAATAATAATATTATATTTTATTACCTCTAATATTATCTTTGTCATACTTTTAGATGGATTGGTCGATCTTTTATTTATCAATTTCCTCCTCTATCATATATTTTAGTAAAGTTGAAACATAATAATTTGAAAAAAAAATATCATATTGTGTAGACTTGTTATTTATTACCTCTTCTAAGATCAGAAAATGAATTAGATGTATAACAAAAAAGCTACAGATAGTATCATAACATATGCTAATCATAAAATATCTATAATAATGTATAAATTATAATGAATTATGCATGACTTTTCACAAGAAACGAATGATTATTCGATAAGATTTTATTTTCATGAATTTGGCATGATAATGTTTTTCAAGTGCCACGGTGCAGCCATGAACTCCCTTTCAATGAAAAAAATTTAGAGTGAATTTTAGGTATACATTTATAAAATTTTGAAATTACATTTTCTTCAATAAAATTAATAATGTTATATAAAAAAGAGTGAGGCTAGGTATCATGTATAGCGCAAATTGGTCTATAGTATAAATCAATATCTCTATTTTTCAATTTCAAACAGTCGATCTGAATTATTTGAAATAAAAAAATTTAGACCATTCAAAAAATAATGATTTTCTATCTATCTAAAAAATAGTAAGAAAATTCTAAAAAATATAAAATTTTGCGTGCAACTATATTTTCATATGATGATCTTGTTGAACGATTCAAATCGACTATTTAGGACTTTGAAAATAAAAATATTGATCCTTAATACGGACGCATATGCGTATTTATCCTTCTAAATTTTAAGATTACATATTTCCTTCTAATGTTACAAATTACATATTTATCCTTCCAATTGAATTATGACATCCCTCACTTTTCCTTCTTTTCGCTGTCATCTAACAATTCATGTGTTTTACATAGATGATAACTTTTACCACAACTTAAAGAACCTGTCTAACCTAATAATTTCATAACCTTTAAGAAAGAAAATAATACTTTAAACTTTTCTGTTAACTTTTTTTTTTAAAATGTAGCTTGGTAATTAAAATTTGATAGCTATCTGTCACCAATTTATATATCAAAAGCACTCAATATGCATCATTACTAAGCTGTTACTAAGAATGAGAGAAATCTGTTGACATCACGATAGAACCAACCGCTAGAGACCATCACGATAGAAGAAACAAGAATATCTTCTAGTGTTTGGGTGAAGGAGGTGAATGGGGAGGAGGGGAACGGAGAGAGGAGAGAGAGAACTAGATTTACATCTCTCTTTCTTCTTCTCTTTGTGCAAATGCATACATGTATACATACACATCATATATACATGGAGAAATTGCAAAAATGGTGACATGTTCTTGGATCGGCAATAATTCAGTGAGATGCAGGAAAAGATTGATAGGTGTTTTTTTTTGCAAAATTGGGGATTTTGCTTTGGCTTGTGCAATTTTAGGTCAAATGTTGGTCCGGAAATTGTGCCCAATTTCATAGCTAACATCATTAATTAAGGGTTTTACGGAAAAAAAGGGCATGTAAATGATGCTCTCCAATTTTAGGTCAAATGATGCTCCCCAAATGTAATTGTTCATAATGTATTAATTCAAGGTCTATGCTCTAATGGTATTCTAGAGAAGGCCCTGTCAGTTTTATCTGGTATGAAAAAAGATTGGATTTGTCCCAATGTGAGAACATATTCGATCCTAATTGATGGGTTTTCAAAACCCGGGGATGTGCATGGTGCCATGAATGTTTGGCATATGATGTCTTGTAATGGTTGCAAACCTAATGTGATCACATACAAATGCATGGTGTATGCATTTTGCAAGGGAAAGATGTTTGATAAGGCGTATAATCTTATGCTGTTCGTGAAGTGCAAAGTCGGCATCCTAATGAATGTCTCTGAAAATGCATCATGTGTATGTGCAATTTCAGAGACCATTCTTTACTTTGGGATGTCGACACCGCACTTCATGAACAACATAATTGTATTCCTCAGGGTGTCGTCGGTGCCAGGTATTGCCAGGGTCGGACACCAAAATGATGTTCCGCTGTCACCTACGGTGACCTTTGTCTCCCCTGCATGCAGTCGTCATCATCAGCTGCGCTAGTCTCGGCAGCAGATAGAAGAACTTAAGAAGTACGATATATTCATGACAGAGTTATGATTAGGGTTTTGAGCTTGGTGTCCATTAGATGGTTTTTTAATTGGTAGTGAGTATAAATAGAGAGCTAGCTAGCGCAAATGAGTTGGCTTAGTTAGATGGTACTGGTGGTACCTATATATTCTTTGTAGTAGTTAGCGTTCATACTGGCCAGCATATATAATTAAATATTTACACTTCCATTCTTATATTATTTCGTATTTAAAAGCTAACTTACTGTTATTTTATTGCGTATATATAGGATCACCAACTAAAATGCATTGGGACTTAATTGACTCCCTCAAACCAAAGAAATTTAATTAGAGCAATCAATTTAGTATCTATTTATTAATTATAATGTAAAAATTTCTATCAAAAGATAAAATTTAATATTTTTCATAAAACAAATCATATTGAACGATTTGAATTAATTGTGAAAATCAATATTTATATCCGTGCATTAATTCAATGTACTTAATAAAGAGAACAGAGTAGGTCCGATGGGCATCGAACCTACTTTTAGATCTAATGAGCTCCAATAGCGTCTGATCCGCATTAAGATATGTGCGCACATAAATCAAAGCAAATGTGCACAGTTTTTAAAGCGGATCGCACGTTTCTTAATGCAGATCGGATAGTAATTGAGCCCATCGAACCAAAGTAGGTCCGATGGGCATCGGACCTACTCTGAATTCCTTAATAAAACTCTATATATATTAATCAGTGGGGTCTCAATTAATGTGATTTGAATGCTGGTTCTGATCTGATCTTGGAATTATTTGGATACGGATATAATTGTTAACAATTACTGATCAATCACGCATGCATGCGATGCTTGGGATCATTTATTGATACCGGATCGACAGCATATTTTTTTTAATCTTATAATTAATTAACAATGGATGCATGATGGATACATGGGGTTTTTTTTTATCTTATTAATTACTTTATCACATATATTTAGAATATTCAAGACAATTACGGTGATGATATAGAAGTTACATTAATTGGGGTTATCATTGTTAAAACTTAATTAAATTTGAACAACTCAAAATTATCTATTTATAATGCTTGAAAATATGAGGGCTAAAGTGAAAATTCTTATCTTTATTGTCAGTTCTGTTTTTTTCTCTTTCTTTTAGCGCTAATACATCGATTGGAATAAAAAATTCAATTAAATGACTAAGTCAAAAAAAGTAGAATTTGTAGGAGATAGCCATCTCTAATCCTTTACATTGTATTCTCTAGTGAATCATGATTAGCAAATTTTATTTCTAACAAATGGTGCTATTAACAGTACCCTTTATTCACTTCTCTTGATCAACTTTCCACTAAGTTATTTAATTAGATCTCCAATTAATACACTGCTCAGTAACAAAAACAAATCTTTTCGTGCAAAGACTTTGTTGCCATCACCTCTTCCTGCTTCTACTGCTCCTGCTGCTCCTGCTTGAGATTTTGAGGAGGTTGCAGAGACTTGGTCGAGTCGGTGGCTGGTACTTCCACATGATCTTAAACTTTTTAATTGAGCTAACAAGTCTTACCTATGCAAGTTTGATAAACGATGTTTTTTTGGTTTTCTCCAACATCTTATCAGTAAAATTTTATAGTTTAAAGATTGTATTGCATTTGGTTACTTTAGCTTTTATATGACAATTGTAAAAGCAAAAGACGCCAAAAGAGATAGTTTGAAAAATATCTGTACTATTGGAAAATAGTCAATATGTAGCTACTTGTTAGTCATATATATACATATCATTTTTCAGCTATTTATAAGATGGTGCATTTTTGTCATCATAAGTTTGATTCTTACCTAAATTATTCATATCAAAGAGATGAACCCAAGCAAATAAAAAATGACAATTTCATTTTTGAGTGGTGCTCTTTGAATGATACATCAAATCTTTGAATCACCAGAGTTCTAATTAACCTATTTAGAGTTTGAATATAATACAATTCAGTAATTAAACGAAATGTGGCATTAAATATTACTTATGTCCTTTTTATATGATATATATATATATATATATATATATATATATATAGAGTTGGGCTACGGTGCTTCGCGAAGTAAAGCGAGTGTTTTACTTCACACTCATATTTTGCGATTTCTAAGTTTAACATGTCGATCCGAACCGTTCAAATTGATCACCATATTAAATTGTGCTCGGAGACCAAATTTTACAATTTTTGGAAATTTTTTACTATTTCTTTAGAATTTTTGAAAATTGTTGTTTTTGATGGTCCAGAATTTTTTTAAAAACAGCGATTTTCAAAAATTCTAAAAAAATAGTAAACAATTTCCAAAAAATGGAAAATTTGGTCTCCAAGCACAATTTAATATGGAGATCAACTTGAACGGTTCGGATCGACGTTTTGAAGTTTCAAATTGAAGATATAGACGTGAAGTAAAACACTCGTTTTACTTCGCGAAGTACCGTAGCCGAACTCTCTCTCTCTATATATATATATTTACAGTTGCAACAAATCACACATACAAAATGGAGAAAATCTTTTCAGCGCCTTTACTTTTATAAAAAAAACATTAATTCACACAAATTTATTTACATCCAATTTTGAGCATCAACATTCTTAATAAAATAACTTATAATTTAATCGATATATTATTGGACTTTAATTTCTTCGCTTTATTTTTTGGCTCCCTAATCCCTAATTAATTCCTGCAAAACAAAGTTATAGAACGAAAGGAAAACAAATAAGTTATTTAAACAACTAAACATAAAAAAAGTGTTGTAATCTATTAACATTTTGGAAGAAAAAATGTTGACAATTGTTAATGGCAAAATAAATCTGAAATTTATTAAGATATCGGGCTTACTTAGATCTGATATCAAACATTAGCTAAATTAAAAATAATTAAAGTCTAAATGGGCAAATGGTCCAAAATCTTAGGTAACAAGTGACTAGTTTAGGGAACCGAATCTCCTGCTCCCCTGTGGGCAAGAAATTCTTGCTCCTAAAGTCACTGATACGTGGGTCCGTGGTGAGTTTTGAGGCAAAACTATATGCAATATCAAAACACACTCCAGATTCACATGTCAGTGACTTTAGGGGCAGGATTTCCTGCTCAAAGAGGCAGGTGATCTGATTCCCTAGTTTAGACAAATAGGGCCTAGGTCCACATTGAAGTAAGTAAAAGAAATAAAAAAAAATTAATAAACAAATGAATAGACGCAAATTGAGGACAAGAGTACAACGCAAATCGGGGTAAATTTTCGGTAAAATGGAAGGAACCAGTATTTGATGTGTGGCCAACCATGTGGCTGAAGCACATCCACGGTTTCTTACAAAGGATAACAGACTGTGTAACTAACTATGCAGCACTGTGACACGTTCAAGAACCACACCGAATATATAATTCCTTATCGAATTTCTAACAAATAGTGAGGTTCCTTTATATGCCATGAAAAAAAAATACAATAACATATACATCAGAATCACATACATGCATGGACAAAATGAATTCACATCACCTCAGGTTACCTGACTCAAGCAAATTATGATCGGCCGGTTCTTTTAACATGACACAAATCTCAAAACAAGCCCCCTACAGTCTCCATAGACACCGGATTGAGTTTGACCCAGATAGGATTAATCTGGGCCGTCCGTTTCAATTTGCTTGAGTCAAGTACCTGGGAGGATACGGATCCGGACAAAATGCCTAGCAATGTTTCATCATTGTCTAAAAAAAAAAAAATATTTGATATTCAACAAGGCACTAATTAATTTAGCGATGTAGTGCTTCAGGTATCATAAGTTTATACAAGAATCTACATTTACAATTTACAAAAAAAAAAACTCTATAAAATATGACTGCGTCAATTTTCAAAAATACAAAAAGTGATGGAGTCAATTTTTAAAATAGAAAATTAAGTTCGGTCTGGATGATTTTTGTAAAAAAAAAAACACAATCAATTCTTTTTTTTTTTTTTTTATAATGATGGTTTATAAAGAAAAATTTATATTAGAGAACCATATTCATATAATTTAATAAATTATGAGGGCTGGGTTTTGTTTGGGCTTAAACAGGCCGTGGAGCCCAAAATCAGTTGCTTGCACAAATAAGTAAAATGCAGTGACAGACTCTTAAATTATGATTTTTCAAAAATACCAAGCATGTGAGGACAATCTTATGATTTTTCATGTTCAAAGGAAAATGCAGTGACAGACTCTTAAACTTACACAAGACATGTTTGGTATTTTTGGAGACCATTAAACTTACTCTTAAACTTGCTCCACAATTGGTCACGGAACGGAACGGAAATGAAAGGAAAGGAAAGGAAAGAAAGACGTGGAGTAGTACAGTTCATCTATGCTACACCCCGAATCGATCGGGGGTAAATAAAATCGTTAACTATATACATACAACTCATCTCCGCTCCCCTTCGCTCCCCATCAAAATTTCCGGTTTTGGAACAGATAATCCATTTCGGTCAAGTGCGGTCACCCTCATGCTCCCCTCCCCTTCCCTCTCTTTTCTTCAATGATCATGTCTAATTCTTAGAGAATGTTCTCACAGTAGGCACCTTTGAGAATGTGTGTCACGTTAGTCCCTCAGCAACGAAAATATGACTATACTACGAGTACTATGCAGTTTCAAACAATTGAATGATCAAATTATATAATGTAAATAATGTCAGACGTACATTTTCTAAAATGTTAGAATAGTATATATGATAAATATATGTACTTTCAGAAAAAAAAATTAATATATGTCAAAATTATTAAATTAGTCATCCTTCAAAACTTCGTAAATTTTAATTCTGAAAGGATGTTTGATTTTATTTTAATAATGTTTGGTGCAGCTTCCTCACATAAGATCCAGTCATGTTTGCCACTTTTTTAATCATTTTCCAAAAAAAATTAATACAAGCGAATAACAAATTAATTTAAACCCTAAATATTGAAGGATGCATGTGGATGAGGTGTAATAATGACCTGCGTACAGCCACAATTAATGTTTCAATCATGCAACAACTTGATTGTAAAATTTCAAAGTCTTTTTTTATTTGAGGGTAAGTTGGCAAGTTGCTATCTTACGGTTTTTCATTGATTAAAAAAAGTATTTACACCGGCACTAAAAGGCCGTAATAGCAAAACACAAAACTCTAAAAAAGTAGAAAATGAAAACTATATATTTACAAAGGAGCTCCACTCCCTAACAATATGCCAGCCACTGATGTATATCTCTCACTCTCTCCCAAAAATTCAAAGTCAACTATCAATCCCTCTTCCCGAAAAATAAAGTTCTTTAAAAATCATGTCAACATTCAATCGTGACCCGAAATGAGAATGTATTAATTCCCATAATCCCTTATGAAGCAAATAAGAGATTATTTTGATGCCATATGGCCGTCCACAACTATGGCAATTAATTCAAAGTTTTTGTTTTGAACTTCATTACTGTTCTGAGCACTAATTTATTTTTATATATATAGTTTTATCGAGTTAGTTTACTGTACAAATACGTATATTTCGATCAAAATATAAAGAGTCCAAATTATGCTCATATTTGAATAGTCGATTCAAATTATTTAATATGATCTTCATATAAAATGTATGCAGAGACCAAAATATATTCTAGACCATTAAAACGTAGTGGATTTTTATCTATCTAAAGAAAACATTAAAAAAATTCATGAATATTTTTTTGCCAGAAGTTGGAAAGAGGCCCATAGGTCACAAAGTTCTTTAAATATTTTATTTTATTCTTTCAGAAATAAATAAGGATCAGACTCTTATTTTATATTTTATAAAATTAAAAGATATTAAATTTTTTACTTAAATTATGTCAACTGATTATTGTATTTCTTTTTTCAATTTAAATACATGAAATGTCATTGAGTGTCATTGTCTAATGAAAAAGCGTGCATATAAGTATTATTTTGCTCTGTCAAAATAAATGATTATTTGTCAGAGAACTTGTATGTGAAGTTGTGAACTGACTTTTGTGCTTTTCCATATAAGTAGAATATATATTTTTTTAACCTAATTAGAATTTGACTAATTTGTCGGTTTTAAAATTGGAAATTTATGTTCTGTTAAATCATTTTTTAGGGATAGTTTATTTTTCGTCCGATATAATTTCACATTTTTGTCTTATTAGAATAGCATTGCGCATGTGAGGTTATTAGTTGGCATTGCACATGTGAGGTTAAATTATTTTTTAGGGACAGTTTCTTTTTCGTCCGATATAATTTCACATTTATTTATTTCTTGTGGGTACGTTTGGATGAGAGTTAGAATAGCTAGAACAGTGAAATTTTAAAATAGTAAATGAGAATAGAGAAAAAATAGTGATTTTCAGATTAGTGTGAAAATGCTGCTATTCGGATTAGTAAAAATGTTTTTTGGATTGTATATGTGGAATAGTGAATAACTGTAATCAATAAAAAATAGTGTTAACAAGGTGTTAATTAAGATGAAAGATAAGCAAGTGGGATCTCAAATGAATTGTCACAACATGGAGATAGCGGAAAGTGGTATCAAATTTGTCATTTCGGGATTGTGTTGGATGATATCTAAAAAAAAATATTTTTTCTCTCATTTCACATTTCCGAATAGTAGCTATTCCAACATTTACAAGGAATAGAGAATAACAACTATTCTTGCTATTCTAAATAGCAAAAATATTGTTTGGATGCACATTGCTATTCTGAATAGCTTCTATTTTAAAATAGCATCTATTCTTGTTATTCTTGTGTGGCTGTTAGTTGGCATTGCGCATGTGTGGCTATTAGTTGGCATTGCGCATGTGAGGTTTGTAATAATGAATTACAAGCCCAATAATTGGCATTGCAAGTGAACACCAACAACTTGCATGTACAAATTCAAAGTCAACTGCCAATTCCTCTTTCCGAAATATAAAATTCTTTAAAAAAACAAGCCAAGTATACGTTCAATCATGACGCGAAATGACAATCTATTAATTCCCTTAATCCATTACTTATGAAGCAAATAAGAGCTTATTAATTTGCATGCCATATGGACGTCCATACAAGTCCACATCAGAAGTAATATTTGGAAGTTCATTACTGTTTTGAGCTCTAATTACTTTTTATATAGTTTAATATATCGAGTTAGGTTACTGTATAAATGATTATAATTCAATCAAAATATAAAGAGTCCAAATTATGGTATCTCCTATTTGGATGGTTGATTCATCCCGTTCAATATTTTCTACTTCAAAATCTTATAGAACACCAAAACAATAAATATTATTGTTATTATTTTTAAGTAGTTTTACTACATTTTCAAATTTTAAAAGAATGGACCTCAAATAATACAAAAATCAAAATGTTTGAATATAGAAAAGATTCATATTTAAAAAAAACAACAAAAAAGATATAAATTATAAAATTTGATATTGTAAAAGATTTTGATACGTAGAACATATCGAGTGAGTTGGATCAACCACGGGGCGAAAAATAATAATTTAAGTAATTATATGTTTGCCTACTCCTAGCAAAATTTCTGGCTTCGTCACTGACCGGACCGGACTAGACGGTCCGGCCAGAATAAACCATAATCGGGCAGATTTACGGTTTAATTCGCTATCAAGACCGGACATGCAATAGAACGGGATATATTTAATTAAACCAGCCCATTTTATAAAAAAAAACGGAGTACTAAACCAAAACAAACCGGTTTTGTATTGGTTTTGTGTCCAGCTATCTATTCCAATTTTGAAAAGAAAGGTGCGACTTTTGTGGAGAAAAGGTAGTAACTTTTTAGGAGTAAAAGTGGAATCTAATATGTTATTCTGTGGTTAATTCTGGATAGTTATTTATGCTTTGTAACATATTTTTGTATATAATTATGTGTTTGAGAATAATCCAACATTTATTACAATATTATTTTTTTAAAAGCATAAAACAAAATATTAAAATTATAATATAAATCATTAGAGGTTAGTTTGATAAAAAAAAATAAAGAATTTCTATGTAGTTATTCAATTTTAATATGAAGTATAAAACTATAAAATTTCTTTGATGAAAAAAATGTATTCCATGTTATTTTATTTTACTAATTCTAAGAAGAGGAGGGTTCAAATGCCTCTATTTTTCATGCCTCCACCATGCCTCTATTTTTAAAAACTTTAATAACTCAAAATTTAAAACTTAAAAGTCAAAATAAAACCGTTGGATATGATCTACATCATTTTATCTATACACGTGTAAAAAATTATGACATTTCAGTTTTGTTTTGGTTGTCATCAAGAGCTTGTAAAAAACGTACTAATGTTGATAATTTTTAGACGTTGATTATTCAACTTATTGATTCACATAAAAACAAAATCGAAATGTGATAATTTTTTATCAGCACATAGATAAACCCTAAATTTAATAATGCATTTAGGATGTTAGGCTAAAAGAAATTAATAAATTTGAGCAATAAACTCTAAATGTAATTAGTGATGCATGTCTGGCTATTAGTTGGCATTGCGCATGTGAGGTTTGTAATAATGAATTACAAGCCCAATAATTGGCATTGCATGTAAACACCAACAACTTGCATGTACAAATTCAAAGTCAACTGCCAATTCCTCTTTCCGAAATATAAAATTCTTTAAAAAACAAGCCAACTATACGTTCAATCATGACGCGAAATGACAATGTGTTAATTCCCTTAATCCATTACTTATGAAGCAAATAAGAGCTTATTTGCATGCCATATGGACGTCCACAACTCCACAACTATGGCAAGTTTATTATTGTTTTGAGCTCTAATATTTTTTTTATATGGTTTAATTTATTACGTACCGATAGGCTATTCCGAATAATCTAATTCTAAAAAACACCATACGTTCAATCATGACGCGAAATGACAATGTATTAATTCCCTTAATCCATTACTTATGAAGCAAATAAGAGATTATTTGCATGCCATATGGAAGTCGATCCATATATACAAGTCCATAATTATGGCACTTAATTCAGAAGTTTTGTTTTGAGCTCTAATTATTATTTTATATCGTTTAATTTATCGAGTTAGGTTACTTTATAAATGATTATAATTCAATCAAAATACAAAGAGTCCAAATTATGGTTTCTCATATTTGAAGGTTGATTCCTCCCGTTCAATATTTTCTACTTCAAAATTTTATAGAAGACTAAATATTATTATTTTTAATTAGTTTTATTGCATCTTCGAATTTTTAAAAAATGGACCTCAAATAATACAAAAAATAACAATGCTTGCATATTAAAAAGATTCTTTTAATTTATCCAAAAAAAAACAAAGAAAATAGTAAAAAATAATTTAAAATTTATATTGTGAAAGATACATAGAAACATGGATATCGAGCGATTTGGATCAACCATCTGGACACGAAAAATAATAATTTAAGTAATTTATATTTGTTAAGATTACACTCGGATCCTGACAACTTGGGGAACAAGCCGAAATAGATTTGTATCTAATCAAAAGGAGGAAAGAAAATATTCAAGGATATCAATCATATATGCATCTAGTGAAATAGGAAATAGATAGTTTTCTGATTACTTGTAATTCTAAGGATTGGTTTCCACATGATATACAAAATATTTCTCAATTGATAAATAGGCATGAAGGAGCCATGTAATTTCATACAAGAAAAACAGAGAAATAAAATCGGGTGGGAAGGGAGCTTTCTTGGGAGTCTTGTGTTCTCTTTATTTTTTTCCGTTAATTTAACATGGTATCAGAGCGTGGTTGGCTGGTGGTATAGCTAGGGAAATTGTTGCCCTTCTTGTCTTTAACTTCAATTTCCCGTGCTATACTGCTCTAAGGAGCTGTCCACACTTTCTTGATAAAACAATGTCAGAAGCTGACTCCCAAGAATCAATCACCACGGCTGCGTTGATTGAGCATATGGCAAGAATGATGACTCAAATGGCGGCTATACAAGCTGCTGCCATAAACAACCCTCAACCAGGAACACAAATTATAACTCAACCTGCTGCCATGACCGAGGGTACAATTCATTCAAGCGGTATTGATGTAAAATTTGATGGCACAAACTACTCTCTTTGGAGCCAAGCGGTGATGATGTACGTCCGTGGCAGAGAAAGGATGAGGCATCTGATCAGAGTCAAAATAATGATGATTTATGTAGGGTTTTGGCTTAGGTTTTGCATATTTTCTCACACTTATGTTTAATTAATTAGAGAAAAAGGCTATTGTCACCCTTCTTTATGTTTTATTGCAGAAAACAGGTTTTGGGACTATTTTACACCAAATGAAGCTAGAATCGGGTCAATCGGATCAGCGACACTCATCGACTAAGTCCCTGTTACGGCCAATATTGACTAATACGGACCAGGCCTAGCACAGACCAGAAGATAGCGCTGGAAGCATTAAACCCTAACTGCCAAGGTCCTAATACGGACCGTATTGCCTAATACGGTCCGTATCTGAAGGCGACTCTTGGGGAATAACTGCCGACAGCTGTTTCCAGATCAGTTTCTTAGCCCCTACTCAACCTCCAGACGTCCCTCCACTCCTATATAAGCAGAAGGATTAGTTATCTTTGTAATTAGGGTTAGATTTGATTAAAGTGAGAAGAGAGGAGTGCTTGTAACAATGCCGTTCCGCGGCTAAGTTCCTTTTCTTAGGGCTAGGCAGTAAACCTTGTTACTCTTGATGTTTTGATATATATATTTCTGTTGATTATGATTTCTTATTGTTGTACTAAAATGCTTTTGTGATTTACTATCTCTTCATCTAATTTCAATGATCTAGTTTGAATCCGTTAGGGTAGTGACAGTACTTTAATGGTAAGAGAAACTATTTGTATGAATTAGCCTCGTTGAGATTTATTAGGTTTATGTGAAGAAAACCTTAGCGGGGAAACCATAAACCAGACCAACAAAATGCGTACCAAATTCCATCACTTGCGTAAAGTAAATCGCAGTGATCTGTGTAGTAATTTGGGGTATTTGAGAGACCAGACATTTGCGTAAGGTAAATCGCAGTGTCCTCTGTAGAATCTCGATTAAAGATCTGTCATTCTTGCGTAACATAAATCGCAGTGACCTATGTGGTTATCTTTCATTAAACAACAACAGGAAATCAGACGCAACAGGAATATATTGTCAAGGCGGATTGAGTGGCAATGGTGTGCCGAAACCCTAGGAATTCTCATCTCTATCTTTATTTTAATTACTTTTAATTGCTCCATAATTTACATTGATCAAAACAACATCTCTCAATTTTTAGATTTCGTCTAGCCTTTCGAAAGATTGTGATTCGATCGCTCAAAGCATTGAACCAATATTCCTTGTGGATCGACCTCGAATATACTACTCGATAGGATTGTGCGCTTGCAGTCCGAACCGATAGCATTTCTGAGTTTATCAATATTAAAAGAAACATTGCTCTCTTTTGAGTGATCAAGCTTTTTGGCGCCGTTGCCGGGGAATAACGGTTCATTGTGCAAGGCCTCGCAAGACGTCCTTGCTTTGACCATTGAATCCAATTAATTAGAAACGCCTAGATTTCTTTTTATTTTCTGCATTTTTATTTTTCTTTTATCTTCAATTTCGTTTTTATTTTATTTTCTTTTTATTTTCAGTTTTTAGTTTAATTTTCAGATTTTCTTTTCTTTTTAGGACATTGCACGCTGACCGAATCATCCGTACGAAGATCCGAGAGGATTGCTAGTAGGAGAGGACAATTCGCTTCCATATCACCGATAAGAACCAATCATAGTTCTTCATCAAGTAATTCTGAAAGCAAAGAAGACTCAGATTCGATCAACATGAATATCCCACCGAACGAACCGATCAACAATGGAAGACAAGACAATGGTGATCATGGAGTTCACGATGCAGCAAGACCCAAACTTCTACGAGATTATTGCGTACCGCGCGCGAATGATCCTAATTCTAGTATAAACCCGCCAACTGTTACAAACCGTAATTTTGAGATCAAACCTGCTCTCATAAATATGGTTTCGCAACAGCAATTTGGAGGATTTCCACATGAAGATCCACATCTTCATTTGTCAATTTTCCTAGGGATATGCGAGACGATAAAGATCAACGGAGTTACCGATGAAGCAATCAGACTAAGGCTATTTCAATTTTCATTAAAAGATAAAGCAAGAGCATGGTTGTTTTCCTTACCGGCCAATTCCATTCAAACTTGGGACCAATTGTTTAATGTGTTTATCGCAAAATATTTTCCACCATCCAAAACTTCGAGGTTTAGGAATGCAATTACTAATTTTGAACAAAGAGATGGTGAAACATTGTGTGAAGCATGGGATAGATACAAGGATATGCTAAGGTGTTGTCCACATCATGGTCTAGAAAGATGGCTGATTGTCCAAACTTTTTATAATGGTCTAAACCCTACCGATAGGTTGTCTATTGATGCTTCCGCAGGAGGACCAATCATGAATAAGGAACCTGACGAGGCTTACAACCTAATTGAAGAGATTGCAATCAACCAACACTACTGGATCCCTGAGCGAAAGAAGCCAACTCCAACACCTGGCATGCACCGAGTAGATGATATATCCATGCTAAGCGCAAAGATTGATGCTTTGCAAATGACACTCAACAAGCAAACCAAGCAGCGAACGGTAGCAGCAGTCAATGCCGCAACAGTATGTGGCTATTGTGGAGGAGCGCATGAGATGACCGAATGTGTGAATGTGACGGAAACTGAGGAAGAGATAGAGCAAGCAAACGCAATTGACAATAGCTTTCGACCTCAGCCCGCCTACAATACATACCATCCGAACAACCGAAACCATCCAAATCTCTCATACGCAAACAATCAAAGGCCTGCTGCACCCCAACAGAACTACCAACCACAACCCAATTATCAACCGAGATACAACAATCCTCAACTGAATTATCAACCAAGGCAATACAATCAACCACAGCAACCTGATATCACATCTTTAATGGAGAGATTCCTAGAGAAGCAAGATAAGGCTAACGCCGAAATCGCACAGAAAATCGAATCCTTAACAAACCGCAACAAAGACTTAGAAGACAATGTCTCTAAGATGACAAAAGAACTCTCGAGTATTACACGCGGAAAAGGCAAATTTCCGGGCCAACCGGAAGAAAACCCGAGAGAGACTTGCAAATGCATAACATTAAGGAGCGGTACAGCTTATAAGGGACCTCCCATGCCCGATCTAACTTCCGATGAGATGCATGCAGAGCCATCGCATTCCGAAGAGTACACGCCGCAACCACCAGAGCCGCCCGTATTCGAAACGCAGGCAGACCCTATTGAGGAGCAGAATGACACCGTAGGTGGAGACGAGCGACAACCCGAACCTGAATACATTTCACCACCACCCTACAAGCCACCTCTGCCATTCCCTCCAAGGCCTGCTAAGCACAAGGTAGAGCAGCAATTTGTGAGATTCATGGAGACACTCAAGCAACTACAAGTCACAATCCCCTTCACTGAAGCAATTGCAAGCATACCCTCGTATGCTAAATTTCTGAAGGAGATTCTCTCAAACCGAAGTAGACTCCAAGAACTCTCAACAGTTCCGCTCAATCTGGAGTGTAGTGCGCTCGTGCAAAGCAAATTACCGACGAAGTTGAAAGATCCGGGAAGCTTTTCAATACCATTCACAATTGGCACAACAGATTTTAAGAAAGCTTTATGTGATCTGGGGGCAAGTGTTAGTTTGATGCCAAAGGCAGTATTTGATAAATTGAATTGTGGAGACCTATCACCAACTCGAATGGCATTACAACTGACTGATCGGTCAATTCGGTATCCTGAGGGAGTATTGCTTGATGTACCGATCAAAGTTGGAGATTTTTGGATACCTGGAGATTTTGTTGTGGTTGACATGGAAGAAGATGAACACATTCCAATCATCCTTGGAAGGCCATTCCTCGCCACATGTGGAGCAATGATTGATGTCAAGAATGGGAAAATTTCACTAAATGTCGGAAAGGACAAGGTTACTTACGACATAAACAGGGCTCTAAAATACCCTTCTGACATTGATCGTGTCTTCAATTTGGGCATCACTGACGAATTTGAAGAGGAAGAATACCCATTCGATGAATTTGAAGAGTTCATGGGTTTAGAGGATCTGGATAACCTTCTTGGAAGGGAAGATGACGAAGCGCAACCTGAACAAGATTTCACCACTAAACCTGACGAGGTTTACAATGAAACATGCGCAAGTTGCACCACTGTCACAGAAAAGGGAGAAGAAATTCTCGTATCCAAAATCCTACAACCTGTATTTTCCAATACAGTTAGTAGCGAAGAGAAGAAAAAGGAAAGGGCAACCTCTCCTCCGCAACTCGAACTCAAACCTCTTCCACCCAACCTACAATACGAATTTCTAGGCCCAAACCGAACCTATCCAGTAATTGTCAGCTCTCAGCTTGACAAGACCCAAATCAGCAAACTCGTCAATACACTCAGGAAACACAAGAAAGCCATTGGCTACACGATCGATAACATCAAAGGCCTCAGTCCTACCATTTGCATGCACCGAATTCTGCTAGAGGAAGATCACAAACCTTCACGAGAACCGCAAAGAAGACTTAATCCTAACTTGAAGGAAGTGGTCAAGAAAGAAGTCCTGAAGTTGTTAGATGCAGGCATCATTTACCCCATCTCTGATAGCAACTGGGTGAGCCCCGTCTAGGTCGTTCCGAAGAAGGGAGGCACCACAGTTGTGAAAGGAGATAACGACGAAATGCTCCAAACAAGAGTCGTTACAGGGTGGCGAATGTGCATTGATTATCGGCGTCTAAATGTGGCGACAAGAAAGGACCACTACCCCCTTCCGTTCATCGATCAACTGTTGGAGCGACTAGCAAAGCATTCATACTTCTGCTACCTTGATGGATACTCCGGCTTCTTCCAAATTCCAATTCATCCTCAAGATCAAGAAAAGACCACATTCACATGCCCCTACGGAACTTTCGCATACCGACGCATGCCCTTCGGGTTATGCAACGCCCCAGCGACCTTCCAAAGAGCCATGGTGTCTATCTTTTCAGATTTTGTTGAAGAAATAATGGAAGTATTCATGGATGATTTTTCAGTTTATGGGGATACCTTCGACTCATGTTTGAAGAACTTGTCTAAAGTTCTAAAAAGATGCGAAGAAGTAAATCTCGTATTAAATTGGGAAAAATGTCACTTTATGGTACAGGAGGGAGTTGTGCTTGGTCACACCATTTCCTCTAAGGGATTGGAGGTTGACAAAGCAAAAGTCGAGGTAATTGAAAAGCTAACTCAACCAACATGTGTGCGTGACATTCGCAGTTTTCTTGGTCATGCAGGTTTTTATCAAAGATTTATCAAGGACTTCTCAAAAATCGCGAAGCCACTCTCAAACTTGACCATGAAGGATGCCGAGTTCATCTTCGATGGGAAATGTATCGAAGCATTCAACACACTCAGGAATGCTCTGATTTCAGCACCAATTCTCCAACCACCTGACTGGGACCTTCCTTTTGAGATCATGTGCGATGCAAGTGATTACGCAGTAGGAGCAGTCCTGGGATAGTGGAAGGATAAGAAGCCCTACGCAATCTATTACGCGAGCAAAGTTCTAAATGAAGCCCAATGCAATTAAACGACAACTGAGAAAGAACTACTCGCAGTAATCTTTGCAATTAACAAATTTCGATCTTACCTTGTAGGTTCAAAGGTCATCATCTATACAGATCATGCAGCAATCAAGTATCTCATCAACAAGAAGGATGCAAAACCTAGACTCATCAGATGGGTACTTCTCCTACAAGAGTTCGACATCAAAATTAGGGATAAGAAGGGCACAGAGAATTCGGTAGCCGACCACCTGTCAAGACTGAGACAACCAAACGAGGATGATCAACCGATCGATGATTCTTTTGCTGACGAACACCTCTACTCTGTAGAAATAAGCAAACGGCCGTGGTATGCAGATCTGGCCAACTACATTGCATGTGGGGCCATTCCACCCGACATGACATTTCAGCAAAAGAAGAGATTCTTGGCAAATGCCAAACATTTCTATTGGGATGATCCTTACCTCTTCCGCCTTTGTGTAGACGGAATACACAGAAGATGTGTCACACACGAAGAATCGAAAGGCATCATCCATGACTGCCACTCCTCACCATATGGTGGCCATGCATCATTCCAAAAGACAGCATTGAAAATCCTTCAAGCAGGTTTTTATTGGCCTGACATCTTCAGAGACGTTAAATATTATGTCTCCCGCTGTGACGCATGTCAATGGATGGGAAACATATCTAAACGTGATGAAATGCCACAAAATTCGATCCTAGAAGTAGAGATTTTTGATGTTTGGAGAATTGATTTCATGAGACCATTCCCAAGCTCAGGTAACAACAAGTATATCCTTGTAGCAGTCGACTATGCCTCAAAATGGGTAGAAGCAATTCCAGCCCCCTCAGCAGATGCAAATGTAGTCAAGCGGCTGTTCCAGAAGATCATATTTCCAAGGTTTGGCATCCCTCGAGTGGTGATAAGTGATGGAGGATCGCATTTCATCAACAATCAATTCAACAATCTTCTGAAGAAATATGGCGTCACACATAAGGTGGCAACTCCTTACCATCCACAAACCAGTGGGCAAGTAGAAATTTCAAACAGAGAAATCAAGAACATCTTGCAAAAGACGGTATCTTGGTCAAGGAAAAACTGGGCACTCAAACTAGACGAAGCACTTTGGGCCTACAGAACCTCGTTCAAAACTCCAATCGGAATGACACCTTACAAGCTGATCTACGGAAAGGCTTGTCATCTACCAGTGGAATTAGAACACAAGGCATATTGGGCAATCAAAACGTTCAATTATGACCTTAGGGATGCGGGCAAAAAGAGGCTACTAGATCTGAATGCACTAGATGAACTGAGACTCCATGCATACGACAATGCAAAGATGTATAAAGAACGGGCGAAATTCTACCATGACAAAAAGATAAGAAAAAGAGAGTTCAAGGAAGGCGACATGATGCTTCTCTTCAATTCACGACTCAAACTCTTCCATAGAAAATTGAGGTCCAGATGGACAGGGCCATACAAGGTCACTTACGTGTACCCTTATGGAGCAGTCCAAATCTGGAGTCAAGAAACCGGGTATTTCAAGGTGAATGGTCAGAGGTTAAAGCACTACATTGCAGGAACAGATGATGAGCATAAGGAGACATATTCCTTCGAGAATCAGCCGAATGATGGATGAAATCAAAAAGTCAAGCTAATGACTTTAAACAAGCGCTTCTTGGGAGGCAACCCAATGCCACTTTTGTTTTCTTTTCATATAAAAATTTAAAAATAAAAAAAATATTTCATCTGATCTTAAACTATTACACTGATCTCAGGGTTACTAATTTTACCTACAGGAGGAGATGTTGGAAGAATTCGGTCGAAAAATTCGAAGCCCGTCATGAAGATTTACCCTCTGTTACGGACTGTATCAGCCCAATACGGGGTAGCTCTCCAATACGGGGTAGCTCTCCAATAAGGACCCATCTCAGACTTGGCGCAGGAAAAGCAGAATTCAACACGAAACCGCACAACGGTTACGGACCGTATCAGTTGATACGGACCGTATTCAATGTGCAGAAATAACCAACTCTCTAATTCTGGCGCTCCAAGAAAGAAATTCGAATTTTTAACCAAATTTAACTTCCCACTACTATCACCTTCTGCACATTCATCACACCATTTCACTGCCATATAAACATTTCATCCACTTTCCTTTTCCCTGCACCATTTCATAGAATTTTCAGATCAAAATTCGTATCCTGTCCACATAAATCCTCCAAGTCAAGCCCGTATCAACCCCGTATCAAGTGGATACGGCCCGTAACAGAAACCGAAATCAGAAAAAATGGCGCACAACAGCCCTCGTTCCTCCAACTCTCAATCCGACGATGGAAGCACCTACGCAACAGCCATGGAAATCAAATTCCACGACAAACAAGAATTCGACCGTGCTCAAACGTTGCTTGATCGCACTATCGCGAACAACAAAGCGATGTGTATCAATACCATGAAGGTCCTTGGATGCTATGATTATGTGCGAGTATCCCTCAACAATATCAATTTATGGGATTTGGCGGACCGCCTACGAACCACAAGAGTCTATTTGAGACCCTCCATCGAGTTTCTATCAACACTACAATGGGACGGCGACATGATCAAATACCGATTATTCAACCGCCCATTTGCCATAACAATGGAGGAATTTTGCAAGGCGCTGTCCATCCCCACAAATGGCGAAACCGAATTATGTACGAGGGAGAAACACATGAAGTACTGGGAAATGGTCGCAATTGATGAGCGCAAAATATACCGCAAAGACTCACGCCTCATCTCTTCGATAGAATTAAGGTATATTCATATTATTTTGACTAATTCTATATTCCCAACAGGAGAGGACACAACGGAAGTACGAGAGAGGGACATTTACTTCATGCGTTGCATGAAAAGCCACAAGCATCAACCGCACATTGGACACCACATTTTGCACCACCTCACATCGGTGGCCGCCGACACAAAGAATAATCACATGGTTTCCGTGGGTTGTTATGCAACCCTCCTGGCACACCACCACAACATAAAACTCGACGGCTATACTGAAGTATTCGGCAACAACCGCCTCAACATGAACTACCTGGTGAACAACAATCACGTGCAAGCGGTATTCAATGCACACACAGGTGACATAAAATACACATTGAAAATAGGCGAGGGAATGACCCTCCATATCGGAACAGATAAGGGGTCATTCCAGTTTGGATACGAATCTGAACATGGAGATGATGCACGAAGCGACGAGGAAGAACCAACCGAGGAGGAACCAACCGAAGAGCCCGTGGAGGAAACACATAGCGCATCACACCACTCATCCATCCGCCATCATGACATGGCTTTCGTACGCCACCTCATTCCGCCGCGCGATAACACCAATGAAGCAAACTCCATGCCCGCACCAACCGAATGGGAACAAGAGACAACCATATCTCAACCTCGCGAACCTGGTCCGACCGCGCGTTACGCCAACAACACACTCGAGAACTTGAAGAAATGCACACGCTACTTGGAGGAATACTTGGACAAGGTAAACAAGGCCCACGAGAATTTCTATGAATATTGCCTTTCCAAGGGAATCCCATTCACACCACCAATTCCATTCACCCCACCACCACCCCTTCGCGACGAGTAATCTGTGAGATCTTTCTTATCCCTCTCTTATTGTTTATTTTCTTGCATTGAGGACAATACAAAATTTAAGCATGGGGGTAGGGGTAAGAAATTAGTTTAGGAATTGCATTGTATCTAGGATCATGGCATGTAGGACCCTTATTTTTCATTTTTTTTCGCTAGCAGTTTTACTCAATCCGGACCACTTTTCAAGGCCTAACCAAGATAAGTTGGGAGGAACGATTGAGGTTTTTATCTAGCGCGCATATAGGCATTTGCATTGATAAGAGCATGTAATTTAGGAGTAATTTGCATATAGGATAATCAAATAGGAATTGTTTTAAATTGAATTAGACTAAGGTTTAGACAATTAGCCATGATACCAAAAATTCAGAATTTTAAAAATAATTAGTGATCTCAAAGTGAACAATTAATTGCTAACCATGAATGTTGACCAAAATCGCAAACCCTAGAATTTTTATTTATTAAGTAATTTATTTTTGTAAAGTCTTTTAAGCTTGATAGTGTTTTAGAATACCCATTTATTATAGATAGACCCCTAGCGAAACTATGCAATAATTTCTTGTATGAATGAATACTTGGAATTGTGTGTAATCATGGTGCTTGTGACACAAAAATATTTTATTTTATTTTTCAGAAAAATACAAAATACAAAAAAAATCAGAAATGAGAAAAATCCAAAAAAATAGAAAAATTCAGAAAAAGAAAAAATAGAATAAAAATAATGATGGGAGGCGTGATCAGAGTCAAAATAATGATGATTTACGTAGGGTTTTGGCTGAGGTTTTGCATATTTTCTCACACTTATGTTTAATTAATTAGAGAAAAAGGCTATTGTCACCCTTATTTATGTTTTATTGCAGAAAATAGGTTTTGGGACTATTTTACACCAAATGGAGTTAGAATCGGGTCAATCGGATCAGTGACACTCATCGACTAAGTCCCTGTTACGGCTAGTATTGACTAATACGGACCAGGCCTAGCACAGACCAGAAGATAGCGCTGAAAGCATTAAACCCTAACTGCCAAGGTCCTAATACGGACCGTATTGCCTAATACGGTCCGTATCCGAAGGCGACTCTTGGGGAATAACTGCCGACAGCTGTTTCCAGATCAGTTTCTTAGCCCCTACTCAACCTCCAAACGTCCCTCCACTCCTATATAAGGCCCCTGGGCAGAAGGATTAGTTATCTTTGTAATTAGGGTTAGATTTGATTAAAGTGAGAAGAGAGGAGTGCTTGTAACAATGCCGTTCCGCGGCTAAGTTCCTTTTCTTAGGGCTAGGCAGTAAACCTTGTTACTCTTGATGTTTTGATATATATATTTCTGTTGATTATGATTTTTTGTTGTTGTACTAAAATGCTTTTGTGATTTACTATCTCTTCATCTAATTTCAATGATCTAGTTTGAATCCGTTAGGGTAGTGACAGTACTTTAATGGTAAGAGAAACTATTTGTATGAATTAGCCTCATTGAGATTATTAGGTTTATGTGAAGAAAACCTTAGCGGGGAAACCATAAACCAGACCAACAAAACTCGTACCAAATTCCATCACTTGCGTAAAGTAAATCGCAGTGATCTGTGTAGTAATTTGGGGTATTTGAGAGACCAGACATTTGCGTAAGGTAAATCGCAGTGTCCTCTGTAGAATCTCGATGAAAGATCTGTCATTCTTACGTAACATAAATCGCAGTGACCTATGTGGTTATCTTTCATTAAACAACAACAGGAAGTCAGACGCAACAGGAATATATTTTCAAGGCGGATTGAGTGGCAATGGTGTGCCGAAACCCTAGGAATTCTCATCTCTATCTTTATTTTAATTACTTTTAATTGCTCCCTAATTTACATTGATCAAAACAACATCTCTCAATTTTCAGATTTCGTCTAGCCTTTCGAAAGATTGTGATTCGATCGCTCAAAGCATTGAACCAATATTCCCTGTGGATCGACCTCGAATATACTACTCGATAGGATTGTGCGCTTGCAGTCCGAACCGATAGCATTTCTGAGTTTATAAATATTAAAAGAAACATTGCTCTTTTTTGAGTGATCAGCATCTCACAGGAGAACCGGATCCACCACCCATAACCGAATCATCATACCAAAGATGGGCAACTGACGATGTTGTAGAAAAATGCTGGATTATTAATTGCCTTGATCCTCAATTAAGGGGGAGTTATATTCGGTATCCAACTGCCAGAGATGTATGGAAGGCAATAGCAACAACATACTACGACAACATTGATGAGGCTCAGGTTTATGCCCTCAACCGACAGGTCATGCGTGTGAGACAAGATGGGCGAGCTATTGAAGAATATTTCAACAAACTTCAAGGATTGTGGCAAGAGATTGACTTCCGATGCCCAAACCCCATGGAGTATGCCGTAGATATCGACAAATTCAACACCTTTATTCAGAAGACAAGGGTGTACACCTTTCTTGATGGACTTGATGACTCGTTAGATGGTGTAAGGGCACAGGTGGTGCTGCTCAGTCCGTTTCCGTCCATTGAGCAGGCATATGGGTATGTAAGAAGAGAAGCCAATCGCCAAGGAATTATGGTTAAGGGAGGTACGGATTCAAACTCATTAGCAATGGTTTCCAAGGGATACAAACCTGGTAAGATGTATGATTTCCAAGGAAATAAAAATTTTCATATTGACAAATCAAAACTGAAGTGCATGACTTGTGGAAAAAGTCGGCACACAAAGGAGAATTGTTTTGAAGTGGTAGGCTATCCTGATTGGTGGAAAGGTGACAAGAAGAAGATTGAGGAAAGAGGCAAAGGAGTAGCAGCCACAACAGCAGCTGTTAATAGTCGAGAAGCCAGCACACAGCAAACAGAACCAACCAAGGGAGAATCGGTCAAAACCGAACTGGAATCAAACCTGCAGCCAATGACGAGCCAGCAGGGTCAGCAGGTAGCAGCTGGAACTGATTGTAAAGGTAAAATTGGTATTCTTAAACCCAGTACTGGTAAGTGTAATATCTCGGACCTAAGCAAAAGTAGGGGAAATGAAGGGTGGATTATTGATTCGGGTGCAACTGATCACATGACACATGAAATAACTGAATTGAAAAACATGTGTACTTCTCGTACAATCGGTATTATCAATGCAAATGGGGAAGTTTATCCTGTAGAAGGTGCTGGGGAAATTGTGTTATCAAACCAAATTAAGTTGAAAAATACGCTTGTGGTCCCTTCTCTTGCAACAAAATTGATATCCTTTAGTCAACTCACAAAGGATCAAAATTGCAGTGTGCTTATGTTTCCTGACTATTGTGTATTCCAGGATATTCTCACGAAAAGGATCATTGGCCATGGTACTAGACGAGATGGGTTGTATTACTTGGATGAATTCAAAACTGGCAGTAATTATGTTGCTAGAGGGGATCAAATATCTTGTAGGGATAAAATTTAGTTATGGCATAAAAGACTAGGACACTCATCATTCGGGTATATGAAAAGGTTGTTACCTGATTTATTTGCGAATCTAGATCCTAAAGATCTTGTTTGTGAAACTTGTATCAAGTCCAAGAGTCATAGAACAACTTATCATAGTAGTATGAATAAATGTGCAAGTCCTTTTGATTTGGTGCATACAGATGTTTGGGGACCATCCCCGATTATTTCTAAATCTGGTTGTAGATGGTATGTTTTCTTTATTGATGATTATTCCAAAATGATTTGGCTTTATTTACTGAAAACAAAAAATGAAGTTTCTAAAGTTGTTCAAGATTTTCACAAAATGGTGGAGACTCAATTTGGGAAAGAAATAAAAATCATAAGAAGTGATAATGGGATAGAATACGTGAATAAATGTTTGCAGAATTTTTTTAAGGAGAATGAGATTATTCATGAGACAACATGCATAGGGACACCACAGCAAAACGGAATTGCAAAACGCAAGAATAGGCACCTCCTTGAAATAACCCGATCACTACTGCTTGAGAATAATATACCACGTATATTTTGGGATAATGCACTTTCATATGCGGTATATCTCTCTAATCGGACCCCCACAAGTGCAAATGATTACAAAACACCTATTCAAGTCCTCCCTTCTCATGTGTCCATGTCATCTGTCCTTATCTACCACCAAAAATATTTGGCTGTATTGCCTACATCCATATACAAAAACCATTTCGCACAAAATTAGACCCAAGGGCTGAAAAATGTGTTTTCTTAGGCATGGGGGCAAACAAAAAAGGTTATAAATGTTACAATTCAGGTACCAGAAAATTCTACACCACCATGGATATTACCTTTCTGGAACATGAGTCATATTTCCAACAAATCCAAGTTCCGATTCAGGGAGGCAACGGTAATCATAACCATGAACCGAGCTTGGATTTGGATCTGGCTTTCTTATCAAAACCAGCAGGGGGTTCGGATCATTTTGAACATTCAGAAACAAATCCAGCAGGGGCAGCAGGGGGTTTGGATCATTCCAAACATTAAGAAAAAAATTCAGCAGGGGGTTCGGACCCAGCAGCTGAAAATAGTCCAGTTGATGAAACAAATCCAGCAGAGGGATCAGACCCAGCAGCTTCAAACAGCCCAGTTGCTGAAACAAGTCAAACAGAAGGACCGAGTCCAGCAACAGGTGGAAGTTCAGCAGATAATGAAATCCAGATGTGGATAGACCTAGGCAATGTAAGCGAAGTAATACAACCGGATCTCGCTATACCAAGACCACAATCCTGTGAGAATAACTATGAGGTATGTGTTTCTAACACTCAACTTAAATTACCTCCCCGTGTTAACCGTGGCAAGCCACCAAAGAGATATATTCTGGGAGATAGGGTAAATAAGGAATTGACATATCCCATTGCAAACTATACCTCAACAAAAACATTGTCTCAACTATTAAAGGATTTTGTAGAACAACTTTCTTCTATTGCTATACCCGGAAAAGTTGAGGATGCCCTTAAAAGTAAAGAATGGACTAGAGCAATGGCTGTAGAAATGGAAGCTCTAGAAAAAAATTATACTTGGAAAATAGTTGATCTACCACCAGGAAAACGAACAGTTGGATGTAAATGGGTGTATACAATCAAGTACAATGCAGAGGGAAAAATTGAAAGATATAAAGCTAGGCTAGTAGCAAAAGGGTATACGCAAACCTATGGGGTTGACTTTCAGGAAACTTTTTCTCCAGTTGCAAAATTAAATTCGGTTCGAGTTTTATTGTCTCTTGCAGCTAACTTTGACTGGCCATTACATCAATTTGATGTAAAAAATGTATTTCTTCATGGAGACTTGGAAGAAGAAATTTACATGGAGTTGCCTCCTGGCTACAACCATATTGGATCGGAAAACAAGGTGTGTAAACTAGAGAAGGCACTGTATGGCTTGAAACAGTCACCAAGAGCATGGTTCGGAAGGTTCTGCAAGTCTATGAAAAACTATGGGTACAATCAGGGAGATTCTGATCACACCATGTTCTTCAAAAGAAGTGAAGGTAAAATTGCAATTCTCATTATCTATGTAGATGATATGATTATAACAGGCAATGATGAAGTTGAAATTGAAAAACTTGAAATGAAGCTGTCAAAAGATTTTGAAATGAAAAATTTGGGAGGTCTAAAATACTTTCTCAGAATTGAAGTATCACGATAAAAAAGGTATATTCCTCTCTCAAAGAAAGTATGTTCTTGATCTCTTGGCTGAAACTGGAATGTTGGACTATAAACCTCTTAGTACCCCAATGGAACAAAATGTGAAGTTTGAGATTTGTCCTGACCAATGTCCTACAGACAAAGAAAAATACCAGAGGTTAGTTGGAAAATTAATATATCTATCACATACTAGACTTGACATAGCTTATGCAGTGGGAGTAGTGAGTCAATTTATGCATAATCCAAGTGAAGATCACATGGGATTGTCACACGTATCCTACGATATCTCAAGGGGACACCCGGCAAAGGAATCAAATTCGAAAAAAATGGACATACAAAAATTGAAGGATACACAGATGCAGATTGGGCAGGAAACATCATGGATAGGAAATCAACATCAGGTTACTTTACTTTCGTTGGGGGAAATTTGGTAACATGGAGAAGTAAGAAGCAAAATGTGGTCGCCTTATCTAGTGTTGAGGCCGAGTTTAGAGGCATGGTGAAAGGAATTTGCGAACTATTATGGCTACGAAAAATGATCACAGAATTAGAACTAGAAACAGAAAAAGAGATGAATTTGTACTGTGATAATAAGGCTGCCATTGATATTTCACATAATCCGGTGCAACACGACAGGACAACATATAGAGGTAGACAAATACTTTATTAAAGAAAAACTTGATTCTCATGTTATTTCTCTACCCTTTGTTAGATCAACAGAATATGTGGCAGATATTTTAACCAAGGTGGTGGCAACTAAACCATTTGAAGAAATATTGGAGAAGATCGGAATGGTAGATATTTACGTACCCTCGTGAGGGGGAGTGTTAAGATTACACTCGGATCCTGACAACTTGGGGAACAAGCCGAAATAGATTTGTATCTAATCAAAAGGAGGAAAGAAAATATTCAAGGATATCAATCATATATGCATCTAGTGAAATAGGAAATAGATAGTTTTCTGATTACTTGTAATTCTAAGGATTGGTTTCCATGTTTAGCATGATATACACAAAATTTCTCAATTGATAAATAGGCATGAAGGAGCCATGTAATTTCATACAAGAAAAACAGAGAAATAAAATAGAGTGGGAAGGGAGCTTTCTTGGGAGTCTTCTGTTCTCTTTATTTTTTCCGTTAAGTTAACAATTTTTCAGTCTAAATACAAATACAAATGTTTGTATAAGAGATTTATAGCCAGAGCTTTCTTTTACTTTCATCTTACCTCTATCCATGAAGGTCAACGGTCTATTATTGTCCCAAAATCACAATACATGAATTCTCTTTTATACTTTCCTCTTAATTTCCTGTATTAATTGACCGCATCTCTGGGGTCAATTTTTAATTCCACCACAGCTGTAACCGTTGATTAAGAAGAACTGCAGAAAGAGAGACACTATATAAACCCTCGTACACCCTACACCCTACCGTATGATTATCAAACTACAAAATAAACCATAACAAAAAATATATCGACAAAATACCCTCTATCATATCCACTTTTCACACCACAATGGACCCGATGATCAAAGGCACATCAGCCGCAGAGCACAAGGTGATCGAAGCAACATCAGGCGCAGCAGCAGAGTGCATGGAGAACCGGCGAAGAATGCAGATCGAAGGGAAAGCGGAGCTGGAGATCGGTGTGACATCAGACGCAGAATACACCGAGAGTGGGGAAAGAACCCAATGGCCAGCAAATTCTATTTTCCATGCCCCAGCCCATATCAAATCCAGTAGAATACTTCAGTTTGAGCCCAATTTAGTTTCTATTGGCCCATACCATCATGGACGAAGACACCTCCAACACATGCAAAATTTAAAACACCAGTGCATGCCAGAAATTTTGAAGAGCCAGATAATAAATAGTTTCAATCCCAGACCTTCGGAAGCAGTCATTCCACGGCGCTGCCCATCCATCTATAATGTGCCTGTCGAGTCATCGAGGCAGGGGAGAATGGGCATCAAGGATGTGCCAATTGACCCATTTATGAAATTCGAAGGGCGTGCTCGTGCTTACTATAAACATGAGGTCACACATAAACCCATTGATTTTGTTAAGAACTTAAGATGCTAGTTCTTGACAGTTTGTTTTTTATCCGAACAGTTTTCGCTCTCTTTCAACCGCTAGAGGAGAGCATGGCTTTCCTAGATGGGCACATAAAAGATGTAAGATCTGACTTCCTTCTGTTGGAAAATCAAATTCCCCTCTTTTTTATCATGGAGGTGTATGAATGGCTTGTTCCCCGTACGAACCACCCAGAAGTCCTCCCCTTTGAGACTGTCCTTAAACCGTTTATACGCTTAGATATACCATGGGGAATCAATGATGTTGGCAAGGCAGCAGCTCATTTTCTCGACCTTTATTGGAGATGCTCCTTGCCACCTTTGATGTACAAGGAATTATTTGAAAGGGAGTTGAAAGATGTTGGGCAGAACAGAGGTTATCTTTCTGAGCTGGTACGAAAACTTCATCTGGAAAGATATATTTTTGTACAGATCAGAGGATATCTTTGTGAGCTGAAACAAAGATATCATCATGAGCTGGAAAGAGATGTTTCTGACCAGATAGAATATCGTCCTGACTCTTCTGAGCAGAAAATTGATCATTCTTCGGAGGAGAAAACCACCATCCACCTCCTGAATAATGCACCAATGGTGATAGCCAATGTGTTGGGAATTATTCGGTAGAACACAGAACACAGAATTGGATTTTTCACACAACTTGATTAATTAATAAACAGATACAAAACACGGTATTTAAGATGGACCATATTCCTAATTTAGCACCCACTAACTTCATCACAGAGCTGCCATAATTAGCCTACCACTAAACCCACTACATGACTTCAACTAAAAATAAAAAACTACTAATTCCAGCACACCTCTAAACGTGCTGCCTATTTTTGACAAACCAGAAATAAACCTGCTACTAGAAAAAACTGCTGCTTCTAATCTGCACCTTCTATGCCTTGCTGACTTGGATTACAATTAACACTCCCCCTTAATCCAAAGTCATCTACGTCCATTATTCTTCGACACCAAACAAACTTCTCTCTTGCAAGAGCCTTGGTCATGACATCTGCAACTTGTTCATTCGTATTAACATACTCCAATTCGATTTCCTTTTGCTCAACCAACTCTCGGATGAAGTGTTGCTTCGTATCAATATGCTTCGTACGACTATGAAACACCGGATTTTTGCTCATTGCTATCGTTGACTGGTTGTCGCATAGTATTATTGTTGCTCCTTTTTGCTTGCAATTTAACTCTTCTAGCATGCGTCTAAGCCAGACACCTTGACGTGCAGCTGAAGTCACAGCATTGTACTCCGCTTCTGCTGTGGAAAGTGCAACAGTTGATTGCTTCTTCGAATTCCAACAAATTGCATTGTCACCATAGAAGAACACTTGCCCGGATGTGCTCCTTCTATCGTCTAGGCTCCCTGCCCAATCACTATCGCTATATCCAATTAAGCTCGGATTCTCCACAGATTTGTACCACAGACCATAGCTCGTTGTGCCTGCAACATACCTTAATATCCTTCTTGCTGCACCCATGTGTTGTTTGGTCGGTGTTTGCATGAACCTCGAGATGACCCCAACTGAGTGCGAGATGTCGGGACGTGTGTGTGTCAAATACATCAAGCCTCCAACCAAACTCCGGAATCGTGTTGCATCAATATGTCCTGTGCCATCCTCTGCTGTGAGTTTTTCGTTGACATTAGATGGTGTTTGCACGGGATTGCATCCTTTCATTCCGAACTTCTCGACTAGATCTTTGGCATACTTCCTCTGAGAAATGAACATATGACCTATTTCTTGTTCAATCTCTAGCCCTAGAAAGTAGTGCATCTTACCCAAATCTGTCATCTTGAACATACGCATCATTTGTTCTTTAAATGTTTGAACCATTCCTTGATCTGTACCGAAATAGATCATATCATCAACATATAAACAAACAACCAGCAGACCTAGGTTATGTTTAATGTAGAGATTCGGCTCGTTCTTGCTTCTTGTGAACCCCAAGGTCTGAAAGCATGCATCTACCTTGCTATACCACGCTCGTGGGGCTTGCTTCAAGCCATAAAGTGCCTTGTAGAGCCGATACACCCAGTTTTCTTTGCCTTTGATTTTGAAGCCTTCAGGTTGCTCAACATACACCTCTTCCATTAGTTCTCCATTCAAGAAAGCAGACTTAACATCGAGTTGAAAGATCGGTTGCTTTAATTGGACAGCTAGTGCTAACAAGAGTCGAACGGTTTCAAACCTCGCAACAGGGGAGAATGTTTCGTTGTAGTCAATTCCCTGCCTTTGTGCATAGCCCTTCACAACTAATCTTGCCTTGTATTTGAGCACCTTCCCATCAGGACCGAGCTTGGTTTTGTAGACCCATTTGACCCCGATTTCCTTGTGATCCTTTGGCAGTTCAACTAACTCCCAAGTGTTGTTTTCCTCGATTGCTCGCATTTCTTCTGTCATCGCTGTAACCCATTCTTCTTTTTCAACGGCTTCTTCAAAGCACTCGGGATCAGCCACCAAAAGCGCTTGTGTTGTTGCATATAATTCTTGCAAGGTTTTGGTCTTTTGCTGTGGCGGTTGGTTGCCTCTTCTTGTATAAACTTGTAATGGTGTTGGTATGTCATCGTTTATGTTTGTTTCAAGTTGAGGCTGCTCGCTGTCCTCATCCTCCTCGTCTTGTAAAGTAGTCGGTACTTCAACACCTTCCGAGTTCCATCTCCAACTCGTATTCTCGTCGAACGTCACGTTACGGCTGACAATTGTCTTCTTTGTTTCAGGGTTGTAGAGTCGATATCCCTTCGATTGAATACAATACCCAATGAATATGCACTTTTCAGATTTGGCATCCAACTTCTTTCGGTTGTGTGAATTGATAAGAGTGTAAGCAACGCATCCAAAGACTCGTAAGTGACTCACGGTTGGTTTCCTTCCGAACCACGCCTCATATGGAGTTTTGTTCATGACTGCCTTTGTCGGTGAAAGGTTGAGGATGTAGACTGCAGTGGCTACGGCTTCTGCCCAAAACGAATTCAGCATGCCTTTTGATTTCAGCATGCTTCTTGCCAATTCAACAACGGTTCGGTTCTTTCGCTCGGCTACACCATTTTGCTCGGGGGTGTAGGGTGTGGTTAGTTGCTGCAAGATGCCTTCTTGTTCACAAAATTGTTTGAATTCGGTTGATTGATACTCACCTCCTCGATCCGATCTTAACGCTTTCAGTTTCATGCCGGTTTGCGTTTCTGTCATGGCTTTGAACTTCTTGAACATCTTAAATGCTTCGCTTTTGTAGGTAATGAAGAATACCCATGTCATTCTACTGAAATCGTCGATGAACAACATGAAATATTTACTTCCTCCCATTGAACTCGTCTCCATGGGCCCACATAGGTCGGTATGCACCAATTCAAGTACTCGAGTTGCACGGAGAGATTGATCCTTCGGAAATGATAATTTTGATTGTTTGCCAAGAGTACACCCTTCGCATAACCCGACTTCCTCTATCTTTGGTAGTCCTACCACCATATTTTTCTGGTTTAGCAATTTCAAACCATTAATATTTAAATGCCCGTACCTTAGATGCCATAATCTGCTTTGATTAGGTTCCATAACTGCAAGTGCAGTCTCATCAACCTCTGTAATTTCCAGCGGAAACAAGTTATTTTGTGTCTTTCGAATGGTTGCCATCACATGCTTTGTTGATGACTCCTCAACTTTACAAGTGTTGCCTTCGAATTTGATCGCATACCCACTGTCCATCATTTGCCCGATGCTTAGGAGGTTTTGTGAAAGTTGCGGGATGTAGTATACATTGTGTAGATACCTTGTGTTATTTGCAGTTAGGACAGCCACCTTGCCGATACCTTCAACTTGTATTTGTTTGTCGTTGCCGAGTGTCACAGGCTTCTTGTATGACTCGTCCAATTCTTCGAAAAGATACTTGTAACCGGACATGTGATTAGAACATCCGCTGTCCAGGAACCAAACTTGACTCACGTCTGATTTCTCATCGGTTTTTGCCATGAAGAGCCTGGTTTCGGTGCCTTTCCCATTGCCTTTCTCCTCTACAACATTGGCATGCTCTTCCTCACGCTTCTTCTTGTAGCAATCAGCCTGCACATGGCCGATTCTGTGACAATAGTGGCATTCAACGCCTTGCTGGCCTTGTCCGTCTTCCCTCTTCTTCTTGTAGCAATCTGCCTTGACGTGACCGAACTTGTGGCAATAGTAGCACTCGATATCCTTCTTTGTTGTTTGTTGTTGACGGTTGTTTCCGCTGCTCATGCCTCTTCCACGACCTCTACCGCTGCGACCTCTTCCTCTACTTGAGTTGCCTTTGGTGAGGAACGCCTTAGAATCGTCCTTCTCTTCAGATCTGAGAAGTCGAACTTCATGGGCTTGCAGCGAACCCATCAGCTCGTCGAAAGAGTATGTGGACAGATCCTTGGACTCTTCGATTGCTGCCACGACATGGTCGAATTTTGCTGTAAGGCTGCGGAGCACCTTCATAACAACGATCTTTTCTGTGAGATCCTCGCCACAACTCTTGATTTGGTTGACGGTGGATGTGACTCTTGTGAGAAACGCTTGAACAGATTCGCCTTGATTCATGTTCAACGTCTCGAACTCTCTTCTCAAGCCTTGTAGCCTTATCTCGAGAACTTTTGAATTTCCCCGGAAGGCGGTTTTCAGTGTTGTCCATGCCTCCTTTGCCGATGTCGCTGCTGCGATTTTTGTGAACACCGTGTCAACAACAGCTTGTTGAATGAAGAACAGCGCCTTCACATCACGCTTCGCTGTTTCTGTTGGTGTGGGATCAATGGCCGGTGCTCCCGTCTCCACCAATTCCCATAGACCTTGCGACTTGAGCAAAGTTCGTATCTTGATGCTCCATAACTCATAGTTATCTCCCTTGAACAGTGGAATCGAGGGATTCGAAACGCTCATGTTCTCTGCCATGGTCGGATCTGCCCTGATCTCTCACCTTTGGCTCTGATACCAATTTTGTTGGGAATTATTCGGTAAAAAACAGAACACAGAATTGGATTTTTCACACAACTTGATTAATTAATAAACAGATACAAAACACGGTATTTAAGATGGAGCATATTCCTAATTTAGCACCCACTAACTTCATCACAAAGCTGCCATAATTAGCCTACCACTAAACCCACTACATGACTTCAACTAAAAATAAAAAACTACTAATTCCAGCACACCTCTAAACGTGCTGCCTATTTTTGACAAACCAGAAATAAACCTGCTACTAGAAAAAACTGCTGCTTCTAATCTGCACCTTCTATGCCTTGCTGACTTGGATTACATTTAACACAATGCAACTGAACTTCAAAAGATGGCAGGTATAGAATTTGAGAAATTTAATGATAAAGGTCATTTGGATGTTGTTTTTTCCAATGGTATCATGCGGATGCCCAGCCTGAAGATTGACAAAAGGCAGACTATCTTATTAAGAAATCTCATTGCCTATGAGAGCCGCATCTTACCCACCTGGCGAATTTTTACCTGCTACATGAAACTGATGGATGCACTCATCGATTCAGAGGAGGATGTGAAGTTACTTCAGAAATGTGGCATTATCTATAACACACTAAGCAGCCATGAGAAAGCCGCCACTTTCTTCAATGATATTGGTAACTTTTGTTTTATCGATGACAATGCTAATCGTTTCTCCCGCTTGTATAAGGATGTGCAGAAATACTACAACTCAAGTTGGCACCGTAGATGGGCGAGCTTGCGACAGAACTACTTCGGTAGCCCATGGGCAGGCATCTCGGTCATTGCAGGTGTGATCCTGCTAATTCTTTCTGCACTTCAGACATTCTACACTATCTATGTATACTATAAACAAAACAATTAATTAGCTGTTAGTTTCGATTCCTTTACTATTTTACTATTTGCAATCTTGTTCTCTTAATAAGCCTGTAATATTGTTAATTTTTTTTTTTTTTTTTTATGTTTTCATTTTGTTTGGTTTGCTCTTGTTTCCAATTCTTGTATCCAAGTTTGTCCTCTAATGTATCCTATTGTTTGGTTTTTCTGCTTTCATTTTGTTTAGCATTTGGAGTTGAAAAATTGTCATTAATGTCTGTTGGCACTTGGCACTTTGGTCCCTCTGAGATTTATTTATATGTAGCCCTCATTGTACTTTATTGTCTTGTGCAATTATATTTCTAAGCTTAGAGCACTTTACATATGGTGGACTGCTGGTTTTAGTTTTAAAGAAATACACCAAATATTGCTTCTAGCTCATCCAGTGATTTAATTAGCGTGAATCTTAAAGACAAATCGGACGGCTCACAAGGTTATAATAAATCTTGCAGTATGTAATGGTATAGCATAATGAGTAAATAACTCTGACATGGCATAATTTAAATTATAGAGATTTGAAATAAATTAGATTTCTTTTGAATAATAACTTTAGCAGTCTATTAAAGTATCTTCACCTCACTTAAAAAGTAATTGTCGACGTTGACATGATAATTATAATTAAAATTATAAGAATTTAGAAGAATTAGTAATTTAATTGGTTATTTTTTTTTCGGAGAGCAGACCAATCATAAATTTAAACGATATACTGCCTTAGACATAAATTTATACAAGAATCAACATTTACAAAAAACAACCAAGATGATTTAAAAGGCTATGGTCTCTAATTGTAGCCCAATGCCCATTTCAAAATGTAAAACGAGGCCTGATAAACCAATTGGGTCCTGACCCGCTAGCCCAATTAATCTTTCATTTCGTCCCAATTTAGAGAAAAGTATTCCCCTGAAATTCTAAAAACAACATGTACAACAGAGGAAGCACGGATTAACAGGGAAGGAACTAGGGGTTTGGCAAAATTGTGGGCTGCAGAATTTTAAATGGGCTAAGTCTGAGTCTTCTTTGGGTCTGAAATTTAATTTAGATATGTTGTGGGCTATTAATCTTCTTAATAAAACTGAAATTTAAATTGAGTCTTTTCTTTCGTTCTTTAAATTACATGGCCACAAGTTAATACCAATCTGGTTTATTATGATTAGTCGGTTTGTTGTTTCTCCAAAGTCCAGACTCTTGTCTATTTTCTTGTCTAGTCTCATTTGGTGCTACCAAGAGCTAATGAAAAAAAATAGAGATGCACAATTATAGAGAAGTGAAATGATGTATGGGTCAATCAAATATTTATTATGCTCCGTTCATTGGAGATGGGACCTGAACCGATCGAATCTGGGTCCTCTGAGATAACTCAAATTTTGAGTTTAGATTGAGACCATCCATCATAAAATAAAATGCATGAGACATCTTTAATATTCGTGTTATAAGATCTAGATTGTTCAATTTAAATCTGCAGTAATATTAAAGGGCTTTACTTGTTATAGGTATGGACTAAATTGATCCGAATTTTGATTGTACAGTTCAAAAATGAACACAAATAGTACGTTAATGCAGAGGAGCGGATTCTAAGATGCATATCGAACATAGAGATGCAATTCATGGGAGTCCGGGTTTTATGTAATGAAGAACATAGAGATGCTCATAAAAAATTATGCACGTTCTTTTCCAAAGATTTGTCAATCACTTGTTTCTATCATGCTTTCAGATTAAGATCTTATATATGTTATTTATGTTTTGATTTATTCATGCAGTGTCGTCTGTCCAGAATGCCATACAAAGAAAACGCATTACATGACATTCGTATCCAATGGTGTAAGTTCTTCTTGAAATTAGTTTAATTACTATGCAAGTACTTGCCAATGGTGTAAAAGAGTTGTTGTTTTCTGCTTTTTGCGGTCAGACACTTTGGTGTTGGTTTAATAATGTGGTTTAAAACAGTTGTTAGTTTTATGGTACAATGAAATATTGCTCTATATATTATTGTATGTGTGATATTGATAGCTTGTTGGTTTATAATTGTTGTCTACTTTATATATTGCTTGTTGAACGAATTAATATATATGTTGGATAACTTGTGTATGTATATGTTGTTGATGCCTATATTAATTGTTGGTGAAAATATGGGTATATAATGCATGCATGTTTATTGTTGCTTTGGTAGGTTTTAAAAATGACTAACAAATATATGATGGAGACTAGCCCCTAATTAATTAATACAAGAATTAATAATAAAACATAATAATTATATATACATCACAATCGGCTCAAAAATTAATGACCGATGGCAAACTAGGACCTGCCAACGCCAACTCAAACAAAACAGATGGTGTAAGACACTTTTGCTATCGGCTATTAAAATTGAACAGACAGCGTTAATTACATTTGTTGTCGGTTGACTTAAGAAACATATGGCGTTGGGTACTAACACCGTCTGTTTAATCATGCATGTGCCGATGGCATATCGATTAACACCATCTGTTTTGAGCTGATGGCATATGTGTATACCTTTCCTATCGGGGCGATAAGCATCGATCCAGAATCCGATTGCGGATAGCGATTTCGCCCGACGGCGAAGTGTTTTTTCGCACTCTAGGATCGGTGTCTTGGAGTATGCACTACTACAAAAACGTGATCTACTAACGTATATTTTTAACGGTTTAGACCGATTCTGATCTGCAGCTGATAAACTAAGGAAATTATGGCAAATTAGTAATTAAGTTGAAACATTCTTCTATCGGTTGATCCTTCCAGGACCGATAGGATATGAGAACAACTATCTTCTATCGGTCAGTGGTAGTGTACCGATTGAAGATATTGAGCTTATTCTAGCAGTATTAATACCTAACCGATATAATTATGAGGAGGTTGCAGAGACTTGGTCGAACCGGTGGCCGATGTGCTAGAGTTGTTGTTAGAATATATAAATAAAAAATTGATGTTCATATTAAAAAAGGAGAATAATTTTTTCTCTATCATCTTATTCATTTTTTTTTTGTCATATTAAAAAAACACAATACTATTTTTCAACGTAATAGAATATAAAATAAAAAAACTGGCTTCCAAAAAATCATTGTAAATGTTACCAAATCTATTCAAAATTGCCTAAATCAACCAACCTTACTTTCGAGATAAATAGTCAGTCAATTTAGAAAACAATAACAAAACAAAAAATAAGGAAGAATTCAAAACTGACTGTCTTGAATCAAGTTCACCCAGTATAAACCAGTGTAAAAAATTTCTTAATAAAGTGCAAATAGGATGATATTTGCAAATACTAAGCAAAAAGTTGGTGACACATGGATATAACCTTGAGGTTAAATTTGTAAATAATATTGAAAAACTTGTTATCATTTACAAATTATGTGAATGTCAAATAAGAGAATTTGCAAAATAAGCAATTAATTGACAATTACAAAAGATATACGATTTACAAAAAACAAGTATAGTTCATTAATTTTCTCTTATCTCTTAGTTCAAGATTTGTAAACCTCTGTAAATATAATTAATAAAGAATTAATTTTATCATATTTCTTCACATTAAGATAGACATATAGGATAACTTTTTTTTTACTTTTTTTTTTAGTGTAACAAATATATGCTCCTATGATATACAAGTTTGAGAAGATACTTAAATAAAAATCAAGCAACACATGCATGATCGATCATGCAAAATCTCTCTCAAGCAACACATGTATATATGATAAATAATGAATAAGATCTCTACACACACTCTCTCTGATGTTGTATATTACGTACATTTCAAGATTAAAACGCACACAAAAAAAGGATAAAAAGTTTATATGCGGTATATATAACGCTCAATCAAATTAATTCGGACACAGATATGGTTGTAGCATTGTTACTTCTTATCAGTTTCATTTACACCCATATTTAGGTTGATGTCATGGAATTTTAATCTTATCCACTTCCTATGAGAGGTTTTTGTGTTGTGGGTTTGACTCCTCTCTAATTGCACATAATTTATTGGAAAGTCACTGGAACCTCAGTTCTCTTTAAAATTATTTAATAGTTGTTCTCAAGAGCGGATCCACCCTAGATTATGATTTATGATTTTTTTTTGAATGTCCAGTAATAATATTTAATTGTGCCTATATCCTGGATCACAATCAGGGTTATCCTTAAAAAATATCACAACGTACCAGTCGCTCTCTGTCGTTCCCGTCTTCTCATTTTTGTGTTCCCTTGGAACTTTCAGCGAAACATTCTAATGTATGTGGGTCCCACAAACAATTTTCTGATTCAGAAAAAAAAAAGTCACAACATAGCAGTCACTCTCTGTCGTTGCCCTTGGAACTTTCCTTGGAACTTTCAGCGCAAATATATGAGTACCCAATTAAAAGGTGTCCGTATCATTCCCCTCTTCTCATTTTTGTCTTCCCTTGGAACTTTCACTGCACCTACTGTGTGCGTCCAGGTCAATGGGCTGGGCCCCTACCTCTGCCAACAGCTAGGTGACGGTCCCGGAAGTAGGTAGGTAATTGATTCTACAGTGCTGGAAAAGTAGGTAAATAATATGAGTGTACCCAATTAAAAGCTGTCCGCATCATTCCCCACGTGCAGTAGACTTATCAAACATAATAATAATTAATAATAATAATAATAATAATAATAAACAGAAATGAAAATAATTATATGAAGCTATTAATTAAAAATCAAACAAGATATAAACTACTTCAATTTAAAAGGCATGCATTATGTTACTTGCTTTATCTTAGTTATTTCGTTTTACATCTCGTTTCACTGTTTAAGTAATGATTTAAATTAATTTGTTTGAAGGAGAGAGTAATTTGGAAATAAATTTCTGCCAATGACAGTGGATCCTGTAGGCAGAATAAGTGTGAAATAAACTAATCATCTAAAATAGAGGTTTAACTTATTCCACTATTTTACATCTTGTTTGGCAACTTAAAGTGTGAAATAAACTTATTCCACTATTTTACTCTGTTTTAAAAGTATAATATCTTAGTTCCTAGTTTTACCTATGATCTCTGTTTTCAAAGTAAGGCCCATTCCATCTCTGAAAAAGTACATCAAAATTGAGGGAAAAAAGAATCATATATATGGCCATGCAAAAAGTAGAGATCATAACCTCAGCTATAGCATTTCTCTTACTCTCAGGTCAATTTATCCTAAGCTCTGCAAATTTAATCAAAAACAATCTAGGAACTAGTATACTTAATACCTTGATATACTTTGCCATGTGTTATCTCCAAACCAACCAAATATCTACTACGAAATGGAAGACTTGGATGGTAGTTTTATCCCTGGGTTTAATCATAGTGATATTTGCTAATCATTTCTACATCAGTCCATGGCGATGGGAATTTGTAAGCCGCTGTATCCATGGTATCGATTCAGTGGCCATTCTGCATTTTTTGATGATGAAATTTTCACATGATTGGAGGAGCACGGTTCTCTTCACAGCAATCGTAACAGATGTGGTTCTGATATTCAATAATCGTTATAGTTCAGGACAATTTAATAAAATTTTCACGGTGATCGTATCAATTATAGTATGTGCAATACTCTCTGCTTTTCATGTAAAGCAAATCTGGGACCGAAGGGGAAAGGTAGCGGCCATTGCATCACTTTTCGTTGCAACCTTGATGTTAGGTATTGTCCTCCGCATCTACCTGCATGACGAGGATAAGTTATTTGTATCAATTGCAAGCATCATTGGTTGTTTCTCCCTTGTGCCGTGGCTGTGGCTAATGTGTGCCCCAAAAATAAAGGCATGGTGGCAAGTCTACAATGAGCAGGAAACAATCCAAGACGAGCAATACGATTTCCTGGAGATGGCCGGATTACCCGCAAGGTTCACAATCCAAGATCTTGAAACAGCAACAACAAACTTTCAAGCACCCATAGGTGAAGGTGCTTCTGGTGCAGTGTTCAAGGGGACACTAGCAGATGGCTCTACCATTGCGGTAAAGCGGATCAAATGGCGGCCTAGTGGTGAAACAGAATTTAGAACAGAGATGACAATTATCGCAAGTCGGCAACATGTCAATTTAGTGCGCCTTCTGGGGTTTTGCCTCTCTCCACGAGGGGACCGCTACCTTATCTATCCGTTCTACGAAAATGGGTCTCTTGATGCATGGATATTCACCGACGATGGAAAGAGAAGCCATTTAACATGGGCATTAAGGTATCACATTGCAATTGATGCTGCCAAGGCACTTGCATACCTCCACCATGAATGCCATCATTGGATTTTACATCTCGATGTCAAACCCGCAAATATTCTCCTCGATGGAGACTTCAGGGCCCTGCTATCAGATTTTGGTATCTCAAAATTAATTGGGAAGGATGAGAGTAGTGTCATGACCAGAGCAAGAGGAACGGTAATTATTATTGATAAATACTCCATTGTTGTATTTTGCTGACTCAAAATGTTTTCTTTAGTTATCATTAATTTGATCTCTTTGGTTACATTCAAAAGCTTATTTTTTTAAAACCTAATTTATATCGAGTTATCCTAGTTTACTTTGTATATTACAAAAACATCTTACCATATCAACATATTTTGTACCACAAACAGGTTGGTTACCTAGCTCCAGAGATGCTGATGCCTAATGCTGTCTCGACCAAGTCTGACGTCTATAGCTATGGAATGGTGCTTTTTGAGCTGGTCGGTGGGCGAAGGAACTTGATATTGGTGATGGATGGAGAGACTCAACAAAGACAGAACTCGTATTTTCCGAAAATCGTCAGAGAGAAAATGATGCAAGGTGAGTTAATGGAGGTAGTCGACCAGAGCTTGATCAAGAATGAAGAGATAAGAGAAGAAGAAGTTACAATCTTAACTCGACTGGCTCTTTGGTGCATTCAAGAGAACCCAGTTCTAAGACCCAGCATGACAGAGGTGGTTGAGATGCTGGAAGGTCGCACGCCGGTGCATGTGCCGCCCGAAAGCTCGATGTTTGTGGCGAACTTTTTGGATGGGGAACCGCAGTCTGGTGCCTTTGCCCGAACTCAGGAGGATGAGGCCACTATAATGTCGGCCAATACTTTGTCCATTTCCATTCAATCTGGTAGATAGAAAACAAATAATTATATGCTAAGCCAAATGGTTCTTTTGAAGATCAGTTTTCCTAACCAGAATTCCTATTTGTGGTAACATTAATGGAGTCTATTGATTCAATTAATAGAGTGATTCGGAAAGAGAATATTATAATTGACCCCCATTTTTAAAAAAAAAAATATGTATTTATATAAGATTTTCTATATATTTAGAGTAAAATGCTATATAATTATTAATTAATTTCAATCGTAACATGAAAATTTTATATGCTTGATCTTCATTCATACTTGACCCCCATATAGTTGGAAGGTCTAGCTTCACCCCCAGTTAGAACACAACCTTTTTGTGGGGAAAAAGAGAAAAAAAAATCCTAGAAGAATCTCACTATTATTTATCTGAGCAAGTCAGTACCATAGGAGCACATGGTTGCTTGTATATACAATTATTGTGTATTATTTATAAGTATAATTGTACGTTTTGGTTTAGTTTCATTTATATTGGGTATGAAATTTCATTCAATCTGGTAGATAGAAAACAATTATATGTTTTAACCACTCTTATATGTAATATAGTAATTTTAAAGGACTTTAAAGTAAAATTTCGGAATCAAGATTGCCCCTTCATTTGCAAATTGTACTTCAGTTTCCAAATCAGTATTTTTTACTGTGTGAAGATAAGAATATAAAATTTGGAAAGGTCAAAGGTAAAATTGGAAGATTAAAAAAAAGACAGTTAATAATCAAAATACAAACTATCCAACCAAAAATCCACTGACATTCATTTCATGGAATAAGGGCTAGACCCTATTTCTTTGTCCTAAAAAAAAAATGTGACATTCATATCGGAGGGGAGGTCTCCCGACATTTCCATTCATTTTTTTTAATTAGGCTTGTGTTTGACTCATTGTAGGGATCTAAATAAGTCATGCCGTGACTGGATACTTCACGGTACGGCACGTGAGACGGTCACGTGTTATATGAGAACAACTATCTTCTATCGGTCAGTGGTAGTGTACCGATTGAAGATATTGAGCTTATTCTAGCAGTATTAATACCTAACCGATATAATTATGAGGAGGTTGCAGAGACTTGGTCGAGCCGGTGGCCGATGTGCTAGAGTTGTTGTTAGAATATACAAATAAAAAATTGATGTTCATATTTCAAAAGGAGAATAATTTTTTCTCTATCATCTTATTCATTTTTTTTGTTCATATTAAAAAAACACAATACTATTTTTCAACGTAATAGAATATAAAATAAAAAAATTGGCTTCCAAAAAATCATTGTAAATGTTACCAAATCTATTCAAAATTGCCTAAATCAACCAACCCTACTTTCGAGATAAATAGTACAGTCAATTTAGAAAACAATAACAAAACAAAAAATAAGGAAGAATTCAAAACTGACTGTCTTGAATCAAGTTCACCCAATATAAACCAATGTAAAAAGTTTCTCAATAAAGTGCAAATAGGATGATATTTGCAAATACTAAGCAAAAAGTTGGTGACAGATGGATATAACCTTGAGGTTAAATTTGTAAATAATATTGAAAAACTTGTTATCATTTATAAATTATGTGAATGTCAAATAAGAGATTTGCAAAATAAGCAATTAATTGACAATTACAAAAGATATACGATTTACAAAAAGCAAGTATAGTTCATTAATTTTCTCTAATCTCTTAGTTCAAGATTTGTAAACCTCTGTAAATATAATTCATAAAGAATTAATTTTATCATATTTCTTCACATTAAGATAGACATATAGGATAACTTTATTTTTACTTTTTTTTTTAGTGTAACAAATATATGCTCCTATGATATACAAGTTTGAGAATATACATAAATAAAAATCAAGCAACACATGCATGATTGATCATGCAAAATCTCTCTCAAGCAACACATGTATATATGATAAATAATGCATAAGATCTCTACACACACTCTCTCTGATGTTGTATATTACGTACATTTCAAGATTAAAACGGACACAAGAAAAGGATAAAAAGTTTATATGCGTATATATATATAACGCTCAATCAAATTAATTCGGACACAGATATGGTTGTAGCATTGTTACTTCTTATCAGTTTCATTTACACCCATATTTAGGTTGATATCATGGAATTTTAATCTTATCCACTTCCTATGAGAGGTTTTTGTGTTGTGGGTTTGACTCCTCTCTAATTGCACATAATTTATTGGGAAGTCACTGGAACCTCATTTCTCTTTGAAATTATTTGATAGTTGTTCTCAAGAGCGGATCCACCCTAGATTATGATTTATGATTTTTTTTTTTTCAAAAATGTCCAGTAATAATATTTAATTGTGTCTATATCCTGGATCACAATCAGGGTTATCCTTAAAAAATATCACACGTACCAGTCGCTCTCTGTCGTTCACGTCTTTCTCATTTTTGTGTTCCCTTGGAACTTTCAGCGAAACTATATGAGTGTACCCAATTAAAAGGTGTCCGTATCATTCCCCTCTTCTCATTTTTGTCTTCCCTTGGAACTTTCACTGCCACTACTGTGTGCGTCCAGGTCAATGGGCTGGGCCCCTACCTCTGCCAACAGATAGCTGTCCGTCCAGGAAGGCTTGGAATAGAGCAATTGATTCTACAGTGCTGGAAAAGTAGGTAGATAATAAGAGTGTACCCAATTAAAAGGTGTCCGCATCATTCCCCTCTTCTCATTTTTGTCTTCCCTTGGAACTTTCACTGCAACTACTGTGTGCGTCCAGGTCAATGGGCTGGGCCCCTACCTCTGCCAACAGATAGCTGTCCGTCCAGGAAGGCTTGGAATAGAGCAATTGATTCTACAGTGCTGGAAAAGTAGGTAGATAATAAGAGTGTACCCAATTAAAAGGTGTCCGCATCATTCCCCTCTTCTCATTTTTGTCTTCCCTTGGAACTTTCACTGCAACTACTGTGTGCGTCCAGGTCAATGGGCTGGGCCCCTACGTCTACCAACAGCTAGGTGTCCCGGAAGGCTTGTAATAGAGCAATTGATTCTACAGTGCTGGAATTAAAAGTAGGTAAATAATATGAGTGTACCCAATTAAAAGCTGTCCGCATCATTCCCCACGTGTAGTAGACTTATCAAACATAATAAGAATAATAATAATAATAATAATAATAATAATAATAGGGAATCTTTTACAATTACTGGATCTAGACTGTTCTTTTTAACTTGGCACGAATCTCAAAGTCCAATAATACTACCACTGTACAAGCTCGAATCTCAAAGCGGATGGGAGTTAATCTCAAGTCGTAAAGTGAAGAGAATCTTTTATAATATTGGAGAGGATACTTGTCCTAAATTTTATGGGGCCATTCATGGAGAATTTAATGTATGTGGGTCCCACAATTATGAAAAAATCCTTCCAAAACATTCTAATCTATGTTGCACGGATACTTCAGTATAGGCCTCGTGTCGGTATCGGACACGTATCGGATACCGATACGCGTACGATACGTATTCTAATTTGGTAGATACGGTCACGATACGCGTTGAATTTTTTGGAATACGTCTGTTTTAGCGAGATACGGGCGGGATACGTCTAATTAGGTTTCCTCTCCAGTCTCCACTCTGCTCCGAACTAAAGAAAAGTAGAAAACAAAACGCTCCGCTCTCTGACGGCTCTCCGCTCCGAACCACTCCTCTCCGCTCCGCTCTCTCCACCGTCTCCGCCGTCTCCGCTCCGAACCACTCCGATCCGCTCGCCTCTCCGCTCTCTCCGCCGTCTCCGCTGTAATAATCAGATCCAATACAAGAAAGGGAAGCACAAACAAAGTCGTACCCGACATCTTGTCACGTTTGCTACACCCGAATCAAGAAGGACTTGTAAAACCGAGGTATTTATTAATTTGCTTGTTGTGCTGGTTTACTGGTGCGCGTTTTTCTGGTTTCTGGTGCCTGCTGGTTTTACTGGTACAGTACCGTACCAGTTCGTTTCTTTTCTTTGTGTGCCTGCTGTGGCTCTGACCCGTGACCCTTGTGCCTGTTTCTTTGGCTTTGCGCTTCTTTGATTTCTCTGTGATTTAATTATGGTCTTGATTTTGGCTTGTGCCGTTTTGTTGTTGGTGGCTGTTGCTGACCTGTGACCTTTGTGCCCTTTCTTGTTACTGGTACCGACCCGGTACTAGTATTGGGGGCTTTGTGTGTTGCCTTGTTGCTCTCTGGCTTGCTTGTTTGGTATTATGGATCTAATTTTATGTTGTTTGGTATTATGGATCTAATTTTATGTATGCTATGGATGTTATGTATGTTATGGATATTATGGGTGATGTGAGTATTATGGATCTAATTTTATGTATGTTATGGATGTTATGTATTTTTTAGATGAATTATAAATTTGGGTGATGTGAGTAGTGTATTATACATATACCATGGCAAAATTATTAATTTTTTTGTTACTTGTAAATTACAAGTAAAAAATTTAATATATATACAAGTGTTGAATTAATAAATAAGTGTAATTTTTTTACTTATTGTAATACAAGTATTGAATTAATAATATTAAAATAATAAAAATAATATATTTAATAGCCATACTGTATCCTTCATTTCTGAAAATTGTTGTATCGCCGTATCTGTATTGTATCATAAACAATACCCGTACCCGTATCCATGCAACATAGATTCTAATGTATGTGGGTCCCACAAACAATTTTCTGATTCAGAAAAAAGGAAGTCACAACATAGCAGTCACTCTGTCGTTGCCCTTGGAACTTCCCTTGGAACTTTCAGCGCAAATATATGAGTGTACCCAATTAAAAGGTGTCCGTATCATTCCCCTCTTCTCATTTTTGTCTTCCCTTGGAACTTTCACTGCAACTACTGTGTGCGTCCAGGTCAATGGGCTGGGCCCCTACCTCTGACAACAGCTAGGTGCCGGTCCCGGAAGGCTTGGAATAGAGCAATTGATTCTACAGTGCTGGAAAAGTAGGTAGATAATATTTTTTTTTTTTTTGAGAAAAGTAGGTAGATAATTAATATGAGTGTACCCAATTAAAAGGTGTCCGCATCATTCCCCTCTTCTCATTTTTGTCTTCCCTTGGAACTTTCACTGCAACTACTGTGTGCGTCCAGTTCAATGGGCTGGGCCCCTACCTCTGACAACAGCTAGGTGCCGGTCCTGGAAGGCTTGGAATAGAGCAATTGATTCTACAGTGCTGGAAAAGTAGGTAAATAATATGAGTGTACCCAATTAAAAGCTGTCCGCATCATTCACCACGTGCAGTAGACTTATCAAACATAATAATAATTAATAATAATAATAATAATAATAATAAACAGAAATGAAAATAATTATATGAAGCTATTAATTAAGAATCAAACAAGATATAAACTACTTCAATTTAAAAGGCATGCATTATGTTACTTGCTTTATCTTAGTTATTTCGTTTTACATCTCGTTTCACTGTTTAAGTAATAATTTAAATTAATTTGTTTGAAGGAGAGAGTAATTCGGAAATAAATTTCTGCCGATGACAGTGGACCCTATAGGCAGAATAAGTTTGAAGTAAACTGATCATCTAAAATATTCCACTATTTTACATCTTGTTTTGCAACTTAAGTGTGGAGTAAGGAGGTTATTCCACCTCGCACTCCGCAATCAAACATGGTTGCTACTTAAATTTAATTAAGGAGGATTAAATTTCTTTCTCTATTTTACCCATGTTTTATATCTTCGTTTAAAACAACTTAAATCACGACTTAAATTAATCTGCTCGAAAAGTAAAAGATAGATAAAATTGAATAGAGAAAATTCAAACTCTGTTTTAAAAGTATAATATCTTAGTTCCTAGTTTTACCTACGATTTCTGTTTTGAAAGTAAGGCCCATTCCATCTCTGAAAAAGTACATCAAAATTGAGGGAAAAAAGAATCATATATATGGCCATGCAAAAAGTAGAGATCATAACCTCAGCTATAGTATTTCTCTTACTCTCAGGTCAATTTATCCTAAGCTCTGCAAATTTAATCACAAACAATCTAGGAACTAGTATACTTGATACCGTGATATACTTTGCCATGTGTTATCTCCAAACCAACCAAATATCTACTACGAAATGGAAGACTTGGATGGTAGTTTTATCCCTGGGTTTAATCATAGTGATATTTGCTAATCATTTCTACATCAGTCCATGGCGATGGGAATTTGTAAGCCACTGTATCCATGGTATCGATTTTGTGGCCATGATGCATTTTTTTATGATGAAATTTTCACATGATTGGAGGAGCACGGTTCTCTTCACAGCAATCATAACAGATGTGGTTCTGATATTCATTCATCTTTATAATTCAGGACAATTTAATAAAATTTTCACGGTGATCGTATCAATTATAGTATGTGCAATACTCTCTGCTTTTCATGTAAAGCAAATCTGGGACCGAAGGGGAAAGGTAGCGGCCATTGCATCACTTTTCGTTGCAACCTTGATGTTAGGTATTGTCCTCGGCATCTACCTGCATGACGAGGATAAGTTATTTGTATCAATTGCAAGCATCATTGGTTGTTTCTCCCTTGTGCCCTGGCTGTGGCTAATGTGTGCCCCAAAAATAAAGGCATGGTGGCAAGTCTACAATGAGCAGGAAACAAGCCAAGACGAGCAATACGATTTCCTGGAGATGGCCGGATTACCTGCAAGGTTCACAATCCAAGATCTTGAAACATCAACAACAAACTTTCAAGCACCCATAGGTGAAGGTGCTTCTGGTGCAGTGTTCAAGGGGACACTAGCAGATGGCTCTACCATTGCGGTAAAGCGGATCAAATGGCGGCCTAGTGGTGAAACAGAATTTAGAACAGAGATGACAATTATCGCAAGTCGGCAACATGTCAATTTAGTGCGCCTTCTGGGGTTTTGCCTCTCTCCACGAGGGGACCGCTACCTTATCTATCCGTTCTACGAAAACGGGTCTCTTGATGCATGGATTTTCACTGACGATGGAAAGAGAAGCCATTTAACATGGGCATTAAGGTATCACATTGCAATTGATGCTGCCAAGGCACTTGCATACCTCCACCACGAATGCCATCATCGGATTTTACATCTCGATGTCAAACCCGCAAATATTCTCCTTGATGGAGACTTCAAGGCCCTGCTATCAGATTTTGGTATCTCAAAATTAATTGGGAAGGATGAGAGTAGTGTCATGACCAGAGCAAGGGGAACGGTAATTATTATTGATAAATACTCCATTGTTGTATTTTGCTGACTCAAAATGTTTTCTTTAGTTATCATTAATTTGATCTCTTTGGTTACATTCAAAAGCTTATTTTTTTAAAACCTAATTTATATCGAGTTATCCTAGTTTACTTTGTATATTACAAAAACATCTTACCATATCAACATATTTTGTACCACAAACAGGTTGGTTACCTAGCTCCTGAGATGCTGATGCCTAATGCTATCTCGACCAAGTCAGACGTCTATAGCTATGGAATGGTGCTTTTTGAGCTGGTCGGTGGGCGAAGGAACTTGATATTGGTGATGGATGGAGAGACTCAACAAAGACAGCACTCGTATTTTCCGAAAATCGTAAGAGAGAAAATGATGCAAGGTGAGTTAATGGAGGTAGTCGACCAGAGCTTGATCAAGAATGAAGAGATAAGAGAAGAAGAAGTTACAATCTTAACTCGACTGGCTCTTTGGTGCATTCAAGAGAACCCACTTCTAAGACCCAGCATGACAGAGGTGGTTGAGATGCTGGAAGGTCGCACGCCGGTGCATGTGCCGCCCGAAAGCTCGATGTTTGTGGTGAACTTTTTGGATGGGGAACCGCAGTCTGGTGCCTTTGCCCGAACTCAGGAGGATGAGGCCACTATAATGTCGGCCAATACTTTGTCCATTTCCATTCAATCTGGTAGATAGAAAACAAATAATTATATGCTAAGCCAAATGGTTCTTTTGAAGATCAGTTTTCCTAACCAGAATTCCTATTTGTGGTAACATTAATGGAGTCTATTGATTCAATTAATAGAGTGATTCGGAAAGAGAATAATATAATTTACCCCCATTAAAAAAAAAATATGTATTTATATAAGATTTTCTATATATTTAGAGTAAAATGCTATATAATTGATTCCATTCGTAACATGAAAATTTTATATACTTGACCTTCATTCATACTTGACATCCATATAGTTGGAAAGTCTAGCTTCGCCCCCGGTTAGAACACAACCTTTTTGCGGGGAAAAAGCGAAAAAAAATCCTAGAAGAATCTCATTATTATTTATCTAAGCAAGTCAGTACCATAGGAGCACATGGTTGCTTGTATATATAATTATTGTGTATTATTTATAAGTATAATTGTACGTTTTGGTTTAGTTTCATTTATATTGAGTATGAAATTTCATTCAATCTGGTAGATAGAAAATAATTATATGTTTTAACCACTCTTATATGTAATATAGTAATTTTAAAGGACTTTAACGTAAAATTTCGGAATCAAGATTGCCCCTTCATTTGCAAATTGTACTTGAGTTTCCACTGTGTGAAGATAATAATATAAAATTTGGAAAGGTCAAAGGTAAAATTGGAAGATTAAAAAAAAGACAGTTAATAATCAAAATACAAACTTTCCAACCAAAAATCCACTGACAGCTAGCGCATGGGCAGTGAAAAAAAGAAAAGAAAAGTGAATCGGAGGAGAAAAAAAAAGAAAAGCTGAATCAGAAAAATAAAGAAGTGACATTCATTTAATGGAATAAGGGCTAGAACCTTTTTCTTTGTCCAAAAAAAAAAAGTGACATTCATATCGGAGGGCTGGTCTCCCAACATTTCCATTCATTTTTTTTTAATGAGGCTTGTGTTTGACTCATTGTAGGGATCTAAATAAGTCATGCTGTGACCGGATACGTCACGGTACGGCACGTGAGACGGTCACGTGTTATATGTTGTGACTATTCGCGCGACATAACCATCTTTTAGAAAATTAACACGGTTTGCTTAACCACACAAAAGATTTGGTCACGGCAAGGCACATCACGTGTTCACGCGAGTCATGTGTAAATCAGACTGTTAAATCTTGATAAAATGGTGAATTTTGAATAAACTAACTTAAATTATGAAAAAAAAATAGTTAAATGTGACCAAACGTGAGCAATTCTGACTAGGCCGTTCAAACATTGAAGGTAAATCATCGATTAGCTTCATAATCAATATCTCATGTTCGAAAGCTTCCCGAAAAGTGGTCAAACGCTAAAAAAGGAGTTTCCTATAGAAAGTTATGCCCGGTTAATGTTTGGTCAAAGTTAGTACACTCTTTGTGAGGGGATTTTTTTTTTATGCACAAAACACCTTTTTCTATCGGTTTCAAGTATAGAACCAATAACAAAACTATGCTCATCTAGTAGATCTAGTACAGAACCGGTAGAAAAAATACCTCATCTGCTAGCGGTTCTAGTACAAAACCACTAGAAGAAGTGCCTCCTCTGCTAGTGTTTAGAATACGCTACAAGTTGTGCTCCCCTTATTCTATCGTGTTGACTACTAGCGGTGGTCAAACCATTATTAGAGTTTTTTTTTTACCGTTGGAAGTCTGCAGATCTGTAGTAGTGATGCTTTGTGGCTCGTAGGATTTTTGAACTTTTGTATTGATTTTGGTATTTTTGTATATGTATCTGATGAAATTAATGAAATCAAAGGAACACAATACTCCCATGAAACTCCCTTCCCACCCTTGTTTTATTGATATATAATTCTGTGTGTTACAATCCGAAGAATGACTTCCTCTACTAATAGAAAGATGAGACTTGAAGAATAGGAAAAAAGGAAAAAAGGAAAGAGATAAATTACAGAAACAAATAATCTAGCATCCTTAATCCTATCTTTACATATCTTCCTTTCTATCTTTAGATAGCATAAACAGGAAACAAATAGACAGCTGTGATTGTGCCCCTCCAGCCTGCTGGATTTTCTGTGTGCACTTGCTTTCCGTCAACACTCCCCCTCAAGTGGGCACATAGATGTCTCCCATACCCAACTTAACTAAGGATTCATTGAAGACCTTACTCGATACAGCCTTGGTTAACATATCCGCAAGTTGTTCTTCAGATCTCACAAACGGAAGTTTGATGACCTTCGAATCTAGCTTCTCCTTGATGAAATGTCTGTCAACTTCTATGTGTTTCGTTCTGTCGTGTTGCACCGGGTTATGTGAGATATCAATTGCTGCTTTATTGTCTCAGAAAATATTCATCTCCCCCTCTTGTTCAAACCCGAGTTCTAATAATAGTTTCCTCAGCCACAACAATTCGCATATCCCTTTTGTCATTCCTCGAAATTCTGCTTCCGCACTTGAAAGAGCCACCACATTTTGTTTCTTGCTCCTCCATGTGACAAGATTTCCTCCTACAAATGTAAAGTATCCTGCTGTTGACTTACGATCAGTTGCACTCCCAGCCCAGTCGGCATCCGTATAGCCCTCAATTTTAATATGTCTATTCTTTTGAAATTTTATCCCTCTGCCAGGTACACCCTTCAAATATCGGATGATACGCATCACAGCCTCCATGTGTTCTTCAGTAGGGGTGTGCATGAACTGACTTACCATACTAACTGCATAAGCAATGTCAGGTCTAGTATGAGATAGATAAATCAATTTTCCAACTAACCTTTGATACCTCTCTTTATTTGTAGGAGATTGATTCAGATCCAGTCCTAGTTTCTGATTTTGGATTACCGGTGTCTCTACTGGTTTGCATTCTAGCATTCCAACTTCTGCAAGAAGATCCAGCACGTATTTTCATTGAGATAGAAAGATTCCCCTTTCTCCCCTTGCTACTTCAATACCGAGAAAATATTTCAAGCCTCCTAAATTTTTCATTTCAAACTCCTTACACAACTTCTTCTCCAGTGACTCAATTTCTTCCTTGTTGTCTCCTGTAATAATCATATCATCTACATAAATAATTAGCACAGTGATCTTACCTTGCCTTTTCTTAACAAACATCGTATGATCTGAGTCACTTTGAGTATAGTTGTAACTATTCATTGCACTGCAGAATCTTCCAAACCAAGCTCTTGGTGACTGTTTCAGGCCATACAAAGATCTCTCAAGCTTACACACTTTAGTAGCTAAACTCGTGTGTCCATATCCAGGCGGAAGTTCCATGTAAATTTCTTCCTCTAGATCTCCATGAAGGAATGCATTTTTCACAACAAATTGGTGTAGAGGCCAATCTAAGTTTGCTGCAAGGGATAAGAGTACTCGAATCGTATTTAGTTTTGCAACTGGTGAAAAAGTTTCTTGGTAATCGATCCCGTATGTCTGGGTATACCCTTTTGCAACCAATCGGGCCTTATATCGTTCAATCTTTCCTTCAGATTATATTTTATAGTAAATACCCATTTACACCCAACTGGTTTCTTACCTTTTGATAGATCAACAAGCTTCCAAGTGCAATTTTCCTCGAGAGCTTTCATTTCAATTTCCATTGCCTCTACCAATTTAGGATCTCGCATAGCATCCTCAATTCTCTCGGGTATTATACTGGAAGTAATTTCATTTGCAAATTCCTTTAAAGGGTCTGGTAAGTTCTTTGTTGAGGTATACTTAGCAATTGGATATTCACTTTCCCTACCTGTTTCACCTATTGATTGCAATCCGTACCTTTTAGGTGGTATACCCCGATTAGCTCTTGGAGGTAATCTAGTATGAGAAATAAAATCAAGAGTAGGAGGACTTACTAGAGGAGTATTCTCACGAGATGCTGGGCCTTGTGGTATCGGGTCGGATTGTATCATTTCTTCGGGATTGATTTGAATCCAAAGCTGACCGCCCAGTGATTTCTCGGTATCACTATCATCTACCCGAGTGGGATTCAACTCGGTTGTGAGATTCTGTTCGTTCGACCTCTTTCTTCGGACATACACTTGGGTTTTTGGACTTCCTGGTTCACTGATTGTCTCCCTCTCAGCAGCTCGGTCCAGATTTTGGTTTATAGCAGATTCAAGTTCTTCTACTGGAGCTCGGACCAGATCCTGGTGCATCTTGTCTGGTCCAGATCCACGCTCTTCTAATGAGGACTCATCCTGATATAATACCACCCCTTCCCTAACCAAATTTTCACGTGGTAGGTCAGGTAACGACGATTCCTCTATAATTGTCTCCCCCTGAATCGAAGTTCTAGACTGACAAAAAAATGGCACATTTTCAAAGAATGTTACATCCATTGTAACAAAAAATTTCCGTGTAGCTGGATTATAGCACTTGTACCCCTTTTTCTGGGCCCCAAACCCTAAGAAAACACATTTTTCAGCACGAGCCTCGACCTTAGATCGTAGGTGTTTTTGTATATGGACAAATGCCACACAACCGAAAATTTTTGGAGGAAGGTTGAGGATCGATGGGATGGTAGTGTATGTAGATAGGGCTTGTAAGGGAGTTTTGAAGTTGTTTGCTTTTGATGGAATTCGGTTGATCAAGTGCACTGCCATTGATACAGCATTGTCCCAGAATATTTGTGGTACATTATTTTCTAATAAGAGAGACCTAGCAATTTCCAATATATGTTGATTTTTTCTTTCTGCTACACCATTCTGTTGAGGGGTTCCGACACACGAGGTTTCATGCAAAATTCCATTCTCTTTAAAAAATTCTTGTAATTTTTTGTTTACGAATTCTGTTCCATTATCACTTCTAATCACTTTTATCTCTTTCTCAAATTGGGTACTAATCATTTTATGAAATTCTTTAATAACTTGAGGAACCTCATCTTTAGTTTTCAATAAATATAGCCATGTCATTCGAGTGCAATCATCGGTGAATAAAATGAACCATTTACTACCAGATTTAGAGCTAATTGGAGATGGACCCCAAACATCGGTGTGAACCAGATTAAAAGGAACCAAATTTTTACTCAAACTTATAGGATAAGATACACGATGGCTTTTGGCCCTAACACAAGTCTCACATTCAAACCTTTTATTTTCTAACCCCAAGAATAAGGAAGGAGATAATAGTTTCATATACCCAAATGACGGGTGTCCCAAGTGTTTATGCCACAACCAAACCATTTCCTCTGATTTTGTAGACATGCCCTTTGCCAATGATGCATTTCCAATTTCTAGTTCTTCTAAATGATACAATCCTTCCCGCCTAATACCACGGCCAATGATCTTTTTCGTGAGACTATCCTGAAATACGCAAAAATCAGGAAACATGAGTATGACGCAGTTAAGATCTTTGGTAAGTTGGCTGACAAAGATAAGTTTTGTAGACAGAGAAGGTACCAACAGAGTATTTTTCAAGATTAATTCCTTAGAATTTTTCACATCCCCTGCGCAAGTTACTGGATACTTGTCACCATTAGCATTTAGAATTCTATTTTTTCTCGGTTTCATATGATTAACCAAATCTTCCTGAGAAAAGGTCATATGATCGGTAGCTCCTGAGTCTATGATCCAATCAGAATTTTTAGAATAAAAAAAGGTTATACCTTCATTTGTCCCTTTACCTTTACTTAGATTTTTACCATCAGAGTCGCAAGTTGAAGCTGCAAGGGTGTGACAAGCTGAAGCATCTGTTGTGTCCTGCTGTTGCTGAGTAGGTATGTGAGTTTGCTTCTGTTGCTGCATGAGGTAGGGCTGAAATACATCTGCTGATGTCGATCCCTGCTGCTGCAAATTTTCCCCTATTACCAGCGCACTAACCTCCTGTGACCTGCTGCTGTTGGTTTTCCATCAATAGGTTTCCTCGGACCCTTCCACCAATGCGGGTATCCTATTACCTGATAGCAGCCTTCTTTGGAGTGTTTTGCACCCGGGCAGTAAGGGCACCCTTCTTTCCTTGGTTTTTCTTGATGGTTTCCCATCCGAATCAGCCCTCCTTCATTTTGTTTGTAACTCCTAGACACCATGGCCAGCGAGTCTTGCATCACACTTGCTCCCCCTTTAATCATCACACCTTGACGACTAGCTTCGTGCCTCACATAGCCATAAGCTTGTTCTATTGATGGGAAAGGTTTTATTTGAAGAACTTGGGCCCGAATTGTGTCAAACCGATCCTCAAGGCCATCAAGAAAGGTATATACTCGGTTTTTCTGAATAAAAAGATTAAACTTGTCAATATCACCTGGAGTATCCATAGGATTTGGACATCTATAATCTATTTCTTGCCACAAAGCTTGGAGTTCATCATAGAATTCTTCTACTGTTTTCTCTTCTTGCTTCAGCTTTGTAACTTTTCGGTTGAGTGCAAAAATCTGAGTTTCGTCGCTACCGTCGTAGTAGGTTGTTGCTAACGCCTTCCAAACATCTCTAGCTGTGGGATGGTGGATATACTTGCTGCGTAGCCGTGGTTCTAGGGAGTTGATAAGCCATCCTTTGACAATTACATCATTCACCTCCCACCTGCGGAACTCAAGACTTGTTGCAAGCACTAGTGGAAAAAGTACAATTAGTGTCGCCCCATCAGTGTCGGATTTAATTACAAACCGATACGGATACCTATCAGCAACGGGCACATTACAAAGCCGACCCTGATTTCACTTATCAGGAACGGTTGTATTTAAAAATCCGTTCTTGATAGTGCTGGCCAAATCAGGAACGGTCCTTTATAAAGAGGCGTTACTGATTAGTAGTATTTTGTATCGGTTGTATTAGATGCGTTCCTGATTGTGTCTTAACAGGATCGCTTTTATAAAGAGGCGTTACTGATTAGTAGTATTTTGTATCGGTTGTATTAGATGCGTTCCTGATTGTGTCTTAACAGGATCGCTTTTATAAAGAGGCGTTACTGATTAGTAGTATTTTGTATCGGTTGTATTAGATGCGTTCCTGATAGGTATTAGGAACTGTTATTTTAATAGCCGATGCTAATGGGCCCTGTATTCAGAACGGTTTTTTAAATAACCGATCCTAATAACTCTCATTTTCATTTCGCGCTGCTAAGTTTTTAATTTCGCGCTACTTAGTGCTTCATTCTGTGCCAAGCTAGGGTTCAGGCCTCATTTTGAAATCTCTCTCGGACTCAGACCCTCTCTCTCGCGCTCAAGTCCCGGGGTCTCTCTCTCTCTCGCGGGCTCTCTCTCTCTGCGCCAAGCTAAAGCTTTTCACTCGGGCTCTCTCTCTCTTGCGGGCGGCTCCGCCGCACCTCGCTCTGCCGCACCTGGAGGTCACTCTAGTCGCCGCTTCTCTCCGCCGCACCTCACTCTAGTGCACCTGGTACCGCATTCGCACGATGATGTGGGATGGCTGAAGACCATCGATCAGTACTTTGTTGGAGCCAATAACAGCATTCGGGTTTAATTCTTTGTACTCTTCTCAATTTCTATCTTGACTTGCTTCTGTCATTTATGGTAAATAAGAACAACGAATCAATTAGATAATTTACAGTCACCCCGGTGAAGCAAAATGTAATTGGTACTTAATAGAATATAGGTGCTGTTAAATGGTAATTGGTACTTAATGCTAAATGCCACTCAATCCTAATTAAACCTGGTACGATTTTGATTTTTTTAGCACCTGGAGGTCACCTGGTACGATTTTCCATCTCGCATTACTGCATCCATGTATCCAAGGTTATTTTCATAAATTGTTTCTTTTATTTATTGTTTTTTTTTAGTTTGGTTGGTGTTTGATTCTTTGAATTTGGTTCAGATTGAGAAGGAGATTGCAATTGTTAAGAAAGAGGGTGAACCGATCTTCAGTGGTGCCGATGCCATGAAATTGGCACCCAAAACAAAAGGTAATTTTTTTTATTTTTTTTTTGTGTGTCAAACCTGTTTGGTATCTTTAGAAATTATGATGAAATTGAAAGAAAGATTTCATTAGTTAATTCTCATGATTTTACAAGGCTCAAGAAGCTGTTACTTTCTTTTTTCCGTATCTGGTAATATTGATTTTTCCATTTTTGGCTGAGTCAGAACAATAGGGTTTGATTTGTAAAAAGTTACATTTGATTTGCTAAATGCACCCGGAACTTGCATCTCCAACAGTACCATACTGATTAGGTCATTTTATTAGTAGTTCCTGCATCAGAAAATTTTGTAATCCTTAGTACTGAATCAAGTATATGTAATCCTTATATTATCTATGCTCTTAACAAGAAACTGAACCAATAGGATCCTTTGACAATCGAGCTGCTTGAGTTCAAATGTCACTTACAATTATATCCTCATTTAGATGTGTGCTTATTTCTAACTTAATTTAGTTTGCCATTAATGTCCTCGTGTGTGCTAAAATAAAATGTATATTTTTGTTAGTGACTAGAAAAATATATATAATGTCTAGTGCATAAACTTTTGTTTTTGTAACTAGTAAGATATATTACCACTTATCAGCAAGTTTATTAGACAAGCAATTTCGGGGGCACATTGAAGTATTAATTGAACCCTTTCTTAAAATGTGCAACAAATCTTAGTCACATCAGAAGCTTAGTTCTTTAGGTGATCATCATAAAGAGGAGAGAGAGGAATATATTTAACACTTCTATGAAAGTCTTAACTTTTTGCTCTTCTCATTATTTTTTTTTTCAGGTGAGAAAGGATAAGCTAGGGGATAGAATAACTGCATTGCATCAGCTTGTTTCCCCATTTGGAAAAGTATGCATTTCATATAATTATACATCACATGTATGTATATATATACCATCTCTTTACAGAAGGTAGTATTCATGTATACATACATACACCATTTCTGCACAGTGGCATATATATTATGGCATTCAGTGATTGAACTGCCTGTGTTTTTATATATATATGTGTGATATGTCTTTTGCTTTTTATTTTGGTGCCTCTCTTTTTCAGACTGACACTGCGTCTGTACTGCTAGAAGCTATTGGCTACATCAGATTCCTTCACGGTCAAGTTGAGGTTCAATTCGCTCTCTTTCTTTCTCTATCTATATCTCTGTATCATGTGAAACAAAAAGAATGCATCAGACAGAACTCATTATCCTGTCCTGATAACACATGATCCGTGCTCATCTACCCCAAAGTGTCTAATATGCTTTTACCTCTTTCTAGTTAAATAAGAAGCTAGCTTACCCAAGAATTGTTTTCCCTCTTTGTATATAGTTAAAGAAGAACTTTATGCGAAATTGTGCTTCAAACTTTTAATTTGGATGCCTTTTCAGAGGCCTCATGATTATTCCTTTTAGTAATACATGAACCAGATTAGGTAGCACCAAGGTTCAATTGAACTTTTAATTAGTACCAAATGATCAAGGCCAGGCACCGGTGACAGTACCAGTATGCAGAGACAGCGAAAATGGGCTGCACTTGCATAATATATATATCTATATGAGGAGATATATATAGTTCAGGAATTAAAAGCATGTCTTTTTACAAAGGATGATACTGTATCTGTACCCTTAATAACGCACTCGCTAGCTATACCAGTAGAAGAACTCGTAAAAAGGTTTCTCAGATTGGAGCGCCCCTGTCTTTTGCCTTTTTAAAGGATAAGTTATTCGAATTGCACATGCATGCATCTATCGAATGGTTGGGAATGTGGATATTATGTCATGTTGTTCGTGCATGACATAATAAATCGTTTCCTCGATATTTTTCCAAACTTGAAGGTATATATATATACATATTGTCTTTCCAAAGGTATGCATAGTTGCTTCAAAAATATGCAATTAATCGTGCTCTTATATGCTCTAAAAAATGCAGGATTTCCCCGTTAGTTATAACGCAACAAGCATCGACAACATTCGCAGTGTGGGGTAAATTTTTCTTGAAGGAAGTATTAGATGAAAAAAGTAAATCAATTTAGTATGTGTTTTTTGTAAAAAATTTAGGGTGTGAACAACATGTTTTAATTTAGGATGTGAAAACTGCAATACATGTGTGTTGATTTGTAATAATATTTATGTCTAATGCTTTCTGGTTTTAATTTATGTCTAATGTGAAAATATGGTAGCCGGCCAAAATATAGGCCAGCAATTTTCTGCTTTCTGCTTTCTGCTTTCTGCTTTCTGGTTGTTATAATTTATGCCTTGCATATAGGCCGGCAAAAATATGGTAGCCGGCCAAAATATAAAAAATGTTTTTTTAAAATAAATTCACACAATCAGGAACGGTTATTACAAAACCTGATCTTGATTCACACAATTAGGAACACCTGTCTACTTAAACCGTTACTGATTTAGTACAATTTGTATCGCCTTTCTTCATTAACTGTTCCAGATTAAAATCTGTATCGCCTTTTCATAAGAACCGATACTGATTTAGTACAATTTGTATCGCCTGTTAATTAAGAACCGTCCTAGATTATAGTAATCTGGATCGGCTTTGGAAAGATCCGTTCTTGATTGTCAACAATTAGTAACGGCTAAATATAAATACCGATCCAGATTGTGGGATTTAGTATCGGCTGACGGTAACCGATCCTGATTGAGGAATATTAGTATCGGTTATTTACCCGACACTGATTAGTCCAACTATCTGTAACAGCTGGGTCAGTGTCGCCCTGTAGTCCGTTCCTGATGTGCATTTTTAACCGACCCTGATGTGCGTTTTTCCACTAGTGAAGAGGCGGTGTAGGGTCGCCAGTTAGATGTCCCATCCTTTCTCGCCCTTTGACATGCATCTCCACGGCTTGACACCAATAAGTATAATTAGTGCCATCCATTTTCACGTCGATTGGGTTTGGATGGAGGATTCCTTCGGTCATGACAGTAGGCTAAATTGTGTTTCGTGCCGGTGGAGGATCTGTGGTGTGGCTGTGCTTTGTATTGCCGCCATTTGTGTTTGTTGGAGAGTCACCAATTTGGTGAGTTGTTCTAACACTGCTGCTATGTCTACAGCTCCATTAGTTTGAGGTTTCTCAGGAGATGTGCTCATCTTCATTGAATTGAGGATGGATAGCTCCTTAGAGCGATATAGCACAAGAAATTGAAGTTAAAGACAAGAAGGGCAACAATTTCTCTAGCTATACCACCAGGCAACCACGCTCTGATACCATGATGAAATTAATGAAATCAAAGGAACACAATACTCCCATGAAACTCCCTTCCCACCCTTGTTTTATTGATATATAATTCTGTGTGTTACAATCCGAAGAATGCCTTCCTCTACTAATAGAAAGATGAGACTTGAAGAATAGGAAAGAAGGAAAAAAGGAAAGAGATAAATTACAGAAACAAATAATCTAGCATCCTTAATCCTATCTTTACATATTTTCCTTTCTATCTTTAGATAGCATAAACAGGAAACAAATAGACAGCTGTGATTGTGCCCCTCCAGCCTGCTGGATTTTCTATGTGCACTTGCTTTCCGTCAACAGTATCTGTTCAATCAAATTCGGACACAGATATGGTTGTAGCAGTGTTTGCTTTGTATCTGTTTCATTTACACCCATATTTAGGTTAATACCACATAATTTACATAATTTACTGGAAAGTCAAGCAGATCTGGAATGTGCATCGCTTTTATATTATCATTTTTTGGGAACATATGTGATGTTATATGGATTTGGATGCAGCACATAAAAGTGGCAAGATGAGAATTTGAACAGCTAGAATTGAACTTGGATCTGAATATGACTAAGCTGAGCATTTGAAATTTCAAAAAGGATTGGAAATTTTTAAGTTTCAACATTTGAAATGTCAACATTTTTGCAATGGTCCATATTTAAATATCTTCGATTGAATATGTAATGATTTTAGTGGCTTGAAAACATGTACAGATTTTACTATTGTAAAAAAATTATTGTTCAAAATAGCGCGCTATAGCGGCATTATATTATTTTTGGACCTTAAACGCTAAGTTATGGGATAAAAGTACGCTAATTCAGCTACAACCGTTATAGCAGTAATAGCGGTCCGCAATAGCACGTAGCGTGTAAGCGCAAGCTATATTACGTAGGCTTTTATTTAAAGGCCCAAATTGAAAATTTCTTTTAAGGACCAATTTTTTTCAAGATCCAAATTGATTTTGTTTTTAAATAGAAAAAAATAGATAGTTTATGCCATGATACTTAGGTTATTTTGAATAAAAAAAGAAGATAAATAGTTTATGTCATGATACTCATGTTATATTAAATTTTAAATTATTAATGTTTAAAATATAGAGATATAATAGAGGCAAAAAATTGAGGCATTTGAAGCCTCCTCATGTGAATAGTATTCATGCATATAACGTTGGACTTTTTATATTTTAAAGATTAAAAATTTCCTAGGTAACTTGTTATTTTGTAATTTTCTCAAATGGAGATTAATATGGGCCCAGCTTTATTCAAAGTTGGTCTATTAGGCCCAGTTTGTTTTTGTTTTCTTTCTAGAAAAGAACAGAATGGGCCTTTCATATACTTTAATTGGGCTTATCCTATATAGTACTATTTGTACATCATAATAAATGAACTGACTAATGCTATTTAAAGAAAATTATACACGCATCCGCCACTAATTATACATATGTTGAGATGCTTTCCATAGATTTTGACAAACTGACTAATGCTAATTAAATTAAATAACATATCATGTCATCAATAAGTGACCTCTATTCAAAGAAAATATTTCCATAATTAAAGACATGATAAGCATCCAAGCCTCCATGATAATTTTCTTCTCTCCACAGTCATATTAATTAATTTCACACTAATCCTTCATTACCAGCTAGCATCAGGTACTTGTACTTCATTGTAAGTTTAGTCAGACCAAACCCTAGCACCCGACCAATCTAGCTTTGGACATGGTTCGCTGCCTCAAAACCCGTGCAGCTCTTCCCGTCCATCGACCGAGTTGACATCTTCTCCAAGAACTTGACCTCGTACTCCAGCCAAGGGTTCATCAAAAAAAAAAAGTGGTCGAAAAACTTGGACAAACCAGTAGATGTGCCACAAAACATCCCCGCTTGGTTGTTAGTGCCATGGGATAAACCTCATCTGCCACCCTCAGCAAACAGCGAGCTGAACCTCAGAATATATAGCTCCCTGCAGGTGGTCCCCTCCGGGCAGATGACCAAGTCACCTTGTTTTAACAATGTCTCCATTCTTCTTTTATCCTCTTCTCTGTTTCTCGTAAACCTAACTGTCTTGATCGGTGAAATCTTTTCAGTGATTCGGCTGACACTGTATGTAACGGCTGATATACGCTACTTGTTAAGGAGTGTTTTGTGGTTGCAAATAAACAGCTGCCTGAATTGTCACCACATTTAGAATCGGCATTGTTACATTGGTTAACCAAGGCCTCAATGGAAACCCCAGTTTCCATTCCAAAAAATATATAAACTAAGATTATTATACGCATGTCTCAAGCTTCAAAAGCAGCCTGGTGAGTCCAATGGATAAATACATCAATGGCACATAAATAAATTAACAGCCCAATTTTTCAGCTCGGAGCACGCTTTTGAGAAATGCCATTGTCATGTATCCTAGTGGAGAGTCCCCTGCTTGTAGCTCCAAAAGGTCCCACGTAGAATAGAAGGTTGTCTGAGTACGTAGAGTCGTACGGCAGCCAGATTCTTCACTCCCGGTCTTTATGTCACACCCCGACAACGGGGCCGACAACCCGCCGTGCTCATCAGCACAAGGCGATTTCTATCATTTTACAGAATCACATATATACATATACATTACCAATGACATAACTTACTTTTTTTTCGTTGCAAGTCCCACAGTCTTCAAGTTCGAAATCGTATTTCCTTATCTTGTGTTTTGTATCTGGAACCCACAAAGTGGAAAGATGAGAGATTGAAAATCTCTCAGTGCGGTATTTAGTTCCAGTCGAGTTATCACCAGATCTGACCAACTGAAACTAAAACAGCACCGAGCACCAAAAATATAGACTACAATAATATAAGATTCCAATTAACTAGCTTCAACAATAATCAATCAACGAAAATAATAGAACTTTACTTTATGGAATACTCATGTACGATAACAAAAATCAGCAACCCTGAACTTTATATAATCAATCTATAAGACTATAACAATCAAACATAAAAGTGAGTTCACAATATGTAATGCTCATGTGCAATAGACTTAAAATTTTCCCAATTTACTTATGCAACCCTATTGTTTAACCATGCTTTATTCCAAATTTAGCAATTCTCAAATATGCACAATTGTTCAAGTATATCAATTCTCAAATATTTTCCTTTGTTTATCATGCGATACAAGTTCTTGCACCAAGCATAAATCCGGTCATGCGCTACCCGAATATGGCGCCTACACAGCTCTCGCTATGCGCTACCCGAATATGGCGCCTACATGACCATCAAATTTCATGCTTCAATTCCCATCAAAGTACATACAAGACATTCTATATACAAGCAACTCAATGTGGTCTGTATATTCTCATTTCTATTCAAGGTTCATTTATAACAAGTGCATAGTTCATATAAAACTATGTTTCATGCATGCAAGTATATCATGCAAAATTTATGGTTCAACTCATGTCTTATGTTATCTATGCATATGCCATGCAACTCAAATACTCAATGCAATTCATATCTTATTTCATGCATGCATGTTATGTACTTATAACTCAAGAAAGAATTCAAGCAAAGCAATCTAAAAATCCATGAAACGATATAGCAAGCACACAAGTATCTTAACAAAAACAAGGATTAAGTTTAAAGAAAAGTGAGTAAATCTGACATATGCACACTACATAATATACTACAAATATAGTGTACTATAAATACGAACATTTATGAGAAATACTATGTGTCCATATCATGCTAAGGTTCACTTAAATCAAACTCATGTTTTAGCCGAATTGCATTGTACTATGTTATGCACAAACTTAAGAATAATATGACCATGTCTCGAAAACAAATTAAGCATTCATAGCAAACAATTTCTAAATAATAATAAGTACCTAAGTGTAATCCGATAAACGAACAGGAGAACAACAAGTAATAATCAAGAAAATAGCAATCGAGCAAACTAAATCATGTTTGAACTAATGTCAACCAAACAATGAAATTCATGACATGCTCTGATCTCAAGAATTGATAGAGAAACCATCAAATACTGGAATTAAGGTTCATGCATGCTCTTTTAAAATTATAGTGCCTTCAGGTCTATAGTTTGTCACCATACCAACCGATTTGGTTAACAAATTAGCGGGGATGTTATTACAAGGTCTACTAATTTTACCATATATATCAATTTCAATGCAGTCCCTTTATAATTGATCAATACCCTTATGTTATGTTAATTATGCATGCCTGGCAAACACGAACCGTTACCCCCATAATCTATAGACATTTACTACATATCATTCAAGCACAACAAATTAACAATTATAAGCAAGCAATCCACAATCAAGAAAACGAAATCAACAATTATAAGCAAGCAATCAACAATCAATAAAATAAGTTAGAGGAATATGAGAATAACTCGAAACCCGCACCTTGGCAATGTCGGGCACGATGTGGTTAGAGCGTTGCCGTGATGCATGTGATGTCGATGCTTGAAAAATCTTGCTTGTTCCCGCTGTCTCCATTAGGTTACGCGCAACCAGCAGAGGAGCACCAACTCCGACTCACCATGCCTGGCACTTTGCCTGTTGCTTGCCTCGAGTTAAGTACACACCGGCAAGGAAAGAAAGATTAGGAGGAATTGAAATGTTAAGGAGCGGATTCCCCAAGGTAAAATAAACATAGAATCTCTGAAGAGCGGCCTAGAAGAGCCATTAATCGGCTTGGAAAAATGACTGGGATTAGGTGTTACAAAATGAAATGTCCATGTGGTTAACAGGTGTCGCTTTGATACAACACTACTATAGAATTGCAAATCAGCACCGGTTTTTTTTTACATTCAAAACCGGTTTTTCTACCGGTGTTGATCGGGCCGGTGCTAATTCCATGTTAGATTAGCACCGGTTTTAAACTGGTGCTAAAAGTAGATAAACAACACCTGTTTTTTCATAAAAACCGGTGCTAAAAGTAGTATACAACACCGTTGTTTCATAAAAACCGGTGCCAAAAGTTACATTCAACACCGGTTTTTGTTACTTAAACGGTGTTGATTTGTTACATTTAGCACTGGTTTGGTTAAATAACCGGTGCTGATTTTTTTTATTGTTTGGAATTCAGTTTATATTAGGCTAGCCTCCGAATTTGCTAGCCATAAATTAAATATTCACATGCACAAAATATATAATGAACAGAACATTATACAAATGAAACAACACATAATTTAAAAGTATCATCTTTACTGACTTTGATAGTTTCATAGTATGCCAATATCTCTCACATGGCCTTAAATTTCATAGTATGCCAAACATTTTTCCAAAAAGAATTTAGCCCACATTGTCTGAAATTATTTAAGATCTTCCATCGAATACGGTGATGAACTTAAGCACTGCATGAAATTATATTGAATTGTTAATGTAAACAAGAAATAGAGCAATACAGTATGACTCCATATTTGAAATAGAGCAATATAGCACTGCATTCACAAAAGCTTGTCTTCTTTTTTTTTGACAAAGTGTAGCAAGCTGGGGGTAGGTAGGTACGCTTTCCCTCCTCCTCGACCGGTGCAAGTTCAGGTCGAATTTTCATTTCCATCATATCTCTCTGAACCTTAATACCATCATTTGTCTTTCCTTGAATGTTTAGTAACAACCCTATCAAACTATCACAAACATTTTTTTCAACATGCATTACATTGAGACAATGTCGAACTTGTAAATTCTTCCAATATGGTAAATCCCAAAATATGGATCTTTTCTTCCAAATGTTTTTAGTGGGAGCTTTAGAACATTTTCCAAACTCAACATCAATATCCTTTACTCGTGCATAAACTTCACGTCCCGTCAATGGATACCGAGCCTGTCTGGTCTCTCTTTTTCCATTAAATGCCTTTTTTTTCCTCCGATACACGTGATTCGCAGGAAGAAATCTACGATGACCCATATACACAGTTTTCTTGCTATGTTTCAACCGTAAGTTAACTGTATCATCTTCACACGTAGGACACGCTTTGCGTCCCTTTGTGCTGTAACCCGATAAATTACCAAATGCTGGAAAATCATTAATTGTACAGAAGATCATAGCCCGTAATTTGAAAAACTCCTGTTTGTATTCGTCAAACACGGTCACACCCCTCCATAATTTTTTCAGGTCATCAATCAGTGGTGCTAGGTACACATCTATATCATTTCCTAGTTGTTTGGGTCCTGATATTAGCAATGACATCATAATATACTTGCGTTTCATACATAACCAGGGAGAAAGGTTATAGATACACAAAAGAACTGGCCAAGTACTATGCCGACTGCTCATGTTACCATGCAGATTCATACCATTCGTACTCACTCCAAGTTTTAAGTTCCTTGATTCGACACCAAATTTAGAAAAAGTACTGTCAATGTTTCTCCATTGGGGTGAATCTGCGGAGTGTCTAAGTTTTCCATCTTGTATCCTACCTTCTGCATGCCAACGCAAAAGTTTCGCATCTTTAGCATTTGCAAACAAACGTTTAAATCTGGGTATGATAGGAAAATACCACACCACTTTGGCTGGAGGCCCGGTATTGTCTCCTTCACAATTTGTCTTATCCTTTTGTTTCTATCGTGATACACCGCATTTCGGACACTCATTCATATTCTTGTAGTTTTTCTGAAACAATACACAATCATTCGGATATGCATGTATTCTTTCAACTTTCATACCTATTGGACACATCAATTTTTTGGCTTCATAACAAGACCTTGGTAGCTCGTTTCCCTCTAGGAGCATTTTTCCTAAAAGGTCTAATAACTCTGTGAAACTTTTATCACTCCAACCATTACTTGCCTTCAATTTGTATAATTTTAAAACAACTGATAATTTTGTAAAGTTTTCACAACCAGGGAATAAAGCTTTTTCGGATTCATTCTTCAATTCCACAAATTTTTTGTACTGTTTGGTTCCATCATTAATAACATCATTCTCTACAGCATGAAACATCCCATCAAAATTATCATTGCTCATTTCTATATCATCATTTTCTACAATATTGTGATCACTTCCGACATTGACATTATCATGAGCCTCCTCATTATGCTCATTAGTTGTAGTGTTACATGTTTCCCCATAACTCTCCCCATGCCATACCCAAATAGTATATCTTTCTACAAACCCACGACGAATTAAATGGCTTTTCACCTCCTCGGAGTCACAATAGCTCATAAAATTAGTACAATCTACACAGGGACACACGATCGAGTCTTCACCATTGTTCTCCTTGTGCTTCTCAGCAAATTTTAAAAATTCTTCAACACCTCGCCAATATTCAATACTAGTGCGTGGTATTCCATACATCCAATGCTGTCGATCCATCTGTAATTGTTATAATTAATAAATTGCAAGATGTTAGAGTTAAAAATTGATCAACTTAGGGCTTACGTAGGGCCGGTGCACAATCCTAACCCACTCTTTGAATACTTTGTCTCAGTAGTGAACACAAATCAACATATTTGGCATTTAAGAAAAATTCGGCAGCATTTCCCCTTTGTTCCCCAAGTACGCGTAAGAATCATATCCGTTTGGACATGAAATTCAATACGTACTCGTGGGAACAATAAGGAGAAATGATACCAAATTTTTTCTTAAATACCAAATCCGTTGATTCGTGTTCACATCCTAAATGAGACAAAGCATTCAAAGAGCAGTCCCAAAATGGGGACTATTCAAAATTAATCCCTATCGGATTAATTTTGAATGGGCATATGACCTAAAGGCATACTAATATTCGGTTTTATTTGGTCTGTAATACAATACTACTCACTGAATGTATATATAGATTCGTTCAATCTATATATACATATATATATAACAAAATAATCATTCAAATCAATATTCAACATGCATGTAATTAAATTACTAAAATTGAGAATAATATTTACTAACCGCATCAAGTGGAGAGAGGGTAAAGATCTGAGATAGCAGAGAAAGACTACTTGAGGGAGAGAGTGAAGAGATGATGGAGAGAGTGAAGCATATCAATAACTCGAAAAGGATAAAATGCACAACAAGTTTCATAAATTTAGATTAATTTCATCAATTTACGAAACATTTCACAAATAAGAAACAAAGAACAAGTTCTTACCCGAATTTACACTAGACGGAGTGGAGAGAGGGTGGAGAGACAGATGAAACAATCAAATTTCACGCAGCTTTCTGGAATCGATCAGTTGAGAGAGAAAGAAAGAGGCTTCTAGGGTTTAAAACATTACACCAGATACATTCAGCACCGGTTTATTACTAATAACCGGTGTTGTATGTCATACATTTACACTGGTTTATTACTAAAACCGGTGCTAAACATTCAGCACCGGTTATTTTAAAAAACCGGTGCTAAATGTGTGACACTACAACACCGGTTATTAGTAATAAACCGGTGCTGAATGTTTAGCACCGGTTTTAGTAATAAACCTATGCTAAATATATGACACACAACACCGGTTATTAGTAATAAACCGGTGCTGAATGTTTAGCACCGGTTTTAGCAAATAAACCGGTGTTGTATGTCAAACATTTAGCACCGGTGGTACTTTTAACCGGTGCTAAAATACATACAACACCGGTTTCATCAAATCCGGTGTTGTTTGACCGGTGCTGATTTGCAATTATGTAGTAGTGCAAAAAGGAATTCATGTTACTATTAATTCTACTTATTTATTGATGATGATTTGCGCTAAGTCCCCTATTACTTTAAATATAAGACTTGGCTTTTAAATGGCTAAATACTTTTTAATAAAAAGTTCCTAAATCATTTTTTTCTTTATTTAAATAATTGTTGAGATCATTTTACAGAAATCGAGATGAATCTCAACATGTTATAACCACATTATAAAAGTTTATTCAATTAAGTATTTCACCTCACGTCAAATAAAATTTTCAAATATTCATAAATTTAGATGTTACAATCACCCTACATTTTTAGAAACTTACAGTATTGAAATATTTAGATATTAACTAACATTATGTTGCAATTGACTTATAAAAATTATGTCAAACTATAGTAAAACTTTTCTAATCATTATGACTTTACAAGCAAATCAAATTTAATTGATTAATATCTATATTTGTTTTACCATGAATTGAAATGCAAATAAAATATGATACAGATATAATTATAATTTCTAATTTCAACATTTACAAAAATATTTTATTCAAAATTTGTTAAGGACTTTATAATTACTTGTTTTATTATTTATATTTTTCGTATATTTTTGTAGTGTATAAGTTCCAAATTACTGAAATACAAGGATGTTACACTTTACTCCAAAGAGAAACAAACACATGAATTTAAGCACCACGTATTGGCGTAATAATGCACTTGGCACATCCTCACCTTCCATCTGCAATAAATTAGCAAAACCTTCTTGTGAAAAGCTAGTTAGTGCCCCGCCAGACAAACTAGGCATTCGTGTTTTTTTTTTTTCAAAGCTTATGCATCAAGTGTGCTATGAAGCACCAAAATAAGATAAGACAATGGACACAACATGTGTATGTGTGCTAGGGTTGCTGTTAGAATATAAATAAAAAAAATTGGCGTTCATATTAAAAAAGCACAATACTTTTTTTGAAAGTAATAGAATATAAATAAAAAGATTGGCTTCGAAAAAATCATTGTAAATGTTACCAAATCCTTCAAAATTGCCAAAATCAGCCATCCATGCTTTTGAGGAAAATAGAGAAGGGGCGATTGCAGTTTTCTCCATCATCTTACTCATTATTTATGTTAGAGAAAGCATTATTTTGTATTTATTTTTAGTCTTGTATATTTCAACTCTGTTAACTATTCTTATTTTTTGTCTGTATATGTTTCAACTTTGCTGTTAACTTATTTTATAAAATGTAGCTTAGTAATTAATATTTATAGCTATCTGTCATCAATTGATATATCAAAAGCACTCAATATGCATCATTACTAAGCTGTTACTAAGAATGAGAGAAATCTGTTAACATGCGAGCTATATTTATGCTCTTTTGGTTCAACATTTTTACATTCTAATAGTGTTGCTTACCTAATTAGCGCCATCCCATATGTATGAGCGGGACAAAAGCATATTTTTTTTAATGGTAATATATATTAGCTTTCATAATGAGATATTAGAGTACTAATTACAAATATACCTGTATTTAAAGGAGGTGTCTTTTGACATGAATATGTTTGTGTCTTGTCGATACAAAACATTAATTTTGTACTTGCCACATAATCTATAGCACAAGTATAATTTAAAATTCAATTCAAGATTCTTTTACTATAGATCACCATAATTAGTTAAAAAAATGTTTTGAGAGAACTTAATTTGTCTAATATTATTTCATGAACAATACAACTGAAATATAATTTCATCATTTTCATTTACATGATATACATCAAATTACTTTATTTTAAATATAAAGGACACAAATACATGCACACAAACATGACACATGCGCGCGCACACACACATCCCATTTCAAATGTTGAATTATCTATGTGAGTTTTCTTCTCTTCTGGCACTGATTTGAGTGTAAGATCCCTTCACCGGGCCTATTAGTAAGGTATCGCTACCCGATCTGGATTGCATCATGAAGAGTAATGTGTGTATAATTTGCAAAGTGCAAACTCACAACCAACCCTGATTGTATTTTGTACTTTCTAGTTCACTTCAAGGGCTTTGTGAATATTGCCAAACATATAACCCCAATAGATATATATCATACAATATAGGTAAGAGAAAAAAGGAAAAGAGTACTCAAATTATGTAACTACAAACTCAATTTACCATTCATTAGTGCAATAAAGTGTTAATTGAATTTTACTTACATTAAATGAACTAGCTAGAAAAACAAACATAAACTAATTTCAATATGTATACGCACAAAAACAAGCAGATGTCAAAAGATGGACTCGAGTGCTGACTGAGCCATCTGAATAAACAGATTTATATTATTAGAATGAAAATTGAGGCATGCCATAATTGGCGCAGAAAGCTCCTCGCTGTGCATTAGGATCTGATACCGCCTTGTGGCCTTGAAGGCAGATGTCATAGAATCACCCTGTTATATACAATATGAGTTAAACCAGTGTTAGCCATTAGATAAACTACTGATCTAAATTAAGTAAGATTGTTTTCAGAATGCCTGATGCCTTAGACATACCACATGTGAAATCCTTTCTGAGTAATTTGTTTGGCTTTTTAAGTTTTATGTTTAAAAATCACAGTTTTTTTATGGTTCAGATGCTTCTGAATCAATGGATTTTCTATCTATCTAAATAATTGTAAAACAATTCTAAAAAATGTGAAATTTTGTCACCAAACACAATTTTGGACTGTTTGGACTTTGAAAATGGACATATAGGTTTGAAGTAAAACAAAGCCCTTCACAACTCACCATGTATAGCCCATCTCATGTTACAATTTAAAGTTCTGTTTTGGGAAAAGGGCTAAGAAACTTACTAGACAAACTGTCTAATTGGTAGCTATTGCTGGGCTTGTGATAAAAGCAGCAGCTGGCATATTATAAATAAAACTGGAGGTATATGCTAAAGCAGCAGCCTTCATGTGAGCCAACTCCATAGCCTTGTACGCTAAAGCAGCAGCCGGTATATTATTTTCTTTTCCACACTCGGCTGCACAGTACCTATTTATAAAGAAAATATAGATATATTAGTTTTAATACAAGCGATTTTCTGTACATGCTACCAAATCCTTTCAAATCTAACAGGAGGTACAGATTCAGAGGACATTTTTCTTGTTTTCAAGGGTTATAGGTGAAACTTTGTGAGGTTAATAATGAATACCCTATAAAAAATGTGAAGATGATATTGTTCATGTGTTGTGAAGTTATAAATCTCCTTTGCATGATGATGCACAATATTATGTCATTTGCAAAGTGAAGTAGTAAACAATATTCCGGCTTTGCAAAGAATACCAAAATTAATTCTCTCCTATATGTGACAACAACCTAACTCTATTGCAAAAGGTAAAATGGTCTTACTGGCATAGTTTTGCAGTGTCTGAGTAGAAACACATGGAAGCCTCATTGTTCTCACCCTGCCCGTGCTCCAAGAGAGAAGCAACTCGTAAGAATTTAAGCACAACCCTAAAATATAATATCATACTTAGCGGCTTCTCACCTTCCCTCTGCAATCAAGCAAAACAAACTTGTGAAAGGTAGAACAAGATTGTTATGAGTAACTTTAGTGCCCCAAAAGACAAACTAGGCACTTTTATTTTCCACGGCTTAAGCATCAAGTTAGCTATGAAGCACCAAAATAACTTAAATGCAGGGGCAAGATAGTATTAACTGCTAGGTATTAACTGTTAGAATATAAATAAATAAATAGTGTTCATATTAAAAAAGCACAATACTCTTTTCTCCATCTTATACATTTTTGTGTGTTCATATTAAAAAGCACAATACTTTTTTCAAAGCAATAGAATATAAATAAAAAATTGGCTTCCAAAAAATCATTGTAAATGTTACCAAATTCTTTCAAAATTGCCTAAATCAGCCATCCATGCTGTCGAGATAAATAAAGAAGGAACGACTTCAGTTTTCTCCATCATCTTACTCTTTTTTTTTGTTACAGAAACCATCATTTTATTCTTACTTTAGTTTGTATATTACAACTTTTCTGTTAACTATTCTTATTTGTAGTTTGTGTATTTCGACATTGATGTTAACTATTCTTTTAATGTAGCTTGGTAGCTAAAGTTTGATAGCTATTTGTCACCAATTCATCAAATGCACCCAATATGCAAAATTACTAAGCTGTAACTAATAATGAGAGAAATCTGTTCACATGTGAGCTAAATTTATACTCTTTGGATTCAACATGTTTACATTCTAATTGTGTTTCTTACCTAACTAGCATCATCCCATATATATGAGTGGGAGAAAAGCAGTTTTAATTTTTTTTTATAACTGTAATGTATACTAAATTCTTTTAATTGTGTTTTACCGACTAGCGTCATCCCATATATATGACTGGTTCAAAATTACTGTTTGAATTTCTAAAATTGTGATTAAAAGAAAAAAATTGTGTCGAGGTAAATTCACTTTACAAAACACCACAACTTTCTCTCTCTGTTTTTTTTTTTCATTTTCAAAGATTAACAGTGGCTGCCAATATATACTGCATAGCACGACTCTCTTTCTCGAGTAGAACTAGGGTGTTCTGAAGCTCACCAAGTTCCTTTGTGAACTTAATTAAAAAATCTATTGAATTGGCTTCAAACGATGCATCCAAACTCTTGAAACCGATCTACTTCACGAGTGATGCGTTTACATGTCAAATTTATATATTTTCGAACAAATTTAGTATAAAGTCAAGTGGTAAAAAAAAATGGTTTATAAGTTAATTTTATATGTTCATTTTTCATCATTTTTTTAATGCTTGACTTTATATTAAATTAATTTGAAAATTTATAAATTAGACATGTAAACTCATCACTCGTGAAGTAGATTGGTTTCAACAGTTTGGATGCGTTGCTCGAAACCAATCTGATTTGTTTTTGAATTAAGCTTACAAAGAGGCTTGGTGAGCTTAAGAACACCCTAGTTCTACTCCTCTTTCTCTTTCTCCACACAATACATATATATACGTGTGATGTGCCGTGACTAGACCAGTTTAATCTATATATCATACAATATAGGTGAGAGAAAAAAGGAAAAGAGTACTCAAATTATGTAACTACAAACTCAATTTACCATCCATTAGTGTAATAAAGTGTTAATTAAATTTTACTTGCATTAAAGGAACTAGGTAGAAACAAAAAAAATAATTTCAATATGTATATGCACAAAAACAAGCAGACATCAAAAGATGGACTCGAGTGCCGAATGAGCCATCTGAATAAACATATTTATATTATTAGAATGAAAATTGAGGCATGCGATAATTGGCGCAGAAGCCTCCTCGCTGTGCATTAGGATCTGGTACCGCCTTGTGGCCTTGAAGGCAGATGCCATAGAATCACCCTGTTATATACAATATGAGATAAACCAGTGTTAGCCATTAGATAAACTACTGATCTAAATTAAGTAAGATTGTTTTCAGAATGCCTGATGCCTTACACATACCACATGTGAAATCCTTTCTTGGTAATTTGTTTGTCTTTTTAAGTTTTATCTTAAAAATCACAGTTTTTTTATGGTTCAGATGCTTCTGAATCAATAGATTTTCTACCTATCTAAAAAAGAGTAAAATAATTCTAAAAAATGTAAAATATTTTCACCAAACACATTTTAATATGGAGATCATGATGAACAGTTCGGATCGACTGTTTGGACTTTGAAAATGGAGATATGGGCTTGAAGTAAAACAAAGCACTTCACAAGTCACCATGTATAGCCCATGTTTTGTTACAATTTAAAGTTCTGTTTTGGGAAAAGAGCTGAGAAACTTACTAAACAGACTGCCTCGTTGGCAGCAGCCGGCATATTATAAAGAGAACTGGAGATATACGCTAAGGAAGCCGCCTTCATGTGAGCCAACTCCATAGCTTTGTACGCTAAAGAAGCATCTGGCAAATTATTTTCGTTTTCACACTCAGCAGCACAGTACCTATTTATAAAGAAAATATAGATATATTAGTTTTGATACAAGACATTTTCTGGGCATGCTACCAAATCCTTTCAAAAGAGTCCAAAATAAAAATAGCCATTCATTCTTCCAATCTAACTGGAGGTACAGATTCAAAGGACATTTTTCTTGTTTTCTAAGGTTATAGGTGAAACTTTGTGAGCTTAATAATGAATACCCTACAAAAAAAATATGAAGAGGATATTGTTCGTGTGTTCTAAAGTTATAAATCTCCTTTGCAGGATGATGAACAATATTAGGTCATTTGCAAAGTGAACAATATTACGGCTTTCCTATATGTCACAACAAACTAACTCTATTGCAAAAGGTAAAATGATCTTACTGGCTGAGCTTTGCTGTGTCAGAGTATAGATACATGGCAGCCTCATTGTTCTCTCCCTGCCTGTGCTCCCCGAGAGAAGCAACATGCAAGAACTTAAGCACAGCACCAAAATATAATATCATACTTCGTCTTCTCTCCTTCCTTCTGCAATCAAGCAAAACCAACTTGTGAAAAGGGAGAAATACATAATTATGTATAACTTCAGTGCACCGCTAGACAATCTAGGCATCTTTGTTTTTCCATGGCTTAAGCATCAAGTCTGCTATGAAGCTTCAAATTAAGATAATTGCAGGGGTATGATAGTATTAACTGCTAGGTATATAAATAAATTTGCTAAATCAGTAAAAGATTATCATAGAAAATAAAAGGCATCAATTAATATGGAACTCTCAATGAAAAGACAATTCAAACCATGAGGCGATCAGCTCTATGTTTGAAATCGCGTGCGTCGTTCAATAGCAAGAAAGATTCCTTAGACTCATTCGCCTTGGGGATGTCAGTGGAGTCACCTATCTTCCCTTTCGCCTTGGGAACACAGGAAGAACCTGTACTCATCAGAATCTGGTGTGACCCGGAGCTCCCTGACATGCTTGTATCGTCTCCTCCTTAACGGTCCTATTCCCGTCAGAGTCCGTGCCTTTCTCCCTCAAGGAAACATATATGAGTTTTCTTCTCTTTTGGTTCCGACCTGACGCTAAGATCCCTTCACTGGGCCTTTTAGGGGCCAGCTTCCCCATTTGGTTTGACAGTGGAAGCAAATCGGATATTCTACTTCTCAGAGGGGAATGCAATGGCCTGCCCGAGAGTGGATATGCTGTCATTAACTGACAAAAAAAATAATAAGATTATTAGTTAGGATATAACTAGGGATGTAAATATGTGTTGTGTGGTGATAAGTCACGCCATGATTTGCATCACATGTCGTGCCGTGCCATGACCAAATTTGGATGGACGGTCATGGCACGTTAGTAACACCATGAAAGTGGATGATACCATTTAAGGATTAGAAACCCTCAAGAACACTTAATGTTGACTTAGTTTAAGAACAAGTAGAATAAATTAAACTATTATCAATTATTGTGATAAGCCAAATTCCCTAGGTGCTATTTAAAATCTTCCATATTTAATTATTAGTTAATTAAGGAAAGTACTTTAATTGGAAACTCTTCCCCAACTTGAATTCATCTAGCTAATCGAATAGAATATGGTTGGTATTCAAATCTATCCCTGCGAATTCGGGGACCCGTAATTACACTAGAACAATAAGGTTATGCGCTTGTAACTTATCCTTTGGTTTAAACTAGGTATATTTTATTAGCACCTGATTTAACATCAGTTGCTTAAGAAACAATGCAAGTAAGGAATGAGGAATGTTGTGACATAAAATTTATGGTTCAGTCAATTAATAGAGAGAGCTGTTGTACTGGTGTACCAAGCTGCAATATTTGTCAATTAATGCTGAACTAAACAAAACAAAATTTCTGTGCTGGTCCAATTTTCATTTGTTGATAGATATTTCTCCATTCTTGGAAATTTGTAATTACCTCTAGTTGTGGCCAACACAACACAAAAATAAAAAAAAAGAACCAACCAGGAAATGACATCATAATATTTGTAAAAAGAATGCATGTTTTATTTAACTCTGTATATTCCATAATATATAGAAACAGGCTATGCTCATGCAATTTTCATTGACAAGAAAAGAAAGAACCAAGAAATGATTACAGAGAAAAGAAAACATTGACATATAATTGCCTTACCTCCAGAATTCTAGTAGGAGATTCTGCTGGCGTCACTCTGGCAACCTGGGAAGAGCAGCAAGTGCATTTGTGTGGTTTCATGTCAGGAGATGAATTGGGATGCAGCTCCTCCTTTGTACTTCTTAGAACAGCACCAGCCTTTTTAATCCTGATCCTAATGATATTCTTCCGAACTGACGAGGCCAAGGGTGGAGGTGACATGGTTTGCATTTGTTGTAAAAAACTCAGTTGTGAAATCAAAATCTTCTCTGCAGTTTGCAAAAATGAACGGAAAAATATGATCTATTAGAGAATTGGATTGTAGTTGAGAAGGAAGCAAGAGTGTATTTAAAAGCCAACAGACATGTATTATTGGAAAGTGACTATTTAATTTCAACCCATAAAAATAGAAAATTCAGCCCCGCTGCATGAACCATTTTAGAAATCTTGCCTTTTTTTAACTTGTGGGCTTAGCTTGGTTAATTCCAATTTAGTATATTAATAGAAAATTCATCATTAGTACTCCAAATAAGATCGAGGAGTTAATAGCTCATATTTTTTTTTTAGTTACCAACCGAGAGCATCCAGAAAAGGAAAGTATAAAAATTATAGAATGAAAAAGGTATAGCTTGAATTTTCAACTTAAATTAGTGTAGCTAATTAAATGTGTATTAACTAAGATGCTTAATGTTTTCTTCAAAGTTGTCCCTAAAGCATCAATTGTTTCAAACATCCAACTTCCCAATTAATATGGAAATGGCACAAAATCTGAGTCATGTCAGTCTGTCTACAAATATTTCATGAACCATAAAAAAAAATGAAAAAAAAAAAACTGAAAGAAAAGAAAGGAACGTTGGATTAAACTCCGGCTGCTATTTCCAGTGCCGGAATTGTAATATTTTTCTTCAAAGTTTCTTTATATTTTTATTTATAACTCAAACAACACACTTTAATAAAGGAAAGTACATAATTTGGTGCATTTGAAAGAAAAATAGTTAGCAGTGTATCTTTAGAGAAATCACAAATAAAGAATGTAACTTTATTTACCAACTAAGAAATCTTAATAATATCACCTTCATTGACCAACTGAGATGTTCTGTTATAAAAGAAGTGACGCAGTGAGAAGCATATTTATATATTTAGCAATTACAATGTCTCATTAAAATGTTATCATGATAAATAGGATAAAATAGATACATTTTCTATATTTTTATAATTAGTGAATTAAATTTAATTCAATTTAAGAATCGTTTGGTCACAGACAAGTGTTGATGAAATGAATCTTTAATGGAAGGTTAAAATTTTACTAGGTAACTTGCTATTTTGTTATGTTCTGAAACGGAGATTAAAATGGGCCCAGATTTTATTCAAAGTCGGTTTATTAAGCCCAGTTTTTTTTTTCTTTCCAGAACAGGGTGGGCCTTTCTGATACTTTAATTGGGCTTATCCTCTTAATAAAACATGTATTATATATTTGGACATCAAAATAAATAAATAATTGCATTGTATCCTTTTCTCATAAACATAAATTTAGATAAGCATCCACTATAATACATATGTTGAGATGCTTTGCATAGATTTTACAAACTGACTAATGCTAAATTAATAAACATATGAAGGCATTAATAAGTGACCTCTAATTCTATTCAAATAAAAACATTATTTAAAGACATGATTAGCATCCAAGCCTCATATATATTAATTTCACACAAATCCTTCATTACCAGCTAGCATCAGATACTTGTCCTTCCTTGTAAGTTTAGTCAGACCAAACCCTAGCACCCGACCGATCTCACTTTGAATATGGTTTGCTGCCTCAAAACCCATGCAGCTCTTCCCGTCAGTCGATCGAGTTGACATCTTCTCCAAGAACTTGACCTCGTACTCGGGCCAAGGATTCATCAAAAAATAAAAGTGGTCGAAAAACTTGAACAAACCAGTAGATGTACCATAAAACATTCCCGCCTTGGTCGTTAGTGCCACGGGATAAACCTTGTCGGCCACCTCAGCAAACAGCAAGCTAAACCTCAGAAGGTATGGCTCCCTGCAGGTGGTCCCCTCCGGGCAAATGACCAAGTCACCTTGCTTTAACAGTGTCTCCATCCTTCTTTTATCCTCCTCTCTGTTCCTCGTCAACCTAACTGTCTTTATTGGTGATATCTTTTCGGTGATTCGGCTGACACTGTATGTAATGGCCGACATGCGCTGCTTGTTAAGGACTGCTGATATGTAAATTGGGTCCAGCAGTGTTCTGTGGTTGCAAATAAACAGCCTGCCTGAATTGTCACCACATTTAGCATCGGCATTGTTACATTGGTTAACCAAGGTCTCAAAGGAAACCCTAGTTTTCATTCCAAAAAATGCCCCAATGAAAATGGATATATTGTATGGCAAGTAGACAGAGACAAGGCTTCTAATGAGGCTTAGGAGTATGCCAAGTGGGAGCCACATGTACATAGCTAGTGCAGCAAATGGGGTAGGCCTGATGGCCAATCTGCCATCATGGAAAACAAGCGGTTTTAGATACTTGTCTCTTTGCAATGCATGCCATTTCCTCTTCTCAGCATCATCCACAAAGTAAAAATCCTGTGAATTATATTAAAATGATACATGAGATAAAAAAAAAATTAATTATTTTGTCTTGCATTTTATCACTTCTTATTTTTCATAGCATTTCACTATTAGATTTTCAGTATTAAACAATTATGAACCCCATCAAAACAATTTCTGGCTCCACATTTGTTGAGAATACACTTGGCAATTAAAGATCTGGGAATCAAACAAGATATACTAGGATCCATATCTAATTGAAGAAGGAAAGAAGATGTGAAGAAAGGAAGATGGATATGCACAGCCGAGATATTATTCCATATATAGATAATAGTTGATTTCCTTCTAATATCAAATTATTGTATTCTATGTTTAACGCATATACTTGATTTACTAAAGATACCAAGTTGTGTTGATAAATAGGAGATGCTACAGCCGTGTAATTCATTGAAAAACAGAGAAATAAAATCGGGTGGGAAGGAAGCTTTCTTGGGAGTCTTGTGTTCTCTTTATTTTTCCGTTAATTTAACATGGTATCAGAGCGTGGTTGCCTGGTGGTATAGCTAGGGAAATTGTTGCCCTTCTTGTTTTTAACTTCAATTTCCCGTGCTATACTGCTCTAAGGAGCTGTCCACACTTTCTTGATAAAACAATGTTAGAAGCTGACTCCCAAGAATCAACCACCACGGCTGCATTGATTGAGCAGATGGCAAGAATGATGACTCAAATGGCGGCTATACAAGCTGCTGCCATAAACAACCCTCAACTGGCAACACAAATCATAACTCAACCTGCTGCCATGACCGAGGGTACAATTCATTCAAGCGCTATTGATGTAAAATTTGATGGCACAAACTACTCCTTTTGGAGCCAAGCGGTGACGATGTACGTCCGTGGCAGAGAAAGGATGAGGCATCTCACAGGAGAACCGGCCCCACCACCTATAGCTGAACCATCATACCAAAGATGGGCAACTGACGATGTTGTAGTAAAAGGCTGGATTATTAATTCCCTTGAACCTCGATTAAGGGGGAGTTATATTCGGTATCTGTAGGGCGCAGAAAGTTGCACAGCGGTGGAAGGTGTGTGCATGTGTATTAAATGCCTCGGGGTTCAATGCTCTCGGTTTTCAAAACATGAAGAGAACATCGAACTTGAAACATTCATTTCTTTCTACAATTCCTTCTGGTTCACCCTCGATAGACCTACTGTTCATAATCAGTCTATCGAGAGAGTTTAATGATTGTGGGGACGTTTAACTCCCAGCGGGCGCAAGCCCCCGTTGTTAATTACATCAGATGACCCTTCCAAGCCATGCTGAACACCTCGTCCATTCCGGGATTTGAGGCCTATTTTATGTGAATTGAATAAAAGGGCTAAAGGGGACTCATGCATTGGTTTTGGTTTTGATTTGGTTTTCTATATGTTTGGACATGTGTGCATGTGTGATTTTATATTAAAACAATGTTTATTTGCGTTTTTAAAATAAGAATTCGAATATTTGAGAAGTGTACATATGTTGTTTATTTATATTTGATTTATGACATGTTTATTTGCATTTTTGTAATAAGTAAGGTTAAAAAAGGGTATTTTGGTCATTTCAGGATTTGGCTGATGCTTGGATATGTTCAATTTTGGTTTAAAAAGATGAAGAATTCAATTTGGATTCGTTTGGAGGTGGTTTGAGTCAATTTGAACTTAAGATGAAGAAGTTATGCTTGAAAAGGACTGAGAAGGACCTATTTGTAAATATTTATTTTTCTGTCAGGGACTTATTTACAAAGCTGGGAGGATATAAAAATGTGATATGAGCTTTAGACAGGGTTTATATGAAAAATTGGGCTTTTGAGGGGTTATTTGAGAGACTTTTGGGCTATCAGGGATCTAGTTGTGAATTTATAAGGACTTTTCTATAGATATTAAAAAGTCAGAGGGACTTTTTGAAAAGAGCTTTAATTTAAAAATTTTATTTATTAACTGGGCTTTGAGATTTGGATTTTTGGGCTTTGAGATGTGTAGTTCGGATTTTAGATTTGTGTGAGTATTTGATTTTAGAATTGGGCTTTTTTCATTTGTTTTTCAATACTAAACTTCAAAAATTCATATTAAATTGAATAAAAATTCAAATAACGTGAAATTTATGTCTATTTTGTGTATTTTGAGGTCCTTTACATGATTATGATATTTTTTCTTTGATTTAGATTTTGAGTCTATCTGTACTGTTCATTTTACCAGCAGATGCTTTTTATCATTAAAATGCTGATTTTTCTGTTTTTAAAACTGAAATAAAATCCAAATAATATGAAATTTGTGTCAACCTTGTGTGTTTTGAAGTTATTTACATATTGGTGTAGTCCATTTTTCATTCTAGCCCCTGTACTGGTCTAGATTGATCATTTTATCAGAGAAGGTCCTTTCAGTCTAGTACCAGTTTTGTTTGCTGACAATCATTTTTGTAAAATTTGTGCAAGATAGACTACAACTCCGATTTGAGTATTCTTGGTACCAAAATTTTCAGGAAAGCACAATCTATATCCTCAAAAAGTTTCAAGAATTTAGAAGGCCTAAATCTATTTTTAATTCGTGATTTTGTATGAGGCATATTTTGGGACAGCAAGCTTATTTACCAGTTTTTTGTATTTTAGAAAGCTGAACTTTAGAAAATCATAGAAAATACATAAAAAATGCTATAAATATAAAATTTGGGTCTAAATTGTGTGTTTTGAAGTCCTCTATCTGACTGTACAGTTTATTTTTCATTTTGGTCCTCGTACCAGTCTGCACTGGCTGTTTTACCAGAACAGGTCAATTTCACCGTTTTGAGGGTTTTCTTTGTATTTGCATGGTGCTTTGTTGCTAAGTTTGGTTTGGTACCATACCAGGAACAAAGAAAAGAAGATCAAAGTTTCAAAAGTTCATTTAATTAAAAGATTTGAATATCAAAATGATGTCAAAATATGATTTTTGCAAGAAGACCTTTTGGTTTTTGTTGGAATCATGATTTAAGTGTTCTTTATCTTGATTATAGGACAAATCATTGAGATTTCATTAGGTTAAAGATGTAAATGACATGGAACAAGTTCAACTTGTTGTCTATTTACACTTTGAACCTTCTATCTCTCACTATTCACACATTGGGCTATTTAATTTCCTTATATGGCTTGATTTAGCATACATGTGTATTTCCATGTATATAAGGAAATTAAATATCTCCTAATGCGCAAAATAGGTCCTTTTTGTTGAGAGAATAATAGGAGAGACACACTAGCTCAACCCTATCAACTCTTGTGTGTTTAATTTTTTTATTGTCACTTTATTCCCTTTAATTCCTTTCATAAAATAATCAATATAACTTCCATATGGGAGGAGACTAACACTAGCTCAACCCTCATATTTTCATTATTCGATTATTTTAGAAGGGATTAAAGGTGTGTAGAAAAAGAAAGAAAAGAAAAGGGGAAAGAAAGGATTTTTCTTTTATTTAATATATTCATGCATATATTTTGTTTGATGATCATTAAACTTCATGCTTTGCTTATAAAATAAGCTTAAAACATCATGAAGCTTTCTCATTTTGCATTTTCACAAAAGTTCGAAATAAAATAAAGAAAACAAAAGAAAAAAAAATATAAAATGAAGGAAGCTCCAAGTATGTAAAGAAAAGAAGAGAGGAGAGGAAATATAATATGAGAAACTATAAACAAAGAACATTCTTTCATTGATTCATGATTAATATACAAGAAAACAAGCTCTATTAAGCTTCTACATTGCAAAATCTCTACCTATTTCTATTTTGATTTTTGGTAGAGGAGGAAGAGGGTTTCGGCCTTGTGAGGGGTATATGTTGTGTTGTGTATATGTTGTATATGTGGATTGCCTCTTTGTGGTGTGTTCTCTCTTTTGTGTGTGTTGTTGTTGTCTCTTCATCTTCAAATGAGGAGTTTATATAGGCTAGGCAAGGGGTAGAGCCTAGGGTTTAGAAGAGCATTGTTGGCATGATCCCCACCACTCCTTTGTATTGACTCTCATCCAAAGGTTTAGATGCATCCAAGTGGTCATGCTTATCCCTCAAGCTTGAAGGAATATTCTTGGCATCTTAGCATCTTCATTGGTCATGTGACATGTGTTCATGGGAGCAAAAATATCTAGAGCATATTCTAGAGCATCTTCATCCCTCCTATTTTGGCATCTTCATCCCTCCTATTTTGCCATCTTCATTGGTAGTGTGACATGTGTCCATGGGAACAAAAATATCTAGAGCATATTCTAGAGCATCTTCTATCCATTCAATTCGGGCCATTAACTCCACTTCGATTTAGCCCAAATCTATCCCATTTTATTGCACTAGTGGAAAAACACACATCAGGAACGGTTAAAAACACGCATCAAGAACGGACCTAGAGGCGACACTGACCCAGCTGTTACAGATAGTATAACTAATCAGGAACGGTTAAATAACCGACACTAAATCTCATAATTAGGAACAGTTGTTTGATATAGCCGATACTGATATGGACAATCAGGAACGGTTGTTTGTTATTAGCCGATACTGATGTTGATAATCAGGAACGGCCTTTAAGAACAACCGATACTGATTTTAACAATCAGGAACGGCCTTTAATAAACAACCGTTACTGTTCATATATATATATATATTTTTTTTTTTTTTTTTTTTGCAAAATGTGGGTATTCGCATGAGCTAATTCAAATATCACATTTAGATCAATAATTAATATGCCACAATCACAAACAAAAGACATCAAACAAGTTAATTGCCTTAAAAAATTATCCAAGTTAATTCCATATATCCACAAAACACACAAAAGACACAAAAGACACAAGATCAATCTACACAAGATCGATCTACAATCTGATTTTTTCTTCTTGCATTGTTTCGGACTGTGTAAGATCCTCCCGTTTAGAATCATCAGCATCGCGATCAGCTTCAGAGCCTTGCTCTGATCTTTGTTTCACAAAAGTACGGAGGCAGCCATTTATAATGCGTGGGGCCCGCCCGTCACAGAACTGCTTTGCAAGATCCACTGCCTTTATCATTGACACAAGAAAAAATCATAATTCATATCATTTTTTATAACATTTCTTTGACAGATACAGGATCTGGTACTTTTGTTGGTACCAGTGGTGGTGTGAGGAAGCCACTAATTGCTATCAACAAATAGAAGACAGATCATAGTATCAAATTTTGGCACTTTGCTGGTATCAGGAAAACTACACAGTACAGATACTGTACCAAAGAGGTACTGCAGTGATGTTCTATTAAAAATAAGGAAAAACATAGAAAAATGATTGATGAATTGCACACTTGCACTTTGAGAGGTGAGACCTGACTACCTTAAATCATTAAGGTTATTTTAGGAAAAAAAAATCTCTATGCTGTTGGGATGCGTGCAATTAAGTAAAAATAAAAACCAGACAAGTTGAGAGCAGCATTTGCATTCAAGCCAAAATAACACAAGTGTATATTAACATTTATGCTTAAAATGATTTTTAATTGAAAAGTCAATAAATTGGGTAAATTTGTAAGTTTTTACAATTTAGAAGGGGGGTTATGTAATTTCGAAGTTTTTGAGGGGTATTCTCCCCAAATAAGGGGATATGGTGCATATTATTTATTAACATTTATGCTCTGAAAGAAGAAATACATACCTCATTAATTACTATTTGATGCTTGGTTTTCATAGATGTTATCTCTGCCATTGCAATATGCAAAATGCATAGTTCTATTATCCTTGATGCCGCCTCATTCTGTAGAGAGAGAGAGAGAGAGAGTGAGCTGCATATGCCCCATAATTTATCAGCAAATAAATATACAGGGTGCATTTCATATATGCCCAAAAGGACAAAAACAATGAGGTCTTTTTACGGTACAAGCCCAGTAAAATTTTGTAAATACATTACTAAATAAGAGAGCAATACCGTAAGACAAAGTTGCTGTAAACCAGCTTTACAGGAGCCGAAAGCACATCTGCATCTGATAACAATGGAGAAATTAAGAAGAAAATAAATTTACTTAAAACCATGGTACAGATGAAATTTAAAAAATAATTGGTACCAAAATCAGAATCTCTTTCATCCTGACGTATCAATTCTTGAGCTTCTTCCTCTGTTTCAACCTCAATCGGTGCTTCTCCAAATATCATGTGGTTATATTTCAATAGCAATTTCTTGTCAAATTGAAATCCTGGCACTAAGATATCAAATTCAGTCAATTTATTGATATTATCATATTTGCCAACGCATTATGAACGGAATAAAAAAAAATGCTAGGTGAATTTTAAAATCACAATGCAATTTCAGTTGGAAAGACAGGATACTGGTACTGACACCTCAGATAAAAGGTAGTAAATAACGGTTCTAAAATAACAACTGGTACCAAACAGCTGGTACCACCAATTTCTACTATTGAAATCAAAGCATGTGTAGAACACGAATTGAACTCTCAATAACAACAGTTAAGCAAATATGTCAGAAAATTAGGATCAACCAGTAAAACCAAAAATTCAACTAGTACTAAAATTGCTGTTCTTGGTTACTATAAAATGGGTTTCTTTGAGATTTGTGCTGAATGGTTCAGATTTTGTACGGATCAACTCAAATTTTGAGACATCTAATTAGGAGATGCCAATTCCAGAACTTGACTATCTTTTGCAAAACAAAACCAATTTTTTTACTGTATATAACCCATATTTTTTTTTTTCAATTTTTGTACATTTCAAACCAGAAAAAATACTAGTAAATTAAACCTGGGGTATTTGAATTTAAATTTAGCTAACCTCTCTTGGCATTTACTCTCATGTCAAAAAGCTGGATAGGATCAGTTCCTTCTAAGCACGCAGCATAAGATATCATCCTGGAAATTTCCAAATTTACCCAGAAAAAATATCAAATTACCCAAATACCACAGTTGAATTGCCTCAAGGTATCAACCCTCTTGATAAAAGTTAACCAAAAATCAAACAAATAACTCACAAAGCAAGCTCTCGCGCAGCTCTCGGGCTACAAAACCTCCCGCTTTTGTCGATGTTACTATGTGGGCCCACACGAGAAGCAGCGACATGAGTGTGACACGTGGCAGTTGCTTGCTCGAGAACCTCCTCAACTGCCCGGAGAGGAGAGGTGATGAGAGAGGGAGAAGGAGAAGAGAGAAAAGGGGCATTCTTTAAAGGTGTCTTTCTCCGGACATTTGCATAAATTGTAAAATGGCGAGGGGTTAGAGGAGAAAAATGGGTTTTAGGTGAGCATAAGAAGCTTGCTGCTTCCATTTGCGACGCACCTCTCGGAGTGAGCACGAGATAGGGCAAAATGTGAGTGGCGACTTTGAGAGATATTTAAATTAGGTATGAGCTGCGTAATTTGAGAGAGGCCAAAATGTGAGCGGGAATAAATAGCGCTAAAATGGTGAAACTATTAGGAACGGTTATTCATTAACGACCGTTCTTGATGTTTACATATCAGGAACGGCTATTTATAAATAACCGTTCTTAAAAGTTCAGGACTAACAGGAACGGCCGTTTATAAACGACCGTTTCTAATAGTGGCTTATCAGGAACGGTTTTTTAAAGAGGCGATACTAATAAAACACAATCAGGGTCGGTTAAATAAAAGGCGATACTAATAACTTTTAGGAACGGTTGTTTTAAAGAGGCGATACTAATAACACACAATCAGGAACGGTTCTTTGTAAAGAGCTGTTCCTGATTCGGCCAGCACTATCAAGAACGGTCTTTAAAATACAACTGTTCCTGATTAAGCACAATCAAGGTTGGCTGTTTAATATGCCCGTTCCTGATATATATCAGTATCGGTTTAAAGTTAAATCCGACACTGATGGGCCGATACTAATTATACTTTTTCCACTAGTGTTGAGCCGAAGCCTTCAACCTTTTTAATTCGGCCAAGAAGCAGCCCCATCAATTTGATTTAATTTCGGCCTATGATTTGGTTCGGCCAATAGTAGCAGCTCCATTATATATTTTTGTTTGGCATGGTTTTTGATTAATTAATGCAATTGCTTACTAAGCTCAATAATCCAACAGAGTGCTAGCGCCATTTTTATCATTTCATTCTTCTTCTTTTTTTCTTCTTTTTTTATTTCATTTTTTTTATTATATATTTTTTTGTTTATATTTTTTTTTTATTTCTATATCTCGACTTTTTAGGGTCAAACAGTATCCAACTGCTAGAGATGTGTGGAAGGCAATAGCAACAACATACTACGACAACAATGATGAGGCTCAGGTTTATGCCCTCAACCGTCAAGTCATGCGTGTGAGACAAGAAGGGCGAGCTATTGAAGAATATTTCGACGAACTTCAAGGATTGTGGCAAGAGATTGACTTCCGATGCCCAAACCCCATGGAGTATGCCGTAGATATCGACAAATTCAACACCTTTATTCAGAAGACAAGGGTGTACACCTTTCTTGATGGACTTGATGACTCGTTAGGTGGTGTAAGGGCACAGGTGGTGCTGCTCAGTCCGTTTCCATCTATTGAGCAGGCATATGGGTATGTAAGAAGAGAAGCCAATCGCCAAGGAATCATGGTTAAGGAAGGTACGGATTCGAACTCATTAGCAATGGTTTCCAAGGGATACAAACCTGGTAAGATGTATGATTTCCAAGGAAAGAAAAATTTTCATATTGACAAATCAAAACTGAAGTGCATGACTTGTGGAAAAAGTTGGCACACAAAGGAGAATTGTTTTTAAGTGGTAGGTTATCCTGACTGGTGGAAAGGTGACAAGAAGAAGATTGAAGAAAAAGGCAAAGGAGTAGCAGCCACAACAGCGGCTGTTAACAGCCGAGAGGCCAGCAAGCAGCAAGTAGATCCGAACCAGCATGGCCAGCAGCTAGCAGCAGCAACCAGAACCGGCCAGCAGCAAGCAGCAGCCAGAACTGAACCTTAACTGTGAAGGTAAAAATAGCGGTTTTAAAATCAGCATGGGTAAGTGTAATATCTCAGATGTGAACAGAAATAGAGAAAATGAAGGTTGGGTTATTGATTCGGGTGCAACCAACCATATGACACACGAAAAAACTGCTTTAGAAACCATGTGTACACCACGTAAAACCGGAATAATTAATGCAAATGGGGAAGTTTATCTTGTAGAAGGTGCGGAGGAAATTGTGTTATCAAACCAAATCAAGTTGAAAAATACGCTTGTGGTCCCTTCTCTTGCAACAAAATTGATATCCGTTAGTCAACTCACAAAGGATCAAAATTGCAGTGTGCTTATGTTTCCTGACTATTGCGTATTACAGGATATTCTCACGAAAATGATCATTGGCCATGGTACTAGACGAGATGGGTTGTATTACTTGGATGAATTCAAAACCGGCAGTAATTATATAGCTAGAGGGGATCAAATATCTAGTAGGGATAAAATTTGGTTATGGCATAAAAGACTAGGACACCCATCATTCGGGTATATGAAAAGGTTGTTACCTGATTTATTTGTGAATCTAGATCCTAAAGATCTTGTTTGTGAAACTTGTATCAAGTCCAAGAGTCATAGAACAACTTATCATAGTAGTATGAATAAATGTCCAAGTCCTTTTGATTTGGTGCATACAGATGTTTGGGGACCATCCCCGATTATTTCTAAATCTGGTTGTAGATGGTATATTTCCTTTATTGATGATTGTTCCAAAATGATTTGGCTTTATTTACTGAAAACAAAAGATGAAGTTTCTAAAGTTGTTCAAGATTTTCACAAAATGGTGCAGACTCAATTTGGAAAAGAAATAAAAATCATAAGAAGTGATAATGGGACAGAATACGTGAATAAATGTTTGCAGATTTTTTTTAAGGAGAATGAAATTATTCATGAGACAACATGCATAGGGACACCACAGCAAAACGGAATTGCAGAACGTAAGAATAGGCACCTCCTTGAAATAACCCGATCACTACTGCTTGATAATAAGGTACCACGTATATTTTGGGATAATGCACTTTCATATGCGGTATATCTCTCTAATCGGACCCCCACAAGTGCAAATGATTACAAAACACCTATTCAAGTCCTCTCTTCTCATGTGTCCATGTCATCTGTCCTTAATCTACCACCAAAAATATTTGGTTGTATTGCCTACATCCATATACAAAAACCATTTCGTACAAAATTAGACCCAAGGGCTGAAAAATGTGTTTTCTTAGGCATGGGGGCAAACCAAAAATGGTATAAATGTTACAATCCCGGTACGAGAAAATTCTACACCACCATGGATATTACCTTTCTGGAACATGAGTCATATTTCCAACAAATCCAAGTCCCGATTCAGGAGGGCAGCAGCAATGGTGAACCGGGCTTTGATCTAGATTTTTTATCAAGTCTAATAACTGATTCAGGTGCAGAATCAGCAGCCAGTTCGGGTACAGCAGCTGATTCAGGTGCAGAACCAGCAGCCAGTTCGGGTACAGCAGCTGATTTGGAAAAAATTCCAGCAGCTGACTCGGGTTCAGACAAAGATGAAGATTCAGTAGGAGATACGGGTCAGCCAGACTCTTCACCAAATGGAATTAGACTCTGGATAGATCTTAATGAGGCAATGCAACAAGATGTTACTGTCCCGAGTCCACGATCTGTGGAAGATAACAATGAGGTATGTTCTTCTGAAACCCAGACTAGATATCTTTCACGTGTTAATCGTGGCAAACCACCAAGGAAATACATCCCGGAAGATGGGACGAGTAAAGAAATAACATATCCTATTGCAAACTATACCTCAACAAAAAAATTGCCACAACCATTAAAAAACTTTGCAGAACAATTGTCCTCTGTTGCCATACCCGAAAAAGTTGAAGATGCAAAAAGGAGTGAAAAATGGACTAGAGCAATGGATACAGAAATGGAGGCTCTGGAAAAAAACTGTACATGGAAAATAGTTAATTTACCACCGGGAAAAAGGACAGTTGGGTGTAAATGGGTGTACACAATTAAGTACAATGCAGAGGGAAAGATCGAAAGATATAAAGCCAGGTTAGTAGCAAAGGGGTATACACAGACGTATGGGGTTGACTTTCAGGAGACTTTTTCACCTGTTGCAAAACTAAATTCGGTTCGAGTTTTATTGTCTCTTGTAGCTAACTTTGACTGGCCATTACATCAATTCGATGTAAAAAATGCATTTCTTGATGGAGACTTGGAAGAAGAAATCTATATGGACCTACCCCCTGGTTACGAACACATTGGATCAACAAACAAGGTGTGCAAGTTGGAGAAAGCTTTGTATGGCTTGAAACAATCGCCAAGAGCATGGTTTGGAAGGTTCTGTAGGGCAATGAAAAACTATGGGTATAATCAAGGAGATTCCGATCACACCATGTTCTTTAAAAGGAGTGAAGGTAAAATTGCAATTCTTATTATCTATGTTGATGACATGATTATTACAGGTGATGATAGAGTTGAGATTGAAAGGCTTGAAATGAAGCTCTCGAAGGAATTTGAAATGAAAAATCTAGGAGGTCTAAAATATTTCCTAGGGATTGAAGTGTCACGAAATAAAAAGGGTATATTTCTTTCTCAAAGGAAGTATGTTCTCGATCTCTTGGCCGAAACCGGAATGATGGATTGTAAACTGGTTAGTACCCCAATGGAATAAAATGTGAAATTTGAAATTTGTCCTGAACAATGCTCCACAAACAAAGAAAGGTACCAGAGGTTAGTCGGTAAGTTAATATACCTGTCACACACCCGACCAGACATAGCGTATGCAGTAGGGGTAGTGAGTCAATTTATGCACAACCCGAGTGAAGATCACATGGGGGCTATCCTAAGAATATTTCAATACCTCAAAGGGACACCTGGTAAAGGAATCAAGTTTGAAAAGAATAAACATATAAATATCGAAGGGTATACAGATGCAGATTGGGCATGAAAGATCATGGACAAAAAATCAACTTCTGGTTACTTTACATTTGTTGGGGGTAACTTGGTAACTTAGAGAAGTAAAAAACAGAATGTGGTAGCATTATCCAGTGCTGAAGCTGAATTCAGGGGAATGGTGAAAGGAATTTGTGAGCTACTGTGGTTGAGAAAAATGATCACTGAGTTAGGAGCGGAATATAAAGATGAGATGAAATTGTATTGTGAAAACAAGGCTGCTATTGACATCTCACACAATCCAGTACAACACGACAGGACGAAACACATAGAGGTAGATCGACACTTTATTAAAGAAAAACTTGATTCTAATATTATCTCTCTACCATTTGTTAGATCTACAGAACAGGTGGCGGATATCTTAACGAAGGCAGTGGCAACTAAATCTTTCGAAGAGATGCTAGAAAGAATTGGAATGGTGGATATCTACTTGCCTTCGTGAGGGGGAGTGTTGAGAATACACTTGGCAACTAAAGATCTGGGAATCAAACAAGATATACTAGGATCCATATCTAATTGAAGAAGGAAAGAAGATGTGAAGAAAGGAAGATGGATATGCACAGCCTATATATTATTCCATATATAGATAATAGTTGATTTCCTTCTAATATCAAATTATTGTATTCTATGTTTAACGCATATACTTGATTTACTAAAGATACCAAGTTGTGTTGATAAATAGGAGATGCTACAGCCGTGTAATTCATTGAAAAACAGAGAAATAAAATCGGGTGGGAAGGGAGCTTTCTTGGGAGTCTTGTGTTCTCTTTATTTTTCCGTTAATTTAGCAACATTTATATGATGCCCTTATATATGTTATATTCAACAAAATTAGCTAACAACTTCGTAAAGCATTTATTAAATTTAGAAGTATACTTCACCTTGCAAAAAGAGAAAAGTTGGTGTTGAGATCTCATGCCAGAGCATCCTAACCCTACAAATTCACCAAAATGTAAACCTAATTTCCTCTCCAATCTCCTTTCCTCCATGACAAGTCCTGTGTAATATCCACCCACAGTTTTTACCTCTTTTCCCACAACCACCTCCATTCCCTTTATGTACTCCCTGATAAATGTTTCCACCATGACACGTGGCATTCTTGTAACACAAATGATAGAACATGGTTGTATCTTAGACCTAATCATCTCTAGCCCCTCCATCCCTACATCCTCTAACAAATGCTTGGGTAAAACTGCCCTTCCAACCCTAGTTACCTTCTCCTCTTTCAACCCACAAAAGGAGATTATAGTCAAAACCCTAATTGCCATATCTTGGTTCAACAAACATATAAATGGATAAATACATAAGAGAATAATGCCTCTAAGAAAACTACCAGCCTCTAGTGCAATAACCATGAAGTATGGGAAGGTTAATTAAGTTGGATCTAAATAGAGCTCCTTCCAAGTCTAATACTAGGGTTTTATCTTGGTATTTTGTATGTGCTCTAGTAATTTGTCATGGACTGGTTTAGGTCTAGGATAATCTTTTTGTAATGTTGGGTTTGTTCTATGCTGGTGAAACAAGGAGAGACTCCTTAGTAGGAGGAGACATGTTGCAAGAAATGATTTTGGAAGGAAGATTGTTGATGCCATATATTGAAATTAGTTTGATCTCTCTCTCTCTCTCTCTCTCTCTAATTAAGTTGGTACTGGATTGATATTTTGTGAAGGTAGATTACGTGATGAGAGAGGAACTTATATAGGCTAGCTAGTGAGCTTCTGATTAGCTTAAAAGGAATTAATAAAAAACAATATAATATTGTATGGTTTAGTGAGCCTGAATTTTTTGTGTGGAAATTAGACATCTAATTTAAATGGTTAGTGCTAGTAATATTACATATGTTCTATAAGTACTATTTTTTAAGGAGCAATTATTCAAAAGAAGAAAACACATGACGCTCCTCGTCGACACACACACAGTGAAACGACAAAAAATATATAGTTTGATTATTTAATTTAGGTATAACAGTAAACTATTTTAGAATTACATAATAATTGCCTCTCCATTAATCTTCAAGTACTTCCAATGCATTTTGGATTAAATTCCAAAATTAAGATAATGAAAGTGAAATGTTGATTTTCTGTTTACAAAATTGCACTTTTGGTTCAAGTTAAACAAGTATGCATTTACTAAGAAGATGTACTCATTTTAATTGAAAAGGTGTATGATAATATAAATCTATTATTGAATATACGTAGCTTACTTTATTAACATCAGTTCTTTCATAAAGTAATTATATTGATAAATTATTCTCTTGTACATTCACCAATGGATGTCAGTAAAGAAGGAAATTAGTCACGCCGTTGCTAGTCACGTCATGTCATGTGTGTCGATCACGTGACGTGACAGTCATCCACCATCTTAGTCATGTCATGTCACGCCAATTGACTCTGTCACATCACGTCACGTCACATGACACATTACGTGACTAATTTTTTCAACATTATTTCTTAATTATAATTTATTTTGTAACATGTTCTTATTTTTTGGTATATTTTATTATTATTTTCTTTGAACTAACTTAAATTTGAAAAAAAAAAATTAAACGTGAATTGTCACGTCAGGTAAAATAAATTATAGTCACGTCATGGTACATTTTTCCTTCTCTAGATGTCAGCTTCACATGGTCAACTTATATATAACTTCCATTTAATAAACAAGTCTAATTAAATTCAAAAGCTTCATTATACAATTAGTGTAATTAATTGCGCCCACAGTTTAAATATTTGCATATGTCATATGGTACCTAGGTTTAACTTGACGCTACCTAGGTTTTAAATCAGACAAGGATGTTTGGTATGGTTGGTAAGTAAAGAGATCAACTGCATTTTCAAAATTATTGATAATTTTGCTTTGATTCCTTTGCAACTTGGTAACTAGCCGCCTAGCTAGCCTGTTCAACATAGAGGAATGTTTAGCATAACTAACTAAAGTGGTTATGTACTTAAGCATTGGGGCTTTATTCTAGGGTTATTATTAAATTTGATTACCTTTCTTTAAGGTGAACCGACCTAGTACTTCATCCTTTTCAAATGTATAATTTAAAAACTCTAAAAAAAATCTCCACGAAATACTTTCAAAATAGAATAGTCCATGAATCAATGAAATTCAAAACTTGATAGCCCATTGATTGATTGGGAATCCCAACCAGAACTTTCCAGCTAAGAACTAACCATGTCTGGCCTACTTGTCAGAGATACTCTCACCAGCAATTTGATTCTACTCTTTATAAATTTTGGAATTCAAATTCTCTCCGGTGCCGTAATAGGGAATCTTTTACAATTCCTGGATCTGGACCGTTCTTTTTAACTTGGCATGAATCTCAAAGTCCAATAATACTACCACTGTACTAGCTCGAATCTCAAAGCGGATGGGAGTTAATCTCAAGCCGTAAAGTGAAGAGAATCTTTTATAATATTGGACAGGATACTTGTCCTAAATTTTATGGGCCTATTCATGGAGAATTTAATGTATGTGGGTCCCACAATTATGAAAAAATCCTTCCAAAACATTCTAATGTATGTGGGTCCCACAAACAATTTTCTGATTCAGAAAAAAAAAAAGTCACAACATAGCAGTCAGTCTCTGTCGTTGCCCTTGGAACTTTCCTTGGAACTTTCAGCGAAACTATATGAGTGTACCCAATTAAAAGGTGTCGGTATCATTCCCCTCTTCTCATTTTTCTCTTCCCTTGGAACTTTCACGGCAACTACTGTGTGCGTCCAGGTCAATGGGCTGGGCCCCTACCTCTGCCAACAGCTAGCTGTTGGTCCCGGAAGGCTTGGAACAGAGCAATTGATTCTACAGTGCTGGAAAAGTAGGTAAATAATATGAGTGTACCCAATTAAAAGCTGTCCGCATCATTCACCACGTGCAGTAGACTTATCAAACATAATAATAAATTAATAATAATAATAATAATAATAATAATAAACAGAAATGAAAATAATTATATGAAGCTATAATTAAGAATCAAACAAGAAATAAACTACTTCAATTTAAAAGGCATGCATTATGTTACTTGCTTTACTAATTAGTTATTTCGTTTTACATCTCGTTTCACTGTTTAAGTAATGATTTAAATTAATTTGTTTGAAGGAGAGAGTAATTTGGAAATAAATTTCTGCCGATGACAGTGGACCCTATAGGCAGAATAAGTGTGAAGTAAACTAGTCATCTAAAATAGAGGTTTAACTTATTCCACTATTTTACATCTTGTTTGGCAACTTAAGTGTGGAGTAAGGAGGTTATTCCACCTCGCACTCCGCAATCAAACATGGTTGCTACTTAAATTTAAGGAGGATTAAATTGCTTTCTCTATTTTACTCATTTTTACATTTTCGTTTGAAACAACTTAAATGATGACTTAAATTAATCTGTTCGAAAAGTAAAAGATAGATAAAATTGAATAGAGAAAATTGAAACTCTGTTTTAAAAGTATAATATCTTAGTTCCTAGTTTTACCTACGATCTCTGTTTTGAAAGTAAGGCCCATTCCATCTCTGAAAAAGTACATCAAAATTGAGGGAAAAAAGAATCATATATATGGCCATGCAAAAAGTAGAGATCATAACCTCAGCTATAGTATTTCTCTTACTCTCAGGTCAATTTATCCTAGTCTCTGCAAATTTAATCGCAAACACTCTAGGAACTAGTATACTTGATACCTTGATATACTTTGCCATGTGTTATCTCCAAACCAACCAAATATCTACTACGAAATGGAAGACTTGGATGGTAGTTTTATCCCTGGGTTTAATCATAGTGATATTTGCTAATCATTTCTACATCAGTCCATGGCGATGGGAATTTGTAAGCCGCTGTATCCATGGTATCAATTCGGTGGCCATGCTGCATTTTTTTATGATGAAATTTTCACATGATTGGAGGATCACGGTTCTCTTCACAGCAATCGTAACAGATGTGGTTCTGATATTCAATAATCGTTATGGTTTAGGACAATTTAATAAAATTTTCACGGTGATCGTATCAATTATAGTATGTGCAATACTCTCTGCTTTTCATGTAAAGCAAATCTGGGACCGAAGGGGAAAGGTAGCGGCCATTGCATCACTTTTTGTTGCAACCTTGATGTTAGGTATTGTCCTCCTCATCTACCTGCATGACGAGGATAAGTTATTTGTATCAATTGCAAGCATCATTGGTTGTTTCTCCCTTGTGCCGTTGCTGTGGCTAATGTGTGCCCCAAAAATAAAGGCATGGTGGCAAGTCTACAATGAGCAGGAAACAATCCAAGATGAGCAATACGATTTCCTGGAGATGGCCGGATTACCCGCAAGGTTCACAATCCAAGATCTTGAAACAGCAACAACAAACTTTCAAGCACCCATAGGTGAAGGTGCTTCTGGTGCAGTGTTCAAGGGGACACTAGCAGATGGCTCTACCATTGCGGTAAAGCGGATCAAATGGCAGCCTAGTGGTGAAACAGAATTTAGAACAGAGATGACAATTATCGCAAGTCGGCAACATGTCAATTTAGTGCGCCTTCTGGGGTTTTGCCTCTCTCCACGAGGGGACCGCTACCTTATCTATCCGTTCTACGAAAATGGGTCTCTTGATTCATGGATATTCACTGACGATGGAAAGAGAAGCCATTTAACATGGGCATTAAGGTATCGCATTGCAATTGATGCTGCCAAGGCACTTGCATACCTCCACCATGAATGCCATCATCGGATTTTACATCTCGATGTCAAACCGGCAAATATTCTCCTCAATGGAGACTTCAGGGCCCTGCTATCAGATTTTGGTATCTCAAAATTAATTGGGAAGGATGAGAGTAGTGTCATGACCAGAGCAAGGGGAACGGTAATTATTATTGATAAATACTCCATTGTTGTATTTTGCTGACTCAAAATGTTTTCTTTAGTTATCATTAATTTGATCTCTTTGGTTACATTCAAAAGCTTATTTTTTTAAAACCTAATTTATATCGAGTTATCCTAGTTTACTTTGTATATTACAAAAACATCTTACCATATCAACATATTTTGTACCACAAACAGGTTGGTTACCTAGCTCCTGAGATGCTGATGCCTAATGCTATCTCGACCAAGTCAGATGTCTATAGCTATGGAATGGTGCTTTTTGAGCTGGTCGGTGGGCGAAGGAACTTGATATTGGTGATGGGTGGAGAGACTCAACAAAGACATAACTCGTATTTTCCGAAAATCGTCAGAGAGAAAATGATGCAAGGTGAGTTAATGGAGGTAGTCGACCAGAGCTTGAACAAGAATGAAGAGATAAGAGAAGAAGAAGTTACAATCTTAACTCGACTGGCTCTTTGGTGCATTCAAGAGAACCCAGTTCTAAGACCCAGCATGACAGAGGTGGTTGAGATGCTGGAAGGTCGCACACCGGTGCATGTGCCGCCCGAAAGCTCGATGTTTGTGGTGAACTTTTTGGATGGGGAACCGCAGTCCGGTGCCTTTGCCCGAACTCAGGAGGATGAGGCCACTATAATGTCGGCCAATACGTTGTCCATTTCCATTCAATCTGGTAGATAGAAAACAAATAACTATATGCTAAGCCAAATGGTTCTTTTGAAGATCGGTTTTCCTAACCAGAATTCCTATTTATGGTAACATTAATGGAGTCTATTGATTCAATTAATAGAGGTATTCGGAAAGAGAATAATATAATTGTCCCCCATTTAATAAAAAAAATATGTATTTATATAAGATTTTCTATATATTTAGAGTAAAATGCTATATAATTGATTCCATTCGTAACATGAAAATTTTATATGCTTGTCCTCCATTCATACTTGACCCCCATATAGTTGGAAAGTCTAGCTTCACCCCCAAGTTAGAACACAACCTTTTTGTGGGGAAAAAGAGAAAAAAAAAATCCTAGAAGAATCTCACTATTATTTATCTAAGCAAGTCAGTACCATAGGAGCACATGGTTGCTTGTATATATAATTATTGTGTATTTATATGTATAATTGTACGTTTTGGTTTAGTTTCATTTATATTGAGTGTGAAATTTCATTCAATCTGGTAGATAGAAAACAATTATATGTTTTAACCACTCTTATATGTAATATAGTAATTTTAAAGGACTTTAACGTAAAATTTCGGAATCAAGATTGCCCCTTCATTTGCAAATTGTACTTGAGTTTCCAAATCAGTAGTTTTCACTGTGTGAAGATAAGAATATAAAATTTGGAAAGGTCAAAGGTAAAATTGGAAGATTAAAAAAAAGACAGTTAATAATCCAAATACAAACTTTCCAACCAAAAATCCACCGACAGCGCATGGGCAGTGAAAAAAAAGAAAAGAAAAGTGAATCGGAGGAGAAAAAAAAGAAAAGCTGAATCAGAAAAATAAAGAAGTGACATTAATTTAATGGAATAAGGGCTAGACCCTTTTTCTTTGTCCAAAAAAAAAAGTGACATTCATATCGGAGGGGAGGTCTCCCGACATTTCCATTCATTTTTTTTAATTAGGCTTGTGTTTGACTCATTGTAGGGATCTAAATAAGTCATGCCGTGACCAAAAATACGTCACGGTACGGAGACGGTCACGTGTTCTATGTTGTGACTATTCGCGCGACGTAACCATCTTTTAGAAAATTAACACAGTATGCTTCACCACGAAAAGATTTGATCACAACAAGGCACATCACGTGTTCACGCGAGTCATGTGTAAATAGGACTGTTAGATCTTGATATAATGGTGAATTTTGAATAAACTAACTTAAATTATGAAAAAAATTAGTTAAATGTGACCAAATGTGAGCAATTCGGACTGGGCCAACCAAACATTGAGGTAAATCATCGATTAGCTTCATAATCAATATCTCATGTTCTCAAGCTTTCTGAAAAGTGATCAAATGCTAAAAAAGAAGTTTCTATAGAAAGTTATGGCCGATTAATGTTTGGTCAAAGTTAGTACACTCTTTGTGAGGGGATTTTTTTTTATGCACGGAACACCTTTTTCTATCGGTTTCAAGTATAAAACCAATAACAAAACTATTCTCATCTAGTAGATCTAGTACAGAACCGGTAGAAAAAATACCTCATCTGCTGGCGGTTCTAGTACAAAACCGCTAGAAGAAGTGCCTCCTCTGCTAGTGCTTAGAATACGCTACAAGTTGTGCTCCCCTTATTCTATCGTGTTGACTACTAGCGGTGGTCAAACCGTTATTAGAGTCCTTTTTTTTTACCTTTAGAAGTCTGCAGATCTATAGTAGTGATACTTTGTGGCTCGTAGGATTTTTGAATTTTTGTATTGATTTTAGTATTTTTGTATATGTAACTGTTCAATCAAATTCGGACACAGATATGGTTGTAGCATTGTTTGCTTTGTATCTGTTTCATTTACACCCATATTTAGGTTAATACCACATAATTTACTGGAAAGTCAAGCAGATCTGGAATGTGTATCGCTTTTATATTATCATTTTTTGGGAACATATGTGATGTTATGTGGATTTGGATGCAGCACATAAAAGTGGCAAGATGAGAATTTGAACAGCTAGAATTGAACTTGGATCTGAATATGACTAAGCTGAGCATTTGAAATTTCAAAAAGGATTGGAAATTTTTAAGTTTCAACATTTGAAATGTCAACATTTTTGCAATGGTCCATATTTAAATATCTTGGATTGAATATGTAATGATTTTAGTGGCTTGAAAACTTGTACAGATTTTACTATTGTAAAAAAATCATTGTTCTAAATAGCACGCTATAGCGGCATTATATTATTTTTGGACCTTAAACGCTAAGCTATGGGATAAAAGTACGCTAATTCAGCTACAACCGCTATAGCAGTAATAGCGGTCCGCAATAGCACGTAGCGTGTAAGCGCAAGCTATGTTACATAGCCTTTTATTTAAAGGCCCAAATTGCAAATTTCTTTTAAGGACCAATTTTTTTTAAGATCCAAATTGATTTTGTTTTTATATAGAAAAAAAATAGATAGTTTATGCCATGATACTTAGGTTATTTTGACTAAAAAAAAGATAAATAGTTTATGTCATGATACTCGTGTTATTTTAAATTTTAAATTATTAATGTTTAAAATATAGAGATATAATAGAGGCAAAAAATTGAGGCATTTGAAGCCTCATGTGAACAATATAGATCATGCATATAACGTTGTACTTTTTATATTTTAAATTTATGTTTTAAAGATAAAAAATTTCCTAGGTAACTTGTTATTTTGAAATTTTCTCAAACGGAGATTAATATGGGCCCAGCTTTTATTCAAAGTTGGTCTATTAGGCCCAGTTTGTTTTTGTTTTCTTTCCAGAACAAAACAGAATGGGCCTTTCATATACTTTAATTGGGCTTATCCTCTTTAGAATATAGTACTATTTGTACATCATAATAAATGAAATGACTAATGCTATTTAAAGAAAATTATACACGCATCCGCTACTAATTATACATATGTTGAGATGCTTTGCATAGATTTTTACAAACTGACTAATGCTAATTAAATTAAATAACATATCATGTCATCAATAAGTGACCTCTATTCAAAGAAAATATTTCCATAATTAAAGACATGATAAGCATCCAAGCCTCCATGATAATTTTCTTCTCTCCACAGTCATATTAATTAATTTCACACTAATCCTTCATTACCAGCTAGCATCAGGTACTTGTACTTCATTGTAAGTTTAGTCAGACCAAACCCTAGCACCCGACCAATCTCGCTTTGGACATGGTTCGCTGCTTCAAAACCCGTGCAGCTCTTCCCGTCCATAATAATGCACTTGGCACCTCCTCACCTTCCATCTGCAATAAATTAGCAAAACCTTCTTGTGAAAATCTAGTTAGTGCCCCGCCAGACAAACTAGGCATTCTTTTTTTTTTTTCGAAGCTTATGCATCAAGTGTGCTATGAAGCACCAAAATAAGATAAGACAATGGACACACACAACATGTGTATGTGTGCTAGGGTTGCTGTTAGAATATAAATAAAAAAAAAATTGGCGTTCATATTAAAAAAGCACAATACTTTTTTTGAAAGTAATAGAATATAAATAAAAAGATTGGCTCGAAAAAATCATTGTAAATGTTACCAAATCCTTTCAAAATTGCCAAAATCAGCCATCCATGCTTTTGAGGAAAATAGAGAAGGGGCGATTGCAGTTTTCTCCATCATCTTACTCATTATTTATGTTAGAGAGAGCATTATTTTGTATTTATTTTTAGTCTTATATATTTCAACTCTGTTAACTGTTCTTATTTTTTGTCTGTATATGTTTCAACTTTGCTGTTAACTTATTTTATAAAATGTAGCTTAGTAATTAATATTTATAGCTATCTATCATCAATTGATATATCAAGATCACTCAATATGTATCATTACTAAGCTGTTACTAAGAATGAGAGAAATCTGTTAACATGCGAGCTATATTTATGCTCTTTTGGTTCAACATTTTTACATTCTAATAGTGTTTCTCACCTAATTAGCGCCATTCCATATGTATGAGTGGGACAAAAGCATATTTTTTTTAATGGTAATATATATTAGCTTTCATAATGAGATATTAGAGTACTAATTACAAATATACCTGTATTTAAAGGAGGTGTCTTTTGACATGAATAAGTTTGTAAGTGTCTTGTCGATAAAAAACATTAATTTTGTACTTGCCACATAATCTATAGCACAAGTATAATTTAAAATTCAATTCAAGATTCTTTTACTATAGATCACCATAATTAGTTAAAGAATTGTTTTGAGAGAACTTAATTAGTCTAAATTTATTTGATGAATAATACAACTGAAATATAATTTAATCATTTTCATTTACATGATATACATCAAATTACTTTAGTTTAAATATAAAGGACACAAATACATGCACACAAACAAGCAGATGTCAAAAGATGGACTCGAGTGCTGACTGAGCCATCTGAATAAACAGATTTATATTATTAGAATGAAAATTGAGGCATGCCATAATTGGCGCAGAAAGCTCCTCGCTGTGCATTAGGATCTGATACCGCCTTGTGGCCTTGAAGGCAGATGTCATAGAATCACCCTGTTATATACAATATGAGTTAAACCAGTGTTAGCCATTAGATAAACTACTGATCTAAATTAAGTAAGATTGTTTCAGAATGCCTGATGCCTTAGACATACCACATGTGAAATCCTTTCTCAGTAATTTGTTTGGCTTTTTAAGTTTTATCTTTAAAAATCACAGTTTTTTTATGGTTCAGATGCTTCTGAATCAATTGATTTTCTATCTATCTAAATAATTGTAAAACAATTCTAAAAAATGTGAAATTTTGTCACCAAACACAATTTTGGACTGTTTGGACTTTGAAAATGGACATATAGGTTTGAAGTAAAACAAAGCCCTTCACAACTCACCATGTATAGCCCATCTCATGTTACAATTTAAAGTTCTGTTTTGGGAAAAGAGCTAAGAAACTTACTACACAAACTGTCTAATTGGTAGCAATTGCTGGGCTTGTGATAAAAGCAGCAGCTGGCATATTATAAATAAAACTGGAGGTATATGCTAAAGCAGCAGCCTTCATGTGAGCCAACTCCATAGCCTTGTACGCTAAAGCAGCAGCCCTGTATATTATTTTCTTTTCCACACTCGGCTGCACAGTACCTATTTATAAAGAAAATATAGATATATTAGTTTTAATACAAGCGATTTTCGGTACATGCTACCAAATTCTTTCAAATCTAACAGGAGGTACAGATTCAGAGGACATTTTTCTTGTTTTCAAGGGTTATAGGTGAAACTTTGTGAGGTTAATAATGAATACCCAATAAAAAATGTGAAGATGATGTTGTTCATGTGTTGTAAAGTTATAAATCTCCTCTGCATGATGATGCACAATATTATGTCATTTGCAAAGTGTAAACAATATTCCGGCTTTGCAAAGAATACCAATATTCCCTCCTATATGTGACAACAACCTAACTCTATTGCAAAAGGTAAAATAGTCTTACTGGCAGAGTTTTGCGGTGTCCGAGTAGAAATGCATGGAAGCCTCATTGTTCTCACCCTGCCCGTGCTCCAAGAGAGAAGCAACTCGTAAGAATTTAAGCACAACCCTAAAATATAATATCATACTTAGTGGCTTCTCACCTTCCCTCTGCAATCAAGCAAAACAAACTTGTGAAAGGTAGAACAAGATTGTTATGAGTAACTTTAGTGCCCCAAAAGACAAACTACGCACTTTTATTTTCCACGGCTTAAGCATCAAGTTAGCTATGAAGCACCAAAATAACTTAAATGCAGGGGCAAGATAGTATTAACTGCTAGGTATTAACTGTTAGAATATAAATAAATAAATATTGTTCATATTAAAAAAGCACAATACTCTTTTCTCCATCTTATACATTTTTGTGTGTATTCATATTAAAAAGCACAATACTTTTTTCAAAGCAATAGAATATAAAAAAAAAATGGCTTCCAAAAAATCATTGTAAATGTTACCAAATTCTTTAAAAATTGCCTAAATCAGCCATCCATGCTGTCGAGATAAATGAAGAAGGAACCACTTCAGTTTTCTCCATCATCTTACTCTTTTTTTTTGTTACAGAAACCATCATTTTATTCTTACTTTAGTTTGTATATTACAACTTTTCTGTTAACTATTCTTATTTGTAGTTTGTATATTTCGACATGATGTTAATTATTCTTTTAATGTAGCTTGGTAACTAAAGTTTGATAGCTATTTGTCACCAATTCATCAAATGCACTCAATATGCAAAATTACTAAGCTGTAACTAATAATGAGAGAAATCTGTTCACTTGTGAACCAAATTTATACTCTTTGGATTCAACATGTTTACATTCTAATTGTGTTTCTTACCTAACTAGCATCATCCCATATATATGAGTGGGAGAAAAGCAGTTTTAATTTTTTTAATTGTGTTTTACCGACTAGCGTCATCCCATATATAAGACTGGTTCAAAATGACTGTTTGAATTTCTAAAATTGTGATTAAAAGAAAAAATTTGTGTCGATGTAAATTCACTTTACAAAACACCACAACTTTCTCTCTCTGTTTTTTTTTTCATTTTGAAAGATTAACAGTGGCTGCCAATATATACTGCATAGCATAACTCTCTTTCTCGAGTAGAACTAGGGTGTTCTTAAGCTCACCAAGTCCCTTTGTGAACTTAATTAAAAAATCAAACGATGCATCCAAACTATTGAAACCGATCTACTTCACGAGTGATGCGTTTACATGTCAAATTTATATATTTTCGAACAAATTTAGTATAAAGTCAAGGGGTAAAAAAAAGATGGTTTATAAGTTAATTTTATATGTTCATTTTTCATAATTTTTTTACCACTTGACTTTATATTAAATTAATTTGAAAATTTATAAATTAGACATGTAAACTCATCACTCGTGAAGTAGATTGGTTTCAACAGTTTGGATGTGTTGCTCGAAACCAATCCGATTTGTTTTTGAATTAAGCTTACAAAGAGGCTTGGTGAGCTTAAGAACACCCTAGTTCTACTCCTCTTTCTCTTTCTCCACACAATACATATATACGTGTGATGTGCCGTGACTAGACTAGTTTAATCTATATATCATACAATATAGGTGAGAGAAAAAAGGAAAAGAGTACTCAAATTATGTAACTACAAACTCAATTTACCATCCATTAGTGTAATAAATTGTTAATTAAATTGTACTTGCATTAAAGGAACTAGATAGAAAAAAAAACTAATTTCAATTATGTATATGCACAAAAACAAGCAGACGTCAAAAGATGGACTCGAGTGCCGAATGAGCCATCTGAATAAACATGTTTATATTATTAGAATGAAAATTGAGGCATGTGATAATTGGCGCGGAAAGCTCCTCGCTGTGCATTAGGATCTGGTACCGCCTTGTGGCCTTGAAGGCAGATGCCATAGAATCACCCTGTTATATACAATATGAGATAAACCAGTGTTAGCCATTAGATAAACTACTGATCTAAATTAAGTAAGATTGTTTTCAGAATGCCTGATGCCTTACACATACCACATGTGAAATCCTTTCTTGGTAATTTGTTTGTCTTTTTATGTTTCATCTGAAAAATCACAGTTTTTTTATGGTTCAGATGCTTCTGAATCAATAGATTTTCTACCTATATATCTAAAAAAGAGTAAAATAATTCTGTAAAAGTAAAATATTGTCACCAAGCACATTTTCATATGGAGATCTTGTTGAACAGTTCGGATCAACTGTTTGGACTTTGAAAATATAGACATAGGCTTGAAGTAAAACAAAGCTGAAAGCACATAACCTATCACAATGTATAGCCCATCTCTTGTTGCAATTTAAAGTTCTGTTTTGGGAAAAGAGCTGAGAAACTTACTAGACAAGCTGCCTCGTTGGCAGAAGCCGGCACATTAAAAAGAGAACTGGAGGTATACACTAAAGCAGCAGCTTTCATGTGAGCCAACTCCATAGCCTTGTACGCTAAAGCAGCAGCCGGCATATTATTTGTGTTTTCACATTCAGCAGCACAGTACCTATTTATAAAGAAAATATAGATATGTTAGTTTTGATACAAGAGATTTTTCGGTACATGCTACCAGATCCTTTCAAAAATGTCCAAAATAAAAATAGCCATCCAATCTTCCAATCTAACTGGAGGTACACATTCAAAGGACATTTTTCTTGTTTTCTTAGGTTATAGGTGAAACGTTGTGAGGTTAATAATTCCCTATAAAAATGTGAAGAGGATATTGTTCATGTGTTGTAAAGCTATAAATCTCCTTTGCAGGATGATGCACAATATTAGGTCATTTGCAAAGTAAACATTATTATGGCTTTGCAAAGAAGACAGAAATTCCCTCGTATATGTGACAACAACCTAACGCTATTGCAAAAGGTAAATTGTCTTACTGGCAGAGCTTTGCAGTGTCAGAGTATAGACGCATAGCAGCCTCATCGTTCTCTCCCTGCCCGTGCTCCCAGAGAGAAGCAACACGCAAGAACTTAAGCACAGCCCCAAAATATAATATCATACTTAGCGTCCTCTCACCTTCCCTCTGCAATCAAGCAAAACCAACTTGTGAAAAAGGACAATAAGATAATTATGTGTAACTTCAGTGCACCGCTAGACAATCTAGGCACCTTTTCTAAGGCTTAAGCATCAAGTGTGCTATGAAGCTTCAAATTAACATAATTGCAGGGGTATGATAGTATTAACTGCTAGCCAAATCGGCAAAAGAATATCGTAGAAAATAAAAGGCATCTAATATGGAACTCTCAATGAAAAGACAATTCAAACCTTGAGGCGATCAGCTCTGTGCTTTAAATTGCGTGCCTCGTTCAATAGCAAGAAAGATTCCTCAGACTCATTTGCCTTGGGGACGTCAGTGGAGTCACCAATCTTCCCTTTCGCCTTGGGAACACAGGAAGAACCTGTACTTGTCAGAATCTGGTGGGACCCGGAGCTCCCGTCAGAGTCTGTGCCTTTCTCCCTCACGGAATTATATACGAGTTTTCTTCTCTTTTGGTTCCGACCTGACTCTAAGATCCCTTCACTGGTCCTCTTATGGGCCAGCTTCCCCATCTGGTTTGACAGTGGAAGCAAATCGGATATTCTTCTTTTCAGAGGGGAATGCATTGGCCTGCCCGCGAGTGGATATGCTGTCATTAACTGACAAAAAAAATAATAAGATTATTAGTTAGGATATACCTAGGGATGTAAATATGTGCTGTGTGGTGACAAGTCACGCCATGATTTGCGTCACATGTCGTGCCGTGCCATGACCAAATTTGGATGCATGGTCAAGGCACGTTAATACCATGAAAGTGGTTGATACCATTTAAGGATTAGAAACTCTTGAGAACATTTAATGTTGACTTAGTTTAAGAACAAGTAGAATAAATTAAATTATTATCAAGTATTGTGGTAAGCCAAACTCCCTAGGTATTTGCTATTTAAGATCTTCCATATTTAATTATTAGTTAATTAAGGAAAGTAGTTTAATTGGAAAATCTTCCCCAACTTGAATTCATCTAGCTAATCAAGGTTGGTATTGAAATATGTCCCTGCGAATTAGGCACCCATAATTACACTAGAACAATACGGTTATGCGCTTGTAACGTTTATTTTGGTTTAAACTAGGGTATATTTTATTAACACCTGATTTAACATGAGTTGCTTAAGAAACAATGCAAATAAGGAATGAGGAATGGAACAACATAAAATTTCTGTTTCAGTCAACTAATAGAGAGTGCTGCTGTACTGGTGTACCAAGCTGCAATATTTGTCAACTAATGGTGAACTGAACAAAACAAAATTTCTGTGCTGGTCCAATTTTCATTTGTTGATAGATATTTCTCCATTCTTGGAAATTTGTAATTACCTCTAGTTGTGGCTAACACAACACAAAAAAAAAAAAAAAAACCAACCAGGAAATGGCATCATAATATTTGTAAAAAGAATGCATGTTTTATTTAACTCTGTATATTCCATAATATATAGAAACAGGCTATGGTCGTGCAATTTTCATTGACAAGAAAAGAAAGAACCAAGAAATGATTACAGAGAAAAGAAAACATTGACATATAATAGCCTTACCTCCAGAATTCTAGTAGGACATTCTGCTGGCGTCACTCTGGCAACCTGGGAAGAGCAGCAAGTGCATTTGTGCGGTTTCATGTCAGGAGATGAATTGGGATGCAGCTCCTCCTTTGTACTTCTTAGAACAGCACCAGCCTTTTTAATCCTGATCCTAATGATATTCTTCCGAACTGACGAGGCCAAGGGTGGAGGTGACATGGTTTGCAGTTGTTGTAAAAAAGTAAAAAACTCAGATGTGAAATCAAAATCTTCTCTGCAGTTCGCAAAAATGAACGGAAAAATATGATCTATTAGAGAATTGGATTGTAGTTGAGAAGGAAGCAAGAGTGTATTTAAAAGCCAACAGACATGTATTATTGGAAAGTGTCTATTTAATTTCAACCCATAAAAATAGAAAATTCAGCCCCGCTCCATGAACCATTTTAGAAATCTTGCCTTTTTTTAACTTGTGGGCTTAGCTTGGTTAATTCCAATTTAGTATATTAATAGAAAATTCATCAATAGTACTCCAAATAAGATCGAGGAGTTAATAGCTCATATTTTTTTTGAGTTACCAACTGAGAGCATCCAGAAAAGGAAAGTATAAAAATTATAGAATAAAAAAGGTATAGCTTGAATTTTCAACTTAAATTAGTGTAGCTAATTAAATGTGTATTAACTAAAGATGCTTAATGTTTTCTTCAAAGTTTTCCCTAAAGCATCAATTGTTTCAAACATCCAACTTCCCAATTAATATGGAAATGGCACAAAATCTGAGTCATGTCAGTCTGTCTACAAAATATTTCATGACCCATAAAAAAAATCTGAAAAAAAAAAAACGGAAAGAAAAGAAAGGAACTTTGGACTCTGTTTTCTAGACCTATAATTAAACTACGGCTGCTATTTCCAGTGCCGGAATTGTAATATTTTTCTTCAAAGTTTCTTTATATTTCTGTTAATTTTAACTCAAACAACACACATTAATAAAGGAAAGTATTTAGTGCATTTGAAAGAAAAATAGTTAGCAGTTCACAAATAAAGAATGTAACTTTATTTACCAACTGAGAAATCTTAATAATATCACCTTCATTGACCAACTGAGAAGTTCGATTTATAACATAAGATATTCTGTTATAAAAGAAGTGACGCAGTGAGAAACATATTTATATATTTAGCAATTACAGTTTCTCATTGAAATGTTTCATGATAAATAGGATAAAATAGATACATTTTCTATATTTTTATAATTAGTGAATTAAATTTAATTAAATTTAAGAATCGTTTGGTCACAGACAAGTATTCATAAAATGAATCTTTAATGGAAGGTTAAAAATTTACTAGGTAACTTGCTATTTTGTTATGTTCTGAAATGGAGATTAACATGGGCCGAGATTTTATTCAAAGTCGGTTTATTAAGCCCAGTTTTTTCTTTCTTTCCAGAACAGGGTGGGCCTTTCTGATACTTTAATTGGGCTTATCCTCTTAATAAAATATGTATTATATATTTGGACATCAAAATAAATAAATAATTGTATTGTATCCTTTTCTCATAAACAGAAATTTAGATAAGCATCCACTATAATACAAATGTTGAGATGCTTTGCATAGATTTTACAAACTGACTAATGCTAAATTAATAAACATAGCAAGGCATCAATAAGTGACCTCTAATTCTATTCAAATAAAAACATTGTTTAAAGACATGATTAGCATCCAAGCCTCATATATATTAATTTCACACAAATCCTTCATTACCAGCTAGCATCAGGTACTTGTCCTTCCTTGTAAGTTTAGTCAGACCAAACCCTAGCACCCGACCGATCTCGCTTTGAACATGGTTCACTGCCTCAAAACCCGTGCAGCTCTTCCCGTCAATGGAACGAGTTGACATCTTCTCCAAGAACTTGACCTCATACTCGGGCCAAGGATTCATCAAAAAATAAAAGTGGTCGAAAAACTTGAACAAACCAGTAGATGTGCCATAAAACATCCCCGCCTTGGTCGTTAGTGCCACGGGATAAACCTCATCTGCCACCTCAGCAAACAGCGGGCTAAACCTCAGAAGGTATGGCTCCCTGCAGGTGGTCCCCTCTGGGCAGATGACCAAGTCACCTTGCTTTAACAGTGTCTCCATCCTTCTTTTATCCTCCTCTCTGTTCCTCGTCAACCTAACTGTCTTTATCGGTGACATCTTTTCGGTGATTCGGCTGACACTGTATGTAACGGCCGATATACGCTGCTTGTTAAGGACTGCTGATATGTAAATTGGGTCCAGCAGTGTTCTGTGGTTGCAAATAAACAGCCTGCCTGAATTGTCACCACATTTAGCATCGGCATTGTTACATTGGTTAACCAAGGCCTCAAAGGAAACCCTAGTTTTCATTCCAAAAAATGCCCCAACGAAAATGGATATATTGTATGGCAAGTAGACAGAGACAAGGCTTCTAATGAGGCTTAGGAGTATGCCAAGTGGGAGCCACATGTACATAGCTTGTGCAGCAAATGGGGTAGGCCTGATGGCCAATCTGCCATCATGGAAAACAAGGGGTTTTAGATACTTGTCTCTTTGCAATGCATGCCATTTCCTCTTCTCACCATCATCCACAAAGTAAAAATCCTGTGAATTATATTAAAATGATACATGAGATAAAAAATATTAATTATATTGTCTTGCATTTTATCACTTCTTATTTTTCTTAGCATTTCACTATTAGATTTTCAGTATTAAACAATTATGAACCCCATCAAAACAATTTCTGATTCCACATTTATATGATGCCCATATATATGTTATATTCAACAAAATTAGCTAACAACTTAGTAAAGCATTTATTAAATTTTGAAGCAAAACAAGATAAGGTTGTATAGTATATACTTCACCTTGCAAAAAGAGAAAAGTTGGTGTTGAGATCTCATGCCAGAGCATCCTAGCCCTACATATTCACCGAAATGTAACCCTAATTTCCTCTCCAATCTCCTTTCCTCCATGACAAGTCCTGTGTAATATCGACCCACAGTTTTTACCTCTTTTCCCACAACCACCTCCATTCCCTTTATGTACTCCCTGATAAATGTTTCCACCATGACACGTGGCATTCTCGTAACACAAATGATAGAACATGGTTGTATCTTAGACCTAATCATCTCTAGCCCCTCCATCCCTACATCCTCTAACAAATGCTTGGGTAAAACTACCCTTCCAACCCTAGTTACCTTCTCCTCTTTCAACCCACAAAAGGAGATTATAGTCAAAACCCTAATTGCCATATCTTGGTTCAACAAACATATAAATGGATAAATACATAAGAGAATAATGCCTCTAAGAAAACTACCAGCCTCTAGTGCAATAACCATGAAGTATGGAAAGGTTAAGTTGGATCTAAATAGAGCTCCTTCCAAGTCTAATACTAGGATTTTATCTTGGTACTTTTGTATGTGCTCTAGTAATTTGTCATGGACTGGTTTAGGTCTAGGATAATCTTTTTGTAATTTTGGGTTTGTTCTATGCTGGCCAAACAAGGAGAGACTCCTTAGTACGAGGAGACATGATGCAAGAAATGATTTTGGAAGGAAGATTGTTGATGCCATATATTAAAATTAGTTTGATCTCTCTCTCTCTCTCTCTCTAATTAAGTTGGTACTGGATTGATATTTTGTGAAGGTAGATTACGTGATGCGAGAGGAGTTTATATAGGCTAGCTAGTGAGCTTCTGATTAGCTTAAAAGGAATTAATAAAAAACAATATAATGTTGTATGGTTTAGTGAGCCTGAATTTTTTTGTGTGGAAATTAGACATCTAATTTAAATGGTTAGTGCTACTAATATTACATATGTTCTAGAAGTACTATTTTTTAAGGAGCAATTATTCAAAAGAAGAAAACACATGACGCTCCTCGTCGACACACACACAGTACTGAAACGACTAAAAATATATAGTTTGATTATTTAATTTAGGTATAACAGTAAACTATTTTAGAATTACATAATAATTGCCTCTCCATTAATCTTCAAGTACTTCCAATGCATTTTGGATTAAATTCTAAAATTAAGATAATGAAAGTGAAATGTTGATTTTCTGTTTAAAAAATTGTACTTTTGGTTCAAGTTAAAGAAGTATGCATTTACTAAGAAGATGTACTCATTTTAGTTGAAAAGGTGTATGATAATATAAATCTATTATTGAATATACGTAGCTTACTTTATTAACATCAGTTCTTTCATAAAGTAATTATATTGATAAATTATTCTCTTGTACATTCACCAATGGATGTTAGTAAAGAAGGAAATTAGTCACGCCGTTACTAGTCACGCACGTGACGTGACTCTCGTGTCGCGTGACGTGACAGTCATCCACCATCTTAGTCATGTCATGTCACACAAATTGACTCGGTCACATCACATCACGTCACGTCACATGACACGTTACGTGACCAATTTTTTCAACATTATTTCTTAATTATAATTTATTTTGTAACAGGTTCTTATTTTTTGGTATATTTTATTATTATTTTCTTTGAACTAACTTAAATTTGAAAACAATAATTAAACGCGAATTGTCACGTCAGGTAAAATAAATTATAGCAAGTCACGGTGTTATAGTCACGTCATGGCACGTTTTTCCTTCTCTAGATGTCAGTTTCACATGGTCAACTTATATATAACTTCCATTTAATAAACAAGTCTAATTAAATTCAAAAGCTTCATTATACAATAATTAGTGCAATTAATTGCGCCCACAGTTTAATGTCATATGGTACCTAGGTTTTACATCAAACCAGGATGTTTGGTAAGGTTGGTAAGTAAAGAGATCAACTGCATTTTCAAAATTATTGATAATTTTGCTTTGATTCCTTTGCAACTTGGTAACTAGCCGCCTAGCTAGCCTGTTCAACATAGTGGAATGTTTAGCCTAACTAACTAAAGTGGTTATGTACTTAAGTATAGGGGCTTTATTCTAGGGTTATTATTAAATTTGATTACCTTTCTTTAAGGTGAACCGACCTAGTACTTTATCATCTTCTTTTTTTTTTTTATTGAAACCCGTAGGTGATCATCTTTTTCATTGCATGTCACTATGTGCTTGGAAAGACCAGTCAAGTCTAGAATGGAAGGTATACATCAGCTCAACTTTTCCCTGGAAATTTTAAGCCATAGGTAATTATATACGTAGCTTTTCGTACAGAGAGCTGTAATACTAGGGGTGCAAACGGATCGGATACGGATTGAATAGTGGTAAAATCATATCCGTATCTGTTTTTATTTTTCGGATACGGATACGGATCGGATATTAGACGGATACGTACAGATAAGGATTGGATATCGGATATCTGTAGATATATACATAAATATTTTCATAATATATATTAAACTATATAGTATATATCTACTATTCGGATACGGATAATTGATATTCAAAACCATATCCGTATCCGTAACCGCACGGATATTCAGATTTTATCCAATCCGTTTGCACCCCCTATGTAATACATAGCGTTATGAATTGTGGCATAAGGATGCACCACAATGGTTGCATGCCGTATTGTCTCAAAGGAAATCTCGGAAGAAAAATCATGTCAATTTGGTGAATAAAATTAGCCACGATAACATGATTACGAGTAAAATCATGGCGAATAAAATTCTTAACAATGGTTGCATGCACGATACGTCACGTTGTATGACAATTATATAACGTGACTCATCTATTGGGACGTGTCTATTCATATAATAATATATTTTTCTTTAATTGAAAATAATAACACGGCACAGTATGAGAATCAATGTTTGGTCTAGTTAGAGGTGAAAACGGGTCAAATATTATCTGACCGAATCTGGATATGTATTTGAAAATTAGATACGGATATCCAATATCCGAATATCTGTGCAGATAGTGGTATGAATATGGTTTTGAATTTTAAGTATCTGTATCCGAATAATAGATATATACCATAATATATATTATGAATTAATTCACTATAAAAATAGGCCACTATCCGCGAGGGTAAAAAGTGACTATTCTCGAGAGTACACCGATAGAATTTGTTATTTCTGAGTGTATCGGTATTACCGGAGGAGTATTCGCGGAGATATTGTTGGAAAAAAGCACTTGTACCCTCGCAGATAATGACACATTTTTGTATAAGAAAACATTTATGTATTTATCTACAAATATCCAATATCTGATCCGTATCCATTGTATCCATCTAATATATGATCCATATCCGTATCTGAAAAAAAAAACGGATACGGATATGGTTTTACCACTATCCGATCCATATCTGATCCGTTTTCACCCCTAGATCTAGTCATTTCATCACCTCACATCACATGACCAACTTTTTCAACATTATTTATTTATTTAAACTTTTTTGCAACTCATTCATATTTCTTAGCATTTTTTCTGATTTTTTTTCAATGAAACTAATTTAAAGTACGAAAAAAAAATAGTTCAACGTGAGCTGCCACAATGTAACCGCACGTGACATGATCATTCACGTGACTTAATTATCATCCGTTATTTTGATCATATCATATTACTTGAAAAAAAAAATGATCACCTCACATTTTTTTCTTTCTTTCACTATAATAGGTAATTGCACGTGGTGATCAGGTGCTTCATTTTGTGGGGTCCACTTGTTAGTGAGAAGCTATACCTTGAAGGAGAAAATTTCTAATTAATTAAAAGAGAGCAAAAACAACAATCGTTGTAGGTAGGAATCTATTGTAAAATTGGAAGTTTGTTAAATGAAAGCTTTAGTTATTCCTACCAATTTCTGAATTTCTCACCTTGTCAGCAGTCATATATTTATTAAGTAATTGTTTCATAATTATACCTTATTGGAATGCCCAGTGGTACAATGAACAAGGAACAGATAGATTTCCCGTGTCGATTATTTTGTAGTCGGGAATGTGGCGAGTTAGAAAAGATGGTTTCGACATAGTAAAAAGATGCAAATAATATCCTTATTAAATCTGAATTTTTCTTTTTCAGCATTTCTCCAAATTATTTCTGAATTTATTGAATTGTACACAATATGCTATTAAAACCCCATAATAATTCTTTAAATTCATGATTTTTTTGTTTATTTTGTAAAAATATTAATTAAAAATATAATTAAAGATTGTATATATTTAATTAGTTGATCAGTTGCTTTGTAGTTTGTTGTGCATCACATATCATATGGGACATGGTATTAGTTGAATTTGATTCTGACAAATCCCTCTCTATATCAAATCTCAACCAATATTATCATAAATAGTTCAATCATAGAGGCACAAAAGGACAAAACAAGATCTAGGATTCTAGGTGGCATTTAGAAAAAACAAACATAATGAAAAGAAAACTACGTCACAAAGAAAAGATATAAAACCATAGTCAACTAAAGGGGAAATGTAGGTCACCACCATAACCAATAACACTGTTTATAGATTGCATGACAAGGTTCAAAAGATTATGATTTTTTTTTTACTTTCTCTCTTTTTTATCTTTAATGCAAGTAAAAAAAGTACATAACATACATATTAAGAGGAGAGATTCAATTACACCATTTTATCGTGACACATCTTGACATCATATGTTTATAAGTCATTTCTGTGATTTGAAAGTCGAAATATTCGATCCGAACCGTTCAACATCATCTCCATATTAAAATGTGTTTGGAGACCAAATTTTTCATTTTTTGGAATTTTTTAGTATTTATTAAGATGTGTACAAAATTGTTGTTTTCAGACAATTCTGGACCATTAAAAAACAACGATTTTTAAAAATTCTAAATAAATAGTAAACAATTTCTAAAAAATATAAAATTTGGTTTCCAAGCACATTTTAATATTGAGATCATGTTGAACGGTTCGGATCGACTGTTTGGATTTTGAAATCGCAAAAATGACTTATAAAAATATAGTGTCAAGATGTGTCACCAAAATGGTGTAATTAGATCTCTCAATATTAATTATGAAGTTAGTTTATTTATAGGGTTATCTTACCCGATAACTTTTGACTTTTTAAATTTTTTATGGCCTAATCCATATGACATTTTTTAGCAATTAATACTTGTTTTGGAATTCACAAATTCGTTGCAACTTGCAAGTGATTTTGCATAAATAATAGAATTATAGTTTATACGGAAAGTAATTAACTTTGTCGTTGATATTCATTTAAAAAATTATTTTAAAAAAGTCCTATGAACCTCATGATTAATTGACTATATGTTTGACTATATTTACATGTACAACATAATATAACATGAAATAATAGAATACAGGTATACGTATGTATCAAACTTTATTGAAATTCAAAACTCCAAAATGCAAATTCTTGTATATCCTCAATAGAACCTATTTCAAAAATTCAAGTGATGTTATTGATACTTGTACAAGTTTTTATAAAATATCATTATACAAGTTTTTCAAAAATTCAAAAATTCATAGTGGTTCATATATACTTTAGATCAATATCTTAGCTTTTAAAGTTCAAACAGTCGAACCAACTTAATCTTTGTATGAAAATATATTTGCAATTTAAATTTCACATTTTTTAGAATGTTTTTATATATTTTTTTTTATTATATGTAGAAAATCACTTCTTTTGAATAGTCTAAAATCTTTAGATCAAGTGATTTTCTATTTATTTAAAAATAGTGATACGTCCTATCCCGGTATTAATATTCTAAAAAATATAAAATTTGATCTAGATGTACATTTTCATATGTGATCATGTTGAACTGTTATGATAAACAATTTGAACTTTGTAAAAGTTATAATAATCCACAATATGCACTATGCATAATACCAGCTTCACTCATAGTATTAATATTTTTTTTATATATTTCCGCATGATGTGACAATTTCAATAAAGTTATCAAATAAGAACAAGCTTACTAATTTAATAATAGATTTACATTATGACATACCTGTGATAAATATTATAATTTATAATTGTTTATAATTTGACATGCACATACATGGTTAATTCCTAAAATCAAAAGATAATTCACAGGTTCAGTAAAAATCAAGCCGTTTCAAACATGCAAAAATTGTTAACAAATTTGCAAAAAGGGACAAAAACAACATCAAGAATTTACAACCAACTTTTTTTTTTCTAACGCACACCGAGATCATACAAAAAATGTTATTTCTCAAATATACAAAAAAAATACACAAAATTAAAGTTATGCACACCCCCATTTAAGAAAAAAAACAAAGTGAAAAAAGAAGCAAATTAAAGACAAAGACAGTCAATAGATAGTATCAAATTGTCATGGGAAGGATCTTAGGAAGAAGCGGGATTTGCGGTTTGATTGCCCAAGAAGCCATCTCCTCGGATTCATGAGGTAGAATAAAGGGCAAAGATATCTCTCTTATCATTAGATCCCCACAGAACGGGCATTCACTCGCCACTGCCTCATCCAATTGCGCCCGTATCTGTGCACAAGTACTAAACTAAGGACCCACTTTTGTAGATATACAAAGTTATCATTTTTGGTTATGGAGTAACTGGTGAGTAAACCCCTTACTCTACACTTAGGTCATGTTGGGTTTTGGAGTAAAATTAATAAGGATTAAATTGCTTGCTCCATTTTACACCTCGTATTTTACATCTTGTTTGATAGTTTAAGTTATAACTTAAATTAACCCACTTGGAAAAGTAAGATGTTGGGAAATGTATCTCTGCCTATGACAGTGGAGTAAGTTAATCTCCCTAGAGAGGTAGAGTAAGTTACTCTGGAATAACTCACCTCTTATTCCATCTTACTCCTATTTTACTCCTCGGCCATCAAACGAATAATAAAATAGGAGTGATGAAGTAAGAAGTGAGTTACTCCGGAGTAAGTTACTCCACTTATTCTAACGGATTAATTTACTCCACACTTGCTCTGCATCTAGAGCCCACTGTCATAGACAAAGTTTAATTTCCCAATATCTTACTCCTAAAGAGGATTAACTTAAGCCAAATGAGATATAAAATATGAAGAGTAACAATGGAGTAAGCAATTTAATCCTCATTAACATTGATATCACTAGTAAGCTAGCTTTGCTATCATATTTGAATTTTACAAGTGTATTAACCTTATCAATTGATGTGGTGCTCGAAACAGGTTCACCAGTTGGGTCATTTGCCGACCTATTCTCCATCAAACTCAGTTGCTTTTGGAGATCCAGTATGTATGCAGCCTATATCAATCATTAACATGTCAGAAATATATATATATATATATATGTATTTTGAGCAACGCTATGGTACTTTGCAATGTATCCATATCTCATTTTTCAAATTTTAAATAGTTGATCCGAACCACTCAACATGATCTCCATATGTAAATGTACTTCGAGACCTGATTTTATGGAAATAAATCTGCTGTTATCCTCAAGGAATAACAGGAACCTGTTATTCCAATCCCAACCGTTGGTCTTTTTTGAGATTCGTGCATGAAAAACTTACTTTTTTGAGATTTGTGCATAGAAAAATTTGAACAGTTGAGATCGGAATAACAGCAGATTTATAAACCTGATTTTACTCCTTTTAGAATTTTTATACTATATTTTTAGATAGGTAGAAATTAGAAAATCACTACTTTTGGATGGTCCAGAATTTTTAGATTTGGTGATTTTCTACTTATTTAAAAAAATAGTAACAAAAAATTTCTAAAAAATGTAAAATTTGGTCTCCAAGTACATTTTCACATGAAGATTATATTAACGATTCAGATCAACTCTTTGGGCTTTAAAAACGAAGACATGAATCGATAGTACGGACCAATCTGCACTATGCATAGTACCATAGCCTCACTAATGTATATTTATTGGGTGTCAAACATAGATATATCAATAACTACTTACTTGAGCATGAGTCGTGCAACGCGTGACATGAGCAATCAAACAAGGTGAATGAAAAGCATGGCTACAAGGGAACACATAAAGAGGCGCTATATTCCCCCCTGACATGTAACTACTTGCGATCTGTTGTGCCCCTCTCGTGCCCAAAATTTTGCGTTTGCACACCCCGCATTCTTCGTTTCTATCAATGACTATGTACCTCTGAGAAAGGGCATTTATGTCATTCCTGATGTTGTCAGCTCCACGTGTTGCATCGTGCATTTCGTCTTTTAACTGCTCTATTTGATTCTTGTACCCTTTCAGCGATTTGCATATCTCATCCTAATACAAAAGAGTTGGCCAAAGAAATGGGAATCAGAGTAGTACATATAAAAAACCGAATTAAATAGTCAAACTAAAATTTTATTCGGTTTTCAAAAATCTAACGGAACCACCTGAATTAAACTTGTCAATCAAATAACAACCGAATAAAAAAAACCAAGTAAATTTCGGTTTGTTTGGTTAAACCGAAATAAGAGAGATTAAATTTCAAGGGTTCAATACTTACAAAAATACATTTAATAATCATATAAATATGTAGTACATTTAATACTTAATAAATAGTAAAAAAATTCTAAAAAATGTAAAATTTGGTTTGCAAGTACATATTAATATGGAGATCATGTTGAACGGTTCGGATCGACCGTTAGAATTTTGAAAACTCAAAAAGTGAGCCGTAGCACGGAGGGGCCTTATATACGCATAGCACCGTAGTACTGTCCTATATATATATATAGAGATAGGCTAACATGCTTCTGGTAGAACTTCGGCCTCGTGCTTCCGGGGGCATATCTTAGTGTTGGATGTTCAAACAACAAATTCAAACCGTTAGATGTGATCTCTATATTAAAATCTGCTTGGAGACCAAATTTTACATTTTTTGGAATTTTTTTACTATTTATTAAGCCACTTTGAAAATTCCAGATCATATGGTCCAGACTGTTTTTACTGTTCACCCGGATCTGGAATTTTCAAAGTGGCTTAATAAATAGTAAAAAAATTCCAAAAAATATAAAATTTGGTCTCCAAGCAGATTTTAATATAGAGATCACATCTAACGGTTTGAATTTGTTGTTTGAACATCAAACACTAAGATATGCCCCCGGAAGCACGAGGCCGAAATACTTCTAGAAGCACGTTAGCCTATCTCTATATATATATATATATATATACATGTGTATATATTGACACACATGTGTATATTTATATATGTATATATATATCTATAGAGTATGGCTAATGTGCTTCCTCTAGAACTTTGGCCTCGTGTTTCCGGGGGCATATCTTAGTGTTTGATGTTCAAAGAACAAATTCATACCGTTAGATGTTCAATCTATATTAAAATGTACTTGGAGACCAAATTTTACATTTTTTGGAATTTTTTTAATATTTATTAAGCCACTTTGAAAATTCCAGATCCGGATGAACAGTAAAAACAGTCTGAACCATATGATCTGGAATTTTCAAAGTGGCTTAATAAATAGTAAAAAAATTCCAAAAAATGTAAAATTTGGTCTCCAAGTACATTTCAATATAGATTGAACATCTAACGGTTTGAATTTGTTGTTTGAACATCAAACACTCAGATATGCCCCCGGAAGCACGAGGCCGAAGTTCTAGAGGAAGCACATTAGCCATACTCTATATATATATATATACATATACATACATATATATATATATATATATATATATATGAAATTGCTAATATGCTATGCATAGCATAGAGGGTCTCCGTGCTACGGCTCAATATTTGAGTTTTCAAAATTCTAACGGTCGATCCAAACCGTTCAACATGATCTCTATATGAATATGTATTTGCCAACCAGATTTTACATTTTTTAGAATTTTTTTTCTATTTTTTTAGATAGGTAGAAAATCACTTGATCTGAAAATTTTGTACCATTCAGATCAAGTGTTTTTCTACCTATCTAAAAAAATAGTAAAAAAATTCTAAAAAATGTAAAATTTGGTTTGCAAGTACATATTCATATAGAGATCATGTTGAACGGTTCGGATCGACCGTTAGAATTTTGAAAACTCAAATATTGGGCCATAGCACGGAGGCCCTCTATTCTATGCATAGCACTGTAGCCAACTCCTATATATTTATATATGAGTGAGCCTATGGTGCTATGCATAGCACGGATGGGGTCCGTGCTACGGCTCAAAATTTGACTTTTTAAAATTTTAACGGTCGATCCAACCGTTCAATGTGATAACCATATGAATATGTACTTGCAAACTAAATTTTATATTTTTTCGAAGTTTTTTACTATTTTTTTAGATAGGTAGAAAAATCAGTGTTTTCTGAAAATTCTGGACCATCAAAATTCTACCTATCTAAAAAAATAGTAAAAAAATTCGAAAAAATATAAAATTTAGTTTGCAAGTACATATTCATATGGTTATCACATTGAACGGTTGGATTGACCGTTAAAATTTTAAAAAGTCAAATTTTGAGCCGTAGCACGGACCCCATCCGTGCTATGCATAGCACCATAGCCTCACTCATATATATATATATATATATAGAGTGGCTAAGGTCAAAGTGGTATGACCAAGGCCTTGGTGCTACCAATTAGTTTTTGCAATTTTAAAGTTCAAATAGTCGATTCAAACCGTTAGATGTTCAATCTATATTAAAATATGCTTGGAGACCAAATTTTACATTTTTTGGAATTTTTTTACTATTTTTTAAGCCACTTTGAAAATGACAGATCCGGGTGAACAGTAAAAACAGTGCAACCAAATTCTGGACCATGTGATCAGCAATTTTCAAAGTGGCTTAAAAAATAGTAAAAAAATTCCAAAAAATGTAAAATTTGGTCTCCAAGCAGATTTTAATATAGAGATCACATCTAACGGTTTAGATCGACCGTTTGGACTTTGAAAATCCAAAAACGATTTGGTAGTACCAAAGGCCTTGGTCATACCACTTTGATCTTAGCCACTCTCTCTCTATATATATATATATATATATATGGATGAGCTATGGTGAGACGTGGAGTAAAACAAGTTTGTACTCCACGCCATATTTTTATTTTGAAAATCCAAACAACCGATCCGAACCATTCAACACTCTATATTGAAATGTGCTTGGAAACCAAACTTTACATTTTTTGGAATTTTTTTACTATTTATTAAGCCACTTTGAAAATCGCTGATCCACTGTGAACAGTAAAAAACAGTAAAATTTTCTGGACCACCGGATCAACGATTTTCAATGTGGCTTAATAAATAGTAAAAAAATTCCAAAAAATGTAAATTTGGTCTCCAAGCACATTTCAATATAGAGAACATGTTGAACGGTTCGAATCGATTGTTTGGATTTTCAAAATAGAAATATAGTGTCATGGAGTACAAACTTGTTTTACTCCACGTCTCACCATAGCTCAATTATATATATTTACAGTTGCAACAAATCACACATACAAATGGATAAAATTCTATGCTATTCCGAATAGCCTAACTCTAAAAAACACTATACGTTCAATCATGACGCGAAATGACAATGTATTAATTCCCTTAATCCATTACTTATGAAGCAAATAAGAGATTATTTGCATGCCATATGGAAGTCGATCCATATATACAAGTCCATAATTATGGCACTTAATTCAGAAGTTTTGTTTTGAGCTCTAATTATTATTTTATATCGTTTAATTCATCTAGTTAGGTTACTGTATAAATGATTATAATTCAATCAAAATACAAAGAGTCCAAATTATGGTTTCTCATATTTGAAGGTTGATACATCCCGTTCAATATTTTCTACTTCAAAATCTTATAGAAGACTAAAAATATTATTATTTTTAATTAGTTTTACTGCATCTTCGAATTTTTAAAAAATGGACCTCAAATAATACAAAAAATAACAATGTTTGCATATTAAAAAGATTCTTTTAATTTATTCAAAAAAAAAACAAAGAAAATAGTAAAAAAATAATTAAAAATTTATATTGTGAAAGATTTTAATACATAGAAACAGGGGCGGATCTACTGTAGCACAGGGTAGGGCAACTGCCCTACCATGAAAATTCAAAACTAATTTACAAAGATTGGATTTTGGGCTTTTGCCCTACCCTGGAAATTGATATTGCCCTACCCTGTAGCCCAATTAAAATAACTGACTCATTGTATATTAAATTTGGTAAATTATATAAGATACAATCTAATGGGTTTGGACCCGATTATCTATTTAAACCCGATTCAATAATTTCTTGCCCTACCCTGATCAAAATCCTGCATCCGCCCCTGCATAGAAACATGCATATCGAGCGATTTGGATCAACCATCTGGACACGAAAAATAATAATTTAAGTAATTTATGTTTCAGTCTAAATACAAATACAAATGTTTAATTTGTATAAGAGCTTTATCGCCAGAGCTTTCTTTTACTTTCATCTTACCTCTACCCATGAAGGTCAACGGTCTATTATTGTCCCAAAATCACAATACATGAATTCTCTTTTATACTTTCCTCTTAATTTCCTGTATTAATTGACCGCATCTCTGGGGTCAATTTTTAATTCCACCACAGCTGTAACCATTGATTAAGAAGAACTGCAGAGAGAGAGACACTGTATAAACCCTCGTACACCCTACACCCTACCGTATGATTATCAAACTACAAAATAAACCATAACAAAAAAATATACCGACAAAATACCCTCTATCATATCCACTTTTCACACCACAAAGGACCCGATGATCAAAGGCACATCAGCCGCAGAGCACAAGGTGATCGAAGCAACATCAGGCGCAGCAGCAGAGTGCATGGAGAACCGGCGAAGAATGCAGATCGAAGGGAAAGCGGAGCTGGAGATCGGTGTGACATCAGACGCAGAATACACCGAGAGTGGGGAAAGAACCCAATGGCCAGCAAATTCTATTTTCCATGCCCCAGCCCATATCAAATCCAGTAGAATACTTCAGTTTGAGCCCAATTTAGGTTCTATTGGCCCGTACCATCATGGACGAAGACACCTCCAACACATGCAAAATTTAAAACACCAGTGCATGCCAGAAATTTTGAAGAGCCAGATAATAAATAGTTTCAATCCCAGACCATCGGGAGCAGTCATTCCACGGCGCTGCCCATCCATCTATAATGTGCCTGTCGAGTCATCTAGGCAGGGGAGAATGGACATCAAGGATGTGCCAATTGACCCATTTATGAAATTCGAAGGGCGTGCTCGTGCTTACTATAAACATGAGGTCACACATAAACCCATTGATTTTGTTAAGATGCTAGTTCTTGACAGTTTGTTTTTTATCCGAACAGTTTTCGCTCTCTTTCAACCGCTAGAGGAGAGCATGGCTTTCCTAGATGGGCACATAAAAGATGTAAGATCTGACTTCCTTCTGTTGGAAAATCAAATTCCCCTCTTTTTTATCATGGAGGTGTATGAATGGCTTGTTCCCCGTACGAACCACCCAGAAGTCCTCCCGTTTGAAACTGTCCTTAAACCGTTTATACGCTTGGATATACCATGGGAAATCAATGATGTTGGCAAGGAAGCAGCTCATTTTCTCGACCTTTATTGGAGATGCTCCTTGCCACCTTTGATGTACAAGGAATTATTTGAAAGGGAGTTGAAAGATGTTGGGCAGAACAGAGGTTATCTTTCTGAGCTGGTACGAAAACTTCATCTGGAAAGATATCTTTTTGTACAGATCAGAGGATATCTTTGTGAGCTGAAACAAAGATATCATCCTGAGCTGGAAAGAGATGTTTCTGACCAGATAGAATATCGTCCTGACTCTTCTGAGCAGGAAAGTGATCATTCTTCGGAGGAAACCACCATCCACCTCTCGAATAATGCACCAATGGTGATAGCCAATGCAACTGAACTTCAAAAGATGGCAGGTATAGAATTTGAGAAATTTAATGATAAAGGTCATTTGGATGTTGTTTTTTCCAATGGTATTATGCGGATGCCCAGCCTGAAGATTGACAGAAGGCAGACTATCTTATTAAGAAATCTCATTGCCTATGAGAACCGCATCTTACCCACCTGGCGAATTTTTACCTGCTACATGAAACTGATGGATGCACTCATCGATTCAGAGGAGGATGTGAAGTTACTTCAGAAATGTGGCATTATCTATAACACACTGAACAAGCATGAGACAGCCGCCACTTTCTTCAATGAAGTTGGTAACTTTTGTTTCATCGATAACAATGCTAATCGTTTCTCCCGCTTGTATAAGGATGTGCAGAAATACTACAACTCAAGTTGGCACCGTAGATGGGCGAGCTTGCGACAGAACTACTTCAGTAGCCCATGGGCAGGCATCTCGGTCGTCGCAGGTGTGATCCTGCTAATTCTTTCTGCACTTCAGACATTCTACACTATCTATGTATACTATAAACAAAACAATTAATTAGCTGTTAGTTTCGATTCCTTTACTATTTTACTATTTGCAATCTTGTTCTCTTAATAAGCCTGTAATATTGTTAATTTTTTTTTTTTTTTATGTTTTCATTTTGTTTGGTTTGCTCTTGTTTCCAATTCTTGTATCCAAGTTTGTCCTCTAATATATCTATTGTTTGGTTTTTCTGTTTTCATTTTGTTTAGCATTTGGAGTTGAAATTGTCATTAATGTCTGTTGGCACTTGGCACTTTGGTCCCTCTCAGATTTATTTATATGTAGCCCTCATTGTACTTTATTGTCTTGTGCAATTATATTTCTAAGCTTAGAGCACTTTACATATGGTGGACTGCTGGTTTTAGTTTTAAAAATACACCAAATATTGCTTCTGAGCTCATCCAGTGATTTAATTAGCGTGAATCTTAAAGACAAATCGGATGGCTCACAAGGTTATAATAAATCTTGCAGTATGTAATGGTATAGCATAATGAGTAAATAACTCTGACATGACATAATTTAAATTATAGAGATTTGAAATAAATTAGATTTCTTTTGAATAATAACTTTAGCAGTCTATTTAAGTATCTTCACCTAGTGGTTTGACACTACCCATGGGGGGCTGCCCGAACCCGGTCCGCCCGTGCCCGGTGCCTGGGGTACCCGTACTCGTGCCCGGGTATACCCGGGTAAACGGGTACACAGGTACGGGTTTCAAACAGGCAGGTCATCTATTTTTGGAAAAAACCCGGGTGTACCCGTACCCGCCGTACCCGAACCCGAACCCGACCCGCCTGAAGTGCTAGACCCGATTTGACAGTACTGTAGCACTGTAGATTTGACCGTTACTGTAGCACTGTAGATTTTCGAAAAATTTCGAATCCAACGGCTCCCGTTACTGTTTTACTGTAGCAATCCGAATTAATTTCCCCCCCAAAATTTTCCTATAATACACCCCATTCTTCTCTCATTTCACACCAAACTCACATTATTCTCAATCTAATTCTCAATTTCTCATACTCTCAATCTCTCATTCATACTCTCATTATTTTTTATTGTTCCCAAATTAGTTTAATTATTAGAAAAAAAAAATATAGTTGCAAATTTATTTTATTCCGCAAAGGCGCGAGATACGGTTGAGCAAGTTTATTTCATCCCGCAAAGGCGCAAGATACGGTGGAGCAAGATTATTTCATCCCGCAAAGGCGCAAGTTTATTTCATCTCGCAAAGGTTAGATTAATTTTTAAAATAGATTAAATAAGTTAGATTTATTGTTAATTTTATTATAAATAGGTTAGATTAATTTTTAAATAGCTTAAATATGTTAGATTTATTGTTAGTTTTATTATAAATAGGTTAGATTAATTTTAATGTAGCTTAAATATGTTAGATTTATTGTTAGTTTTATTATAAATAGGTTAGATTAATTTTTAAAGTAGCTTAAATATGTTAGATTTGTTGTTAATTTTGTAGAATTGCTTTGATTTATTTCAAAATAGATTAGATTTATTTTTGAATAGGTTAGATTTATTTTTGAAATAGGTTAGATTTATTTATAAATAGGTTAGATTTATTTTCAAAATAGCTTAAATAGGTTAGATTTAATTTTTAATTCGGTTTTTATTTTTAAGTAAGTTAAATTTTATTTTAAATAGGTTTTATTTGTGCTAAATAGGTTATATTTATTTTAAAATTGGTTATATTTATTTTAAATAGGTTATTTATTTTAAAATTGGTTACATTTATTTTAAAATTGGTTAGATTTATTTTTGAAATATGTGAGATTTTATTTGTAAGTAAGTTAGATTTAAATAAGTTCTATTTATTTTTAGAATAGGTTAGATTTATTTTAAAATATGTTAGATTTATTTTTGAATAGGTTAGATTAATTTTTGAAATATGTTAGGTTTATTTATAAATAGGTTGGATTTTTTTAGTAGGTTAGATTTTTCAAATAGGTTATATTTGATTTTTTAAATTCGGATCTAAATTTAATAGGTTAGATTTAATTTTTTGAATAGGTTAGATTTTATTTTTTGAATATGTTATATTTTATTTTTAAATAGGTTAGATTTTATTTTTTGAATATGTTATATTTTATTTTTTTAATTTTGAATATGTTATTTGATCATTTGAATATGTTAGATTTATTTTAAAATAGGCTAGATTTTATTTTTTAATTTCGGATTAATTTTTAAATATGTTAGATAAATAAGTTAGATAAATAAGTTAGATTTATATTTTTTGAATATGTTAGATTTATATTTTGCTAGATAAATAATTAGATTTATATTTTATTTTTGAATATGTTGGATTTGGTAGAGTTCTTTTTTTGAATAAGTTAAATTTGTTAGAGTTATTTTTTTAAAATAGATTTTTAAAATAAATTAGAACAAGTTGTATTTATTTTGAATTAGACTTACAATTAGACTTAGAATTTTAATTTAATTTAGATTTAAATTAGATTTGGATTCAATTTAGATTTAATTTAGATTTACATTTGTATTCAATTTAGATTTAATTTAATTTAGATTTATATTTAATTTAGATTTGAATTTAGATTTAGATTGTTTTTTTTTTCTTTGAAATTCGGCAGAGGCACCTTTTTTTTTTTTTTTAAATTCGGCAGAGGATGAAAGCCAGAGGCTTCATGCCTTTTTTTTCTTTTTCTTTTTCTTTTCTTTAATTTAATTTAGATTTAAATTAGATTTGGATTCAATTTAGATTTAATTAGATTTACATTTATATTCAATTTAGATTTAATTTAATTTAGATTTAATTTAGATTTGAATTTAGATTTAATTTAGATTTATATTTAATTTAGATTTGAATTTAGATTTAGATTGTTTTATTTTTCTTTTGAAATTCGGCAGAGGCACCTTTTTTTTTTTTTTTTTGAAATTCGGCAGAGGATGAAAGCCAGAGGCTTCATGCCTTGTTTTTTTTTCTTTTTCTTTTCTTTAATTTAATTTAGATTTAAATTAGATTTGGATTCAATTTAGATTTAATTTAGATTTACATTTATATTCAATTTAGATTTAATTTAATTTAGATTTGAATTTAGATTTAATTTAGATTTATATTTAATTTAGATTTGAATTTAGATTTAGATTGTTTTTTTTTCTTTTGAAATTCGGCAGAGGCACCTTTTTTTTTTATTTTGAAATTTGGCAGAGGCTGAAAGCCAGAGGCTTCATGCCTTGTTTTTTTTTTCTTTAATTTAATTTAGATTTAAATTAGATTTGGATTCAATTTAGATTTAATTTAGATTTACATTTATATTCAATTTAGATTTAATTTAGATTTGAATTTAGATTTAATTTAGATTTATATTTAATTTAGATTTGAATTTAGATTTAGATTGTTTTTTTGAATATGTGAAGTAATTTACATTTATTTTTTTGAATAGGTTTAAAAGATGACATCTCCTAATCACGATGAGGATTTAGATTTTGGTGCGAGAATGTCACAATAAATTTTTGGCCCACCTCCACCTATGCCACCACCTAATTATCCACAAAATTATCCACAAAATTATCCTCAAAATTATCAAAGAAGGGATCAAACGCTAGATTTAAATTATCAACAACCCCCCCAAATGTATGCACCGTATTATACTTCAAACGATCCAAACATGTATATTCCACAAGAAACACATCAACCGACACCACCATATGCATATGGAGGCACTTCTTCTGTAGCATCGAGTCAAGTCACCCCCCCTATAGAAGGTACTCCGTCGAGAAGTGTCACTGAAATTGAAGAAGAACCAATCCTTCCTCCGACAAGTGTCCCCCCAGAACAACAAGTGGTAAAGAAGACTAGAAGAGTTCCTGAATACAATCAGCCGTGGGTCAAATGGTATAAGATGACCACAGATGAGAATGGCCACATGCAAACCCTTGAATGTAAGGTAAAAAATTACAAGAAACCGTTTTTTGTGTATAAACAAAGTAGTGGTATGACCAGCTTTAAAAGACATGTTGAAACGCACCAAAAGAAGAGTGAGGTTCCAAGTGAAAATGTTGGACCGAGACAAATCCAAACCCTTATGAACCCGGATGGTACCAGAACCAATCCAAAATACGATGAATCAAGAATGCTTAGTGAATTGGCCCGGTACATTACCCACAAAGAACAACCAATAAGCATGGGTGGTTGCATGAGTTTTGCCCGGTTAGTCATTCGGGAGTGTGCTCAACCAATGTACAAGAGGATCCATCATAGAAAAATGGTTGGTGAAATTAAAAACCAGTTTACCAGAACAAAAGATGAGCTCCGAGCTATATTTGCATACCAACAAAATAAGATCTCAATTACCTCCGATATATGGACTGCCGGTAAACATGGCCTTGGGTACTCTTGTGTTACCGGCCATTGGATCAATGATCAGTGGGTATTACAAAAAAGAATATTAAGTTTTCGTGTGTTAGATTCCCCGCACTCAGCACATGTAATTTTTAAATCCATTACTGAGGTGTTACAAGAGTATATCCTTAAGAGAGATAGGGATAACAAGATTTTTTCTATTTCATTCGATAATGCCTAGTAACAATGTAGCTTCCATTGAGATTTTTAAACGGTCACTAAACCCGATTATGAATGGTGCAATGTTTCACCAAAAGTGTGCTTGCCACATACTTAACCTCGTCGTGAAGGCGGGCCTTAAAACAGAAGCCGTAAGAGATTTGATCAATAAATTAAAGGATTGTCTGTCCCATATTGTTTCAAACCAAGAAAGAAAACAACGGTTTGGTTTGATGTGCGTCAACTATGGATTGAGCAAGTTGAAAGTTCCTTGGGATATAGATACCCGTTGGAACTCTACCTATAGGTTTCTGAACCGATGCCTTCCTTACAAAGCCGTCATAGGAGAGTTTTTGAGAGGCTCCACCCCCGAGGGAATGGCATTGGAGCCCAGCCTCGACGAATGGGAGCAACTACAAACCCTGAGTAATTTCTTAGGAACCTTTTTTAATGCAACCGTCAAATTATCCTGCTCGTACTCACCGACGGCATTTGAGTTGATCAGACATCTCTATAGCATCTCCAAGGTGTACCGTGAATTGGAACAAGCTGAAAGCAAGTACTCCACTCTCACACCGATCGTAGATGCCATGAAAGAAAAATTTCTAAAATATTGGGACGATGTACCCCTCCTGGCCATTATCGCAAGCTGCCTCAACCCGGCATACAAGAAGTATTTCACGGTCAAAATAGTTGCAGCGTACAAAGAGAATCTACATTTAGACAACACCGGGGTGGAGGCATTCGTGACTTCGAAGTTCGATGAGATGTTTAACATATACCACTCAAGAATGGGTGACAACCAAAACCCGTCTTCATCCCGTGCCGGCCCTATATAACAATTTAAATATCTACATTATTTGTCCACTAATTTTTTTAATTTTTTAATAGTTCTACTTCCAGGAGCACTAGCAGTGGTGGATTGTTAGCAGATTTCCAATCGGAGATCCAACCGCACACATCCACAAACGAGTTAGTGAGCTATTTTGCGGGAGTAAACGAAAAAGAAGATGACTTTGACATCATGACGTGGTAGAAGAGGAATCAAAGAAACTATCCAACACTGGCGATGATGGCCCGCGACGTATTTACCGTACCCGTGTCAACCGTCCCTTTCGAAAGTTGTTTTAGTTCGGCGAACAGGATCCTCTCCGACAAACACAGTAAGTTGGGTGCACATGTTTTTGAGAGACTTGTGTGCTTGAAAGATTGGATTGATGCTGATGAGCGCAACCAACATCGAGATAATCAAGAATCATCATCCGGAGTCGACACTGAAGATAGCGGTACCGAGCCGCGGCCCGCTGCTAATTCGGATTCAGACGGTGCGGAAGAGAGCGAACAATGGTATATGAATCCAAACTACTAGATAGGTAGTGTCGGTATACATTTCTAACCTCTTTTAATCTCTATGGTTATTTTTTAAATTATAATTTCTAAACGTTTCAATTAGTTCTTAAATTATTCATTTTAAAGAAGAATTACTAACAAAAAAAAGTTAGAACTCCGCCTATGTTATTTTACATAGCCGGTCCCAAGCCCGGAATAAAGGAGGAGGGTAACTTTTATTTTTTAATCTATTGTTTTAAAATAATTCATATTTATTTTTAAAGTAATTGATTTAAGAAATTTTTTGAATAGGTTTTATTGTTTTAAAGTAATTGATTTAAGATATTTTTGATTTATATTTTATTTAACCTATTAAAAATAAATGAACGTTTAGAAAATATATTATCAATTTAAATTGAACGTTTACAAAATATATTATCAATTTAAAATGTAAACTACAAATTTCGAGATATAAATAAATTATGAAACTATATAATTAGAATGAGAGTTTGAAAATAAAATAAAATTACTCGTGTAAAGAAATAAATAATTAGACTTGTACTTAGCCGAATAAATATACAAATTTTCTTACAAATAATTTTTATATATAAGTTACAAATTTTATTTATTTAGGAATTATAAAGATGTGACTTGATAATTTTATGTATATATATATACAATATTTGATATTGAACTATTCAGATTTTAAAAGTCGAATTATAAACACGTGACGTAATAATATTCGTACGACACTGTAAAAAAAATAAGAAAAAAAAAACAGAAAACAAAACAGAAATTTTTGGCAGAAACAGAAGAAAAAAAAAAAAAATTACCCGTCTACTCGAGACGGGCACGGGTTTGAAACGGGCAGGGCAGACTTTTAAAAAAAAAACCCGTCTACCCGTGCCCGTTGTACCCGAGTACCCGTTGTACCCGTGCCCGTTGTGCCCGCTACCCGTCCCGGGTTTTGCCCTGCCCGGCCCGAGGTACCCGAGAGCAAATGACTATCTTCACCTCACTTAAAAAGTAATTGTCGACGTTGACATGATAATTATAATTAAAATTATAAGAATTTAGAAGAACTAGTAATTTTGTTGGATATTTTTTTTTCGGAGAGCAGACCAATCATAAATTTAAACGATATACTGCCTTAGACATAAATTTATACAAGAGTCAACATTTACAAAAAACAACCAAGATGATTTAAAAGGCTATGGTCTCTAATTGTAGCCCAATGCCCATTTCAAAATGTAAAACGAGGCCTGATAAACCAATTGGGTTCTGACCCGCTAGCCCAATTAATCTTTCATTTCGTCCCAATTTAGAGAAAAATATTCCCCTGAAATTCCAAAAACAACATGTACAACAGAGGAAGCACGGATTAACAGGGAGGGAACTGGGGGTTTGGCAAAATTGTGGGCTGCAGAATTTTAAATGGGCTGAGTCTGAGTCTTCTTTGGGTCTGAAATTTAATTTAGATATGTTGTGGGCTATTAATCTTCTTAATAAAACTGAAATTTAAATTGAGTCTTTTCTTTCGTTCTTTAAATTACATGGCCACAAGTTAATACCAATCTGGTTTATTATTATTAGTCGGTTTGTTGTTCTCCAAAGTCCAGGCTCTTGTCTATTTTCTTGTCTAGTCTCATTTGGTGCTACCAAGAGCTAATGAAAAAAAATAGAGATGCACAATTATAGAGAAGTGAAATGATGTATGGGTCAATCAAATATTTATTATGCTCCGTTCATTGGAGATGGGACCTGAACCGATCGAATCTGGGTCCTCTGAGATAACTCAAATTTGAGTTTAGATTGAGACCATCCATCAATTATCCGGTCTAAAATAAAATGCATGAGACATCTTTAATATTCGTGTTATAAGATCTAGATTGTTCAATTTAAATCTGCAGTAATATTAAAGGGCTTTACTTGTTATAGGTATGGACTAAATTGATCCGAATTTTGATTGTACAGTTCAAAATTGAACACAAATAGTACGTTAATGCATAGGAGTGGATTCTAAGATGCATATAACATAGAGATGCAATTCATGGGAGTCTGGGTTTTATGTAATGAAGAACATGGAGATGCTCATAAAAAATTATGCATGTTCTTTTCCAAAGGTTTGTCAATCACTTGTTTCTATCAGGCTTTCAGATTAAGTTCTTATATATGTTATTTATGTTTTGATTTATTCATGCAGTGTCGTCTGTCCAGAATGCCATACAAAGAAAACGCATTACATGACATCCGTATCCAATGGTGTAAGTTCTTCTTGGAATTAGTTTAATTACTGTGCAAGTACTTGTGTGTGGTGTAAAACAGTTGTTGTTTTCTGCTTCTTGCGATCAGACACTTTGGTGTTGGTTTTAATAATGTGGTTTAAAACAGTTGCTAGTTTTATGGTACAATGAAATATTGCTCTATATATTGTGGTATGTGTGGATATTGCTAGCTTGCTGGTTTATAATTATTGTGTACTTTATATATTGCTTGTTGCATTGATGAAAATATATATTGGATAACTTGTGTATGTATATGTTGTTGATGACTATATTAATTGTTGGTTAAAATATGGGTATATAATGCATGCATGTTTATTGTTGCTTTGCTATGTTTTAAAAATGACTAGCAAATATATGATGGAGGCTAGCCCCTAATTAATATAATAATTAATAATAAAACATAATAATTATGTATACATCACAATCGGCTCAAAAATTAATGACCGATGGCAAACTAGGACCTGCCAACGCCAACTCAAATAAAACAGATGGTGTAAGACACTTTTGCAATCGGCTATTAAAATCGAACGGACAGCGTTAATTACATTTGCCATCAGTTGCAAAAAGAAACAGATGGTGTTGGGTACTAACACCGTCTGTTTAATCATGCATCTGCCGATGGCATATCGATTAACGCCATCTGTTTTGAGCTGATGGCATATGTGTATACCTTTCCTATCGGGGCGATAAGCATCGATCCAGAATCCGATTGCGGATAGCGATTTCGCCCGACGGCGAAGTGTTTTTTCGCACTCTAGGATCGGTGTCTTGGAGTATGCACTACTACAAAAACGCGATCTACTAACGTCTATTTTTAACGGTTTAGACCGATTCTAGTCTGCAGCTGATAAACTAAGGGAATTGTGGCAAGTTAGTAAATAAGTTGAAACATTCTTCTATTGGTTGATCCTTCCAGGACCGATAGGATATGAGAACAACTATCTTCTATCAGTCAGTGGTAGTGTACCGATTGAAGATATTGAGCTTATTCTAGCAGTATTAATACCTAACCGATATAATTATGAGGAGGTTGCAGAGACTTGGTCGAGCCGGTGGCCGATGTGCTAGAGTTGTTGTTAGAATATATAAATAAAAAATTGATGTTCATATTAAAAAAGGAGAATAATTTTTTCTCTATCATCTTATTCATTTTTTTTGGTCATATTAAAAAAACACAATACTATTTTTCAACGTAATAGAATATAAAATAAAAAAACTGGCTTCCAAAAAATCATTGTAAATGTTACCAAATCTATTCAAAATTGCCTAAATCAACCAACCTTACTTTCGAGATAAATAGTCAGTCAATTTAGAAAACAATAACAAAACAAAAAATAAGGAAGAATTCAAAACTGACTGTCTTGAATCAAGTTCACCCAGTATAAACCAGTGTAAAAAATTTCTTAATAAAGTGCAAATAGGATGATATTTGCAAATACTAAGCAAAAAGTTGGTGACACATGGATATAACCTTGAGGTTAAATTTGTACATAATATTGAAAAACTTGTTATCATTTACAAATTATGTGAATGTCAAATAAGAGAATTTGCAAAATAAGAAATTAATTGACAATTACAAAAGATATACGATTTACAAAAAACAAGTATAGTTCATTAATTTTCTCTTGTATCTTAGTTCAAGATTTGTAAACCTCTGTAAATATAATTAATAAAGAATTAATTTTATCATATTTCTTCACATTAAGATAGACATATAGGATAAATTCATTTTTACTTTTATTTTTTATTTTAGTGTAACAAATATATGCTCCTATGATATACAAGTTTGAGAAGATACTTAAATAAAAATCAAGCAACACATCCATGATCGATCATGCAAAATCTCTCTCAAGCAACACATGTATATATGATAAATAATGCATAAGATCTCTACACACTCTCTCTCTGATGTTGTATATATATTACGTGCATTTCAAGATTAAAACGCACACAAAAAAAGGATAAAAAGTTTAGAGTGAGGCTATGGTGCTATGCATAGCACGGATGGGGTCCGTGCTACGGCTCAAAATTTGACTTTTTAAAATCCTAACGGTCGATCCAACCGTTCAATGTGATAACCATATGAATATGTACTTGCAATCTAAATTTTATATTTTTTCAAATTGTTTTACTATTTTTTTAGATAGGTAGAATTTTGATGGTCCAGAATTTTCAGAAAACACTGATTTTTCTACCTATCTAAAAAAATAGTAAAAAAATTCGAAAAAATATAAAATTTAGTTTGCAAGTACATATTCATATGGTTATCACATTGAACGGTTGGATCGACCGTTAGGATTTTAAAAAGTCAAATTTTGAGCCGTAGCACGGACCCCATCCGTGCTATGCATAGCACCATAGCCTCACTCAAAAGTTTATATGCGTATATATAACGCTCAATCAAATTAATTCGGACACAGATATGGTTGTAGCATTGTTACTTCTTATCAGTTTCATTTACACCCATATTTAGGTTGATGTCATGGAATTTTAATCTTATCCACTTCCTATGAGAGGTTTTTGTGTTGTGGGTTTGACTCCTCTCTAATTGCACACAATTTATTGGAAAGTCACTGGAACCTCATTTCTCTTTAAAATTATTTGATAGTTGTTCTCAAGAGCGGATCCACCCTAGATTATGATTTATGATTTTTTTTTGAATGTCCAGTAATAATATTTAATTGTGCCTATATCCTGGATCACAATCAGGTCTATCCTTGAAAAAAATCACAACGTACCAATCGCTCTCTGTCGTTCCCGTTTTCTCATTTTTGTGTTCCCTTGGAACTTTCAGCGAAACTATATGAGTGTACCCAATTAAAAGGTGTCCGTATCATTCCCCTCTTCTCATTTTTGTCTTCCCTTGGAACTTTCACTGCCACTACTGTGTGCGTCCAGGTCAATGGGCTGGGCCCCTACCTCTGCCAACAGCTAGCTGTCCGTCCAGGAAGGCCTGGAATAGAGCAATTGATTCTACAGTGCTGGAAAAGTAGGTAGATAATATGAGTGTACCCAATTAAAAGGTGTCCGCATCATTCCCCTCTTCTCATTTTTGTCTTCCCTGGGAACTTTCACTGCAACTACTGTGTGCGTCCAGTTCAATGGGCTGGGCCCCTACCTCTGACAACAGCTAGGTGCCGGTCCGGGAAGGCTTGGAATAGAGCAATTGATTCTACAGTGCTGGAAAAGTAGGTAAATAATATGAGTGTACCCAATTAAAAGATGTCCGCATCATTCACCACGTGCAGTAGACTTATCAAACATAATAATAATTAATAATAATAATAATAAACAGAAATGAAAATAATTATATGAAGCTATTAATTAAGAATCAAACAAGATATAAACTACTTCAATTTAAAAGGCATGCATTATGTTACTTGCTTTATCTTAGTTATTTCGTTTTACATCTCGTTTCACTGTTTAAGTAATAATTTAAATTAATTTGTTTGAAGGGGAGAGTAATTTGGAAATAAATTTCTGCCGATGACAGTGGATCCCGTAGGCAGAATAAGTGTGAAGTAAACTAATCATCTAAAATATTCCACTATTTTACATCTTGTTTTGCAACTTAAGTGTGGAGTAAGGAGGTTATTCCACCTTGCACTCCGCAATCAAACATGGTTGCTACTTAAATTTAAGGAGGATTAAATTGCTTTCTCTATTTTACTCATGTTTTATATCTTCGTTTAAAACAACTTAAATCATGACTTAAATTAATCTGCTCGAAAAGTAAAAGATAGATAAAATTGAATAGAGAAAATTCAAACTCTGTTTTAAAAGTATAATATCTTAGTTCCTAGTTTTACCTACGATTTCTGTTTTGAAAGTAAGGCCCATTCCATCTCTGAAAAAGTACATCAAAATTGAGGGAAAAAAGAATCATATATATGGCCATGCAAAAAGTAGAGATCATAACCTCAGCTATAGTATTTCTCTTACTCTCAGGTCAATTTATCCTAAGCTCTGCAAATTTAATCACAAACAATCTAGGAACTAGTATACTTGATACCGTGATATACTTTGCCATGTGTTATCTCCAAACCAACCAAATATCTACTACGAAATGGAAGACTTGGATGGTAGTTTTATCCCTGGGTTTAATCATAGTGATATTTGCTAATCATTTCTACATCAGTCCATGGCGATGGGAATTTGTAAGCCACTGTATCCATGGTATCGATTTTGTGGCCATGATGCATTTTTTTATGATGAAATTTTCACATGATTGGAGGAGCACGGTTCTCTTCACAGCAATCATAACAGATGTGGTTCTGATATTCATTCATCTTTATAATTCAGGACAATTTAATAAAATTTTCACGGTGATCGTATCAATTATAGTATGTGCAATACTCTCTGCTTTTCATGTAAAGCAAATCTGGGACCGAAGGGGAAAAGTAGCGGCCATTGCATCACTTTTCGTTGCAACCTTGATGTTAGGTATTGTCCTCGGCATCTACCTGCATGACGAGGATAAGTTATTTGTATCAATTGCAAGCATCATTGGTTGTTTCTCCCTTGTGCCGTGGCTGTGGCTAATGTGTGCCCCAAAAATAAAGGCATGGTGGCAAGTCTACAATGAGCAGGAAACAATCCAAGACGAGCAATACGATTTCCTGGAGATGGCCGGATTACCCGGAAGGTTCACAATCCAAGATCTTGAAACAGCAACAACAAACTTTCAAGCACCCATAGGTGAAGGTGCTTCTGGTGCAGTGTTCAAGGGGACACTAGCAGATGGCTCTATCATTGCGGTAAAGCGGATCAAATGGCAGCCTAGTGGTGAAACAGAATTTAGAACAGAGATGACAATTATCGCAAGTCGGCAACATGTCAATTTAGTGCGCCTTCTGGGGTTTTGCCTCTCTCCACGAGGGGACCGCTACCTTATCTATCCGTTCTACGAAAACGGGTCTCTTGATGCATGGATTTTCACTGACGATGGAAAGAGAGGCCATTTAACATGGTCATTAAGGTATCACATTGCAATTGATGCTGCCAAGGCACTTGCATACCTCCACCATGAATGCCATCATCGGATTTTACATCTCGATGTCAAACCCGCAAATATTCTCCTCGATGGAGACTTCAAGGCCCTGCTATCAGATTTTGGTATCTCAAAATTAATTGGGAAGGATGAGAGTAGTGTCATGACCAGAGCAAGGGGAACGGTAATTATTATTGATAAATACTCCATTGTTGTATTTTGCTGACTCAAAATGTTTTCTTTAGTTATCATTAATTTGATCTCTTTGGTTACATTCAAAAACTTATTTTTTTAAAACCTAATTTATATCGAGTTATCCTAGTTTACTTTGTATATTACAAAAACATCTTACCATATCAACATATTTTGTACCACAAACAGGTTGGTTACCTAGCTCCTGAGATGCTGATGCCTAATGCTATCTCGACCAAGTCTGACGTCTATAGCTATGGAATGGTGCTTTTTGAGCTGGTTGGTGGGCGAAGGAACTTGATATTGGTGATGGATGGAGAGACTCAACAAAGACAGAACTCGTATTTTCCGAAAATCGTAAGAGAGAAAATGATGCAAGGTGAGTTAATGGAGGTAGTCGACCAGAGCTTGATCAAGAATGAAGAGATAAGAGAAGAAGAAGTTACAATCTTAACTCGACTGGCTCTTTGGTGCATTCAAGAGAACCCAGTTCTAAGACCCAGCATGACAGAGGTGGTTGAGATGCTGGAAGGTCGCACGCCGGTGCATGTGCCGCCCGAAAGCTCAATGTTTGTGGCGAATTTTTTGGATGGGGAACCGCAGTCTGGTGCCTTTGCCCGAACTCAGGAGGATGAGGCCACTATAATGTCGGCCAATACTTTGTCCATTTCCATTCAATCTGGTAGATAGAAAACAAATAATTATATGCTAAGCCAAATGGTTCTTTTGAAGATCAGTTTTCCTAACCAGAATTCCTATTTGTGGTAACATTAATGGAGTCTATTGATTCAATTAATAGAGTGATTCGGAAAGAGAATAATATAATTGACCCCCATTTAAAAAAAAAATATATGTATTTATATAAGATTTTCTATATATTTAGAGTGAAATGCTATATAATTAATTTCATTCGTAACATGAAAATTTTATATGCTTGACCTTTATTCATACTTGACCCCCATATAGTTGGAAGGTCTAGCTTCACCCCCAGTTAGAACACAACCTTTTTGTGGGGAAAAAGAGAAAAAAAAATCCTAGAAGAATCTCACTATTATTTATCTAAGCAAGTCAGTACCATAGGAGCACATGGTTGCTTGTATATACAATTATTGTGTATTATTTATAAGTATAATTGTACGTTTTGGTTTAGTTTCATTTATATTGGGTATGAAATTTCATTCAATCTGGTAGATAGAAAACAATTATATGTTTTAACCACTCTTATATGTAATATAGTAATTTTAAAGGACTTTAAAGTAAAATTTCGGAATCAAGATTGCCCCTTCATTTGCAAATTGTACTTCAGTTTCCAAATCAGTATTTTTTACTGTGTGAAGATAAGAATATAAAATTTGGAAAGGTCAAAGGTAAAATTGGAAGATTAAAAAAAAGACAGTTAATAATCAAAATACAAACTATCCAACCAAAAATCCACTGACATTCATTTCATGGAATAAGGGCTAGACCCTATTTCTCTTTGTCCTAAAAAAAAAATGTGACATTCATATCGGAGGGGAGGTCTCCCGACATTTCCATTCATTTTTTTTAATTAGGCTTGTGTTTGACTCATTGTAGGGATCTAAATAAGTCATGCCGTGACTGGATACTTCACGGTACGGCATGTGAGACGGTCACGTGTTATATGAGAACAACTATCTTCTATCGGTCAGTGGTAGTGTACCGATTGAAGATATTGAGCTTATTCTAGCAGTATTAATACCTAACCGATATAATTATGAGGAGGTTGCAGAGACTTGGTCGAGCCGGTGGCCGATGTGCTAGAGTTGTTGTTAGAATATACAAATAAAAAATTGATGTTCATATTTCAAAAGGAGAATAATTTTTTCTCTATCATCTTATTCATTTTTTTTGTTCATATTAAAAAAACACAATACTATTTTTCAACGTAATAGAATATAAAATAAAAAATTGGCTTCCAAAAAATCATTGTAAATGTTACCAAATCTATTCAAAATTGCCTAAATCAACCAACCCTACTTTCGAGATAAATAGTACAGTCAATTTAGAAAACAATAACAAAACAAAAAATAAGGAAGAATTCAAAACTGACTGTCTTGAATCAAGTTCACCCAATATAAACCAATGTAAAAAGTTTCTCAATAAAGTGCAAATAGGATGATATTTGCAAATACTAAGCAAAAAGTTGGTGACAGATGGATATAACCTTGAGGTTAAATTTGTAAATAATATTGAAAAACTTGTTATCATTTATAAATTATGTGAATGTCAAATAAGAGATTTGCAAAATAAGCAATTAATTGACAATTACAAAAGATATACGATTTACAAAAAGCAAGTATAGTTCATTAATTTTCTCTAATCTCTTAGTTCAAGATTTGTAAACCTCTGTAAATATAATTCATAAAGAATTAATTTTATCATATTTCTTCACATTAAGATAGACATATAGGATAACTTTATTTTTACTTTTTTTTTTAGTGTAACAAATATATGCTCCTATGATATACAAGTTTGAGAATATACATAAATAAAAATCAAGCAACACATGCATGATTGATCATGCAAAATCTCTCTCAAGCAACACATGTATATATGATAAATAATGCATAAGATCTCTACACACACTCTCTCTGATGTTGTATATTACGTACATTTCAAGATTAAAACGCACACAAAAAAAAGGATAAAAAGTTTATATGCGTATATATAACGCTCAATCAAATTAATTCGGACACAGATATGGTTGTAGCATTGTTACTTCCTATCAGTTTCATTTACACCCATATTTAGGTTGATGTCATGGAATTTTAATCTTATCCACTTCCTATGAGAGGTTTTTGTGTTGTGGGTTTGACTCCTCTCTAATTGCACATAATTTATTGGGAAGTCACTGGAACCTCATTTCTCTTTGAAATTATTTGATAGTTGTTCTCAAGAGCGGATCCAAAGAGCTCCAGAGATAAGCAAGTGTCCACCCTAGATTATGATTTATGATTTTTTTTTTTTTGAAAAATGTCCAGTAATAATATTTAATTGTGTCTATATCCTGGATCACAATCAGGGCTATCCCTGAAAAAAATCACAACGTACCAGTCGCTCTCTGTCGTTCCCGTCTTCTCATTTTTGTGTTCCCTTGGAACTTTCAGCAAAACTATATGAGTGTACCCAATTAAAAGGTGTCCGTATCATTCCCCTCTTCTCATTTTTGTCTTCCCTTGGAACTTTCACTGCCACTACTGTGTGCGTCCAGGTCAATGGGCTGGGCCCCTACCTCTGCCAACAGCTAGTTGTCCGTCCAGGAAGGCTTGGAATAGAGCAATTGATTCTACAGTGCTGGAAAAGTAGGTAGATAATAAGAGTGTACCCAATTAAAAGGTGTCCGCATCATTCCCCTCTTCTCATTTTTGTCTTCCCTTGGAACTTTCACTGCAACAACTGTGTGCGTCCAGGTCAATGGGCTGGGCCCCTACCTCTGACAACAGCTAGGTGCCGGTCCCGGAAGGCTTGGAATAGAGCAATTGATTCTACAGTGCTGGAAAAGTAGGTAGATAATATTTTTTTTTTTTTGAGAAAAGTAGGTAGATAATTAATATGAGTGTACCCAATTAAAAGGGAGTCCGGCTACTATAACACTAGTGTCATTCTAAACTAAATAACACCACATCTTAAACCATTGGATCTATTTTAATATTCGTGCAAAACACTAGTGTCATTCCAGCGCTATCTTGTACACGAATATTAAAGTAGATCCAATGGTTTAAGATGTGGTGTTATTTAGTTTGGAATGACGCTAGTGTTATAGTAGCCGGACTCATTAAAAGGTGTCCGCATCATTCCCCTCTTCTCATTTTTGTCTTCCCTTGGAACTTTCACTGCAACTACTGTGTGCGTCCAGTTCAATGGGCTGGGCCCCTACCTCTGACAACAGCTAGGTGCCGGTCCTGGAAGGCTTGGAATAGAGCAATTGATTCTACAGTGCTGGAAAAGTAGGTAAATAATATGAGTGTACCCAATTAAAAGCTGTCCGCATCATTCACCACGTGCAGTAGACTTATCAAACATAATAATTAATTAATAATAATAATAATAATAATAATAATAATAATAAACAGAAATGAAAATAATTATATGAAGCTATTAATTAAGAATCAAACAAGATATAAACTACTTCAATTTAAAAGGCATGCATTATGTTACTTGCTTTATCTTAGTTATTTCGTTTTACATCTCATTTCACGGTTTGAGTAATGATTTAAATTAATTTGTTTGAAGGAGAGAGTAATTTGGAAATAAATTTCTGCCAATGACAGTGGATCCTGTAGGCAGAATAAGTGTGAAGTAAACTAATCATCTAAAATAGAAGTTTAACTTATTCCACTATTTTACATCTTGTTTGGCAACTTAAAGTGTGGAGTAAGGAGGTTATTCCACCTCGCACTCCGCAATCAAACATGGTTGCTACTTAAATTTAAAGAGGATTAAATTGCTTTCTCTATTTTACTCATGTTTTATCATGACTTAAATTAATCTGTTCGAAAAGTCAAAGATAGATAAAATTGAATAGAGAAAATTCAAACTCTGTTTTAAAGTATAATATCTTAGTTCCTAGTTGTACCTACGATTTCTGTTTTGAAAGTAAGGCCCATTCCATCTCTGAAAAAGTACATCAAAATTGAGGGAAAAAAGAATCATATATATGGCCATGCAAAAAGTAGAGATCATAACCTCAGCTATAGTATTTCTCTTACTCTCAGGTCAATTTATCCTAAGCTCTGCAAATTTAATCACAAACAATCTAGGAACTAGTATACTTGATACCGTGATATACTTTGCCATGTGTTATCTCCAAACCAACCAAATATCTACTACGAAATGGAAGACTTGGATGGTAGTTTTATCCCTGGGTTTAATCATAGTGATATTTGCTAATCATTTCTACATCAGTCCATGGCGATGGGAATTTGTAAGCCACTGTATCCATGGTATCGATTTCGTGGCCATGATGCATTTTTTTATGATGAAATTTTCACATGATTGGAGGAGCACGGTTCTCTTCACAGCAATCATAACAGATGTGGTTCTGATATTCATTAATCTTTATAATTCAGGACAATTTAATAAAATTTTCACGGTGATCGTATCAATTATAGTATGTGCAATACTCTCTGCTTTTCATGTAAAGCAAATCTGGGACCGAAGGGGAAAGGTAGCGGCCATTGCATCACTTTTCGTTGCAACCTTGATGTTAGGTATTGTCCTCGGCATCTACCTGCATGACGAGGATAAGTTATTTGTATCAATTGCAAGCATCATTGGTTGTTTCTCCCTTGTGCCCTGGCTGTGGCTAATGTGTGCCCCAAAAATAAAGGCATGGTGGCAAGTCTACAATGAGCAGGAAACAATCCAAGACGAGCAATACGATTTCCTGGAGATGGCCGGATTACCCGCAAGGTTCACAATCCAAGATCTTGAAACATCAACAACAAACTTTCAAGCACCCATAGGTGAAGGTGCTTCTGGTGCAGTGTTCAAGGGGACACTAGCAGATGGCTCTACCATTGCGGTAAAGCGGATCAAATGGCGGCCTAGTGGTGAAACAGAATTTAGAACAGAGATGACAATTATCGCAAGTCGGCAACATGTCAATTTAGTGCGCCTTCTGGGGTTTTGCCTCTCTCCACGAGGGGACCGCTACCTTATCTATCCGTTCTACGAAAACGGGTCTCTTGATGCATGGATTTTCACTGACGATGGAAAGAGAAGCCATTTAACATGGGCATTAAGGTATCACATTGCAATTGATGCTGCCAAGGCACTTGCATACCTCCACCACGAATGCCATCATCGGATTTTACATCTCGATGTCAAACCCGCAAATATTCTCCTCGATGGAGACTTCAAGGCCCTGCTATCAGATTTTGGTATCTCAAAATTAATTGGGAAGGATGAGAGTAGTGTCATGACCAGAGCAAGAGGAACGGTAATTATTATTGATAAATACTCCATTGTTGTATTTTGCTGACTCAAAATGTTTTCTTTAGTTATCATTAATTTGATCTCTTTGGTTACATTCAAAAGCTTATTTTTTTAAAACCTAATTTATATCGAGTTATCCTAGTTTACTTTGTATATTACAAAAACATCTTACCATATCAACATATTTTGTACCACAAACAGGTTGGTTACCTAGCTCCTGAGATGCTGATGCCTAATGCTATCTCGACCAAGTCAGACGTCTATAGCTATGGAATGGTGCTTTTTGAGCTGGTCGGTGGGCGAAGGAACTTGATATTGGTGATGGATGGAGAGACTCAACAAAGACAGCACTCGTATTTTCCGAAAATTGTCAGAGAGAAAATGATGCAAGGTGAGTTAATGGAGGTAGTCGACCAGAGCTTGATCAAGAATGAAGAGATAAGAGAAGAAGAAGTTACAATCTTAACTCGACTGGCTCTTTGGTGCATTCAAGAGAACCCACTTCTAAGACCCAGCATGACAGAGGTGGTTGAGATGCTGGAAGGTCGCACGCCGGTGCATGTGCCGCCCAAAAGCTCGATGTTTGTGGCGAACTTTTTGGATGGGGAACCGCAGTCTGGTGCCTTTGCCCGAACTCAGGAGGATGAGGCCACTATAATGTCGGCCAATACTTTGTCCATTTCCATTCAATCTGGTAGATAGAAAACAAATAATTATATGCTAAGCCAAATGGTTCTTTTGAAGATCAGTTTTCCTAACCAGAATTCCTATTTGTGGTAACATTAATGGAGTCTATTGATTCAATTAATAGAGTGATTCGGAAAGAGAATATTATAATTGACCCCCATTTTAAAAAAAAAATATATGTATTTATATAAGATTTTCTATATATTTAGAGTAAAATGCTATATAATTAATTTCAATCGTAACATGAAAATTTTATATGCTTGATCTTCATTCATACTTGACCCCCATATAGTTGGAAGGTCTAGCTTCACCCCCAGTTAGAACACAACCTTTTTGTGGGGAAAAAGAGAAAAAAAAATCCTAGAAGAATCTCACTATTATTTATCTCAGCAAGTCAGTACCATAGGAGCACATGGTTGCTTGTATATACAATTATTGTGTATTATTTATAAGTATAATTGTACGTTTTGGTTTAGTTTCATTTATATTGGGTATGAAATTTCATTCAATCTGGTAGATAGAAAACAATTATATGTTTTAACCACTCTTATATGTAATATAGTAATTTTAAAGGACTTTAAAGTAAAATTTCGGAATCAAGATTGCCCCTTCATTTGCAAATAGTACTTCAGTTTCCAAATCAGTATTTTTTACTGTGTGAAGATAAGAATATAAAATTTGGAAAGGTCAAAGGTAAAATTGGAAGATTAAAAAAAAGACAGTTAATAATCAAAATACAAACTATCCAACCAAAAATCCACTGACATTCATTTAATGGAATAAGGGCTAGACCCTATTTCTTTGTCCTAAAAAAAAATGTGACATTCATATGGGAGGGGAGGTCTCCCGACATTTCCATTCATTTTTTTTAATTAGGCTTGTGTTTGACTCATTGTAGGGATCTAAATAAGTCATGCCGTGACTGGATACTTCACGGTACGGCACGTGAGACGGTCACGTGTTCTATGTTGTGAGTATTCGCGCGCCGTAATTAACCATCTTTTAGAAAATTAACACCGTATGCTTAACCACGTAAAAGATTTGGTTACGGCAAGGCACATCACGTTTTCATGCGAGTCATGTGTAAATCGGACTGTTAGATCTTGATATAATGGCGAATTTTGAATAAACTAACTTAAATTATGAAAAAAATAGTTAAATGTGACCAAACGTGAGCAATTCTGACTGGGCCGACCAAACATTGAAGGTAAATCATCGATTAGCTTCATAATCAATATCTCCTGTTCGCAAGCTTTCTGAAAAGTGGTCAAACGCTAAAAAAGGAGTTTCCTACATAAAAGTGGCAAGATGAGAATTTGAACAGCTAGAATTGAACTTGGATCTGAATATAACTAAGCTGAGCATTTGAAATTTCAAAAAGGATTGGAAATTTTTAAGTTTCAACATTTGAAATGTCAACATTTTTGCAATGGTCCATATTTAAATATCTTCGATTGAATATGTAATGATTTTAGTGGCTTGAAAACTTGTACAGATTTTACCATTGTAACAAAATCATTGTTCTAAATAACGCGCTATAGCGGCATTATATTATTTTTGGACCTTAAACGCTAAGCTATGGGATAAAAGTATGCTAATTCAGCTACAACTGCTGCAGTAATAGCGGTCTGCAATAGCACGTAGCGTGTAAGTGCAAGCTATGTTACATAGTCTTTTATTTAAAGGCCCAAATTGAAAATTTCTTTTAAGACCAATTTTTTTCAAGATCCAAATTGATTTTGTTTTTAAATAGAAAAAAATAGTTAGTTTATGTCATTATACTTAGGCTATTTTGAATAAAAAAAAAAGATAAATAGTTTATGTCATGATACTCGTGTTATTTTAAATTTTAAATTATTAATGTTTAAAATATAGAGGTATAATAGAGACAAAAAATTGAGGCATTTGAAGCCTCCTCATGTGAATAATATAGATCATGCATATAACGTTGGACTTTTTATATTTTATATTTATTTTTCAAGGATTAAAAATTTCCTAGGTAACTTGTTATTTTGTAATTTTCTCAAATGGAGATTAATATGGGCCCAGCTTTTATTCAAAGTTGGTCTATTAGGCTCAATAAAGTGCAAATAGGATGATATTTGCAAATACTAAGCAAAAATTGGTGACAGATGGATATATCCTTTAGGTTAAATTTGTAAATAATATTGAAAAACTTGTTATTATTCACAAATTATGTGAATGTCAAATAAGATAATTTGCAAAATAAGCAATTAATTTACAATTACAAAAGATATACGATTTACAAGAAAACAAGTATAGTTCATTAATTTTCTCTAATCTCTTAGTTCAAGATTTGTAAACCTATGTAAATATAATTAATAAAGAATTAATTTTATCATATTTCTTCACATTAAGATAGACATATAGGATAACTTTTTTTTTTAGTGTAACAAATATATGCTCCTATGATATACAAGTTTGAGAAGATACTTAAATAAAAATCAAGCAACACATGCATGATCGATCATGCAAAATCTCTCTCAAGAAACACATGTATATATGTGTTGAGAATACACTTGGCAACTAAAGATCTGGGAATCGAACAAGATATACTAGGATCCATATCTAATTGAAGAAGGAAAGAAGATGTGAGGAAAGGAAGATGGATATGCACAGCCTACATATTATTCCATATATAGATAATAGTTGATTTCCTTCTAATATCAAATTATTGTATTCTATGTTTAACGCATATACTTGATTTACTAAAGATACCAAGTTATGTTGATAAATAGGAGATGCTACAGCCGTGTAATTCATTGAAAAATAGAGAAATAAAATCGGGTGGGAAGGGAGCTTTCTTGGGAGTCTTGTGTTCTCTTTATTTTTCCGTTAATTTAACATGGTATCAGAGCGTGGTTGCCTGGTGGTATAGCTAGGGAAATTGTTGCCCTTCTTGTCTTTAACTTCAATTTCCCGTGCTATACTGCTCTAAGGAGCTGTCCACACTTTCTTGATAAAACAATGTCAGAAGCTGACTCCCAAGAATCAACCACCACGGCTGCGTTGATTGAGCAGATGGCAAGAATGATGACTCAAATGGCGGCTATACAAGCTGCTGCCATAAACAACCCTCAACCGGCAACACAAATCATAACTCAACATGCTGCCATGACCGAGGGTACAATTCATTCAAGCGCTATTGATGTAAAATTTGATGGCACAAACTACTCTTTTTGGAGCCAAGCGGTGACGATGTACGTCCGTGGCAGAGAAAGGATGAGGCATCTCACAGGAGAACCAGCCCCACCACCTATAGCTGAACCATCATACCAAAGATGGGCAACTGACGATGTTGTAGTAAAAGGCTGGATTATTAATTCCCTTGAACCTCGATTAAGGGGGAGTTATATTCGGTATCCAACTGCTAGAGATGTGTGGAAGGCAATAGCAACAACATACTACGACAACAATGATGAGGCTCAGGTGATCACTCAAAAGAGAGCAATGTTTCTTTTAATATTTATAAACTCGTAAATGCTATCGGTTCGGACTGCAAGCGCACAATCCTTATCGAGTAGTATATGCGAGGTCGATCCACAGGAAATATTGGTTCAGTGCTTCGAGCGATCGAATCACAACCTTTCGAAAGGCTAGATGAAATCTGAAATTTGAGAGATGTTTGTTGATCAATGTAAATTAGGAAACAATTAAAAGTAATTAAAATAAAGATAGAGATGAGGATTCCTAGGGTTTCGGCACACCATTGCTACTCAATCCGTCTTGACAATATATTCCTGTTGCGTCTGATTTCCTGTTGTTGTTTTATGAAAGATAACTACAAAGGTCACTGCGATTTATGTTAGCCAGAATGACAGATCTTTCATCGAGACTCTACTCAGGACAATGCGATTTACCTTACGCAACTATCGGGTCTCTTATCTCCCAAATTACTACACAGATCACTGCGATTTACCTTACGCAAATGATGGAACTTGGTCATGCGTTTTGTTGTTCTGGTTTATGATTTCCCCGCGAAGGTTTTCTTCACATAAACCTAATAGATCTCAACGAGGCTAACTCATCCAAATAGTTTAAAGAGTTATTAAAGCACTGTCACTACTCTAATGAACTCAAACTATATCATTGAAATTAGATGAAGAGATAGTAAATCACAAAAGCATATTCGATACAACAACAAGGAATCATAAACAACAGAAATATATATATCAAAACATCAAGAGTAACAAGGTTTACTGCCTAGCCCTAAGAAAGGGAACTTAGCCGCGGAACGGCATGGTTACAATCACTCCTCTCTTCTCTCTTTAATCAAATCTAACCCTAATTACAAAGATGATGTATTCTTCTGCCCAGGGGCCTTATATAGGAGTGTAGGGACGTGTAGAGGTTGATTGGAGGCTAAGAAATCAATCTGGAAACAGCTGTCGGCAGTTATTCCCCAAGAGATGCCTCCGGATACGGACCGTATCAGGTGATACGGTCCGTATTAGGACCCTGGCAGTTAGGGTTTAACTGCTTCCAGTGCTATCTTCTGGTCTGTGCTAGGCCTGGTCCGTATTAGTCAATACTGGCCGTAACAGGGACTTAGTCGATGAGCGTTGCTGATCCGATTGACCTGATTCTAGCTCCATTTGGTGTAAAATAGTCCCAGAACCTGTTTTCTACAATAAAACATAAAGAAGGGTGACAGTAGCCTTTTTCTCTAATAAAGTAAACATAAGTGTGAGAAAATATGTAAAACCTAAGCCAAAACCCTACGTAAATCATCGTTATTTTGACTCTGATCATCAGGTTTATGCCCTCAACCGTCAAGTCATGCGTGTGAGACAAGAAGGGCGAGCTATTGAAGAATATTTCGACGAACTTCAAGGATTGTGGCAAGAGATTGACTTCCGATGCCCAAACCCCATGGAGTATGCCGTAGATATCGACAAATTCAACACCTTTATTCAGAAGACAAGGGTGTACACCTTTCTTGATGGACTTGATGACTCGTTAGATGGTGTAAGGGCACAGGTGGTGCTGCTCAGTCCGTTTCCATCTATTGAGCAGGCATATGGGTATGTAAGAAGAGAAGCCAATCGCCAAGGAATCATGGTTAAGGGAGGTACGGATTCAAACTCATTAGCAATGGTTTCCAAGGGATACAAACCTGGTAAGATGTATGATTTCCAAGGAAAGAAAAATTTTCATATTGACAAATCCAAACTGAAGTGCATAACTTGTGGAAAAAGTCGGCACACAAAGGAGAATTGTTTTGAAGTGGTAGGTTATCCTGATTGGTGGAAAGGTGACAAGAAGAAGATTGAAGAAAAAGGCAAAGGAGTAGCAGACACAACAGCAGCTGTTAACAGCCGAGAGGCCAGCAAGCAGCAAGTAGACCCGAACCAGCATGGCCAGCAGCAGCCAGCGGCAGCAACCAGAACCGGCCAGCAGCAAGCAGCAGCCAGCAGCAGCCAGAACTGAACCTTAACTGTGAAGGTAAAAATAGCGGTTTTAAAATCAGTATGGGTAAGTGTAATATCTCAGATGTGAACAGAAAAAATGAAGGTTGGGTTATTGATTCGGGTGCAACCGACCATATGACACACGAAAAAACTGCTTTAGAAACCACGTGTACACCACGTAAAACCAGAATAATTAATGCAAATGGGGAAGTTTATCCTGTAGAAGGTGCAGGGGAAATTGTGTTATCAAACCAAATCAAGTTGAAAAATACGCTTGTGGTCCCTTCTCTTGCAACAAAATTGATATCCGTTAGTCAACTCACAAAGGATCAAAATTGCAGTGTGCTTATGTTTCCTGACTATTGCGTATTCCAGGATATTCTCACGAAAAGGATCATTGGCCATGGTACTAGACGAGATGGGTTGTATTACTTGGATGAATTCAAAACCGGCAGTAATTATATAGCTAGAGGGGATCAAATATCTAGTAGGGATAAAATTTGGTTATGGCATAAAAGACTAGGACACCCATCATTCGAGTATATGAAAATGTTGTTACCTGATTTATTTGTGAATCTAGATCCTAAAGATCTTGTTTGTGAAACTTGTATCAAGTCAGTCATAGAACAACTTATCATAGTAGTATGAATAAATGTGCAAGTCCTTTTGATTTGGTGCATACAGATGTTTGGGGACCATCCCCGATTATTTCTAAATCTGGTTGTAGATGGTATATTTCCTTTATTGATGATTGTTCCAAAATGATTTGGCTTTATTTACTGAAAACAAAAGATGAAGTTTCTAAAGTTGTTCAAGATTTTCACAAAATGGTGCAAACTCAATTTGGAAAAGAAATAAAAATCATAAGAAGTGATAATAGGACAGAATACGTGAATAAATGTTTGCAGAATTTTTTTAAGGAGAATGGAATTATTCATGAGACAACATGCATAGGGACACCACAGCAAAACAGAATTGCAGAACGTAAGAATAGGCACCTCCTTGAAATAACCCGAGCACTACTGCTTGAGAATAAGGTACCACGTATATTTTGGGATAATGCACTTTCATATGCGGTATATCTCTCTAATCGGACCCCCACAAGTGCAAATGATTACAAAACACCTATTCAAGTCCTTTCTTCTCATGTGTCCATGTCATCTGTCCTTAATCTACCACCAAAAATATTTGGCTGTGTTGCCTACATCCATATACAAAAACCATTTCGCACAAAATTAGACCCAAGGGCTGAAAAATGTGTTTTCTTAGGCATGGGGGCCAACCAAAAAGGGTATAAATGTTACAATCCCGGTACCAGAAAATTCTACACCACCATGGATATTACCTTTCTGGAACATAAGTCATATTTCCAACAAATCCAAGTCCCGATTCAGGAGGGCAGCAGCAATGGTGAACCGGGCTTTGATCTGGATTTTTTTATCAAGTCTAATAGATGATTCAAGTACAGGTCCAGCAGCTGATTCGGGTGCAGAACCAGCAGCCAGTTCTGGTACAGCAGCTGATTCGAAAAAAAATCCAGCAGCTGATTCGGGTGCAGAACCAACAGCCAGTTCGAGTACAGCAGCTGATTCGAAAAAAAATCCAGCAGCTGACTCGGGTTCAGACAAGGATGAAGATTCAGCAGGAGATACGGGTCAGCCAGACTCTTCACCAAATGAAATTAGACTCTGGATAGATCTTAATGAGGCAATGCAACAAGATGTTACTGTCCCGAGGTCACAATTTGTGGAAGATAACAATGAGGTATGTTCTTCTGAAACCCAGACTAGATATCCTTCACGTGTTAATCGTGGCAAACCACCAATGAAATACAGCCCGGAAGATGGGACGAGTAAAGAAATAACATATCCTATTGCAAACTATACCTCAACAAAAAAATTGCCACAACCATTAAAAAACTTTGCAGAACAATTGTCCTCTGTTGCCATACCTGAAAAAGTTGAAGATGCAAAAAGGAGTGAAAAATGGACTAGAGCAATGGATACAGAAATGGAGGCTCTGGAAAAAAACTGTACATGGAAAATAGTTAATTTACCACCGGGAAAAAGGACAGTTGGGTGTAAATGGGTGTACACAATTAAGTATAATGCAGAGGGAAAGATCGAAAGATATAAAGCTAGGTTAGTAGCAAAGGGGTATACACAGACATATGGGGTTGACTTTCAGGAGACTTTTTCACCTGTTGCAAAACTAAATTCGGTTCGAGTTTTATTGTCTCTTGCAGCTAACTTTGACTGGCCATTACATCAATTCGATGTAAAAAATGTATTTCTTCATGGAGACTTGGAAGAAGAAATCTATATGGACCTACCCCCTGGTTACGAACACATTGGATCAACAAACAAGGTGTGCAAGTTGGAGAAAGCTTTGTATGGCTTGAAACAATCGCCAAGAGCATGGTTTGGAAGGTTCTGTAGGGCAATGAAAAACTATGGGTATAATCAAGGAGATTCCGATCACACCATGTTCTTTAAAAGGAGTGAAGGTAAAATTGCAATTCTTATTATCTATGTTGATGACATGATTATTACAGGTGATGATAGAGTTGAGATTGAAAGGCTTGAAATGAAGCTCTCGAAGGAATTTGAAATGAAAAATCTAGGAGGTCTAAAATATTTCCTAGGGATTGAAGTGTCACGAAATAAAAAGGGTATATTTCTTTCTCAAAGGAAGTATGTTCTCGATCTCTTGGCCGAAACCGGAATGTTGGATTGTAAACCGGTTAGTACCCCAATGGAACAAAATGTGAAATTTGAAATTTGTCCTGAACAATGCTCCACAAACAAAGAAAGGTACCAGAGGTTAGTTGGTAAGTTAATATACCTGTCACACACCCGACCAGACATAGCATATGCAGTAGGGGTAGTGAGTCAATTTATGCACAACCCGAGTGAAGATCACATGGGGGGCTGTCCTAAGAATATTGCGATACCTCAAAGGGACACCTGGTAAAGGAATCAAGTTTGAAAAGAATAAACATATAAATATCGAAGGGTATACAGATGCAGATTGGGCAGGAAACATCATGGACAGAAAATCAACTTCTGGTTACTTTACATTTGTTGGGGGTAACTTGGTAACTTGGAGAAGTAAAAAACAGAATGTGGTAGCATTATCCAGTGCTGAAGCTGAATTTAGGGGAATGGTGAAAGGAATTTGTGAGCTACTGTGGTTGAGAAAAATGATCACTGAGTTAGGAGTGGAATACAAAGATGAGATGAAACTGTATTGTGATAACAAGGCTGCTATTGACATCTCACACAATCCAGTACAACACGACAGGACGAAACACATAGAGGTAGATCGACACTTTATTAAAGAAAAGCTTGATTCTAATATTATCTCTCTACCGTTTGTTAGATCTACAGAACAGGTGGCGGATATCTTAACGAAGGCAGTGGCAACTAAATCTTTCGAAGAGATGCTAGAAAGAATTGGAATGGTGGATATCTACTTGCCTTCGTGAGGGGGAGTGTTGAGAATACACTTGGCAACTAAAGATCTGGGAATCAAACAAGATATACTAGGATCCATATCTAATTGAAGAAGGAAAGAAGATGTGAGGAAAGGAAGATGGATATGCACAGCCTACATATTATTCCATATATAGATAATAGTTGATTTCCTTCTAATATCAAATTATTGTATTCTATGTTTAACGCATATACTTGATTTACTAAAGATACCAAGTTATGTTGATAAATAGGAGATGCTACAGCCGTGTAATTCATTGAAAAATAGAGAAATAAAATCGGGTGGGAAGGGAGCTTTCTTGGGAGTCTTGTGTTCTCTTTATTTTTCCGTTAATTTAACAATATGATAAATAATGAATAAGATCTCTACACACACTCTCTCTGATGTTGTATATTACGTACATTTCAAGATTAAAACGGACACAAGAAAAGGATAAAAAGTTTATATCATGGTTCAAAAAATCGGCCGATTCCGAGTCAAATCGGCCGATTCAACTCGGAATCGGACGGGACCGGCCGAGTTTTACCCGATTCTGGCGCTTGTGCGAGTTTCTCAGAAAAACTCGGATGAACAGTGCCCAATCGGCCGAGTTTCTGATTTTTCCCGCCGAGTCAGCCGAGTTTTGTCCGAGTTTTGTCCGATTCTCACTAACCTGTGCGTGTTTTGTCCGATTCTCGTAGGCTGAGTTGTGCTGAGGAGAAGAGAAGAGGTCGGCCGGCTGAGGAGAAGAGAAGAGGAGAGAGCGGGGCATGGCTTCTCGCCGAAGCAAAAAGAAGAGGGAAAAATCCCTTCTCCTCTCTTCTCCATGAAGGAGTAATGGAGAGCACAAGAAGGATCGGTGGGATGTGCTAGTCAGCGGAAGAGAAACAGAGAAAGGGAGCTCGGCTCCTCTGCGTGGAAAGGAGAAAGAGATGGAACGGGAAGAGGAAAAGAGAAGAAAGGAAGAGAAATGGGCTGTGGGGTCCGCTGTCAGTGGAACAAAAGAGAAGAGGGAATGGAGGGGAATGTGATGGATCCGAAAATTCCATTCAATTGGGTTAATTCAGCACATGAATTCAAATCACAGCTTTGAGATCCGTGCTAGCTGTGATCCGACGGAATAAGAAAGGATTTTGAAAGAAATCAATATATTTGAGTGTGGACCCGAACCCTTCAATTAAATTTGGTTAATTTCATTTCTTCTTCAAGACTTTGAGATTTGTACGGCTGGTATTTGATTGGTTAATATACTTCCTAAATTATGTGAGTGTAATATTGTCTTAATTAACATAATTTTTTTACAAATTATTTTTATCAATTTTTTTCTATTTTTTGGCTACAAAACAAGACTTCTGCCAAAAATAACCGAGTTACCGATCCGATTCTTCCGATTCCGGCCGATTCATCCGATTCTGACTCGGCGGTCAAAAATCCGATTCTGATTCCGATTCCGAGTTTTTGAACCATGGTTTATATGCGTATATATATATAACGCTCAATCAAATTAATTCGGACACAGATATGGTTGTAGCATTGTTACTTCTTATCAGTTTCATTTACACCCATATTTAGGTTGATGTCATGGAATTTTAATCTTATCCACTTCCTATGAGAGGTTTTTATGTTGTGGGTTCGACTCCTCTCTAATTGCACACAATTTATTGGAAAGTCACTGGAACCTCATTTCTCTTTAAAATTATTTGATAGTTGTTCTCAAGAGCGGATCCACCCTAGATTATGATTTATGATTTTTTTTTGAATGTCCAGTAATAATATTTAATTGTGCCTATATCCTGGATCACAATCAGGGCTATCCTTAAAAAATATCACACGTACCAGTCGCTCTCTGTCGTTCACGTCTTTCTCATTTTTGTGTTCCCTTGGAACTTTCAGCGAAACTAGATGAGTGTACCCAATTAAAAGGTGTCCGTATCATTCCCCTCTTCTCATTTTTGTCTTCCCTTGGAACTTTCAGTGCAACTACTGTGTGCGTCCAGGTCAATGGGCTGGGCCTACCTCTACCAACAGGTAGGTGACGGTCCAGGAAGGCTTGGAATAGAGCAATTGATTCTACAGTGCTGGAAGAGTAGGTAGATAATATGAGTGTACCCAATTAAAAGCTGTCCGCATCATTCCCTCTTCTCATTTTTGTCTTCCCTTGGAACTTTCACTGCAACTACTGTGTGCGTCCAGGTCAATGGGCTGGGCCTACCTCTACCAACAGGTAGGTGACGGTCCCGGAACGCTTGGAACAGAGCAATTGATTCTACAGTGCTGGAAAAGTAGGTAAATAATATGAGTGTACCCAATTAAAAGCTGTCCGCATCATTCCCCACGTGCAGTAGACTTATCAAACATAATAATAAATTAATAATAATAATAACAATAAACAGAAATGAAAATAATTATATGAAGCTATTAATTAAGAATCAAACAAGATATAAACTACTTCAATTTAAAAGGCATGCATTATGTTACTTGCTTTATCTTAGTTATTTCGTTTTACATCTCGTTTCACTGTTTAAGTAATAATTTAAATTAATTTGTTTGAAGGAGAGAGTAATTTGGAAATAAATTTCTGCCGATGACAGTGGACCCTGTAGGCAGAATAAGTATGAAGTAAACTAATCATCTAAAATAGAGGTTTAACTTATTCCACTATTTTACATCTTGTTTGGCAACTTAAGTGTGGACTAAGGAGGTTATTCCACCTCGCACTCCGCACTCCGCACTCCGCAATCAAACATGGTTGCTACTTAAATTTAAGGAGGATTAAATTGCTTTCTCTATTTTACTCATGTTTTATCATGACTTAAATTAATCTGTTCGAAAAGTCAAAGATAGATAAAATTGAATAGAGAAAATTCAAACTCTGTTTTAAAAGTATAATATCTTAGTTCCTAGTTTTACCTATGATTTCTGTTTTCAAAGTAAGGCCCATTCCATCTCTGAAAAAGTACATCAAAATTGACGGAAAAAAGAATCATATATATGGCCATGCAAAAAGTAGAGATCATAACCTCAGCTATAGTATTTCTCTTACTCTCAGGTCAATTTATCCTAATCTCTGCAAATTTAATCACAAACAATCTAGGAACTAGTATACTTAATACCTTGATATACTTTGTCATGTGTTATCTCCAAACCAACCAAATATCTACTACGAAATGGAAGACTTGGATGGTAGTTTTATCCCTGGGTTTAATCATAGTGATATTTGCTAATCATTTCTACATCAGTCCATGGCGATGGGAATTTGTAAGCCGCTGTATCCATGGTATCGATTCGGTGGCCGTGCTGCATTTTTTGATGATGAAATATTCACATGATTGGAGGATCACGGTTCTCTTCACAGCAATCGTAACAGATGTGGTTCTGATATTCAATAATCCTAATAGTTCAGGACAATTTAATAAAATTTTCATTGTGATCGTATCAATTATAGTATATGCAATACTCTCTGCTTTTCATGTAAAGCAAATCTGGGACAGAAGGGGAAAGGTAGCGGCCATTGCATCACTTTTCGTTGCAACCTTGATGTTAGGTATTGTCCTCCTCATCTACCTGCATGACGAGGATAAGTTATTTGTATCAATTGCAAGCATCATTGGTTGTTTCTCCCTTGTGCCGTGGCTGTGGCTAATGTGTGCCCCAAAAATAAAGGCATGGTGGGAAGTCCACAACGAGCAGGAAACAATCCAAGACGAGCAATACGATTTCCTTGAGATGGCCGGATTACCCGCAAGGTTCACAATCCAAGATCTTGAAACAGCAACAACAAACTTTCAAGCACCCATAGGTGAAGGTGCTTCTGGTGCAGTGTTCAAGGAGACACTAGCAGATGGCTCTTCCATTGCGGTAAAGCGGATCAAATGGCAGCCTAGTGGTGAAACAGAATTTAGAACAGAGATGACAATTATCGCAAGTCGGCAACATGTCAATTTAGTGCGCCTTCTGGGGTTTTGCCTCTCTCCACGAGGGGACCGCTACCTTATCTATCCGTTCTACGAAAACGGGTCTCTTGATGCATGGATTTTCACTGACGATGGAAAGAGAAGCCATTTAACATGGGCATTAAGGTATCACATTGCAATTGATGCTGCCAAGGCACTTGCATACCTCCACCAGGAATGCCATCATCGGATCTCGATGTCAAACCCGCAAATATTCTCCTCGATGGAGACTTCAGGGCCCTGCTATCAGATTTTGGTATCTCAAAATTAATTGGGAAGGATGAGAGTAGTGTCATGACCAGAGCAAGGGGAACGGTAATTATTATTAATAAATACTCCATTGTTGTATTTTGCTGACTCAAAATGTTTTCTTTAGTTATCATTAATTTGATCTCTTTGGTTACATTCAAAAGCTTATTTTTTTAAAACCTAATTTATATCGAGTTATCCTAGTTTACTTTGTATATTACAAAAACATCTTACCATATCAACATATTTTGTACCACAAACAGGTTGGTTACCTACCTCCTGAGATGCTGATGCCTAATGCTATCTCGACCAAGTCAGACGTCTATAGCTATGGAATGGTGCTTTTTGAGCTGGTCGGTGGGCGAAGGAACTTGATATTGGTGATGGATGGAGAGACTCAACAAAGACAGCACTCGTATTTTCCGAAAATCGTCAGAGAGAAAATGATGCAAGGTGAGTTAATGGAGGTAGTCGACCAGAGCTTGATCAAGAATGAAGAGATAAGAGAAGAAGTTACAATCTTAACTCGACTGGCTCTTTGGTGCATTCAAGAGAACCCAGTTCTAAGACCCAGCATGACAGAGGTGGTTGAGATGCTGGAAGGTCGCACGCCGGTGCATGTGCCGCCCGAAAGCTCGATGTTTGTGGTGAACTTTTTGGATGGGGAACCGCAGTCTGGTGCCTTTGCCCGAACTCAGGATGAGGATGAGGCCACTATAATGTCGGCCAATACTTTGTCCATTTCCATTCAATCTGGTAGATAGAAAACAAATAATTATATGCTAAGTCAAATGGTTCTTTTGAAGATCAGTTTTCCTAACCAGAATTCCTATTTGTGGTAACATTAATGGAGTCTATTGATTCAATTAATAGAGTGATTCGGAAAGAGAATAATATAATTTACCCCCATTTAAAAAAAAAAATATGTATTTATATAAGATTTTCTATATATTTAGAGTAAAATGCTATATAATTGATTCCATTCGTAACATGAAAATTTTATATGCTTGACCTTCATTCATACTTGACATCCATATAGTTGGAAAGTCTAGCTTCGCCCCCGGTTAGAACACAACCTTTTTGCGGGGAAAAAGCGAAAAAAAATCCTAGAAGAATCTCATTATTATTTATCTAAGCAAGTCAGTACCATAGGAGCACATGGTTGCTTGTATATATAATTATTGTGTATTATTTATAAGTATAATTGTACGTTTTGGTTTAGTTTCATTTATATTGAGTATGAAATTTCATTCAATCTGGTAGATAGAAAACAATTATATGTTTTAACCACTCTTATATGTAATATAGTAATTTTAAAGGACTTTAACGTAAAATTTCGGAATCAAGATTGCCCCTTCATTTGCAAATTGTACTTGAGTTTCCACTGTGTGAAGATAAGAATATAAAATTTGGAAAGGTCAAAGGTAAAATTGGAAGATTAAAAAAAAGACAGTTAATAATCAAAATACAAACTTTCCAACCAAAAATCCACTGACAGCTAGCGCATGGGCAGTGAAAAAAAGAAAAGAAAAGTGAATCGGAGGAGAAAAAAAAAGAAAAGCTGAATCAGAAAAATAAAGAAGTGACATTCATTTAATGGAATAAGGGCTAGAACCTTTTTCTTTGTCCAAAAAAAAAAAGTGACATTCATATCGGAGGGCTGGTCTCCCGACATTTCCATTCATTTTTTTTTAATTAGGCTTGTGTTTGACTCATTGTAGGGATCTAAATAAGTCATGCTGTGACCGGATACGTCACGGTACGGCACGTGAGACGGTCACGTGTTATATGTTGTGACTATTCGCGCGACATAACCATCTTTTAGAAAATTAACACGGTATGCTTAACCACACAAAAGATTTGGTCACAGCAAGGCACATCACGTGTTCACGCGAGTCATGTGTAAATCAGACTGTTAAATCTTGATAAAATGGTGAATTTTGAATAAACTAACTTAAATTATGAAAAAAAATAGTTAAATGTGACCAAACGTGAGCAATTCTGACTGGGCCGATCAAACATTGAAGGTAAATCATCGATTAGCTTCATAATCAATATCTCATGTTCGAAAGCTTCCCGAAAAGTGGTCAAACGCTAAAAAAGGAGTTTCCTATAGAAAGTTATGGCCGGTTAATGTTTGGTCAAAGTTAGTACACTCTTTGTGAGGGGATTTTTTTTTTATGCACAGAACACCTTTTTCTATCGGTTTCAAGTATAGAACCAATAACAAAACTATGCTCATCTAGTAGATCTAGTACAGAACCGGTAGAAAAAATACCTCATCTGCTAGCGGTTCTAGTACAAAACCACTAGAAGAAGTGCCTCCTCTACTAGTGTTTAGAATACGCTACAAGTTGTGCTCCCCTTATTCTATCGTGTTGACTACTAGCGGTGGTCAAACCATTATTAGAGTTTTTTTTTAACCGTTGGAAGTCTGCAGATCTGTAGTAGTGATGCTTTGTGGCTCGTAGGATTTTTGAACTTTTGTATTGATTTTAGTATTTTTGTATATGTATCTGATGAAATTAATGAAATCAAAGGAACACAATACTCCCATGAAACTCCCTTCCCACCCTTGTTTTATTGATATATAATTCTGTGTGTTACAATCCGAAGAATGACTTCATCTACTAATAGAAAGATGAGACTTGAAGAATAGGAAAAAAGGAAAGAGATAAATTACAGAAACAAATAATCTAGCATCCTTAATCCTATCTTTACATATCTTCCTTTCTATCTTTAGATAGCATAAACAGGAAACAAATAGACAGCTGTGATTGTGCCCCTCCAGCCTGCTGGATTTTCTGTGTGCACTTGCTTTCCGTCAACACTCCCCCTCAAGTGGGCACATAGATGTCTCCCATACCCAACTTAACTAAGGATTCATTGAAGACCTTACTCGATACAGCCTTGGTTAACATATCCGCAAGTTGTTCTTCATATCTCACAAACGGAAGTTTGATGACCTTCGAATCTAGCTTCTCCTTGATGAAATGTCTGTCAACTTCTATGTGTTTCGTTCTGTCGTGTTGCACCGGGTTATGTGAGATATCAATTGCTGCTTTATTGTCACAGAAAAGATTCATCTCCCCCTCTTGTTCAAACCCGAGTTCTAATAATAGTTTCCTCAGCCACAACAATTCGCATATCCCTTTTGTCATTCCTCGAAATTCTGCTTCCGCACTTGAAAGAGCCACCACATTTTGTTTCTTGCTCCTCCATGTGACAAGATTTCCTCCTACAAATGTAAAGTATCCTGCTGTTGACTTACGATCAGTTGCACTCCCAGCCCAGTCGGCATCCGTATAGCCCTCAATTTTAATATGTCTATTCTTTTGAAATTTTATCCCTCTGCCAGGTACACCCTTCAAATATCGGATAATACGCATCACGGCCTCCATGTGTTCTTCAGTAGGGGCGTGCATGAACTGACTTACCATACTAACTGCATAAGCAATGTCAGGTCTAGTATGAGATAGATAAATCAATTTTCCAACTAACCTTTGATACCTCTCTTTATTTGTAGGAGATTGATTCGGATCCAGTCCCAGTTTCTGATTTTGGATTACCGGTGTCTCTACTGGTTTGCATTCTAGCATTCCAACTTCTGCAAGAAGATCCAGCACGTATTTTCGTTGAGATAGAAAGATTCCCCTTTCTCCCCTTGCTACTTCAATACGAGAAAATATTTCAAGCCTCCTAAATTTTTCATTTCAAACTCCTTACACAACTTCTTCTCCAGTGACTCAATTTCTTCCTTGTTGTCTCCTGTAATAATCATATCATCTACATAAATAATTAGCACAGTGATCTTACCTTGCCTTTTCTTAACAAACATCGTATGATCTGAGTCACTTTGAGTATAGTTGTAACTATTCATTGCACTGCAGAATCTTCCAAACCAAGCTCTTGGTGACTGTTTCAGGCCATACAAAGATCTCTCAAGCTTACACACTTTAGTAGCTAAACTCGTGTGTCCATATCCAGGCGGAAGTTTCATGTAAATTTCTTCCTCTAGATCTCCATGAAGGAATGCATTTTTCACAACAAATTGGTGTAGAGGCCAATCTAAGTTTGCTGCAAGGGATAAGAGTACTCGAATCGTATTTAGTTTTGCAATTGGTGAAAAAGTTTCTTGGTAATCGATCCCGTATGTCTGGGTATACCCTTTTGCAACCAATCGGGCCTTATATCGTTCAATCTTTCCTTCAGATTATATTTTATAGTAAATACCCATTTACACCCAACTGGTTTCTTACCTTTTGGTAGATCAACAAGCTTCCAAGTGCAATTTTCCCCGAGAGCTTTCATTTCAATTTCCATTGCCTCTACCCATTTAGGATCTCGCATAGCATCCTCAATTCTCTCGGGTATTATACTGGAAGTAATTTCATTTGCAAATTCCTTTAAAGGGTCTGATAAGTTCTTTGTTGAGGTATACTTAGCAATTGGATATTCACTTTCCCTACCTGTTTCACCTATTGATTGCAATCCGTACCTTTTAGGTGGTATACCCCGATTAGCTCTTGGAGGTAATCTAGTATGAGAAATAAAATCAAGAGTAGGAGGACTTACTAGAGGAGTATTCTCACGAGATGCTGGGCCTTGTGGTATCGGGTCGGATTGTATCATTTCTTCGGGATTGATTTGAATCCAAAGCTGACCGCCCAGTGATTTCTCGGTATCACTATCATCTACCCGAGTGGGATTCAACTCGGTTGTGAGATTCTGTTCGTTCGACCTCTTTCTTCGGACATACACTTGGGTTTTTGGACTTCCTGGTTCACTGATTGCCTCCCTCTCAGCAGCTCGGTCCAGATTTTGGTTTATAGCAGATTCAAGTTCTTCTACTGGAGCTCGGACCAGATCCTGGTGCATCTTGTCTGGTCCAGATCCACGCTCTTCTAATGAGGACTCATCCTGATATAATACCACCCCTTCCCTAACCAAATTTTCACGTGGTAGGTCAGGTAACGACGATTCCTCTATAATTGTCTCCCCCTGAATCGAAGTTCTAGACTGACAAAAAAATGGCTCATTTTCAAAGAATGTTACATCCATTGTAACAAAAAATTTCCGTGTAGCTGGATTATAGCACTTGTACCCCTTTTTCTGGGCCCCAAACCCTAAGAAAACACATTTTTCAGCACGAGCCTCGACCTTAGATCGTAGGTGTTTTTGTATATGGACAAATGCCACACAACCGAAAATTTTTGGAGGAAGGTTGAGGATCGATGGGATGGTAGTGTACGTAGATAGGGCTTGTAAGGGAGTTTTGAAGTTGTTTGCTTTTGATGGAATTCGGTTGATCAAGTGCACTGCCATTGATACAGCATTGTCCCAGAATATTTGTGGTACATTATTTTCTAATAAGAGAGACCTAGCAATTTCCAATATATGTCGATTTTTTCTTTCTGCTACACCATTCTGTTGAGGGGTTCCGACACACGAGGTTTCATGCAAAATTCCATTCTCTTTAAAAAATTCTTGTAATTTTTTGTTTACGAATTCTGTTCCATTATCACTTCTAATCACTTTTATCTCTTTCTCAAATTGGGTACTAATCATTTTATGAAATTCTTTAATAACTTGAGGAACCTCATCTTTAGTTTTCAATAAATATAGCCATGTCATTCGAGTGCAATCATCGGTGAATAAAATGAACCATTTACTACCAGATTTAGAGCTAATTGGAGATGGACACCAAACATCGGTGTGAACCAGATTAAAAGGAACCAAATTTTTACTCAAACTTATAGGATAAGATACACGATGGCTTTTGGCCCTAACACAAGTCTCACATTCAAACCTTTTATTTTCTAACCCCAAGAATAAGGAAGGAGATAATAGTTTCATATACCCAAATGACGGGTGTCCCAAGCGTTTATGCCACAACCAAACCATTTCCTCTGATTTTGTAGACATGCCCTTTGCCAATGATGCATTTCCAATTTCTAGTTCTTCTAAATGATACAATCCTTCCCGCCTAATACCACGGCCAATGATCTTTTTCGTGAGAATATCCTGAAATACGCAAAAATCAGGAAACATGAGTATGACGCAGTTAAGATCTTTGGTAAGTTGGCTGACAGAGATAAGTTTTGTAGACAGAGAAGGTACCAACAGAGTATTTTTCAAGATTAATTCCTTAGAAATTTTCACATCCCCTGCGCAAGTTACTGGATACTTGTCACCATTAGCATTTAGAATTCTATTTTTTCTCGGTTTCATATGATTAACCAAATCTTCCTGAGAAAAGGTCATATGATCGGTAGCTCCTGAGTCTATGATCCAATCAGAATTTTTAGAATAAAAAAAGGTTATACCTTCATTTGTCCCTTTACCTTTACTTAGATTTTTACCATCAGAGTCGCAAGTTGAAGCTGCAAGGGTGTGACAAGCTGAAGCATCTGTTGTGTCCTGCTGTTGCTGAGTAGGTATGTGAGTTTGCTTCTGTTGCTGCATGAGGTAGGGCTGAAATACATCTGCTGATGTCGATCCCTGCTGCTGCAAATTTTCCCCTATTACCAGCGCACTAACCTCCTGTGACCTGCTGCTGTTGGTTTTCCATCAATAGGTTTCCTCGGACCCTTCCACCAATGCAGGTATCCTATTACCTAATAGCAGCCTTCTTTGGAGTGTTTTGCACCCGGGCAGTAAGGGCACCCTTCTTTCCTTGGTTTTTCTTGATGGTTTCCCATCCGAATCAGCCCTCCTTCATTTTGTTTGTAACTCCTAGACACCATGGCCAGCGAGCCTTCCATCACACTTGCTCCCCCTTTAATCATCACACCTTGACGACTAGCTTCGTGCCTCACATAGCCATAAGCTTGTTCTATTGATGGGAAAGGTTTTATTTGAAGAACTTGGGCCCGAATTGTGTCAAACCGATCCTCAAGGCCATCAAGAAAGGTATATACTCGGTTTTTCTGAATAAAAAGATTAAACTTGTCAATATCACCTGGAGTATCCATAGGATTTGGACATCTATAATCTATTTCTTGCCACAAAGCTTGGAGTTCATCATAGAATTCTTCTACTGTTTTCTCTTCTTGCTTCAGCTTTGTAACTTTTCGGTTGAGTGCAAAAATCTGAGTTTCGTCGCTACCGTCGTAGTAGGTTGTTGCTAACGCCTTCCAAACATCTCTAGCTGTGGGATGGTGGATATACTTGCTGCGTAGCCGTGGTTCTAGGGAGTTGATAAGCCATCCTTTGACAATTACATCATTCACCTCCCACCTGCGGAACTCAAGACTTGTTGCAAGAGGCGGTGTAGGGTCGCCAGTTAGATGTCCCATCCTTTCTCGCCCTTTGACATGCATCTCCACGGCTTGACACCAATAAGTATAATTAGTGCCATCCATTTTCACGTCGATTGGGTTTGGATGGAGGATTCCTTCGGTCATGACAGTAGGCTGAATTGTGTTTCGTGCCGGTGGAGGATCTGTGGTGGCTGTGCTTTGTATTGCCGCCATTTGTGTTTGTTGGAGAGTCACCAATTTGGTGAGTTGTTCTAACACTGCTGCTATGTCTACAGCTCCATTAGTTTGAGGTTTCTCAGGAGATGTGCTCATCTTCATTGAATTGAGGATGGATAGCTCCTTAGAGCAATATAGCACAAGAAATTGAAGTTAAAGACAAGAAGGGCAACAATTTCTCTAGCTATACCACCAGACAACCACGCTCTGATACCATGATGAAATTAATGAAATCAAAGGAACACAATACTCCCATGAAACTCCCTTCCCACCCTTGTTTTATTGATATATAATTCTGTGTGTTACAATCCGAAGAATGACTTCCTCTACTAATAGAATGATGAGACTTGAAGAATAGGAAAGAAGGAAAAAAGGAAAGAGATAAATTACAGAAACAAATAATCTAGCATCCTTAATCCTATCTTTACATATCTTCCTTTCTATCTTTAGATAGCATAAACAGGAAACAAATAGACAGCTGTGATTGTGCCCCTCCAGCCTGCTGGATTTTCTATGTGCACTTGCTTTCCGTCAACAGTATCTGTTCAATCAAATTCGGACACAGATATGGTTGTAGCAGTGTTTGCTTTGTATCTGTTTCATTTACACCCATATTTAGGTTAATACCACATAATTTACATAATTTACTGGAAAGTCAAGCAGATCTGGAATGTGCATCGCTTTTATATTATCATTTTTTGGGAACATATGTGATGTTATATGGATTTGGATGCAGCACATAAAAGTGGCAAGATGAGAATTTGAACAGCTAGAATTGAACTTGGATCTGAATATGACTAAGCTGAGCATTTGAAATTTCAAAAAGGATTGGAAATTTTTAAGTTTCAACATTTGAAATGTCAACATTTTTGCAATGGTCCATATTTAAATATCTTCGATTGAATATGTAATGATTTTAGTGGCTTGAAAACATGTACATATTTTACTATTGTAAAAAAATTATTGTTCAAAATAGCGCGCTATAGCGGCATTATATTATTTTTGGACCTTAAACGCTAAGTTATGGGATAAAAGTACGCTAATTCAGCTACAACCGTTATAGCAGTAATAGCGGTCCGCAATAGCACGTAGCGTGTAAGCGCAAGCTATGTTACATAGGCTTTTATTTAAAGGCCCAAATTGAAAATTTCTTTTAAGGACCAATTTTTTTCAAGATTCAAATTGATTTTGTATTTATATAGAAAAAAATAGATAGTTTATGTCATGATACTTAAGTAATTTTGAATAAAAAAAAGATAAATAGTTTATGTCATGATACTCGTGTTATTTTTAATTTTAAATTATTAATGTTTAAAATATAGAGGTATAATAGAGACAAAAAATTGAGGCATTTGAAGCCTCCTCATGTGAATAATATAGATCATGCAAATAACGTTGGACTTTTTATATTTTAAATTTATTTTTTGAAGATTAAAAATTTCCTAGGTAACTTGTTATTTTGTAATTTTCTCAAATGGAGATTAATATGGGCCCAGCTTTTATTCAAAGTTGGTCTATTAGGCCCAGTTTAATTGTTTTTGTTTTCTTTCTAGAACAGAACAGAATGGGCCTTTCATATACTTTAATTGGGCTTATCCACTTAAGAATATAGTACTATTAATAGGCCTTTCATAATAAATGAACTGACTAATGCTATTTAAAGAAACTTATACACGCATCCGCTACTAATTATACATATGTTGAGATGCTTTGCATAGATTTTTACAAACTGACTAATGCTAATTAAATTAAATAACATATCATGTCATCAATAAGTGACCTCTATTCAAAGAAAATATTTCCATAATTAAAGACATGATAAGCATCCATGCTTCCATGATAATTTTCTTCTCTCCACAGTCATATTAATTAATTTCACACTAATCCTTCATTACCAGCTAGCATCAGGTACTTGTACTTCATTGTAAGTTTAGTCAGACCAAACCCTAGCACCCGACCAATCTCGCTTTGGACATGGTTTGCTGCCTCAAAACCCGTGCAGCTCTTCCCGTCCATCGACCGAGTTGACATCTTCTCCAAGAACTTGACCTCGTACTCGGGCCAAGGATTCATCAAAAGATAAAAGTGGTCGAAAAACTTGAACAAACCAGTAGATGTGCCATAAAACATCCCCGCCTTGGTCTTTAGTGCCACAGGATAAACCTCATCTGCCGCCTCAGCAAACAGCAAGCTAAACCTCAGAAGGTATGGCTCCCTGCAGGTGGTCCCCTCCGGGCAGATGACCAAGTCACCTTGTTTTAACAATGTCTCCATTCTTCTTTTATCCTCTTCTCTGTTTCTCGTCAACCTAACTCTCTTGATCGGTGAAATCTTTTCAGTGATTCGGCTGACACTGTATGTAACGGCCGATATACGCTGCTTGTTAAGGAGTGTTTTGTGGTTGCAAATAAACAGCCTGCCTGAATTGTCACTACATTTAGAATCGGCATTGTTACATTGGTTAACCAAGGCCTCAATGGAAACCCCAGTTTTCATTCCAAAAAATATATAAACTAAGATTATTATACGCATGTCTCAAGCTTCAAAATCTGCCTGGTGAGCCCAATGGATAAATACATCAATGGCACATAAATAAATTAACCCCCCAATTTTTCAGCTCGGAGCACACTTTTGAGAATAGCCATTGTCGTGTATCCTAGTGGAGAGTCTCCTGCTTGTAGCTCCAAAAGGTCCCAGGTAGAATAGAAGGTTGTCTGAGTATGGTGAGTCGCACGGCAGCCAGATTCTTCACTCCCGGTCTTTACTCCAAAGAGAAGCAAACACATGAATTTAAGCACCACGTATTGGCATAATAACGCACTTGGCACATCCTCGCCTTCCATCTGCAATAAATTAGCAAAACCTTCTTGTGAAAAGCTAGTTAGTGCCCCGCCAGACAAACTAGGCATTCTTTTTTTTTTTTACAAAGCTTATGCATCAAGTGTGCTATGAAGCACCAAACTAAGATAAGACAATGGACACAACATGTGTATGTGTGCTAGGGTTGCTGTTAGAATATAAATAAAAAAATTTAGCGTTCATATTAAAAAAGCACAATACTTTTTTTTAAAGTAATAGAATATAAATAAAAAGATTGGCTTCGAAAAAATCATTGTAAATGTTACCAAATCCTTTCAAAATTGCCAAAATCAGCCATCCATGCTTTTGAGGAAAATAGAGAAGGGGCTATTGCAGTTTTCTCCATCATCTTACTCATTATTTATGTTAGAGAAAGCATTATTTTGTATTTATTTTTAGTCTTGTATATTTCAACTCTGTTAACTATTCTTATTTTTAGTCTGTATATATTTCAACTTCGCTGATAACTTATTTTAAAATGTAGCTTAGTAATTAAAATTTATAGCTATCTGTCATCAATTGATATATCCAAAGCACTCAATATGCATCATTACTAAGCTGTTACTCAGAATGAGAGAAATCTGTTAACATGCGAGCTATATTTATGCTCTTTTGGTTCAACATTTTTACATTCTAATAATGTTTCTTACCTAATTAGCTCCATCCCATATGTATGAGCAGGACAAAAGCATATTTTTTTTTAATGGTAATATATATTAGCTTTCATAATGAGATATTAGAGTACTAATTACAAATATACCTGTACAAAAGAATAATTTTGTACTTGCCACATAATCTATAGCACAAATATAATTCAAAATTCAATTCAAGATTGTTTTACTATAGGTCACCATAATTAGTTAAAAAAATGGTTTGAGAGAACTTAATTAGTCTAAAATTATTTGATGAATAATACAAATCAAATATAATTTCATCATTTTAATTTACATGATATACATCAAATTACTTTATTTTAAATATAAAGCACACAAATACATGCACACAAACACCACACACGCACGCGCGCGTGCACACACATCGCATTTTAAATGTTGAATTATCTATATGAGTTTTCTTTTCTTCTGGCACTGATCTGATTGCATCATGAAGAGTGATATGTGTGTAAAGTGCAAAGTGCAAACTTATCACAACCAATCCTGATTGTATTTTGTACTTTCTAGTTCACTTCAAGGTCTTTGTGAATATTGCCAAACATATATGTTGGTTTTATTTTGTGGGTTTTCCTAATTATTTTAAACCCTAACCAAGATCTACTCCTTTGTAAGAAATTAAACTTAATGCACAGCGGAACTTACTTTCCATCTTCAAAGGCCTCCGTATGCTATCAATCAGACAGCTTCCAAGGCTCTGGGTTGATATGCTCCTGGTCTTGACTTGAGTTGTTGGCTCTCGAGTCCTTCCAAGAACTTGCAATCATTTTCTCTGGCTATCCTAAATATTATGACAGAGTATCTTGTCTTCAATGGAGCAGACAATTGTGATGGATAATCGCAAGCCTTGGAGACTCAGCCCTTTTATAGCAGTGCAAACCCTAAACCTAGGGCAGCCGAAAATTGGCTAATACTTGGAAAACAAGTTTTCCAAGAAATCTTGATTTCGGATTTCAAGGATCTAGAAATCAGGAACCTCCAAAAAACCGAAATAAATCAGAATAAATTCTGATTTCCTTATTTAGCCTATATTTATTACTGCTATTATTTTAATCAACTATAATCGGTCCATTAACAATTATATTGATTAACATTGTTCTATATGTATTCGTATCCAAAACCTTATATATATAAATACGTATAATGCCATGACTTAATTAATCACATTATTTGGCATATTTTAATCATTACATAAATGTAATCTTGCGACAGTATTTGATATCATAATCATAATGCACGCATGTCCAACTTTATTATTGTAATTAGACGTCTCTAAATCCAACAATCTCCCACATGGACAAGTGCAACATTTTGATTATATATCCTTACCTTTATTGCATGCAACTTTTCTGTCTTTACTTATCGTATTTCTTAAACAATTCCGTCCATCAATTATGCTAACAAAGGACTTAAGCGGCATTTGTCACATTTATTCGCAACTAAACCGACATAAATCACGCTGCCAACATAACTGAATGACATGAATCTGATTTGGACATATAGTTTAGAAATTACACGCAAGTGTGATTAGACGTGCCTATTTCTAATTGAGTCACCTTCACTTTACTATATGAGGCCAAGAATTTAAACTTTAAAGAAAGAAATAATGAAACTGAAACTGAATGCAACTTGTATATATATCATCAAAATTGTTTACAATTGCATTACATAGAACATAAAAAAAACAGAACTTAAAACATATTCAGACTCCCACATTATCTAATTATCCTAAACAGATATTACACCCATACAAGCAACATGTTGGTGAAACTTCTTGGGTGGTAGTCCTTTAGTAAGAGGATCCGCAATCATGGAGTCTGTATCTATGTGTTCTATACATAATTCATTTTTCTGCACTCTCTCTTTTACAACCAAAAACTTAATGTCAATGTACTTCGACTTTGACGAACTTCGGTTGTTGGTTGCGTATAACACTGCTGAATTGTTGTCACATAATAATTTGAGTGGTTTCTGAATAGAATCCACAATTTTCAGACTTGTGACGAAGTTCTTCAGCCATACGCCATGATTAGATGCTTCAAAGCATGCAGCAAATTCAGCTGCCATAGTGGAGGAGGCTACCAATGACTGCTTAGCGCTCTTCCATGACACAGCACCACCTGCCATCATAAAGATGTATCCTGATGTTGACTTCATGCTGTCGACACATCCTCCAAAATCAGAATCGGTATATCCAATGACCTCGAGCTGTTCCGATCTCCGATACGTGAGCATATAGTCCCTTGTTCTCTTTAGGTATCTCAACACTCGCTTGGCTGCCTTCCAGTGTTCCATACCTGGGTTACTCAAATATCTCCCTAGCATTCCGGTAATGAACGCAATATCCGGACGCGTGCATACTTGTGCATACATGATGCTACCCACGGCTGAGGCATAGGGAATATCTTTCATGATGTTTTTATCCAAGTCAGTTTGGGGACATTGTTTCAGACTAAACTTATCTCCTTTTGATACAGGGGTATCTCCTGGTTTGCTGTTTTGCATGCCAAATCTTGTTAGAATCTTATCGATATAGTTCCTCTGGGATAACCTCAGAATACCTTGAGATCTATCTCTAAGTATTTCAATCCCTAGAACAAATGATGCATCACCAAGATCTTTCATTTCAAAGTTCTTAAATAAAAAATTCTTAGTTTGATGCAACATGTCCTTATCGTTACTGGCAAGCAATATGTCATCTACATATAAAACCAAGAAAATAAATTTACTCCCACAGAACTTAAGGTATATACATTCATCTACTATGTTAGACTCAAAACCAAATGAGCTAACAACTTGGTGAAACTTATAATACCATTGTCGAGATGCTTGTTTTAGCCCATAGATAGATTTCTTAATTCTGCAAACCATAGACCCTGCATCACCTGATACAAAGTTTTCTGGCTGCTTCATATAGATCGTTTCATCAATGTCACCATTGAGAAACGCCGTCTTTACATCCATCTGATGAAGTTCTAAATCATAATGTGCTACAAGCGCCAATATAATCCTTAAAGAGTCTTTCGATGAAACTGGAGAGAAAGTCTCTTTATAATCAATGCATTCTTTCTGTGTGAAACCTTTCGCAACAAGACGTGCCTTGAATTTTTCAACATTGCCTTTAGAATCCCGCTTAGTCTTAAATATCCATTTGCAACCAACGGGTTTCTTGCCTTTATGCAACGGAACGATATCCCAAACATCATTGTCAATCATTGATTTCATCTCCTCATTCATGACATCAATTCACTTTTAAGAGTTAGAGTTTTTCATGGCTTGCTTGATATTAACAGGATCATTTTCAAACATGCCAATATCAAACTCATGTTCTTGAAGATATGCATAATCATTTGATTGTGTAGATCTTTTCTCTCTAGTAGATTTCCTAATTGGCACAGGCTCTAGATTTTCTTGAGGTTCATTTACAACTTGATCTTCAACAGGAGGAGGAACATCATTACCAACTTCTGAATCTCCCACAGGCCCTAGGCCATCAACATTTGTCATGTCAATGTCAGGGTTTGGGTTGGGTTCAGGTCCATTTGTGTTCTCTATTCCATGTTGAGTTTCTAACTGAGTTGTTTGGGATGATGAAGTTTGCACATTGTCAAAAGATGTATTTCTAAACGCAATCGGAATTTGAATAAAACTAGGACTTTGGTCCATAGTCTCATTCGCATTCGTCTCTTCTTCTTCTTTAAAAATACTATCTTTTGTCATATCTCCCCCCCACAAACTCATTATCCTCAAAAAATTTTGCACTTCCTGACTCGAAAACTGTATGTTCTGTTGGATTATAGAATTTGTACTCCCTAGATCGTTCAAAATAGCCTATAAAGTAACAACTAACGGTTCTTTCGTCCAGTTTCTTTTTGCTTGGCTTATAAGGCCTAGCTTCACATGACATCCCCAAACTCTCAAATGATTCAAGCTAGGCTTGCGCCCAACCCATAACTCGTAAGGGGTCTTGTTAGCTGCTTTAGTAGGCACTCTATTAAGTATGTATGCTGCAGTCTTTAAGGCTTCTCCCCACAAATTCTCAGGTAGAGTTGTACGAGCAATCATACTTCTCACCATGTCTTTAAGGGTGCAATTTCGTCGCTCAGCAACACCATTCATTGCAGGCGAACCTGGCAACGTATATGGAGGCACAATTCCGCGTTCCTCTAAGTATTTTGCAAAGGGACCTTGACGCTGTTCTCCTGATCCATCATAACGACCGTAGTGTTCACCACCACGATCAGAACGAATGGACTTTATACGTTTGTTAAGTTGTAACTCAACTTCCATTTTGAACTTTATGAAAACGTCTAATGCTTCCGCCTTTTCTTTTATTAAGTAAATATGACCATATCTTGAATAATCATCTATGAATGTGATAAAGTAACGGTGACCATTTCTTGTAGCCTTTGGAAAAGGACCACAGATATCCGTATGAATCAATTCTAAGACATCATTACATCTTTTTGCATCATACTTACGTTTATGAGTTTGTTTTCCTTTTATACAATTTACACAATAACTTAAGTTTGTAAAATCTAAAGGTTGGAGAATATCATTAGACACAAGACGTTCTATCCTTTTCATAGAGATATGTCCTAATCGCTTGTGCCATAATGTTGCTGATTTCTCGCAAGTTAATTTACGTTTTCTATTATCTATATGCAGTGCCTCTGAATGTGAAGTGTCTATATCTAGAAAATAAAGATTATCATAAGAAGACAGGATACCAGAAGCAAGAAGCTTAGAATTTTGACACAAACTGAAATTTCCATTACTAAATGAACATACATAACCATTTTTGTCCAAATAAGATACAGAAATTAGGTTCCTTCTAAAGGATGGAACCACTAAAGCATCAAAACTTAAATAAAATCCTGTCCTACATAATAATCTAAATTTTCCTATGCTTTTCACTTCTACTTTGTTGCCATTTCCGACGTAAACGTAGCGCTCCGCCTCATTTGGCTTGCGATGGCTTAGGCAACCATGCATCGATATACTGATGTTAGACGTTGCACCTGAATCTATCCACCAAGTATATCTAGATACAGAACTTAAATTAACTTCAGAACAAACTAAAGCGAGAGACATACTTTGTTTTCCCATGAGGGGCTTAATCTGACTTAGATTCGACATTATGTTTAGATCTGAAAATTCAAGAACAAAGGAATAATTTAGATACATGCTTCACGATTTGATCCTTAATCATAATTCTAAAATCTATCTAAAGGCCTGTGTAAAACTATTTTCTCCATTAAATCTTTAGCCAAAACACCATTCAGTAATGAAACACCTTTGGGTGCAATCATTACCTTCAGGCACTTTGGCGTAGTGAATAAAGTACAAACATGTAACATTTTTGTCAATCAACCTTTGGGTCAAATTAACATATCCATGAACTAACGACCAGGCCAGTCAACGGGGGGAGGAGGATCACAGACGGATCGCTTATGTTCCAAGCCCCTGATGCTTTTCTAGACATCGCTAGTCCATGTGTGTTGCAACTTATTTTTATTCACTACCCTTATGCACCAAACAACTTAGTAGGCGCCAACCCTCCTTTGGGAAAGCTAACACCCACGTCCATTGTCAGCACGTCATTTCAACTTGTCATGAGTCATCCTTGCAATCGTCTTACAAAGAGCGGTTCGTTTGCGAACATCAATGCTTGACTCATGCGAAAACAGCACATGTATACCTAAAACGCCTTTAGTTAGATTTCAAAATTATGCCTAAAACCTAATCTAGGACGTACCTATAGTAATTACTCGTCCTAAATAGAATACAGTATCTTATAGCACTTTTAAATTAGAATATACTAATTTTATATGTCAACTATATTCATCAAAATAATTATTAGGTTTTAGCAAAACTTTAGCAATTTCTACAATGATTATCTTTTAGAAATGCTTCAATAATTTTATTTAGCTTCAATAATTTCTTCAATAATTTCATTGCTTCCATACTTAGTATAAATTTTATGCCATAATAAGCGTTGGCATAAAAGGTAATCTTAAAATTATGAGGCAGAAGGTATTAACGTTAATACAAATTTTTATGCCATAATAAGCATTATTGTTATCAAATCAGAATTTAGTATTATAGCCTTTAATTGGTGTTAATACCAATTTTAAATAATATCTAAATTCTAATAATTAGGCTAAATATAGCATAATATATAGTAATTATAGCAATTATAATTATTATAACCTAAACTACAATCACTTACAATTACTCCTAAAGTCTGAAAATTTGGTAACCGAAAAATAATCTAGAGTTAATAAATTTTAAGATATGGAATTGAGGGAAAACCGAAATTTTAAGGGTCGAAAAATCTAAAACAGTCCTTTTGAGGGCTTAAACAGCATTTTTTAGGCCTGAAAAATCGTCTTTAACTACAAAGTTGTTAATGGCTGGCTAGATCCTTTTTCAAGGTTTCCGAATTGTGGTCGTGCGTCCAAATCGGAGTTACGAGTCAAAAGTTTGGTCTGTTTTAAGATCACTACCTCAAATCAATTGTTTATGACCAGATCTGAAAATTCAAACCTAAATTACTTTCTCTAATTCGAATTTAAAACCTTAAATTGTTGCATAATTAATCCTTTCTTATTTTGAAAATTAAAATTTCAAATAAAAACTTCTCCAAGATCGCACGAAGCGCAAGGATGGGTTCAAATTCAAGATTTTAATTCAAAACCGCATGGAAAAACGGTTAAAGCAAAATTTTAACAATTCCTTTTGCAACAATTAAATTCGATATGAAAAATAGAAAGCAATTAAAACCGAATTAAACTGCAATTCTTACATAAGGGTGCTCTGATACCACTTGTTGGTTTTATTTTGTGGGTTTTCCTAATTACTTTAAACCCTAACCAAGATCTACTCCTTTGTGAGAAATTAAACCTAATGCACAGCGGAACTTACTTTCCATCTTCAAAGGCCTCCGTATGCTATCAATCAGACAGCTTCCAAGGCTCTGGGTTGATATGCTCCTGGTCTTGACTTGAGTTGTTAGCTCTCGAGTCCTTCCAAGAACTTGCAATCCTATTCTTTGGCTATCCTAAATATTATGACAAAGTATCTTGTCTTCAATGGAGCAGACAATTGTGATGGATAATCGCAAGCCTTGGAGACTCAGCCCTTTTATAGCAGTGCAAAACCCTAAACCTAGGGCAGCCGAAAATTGGCTAATACTTGGAAAACAAGTTTTCCAAGAAATCTTGATTTCGGATTTCAAGGATCTGGAAATCAGGAACCTCCAAAAAACCGAAATAAATCAGAATAAATTCTGATTTCCTTATTTAGCCTATATTTATTACTGCTATTATTTTAATCAACTATAATCGGTCCATTAACAATTATATTGATTAACATTGTTCTATATGTATTCGTATCCAAAACCTTATATATATAAATACGTATAATGCCATGACTTAATTAATCACATTATTTGGCATATTTTAATCATTACATAAATGTAATCTTGCGACAGTATTTGATATCATAATCATAATGCACGCATGTCCAACTTTATTATTGTAATTAGACGTCTCTAAATCCAACAATATAAACCCAGTACATATATATGATACAATATAGATAAGATAGAAAAGGAAAAGATTACAAATTATGTAAATACAAACTCAAATTAAATGAACTAGCTAGAAAAAAAAAAAATTCAATATATATATGCACAAAAACAAGCAGACGTCAAAAGATGGACTCGAGTGCCGAATGAGCCATCTGAATAAACAGATTTATATTATTAGAATGAAAATTGAGGCATGCCATAATTGGCACAGCAAGCTCCTCACTATGCTTTAGGATCTGGTACCGTCTTGTGCCCTCAAAGGCAGATGTCATAGAATCACCCTGTTATATACAATATGAGATAAACCAGTGTTAGCCATTAGATAAACTACTGATCTAAATTAAGTAAGATTGTTTTCTGAATGCCTGATGCCTTACACATACCACATGTGAAATCCTTTCTCAGTAATTTGTTTGGCTTTTTAAGTTTTATCATTAAAAATCACAGTTTTTTATGGTTCAGATGCTTCTGAATCAATGGATTTTCTATCTATCCAAATAATTGTAAAACAATTCTAAAAAATGTGAAATTTTGTCACCAGACACAATTTTGGACTGTTTGGACTTTTGAAAATGGACATATAGGTTTGAAGTAAAACAAAGCCCTTCACAACTCACCATGTATAGCCCATCTCATGTTACAATTTAAAGTCCTGTTTTGGGAAAAGAGCTAAGAATCTTACTAGACAAACTGTCTAATTGGTAGCTATTGCTGGGCTTGTGATTAAAGCAGCAACTGGCATATTATAAATAAAACTGGAGGTATATGCTAAAGCAGCAGCCTTCATGTGAGCCAACTCCATAGCCTTGTACGCTAAAGCAGCAGCCGGTATATTATTTTCTTTTCCACACTCGGCTGCACAGTACCTATTTATAAAGAAAATATAGATATATTAGTTTTAATACAAGCGATTTTCTGTACATGCTACCAAATCCTTTCAAATCTAACAGGAGGTACAGATTCAGAGGACATTTTTCCTGTTTTCAAGGGTTATAGGTGAAACTTTGTGAGGTTAATAATGAATACCCTATAAAAAATGTGAAGATGATGTTGTTCATGTGTTGTAAAGTTATAAATCTCCTCGATCTGCATGATGATGCACAATATTATGTCATTTGCAAAGTGTAAACAATATTCCGGCTTTGCAAAGAATACCAAAATTCCCTCCTATATGTGACAACAACCTAACTCTATTGCAAAAGGTAAAATAGTCTTACTGGCAGAGTTTTGCGGTGTCTGAGTAGAAACGCATGGAAACCTCATTGTTCTCACCCTGCCCGTGCTCCAAGAGAGAAGCAACTCGTAAGAATTTAAGCACAACCCTAAAATATAATATCATACTTAGCGGCTTCTCACCTTCCCTCTGCAATCAAGCAAAACAAACTTGTGAAAGGTAGAACAAGATTGTTATGAGTAACTTTAGTGCCCCAAAAGACAAACTAGGCACTTTTATTTTCCAGGGCTTAAGCATCAAGTTAGCTATGAAGCACCAAAATAACTTAAATGCAGGGGCAAGATAGTATTAACTGCTAGGTATTAACTGTTAGAATATAAATAAATAAATAGTGTTCATATTAAAAAAGCACAATACTCTTTTCTCCATCTTATACATTTTTGTGTGTGTTCATATTAAAAAGCACAATACTTTTTTCAAAGCAATAGAATATAAATAAAAAATTGGCTTCCAAAAAATCATTGTAAATGTTACCCAATTCTATCATAAATGCCTAAATCAGTCATCCATGCTGTCGAGATAAATAAAGAAGGAATGACTTCAGTTTTCTCCATCATCTTACTCTTTTTTTTTTGTTTCAGAAACCATCATTTTATTCTTACTTTAGTTTGTATATTTCAACTTTTCTGTTAACTATTCTTATTTGTAGTTTGTATATTTCGACATTGATGTTAACTATTCTTTTAATGTAGCTTGGTAACTAAAGTTTGATAGCTATTTGTCACCAATTCATCAAATGCACTCAATATGCAAAATTACTAAGCTGTAACTAATAATGAGAGAAATCTGTTCACTTGTGAACCAAATTTATACTCTTTGGATTCAACATGTTTACATTCTAATTGTGTTTCTTACCTAACTAGCATCATCCCATATATATGAGTGGGAGAAAAGCAGTTTTAATTTTTTTAATTGTGTTTTACCGACTAGCGTCATCCCATATATATGACTGGTTCAAAATGACTGTTTGAATTTCTAAAATTGTGATTAAAAGAAAAAATTTGTGTCGATGTAAATTCACTTTACAAAACACCACATGCAACTTTCTCTCTCTGTTTTTTTTTTTCATTTTGAAAGATTAACAGTGGCTGCCAATATATACTGCATAGCAGAACTCTCTTTCTCGAGTAGAACTAGGGTGTTCTTAAGCTCACCAAGTCCCTTTGTGAACTTAATTAAAAAATCAAACGATGCATCCAAACTATTGAAACCGATCTACTTCACGAGTGATGCGTTTACATGTCAAATTTATATATTTTTGAACAAATTTAGTATAAAGTCAAGGGGTAAAAAAAAGATGGTTTATAAGTTAATTTTATATGTTCATTTTTCATCATTTTTTTACCGCTTGACTTTATATTAAATTAATTTGAAAATTTATAAATTAGACATGTAAACTCATCACTCGTGAAGTAGATTGGTTTCAACAGTTTGGATGTGTTGCTCGAAACCAATCCGATTTGTTTTTGAATTAAGCTTACAAAGAGGCTTGGTGAGCTTAAGAACACCCTAGTTCTACTCCTCTTTCTCTTTCTCCACACAATACATATATACGTGTGATGTGCCGTGACTAGACTAGTTTAATCTATATATCATACAATATAGGTGAGAGAAAAAAGGAAAAGAGTACTCAAATTATGTAACTACAAACTCAATTTACCATCCATTAGTGTAATAAATTGTTAATTAAATTGTACTTGCATTAAAGGAACTAGATAGAAAAAAAAACTAATTTCAATTATGTATATGCACAAAAACAAGCAGACGTCAAAAGATGGACTCGAGTGCTGAATGAGCCATCTGAATAAACATGTTTATATTATTAGAATGAAAATTGAGGCATGTGATAATTCGCGCGGAAAGCTCCTCGCTGTGCATTAGGATCTGGTACCGCCTTGTGGCCTTGAAGGCAGATGCCATAGAATCACCCTGTTATATACAATATGAGATAAACCAGTGTTAGCCATTAGATAAACTACTGATCTAAATTAAGTAAGATTGTTTTCAGAATGCCTGATGCCTTACACATACCACATGTGAAATCCTTTCTTGGTAATTTGTTTGTCTTTTTATGTTTCATCTGAAAAATCACAGTTTTTGTATGGTTCAGATGCTTCTGAATCAATAGATTTTCTACCTATCTAAAAAAGAGTAAAATAATTCTGTAAAAGTAAAATATTGTCACCAAGCACATTTTCATATGGAGATCTTGTTGAACAGTTCGGATCAACTGTTTGGACTTTGAAAATATAGACATAGGCTTGAAGTAAAACAAAGCTGAAAGCACATAACCTATCACAATGTATAGCCCATCTCTTGTTGCAATTTAAAGTTCTGTTTTGGGAAAAGAGCTGAGAAACTTACTAGACAAGCTGCCTCGTTGGCAGAAGCCGGCACATTAAAAAGAGAACTGGAGGTATACACTAAAGCAGCAGCTTTCATGTGAGCCAACTCCATAGCCTTGTACGCTAAAGCAGCAGCTGGCATATTATTTGTGTTTTCACATTCAGTAGCACAGTACCTATTTATAAAAAGAAAATATAAATAATAGATATTTTAGTTTTGATACAAAAGATTTTATGTACATGCTCCCAAATCCTTTCAAAAATGTCCAAAATAGCATCCATTCTTCCAATCTAACTGGAGGAACACATTTAGAGGACATTTTTCTAGTTTTTTTTTAAGGTTATAGGTGAAACGTTGTGAGGTTAATAATTCCCTATAAAAATGTGAAGAGGATATTGTTCATGTGTACTAAAGTTATAAATCTCCTTTGCAGGAGGATGCACAATATTAGGTCTTTTGCAAAGTAAACAATGCAATTACTGCTTCGCAAAGAAGGCCAAAATTCCCTCTTATATGTGGCAACAACCTAACTCTATTGCAAAAGGTAAAATTGTCTTACTGGCAGAGCTTTGCGGTGTCTAAGTAGAGACGCACGGCAGCCTCATTGTTCTCTCCCTGCCCGTGCTCCCAGAGAGAAGCAACCCGCAAGAACTTAAGCACAGCCCCAAAATATAATATCATACTTAGCGTCCTCTCACCTTCCCTCTGCAATCAAGCAAAACCAACTTGTGAAAAAGGAGAATAAGATAATTATGTGTAACTTCAGTGCACCGCTAGACAATCTAGGCACCTTTTCTAAGGCTTAAGCATCAAGTGTGCTATGAAGCTTCAAATTAACATAATTGCAGGGGTATGATAGTATTAACTGCTAGCCAAATCGGCAAAAGAATATCGTAGAAAATAAAAGGCATCTAATATGGAACTCTCAATGAAAAGACAATTCAAACCTTGAGACGATCAGCTCTGTGCTTTAAATTGCGTGCCTCGTTCAATAGCAAGAAAGATTCCTCAGACTCATTTGCCTTGGGGACGTCAGTGGAGTCACCAATCTTCCCTTTCGCCTTGGGAACACAGGAAGAACCTGTACTCGTCAGAATCTGGTGGGACCCGGAGCTCCCTTCAGAGTCTGTGCCTTTCTCCCTCACGGAATTATATACGAGTTTTCTTCTCTTTTGGTTCCGACCTGACTCTAAGATCCCTTCACTGGTCCTCTTATGGGCCAGCTTCCCCATCTGGTTTGACAGTGGAAGCAAATCGGATATTCTTCTTTTCAGAGGGGAATGCATTGGCCTGCCCGCGAGTGGATATGCTGTCATTAACTGACAAAAAAAATAATAAGATTATTAGTTAGGATATACCTAGGGATGTAAATATGTGCTGTGTGGTGACAAGTCACGCCATGATTTGCGTCACATGTCGTGCCGTGCCATGACCAAATTTGGATGCATGGTCAAGGCACGTTAATACCATGAAAGTGGTTGATACCATTTAAGGATTAGAAACTCTTGAGAACATTTAATGTTGACTTAGTTTAAGAACAAGTAGAATAAATTAAATTATTATCAAGTATTGTGGTAAGCCAAACTCCCTAGGTATTTGCTATTTAAGATCTTCCATATTTAATTATTAGTTAATTAAGGAAAGTAGTTTAATTGGAAAATCTTCCCCAACTTGAATTCATCTAGCTAATCAAGGTTGGTATTGAAATATGTCCCTGCGAATTAGGCACCCATAATTACACTAGAACAATACGGTTATGCGCTTGTAACGTTTATTTTGGTTTAAACTAGGGTATATTTTATTAACACCTGATTTAACATGAGTTGCTTAAGAAACAATGCAAATAAGGAATGAGGAATAGAACAACATAAAAATTGCTGGATCAGTCAATAGAGAGTGCTGGTGTACTGGTATACCAAGCTGCAATATTTGTCAACTAATGGTGAACTGAACAAAACAAAATTTCTGTGCTGGTCCAATTTTCATTTGTTGATAGATATTTCTCCATTCTTGGAAATTTGTAATTACCTCTAGTTGTGGCTAACTCAACACAAGAAAAAAAAAAAAAACCAACCAGGAAATGGCATCATAATATTTGTAAAAAAAATGTATGCTTTAACTCTGTATATTGCATAATATATAGAAACAGGCTATGCTAGTTCAATTTTCATTGACATGAAAAGAAAGAACAAAGAAATGATTACAGAGCAAAACAAAACATAGATAGATAATAGCCTTACCTCGAGAATTCGACTGGGAGATTCTGGTTGTGCCACTCTGGCAACCTGGGAAGAAGAGCAGCAGGTGCTTTCGGGTGGTTTCATGTCAGAAGATGAATTGTTATACAGCTCTTCCTTGGTACTTCTTATAACAGCACCGGCCTCCTCAGACTTTTTAATCCTTATCCTAATAATATTCTTCCGATTTGACGAGGCCAAGCGTGGGGCTGACATTTGGTTTGCATTTGTTGTAAAAAAGTAAAAAACTCAGATGTGAAATCAAAATCTTCTCTGCAGATCGCAAAAATGAACGGAAAAATATGATCTATTAGAGAATTGGATTGTAGTTGAGAAGGAAGCAAGAGTGTATTTAAAAGCCAACAGACATGTATTATTGGAAAGTGTCTATTTAATTTCAACCCATAAAAATAGAAAATTCAGCCCCGCTCCATGAACCATTTTAGAAATCTTGCCTTTTTTTAACTTGTGGGCTTAGCTTGGTTAATTCCAATTTAGTATATTAATAGAAAATTCATCAATAGTACTCCAAATAAGATCGAGGAGTTAATAGCTCATATTTTTTTTGAGTTACCAACTGAGAGCATCCAGAAAAGGAAAGTATAAAAATTATAGAATAAAAAAGGTATAGCTTGAATTTTCAACTTAAATTAGTGTAGCTAATTAAATGTGTATTAACTAAAGATGCTTAATGTTTTCTTCAAAGTTTTCCCTAAAGCATCAATTGTTTCAAACATCCAACTTCCCAATTAATATGGAAATGACACAAAATCTGAGTCCTGTCACTGTCTACAAATATTTCATGACCCATAAAAAAAAATCTTAAAAAAAAAAACTGGAAGAAAAGAAAGGAACGTTGGACTCTGTTTTCTAGACCTATAATTAAACTACGGCTGCTATTTCCAGTGCCGGAATTGTAATATTTTTCTTCAAAGTTTCTTTATATTTCTGTTTTAACTCAAACAACACACATTAATATATAAAGGAAAGTATTTAGTGCATTTGAAAGAAAAATAGTTAGCAGTTCATAAATAAAGAATGTAACTTTATTTACCAACTGAGAAATCTTAATAATATCACCTTCATTGACCAACTGAGAAGTTCGATTTATAACATAAGATATTCTGTTATAAAAGAAGTGACGCAGTGAGAAACATATTTATATATTTAGCAATTACAGTTTCTCATTGAAATGTTTCATGATAAATAGGATAAAATAGATACATTTTCTATATTTTTATAATTAGTGAATTAAATTTAATTAAATTTAAGAATCGTTTGGTCACAGACAAGTATTCATAAAATGAATCTTTAATGGAAGGTTAAAAATTTACTAGGTAACTTGCTATTTTGTTATGTTCTCAAATGGAGATTAACATGGGCCCAGATTTTATTCAAAGTCGGTTTATTAAGCCCAGTTTTTTTTTCTTTCCAGAACAGGGTGGGCCTTTCTGATACTTTAATTGGGCTTATCCTCTTACTAAAATATGTATTATATATTTGGACATCAAAATAAATAAATAATTGGATTGTATCCTTTTTTCATAAACATAAATTTAGATAAGCATCCACTATAATACATATGTTGAGATGCTTTGCATAGATTTTACAAACTGACTAATGCTAAATTAATAAACATAGCAAGGCATCAATAAGTGACCTCTAATTCTATTCAAATAAAAACATTGTTTAAAGACATGATTAGCATCCAAGCCTCATATATATTAATTTCACACAAATCCTTCATTACCAGCTAGCATCAGGTACTTGTCCTTCCTTGTAAGTTTAGTCAGACCAAACCCTAGCACCCGACCGATCTCGCTTTGAACATGGTTCACTGCCTCAAAACCCGTGCAGCTCTTCCCGTCAATGGAACGAGTTGACATCTTCTCCAAGAACTTGACCTCATACTCGGGCCAAGGATTCATCAAAAAATAAAAGTGGTCGAAAAACTTGAACAAACCAGTAGATGTGCCATAAAACATCCCCGCCTTGGTCGTTAGTGCCACGGGATAAACCTCATCTGCCACCTCAGCAAACAGCGGGCTAAACCTCAGAAGGTATGGCTCCCTGCAGGTGGTCCCCTCTGGGCAGATGACCAAGTCACCTTGCTTTAACAGTGTCTCCATCCTTCTTTTATCCTCCTCTCTGTTCCTCGTCAACCTAACTGTCTTTATCGGTGACATCTTTTCGGTGATTCGGCTGACACTGTATGTAACGGCCGATATACGCTGCTTGTTAAGGACTGCTGATATGTAAATTGGGTCCAGCAGTGTTCTGTGGTTGCAAATAAACAGCCTGCCTGAATTGTCACCACATTTAGCATCGGCATTGTTACATTGGTTAACCAAGGCCTCAAAGGAAACCCTAGTTTTCATTCCAAAAAATGCCCCAACGAAAATGGATATATTGTATGGCAAGTAGACAGAGACAAGGCTTCTAATGAGGCTTAGGAGTATGCCAAGTGGGAGCCACATGTACATAGCTTGTGCAGCAAATGGGGTAGGCCTGATGGCCAATCTGCCATCATGGAAAACAAGGGGTTTTAGATACTTGTCTCTTTGCAATGCATGCCATTTCCTCTTCTCACCATCATCCACAAAGTAAAAATCCTGTGAATTATATTAAAATGATACATGAGATAAAAAATATTAATTATATTGTCTTGCATTTTATCACTTCTTATTTTTCTTAGCATTTCACTATTAGATTTTCAATATTAAAAAATTATGAACCCCATCAAAACAATTTCTGATTCCACATTTATATGATGCCCATATATATGTTATATTCAACAAAATTAGCTAACAACTTAGTAAAGCATTTATTAAATTTTGAAGCAAAACAAGAGAAGCTAGGTTGTATATATTTCACCTTGCAAATAGAGAAAAGTTGGTGTTGAGATCCAATGCCAGAGCATCCAAACCCTACAAATTCACCAAAATGTAACCCTAATTTCCCCTCCAATCTCCTCTCCTCCATGGCAAGCAATCCGGTGTAATATCCACCCACAGTTTTTACCTCTTTTCCCACAACCACTTCCACTCCCCTTACATATTCCCTGACAAATGTTTCCACCATGACACGTGGCATTCTCGTAATACAAATGATAGCACGTGGCCGTATCTTACACTTAACCATCTCTAGCCCCTCCATTCCTACATCCTCTAACAAATGCTTGGGTAACACTGCCCTTCCAACCCTAGTTACCTCCTCCTCTTTCAACCCACAAAAGGATATTATAGTCAAAACCCTTATTGCCATATCTTGGTTCAAGAAACATATAAATGGATACATACATAAGAGAATAATGCCTCTAAGAAAACCCCCGGCCTCTAGTGCAATAACCATGAAGTATGGAAAGGTTAAATTGGATCTAAATAGAGCTCCTTCCAAGTCTAGTACTAGGGTTTTATCTTGGTAGTACTTTTGTGTTTGCTCTAGTAGTTTGTCATAGACTGGTTTGGGTCTATGATAGCACTTCTCTAATTTTGGGTTTCTTCTGTGTTGGTCAGAGAAGGAGAGTTTACTTAGTAGGAGGCGACATGATGCAATAAATGATTTTGGAAGGAAGATTGTTGATGCCATATTTTGAAATTAGTTTGATCTCTCTCTCTCTCTCTTTCTAATTTCTGGTACTGGATTGATATTTATGAAGGTAGATTACGTGATGCGAGAGGAGTTTATATAGGCTAGCTAGTGAGCTTCTGATTAGCTTAAAAGGAATTAATAAAAAACAATATAATGTTGTATGGTTTAGTGAGCCTGAATTTTTGTGTGTGGAAATTAGACATCTAATTTAAATGGTTAGTGCTACTAATATTACATATGTTCTAGAAGTACTATTTTTTAAGGAGCAATTATTCAAAAGAAGAAAACACATGACGCTCCTCGTCGACACACACAGTACTGAAACGACTAAAAATATATAGTTTGATTATTTAATTTAGGTATAACAGTAAACTATTTTAGAATTACATAATAATTGCCTCTCCATTAATCTTCAAGTACTTCCAATGCATTTTGGATTAAATTCTAAAATTAAGATAATGAAAGTGAAATGTTGATTTTCTGTTTAAAAAATTGTACTTTTGGTTCAAGTTAAGAAGTATGCATTTACTAAGAAGATGTACTCATTTTAGTTGAAAAGGTGTATGATAATATAAATCTATTATTGAATATACGTAGCTTACTTTATTAACATCAGTTCTTTCATAAAGTAATTATATTGATAAATTATTCTCTTGTACATTCACCACTGGATGTTAGTAAAGAAGGAAATTAGTCACGCCGTTACTAGTCACGTCACGTCATGTGTGTCGATCACGTGACGTGACTCTCGTGTCGCGTACGTGATAGTCATCCACCATCTTAGTCATGTCACGTCATGCAAATTGACACGTTACGTCACATTATTTCTTCATTACGTGACCAATTTTTTCAACATTATTTCTTAATTATAATTTATTTTGTAACAGGTTCTTATTATTTGATATATTTTATTATTATTTTCTTTGAACTAACTTAAATTTGAAAACAATAATTAAACGCGAATTGTCACGTCAAGTAAAATAAATTATAGCAAGTCACGGTGTTATAGTCACGTCATGGCACGTTTTTCCTTCTCTAGATGTCAGTTTCACATGATCAACTTATATATAACTTCCATTTAATAAACAAGTCTAATTAAATTCAAACGCTTCATTTTACAATAATTAGTGTAAATTGCACCCACAGTTTAATTGCGCCCACAGTTTTAAATCAGACAAGGATGTTTGGTAAGGTTGGTAAGTAAAGAGATGAACTGCATTTTCAAAATTATTGATAATTTTGCTTTGATTCCTTTGCAACTTGGTACCTAGCCGCCTAGCTAGCCTGTTCAAGAGGAATGTTTAGCCTAACTAACTAAAGTGGTTATGTTAAGTATAGGGGCTTTATTCTAGGGTTATTATTAAATTAATTTGATTACCTTTCTTTAAGGTGAACCGACCTAGTACTTTATCATCTTTTTTTTTTTTTTTATTGAAACCCGTACGTAGTTGATCATCTTTTTCATTGCATGTCACTATGTGCTTGAAAAGACCATTCAAGTCTAGAAATGAAAGGTATACATCAGCTCAACTTTTCCCTGGAAATTTTAAGCCATAGGTAATTATATACGTAACTTTTCGTACAGAGAGCTGTAATACTAGGGGTGCAAACGGATTGGATACAGATTGAATAGTGGTAAAATCATATCCGTATCCGTTTTTATTTTTCGGATACGGATACGGATCGGATATTAGACGGATACGTACAGATAAGGATTGGATATCGGATATCTGTAGATATATACATAAATATTTTCATAATATATATTAAACTATATAGTATATATCTACTATTCGGATACGGATAATTGATATTCAAAACCATATCCGTATCCGTAACCGCACGGATATTCAGATTTTATCCAATCCGTTTGCACCCCCTATGTAATACATAGCGTTATGAATTGTGGCATAAGGATGCACCACAATGGTTGCATGCCGTATTGTCTCAAAGGAAATCTCGGAAGAAAAATCATGTCAATTTGGTGAATAAAATTAGCCACGATAACATGATTACGAGTAAAATCATGGCGAATAAAATTCTTAACAATGGTTGCATGCATGCACGATATGTCACGTTGTATGACAATTATATAACGTGACTCATCTATTGGGACGAGTCTATTCATATAATAATATCTTTTTCTTCAATTGAAAATAATAACACGGCACAGTATGAGAATCAATGTTTGGTCTAGTTAGAGGTGAAAACGGGTCAAATATTATCTGACCGAATCTGGATATGTATTTGAAAATTAGATACGGATATCCAATATCCGAATATCTGTGCAGATAGTGGTATGAATATGGTTTTGAATTTTAAGTATCTGTATCCGAATAATAGATATATACCATAATATATATTATGAATTAATTCACTATAAAAATAGGCCACTATCCGCGAGGGTAAAAAGTGACTATTCTCGAGAGTACACCGATAGAATTTGCTATTTCTGAGTGTATCGGTATTACCGGAGGAGTATCTGTGAAGATACTGTCGGCAAAAAACACTTGTACCCTCGCAGATAGTGACACATTTTTGTATTGGAAAACATTTATGTATATATCTACAGATATCCAATATCCGATCCGTATCCGTTGTATCCATCTAATATATGATGCATATTCGTATCTGAAAAAAAAAATGAATACAGATATGGTTCTACCACTATCCGATCCATATCCGATCCGTTTTCACCCCTAGGTCTAGTGGCAAAAGAAATGATCTCCATATACATAATTCATAATATATATTAAATAGTTGAGTGGTTTGATCTCCAACCTTTACTTAAAAACACAGCACAATACGTCACGCAAACTGATCTAGTCATTTCACCACCTCACATCACATGACCAACTTTTTCAACGTTATTTATTTATTTAAACTTTTTTGCAACTCATTCATATTTCTTAGCATTTTTTCTGATTTTTTTTTCAATGAAACTAATTTAAAATACGAAAAAAAAATAGTTCAATGTGAGCCACCACAATGTAACCGCACGTGACATGATCATTAACGTGACTTAATTATCATCCGTTATTTTGATCATATCATATTACTTGAAAAAAAAATTATCACCTCACATTTTTTTTTCTTTCTATAATAGGTAATTGCACGTGGTGAGGTGCTTCATTTTGTGGGGTCCACTTGTTAGTGAGAAGCTATACCTTTAAGGAGAAAATTTCTAATTAATTAAAAGAGAGCAAAAAAACAATCGTTGTAGGTAGGAATCTAATTGTAAAATTGGAAGTTTGTTAAATGAAAGCTTTTGTTATTCCTACCAATTTCTGAATTTCTCACCTTGTCAGCAGTCATATATTTATTAAGTAATTGTTTCATAATTATACCTTATTGCAATTAATGCCCAGTGGTACAATGAACAAGGAACAGATAGATTTCCCGTGTCGATTATTTTGTAGTCGGGAGTGTGGCGAGTTAGAAAAGATGGTTTCGACATAGTAAAAAGATGCAAATAATATCCTTATTAAATCTGAATTTTTCTTTTTCGGCATTTCTCCAAATTATTTCTGAATTTATTGAATTGTACACAATATGCTATTAAAACCCCATAATAATTATTTAAATTCATGATTTTTTTGTTTATTTTGTAAAAATATTAATTAAAAATATAATCAAAGATTGTATATATTTAATTAGTTGATCAGTTGCTTTGTAGTTTGTTGTGCATCACATATCATATGGGACATGGTATTAGTTGAATTTGATTCTCACAAATCCCTCTCTATATCAAATCTCAACCAATATTATCATAAATAGTTCAATCATAGAGACACAAAAGGACAAAACAAGATCTAGGATTCTAGGTGGCATTTAGAAAAAACAATTAAACATAATGAAAAGAAAACTACGTGACAAAGAAAAGATATATAACCATAGTCAACTAAAGGGGAAATGTAGGTCACTACCATAACCAATAACACTGTTTATAGATTGTATGACAAGGTTCAAAAGATTATGATTTTTTTTTTTACTCTCTCTCTTTTTTATCTTTAATGCAAGTAAAAAAAGTACATAACATACATATTAAGAGGAGAGATTCAATTACACCATTTTATCATGACACATCTTGACATCATATGTTTATAAGTCATTTCTGTGATTTGAAATTCGAAATATTCGATCTAAACCGTTCAACATGATCTCCATATTAAAATGTGTTTGGAGACCAAATTCATTATTTTTTGGAATTTTTTAGTATTTATTAAGATGTGTACAAAATTGTTGTTTTCAGACAATTCTGGACCATTAAAAAACAACGATTTCAAAAATTCTAAATAAATAGTAAACAATTTCTAAAAAATATAAAATTTGGTCTCCAAGCACATTTTAATATTAAGATCATGTTGAACGGTTCGGATCAACTATTTGGATTTTGAAATCGCAAAAATGACTTATAAAAATATTGTGTCAAGATGTGTCACCAAAATGGTGTAATTAGATCCCTCCTCAATATTAATTATGAAGTTAGTTTATTTATAGGGTTATCTTACCCGATAACTTTTGACTTTTTAAATTTTTTATGGCCTAATCCATATGACATTTTTTAGCAATTAATACTTGTTTTGGAATTCACAAATTCGTTGCAACTTGCAAGTGATTTTGCATAAATAATAGAATTATAGTTTATACGGAAAGTAATTAACTTTGTCGTTGATATTCATTTAAAAAATTATTTTAAAAAAGTCCTATGAACCTCATGATTAATTGACTATATGTTTGACTATATTTACATGTACAACATAATATAACATGAAATAATAGAATACAGGTATACGTATGTATCAAACTTTATTGAAATTCAAAACTCCAAAATGCAAATTCTTGTATATCCTCAATAGAACCTATTTCAAAAATTCAAGTGATGTTATTGATACTTATACAAGTTTTTATAAAATATCATTATACAAGTTTTTCAAAAATTCAAAAATTCACAGTGGTTCATGCTTTAGATCAATATCTTAGCTTTTAAAGTTCAAACAGTCGAACCAACTTAATCTTTGTATGAAAATATATTTGCAATTTAAATTTCACATTTTTTTATATTGTTTTTATATTTTTTTTTATATATGTAGAAAATCACTTCTTTTGAATGGTCTAGAATCTTTAGATCAAGTGATTTTCTATTTATTTAAAAATAGTAACAAAATTCTAAAAAATATAAAATTTGATCTAGAAGTACATTTTCATATGTGATCATGTGGAACTGTTATGATAAACAATTTGAACTTGTAAAAGGTTATATTAATCCACAATATGCACTATGCATAATACCAGCCTCACTCTGATAGTATTAATATTTTTCTTATATATTTCCGCATGATGTGACAATTTCAATAAAATTGTCACTAAGAAAGCTAACTACAATAATAATTGATTTACATTATTACATACTTGTAATAAATATTATAATTTATAAATGTTTATAATTTGACATGCACATACATGGTTAACTCCTAAAATCAAAAGATAATTCACAGCTTCAGTACAAATCAAGCCGTTTCAAACATGCAAAAATTGTTAACAGATTTACAAAAAGGGACAAAAACAACAGAAAGGGGCTCAATTTACAACCAGCTTATTTTTCTAACGCACACCGAGATCATACAAGATGTTAGTTCTCCTCAAATATACAAAAAGATACACGAAATTAAATTTATGCACACCCGTTTAAGTAAAAAAAAGGGGGAAAAAGGAGTAAAAGAAGCAAATTAAAAACCAAAACATTCGATAGATAGTATCAAATTGTCATTGGAAGGATCTTAGGAAGAAGGGGGATTTGCGATTTGATTGCCCAAGAAGCCATCTCCTCAGACTCATGAGGAAGAATGAAAGGCAAAGATATCTCTCTTATCATCAAATCCCCACAGAAGGGGCATTCACTCGCCACTGCTTCATCCAACTGTGCCCGTATCTGTGCACATGTACTAAATTAAGGACCCTCTTTTGTAGAAATACAAAGTTATCAATTTTGGTTATGGAGTAACCGGTGGAGTAAAACCCTTACTCTACACTTAGGTCATATTGGGTTTTGGAGTAAAATTAATAAGAATTAAATTACTTGCTTCATTTTACTCCTAATAGTTTACATCTTGTTTGGTAGTTTAAGTTATAACTTAAATTAAATCCACTTGGAAAAGTAAGATGTTGGCAAATATATCTCTACCTATGACAGTGAGCTCTACAAGTAAAGTAAGTGTGAAGTAAATTAATCTCCCTAGAGAGGTGGAGTAAGTTACTCTGGAATAACTCCTCTTATTCCATCTTACTCCTATTTTACTCCTCGGCCATCAAACGAGTAGTAAAATAGAAGTGATGAAATAAGAAGTGAGTTACTCCGGAGTAAGTTGCTCCACTTATCCTAACAGATTAATTTACTCCACACTTACTCTGAATGTAGAGCCCACTGTCATAGACAAAGTTTAATTTCCCAATATCTTACTCCTCAAAGAGGATTAACGTAAGCCAAATGAGATATAAAATATGAAAAGTAACATGAAGTAAGCAATTTAATCTTCATTAACTTTATTCCACAACCAAACATTGATATCACTAGTAAGCTAGCTTTGCTATCAAATTTGAATTTTATAATGTATTAACCTTATCAATTGATGTGCTGGAAACAGTTTCACCAGTTGGGTCATTTGCCGACCTATTCTCCATCAAACTCAGTTGCTTTTGGAGGTCCAGTATGTATGCAGCCTATATCAATCATTAACATGTCAAAAATATATATATATATATGCATATAGAGATGGGCTATTGTGTTTCGCGAAGTAAATGGGGGGGTTTACTTCGGGTCATATTTTCATTTTTGAAAATCCAAACAACCAATCCGAACAGTTCAACATGTTCTAAATATTGAAATGTGCTTGGAGACTAAATTTTACATTTTTTGGAATTTGTTTACTATTTATTAAGCCACTTTGAAAATCACTGATCCGGTGGTCTAGAAAATTTTACTGTTTTTTATTGTTCACAGTGGATCAGCAATTTTCAAAGTGGCTTAATAAATAGTAAAAAAATTCCAAAAAAATGTAAAATTTAGTCTCCAAGCACATTTCAATATTTAGAACATGTTGAATAGTTCGGATCGGTTGTTTGGATTTTCAAAAATGAAAATATGGCCCGAAGTAAACCCCCCATTTACTTCGCGAAGCACAATAGCCCATCTCTATATATATATATATATATATGTATGTATTTTGAGCAAGGCTATGGTACTTTGCCATGTATCCATATCTCACTTTTACTCTTTGTACCTTTATCAGCAAGGTATTCACTAAGATTTTTTTCAAATTTTAAACAGTTGATCCGAACCACTCAACATGATCTCCATATGTAAATGTACTTCGAGACCTGATTTTATGGAAATAAATCTGCTGTTATCCTCAAGGAATAACAGGAACCCAATCCCAACCGTTGGTCTTTTTTGAGATTCGCACATGAAAAACTTACTTTTTTGAGATTTGTGCATAGAAAAATTTGAACGGTTGAGATCGGAATAACAGGTTCGTGTTATTCCTCGAGAATAACAGCAGATTTATAAACCTGATTTTACTCCTTTTAGAATTTTTATACTATATTTTTAGATAGGTAGAAATTAGAAAATCACTACTTTTGGATGGTCCAGAATTTTTAGATTTGGTGATTTTCTACTTATTTAAAAAAATAGTAACAAAAAATTTCTAAAAAATGTAAAATTTGGTCTCCAAGTACATTTTCACATGAAGATTATATTAAACGATTCAGATCAACTCTTTGGGCTTTAAAAACGAAGACATGAATCGATAGTACGGACCAATCTGCACTATGCATAGTACCATAGCCTCACTAATGTATATTTATTGGGTGTCAAACATAGATATATCAATAACTACTTACTTGAGCATGAGTCGTGCAACGCGTGACATGAGCAATCAAACAAGGTGAATGAAAAGCATGGCTACAAGGGAACACATAAAGAGGCGCTATATTCCCACCTGACATGTAACTACTTGCGATCTGTTGTGCCCCTCTCGTGCCCAAAATTTTGCGTTTGCACACCCCGCATTCTTCGTTTCTATCAATGACTATGTACCTCTGAGAAAGGGCATTTATGTCATTCCTGATGTTGTCAGCTCCACGTGTTGCATCGTGCATTTCGTCTTTTAACTGCTCTATTTGATTCTTGTACCCTTTCAGCGATTTGCATATCTCATCCTAATACAAAAGAGTTGGCCAAAGAAATGGGAATCATAGTACATATAAAAAACCAAATTAAATAGTCAAACCAAAATTTTATTCGGTTTTCAAAAATCTAACAGAACCACCTGAATTAAACTTGTCAATCAAATAACAACCGAATAAAAAACACCAAGTAAATTTCAGTTTGTTTGGTTAAACCGAAATAAGAGAGATTAAATTTCAAGGGTTCAATACTTACAAAAATACATTTAATAATCATATAAATAAATATCAAGATATATATATCAGTTGAACCAAAATATGAGAGAACAGAAATATGAGAGATTAAACCGAACCAAATATAAAAAATCTAAGTAATCTAAGTAAATATCAATTAAAAGTTGGTTTGTTCGGTTGAACCGAAATAAGAGAGATTAAATCGAACCAAATATAAAAAACCGAAGTAATTCAAAAAATCAACCAAACCGAACCATTTAATCCAAAATTTGTCGGTTAAGTTGAAAACCAAATAAACCGGATCCAATGAATTCCCCTAAATGTAATTGCCTTACCTTAAAGTCATCAATCAGAACAAAGTCAGGGAAGAAAGGCAATATATCCTCTATACTCAAGAGATTGTTATTAGCCTCAGAAAGAAAATCAACGACTTTCTTTATATTCTCTCTCTTGGTGCCTTTCTCCTGTTGAATCACATGCTTTGCAATCATCAACCAAAGTTTCTTTCTTAACTCTTCATCCTCTTCTACCTTGTCTGCTTCTGCTTTTGCCAGATCTAGGTCAACCTTTTATAGAGAAGTTCACATTATTATTAGAACATTAATTTCATACTCTTCACAATCAGATAAATTGTTATAGAGTTAGGACATGGTACTATGCATAGCGCGGATTGGTCTGTACTATGGAAGAATATCTTTGTTTTCATAGTTCAAATAATCGATCTACACCGTTCAACATGATTTTCATATGAAAAAGTACTTGAAGACTAAATTTTACAATTTTTAGAATTTTTTTACTAATTTTTTAGATAGGTACAAAATCACTACTTTTGAATGGTCTAGAATCTTTAGATCAAGTGATTTTCTACCTATCTAAACAAAATTCTAAAAAAATGTAAAATTTAGTTTGCAAGTACATTTTCATATGGAGATCATGTTGAACGTTTCAGATCGACTGTTTGGACTTTGAAACTGGAGACATGATCCATAGTACGGACCATTTTGTGCTATGGATAGTACCATAGCCTCATTCATTGATATAAATCATACATCATCATGAAAGCCCTTGGTAAAATCGAAAAATGGTACCTTAAGTGCAAGAGCAACGGCCTCCTCATGCATGGACATCATGCTGTAGATACGAACACATGCTCGCATGCGTTTCTCTTTAAGACAAAGCCACAATGCATATTTTGGATCATAAAAGAACACAGGCCCACTTGAACTTCCTTTCAAATGCTTCATGTCCAAAAATTGCAACAGCTGGGTCTCATCATCCTATTTACATTACATGCATACAACCATATGTCATTGTTCGCAGAGATGCATTTTATTTTAGGGGGAATTTCATATATACCCCTCAAAAACCTCGAAATTACGTATTCCCCCCTTCTAAATTCATAATATCTTATTTACACCTATAAATTTTAAAACTCACAAATTTACCCAATTTTGCTTTTCTATCTCTTTTGAATTTTTTAAAGTTCTCATTTACCCTTTATTAAAAAAAATAAAAAATGTAGTATGTGTAAGAGATAAGTTCACTCTTTTTAAATTTATAAATTGCAACAGCTGGGTCTCATCATCCTATTTAGTATTTACATTACATGCATACAACCATATGTCATTGTTCACAGGGATGCATTCATTTTATGATAAAAAGTAGAAACAAGCAGGAAGCATAGTGACAAAAAGAAAGAACCTTCATTGCATATAAAGAAAGTAGCAGATTGTGCACTCCAGGATCCTCATTGTGCAAATCCTTTATGCAAAATTCCAAGTATTTTATAACCTCATGCGTCTCATTCCTGCAATGGTTGCTAAATAACATTAATAAAATCATAGTAACCCATAGAATATAAAAACAAACAGTAAAAAACTATACTCTCATACATACTTGGCATGTGGTTCGTTTGTATAACGCATCATTGCAGGTATGAGTTTTCTTGGGTTCAACATGGATCTTGCCATCATCCATGACTCGACCGTCTCATAGGCATCAAGCATTATCAGATCAGGAGCAAATTTATACTGTCAATTTGAGTATATAAAGAAGCTCTCAGAAGCTATTAAATTAAATAAAAGAAAAAGGACCAAATGAAAAGCGAAAATACAAACTCAACCTGAAGTTCTACAGGCACATTTGGTCGTTGAAGTACCTCCAATGCTTTCTTTGATTCTCCTTGCTACAAAAGTTCAAAACCTTGCATTTAGTTTTAACATCACATTCCCTCATATATCTTCAACTAGGGATAGGGGTGCTGAAACTATCGGTTCGATTACTTAAAACTGAATTAAAATAGTCAAACCATAATTTTATTCGGTTTACAAAAATCTAACCGAAGTAATTCAAGTAAATATCAAATAAATTTTGGTTTGTTTGGTTGAACTGGAATAAGAGAGATTGAACCAAACCAAATATAAAAAACCGAAGTAATTCAAGAAGTCAACCAAACCGAACCATTTAAACCGAAGTACTGAACCATTAAATCCAAAATTTGTCAGTTCAGTTGAAAAGTAAATAAACCAGATCCAATGAACACACCTACCTTCAACTTATCAATGGAAAGATTCGGCACGGGCAAAAATATAATTAAGCACAACAGATTGGTTGGATCTGACAAGTTAATAGGCGGGACTAAAAGTATCCTAATATTTACTATTCATTTATTAACCAAAAGATTATGATACTTGCTCTGATGTTCCTCTCTTTCTAGTTTTTTTATTTTATTCCCTCTAATTATATCTACTGTATAATAAAATGCAAGTATGGTGGCTATAGTACTGTATAAACAGGAAGAAATGAAACTTCAAAATTTTGAAATAATTATCATGTGTTGTCAGATTATATAGAAAACCTGAAAGGCAATGCACAGTGACAAAACCAAACAATCAAATACGCAATCCAATTAACTAGGCAGAAACCTACACATGTGATTCAAGAGTACTTGCACAATTAATATTACTGAAAAGAGTGAGTCTATGGTACTATGCATATCACAGGTTGGTTCGTAATATGGATCAATATTTTCGTTTTCAAAATCCTAATGGTCGATCCGAACCGTTCAACATGATCCCCATATGAATATGTACTTGCAGACCAAATTTTATATTTTTTAGAATTTTTTTACTATTTTTTAAGATAGGTAGAAAATCATTTGATCTGAAAATTCTGGACCATCCAAAAACAATGATTTTCTACCCATCTTTAAAAATAGTAAAAAATATAAAATTCGGTCTGCAAGTACATATTCATATGAAAATTGTTGAACGGTTCGGATTGACTATTAGGATTTTGAAAATGAAAATATTGATCCGTATCACGGACCAAATCGTGCTATGCATAGTACCATAGACTCACTCTACTGAAAATTACCAAAAGATTAGCTATTTATTAGTTATTTGCTGTTCAACGACTCTTTTTCTCTAATATGATGATGAAATCAAGAGGAAAAAAATATTTCAAAAATAATAATAAAATTTCCATTCTACTATTAATTGATGTTTAGATCACAATAAATAGCTTATATCATTTAAGCTTAATCATTAAATGCAAGTATTGGAGCAAATACCTGGATGTAGTGATGAATCACTATTTCATACTTATCCTTCAAGCTAGCAAAATAGACAAGCTCATCTTCTCTCCCATAACTGCATTATTGAGAACAACTTAAACCACTGAGGTTAATATTCTCCATTGTTGGCATGCATTTTACAAGAAATAACAAAAAAGGTAACCTCTCAAGCAATTTCATAGTGGTGGCCTCATCCAAGACATCTTTATTGTCACTAAGAAAAGCACGAATTTCTTGTACAATTGACTCATATTCCGAGCTATCATGCTCTTTACCGGCATTAGTACCATCTTCTAGCAAAATCCGATTAATCTATAGAAGATCGAAAAATAATTAAAATAACAAAAGAAATATAATAAGAAAAAAAAGTGTGAGTCAAATGTATTAATGAAAAGTACCAAAAACCTTGTCCAAGTAAAGTTCGGTGACCCATGTAGAGATCATAGTGATTTGAGACTTGTCTTCTCTTGTCAAATTATCCAGCTTTCTAAGTAGAAAAGTTCTCAAGGCATCCTGTGTTCAGATAGAATAATGATACCCGTACTTGAAATCAATGAATTAAATTGATCAGTTCAAAATGAATTTATAAATTAATTAGGGTTTTACTTGGAAAATATACCAAATATCTTATTTAGGTTGTGTTATTAATAACATTTGATACTCAAAACTGTCCCTATACAGATGTAATGATTGAAGCTAGGTAGCACAGAACATATTTAAGTTGCTATGAGATTATCTATACAGTTTGAAAAGGATTGAGCATGCACATATTTTAAATAAAAGTGCAACATTCAATGAAGTTTATCGACTTGTATCAAGACCCAGGTCTAAGTAAATGCAAGTGATAGGTATTAGGACTAGTAACAAAATCAACCAACATTAACAATAAAAAGAAAGAAAAAAAAACATACATAAAATACATAAGAAATAAAATAGGGTATATATACCTGCTCTCCAACAGTGATAAACTTTAAGCTGATCTCTTCAAAAGACATGACATAATTCATCTATAAAAAAAGCAAATAAACATCATCACATTCCAGTGAATCCACAAATATTAATAAACCCTCTTTTCTTAATTTTTACTTATACAAGGGAGCATTATTAATCAGACTATCGCTAACCTTAGCATAGAAAGAAGCTGCTCTGTAGTAATCTTTCATGGCAAATGCAGCATCAGCCTTTATAGGGGAGTAAGAACAACAGACATATCAGGTTTTTAGAAAAGGAGATTATAAGTAGAATGCATAACTTACTTTGTCAATAACTAATGTTGCATTTATTAGAATATGTTTAATAATGTCACGTCAGTTTGCAATTGACACTTGCAGAGATGTAGAACTTAAAAAATTACAAAAAATTACTAAACACAATTACTAAAATTGTATGAATGGAGATTGTTTGATATTTATGAAAAGATAATTACTAAAATTGTTGGTGTGACAAAAAATGTCATCCTTTGCAATTTCAAAGTTCAAATGCACCATAATTTTCCTGCTCCAAAATGCTCCGAATTCTGAACCCTCTGATCCGCGTCAATATTCGTGCGGATCAGAGTGCTGGATAAGGGCTTGGAGTCGTGGATACCTCTTTGTTGTACAGGTACAGTTCAGAGATTACAACTTCCTTTTGGTGTGTTTTAGTTTAGCTTTTTTCTGTACCGGTCAGAATCAATCAAGATCGTACCAGTAAGAGTAAGGTACAGTTTTACTCCAATTTGCAATATGTCTAACATGTAAAAACAAGCTTGATCGTCTATGCAATTGACTCGAACTGTAAAGCTTACTTAAAATTTTTCTCTTTTCATTTAATCAAGCTAAATATTGCAATTGTGCTTCAACTTAAGATTGACTTGACCATTAGTTTTTATACCATACTTCAGTTAAGCTTTATATGAGGTTGTCTCATTTTTTCTTGAAGAGTTCAAAGGTTTTTGGCAAAGCTCCTCCTATTATTCACAATGACTGAAGCATAGAGAAGAAATCAAGGAAAAAAGGAATGAATCAATAGCTTTTGTAACCTTTAGGATAAATAGTTGAATTATTAAGGTTACGAAATCTTGTAATGTCACTTTAAGTGGGGGCATTTTGGTCATTTTTGTATATGTATGCTCGGTTGTGTAAATTTGTATATGTGTCTGTGCATGTCACAATTGTTCAATCAATGGTTTAGTTAAACAGAATTGCCATGTTACATTTCTACTTCAAATGTTTGAGTAGTTTTAGTACAGGTTTGACTGGTACAGCATGAGCAATTTGAAAATGAAAGGCTCCAATTACCGCATAATATTTGTCACATATATTAGTCACATTATCGGTGTAAAGGTCTGACTGGTACAAGAATTAAACAAAAGTTTGACAAAGCAAACTTAAATGAGTGAGTCTATGATACTATGCATAGCACGGATTGGTCCATACTACGGATCAATATTTTCGTTTTCAAAATCCTAACGGTCGATCCGAACCGTTCAACATGATTTCCATATGAGAATATACTTGTGGACTAAATTTTCTATTTTTTAGAATTTTTTTACTATTTTTTTAGATAGGTAGAAAATCACTGTTTTTGGATGGTCCAGAATTTTCAGATCAAGTGATTTTCTACCTATCTTAAAATATAGTAAAAAAATTCGAAAAAATATAAAATTTAGTCTGCAAGTACATATTCATGTGGGGATCACGTTGAACTGTTCGGATCGACCATTAGGATTTTCAAAATGAAAATATGGCTCCGTAGTACGGACTAATCCGTGCTATGCATAGTACCATAGACTCACTCAACTTAAATTGCAAAATGCAACTGATAGGCAAAGAAGGGCAAGGATGCACCAATTTCTCAAGGATACAGAGAATGCCATTGTAGAAACACTTAACATGCTTTAAAGGCACAAATTTGTCCTTGCCCTGAACTAAATTACTTTCATATGTTAACCAGATTGTACCAGTAAATGACTAATACATTATAATATCAACAAGGCTGAACTTACAGATCTAGAAAATGACTAATAGTATTGCCCCTATGGAATATCATATCATATTAAGTAAAATTATGACAAACATAGGGGCAGTTTTGAATATATAAACAAAGCATCATTTTATTAAGCATATCAAGTCTAATTTTAATTAAAGCATGTTAAGTGTTTCAGCCATAACTAGCTTTCATGGTACCATTTAGTATTATCCTATGAGGTCCAATACTTGTGCAATATGAATGTGTACCAGTCCAAATATCAAGTCTAATTTTAATTAAAGCATGTTAAGCATCATTTTACTTGTGAATGGTAATATGATATTAGATGTTGCAAATTACACCCCACAGTTCAAGCAGGGATGAGAGAAAGAAAAGACAACAACAAAAATAAAAACTGGTACTAACTGTCATTATGAAGCAAAGAGACAGTGAGAAATTGAAACTGGTACCAGCTATCTACCCCCCTTCTTTCTTTTCAATTGAAATTAGAAATTAAATCAATTTGTTTCTAGGAATTATGCATTTGGTCTCTCATATAGAAGTATGAAGTAAGCTTTGTTGTATATTTGCATTCTACAGTTGTTCATATAGTGCGAATTTATACATAACTACTAAGCTCTATTTACATAAATAGTAAACTGATATTATTTAAGATCCAACGCTCTGATCCGCACATATCTTGGTGCAAATCTGATGGTCCGGATTTTGGAGTATGTTTGGAGCAGAAAAATGTTGGTGCAGTGGTACCCTCTTTCAAAATTAAGATGCTTGCATATAATATTTTGGGCACCTTCTCAAATGAATAACCTATTTTGTCACTAACTAATGTTGCATTTAATGTGAATGTGCACAGAGTTACCTGCACTAAGTAAACTTGATCTCTTTGGTAGGGACTACGGCAATTGGACAAGGCAACCGCATGATCCCCCTTGTCCAAGTAAACTCGCCACATGTCACGTCCCTCATCATGAGTAGACACCTGTACACACAACTCAACCAATTTATTTCACAAAATTAGAATTGAAAGTGCCTAGCCTCTATCTTAACAAGAAAAAGGTTCATCTCAAAGTAAAACTGTCTCAGTTGGTACGGTACCAGGTGTATACTGGTACTACCTGAAGTCTACAGGTTTTGCAGAAACTATGTGTTTTCATGCATTGGCCGATGTATCGGAGACAATACTTTGATATTTTGGGTAGAAGGGTTAGGTTTAAGTTATCCTTTCAGTAATGAAACGGGCCATCTTGGCCTTTTTTTCAAAAAATTAAAAAGCAAAACTGAAAAATGAAGTTACATACAGTAGGAGGGGCAAACCTGGAAAACAGAATAGTCATCATACACAAAAAAAACTCCGGCGGTGGGGTCACTACAAATCCCAATGATTCCTTTGGATGATTCTCGATCAAAACTAAGTTCCTGTACTACTTGCTGACTTATTCTGTTAACAACCTGATATTCCACAACATTTCTTAACTAATTTATTATTTTGAAATTACTCTCAGTTAATTGTTAGAGCATATATAATTTGAGGTTATTTATACAGAAAACTATAAGAGAAAAAATTCCGTACCTTAACCTTGTCTCCTATGAGCAGGATAAAATGGAACTCTGAAACTGCAAGGGATTTCGGTTTACTAACTTCGCCAGGTTCACTCAATTTTGAATAATCCAAAAGGCCCTTATTTTCAACAAAGTTTTCGTCCCCACCTGTGGAACTAGTTATTAAAAAAGTATAAGCAAGTCACACACAATAACACGAAAAAAATAATTATAGTTTTTTTCTTTTTTAAAGTTGACAGTAAAACAGAAGACACTGATTATACCTATGCTGCACTCCAAAATTGAGATCACCGTAATAAATTCCAGCACCAGAAAGCCAACCAAAGTGCTTAGCTCTTCTTTGTACAATGTAATAATGCAATTCACTACATTTAAAAGCAACATATACATAAATGATATTATGCATGAGTTCAAAAAAAAAAAAAAAAAAAAATATACATAGCTTATATACGCACCTATTAGGTATTTCTCCGGGAAGCTCCATGAAGTGTATTCTCCGTTCGGCATATCTGGCAAACACAGTCTGAAACCAAACAAGAAGAAAGAAACAAAAACAGCAATGGCATATCAACAAGTATTACCAGTAAACCTAGATTTAGAGGGATCTAAAGAAATGGATTGCAAGAGAATAAAGGCACTAACTTCTAAAGAGCCGATGCCAGTGAAAGAGTAGAGACGGGTAGCAGTAACAGCCATTACATAAAACCTGGTGGAATTGCCAACAGAAGCTGTTTCCATCTACATGAGCAACATGACAGTATCATTATACAAAACTATAAATCTCAAAGTAATTTGTGGAAGCAAATACAGAGTGAACTGCACCTGTAGGCCAGTAATGGGTTCTCTCGGATCAGTCAACTCAAACAGTTGCTTGACATACTTCTCCCTCTTTTCGGCCTCATCCACTGCCATCTCAAACAACTGCCCGTTTTGTGTCCCTAGTATCACCTCCTTTGTTGAAGCTACATTCAAATCAATCCGAGTGAGACTATGGTACTATGCATAGCGCATATTGGTCCGTACTATGGATCAATATTTTCATTTTCAAAGTTAAAACAGTCGTTCCAAACCGTTCAACATGGCATTCATATGAAAACGTACTTGTAGACTAAATTTTTTACTATTTTTTTAGATAGGTAGAAAATCACTTGATCAAACCTTACACCAAATGTCAGAAATTTAAAAGAAGAGAGAAGATAAGCAAACCTTCAGTGATGAGTTGGCGGTTCCAAGCGACGGCATTGACAAGTAGGCCCTTGAGGCGAGGGAGAGACTTGGGCTTGGCCCACTTGGCATGCATGTAAAATGTCTCTGCTACCCCTGATATCACCACTGTTGCTATGCAGTGACTACCCCCCGGGTCCACAAACACCCGGTGCACCGGTTGTTCACCCGGGCGGCCCGGTGCAAAATCCAAATCTGATACATTTTATTTTTATAAATTAATTAAGAGGGAACTTCATGTATACCCCTCAAAAACATCGAAATTACATATTTCTCCCTCTAAAGTTCATAATATCATATCTACCGTTCTAAAATTAAAAAACTTACAAATTAACCCATTTTATTGTCGTTTCTATTAAAACTCATTTCAAATTTATAATAATACCCATTTTACCCTTTATTAAAAAAAAATGTCAAGTCTTCTAATTGGCCGGTTTCCGAGTACAAATGGGTAATTTCTCTACTTCTAATGCTTACGCAAGCATTTACCTACATGTCACTGTGCGAGCGTCATAAGTAGAAAAATTACCTATTCGCCCTATGAAATTAATTAAGTGAAATGAAAAATCTAGAGAAATTGAATGAGAATGAATCAGGAGAGAAAAAGAAGTACTTTGAGCATCACCGAGGTTAAAATCGTGACGGATGATCCAGCCTTTGGAGGTGCCTAGAAGGATGACGTCATTACCGGCAGCCATTGACGTGACGACACCGTGGCCCCTGGCAGCACGGCTCTCCAGTGGGTCCACGTTGAACAATTGCCCCGCATCCATCGTTCCGACGAACTCACACTATCAAATCTAGAAACAGTGGACGTGAGTATACATAAAAGAATTCAATAGACATGAATCTCAATTGAACTTTGTTAACGGAATCGAAATGGAAACGAATTGAATTCTTTTCAATTTATTGATTTGAATAAAAATGACACTTTGTGCCCACTGAATTTTCAGTGCCATGTATCGGGTTTATACCTGAGTTCGTACTGGTATGAGAGAAAATTTAGAAAAATTCCATACCTGAGTTGGTACTGGTAGGAGAGGGAGGAAGGGAGCGCTTACCAACAATGGAGAGGAGCAGGGAAAGCGTCGGGGAGAGGGGTCGGAGCCAAGGTCGTCTGGGAGAGACGGTGACAGGTGGGACCTCCACCTCCTGGAATCGAAGATCGGACTGAGATCAATCTAACCAAACGAGAGAGAGAGAGAGAGGCGTAAGCTACTCTACAGGAATTCGCTCAAACGAGACAAAGCGGAGAGAAAATGAAAACCGAATTAACGTATCCGACCGTATCGGTGCGTATCGGTTGAAGTGTCGGAAGATAAAATACAATAAAATAATGCGATAGGACACCAGGCGTATCGGATACGTATCGAACGCGTATCGAAATCCGATACGAGTATGGGATCCTATGTGGGAGTATCGGGTAAGAGATGGGTCTGCCGGGTGGGGCCCGTTGGTTAATAAGTAGGTCTATTTTTTAAATAAATTGTAATATATTATATCAGTGTTGTAAAAAACGGCTGTTTAGACCGATTAATCGGCCAATTAGTCATTGGCGACAATTAAATTATTACGGATTTTTCCGATTAATTAGTCGATTATTTTTAATTAACTATGTTCATCCCACGAGCGCATACCGTTATTTACAACACTATATAATAAAGATCAAAGAGATGAACTTTATGTTTCAATAAAAAAAATTGTTAGTGTCAGATGTATACAGGAGATATAGGCTTTAGTATATTTGTATTTGTTATTTCTCTCCTCTATTTTTTGTCTTCAATTATTTATAAATTTTGAAAATAATAAATTAATTGGGGAAAAAGCAACAGAAATTGTAGATTCGGATAGGAAAAACTTGTATAAATTAACCATAAATTGTTTTTGATACTGCACAAACAAATTTTATTATACAAAATAATAAGCATTGGAAACTTTTGCCTATCTTATTAATGAGGTTATATAAATTAACCATGTATTGTGAATGAGGCTACGGTCAGGACAGAGTCAAACTTCAAGCTATGAGCTATGGAGTTTTTTTTTTTTTTTTTTTTAACTCTAGCTATAAAAATTAAATGTTAATGGAGATTAATTATATAAATATTTTATGCTACATACAAGATTAATTTTACGATATCCATAGTATTTTACTCTAAAATATATATAAAATTATGAATAATTAAAAAAAAATCAAAATGAATGATGTTAATTGACCACATTCACTAACATGAATCCACCCCTGACTACAGTACAATGATAGCACATATGGTAGGGGTGCAAACGGGTCAGATATTTTCGACTGTATTCGGATCAGTATCTGAATTTTTTGGATTTGGATAGTCAGATACGGATACAGAATATGTGGATACGGATTCGGATTCGGTTTTAATCTGAGATACGAATTCAGATAATTATCCATATCTGCAGATTTCAGTATTTCGGATATCCATTTTTCTATCTTTTTTGGTTCCGTCTTCTCAAGTTTTTGTATTTTACTATTTCTCTTTTCAAGTTTCTATATTTTACTATTTCCAAATTTCGAGTAGGCATATTGACACCACACACATTTATACTAACACATCTTTAAAAAAAATTAATGTATAGACAATTTTAACTCTCTTTAAATATCTTTCTAACTACAATATTTGTTTCATAATGTAATTAGAATAATTATTTTGGTACCCGCAGTTGAGTACCCGTATCGTACCCGCAGTTGATTCTTTCCCAATTAACTTTCATAACGGTATAACTAACTTTGTCAATTATTAAACCACATTGAAAAACGTGTAAAAGATGAGTCCAGTTTTTTTCGTTAAATACTTGATGAATTATATATGAATATTTGATATTTTAGGTATGAATACTTTCCATTTTGTATGAATACTTTCCATATTTGAATATTTGATACTTTGAAAAACGTGTAAAAGTATGTCATCATGGGTCTCATTTGAAAGAGAAAATTGTGTAGAACACGTTCGTGGTTTTAAATTTGTAAAATTCCTCATAGATCGTCCCAAAAATTGGTTAGATTGAACGGAGAAAAAAAAAACCACCTTGAAAATGAATACTTGATAATTTAGGTATAAATACTTTCCATTTTGTATGTGAATTAATTTAATCAATGAATGTAGCACTGGTGGTGTGATCCACGTGACTTTTTGGTTGTGGTCCCCAATGCAGTCTGACAGTTATAAAAAGGTGCGGGTACGGTATAAATACTTTTTGGTTTTGGTTGTGGTCCCAATTCATATATCATATATGTAGTTCATTGTATAGATATAAATACTTGTCTTGTATAGGTATAAATACTTCACAATGTTACTATTAATACTTGTAAAACAAAATTACAATTTTGGAAAGGTTGCGGTCCCCAAAAACAGTTATAACAGTTAGGTGCGGGTACAATGCGGGTACTCATATCAGCTTCCATGTAATTAATATAGTGATCATTAATTAATTATTTGATTTCCATAAATGATAGATATTTTTTTCCTTTTTTCTGTTATTTCGCATTGATGTTTCTTCTGCATCCTTTTTTCTCAAATTTATATAGTTACAAAATTTACACAAGAAAACACATCAATTCAATTCAAATTTCAAGCAGTCAAGTCAAGGTATGTATTTAACTTTTTTTTGTAACTATTTTTAATATTATGATACACAATATGATCCAAAAAACAAACAAAAAATATTTCAAAAAAAAATTGTATGAAAATCCAACCACCAATTCGAGAACAATGCTTAATTTGCATTTAAATATCATGGGGATTTCATGACTTTATCATTATTTATCATACTTATATCAAAAGGGACTTCGTATATATTCTTTATCATGAATACTTCTCCCAAATATTCCAATGCAGGTGTAGTAAAGTGTCATATTATTTCTATTACAATTTGGATTTTTTTTTATTTTTATTTTTTATTTGTGTTTTCCTTTGTTTAAAGAAAGCATCATAATAAAATTTTGTCCAAATTCTTCAGACAAGAAACTGACCAATACATAAATTGCACCGATTCTTCTAATTTGGGCTTCCTCTTTACTATATTTCATTAATATATACTTTCTCCCAAAAATTGTATACGTACCCTATCAAATCTCAAAAAAAAATATATATATATATATATATATATAGTGGGCTATTGTGCTTTGCAAAGTAAAACACCCTCTTTACTTCGGGCCATATTTTCAATTTTGAAAATCCAAACAACCGATCTGAACCGTTCAACATGTTCTAAATATTGAAATGTGCTTGGAGACTAAATTTTACATTTTTTGGAATTTTTTTACTATTTATTAAGCCACTTTGAAAATCGCTGATCCGGTGGTCCAGAAATTTTTACTGTTTTTTACTGTTCACAGTGGATCAGCGATTTTCAAAGTGGCTTAATAAATAGTAAAAAAATTCCAAAAAATATAAAATTTAGTCTGCAAGCACATTTCAATATTTAGAACATGTTGAACGTTTCGGATCGGTTGTTTAAATTTTCAAAAATACAAATATGATCCGAAGTAAACCCCCCGTTTACTTTGCAAAGCACAATAGCCCACCATCTCTCTCTCTCTCTCTCTCTCTATATATATATATATATAGAGATGGGCTATTGTGCTTTGCAAAGTAAAACCCCCGTTTACTTCGGCGCCATATTTTGCATTTTGAAAATTCAAACAACCCATCCGAACCGTTCAACATGTTCTAAATATTGAAATGTGCTTGGACACTAAATTTTACATTTTTTGGAATTTTTTTACTATTTATTAAGCCACATTTAAAGTTTCTGATCTGGTGGTCCAGAAAATTTTACTGTTTTTTACTGTTCACCGTTGGATCAGAAACTTTCAAAGTGGCTTAATAAATAGTAAAAAAATTCCAAAAAATGTAAAATTTAGTGTCCAAGCACATTTCAATATTTAGAACATGTTGAACGGTTCGGATGGGTTGTTTGAATTTTCAAAATGCAAAATATGGCGCCGAAGTAAACGGGGGTTTTACTTTGCAAAGCACAATAGCCCATCTCTCTCTATATATATATATATATATATATATATATATATTTGTTTTACAAACATGGCTACCCTTTAAAGAGAAGTTCATTACTGCTGCATGAACTGACAAGTATTTGTATTTTGGCAATCGAGCTCCGTCGAGAGCTGAAACGGCACAAGCAAAATTAAAGAATTAAGGAAATAAATCACATAATAATATAAAGGGTATCATTTACACCTTAGCCTTATATTTTGAGATTTGTGTATTTCATTAAATCCCAAAAATTGCTTACTCCACCTTAGTCCTTATATTTTACATCTTGTTTGGTAGTTTATGTCATGGATTAAATTAATCCATATGAAGGAGTAAGATATTGGAAAATGAACCCAAGTCTATGATAGTGGGTCCTGCAGGTGGAGTAAGTTAATCCACCTGGAGAGATGGAGTAATTACTCCGTATTAGCTCACCTCTTACTTCTATTTTACTCCTCGTTTGGCTCCTTAAGCGTGGAGAGAGCAAGGAGTTTACTCCACCTCTTACTCCACAATCAAGCATGACCTAAGAGAGAATCAATCTTTAAAGAAATTTTTAATAAAAAAAATAGTAGTTTTAATATCACTACCCCAAATTTCAATTCCCAAAGGCTGTCTCCCGACTTCTGCTGCTATAATTAATTGTACTGTTATTCTTTTCTTAATTCAATTTATTGTTCTATAGATAGTAGACATTAACTAGATGTTATCTAAATAAGAGACAAGTTATTAAAAAAAATTGGGATTCAAACGGGTCTAATTCGATTTTATTTTAAATTTAGATATTAGTTAATTTTTTTTTAATTTCAGGTTGTGCAACATTAATTCTTGATTTTATTTTAGAATTACGTATGTTAATTTAGACAAAATGTTTTTTTTATTGGTATATTTTGATTAAAGATATGGTTATGTTGGTGATGAATTTTAGTTAAATAGATATATATTTTGTAACTACATAACAAGTTAATTATATATATATATATTTTTTGAATTAGAAATCCAAATTATATCCATATCTGTTACGTATTCAATAATATCTAATTTGTATCCGTATCCGATTAATATCCGATCTGTATCCGTATCCAAAAAAAATACAGATACATATATGGTTTTACCACTATCCAATTCATATCTGATCCATTTGCAGCTCAAACAACCACAATATGAGCCAATTCCTATTGAAAAACAAATTGTAACAGATGGTCTGCACTATAGATCAATATCTCTATTTTAAAGTTCAAACAGTTGATTTGAACCGCTCGAAGTAGGGGTGTTCATCGGTTCGGTTCGGTTGAAACCGAACCGAACTAGGCAAACCAAAGTTATAATTCGGTTTCTAAAATAGAACTGAACCGAACCGATTTAGCATTGCAACCGAACCGAACCGAACCAAAGTTTTATTTCTAAAGAAATAGGTTTTGGACTTTTTTTCATTTGAGGAATCATTGACTAATTTTAGAAGTTAATTAAACGTTTTCTATTTTCTAAGTTTTTTTATTTCAGAATTATAATAAATAATTTCATTTTATGGAGATTGTATTTTAACATGTTAATATATTATTTTTTATAATTAAAGTAACTTGTATTCTACATTGTAATTATATGGGTAAAAACCAAAAGGAATATTGCATTCTTTATTTATAATTTTCATGAATATACAAAATAATAAAATTCTTGCATTCAACAAAGCGATCTCCCTCTAATTATCTCTTGTCCTTACATGAAAATTATAATTAAGTTGGTATATTTCACCTCCCAAATAAAAACATGCGTACATGCATGATTGGCAAGCAAAATCCTCATTAAATAATATAAATAGAACATGCGTACATGCATGATTGTTCAACTAAACTTACATAAAAACATGCATGCGTATATACATGCATGATTGGCAAGGAAAATCCTCATGGAATAATAAAATAGAACAAACAACTTGAGAAAACAATATAAATAGAATTAAATTTCCGACAAATTCGGAAAATTGATTGATTGTGTATTATTAATTAATTGATGGCACTACATACCCTCCGAATCTCACCCTTACCTTCAGAGGGAATCTGGCCCATCTTTTGCATGGCTGTAATGAACTTCAACTGCCATGAAGCCTCATCCTTTGCGAACGCCGTCATAAGACGCTCTGCCTCGTCGTTGGTTCGCAACACCCAGTCGGAGAAAAACAACACCTTGTTAGCTTGCATGTTTATATACCACTGGACGTCCAATTTATCAGGCGTCACATTGTCCTGCGGTACAGTAACGAAGTCATTGGTACACTGTCGTTTTAGAGATTTTGCGTACTCCTCGTCTATTTCTTCCTTTTTAATGGGGTTGAAGCGATCTTTGAACGACGAGCAGTGAGACACACCGACAGAATGGGCGTTGGAGAGGACGGTGAGATCCTCCACTGACAAGTTATTCTTTCCAAACATGTCTTTAAGCTTGGTAAAGCTGGAATTTGGTGCAGGGAGGTTAGCCATAGCCTCTTCTGCTTTGGAAACTTTACCGTCAAGCCTTCCGGCAGGGACACTGTAACCGGAGAAATTATCACCAACTGCACAGGGACGGAACTAGAATTTAGATAAGAAGTCTGAAATGTAAAATGCATATATAATATGTGAAAATAAAAAAAATAATGTGTTGTCACTGCAACTAATTTGAATCCAAGTCTCGACAACTAAATAAAATTGTAACCACTAGACTAAAATCACACATTTAACATTTCATGAGGGAGGCTGAATTATATAAAATTTTAAGAGAAATAAAAATTCAATTAAATTTCAATATACATAATTAAAAAATTTAAAATTATGGAGGTGACTAAACACTGCTTAGACTATACCAAGGATTTTTATGCAATCACGAGCTGCAAAGGCAAGGACATCAGCACATGAGATGAGAGGAGAAGATTGTTTGCATTTTTTCTCCACAGCATCTTTGGCAGCTTCAATTACTTGAAAGCCGCGAAGACTCAAGTTGTTCTCGGCGTACTTCTCCGGGTTCGGATTGCTGGATGCGTTTTTCTCGAGGAGGACAGAGCCATCACAGCCCTAGAAAAAACAACACATTAATTATATCTCATTCTATATATATAGGAAGGAGGACAGAGCCATCACAGCCTCTATCATGCCTTGTTTTTAAAATATTAATAATTCAAAATTGTAATCATAAATGTCAAAATAAAACCATTAGATGTGATATATGTTATTTTCTTTATGTGCACATAAAAAAATATCACATTTTTATTTTGTTTTTATGTAAATCAATAAGTTAAAAAATCAACGTCTAAAAATTGTCCACATTAGTACATTTTTACAAGCTGTTGATGACAACCAAAACAAAGTTGAAATGTCATAATTTTTTACACGTGCATAGATAAAATAATATATATCATATCCAACTGTTTTATTTTGACTTTTTAAATTTTAAGTTATTGAAGTTTTTAAAAATAAAGGCATGATAAAAACATTTGAACCCTCCTCATATATCTATATATATATATATATATATACACAAAAGTGTTGCACTAGCTATATATATCTGAATTAAGTTTCAGTTTTGATCGCACATATATAATAACTTTTAACTTGGAGTTAATGCAAAAACAATAAGAATGAATGAAAGTAGAAGAAACATTACCCTAACGAAGCAATCATGGAAGTGTAACCTTAGAATACCAGCACACAGCCCTTTGTTGTTTTTTACTGCTTCGCCAACTGCATTTCTTATGGTGGCTTCAGCCTTGGGGCATTTTTCGTCGTAATATCCAACGGTGAGGCCACCACCATAAGCAGAAGAGAATGAAAGAAGAATAGCAAAGATGAGGCAAGAGTACATAGTCATCTTGCTTGATCTTTCTTAATTTGTATATATCTGTATTAATTTCTGAATTGCTAAACAGGTGTTGTTTACATCTATTTATAGTTGCAGAATGAGACATGATAAGAACTCTTTGAAGCAGGAGAACATGGTGCGCATGCAAATTCATCAAATGTTGACTTGGCATTCAGTTGCACCAAACATATATATTAAACTATATATATATAGAGATTATATATATGCTAGGAGGATCGCATGGGATCAACAAAAATAATAGTTGAATATAGACCAACATACATATTAACAGCTGACATAAAAAATTATTGGATAATTATATAGCTATCTAATAAAATTCTCGATTGTGTAGTTGTCATTGGTAATATATAATATATTGAACCATATCTTAGCTATAATATATTTACCAGATATTGTTGTATTAACAATTATGATTTTGCATATATATATAATTATAACAAATGTTTAACTTATCATAACAACTGTAACATGCATCGATCCTCAATTATATTTATGTAATCCTCCATTATAACTTAAAGGTGGAAGTTGACTGTCCAAATTACTTCAATGTATGTACAGGCTCAATAAGAGGACTTGACGAGCTTAATTCTAAAATCTTTTCGAGTTGACTTCGAATGACGAAGAAAAAACGTTGAAAGCGATCTACAATTTACAAGTGATGTGCGTACATGTAAAATTTTGAAATTTTTTTAATTCATTTAGTACAAATTAAATCAAGAGTAAAAAAAATAAAAATTTATAAGTTATTTTAATACATTTATTTTTCATCATTTGTTGACCACATTTGAATTCCTTACATGTAGCAAAGAATTTCAAATACTGCACTCAAATATTGAAACTTCCTTTAATTTCCCTACAATAGTGAAAATCACAATGTATCACTCATACATGTATCTGCTTGATTTAAAATAGTGAAAATTGCAGTCAAATGTTTCCGAAAATATTGAAATGGACTCCAATTATATTAATTTTCTGTAGAAATTAAGAATACTTTGATAGTATATATACAATTATAAATTTGAAAACTGACACTGAAATTTGAGTGATATACATCTCTTTTCCCTGATTTGAATTTACAGTTAAAAAGTTTCTTCTGGCTCTAACAAGAATTATAGCTAGGCAAACATTTTTAAGATTGTCTGCCTCATGTGTTGGTACAGTGCTGTGTATAATTTGGTTTAATTATTGTATTTTCAACTATTTTAAATTTGTATCTTTTTCCGTTCCATGTACCGGTACCATGTACGCCAACATATAAAAAAAATAACAACTATAATGCACCTAGTTCTTACAAAATGCATAATGTTCCAATTTAATATAGTATGATAATTAAACATCTCGCATTATGGATTGTTATTTTTCTTACCGCTGGCCTTCCATTACATATATTTTTGTTTAAATATGCATTCTTCATCAAACTTCTAAATTTTCAATATCTTCATGATGAAAACTGATTTATTTAGGGGTGCAAAACGGATCGGATACGGATCGGATAGGGTCCGGATCCCTAAAGTAATTCAACTTTTTAGTTTAGATCTCGACCGTCCAATTTGAATCTAACTCAATCCGGTTTGAGGTGGAGCACACAAGGTCTTTTTAATCTAACGGTCCGATTCAAATCTGACGGTTCAAATCTAAGCTAAAAAAATAGATTACTTTAGGAGATCCGAACTCGATCGGATAGTGGTGCATATAAAATGTGCACTCTCTAGGTTGCAAATTGATCAGATATTACCCATTTGTATTTGGATCCGAATAAAAAAATTAAATCCAATATCCAATACTGGAATATCCGGACGGATACAGATACAAATGTAAATTTTAATTATCCATATCCTAATAATAAATACTAAATAAATATTAGCTAAATATTATGATTTTGATAACTTTTAATATATATATTTTTAATAAATAATAGTATTAAGAACCAATATTCGATCCATATCTTTTTAATATCTGATATGTATCTGTCTAATATCTGAACCGTATCTGTATCCGAAAAATAAAAATAGATATGAATATGATTTTACCACTATCCGATCTGTTTGCAGCCCATGAAAACATTATAACATCTTACATCCCCATCAAAATTTGTACATTTTTTCCAATACCATTTTTCTTTCTCTGATCCATAATTAATCTGTTACCAAATAAATTTGCAATTTCGGTTCTTGGGCCCAATCCAAATAAAAGCCCATAACCCTTATTGGGCTTTTAAACTTTCAATTCTCATTGATTGAAGCTGGTTCCTTTAGCCCATATCTCATCTAAGGTATCATAATACTTATGTTTAGATCTGTACCGTCAGATCTGAATCCGCACGAATATTAAAAGATCTCTTGCATTCCACCTCGGACAGGATTGACTCAGATTCTGATCGGACGGTCCAGATCTACATAGAAATATTATATTACCTCAGAGTATAAAGATTAATGGGCTGATGGGCCTCAGCCCGTAAATTTCCCCCAACTAGGATTTAGCGTTATAAACCCTAACAAACAAACCTTCTCTCTCTCCCTTCTATAAATTTCTCTGGCCGCCTCTCTTCCATCATTCTTCTCACTTCGTTATATCTTCTTCTTTGTTTCGATTGAGTTTCTTTTCTAATGAACAGTTTTCACGGGCAATGATGTTTTAAAACTACCTATTTTCTGATTGGGATTTTTCAATTCCAATCTGATTGTAAATACCAATGGATCCTTCTGAGCCAAATCTACTACTTTCTTTTCTTTACAATTTCGATTCGATTTTCGTTGACAGGATGATGATTTTTGTCGGAAATTAAAACGTGTCGATTGAAAAAATCAGACTACAATTATCTGATCAACGAATTTTATAACTTTTATTCATAGATTTGAATCTTTGTTCTTCGAATTTTGAATTTTGTGCACAAAAAGCCGATGCTCTGGATTGAGATTTGAATGAATTGAATAGGAAGGAAGCATGGTACTGTGCACATAGAGAGAAGAAAAAAAAGGATCTCTATGTCTGCTCGCTTTGATGCCTTCGGGCTTTGATTTTGCGGGCCTGGATTCGATCCACATCTCCCGATTTTGTCCCCACTAATTGCTCCCAAGGATAAATTACCTGTCTCAATTAGTACTTTTTTTAATTCAAAGACGATTTCCATTTGGATTAGAATCAGATCTGGAATTGTTTTCGTCAAATTTTTATTACAATTTTGTAAACATGCGGAGCCTTAAATCTATTAAGCCATTGTCGATATATCCTTGATTTAATTGAGATAAGTACCAAAGAAGATAAAAGATAGTTTTACGGAGATAATTTGCTGCAAAGATGCTGAAACCTTTGTTAGTAGGCCATTAGTGGGCCATCATCTGATGCACAAACTTGAATTCATTCAATTGTTAGTGGGCCGTTAGTGGGCCATCATCTGTCTTGTACTATTGTGGTATAGTTTCCCTATCTTATAATCCACTTCTTAGGAGGAAATTCCAACTATTCACCGCGCGTAATTTAGATTCAAACCAAATTAATTTTGTGACAATAACCCGAAGCACTTTTCTTTTGAAATTTCTGTTTTAAATTTTGTACTATTAACGTATTAAATAATAGAAACAAACACAAACAATAAAGACATTTGAATCCTTTTCATTATATATTTATTCAGCTTTCAGGTAAGATTTTATTAATTTCGTATCTTTCAAATGAATTACAAATTTCACAATGTCTTAATCAGACTAATCTTTTTCTATTTAAGACGATCTTAAATTCACAATCTCTGATCCATGATGATCTGAATTTTTGGACGATAAGAGGTCCGCTTTGAGATTCGTGCCAGATTAAAAAGCCCGCGTCAGTCACTGATTCAAGGGGCCACAATTGTCAGAATTAATGAGGGTCCACTGGAGGGAAATGAAGAAGAAAGAACAAAAAGATAAGCTGACAGGTGGGTCCATGATCACTGGCAAGCAAGAGTCAGTTGAAGAAAATACCGACTATAAAGTCCAGAAAATATCCTCACAGGTGCCACTTCTCTCCAGTGCGTACAATAACAAAACAGGACAAGACTGGAGAAGAAAGAAGTGGAGAGAAGAGAATAAGGAGACATTGGAGCTATAAGCCGATAATCCTGTTTTGTTAGTTAGTAATTATTAATTGCATGTAATTAGTGCATAATTTTGAAATTAATCAAGGCTATAAAAGGCTCATCTCATGTATGATCCAGATGTTGTTTGCTGAAATCAATTCATTTGTTCTTTTATCAATTTTTTCTATAGTTCTTTGAGAGACCATTTTGAAAATTCATTTTGTGTCATGATATTGTAACTAAAATTTTATTCTTGTTCTTTTTTGTGGTATGAACATAAAATCATAGAAAAAAAGATAATAATGAATAAAACTAATAAGAACTTAATTTAGAAGTTCAATCAATTATGCAACCTTTGTATTAATTGATTAATTTTTGTATATTACTCAAAAATATATTTAACTTTTAATTTTTCCGCTCATGTGGATTGTTAAAACTTAATTACAATTTACTTAGATAAACTGGAGATAAATTATAATTGAAAAAATAAAAATAAATTTTCTTGAGACTAAACCAATTTACATAACAAAAATAATATGAGGAGGCACATAGTTATTTATACCAATTCTCATATGAAATCTTTTGTTTCATTCAAATAATCTTAAATAGTGAGCTTCAGATTTACTTAACACAATTAAGCTTCTTCAGGATTAAAATTTAATCGTCCTCCATTTTTTAGTTCAAATCTATGAATTCAGGAACGATTCTATATATTTGGTTTAATCTACTAGCATTATAACGATTCTATATATTTGCTTAATTATAACGGTTCAAAGAGCAAAACCATTATAACATGCATGTCAAATCTCTTGTGTTGTGTTCCTACGGGCTTTAATCCCCCAAAAAAGAGAGAGAGAGAGAGAAGATTTGACTTACTCATTGTTATTTGTGTTGATGCAAGTATCCCATAGTTTGAAATTCTGCTATAATGATATCCTTTACCGATATTTTTTTAATTTATTTTCGATTGATAAAATTTCGGTAAATATATACGTTTGGTGTGATTGATCGATGCTTGTGCACAAGCTAGCTCAGCTGTCCTTTAGCTGAAAGTTGACTAATTGGCTTAATTTAATTTTATTTTTTAGGAAATAATAGGATTGAGTCTAACCAGGATTACAAGCCTAAATATGACTCAAAAGTGCCGAATTTACTGGAAAATAAAAAATTACTATTAAAAATAAAAAAAATACTATGAAAAAAAGAGGTATATATGATGGGGGGCTTAATTCTAATTTGATATCCACTTAATGTAAATAATTAAACAAGATCAAGAAACCAGATAATTAGACTGGCATGCCATGCTGTAAATTGAATTTTTTTATTCTACCATCTTAATATTTCGAAATTTCAAATTTATCATCGATTTCTGAAAAATTCTAATGTTACTAGCTAAGCACGTAGATATTATTTGCGTGCCACCCCCGATAATATATACATGTCTGATATCATTGAAATTTTTCAGAAATCAAATGATAACTCTGTATTTCAAAATATTAAGATGGTAACTAAGAAAATTTCGGTAAATATAGTAGTTCTATTCTTCGCTAAACAATTCATTCATCTTAATCAATTGCAAGTATGTTAGTCATATAATCAGGGGCGGATCTTAGTTCAACCCGGGGGCTGCTAAGCCACCCCAAGATTTTTAAATTTGTTTACCAGGAATGTGAAATTCAACTGACTTCTGTTTTTTTTATAAATGTATTAGTTCCCCTTATCAATAATATAATGAATTTAAAGGGCATATAAGTAAAATTTAGAAATTTGAATAGCAGGCCGCTTCATTTCCAATTCGGTCCTTTGATTTCCGAATCCAGCGCTATTAAAAAAGGAAAGGCATACCTTTCCAACGTAGGTCAAACATAGAAGAAAAGAAAATGAAAAAAGTGTCCAACAAAATTGAAAAAGAGCAATCTCCATAACTCCATCTCCAACGGACAAGTAGTGCAAAAAATACAACAACAAAAATAACATTTCCGCCATTCGAAGCAAACAGGAAAAAATTGTGCCCAAAAAAGAGAAAGAAAATCCACATTCAAAATTTACATCTCCAATGCGGCATTGCAAAATTTACATCCTCAACTTTTGAAATCAGTTCGTTTTTTAATATTGAGATTTACATTTATTTGTAAATTTATGAAATATTATTATTTATTATAACTTTTTAGATAAAAGTTGATTTTACTTTCATGCTAAATTCAAAAGGGTTAATTTTACTTTCATACTAAATTGTTAATATGTTATTCTTCTCTATTTAGGGTGTTTATTAGATCATTAAATTTTTAGTTTGATTTTGATAGGCATAACATGTTATTGGTGTTAGTTATCTATTATGTCTTTTTATGAAATCAAATAGTAAAGGTCTTATTATCTTGGATAATATTATATTATAAAATTTATTTTTTTAAATAATATTTAGCCCCTATACTCAAATTCTAGTTCGCCACTGATCATATTTGACGGGACATTTAATCGACTCTATGTTAAATAAAATATATATATATATATATATGTGGATGGTAGTATGTCCCATCACTGGTGTCACATGCACAAATTTTGGTAAATTAATGCCATGTGCAACTAATAATTTAGAAATAGTGTGATCAGCATGGGAAGGCATCTTTCTAGTAAAGTAGTTTAGTTGCTTGTCCATATATGCATGGAAGTGATTCTTCACGTGTTAGTCCAGGATATATATATACTACACGGAACTAATTTGGGTCGATGCTCATCGGATTCAAAGTGAGTTCAATAGGTTCGATGACCGTCCGATCTGCTTTAAAATTTGCGCCCGCAACTTTTACGTCTGCTTTAAAATTCGTGTACACAAATCTTAAAGTGAATCAGACGGTTTCTAAATCCATCGTACTCAAATTTGAGTTCGATGGACATCGGACCCAACTGTTCTCCTTTTCAAACCTAATGGAAACATTTTAATTTTTTTGTCTTTATTCTCAATAGAACTATTCACTAAATAGGATCATCTTGAATTTTAACAACAATTGGAGGTCCATTCCATGCATCATACAAAAAGCTATTTTCTCTCAAGACCCGATATGCAAACAATATATAATTCTCTTCAATCATACAAGTTTTATTCGTAGAAACCGTGTATATATTTTGAACCTGACTTTCGAACTATGGGAGTTATATAAATTATATAATTTTTTTTTGCAGAGAATGAAAATCAATTTTAACAGTACTATGACATTTTACTCTAAATTATATAAAAAATCATACATAATTAATTACCAAATTAAAAAAATAATAGATGTCAATTGAACCACATTCCACCTTCTCTATGTATATAATCGTTGCTAATGTACACAGTTACCATGACCGTGTGTAAATCTCCTATTTTGGCACCTTTTTTTTCAGATCTGACATGGTTCTCTTGTAGTAACCTTCTACATATGTAGAAGGTATTTAGACATGGTTGTGCAACAATGTACAATTTATCGACAAATTCATAGACGATACACGTGGACACGGTTGCTGGATCGTATGTCATTAGCACTTTTAATCGTGTATAATCGCCTATTATGTAGTAGTGTGAAATCATATCTGCAAATAAGATAAAAAAAATATTTATATATCAACAAGTCATTGGCAACAAAATAAGATTCAACAAAATCGAAATCCCACGAGTCAAGTCCGAGGTGAATAATTTGAATTGAGATCTAAACTCCTTATTTCATCCTTATTTCATAGTTTAAGCTTAAATCGAACGATGAGCTAACAGAATACACTACTAGAATATCCGCATTTTCCATGGGGAGGAAAATGGCTTTTTCCATGGGCTTCCGCATGGAAAAAGCCCAAAAATAGCTTTTTCCATGCGCTGCCCATGGAAAAAGGGCCGTCGCAAATACCCTCGTTGGAAATAGTCAGTATTTCCAACGGGGCCCTTGGAAATACCTGATTCCGACGTTTTCCATGAGGTGGCTCATGGAAAAAGGGCGCATGGAAAAACTTTCGAACTTGGCCACCGTCTGGATTATTTCCAAGGGGAGCATCGGTGGGGCCCACCTTAGTTTTTCCAAGGGGATCAAACGAGGGACCCACCGAGTATTTCCAAGGGAGGGAGCGTGGGTCCCACCTGTCTATTTCCAAGGAAGACGCCCGAGTATTTCCATGGCAATCTACGTGGGACCCACTTGAGTATTTCCATGGGCAATTTACGTGGGACCCACTCCAGCATTTCCATGGCCATTGAAAGTGGGCCCACCTGGTCAGATCTGGGCGCTATTATTTCCTTGGATATACCCACGGAAATACTGACCTCCTTTTTTTGATACCAGAATGCCCACATATGAACAATCCTCCCTGTACCGACCCAGTACCGACCCGTTTACATTCCCCAATTCCTATTCAGCCAAATTAACAAACACATTGAAATATAGAGAAAAAAATATGTAATTAACATTAATCAACATAGTATAATCATCATACGTTGTACCAAAATGCCAAAAAGCATTACAAAAATCAGTACTAAATTGCAAGAACTTGTACAACACATTGTCCCAAAATATACCCACCACCCATTAACGCAAATTTACAAAAAAAAAATTACCCCAAGGATGTTCATATGTTAGAACTTCTAGATCCTCTATTATGCCTAATGAAGATTTTGTCCAGACTAGAAAAGCGGTTGATGTTAAGAAAATATGTTGTGCTCTATCAAGCAATTGTCCAGTAAACATCCATGTGGAATTATCGAGTCTGTCACCTACAATATTAAGAAAATAAATCATGAGAATTATATTATTATTATTAGCTTGGATATGCATTTTGCAAAAATGTGAAAAGTTACTAAAAATTGTACTCTACCTTGCTGCTGTTTATCATGGACGATGGTTAGTTTTGCTATCTAATAAATCTACTGATAAATACTATCTAATAAATCTACTGATAAAGTGTTTCTATCATTTCTGTCTTCACTGCATGGTATCCTACACTCCCACTAACCCTTGTTCTTCTCCTCAATTGCTGTTTTTTTTTTTCTTCCTTTGGTTTATCATTCCGTAATATGTGAACTTCCCTGCTAAGACTATCTACACATATTTTTGTTTGTTAGATTAAATGATAAGACACTTTAATAACCCTTAGTCTGGTTAGATTATTATTATAAATATATACACTTTAGTTTATAATTAGCTAATTGGTACAAATTCATTCTGTACCAGTTGCACCAATTAGTATCGATTCTAACAAGTACCATGCGGTCGTACCAGTACCAACTGATATGTACCAGTATCAAGTATGAAAAAAACCAAATGTTGCCAACTAAGAATCAAATTGAAATTTTAACAAATCAAATCATAAACTTATTGTAATACATAAATAATTGAAATTGTCCTTTATAGTGGAAGTCTAGTCTTTATTTATTTATTTTTAAGTTCCAACAAAACTGTAAATTTACTTCTGTTCAAACTTGCAAAGATGATTGATAAAAGAGAAGCAAGAAAGCATTCTAAACCTGGTAAGGCTACTTACTGGTACGTTTAGATCAGTACCAGTTGCTCTTTAAGAAGTCAAATGCTAAGGGTCTTATTGTAACAGTAACCTAAAAAAAAGAAAAAAAAGTGTTATAGCCTAAATAAAAGAAGTCATAATTGTTACGAGAACTCTAAAAATTATACAACGATAGAAATAAAATTTGGCAAAAAAGAACTTCACTGTAACAATACTAAGAGTCCAAATGCTGACAACTGTCAAATTTAGAAATAGGACCTTTTAATCTTTCACAATTGCACATGTATCATTTTTCATGCATAGTTGGATCAAAACAAGCCTATACAATTAGGGCACGATTTCATCTATTGAAACAAATTCAAACAAAAAAATAAAAGGAATACTTCAGCAGAAAAAAAAAAACTAAAAATAATTCAATCACTAAACAGAAAAAATTCTATAGAAGCTATAGAATTAGAAAAAAAATTGAGTAAAAATATAAATTGACACAATAAATAAACAGAAAAAAATGCAAGAATTACGCACAAAAACTCCAAAAATAAAGGAAAAAGAGGGAAAAAAACGGCTCCCCATCAAACTGAATGTCAATATAGAAAATTTCTGTGTGAACTTCTCTAATGGCTGTAATTTTCATAAGAATTCAATAAATGATTGGTGCAAATGCTCACAAGTCATGCAATCACCATAAAAAGATAAAACACAACAAATTTACCGTAAAAAGCAGTTTAAAGGTTGAAAATTTCAAAAGGGGGGCTGCATATGATAGAACAGTTCAACAGCATTTTTGTGCTTTTACCATGTGCAAATCCTCCATGACATATATACTTGCCACTCGGCTTGAGATCAGCAAGGAACGGGACCTTATCACTGATCTTCTGAAAATCATCTAGTGTCAATTTCAAGCCCACAGATCTGAATAAACAAAGGCAATTGTTAAATGCAACCTAGGAAAGAATAATTAGATACAGTCCTACGAAACAAAAAATATGAGCTACATCCATTCAGGGCAAATGAGTAATATGACTGATCTTCTCCAGTACCTTATCTATCCCTAATATCACCCTTGTTTGAGAAGCAAATGAATGACAGGTAGGTTGAGCATCTTTCAAGAACATGAGGAATGAAGAGTATCTGTAAAAACATCTGTTTGGATATGCATGATTATTTTTGGCAGGGCTATGCTAATCTGAGCATTAGAATGGTCAGCATAAATTTGGGCTATCAGCACTTGATGTGTGCTCAAGTTGCGGTCACATGTTCTCCAATTTTCTTGGCAACTAAGTCTGTACCAATCATTTATCAGAGCCAGTGTGTTTTATTTTGCGGACATACCTGCCATCTAATTTTGAGTTCCATATCAGTACACGATTTAAACAGACTACACAATTCATTAATCAATTTCTGAAAATTCATTAATCGATTTCAGATTTTTCGTAATATTCTCGATTCAACAATTCAACAATTCATAGCATAAAAATTAAGGATGAACAAGAAGTGGGGGCTCAGCCCACATACCATTAATAACCACATAACAAGGAAATCAAACACAAAGGGCTAAATCCTAAATTTCTTCAACAATTCATAACCTAAATTTCAAGGTCATCAAGCAATTCGAGCCCCAATCAAGCAAAATCAGCAAGCAATTCACAAAGGCGCAGATTTAACTCAACACGAGTTCAGATTTCAAGCCTTCCAAGGCACCACAGAGAAGAAAAAAGAAATGAGCAAGGAGGCCTTACAAGGGTCTGTGCTAAATGACGGGGCGCGTCTATGCGGGGCTGAAGCTGACGGGCGCGCATCTGTGCTGGGGTCGGGGTATGAGGCGAAAGAGCGAGAGATCGAGAGAGAGATGGTGCATCTGTGCTGGCGCCGATCTGAGGCGAGAGAGCGAGAGAGAGATGGTGTCCCGGTGCGATCTGGGAGAAGGTGCGGATTGAATGAGATGAGGGAGATCTGAGCGGGTTTGGGAGGATTAGATCTAAGAGGAGAAGAAAGGAAGCGAGACGAGGCTGAGCGGGGATTTGGGAGTGAGAGGGAACCGAAATTTTCTTAAAAGTGAGAGAACTTTTTTGAGAGGGAATTGAAGGAGGGAAGTGAAAAATTTAGGGTTTTGGCGCTTAGGTTTGGTTTTTTAGGAGAGTTCATGGAGGAGAGGAGGGAAATAAATCTGCTGTGATTCTGAAGAATCACAGGGACTCTGCAATTCCCAATCCACCCATTAATATATTTTGAGATTCGTGTATATAAACTATTTGTTTCTGAGATTCGTGCTTGAAGAGAAATGAATAGATAGATTGAGAATTTCAGAGTCCCTGTGATTCTTCGGAATCACAGCAGATTTATTTCCAGGAGAGGAGAAGTGGAGGAATCTCGTTAAGTCCAGAGAGTAAAAATAAAAGGAGTTTGTATTGCATATATTGGGAGAATTCATAAACTCTGTGGTAACATAATTTTTGTGTTTAGATCGGGGCTGTTTGATCATCATTACATATGAATATTAAAGAATCTTGTGCATCACTTAATGTCAGATCTAAACAGAAAAATTATGTTACCTCAGAGAATAGGGACTCCCTACCCACAACATCTAAAATGAAGACATAAGGACCATTCGTTAACTATCAGACCACTCAGAACTTGATATTTACTAATTAGATAATGCATGTACAACAAATAATATAAAAAAATTCCAAAAAAATAAAAATTAAATTATTCACAGTTTCTATGGTGAAATCATACATATAATTGTCCATTTTATAGACTTTCATCATTATTTGTCCCTTCAAATTTAACAAATATCTGCGAACCGTTCATTTTTACATGAACGATCGACGGTCGATCTGTAATGAAATGATTTCAATTTTTTTTGGAAGTGATCTAAGAAATATATTGAATGTAACCAACACATAAGTTATGAAGTTTAATTATATTTGAGCTTCGATCCAATATGAAGTATTTATAGCCCTTCGATGTTTCAATATTCTGTCGACTCGATGGATAGGTAAATAAAATTATTTTTTTATCAAAATTTGCTGCAAGAATATATATGCAGTGCTCTTTCATATCAACTGTTCCGATCGCCCGACGGACGACGTGTGTACGTGCGCCTTCATTAACTCACAAAGCAAGAGTTTATGTTTCATAAGACATAAACTCTTGCTTTGTGAGTTAATGAAGGCGCACGTACACACGTCGTCCGTCGGGCGATCGGAACCGTTGAAATGAAAGAGCACTGCATATATATTCTTGCAGCAAATTTTGATGAAATTTTATTTTTATTTACCTATCCATCGAGTCGACGGAATATCGAAACATCGAAGGGCTATAAATAATTCATGTTGGATCGAAGCTCGGACATAATAAAACTTCATAATTTTTAGTTTGATTACGTTCAATATTTTCCCTTGATCATTTCAAAATAAATTTGGAATCATTTCATTGCAGATCGACCGTCGATCGCTCACGTAAAAATGAACGGTTCGCAAATATTTACTAAATTTGAAAGGACAAATAATCATGAAAATCTATAAAATTTACAATTATAAGTATAATTTGGTCATAAAAAGTGTAACAAATTTAAAAATATATTTCTTGAAATTTTCATATTATTTTCAGTAAATGCATTAACTAATTTGTAAATATGTAAATCTGAACCGTTCGATTGAAAATGTGCGGTCCTGATGTCTTCATTTAAGAGGTTGTGGGTAGGGAGTCTCTATTCTCTGAGGTAGCATAATATTTTTGTTTAGATCCGAACCTAGGCGATGCACAGGATCCTTTAATATTCGTGCGTAATTATAATCAGACGGCTCCGATCTAAACACAAATATTATATTACCTCAGAGTATATGAATTGGTGGGTAGGTCTCCAGCGCAATACAAAGCCCCTTCTCCTCTCAGCCTCTCTGGACTTTGAGCATTTTTTTTCCATCTGAACCGAGCATAAGCCATAAGCGGCGCCAAAACCCTAAATTTTCGGTTCCCTCCTTCAATTCCCTCTTCATTTTAGAAAATTTCGGTTCCCTCCTTCAATTCCCTCTTCATTTTAGAAAATTTCGGTTCCCTCACCAACTCTCCAGCAAAGAACCCAAAATCCTAACTCGCAAATCACCCCGCTCAGCCTCGTCTCTCTTCCTTTCTTCTCCTCTTAGATCCGATCCTCCCAAACCCGCTCAGATCTCCCTCAACTCATTCGTTTCTCTCTCTCCTCGACTCCTCCCCCCTTTTTCCCGCCACTTCATATTCTGATCGGCCGCTGCGATTGAAGAAACCACTGCTCCCAAGGTTGATTTTTGGCCGGATCAAACTAACAATCAAGTCTGACAGTGCTCCAGTAGAGTGTCCGGGCCTCAAAATTGCAAGAAGTATATGTTTTTCTGGAAACCTATCTTTTATTTTATTTTTTTATGCTTCCTGTAGCTTAATCGAGTTGAATTGCATCATGAGTCAAATTTTGAGTTTGAATTTGGACTGCCTGCTCTCTGTTATCTGCCCCGTATATTCCAAATTGGCCCCAATTCCTCAGCTGGCCTGGTTTCTCATATTCTTTTAGAATTGCTATGACATGTTAGAAATCAGTAAGCATTTGCATTTATAATAGATTTATTATTTTATTTTAACAGATTAAATAAAAGGCTAAAACCCAAGGGGGATTTTCGCCTTCCCTGTCTCTGGTGTGCTTGAGGCGGTCACGAGTCACGACTCCCGATTGATGTGCTCGCCTGCTCGGCGAGTTACCGTCTATTTTTCTCTTGCTCGCGCCTTACAGGTGTTTGTAGAAATGCCCCATTAGATTCTAGAATTATTCGATTTGGCTTATCAAGTGTTTGATAAGGATTTAGTAAGCGTTAGAATGATTATGTATGTCCCTTGTTTGCTTATAACCTAACTAGTTAAAAACTTTATTTTAGGCAATTAATAATGCGGTACACTAGAAATCTTGTGGTTATGGGAGCACAGATTCATCGGGTGGATTGGAGCTCCCTTCCAGACCTTCCAGCACCACCAGCTACCTGCAGGAGGCGCATGGCTTGGTTAAAATCACATGAGAATATCAGACGAGTGTTGATGCGTCTCTGTAATCACCTCAGTAAAAGGTACGTCTTAGCAAGAAATTAAGTGAGATAAATAAGCTCTTAAATATTTTTCTTGATAATGCCATATGTTTGTAATTTAAGCTGCATGAATAAAGCCACGAGTATCACATCTGATGTGGATACATAAATTTCAAAATTCTAAGATTTGGTACGTTTATATGCATATATTTTTACGAAATGTACATAAAAAACAGTTCTTTAAAAATAAATCAATGGAAACTTTTTGTTTAAATATAAGAGTGCTCAAATTTTAAAAAACTGGATATGATATTTTGTATTTGTCATATTATGTTAGATGTAAAGGTCCTCCCAAGGCCTTGTGAATTACAGCATTGATATTTGAATTATAATATAATATATGAAATATTTGGTTCGCCAGCTGTTATGTCATATACATATGCACACATATCATGCATGAATTCATATCAGATACAGTCTGATACAGGTATTTAACTTTTCTGGTGTACCTGGGTAGCATACCTTGTAATGGTTAAGATCAAGATCTGTACGAGGGTAGACTTCCTTAATTTTATTTTTGGTTTCCTTTCTCTTATTGGTGCTTTATGGTTGTTAGAATCTAAAATAAACCCATCTGTGATGTGGATAGGAAGTCCCTATACTCTGAGGTAAAATAATATTTCTGTTTAGATCCGACGGTAGCTGATGCATAGATGTGCTGGGCTTATAAGAAAAGAAATTGAAGATTCAATTGGTGACCGAAAAAGCACAATTACAATCAGGTCTCACACACTGGTATGTTCCAATAGATGTGCATGAATGTGATTACTTGTTAGTTTTCCTTTTGGACTTTGATTTTTCTAAGAGTGCCCTTAGATAGTTAGATTTATCACAACAATGTGCAGTACCGTGTACCAACAATTATATGCATGTACCAGCAGCTCTAATGATACGATTGGTTCTTCTTGTAGTTTTAATAGAAACAAATAAGATATATATGCCATAATAGTCTCAAAAAGCACTAATCAAACAAGAACCAACAGATGTATTTATGGTACATGCCAAAAATCACGCGTCATTGCATTTCTTTATTTGTAAGGGACTCATCAAATGGTGTAAATCTAATGGCTCTAGCTGGAAAAGATTCCTCTCAGGTTACTTCTTTGCATTCTTTGCATTTCAAGCAATAGGTTTCTTCAATTGTGATTATCAATTTAATTATTAGGTCAGAATTTGGGATCTAACATCTATTAATTCTTTGCATTTCTCAGGATATTGTGGAAAGATTGGCTAATTAATTGTAGTTTTTGTTATTTGACTTGAAATGGAGCTTCAAAATCTCTTCTTTCATAAATTTCTCTCTATTGCCAAAATCAAAAGTAATTTATAGAATATTATTACGTTGGGGAACTAGAAGATACTTTTGATGGTATTTTGGCCTATATAATTAAAATGCTGGACACTGACATTCTTCTTTACATTTTCAAATAATTTAGTGAAGTTCTTTAAATTTGAATTATATGATCTTTAGTTAATGCTTGGTGCTTAGTCAATGCTTGGGGAAGGTTACCGTACCAGACAAATGCAGGGAAGATGCGAGCAACACTACAATGAGTGGTGGTCGCATGATTAATGAGAATAAGCTACTCTCTAAGAAGAAAAGACTTGCCCTTTCTTGAAAATCTAATTATTTTTTTAATTTCTTGTTGAATTTGGTCTTATGCTCAGATGATAAATCAGCTTTAATTAGAGATAATGGGAAATGTGCACAAATTAGGACAATTGGTTGTGGTTAATTTAGGTGTTCTATTGATGCTGGAATCAAATGGACTGTCATCTTCTATACAGGAAATTCATTAATTTCATGTTTGTCCTTGTTATTTATTTATTTAAACTGGAACAATGAATTTTCTGTTGGTTTTCATATGCATTGGAACTTAATCAAATTATTGTAGAGTCTAGCTGCACATTTGAGATAAAATAAATAAATATTGGTTTTTCAGAGATTTGATTGTGGGCTCACATATGGATAGATTATGCCATTGATATAAATTTGTTTGTTTCGATATTAATTTGTACTACCATTTTGCATCTTAAAAAAATCATTAAACTTGTTGTTGTTGTGAGTTATAATAAAATTCATCATTCAAAAGGAGCCTATGATGATTCCAATTAAGAGTTCTAATTCAATAGTTGTATGTGTGTACAATTATTTTTTGGGTGAATCAATTATTTGTATGCTTCATTTGTATACTTCATTTTAAATATCACAATTGAATATTTATATGCTGCTGTGATTTAATTTTGTTGAACATTCAAAGGGACATGTCAAATAAACAGAAACGTTGCTGTTTTCAGGAACTTAACTTTTCCAACGGTAGGCTCATGGAAATAACAAATCCAACTATAAAATAATATAAGCTGAATCCATACAACATTTCCAAGAGCATAGTGCTGCAGTATTTCCATGAACCTCTACTATAATATAATATAAACAAACTAACCACAACATTTCCAAGGGTCGCTCATGGAAATAATAGGTCTCACTACTTCCATTTTATTTCCAAGGGTAGCTCATGAGTTATTTCCATGGGCTATCAATAAAATATAGTATTCGGTCTGTTTGGCGGGTCATGGGTCATGCAAAAGTATTTCCAACGGCGGATATGTAACATTTCCAAAGGCAGACATCAGAGATTTCCATGCGCTACTATTTCCATGAGAAAGCCGTTGGAAATGGTTGAGTGTGTCAGAAAACTCGATTTCTTTTCCATGAGCCCTTCCTCCCCTTGGAAATAACATTGCTACGCATGGAAAAAGCGAAAATTCTAGTAGTGATACTCAAGTCCATATATGGTGCAGTAAATCGACGAGTCAATCTAAGAAAGTGTCCCTCCATCGTATCTAATAGCTAGCTAGTGTGTACCCTTTTACCTTGAAGGGAATGGAGACTCTTGTTATTACAAACTAAAAATAGAGAAATGATTAATTTACATTAAAATATAATTGTTGTTTTACCAATGTTTTAATTAATACAGTCCTCGGAAGAGGTGCATGCATTATTGCCATGTGATGCAACACATTAATCAAAACTGAGATCCAAGACCAACTCAAACACAACAACAATCACTCAATACTCAGATTCAAAATTTCTACTCTTCAAGCGAGCCAAAAAAACCAAATACTGAGACCAGTGGCAATGAGTACTAGAATTTGCTAATTCCATTAGATGCATGCTTTGTCAAAGAACCAAATATCCTTATCAAACCTAGAAAGCATCAAGACATCAACCGACAATTCGTCAATCTATCCACTCAATTTGGGTTCTAAACTCTAAACAGCAAAAAGATAATCCATCAAAGCCAAGAAAAAAGTTTAGCCATGAGTACAGACCATAAATATTCTTGCGTTAATGAGTTTGGGGCCGAGTACTTAATGTACTTTGTTATCATATTTATTTGTTCATCTCATATGATTCCCCGGAGGTTCCTAGCCACAAGCCCCTTCCAGTCTGCGGCTTATGCCCTGCTCCTCCCACTCATGTCCTACATGTTCTCGGCAGCGAAGAAATATAATAACCCAGAAGGAGAAGGAAGAGCTGAACTTATTCTCACCTGGATGGTGCTCGTCGAGACCAACCGTATAGTTACTGTTCCCATCAAATCTTGGGGACTATGGAAGTCGGCGGAGCAATTACTCCGATTAGCCTGGGTAAGTTTTATTGTCTGCACCAATAATACTATACAAGGGATCAGGGCTAGTCTCTTGGTCCTCTGTATTTATTTTTTTTTCTATGAGATCATGAAGGGAATAGTTTCCTACAAAGCCAAGAAATCTTATCTAATAGGAAACAACCCACAACTAATACACAATTATGTGAAGAAAAAAATGCTCGGAAATGATCTCCGGACCACACCAATGAACAGTTGCGATTACATTGTTATGGGCGAGCAAAATCACGAGATAGATGATTCTATTAACGGTTACTCCCTAGGCAAGATAAAAGATAACTCTGAAGGTATGCTCACCATTGGCAGAGTTTTCCAGCTCAACTTACCTAAAGCAGACACTTGCATCTCCCTTGCCCTGGCTAAAATGTTGAGGCGAAGGTTCACCAAGATCCCTGTAGATGAGGCCCGATGTATAAAGGCCCGTGATTTTGTACTAGAAGGGCTAATTGGGGATATTGGCGGCTATCGAGATACTCAAAGAAACAGTAATGATGGAGAAGGAAAGAGCATGGAGAGGGTATTTCGCATTATCAGAGAAGAGCTGACGATAGTTTCTGAATATTTGCACGTTAGGTGTCCAACATATTATTATTTTCCCTGGTATGCAGCACTCTTTATCTTCGGTATTCTGCTTGTGTTAGCTGATGGGATTTACCTTATACATATAACTGGGAAATGGAGTTCTGCATGGGTATCCCATAGGGGAGTAGAAGCATTCAATCAATGCTCTTTTCATTCTAGAAGGGCTGACGATTCTGAAGTGGTGAAAGTTATCTCTAGGTTTGATAAAATCATCACAATCGCTCTCATTACAATGGGCATCTTCATGGTATTTTTCGATTTAGATTATACAGAGGATGATTACTCCATCTTGTTCAATCTTCGATCTGTTGAAAAGTACCTTGAAAACCCTGCCAACCGGAAAAGATCTTACAGCTCAAAGGCACCATCTGAAAACGAGTTACCAAAAGCACAAGGAGAGAATGCTGACTCGGTATCTGAGAATCAGGTACCAAAAGCACAAGGACAGGATGCCGACTCGGTATCTGAGAATGAGTTACCAAAAGCACAAGGAGAGAATGCTGGCTCGGTATCTGAGAATGAGTTACCAAAAGAACAAGGAGAGAATGCCGACTCGGTATCTGAGAATGAGTTACCAAAAGCACAAGGAGAGAATGCTGACTCGGTATCTGAGAATGAGTTACCAAAAGAACAAGGAGAGAATGCCGACTCGGTATCTGAGAACGAGTTACCAAAAGCACAAGGAGAGAATGCCCTCAGGGCTACAGAGAGGATTATGAGATCTAGTGAGATTCTAGAAGTGTCAACTCCATACCATCCAAAGTGGCTCGCAATAAAATATTTCAGATTACGTTATGGTTTAATGGTTAGTACTGATGCAACAGAAGCTATACTGAGGTTTTTGAGACAAAGCGGTGGTCAACTCACTAATGGAGAAACTTCACTAAGAAAATATTGCATGGAACATTTGAATTGGGCATGCAAGCCTAATGGTAGTAAAATAGTAATACAGAGGCCATCCTTGTTTGGCACATTGCCACAACCCTCTTTCACCGCCAGGAACCCTCACCTCAACAAAATAGTGATCCCAATCAAGAAACTGCCCCCCAACAAAATAACAATCCCTTTACAAAGGAGGCGGCCTTATCGTTGTCCAGCTACTGCCATTATCTGGTGTCGTATTATCCAGAGCTATTACCAGATGGTGTTAAGTGGACAAAGAAAATGTATGGAAATGTGAAAAAAGATATATTGAGCATTCCATGGTCCTCTGACCGTTCCAAGGATGTACTGGAAGCCACATGGGATGAAAGTCCAGTGGTAAAAAATGGGGTCAAGCTGGCTAAGGAGCTCAGGAATTGCGCTAAAGAAGGAACACAAGTGTGGACCATGTTGGCTCACTTTTGGGCGGAGATGATGTTGTTTATCGCTCCATCCGACAACGTCGAGGGCCATGAAAAGATTCTACAACAAAAAGAGTTGATCACACAACTATGGGCATTACTTACCCATGCTGGTATTATTACTAGGCCCAAACCCACCGAGCATCAGGCTGATCAGAGCGAGAGCAATGAGATTACAGGAGCTGATAATGTTTGAGTTATGTTGGCTCTGCCATTTGTTATTTTTCTTTGGCATTTTGTTGGGTGCTTATTTATTTATGTGTGTTTGCTTTCAAGAAGTAGTTGATTGTGTTGTGTGCTTATTTATGTATTCTGGTTTTTATGAACAATTTGCTTATATATCTAATTAAGTTGTTTGTGTACTTGTATTGTTTTCAGCATATGAATAAGTTCACTATTAGAATCTGCTTTACTTTATAGGTTTACAAAGGGCTTATTCCGTCCTTATGCGGACATGAAATGCTATCTTTGTGGGTGTATAGTCGAAAAATACACCCTCGAAGTAATGAAATTGTGTAATCATAACTATTTATGTGGGGCCATCAGAGGAGTAATTAATGTATTTGTATGCGCAAAGTGTCATTAGTTCCGAGAGATTAATTAAGGACGAGCCTAATCGTTTTGGTCAGTCGACCAAGTTGCTATAAAATAGCTGTGAAAGGATTAGTTAATCTGAACTTATCTCTCACAACCACTTCATCAGAGAAATCCTGGCAGAAGTAGATAAGATGAGATTTCTGCAGTCTCTGGACCCACCAATCCTATTAATTTCAGTGATATTAATTGGATAATTAATTTTAGTATTCTATCTCATAAAATTACAATATCTTTACAGAAAGTATATATAAGAATACATGGCTAAACTAGCCGTTAGAAATACAGATGTATTTGGCTTAAGAGCCGTTGGAAATTTGCTAAAAATGCAAAGCATCGGTGGAAGGACAGGTGAAAACAGTAAAGGGGTAATAAACAAAAATATTCACATGAGCGGTTAAGTATTTCCATTGGTGTAGTCTCCAATGTGAAGGGCAGTTAAGGATCACCAACATTATGCATCTTCAACACTTATTTATAGACGAAAGTAAAGGAAAAAGATTAATTACAAGATTCAATCAAAATGGTTAACAAAAACTCTCTAATTCATCATGGCGTGACACATCAGCGCCTAATCAGATTCTCCTTTCTTATGTGGCCGTCATCATCCCTGTCCAGTATTGACACTGCGGGTCCCGTGATTCAGCGATTCCTTTAATATTCCTGCTAAAGAAAATTCGAATTAAAAAAATTGAGTTACATATGAATTCAGCGATTGGTGAATATTATCATTTTATCATAATACAGATGTGATTATGCTGGAATCTTTTTTTAACTTTCTCAGTAATTATGACGAAGATAATTTCTGTAAGTGATTAATACTCCACGAAAATAAAATAAAATTTATCCATATATATAATATAAATTCTGGTAGTATTTGTCTTTGTTTGAATTATGTCTGAGAAGGCAACACTAGCCCAACCCAACCCACATTAATTGAAAAGTTCTAGAATAGTCCATCATATTCATGAAATTAACTTAGCTAGATTGGTTAGGGAACTTCTAGAATTAATTCGTAGCAAGTATAAATAGGGTTCTTGATCCAAATTTTGAAGCATCCAAGCAAGAATATATATTCCTTTTAAGAGTACTTTTTAAGAGAAATATTTAAGGAGGGCCTTGTGGAGGCTCCTTTGTTAAGGAGTGTTCAGTTGGATTGAGATTTGATCGATTAAACTACTAATAAGAAAACTAATTAAACAAATTTAATCCATCTCAATTACTCAATTAGCTACATCGCGATCAAATATGTACAAAATAGTATCTAAAATTTGTGCTTAGCAATTATGCTTAACAACATCGTGGTTAACAATTATGCTTAACAAAACACTCAATCAAGAAATTTTGCATCATGAAAGATAGCTCATGAGTTCCACATTTAAGAGGATAACAAGCAATGAAAGATAGCTGGACTTGTTGCCACATATGAAACTTTTTTTAATGTTATTTATCATTTCAGCCCAAATACAATCAATGAATTAGTTGTGAATTAGTTAACACATATGAAACTTTTATAATCTTATTTATCATTATATTATATTTCACAGGGTTTTTATGATGCTGAGAAGAGAATGGCATGCATTGCAAAAAGCTCACTTATATATTGGTGACTTGATTTATAATTTTCTGTTTATGTGGTCACTTATTTATAATTTTCACAAGATTTCTTTACTTATTGATGCTGAGAAGAGAATGACTTGATTTATGAAGTGGGTTTGCTTTAAAAAGATCTAAGTTCAATTTAAGTATCTGACAGGCCCAATCAGTTCTGGGCTCATATTCACCCCCATTTCAAAAAACCACAAAATAGCGAGTTACGTGGAAATTTATTTATTCTAATAATATTGTTCTTCAATAATAAATTTAAAATTTTAAATTTTAATATTATAAATTCACATATCATATATGAGGAGGGTTCAAATGCACCATAATTTGGTGCTCCAATATGCTCCACATTATTTATCTCTATTTTCAAAGTCCGAACAGTCGATCCGAACCGTTCAACATGATCTTCATAATAAAATATGTTTGGAGACCATATTTTATATTTTTTTAGAATTTTTTTACTATTTTTTTAGATAGATACAAGATCACTTTATTGGATGGTCCAGAATCGCCTTAAAAAAGTGATTTTGTACCTATCTAAAAAAATAGTAAAAAATTCTAAAAAATATAAAATTTGGTACCCAAGCATATTTTATTATGAAGATCATGTTGAGCGGTTCAGATCGACTGTTCGGACTTTGAAAATGGAGATAAATGATGTGGAACATATTGGAGCACAAAAATAATGGTGCATTTAATAAATAATGAAATTTGATATATGTTTTACTATAAATGAAGCAACTTAAAATTTTTGTAATTCAAAATTAACGACACTTAATGCATCATAAAATAATATTTAAATTATATAAAAATCACTATATGTCCAATAACATATGTCCCCTTATTCACTTCTGATTTCAAATCTAACAACCTTAATGGACAGATTAATTAAACTATTATTAGGAGTGTTCATCGGATCCGGTTTAATTGATTTTAAACCGAATCAAGAGAGTTCGGTTTAAATGGTTTGGTTTGGTTTGGTTTATTTTTTAAAACCAGTTTAATAGTTCGGTTTAGTTTGGTTTCTAAATTTTAAAACCGGTTAGACTGATCCGACCAAAGTTTTAAATTTTTCCCCCGATCAAACCAAAAATATAAAAAAATTAAAAATTATAACATAATATATATTGCTTAGTTCTGTTTAAAACTAATTTGTCACACCCCAAACCGGAAATTCCGGATTAAGGCATGATCAGTCCTCGCCTCGTGTCTAATAATCATAAAAACACGCAAGGCTAAACAAATATAAATAAGTAACAACAGCGGAAGCGAGAATAAAATAAACAAGCATCAGTCATAAATCTAAAATAAACATACACATACATATAGCATCCATACAATCCACATCGGGATAAAATAAACATAAGCTAAGAAAGGGGGATACATGATCTATCGAGTCCAATGTACGAATCAAAAACATCGGAACTCGTAAACCTAACAAAAGCCCTAAAGTATAAAATCAAGCGGCGTGGCCATCGGGGACAGCTCCTGGCAACTCCTACTGCGGATCACCAGTCTCTGTACCTAAAATCCCACATCAAAAGGTGGGTGAGCGACCGATCGCCCAGTATGTGACCCAGTATTATCCCTTCAGGGATCCTCTAAGTCAAAGCACTTTTAATTGTAATTTACGTAAAGTTTTGTAAACGGTACTTTTAAATGCACATGCTTTAATATATAAACCTATCATACTATCTATAAAAGAAAATACATATAATAAATGAGATGATGCGATTATCCTATTATGTCAACATGCAAAGATTCCCAAAAATAAACTCAAAGAGAATATTATATAAATTATCAAATCGGATCCAGTATCGGAATACTGTGTGTAGGAATATAATAATAATACAGATAAATAAACACCCTGTGCCGTGTCAATCGGACCCAAAGATCCCATAAGATATTAGTCCAAGTGCTGCGGGCAGGGAGCCAATGATACACGTTGTCTAGTGACATCGAGCATTGACCCTCAAGAATATATATAGCCCGCTAGCAGATAGATATATCTCAATTCGGTGTATCTTACTCTAAAACGATTCTTCATCCAAACATATAAAATAGGAGAAATCTACAAGCAAGTCGTAAAAATAAGTTAATCGGTTTCCTCATGAGCAGACAACGGAACTCCACCGTCCGGCCAGACCAATGGAAAAAACATGAGACACGCAGTCTCGTATCAAAAACATGGGACCGCAACCCCGTATCACACACTTGAGACATGCAGTCTCGAGACACGCAGTCTCATATCACACACCTGAGACACAGTCTCTTTTCTTTTAAAACAAAAAGTCGTATATGGCGAGTAGCTCCTAATGTAGGGGAGACAAATCTCGAATCGTTTTCGTGCCTCTGGGCTCGAGTCCGGCCCGCACGTAATGGTAAAATTTTAAATGCACAGTCTCGAGACATCGCCCCTCTCTCATCTCTCTTCGCGCGTGAGGGCACTTCGTCGCCGTTCAGATCTAGCGCGATCTAAGAACCCATCGGAGAGGAGACTATCGGAGGGAAGGGATTGAGGAGAGGAGAACGCAGCGATAAGGAAGGTGAGAGCGGGAATTAGAAGAGAGAGAGATAAAGAGAGAGAGAGAGAGAGAAAGTGTCACAATCTCTCTGATTTGATGGAAAGACAGAGGAGAGGAGAGAGAGTTGATGGGGAAAGTTTTTATATAAGATAATTGGGAGAATGGTTAGAACCGTTAGAAGGCTATCTAGAAGTGACTTGGGTAAATTAAAGCTGGATACAAAACTATGGGTATAGAAACCTTTTCTCAAATAAAATAGTCTGGCTACAATTTCCGAAGTTATACTTTTTCAAGTGTTCGACCATAAATGTCCTTCAAAAGTATTAAAAGAATCTTAATTAAAAATATTCTTAGTAAATTATAATTTTCCTGACTAATAAATTAATTATTTCAAGAAGATTCATTATAAACATCTCACTTTCGAAAAAACTTTGTAGGTTTATTATTTTTTTATTTTATATATCAGATTTTATTCGGAGGCCTCTAGTTCTAATGGAGGTCAGATTAAAACATTTCGATAGGGGTTGGATGGGACCCTAGGGTTAGAAATTTTTGATAAATGTAGATTAAATTACTCGTAGCAATACTAAAAGCGAGATTGGTTTTTGAGATAGGTGGAAACAGGAATCACGGAATATTGTCAAGTTTTAAACAGGCAGGAATTTTTGGGAGAGATTACCTTTTGTCAGAGCATTTGGTCCCAACCCACACTCCAATCTCGATGTCTCTGTTTACAAAGGAACCGGAGCCGTCAGATGCATATTAGATACAAATCGGTTCGTTGTTCGTTTAGAACCATCCGATGATCTACAAAAAATATTGAAACGGTACACACCAATATTAAAGTGACAAGTACGTATTATGAAACGAATCGGACAGTTTTCAATATATACCATAATAATTTGGATCTGATGCTCATCGGACCCGCTACACTCCCTTTTACAAAACGATAAAGACCATAGGCCCAATCGTCCAATGGATTTAGTACACTGTCAAATTTTAGTGCTTTCATATTGGCTGATTTTTAAAATTGTTTTACTTAATAATTTAAAGAGGATAAATTAATACTGGTCCTCCCGAGGTGCATATCCATGACCTCTGCAGTTTCTCCTTACCTGTCTTGTGAATAGACGCTTCCACTTAAGGTTCAGGTTCTTCTTCTTTTCAGCAATGGAAGAACGAGTGAAAACGTTATGCCTAGAGTTCAGATCTAGTCGTCGCTCCTCCGTTCTGACTCTCATATAGTTTTGTTTTGTTTTTGTTGCTATTTGTTGTTGGTGTAGTTTGTTGTTGATATTGTAGTCTACTTCTCCCTCTTCTTTCTCCTCCTCCTTCCCTCTTCCTTTTTGATCTCTTCTTCTTCTTTCTTCTCTTTTCATTTCTTCACCGTGATATTCTCACTACTCGGGTGATCGTCTCTCTGATGAAGGTTCCTCTGACTAATGAGATAGATGTTGTTTGTTGCCACTTCCAATTTCTATTTGGCAACTTCACTGCTTCCGACATCGTTCTGCATGTGAACAAAGGTGTTGTTTCCTGGTTCAAGTTGGATTTGGATTTGGGTGCCACATACTCCTCAAACTTGGTCAACCAATCTGGACATGCAGTTTGGCTCATCTCTAAGTGCGGTGTCAGTCTATCTAGATTTTAGATATTTTACTACTGATCTTCAATACATCTATGTTAGGCGGAAAGATAACCATGTGGCCCACCAGTTAGTTAATATGGACAGGAAAAAATATTTTTAGTTAGCTCTCATATTGCTAATTAATGTACGTGTTCTTTTGTTTTTTCTTTCGACATATGTGAACCTGCACTTTGTACTATATTGTTATTTGAATAAAAACCTACTGACAATTTCGTCAAAAAAAAAAAAAATGTAAGTTAGACAAGATGAATATAACTAATTTGGACGATCACAAAACGAAGCCCATTGTATGGAGTAATACCGTTCCTTTACTTGATATAATATTTTAGTGTACTCCGTTAATAACATAATATGAGCCAGTATAATATATATGACGACAATCATCATTGGTAATAAATTAATAATATAATAAATAACGACAACAAAAATTAACAACAATAGTAATTATAATAATGATAATGATCTATTAAATTATTAATGGTGGTAATTATTGTCTAAATGGGGACATTTAAACTCTCCTCTTATAATAATTATTTTTATTGTTTAAATTATGATGATAATGATGATGTAATAGAAATAGTAAAAATAATAGTTATGATAGTGATTTTGATATTATTATTATTAATATATAATATAATTAAAATCATAAATAATCGCTATTCTGATTAGAAAATTTAAAATAATTATGATATAAATAATAGTCACTACTACAAAAACTGGTTTTGTACACTGCACATTGTACACGGATTTGGCAATTATATTAAAAACAGTGTACCAAACATGAGTTTAAAAGATCTGAACGATTTCTACACGGATAATTAGTTAACAATCAGTGTCGAATTATTAGAGAGAGCTACACGGTTTATTAGAAACCACAAAGCCGTGTGTAAAGAGGTCCGTGTGCAAATAATTGAGAGAGCTACACGGTTTTTTGATACAAAGCCGTGTAGGAACATTACACACGGTTTTTTGATATATAGCCGTGTATAAATCTTATAATTGTACACGGCTTTATAACTAAAAAGCCGTGTAGAAATAGGTGGAGAGCTACACGGATATATAACTAAATAGCCGTGTATAATAGTGTAGGGTTTTATTGTCTTCCCTTCCAGAGCGCCGTTTTGATCAAGTTTTTAGTTCATACATATCCAACTGAGCTTTTTATTTCTGCGAATTGATCGAGGCCAGCAGCTGAGATCTGAGATCTTTGAATTAAGTTTGTATTTTCTCCTCTCCATCTTTCTAAGGTTAGTAATATGTATTTAAATCATTTTCTTTCTCTAATTTTCTGTTATTTAGGCTTATTTAATTAGGTCATTTCATGCATATATTCTTGAATTCTTAATTTTAGATGTAATTAATTAGTGTATTGTGGTCCAATAACCGACCTTTAGATGCTTTTAGGTCCATGCCCGTTCAAAATTAATCCAATAGGGATTAATTTTGGATAGTCCCCGTTTTGGGACTGCTCTTTGAATATTATGTCTCATTTAGGATGTGAACACATATTAGCGGGATTTAATTAGTATTTGAGAAAAGTTCGACAATATTTTCCCTTATTGCTCCTACGAGTATGTGGTTCGTACGCATACTTGGGGAGTTAAGGGGAAATGCTGCCGAATTTTTCTCAAATACTAATTAAATCTCGCTAATATGTGTTCACATATGAGACATAATATTCAAAGAGTGGGTTAGGATTGTAAACCGGCCCTTTGTAAGCCCAGAATTTTGTACACGAAGGAGAATGTTGACCATGCATGATTAATTGATCAAATCATTTTTTTAATTTAATTTACAGATGGATCGAAGCTGGATGTATGAAATGCGACGTGACAGTGAAGAATATTTGGTTCGCGTTGATGAGTTTATAAAATTTGCTGAGAGTTATAGAGTGAATAAAAAAGAAGAAGACATTTTATGTCCTTGTAAAGATTGTAAAAATTTATTAAGATTTTTGGACATCGAAGAAATTAGAGCTCATTTGATTTGTCGGGGATTTAAGAAGAGATATACATGTTGGTTCATGCATGGTGAGAAATTTGGGGAAAGTAGTAGTGCCAATAAGGATTGTAATCGTGAATTGAATGATGAGAATGTTGGAATTTCTGATAATTTTGAACTTGATTGGAACGAGGATTATGAGAGTGCCGAATATTCTGATATTAACGTCGAACCCGAAAATGACGATGATGAGATGGAGAGGAATTTTGATGAAAATGTAGAACACGAGTTTACTGAAAATTTGGAGGATATGTTACGTGATGTGGAAGATGAAATTAGTGATAAAAATTATGATAAATTTCAAAATTTGTCTAATGAATCTAAGAAGCCGTTGTATCCCGGGTGTACCAAATTTACAAAACTGTCAGCTGTGTTGAAATTATTAAACTTAAAAGCAGACAATGGTTGGAGCGATAAGAGTTTCACGTCCTTATTACAGCTTTTAGGAGAAATGCTCCCAGATAACAACGAGTTACCCGGTACAATATATCAGGCAAAGAAGTTGATATGTCCAATGGGGTTGAAGATCGAAAAAATACATGCATGTCCGAATGACTGTGTATTGTATCGTAACGAGTACGAGGCCATGCATGTCTGTCCTAAATGCGGTGTTTCACGATATAAACGTCGTAAGGACCAGGACACTGATGATTGTAACGAGGACACAAGTGGCCGACCTCCGGCTAAGGTGTTGTGGTATTTGCCGATAATACCGAGATTCAAACGGTTGTTTGCGAATCCCAAAGATGCAAAATTATTGCGCTGGCACGAAGAAGAGCGCAAAAATGACGGTAAACTAAGGCACCCGGCTGATTCTCCTCAATGGAGAAACATTGACAGACATTTCAAAGAATTTGGTTCTGAACCGCGGAACCTTAGGATTGTGGTGAGCTCAGATGGAATGAGTCCGTTTGGAAGTATGAGCAGTCGGCACAGTACTTGGCCAGTTCTTTTATGCATCTACAATCTTCCTCCTTGGTTGTGCATGAAACGCAGATATATAATGATGTCATTACTAATCCAAGGACCCAGACAACCCGGAAATGACATAGATGTATATCTCGCACCATTAATCAAGGACCTCCAAAAATTGTGGCGTGATGGCGTCCCGGTGTGGGATGCGTATATGAAAGAGACCTTTACCTTGCGGGTCATGGTGTTTTGCACCGTAAATGATTTCCCCGCGTACGGAAATTTGTCGGGTTACACTTGTAAAGGAGCAAAAGCGTGCCCGATCTGTGAAGATGACACGCAGGTGCTGAGGTTGAAAAATTGTCAAAAGAATGTATTCATGGGGCATCGTAGGTTTCTTCCTATTAATCACCCATATCGTAAGAAGAAGATGGCATTCAACGGGAAAATTGAGCTTGGAGTGGCTCGTCATCCATTAGACGGGGAGAGTGTCTTCGAACGGGTAAAAAACATTGATGTTGTTTTTGGAAAATGCGCCAAAGCACTACCGAAGAATATTTGGAAAAAGAGGTCCATATTTTGGGAGCTACCGTACTGGAAATATTTAGAAGTGAGGCATTGCCTAGATGTCATGCATGTCGAAAAAAATGTCTGTGACAGTTTAATTGGTTTATTATTGAACATTCCGGGGAAGACGAAAGATGGTATTAAAGTGAGAAAAGACATGGTAGAGATGGGAATACGACCCGAGCTCGCACCGCAGGAGAAAGGGAAGCGCACATACCTACCCCCCGCACTGTGCACAATGTCAAAGAAAGAGAAAACAAGCTTCTGTGAATGCCTCAATGGTATAAAAGTCCCATCAGGATATTCTTCGAATATTAAGAAGTTGGTGTCGATGAAGGACTTGAAACTGGTCGGTCTGAAATCTCACGACTGTCATGTTTTACTGACACATATAATTCCGGTTGCAATTCGGGGAATTTTACCAAAGCACGTTCGTCAAACCATTACGAAGCTTTGTTCTTTCTTCAATGCAATAAATTCCAAAGTGATAGACCCTCTAAAATTGGACTCTTTGCAAAAGGAGGTCGTCGTTACTCTTTGCCAACTTGAGATGTATTTTCCGCCATCTTTTTTCGATGTCATGGTTCACCTTGTTGTTCATCTTGTGAGAGAAATTAAGATTTGTGGTCCCGTGTTCCTTCGGTATATGTATCCATTCGAGAGATACATGGGCATCTTGAAAAGCATAATGTAGTAATAGTATTATCAAATATTATCAAATATTATCAAATATTAGTTTAATGCTTATAATGAAGGATTATGTTTAATGCTTATAATATTATCAAATATTAGTATTAGTTTTTGAAAATATTAGTTAAAACATTTAATAATAAAATAAAATAAATATTAGTTAAAATATTAGTTTTCACTAAATATTAGTTAAAATATTTAATATTAGTTAAAATATTTAAGGAAGGATTATGTTTAATGAAAATATTATGTTTAAAATATTATGTTCAACTTTACTGAACCCCACCTGTCGGACCAATTTATACACGGACATTTAGCTAATAGTCCGTGTAGAAAGGGTAGAGAGCTACACGGCCTTTTATCTATATGTCCGTGTAGAAAGGGTATTTGCACACGGCCTTTAGAGTAAAGTCCGTGTATAAAGATCTTTGTACACGGTCTTTTAAGTTAAAAGTCCGTGTATAATGAGAAAAACACTATTATTCGAAATCCTTCTCTTCCAAAATTTTCACAAGTCCGAAAAGAGAATAAACATCAGTTTCAAAAACCCTCACAGAGAAGATTTTGCTGAGCCTTCTCCGAGCTCTTCACCGCCTCCCCGCCTCGCCGCGTCGCCGCCTCACCACCTCGGTCTCTCTCCACCTCGGTCTCTCTCTCTCTAACCAGTGGTCTCTCTCACCCGTGGTTAGCTCTCTCTCTCTCGTTATTTTTATTTTTTTACTTAGCATCAAACACGTTCAAATGCGTTAGAATATAACCATGTGCTCTAATTATTACCATTGTTCAAGAATTTATCAGTCCTTTTGTAGGTAACAGTAACAATTCCTAACAGTAATAATTCCTTCTCATTGAGACTTCGTCAGAAAAGGAATAAGTGCAAAATGTGCAAACGGGCAAAAGCAACTGCATGCAGAACTTTATTTACTCAGTGCCACATCAGCTAGCTAGTTGCATACAAAAAGAATCAAAATAATGGAGATTTAACACAAGTGTTAGATAAATATAATATCTCCTCATGGGCCATGTAAATGAAGTATTTTATTTCACCATTCATTATAAGAAAAGGAAAATAAAAAATTTATCAGAAAAGGAAAATAAAATCATGGCCCCATTTGATTTTCCTGTTATTTTTCTCTCTCTCAACCGTGTATGATTAGTATTGAACCCGTTAGACATGATTAGTATTGAACCCGTTAGCATATAACCTAGGTTATTTTAGGTTAATTTGTGCTTGAATACATTGTGCTTGTACCATAATTATTGTGCTTGTACCATAATTTCAGCATTAATTGTGCTTGAATACATTGTGCTTGAATATAACCTAGGTTATTTTAGCATATAACCTAGGTTATTTTAGCATTGTACTTGTTGACATTGTACTTGTACCATAATTTTAGCATATAACCTAGGTTATTTTAGGTTAATTTGTGCTTGAATACATTGTGCTTGTACCATAATTATTGTAGGTTAATTCAAATAATCTAGGATATATGTCAACAAGTGATTGATTAATCTCTTGATGAATATAGGTTATATGTCAAAAGTTGGTTGATTAATCTAGGTTATATGTCAAATGATTTGATCTTTAATTTCATGCAGCACCATGTCGAATGAAAATGAGTACGAGGATATGATGGAAGAAGAGGAGCAGCAAGCTACTGCCTCGTCAGAAAGAAGGAGAAGAGGGCCGACAATGTGCACGAGCCATTCTGAGCAGACCCATCAAGAAATCTGGTTCACAGAAGACGGGCGTGCGCAGGGACCAAAACGGCAGAAATACTCAAATTGGTGTACGAGCTTCGTGAAGCAAAATGCGAGTATCCTTGTTGAGAGATGGGATCATTTCGAGGATAAGGTGAAGAACGCGTGGTGGAACACGGTGAAGGTAAAGTGCCTAACAACTCTTCTCTTGAATTTTCACTTATGTATGATCTATACTTAAATACACTAAATTTTTGTGTCAATCAGGCTCATTGGAACATCAAGGATGATGTTCCAAAGAAATTGACTTTGAAGATTATGAACAATGGTTGGAAGCAATACAAGAGCACGTTGAAGACGGACTTCATGGAGAAAGGGAAAAATCCGGTCGGCTACTACAAATGGCTAAAACAAGAGGACTGGGATGCGTTTCAAGCTTTGAAGTCTACTGAAGAGTTCCAGGTATCTAACTCGTGCCAAATTTATGCTTATTCTTTCTCGATATGTACTTATCTTTCTAAATCTAACTGATCGTTATTGTCTTGTTTCTGTGAAGACAAAGAGTGATACCGGCAGGAGGACCGTTGCCTTTAACAAGTATCCACACCATCTAGGGTCAGGTGGTTACGAGGGTAAGACGGCAGAATGGAGGAAAGTCCTGGACGCGAACAAGGATTCTGACTCACCCGTGGTTAGGATCCAAAATCCTAGGGGCAAAGATTGGGTCATGGGTAGAGCCGAGGTAACCGCTGACGGGAGGATAGTACTCCCAACGGATTTGCAAAGCGTGGCTCAAAGAATGGTAAGAGTCATTTATAACTCCGAAAGTACGTCAATTGTTCTTTTGCTTTAACTAATTCTTCTACTTGAACAGTTGGAAGTGGAGGAGGAGGTCAACTCGGGTGCCCGGAGTGTCGAACGACAAAATGATTCCTTGTCCGCAGCGCTCGAGAATCCAGAACACCCGGGTCGAGTAAGGGGTGTAGGGGTCTACAGGGGCTGGAAGGAGGTGTTCCGAGTGGAGGGAGAGAAACCTCGAAGAAAATCTCGTGCCAAGGTAAACAAAGACGAGATAGTTGCGCAGATACGCGCGGAGGTGAGCAAAGAGTACGACGCAAGGTTTGCTGAGATGGAAGCAATGTTGACACAAATTAGATCAGCAACTACGCAGCCATCCGAGCAACCACCTCCCATTTCGCCGGGAATTTGGCGAAGTAGTCAAGCATCCGGCACGTGGGGCGCCTTAGACGATTTGGATAATCTCAAGGTAATCAATACTTCTTCATAATCTAAAGGTATTTAAAACCTGTTTGCAACCTTGTTAGACAATATCGCATCACTAAAATAAACAACCTTCCTATAAATTTGCAGGACCCCAGAGCATGCGACCTCATCCTGCGGAATGGCAGTGTTTCTATGATCGTTGCTAAGGGCGTTGTACATCCACTCGCCAAAAGTGTACACAATACTCCGCTAAGACCCGACCATGCATGCGTGCAGGTTGAGTTAGTCGTGGATGGATGGCAGCGCGTACCCCTTCCTGTCCCTACCGACGACGCCTTTGTGCTTGATGACGCACGGATGTCATTTGTCCAATGGCCCAAGAGTCAGATTGTTTTGGATCAGGTAATCCATAAAAAAATTCATTTATTTTGTTACATTCAACTCATTCTTTTTGAAATACTAGAATAATACATCTATAACTTGATACAGACACGAGGAGATGATGTTACCGGTACGGCTCTCTCACCGGTACGTCAGGAGGTGGCTTGCGACGTCGCGCCTGACGCGCCACAATCACCGCCCCGTCCTATGGTCATAGAAGAAGAATACAGCCGTTTGCCCAATGATTTGCGCCTTCTCCACAACTACTTGATGACGGCGCCCGACGGCATGGAGGCTATCGTCATCCCTGTCCCACCTGGGATGTTTCTACACGAAGGCAGGGAGCTCCTGCTGTCGTTCAGAGACTTCAAGGACCTCTTCCACCACTCGTCATCCGACAAATGGCTCGATGTTTCACACATCACCATTTTCCTCATGTTAGTGATATTAAAATATTTTCATTATTGTATATAACTCAAATATATATTCTAATTACAATATGATGAGTTTTCAGGAAGCTAGTCCGACTCGGTGATGAGATGGTTGAAAGGAAGAACTTTTGCGTGTTTCTGGACCCCGAGAAAGTGAGTGGTACGGCAGCGACATATTATCCGGATATGGCTATCGAGTACATGTGTTCTGCGATGCATCATGCTAAGGCGGAGGAGAAGAAATTCATTCTCATGCCATACCACGAGGAGTTAGTTCTAATCTTAACTTATGTGTTGTTTATATTTTAATTAAAGAATTGTATAAAGGAATTAAAAGTTAAACATAAAAAAATGAAATCACACCATCAATCATAGCAAATACTCGTGTCACTTTTATATGCTAAAGTACTATAATTCTTCTCCTCGATCCCACAGCAAACATTGGTGCTTGATTCTCATTGTGCCGTACCTAAATGTGGGCATAATTGTTGATTCTTGTAAGCCCAAAGGAAAGACCGCGTCTGCCAAGTGCAAAGTTATCTTGCCTTTTGTGAATAAGTAAGCAATAATAATTCTATAGGTTTGCATTTCTTTCAATCATATCAAATTATACTTTTGCTAATTACATTCATTCACTTTTGTAAGGGCTTTTGTGAAATATATTAAAGAGGGAGGATCAGATAGGACGGGCCCGGGCAAGAAAAGCAAGTTGAATTGGAAGTACTTGTTGGTGAGCACACTTTATGAGTTAGAAATTTCATATCTTGTTAAAAAAATTATTGTCATTCTAACAAATGCCGCTAAATGTAAATTTCAGAGCCCGCAACAGAAGGAGGGTTGGGAATGCGCTTATTACACGATGATATTCATGTTTGACTTTGTCGAAAGAATACAATTCGAATTCCCAAAAGCGGTATGTACTTCATATGAATTTCCTATATAATAAGCAATTGATATCTACCTTTTCTGAAATACTAACTATTATAAAATTATAATTTTGTAGAATGTGACAAAGCAAGATCATTACTCTTGGGATCAGATCGACGATGTGCGGTGCATGTGGGCAAGGTGGTTTGCCATGGAATTTTGTAATCCTCAATATGGATTTGCATAATTTTGTATAATTTGGTGTATATGAATATTGTATAATTTATTGCATATGGATTTCTGGCTAATCTGAAAAATATGAATTTCTTGCTAATATGGATTTATTGCTAATCTGGAAAATATGGATTTCTTGTTATATGAAATCTGGAAAATCTGGAATATATAGTTCTGTAACAAAAATGGCTAGCAAAACTGGAGGCTAGCCGAAAAACAAAAAATACAAAAAAAAAAAAAATGTACTTTCTACACGGACATTTAACTAAAGTCCGTGTAGAAAAAAGATAGCTACACGGTCATTTAGTTAAATGTCCGTGTAGAAAGAGGAGAGCTACACGGACATTTAACTAAATGTCCGTGTAGAAAGAGTCAAGCTACACGGTTTTTTAGTTAAAAGTCCGTGTACAAAAAGAATCGTACACGGTTTTTTAGGTAATATCCGTGTAGCTCGGTAAATGGAGCGCGAGACATTCTGGTCTTTGTACACGGCTGTTTGTGAAGTTATACGTGTAGAATCTTTAAAATTGCACACGGCCAAAAGTCCGTGTGTAGTTATTGAACTAATCGTACACCCTCGATTTAAACACGGTAGGAAATCCGTGTAGCTCTTCCTTTATTGTCCGTGTATAATCTCTTTTTTTGTAGTAGTGAGTTCCAGCGGACGTCGTAAGAATGAAGCATTTCTTTGGAGGTTGGAAGTGGCCCTCCGAGGATTAATTATAAAATTATGATAAATGCAGATTAATTAAATTAAAACCTGATTGCCTTCACATGGCAATCACATGTGGTTGCCTTCCCATGGCTTGCATGTTATTTGTTGATATCAAATTTTATTTCAGCTAACTCAGGCTGGAGTGAAGTTGATGTTATACATGAGAATTGTCCAAAATAGAGACCTAGATCTATGGATTGCGCAATATTTATTGTGCGCTAGGCCAACAATATGATCACCGATACTCTAGTTACTTTCAGCCAGGTAATATTTACTCTTTCTTTGTTATAAGTTTATGATTTAAAGTTTCTCTTTATTATATTATTGAAGTTTAAACTATTTTACAATTAATAACCTTGTTTATTTTGTTTGCACTCTAGTAATGAAACTTCTGTCTCATTAATCTATAGTAATATGTATCAGTGAGTTCTGAGGTAACAATTTTTGTGGAACTGTTTATCTATATCCTAGTAATGTGTAATATTCATTTAGTCAACAGGACTATAAACAATATTTTTGTTTTAATTTGTAAGAAATGTTATGTTTGTCGCAAGATATTTATGCTTTTGTTTTAGAGTATTAAACTTGTTGTTTTATAGTTTACAGCCTGTTATTTTATAGTATCCATATTGTGATTTTACAGTATTCAACTTGTTGTTTTATAGTATCTATCTCATTATTTTACAGTAATTTTATTTGTTGTTTTACATGATTGAGATACAGATATAACAAATAAAAAATTAAGAATATTAACCTTGTTTGTTTTATAGTATCCATCATGTTTACAGTATGCATCTTGTGATTTTACACTATTTATTTTGTTGGTTTACAATATCCATTTTCTTGTTTTATAATATCCATCTTGTTATTTTTAATTATATAGATACAGATAAAATATTATAATTTTGAAATTTTTTTTGAAAATAAATTCAATTTGACAGTATTCTTTGCATCGTTTTATTTTACAGGATCAAAAGAGTTATTTTACAGTGTTTGGTCCCAAATTAGTTGCAAAGTCGTTAAAGAGCTTCTAGAAGTGGTCATAGTGATCTTGGTCAAAGTCCTATAAGTTGTCCATGTGGTCCTGGTCAAAGTGGTTAGAAATTAACTCAGGACCAGTTTTCAAGAGTAGCGACTTGTGAGAACATCCAGTGCTTATTTTACAGTATTCGTATTGTGTTTTACATGACAATTGGACTTGGGTAAAAAATGGGTACAGATACTTGGGTACAGTTAGTCAATCCCTCCGTCACCTCCTATCTCAAATAAAAAGTTAAACGAAGTAGAACTGTACAGCCTCTTGTGGAATCTACACCACATTTTGAAATTGAAACAACACTATTCCATCAACACCACCATGTCTACAAGCCCAATCCGATTCGGTATCATAGGCTGCGCCGAGATAGCGAGCAAGGTCGCACGAGCCATTTCTCTGTCCCCCAATGCCACCTTAATCGCCGTTGGATCCCGATCTATCGACAAGGCTCGGAAGTTCATCTCCGACAATGCCCTCCCTGCCTCCACCGTCCCTCTCACCCCTTACGATGCGGTGCTAAACCACCCCTCTGTGGACGCAGTTTATGTGCCGCTGCCTACGAGCTTGCACGTGACCTGGGCCGTTGCTGCTGCTAAAAAGGGGAAGCATGTATTGTTGGAGAAACCCACCGCGTTGTGCGTGGAGGAACTGGATGTCATACTACAGGCGTGCAGAGAGAATCGGGTCCAGTTTATGGACTCCACCATGTTGATGCATCATCCCAGAACTGAGAAGATGCGCGAGCTGATTACAGATCCGACCCGCTTTGGGGAGGTCAAGACTGTAAGTCACTAATGCTATTACTGCCTTTGTTTATGAATTTATACTTAGCTCATTGGATTCGTATATATGTGGATCTCAGTATTGAATCCATGTGTTAGACATTTGGCAATAGGATAGGAGGGCCTATATTAGTATGAATAACAATTAATTAATTAATCCATGTGTTAGACACTTGGATTTGCTACTTTTGGATTTGGACCTTGTTTAAATTAATTTGGTCTATATCTGATTGTTTGACAGCCCTAGTCTTCCCTTCTATCTGGTCAGTTATATATATTTGCTTTCCATTGAAGATAATGTCAAAGTTTCATTGAGTAAGACTGAAAGTTCTGCATATGAATGAATGACATTGATCTATGTATAGATATGATTATAATATGAGTTTTTAAATGCACAAATCATAATTTTTCTCACTGTTTATAGGTGGATAGCATATTTACCTATTCGGCAGATGAAAACTTCCTGCAAAATGACATACGTGTAAAACCTGATCTCGATGCTCTTGGTGCACTTGGGGATGTTGGCTGGTACTGCATACGCTCGATTCTCTGGGCCAACTCATACCAGTTGCCTGAGACTGCTGTTGCCCTTCGTGGGCCCGTTAAGAATAATGCCGGTGTTTTACTATCATGCGGGGCCCAACTCCTCTGGCCTGACGGTAGAACTGCTACTCTCAACTGCTCCTTTTTGGCTCATCTCAGCATGCAATTGACTGTGATTGGTACAAAGGGGTTATTGAATGTTTCTGATTTTGTTATACCTTATGAAGAGGGGAAGACCAGTTTTGCATTTGTTACTGATGCCAGTGAACTGGCAACAGGTTGGGACCCAGTACCAAGCAAGCATGAGGTGCTTACTGATTTGCCACAGGAGGCAAGGATGGTACAGGAGTTTGCAAGGTTGGTCAAGTTAATCAAAGAAGAAGGTAAGGAACCAGAAACCAAATGGCCTGAAATTTCAAGAAAAACCCAGTTGGTAATTGATGCGGTAAAAAAGTCAGTTGACAATGGGTTTGAACCTGTTGAGATCATTGGTTGATAAAAAAAAATTAAGGTGGTAGTTCTTTGTTTATGTTACTTGTGTTACTAGTGGAACCTTAGATGTGAAAAATAAATTATGATTGTTGTAATATTTGGTTGGAATAAAATTTTAGAAGAACCAAGTTAGAAGTAATAGCATAGTTATTTTTGAAAGTTAAAGGACTGACCTGATGCAAATGGAGCAAATAAAATTACAAAGATATATTTTTAAGAACACTAGAAATTAAGACCAACATCTGAATTTTCAGATCAAAATAACTTAATATTCAAGAGAAACTCATGCTACCATTTCAAAATTCTTATCAACTTACAAGATCAAAGCTATCATTTCACAATGTCTTAATAAAATAGAAAACAATTATGCTGACAATCTCATTAATTGGTGGATGCGTGTGGCTTGCGATTGCTTTTGGAGAGAATGTGATAATTAATCAATGCACAAATCTTTGATTAACCAACAGATACAATTCTTTAATTATAATCTACATTCAACAGGAGTCATTGGTGAAATTGTTGCAAGTTCATTTTATTGTTGAACCCTTCAATTATAAAAAGAGAGACGGGCCGCAATTAGTGGGCTTGGGCCGAGAAAACAGCAATAACAAGAGCCAGCAGCATCCACTGATTCAAGTGGGCCACAACTGTCAGTTGTAATTTCTGTCCCTGATTAAAACATCAATAACAAGGAATTCTAAAATATTAACTCTTGTTCATTTTGTTATTTTCCTCAAATTTTTCTTGTACTCTCGGTTTTTTTTATAATTCTTTGAGAAACCATTTTGGAAATTCCTCTAAATTTATACAAAATTCCAAAATTCACATATCCTATACTGGAAATTGCAATTTGGGTCATAATATGAAAACTAAAATATTGATCTTGTTCCTTTTGTTATATGTACATAAAATAATAGCAAAAAAGAAATAATAAATAAAACTAATATGATCTTAATTTAAAATTTCAATCATATAATGCTATTGAGCTTACTTTCTACTAGCAACCTTTGTATTGATTGATTAATTTCGGTACATTACTCAAAAATAAATTTCCCTTTTAATTTTCCAGCTCATGTGTGAACGGTTTGAAAACTTAATTAAATTTACTTAGATCAATTGGATATTTAACTACATTTGAAAAAAATAAAATAAATTTGCTTGACAAACAAGACATAACAAAATAATATGAGGAGACACTTAGGTCATTTATACCAATTCTCATATGATATCTTTTGTTTCATTCGCACTAATCTTAAATGGTAATCTTCATATTTAACTTAACACAAGCTTCTTAAGGATAAATATTTAATTCTCAATATTTTAATTCAAAATAATGTATCTCTATAAATTCAGGTTCGCCGTCCAACAGAAAAAGAATTGTTGTTAAAAATGCTACATCATCCAATTAAAATTATTTTTTTCTGTATGAAAACATTAAAAAAAATACTAAAATTTTAAAATTTGATATTTAAATCTAATATAATAGATTGTGATATGTATAATATATTTAGCAGCTTGAATCATCCATATATATATGTATTGCTACCTCAGATTGAAATCCTATGGTTTGCAACAAAAAGACACTTTTATTTTCAACTTTGAACTATACTTTTTTTTTTTCTAATGGAATCTTAAAATCATATTGTAAATGTCGATTAATCTTAATTTATTTTAGCCATTTTCACTAATTGGTGATTTTACATGGATAAAAATATTGACAGAACAATTTTTGCTTCATGCAACATACGAGTCATATGCATGAATGAAAAACTGTTCATACTGCACAAATTTTGACTCTACTATTCATGAGCTGAATGAATCAAAAACTGCTCTGTCAATATCTTCAGCCGTTTACATTTTACAAACAAAATGTACATCTAAGTCTCATTTCCATTTGTATCAATTTCTTAAATTGGAAAAAAAATAACAATATCTCCTCTGATGCATACTGTTCGCAGAAATTTAATCCACCGTATTTTCCTCATCCAACGGTGGAGATTAATTACCTTTAGCAGCACTGAATATTAACTTGCGGTACCAAATTTGATGGGTAATGATTTTAACGGAGTAGTTTTTGCTTCATGCAGCACAATGAACAGTCTCTTGGGTTTTAGCCAGTGCGCTGCATGAAGTCAAAACTACTCTGTTAAAATATCAACCCAATTTTATCATGTATGAGTATGAGTATGACGCGATTGAAACCCGATCCAATTAGGTATGCATTTGGTTTCAAACCCGACCCAATTCGGTGTCGTTTTTACTTCATTTCTCTTTACTTCGAATTTTACCCCATTCAATTGATCTCCATTTCAGGAATCTCTCTTCCTCTGATGCATGACTTGAGGTAACTATCAATTTCATCACTGTTTTTTTTCTTTACTCATGTGCATTGAGATAATAGTTAGGGAGTATTATTTAGGGATCAAATATATTGGATTGGATTTAAAGTTGGGAGCTTTAATCTGATTTCATGTGTATTTCTATCCCCACAAAAAAAAAATGTGAAAATTTCTATTTCATAGCTGTTGGATCTTAAGTACCCAACTCCTGTTATAGAATTGGGTAATGTTGGAGAGCTGTGATTGATTGTTTGAGCTTTATTTGGAGAATATTTCCAAATTCATCCATTTTTGTTTTCATATAGTTACAAAAAAATGGATGAAAGAGAATCATACAGTATCAAAGAATTTTGATACTGGCAGCTGAGCAAAAAAAAAGAAAAAAAAAATGAGAGCTAGAGGTGCTAAAGGTTTTTTCCCATTGAATTTGTTACTAATATATGGGTCTTTTGCGCATTTTGCAATATTGTGAGGTTCGGTTAACAAATTATGTTTGGATAAGTTTCTCAGGTTCACATTTTATTTGTAACTGAGTGAATCTATTCGAGTAAAAAAGCAGTTCATCGGTTTCCAGTTTATCAAACTAACCAAATTTAAAAAAAAGGTACCGATAACAAAACTGGTACGGCGCGGTACTGATCCGCCATACTGTTACTGTCCCTAACTTGTTTTATTACCAGTTTTCGGAAGAATTTGTGCAGTATGAACTAGTCAAAATCAATCCTAGATAGCTCCAGAATGTTAAAAGAACTACATATTTTTTTTAATAGTAAAATAAAATGACTACTTTATAAATTTAAACTGAGTTTTAATAGAATAGTCAATAAATTGGGTAAATTTGTGAATTTTTGAAGTTTTAAGGGTAAATATGATATTTTGAATTTTAGAGGGGGGAATATGTAATTTCGAAGTTTTTGAATGATATACATGAAATTCCCCCTAAAAAAATTGACCAAGGATTCATTTTCATTTTGTTTTTCTTTATCAGATGGAATCGGGGTCGACAAAAGAGATACAGACTGATCAAATTCCTATTTCACAAAATATTACTTCAAACAAAGGAATCAGTGGCAAACCAAGTTCACTACCCCGAATAGGCGATGAATATCAAACAAAAATACCCGATCTTTTAAAAACTTACCAGACCCGAGTCAAAATATTACCAGGCATCCCAATCATCTGGGCCCCACATGTCAGTGAGGAAAAGCATCACATCCCTCTACCCGGCATGCACAACCCTTCTACTTGGAATGATTTTGAGAAAGAGACGTTTCTTCTCGGATTGTACATTTTTGGAAAGAGGCTGAATCTGGTGCGTCGGTTTTTTGAAGGTGATGGCAAGACAATGGGGGATGTACTGTTGTACTACTATGGGAATTTTTATAAATCGGATCGGTATAAAAAGTATAAGTTGAAACATTGTGTGCTCGGGCCCCGCATTTTTCAAGGCTGGCGGCAGGACATGATTCTGTTACACCTTACAGAGTCTATGTGCAAGGAGTCTCATGATGCATTACAAGAGGTACTATTCTGGTACTATGCATAGCGCACATTGATATGTACTATGGATCAATATCTTCGATTTCAAAGTTCAAACAGTCGATATGAACCGTTCAATGTGACCTCCATATGAAAATGTACTAGCTGACTAAATTTTATATTTTTTTAGAATTGTTTTACTATTTTTTTGAGATAGGTAGAAAATCACTACTTTTGAATGGTCTAGAATCTTTAGATCAAGTGATTTTCTACCTATCTAAAACAATAGTAAAAAATTCTAAAAAATGTAAAATTTGATGTACAAGTACATTTTGATATGGAGATCATGTTGAAGGGTTCAGATTGACTGTTTAGAGTTTGAAAATGGAGATATTTGATCCATAGTAGGGACCAATATGCGCTATGCATAGTCTGTAGCCTCACTCGTCTTCTTATCTATTATCATTATTCTTATCAAGTTATCATCATCACTGCTAATGATGCTACTAATATCTTTCCGAACTAGAATTTTTTTTCTTCTCTTTACTGTAGAATCCATCAATGGATCTGATACTACCAGTAAATCTGGGCTTGTAAAATTTGGCAGTGTTACAGGATACCCTATTGAAATCAGTTTAATACAGCCTTTGTATGGCACTTTTGAAGTACTACCTGACCTGAACTTGTACTGTTATCCTTTGTTAAAACCAACATTCCGTTTCAATTTAAGGGTTCTCAATTTTCTTTACTAATTGCATATTGGAGGCATTTTTTTTTTGTAATAATTAGCCTCCATAAAACTTCTTGTTATGTTTTGTATCTTTTCATTGAACTTTTGTCAGAAGTCCTGGTACCACTAGTACCAGTACTTTCGCTCTGTAAAACAGTAGATGATTTCTTAATGAAATCCGTGGGAAATTACCCCAATTTTGTAAAAAAGAAAAAAAAAAGAGTTCTCAATTTTGTTGTTTATTAACTTGGGTTTTTTATTATGTCTTCAGGTCTTTAAGTCATATAATGAGGAGAGATCCTCTTTCGAAGATTTCATTTTTGCACTGAAGGGGGTTGCTGGGGCCCACAAACTTGTCCAAGCTATCAGCATTGGTAAAGGAAAGCATGACCTGACAAAAATAAGATCCAACCCAACTAGAAACCAAACCCAAACCCATTTGGTGATGCCAGTAGGGAAGGAATGGTCATCTCTTTCCTTGGAGGAGGTCGTCAGGTTTCTGACGGGTGGTTTTAGGCTTGGAAAATCCAGGTAATTTTCAGCTCAAATTTTCAATTTGGCCCCTTAACTTCTAATCATTTTCCAAAATGAACTCTCAACATTTACCTTTTTCGTTTTCATTTGTTTGCTATTTGCTATTTAGAGGCATGATGGAGAGATGTGTTGGTCATTGTTGTTTCAAAAGAAACTGTTTGCCGGGTCTGGAATATATTTTGCATATATGCTAGAATATATGAAATTATTTTCTTGGTTATTTGGTATCTGACAAACTAAATTTGACATATTTGTAAGTTTTTACTATTTTTTAGATAGGTAGAAAATCACTACTTGTGAATGGCATAGAATCTTTAGATCAAGTGATTTTCTACCTATTTAAAAAAATAGTAAAAAAATTCTAAAAAATGTAAATTTTGATCTACAAGTACATTTTCATATGGAGATCATGTTGAACGGTTCAGATTGATTTTTTTGGACTTTGAAAATGAAGATATTGATCCATAGTACATACTAATATGCGCTATGCATAGTACCGTAGCCTCACTCTACTTAGTTTATATATCATGTTGTCATTCCTAAACAAAAAAATTAATCAAATGCCCATCTTCATTTCTTTCTTATCATTCAGGTCAAATGATTTGTTTTGGGAGGCAGTGTGGCCCCGTTTACTTGTAAAAGGCTGGATCTCAGTACAGCCAAAAGATAATACATCAATATTTCTCATTCCAGGCATTGACAGTTTCCCCAGAGAAGATCTGTTTAAGGGAATTCACTATTTCGATTCGGTTACTGATTTACTATCCAAAGTTGCCTCTGATCCTAATTTAATCTCTGTGCCACAAAATGGTGCAAATGATGATAAAAATAATAATGAAAATAGTAGTAGTTGCTTTCGTCCCAAGTTGCGAAACGGCGAATTGAATCTCGTGAAATTTACTGTTATAGACACTAGTGTAGTTGAAGGAGAAGGAGGAGGACATTGCAAGATTAGAGCTTTAAGGAGTTTACCTCTCGACAAATCTGAAGTTGACAGATCAGCACCTGAGAGGTGGGGCCCAGCAGAAGATGAGACAGTTGAGAAAAATGCTTTAAAGGATGCAAAATTGAAGGCTAAGAACAGGGTTTATGTAAATGATATTGCAACAAATCATTTGAGTAAAAGAAGAAGGGTAGGATTGTCTAAGTTCAAAACAAAAACATGTGAAAATGACCAAAGTAACCCTCCTTGTATTGATGACCAAAGTAAGAGGGATGCTTCTATGGACATAAGGACCTATTTGTAAAATGAACATATTTTCATTTTCAAAGTTCAAACAGTCGATCCGACCGTTCAACATTATCTCCATATTAAAATGTACTTGGAGGTCAAATTTTACATTTTTTTGAATTTTTTTACTATTTATTAAGTATTTTACAAAACTAGTCAAATTCAGACCATTGAATTTTGTACCCATCTTAATAAATAGTAAAAAAATTCAGAAAAATGTAAAATTTGACCTCCAAGTACATTTTAATATGGAGATAATGTTGAACGGTCGGATCAACTGTTTGAACTTTGGAAATGAAAATATGCTTATTTTACAAATAGGTCCTTATGTCCATAGAAGAATTTGCCCCAAAGTAATTACCTGCCTGATCTAACATCAACTAGTGATGAAAATAATGAAAAAGAGGGGACCGATTCGAATAATAGCCAGAGGAGGCATGGTACAAGAAATCGGCCACCATCAACTAAAGCTTTGGAATCACTTGCTCTCGGTTTTCTTGGCACAACAAATAGATCGACAAGGCGGGCCCACAAGTCAGTTGAGACACTGATTAGTGAAGACCTGATGGATCAATTTTAATTATTAAATGCCATTTTTTTTTTGTCTTGGTGTTTTATTTTTTATCCTGGGGAGAAATTTAATTTATTCTTTTTTTTGTAGTGTTAACAAAATAAAAGGTGTAAATACATTTGTATTATTTGTCAACATTTTGATATCATTTTCAGTATATTAATTTGGTTGCTCTTGAATTTTTGAAAATCATATTTTGCATCTTATAGTCAAGTGTGTTTGGTTTTCTTTTCAATTTTCTTTTGCTGGTTCATTTGAGAAATTAAACACTAACATTGTTAATTTGCTTATTCATATCCAATGTTCAAAATGTAGTTGTCATTTGGTCTCCAAGCACATTTTGACATGGAGAACATGTTGAGCCCTTTAGATCGACTATTTGAACTTCGAATCCAATAATCAGTTCAATGTACAAGAGGACATATACATTACAATGCACCATAGTCCAACTAAATATATATATATATTTAATTTCTTTTATAATTTGCTTATTAATAACCAATGTTATAATGATGGACCATCTTATACTTTGTAATATTTAATACTGGAAAAGAAAACTTTGCTAATCTCTATTGCTCTTCTATAGAGGCGCTAATGTTGAGTAGGGAACATGTGGGTCCCCCCAGGCAGTGATTGCAAGATTGAATGGAGCGCGCCAGTTAATTGAAAATGGAGAAATGGTGTAATTAGTGACATCAATAGACTAGAGTTTTATGTTAGTTTACTGATAATTAAGCGGTATATTTTGTAAATTTTGTAATTGTGTAATTGATCAATCAAGAAAAATTCAAATGCTTTTATTTTATGTGGCGTATGGTATACACTGATGATGTAGAATAGAGAAAAATTAAAATATCTTTATTTTTTTGCTTCCATGATGTAGTTTTTACAAAAAAAAAAAATTAATAGTAAGAATATTAAACCTTAATATATTAATAAATATTGTTAAATTTGATATATATTATTTTTTAACAATACTAGTTTATTAAACATTTAATATATATTAATAGTAAGAATATTAAGCCTCAATATATTAATAAGAAAATATTAAATTTGATATATATTATTTTTTAACCTCAATACAAGTTGATAAAATATTTATCGTTGCGAACATGGATATGTATATTGCAAAAAAGGTCCATATTAATTTAATTTTATAATTTAGTGGTAATTAAAAATAAATTACTAATGTACATTCTAGTAAATAATAACATCGAAATATATTTTTTTCATTTATAAATTAGATCTAATATTATTCATAATAAGTTTGTTGGTTACAAAACATATATCATATTATCAAAATATTAGTCACTAATCATGTCATAGTATTATACTAGTATCATGACCGTGCATTGCAACGGGGACATATTATAAAATTGAATAGAATATGAAAATAAGAAAAAATATATTTAAATGAAAATAAGAGACACAAATGAAAAAAAATAGAGATCCAAATAATAAATAGCAATAAAAGAAACAACAACAAATGAAAAAAAAAAACGGATCAAATATAACATGAAAAAAAATCTTGAAGTATCATTGTACGATTTAATATCTAATTTTCTCCACAAATAAGACAAATCATTAAACGACTTAGAGGAGAAATGATCTGTAAAGAAACAAAATTGAAAAAGATATAATTAAATTATTCAAATAATTAAGGATTTTCTCTAACAATATATTTTTGATGGAAATTTCTCTACAAATCATTTCTCTATACAAAAATTCTTATTTTTCTTTTTGTCTCCAGATCGGAAAGATATGATTGTTTCTATCAGCACAAGATATGCTCTTCATCTATTCACAAAGATACAGTAGCCCTAAACAAAATTCGGAAAGATATGATTGTTTCCATTTTCATTGTCGAAAATATAGAGGAAGATGAGAAATGAAATGGAGATAACTGAGAAAAAAGAAAATAATTTAATGTAGAGAAATGATATGTACAGAAATTTTCATTATTAAAATAATTTCCATCAAGACTTCTTATTTTACCCTGCAGATCAGTATTTCCATTATTAAAATAATTTTCTTTCCTTCTATTATTTTGTACACTCTGTTGCAATCCTTATATAATTTTGATGAGTTGGAAATAATAACTACCTTTTGTTGATTGTTTTCAACTGGTAATTAGTGTCATTTCTGATACCTTGTTTGGAAATTCTACAAACTTATGCATGCCCTGGAAATTCTACAGACTTGTATCTTGGAAATTCTACGGACTTGTGCTGCATGTGATAATATATTCGACATGCTGTTGATATTTGCGTATTCATTGGAACTGGGGATAGTCACCTGAAGTTTACCCCGTTGCAAAATTGGTTTTTGAATTTTTATCTGTTTTGAAGTTATTGAACTTTGGATTTATTCTAATCAGAATAATAGTAACTAATGGAATATCAGTACCATGCTCAAATTAGCAAAAAATAAATAAAAATGTATCTTCATATTCTATTCAATCTTATAATGTCCCCGTTGCAACTCACGGGTACGATACTAGTTTAAAGTAACTAGCTTATTATTCAAGACAACTAAGGAATTGTTTTTGGTTCTGTTACTAGCATTATTCTAAATAGCTAGCTATAGCTGCACAATAGCTCTGCTATAGTTTTTTCGGATCATAAAAGCTATAACGCAATCAACCGTTTTTCTTTTATCAGGGTTCTAAATAGCTAGCTATCACTGCAAAATAGCTGTACTATAGCTTTTTCGGACCTTAAAAGCGATGACGTGATAATCGCTATTTAGAACCTTGGTTTTGTTTTCTTATCTTATTTTATGTTTTATTTTTCTCTTTGAACTTTTTGTAAATACTTTTTCGACACTGCTTGTGTCATGATTAATGGAATATGAGGGTCAGACCTCCACATTTCTTCTTCAAAACATATCAAAATCTCATTATATTAAATTCATAAAATTATTGTTGTTGGATGGTCTAGCATGTTTTATATTTCAAGGCAGGTTCCCATAGGAACGCTGTTAAAAATAATAGATAGGATAAATAGAATGGAGAGTTTCAACAGTAAAATAAATTAGCTACAGTACCAGCGGTACACTGTAGAGTACCAACGGTAAAATAAAAGAACCGTTAGAAATTGTAGTATAAATAGAGACTATAAACTTGTAATAGATAACTTTTTTCATATACCAATATTTTTCACAATAACCATAATCTCTGTCCGATAAATTCAACATGGTATCAGAGCGGTTCTGAAAAATCCGATAACAATACCCAATAACCCGATAAAGCTTCAAGCTTCCGTATTTTACCAATAATTCTGATTCAACACCAGAAAATACCAATACAACAGAATACAAAATTCTCATTCTCAAAATACAAAAAATCCTGATTCTGTTTTGCCTGAAAAATCAGAGCAACACATAACCAATATTCGATAATCCATAAATCATACCAAATCCGATAATCTGTTCTATAACCAATAGCCGATAATCTGTTATATTAGTTTATATCTATACCAAGAAAAATCATAAAAAAAGGCCTTGTGCTCATCATATACTCGTGACTTCCAGAAAATCTCAAAGAACTCAGAAACAAAAAAAAAAAAAAAAAATCAGATCAAAACAAGAAAAATAATCTCAAATCCTATCCGAGAACCAACTGTTAAGCCAAACTCTCACCTCTTACATCATGATCCAAAGAAGTACTCCAAACCCTAGCTTCGGTCCGCGCCAAAACCCTAACCTCGAAACTAAATCCGAAAAATGCTCCAATTGCAAAATAGGGGGCCACACCCATGACGATTGTTGGTTTCTCCATTCTCATCTCCGACCTAAGTGGTGGAAGGTGGCGGAGAAGGGAGGCGATCGGACCGAGAGATGGAAGGGCGAAGAGGTAGAGGGAAGAAAAAAGGGGGAGCAGCGTGCTTCTACAGAAAAAGAAAGAGGAAATGGGTTTAATAACCCACACATAACATCTCCATTCAGTCAGAAAATGGAGACGTCCAATTATTTCAGTGGAGGGTTAGGCTCAAGAGAATTAAACAGAAATGGGTCAAGTGGGTCGGCTGATCAAATGCGAGCTCTTCTCCAGCAACTTTCTGTGCTGCTTTCTAATCAAAATCAGATTCATAGCTCATGTGGTATTGTATCTCACCCTCAAAACTTTAATTTATTTGACCAAATAATTATAGATAGTGGTGCTACCGATCACATGTTTGGAAATGAGAAATTTCTTACCAATTTGAAATTGTACCAAAATAACCAATATGTGGTAGTAGCAAATGGTATGAAGGAGAAAATAAATTACGTGGGTGAAATTAATATTTGCAACAAAAAAATTAATAATGTATTATTTTTAAAAACTTTTCCTATAAATTTACTATCGGTAAGACAATTAACACAAGATTTTAATTGTAATGTAATTTTTTCTTCAAAAAATGTTATATTTCAAGAACGGGAAACCGGAAAAAAGATTTGTGAAGGATACCTTGAAAATGGGCATTATTTTTTAGATCAAAAATCTTTTTTTTGTGCTACTACAAAATCTATAAATTATGACATTTGGCACAAAAGACTTGGTCATCCCTCCGACAAAATTTTAAATAGTGTTTTAAATTTTCCAAACTCTAATTGTATTAACTGTGATGTATGTAAATTGGCAAAACAAACAAGACTTCCCTTCTCACTTTCTAATAGTAGAAGTGAAGCCTTGTTTGATTTAGTCCACTCCGATGTATGGGGTCCGGCCCCAATAAATTCATATAATGGATTTAAATATTTTGTTATATTCATTGATGATTTTTCTAAAGCTATATGGTTATATTTACTTAAATCAAAAGATGAAGTATTTAATTGTTTTCGAGAATTTCTATGTCTTGTAGAAACTCAATTCAATGCTAAACTTAAAATTTTTAGGTCGGATAATGGAACGGAATTTGTAAATAAAAATTTTACAACTCTTTTTAAAGAAAAAGGAATTATACACCAAACAACATGCATAAACACCCCCGAACAAAATGGAGTGTCGGAAAGAAAAAATAGACATTTATTAGAAATGACACGTGCATTATTATTTCAAAATAACGTTCCAAAAATATATTGGTCGGATGCCATCCTTTGTGCTACACATTTAATTAATAGACTACCTAGTGTTACTTTAAAAAATAAAAGTCCAACCGAAATTCTTTATCAACAAAAAAAGAATCTCGATTATTTGAGAGTTTTTGGTTGTGTATGTTTTGTTCATATTAAAAGAAAAGACAAATTTGATTATATGTCAACAAAAACTATTTTCTTAGGATATTCATCCTCAAAAAAGGGTTACAAATGTTACGACCCAATTAATAAAAAAGTTTTCATATCTAGAGATGTAATATTTTGTGAAGATGAACCATATTTTAAAAAATTGGAAATTATCAAAGGTACACTTGAGAATAAAGTAAGGCCAAGTATGTCATATATATATGATCTAGATTTTATACCAAGTATGGATAGTGAAATTGAGCCAAATAATGATGAAGAAGAAATGAATGACAATAATAATAATAATGATGATGATGATAATAATAATAATAATAATAATAATAATGAGGAAGAAGAAGAAAATACTATGGTACGAAGGTCAATTAGAGTTCGCCAACCATCTACCAAACTTAGAGACTTTATAACTTATACGGTGCAATACCCTATACAAGACTTTATATCATATGAGAATATTTCACCAAATTATCATGCATTTCTCACCTCTATTGAAAAAGAAATTGAGCCAAGCAATTATAAAGAGGCTATAACCAACCCGGTATGGTGCAAGGCCATGGAAGAAGAATTAAAGGCTCTTGAAAAAAATAATACTTGGGTAATTGTTCCATTACCAAAAAATAAAAAACCCGTTGGATGTAAATGGGTGTACAAAACCAAACTCAAAAGTGATGGTTCTCTCGAACGGTATAAAGCACGATTAGTGGCCAAAGGATATACTCAAACCTATGGTATAGATTATAATGAAACCTTTGCACCGGTGGCAAAAATGAATACCGTTAGAATTTTATTTTCTATTGCGGTAAACAATGATTGGAATTTATACCAAATGGATGTAAAAAATGCTTTTCTTCAAGGAACACTTGAAGAAGAGGTGTATATGACATTACCACCGGGCCATGAAAAGGAAAATATTTCTAATATGGTTTGTAGGTTAAATAAGTCAATTTACGGATTGAAGCAATCTCCTCGGGCATGGTATGGCAAACTAAGCTCATATTTAATTTTATGTAATTTTAAAGTTAGTAGTGCCGACCACTCTCTATTTACAAAAAATGAAGGAAAAAATATAACCATTGTATTGGTATATGTTGATGACTTAATAATTACCGGAAACAATTTAGAGGAGATCAAAAAAATTAAATCTCAATTAAAAAACAAATTTGACATTAAAGATCTAGGATATTTAAAATATTTTTTAGGAATAGAAGTAGCTTTTTCAAATAAAGGCCTCTTTATTTCACAACGAAAATATACTTTAGACTTGTTAAAAGAAACCGGTAAATTAGGGTGTAAACCGGCATCTACACCAATTGACTCCAAATATAAATTAAACACCGAGGATGGAGAACCTTTAGAAGACATAAGCCAATTTCAAAGACTCGTAGGAAAATTAATTTACCTTACGGTAACCCGTCCGGATATTTCCTTTTCCGTAAGCCAAATTAGTAAGTTTATGCATTCTCCAAGAACACCCCACTTGGAGGCCGTAAATAGAATATTGAGGTATTTAAAAAAGAATCCCGGAAAGGGCATAAAAATGACGAACAATAATTCTAACGAAATATGTGGCTATTCCGATGCAGATTGGGCCGGTAGCTTTGATAGAAAATCCACCACCGGCTTTTGCACATTTGTAGGCGGGAATCTAGTCACATGGAAAAGCAAGAAACAAAATGTCGTGGCTCGATCAAGTGCGGAAGCGGAGTATCGGGCTATGGCATCCACCGCAAGTGAATTAATATGGATCAAACAACTACTTGGAGATATGGGCGTCAAAATTGATCAACCTATGAAGATGTATTGCGATAATAATTCCGCTCGACATATCGCATCGAATCCGGTGTTTCATGAGAGAACGAAACACATAGAAGTGGATTGCCACTTTATAAGGGAGAAAGTCCAAGCTAAGGAAATAGAGACACCGTTTGTAAGAAGTGAAGAGCAATTAGCGGATGTCTTCACAAAAGGATTGGATCCGAAACAATTTGAGAATATTTTAAACAAGTTAGGATTGTACGACATTTACATTCCTAACTTGAGGGGGAGTGTTAAAAATAATAGATAGGATAAATAGAATGGAGAGTTTCAACAGTAAAATAAATTAGCTACAGTACCAGCGGTACACTGTAGAGTACCAACGGTAAAATAAAAGAACCGTTAGAAATTGTAGTATAAATAGAGACTAGAAACTTGTAATAGATAACTTTTTTCATATACCAATATTTTTCACAATAACCATAATCTCTGTCCGATAAATTCAACAAACGCCAACTGAAGAAAAAACCGCAACTAAAAAATGCATAATAGTTATATCTAATCAAATCTTAGAGAGATGCATATATATATTGTTGCAAACTCAAACGCTACTTTACATCATATAATGAAATAAAAAGTCTGGATCAGACCCAAAAAGCCTTGATCGATACAAACAGCTTACATTACAAATGGTGCTATCTTAGTATGCAGGTCTACAGTTTAGTTTCTTTCCCCTTTGCTTAGTGAGGCAGGAAAGGCATTGGAGGGTTATGGTCAAAATGCGAAAACTGGTCATTGTAACAAGTTATGTTTTGTCGACCCGGATGTGCTTCGCATGGCATGTATGGCACCAAGGGGCATAACTTGGGAAGAGATGAGAACCAAGCACATTCTTTCAATGGCCTTTGATGTGGCAATCCCGGTATGCAATTCCTACGTACATCAAGCACATTGTTGCGCAATAGATCCCGGCAATTGTCTCCAATTGCTGTGAAGTAGTTGTCGGATAGCGATAAGTTGACCAGATTTCCTGTTTTGGCCAACTGGCATACTACCTCTGGTACAGTTCCATATAAATAATTTTGTGCGAGGTTTAGCTGCTCAATATTACTTAAGCAACCGAAAGATAGTGGGATGGGCCCGGTTAACTTATTCGATCCGACATCAAACACATCAATATCTCTCAAGTATCCAATCTCATAAGGTAAACAACCTGATAGTTGATTATTTAAAAAGAGCACTTCAAGAAGTGTGCTTGATGTGTTGCATATTGACACCGGAATGGGGCCCGTGAAGCAGTTGTTGGCCAATGTTAGGTACTCAACCGGTGAACTACCGAGGTTTGATGGAATGCTCGAGTCGAAGAAGTTGTTGTTGAGAAATAGCGCCTCATAGCCAATTAGAAAAATGGGAGGAGGAACAGGTCCTTCAAAAAAGTTATAACGAAGGTCGAGGAATGCAAGCCCACTTAACGGGACTACATTGATTGGAAATGCGCCGCAAAATTTATTGTTACTAAGATCGAGCTCATAAAGATACCGCAATCCTAAAAGGTTCGGGACCGTGCCTGAGAAGTGGTTTGAGTTGGCATGGAAAAGCGCAAGGTCAGGGAAACTATTTATAAAACCATTGAGTGTCGGTGCGCCAAGGTGAAAGCCGTTGAAGTCAATGGAAGCAATTGTGAGGTCATCTGTACCTGGCGGGACATCGCAAAAAAATCCTTCATACGTGCTGGTGTCATCATTGTCGCAAATTTTAGTACCGACCCATGTGCTGGTGATGTTTAGGGGGTCGGATGTTATAGTGAGCTTGAAGGTTTGGATGACAAGGTATGCTAGGTACTGTTTGATGTTTGGGAAGTCAGTTGGCTTCGGTGGAGAGGAGCCATTGGATTGAGCTTTTAGTCCGGCAGAGACGGAGAAGATGAAGAGAGTGATGGCAAGGAGCTTTGGTGACATTATTATTCTTTTTTATTTTATTTTGGTGCTTAAGATAAGGTGATAGTTCTATCCTATAAGGCAAATGAAATGATTTTGGGGGTAGATGTAGTGAGGAAGGGTGACCTTGAGCTTTTATAATGGCAATGCATGCATGCATAGGAACAGCAAGGAATTCAAGTAGTAAACATGTTAGTTACGCAATCTTAATCAAAGAAGATATCTTTTTCTTTTTCTTTTTTTAAAGTAGTGGACATATGCCACCGATTTCCATTATAATAAACCATATCAAAGTTCACTGGTACTAGTGGTACCATATACAAAGCAAGCAAAGTATACTGCTATTTAACAAAATACCAAAGCAACAAACCAAAAAGAAACAGTACTAGAACCTTATTACCTCCAACTTTAGAAGATCAAGCTACCACTAAGAAACCTGAAAAACAACCCCTAAAAAGATCACATATTACTAATATACCAAAATATGCAATAGAGACCCTGTAAACTAAGAAATCACATACTCTGCGAGCTGAAACTACTATCAGAATCGTCGTCAGTAGAACTATCATCACCACCACTGGAACTGATCCTTGCTCCAAGCATAGGGATTTAAGCATGTGTATCCACCATGGAAACCAGTAGTGTAGACCCGATCAGGTCCTTCAAATTACAAGGTAAAATTAGATTTAATTGGGAAGTAAGATCTGATTTTTGATTCAAAGCCCATAATCTTGCAACAGCTAAGATTTTTGCCCCTAAAACATAAACATCTTGTACCTGTCCCTCTTTAAAAATAATTCCATTTCTGTCAAGCCATAAATTCCATAACACAGCCCCTCTAATAATTTCAACAATATTAGACTCTTTTAATGGGATACAATAATCTAACTCCCAAAGGTCACCTATAGACATACCATCAAAACAAAAATTATTAAATTGAGCTATCCATTGCCAAATTGCTTGAGCAAACTGACAAGTCGCAAAAAGATGATCACCTGATTCTATTTCAGAACAATATACACACCCCTCTTACTCAATCGATCCTTAGTTAGTACTTTCTTTTGTCTTACCAACCATAAAAAAAAATTTAATCTTCAACGAGATTTTAGCCATCCAAATGTTTTTAAATGGATTATCAGGAACACCTCCAGATTCTAAAAATTTATACAAAGAATTAACAGTAAAGTTCCCATGTGAGGTCCACCTCCATAAAATTTGGTCTAAATTAGAATTCAACCTAATATTAGATAAACGAGTAACTAAAGCGACCCATTCCGTCAGATATATACCTGTTAATTGTCTATATAATTAATATTTGACCTATTATCATGAAAAGCAACAACTACTACAATATTCCTATCATAAACAATCTCGAACATATTAGGGAAATCAACATATATAGAATACTGAATCTCCACACCACCTATCTAACCAAAATCTGACAGTATCACCATTACCTAGCTGCCATGTGGTACTTACCTGTACAATAGATCTGAATTTTAATATATCATTCCACAAGAAAGACTTTAATCTCCTATCCCCTGTGGGAGAGTATTTCTCAATAATAATATCTTTCCAAGTACGTGTTACTCTATTATCATAAAATCTAAAGAGCCATTTAGCTAAAAGAGAATTATTCATTTTTTGAATATCTAAAACCCCCAAGCCACCTTGAGTCTTACTGTTGCATACTTTATCCCAAGCAATTTGTGAAGGTTTTTTCCTAACCATATTCCCACCAAACCATAGAAACTTACGTCTTAGTCTATCAATTTTATATTTGATCATACAAGGCATTTTATAAAGAGACATCCAGTATAAAGGAATTGCTGAAACAACAACATTTAATAATGTTACTTTCCCACCTAATGACATTAATTTACCTTTCCATGTTTGTAACCATTTTTCTAACTTTTCTATTAAAGGCAACCAATATGATTCACTTAATTTCCTCCAATGTAATGGAACTCCTAAATACATTATTGACAATTGAACTACCTTGCAACCTAGTAACCTTTGTTGGGAGTTTTTCGGAAAAGAGGAAAAAACAGAAAACAGGGCAGCAGCCGAAATTTTCACAACTCCATTTTTTTCATTGATTAATTAACATAAACAGATCTACTATTTATAGTGGTGCATATCCATCATTTCGCACCCCACTAACTCCACTAACTTTGCTATAACTAACCTATAACCAACCCACTACTTGACATATTAATTAATAACTACCCACTACTTCCTGCACATGTCTAAATAGATAACTTGCTGTCCAAGTTTACAATTAACTCTAAACAGAAAATAAACTGCTGTAAAAACCGAAATATAAAAACTGCATCTTTTATTGGCTGATACGGTCCGTATTGGCTTATACGGTCCGTATTCATTTCTGACTTGGATTATTTTCAACACCCCCCCTTAATCCAAAGTCCAGCACATTCATCATGTCTCGACACCAGTTAAACTTCTCTCGTGGGAGTGATTTGGTCAGCACATCTGCAACTTGCTGGTTCGTGTTCACATACTGCAACTCTATCATCTTTTGGTCAATCAGATCTCGTATGAAATGGAGACGAGTGTCTATGTGCTTTGTTCTGTTGTGATACACCGGGTTGTTACTAATTGCAATTGTCGATTGATTATCACAATAGAGTATTGTTGCACCTTTCTGCTCACAATCTAACTCTTCCAATAAGCGCCTTAACCATACACCTTGGCATGCTGCTGATGCTACTGCATTGTACTCAGCTTCTGCGGTTGATAGTGCAACTGTTGATTGTTTCTTCGAATTCCAACTTATTACGCTGTTGCCAAAGAAGAACACCTGACCTGTTGTGCTTTTTCGATCATCTATGCTACCTGCCCAATCACTATCGCTGTAGCCTGTCAAACACGGTTCATCAACACCCTTGTACCACAGACCATAGCTTGTTGTACCTGCAATGTACCTAAGAATTCGCTTTGCTGCTCCCATGTGTTGTTTAGTTGGATTCTGCATGTATCTCGCAACCATTCCAACTGCATGTGTGATGTCTGGTCTTGTGTGCGTCAAGTACAACAGACCTCCCACCAAACTCCTAAACCGAGTTGCATCTGCTGCTCCGGTTCCATCAATAGCTGTCAACTTCTCGTTTGTATTCATTGGAATTAGTACGGGATTGCAATCTTTTAATCCAAACTTTTCTACCAAGTCTCTTGCATACTTGCGTTGGGACACAAATATTTTCCCCTTCTCTTGTTCAACCTCCAGACCTAGAAAGTAATGCATTTCTCCTAGATCAGTCATCTCAAACACACGCATCATTTGCTCTTTAAACTCCTTCACCATTGCATCATCTGTGCCAAAATAAATCATATCATCAACATAGAGACATACCGCTGTTAAACCTCCTTTTTCTTTGCGTTTGACATAGAGATTAGGCTCATTCTTGCTTCTCTCAAATTCCAATTTCTGAAAATGGGCATCAATCTTGCTGTACCATGCACGAGGAGCATGCTTCAAACCGTATAATGCTTTGAACAAACGGTACACCCACTGTTCTTTTCCCTTCACCACAAACCCTTCCGGTTGCTCAACATAAACCTCTTCTTTTAGTTCACCATTGAGGAATGCTGACTTCACATCAAATTGATAGATATGTTGTCTCAATTGGGCAGCCATTGCAATCAACAACCGAACCGTTTCAAATCTGGCCACTGGGGAGAACGTCTCTTCATAGTCTATGCCTTGCTTTTGCGCATATCCTTTTGCCACTAATCTTGCTTTGCATTTTAATACACTGCCATCTGGACCAAATTTAGTCTTGTAAACCCATTTAACTCCAATTGCATTGCGATCTTTTGGTAATTCCACCAACTTCCAGGTTTGGTTTTGCTCGATTGAACTCATTTCTTCTTTCATTGCTTGCACCCATTCCTTTCTTTCTACGGCTTCTTCATAGGACAATGGATCTGCTACATACAAAACCTGAGTTGCTTCATACAATTCTTGTAAGGATCGTACCTTTCTTCCTTGTGTATCCGGATCAACCATCCGATGTGATGTGCTACTCGAGCTTGGACTGCTTTGCGCCTGCTCACTGCTGCCTTCTTCTTCTTCTTCTTCATCTTCTATTTCTGCTATTGGTGTGTTGTCTTCCTCCATAGACCAACTCCAACTAGCATTCTCATCAAACATGACATTTCTACCGACTATAATCTTCTTTGTCACCGGATTAAACAACCTATAACCTTTAAATTGTATGCAATACCCAATGAACACACACTTTTCAGATTTTGATTCCAGTTTTTTTTGGTTTTGTGCACTTATGAGAGTGTAAGCGATGCACCCAAAAACACGCAAATGCCCCACACTAGGCTTCCTTTCAAACCACGCTTCAAATGGTGTTTTGTTCATCACTGCCTTGGTTGGTGACAGATTTAGAACATATACCGCTGTTGCTACTGCTTCAGCCCAAAAACTATTCGGCATACCTTTAGATTTCAGCATACTTCTTGCTAGTTCTACTACCGTGCGGTTCTTGCGTTCAGCTACACCGTTTTGCTCAGGTGTGTATGGAGTGGTCAGCTGCTGTAGCACCCCTTCTTTCTCACAAAACTGCTTGAATTCTTTTGATTGAAACTCACCACCACGGTCTGATCTTAGAGCTTTCAGCCTAGCCCCTGTTTGCGTCTCTACCATGGCTTTGAACCTTTTGAACAGCCCAAACGCTTCACTTTTATAACTAAGAAAATAAACCCATGTCATCCTGCTGTAATCATCGATAAACAACATAAAATACTTGCTTCCTCCCATTGATTCAACCTCCATGGGTCCGCACAAATCAGTATGCACTAACTCAAGTACCTTGGTTGCACGCATCGACTGATCTTTTGGAAATGGCAGCTTCGATTGCTTGCCAAACACACATCCTTCACATAACCCGATTTCACCAATTTCGGGTAACCCATTCACCATTTTCTTTTGATTCAACAATCTCAAACCATTCATGTTTAGATGACCATACCTTAAATGCCATAACTCGCTGGAACTAATCTCCTTGGCTGCAAGTGCCTTGTCTTTCACCTTGGTTATCTCCAGAGGGAACAAGTTGTTTTGTGTCTTCTTGATTGTTGCCATCGTCTGATCCGTGGCTGCATCTACAATTCTGCAATTGTCGCCTTCAAACTTGATGGTACACCCGCTGTCCATCATCTGACCGATGCTGAGAAGGTTTTGGGACAGTTGAGGAATATAGTACACATCATGTAGCATCCGTGTATTGTGACTGCTGGTCTGCACGGCTACTCTTCCTTTTCCTTCAACATGAATCTCTTTATCATCACCAAGCTTTACTGCTTTCTTGTATGACTCATCTAATTCATCAAATAGATGTTTGAAACCCGTCATATGGTTTGAGCACCCACTGTCCAAAAACCAGATTTGACTCGCATCTGATTCTTCATAGGTTTTGGCCACGAACAACCGTGACTGATTGTTCTTCTCTTCAACAAAACTTGCTTGTCCTTCTTCTCTTTTCTTCTTGTAGCAGTCGGCCTGCACATGACCGGGCTTGTGGCAGTAATAGCACTCCACGTCTTGACCTTCTTCTCTCTGTTTCTTGTAGCAATCGGCTTGCATATGCCCTTTCTTGTGACAGTAGTAGCATTCTACATCTTTATTCGGTTGATTAGAATGCGGTTGATTGTAACTCGGCTTGCCTTTGCCTCTGCCGTAACCTTGGCCTCTACCTCTGCTGTACCCTTGGCCTCTACCTCTGCCTTGCTGTTGGTTTCTTGAGGAATCGTCCTTGGTATAGAAAGCTTTGGTGTCATCCTTCACTTCTGATCTGTTGAGACGAACTTCATGGACCTGCAGTGATCCCATCAACTCATCAAACGTGTAGGTGGACAGATCTTTGGATTCTTCGATCGCCGCGACCACATGATCAAACTTGGTTGTCAGGCTGCGCAACACCTTCATCACCACCGTCTTTTCTGGAAGATCTTCTCCACAACTTCGGATTTGGTTGACGGTGGATGTGACTCTTGTGAGAAACGCTTGAACAGATTCGCCTTGATTCATGTTCAACGTCTCAAACTCCCGTCTCAAGCCCTGCAACTTGATGGCTACCACCTTGGAACTTCCCTGAAATGCGGTTTTCAGAGTTGTCCAGGCCTGGTTTGCTGTTTCTGCTGCTGCAATCTTTGCAAACACCGATTCGTGTACGGCTTGCTGAATGAAGAAGAGCGCCTTTGCATCTCGCTTGGCTGTGTCGATTGGTGTCGGATCAGGATTCGGTATTCCCTTGTCTGCTAGTTCCCACAAGCCATGAGATTTCAGCATAGTTCGAACCTTGATGCTCCAGAATTCGTAATTCTCACCCTTGAACAAAGGTACCATCTGATTTGACATGCTAATGGTGGTGTTGTTGCCTGCGTCGGCCATGGTCGGATCTGCCTTGATCTCTCACCTTTGGCTTGGTCGGATCTGCCTTGATCTCTCACCCTCTCACCTTTGGCTTGGTCGGATCTGCCTTGATCTCTCACCTTGCTCTGATACCAATTTTGTTGGGAGTTTTTCGGAAAAGAGGAAAAAACAGAAAACAGGGCAGCAGCCGAAAATTTTCACAACTCCAATTTTTTCATTGATTAATTAACATAAACAGATCTACTATTTATAGTGGTGCATATCCCTCATTTCGCACCCCACTAACTCCACTAACTTTGCTATAACTAACCTATAACCAACCCACTACTTGACATATTAATTAATAACTACCCACTACTTCCTGCACATGTCTAAATAGATAACTTGCTGTCCAAGTTTACAATTAACTCTAAACAGAAAATAAACTGCTGTAAAAACCGAAATATAAAAACTGCATCTTTTATTGGCTGATACGGTCCGTATTGGCTGATACGGTCCGTATTCATTTCTGACTTGGATTATTTTCAACAACCTTGCATGTTCCTGTCCTTCATCCTCCCTAATATGCAATGGAACCATCTCACTCTTATCGAAATTAATTTGCATACCTGATAAGTTCTCAAAACATAGCAGTAGTCACCTAAGTACAATAATCATTTTCCGATCAGCTTTCAAGAAAAGTAATGTATCATCTGCAAAATGCAGATTTAGCATATTATCACAATTATTAAAATTCCCCAAACCTTGTATCAAACCTGCCCTTTGAGCTCTCCCCAAAATTTTATTTAACAAAGGTGAAAGGGGATCCCCTTGACGTAATCCCCTCTTACAATGAAAATAATCACCTAATTCCCCATTTAAATTAATACAAGATTTACCACTATGTAAAAGAAGGGAAATCTAAGAAATGAATTTATCGCCAAATCCTCGTAATTTTAAGACCTCCAACAATAAATCCCAATGGACCCTATCGTAGGCCTTTTCAAAATCTAATTTGAACAAAACTCCCGTCTCTTTATTTACCCGAACAAAATGTAACACCTCATTGGCCACCACAATATTATCCATAATTAATCTACCTTTAATGAAAGCAGTTTGAGAAGAATCAATCAGAGAATCCATATATAAAGAAAGTCTATCTGTTAAACATTTAGTAATAATTTTCAAGCTGCAGTTTATTAAACTTATAGGTCTAAAATTCCTAACATTTGTTGCATTATCTTTTTTTGGAATTAAACAAATAGAAGCCATATTAATTTTTCCTAAATCCAATTGATTATTATAAAAAGCAGTCACTAATTTCATAAAATCATGTTTAATATCATCCCAAAATGTTTGATAAAATAAGAAAGAAAAGCCATCTGGGCTCAAAGAAAAGAAGATATCTTCTAAAGAAAATTAAGCACAGTATTAATTTCTGAGTGGAGGCATCTTTGTTAAAGTATATATATGCTAATTAAAATGGTCACAGCATGATGCTGCTTTTACTTTTTTATCATGTTGGAAATAATGTAGCACAGGAAGAGTTGGGTACTAGCCCTCTCTCCCAGCTTTTAATATATATACTATTATTTAAATAGTAAAAATAGTATTGTGACTGAATAATGTTATTTTTATATTATTCGACAAAGTAAAAATGTTGTTTAGTGTATATTATTTATAACAATAGAATGATAATAAAAACAAGACATGACAACAACAACATATATAAATATGATGGTATTATTAATAATTAACTGGTACTTTTTTTTTACCTATTGACTTTATATTAAAATTTTACATGCAAGTACATCACTCATGAAGTAAACCAGTTTCAACAGTTTGATTTTGTTGTTTGAAACATATCCGATAAATTTTTAAGATTATTTAGAATCTCTAGTGGAGTTTTAACAATCATGGCGCACCAATCCGCCCTCTTACAAAAAGATAAAGCAAGCAAATTCCTCTTTAAACTCCATTTCTTTTCTGTGCTTTAACATATTTTGAGAGGAATAATAGTACTGTATAACGTACATAGCTTTCATTAGCTTAAAAGTTATTCTAACATAATGTGGAAGTCCTTTTTTTTAGTAAAGTGTAATGGGGATGTCTTTGTACGTAAACCGAAATCTGTCGTTGCTGATTTATGAGTAGAACTAGGGTGTTTTTGAGTTCAGCAACCTTATTTGTGAACTCAACTTTAAAATCTATCAGATTGATTTTAAATGACGAATCCGAACTATTGAAATCCGTCTACCTTACGAGTGATGCATCTATATGCAAAAATTTTAAATTTTCGAATTAATTTTGTATAGAGTCAAGTGGTAAAAAAATGTTCAAAAAATAAATGCATTAAAATTATTTTATAATTAAACCTTCTAATTTTGACTAATTAACTTTATACAAAATTAATTCGAAAGTTTAAATTTTTTACATGTAGATGGATCACTTGTAAGGTACATCGGTTTCAACAGTTTGAATTTGTCATTTGAAATCAATTCGATAGATTTTAGAGTTGACTTTACAAAAAAAATTAGTGAACTTACGAACACCCTAGTTCTACTCCGGTTTTTTCTAATTCAGATTTTCTTACTGTACACTTTGTCTTGAAGTTCATACGTTGCTTTTCGGCTCCGAATTCCTCAGTCCAAATAATTTTGTACATTAATATTTCTAAGAGCACCTTTTATTTAAGGGGGAATTTCACGTATACCCCTCAAAAACTTCAAAATTACGTATTTTTCCCTCTAAATTCTGAAATTACATATTCCCCCCTCTAAACTTCCATAACTCACAAATTTATCCATTTTATTGTCTTTTATATTAAAACTCATTTTAAATTTATAAAATACCCATTTTATCCTTTATTAAAAGCATTACAAAATTTGTAGCTTGTTTAAGAAATATATCGGTCTTATATTTGATCAGTTTTCGAGAGCAAAATGGGTATTTTATAAAGGGTAAAGGGTATAATGGGTATCTGGTTTTCGAGGGCAAAATGAGTATTTTATAAAAGAGTAAAGGGTATAATGGGTATCTTATAAGAGCGACATTTTGAAGTTTTTGAGGGATATACATTAAATTCTCCCTTATTCAAAATGTAGTTGTCATTTTCCTATATATATATATATATATATATATAATTTCTTTTATTAATTTGCTTATTAATATCAAATGTTCTAATGATGGACCATTTTATACTTTGTAATATTTAATACTGGAAGAGAAAACTTTGCTAATCTCTGTTGCTCTTCTAAGGAGGCGCTAATGTTGAGCAGGGAACATGTGGGTCCCCCCAGGCAGTGATTGCAAGATTGAATGGAGCGCGCCAGTTAATTGAAAATGGAGAAATGGTGTAATTAGTAACATCAATAGACTTGAGTTTTATGTTAGTTTACTATTAAGCGGCATATTTTGTAAGTTTTGTTGAATACGAAATGGGATAAGTAATTGATGATCAATCAAGAAAAATTCAAATGCTTATATTTTATGTGGCGTATGGTATACACTGATGTTTTCTTTTGTAAAATAAGAATAGAGAAAAATTAAAATATATTTAATTTTTTTTGCTTCCATCATGTAGTTTTTACAAAAAATAAAATAATAATAGTAAGAATATTAAACCTTAATATATTAATAAAAATTGTTAAATTTGATATATATTATTTTTTAACATTACTAGTTGATTAAACATTTAATATATATTAATAGTAAGAATATTAAACCTCAATATATTAATAAAAAATTGTTAAATTTGATATATATTATTTTTTAACCTCAATATACTAGTTGATAAAATATTTAACGTTGCGAACATGGATATGTATATTGCAAAAAAGGTCCATATTAATTTAATTTTGTAATTCAGTGGGTATATTTCTAACCTTATATACAAAAATTTAAGCAAATGTGATAATTAAGTGTCAAAGATAACATTTTTTTTTATTCTATCCTTCAAATGAAATGCACCACGAATAATTAAAAGGAATCATAATATTTTAGAAGAAAGTTGCCGCGAGTCAATCATAATGGGGCCAATAATTCTCTAAAGATAATGCTCGTAAAAGATATCACTTTAATCTTCCTTTTGAACAAACAAAAGGGTGACATTGAATAGACATTGTAAAAGATATCACTTTAATCTTCCTGTTGTGTGTTTTTAGTTGTTGTTTGATGTATCTTTCTTCTTTCCTTTTTTTAAAGTTTAGACAATTGTACACACTGACAGCTGCTGTCAGTATTTTTCAAAAAAAAGAATAGATATATGAGTAGGGTTCAAATGTCCCATGCATTTCATACCTCATTGTGCCTCATATTTTATATCTCTGTTTGCAAAGTTCAAAATATCAATTCAAACCACTCAACATGATATCCATATTAAAACATACTTCGAGATCAAATTTTATATACTTTTTAAGATAGATACAAAATTACTATTTATGTACCATTAAAAAAAAATGTGATTTTGTACCTATCTTAAGAAACTCAAGTGCCAAGAAACACTAAATTGCTAACATTAAAAATACAAGTTTCTTCTTTCTGCCAATTAATTTCTAGGAATGGAATTAATTGTTTTGATTGAGAGAATTAAACCTTTTTGGCATTTACTAAGAGTAGCCAGCCAGACTTCTATTCTGTTTATTATTTAAAATTTTAAAATCAGATTTTATTATCTTAGTAAAAGAAAAGGGACCCTTGACAGCCACTGTCAAGATTTTCAAAAAAAAAGAAAAAGAAAAGCCAAAGGGAGATAATTTTTTAAAAGATTTTTTTACTTTGGTTACTCTTCAAAGCAAAGGGAGAATAATACACAGTGTATTATTATCTCCCAAAAACTCTGTTAGCTGGTAATCATGGAGAATAAAGAAGAAGAGGTTAAAGAGGTGAGATTTAACAAATTTCTACCTCTGTCTTTTGTTCGATTCAATCCGATCAATCAATTATTCGATATTTCATCGACTTTTGGTTAATAATTTCGCCTTACAATGAGACAGTGTACCACTGGTATGATACTAAGTTGTTTGTCTTATTTTTGTATAAAGCTTGCACCTTTTGACCCAACAAAGAAGAAGAAGGAAAAAAAGGTGGTGATCTAAGACCCAACTGAAGAGGCTGAGAAACTTGTTGAAAAATCTGAAGAGCTGCCTGGTACATATGATTTTTTTTAGATTTTCTTCATGCCAAAATTTTGCCTTTGGAATTTAGGGAGTATATCCTTGTTTGCTCCTTCCTTTTGAAATTGCCAAAACTAATCATGTTTTCTAACTTAAATTTGAGTATGTTTTTGAATGATTATATGTATTATGTGGTAGTTTTATACTGTATGCAACAAGTTTTCCCTTCAACTTAGTATGTACAATTTGCAAAGTGAATATCATCTTCTTCTTTTTTCCTTTGATGATTTATTTCTTCTATTTTTTGTTTGATCTGTGCAACAGCCGGTGATGGAGCTGAACTAACCTTTTTTGGGATGAAAAAGAAAAAGAAGAAACAGGTACAAACATTTATAATTTGTCAAGTAATACTATATATTAGTGTGTTATTTTCATACCAAAGCGATTCACTAGTACTGAGACTGTACTGCTGCATGTGCTTTCTTGCTTGGCATTAAATCTTGTGCTACGGTTACCTTTTTTATTTTAAAGGGTGGAATCAAATTTGTTTTACTTTGATATTTCAGGTTGACATGACATTCATTCACGACGAAGAAGAAAACCAGGAGGCCGGTGAAACTGGAGAAGGCAATATTGGTAATTTATATATATATGAGGGTTCAAATGCCTTCATTTTTCATGCCTCCACCATGCCTCCATTTTTAAAAACTTTAATAACTCAAAATTTAAAACTAAAAAATCAAAATAAAACCGTTGGATATGATCTACATCATTTTATCTATGCACGTGTAAAAAATTATGACATTACAATTTTGTTTTGGTTGTCATCAAGAGCTTGTAAAAAATGTACTAATGTGGATAATTTCTAGACGTTGATTTTTCAACTTATTGATGCACATAAAAACAAAATCAAAATGTGATAATTTTTTATGAGCACATAGATAAAATGTTGTAGATCATATCCAACGGTTTTATTTTGACTTTTAAGTTTTAAATTTGGAGTTATTAAAGTTTTTAAAAATGGAGGCATGATGGAGGCACAAAAAATGGAGGCATTTGAATCCTCCTCTCTCTATATATATATATTAATAAAAAATATGGTTAAAGAAAACTTAAGTTAGTCCGTTATGTTGATTTCCGAATTTATTAGCTAGTTAGGGAACGAAAAAGATGTCATAGTTGTCAGTTTCTTGGCATCTAGACAGGGGCAGAACAGGAAAATTGAGATAAGGGGCTGGATAGATAAGTGTTCTGCAATTTACTTTATGAGGGAGGGGCAAATAGTATAATTTTTATAAAAATAAAATTTTTAAGGAAAAAACTGAAAAAATTCCAATTTAAAGGGGCTAATGTACTGATCATTGTCAAGCATGAGTAAACATTGTGTTGTAGTTGTTAACTGTACTGGTAGACATTTTCATGCATTTGACCAAATGGAAGTGTGTATATATTCTCTTAAAAGTTAATATGCAATGGCTAATTGTGTTAATTCCTTTGAAAATGAATTTGGAAAAGATGAGGAAGGAGAAGGAACTCCTTGGGAGGGATCTGATCGGGACTATACTTATGACGAGGTATTTGTAACTTTGTGGTTGTTTATTATATATAAATCTCTATTATACCCTTTATTTTGAAATTAATTCTTGAAAGAGAATATTGTAATACCATCTTGTTGCATGCAAAGAGGAACTATATGATAAGAAGCACACTGATCAGTAGATATTCATTTTTCCTATTTGTAACTGTTAGTCGAATACCAGCATGTGGAGTAAATTATGAGCGAATGATTGTGCACTTAATAAATTGATTTTATTCTTTCTAACCTAAATAAGGTTGACATGTGTGTTTGTTCTTTCTTTGTGACTTAAATTAACAGCTCTTAGGTAGAGTGTTTAACAAACTGAGATTGAACAATCCAGATCTGGCTGGAGACCGGCGTACGACTTTAATGCTCTGGCCCAAGGTCGTCAGAGAGGGTACCAAAAGGAGTGTTTTTGTGAATTTTATGAGCTATTGCATGATGCAAGTCCCTTGTTCTCTCTTATGAGTACAACCTTTTGTGTTATATTTTTTTTTTCTGCATATCAAGAATCATTTTCAAAGTTATTTCTTTTGCACCTAGATAGATATATGCGAAATGTCTTTTCAAAGTTAATACCTTATTCCACTGATAATTAGGATTCCAACTTTTTAGAATGTGTAGGAAATTTGTTTATTGGTACTCTGTAGTCTGTAAAATATGATAGTAAGGCTTTTTAACTTTTGCGTATGAATGCAGAATGCGTAGGCAACCAGAGCATCTGATGGCATTTTTACTTACTGAACTGGGAACAAGTGGTTCCCTTGATGGACAACAGAGGCTTGTTGTCAAGGGTCGTTTCCCCTCCAAAAATTTCGGGAGTATCCTCCGCAGATATAAAAGTAAGTTTAACTTCACTGAGTTCAATGCAGTAAATTTCTGGTGTTGACACAGTGATATACTGATATACCCCTTTGCATTAATGTAAAAATGATGATCTCTTTTTGAGATGCATTTAATTATTTACAATTGGCATTACACATTTGTTGGTTGGTAAGTGGGAAGCCCAGGTGCAAAGCTCAAGGCTGAAGAAAAGATAAACTGCCCCCATGCATTTTTCATATCAACTGAATCAAATTGATTTTTTGTTAATAATATTGGATTCATCATAATTAGCTTTCTTGATTTTAGTTTGATTTTTTGTTAATAATATTGGATTCATCATAATCAGCTCAATTGCATAAATTATAAATTTGCAGAATTGTCTCCTCAATTCAGTAGGCAGCTGAGTTGAAAGTATTTTTAATTTTATTCCATTTCTCCTTCCTCATATTATAATTATTTGTCCTTTTAATTGTGGTAGCTGAATACTTGATATGCAATGGCTGCAAAAGCCCTGACACAATCCTTTCCAAGGAAAACCGTTTGTTCTTCCTGCGCTGTGAGAAGGTAAAATTCCAGTTTCTCGAGTTACAACCATATATGTTCTTTTCTTAAATTTGATTTTTTTAAATATTTAATTTGAGTGAGACTATGGTAGTATGCATATTATGGATCGACCTGTGCTATGGATTCATATCTTTGTTTTTCAAGTTCAAACAGTCGATCCGAACCATTAAACATGATCTTCATATGAAAATGTATTTACGGACCTGTGCTATGACTTTTGGGTGCTGCAAGTTGCTGCAACCCCTCTTTTGCATTAATATCAAAATCTTAAATACAAACAAGATGGTTCATCCAAACTATTGTTCTTGTTGTTCTTCGCAAGGGATATGTTTATGTAATATTTAACATATTTCGAGTTCATTTTGCATAAATTCCCTTCTAATTGAACACAAAATAATTATAAAAGGTAACATGGGCACTTCCCTTGTAATTGAATTTGAATGATTAATGCAAAGAAGATGTGGCAACCACACCACCCATTTACTTCTTCTTATTTGCTCTCGTTTATTTGTTCATACAACTTTTGTTTCCTTTTGATATGTGCAGTGTGGTTCTTCTCGTACTGTCATGCCAATCAAGGCTGGATTTGTTGCACGTGTCGGGCCCCGCAAAGATTATTAATAGTTATCCAACTTTTGTTTGGGATTGATTATAATTTTGTTACTTGTGTCGTTGCCATTGTGTTGAACTGCTTGTTAGGGAAAATCAGTATATTGTAAATAGTATAATAGACTTTAGTAAACTTGTAAGTTGTATGCAATTCTATAGGTATAGTATTGTATAGAAGCTTTTACAAGTGCTCACGTGAATGGCACCGGATAGGATACAATATATGTTAAGACATTATATCTTTCTAATTGATTTTGGGAATTGGCATAGTTTTCTAGCTCATGGTATCAGAGCCCATGGAACCTTTTAGGTTTCCCTAAATCGTCTCTTCTTTCTTTCCTCACGGAACCTTTTAGTTTATCTATTTTCTTTGTTTTTCTTTCTTTCTTATTTTTTTTCTTCTCTTTACTTTAGAATCCATCATAATACTACCAGTAAATCCCAGTAGAAGGCATACTGTACCAAACTGGGATTGTAAACTTTTGGTAGTGTTACAGGATACCCTATTGAAATTGGTCTAATACACCCTTTTATGGCACTTTTGAAATACTTGCCTGACCTGAACTTGAAATGTTTTCAATTTAAGGGTTCTCAATTTTATTGTTTATTAACTTTTTTTTTTTCTATGTCTTAGGAGGAGATGGCAACTCGCATTTGGTCTGGATCGAGCTCAACTGAAATATATGAACTCGGATCTCATTTCAACAATTGGTGCAATGTAATGAGGCAAGAACTAATTGACATACTACATGATATATAGGCAAAAAGCATGTATGGTCAGCCGTGGCCCGGGGTAGTTATGTTTATCTTTAATTTGTGTTCTTTCGTTCAAATTAATAACCTTTTTAAAAAGAAAAATCTATTAACTCATATATCTATACTAGTATCATGCCCGTGCGTTGCAACGGGGACATATTAAGATTGAAAATAGCGGCAAATAATATATAATAGTGAAAGGAACAACAACAAACGAAAAAATGGATCAAATATAACATGAAAATTGGGTATAATAAATTGACAGTATACAGGGCTGCCCAAACTGTAATATCAGTACTAAAACTATAGTTTGCCTCCTTATAAAAAGAGATATGTGGAGAGATTTATGAATTTCATTCTCATTTATATGATATATTATATAGTTTCTTATTCTTATATACAACAACATTTATTATAAATTACGTACATTGTAAAATAGATGTACAGATGCAGTAGAACACCCAGGATTAGTATAAGGGTATTTTGGTCCATATAATTTGATTCATCAGTATAATGGTATTCTGGTAATTCTGCTCAAGATTTTATTTTTTTGTCTCACTGCACCATGTAACTTGATTCTTATATTTCTTTTTCCAAATAAGTAGAATTGCTGCCTGTTTCTTAATTAGATTGGTTATCACCAATAAACTAAATTAAGAAAAACAAAAGGTGCTGTCGAAATAAACTTATATTGTTTATCACTTATCACCAATAAACTAAATGAAGAAAAACAGAAAGTGCTGTCAAAATACTGATCAGTGAGACAAGATGAATGGAAGTTATATGTCTTGAGGTTGAGATCTAGAATATTGATGAAAGGAACTGCGGAGGTTTGTTTTACCAATCATGATTGTGCTGTAACAGTAAGATGGGAACAAGGTAAAGCAAGAAACTTTAGTGAAAAACAACAAAGTAGGTTAATTTAAAGATGAAACTTGTGCAAGAAAAAAATTACTATTCCTTTAATTTCAAAGTATGACGTTAAATGATAATTATTTAGATGTATCCTCTTGTGTCAAAAAGTATAAGAATGAAAAAAAGGAATTAAAATAAAATATATGTTACCTCAGCATCAACAAGCAAGCAGTAGCTTCATTCTTTTCCTTGACGGATAGTGCTGAACATTAAACTTTTGTTCAAGTCGTGCTTACAAATTTCATTTGCAGTATCCATAGGGATGAAGAACAGTAAATGGAGAAAAGGATTTCTTACTATTCAATCTGTGAAAATAGCAAACAAAATAAAAGAGACCATGAACAATAAGCAAAGACAGGTGAGAAAACTTCCTAAGTTGAACTTTCATAAAGCAAAACTACCGTTCATCTATCTCATTTTCTTAATGTCTGTTAGAACCTGATTTTGAAAAAAAACAAGGAAATTTCAAAATTACAGGATCTTCCTTGCGCAATTTGCAAAAAAAAATGCTTCCTAATATATCTGCAAATTGTTTTCTTACATGTTGCTATATGCTTTTAAGCCATTGCTGACAAAGGAAGCATATGGATTTTATCTACAGATGCACGAGATGCACGTAGATAGTGAAAATATAGCAAGAGATGCACGTAGATAGTGAAAAGGAGAAATAAGGAAACAAAGAAAATTTAATAAAAACTGGAGTCTATTCAATTTTAATTGTAACATATCATGTGGTAGTGTGTGGTGAGTATGTTTTTAACTAAATTTAGACTTCTACATGTAAAAAAGATGTGTTTAATCAAAAGAAGACATATTATCTGATTAGAGGGCTGATATTAAATCTGAAATTTTATCTTTCAATTGTAGTCGTTAGCAGATCAGAACACTACGTGCTTAATATAAAAAATAGATTTATATATATACATATCATACACGCACGTAGTTTCTCTGTCTTATAATTTATTACTCTTATCCATGCATGGCTTCAAAGAAGATGTTAGTTTTTGTCACCATGCTTTTTTGTCTTTATAAGGTAACCTGAATATTATCTTACTTAGCAGCAACCAACACCAGCACTATAAATTATCGCAGCTGGAGTTCATGTTTGTCATATATTTGTATATATATAAAAATAGCATTTTTCTTCATTCTTTCTTTCTTAATTATTACCATCCATCAAGAAATTAGGCTATATTTGCAAATCCAAATAGACATGTTTATTAAGATATAATACTACAACAGATATATAACACTCCTCAACAAATTTAAAAAGAAAAAAAAAATAGACAAAATGCTAAAAGAAGCCAATTAAACCAATTTTACAATATGAACTTGTTAATTGATACACAAATCGATATGAACTTGTTAATCGGAATTAAGTACTGTAGGATGAAAGAACTGGAGATTAGTCATTGTACAGAGAAGATAAAAGTGGCCCTATCGATCGGTGGCATGACATTGCTAGGATATTGGCCATTGACACTCTTCAAGATTTTATCAAGCCATGAAAAGGAATTGTCAATTCTGATGGCCGGGCAGCGGGCTATTCGCCAGCGAGCTCAATAATAGAGCACCTTCCTTCACCGATTGCTTTGGATTCGATGAAAATGGTGATGGTTTAGAATCCAGTTATTATTATCCTGTTGCCAATGTAGAGAAACCATGTTATAGTGTCTCTGAATGGTACCACACTACGCATTCGGCACAACGCCAGCCACTTCTTTTATGGTGGACCAGGTGGTTGTGTTACTTACTGTGTATGATTCTGCTCAATCTCCAAATTTATGTATGTTTATAGCTAGCAATCATGTTGCACTGTTTTTACTGATCATATGGTCCAGAATTTTGTTGTACTGTTTTTACTGTTCACCTCGCCGAAATGCTTCCGGAAGCACATTAGCCGGACTCTATATATATATAGAGAGAGAGAGAGAGAGAGAGAGAGAGATGGGCTATGGTGCATTGCAATGCATAGGCACCCTTGTGCATTGGACCATAAATCACCGATTCAAAGTCCAAATGACCGATCCAAACCGTTCATCTTGTTCTCCATATTAATATGTACTTGGAGACCAAATTTTACATTTTTTGGAATTTTTTTATTATTTATTAAGCCACTTTGAAAATCGCCGATCCGGTGGTCTAGAAATTTTTACTTTTTTTACTGTTCACCCGGATTTTCAGATTTTCAATAAATCTAAAAAAATAGTAAAAAAATTCCAAAAAATGTAAAATTTGGTCTCCAAGCACATATTAATATGGAGAACAAGATGAACGGTTTGGATCGGTCATTTGGACTTTGAATCGGTGATTTATGGTCCAATGCACAAGGGTGCCTATGCATTGCAATGTATAATAGCCCATCTCTCTCTATATATATATATATATATATAGTATGGCTAAGTTGCTGATGGCAGCATTTCGGCCAGCTGCTGCCGGGGCTATATTTAGCCATACGATGTTCAAACAACACATCCAAACCGTTAGATGTGATCTCTATATTAAAATCTACTTGGAGACCAAATTTTATATTTTTTGGAATTTTTTAACTATTTATTAAGCCACTTTGAAAATTGCTGATCCGGGTGAACAGTAAAAACAGTATGTACCATATGATCTGGAATTTTCAAAGTGGCTTAATAAATAGTAACAAAATTCCAAAAAATGTAAAATTTGGTCTCCAAGTAGATTTTAATATAGATATCACATCTAACGGTTTGGATTTGTTGTTTGAACATCGTATGGCTAAATATAGCCCCGGCAGCAGCTGGCCGAAATGCTGCCAGCAGCAAATTAGCCATACTCTATATATATATATATATATGTATATGGGCTATTGTAATATGCATATTAAAAATTAAAGCTCCTCTTTTAATATGCGTTCATCTCTTCATTTTCAATGTTCAAACAATCAATCCAAACCATCAACATGATCTCCGTATTAAAATGTTAGAATTTCGTGAGATATGATATATATTATTTTAGTTATGCACATGTAAAAATTATGTTTAACTTTGTTTTGATTATTACTAAGAACTTGCAAAAATACATTGATGTGAATAGTTAGTAGACATTAATTCCTTTAAAAACAAAAAAAGTGATATTTTTGTGTGCATGTAGAGAAAATAATGTATATCACATTTAAGGGTTTTATTTTAACATATAAATTTTATAATTTTATTATTACAAAATTAATAAATAAAGGCAAAATATGAACCCACTTTTTTATATATTATGTACTACAAATCAATAAATTAAGATGCATATTCTGAATCACTTCAAGTGTTTCATGAAGACTTATTGATTCATTCCCAGCTTCTCCATGTTCTCATTAATTAGAGGAGCGCTAAGACAGGTTTATCCCAAGTTCAACTCTAATTTTTTGCTATATGTTTGTATTGTACAAGTCTACCTTCAAAACCAGCTAAGAGGACTGATGGTATAGTTCATAATAGTCTCTCTCTCTTTTTTTTTTAATCTTCACATTTTGGTGCTGGTGTGTTAATTTCTCCTGAACATAATTCAAAATCTGATTGCAACTTTGCTTCCTATATTTATAATTTTTTACGATAATAATTATATATAGAAGTTGTGGAACATGTAGAAGATGAAACTGGGAAAAAGATAAGTTTTAGTGAATTGAGAAGAAAGTGAAATGATAAACTGAACAATTAATGATTATCAGAAAACAAATATGCACTGATTAATAATTCAATTACTAAAAATTGTGGGGTTTAAATTACAAAATTTTAAATAAACAGATGGTTATAGTTGTTGGTTTGGTTTTTTTTTTTTTTTAACCATTTGATGATGAAACTGAACAATTCTTTGATAGTATGATAGCACAAATACAGCTCTCATTACCATATTTTTATAAAATAAAATAAAAAAACATATGCATTCTTATTTGAACATAATCACAGGCAATATGAGAGAGAAAATCAAATGAGTAAACAACTTATACATATTATATAAATAACATGTTAACATTTTAAACATTTAGCACATTCAGTTATAATACCTTATTTTTTCTATACCAAAAAAATAACCCCACTTTTATCTATACTAAAATAACCACACAATTAATTTTACATAATATCTAATTAACTACGAGCTAATTTACAACATGTCGCATTCTAATTCAAACTCTAATTCCATTATTTTTTTTTGGAAAGTCGATCAAAACCAGATTAAGATGTATTAGTAGGGAACTACAGATGCCCCGAAATACATTATTGGAACTTCGTCTTCAGCTTGAGAGTTGATTTAGTACTAGACCTATAAAATAAATGTAGAAATTAAAATTGTTGTAAAAAAAACCTAATTAAATGCACATAATAGAATGTGAGAGCATTTATAGTATTGTGCCCTGATTTCATGTGATATATATATATATATGTTGTACAAATTCTCATCATTTGGTTTTTATTATTAAAGATATATATGTAAGATCTCTTATTAATTTCTCAAAATTATTAATTAATCAAAATTGTTAGTTGGAATATCGCATTTGATCTTCTCAGGTTACAATTCGGGCCTCGATTCGGCCGAAATGTGTAGTGTAAGATTGAACTCACTTTTGTTTTTCCATTTTCCTTCTTTCCGGATGGGAAAGATTTCTCAGAACATGGATTTGATTCACACTCCATGTTTGTGATATATTGACAAAAGTTTTTTACTTTTGAATCCGATCAATTCATAGTCATAGATTTTCCAAAAAGATCTCCCAGGTCCATCTTCCATATGGAAAGGTACTAGCTCTATAAATTCCATCTTCCATCTGAAAAGGTACTAGCTCTATAGAATTCTGGATCGATTTGAATTTTCTTTTTGAAATGAAAGAACTATAATCTACTTTAATTGGATCCAATTGAATTGGATGAAATGGAATTGGACAAATGAAAAATTTAGAGAATTCTCGATGGGATTTCATTTATCAAAATTATTAGTTTCTTCCAATATCTCGGTTAATTAGTTAATAGTTATTAATAAAAATGGATAGTATTAATTTAAATAGCAAGTTGTTTTCTATATGCAAGTTAATCGATCGATCTACTTGTAAAAACATCGTCAATTAATTCATTTGCATACTTATACTTTTGAGATAATTAAGGTGAAAATTTTAGTGACAATATTGTTATACAATACTTTTTGGGATAAAAAAATCTTATATATTTAACCAAAAGCTCTTTATCATGCCTTTGTCTCCTTACCTGAATGATATTTTCATGATATTTCATTTAATTACCATGCAAGGAATATCAGCTCAGGCTTGAAAAGCTATCTTTCATCTGAGCCCAAACAACATCAATATTTATCATCACAAATTATTCACTCTTACCCATTTCGAATTTGTATTCTCTGCATTAACTCCAATTTTGAGTTAAGATCTGGACGTCCAATTGAGATCCGCACTAATATTAAAAGGCCCCATGCGTTATAGGCGTGGGCTGAATTGGTCCGAATTATGATCGTACAGTTCATAAATTGATCAACGTCAAAATGATAGTGAATTACGTAAGGTTTTGGCTTAAGTTTTGGCTTATTATCTCACCTTTATGTTTATTTAATTAGAAAAAAATGTTATTGTTACTCTACTTTATATTTTAGTGTAGGAAACATGTTTTGGTGCTATTCTACATCATTTGGACCAAGAATTAGGTCAATCAGATAAGCACAGCTCATCGACTAAGGCTTTGTTACGGCTCATATTGGCTAATACGGATCAGAGCCCCAATACAGACCAGAGATGGCGCGATACGCATTAAGTCCCTCAGCAACACAGTTCCAATACGAACCGTATCAGCCAATACGGTCCGTATCTGAGGCGCCCTTTGGTGAATAACTGCTCTAGCTGTATCCAAATCAGATTTATTGGACTCCACTCATCTCTAGACGCCCCCTCACTCCTATAAAAGCCCTCTGGACAGAAGAGGAAGACATCTTTGTATCATTTGGTGTTTTATTTTATTAAGTGAGAAGAGAGGAGTGAGTTGAGGCTAGTTAGGAAGTGCTACTTGTTTGTGTCTTCGTTGAGCCTCTTGTAAACATGCTGTTTCACGGCTAAGTTTAGATTATTAGGGCTAGACAGTAAACATTGTTATTCATTATGCTTTGATATATATACTTTTATGTTTGTGTAACCTTTTGTTGATTTAATTGCTTTTGCGTTTTATGTTCTTCTTACTTAGTTTCGATGATCTAATTTAATCCGTCATGGTAAATGACAGTGCCTTGATAGTAAGTAGAATTACAATGGACGAGTCAAGGACAAGGAGAAATATTAGACTAATGTGAAGAAAACCTTAGAGGGAAACCACTAGTTGGAACAACAACAAAATCCCGTGCATTCCACCTTGGACCGCCATATTTTTTCCATACATAATTATCTCTGTACCATAAAAACTTCTTCCTTATTGTATCTATTTGTTGTCTTACTTTAGCAGGCATTTTATATACAAGCAACCAGTATAGAGGTATAGAGAAAATCAATGAGTTAATTAAAGTAACTCTACCTCATATTAAAGATAATAATATACTTTTCCAACCTTGTAATGTGTGTTTGTAATTTAGTGATTAAATTTCACTTTGTAGTTGTAAAAACTTGGTTCAAAATCTAATAACAACACAGTATTTCTCGCCATCTTTTGTTTTGGCAACCAAAATTTGTCTGAAGACCAACTTTTTCAACTGGTGTTTTTTTCTTTTCCAATATCATATTGTTGGTTGATACAAAAATTAAAGATTATTTAGGAAAAAAATGATATATATCTGTATACTAGACATAATTACTTGTGAATTCAGATATAAGAAACAAATCTATGAAGTATAAACACTTCTGAATTGCACTTAAGAGCATAATGACATATGAATATTATTCGGGTTCGGTTTGGCGAGGTCAAAAATTCGTGATTCGGAAATAATTCAGATAAAATTCGGGAATGATTTGGAATTATCCGGATTACAGATCTCAGTCCTACAAGGAAGCAAAAAAAAACCAAAAAAAATGTTCTGCAAAAAATTTGAGAAAAATTCGCGAATAATTCGTAAAATTCGAGAAAAGTTCGTAAAATATTATTCGGGAATAATTCGATCAAAGTTCGGTCAACCGAATAATTCGACGTTTGGTTCGTCATCACAAAAAAACGAATTATTCGCGAATAATTCGCAAACCTTGTGACTATGGTTACTAGGTTAGTACATAAGGTGCATGAATAATATTTCAATTGAAAAATAAAAAAATAAGTTGAAAAAAGAAAGAAGATATATCATTTATTTATTTATTTTTCTTCACTATTTTAATTATATAATATAAATAATATTATACAGTTTAAAATAATACGAAATTAATACTATTTCAATGAGCATAACTTTCACATGCTAATTCAAATGGTATCATTCCTTGTACTATTCCTTACTTTTTACTTGAAATAATTAAAAAATTCCGTACCTTATTTAAATAAAGTATGAAATCACTTTGACAATATATTTTTTCAAGTCAATGCAAGTAAACTTGAAAAATAAACTTATAGATATATTATATTGGACATATAAATTTGCTACTAAGAATCTCTTGCAATTTGAATGTTGTTTGATGATGCATTAAAGATGATTAATTTCATACCATTGAAAAACTAAATCACCCAATGAATGATATAAACAAACAACAAGTCTCATCATTTATCAAGGCCATGTTTATAATATCAAAATTTGAAATTGAATTTCATTTCTTTTCTCTCAGACTTTTTTTTATCTTAAATTTAAATTTTTTTTGCATACTTTTTAAGTGATTTTGATGAATTTTTGGGAATTACAAAAATATCCCTAAAAATAACAGCCTAGAACGGGGGATATTTTCCTCATTTCAACTATATTTATGTTTTATCCTCCACATGAAAATTATTGATTTACTCTTTTTCATTTACAATTTCTCTGAATTTTTTGCAAAATTATCTGATATGATTCGTTGGTTCCAAAACCAACGGTTCAGATTTAAAGGAAAAAAAAAGCCAGTACAGGTTTTGGATGAGTTTGAAATGGGGAGTAAAATGTTTAACAGAGCAAGTTTTGCTTCATACAGATCACAGACAAGAGTCAAAGCAGCGTTGCAGAATGGCTCGTGCGCTGCATGAAGTGAAAACCACTCTGTTAAAATCCTTACCTTCTCGGAAGGTTCTAGCACGGACATGGATCGCGGGCTTAAGATCCGAAACTTCTCGTTTTTCAACACGGGCCGGGTCGGGTAAGAACTTTTAATCGATATAGGATCCAGATCCGCAGTCGCACTCTTAAGCCAGTACACTGCATTGTTCTCGGATCCGTTTCTTCCACGGTACCTGACTCAACACAATTGAAACGGACGGCCCAGATTTACTCTCAGCCGGTGCCTGTTCGTGATGGCGCAGGGGGCCAGTATTATTTATACTTTGAGATTCGTGCAATGTTAAAAGGAAGATCTGGACCGTCCGATTCAATTGTACTTAGGTCAGGTAACCTGAGGAATTCATTGTTCTCTCCCAAAACTCTTTTACAAACCTAGCCGATTCTCTTCCATTCCTCGAGCTGGTAATCATGGAGAATAAAGAAGAAGAGGTTCATGAGGTGAGATTTGATGAACTTCTATCTCGTTCTTTTGTTGGGTTCAATCCGAATCAATCAATCATTCGATATTTTACCGATTTTTGGTTCATAATTTCGCCTTACAATGATACGGTGGTACCACTGGTATGGTACCTAAGTTGTACCTGTCTAGGGATGGTACATGAAATAGGCTAGGATCTTTAGTTTATGGCACAGGTTAATGAGGTGAAACTTGTGTGGGTTGAAAAATATGCAAAAAAAAAAAAAAAAAAAAAAACCCTTTGTTTGTTGCTTTTGCTGCCAGCACTGGTATACTGGTAGAAACAAGCAGTGAAAATGAGTTTTTTGGGTGTTTGATGAGGCCTTTGCTGTGCTGTAGGGGCTTCTAGTGATTTAGGGATGCTTTTCTTTTGGTTGTTGATTATGTAATTACTGTTTCAATCAATTAAATGAGCACTTGTTGCCTTTTTTTAAAAAGAAAAAGCCAAGCCCTTAATTTTGGGTAATAGAAATCTTATACTATTTTTGTTATGGGTTTAGGGTTCCTAATACCCTTGTAGAGCAGGAAAATGATACTTAAAAACATGTTGTTTCACTTTGTTTTCCTTTTTGAATTATCTCCCTGCATCGTTGCTGTTTTTCAACATCAATGATACATGAGATGAAATTTTGTTGAATTTCAGGGGTGTTCATAGTTTGTTTTGTATCGTATATCTAATCCTATTTGTTTTTTTATGTTTTTTATTTTTATTTTTGTATAAAGCTTGCACCTTTTGACCCATCAAAGAAGAAGAAGAAAAAGAAGGTGGTGATCCAAGACCCAACTGAAGAGGCTGAGAAATCTGCTGAGAAATCTGAAGAACCTCCCGGTATATATGATTTTTTTTTTTAATTTTTTATTAGGACAGCATTATCTATCACAAAATCTCTCAAAAACCCTTTGGAATTTAGGGAGTATAGCCCTGCTCCTTTCTTTTGAAATTGCCAAAACTAATCATGCTTTCTCATTTGTTTAGAAATGAGGAAGAATGAAGAGGGAGAGTTATTTGAGTATTTTTTTGCATGATTATATGTAGAGTGAGACTATGGTACTATGCATAGCGCAAAACGGTCGGTACTATGGATACATATCTTTATTTTTGAAGTCCAAATAGTCAATCCAAACTGTTGAACATATGAAAATATACTTGGAGACCAAATTTTACATTTTTTTTAGAATTTTTTTACTATTTTTTTAGATCAGTATAAAATCACTACTTTCGGATGTCCAAAATATTTGTATCAAGTGATTGTCCACCTGTCAATTCGGATCGACTATTTGGACTTTGAAGGTTAAGATATAGATCCGTAGTACAAACCGATGTGCGCTATGCATAGTACCGCAGCCTCACTCTTATATGTAATATGTGGTAGTTTTACACTGTATGCAACAAGTCTTCCCTTCAACTTAGTTTGTACAATTTGCAAAGTGAAATGTCATCTTTTGTAGTTTTACACTGTATGCAACAAGTCTCCTTAATTTATTTCTTTATTTTTTTTTGTTTGATCTGTGCAGCAGCTGGTGATGGAGGTGAACTAACCTTTGTTGGGATGAAAAAGAAGAAGAAGAAACAGGTAGAAACATTTATAAGTGTGTTATTTTCATACCAGAGTGATGCATTGGTACTTAGTCAGTACCAGTGCTTTGTCTATAGTGGAGATTTGTTCATAATTAACACCAAAAGAGGAGACTATTGATTCTTGTGCTTACAGTTTACCTTTTTTTATTGTAAAGAGTGGAACCAAATTTGTTTTACTCTGATGTTTCAGGTTGACACAACTTTCATAAATGACGAAGAAGAAAACAAGGAGGCCGGTGAAACTGGAGAAGGCAATACTGGTAAATTATATTTATTTTTTTTATTATAAAAAAAATGGTTAATGAAAGCTTAAGCTAGTCCTTTTTGTAGATTTCCAAATTTACTAGCTAGTTAGTGAACTAGAAAGATGTTTTAGTTGTCGGTTTCTTGGCATCTAGACGGGCAGAACCGGAAAATTGAGATAAGGAGGGCTGGATAGATAAGTGTTCTGCAATTTTACTTTATGAGGGATGGGCTAATAGTATAATTTTTATAAAAATAAAATTTTTAAGGATAAAACTGAAAATTTTCCAATTTATAGGGGTGATGTACTGATCGTTGTCAAGAATGTCTAAATATTGTGTTGTAATAGTTAACTTTACTAGTACAAGTTTTCATGCATTTGACCAAATGGGAGTGTATATATTCTCTCAAAAGTTAATATGCAATAGCAAATTGTGTTAATTCTTTCGAAAAATGAATTTGTAAAAGATGATCAAATTGGGGATGATGAGGAAGGAGAAGGAATTGTGCTAGGAGGAGGCACCCACTATCCATGGGAAGGATCTGATCGTGACTATACTTATGATGAGGTATATGTACCTTTCTGGTTGTTTATTATGTATAAATTACCATAATACCCTTTATTTTGAAATTTACTCTTGAAGGAGAGATATTGTATTATCATCTTGTTGCATGCAAAGAGGAACTACACGAGAAAAGTGTATATTGAATCTCTTCGGATTATTGGGGTCCGGATCCCCTAAAGTAACTCAAAATTTGAGTTTGAATCCGGACCATCTGATCAGAATTCGGGCCAACCCGGCCCAAGGTGGAATGCATGGGGTCACTTTAATATTCGTGCCAAAGCAGATTGGATGGTCCGGATCTAAACTCAAAATTTGAGTTAATTTAGGGGATCCGAATTAGGATTATAGTGTGTAAAGTAGGTAGTCTGAGTCTATTTGAAAATTCTGCAATAAAAGATTCAGAAACCTCCTAATAAACAAATCTAATACAAGAGCAATCACATGAAGAAGGACACTGATCATTAGACATTAATTTTTCCTTTTCTTCACTGTTAAGTCGGATATCAGTATGTGGAGTAAATTGATGTAAATTGATTTTATTCTTTATAACCAAAATAAGTTTGACACATGTATTTGTTTGTTATTTCTCTGTGACTTAAATTAAACAGCTCCTAGGTAGAGTTTTTAACATACTGAGAGAGAACAATCCGGATCTTGCCGGAGATCGGCGTAGGACTGTCATGAGGCCACCTCAGGTTCTCAGAGAGGGTACCAAAAAGACTGTTTTTGTGAATTTCATGGACCTTTGCAAGACGTAAGTACCCTTGTTCTCTCTTATGAGTACAACTCTTTTGGTCATATATTTTTTTTGTTGCATTTCCAGAGTCATTTTCAAAGTTGCTTCTTTTGGGGCTAAATTTGTGAAAAGAGCGGGCTTCAAATGCCTTAATTGTACCTAACATACTTATCTCCGTTTCCAAAGTCCAAAAAGCCGATCCGAACCGCTAAACATGATCTCCATATTAAAAAATGTGCCTGGAGACCAAATTTCATATTTTTTGGAAATTTTTTACTTTTATTTTTGGAAAGGTACAAAATCACTGTAACCATCCAAAAACAGTGATTTTTGTACCTATCTAACAAAATTAGTAGAAATTCAAAAAGAAAATACAAAAATTGGTCTCCAAGCACATTTTAATATGGAGATCATGTCGAGTGGTTTGAATCGACTGTTTGAAACTTTGAAAACGGAAATAAGAATGTGAGGCACGATTCAGGCATTTGAACCCTACTCTTGTGAAAATGTCTTTTTAGGTGTGATATGGAGAACTTAGTTGTGAAGAATGATATGGTTTGGACCAACAATTTTTTTGTTTATATTTCTTGAAGTGACTACAGTTTCTACTTTCTAATAATATCTTATTCTGCTGATAATTAGTATTACTACTTAGGGATGTGTATGAAAATTGTTTTCTGGTACTCTGTAAATAGGTGTGTCAACGGGTATGATACGGGTGGGGTGGAAGCATTTTCATACCCGTACCTGTTAACAGAAAAAAAACTTTACCCTTACCCGTCGTATCAAATACAATACAGTTTGGGTAAACGGATAAATAGGTGCATTTAATGGATATATATGGGCCATGAATAAAACTATATCATATCATGCATCATCCCCATATAAATATATATTCATATATATAATTTTATTTTTAATAATCACCCTATAGGGTAACGGGTACAAGATAGTCTTAACCCGTACCCTTACCCATTATGTTAACGACATTAAACTTTACCCTTACCCGTACCTGATAAGCTAATGAAAAATAAAATTTTACCCATATCCATCTTATCGAATACGGTACGGGTCGGGTAAACCCCTATCTTTAAAATATGACAGTATAAGGCTTTTTATCTTTTTTGTCTGAATGCAGGATGCATAGGCAACCAGAGCATGTGATGACATTTCTACTTGCTGAAATGGGAACAAGTGGTTCTCTTGATGGACAACAGAGGCTTGTTGTCAAGGGTCGTTTCGCCCCGAAAAATTTCGAGGGTATCCTTCGTAGATATATCAGTAAGTTTTACTTCACTGAGTTTAATCTGTGGCTTAATATAATATTTTAATGCAGTAACTTTCTGGTGTTGGTATAGTGATTTGCAAATGCAAAAATTTTGGGGGTGTTTAATGCTAGTTAAAATTTGTGGGTTCACTTAATTAAATGAAATTAAATGTGAATTTGTTAATTCTAGATAAGACTGATGACTGAAATCAATTTTGTGTAAACTCAAGCATTCCAAGAATTCAAATGTTGGGAGTTCGGTTGATTGCTCAAATGCATAAATTGTAAATTGCAGAATTGTCTTCTCAATTCCGTTGACAACTCAGTTGAAAGCAATTTTGAATTTTATTCAATTTCTCTTTCCTCATATTATAAATATTTGTTCAAATTTTGACAGCTGAATACGTGATATGCAATGGCTGCAAGAGCCCAGACACAATCCTTTCTAAAGAAAACCGTTTGTTCTTCCTGCGCTGTGAGCAGGTAAAATATGTTCTTTTCTTGAGTTTGGTTTTTTTTTTTTTAAATATTTTTAATCTGAGTGAGTCTATGGTACTATACATAGCGCAGATTGATCTGTATTATGGATCAATATTTTTGTTTTCAAAGTTCAAATAGTCAATCTATATGAAAATGTAATTGCAGACTAAATTTTACATTTTTAGAAATTGTTTACTATTTTATTAGATAGGTAGAAAATCACTACTTTTGAATGGTCTAAAATCTTTAGATCAAGTGATATTCTTCCTATCTAGAAAATTAGTAAAAAATTTATAAAAAATGTAAAATTTGATCTACAAGTACACTTTCATATGGAGATCATGATGAACGGTTCAGATCGGTTGTTTGGACTTTGAAAATGGAGAAATTGATCCATAGTACAGACCAATACGTGCTATGCATAGTCCCATAGACTCGCTCATTGAATTTTGTTTATATGGTTGGAGGCCTGTGATGAGTTGATAAATAATATAAATTGCCTACATTGGTTGATTAACTAATGATAATAGTTCCAAAATTTCTGAGGCCGTAAATGCTGCACGTGTAGAAATATGTGTGTATTATATTACTGCTAGTTTGTTATTAGAACTACTGTGTTTTCTATTATGTGATGTTTAATTCCATATCTTGCATGCGTACTATCATTTTCTATTGTTTATAAAATGCATTGCTATTTTTGCAATTTATCTAACTTTTATATACTTTATGCACAAATTTTCACATATTTTGTTTTGCACCCCCCTCTAATATCATTCGCAAGGGTTATGTTTATGTAAAAATAAAATATTTTGAGGTCATTTTTCATAAAATTAAGGGATTGAGAGATGAATGCACTGAAACTTATTTTTCACAGTTAACTTATCCATCAATCCATTCATTTTGTAATTGAATTTAGTTCTGTGCTTATACTGCTCTCTTTGTTATTCGGTCTCTTTTTTTGTTTACCTGTGCAACCATTTACTTCTTGCTTGTTTGTTTATTGATATATGCAGTGTGGTTCTTCACGTACTGTCGTGCCGATCAAGGCTGGATTTGTTGCACGTGTCGGGCGCCGCAAAGCTTAGTAATAGTTATCAAACTATCCGAATTTCTAGAAGTACCCTTTTTTTTGTTTGAGATTGATTGATTACAATTTTGTTACTTGTATCGTTGCATTGTGTTGAACTCCTGTTTGTGCTCAAGAGTGTCTATCAGATTTAATTTTAGAAAATGGTTTTAATATACCGCTCTTGTCATTCTGACAAAATATTATTGAATTTGTTGGAGGTGATTTCTCACGCTTAATTTCTTGTAAAATGGCCCCATAAAGGCTACAAAATTATGGGCCCAATAAAGGCCCATTATCTTCTTCCTGGCCCAAAAAATCTGGGCCCGATAAAGGCTCTTTGTCTTTGACCATCTACACAACCCATTTTTAATCTCTCTAGAAAAGTTACTAATTCAATAATGGAGTTAATCATGGTTTAAGACTAATGTACAATTAATCAAGGCCTTAAGAATGCAACTAAATTGGTTTTTCTCTTGTAACTTTATTTGGAAGATCAACTATAACAATAGAAATAAAAAAAAAATGTCAATTTTGTTGTTTTTACCGTATTTTATTGGTGCTACTGGTTGCTTAAAAAAAGAGAAAAAAAAAGAAAGAATGTAGATATTCAAGTTATTCCCAATTGGAAAAACACTTTATACAGAAATACTTGTTTTTATATCAGAATAAAATGTACACTAATTATACCTACATCAGAAGGATATAAAAAAATAGGTAAATTAATACAAGGGTATTTGAGAGCACAACAGGTTCATTTCCTCTGTCATCCTTTATATAATGTTAAATTAATATCTCAACTGCTATTAGACTTATTCTGTGAACTATTTAATTACATGACTATTATAGTTATTTCTCAAGTCATCACCCACACATTTTCACCAAATTTTCACAAAAAAAAGTCAACTATGCATTACCTAATGGTGGTTCGGGTAATGAATATCTGAGTTCAAAATGACAGCTATGGATTTGGCTATGGTACTATGCATAGCACATTAGCATGGACTCTGTACTATGAATTAATATCTTCATTTTCAAAGTTCAAATAATCGATCTAAACCATTCGACATGATCTCCACATGAAAATTCAGGTGGAAATGTTACTGCGGACTAAATTTTATATTTTTCAGAATTGTTTTATTATTATCTTAGATAGGTAGAAAATCACTACTTTTGAATGGTCTAGAATGTTTAGATCAAATGGTTTTCTATCTATTTAAAAAAATAATAAAAAGAAAATCCAAAAAATATAAAATTTGATCTACAATTACATTTTCATATGGAGATCATGTTGAAAGGTTTCAATTGACTTTTTAGACTTTGAAAACAGAGATATTGATCTATAATATGGACCAATCTGCGCTATGCATAGTACCATAGCCTCACTCATCAATTGGCTGTAAATGAGCTGAGTTTGAGTGAGTTACCTCCAACTCGTACTCAGCTCATTTAGTTAATGAGTGAGTCAACTCGATTTGAGATGGCAATAACGAGCTATAAAGCCAACTCGAGTTCAGCTCATTACACTACAACAAAACGGGGCTTCAGCGACCGACATTAACGACCGGTTAGGACGTCGATCGCTGAAGAACCAGCAAAATAAATTAAAAAAATCAAAATGAAGTGCTTCTGTGACGAACCCTTTAGCGACCGGCGCCCACAGCCTTCAGAGACCGATTTGGCCCGGTCGTTGAAGGGTATCCCTAAAAAATCCCCGCCTCCCCGCCAAAGTCTTTATTCTCTCTCTCCCGCGTTTTAGGTTTAGCGAAAAAAAAAAACACAGCCCCGCTGCCGGCCGACCCCGACCCCCGGCCACCCCGACCTCTCCTCTCTCTCACTCTCTCTCACTCTCTCTGTCTCTCTCTCTCTTTGCTCTCTCTAGCCGACACCGCCGCTGCCGCCCGACCCCGCTGTGACGAGCAAATGTCTTCAGGTAGTTGTTTGTTCTAGATCTTGCATTTTGTATGTGGATCTCCGTTTTTCCGAGTATTGATATTTCTTTTTCGGTATTTTTGAAAAGGGAGAGTACGGGAGAGGGATGAGGGGTTCTTCATGCTCTTGCTATGGTAATTCCTATAGCAGGTAAATTTTAATCCTTGCTTTTAGTAGAATGCATTACTATTTTTAGTTGATTGAAAATCTAGAATCACAAAGCTGTTGAGCTAGTAACCATACTGGTCAAGTTGCAATGCTACTTGAGATAATGAAATCACATAATCTACTTTGGATTGTACCTTTGTGTACAAAATAAGCAAAAGGAAGCCCAAAAGAAATGAACAAAAATGAAGAACCATCGGATAAAAACTTAATTGCAAAACCCACAACACCTAACTAAGAGCACTTGAGAGTAGGTCCGATGGGCATCGGACCTACTCTTGTTCGATGGGTTTAATCACCGTCGATTTGCTTTAAGATTCGTGCAGAACGCTTTAAACTTCGTGCGTGTCTGTTTCAATTTTCGTGCACATAAATCTTAAGTTAGATCGGACGGTCATTATGCTCGTTGAACCTAAAAGTAGGTCCGATGGGCATCGGACCTACTCTGTTCTCAACTAAGAGACTTTTAACTCATTCTAGATATTTAGCCTGAATTATTGTTTCTCTTGATTTGGCTTCTTCAATGTGATAAAAATGTAAATCTTGTGAAATTGATATTTTCCCAAAGCTGTATGGTGGTGACCACTGTTGGTTAGTGTTGGTAGAAACTTGATTGTCATTTTTTTGGAAAAAAGGTCATGGGCCCCCATTCTATTACTAATAGAAGTCAGAAACTTACAGCTCACAAATGCACATGTGTTTAGAGAGAAACTTGATTATCATATTGGGCATGAAATAGCACAACTGAGAGTGAGGTGTATTCGAGGATTTCACTATAAGTTGTGTTTTTTCATTTCCATAATTTCATAGTCAGAAGAAGGAGAAATAACCTCTTTCTGGGTATGCTATAGACTTTGTCAAGATAATGTGCTTTTTTATTATATCAGCTTTCTGGTACCGTACCAGGCTTTCTGGTACATTTTTTTTGTATTGCTGGTATTGTACCAGATTGCTGGTACAACTATTATCTATACATAGATTACACAGTACATACCCCTATACTTTTCCATTCCAAATATAGGAACATGAGGTGCAACTCTAGTCAGAAGTTAATTGCAAAACTCGCAACACCTAACTAAAATGATAAAATTTGAAAAAATACTGTTACACATGCTGGTATAATACTAGCATATGTCAATTTAACACTAAAGCATTATCAATTTAAAAATAAAAATCTTCTTCGGTATTTTTGAAAAGGGAGAGTACGGGAGAGTATGGTATTTTCTATTAATTATTTATAATATAACATCAGCCATGTAATTGATATAGCAGGATGATTTACTGGGTGCTGCTGGAATAAATGTTCTTCATGCTCTTGCTACGGTAATTCCTTCTTTTATGTTTTACTTTAGATAAATATTTGCTTATGTTGGTTTCGAATTTTTAAAAATTGAGGCATGTGAGAAACTGAATTTAATTAGATATTACAGTAAAAAATTTCTACTTGCAAAATTTCCTTGCTGAATATCAGCATTTGATTGTATGGTTGGTACTGAACTGATAATATTGTAGCAGTGATCAGTTCTTTATTTATTTTCTTTTTTAGTCACTGATAGCATTTGTTCGGCCAATCAAATGAAGTTTTAAGTCTATAGTTTGGAGTTCTCAATTTATTTGAAAGAAAATGATTCTTGTGTCAAAACAGGAAGACATGTTGGTAGCTAAAAAATAAAACAAGTTTTTTTTTTCTCCAGGATATCTGAGTACTAAATATTTTTCCTTGGTTGATAAACTGGATGAGTAGAAGGAAATCTCTGGTATCATCAAAAAAGGAGGTATGCTTGATTATTTCATGTCTTAGTTCTTAATTATTTTACCTTGGTTGGTTAATTTTTAATCTCATTCGTCTTTTTGGTACTTTGTAGGTTACCTTGGTTGGTTAATTTCTAAAAGAGACAACTTTATGTGAAGGCTTGTATAGGTGAAATTTGTAATAATCTATTTAAGTTTTTCTATGTTGTACTTTAGATATTTTATTTTTATGTCGTACTTTAGATACTTGATATTTGATGTTTATGACGTACCAATTAAATTGCTAGTGAATTCCTTTTAAATTGCATGGTGCTTGGTACGTTTCGTACCAGTATAATTGTATATTTGAATTGCTTGTGAATTGTTTCGTACGTTTCGTACCAATTGGGGCTGGAGAAAAATAACTGAACATAATGAGTTTATATTTGTTTGGTACATTTCGTACCAAATGGGGAAAAGAAAAATAACAAAAAAATACCCTTCTCCGACCGATTTTGGGTCCATCAGCGACCGCCCAATCGGTCTCTGATGGTCTTCCGCCACGTCAGCATATAGCATCAGCGACCGAATTCATCGGTCGCTATAGGGGCATCTGCGACCGGCGCCTTAGCCTTCAGCGACCGGTGACGTCAGCGGAGAGGGCATCAGCGACGGAGCATCAGCGACGGAGCAACTGCGACCGATGCAATCTTTCTGCGACCGGCGACTTACCCTTCTGCGACCGATTTGGCCGGTCGCAGAAGGGTTGTTCTGCTGTAGTGTTACCAACTCGAGTTGGCTCACAACTCGTTTGACTAGTCAATTTTCTTAGTTATATATAATTATATACTAGAAAGAGTTTATCTAAACACAAACAATTCAAATGACTTAGTAAGAGTTTATCTAAACGCAAACAATTCAAACATAATTAACAAGACAACTAACAAAACAAATCCAAAGAGCAGCTTAGGAGTCATTTAGAAGGGCATGTGATTTATTGTGACGAATTTTGTATAACTCAAGTTGTTAATGAGCGAGTTGGAGTATGCTCAAACTTAGCTCATTTATTAAATGAGTCAGCCAACTCGAGTTGGAACTGACTCGAGTTGTAAATGCGCGAGTTAAAGCGAGCAGTTAGCGATCGAGTTATGAGCGAGTTACGAGTTTGACCGATTTTGTACATCTCAATACGTGGATGTATATAATTCTAAGATGCCTCTCCTCTATCTTTCTCTTCCTTTCAATTTTAATATTTTAGAGAAAATAAATAAAAATCTGGTCACCCTTTCTTTCCCCTTCCCTCCTCTCTCCTGTCCAATTTTTATATTTGGAGCTTTCTCTACGAATATTTTTGAGGTTTGAATTCATAGTTATCTTACTCGATTATTGTATAATGCTAATTCCAATTAGAATCTTACACACTATAAATCACAAAAATATTCCTTACCTATTAATATATTTCAGACATCAAGAAAAAAAAATGGTCCCACTGTTTCTTCTTTCTCACTACTCACTAAATTTATATATGGGAAAAATAATTGGTCAACTACACAGGGACAAAGTTGCATTTGAAAATAAGAGGTGGGAATTAAAAAAAAATAAGAGAAGAATGTTTAAAAAACATTGGTTCTCAGGTTGTTTATAAGATTTTGTAGATCTTATATTTTATTTGGTATATGAATATGTGCATGTGGTGTGTCCAACAATATTTTGGACAGCACTGAAGAAATATAAAATGCAAAGATGCTTAGACTGTATTTTTTTATTATTATCTTTTTGCTAATTTTTTTTTTTTCATTTTTTTTGTGTGTGTTGAGTGTGTGAAGTTATATGAGTCATGACAAATATTTCTTTTCTTATTAAATGTGTGTTGTATTCCTCTTGGTCAAGGAAGTACAAATTTGGATTTCTTTGCTTTGCTTTGCTTCTTTTTTCCACTTTTTTCTTGAATTATCAGATAAGTGCCAAAAAATAATTAGTATGTAGCATTGCCAAAGTGTTTTTTCAACGGATTCAAATAATTTTTTTTATCCATATGCTAAACAAACCTGTTTGAATTACCAATAAAAAAGACTGTCTCAATTCTTCTCCAAAAAAATACTTGTTTGAAAAGCGAGCGCTCATTGTGGTTCATTCATTGTGGTTATGTTATTTCTGAAAATTTTGAACAAATGATGCTACTATTTAATTTATTATTTCATAGTGCTATGAGTAAAAAAAATCGGTTGCCATTTACTTCTCCTAAAAAAATAATAAAGGAAATTAGCTGCCCATAAAATTTTCCATGAACAGTTGCTTCTAATTGATTAATAAAAAAAGAACCTATTGAAGGAGGAGAAGAATCTTCTTCTGCTATATATATTCCTATTGGTCAAACTAGAATCTCTGTCTGTAATTAAAAATAAGGCAACCAATTTTTTATTTGTATTTTAAAAAGAGAACCAGTTGAAATGGTCGGCCAGCATAATTGATTGCTAGCTCCGCAATTCTCGGCTACTTTGTCTGGTCAAGGTGAGATTTTGCATTATAAACCCTTGTAAACTTTCATATTCATTAATTTTTTAATAATTATAGTACTGTTTTTCTTTTAGGACCGTTTGGCAAAACATTAGAGAATAGAGGAAAAATGAGGAAAAATAAAATTTGGAATAGGCATCAATTTCTTACTATTTTAATCGTGTTCGGTTGAAGGTGGAAGGATGAAATAGTGAATTAGTGGAAGAGTACTGGTAAATGAGTCAATTCCATCCATCTATTGGAAAAGCTCAATTTCTTTATTCCACCATTTCCATTTCCATGGAATAGAGGACTGACTCATATATAAAGGAATACAAAAAGGACCTAGTTGTAAAAGACAATGGTCAAACTGCAAAAGTTCATATTCAATTCCATCTTTTTTTTATCATTTCAACAATTCCACTCAATTTCTTTTGGACTGAAATAGTACCTCTATTTCATTCAATTCCACTATTCCTATCTAACCGAACATGCCTAAGTAAGATGCTGATTGATACATATATATTGACAATAAGTTTATTTTGATAGCCGTAATTTACAAAAATTAAAATTCAATCAAATCCAAATTTATAATTTATAATTATGTTATTTATCATTTAAGTAGGTTGTGCATGACGTATGTTACTATCGGACACGGACTCGCAGGACAGAGCCAGCTCCTTGCTGGATTCAGACGTGGACCCCTCTCTTGGTTTAGAAGGGTCGGACCTAGCTGTATCTGCATGACAGAGCGATATATGATGCCATAGATGCAACAGCTGGATTACTATCTCCTGATTTGTCTTTAGTTGATACTAGCTCCTCTTCCACTAGTGTGATTGATATTAGTGATATTAGTGACATTTAGGGGATTGTCTTGTGTTTGTTTGAATGTTATGTTAGTCTTTTATATTTCTGGACATTTTATGTTACTATATTGGTTTCTTATGGATGGTAGATACTAGTTGGTTGATGTTCCACTAGTTAGGTTTATATTTGAATATTCGGTGCTATACACTACTTTTGTACGAACTATATTGTTTCGTAATGACAGTGGAATATATCCACTTTTGCCAAAAAAAAAAGCATGATCGCTGATAAAAAAAAACCAACAAATTGAATCGTGGAATTTTTCAAGTTAACAGATTGACTAATTAATTTTTCAAATTACACTCAATTTAATACATAACCTATGTAAGAGCAAAGCTAGCTTGAAATTAATTATTATTAAATTGAGTTTAATTTAATAAAAAGTCAAGCAGTTAAAAAAATAGATAAAATAACTTATAAAATAACTTAAAAAATAACTTAAAAAAGTTTATTTTTTACCACTTGACTTTGTACTAATTGAATTCGGAACTTTCAATATTTTGTATGTACGTGCATCACTCGTGACGTAGATCGGTTTTAACGGTTTGGATTCGTCATTTGAAGTCAATCTGATAGGTTTTTGGAGTTATGTTCACCAAACTTCTTAATGAGCATAACACACGCTAGCTTTACACATTATTTGATACTGTGGCTTGTTCATTTAATAATTTAATTGTTTTATTTAGGGAAAAATATAATTTCAAAATATATGCGGCGCCATATTATGAATTATTTTGAAATTTTGCATAGGGAAAAAAAAAACCCATCTAGCTACTTGTTAATTAATTATTTTGTTCATGCTGACTTCCTAAAAAGTTTATTAAAGAAAATATATATATTTCCTGAAGCATAGTAGTGAGGCAATGTCTAATATATTTTTTTGTTGCTTCTCTTTTTGATAGGAACAAAGAATATTCCCAATTAAGGAATGAATGTAGATTTCCCACATGACAAATATTTTATTAATCTGGGGAACATGTATGAATTATAAAATGTTCATGTGAGATTTTATTTGAATTTGTTACAGAAGATTTAAGTTGACCAACTATTGCATGCATTTTTTTATGAGAAATATTTGATGCACAAACTGTTCAAACTATTATTCTGTTTTAATTTTTTTTTTTTTCCTTATATGTGGATTTGGAATTACGACTCATTTGAATAATAATTCAGTTATGTGCCATGCATGTTGTGACAAACAAAATGTTTTTATTGATTCCTCCTATTTAACACAATAAATAGAGAAATATGAGAAATATAGCTATTTGATGTTAGAATCGCGACAGTGAAAGCTCTGATATTAATTAATAGGGTAGCAGAAATCTCTAATATTAACTGTTAGGGCAGCGCAAGACACAAACATAAACAAAAATGACAAACAAGCACACAAAACAGGACACAAGGTTTATGATAGAAAACTCTCAACCGCAGAAAAAATCATCACTAACAAACACTTTTTTTTCATTACAATCAAGAAGATACATGCTGTAACTAGGGTTGTCAATGGGTACGGTACGGGTCGGGTGGAGGCATTTTCATACCCATACCTATTAAAATTGACTTTACTCATCTCTACCCATACCTATTAAAAATTGACCTTATCCTACCCTACCATTACCCGTTAATATTACCGGGTAACGAAAAAGGATGAATAACGAATAATACTAATATAATAATTAGTTTATCATATTTTATTGATTAAATATAAAAAACTCATTCATTTCACACATATGTAATTACATTTCTAATAAAAAATTAAAATAAATGTGCAATTAATTCCATTTAAATTATTTTTTATAAAGGAAGAAAATTCAAAAACACGAATACATATTTAGGTGAGTTGGAAATTGAATTGAATATATATTTAGATTTTATAACTATCTATAGGGTAATGGATACGAAATAGTCATTACTCATACTCTTACCCATTTGGTTAACAAAAAAAAATTCTTATCCATATATACCCATACCCATACCCAATAAGCTAACGAAAAAAAAATCTTACCCATACTCGCCTTATCGAATACAATATGGGTCGAGTAAATGGCTAAAAAAGTACCATTGACACCCCCTAGTTGTGACCACTCCTCAACTCACCCAACTCTTCCAACCAAGAGTTGCTACCAACTACAAAATATGAGATGCTTGAGCTATTAAGCTACTGTTAACCAGCTCCCCAAAGATTCCAACTAAATATCCTAAAATAAGAGAGAGAGTGGTCTACTATCTTGCCTAAAATAACTATATACCTCAAATAGTTATAGACCCTTACAATTATTTTCATAAAAAATAGACTAAAAACAACCCTAAAAAAATAAGGAAGGTGCTAAAAATAGCTACAGTGCGTCTATGTCCGGTTTTTACAAAACTAATGCGTTTTTGTTTACCAAGCACACAACCTTCACAAAAGCTCATCTCCACCGACTTCACCTTCGGCAACAAGCCTTTGTTTGCTAGAATTTTAAAATTCTTTTGACTCATGTGTCCTAATCGATTGTGCCATATGATCGGGTCAACGGTATCGGGCGATACCGTTAATAATTCCATATTATTATCCATAAAAGATAGGGTTCCTATTTTTGTCCCTCTTCCAACAACCATAGCTCCTTTAACGATTTTCCATGCTTTGTCCCTGATAACAACTTTATATCCATCACTAATCAATTGTCTGATAGATATCAAGTTCTTAGTCAATTCAGGAACATATCGAACTCCTCTTATCATCCACCTAAAACCATTGCTAGATTTAATTTGTATATCACCTAGACCAGTAATCTTAAGAGGTTTACTATCCACAAGATGCACATAATTACCAAAATCACCCGGTTTAAAATTTAAGAATTTATCTTTATTGAATGATGCATGGAGGTAAGCACCCGAGTCTAACACCCAAGACTCGATAGGGCTCTCGAGGGCATCATCTTCTTCAAAGTCCTCTTCTTTCGTGGTGATATTTGCCACGTTAGTGTTATCTTTCTTCTCCTTTCGAGCTGTACAATAACACGTAGGGTCCGTTGTGGCACAATTCCAACACCTCAACTTGCTTTTGATATCGCGACTTGCTTCTGTCTCTTGATTTGGCTCGCCCTCCACCCTTGTAGTGTTGACTTTGCAGATTGAAGCCTTCAAGTCGTCCATGACTTGTCGTTGTAGAACTCTCCTTTGTGTACACCAATCGACACTCTACTCTCAATTGCTTGTTCCGTCGACCCTCGGGTCTGATACCAGTTGTTGAGCAGCGAGCAAGAGACGCAAGAGACATAAAAATTTTCGGTACCAGATCCTTTTAAAACACAAGGATCCCCAAAATTAGCCCACTAATTAGTACCTATCATTCCTAAAATAAGTGCCCCAAAATTACTACAAACTTTCTGTACATGTTATGAATGAAGATGTGCTTAAAATAGCATCTTAGATAAAAGAGGAAACTGTTAAAAATAGCATTATGCTATTATTACTGGATTTAAAGGATTTATGTTCAATTTAAACGGAGGCAAACTATTTCTGGATGGAATTTATTTATTTAAGAAATATAATATTTTTATATAATAAATATTTTTTTCTAGAATAATATTAAACTTTTTGAGATTTTAATAAGGTCGGAATAAAATAAGGGTAGGACAATAAAAATCCTGATCATGAAGGATATAAATATAAATGTCAGAGCATTTAAATGAGGAAATTAAAAAAAAAAACCTGACCTTCAAGGATGGGAATTTGAAATCTTGCCCTTCGAATATTAGGAATTTGAAAATAATGCTTTCCTTTCAAAAAAAAGAAAATTGCGTTTAATTAGGACGATCGAGATCTATAAAAACTTAGACATTTAACCAACAACTTCTGTCAAAAATAAAAAACTTTATTCTCATTTTGTATCCGAAAAAAAATTAGGGCAAAAATTTCTCATTCCTAACTGTCATAATTTATTTTTCTATTTATTGAATCAAATTTCTTTTCATTTATTCCAAATCAATGCACTTCAATTAGTAGAGACAGGAATCTTAAAAAAAATGTTCGTTTAAACAAGTCACAAGACCTTTAGAAATTGTCTCAAAATTAAATCAATGTTGAGATTTATTATTGGCCATGTTGTCACTTTAATGAACATGGTGCTCCTGCCACTTGTTTCCACTTCATGAGGCCATTAATGAAAGGCATTTAACAATGGCTAAGTTATTAGGTAGACCAAGCTCATCATCATTTTTTTCTTCCTATGCTAGCTTAGTATAATAAATATATGGCCCCATGTTTATAGTTGAGATAATTGTGACCAATGGAAAAATTCTAAGTAATGCATGTCTTGAAATAAATATAAAGTGATTGTCTATCTTATTTTCACTTTTCTTTTAATTACAGATATGTTGTATTTTTAAATACTTAAGTAATTAATTAGTTTTAACACAAAATGTTTTTTAACATATAATTATAAAAATATGATCATGTGACTGGAGTACCATGATCATGAAAGTGACAACATGGCCAATGTTTTTAACATACATATTTAAAGATGTACTATATAGTATCTCAGCGTTTATACTGATATGGCAGCATCATAAATCATGAGTACTTATAGCACTTGACTAGAGTAAAGTTATTTAGCTCCAAGCTTTTGTCCATATTTTTCTTTTGAGATTTATAAAAAATAATTAATGATTTTTTTTTTCTTCTATTCCAACAATGGAGTACTTACAAATTTTGAAATTAACATAATTTTTTCTTTTATTTTTTCCCTCCACTGTATTATACCTTATTTTGTAAATACAAAAGTAAGTTGTGGTTGGTTTTGTCCCTCTAAACAGTTGAAAATTAAAGGTGACAAAATTAAATTTGATGTGAAGAATCCATCTAACATAATCCGACTCTATTCGATTCAATTTGAGACGATCCAATATCTAACAGTGCTTCAGAAACAATCCGATCCGACTTGTATCAATCTGATCCGATTTTTCCATAAATATTCATCATAGGAAGCATCTTGAGTAATTTCCAAGAAAAAGGGCACTTTTTGGGGAACATAATGGGCGCATGGAATCCTTAACCAATTTAATTTTTTGAATTTCGAGGTGATATCTCAAGGATTGGACCGCACGCGCGTTTGACACATGGCGCAATTTCTGAGAGAGAGAGAGAGAGCGCATTAACTTATTGAATTCTGATTGGTTAGCAAATCTTTTTTGTTTTCTGATAGATGATTGGTTAGCAGTTTAGCACTCAGTGAGGCATTGGAAACCGTTCTTTCCTAGCAGCCTCTCATTACTTTTATTTTTAATGTGCTTAAGGTATATTATGGAGATTTTACAAGAAAATTGTACGGTTTTCAAGATATATATTTTAAACTTGTGTTAAATTTTTTTTATGAAATGTCTGTATGCGATTTCTAAATTTAAAGTTTATATTACAAGAGAGCTTTTGTACTGGTAGTAACATTCATGTACAGAATATATAGAATCTAATACTTGCTCAGATTGCGTACCACTGTACCAGTACACCTATCAATCCTTACTAGTGTAAATATGCTACAATTAGACCCCCCCCCCCCCCCCCCCCCCCCCCCCCCCCCCCCCCCCCCTGTGACACTGATTTAATTAAGGTTTTACACTGATTTTTAATTACGCTAATTATTAAACACATATTCTAAGGGTTTTCACTTAAGTTTATGATCCATCTTAAAATATATATTTAATTATTGCTGATTATATAATTATTATTTTGCTATTATTTTGGAAATGATTATCACAATGTAAGAGTGAGGGTATGGTACTTTACAAAGCACGGATCGATATGTGCTATGGATTCATATCTCTATTTTTAAATTTCAAATAATTAATTTGAACCGTTCAACAAAATTTTCATATGAAAACGTACTAGGAGACCAAAATTTGTGTTTTATTAGATAAGCAGAAAATCACTACTTTCGGAAAGTCCAGAATTTTTAAATCCGGTGGTTTTTTTACTTATATATCTAACAAAATAGGCAAAAAAAAATTAAAAATATAAAATTTGATTTACAAATACGTTTTCATACAGACAATATGTTAAATGGTTCGAATGAACTGTTTAGACTTTGAATAGGAAAATATTTATCTATAGAACACGGACCAACCCGCACTTCGCAAACTCACTTGTAAATGTAAACTCTCACTTGTTAAAAAAGGATAGGATGGAAAGGGGTAGGAGGCCAAATAAGGAAAAAAAAAAAAGCTTAATGGGTCAAAACATGTAAAATAAAAAGGATCTAGTAAACAGAGGATATGATGGAGTAAAAAAGACAAAAAGAAAATCCAATAAAGAAAAGTTGGAGTACGGTATTATATATTCTAAATTTAGTATATATCTTCCAAGAGGAATCTGACATTATAATCATCAGGCATAAAAACAACAAAATTATATTCGTGATTTCCATGCAATATATCATTCAGATATGGACTAATTGATAAAGCTAAGGTGGAGACCACACAGATATGAGGGAAAGAGAAGTCAAAATAGTTACCACACTTTGTCATTTGGCGGAGAGAAGTAACTATTTTCTTTAATTAGTTTGTGATAATGATGGAGAGAAGTAACTATTTTCTTTAATTAGTTTGTGATAATAATGGCGGAGAGAAGTAACTAATTAGTTTGTGCCTAGAATTAATGCTAATAAATGTTACAAATTAATGTTCAATTAATTAAATGCAAGTCATGTTGTGTAATTAATTGCTAATTAATGTTGAAAATATGCGGAGAAATTAATGGGTTAATTAGTATTGAACTCCAAAACACCCAATGGTGTAATATAATTAAGTCAACTAAGAGTATACTATTATTTGATGTTTAAACTACTCTATTAGAATAATTAATTAATTTCATTGAGGTTATGGACTATTCAATCTAGGTCACCTTAGGTGTATAACATATTTTGTTATTTTATTTTAGTCTTCTAGTCATGTTGTATAGAGGATTGTCATATAATTAATTATTCATTAAGTACACTACAACAACATTATTTTTACTGATTAATAAATTATATATCGTTTAGTAGTCTTGAATGATGAGGAAGTCACTAATTAACGATAAGCATTTAATTAGTGGTGATAAAACCGTCATAAACCATAACTGTATGCTTTCTAAATTGTTTTCTTCATATTTGAAGCACTATCAATTAAATATGATACCAACTATATATTGAAAATATCATAAAATATCCATTGTACCATTGTAGTTCAAATATGAAATGGATGGAAATTAGAAAAATGAACTTTATATTATTATCTTAGTCTTAAATATATAATTAATAAAAAATCTCAAATCGAAGACAAATTAAAATACTGCTATAATATTTCTCCATTTATATAGGCAAAGATCGTTAAAACTTGTTTTTCAAGGTTAGCTGCAAAAGGACGAAAGAGTAGCATATATTTGTGTATATTTGGGTAGGATTGTGATGTAAACACATTTATATAATTCATACTTGGTAGTTTCTACCAAACATTTCAAAACAAAAAAAAGGCTAGCTGCAAAGACCGACTAACGATTGTATTAAAAAAAGAAAAATAATGTACAGAGTCTAGGGGTACCTGAATTAACCTTGATTAATCATTGAAATTAACACTATTCTATATATATACAAATGAAAACTTGTTATTTTGTGCGATTCAAATATTTCACATACATTATTTTTGGTTGATTTTGTGGCAAACTCAATTTTACAACAGAGTTTAACCAACGAAATTTTTTTTTTTTAACATGCCATAATTAATGATAGATAGGTTTTGAAAGTAGAAAAACAGGATAAATATTGGAAAAATCTCTTTCAGTTGTTTGACAAAAATTCTTTGATAAACCGTCTGTAATGGACATTTGAAAGTGTGCACAAATTAAGTGTTAATATACTTACTTAATTTATAAGGTTTTTGATTGGCACCAAATTAACAGCAAAAAATTTGAACTCAGCCATGCATGCAACTTTTTCTTTAATTATATTATTATTATATTTTTTTATTTTATTGATTAGATGGCTAGCTCCTGCCGACACGCGCGTAATATGGATTAGTGTTGTTGTTGTGACATCTTTGTTTGCATTATGTGCACTATAGTGCAAATCAAATAAAATGCCTTTTCCAGAGATCAATCAATTTTCCTTTTTGAATATGGGTCCTGGTCCACCATGAGGCTAAATTTAGTAACAAAACCAGGCTTGTCAAATCCGTTCCGTGTCGGTTGGAAATTTCGGTTTCGTTTCAAATTTGGAAATGGCCGAAATGATGAAATTAATATATATGATTCAGTTGTAATAGTGTGTGGAGCGCAAAATATGGTACCGTTTCGGATGACTGAGTAATAATGTGTGTTTATATCATGTGACAGATCAATTCAGTCCTTGTTCTGTCATTTCCTGCACGGATGCTGTACAATTGTTTTTTTAGGGGGGGGGGGGGGGGGCGGTGTGTGGCGGGGGCGGGAAAATATCTCTTTCTAATTAGTATTGAATTAAAATAAGGTTTGATATTTTGTTAGAGCTCTGTGTCGAGCTATCATACGTCAGTTTAGATTTATGCCGACATTTTTATTAATATCCAAAGTTAATTACAAATTATTAAATATACCCAGAATCAGTAGAAATTTCGAAAAATATCCAAACTGGCCAGATTCTGACCGGTTTCCTCTTCCCCCAGAAGTCGGCCAGAATCTAACCAGTTTCCTTTTTTTTTTACCCGTTTACACCCTATAAATATGGGTCTTTCCTCTTCCTTACAACATAATAACTGTCTCTTTGGTTTCAGGTAATTTTTTTATTTTATTATTTTTTTTATATTTTTTTATCTTTTAGAATAATTAATTTAATACCCTATCTTTCTCTCTCTCCCCCTCACAACTCACTCAACTCACAAAAGAGAAAGGGAGGAAGGGACAGAGAGAAAGATAAGGCGATTTTTGAGGCGAAAAGATCGATATTTGAAGGGGCCAAAAGGATGAACAATAGCAACCGATGTAGGTCGTCCAATCGTGGCCTAGCGAGAGAATGGTCAATTAGTGATCGAGGTAAAAATGAGGGAAAAAAGTACAAGTGTCATAGATGCCCTGATACACAGACATGTCGATCATTCATACAGCCAGAATTTCTTAGCTATGAAATTTCGGACGATGACTTCGTGGAAAGTCCCTACGGCTATGGGTTAAAAAAAAAAAAGGTTAATGATCCAGAGCCACCAACATCGGACGATGAGTTTGTTCCGTGCACACCACATGAATCTGATCCCTGTCACTTTTCCTCATTCTAATCTCTTGATTCTTATTAACATGGTGCTCTCTAATCTTCTTCATTATATCATCTTTGCTTTTTAAAATATTGGTCCGACACCATCTCACATTTGTACTCAATCCGTTGCCCATAGTAATTAATATCTGCTTCTCTAAACTCAGATACATCATTGAAGTCTGAGAGGGTGCGTATCAGTCCGGCCACTAAGCAGCATATTATAAAACAATAGGACCTATGTGCCCTTCAGCAGTTCAGATATTTTGTTTGAACTTTGAAATCGAAGATAAAGATGTTGGGGTACGATTGGAGTATGAAGCAATGAGACATTTGAGTCCTCTTTAAACTATATGTATCTTATATATATTTGAAGATGATAATATAAATGTTATCATTTTTCATGCTATTATATGCCTCCAGAGTACTGATATGATCCTGTAGTGTGTAGTAACAAGTGTCCACAATATTAACATTATAAAATTGCAGACGAAAGTTGTTTGTATATATCCTTATTTAAAATTTGAGAAATCCAGAATAATTCAGATTGATTGATAATAGAAGAATTAAAAACTTCCATTGCAAAATGCACAATAGCATCATATAATCAAGAAGCATGCACCATATATAGTAGCTATATAAGATCCATGCAAAGAAAGAGGTACGTAGTTAAAGCATTTCAGGTCTGCTAGTTTGAAACCACGCACCAAATTTAATTTCGGTACCAGTGTATATATAATGAAATGATGGTACTTCTAGTTGTTGACCAAACATTTACCAAAAGAATTTAAGTACTCTTTGAACAATTAATTGACTATAGTCCAGCTGTATTAATCATATTGTGCACATAGTTTTGCGTCATTAATTTGAAGCCAGGCATGCGTCATGTGGTCATTGCTATGAATCTAGTACGCCCCATAATGACTAGTCCCTTCAAAAGATAAAATTCAAAAGGGGTAGCTAGAAGTTCAAATAAGGTAAGGTACGGCGTTCGGCAACACAAGTAGCATTAAATTTTAATCTGTGCTAAGGAGTTCATATTATGTTGTTTTAATCAGTGTGTAAAACTTAAGAAAAGTGCCTTACGACTCGGCAGATGATTAAGATTCGGACAAAATAAGAATAAAGAAGGTGATCTTAATTCTTGCTAAGAAACTGATGTTCAGAAGGATTAAACAACTAAAAAAGTTCAAGGAGACTGAGAAGGCTTAAGAAGGCATAAACTCCTCTTGTCGAGCGGCACATAATCATGCATGTCAGATTATATCTGGACCATTTAATTTGAGTTTGTACGAAAATTAAAGCAAATCTTCTATATTTCAAATAGGTCCTAAATACTTTTAGTTCGGTTTTGAGAATATATATCAAGCAATTCTTGCGTTTGACAAGTGAAGTAAATTAATGCTAAATTACTTTAAAATATTGGTGCTAGTAGTGAAATAAGTAACGAAGTAGTATTAAATGAAATGGTCAAATTATTCTCATATCTAATGGTAGTATATGCGTATGGGTGATGAAGCAGTAATAACAAAAAGTGTCAAAATTAAGTTGAAAAATTCAATGATTTTACTTTATTCCACTTATAGAGATGTTTTAACTTAAAACTTTATCTTAAAGCAACTTAAAGTACTTAAAATAATTAGCACTACTTTACTTGCCAAACACACATAATGTGGGACCATCGCATGTAATTAATAGGTACTATTTAAATCACAAAATTTCAGGTACTGTTCAAGCAATAGTACATTGAATGTGTAAGGGACATTTTTTTGTCTTCCTTGGCCTAAATCATATAATTTGAGCTTATCACCTTTTTAACATTTTGCTGCTCAATGATGCCTTTGAAAAAACTGGATGTATCCATTCTCTGACGAAAAGGAGAAAATATGAATGATCAGATGTAGAACAGAAGTTTGGGTAAAAGAAATAAGGGGGTTCAAATGCTTCATGCCTCACATTTTATATCTACATTTTCAAAATTTAAAGAGTCGATTCGAACTGCTCAACATGAACTCCATCTTATTATGTGCTTGGAGACCAAATTTTAAATTTTTTGAATTTTTTATTATTTTTTTAGATAGGTACAAAATCACTGTCTCAACCATCCAAATTTAGTGATTTTGTACTTATTTAAAAAAATAGTAAATTTTTTTCAAAATATATAAAGTTTGGTTTTGAAGCATATTTTAATATGGAAATCATGTTGAGTGGTTCAGATCAACTCTTTAGACTTTAAAAACAAAGATATAAGATGTGAGGCATTATGTGGCACGAAAGACATGAGGCATTTGAACCTTCCTCAAGAAATAAAATAGAACCCAAAAAAGGGTGACAATTTGGAGGAGGTGTGTAGATTGACACGGTTTATTTCCATTGCATAAACCGAATTAGCGTTTTGTTTTGCTGATATCTAAATTAGCTTTCTTGATTTGACAAAGAAGTATGTGAATAATATCTATATCACATTTTTTTTCTCAAAAAGAAAATTAAAAGGTCTTATTATTAATTAAATAAGACGGATGATAATGTAACATTTTGCATTAATTTTACTTTGTTCTCTGATTGTATCTTCTACTTGTGCACACTTTATTTGATTTATGAAAATATTGCCATGCACTTGTCTATCCTTATTCTCCAAATTTTGAGCCTTTAAATTGACGTTGCATACATCATCTCTCTCAACTCTAATTCATTCAAGAATTCATGAACTATATTCTTAGCAAAATATGAAGCAAAACTCATTTCAAAAGAAAATGGATGAAAATGATAATTAGCTATGCACATACTACAAATTTGAAAATGCTCTAAATGTTTTTTTAGTTCAATACTTAAAAAAGATAAAAATGATAAAAAAATTATTAGATAAATGAGAACAAACTACATTTTTTTTCTTGGTACTATATATGTATTCATCTTTGGTTGCCTATACATTTAGTATATTATTCCAAATAGCACTATTTTGTCACTCTATTTTACATGCTCTTTTAACTACCATTTGGTAAAGTTTAAAGTTTAAATTTTCTATCAATAAAAGAGAGAAAAATAAAGTAAAATAAAATAAAGTAAAAAGACAGATACTTAAAATAGCACACACACAAGTGCTTAGTGGTATGATGTATTCATCTTTGGTTGCCAATATACATTTAGTGTTATTCAATATAGCACTACTTTATTACTGTTTTGTTTTCTTACTCTTTCAACTACCACTTTTTTTAAAGTTTAAAGTTTAAATTTCTACCAATAAAAGAGAGGAGAAATAAAATAAAATAAAGTAAAAGGACAGAGACTTGAGAATAATATTTAATATATAGCACACACACAAGTGCCAAGTGGTACTATGTACTCATATTTTTGGTTGTCAAATCATTTAGTATCATTCCATAGATATAGCACTTTTTTATCACTTCATACTCCTTCCACTACCACCTTTTTTTTTTTTAAGTTTAAAGTTTAAATTCTCTATCAATAAAAAAGTAAAGTAAAAGACAGAGACATGAGAATAGTTAATAACTCAATATGGCACAAACAATGAAACAAGTGCCAAGTGGTGAGTTCATGAAGTGAAGGAAGCAAAAGAGAAGCTGTGAAGAGAAACAGAGAGCAGTTGGGATCCACACCTCACATGCACACGTGACTTGAATAAGAGAGAAGCTCCAGTACAATCATCGATGCATGCCTCGGTTTAATTCGCATTTATTTTTACTTAAATTCAAACCATCCATTTCCAAACCATCCCCCCAAAAAAGTTAATTGTCCATGGACCTCCAACTTTTATTCCCTCCGCCCAATTTCTACGATTATGTACAAAATTCACCAAAACTTTGAACTTCGGAATATTGAGTGCTCTCTAGGTTCAATATTTCTTATTTTTTCAGAATATATTAAATATTTTGTCGAGAAGTAGATGGATGGAATTTTTTCTGATCCTTTAGAATTATTCATTTCTAAAAGATTGTACGTCTCTAAAGAAATAGAACAAGATTATGAATATAGAGGAGGGAGGGGGAGGCAGGATAAATAGTATTTTCACGGGAAAGAATTTGAGTACAGGGACATAGCACATATTTTACGGTCATTTTGTTGGATTCAATATAATATTTTTCTTAAGTTTGACCTTTCCAAATTAAAAATGATACTTTCACTTTTATTTCACTGCGCATGGTTGAAAATCGAAACGTCCAAATAAAAATGAAGCCACCAGTCTGTAATTTTGATTTTTAAAGTTTAGGTCAAGGTCCTTTAAATTTGCTATATTATTATAGGGGGCTAATACATGTAAATGAATAAAATTAATAAGATTTCTATGTATTTGGTAAGAAAATTTAAAATCTTAGAGATGGTCACCACCCTTTGTCTACAAGTTTTGTCACATAAAAACCAGAATTTAAAGGAACTAAAACAATCTTTTAGTATCAATGCAATTGCAGACCTGCATCAATACATAATTTCTTTAAATTTCGAATTTTCTGAGACCAAATGAATTCAGTTCTTTCGTTCCCATAAAATATTTATTATATTTATAAAAAAATAAAAAAAATTGCTCGTGGTTGCGTAAGTATTACATACAATTCAATAATTTGCGGCGTAAATATTTGCGTAGAAGTAGAGAGTGAACATAAGTATGCGAGGTAAGGTCACATGACTGTAAATACTTTGGTGCATGGCCATTGGTGGAGACCTCACTGTGGAATTCAGAATCTGCATGTTGTAACCTGCTATTCATTTTGCTTTATATATATATCTGGCGCTGAATAGTCTCTGCCTTGTCAACCCCATTATCAACTGAATGCACGAATCTCGATGTTCTTGATGGTCGACTAGTGATGCTTCAATTGTAGACATGACATGTGGAAGCATGCTGGTTGGTCAAGCCGTTACTACCCAACAGCAGCCTCACCTATATATATGTTAATTTGTTAAGCATATTGTATCATTAAATATGCATCATTTTCTGGGACCATACTTTTAGAGGCCTGTTACAAAAGAAGTGAAAATATAGGTTATCATATGTAGTTTTTATCTCAAGTATTATATTTTACAACAATATTATATGATATTTCATTTTGAGCCTCTTGAGCCTCAAATTTCTTGTTTTCTTTTTAATGTCTATGAATCACTTGTGGCAAATAATATTCAGAACAACTGTCTTGATTAGTTGTTTGGTTTGTAAGTTTAACAATATTAATTTGAAAGAGAGGTTGGGAAAATTTATAACACCAAAAAATGATGGCACACTGCTTTATTTTTCAGATCACACCTTTTATAATTTCTTCTCATATATACTAGATAATAATGTTTAGATCACAAATGGATTCTTGGATTTGATGATATAAATTGCAAAAATGCTTGGAGTATTATTTCATTCTACTAGTGGTGGCAGAGTAGCAAACTTTTTAATCTTCCTAAGAAAGCATCTAAATTCAACCTAATATATATTTAGAATAATGTATACATCTTTCGTAAATATTATCACTTATTATGAAAATTTAGTTTTAACCGCAGAATAATTTGAGAGTATATATATACATATATTATCATTACATCTATTTTTGTTAATAAAAATAAACCTCCCACTTACACAGACATCTAATTCAGTAAACCACCTCCGCTGCACAAAGAACCACACAAAAAATCTAAACATTCTTTCCATCTATGCCCCCAAGACCTTCCCAATACTTCTTATAAAAATAATCCATCAAGACCTAAGGCCGTGGAGGCTTGAAATTATATACCTATAAATATATAGATAGATATACCTCGCTACAACAAACATTTAATACACCAAGAGATCATATAGAAGCATATTAATTTGTGGAATTTTGTTTTCAACCTAGTAGGTTTAGGGGAATTAGTATAGCCACCACTTGTGTGTTCATGTCAGGTAGTCCAGATTCCGAGGGCCTCCTCAAGGCTTTCGGGGGAGCTGGTCCCTCCGGCGCTTCTGGCTCTGACGACTCGGCAATGAAGGAACAAGAGCGCCTCCTACCGATTGCAAACGTTGGCCGAATAATGAAGCAAATCCTCCCTCCTAATGCCAAGATCTCCAAGGAAGCCAAGGAGACTATGCAAGAGTGTGTTTCTGAGTTCATAAGCTTTGTTACTGGGGAGGCATCGGATAAGTGCCGAAAGGAGAAGAGAAAGACAGTGAATGGAGACGACATTTGTTGGGCTCTCAACACGCTTGGATTCGATGATTATGTTGAACCGATGAAGCTATATTTGCAAAAATATCGGGAGACAGAAGGCGATCGGGCAGCGGCCTCGGGTGTGAATATTAGGGATGAAAATATCAGAGGTGACCAAGGTCATTTCATGTTCAATGCGATGGATAGGCATAATAATACTTCATCATCCTCTAGGAGGCAATTCTAGGAACAATTAGAGAAATTTACTAGCTATTAATTAATGGGCTACTTATTTATAGTTATTGTTGTTTGTTTCTGTAAGAAATCAATCTATACCCTTTGTTGGGCATATTGGTTTAGATTTCTTCTGTATGTTTTGAGGTAGGATCTCTTCAAATTAGCTACTTCTTTCTTTCTTTTTTTATCTGTATCTTCACAAATTTGAGTAGTAGTGTAAGATGGAGGCATAAGTTGTGATTGAATGATCAGTTTTAATTTCTTTTGGATATTTGTTGCCTTTTTCATCAGAACAACACAAGAACATTATAAGAGAATTGAGTTCAAAATTAAATATTCCTGTTAAATTTCTTTGGTAAGAATCTTTGACTCCTCTTTTCTGGCAAAATATTCCTTTATTATTAATGGACGATTTATTCTTTTTGAATTCTTTTGGTTTATTCTTTTTGAAGCACTTTATCAAAAACTTGTGTTAATTAATGTGCTTGTTCAAATCATTGGTTTGTCAATTCTTGTAAGATAAAAATGATCGTTTGTCATGTTAAATTTATTTAATCTGTGTATAATTGCTTTCTTTTCTAAATACTCCCCCCTCCTACCCACCCATAGTATAATATAATGGTTCTTAAATTTGAAGTATGCAACTACGCCATTTAATTGTAGGCAATTACAGCAACTGACTTTTTTTCCCAAAGAGGTTGTTGAACAAAAGCAAAGAGCCAAAGACATCAATTATTTAGCCAACTATATCTTAATTTAAACATATTTAATTCTAGTTAATGACAATCTGTAAGATGTCCTTTATTATTTACTTTTTTATTCTGATGCTTTTAGTTGTCGACGTGACATCTGTTAGTGGGAAATAAAATACTTGGGTCCCTATAGGAGCTCTTTTTTTTTTTTTAACCCTGGTTATGGCCGCCTGAGCATATATAGATTTTAAGGATAATTTTAGATTTAAAAGTATATCCCAAAATACTTGACAAATTAGATTCTTTTCTGTCTAGATTTGAAAAAAATAATAGGTATATACTATATAGTCACGGTTATTTTGGAGGTTTGACATGATTCCAGACCATATTGCTCATTTAAATCAGTTGTTATATATATATATATAAATCTCTCCATGTACAGCTGATGTTTGCAGATAATTTTCTTGACGTTTTATTTGGTAGAATTATTGTTGGTTGACACTTAATTGATATTTTAATTATTTGGTAGAACTATTGTTGGGTGAAACTTAATTAATTGAATGTTTTATTTGGTATAACTATTGTTGGGTGAGACTTAATTTAGACAGGTCCTTTAATATATCAAAAGTCAAACTTTTTGTCCATTACTTTTATGTATGATACATGATACATAGCTGGCTATTTTGGTTCATATATATGATAAAAGAAGTAAAGAACATAACATATATATGGATAATATATACCGTTCATACAACTAGTTGAGGGCTCAGATATAGATAACATTTTAATTAGAGGAAGATATAGTTTTTGATATTCCAATAGAGGAGAGTTCAAATGCCTCCATTTTTCATGCCTCCACCATGCCTCCATTTTTAAAAACTTTAATAACTCAAAATTTAAAACTTAAAAGTCAAAATAAAACCGTTAGATATGATCTACATCATTTTATCTATACACGTGTAAAAAATTATGACATTTCAATTTTGTTTTAGTTGTCATCAAGAGCTTGTAAAAAACGTACTAATGTGGATAATTTCTAGACGTTGATTTTTCAACTTATTGATTCACATAAAAACAAAATCGAAATGTGATAATTTTTTATGAGCACATAGATAAAATGATGTAGATCATATCCAACGGTTTTATTTTGACTTTTAAGTTTTAAAATTTGAGTTATTAACGTTCTAAAAATGGAGGCATGGTGGAGGCACAAAAAATGGAGGCATTTGAACCCTCCTCATTCCAATATCTTCAACCAAGGCAGCTGAAAGAGAGCAAGCAAACTTTTATAAACTTCTTTCATTATACTTTAATTTGCAATAGTTGATAAGCAAATGGATAATTTAAGTTGACCTATTAATCTTTATGAGTTTCATCATCTAATATCCTACTCCAATGTGATGGAATAAGAAAAGAATGATATATCTCATGCACATTACTAATCTCCCAACCATTTTTGGAAATTCATGTGTATCGATTCCCCATTTAAAATAAATAAAAGAACCCCTCAAACCATTCATGTATATCATTCCTTGTCACCTCTTTTCACCTTTAGTCTTCTCCTCCTCCCTCTTGCCACTTCTCTCTGCCGGTTCATCTCTGCATCCCCTCTCATTTGCTATACCTACGAGCTCTTAACACGCCAATGAGTACCATTGTCTCGTGGAGTATGGCAGAGTGCTAGGATCTGTTATGGAGACTGGATTATTAGTAATAAAGAGAATTTACTTGACTGTACTAAAACTTGTTTTGATTTGTCTAGTTAAATATTTAGTCTAAATTTTATCTCTTTATTTTGCAACTATGAAGGCTTGTATATTTTTTATACATAAAATTTTAATTAAAATATATATTATCTGATTTCAAAAATAACACGGTATAAATTCAAAGGCTTGCTTCAATTTGTATCAAAACTAGCTTTAATATATCTTTGGAAAAATTGTATCAAAAATTTGTATAAAAAATAACATGGAAAATTGAGGTTGAAGGACTATTATCATGTGCTTTCATGGAGAAAGGAACAAAAGTTTCGGATAGAATACTTTAACTTGGTGATTGTACAAACAAATTTTATATTCAGTTTTTTAATTAATGTTTGGAAACTTCTAGAACATTTACCTGCTAGGGAAGGTACTTATAAATTTTATCAGATAACTGTTATTTGATGAAAATATTTCTGACAAAGATACAACGACAAAGAAACATTTTCTTTTCTCATATTATAAATGTTAAAATAAATATTTCAATAATAACTTGATTATTATTATAATCCAAATTATAAGATTTGTTGCAAAATTGTGTAATTAACCGATTTTTTTTTAGTTTTACGATATTATCACTAATTCGTTGAACCGTCACAATCAAAATCAAAATTATTTTCACCAAAAAATGATATAATTAATCAAATTAATGTCACAAAAAGACAAATATCTCTAAGTACACCATTGATTAATTAAACAAGTCACAAGTGCACATTCTCATATACCTAGGGAACCTACATTAGTGCGGTACCACTTAGCTGAATTAAGGAAATATAAAGCAAGGATTCCCACAATTGTTTCCAAAAATCTAGCAGAGAGACTGTACTTACCTTATTTGACCAAAGTTAAAATTAGTACTTTGTATTGTTCATTGTGAAATTTTTCACTAGAATTGTGCAACTTGCCATATATAGTTAACAACATTTGTTTCTTTTATTATTCCTTACATGTCTTGGTTTGTGTTTATAACTAATTTGTTCCTTCCAAAAAGAGAAATTCAAGACCTAGGAAGCAACAAACGCATGAAAAGATGAAATATGCCAACTTTAGTATTCAAGTCTATAGTTGTATAGCCTTTCTGCTAGGTCTTTGAGTCTCTTTACATTATAATACATGAAAAAAACAAGAGAAAAAGATTCATTTTTTTACAATGATTTGAGATCAATGTCACTTGCTTTGTTATTGGAATTGTAACTGAATCTAACGCATGCTTAGATTGTGTAAGTTGTCAAGCCCATGCTTTAAAATCAAGTCCTTTCAAAAATAACTAATTGCAACATCACCACAGTATTAATTTGTCAAGCCCATGCATATTCTGTTCTGCTTAAAGTTTAAAATGCATTAATTTATGCTAATTTCCTAATTTAATATATACAAATGGACAATCAAGATGTACACTTGTCTTGGCAGGTGCCATCCAAAGATATCTTATTGGTCTTTTATTAGGAACATGGCAAACAATAATAAAAAAGAGACCTTCTCAACTTAGCAAAGAATAAGTTTTGTGTTTATGTGCATCCTTTACTTAACTAAGAGGATAAGATTATGCTCTAGCTCTATATATATTCTGATCTAGGAAATGCCAGCCGCACTTAATATTTTGAATCCATGCATGATATATGGGCTTGCTATTGATCTAGAGGGGTACATAATTAAATCTATTGGCCATAATTGCCCCTAAACACTCTCATTATATTCTCTATGTTTTGTCCGTCCTAAAATGAAAATTAATTAATTAGAAATTAAAAATAGGTTGAGAATCTATTTAGATCTTTAAAACAGTAAATAATTAATTATATATATCTTAGTGATAACTATATAACTGAAAATGTGCTTTTCTATAGTTTACAAAACTACACACTCTTTATTTAGCAGCAATTTAATTAATGTATGGACTAAATATAATTGTTTAGCATGGAAATCAATGTCTAATATATAATTTTACCAAATTTTTTGTTGATTTTCAGGCGCAATCTCTTCTCAATAATATCATTGAATAGATATATAAAACATTTGTAACTTTCTTAGTTACACGCGTTTCGACTTTGTCGGTATTGATCGAATACCGATGTATACTTGTCAAGCCCAAATCGGACAACATGATTAATAGTTGGAGCATCCAAGATTTTATTATTTAATCATTTAAACAAAAATAGTTATTCCTTACAAGTGGTTATCAATTGTAGAAGCAACGATCATTATCCTTGTATGGGACCGAACCCGATGCTTATAAGAACGAGCAAAATAACGGAGCTCGTTCATCGGTGGAAGACACAAACTATTACCGTGCACTTCCAAGAGAGATAGAGATGGTAACTACAAATATACATGAAGATAACCTGCTCCCTATAGCTAATGTAGGAAGAATAATCAAGCAGGTGATACCCCCAAACAGCAAGGTATCGAAAATGGCAAAGGAGACAATGAAAGAGTGCGCATCCGAGTTCATAGGATTTGTGACAGGAGAAGCTGCTGATAGATGTAAAAAAGAAAAGCGCAAGACGATAAATGGAGATGACATTTGCTATGCTTTTGAGGCACTTGGCCTTGATCATTATGCAGAAGCCATGAAGAGGTATATGGAAAGATATAGAGAATACCAAAATCATATAATATCTATGAGGAAGGTCAATGCAAGTGCTCAATTGGATTCGCCGAGGGCTGAATTATCTCTCTTTGGAGATCGTTTGTGCGGGGACGATCAAATATGCTCAAATGTTGCAACCCCAACAAAGTTCCTGTAGTTCCTATTTTTGTTTTTGTTAGTGTATGGCTCTGTGTGTGTGAGAGAGAGAGAGAGAGAGGGAGAGAGAGAGAGAGAGGCAATGTACTTATTGTTTTAAGAGAACTTTTTCAATTATATTGTACCTTATGGATTTGATTATTTCAATATGTTTCATGAACAAATTGCCTTCACTTTTAGCAAAGTCGTGTAAAATACAACATGCACTTACCAATTAGGAATTTCTTGTTATATATTCTGATCATATTTTCAAAATTTATTGAACTTACTTTAAGTATGACAATTATACATGTTTTTATAGAAATTTCTTCAAAACTAGTAATTGCTTTTGTGCAGGTTTCACATAAAAAACCGAAAGAACCTGTGTACTTGCATCCAACGGAATCGTATGATTAAGATTAAATGTATTATGTACGCACAACAATTAAGTATATGAAGCCTCTTGGCATCAGCAAACAAAAATAAAGAACAGCAACAAGTTGAAAGTTTAGTACTAAAGAACTCTGATTTGATCGATGTTGTTAAGGTACCTGCTTTCTCAGTAACCAATAATTCCTTCTATCAATGTATTATTGCTACCAATCACAAAAGTGGAATGTTTGCTTGAACAACTAAAAAGATAGTTTTGCTAATTAGGGTTTTAGCCTTTCCAGAAATAAAGTTTGAGGGGACCATTAATTAATTTCTCAAGTATTTATAATCGGAGCTTTTGTCAGCGGGGTACAACATAAAGTTCGTACCAGAGATGTTGTGCTACATTATTGGTTATATATGCTCTCATATGACATTAACAAACAAAATTATTCGTTCAAATATATAAAGTTATTTACATGTAAATTAAACAAGTGTCAAGTTGCGAAGTGAGATCAGAGGTTGGATGCAACGGCACATAGCGTAGGATCGCACATCGATGAATTGAATACATTAAGATGGCAGCAAAATCATGAAAAGATCCGCATGCGAGGCGCCCTTTTTTTATTTTTCTATATAATTTTGGAATCGTTTTGCAGGAAAAATGTCATTCTTCGAATCACCGTGCTGATAAAGGTAAAGTAACCGAGAGCAATTACAACGGACACTAAATATAGACGTGGTAATCAAAATAAATAAAATTAAAAATTGATTTGTATGGTTGAATAAGCTGAATTCTTTTTGTACATCTTCAGATAAGAGTTCATGCGAGATAATAACATAACTGGTAAAAATAATTAAAATTATAGCTGAAAATGTTTTCTAGAGAAGGATGGCATGCTATAAGGTCACTACTGTTCCTGTTACCACTGGAACAACTTTTATACATATCACATTAATATGCATAGAAAATACATGAATATATAAAGGATATAAATTTGCAAATAATTTAGAAGGTTTTAAATTACTTTTGAATCTTCACAGCAAAATTTTTGCAAACTGATCAATATAAAGATGAAACGTGTACTATGAATGTGGTTTTTGCTGTAATGTACAGTTTGCCACCAATTTAAAATCTTGTTTTAAACTCTGATACTGTCCAAGATGACTCTGGTATTACATCCTTAATATGTCAAGAAAAAAAGAAGGCTTTTCTGGACTAGTATATCGTTAACCTTACAACTTTATTTATTGGGCTGCGTTAAAAATGACATCAGGATTTTATTGGGCTCTCATTTGTAGCTTTATGGACTAGTATATAGGTAGCCTTTCAAATTATATTGGGCTTTGTAAGAAATGATATCAAAATTTTATTGGGCTTCTATTTGGGCTTTCATTTAGGCCAGATATTCTTTCCTCTGTGTCTGTGAATTCTTCTCTTTCTCTCTTTCTTTCTGTAATAAACGAAGGAGAGAATAATTAGTTGACACTATCTTTCTTAGTTGAGATTAGTGGCCATTATCTTGAGTATTATTTTATATTTTTAAAGGTCATTATATATAGAATCTTATAAATTTGTCTAATGATTGGTAAAATTTATATCATTTTTTTTATTTGGATGATGCATATATGCGAAACATTAACTGACAATTGTTAATGGAAAAAAAAATCTACAATCTATTACTATATCCGACTTACTTGATCTACTTTTTTCCTTAATTATGTAAGAAAAAAAAATTATCTAACAAGCTTGTAAAATTAACAATTAAATTAGATCGACACTTTCATCAAACAAATTTAAAATTACATTAAATCCGACACACAATTTTATTTAAATTAAATTAAAAAGAATAATATGTAAAATTATAGGCATGTTCTCTATCTTTTAATATTTAACTGTCTTATTAGCAAACGTGCTTTAAAATTCATCAATAAAATTGGAGGACTGCACAACAAGTTTCTCTTAATCCTCATGTAAAAGAAAAATATTTTTTTAAAGTATTGCAGTGATATGACTAGTTGTAATTGTAGGACATGGTGGGGTTTGTTCTGTTGAGTTATTTTCCCTCTGTTATTGTTAAAATTCCAGATCTATTTATAAAAGATACCGAATCCCTTTCAGAAAACTTGGCAGAAAAAACAGGGATTTTGATTTCTCTGTTAAATTTACTACGCTATTGTGGGGTGCTTGTAATTTCTCTGTTAAATTCCAGTGTGAATTTTTTGTTTATGCCAACTCCAATTGTTTATATAAACTCGCAATTGTTACAAGTTGAAAATTTTGAGAAACCTAATTGATGGAACACATGCGTACAATAAATGAGCACTGGCAGAACTTTTGGTGGAAATGTTTAGCAATTTCTAAAAAAATTGGAGCCACAGAAATTATTCTTACAACAAACTAATTTATTGTTAAATATAATCTGACAACTTAACTCTCTATCTAGAAACTGGAACTTTTCATATCGATTTTGATATCTTCCTACCATAATAAAGTTTCATATGGCTTGTCATGCGCTCCGAATGGTGTCATCATCTGCATCATCATCATCTATATCACCATCTGCAGCATCATCTGCATCATCATCATCTATATCACCATCTGCATCATCATCCACATCCTCATCTGCGTCATCATCATCATCTACACCATTTGCATCATCATCTGCATCATCATCTGAATCATCATATGTATCATCATTTGTGCCATTAACAGTAACACAATGTAGATCAGGAAGGTCGTTGAGATTGCCGCATTGATCAACACGAAGTCTGCTAAGTCGAGACATAGCCGTCAGTTCCACCTCCCAAATCTCCAAGTTCTCCAATTTTGAAAGTTCTAAGAACTGCAACTGTGGAAACCCATTTGCAGAACAAACCATTTGCTTCCCTATGTAAGCTCCATCTTGTAAACTCAGAAATTTCAGGGCTTGTAGTTTTTCTAGTGTCGGCATGGGGTCTTCCTTCAAACTAGAATTGGTTAGGGTGAGTTTTGTAAGATTTGGTGGAAATTGAACGTTATCTATGGGAAGTTTCCTACAATTCCATTCTCCCTCCAATTTAATTGATTTCACTGTCTCAAGGTTCGGAAAGGCCCTCGTATCAACGAACTCTGACGATACAATGTTGTCCATAATTGCCATCGATATGAGTTTATCCATGTGACTCAATAGGTTAGAAATAGATTTCCATTCTAGATTGTCCCAATTAGAAAGTGCTAACTTTCTAAGGTGGATCAGGAATTTGGGAATATTGTTTATTTGCCATGACTCATGAGCAGCAACTGTTTTCAGGATTTGTAGGTTAGGTATATTTGTTGTAGAGGGTGGGCCTTTTATTTGGGGGCTAGGTTTTACATAAACATTAGTGTTGAGATGTTCCATAGAGATTCAGGTAACATTTTTATACTTGTTTCTCTAACATCTAGAGTTTGAAGATTTTTCATGTCTCCTATGTTGTTAGGAAGCTCAGATATGTTACTACCCCTCAAACCCAGATATCGTAGGAAAATCATGTTTGGTATTGTTACTGTGTACCCGACAGCTTTTTATTGTGCCGGAGAATGATCTCTTTAAAACACAAACCAACGACCTGCACACAACAAGAAAAATAAACAAACATCAAACGCAGGTAAAGTTTCTCAGTTTGCTTACAAAATAAAAAAAAAGTGCTTTCGTGGATGATCAAGTAGACCAGATAAGATAATCTACTCTTATTCTAATAAAACAAAAAAAATTCATTTTTGGTGATGACCACCTTTTTGGAAACCACAACCTAATGATTGAAAGAGCAACCATCCAATTATTAATTTCGATGTCATTTATGCAACAACAGGAAAAACCATAGACCTAATAATTACCAATAATTAATTATAAGTCTGAATGTCAATTTAGCAAACAATCGAGAATACCTTTGGACAAGTTGCTCCAGGTAATTTTTTGCAGTCTCCTCTTTAGGCTCTCCTTTTTCTGGTGTAACAAATCCTTCAGCAATCCATTTCTCAGTTAGAGAGGTTGCCGAAATCTCATAACCAATGGGGTAACATGCAAAGTAAAGAAAGCACGGCTTGAGAAAGTATGGTAAATCATCATAGCAGTATGTAATAATGTGCCCCATATGATTGCCGGTAACACGATTATTAGACTCTTCGATCTTAACCAGATCAGTTCGCACACTTTTCCAAGTGTCATAGGTCATTGGTTTGAGTAAAAGGAGACTCCCTATAAGGACAACAGCCAGAGGCTGTCCTTCACATGCCATGCAAATCTGGTGAGGGAGTTGCACCAAGTAACTGCAATGCAAAAGAAATAAAAAAAAAAAATTATAAATGGTGATCACTGAAGCTTAAAATTTAATTCCTTGGAGAGCCTCCATTCCTACTATCTGCCATTAACCATCAACAGATCAGGCCCCATAATGTGATGAGACAAAGGCTAAGCTCTAATAAACGAAATCATTCAGAGAAATAGAATTGAAACCCAGGGAGAGAGGAGACAGTAGACTGTTACCCTACATTTTGTTCTGATGGACATGGCACGAGAAGAGAGAGGAATTAAGGAGAGGGTAACTGGGTGGTGGGGCAGATTATTTAGGAAGTGAACTTCTAGCATTTCTATTTTACACGGGGAGAATTTCTATAGTGTCCATGTAAACTTTCAAAATAGCCAATTTTTCCATGAAAATACTATATTATTCAATATCCCATAATAATTTAACATATTTTCTTATATCTCCTTTTATTTTTTTATTTTTTTATTTAGCTATTTAAAAAATTGAATTGACCAATATATATCCATGTTCTTCTATAAAAAAATTGAATTCACCACTATCCAGAAGAGGAGAACGGAGTAGGTCCGATGCCCATCGGACCTACTTTTAGGTTCAACGAGCACTATGACCGTCCGATCTAATTTAAGATTTGTGCGCACGAAAATTGAAAAAAACGTGCACGAAATTTAAAGCATTCCGCACAAATCTTAAAGCCAATCGACGGTGATTAAACCCGTCGAATCAGAGTAGGTCCGATGCCCATCGGACCTACTCTCAAGTGCCAGAAGAGGAGTAAGCTGGGTCTGAAAGCTAGCATTAATTGATCAGTAGTGAAGTATGCTTGCTTGAATTTTACACGGATATGAAATTAACATATATATATATATATAGAGCTTGGCTACTATGCTTATATAAGCAAAAGCCCACATATGCTTAAATGAGCATTTTTGCGTTTCCAATGTTCAAATGGTCGATCCAACCGTTCATCTTGTTCTCCATATTAATATGTGCTTGGAGACTAAATTTTACATTTTTCTGAATTTTTTTACTATTTATTAAGCCACTTTGAAAATTGCTGATCTGGTGGTCCAGAATTTTGGAAACACTGTTTTTACTGTTCACCCAGATCAGCAATTTTTAAAGTGGCTTAATAAATAGTAAAAAAATTCAGAAAAATGTAAAATTTAGTCTCCAAGCACATATTAATATGGAGAACAAGATGAACGGTTGGATCGACCATTTGAACATTGGAAACGCAAAAATGCTCATTTAAGCATATGTGGGCTTTTGCTTATATAAGCATAATAGCCAAGCTCTATATATATATATATATATATAGTAACAAGAAGAGGGAGAAAAAGTAAATGGAAAAAGTAAAAAAATGAAAAAATGAAAAAAGAGGGTTGCGTTGGAGGGCTTGTTTGAATCTATTTCTTTATTAACATATCTTAATTCTAGTTACATTCAAATTCTGTACAAGTTGCGGAGATATTAGATATTTGTTATTGAGTGAGGCTACGGTGCTATGCATAGCACGGATTGGGTCCGTGCTACGGTTCAAAATTTGACCTTTCAAAATTCTAACGGTCGATCCGAACCGTTCAATATGATTATAAAATGAATATGTACTTGGAAATCAAATTTTACATTTTTTTGAATTTTTTTACTATTTTTTTAGATAGGCTGTTTTTGGATGGTCCAGAATGTTCAGATCAAGTGATTTTCAAAAAAATAGTAAAAAAATTCGAAAAAATGTAAAATTTGGTTTGCAAGTACATATTCATTTTATAATCATGTTGAACGGTTCGGATCGACTATTATGATTTTGAAAAGTCAAATTTTGAGCCGTAGTACGGACCCAATTGGTGACATGCATAGCACCGTAGCCTCACTCTTTGTTATTTCAATTTCTTTGAAGAAGGAGAAAGATATATTTGTCAATTAATTTTTAAAATAATTAAATAATATATTAAATAACTAGAAGAGGACGCAATAAAATATCTTAAGTTTGTATGGTGTGTTTATGAAGAATTAGATTTTTAAAAGTTTATATAGGCATACTAGAAATTCGCTCTTTATAATAATCATTATTTGTTCACCTTTTACCCATATATTCATGTGAAACTAAATAAAATTTTCTTAATTAAAAAAGTTAGGGATGCAAACGAATCGGATATTATCTGTCCGTATATGAAAATTAGATATCCGAATATTCGTACAGATACTATAATTATTCGAATCCGAATGGTAGATGTATACCATATAGTTTAAAATATATTGTGAAAAAATTAATGTTATTCATCGTTATAACTAGAAAATTATTATGAACTTCAATATTTTTTAATAATATTTATATTTTTTTTAATAAATAATAGTGATGAAAAATGGATATCCAGTTTGTATCCGTTTAATATTTGATCCGCATTTTTATCCGTTTAATATCCAATTCATATCTCTACTCCCAAAAATAAAAGCGATTAAACTATAGTTTACCAATATGCAATCCGTATCCGATCCGTTAATTTTGCTCCCTGAAAAGTGGTCACTAGTTGACAAATTATATTAATCAATGTCTGACTTCGTTGAATTAGGAGTATGAGCACGATTCTCCAAGAACGTGGTAGCACATGGTCTTTTGTTCACAAATTATATAATTAATCAGTGTCCCATCATCTCTCGCTCATCATCCAATAATCTCATACATACTCTTCATTAGTTTTATAATTGGAAAATTCAATCAATTTGTTATAAAACAGATTGATGGTTTTTTTTTTCTGAAAAACTATTAAGGACATAATCGTTGATTTGTTCTAGGGTAGAGTAGTACCGTGCGGGTTGGATGGAAGTATTTTCATACCCATACTCTTATATAATTAGTCTTATTCATATTATAACCATGCCCGTTAAGATAACACATGACAAAAAAATAACAGGTGATTATCGAAAAAATTATAACTTACATAATTTAATTTAAAAATATCATAAATTAATAAATATATAAACAAAAAGTCATAAAATATAAAAATTAGAGTAAAACTTGGGTGTTCTTAAGCTCACCAAGTCCTTTGGTGAATTTAACTCCAAAATTATCGGATTGACTTCAAACAACAAATCCAATTCGTTGAAACCGATTTACTTCACAATTAAGTGATGTGGTTATGTGTCAAATGTACAAATTTGTTAGAAAAATCAACATATTAAAATTAACTTATAAACCTTGTTTTTAACCGTCTGACTTTATACTAAATTAATTAAAAAATTATAAATTTGACATGTAAACACATCACTTGTGAAATAGATCGGTTTCAACTGTTTCGATTTGTAATTTGATGTCATTTCGGTAAGTTTTGAAGTTAAGAGCACCAAAAAATTGGTGATCTGAATAATACCTAGTTCTACTCTAAAATTATAATTCTTTATTCTATTAATTTAAAAATTATAAACTATTAATCAAATATAACGATATAAAATGTTACATAAACAAATTTTGTCATGAATTACTAATTGAAAACAATATAAAATGTTGGATAAAAATGTTAGATAAATAATTTTATCATATAAATTACTTTATAAAATTATATAAAATATTGTATAAATCAATCTAATCATTACACAAAAAAAATATTATCATATGTATAAGAGTCTGGTTACCGTGGCATCGCTGGTATTTGCCACTAATTTTAAAACTTATCGGATAGGCTTCAAATGATGAATCCAAACTATTCAAACCAATCTTCTTTATGAGTGATGTGCATATATGCACAATTTACATTTTTTTTTGAATTATTTTAGTACTAAGTTAAGTGGTAAAAAAACGATGAAATATGAATGCATTCAAACTAACATAAAAAAAAACTCTCACATTTGACCACTTGATTTAATACTAAATAAATTTAAAAAGTTATAAAGTTTGCATGTAAAACCACCACTCATGATAGATCAGTTTGAAAAGTTTGGATTCTTCATTTGAAGTTTATTTGTTACGTTTTGAAGTTGGTGGTATTTAGGATCAAATACCACAGATGTTATGATAGCCGGACTCTATATATAAATAAAATATATCATTTACAAAATAATATCTATCAATTATCCTATGTAACAGGTACAAAATAGCTCTTACTAATACTCTTATCCAATATGTTAACAAAAAAAATTCATACACATACCCATACTCATTAATTTAACAAAATAAATTCTTACCCATACTTACCTTATTGAATACAAAACGAATAAGGTAAATAGTTAAAAGGGTTTCATTGACACCCCTAACCAAATCAATAGTTTACTCATCCCTTAGTTACACCACACTCCACTAGCAACACAGATAGTGAAAAAAAAGGTGGTGACTGAACCATTGATTTGCTCACTCCCTAGACTGAATGTTGCAAAGAAAGGGAAGTCACATATTTACAAAAAAGGTGGTGTGATCGAACCATTGATTTGAAAGAAGGAAAGATTGGCCAGATTTTGAAAAACAGGGGGTGACAAATCATTGATTCGATCGGTCACCTCCCCCTTTCGGATTTTCTTTGCCACCATTCACGTAAATGTGGGCCTAAAGGGTGACTGAATCATTAACGGGTCACTGAACCAATTACTCGGTTATTCCTCACCTGGACCGAATCAATACTTTAGTCCTAGCTAACACCGTCCGGATCACATGACAAGTCATGTCAGCGACATAGCCCACATCAATATTTCCAACTCAACTTGATTACCCCATTTGGAGGATTCTAAGTCATTTCAGGTTCATATTACCATGGCCAAGGTTACTCTTTTTTTTTTTCAAAGCCAAGGTTACTATTAACCCAATTCGGGTCAGTAATGGACCCTGTTCTATGAACTGTTTTCTAAACTATTGACACGCTTTCGTAATGGCCATAAGTTCTTTATAGGAGGTCCAATTAAGGTGATTTAAAGTTCTATGCAAAGATAATGAAATGTTCTACAACTTTCATGATTGGAGTTTTTCAAGAAACACAAGTTATCTCGGTCAAACAGGCGTGTTAAGCGAAATGATCTATTTATATTTTGTGTGTTATTAAATAATTAGGTGTCAGTTTGTGTGCATTATGCATATGGTCAAAGGGAAATTTGTACTCTCCTTTTTTAAGTTATATTTTGTGGGTTTCTTGGAGAGGTTTTTTAGTGTCTCTAACTGGTTATGAAGTGTGTTTTGAGAGTAATAAAAAGAGTTGAGAGTAGTATTAATTAGTAGAAACATCTAGCTAGAAATCATATTGTAAGATAAGAGTTGGAAATATTCCGAATTTATCAATTTGAGTTGAATTTTATCTTCTTTTTCCCTCTATATATGAGTTGAGCTTGGTCCTCCCTGAATATTTGTTTCGTTGAATAGCTTGTGTTCTTGTGCATCTCATTGACCAGACCGTGTCATATATTTTGAAGAAATTAAAATCATTAACTTATTTTCTGACAAATCATTTTTTTTAATTTATATGTAAAAAAATGCATATTCTTCGCCCAAAGAAAAAAGGAGACCGATTTACAATTTTTCAGACCTGTAATTGCCATTAAAAAATAACCTCGACGCCATCATTAAAAAACATCCCGCACTAATTTTAAGATTAAACAACAACTATGGAAATCCAATGAGTGAACGATCCAGAGAGTCTGTTGCCAAGTGATAATTCAGATAAACAATATATTATGGTGCATACTATACAATAAAGGATAGGAAATAAATTGCAGATGATTAAAATAAAATAAAAATAGTGCATATCGGAAACTATAATTTTTGTTCATATCAACGTCAAGTAAAATTCACGAAAAAACTTGAATTGTTGATGTCTTATAACTACAAAGCTATTAAAAATTAATACTATATATTATGATTAACAAACTATTATGATTAATAAAATATGTATAAGCACATAGATATAATAAATTGAGAATCTACATTAAATTTGCAAAAATGAATTGAGCATATACATCAGATTTCATAATATATATATATATATAGTTTTGTGAAATTAAAAAAATGAGAGAAATACCTCGACACGTGGAGAAATAGCAAGGCACAAAATGCAGAAATGTAAGCAGAAATCTTTATCCTGGATACCTGTTCTTAAGAGCGATTGACGATTGAATTAATAAACAATTAATAAATAGTCTTGATAACAAATTATCTGTCAATTATTATTCTTTTTTAAATAGAAAGAAAAATACCTCAGTGCAGATAGAGACAGGCAGAGTTAGGCTCAAGCACAAAGCTGAAAATCAATAAGAGGTTTATAGACTATGAATTTCAAAGTAAACAAAGGCTAAACTCTGATGAGGAAAATCAATAGAGAGATAGAAGTGAAACCCAAAGAGAGGTGACAGGAACATATAAAAATTTACCTATAAATGGAGATTGAAACTCAAAACTCTAGACCTTAGAGCTTCCGTATATTGCTTGAAAAATAGACCGAATCCGAGTTGACTTAGTCGAGTCGGAACAGTATTAGTCGGATCGGAGCTGATATTTATCAAAATTTTCTGCCCGAACGATTTGTCTACCAAAAATTGGTTCAACCGGATTAACTCGGCAGAGCTAACTGATTTGGTCCGACTTAGGCTGATTCTTTAATTCTGAGGCAGTTTTCGGTTTTCCTAGCTTGCGCATGAGCCGAAACAGCGGGAGAGGAAGATAGGTATGAGAAGAGATTTGAGTGGGTAGGTGTGAACAGAGGGTATGAGAGAGAGTAGGGTGATGAGCAGTTTGAGAGAAATGCTCAAACGATAATACACATGTTTGGAAAGGGAAGGAGATTGGACTTTGTAAATTTTACTTAAGACTAGGTGCACAAGTTTTTGTTGTCTGTGAACATTAATACACCAGTTGGTTTATCATAAACCAGGATCATCCTAATTAGAAAATCAGAAATTGCAAAAAATTTCTTCTATTTTAATTGTTCTTTTCTCAATTACTGTGCGCTCATTAAGGCTTGTGAATGATCATTTTAGTCAACTTTTAACGTGCAACACCAATAGTTATAATTTTTGTCCATAACTTTAATAATAACTAAGATTAATAGGAAGCTTTCTTATCTGAAATTAAATTTAGAATGTCTCATGTTAATTTTTTATTAATTTTTATCTTAATATTTTTTTGACAAATTAATTGTTTAGCAATTTTTCCTATTTTTTAATTACAAGTTTCTGCCAAAAAAAAAAATCAGAATTTTCTATCTGATTCGGCTGATTTCTACCGATTCATCTAATTTTTAAATTATAAACTTTGTTCTACAAAATGCAAACGAACCGTCGAAACAACTTGTTTCATTTAGGACGTACACTTTACTGATCAAATTTCAATCTGAAATATATATTTTCGACCCAACACATGAATTAATCCAATATTGACAAGCATTCAATAAAGACAAAAGGCATGATTAATGGTACCAGAAAAATGTCAAGAAGTGATTGTTCCCACACCAATACACCATATAGAGAAATTCATCTGTGATCGATGCATGTTAGATTCTCTTTAACTGTATATTTAATCAAATAATGCCCGGCTGTCAACCGATACATACAAATTTCCACGTTATATATGCATGTTACTTTCACATAATTAGCTGTATCTTATTAAATATGTACTCATTTCGAGGTCATTATTGCATGATACACGGCGGTCTTAATGCACTAAACATTATTATTATTATTATAAGGCAAGCTGTTACTTTCACATAATTTGCTGTATCTTATTAAATATGTACTCATTTCGAGGTCATTGCATGATACACGGCGGTCTTAATGCACTAAACAGAAGATGCCATCCATCTTAAATAAGCTGCTCTTTGATGTTTCAGAAAAGTAGAAACTTACTTTTTTTTCATTCCAACTGTTCAAATAATTTTAACAGTCCATATTTGATGTTTCTCTTTTGATATCCGAATTTGCTGCTCTTTTCGGATCCACACATCTCGAAAGATTACTGAAAACATTTGAACGGTTGAAATGAAGAAAAACAAAAACAGGTACCTGTTTTTTGGAAGAAGAACAGATGATTCTCATCCGTATTTCAAGAGTTAGAAATGACATTTTATAACAAAAGATTTAAACCTTTACGTTTCATTGATATATATAGACATCAGCAATGTCCATTCAAAGTTTACAAAATTCATTCGTCTCTTCAAGTTTACAAAAAAATTCAACAAAAAAATCAAACCGAATAATTAAAAAAACCAAAAGAAATGTAACATATAATTAAAAAGAATTGAAGATTTCAACGGCTTTTACATGATTCCATACCAGTTTGTGATATCATTTTTAATATTCATCATTATCTACTATATCGTTTTAGCTTCCTCTTCATTCGAAAATTCATTCAAATCTCTCTCCATAGAACAATACAGATTGTTGTTTGTATTTGCATTGTATTTTTGTGCCATGATTTGAGACTGACATGATTATATTTACTCTGTATGAAGAACTGACATTACCACAACGTAGCAATTAATTGAGTTTTGAGATTGAATCAGAACCTTATTTATTGTTGTTAACGTGAGCCAAAGAAAATCTGAAAAGAAGAGAAGTATTTAGAAAATGTTCAATAGCGGCTCAGGTTTCGATTTCAGAAGTATAAATAGGGAAGTGTACTAGCAACTTTGTATTGACCTAGCAAATTATTATGAACTGGTAATATCCGCAAGGATCAATATTGGCCAAGGCAACCAAACATGGTTGCAACAGCTCCCGGTACAAGACGATAACAGTTGGGGGTTGTATACCCAAATGACCATGAATATGACCTCTAATTTCAAGTTCTTAGAGTTATATGTGGTTGCCAACCCCAGACAGAACCCCAAACAAAATACCAGACCTTTGTTGCAGTTGACCTAGGGTTGGGTCATTGAGCATTTAGTGACAGGTCCTACTCGGACCCTAACTTTAGCGGGTACTAGTCGATCCCCATCCGTAGGGGCTGGTCCTAGTCGGGGCCGATCTCAGGTTCCATCCTCTAGCTCTAGCCGGACCCAATCTGACCGAGATCGATCTGAAACCTCAGAACCACTTTATTATGATGACAATATAGACAAGGATCCCGAAGAACAGGAGACAAAGAAAAATTGGGATGCTAGTGACGATGGTGGGGGCACTTGATCATAGTGATGACGAGTTTGGTCGTCCTGTGCTTGGTATGCGGAAGTGGCCGATATCGGGTCGTGGAGAAAGACACCCGTTCGGAGAATTTTCATGACACATCGGAGTTTCAAGAGGCTGACATCTTTTTTGCGGGTTCAGAGGTTCGTTTGTTAATTTATATTTCTATTTTAATGTACTTTTAAAATTTATTAATTTAATTTTTTTGAAAATTTTAAATTAGGTTGGAGAAAGACATGAATTGTCTGAGGGGATGACGTATGACAACAAGGATCAAATGAAAGATACAATTCACCACTGGTGCATAAAGAAAAATATCGAGATCAAACAGACACACAGCGACACAGGAAGGATGAGGTATAAGTGCAAGAGCGACCGGTGCAAGTGGGGGTTGGTTGCGTGGGCTACAGGCTTTGGTAATGCTTGGGCCATCACGAAGAATAACAAGAAACACACATGCCACGCTGAGGCATCCAGGTTAGATCATGCGCAGTTGACATCCGCTATGGTCGCCAACTGCATAAAATTGTCTTTGTCAAAAAATTCTGATATTAGTATCAGAGCTATCAGTGACCTGGTTGCTGTAAGGTACGAGGGCATCGTCCCAAAGTACAATAAACTGTGGCGTGGTAGAGAGTTAGCGATTGCCCGGGCATTTGGTAGTTGAAAGGGGTCTTACGCACTGATTGTCCCTTTGTTGGAGGCAATCAAAAGGGAAAATCCGAGAACCCACTATAAAATTGTTTCAAAGCCAACCGATAAGCCAGGGTACCGGTATTCATGAGGTTGGCATGGGCATGGGGACTATGTATAGAAGCAGTAGGTCACCTCAGATTCGTCATCAGCATCGATGCTTGTTTCTAGTCAGGTAGATACAATGGTAAGTTGTTGATTGTTACTGGATATGATGCGGAGAACCAATTAATTCCGCTAGCATTTGGATTGGTAGAGAGCGAGGATTTTGAGAATTGGGGGTGGTTCATGAAGTGGGTGCGGGAGTTTGTAATTGGTTCGAATAGATTCATATGTGAGGTGTCTGACTGGCACAAGGCATATAAAAGGTGTTCATACAAGATAATCTGGGTTGGTCCGAGGAGAACGGAGAGTGTGCTCATCGGTACTGCTCTCAACATGTGTTTGAGAATTTTGGAAAGCACACTCGGGATAAAGTTGCTTCTAAATTTTTCAAGATCATGGTTAAAAAGAAGAAAACAAGAAGATTACAAGAAGGCCTTGATGCAATCGGAAGGCGAAATCCTGATTGGTTGACATACTTTGATACATGTGGTAAGTATAATAAAAATGACGAGGAAGAACCAGCTAAGCCATGGAAGGTGTATCAAGCTATGGACGACGGGAGTCGTTGGGCCATAATGACTAGCAATGGTTCGGCATAGCTCAACAATCTCTTCAAAACTTCTCGCAGGTTTGTAATTTATAATTCTCATAAGTTATATTTATTGAAATATTTAGGTTCTCTTTATTTAATTGTAAATTTTAATTCTCGTAAGTTACCAGTTGTTGCAATTATTGAGGAGACGTTCTACAAGTGTGTCACCTGGTTCGTTCAAAGAAGAGAGAAGGCCGTGCAATGCCAAGTAGAGGGTTAGCTTTTTTCCACTCATGTGCACGCAAAGCTAACGAAACACATCGAGAAGACTAAGAACATGAGCGCGATTGCATTCAACAAAGCTGGAGAATTTATGGTGACCTCATATGGTGAGAAAAACTAGCTAATTTTTAAGTTTTTCTAAAACAAATAAACAGAACATAAAGAACCAAAATAAACTAGCTAATTTTAGCGTATATTCTCCTCTTATTATCTACGAAAATAAAATACGTCGAACATACAAAAGTACACATAATATAAAATATGTACATTGTAATTTTATCAAAATAATATTGACCAATAAAAACAAATAGAACCAAAACAACATAATATTGAATCTCAAAATAGAAAAAAAAAACCTTGGTGCGCCTCCCCAGTACGCGCACTGTCCCATTTTGGTGCGCGTGGGTGGTAGGAATAGAAAAAAGTTGATCCGGTGGTATTGATTTTATTTTGATTTTATTGAGTGGTAACTAAAAAAATGTCGAAAGTGAAGACAACTTCAAGTAATTCCCTGTGCAATCAGTTCTTGATACTGCACAATCTCTATTTTATTTTTCCTTCTCTCTCCCGAAAAATTAGTTTTTTTTAATTTCCCGTCACTCATTTTTCCTATGGCTGATAAATCTGATAAACCTGATAAAACTAATCCATCTATTCTCCTTGAAAGGCTAACAAATGTCTTATCTCAAATCCTTCTTCAACAAAAACCGAGCAACCCAATCTAAGAGGGATTCGCTTTTGCAATGACAATCAAAACTTGATGCCAAGAATTTCTACCAATAGTCACAAATATGGAAGATGAAACTGTCCGGGAGAGAAACTCTGCATATTGATGGGACAACTCTTCAACCTTCGCAGACCGATAAAAATTACTAGCAGTAGTTGATAGATGACTCTCTTGTCAAGGATTTCATGATCAACTCGATGGATTCGTCATTGATGGATCACCTACTCTTTCCATGAATCTCTTTCTCACTATGTTGGATCTCTAGTGTTGTTCAGGATCACCTCTGATCAGAGTCAAAATAATGATGATTTACGTAGGGTTTTGGCTTAGGTTTTACATATTTTCTCACATTTATGTTTAATTAATTAGAGAAAAAGGCTACTGTCACCCTTCTTTATGTTTTATTGCAGGAAACAAGTTTTGGGACTATTTTACATCAAATGGATCTAAGAATCGGGTCAATCGGATCAACGATGCTCATCGACTAAGTCCCTGTTACGGTCCGTATTGCCTAATACGGACCAGGCATAGCACAGACCCAGAAGATAGCGCTGGAAGTTAAACCCTAACCGTCAAGGTCTCAATACGGTCCGTATTACCTTGATACGGTCCGTATCAGTAGACCGCCATGTTCTGAAAACTGCCGCACATGTTTCTTATTTTGATCATATCTCCCTCGTCTGAAGTCGGTTTTGGGAGTTCTATATCTTTCTGGAAAGGTAAGAGAAAGATCTAGAACTTTTTCTTCTGGAGGAAAGCCAAATTCGAATTGGATCATAATAAAAAACGTGGGAGAACGTGGGGTTGGGGAATAACTGCCGACAGCTGTTCCCAGATTGATTTCTTAGCCTCCAATCAACCTCTACACGTCCCTACACTCCTATATAAGGCCCCTGGGCAGAAGAATACATTATCTTTGTAATTAGGGTTAGATTTGATTAAAGTGAGAAGAGAGGAGTGCTTGTAACCATGCCGTTCCGCGGCTAAGTTCATTTTCTTAGGGCTAGGCAGTAAACCTTGTCACTCTTGATGTTTTGATATATATATTTCTGTTGATTATGATTTCTTGTTGTTGTGCTAAAATGCTTTTGTGATTTATTATCTCTTCATCTAATTTCAATGATCTAGTTTGAGTCCGTTAGGGTAGTGACAGTACTTTAATGGTAAGAGAAACTATTTGTATGAGTTAGCCTCGTTGAGATCTATTAGGTTTATGTGAAGAAAACCTTAGTGGGGAAACCATAAACAAGACCAACAAAACGCGTACCAAATTCCATCACATGCGTAATGTAAATCGCAGTGATCTATGTAGTAATTTGGGGTATTTGAGAGATCAGACATTTGCGTAAGGCAAATCGCAGTGTCCTATGTAGAATCTCGGTGAAAGATCTGTCATTCTTGCGTAACATAAATCGCAGTGACCTATGTGGTGTCTTTCATTAAAACAACAATAGGAAATCAGACGCAACAGGAATATATTGTCAACGCGGATTGAGTGGCAATGGTGTGCCGAAACCCTAGGAATCCTCATCTCTATCTTTATTTTAATTACTTCTAATTGTTTCCTAATTTACATTGATCAACAAACATCTCTCAATTTTCAGATTTCGTCTAGCCTTTCGAAAGATTGTGATTCGATCGCTCAAAGCATTGAACTAATATTCCCTGTGGATCGACCTCGTATATACTACTCAATAGGATTGTGCGCTTGCAGTCCGAACCGATAGCATTTCCGAGTTTATAAATATGAAAAGAAACATTGCTCTCTTTTGAGTGATCAAGCTTTTTGGCGCCGTTGCCGGGGAATAACGGTTCATTGTGCAAGGCCTCGCGAGACGCCCTTGCTTTGACCATTGAATCCAATTAATTAGAAACGCCTAGATTTCTTTTTATTTTCTGCATTTTTATTTTTCTTTTATTTTTCAATTTCGTTTTTATTTTTATTTTCTTTTTATTTTCAGTTTTTAGTTTAATTTTCAGATTTTCTTTTCTTTGTAGGAAACTGCACGCTGGCCGAATCATCTGTACGAAGATCCGAGAGGATTGCTAGTAGGAGAGGACAATTCGCTTCCACATCACCGATAAGAACCAATCATAGTTCTTCATCAAGTAATTCTGAAAGCGAAGAAGATTCAGATTCGATCAACATGAATATCCCACTGAACGAACCGATTAACAATGGAAGACAAGACAATGGTGATCAAGGAGTTCACGATGCAGCAAGACCCAAACTTCTACGAGATTATTGCGTACCGCGCACGAATGATCCTAATTCTAGTATAAACCCGCCAACTGTTACAAACCGTAATTTTGAGATCAAACCCGCTCTCATAAATATGGTTTCGCAACAGCAATTTGGAGGATTTTCACATGAAGATCCACATCTTCATTTGTCAATTTTCCTAGGGATATGCGAGACGATAAAGATCAACGGAGTTACCGATGAAGCAATCAGGCTAAGGCTATTTCAATTTTCATTAAAAGATAAAGCAAGAGCATGGTTGTTTTCCTTACCGGCCAATTCCATTCAAACTTGGGACCAATTGTTTAATGTGTTTATTGCAAAATATTTTCCACCATCTAAAACTTCAAGACTTAGAAAAGCAATTACTAATTTTGAACAAAGGGATGGTGAAACATTGTGTGAGGCATGGGATAGATATAAGGATATGTTAAGGTGTTGTCCACATCACGGTCTAGAAAGATGGCTGATTGTCCAAACTTTTTATAATGGTCTAAACCCTACCGATAGGTTGTCTATTGATGCTTCCGCAGGAGGAGCAATCATGAACAAGGAACCTGACGAGGCTTACAACCTAATTGAAGAGATTGCAATCAATCAACACTACTGGATCCCTGAGCGAAAGAAGCCAAGTCCAACACCTGGCATGCACCGAGTAGATGATATATCCATGCTGAGCGCAAAGATTGATGCTTTGCAAATGGCACTCAACAAGCAAACCAAGCAGCGAACGGTAGCAGCAGTCAATGCCGCAACAGCATGTGGCTATTGTGGAGGAGCGCATGAGATGACCGAATGTGTGAATGTGACGGAAACTGAGGAAGAAATGGAGCAAGCAAACGCGATCGACAACAACTTTCGACCTCAGCCCGCTTACAATACATACCATCCGAACAACCGAAACCATCCAAATCTCTCATACGCAAATAATCAAAGACCTGCTGCACCCCAACAGAACTACCAACCACAGCCCAATTATCAACCGAGATACAACAATCCTCAACAGAATTATCAACCAAGGCAATACAACCAACCACAGCAACCAGACATCACATCTTTAATGGAGAGATTCCTAGAGAAGCAAGATAAGGCTAACGCCGAAATCGCACAAAAGATCGAATCCTTAACAAACCGCAACAAAGACTTAGAAGACAATGTCTCTAAGATAGCTAAAGAACTCTCGAGTATTACACGCGGAAAAAGCAAATTTCCGGGCCAACCGGAAGAAAACCCGAGAGAAACTTGCAAATGCATAACATTAAGGAGCGGTACAGCTTACAAGGGACCTCCCATGCCCGATCAAACTTCCGATGAGATGCATGCAGAGTCATCGCATTCCGAAGAGTACGAGCCGCAACCACCGGAGCCGCCCGTATTCGAACCGCAAGCAGACCCTATTGAGGAGCAGAATGACACCGTAGGTGGAGAAGAGCGACAACCCGAACCTGAATACATTTCACCACCACCCTACAAGCCACCTCTGCCATTCCCTCCAAGGCCTGCCAAGCACAAGGTAGAGCAGCAATTCGCAAGATTCATGGAGACACTCAAGCAATTACATGTCACAATCCCCTTCATAGAAGCAATTGCAAGCATACCCTCGTATGCTAAATTTCTGAAGGAGATTCTCTCAAACCGAAGTAGACTCCAAGAATTCTCAACAGTTCCTCTCAATCTGGAATGCAGTGCACTCGTTCAAAGCAAATTACCGACAAAGTTGAAAGATCCGGGAAGCTTCTCGATACCATGTACCATTGGCACAACCGATTTTAAGAGAGCTTTATGTGATCTGGGGGCAAGCGTGAGTCTGATGCCTAAGGTAGTATTTGATAAATTGGAATGTGGAGACCTATCACCAACGCGGATTTCATTGCAACTAGCTGACCGATCAATTCGATATCCTGAAGGAATGTTGCTTGATATCCCAATCAAAGTCGGTAAATTCTGGATACCAGCAGATTTTGTAGTAGTTGATATGCAAGAAGATGAGCAGATTCCGATCATCCTTGGAAGGCCATTCCTCGCCACATGTGGGGCAATGATCGATGTTAGGAATGGAAAGATTTCACTCAATGTTGGCGAGAACAAGATGATCTTCAACATGAACGAAACCAAAGTCCCACCTGACATAAATCTTGTCTACAATTTGGAAACAACGGACGAGTATGGCAATGATGAATTGCGAATGGATAAATTCGAAGACATCGAGGAGATGACGCACGAAGCAGAAGTGGAGAGACTGTTCATTGTACAAGATGACGGTCAGATCCATCCAACCTCCGTGACAACACAAACCGATGGTCTGAACAGGAGCCCCAATATCGCAAGCAATTGGAATTATTCTCTCTTAGCCCTAACACTAATCAAAAACCTACGCAAAAAACTCGATGCAATTTCTCAAAGACTGGACGAGGTTGAAGTGGTACTCGGTGTGAGTCTAGCATTCGACCCTGGACCTCAAATACCAATCGACTTCTTCAAGGACAGTGATAATGAAACCACAGAAGACGCTGAAGGCGAACCACCCGACGAGCAACCTCCTTGCATCGACGGAAGGATATCTGGAAGAAACTGATGCGACACATAGTCAAGCTAACGACTTTAAACAAGCGCTTCTTGGGAGGCAACCCAAGGCCACTTTTATATTTTCTTATAATTATTCAATTTTCAGTTTCATTAGGACTTAAACAAAGAAACAACTCATACACACCTTTTTCCTATGATCAGGTAAGCGTACTGGAGGAAATGCTTGATTAAAGGACATCTCGGAAGGCGGAAAAATACTCTCTGGTGCGACCTGTATTGGCTGATACAGACCCTACCAATGGGTACGGGGGCAATAGAATGAGAAGTCAGGAAACAAGTGGTGAATACGGTCTGTATTGGCTGATACGGCCCGTGTCCAGAGGAATTAAAACTTAGCGGTTATTGGGTTTGTGCATAACGGACTCAATACGGACCGTATTGGCTGATACGGTCCGTAATAAAGGCCAATTCGGGAGATGCGAACCCGTTAAGAAGAGACGTTTGAAATCCCGCCAAATCACATCTCAAAACCGCTAATCAATCCCGTTTTGACTCCCTAAACCCTTCTTCTTTCCTTCCCTCTACTCTCTTTCCCTCTATTCCTTCTCCTTCTCCTCTTCCCCTCTCTTGCCAAAACCGAAATCAAGCACCCCTCCTTGCCGCCGATCCTCGCCGTCAAGACCATCTCAACCTTCCATTGAAGCCGCCACCGGCCTTCTCCTTCGCGTCTCAACCCTAATACGGACCGTACCGGGTCCGTATCCGACGGCCACTCGACTCTTCTTCCCCAAATTCGGTTTTTCTAAACCCCTCTTTCGATTTCAAAGTTTTTATTTCATTTTTCGCATTTGCTTTAGATTAATCTCTGTTACATTAGTTTAGGTAATTAAGTTTTATTTCGAAAAATCACAAAAATCACAAAAAAATTAGGTTTCTGTCGGTTTTCCCAATTTTTACCAGTATAATACGGTCCGTATTGAACCAATACGGTCCGTAATCATTTACCAGAACCAGCACTTAGCATTTTTAAACACCTTTTGATACGGTCCGTATTGGCAATACGGTCCGTAACCAGTCCAGTACTTAGTTAATTTTCACCAACCAACCAGTCCGTATTGGGACCGTATTGACCAATACGGTCCGTAACAGAGATATTAATTCTTAACAAATGGCTCCAAAAATGAAAAATATTTTAGGGGCAGTTATAAGGAGTGCCAGGAAAGCTCTCGGGGGTGCCGGCCCGAGTAGTTCACCGCAGAGCTCCTCTAGCCGATCCTCTCGGTCCTCCAGCTCGCAACCACAATCCTCCAACCGTTCGTCTTCTCATTCCGACGCACAGCAGTCGGTCAGGGACACACCAGTCTCAGATGCAGACTACAACCCGGAAGAGTTCAACCCTCGGGATTTCGGTCTTGAGGAAGAAGACTCCGATGAGTCAATGGAGGAGGTTCAGCCAGCCGAGTACCAACCCGTCTTCCAGCATCCACAATTCAGAAGCATTTACGCAAAAATGCAAACAAGGGAAGTCGTGTACCACAAATCCATCAACACGGAGACACTCGAGCGACTAGGCCTCCTTGCACAAACCGAACAGCTCGCAAACCGCATCCACCGCTGGCAATTCCTTCAACTGATCCAAGGAGTCAAAATTTACAAGGTGCTCACGAAGGAGTTCCTTACGACCTTCAGATACAATAAAGACTCCATTACTTTCCAGATGATTGGCGAGCAATACGAGGTCACCATGGATGATTTATGCGCCATCTTCAACCTCACCAACAATGGCACTTCTGATTCTCCTGACTGCCGAGAGTTCTGGAACAGTATCACTGAAGACAACCAAAACTCAACTCGACCGGCAAGCAGAATCATCCATCCTCAAGTCCTCCTCTTGCAAGTAATCCTTGCCAACTCCATTTTCGCAAGAGGCGAGAGTTCGTCCAAAGTGACATTACCCGAACTCTACCTTCTCAAATGCATGATCGAGCCAACACCAGTGCGACCTCACCTCGGCCATCTCCTTTGCAATCAAATCCGTGAGGTCGCCCGTGCTAAGAAAGGTAATGGAAAGATTTCCATTGGATTTGTGGCAACGATCTTAGCCAACCATCTCGCTCTGCAGATCGATCATCTCAAAGAGGCAAGCGGGCTCACACAAATTGACATGTCATGCCTTCAGGCCATGAAATTCGTCACCGGCCACTATCCAGGCCCCTACTTCTACAACTCACCGAAGGGAATTCTCCAATTCCCCTTCCGACACCTCAATCTCCGCAGTAGGGCCTCCTGGAAGATGGCACGACCCGCGAGCCCGACTTATGAGCCTCCTCAAGATTACATGGATGTAATCGAGAGCCAAGCCGCAATGAGAAACCAGGCTAACTTCGATCGGCAGCAAAGAGAAGAGGAGGAGCCTCCTTTTGATGCATATAGGGAGGCAGGCACATCGGCAGCTAGAGCCGAATCCTCAGGGGCGGCACCATCTGATGCCCCTACAGCTGAGCTCGATCAGTTCATTCAAATGGTAGATTGGATGAACTCGAACCTCAACGAGCTCACCTTGACGACGGGAGAGACCACCCAACAAATGCAACAAAATGGCTCATCACTTCGCCAAGAGGTTGGCAAAATTCGAAACAGCATGGAGGAGGTCCGGAGGAGTGTTGATGAGAACAGGCGCGAGATCCAGCAGACGCGCTACATGGCACAGCAGTATTATCAGTATGCTCTCGGCTCCGGATTCGAGTACCAGCCGCCACCATACGGACTCTTCGACCCGCCATTCTACGAGGAGATCCAGCGACCACCACCACCTCCACCACCTCAGGATTGAGGTGCAGTGAGTTGTATCTTTTCCCGGTCTTTTTACTCTATTACTTCCTTTATTTTTTATCTCTCGAGCATTGAGGACAATGCTCAATTTTATTCGAGGGGTAGGAAAGTAAATTGACCATGTATCTTTAAAAAAAAATTCGCAATTTAAATTCTTAGGTGCTAGTAGTTTTTCTCAATTTTTGACTAGGGTTGGAGGCTTTACCGAAAATCCTAGAATGATTAAATTGAGCTTTTTAGCTAGCTTGCATTTTTTATTTTTAGGAGTAGGTTAATCAAATAGGAATTGTTTTAAATTGAATTAGACTAGGTTTAGACAATTGGCCATGATACCAAAAATTCGGAATTGTAAAAATTATTTGTAATCTCAAAATGAACAATTAATTGCTAACCATGAGAGTTGACCAAAATTGCAAACCCTAGAATTTTTATATTGAGTAATTTATTTTTGCAAAGTCTTTTAAATTTGATAGTGTTTTAGAATACCCATTTATTATAGATAGACCTCTAGCGAAACTATGCAATAATTTCTTGTATGAATGAATACTTGAAATTGTGTGTAATCATGGTGCTTGTGACACAAAAATATTTTATTTTATTTTCAGAAAAATACAAAAATACAAAAAAATCAGAAAAAAATAGAAAAATCCAAAAAAATAGAAAAATCAAGAAAAAAAAAATAGAATAAAAGATGGAGGATAAAAAGAGTACGGGTGCCTACGCAAGACTGGTTACCAATAGGCTCGAGAAAACCTCCCAAATTTAAATTCTTGTACATAATTAATTTTTCAAAAATAGTCATAAGTACCAACACACTTAGTTGTCATACTTTGCTCCAATCAATTGGGAAGGAAAATTAAAATTTATATCATTAGAATTCCTATTGATTGGAAGGGATCCATTTATAATCGAAGGGAAAATTAATACTCTCAATTTTAAGGATATTTGTGAAGTAGATTGCTCGATAATAATTTTTCTAGGGTAAAACATAATGAGGTCAATCATGGGGTGAATAAATTGTTCAAGGGAGAGACTATGAATATTTTTTTTAAAAAGTTCTAGATTTTTATTGTCATGCCAATTGTACCTAACCTAAGCCCTAATTTAATTTTTAAACAAGACCTTGAGATTGTATGGTTTAACCTAGACCGAATCTTTGACCAGCTGGGATGTCATTGCTTGAGGACAAGCAACAATTCAAGTTGGGAGGCGTGATCAGAGTCAAAATAATGATGATTTACGTAGGGTTTTGGCTTAGGTTTTACATATTTTCTCACATTTATGTTTAATTAATTAGAGAAAAAGGCTACTATCACCCTTCTTTATGTTTTATTGCAGGAAACAAGTTTTGGGACTATTTTACATCAAATGGAGTAAGAATCGGGTCAATCGGATCAGCGACGCTCATCGACTAAGTCCCTGTTACGGTCCGTATTGCCTAATACGGACCAGGCATAGCACAGACCCAGAAGATAGCGCTGGAAGTTAAACCCTAACCGTCAAGGTCTCAATACGGTCCGTATTACCTTGATACGGTCCGTATCAGTAGACCGCCATGTTCTGAAAACTGCCGCACATGTTTCTTATTTTGATCATATCTCCCTCGTCTGAAGTCGGTTTTGGGAGTTCTATATCTTTCTGGAAAGGTAAGAGAAAGATCTAGAACTTTGTCTTATGGAGGAAAGCCAAATTCGAATTGGATCATAATAAAAAACGTCGGAGAACGTGGGGTTGGGGAATAACTGCCGACAGCTGTTCCCAGATTGATTTCTTAGCCTCCAATCAACCTCTACACGTCCCTACACTCCTATATAAGGCCCCTGGGCAGAAGAATACATTATCTTTGTAATTAGGGTTAGATTTGATTAAAGTGAGAAGAGAGGAGTGCTTGTAACCATGCCGTTCCGCGGCTAAGTTCATTTTCTTAGGGCTAGGCAGTAAACCTTGTCACTCTTGATGTTTTGATATATATATTTCTGTTGATTATGATTTCTTGTTGTTGTGCTAAAATGCTTTTGTGATTTATTATCTCTTCATCTAATTTCAATGATCTAGTTTGAGTCCGTTAGGGTAGTGACAGTACTTTAATGGTAAGAGAAACTATTTGTATGAGTTAGCCTCGTTGAGATCTATTAGGTTTATGTGAAGAAAACCTTAGTGGGGAAACCATAAACCAGACCAACAAAACGCGTACCAAATTCCATCACATGCGTAAAGTAAATCGCAGTGATCTATGTAGTAATTTGGGGTATTTGAGAGATCAGACATTTGCGTAAGGCAAATCGCAGTGTCCTATGTAGAATCTCGGTGAAAGATCTGTCATTCTTGCGTAACATAAATCGCAGTGACCTATGTAGTGTCTTTCATTAAAACAACAATAGGAAATCAGACGCAACAGAAATATATTGTCAAGGCGGATTGAGTGGCAATGGTGTGCCGAAACCCTAGGAATCCTCATCTCTATCTTTATTTTAATTACTTCTAATTGTTTCCTAATTTACATTGATCAACAAACATCTCGCAATTTTCAGATTTCGTCTAGCCTTTCGAAAGATTGTGATTCGATCGCTCAAAGCATTGAACCAATATTCCCTGTGGATCGACCTCGTATATACTACTCGATAGGATTGTGCGCTTGCAGTACGAACCGATAGCATTTCCGAGTTTATAAATATTAAAAGAAACATTGCTCTCTTTTGAGTGATCAACCTCCTCCTTCAACGAATGTCCTTACCACTCTGTTGGAACTATAGTGTTGTTCTGGATCACCTCCTCCCTTCATGAATCTCTTTCACACTCTGTAGGATCTCGGGTGTTATTCTGGATTATCTCCTCCTTCCCCGAACCTCCTTTTCACTATGTTGGATCTAAATTGTTGTCCTGGACCACCTACTCCATCAACGAATGTCCTTCTCACACCGTTGGATCTATAGTGTTGTTCTGGAACACCCCCTCCCTCAAAGAATCTGTTTCACACTCTGTTGGATCTCTGGTGTTGTTTTGGATTACCTCCTTCACAAATGAATCACATTCTCTTTCTGTAGAAACTATAGTGTTGTTCTAAATCACCTTCTCCTTCCACAAATCTCTTTCACACTCTGTTGGAGCTCTAGTATTGTTCTGGATCACCTACTGCCTCCACGAAAGTCCTTCTCACTCTGTGGGAGCTCTTGTGTTATTGAAGATCACCTCCTCCATCAACAAATATACTTCTCACTCCGTTGAAGCTCTAGGGTTGTTCTAGATCACCTCCTCCTTCCCTGAACCTCCTTCTCACTCTTTTGGATCTCTACTGTTGTCCTGGACGACCTACTCCATAAATGAATGTCCTTCTCCCTATGATGAATCTATATTGTTGTTCTGGATCACCCCCTCCCTCCATGAATCTCCTTCTCACTCTTTTGGAGCACTAGTGTTGTTTTGGACCACCTACACTTTCCACGAATATCCTTCTCTCTATGTTGGATCTCTAGTGTTCTTCGGGATCATGTCCTCCTTCCACAAATCTCTTTAGCACTTGTTGGATCTCTCGTGTTGTTCTGGATCACCTCCTCCCTCCACGAACCTCCTTATCGCACTATTGAATCTCTTGTGTTGTCCAAGATCACCTTCACCATCAACAAATCTCCTTCTCACTCTGTTGGAGTACTAGAGTTTTTCTGGACAACCTACTCTTTCCACGAATCTCCTTCTCACTATGTTGGATCTCTAGTGTTGTTCTGGATCACCTCCACCTTCAACGAATGTCCTTCTCACTATGTTGGATCTATAATGCTGTTCAAGATCACCTCCTACCTCAATGAATCTCTTTCACACTCTTTGGGATCTCTTGTGTTATTATGGATTACCTCCTCCTTCCCCAAACCTCTTTCTCACTCTGTTGGAACTCTAGTGTTATCCTTGACTCATACTCCATCAACGAATGTCCTCCTCACTCCTTGGATCTATAGTGTTTAGGGTTTAGGGTTTAGGATCTCTAGAATAAACAAATCTCCTTCTCCCTCCCTCAAAGAATCTATTACACACTCTATTGAATCTCTGCTGTTGTTTTGGATTACCTCCTTATTAAATGAATCTCATTCTCCTTCTGTTGGATCTATAGTGTTGTTATGGATCACCTCCTCCTTTCACAAATCTATTTCACACTCTTTTGGAGCTCTAGTGTTGTTCTGTATCACTTACTCCCTCCATGGATCTCTTTCTCACTCTGTGGGACCTTTAGTGTTGTTGAAGATCACCTCCTCCATCAACAAATCTCCTTCTCACTCTGTTGGAACTCTAATGTTGTTCTGGATCACCTTCACCTTCCACAAATCTCTTTCACACTCTGTTGGAGCTTTAGTATTGTTCTGGATTACCTACTCCCTCCATGAAACCCCTTCTCACTCTGTGGGAGCTCTTGTGTTATTGAAGATCACATCCACCATCAACAAAAATCCTTCTCACTCCGTTGAAGCTCTAGTGTTGTTCTGGGTGACCTCCTCTTTCCCCAAACCTCCTTCTCACTCTGTTGGATCTCTACTGTTGTCCTGGACGCCCTACTCCAGAAATGAATGTTCTTCTCACTATGATGGATCTATAGTGTTGTTCTGGATCACCCCTCCATGAATCTCCTGCTCACTCTGTTGGAGCACTAGTGTTGTTATGGACCACCTACACTTTCCACGAATCTCCTTCTCTCTATGGTGGATCTCTAGTGTTGTTCTGGATCATTCCTCCTTCCACAACTCTCTTCAGCACTTGTTGCATATCTCGTGTTGTTCTGGATCACCTCCTCCCTCCACGAACCTCCTTCTCACTCTATTGGATCTCTTGTGTTGTCCAAGATCACCTCCACCATCAACAAATCTCCTTCTAACTCTGTTGGAATACTAGTGTTGTTCTTGATCATCTCCACCTTCAACGAATGTCCTTCTCACTCTGTTGTTCTGGATCACCTCCTTCCTCAATCAATTTCTTTCACACTCTTTGGGATCTCTTCTATTATTATGGATTACCTCCTCCTTCTCACTCTGTTGGAACTCCAGTGTTATCCTCGATCTCCTACACCATCAATGAATGTCCTTCTCACTCTTTGGATCTATAGTGTTATTCTAGAATCAACAAATCTCCTTCTCACTCTGTTGGAGCTATAGTGTTTTGGGTTTAGGGTTTAGGATATCTAGAATAAACAAATCTCCTTCTCCCTCCCTCAAAGAATATGTTTCACACTCTGTTGGATCTCTGGTGTTGTTTTGGATTACCACCTTAATAAACAAATCTCCTTCTCCTCTATTGGAGCTATAGTGTTGTGATGGATCAACTCCTCCTTTCACAAATCTATTTCACACTCTTTTGGAGCTCTAGTGTTGTTCTGGATCACTTACTCCCACCACGGAACTCCTTCCCACTCTGTGGGAGCATTAGTGTTGTTGAAGATCACCTCCTCCATAAACAAATATTCTTCTCGCTCTGTTGGAACTCTAGTGTTGTTCTGGATCACCTTCTCCTTCCACAAATCTCCTTCACACTCTGTTGGAGCTCTAGTATTGTTCTGGATCACCTACTCCCTCCACGAAACTCCTTCTCACTTTGTGGGAGCTCTTGTGTTATTTGAAGATCACCTCCTCCATCAACAAATACGCTTCTCACTCCGTTGAAGCTCTGGTGTTGTTCTGGGTCACCTCCTCCTTATCCGAACCTCCTTCTCACTCTGTTGGATCTCTAATGTTGTCCTGGACGCCCTACTCCATAAATGAATGTTCTTCTCACTATGATGGATCTATAGTGTTGTTCTGGATCACCCCTCCCTCCATGAATCTCCTGCTCACTCTGTTAGAGCAATAGTGTTGTTCTGGACCACCTACACTTTCCACGAATCTCCTTCTCTCTATGTTGGATCTCTAGTGTTGTTCTGGATCATGTCCTCCTTTCACAAATTTCTTTAGCACTTGTTGGATCTCTCGTGTTGTTCTGGATCACCTCCTCCCTACACGAACCTCCTTCTCACTCTATTGGATCTCTTCTGTTGTCCAATATCACCTCCACCATCAACAAATCTCCTTCTAACTCGTTGGAATACTAGTATTGTTCTGGATCACCTACTCCCTCCACAAAACACCTTCTCACTCTGTGGGAGCTCGTGTTATTGCAGATCACCTCCTCCATCAACAAATATCCTTCTCACTCCATTGAAGCTCTAATGCTGTTCTTGATCACCTCCTACTTCCCCGAACCTCCTTCTCACTCTGTTGATCTCTACTGTTGTCTTGGACGACCTACTCCATAAATGAATGTCCTTCTCACAATGATGTATCTATATTGTTGTTCTGGATCACCCCCTCCCTCCATAAATCTCCTTCTCACTCTGTTGGAGCACTTGTGTTGTTCTGGGCCACATACTCTTTCCACGAATCTCTTTCGTACTTTGTTCAATCTCTCGTATTGTTCTGGATCACCTCCTCCCTCCACGAACCACCTTCTCACTCTATTGGATCTCTTGTGTTGTCCAAGATCACCTCCACCATCAAAAAATCTCCTTCTCACTCTGTTGGAGTACTAGTGTTGTTCTGGACCACCCACTCTTTCCACGAATCTCCTTCTCTCTATGTTGGATCTCTAGTGTTGTTCTGGATGATGTCCTCCTTCCACAAATCTATTTCGCACTTTGTTGGACCTCTCGTGTTGTTCCTCCCTCCAGGAACCTCCTTCTCACTCTATTGGATCTCTTGTGTTGTCCAAGATCACCTCCACCATCAACAAATCTCCTTCTCACTCTTTTGGAGTACTAGAGTTGTTCTGGACCTCCTACTCTTTCCACGAATCTCCTTCTCATTATATTGGATCTCTAGTGTTGTTCTGGATCACCTCCACCTTCAACGAATGTCCTTCTCACTCTGTTGGATCTATAATGTTGTTCTGGATCACCTCCTGCCTCAATGAATTTCTTTCACACTCTTTGGGATCTCTTGTGTTATTCTGGATTACCTCCTCCTTCCCCAAACCTCCTTCTCACTCTGTTGGAACTCTAGTGTTATCCTTGATCTCCTACACCATCAACGAATGTCCTTCTCACTCCTTGGATCTATAGTGTTATTCTAGAATCAACAAATCTCCTTCTCCCTCCCTCAAAGAATATGTTTCACACTCTGTCGGATCTCTGGTGTTGTTTTGACTTACCTCCTTAATAAATTAATCTCCTTCTCCTTCTATTGGAGCTATAGTGTTGATATGGATCACCCCCTCCTTTAACAAATCTATTTCACATTCTTTTGGAGCTCTTGTATTGTTTTGGATCACTTACTCCCTCCACGGATATCTCCTTCTCACTCTATGGGAGCTTTACAATTGTTGAAGATCACCTCCTCGATCAACAAATCTGCTTCTCACTCTGTTGGAACTATAGTGTTGTTCTGGATCACCTTCTCCTTCCACAAATCTCTTTCACACTCTGTTGGAGCTCTAGTATTGTTCTGGATCACCTACTCCCTCCATAAAACCCCTTCTCACTCTGTGGGAACTCTTGTGTTATTGAAGATCACCTCCACCATCAACAAAAGTCCTTCTCACTCCGTTGAAGCTCTGGTGTTGTTCTGGGTCACCACCTCCTTCCCCGAACCTCCTTCTCACTCTTTTGGATCTCTACTGTTGTCCTTCTCACTATGATGGATCTATAGTGTTGTTCTGGATCACACCCTCACTCCATTAATCTCCTTCTCTCTATGTTGGATCTCTAGTGTTGTTTTGGATCATGTCCTACTTCCACAAATCTCTGCCGTACTTTGTTCGATTTCTCGTGTTGTTCTGGATCACCTCCTCCCTCCACGAACCTCCTTCTCACTCTATTGGATCTCTTGTGTTCTCCAAGATCACCTCCACCATCAACAAATCTCCTTCTCACTCTGTTGGAGTACTATTGTTGTTCTGGACCACCTACTCTTTCCACGAATCTCCTTCTGGGTATGATGGATCGCTAGTGTTGTTCTGGATCACCTCCACCTTAAACGAATGTCCTTCTCACTCTGTTGAATCTATAATGCTGTCCAAGATCACCTCCTGCCTCATGAATCTCTTTCACACTGTTTCAGATCTCTTGTGTTATTCTGGATTACCTCCTCCTTCCCCAAACCTCCTTCTCACTCTGTTGGAACTCTAGTGTTATCCTTGATCTCCTACACCATCAACGAATGTCCTCCTCACTCCTTGGATCTATAGTGTTATTCTAGAATCAACAAATCTCCTTCTCCATCCCTCAAAGAATATGTTTCACACTTTGTTGGATCTCTGGTGTTGTTTTGGATTACCTCCTTTATAAATTAATCTCCTTCTCCTTCTATTGGAGCTATAGTGTTGTTATGGATCACCTCCTCCTTTCACAAATCTATTTCACACTCTTTTGGAGCTCTAGTGTTGTTCTGGATCACTTACTCCCTCCACGGATCTCCTTCTCACTCTGCGGGAGCTTTAGTATAGTTGAAGATCACCTCTTTTATAGGCATCAACAAATCTGCTTCTCACTCTGTTGGAACTATAGCGTTGTTCTGGATCTCCTTCTCCTTCCACAAATCTCTTTCACACTATGTTGGAGCTCTAGTATTGTTCTGGATCACCTACTCCCTCCACGAAACTCCTTCTCACTCTGTGGGAGCTCTTGTGTTATTGAAGATCATCTCCTCCATCAACAAATATACTTCTCTCTCCGTTGAAGCTCTAGTGTTGTTCTGGATCACCTCCTCCTTCCCCGAACCTCCTTCTCACTCTGTTGGATCTCTACTGTTGTCCTGGACGACCTACTCCATAAATGAATCTCCTTCTCCCTATGATGGATCTATATTGTTGCTCTGGATCACCCCCTCCCTCCATGAATCTCCTTCTCACTCTGTTGGAGCACTAGTGTCGTTCTGGACCACCTACACTTTCCACGAATCTCCTTCTCTCTATGTTGGATCTCTAGTGTTGTTCTGGATGATGTCCTCCTTCCACAAATCTATTTCGCACTTTGTTGGACCTCTCATGTTGTTCCTCCCTCCAGGAACCTCCTTCTCACTCTATTGGATCTCTTGTGTTGTCCAAGATCACCTCCACCATCAACAAATCTCCTTCTCACTCTTTTGGAGTACTAGAGTTGTTCTGGACCTCCTACTCTTTCCACGAATCTCCTTCTCATTATATTGGATCTCTAGTGTTGTTCTGGATCACCTCCACCTTCAATGAATGTCCTTCTCACTATTTTGGATCTATAATGCTGTTCAAGATCACCTCCTGCCTCAATGAATCCCTTTCACACTCTTTGGGATCTCTTCTGTTATTCTGGATTACCTCCTCCTTCCCCAAACCTCCTTCTCACTCTGTTGAAACTCTAGTGTTATCCTTGACCTCCTACACCAACAACGAATGTCCTTCTCACTCCTTGGATCTATAGTGTTATTCTAGAATCAACAAATCTCCTTCTTATTTAGAGCTATAGTGTTTTGGGTTTAGGATCTCCAGAATAAACAAATCTCCTTCTCCCTCCCTCAAAGAATATGTTTCACACTCTGTTGGATCTCTGGTGTTGTTTTGGATTACCTCCTTAATAAACGAATCTCCTTCTCCTTCTATTGGAGCTATAGTGTTGTTATGGATCACCTCATCCTTTCACAAATCTATTTCACACTCTTTTGGAGCTCTAGTGTTGTTCTGGATCACTTACTCCCTCCACAATATCCTGCTCACTCTGTGTGAGCTTTAGTATTGTTGAAGATCACCTCGTCCATCAACAAATCTGCTTCTAACACTGTTGGAACTATAGTGTTGTTCTGGATCACCTTCGCCTTCCACAAATCTCTTTCGCACTTTGTTGGATCTCTTGTGTTGTTCTGGATCACCTCCTCCCTCCACAAACCTCCTTCTCACTCTATTGGATCTATTGTGTTGTCCAAGATCACCTCCACCATCAACAAATCTCCTTCTCACTCTGTTGGAGTACTAGAGTTTTTCTGGACCACCAACTCTTTCCACGAATCTCCTTCTCACTATGTTGGATCTCTAGTGTTGTTCTCGAGCACCTTCACCTTCAAAGAATGTCCTTCTCACTATGCTCTTTCACACTCTTTGGGATCTCTTGTGTTATTCTGGATCACCTCCTCCTTCCCCAAACCTCCTTCTCACTCTGTTGGAACTCTTGTGTTGTCCTTGACGACCTACTCCATCAATGAATGTCCTTCTCTCTCCGTTGGATCTATAGTGTTGTTCGGGAACACCCCCTCCCTCCATGAATCCGGTTCACACTCTATTGGATCTCAAGTGTTGTTATGGATTACCTCCTTCATCAACGAATCTCCTTCTCCCTCTATTGGATCTCTAGTGTATTTCTGGATTACCGAAGTCTTTCAACGAATCTCCTTCTTCCTTCGATGGATCTCTCGTGTTGTTCTGGATCACCTCAACCCTCCACAAACCTCCTTCCCACTGTAATAGTTATCTTGTGTTGTTCAAGATCACCTTCTCTATCAACAAATCACCTTCTCACTCTGTTAGAGCACTAGTGTTGTTCTAAACCACCTACACTTTCCACGAATCTCCTTCTCACTATGTTGGATCTCTAGTGTTGTTCTGGATCATCTCCTCCTTCCACAAATTTCTTTCACACTTTATTGGATCTCTCTTGTTGTTCTGGATCACCTCATCCCTCCACGAACCTCCTTCTCACTCTATTGGATATCTTGTGTTGTCCAAGATCACCTCCTCCATCAACAATTCTCCTTCTCACTCTGTTCGAGCACTAGTGTTGGGTCTCTAGTGTTGTTCTGGATCACCTCCTTTATCGACAAATGTCTTTATCATTCTGTTGGATCTATAGTGTTGTTCGGGATCACCTCCTCCCTCCATGAATCTCTTTCACACTCGGTTGGATCTCTAGTGTTATTCTGGATCACCTCCTTCTTCCCCGAATATCCTTCTCACTCGGTTGGGTCTCTAGTGTTGTTCTGGATCACCTCCTTCATTCACAAGTCTCTTTCACACTGTTGGATCTCTAGTGTTGTTCAAGTTCTCCTCCTCCATCAACAAATCTCCTTTTCACTCTGTTGGAGCTCTAGTGTTGTTCTGGATCACATACTCCTTCCACGAATCGCCTTCTTACTGTGTTGGGTCTCTAGTGTTGTTCTAGACCACTTACTCCCTTCACAAATCTCTTTCACACTTTGTTTGATCTCTCGTGTTGTTTTGGATCACCTCCTCTCTTTAAGAATCTCCTTGTCACACTGTTGGAACTCTTGTGTTGTTCAAGATCTCCTCCTCCATCAACAAATCTCCTTCTCACTCTGTTAGATCTGTAGTGTTGTTTTGGATCACCTACTCCTTCCATTAATCTCCTTCTCACTAAGTTGGATCTCTAGTGTTGTTCCGGATCACCTCCTCCTTCAACGAATCTTCTTCTCCCACTATTGGATCTCTAGTGTTGTTTTGGATCACCTCCTATTTTCACAAATCTCTTTCACACTTTGTTGGATCTTTCGTGTTATTCTGGATCACCTCCTCCCTCCACGAATTTCCTTGTCTCTCTGTTGGATCTCTATTGTTGTTTAAGATCACCTCCTCCATCAACAAATCTCCTTCTCAATTTATTTGAGTTCTAGGTGTTGCTCTGGATCACCCAATACTTCCACAAATCTCCTTCTCATTTTGTTGGATCACTAGTGTTGTTCTGGATCACCTCCTCTATCCACGAATGTCCATCTCACTCTGTTGGAATCTATAGTGTTGTTCATTGATCACCTCCTCCCTCCATGAATATGTTTCGCACTCTGTTGAATCTCTAGTGTTATTCTGGATCACCTCCTCCTTCCCCGAACATCCTTCTCACTCTGTTGGGACTCTAGTGTTGCTCGGGACCTCCTTCTCCTTCTTTGAATCTCATTCTTATTATGTTGGCGCTCTACTGTTGTTCTGGATCACCTCAACATCAACAAATGTCCTTCTCACTCTATTGAATCTATAGTGTTGTTCTGGATCACCTCATCACTCCATGAATCTCTTCACACTCTTTTGGATCTCTTTTGTTATTCTGGATCTCCTCCTCCTTCCCCGAACCTCCTTCTCACTCTGTTGGATCTCTAGTGTTGTCCTGGACAACCTACTCCATCAATGAATGTCCTTCTCACTCCGTTAGATCTCTAGTGTTGTCCTGGACAACCTACTACATCAATGAATATATTTCTCACTCTGTTGGATCTCTAGTGTTTTTGTGGATTACCTCATTCATCAACGAATCTCCTTCCCACCCTATTAGATCTCTAGTGTTGTTCTGGATCATCTCCTCCTTCCACGAAACTCCTTCTTTTGTTGGATCTCTCGGGTTGTTCTGGATAACCTCAGCCCTCCACGAACATCCTTCTCACTCTAGTAGATATCTTGTGTTGTTCAAGATTACGACCTCTATCAACAAAGCTCCTTCTCACCCTGTTGGAGCACTAGTGTTGATCTGGACCACTTACAATTTCCATGAATCTCCTTCTCACTATGTTGGATATCTAGTGTTGTGCTGGATCATCTTCTCCTTCAACAAATGTCTTTCACACTTTGTTGGATCTCTTGTGTTGTTCTGGATCACATCATCCCTCCATGAACCTCTTTCTTACTCTATTGGATCTCTTGTGTTGTTCAAGATCACCTCCTCCATCAACAAATCTCGTTCTCACTTTGTTGGATCTCTAGTGTTGTTCTAGATCACCAACTTCTTTCACAAATCTCCTTCTTACTCTGTTGGGTCTCTAGTGTTGTTCTGGATCACCTCCTCCTTCAACGGATGTCCTTCTCACTCTGTTAGATATGTAGTATTGTTCTGGATCACCTCTTCCCTCTATGAATCCCTTTCACACTCTTTTGGATCTCTTGTGTTATTCTGGATCACCTTCTGCATCCCCGAAGCTCCTTCTCACTCCATTGGATCTCTAGTGTTGTCCTGGATCACCCCACCCCCTCCCTCCGTGAATATGTTTCACACTCTGTTGTATGTCATGTGTTGTTTTGGATTACCTCCTTCATCAATGAAAATCCTTCTCACTCTGGTGGATCTCTAGTGTTGTTCTGGATCACCTCCTCCTTCCACAAATCTCTTTCACACATTGTTTCATCTCTCGTGTTGTTCTGGATCACCTCATCTCTAGTGTTGTTTAAAGATCACCTCCTTCATAAAAAAATCTCCTTCTCATTTTATTGGAGTTCTAGTGTTGTTCTAGATCACCTACTACTTCCATGAATCTCCTTCTCACTCTGTTGAATCACTAGTGTTGTTTTGGATCACCTCCTCCATCAACGAATGTCCATCTCACTTTGTTGGATCTATAGTGTTATTCATGATCACCTCCTCCCTCTATGAATCTCTTTCACACTCTATTGGATCTCTAATGTTATTCTGGATCACCTTCTCCTTCCCCGAACATCCTTCTCACTCTGTTGGAACTCTAGTGTTCTTCGGGACCTCCTGCTACTTCCACGAATCTCCTTCTCACTCTATTGGTGCTCTAGTGTTGTTCTAGATAACCTACTCCTTCAACGAATCTCTTTCTCACTATGTTGGAGCTCTAGTGTTGTTCTGGATCACCTCCTCAATTAACGAATGTCCTTTTCAACCTGTTGGATCTATAGTGTTGTTCTGGATCACCTCCTCCATCCATGAATCTCTTTGACACTATTTTGGATCTCTTTTGTTATTCTCGATCAACTTTTTCCTTCCTCGAACCTCTTTCTCACTCTATTGGATCTCTAGTGTTGTCCTGGACAACGTACTCCATCAATGAATGTCCTTCTCACTCCGTTGGATATATAGTGTTGTTCTGGACCACCCCCTCCCTCCATAAATCCGGTTCACACTCTGTTAGACCTCTAGTGTTGTTTTGGATTTCCTCCTTCATCAACGAATCTCCTTCTCACTCTGTTGGATCTCTAGTGTTGTTATGGATCAGCTCGTCCTTCCACGAATCTCTTTCACACTTTGCTGGATCTCTAGTGTTGTTCTGGATCACCTCATCCATGCATGAATCTCATTCAAACATTGTTGGATCTCTAGTGTTGTTTTGGATCACCTCCTCCATAAATAAATCTCCTTCTCACTCTGTTGGATCTCTAGTGTTGTTCTGGATTACCTCCTCATTCTCTGAACCTCCTCCTTCTCACTCTATTGGATCTCTAGTGTTGTCCTGGACGACCAAGTCCATCAATGAATGTCCTTCTCACTCTATTGGATCTATAGTGTTGTTATGGACCACGCCCTCTCTCCATGAATCCGTTTCACACTCTGTTGGATCTCTAGTGATGTTTTGGATTACCTCCTTCATCAACGAATCTCCTTCTCCCTTTGTTGGATCTCTAGTGTTGTTCTGAATCACCTCCTCCATTCTTGAGTCTCTTTCAAAGTTTGTTGGATCTCTAATGTTCTTCTGGATCACCTCCTCTATCCATTGGGGGAATGGAAAAGGTTGATAATCGTATCAAGTTACGCATGCAAGTATTAATATCTTATTTTCCAAGTATTTATACCTATGAAGGTTGACACAGGAACAAGAGCAGGAACTGGGAAATGGAGGACCATAGTACAACATTCCTCACTGTAGATGCGGGGACAGAGAGGGGGATTGAAGTACATGGGATGAATATAATTATTCAAACTAAAGACCCACCGTAAAGTTGCTTCCATTGCATGCAAGATAATTATGGATGGGCATTTCCATTTCTAGATATCCTGGACGGATTTAAACGAAGAGAATGGAGATCATGTACTTCATTTTTTCCTTAAAATTATACATGTATATATCATATTTTTTGTGGGGTATATGTCTTTTTCTTAGAATTATATTTGAACTCCATAAAATTGTGAGAATTTTTCTCTAGTTGACCTTCAAAGTGATGAATTATACATGTTTTTTGTTTGATCAATATATTGATTTATTAATATTAATTTAACATGTACTTTGACTCTTAAACCACACCATTCTTTCTGCAATTAATCTGTGAGTAATTAGTTGCCATTTTTACCATGAAAACCTCATATTTCTCGCAAAAACACACATACTAGTTTGTGCAGATTATGACTATTTGTAATTTTAGGACATTTGTGAGTTTGTTGTGTTGAGGTGTTTTACTAGGGAAATAATTATGCCGCTTCCTATATTATATTGTTAAAATTCCGTATCCATTTATAAATAATACCAAATCATTTCAGCAAACTGGGAAAAAAAAATAGTTGATTTGATTCCTCTGTTAAATTTATCTACTACGCTTTTGTGGGGTCCTTGTCATTTTTCTGTTAAATTCCAATAGAAAATTTATGTTTATGCCAACTTCCTCTGAAATTATATATTTAACATGAAGGACTCGCAATTGTAGGCTTGTACAAAAATTTGAGCAACCTAATTGAACAGTTTTCGGCTACCCATAACTCATTTTTTGATGAACAAATGCGTACAGTAGATGAGGAGGAGTTGGTAAAATGTTAAGAATATTCTGTAAATTTTATTACGTAGAAATTATTTTTACAACAAACTTATTTATTATTACATATAATTTGACAAATAGTTATTATTACATATAATTTTACAACAAACTTATTTTATTACGCGGAAATTATTCATGAAACAACTTGTGTAGAGACACCACAACAAAATAGCATTGCAGAATGTAAAAATAGACATCTTCTTGAAATGACCCGATCGCTACTACTTGAAAATAAAGTATCTCCTATATTTTGGGATAATGCCCTTTCATTTGTTGTATACCTCTCAAATCGTACGCCTACAAGTGCAAACAATTATCACTAGTACAAAAAACCCCTTCACCGACCCCCAATCACCGACTGTTTTAATATGTAACAGTCGGTGTAGAGACTGCTGGTAAAATTGTAAATAAGAAGAACCTCAACACTGACTGGTCCAATACAAAAAACCGTCAGTGAACCAACACCGACTGTTTTTTAAGAAAACAGTCGGTGTTGCTCCCAGCCTACACCGACTGTTTTTCATAAAAAACAGTCAGTGTATAGCATTCATCAACACCGACTGTTTTTTAAAAAAACAGTCGGTGTTGGTCCCAGTCTACACCGACTGTTTTTCAGAAAAAACAGTCAGTGTTTAGCATTCTTCAACACCGACTGTTTTTTTTAAAAACAGTCGGTGTTGGTTGACATCTTACACCGACGGTTTGTTGAGAAAAACAGTCGGTGTTTGTCTATGTTGTAATTCATAAAAACCTAGTTTACAGTCGGGTATGGTTGAACCGACGGTGTTGGAGGATTTACCGGCTGTTTTTTCTTGGAACCGTCAGTGAGGTTTCTTTTTAACATCTAAAGAGCTTTTCTTTTCCCAAATATCACTTTCGATCGGCAGCTTCATTTCGCTCTTCAGAGGTTCCTTTTAACTCGTAAACAACTTTCCTTCAACTATCTTGACCGCTGCTTTCCTTGCTTATTCAACAACAATTAACGTTATTCTGATGTACCAGAACCCCTCCTCCGTGCTTGGTTGGCTCTGCGGTGGCCACCTGAAGGAAAGAAAGCCCTATTCTTTGCGATCTGCCACCACCCTCGACACGCACTCCCGGACAGGAATTTCAGGTAGCTTAATTCGTGTAACTCATTTTCCTTTTAACTATTTCAGATCTCCCTTCCAACTATTTAATTTCCCTTCTGACTATTTCAATCGATAAGGCCATGTATATATGCTGCCTCCTCATGTTGCTGTCTGAAAAACTAAGCATCTAGCTAATGGTGAAATCTCATTAGACAGATATCAATACCCAATACCCAATGGTGAAATCAATACCCAATGGTACCATATATAGCCTGATATCAATATCCAATGGTGAAATCTCTTGGTTGTTTAATTAGAAAATGATAAAATCAATAAAACGTTAGTGCAGCTAGTGCATGCCCCTGCTTAGATGGGTGTTTATACTTTTTAAACAGGTGCTTGTATTATTATGATATGAATATATATATTAATGAAAATGAAAATGAAAAATGAGATTTTTCTTATGCCTTTCCTCCTCTATATAATTATTCATGTGTGACTTCTCTAGATATTAAGTTGTGTATTGTAATTGATCAGCCCTTCCACTCTGACCGTTGAGAAGTTTTGAAACAACTTCTCCATTCTGATTCACTTCGTGAAGAAAATTTATTATTTTAAAAAAAAATTTGGTTTTCATATTCAGGAATTCATCTTAGCGAGTGCATAAATTTTGTGATGTATGCAACCATTAAATTCTAGCAATTAGATGCTGCTACTTCATTTCAGCACTTAAAAGGTATGGTACCAGCCTACTTTTTTCACTAGTTTTCTTCAAAACATAAAAAAGGTTGCATTGAATTTTTCTTAACAAAGAATTTTGTGCCCGATGAAACAGTTTACTTCCATAGAACAGCTAGTGCGATTTTTCTTATGCCTTTGGAGATCAATGATGTATGCTAATTTTTTCATGTCTAAGGGTATTTTGGTGCTTATGTTGGGTTCTACAAGAAACCACTTTATTCTCGAAGTTACAATTGCTTGCTTTAGTTTGGATTATGTCTTTAAAATTTAAAATTTGTAATTTGCAAATTGCAGCGCTGCTTATAAGGGATTTGGAGATTGTACGCCTTGTTTTATTTCTGGATGCTCAAAGGAGATTGTACTACTTCAAAAGAGAAGGTAAATTTAATTAAATTTGTTAATGGTTAGATTAATGGCTTTATGTTGATTGGTATTTCCTAATTTCAACACAATTATATATGGAATAGTTTGTAGCTTAGTATTATTGTATTGTGCGATCTATCCAATTTGCCTTGAACATTTAGTATGCCTTTTAGGTCAATGCCCGTTCAAAATTAATCCAATAGGGATTAATTTTGAATAGTTTCCTGTTGGGACTGCTCTTTGAATGTTTTGTCTCATTTAGGATGTGAACACATGTCAGCGGATTTGGTATTTAAGAAAAATTCGGTAGCATTTATCCTTGTTCCCACGAGTACGTATTGGATTTCATCTCCAAACGGATGTGATTTTTACGCGTACTTGGGGAACAAAGGGGAAATGCTGCCGAATTTTTCTTAAATACCAAATCCCGCTGACATGTGCTCACTACTGAGACAAAGCATTCAAAGAGTAACTGGGCTGTTTACACAGATTACACAGATTACACAGATTACACATCATCTAAAAATCTAACCTTGCCAACAAACAGTAGACACAAAGCAGCAGATTACACTGATCAGTTTCCATAAGAAGTTCTATTTACTACATGAGAAAAAAAATGCAATCCAAGTATTTTTACATGTAAGGAGTGGTGTTCATTTAGTAGTAGACCTGCAGTTGTACATTCCTTTTAGGCAGCAATCGGCTCACAGATCAGGAGATTTTAATTGGGTATCATAATGAAGAGAAATAAATTCATTCTAAGTTTTAACAATTATCTAGCAATTGGTAAATTTCTATCATGAACACTAATCATTTTGACTAAAGTAGCTTGTTCAGTGACAGTTCATGTTTCAATTAAGGGGATAGTACTCTTTTGATCACGAATTAAAAATGCTAGTATTAAACAAGGTACCAAATTGATTACAAATGGCCTGTTTTCCTTTATCTACTGTAAGAAATTTTTAGTCGAGTTCAGTTCACCTTATTGATTAAGATGCTCTCTCTCTCTGTGTCTGTCAGTTTCCCTCTCTCTCTCTCTTTTTTCTTGTGAAAGAATGTCTGTCTCTCTCTCTCCCACACACACATACACAGAGCATGCACGCTCTTAGGCACAAGCACACATTTATTATTGCATGGACTATTTTTGTTCTTGAGCAAGGAAAACAAGACCTCAAACATTTAATTGGAAGAATTATTTGCTTAGTAAGTGGGTGTTAGGATGTGGATTAAGTATGACATTTGATTTTGATTTTATTTTTTGTTCTAATGTTAGGCAAGGAAAAAATTATGTACCATTGTAAAGTACCGGCTGGTACCAGTAGCAACTGGCCATGATATATGCCAGGTGCATGATGTAACCAGACAGTACAGGACCCCAAGTGTTACGTTTAGTTAATGGGAATCTATGATCTTTTGTGATATTTCAGAATGTCACAAAGGCCTATTGAATACACTTTTTGATAATCTGGGGAAACAATTTGTTAGACAAATTTTCCAATAACAGAAGTTTTATATACATGATTGCGTTTAGTTAATCTGGGGAAACTGGTTTCTGGACTGTTTGTATCTTGTTTAACTTCCTACTATACATGATTGCGAATGAAAAATAAACAAATATACAAAAGCTTGCTATCTCACTTTCAATTGACAAATGTACTTCAATTGCAGGTAATCTCACCTTGCTATCTCACTTGTAAAGTTGGAGAGGAGCACATTAAGATCGCGAATGCTAGGGTATGGCCGTGGAAGGAGGACGAAACAGTCCACTGTGTGCCTCTGTTAGAGGACCACATGAAGGTGCAGGTGGATTCTGTTGTTGACGACATGTATCTCAAGTTTCCTCTTCCAACTAAAGCTAATAAGGATTTTGTCAAAATCGAAGACACCTTCGGAAGTTTCATTCAATGGCCGAAAGATTCGATTATTTTGGACGAGGTGAACTAATATTTTTATTTATTATGTATTTTAATTTGGAAGATCCACTAAAAACAAACGGATTTATATAATATAGTGTAAAGAACTAGCAGTTAATCTACTATTCTGTTAGCTAGAGTTTGGTATTTCTGAACACTCCCCTCACTGGAATATCCAATGAATTGCTCATTAAAAAGAAGAAAAATAAAAGGAACTGCATTTCTCAGATTCTTTTCTTCTTTTTCTTTGATCAGTCATCTTTATTAAGAGATTGTCTATTACTAGGATATAAAGCTTTCCTTTTGAAGGTTTGCCTAATCTGCAGTTGCGAAGAAAAAAAAATAACTGCCTTGTTGCATCTAAATTAACACCGTCACAGCACCAGTAGTAAAAAAATGACAGAGGGGCTCAGCTGAAGGGGTCATTTGAACAAATAAAATGTTTTGGGGGTCAATTATACCAAATTATGGGTTCAAGGGTCATTTTCAGACTTTTCTCTAATATTATAAAAGATTATAGTGTGATATATGAAATTGTGGTGTTGAAATTTATTTATGGATTACTCCATTTGGGTAATGGGTACTTGTGTATGAAACAACTCTTACCAGCCTTAGCTATTGGAAAAAATAATCTTATTCTTAAAGGGAGGAGCTAGCTAATGAGAGAAATTCATTAGTTGCATCTGTGTTATGGATTCCCTGAAACCAGACATGCACTATATCTATATAAATAACAAGTCTTCTTTAAGCCACTACAGATAGTTTATTCTCAATCACCTACATATTTCGCCATGAAGATCTGAAACCTATTACAATTGGTTGAACTGAAACTCGAATGAAATCGACCCAAAATCCAACAATGTTCTTCCTATACATAACTGATGCAAACCTGACTCGATCCACATCTGATCTGATTCCTCTGATTGCCTTCTTTACAATGAAAAAAAATTAGCTAAATCCCAATCACCTACATAACCTGACCCGAACCAACTCAACCCTAACTAATCCGAACCCAATTCAACTCGACTTGAAATTAGTATATGAATTTAATATTTTTACATTCAGTCAAAGATGTTAGGTGGGCAAAAGCTTAAAGAAGACTTTTATCTGTAGGGCGCAGAACTTCAAGTTAATTTAATATTTTTTCTCTATTGATTCCCTGAAACCAGACACTATATCTATATAAATAACAAGTTGTTATACCACTATATTTAACAAGTTGTTATTTTGTTCTAGTGTATAGACCAAGATGTTTCAATGCCCGCGTCGGCATCTAATGAAGTGGCGAAATCCATGCATCGTAAGGCGCTTATTCCAAAGAAATTGTTAGCGAGGGTGGGACCCGAGTTCGCAGCCATAAATGAGAGGGTGATGAGAGAACCGCATGATAAGAATGGGTTCCTCTTGGAAATTAAGGAGGGTGCGTTACTCCCTCAGTCGACGCTAATCAACTTAGGGTTTAATGACTTGACGGATCTAGCGAAGCAAGACATGCTCGATGTTTCAATAATATCCATCTGGGTTATGTGAGTTTCTTCAACTTAATACGCATAGTGATTAATTTCAAAATTAACTCATTTCAACATTTACGTAGTTTCAAGATCACCAATCAATTTTATTAGGTTTCTTAAGCTTTCAGTGAGTTTGATCTTGATAGGAATTATTATATATTTTTTTGAGAGAAAGATGGAGTTTGAGAGTTCAATAAAGCATTGCTCTTTGCCACAAGCCAAATGCTGGTTCACTGATACGGTCCATTATTACCTTGTACAATCTAACTATACTAAATGAAGACTAACCTAAAAGAAGAAATCTTCCTATAACAAATCAGTATATAATACATGTAAAATCTGGAACTTGAGTGCAATTTTCTTCAAAGAAGAGTTTAACAACTCCTAAAATCAAACAAAACCATGACCACTGGCTATAACAGGTGTAATATCAGACATGCATGCATCCTGATTATACAGATAGATATATGGCCACTGGCTACTACTATTACTGCTACTGCCAGAAACTAATTAAGATGACATATATATACAGTATAGTAGGCATGCACCTGATCATGTTCAAGACTAGAACAGTATTATCAATCATTATATTATCTATGATAATGCTGACATGTCATATGATGATATGAAGGTGTTTGCCTAGCTCTGAAGGTAGGTAACCGAATGGCAAGGCACCAAGGTCCCATTAATTGCTAGGTTTATCACATTTAATACGCTTTGATTATTTGATTCCATCATTTACGTAATGATTTTCAGATATTTAAAGAGACTTGCCACTGATCTGGGTCGCGAGGTTGACATCGGTTTTTTAGACCCTAGTAGAATATCTTCATCACTTTTTAATTCTGCTGAAAAGGAGGCCGCTTCAAGCTACTTGCTCGAGTCATTGAATAATATGCAGGATAAGAAATTTATCCTTGGACCATACTTTCAGAGGTTAGTTGTTACTTTTATTTGAGTAATGTATATACGTTTAACAACATATGTAGATTGATTCTTACTATTTATTATTGTAGTAAACACTGGGTGCTTTTCGTTTTTGTCATGCGTGATAATATGGTGTATGTTATTGATTCTCTACCGCCAACGGAACCAAGTTACGATATCACGTTGCCATTTAAAGAGTGAGCAATACTATTTGTTGGTAATTACTAATTTCATTTACTTACAATCAACGTATTATTTGTTGGTAATTACTAATTAATTCCTTGACATTTAATAAATTTCAGCATTTTTGAATCTTATGTGGAGGCCGGAGGAGTGCACAAGGAGGGATCAACGGAATGCAAGTGGAAATTCATCAAGGTGTCAACTTCTACACTTGAATTTTAATTTGATACTTAATTTGAATTTATTTTTGTTCCCTTGCTGTCCAGAAAAGCATCTATTTGTAAAATCAATTTGGTACCATCTTTCAACCACTGTTTTGGAAAAAAATTCAGAACTATCGGGTTCGCAACTATTAGCTGCGCTACCAATATTTTTTTGCGTTAATTGAGATTAATTCGACTACATCTAATTTGACGGAATCGATGTTTAAAAATAATGTCAATGAAAGTTGCGCATCGAATAGCTGCGCAACTGGCCTGCTGGTCACTTGGTTGCAAACCTGGTAATTTTGGATTTTTTTTTCCCAATGCTGGTCACTTGGTTGCAAACCTGGTCACTTGGTCAGTTTATTTTTTTAAATATGGTAAGAAAAAAATTCTGGCAGTTCTGTGCTAGGAGGTCCAATTATTGTGAATTATTATGAATTATTATGAATTTGTTACCAAATTCATTCTCAAATGATGCCCCCCAACAGAAAAAAAAAAACAAAAGCAAAAGAGAAAGGAGCTTAATTATAGCTACATAATCTTAATTATTGATTTTACTTAAATGGAACATTTCAGAGCCCTCAGCAAGTAGGCGGCAAGGTGTGTGGATTTTACGTCATGAAACACATGCAAGACCTAGTCACTACGCAATTTGACGTATTTCCTAATGTATGAATTTTATAATAGAACTTGATTAATTTTTCATATAGATTAAATATAATTAACTTCTCAATTTGTATTCATGCAGTGTGATTTACCGATAGGAAAATATACGCCGACGCAACTTCATGCAATAACACGAAAATGGTGTGAATTTTTTTTGGACAACTTCTAAACTATTTATAAGAAATGCAATATATGTTGTTATGTTCATATGCATATTTTGTAAATGTCTCATATATGTAAATTTTGTTATAATGTGTTTTTGGTGAATGAAATATAAGATCTGTTGTTTATATTGTGTTTTATTATTGTTTGTGTTGCTCAAATTAATTGCATGGTATCCTAATTAATGTTAATGAATGCCGAAGATTAATATATTGCTAGCAAAATATGGAGGCTAGCCCCGATATAAATAGAACCACGCCAAAATTTTGAACAAACACCGACTGTTTTTAGGATCGACACCGACTGTTTTTAGAACAAACTAGTGACTATATTTCAGAACTACAACAGCCAGTGTAGGCCGCCTACAACGCCAATTTTATAAAAATAACAGCCGGTGTACAAGGCCAATACCGACTGTTTTTGACAAAAAAACAGCCGGTGTAGGCAGCCAGCACCGACTGTTTTTTCAACAAAACAGCCGGTGTAGGCAGCCAACACCGACTGTTTTTAACAAAAAACAGCCGGTGTAGGCAGTCAACACCGACTGTTTTTTCAGAAAACAGCCGGTGTAGGCTGCCTACACAGGCTGTTTTTTGTTAAAAACGGCTGGTGTTAGTACCTACACTGACGTTTACTTAAACCGTCGGTGTTAGTTCTTTACACTGACTGTTATTTAACCGTCAGTATAGATGTACCTATACTGGCGGCGCCATCACCGACGCCTTGAAAACAGTCGGTGTAGGGTTTTTTTAACAGTCGGTGTAGGTGTTTTTTGTACTAGTGTATAAAACCCCTATCCAAGTCTTATCATCTCATATGACCATACCATCTGTCCTAAATTTGCCTCCGAATATATTTGGGTATGTTGCTTATATCCATATACAAAAACTATTACGCACAAAGTTGGAACCTAGGGCTGAAAAATGTGTTTTTTTAGGGATGGGGGCAAACCAGAAAGGTTATAAATACTACAATCCAGGTACTAGGAAATTCTATACCTCCATGGATGTTACCTTTTTAGAAAATGAGTCATTTTTTTAACAAAATCCAAGTTCCGATTCAGGATGAGAGCAACAATGGTGAACCAGGCATTGGTCTACAATTTTTATCGGGTCCAGCAGCTGATCCGGGTACAGGTCCAGCAGCTAATTTAGGTACAGTTCCAACAGCGGATTCGGGTACAACAGCTGATTCGGGTACAACAGCTGATTCGGTATGAAGATTTTGAACAACAAAATGTAGCAGCTAATTCGGGCCTAGATAAGAGTCAGCAGCAGATATAGGTCAGCTAGACTCTTCACCAAATGGAATTAGGCTCTGGATAGATCTTAATGAGGCAATGCAATGAGATCTTATTGTCCCAAGGTCACAATCCGTGGAGGATAACAATGAGGTATGTTTTTCTAAGACTCAGCCTAGATTTCCTTCCCGTGTTAACTGGGGCAAGCCACCAAGGAGATACATCCCGGAAGATGGGACGAGTAAAGAAATAACATATCCTATTGCAAATTATACCTCAACAATAAGCTTTGCAGAACAATTGTCTTATGTTGCCATACCCGAGAAGGTTGAAGATGCAAAAAAAAGTGAAAAATGGACTAGAGCAATGAATATAGAAATGGAGGCTCTGGAAAAAAACTGTACATGAAAAATAGTTAATTTACCACTAGGAAAAATGACAGTTGGGTGTAAATGGGTGTATTCAATTAAGTACAATGCAGAGGGAAAGATCGAAATATATAAAGCCAGGTTAGTAGCAAAAGGGTATACACAAACGTATGGGATTGACTTCAAGGAAACTTTTTCCCCTGTCTCTTGCAGCTAATTTTGATTGGCCATTAAATCAATTCGATTTCAAAAATGTGTTCCTTCATGGAAACTTGGAAGAAGAAATCTATATGGACCTACCCCCGGTTACGAATACATTGGATTAGCAAACAAGGTGTGCAAGCTAGAGAAAGCATTGTATGGCTTGAAACAACCGCCAAAAGCATGGTTTGGAAGGTTCTGCAGGGCCATGAAAAACTTTGGGTATTACCAAGGAGATTCCGATCACACCATGTTCTTTAAAAGGAGTGAAGGTAAAATTGCAATTCTTATCATCTACGTTGATGACATGATTATTACCGTTTTATGGCCGTTTGAAATTGGACACTCGAGCGCCATTTATGGCCGTTCGAAGTTTCGTTGTCATTTTTCGCCTTTTCAGTGAAGATATCGTCTATCTTAACGTAATTTAGCGTAATTTAGCGTAATTTAACATAGTTTCAAATAATTTCAAGTAATTTAGCGTAATTTAACATAATTTCAAATAATTTCAAGTAATTTAGCGTATTTTAGTATAATTATGCTAATTATATATCAAAAGAAGCAATCTAACAAAATATTAAAAAAAAAAAAACCTCCTGACCGGCCAAAAAATGGCCGGTCCTAATTTTTAATCCCACCGGCCATTTTTTGGCCGATTTGGGCATTTAAAAAAAAAAATTAGCTAAGCTGGGTATAATTAATATGTTATAATTAATTTTGGATATTAATAAAAATGTCGGGATGATTCTGATACGGTCCCCTTAATATGTCAAGAAAAAAATGCTTTCTGACCTAGTATATCGTTAACCTTTCAAATTTATTTATTGGGCCGTGTAGGAAATGATATCAGGATTTTATTGGGCTTCCATTTTTAGTTTCATTTAGGCAACAAGATACTATAGGGTCCTCGGATTAGAGAACATATATATAATAGTTCATTAGATATTGTTGGTCATTAATTTTATTTTATAAAAGTGGGGTAACCCACCTGCTTCATTACCAAACCATAGTAAATGTTCAAACAGACACTGCCTTAAACTAAAGTTCCAAAAGGCAGAAATAAATGAAGTTAAAAGAACAAACCACCAAAGCAACAACAACATATAACTAAACATAAAGCTACCAAAATACAACAATGGAACCAACTACAAAACATAAGTATTATCCATAAAGCTTGAGGAGTTCTCAGCAACATAAGGACCAGAAGTAGAAGTAGGACTAGAACTAGACTCAGAACCAGAAGGAGAAAGGGAGGGAAGTAATCCAGCATCTCTGTCAATCTGTGTGTAAACCTCCAGATCAGCTAGAAAATCCTCTAAATCAGACCTTTCTAATTAAGGTGGGGGATCCAACCCCAGTGAGTTTGCCTCTTCCTGGGTATCTGAATCCGAAATGACAATTATGGTACATGTCTAGTTCAAAGAAGACACATCAAAAGGTAAAAGTAAAGTTAATTTAAAAAAAGAATTATAATTTCCAGCTTTACACCAGTAAGATGATGAAGAAATAATGGAGGTAGCAACAGATGCAAGGGATGGAATAGGAGCATTATTAAAACAAATTTTATTTCTTACTAACCAAAATGTCTATAAAGTAGCAGTCCTAATTAACTCCAATAATAAAGTGTCTCTAGTATGTATATCCTTATCAATAGACCACATATTTTTAAAATAGAAGTACAATTAAATTGAAAGTCATTATGAGCTGCTATTCAAGACCATATAGAATAAAATAAGCTAGTGTCCTCATGCCAACCCCTCTTAGCTAATTTGTGTCTAGTTAAAACTTTATTTTGTTTGACAATCTATAAAAAATCTTAATTTTGAGATGGATATCAGCCTTCCATATTGTCAAGTTAGAGGTATTAGATATACTACCATAGTCAAGCCATTGGTAAAAGGAATGTACAGTAAACTTGGAATGGGAAGACCATCTCCATAGAAATGGTATCTGGCTCAGATGGTGTGAAAGAGAGAGTGGATACGGCCTGTTGCAAGTGATACCATTCTTGTAAAAGAATACCAGATAATTGCCTATTAAACTGTAATGTTAGGGTAGAATTAATAAATGCACTGTAATTTGTTGGTGAGTAGTAATCTTGAAAAGATTAGAAAAAACACAATATAGAGAGCATTCACCAAACTACCTATCAAGCCAGAATAATATACCATTAACATTGCCTAAGGACCAGAATAATCAACCAGCTTTTAAAATTAATAGTTTATTTTTATCGACACTTAGATCAATAAAATTTGCTAAGTTCAATACACAATTTTATAAAATGTAAAATTTTAAGTATGTTTTCTATCTGTTAATTTAACGGTCTTGTTAATAAACGTGCTTTTAAATTGAACAATATAAACTTTACAACAAATTTGACTATGTTTTCAGTTTCATGATGTCTGTATAAAATTTGGTTTCAAAGATTGACGGCAAGTGAGGTTGATTTATAGAACCGCTAGGGCACTAAAAGCAGAATAGTAACAAATTTGGGATCAAATTTCGCTTATGCACAAGATTTAGCTATGTACATTAATTATGTACATTAATTATGTCTCATATATGGGCTTTGTGTGTTACTTGTATGATATGGACGGACCCAAAATCAAAATATCAATTCCCTACTCCCTCTGAAATTATTTATTTAACGTGAACGACTCGCAATTGTTACGGGTTGTACAAAAATTTTAGAAACTTAATTGAACAGTTTTGGATCACCATAACTCATTTTGTGATGAATAAATGCGCACAATTAATTAAATTTATTTATTGTTATATAGAATCTAACAAATTGTTTTCCTAGAAATTGGAACTTTTTATACTGATATCAAATGGCAAAGATTCACCAAAATTTTACAAGTTCACACTGCTTCAAGATATCCTAGCTAAATTGATAAAAAATTATCAAAAGTGTAATCATAAACTGGGAAATTGCACATAAACACATTCATAATTTCTTGGACAAAATCTGTAAAAGTTTTTTTATAAGAGAAATGTGGGAGTCTAGTCCCCAGATTCCATCAATAAAAATTGGGAAGTTTCTAGCATTACATTCTGGAAGGTGACTGGAACATGGCAGAGTTGCTGTTCTTGCTTTTCTTCATTAGGATTTGTCTCAGGAACCTTTGGCCCATATTACTTGACCGGTGTTCTCTCTCAAGTAAAACTAAAGCTGCCAATATGGACACCCATTTATTCCTACAGAAGTGCAAAAAAGTCAAAAAACAAGCTCTATACATTGAAACTAAATATAAAAGTGATGTTAACATAGCGACACTTTGTAGTCGCACCGCACCTATTACACGCCATATGAGGTGTTGCATCTATTGTTTATAATCTCCTTACTTGACTCTACTTTTGATGATATAAATGTTGTCATCTTAAACTTTATAGTTGAACTGACTTGCGTAACTCCTGTAATTTCTATAAACAATAATTTTTTGTTTCCTCCAACATCTTATTCACATAATTGTATAGTTTAAATATTGTATTGTATTTTGTTTAGCTTTTATATGACTATTGTACAAATAAAAGACCCCAAAAGAGATGGTTTACAACAGTAGCTTTTATATGATCGACTATATGGTTTACTATTGAGAAATAGACAATATGTAGTTACTTGCTAGTCTTATATATGTATCATTTTTTAGCAGTTTAGGTGGTGTATTTTTATCATCATAAGTTTACTTTCTACCTAATTATCCCATATCAATTGGATGAACTCAATCCAATAACAAATGACACATTTATTTTTTAGTGGTGCTCTTTCATAGCTACTGTTTTCTGTTACCACTGAAACAGCTTAAATACTTATGACATGAATATGTATATTCTATTGAAAATACATGAATATATAAAAGGACATAATTTTTCAAGTGAAATAGAAGGTTTTAATTTACATTTGAATGGTCACAAGAAAGTTTTCGCAAAGTGAAAACGTGAAGATTAAACATGTACTATGAATGTGGCTTTTTCTGTAATTACCAGTTTGCAACCAATTTAAGATTTTGATTTAATAGCTGAGACTGTCAAGAATTCTTGTATGAAGGATTGCTGGACTTGTATATCGTTAACCTTTTCAAATATAATTATTGGGCTTCGTAAGAAATGACATTATATATTTAGTAGGCTCCCATTTATCGGTTTTTCAAATGAAAATATAAAGTTGCTTCCATTGCATGCGAGATAATTCTTGCAATGCATTTCCATTTCTAGATATCCTGGACGGATTTAAAAGAAGAGAATGGAGATCATGTGCTTCATTTTTTTTCTTAAAATTATATATTTATATATCATATATTTTGTGGTGATATGTATTTTTCTAGAAAAAATTCTATTTGAACTCCTTAAAATTGTGAGAAGTTTTTGTATAATGTACCTTCATAGTGATGAATTATTTTTTTTGTTTGATCAATATACTGATTTATTAATATTAATTTGACATGTACTTGACTCTTAAACCACACCATTTTTTCTGCAATTAATCTGGTACCAGTCATCAATGCCCTGTGAGCAACTAGTTTCTGCAGATTATGACTACTTGTACTTCTAGGACAATTGTGAGTTTGTTGTGTTGAGGGGTTTACTAGGCACATAATTATGCCGCTTCCTCTATTATATTGTTAAAATTCCATATCCATTTATAAACGATACTGAATCATTTTCAGAAAACTGGGCAAAAAATAGGTGATTTGATTTCTCTGTTAAATTTAATTACTACGCTTTCGTGGGGTCCTTGTAATTTCTCTGTTAAATTCCAGTAGAAATTTTACGTTTGTGCCAACTTCCTCTAAAATTGTTTATTTAACATGAAGGACTCGCAATTGGTACGGCTTGTACAAAAATTTGAGCAACCTAATTGAACTGTTTTCAGCTACCGGAACCCATTTTCTGATGAACAAATGCGTACATAGATGAGAAAGAGTTGGTAAAATGTTAAGAAATATTCTGTAAATTTTATCACGCAGAAATTATTTTTACAGCAAACTTATTTATTATTATATATATAATTTGACAAATAGTTATCCTAGAAATTGAAACATTCCATATTAAATTTTGCATCTTCATTTCACAGTGCAATTTCAAATTGAAGAGATTGACCAAACTTTTAGAGGAGAGGGTTGCATCTCCTCTTCATCTTGTTTATGATTTCTCCCTGAGCACTTGTATGTTACTTGAGCTGTTTGCTTTCTCAAGCTAAAATAGAGCTCTCAATATCTCCATCCGATTATTTCTACAAATTACAAAAAAGTGTCAAAATATAATTTCCACAAATAATCACTAATTAAACATAAAAGTAATGTTAACATTACAATACTCTATAGTCACCCCACACTTTTTGCATATCAGGTAAGGTCTTGCATCTGTAGTCTGAAAACTTAATTATTGATTCAACTTCTGAGATGATCAATGTAGTGATATTGAACTTTGTAACTGAGCTATCTTATTCTCTTCTTGTAATTTCCAATAACGATAATTTTTTGTTTCTTCCAACATCTTATCCACATAATTGTATAGTTCAAATATTGTATTGCATTTTGTTTATTGTTATGTGACCACCGCACAATTAAAAGATCCCGAAAGAGATGATTTGGAGAATATATATATTTTACTTTTAAAAAGCTATCAATATGTAGCTACTTGCTAGTCTTATTTATGCATCATTGTTTAGCTATTTAGATGGTGCATTTTTTATCATCAAAACTTTTTGTCTTACCTAAATCATCCAACATCAAATAGATATGAACTCAAACGACAAAAAGATGACAATTTCATTTTTTTGTTTGGTGTTTTTCGTAGGATCCATGAAATCTTTGAATCAGCAAAAAGTTCATAATTTTTAGTAAAACAATTAAAGGTTTTAATTGTAGGACCAATTAATTTGCCACCAATTTAAAATTTTATTTTAAACGATGATACTGTCAAGATGATTCTGGTACGACCCCTTAATATGTCAAGAAAAAAAAGAAGGCTTTCTGGACTAGTATATCATTAACCTTTCAAATTTATTTTATTGGGCTCTGTAATAATGATATCAGGATTTTATTAGGCTTCCATTTTTAGCTTTATTTGGGCAGCAGAGATCAGTTAAACTAATGATACCACCAGAGGCGCAAAACTTGAACTCAATGATCTTGTCCTTTTTAAACCATGTCAGTTTAGATTAGTGGGCATTATAAATTGATTATGTAAGTATTATTAAATATTTTTAAGGTCCTTAAATATGAAACTTTGTAAATCTAAGTTGTTTGACGAAAGACAATTTATATTAAGTTAATTATTTTCATTTGTGTGATATACGTGCAACAATTATTAATTGATCACGTTCCAAATGTTTCCGGGAAAAAAATTGTTGACAACTGTTAACAGAAAAATAAATCTGCAAATGATTAAGATATTCTTTTTTTAAGGTTAAATTATTAAGATATTCGGCTTACTTGATCTATGTTTTTCTTATTTATGTTAGAAAGAAAAGTAATCAGAAAAAATAATCTAGTCTTTAGTATTATAAAATAAATAAAAATTGAAAAATCAATTTGATTGTAAATCAACACTTTGATGAAATAATTAAAAATTACACTAAATTCGACATACAATTTAATTCTACTATCAGTTTTTAAAATCACAATGTGGGTGCTTTTAATTGTTCTGTTAATAAACGAAGTCTGGTAAAAAGAAAAGAAAACGGATAAACGGTGTGAAGAGACGGGGAGATGAGAAAAGCGATTCCCCAAGGAGATGGGTGGTATCTCGTTCCGCCGCGCCGAAGCCGTCCAGCTCCTCACTACCGGAAGGGAACAAGAGGTACGACCTACAGAGGACAACCACTACAGGGAAACGGCTACAGCAGACGCTATGGACGGAGGGTCAGTAATACAAAAACACTGTCGCATCATCATCAACTCCACAGGGCCCGAGGCACCCAAGCTCGCCCCAATGGCGACCCAACCACAGATCTGTCCCCCACGTCCCCCTCCTAGCTACTCAAGGTACGATCTCAGCCCTCTTTCTGTACCCTCCAGACATTAAACTCTCAAATCACTTAAATGAAGCTCCACGCCTCATTAATGGCGCCCCAGCTGGCTGGCCAGTTTCTACAAAAACCTCACCACAGTTACCATCTCTCTCCACCATTACTACCCCCCACCTACCGCCCATTAATACCAAAATGACAAGGAAGAAACACACTGCCGGGCCCTCACAATCCCACTCACTCTCGGCACCAAACTTCAAAAACAGAACTTCCCAAACCCCACTACAAACCCCTTTGGAACCAAGCCACCCGCTACAGACCTATGCTACGGTCACGGCAACGCCCACCCGACAACCTCCCACTCTGCCACTATCATCCCCGACCCAAACCACCACTCCAACCCAGTTGCCAATTCCACCCGAAATCTTTCACCCGACCCGTTATCACAACCCTCCATGGCAGAACTTCCTTGAGCAGAACCCATGGCTGATACCACCTACCCCACGACACACCCCCAACGACACATCAGCCCTACTTCCCCTGCCGTTACCACCCATACCGGGGCACCCTAAGTGGAGAGGCCGCTGCTACAACTGTTTAGAAATGGGCCACGACCAAACCGACTGTTCGAGTAAGGAGCGCGTATGCGCCCATTGCTGGGCCAAAGGCCATCAAGCAAAAAACTGCCCAACTCTTGCGGCTAATCCACCAACCTATCTCGACCCCATGCGCCCCCGAGGTAACAAGGGGGAAGCCGACCTCCCACTCAACAGGCCAGAAACGGTAATGGCATACATCCCGGAAACACCCCAGATGAGGGTTGACGCGCTGGAGTTAAACCGAGCAATTGTGATCGATGCGAGGTTACGGCCTAATAACAACCTTGCTACCGTCCAGTCCATCATAATGTCCACATGCAAATCTGACTTTCCATTTCCAATCACACATATGGTAGGACCCCAATATCTAATGGTCCTACCACAGGGGTCAGACCGCCATAGGTTTCTGCTCAACTATGGGAAGCACCTTCAGAATCTCGGCTATGTTGCATACCCTTGGACACCATCGGTCAATGGCTTTGCAAAGCTCCTAAAATACAAGGTTTGGCTAGAGCTAAAACGTTTATCTCCACAATCCTGGAACATCGATCACCTAATACCAGCTGCTAGCTCCTTCGGGGTGGTCCTCAATCACGCCTCCATGACAAAAGTCCACTCTTTGGAGACAATGTTTGTAGTCGTGGCGGTTGCTGACCTAAGCCATATCCCCCACAATATCCAGATGTGGGTAAGAGGAGTGGCGAGACCTATCCAAGTAATAATCCATAGTTGGCTGGAAGAGCCACTACCAACAATCCCCCCGCCCGATACAACACCGACAGAGGAATTCTTCAACCGTGTCAACGCCGAAAATATCAGAGCCATTACTGGTTTCGCAGGTGGAGACGACAGCCACGGGGTCATTGCTGTTGAATTCGAAACACTATTCTCCATATGGGAACACATGCTTGAATGTGACAAAAAGGAAAAAATTGAAAAGACCCTCAGGGCGAGCACAATGTTGGCCACCTATATGGCCGGCCGACAGACAACCCAGATGGGACCGGGCAACGAAGAGAGGCAGAACAGGGGAAAAAACAAAATGGACGAGCTTGAAGATGAACTGGACGCTTCCAGTCCCAACCCAAACGGAGGAACAAACCAAAGACAAATCATATCAAAACAGGCCGACGTACAAAATTCGTCTGCAGGTACGGTTCGAGGTGGGCCTAGTCGACCTCCTCAAGCAAACCTCACGCAACCGGGTACGGGCAACAAAGGGGGGAACCAAATTCAAAACACAGGTCAAACCTTTGAAATAAATTTCCTCCAGGGGCCCCAGGGTATGCGCCAACACGAACCTACACCTCTCGTGGATCGGGCTTTGGGCCTCGACCGCTCCACTATTCCCTCTCCAACAAATATTGACTCAACACTACACGGCCCAACTAGAAGAAACCAAACGGATCAGACCCACCTCCCAGCTACAGACCAAACAAAGACCCAAAACCCCCAAACCGGTTCAGCCCAAAACCCAACCACTCACACGAGACCCGGATCTAACACCGACCAAATTCAACACCCATACCCGATAAACCACCCCACACCCCAAACATTACACCCATACCCGAACTGCCCTCCCAGCATCACACCAGCAGAAGTGAGGGAGACAGAACCGGCACAGGAGGATACGGAACCGGTCGAAGATTCTGAACCAATGGAAGAAGGAATAGATCCAATGGATGAGACAATCCAACAGGGCGAAGACTCTGACCCAATGGAAGAACCGTACGATGTAGATGAAGAACTGCGCAACATCACATTACAGACCCTACAGCAGCAAGCCCTCCAGGAGATGCATCTCACTCAAAACTCGGGTACAGGACCCACCCATGAGGAGACGGGTTCGAATCAGTACAGTAATCATGAGTTTGACGGTTATCTTTATGGCAACCCAGTAATTTCAGAGGTATCCTCGAGGGGTGAATTTGATGACGAATTAGAGGCCATCGCCGCCGACATAGCATTACAGGACCAAATTGAGGCTATCCAATCAGCGGAGCGAGAAGAGCAAGCCCTCTTAGCAGCTCAACAAGCAACGGACAGGGCTACAGAACCTGCGATACCTCAAGGGGAAGCAAGTCGGAGGGAAGCGATACCTCAAGGGGAAGCGAGTCGGGGGGACAGGGCCGAGGACACGAGGGTCCCGAGTGAGCAGGCACCGCCACAAGTCAGGAGAAGCAAACGCATATCTGACAAAGGCGAAGTCAAAACCTACTCGGCCAAAAAACCCAAATCGAAGAAAATGGCCGCAGGTGCTGGGCCGAGTTCGGCAAAACGGATCTTGGAAGCTGACCTTATTGCCTCTCTCAAGGCCGATGCTGTCAAAGATACCCCTCTCCAGCAAGAACAGGCGAACCAAATAGACAAGTACTGTGGCATAGTGCAAGGCAGAAACGACAAGATGACAGGCAGCCATGCCCCAACACAGGAACCCCGCAACGAATCAGTCCTTGCGGCTTTTGACACAGACAGTGACGACGACCTGTCAGAGGAGGAGGGAGCTGCTTAGAGCAACCTCAAAATATTTTATCCACCTTACTTATGTGTTTTATCTTCGTATTTTATTTACACGCTTTTGATGATGCACCACCTATGTGCCTTTTGTGTACCACAGTTATGAATCTGAATCACCTTAATGTTATTAAGTTTCCTTTTTCTTGCCTTAATTGGAATGTTCGTGGCTTAGGAGATAGTAAAAAATGTGAGGTTATTAAAGATTTAGTTGTTAGTGCGAATTCCGATTTAATAAGCTTTCAAGAAACAAAATGGAGCGAGTGCTCTATATTTAGAGTGAGGCAAGTGTGCCCCTCTAAATATAGACACTATGTGGCTCTCGATGCGGAAGGTACTAGGGGGGGAATACTACTCGCGTGGAGTTCTATATTCACCCTCCTGGATACCTTCACCTTTACTTATTCAATAACAGTGGTGCTAGTGAGGAATGAGATAACTTTCATGCTAACAGGGGTATATGGCCCAAATGAGGAATGTAAAAAAATGGATTTCCTGGAGGAACTTCGCACAATTCAAACAAAAAATGATCTTCCATGGCTCATTACGGGGGACATTAATATTATTCGGGATATTGAGGATACAACGGGGGGGATGCCTAATATGGGATCGATGCAGGCCTTCAACCAATTGATAGATGATTTGGGACTGATTGATGCCCCACTACACGGCCGACAATTCACTTGGTCCAACAAGAGACCAAGCCCGACCTTCTCAAGATTAGACAGGGCTCTGCTTTCTTTCCATTGGGAACAACAAGGCGCATCATACACTTGGCAAGACCTTCCGGCCACGGCATCAGATCACGCTCCGCTAATACTGCGCCTAAAACCACATACTCATTCTCCAAAAAGGGCATTCAGATTCGAGACATTCTGGCTCAGATACGAAGAGGTGCACGAGGTAGTGCACACAGCATGGAACTCGGTCATACCGATGGGTGCAATGCAGCACATCTTTCGGCAAAAAATTCGGAAAACGCAAAATGCACTGGAGAAATGGGCACAGGTAAAATTCAAATCGAAGGACTCATACCTCGAGAGATCCAAATGGATGATACAGCAGCTCGATAGAGTGGAGGAAGCCAGAGATCTAAATACGGTGGAATTCAGACAGAGAATACGGCTCCGAGAACACGTGTTTTCACTAGCAGCGGAACAAGAGGTCAGGTGGAAACAACGGTCGGGATGCACATGGCTCAAGTTAGGAGATAAGAACACCAAATACTTCCACGCGATTGCAAACGGTAGAAAAAATAGAAACACAATCCTGACACTGACAGACAGCCTGGGGAACCGGATTGAGGACGACCAACTGCCACCTCACATCCTACAACACTTTAGCGATACGTTGGGAACCACTGGGGAGCAGGCCAGACCGTTTAACCTCACGGGGAGAGTGGGTCCGTCGTTACCAGAACAGCTGCGAATATTAGATGAACCCATCACGGAAACGGAGATTCAGAGTGCGATAACGGCCATGCCTAGACACAAATCGAGTGGGCCAGATGGGCTGCCGATTGAGTTTTATGCAACTTTTTGGCAGATTGTCAAGCAGGACCTCACCTCTCTAATCACAAATTTTTATGAACAAGGGGGATCGGTTCAGACCTTAAATAAGGCGGCTATCACTCTGATTCCAAAAAAGGAGGCACCGACACATATAGGGGACTACCGGCCGATTAGTGTTATCAACACCTCTATCAAGATAATCACCAAGATTTTAGCGACCAGGCTTCAAGCGCATCTGGAGAGTTTGGTGGACAATAACCAAACGGCTTTTGTAAGGGGTCGTTCGATAATGGAATCGTTCCTGGTCACAAGAGAGCTTCTGGCTTTTTGTACAAAGAGGAAGCTGCCATCGGTACTGTACAAAGTTGACTTTGAAAAGGCTTTTGACACGATAAACTGGTGCTACCTCATCAACTTACTCATTGAACGAGGCTTTCCGCCAAGATGGGTCGCGGCGGTACTAAACATACTCCGCTCATCCTCTTCAATGGTTAAGGTAAATGGGGCGCAAACTACTTTTTTTAAGCACAAGAGAGGCCTTCGACAGGGTGACCCACTATCACCAATGCTCTTCATTCTAGTGGCAGACACGCTCAACAGGTTTATGCACAATGCGCAATCTGAAATGCACGCACCGATCTACATCCCGACCAAGGCCATCCAGTTCGCTGACGACACGGTCCTGATTGCCGAGGCACACCCGACCACGCTGAAGGTCATTGCCAGAATACTCAGGGTCTATGAGGAACTGACTGGACTCAAAATCAATAGGAGCAAGAGCTCATTTGTACCAATGGCCATCCCGCTACACCTGACAACAACCGTTGCTCACATTCTCTAGTCATCGGAAACCCGCCTACCGATCAAATACCTGGGGCTACCGCTCTCAAACAGGAAGCCAAAACAAATACTTTTCCAACCAATGTTACAGGCAATCAGGAGAAAAATCGAGGGATGGTCATCTCGCCTCCTTACATTGGGAGGGAGAATAACTCTTGTCAAAGCGGTACTGTCGGCTATCCCACTTTATTTTATGCAGGCCCTAAAAATGCCCAAGGGAGTTATTAGACATATTGACCGAATGCGACGCAGGTTCTTATGGAGGGGGGGCCAGGAATGCAAGGGAATAAACTGTCTGGTTAATTGGGAGAGAACGTGTGCCTTAAAAGCCAACGGGGGAATGGGCATACTAGACCTTTCCCATCAGAATGATGCACTCTTAGTCAAATGGATTTGGTTGATCCACCACAAACCGGAATCACAATGGGCACTGACCCTGGCGCAGTTATATGGCATAACGGGACATGAAAATCTCGCACAGTCGGGGGAGCACTCTTTCTTCCTCAAAGACCTTGCCAACTTAACACCTTTTTTCAGATGCTCGGTCGAACAAGGGGGACAGGTCTGGCGGTGGGAGAATTCAGAAAATTTCACCTGCTCGTCGGCATACCGAACTATGCACAATACGGGGATAATGTCCGAGTATTACAAGGTACTTTGGAAACTTAAAATCCCCACGAAGGTAAAATTTTTCATATGGCTGCTTTTGGATAACAAAATACTAACTCAAGAGGTACTGACTTCCCGAGCATGCATGGTGACACTCGGATGCATCTTCTGCTCAAATGGTACAATGGAAACAAGGGAACACCTGTTCTGGGATTGCCGCTACGCCACGAGGTTCTGGAGAGGACTGCTGGCTACTCACAATCTGATCTGCACCAATAGAGAAACAATTGTAGACATTTGGTGGCACAACAGGAGAGGGCGAGGAAAAGCGAGAAAGACATTGTGGGACAGAACATGGTCAGCAGGAGTGTGGGCGCTCTGGAAGGAAAGGAACAGAAGAACCTTCTCGGGAAAAACCAAACCCCCGAGCCTACTAATAAATGAGACTGCAATGGATGTACACAACTGGGGGTTCTTTGCGTAAAATTAGGGGTAGAATTGGGGTCGTAGACAGCACAAGTGTCTATTGTACGATGTTAGATATTTTATTTCACAAATAGGGAGAGATAGCACTTTTGATGTAAATAACTCTTTTTTATCAATACATCTGTTGATTGGCAACTTGCCGACAACCTTCAAAAAAAAAAATTGTTCTGTTAAATTCTACTATAAGTTTATGGTGAGATCAGCTCAAGAGAGAGGCGCCCTGAAAAAAATGAAGATGGCGAGCACACGGTACTCTTCAGTTAAAAGCGCAAGAATAGTTCCATGGTTTTTTCTCAGGCATAACACACAGCTCCATGGTTTAGGCATAACACACAGCTCCATGGTTTTTTCTCAGGCATAAACAAACATGATACTAAATTAAGCGCGCTAAAGGAGGACCTAAACCATACATCTTAAACCAATGCGGGATTAAATTCCAGTTATGCGCTAAAGGAGGACCTAAACCATACATCTTAAACAAATGCGGGACCCAGTTATGGTTACCTCCCTCTATCTGTACAATAATTACATACATCATGGACTTTGTGTTACATGTATGATATTATTGACGGACTCAAATCCTAACAGTGATTGCCTATTGGCTTTGAAATTATTTAGTTAAAGTGAAAAACTAATATTTGTTACGGGTTGGACAAAATTTTGAGAAACATAATTGAACTGTTCTGAGCCATCCGAACTCTATTTTCTGATGAACTGATGCGCATAATAGATGAACACTGGCAGAATTTTTGGTAAAAATGTTAAAAAAAAGTTCTTTTTATTTTCAGACAAGTATCAAATATTGATCTTGTAACGAAGGGTAGTGTCCTTCATTAGAGAGGTGGCAATTAGTTCGAAATACAAATGAGAATTCTTTTATAAATATATAAATTGGAATGTAAAAGAATAAACCTTCGTCTTTCTCTCAAAAAAATTATCACCACATGAATGATTTTTACAATAAACTTTTATTGTTATATATGATCTAACAAAGTGTTTCTCTCGAAATTGAAACTTTAAATATCAAATTTACTTCTTTTCCTATATTTATGAAATTTAAAATAGAAAAGATTGACCAAAATTCTATCTAACAACTTAGGGCCACTACTACAAAAACTGGCTTTGTACACTGCACATTGTACACGGATTTGGCAATTATATTAAAAACAGTGTACCAAATATGAGTCCAAAAGATCTGCACGATTTATACACGGATAATTAGTTAATAATCAGTGTAGAATTATTAGAGAGAGCTACACGGTTTATTAGAAACCACAAATCCGTGTGTAAAGAAGTGGGTGTGCAAATAATTGAGAGAGCTACACGGTTTATAACTAAATATCCGTGTAGAAACATTACACACGGCTTTTTGATAATATAGCCGTGTAGAATTCTTATAATTGTACACGGATTTATAACTAAATAGCCGTGTAGAAATAGTTGGAGAGCTACACGGATTTATAACTAAATAGCCGTGTATAATAGTGTAGGGTTTTTATCTCTTCCCTTCCAGAGCGCCGTTTTGATCAAGTCTTTTAGTTAATACATCTCGAACTGAGCTTTTTATTTATGCGAATTGATCGAGGGCAGCAGCTGAGATCTGAGATCTTTGAATTAAGTTTGTATTTTCTCCTCTCCATCTTTCTAAGGTTAGTAATATGTATTTAAATCATTTTCTTCCTCTAATTTTCTGTTATTTAGGCTTATTTAATTAATTAGGTCATTTCATGCATGCTTGAATTCTTAATTTTAGATGTAATTAATTAGTGTATTGTGGTCCAATAACCGACCTTTAGATGCTTTTAGGTCCATGCCCGTTCAAAATTAATCCAATAGGGATTAATTTTGGATAGTCCCCGTTTTGGGACTGCTCTTTGAATATTATGTCTCATTTAGGATGTGAACACATATTAGCGGGATTTAATTAGTATTTGAGGAAAGTTCGACAGTATTTTCCCTTATTGCTCCTACGAGTATGTGGTTCGTACGCATACTTTGGGAGTTAAGGGGAAATGCTGCCGAATTTTTCTCAAATACTAATTAAATCTCGCTAATATGTGTTCACATATGAGACATAATATTCAAAGAGTGGGTTAGGATTGTAAACCGGCCCTTTGTAAGCCCAAAATTTTGTACACGAAGGAGAATGTTGACCATGCATGATTAATTGATCAAATCATTTTTTTAATTTAATTTACAGATGGATCGAAGCTGGATGTATGAAATGCGACGTGACAGTGAAGAATATTTGGTTCGCGTTGATGAGTTTATAAAATTTGCTGAGAGTTATAGAGTGAAGAAAAAAGAAGAAGACATTTTATGTCCTTGTAAAGATTGTAAAAATTTATTAAGATTTTTGGACATCGAAGAAATTAGAGCTCATTTGATTTGTCGGGGATTTAAGAAGAGATATACATGTTGGTTCATGCATGGTGAGAAATTTGGGGAAAGTAGTAGTGTCAATAAAGATTGTAATCGTGAATTGAATGATGAGAATGTTGGAATTTCTGATAATTTTGAACTTGATTGGAACGAGGATTATGAGAGTGCCGAATATTCTGATATTAACGTCGAACCCGAAAATGACGATGATGAGATGGAGAGGAATTTTGATGAAAATGTAGAACACGAGTTTACTGAAAATTTGGAGGATATGTTACGTGATGTGGAAGATGAAATTAGTGATAAAAATTATGATAAATTTCAAAATTTGTCTAATGAATCCAAGAAGCCGTTGTATCCCGGGTGTACCAAATTTACAAAACTGTCAGCTGTGTTGAAATTATTAAACTTAAAAGCAGACAATGGTTGGAGCGATAAGAGTTTCACGTCCTTATTACAGCTTTTAGGAGAAATGCTCCCAGATAACAACGAGTTACCCGGTACAACATATCAGGCAAAGAAGTTGATATGTCCAATGGGGTTGAAGATCGAAAGAATACATGCATGTCCGAATGACTGTGTATTGTATCGTAACGAGTACGAGGCCATGCATGTCTGTCCTAAATGCGGTGTTTCACGATATAAACGTCGTAAGGACCAGGACACTGATGATTGTAACGAGGACACAAGTGGCCGACCTCCGGCTAAGGTGTTGTGGTATTTGCCGATAATACCGAGATTCAAACGGTTGTTTGCGAATCCCAAAGATGCAAAATTATTGCGCTGGCACGAAGAAGAGCGCAAAAATGACGGTAAACTAAGGCACCCGGCTGATTCTCCTCAATGGAGAAACATTGACAGACATTTCAAAGAATTTGGTTCTGAACCGCGGAACCTTAGGATTGTGGTGAGCTCAGATGGAATGAGTCCGTTTGGAAGTATGAGCAGTCGGCACAGTACTTGGCCAGTTCTTTTATGCATCTACAATCTTCCTCCTTGGTTGTGCATGAAACGCAGATATATAATGATGTCATTACTAATCCAAGGACCCAGACAACCCGGAAATGACATAGATGTATATCTCGCACCATTAATCGAGGACCTCCAAAAATTGTGGCGTGATGGCGTCCCGGTGTGGGATGCGTATATGAAAGAGACCTTTAACTTGCGGGCCATGGTGTTTTGCACCGTAAATGATTTCCCCGCGTACGGGAATTTGTCGGGTTACACTTGTAAAGGAGCAAAAGCGTGCCTGATCTGTGAAGATGACACGCAGGTGCTGAGGTTGAAAAATTGTCAAAAGAATGTATTCATGGGGCATCGTAGGTTTCTTCCTATTAATCACCCATATCGTAAGAAGAAGATGGCATTCAACGGGAAAATTGAGCTTGGAGTGGCTCGTCATCCATTAGACGGGGAGAGTGTCTTCGAACGGGTAAAAAACATTGATGTTGTTTTTGGAAAATGCGCCAAAGCACTACCGAAGAATATTTGGAAAAAGAGGTCCATATTTTGGGAGCTACCGTACTGGAAATATTTAGAAGTGAGGCATTGCCTAGATGTCATGCATGTCGAAAAAAATGTCTGTGACAGTTTAATTGGTTTATTATTGAACATTCCGGGGAAGACGAAAGATGGTATTAAAGTGAGAAAAGACATGGTAGAGATGGGAATACGACCCGAGCTCGCACCGCAGGAGAAAGGGAAGCGCACATACCTACCCCCCGCACTGTGCACAATGTCAAAGAAAGAGAAAACAAGCTTCTGTGAATGCCTCAATGGTATAAAAGTCCCATCAGGATATTCTTCGAATATTAAGAAGTTGGTGTCGATGAAGGACTTGAAACTGGTCGGTCTGAAATCTCACGACTGTCATGTTTTACTGACACATATAATTCCAGTTGCAATTCGGGGAATTTTACCAAAGCACGTTCGTCAAACCATTACGAAGCTTTGTTCTTTCTTCAATGCAATAAATTCCAAAGTGATAGACCTTCTAAAATTGGACTCTTTGCAAAAGGAGGTCGTCGTTACTCTTTGCCAACTTGAGATGTATTTTCCGCCATCTTTTTTCGATGTCATGGTTCACCTTGTTGTTCATCTTGTGAGAGAAATTAAGATTTGTGGTCCCGTGTTCCTTCGGTATATGTATCCATTCGAGAGATACATGGGCATCTTGAAAAAATACGTAAGGAACCGACATCGACCCGAAGGCAGCATTATAGAAGGATATTCTACGGAGGAGGTGATTGATTTTTGCACCAACTACTTGACCGGTGTGGATCCTATTGGCGTTCCAAAATCTCGATACGAGGGAAGGCTCCAAGGAGTCGGGACAATTGGGTTGAGAGCCGTAGTTGCTGATCTAAATGAACTACAAAAGGCACATTTTATTGTACTACAGCACATGACAGATGTTGCTCCCTATATAGATGAGCACATGACAATCCTTCAACAACAAAACTACACCAGGAGTCAGAAGTGGCTTACTAACGAGCATAATCGTTCTTTTATAGGATGGCTGAAAGAAAGAGTGCAGTCACACCCCGTACCTGAAATTGTTAAACTGCTTGGCGAAGGACCCCAAATTGTTGTTAGAACATTCCAAGGATACGAGATTAACGGATATACATTTTATACTAAATCCCAGAGTGATAAGAGCACGATGCAAAACAGTGGGGTGACGTTGGTGGCGACCTCTCAAGAATTCAGTAGATCCGGAGATGGCCGGGCTGTAATAGCATCAAAGTCATATTATGGCGTTATTCAAGAAATTTGGGAGCTCATTTACAGTCCTCGCCTGAGCATTCCCGTGTTTCGGTGTCAATGGGTCGAAGACCGAGGTGTTAAAGTTGATAACGACGGGTTCACACTCGTTGATTTAAACAGGGTTGGGCATGTTGATGATCCGTTTATACTCGCCAAGCAAGCCACCCAAGTCTTTTATGCCACTGACCCGAGTGATGCCAGGTTGAGCGTCGTCCTATCCGGAAAAAGAAGGATTGTCGGGGTAGAAAATGTCGTCGATGAAGAAGAGTACGACCAGTTCGACGAAGTACCTCCATTTTGTACCGATGTGCAAACTGAGGTAGCAACACTTGAAGGGGTAGATGAAGCTGACTACATGCGGTCCGACCACAATGAAGGATTATGGGCCGAGGGTACTGTTCAAATAGTGGAAAAAAGGAGAAAAAGGAAAAAAAAAGGGTAATGTGTAATATTTATTTTGTTTAAGACCGTGTAGCTTTTAATATTGCAACTTTAGCTTGTAATATATCAAATGAAAAAGGAAAAAAAAAAGGGAAAAAAAGAAAAAAAAGCATAATGTAGTAATAGTATTATCAAATATTATCAAATATTATCAAAAATTAGTTTAATGCTTATAATGAAGGATTATGTTTAATGCTTATAATATTATCAAATATTAGTTTTCACTAAATATTAGTTAAAATATTTAAGGAAGGATTATGTTTAATGAAAATATTATGTTCAACTTTATCAAACATTTAATATTAGTTAAAATAAATATTAGTTAATAAATAAAATAAATATTAGTTTATGTCAAAGCATTTTACTGAACCTGGGACCCGCCTGTCGGAACGATTTATACACGGACTTTTAGCTAATAGTCCGTGTAGAAATGGAAGAGAGCTACACGGACTATTAGCTAGATGTCCGTGTAGAAAGGTGATTTGCACACGGTTTTTTATGTACAACCGTGTAGAAAGGTGATTTGCACACGGACATTAACTTAACAGCCGTGTATAATGAGGAAACATTGGTTATTTCGAAATCCTTCTCTGCCAAAATTTTCATAAGTTCCGAAAACCCTTCTCTGCCAAAAACCTCCAAAGACACGAGCTCGATCTTCACCGCTCACCGCGCGCCTCACCGCCTCGCCGCCTCGCCGCCTCGCCGCCTCGCCGCCTCGCCGCCTCACCACCTCGGTCTCTCTCACCCGTGGTCTCTCTCACCTAGGTTAGCGTCTCTCTATCTCGTTCTTTTTCTTATTGGGTTTGAACCCGTTAGCCAATTTAATAAAAGTATTGCTATTTCCTTTGTTCTGCTGGTTTGTGTACCAATTTTGGCTACTGGTATGGTGTACCAGCAACCCCTGTGCTTGTTCTCTGTTGAAATTGCGCTTTTGAGAAGAAATTGGGAAATTTGAGTTTAAATAAATGGCCGGCCTTTAATTTTAGGTTATTGAATACATTGTGGTTTTTCATAATTTGTATATAGGGTATTTTAGGGTATTTTAGGTTATTTTATGGTACTTGTTAATTTTAGGGTATTTTAGGTTAATTTAGGGTACTTGTTAATTTTAGGTTATTCAAATAATTATGGTACTTGCATGTTAGGGTATTTTAGGTTATCTCTATTTTGTTCATTTATCCCTACAAAAGACAAAATATGTAATAGACCATGTCGAATGTAGTAGACAAAATATGTAGTTCATTTATCTCTATTTTGTTAATTTATCTCTTTAATTTACATGTGTTCAATTATTGGTCACTTATGATTTGATCTTTAATTTCATGCAGAACCATGTCGAATGAGGATGAGTACTTCGATATGATGGAAGAAGAGGAGCAGCAAGCTGCTGCCTCGTCAGAAAGAAGGAGAAGAGGACCGACAATGTGCACGAGCCATTCTGAGCAGACCCATCAAGAAATCTGGTTCACAGAAGACGGGCGTGCGCAGGGACCAAAACGGCAGAAATACTCAAATTGGTGTACGAGCTTCGTGAGGCAAAATGCGAGTATCCTTGTTGAGAGATGGGATCATTTCGAGGATAAGGTGAAGGACGCGTGGTGGAACACGGTGAAGGTAAAGTGCCTAACAACTCTTCTCTTGAATTTTCACTTATGTATGATCTATACTTAAATACACTAAATTTTTGTGTCAATCAGGCTCACTGGAACATCAAGAATGATGTTCCAAAGGCAACGACTTTGAAGATTATGAACAATGGTTGGAAGCAATACAAGAGCACGTTGAAGACGGACTTCATGGAGAAAGGGAAAAATCCGGTCGGCTACTACAAATGGCTAAAACAAGAGGACTGGGATGCGTTTCAAGCTTTGAAGTCTACCGAATAGTTCCAGGTATCTAACTCGTGCCAAATTTATGCTTATTCTTTCTCGATATGTACTTATCTTTCTAAAACTAACTGATCGTTATTGTCTTGTTTCTGTGAAGGCAAAGAGTGATACAGGCAGGAGGACCGTTGCCTTTAACAAGTATCCACACCATCTAGGGTCAGGTGGTTACGAGGATAAGACGGCAGAATGGAGGAAAGTCCTGGACGCGAACAAGGATTCTGACTCACCCGTGGTTAGGATCCAAAATCCTAGGGGCAAAGATTGGGTCATGGGTAGAGCCGAGGTAACCGCTGACGGGAGGATAGTACTCCCAACGAATTTGCAAAGCGTGGCTCAAAGAATGGTAAGAGTCATTTATAACTCCGAAAGTACGTCAATTGTTCTTTTGCTTTAACTAATTCTTCTACTTGAACAGTTGGAAGTGGAGGAGGAGGTCAACTCGGGTGCCCGGAGTGTCGAACGACAAAATGATTCCTTGTCCGCAGCGCTCGAGAATCCAGAACACCCGGGTCGAGTAAGGGGTGTAGGGGTCTACAGGGGCTGGAAGGAGGTGTTCCGAGTGGAGGGAGAGAAACCTCGAAGAAAATCTCGTGCCAAGGTAAACAAAGACGAGATAGTTGCGCAGATACGCGCGGAGGTGAGCAAAGAGTACGACGCAAGGTTTGCTGAGATGGAAGCAATGTTGACACAAATTAGATCAACAACTACGCAGCCATCCGAGCAACCACCTCCCATTTCGCCGGGAATTCGGCGAAGTAGTCAAGCATCCGGCACGTGGGGCGCCTTAGACGATTTGGATAATCTCAAGGTAATCAATACTTCTTCATAATCTAAAGGTATTTAAAACCTGTTTGCAACCTTGTTAGACAATATCGCATCACTAAAATAAACAACCTTCCTATAAATTTGCAGGACCCCAGAGCATGCGACCTCATCCTGCGGAATGGCAGTGTTTCTATGATCGTTGCTAAGGGCGTTGTACATCCACTCGCCAAAAGTGTACACAATACTCCGCTAAGACCCGACCATGCATGCGTGCAGGTTGAGTTAGTCGTGGATGGATGGCAGCGCGTACCCCTTCCTGTCCCTACCGACGACGCGGTTGTGCTTGATGACGCACGGATGTCATTTGTCCAATGGCCCAAGAGTCAGATTGTTTTGGATCAGGTAATCCATAAAAAAATTCATTTATTTTGTTACATTCAACTCATTCTTTTTGAAATACTAGAATAATACATCTATAACTTGATACAGACACGAGGAGATGATGTTACCGGTACGGCTCTCTCACTGGTACGTCAGGAGGTGGCTTGCGACGTCGCGCCTGACGCGCCACAATCACCGCCCCGTCCTATGGTCACAGAAGAAGAATACAGCCGTTTGCCCAATGATTTGCGCCTTCTCCACGACTACTTGATGACGGCGCCCGACGGCATGGAGGCTATCGTCATCCCTGTCCCACCTGGGATGTTTCTACACGAAGGCAGGGAGCTCCTGCTGTCGTTCAGAGACTTCAAGGACCTCTTCCACCACTCGTCATCCGACAAATGGCTCGATGTTTCACACATCACCATTTTCCTCATGTTAGTGATATTAAAATATTTTCATTATTGTATATAACTCAAATATATATTCTAATTACAATATGATGAGTTTTCAGGAAGCTAGTCCGACTCGGTGATGAGATGGTTGAAAGGAAGAACTTTTGCGTGTTTCTGGACCCCGAGAAAGTGAGTGGTACGGCAGCGACATATTATCCGGATATGGCTATCGAGTACATGTGTTCTGCGATGCATCGTGCTAAGGCGGAGGAGAAGAAATTCATTCTCATGCCATACCACGAGGAGTTAGTTCTAATCTTAACTTATGTGTTGTTTATATTTTAATTAAAGAATTGTATAAAGGAATTAAAAGTTAAACATAAAAAAATGAAATCACACCATCAATCATAGCAAATACTCGTGTCACTTTTATATGCTAAAGTACTATAATTCTTCTCCTCGATCCCACAGCAAACATTGGTGCTTGATTCTCATTGTGCCGTACCTAAATGTGGGCATAATTGTTGATTCTTGTAAGCCCAAAGGAAAGACCGCGTCTGCCAAGTGCAAAGTTATCTTGCCTTTTGTGAATAAGTAAGCAATAATAATTCTATAGGTTTGCATTTCTTTCAATCATATCAAATTATACTTTTGCTAATTACATTCACTCACTTTTGTAAGGGCTTTTGTGAAATATATTAAAGAGGGAGGATCAGATAGGACGGGCCCGGGCAAGAAAAGCAAGTTGAATTGGAAGTACTTGTTGGTGAGCACACTTTATGAGTTAGAAATTTCATATCTTGTTAAAAAAATTATTGTCATTCTAACAAATGCCGCTAAATGTAAATTTCAGAGCCCGCAACAGAAGGAGGGTTGGGAATGCGCTTATTACACGATGATATTCATGTTTGACTTTGCCGAAAGAATACAATTCGAATTCCCAAAAGCGGTATGTACTTCATATGAATTTCCTATATAATAAGCAATTGATATCTACCTTTTCTGAAATACTAACTATTATCAAATTATAATTTTGTAGAATGTGACAAAGCAAGATCATTACACTTGGGGTCAGATCGACGATGTGCGGTGCATGTGGGCAAGGTGGTTTGCCATGGAATTTTGTAATCCTCGATATGGATTTGCATAATTTTGTATAATTTGGTGTATATGAATATTGTATAATTTATTGCATATGGATTTCTGGCTAATCTGAAAAATATGAATTTCTTGCTAATCTGGAAAATATAGATTTATTGCTAATCTGGAAAATATGGATTTCTTGTTATATGAAATCTGGAAAATATGGAAAATCTGGAATAGTTCTGTAACAAAAATGGCTAGCAAATTAAACTGGAGGCTAGCCGAAAAACAAAAAATACAAAAAAAAAAAAAATGTTCTTTCTACACGGACATTTAACTAAAGTCCGTGTAGAAAAAAAAGAGCTACACGGACATTTAGTTAAATGTCCGTGTAGAAAGAGGAGAGCTACACGGACATTTAACTAAATGTCCGTGTAGAAAGAGTCAAGCTACACGGTTTTTTAGTTAAAAGTCCGTGTACAAAAAGAATCGTACACGGTTTTTTAGGTAATATCCGTGTAGCTCGGTAAAATGGAGAGCGACACATTCTGGTCTTTGTACACGGCTGTTTGTGAAGTTATACGTGTAGAATCTTTAAAATTGCACACGGCCAAAAGTCCGTGTGTAGTTATTGAACTAATCGTACACCCTCGATTTAAACACGGTAGGAAATCCGTGTAGCTCCTCCTTTATTGTCCGTGTATAATCTCTTTTTTTGTAGTAGTGGGCCCTGTAATTTGAGTGGAACGCCCTTTCAAACTAAAATTGACCAATGAATATCGCCATCCAGTCATTCATATAAAGTACAAGAAAAAGTCAAAATATAAGCTCCACAGATAAATACTAAACATAAAAATGATATTAACATAGCAACACTTCTGTTGTTCCATCTGTAGTTCAGAAGCTCCCTAGTTGAATCCACTTTTGACGTTATAAATGGTAGGATCTTGAACTTTGGATTGATCGATTGACTTGCCCGGTCCCTGTAGCTCACCCGTAGCTAAGCTAAAAACGGGAGTGATACCCGTTTTTAACTAATCTAATGTCCCTTTCAACGGGGGCAGTTGAACCCGCAACTTGTTTTTTTTCAAAGAAAATAAACCAAGTTGTCGGCTGCCCCTGTTGCTTTTTCGCTCCTATTCCTTTCTAAGTTCATCTCAGTCCGCAGGTCCCCCTGCCTTCTTCACTAGACGCCTTGGGGAGCTGGTGCCCCGTGGCTAGGGGTATTCAACTAGCGGAAACTAGTTGAATGCTTCCCCTCCGGCTTTTTCCCTCGTGGAGCGTACGCAGGTGCGCGCTCGCTCAACAACAACTAACTAACAACAACATATTCTACAGCATGTAAGCATATGACACTAGGTGAGAAGTCCTAGATGAGCGGCTGACTCATACGGAAGTACACTGTAAAGTGATATCACAAGTAGGACATATGAGACAAACAACATAAGGAAATAACAAATAACAATATTAAAAAAGAACAGAAGCTGGTTTACTTTAACTTATTGTTATCACAAGTTGGACATACATATTAAACAACAACAAGACAGGAAATAACAACAGGAGGAAAAAACAACTTAAAGAAAGACCAACTGTAGTCACACTTAGTCACACAAAAATAAAGAATAAATAAAAAGATAAGAACTCCCTTAAGGTCGAGTTTCTTAATCAGAACAAACTTTAACAATGAAAAGAAAAGGGACCCCATATCTTCTCTTTCAGTTTTATTTAAGTCACAAATTCATTAAAAAAGAAGGGTTTTTTATCGTATATGGTGAAACCTGATAAACTTGATTGAGGTAGGTATCTTGGTCTTCTTGTCCAATGAATCCGCCTGTTATGAGACTACACTCACGGACTTTTAGACTGGGACCTATGGCAAGTGAGAACGAGAAGGCAGTCACTGGGGAAAAGGTATATGTGCCCTGTTGCAAACCCCTTATGATAGGTGCTACAGCGTAGTTGTATCACACCTAATTCCAACAAATAAAGGTAGCTAGCAGTATTTCTAGTGTACGAAGCTTATTAGCTCTTGACACGTACTCAGCTAGACAGTGTGGGCTACTAGGGTTTAATGTTTGGGTCTTGGTATAAAAAGGCGTGTTATGCTTGTCACTTGTGGGCAAGTTGTTTTACGGGGTGAGCTAGAGAAAGAGTTAATTTACAGCCATCTCTACTTGCCTTAGCCAGGCGGAGGTACCTTTGGCCCCCCCCCGGTAGAGGAATTTAAGGGTTTTTGAAGCCGTCTTCTTGAGAAGGGTGCCTGGTGGGCCCTTATCTTTTGCCATCAGGTAGAGGCTGTTAGGGATGTATTTAGCAAGCATTACCTAGCAGATATGATGGCTCCAAACTCCCAGCAGGGCGGAAGTCCACTTTCGAGTGAGCTTTCGTATGAGCCGACCTCTTATCTAGGACTTCTCGCCTAGTGTCAATGATTATGAGCTTTATAGTATGTTGTTTATAGTTTGGTTTATCCTAGCCTAGTTACTTTCCTGTCCCCTCCGGGGGGTGAGGGAGGTCCAGTCGTATATGCCTTCCGGTTGAAGCACAGAGTAATAGGCCTTATCAAAGTAGTAGTAGCCAAGTAAAGGTATAGGTCTTTCTGGGAACTTGTAAAATAGACATTATTTATTCATTTATGTTTTTGCAAACAAATGGAATGAGATTAGAACTTCTGCAAACAAATGAACTGAACTGTTCGATCAACAGCTAGCCAACTTATATAATTACCCTCATATCATACATGGTGGTGAAACCATGTGATCGACATCAGCCACTTATGATGAAGTGGGATTTCTTTTATAAAACATTAAACAGAAAATCAACGGTGTGTATCATTTTATGTAGTATTTAATTTTTTTTGCCTTTCTCAAATATGGGCTAATTCATTTTTACTCTCTGATCCAGACGTCCATGCTCCTTAATTTAACATCATTTAAAAAAAAAGAAAACACCAACTTATCTAACAAGATTTAAAAAGTTCATTGGATATTCATGGCCAAAATTAGACAATAGATTTTGGAACCAATAGTAACCGTTGAAACGATTTAGAGAAAATAATTACGTGCATGTCATGTACTGTGAAGAAAGCAAACTGCTGCTTATAACTAAAAAGCTGATTCTGAAAATTAAACTGTTGAGTTTTCTAATTGAGCAAGAAGTGAAATAACTACAAAGCGTGACTTTTACCCTAAATTTATTTACCTAAAGTGATATATGAACTGATTTCTTGAATTTGACCAATTCATTGAAAGTTAAAAAATTCTTCGGACTGTGGTAAGTATAGTATTAAACTGTACGTGCACATCAATTCCATAGCTAGAGAAGCAATTAATTGGAACAAATGACATCAATCCCACGCAGAACCGCCTACATGGTAAAACTGTGAAGAGGTTGATTTAAAATGAATCCAGAATTACATCAATCGATCATATATTGGAACCTAGCCAAAGTACACAAAGCAAAAAGATTATATAAACAATTAATTCGAAATACAACCATGATGCGAGGGTAGAATTAAAAATTTAAATTGGAGGCACTAAAATGTAAAATGCAAAATATTTAATCTGTGGGGCTTTATTGAAATGTTCCAATAACGTCCGGTGCTTCGTAATTGTTATTGAAGAACCCAAACTTTATGATTTGACCACCGGATTGGAGCGTGATGAGGAATTCGACCGTAGGGCGGATGCAGGTCTTAGCACACCAGATAACATTGTTGGCCAAATCCCAAAGGCTAATTCTCTTCATGTACACCTCCACTTTGTCGTCGATTTGCAGCATCTTCATGGTGATGATGCACATAACTTTGTTGTTGCCTAATGTTCTTTCAATTGTCTTGTGGCACTTTTCCTACAGATCTTCTTTTTTGAGAAATACAAAGAACACCAAAACGGCATATCTATTGTCAAAATCTTGTTATTTCCACTTTGTAATTGACCTATTTAGCATTATGCCTATCATTCCAATAAACAACACTTTTTTTGTTTCCTCCAACATCTTATCCGCATAATTGTATAGTTCAAATTTGTGTTGCATCTTTTTTAGCATTTTTATAACTATATGTTGTACAAATAAAAGATGCGTAAAAGAAATGGTTTGAAGAATATATTTACTATTGAATAATAGGCAATATGTAGGTACTTGCTGGTCTTATATATACATAATTTTCATGCTATTTATAAGATTACACATTTTCATCATCATAAGTTTTGCTTCTTACCTAAATTATCACATATCAAATTGATGAACTCACACCAATAAAAAATGACAATTTCATTTTTGGGTAGTGCTTTCCGTAGGATACACTTAATATTTTAATCACCATATGACATGAATATGTTATAGCAAATACATCAATATATAAAGGACAAAAAATTTCAAATAAAAAGAAGGTTTCAGATTACTTTTCAATCTACAAGAGATTTGCAAAGTGAAAATGTTAAAATTAAACGGACTACCAATTTAAAATTTTGTTCTAAATGCTATATACTGTCAAGTTTTCTGTTACGGCCCTCTTAATGTAGTCTGGTAACGCCTTAACATTTCTTCCAAGTGTTACGGTTTGAGATCCTTGAAAATAATATGTAAACAACTGTAACTGGTATTTAGTAATTAGCTAGGATACAAAAGTAACCATTTTTATAACTTTTCATTTTTCTTTTTATGTTGACAAAATGTCACTCATATATTCATATATATACCAGTATGTCGGTCAGAATATATATTTATATAGATACTTGATTATGTTGTTACAAAATTTTTTAGATAAGAAAAATTAAGTGTACCATAAAACAATAAAGCATATATACCTTCATTATCTAAAACTATATAAAAAACTCATGGAATGATCAGTTGCCGTAAAAAAATTCGCCTATAAGATCACTAAAAGAATTTGCATTTTTCTCTAGTACATGAAGCAAAACTTGAAATCCGAGAGATGCAGAACATGAACTCCGAGACCAAATCTGCAAACCTCATCTTATTTTAGTTTCATCTGTTCCTTTGGACAAAATTATATTTAAAATCAGACCTAAAATAAATGTCCAATTTTTGTTAAAATTCGTAGGAACGGTTTAGATTAATATATTGCTTAAATTTGTTGAGTTCAAAATCCTTTCACATGAATTTTAAGATCCAATGTTAGATTAATATATATATATATAGAGCTGGGCTATGGTGAGTTGTGAAGTAAGAGGTTATTTTTACTTCATGCTTATATTTTCATTTTGAAAATCCAAACAACCGATCCAAACCGCTCAACATGTTCTCTATATTGAAATGTGCTTGGAGACTAAATTTTACATTTTTTGGAATTTTTTTACTATTTATTAAGCCACTTTGAAAATCGCTGATCCACTGTGAACAGTAAAAACAGTAAAAATTTCTGGACCACCGGATCAGCGATTTCAAAGTGGCTTAATAAATAGTAAAAAAATTCTAAAAAATGTAAAATTTAGTCTCCAAGCACATTTCAATATAGAGAACATGTTGAGCAGTTCGGATCAGTTGTTTGGATTTTGAAAATGAAAATATGGCGTGAAGTAAAACGACGTTTTACTTCACAACTCACCATAGTCTATCTATATATATATATATATATATTAAAAGTCCTATAGACAAAACTCAGTTCCTTGAATAATTAATCGACTTTTTTACCGAGAAAATGCATTATTTTCCCAGAAGTACATGCTAGGTTATCCAGATCATGAGTATTTGTGATTTTGGGACATTTGTGAGTTTGTCGTGTTGAGTTATGTTTTACAAGGTAAGTAACCATACCGCTTTACTGTTAAATTTCCAGAGCCATTTATAATTGATACCAAATCACTTTCAGAAACTTGGCAGAAAAACGTATGCTTTGATTTCTATTTTAAATTCCAGTATGAATTTTTTGATTATGCCACCTCCAATTGTTTATATTAACTCGCAACTGTTACGAGTTGTTCAAAATTTTGAGAAACCTAATTGAACTGTTTTCGATGACCAGAATTCATTTCTTTATTACCAGATTTGTACAATAAATGACCACTTTCTACAATTTTATCAAAAACATTATTTTTACAACAAATTTATTTATCGTTATATTTAATTTGACAACTATCTCCACAGAAATTGAAAATTTTCATATCGATTTTCATCTCTTCTATCTATTATAAATTTCAAATGGCCAAGATTAACCAAAACTTTTAAGGGGGTTGCATCTCCTTTATCTTGCTTACGGTATCTCTCTGAGAATTTAGACTCCTATATTGACTCCTAAATAAGTCGAGAAAGCCCAACACCCTGTTACTTGGGTGGTGCTTTATCGAAAGTTAAAATAGAACTCTCAATATCTACACCGGAAGTATATCTTATAAAGTGCAAAAAAGTTAAAATATAAGCTCTACAAATAGACACTTAAAACAAATCCAATGTTAACATAACAATTAACAATATGTAAACGCACCTCACCTATTGCAAGCCAGATTCTGTCTTACAACTGTTGTCTAAAAGCTTCTCAATGAATTCTGTTTTTTACGCCAAAAATGTTGTCATCTTAAATTTCATAGTTGAACTAACTTGTAGCACTTAAATTTCATAGTTAAACGATGATTTTTTGTTTCCTCCAACATCTTATACGCAGAATTGTACAGTTCAAATTTGTATTGTATTTTGTTTTAGGTTTTATGTAACTATTGTAAATATAAAATACTCCCAAAGGAGATAGCCGGTTTCAAGTAATATTTTTACAATTGAAAATAAATGTAAATATATGCAGTCACTTAATAGTCTCTTATATACATCATTTATGAGCTGTTTAGATGGCACATTTTTGTATCATCATAAGTGTGCTTCTTACCCAAATGATCCAACATCAAATAGATGAACTCAAACTAATAAAAAATGACAATTTCATTTTTGAGTGGTGCAGCACACCGCCCTATTCAGAAATGAAGCTTCCAATTTTGGAGGAATTTCATATATTTTACTCACAAATCTTAAAATTACATATTTTCTTCTAAAATTTATAATATAATATTTACAATTATAAATTTAAAAAACTCATAAATTTACCCAATTTTTTTATTTTTTATTAAAGATAATTTTTAATCTATAAAGTACCCATTTACAGTTTATTGAAAAATTAAAAATATGTATCCTTTTATAAGGAGATATATATAATTTAAAGATTTTGGAGGGGCATATATGAAATTCCCCTACAATTTTTACTTGTTCTCTTCGTATATATGGTACATCAAATATTTGAATAACAACTAGGAATTATACAAGCAATGAGCACAACAAGCAAAGTTAAATACATTAATTAGCTAATATATTATTTATGTTTTACATGACACGAGCTATTCAACTCAAAATAAATACAAAGTATATATATAGAGGAGGGCTCAAATGCCCCATTGATTCATGCCCCAATCGTGCCCCAACATCTTTATCTTCAATTTCAAAGTCTAAACAAAAGATATGAACCACTCAACATGATATCCATGTTAAAATGTGCTTAGAAATCAAATTTTATATTTTTTGAAATTTTTTCACTATTTTTTTGGATAGGTACAAAATCACTGTGTTTCACGAAATTATGGACCATCTAAAAAAATAATTTCGTACCTATCTTAAAAAATAGTAAAAAGTTTAAAAAAAATATAAAATTTGGTCTCCAATCATTACTTTTCAAACTTTACAAGAGAGTTTTTGCAAAGTGAAAAACTAAAATTTATTAGTAAATATTGCTAAGTAAATTTTATTATTAGACGCTTTATTAATTGGCCAAGTAAGAAATGACATCAGGATTTTATTGTGTTTCGTTTTTTAGTTTTACTTGGAACTAGATATCTGTTTAGCACTAGGCCAACCTTGTCCTTTTTACACCATGTTAGTTGAGATTAGTGGCCATCATATTTTTGAAGGTCATTAGATACGAAATGGAATAAATTCAAGTTGTACATGATATACGTGCATCCTTTTTATTCCTCAATAATATCATATATACCATTCTAAATTTAAATAACTCACAAATTTACCCAATTTATTATTTTTTATTAAAATTAATTTTAATTTATAAAATACTCATTTACGCTTAATTGAAAAGATTAAAAATATGTATCCTTTTATAAAGTGAAATACACAATTTCGAGATTTTGGAGGGGCATATATGAAGTGCGCCTACAATTTCTACTTGTTCTCTTCGTAGGGTACATCAAATATTTGAATAACAACTACAAATTATTCAATCAACGAGCACAACAAGCAAAGTTAAATACATAAATTAGCTAATATCTTATATATGTTTTACATGACACGAGATATTGAACTCAAAATTAATAAAAAGTATATATTACATGCAAATGATTTTCAAACTTCTAATATGTGTGCCATGTCAGAAGGCTGTCAGAGTCAATTTGGTTTGCCAGCCCCACAACCTATCGACATGCATAGGCATAGCTGACGCAATTTCCTTCAAGCCTTCATATAAGTTATTTATGAATTTCATATGTAGTTGATATCAAATATTCTTGACGAGGAATTCAAACTCTACGGAATTATTTGAGGAAGGGCTCCAAAAGGTGGCTAATTTGTTGAAATAAGCTACATCATATGCACCATGGAACATAATCCATGTTAACCTTAGATTGTCCGAAGGACTAGAGTAGACAAGAAGAGCAAGAGAAGAAATATGTGTTAATACAGTTGTTTCGCTACATTGTCACAAAGTCCTAATCTCTCCTAACTTACCTGGAAAGTGGAATTGTCCCAAGTTAAATGATGATTTTTTGTTTCCTCCAACATCTTATTTGTATAATTGTATAGTTTATATATCGTATTATATTTTGTTTAGCTTTTATGTAATTGTTATACAAATAAAAGACATCAAAAGAGATGGTTTGAAGAATATATTTTGCTATTGAAAAACTATCAATATGTACTAGCTACTTGTAAGTTTATATATACATAATATTCTAGCTGTGTAGATCGCACATAATTTTGATCATCATAAATTTGCTTCTTACCTAAATCATCTCATATCAAATAGATGAATTGAAACAAATAAAAAATGAGAATTTCATTTTTGGGTGGTGTTGTTCGCAGGATATCCATCAAACCTTTATATTACCATATATTCAAAAATTTGGGGACAACAAATAACCACCATGCATGTGAGGAACGTTGGCACATCATTACTACTTTTTTCTGTTGATTACCACTGCAACAATTTATATACATATCACATGAATACGCATTAGAAAATGATGAATATTAGGTAATTTATCAAATTAACAACTAGGCTGTAATTAGTCATTTTGAAATTTTTACCAGAGAGTTTTTACCAGACAACTTTCAAATTTATTTATTGGGCTGGGGAAGAAATGGACTAAAGAGGAGAACATAGTAATTCTGATGAACCCAAGCAAAAGATGCTAACCCAAGCAACATCAATTGTTTATCTTCTCTCTTTCTTTTTGGACTAAGGAGGAGAGAACATAGTAATTCTGTTGAGGTGTGTGTTTAAACTCACCTTGTCCCTTTTACACTGTGGGTATTGTAGATTGATTATTTGATTATTATTTAATATTTCTAATTGTCATTATATATGTTACAAATTTCAGTTTTCGGATAAATGGTGTTATTTATACAAATTTAATTTATTTGTATGATATACATGCAATATTGATTGAACACGTTGCAAATGTTTTCGAAAAAAATAGTAGACAACTGTTAATGGAAAAATACATGCGCAATTGATCTAGATATCCGCCTTACTTAAATGCATTGTTTTTCTTGAAGTATGTATGGAACAAAACTAATAAAAAAAAATAATCTAGTCTTTTGTCTTCAAAAGTAATAAAAAATTGAAGGATCCATATGTTTTACTTACATTCAAATTGTAGGGTCCTATAGTTAGAGGACATGATGGAGATCATTAGAGCATATGTGCTCCATAATCTAGCAGCTTTTAAATTAATAATTTAATTTTTTTTTTGTTTCTTTGATCAAATCATTTTAAAATCGCAATAAGCTCGACAAGCAATTGAATTAAAAATTCAGTTAAAATTATAAAATGTAACATTATAAGTATTAGTAAATTTGAACAAAAGGATTGGAAAACTGCACAAGGAATTTCTCATCCTATATAATCGCTTTAAAACTCCAGATCTCTTTATCTGTTATTGTTAAAACTCCAGATCTATTTTTAAATGATACCTAATCGCTTTTAGAAAACTTGGCAAAGAAATCTCGGCTTTTATTTATCTGTTAAATTCACAACTATTTGTGAGGTGCTTGCAATTTCTCTGTTAAATTTGAGTAGGAATTTCTTTAGTAAAAGATGAAAGAATAGAGCTCCATGCGTTTTCTCTGACTTCTTATCGCCATAATTATTTCATTGATGTAGCTATAATGTGATTACAGTACAAATAAATTATGATTTTTTGTTTCCTCGAACATCTTATCCCCATAATTATATAGTTCATTTTTTTTATTGTAATTAGGATACAAGAAGTAAACATGCATTTTAGTATTGTTTTCTCTGACTTCTTTCTATGATGACAACATATCAATTCTATATATACCAGTACGTCGATCCATCAGAATATATATTTATATAGATACCTGATTATTTTGTTACAAATTAATTACATAAGAAAACTTAAGTGTTCCATAAAGCAATAAAGCGTATAACCTTCATTCTGCATATATATATAAAAAACTTTTGGGATGATCAGTTGCCATAAAAAAATTAAAAATTCACCTATATAATTAAGATCATAAAAATGTTTGAATTTAGTTGTTTTATACAAAGTGAGATAGTATTGCATTGAAATGTTTTCTGCATGAACTAGGTAGTTAATTTGATGAAATAGGCTACATTATATGCATAATGGAACATATCCACATCAATTAATCCTTGTGTTGCCTAACGCCTAATATATGCACGGGAAATTTTTCACTCTAAAAAACATTATGTATTTTTATATTTAGAAAGTTATTGAAAGTTATAAGATCAATAAGATCAAGACTATCCATCAAAATTAATTAAGAAAATAATAAAGACTTGCTTAAATCACAAATAAAAATTGCTTTTCCAATAACTGCAATAAATGAACAACCAACCCAGATACTACAATATTTATGTTAAATTATAAATAAGAATTGCCTTTAGAATTTCAAGTGGGAAGTTCAGAAATAAATCTCACGGAGGAAAGGAACTTAAAACTTAAAACAAGCTCTCAACCCACCTGTGAGCGACCTATCTATGTATGAAGGTGAGTGCAAATTAATAATTAAAACCAGCTCTCACTTAATTTATTATCCCACCTTCTAATTCTCAATAAAAATGGTCAACCAGAGGGGCCAGCACTGCCGACCAAGAAAATAAAGAAGTCGGATAATTCAAACAAAGACATAATGAAGCCAGAATATTAATGCACTGCTGCCGCAAATTTTTTGAAAAACTTCAAGAATTGGTCGACCACATTGTCACGATATCCTAGCCTCTTATGTATTAGCTGGAAAGTAAATGGTCTAAAGTTGAAAAATGATTTTTTAGTTTCCTCCAACACCTTACCTGTATAATTGTATTATTCAAATATTGTATTATCTCTTGCTTAGCTTTTACATGATTATTGTGCCTATATATAGAAGACATCAAAAGAGATGGTATAAATAATATATTTTACTATTCAAAAGCTATCAATATGTACGTAGCCACTTGTTATTAGTTTATATATACATCATTTTTTAGCTTTTTAGATGGCACATTAATTGTTATCATCATAAGTTTGCTTGTTACCTAAATTATCTCATATCAAATAGATGAACTCAAACCAATAAAAATGACATTTTCATTTTTGAGTGGTGCTTTCAGTACTATCCATCAAATTTTCTATCACCATAGTGAGGAACTTTGTCACATCATCACTACGGTTTTTCTATTACCACTGAAACAACTTATATACATATATATCACATGAATATGGTATAGAAAATACATATACATAAATACATAAAAAGGACATATTTTCAAATAATATGAAGGTTTAAATTACTTTGAGAAATAATATCGAATCACTTTGAGAAAACTTGGCAGAAAAACAGAGGTTTTGAATTCTATGTTAAATTTACTATTAGTTTTTGGTTGTACCTCAAGTGAGGTTTATTTATAGAACAAGGAGAGCGTTAAAACAACACAAAAACAAATGTGGGACTAAATTCCGCTTATGCATAACATTTAGAAGCCGATTACGGGTTACCTCCATCGATATCTATAATTCTATACATTAACTATATGTATCATGGGCTTGATTTGTGTTACTTCTATGATATGGATGGACACAAAATCCAAATAGCGATTGCCTATTCCCTCTGAAATCGTTTATTTAACATGAAGGACTCACAATTGTTACGGTTAATTTGTACAAAAATTTACAAAATTATACTTAATTGAACTGTTTTGGATCAACCAGAACTCATTTTGTGATGAATAGATGTGCAAAGTAGATGCGTATCAATTTTGGTGAAAATGTTAAGAAAACTCCATAAATTTTATCACCACAAAAATTATTTTTACAAAAAAATTATTTATTGTTATATAAAATATTATTTCAATTATGAAATTTCAAATTACAGATATTGGCCAAAATTTTAGGATAGATGATTGCGTGCAGCTTATGCTTGTCTTCATTATGTTCCGACTCAGGAAACATATACTCGTGTTACTTTAGCGGTACAATCTTTCAAGTTAAAATGGCAATATCTACATCCATTTATTCCTACAAAGTAAAAATAAAAATAAAAATATAAGTTCGACAAATAGAAACTTCATATAAAAGTGAGTTAACATAGTAAAATTATTCAGTCGCACCATACCTATTTCAAACTAGGTGAGGTTTTGCATCTGTCGTCTAATAGCTGCTCGGCTGATTCCACTTTTGGTGCTGTAATAATTTTTCTGAAGATCTGCTAATTGCTAAACGATGATTTTTTATTTCCTCCAACATCTTAGATTTAATAATGAAAATTCAGTGATGAGCTAAACCGATATAAACAGAAGCTAACCTTCATATCTTATATACGATATCATCCACTTATGATGCAGTGCGTTTAATTTTCCTAAAACATAAAATTTGGATAGTGAAATCACCTCTCGATCTCTTCTGTATATCCAAGAGCCTATTCAATTTAATTATTTAATATTTTTGAAGTTCATTAAAAATGAAGCATTGTAAATTTAAGTTAAAACTTAAGTTAAATTAAATTATTTTTATTTGTATGATATACGAGCAACATAATTTTAGTGCTAGCTGTTATCAGAATTAAGTAAATGAATATATTGGACAGAGTGATAGTTAGGTACATATATAATTTTAGTGTTAGGGCTATGATAACTCTAAAACTGACCCAATCGTTTCAATGAAAACGGGTGCGTATATTGCATTATTTAAAAAAAATTAGTGTTAGGGCTAGGATCACGTTAAAAAAATTTCGAGGAGAAGTATTTTTTGACAATAGTTAATGGAAAAATAAATGTGCAATATTTTGACAATTGTTATTTTTTATTTAATTAAGTAAGAAGGAAAACTTTTCACAAAAAATAATCTATTCTCTAGTCTTCTGAAGTAATAAAAAAATGAAGGATTCATTTGACAGAGGTTAATTGTCACATGTTTTGTTTATACTTAATTTGGTGGGTCCTCTCATTAGATGACATAAAAATGTTTATTAGAGCTTATTGGGCATTACTCTAGCACGCTTATAAAATTAACAATCTAACTTTATGAACACTTTTGATCAAGTAATTTTAAAATTACACCAAATTCGTCACATAATTTTAATTTAAACTAAATGTAAAATTATATGTTATCTATCTTTTAGTTTAACGGTCTTAATTATTAACAAACATGCTTCTATAAATTGAACAATGAAATTGGAGGATATATTTACAACTATTTTATTCTTGGCCCTTTAATTTAAGCAATTAGTATTTTTCATTTTTTCTGCCTAATTCTATTTTTTACTTTCGGCGGGGCCAGTTCAAAAGAGAGACGCCTTTAAAAAAAGGAAGCGACTAATTGTACCCAAGCTTCTTTATCTAGTTTTTACCCAAAAAAACTGTCATTTGACTTGCGCTAATAATGTAAAACTCTATAATCAATACTGTATCTTCAACAACAAATCATGTATAATACGTAGTTTAAAAATCTAACAAGCAGCGATCCTTGGAAGTGGTCCCAAGTTAGTTGCATACAGTTAGCAACTTGCAAAATACCTGTACTTCCGGCTGTTATTGAAAAACTGACGGCTTCTAGAAGATTTGAAAAACAAACCACTTCTCAAACTTATAGTTATTTACAAATAACACCTACAATTGTGCAAAATTAATTTTTTTGCATCAAAATTTAATTTTTCTTTTTTCGAAATTAAAATTTTAAAATTTTTCTTTTTTCAAAATTAAAATTAAAATTTTTTTTTTCGTACTTTTTTTTCTGTAATTTTTTTTCTTCAATTATAAATATTTATGTATGGACCTATATCATGTAAAATAAGACTTAAATACTGTAAAATTAGCATATGCAAACTATAAAATTAACATATGTGAACTACGAGACTTCAATACTGTAAAATTAGCAGATGCAAACTATAAAAGCAACATATGTGAACTACAAGACTTCAATACTATAAAATTAGCAAATGCAACTTATAAAACTAACAGATGTGAACTGCAAAACTTCAATACTGTAAAATGGACACATGAAACTATCAAAATAACATATACAAACTATAAAATTTCACTAATTACAAAATTAACTGTTCATAATCATAAACAAACAGTAACAACCAACAACTGTTCACAACTACAAACAATAATTGTTCACAACAATAACTGTTTACAACCACAAACAAGACTTCAATAAACAAGGTTAATTGTTCACAACCATCAATACAATAATGGCGTTTGTCACTTCATAACCCTCTGGTGCACGTTATTTGGATGAGTGAGAAGCTTCATCGCTAGAACTACACGTTTTTTTGAAATATCATCCTGCAAAAAAAAAAAAAAACAAGGTTATAAATTGGAGTTATGAACCATTAGCAGATGCAAACTATAAAAGCAACATATGTGAACTACAAAACTTCAATACTGTAAAATTAGCAGATGCAACCTATAAAATTAACAGATTTGAACTGCAAAATCAGTACAACTGTTAAACACTGCATATATCATGTAAACTAAAGTGAATACTGTAACAAAAGTTAATCATAGTAAAAACTGTCTAATACATAACATTTACATCTGACTAATACATCATGTAATAAACTGCATAAATACTGTAAACTATTAACAGATCCTATAAACTTATTACATAACTGCATCAGTACAACTGTTAAACTCTTCTTAAACTTATTACATAACTACTAGAAATTTAAACCAATAACACTGTTAAACAGATCCTACAACTATGATTAACCAAAGTGAATACTATAAACTGTTGCACATATCCTGTAAAATTGTTATATATATCCTAAAAATGCATCCTGTTATAAACTGTATTCATACTGTAAATTGTTATATATACATCCTACATAACTGATATATCCTATAAAACTATTGCATGAAACATGAAAAACTATTAAATGAAACATGTAAAATAACTGATTCATCATATAAAACTCTTGCATGAAACCTGTAAAATAACTGATATATCCTATACAATTATTGCATGAAACCTGTAAAATAATTGATATATCCTATAAAACTATTGCATGGAACCTAAAAAATTATTAAATGAAACCTGTAAAATAACTGATACATCCTATAAAACTATTGCATAAAACTTATAAAATAACTGACATATCCTATAAAACTGTTAAGTAGATCATGTAATAGTTTAATGCATTTCAAATCCTAATCCTGTAAATCATTGGAAAAATTCTGTAAAACAATGTATAGAAGACTTTAAATCAGCAAAATTTACATGTCGAATAATGTAAATAAAAACAAACATTCAGATAATACAAGATATGTGAAAACAATTGCAAATATCATGTAAACTATTGCATATATCCTGTAAAACTGTTAAACAGATACTGTAAAATAAAGAAAAGAAAAACAATGCATAGATCATGTAAACTATTGAATATATCCTGTAAATTTAAATCAGAAAAATAAAAAATTACAAAATCAGACCAGATCGACAGCTGATCTGTTAGATCAGACCATATCAGACTCTAAAATATTACCATATCGGATCAGGTCGCAGTTGATCTAGAAAGGCTCGTAGTCTGGAGTAACACTGCTTGGGAACCCTTGTTAAGTTAATTTATCCCCAAATCATCATTTCAACATAGAAGGTATCAAGTTTAATTTCAATTTATCTCTCTAAATTAAGTACTGTTTAAATTCAGATTGAATTGCCTCGGGGACGAATGCGCCCAAAATTGAGCTCCATAGTTGACCCGATCTAGTTCCAAACCTAAGAAGAGAGAAAATTGATTTATCTCAACCGAGGAAATAATTCTTAAAGACAAATATTATAGTTTTACAGGGGTGCGTATGTAAAAGAAAAAGATAAAAGGTTTGGAAGTGTCGTGTGGGAGAAAACCTTAAAGACAAATATGATAGTTTTACGGTTCGAGCACCAGCTGGATCTCGCGGAGACAGAGGGAAGTGTCGTGTGGGAGAAATCTATCAGTTTCATTGAGTAGATCCTCGAATAACGCGGAGAGAAGCTTGCATCGGCGGGCAAGCGATGCCTCGCTGCCACGTGGCAGGGCCTTGGGCTGTAGATCGAGACGACTAAGGCGGCAGCGGAAACAAGTACGAGTAGAGACCACATCGGCATCCCATGGCGATGGACGAGGTGGTGGTCGCAGTAAGAGGCCAAGCGAATAAATTATGAGCAGAGGTGAGTTTACACGTGGATCACGTTGAAGCATCCATGAGAGAAGATGCGAGGCGAGTGGCGCCGTCAAGGATGCTCTCTTTATCATACTAGAGAGGGGTGAAGTCGAGGATGCGCTTCAAGGAGAGTCCAATCGGAATGGAGGGATCCGCCATGGCCCGAGTCGATTCGAGAAAGCGATCCAAGGAAGCTGTCGCAGTGCCGCATCAGCTAGGGTTTGGATCTTCAGAGGAGAGAGTCACGGAGAATTTTATGGATCTGGGGCTGCGGAGAGAGAGAGAGGGGGGATTGGAGAGAGCTACGCATCAGATCGAGAATTTTTTGTTCTTGTAAATGGTGAAGGGATATATCGGAAACTTTATAAAGGTAGTTGGAGTGGACCGTTAAAACTCATTAAAAAGCTTATCCAGAAGCTCCTGGAGATATTACAGGGATTGAGTTACGGGGATTAATACCTTTTTTCTTAAAAAAAATCAAGTATGCTTTTCGAGTGCATGGTATTCCTCTGTGCTCACCATACAGATCCATGCTTTTTCTCTGGCCGCTAGCGAGGTTAATTTATAGAAACAGAGACAAATGTGGGACTAAATGCTGCTTATGCATATGATTTACATGCCATTTTTATAGGTTACGTACCTTCCTACACTATACAGAAAAATACTTTACGGTTGGTTCAAATCTCTATCCGCTATCGGTTTCTCAACAGATGATTATTGTCACACTCGAGACAACCCGCCACGTATTTACACGTAAGGCGTACACACATCACATACATTATCAATAATATCCATAAATACCACATTAACTTCACAAACGGAAGTCTTACAACAATGATCACGATAGATATGGTTGGAAATGCGGCAACAACCATGCCTGTTCAAGTGTATCAAATTTACACTGCAAAATAAACATACAAAATAAAAATGAACATCTGTGGTATTTAATCAAAACATGGATCCTTCCGCTTGCTCTTACACAACTTACAACAAGTTATCTCTAAAGTGCAAATAAATTCACGGTATTATCTCCAGAAATAGACACTAAATCTATAACTATCGTTTACATAGCAAACACTATGTAGTCGCATGTCATTTACTGCAAGCCAGATGAGATTTTGCTTCCATCGTCTAAAAAACTCTTTAATTGACTCTGCTTTTGATGCCATGAATGTTGTGATTGTAAAACTTGTAATTGAACAGGTAGATCTATATTATCCTGGTAAATAACGGTTTTTTTGTTTCCTCCAACATCTTATTGCATAATTGTATTGTTCAAATTTTGTATTGCATTTTGTTTACATTTTATGTGACTATTGTACCAAAGAGTTGGTTAGGAGAATATATTTTACTATTGAGAAGATATCAACATGTTGCTACTTGCTACTATTATATACAATTTTTTAGCTGTTTAGATGGTGCATTTTATTCATCATAAGTTCGCTTCTTACCTAAATCATCTCATATCAATTAGATGAACTCAACCAATAACAAAATGACAATTTCATTTTTGGGTGGTGCTTTTCGTAGGATCCATCTCTAGTCTTTGAATCACACCATATGTTCAAAAATATAAGGAAAGCAAATAAACCTCGATGCCTGTGAGGAACTTTGGCACATCATTAATACTCTTTTATGTATCACATGAATACGCTAAAGAAAATCATGAATATATGAAGGACATAATTTTCAAATAAAATTGAAGGATTAAAATTACTTTTGAATCTCCACAAGAGAGTGCTTTTGCAAAGTCTGCTACCAGTCTAAATTTTTGTTTGAAACATTGTAAGATATACTGCACCATTAATATGTCAAGAAAAAAAAGGCTTCAGTCAACCTTTCAAATTTATTTATTGGGATGGGTACAATCGAAGTGACGTCAGGATTTTATTGGGTTTTCATTTTTAGTTTCATTCGGGCCTGAAAGATACGAACCAAGCAATATTAATTGCTTCTCTTCTCTCTTTCTTTCAGGAACATGATTAATAATTAAGATGAGAAAAATAGTAACCCTGATAAGGTGAGTGTTCAGTTGACACCATCCGTGGTGTGGAATTTGAATTCAGCCTGGATGTTTGTTTTAAACGCTGTGTACTCTCAAGATGATTCTGATACGGCCCCTTAATATGTCAAGAAAAAATGACGGCTTTCTGGACTAGTATATCAATCATGGTTTGGAAAATCGGCCGATTCCAATAGAGCACTCCAGCGACATAGAGAAGTTCAACTCTTATATTCAAGAGAGCAGGGTGCACACTTTTCTAGACGGATTTGACGATCGTCTCGACAACGTGAGAGCCGATGTGATTCAAATGAACCCATTTCCCACTGTCGAACAAGCTTTTGCACGGGTTCGAAGGGAAGAGATGCATCAAGTGGTGATGGTGAAGGAAGACGAAGTGGGAAACAATCCGATGGCCTTGGTGTCGCGTGGTTACAAATCAGCTGAGGTAAATTTGACCTTTACTAAAACAGGACCGAAGAACACTAATCTGACCTGTACTCATTGTGGGGGTTCAAAGCATACTAGAGAAAATTGTTTTAAGTTGATTGGATATCCCGACTGTGAAAAAAACAGAAGAAGCGGAAACAAGATGGTCAAAAAGGGCGTGCAACTGTCGTGATTTCTGGACCAGCATAACCAAACCAGAAGGGTAGTGGTGTCGGGTCTGACTAGGTGACCAAACAGACCCAAACCGGCTCGGGTCAGACTGCTGACTCGGGTCAGATAAGTGGAGCCGCACATGCCACAACAACAGTGCCTCGGGATCGGTTAGTTCTGGGTTCTAACTCTGGTACAGTAGGTAAACAATCAGCTCAAGGTAATGTTTCAATTTCTGAAAATAATTGTGAGTTTAAAAATTGGGTGATTGATTTTGGAGCAATTGACCACAAGACCTTTTTAGAAAAAGACCTCGTAAATATTACTGGACCTAGGAAGAATGAGATTCTAAATGCAAACAACATTTCTTATCCAATAAAAGGAACTGGAGATGTATCTATTTCTCAATCTTTAACCCTTAGAAATACCCTATTTGTTCCATCGTTGTCTACTAGACTGATATCGGTGAGTCAGATTACGGAGGAATTGAACTGTGCAGTCTTAATGTTTCCTGATTTTTGTATCTTCCAGTATGTTCTGACGAGAGAGATTATTGGGCGTGGTACTAAGCGAGGAGGATTGTATTACTTGGACAACTCAAAGCTGGGACATACATGTATTGCAAGAAGTGAATCTCAAAGTTTAAGAAACAAAGTGTGGTTGTGGCATAGGAGACTTGGGCACACCTCGTTTGGGTATATGAGAAAATTATCCCCTACTTTATTTTTGGGTTTAAATAATGAAGAATTTGTCTGTGAAACATGTATTAAGGCCAAGAGCCATCGGGCGACTTATCATGATAACTTGAATAAAAGTCTTACTCCTTTCGATTTAATCCATACCGATGTTTGGGGTCCATGCCCAGTTGTGTCTAAATCTGGTTGTAAATGGTTTATCCTTTTTACTAACGATTGTACTCGTATGACATGGCTTTATCTTCTTAAGTCCAAAGATGAAGTACCAAACGTCTTTAAAGTTTTCTACAAAATGGTAAAAACACAATTTGAGAAAGAAATAAAGGTGCTAAGAAGTGATAATGGTAGGGAATACATTAACAAAAATCTACAAGATTTTTTTAAAGACAATGGCATAGTACATGAAACCTCGTGCGTAGGAACACAGAGATTTGAACGTGGTATCGCCTATAGCGCACTCCACGGATCAACACACCCACACACTCTTTTATTTCATCTTCAATAATTTGTGTTATAACTCACACAACACTAAATTCAGTATTTCTCTCTTTGTTTTTTTGTTTAGAGAGACAGAGCTTATATGCCCTCATTGGAGCTGTACACGCATACAATCAGGAAAGAAATCCTATTCATACAATCAGGAAATAAATCTCCAGCTAGCTATATTTGGTAGATCCTATCAACGCTACATGGTATCTTGAATTATCTTCAAGAAATATTTGGCCAGATCCATCTTCTTGACTTTCTCCTTTAGATCCGGTGTGGCACCAACTACACGTGTCAACTTGTAGTTCCAACATAACTGTTTTGGAAGACCAGAATTCATTTCATTATTACTAGATGTGTACAATAAATGATCACTGGCAGCTTTTAGTGGAAATGTTAAGTAAATTCTACAAATTTTATAAAAAAAAATATTTTTACAACAAACTTATTTATCGTTATATATAATTTGACAACTATCTCCATAGAAATTGAAAATTTTCATATCGATTTTCATCTCTTCTATCTATTATAAATTTCAAATGGCCGAGATTAACCAAAACTTTATCTTGCTTACAATATCTCTCTGAGAATTTAGACCCCTATATTGGCTCCTAGATAAGTCGAGAAAGCCCAACACCCTGTTACTTGAGTGGTGTGATCTCGAAAGTTAAAATAGAACTGTCAATATCTACACAGTAAGGATATCTTATAAAGTGCAAAAAAGTCAAAATATAAGCTCTACAAATAGACACTTAAAACAAATCCAATGTTAACATAACAATTAACAATCTGTAAACGCACCTCACCTATTGCAAGGCAGATTCTGTCTTACAACTGTTGTCTAAAAGCTTCTCAATGAATTCTATTTTTTACGCCAAAAATGTTGTCATCTTAAATTTCATAGTTGAACTAACTTGTAGCACTTAAATTTCATAGTTAAACGATGATTTTTTGTTTCCTCCAACATCTTATACGCAGAATTGTACAGTTCAAATTTGTATTGTATTTTGTTTAGGTTTTTTGTAACTATTGTAAATATAAAATACTCCCAAAGGAGATAGCCGGTTTCAACTAATATTTTTACAATTGATAAAAAATGTAAATATAGGCAGTCACTTGATAGTCTCTTATATACATCATTTTTTAGCTGTTTAGATGGCACATTTTTGTATCATCATAAGTGTGCTTCTTACCTAAATGATCCAACATCAAATACATGAAATCAAACTAATAAAAAATGGCAATTTCATTTTTGAGTGGTGCAGAACACCGCCCTATTCACAAATGAAGCTTCTTATTTTGGAGGAATTTCATATATTATACTCACAAATCTTAAAATTACATATTTTCCTTCTAAAATTTATAATATAATATTTATCATTATAAATCTAAACAACTCATAAATTTACCCAATTTTTTATTTTTTATTAAAGATAATTTTTAATCTATAAAGTACCCATTTACACTTTATTGAAAAATTAAAAATATGTATCCATTTATACAGAGACATATATAATTTAAAGATTTTGGAGGTTCATATATGAAATTCCCCTACAATTTTTACTTGTTCTCTTCGTATGATACATCAAATATTTGAAAAACAACTAGGAATTACACAAGCAATGAGCACAACAAGCAACGTTAAATACATAAATTAGCTAATATATTATTTATGTTTTACATGACACGAGCTATCAACTCAAAATAGATACAAAGTATATATATAGAGGAGGGCTCAAATGCCCCATTGATTCATGCCCCAATCGTGCCCCAACATCTTTATCTTCAATTTCAAAGTCTAAACAAAAGATCTGAACCACTCAACATGATATCCACGTTAAAATGTGCTTAGAGATCAAATTTTATATTTTTTGAAATTTTTTCACTATTTTCTTAGATAGGTACAAAATCACTGTTTTTCACGAAATTATGGATCATCTAAAAACAATAATTTTGTACCTATCTTAAAAAATAGTAAAAAGTTTCAAAAAAATATAAAATTTGGTCTCCAATCATTACTTTTCAAACTTTACAAGAGAGTTTTTTCAAAGTGAAAAAGCAAAGTGAAAAACTAAAATTTATTAGTAAATATTGCTAAGTAAATTTTATTTTTAGACGCTTTATTAATTGGGCTAAGTAAGAAATGACATCAGAATTTTATTGTGTTTCGTTTTTTAGTTTTACTTGGGCCTAGATGTCTGTTTAGGACTAGGCCAACCTTGTCCTTTTTACACCATGTTAGTTGAGATTAGTGGCCATCATATATTTGAAGGTCATTAGATACGAAATGGAATAAATTAAAGTTGTACATGATATAGGTGCATCCTTTTTATTCCTCAATAATATCATATATACCATTCTAAATTTAAATAACTCACAAATTTACCCAATTTATTATTTTTTATTAAAATTAATTTTAATTTATAAAATACTCATTTACACTTAATTGAAAAGATTAAAAATATGTATTGTTTTATAATGTGAAATACACAATTTCGAGATTTTGGAGGGGCATATATGAAGTGCCCCTACAATTTCTACTTGTTCCCTTCGTAGGGTACATCAAATATTTGAATAACAACTACAAATTATTCAATCAACGAGCACAACAAGCACAACAAGCAAAGTTAAATACATAAATTAGCTAATATCTTATATATGTTTTACATGACACGAGATATTGAACTCAAAATTAATAAAAAAATATATATTACATGCATGCAAATAATTTTTCAAACTTCTAATATGTGTGCCTTGTCGGAAGGCTGTCAGAGTCAACTTGGTGTGCCAGCCCCACAACCTATCGACATGCATAGGCATAGCTGACGCAATTTCCTTCAAGCCTTCATATAAGTTATTTATGAATTTCATATGTAGTTGATATCAAATATTCTTGACGAGGAATTCAAACTCTATGGAATTATTTGGGGAAGGGCTCCAAAAGGTGGCTAATTTGTTGAAATAAGCTACATCATATGCACCATGGAACATAATCCATGTTAACCTTAGATTGTCCGAATGACTAGAGTAGACAAGGAGAGCAAGAGAAGAAATATGTGTTAATACAGTTGTTTAGCTACATTGTCACAAAGTCCTAGTCTCGTCTAACTTACCTGTAAAGTGGAATTGTCCAAAGTTAAATGATGATTTTTTGTTTCCTCCAACATCTTATTTGTATAATTGAGTTTATATATCGTATTATATTTTGTTTAGATTTTATGTGATTATTATACAAATAAAATACATCAAAAGAGATGGTTTGAAGAATACATTTTACTATTGAAAAACTATCAATATGTACTAGCTACATGTAAGTTTATATATACATAATATTCTAGCTGTGTATATTGCATATTAATATTGATCATCATAAATTTGCTTCTTACCTAAATTATCTCATATCAAATAGATGAATTGAAACAAATAAAAAATGAGAATTCCATTTTTGGGTGGTGTTGTTCGTAGGATATCCATCAAACCTTTATATCACCAAATATTAACAAAATTAGGGAAAACTAATAACCACCATGCATGTGAGGAACGTTGGCACATCATTACTACTTTTTTCTGTTGATTACCACTGCAACAATTTATATGCATATCACTTGAATACGCATTAGATAATGATGAATATTTGGACATAATTTATCAAATTAACAACTAGGCTGTAATTTGTCATTTTGAAATTTACCAGAGTTTTTTCCAGACAACTTTCAAATTTATTTATTGGGCTGGGGAAGAAATGGCATCAGGTGTTTGTTGGGCTTCCATTTTCAGTTTCATTTGGATCAGAATAGATCGATTAAAACAAAAGATGCTAACCCAAGCAACATCAATTGTTTATCTTCTCTCTTTCTTTCTGGACTAAAGAGGAGAACATAGTAATTCTGATGAAGGTGTGTGTTTAAACCCACCTTGTCCTTTTTACACTGTGGGTATTGTAGATTGATTATTTGATTATTATTTAATATTTCTAGTTGTCATTATATATGTTACAAATTTAAGTTTTCTGATAAATGGTATTATTTATACAAATTTAATTAATTTGTATGATATATATGCAATATTGATTGAACACGTTGCAAATGTTTTCGAAAAAAATAGTAGACAACTGTTAATGGAAAAATACATGTGCAATTGATCCAGATATCCTCCTTACTTAAATTCATTGTTTTTCTTGAAGTATGTATGGAACAAAACTAATTAAAAAAAAATAATCTAGTCTTTTGTCTTCAAAAGTAATAAAAAATTGAAGGATCCATATGTTTTACTTACATTCAAATTGCAGGGTCCTATAATTAGAGGACATGATGGAGATCATTAGAGCATATGTGGTCTTTAATCTAGCAACTTTTAAATTAATAATTTAATTATTTTTTGTTTTCTTTGATCAAATCATTTTAAAATCGCAATAAGCTCGACACACAATTGAATTAAAAATTCATTTAAAATTATAAAATGTAACCTTATAAGTATTAGTAAATTTGACCAAAGGGATTGGAAAACTGCACAGAAAATTTCTCATCCTAATCGCTTTAAAACACCATATCTCTTTATCTGTTATTGTTAAAACTCCAGATCTATTTTTAAAAGATACCTAATCGCTTTTAGAAAACTTGGCAAAGAAATATCGGCTTTTATTTATCTGTTAAAATCACAACTATTTGTGAGGTGCTTGCAATTTATCTGTTAAATTTGAGTAGGAATTTCTTTAGTAAAAGATGAAAGAATAGAGCTCCAATGTTCCATGCGTTTTCTCTGTCTTATCGCCATAATTAGTTAAGTGATGTAGCTATAATGTGATTACAGTACAAATAAATTATGATTTTTTGTTTCCTCGAACATCTTATCCCCATAATTATATAGTTCATTTTTTTTATTGTAATTAGGATACAAGAAGTAAACATGCATTTTAGTATTGTTTTATCTGACTTCTTTCTATGATCACAACATATCAATTCTATATATACCAGTACGTCGATCCATCAGAATATATATTTATATAGATACCTGATTATTTTGTTACAAATTAATTACATAATAAAACTTAAGTGTTCCATAAAGCAATAAAGCTTATAACCTTCATTCTGCATATATATATAAAAAACTTTTGGGATGATCAGTTGCCATAAAAAAATTAAAAATTCACCTATATAATTAAGATCATAAGAATGTTTGAATTTAGTTGTTTCATACAAAGTGAGATAGTATTGCATTGAAATGTTTTCTGCATGAACTAGGTAGTTAATTTGATGAAATAGGCTACATTATATGCATAATGGAACATATCCACATCAATTAATCCTTGTGTTGCCTAACGCATAATATATGCACGGGAAATCTTTCACTCTAAAAAACATTATGTTTTTTTATATTTAGAATGTTATTGAAAGTTATAAGATCAATAAGATCAAGACTATCCATCAAAATTAATTAAGAAAATAATAAAGACTTGCTTAAATCACAAATAAAAATTGCTTTTCCAATAACTGCACTAAATGAACAACCAACCCAGATACTACAATATTTATGTTAAATTATAAGTAAGAATTGCCTTTAGAATTTCAGGTGAAAAGTTCAGAAATAATTCTTACGGAGGAAAGGAACGTAAAACCTAAAACCAGCTCTCAACCCACCTGTCAGCGACCTATCTATGTATGAAGGTGAGTGCAAATTAATAATTAAAACCATCTCTCACTTAATTTATTATCCCACCTTCTAATTCTCGGTCAAAATGATCAACCAGAGAGTCCAGCACTGCCGACCAAGAAAATAAAGAAGTCGGATAATTCAAACCAAGACATAATGAAGCCAGAATATTAATGCACTGCTGCCGTCAATTTTTTGAAAAACTTTAAGAATTAGTCGACCACATTGTCATGATATCCTAGCCTTTTCTGTATTAGCTGGAAAGTAAATGGTCTAAAGTTGAAAAATGATTTTTTAGTTTCCTCCAACACCTTTCCTGTATAATTGTATTATTCAAATATTGTATTATCTCTTGCTTAGCTTTTACATGATTATTGTGCCTATAGAAGACATCAAAAGAGATGGTATAAATAATATATTTTACTATTGAAAAGTTATCAATATGTACGTAGCCACTTGTTAGTTTATATATACATCATTTTTTAGCTTTTTAGATGGCACATTAATTGTTATCATCATAAGTTTGCTTGTTACCTAAATTATCTCATATCAAATAGATGAACTCAAACCAATAAAAATGACATTTTCATTTTTGAGTGGTGCTTTCAGTACTATCCATCAAATTTTCTATCACCATAGTGAGGAACTTTGTCACATCATCACTACGGTTTTTCTATTACCACTGAAACAACTTATATACATATATATCACATGAATATGGTATAGAAAATACATATACATAAATATATAAAAAGGACATATTTTCAAATAATATGAAGGTTTAAATTACTTTGAGAAATAATATCGAATCACTTTGAGAAAACTTGGCAGAAAAACAGAGGTTTTGAATTCTATGTTAAATTTACTATTAGTTTCTGGTTGTACCTCAAGTGACGTTTATTTATAGAACAAGGAGAGCGTTAAAACAACACAAAAACAAATGTGGACTAAATTCCGCTTATGCATAACATTTAGAAGCCGATTACGGGTTACCTCCATCGATATCTATAATTCTATACATTAACTATATGTATCATGGGCTTGATTTTTGTTACTTTTATGATATGGATGGACACAAAATCCAAATAGCGATTGCCTATTCCCTCTGGAATTGTTTATTTAACGTGATGGACTCACAATTGTTACGGTTAATTTGTACAAAAATTTACTAAATTAAACTTAATTGAACTGTTTTGGATCAATTAGGGCCGGCTATGATAACTCTAATTAAAAACTGACCCAATCGTTTCAATGAAAACGGGTGCGTATATTGCATTATTTAAAAAAATTTAGTGTTAGGGCTGGGATCACGTTAAAAAAAAAGTTCGTGGAAAAGTATTTTTTGACAATTGTTAATGGCAAAATAAATGTGCAATATTTTGACAATTGTTATTGTTTATTTAATTAAGTAAGAAGAAAAACTTTTCACAAAAAAAATCTATTCTTTAGTCTTCTGAAGTAATAAAAAAAATGAAGGATTCATTTGACAGAGATTAATTGTCACATTTTTTGTTTACACTTAATTTGGTGGGTCCTCTCATTAGATGACATAAAAATGTTTATTAGAGCTTATTGGGCATTACTGTAGCACGCTTATAAAATTAACAATCTAACTTTATGAACACTTTTGATCAAGTAATTTTAAAATTACACCAAATTCGTCACATAATTTTAATTTAAACTAAATGTAAAATTATATGTTATCTATCTTTTAATTTAACGGTCTTAATTATTAACAAACATGCTTCTATAAATTGAACAATGAAATTGGAGGATACATTTACAACTATTTTATTCTTGGCCCTTTAATTTAAGCAATTAGTATTTTTCATTTTTTGCTGCCTAATTCTATTTTTAACTTTCGGCGGGGCCAGTTCAAAAGAGAGACGCCTTTAAAAAAAATCAAGTATGCTTTTCGAGTGCACGGTATTCCTCTGTGCTCACCACACAGATCCATGCTTTTTCTCTGGCCGCTAGCGAGGTTAATTTATAGAAACAGAGACAAATGTGGGACTAAATGCTGCTTATGCATATGATTTACATGCCATTTTTATAGGTTACGTACCTTCCTACACTATTACAGAAAAATACTTTACGGTTGGTTCAAATCTCTATTCGCTATCGGTTTCTCAACCGATGATCATTGTCACACTCGAGACAACCCGCCACGTATTTACACGTAAGGCATACACACATCACATACATTATCAATAATATCCATAAATACCACATTAACTTCACAAACGGAAGTCTTACAACAATGATCACGATAGATATGGTTGGAAATGCGGCAACAACCATGCCTGTTCAAGTGCATCAAATTTACTGCAAAATAAACATACAAAATAAAAATGAACATCTGTGGTATTTAATCAAAACATGGATCCTTCCGCTTGCTCTTACTCAATACTTACATCAAGTTATCTCTAAAGTGCAAATAAATTCACGGTATTATCTCCAGAAATAGACACTAAATCTATAACTATCGTTTACATAGCAAACACTATGTAGTCGCATGTCATTTACTGCAAGTTAGATGAGATTTTGCTTCTATCGTCTAAAAAACTCTTTAATTGACTCTGCTTTTGATGCCATGAATGTTGTGATTATAAAACTTGTAATTGAACAGGTAGATCTATATTATCCTGGTAAATGACGGTTTTTTTGTTTCCTCCAACATCTTATTGCATAATTGTATTGTTCAAATTTTGTATTGCATTTTGTTTACATTTTATGTGACTATTGTACCAAAGAGTTGGTTAGGAGAATATATTGTACTATTGAGAAGATATCAACATGTTGCTACTTGCTATTATTATATACAATTTTTTAGCTGTTTAGATGGTGCATTTTATTCATCATAAGTTCGCTTCTTACCTAAATCATCTCATATCAATTAGATGAACTCAACCAATAACAAAATGACAATTTCGTTTTTGGGTGGTGCTTTTCGTAGGATCCATCTCAAGTCTTTGAATCACACCATATGTTCAAAAATATAAGGAAAGCAAATAAACCTCGATGCCTGTGAGGAACTTTGGCACATCATTAATACTCTTTTATGTATCACATGAATACGCTAAAGAAAATCATGAATATATGAAGGACATAATTTTCAAATAAAATTGAAGGATTAAAATTACTTTTGAATCTCCACAAGAGAGTGCTTTTGCAAAGTCTGCTACCAATCTAAATTTTTGTTTGAAACATTGTAAGATATACAGCACCATTAATATGTCAAGAAAAAAAAGGCTTCAGTCAACCTTTCAAATTTATTTATTGGGATGGGTACGAAGTGACGTCAGGATTTTATTGGGTTTTCATTTTTAGTTTCATTCGGGCCTGAAAGATACGAACCAAGCAATATTAATTGCTTCTCTTCTCTCTTTCTTTCAGGAACATGATTCATAATTCAGATGAGAAAAATAGTAACCCTGATAAGGTGAGTGTTCAGTTGACACCATCCGTGGTGTGCAATTTGAATTCAGCCTGGATGTTTGTTTTAAACGCTGTGTACTCTCAAGCTGATTCTGATACGGCCCCTTAATATGTCAAGAAAAAATGATGGCTTTCTGGACTAGTATATCAATCATGGTTTGGAAAATCGGCCGATTCCAATAGAGCACTCCAGCGACATAGAGAAGTTCAACTCTTATATTCAAGAGAGCAGGGTGCACACTTTTCTAGACGGACTTGATGATCGTCTCGACAACGTGAGAGCCGATGTGATTCAAATGAACCCATTTCCCACTGTCGAACAAGCTTTTGCACGGGTTCGAAGGGAAGAGATGCATCAAGTGGTGATGGTGAAGGAAGACGAAGTGGGAAACAATCCGATGGCCTTGGTGTCGCGTGGTTACAAACCAGCTGAGGTAAATTTGACCTTTACTAAAACAGGACCGAAGAACACTAATCTGACCTGTACTCATTGTGGGGGTTCAAAGCATACTAGAGAAAATTGTTTTAAGTTGATTGGATATCCCGACTGTGGAAAGAACAGAAGAAGCGGAAACAAGATGGTCAAAAAGGGCGTGCAATTAACTGTCGTGATTTCTGGACCAGCATAACCAAACCAGAAGGGTAGTGGTGTCGGGTCTGACTAGGTGACCAAACAGACCCAAACCGGCTCGGGTCAGACTGCTGACTCGGGTCAGATTAGTGGAGCCGCACATGCCACAACAACAGTGCCTCGGGATCGGTTAGTTCTGGGTTCTAACTCTGTACAGCAGGTAAACAATCAGCTCAAGGTAATGTTTCAATTTCCGAAAATAATTGTGAGTTTAAAAATTGGGTCATTGATTTTGGAGCTTTTTAGAAAATGACCACGTAAATATTACTGGACCTAGGAAGAATGAGATTCTAAATGCAAACGGCATTTGTTATCCAGTAAAAGGAATTGGAGATGTACCTATTTCTCAATCTTTAACCCTTAGGAATACCCTATTTGTTCCATCGTTGTCTACTAGACTGATATCGGTGAGTCAGATTACGGAGGAATTGAACTGTGCAGTCTTAATGTTTCCTGATTTTTGTATCTTCCAGGATGTTATGACGAGAGAGATTATTGGGCGTGGTACTAAGCGGGGAGGATTGTATTACTTGGACAACTCAAAGCTGGGACATACATGTATTGCAAGAAGTGAATCTCAAAGTTTAAGAAACAAAGTGTGGTTGTGGCATAGGAGACTTGGGCACACCTCGTTTGGGTATATGAGAAAATTATCCCCTACTTTATTTTTGGGTTTAAATAATGAAGAATTTGTCTGTGAAACATGTATTAAGGCCAAGAGCCATCGGGCGACTTATCATGATAACTTGAATAAAAGTCTTACTCCTTTTGATTTAATCCATACCGATGTTTGGGGTCTGTGCCCAGTTGTGTCTAAATCTGGTTGTAAATGGTTTATCCTTTTTACTGACGATTGTACTCGTATGACATGGCTTTATCTTCTTAATTCCAAAGATGAAGTACCAAACGTGTTTAAAGTTTTCTACAAAATGGTAAAAACACAATTTGAGAAAGAAATAAAGGTGGTAAGAAGTGATAATGGTAGGGAATACATTAACAAAAATCTACAAGATTTTTTTAAAGACAATGGCATAGTACATGAAACCTCGTGCGTAGGAACACAGAGATTTGAACGTGGTATCGCCTATAGCGCACTCCACGGATCAACACACCCACACACTCTTTTATTTCATCTTCAATAATTTGTGTTATAACTCACACAACACTAAATTCAGTATTTCTCTCTTTGTTTTTTTGTTTAGAGAGACAGAGCTTATATGCCCTCATTGGAGCTGTACACGCATACAATCAGGAAAGAAATCATATTCATACAATCAGGAAATAAATCTCCAGCTAGCTATATTTGGTAGATCCTATCAAGGCTGCATGGTATCTTGAATTATCTTCAAGAAATCTTTGGCCGGATCCATCTTCTTGACTTTCTCCTTTAGATCCGGTGTGGCACCAACTACACGTGTCAACTTGTAGTTCCAACATAACTGTTTTGGAAGAACAGAATTCATTTCATTATTACCAAATGTGTACAATAAATGATCACTGGCAGCTTTTAGTGGAAATGTTAAGTAAATTCTACAAATTTTGTAAAAAAAATTATTTTACCAACAAACTTATTTATCGTTATATATAATTTGACAACTATCTCCATAGAAATTGAAAATTTTCATATCGATTTTCATCTCTTCTATCTATTATAAATTTCAAATGGCCGAGATTAACCAAAACTTTAAAGGGGGTTGCATCTCCTTTATCTTGCTTACATTATCTCTCTGAGAATTTAGACCCCTATATTGGCTCCTAGATAAGTCGAGAAAGCCCAACACCCTGTTACTTGAGTGGTGCGTTCTCGAAAGTTAAAATAGAACTGTCAATATCTACACAGTAAGTATATCTTATAAAGTGCAAAAAAGTCAAAATATAAGCTCTACAAATAGACACTTAAAACAAATCCAATGTTAACATAACAATTAACAATCTGTAAACGCACCTCACCTATTGCAAGCTAGATTATGTCTTACAACTGTTGTCTAAAAGCTTCTCAATGAATTCTATTTTTTACGCCAAAAATGTTGTCATCTTAAATTTCATAGTTGAACTAACTTGTAGCACTTAAATTTCATAGTTAAACGATCATTTTTTGTTTCCTCCAACATCTTATACGCAGAATTGTACAGTTCAAATTTGTATTGTATTTTGTTTAGGTTTTATGTAACTATTGTAACTATAAAATACTCCCAAAGGAGATAGCCGGTTTCAACTAATATTTTTACAATTGATAAAAAATGTAAATATATGCAGTCACTTGATAGTCTCTTATATACATCATTTTTTAGCTGTTTAGATGGCACATTTTTGTATCATCATAAGTGTGCTTCTTACCTAAATGATCCAACATCAAATACATGAAATCAAACTAATAAAAAATGACAATTTCATTTTTGAGTGGTGCCGAACACCGCCCTATTCACAAATGAAGCTTCTAATTTTGGAGGAATTTCATATATTATACTCACAAATCTTAAAATTACATATTTTCCTTCTAAAATTTATAATATAATATTCATCATTATAAATCTAAACAACTCGTAAATTTACCCAATTTTTTATTTTTTATTAAAGATAATTTTTAATCTGTAAAGTACCCATTTACACTTTATTGAAAAATTAAAAATATGTATCCTTTTATAAAGATATATATATAATATAAAGATTTTGGAGGGGCATATATGAAATTCCCCTACAATTTTTAATTGTTCTCTTCGTATGGTACATCAAATATTTCAATAACAACTAGGAATTATACAAGCAAAGTTAAATACATAAATTAGCTAATATATTATTTATGTTTTACATGACATGAGCTATTCAACTCACAATAAATACGAAGTATATATATAGAGGAGGGCTCAAATGCCCCATTGATTCATGCCCCAATCATGCTCCAACATCTTTGTCTTCAATTTCAAAGTCTAAACAAAAGATCTGAATCACCCAACATAATATCCATGTTAAAATGTGCTTAGAGATCAAATTTTATATTTTTTGAAACTTTCACTATTTTTTTAGATAGGTACAAAATCACTATTTTTCACGAAATTATGGACCATGTAAAAACAATAATTCTGTACCTATCTTAAAAAATAGTAAAAAGTTTCAAAAAAATATAAAATTTGGTCTCCAATCATTACTTTTCAAACTTTACAAGTGAGTTTTTGCAAAGTGAAAAACTAAAATTTATTAGTAAATATTGGTAAGTAAATTTTATTTTTAGACGCTTCGATTAATTGGGCTAAGTAAGAAATGACATCAGGATTTTATTGTGTTTCGTTTTTTAGTTTTACTTGGGCCTAGATGTTTGTTTAGGACTAGGCCAACCTTGTCCTTTTTACACCATGTTAGTTGAGATTAGTGGCCATCATATTTTTGAAGGTCATTAGATACGAAATGGAATAAATTTTAGTTGTACATGATATACGTGCATCTTTTTTATTCCTCAATAATATCATATATACCATTCTAGATTTAAAAAACTCACAAATTTACCCAATTTATTATTTTTATTAAAACTTATTTTAATTTATAAAGTACTCATTTACACTTAATTGAAAAGATTAAAAATATGTATCCTTTTATAAAGAGAAATACCTAATTTTGAGATTTTGGAGGGGCATATATGAAGTGCCCCTACAATTTCTACTTCTTCTCTTCGTAGGGTACATCAAATATTTGAATAACAACTACAAATTATTCAATCAACGAGCACAACAAGCACAACAAGCAAAGTTAAATACATAAATTAGCTAATATCTTATATATGTTTTACATGACACGTGATATTGAACTCAAAATTAATAAAAAGTATATATTACATGCATGCAAATGATTTTTCAAACTTCTAATATGTGTGCCATGTTAGAAGGCTGTCAGAGCCAACTTGGTGTGCCAGCCCCACAACCTATCGACATGCATAGGCATAGCTGTCGCAATTTCCTTCTAGCCTTCATATAAGTTATTTCTGAATTTCATATGTACTTGATATCAAACACATTATATCTAACTAATTCTTGATGAGGAATTCAAACTCTACGGAATTATTTGGGGAAGGGCTCCAAAAGGTGGCTAATTTGTTGAAATAAGCTACATCATATGCACCATGGAACATAACACATGTTAACCTTAGATTGTCGGAAGGACTAGAGTTGACAAGGAGAGCAAGAGAAGAAATATGTGTTAAAACAGTTGTTTTGCTACATTGTCACAAAGTCCTAGTCTCGTCCAACTTACCTGGAAAGTGGAATTGTCCAAAGTTAAATGATGATTTTTCGTTTCCTCCAACATCTTATTTGTATAATTGTATAGTTTATATATTGTATTATATTTTGTTTAGGTTTTATGTGATTATTATACAAATAAAAGACATCAAAAGAGATGGTTTGAAGAATATATTTTACTATTGAAATCTATCAATATGTACTAGCTACATGTAAGTTTATATATACATAATATTCTAGCTGTGTAGATCGCACATAATTTTGATCATCATAAATTTGCTTCTTACCTAAATCATCTCATATCAAATAGATGAATTGAAACAAATAAAAAATGAGAATTTCATTTTTGTGTGGTGTTGTTCGCAGGATATCCATCAAACCTTTATATTACCATATATTCAAAAATTTGGGGACAACAAATAACCACCATGCATGTGAGGAACGTTGGCGCATCATTACTACTTTTTTCTGTTGATTACCACTGCAACAATTTATATACATATCACATGAATAGGCATTAGAAAATGATGAATATTAGGTAATTTATCAAATTAACAACTAGGCTGTAATTAGTCATTTTGAAATTTTTACCAGAGAGTTTTTACCAGACAACTTTCAAATTTATTTATTGGGCTGGGGAAGAAATGGACTAAAGAGGAGAACATAGTAATTCTGATGAACCCAAGCAAAAGATGCTAACCCAAGCAACATCAATTGTTTATCTTCTCTCTTTCTTTTTGGACTAAGGAGGAGAGAACATAGTAATTCTGATGAGGTGTGTGTTTAAACTCACCTTGTCCCTTTTACACTGTGGGTATTGTAGATTGATTATTTGATTATTATTTAATATTTCTAATTGTCATTATATATGTTACAAATTTCAGTTTTCTGATAAATGGTGTTATTTATACAAATTTAATTTATTTGTATGATATACATGCAATATTGATTGAACACGTTGCAAATGTTTTCGAAAAAAATAGTAGACAACTGTTAATGGAAAAATACATGCGCAATTGATCTAGATATCCGCCTTACTTAAATGCATTGTTTTTCTTGAAGTATGTATGGAACAAAACTAATAAAAAAAAAATAATCTAGTCTTTTGTCTTCAAAAGTAATAAAAAATTGAAGGATCCATATGTTTTACTTACATTCAAATTGTAGGGTCCTATAGTTAGAGGACATGATGGAGATCATTAGAGCATATGTGCTCCATAATCTAGCAGCTTTTAAATTAATAATTTAATTTTTTTTTGGTTTCTTTAATCAAATCATTTTAAAATCGCAATAAGCTCGACAAGCAATTGAATTAAAAATTCAGTTAAAATTATAAAATGTAACATTATAAGTATTAGTAAATTTGAACAAAAGGATTGGAAAACTGCACAAGGAATTTCTCATCCTATATAATCGCTTTAAAACTCCAGATCTCTTTATCTGTTATTGTTAAAACTCCAGATCTATTTTTAAATGATACCTAATCGCTTTTAGAAAACTTGGCAAAGAAATCTCGGCTTTTATTTATCTGTTAAATTCACAGCTATTTGTGAGGTGCTACCAATTTCTCTGTTAAATTTGAGTAGGAATTTATTTAATAAAAGATGAAAGAATAGAGCTCCATGCGTTTTCTCTGTCTTATCGCCATAATTAGTTAAGTGATGTAGCTATTATGTGATTACAGTACAAATAAATTATGATTTTTTGTTTCCTCGAACATCTTATCCCCATAATTGTATAGTTCATTTTTTTTTATTGTAATTAGGATACAAGAAGTAAACATGCATTTTAGTATTGCGTTTTCTCTGACTTCATTCTTTCTATGATGACAACATATAAATTCTATATATATCAGTACGTCGATCCGTCAGAATATATATTTATATAGAATCTGATTATGTTGTTACAAATTAATTACATAAGAAAACTCTAAGTGTTCCATAAAGCAAGCATTTCAGCCATTGCTTCAGAGGTTTCAGAAAAGACTAGCGGGTTGGTCAGCAAAACAACTATCTATCGCTGGAAAATTGGTGCTTCTCAACAATGTTCTATCTTCTCTACCGGTGTACTACATGACGGTTTTCTTACTACCAAAAGGGGTTTTGTTAGAAATAGACAAGATAAGAAGACGCTTTCTGTGGCATGGAGCAGGCCTCAATACAAAGAAATTAAACTTGGCAAATTGGGAATTAGTTTGCAAACCGAAAAAAATGGGAGGGCTGGGCATTATGGACCTTGGGGTATTTAATAGAGCACTACTTATGAAATGGTTATGGCAATGGATTGAACCCAAGCAGAGATTATGGAAGACGATATTCAAAATCACGAATGAATTGGAAAGCTTTTATCCAAGTTCTTATCTGTTCAACAAAACTTTAAAGGATTTGTACCCGATGTTCAGCATATCGGTCATAAGAACTCCTGGAGATGGCACTAGCATAAGGTTCTGGAAGGATAACTGGGGGATAGGGCTGCTGTGTTTTAGTTATCCAAACTTGTACACATATGCATTGGACAATGAAGCATCCCTGCAGGAAGTTCTAAACTCGATTCCATTGCTGGAACGTTTCCGGCATAACCTATCAGAAGACGCGGCAACTGAGCTGGCAGCATGCGATATGCAGCTATCTCAGGCTCAAGAAGGAATAACGTGGAAATGGAACTCATCAGGGACCTTTACTGTAAAATCGGCTTACCAATCATACATGGATAGACCAAGAATTAAAAACACAATCTGCAGGATTTGGAAATTGAGAGTGCCCCCGAGATTCAAGGTTTTTGCATGGCTGATTTCTCTCAACAAAGTCCTGACGGTGGACAACTTAAACAGGCGTGGATGGAGCCTCACAAACAGATGCATTATGTGCAAGATGCAGTCAGAATCGGTGAAGCACTTGTTTAATGATTGCATACAAGCCAAGCTATTGTATAGATTGATCGAACTCAAAATGGGAGTTCAAATACCGGGAGGCTTCTCTCATGTAGACAAAAACACTATAGCAAGTCTAAAGAAGTTCCAATTCAGCAGAAAAGAGCGATCTATCTTGTTAATCACTCAATTTGTTATATGGAGAGAACGCTGCACTAGAATCTTTCGAGAAGAACATTGTAACTTGCTTCAGCTTGCTGAACAAGTACAAGAGCAATGGAGATACAGTACGATAACAGGCGCTTAAGAAGAGAAGAAGATCACAGCAACAAACTGATGTTTTAAATTTTCTGTTTTTTGATCCCTATTTCGATATTATTTCCTTTTTATTTTACTTTTCATTTTTATTTTTATCTTTTTTAATGCTCAAATGTATTGAGCAGAATTGCTTTCTTTTATCTTGATACAAAACTTCTGTAACTACAAAATGATTAATGGAATAAGGGCTTGACCCTTTTTTCTTTGTCAAAAAAAAAAGTGTTCCATAAAGCAATAAAGCTTATATACCTTCATTCTGCATATATATATAGAGATTGGCTAATGTGCTAACGTTATAACTTCGGCCGAAGTTATAACGAGTCGTTTTTGCAATTTCAAAATCCAAACAACCGATCCGAACCGTTCAACATGTTCTCTATATTGAAATGTGCTTGGAGACCAAATTTTACATTTTTTGGAATTTTTTTACTATTTATTAAGCCACTTTGAAAATACTGATCCGGTGGTCCAGAAAATTTTGCTGTTTTTTACTATTCACAGCAGATCTGCGATTTTCAAAGTGGCTTAATAAATAGTAAAAAAATTCCAAAAAATGTAAAATTTGGTCTCCAAGCACATTTCAATATAGAGAACATGTTGAACGGTTCGGATCGGTTGTTTGGATTTTGAAATTGCAAAAACGACTCGTTATAACTTCGGCCGAAGTTATAACGTTAGCACATTAGCCAATCTCTATATATATATATATATTTTGTAACATCCTAATTTACGAATATATGAAAATTTTAGTTGACTAGAAGTAAAGTGTGTTTAAAATAACAATTTGGATTTTTAAATTATAATTATAAATGTTAATTAACTTAACTGTACTTGTAAATTATGTTTTCTAGCTTGGAGTAATTTGAAAAGTTATTGTAACGTCATATTAGTTGTATTATTTTAAAGTGAATTTATTTCTAATAATATGGGGGGTTTAGTGTAAATTTTCTAACCAATAAATAAGATGAAATATTAAATGAACCATTTGTTAAAAGAATGAATGTTGGGAGGGACACATGTCATTACTAGAACTATCAATTATCCCAACTTCACCAACCGGACCATTTATCCCTTCTAATGAAATTATTAATGAATCTTTTGTAAAATTTTGAGTGTGGGGACACATGTCATACACACCATCGATCCACCTAACCGCCACTTATTCTCTTTCTTTTCTCATTTTGCTTCTTCCCCGATGTTACTCATTTTTGTCTCCTTTTTGATTGATCTATTCACATAATTATTTCTCTCTTCCTCTTCTTAATCGGATTCAACAAGAAAATAAATGATCTCTCTAAAGATACCAAGTGCATGTTGCCTTTTCACTAGTAATCCTTGCTACTCTTATCACTCAAACCTCTTCCCTTGCTGGAGGGTAACAAGAATATGAAAATCAAAGTCGAGATGACAAGGGTTGAGGTGATGGTGTTGGCGACCTTGCAATAGGGACATCGAAGGAGAAGATAGAAGCCTGCTGGCTTGCTTTGCTTCTTAATTGCGTTCTTATGGCAGCTAACGAGCAAGTTTATTGGTGTGAATTTGGTACTTCAATTTCTCTGTTCTTACTAGTCTAACTTGAGTTTCTTTCCTTCTTAATTGGCACTGGACCATTTCTAGTTAAATTGATGTTCATAAAATAGTAATAACCATCCGAGCCATCTGATAATGATCCTCTTATAGTTCCTAACTTGGTTACAAGGTCTTGTAAATAAATACATATGGAGTCTTTCTAAATTAATTGAAACCATTAAGAAATTAGAATTTAGTTAAGTTACAATTGGATTGGGAGCATTTGAATTAATCCGTGGGTTATAGTGGAAATATCCATTGTATTTCTTAGTTGATCAAATGGATGCATGAGCATATATTTCTAGAACAATTTTCGAAACTGAAATGTGATATGATTTTGAAAAGAAGGGTATATGATAAAATATTATTGTAGAGTGAATTGTGTTGAAATGTAAGGAACCTAGAAGTAACACTCCCAAACTATGTTTAAGTGTAGGCTACATAAATGATTATGTGAATATGTTTGAAATTAATTCCTAAATCTAGTCCGTAAAATGTATGTGACGAGTTATTGATTTATGCTCGTAACTTCTAAGACTTAGGCATGCTTCGACAAATTTGAATCAAACAGACCACCTACTTAACGTGCCTGCAGAATATGAACTTGACCTCGAGCCGCGTCGTGCCCAACATTGCTAAGGTGCGGGTTTCGAGTTATTCTCAGATTCCTCTAACTTATTTTGTTGTTGTTGTTTGCTTGTCAATTCCTTTGCTTGTTGTTGTTGCTTGCTTGTTTGTTTAGTTGCTAATTGGTTGTATTGTTGCTGCTTGCTTGGTTGCTTGCTTGGTTGCTTGATTGGTAATTAGTTGTAGTTAAGTTTGTGAATGTTCTTTTGAATTGCATAGCATGAATGCATGAGTTGTCATAATGAGCATTATTATATATTTTTATATCAAAAATCTGAACATGAAGTATGATGTTCAAATTTAGAATTTGGTTTTGAATATGACATGATTTGTATCATGTGTTTGAGTTGCATTGCATATGCATAGATGATATAAAACATGAGTTGAACTAGAACTTTTGCATGTTATACTTGCATGCATGATACATAGCATGATATGAACTATTTACTTTCATTAAATGAACCTTCAATAGAAATGTGAATATGACTTGCATTCATAGAACACATTGATTTGCTTGTATATGGAATGTCTTGTATGTACTTTGATGGGAATTGAAGAATGAAATCCGAGGGTCATGTAGGCGCCATATTCGGGTAGCGCATAGCAAGAGCTGTGTAGCCGCCATATTCGGGTAGCGCATAGCAAGAGCTGTGTAGGCACCATATTCGGGTAGCACATAGCGTGAGCTGTGTAGGTGCCATATTCGGGTAGCGCATAGCGAGAGTTGTGTAGGCGCCATATTCGGGTAGCGCATAGCGTGAGCTGTGTAGGCGCCATATTCGGGTAGAGCATAGCGTGAGCTGTGTAGGCGCCATATTCGGGTAGCGCATGACCGGATTTATGCTTGGTGCAAGAACTTGTAACGCATGATAAACAAAGGAAAATATTTGAGAATTGCTCTACTTAAACAATAGTGCGAATGTTGAATTTATCTAGTTTTTCCTCTTGACTTGATTGCGGTGTTACTTTTTATAATTGTGTTCAATATATACCTTGTGAAATAACCACATGGGATCCGAATAATCAGCAGGGGAAACAAAATATTCAGCAGAGGAAACAAATTGATATCAAGCAAAGAAGGAAAGAATCAATTACAAATTGATATCCAGCAGCTTCTCTCCCCAGCAGATTCCTTAGATGGTTCAGGAATTGATTTGTTGTATTATCTATCCTTACATTCTAAATTTAGAAGATGTAATAGGATTCAATCTTTATGTTAAATAGGATTGGCTGGTGCCGTGTAAGAACATAACAAAATATTCTTTGATCAATAAAATATGGGAGGGAAGGGAGATTCATGGGAGTTCTGTGTTATTTAATTTTATACAAGTAATTTTGTCATGGTATCAGAGCGGGAATTGTTTTGAGGTACGGATTGCTGATGGTCATACCGAAGGTGATCTAGATACCTCATTCAATCCTATATCTCTGGTGTTCCGCTGCTAGACGAGAAATGACGAACACACCTCCAGAATCAAACATTGACATGCGAGATACAGCGAAAATTCTCATAGAAGAGTTCTCAAAGAAGCTCTCCCAAATCATGGCACAAAGTCAGAATAAATCCTCTGAAGGCGTGGGGCAATCTCATTCAAGCGAAAACTCGAATTCAGGCATCACCATAAAGTTGGATGGCCACAATTATCGAATTTGGGCGCAAATGGTTGAGATGGAACTAAAAACTCGAGATAAACTCGGGTATGTGAAGGGGGACCAGAAAATTCCGTTACCAACCGATGGGGCATACAAACGATGGGAGATCGAAGACAACATGGTGAAGAGTTGGCTGATCAAATCCCTTGACAACTCATTAGTTGGCAGCTTCATCAATTGTTCCACTGCACGAGAAGTTTGGGAAGCACTCGCCACGACTTTTTTCGATGGTAGTGATTCTGCCCAGTACTATGATCTAAGGCGTAAAACCTATAACTTGAGACAAGGAGACAACTCTGTTGAAACCTATTACAAGGAACTTCAAGGTTTGTGGAGAGAGATGGACTATCGTAGACCCAACACCTTTACTGGCATCGAGAATATCGAAAGGTATAACAAAATAGTTCAAGAAGAAAGGTTGTTTAATTTTCTGAATGGTCTTAGTGATCGGCTGGACCAGATGAGGGCACATATACTCCAAACTTCTCCACTTCCCACCACAGAACAAGCCTTCGCCTGGGTTAGGAGAGAAGAAGTGCGCCATAATCTAATGGTAGGAAGAGATGAGATGTCGGCTGTAGTCATGTATGCCGGAACTAAACCCACTCTGAAATCTCCCTCTGAAATGCTACCAAGTAACCAGAAATCTGATCACAAAAAACACCTAAAATGCACTCATTGTGGGGGCACACGGCACACTAGAGAAACATGCTTCGAAATCCATGGATACCCTGAATGGTGGCGAGAAGGGAAGAAGAAGACTGGAGGGTACAACCGTGCAAGACCAAATGTGAACATGATTCAGTCAACAGCTGCTGGCCGAACCACAGAAGCTGCTGGAATTACTGAAGCTGCTGACCGAACCATTGAAGAGAAGCAGTATGAGGCAGCAGCTTGCGCAAGTCAACAGCAGCCTATTTTTTCCCTAATACCAGCGGTTTCCAACCATACTCACCTAGGTGAAGGTAATTTAAATATTGGTACTAATAAAAATTCTGAATGGATAATAGATTCGGGAGCGTCAGATCACATGACGTATGACCAAAATGATTTTTGCGGCTTGGTTACTCCACGAAGACTCGAGATTGTAAATGCAAATGGGGAAAAACACCCGGTTACGGGTGCAGGAAGAGTATCTCTTACACCTTCAATATCATTATCTAATACTTTACTTGTTCCTTCACTGTCATCAAAACTACTCTCTGTTGGACAGATTTCGGATGATTTGAATTGTATTGTACTCATGTACCCACGTTTCTGTCTTTTTCAGGATGCACATACGAAGGAGATTTTAGGGCGTGGTACTAGAAGGGGAAAATTGTACGTTATGGAAGATATCAGTGAAGGAAGAGTACATCATGTTAAGTCTCGAGAAATCACCTCTTACCAAATTATCAAGTGGCATAAACGGTTAGGGCACCCATCTTTTGGGTATATGAAAAAGCTTATTCCCGGTATTTTTGAAAAATGTGATAAAGAATCTTTTGATTGTACAACGTGCATTAAAGCCAAAAATCACCGTGTCTCTTTTCAAAGAACTGATAATATAAGTATTGAACCTTTTGCTCTTGTTCATTCCGATGTTTGGGGACCATCCCCGGTTAAAACTTTGCATGGCAATAGATTTTTTGTTCTCTTTGTCGATGATTGTACTCGTATGACATGGTTATACTTGTTAAAAACAAAAGGGGAAGTTGCAAGTGTAATCAAATCTTTCTGTAATCTAATAAAGACTCAGTATGGGAAAGAAATACGAGTTTTAAGGAGTGATAATGGGGGAGAATTTCTAAATAGGGAATTAAAAGATTTTTTTCTGGAAAAAGGGATAATCCACCAAACATCCTGTGTTAACACACCACAACAGAATGGGGTGGCAGAGCGGAAAAATAGGCATATTTTGGAAACAACCAGAGCGTTAATTATTGACAATAATGTTCCAAACAAATTTTGGGAAGAGGCCATTACCACCGCAGTTTACCTCATTAATAGAATGCCTTCAAAAACTTTGAATTTCAAAACCCCTCTTCAGATCTTAGCATTGTTTGTCCATCTTCCTTCCATTCTTACTTTGCCTCCTAAAATCTTTGGGTGTACAGTTTATATACACATCCACAAGAATAAAAGAACGAAACTAGATCCTTGTGCAGAAAAATGTGTATTCCTTGGATACGGAACAAATCAAAAGGGATATAGATGCCACAACCCCATTACAAACCGAACGTATGTAACAATGGATGTTGATTTTTTAGAAGATGAACCATATTTCCAAAATAATGAATTTCCTTCTCAGGGGGAGAGTAATATTGAGCAGGAAATCTTATTTCTTGAGCCACAAATTTCTGAGCCGAAAATTTCTATTTCTGGTTCTAAGCCGCTAACCACTAACCTGCCACAAACCGAAGTGCCATTTCCAGCAGAAAATTCAGAAACCGAAGTGCCATTTCCAGCAGAAAATTCAGAAACCGAAGTGCCATTTTCAGCAGAAAATTTAGAAACCGAAATGCCATTTCCAGCAGAAAATTCAGAAATAGATCCAGCAGAAAAGTCACAGCAGAATCGGACTGAGTCAGAAAGTAGAACAGAAGAAAGGGGGAGTCCTGCTGGCCTCGATATATGGATAGAATTAGGTGATGAAGATGTACAATTTCCCCCCTTTCAACCACAGGGCCCATCTCCTGAGGTAAGTGCTCCTGAATCTTCGAGAAAGTTACCGCCTAGAATCAATCGTGGAAAGGCTCCAGTGCGGTATGATCCACATTATGATCCAAAAAACCCTGCAAAATTTTCAATGTCCAATTTTGTGACATTAAATAAACTAACAAAAGAAGCCGAAGCTTTTGCTTTGAACTTGTCTTTGATACAGGTTCCAAATAAAGTAGAAGAGGCACTTGGTGATCCAAACTGGAGAAAGGCAATGGAGACCGAGATGGAGGCACTCCAAAAGAACGAGACATGGTCTGTGACAGAATTACCTGAAGGAAAAAGATCAGTTGGATGTAGGTGGATATACTCCATCAAGTACAATGCCAATGGGACCATTGAGAGATACAAGGCAAGACTTGTTGCAAAGGGGTACACACAGAAGTATGGAGTAGACTTTCAAGAGACATTCTCTCCAGTTGCAAAATTGAACACTGTAAGGGTCTTATTATCCCTAGCAGCAAACATGGATTGGCCTTTGCATCAATTTGATGTAAAGAACGCATTTTTGCATGGAGAAATTGAAGAGGAAATCTATATGGATTTGCCACCCGGGTTTAAATATTCGGGACCGGCAAATGCAGTCTGTAAACTAAAAAAGGCATTGTATGGTCTTAAGCAATCTCCTCGAGCATGGTTCGGAAGATTCTCTGGAGCAATGAAGAAATATGGGTTTGATCAGTGTGATTCAGATCATACTCTATTTATTAAACGAAAAGGAGATAAACTAACAGTGCTAATTATCTATGTTGATGACATGATTATCACAGGAAATGATGAGGAAGAGATGCACAGACTAGAGGAGAAACTATCACAAGAATTTGAAATGAAGAACCTTGGAAGGCTCAAATATTTTTTGGGAATAGAGGTAATGAGGTCTAAGGAAGGTATATTTCTCTCTCAAAGAAAATATGTACTTGACCTTTTGAAGGAATTAGGGATGCTTGAGTGCAAACCCGCAGATAGTCCAATGGTACCTAACACTAAGGTTGAAATAAACCTTGAACAAATACCTGAGAATAGGGAGAGATACCAAAGATTAGTTGGAAAGTTGATCTACTTGTCACATACAAGACCCGATATTGCATATGCTGTAGGAGTAGCTAGTCAAGTTATGCATTCTCCTAGTAAAGAACACATGGATCTGGTTATTAGAATTGTGAGATATCTAAAGGGGTCTCCTGGAAGGGGTATTTTGTTTAAATCTCATGGACACCTGGACATTATGGGGTATTCGGATGCGGACTGGGCTGGAAGTAACATAGATAGAAGATCTACATCTGGCTACTTTACCTTTGTGGGAGGCAACCTAGTGACCTGGAGGAGCAAGAAACAAAAAGTGGTGGCTTTATCAAGTGCTGAAGCAGAATTTCGTGGCATGTCAAAAGGTATCTGTGAATTATTGTGGTTACGAAAACTATTGAAAGAACTAGGATATCCCACATGCAAGGAGATAAGTCTATTCTGTGACAACAAAGCTGCCATAGCTATAGCTCAAAATCCCGTCCAACATGATAGGACGAAACACATTGAAGTGGATCGACATTTCATCAAGGAAAACTTGGAAACAAAAACAATCAACTTCCCATTTGTGAAATCTAGTCAACAGCTCGCGGACATCTTAACCAAAGCAGTACCAAGCAAGTTGTTTCACGATGTATTGGACAAGTTAGGCATGTTCGATCTTTTCATGCCAACTTGAGGGGGAGTGTGAAATAACCACATGGGATCCGAATAATCAGCAGGGGAAACAAAATATTCAGCAGAGGAAACAAATTGATATCAAGCAAAGAAGGAAAGAATCAATTACAAATTGATATCCAGCAGCTTCTCTCCCCAGCGGATTCCTTAGATGGTTCAGGAATTGATTTGTTGTATTATCTATCCTTACATTCTAAATTTAGAAGATGTAATAGGATTCAATCTTTATGTTAAATAGGATTGGCTGGTGCCATGTAATAATATAACAAAATATTCTTTGATCAATAAAATATGGGAGGGAAGGGAGATTCATGGGAGTTCTGTGTTATTTAATTTTATACAAGTAATTTTGTCATACCTAATTGATCCATGAGCTTTTAGATTGCATAATTGAATTCTTTCATAAATTTCTTATTTGCATCACATGCGAGTATATAGAAGACATGAGTTGAACCATGCTGGTAGTTGATATGCATGGCATGTATATATATATTTTCTAAAACTGGTGCATGACATAATAGGAAATAATTTGGCCGAAATAGGAGTTCGATGTAGATGAATCATTTGCGTGATATAAATGCATAGCTTATCTCATGAACATATGACATGGATGCATTAGGTTGCACATGAGGCATGAACATAATATCTGAAATTAAAGTACGGTTGATTTTAAAGCATTTGATTAAAACATGAGTTATAGTTGAGTTATGCATTGTAAATTTTATGTTTGATTGTTATAGTCTTATAGATTGATTATATAAAGTTCAGGGTTGCTGATTTTTGTTATCATAAATAAGTATTCCATAAAGTAAAGTTCTATTATTTTCGTCGATTGATTATAGTTGAAGCTAGTTTATTGGAACCTTATATTATTATTGTAGTGTATATTTTTGGTGCTCGGTGCTGTTTTAGTTTCAGTTGGTCAGATCTGGGGATAACTCTACTGGAACTGAATACCGCACTGGGAGATTTTCAATCTCTCATCTTTCCACTTTGTGGATTCCAGGTACAAAACACAAGATAAGGAAATACGATTTCGAACTTGAAGACTGCGTGACTTGCAACGAAGAAAAGTAAGTTATGTCATTGGTAATGTATATGTAAATATGTGATTCTGTAAAATGATAGGAATCGCCTTGCGCTGATGAGCGCGGCGGGTTGTCGGCCCCATTGTGTGTGACATATATATATATAAAACTTTTGGGATGATCAGTTGCCATAAAAAAATTAAAAATTCACCTATATAATTAAGATCATAAAAATGTTTGAATTTAGTTGTTTTATACAAAGTGAGATAGTATTGCATTAAAATATTTTCTGCATGAACTAGGTAGCTAATTTGATGAAATAGGCTACATTATATGCAAAATGGAACATAATCCACATCAACTAATCCTTGTGTTGCCTAACGCCTAATATATGCACGGGAAATTATGCATTCTAAAATACATTATGTTTTTTTATATTTAGAATGTTATTGAAAGTTATAAGATCAATAAGATCAAAGACTATCCAACAAAATTAATTAAGAAATAATAAAGACATGCTTAAATCACAAACAAAAATTGCTTTTCGAATAACTGCACTAAATGAACAATAACCAACCCAGATACTACAATATTTATGTTAAATTATAAATAAGAATTTGCTTTAGAATTTCAGGTGAGAAGTTCAGAAATAATTCTCACGGAGGAAAAGAACTTAAAACTTAAAACCAGCTCTCAACCCACCTGTCAGCGACCAATCTATGTATGAAGGTGAGTGCAAATTAATAATTAAAACCAACTCTCACTTAATTTATTATCCCACCTTCTAATTCTCAGTCAAAATGGTCAACCAGAGAGGCCAGCCCTGCCGACCAAGAAAATAAAGAAGTCAGATAATTCAAACAAAGACATAATGAAGCCAGAATATTAATGCACTGCTGCCGCAAATTTTCTGAAAAACTTTAAGAATTGGTCGACCACATTGTCACGATATCCTAGCCTCTTCTGTAAAAGCTGGAAAGTAAATGGTCTAAAGTTGAAAAATGATTTTTTAGTTTCCTCCAACACCTTATCTGTATAATTGTATTATTCAAATATTGTATTATCTCTTGCTTAGCTTTTACATGATTATTGTGCCTATAGAAGACATCAAAAGAGATGGTATAAATAATATATTTTACTATTGAAAAGCTACCAATATGTACGTAGCCACTTGTTAGTTTATATATACATCATTTTTTTGCTTTTTAGATGGCACATTAATTGTTATCATCATAAGTTTGCTTGTTACCTAAATTATCTCATATCAAATAGATGAACTCCAACCAATAAAAATGACATTTTCATTTTTGATTGGTGCTTTCAGTACTATCCATCAAATTTTTTATATCACCATAGTGAGGAACTTTGTCACATCATCACTACGGTTTTTCTATTACCACTGAAACGACTTATATACATACATATCACATGAATATGGTATAGAAATTACATATACATAAATATATAAAAAGGACATATTTTCAAATAATATGAAGGTTTAAATTACTTTGAGAAATAATATCGAATCACTTTGAGAAAACTGGGAAGAAAAACGGAGGTTTTGAATTCTATGATAAATTTACTATTAGTTTTTGGTTGGACCTCAAGTGAGGTTTATTTATAGAACAAGGAGAGCGTTAAAACAACACAGAAACAAATGTGGGACTAAATTCCGCTTATGTATAACATTTAGAAGCCGATTACGGGTTACCTCCATCGATATCTATAATTCTATACATTAACTATATGTATCATGGGCTTGATTTGTGTTACTTTTATGATATGGATGGAAACAAAAACTAAATAGCGATTGCCTATTCCCTCTGAAATCGTATATTTAACGTGAAGGACTCACAACTGTTACGGTTAATTTGTACAAAAATTTACAAAATTGAACTTAATTGAACTGTTTTGGATCAACCGGAACTCATTTTGCGATGAATAGATGTGCACAGTAGATGCGCATCAAATTTGGTGAAAATGTTAAGAAAACTCCGTAAATTTTATCACCCCAAAAATTATTTATTGTTATATAAAATATTATTTTCATTATGAAATTTCAAATGACAGATATTGGCCAAAATTTCAGGATAGATGATTGCATGCAGCTTATGCTTGTCTTCATTATGTTCTGACTCAGGAAACATATACTCGTGTTACTTGAGCGGTACACTCTTTCAAGTTAAAATGGCAATATCTACATCCATTTATTCCTACGAAGTAAAAATAAAAATAAAAATATAAGCTCGACAAATGAAAATTTTCATATAAAAGTGAGTTAACATAATTCAGTCGCACCATACCTATTTCAAACTAGGTGAGGTTTTGCATCTGTCGTCTAATAGCTGCTCGGCTGATTCCACTTTTGGTGCCGTAATCATTGTGAGTTCAAACTTTGTAGTTGAACTAACTTGAAGTTTTTCTGAAGATCTCTAAAGGATGATTTTTTGTTTCCTCCAACATCTTAGATTTAGTAATGAAAATTCAGTGATGAGCTAAATGTTGGAATCCGACGAAAACCATCATCGGTCACCGCAAGACCATCTGTGTTGAATATAAAATTGAATAGCGGAAGCGTACCTTAATCCTTGACTGTCTTATGCGTGAGAACGCCATCACTGATTCGGATCTTCTAGAATATCAAGGCTCTTTAGAGAATTTCCTTTGTTTCTACTTTCTCCAAAGTCTCTCATAGTTCTTTCTAATGGGATACGAGAAATGAATCCAGATTGGCCTTGTATTCTGGGGACCAAATCATAATATACAGCCCAAGAGACTATTGGCTGTCTAATGTGGTACTTATTCAATTTAACCCATCATAAAATTGAATATTACCTCTTAAGTTCTACACATTAAAGGTCCACACCCTATATGACACATTAATGCTCATAAATTATATAACGCATATGACCACTTTTAATTGAGCATAAAATTGACAGTATACAATACAAATTTATTTTTACATATTAGTCCAATGTTAGATTAATTAAACAATCTCCCACTTGGACTATATGTGAAACCTTATAATTTTGTATTGTTAATAACCGTCGTGAGCTCAACTTTTCTGTCAGTACCGAAATGTGTCCCAAACAATTCCGTCCATCAATTATATTAATATAGGATCAAAGCAGTTTTTGCCACATTTATTCGTAACTCAACCAACAATGGTCACATATATTGACATAACCAAATGACATGAATCATGATGTGGATGTGTAGCATAAAAATTTCACGTAATGTGATCATAACGTGCATATTTCCAACTGGTCCACCCTTAAACAAGATCAATCTTAATAGAGTCAGAATGTGAATAAACTGAAACTTTATTTCTGCAGAAATATTCTTAAACTTTAAAAACTGAAAACCGCATATGTCATACAAACAATTACAAACTCCCACTAAAATCTGAATATCCTCAAAAAATTGAAGATCTTTAATTTGACATGACACCCATAAGAGCAATATATATGCTCATGAAACCTTTTGGGTGACAATCCTTTAATATGCAGCTGCAATTACGGAGTTTATGCCAATATGCTTGATTGACAATTGTTCATTCTGAACTCTTTCATTTACAACTAAGAACTTGGTCTATATTCTTTGACCTTACTGAAAATTTGATTTATTAAGATCATATCAACTTGAACTATTCGGTCTTACAAATCTATTTTCAATAGTCGAAAGGAATTCATGAGCCTTAACCAAATTATTCGTAAAAGTGCCCCTAGATGCTTCTAGAATATTCCTTTATTATGATCATATGACACATGCAATTTGACTTATCTATTTTTCTTTCTCCCTCTTAAATTAGAGGTACTCATAACCGTAAGTATTGGAGAATCAATCCTTAAAGCAAAGTCTAGATCCATAATTATTAGAACTAACAATAAGTTCTTTCATTTTCTTAAATTTGATGCTAGAATTGATATTAACTAAAACTAGAACAATAAACAAACACTACATACTCATTAAATATCCATATATAATAATAAATTCAAATAAAGGTAAACCCCATTACCTCAAGATACCGGTTCCATTAATAAGTTGTCTTTGGACTAAAATATTAACTTCTTATGATATCTTGGCGTAGTAACCAAGCACTGATAATTAAGTAACATGTCAAACAATTAACCTTCCTTTGGACCGATTAAATTGATCACACGTAAAAAACCAAACAATCATCACTGCACTTATTACCACAAGGCGCACATGCAACTTTAATAAATATTGGTCTTCCTTTGGGCCGACGAATATTTACACTCATTACATGCACACAATAAAACCTTTTATATTTTAAAATAAATTAATTTCAAAAGGAGAGCTCACTTTGGCGAGGTGCGATTGAAACTAATCTATTTTAAAATATATAACCTTAATACCTTTTATTCGAACTTAAAATTATATCCAAAATCTAAAATTACAGTTTAAACATAAATCAAAATCCATACTTAATTTATTAAGAACCAAATATATATTTTCCTCTTTTGATTCTCGATTGCCATGTGGATTTAGTTCAACCGTAATTAACTTAATTCTTATGCTATACCGAAAATATACATATGTAGTGGTATCTCAATTCACAACGTATTTAGATTTTTACATCTTATCACCAATAAAGGTGTATCGATCTGAATCCATTTCCTTTCGCTGTTCTCTGTTCCACTCATAAATGTATATTTTACCATGAAATAATTTAAAATCTAAATTCATCTCAACTTTATTAAGAATCAAATACAAAATTTTCTTATTTTGATTCTCTATTTCGATGTGAATTTAGATTAATTATAATCATCTTGATCTTAAATTAAACTATACTGAAGGCTTAAACCGTACTTTATATAAACTATAGGCATAACTAAATAATTTAATTAATATCATAGGCCATAAATAAAAAATTCAATTGATCAATTGGTCTTGCCTACTGAGAAAATGCGCTTGGTCAAACCCTCATGCACGTTAACTTGTGGGTTTTGCGCGGTTCACCAAAAAAAAATATATATATATATATCCTATCGGGGACTCTTTGGTCCACGCGCGGTGTACAACAAAACAACGCGCTGAGCCAGTAAATATCGCGCACTTGACGCAGTGCGCATTATTGAAACAACCGATTCAGATTCAGATAATGGAGACACCAGATTCAAGGCAATCAATGACTTGTATATTCAGCTTGAAAACTGAACCAAGGTCATGTTGATTGCATGAACTTTTAATTGAGAGTCAAAGCTATTGTTGACTGAGTGGTAATCAAGGAGTGCATGGGTGGTCTTCTAAGGAGAGTTTTAAATTTGGACGGAATTCAAAACAATATCATTGGTTTACTAAAATTAATATTTAATTATTTTGGGTTTTGGAGTTTTAGTTAAATAGCATTTAATATTTAAACTTACGGGTTAAGTAATGTTTAGTTATAAAAGGTAAGGGGTACTGTTGTTGTAAGGTAGTGAATTATTATATGAAATTGAGTGAAGTTTAGTTGAGTTCTATTGTGACTGAAATTCCATTTTGATTCTCCTCTTTACTAATAAACCGAGTACTTGAGCTTATCGGGCAAGATAGTATCGGGACCGTCTTGCGTCAATTGGTATCAGAGCGAGGTCCGACAACCACCTTCGCGCTTGCATGAAGTTGTATCTTCGACACCCGCCAAATTCGACAACCACCTCCATCAACAAAACCTCACGCAATTTCCACCTATCACCAACATCATGGCCGATCCTAACCTTCTCGCTGTTCTCGATCGTATGCAACAAAACCATGCCGAAACCATGCAACTCATCACTAATCTTGTGGAACGCCTTGCTCCCATCAACAATCCACAAAATCCACAAAATCCACAAAATCCACATATCAACAATGATAGAAATCCACAAAACCGAGAATCTAAGTGGGATGTCGGCCTACGAGTAGAAATTCCAAATTACTCGGGCAGTTTAAATCCCGAAGAGTATCTTGACTGGACGAACAAAGTTGAAGAAGTCTTCGAGCTCAAAGAAATCCCTCCGGACAAACAGGTGCCGTTGGTGACAATCCAGTTCCGAGATAGGGCAGCAGCATGGTGGCAATCATTCAAGTATCGCCGCTATCTCGACAGCCTTCCCCCTCTCAACGATTGGCTCGACTTGAAGCGTGAGATGAACCGTGAGTTTCTCCCTCTTAACTACCGCCAAACACTTTTCCAGCAATTTCAATCTCTCTCTCAAGGTGCGAAGAGTGTGGAGGAATACACTCTTGAGTTTTATAAACTGGAGGCACGAAACCAAATCAATGAGACCGAAGATTTGAGGGTTGCGCGATATTTGCATGGCCTTCGAATGAATATTCAGGATATGCTGGTGGTTCACACTTTCATCAATGTGGGCGAAGCTCAATCCAAGGCGAAAGCCGTCGAAAATCAGCTCGCAAAAAGCCGCAACTTTAACCGTGGTAATACTTCTTCTACCAACTCTAACTCTGCTCATTTTCGCCCCACTCCAAACAACACTACAAATTCCAACCGACCCCTATTACTCCCACCTCCACATAAACCAAACCAGAATGCCCCAGAAAACTCTAAAGCCAATATCCGTTGTCACAATTGCCGTGCAATGGGCCATTATGCAAGAGAATGTCCACAGGTCCGACCTCATTTATATGCCAATGAGGGTTTTGAGGAAGAGGACGGGTGGCTTGAAAATGGGGACGAAGAGGAAGAAATTCATGACGTGAATCCCGAGGATCTCACGGCTGAAAGCTTAGTTATGAGAAGGCTTTGCTTGGGGCCAAAATCAACAGAAGATTGGAAGCGGCATGCCATTTTTAAAACTATGTGTGTTATTGAGAACAAGAAGTGTGTCGTGATAATCGACTCGGGAAGTTGGGAAAATGTGATCTCGGAAGAGGCGGTAAGAAAACTTAATCTTAGCACCACCACACATATGAATCCATACAAACTCGGGTGGGTGAACAAAGGAGCCGAAATCCAAGTCAGCAAAAGATGCCACTTTCAACTCACACTCGGGCCACTTTACACCGCCACTATTTATGCCGATGTGGTTCCAATGGATGCCTCGCATTTGATTCTCGGGCGACCCTGGCAATACGACAATCAAGCCGTCTATGATGGAAGGGAGCACACATATACCATTCAAGTTGGTCCGAAAAAGGTACGCATAAATCCAGTTCAAGAAATGGTTAAAGAATCAAATACGGTGTTCTGTGTGCCACGGGATGAATTTGAGAAGGAACTGCGGGATGCTGAAATTTGCTTCGCGCTTACCGCATGCGACTTCCCCAACACTGAGATTGAGCAAAATATACCCGAGATGGTGCAACCCCTGCTGGCCGAATTCAAGCATGTGTTACCTGATGACCTTCCCGATGGACTGCCACCGCTTCGCGACATTCAACACCAAATCGACTTGGTGCCCGGGGCTAGTCTTCCCAATAAGGCTCACTACCGCATGACCCCACAACAGCACCAAGAGTTAAAGCGGCAAGTGCAAGAGCTGCTAGACAAAGGCTTTGTGTGGGAGAGCATAAGTCCATGTGCGGTGCCAGCTCTATTGGTTCCAAAGAAAGATGGCAGTTTCCGCATATGTGTGGACAGCAGGGCAATAAATCGGATCACGGTACGGTACCGATTTCCAATTCCGCGACTAGAAGACATGCTCGATCAACTCAGTGGAGCCGATGTATTCTCTAAAATTGATCTTAAAAGTGGGTATCACCAAATCCGTATCAAACCGGGAGATGAATGGAAAACAGCTTTCAAAACTAAAGAAGGTCTGTTTGAATGGGTTGTCATGCCCTTTGGCCTTTCCAATGCTCCTAGCACCTTCATGCGGGTGATGAACCAGGTTTTGCGGCCTTTTCTTGACAAGTTTGTCGTTGTCTATTTTGACGACATTCTTATCTATAGCCGAAACCGAGATGAGCATCTCCAACACTTGCGAGAAACTCTTAAAGTACTACATGATAACAACCTTTTTGCGAACTCGAAAAAGTGTGTTTGGATGACTCCGACATTAATATTCTTGGGATTTAAGATCTCTGCGTGTGGTATCTTACCTGAAGAGGACAAAATTCTAGGAATCCGAGATTGGCCAAAACCTTCTTCGTTTACCGAGATGCGATCATTTCTCGGGTTGGCGGGATTCTATCGGCGTTTCATCAAAGGTTTCAGCAGTATCTCGGCACCTATCACCGAGTTACTAAAACAAAAGAATTTTGAATGGAGTGACGGTGCACAGCAAGCTTTCGAGACACTCAAGCATTGCTTAACTCACGCACCTGTGCTAGCTCTACCGAACTTTGACAAAGCTTTCGAGGTAGAATGCGACGCTTCAAAGGTTGGTATTGGTGCCGTACTTTCACAAGAGAAGAAACCCGTGGCATTTTTTAGCGAGAAATTGGGTGGAGCTAAAACCAACTACCCGGTGTATGACCTCGAGTTGTATGCCATAGTAAAAGCTTTGCAACATTGGCGGCATTACCTTTTATCTCGCGAATTTGTGCTATACACAGACCATCAAGCGCTAAAATTTGTGCAAGAACAGAATAAGTTGAGCACCCGACATGCCAAGTGGGTTACCTCACTCCAAGAATACACTTTCTCCATTGTGCACAAAGCGGGATCAAGCAATAAAGTCGCTGACGCTCTAAGCCGCCGACATGGACTGCTCTCGGCAATGTCAACTTACACTCTCGGGTTTGAACACGTGCCTGAGACCATTAAGGAGGATCCCGACTTTGCACAGATCCTGGAGGATGTGAAGAAAAAGTTGCGAGATGACTACTCGTTACATAACGGGTACTTATTTCGGGGTCTCGCACTTTGTATCCCGGCAACTTCTCTGCGCTACCTCATCATCAAGGAAATGCATACTCAAGGCCACTTCGGGTTGGAAAAGACTTTGCATTTGGTGCGAGAATGATTCTTTTGGCCAAGTCTATGGCGGGATGTTAAACACTTTGTCCGAGCATGCCAAGTATGTCAAACTTCTAAAGGCACCAACACAAATCAGGGTCTCTACAATCCATTGCCTCTTCCATTTGAAATTTGGCGCGACATTTCAATGGACTTCGTGACCGGGTTACCAATGACAAGAAGGAAGAACGATAGCATCATGGTAGTGGTTGATCGTTTTAGCAAAATGGCAATTTTCATTGCATGCAAAACCACTGTGGATGCTCCCAAGGTTGCCGAACTATATTTTCATGAAGTTGTCCGACATCATGGTCTGCCGAGTACCATTGTCTCTGACCGAGATACGAAAATTTTGAGCAAATTCTAGATAGAACTTTGGAAGAAGTTAAAGACCGAACTGAAGTTTAGTTCAACTTTTCACCCTCAAACAGATGGTCAGACCGAAGCCGTAAACAGAAGTCTCGGAAACATGCTTCGTGCCCAAGTTACAACTTTCGGCATGTGGGACACTTTGCTACCGAAAATTGAGTTCGAGTACAATTGTTCGGTAAACCGCTCCACAGGATTCGCACCCTTCAAAATTGTTTATGGATTTATTCCCCGAGGTCCTCTTGATATTCTTTCTATTGAAGGACCAAAGCCTAAAGTTAAGAAGGTGGATGAAAGGCTTGAAGATTTGCGGGAACTGCATAAAACAGTTCGTGAAAATTTAGAACAAACTTACTCCAAGTACAAGGCTAAAGCAGACGAAAAGCGCCGAGATGTACAATTCGAAATCGGAGAACTGGTTTGGGTCTATTTGCCGAAGGAACGTTTTCCCCGAGGAGAATATCACAAACTTAAGAAACGAAAAGTGGGACCGTGTGAGATTTTGGAGAAGTTTGGAGCGAATGCTTACCGCGTGAAGTTGCCCGATGATTTGCATATTTCCAACACCTTCAATGTTAGTCATCTCCACAAGTACTACGCCGAAGATACAAGCTTGAGGTCAAGCTTCAACCAACCCGGGGAGCCTGACGCAGTGCGCATTAGTGAAACAACCGATTCAGATTCAGATAATGGAGACACCAGATTCAAGGCAATCAATGACTTGTATATTCAGCTTGAAAACTGAACCAACGTCATGTTGATTGCATGAACTTTTAATTGAGAGTCAAAGCTATTGTTGACTGAGTGGTAATCAAGGAGTGCATGGGTGGTCTTCTAAGGAGAGTTTTAATTTTGGACGGAATTCAAAACAATATCATTGGTTTACTAAAATTAATATTTAATTATTTTGGGTTTTGGAGTTTTAGTTAAATAGCATTTAATATTTAAACTTACGGGTTAAGTAATGTTTAGTTATAAAAGGTAAGGGGTACTGTTGTTGTAAGGTAGTGAATTATTATATGAAATTGAGTGAAGTTTAGTTGAGTTCTATTGTGACTGAAATTCCATTTTTATTCTCCTCTTTACTAATAAACCGAGTACTTGAGCTTATCGGGCAAGATAGTATCGGGACCGTCTTGCGTCAGCACTGCACAAATCTTTTCACGCGCGATAATGGGACGCAGTGTATGCGCGGCTCACGCAACCAACGCGATGAGCAAGGGTTTTGGGCCGGTCTATGCGCGGTCTACAGAACTGAATGGTCGGGAAATTGATTTATTTTTGGTTAAACTTGGTTCACACGCGGACCATACGTGAAACTCAGATCTGAAATGGCGATTTCAAGGTTCTGGACTGAATTTCAAGGACAAAATTAACCAAATTAACAAATCTAAAATCGCCTATAATCAGAAATTCAATCTTATAACATAACTGTACCAGAAAAATACATAAAACTTGTTTCAAACACAGAGTGACTCTGATACCACTTGTTGTATCCGACGTAAACCATCATCGGCCACCGCAAGACTATCTGTGTTGAATATAAAACTGAATAGCGGAAGCGTACCTTAATCCTTGACTGTCTTATGCATGAGAACGCCATCACTGATTCGGATCTTCCAGAATATCAAGGCTCTTTAGAGAATTTTCTTTGTTTCTACTTTCTCCAAAGTCTCTCATAGTTCTTTCTAATGGGATAAGAGAAATGAATCCAGATTGGTCTTGTATTCTGGGGACCAAATCATAATATACAGCCCAAGAGACCATTGGCTGTCTAATGTGGTACTTATTCAATTTAACCCATCATAAAATTAAATATTACCTCTTAAGTTCTACACATTAAAGATCCACACCCTATATGACACATTAATGCTCATAAATTATATAACGCATATGACCACTTTTAATTGAGCATAAAATTAACAGTATACAATACAAATTTATTTTTACATATTAGTCCAATGTTAGATTAATTATCCAACACTAAACCGATCTAAACATAAGCTAACCTTCATATCTTACATACGATATCATCCACTTATGGTGCAGTGCGTTTAATTTTCCTAAAACATAAAATTTGTATAGTGAAATCACCTCTCGATCTCTTCTGTATAGCCGAGAGCCTATTCAATTTAATTATTTAATATTTTTGAAGTTCATTAAAAATGAAGCATTGTAAATTTAAGTTAAAACTTAAGTTAAATTAAATTATTTTTATTTGTATGATATACGGGCAACATAATTTTAGTGCTAGCTGTTATCAGAATTAAGTATATGAATATATTGGACAGAGATGTGTACTGATAGTTAGGTACATAATTTTAGTGTTAGGGCTATGATAACTCTAAAAACTGACCCAATCGTTTCAATGAAAACGGGTGCGTATATTGCATTATTTAAAAAAATTTAGTGTTAGGGCTAGGATCACGTTCAAAAAAATTTCGTGGAAAAGTATTTTTTGACAATAGTTAATGGAAAAATAAATGACAATATTTTTCTGCTTAATTCTATTTTTAACTTTTGGTGGGGCCAGCTCAAAAGAGAGGCACCTTAAAAAAAATTGAAGTATGCTTTTCAAGTGCACGATATTCCTTAGTAAAAGGCGAAAGAATAATTTCCTCTGTGCTCATCACACAGCTCCATGCTTTTTCTCTGGCCGCTAGCAAGGTTAATTTATCGAAACAGAGACAAATTTGGGACTAAATGCTGCCTATGCATCAGATTTACATGCCATTTATAGGTTACGTACCTTCCTACACTATTACAGAAAAACACTTCACGGTTGGTTCAAATCTCTATTCGCTATCGGTTTCCCAACCGATGATCATCGCCTTGATAGTGAAGCTATACACTTATGTCATCAACTTAGAACTGATGGTGTTGGACACTTATGCTATCAGTTCAAACCATCAAACGGACGGTGTTGAGTACCCAATGCCATCGGCTAGAAGTGATCGATTGACAGATGGAAATAATAGTTGTCCAATCGTTAATTAAGCCGTTTAATAGAGTAATGCCATCGGCCATCAGGTTGTAGTAATTAATGTGTTGGGTCCCGACCTCATTTAAGGGTTTATTCGTTAATTTTGTTATTTTTGTAATTATGGTCTTTAGTTTGGACCTCTTTATAATTTTGTGCAGTCTATTTAAAGACTTTGTAACGTAATTTTGCGAGAGAAAAATCATAAAATTGGCTTTGTACTCCACATCTTGTGTCTTGTGTGCTCTTTGAGAAAACCTAACCCTAACATAATAAACCGATGGCATTGTTTCCAAACAGTGTTAGAAATTGACGTCGTTGGGCATTCAATGTCATCTCATGCATTTTGAACCAATGGCAAAGGTTCTTAACACCGTCTGTTGGATGTCTCAACCGATGGCAAAAATCATTTACACCATCGGTTTTGTATGAGTTGGCAATTAGCAGGTCTGAGTTTTGCCATCTATTATTAATTTTGTGCATTTGGTGATTTATATATATATATATGTGTGTGTGTGTGTATATATATAATTATACTTGTATTAGGAGCTAGCTTAATATATTTGCTAACTATTTTTTAAACCCAACAAAGCAAGATAATAAACATAATCTATAGCCCCAAATAACATGCAATATAGTTCTTGCCTTGTTGTTGGTTACTTTTCGTGACTCAGCAATTGTTACGGGTTGTACAAAAAATTTACAAGATTTGTGAACTGTTTTGGGCCACTGAAACTCATTTTTGTGATGAACAAATGCGTACAGTAAATGAGAAGATTTGGTGAAAATTTTAAGCAAATTCTGTAAATTTTATTACCAATTTACCACATAATTTTTTTTACATCAAACTTATTTGATATTAATTACATATAATCTAGCAAATTGATATCTTCGAAATTAATTACATAGAATCCCATATATTAATTTTTGTCTCTTCATTCTATCATCAAATTTTCCCTATTGATTTCCATTTATTGACTAAAACTTTAGAAAGATTCTTTGTCGAGCTGTCTCCCAAAACTCAAACCAATGTTATTGAGCCATGCACTTTCAACCTACAATAGAGTTGTTAATACCTCCATCCATTTATTCCTACAAATTGCAAAAAGGTCAAAATATATATAAGCTCCACACAAATAAACACTAAATATAGAAGTGATGTTAACAAAGCAGGACTCTAGTCACACCCCACCTATTTCAAACCAATTGCAAACTTCCTGGCAAAAAAGTCAAAATATAAGCTTCATCTTTTCATGTCATAAATGGTGTGCTCTTAAACTTTGTAATTGAGCTAACAAGTTCAATCTCTCCATGTTGGATAAATAATGATTTTTTGTTTCCTCCAACATCTTATTAATAAAATTTTATAGTTTAAAGAATCATGTATTGTATTATTAGAATATATCTGTACTATCGAAAAATAATGAATATGAATTAAGCTACTTGCTATTGTTATATATACACATCATTTTTCAGTTATTTATAAGATGGCACATTTTTATCATCATAAGTTTACTTCTTACCTAATTTATCGCATACGAAATATATGAACCCAATAGAAAATGAAAAATTCATTTTTGTGACCTATTTAGAGAGTGTGATAGTAGAATAAAATTCAGTAATTAACCGAAATGTGGCATTAATTATCACTTCTGCCCTTTCATTAGATATATTTATTTACAGTTAATGCAACAAATCACACGTATAGAAGGAGAAATTTTTGTAATTGCCTGTACAATTCTACCATCACGTACAACTCTATTTGGTAAAAACAAAAGAAAACATCAATTTTTTAGCATTAACATTTTTACTAAATTAACGTACAATTTAAACTATAAATTATTTGGACCTATTTTGCCTTCTCTTTGGCTCCCGAACTCCAAATTCCTGCAAACAAAGATATTGCAGGTGAGGAAAACAAATAAGTTATTTAAATGTACAAACAAACATAAATGTGTTGCAATCTATTATAATTTTGAAATTTTTTTGAGAATTGTTCATGGAAAAATAAATCTGAAACTTACTAAGATATCCAACTAAAGGTAGCATTTTACAAGGAGAAATACGTTCTTTTGAGATTTTGGAGGGCCATACATGAAATTCTCTCTTCATTTATTTTAGTGGTGCTCTTCGTAGGATACATAAAATATAATAGTGTCCAAAAAATAGAAATTAGCTAATATCTACAAGTAAGAACTAGCTAGAAAATATATAAGAAATGAGCACAAGAAGCAAAGTTCAATATATAAATTAGCTAATATCATGTTTACGTTTTACATGACCTAAGAACTATTGTACTGAAAAGAATCAAATAGAAGTATATATTACATGCAATTGATTTTTCAAATGTCATCTATCCCGTATAGAACACCCACATACCTAATGCCAATGTTGAATGGGAAATAAACTTTTTTTAACATGTGATATGTGTGCCATGTGAGAAAGCTCTCAGATCCAGCTGGGTGGGCCAGCCCAACAACCCGCTCGATACACATTGCAGGCAAAACTTCTTTCATTCAAGCCTCCGTATAAGTTATTTATGAACTGAAATCATGTATTCGACATCGAAGACGTTATCACCTAACTAATTCTTCACAAGGAATTCAAACTATACCAAATTATCTGGGAAAGTGCTCCAAAAGGTAGCTAATTTGATGAAATAGACTACAAGCTATGCACCATGAAACATTATCCTCGTCAAACTTAGATTGTCCAATGGACCAGAGTAGAAAAGGAGAGCAAGAGAAGAAATGTGTTAATACAATCGTTTCGCCACATTGTCACGAAGTTCTAGCCTCTTCGATCTTTACTGGAAAATGGAATAGTCCAAAGTTAAATGATGATTTTTTGTTTCCTCCAACATCTTATTTGTATAATTGTATAGTTCAAATATTGTATTATATTTTGTTTTTCTTTTATATTATTATTATAGAAATAAAAGACATCAAAAGAGATGGTTTGAAGAATATATTTTACTATTGAAAAACTATCAACCTATACTAGGTGCTTGTTAGTTTATATATACATCATTTCTTAGCTATTTGGATGACACATTAATTTTTTATCATCATAAGTTTGCTTCTTATCTAAAATATCTCACATCAAATAGGTGAACTCAAACAAATAAAAATGAAATTTTCATTTTTGAGTGGTTCCTTTTGTAGTACGTATCCATAAAATATTTAAATCACCACAGTGAGGAAATTTGGCACATCTTCAGTACTGTTTTCTGTAGGCAACTGAAATAGCTTATATGCATATCACGTGAATATGCTATAGGAAATACATAAATATATATAAGGACATAATTTTCAAATAATATGGAAAGTTTAAATTAGTTTTCAATCTTCACAAGAGAGATTTTGCAAAGTGAAAATGTAAAGATTAAACGTGTACTATGATTGTGGTTCTGGCTGTAATGACCTGTTTGCAACCAATTTAAAATTTGTTTAAAACGCTGATACAGTCAATATGATTATGGTACGGCGTCCTTAATTATATGTCTGAAAATAGAAGATTATAGTTAATCTTTCAAATTTGTTTATTGGGTTGCGTAGGAAATGATATCAGGATCTTATTGGGCTTCCATTTTTAGTTTTATTTTAATTGCTTGGTTGACTATACATTCTAGAAATTAAAAGAAATAAAAATGTGTCATATAACTAGTCATGGGTAGATAGCAACTACAACATACAAACTAAGTGGAGATAACTAAGTCAAAATCACCCTCTAGCATTATGCATGTCTCGTTTCTTTGAAATTCAGTAGAGATAACAACACATATAACCAACTGTTGACGGAAAGCAAGTGCACACAGAAAATCCAGCAGGCTGGAGGGGCACAATCACAGCTGTCTATTTGTTTCCTGTTTATGTTATCTAAAGATAGAAAGGAAGATATGTAAAGATAGGATTAAGGATGCTAGATTATTTGTTTCTGTAATTTATCTCTTTCCTTTTTTCCTTCTTTCCTATTCTCCAAGTCTCATCTTCCTATTAGTAGAGGAAGTCATTCTTCGGATTGTAATACACAGAATTATATATCAATAAACAAGGGTGGGAAGGGAGTTTCATGGGAGTATTGTGTTCCTTTGATTTCATTAATTTCATCATGGTATCAGAGCGTGGTTGCCTGGTGGTATAGCTAGAGAAATTGTTGCCTTTCTTGTCTTTAACTTCAATTTCTTGTGCTATATCGCTCTAAGGAGCTATCCATCCTCAATTCAACAAAGATGAGCACATCTCCTGAGAAACCTCAAACTAATGGAGCTGTAGACATAGCAGCAGTGTTAGAACAACTCACCAAATTGGTGACTCTCCAACAAACACAAATGGCGGCAATACAAAGCACAGCCACCACAGATCCTCCACCAGCACGAAACACAATTCAGCCTACTGTCATGACCGAAGGAATCCTCCATCCAAACCCAATCGATGTGAAAATGGATGGCACTAATTATACTTATTGGTGTCAAGCCGTGGAGATGCATGTCAAAGGGCGAGAAAGGATGGGACATCTAACTGGCGACCCTACACCGCCTCTTGCAACAAGTCCTGAGTTTCGCAGGTGGGAGGTGAATGATGTAATTGTCAAAGGATGGCTTATCAACTCCCTAGAACCACGGCTACGCAGCAAGTATATCCGCCATCCCACAGCTAGAGATGTTTGGAAGGCGTTAGCAACAACCTACTACGACGGTAGCGACGAAACTCAGATTTTTGCACTCAACCGAAAAGTTACAAAGCTGAAGCAAGAAGAGAAAACAGTAGAAGAATTCTATGATGAACTCCAAGCTTTGTGGCAAGAAATAGATTATAGATGTCCAAATCCTATGGATACTCCAGGTGATATTGACAAGTTTAATCTTTTTATTCAGAAAAACCGAGTATATACCTTTCTCGATGGCCTTGAGGATCGGTTTGACACAATTCGGGCCCAAGTTCTTCAAATAAAACCTTTCCCATCAATAGAACAAGCTTATGGCTATGTGAGGCACGAAGCTAGTCGTCAAGGTGTGATGATTAAAGGGGGAGCAAGTGTGATGCAAGACTCGCTGGCCATGGTGTCTAGGAGTTACAAACAAAATGAAGGAGGGCTGATTCGGATGGGAAACCATCAAGAAAAACCAAGGAAAGAAGGGTGCCCTTACTGCCCAGGTGCAAAACACTCCAAAGAAGACTGCTATCGGGTAATAGGATACCCGCATTGGTGGAAGGGTCCGAGGAAACCTATTGATGGAAAACCAACAGCAGCAGGCAACAATACTAGCAGCAGGTCACAGGGGGTTAGTGCGCTGGTAATAGGGGAAAATTTGCAGCAGCAGGGATCGACATCAGCAGATGTATTTCAGCCCTACCTCGTGCAGCAACAGAAGCAAACTCACATACCTACTCAACAACAGCAAGACACAACAGATGCTTCAGCTTGTCACACCCTTGCAGCTTCAACTTGCGACTCTGATGGTAAAAATCTAAGTAAAGGGACAAATGAAGGTATAACCTTTTTTTATTCTAAAAATTCTGATTGGATCATAGACTCAGGAGCTACCGATCATATGACCTTTTCTCAGGAAGATTTGGTAAATCATATGAAACCGAGAAAAAACAGAATTCTAAATGCTAATGGAGACAAGTATCCAGTAACTTGCGCAGGGGATGTGAAAATTTCTAAGGAATTAATCTTGAAAAATACTCTGTTGGTACCTTCTCTGTCTACAAGACTTATCTCTGTCAGCCAACTTACCAAAGATCTTAACTGCGTCATACTCATGTTTCCTGATTTTTGCGTATTTCAGGATATTCTCACGAAAAAGATCATTGGCCGTGGTATTAGGCGGGAAGGATTGTATCATTTAGAAGAACTAGAAATTGGAAATGCATCATTGGCAAAGGGCATGTCTACAAAATCAGAGGAAATGGTTTGGTTGTGGCATAAACGCTTGGGACACCCGTCATTTGGGTATATGAAACTATTATCTCCTTCCTTATTCTTGGGGTTAGAAAATAAAAGGTTTGAATGTGAGACTTGTGTTAGGGCCAAAAGCCATCGTGTATCTTATCCTATAAGTTTGAGTAAAAATTTGGTTCCTTTTAATCTGGTTCACACCGATGTTTGGGGTCCATCTCCAATTAGCTCTAAATCTGGTAGTAAATGGTTCATTTTATTCACCGATGATTGCACTCGAATGACATGGCTATATTTATTGAAAACTAAAGATGAGGTTCCTCAAGTTATTAAAGAATTTCATAAAATGATTAGTACCCAATTTGAGAAAGAGATAAAAGTGATTAGAAGTGATAATGGAACAGAATTCGTAAACAAAAAACTACAAGAATTTTTTAAAGAGAAGGGAATTTTGCATGAAACCTCGTGTGTCGGAACCCCTCAACAGAATGGTGTAGCAGAAAGAAAAAATCGACATATATTGGAAATTGCTAGGTCTCTCTTATTAGAAAATAATGTACCACAAATATTCTGGGACAATGCTGTATCAATGGCAGTGTACTTGATCAACCGAATTCCATCAAAAGCAAACAACTTCAAAACTCCCTTACAAGCCCTATCTACGTACACTACCATCCCATCGATCCTCAACCTTCCTCCAAAAATTTTCGGTTGTGTGGCATTTGTCCATATACAAAAACACCTACGATCTAAGGTCGAGGCTCGTGCTGAAAAATGTGTTTTCTTAGGGTTTGGGGCCCAGAAAAAGGGGTACAAGTGCTATAATCCAGCTACACGGAAATTTTTTGTTACAATGGATGTAACATTCTTTGAAAATGAGCCATTTTTTTGTCAGTCTAGAACTTCGATTCAGGGGGAGACAATTATAGAGGAATCGTCGTTACCTGACCTACCACGTGAAAATTTGGTTAGGGAAGGGGTGGTATTATATCAGGATGAGTCCTCATTAGAAGAGCGTGGATCTGGACCAGACAAGATGCACCAGGATCTGATCCGAGCTCCAGTAGAAGAACTCGAATCTGCTATAAACCAAAATCTGGACCGAGCTGCTGAGAGGGAGACAATCAGTGAACCAGGAAGTCCAAAAACCCAAGTGTATGTCCGAAGAAAGAGGTCGAACGAACAGAATCTCACAACCGAGTTGAATCCCACTCGGGTAGATGATAGTGATACCGAGAAATCACTGGGCGGTCAGCTTTGGATTCAAATCAATCCTGAAGAAATGATACAATCCGACCCGATACCACAAGGCCCAGCATCTCGTGAGAATACTCCTCTAGTAAGTCCTCCTACTCTTGATTTTATTTCTCATACTAGATTACCTCCAAGAGCTAATCGGGGTATACCACCTAAAAGGTACGGATTCCAATCAATAGGTGAAACAGGAAGGGAAAGTGAATATCCAATTGCTAAGTATACCTCAACAAAGAACTTACCAGACCCTTTAAAGGAATTTGCAAATGAAATTACTTCCAGTATAATACCCGAGAGAATTGAGGATGCTATGCGAGATCCTAAATGGGTAGAGGCAATGGAAATTGAAATGAAAGCTCTCGAGGAAAATTGCACTTGGAAGCTTGTTGATCTACCAAAAGGTAAGAAACCAGTTGGGTGTAAATGGGTATTTACTATAAAATATAATGCTGAAGGAAAGATTGAACGATATAAGGCCCGATTGGTTGCAAAAGGGTATACCCAGACATACGGGATCGATTACCAGGAAACTTTTTCACCAGTTGCAAAACTAAATACGATTCGAGTACTCTTATCTCTTGCAGCAAACTTAGATTGGCCTCTACATCAATTTGATGTGAAAAATGCATTCCTTCATGGAGATCTAGAGGAAGAAATTTACATGGAACTTCCGCCTGGATATGGACACACGAGTTCAGCTACTAAAGTGTGTAAGCTTGAGAGATCTTTGTATGGCCTGAAACAGTCACCAAGAGCTTGGTTTGGAAGATTCTGCAGTGCAATGAAGAGTTACAACTATACTCAAAGTGACTCAGATCATACGATGTTTGTTAAGAAAAGGCAAGGTAAGATCACTGTGCTAATTATTTATGTAGATGATATGATTATTACAGGAGACGACAAGGAAGAAATTGAGTCACTGGAGAAGAAGTTGTGTAAGGAGTTTGAAATGAAAAATTTAGGAGGCTTGAAATATTTTCTCGGTATTGAAGTAGCAAGGGGAGAAAGGGGAATCTTTCTATCTCAACGAAAATACGTGCTGGATCTTCTTGCAGAAGTTGGAATGCTAGAATGCAAACCAGTAGAGACACCGGTAATCCAAAATCAGAAACTGGGACTGGATCCGAATCAATCTCCTACAAATAAAGAGAGGTATCAAAGGTTAGTTGGAAAATTGATTTATCTATCTCATACTAGACCTGACATTGCTTATGCAGTTAGTATGGTAAGTCAATTTATGCACGCCCCTACTGAAGAACACATGGAGGCCGTGATGCGTATCATCCGATATTTGAAGGGTGTACCTGGCAGAGGGATAAAATTTCAAAAGAATGGACATCTTAAAATTGAGGGCTATACGGATGCCGACTGGGCTGGGAGTGCAACTGATCGTAAGTCAACAGCAGGATATTTTACATTTGTAGGAGGAAATCTTGTCACATGGAGGAGCAAGAAACAAAATGTGGTGGCTCTTTCAAGTGCAGAAGCAGAATTTCGAGGAATGACAAAAGGGATATGCGAATTGTTGTGGCTGAGGAAACTATTATTAGAACTCGGGTTTGAACAAGAGGGGGAGATGAATCTTTTCTGTGACAATAAAGCAGCAATTGATATCTCACATAACCCGGTCCAACATGACAGAACGAAACACATAGAAGTGGACAGACATTTCATCAAGGAGAAGCTAGATTCGAAGGTCATCAAACTTCCGTTTGTGAGATCTGAAGAACAACTTGCGGATATGTTAACCAAGGCTGTATCGAGTAAGGTCTTCAATGAATCCTTAGTTAAGTTGGGTATGGGAGACATCTATGTGCCCACTTGAGGGGGAGTGTTGACAGAAAGCAAGTGCACACAGAAAATCCAGCAGGCTGGAGGGGCACAATCACAGCTGTCTATTTGTTTCCTGTTTATGTTATCTAAAGATAGAAAGGAAGATATGTAAAGATAGGATTAAGGATGCTAGATTATTTGTTTCTGTAATTTATCTCTTTCCTTTTTTCCTTCTTTCCTATTCTCCAAGTCTCATCTTCCTATTAGTAGAGGAAGTCATTCTTCGGATTGTAATACACAGAATTATATATCAATAAACAAGGGTGGGAAGGGAGTTTCATGGGAGTATTGTGTTCCTTTGATTTCATTAATTTCATCACCAACTTACTAAGAAGAGCCCCTCTGCTCTACAAATTGAAATAATATCCACAGTTCTAGAATCATAATACTAAAAGAAAAATAAAATTAAGAAAAACTATTCTAGCCAGAACAATATGTACATGTCACTTTTCCTTGCCACTCGGTACATAATCCATATGACAATTTCTTAAGAATCCCCACTCAAATTTTATGGCACTCTAGCCATGCTGTTAGCATACTTGTAGATATATTTTTTTGTACCATGTTCCTGCAATATTGATCAGACCTTTATCTTCAATTCGTCCTATTGCTGTTTCCAATGAAACAACCTTGATATGTTATGTATATCAATCATTCAGCAGCACCGCAATGAAAACAAACTGCCCATCAAACCCTACTAGGCATATGATGTATTGCTTGAGGAACATGTTAGACTGGCTATTGCGACACTTAATTCATTCAACTTTTGATACTATAATTTGGTGATCTTAAACTTTGAAACTGAAATAACCTTCATTATAACAATCATTCCTATTAACAATAAGTTTTTGTTTCCTCCAATATCTTATGTGCATAATTGTTTAGTTCAAATTAATATTGTATTTTGTTTAGCTTTTACGTGACTATTGTACAAATGAAAGACCCCTGAAGAGATGATTTGAAGAATATATTTTTGTTATTTGAAAAGTAGTTAGTATGTAGGTACTTGGTAGTCTTATATACACCAATACTAATTAGCAGTTTAGCTGACATATTTTTATCACCATAAGTGTGCTTCTTACCTAAATTATACCACATCAAATAGATGACCTCAAACCATTAATAAATGACAATTTCATTGTTGAGTGGTGCCTTTTGCTTGTAAGAAGTGGTCGGCCCACAGTTATGACCTAGTTGCCAACAATTTAAAATTTTGTTTTAAAGGCTGATACTGTCAAAATGATTCTGGTACGGTACCCTTAATTTGTCAAGAAAAAAGAAGTCTTTTCTGGATTAGTTTATCATTAACCTTTCAAATTTATTTATTGGGCTGCGTAAAAACTGATATTAGGATTTGGGCTTCGTTTTTAGTTTTCTTTGGATCGGTTTAAACTAAAGATAATACCAGAGGCACAGAATAAGTCGGAGACCATTTCCTTTTTACCCACCGTGTTATTAGTGGGCATTATAAATTGATCATTTGAGTATTATTTAATATTTTTAAGTTTAATTATTTTCATTTGTATGATATACATGCAACAATATTGATAGATCATATGTTCCAAATGTTTTCGAATTAGGATATCAGGCTTACTGGATCTACTATTGTTCTCAATTATGAAAGAAAAAAAACAAATCAGAAAATTTTATTTAATCTTTAGTCTTATAAGTAATTAAAAATTAAATGATCCATTTGACAGAGATTACCACAAGTTTTACTTGCACGTAAACTGGAGGGTCCTCTCATTACAGCATATTGCTTATTAATCTAGAGATTGTAAAATTAACAGTTTAATTTCAACACCTTAATCAAACAGTTTTCCAATTACACTAATTTCAACCTACAATTTAATTCAAACTAAATTTATAAATGATACTGAAATTTCGACATACAATTTAATTTAAACTAAATTTATATATGATACTGAATTACTTTCAGAAAACTTGACAGAAACTTATTACGTTTTTGTGAGGTGCTCGTTATTTCTCTGTTAAATTCTACTATCATTTTTCGGTGGGACTGCAAGCGAGGTTCATTTATAGAACAAGGAGAGCACTAGCTAAAGCAGGACAAAAACAAATTAAACGTGGGACTAAATTCTGCTTGTGCACAATTAATACTTAGAAACCGGTTACGGATTACCTCCCTCTATCTGTAATTCTGTACATTTAATAGTATTTTTAAAAATTTACACGGGCACACTAGAAATTCCCTCTGAAATTTTTTTTTTGAAGGTTGGCGGCTTTTAAGTGCCAACTAACAATTCCAGTGATAAAAAAAATGAACTTATAATAAGTCAAATGACTCTACTCTTAAACCCACTACTTTATTCTCACAAAATCCTCCGAACTACTCTAAATAACTCTAATCTTTTAATCTCACTTATATACACACATAATTACCCTATTATCTTATCCCTATCGCTCTCTACGACCAGATCCACTCTTTCGACTGTCGCCGCGCTTCGACGCCTAGATCAACTCACCTGCTCTCCGATCGGCATTGCGTAGAGGCTCAACACTCCGAGCTCTGACGATACCGCGCTCTCAGCTCTGTTTGGCTCGGGTCCCTCCTCACTCTGTCATCTCCTCTCCTCTCAAGGTAGAGGCGAGAGAGAGGGTAGGTGCTTTGAGAAGTCTACAAGGGGTGAGAGAGAGGCAGACTGAAAATAGAGGTGCGTTGAGGGAGGAGATGGGGCGCTGCCGCGGCTGCTCAAGGGTTAGCTTTAGCCTAGTCGCTCTTTTCATTTTTTCGCACTTTTCCCCTCTGAAATTTTTTATTTGCCAAGGACTCGCAATTGTTGTGGATTGTACAAAAATTTGACGAATTAACCTAATTGAACTGTTTTTGGCCACTTGTACTTTTGTGATGAACAGCATACAGTAGGTGAGCACAGATAACAACTTTGATGAAAATGTTCAGAAAATTCTTTCAATATTAAAACTATATAAATTATTTTTTGCAAAAAACACATTTATTATTATATAGAATCTCATAAATCATTTCTAGAAATTAAAAGTTTCCATATCGATTTTTGTATCTTCTTGCCACTTCGAAATTTCGAATGGAAAAGATTGACAAAAGTTTTTGGATGAGTCCGGCTACTATACCACTAGTGTCATTCCAAACTAAATAACACCACATCTTAAACCATTAGATCTACTTTAATATTTGTGTACAAGATAGCGCTGGAATGACATTAGTGTTTTGTACGAATATTAAAGTAGATCTAATGGTATAAGATGTGGTGTTATTTAGTTTGGAATGACACTAGTGGTATAGTAGCCGGACTCTTTTTGGATAGTACGTGGCAGGTCTTCTTTGTCTTGTGTTAAGATCAGTCTATCTGAAAACTAAGACCCATATTACATGTTAGTGTGGTCTCTCATGTTAAAATGGAATTGTCAATATCTACATCCATTCATATCTACAAAGTGTAAAAATTTCAAAATATAAGCTCGACAAATAAACACTTAACATAAAAAGTGATGCTAACATAGTAACACTCTGTAATCGCACTGAACCTAATGAAATCAGACAAGGTCCTTCATTGGTTGGTCCAAAATCTCTCCACTTTCTAACTGACCTAACTCACATTATCCCCACGGTGTAAACAATGATTTTTTGTTTTCTCCAATATCATATAAGAATAATTATTTAGTTCAAACGTTTTTTATTGTATTTTGTTTAACATTTATATGACTGTTGTACAAATAACATACTCAAAAAGAGAGAGTTTGGAGAATATATTTTATTACTAAGAAGGTATCAATATGTTGTTAATCTTATATATTATCTTTGAGCTGTTTAGATGGTTCATTTTATTCATGATAAGTTTGCTGCTTACCTAAATCATCTCATATCAAATAGATGAACTCAAACCTATAACAAAATGACAATTTCATTTTTGGGTGGTGCCTTTCTTACGATCCATCAAATCTTTGAATCACACCAAATAAAGAACGTACCATGCTTGTGAGAAACTTTTGGCACATCATAACTAGTGTTTTATGTTACCACGGAAACAACTTATATATGTAATTGTTATATAAAAGAAAAACATTAAAATTGAACAAAGGGGTTAGAAAACTGCAGGGATAATACTATTTTGTAATTGTATTGAGTTGTTTTACAAGGCAAATAACCATGACCGCTTTCTATGTTATTGTTGAAATTCCAGATCTAATATTTGTAAAAGATACCTAGCTAATCACTTTCAGAAAACTTGACAAATGAAACAGCGGCTTTAGCTATCTGTTAAATTTACAACTGTTTTTTTGTGGGGTGCATGCAATTTCTCTGTTAATTCCAATAAGAATTTCTTTAGTTTAAGGTGAAAGAATATAGCTTCATGTGTTTTCTCTCACATCTTATTGCCATAATCGGTTCAGAGATGTGGCTATTATATGATTACTGTACAAATTAATTATGTCTTTTTGTTTCCTCCAACATCTTGTCCCCATAGTTGTATAGTTCAAATTTTGTATTGTAATTTGTCTAGCTATTATGTGATTACTGTACAAATAAAAAACCCAAAAGAGATGGCTTGCTATTCTTATATAATTTTACCGTTATTTAGATTGCGCATCTTTAACATGATAAGTTTGTTTCTTATCTAAATTATCTCATATCAAATAGATGAACTCAAACCAATAACAAATGGACATTTTCATTTTTAAGTGAGAAACTTTGGCACATCATCACCGCTGTTTTCTGTTACCACTAAAACAAATTTGTTTTTTTAATTAATTGGGACACAGAGACTGATAATGTGGAGCTACTAAAACAATTTTGGAAAAAATTGTTGACTATATTTAATGGCAATGAAATGCAGTAGAGATAACAACACATATAACCAACTTTCCAAAAAGAGCCCCTCTGCTCTACAAATTGCAAGAATATCCACGGTTATGGAATCATAATACTAAATAAAAATTAAAAAATAAGGAAAACTATTCTAGCCAGAACAATATGTACATGTCTCCTTTCCTTAAAACTCGGTACATAATCCATATGACAATTTGCTAAGAATTCCCACTCCAAATTTATGGCATTCTAGCCATGTTGTTAGCATACGTGAAGATATTATTATTGTACCATGTTCCTGCAATATTGATGAGAACTTTCTCTTCAAATCGTCCAGTTGCCGTTTCCCAACAAAACAACCTTGATATGTTCTCTCTGTCATTCAGCAGCACCACGATGGAAACAGACTGCCCATCAAATCCTACTAGGGATATGATGTATTGCTTGAAGAACATGTCAGACTGGCTACTGCGACATGACTATATGCCATGACAGAAGTTCAACGCATCCAACATGACATCCCAACTCGTCACATGGGGGCTATTCCAAATAGTAATATACAATAGAAAAACTATGTATGTAGAAAAACATGACATCCCAACTCGTCATATGGAGCCTATCCCAAATAGTAATATACAAGGTCTTGTATCTGTTATCTAAAAACTCCTTACTTGATTCAACTTTTGATACCATAATTATTGTAATATTAAACTTTGTAACTGAAATAACCTTCATTATACTTATCATTCCAATAAACGATGAGTTTTTGTTTCCTCCAATATCTTATATGCATAATTGTATAGTTCAAATTAATATTGTATTTTGTTTAGCTTTTACGTGGCTATTTACAAATAGGGTAATTATATATTCCCCCATCTATCCATCTCCATTTCATCCCCCAACTAACTAACTAACTTTTCTAACTATAATTCAAAATTCTAACTACCTAATGGCCCTACAAATTAATTACCCAATTTTCTCCATTTATTTCTTTCCTCTTTCTCCCTCCCTCTCCCACCTCTCCCACCTCTCCCTCTCCACCTCCGCCCGCCTCTCCCACCTCTCCCTCTGCGCCTCCGCCCGCCTCTCCCACCTCTCCCTCTCAGCCTCCCTCTCCCACCTCCACCTCCGTCTCCCACCTCCCACCTCCGCCTCCTCTCTCTCCCACCTCCGCCTCCGCCGGAGTAGATCCATCACTGTCGACCGCCGGGTCAGATCCGCCTCCGCCGGGTTAGATCCGAGTTATTTGCAAAGAACAAAGCTTCATTAATGGTGAATTAGAACAGTGCGTACTAAGTACATACTGATGAATACTTAATGTTTTAGAGATGAATATTTCAACGTTTATGGATGAATACTTAATATCTTAGGCATAAATACTTTAACTTATATGTATGAATACTTGATATCTTATGGATGAATACTTTTTATTTGTTTGGTATGCACATAAGTTTGTAATACTCTTGGTACATTAACTATTTACACTTACACAATGAGGATGAATACTTGCTTAATGCGGGATGAATACTTGCATGACGAGATGTGAATACTTGTGCAACGGACAACTCGAAAGTATGTCATCATGGATCTCATTTGAAAGAGAAAATTGTGTAGAAGACATTCGTGGTTTTAGATTTGCAAAATTTCTCACATATCGTCAGAAATATTGGTTAGATTGAACGGAGAAAAAAAAACTCATCTCTAAAAACGTGTAATACTCTTGGTACATTAACTATTTACACTTACACGATGAGGATGAATACTTGCTTAATGCGCGATGAATACTTGCATGACGAGGTGTGAATACTTGTGCAACAGACAACTCGAAAGTATGTCATCATGGATCTCATTTGAAAGAGAAAATTGTGTAGAAGACATTCGTGGTTTTAGATTTGCAAAATTCCTCACAGATCGTCAGAAATATTGGTTAGATTAAACGGAGAAAAAAAACCCACCTCTAAAAACGTGTAAAAGATGAGTGATTGATGTGTCCAAATATGCTTCTATTGCAAAGATGAATACATTTATATAGATGGATGAATGCTAGTTGTGTTACAGATGAATATTTTTTTTGCAAATTTTTAAAATGAGCTGAAGGTAGTTAGAAGTCCCCCACTTAATTAATGCGCTGACGGTTATGCGGTCCCCCACTTAATTAATGCTCTGACAGTTGTACGGTTCCCCACACGTGTTGTTTGTCCCCTACTTTCTTGTTGTAATATATCCAAATATGTTTCTATTGCAAATGTGAATACCTTCATATAGATGGATGAATACTAGTTGTGCTACATATGAATACTTCTGCAAATTCCTAAAATACACTGACAGTTATAAATTCTAACTAACTAACTACTTTAATTAATGCAACTGACGGGGGATGAAACGGGGAATTGTTCACGGGGGAGAGCTAGGCGGACCCTTACAAATAAAAGACCCCTGAAGAGATGATTTGAAGAAAATATTTTAGCTATTGAAAATTAGTTGATATGTAGCTACTTTCTTGTCTTATATACTGACAACTTATGAGAAAAAAGAGTAAACAACACACAACTCCCATGAAACTCCCTTCCCTCCCATGTTTTATTGATAGAAAAATCTGTAATACAAATTCTGTGGTAATCAATTTCGGATCCAGCAGCCTCCTCAAATAGCCAGCTTAGAAATCAAAATTAGGAAAGAGTAAACTAGGGAAACAAATAAACTAGTATCCTCAATCCTATCTTTACATATTTTTCCTTCTATCTTTAGACAACCAAAATAAGAAACAAATATGCTAGCTGTGCTGCTGCCGAATGTGCTTGATTTGCGCCAATACTCCCCCTCAAGTTGGTGCATAGATATCCGTCATGCCCAACTTGCCAAGCGAGTCATGAAAAATTGTACTTGAAACGCCCTTGGTTAAAATATCGGCTAGTTGATCACCTGTTCTCACAAATGGAAGAGAGATGACATTTTCTTCTAAATTCTGTCGTATAAAGTGTCTGCTCACTTCTATGTGTTTTGTACGATCATGCTGTACAGGATTATGAGATATGGCAATTGCCGCCTTGTTATCGCAGAAGAGCTTCATTCCTTCACTAGGGTCAAACCCAAGCTCACTCATAATTTTTTTCAACCATATTAACTCCTGCAGCCCTTTAGCAATACCCATAAATTCGGCTTCGGCACTAGAAAGAGCTACCACCTTTTGCTTTTTACTCCTCCATGTCACCAAATTGCCCCCAACAAATGTGAAATATCCGGAAGTGGACTTCCGATCAGTAATGTCTCCTGCCCAGTCTGAATCAGTATACCCTTCCACTCTTAGATGTCCATTTCTCTTAAAGTAAATTCCTCTACCTGGAGCACCTTTGAGATACCTGAGAATACGAAACACAGCTTCCATATGCTGCTCACTTGGAGCATGCATGAATTGGCTTACCAAACTTACGGCGTATGCGATATCTGGTCTGGTATGAGACAAATAGATGAGCTTACCTACCAATCGCTGGTATCTCTCTTTGTTGGCTGGTACTTGAGTCGGGAATTCACCTAACTTAAGATTTTGTACAACAGGGGTGTCTACTGGTTTGCAATCAAGCATCCCAGTTTCAGTTAACAAGTCTAACACATACTTTCTTTGAGACAGAGATATACCTTCTTTGGTTCTTACCACTTCAATTCCGAGAAAATATTTTAGTCCACCTAAATCCTTCATTTCAAATTCCTCGGAGAGTCTTTTCTCCAATCTATCAATTTCATCTTGATCATCACCTGTGATTATCATGTCATCTACATAAATAATTAGAACAGCTATCTTTTCATGCATCTTCCTGTAAAACAAAGTATGGTCAGAATCGCTTTGAGTGTAACCATATTTACTCATAGCACTACAGAATCTCCCAAACCAAGCTCTAGGAGATTGTTTCAGTCCATATAGTGCCTTCTCTAACTTGCATACTAGCTGTTGAGACCCCGAATGACTGTACCCGGGTGGAATTTCCATGTAGATCTCCTCTTCAAGATCACCGTGAAGGAAAGCATTCTTTACATCGAACTGATGCAAAGGCCAATCAAGGTTAGCTGCAAGAGATAATAGAATTCTAATGGTATTCAACTTAGCAACTGGTGAAAAACTTTCCTGAAAATCAATACCATAGGTTTGTGTAAATCCTTTGGCAACTAGCCGAGCCTTATACCGGTCAACCAAACCAGTTGGACCATATTTTACTGTGAATACCCACTTACAGCCTACCGTCTTTCTTCCTTTTGGTAAACTTACCAACCGCCATGTGTGATTTTTCTCTAATGCCTCCATTTCCGCTCTCATAGCTTCCAACCACTTGGGATTGCTCATGGCTTCTTCAAGTCGTTCCGGGATTCGAATAGAGGCAAGAGTGGTATCAAACTCCTTCAATGGGCTGGACAAGTGTTCTGTTGTCACAAATTTACCAATTGCATAATCTCCTTCACCAGCTTCATCTGGTCTAAAACGCTTAGGCGGGTTTCCTCTGTTACGCCTGTCAGGTAATCTGTATCCTGTATTAGAATTATTAGAATTAAAATTCTCAGAATTTGAAACTTGTACCTCATTCTCAGGAGATTGGCCCAGCTGTGGTAGAGGAGACTGTATCAATTGCCTTTGCTCATTTTCTGGATCCATGCTAAGTTCAATCCACCAATTAATGTCCCTTTCAGACTCAGCCCGAGATGGGCTCACTGCAGGTGGATTCGGGCCAGCAGTAGCTGGGTTCGGGTCAGGGCCAGCATCTGGATTCGGACCAGCAGTGGCTGGGTTCAGGTCCAAGTTCGGGTCAGCAACAACAACAGTTTGGTTCTGGTCTGAGTTCGGGTCAGAAGTTTGGCATTGACCCGGGTTTACAGAAGTTTGGTTCGGGTTTACAGAAGTTTGGTTCTAGTTTACAGAATTTTGGTTCGGGTTTACAGCAGCACCTCCTGTGCTAACATTCTCATATGGACCCAATTGATGCCAATTTTCATTCTCAAATAAATTCTCCCCCTGAGAATGAATTGCATCCTTTCTAAAAAAACTTTCCGTTTCAATAAAGGTGACATCCATGGTAACAAACATTTTTTTAGAAATTGGATTGAGGCATTTATAACCTTTCTGGTTTTGGCCATACCCTACAAATACACATCTCTCTGCACAAGGTTCCAATTTGGACCGTTGATGTTTTTGTATATGGACAAATGCGACACACCCAAAAATCTTTGGTGGAAGATTCAAAACCGACGGTATCGGTACATGTGAAGAGAGTACTTGAAGTGGGGTTTGAAAATTTAACACATTTGATGGCATACGGTTAATTAGGTAAACTGCAGCGGCAACCGCATGATCCCAATAGACTTGTGGTACTTCATACTCAAGTAACATAGATCGGGCTGTTTCTAAAATATGTCTGTTTTTACGTTCGGCCACTCCGTTTTGTTGTGGAGTTCCAACACAACTTGTTTCATGGATAATCCCTTTAGAGTGAAAAAATTCCCGAAGTGTGTAATTCACAAACTCACCACCATTGTCACTTCTTAAAAATTTAATGGTCCGATTAAACTGATTTTGTACCATGTTAAAAAAGGATTTAAAAACATGTGACACTTCACCTTTTGTTTTAAGGACGTATAGCCAAGTCATTCTAGTGCAATTATCAATAAATAGTACAAACCACCTATTTCCAACAGATGAATTAACCGGGGACGGGCCCCAAACATCAGAATGAACCAAGTCAAAAGGTTTTGTACTCTTATTCAAACTACTAGGAAAAGACACACGATGACTCTTAGCTCTAATACAGGTTTCACAATCGAATTTTTTATCCTCACAACCAGAAAATAAACTTGGGTAAAGTCTTTTCAGATACCCAAAAGATGGATGCCCTAATCTTTTATGCCACATCCAAATGCAAGAGATCCAATTCGATGATGAACTTGTAGATAAATTAGCCTTTCCAACCACCATGTCGTCCAAATGATACAGTCTCCCTCTTCTAGTACCACGGCCAATAATCTCCTTTGTGAGAAGATCCTGAAAGATACAAAACTGAGGGTACATGAGAACAGCACAATTCAGTTCTTCACAAACCTGACCAACGGACAATAATCTGGTTGATAAAGAAGGTACAAGTAAAGTATTTGATAAAGTAAGCGAAGGTGAGCACTGAACATCTCCAGCACCCTTTACAGGATACGACTCTCCATTTGCATTGACTATTGCCGTTCTTCTTGGAGTGGAAATCCTCACGAGATCCTTTTCTGAGTAGGTCATGTGGTCTGTTGCCCCTGAATCTATTATCCAATCAAACTCATTAGTGTGATAATTATTAGAGACAAGACATTTTTTACCTTCCACATGTTCCTTGTTCTCAACTGGCGGTAAGATAGAGTGGCTACCCGCTGAAACAGAGGCTGCAGCTGCTGGAACAGAGGCTGCAGCTGCTGGAACAGCCGCTGCAGTTGTTGGAACAATCGGCCCAGCATGGATGCCCGGTCCAGCAGGTACACCTTGCGCAACAGGGGCTGCAGTTGAATCAGCTGCAACCATTTGCGCCTCACCCCTGTACTGGTGCCACTCTCCTTGCTTCTTCTTCTTCCGATCTTTCCAACCCGGTGGGTACCCAATTAATTTAAAACACTTCTCCCTAGTATGTCTCGGGTTATGGCAGTAAGTGCAACCCTCTACTAGGCCCGGTTTTGGATTAAAATCAGGTTTGTTCATGCCAAGGGTTTGATTTCTTGCAAGCATAATCATAGGAGTTTCGGCCCCATCCCCTTTGTTTAACATTACAATTTGACGGTTTTCTTCTCTACGTACTAAGGCAAAAGCTTGTTCTATTGTAGGAAAAGGTTTTAGTTGTAACACAGTTGCCCGGATAGAATCCAAACGGTCATCAAGACCATCCAGGAAGGTCAAAACACGATCTTCTTGAACAAGGTAATTATATTTCTCAATATCAACTAGAGAGGTCATAGGGTTTGGCCTACGTACATCTAACTCTTTCCATAACCCCTGTAATTGGGTGTAATAAACCTCAACAGAACCACCACTTTGTTTGACACGGTTAACTTTCCTTTTTAAGTCAAAAAACTGGGTCAAGTCATCTCCATTAAAAAAAGGTTGTTCTTATCGAGTCCCATACCTCTTTGGCCGTACCAAAAGGAAGAAAATTACCTACTAAGGAGGGATCCATGGATTCGATTATGTAATCTTTAACTGAGGAGTCTTCCATCTGCCATTTGCGATAGCCATCAACTGACTTTGGTTTAGGAATCGACCCATCAATATAGCCGAGTTTATCCTTCCCCGACAGTTTCATCTTCAACATCTGCGACCAAAGGTTGAAGTTCTTCCCATCGAGTTTGATCGTCATGGCTGAAATGTGTCCATCCGGATTAGAGTTGCCCGATTTTTGTTGTAATAGTTGTGACAAGGTTGCAGTCAAATTCTCCAAGAGTAGAACAGATTCAGATTTCTCCGTTGGCTCAGACATTCTTCTCATACTCAGAAATCAGAGGAGAAAGAAAACAAAATTAGAAGAAAAAACAGATTCGAAAAAAAAACAGAGGAATAGGGAGAAACACAGATCTGATTCGGCTTCAGAAATGCTCAGAATCAACACTTGTGCTCTGATACCATGACAACTTATGAGAAAAAAGAGTAAACAACACACAACTCCCATGAAACTCCCTTCCCTCCCATGTTTTATTGATAGAAAAATCTGTAATACAAATTCTGTGGTAATCAATTTCGGATCCAGCAGCCTCCTCAAATAGCCAGCTTAGAAATCAAAATTAGGAAAGAGTAAACTAGGGAAACAAATAAACTAGTATCCTCAATCCTATCTTTACATATTTTTCCTTCTATCTTTAGACAACCAAAATAAGAAACAAATATGCTAGCTGTGCTGCTGCCGAATGTGCTTGATTTGCGCCAATATATACATCAATACTAAGCTGTTTAGATGACATATTTTTATCAGTACCATAAGTGTGCTTCTTACCTAAATTATCCCACATCAAATAGATGATCTCAACCAATTAATAAATGACAATTTCATTTTTGAGTGGTTATTTTTGTTGGACCAGTCTTTGAATCACCATAACATTATAATTTGGAGGAAAACAAATAAACCTTTTGCTTGTAAGGCTTTTCTGGACTAGTTTATCGTTAACCTTTCAAATTTATTCATTGGGCTTCGTAAAGAATGATATGATCAGGATTTTATTGGGCTTCGTTTTTAATTTTATTTGGGCCTGTAAAAGATACTACGTGAGGAACAGCAGCACAGAACAAGTCGGCGACCATGTTCTTTTTACACCATGTTAGTGTGCATTATAAATTGACTATTTGAGTAATATTTAATATTTTTAATTTTAATTATTTTCATTTGTATGACATACGTGCAATATTGATTGATCATGTTCCAAATGTTTTGGGGAGAAAAAATTTGTTGACAACTGTTAACAGAAAAATAAATCTGCAAATTATTAAGATATTCTTTTTTTTAAGGTTAAATTATTAAGATATTCAGCTTACTTCATCTATGTTTTTCTTAATCATGTTAGAAAGAAAAGTAATCAGAAAAAATAATCTAGTCTTTAGTATTATAAAATAACTAAAAATTGAAAACTCAATTTGATTGTAAACCAACACTTTGATGAAATAATTTAAAATTACACTAAATTCGACATACAATTTAATTCAAGTATTAGTTTTTAAAATCATTTATGTGGGTGCTTTTCTTTTTTCTGTTAAATTCTACTACAAGTTTTTGGTGGGGCAAGCTCAAGAGAAAGGCGCCCTGAAAAAAATGAAGATGGCGAGCACATGGTACTCTTCAGTTAAAAGCGAAAGAATAGTTCTCTTTGGCTTACCACACAGCTCCATGTTTTTTTTCTCAGGCCGTTATCAAGACAAACCAATGTGAGACTAAATTCCGCGCGCTAAAGGACCTAAACCATATATCTTCAACAAATGCGGAATTAAATTCCAATTATACACAACACAAGATTTAGATCCCGGTTACGGGTAACCTCCCTCTATATGTACATTAATTACATACATCATGGGCTTTGTGTTTTACATATATGATATTATGGACGGATTCAAAATGCGAATAGTGATTGCCTAATTTCTCTCAAATTGTTTATTTAAGGTGACTAAAAGTTGTTAAGGGTTGTACAAAAATTTGAGAAACATAATTAAACTGTTCTGGGCCACCCAAACTCTATTTTGTGATGAACTGATGCGTATAATAGATGAACGCTGGCAGCATTTTTGGTCAATATCTCCATCCATCAATTCCTATAAAGTACATACAAATAGGTCGAAGTATAAGTTCTACAAATAGATACTAAATATAGAAATGATATTAACATTGCAACATTATGTAGTCACATCGCACCTATTGCAAGCCATGTGAGTTCATCGATCCGTACTCCAAAAGCTCCATAGTTGGTCCCACTTTTGACGCCATTAATATTGTGATCTTAAACTTTGTAGTCAAACTTACTTACAATACTTCTATACCTCCTATAAACAATGATTTTTTGTTTTCTCCAACATCTTATCAGTAGAATTTTACAGTTCAAATTTGGTATTGTATTTTGTTTAGCTTTTTATGGTTTGAAATAAAAGACTGTACTAATAAAAGACTCCAAAAAAGAGATGGTTTGAAATATAGTTTTACTATTAGAAAATAGGCAATATGTAACTACTTGCTAGTCTTATATATACATCATTTTTAGCTGTCTAGATGGTGCATTTTTATCATCCTAAGTGTGCTTCTTACCTAAATTACCCCCACATCAAATTGATGAACTCACTATAAAAAAATGACAATTACATTTTTCAGTGGTGTTTTTCTTTAAATCGTTGAAATGATTTAAAGAATATCATTAAGTGTCATGTATGAAGAAAGAAAACCGTTGTCTTTAGGGACGAAACAGTTGTAACGATTTTAAGAATTGTTATGACCAAAGAGCTGATTTTGAAAAACTGTTGAGTTTTTTTCATTGAATAAGAAGTGCAATAACCACAAGAGTGCATTTTGTCTTAAATTTATCAACCAAAAGTGATTTATAAATTAACCAATTATAAAAAATATAAGTCTTGCTCTTAAAACCAGAATCTGATTTCTTAAATTTGACCAACTTCTTAAATTTCTCAAATGCTTCGTGCTGTGGAACTATAATAAACAGTGAACATAAAATTCGATGCTGAATCAATTAATTGGGACAAATAACGTCAATCCCAACCACACAAGCATATGTGGGTTAAACCTGTTAAGAGCTCATATATTGCTGAATTACATCGATTATAGAATCCGTCAAATTATCTTCCTCTAAAATTTTACTTTTTTTCATATTTAACTGATGTAATATCTTTATTGTTGTGGGTGTAGAGTGTAAACAAATCTGACAGCCATGGTCAGACATTTCAGCAAATTAAATTACTTTCAATTCGGTTGTCATCTCTTCAATTATGAAATTTCTAATGGAGAAGATGTACCAAATTTTTGAGGGGGTTACATCTCTTTATATCGGTTATGATGTACATCTAAAAACTTGAACCCTATTATTCGAGTGGGCCCTCTCTCAAGCTAAAATATAATTGTCAATATTTACATCATGTTACCTCTAAAGTTCAAACAAATTCACGGTATTATCTCCAGAAATAGACATTAAATCTATAACTATTGTTTACATAGCAAACGCTATGTAGTCACACGTCATTTACTGCAAGGCAGATGAGATTTTGCTTATATCGTCTAAAAAACTCTTTAATTGGCTCTGCTTTTGATGCCATGAATGTTGGGATTATAAAACTTGTAATTGAACAGGTAAACCTATATTATCCTGGTAAATGATGGTTTTTTTGTTTCCTCCAACATCTTATTGCATAATTGTATTGTTCAAATTTTGTATTGCATTTTGTTTAGATTTTATGCGACTATTGTACCAAAGAGATGGTTAGGAGAATATATTTTACTATTGGGGAGATGTCGACATGTTGCTACTTGCTAGTATTATATACAATTTTTTAGCTGTTTAGATGGTGCATTTTATTCATCATAAGTTTGTTCTTACCTAAATCATCTCATATCAATTAGATGAACTCAAACCAATAACAAAATGACAATTTTCTTTTTGGGAGGTGCTTTTCGTAGGATCCATCTCAAGTCTTTGAATCACACCATATGTTCAAAAATTTAAGGAAAGCAAATAAACCTCGATGCCTGTGAGGAACTTTGGCACATCATTGATACTCTTTTATGTATCACATGAATACGCTAAAGAAAATCTTGAATATATGAAGGACATAATTTTCAAATAAAATTGAAGGATTAAAATTACTTTTGAATCTCCACAAGAGAGTGCTTTTGCAAAGTCTGCTACCAATCTAAATTTTTGTTTGAAACATTGTAAGATATACGGCACCATTAATATGTCAAGAAAAAAAAGCACGAAGTGACGTCAGGATTTTATTGGGTTTTCATTTTTAGTTTCATTCGGGCCTGAAAGGTACGAACCAAGCAATATTAATTGTTTCTCTTCTCTCTTACTTTCAGGAACATGATTAATAATTAAGATGAGAAAAATAGTAACCCTGATGTGGAATTAACGTACAATGTAAACTAAGATGAGAATTTGAATTATTGTTTGCAGTTCAATGAAAACATCAATTTGAATTATAGTTTTCAGTTCAATGTAAACATCAATTTTTCAGCATTAACATATTTACTAAATTAACGTACAATGCAAACTATAAATTATTTGGACCTATTTTGCCTTTTCTTTGGCTCCCGAACTCCAAATTCCTGCAAACGTACAAATAAACATAAAAGTGTTGCAATCTATTAGAATTTTGAAAAATATTGAGAATTGTTTATGGAAAAATAAATCTGAAACTTATTAAGATATCCGACTAAAGGTAGCATTTTTTTACAAGGATAAATACGTACTTTTGAGATTTTGGAGGGCAATACATGAAATTCTCTCTTCATTTCTTTTAGTGGTCTCTTCGTAGGATACATAAATATAATAGTGTAAAAAAAATAGAAATTAGCTAATATCTACAAGTAAGAACTAGAAAATATATAAGAAATGAGCACAACAAGCAAAGTTCAAGTAATAACTGATATCTACAAGTAAGAACTAGAAAATACATAAGAAATTAGCTAATATCATGTTTACGTTTTACATGACCTAAGAACTATTGAACTGAAAAGAATCAAATAGAAAGTATATATTACATGCAATGGATTTTTCAAATGTCATCAATCCCATATAGAACACCCACATACCTAATGCCAATGTTGAACGGGAAATAATTTTTTTTGACATGTGATATGTGTGCCATGTCAGAAGGCTATCAAATCCAGCTTGGTGGGCCAGCCCAACAACCCGCTCGATAAACATTGCAGGCATAACTTCTTTCATTCAAGCCTCCATATAAGTTATTTATGAACTGAAATCATGTATTTGACATCGAAGACATTATCACCCTACTAATTCTTCACAAGGAATTCAAACTCTACCAAATTATCTGGGAAAGTGCTCCAAAAGGTAGCTAATTTGATGAAATAGACTACAAGGTATGCACCATGAAACATTATCCTCGTCAAACTTAGAGTGTCCAATGGACCAGAGTACAAAAGGAGAGCAAGAGAAGAAATGTGTTAATACAATCATTTCGCCACATTGTCACGAAGTCCTAGCCTCTTCGATCTTTACTGGAAAATGGAATAGTCCAAAGTGAAATGATGATTTTTTGTTTCCCCCAACATCTTATTTGTATAATTGAATAGTTCAAATATTGAATTATATTTTGTTTTGCTTTTATATTATTATTATAGAAATAAAAGACATCAAAAGAGATGGTTTGAAGAATATATTTTACTATTGAAAAACTATCAACCTATAATAGGTGCTTGTTAGTTTATATATACATCATTTCTTAGCTATTTAGTGGCACATAAATTTTTTATCATCATAAGTTTGCTTCTTACCTTAATTATTTCACATCAAATAGGTGAACTCAAACAAATAAAAGTAAATTTTTCATTTTTGAGTGGTACCTTTTGTAGTACGCATCCATAAAATATTTAAATCACCACAGTGAGGAAATTTGGCACATCTTCAGTACTGTTTTCTGTTGGCAACTGAAACAGCTTATATGCATATCACATGAATATGCTATAGAAAATACATAAATATATAAGGACATAATTTCCAAATAATATGGAAGGTTTAAATTACTTTTCAATCTTCACATGAGAGATTTTGCAAAATGAAAATGTAAAGATTAAACGTGTACTATGATTGTGGTTCTGGCTGTAATGACCTGTTTGCAACCAATTTAAAATTTATTTAAAACGCTGATACTGTCAATATGATTATGGTACGGCGCCCTTAATTATATGTCAAAAAAGAAAAGATAATAGTTAATCTTTCAAATTTGTTTATTGGGTTGCGTAGAAAATGATATCAGGATCTTATTGGGCTTCAATTTTTTGTTTTATTTTAATTGCTTGGTTGACTATACATTCTAGAAATTAAAAGAAATAAAAATGTGTCATACAACTAGTCGTGGATAGATAGCAACTACAACATACAAACTAAGTCGACATATCTAAGTCATAATCACCCTCTACATTATGCATGTCTCATTTCATTGAAATTCAGTAGAGATAACAACACATATAACCAACTTACTAAGAAGAGCCCCTCTGCTCTACAAATTGAAATAACATATGTACATGTCTCTTTTCCTTACAACTCGGTACATAATCCATATGACAATTTCTTATGAATCCCCACTCAAAATTTATGGCACTCTAGCCATGCTGTTAGCATACTTGTAGATATTTTTTTTGTACGTTGTTCCTGCAATATTGATCAGACCTTTATCTTCAATCCATCCTATTGCAGTTCCCAACGAAATAACCTTGATATGTTATGTACATCGATCATTCAGCAGCACCGCGATGTAAACAAATTGCTCATCAAACCCTACTAGGAATATGATGTATGGCTTGAGGAACATGTTAGACTGGCTATTGCGACACTTAATTCATTCTAGTTTTGATACTATAATTATTGTTATCTTAAACTTTGAAACTGAAATAACCTTCATTATAACTATCATTCAAATAAACAATAAGTTTTTGTTTCCTCCAATATCTTATATGCATAATTGTATAGTTCAAATAATATTGTATTTTGTTTAGCTTTTACGTGACTATTGCACAAATGAAAGACCCGTCAAGAGATGATTTGAAGAATATATTTTGTTATTGAAAAGTAGTTAGTATGTAGGTACTTGGTAGTCTTATGCACATCAATACTAATTAGCAGTTTAGCTGACAAATTTTTATCACCATAAGTGTGCTTCTTACCTAAATTATACCACATCAAATAGATGACCTCAAACCATTAATAAATGACAATTTCATTGTTGAGTGGTGCCTTTTGCTTGTAAGAATTAAGTGGTCGGCCCACAGTTATGACCTAGTTGCCAACAATTTAAAATTTTGTTTTAAAGGCTGATACTGTCAAAATGATTCTGGTACGGTACCCTTAATTTGTCAAGAAAAAAGATGGCTTTTCTGGATTAGTTTATCATTAACCTTTCAAATTTATTTATTGGGCTGCATAAAAACTGATATTCGGATTTGGGCTTTGTTTTTAGTTTTCTTTGGATCGGTTTAAACTAAAGATAATACTAGAGGCACAGAATAAGTCGGAGACCATTTCCTTTTTATCCATCATGTTAGTTGAGATTAGGGGGCATTATAAATTGATCATTTGAGTATTATTTAATATTTGTAAGTTTAATTATTTTCATTTGTATGATATACATGCAACAATATTGATAGATCATATGTTCCAAATGTTTTCGAATTAGGATATCAGGCTTACTGGATCTACTATTGTTCTCAATGAAAGGAAAAAAACAATCAGAAAATTTTAGTCTTATATGTAATTAAAAATTAAAGGATCCATTTGACAGAGATTATCACAAATTTTAATTGCATGTAAACCGGAGGGTCCTCTCATTACAGCATATTGCTTATTAATCTACAGCTTGTAAAATTAAACAGTTTAATTTCAACACTTTAATCAAACAGATTTCAAATCACACTAATTTCAACCTACAATTTAATTCAAACTAAATTTATAAATGATACTGAAATTTCGACATACAATTTAATTTAAACTAAATTTATAAATGATACTGAATTACTTTCAGAAAATTTTACAGATGAACTTATTACGATTTTGTGAGGTGCTCGTTATTTCTCTGTTAAATTCTACTATCATTTTTCGGTTGGACTGCAAGCGAGGTTCATTTATAGAACAAGGAGACCACTAGCTAAAGCAGGACAAAACAAATTAAATGTGGGACTAAATTCTGCTTATCCGCAATTAATACTTATAAGCCGGTTACGGATTACCTCCCTCTATCTGTAATTCTGTACATTTTATGGTATTTTTAAAAATTTATATGGGCACACTAGAAATTTCCTCTGAAATATTTTTTTTTGAAAGTTGGTGGCTTTTAAGTGCCAACTAAAAATTCCAATGATAAAAAAAATGAACTTATAATAAGTCAAATGACTCTACTACTAAACCCACTATTTTATTCTTACAAAATCCTCCAAATTACTCTAAATAACTCTAATCTTCTAATCTCACTTATATACACACATAATTACCCTATTATCTTATCCCTATCACTCTCTACGACCGGATCCACTCTTTCGACCGCCGCCGCGCTTCGATGCCTGGATCAACTAACCTGCTTTCCGATCGACATGGCGTAGAGGCTCAACGCTCCGAGCTCAGACGATACCGCACTCTCGGATCTGTTCGGCTCCAGTCCCTCCTCTCCTCTCGAGGTAGAGGTGAGAGAGAGGGTAGGTGCTTTGAGAAGTCTAGAAGGGGTGAGAGAGAGGCAGACTGAAAATAGAGGTGTGTTGTGGGAGGAGATGGGGCGCCGCCACGGCTGCTCTAGGGTTAGCTTTAGCCCAGTTGCTTGTTTTTTTTTTCGCTCTTTTCCCCTCTGAAATTTTTTATTTGCCATGGACTCGCAATTATTGTGGATTGTACAAAAATTTGACGAATTAACCTAATTGAACTGTTTTTGGCAACTTGTACTTTTGTGATGAACAGCATACAGTAGGTGAGCACAGATAACAACTTTGATGAAAATGTTAACAAAATTCTTTCAATATTAAAACTATATAAATTATTTTTTACAAAAAACACATTTATTATTATATAGAATCTCATAAATCATTTCCCTGGAAATTAAAAGTTTCCATATCGATTTTTGTATCTTCTTGCCACTTCCAAATTTCAAATGGAAAAAATTGACAAAAGTTTAGGATAGTACGTGGCAGGTCTTCTTTTATTTGTGATGGCATTCGTAGGCATCTCATCCCTCCACGCGACAACAGTAATGGGGCGAACACAAACTCAGTGCCCACAATCACACCCACAGGCTAGGATGAAGAAATCATAGTGTCACAACCAAGAAAGCCCAGCCCAACCGCACGATATGCCAACAACACGCTTGGAAATCTGAAGTGAACTAGGCGCATGAAAACTTCTACGAATACTGTCTCTCGAAAGAAATTCCATTCACCACCCCGATTCTATTCACGCCACCACCACCCCTTTCCAATGAGTAATATGTGAGATCTTTCTTATCTCTATCTCTGTTGATTAATTTAATCCATTCACCACCCTGATTGTTGTGTTATCAGTCTATCTGAAAACTTAGACCCATATTACATGTTAGTGTGGTCTCTCATGTTAAAATGGAATTGTCAATATCTACATCCATTCATATCTACAAAGTGTAAAAATGTCAAAATATAAGCTCCACAAATAAACACTTAACATAAAAAGTGATGTTAACATAGTAACACTGTGTAATGGCACTGAACCTACTGAAATCAGACAAGGCCTTTCATCGGTTGGTCCAAAATCTCTCCACTTTCTAACTGACCTAACTCACATTATCCCCACGGTGTAAACAATGATTTTTTGTTTTCTCCAATATCATATAAGAACAATTATTTAGTTCAAACGTTTTTTATTGTATTTTGTTTAACATTAATATGACTGTTGTACAAATAACATACTCAAAAAGAGAGAGTTCGGAGAATATATTTTATTACTAAGAAGGTACCAGTATGTTGTTAATCTTATATATTATCTTTGAGCTGTTTCGATGGTTCATTTTATTCATCATAAGTTTGCTGCTTACCTAAATCATCTCATATCAAATAGATGAACTCAAACCTATAACAAAATGACAATTTCATTTTTGGGTGGTGCCTTTCGTAGGATCCATCAATCTTTAAATCACACCATATGTTCAAAATTTCAAGGAAAGGAAATAAACCTCCTTGCCTGTGAGGAACTTTGGCACATCATTACTAGTGTTTTTTGTCGCCACTGAAACAATTTATATACATATTACATGAATACGCTATACAAAATCAAGAATATAAGAAAGACATCATTTTAAAATAAAATATAAAGTTTTGAATGACTTTTGAATGTTCACAAGAGAATTTTGGCTAACTTTTCGACCATTAAGAAACATTTTAAAACACTCAATACCTTCAAGATGATACTGGCACGGTACCACTAATATGTCAAGAAAACAAAAATAGGCTTTGTGGCCCTTCTGGATTTATTGGGCTTTCATTTTTAATTTCTTTTGACCCTGAAAGATCGATTAAACCAAAAGATACGAACCAAGCAACATTAATTGTTTATCTTCTCTCTTTCGTTCTGGATTAAACGAACGAGACAATTAATTATTAAGAAGAGAAAATTGTAATTCTGATGAAGTTGTGTAATTAGTTCACATCATCCGTGGTGCGGAATTTCAATTCGGCCTGGATGTAAGTTTTAAACTTGTCCCTTTTACACCGTGGGTATTATAAATTGATTATTTGAGTTTTATTTAATATTTCTAGATGTCATTAAATATGTTATAAATTTAAGTTTTCTGATGAATGGTATAAATATTTATATCAAATTTAGTTTTCTTATTTATATGATATACGTGCAATATTGATTCATTGCTTTCAAAATATGTTCGGAAAAAAATAGTAGACAATTGTTAATGGCAAATTATTGATGAATTTATCGAGATATCCGGTTTACTTGTATTCATTGGTTTCCATAAATTATGTATAGGGAAGAATACTAATCAGAAAAAATAATCTACTCTTTAGTCTTCCAAAGTAATTAAAAGTTGAAGGATCCATACATTTTACATCTCTTATCTTATTTCTGATTAAATATATATTAGAGTTCTTTGATTTTGCTTGGTTTCTTTTACGTTATTGATTGTCAACTTAACAATATGGATAGCTTCAGAACCCTAAGCATATCTCATCTTGGCTATCGCTCTCCAAAAAGTAAATTATATATGACACATTGTGCTTGTTATGATTACAACTGGAATATTCAAAAATATAATTAATTGTAAGCTTTGATAATCGATTTAAAATCTCTAAGTCAAGAAATTGTGCACTTGGGATCATAGAGGCAAAGTCAAAATGGATGAAGGGAACTATTGGTTGTTCCTTCCTGATAGTGTTGTAGCGAAAATCGGGGAGGAATTGGTTGCTGATGATGTCTCTCCTACATCGCCTTTCGTAGTGTGTGCAGTTACTGCAGGAAGGCGACAGAGGATCCCATAATACCCGAAAGGCGCCTCTGCTCATGCAATTGGATGCTGATGTGTGGATACCGGACGAGTAGTCGTCTAAGATGGAGTTCAGTAGCAAATCTATATGGAAATTCCTAAACCATTCGACTGCCAAGTACATATACCAACATCCCAGAGCTGCGTAACACCATAGTTAATGCTTGCCTGGAGTGTTGAAACACAAACTGTTGAAGGTCAAAATTAGATCAGATGTATTTTAGACGTGTTTAAGCTATATTTGGAATTGTTGCAGCAGAAATATAAGTGGGTAGTTATTTAATGTTAGTGGGGGCTATAGTTAGCATTATTTATTTGTAGCAGTAGCTAAAATAGAAGAGCTGTTAGTTAATTTAGGAAGTCAAAAGTTCCAAATTTAGGTAGTCAGTTTTGTGTATGAGAGGCTATATAATCAGCCTTTGTATTTGTGTTTATGTGTACCAGAATAACAAGTTAATTAAAGATTTTGCTGCAGAAACTCTCTCTGTCTTCTTTCTTCTTTACAATCTATCTTCTCTATTAGGTTAGCCATTTTTAATTGTTTACAACAATTGGTATCAGAGCCATAAAGGGCGCAATCCAAAGAGTAGAAGAAAATCTCCCATCGACGAAGCATTGAAGCAATGTCTTCAGGCGCAAACATGGCGCAATTCCCAGCTCCTATGCTGACCGGTAACAACTACGGCATATGGAAAGCGAAGATGGAGACTCTACTACTCTCACAAGATTTGTGGGATATCGTTGAAGATGGGTATACCACGTATGCCGCTGACCACCAACAAACAGAAGACGAAAAACAGAAGTTGAAGGAAGACAAGATGAAAGATGCACGTGCGCTATTCCTTATTCAACAAGGGGTAGCAGAAAACATTTTCTCACGCATCATCAACGCAACCAAATCAAAGGATGCTTGGGACATGTTGCAACAAGAGTTCAAAGGATCGGCTAAGGTGCAAGTTGTCAAATTACAAACCTTACGCAGACAATACCAAAACATGCAAATGAAAGACTCAGAGAAGGTAAAAGAGTATTTTTCACAAGTTATGGATTTAGTTAATCAGATGCGTTCGCTTGGTGATAAAGATATTACCGATCAAAAACTTGTGGAAAAAATGTTGATTAGCCTACCTGAGAGTTTTGACTCTATAGTTACTGCTATAGAGGAGTCAAAAGACCTAGCAACCCTACCCATACAACAGTTGATTAGTTCTCTTGAAGCACATGAAGAGAGAAAATTGCTAAGAAACTTGTCTAATGAAAATGCCTTCAAGGCAAGTCCAGATTTCAAATCTGAAAATTTTCGGAAAAAAGAAAGTCAGAAAAAACCTGAAATAGATGGTAATGCCGAATCTAGTAAGGCCAACCGGTGGTGTGAAATCTGTAAGAAGGATTCCCACGATACCAAATATTGTTGGTCTACCAAACTGTGCAACAAATGCAAAAAGAAAGGCCATATAGCTCGGCTCTGCAGAACAAACAATTCTCAACGAACCAACCAAGCCACAAATCAAGCACAGCCACCTCCTGCTCAAGTTAACTTCACAGAACAGAGGGAAAATTCAGAAACCATCTTCTTTGCATGTCATTCTGCAAGTGAAGAAAGAGGCGACATCTGGTATCTAGATAGCGGATGTACAAGTCATATGACCGGCAACCATCAGATCTTCCATGAAATAAACACCTCATTTGAAACAAATGTTCGAATGGGAAATGGTGCATTGGTTCAAGCCAAGGGCAAGGGAAACATTGCAGTACACACTAAGATGGGTTCACGGTTGATAAGGGATGTGCTACTAGTACCCGATCTGAAGCAGAATCTTCTCAGTGTGGGGCAATTGGTTCAAAACGGTTATGCAGTGCATTTTGAGAAGCATGGCTGCAAGATAATTGATCGGCATGGCCAAGTGCTGGCAAATATTGTGATGGAAGACAACAGAAACTTCGTGTTACAATTAAAGCATACTCCACATCAAGTTCTTCAAACCGAAACTGTAGATGAGTCAATTCTGTGGCACAAGCGGTTCGGTCATCTCAACTATAGTGCACTCAAACTGCTGCAAACAAAGGAGATGGTACAAGGCCTACCTGAGATCAACACAAACCGTCAAACCTGTGAAGGGTGCATTCTAGGCAAGCAACATCGAAACTCTTTTCCGAAAAGGGGTGCATGGAGGGCAAGTTCACCATTAGAGTTAATTCACACCGACATATGTGGCAAAATGCAAACACCATCAGAAGGACAAAACTGGTATTTTCTTATCTTTGTTGATGATTTTACAAGAATGACTTGGGTTTATTTTCTCAAAGAAAAGTCACAAGCACTTGAAGTATTCAAAAAGTTTAAAGCTCTAGTTGAGAACCAAAGTGATTTCAAAATCAAGGTGCTAAGAAGTGATAGAGGTGGAGAATATACATCCAACCAATTTGTTAAATTCTGTGAAGATCATGGAATTAAGAGACAACTCACAACTGCCTATACCCCTCAACAAAACGGTGTTGCCGAACGTAAAAACCGTACCATAGTAGAAATGGCAAGAGCCATGCTCAAAGACAAGGGTATACCATTAAAATTCTGGGCAGAAGCAGTCTCTTTGGCTGTCTATATCCAGAATAGAAGTCCCACAAGAGCTGTACCAAATAAAACCCCAATTGAAGCATGGAGCGGAACCACTCCCAATATTAGTCATTTGAAAATTTTCGGTTCAGTATGCTATGCACATGTACCAAAGGAAAATAGATCTAAACTCGATGATAAAAGTGAATGCTGTATTTTTATGGGATATTCGGATGGCACCAAAGGGTATAGATTGTATAACCTTGAGAAGAAAAAATTGGTTGTTAGTAGAGATGTCATCTTTGATGAGAAAGAAGTCTATAATTGGGAATATAATCAATTACCCACATGTCAACCAACACCAATCATCATACTTCAAAACCAAGATGTCCAAAGCATACCAAATGTAGCAGCTCCAAGTCAACCACCACAAACCACACCCAGCCAAGATCCCAGCAGCAGTTCAGCTGCGCAACCTGAAGAAAACCCGCAACCTGAAGACAACCCGCAACCAAATGCCTCTAATTCGCAACCCATTAGCTCCAGTTCACAGCATCCTGATGTTACATTAGAAGTTACTCCAAGTAGAGTTAGAACCTTGGCTGAAATATATGAAAGGACAGAAAGATGCAATTTCTCGGTGGTTGAACCACAATCGTTTGAGCAAGCAAAACACCAAGAAAATTGGAGAGAAGCCATGAAGCAAGAAATTGGGATGATTGAGAAAAATAATACATGGGAGTTAGTGGACAGACCAACTGATAGAAGTGTAATTGGTGTTAAATGGATTTACAAGACCAAGTTGAATCCAGATGGTTCAGTTCAAAAGTTTAAGGCAAGGCTCGTTGCAAAGGGGTTCAAGCAAAAACCTGGAATCGACTACTTTGAGACATACGCACCAGTTGCACGTTTAGAAACAATCCGTACGATCATAGCCCTAGCTGCACAGCAAAAGTGGCGCATCTATCAACTAGATGTCAAATCAGCCTTTTTAAATGGAGAACTTAACGAAGAAATTTTTGTTGAGCAACCCGAAGGATTTTTAGCTCAAGGGGGAGATAACAAAGTCTACAAATTGAAGAAGGCGCTCTATGGACTGAAACAGGCTCCACGAGCGTGGTACAGTCAAATTGACAAATATTTTCTGCAAAACGAGTTTGAGAAGAGCAAGTCAGAACCAACTCTCTATGTGAAGAAAAGAGGTACTCACATTTTAATCGTTGCTCTATATGTTGATGATTTGATCTACACAGGCAACAGTGAAGCAATGATGCAAATGTTTAAAGGAGACATGATGAATACCTATGAAATGAGTGACCTTGGATTGATGAAATACTTCTTAGGTATAGAAGTGGTTCAAGTTGAAGATGGGATATTCATATCTCAGAAGAAATATGCAGAAAACATATTGAAAAAGAATAGGTTGCAAGATTGCAAGAGTGTCACAACACCACTTGTTCCAATTGAAAAATTCAAGAAGGAAGATGGTTCGGCAAAAGCAGATCCAACTGAATTTCGCAGTTTAGTTGGAAGTTTATTGTACTTGACTGCAACAAGGCCGGACATCATGTTCAGCTCAAGCCTTTTATCAAGGTATATGGACTGTCCTACTCAAAAACATTTTACAGCGGCAAAACGAGTTCTAAGGTACATCAAAGGCACTGTTTCTTATGGCATATGGTACAAACCTGTCAACAACTCAAAGCTGATTGGTTACACCGATAGCGACTGGGCGGGATGCCAAGACGACATGAAGAGTACTTCAGGCTATGCGTTCTCGCTTGGATCAGGTATTTGCTCTTGGTCATCCAAGAAACAGACGGTGGTCGCCTTGTCATCAGCCGAGGCAGAATACGTTGCAGCAGCAAGAGCCGTTGCACAGGCCATTTGGCTCAAAAGAATATTGGAGGATGTCAATAGCAAAATGGAGGAACCAGTCACTATCTACAGTGACAGCAAATCTGCCATAGCAATCAGCGAGAATCCAATCAGCCATGACAGAACCAAGCACATTGCCATCAAGTATCACTACACTAGAGATGCAGTCGAGAAACAAGAAGTGCAGTTGAAGTTTTGTCGAACTGACGAACAGTTTGCAGACATCTTTACGAAGGTGCTAACAAAGGAGAAGTTTGAACTCAACAGGGAACACATAGGTGTATCCCAGATGTAATCGTTTTACCGCTGAGGGGGAGTGTTGAAACACAAACTGTTGAAGGTCAAAATTAGATCAGATGTATTTTAGACGTGTTTAAGCTATATTTGGAATTGTTGCAGCAGAAATATAAGTGGGTAGTTATTTAATGTTAGTGGGGGCTATAGTTAGCATTATTTATTTGTAGCAGTAGCTAAAATAGAAGAGCTGTTAGTTAATTTAGGAAGTCAAAAGTTCCAAATTTAGGTAGTCAGTTTTGTGTATGAGAGGCTATATAATCAGCCTTTGTATTTGTGTTTATGTGTACCAGAATAACAAGTTAATTAAAGATTTTGCTGCAGAAACTCTCTCTGTCTTCTTTCTTCTTTACAATCTATCTTCTCTATTAGGTTAGCCATTTTTAATTGTTTACAACATGGAGGACCTTCTCCTCATAACAGGATGGGGCAGGGGTCAGATTACTAGTTTCATTACTTCTATAACTTTGATAAACAATGATTGTTAGTTTCCTCCAACATCTTATCAATATAATTTCATCGTTCAAATTTTGTATTGTATTTTGTTTAGCTTTTTATGTGACTGTACAAATAAAAGACACCAAAAGAGATGGTTGAAGAATATACTTTCTAGTCTTATATATACATCATGTTCAGCTGTATAAATGCATTTTTATCATCATAAGTTGGCTTCTTACCTAATTATCCCATATCAAATAGATGATGCATTTGAGAGTGCATGTTTTTTGTAAGATCCACCAAATCGTTGAATCACCATCTATAGTGCGAACCAAACACCCCCTTGATGTGATATAATATTTACAACAAACTTATTTATTGTTATATAGAATTTGATAAATTATCTCCCTAGAAATTGAACTTACTATTGATTTTTTTCTCTTATTTGCATTATGAAATTTCAGATGGCAGAGATTGACCAAAGTTTTAGGGGAGAAAGTTGCAGCTCTTCGTTTGTCTCCATTATGGACTCTCTTGTTGCGCTCTCTCAAGTTAAAAGAGAGCTAACAAAATCTATATCCATTTATTCCAACAAAGTAACAAGAAAGTAAAAATATATGCTCCACCAATAGAAAGTTAACAAAAAAGTGAAGTTAACATATAGCAAAACATACTATGCAGTGGCACCACACTGCCGTATTCATTACAAGAATAGATGAACTCAAACCAACAACAAATGAAACTTTCCATTTTGGGGGAATTTCATATATATCACTCAAAAATCTTGAAATTACATGTCTTCCTTTTGAAATTTATAATCTAATATTTACCCTTTTAAATTTAAAAAACTCATAAATTTACCCAATTTATAAAACTCATTTTTAATTTATAAATTACCCATTTACACTTTATTGAAAAACTATCAAAAGAGATTGTTTGAAGAATATTTTTGAGCTTATATATACATTATTTTCTAGCTGAGTAGATGGCACATTAGTTTTTATCATCATAAGTTTGCTTTTTACCTAAATCATCTCATATCAAATAGATGAACTAAAACCAAGAAAAAATGAGAATTTCATTTTTGGATGGTGTTGTTCGTAGGCTATCCATCAAACCTTTATATCACCATATATTCAAAAAATTTGGGACAACAAATAACCACCATGCATGTGAGGAACGTTGGCACATATAATTTTAAAATAATCTAGTCTTCTAGAGTATTGAAAATTGAAGGATCCATATGTTTTACATGCACTCAAAGTGGATTGTCCTATAATTAGAGGACACGATAGAGTTCATTAGAGCATATTGTTCATTAATCAAGAAGGTTGTTAATTAATAATTTAATTTTTTTTTATTCTTAGATCGCATAATTTTAAAATCACAATATATCGACACACAATTTAATATAAACTTATTTTAAAATTGCAAAATGTATCATTAGAAGTATTAGTAAACGTGCTTAAAATATGAACAAAGGGATTGGAAAACTGCACAACAAATTTCTCATAATACTCATGTATATAAAAGAAAAATATTAATAGAGCTTGTTATATGAAAGAAAAACATTAAAATTGAACAAAGGGATTAGAAAACTGCAGGGACATTACTATTTTGTAATTGTATTGACTTGTTTTACAAGGCAAATATCCATGACTGCTTTCTCTGTTATTGTTGAAACTCCAGATCTAATATTTGTAAAAGATACCTAGCTAATCACTCTTAGAAAACTTGACAAATAAAGCATCGGCTTTCATCTATCTGTTAAATTTACAACCGTTTTTTTGTGGGGTGCATGCAATTTCTCTGTTAATTCCAGTAGGAATTTCTTTAGTTTAAGGTGAAAGAAACTTTGTAGGAATTCCAGTTGTAATTGTTGTGAGTTCAAACTTTGTAGTTGAATAAACTTGTAATTTTCTTGTATAGCCGATAAACGATGATTTTTTGTTCCCTAGCCTCCAACATCATTTAATAGTTACAATTTTGTATTTAATTATTTGTATAGCTTTTATGTTACTATTGAAAAATAGTTAATATGTAGTCACTTGCTAATTTAATATATACATCATTTTTATCATTATAAGATTGCTGCTTACCTAAATTATTTCATATCAAATAGATGAATTCAAACCAATATAAAATGACAATTTCATTTTTAAGTGGTACATTTCGCATGATCCTCCAAATCTTTGAATCAGCATATGTTACTTATTCCTGATCCTTCAACGGTTGACATGTGATCTTAAAAAAATGTAGAATTGACATGTCCTGATAAACAATTAGAGAAAGAAAAGAAATCACAAACAATTAAAAGTTATTTACCTTTGGACACTTCCTCATGTTACGAAAGTTACGAAAATTACATTAATTATGGCTGTGACAAACAATTAAAATTACATTAATTCTGGCTGTGACTCATAAGTTACAAAAAAATTCAGTAAAATTGATAGTACTGTGCATAAACGAAATTATGTTGGTTTTGATTTTATCCCAATAATTATAAAAGAGAAGAGACAACCTAAATTAGAGTATGCTAGTTATAACAAGTTTATCACAATTTCATTCAGAAGTGGAAATTACACCGAAATTCAGCAAGTACATACATAACTGAAAGCCGCATTGCAAACTAAGTACCAATTTCATATTTTTCTAACCCTAGTCTGAGGTTATCGATTTCATATTTTTCTAACTCTAGTTTCAGTAGAGAGAACAAGAGAGAGGAGAGAGAGCCTACCAATTTCGCTACCTAACCCTAGTTTCAGCTAAGAGGAGAGGACTGAGAGAAGAGCTTCGCCGAGAGAGAGGAAAGAGAGCAGCGGTTGTCGCTGGGGAAGTTGACTCTAAGAGAAAGAGGCAGTTGTCACTGGAGAAGTTGTCGCCGAGAGTGGAGAGGAGCGGGGGAGAAAGGGTTTAGGTATATCGCCTTGCTGCTACGCGGGAGAGAGAGAGAGAGGGAGAGAGGGAGAGGGAGGGTTGAACTGGACCAATCCAGTTTTGCATACCAGCAGATTGAGCGAAATTTCAATTTTCTCCGTTCCGCTCAATTCAAATCAGCGACCCAGCAGATCTGATCAGGCACGAATCTAAAATAGATCGGTCGGTTTAAAACTTATATGTTCCTGAGTTTAGGAACAAACGTTTTGACGTTAGCCGCTCTCTCTCTCTCTCTCTATATATATATATATATAGTGAGTGGCTACTCTACTTACATAAGCATATGAGGGCATATGCTTAAGTCATTTTTGTGTTTTTGAAGTCCAAATAGTCGATTTGAAGCGCTTAATATGTTCTCTAAATTATAATGTGCTTGGAAATTTTTTACTATTTTTTTATAATTTTTCAAAACAGTGTTTTAATATGACAAAAAAAATCTAAAACTAAAATAAAAAAAATCTGAAAAAAACTGTTTTGAAAAATTCCAAAAAAATAGTAAAAAATTCTCAAAAATGTAAAATTTCGTTTCCAAACAGATATTAATTTGGAGAACATGTTAAGCGCTTCAGATCGACCATTTAGACATTTTAAACGCAAAAATGACTTATAAGCATATGTTGCTCTCATATGCTTATGTAAGTAGAGTAGCCAACCTCTATATATATATATATATATATTTAATTATACTTGTATTAGGAGCTAGCTTATATATATTTGCTAACTATTTTTTAAACCCAACAAAGCAAGATAATAAACATAATCTATAGCCCCAAATAACATGCAATATAGTTCTTGCTTTGTTGTTGGTTACTTTTCGTGACTCAACAATTGTTACGGGTTGTACAAAAAATTACAAGATTTGTGAACTGTATTGGGCCACTGAAACTCATTTTTGTGATGAACAAATGCGTACAGTAGATGAGAAGATTTGGTGAAAATTTTAAGCAAATTCAGTAAATTTTATTACCAATTTACCACATAACTTTTTTTACATGAAATTTATTTGATATTAATTACATAGAATCTAGCATTGATATATCTTCGAAATTAATCCCATATATTAATTTTTGTTTGTTCATTCTATCATCAAATTTTCCCTATTGATTTCCATTTATTGACCGAAAACTTAGACCAATGTTATTTGAGCTATGCACTTTCAATCTATAATAGAGTAGTTAATACCTCTATCCATGTATTCCTACAAATTGCAAAAAGGTCAAAATATATATAAGCTCCACACCAATAAACACTAAATATAGAAGTGATGTTAACAAAGCAAGACTGTAGTCGCACCCCACCTATTTCAAACCAATTGCACACTTTTTTGCAAAAACGTCAAAATATAAGGTTCAACTTTTGATGTCATAAATGGTGTGATCTTAAACTTTGTATTTGAGCTAGCAAGTTGAATCTCTCATTTTTTGTTTCCTCCAACATCTTATTATTAAAATTTTATAGTTTAAAGAATGTATTGTATTTTGTTTAGCTAGCTTTTACATAAAAGACGCCACAAGATATGATTTGAGAATATATCTGTACTATTGAAAAATAATCAATATGAAGCTACTTGCTCTAGTCTTATATATATACATCATTTCTCAGCTATTTATAAGATGGCGCATTTTTATCATCATAACTTTACTTCTTACCTAACTTATCGCATACCAAATAAATGAACCCAAGAGAAACTGAAAAATTCATTTTTGTGTGGTCGTCTTCGGAGGATACATCAAGCCTTTGTATCACCAGAATTCTAATTGACCTATTTAGAGAGTGTGAGTAGAATAAAATTCAGTAATTCACCGAAATGTGGCATTAAATATCACTTCTCTCCTTTCATTAGATATATTTGTTTAGAGTTGCAAGAAAGCACTTAATCACACGTACAAAAGGAGAAAATATTTTCGTTGCCTGTACAATTCTACCAGCACGTATAAGTACTCTATTTGGCAAAAACAAAAAGAAAACAACAATTCACGCAAATCTATTTACATCAAATTTTGAGCATTAACATTTTTACTAAACTAACTTACAATTCAAACTATAAATTATTTGGACTTGTTTCGCCTTTTGTTTGGTTCCCGAACTCTGAATTCCTGCAAACAAAGATATAGCAGGAGAGGAAAACAAATAAGTTGTTTTGGAAAAAAAAAATAAACATAAAAGTGTTGCAATGTATTATCATTTTGGAAAAAAAAATATTGAGAATTATTAATGGAAAAAAAATCTGAAATTTATTAAGATATCCGGCTTAAATAGATTTATTAGTTGTTTTTAATTATAAAAAGAAGAAAAATAATCTATTGAGCAATAAATTGAAGGATTCATTTGACAGAGATTTTTACATGTTTTACTTACATTGAAACTGGAGTTTCCTCTTATTAGGGTTCATTAGAGCTTATTGATCAGTAATCTACAGTTTGTTAAATTAACTATTTATTTTTATAGATAGTTTGATCAAATAATTTCAAAATTACAGTAAATTCAAGATACAGTGTAATTGAAACTAAATTTAAATTATAAAATGTAAAATTATAGGTATATCTTCTTTCTATTAGTTTGATCGATCTGATTAGTAAACGTTTCTCTTAATCTTGATGTAATTTAAAGAAGAACATTATAAAGTATATTGCAGGGATGAACTCAAAACCAATAAAAAATGACAATTTCATTTTTGAGTGGTGCTTTTCGTTGGATCCATCAATCTTTGAATCACAACATATGCAAACTTTTTGGCAAAAAAGTTAGAATATATGCTTCAACTTTTGATGTCATAAATGATATGATCTTAAACTTTGTAATTGAGCTAACAAGTTGAATCTCTCCATGTTAGATAAATAATTTTTTTTTGTTTCCTCCAACATATTATTAATAAAATTTTATGGTTTAAAGAATGTATTGTATTTTGAGAATATATCTATACTATTGAAAAATAGTCAATATAAAGCTACTTGCTAGGGTTATATATGCACATCATTTTTCAGCTGTATAACTGAAGCATTTTTATAATCATAAGTTTGCTTCTTACCTAATTATTTCATATCAAATAGATGAACTCAAACCAATTAAAAATGACAATTTCATTTTTATGGGTGCATGCTTTTCGTAGAATCCACCAAATCTTTGAATCACCATATATTATTTTCCCATGTAGCTATTCACCATATACTTTGACGGTCGAGATTTTATTTAATAAAATCTGAACAGCCCAGATCAAAGAGGCGAAGGTTGGACCAATTTTTAAACATGTCATGATACTAGAATGGTTTAGATTTAATAATCAAAATACGGTTATGAGCTGAACCGTTCGATAAACCTTACAATCAATGAAAATGTCTTCTGCATTAAATATGGACCAGTTTAAAAGGTAGCTAATTTGATTAAATAGGCTACATCATATGCACCATTAATTCTTGAATAATTAGTCGCTGTGATAAACAATGATAAACAATGATTAGGCTACATCATATGCAACATTGTCACGAAGTCCTACCCTCTTCAACCTTAGCTGGAGAGTAGAACAGAGTAAAGATAAACAATGATTTTTAGTTTGCTCTAACATCATATTTGTATAATTGTATAGTTCAAATATTGTATTGTGTTTTGCTCAGCATTTATATGATTATTGTACAAATAAGAGACATCAAACGAGATGGTTTGAAGATGTTATTTTACTATTGAAAAGCTATCAATATGTACTAGCTACTTGTTAGTTTATATATACATAATCTTTTAGTTGTTTAGATGGCACATTAATTTTTATCATCATAAGTTTGCTTGTTACCTGAATTATCTCATATCAAATAGATGAACTTAAACAAATAAAATTGACATTTTTATTTTTGATAGAGTTCATTACAGCTGATTGGTCATTGATTTAGCAAACTTGTAAATTAACAATATATTTCTAGCAACACTTTGATCAAACAATTAGAATTACACTAAATTCGACATACAATTTAATTCCACTATCATTTTTTAAAATCACATATGTTGGGTGCTTGTCATTTCTCTGTTATATTCTACTATAAGATTTTGGTGGGGTCAGCTCAAGAGAGAGGCGCCCTCAAAAAATTTTAGGTATCTCTAGCTTTATGCATGTCTCGTACATTGAAATTCGGTAGAGATAACAACACGTATAACCAACTTCCTAAGAAGAGCCCCTTTACTCTACAAATTGCAAGAATATCAACAGTTCTAGAATCATAATACTAAATAAAAATTAATATTAAGAAAAACTATTCTAGCCAGAACAATATCTACATGTCTCGTTTCCTTAAAAACTCAGTACATAATCCATATGACAATTTCCTAAGACTCAAAATTTACCGCACTCTAGCCATACTGTTAACATACATGGATATTATTTGTGTACCATATTGTTGTAATGCCTGTGCATGCCATGACAGAAGTTCAACGCATGCAACGCAACATCCCAACTCATCACATGGAGCCTATCCCAAATAGTAATATACAATAGAAAAACTATGTATGTAGTCACACCCACCTATTGCAAACAAGGCAAGGTCTTGTATCTTTTATCTAAAAACTCCATAATTGATTCCACTTTTGATACCATAATTATTATTATCATATACTTTGAAACTGAAATAACCTTCATTATACCTATCATTCCAATAAACGATGAGTTTTTGTTTCCTCCAATATCTTATGTGCATAATTGTATATTTCAAATCAATATTGTATTTTGTTTAGCTTTTACGTGGCTATTGTACAAATAAAAGACCCTGAAGAGATGATTTGAAGAATATATTTTTGCTATTGTAAAGTAGTTCATATGTAGCTACTTGCTAGTCTTATATACATCAATAGTTAGCTGTTTAGCTGACTTATTTTTATCACCATAAGTATGCTTCTTACCTAAATATCCCACATCAAATAGATGATCTAAAACCATTAATAAATGAAAATTTCATTTTTGAGTGGTGCTTTTCGGAGGACCCATCAAATCTTTGAATCACCATAAGTTGATAATTTGGAGGACAAAAAATAAAGCTTTGCTTGTAGGGAAGTGGTCAAGGTCGACCCATTAATGACCTATTTGCCACCAATTTAAAATTCTGTTTTAAACGCTGATACTGTCAAAATGCTTCTGGTACGGAACCCTTAATTTGTCAAGAAAAATTATGGCTTTTCTGGACTAGTTAATCGCTAACCTTTTAACTTCATTTATTGGGCTGCGTCAAAACAGATATCAGCATTTGGGCTTCGTTTTTAGTCTTCTTTGGGCCAGAGAGATCGGTTTACCCACCATGTTAGTTGAGAGAGGAGGGTTAAAATGCACCCTCCCTTTTGTGCTCCTAACGTGCACCCTCCCCTCATATCTTCATTTTCAAAGTTCAAATAGTCGATTCGAACCTTCCAACGTGTTCTTCATATTAAAATGTGCTTGGAGACCAAATTTTACATTTTTTGAAAATTTTTTACTATTTTTTCAGAATTTTTCATTAAACTAAACAATAATAAAAAAAATTCATTAAAGTGATGATTTTCAAAAATTCTGAAAAAATAGTAAAAAATTTCCAAAAAATGTAAAATTTGGTCTCCAAGCACATTTTAATATGAAGAACACGTTGGAAGGTTCGAATCGACTATTTGAACTTTGAAAATGAAGATATGAGGGGAGGGTGCACGTTAGGAGCACAAAAAGAGGGTGCATTTTAACCCTCCTCTAGTTGAGATTAGTGGGCATTATAAATTGATTATTTGTGTATTATTTAATATTTTTAAGTTTAATTATTTTCATTTGTATGATATACGTGCAACAATATCGATAGATCATGTTCCAAATGTTTTCGGTAGAAGAAAATTGTTCTCAATTAATTGTTAATGGCTAAATAAATCTGCAATTTATATATATTAAGATATCAAGCGAAATTGAACCATGTTAGTTGAGATTAGTGGCCGTTATAAATTGATTATTTAAGTAGTATTAAATATTTTTATGGTCCTTAAATATGAAGCTTCGTAAATTTAAGTTGTTTGACGAAAGACAAAATTTATATTAAGTTAAAATATTTTCTTTTGTATGATACACGTGCAACAATATTTTTTGATCACGTTCCAATTGTTTCCGGAATATAAAAGTTGTTGACAATTGTTAATAGAAAAATAAATCTCTAAATTATTAAGATATTTGGCTTACTTGATCTATTGTTTTTCTTAACTATGTAAGAAAAAAAATAATAAGAAAAAATAATATAATCTTTAGTTTTATAAAATAACTAAAATAACAGAGATTGTCACATGTTTTACTTGCACTTAAAAGTACTGGAGTGTCCTCTGACTAAGAGGACATGATAGAGTTCATTACAGCTGATTGGTCATTAATTTAGCAAACTTGTAAATTAACAATATATTTCTAGCAATACTTTGATCCAATAATTAAAATAACACTAAATTCGACATACAATTTAATTCCACTATCATTTTTTAAAATCACATATGTTGGGTGCTTGTCATTTCTCTGTTAAATTCTACTATAAGTTTTTGGTGGGGTCAGCTCAAGAGAGAGAGGCGCCCTCAAAAAATTGATGTATGCTGTTGGATATGACTGAGCAAATGGTACTCTTCAGTAAAAGATGAAAGAATAGTTCGCCCTGCGCTAAGCCCGCAACTTATGTTTTTCCTCAGGCCGTTAGCTAGGACATAAACAAATGACAGAGTACTAAATTCTGCGCGCTACTTGAATCTTAAATACTAAACCCAAAATGTGCGATTAAATTCTGCTTATTCACAAGAAAAGATGTGGAACCCCTAAATGTGGGATTAATTGTATACATCATGGGCTTTGAGTGTTACGAGTTCTTCCATCTGTAGTCCAAAAGCTCCCTAGTTGATTCCACTTTTGACGCCATTAATATTGTGATCTTAAACAATGATTTTTTTGTTTCCTCCAATATCTTATCAGAGATTTTTATGTGACTGTACAAATAAATGACTCCAAAAAAGAGATGGATTGAAGTATATTTTCACTATTGAAAAATAGGCAATATGTAACTAATTTCTAGTCTTATATATACATCATTTTTAGCTGGCTAGATGGTGCATTTTTATCATCCTAAGTTTGCTTCTTACCTAAATTACCCCCACATCAAATATATGAACTCACTTTAAGAAAATGACAATTACATTTTTGAGTTTTGTTTTTCGAAGGATCCACCAACTTTTTTAATCACCATATGTTATTATCCCTGGTAGCTATCTTGATCGATCCTTAGAAAGTTGAGATTCAATTTTACAAATATGCATGGTTCAGATCAAAGAACCGAAGGTTGGATAAATTTTTACTAGGATCCACATATCATGTTCCTATTCGTGATGGTCGAGTTGAACCACTGGATCAACAGCCTAACCTTCATATCATACAGAATGAAAATTTGGGCAAATTAGTCTCAGTTATTCACTGATCAAGGCGTCAATGCTCCTTTTAGTCGTTGGATGGAAAATCTCTAGACAGTAAATATTGAAACCAAAGAGTAAACTGTTGAAATGAAGCAACATCTTACTTGTTGTATGGCAAAAGCAAATTGTTACCTTTAGTGGCGAAACTATATAACAGTTTTAAGAAATACATAGATACATATTACCACCGAAACAACTTAATATACATATCACTGTGAATATGCTATAGAAAGTACATGGGAAAATATAAAGGACATAATTTTTCAATTAATTTAGAAGGTTATAAATTACTTTTGAATGTTCACAAGAGAGTTTTTCAAAGTGAAAATGTGAAGATTAAACAGTTAATTTGTGTGTGGTTCTTGCTCTAATGATCAGTTTGCCACCAATTTGAAATTTTGGTTTGAAACATTGACACTTTCAACATTATTCTGGTATGTATGGCATGTAGTTGGTTAATATTTTAACATCTATTCAAACTGTTATGGTATGAGATCCTTGAAAATCATATGTAAACAACTGTAACTGGTGGTTAGTAATTAGGATACAAGAAGTAAACATGCATTTTACTATTTTTCATAAATCTTTTTATACTAAACAAAATGTCAAATATATATATTCCAGTACGTCAGTCAGAATATATATACATTTATGGGTTTGTCTATAGTGCAGCAAAATTAATTTGGCTATAGTACAGTAATTAATTTTAATTAAAATCTGACCTTTAATTTCTGTCTCCAACTTTTAAGTTATTTAGGATAAAACTGTCTTTTTCCCTTTTTTTTTCCTGACACCGTTATCTCTTTCCCACAGAAATGAGACACCGTTAATCTCTTCCTCTCATCTCTAAAAATCGCGGAGAAGAGAGGAGAAATCGCGCCAGGGCTTGCACGGGATTACGCGCTTCCTCCCCACACGACTCCGATCCCTGGCTCGTCTCTCATCCGATCGCTGGCCCGCTGATATCGCTGCCGAAGAAAGGGAGTGTGGTGGTTTATTTGCCACAGGGTCATCCGGAGCATTTGTGGGAGAGCACCGCGGCTGCATATCGGCACGACTGGCCCCCTCAGGTGTTCTGCCGGGTCGTCTACATGTGATATGATAGCCCATATGTTACAATGGCAGCAAGCTGCATATAAGATGAAGTTTGAATTTTGACAATAAAAATGTCTCAAAAGCCTTTTGATTTTGCAAGTTACAACTGTGAATTACAGAGCTTTGCCGAGCTTCTTTTGATTGTATCAGCCTAGCTCACTGGCATAATGGTCCCTACAAGCTAAACTCCGCCTCATGCGGCTGCGGAGACGTCCTCCAAAAAACCAGATGATTTTGAGCTTCAGTTGGATTTTTGTTGTTGTACGAGTTCTTTGTTGTAAAGAGGCTTAACCTTTATTCTTAATTTGTTAGTTTTTATCATAAATACTTACTGCAAGAACTTATTATGTCTCATTCACCAACTAATGAATGTATTGATGTGGTAACACTTTCAGTCCATTCTTATTAGAGTGAGCAGACATTTTTTGAAACCTTATATGAAGATTTTGAACAATCTTCATTGTACCTAAGGCTCTTAAGCCACAGTAAATTTTATAGCATGCTCGAGGTACCAAGTAAAATGCCTTTCTGAAACATTTAACTAGTTATAGTAGTACAATTTTCGTTTATTTGAGTTTTCGGTATTGATTTGGGTTTAAACTCAATTCTTCATGCCCCTTTCCGATTCTTTTCAACTACTTGGTCATTTAGCATCGCCTTGAGATATAAAAGCTATTTGTGGCATCAATTTGGAGTTTAATTGGGGTTTAGGCATAATTTGGGTTTTTAGTTCTCGGTTTGGTACCGACTTGATACCAGCACATGGTATATTGGTTTTGAATCATGGTTAAGGGTTTGAATGAGTTTCTTTGAGTATCTGGAAGCACATCAAGGGTTGCAGAGGGCTTGGTTTGGCATGGAACATGAATTTGATTAAGGTATAGAATGGGGTTAATGATCTGTCAGCTTTGAACATACATTTTCTCATTAATTTTGCTAATGAGTGTGTGTTATTTTATCATGTAGCCATAGAGGAATGTGTGAGCTTTGATTGTGTCAAGTTTCTCAATTTTTGGAATTTTATTTCTATTTTTAAAGTCATTATTTGTGCAGAGGGGCAAAACTGTCATATGCTGTCATATTTTTCATATTGTCCAAATGTCAAATTGTAACTTCAATATAAAATTAAATAAAAATCCAAACGATATGAAATTTGTGTCTATTTTGTGTGTCTTAAAGTCCTTTATGTGACTGTGCTGCCCATTTTTCATTTTGTTCCCTATCCTAATCTGTACTGACTAGTTTGTCAGTGAAGGTCATTTCACTGTTTTTTGATTTTTTCATGTGCCAGTGGCACTTGCTTTGTAATTCATTGCTGATGATGTGTACATGGGTGTACCAGAGGCTAGTTGGAGGTGGTTACCACTGTGTACATGCCTTTCTGAAACATTTAACTAGTTATAGTAGTACAATTTTCGTTTATTTGTATCCAAGTTCCTTCTCTTTTTAGAAAACATTGGAAGTCAAGAATACCCCTTGAAAATTGTCAAATGTGTCCGAGTTGTAAAAATTTAATTTCATTGAATGTCAGTCATGTTATTTGTTCATTTTTGTTGTATATTGACTGATAAAATTTGTGCATTTTCAGCTAAGTTTTTCTTTCTTGTTTCTTGTTTCTTGTTTCTTATTTCAATAGGCGGCAATGACGATGTATAATTTATAGCCTGCCAGATTTGAAGTTAGACACTGAGTAGAAGATCAGACGTGTTTGCTTTTGTTAATATGTTGATAGCTTGGAGGCCCCAAAATAATTTTGTGTTGATTTACAGCTGATAGCTAATGCCATCATCATCATATGACCGCAGAAAACATTTCTTTGTGTTAATCTCCTTTTTGTATTTCTCCCTTGTTGCTTCTTAGTTTAATTTCCTTTCTATTTTATTAGGATAATTTTTTTTATTTAATTCTATTTTCTACTGCTTTGCTTTTTCGGATGATGTGATGATACCTGTATCAGGTACGGAGTAGCTTAAATTATCGTTATTTTGTATTAGGATAACATGTATGAGGGCAATTTAAATTTATAATAATATTTAATTATCTATCTATTCATTAATTGCTTGCATTTTAATTATCTGTTAATTCATTTCTTGCATTTGCTTCTGTTGCAAGCACAACACCTCTTGTATTAACCATATTGAAATCCAATTTTTGGTTTGCTGACTGTTGGTAAAACTGATAATGACAGCATAGGTGAAAATATCATTATTTCAGTCCGACAAAATTCTGAAACTGCCAGAAATAATTAACAGATACCATAAGCATGTCAGGATGCTAAACTTTCAATTTACTAAACACAATCAATTGATGATAAACCATCATGCCAGAGCAAAGGCATCAACTTGATTTAGTTAGATTTCATATCTAGTCACATACAACATACAACATATTCAACTTACAACTATATAACTTTAGTTAACAAAAACCACCAACAGTTCCAGATATCTGCCACCAGAACACGGGCAAAAGATAAATCATAAAAGTTCAATACCCATAACTTTTACCCTTATGTAGACCAACAAAATTATTTGCTAATTTACGTTTGTTATAAAATTTACTCGGCTACATGCACCAACTCATACACCACAAGCGACAAATTGTTATCTTCTTTAACTGTAAAATTAGCTGCTTCTGCTGCCTCCACATGGCCCCACTTGTCAACTGCTAGCCTCATGGAGCCCTTAAACATGTCAATGTTCGCATTGCGAATTATTGATGTTGATCCAGGTTGCAACACATCAACTGTCACAAACAAATTCCTATGTTAATTCATGCAAACATATATCAATGTTGGTTCACTGTACATATTTTTAGATATGATGTGGAAGTGGAATATTGTACATTGCAGTTCTTTGCTCAGTAAATTATGAATTATATCTACTGTTCATCACCAAGGATCTCAAAAACTTAACATCAATAAATTGTGATTCTTCTAAACTTGTCAAGGAGAATGTGACAAACAATACTTGAATTTTTCACTATTAAAAAATCTACAATGTTTGAATATATAACAAGAAAAGAGAAGATATTCTTACTGGTAAAAAAAAAAGAAGTAAAAAGAAGTGCACTCTTAAGCCAAAATCAGTTATTTAGTATGAATGCGAATTAATAATAAATATTTGTAGCCTAACAACTCAAGTACTGATATCAATCTAATTATCTCTCCTAAATGCAAAACTTGAACATGGATAAGATTACAGTTGATCAAATAATATATCAATTTTGTCCATTTTTTATATTTTTTGTATATTTCTTAGAAGAATTAAAGATTAATCATCATTGACATGAACAGATCGGAACTGAATTTGCCTAACAAACTCATGAATTTAGAGAAGTAGCAAAATTTACAAAAATTGCAGCACAGTCCTCAGAATTAGTAAAATTTATAGAATATGTCAATAGTATTGCTAGCATTATACTAGTACACCAGTGGGAGATGTGCAACAAACAATAGTTAGCATGCACAAAATTATTAGCTAATTTACCTTTGTTATAAAATTTAGTTTAACCTTTCCAATCCAATAGCTAGCATGAACAGCTGGTGATTACTTTTGCAAACTAGAATAATCAAAGCTGTCTGTTATCAACACTGCATAGAAATTATATAATCCTCTACTAATTAATGCTAATATCATTTAAGCAGTAACTATACTGGTAGGTTCCTGCCCCAGCATGTGCATTTCTGTACCAATGGTGAGTTCATGACCATCCTCAATTCTCATACTGCACCCGAACTAAGTGAATTTGGCTTCTTCTTCTTTTATTTAAGTCATGAACAAGGTCTAAACTGTGGTTCCCACTGAGAGAAATTAACAAACAAACAAGCACCTTTCTCCAAATACCAGCTCTTTTCATCAATTAATCAAATCACAATAGCAACCATATAGATGTTGGATGATAGTGTCACTGTGAACTTAAAAATTAAAATGCTTTGTAGTGTTTTTGATGACTTCAGTTGTTTATTAATTTTGAGCTTCCTCGATCCAACTTGATTTGCTTCTATTGCTTAAGGAATGACTTCTAATTATCATAATTGCTTCCATTGAACTGTGTGTGTGTGCATTAGAAATACATGGATAACTTCAAATTCGTGTCAATCCTAATCAATGTAATGTCCGAAGAACCTTAACAGTGGAACAAACAAAGTTCAATATCCCTAGGTTTTTTGTCATTCCTAGCCAACAACCAATGTAGTTGGGTTGGAACAAGGGTCCCGCCTTTCTAATTGGAGGTACTGTCAATTATAACACCAGTAAGAGGCTAAATTGGAGGTACCACCAGTTAACAATCTAATGAAAAGAAATAATGAAATTGACACGATTACAGACCTACAACACGAAGGTGATGCAAAGATTGAAGAAAGACAACAAAGACTACGCCTACTAGGAAGTGTCACAGCATGTCAATTTGGGGAAAACTTACTAATCGGACGATCCACTAAGATCTGGATCACCCAATCACAATTTGGAGAAATAAAAACCAAAAGAAAATAAAAGATGCTGAGAATTAGAGAGGAAATGTAGAGAAGTACCTAAGAGGAGAGGACGGCTGTCTTCGTCACTGCGAGAGGGTCTGAAAGAGGTGCGTCTGAAAGCTACTGGGCGGAGAGCTTCTCACGCGCGCGGGTAGAGAGGAGAGGCGGAGACAGCCAAAGAGGGGTGAGGAGAGGGACAGCGAGTGAGCGAAGCAGAGATGCAGAGAAAGGGTTTGGGTTTGGGTTTACGGAGGAAATTGCGTCTGGACGAGAGAGAAGCGGAGGAGAGGAGCAGGAGACGTAGACAGACTATTTTACCCTTCTGAAAAAACATTTCTGTTTAATTAACGCCAGATAGAATTATGAGAGTTAAATAGTCTATCTAATCCGAACCATTCAATAGATAAAATTAACGATTGTGATTTAGTTTGATTTTGCTGTTCTATAGCCAAAATAACTTTACTGTACTATAGATAAACCCTACATTTATATGGATACCTGATTATGTTGTTACAAATTAATTACATAAAAAATTAAGTGTTCCATAAAGCAATAAAGCTTATATATCTTCACACTGTGTATATATATATATATATATATATATATATATATAGAGTGTGTGTGTGTATATATATATATATATATATATAAATTAAAAATTGACTCTATATAATAAAGATCACTAGAAATGATTGCATTTAGTTGTTTTCAACAAAAGTGAGATAATATTGCATTAGAATGTCTTCTGCATATATGGTTTCATAGGTGGGTAATTTGATGAAATAGACTACATCATATGCACCATGGAACATAATCCACATCAAGCCTTGTGTTGCCTAACGCATAATATATGCAAGGGGAAATTTTCACTCAACAAAACATTATGTTTATGTTTTGTTTTATTTTAAGAATGTTATTGAAAGTTATGAGATCAATCTAATTAAAGACTATCAACAAAATTAATTAAGAAAGTAATAAAAACTTGCTTAAACAAAAATAAAAAATGCCTTTGGAATAACTGCACTAAATGAATAACCAACCCACATACTACAATATTTATGTTAAATTAGAAAATGATTGCTTTTAGAATATCAGATAGAAGTTCAGAAATAATTCTCATGGAGGAAAGGAACTAGCTCTCAACCCCACCTATTAGCAGCCTATATATGCGCGTGAGTGCAAATTAAAAACCAGCTCTCACTTAATTTGTTATCCCATGAACCACCTTCTCATTCTTAATCAAAATGGTCAACCAGAGGGGCCCAGCACTGCCTACCAAGAAACGCAATTTCACCCAAGATACAAAGAAGCCAAAATATCAATCCACCATTGCCGCAGAATTTTCAAAAACTTCAAAAATTGGTCGACCACACTGTCACAAAGTACTAGCCTTTTCCGTATTAGCTGGAAAGTGGAATGGTCCAAAGTTAAAAGTTGATTTTTTAGTTTCCTCCAACACCTTATCTGTGTGTAATTGTATACTTCAAATATTGTGTTATCTCTTGCTTTGCTTTAATATGATTATTGAACATATAAAAGACATCAAAAGAGATGGTTTAAAGAATATATATATTGAAAAGCTATCAATATGTACCTAGCTACTTGTTAGTATATACACCAGTTTTTAGCTGTTTAGATGGCACATTAATTTTTATCATCATAAGTTTACATGTTACCTAAATTAGCTCATATAAAATAGATGAACTCAAACCAATAAAAATGACATTTTCATTTTAGAGTGGTGCTTTCAGTAGTATCCATAAATCACCATAGTGAGGAACTTTGTCACATCATAACTACGGTTTTTCTGTTACCACTGAAACAACCTATATACATAAATATATAAAAGGACATATTTTTCAAATAATATGGAAGGTTTAAATTACTTCTGAATCTTCGCAAGAGAGTTTTTGCCAAGTGAAAGACAAAGATTAAACCACACAAATAGAAACTTAATATAAAATTGAATTTATAATAGTAAATTTATGCAGTGTAGCACCATACCTAATGCAAACTAGGTGAGGTTTTGCATCTGTGGTCTAAAAGCTCCTCAGTTCGTTCCACTTTTGGTGGTGTAATCGTCGTGAGTTCAAACTTTCTAGTTGAACTAACTTGTGGTTTTCACGTAAATCTGATAAACGATGATTCTTTTGTTTCGTTCAACGCCTTAATTATATATCAAAAAAATTATTGTTCAAATTTTGTATTTTATTTGTTTAGCTTTTATGTTACTAATGTACAAATAAGAGATCTCCATGTAAGATGGTTTGAAAACTATATTGCTAATATTTGAAAATAGTAAATTGGTAGCTACTTCCTAATTTTATATATGCCTGGCACAGGTTTACCATCATAATATTGCTTCCTTCCTAAATTATTTCATATCAATAGATGAACTCAAACAATAGAAAATGACAATTTCATTTTCGAGTGGTGTTTTTCGTAGGATCCACCAAATTGAATCATCACATGTTCTTTTCCCTTATAGCTATTTCTGATCATTCGACAGTTGACATGCGATCTTAAAAATCAGAACAGCTCAGATCAAAGAACCGAAGGTTGAATCAACTTTTTACTGTAGGATCGACATGTCCTGATACTATAACGGTTCAGATATAATAATCGAAATTTGGTGATGACCTGAACAGTTCTAAACATCCTAACCTTCACATCATACATGGTGAAACCTTACGATCTCATCCACTTATGATGAAGTGTGTTTTATTTTCCTTAAACATAAAACAGAAAACGGTATGTATGTCAGTGTATGTAGTATTTCATTTTTTTTTATTTCTCAAACTTTGGCCAAGTCCATTTTACACTCTGATCCAGGCGGCTATGCTCCTTTAATTACCTCGCTTTTGGAAATTAAGAAAAGAACGGAAAATCAAAATTCTAACGAGATTTTAGTTGTTGGATGACCAAAACTGGACAATGGATTTTGGAAACAAAGAGTAAATCGTTGAAACGATTTAAAGAATATCATTATGTGTAATGCATGTATGACGAAAGCATATTGTTGCCTTTAGTGACGAAACCATTGTAATAATTTTAAGAACTGTTAAACACTTTTTTATATATGATTAAAGAGCTGATTTTGGAAAACTGCTGAGTTTTAATTGAATAAGAAGTGAAATAACTACAAAGAGTGCAATTTTGTTTTAAATTGATCGACAAAATATATCAATGCCACCCACCCATGAACATTGCTGAATTACATCGATATATTATAGAATCCGACAAATTATATCTTCCTAGAAATTTTCACTTTCCAAATCTGTTGTCATCTCTTCCTTCCCTTTTGAATTTCAAATGGCAAAGATTAATTAACCAAAATTCTAGAGGGGGTTGCATCTCCACTTTATATTGGTTGAACCCAGTCATTTGAGTGGACGCTCTCTCAAGTTAAAAAAAATGTCAATATTTACATCATGTTTCCTATGAAGTGCAAACAAATTCAAAGTATAATCTCCAAAAATAGATACTAAATATATAACTGTCGTTTACATAGCAAAAACTATGTAGTCGCATGTCATTTACTGCAAACCACATAAGGTTTTATGTCTATCGTCCAAAAAACTCATTAATTGACTCTGCATTTGATGCCATAAATGTTGTGATTATAAAATTTGTAATTGAACAGGTAGACCTATATTATTATGGTAAATGATGGTTTTTTTGTTTCCTCCAACATCTTGTTGCATAATTGTATTGTTCAAATTTAGTATTTCATTTTGTTTAGCTTTAATGTGACTATTGTACAAAAGAGATGGTTAGGAGAATATATTTTACTATTGAGAAGATATCAACATGTAGCTACTTGCTAGTATTATATATTATTTTTGAGCTGTATAGATGGTGCATTTTATTCATATAAGTTTGCTTCTTACCTAAATCATCTCATATCAAATAGATGAACTCTAACCTACAACAAAATGACTATTTCATTTTTGGGTGGTGTCTCGGTAGGATCCATCAAATCTTTAAATCACACCATATGTTCTAAATTTCAAGGAAAGGAAATAAACCTCCATGCCTCTGCGAGGAACTTTGTCACATCATTACTAGTAAAACAACTAATTATGTACATATCACATGAATACGCTAAAGAAAATAAAAAATATTAGAAGGACATAATTATCAAATAAAGTAGAAGGTTTTCAATTACATTTGAATGTTCACAAGAGAGTTTTTGCTAATTTTTCTACCATTAAGTAACATTTTAAAACACTCATACCTTCAAGATGATACTGGCACGGCACCACTAATATGTCAAGAAAAAGAAATCGGCTTTGTGGTCCTGGATTTACTGGGCTTTCATTTTTAATTTCATTTGAGCCTGAAAGATCGATTAAAACTAAAGATACGAACCAAGCAACATTAATTGTTTCTCTTCTCTCTTTCTTTATGGATTAAACGAATGAGACAATTAATAACTAAGAAGAAAAAAATAGTTGACACCATCCGTGGTGTGGAATTTGAATTCGGCCTGGATGTAAGTTTTAAACTTGTCCTTTCTACACGGTGGATATTATAAATTGATTATTTGAGTTTTATTTAATATTTCTAGATGTCATTATGTTATAAATTTAAGTTTTCTAATGAATGGTATAAATATTTATATCAAATTTATTTTTCTTATTTGTATGATATACGTGCAATATTGATTCATCACATTCAAACACAACAACAAAGTAGGCACTTATCGCGAGGGAAAAAGCGCATTTATGACGGTTCTCCGTCGCGAATAGAAAAAACACAGTTATGACAGTACTCCATCGCGAAAAGTCATTTTTTATCCTCACAAAAAGTGCCAGTCTTTTGTAGTGAAAATATTTACGGAAAAAAAGTAGACAATTGTTAATGGAAAAGTAATTGTTCAATTTATCGAGACATCCGGCTTACTTATATTCATTGGTTTCCATATATTATGTATAGTGAAGAATACTAATCAGAAAAAATAATCTAGTCTTTAGTCTTCCATAGTAATTAAAAGTTGAAGGATCCATACATTTTACATCTCTTATCTTATTTCTGATTTGATATATGATTGAATTCTTTGATTTTGCTTAGCTTCACAACCCTAAGCATATATCATCTTAGCTATCGCTCTCCAAAAACTAAATTATATATGATACATGGTGCTTGTTATGAATACAACTGGAAAATTCAAAAATATAATTAATTTAAAGCTTTGATAATCGATTTAATAGCTCTAAGTCAAGAAATTGTGCACTTGGGATCATAGAGGCAAAGTCAAAATGGATCAAGGGACTTATTGGTTGTTCCTTCCTGATGGCATTGTAGCAAAAATAGGGGAGGCATTGGTTGCTGATGATGTCTCTCCTACATTGCCATTCGTAGTGTGTGCAGTTACTGCAGGAAGGCGACAGAGGATCTCATAATAACCGAAAGGCACCTCTGCTCATGCAATTGGATGCCGATGTGTGGATACCAGACGAGTACTCCTCTAAGATGGAGTTCAGTAGCAAAACTATATGGAAATTCCTAAACCCTTCCACTGCCAAGTACATATACCAACATCCCAGAGCTATGTAACACCATAGTTAATGCTTGCCTGGAGAACCTTCTCCTCATAACAGGATGGGGCAGGGGTCAGATTACTAGTTTCATTACTTCTATATCTTTGATAAACAATGATTTTTAGTTTCCTCCAACATCTTATCAATATAATTTCATCGTTCAAATTTTGTATTGTATTTTGTTTAGCATTTTATGTGACTGTACAAATAAAAGACACCAAAAGAGATGGTTTCAAGAATATATTTTCTAGTCTTATATATACATCATGTTCGGCTGTATAAATGATGCATTTTATCATCATAAGTTGGCTTCTTACCTAATTATCCCATATCAAATAGATGATGCATTTGAGAGTGCATGGTTTTTGTAGGATCCACCAAATCATTGAATCACCATCTATTATATTCCCTTGTAGCTATTCCAGATACTTTGACGGTCGAGATTTGATTCTAAAAATCTGGACAGCTCAGAACAAAGATGCGAAGATTGGATTAATTTTTTACTGTAGGATCCACATGTCCTGATCCTAGAACGGTTTAGATTTAATAATCAAAATACAGTGATGAACTGAACAGTTAGATAAACTTTACAATCGACAACCCATCCACTTAGAGTTGATAGATTTTTTTCTTTTCTGTTATGTTTACTGGTACGTAAAGGTTTTCTTCTTTTTCTGTTATGCTTACCAGTATATAATTTTCATATGAATCTTAATGTAATTTTACATTTGTGAATGAAATTATGCCTATGGGCTTGAACTAAAAAATCATACTAGCAATTGGATTCTCCACGTCGCGTATTGAGATCTGGGATGTTGTCATTCGAGTGTATTTTTTATTTTTTTACGAATCTGATTGTTACGAATTGCGAACCAAATAAGCTTTTTTTGACAAAATTTAGTTAATAATTTAAAAGTAGTAAAGGCATGTCTCAATAGTCATTGCAATCTACACTAACAGAACACTGTAATCATATATCTCCTATAATGTTGAAAGCGATAGCCATGCGTGAACCAAATATGGTAATAGCACATTCCTTGGAATTATAGTCCTTGGCATTACATTTTCTGGAATACTCATATTCCTTGGAATGGTCTATAGTGCGAACCAAACACCCCCTTAATGTGATATAATATTTACAACAAACTTATTTATTGTTATATAGAATTTGATAAATTATCTCCCTAGAAATTGAAACTTACTATATTGGTTTTTTTCTCTTATTTTCATTATGAAATTTCAGATGGCAGAGGTTGACCAAAGTTTTAGGGGAGAAGGTTGCAGCTCTTTGTTTGTCTCCATTATGGACTCTCTTGTTGCGCTCTCTCAAGTTAAAAGAGAGCTAACAAAATCTATATCCATTTATTCCAACAAAGTAACAAGAAAGTAAAAATATAAGCTCCACCAATAGAAACTTAATAAAAAAGTGAAGTTAACAAATAGCAAAACATACTATGCAGTGGCACCACACTGTCGTATTCATTACAAGATAGATGAACCCAAACCAACAACAAATGAAACTTTCCATTTTGGAGGAATTTCATATATATCACTAAAAAATCTTGAAATTACATGTCTTCCTTTTGAAATTTATAATATCATATTCACCCTTCTAAATTTAAAAAACTCATAAATTTACCCAATCTATAAAACTCATTTTTAATTTATAAATTACCCATTTACACTTTATTAAACAATTAAAAATGCATATCCTCTAATAAAGATAAATACATAATTTCAAGATTTTAGAGGGGCACATATGAAATTTGCCGACAATTTTTACTTGTTCTCTTCGTAGGGTACATCATATATTTGAATAACAACTACAAATTATACAAGCAACGACTACAACAACCAAAGTTAAATACATAAATTAGCTAATATCTTATATATGTTTTACATGACACGAGATATTGAACTCAAAATTAATAAAAAGTATATATTACATGCATGCAACTGATTTTTCAAACTTCTGATATGTGTGCCATGTCAGAATGCTATCACAGGCAACTTGGTGTGCCAGCCCCACTACCTGCTCGACATGCATAGGCACAGCTGACGCATTTTCCTTCAAGCCTTCATATAAGTTATTTGTGAACTTCATATGTAGTTGACATCGAACACATATTTTTTTTTTTGAGGTTTAGTGAGAAAGTCCCACTAAAAGATATATTGACAAAAAAGATATTTACACAGAGGTCGGCTACTTAACAGTAGCCATATCGTAATAAGATATTACTCCCTATTTATTAAAGAGGCCCATTATACCTAACTAATTCTTGACGAGGAATTCAAACTCTACGGAATTATTTGGGGAAGGGCTCCAAAGGTTGACTATTTTAATGAAATGAGCTACATGATATGCACCATGGAACATAGTCCATGTCAACCTTAGATTGTCCGAAGGACTAGAGTAGAGAAGGAGAGCAAGAGAAGAGATATGTGTTAATACAACTGTTTCACTGCATTGTCACGAAGTCGTAGTCTCTTCCAACTTAGCTGGAAAGTGGCATGGTCCAAAGTTAAATGATAATTTTTTATTTTCTCCAACATCTTATTTTTATAATTGTATAGTTCAAATATTGTATTATATTTTGTTTAGCTTTTATGTGATTATTGTACAAATGAAAGAAATAAAAAAAGATTGTTTGAAGAATATATTTTACTATAGAAAAACTATCAAAAGAGATTGTTTGAAGAATATATTTTAAATTATATATACATTATTTTCTAGCTGAGTAGATGACACATTAATTTTTATCATCATAAGTTTGCTTTTTACCTAAATCATCTCATATCAAGACGAACTAAAACCAAGAAAAAATGAGAATTTCATTTTTGGATGGTGTTTGTTCGTAGGATATCCATCAAATCGTTATATACCCATATATTCAAAAATTTGGGTACAACAAATAACCAGCATGCATGTGAGAAGCGTTGGCACATATAATTACTACTTTTTTTCTGTTGATTACCACTGAAACAACTTATATACATATCACATGAATATGCATTAGAAAATGATGAATATTTGGGCATAATTTATCAAATTAACTACTAGGTTGTAATTAGTAATTTTTAAATTTTTACCAGTGTTTTTACAAAGTTCTCTACCAATTTAAAATTTTGTTTTAAATATTCTGATACGACACCTTTCAAATTTATTTATTGGGCTGGGAGGAAATGACATCAGGTTTTTGTTGGGCTTCCTTTTTGAGTTTCATTTGATTTTTCTTTTATTGGGCTGGGAGGAAATGACATCAGTTTTTTATTGGGCTTCCTTTCTGAGTTTCATTGGAATCAGAAAAATCGATTAAAACTAAAGATGCGAACTTAAGCACCATTCATAGTTTTTCCTCTCTCTTTCTTTCTGGAATAAACTAACAAGACAATTAATAATTAAGAGGAGAACATAGTAATTCTGATAAGGTGTTATAGACCTTGTCCTTTTTACACCGTGGGTATTATAGATTGATTATTTGAGTATTATTTAATATTTCTAATTGTCATTATATATGTTACAAATTTAAGTTTTCTTATAAATGGTATTATTTATATCAAATTTAATTTATTTGTATGTTATACATGCAACATTGGTTGAACACGTTGCAAATGTTTTCGGAAAAAAATAGTAGACAATTGTCAATGGAAAAAAAAAAGTGCAATTTATCGAGATATCCGGCTTACTTAAATTCATTGTTTTCTTAAATTATGTAAGGAACAAAGCTAATCAGAAAAAATAATCTAGTCTTCTAAAGTATTAAAAATTGAAGGATCCATATGTTTTACATGCACTCAAAGTGGAGAGTCCTATAATTAGAGGACATGATAGAGTTCATTAGAGCATATTGTTCATTAATCTAGCAGGTTGTTAATTAATAATTTAATTTTTTTTTATTCTTAGATCGCATAATTTTAAAATCACAATAAATCGACACACCATTTAAATTGCAAAATGTATCATTAGAAGTATTAGTAAACGTGCTTTAAATATTAACAAAAGGATTGGAAAACTGCACAAAATTTCTCATAATACTCATGTATATAAAGAAAAACATTAATAGAGCTTGTTATACAAAAGAAAAACATTAAAATTGAACAAAGGGATTAGAAAACTGCAGGGATAATACTATTTTGTAATTGTATTGAGTTGTTTTACAAGGCAAATAACCATGACCACTTTCTCTGTTATTGTTCAAACTCCAGATCTAATATTTGTAAAAGATACCTAGCTAATCACTGTCAGAAAACTTGACAAATAAAACAGCGGCTTTTATCTATCTGTTAAATTTACAACTGTTTTTTTGTGGGGTGCATGCAATTTCTCTGTTAATTCCAGTAGTAATTTCTTTAGTTTAAGGTGAAAGAATATAGCTCCATGTGTTCTCTCTGACATCTTATTGCCATAATCTGTTCAGAGATGTGGCTATTATATGATTATTGTACAAATAAATTGTGTCTTTTTGTTTCCTCCAACATCTTGTCCCCATAGTTGTATAGTTCAAATTTGTATTGTAATTTTTCTAGCTATTATGTGATTACTGTACAAATAAAAAACCCAAAAGAGATGGCTTGCTATTCTTATATAATTTTACCGTTATTTAGATTGCGCATGTTTATCATGATAAGTTTGTTTCTTATCTAAATTATCCCATATCAAATAGATGAACTCAAACCAATAACAAATGACATTTTCACTTTTAAGTGAGGAACTTTGGCACATCATCACCGCTGTTTTCTGTTACCACTAAAACAAATTTGGTTTTTAATTAATTGGGACACAGAGACTGGTAATGGGGAGCCACTAAAACAATTTTGGAAAAAATTGTTGACTATATTTAATGGCAATGGAAACAACAAATTGTCCATTTAGGTATATTCCCCAAACGTCTCCCGAAGTCTTAACTATTTAGGACCACACTCTAACTACCTTATCAGGACTAGCTATTAGAAAGATGACCAGCGAATTTACAACTGGTACTCGCAAATATTAATACCTATGCACGCAAGTATTAATATACAACATATCAAGTATTTATACCTATCATAGCAAGTATTTCTAAAAAAATGATTATTTAAGTATTTTTACATTAGCATTACACCATTTTAGTTGGTATTAGTACCCATTAAAAATTGATTATTTGACTTTTATTTAATATTTCCAAAGGTCATAAAATAGGAAATTAAATTTGTAAATTTAAATTGCATGATGAAAGGTTAAACTTAAATTAAATTTATAGTGAGGCTACGGTATTATGCGCATAACGCACATTGATCCATACTATGGATAAGTATGTTATTTTTAAAGTCCAAACAATCGATTTGTACTATTCAACAAGATCTCTATATGAAAATGTATTTGTATATCAACAAGATATCCATACAACTAGTCGAGGGTAGATAGCAACTACAACATACAAACGAAGTTGAGATAACTAAGTAAAAAATCAGCTCTCTAGCTTTATGCCTGTCTCGTACAATGAAATTCAGTAGAGATAACAACACATATAACCAACTTTCCAAAAAGAGCCCCTCAGGAAACTAATTGCAAGAATATCCACAGTTATAGAATCATAATACTAAATATAAATTAAAATTAAGAAAAACTATTCTAGCCAGAACAATATGTACATGTCTCCTTTCCTTAAAACTCGGTACATAATCCATATGACAATTTCCTAAGAATTCCCACTCCAAATTTACGGCATTCTAGCCATGTTGTTAGCATACGTGAAGATATTATTATTGTACCATGTTTCTGCAATATCGATGAGAACTTTCTCTTCAAATCGTCCAGTTGCCATTTCCCAACAAAACAACCTTGATATGTTCTCTCTGTCATTCAGCAGCACCACGATGTAAACAAACTGCCCATCAAATCCTACTAGGGATATGATGTATTGCTTGAAGAACATGTCAGACTGGCTATTGCGACATGAGTTTTTGTTTCCTCCAATATCTTATATGCATAATTGTATAGTTCAAATTAATATTGTATTTTGTTTAGCTTTTACGTGGCTATTGTAGAAATAAAATACCCCTGAAGAGATGATTTGAAGAATATATTTTTGCTATTGAAAATTAGTTGATATGTAGCTACTTTCCAGTCTTATATACATCAATACTAAGCTGTTTAGATGACATATTTTTATCAGTACCATAAGTGTGCTTCTTACCTAAATTATCCCACATCAAATAGATGATCTCAACCAATTAATAAATGACAATTTCATTTTTGAGTGGTTCTTTTTGTTGGACCAGTCTTTGAATCACCATAACACTATAATTTTGAGGAAAACAAATAAACCTTTTGCTTGTAAGGCTCTTTTGCTTGTAAACCTTTTCTGGACTAGTTTATCGTTAACCTTTCAAATTTATTCATTGGGCTTCGTAAAGAAGGATATGATCAGGATTTTATTGGGCTTCGTTTTTAGTTTTATTTGGGCCTGCAAAAGATACTACGTGAGGAACAGCCGCACAGAACAAGTCGGAGACCATGCGCTTTTTACACCATGTTAGTGTGCATTATAAATTGACTATTTGAGTATTATTTAATATTTTCAATTTTAATTATTTTCATTTGTATGACATACGTGCAACAATATTAATTGATCATGTTCCAAATGTTTTTGGGAGAAAAAATTTGTTGACAACTGTTAACAGAAAAATTAATCTGCAAATTATTAATTAATTAAGATATTCTTTTTTTTAAGGTTAAATTACTAAAATATTCGGCTTACTTGATCTATGTTTTTCTTAATCATGTTAGAAAGAAAAGTAATCAGAAAAAATAATCTAGTCTTTAGTATTAAAAAAAATGAAGATGGCGAGCACATGGTACTCTTCAGTTAAAAGCGAAAGAATAGTTCGCTTTGGCTTACCACACAGCTCCATGTTTTTTTTCTCAGGCCGTTATCAATACATAAACAAATGTGAGACTAAATTCCGCGCGCTAAAGGACATAAACCATATATCTTCAACAAATGCGGAATTAAATTCCAATTATGCACAACACAAGATTTAGATCCCGGTTACGGGTAACCTCCCTCTATATGTACATTAATTACATACATCATGGGCTCTGTGTTTTACATATATGATATTATGGACGGATTCAAAATGCGAATAGTGATCATGATTGTCTACTTTCTCTCAAATTGTTTATTTAAGATGACTAAAAGTTGTTAAGGGTTGTACAAAAATTTGAGAAACATAATTAAACTGTTCTGGCCCACCCAAACTCTATTTTGTGATGAACTGATGCGTAGATGAATGCTGGCAGCATTATATTTTTGGTCAGTATCTCCATCCATCAATTCCTGTAAGTACGTACAAATAGGTCAAAGTATAAGTTCTACAAATAGATACTAAATATAGAAATTATATTAACATTGCAACATTATGTAGTCACATCGCACCTATTGCAAACCATGTGAGTTCTTCCATCCGTACTTCAAAAGCTCCCTAGTTGATCCCACTTTTGACGCCATTAATATTGTGATCTTAAACTTTGTATTCGAACATACTTACAATACTTCTATACCTCCTATAAACAATGATTTTTTGTTTTCTCCAACATCTTATCAGTAGAATTTTACAGTTCAAATTTGGTATTGTATTTTGTTTAGCTTTTTATGGTTTGAAATAAAAGACTGTACAAATAAAAGACTCCAAAAAAGAGATGGTTTGAAATATAGTTTTACTATTAGAAAATAGGCAATATGTAACTACTTGCTAGTCTTATATATACATCATTTTTAGCTGTCTAGATGGTGCATTTTTATCATCCTAAGTGTGCTTCCTACCTAAATTACCCCCACATCAAATTGATGAACTCACTTTAAAAAAATGACTATTACATTTTTCATTGGTGTTTTTCACAGGATCCACCAAATTTTTTAATCGTGGTATGTGATTATCCCTTGTAGCTATCTTGATCGAACCTTAGACAATTGAGATTTAATTTTAAAAATATGAATGGCTCAGATCAAAGAACCGAAGGTTGGATAAATTTTTCACTAGGTTCGACATGTCCTGATCCTAGATGGTTTAGATTTGATCAGCAAAATTTGGTGATGGTCGAGTTGAACCATTGGATTAACAGCCTAACCTTCATATATATCATAATGGTGAAGCCTTAAAATATCATCCACATATGATGAAAACGGTGGATATCAGTTTATAATTAGTATTTCATTTTTGTTGTCTTTCTAAAAGTTGGGCTAAGTCTTTTTTTTTTATTTGCCCTCTGATCCAGGCGTCCGACCTCTTTGACCTATTGTTTGGAACAAAAAAACAGAAAATTAAAATCCCAACAAAATTGTAATTTGTCGTTGGATTGATGGAAAAAATTAGACACTAAAACGGTTGAAATGATTTAGAGAAAATATTGTCTCCTGTGTGATGAAAGCAAACCGCCGTTGCCTTTAGTGTCGAAACTGCTAGAACAGTTTTCAAATAAGATATACATATTACCCTGAAATAACTTATATACATATATCACATTAATATGCTATAGAAAATGTACATTAATATATAAAGCACATAATATTTGAAATAAAATAGAAGGTTTTAAATTACTTATGAATCTTCACAATAGAGTTTTTGCAAAGTGAAACTGCAAAGATTAAACATTTACTTTGACTGTGGTTTTTTCTGTGAAAACCAGTTTGGTACCAATTTAAAATTTTGTTTCAAACGCTTATACTGTCAAGATTATTCTGGTACTGCCCCCTTAATTTAGCTTGATTAACGCCTTAACATTTCTTCCAAGTGTTATAGTATGAGATCCTTGAAATTCATATCTAAAGAGCTGTAATTGGTGGTTAATAATTAGGATAAAAGAAGTAAACATTTTACTATTTTTCATATATTCTTTAAGCTGCCAAAAAGCCAATCATTATAATATAGTATATCGGTCAAAATATAATAAGAGATTTAAGTGTTCCGTAAAGCAATAAAGCAAATATATCTCCATTCTGTATAAACATATCAAAAAATTATTCGATGATCAGTTGATCAGTTGCCATAAAAAAAAATTGACCTATAAGATAAGATCACTAAAAATGTTTACATTTTAGTTGTTCTCTACAAACTGAGATAATATAAAATGAAAATGTCTTATGCTTGAAATATGAACTATACATGGAGAAATTCACCATGAAAAATGCTTTGGCAACACTTTCAGAAAACACTGTCTGTCATTGTTAAGATTCCTGATCCATTTAGAAATGATACCAAATCAAACACTTTTAGAAAAGAAAACTTGGCAGATAAAAGAGGGCCATGATGGCTCTGTTAAATTTACTACTCTTTTGTGCAGTGATTATAATGTTCCGTTTTTTTATTTGTAATATTTCTGAAAATATAAAAATACAAAAGTAGTACACGGTTCTAAATATCTCTAAACATATATAGCATAAACAGAAAACTAAATCTGCATTTAAAATTAAAGAATCCGTTTGACAGAGATTAATTGTCACATGTTTTACTTACACATAAACTGGAGAGTTCCTCTCATTAGAGGGCATCACAGAGTTCAAGAGAGTTATTGGTCATTTGTTTACACTTTAATCAAATAATTTCAAAATTACACTAATTTCGACTTACAATTTAATTAAACTAAATTACTAAATAATATCAAATCACTTTCAGAAAACTTTGCAGAAAACAGAGGTTTTGATTTCTATGTTAAATTTACTACGTTTTTGTGAGGTGCTTCTAATATCTCTGTTAAATTCTACTATCAGTTTTTGGTGGGACCGCAAGCGAGGTTGATTATAGATAGAGTTGATTCCTCTTTTGGCGTTGTAATTGTTGTGAGTTCAAACTTTGTAGTTGAATAAACTTGTAATTTTCTTGTATATCTGATAAACGATGATTTTTTGTTCCCTCCAACATCTTTTCCACATAATTTAATAGTTACAATTTTGTATTTTATTTTTATAGCTTTTATGTTATTATTGAAAAATAGTTAATATGTAGTCACTTGCTAATTTAATATATACATCATTTTTATCATTATAAGATTGCTGCTTACCTAAATTATTTCATATCAATTAAAATAGATGAACTCAAACCAATAGAAAATGACAATTTCATTTTTAAGTGGTACATTTCGCATGATCCTCCAAATCTTTGAATCATCAAAATTCGGTGATGAGCTGAACCGTTCTGAACAGCCTAACCTTCACATCATACATGGTGAAACCTTGCGATATCATCCACTTTTGATGAAGTGTGTTTAATTTTCCTTAAACATAAAACATAAAACGGTATGTATGTGATAGTGTATTTAGTATTTCATTTTTGTTGTCTTTCTCAAATTTTGGCCAAGTTCGTTTTACTCTCTGATCCAGGCATCTATTCTCCTTTAGTTACCTCTTGTTTTGGAAATTAAGAAAAGAACAGAAAATTAAAATTCGAACAAGATTTTAGTTGTTGGATGGCCAAAACTGGACAATATATTTTGGAAACAAAGAGTAAATCATTGAAACGATTTAAAGAATATCATTAAGTGTCATGTATGAAAAAGCAAACCGTTGTCTTTAGGGATGAAACCGTTGTAACGATTTTAAGAATTGTTATGACCAAAGAGCTGATTTTGAAAAACTGTAGAGTTTTTTTCATTAAATAAGAAGTGAGATAACTACAAAGAGTGCATTTTGTCTTAAATTTATCAACTAAAAGTGATTTATAAATTAACCAATTATAAAAAATAGAAGTCTTGCTCTTAAAACCAGAATCTGATTTCTTAAATTTGACCAACTTCTTAAATTTCTCAAATACTTCGTGCTGTGGAACTATAATAAACAGTGAACATAAAATTCGATGCTGAATCAATTAATTGGGACAAATAACGTCAATCCCACCCACACAAGCATATGTGGGTTAAACCTGTTAAGAGCTAATATATTGCTGAATTACATCGATTATAGAATCCGTCAAATTATCTTCCTCAAAAATTTTACTTTTTTCATATTTAACTGATGTAATATCTTTATTGTTGTGGGTGTAGAGTGTAAACAAATCTGACAGTGGTACATTTCAGCAAAAAAAATTACTTTCAATAACTGTTGTCATCTCTTCAATTATGAAATTTCTAATGGAAATGATGTACCAAACTTTTTATGGGGTTACATCTCCTCTTTATATCGGTTATGATCTACGTCTAAAAACTTGGAACCCTATATTTGAGTGGCCCTCTCTCAAGATAAAATATAATTGTCAATATTTACATCATGTTACCTCTAAAGTGCAAACAAATTCACGGTATTATCTCCAGAAATAGACACTAAATCTATAACTATCGTTTACATAGCAAACATTATGTAGTCGCATTTCATTTACTGCAAGTCAAATGAAATTTTGCTTCTAGCGTCTAAAAAACTCTTTAATTGACTCTGCTTTTGATGCCGTGAATGTTGTGATTATAAAACTTGTAATTGAACAGGTAGACCTATATTATCCTGGTAAATGATGGTTTTTTTGTTTCCTCCAACATCTTATTGCATAATTGTATTGTTCAAATTTAGTATTGCATTTTGTTTAGATTTTATGTGACTATTGTACAAAAGAGATGGTTAGGAGAATATATTTTTACTATTGAGAAGATATCAACATGTAGCTACTTGCTAGTATTATATATCATTTTTGAGCTGTTTAGGTGGTGCATTTTATTCATCATAAGTTTGCTTCTTACTTAAATACATTCATATCAAATAGATGAACTCTAGCCTACAACAAAATGACTATTTCATTTCTGGGTGGTGTTTTCGGTAGGATCCATCAAATCTTTAAATCACACCATATGTTCAAAATTTCAAGGAAAGGAAATAAACCTCCATGCCTGTGAGGAACTTCGTCACATCATTACTAGTGTTTTATGTTACCAGTAAAACAACTTATATACATATCACCATGGTTCTGAAAATCGGAATTGGAATCGGAATCGGAATTGGGTAGTCGACCCTTGATTCGGAATCAGTCGGAATCGGCCGAGTTAACTCGGAAACTCGGATTTTTTTATTAAAGTACTTGTTTTGTATAATAAAAATAGGAAAAAAATTGTAAAAAAATAATTAGTCCAAAAATAATGTAAAAAATTAATTAGTCCAACAATAATTAATCTACAATATTGAAATATCTACGTCATATAATCAATATAAATTCAACAGAGGCACCGCACAACTTAGACTGGTTAAAAATATAAACCATAATATATATCTATTTAACTAACAAAGGCAGATTATGTCTAAGTAAACATTTAACTAAAAGAAATAAAAATGTATGTATATTATTGTAATATCTAAACCATAGTATTCAATATTAATGCAACATCAAATTAAAAATAAAACATAAATAATTTTCTTATTTTCTGACAGACCAATAAAGCTAGAACAAATCACCAGATCATACAATTTTCTACAGCAAATTTCTCTTCCTTGCTTCGATTTAGAATGTTAGTTTTTTTTTTTTTTTTTTTTTGAAGTTAGAATGTTAATTCTCTTATCAATTTATTGACGAGAATTATATACTCAACTATCACCTCTGCTTACTATGCGCTTATACAAATTAGTAAATCACATGGTATGTTTTTTTTACTTTTAGTCAAATCAGAAAAACAAAAACAAAAACAAAATCTCTTTAGTCAAACTTTTCAATGTTTCAAAATCTAGTCTAAAGAAATAAATGTACTACATATCACATCACAAGGTGGAATAATGATTCCTGCTTTTTTTTTATTACTGTTGGAGTACAATTTTCAAATGTGGTCCACTCAAAGAAAAATAAAATGCAATCCATGTCTTCTCCACTTGCTAAAACGCTGCTTCCCAAAAACAACGCTCTCTCCAAATTTTTCTTTCAACTCTTCTTTCTTCCCCAATTTTTTTTTCTCCACCAACATTTTGTTTCAAAAATCTAAAGGGCTTCTTAGTTCTGACGGTGCTCCACCTCATCAACTCTTGAGTCTTGACGATGCGCCTCAGCAACTCAGCAAATTTTTTTATCAACTCTTGAGAATCGGTCATTTTTGCTTTGAATCAGCTCAACTCGGTGTAAAACTCGGTTGACTCGGCCTGAAAATTGGATAATTCGGCCGAGTCAAACACTGTTCAACCGAGTTTTGATGAAAAACTCACATGGACGCGAGACTCGGGTGAAACTCGAATCGGACCCAACCGATACCGAGTTGACTCGGCCGAGTCAACTTGGGCTTGGCCGAGTTTCCAAACCATGAATACTTCTATTACTTTGATAAACAATGATTTTTAGTTTCCTCCAACATCTTATCAATAGAATTTCATCGTTCAAATTTTGTATTGTATTTTGTTTAGCTTTTTATGTGACTGTACAAATAAATAAAAGACACCAAAAGAGATGGTTTGAAGAATATATTTACTAGTCATATATATACATCATGTTCAGCTGTATAAATGATGCATTTTTATCATCATAAGTTTGCTTCTTACCTAATTATCGATCCCATATCAAATAGATGAACTCAAGCCAATATACAAAAAATGACAATTTCATTTTTGAGAGTGCTTGTTTTTTGTAGGATCCACCAAATCGTTGAATCACCATATATTATATTCCCTTGTAGCTATTCCAGATACTTTGACGGTCGAGATTTGTTTTTAAAGATCTGGACAGCTCAGAAAAAAGAGGCGAAGGTTGGATCCACTAATAAGCATGTTTGCATAGACTGTAATAAGCATCATTTTGCTCATGTAATTGTACACCACCAATGTAAACGGCTACTACAATCATGTTGGTTCAATTAATTCACTAACCAAAAAATTATAATTAAAAATCTAAATTAATAAACTACTCGAACATGTTTTATAAATTATGCAGCAAGGTGATTCATTTTATTCATATCAAGAATGTAAAATATTTTAAAATATTGTAAGAGATTGTAATAAAATAATATGAAAGATCAAAAACTTAAAAAAATATTTTGAAAATATTTGAACGTTATATTAACAAATATTCTTATTATGCGAGAATATCTCCTCACAAGTATTGAATCAATTCACTCAATGTAACTATTGCTCACTATTGCTCACGAGTACTTCATCATGACTGTTCTAGAATCAAAACACAACATACATAATAATAACAAAATCTAAAAGAGTAAATATACCACTTGATTTATATGGAAACACCAAATCCATTGGATATATTTAATTTGCTCAGCTAGCACTGATACGGACAACACATCATACATTAAAGCAGGAACATAAAGAACAAGAGACCCACGTACATAAAAAAGAAATAAAAGAAAAAAAGTTGAACCGAATCAAAGGAAGAGACTGTAAGAAGCCTATCAATTATCTATAACTTTATCAGTAACATGATATAGATCAGGAAGGTTGTTGAGTTTTTGGCACTGAACAATACGTAGTGTGGTAAGCCATGGCATAGCCCCCCATTTCAACTCCCAATTCTCCAAGTTCTCTAATTTCCTAAGTTTTAAGAAGTGCAACTGTGGAAAACCCTCTGTGGAGCAAACCATTTGTGTTCCTATGTATGCTCCATCTTGTAAACTCAGAAATTTTAGGGCTTGGAGTCTTTCTAGGGTCGGCATTGGATCTTCCTTCAAACCGGAATTTGTTAGGGTGAGCTTTGTAAGGTTTGGTGGAAATTTTATATTATCTATTGGAAGTTTCCTACAATTCCATATTCCCTCTAATTTAATAGACTTCACTGTCTCGAGGTTTGGAAATGCTCTTATATCGACAGACTCTGAAGGTATAATGTTGCCTACAATTGCCATCGAGATGAGTTTATCCATGTGGCTCAATAGGTTAGAAATAGATTTCCAATCTAGATTCTCAGAATTTGAAAGTGCAAACTTCCTAAGTTGGATCAGGAAGTTCGGAAAGTTTTCTTGCCACGACTCATGAGCCACAACTGTTTTCAGGATTTGTAGGTTTGATATACTTGCTTCAGAGGGTGGACCTTTAATTTGGGGGCTAGGATTCACATAAACATTACGAAGTGTAAAGATGTTCCACAGAGATTCAGGTACAGTTTCTATACTTGTATCTCTAACATCCAATGTTTGAAGATTTACCATGTCTCCTATGTTTTCAGGAAGGTTAGATATGTTACTACCCCTCAAGCCTAGATATCGTAGAAATATCTTGTTCGGTAAAGTTGTTACTGGGATTGTGGATTTCCTCAATTCTAACACTCTGAGGAGAATGGCATCTCCCAGAAGTACATTTCTATCTAAACTAAAAGCAAAAAAGGAAAGTATATGATTATTTTTCACCTCCATGTATTGTTTCTTGTTGTCCTGATGGATTGCTAAACGGAACACGGATTCAATTTCTTCTTGATCTGGATTAACAACCAAAAACCTATCCTTGTAGGATTGTTGGATTGCAAATTCATGAATAGAACGATGTACTCGGAAACTTTTTATTTTGCCTGAGAGTGATCTCTTTGTAACACAAACCAACGACCTGCACACAAGAAGGAAAAATAATCAAACATCAATTACATGTTTATAAATTAAAGAACAAATTTCTCATTTTACTTAAAGTAGAAAAAAGTGTTTTTGTTTATCACCAAGTAGACTAGAGAAAATTATCTACTCTTATTGTAATAAAACAAACAAAATTCATTTGTATTGATGACCTCCTTAAAGGAAACCACGACCCTATGTCCGAAATAGCAACAATATGCATCCAATTACTAATTGCGATATCATTTATGCTACAATGGAAAAAACCCTAGACCTAATAATCACCTATAAATTATAAGACCCAATGTTAATTTCCCTAAATATTGAGAATACCTTTGGACAAGTTCCTCGAGGTACTTATATGCGGTCTCCTCGTCCCCTTCTTTAACAAACTCTTCAGCAAACCATATCTCAGTTAGAGAGGTTGCAGGAATCTCGTAATCAATTGGGTAACATGCAACATAAAGAAAGCACCGCTGGAGAAAGTAAGGTAAATCATTGTAGCAGTAGGTAAAAATGTGCCCCATATGATTGGTTGTAACACGATTATTCGACTCTTTGATCTTGACCAGATCATCTTTGACCTTGTTCCAGGTGTCGTAGTCCATTGGTTTGAATGAAAGGAGACCCCCTATAAGGAGAAGAGTTAGAGGCTGTCCTTCACATTCCTTGCGAATCAGGTGAGGGAGTTTGTCCAGTTCTTTACATAATTCATAAAGAAATTGTAAGAACGATAAAGAACTGTGCCTGCCTTGCAAATTGGTTTTAGTTGGGAATGCTTTCTTGAGGATGAGTGCTTGGCTCTGCTCCTCATTCAGTGTTATGCAGTTTGCACTATCCTGTGTCTCAAGAAGCATGTTTTCAATGTTTTTAATGCTCTCTAAGTTGCAGTGAAAGATTTCAGCTTCTCGTTGGGAATTGAGCTTCAACTGATCTTCTGTGTTCTTAGAATAATCGTAGGTTTTCACCATACAAATTATTAAATCCCAGGTTTTCTTCCAATCTTTCACCAAATCATCGTTCCCGAAGGACTGCTTTCGAGAAACACAATGTTCAGCAAACTTACTCATGAAATTTCCAAGTTTATGGGCTGTTTGTTGCGCACAATCAATTAGAGCTTGCTTTTCATCCGCAGGGAGCACACTGAATTTTGTGCTCGTCATGAAATCTTGAAGCTCCATTACTTTACTTATTATCGGATGGATATTGCTATCCGGGTCATATTCCAATGTAAAACTATAAAGAGCGGATTCTAATAGTATTTTAGTGATGGAAAATAAGGCATCCATCTCTGTTTCAACTTTCTCAAAATCACACCAAAAATCCTTCCCTCCCTCAACTCTTGCTATCCTTGTTTGACTAATCAAAACAGTATAATCATGCAGAATACACCCTCACATCCAATTCAACTGCAACCTCCACCAAGTAGCTGTAATGAAAAGCAAATATTTATAAGAAAAAAAATACTATAAATGGTAAGTGAACCATAAAATTGACTGCATTGGAGCAGAAATTTTTTTCGTCACGTTTCAATTTATTTTACTAGACGTAAGTTTCATGAAACTAACTGTATTGGGGTAATTAAATAGGATGTATGTTTTGACAACATTTATTGTTTATCTTGTTAGATGTAAAATTGGGGAAATTTTCATGAAATTGCCTTACAAGTGAAGTAGATGAAATGGCAGTAGTAATTGTTGTTCACTGTAAATTACTATGAAGGGCTTGAGATATGGTAATAAATGAAACAAGAGGGTAAAGTTTTGAACCTTGTTAGGGATGGAATATCAGATCGAAAAACTAAATGATCTAAAACAATTATTCAAGCCTTGTTTCGAGCCTTTGTAAATTACAAACTCAAAATTAATAATCGTTCAATAGATCTTCATGAGATTATCTTTCATGATGTTCCTCAAATATTAAATTAACATCAGACGAAAATAGATGTTTGAAGTTACTTGGTACCAACTAGTAAGGCCTAAACAATTTTTCCTTTGTACTATTTTTTTTCATCGTTTTTGCTGTTAGGATAAAATAGATGTTTGAAACAATTTTTTTAAATGCACAGCTTAATTTATCAGATCTAGTCCTTGGATCAATTTTACCTCCCTCCAAATATCATCTTTAATTAGCACCAAATTGAAGCTACTAGAGAGAGAGAGAGAGAGAGAGGCAGTATACCAAGAACAGATCAAGCGGAGCTTAGCTGAGGCTCTTGTGAGCAACGGGGAGCTGGAGCTGAGACTGATACGTCGGAGCGAGGGCGATCTGGGCACAGGAGATGAGCACCGGAGTGAGGTCAAAGCTTTCAGAGAGAGAGAGAGTGGAGGAAAAGAAAGAGGGAGAAAAAAATTGAGAAACACATGGTATATTGGTATGCATAATCCAATATTGACAAGAAAGATTTCAATAGGAAATTAAGACAATAAGGCATGATTGATGGAACCAAAAGATCTCAATAATTGATTCTTCACACGGATCCGTATACTCCCAGGTACCGTAGACGATTCCCCTCACTTTACAATTTGAGATTAAATCTCAACCACTTTGGGATTCGGGCTAGTGCAGGGGGCAGTGTTATTGGGCTTTGAGATTTGTACCAAGTTAAAAAGAACGGTCCGGATCCACTAATTATAAAAGATTCCCTTTTCAGGTAATGGAGAGGATATGAATTCTGTCCACACACCGTCAAAACATGCACCATATAGACAAACTCCAGGTGATGCATGGTACTTTCTCATAAACTGTATTTAATCAAATAATAATATTAATCGGCAGTCGACAACCAATACAACCATGCATATAGACAAATTTGCATGTGATGCATGTTACTTTCTCATTAGCTGTATGTATTTAAAAACTGATTTCGAGGCCAATGCATGATACCCGGCGGATTTAAGGCACTAAACAGAAGATGATACCTATCTTAAATTGTATTATTTCATAATAGAAAATGATTAACTGACATTTCCTGAAGGGCTCAATAACAAAAGTTTATGGAGAGGTACTTAAACCTTTAGGTTTCATTGATATAGATATCAGAAGTGTCTATTCAAGTTTACAAAAATCATTCGTCTCTTCAAGTTTACAAAAGTTTCAAGAATATAAAAGAAAGCCAAAATATTAAAGATTGAAAAAAAATCCATTGCATATTATTAAACAAAAATTGAAGATTTCAACGGTCAAGAGAATGTGAAGTTTTTATGGGAGTATTATTGGATATAATGTTCTTTTTACGGGAAAATTGATTATTTTAAAAGTTTATATGGGCACACCAGAAATTTTCCCTAAATTATTAATTACACTAAAACAATTACTACAGGACAAATCCATGAACATTATTACTTTAATACCCTGTTATAAATAGCCATAAAGAAAATGTACTATTTTACTATTGTAATAAATTAATAATTATTTGTTTTCTTGAATATTGCACTTATTATTATTACAAAAGGATTCACATACCAAATATTCGACATACACTACTACATAAAAAGGCAACTATACACGGTTAAAAAAACTAATGACACACGGTTCCGCAATCATATTCGTGCATCATGTATTAAAAGGTCGATACATTGTACATGGTTGCAGAACTGTGTCTATATAGAATTAACATACACGGTTCCTAAAAGGGAACTGTGTCAAATCTCTAAAAAAAAAGGCACTGAAGCAAGCGATTTATATACAGTCATAGTAACTGTGTATAATAATGAGGGTTATGTACACGGTTGGTTTTTATGAATCGTGTTTGTTATCTTTCGTACGCAGTTTGTTTTAAAAAACCGTGTATAATTTATATGAACTTTTTTATTTAATTTGATTTACAATGAGCTAGCGTCCATATTTTCTAGCCATTAAATATACAATATTACACATGCATAATTCAATAAATATTGAACATTTAAACATATAGAACAATATTCTTTCAACATTCAAATACAAAAACAATTAATATATTTAACATATATATACGTTCCTAATTCAACAAATATTCAACAAATATTCGACATACATATACATTCATAACTACCATATATAACATATAACATGTTTTATCTACTTCCTTTTCCTTTTCTTTTATAACTTGTCTAGTTTATAAGATAGGCTTTGCTTTAATTATTCACTACAGCAGAAAGGACCATCAGCGACCGGAATTCCGGTCGCTGATAATATAGGCGCCGGTCGCTGATACTCATTCCGGTCGCTGAAAGTCAAATTGGGTCGCGGAAAACCCGGTCGCTGTAAGCCTTGTTGCTGATACTCTTCTGATGACGTCACCGGTCGCTGATAATACGTCACCCGGTCGCTGATAAGTTTCTGCGACCAAATTTTTTTGGTCGCTGTCGTTTTTTTTCTGACGTCAGAAAAATGTATCTGCGACCAAAAAAAACGGTCGCAGATAGTTAAAACCGGTCGCAGAAAGTCTTCTGTCAGGTTTTTAAAATTTTTTATTATTATTTAAATTTACACCATTTAATAATTGGTACGACACGTACCAACATACAACATAAACATCGATACATAGTAATTAAAATCCACAATTATAACCATTTACAATAGTAATTAAAATCCACAATTACAGAGAGATTCTAATAGTAATTAAAATCCACAAAATCCACTATATCTCAAAGTCAGTTTCAGCAAATTACAGAGAGATTCTAATGTATATATAAAAGACAAACCCACTGAAAGGGCATAAAAACAGACTAATCTGGATCGTACATCTTAATGGGTAACTTGGCTAATCTGGGTCGTCGGATAAAAGAATTCATATGCAATTGACTTCTCGAAAATAATTTTCGCCGGGCTCGACAGAGCGGTGCTTCGTAACCTCAGACACCGCTCGCAGGGGGCTGCCGCCCCCCTGCCACCCCCCGCATACTCCTAGAATTAGGCCCACATACATAACATTTACAATAACAATTTTAAATTTTACATTATCCAATTGATATTTATGAATTACACATTCATCTATCAATACTGAAACAAAAAGTTGCATTTTACTTTGAATTTAATTCGTTTGATTTTCAAGTGATTTGTGTAAAAGGGTATCAATTTGCCTTAAAAGTATTTAACAACACTTCACCACAGCTTTATGTATGCCTTAATTGAGCTCACAAAAATAAAAAAAGAGTCATGATTAAGCAATCAACTAAAAGAAATAAAACAAACTAAATTATGACAATAAGAACCAATTTAGCAGGACAGACAATTTCCGAGGGGGAGGGGTATAATAGTCTTTTGGTGAATGCATTTACCAGACAACTTCTTATCAGGTACAAGCTCCCTATATCGTGCCTGAACTTCAGCAATCCCATTGCAATCCCTGCCGTCTTGATAAAAGCTGAACACATCTTTGTCTTTTGTTGATGCTGTTAACAACAAATTAAAACCAACATCAATTTAAAGTATATTAACAGATAGTGGAATGAAGCATTTGAAAATAAATATCACACAAAAAATTTTGGGTGCATCACAGTGGTGGTCAATTAAGTTGTTTGTAAGGGCTTTTGTGAAGAAAAACAACTACATTATATAATTTTTTATTCTAATTTTGCTTCTTCTTTGAACTTCCCTTTTAGTTGATATATATTCATCAAGTTTCTCAGTTGATCAGTTCAGATGCAATTGGCTTGCCCTTTCTTAATTTTACCTCATCAAATCAAAGCAAATGAGTCTACTATGACGGTAAGAAAACAGAAAAGACTGTTTTTAGTGCTTGTTCATGTGGATTTTTAGTCTCGCCGATATGATGCAAGCTTAGTCCATTAAAAGACTGTTTTTCTGCCCATTTTAATGTACTAATTAATTGAGTTTCGTAAGCCTAACTAAATTTGATATATTTCACCAAAAAGGTTTACCCGAGTAAATTCTACCAAGGGTAGCTTGTACAATTCAACAATTTCTGAAAATTATCTTGATCAGGTCACACAACTGAGATTCTCTTCTACTCAATTCAGGTTGAATTAGGGGATTAACTAAAACCCTAACAATACTCATTTCAAAAAAGGTGTTTGAATATTTACCCGAGAGAGAGAGAGAGAATCACAACGAAGGTCAAAGCTCGCCTCACGGCCGCCAAAATCATTTCACACCTATTGGTTCCACACAAGTCTCGGTTTTGTCACTATTGTCAGTCTCCCCATTCTTCAAATCAACCAACCAACTACACAATTCATTAATCAATTCTCCCACATTTAAACAGACTACACAATTCATTAGTCAATTTCTGAAATTCATTAATCGATTTCAGATTTTTCGTAAGGTTCTCGATTCAACAATTCATAGCATAAAAATTAAGGATGAACAAGAAGTGGGGCTTTGCCCACATACCATTAACAACCACATAAACAAGGAAATCAAACACAAAGGGCTAAACCCTAAATTTCTTCAACAATTCATAACCTAAATTTCAAGGTCATCAAGCAATTAGAGCCCCAATCAAGCAAAATCAGCAAGCAATTCACAAAGGTGCAGATTTAACTCAACACGAGTTCAGATTTCAAGCCTTACAAAGCACCACAGAGAAGAAAAAAGAAATGAGCAAGGAGGCCTTACAAGGGTCTGGCGTAAACAGCGAGATGTTCTGGGGTCGGGGTATGAGGCGAAAGAGCGAGAGATCGAGAGAGATGGTGCATCTGTGCTGGCGCCGATCTGAGGCGAGAGAGCGAGAGAGAGATCGGTCGGGATGGTGCGGAGAGGGTTTAGGGCAGGGCGAAAAGGGTGGGGTCTGGCGGCTAGAAGGTTTGTTCTCAACACACGGAGTAAAAACGAGAGAGAGTGAGAGCGGAGGAAAAAGAGAGAGATGAGCGAGAGAAGAGAGACAGAGAGAAGAAGGTTTTCGCGCTGCGGCGTGCGATTTTTTTTTTTTTGGCTGACCTAAAACGCGGGACTGACTAAGAGAAGAAGAGAGGTTTTCGCGCTGGTTTTTTGGGACTCCCTTCAGCGACCGGCGAGAGCACCGGTCACAGATACGGTCGCAGAAAAATTTGGTCGCATCAGATTTTAATTACAGTTTTTTTTTTGGAAAAAATAGACTTTCTGCGACCGGCGTCAGCGCCGGTCGCTGATACCGGTCGCAGAAAATCTTTTCTGCTGTAGTGATTATATATAACATGTTTTATCTGTAGATGGTTAGTTTGTTATTTCAAGTCTTCCATGGATTAAGAATGCACAATGACTTCAGAAATGTGGAAGGAACAATATAACGTGTATGTGGTGTTCGACCCGACTATCTTACTTTGGCAGAGTTGATGTATAGTTCCTTTCACATAAAGAAGTTATACCGCAACTTAGTCCAGTTAGCCAGACGGGTCGAACACCACATGGACGTTCAATTGCCCTTCCACATTTCTCAAGCCAATGACAATTCTTAATCCATAGTTGTCTTGAAATGACCTCTCTGCTTGGCCAACTTGTATGGGATGATTGTTCAAGGGAGGAGCTGGTCTATAGCCGGAGTTCACACTGGCACTTCCAGGGTAAGGATCCTATCTCATTTACTTTTGGGGGATTTTTGGAAATTTGACAATCTTTGTATCATATTTGAGGATAGCAGCCAACATTTCTCAGTTCTTCTAATTGCATGTCACAATTTTGATTAGATAGCTAATATCTAGCTTTAAAACTAATTGAATATATTGATAATAAGTTATTTATATTGGGCTGTATGGCTATTTGTTAGACTAGACCATGTTCAGGCAAAGTTTACTTTTTGAATTGATCAATAATAGTGTAGTCCATTTATTTAAAATAAAATTGCATAATGGTTAAGTAGTCAATGACATCCGGAAATGTATTATATATGCATACCAAAGATGCTAACAATTTTCATATTAAAATAATTGCAGTGGCAAATGGGCTGTCTGCTCCAACCTTATCCCGTAATAACTCTCTCTCTCTTTAACTCTTAGACAGGTGGCATGTGGGGTCATTCTGTTTTGAAATGGGCATAATTCATTTTAAAACGAACATATAATTTGAAGATTTACCACACAAGTCACCGAAATTTGTTAGTTACCACCTCAAAATTTCATAATTCGCACTAACATCGTTTGGTGCAAAATTCATTTTTTTCCACGTGCGCAGACTGGATCTGCACACCATTTCTGTTTGGTAAGCAGACTGGTTTTTCACAAGTGGTCATGTGCTGAAATCGGACGCTCAAGCTCCGAGATACACCTGTTTGAAGTTTCTTCGTCATTTTTTGCCTTCTCGGTGAAGATATCGTCTCTCTTTTCAGAAAAAATGGCATGTTATATTGTCACAAATTCCACTTGGAAACCAATTTGGCATGTATCAATTAAAGTAGAATGGATGTACCTGACCTCTGTATTTGGTTATTTTCATTTTAAACTTTAGATTCTTAAGTTATTTTTCAAAGAAATGGGAGGTAGCACAGTTGGCTAAGGAAAAAGTTTTAATATTGTTAGTTACCCAAAGGTCGAGGGTTCGATTCTCCCTCACGACTTCACAGCCTCTGCGAAGATTTTTCAAAAAAAAATATATATATATATATATTTCAAATGTGTGTGATCATATTCTTAAAAATAAGAAGCTTTGATACAAATTACTCAGAATTTTGATCACCTTGTGCTATACAAATTACTCATAATTCAAAATTCAAAAAATAAAATAAAATTTGGTGCGCAAACCAGGTATGCACACCAAACAAGTTTATGTCAAAAAAAAAATTATGGTGCGTGGACTGGGTCTGCGTACCAAACAAAAATGGTGTGCAGATCCAGTCTTGGAATAAATTTTTGGAGTAAATTATGGTGCGCAGATTGGATCTTGAAATTAGTTTTGGAATAAATTTTTGGAGTTGTCACTTTTTATTTTAATTTTTCCAGGCATCTAAGAGTTTTAAATCTGATAGAGGACTACTTGGAGGAGGAAGAGGATGAGACAGTAAATTGGATCTCGAAATTTCCAAGAACAACTACCACTTGTTTTTTTATTGTGTGGGGGTATACATTTGATATCCATTCTTTGGAGGGCCTTGTTGCAAGATCTCCATCTCTGTGCTGTTTCTGTGTGAATCAACATGTGACACTTGAGCATCGAACTTGACCTCACTTAATTTTAGTTTTGTAAATCTCACGGTTGATCAGCTCATTTAACCCAGTCATTCGTCAGTGCTATAATTAATCTTCAAACTTTCTGGGTATGCTAAATTTTTGTTTGCTTATTATATGCATACCTATTAATTTATTGTTGGGTATTTTTTGATAATGGATCAAGAGCCAACAGGTTAAGATCACTGCCTGATCATCTTACAGTAAAAGTAATATCAATCATATTAAGTCCACCGCATCCATCTGAGAACCCCAAATTTGAATTCCTCTTGTGTATCTAAATAGAATGTCAGGCACATGCATGATTGCTCTCTTGTTAGATCACTCAATATTTGGAGGATCTGGGATTTTATCAAATGCAACTGAACTCATTTTCTAATATGCCGTGCATCTACTTTCAAAATCCAATAATAAGGGGAACAAATAAGGTGCAAATCATGGTTCTGAAAATCGGAATCGGGTAGTTCATGCTTGACTCGGAATCGGAGGAATCGGTCGGAATCGGCCGAGTCAATTCGGAAACTCGGATATTTTCGAAAAAACTTGTTTTGTATTTAAAAAAATAAAAAAAATTGTAAAAAAAATAATTAGTCCAAAAATAATGTTAATATCACTTCTTGCACTAATATATATAACTCATTAATAAAATAAAATATGGGCATTCAAAACTGATCAGGTAGCTTAATTGAATCACATTTTTAAGTAAAATATAAAGGAAAAGAAAATATTATATATTTTTAAATGAAATAGAATTTCAGAAACAAATACATTTACATGAACGTTTACAATGCATTAACATTCAATATTAATAATTTTATTTAGTTAGTACATTTGACAAGACTATTTAATTTTATTCAATATATTGTATTTACCGTCAAACAGATCTTTATGAAATGAGCTAAGCACACACTTGACTACATATTAGTTTTCCTCAAAAAAAAAAACTACATATTAGTTCATCAGCAAAACTATGTACTAGATCATTGGGTTCAGATATAAAAATGGTCAAGGTTCACAATGAACCAATAGAAATTTCCAATTTTCTATATTAGAAACTTATGTACCGAGTCTATCCAAAACAAAACGTAAGAACATTCTTCCTCCCAAATCGACTCAGCCAAATACATTTGCCCTTCCCAATTTCTCAGACCACCATTATGTTTTTCCGAAAAAATGCAAAACGGAACTTAAAATCTCAAATAAAACTTGCGTTTTTCACCCAAATCGTGAGAATCGGCTCAATTTGGACAAAAGCCTGGTTGAATTGATCTGATTTCACCGATTCTAGCGATTTTTACCACAAAACTCGCCCACCGCGAAACTCGGTCTGACTCGGACTGACTCGACCTGAAAATCGGCTAACTCGGCCGAGTCAAGCACTATTCATCCGAGTTTTGGTGAAAAAATTGCACGGGCGCGAGACTCGGGTGAAACTCGGATCGGACACGACCGAGTCCGAGTTGACTCGGAATCGGCGGAGTTTCCAAACCATGGTGCAAATAAATTCAAAGTTTTTATAACAAAATGACATCTTGATAACTGAGTAACTGACATGGTAAAAAAAAAAAACTATGTAATATCTTCTTATGTATTTAGGTACTTGACACAATTGGACACGAAGCAGTGGCTGAAACATGCCATGATTTAAGGGAGCTACAAGTGTTCCCCCTTGATCCAATCGAAGACTCAGAAAGCTCTGTGTCTGACGGCTGCCACAAGTTATACACAAAATTCTCTACTTCTACCAGCGCATGATCAGTCATGATCAAAATGTCTAATAACTGCCCTAATTTAGTCGTCTTTCGCCTTTGCATTATGGGCCTCCACCAACCAGATCGAATCACCGGCAAGCCCATTGATGAGGGATTCGGGGCCATAGTTATGAATTGCAAGAAGCTGACCCATTTGTAATTAAGTTTCGGGATTGCTGACCGATAAGGTGTTCTTTTCAAGTACATTGGCCTGTATGCATGGGAAGCTGATATGCACTCTGTCGGTTGCATTTGTTGGATATAGTGATTTGGGGTTGATATATGTGCTTGAAGGTTGCATTAGGTTGCAGAAACTGGAAATTGGGATTGCTTGATTGGCAACTCAGCATTGATTTCAGGCCTGACTTTATATTACAACCTGAGGTTTTTATGGATGTCTTCATCTAATTTATCGATGAGGGGTTGCAGGGAAGTCAGAAGTGGACATGAGGTTTTTTTTTATGTTTTATAATAAACAATGCACAATATGAATTTGTTATGAATGTTTTCATTTTGATTAATTTGCGTACTTTTGACATGATTGGTTCTTATGTTTATCACTTGTAAAAAGTTCTATACTGATTTTGCCTACAAACTGGTGCAGTATAGGTTTGCATGCATGCCGATATGCTAATGATAATGTTGACTGTAACTTTCTAGCGTATTAATCAATATCTAATGAGAAATAATTGCAGTTAAAAACTTGTTTAAATACTGAATTCATGATTTCCAGATACTGTTATTCTTCTAAATTAAGTTCTAATCTTGTATTTTTTTTTAATGAAATTGTCGTTTGATGTTTTGTGGAATAGTCTAACATCAACTTAATTAATTATAAATAAAAGAAACAGAGAAATCACTTAATTTAATTGCAATTTGCCAGAATTATATTGATGGTTTTCAAATGGTATTTTTTGAATCTCTCAATAGTTAATAGAATTTTCTATAGTAACATTTTAGGACTACTAATTTGTCAAAATTTTCAGTTGTAATTTAATTATGTGGTGTAATGTGCATGAAGGACATACTAATTAGTGCTTGTCTTAATGCAATAATATTTTTTCAAGCAAAGAGACAAAACACAGAAGAACAAGCATAGGCCGTTACAAAATTTATTTTTTCTGGATTAATTTATTTTTCTGGACAAATACCAGCATAGGTCAGTAAAAATTGTAAGATGTTGGATCTTGCTCAGAATTTTCTTGTTGACAACTTCTTTTTCTAGTTAGTATGACAGGAGCAAAATGAAACCAATTTAGATTGAAAAGTTGAAACATAAAATGTAATATGTAGTAGTTATAAGTTGAATCAAAGTCTTTATAACTACAAAGTATAATTCTAACCACTAAGCTACAAGTACACATTTAGCATTTTATGAGAGAGATTGATTATATAAAAACTACAAAAAAAAACAATTATATTTTAATATACATGATTAAAATTCGTAAAGTTGGCTAAGCACCTTCTAATTAATATACATGATTATAATTCTAACCAGTAGTGCTCTATATTTTTCCATTTTCATTTTACTATTATTTGTCATATTTTTTTAAATGTTTTTTTCCCATCTTTTTTTTGCTTGCCTTTATTGTATAGTGCTTTGTATTATTTTCTCATTTTCATTTTACTATTTTTTTCTCCATTTTTATTTTTATAAGTTTTTTCCTCTTTTTTCATTTATTTATATTCAACTAGGCCACGCTAACTTTTTATGTGTTTTCCGCATATTTTTCTATTGAAATGTTTTTGCTTAGATACAATTTGATTCACCAGAGTTGGCATTAAGACACATCAAATAAATTAGTCATTACAAGTGATTAATGTAAATTCTTAATATTCTCTGATTTTTTTCTTTTCTTTTGCTTTTCAATTAAAAAAAAAGAACATAATCCATGTTCTTTTTCCTTTTGTTTCTTTTTTATTTCATTAATCGTGAAAAGTTGGAGTAGAATCACCACTTGTGAAAAGTTATGATTAAAGCACAACTTGCCAATCTGGAACAAAATAAAAGAAAAATCATACACATTAAAAAAATGCATTAAAGAAAATATGCAATGTATAACAAAAAAACAAAGATGATAAAAATACCTGATAATCAAATTAAGTGAAATAATATTGACCAAAAGTGAAGTATTAATTAAAAAAACTAATATTATTATTCGGTTCAAGTGTATCATTTTATTTCTCAAAGCGATGATTGATAATCAGATTAAGACTGTCCATAAACTATTAATTGCTCATGTTGGTTACAGTAAATTAAATTAATTATTAGAATATAATATCATTTGTTTATTTATGTTAATTATGTCAAATCAATTTGCTCCAATATCATAGATGAATACTTATTTTCTTTATAATATTCAACCACCGCTTTTGAAACATATCTTCATCCTTGTTAAATGCCAATAATGTAGTAAGTTACGAAACTGACATTAAGATAAATTGGAATTTTATAAGCATATTTCAGCCTAATATAATATTATTTTCACACCAAAACAAATTGAAGACGTACCAGAACCGTAGATAAATAACTTTTCCATGACTTGCATGTGATAATTTACATTCACTATTCATGCTTTCTCGGCGCGAATGATTATCTTCATTACCCAATGATCTATACTTGGAAAGAGAAAGGCGAGAGGTAGATGAATTTAGTTCTCTAAATTAACTTAAATTTAAGTTTGAATCCGAACTTTCCGATCTATTTTGACATGAATATATTAAAGGGTCTCATGCATCCCACCTCGAGCAAGATTGTTTCAAATTTTTATCGGACAATCCGAATTTAAACTAAAAAATTTAGTTACTTTAGAGGATTCGAATTTTGTCTTGTTTACTGGCTAGTGGCAAATTATTTTGCCAGCAAATATAGAAACAAGTAGAGGTGTCAATGGCACCATTTTATCCGTTTATCCGACCTGTATCATATCTAATAAGACGACTATGGGTACGATTTTTTTCGTAAACTTATCGGGTATGGGTAAAAAAAATTGTTATCTAAACGGATAAGAGTATGGAAGCCTATTTCGTACCCATTACCCGATCGAGCAATTATAAAAATATTATATCTCCATTCTTATATTATGCACGTAGATATCCTGATCCGCCAACGGCTGTGATTAAAAGATTAATCTTTGGATTGAATATCAACCATCCAATTAAATTATATGTCTTCTTTTGATTAAATGCATCTTTTTTTATGTGTAAAAGTCTAAATTTAGTTAGAAATGTACTCGCCACACGTATTTTTACAAGTAATGCCAAGAATTGAGGAAATAGAATTAGCATTAAATTTTTATTACCATATCTCTCCAGCTTTGATTGGCGCATGAAAAGATTAATTTCCGATTTTGACAGATAGCATATCTCATTTCCGAATTGCCTACCTCTTGTTCATTTTTGGAAGAGAACAAAAAAGACATACTATTGATTTATTCCCTAGCAGCTTTCCACATTTAATTTAATTGAATTATAATGCAAACATTGTGTATGCACTGACGTGCAAAGAATGTTGTTGTATTAAAACAGTCATTTGTTGTTGTTTCTTTTATTATTATTTATTATTTGCCGTTAAATCTTATAATATGTCTCGTTGCAACGCACGGGTACGATGCTAGTATATTAATAAGCATTGAAGAAAGTACTTTAATTGATTTACATGGGCTTAGTATGATCAAAAAAAATTCAATAAAGTACTATACATGTGTGAAATGAATCTACATATGTTTCAAAGTTTTATTTAATAAATAATAAATATTATTATTATATCAATATTATCCGTTATTTACCTGCTACCTTTTCGTTATCCGACAACTATAACGGATAAGGGTACAGTATAGATAAGATAATTTATAGCGGGTAAGGGTAAGGTATGGGTAAAGACAATTTGTAACAGGTACGGATATGAAAATACTTCCACCCGACCCTTTCCGTACCCATGCATAAACATCCCTAGAAACAAGAAAAGGAAATAGAAACAAATATTTTTTATGTTCAAATAGTCAACCATTCTTTCAATTTTTGTGTGAAAATATAAACATAGAAACAAATTAATTCACATTGTGCTGGTTTATTTTTGTTAATTTCCTATATAATAATTTAACTATTTTGTGGTAATTAACTTTTTTTTAATCAATTGAGCGATCTAAAATGAGAAAATATAAGAAAGAAATTTCAACGTATTATCTTTGTTTTAATTGACAAATTGATGAGAAAAGTTTAAATGCCTCCATTTTGATGTCCATCCTGCATCCATTTTACAAAAATTAAACAACTTTAAATTTAAAACTCATATGTTAAAATTGAAACCAATATATATAATTTATATAATTTTCTTTATACACAAATAAAAAGTTATGACAATATTACTTTATTTTTATTTGATATTTAAAGTTCGTAAAGATTATACACTAATGTGGATAATTATTTCACTTTTATTATTCAACTTAGTGATATGTATTTAAACAAAATCAGAAAATGATGATCTTTTATATGTCTGCACAAAAAACTTATATTTAATATTTGAACATATATCGGACTTAAACAATGCAAATTGCAAGAGCTCTAAACAGTAAATTTATTTAAGATTTGGGGTAAAAATGGGAGAAGGATGAGTTATTTTTGAATTACAAATTCACAATATTAATTCACAACTAATTAACTTTAGTCATGAGCTAAGTATTAAATGCACATTCACACAGCATCTGTGCATTTTGTTCCCAGAGCCGTTTATTCATGCTTTCCTGATGAGATGAGTGTGTAGTTGCACGAAAATCGCATAAAAGATTAATTATGTATATATAAACATATTCATAAGAGAATTAGTCAAACTGATCATCTTATTAATTTCCTTAGTAATAACGAGTAAGGTATTGTGTGCTTTTGTTGAGTATTTTAGGTATAGGATTTTTGTACTCTTTAGACTTTTAATATTTATAAACCTAGTACTCGAAAATATGGTTGATTGCAAGCGCACAACCTAATCATTGTAGTACTATAGGTATCGATCCACAAGGAGATGAGAAAATACTAATTTTTAATAAAGAAAACTACTATTAAAACTAAACTATAAAAGTAAAAGGGGGGGTTTTGTGCAATTTCGTTTTTTTAAGAAAAATTAGAGGTTCGTAACACAAAGCAATTAAAAGTTGGTTGTAAATCAAGTTTGGAGAAGTCTAGGGGTATTCGGTCCACAATTCCTTGCTAATTATATCTACTCGGTTTCTTTATATTCATGTTTGATATGATAAGGTTTCTAACCTAAGATGTTATCCAGGGTCACTTTCGTGATTAAATAACGTGCCTAGATCACCTAGACCATAAAGCTTAATGTTAGCCTATCCTATCCTAGATATTGGTACTTCACGATTAAGTCCTTCATACCAACATGCAATTCAATTCAAGGGGTCCTAATTAGGAATTTGACTTCACGATTAAGTCATTCACCAAACCCTAACCTTAATTCCTATAGTTCCGGTTTGGATGTCAAATTTGGTCCATTCTAATCCAAATCCTAAGATATTTGTGATCACAATTTGTACTATCCTATATGATCATATTCTACTTTGAGTCTAAAAGACCTAAGCGGGATAACTACAATTCAAGCGCAAATCATGGAACATCACAAATAATAAATCACAGAAATTAACATCAAATCAAACAATCATAAAAAAAACTAAGATCCGAGTAAGATAAAATTAAACAAGTTCATGCTACATGACCTAAACTCCTAGAGAGATAACTACTCTTTCTTGGTGAGATCCATAACAAAATTTGGCAAAAATAAGAAGAAGTGAAATAAAGAAATGATTACACCCTTTCTTAGATCAAAAACCTCAATCTTGCCGACTTCTTACTCGAATCTTCTTCTTCTCCTTCCTTGAAAAGCCTCCGGAACTTCGAGAATTTCTGCAGATTTTTCTCTCAATTTGTGAAAATTAAACATGCACCCCAAGGATCCTGAGAGAGATGAGATTCCTCCTTTTTTATAGCTAAAGACCATGCCCAATTTAGAAGCTAGAATGTGGGGTTAGTGGGTGCACTCTTCAGACTGCCATGTCTAATTTTGGCATTTTAAAATGTGTCCCTGATGTGCCAAAAATAGAAAACCTGTTGAAAATGTGTATTTCTGACTGTCTGCGGCTCGAGTGCGTCCGCACTGGTGGTGAGTGCGGATGGTCTGAGCCGCACTGGCTCCAAGTTTTCTTTCTTGGATTTTCTGCATAATTCTCTGAGTGCGTCCGCACTGGATCCTAGTGCGTCCGCACTAGCCTCGGACTTTTCTCTTTCCACTGAAGAATTTGAAACTTGCAAAAATCGGCTAAGTAGTGAGTGCGGATGATCTGACCAGCACTTGAGGTGACTGCTGACGCATTAGGCTCGGACTTTTCTTCTGTGAAGTGCTGAGATGCTGGAAATTCGTCTAAGTACTGAGTGCGTCCGCACTGGGGATCTTTTTCTTCATTTTTCATCATTTCCTGCACTGTAAAGCCGAGCAAACACAGTAACTTGATTCTAGATGTATTCTATTCACTTTATATTCAAAATACAAGATATTTGGTATTATTTTATGATAAAAACTAGATCGAATGTGTATATAATTTAGACCTATCAACTTTGTAAGCTATAGAGCATGAAACGGTTCATTACAAAAGTTAGTTATTTTGTTGTTGAAACCTATAATGGTGTCATTGAATTTGTTGGAAACACAATGCACAGAACCTTAGGTAAGTTGATGGTGATACCAAAAGTAGAATATGAACTAAAGTTTGATGAGTGAGTAAATCAAATATTTATATTTTTGTTCGATTTAAATGTACAAACTAATAGGTCTCTTATTATATATTTTAACTAATTCAAATCAATTTCCTCCAATATCTTAGATTAATACTCATTTATTATAATATTTAACAACCACTGCTCAAATTCAGACAAATTGGCTATGAATTTTATTTTCACAAATTTATATCCAGAACCGTAGATAAATGACTTTTGCATGACTTATGGTAAAACCACATTCACCATTCATGCTTCATAACCCAATCAAGGGTAAATCGGTCATTTGAAAAGAACCAATCTCATCTATTCAGAAATTATGTTTTCATTATCTAGACAACCCGGTCCAACTAGACCTGACCAGATATTTGGGCCGGCCCAACAGTCCATCTATTTGCATCTCCAATTTTCTGTTAACTTTGAATCTAATTACGAAACTGACACCGACCAACAGTGATTACTTCCGAGTGGAAAGAGAAAGGCAAAGAAGCTATGTTGCACGGATACGGGTACGGGTATCGTATCGGATACGGGTACGGGTATCGTATCGGATACGGGTACGGGTACGGCGATACGGTAATTTTCAAAAATCAAGGATACGATACGTTTATTATATATAATATTATTTTATTATTTTAATTATATTTATATGAATCAAATTGAGCAAAACAATACTACAGCGAAATATATGTTAAATATGATAAGTACTCTATTGTAACAACAACATTACATTGGTACAGTGGTAGGGGCTATGGTTGTTATGCCTAACTTCCCAAGTTCAAGTCACGGCAGTAGCAAAAAAAATGGTTAATTTTGGCGCTGTCCACGGTGGACCACGCTGTGCCTGTGGTTTTGGCGCGGTGCACGGTGGACCGCGCAGTATCCGGGCGTATCCGGGCGTATCCGGGCGTATCTGGCCGTATTCGGGCGAGTCAAAGGCGTATCGGCGACCATATCGGCCGAGTAAGGATACGCCACGTAGGCGGATACGCCAGCTGGCATATCGGATACGTATCGGTGCCGTATCGGGCGCGTATCGGTATCCGATACGTGTCCGATACCGATACTTTGCCTATTTAGGCGTATTCGTGCAACATAGCAAAGAAGTATATGAATTCGTATCCCGTAAAGTAACTTAAATTTTATGTTTGAATCCGGACCGTCCAATCTGTTCTGGTACGAATATTAAAGGGTCCATGTTGTCATGGATTTTGAGTACATTTTATGTTTGAATCTGTACCGTCCGATCTGTTTTGGTGCCTGTTAAGTACATTTTAAATTAACTGAAATAATTTTCTCTTTAAATCATAAATTTTCCTTAATTCTGATTGTCTATTTTAGATATATTAATTAATGTTCATACACATTTTGAAAAAATTAAACCTGGGATGTTACATTTTTCATATACAATATACTATTTTACCAATTAAGATTTTTTGTATTTTTATTTTATGTTCTTATATAATAGTTTATTTTAGATATAGTATTTCATTGTTGTTGTCTTTCTAAAATTTTGGGCTAAAAGGCTGATATTGAATATCTGTTCAGTTTTCTTATTGAGTTATAATATTTGAAATAACTACAAGGAGTGAATTTTTTTGCCTGAAATTTATGAACCAAAAGTGATATAAACTAATTAAAAAATAATCAAATTCTTGCTCTGAAAATATTAAACTGATTTCTTGAATTTGACCAACTTCCATAAATTTCTCAAATTCTTGGTGCTGCGGAAGCATAATAGAAGCACCACACAAACACTTACATGATATATAAAATGAATACTGAATTACATGAATAGTATATATCAAAAGAAATTAACTTCCATTTGGACACTGATAGTATTTCAGGCAGCTGTTTCGATCGGACGGAAAGTTGGGGTGTGCTTCGGAGGGAATCCCAGTGAATTACCAGCTATACCATCGACGCTGTTTTGGAGAATGCGGCGGTGTGTTTAATTCGGAGTCCAACTGAAATTCATCATGCTCTTGCAATATGTCAATGCTTTTCGATGCACCTAACGACCGTTCATCTTTATATATAGACATAAGCATCAGAACCCTTCATGCAGCAGCTAAGTAAGAGAAGAAAGACGACTGATAGGGAGAACAACTGAACGGAATTTCTCATCGTTCCTTCTTCTTTTTTATCGTTCAAGATTATTGTTTGATGGCGGCGAAGAACAGAAGGTTTGATATATATATATATATATTGTTAGAGAGGAGAGACCAGCTTACAGTGTGAGTTGTAAGATGGCTCCATTGTCTACATAAAAAACAAAACAAGTTAGAGGATGACAAATATGATGCACAGATTAATAAAGCTTATTATGGTCCTGCGCCATTAATTGATTAGCATAGTCCCAATAAAAAAAAGGACTGAAGATTTTAAAATGATTGTCTATTTCAAATAACAGTGAATAAAAGTATGTTTTTCTGTATTGATTGAGTTGTGTCATTTACACAAATTACAGGTGCTTATAAAGGCTAACTAGCCGTTACCATTTCCTAATATACAAATAGACGTTAACAATACTAAATATTGCTTAATTACAATTTCCTAATATTTTGGGTCACTTATGTAAGGTTGAGAGCTGTTAGGAATCCTAATTGGATTGGGTTTTATCTTGATTGGATTTGATATCTTCAACACTCCCCCTCAAGTTGGGTTCGAATAAGTTGAAAGAACCCAACTTGCTTGTAATTGTATGAAATGTATTTCCATTCAGTGCTTTGGTGAAGATATCAGCAAGTTGTTCTTTGCTATTTACATACGGTGTTTCGATTTCTTTTGATTGAACTTTTTCCCGTATGAAATGACAATCAACTTCTATGTGTTTTGTTCTTTCGTGAAAAACTGGGTTTGATGCAATGTGTCTTGCTGCATTATTATCACAATACATCTTCATGGGGTGCTTGACTTGTATTCCCATGTCTTGTAACAATTGCTTCAACCACGTAAGTTCACTTGCGGTGGATGCCATCGCTCGATATTCAGCTTCTGCGCTGGATCGTGCCACAACATTTTGTTTCTTGCTCTTCCAGGTTACTAAGTTGCCTCCAACAAACGTGCAATATCCAGTTGTAGACCTTCTATCAACACTGCCTGCCCAGTCTGCATCAGAGTAACCAAGAATAGTGTTATCATTATTCTTTTTCATACATAGTCCCTTTCCAGGTGAACCTTTTAAATAACACAGGATTCGGTTGACGGCATTCAAATGACTTGTTCTTGGACTATGCATAAATTGGCTAATTACACTAACTGCATATGTAATGTCAGGTCTGGTAACAGTTAGGTAGATTAATTTACCAACAAGTCTCTGAAACTGACCTATGTCTTTTAATGGTTCACCCTCTGTAGGGTTTAATTTGCAATTCATTTCCATTGGTGTGGTAACTGGTTTGCAACCTAGTTTACCAGTTTCTTTTAGCAAATCTAGGGTATATTTTCTTTGGCACAAAAAGAGACCTTTACTAGAGTGTGCAACCTCTATGCCAAGGAAGTATTTTAAGTGGCCTAAGTCTTTGATATCAAATTTTTCTTTTAAGTGGTCTTGTACTATCTTAATTTCATGATTCATGTTACCTGTAATAATGATATCATCTACGTATACTAAAACAATAACAGTAGAGGTCCTTGAGTGTTTGGTGAACATGGATGAGTCTGCTGAACTTTTAGAAAAACCAAGTTTTGACAATGCCCAACTTAACTTGGCATACCATGCACGAGGTGATTGTTTAAGACCATAGATTGATTTGTGCAACCGACATGCAAGATTTTTGTTAAGTTCACTAGGGTGGCCAGGTGGTAGGTTCATATAAACTTCTTCCTCTAAGTTTCCTTGGAGGAATGCATTTTTAACATCCATTTGGAATAAATCCCAACCTTTATTTACTGCTATTGATAATAGTACCCTAACTGTACTCATTTTAGCTACAGGTGCAAAAGTTTCGGTGTAGTCTATACCATACGTTTGGGTGAAACCTTTAGCTACCAATCTGGCTTTATACCGTTCAACTGAACCGTCACTGTTATACTTGACCTTATAAATCCATTTACATCCTACAGGTTTTTTCCCATGAGGTAGATTCACAATGGTCCAAGTTTTATTTTTCTCAAGAGCTTCTAGTTCTTCATTCATTGCCTTTTTCCATATAGGACTTAATTGGGCCTCTTGGTAAGTTGATGGTTCAGTTTGACTTGATATGGAACTTAGAAAGGCCTGGTATTTTGGTGTGACATTGTCATAAGTAATATGATTTTGAATAGGATATACAGAGGTATGATATGTAACAAAATCATTCAACCTACTAGGAGGTTTAATGGAACGTACTGACCTGCGGACATGATTTTGATTTGTGTCACCTGAGACTTGAAGAGTGTCATTTTGAGATGCATCTTCATCTTCAATTCGTTGTTCTTGACAAATTTTGGGAGTTTCAACTTGACCTGAAATAGTTAGTATTGGTCTAGGTTGTTCTTCTTGGTTGTGACCAGACTGACCCTCTACACTAGGTACCAAGTTACCCTCTTTGAAGTATGGTTCATCTTCACGAAATGTTACATCTCTAGATATATACATTTTCTTTTTATTAAAGTCATAGCATTTGTACCCCTTCTTTTGAGATGAGTAACCTAAGAAGATCCCTTTAACTGCTCTTTTTTCCAATTTATTTCTTTGATTTTCTTGTATATGTATAAAACATGTACATCCAAAAACTCTTAAATGATCTAAGTTTATCTTTTTATTATTTAAAACTTCTAATGGTGATTTATCTTCTAAGATGTAGCTAGGAGTTCTATTAATTAAATATGTTGCAGTGAGGACTCCTTCAGACCAAAAAAAATTTGGTACATTTGTTTGAAATAATAATGCTCTTGTGACTTCAAGTAAGTGCCTATTTTTCCTTTCTGAAATTCCATTTTGTTGGGGAGTTCCAACACAAGATGTTTGATGTAAAATTCCAAGTTCCTTGAGAAAATTTGAAAAATTCTTATTAATATATTCGGTACCATTGTCAGATCTTAGGGTTTTAATTTTTGAGTTGAATTGATTTGAAATCATGTTTGAAAATTCTTTGAATGTTGGAAAAACTTCAGTTTTAGATTTAAGTAAATATAACCATGTAACACGTGAAAAATCATCAATAAATGTTACAAAATATTTATAACCATTAAATGACTCTATGGGAGCAGGACCCCATACGTCAGAATGAATAATTTCAAAAGGTTCAACAGTTTTGCTAGTTGAAGTACTAAATGGTTTTCTAATTTGTTTAGCATATCGACACGTGTCACAATGATTAGAATTTAAATTCAAAGATGGCATAAGTTTCTTTAAAGTTACATCAGAAGGATGACCTAATCTATGATGCCATAATTCATTATTGTTGCTACTAAGAAAAGCATGGTTGGTTGACTCGAAAACATAAAGTCCATTTTCTAATTGCCCTTCACCAATCTTTTTTCCAGTTAACCGGTCTTGAAATATCACATTATTTGGTGTAAATGTCACATTGCAATTTAATTCATTAGTTATTTTACTAACAGAAAGTAAATTCGAGGTGAATGTAGGCATGTACAACACATTTGAGATATTTTTTGAAAATAATGTGGTTTCTCCTATACCTTTAATTTGTACCTCATGTCCATTTGCAACACAAACATGTGGTGATATTTCATTTTTAACTAGATTTTTAATATTTCCGATATTTCCAGACATATGATCTGTTGCTCCAGAATCTATTAACCATTTATTTTTATTTGTAGCTAAATATGTGCAACAATTATTCAATTCTGGTTCTGGAACACAATTTTGGACATTATCAGGGTTTAAGTTATAAAATTCCCTAGAATTTGTCTGACCATCAATATTCTGGATAAATATAGGGTTCGGACTCCAAATTTTATTGGGTTTAGGTAGTGCGCTAATATTCAATTCATTTTCAGGGTCTGTTTTAGAAACATACTCATTTTGAGTAGCGCTAATTGGCCAAGATATGTTATTTTGTTTATTTCCAAGGTTTGAATTAGAATATTCCCTATCCTTTCTTCCCAAATTGAGGTCCGAACAAAAATAATCACCTGCTGAAGGATGCTCACCGCTCACCTCCTGTCCCACACTTGAATTAGCACGGAACGCCTGAATCAGCTGTCCGATCTGTTGGAGAAGAAGAGCACTGGACGCCTCTTGTCCCGAGCCGCTCGCTTGCGCAGTCGCTGCGTGCGGAATGCCTCCCGTCTTCTCTTTCTTCTCTGGTCGCAGGTGGGGGTACAGGAACCAGCAGGTCTTTTTAGCGTGTCCCTTTCGGTGGCAGTGATCGCACCTAACACCAGAATTTGCTCCAACTATTTCTCTCCCCCTGCTGCCAGCACTCGGGCCGCCATTAGAGGTTGCTTGATTGACATTGGGCTTACTGATGAGGTTTCGGACTACTGCCCCTGTGTTGCCAGACATCTCAGATGTCGTCTCGCCAACGATCGTGGTTTCGTTTTCACTCATCGTGGCGATTTTGACTTATCTCCGAGTGAATCCGGTATTGCTAGAATTCTTATTGCTCTGATACCATATTTCAAATAACAGTGAATAAAAGTATGTTTTTCTGTATTGATTGAGTTGTGTCATTTACACAAATTACAGGTGCTTATAAAGGCTAACTAGCCGTTACCATTTCCTAATATACAAATAGACGTTAACAATACTAAATATTGCTTAATTACAATTTCCTAATATTTTGGGTCACTTATGTAAGGTTGAGAGCTGTTAGGAATCCTAATTGGATTGGGTTTGATCTTGATTGGATTTGATATCTTCAACACCGATGTATATAAATATTGTTGGAAAGAATTAACTCAATTGGTAATTTATATAAATCAAAATTTTCATTTTCTAATAAGTTTCGGAGTCATTTTCTCACAAAATAATGCATTAAAATTATATCAGTACTTCTCCATTAGTTCAGAACATGATGTGGCGGTAAGAGGGTGACCTTTTGTGTTGTTACCATGAAAATAATTAATTACAACCTTCACAAAATCTACAAATATCGAATCCACAAAAGATATCGGCACACTTTTCGCCCCGTAAAAGGACGCGTGTCAACACAGGATAGGCTGGTAAGCTGGGGGGCACTCTTTCTATCTCCTCGTGCCTTCCCAGTGTTCGACCAGCTGCATACTGGATAACAGAGTAAGATTCACAGAATATCCGGAAGGAAAAAATCAGTGAAATATCTGAGAAATTCGGAGAAAATAAGAAAGGGGCTAGGTGTTGATTAACTTGATTTGATTTGTATCTCAGCCCTTATATATCGATAAAAAAAATAAGAATATTTTAGGACTGTTTGTAATAACTTTAGACATGTTTTACTGCTACGTTGTGCGAGATCATAAAAAAATAATGTTTTGATATTTAATTTTAATTCTATTGGTGTGCTGATACAAGAACGGTATATGATATCGTACAAAAAGAGCGTGCATATAAAAAAATATTTTCTGGGGACCATTAAATTGACTATATAATAATTGAGATAAGATGCACTAATTAATGGCCATTTAAGTTAGACTTTAATTATCAAAGCAAACATAACTAGCTCACGAGCATATATCATCGGTTCGACATCCTCAAATAATTCCTATGTACTATCAAAACAATTTTTAATTCGGGGTTATAACTAATAATGTATGTCTTAACTTTGATTATTTGTGTATTTATATACCAACATAATATTTCCTAATATTTCATATTGAAAGGCTGAAACATAAAATGTAATTTGTGGCAGTAGTAATTTATTTTTTGCATAGGTCAGTAAAAAGTTGTAAGATCTTGGATCTTGCTCACAATTCACTTGTTGATATCTTCTCTCTTTAGTTGGTATGACAGGAGCAGAATTAAAAAATATTTATATTGAAAGGCTGAAACCTAAAATGTAATGTGGCAGTTGTAATTTGAACCTAATTCTTTACAATCACACACACAGGGACCGAACCAGACATTCGAATTATATATGAGAGTCAAAAACATATGAGAGCCAATCATATCAAAAATTTCTATAAAAAATGGGGGTCAAATTTATAATATCATGCCATTTTACTCTAAATTATATTAAAAATTATATCTAAATACATAAAAAATAAAAAATAAAGGTCAGTTGACCCCGATTTCCTCTTCTTCCCTCCACCCCTACACACACATGTATGTACCTTTCCTATAATTCCCGAGGTTGTATCTTATTTTAACTATGTGTATAATGCAACTATGTAACCCTTGCCCAATTTATATATATGTATATAAAAGAGATAATTGTTGTCATATTCATCAAATCGCCCCCATCTAGAGGGGACCTGAGTAAAAATTAAATAATTGATAGAGGCATAAATGTTGTATTTTTGGAAGCATAATATTCAACAACTCCCGAATAAAACTAAACAACAAATACAAATAAATTAAAAGGAAGAGAAAATGATAGCAGTACGGAAAGGATCGAAACACTAACACAAATAAATTAGAGGAAAGCACTCTAGAGATCGAAGCCGGCCCTACCATAACAATTTCTCGGGAACATGATAGCAGATGTCGGCCCAACTTTCATAATCTTTTAATTCTCTGCAGTCAACTACGTCCAGTTTTTTGAGGTTGGACAGGTACTGAAGCCCGAGAGGCACCCTTAGTTTGTTACAACTGAATAGTCTCACTACCTTAAGTATGGGCATGGCACCCGCCTTTATCTCCCATTCTTCTAGATTGGTTAGCTTGTTAAACTGCAACTCAAGTAGCTGTTGGAAGCCTCCAGCAGAACAGCTCATCTTTCGATTCGCTTCTTCTCTTTCCAACCTGAGCAACCTAAGGCTGCGTAGCTTCTCTAGCACTGGCAGCGGATCTTCCTTGAACTGGAGACCATGGAGCATAAGCTCTGTGACGTGGATGGGAAACATGACAACCTCAAGTGACAACTTGTTGTTGGGGGATGGGATCAAGTCATCTAGAAACAAAGATTGTAAATGCTGATAAAATGGAAATCTTTGCATCTCGACTATTTTTTGCGGCACTTCAGAGCCGTGTAAGCAAAGACTGGATAAATGATTCAGTGTACCAAGCAACTTGGCAATTAAATCCCATGTAGACGAGCTTTCCCCAAGGATTGTTAAATCACGCAAATTGGGTAGTTTAGGTAAATGTGCATTCCATGACTCTCTGCTCTTCACACACCTGAGTGTTTGCAGATTTCTTAGGTCTGCAGATGATGAGGGTCCTGAAGCAGACGTACGGAGCATCACATGCCTAAGTGTTTTCACATTCCATATATCATCAGGCAAGTCGCCATGATCGTTTAGTTGTTCGAAATCAAGGGTCTCCACAAATGTTAGGCCGCTTATGAATGACTCAAAAGACCTTCTGTTACTACCCCAGTCCCCACTAAGTTGGCAATACCTTAATTGATTCAGTCCATGAAAACACTCGCAATCTACCAAATCACTCTGTCCACTCCATCCCATGTCACTAATCACCTTAAGCAGCCTTTGCCAAGAGCAATTTGGCAATGGCTTCTCAAAGCACAACAAAGAACGGAGATTTGGATTTGCATGTTCCATCAATTCACCGCAACCCGGGTAATGGACCACCAAACGACGTGCCTTGGTGCTGCTCTTCCAATTGTCAGGGTTTGAGCAAATTGTTAGAAAGTTATCCTCCTTGGCCTTTTGGATGGCAAGTTCGCGAAAGAGATCATGTATACGGCAACTTGTGATGGAACTAGCAGGAGATCTCTTTGATACTTGAACCAAGCTTCTGTTGAAATTAAATTAGAAGATTAATTAATGGGATTCTTAATTTGGATTACATATGAATTGTATAAGAAAATGTTAGTCAAACTTCTATTTAAAGTAAATAGAATACTTAAATCTATAAGAAAAATGTTACTCAATAAATGAGTTAACTTTTAAAATCCAATTAAATTTAAAAAGTAAGATATCTTATCTAAAAAAAAAGGAAAATCAGCTGGACCTATACAAATATGTAAAAGAATGTTGAACTATGGAAGTATACCTTTTCACTAGATCCTCTAGGAAGCTCTCAGCAGTATCCTCTAATGTTCTGGATTCTTCCGCCGGTATGAGCCTCTCAGCAACCCACAACCGCAATAATCTTTTAGCATCGATTTCATAGTCTTCAGGGAAAGCCGCAAAGTACATAAAACATGATTTGAGGACAAATGGCAAGTCATCATAGCTGGTGGCCATGATCTCAGTACATTCTCTCCCATCAGTACCCCAGTTCATAGTTTGCAACATTTTACTCCAAGCAACATAATTGGCAGGTTTGTTTAATAATAAACCTCCTAAAACCAGCAATGCAAGGGGTAATCCACCACATTTTTTAACAAATTGTTTTCCAACCTCATACAGTTCATTGGGATACCCTTCAATCAAATCTCGATTAGGTAGAGCCTTTTTAAACAAAAGCTCTAGGCTCGCTTCCTCAGTTAAATATGAAAGTTTATATGGTTCAGCATTATCAACAATGTTTTGGATTCTAGTAGTTACAATTACTCTACTTCCAATCCCCACATCAGGTAGCACTCGACCAATTTGATTCCATAGATCTTTTTTCCATATATCATCTAGGACTAGAAGGTATTTCTTTGGGTCTGGCTTTTTACCACCTTGAGGGTCAGGAGAGTTTGGACGTAAATAGTCTTCTACACTGTACTCCTCACCTAGAAGAGTTTTGTAAAGCTTTGTAAGTAAATACTCTTCTCCACCTTCTAGGTAGTTCTGAGGGAGAGGTTCAACTTGCTTTATTATCTTTCTCAAAATATCTATGAGATTGAATTCTTGAGAGATAACTACCCATATGCAAACATCAAAATGTCTCTTGACATCATTGCTGTAGAAAACAAAGCAAATAGTTTAGCTCCTATATATTATCATAAGGCTGGTTCTCACACTTTATTTTTTTAACAAGAGAATTTAAGTTTTAGCTGTCTAATCATCTACATACGGGAATTTAGTTTGGCACATTTCTCCTACTATTTTTTGTAAAACTTTACCAGAATATCAACAAGTAAAATCATCAAAATTAAAAAATAACAGAAAACTCTGTAAAACTTTCACAAGATTTACCATAATCCTAAAAAAATTAGCATTAGGGTAGAAGAGTAAATTTCCGAAAAAAAATAGGATGACATTAGGGTAGAAGAGTAAATTTCTAACAGAAAATGTGTCTAGCTAAAATCTAATGATACTGATACACGAATGGGTAAATTTAATGAATCTGAACTTTTGACGTGCATATATGATACATAATGTTTTTGAAGTGAAAATCTGTAAATTTCAAACACTTAAAGTTAAAGGCTACCGGTGAATTTTGCCTTTAAAAAACCATCTTTGCAGGGAATGTTTTAATTGAGCTTCCTTTAAATTAAAGATACACCTACAATAGATCAAGTTAACTTGTCTTTTCTTTAACAACAATATATGGATGGCACAATTTTATAGCCCTATTACAACTGGAAGCTTTATTTTTGGACAAAATTTGTGCAGCATGAGTAAAAGAACTTATGGTTCATATAAATAAGTTGAAAAGGAAACTTAGTGTTCAAATGCACTATGATTTTGTGCTCCGATATGTTCCACATCTTGTATCTCCATTTTTGAAGTCCATACAGTCAATACGAACTGCTCAACATGATCTTCATAATAAAATATGCTTGGAGACCAAATTTTATATTTTTCAGAATTTGTTTACTATTTTTTTATAAAGGTACAAAATCACTGTTTTAAGGAGATTCTGGACCATCCGAAAAAGTGATTTTGTACCTATGTAAAAAAATAGTAAACAAATTCTAAAAAATATAAAATTTGGTCTCCAAGAATATTTTATTATGAAGATCATGTTAAGCGGTTCGGATCTATTTGGACTTTAAAAACGGAAATAAAGTATGTGGAGCATATTGGAGCACAAAATCATGATGCATTTGAACCCTCCTCTCTCTCTCTCTCTCTCTCTCTATATATATATATATATATATAGAGATTGGCTAATGTGCTAACGTTATAACTTCGGCCGAAGTTATAACGAGTCGTTTTTGCAATTTCAAAATCCAAACAACCGATCCGAACCGTTCAACATGTTCTCTATATTGAAATGTGCTTGGAGACCAAATTTTACATTTTTTGGAATTTTTTTACTATTTATTAAGCCACTTTGAAAATACTGATCCGGTGGTCCAGAAAATTTTGCTGTTTTTTACTATTCACAGCAGATCTGCGATTTTCAAAGTGGCTTAATAAATAGTAAAAAAATTCCAAAAAATGTAAAATTTGGTCTCCAAGCACATTTCAATATAGAGAACATGTTGAACGGTTCGGATCGGTTGTTTGGATTTTGAAATTGCAAAAACGACTCGTTATAACTTCGGCCGAAGTTATAACGTTAGCACATTAGCCAATCTCTATATATATATATATATATATATATATATATTATGCTATTTCTGACACAGTTGCTTCATATAATCATATTTACCTATTGTAGACTTTTCGAGCAAGAGTTGTTTTTCCGAGCCCACCAGGTCCCACAATTGAGATGACAGTGCGCCTTTTAGTGCTTGTGTCAAGCAACTGATTTACGATGTTGTCCCTGTCAGAATCAAAGCCGACAACATCAGGATCATCAATCTGATGTAGCACAGGTGGCCTGATCGGTAGCCTCAGCCGGTATGCACTGCTTTCACCCAAAGAGTTGATTCCATATTTCTCACGACTTTCATTGATCTCCCAAATCCGTGCCAGGATCTCATTCATCTCATCAGCAAGGTTGTGCAAAGCCGGGTGCCTTTTGCGCTTCCTCCACACCCTTTTAGTAGCCTCAACAAATTGAGCGAATGCTGTCGAGTGCTCTTTTGAAGGGTTCCTAGTCTCGGAATCCTTCAATAATAAGGCATTGTCTATCACATCTTCTATGTCGTAAGCAACATCTCTGACCTCTCTCACCCAATGCTTCTCCCTCTCATTTACAATCTGCTTCATGTCAGCATCTTTGAGAAATGCTTGAATCCAACCGAGCTCACGACTCAATTTCTTCACTTGCTCGCCAACGCCGTGTATAAGTATAACCTCCTTAACAACAGCATCTGAGAGCTTACCCAAAACAAAACTAACTATAGCCTCGGCCATCTTTCAAACCAATTTGTAAAAAATTGGAAGATAAATCTAAACAATCGGCCGGTTTATTTAGCGATATTATGGTAAGAGCTATGGCAATTTTTAGATATGAAAAATAGCGAGTCACAAATGGGGAAAGAGAGAAAAGGGGAAGACTTTGTGAAGACTGAAAGAGTAAAGCAGCTTCTATCAGTGGAATCCAGTTGGACTTGAGGAAATATCAAATGCACCATTTATTGTCCATGCAAAACAAAAAACAATATTTTAGAAGTAAGTGGTTAATTTTTATATACAAAAAGAAAATATTTATTGTTCTTCTTTATCATAAGTAACAGTTCCTCTTTAATTGCAGAATAAATTATGTTTAGTGCCTTAAAACTGCCGGGTATCATGCATTATTGACCTCGAAATCAGTATTTAATTACATACAGCTAATGAGAAAGTAACATGAATCACATGGAAATTTGTTTATATGCTTGGTTTTATTGGTTGATTGCCGAGCATTATTATTTTATTAAATACAGTTTCCGACAAAGTAACATGCATCACCTAAAAGAGAGCATCTATGTAACATTTTTTTTTGTAAAAATGAAATTTACAATTTAACTCCATCCAAGTTTCAATTTATTTTTAATTCTTTATATACTTGAACTGTATGAGACCCCATATCTCTGCAATGCATAGCATGATCATTTACATATGTAGAGGTTTATAGAATAAATATGCATCTTGATCTAAAAATATGCATTTCCTTTACCTTTTTATTATATGTGATAATTCATTAGGCAACTTGTTTAATTAGTTTTAAATATTTGTATTATATTATATTAATGGAATTATTATATTATATAATATAATTTTTTTACAAAATTTCCTAGATTTTTAATTATAAAACAAGTTTTCTGAAGAAGTCCTTGTTTCCGATTTGATTAGACTAATTCCTACTGATTCATTCCATTCCATTTCAATAGTCAACTTACATATTCCACTTCAAATATCGATTTTCAGAACCATTTAGATTACAAGGAGTATTTGTATCCATTGTAGTTGTCTGCTGAACAACTCATATTATTGATCATTTCTCACCTTCTAAACAATTCTTACAATTTTTCATCAAGTTAAAAAAAAAAATGAATAATCAAGTGTGTATCGGTGCTTTTACCACAATCTCTTTTAGAGCATCAGCTTTTCCAACAACTTTTGTCTTTTTTTTTCACCTAAGGTAGCTCAAATTTCAACTTTAGATCCGGACCGTACGTATGATCTTCTTTGACACGAATATTAAAGGAACTCTGTACATTCTATCTCGGACCGGATTGGCATCGATTCGGATTGTACGGTACGACCGATCTAATAAAATAAGGATCTGGACTCCTGTTTCCACTCCTCAACTGAATGGCTTTTCGTATCTCTTTTATTATAGTTAGAAAATAATGCAAAAATGAATAATGAGTAGTAAAATAAAAATAAATTCAGTTAAGTTTTAATGTTTGTCTACTCCTTACATAAAATAAAATAAAATAAAAAATAAAATAAAGAACAAGCAAATATAATTATATATATTTTGAAGCAAATCAATTTGCAAGAACAAAAGGATGATATTGGGCATGAGAAAATATCAGCTAGAAGTATAAATTAATGAGAAATATATCAGCTAAAAGTCTGAAATAATGCTTTATTGCAAAACATCTTTTCTTATCTTATGATTTATGAGAACAATTGACTATTCTTTAATTCTTTCTTTTTATCGAACCAATTAATATTTTGTTTCTGTAATTGATAGCTATTGTAGTGGTGGAAGCACAACTTACAAATAAAGTTAAATAAAAAAAATATACATTCAATCGTAAATATCAAGCAGCAAAACAGCTGGCCCATTACTTCAATTTGCGTTTCTAGCATTTTCAAAGATAATAAGAAAAAATAAACTAAAATAATAATTCAAAAAAATATATGCATTAAAGAAAATATGCAATGTATAAAATTAAAACTATCGACCAAAATTGAACTAGTGAAACTAATACTATTATTTCGCAGAAATCTATAATTATTTTTTTTCAAAACGAGAATAGATAGCCATTATAAGACTACCCATAGAACATCATTCTAATGAATATATGAGGGCATTCGAAGCAACATCGATGGGTAATGAGGGAATATTTTGGAAATAAAACCTATATATCACAACAGTTTAATAAAAATATGTTTATAATGTATATGATAGGGAATCTTTAAATAATCTGATATTGTTTACTAATAAAATTATTTTTTAATGTATATCATACACATTAGTCAATATTACCGTGTTTATTATAGGATATTAATATCATAACAAGAAACTATTTATATTTATAAGGGGAATTATTAATTTTCCACAAATTTTATTTTACAATTATTTTTATTTTATTATCAATTTGCACCAAATTAATAATTTGTTGATTAGTAAGTGTTTTACATTCCTTCAATTGAAATTACAAGTGTTACATCACCATTTATTTGCAAGTGACACATTAATTAATATATTTATTGATTCTAATGATTATATGACTTTAAATTAGCCTTTAATTCATTTAAAATAAATAAATAGATGTCTTCATATATGATAGATGCATTCTACATCATTTGTAATTGTAGAAACGAAGATGCCTTAAATAAAAACAAGATTAATAAATTCAACAGCAACCAATTTTGGGGGAATGCTGCATTTAACCAAAATTGTTTAATTAATTAGTAAGTATTCTATAAAATTTCAATTAAATTACAAGTGTCACTGCCACTTTTTGCAATTTGTTTGCAAGTGACACATTCATTAGTACATCTATTAATTTTAATGATAATATGACTTGAGACGAGTCCTTATTTTCATTTTAAAAAATATAAATAGATGTATAAAAATGTTGTAAACACATTCTAACATTGTTTATTTACAATTGTAGAAATGAAATCCTTTCAGAATAATTGAGATTAGAAAAATTCAACTAAAGCCAATTTAGGAGGAGCCTGAACTTCATTTTCTTGGATCCGTGCGCACAAACTTTAATGTGTATCGGACGATCTGGTGCCCATCAAACTAAAAGTATGTCCGATGCCCATCAGACATACTCTGCACTCCTGCTGCTCCTCGAAAAATTTAAAGAGGAATATAGAATGAAAATTTAAATGTGCATTGAATTTTGCAGTTAATTCTCCATAATTTTATAAATCATCCTGTAAAAATGAGCTTCATATTATTCTTATTAAATTGGGGATACTTCTTCAATTTAACGGAGCTGTCTCTTTTTTCATCTAAATTGCAACATATATAGCATATATGAAATCTGTTAAAAGTAAATATAAATTACAACATATATAGCATATATGAAATCTGTTAAAAGTAAATATAATTACATGGAAAGAAAATAGTCATTGTTAAATTGCAAAACATACTTTCAACACTGCTTCTTAGCGCATGCACCTTTAAAGCGAATTTCAAACGATCACTAGTACAAAAAACTCCTTCATTTCACTGACCCTCAATCACTAACGGTTTTAATATGTAACAGTCAGTGCAGAGATTGCGTGGCAAAATCGTAAATAAGAAGAACTTCAACACTGACTGTTCACTTGTAAATAACCGTCGGTGTACCAACATTGACTGTTTTATTTTCTACCCGTCAGTGTTGCTCATACCCTACACCGACTCTTCTATTAAAGAACAGTCAATGTTGAGTATTTCACCAACACTGACTATTTTTTTAAAGGAAGCGTCAGTGTTGCTCATACCTGCACCGACCCTTTAATTAAATAACTGTCAGTGTTGAGCAGTTCACCAACACTGACTGTTTTTTTAAAGGAAGCGTCAGTGTTGCTCATACCTACACCGAACCTTTAATTAAATAACAGTCAGTGTTGAGCAGTTCACCAACACTGACTGTTTTTTTTTATTTTAAGGGAAGCATCAGTGTTGCTCATACCTACACCGACCCTTTAATTAAATAACAGTCAGTGTTGAGTAGTTCACCAACACCGACTGTTTTGAAGGGAAGTGTCAGTGTTGCCTTACCCTACACTGACGACTGGTTCAATATAACCGTCAGTGTTGATATATAGTATAGTTTACACCGACTATTTTTTCAATTAAACAGTCAGTGTTGTTCTCCGTTGTATTTCATAAAAAATCTAGGTTTACGTCGACAGAACCGTCATTGACGATCAAAGATAGGGACTAAAAGTAATAACAACCAATCATTTGGTACCAAAATATCACAAAGAAAATTCCATAATTTCTCGATTGAATTATTCAGTATGTACGTCTAAATTGGTGCACAACTGGCAAATTTTTTTATTTTTAGAAACACATTAAATATTTTGTTAAGATGGAAAAACATAGATTTTTTTATTTTATAAAAGAAATCGAATTAATAATTCGGTTCTTTATGTATTAATGTATGTCTTCTTTTTGCATTGATGTTAAAGGAACCAAAATAAATTTGCTAATGTTCCTCTAAATTTTCGGATATTTCATGATTAAATTTGAAGACTTTTAATTATTTAGAAAATATTTTGTAATGAAAATTATATTAGTAATATTTATACAATAATTAATGTTATAACATGTTTATTGCTTAATTAAATGATTTTAACACAATAAATTATATAGCATTACATGCATGTTGTATATATGACTCACATCTTCTATGCATGAACATGAAACATAAACTCTTGTTTCATGAGTTAATGAAGACGCACGGGAAATGTCGTCCATGGGTTGATTGAAACCATTTAAATTAAAGAGCACTGCATTTATTGTCTTGCATTAAAGTTTGATCAAAATTTGTTTTTATTTACCCATCCATCTAGTTTACCGAAAATTGAAGCATTGTATGGCCATAAACACTTCGTGTTGGATCGAAACTCATACATAATAAAACTTCCGAAATTTTATGTTGGTTACGTTCAATGTTCTCCATTGATCATTTTAAAATAGATTTGGAATGATTTCACTGCAGATCGACGTTGATTTCCCGCATGAAAATGAACGGTCCGATTCCAAACTTCCTTTTATGTTGATTTTATTGTCAACTTTTTGTAATTTTTGATTCACTTACTCTTTTTATTCCGGAACCGTCAGTGTTGATACCTTCACTGACTGTTTTTATTTCGAAACCGTCAGTGTTGAGTTTGTATGCTGACTGTTTAATACGATTGAACCGTCAGTGTTGGTCATTTTAGCTATTGAAATTTTCAAAACCAAGTCCTTCCGTCTCCCTCCATCAAAATTTTCATTTCCCTCTCTTGCTGTACACTTGCGCCCTTTATTTTGCTCCCAAATCGAAAACTCTCTTCAAATCTAGCTCCAAAATTTTGTCACCCTCCAAAATAAAAATCTCGCTCTCACTCGCCGAAATCGTAACCCTACCGTTCTCCAAAATTTTCGTCCTCCCTCACATCTCGCTGAAATCCAAACCCGACTTTTCTGTCTCCCGCTCTCTCACTCGCCAAGTACTACACCCAAAGACAAACCCTTTCTCTCTACTGCTGCACCGCACTCCCATTCTCTCTCTAGCAAGCACTTCTCAACGCTCTCTCTCCTTAGCTGAGCCGCACTCCTCTCTAGGTGTTTATGCTCAAGGACTCGGGTATCGACCAACTGTAACCCTAGTTGCGATTGGAAACAAATTTTCGGTAAATTGACGATCTCTATTTTTCTTTGAATATTTTTTGTGTTGCTTTGTGATTACATGAGGACATCGAAATGCTCACTGATTTGTGCTTGATCGGGCTCGTATATGAATTCTTTGGAAATTTCACGAGTTGCTAAATGAGGAATGAGGCCCCCCTCTCATGCCTTTTTATTGTTTTTACTTTATTGCTTAAAAATCCTGTCACATTTTTTTTTTTTTTTGATGTCTTGGCAGAAGCTGCCAAGTGTTTTGGAATTAATTAAAAAGTCATGTTACAGCAAATATCAGAATTGAATTTTGAAATGAATAAATGCGAAACTAGGTAGGTCTTCCGCAAGTGCACAGTGCCATGCACGTAGTGGTTTAGCAATTTCTGACCCAGAGCTCCATTTCTTGCACCGCTCTGGCCGCCACCCTTCTGGCCTCAGTTCGTTCGTTCTGGAATATTACCATGTTACGCTGCTTCCATATGTGCCAGGCCACGCAAATAAAACGAGCGCACCAGTCTTGCTTGGACATCCGACCCTGTAGCTTAGCCTTAGCCCAGGAGGCTTCCCATATTTGATGAACGGATTCCTCAATTTGATATATCGGAGGTTGAACATCAGGCCAACGTGGTACCACACCGTAACCGCGTATGGGCATAAGAATAATACATGTATTATCGATTCTGCCGGACAGTTTCGACACATCGCACATTGTCTGTCAACATTCATACCTCGTCGTCGCAACACATCACGAGTTGGGGTTCTTCCCTGTAATACGAAGTATGCAAATAGTTTGACAGACGGAGGGGCCTTGCACCGCCAAATGTATGCAAACTGCCACTTAATTCTGCCCCCCCCTACCAACAATTGATACACAGATCGGGCCGTGTATGAGCCATTACCCTCCCACCTCCAGAGTATTTTGTCTCGGTCCTGAGTGAAGTGAATATCATCCGGGAAGGAGGATTCCGGTGCCAAGATCATCCTTTCTGGCCAGGCTTCGCTTAGAGAGATGTTGGGATTAGTCGGATTTGTGTATGTATCTGGATGATGAGATTCCGTCCAGTTATCCCGCCAAAAGGATATTGAATTTCCATCCCCAATTAACCAGTTCGAACTCCATAAGAATAGATGTCTGATGGAGTGCAGTTGACGCCAGAAAAACGATCCTGTGGCGAACCAGAAGTTGGGACCTTCCCGATTCTGACCTTTTCGTTTTAGGATCCTTATTACCATTGACCAGAGACCGGTTGAATCATGGTAAAGCTTCCACCACCATCGTAATAACAGCGAGATGTTGGCAATGTTTAGGTTCAGAAGCCCAAGGCCCCCCCATTTTTTAGGCATGCATGATATCTCCCAATTAATCAAAGACATACCTCTTTTATTCTGTAGAGGCTTTCCCCACAAGAAGAGCCTCCGTGCCTTGTCGATACGTCTAATCACCCATTGAGGCAAGCGGAAGCACATCATGAGGTAAACCGGGATGGTAGATAAGACCGACTGAACTAGTAGGTGCCGGCCACCACGAGAAATGAATTTTGCTTTCCAGCCCCCTAGTTTTCTCTCAGCCCTCTCCAACAATGGCATGAACATCTCTCGTGTCGGTTTGGTGATAGTCAACGGTAGACCCAAATATGTTACAGGAAAGGTCGATTGGGAGCAGCCCAGCACGGCTCGGAGCCAAGGCAACTGTGTTTGCGGGACATTTAATGGTATGAACGTGCTTTTATGGTAGTTGACCTGTAATCCAGATATAGAGGCAAATAGCCGGATGACTAGTTTAAGAGAAATTAGGGTTGGTAAGTTGGCCGATGCTATTACCGCTGTGTCATCGGCATACTGAAATGCCAGCATCGATTCTTTTACCTTGCCGGTGATACCTCCGTGGAGACATTTGTCGGTTGCTACGATCATTTGCTGAAATACGTCCGCCACTATGTTGAAAAGCATAGGCGAGAGGGGGTCCCCTTGGCGGAGCCCCCTTTTGTGAGAAAAGAACTCAGAATGTTCACCGTTGACAATGACTCTCGATGTTGCCGTTTCCAGCAGATGCTGAACCCATCTAATCCATCTCGGTGGGAATCCCCTTGCACTCAACACATTGAGTAAAAAGTCCCATTCGATAGAGTCGAATGCTTTCGCAAAATCTATCTTTATAAAAACCGCTGCTTTTTTTGAATTGGATATGTGTTGCAAGATTTCTCGAGTGGCAACGAAGTTCTCGGTAATCTGACGGTCTTGGATGAAGGCTGTTTGGTTGGGCGAGATCAAGGCCGGTAACTTTGCTCGTAACCGGTTGGATAATACCTTGGATATAAGCTTTGGAATGATATTTAATACGCTTATTGGCCGAAAGTCATTGACTGTGAGGGAAGAATCACCTTTTGGAATAAGAATGATATTTGCTTGGTTAGCCTCTGTCAGGTCAATGTGATGATTATAAAACCCATGTATTATTCTCATTATTTCTTCCTTTAGTTCTTCCCAATAAACTTGCAAAAACTCATTTGGAATCCCGTCCGGGCCTGATGCCTTATTCTTTGCTAATTGTTTAACCGCGTTTTGCACTTCATCTAGAGAGAAAGGACTCTGTAAGGACATGAGGTCTGAGTTCGGGTTGTATAGAGCACCCGGGTTAAATGACATAATTGAGTTGGAAGTACCTAAAATGGATTTCAGCCTATCCAGAAATAGGTTCCTGATATGTATTGGGTCGGATACCACATTCCCTTCATGCTCAATAGATACAATTCGGTTTCGGCATAGCCTTGAGGAGGCATATAGGTGAAAGAATCTTGTATTTTTATCACCTTGTTTGAGCCAGTTGCACCGCGCACGTTGTCTCCAACGTTCCTCCAAGTTGTTGGCCAGGTCATAGGCTTTCTCCTTTGTTTGACATCGTTGCTGCAGTTCTGGTTGAGATAAGTTTTGGGTCTCCTCTAGCCTATCTAGAGTCAGAATGGTCTGTTTGCAAGTTTTGAGTTGCTTATCCATATTAGTGAACCCCCCTCTATGCCATAGCATTAACGCTTTATGCAAGAGACTAGTTTTCTGTTGGAAATCAAATAAGGATAGCTGATTTTGCTGGCCAGCACTGCTCCAAAGAATTTGCACCATGTGCTTTGGTATGTCGTATTTGAACCAAAAAGATTCAAATCTGGGGGTTCTCGGTATCGTTGTTGCTTGCCGACACTTCATAAGAAGCGGTGCATGGTCAGAGACCGTCATCTCCAAAGCTTGGAGATGCATAATCGGGTAAGCTAGTTGCCAATCCGGAGAAGTGAGTATTTTGTCTAATTTAGATAAGGACGGTATGGGTCTCTTACTTGACCATGTGAAGGAACGGTTTCTAAGCGGAAGGTCCACCAATGCTGCCTCGGTAATGAAATCGTTAAAGAGATCCATTAACTGGAAGTCTCTTGCACACCCCGATCGATCCGTCATCCATCTTACCAAATTAAAATCCCCTTCGAGCACCCATGGCCATTCTACCAATCCGGCCAAGCACCTTAATTCGGCTATAAAGGCAGATTTCTCGTTATCCAAACATGGCCCATAAACCGAAGTAAAGAGGGCTTGTGATCCAGAACCTTGGTGCTGCAGTAGCACGGACACTGTGTGCCGCGAAGACCAACTTCTGACCAATTGAAACTGTTTTTTCCAGGCGATGATTATACCCCCGGATGTGTTGATAGATAGATTGTAACCACAATTAGAATCAAAGTAAGAAGGTAAAAAACGCAGCACGTAATTCAAGGATATTTCATTAATCTTTGTCTCTTGCAACATGCAAATATCACACCGAGAGGATCTTATCACTTCTCTCACAACATTACATTTATCATCGGATCCCAGACCCCTTACATTCCATGAAAGGATTTGCAATTTTTTGTGATTCATTAAAAACCGATTATACTACTAGGCGGCCTAAACTTTGGTTCTGGAGCTTTAATCCTCCACGAGGTCAAGCTCGTCTTCTGAATCTGGGTCGAAGCGAGCATGGTCGTCTAATTCCGAATCGTCCGGGTCATCCAGTGCATTGGCCATTTCGGTCTCTGCCTCTGCATTGGCCATTTCGGTCTCTGCTTCCGCATTGTTGGAAATTATGAGTCTCTCTTCATTGTCTTCTCTAAGGGCATTAATCACCTGACTTGTGTCAACACCACAGCCCTGACCAAGTTTTGCACAGTGGGAGTCGGAAACCAGAACTTGGTAACGGCCATCTGATTCCATGCGTAACTGAGCCTGGTCATTAGCCGGAAGAGTCTGTATGAGTTGTTGCGCAGCCAGGACAGCTCTCTTAGTGGCACCCTCAGGTCCAGTAGGCTTGGAGGCCTGTTCAGGTGTTTTCCTTTTTGGAGGCCCATTTGCTTTAAGTGTTTCGGCTTCATTTAATAGCTGCTGGGCCTGATTGGATGTAGTGGAGACCGAATTGGAGGCTTGTTCCCTCCTCTTGAGAATTATAGGGTCAGGTAGCTGGGTTGTCTGCTGCATGGCCTGGGGTAAGCGTTGTTGTTGCCGACTCATTAGGGAATGTTTTTGACCCGCCCCCTTATTCGGCGCGATCACGAAAGGACCCACAGAACGTCCTCTGCCTCGACCCGCGCGCTCCACGAACCGGGTGTGGCGTGACGTGCAGATGGGCTTTGCTACAAACTTTTAGCATGAATCCTGGGGCCAGCTGTAATCTCGGCCTGGTCTCTTGTGAGCAGCATGGGATCCGAACTGGTGAATTGACCCGGTCTAGTGTGCATGTGTGGCTTCCTTTGACCCGCCACATCATTTAGAGCTGGTGTGGTGCTGCCCTCTCCCTGTTCTATGTCTATAGCCTTTTGTTTGTTTCCTTGTTCCAACAACTGAGAGACGGTACGAGGTACTGTTGGGTTATCAGTTTCCGTATTAGGAATTCCTGTTTTTTCTCGGGCGCATGCAGATTGCCCATACCGATGCGGATTGCTCTCTGGGGTAGCCGTTGAGATTGCCCCCTCGGATTGTGTGAAGCTTTGATGTGTTGCCTTTGGTGTGTCGGTTTTGACTGAGTCTTGACCCGGACCCGCCTGGGAGGAGACTTGCCGGTTAGTCCCTGTAGGATTATCTGTGACCGCTAGGAGGTCCTTGAGAGAAGATAATGGAACGTCAGCCATCTTGTCTTGACCGGAAAACAGCTGCCTGAGGTCCAGGGGGATTTCTTGCAACGACAATCCCTGGCATAGCTCCCGGATGACCCTTCTGGAGCAGCATATGAGCTCGTCGTCGCCTGCCGGATCACACTTTCCTAGGCCCGCTTCCAATATGGCATTTTCCTCATCAGTAGCCTGCACTGGTGGCTTTGAGAATTTTTTCGGTTGGGGTGGGAAATCTGAAGCCGTGTATACTGCCCCCTGTTGCCAAGTGATCGGAGCGATGGGTACCTCGAACTCAAGACCTCCTGCCATTAAGGAGATACATTCCGGTATGCGGTTTAAGTCATCAGTGGCAATCGCTACCCGCCATTTCGAGTAGTCCGAAGCGTGTTCTGGTTCGATTGTTCCCAAGTAAACTCCGAAATGTGATATTGCCTTAATAACTTGTTTCTCCTCCCAGAGATGTAGCGGGAAGTCTTCGAGGTCCAGTAGGAGTTTAAAACGGGGAACCATGACCGAAGCGTTGTCCAGTGGGGACCACTGCTGGAAATCGAAGCCTAGGTCCCAGAGGTCTGATGGTAACGCCTTGATGAATGTTTCGACCTCCAGGCCACGGGGTAGATGAATGAGATATCGCTCTCGAGACAGAGTTGCAACCCGGATTTCTTGTTCCCTTACGAGCCCAGTATCTACTGCCATGCTGATTGTGCGGTTCTAGGAGGAGAGCCTTCTTATGGCCATCCACAATCACTGCTCGAGAGAGTCGCTGTATTTCCCGGAAGTAAGAGTCCTCCCGGTCTAAGAAGCAAACGATCTTCTTTGGTCTTCCTTCTGGGAAGCTGTGTTGCTGTGGCAAAGTGGACTCTTGAAGGAGTTCCTCAAACAACGGTTCAGTTCTCAGATGCCTAGGGTTCTTTGGCAGTGGCTTAGTGAGTGTCGAAGCCGGATTAAGCGGGGGGTTTTGACAGTGTCGAGCGATATGACCGTCTGCCCAGCATTTCCCGCATTTTCGCGGGTTGCGACATTTAGCCGCTGTGTGTCCAAATCGACAACAGTTGAAGCAACGGTGCTTCCACTCGGGGTAGGAGGAGAGAGGGGGGAAACGTAGCAATGTGGGGCTGTGGGGGGAGTAGAAGTACTGTGTGCCCGGTGGAGTTGGGGGAGTAGGAGGTCGGGATGATGGTGGGGAGACTGTGTTGGTAGGGGCTGGTGAGGTTCGGTTAGAGCCAGAGCTAACAGAAGAGTTCAGTGAACTCCCAGACACTGCCTGCGCGTAGGTCTTGTGCGTGAAGTAGGGGATGTAGGGTTTCACCGCATCTATTTTGATGTCTGCCGGGGTGCGCCAGTGATCCGGGAAGCGCCGCCTACGCCTTACCACCTGCCATCCGTCACCAGTAGCGTCGAGTTGAGTTGCAGGAGCCGTAGTCGCCTTAGTCGCCTTAGTCGCCATTTTTCCTCTTTCTCACAAACTTACCTTCTCTCTCTCGTGTCACATTTTTAGTTATACTTCGATTCGATAATTTTGAGTATTGTCAGAGTTAAAACAGATTCGCTTAAGTGTTAAAATATTTAACAAAATTGGAGATTTTTATGTCACGCCGAGCTGATTTTTTGTGTGTTTTGATACTGGTTATTCTGACTGTAATGGCGTGAATTTGGTTAAATATAAATCAGAAAGAGGAGGGGGACCGAGCTAAAACACAATTCGAAGTATGGGGATTAATGATCACAGAAGAAGGGATCTTGCTCATAATTCACTTGTTGATATCTTCTCTTTTTAGTTGGTATGACAGGAGCAGAATTAAAAAATATTTATATTGAAAGGCTGAAACCTAAAATGTAATGTGGCAGTTGTAATTTGAACCTAATTCTTTACCATCACACACACAGAGACGGAATCAGACATTCGAATTATGGGAGTCAAAAACATATGAGGGCCAACTATATGAAAATTTTCTATAAAAAATGGGGTTCAAATTTATAATATCATGCCATTTTATTCTAAATTATATTGAAAATTATATCTAAATAAAAAAAATTAAAAAAATAGAAGTCAGTTGACCCCGATTTCCTCTTCTTCCCTCCACCCCTACACACACATGTATGTATCTTTCCTATAATTCCTGAGGTTGTATCTTATTTTAACTATGTGTATAATGCAACTATGTAACCCTTGCCCAATTTATATATATGTATATAAAGAGATAATTGTTGTCATATTCATCAAATCTCCCCCATCAAACATGAAAATAGCTTTTTTCCCACTATAAATAAATATCTTTTCTCATTTCTCTTTCTTTGATTTAATTTTACACTTTTATTTTTCAGATTTCAACCCTACTGAATTTTTTTTGGGTGTTTTGCCATGTTTCCATTTTACTGTAAGCATTTCTTTTCTTGTCTTCATTTTATAGCACTGTTTTTTTTATTTTAACTATTATATTCTCCATTTCTTTTTCCTCTTTTTTCTTGCCTTTATTTTTTAGTGCTTTGTATTTTTTTTTCATTTTTATGTTACTATTCTTTTTCTACTTTTTTTTAATTTGTTTCCACTTTTTTTGCTTGTCTTTATTTTTTAGTGCTCTGTATTTTTTTTATTTTAATATTATTTTCTCCATTTTTTATTTTTATAAGTTTTTTCCTCTTTTTTTCGTTTCTTTATATTCAACTAGTCCACACTAACTTTTTATGTGTTTTCCGCACATTTTCCTATTGACATGTTATTGCTTAGATAAAAACTATTTAAAAACAATTAAATTTTAAAATATATGATTAAAATTCATAAAGGTGGCTAAGCACCCTCTAATTAATATACATTATTAAAATTCAAACCACTAGTACTCTGTATTTTTTTTCATTTTCATTTTATTATTATTTGTCCTATTTTTTAAAATGTTTTTTCCTTCTTTTTTTTCTTGTCTTATTTTTTGCTTTGTATTTTTTTCATTTTTTTATTTTCTCCATTTTTATTTTTATAAGTTTTTTCCTCTCTTTTTTCGTTTCTTTATATTCAATTAGGTCACACTAACTTTTTATGTGTTTTCCGCACATTTTCCTATTGAAATGTTTTTGCTTAGAGGCATGAAATAAAATAGCCCTTACAAGTAATTAGTTTAAAGTCTTATTATACACTGATTATTCTTCGTTTTGCTTTTTAATTAAAAAAACATAATCGATACTCTTCTCCCTTCTACTTCTTTTTTATTTCATGAATCGTTAAAACTTGGGGTAGAATCAAAACTTCCCAATCTGGAATAAAATAAAATGAAAATCATACACATTAATAAAAATGCACTAGAGAAAATATGCAATCTATAAACAAAAAACAAATAAAAATAAAAAAAATACATGATAATAATAACTAGTAAAATAATATGGACCAAAAGTGAACTAATGATTAAAATACAAATATTATTACTCTGCTCAAGTTTATAATTTTTTTTCTCAAAGCGAGGATTGATAGACATGCTATGATTGCCCATAGACTATCATTTACTCATGTTTGTTACAATAAATTATATTAATTATTAAAATATAATATCATTTATTTATTTATTTTAATTATGTCAAATCAATTTGCTCCCATATCTTAGATGAATACTTATTTTATTATAATATTTAACAACTACTTTTGATCTTCTAATGACAATAATGTAATAATTTAAAAAGCTCAAATTCAGACAAATTGGCTATTTAGAATTTTATTTTCACACAAAGCAAAAAAATTTTAATTTATATCCAAAACCGTAGATAAATGACTTTTGCATGACTTGTTGTAAAGCCACATTCACCGTTCATGCTTCTTAACCCAATCAAGGATAAATCGGTCATTTGGAAAGAACCAATCTCATCTATTCAGTAATTATCTTTTCATTATCTAGACAACCCGGTCCAACTAGACCTGACCAATTATTTGGGCCGGCCCAACAATCCATCTATTTTATCTATTTGCATCTGCTCTCTTCTGTTAACTTTTGAATTTAATTACGAACCTGACACCGACCGACAGAAGGCAAGAGGTAGCTGAAAACAAATCCTGTAAAGTAACATTAATTTTGTGTTTGAATCCGTACCGTCCGATCTGTTCTGGTACGAATATTAAAGGATCTCTGTTGCCAGGATCTGATTAAAAAAAATGGGTTCATTAGGAGAACCGTACCTAAGCTAGATCTGGCATTTATGGCACCTCACTGGAGCAAGACTAAGAGGAGTACTATCCTCTGCATTAACGCACCGTTTGAGTTTATCTCTAGACCGTCCAATCTAAATCCGGGCCAATGTACTGCTCTTTAATATTCGTGCGGATTTAGATTGTACGGTCCAGATCTAAACTCAAAATCTGAGTTAAAAGTTAAACTCAGAGGATACGAATTCCTTCACTGGGGAATGGGAATGGGGATGGAGAAGAAGAAGCAATAACGAACCAACGAAGGTGTTTTTCTGATTTGTTTCGAACTTTCGAGGTGTTCTGTGCAAATGCCGATCTGGAAGCTCAGTTTGGTTGCATGGTTGCACAAGAAAATCGTCGACCCACTACTCCAGATTCTTAAAAAGTAATTCAAAATCCTCAAATTGCTGCGTTTTCTTCAGTAATTTCTGTTCATTTATCTTCTTTTTTCGATTGCATCTTTATAGAATAATTGGAAAGATCGTACCTTGCCAAATCTTTTTCATGAAATTCTTGTCTGTCAGATTTCTGTACCAGAATATACTGGTACAGGTAAAGGTGGTTTTCCTTTGTTCCCTTGCCTATTTATCACATATGAAGTATATTGAATGCTATTAGTTTCTTCAAAAAGAAAAATAAATGACAAAGAAACCTGTAAATGCAATCTTTTTCATGATATTCTTGTTTGTCAGATTCTGTACCACAATATACTGGTACAGGTAAAGGTGGGTTTCCATTGTTACCTTGCCTATTTATCACATTTAAAATATATTAAATGCTGTTAATTTTTTAATATTTAGGGGAGCTGAGCCCAGGCAATTGGCATTTTCTACTGCAGTTGGAATGGCATTGGGTGTTTTCCCTATTTTTGGTATTTTTTTAATTTAATTCTCTTCTACCTTCCTTTAATTTTGGATTTACACAAAAATTTGAAAATAATTGATTAAATTTGAAATCAGGGGTGACAGTGTTCCTTTGTGCCGTGGCAATAGCTATACTTAGAGAACGGTGCCATGCTCCAACTATCATGCTTACAAATTTTGTTGTTACCCCCCTTGAATTAAGGTTATTTGCTTCCTCTACAGTATATTTTTTTTAAATAGTGGTATTACCACCGATTTCATTACAAAATCATACTGTTCTTACAAGAGTCAGTACCGAACAACTGGTACCTGAATAACGCTTCCAATACAGTGTATTTATCAAGGAAGGCATGGAAAAAAGGAAACGCTTTGTGCAGCCTTGGATTTAGTATCTACAACTATTGGTGTTTACAACAACGCCCAATTTAAATGCATACGGAAAAAATAATTATCAAGTGTAATTTTGGGCTAGAAGTTTAGAGAAATCAACATAGGATTAAGAGAGAGAGAGAGAGAGAGAGTTTGAAAGAATGAACAGGTTCTTTGAAAATTGAATTTCAAAAATATATTTCTCCAAAAATTATTCAGCTGATACTATTTGTAACATTTGTCTATTTTTCTCCAGTTCTAATATAATCTACCTTTTACTTCTTTTACTAAATTTTTTTTTTTTGGAAAGTCTGGTAATACCATTTCTGAGATTGGGGGAGAGTATATCAGGTGGGGCCCACTTTCCATTGACAAAGGATGCCTTAAAATTGGTTGCTACTGGGCAAGCTTCCAGTGAAGTTCTACTCGCTGTACTTCATGCGGTACATAAACAAAACTTTTCTACATATTGAAATGATTTTTCGAACGTATTTAGTAAAAGATTAAGCTACATACTGAATGATTTTATGTAATGAGTGAGGTTATAGTACTATGCATAGCGCAGGTTGGTTCGTACTACGGATCAATAATTTTTGTTTTCAAAGTTCAAATAGTCGATATGAACCGTTCAACGTGATTTACATATGAAAATATGCTTGCATACTAAATTTTACAGTTTTAGGAATTTTTTTTACTATTTTTTATAGTAGAAAATCACTACTTTTGAATGGTCCTAGAATCTCTAGATCAAGTGATTTTCAACCTATCTAAAAAAATAGTAAAAAAAATCTAAAAAAAATGTAAATTTGATCTACAAGTACATTTTCATATGGAGATCATGTTGAACGGTTCAGATCGATTGTTTTAACTTTAAAAATGGAGATATCGATCCATAGTATAGACCAATATGTGCTATGCATACTACCATAGCTTCAATCTTATGTGTTATTCTTTTTGACAGTTAATAGGTTGGTTTGTGGCATCTCCTTTCATGTTTGGTACCACCTATTTCGGCTCCTTGCCGTGCTTCAAATTACTGGTACAAAAATTCAAACCCCCAGCTAGCCCGAAACAATCTCTCGATTTGAATGCTTCTGACATTAAAATCAAAGTTCGAGATCTCTAGGTCTTTGTGCATTTTAGCAACTACACTACATCATGGAAATGTTATTATATTTCCTTTTTCTTTTTTCCTACATGTGCAAAATTAGTAGGTGATTATTTGTTGCTTGAGATGTTCCTTTATTTCATTTAAATGCGCATAATGCCGCGCATGGTTTGTTCATTTTTTTAGTTTTGGTATATATATATATATATATATACAGTGTTTATGTATGTTAGTAACCATGAGGTTTCTTTGTTGTTTGGTTCTCTGTTTTACCAAATTTTAGTATATATATAAACAGTGTTCATGGTATCTTTGATGAAACTTAAGAGCAAAGTTAACATGCAAAAATTTGAACATCAAAAATTAAGTTTATAAGTTGGCTGTTGCACAGATAGATATTAGAGGAGGGTTCAAATGCCTCCATTTTTTGTGCCTCCACCATGCCTCCATTTTTAAAAAATTTAATAACTCAAAATTTAAAACTTAAAAGTCCAAATAAAACAGTTGTATATGATCTACATCATTTTATCTATGTGCTCATAAAAAATAATCACATTTCGATTTTGTTTTTACGTGAATCAATAAGTTGAAAAATCAATGTCTAGAAATTATCCACATTAGTACGTTTTTTACAAGCTCTTGATGACAACCAAAACAAAATTGAAATGTCATAATTTTTTACACATGCATAGATAAAATGATGTAGATCATATCCAACGGTTTTATTTTGACTTTTAAGTTTTAAATTTTGAGTTATTAAAGTTTTAAAAACGGAGGCATGATGGAGGCATTTGAACCCTCCTCTAGATATTATATCTATTAAATTTTATACAATTTAAGTGTCATTTGATTGGATGGGTTATCTTGAAAACTTATTGAGAACTATTGAAAATTGACACAATAACTAAAATGAAAGATATAGGTTTCATAAAAAATATCAATTCAATTTGCAAACTGATTGGCCATCCATCAAAAAAATTGAAAAATTATCGATTTTGGTATTATCAACATTTCAATCGATTATTAAGTGATTCGGACGTATTAAATTTGATACATAACATATTTAAATAAGGATTGGGGCATGTTGATAATACCATACTTAAGAGGGGGGCTCAAATGCCCCATTGCTTAATGCCCCAATCGTACCCCTATATCTTTATCTTCAATTTCAAAGTTCAAACAGACAATTTGAACCGTTCAACATGATATCCACGTTAAAATATGATTGGAGACCAAATTTTATATTTTTTGGAACTTTTTTACTATTTTTTAAGATTGGTACAAAATCACTATTTTTCAGAAAATTGTGGACCATCTAAAAACCATGATTTTGTACCCATCTTAAAAATAGTAAAAAAATTCCAAATAATATAAAATTTGGTCTCCAATTATATTTTAACGTAGATATCATGTTGAGCGGTTCAGATCATATTTTTGAACTTTGAAATTGAAGATAAAGATGTTGGAGTACGATTGGGACATTTGAGCCCTCCTCTTTAAATAATAAATAATACATTGCAGATATCAGTTGTCAGTGCTATCAATATATTCCTTCTCTAAATCCCCTTCTTTAACTTGATAAAATGCAATAAATTGGTTTCTCAATGTTAGACCAAGTCAGGAGTTACTTAGCCTGATTTTAAAAAATTTAATCATGTAGTTAATTATTATTTTTTATATATAGTTTGGTCTCTTCATAAAATCCTAAATGTTTACTTGTAGTTTAGTGGTTATAATTTCATTTTGTCATTATGAAAACTTGGTTTTCAAATTCTCTTCATAAATTCCAATTTTCAAATTATCTTCATCTATTGGCCCCCTCCATTATGTGATGAATGAAGAAGGGTCAAATCAAAATTTTGATATTTTCTTTTTATAATTTTGTTTAAAAGAAAAGCTCCATAAAAAGCCAATCATGTCATGGCAGCATTCAACCTTTTATACTATGTAAAATGACTAGGAAGCTCTCTGTGGAACACACATGTTTAATTTGTTTGGTAAAGAGCACAATCTTCCACTTCATCATTAATTTTAGTTTAAATTCAAAATTTAATTTGAAATTTTGTGGTCAAGTATTATTCCGCGTTACACCTTCACTAGAATCCAAATTTTTTTTCTTTGATTTTATTTTTCTTTGTACAAGTTTAAACAACATTGTCAATATTTTTATCTGTGTTTATGGTGATGTCACATAGAGGTTGACATTAAATTGAAACCACTAGATAATATCATAAATCTTAATGAGAGGTTTAAAATGCTTTCATTTTTATGGCTTTATTTTTTAGCTCTCCATTGTGTCTTTATTTTTAAATTTTCTAATAACAAATTCTAAAAATTATATATGTCAAAATAAAATCTGTAACACATCGAAAATTATCACTTTTCGATTTTGTTTTCATATGAATTAATAAGTTGAAAAAATAACATCCAGAAATTATTCACGTCGTTGTATTTATACAAGCTCTTGATAACAATAAAAAAAAGAATTAGAATATCATAATCTTTTACATGTGCATATAAAAAATGATATAGACCATAAGTATATTTTACTGTTCTATTTTGACATTTAAGTTACTAAAGTTTTAAAATAAAGATATAATGGAGATAAAAAAAAAAGTGAAGTCATTTGAACCTAGTGTTTTGAAAAAACCCGGCCGGTCCAGGACCGGACCGGCCAACCCGTGGACCGGACCTGGACCGGCCCGTCCCGTGCATCGGACCCGTCCTGGACCGGGGTTAGGTACGGTCCGGTCCGTGGACGGGCCGGTTTGGTTTTCAATATTTAGAACATGTTGAACGGTTCGGATCGGTTGTTTGAACATCAGAATGGCAGATTTGTTGCTGGCAGTACTTGGCCGAAATGCTGCCAGCAGCAAATTAGCCATACTGTGGTTATAATTTCATTTTGTCATTATGAAAACTTGGTTTTCAAATTCTCTTCATAAATTCCAATTTTCAAATTCTCTTCATCTATTGGCCCCCTCCATTATGTGATGAATGAAGAAGGGTCAAATCAAAATTTTGCTATTTTCTTTTTATAATTTTGTTTAAAAGAAAAGCTCCATAAAAAGCCAATCATGTCATGGCAGCATTCAACCTTTTATACTATGTAAAATGACTAGGAAGCTCTCTGTGGAACACACATGTTTAATTTGTTTGGTAAAGAGCACAATCTTCCACTTCATCATTAATTTTAGTTTAAATTCAAAATTTAATTTGAAATTTTGTGGTCAAGTATTATTCCGCGTTACACCTTCACTAGAATCCAAATTGTTTTGTTGCTCTCTACATGTATTTAGTGATGTTTTGGCTTCGTACAAGTTATATATTTTTTTTCTTTGATTTTTTTCTTTGTGTTTTTGGTGATGTCACATAGAGGTTGACATTAAATTGAAATCATTACATAATATCATAAATCTTAATGAGAGGGTTCAAATGCTTTCATTTTTATGGCTTTATTTTTTAGCTCTCCATTGTGTTTTTATTTTTAAATTTTCTAATAACAAATATTCTAAAATTTATATATCAAAATAAAATCATCATATGTAACACATAGAAAATTATCACTTTTCGATTTTGTTTTCATATGAATTAATAAGTTGAAAAAATAACATCCAGAAATTATTCACGTCGTTGTATTTATACAAGCTCTTGATGATAATAATAAAAAAAGAATTAGAATGTCATAATCTTTTACATGTGCATACAGAAAATGATATAAACCATAAGTATATTTTACTGTTCTATTTTGACATTTAAGTTACTAAAGTTTTAAAATAAAGATATAATGGAGATAAAAAAAAGTGAAGTCATTTGAACCCCTCAATCTTAATTAATAAGATAAATTGTCATGATAAATTGTATTATACACTGATGAAAATATAATCTCGACTTTATATGCTTTTTCTCTTATGAATGTTGGACTTATTTTATTCACTAAATATTTGTTATATAATATGTTATATTATTATATTGGTAAATAATATGTATATATTTTTCGAGGAGGGTTCAAATGCCTCCATTTTTCATGCCTCCATCATGCCTCCGTTTTTAAAACTTTAATAACTCAAAATTTAAAACTTAAAAGTCAAAATAAAACCGTTGGATATGATCTACATCATTTTATCTATGCACGTGTAAAAAATTATGACATTTCAATTTTATTTTGGTTGTCATCAAGAGCTTGTAAAAAACGTACTAATGTGGATAATTTCTAGACGTTGATTTTTCAACTTATTGATTCATGTAGAAACAAAATCGAAATGTGATTATTTTTTATGAGCACATAGATAAAATGATGTAGATCATATCCAACGGTTTTATTTTGACTTTTAAGTTTTAAATTTTGAGTTATTAAAGTTTTTAAAAATGGAGACATGGTGGAGGCACAAAAAATGAAGGCATTTGAACCCTCATATTTTTCATTAGTGCTTTCTTTTCTCATAACTTAATAATTGAACACAAAAATTAATATAGCAGAGTTATAACGGACTATTTAGAAAAAGATTTTATATATATTTATTTATTTTAGTATATTTTTCCACAACTTTGGGCTTCACAAAAAATCAAGATAATCTAAGCTGATTTAGTCTAATTAAAGATTTTTTAAAATTGTGGTCCTCTTATAATTTTTATTTGCAACCATAAATTGATGGAATTGTCACTAATTTAATGAAAATAATTATGATTGATTAAAATAAAATAGTATAATAAATATTAGGTAGCAGATACACATAATAGCCGCCCATAAATGTGTGACCAAGTCTATAAGATTTTATTGGTTGCTTTATATCCCGACATTTTTATTAATACCCAAAGTTTAATACAAATTATTAATTATACCCGGAGTTCAACATTTTCGCTAAAAATACCCAAGCCGGCCATTTTCTGGCCGGCTATGTTCCTTCCCTAAGCCGGCCAGAAAATGGCCGGCCATGTACCTATTTTTTTTTTTTTTTTTTTTTTTTTTTTTTTTTTTTTTTTTTTTTTTTTTTTAGAGAGAGACTATGAAGATCAAAATATTGAAATCTAACTCTGAAATACGATAAATTTTTGTTTAAATTATTTGTTATATTACTTCTCTGATGTATAATTAGCATATTTATACTAAAATACGATAGATTAATTGAAATTATGTTGAATAACACTAAATTATGTTAAATTACGTTAAATTACACTAAATTACGTTAAAATACGGTAAATTACGCTAAAATACGATATGAATAGGGACGATATCTTCACTGAAAAGGAGAAAAACAACGATGAAACTTCAAACGGTCATAAAACGGCGCTCGAGTGTCCGATTTCAGCAAATGAGCACTTTTCGGAAAGCTTGCGAAAATGCGCATGCGTCTGTGCCGGCGAAGAGCCTCAAAACTTGAGTTGAAGTTTCCGATTAAGATTTTCATTTCTATCATTCAATCCAAGTAGCTCAGTAAATTAGTTACATAATGAACTTGCAGATTACCAATTTTTACTATTTTTGAAATTTTTTTACTATTTTTTATGATTCATGAAAGATGAGCAAAATCAGTCTACTATAGCGTAATTTTGTGTAGTTTAGTGTTTTTTTTACTGTATTTCAGCATAATTAGCGAAGTTATTGTAATTTAACGTAATTTAGTATAATTGAACATAATTTATTGTAATATAGTGTAATTCAACATAATTTCAAGTATTCTAGCGTATTTTAGTATAAATATGCTAATTATACATCAAAAGAAGTAAATGAGGGATCAAGTTACAACAACTATTTTTTTCATTTTCAAAGTCCAAATCGTCGATCCAAACCGTTCAACATGATTATCTAAATAAAATGTGCTTGCAGATCAAATTTTACATTTTTTTGAATTTTTTTACTATTTATTAAGATGGGTACAAAATTCAATGGTCTGAATATGACTATTTTTTGTAAAATACTTAATAAATAGTAAACAAATTCAAAAAAATGTAAAATTTGATCTGCAAGCACAGTTTATTGTGGAAATCATGTTGAACGGTTTGGATCGACGATTTGGACTTTGAAAATAAAAAAAATAATTGTTGTAATTTGATCCCTCGTCAAAGAAGTAATATAACAAATAATTTAAACAAAAATTTATCGTATTTCAGAGTTAGATTTCAATATTTTGATCTTCATAGTCTCTCTCTAAAAAAAAAAAAAAAAAAAAAAAAAAAAAAAATAGGTACATGGCCGGCCATTTTCTGGCCGGCTTAGAGAAGGAACATAGCCGGCCAGAAAATGGCCGGCTTGGGTATTTTTAGCGAAAATGTTGAACTCCGGGTATAATTAATAATTTGTATTAAACTTTGGGTATTAATAAAAATGTCGGCTTTATATCTTGGTACCTTGGATCAGCAAATGGAATTATAGAGGCAATAAATATCACATCATCTATATATCTCTTAAGACTTGGTCAAATATTGGCCATTTTTGGCACAACACGGTTTTGAAAGATCCTTTTCCTTTTGCTTTTAATTGTATACATATTCAAAGAAAAAGGTGTTGCATGATTTTGGATTAAAAACCAAGGTGACATCAAAGTGGAATTTGAGATGGCCACTTTAGGTACAAACCCATGAAATTATGACATTTGTCAAGTTCTTTTTGTTCAAATCTCAATTTCAGATGACAAGGATTTTGACACTTAATTATTTTTGTTATTTCAGGATGGTACTAGAAACGTGAAATTAAGAGTGTTCAACATTCTAATATATAGTAATTATATTTTTATAAGGGACCAGAAAGTATTTATGTTGATAGAAATTATAAAATTTAATAGAAAAAAATATTTTTTTTTAATTTTTAGGGAGATTTAGTCTCCCTTTTCCCTCGGACAAGTATTCTCTCCAATATTGTAAAAGATTCTCTTCACTCTACGGTTTGAGATTAACTTCCAGCCGCTTTGGGATTCGGGCTAGCACAAGAGGCAGTATTATTGGACTTTGAGATTCGTGCCAAGTTAAAAAGAACGGTCCAGATTAGTAATTGTAAAAGATTCCCTATTACGGTACCAGTGAGGATCTGAATTCTTTTTCCTCACTATCCTCGGATCAGTATCGCCCGTAGGTCCGTTCCTAATGTGTGTTTTTGACCATTCATGATGTCTGGTTCTCCACTAGTGAGTGATTTGTAATAGGAATTTGGGCAGACTTTATTTTTTTCTTAGCTCTTACTTTTGTCTTGATTTTTATTTTTATTTCCTGAAAGCATAAGGTTTTTTTTTCTATTTTCTTTAGTCAAATATAATTCAAGTTATTGTGATAAAACCAATTAAAGAAAAGAAAAGAAAAATGAATTTTATTCTAATATTATTAATTCTAACGTACATCTAACATTTATAATACATTTAAAAGGAAATTATTTAAGTAAACAATTAAAATTACAGATGTGTTCTTATTTATTTAGATAGGACGTGCTAAGTCAATTTAAAATGTGTTTAGTCATTCAACATAAAACCACTCCATCATTAAAATTTAATTTTTTTTATAGACTAAAAATTAGATATGTCATAAAATTTAAAATATATCTTCATTTCAATGTGTACATGCGATTATTTTTCCCTTCTTGATTTTTTTTTTTTGTCTTCTATTGAGAACTTGCTTGCAATTGAGAACCACATATTTTTTAGAAAGAAGATTGCAAATATATATAGAGAATTGAGACCCTTTGAATGAGTCAATTGTAGCCCCCATCAAATAACAAAATCCCAAATGTGTGTAAGAGAATGTGTTGATGTGTTGTTGGGTGGGTTCCCATCAAGTCATATCTTGTTTCTATTTTGATGTTAATGTTTTGACTCATTCAACATCTTTTATTCTACACTTAATTCTTAAAAAAACAGAGAAGAATCAAGCCGTTTTTTTTTATATATTTTAGAAAAGAAATGAGTATTTTCTTAAGACACAAAATTTGCATTTTTTTTTATTTTTGGAATTCTCCAAGAAATCGCATATTTGGTGCAGTTCCTTAGCGTGCTACAATGATGCACAATTGTAAATAATTTGCAATTCCTTAAGAGTTATTAACTATATTAATTGTAGAGTTAATTACTAGCGTGACACGAAAGGTAGAGTGTAAAGGAACCGCATCATATTTGCGGTTCCTCAAATACAAAAATGAATTGTTTATTACATAATTTGTGCTGTTAAAATTAAAATTTTGAATAGTAGCCATTATTGGCGCTTATAAAATAATGAATCTGAATGCTAAAATTATGGTTGTAATTATCAAACTCTATGCTGCGTTTGAAACTCTGACCTTTTTAGTTTTTTTAAATTTTGTATATTTGAACTTAAAACATTAACTCAGTTAATTAATTTATCTAGCAAGCAAAGCTTCACCCAATATGTTATTATTTTTTCAAAAAATGTTGAATTGTTATTTTTATTGCTATCTTGTTTTGCTATTTCAAACTGAACCAGTCTATATATGATAATTTATTAAAATAATATTCTGAGTAATAAAGTCATCTAAATTGAATTATAAATTACTATTGGTTTGATCGAAAATAGTTCAAGATTCATTTTCAATAATTTTTTGGTTTTGAATTCTTCCGTTATTATTTTTCTGGTTCAACGCTTAGTCAAATTCTATTCAAAATTAATTTAATTATACTTTGATTAAACTAAGTTCCTACAACAAGAACTAAATATATTGAAATTATTTAAAAAAACAGTATACCATGGTCTCTCCATTTCAATCATACAGTTCTCTCCGTTGCTTTTTATTAGTTCGAGGAATTGATCTCTCTTTTTGACACCTTACTGGAGATATTATTGATTTTTTTTTTTAAATAGAATTCATGTAAACCAAATGAACGGAACAAGCCTTCGGGGCTGGGAATTTCGAAATCTAGCCTCCACCGATCCCTAGGATCGGTGGAGCAGAAAAAACGCAACCTACACCGGTCCCTAGGACCGGTGGAGCATGTTTTGCACTGGCCACAGTATCCTACACGGAAGGCCACACGAAATAACTCTACACCGATCCTGTGGATCGGTGGAGCTTCAAAAATGCCTCCACCGGTCCTGTGGATCGGTGTAGGCAGGTTTAGGGTTAAAACGAGCAGCCGCACCCTTCTTCCCCTCTCTTCTTCTCTTCTCAGCCTCCATTCTTCTCTCTTCTTTCTTCTTTCTTTCATTTTTTCGTTTTTTTCAAATTCAAAGAGGAGTTGCCATATGAACAGATCGCCACCACCATTGTACTCAGCATCATCTTCTGATTATTATTGTGAGTTTTTTTTTACTCATATGTTTATATTTAGTGTTGTAAAATTGAAAAATATTTGGAGTTAATTTGGTGTTTGAATTTTGTTCAGCAAAATGTCACTGCTATTGATCAATGTGTATTATGGTGGTAACCTCCAAAGCACTTCAACAGGTGTTGGTTATGACATAGGGGCTGCATTTACCTTTACCGTATCTGATTCTACCAGTTTTGCTGTTATAAGACGGCAAATATACGTTGGACTTGAATTGCTTCCAAGTCGAGTCAAATTGACAATCAGGGTACGCATGAACACAGCACAACCCGGATCGTACCATTTCTCACTATTTCGGATAGAAAATGAGGAAACTTGGGATGTCATTAAACGAACTGCAGCTCAAGTGGCTGGATTTAAGGTTATAGAATTGGTAGCTGAGGCACACCAGGGTAGAACCCAAATCAGTTATGATCCGTGTCCAGATAGTTTGCCTGGAGGTAGTAACACACCGTCGGTTCAGACCGGCTTTCATCCTGACTCGGGCAGTGTACCTGTACCCACCTACACACCTCCGGTTCAGGCTGGTGATGACCCTTGTGAGCAATCAGATCGAGACAATGAATCTGATACAAGTTCTTTTGATGATGACGATTCTGATGAAGCATGGGACGCAGATATGGACGAATTTGAGGCTGAAATGAACGCCCGAGAAATATTGAAGGATTGGCACGAGTCGATCCCATTCCTCAATCGAGGACCTAAGCATCCATGTTCATCATTCAACGATGAATTGCCAATGCCATACAAGGATCGTGCATTTTTTGCGAACCCCCCCAGGTTAGATGAAAAATTTGCTGAAGGTCAAATGTTTGAATCCAAAGCCAAACTAAAATCAGAACTTGCTGATTTTCACCTACCCCGAAACACAGAGTTGGAAGTGCTAAACAGCAGCAAAACTAAGTATAGAGTTAAATGTAAATCTTCTAAATGCCAATGGAAATTGTATGCAATTGTATGTCCAACTGGTGCATGGACAATTTCCACCAACCCGTTTATCCACACATGTTTTGGAAGTGCTGCAAGGTTGGATAGTCATCAAATGACTGCCAGAGTAATTGCTGATATTATTAAACCGGCTTTGAAAGATGATCTGGAGATGAGCATTAAAGGGGTGAAGCATATGGTTAAAGTTAAATTTGGATCAGTAGTGCCCTCGTATAACAAGTTGTGGAGAGGTAGGGAACTTGCAATTGCCGACTTGTTTGGGAGCTGGGAGAAGTCTTACGAGATGCTGCCATCGTTGTTGGGTGCCATCAAAGCATCTAATCCAGGTACACAGTACCTAATAGAACATGGACCATCAGAAGATTTTAATATTAATATTTTCAACCGGGTTGCATGGGCATATGGGCCATGCATTGAAGCATGGCCTCATCTTCGACCCGTTATCAGTGTTGATGCCGGGTTCTTATCCGGGAGATACAAGGGTAAACTTTTTATGGCTTGTGCTTACGATGCAGAGCAATAACTCTTGCCACTTGCATTTGCAATTTGTGAAAAAGAGTCTATAGAAAATTGGGGTTGGTTTATGAATTGGTTGCGTATCAATGTTGTCGGGCCAGGAAGAATATGCGTTATCTCGGACCAGCACCTTGGTATACGAGGGGTGTTTGAGGCTCCTAATCTGGGATGGTGTGAGGAAAACGGTGAAGCTGTCCACCGACTGTGTTCACAGCATATTTGTGAAAATATTTGGAAAAAATACCCTCAAAAGTGGATCAAAACTGTATTCAAAAAATATGTTGAGAAGAAAAAAATATGGAGATTTGAAGAGGGGATGGAAAGAATTAGGCAAAGAGATGCAGACGTATATGACTACATTATGAAATTTGGTAAACGGCTCCGCAACTCTGATGCAGAGCCTTTGGCTCTGCATAAGTGGGCACAAGTGCATGATGGATTCCTCAATCGATGGGGTATAATGACAAGTAATGGCTCTGAGGTACTAAACAGTGTATTTAGGATTGCCAGGCAACTACCTGTGTGTGCAATTGTTGAAAAGACCTTTTATAAGTGCGTCGACTGGTTTGTAAATAGACGGGAGGCCGCGATTGGATGGGAGGCATCGGGATTGGATTTTTCAATGAACATTACACTGCTTTTACATCGTCGTAATGAGAAAGCAAGGAAACATGATGTAAGACCGATGTATTATGGCCATAACAGCTATGAGGTTATTGATAAAAATGGAATTCTCGAGACAGTAAGTCAATTATTCGATAAATCTAATTATTTACTTTCACGTAATACATTTGATGTAAATATGATTTTTTAATTGAAGGGTGTTCGGGGCGAGGTGAAGTACGATGTTACCTTCCCTGCAGAAGGAATGCCTATATGTGTGTGTCGGAGACCTCAATTAACAGGAATCCCATGTAACCATGTTCTGGCTGTTTGTTTCGTTAGGAGGCTAAATCCTAACGACTATGTTAACCCATATTACAGCTTACAAAATTATATAAATACTTGGTCTGGTCGTTTCCATGGGTATGGAAATAAAAGGAATTGGCCATTAGTTGATGGCCCCATTATAAGGCCAGATCCGGATAAGGAAAAAATAAATAAGGGTAGGAGAAAACACAAGCGAAGAATTATGACTATGGACAAAATGGAGGCCCCTGCCAGGAGGCGTAATGCTCAACAACACAATCAAGAGTCAACTACAGCAAGACGTTCGGGTATAACAATTTAAAAATTCAAAATACAATTCCGTTTATTTCCAATTAAATTTGAACTAAGTTGTACTCATTTTGTAACAGGTGCATCGACTCGCTAAACTCGTAGGATTTAGGGATTTCTAAGTTTATGCATTATGTTAAACTAAGTTGTACTCATTTTATTTGAACTAAGTTCTATTTATGTTGTATTCTAAGATTTTATGTTGTATTCTAAGAATTTATGTTGTATTCGAAGAATTTATGTTGTATTCTAAGAATTTTTATTGTATTCTAAGAATTTATGTTGTAATTTTTATTGTATTCTAAGAATTTATCTTTGACATTTTTAATCAAGAAATTATGCTTCGGTGGTACATACATGAATTTCAAATATGATTCAAATAAGCATAATTTAAACAACACATTTAGCCATGCTACAAAAATTCTTAGAAACATAATTTAAAGGATAATTAAAGGTAGTCCAATTAAAGCTACAATAGTCCATTTAACATTACAAATAACATACATATAATCTCCGTTTAGAATTAAAGCTACACTAGAAATTTGTCTAATAGAAATAGTCCATTTAGTAAAAACGGGTCCGAATTTTGGAGATCAAGCCTCCACCGGTCCTAGGGATCGGTGGAGGGATATATGGGATTTTCTGTGGCAAGGGGTGCAGGCTGCACCCGTATGGTGCAAAACAGGCTCCACCGATCCCCAGGATCGGTGTAGGTTGGTTTTTTTTGGCTACACCGGTCCCTAGGATCGGTGGAGGCTAGATTTCGAAATTCCCAAATCCAGAGGCTTGTTCCGTTGATTTCGTTTACAGTAATTCTATTTAAAAAAAAAAACCAATATCAGTACGATTAATGCTAAATACAAGTTGCCTCCCAACCCAAAAAAAAGCCAAAAGTCAGAGAGAGGCTTCACGACTGAATCAGTGTTTGATGCGCATCGTACCAAATTCGATACAATACCCAATCATATCCGTTCGATAAACATCAAAATTCGTGCGGGAGTATATTATTAAACGGACTCGCGAATCTTGATGCCGATTAACCACTTCGATGGATATGGGAATTAATTTATCCAATGCAAATTGGAAAGATCCCCTCTGGGGACAGTTTTCTCTTCATCTTCTTTTACTTTTTAAATTAGGAGGATTTCACGTATACCCCTCAAAAACTTTAAAATTACGTATTTTCCCTTCTAAACTTTGTAATTACGAATTTCTCCTCTAAACTTGAAAAACTTACAAATTTACCCATTTTATTGTCTTTTATATTAAAACTCATTCTAAATTTATAAAATACCTATTTTACCCTTCATAAAACACCCATCAGACTCAAATTGAATCTGAAGAGTTCCTCTACCATCTGAAATGTTTTAAGATATGTGCGTGTTAGAGCAGTACAAATCTTGAAGCGAACATGCACGGATATTGAAGCGACATGCACAGATCTTAATGCGATGCATGCATATCATAATTGCTTTAAGATCTGCACGCTCTACATCAACACAAATCTTAAAGCGAACACGCATAGATTGGACGGTAGAGGAATCCTTCGTATTCAAATTTGAGTCCGACGGACGTTTTATGCTTTTAATAAAGGATAAAATGGGTATTTATAAATTTAGAATGAGTTTTAATATAAACAACAATAAAATAGGTAATTTGTGATTTTTTTGAAGTTTAGAGAGGGAAATATATAATTTAATGTTTTTGAGGGGTATATGTGAAATTCCCCCTTGAAACTATAATCCCAGGAGCGACATTGTCTCCATTTTTAGTCTAAAACTTACAACACGCACACATTTTATTTATGTTTTCTTTCGTGTATTAATCACAGCATGTACTCACACTCCTCCAACCCCCATAGAGATAGAGAGAGACGACTTGGTCTTGGGCTGCTTGCATCTCCCAATCAGAAGTCAAATCCTAAATTTCGAGGTAGGTATTTCATGTTTTCTTTTTTTACAAAAGATTCGATTCTTTGTTAATCTCTCTCCTCAAAACCCTAGTTTCTCTTCATTATCTGGTGTTGGGTCTCTCCAATTCGCCAAAGTTTTGATCTTTATGCTTAAAATTTGATGAATTCGCGCCGTTCCAAGTCTGTAAAGCTTGTTTCTTCTGAATCGAAACAGATAGAAGTTAACATAGAAGAGACCTCCACCTCTCAAATGGGTTCCTCTGCCATGAACACAGTCTATTGTTGCATTGCCAAGGGAAATCAAATCCTCTACACCTACAACAATTCAAATTCAAACCCCAACTTAAATTCAAATTCAAATTCACGGGAACTCGAGTCCCTTGCCGTGATTTGCCTTGAAAATTCCCCAGCACATCACAAGCAATTCTTCCATACAGTCGGTACAAGAACCTATGGGTATATAATGGCTGATGGGTTAACCTATTTTGCAATTGTCGATCCAAGCGTGGGCAATTTGGGAATTTTACATTTCCTCCAGCATGTTAGAGATGGGTATAAAAATTCAATGCCAAACGGGTTGAAGGATTCATTGGTACCCGTTATAAAACGGCTAATTCTTTCTTTAGAGAACATGCCTCGGTCGACATTTTTAAACCATGAGATTTCTGAAAGCGGGACCTCTTCTGACGGTTCAACCTCATCTAAGATACCTTTGTTGGGTAGAAGTGGAAGTCGAAAAAAATTGAAGGATAAAGAGAGAAAAAGTAGTGAAAATTCGGAAAATAGAGGGGTTAGAATTGATATAACACCGGATGAAGGTAGAACTGGTACGAGTTTTTCAGTTGAAAGGAATACCAGTATGGGCCGTACCAGGCGCCAGTTGTCGGGTAGTAGTGTATGGTGCCGGCATGTGAAAATCGTGGTTGCCATTGATGTGGCTATTTGTGTGGTGTTGTTTATAGTTTGGTTGGTTGTTTGTCGAGGTTTTCAATGTGTTAAATGAAATGTCGAAAAACTGGAGAGTCTGTTTGGTGAATGCTGCTGCTATTGCAACACTCTTTCAAGAGAGAGATGATGGAGAACTGGAGAGGAGCAAATCAGTCTGTTTGTGAACGGAGCCTTTTCTGATGAGTGGTTTTGATGAAATGAAAAGGCATCAGCCATGGAATGTATATATAATTAAATATGTGATTATTCATCTTGTTGGTGTTTTATATGTATACCCATTTTGTCCTTCTTTTTTTGTGTAGTCAGTGTGGTTTTTTTTGTTATTTTATGCCTTTTTGGAATTATGTTTACAATTTTTATGCTATTGTTTTTCATATGTAAGAGATTTGTTTTGTTATGATAATATTCAACAACACAGGAGCTTACTGGTATTGTACCAGTACTGCAGTACATTTACCAGTACATCGTCAGCTTCTGATTTGTTTTCTGTGGAACATTCTACTGGTATCATTTTATCTCATACTCTTGCTACTTCTCGAATTTATCAAAAGATTTAAAAATAAGAATTCTGAGTTTGTATTTATAAAATGATCTTCTTACTAAATTTTGTCATATGTGCTGGATATCAGTACTGAGAATTGATGATTAATGTACTCTTCAACAGTTGATATTAAATGAGCAAACTGATTTTAATCAGCTTGAATTATTCATAGACACATTCAAAATTTTATATCTTTATGTTGTACTATGCGTAGCGCAACATTGCTTTGTACCATCGATCCGTATTTTCATTTTTAAAGTTAAAATAGTCTATCCGAACTGTTGAACATGATATCGATAGAAAAATATGCTTGGAGACCAAATTTTATATTTTTTAGAATTTGTTTACTATTTTTGTTTATAGGTAGAAAATCACTACTTTCGGATGGTCTATAATCTTTAGATTAAGTGTTTTGCTACCTATCTATAATAATTTTATTTTGAAATCATGAGTTGAAGGTCACGTCACTCAACACACTTTCAAATTCCTATGTATATTATAGAGAATTTCTCCACTTTGTGGGTTTCGAACTCGTGGCCTCTCATATGTGAGCCGTGTGCCTTTGCCACTAGACCAAAGGCAAGTTCTTACCTATCTAAAATAAGAGGAGAGATCAAGTTACAACAAATTTGAGTTACAACAAAGTTACAACAATCATTTTTTTCATTTTCAAAGTCCAAATCGTCGATCCAAACCGTTCAACATGATTATCTAAATAAAATGTGCTTGTAGATCAAATTTTACATTTTTTTGAACTTTTTTACTATTTATTAAGATGGGTACAAAATTCAATAGTCTGAATATGACTATTTTTTGTAAAATCCTTAATAAATAGTAAAAAAATTCAAAAAAATATAAAATTTGATCTGCAAGCACATTTTATTTAGATAATCATGTTGAACGGTTTGGATCGACGATTTGGACTTTGAAAATAAAAAAATTGTTGTTGTAACTTTGTTGTAACTTGATCTCTCCTCCTAAAATAATAGTAAGAAAAATTCTAAAAAATGCAATTTTTGGCATTTTGGTGAACGATTTGGATTGACATTTTGAACTTTAAAAATAGAAATACAAATCCATAGTATAGAATGATGTGCGCTAATTTTGAACTTTAAAAATTGAAATACAAATCCATAGTACAGAAATTTTGAACTTTAAAATAGAAATACAAATCCGTAGTACAGAGCGATGTGTGCTATGCATTGTACCATCCGAAATTTCTATATACAACATTTATTAAAAAAAATAAACCAAAACATTCTTGTTTCTGGGTTTTTCGAATTTTACCTAGACCGCACTGGTGTTTTGCGGCTTCAAATACTGGAGTCTACACATGCGTTCTGCGGACTGGGGGCCGCAGAATACTGGTGCGGCCCTATTCATTTTTTTTTTTTTAGTTTTTGTGTCAGTGCTTCTGAAAATTTAAATTATTACTCATCCGCCAATGGAAGCAACGAAGCAACGAGACTGGCTATTGGGTCAGGGGTCAAGGGTCCATGTTGTGTTTAAATAATTTTTTCTGCCAAAGAAAAAATCAAGGGTCCACATGGCAATTGGTTTTTGTGCCTAGATATTTTTTACTGAAACCAAAACTGCACAAATTCCAACAACAACAAAATTAGGGGGCTGCAGGAGCATTGTGCAGCTTCCTAGCTAGGGCACACTGACATTCTGCGGCCTTTATTAGAAGGATCGGTGCTCAGCCTAAATAGATTTAGAAATACTCAGATTATGTAGTTTTTTGGGTTTCTGTTTTTACAGAAAATGTTATTTTTAAAATTTTTGGATGTACCGTAGCCTCACTCCAAGTAGAACAAATATTCTAAAATTTTGTCTTTGTGCTATCAATTAGCAATACAACTGGATTTGTGAATGCACTTCCCCCATTTGTTATTAGATGAGTTTGCATTTACTTGTAAGTTAGTCAATCAAATATAACATAAAATAATAAATGATTTAGAGCCCGCAGGATTTTTGCATTTCTGCCCTTGCATTATATAAAATGATCAAATAAAGAGAAAATAACTTTACAACAACAAAAAAAAGGAAACAAACTACTTTTTAACAAATTATTTCACATGTTAATTCATTATTCTGCAAAAAGCTATAAAAAAACAACTCAAATTGTCTTTTAAAACAAAAAAAAAATTCATATATAACCACACCTATTCGCCAACTAAACCTCCTAAAAACTTATATCTACAGCCTCTTAATTTTTATTTTCCTTCAAATTCACCAAACAAATATAATTTCTATTGAATTTGTGCAACCTCAAGCAAAATTTTATTGAGGGCCTGAGGCTTAGAGAAGAAGGGGCAGTGGTCCCCACCTTTTATCTTGAAAATGCCATGTGGCGGGCTCTCTCGCACTAACTTCTCCTGCACATCTGCTGATAACATCATATCTTCAAGGGTCTGGATGTAAAATCGCCGCACTGTACCAAATTTTTCAGGAGTAAGAGATATCTTTTCCATGATTGGTGCAAGCGGAATAGGCCTCATTGATACTGTTGCCAATGCTATATCCTGACATAAAATAATCAGAGGTTTAGAATACAACTAGTTGCATAGGCACATTGGGTTTCAGCCATTTTGATAAATTTCAACGCAAAAATTTTGAGATAATTTCTTTTGCCCTCAAACACAATTTTGAACACAATTATTGATTTGAAAATCTTATGTGATCTCTGAGGCCCTAGTTTTAAGCCAAAATGAAAATACTTTTTCTTGGTAGTATTGATTTGCAAATTACAACTAGTAATAGTTCACCTACTAACTCCTATATGATGCAAGGATTCAAAAACCTACAAAATAGTTAGTAGAATTTAACACAGTATGCAAAATGAATTTATATATAATTTGGAAAGATGCATCTAAATTAATTAGGGACACTTTTGGAGATCTGATTGAACAGTTGGCAGTTTATTCAATCACAAACATAGTATTATAATTATGCACCTTTGTAGGGGTCTGATTGAAATAAAGCGCCTTGATTTGTTGTTTGTCAAACTTGAGTCCAGTCGGTGGTTTGTCTTTCCCATTGCCATACAAAAGAAATTGCGATTCTTGCAATAATATATCTGCCGAAGCAAGCTAAAAAAAAACAGAAAAATAATAGTAAGGAAATGAAATAGAATAAATATGATAAAGAAGTAGCTTTCACTTCTTTTAAATGATAACACCCATAATTTGACTATATTGGCAGATGGCACCCAACAACAAAATTAAAGTTAAGCAAAGCAAATAACTAAATTTTACTTGTTATTGCAGAGGGGAATAATTTCAATTGTAATAATAAAAATGATAAATTATTACCCAATTCTCATGTAAAATGAGATGATTGATTACAAATATTAGATTGAGAGCATGTTATTTTAGATTAACTTGCCTCAATTTTATACTATAAATGCGTATCCCGTTATATTTTAGTGGAACTTGATCCAATTTTCAGGTCAAAAAACAAGTGGAGGTTGCAGCCTAATGATATCCTAATTTAAGAAGTTTCCCAAACTACCCTTCCTAATCATAAAAAAAGCATATGAGTGACCTTGACCGGTTTTAAAGGCATAGTCGGTATTTATATTTTATACTGAGTAGGGATAACCGTAAAATTTAGTTTTTTACAGACAAAATAGGTATCATTCCTTAAAAGGGAAATACGGAATAACTAAAAGGAAAACCTATAAGAATGTATAGAATATATTGATAAGGGACTTGACAACTATGAAAACCAACATTACAATTCTTCAAAAATCAAAATCAAAATTTTAAAGTGATAGCCATCTATTAAATTATGAGTAATTTAAAAACTGACAAGTTATTCCTCAAACAATTTGCAAATTTGAATTTTTGTTCAGCTTTTAATCAGCAAAACACATCATAAAATTTAAAAACTAGAAAATAATTAACACTAGCCTACTTTACTCCTACACTCCTAAAATTTATTTACACTATCCTTTAGAAGATATCAACAGTAACATTATTTCATAAACTTTCTATTGTATTAATTGCTTGATTACAACTCATACAAAACATATACATATATAAAAAGACTACACTAACATCATGAAAATGAGTGCTAACTACTTCTAAACACCCTATATTAAGTAACCAATAAATACAACAAATAATACAATAACCATTTGCCCAAAAATAGCACAAAAAATTAATAAATAAGCAAATACTAACCTCCTGAGTAAACATATCAAATGGCCTCTGACCATCTTTGACCATAGTTGCTGTGAGAAAAACAGCCTTCGAAATTTTACCGGGGCATTTCTCCATGGCAAATGACAAACATGCCCCTCCACAACTATGCGCCACAACAATAACCTTCTCACCCTCCCCAAGGGCATTAAGGTAATTTAGCAGAGGCTTTGAGTATTCCTCCAAGGTGGTAATGTTGTTGACATCTGTGTTGTCTATACCCGAACCCGTTAGATCTAGTGCTATGGGTTCAAGACCCGCTTCTTCTAGCATGGACATGGTCTTGTACCAGCACCATGCACCAAACCCCTCTCCATGTATCAGTACAATTTTCTTGGTCTCGAGATTTTCAAGAATTATAGTGGGCTGAAAAGGAAAATTTACCAGAAAACAAAAGAAATAAAGATAAAGGTTCATTATTTACCAAATTTATATATTGAGTGGATGAACAACTTACGGTTAGTAAATTCAGTACTGAGCTGTTACATTCAACTGCTCTCTTCTTAATTAACAATTAAAGGTGTTATAAGTTTTTCTAAACAGTTAAATTATATTGTACCCCAAGGAAAACCAGTTTAGAAGTTGGGTTATCACCTATAGGGGTGTTCATTAGACCCAGTTTATTTGGTTTTCAACCGAACCGATAAATTTTGGATTAAATGGTTCGGTTTTTCGGTTTAAATGGTTCGGTTCAGTTGAATTTTTGAATTACTTTGGTTTTTCTATATTTGGTTTGGTTTAATCTCTCTTATTTCGGTTCGACTGATGACTCTTTATTCTTTTTTATTTTATTAATATTTCTCTTTTTTCAGTACTTTTTTCAGTACTTTTGAGTTAAATATTTGATTAAGATAAGATTCAAATTTTGATTATTGATGCTTTGTTACACTGCTTTTTCTTTTATCATGTGATTTATATATCTTGATATTAATTTCTATGATTATTAAATGTATATGTGTATGTATTGAGTTTTGACCTTTTGAAATTTAATCTCTCTTATTTCGGTTCAACCAAACAAGCCAAAATTTACTTCGGTTTTTTTTGTTCGGTTGGTTTACTTAGAATTTAAAACTGAATAAAATATTTTCTTTTACTATTTTAATTCGATTTTAACCGAACTGACTGTTTGAACACTCCTAATTACCTACCAAACTTGGTTAACAATTGTGTACGCTAAGAAAATTCACACAGAAATTACACTTTGGTCCCTGAAAAATGCAATTTATCACCTATGAAACTGAATTCAAACTGAGGCAGTGTTAAAGAGTAGCTACCTGTTTAAGTGAATCGGGTAAATCACGCCTCCTAGAGCTAACAGACCCGTTACCACCACCGGCACCGATCCGGCGAGACATGGACCCATCAACCCGTCTAGACATAGACCCCTCAAATCTCTGTGACAGCTGTTGCCTTGCAATAGCAAGAGCTTGTCTGTGCAGCATTTCATCTTCTTCTGACATGCCCCGTTTTCTCCATGAACCCGGTACCCGTTTACTCCTCCCGCCGACATTGCCTCCTCTTCCCGGGTCCTTACCCGGCATGCATGTGAACCCGTTTCCCATCTTTCACAATTATTTTTTTATCAAATTAGGAGGTGAACAAAATTCAGATCTTTGAAGAAGGTAGAAATTAACAAAGAGAGAGAGAGAGAGAGGTGTGAAATTGGAAAGTGATCTCTATTTCTTTTGCTCCTTTTCTGGGCAAAGGAAGAGAAAGCTTGAGAGAGAGAGAGAGAGAGAGGGAGAGAAGGAACTAAAAAGTCTAAAAGGAGTGTACTTTCTCTTCTCGGAGTAAACGGTTTCTACTTGGAGACCTTTGGTTTCTCTCTCTCTCCTCTTTTTTCTTCGTCTCTCTCTCCTTCGTCCTTCCTCCCCTCTTAAAAAAATATATTACTCTCTCTCTCTCTCTCTCTCAGTTCCTTATTTGTCTCCAGTTTTCTTGTTTCTTAATTTTTTTTTTTATTTGATCCCGACAAGAAGTGGATAAAATATTAGGATCTGATCTGAATTTTCTTTTTACCACTTTGAAAAAAAAATTTAATAACCATCTTTTTGGAATTTTTTTAAAATTATTAGGTCCTAAGATGATCTGGGCTTAGATGGTCTTATTTATATCACAAATATTTTTTGTTAAAATGTTTATAAAATTTCATTGTACCAAAAAGACTCGTCACAGAAAATTTGAGATGTAGTGTGTGATTTTTTTTGAAAAATAAAATATTTTTAATGCTTCTTTTGGAAAATTCGGTTTGGATAGAAATATACCGATTTTTTTTTTCTAACCATCTTAAAAACAATATACATAATTGATAAGATTTTTGTAAAAATTCTATTTTCATCTAGAAAAGGAATGCAAAAAGGAATTCTTAGTATCAAATCTTATCATTCTATGTACAAAAGATGTAGTGATATGTGATATTTGAAAGAAAATTTAAAAGAACTTTTAAATATATCTTCATTCTTATATTAAGTACGTAGATGTTCTGATCCGTCAATCGCTTTGATTAAAAGACTGAATTTCAGATTGAATATTAGCCCTCCAATCAAATATTCTGATTCTATGCATATTTTTTTATGTTTTTATTTTACGTGTAGAGGTCTAATTTTATTTAGACACGTACTCGCCACACGTACTCTTCACATGCGAATTGTATCATATTTCCGATTGGTCTGGGTTTATTTCTATTTTCTAAATGTCATTTAATGAATATTTGAATTGATTGATAATTGATTGGTCATGTCTTAATTTTTTTTGTATTTTTTTATATCATTTAAGGAATGTTATTTATATATTGATGTCATTTAAGAAATTATTTGACATTTAATCTAAATTTTTATGAAAATTAATATGTCATTTTGTATGCAATTTAGTCTAAACTTTTATGAAAATATGTCCCGTTGCAACACACGGCACCATACTAATAATTATTTAGTTATTCATAATTGTAACTTGGCGGTTTTGTAATATAACCTTTTGTTTAAGCGTAGAGTATGATATTTCAATTGTTGTTATAAATCATTATCGTTAATATTTGATTAATTATGATCTTGGTGATATTTTATTAATTTTATTATAACAAAAATCATATTTTAATTTATTTGAAATCTCTCTTCCATCTCCTGTCTCAGTCAACTTATCTCCTGTCAGCATTCCAACTTCTTTTATTTATTTTTTATTTAATCTCAGCTGGTTGAGTCACTTGGTTCCTTCCTTTTCCTTATTTTATTTTATTTTTTGAAAGTTCTAAATGTATGTTTTTATTTTTATTTTATTTTTTTAAATGTATATGTTTTTATCAGGCGTATTATTAATTTGTTACTCATATTAATTTGACATTGATGATTTTTTTTTTCACAAAATCATAATATGGTACAGTAGTTCGTTGCTATCAAGAACAGGGTTCTGTTGACAGTAAATTTATTTTTCAATACTGACAACAACAAAAAAATATAAATTTTAAATCTGAATCACATGAATAGGGTTAATTAAAATGTCTCATTATTTCTGTATTATATTCATGCCCTCACATCTTTATTTTCATTTTTTAAAATCTAAACGGTCGATTCAAACCGCTCAACATGATCACCCTATTAAAATGTGCTTGGAGTTTATATTTTTATAGAATTTGTTTACTATTATTTTAGGTAGCTAGGTACAATTTCAAAAACTGTGATTTTTTATCTATCTAAAAAAATAGTAATTTTTTTTTTTCAAAAATATAAAAATTTGGTCTTCAAGCATATTTTAATATGGAGATCTTGTTAAACAGTTCGGATCAATATTTTAGACTTTGAAAACGAAGATAATAATATTGGACATGATTGGAACACAAAAACAATGAAGCATTTTAACCCTACTCTTTGCTACATAAAAAAAAAATGGAATATGATATAAGTTTTACTTCAAATTTACAACGGCCTATATCTAATTATCTGTAATAAGTATTAAATGAAATTCCAATTTGAATAAAATTTAATGCACAAAAAAACTATACTTTCTATTTTAAAAAAATATTTACCTTGATTTAAAAAGTATTGTCAAACTTATCAATTAGTTGAGAGGTAACATAGTTTGCTAGCAATAATTTGATGAAATCTTCCAACCATACCATATATCGTAATATATATATATAGAGAGAGAGATGGGCTATTGTGCTTTGCAAAGTAAACCCCTCCGTTTACTTCGGGTCATATTTTATATTTTGAAAATTCAAACAACCGATCCGAACCGTTCAACATGTTCTAAATATTGAAATGTGCTTGCAAACTAAATTTTACATTTTTTGGAATTTTTTACTATTTTTTAAGCCACTTTGAAAATCGCTGATTCGGTGGTCCAGAAAATTTTACTGTTCACAGTGGATCAGCGATTTTCAAAGTGGCTTAATAAATAGTAAAACAATTCCAAAAAATGTAAAATTTAGTCTGCAAGCACATTTCAATATTTAGAACATGTTGAACGGTTCGGATCGGTTGTTTGGATTTTCAAAATACAAAATATGGCCCGAAGTAAACGGGGGGTTTACTTTGCAAAGCACAATAGCCCATCTCTCTATATATATATATAATAATAATAATAAATATGGGGTGGAAGTATGAAATTTATGTCAGCATGGTCGATCTATAATAAAGTGAGTACAACCAAAGTGACTGATGATGCTCTCTTTGTTTATTATTATTGCCTTACCTAAGATTTGGACTCTTAAACTAATATTTTGATTTTATTAAAAAAAAATGATTGGCGAATATAATCTCCTCAGCATCTTGATTTGCAAAGAAATGTGTACAATAAGAGTAGAAGTGGGGTGTTTTTAAATTCACCTGGAACTTCAAAATTTATCGGAATGACTTCAAATAACGAATTAAAAATCCTTCAAACCGGTAAACTTTACTAATAATGTGTTTACATACAAAATATAAATATAAATTTTAAAATTAATTTACTATAAAGTCAAAGCGCTAAAAAAAAAGAGAAAATTTATAAGTTAATTTTATTGCATTTATTTTTCATTATTTTTTGACCTCCTAAATTTATACTAAATTAATTAAATTTTTTTATAAATTTTGTATGTCAACACATCACTCGTGAAATAAGATCAATTTCAATGATTTTAATTTGCTTTGAAGCCATTCTGTGTATGTAATAATTTATTATAACAGCTAGTATGAAATATGAACATTGTTAAAAAAAAAAATAAGGAATGGAATTTACAATGTTAACACGGAACTTACAAGTCATGTGCAGTGGGGTCCACTGTCATTAATTTCCGCTAATTAAATAATAATAGTGTGCTTGCTTGGATTTCTTAGAGATCAAGCTAGGTTCCATCAGTTATCGGATCAAATTAATGAACTGTCACCCGTTAACCCGATTCAAATTATAAAAGCAAAACTTTTCCATGACACGTTTGGTTTAATGAAATATATATTGATGAAAAGCAAAACTACTTTTCACAAATTTCAGTGACTTTTGTTAATACAAATTTTTTTATGATTTGCAAGATTTTATGTACATAATATATGAAGATTTTACAAGGGCACACATACAACTCAACTTTATTATCCTTCTCAAAAAGTTATTTTTAACTTTTAGACTTTTTTTTATAAAAATTCAAATTAATAACAAATCATCTCAAATTAAGTTGGTATTCAACTAAACATAATATTTGTAAAAGTAATCTGCAATATTTAAAAAAAAAATAGTAAAAAAATTACTCTGCAATATTTTCGAAGATACTGAAACCATCCAAAAATAATAATTTTGTACCTATCTAAAATACTAGTAAAAAATTCCAAAAAAAAAAAAGTTGGTCTCCAAACACTTTTTATTATGGAGATTATGTTGAGCGTTCGAATTGACTGTTTGAAATTTTAAAACAGAAATAAAAATGTAAGGTACAATTAAGAAATAAAAGCATTTGAACTAAGTTCTCATGTCATAATCTTGAACATTTTTTTGGTAGTTTCAAAGTACCTTTAGCATTATGGAATAAAAAAATGTCAAAAAGAAAAAGAGGTGGGTCCCAATAAAAGCATGTCTCTTTCAATCCATTTTAACATGGCTATAAAGTATTTGTCTCTTTGTATGCAATTATCTAATTGTTTATTCATCCACGTGTTAATATTTTCTCCATTTAAGAAAAATGAGAAGGGAGGATAAGAACACACTTTTTTTTAGGTTGGTATAAATTGTAGATATACAAAGGAAATACTGACAAAATTCATAAATTTTACGGTGTATAAAAATTGAATTTAAAAATGAGGAGGATTTAAATATTTGCATGTCTCTATTTTTTATTTTCTTAATAATAAAATCATAAAATTTATATGTTAATATAAAATAGTTTTAGATGCGATCCATATTATTTTTTCTACACGTACATAAAAAATTATTACTTTTTGGTTTTGCTTCTAAACGAATCAATAAGTTGAAAAAATAAATGTCTAGAAATTATTCACATTTATATTTTTTACAAGTTCATCATAACAATTAAAACAAAGTTAAAGTTAAAATGTTATAATCTTTTATTTGTACAGAAAGAAAATAGTATTAATAATATGTAACGGTTTTATTTACATTTAAAAAATAGAAGTATAACGAAGACATTTGAATCCTTCTTGTTAAGAAATATATAAATGACAATTGCAAAGCTTTCTATACAAATGGCTGCAACACAAGGGGCACAAAATATCTGGATGTTTTTGAAAATAGTTTTTTTTTTTTTTTTTTTTTAATCCTTTGGATTGATTGCCCATGAACAACTTAATTGTTGACATCCTGTTCTCTTTGTGAAATTCATTAATTATAGCATGAGCGCCTCTCTGTCATCAATAAATGCAAATCATGTAGTATGGTGTAATCAACAGAACTATATATATATATACAAGTCAACCACTTATACATGAAGTGCTTTAATGAGGCATTAAGGCCACCTTAAATTATTAGTTGAATCAACTAAACTTTTATCTTTATTAATTAAGTGGATTTTATACCACAATATAATAAGCAAATGGTATCAACATCATATCAATATTATCACTCAAATAGAAATTCCTACTTATTTCTATTAATCCACCTACTTATTGTGACACTAATAAATTCTAGAGGCCTATTGATAGTCATTTGAGACATTTTCGTTTTCGACTCGTCACAATCAAGAACACGATGCATTGCGCATCATATTAAGTACTAATTCTACATAAGAAATAACTTTTGGTTTAATGACAAAAACACATGTTCTCTGATGTGAGAAGTTATGTATTCAAAATCCGGATAACGAAAATCCTTTGTTGTAATAATAGGAGTTAGAAATTTTAAAAGTTAAAAAATTCAATCATATGTTTGTCAATTATTTATAGTCACAAAAGAAAAAAAAATCATGATTGAATTAATTAAATTTAGTAGAATAATCCTAGAACTTGAACTGGCCTTAATTTAAAAGAAAAATTGCACAAAATCCCTTGTTTATTTCTTAATTAAGTATAAAATGCACGCTACTGTTTGGGTCAAAACACATAACATGGGTCATAATATGCTACAATTAATTATCTAATAAATCCATCTAATGCCTTCACATGATGCCAAACTATGTTTAGAAAACTTTTTGCAACTTGGTACCATATATAATTTAAAAGTAGTTCCGTGCTAAAAGATGGATTATTAAAACATAAAATGCATTATTTGAGCCAACAAGAGAATTTGATTCTGGGATTGGTCGGTCCTTACTCCTTACTATGGCAGGGAGGAGGGGGGTTATTAATTATATTTCTCATGATTATAAAAATCTTATATACATCTTTTTGTTTTGATAATCCAGTGAGAAATTATGTACTCTATTTAAAGTGGGTCCAAGAACTCAGTGATACATCTTCCTCTTTCTTGTATTTGACTTGGTCAATCTTGTATGCTATTTCCAATTTTGCCCTTCTCTTCTAGAGAGACTGAGAGAGCATCTGCAAATTTTAATAGAAGAATGATGCATTGTTAACTCTTTGTTCTAACAAGTGTGTCATGCTCATTTGATCAATTTTTGATTTGACCTTTTTACCCCTCAAATTGAAGTGTGCGCCATGACTAACTTGGTTGTTTGCTTTCTATGGTTCAAATGGACTCCAAATACTGATCTATATACAAAATTTAATCAATCTCCATACATACAAATTAACAATTAGCAAGAAAGCTACAGTATGAGACACATTAAGCAATACTATCAAGAGATATGGGTCTTTAATGGGCCTCTAATGTGAGAGTTAAGCCCGGCCCGTTATATAATAAAACCTATTCATTTTGGATCAGTCGCCACCACTTGTTAAGTGCGACTTCATTTCAGACAATATTAAATGGTATAAACAATAATTCAAAGAATAACCATAGAAATGCTCCTTTTGAGTTGTATGTAATAAAAATAGTTTCTTCTAATTGAGCTGGGTTGGACTGGGCTGGCTAAATATTTTAAGTGGGTAAAGATTATATATATGAAGGTGAGATCATTCTAAAATTCAAAATTTCAATTTGGATGACAAATAAGATTTTGTGTAAAAGACAGTAAAATTATTTGAATACGTGTGATATGCTAAGATGTCTAAATAAAGTAATGCAATTTGTGTGATACAAAATGAATTTTGTATGAAAAAACTTTTATTGCTTTTCAAATATCCATTTCTTTTCCAATATGTATGATCAGCTTGCAAATTAAAGAAAAAATATTTTCATATCCATTCAATTGTCTTCTATTAGATATTGGAGAATATCAAATACTTGTTATTGCAATAGGTTTTTTGTTGCTACTTATTTCAAATTTTTTTTATTTTTGAACTTCAGATTAAATATAACAATAATATTTATTGAAATATTTAGCCGTTAAAATTTGATTTCAAACAAAAAAAATATTTGCTCATCTAAAGTAACACAAAACAAGTCATTGATGATAACAAACTCCCAAACAATTTTTGTATTCACTTTTAATTTTTATTGTACAAAGTTTGGCAGTTACCTGCAATCAATGAATAACTGGAATATTATGATTATACAATTTGTATAATAATTAATTTTTAGTCACAATTGTAATAATATAATTTATTTGTCTGTTGTGTACTAAAAAATATTTTTTTTTCATTTAATAATATTAAACATATTGTAAACTAATATAAAAAAAGATATTACTAAATTGATTTTTTTCTTTTTATTAAAAAAATATTATTACAAAAAGTAAACACAATACTTCATTGACTCGTTCCTAAATCATGCTTATTGTGACTCGTCTTACCAAACACATCAACCGCCTCTTCTCCATTCCGCTCCGGTTCATTAAATATTCACTATTTGTCCAATTCCGAGCTGCTGCCAATTTTATCAAATATAAAATATTCACTATTTGTATTTGCTACGTTCATAAAAAAAAAATCAATGAAAAAGTGTAATTTTAAGATTTGCCTCTCTCTAAACAGTAAACTTAGATGTAGTGGTACCAACATCGTCTCTCTACGGAAATATTATAAGTTTAAATCTAAAAAAATATTTAAAAGATACTGGAATACGGAAATATTATAAGTTTAAATCTAAAAAAATATTTAAAAGATACTGGAATGTACCGAGATCTTTTAATAAAAAAATTATATAATCTAGAGTAAAAATAGAACAATCATACAAGCAATTGTTTCATAATTTAATTAATTAGAACGTACGTGCACTCATATATCACACTTAATCACGCGCACTATATTTTTATTTGACATTTTCACTCAGAATACTTTCTTTACATGAACAAATACGTAATAAATCAAAATTAGTTTCTCTCTTTCACACTTTCATCTTTAAGTCTCTTTTGGACGTCTCAGCAGTGATGAGTCTTCCTAAGTTCAGCCGCATCAACATTGTCAACATAGTTCACCGGTCGGTAGTACCCAGTTATCGGATCGGGGATCCATGACCCAGCAGATTCTTTCTGAGAATTAGACCCGCGAAGCCCTTTGCCACCCGTAAAGATCGATAAACTGCTGACCTTTTCTTCCACTTTGTGGCTTTGTTTCACTGCTTCTGCTGTTGTTGTTGCTGTAGCATATACTCTCCTGCGTCAGTTTAAAAAATGAATAAATATATTCAGGTACATGGTGCACAAATTAAAATCTTTAGGATCCAATAATAGGATTTAATGCACAAACGATTAAATGATTGCTTATTATTTTATATTTCTACTTAATTCTTTGTTACAATATAAAAACTTAACTCATAACTAGCTAGGCTTGGGCTGTTTGATCGGCGTCAATATTTGTACAAATGGTTTAGATTTATGAGACCATTCAAATTTTTTAATTTCTAAATCTTCACACGAATCTTGATGCGAATTGGACGGATTTGATCCGGATTTGGATAAAATTTGTCCTTAGCCGCTTGGACAAAAACTCAATCCCTCTGGTTTTAACCCAAAAAGAAATAAAGTACTAAATTTAGTTGTTACCGTTGGATATGAGCGGAGATTCCATCAAAGAGAAAGGAAGAGATTGAAGTACAATTGGAGAGAGCACGAGCCATCCGATCAAGATTGAAAGCCTCAGATATTTTGTTTCTCTTATTTGGTGTGGTTTGTTGTTTCTCCTTTTGAGGAAAATTAAGAGATCAAGAGAAGATAAAATTAAGCTTAGAGAAAGGTTTAATTCGGATTAGCATGTGAGCATTTTTAAAAGAGTTTTGCTTATTGGACATGTTCTATGATAATTAAGGGAAAACCAATAAAAGTCAAAAGCAGCTAAAATTAAATACTAATTATCATTGAACTAATCAAGGTTTTCATATGGTTCACCAATATCTTTATTGAATTTTTCATGTTATAATTAATTAAGTTATTCAAATTTTCAAAACATTTTTCTTAATAATATTTTGAAATTTTTAACAAGACAATTTGAACACAACATAATTTGGAAAAAGAATTCATATATAAACTATTTTATATATTAACAAACATTAATGTAATAAATTAACTAACAATAGATTAATTCGACAAACTCAAAAATTATAGCTTTTATTTTTTTAAATTTTACATTGTTTTTAAAAATAATCTATATTACATCTATATCATGCATCAGAAAATGATGAAATTTGATGTAAGATTTTTCGTTCATCAAACTACTTAAATTTACACTTATGTATATTTAATGACAATTGATGAATATCAATAAGGTTAGCAATCTGTTGTTAACTTTTTTTTTTTCTAATTTTTCTAATTTCTTCGTCTTGATTTGAGCAATTATGTCACATTTGTTCCGTTTATTTATTATCAATGAATACCAACAATTATCTAAGCATGATGCCATTTTATTTATATTTCTACAATTATTAAAGACAGTCTCTTTCAGCTGCATCAACATTCTTAACAATTATATATCGAAATAATATTAATTTATCTTCATATCTGTAATTCATCTCAAATTTCAACTTGTGAGACTCATTCAATATTTCTATATATATTTTGTTACATTCTTGAATTAGTAATTGCATACTCTAATGTAGCAACTTGACTATATCACTAAATAACCACATTTTTCAGTCAAGGAAGAGCCTCAAAACATGAATTGAAGTTTACGATTAAATTTTTACTTTCTAATTTTTTTTTGTCCTTTATCATACTGTTTTTTAGACATTATTCATGTATGAAGTTTCAGATCTAGAGTTTTCTATTGCATTTTCATTTTTTTTAATTACAATGTCATTCTTATAACTAAAAATATGCGATGTAATTGTAAATGTTATTTATATTGGTAAATGTATTCTTTTTGGTATGTGTTATGTATAAATCCGTAGTTTATTATTTAATTTGAATTCAGATCCAGAAATTCATTGGTATTTTTTAAATACAAATTATACACGGTTTTTTATTTTAAAAAGCCGTGTATGATGTGTTTTGGCAGAAAAAATCGGCAAATTTTTTGAAAAGATGTACACGGTTAACCGTGTACAATTACCGACCCTTTCATATACGATGCCAGCAGACACTGCTGCAAAACCGTGTATAACCCTATTTTTAAACCGTGTAAACTCAATGTTTTTGTGGTAGTGCAAGCATCACAGAGAAAAAAGGAAACAAAAAGAGTTGTTTAAATACCGAGAAGGATTCCAATCAGCGACCGGAAGAAGTCTACCGACACCGAATAGGGTGACATGAGTGCCAATTATCTGCCTCCTCACCTCCTCGCCTCCGTGAACCTCCTTATGCTTTGCAGTTCCGACAATGAACGAACTTTTGAAATTATGTGACAAGGATAGAGAACAAGAGATAAATAGAAAGAGAAAGTACGGGAAAATATAGATCAACATCGAAAATGAGAAGAGATCAAATACCATTAATTTTTTTGTACTCAATTTTGAAAAAAATAATAGTTTAGAATTTAAAGTTTAAAAAGTTAATATATGATAGAGGCAAAAAAATAAAGGCATTTGAACAATCCTCCATAATAATTAAATGTATTATTTTTTTGAGGTTTAATTTGTATTTTCAACTTAAAGTAAATTATAATTTGTCATTAATTAGATTAATTCAAAAATGGGTTATTATTATAAAACAAAACAAAACAAAACAAAACTTGAGAGAGGCTAAATCTTATTCTATATTATCTCCATATATGTATCAACATCAACTATTTACAAAATCTCTATTTATAGACTAGAGAAAGCAAATGAAAAGCCATACAATTAACAAGATAATTAATATAAAATTAAATCTAATAGATAGTGGATGAGGTGGAGAAGGTGAAATGTCTACTATTATTATTTCATAACACTCCCCCTTAGATATTTTACCTTATATTATACACTATTAATATTGTACTGCAGGACAAATATTAATTTGGTACTACAGGACCAATTTGAATTAACTGATACTTCCGGATTAGTTATGCTGCCTCATTAAAAACCTTACTAAGAAAAACCCAGTGGGACAAAACTTAGTGAAGGGAAAAAGAGTGCAGCGTGTATAATACTCCCCCTCATTTTAACATATATCTTTTAAGCGACGGATGCCGATCTTCTGTGAAAGTTGCTCAAAAACTTTTCTTGGCAATGATTTGTGAATAGGTCTGCCAAATTGTCGCTTGATTTGATTTGACAAACATTTATCAAGCCATCCTTTTGTAGATCATGAGTTGAGAAGAATTTTTGGCGAGATATGCTTGGTTCTGTCACATTTAATATATCCTTCTTTGATTTGAGCAATACATGCTGCATTATCTTCATATAGTACTGTCGGACTTTCTTTGATTGACTCCAGCCCGCATTCCTCCTGGATGTGTTGGATCATTGATCTTAACCAGACACATTCTCGACCAGCATCGTATAGAGCAATTAATTCGGCATGATTTGATGATGTTGCCGTGAGTATCTGTTTTGTCGATCGCCATGAAATTACAGTACCGCCATATGTAAAAACATATCCGAATTGTGATCGAGTTTTATGCGGGTCTGATAAATATCCTGCATCTGCATACCCAACTAATTTGGACTTTGTATGTTTTTGATAAAATAGTCCCATATCACGTGTCCCGCAAAGGTAACGAAATACATGTTTAATTCTGTTCCAATATCGGCGTGTTGGATCAGATATATATCTTGCTAGTACATTTATAGAAAAAGTAATATCAGGTCTCGTATTATTAGCAAGATACATCAAAGCCCCAATTGCACTTAAGTATGGTACTTCTGGACCAAGAATTTTTTCATTCTTTTCTCGGGGACGGTAAGGATCCTTTTTTATATCAAGTGATCGGACAACCATTGGTGTACTTAAAGGATGAGCTTTGTCCATATTAAAACGTTTCAACATCTTCTGGATATAGTTTGATTGATGGACAAAAATATCATTATACAAATGCTCGATCTGCAGGCCGAGACATAATTTTGTTATTCCAAGATCTTTCATTTCAAATTCTTTCTTTAGTAATTTTGCAGTCTTTTCGATCTCTTCAGGAGACCCAATGATATTTAAATCATCAACATATACTGTAATAATTGTAAAACCTGAGATTGATCTTTTAATAAAAACACATGGACTAATTACATTAGATTTATATCATTCTTTTACGAGATATTCACTGAGTCGATTATACCACATTCGACCTGACTGTTTAGTCCATATAAAGATTTTTTTAACTTTATAGAATACATTTCTCGAGGTTTTAATTTCAATGCTTCAGGCATTTTTAATCCTTCAGGGACTTTCATATAGATATCATTATCAAGTGATCCATACAAATAAGCTGTGACTACATCCATGAGGCGCATTTGAAGGTTTTTAGTGATTGTGAGACTGATTAAAAATCTAAGAGTTATTGCATCCACTACAGGTGAATATGTTTCTTCATAATCAACTCCTGGTATTTGTGTAAAACCTTGTGCCACAAGCCTTGCTTTATATCTCACAATTTCATTTTTCTCATTCCTTTTTATTGCAAATACCCACTTGTAACCTACAGGATTAACATCTTTTGGGGTTAAGACTACAGGTCCAAAAACATTGCACTTTTCAAGCGAATCTAATTCAGCCTTCAGGGCATCTTTCCATTTTGGCCAATCATTTCTGTGCATACACTCTTCAGGAGTTTTTGGCACATAATCTTCCTCATTTAGCACATCAATTGCTATAGCATATGCAAAAATTTCATCAGTACATGTTTCATTTCGGTTCCATATTGTACCATTCTGTACATAGTTTATTGAGATCTCATAATCACTAGGTACCTGAGTTTCTTCTGGAACTTCATCAACCTCTTCTGGGGTTTTATCAATCTCTTATGGAATTTTATTAATCTCTTCCGGGATTTTATTAATCTCTTCTGAGATTTTATTAATCTCTTCTGGAGTTGCACCAACTGCTTTATTCTGCTCTTTCTTTTGTCGTGGATTTTTATCTTTGGAACCAATTGGTCTTCCACGTTTTCTCTGTATAGTAACCTCTGCTGGGATTACATCAATTCGAGCAGTTGCATTTAAAGCTGGTACATGTGATTTAGTCACTCTTTTTGTATCTGTAAATGCATCTGGTAACTCATTTGCTATTCTTTGCAAATGTATAATCTTTTGAACTTCTGATTCACATTGACCACTTCGGGGATCAAGATAAGATATTGAGGATGCATTCCAAGTTACTTCTTGTTTTACCAGCTTTTCTTTTTCTCTTCCTAAGATTGGAAATATTGTCTCATCAAATTGGCAATCAGCAAAACGTGCTGTAAAAACGTCTCCAGTTAATGGTTCTAAATATTTAATTATTGATGGAGAGTTAAAACCAATATAAATTCCCAATCTTCTTTGTGGTCCCATTTTTGTACGTTGTGGTGGAGAAATTGGAACATACACAGCACAACCAAAAATTTTAAGATGGGACAAGTTTGGTTCTCTTCCAGAGACCAATTGTAATGGAGAAAATTTATGATATGCAGTTGGTCTTAATCTAATAAGTGCAGCAGCATGTAAAATGGCATGTCCCCATGCAGAAGATGGTAGATTACATTTCATAAGTAATGGTCTAGCAATCAGTTGCAATCTTTTAATTAATGATTCAGCTAAACCATTTTGCGTATGTACATGAGCCACTGGATGTTCTACCTTAATCCCAATTGACATACAATAATCATTAAATGATTGGGATGTAAACTCTCCTGCATTATCAAGCCGGATACTCTTAATTTGATAATCCGAAAAATTTGCTCTCAATTGGATTATTTGTGCTAATAGCCTAGCAAATGCAACATTTCTTGTGGCTAATAGGCAAACATGTGACCATCGAGTTGATGCATCAATTAAAACCATAAAATATCTAAATGGTCCACATGAAGGAGAAATAGGCCCACAAATATCTCCTTGAATTCTTTCCAAAAATGAAGGAGATTCATTTTCAATTTTATTTTTAGATGGCCTAATTATCAGTTTTCCAAGAGAACATGCTGCACATGATAAATCTTTTGATAATATTATTTTCAGGTCATTTAGGGGATGCCCATTTGCACTTTCAATTATCCTCCTCATCATAATGTTACCTGGATGACCTAATCTGTCATGCCACAGAGTGAACATCTTTGTGTCAAGTAACTTCTGGTTACTTACCATATTTGATTCTATTGGATTAATGTTCGTACAATATAATCCAGAGGATAAAGCTTCCATCTTTTCCAATATGATCTTCTGGCCATATTCAATAGATGTAATTTGGAGATACTCAATATTATTTTCAGTCATGGTTTCAAGATGATAACCATTACGTCGAATATCTTTAAAATTTAGTAAATTTCTTCTGGATTTACTAGAGTATAATGCATCATTTATAATTAATTTTGTTCCTTCAGGTAACAAGATACAAGCTCTTCCGGAGCCCTCAATTAAATTACTAATATCAGAAATTGTATTAACACGTGTCTTTGCAGAAGACAATAGAGAAAAATATTTCTTGCTTTTTAGTATTGTGTTTGTTGTTCCACTGTCTACTAGACATTCATCTCTAATATTTACCATAGCTCTTTTGGAGCTCCAATCATATTCTTTTTCCTTTGAACATAAAAGAAAATGTATAAGATTAAATAAAAGGAAACTAATTTTATTTCATGAGAAACATCGACTTACAACATATAAATAAAAACTAAACTTATTATAAAGATGAGAAACATCGACTTACAACATATAAATAAAAACTAAACTTATTATAAAGACTAAAACAAAAGAAACTAAAACTATTTCATAATATTAATTTCTTCATCAACATTTTCAAAGAAATCAGAAACATCTAGGTGTGTATCCATAAGCAAATCATTTGGGTCATTTTCAATGAAATTTGTTTCTACTGCTTGTCCCTTTTTCTTGATAGATGCTTGGTAGAGTTCAACTAAATGTTTAGGAGTACGACATGTGCGTGACCAATGGTTTGTCATACCACATCTATAGCAAATATTTTCAGATTTCTTAGAAGATGATGAGTTCTTTCCCTTTTCATATCTCCCCGCATTATTTTCATTTGATTTAGGATTATGACCATCACGTCGCCAAACATTATTGCGACCACGTCCACGACCTCCTCGGGGGCCGCGACCACGTCCTCTTCCACGACCTCCTTTAAATGATGTTATTTTCTCTCCAGGGAATGATGTCGCATTCGCTTCAGGGAATGGACTAGAACCAGTGGGTCGTGACTGATGATTTCTCATCAAAAGCTTGTTATTTTGTTCCGCAACAAGAAGACATGATATCAATTCTGAATATTTTTTAAAACCACGTTCTCGATATTGCTGCTGCAAGAGCAAATTCGAAGCATGAAATGTAGAGAATGTTTTCTCTAGCATGTCTTCATCAGTAATCTTTTCTTCACATAATTTTAATTCAGAAGTTATGCGAAACATTGCGGAATTATACTCACTCACAGATTTAAAATCTTGTAACCTTAAATGAATCCATTCATAACGAGCTTTTGGGAGGAGTACTTGTTTTTTATGGTCATATCTTTCTTTTAAATTTGTCCATAGTTCTAACGGATCTTTCACCGTTAAGTATTCAGTTTTTAAATCCTCATGGAGATGATGACGGAGAAATATCATTGCTTTGGCTTTCTCCTGCTGGGAGGTATTATTTTCAGCTTTTATTGTTTCTCCAAGATTATTTGCGGTAAGGTGGATCTCAGCATCGAGAGTCCACGGGAGATAATTCTTGCCCGATATATCAAGAGCAGTGAACTCAAGTTTTGTAAGGTTTGCCATAAGGACTTCTAGGTGTGCTTCTACGAAATCCCGTCGCAACTTGACTAGAGCGAACTCGTGCTGATAACGTGTTATAAAACAAAACAAAACAAAACTTGAGAGAGGCTAATTCTTATTCTATATTATCTCCATATATGTATCAACATCAACTATTTACAAAATCTCTATTTATAGACTAGAGAAAGCAAATGAAAAGCCATACAATTAACAAGATAATTAATATAAAATTAAATCTAATAGATAGTGGATGAGGTGGAGAAGGTGAAATGTCTACTATTATTATTTCATAACAGTTATCACAATATGAGTTAATATTGCAAGAATAAAAATAAGTGGATCAAAAATTATTCAAATCTGAACTTCCATTTACAATCTCAACCATCCACCGGTCTATATTTCCAATTTCTTTATGTTCCCTTACGGAATGATAGAAATTCATTTCACACAAAAATAACATAATTTTTTTGAGAGTTTCTAATTTGAATGCAAGCGTAATTAAAATAACATCATTCACATCCATGTTTATCCCGTCAATATTTGCACCAATAGAATCAAGAAAAAAAAAGTTACAATACTAGAATTTCCGCTTCTTCCAACGGCAGGAAATCACCTTTTCCATGGGCGTACCGTCGGAAGAAGCCCTAAAATCTTCATTTCCGTGCGCTACCGTCGCAACAACCCTCGATGGAAATAGCCCTTATTTCCGTCCACGCCGTTGGAAATACTCAAAAATGAGTATTTCCGTGCGATTACAGTTGGAAAAAGGGCGCACGGAAATACTTCCACACTCGGACACTGTCTGGAGTATTTCCAACGGCAGAGAACGTGGGACCCACCTAAGTATTTCCTTCGACGCGCAAGTGGTCCCCACCCGAGTATTTCCAACGCCAGCAAATGCGGGGCCCACTTGGTTATTTCCAACGGCAGCGTCTATGGGACCCTCCAGAGCATTTCCAACGGCAGCGTCTGTGGGACCCACCCCAGTATTTCCAACGGCAAGGGAGCATGGGGCCCACCTGTTTATTTCCAAGGGCAGTGTACCTGGGACCCACCTCAGTATTTCCGAGGCAAGCGATAGTGGGGCCCACATGTTATTTCCATGGGCAGCGTACGTGGGACCCACCCCAGTATTTCCAAGGGAACATTATTTTCAATTCGGTTGTTGTATGTGGGCCCACCAGATTTATTTCCATGGGAATTTTATTTTTAATTTCACAAAGATATACCCATGGAAATAATAACCTGGATGGAAAAGTATCTGTAGGCCCTCATCCTACAATCCTCCCTGTACCAATTCGGTACTCCCATACATTCCCCATTTAACATTGAACCAGATAAAAGGCCGGATAATCCCATACTCTCATGCCGAGGGTGACGATTCAAACTTAGAATTTTACCAAGATGAAAGGCCGGATAATCCAATATCAGTCTCAGATGGACCAGACTTTGATTGGGATGGTATGGTCCTTGGAGAAAACGACTTCGAGCTAGTGGACGAAAGAACAGTCCTCCCGCCCACAACATCAGCTGCACCGCAATCAATTGCGAGCGACGGAAACCATGTAGATGAAGGTGAGGAAGAGCATGGCAGGGAGGAAGAGTATCACATGGAACAAGGTGATGAAGAAGATTATGATTCCGATGAAGAATATTAATTGGTAAAGCAATTCCGATGTTTGGTAAACACATTGTTGTACTAATTGTGATTTTACTCACCTAGCATATCAAGTAATAACCATGCTTGTACCAGCCCCATACATAAGTGAAACTAAGCCAAACACATGCTGGTATATTGAGTTGCCTAAACAGCCCCAATTTGACCTACTGTCAGTATAACATCTGTACAGAGAACTCTGAACTGAAATTGATCAAATCCTTGCACTTACACACACTAGAGACATATACAAGCACACTGAAAAAAGAATCTCCTAAAAAGGATTTTTCTACAAATTTTGGTGGCCATTTGAATCTCATATCCTGAAAACCGAAAATACTGTTAAAAACAGTGTACTGGCACACCAGCCGACCCTCACAAAACAGTGAAATTCACTGAGTTCCAAGCCTTCATTATTTTTGAAACTTTTTGAGTATAAACTACAGAAGTTAACCATCATTTCCATATAGAGAAATAAAAATTTAGTGTAGCCATTTGCTCACAATAATTTTCTAAAGATGGACTGTCAAAACTGCACTGTTTCATGTATAACTGTCACTATAGTTGTTTTCTAATTTAGTAACACTGTTTCATGATGCCGCTCACAATAATTTATGCTAATTTTTCTAATTTAGTAACACTAATATGTTTAAAAACATATATTGCAGGAGGACAAATTAAAGAGACATTTAAGGCAGATGTTATATATTGTTTTTATTTGACACAATGTTTTGTATCTCAATTAAATACATTGCCTTATTCTAAAGACCAAAATTTATGTTTCATTCTAAAGTTCAGTTTATCTCAATTAAATATTGCTTGTTGCTGTGATTTATTTTTATGCACCATTTAATAAAGGGAGATCTCAAATAAACATAAACGTTTCTGTCTCCAGGAACTTAACTTTTCCAACGGTAGCCTCATGGAAATAATAAGTCTATCTATAAAATAATATAAACTGAATCAATAAAACATTTCCAACGGCAGAGTCCTTGAGTATTTCCATGAACCTTCACGGTAAAATAATATAAACAAATTACACAAAACATTTCCATCGGTAGTCCATGGAAATAATATGTCTCCCTACTTCACACTTATTTCCAACGGCAAGGGGAGAGGTATTTCCGTGAACTTTCAATAAAATATAATATTTGGTCTGTTCGGCGGGTCATGGGTCATGCAAAAGTTTTTCCAACGGCAGATAAGAAACATTTCCATGCGGACACAGCAGGGATTTCCAACCGCTACTATTTCCATGAGGTTACCGACGGAAATTGTTAATGGTGTCAGAAAACGCAGTTTCATTTCCATCGACCCTTCCTCCGGTTGGAAATTACAATTGCTACGGTTGGAAAAAGCGGAAATTCTAGTAGTGTTAGCTATTTAAGCTCCATAATTATTTTTTTAACAATTTGCTTTCCTACAATTAGTTTAATCAAAATATACAATTTTTTTTTCAAAATACTAGATTAATCCGAACAAATATATCAAATATTTTAATTATCAATGAAATAATTAAGAGAGCCAATGATCAATTTTATTAACATGATCCATCCATTTTTTTAATGGTTTACTATCTGAGTTTTGAATTTATAATATGATCTCTATTTCATTAGAGAGGGGCCAATTGCAACAAAATACAAAAATAATGAAAACAAAATGTTGTGCCATTAATTATTGATTAAGATATTGAGATGTGTGTACAACACTCCTATGCTTTTAGAATACATCTCACTATTTTATTTAATTTATTAGTTGCTTAATTGACTACCATGCATGCATGCATGATAAATAAAACAACATTCACTAGTACAAAAAACCCCTTCACCGACTGTTATAAAACCCCTATACCGACTGTTATTGAGGCGTCGGTGATGGCGCCGCCGGTATAGGTATATCTTTACTGACGGGTAAATAACAGTCAGTGTAGGTACCAACACCGACTGTTTTCTTTAAAAAACAGTCGGTGTAGGTACCCAACACCGGCTGTTTTTGTTAAAAAACAGTCGGTGATTCTAGTTAAGTAGGTAGAATCACCCATTCAGCCGTTTCATTAAAAGTGGGCCTTAATTTTTACGGAAAAATTGATAGATAAAGAAGTCAACCAGAACAAAAGATATGCACCCAAACCATTAGACAGTTCCTTCAAAACATCAACGGTGATGCATGTCCTTGCTAGGTGGTGATCTATTTACAACATTACTACAGTATACTTTACCTAGGATTAACAAAGGAATAATGGACTGCAACAGCCGAACAATGCATAAGCCCACAATAAATTGTTAATTATTCACACACTATATACACAGTTAAATATACCAATCACACACTAATTGCCATGATTATAGGCTCAATCAATAATATATATCAATGTCACATTTCATTGGATAGAAGCATGTGATTCGGTACCTACAAATTCCGAAAGAAAGGAAATGATATTAGTTAATAGTTAGGCGTATTCAAATAAACAGATAATTAGTTGTTGATATTTGCTGAAGAAGATGCATCTACAAGTAATCGTTACAAGGCTATAGATACTAATAATACAGGGATGCTCCAAATTGAACTCTTATGTATTGGTAAGAATTGAAAACCTTTCTAAGAACTACAAATTTTGCAGCATGGATCTGATGAGCCATGTTGTCTCATCAAGATATGTGCCAACTCCCAAATCCACCCCCCGCCCGCCCTTCCGGGGGCACCCGAACCAAATAAACCAGAGGTCGTGTGGCCGACCAGCACAGTGCAAGGCTGTAAGCATTTATGTTGGCTATAACACTTTCATCACTTCTAAAATTAACTGTTTAATTGGGTCTTTTAATTTGGGTTCTTTGCTGTGGGGCAAAATTTATTTTACCAGAATACAAATTACGCTCTAAATGCTAAAATTCAGATAAAACATGGTACCAATAGGTACGATCCAATCAATACAGTCACCTTTCTCTGGGAATAGAGAAGTAACAGAACCAAATGCTGCGGAACCCTCAATGCAAGTACCACTGCAAAGTAAGAAATTGTACCAATTACTTTAAGGTTTGATCATTGTAGAAAAATAAGAAAAAGGAAGGTTAAGTTTCACAAAGACAAAATTAAAATACACATCAATCTACAGTTTTCAATGCTTGACACACAGGTCTGGTAAGCTATTTGAGGTAAGAAATTGTTTGGAGAGAGAGTGTACCTTTCAATTGTTAGTTGGTCAGACTCCTGATGTACAATGTCTCCCTATAAAAAGAGAATGAAATCGTAACATTAGTTTATTACATTCATCCTATCAAAAAAATTTGTTACTGTCTGCATAATTTCTCTCGTCTTTGTTAATAGAGGGATTAAAAAAAGGAGTTTGTTCCTGGTCAGCGCTGCATTACTATGCAGACTAAAATGTGTGTTTCAAACACCTAAATCAGCACATGTAAAGCTAAATAACCAAGGCAATTTTACCAGATTTTAACAAAATAACATATAAGTCCTTTGTCTTTCTCTTTATTATCCAAAGAAAAGAATGAAATAAAAATCATAAAATAATAAGAGAACAAGCTAAATCTGACCTGACAAATAAATATGTGATTCAGAGAATATAATAAAGACAAGAGACCGAAAGAATCGAACAGGACCTGATCTTTTACTAGTAATACCTTAAAACAGTAAATATGCAGAGAAGTCCTTATTAGACCCTAACAAGTAAACCTATAACTTCAATAGAGATAAGACCTTATATACATATTTAGATGTAAATATTAGTATATTCGGCATGATTTCTGAGAAGATTAATAACTGACCTGAGACATGACTTATTAGCTAAATGATTGAGTTGGAGCCCCATGAAGGAACAATATAGTCCCACGCCGGCTGTTAACGGATCCTACAAGAGTTGACTGATCATTTCAAAAGTTGATTTAAATAAAAGTATATTTTCATATGAAAATCACATTGAATGGTTCATATCGCTATTTGAACTTTCAGAACAAAAATATCGACTATGTGCAAATATGACTCAGTTAAGCACTAAGTCTACAATTATGCCTCAATTTAGTAAAATTTCAACAAACAGTGACTAACAGTTGTGACCATGCTCACTTAGTGCTAATATAAGCACAAAATCAGTTCAAGTTCTATAACCCTTTTCACAAAATCAACAAGCATCATCAAGCACCAAAATCAGCACACTCATCACCAAGAGGCAAAGAAAATCCAGTACCAGTATAGGTACTGGTAAGGTCAGATCCGAACTCAACAAGGTAGCAAGCAAGCAAAAAGGAAGCATCACAGCTTACCAGTGTAGCAAAAAAAAAAAGGGTACCACAGACAGCAAAAAGGCCGGTACTGGTACCGTATCAGTCAGCAAAACAGGAGGCAGAAACAAGCAACAGGTAGCAAGCAACCCAGCACAAAACCAGCAACACAGATTCAGAAAACAAGGCAGCAAGAAAACGGGGATAACAACCTGCATTCAATCGATCACATATTCCAAATCGAATACCCCAATTCATACCCTTGATCAAGTCGGGAAATTCAACAACCCGCACTTAATCGGTCAATGTCCTCATTCTTCACCAAAATTCATCATCGCCGAGAAAATCAACCACTCGCGCGAGACATTCGATAAATCAAAATATACAACAATTTCTCTCCCAGCACAAATCAACGATTAAAAGGGGTTGAATATTTACCCGAATGGAGAGGAAGCACAAGGAAGGGGTTGAATATTTACCCGAATCGGTCAATGTCCCTGAATGTCAAGATCGCAAGCACACCAGAATGTCAAGATTGCAAGCAAAGACAAACCCCCAATTTCTAGGGTTTTGAGTGTAGTAATCACAGAGGAAACGGAAAAGAGAGAGGAAGAGAGATAGAGGCGAAGACGCAGGGGTAGGCAAAGCCTTTAAATCAGGGCTAGTGGGTACAGGTTTGGCTAGCGGGTGGGAAGTCAGGGGTGGAGCTCCGCTCAGGGCTGGAACTGAGAGGAGTACTGGGTCAGGAGAAGGGTTTGGCGGAGAGTAAATTGAAATTGAGAAGAGGGAAATGAAATATTTCGCGGCAGATCGAAAGTTATAAACCGGGAACGAAAATTTTCGGCAGGAAATCACCGACGGCTCGCTTAAAAAAAAAAAAAACAGTCAGTGATTGAAAAAATCACCGACGGTTAAACTAAAAACCAGTCAGTAATTAAAAAAATTACTGACGGCTAAATAAAAAAACCAGTCAGTAATTAAAACAATCACGGACCGTTAAACCAAAAAAATAGTCAGTAATTGAAAAAATCACTGACGGTTAAACAAAAAAAAACAGTCAGTAATTGAAAAAATCACTGACGGTTAAACCAAAAAACAGTCAGTGAATAAAAAATTACAAAAAAATTGACAATAAAATCAACATAAAAGGAAGTTTGGAATCGGACCATTCATTTTCACACGGGAAATCAACGGTCGATCTTCAGTGAAATCATTCCAGATCTTTTTTAAAATGATCAAGGGAGAACACTAAATGTAACCAACATAAAAGTACGGAGGTTTTATTATGTATGAGCTTCGATCCAACACGAAGTGTTTATGGCCATACGATGCTTCAATTTTCAGTTAACTAGATGGATGGGTAATTAAAAACAAATTTTGATCAAACTTGGATGTAAGACAATAAATACAGTGCTCTTTAATTTAAACTGTTCCGATCGACCCACGGATGACATATTCCTGTACGTCTTCATTAACTCATGAAACAAGAGTTTATGTTTCATGTTCATGCATAGAAGATGTGAGTCATATGCAACATGCATGTAATGTTATATAATTTAATGTGTTAAAAATTATTTAATTAAGCAATAAACATGTTATAACATTAATTATTGTATAAATATTACTAATATAATTTTCATTGCAAAATATTTTCTACAATTAAATTCAAAATTTCATGTTAATATTTTTGTTTAAATTATTTGTTATATTACTTCTTTTGATATATAATTAGCATATTTATACTAAAATACGCTAGATTAATTGAAATTATGTTGAATAACACTATATTATGTGAAATTACGCTAAATTACATTACATTACGCTAAAATACGGTAAATTACGCTAAATTACAAATGAATAGGGACGATATGTTCACTGAAAAGGCAAAAAGCGACGGCGAAACTTCAAACAGTCATAAAACGGCGCTCGAGTGTCCGATTTCAGTAAATGACCACTTTTCGGAAAGCTTGCGAAAATGCGCATGCGTCCATGCCAGCTATGCTGGACTTTGAAATTCAGAATCACCAAAAAACTAAGGGAAGAGCCTAAAAACTTGAGTTGAAGTTTCCGATTAAGATTTTTATATCTATTATTCAATCCAAGTAGCTCAGTAAATTAGTTACATAATGAACTTGCAGATGACCAATTTTTACTATTTTTGGAATTTTTGTACTATTTTTTATGATTCATGAAAGATGGCACAGAATCGGTCTACTTTAGCATAATTTTGTGTAGCTTAGCGTAATTTACCGTATTTCAGCATAATTAGCGAAGTTATTGTAATTTAACGTAATTTAGTATAATTGAACATAATTTATTGTAATATAGTGTAATTCAACATAATTTCAAGTAATCTAGCGTATTTTAGTATAATATGCTAATTATACATCAAAAAAAGTAATATAACAAATAATTTAAACAAAAATTTCAAATTTTCAGAGTTAGGTTTCAATATTTTGATCTTCATAGTCTCTAAAAAAAAAAAAATTATTGCTCAACACCGACTGTTTTTTTACAAAAACAGTCGGTGTAGGGTATCACCAACACCGACTGTTTTTTAAAAAAACAGTCAGTGTTGGTGACTGCTCAACACCGACTGTTTTTTACAAAAAACAGTCGGTGTAGGGTGTGAGTAACACCGACTGTTTCTAAAAAAAACAGTCAGTGTTGGTGACTGCTCAACACCGACTGTTTTTTAGAAAAAACAGTCGGTGTAGGGTATGAGCAACACCAACTGTTTTTAAAAAAAACAATCAGTGTTGGTGACGGCTCAACACCGACTGTTTTTTATAAAAAACAGTCGGTGTAGGGTGTGAGCAACACCGACTGTTTGTTTAAAAAACAGTCGGTGTTGGTTCACTGACGGTTTTTTGTAATGGAACAGTCAGTGTTGAGGTTCTTCTTATTTACGATTTTACTAGCAGTCTCTACACCGACTGTTACATATTAAAACAGTCGGTGGTTGAGGGTCGGTGAAGGGGTTTTTTGTACTAGTGATTCATGAAATATAAAATTAATAATTAAGAATCAATGGCACTTGCTTGTGCACTCTTCCTGTGTACCATAACAACGTTCTGGTTCATATGCATCACAACAATAACACCTTCCAATATCAAGACAGTTGCACTTGATACATAGTGCTGGTATATTGATCTTGCTTGAATTTCTCTCTCCTCTTGCATGTATCATTTCCTCACCGCAAAGTCCTTCCAAATGCAAATTCCGACCTATATATCCATCCAAAATAAAAAGCTAAATGCATGTCAGCCTAAATGTCAAATATATATTTCAAAAGGAGGATTGAGGTCATAAGAAGAGATGATTAGTAGAGGATTAGAAATCATTTTAACTCGGTTTAGTTTAGAAGGATCAAGTTGCATTGGCTACTAGGGGTGCTTAATTTAATTGAGACTCTAAATTCATATAAAATATATATATTCAGAGGAGTTAATTGCTACATCAAACAGTACCTTTAGTCATACAAAGGAGACAAGTGATGAGAAAAAGAAAAACTAAAATGCGCAGCTTAGTGTTCATCTTGAATTTGACGAGAACCCTATAGTTGTTGAGGAAGAGGAAGGGTACCTTTTTATGCTGATATATATAGCGTCAGATTCAGAGAATATATAGGAAATATATTGTGTTAATGCTATCTTTATTAAAAATTTATACTATAATCTAATCTTTTAGGAAATTATATCTCAATAATATCTCATATTAATTTTATGACATAATATTTTGTCATATTTAGATACATTGATTCTCGACAGAATCCTAGCCTATATAAAAAGATATTTGCTTCATTATTTGGTAATAACCATTTTGAGATTTATATATAAATATTATTTTAAGAATTGAGAGCCTCTCATATATTGTGAACTGTTTGATTTGTTCTTTAAATATTTGATCCCCTCGCTATCATAAATTATGAATGTAAGGTTGTGCAAATTTGATAGAGGTGTAAATGGTCGGATACAGACAAATAGTGATCAAATCGTATCATTATCCGTTTTACTTTTTCAGATATGAATACAAATACATATAGTTTTGGATACGAATATGGATCGGATAATAAACGGGTACGAATACGGATTGGACATCAGATGGATACAAATACGATATGAATATAATTCAGATAATTAAAAATAAATTAATAATGTACATTCTAATAAAGAATAACATCTAAATATTTTTTTTCATTCATAAATTAGATTTAATATTTTTCATAATAAATGTGTTGGTACAAAACATGTATCATATTACCACAACAATAATCACTAATTATGTCATAGTGTTATCAAAATATATTAATCCAAGATTGATAATATTTTTTTTCTAAGCATATAGGATAAAAAATAAATAAAGAACCTTGAACCAACAGCATCAATAATCATGCGACTTCAACTTGTTCTGAAACAACTACATCTTTTGTTTGTATATTCTCAACAAGATTATATATTAATACCATGCAACTAAAAATATAAGTAATGAATTATTAGTATAACAAATAAATACAAGTAATAAATCATTAGTACGTATATGTAGTTTAATAAATTAATTTAAGAATAAAGCGACATTTATTATGGAGTAGGGATGTAAACGTTCGGATACGGATAGTTATAGATAGTTAGTTATCAAATCGTATCATTATCCGTTATAATTATTCAGATACGAATACAAATACATATAGTCTCAGATACGGATATAGATTGGATGATTTAAGTAATTTTCCGGATTCGGATCCTGATGAAATCAGACTAAATTAGGATGTTAGCAATATAACAAAGGCCGTGTAATTCCAGGTGCTATTCATAGTAGCATCCTCAATTAAGTCCTTGAAGGGTAAATGATCAATGAACCATATATGAATTGCTTTGTTACTACAGAAGGCATGTGTGAAATTTTTAGACAAGGAGACAACTCCAACGGAATTAAGTTTCTTAAGACCGTTAGAATTGTAGGATTTAAAAATGATAATGGATTTGTTGATCGGCTAATCAACAAGTTGCTTGCCCATGTTAAAGATCATTGGTGATATTGTTGTTCATGATCTAGAAGACGGTAATGTTGATGATCATTAGTATTAATATCATCTAGTATGTAATATGTTGTGGGTGTATCAGTCAGTTGTATTAATATTTTTTCATGTAATATCGATCCTTGTTGTCTCAAGTTCACTCATAATTGTAATGCTTTGTTCTTATTCCCTTGTTTGAAGCATGGTGACAACTTAATGATTTGGGAAAGGTTCGATGGGGTTAAAAATTCGTGATTTGGGAATAATTCAGGTATAATTCGGAAATAATTTGAAATTATACATTAAGTCCGGACTGGAGATCGTAGTACCACAAGAGAGCTAAAAAAATATATATACTAGTAAGTTTTTTGGCCTAGGAAATAATTCGGATATAATTCGTAAAATTCGCGAATAATTCGGGTAACAAAGAAAAGCATATGTACCTATACTAGTATATTATGAAAAAGATTACATTTACAAGTTTCTTTTTCTTTTCTTTTCTTTTTTCTCTTTAAAGAAACAGAAACAAAACTATAACCAAACTAATTGAGACGAAAGATACCATATCATTAAATTACATCCAAAATAGGGGTAATTATTTTAACAGAGCAGTTTTGACTTCATGCAGCGCACAAAAAAAAAAAAAAAAAAAACACTGCATATTGTTGGTACCCTGCATGAAGCCAAAACTACTCTGTTAAAGTATAATACAAAGGATAAGATATCGCACTTATAACAACAAAATTGATTAAAATTGCGAAATAAGCACCTTCCGAGCTTACATTGCGAGATTACAGTTTACACAAAGGTACATAAGCAATAGAGCAATCTTTCCAAGTATTCTATGAACATGCAATCGAAAAAAGGATAAATAAACAGCAATTTGAAGAATTGAATTACTTTTTAAGGATCTGGAGTAATGGCTCGACGATTTTCTTGTGCAGCCAAGCAACAAAATTGAGCTTCCAGATCGGCATATTTTGCACAGAACACCTTCGTTCGTTTGATCTGGACCGCCTGATTTAAATCCAAATGAATATTAAAGAGCCGTGCATTGGTCCGGATTCAGATCGGACGGTTTAGAGCTAAAATCAAACGGTGCGTTAATGCAGAGGATCGAACTCCTCTCTGTGTCGCTCTAGTGAAGTGCCATAAATGCCAGATCTAGCTTTCATACGGATCTCCTGAAGTAACCCAATTTTTTACTTTAGATTCACACTGTCCGATCAAATCCATGACAGATCGAACGGTATAGATTCAAACATAAAATTTAAGTTACTTCACGGGATCCGAATTCATCTACCTCTTGTCTTTCTCTTTCCTCTCGGAAGTATCGCACTGTCGGTCGGTGTCAGTTTCGTAATTAAATTCAAAAGTTTGGAGATGCAAATAGTTTATAGATGGACTGTTGGGCCGGCCCAAATAATTGGTCAGGTTTAGTTGGATAGATAATGAAAACATAATTTCTGAATAGATGAGATTGGTTCGGCCCAAATGACCAATTTACCCTTGATTGGGTTATGACTTATGAAGCATGAATAGTATAAATTTATTAAATTTTTCTTTGTGTCAAAATAAAATTATAAATAGCCAATTTATCATGGCTTTTAATCTTTTTTTTTTTTAGTAAAGGTTGAGATCAAGCCATCCAACTCTTTAATATTCACAAGAGATTCTTACAGTATCACTGTTTCTTTTGCATCTCAGAAAAATTTGAAGAAAAAATGAGAAAAATAATTTGCTACCTTTTTTCATTAACCTGCATAATCTTCCGTCTTGCTTTTTGTTAAATAAATGATAAAACTAAACACGTTTGAGAACACACGTTACATAATTTCTTCTGCAGCAAAAAATGAACTTTTACTTAAGACAAAAATAATAATAAATATTTTCTTTTTGTTACATATTAAAATTAATCACTTTCTTATATAAAAGATTCTTTTTTGTTGTGCATCAGCAATCAACAGTGTATTTTAATTTAATGTTTATACGGTTAAATCAATAGACAACTTTTCTCAAGTGCAATTGGGCCACTGAAAAAGCCTCCGTAGCACCTTTAAATTATTGGATCCCATTGACGTTGAAAGCTTCTACTCATCTTCAGTCTTCCTTTTTTCTCTTCCATGTTGCCATTCTGTGACTTGCATGCTTCCTTTGATAAAAGACGGCCTCTAACAGATGGAAAGATCTGGACCGTTAATTCACACCCGGCAGCACCTGCCAAAGCATTTCAAAAGAAAAAGGAGGAATTTGGTGAATGTAACTGAATTATGGAATAGATAGAACTGTTCCAGAATTAAGCTTTTTTTTTTAATTTTATTTTTGTTGAATGTATAAACTGGTAGTTACATTCCTTTTCAATTTTTTCTTACTTTAATTTTATTTTTGTTGAATGTATTTGAATGATGGAACAGTTGGAAATGTTTATTTTTTTATCAAAGTAATTGAATTTTTTTGATGACTTGTTTTTAATGAACAATAAATTATACTTGTGAAGATGCTATTACATATTTTGTTAAAGTGATGTTGTCATCCAATATAACTTTTAAACTTATCTAAAATTTGATTTTCTTTAATTTATTTTGCAATTGTATATTTTATTTTTTTAAGAAGAAAACCTCTTTTTTTTTTTAATTTGTATTTATGTTAAAGATCCATCTTTATATTAACAAAGGAATTACATTTCACTTGGTATGTTACTATTCAATCTCAATTTTAAACAACGTCGGCTTTTCATTGAAAATTAAAAATGCTAAATATATGCAAACTTAATTATCATTTAATCTATTCCAAACTAGCTAATCATGTTTGGTATCTAGCTTGGTGATTTGCAAATTTATAAACGAGTATTAAATGAATAATTTATTGTAATAAATATGTTTTTTTAAACCAACACAAATACGGACTCATATTTTCTATTTTTCTGTTGTATAATTCTGTGTGGCGTGTGACTATTGTGTTTGCCGAAATTTTTATTAATAGAAATAATAATAAAATAATGTCGATATAGAAGAACGAATTCGCTGGAATTTTAAATCTAACAAAGACGTTATTTTTGGTAACGTCCAGGGGACGTTACCAACGATAACGGCCCCATTAATTCGCTAATTGCCGCTTGCTAATCCCTGGACGTTGTTAACGGTAACGTCCAGGGAGAAAATAAAAAAAAAGAAGGGCCGTCGCCAACAATAACGGCCTGCGGAAAAAAAAAATAACCTGAGGCCGTTGTCAAAGATAACGTCCAGAATCTGAAAAAAAAAAAAAATTTTGAGGCCGTTGCCAAGGATGACGGACTGTCGGCAGTACAGGGAAAGCGACTTGGACGTTATCCTTGGTAACGGGCAGAATGATGAAAGGCCCGGGCCCCAGCGGAAAAAATTTAAAAATCTGGACGTTGTATTCGATAACGTCTAGACAGCCTATATAGCGCACCCCTCTCTCGCTGAAATTTATGTAACTCTCTCGTAGTCTCCTCTCTGGCTGAAAATCTCTCCTCTAAAAAAATAAAAATAAATAAAGTTACGAAGAATAAAGAAATCGAACCGGAAATGAATTCATAGTTAGTTGGAAACCAACGTTGATGTGGAGGAAATGCTGAACAAAGAAGAATAAAGAAATCGTCAATAAAGGTAAATTTTCAATTATATGTCATATATTTACGTTTATGATTTAATTAGATGAATATCGAAATTATTTTTTATATTAGTTAAAATACTATTAGTAATGTCAATGTTAATTTGTAATGTTAGTAATGGTAATGTTATGTAATGTTGTAATATTAATAATGTCTTCAATTATATGTCATGTATTAGTAATGTTAATGTAAATTTGTAAAAAATATTGTAAAAATATTAGTAATGTTAATGTGTAAAAATACTAGTAATGTTAATTTATAAAAATATTGTAAAAATATTAGTAATGTTAATGGTAATTTGTAAAAATTAGTAATGTTAATATTAAATAATTTGAAATATATAAATAAATAAAGAAGTTCACATTTTCATGCTTAATTAAATTTAGTTTTTGAAAAAATATTATAAATTTAGTAGTACTTATTAGTAACGTTTGTTGTAATAATAAATTATATCTAATTTATTCATTATTGTGCAGGTTGAATCATCAAAATAATTAATCATGCTCATGGTGAGAGTTCATTTCGGTGGTGAAATACGGCAAGGTCGTAAAGGAGCGGAGTACACCGAATCTCCTCGATTCACATTGATGGCAACTAGTGAGCAGGGTTGGCATGATGTGAAAGGTGAAATTTATCGCCAGCTTGGATATTCTGAGAGTGAGTACAACCTAAAAACACTTGCACGGGTTAATGTTGGTACAACAACTCGGCGTTATTATGAGATATTAGAAATTGTGTGCGATCAGACGTGGCGAGGCATTTATGACCAAAGTATGTTTGCCAGGACCCAGTATTCTTACGTCGATTTATACATTGAGTTAGTTCCAATTGTCGGTTCGATGCAATCGCAATTATTCATTGATGGTGTGGTACCAGAGACACAACCAGACCTTGGACATACCCAATACAGTGTTTCACAAGCGGGTCCCAGTCTATTCGAACCCTATCAGACACAACCAGACCCTGGACATACCCAATACAGTGTTTCACAAGCGGGTCCCAATCTATTCGAACCCTATCAGAAACAACAAACACCGAGGCGTGACCTTTATCTGAGTCCTTATCCCGATGTGAACGACTTGTCACCGCCTGTTCAGGCAGATATGGGTTGGTCAGGGCAGAATAACCAGGACAGTCCATGGGTTGATCCGCCGAGGGCCGGTGGTCCTTGTAATGATGCTGACGACGTACCGCGAAGTGACGACGAAGATGACGCTGACTCATGTGAGGATGATGCCGACTGGGATACTGAACCTGATTCAGAAGGGGATGTCCCGCCTGATACTCAGAGACAATCGCAACCACCACGTGTTCAGGCTCGACGTTTTCCCATATCTGATCGCGGGACGAGTCACCCGGTGGGCAGTTTCAATGACACCTCGGGATTTCAGGAAGCAGATGTATCCTACTTCAGCAGGACCCAACACGTACATGATTCACTTGGTGTAGGTAAGGAGTACTCTTCAAAAGAGGCTCTACGGTTGGCCATAAATGATTATCACATCACAAAAAATATTGAAATAAAAACTACCAGTAGCAATAGAACCCAACTGATAATGGAATGCAAGAGCAGCAGGTGTATGTGGCGTTTGTATGCCAAGTCCGGCATATTTTCATCCAAGTGGGAAATTAAAACAATTAGAGCACCACATACGTGCCAGGCCGATGCTTCTCGTATGGATCACTCACAATTAACTGCAGAAGTGATTGCCGATGTTATAAGACAAGATCTCAGGGAAGATGTTACAAAAAACATTAAAAGCATTAAAGGGCTAGTCCGTCAGAAATACGGGGGAGTTGTTCCCAAATATAACAAGCTGTGGCGTGGCCGAGAGTTGGCAATCGCACAAATATTCGACAGTTGGTCAGGCTCGTACAACCTTCTCACCCCATTGTTGGAAGCAATTAAAAGATCAACTCCTGGAACAAAATATGGAGTTGCGCACATACCCATGGATGATCCGCTAAAAAAGATGTTCAAGGCAGCTGTGTGGGCTTACGGTCCGTGCATTGCTGCAGTGCCTCATCTCAGGCCAATCATTAGTATTGATGCATGTTTTCTATCTGGCCGGTACCAAGGGAGACTGCTGATGGCGTGCGATTATGATGCAGAGAACCAGCTGTTTCCTCTGGCTTTCGCATTAGTCGAGGAAGAGAGATTCGAGACATGGGGATGGTTCATGAGGTGGTTGCGTTGGGAGGTAATTGGTAATAGGTTCATGTGTGTTGTTTCTGACCGGCACATGGGGATCAAGAAAGTATTCACCGATAGATACGGTGGTTGGTACGAGAATGGCGGCGAGTGCGTTCACAGATTGTGTTCGCAGCACATCGCCGAGAATTTGATGAAAAAAGTACACAATAAAAAATCTGTGAGCTATTTAAAATACTGGTGAACAAAAAGAAGCCACGGAGGTTCGAAGAGTTCTTCGAACTATTGCGGAAGAAAAGTCCAGATGCAGTTGCATACCTAGAAAATGTCGGTAAATACCAAGATTCCAACGGTAACGAGATCCCTAAACCATGGAAGGTGTATCAGAGCATGGACGGCGGCCCCCGCTGGGAAATTATGACTACTAATGGATCTGAATCGTTGAACGCTGTATTCAAAGATAGTCGACGACTGCCAGTCGTTGCACTCGTGGAAGACACATATTACAAGTGTCTCGCTTGGTTTAACCAAAGACGAGCGAAAGCAATGGCTCGCATAGCTGATCAGCAACCTTGGTCAGCGCGGGTTGAAGGATTATTAACAAAAAGAATCGGGAAGTGCTTACCAATGACTTCAATGCCAGTTGGTGAGCACGGTGGGTATGTCTGGTGTCCAAACTCATCGAAACCGACAAACTCATTATGTCCCTATAATAAATGTTGTAGTATTGTAATAAACATTCAACCATGAATTTTTAGGATTTAATTTGTTACGAGTTTGGAAGAAATACCTGGTCAACCTGACTTGGTCCCGTGTGACCCATGTGCAACGAGGAATCTTGGACGGGAATGTCATGGTGTGTCGTGTACTGACCCTCCTGTGTAGGACCTTGCTGAATTGGCTCGTTTTGAAGCAACTCTGTCATAAATTGTGATGTTTCAAGCCAACTCAAGTCGGGTATTTCCTGCAACAAGTATTTAGTACTTAATAAATGTAGAATCAACAATCAACACCAAAATTGTTACATTTTAGAATAGTTACCTGGCCGACCGAACTAGGTCCTGTGTTGCCCTGTGCAACACCGTCATATGAGGCTCCGACATTGACCTCCGGTTCCTACAATAAATATATCAGTATTTCAATAAATACAACCGATAATTACTTAAGATTTTGTAAAGTTTTATACACTTATCGGATCGACCTGAGGAGGTACGACTCGTGCAAGGTAGTCCATCAATCCGTCATTCAAGTTTAGCCAATTCTCTCTATAGTGGGGATCATCATCTGCGGGCAAGTCGGGGATGGGTTCTTGACCGGGAGGAATCTCACCGTCTGGAATGTCCTCATAGTTGGCCGGAAGATCGGCCGCTCTCATCATGTCACGGTATTTTGGCTCCATACCATTGTCTCTGAGAAGGCCACAACTTAATCTGAGGAAAAACTTCCCCACATTTTTAAGAGTCTTTGTTTTGGCACAAGCTATACCGTACGACACCATCTTCACTCCTCGCAGTGCCTACAAAATAAAAAAAAAGTTAGTAACATGTATGAAAGATTAATGTCCCTATAATAAATATTTTGATAATTGTATTGAAACTTACATCACGTGTGCTCTTCGGGGCACTGGGAATGTACCCTACTTCGTTATGCTCATCCCTGTACTCTGGAATTGGATGATCAAGACCTTGTATGCACCTTCTCGACAAGAAGACATTGTGCATACAATTGTTTTGAAACCAAGTCCGGTATGGAAAAAGCTGGTCGTCCGACCATGGTCCCGTCGGGGCAACCAAGTGATCGGCAGGATGAGATGCCTGTTCTACGTAGGTGTGGTGCTCAACAGCCCAATCTTTTGTTGTCACATGCACATAATGAATAATATTATGTAACCGGCGTACCTCGTCCTCGCCTAACAGCGGTGCTACTGGGATGGGCTGTGAAAAGCCAAACTGACGCATCACCCGACTAGGATAATGGTGCTCCACTATCCAAAAATGTATCAGTGGCACAACGGCTAGCCACACATCTCTGTCATCCTGAACTCGTTCTGGCAACAGAGATGGCTCATGGTCCAACAGCGCTTTGTAAGGTTCCCATCTTACCATATAATCTTCAAGATCCTGCAGTTGGCTTCGGAAGTAGGCAGGTCCAGCCTTATTGTGAGCTTGATTATATTTGTGGCGACAGCACCACATCTCCCCGATTGCAGGACACCTGTAATATAAAATTTAAGATTCTTAGTAAACATAAAACACATCAAATTAACGTATTGTAAAGTTTTTTGTAGTTACCTTTCTGGATTCGGGTAGCCCCAATGTGGAGTCCAATCAAATTTGCTGTAAGGACGGCCGGCCGGTAATCTGGACCAACACCAATGCTGTAGAAGAAGAGTTGGTCCCCACATAGTCTGCGTGCGACGCTCAACGGCAACGCACAAGTTCCTATAGAGTAGTGCTAGAACAGCACCACCCCAGTTGTATTGCACCGGTTCGTCAAGGTTTCCAAGAAATTGCAGATACATCACCGGAACCGAATCTCCCGAAGAATCAGCAAAAAGTAAAGTCCCGAACAAGTCCAGTATGTAAGCCCGAGTGTACTGGCGTACCTGCTCATCTGTAGGCTCACCCGGATTTTCAGCTGGCATGGCAGCAAATCGAATGCGCAGTTCCTTCAAACATATAGAATATCCGGACGTCGTGCGAACAGCACTTCCATCGGCCGACTGCGATCTCTTCTTCTTTTTAAGCACCGCATCCGCACTCCTAGCTCCAAGAAACTGCTCCACTAATGCACGCGCATTTGTGTCTGCAAACCCGGTCACCGGAGCCCCCTTTATCGGCAATCCCCACAGACATGACACATCTTGCAGTGTGACCGTCATCTCTCCCACAGGAAGATGGAAAGTGTGTGTCTCCGATCTCCACCACTCAACGAGGCCAGCGAGGAGCCCTTTGTCAATGTTCATATCATCCATTCGAGCTATCTGATACAAACCGAGACTATACAAGAATGGGTCGCAGCGCGGGTCGCGTGGAATCACAGACCGGTGGTGTCGAACATCCACCCCGGTATAATCCTGTCATTGTTATACAATTTGATTAAAATCAAAACTCGTAATTCAAACATTTATATCTCTTTATTCAAAAACATGTGAATTTTGGATATGAGATGATTCATTGAGTAACTTACATTGTCAGATAACAGTGCGACCTTATGCTGTGCATGCGGCATCCATAATAAGTTGCTAAATTTCTCTGGTGGAGTATTACTCGGACCACAACTGCTTGACATCCTGCATGCATAACATTTTAACCTTAAAATTAAAACAATCTAACTTTTCAAAATTAAACCTAATCGGATGCAATTTAACAAAATTAACCTAATTACACCTAATTAATAATAACAATAACAATAATCTAATTAACAAAATAAAACCAAATTGCATGTTAATTTACAAAATTAAACCTAACAATACCCTAATTACACCTAATTAACAATAACAATAACCTAATTAACAAAATTAAATCTAATCGAATACAATTTCACATAATTAAACCTAACAATAATCTTCACAACAAATTCAACCTTAAATTATTGTTAATTTAGAAAGTTATAAAATATTGAAAAAAAAAAATTACCTTTCCAGAGAAGAGATCAGCGGAGGAGGGGAGGAGGGCAGCGGTGGGGCAGAGGGAAGGAAAGGTCCTGGACGTTATCGAGGACGACGGCCAGGCATTTTTTTTTTTCCGCTTCGGTCGGTGTTTTGCTCTTTCTTACCGCCCCGCCGCGTCTCTCTTTGTTTTTTTTTTCCCCTCGCGTCACGGACAGAGACAGAGAGCTCGGTACTTGGGCATTTGAAAAAAAAATAGGGGGCCGTTATCCTTGGCGACGTCCTCAATTTTTTTTTTTTTTTTCAGGCCGTTATCTTTGAGAACGGCCTCAAATTATTATATTTTTTCGCAGGCCGTTATCCTTGCCGACGGCCACGTTCTGCAGCTGCGCTAATCGAAGGGACTTTTGTTAATCGGGCCGTTATCGTTGGTAACGTCCCCTGGGACGTTACCAAAAATAACGTCTTTGTTAGATTTAAAATTCGGACGAATTCGTTCTTCTATATCGACATTACTTTATTATTATTTCTATTAATAAAAATTTCGGATTGTGTTTGTATCATACCTGATGGTTTGGAGTGTCCACCATAAACTTTAATTATGTTTTTTCTTTTGGTACCTTTTTTGTGCTTTATCTTTTTTAAAAGAAAATATATATATTCTCAACTTTAATTATGTCTCCATAAACTCAACTTAAGACAACATCATCAGCTTTCAGTATATATTCTAAATTTGTAATCTCATCTATCCCTGACTTGCAGATATGAAACCAGGTTTGGTATCTAGCTATCTTAAAAATACTAAATATATGCAAACTTAATTATCATTTAATATATTCCAAACTTGCTAATAATGTTTGGTATCTAGCTTGGTGATTTGCAAATTTATAAACGTGTATTAAATGAACAATTTATTGTAATAAATATATATATTTTAAACCTACACAAATACGGACTCTGGACTCATACTTTCTATTTTTCTGTTCTATAATTCTGTGTGGCGTGTGTCTATTGTGTTTGGAGTGTCGTATCTTGTGAAAAATTAGCTGGGTCCACCATAAACTTTAATGATGCTTTTCTTTTGGTACCTTTTTGTGCTTTATCTTTTTTCAACTTTAATTATGCCACCATAAACTCAACTTAAGACAACATCAGCTTTCATCATATATTCTAAACTTGCAATCTCATCTATCCCTGACTTGCTGATATGAAACCAGGTTTGGTATCTAGCTATCTTATTCAAATGCTGAGCTTGTACAACATCAAAGCATTTTAAGCAAGAAATAATAACAAATAGTAGTTCAAACTCCAAGGCATACGAAGACACAAACACATAGAGGTATGAGTGCCATTTATTTATTATTCATAAAATTTCCATGTCATTTAATTTGATTAAGTATGCATGCCATCAAATTTAATTGCCATACCTAATTGCATATTTAATTGTGGTCTTATTGTAAAAAAGTGACAAACTTAGGAGCAAATTTGGTGAATGAATGAATGCGTTGATTGTGAAAATAGGAGAATCGTTGAGCTGAATTGATTCAACCTGAAAGGTACGTTGGCATTACTAATATTCATAATTTTTAGTATATCCTAGTTGCCTACAAATAATTCAACCAAAACCGTTGTTGATCAATAAAGTTACCGATAATTAGTTGTGATACCTCACGTTGCTTGGGCACATTTCTTTACTCATTTTTTAGCAATTGTTTTTTTCAAAAAAAAATATTTAAATATTGTAAATTTAATCTCACAAAAATGTACTTTTACTTTATTAAACATCATCTCAAAATGTAAGTAATATCAATATATTTCTTACTTATCATATAATTATAATACAAACAACATATATCATTTTTGATGCACCGTCAAACTCTTGATTCAGCCTGATAATTTACTCAATGACAACTGAGGCTCACATGTCAGGATCACCTCTTGATGTAGCTTAAATTCTCTCATTTTCTCTCTTTTGCCCTGATTGGATCACCTCTTGATGTAGCTTAAATTCTCTCATTTTCTCTCTTTTGCCTTGATTGGATCACCTCTTGATGTAGCTTTTGCACTAAATAAACTACGAGGAATAAATACAAAAATAAGAAAATAGTGCATTTTAGTTTATATGTTCTTTTTAGTCTGTTTCTTAATTAGGCAATGTATTTCAATGTTTTTGAACAAATTAAAAATTTAACAAATTAAGAAAATGGTAGTTGCAATAAAAATTTAGATATAATTTTTAGTGGTCTCTAACAGCACCTTTGCCGAGTGGTGAAATGAAATTCAAAGAAATTTTGACAACTTTTGCAGTATCAATTAATGTTTCTTGTGTTTCCCAGCAAAATTTGAAGAAAATAAAATGAACAAAAAACGAGAACAATAATTGGCTATTTTTCATCATTTGTTTAACATTTTTTTTCTGTTGTATAATTATGTGTGGCGTGCGGCTATTGTGTTTGTGTCATAACTTATGTTTTGTACTTTTGTTGCTCTATTGTTTTCATCATTTGCCAATTTTTACCGAATAGAGATCTCGAGATTGTCTCTGATTAGTGAATAATTAATTTTGTACTGCTCAGTTTGATGTTTCGTATTATGAGCTTTATATGCATATTGATAACAAGTCACATTATCAAAGAAAATTAATTTTTCAAAAGTAGTTGTCTCATATACACAAACAATCCCTATAATTTTCTGTGAAGAGAATGAGTTATTTCTCTATATTTGATCCCAACCCAATTATTATGTTTACATTACGGCGGTGAAAAGATGTGGATTAAAGAGAGTACACTAAAAATTTGCTTGGATAAACAGTAAATTTTACTTGTGAAGATGCTATTATATATTTTGATAAGGTGATGTTGTCATACATTATAATTTTTAAACTTATCTCCAATTTGATTTTCTTTAATTATTTTGCAATCGTATATTTTTATTTTTTTTAAGAAGAAAACCTTTATTTTTTATTTTGATAAGGTGATGCTATTATGTATTTATGTTATTATGCATTTATGTTAAAGATCCATCTTTATTTTAACAGAGGAATTACATTTCACTTGGTATGTTACTATTCAATCTCAATTTTAAACAACATCAGTTTTTCATTGAAAATTAAAAATGCTAAATATATGCAATCTTAATTATCATTTAATCTATTCCAAACTGCTAATCATGTTTGGTATCTAGCTTGGTGATTTGCAAATTTATAAACATGTATTAAACGAATAATTTATTGAAATAAATATATTTTTTAATCCAACACAAATACGGACTCATATTTTCTATTTTTCTGTTATATAATTCTGTGTGGCGTGTGACTATTGTGTTTGTATCATACCTGATGGTTTGGAATGTCCACCATAAATTTAAATTATGCTTTTTCTTTTGGTACCTTTTTTGTGCTTTATCTTTTTTGAACTCATATATTCTCAACTTTAGTTATGCCTCCATAAACTCAACTTAACACAACATTAGCTTTCAGCATATATTCTAAACTTGTAATCTCATCTATCCCTAACTTGCTGATATGAAACCAGGTTTGGTACAACATCAGTGCATTTTAAACAAGAAATAATATATTCCAACTCCGAAGCATAGGAAGACACAAACACGCAGAGGTATGAGTCCCATTTATTTATTATTCATAAAATTTCTCTGTCATTTAATTTGATTAAGTCTGCATGCCATCTGATTTATTGCATATTTAATTGTGGTCTTATTGTAAACAAGTGATAAAGTTAGGAGCAAATTCGGTGAATGAATGAATGCGTTGATTGTGAAAATAGGAGAATAGTTGAGCTGAATTGATTCAACCTGAAAGGTACGTTGCCATTACTAATCATAATTTTTATTATATTCTAGTTGCCTACAAATAATTCAACCAAAACATTTGTTGATCAATGAATTGATGCCTCACGTTGCTTGCGCACATTTATTTACTCATTTTTTAGCTATGATTTTTAAAAAAATATATATATTTAAATATTGTAAATTTTATCTCACAAAAATGTACTTTTAATTTATTAAACATTATCTCAAATGTGACTAATATCAATATATTTTTTTTATCGTATAATTATAATACAAACAACATATATCATTTTTTATGAACTTTCAAACTCTTGATTCAACTTTAGTAATATTATTTTTTACTTATCAATATAATTTCTCTCTAATTGTTTTATTTGACGCGCACAGGGTATTCGATGAAATGTCCGAGTGACAAATCTGTCACATTATTGGGTTCCTAACAAATTTTTGTAAGCTCCATTTATTGGGTTCCAACTAATTAACATCAACTGGATAAACCAAAATTCACACCGTGTCTTAACAGAAGTATTATATTATTGGATAAACCAAATTAAATCATATAGAACAAGATGTGAGTGATCCTATGAAATCTGTCTGTAAATTAGTTGAAATTAATTCTCCTTTCAAGACAGTAAAGAAAGATATTTGAGTAATCTTATAAAGGGGTCGCTGTTAGCATAAGACCCACCAATTCCTCATTCGCTCTCTCTAGCTGTTTGTTTCTATCTTACGTTAAATTTATGTGGGGCTCGTTTAATTTTGATGTTGAGCTAGTACGATATTGGAAACTTACAAGTTGAGCAATTCACTGTTAATAAGTTATAAGCAGTATATACCGTTCCATACCTTACTGAATGGTACCTTGTTATGTTTTTTCCCTTGTTTATCAATACATTGTTTTTACTCGAATTTTTACTGGTACAATTGTTCACCCAGTTTGTAGGTAACTTGAAAGATGGCAGAAGGAATAGTTAGTGTTGTTTTGGGTAAGCAAGTGGAGAGATTGAGTCGTGAGCTCAGGTGGATTCAAGCATTCCTTAAAGATGCCGACATGAAGCAGATTGTAAATGAGAGGCAGAAGAATTGGATAAATGAGGTCAGAGATATTGCTTACGACATAGAAGATGTCATAGACAATGCCATTTTCTTGAAGGTTCCCGAGAACCCTTCAAGAGGATGTTCTCGAATTGTTGGGGCTGCTAAAAGGATGTGGAGGAAATGCAAAAAGTTCCCGGCTTTGCACAACCTTGCTGATGAGATGAATGAGATATTGGCACGTATTCAAGAGATCAATGACAGTAGAGAGAGATACGGAATCAACTCTTTGGGTGAAGGCAGTGGAGTGCAGCCGAGGCTACCGATCAGGCCCCCTGTGCTACCTAAGATTGATGATCCTCATGTTGTCGGCTTCGATCATGACAGGGACAGCATCGTAAATCAGTTGCTTGACACAAGCACTAAAAGACGCACTGTCATCTTGATTGTTGGACCTGGTGGGCTTGGAAAAACAACTCTTGCTCGAAAAGTCTACAATAGGTAAATATGATTATATGAAGCAACTGTAGGTGTCAAAAATAGCTTAATTAATAATATAATATTTCAATATTTCTTGGAAAGTACTATATATATATCTATATTGAAATCTTAGTTTTCTTTTTGTCTTTATTTATATGAATCATAAGTTCTTTTACTCATTCTGCACAAATTTTGTCCAAAAAAAAGCTTCCTGTTGCATATATTCATTAAATTTACCAGTTCATTTATTAGTATCATTAGATTTTAGCCAGACCAATTTTCTGTTTGTAGTTAAATAAGAAAATTACTCTTCTACCCTAATGTCAACCAAACTTTTTTCGGAAATACAATCCATGCTAATTTTTTTAGGATTATTGTAAATCTTGTGAAAGTTTTACAGAGTTATGTTATCTTTTAATTGTGATATTTTTACTTGTTGATACTCTGGTAGAGTTTTACAAAAAAATAGTATTAAAGAATAAGGAGAGATGCCAAACTAAATTCCCGTATACAGACTAGATGATTAGACAAAAAAAACTAAAATTCTCTATGATATTATATATATGTAGAAGTACCAATTATAAGAGCAGATGAATGAAATCTGATCCAAACTATCTGCTTTGTTTTCTACAGCAATGATGTCAAGAGATGGTTTGACGTTCGCATATGGGTAACTATTTCTCAAGAGTTCAATCTAATGGATATTTTGAGAAAGATAATAAAGCAAGTCGAGCCTCTCACTCGAAAAGACCTAGATGGTGGAGAAGAGTATTTACTTACAAAGCTTTACAAAACTCTTAATGGTGAGAAGTACACTATAGAAGACCATTTACGTCCAAACTCTCATGAGCCTCTTAGTGATGAGAAAGACCCTCAAACATTGCCAAAGAAGTACCTTCTAGTCCTAGATGATATGTGGAGAAGTGATCTATGGACTCAAATTGGTGAAGTGCTACCTGATGCCGAGATGGGAAGTAGAGTAATTGTAACTAGTAGAAACCAAAACATTATCGATGAAGCTAAACCATATAAACTTCCATACTTAACTGAGGAGCCGAGCCTAGAGCTTTTGATGAACAAGGCTCTGCCTAATCGAGATTTGAGTAAAGGGTATCCCGATGAACTGTATGAGGTTGGAAAACAATTGGCTAAAAAATGTGGTGGATTACCTCTTGCATTGTTGGTTTTAGGAGGTTTATTATCAAAAAAACCTGCAAATTATGCTGCTTGGAATAAAATGTTACAAACTATGAACTGGGGTACCGATGGGAGAGATTGTGCTGATATCATAGCCACCAGCTATGATGACTTGCCATTTGTTCTCAAATCCTGTTTCATGTACTTTGGGGCTTTTCCTGAAGACCATGAAATCAATGCTAAAAAACTATTGCGGCTGTGGGTTGCTGAGAGGTTAATACCAGCAGAAGAATCCAGAACATTCGAGGATACTGCTGAGAGCTTCCTAGAAGAACTAGTGCAAAGGTATGCTTCAATAGTATAACATTGTATTACATATTCATTAAATTTTCTTTTATTATTTTTTTAAATCTTGGTAGAGACTACGAAGTTGATTTATTAAATATAAAGTTTCTTACATCCTCATACATATAGCACCCCCTGTATTCCCACTATCCCATGCCCCTCATATTAAAATTCTCTACATACAAACCTCTGTCCAGTGGAAAAGTTCAATAACGTACTTTAGAAAATCTTTCCAAAAGAAAGACCCTTTCACGATCCAGAGGTTAGGGCCGTCTTGATAGGACCCCTTCCAGTACAAGATTTTCTTTTCTTTTTATAGATAAGATATCTTACTTTTTAAATTTTATTCATGACTAACATTTTTCTTTTAGGTTAAGTATTCTATTTAGTTTAAATACACTTGTTAGTCATATCCATGCCAAAAAAATTCATATAATCCAGAGAATCCCATTTAATTAAGCCTCTAATTTAATTTCAACAGAAGCTTGGTTCAAGTATCAGAGAGATCTCCCGCTGGTTCCATCGAAAGTTGTCGTCTACATGATCTCCTTCGTGAACTTGCCATCCAAAACGCCAAGGCGGATAACTTTCTCACAATTTGCTCAAATCCTGACGATTGGAAGAGCAGCGCCAAGGCACGTCGTGTGGTGGTCCATTACTCGGTTTGCGATGAATTGATGGAACATGCAAATCCAAATCTCCGTTCTTTGTTGTGCTTTGAGAAGCCAATGCCAAATTGCTCTCGGCAAAGGCTGCTTAAGGTGCTTAGTGACATGGGACGGAGTGATTTGGTAGATTTTGAGTGTTTTCATGGACTGAATCAGTTAAGGTATTGCCAACTTGGTGGTAAAGTGAGTAGTAACAGAGGATCTTTTGAGTCGTTCATAGGCGGCCTGAAATTTGTGGAGACCCTTGATTTCAGTGAACTAGTAGGTCATGGAGACTTGCCTGATGATATATGGAATGTGAAAACACTCAGGCATGTGATGCTGAATGATGATTATACCTCAGGACCCTCGTCATCTGCAGACCTAAGAAATCTGCAAACACTCCGGGGTGTGAAGAGCAGAGAATCATGGAATGCACAGTTACCCAAACTACCGAATTTGCGCTATTTTGATATCTATGTGGAGAGGTCGTTTTCGTGGGATTTAATGGCCAAGTTGCTTGGTACACTGAATCATCTAACCTCTCTGTTCTTACGAGGCATTGAAGTACCGCAAAAAATAGTGGAGATGCAAAGGTTTCCATTTTATCAGTATTTGCAATCTCTGATTCTAGTAGAGCAGTACATATCCATCAAGGAGTTGTCACCTGAGGTTGGCATGTTTCCCATCCACCTCACAAAGTGCGAGCTCATTGGCCTCGAGTTCAAGGAAGATCCGCTGCCAGTGCTAGAGAAGCTATGCAGCCTCAGGTGGCTCTTGTTGTCAGGAGAAGAAGTGAATCGTAAGATGAGCTGTTCTGCTGGTGGCTTCCAACAGCTACATGACTTGCTATTTGAGAACCTAAGCAATCTAGAAGAATGGGAGATAAAGGCGGGTGCCATGCCCATACTTAAGGTAGTCAAACTATGGTATTGTAACAAACTAAGGGTGCCTCTCGGGCTTCAGTACCTGTCCAACCTCAAACAACTTCATGTAGTTCACTGCAGCGAATTAGAAAAGCATGCAGATGAGATCCGCAGCGACATCTGCAAACATGTTCCCGACATATGGATAGAATAGGGCCGGCTTCGATCTCTAGAGTGCTTTTCTTTAATTTATTTGTACATGTTAGTGTTTCGATAATTTCCGTATTGCTATCATTTTCTTAATTTTCATTTTAATTTATTTGTATTTGTTGTTTTGTCTTATTATGGAGTTATTAAACATTATGCTTCCAAAATGTAACATTTATGCCTCCATCAATGATTTTGTTTCGCTATTGTGCTGCTCATATTTTACTCAGGTCCTTTCTAAATATTGTATTTTCAAGACAAAAGACAAAACTATTACGAAGACAAAAGACTATGTATCATGGTGAAAATTAAGTGTATTGATTTGATTCTAACTGCCGGAATTTTTTTATTTATTAAATATAATTTTTTAATAATACTTCTAGAAACATATTAAAGGAAATCCAGAATTTAGGAAGGCTCAATTCTAAATTCTGCAGCATAAGCATTAAGGGCCACTATTCGAAAGTCCGGTTTATCTTCTGAATGAGAATTTAAAATTTCAGCTTTTCTAAATTTCAAAATTCGTTTAATATTTTTATAAAGTTTTGATTTCAAATATGTATTCAATTTTAAATATTGTTTTAACTAAAAGAATAAAATTACTTACATGTTGTCAATTATTTAGCTAGAACGTGTGTATTAGATTTAAATCAATTTGAAATTTGATTGGTGCTATTAATTTTATTTTGAAATTAAAATTCTTTAATTGTTTTTCTGTTAATTTATTTTGGAGGTTTCTTGTTATTTTCATTTCCTTTCTGATAGGGATCTAAATACGTACCGTGCTGTGCAGTGACTAAATCAAATTTTTACGTGCCATGCCATGACCAAATTAGTAAGGATGGTCACAACACGTGAATGGTCACGACACATTAGTCATGCCGTGACCAAGACACGCCGTGACAACACGTGAAACGTGATTGGTCACATTTGTCACCTTTGGTCAAATTTAAATATTTTTTCATAATAATTTAAGTTACTTTATTTAAGATTCACCATTTAATCAAGATCAAACAGTCCTAATCACATGTGACTCATGCCGTGAGTAGATATTTCATGTAAATGATAATGGCACGGGACATGCGAGTTACAGGCACACGGGCCATACTGGACAGAATCCTATTGTGGCGCATCCAGTCGTGACTTTTTTACGTCTCTAATTGAGATAAAAAAGTGCAGGGCAACAAGGTTGTTTAGTTTTCTTTTAGAGTTGTTAGAAATATGCTTCCAAAACGCAATATTAATTAATTGATGCCTCCAACAATGATATTGTGTTTCGGTACTGTGTGCTGCATATATTTTACTCGTTAACTTTAGACTAGTGACACATGGACATTATTTTGTTGGCTCCCTAGATCTACAGTAATTCTCCATAAAAAATCTAATTTCTCGTATTTTTTTTTGTCTTTAAATCACCATATCCACCGTTCAGATTTCCATTTTTCACCCTCTGTTTACCTTCCATCTTTTTATTTTTGTAAAATATTACGCCACTGAATATATATATTTGTGTGTGTTGTGATCTGAAGTTTGAACTGATGCTCATATGCACTTTCATGGTATGTATGATATTATTCCAAGAAAGCGAGCAACGTTTGATGGGCATCGGAACCAAATCGGTCTGATGATATTATTTCATGATTTGTTAGAAATTGTGGCTGTGGAGGAGGAGGCAATGCATCGCCAATATGAATTTGGCAACGGAGCTAGGAGAAAGAAAATCACGAGTGTAGCCAGGAAAACAGAAAGGAAATCGCGAGCGGAGACAGGAGAAGAGAAAGGAGTATCTTGACAGTGGGTTGCAGGATTTTTTTTTTTCAGCTGCGCAAATTTAAACAAGATGGGCCGCGCCTTACTAAATTTTTAAACAAAATATGTTGCACCTGCACAAAGTTTTTTTTTTTTTTTTTTAAACTGCATTTGGGATTGAATTAATGAATCCAGAGTAGTTCCCTACCCTTCAGAATGCTGGATCCACCACTGATTGGAGCACACACTTGAGAATTCTATTTGGTTGTTTAGCACTGCTTGTACCAGAACTATACAATCGTGGCAGATTTGCATTTGCTGAGCAGAAATATGGCTGTGGAGGAGGAGGCAATGCATCGCCAATATGAATTGGGTTGAGCCCATATAAAGTAAGGAAAAACTCCAAAAACTCATATTTGTAAATTGAATTAAAGAATCCAGAGTAGTTCCCTACCCTACAGAATGCTGGATCCACCACTGATTGGAGCACACACTTGAGAATTCTATTTGGTTGTTTAGCATTTGCATAATAATAAATGGAACAATTATTAAGACAAAAGACTATGCCTCATGGTGGAAAGTGTATTGATTTGCTTCACAAGTTTTGATTTACTATTCATCAAATAAAAAGAATAATTCTAGCGTACGTTCAGATTTTATGTACACATAATTAAAAATATTATTTTAACTAAAAAAATCAAAATTTCTTATATGTTGTCAATTATTTAGATAGGACGTGTAATAGATTTAAACAAATTTGGAATTTGATTGGTCATATATTACAAAATCATTAAAACTCTCTTTTGAAAAAAATTAAACTATTTGATGGAAGACTAAACGTCTTTTAAATCGATTCAAAATTTGATACATGCCTGCAGTCTATTTAATTAAATAATATCGAACACATCTACAATTTTAATTTTTTCATTAATTATTTTTTAAAATATGTAAGTAACATAAAATTAAATGTAAGCTAGAAATATACTTCCAAATAAAAGAATTCGGTTCTAATCATCTCATTTTGCTTGTGTTAGGTGTTTGTTCGAAGCACATTTCAGAGGATCCAAACTGGAAATATCCTATAAATATAATATACCTGATATCTCCAGTTCCTTCTAGTTATGTTCGCTAGTCGGAACAAACATGATATCTCCAGTTCATTACTGTGTCCAATATAAGCCTTTCCGCTAGCGTATAATAGTTTGGGTCCCATCCGTCAGTGTATCCAATATATCCTAACTAGCACTGATTTTCTCTTGAAGCTTACAATTTTGAGGCTGTGTGCTGTTTTACGTACTGGTGACAGAACTAGTAACTGTGGATAATTCAATTTCATTTTTTTATCAATCATGTAACTTTCAATTTTGTGGCATGCTATATTTGTAACCTTTTAAGGGTAAGTAAAATTGACTGAATCGATTCGATTTTTGCAAAGTTGAATTTATAAAAAAAAATTAATAATGAATAATTATAGTGGAATACAAATAAAACAGCACAGAAATTAAAACAGCAAAATAGAAAGGATTCGGTTGCTCGAACATACACACATACACAGAGGGCAAGTTCTTATCAGATGCCGAAATTCATCACATTCTCTAAGCTAATGAGCAAGAAAATCCACATTGTCCCGGTCGACATTATTTTTCTTCTACATGTCCGCTGTCGGGAAAAGGAGTCCAGTCACAACTTGACCCGACTTTTATTGGTAAGAGTAGTATGGATCCATACTCTTCCCATTAATTTATCGAGTTGGGTCAAGTCAAGTCCTATCAACATCTTATTTTGGTGTGTGGGGGGGGGGGGGGGGGGGGGGGGGACACGATTCCACTATATTTGCACAAAGTTCACACCTAAAGTTGTGTGTTTACAGAATTACAGGGGCAGAACTAGAAAATCTTGATAGGAGGGGGCTGAATAAATAACTTCACTAGATGTAGAGGTATGAACCTATAGAGCGGTACACATTACATTCCATTGTACTGAGATGAAACAAAACCACTACTACATGTATTATTAGGTGAACAAAATGAGCTCATACATCTCGAGACCAGATCTTAACTGATGAGAATGGTACCTAACTGGTACCACTCTTGTTAAACAAGCCTCTCCAACTCTAATTTATTTGGCTAATTAATGCTATCAGTAAGAGAGCAGCATCAAACAGGTTCAAAACTTAAATAAACCAAATATTAAGTTTCATTATCTGATAACCCAAATAGACCAAAATAGCTGGGTAAAATTGCAAAACTAAATTATAATATCTGATAAACCCATATTTTTTAAAACACTGAAAAAAAAATGGATACCTTGGAATGACAAGAGTGAAGAGGCTAAACCACACTCTCCGAAATTTAATTGAAGGCTATCTTTAATGGTGTTTTCGAAATTAAACTCGGTAAGCTCTATTGGCTCGGAAGTACCTGTTTCATGATTTCCCTGCGTCAGGCCAAAGCTGTCAGGGGTCTAGTTCCCGCAGGTCACAGACTACTCATCCCCCCATTGGTGCATGGCAAGTGTGATGAACTAAAGTGGAGATGGACTTCAACAGGACAGTACTCTGCTAAGTCCTTCTATGCGGTTTTCATGGGAGGCGGCAAAACACGATGGGGCTTTCCTGAAATATGGAGCTGTAAAATTCCTGCAACGGTCAAGATTTTTGTCTTCTTAGCATTACAGGGTCGGATATTGACTCAGGACATGCTGGAAACGAAACACATTCCATTCCAGAAGGGCTGTTGCATGTGCAGGAATGTTTCGACCGAAACAGGGCTCCACCTTTTATTTCTATGCCCCTACGCATTGCAGGTTTGGTCACTCCTTGCAACTAGGCTGAACCTCTCTCTCAGAATCTCCGGTGATCACATCGAGGATGTCTGGTGCAGCTCAAGAGATGGTCGGGACAATAGATCGACCAAGGAATGATGCCTATGGTTCTCCTGTGCTCTCTGGCACATTTGGAAGCAAAGGAACGAATGGGTTTTCAGAAACCAGGAGATGCTGCCCAAACATCTTTTTGATAGAATATTGATTGCGGGAAAATCTTGGAAAGAAAATGGCTAGATTGTAATAGGAAATGTTAGGTGGTGGGGTAAAATTGGTACAAGGACGGTACCATATAGAGAGGTTTTCTCTTTGCAGATGAACTAAGATTGTAAATCAGCTCACTTGGGAGTTGACTTTGTAAATATTCTCATCAATAAAAAAAAATTTGGCAGCCTCCACCAATTTTTCAAAAAAAAAAAAAAGTTTTTAAAGACCATAATCACAATAACACCCTTCACTTATTTCCTCCCGCATAATATGCTAGTATTTGACGGATATAATATTTATGCATTTTTAGGACATATGTTGTAGGGGACATATCACTAAATCATCTTCATAAATTTTATATCTTAAACTCTTATATATAAAAATTTAATTAAATTTTCCTTTTCAAAATTCATTTGTTCCCTATGTTATTATGTGTAGTCTACAAAAAAATAAATTAATATTATTGTGGCCTAATATTAATTTTTTTAATTTAATTCCAACAATAAAAAAAACCACAAAAAAGAAAAGAAATAATATAGCACAAAATAGGGATGAGTTATGTTAGCCAGTCGGAACAGACCTGATATCTCCAGTTCCTTCCTGTGTCTTGCTGCAATATAGGACTCGATTAAGGAATTGGATTTTTAACAATCAATATAAGCCTAACAATATATGCCTTTCCGCTACTGTATAATAGTTTGGGTCCCATCCATCAGTGGGTATCCAATCCTAACAAGCACTGATTTTCTCTTCAATCTTACAATTTTGAGGCTGTGTGTGCTATTTTACGTACCGGTGAAAGAACTAGTAACTGGGGATAATTCAATTTCATTGTTATATCAATCATGTAACTTCCAATTTTGGAAATAGGTGTTTGGAGATTTGGAAAAAACATACACAGTTGCTTGATTATTAACAATGTATAAAGTCATACACGGTTTATTAATAAAAAGCAGTGTATATATAAATACAAGTGCTTTTCGTACACAGTTTCATTTCAAATAATCGTATGTGTATGGTTGAGCGTATTTTAGCATGCACACCTCCGTTATGCATTGTTTCTTTGCAAATTTCTCGGTTCCGTGTATGATTTGTTGTATATGATTAGCATATGTGTACGTAGTAATTAACAAATGCCTCTGCCTACACACCAGATGATGTCAGTCGAGATAAGTTAATTTTAGGAAGATAAAGTTAATTTATCATTCAATAATCTGACTCCCCTAACATATAAATTGTTGACAATGGGGTCATTGTTTGTCGTTAACATATATTTTAATTTGCAGAGTAAGTGCTTGTACTTTTTTAAAGTAAGAGCTTGTACATTTTTTTCTTATTTTTGTCGTTAACATATATTTTATTTTTCAGAGTAAGTGCTTGTACTTTTTTATGTAAAGTGATCAAATTTTCCTAGTTTGCAAATATATAATATTCAGGAGTAGGTGGGTGTTCTTAATCTCATCTGTTCTTATTGATCTTAATTTCACAACCTATCGAATTGACTTCAAACGACAAATTCAAACTATTGAAATTGATATAAGTACGAGTGATGTTTTTACGTATTAAATTTATAAAAGAGAACCAGAATTGCAAAAGAGCAAAGGGAAGAGCCTCAAAACTTGAGTTGATCGAAGTTTCCTTTTAGGTTTTTCCTATCAGATTTTCGATTTTGTAATTCTTTACTATAATTCTTGTTAGGCATTATCCATGAAAATGTATATAGTCTCAGATATAGACTTTTTTTGTTGTATTTTTATTTTATTTATTTAGAATGTTATTAATACAACTAATAATATGTGATGTAACTGTAAATGTTGTTTATATTGGTAAATGTAGTTTTGTTGGTATTTGTTGTGTTTAAATTTATAGGTTTTTAAATTTAGTTTAGTGTTTTTAGTATTCAGATCTAAGGTTTAATTTGAATTCAAATATAGAATTCATTAGATTTTAAAAAAAAGTATATATAAATTACACATGTTTTTTTTTAATAACAACCATGTACGATGAGGTTTTTATACACAGTTTTACTTTTAAAAACCATGTATGATGTGCTTTGACAAAAAAATCGGCAAACAAAAATATGAATAATACACGGTTTTTAATAAAAACTGTGTAGAATTAATGTTTTTATACACGCTTTACTTTAAAAAATCGTGTATGATGTGTTTTGGCGAATAAAATCAAACAAATTTTTGATAAAACATACATGGTTCTAGAACTGTGTACAATTTACTAATCCTATTATACAATTTTATTTTGAAAAAACTCCCGTGAAAAAGGTTGCAAAAACGTGTAGAACTCCATTTTTTAACCGTGTATACTCAATGTTTTTGTACGTAGTAGTGTACTGTGGTGCACATATTTTACTTTGGTCCTCTCTCGATATCTAATTCGAAGATAAAAGACAAAATAATATGTATCATGGTGTTAATTTGATCCATTTTTCAGTTATTTTAAATCTCGAAATTTGTTTTAATATTTTTTGGAAAGTTTTGATATAAAATTAATATTCATTGAATTTAAAAAGATAATTACATCAAAAAAAAATTATTTACATATATTTATAACAATATTAGGAAGAGGCTATGGTAATATGCATAAAGTAATACCAAACATATGAGATAATTAAAATCTTTTCCTTGTTCCGTATTTGATGAATAATCATTCTCTGTATAATTTCCAATTCTTTCAAACTAAATCATGAAAACTTAATTTCAATTTCCTCATAATTATTTTGTCAGAACTCAGAATTAATTTTTCCTTTCTTTAGTTAACGAATCCGATAGGAGTACCTGTGCAGCTCAAATTCAGACTGTCCAATCTGCAGTAGAACGAATATTACAGATTACAGAACAATGGGGGCGTAATCCACAGTAAAATGGAGGGATATATATATATATATATATATATATATATATATATATAGAGGGATGCTTCTATGGACATAAGGACCTATTTGTAAAATGAACATATTTTCATTTTCAAAGTTCAAACAGTCGATCCGACCGTTCAACATTATCTCCATATTAAAATGTACTTGGAGGTCAAATTTTACATTTTTTTGAATTTTTTTACTATTTATTAAGTATTTTACAAAACTAGTCAAATTCAGACCATTGAATTTTGTACCCATCTTAATAAATAGTAAAAAAATTCAAAAAATGTAAAATTTGACCTCCAAGTACATTTTAATATGGAGATAATGTTGAACGGTCGGATCGACTGTTTGAACTTTGAAAATGAAAATATGCTCATTTTACAAATAAGTCCTTATGTCCACAGAAGAATTTGCCATATATATATATATAGGTCTGCTGGTCACTGGATAACCTAATCCATATTGGTCGGTCCTATTTGTTTAAACAATAAATTTTAACAAATCATTGGAGGAACAACCTTCAATTATTGAATGCCTATGCATACGCACCAGATGATGTCAGTCAAGATAAGTTAATTTATAATTCAACAATATGACTCATGCACCATATAAATTAAGAGAGAGTGGGTGAAAGTGACACTTGTAATTTTTTTTTGAAAGGATGTAAAACAATTACTCATTTTGCTGAAGTAGGAATTTTAGGCTCAATTCCAAAAAAATATTAATTTGGTGCAAATTGATAATAAAATATTAATAATTGAAAAATAAAAATGTGGAAAATAAATCCTTTATAAATATAAATATAGATAGTTTATTGTTATGATATTAATATCCTGTTCCATGGGTAATATTGAGAAATGTGTATGATATACATAAATAATAATTTCTTTAGTAAACAATAAAAGATTATTTAAAGAACCCGATATCGTACACATTATAAAAATATTTTTATCCGACTGTTGTCATAGAATGATGTTCTATGGATAGTATTAGCATACCTATCTATTCTCGTTTTGAAAAAAAAAAATTAGATTTGAGCGAAATAATAATAATAGTTTTGTATTCAGTTCACTTTTGATCGATATTATTTCACTTTTATGATTGACAGCTACCTTTTTTCGTCTCTATTTTTTTTTATACATTGCATATATTTTGTTTAGTGCATATATTATTTTTTGAATTATTATTTCAGTTTAATTTTCCTTATTTTCTTTGAAAATGCTAGAAAGGCAAATGAACTAATGGGCCAGCTGATTTGCTGCTTCATCTTTACTATTGAATGTGTAGTTTTTATTTATCTTACTATACCTCGTTTTCCTATCGTTACTTTAATTTATTTAACTTTATTTGGAAGTTGTGCTTGCACCACTACATTAGTTATCTATAAAAGAAACAAAATATTAAAATCTTACCATACTTTTATCACAAGTAATAACTATCCCTAAAAATTGTTGTTAAGGGTAAACTCTTAAAACTTAAAAGGATGACACATTGGTAAATCATTACAAACTCTCATTTGAATTGAGATCCTATATATAAAAAATCCTTATAGATACAGTTTTTAAAGAATAACATTTTTTTTTCTCTTTGTAATATATAAAAAATAATCACTTGCTTTTGAAAGATTGTTTTTTGTTTTGCATCAACAATCCACGGTGCATTTCATTCTTAAGTTTTAAAAATTAAATCAATAGACCACTTTCCTCAAGTCCAACTGGATTCCACTGTTAGAAGCTGCTTTACTCAAGTCCCAACTCATCGTTTGAATATTTAAATCAATAAGCCTAATTTATGATAGCGAACCTCTCCGCGTTCCACCTAAAACCTTTAAATTATTGGATTCCACTACTAGAAGCTGCTTTACTCTTTCAATCTTCCGCTTTTCTCTCTTAATTTCTCGACTCCCTTTGTTCTCTCTGTAAAAATTGAGATAGCTCTTACCATAATATCGTCAAATAGCTCATACCATAATATCCTCAAAATCTGTCACTTTTGTGATGAATCGTTCAAATTTCTAAATAAATTGGCAGATTGTTTCGATTCAACTTCGATTTTACCGTTTTTCTGTACATAACTCGCCCACGCAAATAAATCCTCAATAAATTAGTTTGAAAGATGGCCGAGGGCATAGTTAGTTTTGTTTTGGATAAGCTGTCGGATGCTGTTGTTAAGGAGGTTCTACTAATACACGGCGTTGGCGAGCAAGTGAAGAAATTGAGTCGTGAGCTCTGTTGGATTAAAGCTTTCCTCAAAGATGCCGACAAGAAGCAGATTGTAAATGCGAGGGAGAAACATTGGGTGAAGGAGGTCAGAGATGTTGCTTACGACATAGAAGATGTGATAGACAATGCCTTATTATTGAATGTTTCCGAGACTGGGAACACTTCAAAAGAGAACCCGACAGTATTTGCTCAAATTGTTGAGGTTACTAAAAGGGTGTGGAGGAAGCGCAAAAGGCACCCGGCTTTGCACAACCTTGCTGAGGAGATGAATGAGATCCTGGCACGGATTCGGGAGATCAATGAAAGTCGAGAGAAATATGGAATCAACTCTTTGGGTGAAAGCAGTGGAGACCGGCTGAGGCTACCGATCAGGCCACCTGTGCTACATCAGATTGATGATCCTGATGTTGTCGGATTCAATTCTGACAGGGACAACATTGTAAATCAGTTGCTTGATACAAGCAATAAAAGGCGTGCTGTCATCTCAATTGTGGGACCTGGTGGGCTCGGAAAAACAACACTTGCTCGAAAAGTCTACAATAGGTAAATATGATTATATGAAGCAACTGTAGGTGTCAAAAATAGCTTAATTAATAATATATATATATTGAAACCTTAGTTTTCTTTTCGTCTTTATTTATATGAATCATAAGTTCTTTTACTCATTCTGCACAAATTTTGTCCAAAAAAAAGCTTCCTGTTGCATATATTCATTAAATTGACCAGTTCATTTATTAGTATCATTAGATTTTAGCCAGACCAATTTTCAGTTTGTAGTTAAATAAGAAAATTACTCTTCTACCCTAATGTCAACCTAATTTTTTTGGAAATACAATCAATGCTAAATTTTTTAGGATTATGGTAAATCTTGTGAAAGTTTTACAGAGTTATGTTATCTTTTAATTGTGATATTTTTACTTGTTGATGCTCTGGTAGAGTTTTACAAAAAAAATAGTATTAAAGAATAAGGAGAGATGCCAAACTAAATTCCCATATACATACTAGATGATTAGACAACAGAAACTAAAATTCTCTTGTAAAAAAAAAAAATGTGAGAACCAGCCTCTATGATATTATATATGTAGAAGTACCAATTATAAGAGCAGAGGAATGTGATCTGATCCAAACTATCTGCTTTGTTTTCTACAGCAATGATGTCAAGAGATGGTTTGACGTTTGCATATGGGTAACTATTTCTCAAGAGTTCAATCTAATGGATATTTTGAGAAAGATAATAGAGCAAGTCGAGCCTCTCACTCAAAAAGACCTAGAAGATGAAGAACAATATTTACTTACAAAGCTTTACAAAACTCTTAATGGTGAGAAGTACACTATAGAAGACCATTTACGTCCAAACTCTCATGAGCCTCTTAGTGATGAGAAAGACCCTCAAACATTGCCAAAGAAGTACCTTCTAGTCCTAGATGATATGTGGAGAAGTGATCTATGGACTCAAATTGGTGGAGTGCTACCTGATGCTGAGATGGGAAGTAGAGTAATCGTAACTAGTAGAAACCAAAACATTATCGATGAAGCTGAACCATATAAACTTCCATACTTAACTGAGGAGTTGAGCCTAGAGCTTTTGATGAAAAAGGCTCTGCCTAATCGAGATTTGAGTAAAGGGTATCCCGATGAACTGTATGAGGTTGAAAAACAATTGGCTAAAAAATGTGGTGGATTACCTCTTGCATTGTTGGTTTTAGGAGGTCTATTATCAAAAAAACCTGCAAATTATGCTACTTGGAATAAAATGTTGCAAACTATGAACTGGGGTACCGATGGGAGAGATTGTGCTGATATCATAGCCACTAGCTACGATGACTTGCCATTTGTTCTGAAATCATGTTTCATGTACTTTGCGGCTTTTCCTGAAGACCATGAAATCGATGCTAAAAAAATATTGCGGTTGTGGGTTGCTGAGGGGTTCATACCGGCAGAAGAATCCAGAACATTCGAGGATACTGCTGAGAGCTTCCTAGAAGAACTAGTGCAAAGGTATGCTTCAATAGTATAACATTCTATTACATATTCATTAAATTTTCTTTTATTATTTTTTTAAATCTTGGTAGAGGCTACGAAGTTGATTTATTAAATATAAAGTTTCTTACATCCTCATACATATAGCACCCCCTGTATTCCCACTATCCCATGCCCCTCATATTAAAATTCTCTACATACAAACCTCTGTCCAGTGGAAGAGTTCAGTAACGTACTTCAGCAAATCTTTCCAAAAGAAAGACCCTTTCACGATCCAGAGGTTAGGGCCATCTTGATAGGACCCCTTCCAGTATAAGGCCAATACCATTACCGACCACATTGCCTCTGGGTTGATATGGTACAACGAATTTGAAACCCCTAGACCCCTATATTCTTTTTTAGTGCAAACCAAATCCCAATTTATTTGGGAGATACCTTTTGAGGAGGAATTGCTCTTTCCCCAAAGGAAGTCTGTACAAATTCTATCAATGATTTTAATCGTCCATTTTGGGAGAAGAAAGGAAGTCATGAAGTAGATTGGAATGGAGGAGAGAAACCGACCCCACCAATTGCAACCTACCTCCTCTCGAAATCAGTTTGCCCTTGCATCCATCTAGCTTTTTTCATAACTTTTCAATGAGAGACATGAAGAGCTGTTTCATAACTTTTCACGGTGAGTGGCAGCCCCAAATAAATAACTGGCAGCTCCGTTTGTGCACACCCAAGTTGAAACAGCTCTGGATCTATGCTGTTGAGAAAGACATAAGTTGAAACAGATTCAATAAACTTACCGTTTGATTTTGTTTTATTTTTTTAGATAAGATATCTTACTTTAAATTTAATTGGCTCTTTGAAAGTCAACTCATATTCATGACTAACATTTTTCTTTTTGGTTAAGTATTCAATTTAGTTTAAATACACTTATTAGTCATATATATCCATGCCAAAAAAAAATCATATAATCCAGAGAATCCCATTTAATTAATCCACTAATTTAATTTCATCAGAAGCTTGGTTCAAGTATCAGAGAGATCTCCCGCTGGTTCCATCGAAAGTTGTCGTATACATGATCTCCTTCGTGAACTTGCCATCCAAAAGGCCAAGGAGGATAACTTTCTCACAATTTGCTCAAACCCTGAGAATTGGAATAGCAGGGTCAAGGCACGTCGTGTGGCGGTCCATTACTCGGGTTGCGGTGAATTGATGCAACATGCAAATCCAAATCTCCGTTCTTTGTTGTGCTTTGAGAAGCCAATGCCAAATTGCTCTCGGCAAAGGCTGCTTAAGGTGCTTAGTGACATGGGAGGATGGAGTAATGAATTGGTAGATTGTGAGTGTTTTCATGGACTGAATCAATTAAGGTATTGCCAACTTGGTGGTGAAGTGAGTAGTAACAGAGGATCTTTTGAGTCGTTCATAGGTGGCCTGAAATTTGTGGAGACCCTTGATTTCAGTCAACTAAAAGATCATGGAGACTTGCCTGATGATATATGGAATGTGAAAACACTTAGGCATGTGATGCTAAATTACCCGTATACCTCAGGACCCTCATCATCTGCCAACCTAAGAAATTTGCAAACACTCACGTCTGTGAAGAGCAGAGAGTCATGGAATGCACAGTTACCTAAACTACCGAATTTGTGCGATTTACGTATCGATGTGGAGAGGTCGTTTTCATGGGATTTAATGGCCAAGTTGCTTGGTACACTGAATCATCTAACCTCTCTGTTCTTACGAGGCAATGAAGTACCGCAAAAAATAGTGGAGATGCAAAGGTTTCCATTTTATCAGTATTTACAATCTCTGTTTCTAGTAGAGCTGTCCCCATCCATCAACAACAAGTTGTCACCTGAGGTTGGAATGTTTCCCATCCACCTCACAGAGCTTACACTCATTGATCTCCAGTTCAAGGAAGATCCGCTGCCAGTGCTAGAGAAGCTATGCAGCCTCAGGGTGCTCAAATTGGAAGGAGAAGAAGTGAATCGAAAGATGAGCTGTTCTGCTGGAGGCTTCCAACAGCTACATGAGTTGTGGTTTGAGGAGCTAAGCAATCTAGAAGAATGGGAGACAAAGGCGGGTGCCATGCCCATACTCAAGGTGCCTCTCGGGCTTCAGTACCTGTCCAACCTCAAACAACTTCATGTAGATGGCTGCAGCGAATTAAAAAAGCATGCAGATGAGATCCGCGACGACATCTGCAAACATGTTCCCCAGATAAAGATATAGTAGGGCCGGCTTCGATCTCTAGAGTGCTTTTCTTTAATTTATTTGTACATGTTAGTGTTTCGATAATTTCCGTATTGCTATCATTTTCTTAATTTTCATTTTAATTTATTTGTATTTGTTGTTTTGTCTTATTCTGGAGTTATTAAACATTATGCTTCCAAAACGCAACATTTATGCCTCCATCTGCAAACATGTTCCCCACATTTTATTTTAATTTATTTGTGTTAGTGTTTCGATCCTTTCCATACTGCTATCATTTTATTTTCCTTTTAATTTATTTGTATTTTTTGTTTGGTTTTATTCTCGAGTTGTTGAATATGCTTCCAAAATGCAAGACAAATTAAAGACAGAAGACTATGTATTTTAATTTTAACTGCCGAAATTGTTTTCTTTTCCTTTTAATTTATGCTTTCAAATCAATGATTCGGTTTTAGCACTGTGGTGCGCATATTTACTGAGGTCCCCTCTAGATATGTATTTCAAAGATAAAAGACAAAAAGACTCTGCATCATGGTGTGAAGTGTGTTGATTTGCTTCTAATTGCCGAATTTTTTTATTTTAATAAGTATAAAATTTTAAATTATACTTCTAGAAAAAAATAGCGTCAATTTTAAATTCTGCTGCATAAACATGTTCGGTTGAAAATAAAATGTAAAGAAAAATTAAGAGCCGTTATATGAAATTCTGGTCCATTAATTTTTCAGTATCAGAATTTCAAATTTGAGTTATTCTAAATATCAAAATTTGTTTACTATTTTCTTAAAATTTTTGGTTGAAATTTATATTCATTAAATTAAAAGGATAATTCTAGCATACATCAAACTTTTATGTACATATATTTAAAAATATTAGAGTGAGGCTATGTGAATATGCATGTATATTATAGATCAACACATGTTATGTATTAATATCTCTATTTTTAAAGTTCAAATTTGGAATACTAATGTAAAATTTTTAAGACAAAAGAGTATATATGTATCATGGTAGAAAGTGTATTGATTTGCTTCTAAATGCCGAAAATTTATTATTTAATAAATATAATTTTTGAGTTATACTTCTAGAAACATATTGAAGGAATTAAGTCCAGAATTTAGGAAAGGCTCAATTTTAAATTCCGCAGCATAAGCATTTCCAGATGTAAAAATGAAAAAAAATAAGAGGCACTATTTGAAAGTCCGGTTCATCAGTTTTTCTAAATTTTCAAATTCGTTTAATATTTTTGTAAAGTTTTGGTTTAAACAATATGCGTACATTCAAATTTTATTTAAACATAATTAAAAAATATTATTTTAACTAAAAAAATAAAATATCTTATATGTTGTCAATTATTTAGATGAGATCTGCTTCGATCTTTATGGGAATGTAAGAACCTAAGTGTTACATTCTAATCCTTGAATAAATAAAAATATGCAAAAAGGGCCTAGTTGTGAAGATTTTTAAGTTATGCAATATTTAAAACTTTGAGGGCTTATGTGCAAAAATTCCATATATTAAAGATGACAACCTTCTTCTTCACTTAATCATTCCATTTACACATCTAATTTTCGTGAGGGGCTAGGTTTTGGCCGAACCAAAGAGAGAAAGAGAGAGATAGTGAAATCGAGCGTAAAATCTGATCGAAATCGTCGGAAAATCGGAGATTCGAGCTAATTAGACGATCGTACTCGATTCTAGAGCTTCAAATTGGTATATTCTTCCTTCCTTGTAATCTTTTGAAAACCCTAATTTGTTTGATTTGTGGTATTTCTTTGAGAATTCGAAATAAAGTTCGATTGATTCGATATAACTCGATATTCGGTTTGATTTGTGTTGAATCGATTGGTTTTGTTTGAGAAATTGGAAAGGGAATTAGGGTTTTGGTAAAATGGTGGGATTTGGGGAAATTACTAAATTTTCAGGTGTTATGCACCATTTGGATCTGAATCGATCGAGTTATAATCGTTTGAACATCTCGATTCGTGGTATTCGATTGAATCATCCGTTTGAGTTGAATTTGGAATTAGGGTTTTATGTCAAGTTTTGTACCAATTGAATATATGGTTTAATGGTGTCGATTCTCGACAACCTAGATGTGAATATACCATGTCGAACTGATGATACGTAGCAAGAGTTAACCGTATCGAAACTCGATCGAAACAAGTTTAACTAGACTGAAAATCCAGCTTCTGTGTGACCTATTGCGGGCCGCAATAAATCCTTTACGGGCCGCAATAAAGGGGGCAGAAAACACAACTCTCGGGAAGGTTTGGTTGCGGGCCGCAATAATACCATTACGGGCCGCAATGAACTTGGCAGAAAACACAACTCTCTGGAAGGATTGACTGCGGGCCGCAACAGAGCCATTACGGGCCGCAATACCTACCCAGAAATTCTGAAAATGTGTATTTTGTGTTGTCCAAACCTAATTGGTTGAACCATGACCTAAACCTATACCATTAGGACCCGAATACGAACACTAAACCGTGTTTAACCTAATTTAACTCGGTTTAACCTACGGGATACCAATCGAATGTTTTAATCGAATCTAAACGAATAAATAGGTGGTAAACCTACGAGGCATCGGATCTCGGGATCGTTCGAGACGCCTGAGCCTTAGACGAGTGCGCTATATACTCAGGTGCGGGGTTTCTGGACTTGTTTGATAGTTTATATTCAGAATTAAACTGTGTTTCTATTGACATGTTGATTATTGGTTGAATTGCATTATCGGATTGTGTTGCATATGCATTGCATTGCCCTAATTAATTGAAACTCGGATTGTTTATCTGATTGATCTGCATGCTGGTATGGTTGTTATTTGTGTATTGATCTGAATGATCTAATTTGGAATTGAAAGTCACCGTGATTTATATCACCATCGGTTGGTGGATATGGTATTACCGTCCCCCATCGTGGCGACGACACCCAGGGGGTGTGTTCGGATTTGTCAAAGTCTATGCATGGACTTTGACGACCCAGTATTCTAAAGCTTTAGATTGTCTGGCCCTCGGCAGTTCCCAGTACCGGTTGGGACGAGGGGTAAGTGACTCTGTATTATGAATTTGGTTATATGTGACTTGTGTATCGGAGGCATTACCCAGGGGGTGAATGCGTTTGGATGATCGATTGGTTTTATATGGATTTTCTGGATAGGAAATGGAACCAGACTTCTAATTAAACGGTTAAGCCTGTACTACCAGATATTCTGAGTTCGAGTTAAACCAAATATTGTGTGATTGAATTTCGGTTTGGCAAATCCTGAGTTGATTTCATTTGGCTATTTGATGTCGGGTTTTATGTGTGCATGTTTATATATCATTATAAACTGATCTGAACTTTATTTGTGCTTTATTTTTGAATATAATCTTTGATTGCAAGTCCAGGAGCGAAACGTGGCAAATTTATCGCACTGAGAATTTATTTCTCACCCCCTCTTTGGGTTAACTTTTCAGGTTCCGGTTCAGTAGATCCGAGAGAGGCACGAGGTCGGTAGGCCTGGTTATTCCGCTGCTTAGACTGTCTGGTATGGTGACGTTAGAGATTATGTATATAGTTAGGTTTTGATGGTGTACATATATGATCTCTATGTCATTTTGTGATGCGTATCCATCGAGATACGGGTTTGTATGATATTACCTGACCAGCTGGGATTTATGTTATTTGTTTGTTTGGTTGTTTGTTTATGTTTTAGTTCTTATTATATCGTAATTGCCTAGTAGGCATACGGGCAACCGTATGTCTACGGCAGGAATCACCTGTCGCGCCTCGTTGGGCCGCGGGGTGTGACAGGTCTTCCCCGGGTGGTATCAGAGCATGGTTTAGAACCTGAACCAGACTTGTTTGGATACGAGAGTGGTATGCGTATTAATTGGGGTCGGCACGACTATACGAATTTCGTATGATAAATAAGGAATATAGAATGTTATAAACTAACTTTGTTTATTCAGAAAATGGAAACACGCCGAGGTAGAGGCAGACCTCGGAGGAATCCTGAACCTAATCCGGAACCAATTATTGAGCCAGTTGTGGATCGGGCTGGGGCTGGTCCAGCTGGTGCTGGAGGTGCTGGAGGGGCTGATGTCGCTGGAGGAGCTGGTAGAGACCGGGACTTGGATGACCGGTTGATTGCGGCCTATGAGAGAGGTCGTCAAGCACAGATGCGGGATGTCGCACCAGTGGTTCACGGTGGGGCCCCCCGAAGATTTCAGAAAGTTATATGATGCATTTCTGCGTTTGAATCCGCCGCGTTATGATGGAACCGGCGGGTATGCGGCAGCTGAAGAATGGCTAGCTCAGATCAATGCAAAACTGAATTTATGCCGTGCTCCTGATGAAAATAAAGTGGAGTTAGTTGAGCAGCAGTTGGAGAGTGATGCTAGATTCTGGTGGGACGGGGCCCGACGTAATTATGAAGGGGAGGAAGCGAGGATTCCTTGGGAATGGTTCGAACAGCAGTTTAATAGGCGGTTTCTGAGTAATTTGCAGCGTGAAGCACTGCGGAGAAAATTTCTGGAGTTGAGACAAGATGGGCGTCCGGTGGTGGAGTACAATAGTGAATTTCTGGCCTTATCGCGCTATGCTACGGATGTGAGGAATGATGCGGAAAGGTATAACAGGCAGTACTTGGATGGGTTGGATGGACATATCTCTATGATCGTGGATACTCCAATGGCGAGGGAGTTACAAGCAATGATGGATCACGCTGAACAGGTTGAAATGCATGGTAAGAGGAGAAAGACGCAAGTGACTGAAAGAAATGTGAAACAGCGAGAAGATCAGAGCAGGCAAGTGTCGAAGTCGAGGGGAGGACCATCATTTACTAGACCCCCTCGACCGAACATGGCGCCGAGACCCCCATTCAGACAAACTTCTATGCCGGGTTTTAAACCGGTGATGCCTTCGCAATGGTGCCGATCATGCAACCAAGCACATGATGAGGTTGAGTGTAGGCGCAAGGCTAGCGCTTGTTTCGTGTGTGGTAGCGCGGGACATTGGGCAAAGGAATGCCCGAATTCGCTTATGAGGATGCAAGGCGCTAGTAGCGCAGGAGGGTCTGCTAGCGTTGGGCGTGGCGCGCCGACGGGGCGCGGACGTGGCGCATTTCAAGCTAGCGGGGCTAACGCTAGCAGGGCTAGCAGCATCGGCAGCACAGGTAGGGCGGCGGCACATGCACTTAACATCGCGGGAAACTCGCGCAACGCTGCAACTGCGCAAGGACGTGGCCAGAATGACGTCATGACAGGTTTACTCTCTATATCTGATCATGATGCGTATTGTTTGATTGATACGGGGTGTAGTCATTCGGTTGTGTCGAGGGAGTTCGTGGAAAAGTGTAGTTGGCCAATTGAAACGAATCACCAAGTTTTAAACATCCAAACCCCATTTGGATCAACTGATCGAGAAATTACCATATGCCGAAATCGAAGTATTAAAGTAGACGGAAGGGAATTCGAAGCTGATTTGTTGGTTATGGATATTATGGGGTATGATGTATTGTTGGGAATGGATTGGTTGACGAGGCACGCGGCAACCATTGACTGTCCGCATCGACGGATTCATTTTGCGAATTCAAGAGGTATGTCGTGTGTTTTGAAATGTAGAGAAATTGGGGAACTAACACCGTGTGTTTCTGCTGTAGAAGTGAGACATTTATTAGAAACAGGGTGTACAGCTTATCTGGCGGCCGTGGTTTATGCGGCTGCGGCAGTTCCAGAGATCAGCACTATACCGGTGGTTTCAGAATTTGTAGATGTATTTCCGGAAGAGATTGTGGGGTTGCCACCTGAGCGAGAAGTGGAGTTCGGTATCGAACTAGTACCGGGCACAACACCGATTTCAAAGGCGCCGTATCGAATGGCACCGGCAGAACTGAAAGAGCTTAAGGCGCAGTTGGAAGACATGTTGGAGAGTGGATTCATCAGACCCAGCACATCACCGTGGGGTGCGCCAGTGCTGTTTGTCAAAAAGAAAGATGGAACATTGCGGTTATGCATTGATTACCGCGAGCTGAATAAGGTAACCGTGAAAAATAAGTATCCGTTACCTCGGATTGATGATATGTTTGATCAGTTACAGGGATCTTCGGTATATTCAAAGATTGATCTGAGAACAGGGTATCACCAGTTGAGGATTCGGCCAAGCGACGTGGACAAGACAGCATTCCGTACAAGGTACGGGCATTATGAATACCTTGTTATGCCATTTGGGTTGACGAACGCACCGGCAGCGTTCATGGATATGATGCACCGTGTGTTTCACGATCTATTGGATTCGACAGTTGTGGTTTTCATTGATGATATATTGGTGTATTCGCACTCCCGAGAAGAACATGAGGTACATCTTAGAATTGTTTTGCAAAGATTGCGCGAACATCAGTTATTCGCAAAGTTTTCGAAATGTGAGTTTTGGTTGAATGAAGTTACTTTTCTGGGGCATGTGGTTTCGGGACAAGGGTTAGCGGTGGATCCCGAAAAGATTCGGGCTGTTACTGAATGGAAGAGGCCGGAGACAGTTACTGAAATTCGCAGCTTTCTGGGGTTAGCCGGGTACTACAGGAGATTTGTACTCGGGTTTTCGCGGTTAGCTGCGCCACTTACAAAATTGTTGCATAAAGGCGTGAAATTTGATTGGGGTACCGCGCAAGATAAAAGTTTTGAGGAATTAAAGAGTCGGCTGGTATCCGCACCGATTCTTGCTATGCCGACTGCTGATAAAGAGTATACGGTTTACACCGATGCATCTCGATCAGGGTTGGGTTGCGTATTGATGCAAGATGATCATGTAATTGCCTATGCATCTCGGCAATTGCGACCGCACGAGCAAAACTACCCGACTCATGACTTGGAGCTAGCGGCGGTGATATTTGCGTTGAAGATTTGGCGGCACTATCTGTATGGCGTGAGATGCCGTATATTTACCGATCATCAAAGTTTGAAATACATCTTCACGCAAAAAGAATTGAATTTGAGGCAAAGAAGGTGGTTGGAATTGATGAAAGACTACGATTTGGATATCCAGTATCACGCAGGAAAAGCAAACAGTGTAGCAGATGCGTTAAGCAGAAAGAGTCAGGTAAACCTGGCGTCGGTAATTACAAGTGAAGCGCATCTTCTTGAGGAAATGCGCAGATTGGAAATTCATGTTGGCGCATCACGCGACTTAGCGTTGGAAGTTGCATCTAAATGTAATAGAAGTGAGGTGGGGACTAACGCAACTGCAATTGCGTCGGTTGTGCTAGCAGCGGTTGAGATCCGATTGGAATTACACGAACAGATTCGTGCAGCGCAACAGGATGATCCAAGATGTCAGAAATTTAAATTGCACTACGAGTCAAATGCTGATTCCCCATTTAAAGTTCAAGGAGACGGAATTTTGCGGTTTCATGATCGCATTTGTGTACCAAATGAAGCTGAGTTGAAGGATCTGGTTTGATCCGAGGCGCACGACTCGGGTTACGCTATTCATCCGGGGGAAGTAAAAATGTACCAAGATTTGAAGAAGTATTTTTGGTGGCCGAAAATGAAGCGAGACGTGCAAAGGTATGTAGAAAAATGTCAGATATGTCAGCAAGTTAAAGCAGATCGACGGAGGAAAGCGGGATTGTTGAGACCGCTAGAAATACCTACGAGGAAGTTTGAGTCGATCACAATGGATTTTGTATCCGGATTTCCGAGAACCGTTAGTAGATATAACACTATTTGGGTGATTGTGGACCGGTTGACGAAAATAGCTCATTTCATTCCGCTTCGAATTGAGACATCGGGGCAAGAATTAGCAGACTTATTCTTGAAATATCAATTCAAATACCACGGTTGCTCACGCAATATTATTTCGGACCGAGATCCTCGGTTCACTTCTCATTTCTGGGAGAGCTTTCAAGAGACAATGGGTACTAAGCTGAGATTCAGTACAGCGCATCATCCTCAGACGGACGGTCAATCCGAGCGCACTATCCAAACATTGGAAGACATGTTACGCTCCTGCGCGCTAAGTTTACAAGGTTCGTGGGTTGATCACTTGTATCTGGTGGAGTTCGCCTATAACAACAGTTATCACTCGAGCATTGGTATGTCACCGCAAGAGGCGCTGACAGGGCAGCAGTGCCGTACTCCGCTGTGGTGGGGACCAGCGGGTACATATCCGCCTACGGGACCGCAAATGTTAGAAGAAATTGCTGAGAAAACGAAAATGGTTCTGAGTCGGCTCAAGTCAGCTCAAGAAAGACAAAGGAAATACGCGGATATTCATCGAAGACCGTTGGAATTCCAAGAAAGTGATCACGTATGGCTTCGAGTTTCGCCTGTCAGAGGCGTACACAGATTTGGTGTTTCGGGTAAACTAAGTCCTCGTTATATTGGGCCGTTTCAGATTTTGCGACGAGTTGGGCCGGTAGCATATGAGCTTGCACTACCACCAGCGTTGGATCGGGTTCATCCGGTGTTTCATGTGTCACAGCTGCGTAGATATGTACGAGATCCGTCATATTGTATTGACCATTCTGATTTACACGTGCAAGACGATATGACCTATCAAGAGGAACCGATGCGGATATTGGATCGAAAAGAACAACGGCTACGAAGCAAAGTGATCCGGCTCGTGTTGATAAAATGGGGACGACATTCCGATAAGGAAGCGACGTGGGAACTCGAGGAGAGCATCCGAGAAAAGTATCCGGAGTTATTCGACAATTAAGGTACGAAATCAAGTTCAGCGGACTGAACTTCATTTTAAGGGGGGGAGAATTGTTACATTCTAATCCTTGAATAAATAAAAATATGCAAAAAGGGCCTAGTTGTGAAGATTTTTAAGTTATGCAATATTTAAAACTTGGAGGGCTTATGTGCAAAAATTCCATGTATTAAAGATGACAACCTTCTTCTTCACTTGATAATTCCCATTTTAACATCTAAAATTCGGGAAAGGGCTAGGGTTGGCCGAACTAAAGAGAGAAAGAGAGAGAGAGAGAAATCGAGCGTAAAATCTGATCGAAATCGTCGGAAAATCGGAGATTCGAGCTAATTAGACGATCGTACTCGATTCTAGAGCTTCAAATTGGTATATTCTTCCTTCCTTGTAATTTTTTTGAAAACCCTAAATTGTTCGATTTGTGGTATTTCTTTGAGAATTCGAAATAAAGTTCGATTGATTCGATATAACTCGATATTCGGTTTGATTTGTGTTGAATCGATTGGTTTTGCTTGAGAAATTGGAAAGGGAATTAGGGTTTTGGTAAAATGGTGGGATTTGGGGAAATTACTAAATTTTCAGGTGTTATGCACCATTTGGATCTGAATCGATCGAGTTATAATCGTTTGAACATCTCGATTCGTGGTATTCGATTGAATCATCCGTTTGAGTTGAATTTGGAATTAGGGTTTTATGTCAAGCTTTGTACCAATTTTGTACCAATTGAATTCATGGTTTAAATGGTGTCGATTCTCGACAAACTAGATGTGAATATACCATGTCGAACTGATGATACGTAGCAAGAGTTAATCGTATCGAAACTCGATCGAAACAAGTTTAACTAGACTGAAAATCCAGCTTCTGTGTGACCTATTGCGGGCCGCAATAAATCCTTTACGGGCCGCAATAAAGGGGGCAGAAAACACAACTCTCGGGAAGGTTTGGTTGCGGGCCGCAATAATACCATTACGGGCCGCAATGAACTTGGCAGAAAACACAACTCTCTGGAAGAATTGACTGCGGGCCGCAACAGAGCCATTACGGGCCGCAATACATACCCAGAATTTCTGCAAATGTGTATTTTGTGTTGTACAAATCTAATTGGTTGAACCATGACCTAAACCTATACCATTAGGACCCGAATACGAACCCTAAACCGTGTTTAACCTAATTTAACTCGGTTTAACCTACGGGATACCAATCGAATGTTTTAATCGAATCTAAACGAATAAATAGGTGGTAAACCTACGAGGCATCGGATCTCGGGATCGTTCGAGACGCCTGAGCCTTAGACGAGTGCGCTATATACTCAGGTGCGGGGTTTCTGGACTTGTTTGATAGTTTATATTCAGAATTAAACTGTGTTTCTATTGACATGTTGATTATTGGTTGAATTGCATTATCGGATTGTGTTGCATATGCATTGCATTGCCCTAATTAATTGAAACTCGGATTGTTTATCTGATTGATCTGCATGCTGGTATGGTTGTTATTTGTGTATTGATCTGAATGATCTAATTTGGAATTGAAAGTCACCGTGATTTATATCACCATCGGTTGGTGGATATGGTATTACCGTCCCCCATCGTGGCGACGACACCCAGGGGGTGTGTTCGGATTTGTCAAAGTCTATGCATGGACTTTGACGACCCAGTATTCTAAAGCTTTAGATTGTCTGGCCCTCGGCAGTTCCCAGTACCGGTTGGGACGAGGGGTAAGTGACTCTGTATTATGAATTTGGTTATATGTGACTTGTGTATCGGAGGCATTACCCAGGGGGTGAATGCGTTTGGATGATCGATTGGTTTTATATGGATTTTCTGGATAGGAAATGGAACCAGACTTCTAATTAAACGGTTAAGCCTGTACTACCAGATATTCTGAGTTCGAGTTAAACCAAATATTGTGTGATTGAATTTCGGTTTGGCAAATCCTGAGTTGATTTCATTTGGCTATTTGATGTCGAGTTTTATGTGTGCATGTTTATATATTATTATAAACTGATCTAAACTTTATTTGTGCTTTATTTTTGAATATAATCTTGATTGCAAGTCCAGGAGCGAAACGTGGCAAATTTATCGCACTGAGAATTTATTTCTCACCCCCTCTTTGGGTTAACTTTTCAGGTTCCGGTTCAGCAGATCCGAGAGAGGCACGAGGTCGGTAGGCCTGGTTATTCCGCTGCTTAGACTGTCTGGTATGGTGACGTTAGAGATTATGTATATAGTTAGATTTTGATGGTGTACATATATGATCTCTATGTCATTTTGTGATGCGTATCCATCGAGATACGGGTTTGTATGATATTACCTGACCAGCTGGGATTTATGTTATTTGTTTGTTTGGTCGTTTGTTTACGTTTTAGTTCTTATTATATCGTAATTGCCTAGTAGGCATACGGGCAACCGTACGTCTACGGCAGGAATCACCTGTCGCGCCTCGTTGGGCCGCGGGGTGTGACACTAAGGGTGCCTCTCGGGCTTCAGTACCTGTCCAACCTCAAAGAACTTCAGGTAATTGGCTGCAGCGAATTAGAAAAGCATGCAGATGAGATCCGCAACGACATCTGCAAACATGTTCCCGACATAGTGATAGACTAGGGCCGGCTTCGATCTCTAGAGTGCTTTTCTTTAATTTATTTGTACATGTTAGTATTTCGATAATTTCCGTATTGCTATCATTTTCTAAATTTTCATTTTAATTTATTTGTGTTTGTGTTTTTGTCTTGTTCTGGAGTTATTAAACATTATGCTTCCAAAACGCAACATTTATGCCTCCATCAATGATTTTGTTTCGCTTGCTGCTCATATTTTACTCAGGTCCCTTCTAAATATTATATTTTCAAGATAAAAGACAAAACTATTACGAAGACAAAAGACTATGTATCATGGTGAAAATTAAGTGTATTGATTTGATTTTAACTGCTGGAATTTTTTTATTTAATAAATATAATTTTTGAATTATACTTCAAGAAACATATTAAAGGAAATCCATAATTTAGGAAGGCTCAATTCTAAATTCTGCAGCATAAGCATTAAGGGCCACTATTCGAAAGTCCGGTTTATCTTCTGAATGAGAATTTAAAATTTCAGCTTTTCTAAATTTCAAAATTCGTTTAATATTTTTGTACAGTTTTGATTTCAAATAAAATTTTAAATATTATTTTAACTAAAAAAATAAAATTACTTATATGTTGTACGAAATTTTTAATTTCTGCCGCATAAACATGTTATCTGTTCGAAAAAAAAAGTAAAAGAAAAATTTAGGGCCGCTATAAGGAAGTCCATTTTTCAGTATCAGATTTTCAAATTTCGGTTATTCTAATTCTCGAAATTTGTTTCAATATTTTTTTAAAAGTATTGATTTAAAATTTATATTCATGAAATTTAAAGGATAATTCTAACTTACATTAAACTTTTATTTACATATATATAAAAATATTAGAGTGGGGCCATGGTAATTTGCATAAAGTAATACTAACACTACTAGAATTCTGGTATTTTGCATGGGTAAAATTTGGCTTGTTGCATGGGCTTACCCTTGCAACAACCCCAAAAAATGTCAGTTGCATGGGCTACCGTTGCAACAAGTACCCATGCAACAACTCCCGTTGCAACTACTCAATTTCCGACTTGTTGCATGGGTTACCCATGCAATAACTTAAGGAATACTTGTTGCAAGGGTATGCCCTTGCAATAAGTACCCATGCAACAAAGCTAATGCAGGAAGTAGTTGCAACGATATAGCATTGAGTAGTTGCAAGGATAAAGTGCGTGGGTCCCATGGAGTATTTGCAACGATAGAGGATCGAGTAGTTGCATGGGTAAAGTGTGTGGGTCCCATGGATTAGTTGCAACGATAGAGGAGTGAGTAGTTGCATGGGTAAATAACGTGGGTCCCACATGGTTAGTTGCATGGATAATTAACCTATTAGTTGCATGGTTAAAGAAGGTGGGCCCCACCAGGTTATTTGTAAGGATATTGTATGCGCCCCATATTTGTATAGATCATCCGAGCAAAAAATTGTCGTTCATGAAAAAAAATTCAGGCCCAATTCTATAATTCACCCCGTACCAATTTGGTACCTGTACCGATTTGGTACCAACCCATAAGTAACCAATAAACTTTTTACATTACACATTGAAACGTAATAAGAACAATAACACAATAAAACATGGAGAGTAACATTTTAATTATCATTAATCATTATAGTAAATTCAAGCTTTCCTTGAAACATCAGAACAAAAAGGATTGCAACCACTTGTTTCTATAACCAATATATACACACAACCCATCACCCAAAAATATACAAAGAGAGGCTACTTTTTTAGCTATACAAAATACCATTTTTCTGTGATAATGATTTACAACACCCCACACTAGAAGGGCTGTGTTGTTCTACCTTTCTTCGCCGAACCAGTCGGCGTCAGCACCTAGACATGTTGCCGCTTGATTTTCAGATTGCACATTAAGAAGTGCTTGGAAATTTCTTCCTCCATTTGATTCTGTAAAATCAACACCTAGACCCTACATATACAACGTATAGCATAGAATAAAATGTAATATTGATAATAAATTGTAGAAACACTCGAAAAGCATTAAAATAAGTATAATAGGTACATCTTCATAACCTACTACACATATAAAATCAGTTTATCTTCATAACATAGGACTAAATGGTAAACTAAGTATATTTCTATTCTCATTTTATGTTCATAACATAGGACTAATTGATAAATTATCAGTTACCTTCAAGCATCTAGCTAGAACCTATTTTTAAGTATGATACCTAAAAAGCCACAAACAATGCAATTTCCTACAACCTATGTTCTTAAAAAAAGAAAAAGGTTCCAACTATTGATATGATATCTGAGGGATGGCCATCGGCATTCCCGAAGCTCCTCCATGAGGTTGAGGTAGTGTTGTGGGACCTTGACCCTAAATATTAACCATAGAATAATTATTTTAGATTATGGACCTTTCAACATCTGGTCAGTGAGTACTATTAACATCATATAGTTTTAAGTTGACAATTTCACCTCCAAATTAGTGATATTTCCCATTAGACCAACATTTTGAGGTCCCTGACTGTAACCTTGAGCCTAAGTTAAACAAGAATCCATTCAAATGAGAATTTAGCAATCAGAAATACACATTAAATTCAAGTGACAATAAATATTAAAATTCAGAAATTTAGAGTAAATTTTATATTTCTGTAAAATACTTTAACACTTGAACCAAGGTGCAGGTAGATTATTTTGTCATGCCGGTCACCTTTGTACCGCTCACTGCCCTTAACCATGATGTTATTGTAATAGTAAAAATGAATTATAATGTTATTAATTTATTTACCTGATTTGAGCCAAAGAAAGTTCTATAGGCTTCTCAACTAAACCATCTATAGCCAGACTGTACCTGTTTACAAAAAATTTAGAAAGTACAATAAACAAAATAATAATAAGACACTAAAAAGGTACTCTGCAAACATATGCTAGCACGGTAATAGAAGCATGTATCAAACTACTCCAATGACAGTATCGGTATCTCATTGGCTAGATAAGTGCAGCACTACCTTTTACTTCTGATTTTTGTTAGGTCCAGTCTAGTTAAGGCTTCAAAGTCAGAATCTTAACCAAATCACACCCCTCCACAAAAACACAAAATAATAAAAATAAATAAGTGGGCGGAGACTTAGAGAGAGCAAATTTCCTATCCATGCAGTACTATATGAAAAAATGAAAAAGTATTTATATTTCTTGACTTTTTATTTGCCTTTCCAGAAACAGTGATGCAATGGTTTATTCTAAATTAAAAAAGAACTTGACTTTTACCTGTATTTAGGGTAATCCACTGATTTAAATATTCTGATACAAATAAGTATCACATGATAACAACAGTGGTGTATGATATCAATCATGACTACTTAAACAGCATGCCAGAACAGCAGCCAGTTTCAGACTTTAGTGGCATTCTAAATCACCTCTATTTTGGTGTTTTGTGACTCAAATAAGCCAAAATGAACATATTGTAAAATTAATAACGAAGTAAAACTATAAAAAAATAATGCAAAATTTAAATAGCAGAACCTACCGTATCGATCACAGTGATGTGCCAACAGCAAACCTATCAGCTAACTCGTATTAGTACTGACCCAAAACAAGTTCTTTGCTTTTATATGTTCCAGCAAATAAGTTTACCAGAATCCAACAATGAGAATCCAACAAGGCTTGATCATTCAATTTCAAACAACACAGAGAAAGAGAAAAAACTTAGAAAAGGGTCAATTTACCAAATAGTGGCTCGGCAGGCTTCACGGCACCAAGACGGTCTTGATCGGTCGGCTGATTGGGGCCTAAGCGGAATCAGTTGTATACCTAGGATCGAGCGGCTGATTGGGGCCTGAGAGGCAAATAGGCGACGCAACTGAGACGCGAAGGCGAAGAGGCAGCGGGACGGAGGTGTAGTGTTGCGACAGAGGAGAGGCTGGCGCGAGCGAGAGAGAGGCGAACAGAGAGTGTGGCGAATAGAGGGGAAAGATCGATTAAGAGTAGAGAGAGAGGCAGGGTGAAAATGAGATCGATCTTAGGTTTGGCACTTTGGTGATAGCAGCGGCGCCATTTGGAATTTCCGAAAAAAGAAGAGGGAAAAAAGAAGAGGGAATGGTAAAAATTAGGAGGAGAAATGAAACCCTAAGTTACTAACGCGGCTGCGCACAGGGAGAAGAGGAAAATGAAAATTTAAGTGGCAACTAAAGAATTCATTTACTCCAAGGTAACATGATATTTTTGTTTAGATCGGACCATGTGATCATCTTTGCGCACTAATATCAAAGGGTGATGTGCATCACGTACTGTCAGATCTAAACAGAAATATTATGTTACATGAGAGTATAAGGACTTCCTATCCACATCTATTCAAAATGAATAAATCAGAACCGTTATTCTCTTATCAGACGGTATAACAACTTGATATTTATGATAGATGTACAGAAACACATATGAAAAATTTTCAGAAAAAATATATATATATTTTTTTACATCTTATATAGTCAAATAATACTTATACATATCATTTTTATAGACTTTCATTATTATATGTCCTTTCAAATTTATAAAACATTTTCGGACCGTTCATTTTCACGCGGGAGATCAACGGTCGATCTGTGATAAAATCTTTCCAAATCTATTTTAAAATGATCAAGGGAGAATATTGAACGTAACCAACATAAAAGTTTGAAAGTTTTATTATGTATGGGCTTCGATCCAACACAAAGTGTTTATGACCATACGATACTTCAGTTTTTGATCAACTAGATGGATGGGTAAATAAAAACAAAATCTGATCAAACTTTGATACAAGACAATAAATATAGTGCTTTTTCATTTAAACGGTTCCGATCGACCAACGGATCACATATTCTCGCGTGTCTTTGTTAACTCACGAAACAAGAGTTTATGTTTCATGTTATACATAGAAGATGTGAATCATGTAAGCAACATGCATGTAATGCTATATAATTTAATGTGTCAAAATCATTTAATTAAGCAATAAATATACTATAATATTAATTATTACATAAATTTCATTAATATAATTTTCATTACAAAAAAATTTCTAAAATTAAAGTCAAATTTTGATGTTAGACTAAATTTCAATAATATTTTCATGTTAGACTAAATTTTGATGTTAGACGAAATTAAAGTCAAAATAATTTCAGTAATATTTTAACTAAAAAATTGAAAATATATTTTTTCATTTTTTTTAATATTATCTGCTGTACTTTTAATTGACTTGTAAAAATATCATAACTTGTAAACTTCCCTCTAATAATGATGAAATTATATTTTTTGAAACATGTTAATTCATAAAAATTATTTTGACTCTAACAAAATTGATTTTATAAAATTATTTTGACTTTCAAAATTTTCACTGCTTTCTTATATGAGGAGGGATCCGATTACACCCTTTTTTGGTGACACCGAATTACACTCTCCATTTTCAAAGTTTTCAAAGTCCAACAGTCGATCCAAACCGTTCAACTTGTTGGATATGTTAAAATGTGCTTGCAGATCAAATTTTACATTTTTTGGAATTTTTTTACTATTTATTAAGTATTTAACAAAAAAAAATTCAGAAAAATGTAAAATTTGATCTGCAAGTACATTTTAATATATCCAACAAGTTGAACGATTTGGATCGGCTGTTTGGACTTTGTAAACATAGGGTGTAATCCGGTGTCACAAAAAAACGGTGTAATCGGATCCCTCCTCTTCTTATATTTTTGTAAGAATTATTTTTCTTAGATAAATTTAAATCTAAATAAACTATTTTTTTTTCATTTCCTATATAAATTGTACTCTGTTACATATCCTGCATGCATGCAAAATTTGCCAATATAAACTTACATCTAAATTTTTGTCAACCTCCCTCCAAATATCATGTCCAATTTTTAAACTAAAATTTTGAAAATATATTTTTTCATTTTTTTAATATTATTTGTTGTACTTTTAATTTTATGTGGCCATAGAAACTATAAAATTTTTGAAACCATAATATCTTCTAAAAAAACTGTTGCACATATGTAAATAATAAAAAATATTTTGATTTTATAAAAGATCACTCAACTTAATTTATTTTATCAAGTATCAATTTTTTTAGAAAAACAATAAGGATTTAAAAAACCTGAGTATCAATTTTTTCATACCCTATATGACATTATAAGTCTGGTGCAATGTTCTAACATATGAAAAATTAGATTTTTCATTTTTTTCATATTATTTGATGTACATGCATTACATAATTTTTAGAGATGTAAATCTGAGCCGTATGATCAGTAACGAAGTATCTTGATTATCAGCTAATTTATCCATTTAAGAGGCTGTGAGAAGGCTGTCTATATTCTCGGCAGTAACATAATATTTCTGTTTATATTTGGTCCTAGGTGATACACTAGATTCTTTAAGAGTCGTGCATAATGATGATCAGACGGTTCTGATTTAAACACAAATATTATGTTACCTTAGAGTATATTGTGGATAGATCTCATCTCCCTTCCATCTTTCCCTCTGAACTTTGACGTTTTTTTTTTCTTCTGAAATTTCACTTGAAAGATCTCTAAGACTAAAATTTCACTTCCCTCCATTTCCCTCCAGAAATATTTCCTCTCCCTCCTAAATTTTGATTCCCTCTATTACCCTAAAACCCTACGTCTCTGAGAAACACTCTCCGTTACCTCAAAAGGGAAAAAGAGGCGAAGTCCTACGAGCTCGGCCAGCGCGATTCAAGGCGAGACCCGTGCGCAGCTATGCAATTCTGGTGCGATTCAGCTTTCCGTCAACTCTGAGCTTCTCGAGGTAGTTAATCTCACTAATTAACAATCCAAGTTTTCTCCTGTGCTAATTTGTTCGTGTGAAGTCTGATTTGCTGATTTTGGGTTAGTAATTGTCGCTAATAATTGTTTTCTCCTCCGTGTAGAATTTTTTAGTTTGTAAATTATTTGTTGCTAATTTAATTTAATTGGAGGGTTCAATGTTTTATCAAATGGCCTGTTTTCTGCTTCTATTATTAACAAACGATTATATGTTGACAAATCAGACGTGTTGATTTGTTGCATTGTAATTAGTGAGTCAAGCATAGCTGTGCTGATAATGGCTTTAGAGATAAATAATGAACTTTAATAGTTTAATTTAGTTATGTTTGGAAAAGGTTCAAATATTGTCAGTTTTGATTATATAGTTCAGTTTTGATTGGTCCGAACTGAGGAAGTAAACTGAAACACAATAAAAAGTGTAGTTGACTTGTAATAACAATACTAATACGATATACATTGTCTAGTTAATGCTTTTGTTATTGTCCATTAGTGATCTTTTTTTTGAAAAAGAGTTGTGCTCAACCCATGAATTATGGCATTATTCTGTCCAATTTCTCAAATTTGATTAAGTTTGAAGCAAACCAAACAAATGCAGCCAATGCTAGCTCCATTCAACCTTTACGATATTTCTGTGACTATTGAGAGTGTTGTTGCAGCAATAGACAGGGGCCCACATGATAGACCAATTCACGTGGCAATATTTACGATATTTCTGTGGCGACGAGTAATGCTGACATGGCAGCTTCTAGTGATGCTGTGACCGGTGTACCGACAATTGCTGGGAGCGGGGTCACAGATAGAATGCAAGATAAGGTATTTCTCTTACTTATTCAGTTAAAATTTAGCAGTAATGGAACCAAGTAAATTTAGAGGTTTCTGAACAGTATGTTAGAACCATTTTCTTGAAATAGGCATGTAAACAGTAATGCAGTAAAATAAATCATTATAAGTTAGCATTTTTGAACCAAGCAATTTGGTCTTGATAAAATTCTGATGAAGAATTTTGCTTTTTTTTTGTTGGATATAAAGAGCTGTTTCCTGATTAGGTATAGACTTATTTACTGAGCTAAACCTACCAAACTGATACTTCACTGGATGCACTGACGGCTAATGTATCAATTGGGTTTGATGTTCACAAATCAGTTGAGAGACCAGATTGTTAGGGTGCTATTCAATCATTTCATTTATTGGTATTAAGAAACATCTGAAATTGATCTAGGCATGATTGAATTTATGTAGCTTTTACTTGATACAGGGAGTGATGCGATCAGTGCACAATGGTTCCAGAAGGACTGTAATTGTCATTGCTCATAGGGGAGGCCAACTCAGCGGCTTTCAAGGTGTTTGATAAAATGCTGAAGTCAAAGTTTTTCTTTTTGTACTTATTATTTGTATTTGACGGTTTAAACTTGATTGAATTTGGAACTGAATTTCAGGCACTTTCTAGTCTGGATTCATGGGCAATGCTGACATGGCAGTTGAAGGTGTGGTGACGAGTAATGCTGACATGGGTTACCCTTAGAAATCAGATGAGCTATTAGAGGTGAGAAACATGCTCGAGAATGAAAAAAACTTGAGGCAATCATCTCAAGATGAGATCGTTGATGTTATAAATCAAGTACAACACTTGAAAAAATTGAGGTGTGCAGTCGCATTTATCTCAGCATAATGGTTCAGTTAAGTCTAATTTATCTTAGCATAATGGTTCAGTTAAGTCCAATTTAATCAAATTGAGCCTTAATTTGTCCCTAATAGGTAGTTTGGTTTGTACTAAAACCAAAATTGGTAAATGGTATTAGCCTAATAGTAATAAATTTTTTGCAATAATCTTCACCAAAAATAAAGGTCTGTAGTGTGGTATATATACTGATATACACTGAACTGGATTGACAGAACTGGTAGACTACAGACCCCATGTGCTTTTTTTTGTTGGTGGTATCCATCACCGCTAAGTGGAAGTAGAGTTCAGATCTCTCATATTTAATATTTTGAAAATCTATAGATACACTGATGTAGAGCATGCCTATATTTTGTGTATGCCAAATATGTAACTTTGTGTAACTCAAGAGATAACTCAAGATTTTGTTTATCTAGGATAATTTTTGTCTAATGATTGAAATTGGATTTTAATTATTGTGAAACAATTTGCAAATTGGATTTTGTTGAAAATTGCAATCAGATTTTATTTAAAATTGCAAACTCCATTCATATTTTGTTTGAAATTGGATTTTAATCATTTTGAACGCAGCAAGTCACTACAAGTGGGGAGAAAACTCTCCACTGGTTTATCTCATTTACTTTATAATATACTGTTGTAATTCTAATTGTTGTGATTTACAAAATATATTCAATTTGAAGGGAGAGATCAAATTCTCTTCTAAATTTGAACAATATTAAGTAGGATGTGAACAAATTAATATACTGCTATAATTTATAAGAATATATTTAATTTGAAGGGAGAAATCAAATATATACAGAAAAATTACTATCCAAAAATTCAATACTTGTTGCATGGGTAGTTTGTTTGTATAATTATAATAAACCCAACAATATATATATATATATATATATATATATATATATATATATATTGGATATGGGACTTGTTAAAGCATAACTTCATGGTTGAAAATAATAACAAATTGTTTAAGATGGCTATTATTTGAAATTCTCATAGGAGAAGGCAATTAATGAAGGCTCTACTTATCGCTCGCTCGTTCTCTCAATAACTTTCTCATGTTTATTCTCAAGACCAAAATTTCAAGATTCTACAATTTAAGTTTCCGAATTATTTGTGTATCTCATTTATTTTGTAATATACTGCTCTAATTCCTTTTGCTATGATTTATAAAATATATTCAATTTGAAAGGAGAGATCAAATTTTCTTCTAAATTTGAACAATATTAAGTAAGATGTGAACAAATTAATATACTGCTGTAATGTATCCCTTGCTGTAATTTACAACAATATATATTCAATTTGAATGGAGATATCAAATATATAATAGAAGTAACTGTCCAGAAGTTCAATACTTGTTGCAAGGGTAGGCCCATGCAACAAATAGTTCTCAAAAATCGTCAAAACTTGTTGCATGGGTTACCCATGCAACAAATATTTCTCAAATAATCCTCCAAACTTGTTGCATGGGTTACCCATGCAACTGTTTAGTCTAGATTCTGGAGATTTGTTGCAAGGGTAAGCCCATGCAACAAATAGTTCTCAAATACTTGTTGCATATATGGGTTACCCATGCAACTGTTTAGTCTCAATTTGGGAGACTTGTTGCAAGGGTATGAGATGAGTTGTTGCATGGACATTCATTAAAATATACTTTCTATCTTTGCTGGTGGGTCACGGGTCATCAAATATTTGTTGCATGGGTAAATAAGAAGCAGTTGCATGGGTAACCATCAGACTTATTGCAAGGGTAACTGTTGCATGGGACACCCATGCAACAAGTTTGACTGTGTCAGAAATGCCAATATTTGTTGCATGGACACTACTTACCCTTGCAACAAAGATTTTTACCCATGCAACAAACCCAGATTCTAGTAGTGTAAACGAATGAGATAACTAAAATCTTTTCCTTCTTTCGTATTTGATGAATTATTAATCTTTATAATTTTCTTTTCTTTCAAACTAAAACATAAAAACTTAGTTTCAATTTCCTCATGTTATTTTTTTTGCGGAGAGGTTTCTCATAATTGTTTTGTCAGAACTCAGAAGTAATTTTTTCCTTTCCTTATATAGTGAATCCGAGTGTAGTAACTCAAATTTTTAGTTAATGAATAAAAAATTTAGACTCGAGGCAATGGGGCAATGGGTCGTAATAAACAATTAAATGAGGGGATGTGATAAATTCTCCCTCTGAATATAAATAAAATTGGGTGGATTGACAATTCTCCCAAATGAATAATTAAAAGTTAACAGAAAATTGTAGATACAAATGAATAAATAGATGGACAGTTGGGCCGGCCCAAATAACCGGTCTGATCTAGTTGAACCAGATTGTCTAGATTATGAAAAAAACAAATTCGGAATAGATGAGTTCGATTCGGCCCAAATGACATATTTGCCCTTGATTTAGGAAGGGAATCATTTTGTACCGAGAAAGCATGAATGGTGAATGTGGTTTACCATGACTCACCATGAAAATGTTATTTTTTTTATCTACGGTTTTGGTACAACTATACAAGTTCATGAGAATTTATTTTGTTGTGAGAATAATATTCTATTCGGGAAATGTCTGCTTATAAAATTCTAAATAGCCAATAAATATGAATTTTAGCTTATTATCATTTACAAGGATGATGATTGGTTGTAAAAGTGGTCGTTCAATATTATATATAAATAAAATAGGAATTCATCTAAGATATGGGAGCAAATTGATTTGAATTAATTTGAACAAAAATAACTAAATAAGATGGAGTAATGTCGCATTAGTACCGTAAATAGGTCTACTCATACTCGATTCCTACTCATATTCAATTCTGACAAATTAATAATTTGATACAAAGTAATTATAAAATGTTAATTTTAAAAATAGAAATATAACATTTGTATATATCTTGGTTTTGAAAAATATTTTGATCGAAATTGAAAAAACTACTTTCATTCACTGCTTTAATTTATTTATAATCCATATTATTTCAATTGTTACAATTATCAGGTATTTTTTGTTACAATTTCATACATTACATGTTTGTTTGATGCTTCTTCTTTTTTATTACTATTTTAGATCAATTTTTTTTTTTTTTTTTTGATGAAAAATAGGGGTCTAGCCCATATTTGATTGAAATAGAATGTTCTGTTACATTGGTGATGTAACTACCAAAAGTGAAAGATAATTGTACTCAAAACAGATTGAGTACTAATAGTAGCGAAAAAATAAAAATAAAAATAAAAAAAGAAATAGAAACAGAAAAAATAAAAAGCCTAAAGTAGAAGAGTGAAATTTTGGGAAAATAAAATGAATGATCCGCGGCATGGACGATCACTCCCTATTTGCTGTTGTTCCTTCTGAGATGAACTGCAATTGCCATAGCACTTCATCTTTGATGTCTTTCGCCTCTTTGTTTTCTTCTGTGAACGTCCTATTGCAACGCTCTCTCCAAATACAGAATTGAGCTATCAACACGGTGCTTCTTTGTAGCTTTGAGATTTTGGTGTTTGTTAATACCTCTATTGGATTGACTGCGTTCGTCAATGGCCATTTGTCCGGTATTACCCTTGTCAGTTCTTGGTATACTGTTTTGGAGAATGTGCATGCCTCAAACATATGTTTCACCGATTCACTTTGTGCCTTGCAAAGAACACACCTGTTAACTAGCGGCCATCCCCTTTTGTTTAGATTGTCAATTGTGAAAAGCTTGTTTAAAAGCATCAACCACCCGAAAACTTTCATTCTAGGTGGTGCGGGAATTTTCCAAATCTTGTGTGCGTTGTTATGAATTGTAGGGCTGGTCTTCATTGTACGGTATCCCTCTCGAACAGTGTATTTACCAGAATCACTCCAAGGCCATGATACATCATCTTGGGTTAGCGGGTTCAGGGTTGTACCGGATAAGATAATTTGCAGCCGTACCAGCTCCGCTTGTGCAATGTCAGATAGACCGGTTCGGAACATTGATTCTAGCGAGATAATTTGTGTCGCCTGCTGCAAGGAGATGTCTGCATCAATTACAAAGGTGAAGAGGTTCGGCAATTGTGAGCACAGAGTAATCCCTTCCCATCTGTTATCCCAAAATCGAATGGTTTGTCCGTTTCCTGGTTGATACGTGAATGCAAAATTACAGAATTTGATTGAATCTCTGATTGCTGTGTTGAAGATTGGTGAGTCCGGTAAACCATTTGGGCCGATGCTTTGCTGAAAGATTGATTTGCATAGTGAGGGTTGCGGCTGCTTCCATTGCCAATACCACTTTATTAGGAGAGCCTGATTGAAAGTCGCCAAATCCATTATACCAAGACCGCCGAATTGTTTAGGGGTGCATGCCAAGGTCCATCTTGCTGGGTTCATCTTCCTGAGTTGTATAGGTGTTGCCCCGTGCCAAAGGAAAGATCTTCGTATTTTGTCGATATCTTTTATTACCCATTCCGGAAGCTTTAGGCACGACATAAAATATGTCGGCAGTGAAGATAATACCGCATTGATCAACACTATTCGTCCCGCAATCGATAGATGTTTCGCGGCCCAGCCGCTAAGTCTTTTGTTCATTCTTTCGATTAAAGGCAGGTAAGCACTTCTTGGCAATTTCTTGTTAGATAAGGGCAACCCGAGATAGGTGAAGGGTAAAGTTGCCAATTTGCATCCCAAAACATTGGCTAACTCTTGTTGTGTTGTCTGTGTGCCCATGGAGATCAGCAGTTCTGACTTGGTGAGATTGACCGAAAGACCGGATATCTGTTTGAAAACCGTGAGAATAATCTGAAGTGCCTGAAGCTGTTGCGTTTCGGGTTTTATGAAGAACATTGCATCGTCCGCGTATAGTAAACATGGTGTCATATTGATATAAGGCATCCTCAAAGCTCCCATATTCGCCAACTTTTGCACATATCTAGCAAGGAAGTCGATAGCTAAGATGAATAGGAGTGGTGAGAGTGGGTCACCTTGCCTTACGCCTCGTTTGAGAGTTATTTTCCTTCCCAGTAGACCATTGACCATGATTTGGGAGGTTCCTACTAGGATGGTTTGTTGAATCCAAGAAAGCCATTTTGCTGGAAAACCGTGAGCCTTCATGACCCTCATGATAAACTCCCAGCTTACTGTGTCGAATGCCTTTGTGAAGTCAGCTTTGAATAGTGCTATTGGGATCTTTTCTTTTCGGGCCGTGTGCAAGATATGTTGAGCATAAATGAAGCTCTCGCAGATGTGTCTGTTCTTCATAAAACCCGTCTGTGCTTTATGGATTAAGCTCGGGAGTTTCTGTTGTAGTCTATTTAAGAGAATTTTGGAAAGAATTTTTTGTACTCCATGAAGTAAGCTGATCGGTCTGTAGTCTTGCACTGTTGCAGGTGAATCTCTCTTTGGAAGTAGTACTATGTACGATGAGTTGAGTGGATGAAGTGACATACCTTGGCTTGTGACTTGTTGAAACACACTGCATAAATCAGGAGCCAGTATATCTATGAATTGTGAGTAGAATTCTCCCGAGAAACCGTCCGGTCCCGGACTCTTGTTTTTTGGCCATTGCTTGATGGTTTCCTTGACTTCCTGTATCGTTATTTCATCGTCTAGGTTCTGTAATTCTTCGCCTTGGTTATCGTATAGATTTTTCCATTGAAAATTTGGTACCGGTGATGATTCTTTGCCTATCAAATCCACATAGAAATTGAAAAAAGCTTGTGCTTTTGAGGTTTGATCATTGCAGATTGTACCTTGGTGTTCAATTTGTACTATGGTGTTGGTTTTTTTTGCTGCCGATGCTAAACCATGGAAAAATCTCGTACCTCTGTCGCCTTGTAATTCTCATTTAGTACGTGCCCTTTGCCTCCAGATATCTTCCTCAAGCACAGCCAATTCCGTATACCTCTTTTTGATTTTGGCTGCAATAAATTTTTCTAGCGATGTTGTCTGTCTGGTCTCTTTGACTAGGTCGATCCAGCCCAAGAAGTCTCTGCACGTGCCAATCTGATTTTTTATTACAGTTATTCTTGTGCTGGCCCATTCTTTTGTTTTGTTTTGAATGGTTTGTAGTTTGATGTGCAATTGTGCCGGTGTTGTCGCTCTGCCCATTTCTTCCCAAGTTTGTATGACCAGTTCATTGAATTGTTTAAAACGGAGCCAACAATTCTCAAATCTGAAGAATCTGGTTTTTCGGTACCTTGTCTTTGCCGTGTAGACAATGGGACAGTGATCGGACGAGGTGTTTGGTAATGCTTTCTGTGTTGCATTCGGGTAAGCTCGATTCCATTCATCGGAAAATAGAAACCGATCCAGTCGTACCATATGGAGTTGTGCCCTCTCATTAGACCAGGTGAATCGGCGTCCTTGGAGAGGTGCATTGATTAATCCCAGTGTAGAAACTAGTGCAGCGAAGTCTCTTGTTGTTCTCCACTCAGTTGCTGAGGTAGTGGTGCGATCTTGAAGTGTCAATGTAAAGTTAAGGTCTCCTCCTACTAACCAAGGCGTGCCATCTAACGGTTTGATATCCGTGAGCTCTTGTTTAAATGCCGTGCGGCCCGAATTTACTGAGGGTCCGTAAATTTCGGAAAACCAAAAATTTTTGCCATCTTCTTTGTGCGATAGTAGTATATTAATACTGTACCTCCTGACATCACTTATGTTACTTGTGAATTTTGAGGGAACCCATGCCACCAATATTCCTCCTCTTGTTCCCTGTGCCGCCAATGTCTCTGTTTGTGTCAATCGATTTCCGAGGATTTCTCTTTTAATTTTATTGTCAAACTGTGATAATTTGGTTTCTTGAAGACAAACCAAATCCGGTTTTTCGATCAGTAATGTTTGTCTCACCGCCAAGCGTTTATCCCTTTCATTAAGTCCACGCACATTCCAAGAAATAAATTTTAAACTTTGGTTGTGACTCATTATGAAACTAGAACACCATCTTGTTCCTTTGCACGAAAGTACTGATACACCCGACTCTCAGTCGGTTCAACCTTGAAAATGTAAATACTCCCTCCGTCTGCTAACCTAGCTAGCTCCGTCCTCTTTCCCAAATTAAAAAACATAAATTGCATAATCATTAAAAACACAAGGTACACTAATGATCTTGATCATAGTTCGAGAAATTCATGCCTCTGCCGGAGGCATGACAGTAGACAGCGAAGTGGGGGCCGTTTTAGAATTCTTAAGCTGTGCGATCTTGAAATGGAATTCTTCGTCGAATTCAACGCCTGCAGTGTTGACTATTACTTCAGCTTGGCAACTTGACAGTGGCTCTAAGTTGCGCAGGTATTGGAGTTTCTGTTCAGTTGGTGCCAGCAGCGGCTTCCTCCTATAAACTCTCTTAGGCGATGGTGCTATGAAATCATTCCCCAATAATTTGCAAGCCTTTTCCTCCGAAGAAATATACGAACCTGTTGCCTTTTCTTTAATTCGTGGGCTTCTCCTGATATTGCTGTTGACTTGAAATCCTTTTTCAAAGCCAGGTGGCGGTCCCTCCTTGAAGAGAAATGCAAAAGGATCTGGTTCATTTAGATTTGTTTCCACCGTAGGCAGCGGCCCGTCGTCATACATAAATGCCAAAAAATCAGCTGAATGTTCTAGAGGTACTGGACCGTGGCTATTGTTGGTTGGTAGAGGTCCAGCTGGCAGGCCCGCAAATTCCAGCTGGTGGGAGCAGGCCGAAGGTGATGTGCTGCTGGTTGGCGCAGGTCCAGCTGGAAGGCCTGCAAAGTCCGGCTCAGGCCCAGCTGATGGTAGCAGGCCGAAGGTGCTGTGCTGCTGTGGGCCGAAAGAGAATATTGATTTGTCTGTTGGAAAGCCAAGGTTGACCGGCCCAGTTCTAAAATCTCCTGTCATGGCCCATTTCGGTGAGAAAGGAAGTGGTTTGTCCAGGGTAATGTTCCAGACAGCGCATGCGGTCTTCCCTTTTTCTGAGTACTGCGCGTGTACCGACACTCTATCCGATGTTCTTTTAAAAAGCACTGTTGACACTATTTTTGTATATGACAGGGATGGCTTTCGGACCCCAGAGTCAAAACTCTCCTTTTCTTTGCTAAGACATCCCCTCTGTTCTCCAGTTTCATATTCATTTATAGTCTCCAGTTGTGGTTTGAAACATTGCACGGGTAACGGTTCAGTTTGTACCGGTATTGCCTGTACCGGCCTGGTACGCCTGGAATACGAGGAGTCGGCCCCGGCCTGGTAAGTGTCGAGTGTCCTCGAGTAGTCATCCGAATCCGGTGAGTATCGTTCGGGGGTCGGCGGTGCACGCCTACCATTGTTCCTCTGTAGCCGGGGGTCGTCTCCTCCCGGTGTTGAGATCTGGCCAAGTGGATAATGGAGCCAACCTTCGATGTCGACATATACTGTCCTCGAGTATGGGTTTGCGGTGAACATGAGGGTCGGTGGGATACTAGCCGGGTTGTGGCAGGATACCAAGACACGTAAAGTGTCAAAGTTCTCGTTGGCAAAAACCAGCGCAATTTTGAGCACATGGCCGATGCCGGCAAGAAGGTGGTCTAGATCAGTTATGTTCCAAGCGTTCAGTGGTACCCCGCGCAGTACAAGTCGTGCTTTGTATGCGATAGGGTCGTAAGTCATGCCCAAAGTCGGTTTCCACTCGGCTAGTTGAACATGTGTGTTGTAATCGATCGCGAAAACTCCGACGTGTACGGCGTGGTTCCTCAAGTCCATGGTGGGAAAGATTGCTAGGAAATGACCCATGGTTCGGTCAAGTTTTCCTATTTTGAAATCCCTCTGATGACGGTGTAGTTGGGCAGCCAAGGTGGTGGCAAGGCGGTGAGGTAAGGTTCGCTCATTGCAATTAGGCCCCATGTGGATAACGGCAGCCCTATCTAGCATCTCGTTCGAGGCGTGAAAACCTTCGCGGATTGGCACATATGCTCGTCTCAGTTCGTGACGGACTGCCGGCAGCCTCGAAGGAGGCAACATGGGCATTGTTTGCCAATTCTCCATTTCTTTTTCCTCTCTGTTGTTGGTAAAGTGGTGCTCTGTTTGAATTCGTGTTTGCTCAACAGTAATTGGCACTGTAGCACCTTTTATAGGCGTTTTCTCTTTGAATTTACAGCTGGCTGATTTATGGCCAAAGTTCTTACATTTGAAACACTTCATTGAATTCCTGCAATTAGCCTGCAAGTGCCCTTTCTCGGTGCATTTAAAGCATTTTCCTTGCTCTCGAAGTGCCTGCAGTTTCTGAATAAGCAAAGGGTGGTGGTACTTACCTAAACTTGGAATTTGTGTGTCCTTTTTGTTCTTCTTTCTTTGTATTTTCGTCAATCCTGCCTCCATGGTGTCGTTGCTGCCAGGAGCATTGAATATCTGAGTGGAACCTTGTATTGCCTCCTGGATAATGGGTTGCGCCGTCTTGAATTTTTCTGTCCGTGGTTCTTCAATGAAATTCAGCTTGTCCATGTGGGGTCTGAGGGGGTACAGAGCATTTATCTCTCTCTCTGTAGATTTGGTGGGGGGGTGGTTAATGGGGGGAGGGTAGCCAGCTGTTATGCTAGCGTAGGTTGGTTTGGGAAGGGAAGCATTGAGTGTGGCAATGCCTTCCTGGGTTCTCCTCTTGTGCTCCTGAGTGGGGAAGAGAACCATAGCGCCCTCCAATCGAGTGTTCAGTAATAAACTTATGTTATTTTCTTTTTATTTTTCTGTTTTTTAGAGAAAAAATGCATCCTGTATTTTGAAAGAGAAAGTGAGAACTGAGATCAATTTTTTTATTTTTTAAAAATATCAATCCTGGAAAGGCAAATAAACTAATGGTTTGCTTTCGTGATTTGTTGGTCATATGTTTGACAAATAAACTAAGTGTCTGCCTTCCATTTGATACTCAATCTTTCTCGATTGAATGTGTATATTTTTATATTATTAAAATTTACTTTATTTCATTCCATTTTAAAAATTGTTTCACCATTGCATTAGTTATCTAAAAACGAAAAAAATATTAAAACACTACCATAATTTTTATCGCAAGTAGTAAGACATTGTTCATTTACCTCTTTTTTGTTTGTAAAGAGTAGCATAGAGTTATCGATTTTATTGATATGAAATAATAAATAAAATGATAAAATAACTATGCCGAAAAATTATTCACCCTGATAATTAAATGGTCTTGGTCATTCAAAACTGTTGTTAATAAGAAAATTAATCATAAAAATAAACATTTTTTGTTAATTTATTGAATTTTTTTAAGATGGATTTAAAAAAATTATTTGGTTCGGTCTAACCGGTTTTAAATCGAACCAAGCAATATACATTACATCATAATTTTTGAATTGTTTTAAATATTTTGTTCTAACGGGGGATGGGTTTAAAAATTTCGGTCAGTTCGTCTAACCGGTTTTGAAATTTCTAAACCGAAACGCACCAATCCATTTAACCAGAAAAACCGAACCGTTTAATCCGAACTCTCTCGATTCGGTTTAAAACTGATTAAACCGGACCCGATGAACACCCCTAGAGATATGTAGCTTAAAGAAAGGAAGTTTTATAATTTGATCAGCTATCTTTAGGTTCTGTCTAACAAATATCAGAAGTAGAATATTGATCAGCTTAAGACTCAGTTATTGTTTGACTCGTTAATTAATATTCTGCAATCTACCCAATTTTTTTTTCTTTTGTTTACAAAAAATAAATATTTGCTTATTTATTAATTTACATTTTTATTTTTATTTAATTTACTGTCATGCAAAATATTAGCAAAAAAATTATTGTTATTTAATTACTCATTATTTTCCAACTATAATAAGATATATACCTCTATATATTTAGTCAGCCATGTTACCACTGAAAAAAAAATCCCGTGTCAAAACTCTTCAGAATCAAAGTCGCATGCATACATTGCTAAAATTAAATGTCGTACATGATTTTAAATGGAAATTTAAAGAATAATATTCGTGATGCCCGTGTTTGGTTGCATGCAGCTTAAGTGAAGAAATTATTATTCTTCACTTAAGTTGTCAAATATGAATAACTTACGGTGGTTGATGATGACATAAGAATTAAGTTATGCCGGAATAAGTTAAACTATCTTTCTGGATGGGTTAACTTATTCTGTCTATGGGTCATGCCCGTTGTCAGAGAAAAAAAAATTATTATTCAATTTCTCTCATCTTTCTAATTGATTTTTTTTTAAATCAAAACATAAGTAACAAATTTCAACCAAATATGAATAATTTAAGCTACCTTAACATGAAGTAAGAAACTTAATTAATTCTCCTTAATTTTTTTTGTAGCAATCGAATATGGCCTATAAATTGTTTCAAATCGCATAACATTGATACACTAGAGCAGAGGAAGCAGGGAGGTCATCAGAGAAGAGAAAATCAAAAGTTGTTGGAGAAGAAAATGGTTTAAAAGGAGAAAAAAGTGTACATTGTATGGTGTAATTAATTAAGAAACAAGTTAATTAATTAGAGAATATTTTAAATATGTATGTTGTAGATAAAACAATATTATTTTAAGAGTGCATGTATTTTTACAATTGTAAAAATATGATCTTTTTATCAAATCAATAACTTCAGTTATAAATAATATCAAACTATATTTATCGCTGTTATTTATTTTTAGTTTCCATTTGTGAGATCATTTAGTATTATAGTATAACCTTTTTACTAAATAAAGAAATTTATTTAATTAGCGATAAGCAGTTACTTTATTATTATTTGTGTTGTCGCTTGATTGGTTTATCTTGGATTAATCTATTTAATCATATACATATCTATGGTGTCAAAATTAAAATAATTAATAATATTCTAGATAATCTTCCTATTGGATTTCTACATATAACATTTTTATATTTTATATTGCTTCTATTGAAGAGTTAGATATAAGAGACATTTATTCAAAATTTCAGATCAAACCTTTACACGCTAAATTTTTACTTCTTTTGACCTTTTAGGAACTTTTTCTGAATTTTTGTCTCTAAGTAATAAATTGTTAGAATAATTAAAATAAAAGGTATAATATGGTGAATGACTTGTGAATATTCTCCGTCACCAAGAAAAAAAAATGAAAGCAACAAAATAAATATTCTGTTTAATTAGTATGCTAAAAAATATCATAGTTGAAGAAAATTCAATTCCATATAGTAACTTATATTTATTTATTTATTTTATAATGGTTCTTTGCGTGTATGTTCCAGGAATGTTTTTAGCAGATGAGAAAATGCATGTCAGAGAAGGTATTTATGAATTTAATCCACCTCAAACGCAATCCAATTTCATTCCACCTCAAAGGACATAATTGGAACGATAACAATGCTGATCAAGGCCTTGGGCCATGAATTTGGGCTAGAAAGACCACAAGTTTCATTTGGTAGTGCTAGTGCCCAATCAAGGTTTAATCAATAAGCTGTAAACGGGTTTGGATTCTCTCAAGCCAACCATGGATTTGGTCACTCACAAGTCCAGAATGGGTTTGGTTCTGCAGCTGGTAAAACCGGTTTTGGGTCCAAGAAGAGTCAACCCGGGTTTGCATATGGTAGCCGAAGGGGAATTCAGTCTGATCAGAGAGGATTCAGGTCAACTCTGGTTTGCATAATTGCAACACAAACAAAAGTTTTTAAACTAATATTCAGTATAACATAATAAATGAGTAGAACAAAACATATACCAAAGATGCCAACACCACAAAATAATTATCCACTCAAAGCAAGAACTCTAGTATTACACCTTGCTGAAAAATCTGTGCATACCAGTATCATTCCCTCGGGATGATCACGTCTTTTTTGTGCCTCCACTATGCCTCTATTTTTAAAAACTTTAATAACTCAAAATTTAAAACATAAACGTCAAAATAAAACCGTTGGATGTGATCTATGTTATTTTCTCTATGTCCTCATAAAAAAAAATATCACATTTCGGTTTTTTTTTTTTATGTGAATCAATCATTTGAAAAATCAACGTCTATAAATTATCCACATTAGTACGTTTTTACAAGCTCTCGATGACAACCAAAACAAAGTTGAAATGTCACAATTGTTTACACGTGTATAGATAAAATGATGTAAATCATATCCAATGGTTTTATTTTGACTTTCAAGTTTTAAATTTTGAGTTATTAAAGTTTTTAAAAATAGAGACATGATGGAGGCACAAAAAATAGAGACATTTGAACCTCCTCTCATTAAAAACATACAAGAAGCAAGTATTGTTAAAAACATTCACATGACTGAAGTTCATACTGAAGTGACCAAACTACTAAAGAGCATCAAATTCATTTCAAAAATACCAGTTCAGGAAAAGACTAGAAGCTACAAATTTGATCATACAAGAACCAAATTTAATTGTAAACTATTTGGTCATGTTCATACAAGCCTAAATTTTCAAAACAATTCAGTATAGCAGACTATCTATTCTATCACTATACGAATATATCTCTTCTTTCTCTATACCAAAATATCCAGTTTAGACGGGAAGATTTGACACATGAAGAAAACATTTTAAGCTGTAGCAACATTTGAAGAAAGAGTCCAGTGCATCGAAGAATCATAATTCTGAAGGAGAAAACATTTTAATTCTAGATTAATAGAGTCATTAATTTCTAAGTTGTAGCAACATAAAAATGATTCCGAAAAAAGCATAATCACAGATCTCTTTTCTCAGGAAGAAAAGACAACCTGACAAGCATAAAGGAAATATGCAAATAACAACCTTGTTTTTCAAATATTACAGCCTCTAGATTAATCGAATCATTAATTCATGTTTGTTTGCTGCTGTAGCAATATTGATAACTACTGCTTAGTCCCATTAGCCATTTCATATTAATAAGAGACAACTGACGGTATAATGTTACATCCATCTGAACAAAATAAAAATAAAAAATAAAAATAAGGCGCTACAAACAGTGCACAAGTAAGAGCAATCTAAGTAGTACATCACCATATATCAAAATAAAAATAAGAGTCATTAATTCATCTTAGAAACTTAATGCCTTTTATACATCACCATATATCAAAAGAAAGCAAGAGCAATCTAAGTAGTATAACAAAAGAAGAGAGCTCTATCTATCAAAATGCACAAGTAATTCTTATGTTTGTCCTTCATTCATTTCTATGCTTCACCTTTTCCCCTCTACATCAAATCCATGCACCAAAAACTCATGAGTATATGAAACCTAATCTAGTAAATTTCTGAATATACCAGAATAAAATTTGATGAGAAATGAACTTCAAACATTATTTTGTATAAATGACAATTTGAACAACCATTGACAACTGAACAAATTTTGCCACCAATTGAACAACCAAAACCTTGCACAAAAAATTCTAGAACAAAGGCACCAATTTCACATAATTGCAGCAATTTTTAACATTTTCAGAAATTCGCAGTTTCGCACCCCTAAATCAGTGCAAAAATTGAGAGAGAGAGAGAGACCTGATTTTCAGAATTATAATACACCATTTGAAAATGATATACATCAAAACTAACGATTTTATTTTGATATTTGAGTTCTAAATTTTAAGTTATTAGCTTTTTAAATATGAAGACATGATAAAGATAACACAATAGAGACATTTCAACTCTTCTCCTAATTAAATACTGATTTCGAGGCCAATAATTGCATGATACTCGGCGGTCTTAATGCACTATACAGAAGATGCTACCCATCTTAAATTATAGTTCAGAATAGAAAATGATTAACTAAGATTTCCTGAAGGGCTCAATATGCTAAAGTTGAAGAAGACTTTAATTGTTATTATATCCAAGAAATTCCACGTCATAGAAGAGGTGTGTCTATTCATTATTAGCTCTGACAGAAATATGGAAATATACATCAATCATTACATCATTGATTTAGACATCTGAGTTGTCTATTCATCAACTTTAAAAAAGTCATACGTCTCTTCAAGTTTACAAAAGTTTCATGAATATAAATGAAGGCCGAAAAATAAATAAACAACAAAAGAAACATTACATATAATTAAAAAATATTGAAGATTTCAATGCTGAAGTACTAATCCTTTTATTAATTGTTGTTCTTAATTTACATGATTCCGTGCAAGTTTGTGATTTCATTTTTAATTTCCATCATTATCAATTTGGATCGCGTGTTTTAGCTTCCTTTCTGAATATTTTTTTTCTGAAGTTTCTCTGACAAAACAGATTGTTGTTTGTATTTGTCATATATCCTTGTGTCTTGATTTGAGAATGTCAGGATTATGTTCACACCGTATGAAGAACCGACATTGCAATAACTTAGTAATTGAGTTCTGATATTGAATCAGTATCTACTCCGTGCATGACTGCACATTCAATTTTTTTTTATATGTGAAATCGATTTGTGTACTATAGATGGGCTATATATGGTGAGTTGTGAAGTAAGAATTTTGTTTTACTTCATGCTCATATCTCTGTTTTTAAAGGCCAAATAATCGATCCGAACCGCTTAACAAGGTATCCATATTGAAATGTGCTTGGAGACCAAATTTTATATTTTTTGGAAATTTTTTACTATTTTTTAAAAATATTTCAAAATCATTGTTTTTATGGTCCGGAACCATTCAAAAAGAGCGGTTTTCTACCTATCTAAAAAAATAGTAAAAATTTTTCAAAAATGTAAAATTTGGTCTCCAAGCACATTTCAATAAGGATATCTTGTTGAGCGATTCGGATTGACTGTTTAGTTTTTAAAAACGGAGATATGAGCGTGAAGTAAAACAAGATCCTTACTTCGCAACTCACCATAGCCCATCTCTCTCTCTCTCTCTCTATATATATATATTATTAAAATTTGGTCTCCAAATACATTTCAATATGAAGATCATGTTGAACAGTTCGGATCGACTTTTTAGACTGCAGAAACAAAGATATGAGCGTGAAGTAAAACATGTCCTTTACTTCATGAAGCACGATAGCCCAACTCTCTCTCTCTCTCTATGTATATATATATATATATATATTTTTTTTTTTTTCAATTGGTGTCCCAAGTTAACTTCCATGAAACCAATTTTGATAGTATGCATTAATTTGTTAAAAATATCAAAAATTTACATAACATATATATAGGATTTCAATAACACTATTACATACACTATCAATCTATACCATAATGTCTTGATTTGAGAATGAAATGATTATGTTTTACTCAGTACGAAGAACTGACATTGCAACAACTTGGCAATTGATCAGTTCTGAAATTGAATCAGTATCTGCTCCGTGAATGCACATTCAAAATTTATTTTTATATATGAAATCGATTGTGTACTATATATATATATATATATATATATATATAATATTGCTTGGAGATCAAATTTTACAATTTACAGAAATTTTTTACTATTTTTTTGAAATATTCCAAAATCACTGATTTTCAGAAAATCGTGGACCATAAAAAATCAGTAATTTTAAAAAAATCTAAAAAAATAGTAAATAATTTTTAAAAATTGTAAAATTTGGTCTCGAAGCAAAATTTAATATGGAGATCAACTTGAATGGTTCGGATCGACATTTGGAACATTGAAATTGAAGATATAGATGTGAAGTAAAATACTCGCTTTACTTCGCGAAGTACCGTAGCCCAACTCTCTCTCTCTCTCTCTCTATATATATATATATATTCTATATTATTTTGAATTGGCGACCCAAGATATCTTCCATGAAACCAATTTTGATAGTATGTTTTAATTTGTTAAAAATATCAAAGATTTACATAACATATAGGATTTGAATAACAATATTACAGGAACTATCTGTCTAAATATGTATGTTTCATAGTCTAAATATTCAGCACCATATTGTTGGGGTATCTTTGTCGACATGTGGACTTCACAAGTTTTGAAAGTATCCATAACATTGGTTGGTAGTATGTATCAATTTTTTTATCTAATAGTTGCACAACTAATTATTGGAGAAATTATCAGAATAAAATAACTTTTACGCAAACAAAAGATATAGGAATGCATTTAAACAAAGTAAATGCTAATATATGTATCTGACTAGTTGTTGACACATTTAAACTCATTCAATAATCAAAATTGACACTTGTGCTCGAAATAATATCTAAAACATGTACAAAAATATTATTGGAGGAATTTTGAAATTATTTATATCAACTTGTATTTTAATTAGTTCAAGTACAGCATTATGACTGCATAATAGATGTTTTTATGTAATTGTGGAGTCATTCAAGGGATTAAAACACCAAAATTTTGTGTTATAATTTATATATTCTTTAGTTCTTTGACAAATAATTTTAATTCGAGAAAATTTGAAATAATACATAGGTTTTACGTAGACAAAAATTATACATATATAAAATAAATATTATTATTATTAGTAAGTTTCCATATATTTTATTAAAATATGTACTAAAACAAAAATTGTAGAGTCTAAATTCCACATATCAAATGTGTCATTTAAAAGATAATTAGTACAATAATAAACTTTGTTCTACAATGTGTTTTCTCATTTGTCCTAAAACTTCTCATTTTTACAAACGAAACGTAGGAACAACTTATTTCATTTGGTACACTTTACTTTAACTTCAATCTCAAATATCAATTTTAGACGCAATTAATTGACAAGAATGATTTCAATAAAGGACAATAAGGCATTATTGATGGTACCAGAAAGATCTCAAGAATTCGTTGTCCACACATCAATACACAATATAAAGAAATTTTCATGTGATGCATGTTACTTTATCATAAACTTTATTTAATCAAAATGCCCTAAAGTCAACAAATACAGACAAATTTTCATGTGATGCATGATACTTTCTCATTAGCTGGTTGTAATTAAATAGTGATATATGTCGATGTCATTGCATGATACCCGGCGATCTTCATGCCTTAAACAGAAGATGCTACCCATGTTAAATTGTATTTCAAATTAGAAAAATGATTAACTGACATTTTCTGAAGGGCTCAATAAAAACTAATTAAGCTGTGGATTAATTACTTTGTTATATTCCAAAAAATTATACGTCACAGAAAGATATGCGTCTCTTCAATTTTTTATTTTAAAGAGTATGGAGGTGAAACCGTCACATTTAATTAATATAACATAATGAGGTGTCTATTCAAATTTACAGAAGTCATTCGTCCCTTCAAGTTTACAAAAGTTTCTAAAATAAAAAAGAAAGCCGAAAAATAAATAAACAAAAAAAGAAACGTTACATATAAATAAAAAAATATTGAAAATTTCAATGCTGAAGTACTAGTCCCTTCATTGTTGTTCTTGTTTTACATGATTAAATGCCATACCGGTTTGTGATTTCATTTTTAATTTCCATCCTTATCAATTGGGTCGTTTTAACTTTTTTTTTTTTTATGGTTGGTGGCTATTTGCCGTCCAACAATATCATAAATTAAGAAAAATAATTACAAGTGTTTTGGCGGGTATGCATTGCAGAGATTTTGGCTCTCATACAGTTCAAGTATATAAAGAACTAAAAACAAGTTGAAACTTTGATAGAGTTAAATTGTAAATTTCATTTTTACAAAAAAAAAAAATGTTACATAGATGATAAATAATATAAACACACACGTAACATAATAATTTATATCTGCAGTAAAAAATAAATTGTCACTTAATAAAAAAAAGAATTAGTAAATATTTTCTTTTTTACTATTTAAAAATTAATTGCTTTTAAAAGATATATATTTTTTTTGCATGGACAATCCACAGTGTATATGATTTTTAAGGTTAAAAAATAAAATCAATAGGCCACTTTCCTCTTGAAAACATGATTTTTAGAAGTCATGTTTTTCAAGGGGCATGAGCCTAAAGGATGTGAGTCTAATGTCGTGTGTCCTAGGCTCTCTTATACATGGCCTATGCTAAAGGATAAATTTTGTGACCTAATGAGCCTATGTCACGATAAATTGAGCATGTGCATCAGACATCATAATATAGATTTACGAAACCCAGAGAGAGGTGACACGAGCCGTGTATCCTGTTTGATCTGATGCACTCGGAGGGAGAAGAGAGAGGAAGGAGAGGGTAACTGAGGGAAGGGGGAGGAAGTATAGGGGTAGAACTGGGTGCATGGTGAAGCGATCAGGAAGTGAAACTAAACACATTTTCTTGATTAAAAGAAGTGGTCTTTTGTTGACAAATTTCATTACATATTAAATTATACAATTTGAACAAAATATTTAAATTCTAAAATTTCACATATCAAATATGTAAATTAAAATATAATATAATTGTGAACTTTGTTCTAATTTTATTTTTCTCGTTTTTCCAAAAACTTGTCATTTTCACTTGGTAGTTGGTACCCATTACCCAAATTTCAATCTCTAGTATCAATTTTCAACGCAACACATGGTATGTATAATCAAATTGATATAGACATCACAAGTGTCTATTCAAGTTTCCAAAAGTTATTCATCTCTTCAAGTTTACAAAAGTTTCAAGAATATAAAAGAAAGCCGAAATAATAAAGATAAAATAAATAAAAGCACTACCATTACATATAATTAAAATAGAATTGAAGATTTCAATGCTCAAGTACTAGTTCCTTGGTTGTCTTTCAAGTCATATAATCACTAAAATATATTAATGTGACACTTGTAATTTTAATTGAAAGGATGTAATACACTTACTCATCTTGCTAAATTAAGAATTTTGGGCTCAATTCCAATAAATTATTAATTTTTTGAAAATTGATAATAAAATATTAATAATTAAACAATAAAAATTGTGGAAAATATTCCCTTTATAAATATAAATAGAGTCTTGTTATGATATTAATATCCTATAATAAACATTATATTGTAATATTGACTAATGTGTATGATATACATTAAATAATTTTGTTAGTAAACAATAAAAGATTATTTAAAGAACCCGCTATGATATACATTATAAACTTATATTTTTATCCGACTGTTGTGATCGATAGAATGAAGTTCTATAGCCCTATAGGTAGTCTTAGCATGGCTATCCATCGAAGTTGCTTCAAATGCCCTCATTTATTCATTAGAATGATGTTCTATAGGTAGTCTTAGAATGGCTATCTATTCTCGCATTGAGAAAAAAAAATAATAGACTTGAGCGAAATGATAACCTTATTTTTGTAATCACTAGTTCAATATTGAACGATATTGTTGCACTTGTTATGATTATCAGGTACTTTTTTTCGTCTCGTTTTTTTTTTCTTATTTTCCTTGAAAATGCTAGAAAGGCAAATGAACTATTGGGCCAGCTGATTGCTGGTTGATCTTTATGATTGAACGTGTATGTTTCATTTTATTTAACTTTATTTGGAAGTTGTGCTTCCACCACTACAATAGCTATTTATAAAATAAACAAAATATTAAAATCTTACCAATTAGTCTATATATTTTTGAAGTAATGAAATATTGTCCATTTAGCCTATATATTTTTAAAGACTAAAGTAGAGCTACCAATTTTATTAATATGAAATAATAAAACACAAAAAATAACTATCCCAAAAAATATTCAAAACCCACATCAATTTTTGACCTCAATCATACAAAATTGTTGTTAAAAGAATGACACGTTGGTAAATCATTAGAACTCTCATTTGAATTATAATGAGATCCTTATAGAAACAATTTTTAAGAGAATAATAAATATTTTCTTTTTGTAATATATTATTTTTTGTTTGATTTAAATAATATATAAAAATTAATCACTTACTTTTAAAAGATTGTTTTTGGTTTTGCATAGACAATCCACGGTGCATTTTATTTATAAGGTTAAAAAATTAAATAAATATATAGGCCAACTGGATTCCACTGGGCCTAAATTTATGATAGCAAACCCCTCTGCTCCGCGTTCTACTTAACCCGCTCCACTTTTCTCTTTCAGTCTTACCAAAGTCTTCCCCATTTCTCTCTTAATTTCCAGCTTTCTTCCATATCTCAAAGTTGCCACACCTCTTACCAAATTCTTCCCCTTTTCTCTCATTCCCCATTTGTGACTCGCTTTCTTTCATATCCAAAAATTGCCATACCTCTTACCATAATATCACTAAATAAGTCGGCCGATTGTTTCGATTTAGCTTCGATTTCTTAACAAATTGGTTTGAAAGATGGCGGAGGGTATAGTTAGTTTTGTTTTGGGTAAGCTGTCAGATGCTGTTGTTAAGGAGGTTCTACTATTACACGGCGTTGGTGAGCAAGTAAAGACATTGAGTCGTGAGCTCGAATGGATTCAAGCATTTCTCAAAGATGCCGACATGAAGCAGATTGTAAATGAGAGGGAGAAGCATTGGGTGAAAGAGGTGAGAGATGTTGCTTACGACATAGAAGATGTTATAGACAATGCTTTATTATTGAATGTTCCCGAAAACCCTTCAAGAGAGCTCCAAAGCGGAGGTTCTCGAATTGTTGCGGCAGCTAAAAGGATGTGTAGAAAGCCCAAAGAGCTCCCGGCTTTGCACAACCTTGCTGTTGAGATGAATCAGATCCTGGCACGGATTGGGCAGATCAATGAAAGTAGAGTTAAATATGGAATCAACTCTTTGGGTGAAGGCAGTGGAGAGCGGCCAAAGCTACCGATAAGGCCGCTTGTGCTACCTGCGATTGATGATCCTCATGTTGTCGGCTTCGATGATGACAGGGACAACATCGTAAATCAGTTGCTTGACACAAGCATTAAGAGGCGCACCGTCATCTCGATTGTGGGACCTGGTGGGCTCGGAAAAACAACTCTTGCTCGGAAAGTCTACAATAGGTAAATATGATTATGTGAAGCAACTGTATCAAAAATAGCTATATACATATATATATATATATATATATATGAGTGAGGCTATGGTGCTATATATATATATATATGAGTGAGGCTATGGTGCTATGCATAGCACCAATGGCTAGTGTACTACGGCTCAATATGGTACTTTTTAAAATCCTAACGGTCGATCCGAACCGTTCAATGTGATATCCATATGAATATGTACTTGCAAACTAAATTTTATATTTTTTTGAATTTATTTACTATTTTTTTAGATAGGTAGAAAAATCAGTGTTTTCTGAAAATTCTGGACCATCAAAATTCTACCTATCTAAAAAAATAGTAAAAAAATTCGAAAAAATATAAAATTTAGTTTTCAAGTACATATTCATATGGTTATCACATTGAACGGTTCGGATCGACCGTTAAGATTTTAAAAAGTACCATATTGAGCCGTAGTACACTAGCCATCCGTGCTATGCATAGCACCATAGCCTCACTCTATATATATATATATATATATATATATATATATATAGATACATATAAGTCATTTTTGCATTTGCAAAATTCCAATAGTCGATCCGAAGCATTCAACGTGATATCCATATTAAAATATGCTTGTAGACCAAATTTTACATTTTTTTTGAATTTTTTTTACTATTTTTTTAGATAGGTAGAAAATCATTGTTTTTTTATGGTCCAAAATCTTATGAATTAATGGATTTTCTACCTATCTTAAAAATTAGTAAACAAATTTCAAAAAAGATAAAATTTGGTCTCCAAACACATTTTAATATGGAGATCATGTTGAACGGTTCGGATCGACTATTTGGACTTTCAAAATACAAAAATAACTCATACACATGTAGTTTTGAAGGTCTTATATATGCGTATTAGCTGGACTCATCTGTATATATTTCAACCTTAGTTTCCTTTTCATCCTTTTATATGAACCATAAGTTCTTTTACTCGTTCTGCACAAATGTTGTCCAAAATTAAAGCTTCCTGTTGAAATAGGGTTATAAAATTGTGCAATGCACATATTAAACTTTCCTGTTAAACAAATGACAAATAAACTTATCTATCGTACGTGTATCTTTAATTTAAAGGAAAGTCAATTGAAACATTCCCTGAAAAGATGGTTTTTGAAGGCAAAATTTCCCCGATACCCATCAAATTATACCTTTTTAGAAACTTGCAGATTTTCACATCATAAACATTATGAATCATTTATGCACCTCAAAAGTTCATATTCATTTAATTTACCCGTTCGTCTATCAGTATCATTAGATTTTAGCCAGACCTATTTTCTGTTTGTAATTGAACAAGGAAATCACTCTTCTACCCTAATGTCAACCTAATTTTTTTCGTAAATACAATCAATTAAATTTTTTTAGGATTATGATAAATCTTGTGAAAGTTGTAGAGAGGGTTATGTTATCTTTTAATTGTGATAATTTTAATTCTTGATACTCTGGTAGAGTTTTACAAAAAATAGTATTAAGGAATAAGTAGAGATGCCAAACTAATTAAATTCCCGTTTACCGACTGGATGATTAGACAAATAAAAATAAATTCTCATGTCAAAAAAAATAAAGTGTGAGAACTAGGCTCTATGATCATATATATATATATATATAGAGAGAGAGATGGGTTATTGTGCTTCGTGAAGTAAATGGGGGGTTTACTTCGGGTCATATTTTTATTTTTGAAAATTCAAACAACCGATCCGAACCGTTCAACATGTTCTAAATATTGAAATGTACTTGGAGACTAAATTTTACATTTTTTGGAATTTTTTTACTATTTATTAAGCCACTTTGAAAATCGCTGATCCGGTGGTCCAGAAAATTTTACTGTTTTTTACTGTTCACAGTGGATCAGCGATTTTCAAAGTGGCTTAATAAATAGTAAAAAAATTCCAAAAATTATAAACTTTAGTCTCCAAGCACATTTCAATATTTAGAACATGTTGAACGGTTCGGATCGGTTGTTTGGATTTTCAAAAATAAAAATATGATCCGAAGTAAACCCCATTTACTTCGCGAAGCACAATAGCCCATCTATATATATATATATATATATATATATATATATATATATAGAGATTGGCTAATGTGCTAACGTTATAACTTCGGCCGAAGTTATAACGAGTCGTTTTTGCAATTTCAAAATCCAAACAACCGATCCGAACCGTTCAACATGTTCTCTATATTGAAATGTGCTTGGAGACCAAATTTTACATTTTTTGGAATTTTTTTACTATTTATTAAGCCACTTTGAAAATACTGATCCGGTGGTCCAGAAAATTTTGCTGTTTTTTACTATTCACAGCAGATCTGCGATTTTCAAAGTGGCTTAATAAATAGTAAAAAAATTCCAAAAAATGTAAAATTTGGTCTCCAAGCACATTTCAATATTTAGAAAAAGTTGAACGGTTCGGATCGGTTGTTTGGATTTTAAAAACTAATAAACGACTCGTTATAACTTCGGCCGAAGTTATAACGTTATCACATTAGCCACTCTCTATATATATATATATATATATATATATATATATATATATATAGAGATAGAGATTGGCTAATGTAATAACGTTAGAACTTCGGCCGAAGTTCTAACGGGTCGTTTTTGCAATTTCAAAATCCAAACAACCCATCCGAACCGTTCAACATGTTCTCTATATTGAAATGTGCTTGGAGACCAAATTTTACATTTTTTGGAATTTTTTTGCTATTTATTAAGCCACTTTGAAAGTTTCTGATCCAACGGTGAACAGTAAAAAACAGCCAAATTTTCTGGACCACCGGATCAGAATTTTCAAAGTGGCTTAATAAATAGCAAAAAAATTCCAAAAAATGTAAAATTTGGTCTCCAAGCACATTTCAATATAGAGAACATGTTGAACGGTTCGGATGAGTTGTTTGGATTTTGAAATTGCAAAAATGACCCGTTAGAACTTCGGGCCGAAGTTCTAACGTTATTACATTAGCCAATCTCTCTCTATATATATATATATAGAGATAGGCTAACATGCTTCTGGTAGAACTTCGGCCTCGTGCTTCCGGGGGCAGATCTTAGTGTTGGATGTTCAAACAACAAATTCAAACCGTTAGATGTGATATCTATATTAAAATCTGCTTGGAGACCAAATTTTACATTTTTTGGAATTTTTTTACTATTTATTAAGCCACTTTGAAAATTCCAGATCATATGGTCCAGACTGTTTTTACTGTTCACCCGGATCTGGAATTTTCAAAGTGGCTTAATAAATAGTAAAAAAATTCCAAAAAATGTAAAATTTGGTCTCCAAGCAGATTTTAATATAGAGATCACATCTAACAGTTTGAATTTGTTGTTTGAACATCAAACACTAAGATATGCCCCCGGAAGCACGAGGCCGAAATACTTCTAGAAGCACGTTAGCCTATCTCTATATATATATATATATATATATATATATATATATATAGAGTATGGCTAACGTGCTTCCTCTAGAACTTCAGCGATATGCTTCCGGGGGCATATCTTAGTGTTTGATGTTCAAACAACAAATGCAAACCGTTAGATGTGATCTCTATATTAAAATCTGCTTGGAGACCAAATTTTACATTTTTTGGAATTTTTTTACTATTTATTAAGCCACTTTGAAAATTCCAGATCATATGGTCCAGACTGTTTTTACTGTTCACCCGGATCTGAAATTTTCAAATTGGCTTAATAAATAGTAAAAAAATTTCAAAAAATGTAAAATTTGGTCTCCAAGCAGATTTTAATATAGATTGAATATCTAACGGTTTGAATTTGTTGTTTGAACTAGGGTGCTCCTAAGCTCCTAATATAGAGTAGAACTAGGGTGCTCCTAAGCTCACCAAGCCCTTCCGTGAGCGCGACTCCAAAACCTATCAAATTGACTTCAAACGACATTTCCAAACCATTAGATGTTCAATCTATATTAAAATGTACTTGGAGACCAAATTTTACATTTTTTGGAATTTTTTTACTATTTATTAAGATGGTTTGAAAATCGCTGTTTTCCAATGGTGCAGAATTTTAATAAAAACAGCGATTTTCAAACCATCTTAATAAATAGTAAAAAAATTCTAAAAAATGTAAAATTTGGTCTCCAAGTACATTTTAATATAGATTGAATATCTAACGGTTTGGAAATGTCGTTTGAAGTCAATTCAATAGGTTTTAGAGTCGCGCTCACGAAAGGCTTGGTGAGCTTAGGAGCACCCTAGTTCTACTCTATATATATATAGAGGAGGGTTCCAATGCCTCAATTTTTCATGCCTCCACCATGCCTCCATTTTTTAAAACTTTAATAACTCAAAATTTAAAACTTACAAGTCAAAATAAAACCATTGGATATGATCTATATCATTTTATCTATGCACGTGTAAAAAATTATGACATTTCAATTTTTTTTTTGGTTGTCATCAAGAGCTTGTAAAAAACGTACAAATGTGGATAATTTCTAGACGTTGATTTTTTAACTTATTGATTCACACCAAAACAAAATAAAAATGTGATAATTTTTTATGAGCACATAGATAAAATGATGTAGATCATATCCAACGGTTTTATTTTGACTTTTAAGTTTTAAATTTTGAGTTATTAAAGTTTTAAAAATGGAGGCATGGTGGAGGCATGAAAAATTGAGGCATTGGAACCCTCCTCATATATATATATATATATATATATATATATATATAGAGTATGGCTAATGTGCTTCCTCTAGAACTTCGGCCTCGTGCTTCCGGGGGCATATCTTAGTGTTTGATGTTCAAACAACAAATTCAAACCGTTAGATGTTCAATCTATATTAAAATGTACTTGGAGACCAAATTTTACATTTTTTGGAATTTTTTTACTATTTATTAAGCCACTTTGAAAATTCCAGATCCGGGTGAACAGTAAAAACAGTCTGGACCATATGATTTGGAATTTTCAAAGTGGCTTAATAAATAGTAAAAAAATTCAAAAAAATGTAAAATTTGGTCTCCAAGTACATTTTAATATAGATTGAACATCTAACAGTTTGAATTTGTTCTTTGAACATCAAACACTAAGATATGTCCCCGGAAGCACGAGGCCGAAATGCTAGAGGAAGCATGTTAGCCATACTCTGTACAAGTACCAATTATAGGAGCAGAGGAATGCGATATGATTCAAACTATCTGCTTTTTTTTGTACAGCAATGATGTCAAGAGACGGTTTGACGTTTGCATATGGGTAACTATCTCTCAAGAGTTCAAGCTGATGGATATTTTGAGAAAAATAATAGAGCAAGTCGAGCCTCTCTTTCGAAACAATCTAGAAGGTGGAGAAGAGTATTTACTTGCGAAGTTTCACAAAACTCTTAATGGTGAGAAGTACACTATAGAAGACCATTTACGTCCAAACTCTCAAGAGCCTCTTAGTGGTGAGAAAGACCCTCAAACATTGCCAAAAAGGTACCTTCTAGTCCTAGATGATATGTGGAGAAATGATCTATGGACTCAAATTAGTGGAGTGCTACCTGATGCCAAGATTGGAAGTAGAGTAATCGTAACTACTAGAATCCAAAACATTATCGATGATGCTGAACCATATAAACTTCCCTATTTAACTGAGAAACCGAGCCTAGAGCTTTTGCTGAAAAAGGCTCTACCTAATCAAGATTTAAGTAAAGGGTATCCCGATGAACTGTATGAGGTTGGAAAACAATTTGTTAAGAAATGTGGTGGATTACCCCTTGCATTGTTAGTTTTAGGAGGCCTGTTATCAAAAAAACCTGCAAATTATGCTTCTTGGAGTAAAATGTTGCAAACTATGAACTGGGGTACTGATGGGAGAGATTGTACTGATGAGATCATGACTACCAGCTACGATGACTTGCCATATGTTCTCAAATCTTGTTTCATGTATTTTGCGGCTTTCCCTGAAGACCATGAAATTGATGCTCAAAGATTATTTCGGTTATGGATTGCTGAGGGGTTCATACCGATAGAAGAATCCAGAACATTAGAGGATACTGCTGAGAGCTTCCTAGAAGATCTAGTGCAAAGGTATACTTCTATTGTTCAACATTCTATTATAGATTCATTAAACTTACCGTTTGATTTTCTTTTGTTTTTTTAGATATATAAGATATCTTACTTTTTAAATTTAATTGGCACTTTAAAAGTCTAACTCATATTCTGTACTAACATTTCTTGTAAATTTTCTTATACTTCCAAAGGATCCGGATACTATTATATTTGGACCCGTACTCTAAAAGTGTTTGGGTCCGAATTTCTATTCTTATACTTATTAGTTTCAAACCGGATAGGGTTTGGATCTGGATGCCACATCTAATAGTAGATATTTCAGATCCAGTATATCTGTTCTGAGTAGATAAGTATCCATAACTTTTATGTAAATTATTGGGTCCAGCTCGGATCTAGGGTTAGTCCGGATCCGGAACAGATACATGTCACAACTCACAAGCATTTGAAAAACCTTTTACTCTTAAATATAATTATAATTTCTTAAACATTTCACATAATATATTTTGTAATAAAAAAAGCTGGTCAAAATAAAAATTATACTATTGCTCTTATTCATATTAAAACAATGTAACATGCTACATAGCAAAAAAAATAATAACCCTAAATTAATAGGCACTGATCTATGAATGAAGCGCCATAAAAGCATATATATATCGTAGATATTCTTTCATTCAACAAAATTATAGGTAAGAGGTGAGTGTATGACTTTGGTTTCCAACAAATGAAGGGATTAATTATTAATCTATGATATTATATAGTGATTTATTTCTTAAAAAATGCTATAGATGGTTGTCTTTTCATAATTATTAATCTATGTTTTATATTAATTAATTATAAAGAATGATACTAGCATTGTACTGGGTATTTATACGGGTATCAGGTCGGGTTCGGTTATGGATTGGATAATTAAATCAAACCCATATCTTATCCATTACAATATCAGTTCCAGTTTGGATCCAAATCGGAAAATAAAATATTAATTTTGTAACTGTACCCATAATTTCAACCGGTTATATTTTTTTAAGCCATATGTTATCCAAATTAATCGGATAAAAGTAGCACCTCTAAGTTTGACTAACATTTTTCTTATACACTTCATATAATCCAAATTAAGAATCTCATTTAATTAAGCTTCTAATTTAATTTCAACAGAAGCTTGGTTCATGTATCAAAGAGATCTCTCGCTAGTTCCATCACAAGTTGCCGTATACATGATCTCCTTCGCGAACTTGCCATCCAAAAGGCCAAGGAGGATAACTTTCTCACAATTTGCTCAAACCCTGACAATTGGAAGAGCAGCGCCAAGGCACGTCGTGTGGCGGTCCATTACTCGGGTTACGGTGAATTAATGGAACATGCAAATCCAAATCTCCGTTCTTTGTTGTGCTTTGAGTATTCAATGCCAAATTGCTCTCGGCAAAGGCTGCTTAAGGTGCTTAGTGACATGGGACAAACTTATGAATTGGTAGACGAGTGTTTTCATGGACTGAATCAGTTAAGGTATTGTGAACTTAGTGGGATTTTGGACAGTAATTCTTTTGAGTCGTTCATAGGTGGCCTGAAATTTGTGGAGACCCTTGATTTCAGTGAACTAGATGGTCATGGAGACTTGCCTGATGTTATATGGAATGTGGAAACACTTAGGCATGTGATGCTAAATTGGTCCTTTACGGAGTATGAGTATACTTCAGGACCCTCGTCATCTGCTGACCTAAGAAATCTGCAAACACTCACAGGTGTGAAGAGCAGAGAGTCATGGAATGCACAGTTACCTAAACTACCAAATGTGCGCAATTTATTTATCGTGGTGGAGAGCTCGTTTTCGTGGGATTTAATGGCCAAGTTGCTTGGTACACTGAATCATCTAACCTGTCTTAAATTAGAAGGCAATGAAGTGCCGCAAAAAATAGTCGAGATGCAAAGGTTTCCATTTTATCAGCATTTACAATCTCTGGATCTCTTAGAGCACTCCCCATCCCCCAACAACAAGTTGTCACCAGAGGTTGGCATGTTTCCCAGCCACATCACAGAGCTTAACCTCAATGGTCTCCAGTTCAAGGAAGATCCACTGCCAGTGCTAGAGAAGCTACGCTGCCTCAGGTGGCTCTGGTTGTCAGGAGAAGAAGCAAATCGAAAGATGAGTTGTTTTACTGGAGGATTCCAACAGCTACATGAGTTGACATTTAAGGGACTAACCAATCTAGAAGAATGGGAGATAAAGGCGGGTGCCATGCCCATACTTAAGGTACTGAAACTATGGTTTTGTACCAAACTAAGGGTGCCTCTCGGGCTTCAGTACCTGTCCAACCTCAAAGAACTTAAGGTATATGACTGCTGTGACTTAAAAAATCATGCAGATGAGATCCGCAACGATATTTGCAAACATGTTCCCCACATATCGATCAAAGATAAAGGGGACATCTTTTCCTATTAGTGTTTTCCTTTAATTTATTTTATTAGTGTTTCGATTTTCTCCGTACTGCTATCATTTTCTTTTCCTTTTAATTAATTTGTATTTGTTTTTTGGTTTTATTCTGAAATTGTTGAATATGCTTCCAAAACGCAAGATAAAGGACAAAGGACTATGTATTTTACTTCTAACTGTCGAAATTATTTTGTTTTCCTTTTGATTTATTCTTTGGTGCACATATTTTACTCAGGTCCCCTGTAGATAAAAGACCAAAAGACTGTATCATGGTGGTAAGTGTGTTTATTTGCTTCGACCTGCCGAATTTATTTTATTTTAATAATTATTAAATTGTAAATTATACTTCTAGAAAAAAAGAATGCCCAATTTTAAATTCTGCTGCATAAGCATGTTATCAGTTCGAACAAAAAGAAAAGAAAAATTAAGGGCAGCTATATTGAAGTCTGGTCCATTTTTCGGTATGAGAATTTCAAATTTCAGTTATTCTAAATTTTGAAAATTTTCCTTAATACTTTTTTAAAAGTTCTGATCGATTTAAAAATTATATTCAATAAATTAAAAGAAAAATTCTAGCGTACATCAAACTTTTTTGTACATATATTAAAAAAATAATTAAAGTAATACTAAACAAATGAGTAAGTAAACATGGAAACTTTTTTGATGAATAATTAATCTCTGCATTTACCTTTTCTTTCAAACTAACATGAAAACTTAGATGTTGGAGAAGTTTAAGAAAAGCAACTCAGTTGGAGATGCTTTATCTTGGGGATGCTAACTATTACCGCTAGAAGGAATATTGCAAATCACACCCTTCTAACCCTTTTCTCTCTCTGTTTTATTTTTTTCTCTTTGCGATAACTGACCTTGTACCATTCTAACGGCTATAAGCCATTGTACTCTTTATATACTAATTAATTGTAATTTATGAGAAATACTCAATAAAGCATTCAATTCAATACAATTATCAAATTCTATCAATGAATTTCACAGGAGCTTGACTTCGCAACCTCTGCCAAGGTTTTCCAAAAAAAAAAAAAAAAATTTCAGAGGGGCCCCGAAATAAGTCAAATGAACAGAGGAGTATCTAGTATTCTTCATCTATTTCAATTCCTCTCATATTTTCCAATGAACAGAGGAGAAAAACAGTCTTTAAAACCCACTCCTATTAATTCTTTATCTTTTCCAATGAATAACAATATTTACTGCTAGGTCCAAAGAAAAAAAATATTGCTACGTCCATCTTTTCCATCCTTTAAAAGGGAGAATTGAGAATAATCCCTATTATAAAAGAATATAATAGGAACATTATAAAAATAAGAGGGAGTTTGCATATTTCTTTTTTTCTGCATTTGATCAATTAGTAGTATCAAATCTGCATGTCACTTAATTAAAAAGAAATTTAATATGTTTGTATGAATATTAAACTTTTATAGGGACTAATTGCAATATTGACACATCTTCATTCAGTAGCGTAGCCGAGATTTGAGTCAGAACTGGTACCAAAGGACTGGTACCAAAGATACTCTCCGAACTCGAACATGAAATTATAAGAAACACCATTTTGAAGCCCATTCAGCTTTTTGGACAAATCGATAAAAAGCCCAAGAAAAATAGAAAACGAAAAGAAAGACCGAGCCCAAAGAAATGAATGAAGCCCAGAGGACTCCGAAGGAAATTCAGTAGGCCCAAAATAAGATATTTTTGCAGAGAATAAGACTACTCTGTTTGGTGTTTCGTATTCTGTGGGCGTGATCTCATGTGCATTATTGTTGGTATTTTTTTCATGTTTCCTTTTTATTTTTCTTATTCTTGATAAAAATTAGGATGAGGACATGTCGATATTTCTGGACCCACCTCAATAATTCTATAATTAATACATAAAAATAACATAATCTATATCACTTATGCCAAATGATAAATCATTTAGTAATTTTTGAGAAATTACTTCCTGATATTATTTTTATACATGGGAGGACAATTTATTCCATGCCTTGTTACCTGTTAACATATATACACCAATTTTTTTTTCTTTTGTTCTCAGATCACCAAGGGATAGAAATTGTGCTGCAAAAGAATAGGGGTGTTCATCGGTTCGGTTCGGTTAAAACCGAAATAAAATAGGCAAACCAAAGTTTATTTCGGTTTTCAAAAATAGAACCGAACTGACCAAAGTAAACATAGCAACCGATTAAAACCGAACCAAAGTAAATTTCGGTTTGTTCGGTTAAACCGAACAAACCATTGTTTAGTTGAGATTGTTATAAAACAAGGCATTTACAGCTTACAAGTTGAGATTAATACACTGTAAATAATAAATTCAGCAATAATATGAAACATTGTACCACTGTACCACCCATGTACACTGTAAAGATTAAATTCACAAGTTGACTTTTATGTATACTGTAAATTAACACAAAAAATTTACAAGCAGCTGCCAATATATATCAATGATAAAACTACTTTACATCATGGTTTGATACTAAATAACAACCCTCTTTAACTATCATTCTATTTGAATAAATAGGATATAATCATATAACCAACTGCAATAAACTAAAACAAACAAAAAAATGTGAAAAGGGCAACCACTTATTGACATTTTACAAGTAATTTCAAGAAAAAACTTGTACATAGTCATTCCCAACGCAAGTCCATCCAATATATAGATTATTGAAAGAATTAATCAAAGTCTCCAACGCAAGTCCTGCCATCCAAATAACCACTTTTTTTACACTGCAGTGCTCAAAAATAAAAAATTTAACTTCTGCAGAAAGCAAAACTTATTTTTGAAATGGTCCTTGAATGTTAAGTTTTGTTCAATGTTGCCCCCCTCCACCAATTTTGGTTTACCAACCCCTAAAACTTTTGTTCATTGGGGCCAGGCAGCTAGTAACTAGGCTGCTGGCTCAGGCATACCAGCAAAGATCCCCCTCTTCTCCTCTATCCCTGTACAAAATGAAAATACTCTCCTCCATTCAATCGAGCTAAAGGGCCAGATTGAACAAAACTTACAAGTTCAGGGGCCATTTTCCAGAATTCCCACTTTTAAAGTAAAAAAAAAAACACACAATTGACCATTAGAATCCCCAAAAGAAAACAAGCAGGCTGCATCACATAGCATAGTTTCTGTTACTTCTGTTTGTATGGTCAATCTATAGCTAATATAAGTACTGGCTGACATACTTCAATTCTGCAATTCTGCAATCCTTGAATGGTGGTTCTATGTGGAAATTGGGATACAAAGACAAAAAAGGAATAAACTAGCATGCAATTAAGTCTCAGGAATAAGCATATCCAAGGACTTGAACTTACTAAAATTTTAAGTGCAAAAACAGAAGTCATTGCCAATAATATATAGCCTGGTCACACTAGATGAGCTGTCTGATAATTTTAAAGAGGTCTGAAAACTTTCCAATCATAGAAAAGAAGAGAATATACCTTAAAAATTACTTAGTAACTTGAAGTGCTTCTTCAATACGTTGAATGAGCTGATTAGCATTCAATGCTCCCTCCTGTTGGAAAGAACACCAAAAAACTCAGATACTTCTAGCAAGAACCCTAGGGAAATGGATATTTAAAATGAATTATTGTTGATCAGTTTGTATATGGCCTTAATTAGTTTGTATTTGTATGTATGGCCCAGTTTGTCTCGGTGTTTTGTAAATTTGTCTTCCTTCTTATTATTAAGTAAAATGCAGTAGACAAGCATGTTATAAGAAAAAAATTACATTCTAATTGTTTTGGTATATTTTATTTCCCACATGACTAAGTAACTAGGGAAGACGCCGAATACAAAAGATAACAAAATAATGCATTTTTGTTATATGTTGGCTTTTAATTTTTTTTTTTTTTAGTAAAAGTTGGAAGTCAAGCCACCCAATTTTTTAATATTCAGAAGATATTCTTCCATCAAGAGAATTTGTTTGTTTTTATGTTTAGGCAATGTATTTTAAAGTTTTTTTTGAGAAAAAATGTAACAAATAATATATTTGCTGAAATGAAAATATTTTTAAATTTGTCGATATAATTTATAGTGGTCTCTATGTCAGTTTGGTATACTAGGAGATCCTTTGCTCAGTGCTAAAATTAATGAAATTAAAAAAAATTGTGAGAAATTTTTTTGCAGTATCACTGTTTCTAATGCTTCCCAGAAAAAATTGAAGAAAAAATGAGAAAAATAATTTGCTACCTTTTTTCATTAACCTGCATAATCTTCCGTCTTGCTTTTTGTTAAATAAATGATAAAACTAAACACGTTTTAGAACACACGTTACAAAATTTCTTCTGCAGCAAAAAAGGAACTTTTACTTAAGACAAAAATAATAATAAATATTTTCTTTTTGTTACAAATTAAAATTAATCACTTTCTTATATAAAGATTCTTTTTTGTTGTGCATCAGCAATCAACAGTGTATTTTAATTTAATGTTTATATGGTTAAATCAATAGGCAACTTTTCTCGAGTGCAATTGGGCCACTGAAAAAGCATCCGTAGCACCTTTAAATTATTGGATCCCACCATTGGAAGCTAATACTTATCTTCAGTCTTTCTTTTTTTTCTCTTCCATGTTTCCATTATGTGACTTGCTTCCTTTCATATAAGGCGGTCTATAACGAATGGAAAGATCTGGACCGTTAATTCACACCTGCCAGCCCCTGCCAAAGCATTTCAATAAAAAAATTGGAGGAACATTTGGTGAATGTAACTGAATTATGGAATAGATATAAAGAACTGTTTCAGAATTAAGTTTTTTTAATTTTATTTTTGTTGAATGTTACTTAATTAATGGAATAGAAGTTGAAACTATAAACTGGTAGTTACATTCCTTTTCAATTTTTTCTTACTTCAATTTTATTTTTGTTGAATATATTTGAATGATGGAACAGTTGGAAATGTTTATTTTTTTATCAAAGTAATTGAATTTTTTTGATGACTTGTTTTTAATGAACAGTAAATTATACTTGTGAAGATGCTATTACATATTTTGTTAAAGTGATGTTGTCATCCAATATAACTTTTAAACTTATCTAAAATTTGATTTTCTTTAATTTATTTTGCAATCGTATATTTTTATTTTTTTAAGAAGAAAACCTATTTTTTTAATTTGTATTTATGTTAAAGATCCATCTTTATATTAACAAAGGAATTACATTTCACATGGTCTCTTACTATTCAATCTCAACTTTAAACAATGGTAAATATATGCAAACTTATCATTTCATCTATTCCAAACTTGCTAATCATGTTTGGTATTAGGTTGGTGATTTGCAAATATATAAATGTGTATTAAATTAATAATTTATTGTAATAATATTTTTTTAATACCAGCACAAATACGGATTCATATTTTCTAATTTTCTCTTGTATAATTTCATGTGGCGTGTGGCTATTGTGTTTGTATCATACCTGATGGTTTGGAGTGTCCACCATAAACTCATATTTTCTATTTTTGTGTTGTATAAACTCAACTTAAGACAACATCATCAGCTTTCAGTATATATTCTAAACTTGTAATCTCATCTATCCCTGACTTGCAGATATGAAACCAGGTTTGGTATCTAGCTATCTTAAAAATGCTAAATATATGCAAACTTAATTAATTATCATTTAATCTATTCCAAACTTGCTAATAATGTTTGATGATTTGCAAATTTATAAACGTGTATTAAATGAACAATATATTGTAATAAATATATATATTTGAAACCTACACAAATACGGACTCTGGACTCATACTTTCTATTTTTTTGTTCTATAATTCTGTGTGGTTTGTGTCTATTGTGTTTGGAGTGTCATATTTTGTGAAAAATTAGCTGGGTCCACCATAAACTTTAATGATGCTTTTCTTTTGGTACTTTTTTGTGCTTTATCTTTTTTAAAAGAAAAGATAATATATTCTCAACTTTAATTATGCCTCCATAAACTCAACTTAAGACAACATCAGCTTTCATCATATATTCTAAACTTGTAATCTCATGTATCCCTGACTTGCAGATATGAAACCAGGTTTGGTATCTAGCTATCTTATTCAAATGCTGAGCTTGTACAACATCAAACCATTTTAATCAAGAAATAATAATAAATAGATGTTCAAACTTCAAAGCATATGAAGACACAAACACGCAGAGGTATGAGTCCCATTTATTAATTATTCATAAAATTTCTCTGTCATTTAATTTGATTAAGTCTGTATGCCATCAGATTTAATTGCCATACCTAATTGCATATTTAATTGTGGTCTTATTGTAAAAAAGTGACAAACTTAGGAGCAAATTTGGTGAATGAATGAATGCGTTGATTGTGAAAATAGGAGAATCGTTGAGCTGAATTGATTCAACCTGAAAGGTACGTTGGCATTACTAATATTCATAATTTTTAGTATATCCTAGTTGCCTACAAATAATTCAACCAAAATCGTTGTTGATCAATAAAGTTACTGATAATTAGTTGTGATACGTTGCTTGGGCACATTTATTTACTCATTTTTTAGTAATTGTTTTTTTCAAAAAAAAAATATTGTAAATTTAATCTCACAAAATGTACTTTTAATTTATTAAACAACATCTCAAAATGTGAGTAATATCAATATATTTTTTACTTATCATATAATTATAATACAAACAACATATATCATTTTTGATGCACCGTCAAACTCTTGATTCATCCTGATAATTTACTCAATGACAACTGAGGCTCACATGTCAAGATCACCTCTTGATGTAGCTTAAATTATCTTATTTTCTCTCTTTTGCCCTGATTGGATCACCTCTTGATGTAGCTTAAATTCTCTCATTTTCTCTCTTTTGCCCTGATTGGATCAACTCTTGATGTAGCTTTTGCACTAAATAAACTACGAGGAATAAATTCAAAAATAAGAAAATAGTGCATTTTTGTTTATATGTTCTTTTTAGTCTGTTTCTTAATTAGGCAATGTATTTTAATGTTTTTGAACAAATTAAAAATGTAACAAATTAAGAAAATGGTAGTTGCAATAAAAATTTAGATATAATTTTTAGTGGTCTCTAACAGCACCTTTGCTGAGTGGTGAAATGAAATTCAAAGAAATTGTGACAACTTTTGCAGTATCAATTAATGTTTCTTGTGTTTCCCAGCAAAATTTGAAGAAAATAAAATGAACAAAAAATGAGAACAATAATTGGCTATCTTTCATCATTTATCTAACATATTTTTCTGTTGTATAATTTTGTGTGGCGTGCGGCTATTGTGTTTGTGTCATAACTTATGTTTTGTACTTTTGTTGCTCTATTGTTTTCATCATTTGCCAATTTTTACCGAATAGAAATCTCGAGCTTGTCTCTGATTAGTGAATAATTAATTTTGTACTGCTCAGTTTGATGTTTCGTATTATGAGCTTGATATGCATATTGATAACAAGTCGATCACATTATTAAAGAAAATTAATTTTTCAAAAATAGTTGTCTCATATACACAAACAAACCATATAATTTTCTATGAAGAGAATGAGTTATTTCTCAATATTTGATCCCAACCCAATTATTATGTTTACATTAGGGCGGTGTAAAGATGTGGATTAAACAGAGTACACTAAAAATTTGCTTGGATGAACAGTAAATTATACTTGTGAAGATGCTATTATATATTTTGATAAGGTGATGCTGTCATACAATATAATTTTTAACCTTATCTCCAATTTGATTTGATTTAATTATTTTTCAATCGTATATTTTATTTTTTTAAGAAGAAAACTTTTATTTTTTTATTTTGATAAGGTGATGCTATTATGTATTTATGTTAAAGATCCATCTTTATTTTAACAAAGGAATTACATTTCACTTGGTCAGTCACTATTCAATCTCAATTTTAAACAATATCAGCTTAATTTTCATTGAAAATTAAAAATGCTAAATATATGCAATCTTAATTATCATTTAATCTATTCCAAACTGCTAATCATGTTTGGTATCTAGCTTAGTGATTTGCAAATTAATAAACGTGTATTAAATGAATAATTTATTGAAATAAATATGTTTCTTTTAATCCAACACAAATACGAACTCATATTTTCTAATGTTTTGTTGTATAATTATGCGTGGCGTGTGACTATTGTGTTTGTATCATACCTGATGGTTTGGAATATCCACCATAAATTTTAATTATGGTTTTTCTTTTGGTACCTTTTTTGTGCTTTATCTTTTTTAAGCTCATATATTCTCAACTTTAATTATGCCTTCATAAACTCAACTTACCACAACATCATCTTTCAGCATATATTCTAAACTTGTAATCTCATCTATCCCTGACTTGCTGATATGAAACCAGGTTTGGTACAACATCAAAGCATTTTAAACAAGAAATAATATATTCCAACTCCAAAGCATAGGAAGACACAAACACGCAGAGGTATGAGTCCCATTTATTATTCATAAAATTTCTCTGTCATTTAATTTAATTAAGTCTGCATGCCATCAGATTTAATTGTCATACCTAATTGCATATTTAATTGTGGTTTTATTGTAAAAAAGTGACAAACTTAGGAGCAAATTCGGTGAATGAATGAATGCGTTGATTGCGAAAATAGGAGAATCGTTGAGCTGAATTGATTAATCTGAAAGGTACGTTGCCATTACTAATCATAATTTTTATTATATCCTAGTTGCCTACAAATAATTCAACCAAAATAGTTGTTGATCAATGAATTGATACCTCACGTTGCTTGCGCACATTTATTTACTCATATTTTAGCTATGTTTTAAAAAATATATATATATATTTTAAATATTGTAATTTTATCTCACAAAAATGTACTTTTAATTTATTAAACATTATCTCAAAATGTGACTAATATCAATATATTTTTTTTCTTATCGTATAATTATAATACAAACAACATATATCATTTTTTATGAACTTTCAAACTCTTGATTCAACTTTAGTAATATTATTTTTTACTTATCAATATAATTTCTCTCTAATTGTTTTATTTGACGCGCACAGGGTATTCGATGAAATGTCCGAGTGACAAATCTGTCACATTATTGGGTTCCTAACAAATTTTTGTAAGCTCCATTTATTGGGTTCCAACTAATTAACATCAACTGGATAAACCAAAATTCACACCGTGTGTTAACAGAAGTATTATATTATTGGATAAACCAAATTAAATCATATAGAACAAGATGTGAGTGATCCTATGAAATCTGTCTGTAAATTAGTTGAAATTAATTCTCCTTTCAAGACAGTAAAGAAAGATATTTGAGTAATCTTATAAAGGGGTCGCTGTTAGCATAAGACCCACCAATTCCTCATTCGCTCTCTCTAGCTGTTTGTTTCTATCTTACGTTAAATTTATGTGGGGCTCGTTTAATTTTGATGTTGAGCTAGTACGATATTGGAAACTTACAAGTTGAGCAATTCACTGTTAATAAGTTATAAGCAGTATATACCGTTCCATACCTTACTGAATGGTACCTTGTTATGTTTTTTCCCTTGTTTATCAATACATTGTTTTTACTCGAATTTTTACTGGTACAATTGTTCACCCAGTTTGTAGGTAACTTGAAAGATGGCAGAAGGAATAGTTAGTTTTGTTTTGGGTAAGCAAGTGGAGAGATTGAGTCGTGAGCTCAGGTGGATTCAAGCATTCCTTAATAAAGATGCCGACATGAAGCAGATTCTAAATGAGAGGCAGAAGAATTGGATCAATGAGGTCAGAGATATTGCTTACGACATAGAAGATGTCATAGACAATGCCATTTTCTTGAAGGTTCCCAAGAACCCTTCAAGAGGATGTTCTCGAATTGTTGGGGCTGCTAAAAGGATGTGGAGGAAATGCAAAAAGTTCCCGGCTTTGCACAACCTTGCTGATGAGATGAATGAGATATTGGCACGTATTCAAGAGATCAATGACAGTAGAGAGAGATACGGAATCAACTCTTTGGGTGAAGGCAGTGGAGTGCAGCCGAGGCTACCGATCAGGCCCCCTGTGCTACCTAAGATTGATGATCCTCATGTTGTCGGCTTCGATCATGACAGGGACAGCATCGTAAATCAGTTGCTTGACACAAGCATTAAAAGACGCACTGTCATCTTGATTGTTGGACCTGGTGGGCTTGGAAAAACAACTCTTGCTCGAAAAGTCTACAATAGGTAAATATGATTATATGAAGCAACTGTAGGTGTCAAAAATAGCTTAATTAATAATATAATATTTCAATATTTCTTGGAAAGTACTATATATATATCTATATTGAAATCTTAGTTTTCTTTTTGTCTTTATTTATATGAATCATAAGTTCTTTTACTCATTCTGCACAAATTTTGTCCAAAAAAAAGCTTCCTGTTGCATATATTCATTAAATTTACCAGTTCATTTATTAGTATCATTAGATTTTAGCCAGACCAATTTTCTGTTTGTAGTTAAATAAGAAAATTACTCTTCTACCCTAATGTCAACCAAACTTTTTTCGGAAATACAATCCATGCTAATTTTTTTAGGATTATTGTAAATCTTGTGAAAGTTTTACAGAGTTATGTTATCTTTTAATTGTGATATTTTTACTTGTTGATACTCTGGTAGAGTTTTACAAAAAAAATAGTATTAAAGAATAAGGAGAGATGCCAAACTAAATTCCCGTATACAGACTAGATGATTAGACAGAAAAAACTAAAATTCTCTATGATATTATATATGTAGAAGTACCAATTATAAGAGCAGATGAATGAAATCTGATCCAAACTATCTGCTTTGTTTTCTACAGCAATGATGTCAAGAGATGGTTTGACGTTCGCATATGGGTAACTATTTCTCAAGAGTTCAATCTAATGGATATTTTGAGAAAGATAATAGAGCAAGTCGAGCCTCTCACTCGAAAAGACCTAGATGGTGGAGAAGAGTATTTACTTACAAAGCTTTACAAAACTCTTAATGGTGAGAAGTACACTATAGACGACCATTTACGTCCAAACTCTCATGAGCCTCTTAGTGATGAGAAAGACCCTCAAACATTGCCAAAGAAGTACCTTCTAGTCCTAGATGATATGTGGAGAAGTGATCTATGGACTCAAATTGGTGGAGTGCTACCTGATGCCGAGATGGGAAGTAGAGTAATTGTAACTAGTAGAAACCAAAACATTATCGATGAAGCTGAACCATATAAACTTCCATACTTAACTGAGGAGCCGAGCCTAGAGCTTTTGATGAACAAGGCTCTGCCTAATCGAGATTTGAGTAAAGGGTATCCCGATGAACTGTATGAGGTTGGAAAACAATTGGCTAAAAAATGTGGTGGATTACCTCTTGCATTGTTGGTTTTAGGAGGTTTATTATCAAAAAAACCTGCAAATTATGCTGCTTGGAATAAAATGTTGCAAACTATGAACTGGGGTACCGATGGGAGAGATTGTGCTGATATCATAGCCACCAGCTATGATGACTTGCCATTTGTTCTCAAATCCTGTTTCATGTACTTTGGGGCTTTTCCTGAAGACCATGAAATCAATGCTAAAAAACTATTGCGGCTGTGGGTTGCTGAGAGGTTAATACCAGCAGAAGAATCCAGAACATTCGAGGATACTGCTGAGAGCTTCCTAGAAGAACTAGTGCAAAGGTATGCTTCAATAGTATAACATTGTATTACATATTCATTAAATTTTCTTTTATTATTTTTTTAAATCTTGGTAGAGACTACGAAGTTGATTTATTAAATATAAAGTTTCTTACATCCTCATACATATAGCACCCCCTGTATTCCCACTATCCCATGCCCCTCATATTAAAATTCTCTACATACAAACCTCTGTCCAGTGGAAGAGTTCAATAACGTACTTTAGAAAATCTTTCCAAAAGAAAGACCCTTTCACGATCCAGAGGTTAGGGCCGTCTTGATAGGACCCCTTCCAGTACAAGATTTTCTTTTCTTTTTATAGATAAGATATCTTACTTTTTAAATTTTATTCATGACTAACATTTTTCTTTTAGGTTAAGTATTCTATTTAGTTTAAATACACTTGTTAGTCATATCCATGCCAAAAAAATTCATATAATCCAGAGAATCCCATTTAATTAATCCTCTAATTTAATTTCAACAGAAGCTTGGTTCAAGTATCAGAGAGATCTCCCGCTGGTTCCATCAAAAGTTGCCGTATACATGATCTCCTTCGTGAACTTGCCATCCAAAAGGCCAAGGCGGATAACTTTCTCACAATTTGCTCAAATCCTGACGATTGGAAGAGCAGCGCCAAGGCACGTCGTGTGGCCGTCCATTACTCGGATTGTGATGAATTGATGGAACATGCAAATCCAAATCTCCGTTCTTTGTTGTGCTTTGAGAAGCCAATGCCAAATTGCTCTCGGCAAAGGCTGCTTAAGGTGCTTAGTGACATGGGACGGAGTGATTTGGTAGATTTTGAGTGTTTTCATGGACTGAATCAGTTAAGGTATTGCCAACTTGGTGGTAAAGTGAGTAGTAACAGAGGATCTTTTGAGTCGTTCATAGGCGGCCTGAAATTTGTGGAGACCCTTGATTTCAGTGAACTAGTAGGTCATGGAGACTTGCCTGATGATATATGGAATGTGAAAACACATAGGCATGTGATGCTAAATTACCCCTATACCTCAGGACCCTCATCATCTGCAGACCTAAGAAATCTGCAAACACTCAGGTGTGTGAAGAGCAGAGAGTCATGGAATGCACAGTTACCTAATCTGCCGAATTTGCGCGATTTAGATATCTATGTGGAGAGGTCGTTTTCGTGGGATTTAATGGCCAAGTTGCTTGGTACACTGAATCATCTAACCTCTCTGGTCTTACAAGGCAATGAAGTACCGCAAAAAATAGTGGAGATGCAAAGGTTTCCATTTTATCAGTATTTACAATCTCTGATTCTAGTAGAGCAGTCCCCATCCATCAACAAGTTGTCACCTGAGGTTGGCATGTTTCCCATCCACCTCACAGAGTGCAAGCTCATTGGCCTCCAGTTAAAGGAAGATCCGCTGCCAGTGCTAGAGAAGCTATGCAGCCTCAGGGTGCTCATATTGGATAGAGAAGAAGTGAATCGGAAGATGAGCTGCTCTGCTGGAGGCTTCCAGCAGCTACATGAGTTGGTATTTAGCGAACTAACCAGTCTAGAAGAATGGGAGATAAAGGCGGGTGCCATGCCCATACTTAAGGTAGTCAAACTATGGCGTTGTAACAAACTAAGGGTGCCTCTCGGGCTTCAGTACCTGTCCAACCTTAAACAACTTCATGTAAGTGGCTGCAGCGAATTAAAAGAGCATGCAGATGAGATCCGCAACGACATCTGCAAACATGTTCCCCAGATAAAGATATACTAGGGCCGGCTTCTTCGATCTCTAGAGTGCTTTTCTTTAATTTATTTGTACATGTTAGTGTTTCGATAATTTCCATATTGCTATCATTTTCTTAATTTTAATTTTAATTTATTTGTATTTGTTGTTTTGTCTTATTCTGGAGTTATTAAACATTATGTTTCCAAAACGCAACATTTATGCCTCCATCTGCAAACATGTTCCCCACATTTTATTTTAATTTATTTGTGTTAGTGTTTCGATCCTTTCCATACTGCTATCATTTTATTTTCCTTTTAATTTATTTGTATTTTTTGTTTGGTTTTATTCTCGAGTTGTTGCATATGCTTCCAAAATGCAAGACAAATTAAAGACAGAAGACTATGTATTTTAATTTTAACTGCCGAAATTGTTTTCTTTTCCTTTTAATTTATGCTTTCAAATCAATGATTCTGCTTTAGTACTGTGGTGCGCATATTTTACTGAGGTCCTCTCTAGATATGTATTTCGAAGATAAAAGACAAAAAGACTCTGTATCATGGTGGTAAGTATGTTGATATTCTTCTAACTGCCGAATTTTTATTTTATTTTAATAATTATACAATTTTAAATTATACTTCTAGAAAAAAGGCTCAATTTTAAATTCTGCCACATAAGCATGTTATCAGCTCGAAACAAAAAAAACGAAAAGAAAAATTAAGGGACGCTATATGGAATTCTAGTTCGTTTTTCAGTATCAGAATTTCAAATTTCAGTTATTCTAAATTTTGAAATTTTCCTTAATACTTTTTTTAAAAGTTCTGATTTAAAAATTATATTCGATAAATTAAAAGAAAAATTCTAGCGCACATCAAACTTTTTTGTGCATATATTAAAAAAATATTTAGAGCGGAGCTATGGTAATAATATGCATAATTAAAGTAATAAACAAATGAGATAAGTAAACATGAAAACTTTTTAATGAATCATTAATCTCTGCATTTTCCTTTTTTTTTTTCAAACTAAAAACATGAAAACTTACATGTTGGAGAAGTTTAAGAAAAGCAACTCAGTTGGAGATGCTTTAGCTTGGGGATGCTTAGTATAACCGCTAGAAGGAATATTGCAAATCACACCCTTCTAACCCTTTTCTCTCTCTGTTTTATTTTTTCCTCTTTGCGATAACTCACCTTGTAGGCTTGTACCATTCTAACTGCTATAAGCCATTGTACTCTTTATATATTTCTGGACCATCCGAATGCTTAGTACTACCCGAATGGATGCCTTGCAGCAGAGGATGATGATATTTCCATATTTCTCAGCATCAAGAGCAAATTAGATTGGGTGAGAAAATTATACTATTACTATTGTAGATCAAACTGGATGTTGTGCTTCTCTATTAAGCAAAACTATTAATAAAAATTACAAATTTCGGTAACGATACTGAGTGGGGTTAATTATTTTTCATTTGCTAAGAGTAAAAAGTTGGAGTCATATATCGAGGAGGACTGTTTTGTAATTAAATGTGTTGTTAGTGTTTTATAAAAAAAAAATTTATTTAATGTTACTAAGTAGAGCAGAGGTTGAAAATAAGAACGGGTAGTTACCTTCTCTTACAGTTTTTTTTTTTTCTTTTAGATTAATTTTTGTTGAATGTAACTGACTTTTCGAATAGTTCGAAGGTTTAATATTTACCAGCGTACGTAATTGAATTTTTTGCATGATTTGTTTTATCAGAACCAATTACATCATATGAATATATGATTTAATTTGATTATGCTGCACTTTTAATTGTAAAAGATGGCTTGATCATGTTATTATGAGAATTGTACATTATACAATTGCATGTCCTAATTAATTAAGTACGAGTGAATTAATTAGTCATTTATATAAAAGGTGGCTTGGTCATCACTTGCATAATTTTCAATGTATTTTGTTTCTACTGCAGGTAATGCATTGCATATGCTGCTACATTTTATAATACTGGTTTTTAATATGGACACAAAATTATTGAAATTGTCTCGCACATGTTTCATTACCGGATGAAAAACAAAATTAAATTGTATTTTGGAAATATATATGCATGTGAAAATTGTGCTATGTTGAAAACTCGTTTCCATCGTTTGTTTCTTCTTATCACTAAAAAAAAAAAGATAAGAAGAAGTAATATTATGATAACATAAATTTAGAGAATTTATAAAATTTTATACGAAAATAATATATTCTATATTTATATACATAACAGTGAGGGTACAGTTTATTCCATGCCAGGTAACATACACCAAAATTATTTTTTTCTTTTGTTCTCAGATCACTCAGCATGATAGAACCCTGGGGAAGTTGTACGCATGCTACCATTGTTGAAAAGAGAACGGAGTAGGTCCGATGCCCATCGGACCTACTTTTAGGTTCAACGAGCATGATGACTGTCCGATCTAATTTAAGATTAGTGTGCACGAAAATTGAAACATACACGCACGAATTTTAAAGTGTTCTGCACGAACTTAAAGCAAATAGACGGTGATTAAACCCATCAATCCAGAGTAGGTCTGATGCCCATCGGACCACTCTCAAGTGTGTTGAAAATTGAAATCCAGTCGGTCCCAAATCTGTAACAATTTTAATTAAATTTATTTTTCATTTCTCCATAGAGTTTTTATTTTTATATTTAGGCTTAATAAACTAGAGAAGACAACGAATTACTACATAGATAAGAATATAGTGCATTTTTGTTAATTAGGCAATGTATTTAAAACTTTCTGAAAAAAAATGTAAAAAATTAAGAAAATGGTAGCTGCAATGAAAATTTTGTAGATATACTTTTTTTTCTTTTTGTTATATATTAAAATTAATCACTTTTTCTTAAATAAAATATTATTTTTCTTTTGTGCATCAGCCATCAACAATGTATTTTAATTTAAAGTTTAAATGGTTAAATTATTGGGCCACTGAAAAAGCAATAGGGGAGGATCTGAATTCGTAATTTAGGGTGGAGGGATAACGGGTTAGGTGGAGAGAAGACAGAAAATGGGTTGGATATTTGTGGAGTTTGAGGTGGGTGAGATGGGCTTAAATTTGTATTAGGTTCAATTGGGTCCTTTTATACATCAAGCACATGCATGTGTAGGCCTATATATGAGGTTTGGGCCCAATATTAAAGGAGAGATTCTGACCAAAAACCAATTATGAAAGTGGTCCAACATGGTGGGTGACCTGTGAGGAGTTTGATGGTCGTCAAAATGTTCAAAACTACGAGCAAGTTCCTCTCTCGGTCTCCCCAGTGCTCTTCTTTTTTACTTGGTTAAACTTGACAAATATAAGACAGCTGGAGGTCTACATTTGGGTGTTCATCATATTTTCTTTTTTTTTTATGGTTATCGGCGAAATGCCGATAACATATATATTTATAAAAAATTATAAGGTAAGGTATTTACAATCCTCAAAGAAGAAAAAACCGGTCCACACGACGGTATTATTGTGCATTAAATTTAAACCCGTTAAGCGGAACTATCAGAACTTGAATTTTGGAAGTCAGCCATTATGCAGCCAATGGTCAACTTCAAGTGCGGTATCCCCGATGAGATATGGCACCGGACGCTGTTTCGCAGAAAATAAACGTCTGTTTCTTTCCCTCCAGAGCGCCCAAGCGCCGGCCGCCCAAACCACATTCCATGTCGCTCGTCGGCTTATGTCGAGATCCCGACCCGTTATCCACCAGAGGCGCTGGATACCTTGTACTCCCCGAAAGTGGAAAGTAAAGTGCGCCATTAGCCCTCTCCAGAAAAGTTTCGCATAGTTACATTCCCACATGATATGATCCTTGGTCTCGACAATGTCTAGCCCGCAAAGGTGGCATCCAGTAGGTACGGGGCAACCTCTGTAGGTTAGCACTTCTTGCGTTAGTACTTTGTCATCCAACATGAGCCATATGAAAATCCGCACCTTCATTGGAACCCGTATTCGCCAAAGTGCCTGTTGAGTTGGAGAAATGAACCCTCTATGATGCATTGCTCTGTATGCCGAACTGCATGAGAAGATGCCCGAGGGAGCCCAGCCCCAAGTCGTGGTGAGGCCGTCAGAATCTAGGGAGCAGTTAAAAAACGGAAGGAGTTTAACCAAGTCCTTGATAAAGAAGGACGAAGCATCCTGCCGGATTAGTTGCAGCTGGTTCGCTCCATTGAGACCATAAATAGAGTTGACCGTAGATGCCCACAGCGAGTCATGATGTTTATCAAGTTTCCAAAGCCATTTGGTGAGAAGCGCGTCGTTTTGACACTGCAAATCAATGATGCCCATCCCCCCATTGACTTTCAGTGAGCAAACCCGCTCCCAATTGACCAGGCAGTTGATGTGTTCATCATATTTTCATCGATTGCTTACCTGTGCGGAATTCTGTGTGTGATGAAGAGGAAATCAGCTAATTCATAAATAGAGATCCAAAAGCCCATCAAGAGACGAGTGATCCAAAGCACTCTTCATATATCTTAAAGTCTCAAGTGTCACACAAATAATTAAAGCAATAAAACAAGGCTTTTGATCTAAAATTCCATAATTTTAGATTTCGGGCTATTTTTGTACGTACTGAATGAACGGAAATAAGATCCTGATTTTCAAAATAAGCTTCCATTTATATCGGTAAGCTAAATGAAATTTCAAAAAGGAGAAACAAATTAGAGAGAGGTCAAAAATGGATGCCACAAACAATTTGTTCACTATTTCTAAAGACAACACGGTCTACATTTTCCTATTTTTTTATAATACATAGATAATGAGGTTCTTTCCACGAAATTCGGGACGGTCCGCATGGTATTGGATCAAATTTGGTCACGGTACTATCCAATTCGCATCAAGATTCACACATACAACTAGAATTTGTGTGGATGAAGTGCACACAAATCTTGGTTCTTTATCAAACTTCAATTGCAAATTAAATCTTATTAAAATAATATAAACCTCATGCGGAACAGGTTTTGTCCAAAGAATTTTGGACTGAACTTCTCTCTAAAGCGTTTCTTCACTGGATGATATAATTTCATTAAATTTCATCATGATTTGCTAATTAATGCTGATGGAAGTTATCTTCTTCTCCATTAAGAAAATATGGAAACTGGTTTTTTTCTTCATTTTCTTTGTTGGACAAAATAAGGAAATGATTTTTCTCTCTTCCCACTAGATTGGAATCAAATCACTCAAAAAAAAAATTACAAAAGAACTTTTATATCCCTCCCTCATTCCCATGTGCTCTCTTGAGAAATCAAACACACACCGACACGCTCCCATCTTCTTAATCAACATGAATCTTAATTTTGTTAGTACGAATCTGGATGTAGATCGGACGGCTCCAATCGGGATTGGACCGAATTAGCAAGAATCTTAAATTTATTAGTACGAATTTTGATGCAGATCGGTCAGCTCTGACGTACCGGACCCACTACCTCTAACAAAGTATAATGATGGGTTATCGACTTATGGCCATATCTTCTTCTCCTTCTTCTTGTTTAGCCTTTACAAGAAATAGGAAAGACATTAATATATTGATTTCAAGGAAATAATTCTTCTTTTTACAAGAAACACATGTATTCTATAGTTGAGTATTTCTATTTTTCAAGCTATACACGTGACAGCAATGGGTATTCATTCTTCTATATTAGCATTCGTCTCACTGACGAGGGACATGGTTAGTTTCTTTCCCATACAAGATATTGTTACAAATGTGATAATTTAGGGTGTTACTTACAATACATAAAATACTGAGGATTCATTTGCATAGTTCCTAATTTGCACCCTTTTTCATTTTATTGAAGTTTTCATTTATTTGGTCAATTCCATTTGGGTTGGATTTTAGTGCTCTTGCTAGAGAAAGCAGAGATGAGCTCTCAGAATTAGTGTGGTCAGATTTTTTTTTCCTAATCAAAATTCTATCTGATTTTGCAGTTGCATTCCTCCTGATATATATGCAATTAATCATTTTCTTATTAAGTATTTAACTGATTTTGTTTACCTAGGCGTCAATTTGATAATTAAACAGATTTTATCATTGATTTTTTTTTCTGATAACAATCAAGGTGATCAAAATTTGAGAGCGCACTTCTCTCATATCCTGTACTCATGGCTTCTGATATTCTTTTGTATCAGGTAAACATTTTGCAATTTCATCTTTTTTATGATACATTTTTGGATAATTTTAGTATGAAGATTTACATTTTGCGTACAGATGGTAGGTGATAGTCCCCTACCATCTCTTATAGTTATTAATTGAAACTGATATCTAAGTTTACACTATTTATTGAAGGCTCATTTTTTGCAGTCTGGTTCATGTTTGCTTCTGCCTCCTTGATGGTATCAACAATCGTGTGCTGAACATTGGACGCACTAATCTTAATACGGATCAAATGACTCCGATCAGACAACATATCAAATTTTCATCAATTTGATCCGATGTCTGTCGAAAGGCCCCTGATGTATTGGATTTAAGCTCCTTTGAATCCAACATTATATTTAGGTCAATCAGTATAAACTGCCGACTTGCTTTCACAGTCACTGAAAAACCCTTTTGACATGTCAATAAATAAATAGAGAATAAATTGATCAGCTTGTTAACCTTTTATACTTACAATTAAATATTTAAATAACACCCCATGTAAATGCCAATTGCCTGCGCTCTGATCCCCTAAATTTTATAAAAATAAATATAATTTACTATATTTTATCTGTGATAAATAGGCAAGGTAACAAAGGAAAACCACCTGTACATGTACCTAGTATATTCTGGTACAAAATCTAAAATATTGCATTTACAGGTTTTTTCTTTTTCTTTTCTTTGTTGCTCTTTAAAGAAACAGAAACAAAACTACAACAAAACTAATTGAGACAAAAGATATCATATCATTAAATTACATCCAAAACAGGGGTAAATATTTTAACAGAGCTGTTTTGGTTTCATGCAGCGTACAGACTATAGAAACAAAACAGCAATGCATACTGTTGGTGCGCTGGATGAAGTTAAAACCACTCTGTTAAATATTTACCCCAAAATAGTGAAGATTTCGCTATCTGGCGCATTTTTTTTAGTTCAGTAAGACAACTGTTACTTCTACGAGTATAATACAAAGAATAAGATATCGCAAAGGTACAATCTTTCCAACTATTCTATGAAGATGCAATCGAAAAAAAGGATAAATGAACAAAAATTACTCAAGAAAACCCAACAATTTGAGGATTTTGAAATTACTTTTTAAGAATCTGGAGAAGTGGGTCGACGATTCTCTGGTGCAACCATGCAATCAAACTGAGCTTCCAGCGTTATTGCTTCTTCTTCTCCATCTCCAGTGAAGGAATTCGTATCCTCTGAGTTTAACTTTAACTCAGATTTTGAGTTTAGATCTGGACCGTCCGATTCGTATATTAAAGACCTGTGCATTGGCCTGGATTCAGATCGGACGGTCCAGAGCTGAACTCAAACGGTGAGTTAATGCAGATGATCGAACTCCTCTCCGTCTCGCTCGAGTGAAGTGCCATAAATGCCAGATTATCTAGCTTGGGTACGGATCTCCAGAAGTAACACAATTTTTCAATTTAGATCCCGACTGTCCGCTCAAAATCTATGACAGCAGAGACCCTTTAATATTCGTACCAGAATAGATCGGACGGTGTGGATTCAAACATAAAATTTAAGTTAATTTACGGATCCGTTTACACATCTACCTCTTGCCTTCTGTCGGTCGGTGTCAGTTTCATAATTAAATTCAAAAATAACAGAAAATTGGAGATGCAAATAGATAAAATAGATGACCAATTAGAAGAATGTGTTGTTTGATCGATTGAATGTATATGTTTTTAATTTTATTTTATTTCACATTCGCAAGTTGTGATACTACCTCTATGTTACCCATCTAAACAAGAAACAAAATATTAAGACTCTACCATAAGTTTATCGCAAGTAATGAAATATCGATCATTTGACCTATAATTTTTTAAAAATGTAGTATAGACCTACCTATTTTATTAATATGAAATAATACATCACGAAAAAAAAATATCCCCAAAATGCAAAACCCTTATCAATTTTTGGACTCGAGGTCCGATATAGTTGGTTCATAGATGACTGATAGAATTTTAGCTAATACATTGTATAAATAAAGAGAGAGGCTATGCTATTTTACAAAGTGCAGAGCGGTTCGTACTATGAATCTATATTTTTATTTTCAAAATTTAAATAGTCGATTCGAACTGTTCAACATGCTCTCCTTATTAATATGTACTTGGAGACAAAATTTTATATTTTTAAAAAAAAATTTACTATTTTTTTAAATAGGTTGAAGTTCTTTAAATCAGATGATTTTCTACCTATTTTAAAAAAGTATACAAATATTCTAAAAATATAAAAAAATTGATCTCCAAATACACTTTTATATGGAGATCATTAAATGATTCGGACCGCTCCGTGCTTTGTAAAATACAGTAGCCTCATTCTATAAGTTTTGTATGACTTGTAAAGTTGCATTATTCAGAATCAGGACTAACTATTATGAATCAAAATATAACTATGTTTTCTTATTTTTTATTTAATTTAATATTACGCAAGGTATTAGACAACGAACATTAATTGAATAAAATTATTGTTATTTAATAACTTTTTATTTTCTTTTTGCATTATTTTCCAATTGTAATAAAAATACGTACCTCCGTATATTTCGTCAGACATGTTATTACTAAAAATCACTATACCCCACCAGCACAAGGAATTCGCTATCCACTGATATATTTCGAACTTTGAGGTGATATATATGTGGATAATCTGGACCGTTCAAATTATCTTTTCTACATAATCTCAAAGCTCAATATATAATGGCCCTCCTGCACTGAAAAAAAAATTGGCCTGCCCTGAGATACATCGCTTCCCTCTTTTAGTTATACTAAATTACACAAAACACCTATATAAATCTGGTGAAAACACCTCAAAATCAAAGGTTGAAGCTATTTAATAAACTATATATACTAATTGTTGTATGAGGAGGGATCAAGTTACAACAAAGTTACAATAACCATTTTTTCATTTTCAAAGTCCAAATCGTCGATCTAAACCATTCAACATGATTATCTAAATAAAATGCGCTTGCAAATCAAATTTTACATTTTTTTTGAATTTTTTTACTATTTATTAAGATGGGTACAAAATTCAATGGTTTGAATATGTCACACCCCCGGACAACCCGCCGCGCATTCAGAGGCAAGGCGTTAAGCACATCACATACATCATCAATAACACAACCAACAAGCCACTATATTAAAAATAAATGGGGTTCACAAACAAATAGAAAGGAAAAATATGTCAGACATGGCTAGTCAAACAGTTACCGCCATGTCTACACAATATATTGTTCATACAAATATAAATTAAAACAAATAGTGGCTACTTTAATAACTTCCGCTAATTTCTCACTCGCGGCCTTCCTCTATGTCTCCTTCTTCATTTCCTGGAACCCACATAAAAGGTGGTACGGTGAGAGATCGAACTATCTCTCAGTGCGGGATTTAGTTCCAGCCCGGTTGTTTTTACAAATCAATGCATTTAATATCCCAAATAACATAAAAGTAAAGTTTTCAAAATTACCCCCAAATTTCCTATCAATTCGGATATGCAATCATTTTAAAACAACTTTCATTCCCGCCCCTTTTTGATTCACATTTAAGGTTTTTTAAATTCCACACTCTGGAAATCCATGCCCGTACATGGAAATCCGGCGAATCGCCACACAAGGACGACCCGTTCAATCACACTCTAGATGGGCCATTGCGGGGACCCATCCGGCGAACCGCCACACAAGGACGACCCGTTCTGTTCACACCTCACACTCTGGGGTCTGCCACACACGGACAGTCTGATTTTCAAAACACATGCTGAGCCGCCTCGCACGGACGGCCCTAATTTAAAGAAAACAATTCATTCACATTCCCCATTCCCAATTCACAATCACAATTCCTGTCAACTCAATTCCATGCATCAAGAATTCCTATCGTGCAATTCTAAACAAAATCAAACGAATGTTCGATATTCACAACATGCAGTTTATCTACCAGATTTTGAAAAAGGGTTACTTACCTCAATCCATGCATTTTGGTATTATTTGTAAAAAGACCAGGAACCCGCACCTGTATTCTCAGTGACTTCGTTTGAGCGTGTGTCGGGATCTCGCGTATTCTCAGCGTCTCCTAGAGTCTCGCGGTTTGCTCCTAAGTTTTTAAACGCTTGATTAGGTTCTTATTTCTATTTAATCTAAAGGATTTATACTCAATTTAACACCCTTAATCTCGCATGATAACCATAAAAAGAAAGACTTAGTCCTATGACCCTATTCACAATTTCTATTTGTATTTATGGCAATTGTCATCTAAAGGTCAAACACGAGTATCTAATCCACATCAATTCCAATATATAATTCACAATACTTATAACTCTCAATTCATTTCCCATAATTCAATTTAACAAAATAAACCACCACCCTCGATTCTTCCTACTAATTCAATTTGGTATAACTAAATTGGGTAATAACCTTGATTCTTGTACTGATTAGATTGATTTTAAGAGGAAAGGGGTTCGGTTTGGATATTGGGTTATTGGGTTTAGGTTTTGGTTCATAGGATTTTGGGTCTAGGGTTAATGGGTTTCGGGTCTAGGGTTCTTTGGGGTTCGGCCGGCCAAGGGAAGGGAGAGGGGGTTCGGCCAGCCAAGGGGAAGGGAGAGGGAGAGGGCGGGGTAGAGAGAGAGAGCAGGGGGTGGGGTTCGGCTGGGGTTCTTCGGGTCAGCAGCGGCGGCCAAGGGAGGAGGGGGGCTGTCGGGTGTGTGGTGGGGCTGGGCTTGTGGCCGGCGGCAGCCAAGGAGATAAGGGAGGCGGCAAAAAGAAAGAGAGAAAGAGAGAAAGAGAGATAGAGGCTTACAGTTAAGAAGAGAGGAGAGTTGGCTGTGGAAAGAGAGAGGAGAGGGGTAGGTTAAATGGGTGGAAATTGGGCTTAATTTAGATTTGGGCTTTTCCAATTTGAGTTTGCTTAACAGGTTACGACATCTATTAATATAATTTGGCTAAATTGAAACGTTATTTCTCCTAAATTTTTACCGTCTGCTATGTATTTATTCCTATTAATTGCTGATCTCTGATTTAATTCATTTTATTATTTTCTAAATTGGATTCTGTAGAAATTTAACCATACCAGTATTTAGAGGCGTTACATCCTCCCCCCCTTGGAAATCCTGTTCAGTCCCCTGAACAGCCTCGGCGTCTATTTCTTCGAACAATTCTGGGTATGTGGCACGCATCGTTTCTTCGATTTCCCAAGTTGCTTCTCGGTTGGTGTGTCGTCCCCATTGTACTAAGACTTGTCTGATGGTTTTACGCCGGAGACTTATTTCCTTGGTGTCCAGTATTTTCATGGGTCGTTCTTCATACACTAAAGTTTCATCTAGTCCCAGATTTGAAAAGTCGAGGATGTGGGAGGGATCTCGGATATATTTCTGTAGTTGAGACACGTGAAAGACTGGATGTACCTTATCTAGGGTTGGAGGTAGCGCCAGTTCGTATGCAAGTGGTCCGATTCTTCTAAGAATTTCAAATGGCCCCACATATCTAGGACTCAGTTTTCCTGCTACGCCAAATCGTCTCACTCCCCTCCTTAGAGAGACCTTCAACCAAACATGATCCCCGGTTTCGAACTCTAGTGGTCGTCTCCTCAAGTCTGCATACTTTTTCTGTCTGTCTCGAGCAGTGTCTAGTCGGTTTAGAATCAGTTGAGTTCTATCCGCGCAATCTTTTACCATTTCTGGCCCTGTTGGCAGTTGTTCCCCGTTGTTTCCCCACCACAAGGGGGTCTTCCAGCGATGCCCACACCAAGCTTCAGATGGTGCCATTTCGATACTGGCATGGTAGCTATTGTTGTATGCGAACTCGGCCAATGTCAAATGATCAGCCCATGACCCTTGAAAGTTGATGGCACACACCCTTAGCATGTCCTCTAAGGTTTGGATTGTTCGTTCCGACTGGCCGTCCGTCTGAGGGTGATGAGCGGTACTGAAATTGAGTCGGGTTCCCATTGCCTCCTGAAAGCTTTTCCAAAAATGCGAGGTGAATCGCGTATCCCGGTCCGATATGATAGTTTCAGGAACTCCATGATATTTGAACTGATATTGAAGAAATAATTCTGCTAATTCCCCACCCGATGTAGGGGTTCGCAGGGGTATAAAATGGTCTACCTTGGTTAGTGTGTCTACAATGACCCAGATTGAGTCATACCTCTTTTGGGTACGCGGTAACCCAGTGATGAAATCTATAGTAATGATCTGGAACTTCATTTGTGCTATGGAGTTTGGATATAGCAATCCTGCTATCTTCCTCCGTTCGGCTTTCACTTGTTGGCAGGTGATGCACCTAGCCACGAATTCTGACACGTCTTTCTTCATGTTGGGCCACCAAAATTGGGTACGAAGGTCCTTATACATCTTTACCTCTCCTGGGTGAATGGTATATCCCGATTCGTGGGCTTCTTGCAGAATTTCCCTTCTCAGTCCCCCCTGTCCTGGCACACACACCCGCTGGTTGAAATAGAGGAGCCCATCCTCGTTTTCCTTGAAGGTCGACGTTGGATTGGTACGGGCCAACTCCCGGTATCTTTGGTGCTGCTCGTCGCCTTGGTCCGCGTCCCGTATTCGAGACTTTAATTTCGGTTGTACCGATATAGCTGCTAGGGTGAGTACTGCATTCGTCGCGGTTCCCTTGGTGTCGGTTTGTTCTTGGATCCAGCTGGTGGATATACACACTCCCAAATTCATGTGTCGCATTTTCTTGATCAATTCTGTCTTTTGGGTTATGACTTCTGCCAAATTTTTCGCCCCTTTCCTACTGAGTGCGTATGCCACCACATTTGCCTTCCCGGCCAAGTACTGTATGTCTAAATCATAGTCCTTCATCAGTTCCAGCCACCTCCTTTGTCTCATGTTCAATTCTTTCTGGGTAAACACATACTTTAAGCTTTGGTGGTCCGTGAATACTCGGCATTTCGCCCCATAGAGGTAGTGTCTCCAAAGTTTTCAAAATTACCCCCAAATTTCCTATCAATTCGGATATGCAATCATTTTAAAACAACTTTCATTCCCGCCCCTTTTTGATTCACATTTAAGGTTTTTAAATTCCACACTCTGGAAATCCATGCCCGTACATGGAAATCCGGCGAATCGCCACACAAGGACGACCCGTTCAATCACACTCTAGATGGGCCATTGCGGGGACCCATCCGGCGAACCGCCACACAAGGACGACCCGTTCTGTTCACACCTCACACTCTGGGGTCTGCCACACACGGACAGTCTGATTTTCAAAACACATGCTGAGCCGCCTCGCACGGACGGCCCTAATTTAAAGAAAACAATTCATTCACATTCCCCATTCCCAATTCACAATCACAATTCCTGTCAACTCAATTCCATGCATCAAGAATTCCTATCGTGCAATTCTAAACAAAATCAAACGAATGTTCGATATTCACAACATGCAGTTTATCTACCAGATTTTGAAAAAGGGTTACTTACCTCAATCCATGCATTTTGGTATTATTTGTAAAAAGACCAGGAACCCGCACCTGTATTCTCAGTGACTTCGTTTGAGCGTGTGTCGGAATCTCGCGTATTCTCAGCGTCTCCTAGAGTCTCGCGGTTTGCTCCTAAGTTTTTAAACGCTTGATTAGGTTCTTATTTCTATTTAATCTAAAGGATTTATACTCAATTTAGCACCCTTAATCTCGCATGATAACCATAAAAAGAAAGACTTAGTCCTATGACCCTATTCACAATTTCTATTTGTATTTATGGCAATTGTCATCTAAAGGTCAAGCACGAGTATCTAATCCACATCAATTCCAATATATAATTCACAATACTTATAACTCTCAATTCATTTCCCACAATTCAATTTAACAAAATAAACCACCACCCTCGATTCTTCCTACTAATTCAATTTGGTATAACTAAATTGGGTAATAACCTTGATTCTTGTACTGATTAGATTGATTTTAAGAGGAAAGGGGTTCGGTTTGGATATTGGGTTATTGGGTTTAGGTTTTGGTTCATAGGATTTCGGGTCTAGGGTTAATGGGTTTCGGGTCTAGGGTTCTTTGGGGTTCGGCCGGCCAAGGGAAGGGAGAGGGGGTTCGGCCAGCCAAGGGGAAGGGAGAGGGAGAGGGCGGGGTAGAGAGAGAGAGCAGGGGGTGGGGTTCGGCTGGGGTTCTTCGGGTCAGCAGCGGCGGCCAAGGGAGGAGGGGGGCTGTCGGGTGTGTGGTGGGGCTGGGCTTGTGGCCGGCGGCAGCCAAGGAGAGAAGGGAGGCGGCAAAAAGAAAGAGAGAAAGAGAGAAAGAGAGAAAGAGGCTTACAGTTAAGAAGAGAGGAGAGTTGGCTGTGGAAAGAGAGAGGAGAGGGGTAGGTTAAATGGGTGGAAATTGGGCTTAATTTAGATTTGGGCTTTTCCAATTTGAGTTTGCTTAACAGGTTACGACATCTATTAATATAATTTGGCTAAATTGAAGCGTTATTTCTCCTAAATTTTTACCGTCTGCTATGTATTTATTCCTATTAATTGCTGATCTCTGATTTAATTCATTTTATTATTTTCTAAATTGGATTCTGTAGAAATTTAACCATACCAGTATTTAGAGGCGTTACAGAATATGACTATTTTTTGTAAAATACTTAATAAATAGTAAAAAAATTCAAAAAAATGTAAAATTTGATTTGGAAGCACATTTTATTGTGGAGATCATGTTGAACAGTTTGGATCAACGATTTAGACTTTGAAAATGAAATAAATAGTTGTTGTAACTTTGTTGTAATTCAAATTTGTTGTAACTTGATCCCTCCTCATCAGAGCTCAAGATAGAATCACCCACAATCAAGTAAGTCTCCCCAATTTAAGATCTTTCTGATCCCGCACCGAATGGGGTTGGGCCGCTTCGTCCATGAAAATTGCACCCGCACTCTTCCACAAGCCCATAAGTGTTGGCAAGGTCACCAGGTTCTATTAGTAAAATGATGGATTAAGGGTCATTTGGATTTTACGTTTGGAGTATCTTCCAATTTATTTTGGATTAATCTTTTATTAATTATAGTTTTTATAATTTTAAACATAATTTAAAAACGTGTAGAGGAAAGAATGAGGCCAGTTTTAATTAATTATTAATTAAATATAATTTCCAGAATCTCAAGCATATAATTAATTTGAGTTTTGGATATTTGATATATATTGAAATTATATTTGATAAATATGTGAGTTATTAGAATTTTGGATAGTAAATACGCAATTTTAGAATTTGAAAAGAAAATTACATAATTTCATAGTTTATTTAGTGGTATACATAAAATTCTCCCGAAAAAAAATATGAAAATGATTTTGATAAATGGATGAGAAAATTATACAATTCTTTACTGCCCAAACTCCAGCAATTTATTCAAATCTAACCTACTACAAGCTCAATTTTTTTTATTTCTTTTGACCTTTTATGATTTTTTCTTGAATTTTTGTCTCTAATTCGAAAAATGAAGTCACCGAGGAAAGAATTGAAAAGCAATAAAATCAATATTATGTTTGAATTTATATGAGAAAAAAATATCATATATAAATATAATTGAAGAAAATTCAATTCGATAGTGCTATGTGGCTGAATTCTTTTAGCAAATGAGAAAATGTCAAAGAAGGCATGAACGAATTTAATGCGGCATTGCATGCATATGTAATTTTTGAAAGGAATTTATCAAAAAGAAGAATTACTGCTCATATACTCCATAATTCACCCAATCCCTAAATGAGTAATATTAATTATTCAATTACACTTCAATTCATGAGAATTTGTCTATATAATGAAAACATAATTTCTGAAAAGAGGAGTTTGGGTTGGCCCAAATGATCGATATATTTGCCCTTGTTGATTCGCCCCTCTTTTGACTCTCTCAAATGAAGCACTGTCAGTATTAATTGTAGAACACATTTGGATAAATAAATAGATGGTCGGGCCAGCCTAAATAAACCGGTCCGGTCTAGTTAGACCGGGGTGTCTATATAATGAAAACATAATTTCTGAATAGATGAGTTCAGCTCGGTCCAAATGACCGATTTGCTCTTGATTGGGTTTAGGATGGGAAGCATTCTGTGCCGAGAAAGCATGAATGGTAAATGTGGTTTTAGGATAAGTTATGAAGAAGTTATTTTTATCTATGATTCATGGTACAAATTCATGAAATATTTTTTTGTGTAACAATAAAATTCTATTCGGTGGAAATGTCTCTCTTTCTTATAAATTATACATAACCAATTTATCTGAATTTTAGATTTGTAACATAATATATAAAATCCATTTACAAGGATGAAGATCTGTTGCAAAAGTGATCGTTGTAAAGAAATAAGTATTCATCTAGGATATGGGAGAAAATTGATTTGAATTTATTAATTAGGAAAAATAAATAAATAGTATGGAGTAGTATTGAATTTGTACCTTAAATTTCCAACAAATAAATAATTTGGTGCAAAGTGATAACAAAATTCCAATAATACAAAAATACAACCTGTGCAAAATATTCTCCTTGTAAATAATAACTGGTTTTTTGTTATATATGATGTGAAACTCGTATATTAACCTGGTATAATATTGACTATTGTGTATAATAATATATGCTAAAGAATAATTTAATTTATTAATATAAACAAGAAAATAATTTAAAGGATCTGCTATTATATATTTTATGAAAATTTCATAGAATGTAAAACTGTTATGTTAAATTTGAGGTCCGTTTTTTCACACGTTTTCCAATCAAATCCTTATTTATTCGTGCGAAACAAATTATATGGGCAGTTTTAGCACGATTATATATACAGAGGAGGGTTCCAATGCACCCAAATTTCTATGCTTCCAATGCTCCCAATGCACCCAATTATTTATCTCCTTTATCTCTATTTTCAAAGTCCGAACAGTCGATCTGAACCGCTCAACATGATCTTCATAATAAATTATGCTTGGAGACCAAATTTTACATTTTTTAGAATTTTTTTACTATTTTTTAAGATAGGTACAAAATCAGTGTTTTAAGGAGATTCTGGACCATCCGATAAAGTGATTTTGTATCTATCTTAAAAAATAGTAAAAAAATTCAAAAAAAATGTAAAATTTGGTCTCCAAGCATATTTTATTATGAAGGTCATGTTGATCGGTTCGGATCAACTGTTCGGACTTTGAAAATAGAGAAGATAAGAATTGAATGCATTGGGAGCATAGAAATTTGGGTGCATTGGAACCCTCCTAATATATATATATATATATATATATACACACACACATATATATCTTTGTTTCGACAACCTCTCTCTTTTAGACTCTTTAATACTTCTTATGGGGTTGTTCGTCACAATAGGTGAGATTAAATTTAAAGTGTGGTTAAGGAGTTAGTGTTAAGTATAATCAGATTAAGAAAAGTAGCTCTAAGGAAGCAAAAAATTTATAAAGAGGCTTGATTAAAAAAAAAATGGTCCCTTAAAAAATTGGGGCAAGACGAACTTAAGCTTAATAATTCAGACAAAATGAGTAAAAGTTAATTCTCACTAAAGAGAGAGCTCGGAAAGCAACAACAAAGAGGAGGAACTGAATTATGGAATATTTAGAACTATTTCAAAATTCATTTTTTTTGTAATTCTCTTTGTTAATTTCTATTTTTGTTGAATGTAACTGAATTTTGAATTAGAAAGATTTATTATTTATCAAATTATGGCCATATATTTAACATTTATTATAAGTAATTTCTGAAAAAATACTTCTGTTCATAATTCTAGAAAGAGCCATAGGGAACAAATCAAAAGTAGCGCATGGGTTTCAATCCAAATCAGAAGTAGCACATGGGTTTTTCAGATCAAATCAGAATTGCTACTGAATTATTGTGGCCCCCAAAACTTTAACAATTTGCCATCCGTGAAGAGCACTATTGGCGTGGCCCAAGTGTTTCCTTTTTATTCATCTTTTTGTCTTTTTCTTTCTTTTCGTTTATTTTAATAGCTGTCTTCATGAACTCTCTTCTAAGGCTATTCTCTAGCGGAAAAAAATATCGTTCCCTAAAGGAAACGAAAGGGAGCGGAGGTAAAAGGCAAGAACAATAGATTGAGGTCGTTCCACTGCTCCAGAAGAAAAAAATCGAAGGTTACTCAACACACACTTGAGTACTACATCAAAACACACCATATTATTGTACCAATAATATGTTACTTAATGTTACTTAACATACATTTATATTCACACTTTCAACAACTTATATTCACACTTAAATGTTAAAAATCGTTCAACTTTCAACAACTTTCAACAAGCAACTTATATTCACACTTAAATGTTACTTAACACACACTTGAGTACTACATCAAAACACACCATATTATTGTACCAATACACACTTGCTTATTCATTTTTTTTTAACTTAATAAAAAATTGAAAGAATTTTTTAAAAAGTGAGACATGATCAATAATATGTGTTGTTCAGCAAGCAACAACAATAGATACAAATACTCCATGTAACCTAAATTGTTTTGAATATCGATATCGGAAGTGGAATAAGTAAGTTGACCATAAAAACAGAATCAGATGAATTGTCCTAATCGGATCGGAAATAATGATTTCTTTGGAAAACTTGTTTTTTATTAAAAAATAATATTTTTTTTTGTAAATAATTAATATAATATAATATAAACCATTAATCTAAAAGAATACAAATATTTAAAAATAAATAAATTGCCTAATGCAAGTTAGACGTAAAATAGAAAAGCAAAGGATATGCATATCTTTAGATCAAGATGCATATTTAGTCTATATATCTCCACATAAATTAATTATCATGCTATGCATTGCAGAGATATGGGCCTCTCTACAGTTCAAGCATATAAAGGATTTAAAACAAATTGAAACCTTGATAGAGTTAAACTGTAATTTCTATTTTTAAACCAAAAATAATAAATTTTACATAGATGTTAAAAATAAACACGTTTGAAAAGACACAACATAATTTTTACTTTCTAACCACTCAGTACAACAAAATCCACTGAAGTCTCTTTCTCTGTTTGGTTTTGAGACCGAACTAGAAGTTCCTTAAATTTTAAAAAAAAAAGTATTATTTGTAAAAAAAAAAACTGTATTATATGGCGTCATTTGCAAATATAAAAAGAATTGAGTTTATCTGGCAAAAGTCGTATTTTCTTTACTGCATTTTTTTAAAGCGAAGTCAGTCAACAGCATAATACTGTGTGCCTGTGTACTAGCATGTGCAAGGTAGTCCCTACCTGTACTCGTCTCTACTATTAAATCTGATAAGCCTAAGAGGGCGCATTCAATTCAAAAAAAAAAAAATATATATATATATATATATAACTCGCTTTCTTTCATGGTTGTTCGTGTGTCTATGTGGTATAATGCTTTTAGCAAATGAGAAAATGTCAAAGAAGGCATGAATGAATTTAATGCTGCATTGCATGCATAGTATTATGTAATTTTTGACACTTGAGAGTAGGTCCGACGGACATCGGACCTACTCTGGTTCGATGGGTTTAATCACCGTTGATTTGCTTTAAGATGCGGAACGCTTTAAACTTCGTGCATGTCTGTTTCAATTTCATGCGCACAAATAATAAATTAGATTGGACGGTCATTATGCTCGTTGAACCTAAAAGTAGGTCCGATGGGCATCGGACTTACTCCGTTCTCAATTTTTGAAAGGAATTCATCAAAAGAAGAATTAATGCCCATATACTCCATAATTCATCCAATCCATAAATCAGTAATATTAATTATTCAATTACACTTCAAGTCGATACTTTGTCTATATATAATGAAAACATTATTTCTGAATAGAGGAATTTGGGTCGGCCCAATGACTGATTTGCCTTGATTTTCGCCTATCTCTTTCTTCTATCTCAAGTGTAACACCATCGGTCGGTCAGCGTCAGTAATTAAATTCAAAAGTTCAAAGAAAATTGTAGAACACATTTGGATAAATAAAGGGACGGATGGAACGGGGGTATATATAATGAAAATATGATTTCTGAATAGATGAGTTCGGCTCGGTCCAAATGACCGATTTGCTCCTGATTGGTTTAGGAGGGAAGCATTCAGTGCCGAGAAAGCATATATAAATGGTAAATGTGGCTTTAGCACAAGTCATGAAAAAGTTATTTTTATCTACGGTTCTGGATACAAATTCATGAAAGTTTGTTTTGTGTGACAACAATGTTCTATTCGGAGAAATGTCTCTGTTCCTTATAAATTTCTAAATAACAAATTGTCTGAATTTTAGGTTTGCAATATTATATTAGTGATCGTTATAATGAAAATAAGTATTCATCTAGAATATGGGAAAAAATTGATGTGAATTTTTTTGTATAAATAAATAAATAGTATTGAGTAGTATTAAATTTGTACCTTAAATTTCTCTACTCATACTCTACTCTTAATTCCAACAAATAAATAATTTGGTGCAAAGTTATAACAAAATTCCAATAATACAACCTATGCAAAATATTCTCCTTGTAAATAACAACAATCTTTTTGTTACAATATGAAATTACGATATTTTCATTATTTATTCCATCCCGTTGGACCAGCATTTTATAGACTCTTAATTAATTAGTTGATATTCTCTCATGAGTCATGACTAGCAGCACTTGTCTTGCAAATTATTTTTTTCAAAAAAAAAAAAAAGATGCTTGATCGAGATAGCGCGTCTAGGAACACTTGGAGAGAGCTCGGAAAGCAGCAACAAAAAGGAGGAACTGAATTCTGGAATATTTAGAACTATTTCAGAATTCATTTTTTTTGTAATTTTTTTTGTTGAATTTTATTTTTGTTTAATGTAATTGACTTCTAAAATAGAAAGATTTAGCATTTATCAAATTATGGCCGTATATTTAAAATTTATTACAAGTAATTTCTGAAAAAAAAATACTTCTCTTCATAATTCCAGAAAGAACCCTGGGGAAATGGGTTTTTCAGATCCAAATCAGAAGTAGCAGGCATGTTACCATTGCCCCACTCAGATTTAAGATTCAATAAGAAAATTGAAACCCAGTCGGTCCCAAAACTGTAACAAATGACAATTGTACGTAAATGAATTATTATTGGGGGCCCCAAAACTTTAACAATAGGCCATAATTATTGGGGCCCCAAAACTTTAACAATAGGCCATAATTATTGGGGCCCCAAAACTTGTAACAATCGGCCATCCGTGAAGTGCATTATTGTTGTGTGGGCCACCGACATTTTTATTAATATCCAAAGTTTAATACAAATTATTAATTATACCCGGAACTCAACTCAATATCGATATATACCCAAGCCGGCCATTTTCTGGCCGGCTATGTTCCTTCCCTAAGCCGGCCAGAAAATGGCCGGCCATGTACCTTTTTTTTTTTTTTTTTTTTTTTTTTAGAGAGACTATGAAGATCAAAATATTGAAATCTAACTCTGAAATATGATAAATTTTTGTTTAAATTAATTGTTATATTACTTCTTTGATGTATAATTAGCATATTTATACTAAAATACGATAGATTAATTGAAATTATGTTGAATAACACTAAATTATGTTAAATTACGTTAAATTACATTAAATTACGTTAAAATACGGTAAATTACGCTAAAATACGATATGAATAGGGACGATATCTTCACTGAAAAGGAGAAAAACAACGATGAAACTTCAAACGGTCATAAAACGGCGCTCGAGTGTCCGATTTCAGCAAATGAGCACTTTTCGGAAAGCTTGCGAAAATGCGCATGCGTCTGTGCCGGCTATGCCGGATTCTGAAATTCAGAATCGCCAAAAAACAAAGAGAAGAGCCTCAAAACTTGAGTTGAAGTTTCCGATTAAGATTTTCATTTCTATCATTCAATCCAAGTAGCTCAGTAAATTAGTTACATAATGAACTTGCAGATTACCAATTTTTACTATTTTTGGAATTTTTTTACTATTTTTTATGATTCATGAAAGATGAGCAAAATCAGTCTACTATAGCGTAATTTTGTGTAGTTTAGTGTTTTTTTTACTGTATTTCAGCATAATTAGCGAAGTTATTGTAATTTAACGTAATTTAGTATAATTGAACATAATTTATTGTAATATAGTGTAATTCAACATAATTTCAAGTATTCTAGCGTATTTTAGTATAAATATGCTAATTATACATCAAAAGAAGTAGAGGAGGGATCAAGTTACAACAACTATTTTTTTCATTTTCAAAGTCCAAATCGTCGATCCAAACCGTTCAACATGATTATCTAAATAAAATGTGCTTGCAGATCAAATTTTACATTTTTTTGAATTTTTTTACTATTTATTAAGATGGGTACAAAATTCAATGGTCTGAATATGACTATTTTTTGTAAAATACTTAATAAATAGTAAACAAATTAAAAAAAATGTAAAATTTGATCTGCAAGCACAGTTTATTGTGGAAATCATGTTGAACGGTTTGGATCGACGATTTGGACTTTGAAAATAAAAAAATAATTGTTGTAATTTGATCCCTCCTCAAAGAAGTAATATAACAAATAATTTAAACAAAAATTTATCGTATTTCAGAGTTAGATTTCAATATTTTGATCTTCATAGTCTCTCTCTAAAAAAAAAAAAAAAAAAAAAAAAGTAACATGGCCGGCTATTTTCTGGCCGGCTTAGAGAAGGAACATAGCCGGCCAGAAAATGGCCGGCTTGGGTATATATCGATATTGAGTTGAGTTCCGGGTATAATTAATAATTTGTATTAAACTTTGGATATTAATAAAAATGTCGGTGTGGGCCATGTATGGGTTTCCTTTTCTTTTTCATCTTTTTGTCTTTTTCTTTCTTTTCTCTTTATTTTGATAGCTGTCATCATAATTCACTTCTAAACACTCCAAAAAATTTCAAGCATTTTGAAATGCACAGATATCTATTGTGTGGATGCAAATTTACTATTGTGTCGATGCATACATGATTGTTTTAGTTAAGTCATGACAATTGACGGTTATCAAGCGATTTTGACCAAGTCAAAATATATTTTGACAACTTTCAACAGCTTAAAGTTCAAATTTAAATGGTGCTTAATGCACACTTGAGTACTACATCAAAACACACCTGATTATTGCACAAATGCATACTTGCTTATTCACTCTTTTTTTAACTTGATAAAAACTTATAAGAATTAATTGTTTAAAAAGTGAGAAATGATTTATAATATGTGTTATTTAACAGGCAACTACAATATATACAAATACTCCATGTAACCTAAATGATTCTGAAAATCAATATCAGAAGCAGAATCAGTAAGTTGACCATAAAGCAGAATCAGATGAATTATCAGTACGTAGAAATCAACCTAATTGGATGCAAAACAAGGATTTCTTCAGAAAACTTGTTTTTGTATTAAAAAAATAGGGAAAAAAATGTAAAAAAAAATTAATATAAAGTAATACAAATATTTAAAACTAAACAAGTTGCCTAATGAATTCTCACGTATAATAGAAAAGAAAGGAAATACATATTTTTAGATCAAGATGCATATTTATTATACATATCTCTACATAAATAAATTCTCAAGCTATTCATTGCAGAGATATGGACCTCCCATACAGTTCTATATAAAGAATTTAAAACAAATTGAAATTTTATAGAGTTAAATTGTAATTTTCATCTTTATATCAGAAAAAATAAACGTTACATAGATGATAAACATATGTAAATTATGCTTTTTCTTTTGGTACTTTTTTTGTGCTTTATCTTTTTTGAACTCATATATTCTCAACTTTAATTATGCCTCCATAAACTCAACTTAACACAACATCAGCTTTCAGCATATATTCTAAACTTGTAATCTCATCTGTCCCTGACTTGCTGATATGAAACCAGGTTTGGTCCAACATCAAAGAATTTTAAACAAGAAATAATATATTCCATCTCCAAAGCATAGGAAGACACAAACACGCAGAGGTATGTGTCCCATTTATTTATTATTCATAAAATTTCTCTGTCATTTAATTTGATTAAGTCTGCATGCCATCAGATTTAATTGCATATTTAATTGTGGTCTTATTGTAAACAAGTGATAAAGTTAGGAGCAAATTGTTGAATGAATGAATGCGTTGATTGTGAAAATAGGAGAATAGTTGAGCTGAATTGATTCAACCTAAAAGGTACGTTGTCATTACTAATCATAATTTTTAATATATCCTAGTTGCCTACAAATAATTCAACCAAAATAGTTGTTGATCAATGAATTGATACCTCACGTTGCTTGCGCACATTTATTTACTCATTTTTTAGCTATGGTTTTTGAAAAATATATATATTTTAAATATTGTAAATTTTATCTCACAAAAATGAACTTTTAATTTATTAACTCAAAATGTGACTAATATCAATATATTTTTGTTATCGTATAATTATAAAACAAACAACATATATCATTTTTTATGAACTTTCAAACTCTTGATTCAACTTGAGTAATATTATTTTTTACTTATCAATATATTTTCTCTCTAATTGTTTTATTTGACGCGCACAAGGTATTCGATGAAATGTCCGAGTGACAAATCTGTCCAATTATTGGGTGGCTTGACCTCCAACTTTACTAAAAAAAAAAAGTAGCTCTAAGAAAGAAAAAAAAGTTATAAAGAGGCTTGATTAAAAAAAAATGGTCCCTTAAAAAATTGGGACAAGACGAGCTTAAGCTTAATAATTCAGACAAAATGAGTAAAACTTAATTCTCACTAAAGAGAGAGCTCGGAAAGCAACAACAAAGAGGATGAACTGAATTATGGAATATTTGGTACTATTTCAGAATTCATTTTTTTTGTAATTCTCTTTGTTAAATTCTATTTTTGTTGAATGTAACTGAATTTTGAATTAGGAAGATTTATTATTTATCAAATTATGGCCATATATTTAACATTTATTATAAGTAATATCTGAAAAAATACTTCTGTTCATAATTCTAGAAAGAGCCATAGGGAACAAATCAAAAGTAGCTAGCGCATGGGTTTCAATCCAAATCAGAAGTAGCACATGGGTTTTTCAGATCAAATCAGAATTGCTACTGAATTATTACGGCCCCCAAAACTTTAACAATTTGCCATCCGTTAAGTGCATTGTTGGCGTGGCCCAAGTGTTTCCTTTTTCTTCATTTTTTGTCTTTCTCTTTCTTTTCGTTATATTTTAATAGCTGTCTTCGTGAACTCTCTCCTAAGGTTGTGCTCTAGAGGAGGAGAAATATCGTTCATTAAAGGAAAGAAAAGGGAGCGGAGGTAAAAGACCAGCAGACCGGATCTGACTAAGATCGTTCCACTGCTCCAGAAAAAAAAAATTGAAGGGTGTGTTTGGATCGTCAAGAATAGCATGGGGTTAGCACTATTCTTGGGTTAATGACTATTCTTCTCCACTATTCTATGTTTGTATCACTTTAAGAATAAAGCTATTTCTGGAGTTAGAGCTGTTCTTGCTAACCCATCCAAATGATGGAATAGCGTTAACCACAGGTTAGCACTATTCTTGTTATTCCCAGGGTTGCATCCAAACGCACCAGAAGAGAAAGTAGAGGGGAGAGGGGAGAGAAAACTAGCTGTACGAGCTCTTTCAAATTCGTCACCCTCAAATCAGAGTGTAGATAAAATAACAGACCTTGAGTCCCTTCCTTTCTTTCTCGTTCGTTCTCTCTACCCCTGCATTTTCTAGAGCACAACCTAAAATACCTAGGAACCTTCCCTAAAAAAAAAAAAATGAACTCACTCCTAAACACTCAAAAAGATTTCACGTATATATTGTGTGGATGCACACTTACTATTGTGTTATATACGTCGATGTATATGTCAGTTTTAGTTAAATCATGATAATTGATGGTTTTCAAACGATTTTGACCAAGTCAAAATATATTTTAACAACTTTCAACAACTTATATTCACACTTAAATGTTACTTAACACACACTTGAGTACTACATCAAAACACACCATATTATTGTACCAATACACACTTGCTTATTCATTTTTTTTAACTTAATAAAAAATTGAAAGAATTTTTTAAAAAGTGAGACATGATCAATAATATGTGTTGTTCAGCAAGCAACAACAATAGATACAAATACTCCATGTAACCTAAATTGTTTTGAAAATCGACATTGGAAGCGGAATAAGTAAGTTGACCATAAAAACAGAATCAGATCAATTGTCCTAATTGGATCGGAAATAATGATTTCTTCGGAAAACTTGTTTTTTATTAAAAAATAATATTTTTTGTAAATAATTAATATAATATAATATAAACCATTAATCTAAAATAATACAAATATTTAAAAATAAATAAATTGCCTAATGCAAGTTAGACGTAAAATAGAAAAGCAAAGGATATGCATATTTTTAGATCAAGATGCATATTTAGTCTATATATCTCCACATAAATAAATTATCATGCTATGCATTGCAGAGATATGGGCCTCTCATACAGTTCAAGCATATAAAGGATTTAAAACAAATTGAAACCTTGATAGAGTTAAACTGTAATTTCTATTTTTAAACCAAAAATAATAAATTTTACATAGATGTTAAAAATAAACACGTTTGAAAAGACACACAACATAATTTTTACTTTCTAACCACTCAGTACAACAAAATCCACTGAAGTCTCTTTCTCTGTTTGGTTTTGAGACCGAACTAGAAGTTCCTTAAATTTAAAAAAAATAAGTATTATTTGTAAAAAAAAACTGTATTATATGGCGTCATTTGCAAATATAAAAAGAATTGAGTTTATCTGGCAAAAGTCGTATTTTCTTTACTGCATTTTTTTAAAGCGAAGTCAGTCAACAGCATAATACTGTGTGCCTGTGTACTAGCATGTGCAAGGTAGTCCCTGCCTGTACTTGTCTCTACTATTAAATCTGATAAGCCTAAGAATTAAAAAAAAAATTATATATATATATATAAAACTCGCTTTCTTTCATGGTTGTTCGTGTGTCTATGCGGCATAATGCTTTTAGCAAATGAGAAAATGTCAAAGAAGGCATGAATGAATTTAATGCTGCATTGCATGCATAGTATTATGTAATTATTGAAAGGAATTCATCAAAAGAAGAATTAATGCCCATATACTCCATAATTCATCCAATCCATAAATCAGTAATATTAATTATTCAATTACACTTCAAGTCGATACTTTGTCTATATATATATAATGAAAACATTATTTCTGAATAGAGGAATTTGGGTCGGCCCAATGACTGATTTGCCCTTGATTTTCGCCTATCTCTTTCTTCTATCTCAAGTGTAACACCATCGGTCGGTCAGCGTCAGTAATTAAATTTAAAAGTTCAATGAAAATTGTAGAACACATTTGGATAAATAAAGGGACGGATGGAACGGGGGTATATATAATGAAAATATGATTTCTGAATAGATGAGTTCGGTTCGGTCCAAATGACCGATTTGCTCCTGATTGGTTTAGGAAGGGAAGCATTCAGTGCCGAGAAAGCATAAATGGTGAATGTGGCTTTAGCACAAGTCATGAAAAAGTTATTTTTATCTACGGTTCTGGATACAAATTCATGAAAGTTTGTTTTGTGTGACAATAATATTCTATTCAGTGGAAATGTCTCTGTTCCTTATAAATTTCTAAATAACAAACTGTCTGAATTTTAGGTTTGTAACTTGCTATATAAGTGATCGTTATAATGAAAGTAAGTATTCATCTAGAATATGGGAAAAAAATGATGTGAATTTTTTTGTATAAATAAATAAATAATATAGAGTAGTATTAAATTTGTACCTTAAATTTCTCTACTCATACTCTACTCTTAATTCCAACAAATAAATAATTTGGTGCAAAGTGATAACAAAATTCCAATAATACAAAAATACAACCTATGCAAAATATTCTCCTTGTAAATAACAACAATCTTTTTGTTACAATATGAAACCATATGATCAAACTAGGATAATATTTAACGTAATTAAAGAAATTAAGAAAGTGTTACGATATTTTCATTATTTGTACATTCCCGTTGGACCAGCATTTTATAGACTCTTAATTAATTAGTTGATATTCTCTCATGAGTTATGACTAGCAGCACTTGTCTTGCAAATTATTTTTTTCGAAAAAAAAAGATGCTTGATCGAGATAGTGCGTCTAGGAACACTTGGAGAGAGCTCGGAAAGCAGCAACAAAAAGGAGGAACTGAATACTGGAATATTTAGAACTATTTCAGAATTCATTTTTTTTGTAACTTTTTTTGTTGAATGTATTTGACTTCTAAAATAGAAAGATTCAGCATTTATCAAACTATGGCCGTATATTTAAAATTTATTACAAGTAATTTCTGACAAAAAAAATACTTCTCTTCATAATTCCAGAAAGAACCTTGGGTAAATGGGTTTTTCGGATCCAAATCAGAAGTAGCAGGCATGTTACCATTGCCCCACTCAGATTTAAAATTCAATAAGAAAATTGAAACCCAGTCGGTCCCAAAACTGTAACAAATGACAATTGTGTTATGAATATAATGGATGGTCCATTCATGTTGTAACTCCCAATATTAATCATCATTTACTTCCCCACTACCCCACTACAATTGGAATTTATATCCACTAGTATTTGGAATTTAATCTCTTATTTATTATTGTAATGACTTTTCATTTACAATTTGTAGCCTATAAATAGAGGCTTTGTAATCTTGTATTGTACATATGAGAAATATATGAATAAAGAGATTGCCATATTTTATGTGTTCTCTATCTTGTCTATTTTTCTTTGTCTTTATTTTATAACACGTTATCAGCACGAGAGCTCTACTAGTTGAAGATTCAAGGTAACTTTGATATCTTTTATTTCAATATTATTTAAATAGATGATACTTCTAATAAGTAATTGCTAAATGAAATAAGTTATCAATTTATGTACATTTATTTTAAGATGTTTAGTATGGTTTATATAATTTTATATGAAGTGCAAATTTTTTTAATCTTCTGGAAGAAGAAATCTTCCTGAAAAAGATATATATGATATAGAAAAATTAATCTGAGAAGATTTTAAGAAATCTTTCTGAAGAAGATTTATATGATGTACAAATTTTGTATGATGTTCATTTTATTTTATTTTTTTCAATAATTTAATCTTCTCGAAGAAGATTTCAAAATATATTAAGAAGGTCTTCATGAAGAAGACTTCAAAAGATATTAAGAAGATCTTTCTGGAGAAGATTTAAAGAAAAAATTATATGATGCGCAAATTTAACATGATGTTCATATTATTATTATTTTTCAATAATTTAATTTTCCTAAAGAAGATTTCTATAAATATTTTGAGTAGATTTCTTGTATCATTATGGTTGAATAAAATAACGAGTTGATGATCATGAATTTAGTCCAATTAGTTATGCTTCATTCCACGAAGTGAATGTAGCAACACATAATAATAATAACAATAACAATAATTTCTGAACAAACTCGTAGATGTGGATATGATAATAAAGAAAATACACATCTTTCCACCGGAAGTGGAGAAATAATTAGAAAGAGAAAAATGAACACAATAGCAAATAAAAGAATTCATGTAATCGTTTTTGTGATAAATATTATTGGTCTCATACCAGTCGTAAGCCAAAATATTTGTTGACCTATATCAAGCATCACTAATAAATACTAATAAAAGATTGAGACAAAATTTTATTTGTGAATATGATCTCAAGTTTAAACTAGTTTTCCCTTAACTTAAGTTTTAACATCCTTTATTTTCTGATCTTGTCAAATAATTTTTCATCTATTTGTTTAAACTTGATTTGTTCGTACTACTTAGCAGCTATATGCTGATTACTAATTCGGACTATTTACTGTTTTGAAATATTACCGGATCCCTGTCTTGGATTCACTTACTGGGTCTGACTAAGTGAAGAAACTTGAGTCCTGCTAGAAAGATCTCTTTCATGTTAATTGAACCAAATCAAGTGAAAATGACCAATTACCCTTTATTTATTTCATTATTCAATTAAAGCCATCCACTATTTATTTGATTATCAGACAAATTTTTTTTTAAAATAATCAATATATATATATATATATATATATAGAGAGAGAGATGGGCTATTATACATTGCAATGCATAGGCACTCTTGTGCATTGGACCATAAATCACCGATTCAAAGTCCAAATGACCAATCCAAACCGTTCATCTTGTTCTCCATATTAATATGTACTTGGAGACCAAATTTTACATTTTTTGGAATTTTTTTACTATTTATTAAGCCACTTTGAAAATCGCTGATCCAATGGTCCAGCAGATTTTACTGTTGTGTACAAATTAGTGTTTTTTCAAAGTGGCTTAATAAATAGTAAAAAAATTCAAAAAAATGTAAAATTTGGTCTCCAAGCACATATTAATATGGAGAACAAGATGATTGTTTTGGATCAGTCATTTGGACTTTGAATCGGTGATTTATGGTCCAATGCACAAGGGTGCCTATGCATTGCAATGTATAATAGCCCAACTTTATATATATATATATAGAGTTGTGCTATTATACATTGCAATGTATTGATCCCTCTGTGCATTGGACTAAAATCGTTGGATTCAAAGTCCAAACAGTCGATCCGAACCGTTCATCTTGTTCTCCATATTAATATGTACTTGGAGACCAAATTTTATATTTTTTGGAATTTTTTTACTATTTATTAAGCCACTTTGAAAATTGCTGATCACATGGTCCAGAATTTAGTTGCACTGTTTTTACTGTTCACCCGGATCAGCAATTTTCAAAGTAGCTTAATAAATAGCAAAAAAATTCCAAAAAATGTAAAATTTGGTCTCCAAGCACATATTAATATGGAGAACAAGATGAACGGTTTGGATCGGTCAGTTGGACTTTGAATCGGTGATTTATGGTCCAATGCACAAGGGTGCCTATGCATTGCAATGCACCACAGCCCATCTCTCTCTCTCTCTCTATATATATATATATATATATTTTCTAAGAGATAATAATTGTTGCAAGTGCAAGTCATGCACCTTCGTAAATATATAGTCTGTATGAAAGAGATGATCTGATGTGGGAGAATGAATATAATAGAAGTCATGCAACCCGGTAAACATGGTTTTTTTTTTTTTATCTAGATTTTTTTAAATAAATAACAACAATATTTTTTTTTATGTTTGATAACTACATACTTATTTTATTTGAATGTATGTATTCAGAATTATATTTAAGTACATGCATTTATTTACGTGATTGTAGTTGTTGTTAAAAAAAAAAAATTGATTGAAGGCTCCAGAAGAGCTACCTTGTTATTACATGGAGGAATACAAATTTATATTGATGATGCATTTTATTTTTCTAACTCAAAGGAATTTTATTGAGTTTTATGGATATCTCTTGAAATAGATATCATGTAGAGACAACAAATGAAGAAAATATTGAATACATGTATATTACAGATAAAAAAAAAATGCATATTGAAAAAAAAAAAATTCCTATGTTTTCCTTCCCCGTCCTTATTCCTCTGGTGCTAAACTTCTCCTTCTAATCGCTTCTATTCCTTTCCAATACCATTCCAATGACTCTTGTTGGAGATGATATTAAAAAATGAAGAATTCTCGAGATCTAGATGGAAGCTTGCATTGGGAGGAGAAAGAAGTGAAACCTACATCAGAGCTCAAGATAGAATCACCCACAATCGAGTAAGTCTCCCCAATTTAAGATCTTTCTGACTCTGCACCGAATGGGTTGGGCCGCTTCGTCCATGAAAATTGCACCCGCAGTCTTCCACAAGCCCATAAGTGTCGGCAAGGTCACCAGGTTCTATTCGTAAGATGAGGGATTAAGGGTCATTTGGATTTTACGTTTGGAGTATCTTCCAATTTATTTTGGATTAATCTTTTATGAGTGAGGCTATGGTGCTATGCATAGCACGGATGGGGTCCGTGCTACGGCTCAAAATTTGACTTTTTAAAATTCTAACGGTCGATCCAACCGTTCAATGTGATAACCATATGAATATGTACTTGCAAACTAAATTTTATATTTTTTCGAATTTTTTTACTATTTTTTTAGATAGGTAGAATTTTGATGGTCCAGAATTTTCAGAAAACACTGATTTTTCTACCTATCTAAAAAAATAGTAAAAAAATTCAAAAAAATATAAAATTTAGTTTGCAAGTACATATTCATATGGTTATCACATTGAACGGTTGGATCGACCGTTAGGATTTTAAAAAGTCAAATTTTGAGCCGTAGCACGGACCCCATCCGTGCTATGCATAGCACCATAGGCTCACTCATCTTTTATTAATTATAGTTTTTATAATTTTAAACATAATTTTACAAATGTGTAGAGAAAGAATTGAATGAGTCCAGTTTTAATTAATTATTAATTAAATATAATTTCTAGAATGTCAAGCATATCATTAATTTAAGTTTTGGATATTTGATATATATTAAAATTATATTGGATAAATATGTGAGTTATTAGAATTTTGGATGATAAATACATAATTATAGAATTTGAAAAGAAAAATACATAATTTTATAATTTTTTAGTGGTATACATAAAATTCTCCCGAAAAACAATATGAAAATGATTTTGATAAATGGATGAGAAAATTATACAATTCTTTACTGCCCAAACTCCAGCAATTTATTCAAATAACCTACTACAAACTCAATTTTTTATTTCTTTTGACCTTTTATGATTTTTTCTTGAATTTTTGTCTCTAATTCGAAAAATGAAGTCACCGAGGAAAGAATTGAAAAGCAATAAAATCAATATTATGTTTGAATTTATATGAGAAAAAAATATCATATATAAATATAATTGATAGTGCTATGTGGCTGAATTCTTTTAGCAAATGAGAAAATGTCAAAGAAGGCATGAACGAATTTAATGCGGCATTGCATGCATATGTAATTTTTGAAAGGAATTTATCAAAAAGAAGAATTACTGCTCATATACTCCATAATTCACCCAATCCATAAATGAGTAATATTAATTATTCAATTACACTTCAATTCATGAGAATTTGTCTATATAATGAAAACATAATTTCTGAAAAGAGGAGTTTGGGTTGGCCCAAATGATCGATATATTTGCCCTTGATTCGCCCCTCTTTTTCCTCTCTCAAATGAAGCACTGTCAGTATTAATTAAATTAAAAAGTTAATAGAAAATTGTAGAACACATTTGGATAAATCAATAGATGGTCGGGTCAGCCCAAATAAACCGGTCCGGTCTAGTTGGACCGGGGTGTCTATATAATGAAAACATGATTTCTCAATAGCTGAGTTCAGCTCGGTCCAAATGACCGATTTGCTCTTGATTGGGTTAGGAAGGGAAGCATTCGGCACATGAATGGTAAATGTGGTTTTAGCATAAGTTATGAAAAAGTTATTTTTATCTATGATTCATGGTACAAATTCATGAAATATTTTTTTGTGTAACAATAAAATTCTATTCGGTGGAAATGTCTCTCTTTCTTATTATAAATAACCAATTTATCTTAATTTTAGGTTTGTAACATAATATATAAATTCCATTTACAAGGATGAAGATCTGTTGCAAAAGTGATCGTTGTAAAGAAAATAAGTATTCATCTAGGATATGAGAGAAAATTGATTTGAATATATTAATTAGGAAAAATAAATAAATAGTATGGAGTAGTATTGAATTTGTACCTTAAATTTCTCTACTCATACTCTAGTCTCAATTTCAACATATAAATAATTTGGTGCAAAGTCATAACAAAATTCCAATAATACAAAAATACAACCTGTGCAAAATATTCTCCTTGTAAATAATAATGGTTTTTTGTTATGATATGAAACACGTATAATTAACCTGGTATAATGTTGAGTATTGTGTCTAGTAATATATGCTAAAGAATAATTTAATTTATTAATAAAAACAAGAAAATAATTTAAAGGACCTGCTATTATATATATATTTTATGAAAATTTCACATAATGTAAAACTGTTATGTTAAATTTGAGGTCCGTTTTTTCACACGTTTTCCATCAAATCCTCATTTATTCGTGCGAAACAAATAATATGGGCAGTTTTAGCACGATTATATATATATCTTTGTTTCGACAACCTCACCTTAATACTTCAAGTCTCTTTTAGACTCTTTAATACTTCTTATGGGGTTATTCGTCACAATAGGTGAGATTAATTTTAAAGTGTGGTTAAGGAGTTAGTGTTAAGTATAATCAGATTAAGAAAAGTAGCTCTAAGGAAGCAAAAAATTTATAAAGAGGCTTGATTAAAAAAAAATGGTCCCTTAAAAAATTGGGGCAAGACGAACTTAAGCTTAATAATTCAGACAAAATGAGTAAAAGTTAATCTTCACTAAAGATAGAGCTCGGAAAGCCACAACAAAGAGGAGGAACTGAATTATGGAATATTTAGAACTATTTCAGAATTCATTTTTTTTGTAAATTCTCTTTGTTAAATTCTATTTTGTTGAATGTAACTGACTTTTGAATTAGGAAGATTTATTATTTATCAAATTATGGCCATATATTTAACATTTATTATAAGTAATTTCTGAAAAATACTTCTGTTTCATAATTCTAGAAAGAGCCATAGGGAACAAATCAAAAGTAGCACATGAGTTTTCAATCCAAATCAGAAGTAGCACATGGGTTTTTCAGATCAAATCAGAATTGCTACTGAATTATTGTGGCCCCAAAACTTTAACAATTTGCCATCCGTGAAGTGCACTATTGGCGTGGCCCAAGTGTGTCCTTTTTCTTCATCTTTTTGTCTCTGTTTTTATTTTTGTTTTATTTTAATAGCTATCTTCGTGATCTCTCTCCTAAGGGCTAAGGTTGTGCCGAGATTTTTATTAATATCCAAAGTTTAATACAAATTATTATTTATGTTCAGAATTTGAGCCAATTTTGAAAAATGTCCAAGCCGGCCACAAAATGGCCGGCTAGGGGGTAGGAGTAAGCCGGCCATTTTGTGGCCGGCTTAGTCGGGTTTTTTTTTTTTTTTAAGAGACACTATGAAGAGCAAAATAATAAAATCTAACTCTGAAAATTAAATTTTTTTGTTTAAATTATTTGTTAGATTACTTCTTTTGATTTATAATTAGCATATTTAATTATACTAAAATACATTAGATTACTGGAAATTATGTTGAATTACACTATATTACAATAAATTATGTTGAATTACACTAAATTATGTTAAATTACGCTAAATTACAATAACTTCGTTAATTAAGCTAAACTACGCATTACGCTAAAGTAGACCGATTATGTGCCATTTTTCATGAATAATAAAGAATAGTAAAAAAATTCCAAAAATAATAAAAATTGGTATTCTACAAGATCATTATGTAACTAATTTACTGAGCTACCTGGATTGAATAATATAAATGAAAATCTTAATCGGAAACTTCAACTCAACTTTTGAAGCTCTTCCCTTAGTTTTTTGGCAATTCTGAATTTCAAAATCTGGCATAACCGCATAGCCAGCACGAACACATGCGCATTTTTGCAAGCTTTCCGAAGAGTGGTCCTTTGCTAAAATCGGACACTCGAGCACCGTTTTATGACCATTTGAAGTTTCGCCGTCGTTTTTCGCCTTTTTCAGTGAATATATCGTCCCTATTCATATGTAATTTAGCGTAATTTACCTTATTTTAGCATAATGTAATGTAACTTAGTGTAATTTAACTTAATATAGTGTAATTCAACATAAGTTCAAATAATCTAATGTATTTTAGTATAAATATGCTAATTATTTATCAAAATAAGTAATCTAACAAATAATTTAAACAAAAAAATTCAAAATTTTCAGTATTAGATCTCTAAAAAAAAAAACGATGGCCGGCTTACTCCTACCCCCTAAGCCGGCCATTTTGTGGCCGGCTTGGGCATTTTTCGAAATTAGCTCAGATTCTGGACATAAAGAATAATTTGTATTAAACTTTAGATATTAATAAAAATGTTGGAAGGTTGTGCTCTAGAGGAGGAGAAATATCATTCATTAAAGGAAAGAAAGGGAGCGGAGGTAAAAGACCAGCAGACCGGATCTGACTAAGGTCGTTCCACTGCTTCAGAAAAAAAAATCGAACGGTGGATCGTCAAGAATAGCATGGGGTTAGCACTGTTCTTGGGTTAATGACTATTTTTCTCCACTATTCTATGTTTGTATCACTTTAAGAATAAAGTTATTCCTGAGTAGCGCTGTTCTTGCTAACTCATCCAAATAATGGAATAGCGCTAACCACATTTGTTATTCCCAGGGTTGCATCCAAACGCACCAGAAGAGAAAGTAGAAGGGAGAGGGGAGAGAAAACTAGCTGCACGAGCTCTTTCAATTTCGTCGCCCTAAAAAAAGTGTAGATAAAATAACAGACCTCGAGTCCCTTCCTTTCTTTCTCGTTCATCCTCTCTACCCATGCATTTTCTAGAGCACAACCTAAAGTACCTAGGAACCTTCCCTCAAAAAAAAAAAAATGAACTCACTCCTAAACACTCAAAAAGATTTCACGTATATATTGTGTGAATGCACACCTACTATTGTGTTATATACGTGGATGTATATGTCAGTTTTAGTTAAATCATGATATTGATGGTTTTCAAACGATTTTGACCAAGTCAAATTATATTTTAGAAGTCAAAATATATTTTAACAACTTTCAACAACTTATATTCACACTTAAATGTTACTTAACACACACTTGAGTACTACATCAAAACACACCATATTAATATTTTACCAATACACACTTGCTTATTCATTTTTTTTTTAACTTAATAAAAAATTGAAAGAATTTTTTAAAAAGTTAGACATGATCAATAATATGTGTTGTTCAGCAAGCAACAACAATAGATACAAATACTCCATGTAACCTAAATTGTTTTGAAAATCGACATTGGAAGCGGAATAAGTAAGTTGACCATAAAAACAGAATCAGATGAATCGTTCTAATCGGATCGGAAATAATGATTTCTTCGGAAAACTTGTTTTTTATTAAAAAATAATAGGAACTTTTTTGTAAATAATTAATATAATATAATATAATATAAACCATTAAATAAAATAATACAAATATTTAAAAATAAACAAGTTGCCTAATGAAGTTAGACGTAAAATAGGAAAGCAAAGGATATGCAAATTTTTAGATCAAGATGCATATTTAGGGCCTGTTCGGCTGCACAGTGGGAATGGGAATAGGAATAAGAATAGGAAATTTTTGAACTGGATTTTACTGTTCATGTGGGAAAAAAAAAAATTCAGTCTGAGTGAATTTGTTTTTTCCCACGTGAACAGTAATTTCGGGATTACTGCCGAACAGGCCCTTAGTCTACATATCTCCACATAAATAAATTATCATGCTATGCATTGCAGAGATATGGGCTTCTCATACAGTGCAAGCATATAAAGGATTTAAAACAAATTGAAACCTTGATAGAGTTAAACTGTAATTTCTATTTTTAAACCAAAAAAAATAAATTTTACATAGATGTTAAAAATAAACGCGTTTGGACACACAACATAATTTTTACTTTCTAACCACTCAGTACAATAAAATCCACTGAAGTCTCTTTCTCTGTTTGGTTTTGAGACTGAACAAGTTCCTTAAATTTTAAAAAAATAAGTATTATTTGTAAAAAAAAAAAACTGTATTATATGGCGTCATTTGCAAATATAAAAAGAACTGAGTTTATCTGGCAAAAGTCGTATTTTCTTTACTGCAATTTTTTTAAAGCGAAGTCAGTCAACACCATAATACTGTGTGCCTGTGTACTAGCATGTGCAAGGTAGTCCCTACCTGTACTCGTCCCTACTATTAAATCTGATAAGCCTAATTAAGAGGGCGCATTCAATTCAAAAAAACAAAAAAATTACTACTAAATATGATACCTACCAGTAATAAGTAGCATCCGTAACACTTTCTAAATTATTGGATTCCACTGTTAGAAGCTGCTTTACTCTTTCAGTCTTCCCAAAGTCTTCCCCTTTTCTCTCTTTCCCGATATTTGACTCGCTTTCTTTCATATCTAAAAATTGAGATAGAATCGTTCAAAATCGCTAAACCGGCCGATTGTTTCGATTTAGCCTCGATTCTAACGGTGTTCTGTACATAACTCGCCGACGCGAATTACTGCAATAAATTGGTTTCCTGAAGGGCTTCTTAACAAAAAATTATGAAGACTCTGTTTATGGAGAGTTTAAACCTTTAGGTTAATTTCATTGATATAGACATCAGAAGTGTCTATTCAAGTTTCCAAAAGTCATTCATCTCTTCAAGTTTACAAAAGTTTCAAGAATATAAAAGAAAGCCGAAATAATAAAGATAAAATAAATAAAACCACTACCATTACATATAATTAAAAAGAATTGAAGATTTCAATGCTCAAGTACTAGTTCCTTGGTTGTCTTTCAAGCCATAATAATCACTAAAATCTATTAATGTGATACTTGTAATTTTAATTCAATGTAATACACTTACTCATATTGCTAAATTAAGATTTTTGGCCACAATTCCAACAAATTATTAATTTTTTCGAAAATTGATAGTAAAATATTAATAATTGAAAAATAAAAATTGTGAAAAATATTCCCTTTATAAATATAAATAGAGTCTTGTTATGATATTAATATCCTATAATAAACATTATATTGTAATATTGTGTATGATATACATTAAATAATAATTTGTTAGTAAACAATAAAAGATTATTTAAAGAACCTGCTATGATATACATTATAAACTTATATTTTTATCCGACTGTTGTGATCGATAGAATGTTCTATAGGTAGTCTTAGAATGACTATCTATTCTCGCAATGAGAAAAAAAAATAATAGACTTGAGCGAAATGATAACCTTATTTTGTAATCACTAGTTCAATATTGAACGATATTGTTTCACTTGTTATGATTATCAGGTACTTTTTTTCGTCTCGTTTTTTTTTTCTTATTTTCCTTGAAAATGCTAGAAAGGCAAATGAACTATTGGGCCAGCTGATTGCTGGTTGATCTTTATGATTGAATGTGTATGTTTCATTTTATTTAACTTTATTTGGAAGTTGTGCTTCCACCACTACAATAGCTATCTATAAAATAAACAAAATATTAAAATCTTATCAATTAGTCTATATATTTTTGAAGTAATGAAATATTGTCCATTTAGCCTATATATTTTAAAAGAGTAAAGTAGAGCTACCAATTTTATTAATATGAAATAATAAAACACAAAAAATAACTATCCCAAAAAATATTCAAAACCCACATCAATTTTTGACTTCAATCATACAAAATTGTTGTTAAAAGTTAAAATTTAAAAGAATGACACGTTGGTAAATCATTAAAACTCTCATTTGAATTATAATGAGATCCTTACAGAAGCAGTTTTTAAGAGAGTAATAAATATTTTCTTTTTGTAATATAATATTTTTTGTTTGATTTAACTAATATATAAAAATTAATCACTTGCTTTTAAAAATTGTTTTTTGTTTTGCATAGACAATCCACGGTGCATTTTAGTTTTAAGGTTAAAAAAATAAATAAATATATAGGCCAACTGGATTCCACTGGGCCTAAATTTATGATAGCAAACCCCTCTGCTCCGCGTTCTACTTAACCCGCTCCACTTTACTCTTTCAGTCTTACCAAAGTCTTCCCCATTTCTCTCTTAATTTCCAGCTTTCTTTCATATCTAAAAGTTACCGTAATATCGCTAAATGAACTCGCTTTCTTTCAGTCTTCCCCTTTTCTCTCATTCCCCATTTGTAACTCGCTTTCTTTCATATCTAAAAATTGCCATACCTCTTACCATACTATCACTAAATAAGTCGGCCGATTGTTTCGATTTAGCTTCGATTTCTTAACAAATTGGTTTGAAAGATGGCGGAGGGTATAGTTAGTTTTGTTTTGGGTAAGCTTTCAGATGCTGTTGTTAAGGAGGTTCTACAATTACACGGCGTGGGCGAGCAAGTAGAGACATTGAGTCGTGAGCTCGGATGGATTCAAGCATTTCTTAAAGATGCCGACATGAAGCAGATTGTAAATGAGAGGGAGAACCATTGGGTCAAAGAGGTCAGAGATGTTGCTTACGACATAGAAGATGTTATAGACAATGCTTTATTATTGAAGGTTCCCGAAAACCCTTCAAGAGAGCTCCGAAGCGGAGGTTCTCGAATTGTTGGGGCAGCTAAAAGGATGTGGAGAAAGCCCAAAGAGCTCCCGGCTTTGCACAACCTTGCTGTTGAGATGAATCAGATCCTGGCACGGATTGGGCAGATCAATGAAAGTAGAGTGAAATATGGAATCAACTCTTTGGGTGAAGGCAGTGGAGAGCGGCCGAAGCTACCGATAAGGCCGCTTGTGCTACCTGCGATTGATGATCCTCATGTTGTCGGCTTCGATGATGACAGGGACAACATCGTAAATCAGTTGCTTGACACAAGCATTAAGAGGCGCACCGTCATCTCGATTGTGGGACCTGGTGGGCTCGGAAAAACAACTCTTGCTCGAAAAGTCTACAATAGGTAAATATGATTATGTGAAGCAACTGTATCAAAAATAGCTATATATATATATATATATTTATATATATAGAGAGAGAGAGTTGGGCTATGGTGCATTGCAATGTATAGGTTCTCTTGTACATTAGACTATAAATCATTGGTTTTGATTCTCAAACAACCAATTCAAACCGTTCAATTTGATATCCATATTAAAATGTGCTTGGAGACCAAATTTTATATATTTTGGAAATTAGTTGCTATTTTTTTATAATTTTTGAAAATCGTTGTTTTCTATGGTCCAGAAATTTCTGAAAAATAATAGAAAAGTAATGATTTTCAAAAATTCTAAAAAAATAGTAAAAATTTTCAAAAAAATATAAAATTTAGTCCCAAGCACATTTTAATATGGAGAACGTGTTGAGCTCTTTAGATTGATTGTTTAAACTTTGAATCTAACAGTTTACAATTCAATGTACAAGAAAACTTATACATTGCAATGCACCATAGTCTAACTATATATATATATATATATATATATAGAGTAAGGCTATGGTGCTTTGCAAAGTAAACCACTCCGTTTACTTCGGGCTACTTTTTGGATTTTGAAAATCCAAACAACCGATCCGAACCGTTCAACATGTTCTAAACATTGAAATGTGCTTGGAGACCAAATTTTACATTTTTTGAAATTTTTTTACTATTTATTAAGCTACTTTGAAAATCGCTGATCCGACGGCGAACAGTAAAAAACAGTAAAATTTTCTGGACCACCGGATTAGAAACTTTCAAAGTGGCTTAATAAATAGTAAAAAAATTCCAAAAAATGTAAAATTTGGTCTCCAAACACATTTCAATGTTTAGAACATGTTGAACGGTTCGGATTGGTTGTTTGAATTTTCAAAATCCAAAAAGTAGCCCGAAGTAAACGGGGTGGTTTACTTTGCAAAGCACCGTAGCCTTACTCATAGTGGTATGACCAAGGCCTTGGTGCTACCAATTAGTTTTTGCAATTTTAAAGTTCAAATAGTCGATTCAAACCGTTAGATGTTTAATCTATATTAAAATCTGCTTGGAGACCAAATTTTACATTTTTTGGAATTTTTTTACTATTTTTTAAGCCACTTTGAAAATGGCAGATCCGGGTGAACAGTAAAAACAGTGCAACCAAATTCTGGACCATGTGATCAGTAATTTTCAAAGTGGTTTAAAAAATAGTAAAAAAATTCCAAAAAATGTAAAATTTGGTCTCCAAGCAGATTTTAATATAGAGACCACATCTAATGGTTTAGATCGACTGTTTGGACTTTGAAAATCCAAAAACGACTTGGTAGCACCAAAGGCCTTGGTCATACCACTTTGATCTTAGCCACTCTCTCTCTCTCTCTATATATATATATATATATATATATATATATATATATATAAGTCATTTTTGCATTTGCAAAATCCTAACAGTCGATCCGAAGCATTCAACGTGATATCCATATTAAAATATGCTTGTAGACCAAATTTTACATTTTTTTTGAATTTTTTTTATTATTTTTTTAGATAGGTAGAAAATCATTGTTTTTTATGGTCCAAAATCTTATGAATTAATGGATTTTCTACCTACCTTAAAAATTAGTACAAATTTCAAAAAATGTAAAATTTGGTCTCCAAACACATTTTAATATGGAGATCATGTTGAATGGTTCGGATCGACTATTTGGACTTTTAAAATACAAAAATAACTCATACGCATGTAGTGTTGAAGTTCTTATATAAGCGTATTAGCCGGACTCATCTATATATATTTCAACCTTAGTTTCCTTTTCATCTTTTTATATGAACCATAAGTTCTTTTACTCGTTCTGCACAAATGTTGTCCAAAATTAAAGCTTCCTGTTGAAATAGGGTTATAAAATTGTGCAATGCACATATTAAAGTTTCCTGTTAAACAAAAGACAAATAAACTTGATCTATCGTACGTGTATCTTTAATTTAAAGGAAAGTCGATTGAAACTTTCCCTGAAAATATGGTTTTTGAAGGCAAAATTCCCCCGATACCCATGAAATCAATTGAAGTCAAAATTATACCTTTTTAGAAATTTACAGATTTTCACATCATAAACATTATGAATCATTTATGCACCTCAAAAGTTCAGATTCATTTAATTTACCCGTTCGTCTATCAGTATCATTAGATTTTAGCCAGACCTATTTTCTGTTTGTAATTGAATAAGAAAATCACTCTCCTACCCTAATGTCAACCTAATTTTTTTGGTAAATACAATCAATTAAATTTTTTTAGGATTATGATAAATCTTGTGAAAGTTGTAGAGAGGGTTATGTTATCTTTTAATTGTGATCATTTTAATTGTTGATACTCTGGTAGAGTTTTACAAAAAATAGTATTAAGGAATAAGTAGAGATGCCAAACTAATTAAATTCCCGTTTACCGACTAGATGATTAGACAGATAAAACTAAATTCTCTTGTCAAAAAAATAAAGTGTGAGAACCAGCCTCTATGATAATATATATGTACAAGTACCAATTATAGGAGCAGAGGAATGCGATATGATTCAAACTATCTGCTTTTTTTTGTACAGCAATGATGTCAAGAGACGGTTTGACGTTTGCATATGGGTAACTATCTCTCAAGAGTTCAAACTGATAGATATTTTGAGAAAGATAATAGAGCAAGTCGAGGGAAAACCTCTCCCTCGAAACGACCTAGAAGGTGGAGAAGAGTATTTACTTACAAAGCTTTACAAAACTCTTAATGGTGAGAAGTACACTATAGAAGACCATTTACGTCCAAACTCTCATGAGCCTCTTGGTGGTGAGAAAGACCCTCAAACATTGCCAAAAATGTACCTTCTAGTCCTAGATGATATGTGGAGAAATGATCTATGGACTCAAATTGGTGGAGTGCTACCTGATGCCAATATTGGAAGTAGAGTAATCGTAACTACTAGAATCCAGAACATTATCAATGATGCTGAACCATATAAACTTCCATACTTAACTGAGGAGCCGAGCCGAGAGCTTTTTCTGAAAAAGGCTCTGCCTAATCGAGTTTTGAGTAAAGGGTTTCCCGATGAACTGTATGAGGTTGGAAAACAATTGGTTAAAAAATGTGGTGGATTACCCGTTGCATTGTTGGTTTTAGGAGGTCTATTATCAAAAAAACCTGCAAATTATGCTGCTTGGAGTAAAATGTTGCAAACTATGAACTGGGGTACCGATGGGAGAGATTGTACTGATATCTTAGCCACCAGCTACGATGACTTGCCATTTGTTCTCAAATCATGTTTTATGTATTTTGCGGCTTTTCCTGAAGACCATGAAATCGATGCTAACCAAATATTGCGGTTGTGGGTTGCTGAGGGGTTCATACCGGCAGAAGAATCCAGAACATTCGAGGATACTGCTGAGAGCTTCCTAGAAGAACTAGTGCAAAGGTATGCTTCAATAGTATAACATTTTCTTTTATTATTTTTTTAAATCTTGGTAGAGGCTACGAAGTTGATTTATTAAATATTAAGTTTCTCACATCCTCATACATATAGCACCCCCTGTATTCCCACTATCCCATGCCCCTCATATTAAAATTCTCTACATACAAACCTTTGTCCAGTGGAAGAGTTCAGTAACTTTAGCAAATCTTTCCAAAAGAAAGATCCTTTGACGATCCAGAGGTTAGGGCCGTCTTGATAGGACCCCTTCTAGTACAAGGCCGATGCCATTACCGACCACATTGCCTCCGGGTTGATATACACTTGCCACCACCATCTCAACAACAAAGCCAATATGGTACAACGAATTCAAAACCCCTAGACCCCCATATTCTTTTTTAATGCAAACCGAATCCCAATTTATTTGGGAGATACCTTTTGAGGAGGAATTGCTCTTCCCCCAAAGGAAGTCTCTACAAATTCGATCAATGATTTTAATCATCCATTTTGGGAGAAGAAAGGATGTCATGAAGTAGATTGGAATGGAGGAGAGAAACCGACCCCACCAATTGCAACCTACCTCCTCTCGAAATCAGTTTGCCCTTGCATCCATCTAGCTTTTTTCATAACTTTTCAATGAGAGACATGAAGAGCTGTTTCTGCGGTCTTTTCACGGTGAGTGGCAGCCCCAAATAAATAACTGGCAGCTCCGTTTGTGCACACCCAAGTTGAAACAGCTCTGGATCTATGCTGTTGAGAAGGACATAAGTTGAAACAGATTCATTAAACTTACCGTTTGATTTTCTTTTCTTTTTTTAGATAAGATATCTTACTTTTTAAATTTAATTGGCTCTTTGAAAGTCAACTCATATTCATGACTAACATTTTTCTTTTAGGTTAAGTATTCTATTTAGTTTAAATACACTTGTTAGTCATATCCATGCCAAAAAAATTCATATAATCCAGAGAATCCCATTTAATTATTTAATTTCAACAGAAGCTTGGTTCAAGTATCAGAGAGATCTCCCGCTGGTTCCATCAGAAGTTGCCGTATACATGATCTCCTTCGTGAACTTGCCATACAAAAGGCCAAGGCGGATAACTTTCTCACAATTTGCTCTAATCCTGACGATTGGAAGAGCAGCGCCAAGGCACGTCGTGTGGCGGTCCATTACTCGGGTTGCGATGAATTGATGGAACATGCAAATCCAAATCTCCGTTCTTTGTTGTGCTTTGAGGAGCCAATGCCAAATTGCTCTCGGCAAAGGCTGCTTAAGGTGCTTTGTGTCATGGAGCAGAGTGAATCCGTCGATGGCGAGTGTTTTCTTGGACTGAATCAGTTAAGGTATTGCGAACTTAAAGGGAGATTGAGAAGTAACAGAAGATCTTTTGAGTCGTTCATAGGTGGCCTGAAATTTGTGGAGACCCTTGATTTCAGTGAACTAGGAGGTCATGGAGACTTGCCTGATGATATATGGAATGTGAAAACACTTAGGAATGTGATGCTATATCGGGACAGGTATACTTCAGGACCCTCATCATCTGCCAACCTAAGAAATCTGCAAACACTCAAGGGTGTGAAGAGCAGAGAGTCATGGAATGCACAGTTACCTAAACTACCGAATTTGTGCGATTTAGATATCAAAGTGGAGAGCTCGTTTTCGTGGGATTTAATGGCCAAGTTGCTTGGTACACTGAATCATCTAACCTCTCTGTTCTTACGAGGCAATGAAGTACCGCAAAAAATAGTGGAGATGCAAAGGTTTCCATTTTATCAGTATTTACAATCTCTGTCTCTAGTAGAGCTGTCCCCATCCATCAACAAGTTGTCACCTGAGGTTGGAATGTTTCCCATCCACCTCACAGAGTGCAAGCTCATTGGCCTCCAGTTCAAGGAAGATCCGCTGCCAGTGCTAGAGAAGCTATGCAGCCTCAGGGTGCTCTATTTGGATGGAGAAAAAGTGAATCGAAAGATGAGCTGTTCTTCTGGAGGCTTCCAACAGCTACAAGAGTTGGGGTTATACGACCTAACCAATCTAGAAGAATGGGAGATAAAGGCGGGTGCCATGCCCATACTTAAGGTAGTCAGACTATTCAGTTGTAACAAACTAAGGGTGCCTCTCGGGCTTCAGTACCTGTCCAACCTCAAAGAACTGGATGTAAGTGGCTGCAGCGAATTAAAAAAGCATAAAGATGAGATCCGCAACGACATCTGCAAACATGTTCCCCTCATATCGATAGACTAGGGCCGGCTTCGATCTCTAGAGTGCTTTTCTTTAATTTATTTGTACATGTTAGTGTTTCGATAATTTCCGTATTGCTATCATTTTCTTAATTTTCATTTTAATTTATTTGTATTTGTTGTTTTGTCTTATTCTGGAGTTATTAAACATTATGCTTCCAAAACGCAACATATATGCCTCCATCTGCAAACATGTTCCCCACATTTTATTTTAATTTATTTGTGTTAGTGTTTCGATCCTTTCTATACTGCTATAATTTATTTTCCTTTTAATTTATTTGTATTTTTTGTTTGATTTTATTCTCGAGTTGTTGACAGAAGACTATGTATTTTACTTTTAACTGCCGAAATTGTTTTCTTTTCCTTTTAATTTATCCTTTCAAATCAATGATTCTGTTTTGGTACTGTGGTGCGCATATTTTACTGAGGTCCCCTCTAGATATGTATTTCGAAGATATAAGACAAAAAGACTCTGTATCATGGTGCTAAGTGTGTTGATTTGCTTCTAATTGCTGAATTTTTTTATTTTAATAAGTGTAAAATTTTAAATTATACTTCTAGAAAAAAATAGCGTCATTTTTAAATTCTGCCGCTTCGGTTGAAAATAAAATGAAAAGAAAAATTAAGAGCCGTTATATGAAATTCTGGTCCATTTTCCAGTATCAGAATTTGAAATTTGAGTTATTCTAAATATCAAAATTTGTTTAATATTTTTCTTAAAATTTTTATTTAAATTTATATTCATTAAATTAAAATGATAATTCTGGCATACATCGATCAAACTTTTATGTACATATATTTAAAAATATTAGAGTGAGGCTATGTGAATATGCATGTATATTATAGATCAACACATGTTATGTATTAATATCTCTATTTTTAAAGTTCAAATTTGGGATACTAATGTATTATTTTTAAGACAAAAGAGTATATATGTATCATGGTAGAAAGTGTATTGATTTGCTTCTAAATGCCGAAAAGTTATTATTTTTAAAAAAGTCAATAAAAGTCCTCCTTTAAAAAAATTAAACTATTTGGTTGAAGACTAAATGTCTTTTAAATCGATTCAAATTTGATACATGCTTAAATAACAGGGAGCGTGCATCTACAATTTTAATTTTTTAAACTTGATTAATTTTTTTCTTAAATATATAAGTAACATAATAATATATGTAAGTTAGAATTATATATCCAAATAAAAGAATACGGTTTCCGTCTTTTATCAAATCCGACTCCCATCTCATTTTGCTTGTGTTTATGGGTTAGGTGTTCGCTTGTAGCACATTTCAGAGGATCCACACTGGAGATATCTCCAGTTCCTTGTATTTTAACAACTAACTAGAGATGATTTATGTTCGCCAGTCGGAACAGACCGGATATCTCCAGTTCCTTCCTGTTTATTGCTTCAATATAGCCCTCGATTAATACCCCACCCATTAACAGCCTTTCTGCTAGCGTATAATAGTTTGGGTCCCATCCGTCAGTGTGTATCCAATCCTAACAAGCACTGATTTTCTCTTGAAGCTGTGTGCTGTTTTACGTACTGATGACAGAACTAGTAACTGTTGATAATTCAATTTCTTTTTTTTATCAAATCATGTAACTTCTTCAATTTTGTGGCATGATATATTTGTATCCTTTTAAGGGTAAATAAAATTGACTGAATCAATTCAATTTTTGATTCGGTAAGAGTATAGTTTGGGTCGAGTCCAGTCCTATTAATCCAATGGAGATGTTTAACAACCTAACTCAGTTGGAGATGCTTAGTATAACCACTACAAGGAATATTGCAAATCACACCCTTCTAACCCTTTTGCTCTTTGCTATAATTATCCAAATTAGAAAGAAACTGAACAGCTCACTGTACTGTAGCATTATGTCACCTTTGTACCATTACAGTATAACTGGTACCACTCTTGTTACTGTAGCATTAACTCACCTTTGAAATGGTACCTAACTGGTACCACTCTTGTTAAAACAAGCCTCTTCAACTCTAATTTATTTGGCTTAATTAATGCTCTCTGTAAGAGAGCAGTATCAAACAGGTTCAAAACTTAAATAAACCAAATATTAAGTTTCGTTATCTGACAACCCAAATGGACCAAAATAGCTGGGTAAAATTGCAAAACTAAATTATAATATCTGATAAACCCCTATTATTTAAAACACTGAAAAAAAAATGGATCCCTTGGAATGACAAGAGTGAAGAGACTAAACCACACTCTCCGAAATTTAATTGAATGCTATCTTTAATGGTGTTTTTGAAATTAAACTCGGTAAGCTCTATTCGCTCAGAAGTACCTGTTTCATGATTTGGGTCCAAAATCACCTCCATTACCAAGTACCTATTCTTGAATTTAACCATGCTTCCCAAAAATTTCACTTATGACCTACATCCAATTCAGTAAATCAGGCCCAAATTTACACAAGCAATGCATTATCAAATTGTGCAAGGTGCCAAGCCAACCACCTTTTTTTCAAAATTAGTCTTGGATTAGATAATACAATCAAAATGCCAAAAAAAAAAAATAAAAGACCAATACTTCTAGAAAATAAATCAAGATGGCCGGGTAAATATCATCTCTAAAATATAATAAATTCAGAATATCAAGTTGACTAGTCCTAAAGTGAATCAAAAGGAACTATGCACCAATATTACACTTTTCAGCAAAAATGAAACTCATATTGAGCTTATTGGGTTCTAAGTAAGATACTCCCACCTTAATACCTCTCATTACTTGCGAAAAGGATAATGCCTCACAGTCAATTGCAAATTGGTGATAATTAATTTGGCTATACTGGAACAACCCCACTTTAAGAGCTTGAGAGGAGAGGTTGCTAATAAACTTATTACTAATAAGTTGACCAATTTGATCTGAAATGTTAAGACTTACAATGTTAAATTGAACATTTGTACTGACCGACTGGACAGCTGATGAAAATGTGTCTCGATCCCCTAGCATGGCGAGGTATCCAAGGAGTCAATCTGATAAAAGCGAAAAGGGAAAGGAAGTTATACATACAGGCTAATGAAATAAGAGGAAATGTATTATTAGAAATTGGTTGCTTACAAGAGTCAAAGCATTGCCGCCAAGAGAATCTTGTCCTTTGCAGGATAAAGGTCTGAGCTCATCAAGAGGAAATGCGTGCTTCATGTACCCATTAAAAGCGTGATAAAACATATATCGCACCTTTTTAATCAGAAAGAAAGAAATAATTAAAAAGTTAATTAACACGAACTAAAGAATTCCATGAATTGGAGTTCCAATACCTCGTCTCGAAGAAACGCCATCACCATCAGCTCTTAGATTTGCATAGATGGCAACAAATACAAAATACAATAGCCATAGCCAGTGTTGTTGTCTCATCTCTCTTAGATTTGCATCTCGCTACAAGTGGGCACTGGAAAGGATTTGGGGAAACCGTAGATTTAGATTTATTTTTTTGGAGGGAGTTGAGCAGAGGAGAAGAAGGGGAAGGAGACGGTGTGGACGGTGGGAAGGAGGTGAGCGGAGGAGGAGAAGGGGAGAAGGGAGGTGAGCGGTATAGGAAGGGTCGGGAAGAAGGTGCCATAGGAGGAGAGTAGCAGGTTTTAAGAATCGTCCAAGTTAGAAGGAGAAGGGAGCGGAACAAGAAATGGAGGTGAGCGGTAGAGGAAATAAGGTCTTTTCGCATCTTTACCGCCGTTAAGTTACAATTTTACAACGCCATCCAATTACACGTCACCTGCAGAAACTTGGCAACGAAAAACGATGGTTGCAATAACTTTTATATTCGTAGCAATATCTATTTTCGAGCAACAATCACAATTGGTTGCAACAACAATTATTTTGTTGCAATAAATATATTCCATTACAACTAATTCATTTAGTAGCAATATTATTAATTTATTGTAACTAATTAGTTTATTAGTTGCAATGTATTGTTGCAAAAAAACTGAATTTGGTGCTCTCTTTCACATTTTCATTCCTAAGTCTCTTTTGGACGTCTCAACAGCGATGAGTCTTCCTAGGTTCGGCCGCATCAACATTGTCAACATAGTTCACTGGTTGGTAGTACCCAGTTATCGGATCGGGGATCCACGACCCAACAGATTCTTTATGGGAATTAGACCCGCGAAGCTCATTGCCACCTGTAAAGATCGATAAACTGGTGACCTTTTCTTCCACTTTGTGACTTTGTTTCACTGCTTCTGCTGTTGTTGTTGCTGTAGCATATACTCTCCTGCGTCAGTTTAAAAAATGAATAAATATATTCAGGTACATGGTGCACAAATTAAAATCTTTATGATCCAATAATAGGATTTAATGCACAATTATTAAGACAAACGATTAAATGATTGCTTATTATTTTATATTTCTACTTAATTCTTTGTTACAAGATAAAAACTTAACTCATAACTAGGCATGGGCCGTTTAATCGGCGTCAATATTTGTACAAACGGTTTAGATTTATGAGACCATTCAAATTTTTTAGTTTCTAAATCTTCACACGAATCTGATGCGAATTGGACGGATTTGATCCAGATTTGGATAAAATTTGTCCTTAGCCGCTTGGACAAAAACTCAATCCCTCTGCATGGTTTTAACCCAAAAAGAAATAAAATACTAAATTTAGTTGTTACCGTTGGATATAAGCGGAGATTCCATCAAAGAGAAAGGAAGAGATTGAAGTACAATTGGAGAGAGCAGTACGAGCCATCCGATCAAGATTGAAAGCCTCAGATATTTTGTTTCTCTTATTTGGTGTGGTTTGTTGTTTCTCCTTTTGAGGAAAATTAAGAGATCAAGAGAAGATGTTTATAAGCTTAGAGAAAGGTTTCGGATTAGCATGTGAGCATTTTTAAAAGAGTTTTGCTTATTGGACATGTTCTATGATAATTAAGGGAAAACCAATAAAAGTCAAAAGCAGCTAAAATTAAATACTAATTATCATTGAACTAATCAAGGTTTTCATATGGTTCACCAATATCTTTATTGAATTTTTCATGTTATAATTAAGTTATTCAAATTTTCAAAACATTTTTCTTAATAATATTTTGAAATGTTTAACAAGACAATTTCAACACAACATAATTTGGAAAAAGAATACATATATAAACTAAAATTATATATTAACAAACATTAATGTAATAAATTAACTAACAATAGATTAATTTACAAACTCAAAAATTATAGCTTTTAATTTTTTAAATTTTACATTATTTTTAAAAATAATCTATATTACATCTATATCATGCATCTGAAAATGATGAAATTTGATGTAAGATTTTTCGTTCATCAAACTACTTAAATTTACACTTATGTATATTTAATGACAATTGATGAATATCAATAAGGTTAGCAATCTGTTGTTAACTTTTTTTCTAATTTTGAAAATTTCTTCGTCTTGATTTGAGCAATTATGTCACATTTGTTCCGTTTTTTTATTACCAATGAATACCAACAATTATCTAAGCATGATGCCATTTTATTTATATTTCTACAATTATTAAAGACAGTCTCTTTCTGCTGCATCAACATTCTTAACAATTATCTATCAAAATAATATTAATTTATCTTCATATCTGTAATTCATCTCAAATTTCAACTTGTGAGACTCATTCAATATTTCTATATATATTTTGTTATATTCTTGAATTAGTAATTGCATACTCTAATGTAGCAACTTGTCTATATCACTAAATAACCGCATTTTTCAATTAATGAAGAGCCTCAAAACATGAATTGAAGTTTACGATAACATTTTTACTTTCTAATTTTTTTTTGTCCTTTATCATTCTTTTTCTTAGACATTATTCATGTATGAAGTTTCAGATCTAGAGTTTTCTATTGCATTCATTTTTTTTAATTATAATGTCATTCTTATAACTAAAAATATGCGATGTAATTGTAAATGTTATTTATATTGGTAAATGTATTCTTTTTGGTATGTGTTGTGTATAAATTCGTAGTTTATTGAAATTTTGTTAATTATTTTTGGTATATTGGTAAATGTAATATTTAATTTGAATTCAGATCCAGAAATTCACTGGTATTTTTTTAAATACAAATTATACACAGTTTTTTTTATTTTAAAAGCAGTGTATGATGTGTTTTGGTGAAAAAAATCGGCAATTTTTTTGAAAAAACGTACACGGTTCTATAACCGTGTACAATTACTGACCCTTTCATATACGATGCCAGCGAACACTGTTGCAAAACTGTGTATAACCCTATTTTTTAACCATGTAAACTCAATGTTTTTTTAGTAGTGCAAGCATCATAGAGAAAAAAGGGAACAAAAAGAGTTGTTTAAATACCGAGAAGGATTTCAATCAGCGATCGGAAAAAGTCTACCGACACCGAATAGGGTGACATGAGTGCCAATTATCTGCCTCCTCGCCTCCATGAACTTCCTTATGCTTTGCAGTTCCGACAATGAACGAACTTTTGAAATTATGTGACAAGGATAGCGAACAAGAGAGATAAATAGAAAGGGAAAGTGTGGGAAAATATAGATCAACATCGAAAATGAGAAGAGATCAAATTCCTTTAATTTTTTTGTACTCAATTTTGAAAAAAATAATAGTTTAAAATTTAAAGTTTAAAGTTTAATTAGAAAGTGAATATATCATAGAGGCAAAAAATAAAGACATTTGAACAATCCTCCATAATAATTAAATGTATTATTTTTTTGAGGTTTAATTTGTATATTTAACTTAAAGTAAATTATAATTTGTTATTAATTAGGTTAATTCAAAAATGGGTTATCACAATATGAGTTAATATTGGAAAAATAAAAATAAGTGGATGGAAAATTATCCAAATCTGAACTTCCATTTTAAATCTCAACCATCCACCGGTCTATATTTTCCAATTTCTTTATGTTCCCTTACAGAATGATAGAAATTCATTTCACACAAAAATGAGATAATATTTGAGAGAGTTTCTAATTTGAATCCGAGCGTAATTAAAATAACATCATTCACATCCATGTTTATCCCGTCAATATATGCACCAATAGAATCAAGAAAAAAAAAGTTAGCTATTTACACTACTAGAATCTGGGTTTGTTGCAAGGGTAAAAATCTTTGTTGCAAGGGTAAGTAGTGTCCATGCAACAAATATTGGCATTTCTGACACAGTCAAACTTGTTGCAAGGGTGGCCCATGCAACAGTTACCCATGCAATAAGTCTGATGGTTACCCTTGCAACTGCTTCTTATTTACCCTTGCAACAAATATTTGATGACCCGTGACCCGCCAGCAAAGATAGAAAGTATATTTTAATGAATGTCCATGCAACAACTCATCTCATACCCTTGCAACAAGTCTCCCGAATTGAGACTAAACAGTTGCAAGGGTAACCCATGCAACAAGTATTTGAGAACTATTTGTTGCATGGGCTTACCCTTGCAACAAATCTCCAGAATCTAGACTAAACAGTTGCAAGGGTAACCCATGCAACAAGTTTGGAGGATTATTTGAGAAATATTTGTTGCAAGGGTAACCCATGCAACAAGTTTTGACGATTTTTGAGAACTATTTGTTGCATGGGCCTACCCTTGCAACAAGTATTGAACTTCTGGACAGTAATTTTTCTGTATATATTTGATCTCTCCCTTCAAATTGAATATATTCTTATAAATTATAGCAGTATATTAATTTGTTCACATCCTGCTTAATATTATTCAAATTTAGAAGAGAATTTGATCTCTCCCTTCAAATTGAATATATTTTGTAAATCACAACAATTAGAATTACAACAGTATATTATAAAGTAAATGAGATAAACCAGTGGAGAGTTTTCTCCCCACTTGTAGTGACTTGCTGCGTTCAAAATGATTAAAATCCAATTTCAAACAAAATATGAATGGAGTTTGCAATTTTAAATAAAATCTGATTGCAATTTTCAACAAAATCCAATTTGCAAATAGTTTCACAATAATTAAAATCCAATTTCAATCATTAGACAAAAATTATCCTAGATAAACAAAATCTTGAGTTATCTCTTGAGTTACACAAAGTTACATATTTGGCATACACAAAATATAGGCATGCTCTACATCAGTGTATCTATAGATTTTCAAAATATTAAATATGAGAGATCTGAACTCTACTTCCACTTAGCGGTGATGGATACCACCAACAAAAAAAAGCACATGGGGTCTGTAGTCTACCAGTTCTGTCAATCCAATTCAGTGCATATCAGTATATATACCACACTACAGACCTTTATTTTTGGTGAAGATTATTGCAAAAATTTTATTACTATTAGGCTAATACCATTTACCAATTTTGGTTTTAGTACAAACCAAACTACCTATTAGGGACAAATTAAGGCTCAATTTGATTAAATTGGACTTAACTGAACCATTATGCTAAGATAAATTAGACTTAACTGAACCATTATGCTGAGATAAATGCGACTGCACACCTCAATTTTTTCAAGTGTTGTACTTGATTTATAACATCAACGATCTCATCTTGAGATGATTGCCTCAAGTTTTTTTCATTCTCGAGCATGTTTCTCACCTCTAATAGCTCATCTGATTTCTAAGGGTAACCCATGTCAGCATTACTCGTCACCACACCTTCAACTGCCATGTCAGCATTGCCCATGAATCCAGACTAGAATACTATGGCAAAATCAAACTCAAACTCTGAATCGATTAATTACATCTTATCTCAAATTGTGAATTTAATTACAACAATCGATTAATTCACTGCCCCAATCAAATGTAATGTACCGATCAAAATAAAGATATCTAATACTAAACAATCGATTAATTCCCATAGCTTAGGAGAACCTGAAATTAAGTTAATACTAAAATTGTTAAAATCCAATATAGTACGTCATCTATACACATGGAAATCAGCAGATATCTAATATAACCCTGATTTGCTGAAGCATAATAATTTATAAAAATCATCTGTTTTTGTTTTGCTATTCCAATAGTACCCCAAGGACACCTCACTTCTCTATTTAATCAGGGATTAGTGAATTAAGGAGGGGTATTTCTGCTATTCAAATGAAATAGAAAATGCAGGGTATAGATGGTAATTTGACATCTTATAAGCTTTGTAGTGATATGTATTATGCTATATTTTAGCGTTTATCATTCAGTTCGAAGAAATAACAATACTTTATGATATTTTGAATTTTTATTTGCAGAAACTATATGCAACCGAGAATTATGTAATGCATTATAAAATTACCCAAGCTCAATTTATTAATTTATAGTTAATACTTTTTGTATGCAAAGACGAAAGCTTCTCTGTGTCTTACATTCTAGTGAATTCTAATAATTGAACTAATGTTTACTTTAAGGAGAAGAAATATATCGGGAAGATAAAACAATAAAAAAATTTCAACCTGTTCTCCTTGTTTATATCTCCTTCTTGCATATAAGCAGTAAGAACTGCTGCTCTCTTCATATCCACCATCAGTCAAACTTTCAGTAGAAGTATTAACAGCCACGACTGTACTTTTCGAGCTGCATGATTTTAATGCAACTTCAATTTCATCATTTTCATACAAAACTGAATCGTCAGGTGCATCATAGTTGAATAAATCACCAACTGGACAGAGACAGCCGGCCTCATCCCATGGTACATGTAATGTGCGAGAAAAAACCTACACCATATAAAGGATATTCAAAGTTTCAAACTACCATCAACATGCCAAAAATTGATATGTCAATAACTTAGACTAACTATGTTACATTATATTAAAATTGGCATGAAAACTACTAATAACAACATCATGTAAAACTCCAACATTGTTACTCAAAATGCAGAGGTAAAAAATAATGTAGACAACAACTCACAGTTTGAGATGCCCAAAGCCATGATTTGAATTTCAAAAGTTGGGGTTTAATATCCAATTCTTTTAAAAGGGATAGAGATCCATTCCAGTCTGATTTTGACTTTTCAGCTGCTATCTCTGCTACCCAAATCGCATCGTCTACCTAAAAAAATTAAGAGAGATATTCCATATTTACCATGCAAAGAGACATGACTTAGAGCAAACAAGAAAGGGGGGAAATTTATACTTGCAATGATTTGATCTCGGTTACTATAAAATTTGATAGAGTGGTATAATCTTGAGGCAATTGGGACAGATAAGTGTACCACTTGGAGCTCCTTCCCTTATCCACTTCCACCAACAAGCATACAATAAGTCTCTGCACAATTTTAACAAAATAAAAATAAGAAACCAAACATTATCTCTTTTATAAAATTAAACTAAGAATAAGCACCATTTACTCAGTTAGAACTCAGCACTGGTAGCAAAACGGAACTGTCAAGTATGAATGTTCATATGCAACCTATATTGCTTGTATACACACAATGTGCTTTTGGTTACTCAATTACTAACCCAAAATCAGCAAATCAGACTTCACACGAACAAATTAGCACAGGAGAAAACTTGGATTGTTAATTAACTACCTCGAGAAGCTCAGAGTTGACGGAAAGCTGAATCGCACCAGAATTGCATAGCTGCGCACGGGTCTCGCCTTGAATCGCGCTGGCCGAGCTAGTAGGGTTTTAGGGTTTTAGCTGCGCACGGGTCTCGCCTTGAATCGCGCTGGCCGAGCTCGTAGGGTTTTAGGGTTTTAGCTGCGCACGGGTCTCGCCTTGAATCGCGCTGGCTGAATCGCCTTGAATCCCTTTTGAGGTAACGGAGAGTGTTTCTCAGAGACGTAGGGTTTTAGGGTAATAGAGGGAATCAAAATTTAGGAGGGAGAGGAAAAATTTCTGGAGGGAAATGAAGGAGGGAAGTGAAATTTTAGTCTTAGAGATCTGAAATTTCAGAAGAAAAAAAAAACGCCAAAGTTCATAGGGAAAGATGGAAGGGAGATGAGATCTATCCACAATATACTCTAAGGTAACATCATATTTGTGTTTAAATCAGAACCGTCTGATCATCATTATGCACGACTCTTAAAGAATCTAGTGTATCACCTAGGACCAAATATAAACAGAAATATTATGTTACTGCAGAGAATATAGACAGCCTTCTCACAGCCTCTTAAATGGATAAATTGGCTGATAATCAAGATACTTCGTTACTGATCATACGGCTCAGATTTACATCTCTAAAAATTATGTAATGCATGTACATCAAATAATATGAAAAAAATTCAAAAAATGAAAAATCTAATTTTTCATATGTTAGAACATTGCACCAGACTTATAATGTCATATAGGGTATGAAAAAATTGATACTCAGGTTTTTTAAATCCTTATTGTTTTTCTAAAAAAATTGATACTTGATAAAATAAATTAAGTTGAGTGATCTTTTATAAAATCAAAATATTTTTTATTATTTACATATGTGCAACAGTTTTTTTAGAAGATATTATGGTTTCAAAATTTTTATAGTTTCTATGGCCACATAAAATTAAAAGTACAACAGCCGATCCAAATCGATTCAAAATTTTTATAGTTTTTATAGTTTTTTTAGGAGGGATTCGATTACACCGTTTTTTGGTGACACCGGATTACACCCTATGTTTACAAAGTCCAAACAGCCGATCCAAATCGTTCAACTTGTTGGATATGTTAAAATGTACTTGCAGATCAAATTTTACATTTTTCTGAATTTTTTTACTATTTATTAAGATGGGTACAAAAATTCAACGGTCTAAATATAGCGATTTTGTTAAATACTTAATAAATAGTAAAAAAATTCCAAAAAATGTAAAATTTGATCTGCAAGCACATTTTAACATATCCAACAAGTTGAACGGTTTGGATCGACTGTTTGGACTTTGAAAACTTCAAAAATGGAGAGTGTAATTCGGTGTCACCAAAAAAGAGTGTAATCGGATCCCTCCTCATATAAGAAAGTAGTGAAAATTTTGAAAGTCAAAATAATTTTATAAAATCAATTTTGTTAGAGTCAAAATAAAATTAGAAGTAAAACAAAATAAATTTTATGAATTAACATGTTTCAAAAAATATAATTTCATCATTATTAGAGGAAAGTTTACAAGTTATGATATTTTTACAAGTCAATTAAAAGTACAGCAGATAATATTAAAAAAAATGAAAAAATATATTTTCAATTTTTTAGTTAAAATATTACTGAAATTATTTTGACTTTAATTTAGTCTAACATCAAAATTTAGTCTAACATGAAAATATTACTGAAAATATTATTGAAATTTAGTCTAACATCAAAATTTGACTTTAATTTTAGAAAATATTTTGTAATGAAAATTATATTAATGAAATTTATGTAATAATTAATATTATAGTATATTTATTGCTTAATTAAATGACTTTGACACATTAAATTATATAGCATTACATGCATGTTGCTTACATGATTCACATCTTCTATGCATGAACATGAAACATAAACTCTTGTTTCGTGAGTTAACAAAGACACGCGAGAATATGTGATCCGTTGGTCGATCGGAACCGTTTAAATGAAAAAGCACTATAGTTATTGTCTTGTATCAAAGTTTGATCAGATTTTGTTTTTATTTACCCATCCATCTAGTTGATAAAAAACTGAAGTATCGTATGGTCATAAACACTTCGTGTTGGATCGAAGCCCATACATAATAAAACTTTCAAACTTTTATGTTGGTTACGTTCAATATTCTCCCTTGATCATTTTAAAATAGATTTGGAAAGATTTTATCACAGATCGACCGTTGATCTCCCGCGTGAAAATGAACGGTCCGAAAATGTTTTATAAATTTGAAAGGACATATAATAATGAAAGTCTATAAAAATGATATGTATAAGTATTATTTGACTATATAAGATGTAAAAAATATATATATATTTTTTCTGAAAATTTTTCATATGTGTTCCTGTACATCTATTATAAATATCAAGTTGTTATACCGTCTGATAAGAGAATAACGGTTCTGATTTATTCATTTTGAATAGATGTGGATAGGAAGTCCTTATACTCTCATGTAACATAATATTTCTGTTTAGATCTGACAGTACGTGATGCACATCACCCTTTGATATTAGTGCGCAAAGATGATCACATGGTCCGATCTAAACAAAAATATCATGTTACCTTGGAGTAAATGAATTCTTTAGTTGCCACTTAAATTTTCATTTTCCTCTTCTCCCTGTGCGCAGCCGCATTAGTAACTTAGGTTTTCATTTCTCCTTCTAATTTTTACCATTCCCTCTTCTTTTTTCCCTCTTCTTTTTTCGGAAATTCCAAATGGCGCCGCTGCTATCACCAAACCTAAGATCGATCTCATTTTCACCCTGCCTCTCTCTCTACTCTTAATCGATCTTTCCCTTCTATTCGCCACACTCTCTGTTCGCCTCTCTCTCGCTCGCGCCGGCGTCGCCTCTCCTCTGTCGCAACACTACACCTCCGTCCCGCTGCCTCTTCGCCTTCGCGTCTCAGTTGCGTCGCCTATTTGCCTCTCAGGCCCCAATCAGCCGCTCGATCCTAGGTATACAACTGATTCCGCTTAGGCCCCAATCAGCCGACCGATCAAGACCGTCTTGGTGCCGTGAAGCCTGCCGAGCCACTATTCGGTAAATTGACCCTTTTCTAAGTTTTTTCTCTTTCTCTGTGTTGTTTGAAATTGAACGATCAAGTCTTGTTGGATTCTCATTGTTGGATTCTGATAAACTTATTTGCTGGAACATATAAAAGCAAAGAACTTGTTTTGGGTCAGTACTTATTTGCTGGAGCATTTATTTAACTGATCGATAATATGTCTTTCTCATGCATGCACTTCAGGTGCTACTACAAAGCAGCATAGATACTGATATCGCCGGTCATGTCATTCCAAACCTAATTTATGTTTCTAGAGAGAAGAGTCCGAAATCTCCTCACAATTTCAAGGCTGGCGCACTTAGTGCTCTTGTAAGACAAACTATTAACAGTAGAACCTGACATAAATAGTTTCATTTGTATTTTTATGACATAAATAGTTTCAATTTCAAGGCTGGCGCACTTAATACTGAGATGGATGCGTTGGGTCTGCCGGTCTCTTTCATTTCCTCCAAGGTTAGAATAAATTCAATCTATTTTGGATGTGTTTGCTAACTAAACAGGGAATTTTATGTTTAAAAGTAACACCAATCATTTTCTATATTGGGGATTTGGCTGTTTGCATGTAGCAGCAAACCAGATTAACCTTATCAAAGTTGTATTCCATTAAATATTGACAGCTTTGCCAGAATAAAGAAGTCCTCCCCCCTCCTTAAAAAAATAGAAGAGTTCAAAATGAAACTAAAATCAACCATGAAGAATCAGAATTTGGGTTATGACAAGAGAGGTCAATGTAAATCGACCCTTTTCTAAGTTTTTTCTCTTTCTCTGTGTTGTTTGAAATTGAACGATCAAGCCTTGTTGGGTTCTCATTGTTGGATTCTGGCAAACTTATTTGCTGGAACATATAAAAGCAAAGAACTTGTTTTGGGTCACAGCCTTATATTTCCCTTTTCAAAGAACATATAAATTGACCCTTTTATTTGCTGGAACTTTGCATGCCACAGCCTTATAATAAGATGTTCCAAATTGACCCTTATAAATTGACCCTCAGAGGGACTGATAACAGTGATTATAATAAGGTATAATTTTTTTGACTCATAACAGAAAAAGAGTACTCAATTTTTTATGGAAACTGTATTTTATGTATATTTTATTACTTTAAAAAAAACATCCTGCTAGATTGACTCTAGTTAGGTAAAAAACGGCCTATATTGACTCATAATTTATTTTGTTGTAGCTTTTCACAAGATGTTTTTGCTTGATTGCTGAGAGAAGGTGAGGAGGCGCCAAGTAACATATTATATCCACAACCGCTGCTTAAATTCTTCCAGCTTGCTTCTCTCTTGGAGCACCAATCATGACTGATGAATCAGGTGGCGATACAACTCTAAATTAAACAATATTAAGCTCTTCCAGTAAGATCATTTACTTTTTGTAATTGTCAATTGCTTATGTTGCATTATGTTTTTTGGTATCACACAATTTGTAAATTGTACCAACTATTTCAATTTTATTTTCACATTAAACCTGAAGGTCTAAAATATTTAATTAACACCAAATATTTGCTTAGTATTTGCAAATATATAGCATCCTATTTGTTAGATCTTTTTAATGGAAAAGCTATGCTCCTGTTCTATAAAGGTTTGACAAGGTGTCCATTACTTTATTGAGAATTATTTTACATTGGAAATTTTACAGTAAACAAAAACTGAATTGCTTTCGGAGGTTTGACTTTAAGAATTTTATTTCTTACTTTATGGCAGGTTTATGATTGTATTGAGATCTGGCCAGAATAAGCCCCAAAAATGGAACAATTTTATGTGTGCAAAGGACACTATTTAACCTGAAAAAAAAAGCATTAATAGGGACCTTCTATTTTCTGCTTCTTCTGTTCTTCCCACCAAAACATTATAGTTAAGCTTCTTTTAAGCAATTTCAGCCTCCTAAAAAAGCCAAATCAACAAGGCAAGGGGAACAAAAAGAGAGATAAGCCAATTTCAGCCTCCTAATAAATACCATACCATATTGTTTCTGACATGACTGTTATTTCCATGTACTGGCCAATTTGTGCAATTCTTTGTTGTAATTTTTTTCCAGTGTCACTCTTCTGGTGGCCTTCTCTAAAATTTGTAAATGCTTTCTGATATATTTTTCCTTACTCCATTTTGCCACAGGCGTTCTTTCAGTGAAGAAGACATTGTTGTTTGGATTACATCACAAAATTTATATTTTGTCCTCCGTTGTGCCAGCCGTCGTGCTCTCCCCTTCTATGCTCACCACGTGTTTATCCCGTGCTATGCGTTACCCTGAGCTTCCCACCCAGCTTCACCTCTTCACCTCTACGCAAGATTACCCCTTGAAGGTATGCACAGTATTGATTTTGCAATTATTTTCTGAAGATATATATTTTACTTATATGTATGCTGTGAGAGATATTTTGTACTGATGCGTTATCTGTCACATATTATATGTGTTGTGCCACAGTTTTAGACTGTGTCCTACAAAAAAACATGATAACTTAATGATGGGAAAAAAACAGCCCCAAGGTGTGCTTGCAACTAGGCTAGCTCAACATAGAGCAAAACCTCGTATATATATCGGATGCATGAAATCAGGCCCGGTTCTCTCTCAAAAGTAAAATTTCAGACCAAATATCATCATCCAAATATTTCTAATGTTAAATGTATGAAGTTTCTAATAATATTATTTGCATACTACTTGAATAGCAGAGGAGTCAAGTACCATGAACCAGAGTATTGGAAGTTTGGAGACAAGGGAAACACCTTTAGGCACGCCAGGCCAAACTTATGCAATTTCCAAGGACCTGGCTGCATATACCTCCATTAATTTGTGAGTTACCATTCATTTTCTTTTTCTTTTTCCTAAGAAAACCTCTTAATGAACAGTTAACTTTCTCTACTGGCATTGAATCTGTACAAGTAATTTTATTTTTACGGACTAGTATTTTTTTCCTGCTGAAACTGTACAATAATTTCCTTTTTATGGACGAGTAATTTCCTGATGGGGATAGAGGTAAATTTGGTGGATTGGTAAATGGTGATGGTCGCATGCTGTCGGCAGTATGACGAGGTGGTCGACCCCATCATAGAGATGCAACCATCTACTAGGCCACTCGAAAGGGAACTTTTGACTGCTTTGGATGTGTTGACCCATATGCCAACAAGAGACCAAAAATATGTCCAATGGTACGCATGCTTGACGCTGATGAGCCTATCCATCGTTCGGTATGTTCCACTTGTACACATATTACTTTTGTTCTTTTATTTTCCTGTTAATCAACCTGGCACAGATCAAAACATTTAATTCATACTTTCCTCAGTTTTTCCTTTTTTTTTTCCCCATATTTTGTGTATCACCATCAGTTAATCAAGGTTAGATTTGGTGTGCTTCCAGCGGTTCAGTTATGATATGTTTCCGTATATGGAACTATGCTATCAAATGTAAATGTTGATTGATTAATGTTATATTTTGCAGCCAATGCTAACTGTGAACATAACAATCCCATACTTGATAAAGCTCTTTGCTTTTGTGAGTTTTTTTACAACTTTCCTAACACCAAGCTCAAAGTTCTACATTAAGTTCTTTCTGTTCCTCTAATGCATTTGTCCTTATGTTAATTTCAGGTGTATTGCCACATCATGCCCTCCATAGTAGTATACGATGAAAATTAGCTACCAATCTATATGACTGCACGAAATTACATCAAGTATGTAACAATTTGTATGTTTAAGTATGTAGTAGATGAGCTTGCTTTATTTTTTCCCTCCACTTAACCAAACAAAGTGTTTCCAAATTTGTTAATTTCCCCATAATTTATGTTTTTAAACGCACTTACATTTCAATCCTACCACAGTAAACATGCTCAATAGCGTGAAAACAAATAACTCACACGAGTTGTTATATCTCCGTTTGAACTAAATTTTAATTGCATGCAATTTGTAAGTAATGGAAATCTTAATCTGTTGAAATTTGAATGCATGTTGTTCACCTTCTGTGGTACAAGTCATGAATTGACATGTGCTGGCTGCAAGGACATAACTAAAACTCCCCAGTTAAAACAAGAAGAAGAAGAAGAAGACATCCATGTACACCAACGTTTAAGAAAAATATCAGTTGCGGCGTAGCCGCAACATGAAGCACCTAGTTACTTTTCAATTTTCTATGTTCTTAATTTCTTAACATCAATTGAAAATTCTCTTAATGCAGAGAACTTCAGGACTGGCCTTCAGATTTGTTCAGTCCAGTGTTAAATCATTTATTTTGGATATATGTACAAGTTTATTATATTAATGTGATTGTAGTACTTTTTGGTTTTTGCTACAATGTATGCTTCATAACATTATACTGATTAATGCTTATTGCAATGTGTTGTTATTAATGCTTGTTTAATTTGAAATGTAAATTATTAATGCTATTGGGTTGGTACCAAATCGGTACAGGTACCAAATTGGTACGGGGTGAATTATAAAATTGGGCCTGAATTTTTTTTTCATGAACGACAATTTTTTGCATCGGAAAATCTATACAAATATGGGGTGCAGACAATATCCTTACAAATAACCTGGTGGGGCCCACCTTCTTTACCCATGCAACTAATAGGTTAATTATCCATGCAACTAACCATGTGGGACCCACGTTATTTACCCTTGCAACTACTCACTCCTCTATCGTTGCAACTAATCCATGGGACCCACACACTTTACCCTTGCAACAAATCGATCCTCTATCGTTGCAAATAGTCCATGGGACCCACGCACTTTATCCTTGCAACTACTCAATGCTATATCCTTGCAACTACTTCCTGCATTAGCTTTGTTGCATGGGTACTTATTGCAAGGGCTTACCCTTGCAATAAGTATTCCAGTACTTGTTGCAAGGGTAACCCATGCAACAAGTCGGAAATTGAGTAGTTGCAACGGGGGTTGTTGCAAGGGTACTTGTTGCAAGGGTAGCCCATGCAACTGACATTTTTTGGGGTTGTTGCAAGGGTAAGCTCATGCAACAAGCCAAATTTTACCCTTGCAAAAAACCAGAATTCTAGTAGTGTTAAGCTCCATAATTATTTTTATAACAATTTGCTTTCCTACAATTAGTTTAATCAAAATATACAATTAAAAAAAAAGATTAATTCGAACAAATATATCAAATATTTCAATTATCAATGAAATAATTAAGAGAGGAGCCAATGATCAATTTTATTAACATGATCTATCCATTTTTTAATGGTTTACTATCTGAGTTTTGAATTTATAATATGATCTCTATTTCATTAGAGAGGAGCCAATTGCAACAAAATACAAAAATAATGAAAACAAAAAGGTTGTGCTCTTAATTATTGATTAAGATATTGAGATGTGTGTACAACACTCCTATGCTTTTAGAATACATCTCACTATTTTATTTTATTTATTAGTTGCTTAATTGACTACCATGCATGATAAATAAAACACAGTGTTCTAAATAGCGCGCTATAGCGCCGCTATAGTGCCGCTATAGCGTTTTTGGACCCTAAACGCTAAGCTATGGCATGAAAATACGCTAATTGCGCTACGGCCGCTATAGCGGTAATAGCGGTCCGCTATAGCGCATAGCGTGTAGCGCGCTATTTGCGCGCTATGCATATTGGGCTTTTTTAGACAATTTATATGGGCTTAAATAAAGATCCATAAAATTTATTTTGTATAGAAAAAAAAAATAGAATGAATCATGATGCTTAAGATATTTTGTATAGAAAAAGATCGATAGTTTATGATATTATTATGGATATTTTGAACCATGGACTTTTGTACTAGTTCAATATGAATATTATAATTTCTTAATTAATTTGGTGTTATTTATTGTTCTATGAAACTTTAGATAATGTTAATATATAGTACAAATATATAATATAATTTTTGTAAAAAAAAAAACGCTATTTGGAATAGCTTCCGCTATAGCTACGCTATTCGCTATAGCTTTTTTTGTAGCCTTCCCGCTATGACGCTATAAATGCTATTTAAAACATTGATAAAACAACATACATGAAATAAAAAATTAATAATGAAGAATCAATGACACTTGCTTGTGCACTCTGCCTGTGTATCATAACAAGGTTCTGATTTATATCCACCACAACAATAACAGCCTCCAATATCAATACATCTGCACTTGATACAAAGTGCTGGAATATTAATTGATCTTGCTTGCGTTTCTTTCTCCTCTTGCATTCATCATTTCCTCACCGCAAAGTCCTTCCAAATGCAAATTCCGACCTATATATCCATCCAAAATAAAAAGCTAAATGCATGTGAGCCTAAATGTCATATATATATTTCAAAAGGAGGATTGCATGAGGTCATAAAAAGAGATGATTAGTAGAGGATTAGAAATCATTTTAACTCGGTTTAGTTGAGAAGGATCAAGTTGCATTGGCTACTAGGGGTGCTTAATTTAATTGAGACTCTAAATTCATATAAAATATATATATATATATTCAGAGGAGTTCAATTTCTACAACAAACATTACCTTTAGTCATACAAAGGAGACGAGTGATGAGAAAAAGAAAAACTATAATGCGCAGCTTAATGTTCATATCTTGAATTTGACGAGAACCCAGTATAGTTGTTGAGGAAGAGGAATTAATGGTACCTTTTTATGCTGATATATAGCGTCAGATTCAGAGAATATATAGGAATTATATTGTGTTAATGCTATCTTTATTAAAAAGTTATACTATAATCTAATCTTTTAGGAAATTATATCTCAATAATATCTCATATTAATTTTATGACATAATAATTTGTGATATTTCTATACATTGATTCTCAACAGAATCCTTGCCTTTATAAAAAGAAGTTTGCCTCATTATTTTGTAATAACAACTTCAGAATTACAAATAAAGATTTTTTTAATAATTGAGAGCCTCTCATATTGTGAACTGTTTGATTTGTTCTTTAAATATTTGATCCCCTCGCTATCATAAATTATGAATGGAAGGTTGTGCAAATTTGATAAAGGTGTAAACGGTCGGATACATATCATATAGTGATCAAATCATATCATTATTCATTGTAATTTTTCAGATATAGATACAAATACATATAGTTTTGGATACATATACGGATCAGATAATAAACGGATACAAATACGGATACGAATACGGATATGAATATAATTCGGATAATTAAAAATAAATTACTAATGTACATTCTAGTAAAGAATAACATCTAAATATAATTTTTTCATTCATAAATTATATCTAATATTTTTCAATAAGTTTATTGGTTACAAAACATATATCATATTACTAAAACAATAGTCACTAATTATGTCATAGAGTTATATTTTTCATTAGAATATATCAACCCAAGATTGATAATATTATTTTCTAAGCATATAGGAAAAAAAACTAAAAGAGCCTTGAACTAGCTGCATCAATGATAATGCGACTTCAATTTTTTCTGAAACAGCTGCATCTTTTGTTTCTACTTTCTCAACAAGATCATATATCAATACCATGTGACTAAAAATATAAGTAATAAATAATTGATATAACAAAAAATACAAGTAATAAATCATTGATATGTATATGTAGTTTAATAAATTAATTTAAGAACATAAGAGTACCTTTGTTGTGAAGAGGGGTGTAAATGGTCGGGTACGGATAGTTACGGATAATTAGTTATCAAATCGTATCCTTATCCGTTATTATTATTCAGATATACAAATACAGATAGTTTCAGATACGGATATAAATTGGATGATTTAAGTAATTTTCCGGATTCGGATATCCGGATGAAATCGGATTAGATTAGGATGTTAACAATATAACAAAGACCGTGTAATACCAGGTGCTATTCATATAGTAGCATCCTCAATTAAGTCCTTGAAGGGTAAATGATCAATGAAACATATATGCCTTGCTTTGTTACTACAGGCATGTGTTAACTTTTTAGACAAGGAGACAACTTTGGAGGGACCGAGAGATATACATTAGTCCACCGGAATCAAGTCAGTTAGAATTGCAGGATTTAAAAATGATGATGGATTTGTTGATCGGCTAATCAACAAGTTGCTTGTCTATGTTAAAGATCATTAATTGGTGATATTGTTATTGATGATCTAGAAGATGGTTTAATGGTAACTTGGAGGAGCTTTCATATATGACTCATTTGTATTAATATCATCTAATATGTAATATGTTGTGGGTGCGTATGACTCAATTGTATTAATATTATTTAATGTAATATCGATCCCTATTGTCTCAAGTTCACTCATAATTGTAATGTTTTGTTCTTATTCCCTTGTTTGAAGCATGGTGACAACATAATTATTTGGGAAAGGTTCGACGGGGTTAAAAATTCATGATTCGAAAATAATTTGAATATAATTCGGAAATAATTTGAAATTATACATTAAACTCAGACTAGAGATCTTAGTCCCACAGGAGAGCTAAGAAAATATATATACTAGGAAGTTTTTTGGTCCAGGGAATAATTCAGGTATAATTCATAAAATTTGCGAATAATTCGGGTAACAAAGAAAACTGCTTGTACCTGTACTAGTATATTATGAAAAAGATTACATTTACAGGTTTCTTTTTCTTTTCTTTTCTTTTTTCTCTTTAAAGAAACAGAAACAAAACTATAACTCAACTTATTGAGGCAAAATCTACCATATCATAAAATTACATCCAAAATAGGGGTAATTATTTTAACAGAGCAGTTTTGGCTTCATGCAGCACACGGAATAATAAAAAAAGCACTGCATATTGTTGGTGCTCTGCATGAAGTCAAAACTGCTCTGTTAAAGTATAATACAAAGGATAAGATATCGCACTTGCAATAAAAAAAATAGATTAAAATTTCAGAATAAGCACCTTAGGAGCTTAGAGCATCTCCAACCCAGCAATCCGTAAAAAATTAAAAACAGCTGTAAAGTACTATTTAAAAATTAAGTTCCTTTTAATTTCTTAACTCCTCCATCTCAGAAATTGGGTCAGAACCAATAGGAAAGATAACAAATGAGTCAGAGCCAATAGGAAAGAGAGATAGTATTAGCATGTCCAAAAGAAATCGTTTGCTTTATAAGCAAATTTGCTTTTTTAGCAATTGGCCTACAACCCAACAATTATATTAGCAATTGACACATCAGATTAGCAATTCAAAAACAATTACCATTGTAGATGCTCTTACATTGAATACCAAGATACATCATTTTTTTTTATTTCCTCGAACTAAACTGAAGATTTCTCTGGCGATTGAGAGAGCGATTTCTCTGGCGATTAGAGAGCCTTGAGATCCGGAGGTCGCGATCGCTTCACTCATCTCTGCTCTCCGATCTTGAGATCCTCAACGGCGGAGGCTCCGGCGGAGGCAATCAGAAGAGGAAAGGCTCCTATGCGATCGAGGTGGAAGACGGACCGGTAGTTGTAGATCGAGAAGGTGAGCGATTAGGCAATTCAACAGGAGACTGAAGGAAACAACGAAAATCAACAAAAAAAATGTCTAATCCGTTTGAGCCACTGGCAGATCTCGAACCATCTCTCTGCGCAATATCGCACGCTGTGGCAACTCTAGTGGAGAAGATCCAGAGGCCATCTCAACAGCTTAACAAGCAGCCACCACTTCACCCAGTCAAATCGGAGAATCCAGTGAAATTGTTCTGGAGGAACTCCAATTCTCAAGGAGAGCAACAGTGTAGACTTGTTCGCACTGAGATTGTGAGGTCCAAAATAGAGGAACTTCGGCGCTTATCTTCTCCCTCACAGCCCTTCTGTTTCAGATGCGGCGATTGCGGGCATCGGGCATTAGATTGCTGTAATGCGGTCTTATGCTATGCTTGTAATAGGTTAGGGCATCGATCGTCGCAGTGCCGTGCGGTGATTGAGAGACCCCCACACAGCCCACCAAAACTTGATCTGACAGTACAGCCACAGCCAAAAGCACTCATACCCCCTGATGTTGGATCCGGGTCAGGACAGCAGTCCATATCCATTTCCTGTGAGGTATCGATCATGGATTCAATCAAAAAGCTGGAGACGGAGTTAGCTGAGATTAAGCAAGAGTTGGCGTTGATGAAACAGAGAAGCTCTGAACCAGATTACCAGAAACCTCAAAAAGAATCTGATAACGCTTTAACAGATTCTCCAACTGTTGAGACTTGTTCTGCAAGACCTGCTGGTAAAGGTACGAATAAAAACTGCCAGACAGTCCCTACTCACTGTGTTGAGGGAGATGTTAGTAAAAATCTAGTATCATTAACCCCAGTGGATCAGGGTTCTTGGTTAAGTCAGATTGCTAGAACCAACATCAAGAAAGCCAAATCGGGTTCCCCAGATTTGAACAGAGTGGCACTTCCTAGGGATACAAGTATCAAATTCAAACGGGATCAGGGTTCTTGGTTAAGTCAGATTGCTAGACCCAACATCAAGAAAGTCAAATCGGGTTCCACAGATATGAACAGAGTGGCACTTCCTAGGGAAACAAGTATCAAATTCAAACGAGCCGCATCAAATGATAGAGAGAGCAGAGGTGTGAGGTTGAAGCCTGCGGAGATAGCGGCTATACAACTTGCGTTATTACTTGCCGTGGCTACCGGCAATACAAATTGCTTTACTGTTTGCAGTGTTTAGATGTGAATAGTGCGAGAGATATACTAGCTAGAGGTGTATTCATTTGTTTAGTATAGCAGAGTTCTTTAATGAATGGGAAAAATTAGGTAGAATTTTGTGTTTTTTTTTGGCATAAGAGTTGGGTGAAAAGAGTTGGCTAATACAGAGGGTTTTTTTTTTTTTTTTTTTTAAATTGTAATAAACATTTGTTTCAGTCAATGAAACGGGCATTTTTGCCTTTTTTCAAAAAAAAAAAAAGATGCTCTTACATTGCAAGATTACAGTTTACGCAAAGGTACAATCTTTCCAATTATTCTATGAAGATGCAATAAAAAAAAGGATAAATAAACAGCAATTTGAAGAATTGAATTACTTTTTAAGGATCTGGAGTAATGGCTCGACGATTTTCTTGTGCAGCCAAGCAACAAAATTGAGCTTCCAGATCGGCATATTTTGCACAGAACACCTTCGTTCGTTCCTTATTGCTTCTTCTTCTTCTCCATCTCCAGTGAAGGAATTCGTATCCTCTGAGTTTTGATCTGGACCGCCCGATTTAAATCCAAACGAATATTAAAAGAGCCGTGCATTGGTCCGTATTCAGATCGGACGGTCTAGAGCTGAACTTAAACGGTGCGTTTATGCAGAGCATCGAACTCCTCTCTGTCTCGCTCGAGTGAAGTGCCATAAATGCCAGATCTAGCTTGGGTATGGATCTCCTCAAGTAACCCAATTTTTTAATTTAGATCCTCACTGTCCGATAAAATCCGTGACAGATCGCACGGTCCGTATTCAAACAGAAAATTTAATCTACTTTACGGGAATCGATTACATCTACCTCTGGCCTTCTGTCGGTCGGTGTCAGTTTCGTAATTAAATTCAAAAGTTAACAGAAAAGTGGAGATGCAAATAGATAAAATAGATGGACTGTTGGGCCGGCCCAAATAATTGGTCAGGTCTAGTTGGACTGGGCTGTCTAGATAATGAAAACATAATTTCTGAATAGATGAGTTCGGCTCGGCCCAAATGACCAATTTGCCCTTGATTGGGTTATGACTTATGAAGCATGAATGTTGAATGTGGCTTTACCACAAGTCATGCAAAAGTCATTTATCTACAGTTTTGGGTATAAATTTATTAAATTTTGCTTTGTGTGAAAATAAAATTATAAATAGCCAATTTATCTTAATATATATAAGCCTTAATTGTAACTTATTACATATTGTCATTTAGTGAAGATCAAAAGTGGTTGTTAAATATTATAATAAAATAAGTATTAATCTAAAATATTGGAGCAAATTGATTTAAAATAATTAAAATATATAATTAGAGCACCAATAGTTTATATATTTAAATTGAACAAAAATGTAAAATTTGATTTACTCATTTATCAATTTTTTCATACTAAACCTTTGGTATCACCATGAACTTAGGTCCGGTGCAAGGTGCTTAAACATGCTTCAAATTCAAGGTAAACATCATTAGTTTCAAGAACAAAGAAACTATTGTAGGGAAGCGCTTCATTTTCTATTGCTTAAGTACACTTTATCTTACTCGTTATTATTAGGTAAAATAAGATGGTCAGTCTAACTCATTTTTAATGAAAATGTTTATATATATATATATATATAGAATTGAGCTATGCTACTACATGGAGTAAAACGCGTTGGTGCTCCACGCCGCTATATTTTTATTTTGAAAGTCCAAACGACCGATCCGAACCGCTCAACATGATCTCCATATTGAAATGTGCTTGGAGACCAAATTTTACATTTTTTAGAATTTTTTTACTATTTATTAAGCCACTTTGAAAATCACTGATCCAGCAGTCCAGAATTTTTTACTGTTTTCCACTATTCACCCGGATTTTCAGATTTTCAATGTGGCTTAATAAATAGTAAAAAAATTCTAAAAAATGTAAAATTTGGTCTCCAAGCACATTTCAATATGGAGATCATGTTGAGCGGTTCGGATCGGTCGTTTGGACTTTCAAAATAAAAATACGGCGTGAAGTACAAACGCGTTTTACTCCATGTAGTAGCATAGCTCATCTCTCTATATATATATATAATTAAGCTTATACGCGATTTTCGTGCAACAACGCACTTATCTCATCAAGAAAGTATGAATAAACGGTTCCATGAACGAAATGCGCAGATCCCGTGTGAATGTGCGTGTGATAATTAGCTCGTGACTAAAGTAAATTGGTTGTGCATTGTGAATTTGTGACTCAACAATAACTCATCTTTTTCCCATTTTTACTCCAAATTTGAAAGCAATATACTGCTTAGAGCTCTTCCAATCTGCATTGTTTAAGTTTAAAATATGTTGAAATATATATTAAATATAAATTTTCTATACATAGATTGTCCTTTTTCGATTTTGTTTAAATATGGATCACTATGTTTAATAATCAAAGTTAAAAAATTATCCACATTAGTGTATAATCTTTACAAATATTAAATATCAAATAAGAATAATATAAAATTGTCATAGTATTTTATTTGTGTATAGAGAAAATTATATAAATTATATCTAATGGTTTCAGTTTTAACATTTGAGTTTTAAATTTAAAATTGTTTAATTTTTGTAAAATGGATGCATGATGGAGACATCAAAATGGAGACATTTAAAGTCTCCTCATCAATTTGTCAATTAAAAAAAATATAATACGTTAAATTATCTCTTTCTTAGTTTTTCTCATTTTAGATCGATCAATTGATTTAAAGAAGTTACCACAAAATACTTAAATTATCATATAGGAAACTAACAAAAATAAATCAGCACAATGTGAATTAATTTGTTTCTAAGTTTATATATTCACATTAAAATTGAAAGAATGTTTGACTATTTGAACATAAAAAATATATGTTTACAACTATACTGGTATTTCTATTTCGTTTGCTTGTTTCTATATTTGCTGGCAACATAATTCGCCACTTGCCAGTAAACATGTCAAAATTCGGTTCCTCAAGTAACTGAATTTTTTTGTTTAGATCCAGACCGTCCGATCTAAATTCGGACCTTCAATATTCATGTCAAAATAGATCGGATAGTCCGGATTCAAACTTAAAATTGAAGTTCAAGGGAACTAAATTCATCTACCTCTCGCCTTTCTCTTTCCTCTCGGAATAGAAGTGTAGCACCGTCGGCCAGTGTCAGTTTCGTAATTCAATTCAAATCTTAACAGAAAATTGTAGATACGAATGGATAAATAAATAAATAGACCGTTAGGCCAGCCCAAAATAGCCGGTCCGGTCTAGTTAGACCAGGCTGTCTATATATCAAAACATAATTCTAAATATATGAGTGGTTCGGCCCAAATGACCGATTTGCCCTTGATTGATTGGGTTAGGAAGGGAATCAATTTCGTGCCGAGAAAACATGAATGATGAATGTAAATTACCGCAAGTCATGCAAAAGTCATGAAAATAATATTCTATTCGGCAAAAATGTGCTTATAAAATTCCAATTCTTCTGAATTTTACTTTTGTAACTCACTACATTATTGGCATTTAAAAGATATATGTTTCAAAAGCGGTCGTTGAATACTATAAAGAAAATAAGCATTTATCTGAGATATTAGAGCAAATTGATTTGACATAATATACATAAATAAACCAATGATATTATATTCTAATAATTAAATTAATTTAGTGCAACAAACATGAGCACATGATAGTTTATGAACAGTCTTAGTATGATTATCAATCACCGCTTTAAGAAATAAAATGATAGACTTGACCGGAACAATAATATTAGTTTTTTAATAACTACTTCACTTTTGGTCAATATTATTTCACTTAATATGATTATCAGGTATTTTTATCATCTTTGTTTAGATTAGTAAGTTGTGTTTCTACTCTAACTTTTCACGATTTATGAAATAAAAAAAAGTAGAAGGAAGAAGAGTACATATAATGTTTTTTATTAATTGAAAAGAAAAAGGAAAAAAAATCAGTGAAGATTAAGAATTTAAATTAATCACTTGTAATGATTATTTTATTTCATGTGTTTCAATGCCAACAACTATGGTAAATCAGGTTGTATCTAAGCAATAACATGTCAATAGGAAAATGTGCGGAAAACACGTAAAAATTTAGTATGGTCTAATTGAATATAAAGAAACAAAAAAAGAGAGGAAAAAACTTATAAAAATAAAAAAGGAGAAAATAATAGTAAAATGAAAATGAAAAAAAAATATAGAGCACTAACAAAATAAAAACAAGCAAAAAAAAAAGAGGAAAAAACATTTAAAAAATAGAAATAATATAATAGTAACATGAAAACGAAAAAAATACAGAGTACTAAAAAATAAAATAAAAATGGAGAATATAATAGTTAAATAAAGAAAACAGCGCCAAAAAATAAAGACAAGAAAAAAATGCTTACACTAAAAAAAGGAAGAAATGGAAACATGGCAAAGACCCAAAAAAAACTCAGTAGGGATCCCATGAAGGATGTATGATACATCATACATGTGAAGCAATTAAAAAGTCAACAATTATCCATTACAAATTGAAGGGAATCTGAAATAAATATGTAAAATTAGATCAAAGAAAGAGAAAATGTAAAAGATAATAATTTTTAGTAGGGAAATAAGCTATTTTCACATTTGATGGGGAGATTTGATGAATATGACAATAGCTATATCTTATATATATAAATTCGATAAGGCCTACATAGTTGCACATATATACTGGGCGGAGCCAGACTTTCGAACTATGGGGTTCAAAAAAATATATAGAGGTCAATCATATAAAATTTTTCTATGAAAAAAATATGAGTCAATTTTACAATATCAAGTATTTTCACTCTAAATTATATAAAAAAATCATACCTAAATACAAAAAAATTGAAAAAAAATAGAGGTCAATTGACCCCTATTTCCTCTTAATCCCTCCGCCCCTGCATATATAGTTAAAATAAGATACAACCTTGGAAATTATAGGAAAGATACATACATGTGTGTGTGATGGGCTACCATACAATGCAATGTATAGATCACCTTATTGTACAATAGGCTACGGATTTATAGCTAGATTAGAGAGTGCTTAGTCATCTTTATGAATTTTAATCGCATATATTAAAATTTAATTGTCTTTTGAAGTTTTTATATAATAAGCCTACCACATATAATGTTAAATGTGTACTTGTAGTTTGTAGTTTAGTAGTTAAAATTATACTTTGTAATCGTAAAGAATTAGGTTCAAATTACAACTGCTACATATAAATATTTTTTAATCCTGCTCCTGTCATACTAACTAGGAGAGAAGATATCAATAAGAGAAAGAAGGATCCAAGATCTTACAACTTTTTACTGACCTATGCTGGTTATTGTCCTGAAAGATAAATTTTGTACCGACCAATAGATGCTTGTTCTTCTTCTGCGTTTTCTCTTTTTGCTTTGAAAAAATATATTATTGCATTAAGCATGCATGCACTTCATGCAGATGCAGTACACCACATTTATCTCTGAAGATCTTGACAAATTAGTAGTCCTAAATGTTAATTACTATAGAAAATTCTAGGTACTATTGAGAAATTCAAAAGAATACCATCTGAAGTCGAAATTTTTTTACTTGGCATCCCAATAATTTCAAATTAAACAAACACCACCCATCCCTCCACATTTCTCTCTTGATCACTGGATAACCTCATCAGTATTAGTTGATCCCATTAATTTAAATAATAAATTTAGATAAACCATTCGGTGAACAACCTTCAATGATTAAATGCCTCTGCATACGCACCAGATGATGTCAGTCAAGTTAATTTTATAAAGTTATAGGTAATTTATAATTCAAAAATCTGACTCCTCTACCATATAAACTAATGTGAATTATTGTCATTTGGTTCATGGTTCTATGGTTCTAACATCAACATATATCTTTTTTTAAAGAGTAAGTGTCCTTGTATTCTTTTCTGGGAGCGACTAATAGTCTTCCTCAAAAATCTCCTAAACGTTCTCCTAAGTAGTTAAACATTAACTACTTGAGGGACCACTAACTATCTGGGAGACCATTAATTACTTGGGAGGACCGTTTATATATGAAAAAATTTACAACTGGCGCGCGCATATATGGATACTTATGCGCACAAATATTAATATATAACATATCAAGTATTCCTAACCTAAGACATCAAGTATTTAAAAAAAAAAATTGAACATCAAATTTTTTTTTCTCTAATCACATACCCATCCTTTGCACGTTTTTAAAGGTGAGTTTTTTTTTTCTCTGTTTAATCTCGTCACAATTTCTGATGATCTGTGAGGAATTTTGCGAATCTAAAATCTGAAGTATTTGATGAAGCCAAAACATATAGTGAAAATCACTGTTTTCCTTGCAGAAAATGGCCAAAAGCGAATGTAAAGTAGTCATTTTTCCAATTTATTAACCGCAAACGTGTTTTTAGGCTATTTTGGCAGGTTTTGGAGAAAGTTGCGTATTTATGCCAAAAATGGAGCAAATATGTCATATTTAGGCAATTTCCTGAGATAACACCAAATCAGGGCATCACATGAAGCATGTAACACCTCACACGAAGTACACAATATGCAAAACGATGAAATTACGGCAAAATCCGCTAAGTGAGGAAGTCGTACGGGTTCACCTATGCCCAGGGGCGGACCCATAAAGGCCCAGGGGTAGGCAAGTGCCTACCCCTGGATTTGAATTTTTTTTTAGACCCAGTGTATTTTTATTCCTGTGCCTACCCCTGATTCAATACTGTGCCTACCCCTGATCCAGAATAAAATAATAACAAAGCCCGGTGTTTGATATCTAAAAAATAAATAACGGAGCTGCTCCGTTGCTTTGATTGAATTGACCCATTTGATTGATTCATTGGCCCAATTCCCTATTCGCTGCTTTGATTAAAAAAGCCTATTCGCTGCTTTGACTAATTCCATGTTGGCTGCTGGGAGACAGTGAGCAAAACAAAACAAAAATCGCGCTGCTGCTCCGATTCGCTGCTGGGAGACAGTGAGCAAAACCTATTCGCTGCTGCTCCGTTGCTTCGACTAATTGCCTCACGCGCCAGCTCGCTAGAGAAAAATCGCTGCTCCGTCCGCTCTCTTCACGCATCAGCACACCCTTCTTCTTCTCTTTCGTTTTTTTGTAAGATCTCAAACCTTTCTTGCACATCCTTTCTCAATAGCTCATGAGATTGATTTGAGAGTAGGTCTGATGGGCATCGGACCTACTTTGGTTCGATGGGTTTAATCACCGTCGATTTGCTTTAAGATTCGTGCGAACGCTTTAATCTCCGTGCATGTCTGTTTCAGTTTTCGTGCGCACAAATCTTGAGTTAGATCGGACGGTCATCATGGCGTTGAACCTAAAAGTAGGTCCGATGGGCATCGGACCTACTCCGTTCTCCATGAGATTATATAGTAAAAAAATATTTTGCACTTTTATTGTTTTTTTGTGCCTACCCCTGATCAAATTTCTGGGTCCGCCCCTGCCTATGCCGCATGCGGCATGGATCTATGCTGCACGATCCGTGGACTGTTCAGATTCTGATCAAATCTCCACCATTGATGCTAATTTTGGCAGAATTCTTCTATAAGGACGCCTTTATTAATTTCGGCGGAATTGCGTATTATTAATTATTTATTAAACAAATCAACTACTACCTGTACCCATGAGCCATGAGTGATCCATCGCTCTCGGAAAGAACACCATGATTGACACCATGATCAACTGCTAACATTAAATGGATTAATTAGATTTGTTGACTTTTTATGGACAATTATTGTACGTCGAATTACATATTATATGTGAAATGAGTTGTTACGGAAATCTATTATGTAGAAAATTCAGAGCTGCATCAATCCTGTTTGAAATGATCCGCAGAATTTCTCCCATGTTTCTTACATTGGCACGTCGTATCAAATTAAAAAAAGGGAGAGTCTAGCTATCTCCGGGATCCATCTCCCGTTTCATCCCCCAGTCAATAACTACTTGAGTAACTACTAATTATTTGGGGGGACCACTTACTATTTGGAGACGGCCTAATATTTGAAAGATTTTACAACTGGCGCGCGCAAGTATTCATACATAATACATCAAGTATTCATATATAATACATCAAGTATTCATACCTAAGATATCAAGTATTTAAAAAAAAAACTGGACACATCACTCACCCATCTTTTACACGTTTTTAGAGATGATTTTTTTTTTCCGTTCAATCTAACCAATATTTCTGACGATCTGTGAGGAATTTTGCAAATCTAAAACCACGAACGTCTTCTACACAATTTTCTCTTTCAAATGAGATCAATGATGACATACTTTCGAGTTGTCCGTTGCACAAGTATTCATACCTCGTCGTAAGTATTCATACCTCATCGAGCAAGTATTCATACCTCATTATGTAAGTGTAAATAGTTAATGTATCAAGAGTATTACAAGCATATGTGCATACCTCAATTAATTTACAAGAGCAGTCGAATAGTATTGAACATTGCTTTATTGCTTTCTAGTTCAATTTTATTTTTTGGAAATAAAAACTTGTTAAAGTATTCATCCATAAGATATCAATTATTCATACTAAAGTATTTATATCTAAGATATCAAGTATTCATTCATACACGTTGAAGTATTCATTCATACACCTCTAATTTTTTCAAAATTTATAATAGATTTTGTTGGTTGTGTACAAATATTGTTGCAGTATTTGTGATTGTTTAAAAAGTTTGTAACTTATGTTAGGTACAGTTTTTGGTTTCATATCTAAATTAATATTTACATCAGATCTACAGTTTTTTGCTTTGTTGTTAATCTACGTTGTAAATTAATGCTTGACGCTTGTATGATATATATTATTTTTTTTTCTCCGTTATATATCACCAACAACTCATATAACATATCCAAATTATCAATGCTGAAGTAATGCGAGGCATTTTGCTAGTGATCAATAATCTGTGTTGTTCATCAGGCAATTACAGATACAAATACTCTATGTAATCTAAATGGTTCTGAATATTAATATTCAAAGCAGAATGATTAAGTTGACTCTATTGAAATGGAATTGTATGAATCAGTAGGAATCAACCTCTACTCGGATCGGAAACAAGAATTTCTTCGGAAACCTTGTTTTGTATTAAAAATAGGAAACACAATGTAAAAAATTTATATAATATAACATAATATTATCCATTAATGTAATATAATACATGTATTTAAAACTAATTAAACAAATTGCCTAATGAATTCTCCTATATAATAAAAAAGCAAAAGAAATGCATATTTTTATATCTCTACATAAATGCTATGCATATGGGCTCTCATACAGTTCAATTATATAAAGAATTAAAAACAAATTTAAACTTTACTAGAGTTAAATTGTAAATTTCACTTTTACAAAAAAAAAAAATGTTACAAATATAATGCTTGGAAGTCGACAAATTTCCATGTGATGCATGTTACTTTCTCATTAGCTGTATGTAATTAAATACTGATTTCGAGGTCAATGCATGATACCCGGCAGTTTTAAGGCACTAAACATAATTTATTCTGCAGTAATTAATATATAAAAATTATCACTTGCTTTTAAAATATTGTTTTTTGTTTTGCATCGACAATCCACGGTGCATTTGATTTTTAATTTTAAGAAATCAAATCAATAGGCCATTTTCCTCGAGTCCAACTGGGTTCAATTTTAGAAAGTGCTTTACTCTTTCAGTCTTCCCCTTTTCTCTCATTCCCGATATGTGACTAGCTTTCTTTCATATCTAAATTGAGATAGATCTTACCATAATCTCCACAAAATCTGTCGGTTTTCCATACATAACTCACCCACGCAAATAAATCGGCAATTAATTGGTTTGAAAGATGGCCGAGGGAATAGTTAGTTTTGTCTTGGATAAGCTGTCAGATGCTGTTGTTAAGGAGGTTCTACTATTACACGGCGTTGGCGAGCAAGTAGAGACATTGAGTCATGAGCTCAGGTGGATTCAAGCTTTCCTGAAGGATGCTGACATGAAGCAGATTGTAAATGAGAGGGAGAAGCATTGGGTGAAAGAGGTCAGAGATGTTGCTTACGACATAGAAGATGTGATAGACAATGCCTTATTATTAAAGGTTTCCGAGACTGGGAACCCTTCGAAAGAGCACACGACAGGATTTGCTCAAATTGTTGATGCTGCTAAACGGTTGTTGAGTAAGCGCAAAAGGCAGCCGGCTTCGGACAACCTTGCCGTTGAGATGAATCAGATCCTGGCACGGATTGGGCAGATCAATGAAAGTAGAGTGAAATATGGAATCAACTCTTTGGGTGAAGGCAGTGGAGTGCGGCCGAAGCTACCGATAAGGCCGCCTGTGCTACCTGCGATTGATGATCCTCATGTTGTTGGCTTCGATGATGACAGCGACAACATCGTAAATCAGTTGCTTGACACAAGCATTAAGAGGCGCACTGTCATCTCAATTGTGGGACCTGGTGGGCTCAGAAAAACAACTCTTGCTCGAAATATTTACAATAGGTAAATATGATTATATGAAGCAACTGTGTCAAAAATAGATATATATAGAGAGAGATGAGCTATGGTGAGACGTGGAGTAAAACCAAGTTTTTACTCCATGGCACTATATTTCCATTTTGAAAATCCAAACAACCGATCCGAACCGCTCAACATGTTCTCTATATTGAAATGTGCTTGGAGACCAAATTTTACATTTTTTTAAATTTTTTTACTATTTATTAAGTCACTTTGAAAATCGCTGATCCGGTGGTCCAGAAATTTTTACTGTTTACAGTGGATCAACGATTTTCAAAGTGGCTTAATAAATAGTAAAAAAATTCCAAAAAATGTAAAATTTAGTCTCCAAGCACATTTCAATATAGAGAACATGTTGAGCAGTTCGGATCGGTTGTTTGGATTTTCAAAATGAAAATATGGCGTGGAGTACAAACTTGTTTTACTCCACGTCTCACCAAAGCTCATATATATATATATATATATATATATAGAGTGAGGCTACGGTACTATGCATAGCACAGTTGGGTCCGTGCTACGGCTCATTATTTGAGTTTTCAAAATCCTAACGGTCGATACGAACCGTTCAACATGATTATAAAATGAATATGTACATGCAAACCAAATTTTACATTTTTTTCGATTTTTTTCATATTTTTTTAGATAGGTAGAAAATCACTTAATCTGAAAATTCTGGACCATCCAAAAACAGTGATTTTCTACCTATCTAAAAAAATAATTCGAAAAAAATGTAAAATTTGGGTTGCAAGTACATATTCATTTTATAATCATGTTGAACGGTTCGGATCGACCGTTAGGATTTTGAAAACTCAAATATTGAGCCGTAGCACGGCTCAATCCGTGCTATGCATAGCACCGTAGCCTCACTATATATATATAGAGAGAGAGAGAGAGAGAGATGAGCTATGGTGAGACGTGGAGTAAAACAAGTTTGTACTCCACGCCATATTTTCATTTTGAATATCCAAACAACCGATCCGAACCGCTCAACATGTTCTCTATATTGAAATGTGCTTGGAGACTAAATTTTTCATTTTTTGGAATTTTTTTACTATTTATTAAGCCACTTTGAAAATCACTGATCCACTGTGACCAGTAAAAAATAGTAAAATTTTCTGGACCACCGGATCAGCAATTTTCAAAGTGGCTTAATAAATAGTAAAAAAAATTCCAAAAAATGTAAAATTTGGTCTCCAAGCACATTTCAATATAGAGAACATGCTAAGCGGTTCGGATCGGTTGTTTTGATTTTCAAAATGAAAATATAGTGCCATGGAGTAAAAATTGGTTTTACTCCACGTCTCACCAAAGCTCATCTTTCTCTCTTTCTCTCTCTCTCCCTCTATATATATATATGAATTGAGCTATGGTGAGACGTGGAGTAAAACAAGTTTGTACTCCATGGCACTATATTTCCATTTTGAAAATTCAAACAACCGATCCGAACCGTTCAACATGTTCTCTATGTTGAAATGTGCTTGGAAACCAAATTTTATATTTTTTGGAAATTTTTTACTATTTATTAAGCCACTTTGAAAATCGCTGATCCGGTGGTCCAGAAAATTTTACTGTTTTTTTACTGTTCACAGTGGATCAGCGATTTTCAAAGTGGCTTAATAAATAGTAAAAAAATTCCAAAAAATGTAAAATTGGTTTCCAAGCACATTTCAATATAGATAACATGTTGAACGGTTCGGATCAGTTGTTTGAATTTTCAAAATGAAAATATGGCGTAGAGTACAAACTTGTTTTACTCCACATCTCACCATAGCTCATCTCATATATATATATATATATGCTGAGTAGAACTAGGGTGTTCTTAAGTTCACCAAGTCCCTTGGTGAACTCAAGTCTAAAACCCATCGGATCGGCTTCAAACGACGAATCCGAACCGTTGAAACCCGTCTACCTTACGAGTGATGCGTCTATATGCAAAAAATTTAAATTTTGAAATTAATTTTGCATAGAGTCAAGTGGTAAAAAAACGTCAAAAAATGAATGCATTAAAATTAATTTATTAACCTTCTAATTTTGACCGCTTGACTTTATACTAAATTAATTCGAAAGTATAAAATTTTACATGTATACGCATCACTCGTAAAGTAGGCGGGTTTTAACGGTTCGGATTCGTCGTTTGAAGCTGATTTGATGGGTTTTAGACTTGAGTTCACCAAGGGGCTTGGTGAACATAAGAACACCCTAGTTCTACTCTATATATGCTTATATAAGTCATTTTTGCGTTTGCAAAATCGTAACAGTCGATCCGAACCATTCAACATGATATCTATATTAAAATGTGCTTGGAGACCAAATTTTACATTTTTTTTTTGAATTTTCTTACAATTTTTTTAGATAGGTGGAAAATCATTGTTTTTATTGTCCAAAATCTTCTTAATTAATGGATTTTCTACGTACCTCAAAAAATAGTAAACAAATTTTAAAAAATGTAAAATTTGGTCTCCAAACACATACAGTTCGGATTGACTATTTGGACTTTGAAAATATAAAAATAACTCATACGCATGTAGTGTTGAAGGTCTTATATAAGCGTATTAGCCGGACTCATCTATATATATTTTGACCTTAGTTTCCTTTTCATCTTTTTATATGAACTATAAGTTCTTTTACTCGTTGTGCACAAATGTTGTCCAAAATTAAAGCTTCCAGTTGAAATAGGGTTATAAAATTGTGCAATGCACATATTAAAGTTTCCTGTTAAACAAAAGACAAATAAACTTGATCTATCGTACAGGTATCTTCAATTTAAAGGAAAGTCAATTGAAACATTCCCTGAAAAGATGGTTTTTGAAGGCAAAATTCCCCCGATACCCATGAAATCAATTGAAGGCATAATTATACCTTTTTAGAAATTTACAGATTTTCACATCATAAACATTATGAATCATTTATGCACCTCAAAAGTTCAGATTCATTTAATTTACCCGTTAAGTTCCTCTATCAGTATCATTAGATTTTAGCCAGACCTATTTTCTGTTTGTAATTGAATAAGAAAATCACTCTCCTACCCTTATGTCAACCTAATTTTTTTCGTAAATACAATCAATCAAAATTTTTTAGGATTATGATAAATCTTGTGAAGAGAGGGTTATGTTCTCTTTTAATTGTGATAATTTTAATTCTTGATACTCTGGTAGAGTTTTACAAAAAATAGTATTAAGGAATAAGTTGAGATGCCAAATTAATTAAATTCCCGTTTACCGACTATATGATTAGACAGATAAAACTAAATTCTCTTGTCAAAAAAACTAAAGTGTGAGAACCAGCCTCTATGATAATATATATGTACAAGTACCAACGAGCAGAGGCATGCGATATGATTCAAACTATCTGGGTTTTTTTTTTGTACAGCAATGATGTCAAGAGACAGTTTGACGTTTGCATATGGGTAACTATCTCTCAAGAGTTCAAACTGATGGATATTTTGAGAAAGATAATAGAGCAAGTGGAGCCTCTCTCTCGAAACGACCTAGAAGGTGGAGAAGAGTATTTACTTACAAAGCTTTACAAAACTCTTAATGGTGAGAAGTACACTAGAGAAGACCATTTACGTCCAAACTTTCATGAGGCTCTTGGTGGTGAGAAAGACCCTCAAACATTGCCAAAAATGTACCTTCTAGTCCTAGATGATATGTGGAGAAATGATATTTGGACTCAAATTGGTGGAGTGCTACCTGATGCCAATATTGGAAGTAGAGTAATCGTAACTAGTAGAAACCAAAACATTATCGATGAAGCGGAACCATATAAACTTCCATACTTAACTGAGGAGCCGAGCCTAGAGCTTTTGATGAAAAAGGCTCTACCTAATCGAGATTTGAGTAAAGGGTATCCCGATGAACTGTATGAGGTTGGAAAACAATTGGCTAAAAAATGTGGTGGATTACCCCTCGCATTGTTGGTTTTAGGAGGTCTATTATCAAAAAATCTGCAAATTATGCTGTTTGGAGTAAAATGTTGCAAACTATGAACTGGGGTACCGATGGGAGAGGTTGTGCTGATATCATAACCACCAGCTACGATGATTTGCCATTTGTTCTGAAATCATGTTTCATGTACTTTGCGGTTTTTCCTGAAGACCATGAAATCGATGCTGAAAAACTATTGCGGTTGTGGGTTGCTGAGAGGTTCATACCGGCAGATGAATCCAAAACATTCGAGGATACTGCTGAGAGCTTCCTAGAAGAACTAGTGCAAAGGTATGCTTCAATAGTATAACATTCTATTGCATATTCATTAAATTTTCTTTCATTATTTTCTTAAATCTTGGTAGAGGCTACGAAGTTGATTTATTAAATATAAAGTTATCTTGCTATGGTACTGGCTATATCAGCCTATATCTGGCTAATGGCTGAACTGGATGATCTGGTGATGTAATTAACTGATTTCAGAAATGAAATGGGCAATCTGCCTTTTTTTTTTTTAAAAAAAAAAAAAAAAAAAATTTCTTACATCCTCATACATATAGCACCCCCTGTATTCCCACTATCCCATGCCCCTCGTATTAAAATTCTCTACATACAGACCTCTGTCCAATGGAAGTGTTCAGTAACTTTAGCAAATCTTTCAAAAAAAAAGACCCTTTAACGATCCGGAGGTTAGGGTCGTCTTGATATACACTTTCCGCCACCATCTCAACAACAAAGCCAATATGGTACAACGAATTCAAAACCCCTAGACACCCATATTCTTTTCTAATGCAAACCGAATCCCAATTTATTTGGGAGATACCTTTTGAGGAGGAATTGCTCTTCCCCTAAAGGAAGTCTCTACAAATTCGATCAATGATTTTAATCATCCATTTTGGGAGAAGAAAGGATGTCATGAAGTAGATTGGAATGGAGGAGAGAAACCGACCCCACCAATTGCAACCTACCTCCACCCGAAATCAGTTTGCCCTTGCATCCATCTAGTTTTTTTTGTAGCTTTTCAATGAGAGGCATGAAGAGCTGTTTCTGCGGTCTTTCACCGTGAGTGGCAGCCCCAAATAACTACTGGTAGCTCCGTTTGTGCACACGCAAGTATGATCCTGGACCCATGGTTCTGAAACTCGGAATCGGAATCGGAATCGGGTTCTTAACCGTGGAATCAAAATCGGATGAATCGGCCGGAATCGGCCGAGTTGACCCGGAAACTCGAATTTTTTTGGCTGAAGCTTGTTTTGTAGCCAAAAAGTAGGAAAAAATTAGTAAAAAAATAATTTGTAGAAAAACTATGTTAATATAAAAGATTACACTCAAATAATCCACTAATTATATAATGTAATACAAGCATTACAAATAGAACACATTTTTTATTGCTAGAAGCTATGCCAAGCTGGCTGGATCATCTCATCGGCCTCTGTATTAAAATACGAATGGGGATATTGTTGTGTCTATTTCAAATTAAGTAACAAGATATTATAAATTAATTTAATGTTGAATAAAAGAATGGAGAACAAAATTTAGTAATTAACTTAGATTTGTATACTAATATTTAACTAACAAAAAATATGTACGTACTATTCTAACATTAGTATGTACTATTCTAACAAAATTAGTAATTAACTTAGATTTGTATGACTCCAGCTTGCATGCAACTCTCAAGCTGTATGACTCGGTCATTTTGCAAACATCTTTTTACATAAAATGATTTTAATCACAGTTTTAGTGGCTGACTCAGCCAAAACTCAGTCAGACTCGGTTAGACCGGCCTGAACTCGACTTGAAAATCAGCTAACTCGGTCGAGTCAAACACTGTTCAACCGAATTTTGCTGAAAAACTCGCATGGGCGCAAGACTCGGCTGAAAATCAGATCGGACACGGCCGAGACCGTGTTGACTCGGAATCGGCCGATTTTCCAAACCATGCCTGGACCTATGCTGTTGAGAAGGACATAAGTTGAAACAGATTCATTAAACTTACCGTTTGATTTTCTTTTCTTTTTTTAGATAAGATATCTTACTTTTTAAATTTAATTGGCTCTTTGAAAGTCAACTCATATTCATGACTAACATTTTTCTTTTAGGTTAAGTATTCTATTTAGTTTAAATACACTTGTTAGTCATATCCATGCCAAAAAAATTCATATAATCCAGAGAATCCCATTTAATTAATCCACTAATTTAATTTCAACAGAAGCTTGGTTCAAGTATCAGAGAGATCTCCCGCTGGTTCCATCAAAAGTTGCCGTATACATGATCTCCTTCGTGAACTTGCCATCCAAAAGGCCAAGGCGGATAACTTTCTCACAATTTGCTCAAACCCTGACGATTGGAAGAGCAGCACAAAGGCACGTCGTGTGGCGGTCCATTACTCGGTTTGCGGTGAATTGATGGAACATGCAAATCCAAACCTCCGTTCTTTGTTGTGCTTTGAGAAGCCAATGCCAAATTGCTCCCGGCAAAGGCTGCTTAAGGTGCTTAGTGTTGTGGAATGGATTGATTCGGTACATTGCGAGTGTTTTCATGGACTGAATCAGTTAAGGTATTGCGAACTTGGAGGGAGATTGAGTAGTAACAGAGGATCTTTTGAGTCGTTCATAGGTGGCCTGAAATTTGTGGAGACCCTTGATTTCAGTAAACTAGAAAATCATGGAGACTTGCCTGATGATATATGGAATGTGAAAACACTTAGGCATGTGATGCTACATCCCCAGCCATATACCTCAGGACCCTCATCATCTGCAGACCTAAGAAATCTGCAAACACTCACGGGTGTGAAGAGCAGAGAGTCATGGAATGCACAGTTACCTAAACTACCAAATTTGTGCTATTTAGATATCGAAGTGGAGAGCTCGTTTTCGTGGGATTTAATGGCCAAGTTGCTTGGTACACTGAATCATCTAACCTCTCTGTTCTTACGAGGCAATGAAGTACCGCAAAAAATAGTGGAGATGCAAAGGTTTCCATTTTATCAGTATTTACAATCTCTGTTTCTAAAAGAGCTGTCCCCATCCATCAACAAGTTGTCACCTGAGGTTGGAATGTTTCCCATCCACCTCACAGAGTGCGAGCTCATTGACCTCCAGTTCAAGGAAGATCCGCTGCCAGTGCTAGAGAAGCTATGCAGCCTCAGGGTGCTCTACTTGCATGGAGAAGAAGTGAATCGAAAGATGAGCTGTTCTGCTGGAGGCTTCCAGCAGCTACATGAGTTGATATTTAACGGACTAACCAATCTAGAAGAATGGGAGATAAAGGCGGGTGCCATGCCCATACTTAAGGTAGTCAGACTATGGAATTGTAACAAACTAAGGGTGCCTCTCGGGCTTCAGTACCTGTCCAACCTCAAAGAACTTCGTGTATATTACTGCAGCCAATTATTAAAAAAGCATGCAGATGAGATCCGCAACGACATCTGCAAACATGTTCCCCTCATATCGATACAACATGACTAGAGTGCTTTTCTTTAATTTATTTGTACATGTTTGTGTTTTGATAATTTCCGTATTGCTATCATTTTCTTAATTTTCATTTTAATTTATTTGTATTTGTTGTTTTGTCTTATTATGAAGTTATTAAATATTATGCTTCCAGAACGCAACATTTATGCCTCCATCTGCAAACATGTTCCCCACATTTTATTTTAATTTATTTGTGTTAGTGTTTCGATCCTTTCCATACTGCTATCATTTTATTTTCCTTTTAATTTATTTGTATTTTTTGTTTGGTTTTATTCTCGAGTTGTTGAATATGCTTCCAAAATGCAAGAAATTAAAGATAGAAGACTATGTATTTTACTTTTAACTGCCGAAATTGTTTTCTTTTCCTTTTAATTTATCCTTTCAAATCAATGATTCTGTTTTGGTACTGTGGTGCGCATATTTTACTGAGGTCCCCTCTAGATATGTATTTCGAAGATATAAGACAAAAAGACTCTGTATCATGGTGCTAAGTGTGTTGATTTGCTTCTAATTGCCGAATTTTTTTATTTTAATAAGTATAAAATTTTAAATTATACTTCTAGAAAAAAATAACGTCAATTTTTAATTCTGCCGCATAAACATGTTCGGTTGAAAATAAAATGAAAAGAAAAATTAAGAGCCGTTATATGAAATTCTGGTCCATTTTTCAGTATCAGAATTTCAAATTTGAGTTATTCTAAATATCAAAATTTGTTTACTATTTTCTTAAAATTTGATTGAAATTTATATTCATTAAATTAAAAGGATAATTCTAGCATACATCAAACTTTTATGTACATATATTTAAAAATATTAGAGTGAGGCTATGTGAATATGCATGTATATTATAGATCAACACATGTTATGTATTAATATCTCTATTTTTAAAGTTCAAATTTGGGATACTAATGTAAAATTTTTAAGACAAAAGAGTATGTATCATGGTAGAAAGTGTATTGATTTGCTTCTAACTGCCGAAAATTTATTATTTAATAAATATAATTTTTGAATTATACTTCTAGAAACATATTAAAGGAAGTCCAGAATTGAGAAAAGGCTCAATTTTATATTCTGCAGCATAAGCATTTCCAGATGTAAAAATGAAAAAAAATAAGAGCCACTATTTGAAAGTCCGGTTCATCTTTTTGAATGAGAATTTAAAATTTCAGTTTTTCTAAATTTTCAAATTCGTTTAATATTTTTGTAAAGTTTTGGTTTAAACAATATGCGTACATTCAAATTTTATTTAAACATAATTAAAAAATATTATTTTAACTAAAAAAATAAAATATCTTATATGTTGTCAATTATTTAGATAAAACATGTGTATTAGATTTAAGTCAATTCGAAATTTAATCGGTCATTAATAAAAAAGTCAATAAAAGTCCTCCTTTAAAAAAAAATAAACTATTTGGTGGAAGACTAAACGTCTTTTAAATCGATTCAAATTCGTGCATCTACAATTTTATTTTTTTAAACTTGATTAATTTTTTCTTAAATATATAAGTAACATAATAATATATGTAAGTTAGAATTATATATCCAAATAAAAGAATAGGGGTTTCCGTCTTTTATCAAATCCGACTCCCATCTCATTTTGCTTGTGTTTATGGGTTAGGTGTTCGCTTGTAGCACATTTCAGAGGATCCACACTGGAGATATCTCCAGTTCCTTGTATTTTAACAACTAACTAGAGATGATTTATGTTCGCCAGCCGGAACAGACCGGATATCTCCAGTTCCTTCCTGTGTATTGCTTCAATATAGCCCTCGATTAATACCCCACCCATTAACAGCCTTTCCGCTAGCGTATAATAGTTTAGGTCCCATCCGTCAGTGTGTATCCAATCCTAACAAGCACTGATTGTCTCTTGAAGCTGTGTGTTGTTTTACGTACTGATGACAGAATTAGTAACTGTGGATAATTCATTTTTTTTTTTTTATCAAATCATGTAACTTTTTCAATTTTGTGGCATGATATATTTGTATCCTTTTAAGGGTAAATAAAATTGACTGAATCAATTCGGTAAGAGTAGAGTTTGGGTCGAGTCAAGTCAATTAATTCAATGGAGATGTTTAACAAAACTAACTCAGTTGGAGATGCTTAGTATAACCACTTCAAGGAATATTGCAAATGACACCTCTTTTCCTCTTTGCTATAATTATCCAAATTAGAAAGAAATTGAACAGCTCACTGTACCGTAGCATTAAATTACCTTTGTACCATTACAGTATAACTGGTACCTAACTGGTACCACTCTTGTTACTGTAGCATTAACTCACCTTTGAAATGGTACCTAACTGGTACCACTCTTGTTAAAACAAGCCTCTTCAACTCTAATTTATTTGGCTTAATTAATGCTCTGTAAGAGAGCAGTATCAAACAGGTTCAAAACTTAAATAAACCAAATATTAAGTTCCATTATCTGATAACCCAAATGGACCAAAATAGCTGGGTAAAATTGCAAAACTAAATTATAATATCTGTAAACACATATTTTGTAAAAACACTTGAAAAAAAATGGATACCTTGGAATGACAAGAGTGAAGAGACTAAACCACACTAAATTTAATTGAATGCTATCTTTAATGGCGTTTTTGACATTAAACTCGGTAAGCTCTATTGGCTCGGGAGCACCTGTTTCACGATTTGGGTCCAAAATCACCTCCATCACCAAGTACCTGTTCTTGAATTGAACCATGCTTCCCAAAAATTTCACTTATGACCTACATCCAATTCAGTAAATCAGGCCCAAATTTACACAAGCAATGCATTATCAAATTGTGCAAGGTGCCAAGCCAACCACCTTTTTTTTCAAAATTAGTCTTGGATTAGATAATACAATTAAAATGCCAAAAAAAAAAGTAAAAGACCAATACTTCTAGAAAATAAATCAAGATGGCCGGGTAAATATCATCTCTAAAATATAATAAATTCAGAATATCAACTTGACTAGTCCTAAAATGAATCAAAAGGAACTATGCACCAATATTACACTTTTCAGCAAAATGAAACTCATAGTGAGCTTATTGGGTTCTAAGTAAGATACTCCCACCTTAATACCTCTCATTACTTGCGAAAAGGATAATGCCTCACAGTCAATTGCAAATTGGTGATAATTAATTTGGCTATACTGGAACAACCCCACTTTAAGAGCTTGAGAGGAGAGGTTGCTAATAAACTTATTACTAATAAGTTGACCAATTTGATCTGAAATGTTAAGACTTACAATGTTAAATTGAACATTTGTACTGACTGACTGGACAGCTGATGAAAATGTGTCTCGATCCCCTAGCAAGGCGAGAGTATCCAAGGAGTCAATCTGATAAAAGCGAAAAGGGAAAGGAAGTTATACATACAGGCTAATGAAATAAGAGGAAATGTATTATTAGAAATTGGTTGCTTACAAGAGTCAAAGCATTGCCGCCAAGAGAATCTTGTCCTTTGCAGGATAAAGGTCTGAGCTCATCAAGAGGAAATGCGTGCTTCATGTACCCATTAAACGCGTGATAAAACATATCTCGCACCTTTTTACTCAGAAAGAAAGAAATAATTAAAAATTAATTAACACGAACTAAAGAATCCCATGAATTGGAGTTCCAATACCTCGTCTCGAAGCTGCTTGGCTTCTTGAGGAGAAACGCCATCACCATCAGCTCTTAGATTTGCATAGATGGCAACAAATACAAAATACAATAGCCATAGCCAGTGTTGTTGTCTCATCTCTCTTAGATTTGCATCTCGCTACAAGTGGGCACTGGAAAGGATTTGGGGAAACCGTAGATTTAGATTTATTTTTTTGGAGGGAGTTGAGCAGAGGAGAAGAAGGGGAAGGAGACGGTGTGGACGGTGGGAAGGAGGTGAGCGGAGGAGGAGAAGGGGAGAAGGGAGGTGAGCGGTATAGGAAGGGTCGGGAAGAAGGTGCCATAGGAGGAGAGTAGCAGGTTTTAAGAATCGTCAAGTTAGAAGGAGAAGGGGGCGGAACAAGAAATGGAGGTGAGCGGTAGAGGAAATAAGGTTTTTTTGCATCTTTACCCCCGTTAAGTTACAATTTTACAACGCCATCCAATTACACGTCACCTGCAGAAACTTGCAACGAAAAAACGATGGTTGCAATAACTTTTATATTCGTAGCAATATCTATTTTCGGGCAACAATCACAATTGGTTGCAACAACAATTATTTTGTTGCAATAAATATATTCTATTACAACTAATTTATTTAGTAGCAATATTATTAATTGACTGTAACTAATTAGTTTATTAGTTGCAATGTATTATTGCAAAAAACTGAATTTGGTGCTCTCTTTCACATTTCATTCTTAAGTCTCTTTTGGACGTCTCAACAGCGATGAGTCTTCCTAGGTTCGGCCGCATCAACATTGTCAACATAGTTCACTGGTTGGTACGTAGTACCCAGTTATCGGATCGGTGATCCACGACCCAACAGATTCTTTATGGGAATTAGACCCGCGAAGCTCATTGCCACCTGTGAAGATCGATAAACTGGTGACCTTTTCTTCCACTTTGTGACTTTGTTTCACTGCTTCTGCTGTTGTTGTTGCTGTAGCATATACTCTCCTGCGTCAGTTTAAAAAATGAATAAATATATTCAGGTACATGGTGCACAAATTAAAATTTGTATGATCCAATAATAGGATTTAATGCACAATTATTAAGACAAACGATTAAATGATTGCTTATTATTTTATATTTCTACTTAATTCTTGTTACAAGATAAAAACTTAACTCATAACTAGGCATGGGCCGTTTAATCGGCGTCCAATATTTGTACAAACGGTTTAGATTTATGAGACCATTCAAATTTTTTAAAATATCTTCACACGAATCTGATGCGAATTGGACGGATTTGATCCGGATTTGGATAAAATTTGTTAATTATGCACTGACCAGTGAATAATTAATTAATTAATTTTGTACTGATTAGTGAATGTATATTCTTCACCTTCTTTGGTACAAGTCATGAATTGACATGTGCTGGATGCATGTCCTTCCATTCTTTCTAATGTATGTATTTGTGCTCTTACATTGAAAGAAGAAGCAACAGAACGAAATTTCCTCAATTAAAACAACAACAGAAACAATAAGCTCACATCCATGTACATTAACATTCACGAAAAATTACGGTAGCCGCAACATGAAGCACCTAGTTACTCGTTAACTTTAGACTAGTGACACATGGCAGTTATTCTGTTGGCTCCCTAGCTATACAGTAACTCTCCATAAAAAAAAATTGTACTTTTTCGTACTTCTTTTGTCTTTAATTCAGATTTCCAATTTCCACCCTTTTTGTTTTCTTTTTGTATAATATTACGCCACATAATATATATCTTTTGTATAATATTACGCCACAGATTTCCATTTTCCACCATTTTTGTTTTCTTTTTGTATAATATTACGCCACAGAATATATATCTTTTTCTGTTGTATAATTATGTGTAGCGTGTGACTATTGTGTTTGTATCATAACTGATGTTTTATTGCTATATTGTTTTCATCATTTGTCAATTTTTACCAAGCTGGAATCTCGAGCTCGTCTCTGATCGGCGAATAATTTTGTATTGCTCAGTTTGATGTTTAGTATTATGAGCCTGATATATGATCTTGTGAAAAATTAGCTGGGCCCACCCATGCATTATTTTTGGTACTTTTTTATGCTTTATCTCAACTTTAATGATGCCTCCATAAACTCAACTTTTTAGACAACATCAGTTTTCAGCATATATGCTAAACTTATCATCTAATCTATCCCTGACTTGCAGATGAAACCAGGTTTGGTATCTAGCTATCTTATTTAAATGCTGAGCTTGTACAACATCAAAGCATTTTAAGCATGAAATAATAATAAGTAGATGTTCAAACTCCAAAGCATATGATATGACGTGACCATCCTTCAGAAAAATGAAATGGTACGGTACACAAACTAGTATGATCATAGCACAGGATGATGTATATAAATCAGTAACTTGAAGCTGTGTGTATCCCATCCTAACAAGCACTGATTTTCTCTTGAAGCTGTGTGCTGTTTTACGTACTGATGACAGAACTAGTAACTGTTGATAATTCAATTTCTTTTTTTTATCAAATCATGTAACTTCTTCAATTTTGTGGCATGATATATTTGTATCCTTTTGAGGGTAAATAAAATTGACTGAATCAATTCGATTTTTGATTCGGTAAGAGTAGAGTTTGGGTCGAGTCAAGTCAATTAAATCAATGGAGATGTTTAACAAAACTAACTCAGTTGGAGATGCTTAGTATAACCACTTCTAGGAATATTGCAAATGACACCTCTTTTCCTCTTTGCTATAATTATCCAAATTAGAAAGAAATTGAACAGCTCACTGTACCGTAGCATTAAATCACCTTTGTACCATTACAGTATAACTGGTACCTAACTGGTACCACTCTTGTTACTGTAGCATTAACTCCCCTTTGCAGAGAATAAGACTACTCTGTTTGGTGTTTCGTATTCTGTGGGCCTGATCTCATGTGCATCATTGTTGGTATTTTTTTCATGTTTCCTTTTTATTTTTCATATTCTTGATAAACATTATCGGAGGATGAGGACATCTCCATATTTCTGTCTTAAAAGCAAAGTTAGGTGGGCCCACCTCAATAATTCTATAATTAATACATAAAAATAACATAACCTATATCACTTATGCCACATGACAAATCATTTACTAATTTTTGAGAAATTAGTTCTTGATATTATATTTATACATGGGAGGACAATTTATTCCATGCCTTGTTACCTGTTAACATATATACACCAAATTTTTTTTTCTTTTGTTCTCAGATCACCAAGGGATAGAAATTGTGCTGCAAAAGAACACCAAAAAACTCAGATACTTACAGAAAGAACCCTAGGGAAATGGATATTTCAGAATGAATCATTGCTGATCAGTGCCCAAGCAACTTTTTGGTAATTTTGCAATTTCTCCCCTCGGACTTTATTATTGACCAAGAAAATTGAAACCTAGTCGATCCCAGAAGCTTCAACAACTGCTTATATATGGCCTTAGTTTGTATTTGTATGTATGGTCCAGTTTGTCTCCGTGTTTTGTAAATTTGTCTTCCTTCATATTATTAATTAAGTAAAATGCACTAGACAATTAATCAAGCATGTTATAAGAAAAAAAAAATACATTCTAATTATTTTTGGTATCTTTTATTTCCCACATGACTAAGAAACTACGGAAGACGCGGAATACAAAACATAAGAAAATAATGCATTTTTGTTTTTATGTTGGCTTTAATTTTTTTTTTTTTTAGTAAAGGTTGGAGGTCAAGCCACCCAACTATTTAATATTCATAAGAGATTCTCCCATCTAGGTTTCGAACCTACAACCTTCCATACGTAGGGAATAGTTTTTTTGGGAAAAATGTAATACGTAATATATTTGCTAAAATGAAAATTTCTTAAATTTGTCGATATAATTTATAGTGGTCTCTATGTCAGTTTGGTATACTAGGAGATCCTCTGCTGAGTGTTGAAATGATATTCAAAGAAATTGTGAGAAAACTTTTTGCAGTATCACTGTTTCTTGTGCTTCCCAGAAAAATTTGAAGAAAAAATGAGAACAATATTTTACTAGTTTTCTTCATTAACCTACATAATCTTCAATCTAGCTTTCTGTTAAATAAATGATAAAACTAAACACGTTTGAGAACACACGTTACATAATTTCTTCTGCAGCAAAAAAGGAACTTTTACTTAAGACAAAAATAATAATAAATATTTTCTTTTTGTTATATATTAAAATTAATCACTTTTTCTTATATAAAAGATTCTTTTTTGTTGTGCATCAGCAATCAACAGTACTGTATTTTAATTTAATGTATATATGGTTAAATCAATAGGCAACTTTTCTCAAGTGCAATTGGGCCCTGAAAAGGCCTCCGTAGCACCTTTAAATTATTGGATCCCATTGACGTTGAAAGCTTCTACTTATCTTCAGTATTGCTTTTTTTTCTCTTACTTGTTTTCATTCTGTGACTTGCTTCCTTTGATATAAGACGGCCTATAACAGACGGAATGATCTAGACCGTTAATTCACACCTCGCACCACCTGCCAAGGCATTTAAAAAAACAAAAAGGAGGAACATTTGGTGAATGTAACGGAATTATGGAATAGATAGAACTGTTCCAGAATTAAGCTTTTTTTTTTAATTTTATTTTTGTTGAATGTTACTTAATGGAGTAGAAGTTGAAACTAGAAACTGGTAGTTACCTTCCTTTTCAATTTTTTCTTACTTTAATTTTATTTTTGTTGAATGTATTTGAATGGTGGAACAGTTGGAAAGTTTATTTAGTTTTTATCAAAGTAATTGAATTTTTTGCATGACTTGTTTTTATGAACAGTAAATTATACTTGTGAAGATGCTATTACATATTTTGTTAAAGTGATGTTGTCATCCAATATAACTTTTAAACTTAATTATCTAAAATTTGATTTTCTTTAATTTATTTTGCAATCGTATATTTTTTTTTTTTTAAGATGAAATCCTCTGTTTTTTTTAATTTGTATTTATGTTAAAGATTCATCTTTATATTAACAAAGGATTTACATTTCACTTGGTATGTTACTATTCAATCTCATTTTTAAACAATTAATTTTGTACTGATTAGTGAATAATTAATTAATTAATTTTGTACTGATTAGTGAATGTATATTCTTCACCTTCTTTGGTACAAGTCATGCATTGACATGTGCTGGATGCATGTCCTTCCATTCCTTCTAATGTAGGTATCTTTCCAATACATCTGTAGGACAAGCTCGCACACATTGAGTACACCCTATACAGGTATCATAAATTTTTACTGAATGTGACATTGAATTTCTAAATTAGAATTTTGAAAATTAAAAATTTTCGATCTGGTCAGTCAAAGTAGTAAACGAGTCAATTATATTCTAGACACCAGATGAAGCAGTGGCTTATTAAAGATTTTTCAATAAATTGAAATAATTCTTATAATGGAATCTACTTAAAAAAAAAGGCCAAAAGATTGAGAATTTGATCTCAACAATAGAATTACACGTACTAAATGCGAATTTTCTTACAATACGAATTGGTTTTTCTTGTTTCACTAAGAATAATTCAATTTAAAAATTAAACAAATAAAAGAATCAGTCAAAAAAAATTCAATTAATAAATTTTTTAAAGTATAGAAATTAAGCTTTTTTGGATA